>JANBXA010000730.1:45092500-50232500 GCA_030556225.1 Cricetiscus sungorus
ACTTTGTTTTATCATGACATTCATTCACCAGTTTCATTCCGTTTTAATGGACCAGGAAAGAGTGTGTAGACAAGGACACTGAAAATCATTGTAAAAGAGCTATCCTGTGAAATATTTCTTGGTTTTCTCATTTATGTAATCTCTAGCAGGTGCACACTCCTATTTTTTTAATTGCATGGATGCATTGTATTATATATTCTTGATGAACATTCAGAGTTTAAATATTTAAAAAATAACATGTTTTCCAACTTCAAATTTAGCTCAGCTGCCACAAAATGACTTCTGTGTCAATGTTTTAAATTAACAAACTAATTGATGGTTCTTAAATTTTACCTTAAGAACGTATAATGGATTATCTTCAACAGTTGATCCAATTTTAATTCTTGACACCATTTCGGGATGTTTCTCTACCATTTTTTCAGTCCAAGAAACAATCTTAAGAACAAAATCAAATTTGAAGAATTAAAATAAAGGAAAATTGCATAACAACAAAATAGGACAGTCATTTCAAAAGGCTATAAGAGGTGTTGTACATCATACCTTGTCCCAGTCATTGTATTTTCCATAACTGTGCCTGCCTGAGACTTCATCTTTCACATCAAACTGTTTCTCTATCTCTTCTTGTAGATCATGTATCAGAATTCTGTTTGACAGCAAAATGATAAATCACATTTATCATATGAACATTTTATCATAGGAAAGAGAACATTTTATCTTTTGTTTGCAGAAAAATACTTCTTCCTCTTCTCTATCTGAAATAAAGCCCACTTCCTCATCTCTCTGTTCTCGCTATCTCCTTTGGGCAAGTCATCACAGGGCTTCTGATCCCCCATCTATCTGAGTTGCACTTACCTTTACAAGGGCTCTGCACTCTTGTTGCTAGCTAGAACTTAAAACTGCCTTACCCAGAAGTGGAGATTGTAGTAAATATATATTATGAATGACATTTTGAAGAATTTGTATGTAAAATATTTCACCAATAAGTTTTATATTGCTTATATGCTTACATAATAAAATTTGGCATATATTTAGTTAAAAATTAATTAAACCTATTGCTTTTCCCCTTACAACAGAATCCTGGCATGCTTGACTCATAGTGTACCATCATAATGCTCCTCGACTCCAAAGAGCACACAGGCACATCTTTATCACACAGACAGCAGTGGCTACTGTCATGCACAGACCTACAGAACAGACTTCACTGTGTTAGCTTTTGAAATTTTGGGAGAAGTTTGAATAACACAAATGATGGTAACAAAGCTGGGAATTTAACACAAACCAATTATTTCTCTAAACTTTCATGTTCATTAAGTCACTTCATCTTCACAAAGGATTCTTAACCTCATTTTACTGATAGAAAAACCTAAAGCGCAATGTGTTAAAATATGTAGTGTAATGATAGATTCAGAATATGGGTGGCTAGGGTGCTTTTGAGGGGTCAAAAAATGAGTCAGAAAAAGTTATTGGAAGGGTGACACTGTTGGGATCAAAAGGCTTACGTCTCCATTTTCAATTTTCATCTCTTCCTGGGTAAACTCATTTCACTATTCCAAGATCTTACAGATTGGAAAATTACTGGCCATCCAAGGTCTGCCTTATATTTAATTTTGAGCTCTGACCTCTCTCATGAATTTCTCCCAATCACATCAAACTAACTACCCTTAACTTTTTTCTTATACTCTGTACTAAATTTGTTTAATATGGGCTAGATTCTGCTTAATATACATTATCTAATCCTGTCAGTGTTATCACCATTTAAGTAATAGGGAATTAAGTACGATGTTAAGTGCCACTTGGAATGAATATTGTAGGGTATACTTAAATGATCTTTGTATTATTGCAAAGTTGCATTGATGTCTATTACTGATTTCTGAGTGTGTTAAATACGATGTTATAGCTGCAGGGGATTTAGAAGCATCCCATCTTGCTTCTTTTACATACAGTTTTAAAATTCGTGTTTAATCTAGAAGGAATGGCTAGAGTGAGTCTCTGGGGAAATCAATTGCTTAAAAACAAGCCATATCAGTGATTGATATTGGTTTGAATGAGTGTTCCAGAACATGTTGGTAGCTCCTATATCCTCTGAGGATGTCACTCTTATAGTACAACATGGAAATCATGAATAATGCAATCTTTTACCTAATACCAAACTATAGTCAATATATTATACTCTGAGGCAAAAAAGCTGTGGATTATGATAGAAATATATAAAAATGTTTAAAAGAAAACTGAAAATTTATGACAATGCTCTCTGTGTCTGAATTATGTAACATCTTGTTGAATAAATACAAAGTCAGTGTCCTGCTTTTGCTCATGACATTTTTTTGTTTGTTCATAGCAGATCCTGGATTTAAGGAGGTACTGTCTATTTTTTAATGTGCTCTGTAGTCATTTAGACATATATTCAAGTCATTCAATATGATAACAACAACAGGCTCAAATGTTTTTTATTTTGAAACCCAGATCTACTCATTGATGCTAGATGTGACCTTGAACAGATTAAATATTTCTCTCACCTTCATTTTTTCCCTTTTCTAATGAGACCAGATATAACACCCAGGAATATGAAAAAGATGCATGAACAGGTTGCGAGGTATGCTCAGCATTCCTTAGGTATTCAGTGAACCTAAGAACAGTGAAGTTGAGTCTCATAATTAACAACCACTATGCAGAGTTAATTAACTCCCTTTAACTATATTTGACTATTTGTTGTCATGTGACTTATTGACATCCCCCCCCATTTAAATTTTTATGTCCAGTTGAAACACTACAGAGGTCCTCTACTTGATTTCTTTTTGTCAGTTGGATTCCAGATTTCACTCTGATGCAGAACACAAGAGTGCTGTACCCCTAATTAGAGTTTGTTTAGCAAATAGGACCAAACACTGCCTATGAATGTGGATTTTTGTTAGCAGCACTGACAGAATTATCATGCACATCATATTTAACTTACTACATGATTAGCACTTTCCTTACAAATATTGAATTTCTAAGGATGTAAAGGTATAAGAACAGTCTTCGAATCCCATGGGACAAGTTGCACTAAAACTCTCAGAAAGTCTGAGGAGATTTGAAAGTGTGTTTTGCAGAGTTGCTACAGATATAATTAATTGCTTCAACCTTTAAAGAAAATACATAGATTTTATTTTACCTACATTAACAGAAGTAGGCTAACCAATGAAAGGAACACAATTCAAGGCAATATTAATCAGTCACAGTAATCTTATGTCAAATAAGAGTTTTAGGATTAATGCTGGTTGATTTAGCTCTCATAGTAAGAACAGCAAAAAGGAAAATCCATGTAAGCGGAAATGTAACCTTTCCACAAATGCAGCTGCACAAGGACACTAGACTATTGCTGAAATGTACTACACATTAAGCCTAAGGATGGAAATTATGGCCTTGTGGCAGATGTCATTTTAATGAGCTCTTCCACTGAGCAGAAGCCAGGTTTAACAGAAGGAATCAAATTATTGTCTTTCAAATATTATTTCCTAGATTTATTTACATTGTTTGAAAAATGTCCCAGTTCTAAATGTATGAGAAATGATAAAGAGTTATCACTGGAGATTTAATAATACAAATAGGTAATGTTTATTAAGAAGTCTTCATTTTGTGACAGGCACTGAGTTCAGATTTTTTCCTATATTTTATCATGTCAACTCTGTCAGCAAGAGCAGTAGTGTATTATCACTCTGTTTTATGTAAGACATTAAATTTTATTTTCAAAATTATTATAACCTAAATCAGTTGAGCTGGAATTTTGAATGCACAATGTCTAACTCTGTTGACATCGTCAGAACTATTTTGCACCAGTGTCTTCTTTTCTAGGGTGAGAGCTGTGCTGTAAAAATCCTTTTTAGTAGCTGAATTTCCTGAATTCAGCTGTGCTGAATGGCTACCTAGTCATAGTCTTCTTGGTCTTCAGAAAATTTTGTAAGTTTTTCAGTCTCCTTGTTCTCACTGAAGCTTGTCTTTCCAAGTCAGTGAGCCTCCACTTGATTCAGAGATTGTTTCAGTGGCCAGATGACTCCTACTATCTCAATTTTAAGGCTACATTTAGAGAGTATCAAAGAAAAATAAGTATAGGTCAGTGTCTAACTGCTGTGTGCATGTACGTGAGTGTGTGTTGTGTGTTGTGTGTTGTGTGTGTGTGTGAGAGAGAAAGAGAGAGAGAGAGAGAGAGAGAGAGAGAGAGAGAGAGAGAGAGAGAGAGAGAGAGAGAGAGAGAGAGAGAGAGAAGAACAACTGATCTGGGCTCCCTCGATGCCCATATTATAGCAGAGCTATTTCAAAAACATATTTGTAGATTTTATACAATTGAATTTGGTGACTTCTTAATTGGGTTACCATGTACATTAAGCTCTGGATTTGCTGACATGAATTCCCTGATGTATGAGGCATATCATATGTTGAAAAATAAACTTTATGGTATAGACTTGTTCTCTATAGAATGGTAGAAAATCTGATAGCCTTCAGTTTTCTGTTGCACTGAATGTGTTTGTGTGTATGAGCCCATGTACACATTCATATAAATGGCCTTCCCTCTTCCTGAGCTATAGAACCATCTAGAATCAGTCCCTCCTGGTGAACACCCTGGGAAGTTGCTCCTTTTATTACTCCCATTTTAAATAATGACAAATACCTGATTTGGATGAGCCTGGACACACGTAGCTTTGCTTCAGAATATTTTCCCCCTCACCTACCACTGTCCTGTTTTGTGTTTACCATAATCTTCACCTCTTGCAGCCAAGCTCACAAGCCTGAGCAAGTAATATGCACAAGTTGAGAGCAGGAAGAAAAAATGGATGGAATAGCTCCCTAAGTAAGCCATTAGCCTTATCTGATTGAGACAGTTATTTGACGCATGACTTGTATCTGGATGAATATTATTATGTAATCCATCATTGACCTAGCGTATTGAATGTCATTGTGTGAGATTGTATACTTCTACCTTACATTCCCATGTAATCTTCTGTAGTTCTTATTATGATTTTATTTTATTATACCATTTGAGTTTTATTGAATTAACTTTCTATAAACAACTTTATTTTTAAATTTTAACTTTTGATCAAAGAAAAGACTATGCTAGAGAGTATCTCAATGTGAAAAATTCATATAAAACACAGAGTTTTAACTGAGGATTAAAATATGGTATCTGCCTCTGACACGCAGTCCAGTATATGCATTTTCCATTCAACACCCATTTGCTAGTCTGCTTGGACTTCTCAGTATATACTTATTATTTGTACATTGTATTTGGCATTTTATGACTTTGAAAAAGTATAAATAAAAAGGAGCTAAGCATACTACTTTAAAATCAAATCCTTTTTAGTAGCTGAATTTCCTGAAAATTAAGAAAATAGCATACAAAGATGCTTTAAATTGAATAATGGTTTGTGTGCACTGTTTAGTAAAGGGTGTTAAAGTGAACCATTGTGTCAAACCAATTTCTGTGGTTTTAGTCAGCCAGGCACTTTTGTTCTTAGAACTCTTCTCTGTTATTGATTGGCACCAAGTAATGTACATAATTAATGTGCAAATAAATTATGTACTCGAATACAGAATTTTAAATGTTTTTTTGTTCTTACACATCACTTTCCATATTTACATTTATGAGGGAGATATTTAATTATGTGGCTTTCCCATGTCTGAAGTCAAATTGAGACACTTTCTAGAAACTATGTCGTAGATAAAGTCTACTTTTAGTAAAAAGTTTTGTATTTTGCTTCTTCATGCAGGAAGCAAGAAACTATTTGGGTCTGAGATGAAGTGACACTTGTGAGGATCAGTACCACTTCAGAGGCCTGGAGCTCCCAAGAGGGGAAGGATAGTATTTGATTAGAACTCTCCATTTTCTGATCCTGCTGTTAGAGCCAGATTATATAGAATTTGGCTGAGTACCACTGTGTTTTAGTTTGGATGCTTTGTGAAAATTAAGTAATACTAGGAATTGATATCAGGTCTCTATTAATTATCTAAGGTGAACAGTGTAGTCACTGAAGCACAAGTCACAAGTGAGAAGCCTGATTACAGAGTTAATCTGTATAGAGGGTATGAGGTCTTTGTGCTCGTGAATAGTACTAGAGAAAGCTCGCAGGGTTTTCTCTTTAACAGAAGAGATTTACTTGTTTCCTGCCAGTAACCTGGGTGATCTGTAGGATTTTTTTCTATGTATAGGGTCAGGCCTCATCCAAATCCAAGCATTGTTTCCTAGTCAGCAGAACCCATTCTTATGAAAGAGTCTCATGCAAAATAGTCTAGTGTTATGCATATTCCAGAACCTTCCTCCCTAAAATCTTGTTATGAGCATTGTTTTTCAGTGAACAGAAACTATTCTTATGGAAGAAGTCTCAGAAACTTTGCAAAAGAGTTTTGATGTAATAATGCCTTAAGGTTTATTATGATTAATATTGTGAGGAAACATTTTTTTTTCAAAAGTTGTACTATACTTAAATATGTCAAAACTGAACTTCTAGGGGTCAGACTCTAAATGTTTGAACCGAAGCTAACTAATACATGTTGAAAAATGTCTTCTTGCATCATGCGGATCATTTCCATGCTGGCTGTAGTGTTTGCAGGGACCCACCACAAATCTAGAGACATAGTGACCAGTATTACTTAGGATAGAGGGGCAAGTTCTCTCAAATGAAAAGATCCAGATGCCAGGAAAATTTAGTGTAATATGACAAATTGCATACAGGGGTTTCTGCAATCTTAGGACTGAATCTGGAAACTCTGCAAAGTACCTCTTTCTAATTTTAATGGTTCTATTTATAAAATTTGGAAAAGCAAATATGAACATTACTTGAAAAGTTTGAATGTTTAAGTTTCTGCATTTGTATCACAGTATCCTTGAAACAACAGTAAAAACAAAACAGTAATCAATAATTAATATGATAATATCTTCTTTTTTCAAAAACTAGGAACAAGAATGTTTTTATACTTGCTTCATGAATGTATTTCATCATTATTTTAAGAAATAATATGTTTATTTATGATACTGTAAAAAATCCAATTAAGTTGTGGGGAGCCACAATCAATCTACCTCACTTTCATGGACATCAATGGCTTTGCTTCAGCAGGAATTAAATGTTAATTTAATTAAAATGTTTGAATTAAAATGTTAATTTCCACTGTGAAATATAATGTAGCAAGTTCAAAAGGAAAGAAATAGTGTCCATAGGTGTTTGCTATGATGACAGCTCATGGTGAGGTTAAAAATGCATCCCTTAGTACCATCAGAGTGTTTGAAGTTATCAAAACACAGTTTGTTTTCTAAATTATGAATTGGTTTATAATATTCATCACAAGGATATTTTCTTGTTTGTGTCAATGGCCCTACTACTGAGACTGGTATATGGCCCATGGTTGTTGTTCAATAAATTAAAATTTCCTTTTACTGTTCCATGAGGCAGAATGGTTCTCTTCTGCATTTTAAGTCTTGTTCTATTGCTTTGTTTTTGTTGAGGTCAAGTTTTTCTCCTAAAGAATATAATTTATTTATTGAATATATTCTCTCTCTCTCCGTGTGTGTGTGTAGAATATAATTTATTTATTGATTATATTCTCTCTCTGTCTCCGTGAGTTGTGTGTGTGTGTGTGTGTGTGTGTGTGTGTGTGTGTGTGCCCATGCATGTGTGTGAATGAATCCCCTTTTATATGTGAGGACAATTAAAAAAAGAAGACAGTGCTGGTCATTACCCATAGCTCATGAGCCCAGAACTGACTACTAGTCACTTGTGATGGATGATGTGCTTGTTTTATTTGTTCACTTCTGAGCTCTATGCTTATGGGCTGGAAGATGTAGGCTACCGTTATTTATTCAGATCAGAGCAAATGTAAGATGGAGAATGAACTGTCAATAATCCTATCGCCTCTACAAACATACTCCAATAGTTTGAAAGAAACTGTGAATTTTATCATCTATACATAACATATTAGTGTTTGGCCAGCCTGATTTAAAAATAGTTCTATGTATGGATGTAACTGTAAAATATTTTACTCAATGAGGTAACTCAGACCCAGAAAGATGAGTGTCACATATGTTCTTTCTTATTTGTGGAATCACTCTTTAGATGTGACTAGATAACCTGGACTAAATGCAGAAATCATGAAAATAGAAAGGAAGATGAGAATAAACAGGGAGAAGAGCTTAACCTGAGGAGGGTAGAAAAAGAAAGAAGAGAAATATACCTCTAAGGATATTTCAAAAAGCCATGGAAAACATATTGCTATATAACTTAAACATACCCTAGAGTATACAGTAATATACAGTAAATAGAGTTCTTACACATGAAGTAATAATGGTCCCCCATGAAGCCATATACTAACAAAACCCTCAGTTACAGACAAGGGGAACCATCCTTTATGGTGTTGGTCAGGGGGCCCAAAGTATTCCCTACAAAACAATTTAGGCTATTGCCCTTGGTTGCCTCCCACAACTTGAAGGTAAGACCTGTTGCTGAACACACTACACACTTTGGACATATGACTTGCTGGAAGTGACCTGGAAGCCTTTTCTCCCTTAAATTTAGCTTTTACAGTATCAGAAGGTATAGGCAAGCTTCCAAGAGAGAGAAGTAATCAACAATCATACCTGTTTCAAAAACCTATGAATCATAACAATGTCCTTTTGGTAAGGCAAGATATTCCCTAGTGATTTTTTTAATTTCAATTTCTTCCTTTTTGGTTTTCTTTCTTTCTTTCTTTCTTTCTTTCTTTCTTTCTTTCTTTCTTTCTTTCTTTCTTTCTTTCTTTTTTCCTTCCTTCCTTCCTTCCTTCCTTCCTTCCTTCCTTCCTTCCTTCCTTCCTTCCATTCCTTTCCTTTTTCTTGGAGACAGAGTCTCTCTATGTAGTTCAGGTTGTCCTTGAACTCACAGAGATCCTTCTGATTTTCACTCCAGAGTGTTGGGGTTCAAGGTATGTGCCACCATGCCAGGCGACTGGCACTTTTATATTAAGGGGGCATAATAACTGTCTGTTGGACTTGAGACCTGTTCAGTAAGAAGGAATTCATGACCTAGTTAACTCCCCATGGCTGGAGAGGTCATAGAGCCTAGAACAGTGGTTCTCAAACTTTGTAATGCTGTGTGTGACCCTTTAATACAGTTTATTATGTTGTGGTGACCCCAAACATAAAATCATTTTAATTGCTACTTCATCAATGTAATTTTGCTACTGTTTTGGATCATAATGTAAATAATTTTAGAGATAGATGTTTGCAAGTGGTTACAATGCACAGGTTGGAAACTACTGCTCTAGAGGAAAACTTATTTTTTGCCATTTCCCTAAATCAATATAGCTTCTAACTACATTCTAAACATTTACCCCTATACTCATAGACTTAGCTCTCACCTATTACCAAAGAAGCTTTATTTTGCAAGAGATGGCATTTGTAAAGACTCACAGCTAGTTAACATTACAAAGAATAAGTGACTGTGGGGTGCCCAGCCTTAGTTTGTACATGTATCATACAGCCTTTCCAGCTAAGTCTTGAGGAAAACCTGGAATGACTGTAAGAACAGAGGACTGGGATGCCTGATGAAAGATAGTGATTTCTCAATAAAACAGGTTTGCTTCATCCAGCAAATCCCAACAATATAGTTGCCTACACAAGATCCGTATCATGACCACAGCAGTCGACACGCCAACAAGACTGGGACAAATTTTACAAGACCCATGTCTAGGTGAAGAGCTACAAGAAAGCCCATAACTACTGAAGGAGGGATAATCAGTTTTCTTCAGGGATGAGGCCCATGATAAGTTATACAGTCCTATGTGGTCAGCCCTGAACACATGCACCTATGAACAACATTAAGTAGTCTCAATGTGTGTGTGTGTGTGTGTGTGTGTGTGTGTGTGTGTGCATCAATAATAATTATAGAAGATGAAATTGTGAATTCCAGAGGGTGTGGATGCAAGGATACAGGAAGAGTTGCAGGATGAAGAGAAAGGATTGAAAATGATAGAAATAGAGTGTATTTATTCATGTTTAAAGTCCATTCCCCAAACCTCAAAGATTTAAAAAAAACCCTAAAGATTTCAAAGTTACTCAAACTCTGACTATGAAACATGGATGGATATTTGTCCAGGACTTACTCATAGTTTATTTTATGCTGTTCCAAAGTAGACTGGATAGTTTGAGATTCCTTCTCACTAACTCGGAAATCCACTGTCATATTAGCAGCAACATCATGGGTAGCATCTGGATACCAGAAATCAAGCTGCAGAGACAAACCCATTGTTAGCTGTGGATGGTTTGTTTGCCAAACACATATATAGTTAAAAAGCTGAGTGTGGTCTATGCACATCTCTAACTTCAGCTCTGTGGAAGATAAAAACACTGATTTCTGGGGCTTGTTGCTTGCTAGGGTCAGGGAAAAGTCCTTTCTCAAGGGAAAAAGACAAAGTGATAAAGACATTTAATGAAGGTTCCTGCTGGCTTCTGTCTACAAATGAACGTCATGTATGTTCCCTCCTCACAGGAGGGCAATGCACTACAACACACACAAATACCACACGCACAGTGACCATGTATGATGTACCATAAAATAGTGTAAGGTTCTGTGAAACTAATAAGCTAATGATGTTTTGACAAATACATTTAAGGGATGTTGAATATCAAGGAGCAGGAAGAAAATTACTTATACTAACTAGTGTTTTAGGACAATGCATTTATCGGAGCAAATAGAAGCATCACCTCTTTTGGTCAATCTCACTTCACCTCTATCATTTTGGATGTGAACAACATGATTTTATGATTGACTTAATCACAGCTGGCTATAATCTGGCTTTTTACAATTTTCTGGCTTCTCCCATGAATTTCTCTATGAATTCTGGAATTTTTAGAAGTTTTATATTCATCATGAAGTTGTATTTTATTAATCTTTGTTTTAGTTTTACTATTTTAGGAATATATCCTTGATCGAGTCATTGGAACTGATTATTTTTCATTGTGCCTTAATGAAAAAAAATATGGCTAATAAGATTCCTTGGTGAGTACTGTGGTTATAGTGAAATGAATATACATCCTTAGACATCCTGAGATTTTTGTAAGTGCTACTTTCCTCTTTGCTGTTCCCATAGCTGAAAATTTCAGCAATTTGATGAACAAGCCCCCAAGGATAGTATTCTGGTTAAAATAGTTAGGCAAGTTTATAGTTATTGAATTTTTTTAAAAAATCACAGTCACTTTTGAAGCCAAGTGAAGTACAAATTCCCAGTATGGGTAATGGGAGAGAGATGTCCAGTGTCCATCATCACACCCCACCTGGGAGATATGAAGGAGATACCCAGTCTCCACCATCACACTAAGATTGAGGCATGTCCAAATCACCTTTGATATCTCTTAGTTACATCACACTTGAGCTCTTGGACAGTTCATTGTGGGACAACCTGAAGCATTTATGAACCAATCAGCATGTTCGTTTTACTTTGAAACATCATGGCAAAAGTTGGACACATCAGGGTCTGGTTTACAGGCTAGATATCACCATTACACAATAACAATATCTGTGTTATAACAAGAAAATATGGAGAAAGAATTTCAAGCTCAAAGAACTGTTGTGGACATTTATTCAGTAGCAGGCACAGAGGTGGAGGCCACAGAAGTTGTAAGAGGTTTGATGTGGCAAACAAAGATGAATACATGCATTTTCATCATGTTAACAAACAGCAGAGGAAGGAGCAGGATGTTCTACCACAGAAAGAGCTAGGCAACTTCCTGAAATATGTATTGGCTGATCTGAGTCTTATAAAAAACTCAGGAAGACTTAGCCAGATTTTAGAAAAATTAGAAATTAACATTTCTTGTGAGAAAACAGACACAAGTTTGGTGAAATTGTAATGTCTGTGGATCTCTAGGGGAAAGAAACAGAGAGGAGGGGCTTGGGACTGAAAAGGGTGGCCACACCAAAACACACAGAAAATGCTTTTATAGTTTTTTTTGTTTGTTTTTGTTTTTTACAAAACCAGAAGCTTGTGATATCCATTGTTGTTGCTGCTGTGCACTGGAGAATGGGCAATTATCAGCCTTATGTTACAGAAGAAGAGGTTGATGCCCTATGAACCTCTGTAACTTGCCTAAGGCCACAAAGCCAATCTAGTCAGTATGTGAACCCTTACATCTGGCTCTAAAGAGCATGCTGTCCTCACAGACACTTTTAAATAAAGAAGCACAGCTGTCAAGTTTTGAGAACTCCATGAACACTTGCCTTTGAGGTAGGTAGGGCTATAATGGTGTGCTAGAGAAGGAACACTGGAGTTGCTCCAGTAAGAGGCAGGATGGACTTGTCATTGGCAGCACAGGGGAGGTGATTGTGTGGGTGGGAAGGATTAAAATTCACAGAAGTTTGGAATGATTTGACTGAAGAGATGAGTGTGACTAGAATAAAAGCCAGACTTGGTTTTGGGTTAAATCTGAGGTGTAACCTTGGCCATTTAACTTACTATGTTTTACCTCTGGTTTTACTCCAGGTGTTTTAAAGATGTTAAATTGTAAATTTGCTGATAAATATGAAACAGAAGTGCCTTGTGTAAAAGGATTGGCTAAACCAAAAATACAGAATGTTCTTTCATGGGGGGGGGCAGGAAACTGCTTTACAGTTAAGAATTTCCTTTCAAAGTCTACCTACTCTGGGCAAAGCTAGCATCAGCCAGTACTTTACTCTCATCAGTTTGTACTTAAACAGAAGTCACCAGGAGAAATTGGAGTGGATGAGCTGGTGCAGAATACAGACAGAAGGGAAAGGGGGGCAATGACAAAGGTGCCAAGAATGTCCCTTGTTTTATAGATTTATTAAGAAGCTGTTGCTTGTAAAGCTGGAAGGAAAAACAGTCAACTGTGGAAACAAAACTAAGTGATGGGTTATCCCAATGATTCCTGTCACCTCCACTTGTTTGTCAGCCTTTAGGTAGCCCCGGGGGCATTGAAGGTAAAAGAAAAGAATATCTCTTAGAGAACAGAAAAGAAAGATATAACACCCCTCTGAATGATTTACCTCAATGATTTGAGTCAAGTTCTTCAAGATGATTGCTTCCTTTTCATCCTGGGGTTTCACACGAAATATCTTCTCCCTTCAAGTAGGCAGAAGACAAAAATCAAAGAAGCAAAAAATGCCAAACCAAACCAAACCAAAACGAAACAAAATTCAGTGAATTCATTCTCTTCTCACCCAGAGACTGGATCAAAGGTGGGTAATTTACCTGTCAAAGCGGACAGGAGCAGTTGCAAGTGTGGTGGAGATAATAGCTGTAAACAAAAAGAACTTCATGGTCCTTCTTGGCTTGATCTGACCCCTCTACTGGTTTTATACCTCAGCTTTTATCTCAATGAGCAGCTGACTTCCTCTGGGGTTTCCAGGGATGAAGTGTCCTCCCACCCCTTGATTTAACCATCGTGGGGTGGGCAGGCATATGAATATGCAGACTTCTCTCTACTTCTTTCTTTCCTTTTTGTTTTTCAAAGCAAATAACACAATTTTATTGTTTCCATAATAGTCTCTGGACGAGGTGAAGACAAAGGAGACAAGGGCAACACTCTCACTCCTACCACAGATGGATGTTACAAGTCTCCAGTGGTTTAACATATGAAAATATATATAAAGAAAAAAGACCCAGAGAAATATAAATATTCAGATATTTGCAGCACAATACAATATCCTTAAAAAAAAACAAAGCAATATTTTGTAATAGAATAAGTAATTGATAGTAATTTAAAACGCCAAAGTACACCTTTTCTCTATCCTCCCCTATAATCTAGACTGAGGAATGCAGAATTATAAAAGTATACAAATAAAAACAAGTTTAGTGCTCAGAAACGAATAACTCTTCTTATTTATTGCATCAAGATGCAAATATTGAATTCAGAAATGCCAAACAGTTATATGAAGATAAAAAACCAAACCAACAATACCTTTATAATCAAACCCAGCTAACTATACTAAAAGTATATATGTGTATATGTACCTATGTACACCACACCTATTTTAGATAAAAAGGTGCATGGTGTGAATTACCCTCTATATAATTACATACATATCCACAAGATGCCCTGATGCACAGTTCAGTTCTAAAGGCCTTGTCAGGGGACAGATTACTAGCACAGGCCCTAGAGTTTATACTATCTGCATAAGAAACCAATGTGCATATATTCACAGCATAAACCTTAGCAACAAAAACATTGACACTAGGATAAACCATAGGCTTTAGGTTGATGGATTTTTTTTTCACCACTATAAATCAGTAATTTAATCACAATATTTCTCACATGGAGAATCAAAAATAATTGCAACAAAACTGCAACTGGCTTTTGAATTCACAAGAAAGATGCTTGTTAAGGTAAACAAACAAAGTTCAAATTTCAGAGTAAGAATATCAAAACTTTATAAATCTCCTGAGATGCAGTTCAATTACTACATCATTAGAAAAATAGAATCATAGAAATGAGCGGTGCCAGCTAAGCATTCCCAATGCATTGACCAGTATGTTTATTACTTTTCTCTTTTGTTTCCAGCTGGAGATCTCTTCAACTGAAGGAGTTGTCCTCCTGTTTCAAACCCCCAAGAGGCAGGATTGGACACCCCAAATGTCAAACCAGTTGGTGCTGTGATGCCAAGATTGCTGAAGTTAAACCCAGATGTGATACACTAAGCCTACACTAAGACTTCCTGAGGGTTCATCTGTTGTTCCAAATTCAAATGTGGAGCCCTCTGAGGTGCTGCTTCTGAAACCAGAGCTAGCTCCAAATCCTCCAAGGTTTGAAGAACCTAAGCCTCTTAATTGCAAGCCAGTGCCAATACCTGAGCCAAATGACACTGTAAAACTAACTCCCAGAGATGACTGTGACCCTACAGCAGGCTGTTGCTGCTATATGTTGTATCTATGGCAATGGCTGCTACATTGGGCATGGTGCTGAAAGGCATAGGTCCAGTAGTAACTCTGGGTGCATTGTGCCACGTCTGCTGTCCTGGCTTCAAACACATCTACAGCATGACCCAAAAACATTTTTCTATAGCTGAGATACTGTCCTTTAAACAACTTTACATTTTCATGAATGTATTGAAGTTGTGCAGTTAAAGCTACAAATGTTTGATAAACTTTCTGCATAGCCATTGATATGTTTGCTTGAGTGGCAAGATGGTTCTCTAGTTTTTCACTCTGCTGCCTGTACTGCTGAAGCTGTACCTCAAATTGTTGAATCAAGACTCTGACTAGTCAGCAGGAGCTGTGTTTTCATGCTGAATTTCGAGTGGTGTTTTCTGGGTTCTTAAAGCTATTTCATCAGTCTTTAACTCCTGAGCTGTTTCTAACTTCAGTTTGTGATATTGAAAGGGTTCCTCTGCAATCCACTGGCAGCCAACGTCAGAAGCTGCTTCAGAGCCTTAATGTCTTCCTGGACTTTGAGCACTGCTTTGACTAATTTCTTCTTGGACTTGTTTTTGTTCTTTGACAAATTCCTGGAAATTTTCAACATCCTGACAGATGACAGGAGGCAGGTTTTCATCTTTCAGAGCTTTACTATCCTCTGGCCTTGTTCTTGTTTTTATCATTCTTTTTATCTGAAGAGGTATATCACCAAGGCCTTCATTACCTGAAGTTGCAGTAGGTGATTTTGTTCCCAAATACAAGCTTAAAGCATTTTGCCTAAGACCTGTTGTTGCTGTGTTGCACTCTGGAAAAGTGAACCTCCCAAGCCAGCTAAGGCTCCCCCTAAAAAAGCCCTGTCGATGCTGTTGTAGTTGTGGCTGGTGTTGTTCCCAAATTATTTAAAGTAAATCCTGTGGATGCCGCTGAAGTGGATGACAGAGCAGGTGAAAGAGTGAGACCACTAGCTGAGGTAGTCATGCCAGGCAGGGCAAATTGTGTGGCAGACGCTGCAGGTTTACTGAATCCTAAACTGAAGCTTGTTGTAGATGCAGATGTGGTAGCGGGTGTTCCTGAACTTGCTCCTCCTAGAGTAAACCTAGTGGCAGGCTTAGCTCCAAAGAGTTCTGATTAAAACCACTGGCAGAAGCAGATGTAGATGCTGGGGGTGGCAGAGCTTCATAGAGTTCCAAAGTTGAGCCCCACAGAAGATATGCTAGACTTGTTGGTCCCTAAGGAGAACCCACTGCCTGTGCCAGTCCCTCCAGGGGCCACGGTGATAGAGCTCAGCGTTCGGGACCCAAAGGTGAACCCAGTGGACATGGCGGCCGTGGGTGTAAGAGTGGAGATACCTGGGACTCTTCTGTCCCCTCACTGCTGAGGAAGGATGTGCAACATCGCTGTGGTCCAGCAGGGACCAAACAGGAAGTTCATCCCTAGTAGCTGCACGACGAGGATGGAGGAAGCAGGGCCACACGCGAATGCACGCTGGGATAGGGACTTAGTTCTGTTTGTTCTAAAATACTGCCTCTCAGTAAGTTTGAATTGAACAGCAGATGAAATCCATTGTGTTTAAATGAATGGATTTAAACACAAAAATTATTAATATAGTTAATTTTGATGTGTATAAATGTGGAATGGAGTTTGTACATGACATGACATGTGTGTGGGGACCAGAGGACAACTTACATGGAGAACAGATTCTATCCTTTCATCATGTGGGTCCCTGGGGATTGTTAGATTTAGGCCATGGAGCTTGGTGGAAAGTGCCTTTACTGAACAACTCATTAAATTAGTTTCTTTCCTAGTCTTAAAACTTACAAATATAACCTGGAATGAATTCGGGTAACTGCTAGAGAACTTTGATGCACAGTCTTAAGTAAAGAAACTTTATAGAGTTATGGCTTTTTCCTTTCTTTTCCCTTCCTTTCCCTTCCCCTCTCTCCCTCCCTCCCTCTCCCTCCCTCCCTCTCTCCCTCCCTCCCTCCCTCCCTCCCTCCCTCCCTCCCTTCCTCCTTCCTTCCTTCCTTCCTTCCTTCCTTCCTTCCTTCCTTCCTTCCTTCCTTTTTTAGGGATGAGGTGGACAAGGTATTGCTATGTAGCCCAGGTTGACTTTGAACTCAGAAACTTCCTGCCACAGCCTTATAAGTGCTAGGATTACAAGTGTGTGATACTTTGTCAAGCTTGGTCACATATTATAACCACCAAAATAATATTTTATTGGAGGATGTCCTTATTATCCAGAGAAGAGTGAGTACTCCATTCAATAGTTTCATGTGTTCTTCCAAGAGTCTTGCCTGAACTCTGAAGATAAGAAAGAGGAAATTTTTACAAACGCCTTATGTCTTCATTGGTCAAGATTGCCAAGGTTAGAAATTCTCAGAGCAAAAAGGCTTGTTCTGTTGCTTTTTCCTGAAGATGTGTTTGACAAGGGCAGACTGAAAAGGAATGTTTGGTTTTACATTTATACTTATACAAAGTCAGAAGGGCTCGTAAATGTTTGCTGTACTAAAGTGAGCATTGTTTTGCCTTGGTTCCTTGTCTGTAAGGAAGGATGTTAAGAAGATGTTGATAAATGATGATGGGGGTTAAGTGTGATAGTGTATGTAAGGGAATTGGCATCAGGTAAAGGGCTATTAAGTGTCAGCTCACCTTCAGGTGATATGAACAGAGACTTCCCGATGGCCACTGGCAGAGCGATGCTGGTTGCTATCAACTTGTACTGTGTATAGCTACCTCTAGTAGAGGCAGCTATAAGCGTTAGGGATATTGATGTCTCTTATTTCAAGAACAGAGCTGTTTGTTTCTAGGCACGATATCTTCAGGTTTAAAACCCTCTCATTGAACACTGAAAATAACTGCAATTTATAAGAAAGTAAAAATAAAGTCTCTTAATCCTGGCAGTATAAGGTATTTTTTGAAGCTTTTAAAAAATTGGTCTTAAAACACTGGCACTAAGTCTGGTGAGCTGAGTTAAGGCTCCGTTAGGAGAGAACCAACTCACCTAGGCTGCCCTGAGTGTCTGAGTTTTCCTTGTGTAAGGCTGGGAAGAGGTTTGATTTTCTTAGCGATCTAGATGATTTGAGGACAGTGGTAACCTCATGATAGTACTCTGATGATAAAGTAAGTACATCGCATCACACCCCCCCACACACACACAATCCATTACCATTTGAGGTAAAAGACAATACATTTCAGGAGTATTCAGAAAACTTTTACTCAGAAACTTATTCCTTGGAAGACAGAGTTTAAAGTAGCCTTCTATTACCGTATCAAAGTTTAGAAAAGGGTTTGTCCTATGTGAAAAGCAGGATGAACAGTTGTGAGACATTATAGCATCTCAGAATGGACTATATCAGATGGCCATATTTCACAGGATAACCAGTGTCTTCAAATTAAGAGCTTAACACTTCATACAGCAATAAGTTTATATTTTTTGGAGCCTCGGGCTCCCAGGACTTTTATGGCCATGCTAAGCACATGTTAAGATATAGCTTGATTATTTTTAGTTCTACCTTCCTGCTTTTTAACATTATTGCCATCAAAGGAATGTCACAGAAAATAGAAGTGAAAGGTTTTCGTGAGTTAGTAGGATCTTCCTAATGCTTCTTCTTAAAATTCAATCCAATATACTGCTAGAATATCTTTACATATCTCATTAAAGGGTGTGCTAAGGGGAAAAGTGCTGGATTTGGTTTTAGATGTTGGATTTATTATTAGTTTTTCTTATGATGTAGGGATTAAACCAAGGTATTGGATTCTGTAATTAAAAAATATATTGATTGATTGTGTGTTTGCATGAATGCCATGTATGGAGATCAAAGTATAACTTTGTGGCATTGGTTTTCCCCCTTCCACCATGCGGGTTCCAAGGCTTTGTAACACATGTTTTTACCTGCTAAGACATCTCAATGGTCCATAATGGGTTGGGTTCTTAAAATCAAAACAAAGTATGTGATGCAGAAGTGACTATCTGCTTCAATCAAACAGGTCATCAAAATTCTATGTGGTCCCCCAACTAAGCTGTTAGTTTTCCAAGTTTTTTAACCTAGAAAATTTGTCTTTGATCACTTCATATGGTACATCTACAAAAACAGAGGACTACGTAGCACTGGTTGTTAGATATGCAGAGATTACTTAAGGAACCAGGAAATGTTCTGCTATTTCTTAACTAAACCAAGACAGACAATGATTCAGCCAAGAATGGTTCTTATGAGAGCTTAGAGCTTCAGGAAGGGGTCTGGGTAGAAGTGGGTTCACCAAGTGGAAGGGGCTAAAGGAGGAAGAAGAAGCTTTCTCATGAGTTGATAATATGTGCACTTGTATAACCAAGGATAAGAAGGTCAGCTGGGCAGGTGCTCACTGGAACAATGTATTGGGAAGAAGTGAATCAGACTTCTGCTTTTTTGTTTTTCTTGGCACATATTAAATTCACAGAACTCTTAGCCAACTACCTGTTAATTTTCATTAGATAGGAAATTATAGCAAACATGGTTTGAGTGGTGAAAACCTTAGATACTCAGACTCCTGATAACATTTGCACATTTGCTTTCCTATTCCCTACTATCCTTAAATTATCTCTCCAATTTTTAGAAAAGTCCACATGTATTCCTTGATATTTCAAAAAGCATTTAGTTTAGGACTTTGGAGGGTTCTTATTTATCTTCATAATTTGCATGTTTTGGTTTGCTGAATTCCTTAGTCTGGCATGTGTATTACTGGCCAGAGACAAGGTAAAAAAAAGTAAAAAAGTGCACTGTAGAACAGAAATTACAATTTTAACAGAACTTCACTCATAACTACAGCAGAATTAGCTCTCCAATTTATAGCAGCAAGCTATAACTGAAAAAAATATGGAGGAGAGCTGCATCTACACCCGGGGAACATGTATAACAAATACATGAAAGTAAATATACATTCATGGAATTTACTTTTTGCGCTTAAGTATCTCTCTAAATTTATATGATGGATTCCTAACTGCTTTGGCTGTTTTAGCAGTTGTTCTGCTGCCATCTTGTGGGGAATGAGGGCATTAGTCAGTCTTTGGTTTGACAGCTTCTCCCCATTCTCAAATGACTGTGACCTTAAACAATTTTTGTATTAGAACATTGCTAAATTTTAACATATTATGTTTATGTTATATTGAGCATGGAATCGTATTTCATTGTAACTACATGTTGTTTCTATAAGTCACTCCCAAATTATAAATTAGGTATATATTACACAACTTTAAAATTTGAACTTGGTGTGATGTATTAATTAGCCCACTTTCTGCTAATTCCAGAAAATATTAAATTATGTGTGATGTGTAAGTCATGGAGTGGCTTTTTCTTCTTTTATTGGCCCGGCTGGTGAGGCAGCATCTCTTGTATTGTTCTCAATCTGCTGGCCACAATCATCTGTTCTAAGAAGACTGTGGTTTCCCATGGCTCTAAGACCAGTGCCTCAAGTTTGAACACAGGTCTTGCTTTGTGTGATGTGGTCCCCTCTACCTCCCCAAGCCTACCTGTGCCCCCTCCACCAACTGGTGCACTTCATTAAGCACTGGCTTTCTTTCATTACTTTTAGAGTAATCACAGGAAGTTGTTTGTCACTTTGTACAGCTTATTCACCCATTCACCCATATCATAGCATGTCTTAAAAGCCCCTCTGCACAGCCAGAAGAACATATTTTGCATGCTCTTTTAAGTAGCCTAGTATACCACAAATAACTTTTTTTTATTAGCTTTTTTCTTTTATCAATTAAAATAACGGATTATTTTAGTTTATTACTTGTTAAATGTCTGTCTCATCTAATGGCTCATATATATAGAATAGGAAGATGTGTAATAATTTTCTTTCATTGTTCTTCCTTCAACTTCTAAGTAGAACGCTTGGCATGCTATAGATATTTCATTATATCACTTGAATGAACTCAGATAAAACTTAAGCCAAGATGTCACCTTTTCCAGTGTACTAAGTTTAGAATCTTCCACTTCCCCACATATTTAGTTTTATTCATAAGCTCCCCATTATAGCCATGGTTCCCTGCCAATGTAAGCCAGCTCCTCAAGGATAGGCTCCTCTATAGATAATCATGCCAATACCAGCACAAAGCTGGTTTGTTCAGTCACCCTCCCTCCCAAAGCAGGCAATCTGGTATGTTTTTTAGTAATGATATGATTTTTATTAGGGTGAGTTTTAGAGGTTCAAGTATGTTAATATACCCAGAAAATTAAAAGAAATATTAGGATCTGAAAAACTTTCAAACAAACAAAAAAGTCAAGACAGACCAGAAATGAAATGTGAGCATTTTGAAATAAGGTGTGCTGTGATCTTCACTAATACAGGTGTTCTCGGACATAATTGGCTATGTACTTGACTGCAAGCATTGTCTCCTCACAGGTTTGGCGGATCTGGGACTCAGGAAGGAGAAAGCCATATGTGCCTTTATCCCGGAGTTCAAAAGTGAAGGAGTATTTGATTCCTTGATCATAAGCCCAGTCATCAGAGCCCCCAGCAGCAAGATCTGAAATAAGAACACAGCAGGGGAAACAAAATCAGCAGCTTCTCTCTTTAACTATAATTTTTTTTTCACTGCAAAAAAATACTATGGGTAGGCTAACCAGCTAGTCAACAGAAAAACAAAGATTGAAAAAAAAATCAATCCAATTTTGCCCTAGAATTACTTTGTGAGAATAACCTCAGAAAGTATTTTGTAGTGATATGAAACTCTCTGCACTTACATGTGGTTGGAGAGTACAGTATGAATAGCTCATTAGAGAGTGGATGTCTCCCAGGAAAGCAAGGAAAAATTAGTGTTAAGAGGTTTGTAAAAACCTCAGAATCATGAAACTTGGCAACATGAGGGAAGGGGTACCCCTCTTCTCTTTCACTACTAGAAACTGAACTTGGGGTCTTGTTCATGTCAGGCAAGGCCTTTAACACCAAGCCATAAACCCATACCCCCCAGTTTTCACTTTTTATCTTTGTTGTCTGGCAACTGGCTTGACATAGTTGTTCATTTAATTAATTCATTAAATGAAAATGTTGTTGTCACTAATACATTTGTTTATTCCTGTTCATTGATTTTACATCAAGTACTGAACATCCCCCACTGAGCCACAAACCATGTGGTCATCTTTAGACATTTTTCCCTGCCCCTTATTGGTTTGCAGACTGGCAAGATAACCCTAATTTAACTCATCTGAACAAACCCAAAGCTAAAAAGAGAGTAGAACAAGTGAGCCATTTTTGTCAGTATCACCTTAAGACAACATCTTGCAAAGTGAGGCCACAAAAGTCAATACTCCACCATCCACTTTAACAAACGTAACGGCTCAGGCTGGAGCCCTCTCAGCTGCAGTGGAGGCCCTGTGATGACAGGTGTGAGTCTCTTGTGTCTATTTCTAATCCTTTCAAAACTTGGGCAAAAGGAAGTCATTTGAGGGCAGAGGAAAGTAAAGACAGAAATCAAAAATTGGTTCTGAGGAATGTGCCTTTTAAGATAATTTCAAACTCTGTAGTGACCACAATCTTGGTGTCTAGCTCAACCTAGCTTTCTCTGTCTCTGTCTCTGTCTCTGTCTGTCTTCTCTCTCTCTGTGCTGCATGTGTGCAGAAGATGGTATTAAATTCCTAGGAACTAGAGTTATGTGCGGTTGTGACTCAGCTATGTGGGTACTTGGAATAGAAGCCTGGTTCTTTATAAGAGCAGTTTTAGTCTCATCATCTGTGTTCTAGTCCTCTCCTTTCTTCTTTTCTTTAAGATCTCTTCCTTGCCCTACTCCCCTGATCCATTCTCTAGTTTCCTGGCATTTATATATGTTGCCTCTGGAACAAAGACATACATATGTAAAGCTAAGATCAAGATCTGCATATGAGTGAGAACAAGTAGCCTTTATCTTTCTAGTCTGGGTGACTCTACTCCATGGAACATTTTTCTAGTCCCACTCATTTTTTTTTTATTCAAAATTGTATGGTTTCATTTTTTTATGGCTAAGTAAACTCCATTATCCATTTATCTTTGTGTGTGTGTTCCTTGTTAGCAAAAGTGGAAGAATTAGGCTCCTTTAAAGAGTGGCTTATTATTTAAGAAACTCTCTTTTATACCCACAGCCTTTTAATGGAGAAATCATTCCCTATAGTGTTTTCATCCTGCAAGGATCCTTCAGCTAAACATCTGAGTCACCACCTTAGGAATAAGATCCTCAGCATGCAGGACACTTGGTTTGGGTGTCTTCTTACTTTGTCATTCTAATGTCATATCTTTTAGCACCTAAATGCTCCCATATGGTGACTTCTTCCAAGATTGCCTTGGTCTATCTGCTCCCTCTTTTCTTTACTGCTTCCTTCCTTTCTTTCTTTTTATTTTAGCACCTATGGAGAGCTTGGCACACAGAAGATGTCCAAGAGATGCGTATAGAAAGCAGAGTTTACTGTGGTTTGGTAAGGATATTTATTTCTCTATATATCTATTGAGTAAAAAAATATTTCATTTAAAAATCACTGTGATGCAAAGTTATATGCTTTAAATTCTGAGAAAAGTGGAAAGCATTTGATCCTTTCTAGACACGTGGTTTCTTTGCAAAGTTTGGAACTCAAGACTCACAGATGGTTGTTGCTCCTGGACCGTACGTATACTTGGTGCCATGCAGAGTGGCAAGTTCCTTGGCTGCACCTTTCACCAGCGCATTCTGAAGAAAAATCATCAGGAAGTGAATAAATGAAAGCAACCATGCCCAACAAACACACACCCCGTACACTTGTTAAAAAAAGATATTTATGCCACATTTAGGTTAATATTTTGTATTTTTTTAAAATGTATGTTTCAATTTTCCAGCTTAGAAATACTATAGTCACAAGCAATCTTGTGAAAGGATGTGTTCCCTATTGCAAAGCAAAGATCAGGGAGTCTTTATGCAATTACAAAGATTGTTGATGTCATTGCACAGGAGCGAAATATATCCGAAAAAGCAAACAAATCAGCCATGACTTGACAATGAGTAGATAGAAAGCCAACACTGAGTTATTACAGGATGGTGTGAATTAGGGCTGGAGTATTAACAGCTGAGCACATAAATGTACAGAGTACAGAAAATGTAACTGTCTTTTAGAGTCAATTCCTCTGTGTGAGACTGGCATTAGCTTCAAAGTGCTGTTCTTTTATTGCTGTCACTAGCAACCTTTATCTCTCTACAATCACTTTTAGGGTTATCTCATCATGTGTTTTCAATGGCTCCAACTTCCTCTTTTGGCAAAAAGACTCATTGTGAACACACCCCAGAGGTCTGTCAGAAGTCTCACCTTATATTCTTTCTGAGGTAGGATTTCCTAAATGGCCCAGTGCACCCCTCTCTTTACCATTGACTTTAGGTATTCTTTTTCCTTCACTGGGATGCTCTTATGCTTCTTTTCTTAAACAGAAATTTTCTATCATCTGTCAGGTTTAATTTCATGTTATCTGCTTTGTGAATTTGACCCCTACTTTAAGAGCAATGTTCTCTATTTTGCAGCAGCTCCCATCTATTAGCGCTTCTTAAGCCTGTTGAAATCAGTCGTTCTGGCATCTATTATTCATGTTAGTTCTTTGTAGGATTTGTGGCTAGTCTTTTAAAAAATATTTGTTCTTTGTTCATTTTCTATATAGAGTCTTGAACTTAAACTTAAGACTCACATGACTTGGTTAAGGTATTCATCTCTATCCTCAGTAGGCCACTCAGAACACATTGGTTGAGTGAGTCCTGTGCTCAGAGTCATTATAAATGGGTCAGATCTGGTTGGGGTTGATAGTGTCAAGCTTTTAAAGGTGGATTGTGACCTCCTGAACAGAGACTGAGGATGGTATGGGAGTGGCAGTAATGTCATATATTTATGGTTGATAAACTGTCATATTTAGATGCTGAAGTTGATTACAATGGAAGAAGTCTGGATACTTTCTCTGGTTCCATTGAAAGCCAAGAAACAACAACAACAACAACAAAAAATCAGAATAAACATTATTCAGCTAAAATATCGTGTTTTAAATTCCAATTATCTTTACAAGACCACTACAATCAACATAGATTTTTTTTCTTTTGAAAAGTTCGAACAATTTCACCAATATTACTTATTTATTTTCTCAATATTATCTGTCTGCATTATACCATCACAGAATTTTCCAGCAGTGTGGAGAATCACATTCAGTTGGAATGTTCCAAATGAGCTGAATACCTAGGCCCTGTTGAGAACTGTGGATAGAAATGAGGTTCTAGCTTTTGCCATAGTGTCAGGTAACTCCATGTCATACATACATGTATGCATGTATGCATGTATGCATGTATGTATGTATGTATGTATGTATGTATGTATGTATGTATATGGGATCAGGGAACCAGAAGAACCAAGAAACAACACAGAAGAGGATAGAATTCACAACTCAAAACTCTGGTTAATGACACTTTCATTGGAACTTGCCATTTAGGAACAAGAATTAAAACAATTACTAATGTGTCTGTATACTTTACACTTCATAAAGAGTTCTTCCTAAGAGCCAGAATCAAAGTGTAGAGAGACAAAAAGACAAAGAGACAAAAATGCCCAAGGGTATTTAGCCTGTTGTGATCAGCTTGAGCTATGACATTCTTTCAACTTACTCCAAAAGGAGTGTTGTTGGAGCTGGTTTACTGATTGCCAAAACAGGAGAAATTTTAATATTCATCACCCTAGATAAATCTTTGTTGTTAATCGTGGCCAAACAAGGCCTGCATTAATCCTTAACTATGAATGTCTTCCCATATCTTAGGCAGGTTCACCTTTGTTCTCTTAATGTAAGAGAGCCTAGAGCAAAAGACCAAGTCGGAAATGCTACATGTAGCTCAAAACGTGCAAGACAAGAGAAAAAGTAGCACACTATTCACTGGGCTCCAGGCTATTGGGGCCTAGTGGGATGAATAAGCAGACAGAGCTCTTTTCCAATGACCTGTGTTCAAGGGAACTCAGGCTCAAAAAACCTCTTCCCGTGACCCTCACCCTTGAATACTGCCAGACTTGGGCTAACTTTCCAGAGTCCATTATTACAGTGTTAAAAAAAAAAAAAAAAAAAAAAAGAAGTAGAGCCTCCAATCAAGCCAGAGATATGAGATAATTCTAAGAAACTGACCAAAGTTTAACTGTTCTTTTCTGTAAGCACATGTGATAATGGGAGTCTCAGATTATCTCTAACATTGGCTTCCTTCCTCATGTCCTGTGATAATCTTTTTTTTTTCTTTTTAGTTTTTTTTTCAAGACAGGGTTTCTCTGTGTATCTTTGAAGCCTATCCTGATACGCATTCTTTATCCCAGGCTGGCCTCGAATTCTCAAAGCCTAACTTATACCAAGGGACCAATAAAAAAAATGTGGTGCATAATGATATCTCAAGCTTCAAGCAGACACCAAGGAGAAGGCATTTGGAACTGGGAAATTCCTGATTCTGGGGAACAGGGGCTTCCTGACAGTGTGAAGAAAGGAAAGGAGTCAAAGAAATAGCTGGTGTAGTACAGCTGGGCTGCTGCCTCTCCAGAGCCCAGGAGCAATGCTGCCACTGTCTTGAAGCAAGTTGTCCTTTGCTTGACCCACACTTTGATGTTCATGAAAAACACAAAGCGTGAGTCAGCTGGATTTGCAGTTCAGAGGGATTTTGTTTTCATTAAAAAGTTATAGGTTTGAAGAGAAAACTGAATCTAGAGAAATGTCCAGAGACCTACAAGACTGACCCCAACTAACAATTAGATCAATAATGGAAAGGCTACCATAAATCCCCTTCTCAGATAATGAGATTGACTTATCCACCATCATAGAGCCCTCATCTAGTAGCTGATGGAAACAGAAGCAGACACCCACAGCTAAACACTAAGCAGAATGGGAATCCAGATGCAGAGTATGTCGATCAAAATGTCTCACAAGCAGTACCAAATGTCTTCTCTGGGTAGGAGTGGGTAGCAAAATTAGTTTGAAGTGAAGTGAAAAATACAGTTATGGGTGATGAGTTTAGGAGAAAAGTTAAAAAAGAAGACATAGGATTTAAAGGAGTGTCTGTTGATGACACTACAGATATGCCTTCAGTACTTTCACTCCCCAAAAATGTCATTTTACCAACAGGATTGATAGACTTAGCAAAAATATAGACTCACAGTTAAATGTAAATTTTAAATAAACTAAGGACATTGCTCCAGCATGAGTCTTCCTCATGAAGATTTGAGACACAATTATAGTGAAAATTAGTTGTTTAATGGAAATCCAAATTAAACAGGGAGCCACGTAACAGACCTGGCTAATATTTGCCACATCTCTAGCTCCAGGGCTCACTGCTACACAGGCTTCTATTCTGACATCCAGGTTCTCCCATATACCCAACATCACCACTCACCCTTTTCTATCATAAGCACTCCTTAACCCTGCTTTTTAGTCTGACATTTGTTGGTTTTATTTATGCTTTCAATGCTCTGCTCCTTCCCTGTCCATCTGAATGATATCGTCTCCTTACTTCTTAGAATAAATATATCATATCTCCTTCCTCCTGCTTTTTCTCCTCCCCCTTGTTTCTTTTTGGACAGGGTATTTCTAATTAACCATGGTTGTCCTAGAACACATTATGTAGATCAGGTTGGCTGTAAATTCACAGAAATAAGCCTGCCTTTACTGCCTTCGTGCTGGTATTAAAGGTGTGCACCACTGCTACATATTTTCTACTGAACATATAACATCTATTGCCATTTCCCTCTCATGAATCCCTACAACTGTGCCTAACTAAATCCCCAGTTATGTTCTTTATGGCTTCCTGCCTCTGAATTTCAGTAATACCCTAAGTTCTCAAATGGCAAGGGACTTAATTGATGGAAACTTAGTATGAACTCAGGCAATTTCTGTTAAGTCCCTGAACTTTTTAATGGTATATCATCAACAAGCCTCTTTGTTAAAAGGCATTTTATAGTTTTATTTAAAACTTTTTGGGTAGTTTTTTTTGTTTGTCTTTGAAATGAGAGATTCTGAGAAAATAACTTAAATAGATACTATCTACACCAGCTTCTACTCACCTTAGTTGTTAGTAGCCTCTCAACTGTGGGATTATGGCTTGCTAGTCTAGTCATTAGGCAGGGACATTGTGTCAGCCATGATAGGCATATGCATAGCACTGCAGTTGTCAAACTTCTAATTAATGTTCATTTCCTTGAAACCTTTACATTCATCTATAAATGAGACCTCATGTTGTATTCACATGCTAGAGTAAAATGTCAGGATGCTTTTTTTTTTTCCTTTTTGTGACAAAGTCTCATTATGTAGCTCTGGTTGTCCTGAAACTTGCTATGTAGAACAGGATGGTCTTGAACTCATAGGAATCTGCTGGCTTCTGTTTTCTGAGTGCTGAGATCAAAGTTGTGTGCTGCCACAATGAGCTTCATGGGATTCTATTTTTGTAGCTCATTAATTGAAAATTTAATGAAGAGGTAGTGAGTGGTGTGTCACTGAATTGGAAAGTGTTTTCAATCTGTGGTCACATTTAATAGATTTTTAGAAGATTGTCATTTTTTCTGGTTATTGTCATCTTTCTGCCCTTGTACAATGAATATATACTCATCAAAGGAATGGTCCAGGATCTAAAATTGTACCTTGAGAAATCAGTGTTCCCAGGCAATCTAAGCAAATACTTTGCAATATCCATGATCAGAGGTAATTACAAGTGGGATGCAAAGCTTTTCTCATGGATTTCCTCAAAAGTTTATAGAGTATCATAGTGGAATGCATAGAAATATATGAGTCTTAAATTGGTCGATGGAATTGAATTGAAGACTCAGATATAAATTCATACACCTATGAATACCTGATATTTTTTAAATGAAGACCCCAAAATTACATATGAGAAAAAAGAAAACATCTTCAACAAATGGTTCTGGTCAAAGAGGATGGGTGCATGAAAAAAAATACAAGTAGATCCATACTTAGAATTTTGTTACATTAAAGACCTCAAAATAAAACCAAACAACATTGAACCTGACAGAAGAAAGAGTGGAGAATAGCCTTGAACTTATTGGCACAGGAAAAGACCCCACGAACAGAACACAGCTAGCATAGGAACCAAGATGAGCAATTAATAAACAAGACCTCATGAAATTGAACAGTTTCTGCATGTCAAAGGACATTGTTAACAGGACAAAATGGCAGCCTATAGAATTAGAAAACAATTTTATCAACTGCACATTCTGACAGAGGGCTAATATATAAATTATATAAAGACCTCAAGAAATTATAAGAAAATGACACCAATTTAACAATGGGATAAAGAGAATCTCAATACCAGAAATTCAAATGACTGAGAAGCACTTATAGAATTGTTTAATATTCTTAACTGTCAGGAAACTACTTAGAGATTTCATCTTATACGGGTCAGAATGACTAAGATCAAGGATGTAGAGTAAGGAGAATACTCATCAATTACTGGTAGGAGTGCAAACTTGCATAGCCACTGGAAATCAGTGTGGAGATTCCTCAGGACAATGAGGATAAATTTTCTTCAAGATTCACCTATACCACTCCTGGGCATACACTCGAATGATGCTTCATTCTACTGAAAAAGACATTGCTCAACCATGTAATTGCTGCTCTCTTCATAATAGCCAGATATTGGAAACAACCTAGATGTCCCCCAGCAGAAGAAGAGATAACGAAAAATTGGTACATTTACACAATTGATTATTACTCAGCCATTAAAATAATTAACATCATGAAATTCAAAGGTAAATGTATGGAACTAGAAAAAAATCATTCTGAGACCCATAAAGACACATATGGTGTGAATTTGATTATTTGTGAATATTAGATGTTAATTCAGTGATAACCAAGGACAACAGAGGTTAGGTATAAAGTAAGGGCCTAGAGAGGAACAAAGACATCTCTTTAGGAAAGGGAAATAGATTGTTGGGGATGGATGGTGGATAGGCTGGAATGGGAAGATCAAATGGGAAAGAGAAGTAGAGGGAGAAACAATCCAAGGGGTATGGGAAGAGACAGTTAAAATTAAGGGCACTTTGAGGGGTACTATGGAAAGATACCTAGTACAATAGACACATATGAAGGTGATCTAACTGAAAAACCAAATAATGGAGGATATAGCATACCAACTGGCTATCTCTTGTCACCAAACAAAGCTTCTAGTACTGGGTCTGGGTTATATATGATTGAGTTGTTGAATTCAATGGTTTGAATGAAAATAGCCCCAGTAATTTCATAGGGAGTGGTGCTAATTGACAATTAGGGGTTATGGCTTCTTGGAGCAGGTATGGTCTTGTTGGGGCAAGTGTCTTACTAAGGGTGGGCTTTGGGGTTTCAAATGCTCTAACAAAGATACATGGGAATTTCTAAACCACTCAAGCTATTGCCAAGATAATAGGTTGCTATTTATAAACGGACAGCAGCTTCCTGTTTCTGAAGACAACACCTACACAACTCAATGAGTATCCAGAAGTTGAGCTGGTGCTGACAAAGAGCCTTTATCCATGTTTTTGTATCTTTTGCACAGGAAGGTACTCTGCACACTATCAAAAGAGAAATGTAAACACCAAGCCTGCTCCAAGCCCTTTGATCTAAAATGGTGTCCTGCCTACAAGATATGCTACGGAAATGTTGGCACAAAGCTTGTGAGAGTAACTAATTAATATCTAATTTCACTTAAGCCCACTCCATAAGATAAAACCCATACCCAACACTGCTTTGGTGATCAACAACTAGAGACTACATAGCCCAGAGACTTAGGGTAAAATCAAATACCACTATTATAAAAAAAGAAGTAGCAATAAAATGATCCCTAGTAATACTCTGTTATATTCATAGATCAATGGCTTGTTTGGCCATCATCAGAGGAGCTTCCTCCTACAGCAGGTGTAACAAACAGAGACCCACAGATAGACATTATGCAGAGAGTGAGACATCTTGAAATTTTCAGCTCTACACAGGGATGTCCTTTTCAATCCACCCCTGCTCCACCTCCAGAGCTCAGGGAACCCTGAGAAAGGGGAGGCAGAAAGAATGTAGGAGCCAGAATAGATGAAGAAGACCAAGAAACAAGCCCCTCTAAATCAAAATGATCAAAGCTCATATGAACTCACAGACTGAAGCAGCGTGCACAGTGCCAGAACAGGTCTGTACCAGGCCCTCTGTATATATTATGGCTTCCAGTTTAGTATTTTTATGGAACTCTTGAATGTGTAAACACGTAAGTCTCCAATGCTTGTATCATCCCTTGGGCTCTTTTTCTTCTGTTAATTTTGTATTGGTTTAATTATTCGTTAGAAGTTTTTTTTTTTTTCTGTTTTATAATTAGAGGCAGAAAGAGTAGATCTGGGTGAGAGGGAGAGGGGAGGAATTGTGAAGGTAGAGGGAGGTAAATCATTATCAGGATATATTATGCAAGAAAAAACTATTTTCAATAAAAGGGAAAAATGAAAGTCTTTGGATATTTTGGCAAGCTAAGGAATTTTCCAATAGCCACTGTCTCTAGGCTCAGGGCTACCCCTACTAACAGTGTCACCTTATCTAAGCCTTAATGTCTAGGCTGAAAAATGAGAAGCAGACCAGAGAATTTCTAAGGATATTTTATAGTTTCTAATGCAGAAAGGTCCTTGTGTCCTGGATTGGCAGTATGGATTCACTATGTGCTATTCTGGCTCAGTGTGTGGGATGTGCCAATGTACTCAGCTGGTATTCTTCTAGCTTCCTGCTTTTCAAAATGAATAGGTATATTATTATTTACTATTGTTGTTAACTAGCCTATGTGTGTCAACCAAAGATTGGGATATTTTTCATAACTGGTAAATGCAGTCATATGACTCGGACTGAAGAGATTTTCCACTATGTATCACAGTTTTTATTTCCTCTAACCATAAATAAATCTCCTAGTTTCATACTTCCTTGTCCTTTAGAATTTTAAAAATTCAAGTATCATTTTCTGAGCCTTACAATTCCATTTGAAGGTAAAATAACATTATACTGGGAAGTCTACACTGAGGGACTGGATGGTTTATGACCACTTTGTGTTCTTCCTTTAAAGTATATGGAATGGCTAAATGCGAATTGTACTTCACATATTCTTATTATTCCACATTTTTTACTGTTCTGCTGAAGTTGCATTTTTAGGAACCTTTTATAATCTATAGAGCTACTTTAAAAGAATTGTGTGTGTGTGTGTGTGTGTGTGTGTGTGTGTGTGTGTGTGTGTCTGTCTGTCTGTCTGTCCCCAATGCAAATGCTCTAAACCTTATTTTGCTCTTTGGTATCACTTATAATAGCCAGCTAAAAAAAGTATATATATATAATCTTGAAGGATTCAATCATGCTTTTAAATATATATATACATTGATGTGTGATACTTGTATGAACTTGCCATAGTTAATTGATTATATGATTATATCTTGATCATTGAAAAATATTATTAATACTTTGAGTCAAAGATATTTAACTTTTAAAAATGTTCTCTATATTTAAAATGCCTCAATCACACTATTTGATTACTGGATGACTTATTACTGTTTTATCTGATCAGAAAATGGAACAAACAATTTTAAGACTTCACAGATAAAGCTATTATCTACTAAATGTTACAACTTCTAAACACCTTCTGCCACATTTTATTTGTGTAAAATCGAGATGGGGTTACTTGACATTGGCAAAAATAAGGTGTGCCGTCAAGGACTTTGTCAATTGTGTCCAATAAAAATAAAATAATCTTTTGATCAGTGCTGTGGTTTGAAAATGACAGGCCCTTCATCCGGTCATGTGTTTGAACACTCAGTCTCAAGCTGATGGTACTGCTTGACCTTTAGGAAGGAGAGTCTTACTGGATAAAACTTCTCACTGGTGGCTTTGTGGTTGTGGAGCCTAGCCCCACTTCTCCTTTTTCTCTGTTTTCCATGTGTGAACAAAATGGAGAGCAGCCTCAGGCTCCTGTCCTGCCTTCCCAGCCTGCCACAATGGACTTCATCTCCTCTGGAACCATAAGGCAAAATAAATCTCTTTTCCCTTAGCTTGCTTTATGTCAGGATAGTTTATCATAGCAATAAAAAGTAACTAATACAATCACTATTATGGTAAAACTAAATGGAATTACTGTCATCTTGAATATTAATAAATAAATCATATTCATGGGAGATTGTTCTTTGTATCAAAATTCCATTCCTTTCATTCAATTTATTCAGATAATTCAATTCCTTAATATATAATATACATATACATACATACCACACACACACACACACACACACACACACACACACACACACCTGTTACTCCTTAAACTAATAAGAAAACTTCCAGAAATTGTTCTGACAACTTCTTTCAGAATTAAAATAAAAAATTTTAATACTGAAATAGTCTCTCTATCATTGCATCCACTCACCAATTCCTCATAGTTAGGAGGCAGCTTGTTTGCATAGGAGTAAGGGTAGAGCAACAACTGGGAGTAAGAGTGAATCGTCAGATAGGCTTTGATAGAGGAGAGGTTCTTGCGGATGAAATCTGCCAGGGCCTTGGTCTCCTTTTCAGATTCTGCGGCTGGTCCACAGTAAGTGTCGGAGCAGGGACTTCGAGAAGCTCCCACTTCTGTAGAAATGTATATTCCTATTAGTGGCCCATGATCACCATCTCAGAGCAGTTGTTAGATATTTTAGATTTCCAAATTAGGAAGCTAAATAATATAAGGCGCTTTCTCAGGGTTCTTTAATAATTCTTTTTGGTATCTGTGTTTCATCATTTTTTTTAAGCTATGCATATATTAGGATGGCATGTTTTAGCTGATATAATAAGAAATTACACATGAAATTACTAATATCTTTTTATTACAGGCCTTTTTAAATATTTATGAAAACAAGTAATATCCCTGTGTTCAACTACACTTCAATATATACTGTAATATGTATATAGTATAGACAGTATAGGAATATTAATTAGGTGGAATCTTAATGATATTCATGAAAACAATCCTGTTACTATGATCATTTATTTGCATCACAATTTTCTTTAAATGATTATTTTTAATATCTGTGTCTAAATAGTTGTTAAATTGATTCTGTAAATACATTTCTTACATTGGTGGATTGTGCCAGTTTTGCCAATTGTGCATTTCCGGAATTTAACATAGCTGAGCTGGGAATACAACACAGAACTTTTTTCCATATATCTTAATCAAATGAATGAATAAACTATTTTCTGTGCTTTGAGAAAGTTAAAATTTTAAAACATAAACCTTTGTACTTTTTCTTGTTTTGAATATTGACCTATTGTTTTCTTATGCTACTTTACCTCTTGTGCTTTGTAATGCTGCCTGCCAAGTGGTTAGCCAGATACTCACCACACCAACCAGCATTAAAATTTCTGTTAGGGTCTACACCCACGCAGGTACTTCCAGCCCGAGTAGAGCGGGTCTTTCTCCACATTCGGCTCTGAAAGTAGATTTTATACTTAGATCAAATACCACAGGGAGTAACTGGTTTGAATTTCATAAGTCCTTCTGAGTTCTTGTACCTTAGTCCAGGTGTAGACATAACCATCAATGTTGACTACAGGCAGAACATAAAAGTCCAATTCATCAAGAAGCTGTGTCATGTGGATCTCTTGTCCATAGGTGCGGACAGCCTATATGTGAATAACAGTGTGAGATTTCATGGGGAGGAAGGGATGATGCTATCAAAATTTACATGACCTGGATGTAGGGTTCTCTGCTTCCCTTGCTAGCCTACATTTAAATACAACCTTTCTCTAGGTTTTCTTGGACAAGGCATTGCGAATTAATTCAGAAGTCTTTTGAATGGGTAGTGAGTGGAGAGGGAGTTAGGAAAAAGAGAAGAGGAGGAGAGGAGAGCATGTAGGACTAGGAAGATTGAGTTAGAGGAGAGAGAGAGAGAGAGAGAGAGAGAGAGAGAGAGAGAGAGAGAGAGAGAGAGAGAGAGATGTCTATCACCATACACAAAACTCAAATCCAAATGGATGAAAGACCTCAACATAAATCCATCCAAACTGAACCCCTCAGAAGAGAAAGTGGGAGGTATCCTTGAACAAATTGGTACAGGAAACCACTTCCCTAACATAACACCAGTAGCACAGACACTGAGTTCGACACTTAATAACTGGGACCTCCTCAAACTGAGAAGCTTCTGTAAGGCAAAGGACACAGTTGACAAGATCAAACAGCAGACCACAGCCTGGAAAAAGATCTTCACAAACCCTACATCTGACAGAGGGCTCATCTTCAAAATCTACAAAGAACTCAAGAAACTAGTCAACAAAACACCAAATAACCCTATTAAATAGAAGTGGGGTACAGAACTGAATAGAGAATTCTCAAGAGAGGAATTCCAAAAAGGCTGAAAGACACTTAAGAAAGTGCTCAACATCCTTAGCTATCAGGGAAATGCAAATCAAAACAACTTTGAGATACATTCTTACTCCTGCCAGAATGGCTAAAATTAGAAACACAAATGACAACTTATGCTGGAGACGATGTGGAGAAGAGATACAATAATCGAGGAAGCCATTATAGGTTTGAAGAGAAAACTGACTATAGAGGAATGTCCAGAGACCTACAAGGATGAACCCATGAACCCAACCAATAATCAGAGCAACAGTTGAAAGGCTACTTTAAATGCCCTTCCCTGATAATGAGATTGATGACTAACTTATCTGCCATTATAGAGCCCTCATCTAGTAGCTGATGGAAACAGAAGCAGACACCCACAGCTAAACACTGAGTGGAACTCCTAAAATCCAGTTGCAGAGAGGGAGGAGTGATAAGAAAATGGTGTCAAGACCAGGCTACAGAAACCCATAGAGACAGCTGATCTGAACAAGGGGAAACTCATAGACCCCCAGACTTATAGCTTGGAAACAAGCATTGGAGCGTCTCAGACCCCTGAACATGGGTCTCAATTAGAAGGCCTGGGCAGTCTAAGAGACCTCTGACAGTGGAACAGGATGTATCCCTGGTGCACCAAAGGACTTTGGAGCACATTCCCCATGGACAGATACTCCTTAGCCTAGAGGCAGGAGGGAGGCTCTAGTGCTTACTCCAAATGACTTGACAGATTTTGATGATTTCCTCCTGGAAGGCATCATCCTCCCTGTGGAGTGTGTGTGTGTGTGGGAATGGGATGGGAGTGGGGATGGGGGACATGGGAGGGAGGGAGCAGGAACTGGGATCAATATGCAAAATAAGAAAAAAATAATAAAAAAAGAAAATAGATTTCATATTATAAACTCTTTTATTTTAAAAGCATATCAATATAAGATTTTAGAGTTTTAAATCATGAAAAGATAAGCCGTTTAAAAATGACTATAACCACTAATGAATCAGAAGCAATCATCAAAAATTTCTCAACCAAAAAAAGTCTAGATCTAGATGGTTTCAGTTCAGAACTCTACCAGAAATTCAAAGAATTTCTATTCTAATATCTATTCTCCTCAAATTGTTCCACATAATAGAAACAGAAATGTCATTGCCAAAGTCTTTTTTTTTTTTTTTTTTTTTTTGAAGCTACAATCACCTTGGTTCCCAAACCACACAAAGACACAATTAAGAAATAGAGTTAGAGGAGAGCTATAAAAATAGTAAAAATAGTGCAAGGAGTCCCACAGATTCTTTATCTAGATTTCTCTAATATATCTTATTAGAGTTTTATGGACTGATTTAGTACCCTTCAGAAGGTACTGAAATCATTATCACTAAGATATTCTAAAGGTGATTTTATTCATTATTTCACGTTTATTGGTTGGAATTCTCCTGTAAGAAATGGTTATTTTCTTTTCTGTATGAAGTATCCATTTGTACCAATATGAATGCATGCACATTTGAAAACTTCAGCATTTTAACTTATTAGGAGACAATGGTCAGGCTGGTGATTTTGCCATACTGATCAATTTTTAAAGAACAAATCACCATTTTGGCTGTCAGCCAGTTCAGCAAAGGCGGGTGAGAAAGTACAATTTAGTGAAATTGAAATTAACCCATTTTTCTAATTTAAAAATTTGTATCTTACAAAAGTCTGTTGACACATGTTAAAACTAATTTCCCTCAATAAGAATTGGGAATATTGGCTTTTGTGTGTATTTATATTTTTTTACATTCCCATTTCATTAGGTTATAAATTAATTAATTACAATTATTACTTTCTACTTCTTTTGTCAAAAATAATTTTCTGGACATACCTCTCTCACAAACCACTGACAGAATGCAGGAGAAATCCACTCTCTTGCATGGAAACCACAATCAATGAAGATGGCAGGCTTATTTGGTTTAGCTTTGCCAACCTATTATGAATAAAAAGAAAAGGAGAAATGTGATGGACCACATGGCACTTAGAGATTAACATCCACTCCCTTTGGACTCAACAGGTGAAACCTAATGACACTCAAACTATTCTTGTGTTTGAACAATCTCTGTGTTTAAGCTGAAAGCTTGCATTCTTATTAGGCTTATCAAATCTATGTTGCCACAAGAAGCTTGAATATTATATTCTTGTAACACTTTTTCTCAGTTACTGTTATTAGGTGATGTGGCTATGACAATCAGATGACTAATTATAAATAATTATGATTTCCTTAATTTTATGAAAGAGTTTCTTCTTTCCACTCATTTCTCATCTTCTTATTTTGTCACTGGAATTGCAGGACAAAAGTGGCATTAAAGATGAAGGAAACAAACTGTGTTGTTCATTGTAATATGGTCTAATAAATGAGAATAGCCTGACAGATGACTTCAAATAGCAAAACAAACTTAGAAACCACTTCTGGAAGAGGAGAATTTCATCACTTATGTTGCTTACAGGGATGTCTGGTATTTTACTGGATTTTCCTTCTGAATTGATCAAAAGTAATTATGAGAAAATAAACATAGAACAAAAAAATCCAAGGAGTCTGAGCAATTGAGCCTTTTCTTTTAGATAAACATGTCTATGAAACAGATGCTAGTGAATCAGAATTCATTGATTTAAAATGTTTAAAAACCGTTACCTTTAGGAGATACATGTTACGTCCTTCAAAAGTGGTTCCAATGGTGCTCTGAGAGATGAGGTGTGGGTTCTCACGGGCAACTTGTTGAATCCAAGCCTCTATCTACCAAAGGGAATTATTCTTGGATTAATGTGACATAGTTCAAACTCCAAGCACCCAGAAATAGTATGAGATTCAGGGGTACCCCATACCTTTTCCCAGTTGTTGTACTTGGTGTAACTGTGTCCACTTGCACGGGTGTGGCTGTCAAACTGGGCTTCCAGAACATTTCTCACGTTGCTTATCAATACCCTGTATAAGTCAAAGTGGATGTTTCTGAATATGAACATATTCTGTCCAGTGAACACACATGTAGGTGAGAGCCACAGTTTTGGTGGACGCGGCAAGACACCCCATTGACTCACACATTGCCTTCTGACTGTTGCTGAGCCTCTGCAAGCTGAGCTACTTAAGGGAGATTTTATTGCCAATCACAGAAAGTGAAACATTGAGGACTCTGAGGAGCATGAATATGATGGGATCTTACAGGGCCCATACCTCACATATTTTAGTGACCCTAAACACAGAAATGGTTTCCTTTGATATCCAGACATTTGCCTCAGGGTCATGAACATCCACACAACAATACATATCTGAGTCATATTTGTTTTATTTTATTTTTTAAACTTCAGGTGTTTTCCTGATCTTAACACTCCATGTCCCACTACCACTATTGTAATGTGAGAGTCACTGAGGGCCAATCTTCAGAATTTTAGGAGAACAACTTACTGGCTGAAAATTCAAAAATAATATAGCACTAAGTATTTATCAGGTGAAAAGACACTGAGTTTAAAGAACTAGTGTCTTTTTTGCTGTTTGGCTGACCTGATAATCTAGTAACAGTTCTTTAGCAAGACAATACTAAAACTAGAGAGATGGGACCCTGGACGACTCTTTATTTCTATAAATTCAGTTGAAAATTCTTACATTAGGGGCACATGCATATGTGTATGAATGTGTGCATGTGTATTTATCTTTATCTTCCATTGTTATTTTGGATGGAAAGTATGCTTGAAAGGGAAAAACATCTGAGCACTGATGTCCTTAATCTCTGAATATTCCAGAACAAGGTCAGTTTGTAAACCTTCTGTCATTTACAGTTAAGCTTTCCAGTGGTTTTATCTGACATGAGAGAATTTCAGACACACATCAAAAGTCTTTTTACATCCCTAGAACACAAGGGATGAAATCAGGAATACCCTCTGAACTTCCCATGTAGTCCCCTGCATTTGGTGAATTTGAGCATAAGAATGTGTCTGTTTATAGAAAATGCCATAAATTAATGCTAAATGACTTATTAGTAAATTATTTCTTACAATTAACTCTATTAACATTTAAAAGAGAAAAAGGAACAAATCTTAGAGTTTATCTCAGCAAAGAAATTTTTTTTGGAATAATCATCAAAACCTTGTTAGTGAGTTAGTATACTGTGCTCCATCCCAAACTTAGTAGCTTAAAGCAGCATAGGTTGATTAATGTATAATTCTGGAAGTTAAGAATCCTACACAGGTCTCACTGGGCTGAGAGAAAGATATTAGTGTGGATATGTTTCTGTCAGGAGCAACTAGGAAAGAACTGATTGTGATGAGCCTTTTGTAGCTCCTGGCTGCCTGAATTCCTTGGCTACAGTTGCCTCCTCCACTTCCAAAGCCAGCTATGGCAAACCGACTCCTTGCTTCAATCACTTGGGGGATGAAGTTAAAGACATTTGAGAAAATTGCAATTATGAGTACTTTCTTTGTACTCAACATCTTAACGAGACAGGCAAAAATTTGAAAGAAAGTAGAAGGAATCATAAGTCAGGAATAAAATGGTCAAAGCAGTGGCTTGAGTCAATTTATGTATTGACTGAGAAAAATCATGTGCTCTCTGGGCCTTAATTTCATGATTTGAAATAGGATACTCAACACTCTTTCAATTTCGAAATGAATAAAACCCATTGTCCTTTGTCATTTAAATAGATGTCCTCAAAAGTAAAAACACTTTGTTTAACACCTTTATAAACTAAAAAAGAGAGAGAGATACTAAACCTTCAGCTAGAAAAAGATTGAGAAAATGATCTTCAAGGATACAAACATTTTTTTTTTGTCAAACACAATCAAAAATATGCAAAACAAAATCTTAAAACCAAAACCAAGCAACCGACAGAAAACTTTAAGAAAACAATTCTATTTCTGTATCATCTTGCCAAACACAGATGAAATTCCTGGAATGGAAGGGGGATCCAGTAGAAATGGTAGGTGATGTATACTTTAACTTTTTATTTTTTCAGTGGTTGGGCCTGTGCCCAGGGTCTTGCACATGCAAGGTGACAGTTGAGCTGTATCCCTAGTTGTTTATACATAAGAAGTGCTACAAAATATTTAAGTTGTATGTCTTCTCACTAGGTACCTGGATAAAATATATTCTAAGTTAATTTCTCCTTGGCACTCCACAGCTTTAAGACTTACAGTAGATATTTCTTATTTAAAGCCATAATCATGGCTATTGCTAATAGTCAGCAAGCAGTGTTGGGTGGAGGCACAAGCAAAGCTCACAATACATGTAGCTATCCTTTTAACACAGCCAACCTCAAGTTCAAATGACTGAGAGAAGACCTAACTATGAAAGGCTGCTGCTGGTGTTCTATTTCAGAAAGAGATATTCTTTTAGAATTCTTACTGTGTTAGTCAACATTTTTATTAATAATTCAGACAACAAAGTATTAAAGAAACCATTTAAATTAAAGATGATATTCAATAATGAAAATATGTCTTTACACCTTGTAAAAAACATTGGAAGACTTTTATCCTCCAGCAATTTTAGTCAGATCTTGAATTATGGAGCAAATTTTAAAAATCTGTGCAAAAAGAAAGGTAAATTGTAGCATTGCATCCAAAGCTTTATCCTTAAATTGGGAATTGGATATTGTTGATCAGATTGAAATGCAATGCGTATTGATTAGAGGCTGGGGTTCACCTCAAACTATCTTTTGCAGCCTTGTAGTTTGTTGACTTTATTAGACTTAGAACAAAGAACTACTTAACTCTACTATAAAATATTATTATAAACAATTAGTTACTATTGTAAAAGCTTAAAACTTCATTGTGGCTCCAAAAAAAAAACATAGACATACATTATATACATTCATATGCCTTTTACTGTAGTGCCATATAATTCCCTTTTAAATTTTTTGAAATGTGCAAGCAAATTAGATCATCATGACTCTCAGTAAAGTAAGAACATTGTAGCTGGAAAGGAAAGGGAGACATGGTGCAATTTTACCTTCCACCTCCCCCTGCCATAGATTCTGGAAAGTGAACTATTAAATCTCTAATATATGGCCATTGTTATTCAAAGAATCTTGCCTGCATAATTCTTTTGTTAAGGTTTTAAAACTTTCATGTGTATGAATGTCTTGCCTGTATTTTTGTCTATTCACCATGTGCATGTAGTGCCCATGAAGGACAGAAGAAGGCACTGTATCCTTTGGAACTGGAATTACATATAGTTTTGGGTCACTATCTGAGAAATGGAAACTAAATGCTTAGTCCTCTGCAAGAGCAGCCAGTGCTCTTAACTGCTGAGCCATCTCTCCAGCCCTACACAGTTTTTCAATATGAAAAAAAATGGAGGTCTAGGAAGTTTTCAGCATTCCATCTCACTCTGATTTAAATTAGGGAAGAAACAACCTTTTGGAACTCTTTAGGAAAGGATCATGCAGAGGACTGAGCACCAAAGGGTTCTGTCAGTTTAGCCTCAGACTGGAATCCTAAGGTCAGACCTATCCATTTCCAACTCTTTCTGAATTTAAGGATAGTCTTGGCATTTGAAACAACATTTTGAAATTTGTCTCATGATAACTCAAGATACAACTGAAACTGCTAAATGATACAAGTCATAGTGAAGAGTGTGTAATACACTGAACAGATATGAACCATGTCTTAGTGAAATTTGTGCAGCTGACAGTCTCTGTCTATGCAAAAACATTTAACTGTAAGGTATTGCCAGTGAGAAACAAGCTGACACAGATTAACCTCTGAAGTAATAACAGTATGTAAGGACTGCTTGTGACTCAGTTATTGATTCAGTGATTTTCTAGGGCTCCTGAGGCCTTAGTTATTATTCAGAAAATTATATGCTTCAATATTCTCAACAGAGTTTTAAACATTAACAAGGAATACTCTCTACTGCACAAGACAACGTGCAACCATAAGTGCAAGAAGTCTGCCATTAGAAAAATGAAGGGAATCTTCTAATTTATGTTGTTTATGAGGACTGACAGGGGCTGGAATCATTTCACTGATATAATATATGAACAGAATCAAGACATATTTTTGGTCTCTACTTTTCTTCTGTAAGACCTAAATTTGGTTCCCAGCACCCACATCAGGATGTCTACAACAGCCAGCAACTCTATTGCCAGAGGATTTGCCAGCCCTGAGCTCCTGTATAAACACACAACACACACACACACACACACACACACACACACACACACACACACACACACACACACACACACACAATATTTAAATAAATAAGACAATATAAAGGCAACTTTTTGTACAACAGTAAACCAGAGCAGAATTTGCAATGGTAGCAAGATTATAAGTGCAAATCAATAGCATGTTGTTTGTTTATCACTGTCATCTTTCCTCATTACAGCCTCACCTTGTGCATTAGGAAACTGAGGGTTAGGAAATTTAAGCATATCTTAAGGTTTCATGCCAGAAACTTGCAGAGGCAACATCAGGCTTTGGTTTGGTTTACATCAAAGCATTTCCCTTGATATCTATGCCACTTCTGATATTGGCATAAGTTTTATAGTTGACTTCTGACGTGTTCTTTGACATAGATACTATTTTCTACATTTTTAAATTGCAAAAACACAACAAAGTAATTTTGAGGCTAAAATAGTGTGCATCATATTTTCTGAAAACATAATACAGATTTACATGTGAGATCATGAATTTCTGGATAAGCAGTTAAACATCCTACATTGGACTCAAATTCTTTTTGTTTATTCTTGAGCCACCCCTGGAGGAAGAGCTCCCTTCCTTTCTTGTAGATGCCACAAAGTCATCATGTTCTCTCTTAACTTTAAGCCATTAGCATGCCATCTCTTCTCTACCTAGAGTAAGACTTTTCCATGTTGTTTTCTGGCTGACCCCTCAATACCCTTCACTTCTCAACCAAAGACCCATTTCATCGGTCTTCCATTCCCATAATTCATTTATTCTGCTCAATCCCAAGTGCTCTGTTTTTTCTAATAAATATTTTACACCACTGCAATCCATCACTTGAAGTTTATCTTCTTCAAATGGATGTAAAGTTCTAGCCACTCTTTTCTGTATCTAACCACCAAACACTTAATATCTATTTAGGGTGTCAGCCAATGGACAGCCTTCTCTTCTTTAAAGGAATTCTCACTTGAATGATGTAGACATGACAATGCAATATTTGGGGAGAATGATCTAACAGTTTAGCCAATTCCTTTGTTTTAACTCTTCTTCACATCTCATGATACTAGTGGTGGAGTCTTTTAAAAGGGTCTGTTGTATCTAGACTTAAACTACAGGAACAGGAGGAGCCCTCACTGCCCACAAGAGGGGTAGTTGGCCAGCCAGAGAGAGGAGTTGAGGTTAAAACTATGTCCAGATGGTAACAGTGTCCATGGCTTAGCCTTCACTCTCTTTATCATTTTATAGTAGGCTTGTTTGAGACCACAAAACATTTCATTAGAACAATAACTGAATACAAATGCCATTGAATCTCAATCTGGTGCTAGCTCTGCCATTATCTCTATGTGTTGGGAGAAATAAAGCCTTCTTCTCATTTTAGCTCCCCTGGGTTATTCACAGGTTTAAAAAAAGAGGAGAGAATTTTGATAGTATAAAATATAAACTTACTCATAGTGAAATTCATTCTTTTCCAGAAAGTTCTCCACAGTGACAACATCTTCTGCTTTAACATGAAAGTCAACTGAAGTGAGAGGTTTCACTTGTGTAGCAGAATCTGGTTTCCAGAAATCAATCTGAATAAAAAGGTATATGAAATAAACATCTACAGTTCAATGACAAATAAGGGTCTGAGTGCACATGATTTCTCTTCTCCATACAATTACCTTAAATTTTAAATCATTCAAGAAATCTCTTATAAATATCTCCTTTGAATTAGTAAGTGCTATTCAGTTATATGTTAATAAAAATGTCTACAATGCTGGGGAGATGGTTTTGTGTATATGAATGTTTGCTGCATAAGCATGAAGGCCTGAGTTCAAATGCCCAGGACCCATGCTACAAAATTAACTGAGTGTGGTTGCATGTACCAATAGTGAGGGGCAGAGTAGAACAAGGAAAGAAAGATTACTTGTCGGCTACCTTCCTCACTCCAGGTTCAGTGAAACATCCTGTCACAAGGGAATAAGGTAGAGAATGATAGATGAGCTATCTGAAATCCCCTCTGGCTTCAGTGTACACACACACACACACACACACACACACACACACACACACACACACACACACACATATCACAGCAAGCGTAGGTGTACCTTACACATATACACCCTATTATCACAAACACACATATATAGTCATGCACAAATACATGGATATATATTCCAAATTAAAACATTGATTAGCAAGAATCATGAAGAACATAATTGTTCCTCATAATACTAGTTTATTATAGCATCTCTAGCTGCCCTTTTATGTTTTTTAATTTTATTGAACACTTGCTTATTATATTTTGTTAGCCATCTCTATGATAATGCATACAGCTGCTGAGTGTATGCATTAACAAAAAGGCAGTAGAGAGAAATTGATCCTTCCTTTACTTAAGTAGATATATTTTCATAATCTTGGTACTTATTTCTCTGAAAGTCACAGGAATATGGGCCTCCCGATGTATTCTGAAGTGTGGCCAGAAACAAGATACTTTTGAGATTCTCATTTTTTTTCATTAGCTGTTATTGGGCTTATTACATAATGGTCTTCAGATTGGTGACAGAGTAGTGGGTGAATCAAATATGACTTTTGTCTTCTTGAGAGAACTTTTTTTAGAGGAATTATTGTAGGAAATAATAGTGTGACTGATACATTTGACTATTATAATGCTTTTAATTTGGAGACTGTGCATCAGAAACTGAGGAGGCAAGTTTTAAAGTGACCAAATTTCTGGTGTACTTGTATGGAATCTAGTAACTATAGCTGGCCCCACTGAACTTGAAAACACTGTACTAGTCCAGTGGATGTTGGGCCATTGTGGGGCCTATAAATGATGGATATGCTGTAAGGATTCAGGCATTATGCTGGCCTGCCCCTATCACCTGGCAGAATGCACTCAGGCAGTACTCTTGTTAGCTCAGGGTTCCATGAGTACTAGTCTACAGGCAGATGTAAAGGACACCTTTAAAAGTCAGACCCCTGCCCACTTACTCTCTCTTCTTCTTGCCCCCCTCTCTTCCTCTCTTTTGCTTTCTCTTTTGCTCTCTCTGTCTCCTGCTCTCAGTTGGCCACCAGCTACCCCCTCTTCTTCTTGCCCCCCTTCTCTTCTGTTCCCTGTGCCTCTATGCCTCTTCCCTTCTCCCTCACTCCCCTTTCTAAATAAACTCATTTAAGCTCAATCTGCCTGTCATGTTATTCCCTCCACCTCACCGCCTCTGTCACCCTCACCTGCTCTGTCTGGAATCTGCTATGCTCACCCACATGGTCCCTTACCTTGGGACCCCACTCACTAGGGATTCTCACCTGGGGCCACCCCCACCCCTCCTCCAGTTATATTCCTATAACTGTAACTAAAGAACAACACATGTGATTTCAACAAGAGGGATCCTAGAAAAAAGAGTGTGAATATAGGTATAACAGAATATGATATTAGTAGGTAGCAAAAAGAATTGGTTAACGGGTTGGTGTAACAGAGAGTTGAAGTAGGGAGAATACAGAATGGAGCTAAAATGATAGTATTAACAGTATGAATGTATATTACAACAGGCACAGAGGAAGCTGGGGTATAGTGACAAATCCAGTACTATAAAGACAAAAGCAATGAAGATAGAAGAGAAAGTCCATTTTTTAATATTAGATTTAAATTTGTGTTCCTGACATTCCAATATTATCTAAGTTGTAGATGCAGGGATTTAACATTGGAGCTCTCTAAGTGTCCACAGCCAACAATGACAGTGCCTGTCTCACTCATAATTACTGGGACCATTTGGTGCGCTCAGGACCCCACTTCCAAGTGGTATATTTTTTTCTCTTGAGGCTCTTTTCTCCAGAACCAGGAAAAGTCAAATATATGTTCCAAGTGGACATGGGATAATGCATAAATAACTCTGGGAACTTACTTAACATATGACCTAGGAAATAACTAGATTTCCAACCCATTAACATCATTGGTGGGATAATTTAAAAATATGTGGTTTGTACCATTTCCTGGAGAATCCCTGTGGTTTATGCCCCAATAACCCTTTGTGGCAGAGGTTTAATAGTGCTGTATTGACTATGCTCCCTTCTCTGCATCAGCCCTTCCCTGTGTTTTCATGGTGCTTACTGCACTTTCAAATGAGCTATTTTTCTTTCAATCTTGAATCAAGGTCTGTTCTGGAAGAGTATTTAAAAAGATGTTAACTGTCCACTCAGAGCAATAAATGCTTGCATGATGTGTTTGAGGATGGTTCTAGCACAATCTCTCTTTCTGTTATGAACCTATAAGTTACCTTTTCTTATTTCCTCACTTCTTACTCAATATTGCCAAGTATTGAATAATAGATGTGTTTGTGTAACTTTTCTTGAACTTCTGTTATAAGAATGATGGATTTTTTTAAAAGGGTTATTACAATGTTGACAAAGCTTGCAGGTCTAACTTGAGACTGTTCAACATTTTCATTTGAAGGGCTAAATGTACAGCATGGTTTTAGACTGCTTGCCTACTATATGAAGGCTCTGGACTGGATCTGATTTAGTCTTGCAAAACAAAGCAAAACACTAAAACGTTCCATTTGACATAGGGAATTGGTGTGGTTATCATTCACCCATGTGGAGCACTGCAAGTGTGATACAGACTTGCGGTCCTGGAGACAAACCCATTGCTCCATAGGAACCAGGAAAGCAGGAGGAGCACTGCATCTCCACAGCAATCACCAATCACCCAGTGGTTACAAATGAGAATCTCAAATAATAGCATAAGGAGGGAGGGTAAATTTCAGGAATAAGAGTAACTTGTGAATGAGAAATAGGAAAATGCAGTGAAATGTATCACACAAAATGTGTGAAATTGAGCTATATGGGCCAGTGTTAAAAAACTAAGTTATAACATTATACTATAGAGCACTGAGTGACAGAGATCCACATGGAACATTTTTTTGGGTTATAAAAGACTATTTTATGTGGTAATCTTGTGAGAATATAAGTCTAGTCAGCCAGATGGTTGTGTAACTTGAGTCCTTATTAAATACCGCACTGCACTAATACAAAGGCAAGATAAAGTAACACATCAATCTAAAATTTATGCTGGGTATGTTACTCAGTTGGTACAGTGCTTGCCTGGACAGAAAACCCAGGATCTGGTCTCCAGCACTGCATAAAGCCATACATAGTGCAAATGCAATGTCAGTACTTGGAAGGTGAAAGCATGAATGTAATTCTCTGCTACATGGCATATTTCAGGTGAGCATGGGTATAGGAGTCCCTGTCTTTCCTGTTAGATTCTTTGAGAGGTAAGTTTGTCAGAATCTGAGTTTTCACAAATATGCACAAATTTGTTTCACACTGTGAGTGATTGGGAGTCAAACACCTACTATGTCTCTCATTTATCTTGAGGACTATTTACCCCTTATTTGCAAGTAAAGCAACTTCTACTGCAGACCTAATTCAGATAGCAGGAAGAAACCTTCTGATACGTCAACAATGAAAGAGATAATGTTACCTTAGACATTAGAAAATATACTTAAAACTTCATAAAGAGAATCCAAGAAAATCAAGAGGACAGAGTTGGTGTCACTATAAGTGTCTTGATTGAGGGGGGCAATTATAATGTGAGTACAAGTGGTACAATAAAACCCCCACTCTGCAATTCCAGATGACAAGAGAGAGTGCTAAAGTACAATACATCTCTGATCCTTCAATACATCCAGCTCTTAAAAGGACACGTTCAAAAGCTGGGAGGAAGGACATACTGGCCAAGGATAAATAAAAAGACTAGATGCCCCTTTGATGATCTTATCAGGAAGGCTACATCCCAGAATACACTGCACCCACATGATCACTAAAGAGGATTTAAACCTTTTGAAAATTTATGTTGGAAATAAAAACATAAGGAAGAAGCATGCACCTTTCTCTGTGGAGCTAGAGTGGTGAGTGTGCTGCGATAGCTGCAGGAGAGCTGGCCTATTTACCTCTCCATTGGCTTCCACCTTTTTCAAGACTTTTCAATTACCAAAGAGAACACTGAGGTTCAAGGTGGATGAGGAAAGAAGTGATTATACTGTCATGGAAATTTTATTCAAAAGCCTGAGCCAATGACAACAGCCATCAAATAGTTACATGGTTCTTCCTAATTATTTCCAAGTGGCATACTTATATTCATAAACTCTTGCAACAGCCCTCTAGGGAGATAGTATTATCACCACCACAAATGAGGAAGATGAGGTGCAGAGAGGAGCACAAGACTGGCTACAATCGTTATGTTCTGAAACTAAACCTAATGCATCTGAGACCAGACCCTCTGTTTGATTACAATTAAATGGGAGAATTTAGGTGACTAAAACAATATGGCAGATGATATTGCCATATTGAGAAATAAAAAAGTTCCAGGAGCTCACTGGGGAGTGGAGGAGTTCCTTGGGAAATAGATGAAGCAGAAGTGATAACTGCTGTGTCAATAAGCTGCTGAGCCAACTGGAAGCAGATAGACCATGTGTGCTCAGAAAAGGAAGAGTGGTCCCTGAGAGGCAGAATGGGTTGAAGGCCCACTTGGAAGATCTAACTACTAATATGGCAGAATCTTGATCTCAGATGTATTTCCTGATACAGAGTTTTATAAACCAGAAAGCCACACAGTGCTGTCTCTAGATACTACCCATTTACATAAGATAGTTGAGCATACTTATCTTGTAAATGGAGTTCTTAATGGGTCTAAGTAATATAAACCTGGACTCAAATACAGAGGAAAATGCTGAGAGATCAGAAAGAAGGATCAAGCCACTTCTACATCTTATCTCCTTAGTGTCTCAGCATACAAGAGAGCTAATTCCTATTTCTCCTCGCTTATATCCAGTTTTTGTCCAGCTGCCCCATTTCCTGTTAGTCTGTACATACTTCCATACCTCTATGATTAGCTAGTGACAAGCTCTGTTCTCTGACTTTCAGGCAGGTTTTATTTGTAGACACAAGATGTCACCGCATTATCCTAAGGAGAGCAAGCTGATGAATCACTTTCATTTTTAAAATGCACTACATGGTACATTGGGGACTGATGATAAATAAATATTGACTAAATGAACTGTAATGAAGGTCTCTCATTGTGGACCCCTAATTCAACATTTTCCTCACCTATGACAAACATAAATCAAGAAGATGTGCTTGGGGTGCTAGAGAGGTGTCTCAGAGGTGAAGAACATTCAGAGAACCTGAGTCTGATTCCCAGTACCCACATGGTGCTTCACAACCATCTGTAACCCCAGTCCTAGAGGATCTGATCTCATTCAAAGGATTTTAGCATTTTGAAAACAATCCATAAATATAAAGTTTAGTAAAGCAAATCTAAAATCCTGAAAATTTGTTAAAAGAAAATCCAATTAGGTAAACACTGAAAGGAGGATACACTTGTTTGAGGGTGATTTGTGTGAAAAGAAAATAATGATTCTTATTGGACTCAAGTTTAATAGAAGTGGAGTGTGCTCTAATATCCCTAAGGTGTGAAAAAGCATGTTAGACCATAGTAATAAAAATCTGTTAGGCAATGAAGGCAAGTGATAGCCCTGCAGCATATATATCCGTCAGGATGTTCCTGGAGGCCCACTGCCAATTCTGAAAGATAACGTTTTCAAAAAGAAATGGGAAGACTGAACTGTCTCTGGAGGTGATCAGAATGCTCCAGACTCTGTAAGCTAACTAAAGGGGAGATTATAGAAAGGCACAGAAGACAAACCTTAGAGCTAACTGATATCTGACTCAGTTGTTTCTAATGAGTCAAGATCAAAAGGAAGGCACCCTCTGACTTGGTGTAATACAGGAAACCAACAGGGTGATTTGTAAAGTGTTCCTATTGTCCTTGGAAGCAATCACCAATCAAAGCCAGTAAGTGGGGATGCAACTTCCTAGGAGGAAATTCCAGATTTGAAAGAAAGGCCAGAATAGATGACTATGTTCTCTTTCAACTTAAACTTCACATTTTATAATTATGACACTTTCTGCATTTTACAACATTTCTCCATGACTACCTTAAAGGTTAAAACAGAAATACATGTAGATGATAGATATGTAACAAATAGATGAATGGATGGATGGATGCATGCATGCTTGCATGCTTGCATGCATAGATGGGCAGACTGACACCTAAGAGCGAAGAGATTGTTTTAGCACATATACTTATAAACAGCATTGACTCAAGAGGTAATATTTGTACTCAAAACAGATTGTTGTCACACTATTCATATAATCAAAACCATAGATTCTAACACCATGGATTATTATTTTGAGTAGCATGGTTTTATTTTTTTAAAGCAAAAGAATAGTATGGAAATTACTTATGCATTTTATCTTCCCTTTTTCCATGAAGTCATATCATTGAGGCAACCAGAATCAAGGTCAGTAAAACTCAAGTTCTGTGATATGAATGAAAGAAAATCAAAGAGAAAAATGACACATGGGTTATGGAAAAATGGACAAATACCTTTTTTCCCCCAGTCATTTCCAAAGTGGTCTCTTTTCTCCTTTGTCTTAGAAGGGAAGTGACTTGCATGTTAGATGTGCTATGACCTTCAGGATAGATTCAACTCATCTAGCTGTCACTGTAAGCCCTTCTAAAAGGTCATATGGATTTATAATACTACAGGGCTTGCTAAGTCTAATTTAAGCAGCAAAAGAAAGCATTGTGGCATTAAGTACTTTTCAAGGCTTTTTTCTTACATCTAAAAATCCTGCGAGGAATATTTCATGTCATTGCTCTGGTAGAATCAGACTAACTCGGGCTTGAAAGTTAGTGTAAAGCACAGAACTGTCACTTAACCTGCTTGGTGTTGGCCAGCTCCTGAATCAAGTTGACGTGATCTTCATCAGGTACACTGACACGGAACACCCGATTGCTAAATGGTAGAAATAATGAATAGAAACTTAAATTTCAGCAATGTGTACAAAAACTAGCAGACTTGCTTTATAAGGAATTATGGACTTACCCATCGAAGTTCTCCTCAAAAGGATGAGCCAGGGCCACACTCACCAGAGCCAGTAGCAGCAACATTGTGTCTGGTTAGGACTACTGGGCAGCTGGATCCCACCTTTTTATATTCCAGAGTGTTCTTTCTGTTCTTCTCCATAAAAAAAAAGCCACTATCGGATCTTGATTAATAATTTTCCTGGCACAGTTACCTTAGTAGACATATAAAGTTTTAGAAGTTATCTTTCTCAGCACCTGTAGAAAGAGCAAATGATCTCACGTTCAGTTGGTCTAATTTGCACATTAAACGTAGAATCATTGGAAGTGGGGGGGGTAAGTAAAATCTGTGTTGTAGTCTTTTCATTTTCATTTTGAAATGAGATCCACATACAGTAAATTTATAGATTCAAGTATGCTTAATGAACTTTGGTAAATGTGTACCCCCTAGTAATTAACCTCTCCTAATAATTAACCTCAGTGTGGCTTCTGAGGAGGAAGACATTTCCTAGCTTAAGAAGTTCCATTAGCACCTTCTATTGCATATTTTAAAACTTTCTTCAAGCAATTACTATTGAAGTTTTTAGCTTTATATTAATTTTGCTCATTCAAGCTTCATGTAAATGAGACTGTGTTTGTTATATGCATTCCTTTATAACAACTTATGTTTTTTGAGATTAATCATCTTTTGTTTATAATATTTATGTCTTCCTACTCATGGGCACTATTTCACTGTATGAGAATTCTCTAATTTTTCTAGCTGCTTTCATGTTCGTGAATGCTTGTATCATTTACAACATTGTGCTACTATAAATAAAACTTGGGCAAACATTTTGTTGACACATACTTCCATTTTGGTGCAAGGATAACACTATCCTACCAAGATTTACCACAGTGTTTATTGACTTTAAGCTTTGACTAGTTGCTCTGAATTCTCTACATTTGTCATCTTTCATTTTGCTAATTCTATTAACTGGGAAGTGACTTCAATATGAGTGAAGTCTGACTCTTTCCAATGATTGAAAATGCTCAACACCCTTTCATGTGATTAGTGATGGTTTACAAATATAGTTATATACTGAATGCCTTTGAAAACAAAATCATTACTTGCTTTTTCTATTCATTTATTATGCAGGACTTCTTTACATATCTTGAATACATGTAACATTTTTTTCTTTCTTTGTGTGTGTGTGTGTGTGGTGTGTATGTGTGTGTAAGGCTTTTTTATATAGCATGAATGCATGTTCTTTTAAAATTTTATTTGTGTATGTATGTTTGTGCACATATGTACATGCCATAATGTACATGAGGTCAGATGATAACTTTCAGGAGTCTGTCCTCTCCTTCCACTGTAGGTGCTCAGGATAATGGGCAGGGTAGAGCAGCAGGTGATTTTTTTTTATATTCCTAGCCAGCTAATGGACCCTGAACACAGGTTTGTTGTTAGAAATCTATGTTGTAAATGTTTCTTCCCAGTACATAGTTCCTATTTTCACTAATGTTTTCTTCAGAGGAATAGAAATTTTGTGTTCTCTTACATTTAACTTTTCTAATTTTTATAATTAGAATCTGTAATTTTCCCCTGAGATTTTTGTCCATCTCAAGATCTCAAGCACATTACCCTCTTTTCCTACAGAAGCTTTGTCATTTAGTACGCCGCGCGCGTGTGTGTGTGTGTGTGTGTGTGTGTGTGTGTGTGTGTGTGTGTGTGTGTGTATGTGTGTGTGTGTATCCAAGCTGGACTTGAACTCTCAAAGATCTGCTTGCCTCTGCCTCCCAAGTGCTGGGATTATAGGCATGCACCTCCATGTCATGCCAAATTTGTTCTTTTATAATATTGCTTTAGTTATAGTAAGTACTTTACATTTACATATATCTTTTAATTTCATGAAAAACCTTACTTTCACTGAGATTTGCCCCAAATTTACAGACAAGTGAGGATAAATTGTGTCTGTTATACTGGATCTTTTATCTCATAAGAGTAATAATTGGTCATTCCCTATGGTGGGATGTCTTACTCAGCCTTGGTGCAGGGACAAGGGGCTTGGTCCTTCCTCAACTTGATGTGTCAGGTTTTCTTGACTTCCTATGGGAATCCCTACACTTTCTGAAGAGTGGTTGGGGAGTAGGGTAAGGGGGAGATAGTGTGAGAAAGAAAGGGAAGGGGATCTGTGGTTGGTATGTGAAATGAATAGAAAATTTGAAACAAACAAACAAAAGAAGGGTAATACTTGTCTGCATAGCTCAGTCTTTGTTGGAACATTTGATTTTTTTTTTCTATCCACAAAATAGTATGCTGCTCTTGCTAGTCCCAAGTATGTTGGCAGAGGACATGAAACCCAAGTCAGAAGCAAAGGAGTTTATTGCTTGTGACATAGCCAGAAGCAAAATAGTTGCGCTTTTATCGGTTCTACTTCTTCTTGGGGAGAGGGGAATCTGTGTGGATCTGCTCAAGTAGATTCTCTGTACACAGGCTTGTACATGGGAAGCATACTGAATTTAGAAAACCATCTCATGAAGAGATGCTTGCAAATTCAGACTATTTTGTTCTGAAGGAGATAGTAGTTTTGTTATCCTGGTATCAAATAGGCATTTCCTTTGTGATGGAATAAGGGCAAAGAAAGGACACAATATGTCTGTCTTCTGCTGTTCAAAATACAGGGACAATGCAAAATAAAGCTGTCTTAAACATGAGGAAAGAGTATGACTCACAGTGAGGTGGCTCTCAACAAACTAAACACTCTTACATTCTTTAATAAACCTTCCCATTAATATGCCACTTTGTTTAACACTCAGATTAATCTGATTGATGAGAACTGGAACTAAGTCCATTCAGTATGTCTAACATAGCACCAAGAAGGCCTAATATTGATAGAACTTCATATGATGTAATAAAGCTGGTCTGTATCACCCACCCCAGGAATTCCTGACAAGTTATTGGAATCAATGTGTGGAACAACTTGCCTTCAAAACTTTATAGCTTTGTCAAATTTCAGTACTGACTGCTTTACTTCTCCTTCATTCTGAGTACAAGTAAGGCACAACAACCTATAAGAGGGAAGTCTAGGTCACTTCTGTGGTTCAGAATAACCTTAGCCAGTGAATAGGAACCAATCTCATTGTCTTCCATGGCCACGATGTTCAATATACTCTATGCATAAGTGATTTAGGAGCCTGTAAATGGGTATCATTTGATTGTTGTTTCTCTCTTCTGCCTTCTTTAATGTGAACTAGAATGTGAACATTTATCTTTAGTATCATTGACATTTTTATAGAGTGCAAGCCAGTTGTGCTTTGTTGATTTGTCTCCTTACTTCTCATGATTTCATTAAGACTTTAAAAACAATGAAATATTAGTTACATTACATCCCAAATATGAAGCTATAAATATTCATATACCTTTACTTTACAGATAAAACTAAGTAATAAGTTGAGATTTTAGGCTGCATTGATTTTGACAAGCTGGACTCTTTTGAGATATTATTCACTTCTCTTCACTATCTTATCACAATTTGCTTTTACCTGTGCATGCTAGTTATTTCATTTGGTAGAATATTTCTGAATTGTTTCCTCTCACTGGGATTGATGGGTCCCAGGTAGATTAAACTGGGTCTCAATAAATTGGATCTTATTCCAGTTTGGTTTTGGCTTTATTTCTTATTACACACTCTCTCTCTCTCTCTCTCTCTCTCTCTCTCTCTCTATATATATATATATATATATATATATATATATATACATATATATATGTTTGCTTTAAGCTAAAGCATATACAGTGTGTGTGTGTGTGTGTGTGTGTGTGTGTGTGTGTGTGTGTGCATGTGCTCACATACGTACATGGGCATATATACATGCCACACTGTCTTAGTTAGGGTTACTGCTGCTATGGCAAAACACGTGACCAAAACAACTTTGGGATAGAAGAGTTTATTTGACTTACACTTCCACATTGTAGCTCAGCTTTGAAGAAAGACAGGGCAGGAACTCAAAATCTCAATTACATTGGTACTGTTAAGACATGTAGTCCTTTTATAGGAAGTTCAAATTCTCTTCCACTTGGGTGATAGCAATGATCTTTCCTAGAATCCCCTCTCGTTTTTATAACTACATGAAAATTCATGTGAAAGAAAAATTAGAGACATCTAAAATCATAACCCTGCTCGCACTGTTTCTACATTCTCAAAGTTGTTAGTTTTCATTGGAAGATTCTTCCTAGAACCTGTCACCTCTCTCTCTCTCTCTCTCTCTCTCTCTCTCTCTCTCTCTCTCTCTCTCTCTCTCTGTGTGTGTGTCTTTGTCTCTGTCTCTCTAATTCCATCTTTCTCTCTTTCCTTACCCCTCCCATTGATCCCTCTATTTGTTTTTTTTCTTCTTCACATATGGTCCACTATGAACCCAGCCTGGATTGAAGCTCACTCCTGTCTCAGAGTGCTATGTTTACAGGTGTGAGCCACCATTACAGCCAACTTATAAGATGTCTCTTCGATTATCACACTCATATCATATACTGTGCTTTGGCTCCTATATAAATGGTAAATGGTATGATTGATTCATTACTGATGAATTTATTCTAAATTATCCTAATCCTACATGCTATGCGTATGCATTTTATCCTACTGCAGAATTTTATAGCTTCTGATTTCACCCAATTCTATTCAGATCTCAAGAAATCCTCCCTAGGTGTCACCATTTCACAAGTGAAAGTTAAACTCATAGGTCAATGTCTTTACTACAAGGAAGTTTGGGAGAGTTAAAAATCTGCTTCCAACTTTGCTAGTGAAAGGATTTCATGCTTTCTATGGTAATGTATCTGAAGAATTCTCAAAATTCAGATAATGAGTTTAGATCCAGATGGCTAAGATTCATAAACATCCACCCAGGACGGACATGCTCATTTATTGTATTTTGAACAGTAAAAATATTTGAGAGTTTATCTCAAATTAGTGATTTGGAAATCTAAGTAGAGGGAAATTAGGTTCCATAATTTTTCATAAATATTGACGTTTCTGTTACTTGTCTCATGTTTATAATTTAAATCCTTTATGTTTAAATCCGTGTGTGTGTGTGTGTGTGTGTGTGTGTGTGTGTGTGTGTGTGTGTGTGTCGCATTGGTGACTAATAAAGCGGGAGGCTGTGTGTATTTTGTGTAATTATTTGAGATTTTAGAGTGTCTAAAATTTGTTCCATGGTGTTATAATTCATCCTATATAGTCTTTAAATATTTGAAAAAATTCACAAACACTTCCCATAATATTAAGTACAAAAGGTTTCTGAGGTCAAATATGTTTGCTTTAAGCTAAAATAAACAAGTTCCTTTTCGAGCCATTTCTCAGGGCCTGTGATATGTTCTGTAAATTACTGAGAGTTGAATTTGGCAGGCAATATTTCCGGAACACATCTCCTAGCCGCGGATGGGGTTGGTTTAGTAGAGCTAAACCAAGGACTTAAACACAATCTCACATTCCCATGCACCTGGCTGTGGATGGGTTTGCACACAGTTTGGGACTATCTGGACTGACTCCGTGAGGAGAATTAGAATTACCTTAGCCTAAGGTTTTGCACTGTGGATTTCTGGTTTTGTTTTATTTTTGTAATTTCATTTTACATTCCAACCAAAGTTCTCCCTCCCACTCATTCTCCCTCCCCTTCCAGAATCACCTCTCCCCCCCAGCCCACACCCCATCCACTCCTCCCAATAAGTAAGGGTTCCCATGGGCAGTTGACACAGATTGGCACATTAAGTTGAGACAGTACCAAGCCCCTCCCCTCTGCGTTAAGTGTGGGCATGGTATCCCCTCTTGGGGAATGGACAGCTCTAACAAACTAGCTCATGCACCAGGGATAGATCCTGGTCCTACTGCCAGGGATCCCTCAGAAAGCCTAAATTACACAACAATCTTTTTAGCATCTTTGTGTGGTTTGGGTATTGGGGTAAATATAGCCTTGGAAAGGGAGTTTGGCAATGTTCCTTCTGTTTCTATTGTATGGAACACTTTAAGGAGTCTTGCCATTAGCTCTTCATTGAAGTTCTGGTAGAGGTCTGTACTGAAGCCATCTAGTTCTCTGCATTTTTGTTTGGGAACTTATAATGTTCCTATTTACTCAGCAATTATATATCCATTTAAATTGTTTATCTGTTCTTGATTCAATTTTCGTATGTGGTACTTATCCAGAAAATTGTCCATTAAATTTTTTTTTCAGTTTCATGGAATACAGGTTTTTGAAGTATGACTCGATAATTTTCTGGATTTCCTTAGTGTCTGTTATTATGTCTCTTTCTTCACTTATGATCTTGTTATTCTTTCTCTGCTTTTTGGTTAGTTTGGCTAAGTTTTATCTTTCTTGTTGATTTTCTCAAAGAACCAATTCGTTGCTTCATTGCTTCTATTATTCTCTTTGTTTCTATTTTATTGATTTCAGCCCTCAATTTGATGATTTCCTGGCATCTATTCCTCCTGGATGAGTTTGCTTCTTTATGTCCTAGAGCTTTCAGGTATTTGTTTAATTAGTTAGTATGGGATTCCTCCAATTTCTTTAGGTTGGCATTTAGTACCACAAACTTTCCCCTTAGCACTGATTTCACAGTGTTCCACAATTTTGGGCATGCTGAACATTTATTTTCATTGCCAGTTTCCATGAGTTTGTAAGCCTTTTGGAATTTGAGTTGTTTTTGAGTTCCAACTGTAAGCCATGGTGATCTGATAATATACAGGGGGTTATTCCATTTTTTTGTATCTGTTGAGGTTTGTTCCTTTATTAAGTTTCTGTCTGAGAGATCTGTCCAGTGGTGAGAGTGGAGTGTTTAGTCTCCCACTATTAGTGTGTGGGTCTAGATATATGATTTAAGCTTTAGTAATGTTTCTTTTACAAATGTAGGTGCTCGTGTATTTGGGCATAGATGTTCAGAATTAAGACCTCATCTTGATGGATTTTCTTGCTGTGAATATGGAATGGCCTTCATCTCAGTTGATTGATTTTGGTTTGAAGTCTATTTTGTTAAATGTTAGGATAGCTATACCAGCTTGTTTCTTAGGTCCACTTGACTGGAAAAAAATTTCCCCACCCTTTCCTTTGAGGTAATGTCTGTCTTTTAAGTTGAGGTGTGTTTCTTGTATGCAGCAAAAGGATAGATTCTGTTTTCATATCCACTCTGTTAGCCAGTCTTTTTATAGGTGAGTTAAACCTATTGATATTAAGGGATATTAATGACCAGTGATTGTTAGTTTCTGTTATTTTTGTTTTTGTTGCTGCTGGTGCAACAACAAAAATCCTTTTTAAGGATTTGCTGGTGTGGGATTATATATTGCCTATGGTTTTGTGGGTGTAGGGCTGTATTTGTGGATAGGTAGTGTTTAAGTCTGTTTTTATCATGAATATCTTGCTTTTTCCTTCTAAAGTGATTGAAAGCTTTGGTAAGTATAGTAGTCTATGCTGGCATCCCTGGCCTCCTAATCTATGTATAATGCCAGTCAGGGAACTTTTGACTTTCATTATTTCCGTTGAGAAGTCAAGTGTAATTCTGATAGGTCTGTCTTTTTATATTTCTTGGCCTTTTTTATTTGTCTTATTCTGTATATTTAGTGTTTTGATTATTATGTGGCAATGGGACTTTGTTTGGGTCTAGTCTATTTAATATTCTATAAGCTTCTTATGCTTTCAAAGACATGTCCTCCTTTAGGTTGGGAAAGTTTTCTTCAATGATTTTGTTGGATACATTTTCTGTGCCTTCGAACTGGACTTCTATCCCTATTATTTTTAGGTTTAGTATTTTCATTGTGTCCCAGATTTCTTGAACATGTAACTTTTCCTTTGACTGATTAATCTATTTACTCTATCATATCTGTTTTTTTTATGTTTGCATCTGTAGTTCTTGATCATTTACTCAGACTTTCCATTTCCAGAATTCCCTCAGTTTGTGTTTTCTTTATTGCCTCTATTTCAGTTTTTAAGATTTGAACTGTTTGCTTCACCTGTGTGATTTGTTTTTCTTGGTTTTCTTTAAGAGGTTTTTTATTTCTTCCAATTATTTTTTTCCTCCATTTCTTTAAGGAAATTATTCATTTCTTCTTTAAGAGCCTCAATTTTCTTCATGAAGTTACTTTTAAGGTCATTTTTATCTGCTTCATTTGCACTGGGTTTTTCATGTCTTGCTGTTGTAGAACCACTAGCTTCTGGTGGTGCCACACTGCTCTTTATGTTGTTGAATGTATTCTTGTACTGTTGTATACCCATCTCTTCCTCCAATCAGTATAGGTGGAGCCTGTGCTTTAGGAGGTCCCTTCTTCTTCTAATTGGTACAGTTGGTTGCTGTGGCTCTGTTGATTGCTCCTCTGGGAGCAGGCAGGGCAGAGACTCAGGTGATTGCTCCTCCAGGTGCAGCTGGGCCCAAGGCTCAGGTGGTCACTCCTCCAGGTCCAGACAGAGTGTTGGCTCTGTTGATTGCTCCTCTAACTAAACATGGGTCTGAGGCTCTGGTGGTTGCTGATGTGGCATTGATCTTGTACAGTGGATTGCACTGGATGCTAGCTAGGACACAGGTGTGTAATGAGTATGTTTTCCCTTACGGTCTGTCCCATGGGCATGCCAGCCCCCAATAACACGGAGACTCTGTATATAATATAATGCTGTTGGCCAGTTACTAATTTCTTATCAGCTAGCTCTGTCTTAATGATTTCCATTAATCTAAGTATTTCCACATGATCTCATCTTACTGGAGAGAGGGCGCGGACCTCTGTTGTCTCCCGTCTCCACATGCTGACTCCTCCCAACTACTTTCTTGAATCCTCCTTGTCTCCTAGTCTCGCCTATCTTGCTTTCCTATCAGTCAACAGTGCTTTATTCATTGACCAGTATGAGAAACATATTTACAGAATGACATCTCCCATCAGATTACATAATGCTTTATGAACATTAAACTTTCTTAATGCTAATGAAAAAGGACAAACAGCTGCAGAAAGACACAGGACAATTGAAAAACTTCTGAACTAAATCAGCCAGTATACTTCAAGGATGTACTGACCTCCGTATGGAAACTAGGATATGTGTTACATTGGGGTAGGGGTTTCACATTTGTATCTACAGGGCAAGAAAAGCTATGGATACCATCTAAGTTGATCAAGATCTGAGTTGAACATAAGAAACATCTTAATAAAGAGAAATGACAAATCATCCAAACAAGTTGGGTCCCATGAGATGTGCGGAGACCTCTCAATGGTAGGGGAAGTGTTCTTTTTTGTCTTTGCAGGAAAACAGAAAACACCCATCTTTAAACAGCCAAGAGACACTAAACATGTAGGTACCTACAGAAGAGAAGATAGCTCTCCAGAAAGAATCACTTAATGAAGAGCAACCTGATTTATGGTAAAAATATTTAATTCTAGTAAACTATTTCTATACAGAAATCTATTTCCCTCTTATCCTGACATCAGAAGTTTACTATCTAGTATTCCTCTAGTTCCAGTTCATGTAAACCAATGCTGGCTTTGGAGTTGGATTTGGCTTTCCTTCTCTAAATTCAAGCATGTTGTTAAGATTAAATTCACAGTTTCTGCCTTATATCAAGAAGTCAATTGGTGAAGGCAGAAGAAAACAAAATCTGGGGACTCATTTGATTATATGCAAGTTTCTCTCTGAAATCCTAATTTTCTCAAATACATTTTGATGCTTATTGTTGCCTTTCCCTATATGCATACCTTAAAACTTAAAAATTTTACTTTGATATTGATGTTGAAGTTTTCCATGAGGAATAATAACAATTCCTAACAGAAATCCTTGAAACCTCCAGAAAGAAGATGGAGCCCCACTTCTCCATTTCCACTTGATTCAACCTGATGCATCTGGGCTACAAACATCACCATAAAACCAGTTTGAGACTGTTTTGCTTGAGACAACTCCTGACTAGCTAGCTGTTATGGTACACCTACTTATGTTACTATGGCCAGAATTTCAGATAGAACTCCAGTCAAGCATTTCCTGCCACACAGTGATTAGCTACACATGTCACAGCCAGTCCTGTCGAAATTTTGTGGCTAAAATTTTCTTCCTATAGGATCCCATGTAGCAATAATCATCCCAGTTCAGCAGGAAGTAATCTTAAGATAACAATGCCCCCTTTCCCTACTCTAGGCATTTAGGGATAATATTCATCTTTTTAGGGTTGGGTATGCTTAGACAAGGATAGGGTATGGTTGAGAAAGGTATGGTTTAGATGGGATATGGGTAGATTAGCCTATCTTCTTGTGGATTATTTTAGTAATAGTGAGATATTAGTATCATACAGTTTACATGGTTATAGATTCTTATACGTGGTAACCTATGTAAAATTAAGTTTATTCCCTTACCAGAATTGTATATAAACTGTATATTTTGCCATATTGTGAAAATCTCTCCAGTTATGATGTTTTTGCACAATATCCTTACCATATTCTATGTATGTATACTTTTACTTATGTTCAAGACAATTTTGTATATTGATACAATTTAGGATAATTTTATCATGCTGCACTTTATAGTTCTACCTCTGGTCTAGATATTTCTATTCTACCTCTGCTTTAGGGAAGTAAATGTATGTATATGTACATAGTTACATTGCTTAGGTATTAGTCCCTGCTTTACTCAGGGAAGTTTCAATAAGTGTTATAGCTAGGTTCCTGAGTATCACAAATTGTCTTCACCCATGTTTCCCATACCTATGAGATTAGTCAGAAATAGATGCTTAATCTTCAAAGACTTCATAGACCTGAAGAACATGGCATTTAAATGTTTTAATGTTAGTACTCTGTTGACATGAGACACAATTGCTTCCGACAGCACTGTGCAATCCCGAGAAAATGTTGAACACTGTTGTCGCTCCTTTTGGAGTCAATCCTTGCTTCAGCTATGGCCTCTTGGGCAAAGAAATGCCCAACTGGACCACTGATTTAGATGTGCTCTTATGTGCTTGCAGGAGACATACATAGAAGACTACTGAACTCTGTCAAGTCAGGGTAAGACAGCCTTTTTTCCTCCCTGACTTGTGGTTTGTCAGGTACTCTAGGCCTTCGCCAAAACTGGCTGTACCAATGTTGCTGTGAGACCATGGGTGACTGTCCAGGTAGCATGCTATTTCTTTCTGTCCTTGCTGCACCTTTTGGAAGTTGCCCATCCGCACTTCCTGCCTATCCTAGTATTATTATTTTCCTTCTCAGATCTTTGATGAGGCTGAAGATTAAATTATCACAACTATTTTTCTCTCTTCCTAGTTAGATATATTAGGTACTAGACTTAAGCTTTCCTGCTTAAGACAACTCTATTGTATCCCCATTTCAACTTCACCCTAGGACTAGGTATTAAGTTTGCATGTTCTCAATTTTTCTTTTCTTAGAGCACACTTGTTATTCACTGTTTTGTATATAGTTTTTGTATCTAGCCCAAATCTTTTCTTTAGACTGAAAGGGGAATTGTAGTGAGATATTCACCTTGTCCACACCTGTGGCATAGACCATACCCATTAGGGGTGGAGACAGGGCCGGATGTGACCTGGAGCAACTAAGGCTTGGAGAGCCCTCTTGCTTGCAGCACAGGGACAGGAGTACATCCAGAGGCATCCTTGGGACCAGGAACCTGTTGGTGTTCATCTGTCTATGTTGTGAGTTATTTCTCCCTGAATAAACATCTATTCGTCCTATTTGTTTCTCCTGATCCTTATTCAACATTGATACAGGTGCTCTTTCTCAGAGGGACTTCTTAATATATTTCTGGAAGTAGCTGTTGTCAATGCTACCTTTCTGCCTGAAACTTCTCTATGAAATATTTAGACTGAAAAGAGAGATCCTGTCTCTAAAAATCCTTAGACAGAATCTGTCTGGGTTTTTTTTTTATTAATTAAATTTTTATTTGACAAACTTTATCAACACATATATAATGTAATCTGGTTGTTCTTTACTCCTACTCTCTTTTATCTACCAGCTGTTCTATGAACCACACTACTCCTTCCCAGTTCTCTACCAAGATTCTTTGTTTTGTGTTTTGGTTTCTGAGAGATTTACTTTAACCAGGATCATCTGTGTGGCCCTCATTGAATTATATCTTGGAAATGATTCCCACTTGCTATGAATCCTTTAGTAAAAAATCATCTTGAATCTATCAGCATTGACAAGTAAGGCTCCTGATCACTCCTCTATCCATTTCTGATCATTGATGACTTCCTTGTGCAAAGTCTGTATAATCAACCATAGCTACTTTAAGTTCACAGCTGTGTCTTTCATTTCCCATCCCTTCTTACTATTTCAAGGCTCTCACATTCTTTCTATTTTCTCCTCTAAGCCTTAAAGGGGATGTTATAAATGTCTTGTTTAGCTTTGGGCTTTTATCTGTCTTTAGTGTTGTTTGTAGACATGTATCTCCATTCACCACTATTCACTAAACATTACATCAGAACACCTGCTGCAACCTCACCAGCTTCTCAACTCTAGAACATCCCTTCTAACCTCCCTTTTCAACTCATGGCTTTATCCAAGCCCCCACTTCCAGCAGGCACTCCTTGGGAACTCATAGGCCATTTTAGCCAAGAAAATGGTAGGCTAACTGCACATCTTGACCCCTCTCTCTCCATTCTCCTAATTCATACTACCCAGACTCATCCCCAGCTCAGCAGCAGAACATCTTCGGTAAACTTCTTCCCCTTCTGCACCCTCCTCTAATAGATTACACAGCTCTCTCTTTCAAATATTCTCCCCACCATCAATGGTATTGTCCCAGCCCACAACTCCAGCAGGCACTCCCTGGGAACCCACAGGATAGTCTGGCCATGGAAGCAAGTAGGCTAGCTAAAGATCTTCACTTCTTAATCTATGCCTAGTTCTGTAGCTGATCTGCTGTAGCATCTCCTTACTCTTTATGCCCATTCCCAGGGTACTACCTAAGCATATTTGTAGGGACTTCCTGCTTTTCTCTCTCCTGTGTACCTCTTCCATATTACCAACCTATCCCCATTCCTAAATGCCTGCTCCCAAAACTTAGAAACAGATTTTACCTGCAACCCCCAGTAGCCACACCTATAAGACTCCCAAAAGAATTTCCACATCCACCATACTGTTCTAAGAACCAAAAAGAAAGCTGAACAAGGAGGAGCTAATGGGCCCCCCAGACTGATAGCTGGGAATCCAGCATGGGACTGACTCAGACCCCCTTGAACATGGGTCTCAGCTAGAAGGCCTGAGCAGTCTAAGGGCCCTCAGACAGTGGAACCCAGATGTATTCCTGGTGCACAAAAGGACTTTGGGGGCACATCCCCCATGGAGGGATATTCCCTTAACCTAGAGAGAGGAGAGAAGTCCTAGTCCCTACTCCAAATGACTTGACAGATATAGATGACCCTTCCTGGAGGGCATCACCCTACATGTGGAGTGGGGGGGGATGGGAGGGGTGGGTGGTCTGGGGGCATAAAACGGTGGGAGAGAGGGAAAGAGGGAGGGAAGGAGAGGGAACTGGGATTAATATGTAAAATAAAAATAAAAATAAATCATTGAGCAGAAAAAGAAAAAAAGAAAGAAAGCAGAAACCAAGGAATAGAACACCTGCCAACAAAGATAAGACCACATATAAGCACCTATAATAACAATCCATTTTTTGATTATAGTTCATTCCAAATAGAGTCAAGTTGACAACCAAGAATAGCAATCCCAATACCATACCTTATATGTACATGCATGTAAGTAAATTATTATGTATTATTAAAAAATATTATATGTTTAATGGTGGATGAGGATGAGAAGGTGGGGATGAGGGAGAGGAATGGGTAAGGGATAAATTAACTAAAACCAAGGATTATGAAATGACCTTATAGAAACCTGCTGTATTGTAGCTAATTTAAAAAATATATAACTTGAAAAAGAGAAATTTGACTGGAGGGAATGTACAAATAACATATCCCTGTCAAACGTTACACTTCCCCATGAATTAGTAGTCAGGAAAGCTCTAGTCCCTCACCCATAAAATAAAATAAAATAAAATAAAAATGTTTCTCTGTCTTTGTATAGCTTTCCTTTTTTCTATGACATCATTCCAATGTTATACCCTTTAAAATATAACTTGTTTACTCATTTTTTCTCTTAGTACTTAAATGTTCACAAATAAAAATATTCTCCAAATTGGCTGTAGTGTGAGAACAGAAATGGTACCATGAAGACCTAAAATATACTGTTTATTCAAACTACATGAGCCAAGAGTGTGACAAAGTTCCACTGAGGTATGAGAGTAACTACATATTCTCTCTTGTTATGGTAAAGGGCCAGTCCAATGAAAAATGGCTCAGCTGCAACTTCGCTAATAGAGTTTATGAAAAGGAGCTGTTAGGACTTTGCTGTTTACTGAACTTGTGATTAATACATACATCAGAGGGATATGAACATGAAATGAATCAACAATGTTTTGGAATGCATCATTGCATCTTGAACTGAAAAACTGTGTTTTGAATGTCTACATGGAAGGTCATATTCAAGTTTTCTTACAACTAAAAATTTGTTGTCAAGAACTGCAACTCTATATACTAACAATATATGAAAAGAAATAAGACCATGACAGTGAAGTTATTATCATTTTGTTAGACTGTTTCAGGATTTCTCCACATTAGCACTGGTGACAATTTGCACTAGGAAATTCTGTGTATATGACTGCCCTGTCACTGGTAATGATAAGCAGTACATTTATCCTTATCCTGCACCCCCACCTCAAATTGTGATAGCCAATTGTCAGATATTTCTCAGAGACTAAATATGCCCTATTGAGAACCACTGATCCACTGACATAATTGTTTTGCTTCTAAATAAAGATGTGGCTTACATGAACACAGGCAAATACATTAAGGAAAAGACATATATGTACAGCATTCATAGACATTGTCCATGGATTTTTGAGTGGCTTAATCACCATCCCTAGGAACAAGTTAAAGCATTAAATGACAACACAGTCTTAGAGACAATAGATGCTTGTATGCAAGCATGAAAATGATGCCTACTGCAGTAGAATCTTGAAGCATAGCGAGTTATGTGTCCTTGAAAGAGGTGATGATCAGTGTGGCATGAAGAGAAACAAAGAGCTTCACCCAGAAATATGGAATTCCTAAACAGAGCCCAAGGAGAGAAACTGACAAGCAGCTGGAAAGCAGCTGCCATTTTTTGTTTGTTCATTTTTTGGCCCTCAACAGGGCAGACACCATTGACTTTCCCTCAAGTCCCTTGGAACTTGTTTCCTGTGAACATCTGCAAGTGCTGACAGTGTCCCAGGAAAAGGGAGTTCCCTGAACAACATAGCTGGACTTGGAAGCCACAAGCACAGTTAAAGTGGCCAAGGCCTTGTTCCTAGTTCTCATCTCCCTGGGGCTCAATTTTCTCCTTTATCCAGGGATGACAAGTGGGGGCAAGGAAAATAACAACTGTGTACTTATCTCTGTTTCCTTCCTGTTTTACTTATGATTCTGTATCCCCAGAGTGCAGTAACTATGAAGTATCCATTGAATAGCTCTTCTCTCTCTAGGATCCAATTAAAAGTTTTTGTTTGTTTTTCTAGCCTTTATATTTGCCCAGGGATCTTAGCACATTTTGTACTGTTGTCTGCTTAATACTATTAGTAAAAAAGAACAAAAAAAGCAAACATCTGCGCAGGCAGTAAACACACTTTTTAAACATATTTTTATCTTCAATATTAATATTATTAAATAAAACAGAGTTCTTGAATCAGTGTAATTTTGCTAATTTCTGAGTTACAGAGTTCTTTTCATTTTCTTGCCCCCTTCCCTTCCTCCTTCCCTTCCTCCTCTCCTCTCCTCTCCTCTCCTCTCCTCTCCTCTCCTCTCCTCTCCTCTCCTTCCCTCCCCTCTCCTCCCTGCCCTCCCCTCCCCTCCCCTCCCCTCTCCTCTCCTCTCCTCTCCTCTCCTCTCCTCTCCTCTCCTCTCCTCTCCTCTCCTCTCTTCTCCTCTCCTCTCCTCTCCTGTCTTCCTTCTGCTTCCCCCCCACACTTTTATCTCTGTCTGTCTCTTCCTTTTTAAAGACCAGTTGCCATTCAGCCTGGGCTGTCACTCAGCTTGCCATGTAGCCAAGAAAGCTTTGAACTTGTGATCCTCTTGCCTTCATCTCACAAGTGCCAGGGTTAGAGGCTTGTATCATTATGCCCAGTTTATGTGGTGTTGGGAATCAAACCCAGGGCTTCATGTGTAGCAGGCAAGCAATTTGCTAACTGAGGTACATTCTCAAGTCTGCAGAATTTTTGAGAACTTTTTATTTCCTAAGTGATTTAAAAGTGATTTTCTTTAAGCCTGAAGTGAATGAATGTTTTTCTTACAAAGAGAGGGTACTATAGTTGAATTGTGAATGTGGAGGTCAAGGCAAAATGTAGAGGAAGGAGGTTATGGGCCATCACTGTGTCAGGGAACAGAATATGTGACTTTAGAATATAGCTTTGAACTGAGCAAAACTTAAACAAGCAGATACAGAACAATGTCTCTGACTTGTCTTTCTCTCAAAACAGAAACAGATTTATATTAAAATGCTATATTTAATTTTTTTTATATTTACCCATTCTACAAAAAGAATAAAGATTCACTATTGAGCCCTGTTTTGACTCTTACTGTCCTGCCCCTATTGTTACATTATTCTGTCACTACAGCTCTGCTCCTAAAACTTCGAGTCATATATCTTTTACTTCTTTTTAAAGTACTTCTTTTAAAGTACTTCTTTTGGTGAAGATCCTATTTAGATGCACTTAAACTGCATCTAAAATAAAGCTCAGTGACAGAGACCTAGGAAACACCAGGCTCTATCTTTAATCTCTAACATCACTGAAAGCAAAACAAAGCCAGTTAAAGACAGGGTGTTCTTACCTGGGTATGTCCTAGGCACATATAAAAGACGATGGGGACATATTTTTATTCAAACTACCTACCACTGTGACATATTTTAGCATTTGGCTTGTTTTAATCTCTATTTTTCAAAACACATAAAAATTCTTCCCCATTTAAAATAATTTCTTCTTTCTATAACTGTTATCAAAATATGTCATATCCATAATTTTATCTTTTTGATGTTTTACATTTTAGGACATGAATGAAAAAAGGTCCAATCTGGCTTTGATCTTTATATTTTTATAATTTATTTTATTATTGTTTATTAATTTTGAGACAAGTTCTCACTATGTGGCCTTCATTATCTTAGAACATACTAGTTAGACCTTGCTGGCCTAGAACTCACTGGAATGGGCTTGTGTCTGACTCCTGAGTGCTCGGATTAATGTGTGAACAACCATGCTCAGTTTTATAGTTAGAGACATTAGCTAACATATTGTTTATTCAGAACTTACTCTGGGTCAGGCTAGTACACCAGGATGTGGTCATTAGCATGGTTTTTATAATTAACTTGGTTTTCATAATTTATGAATTGGCCTTGTATTATATTTGAAGAAACTGAACCTTACAAAACAAGGAATATTAACAACAACAAAATCTCAAACTGCCAACTGTCACACAACTGGTCTAGGAAGCCAAGACTTGGCTCAGACATCATGTTTTTATACACTTGTAAGCAAACTAGAGAACCCCCTATGCAGACAAAAAAAAGGAAGGGGAAAAAGAGTGACAATTCAGGGCCTGGCTTTTATACAGTTTTTTTCTATCTGTTTTTCAGTTTACCCTTTCTTGGTATATATTTTGAATATCAAAACAACACAAAATTTATCTTGGAAAACTGAAGTAAAGAAAATAGTTCTTGTTTCTTTATTGGATAGATAGTATAATGGTAAATAAATTTTCTCAGTTTAGATTCTTATAAATAATTTTATTTTCCCGAAAGTGTTCTATGCATGTAGCTAAGTTTGCTATTGTTTTTATAAAATTGATCCAGATAGTATTTCATAAAATTGTATTGGAAGTTGTTACATGTGACTTACTGAAATTTAATATTTAACATTTAATGAATTCCATTTTCTTGTTGGAAATCAAATGTCTTTGTTAGAATTTTATGGGACAAGAGCAAGAGACTAGGTCCACATAGCCACAATCATCAGCCTCTAGATTCCAAGAGGAATCTGGACTTTTAGGGATCTCAATTTAGGTCTTTTAGGTGACAAAGAATGCCCCCAAAATGGTGGCACAGCTACCAATGCCCTAGAATGGCTACACAACCTTATCTGGGACAGATGACCACAAACATACCTGGGAACCTTATTTTACCCAATACAGGAAAAAAAATCTCCCAGGAGGAATGGATCTGTCCTTAAGCCTTCAGAAACATTAGGAAGTCTACTTGTTCCTCCCTGGCTGGCTGCTATTCTGTCTTGAGAGATAGCCCAGCAGTTTGCTTCCTCAATGAGCTGTTTTTCTATCTATTGAACAGTCTAGTTTTGAGGTCTCACTGCATATAGCTTACACAGTGACCATGTATTCCTGAAACCAGCACAACAAACAATTGTAGGATGAGCCGATTTTTGAGTTCAACAAAGAATTCTAATAAAAGCATGAAGATGAAGAATGTTGAGGACCATGTACAAGTGACTTCCATAAGAGTCATTCTTCACTGGCTAATAATAGATGAAACATTTTACTGGGTATAGTGGCATTTTCACTTTGTCTGTTTCTGTGGCACTGACCACACCCATTGGGGGGGTGGAGCAAGGGGCAGAAGTGACCCATGGAACTAGGTCTGAGGAGGAGCTGGGGAACACTCTCTTGCTGGTGGTATGCGGAGAGAAGAGCATCCAGTTCCAACTGCTGTGTTCATCTGTCTATGTTGTGAGTTATTTCTCCCTGAATAAACATCTATTTAGCCTATTTGTTTATCCTGATCCATATTAAACCACAATATCTGGTATCAGAGGCGGGATCAGTATTTTCATGTCACCTGGGTTTCACCCAGGCAGCAGAAGCCGCTGATCCTTCCCCCATGTCCCCCAAAAGGGCACAGTCCCTTGCCTAAGCAGGCAGACACATACTGCCCTAGAACTCCTTTTTTCTTCATCGTGGCCCTGAGACCACTGCTCATCTTCTGCCCATTCCCCCAGATTGCATTTGCACAGAGCCCTGAGGCGCCAGCCCTGCTTTGTGTTGCTTCACAAGGCCCGACTCTGGGCCTGCCCTGTTTGTGTGCTTGTGGCTTCGGCGGCAGCGGGTAGGCTGGTGGAAAACATACACGCTACAGTTGCAGGTGGCTTCCGTTATCCCTGTGGTCTAAACAGTTTGTACAAGGCTCATTTCACTTCTTCATTTAACAAAATTTAGCTTGCCTTAGTTTGTTAAGAGCTATTCTACAGGGACCAGTATCAGAAGGATCATCTGCTGCTGGAAGGTATTTGGTGGTACACTTCCGGACACTATTTGGTGGTGCAATTCCGGGTAGAACTGGAATCAGAAGGATCCTCTGCTGTCAGACGCTATTTACTGGTACACCTCCAAGTGTAACTACTACAACAAGTTTAGATCTACAACTAAAAGCATCAAAGCTCCAAGACAGCGGAATTATACCTAAGGTAATTGTAACATCTTTTGCAATTTAAGCTGATATAATATCTGAGATCAATTGTTCCATAGCTATGGCAGATAATTTTACAATGTAGGACATTAGGAATATTTTTTTTACTTCATATATAGAAGGAATCTTAGCAGAAGAAAATTATGACTGGATCAATATATACACCTTTTTCGTAATAGTAATGGGTTTTATCATTAATATTATATTCTCAAAGAAATGGTTTGAGATTAGCGCAAACAATAAGGAACTTGTACAAACCATAGGAGACTTAGTAATAAAAAGGATTCAAAATATTGAAAATGACAGAATGCAAAACATAGAATGCTTATGATAAAAGGTTCAGAATATTGAAGATGGCAGGTAGAATACAAAACCTGGAACATAAAAATGACCAAATAGAAAACAAAATTTGTTCCATGTCTGATATTGCCTCAACAACCAAAACAGAAGCAATGCAATGCATTAACATGCTAGAAGAAACAACTCATTCCTGGTTGGATATAACTATTAATAAGGTTAAAAAAACTGGAACATCAGATGGAAAGAGTAGTAGATAGGATCTCTTCCATGTCTGAGGATAATGGCAAGCTAGTGGATAGAACATTGTTTCTGGAAGGCAGTTAACATGCCATTCAGATAATATCTAAGGATGAGAATATCAAAAATATAAAATCATTTGTAGTTGGAGAAAGTAAGATGCAATGAAGGCTCTAGAAAGGGATATGCTTCAAGAAGTTCAGACACTCAAAGAAACAATGGTTAATAGACTTCAGGCCTTAGAAGACCTTCAATCTGATACATCAGAAGAAGAGCTCCAGGTAACAGGGCATGAAAAAACTTAAAATTTTCTACACCATTTAGGGTCAGGGGAACTTTCCTTGTATCTATTAATGAAATATCAGCAACGAAAAAACACCCAAAAGGTGGTGTTGCATATCAGTGGGAAGGAATATGTATGAAAGATTTAAAAAGTAAAAAGGAAGCAGTAGTCCCTTATGGCACGAACTAACCATATGTGAAGCAATTAATAGAATCATGGGCAAGGAATAACAAGGTAACCCCTAAGGATTGGGATCAATTAATATCAGCTGTCCTTGAAAACTCCACTCAATGAGAATGGAGGGATTTATGGAGACAGGAAGCAAAGGCTCTTGAACTTCAGGATTAAAGAAATGTTATGAAGCTCCCCAAGATAAAATTCTTGGCAAGGATATTTATGCTGACCCAGAAACCCAAGCTGCCTATGATGAACATATCTTGTCTCTATGTAGTATAGCAGCTCTGAATGCTTGGGATAAGGTTCATGAACTAGGGGAGAAGATAGAAGCTTATACCAAAATAAGGCAAGAAAATGCTTCAGTATGTTTCTAGAAAGGTTGTCTAGAGTAGTACAATTAGAGGTAGCTGACATAGGTTTTAGGCGAATACTCATAGAATCGTTAGCCTATGAGAATGCAAATCCTCAATGCAAGCAAGTGCTTTGGCCTTTAAAAATTCAATCAGCACCTTTGGATGAATGGGTCCTATATAAAGCCAACATTGAGTATAATGGCACTAACACTGAAGCATGGGTAGGAGAAGCCATATCTAAAGGTTTGAGAAGACATCAAGATAAAAGAAATCTTTACTATGGTGACCTAGAAGCTTGGATAGGGAGAAGCCATCTCCAACGGTTTGAAGGGATATCAACATGTCAGATGTTATAACTGTGGTAAGATAGGACATCTAAAAAGAAATTGTAGGCAAAGCATCTCTAGAAATAATACTCCCAGGAATGAATCGAACAGCAGTCCTCAGCCTTCTGGATTATGTAGAAGGTGTGGCAAAGGCAGACACTGGACAAATGAGTGTAGATCGACTAGAGACAAGCAAGGAAACTCTTTACCACTAGAAAACTCCTTGGGGGGCCTCTCAAATGCCCCCATGTCAAAGGTGGTCCCAACATTCCCAGTCACAGTAGAGGACAATCTCCCATAGGACCATTAGAAAATCCTGTGTCTATTGTAAAACCTCATACCGCTCTGGATGACAAACTAGTGACAGAAGTTGAATCAGACACGACAGAAGAAAATAAAAAACGTATATTTTGGCAGACCTCTATAAATAGTCAAAGGCCTAGATTAAAATGAATAACAGACTGTTTGAAGGGTTACTGGATACAGGGGCAGACGTAACTATCCTAACTAATAAATCCTGGCCTCGAAAATGACCCCTGCAAGAGGTTAAGGTTCAATTCTTAGGGATTGGAACCCTGTCTCAGGTAAAACAAAGCATGAGATGGATTGAATGTGTAGGACCAGAACGACAGAGTGGAAGGTTGAGGCCATATATGGCTAATGTAGTGATAAATTTATGGGGTCGTGATCTATTACAGCAATGGAATACACAGATTAACATTCCTCCGGCGTTAGATAGGAACCATAAACGACCTCATGATTATGGAAAAAATGTTATAAAGTACTATACAAGACAGACACCAAATATCCAGGCTGTACATAAAGAGAATGCAAGGGCTGAACAAACAGAGGGACCAAAAGCCCTACCCTTAAAATGGTTAACAGAGGAAGCTGTCTGGGTAGGGAAATTCTGTGAGCTCTGAGAAGTTAGAAGCTTTAGAGAACCTGGTTCAGGAACAGCTAAATGCTGAGAATATCGAGGAATCAACCAGCCCTTGGAATTCTCCTGTATTTGTTATCAAAAAGAAATCGGGTAAATGGAGAATGCTTACAGACCTGAGAGCCATCAATAAAGTTATCCAGCCAATGGGCTCTTTACAGCCTGGAATGCCCTTTCCTTCTTTGATACCTAAAGAATGGCCTATTATAGTTATTGATTTAAAGGATTGCTTCTTCACTATACCTTTACAAGAACAAGATAGAGAGAAATTTGCCTTCACGGTACCTAATTACAATAATTCTCAACCGGTGAAGAAATATCAATGGAAGGTTTTACCACAGGGAATTTTAAATAGCCCCACACTGTGCCAATATTTTGTATGAAAACCACTGGAAATAATTCTTAAACAGTTTCCACAATCCATAATATATCATTACATGGATGTTATATTGTTAGCTGACTCTAAAGCAGAAATATTAGAAAAAATATTTGAGAAAGTAAAGGAAGTTTTACCTCCCTGGGGATTACAAATTGCACCTGAAAAAAAAAACCAAAAAGGAGAGTCTGTCAACTACTTATGATATAAAATAGGTCTACAGAAAATTAGACCACAAAAAGTACAGATCAGGAGAGATCGCTACCAGACTCTTACTGATCTTCAAAATTTACTAGGAGAGATTTCTCAACTGCAAATCATTATTGGAGTAGAAGGGCATGATTTGAAAAACTTGAAAATGGCCCTAAAAGGGGACAAGGATTTGAATAGTCCATGAATACTATCAGCTGAAACTGAAAAGGAATTGGAATGGGTAGAAAAGTGTATATTAGAAGCGCATGTGGACCGTGTGGATCCAAATCTAGACTGTATTCTGGTTATATTACCATCTAGAGAATATCCTTCAGGTATTTTGATGCAGAGAGAAGACATCATATTAGAATGGATATTCTTACCACATGAAGAGAATAAAAAACTAAAAACATATATAGAAAAGATCTCTGACATGATTATAAAAGGTAGATTAAGACTTCATCAACTAACAGCAAGGGACCCAGCAGAAATTATAGTACCTTTAAATAATGAGGAAATTTCCACCTTATGGAAAGATAATGAATATTGGCAGAGAAAATGCAGCAATTTTTTGGGAATAATTAGCAACAATTATCCCAAAAATGAAAGAATCAAATTCATAAAGAAAACGATTTGGATCCTTCCATGTATTATAAGACAAACGCCTATCTCTGGAGTTCCTGCATTCTACACTGATGCAAACAAATCTAGTAAGGCAGGATATAAATCAGGAGAAATAAGCAAAGTAGCTCAAAGCTCTTACAATTCTGTACAAAAGGCAGAATTGTATGCCATTCTCATGATACTTATGAATTTTACAGAACCCCTCAATATAGTTACTGACTCTCAATATGCAGAGGGAGTAGTCTTACACATCGAACTGCAGAATTTATTCCTAACAATACAGAATTAACTTCATTGTTTATACAGTTAAAAGATACTATCAGAAATAGGATTCATCATATATATATATATATTACACATCAGATCCCATACGGGTCTGCTAGGTCCTCTAGCACAAGACAATGAAATTGATCAGTTATTGATCAGAAGTGTGCTAGAAGCCTCAGAGTTTCATAAGAAACACCATGTGAACAGAAAAGGTTTGAAAAGGATTTTTCTTTCACTTGGCATCAAGCCAAGGAAATAGTAAGGAAATGTCCTACTTGCTCATTCTATAACCAAACTCCTTTACCACCAGGCAGTAACCCTAAAGGTATAAACAGAAATGAAATATGGCAAATGGCTGTGTTACATTTTGCAGAATTTGGAAAATTTAAATATGTACATTGCACTATAGATACATTTTAAAGGTTTCAATGGGCTACTGCTCTGAGCTCTGAAACTGATTCTGTTATCACACACATTTTAGAGGTAATGGCCATTATGGGCATACCTGCACAAATAAAACTGACAATGCTCTGGTATATATTTCCAACAAATTGAAACAGTTTTTTGAGTATTATAACATAAAACACATAACTGGTATATCACACAATCCTACAGGACAAGCAGTAGTTGAGAGATCTAATTGTACTTTAAAGGAAATGCTCCATAAACAGGCAGAAGGAACCAAGACACCCAAACACAGATTACATAATGCTTTATTAACATTAAACTTTCTTAATGCTGATGAAAAAGGAAAAACAGCTGCAGAAAGACACTGGACAATAGAAAAAACTTCTGAACTAAATCAGCTGGTGTACTTCAAGAATGTATTGACCTCAGAATGGAAATCAGGATATGTGTTATGTTGGAGTAGGGGTTTTGCATTTGTAACTACAGGAGAAGAAAAGCTATGGATACCATCTGAGTTAATCAAGATCTGAGTTGAACAAGTGAAACATCTTAATGAAGAGAAATAACAAGTCATCCAATAAATAAGGTCCCATGAGATGTGCGGAGACTTCTCCAATCTTTGAACACTCTGGAAAGAAGATGGGGCCCCAATTGGACATTTACACTTGACTCAACCTGATGCATCTGGACTACAAACTTCATCCTAGAACTGGTTTGAGTCACCTTTGCTCGAGACAACTCATGACTAGCTAGCTGAAATGGTGCACCTTCTGATTACAACCTGGCCAGAGTTTCAAATAGAATTCCAGTCAAGCATTTTCTGCCACACAATGATTAGCTACATATGTCACAGCCAGTTTTGTTGAGAAATCTGGTTGCTTAAAATATTCTTCCTATGGGATTCCATGAAGAAATCATCGTCCCTTTTCAGCACGAAGTAATCTTAAGACAACAATGTCCCCTTTCCCCACTCTTGGAATTTAGGGATAATATTCATCTTCATAAGGTTGGTCTTAGTTACTTGGGGTTGGGTATGGAAGGTGATACTTAGACTCAGTTATGTCTTTTAGACAGGAATAGGGTATGGTTGGGAAAGGTATGGTTCAGAATGGATATAGGTAGATTAGCCTATCTTCTTGTGAATTATTTAGTAAGAATGAGACATTAGTATTACAGCTTACATTGTTATATATTCTTATCTGTAGTAACCTATGTAAAATTAAGTTTATTCCCTTCCTGGAAGAATTGTGTATTATATTTTGTTATATTGTGTGAAATCTTTCTATTTATGATGTTTTATGCATGTTGTTCTTGCCATATTCTATGTATGTATACTTTTGCTTGTGTTCAAGACATTTTGACATTTTGTATTTTGATACAATTTGGGATATTTGTCTTGCTGCCCTTTAGAGCTCTACCTCTTGTTTAGACATTTTTACTCTATCTCTACTTTAGGAATATATATATATATATATATATATATATATATATATATATGTGTGTGTGTGTGTGTGTGTGTGTGTGTGTGTACATATATTGTTTAGGTATTTATCCTTGCTTTACTCAAGGAAGTTCTAATCATGTTTTTTAGCTAAGTTCCTGAGTATTAAAGATTATCCTCACCCATGTTTCCTTTGCCTATGAGATTAGTCAGACATAGATGCTTAATCTTCAATCACTTCATAGACCTGCAGAATATGGCATTTAAATGTTTTTATATTAGTAATCTGTTGACATGAGACACTGTTGCTCCTGACAGCACTGTGCACTTCCCGGAAAATGTGTTGGACACTGTTGTTGCTCCTTCTAGAGTTCATCCTTGCTTCGGCTAATGGCCTCTTGAGCAAGGAACTGCTTCAACCTTGACCACTGATTTGGACATGAGGTCTTTTGCGATTGTAGGTGACAAACATAGAAGACTGCTGAACCTTGCCAAGTCAGGGTAAGACAGCCTTTCTACCTCTCTGATTTTGTTGTGGTCTGTCAAATACTCCTGGCCTTAGCCAAAATTGGCTGTAGCAACATTGCTGTGAGACCTCGGGTGACTGTCCAGGTTTCTGTCCTCACTGTACCTTTTGGAAGTTGCCCATCTGCACTTCCTGTCTATCCTAGTATCATTATTTTCCTTCTCAGGTCTTGATGAGGTTGTAGATAAAACTATCACAACTATTATTCTCTCTTCCTAGTTAGATATATTAGGTACTAGATTAAGCTTTCCATCTTAGGACAACTCTATTGTAAACTCCCTTATGCCTTCACCCTAGGACTAGGTATGTTTGTGGTTTTGTTCTTAATTTTCCTTTTCTTAGAGCACACTTATTATCCATAGTGTTGTGTATAGTTTTGTATCAAGCTTAAATCTTTTCTTTAGTCTAAAAGGGGAATTGTAGTGGGATATTCACTGTGTCTGCTTCTGTGGCACTGACCACACCCATTGGGGTGGAGCTGAGGGCAGAAGTGACCTATGGAACTAGGTCCGAGGAGGACCTGGGGAATGCTCTCTCGCTGGTGTGGTACATGGAGAGAAGAGCATCCGGTTCCAACTGCTGTGTTCATCTGTCTATGTTGTGAGTTATTTCTCCCTGAATAAACATCTATTCAGCCTATTTGTTTATTCTGATCCTTATTAAACTGCAATAACTGTGTTTTGAGGTTACTATGTACAAAGGTTGATATTGCCAGGCAGTGCCTTGTGGAAAAGGGTGAAGCCCTATTTAAAGTCATGCAGGCTTTGAAACTGGTTCATTGCTTATTTGATTCAAATCCTCTGTGTATGATAGAATATTAACTCTATGTTAGTAGTCTTTATGGCCAATGCTTTACATACCCACTTACTGTCCTTTTCCCTAAAAATTACTGTTCTTGATGCAATTTATGAGTTATGCTGGAATGTTTTCCTACTGAGCCATTTGAATAAGACTCTAGGGTAAGGACTTCCTCCTTTTCCCCATGTCTTTACACATTTCCCTGTCCTGACTCTTCTTCACAATTTATAAACAAATTTAATTTGAAAGTCTCCTGATGTCCTATTTCTTTAGTATTTTTTTTAAATTACTGTATTAGTCACTGTTGTGAAGCAGTGAAAAGATCCCCTGATGAAAACAGCTTAAGAAAAAGAGGGTTTATTTTGACTCCCAGTTCGAATTACAGTTGATAAAGATGGTGAATTCAAGGCAACAGAAACTTGAAGTACTTGACCACATTGTGTCTGCAGACAGTATGAGGAGAAGGATGAATGGCTGTTCTCACCTATCTTCCTCCTCTTTGCACTAAGGAATGGTGCTGCCCTCTTTTGGGTCTTACTACCTCAGTTACCCTAATAAAGACAATCCCTCACAGGCATGGCCAGAGGTAAATTTACCCTTTTCAGGTGTGTCTAGAAAGTTGTCAAGTTGATGTTCCATACTTAGCATCAAAACTTCTTTCTTGGAGGTGGGAGCATGCAAATGGTACTTTGAGTTACACAGTGGCAGTTCACAGTTCAGTGACCTCCAACCCAACAATCATACATTTTATCAAGAGCAATATTTTTTTAAGGAGTAGGACTGTAAAACATGATTAACATTTGACTATCAGGGTTTAGTTTATATTTGGTGAGTGTGAGTAACAATTTTAAATACTGAAACTAATAATCTTCTTCACTGTTCATAGACATTTCTAGTATTTTGTTAACACTAATATGGTATCAACTAATAGAACTTTAATTTCTAGAAAGAACTTGAAATTTAAGTAGTAGAAACAATGTTGGAAAATCTACTTTGTAGAATGGTAACTTTGTCACTTCTATATGGACAAAGGTTAATAGATAATTATCTACTTCCATTCTGATTTGAGCAAGCTGCTTCATATCTTTGGTTTATGATGAAAAGGATTTGGAAAAAGCAGAATCCATCTAGTCCCTTGACTGTGTCTCCTAGTACATTTCCCTGTGGTACATTGCCACAAGTACATGGCTTGATCCACACAAATAATTCAAGGGTTGTTCTGTGACACTTCTCATGTGCCTACTCTGTACTGAGAATTTGCAAAGGTTGAGTGAAGAAAATTGAGTGAAGGAAGAGAAAAGGGAGGACCTTAGAATGAAGGAAAGATAGATATAGAGTGACAAGGGAGAGAAAACTGCAGGATAAGAAGATAAAAAGGGAATCAGAAAGATTGAGTCAGGGAAAGAAGAGAGGAGAGCAAGAAAAGAGATACCATAATAGAGGGAGCCATTATAGGTTTTAAAGAGAAATCTGGCACTAGGGAAATGTCCAGAGATCTACAACCCCAACTAACAATCTAATCAATAGTGGAGAGGCTACCTTAAATGCCCTTCCTTGATAATGAGATTGATGACTACCTTATATGCCATCCTAGAGCCTTCATCCAGTAGCTGATGGAAGCAGAAGCATAACCTACAGCAAAATGCTGAGCCAAACTTTTGGAATCCAGTTGCAGAGAGGGAGGAGTGATGAGTTAATGGGTCAAGACAAGGCTGGAGAAACCCACAGAAACAGCTGACCTGAACAAGGTGGAGCTCATGAATCCCAGACCGATAGCTGGGAAATCATGCTAGGTCTGATCCAGACTCCATGAATGTGGGTGTTAGTTAGGAGGACTGGGCAGCTATGGGGCCTCTGGGTAGTGGATCACTATTTATTCCTAGTTTAGGAATGGACTTTGGGAGCCCATCCCACATAGAGAATACTCTCTCAGCCTAGACACATGGGAGCGGGCCTAGGCCCTGCTACAAATGATGTGATAGACTCTGAAGATTCCCCCATGGAAGTGCTCACCCTCCCTGGGGAACAGAAAGGGGATGGGATGGGAGTTGTGGGAGCTGGGCAGGGGAGGAGGGTGAGGGTGAGGGAACTGGGATTGACATGTAAAACAAGCTGGTTTCAATTTAAATTTAAAAAAAAGGAAAAAGAAAAGAGAGCTCTGTGATTCTGATTCCATATAATCTGTGAACATCAGAAAGCAGAAAAGTAATACAGAAGAATTTTCCTATTGGTCTCTGCACAAAAGCAGAATCCGTTTTTTCCCCCTTTGGTTTTTTGAGACAGGGTTTCTCTGTATTGCTTTGGAGCCCGTCCTGGAACTAGTTCTGTAGACCAGGCCGGCCTTGAACTCATAGAGATCCGCTTGCCTCTGCCTTCCAAATGCTGTGATTAAAGGTGTGTGCCACCAATACCTGGCTAAAAGAAGAATTCTTAAATTAGGATTCATGGATAACATTGATGGGACCCACAAGTCTATATCTGAAAAAATTACATCCTTATTTTGATTCATGTTGACCTGAAACTTAATTTGGTAAACTTTTAGCAATGGGGATAATCTACAACTCTCAATAGGATTGGTAATACTCAGGACTTTGTGAATAAAACAAACCACAAATTTGTTCATTTTACAATGTATGCAGTGTTACTAAATATTAAAATAACTGTGAACTATGTTTTAATATGATTAATTTCTTTTTCAATTTTACAACTTTCGGTTTTGCATTTAAAAATGCATTGTTGTCCCTCGTTCTACTGCTCCTGGTTTGCTTGTATGTTTCTTAAAATTCTCTGTTCCACGTGATTGAGGAAAATCTCAAGGAAAGGTTGAGTCAAAATATGGGTCACATGAATCTGAAAGTAGAAGGCCAAGATGGAGTAATGAGCATGCTATTAATGGAGAAGATAGATTTATAGAACCTGTGTTTTTCTTTGACTGGCCTTGAATTCAATTCACAGCAGTCATTTTGTTTCCATCAACAGGATGTTGAGATTATTTGCTTGAGTCATTACACTTAGTCAAACTATAGTTTTGTAATTAAAAATATATTACCAAGTCAACCAATGAAACCTTACTGAATGACTGGGTTTGCCAGTGAAGCAGATCAGATTCTGATTGCATGGATAGTCAATCAATGAAACAGGCACAATTGCACAGTTGGAAAGGACACTGAAAATACAATTGATGGCTGAGCTAAGCAGAAAGGAGCCATTGACTGCAGGGAAACTGACCTTTTTACTCTAGAATTTTGTTTCAGACCAAGAATAAATTTTCTGTTAGGAAGTCATAGTTTATTTCAACCATATACTGAGTGCTATAATTCTCTCTGATCTTTGATTTTTTGTTTCTCTTTCTTTATTGTATACAATATAAGTGACTCATGGAGACACACACACACATACACACATGTATATATATACATGTGTATACATGCATATTGTTTTTGGGAAAATATTGAATGACAGATGGTATGTCTTAACTTAAATCAAATGACAACAGAATAGAGAAAAATAGAATTGGTAGATAGATCCTTTCTCTATTAGTCGCATGTTCATTTAGTTCATAATTTTGTATTTTAGTGAGTTATTTTCCTCTCAAAATTTTAGCAAAAAAGAGCAATCAACAATATAAAAACTCTTGGATACTTCGAGTAGTGAATTTTAATGTTCTTTGTTTACTGTTATAAAGCCAAAATTAATTTTATTTTATTTTTCATGTAGCTATTTTGTGTAAGGTAAAACATCATGAAGTTGGAGTGATTATTATAAATAATGAAGTCTAGGTAATTTTCCCCTCAAGATAAGCATCATGTTAAAAATACTCTAGTTAAAATATTCTGAGAAGTTCTCAGTGTTTACAACTATCAAAGAGGTTTTTGACACAAGGTTTATCAACAATTATGCTCTTGGTCACCAGGGACAAGGGCTTCAGACTGTGAACACAAATAGCCTTATCTTTATCTACACAAACATGAGCTTCTCATGTTCTTGAGATTAAAAAAGTTTGGAATACTGGTACAAACTCTAAACTTTGTTGCTAATGACTTTGACTTTTGTTCTTCATAGTAAGAAGACACTATGTTCTTCATACATAGTCTTATTGTCTTTATTTTGGGGAGAGAGTAGCTTTGTTACAGAAAGGAACATGAATTAAAAACAAAAACAAAAACAAAAAATAACTCTAGGAGGTTTTTGAGTCCTGAGGAGAAACTGGCCAAGGAAATAGAATCTAAGAGGGACTATTTTGGGCTTCTGTTTGAGAAAAGGGAAGATGCTCCATAGATTCTCTTGTCTCTTTGAACTATATAGAGCGACAGTAGCCAATGACTACAAAAAGTGTCCCATTCAGATGAGCAGCAGTGATGTGCAAAGCAAAATATGTGTCATCAACATCTGCTTTTTCTTGCTATCCAAGAAACTGAGAATTTTCTCATTTCCCCCTTTTAAGCTACAGCTGCTTGGAACCTGATTCGCCAAACATTTTGATCTGGTGAAGGTTGTTGTTGTATGTAATGGAGGGACTGAAATAACAAGTGTCACATCTGAAACATATTTCCTCAGTTTGATCCAGGGGACTGTTCTCAAAAGCAATGTTTATAGCCCTACTCTTACCCTTCTCATACTTAGAGGATTTACTGTGTAAAGGGAATAAAAGGTCTTTATCCTTCAGTAAACTTTGTGAACAAAGTTATTTAAAGTAAGAAAAAAGCAATTAATACTAAGCATGAAATTTCTTGGATGTCCCCACATTTCCTCTATTCTCCCAAGGAATTAATTCATCTGAACAAGTAACACCATGGGTATAACTATCACGTATTTCCTTTTAAGTACTTTGCTCAAAACAAAGGACCAAAATTCCTTATAATAGGCCCTGTCATTAAATCATCCACTTGAATAATGCAGCAATAGTTGGGACAGTTATTTCATAATTATTTTGTTGGGGGAAACATAGTAACTGCAATTTAGTGTAGATAACCACCAGAGACACTTGATATATAAAAATACATTGATATTGTCATTCAGAGGTTTAGAGAAACACAATTAGAATTCAGTGGTACTGTGTATGCATGCATGCTGAGGAAAGAAATGTTGGCTCATTTTCTAGAAACATTGTGTACTATACTGTAGATGAATAGAAAATCTAGAAGCTTTTCACTATGTAGACTGTTATACATGTAAGTGATCAACAAATAGATAAAAGCTTTTCATCTTCTCACTTCCCTGGAAAATTTCAGGTTAATATATTCCTCCAAACTTGGGCCTGCTATTTTGTTCCAGAATACACAACACCTATAGCAATGCAACACATTCAGTATATGAAGAAAATAATCTTAAGGCTGATCTTGTAAAATGAGCCTCATACCTCCCAGTAAAAGAGACTATTCCTCCAATTCTTCAAAGGATTTCACATTGGTAAAACCCTCAATTAATAAATGCACATAATCATTATTTTAAACCATCAATAATAAACTTAGTTTCTATTCTATTTCAACCTATACTGTTTCTCTTCCTAACTATGTCTTGATTCAGTTGTTTTAACTGCTTCCTCCATACACCATAGATCTCCTTGATACACAGATTACATCAATATCTGGATATCTGTGTACTACATCATTTCTACTGGCTGCAAATTATCTTGACTTCTCTTTCTTAAGTCTGAGTAGGATCTTTGACCTTATGTGACTGGAGACAGGCAAAGACTCAAAGAACACTTGAACACTATGGAAAGGATGTGCAACACCACCAGAATGTCTTGGATAGGCAGATAATTTTTTGATTTTGTCTTATTTTGTTTTGTTTTGTTTTGTTGTTTTGAAATGCAGAAGAAATCTACAAATACTCCAAGCTTATTTTTTTTTTGTATTAGTTGTTTTGAATGCCTTAGAGGAGGCAAGTTTTCTGAGCCAATATTTAACTGCTGTTGCCACTCAGTTTTAAAGTTCACAACAAACATTGCTAACACTATCACAAAGAATGCTCAGCTGGAGGATTTATTATGAAAATACTCTTTTCAACATTTCCTCATTATGGAAACTACTTTATTGTTTGCCTCGGTTGCTGTGAGTGCCACTTCAGTCTTGGGAAACCAATTATGAAAGTGGGTAGAAACCAATGGTTTCTATCACATGCCCAAGTCCACAGTGGAAAATCGGTTTGTGCTAGACAGGACAATGCTTGCCTTCTTCTTTTTCTTTTCTTCTTCTTCTTCTTCTTCTTCTTCTTCTTCTTCTTCTTCTTCTTCTTCTTCTTCTTCCTTCTCCTTCTCCTTCTCCTTCTTCCTTCTTCCTCTTCCCCTTCCCCTTCCCCTTCTCCTTCCCCTTCTCCTTTTCCTCCTCCTTCTTCTTCATTTTCTTCTTCTTCTGGAGAGAGAGACTGTTGCTATATTTTTTTCTCTTTTTAAAATTTTATTTATTTATTATTTATTATTTATTTATTTATTTATTTTTACATATTGATCCCAGTTCCCTCTCCCTCCCTCTCTTCCTCTCTCCCTCCCTCCCTTCCACACATGCACCCCTCCCACCCTCCCCTTCCACCAACACCCACTCCACATGTAGGGTGATGCCAACTAGGAGGGGTCATCTAAATCTGTCAAGTCATTTGAAGTAGGGACTAGGACTTCTCTCTTGTCTCTAGGTTAAGTGAGTATCCCTCCATGGGGGATGTGCCCGCAAGGTACTTTTGTGCACCAGGAATACATCCTGGTTCCACTATTTGAGGTCCTTTAGACTGCTCAGGCCTTCTAGTTGAGACCCATACTCAGGAGATCTCAGTCAGTCCTATGCTGGATTCCCAGCTATCAGTCTGGGGGCCCATTAGCTCCTCCTTGTTCAAGTCAGCTGTCTGTATGTGTTTCTGCAGTGTGGTCTTGTCCTCCCTCTCTGCATCTGGATTCTAGTTTGGCTCAGTGTTTAGTTGTGGGTGTTTGCTTCTGTTTCTGACATGTACTAGATGAGGGCTCCATGGTGGTGGATAAGTTAATCATTGATCTCATTATCAGGGAAGGGCATTTATGGTAGCCTTTCCACTGTTGTTCATATTGTTAGTTGGAGTCAGTCTTGTAGATATCTGGACATTTCTTTGGGTTCAGTTATCTATTCAACCCTATAATAGCTTCAGCTTTTATGTTCTCTCTCTCTCTCTCTCTCTCTCTCTCTCTCTCTCTCTCTCTCTCTCTCTCTCTCTCTCCTGTCTTCCATTCCTCCCCTGACTCAATCTTCCACGTCCCACTTGTTTTCCTATTTTCCTCTCCTTCCCTTTTCTTCTTCCTAGTTCCCTCTCCACTCACTGCCCCTCCCCCTACTCCCCATGTGCTCTGGAGAACTTGTCCCTTCCCGCTTCTGTGAAGAACCTTAGATGAATCTCTTAGAATCCACCTTGTATCCTAGTTCCTCTGGTGGTGTGAATTATAGGCTGGTGATCCTTTGCTCTAGGTCTAAAATTCATATATGAGTGAGTACATACCGTGTTCATCTTTTTGTAACTGGGTTACCTCATTCAGGATGGTTTCTTCATGTTCCATCCATTTGCCTGTGAATTTCAAGATTCCATTGTTTTTTTTTCCACAGAGTAGTATTCCATTGTGTAGATATGTCACATTTTCTTTATCTATTCTTCAGTTGAGGGGCATCTAGGTTGCTTCCAGGTTCTTGCTATTACAAATAATGCTGCTATGAACATAGTTGAACACATATCTTTGTGGCATGGATGTGGGACATTTGGGTATATGCCTAAGAGAGGGATTGTGGGGGCCTAAAGTACAGATTCCCATTTTCCTGAGGAACTGCCATACTGATCTCCAAAATGGCTGCATAAGTTTGCACTCCCACCAGCAATAGAGGAGTGTTCCCTTTTCTCCACTTTTCTCCAACATAAGCTGTCATTGGTGTTTCTAATTTTAGCCATTCTGGCAGGAGTAAGATGGTATCTCTAAGTTGCTTTGATTTGCATTTCCCTGATAGCTAAGGATGTTGAGCGCTTTCTTAAGTGTCTTTCAGCCTTTTTGATTTCCTTTATTGAGAACTCTCTCTTCAGTTCTGTACCCCATTTTTAATAGGGTTATTTGGTGTCTTGTTGACTAATTTCTTGAGTTCTTTGTATATTTTGGAGATCAGCCCTTTGTCAGATGTTGGATTGATGAAAATCTTTTCCCAGACTGTGCGCTGCCGTTTGGTCTTGTAAACTGTGTCCTTTGCCTAACAGAAGCTTCTAAGTTCGAGGAGCCCCCATTTATTGTGTATCTCAGAGTCTGTGCTATTGGAGTTATGTTCAGGAAGTGGTCTCCTATACCAATTTGTTCAAGGGTACCTCCCAGTTTCTCTTCTAAGAGGTTCAGTGTGGCTGCATTTATGTTGAGGTCTTTGATCCATTTGTATTTGGGTTTTGTGCATGGCAATAGACATGGGTCTATCTGCAGTCTTCTACACATCATCATCCAGTTGTGCCAGCACCATTTTTTTGAAGATGCTTTCCTCCCCCCCATTGTATACTTTTATCTGTTTTGTCGAAAATCAGGTGTTCGTAGGTGTGTGGGTTAATATCAGGATTTTTTATTTGATTCCATTGATCTACTTGTCAATTTTTGTGCCAATACCAGGCTGTTTTTAGGACTATAGCTCTGTAGTAGAGCTTTAAGTCAGGGATTGTTATTGCAGTTTATTAAGGGTCAGGATAAACAAATAGGCCAAATAGATGTTTACTAAGGGAGAAACAACTCATAACACAGACAGATGAACACAGCAGTTAGAACTGGATGCTCCTCTCTCAGTGTCCCGCCAGAAAGAAAGCGTTCTCTGCCTCCTTCTGAGACCAAGTCCCACAGGCCACTCCCGCCCCTGGCTCCACCCCTCAATGGGTGTGGTCAGTGCCACAGAAGCAGACACAGTGAATATCCCACTACAGATGGTGATGCCTCCTGAAGTTCTTTTATTGTACAGGTGTTGAAAATGGCCTACAGGTGATGTACTGCAATGATTAGGCTTTTCCTTTCATCTATCAATTACTTTTTTTGTATTCATTAGTTACACACCAGATTGAAGCAGACCTTTGAATTAAAATTAATTTAACTGAAACTAGTTGAAAGAGCCATATGCCAGCATTACTTAGAACACTTGGTAATACATTTATGCTAATATAATAATCTAAAAGAATATCTACTGAATCTCCCAAGATTTAGTATACTGTCTAACTGCACTTAGCACGTAGCAATACTATAAAAGCTATCTCATTTTTATGGCTATCTCATTGTCCAATACTTTCACTACATGACAGTTCTGGATTATAGACATGGAATGGGCAACACAGATTCCTCTCTCCTGTGTGGATCTTCTCATTAGCATCTCTATTGGGAAATGTGTGGGTGGCCCATGACCAAGATGGATTTAAGGGGGATTCTTCCGTGAAGTGTACTTATCTAGATCTTAACAATAAGGAATCATTGGGATAGAAACAATGTTTCCTGAGCAGAGACAACTTGCAAGCACATCAAACATATCCATATTAGTACATGGGGTAATCTTGTACCATCTTCATTATCTACAAAATAAATAAAATTCAAAGTCATCAGTTATCCAAATGGAATTTTGTTGCAATCTCCAAGTTGTCTTATGTTGCTTTTCAGTGAGAATGACATTCACTCTATGTGCTCTTCTAGAATTGTAGTCAGTGAATCTGCTACTATGGTTTACCTTCTAGTTCTTGTGTTTTACTGAGAAGTCAGCCTGCAAATAAGTTCATCCAGCACTGAAAAGAAGATAGATTAAAAATGGAAGCCCATTGAAGTTTAAAAATTGAAATTATGAAGCTCAATGTTGGCTTAAAGTAAATTAATAAGGTGACAAATTATATTATATACATGTATAAACATTTATGAGACCCCTTATGTATAATCAATATATACTAATAAAAATAATCAGAATGACTTTTTCAATCGAAAGTATATTCACTCTAACCGTTCTTTTCATTGAAAATGTCATATGAATGATATACTGAATTGCTCAGGCCTTGCCTTCCATCGGCCATCAGTCACCTATCATACTAAAGCAGACTTTTGAAGGTATGTATACACAACATAGTGTTTATCATCTTACAACTCATCTCCTTGACTTTACTAAATATGTTTGTCAAATTTGTCCTAGTAGATTCTGTTCCTAACAAAGAGTGTTAAAAGCATAAATCTCTTTAAACACAAATAACAGCTATTAATAACAACCTTTAACTAAAAAAGAGATGGCATTGGTACCACCTCAATAATGAAGCTGTATTTTACAGAAACCACCCATTCCCTGGACATTTGATGAGTTTGTTTCCTTGTGTTGTTGGGAGAAGATTCCCAGAGAGGGTTGCTTTTGTTGTGTGTCTCCACTCCTCAGAGGCATGCTGGCTCTCTCTTCCATAGCCTGTGTCAACTGAACTAGATTTAATTAAGCATAAAGTATTCCTAACACATCTGATTGATCCATTTCATTGGATAATTAGTTCATGTTTCAATGCTTCTCACAGAGTAGAAAGACCTGCTTCACCTATCATTAGGATGTACTTAGCAAACATCAACTTAGTTTTGAAAATGCATAAATTGATTAGCCTTAAAATTTAATCAGAAAATAGTCACAAAATTGCATTCTGTGTCTTTACACAATCCAGGCATCCAGGCAGTACATCATCACTTTTCAATTAAGTTTTGCAAAGTCTCTATGTTTACTTTCCATGTTTTGCACTTATAAACAAGCAAACTCATTAACTGTCAGGACAAATCATTAAAGGATATATATATATATATATATATATATATATATATATATATATATAGAGAGAGAGAGAGAGAGAGAGAGAGAGAGAGAGAGAGAAGGAGAGAGAGAGAAAGAGAGAGAGAGAACGAGAGAGAGAATAGGAGTGGGAAGTGACTTTTGTGAGTGCCACTGTGAACTAAGCCACTCTATATGCTCCAGTTTGTGACATGAAATTGTATGTTTGGAAAGCATATTGCACTTAAACTACTTCAGCCATCATGGTTTAGGCTTGATGGTAAGGCCACAGCTCTGATTATTGTCCTCCTTATGCTTCTAACCAAGGAGTAGGAAGCCATGGAGACATTCCTGAAGGTTAGTGAAAGGCTGTAGGAAATTGAAATTCAATGATGTTAAGCAATCTTCTAGTTATGGGCTCACCATACTTCTGGCCTGTTTTCATGCCTTCTTAGTGTTGCTAGGGTGATGTGGGAACCATTTTTCCCAGACCTCAGATCTTGGTGATGATGGATTTTCTTACTGGTTTTCAATCTACTTCTGGTTTTAGCGTTCTCTGCTTCATTTTCTATGGGGCTTCTTGAGTTTATCAAGTGTGTCACTATAATCTTGTTAGCATTGGCAGGTGCTGAGAAATCCAAATGGAAATTTGTCATTATTATATTCATGTGAAAGCAAATAATGATTTATAGAAGTGTACACAGGAAGCTCAATGATAAAATTGATCCGAGAGGTAAATCTGGATAACAAAGTCTTCCTATGTATGCATTTTACCTTGCATAATTTTATGCTTATATTGTCTATTACATTTTATGAGCATTTTAAATTAAAACTAGAACTGGAAGAATTTTAAAAAGTCTATGAAAAGATCAACAGAGTTGCTTGGCAATCATTGGTGCAACTGTGGTGTGATTTTCCTCATACTCGTGAGTCCATTCATAGGAAAGCCTGCTTGTCTGCTAAAAATACAAATTTCACTTTTCCTGTGAATTGTTTGATGTATTTTTATTTGCATAAACAGGTATGGTGGTTTAATTAGGAATGGCCCATAGATGCATATGTTTGAATGCTTGGTCACCAGAGAGGAGCAATATTAGGAGGTATATCCTTGTTGGAGTAGATGTGACTTTGTTGGAAAAGGTGTGTCACTAGGGGGTGAATGTTGAGGTCAAAAATGATGCTGACTGCGGCATTTACCTCCTGATGCCTGCTGATCCAGAGGCAGAACTTTCAGCTCTGTATCCAGCACCAAGTCTGCCTGAATGCTGCTTTGTTTTCTACCATGATGACGATGCACTAAACCTCTAAAGCTGTAAGCCAGCCCCATTAAATATTTTACTTGATGAGAGTTGCCATTGTCATCATGTCCCTTCATAGCAATACAAACCCTAGTAAAGTCAGAAGGTGGTACAGGAGAGTGGGGTATTACCTGACTGTGCTTTGTTGGAATGTGGTCTTTGGGGCTTTGGATTACAATAGAAATTGAATGCTGTAGGTAGGGCTTAATGGGCTATCCTAGCAGGAACAAGGAACACAGTTGTGCTTGAGGGTGATTTAAACTATGGGAGCCTGGTTCAAGAAATTTCAGAAGAGAAGAATATTATTATGTGGCCTAGAGACCAATTTGCAGTATTTTGGTGAAGAATATGGCTGCTTTTTTGCCTTTGTCTGAAAATCTCCTAAATTGAAGAGAGTTGGATTAATTGCTTTGACAGAGTAAATTTCCAAACAGTCTATTATTGACTCTGTTGTGTGATTACTAGTGTTCATTCTTATGAAGAGCTGTAATGAAGGGGAGCAAGTTGAACATGGGAAATGCAAACTGTACAGTTCAAGAAGAAAAGGGTCATGAAGAAATTGAATGGAGTAAAATATTGCATTCAAGGATGTAAGCAGATTAAAGGAATTCTTGATGTTATATGGAATAAAGGGTAATGGTAATAACCTCAGGGCAAAATCCCACCCAGCTAAGCTTCCAGATTGTGAAAAGGAAGTAAAGAAAAGCTTAGAGCCAGGTTGGTGGTGCATTCCAGAGTCAGAGGCAGGCAGATCTCTGAATTTGTGGTCAGCCTGAGCTTGAGGCAAGCCTGGTTTGCAGATGGAGTCCCAGGACAGCCAAGTTTAGGCAGTGAAAGAAACCATGGAAAACAGAAAGCTGGTCAAACTGTATTTGAACAAGGGACAGTGTTCTAGCCCCTGCAAGTAACAGAATTCGGCAGCTTTGGCACTGTGGCTTAGAATCAAGGATAGAAGAAAGGGGTTATGGAATCTCCCTCCATGACTAAGGAAAACTGCTGAGGCTGGGCATGTGTCAGGAATATCCCTGAATGGAGGCCTAGAGAAGTCATTGTGTGACGCTGTGAAGGGGAAGACTGAATTGCCTTGGAGACCCCAAAATATTGGAGATGCCACAGCCATGGAATATCTGCCGAGGAGAGCTGCTGACAGGGAGTGGAACCAGCCCAAGAGAAAGAAGTGTGTTGCAGTCAAAAATGTGTAATTGAGTTGGAGATCTGAAGGGAGTTTTAATATCAGACATGGAGATGCTGAGTTTGGAATTTGCCATTATGGTTTTCAGTTTTGCTTTGGTCTAGTATGACCTGACCTTGTTCCTGTTTGGAATGGTAATGTATATCCTGTGACATTATATGTTGAACATATGTGATCTACTTTTTTATTTCTGATTATACAAGGAATTACAGATAAGAGATTGCATAAGACTCAGAGGACACTGGACTTTTAAACAAGTTTGAGACTGTTATAGACAATGGGGACCTTTTTATAGTTAATTTTTATTCATTTTTAATGTTAAAATTCAAACCCAAGACCCTGTGATGCTAGGCAAATACTCTGTCACTGAGTACATCCTCAACCCTTACTATTTTGAGATAGTCTTGCTATGTAGCGCAGGCTGCCTTCCACGTAATGATCTTCCTGCCCCAGTCTTCTGAATGCTGGCATCATAGGCATGTACCACTGTGAGTGACCTATGGTTATTATTATTTTTTTATTTTACATATTGATCCCAGTTCCCTCTCCCTACCTTCCTCCCTCCCTCCCATGACCCCGACAAACCCTCCCATCACACCCCCACTCCGCAGAGAGGTTGATAACTTCCAGGAGGGATCACCAATCTTTCAAATCATTTGGAGTAGGGTCTAGGCCTTCCCTCCTGCCTCTAGGCTAAGGGAGTATCCCTCCATGGGGAATGTGCTCCCAAAGTCCTTTCATGCACCAGGGATACATCCTGGTTCCACTGTCAGAGGTCCCTTAGACTACCCAGGCCTTGTAACTGAGACCCATGTTCAGGAGTTCTGAGTTGGTACAATGTTGGTTTCCCAGCTATCAGTCTGGGGGTCCTTGAGCTTCCCCTTTTTCACGTCAGCTGTCTCTGTGGATTTATGTAGCCTAATCTTGCCCCCATTTTCTTATCACCCCTCCCACTTTGCAACTGGATTCCAGGAGTTCAGCACAGTGTTGAGCTGTGGGTGTTTGCTTCTATTTCATTCAGCTACTAGATGAGGGCTCTATGATGGCATATCAATCTCATCATCAGGGAAGGACATATAAGGTAGCCTTTCCACTATTGCTCAGACTGTTAGTTGGAGTCATCCTTGTAGGTCTCTGGACATTTCTCTAGAGTTAGTCTATTTGTTCCCTTACTCAATCTTCTTGATCCCACATGTTCTCATCTTCTCTCTCTTTTTTTTCTTTTTCCTGATTCCCTCTCCACTCACTATCCCTCCCCCGAACTCCCAGTATGATCAGGAGATCTTGTTCCATTTCTCTTCTGTGAGGAATCTTGTATGAATCTCTTAGATTCCTCCTTCTATCCTTGTTTCTCTGGAGGTGTGAATTATAGGCTGGTGATGGGTAACACTAAGTCACTGGGTAATCACTAAGGATGATTTCTTCAAGTTCCATCTAGTGGACAAGACCAAACAGCATCCCACAGACTGGAAAAAGATCTTCAACCCCACATCTGACAGAGGGCTGATCTCCAAAATATACAAAGAACTCAAGAAACTAGTCACCCAAACACCAAATAACCCTATTAGAAACTGGGGTACAGAACTGAATAGAGATTTCTCAACAGAGGAATTCAAAATGGCTGAAAGACACTTAAGAAAGTGCTCAACATCCTTAGCCATCAGGAAAATGCAAATCAAAACAACTCTGAGATAACATCTTACTCCTGTCAGAATGGCTAAAATTAGAAACACTAATGACAGCTTATGCTGGAAAGGATGTGGAGAAAGGGGAACAAACTTGTACAGCCATTTTGGAGATCAGTATGGTGTTTCCTCAAGAAAATAGGAATCTGTCTACCACAGAACCTGGCAATTCCACTCTTAGTCATATATCCAAATGACCCACATCCATGCAACAAAGACATTTGTTCATCTATGTTTATAGCAGCATTATTTGTAATAACAAGAACCTGGAAGCAACCTAGATGCCCCTCAACTGAAGAATAGATAAAGTATATGTGGCACATTTACACAATAGAATACTACTCAGTGGGAAGGGGGGTGATGAGGACTTTTGAAGTTGAACTGAATACTGAATTCCTATTCAAAGCACATTTTACTCCCTGGCTCCCATAGGCTTATAGCCATAATATAATACAAAATTATTGCATGCGACACAGTATAGGTTGAATGATGTTTATTTTGGGAGAAATCACTTGCACCTGACACAGATGACTACCTTGGGTTCCCACTCCATGGATGCCACCCAGATGCTCTCTGCAACCACACCAGGAAGTAAGAGAGCAAGCTGGAGTCTGGGACCTCAGACCTAGCCTTCTCTGTCATGTTTGCACTTATGACCATGCCTCAATGGGTGTGGTCAGTGCAACAGTAGGAGGTATGGCTTTGTCAGAGTAGGCATGAGAATTTTGGAGTAGGCACATCACTAGGGGTGGGCTTTGAGGTCTCAGATGCTCAAACTATGACCAATTTGCCCTTCACTTCCTGCTGCCTGCCACCATGCTTTCCACCATGACAATGATCTAAACTTATGAAACTGCAAGCTAGCTCCCATTAAATGTTTTCTTTCATAAGAGTTGCCATAGTCATGGTGTCTCTTCACAGTAATAGAAATACTATGACACCAGGTATTTCTATGACATCAGTATTTCTACAAAAGCATTCATTGGAAGCTCAGTCTATAGGGTACAGCTTTACAAGCTTTCTTGAATTCAACAAGTCTTTAACATCTGCTGGACTTGGAACAAAAATATTTGTAATTTTTACTTCAATAATTGCAGACTTTGAAGGTATTTTAAGGCAATTCCTTTAGTTTTCAACGAGCTCTGCTGTGCTGCTATATGGCAGGTTGATTTTGTAGAGTGTCAATGAGCAGGTAGTTAATGAAGCTGGATTGAATGGCTGTGAAAAACTGTACCATAAAGAAGTGTGCATAAAGAAGTAGAGCTGAACATTTAGCCTGACTTAAACATTATATAATGTATACATGTATGAGTCACGTGTTACTCTATCAATATCTACAATTTTGTATTTTTGTACTTATTAAAGTAAATTGAATTACAGAAGGGCTAGTTCCTTAAGATATTTGTTGGGATAGGACTGGGGAGGAGGCACAGCAGTAAAGTGCTTGCTGAGCAAGCATAAACACCTGAGACTGGATACTGAGAACTGAAATAGAAGTAGTAATACTAGAGAAAGATAACCTAATGTCAACTATAGTCTCTACATGTACCCAAACAGGAGATAGGGTTCCTCTACACACACATACACTGTACACATACCCACAGAGAAGACATCACCCTCACCCTCAACAATAAACCACACACATACCCAAACATCTCCCCATGCAGGAGATTGCATCGCCACTATATACATGACCCACACATATCCCCCACCCCGCCGTCTTCCACACACAACTTAAAACAGCAAGGTATTTCTGTAACAAATATAAGCAGTCTTCTTGGCTTCTAGCTTTTATGTATGATGTTTTTGCTTGAAATTTGCTGACATAACTTTGTGTCACTTCTGAGTTATGTGTTTACTATTTTATGCTACACAGCAGGAGAATTGTTCTCCACTATGTGCATCAGCTCATTTAAGGTTTGTTTTGACTGGCACATACCGACTAGAACTATGAATTGTTACATGACTCTTCCATTCTTCATCGGGAGCTACAGTGTTGTTATTGGCTAATTAATGGGCTTGATGCTGCCTTTTTGCTAAAAAGGGTTTTGTTTGGTTTGTTTGTTTGTTTGGTTTTTTGTTTTTTCCTAAAACAAAAACAGTGTTGGAACTATCAGAAAAGAAGCACACTCTTGAGAACTATTACCTCTGTTAATCATGTAGTTGTGATTTTGGCATCAATTCTGCTACTATAAGGGCAAGCTCATGGAATGAAGAATATGCAATACTGCTGTGAAATGACTTGGTAAATATCAGCTTATATATACACTCTGATGAAATTGCTCCTTAAATCCTAGATTGCTATAAATTATAGATTTGAAAAACAATGATAAACTGTCAGGTTAAATTCTGCTCACAAATATGAAAAGGAAATTGTGAATATATATGTATATAGATATATAAAAGAGCTGTATATATATGTATGTGATACATATATACATATATATTCAAAAATCTGTTTCTGGGCTTGGAAGATTGCTCAGTGGGTTAAGTGCTTGTTTTCTAAGCATGAAGATTGGGGTTCAGATAACAGCACCTAGGTAATAAAAGCTGAGTATGGTAACCTGCACCTGGGTAGGGGGATGGTTTGGAAAGAGACAATGGAACCTATAGACTTGCTGGCCCATCAGGATTGCTGAAATTTTGAACCCTAAGTTAAGTAAGAAACTTAGGGTCTTTATTGCTATGAAGAGACACAAAGACCACAGAAACACCTGTAAGGGAAAACATTTAAATGGGGCTGGCTTAGAGTTTCAGAGGTATAGTCAACTCTCATCATGGTGGGAAATATGGCAACATGCAGGCAGACGTGGGGCTGGAGAAGGAACATAGAGTTCTACATCTTGATCTGCAGGCAGCAGAAAGGAAGTGCCATACTGGGCACTGCTTGAGCATATGTGAGACCTCAAAGCCCACTTCCACAGTGACATACTTCCTCCAACAAGGCCACACCTACTCCAAAAGGCCATACCTCCCAGTAGTGCTACTCTTTAGGGGTCAAGTATTCAAACACATGTAGGAAGTCCATAGCTATTCAAACCACCACAGAGACCTTAACTTAAATTAAGATGAATAGCATTAAAAGAAGACATCTGAAACAAACCTCTGGCCTACATGTATTCATATGCATGAATGCACAAACGCTCACATGTGAGCACACACACACACACACACACACACACACACACACACACACACACGTACCAATGGATTTACTGCTAATGTAATTTTGTGTTTGCCCAAATTTAGATTATTTAAGCAATTGTGTGACAGGGCTTTAATGAAGTACACCATGGATATTCAATGGACAGGGAAGTGTGCTTAAGCAGCTTACTGTGTATCTGCATGCTTTTAGAAAAGACAAGTCATGAAACAGACTTAATGCATCTCTTTCTCTCTCAGTTTTGAATGCAGCCAACTTGTGATTCCACAAAGTCACCGGTCTAAGAAAACTCCACGAAGTCTTAGCACTCTCATTTAACAGGAAAGAAATGAAAACATGTTCCCAAAGAAAAACCAGCAGAAGAGGCAAAGACAGAGTCATGGGTGTTTTGGGATGTCTGATGACTCAAAATGAGTTACAAAGCCCTAGAACCAATGTCAGAATATGTCAAGAAGTCCTTGTGGTTTGGAAGTCATGCTGGTAGCTTTAGTAATGAGTAATATTTTAAAAATAGTTGCTGTGCCAAAACTAAGGGTCATATTTTGAGTGAAAGCATCCCATTGGTTTAGTGTCATTCTCCATGCAGGACTAATTAAGATTAAATGAGTATATGTGAGAATGGAAGATGTCCATTTGTCTAGACTAGAAGTAGGTGATGTGCGTCCAAATATGACTGTGCAAAAGTGGACCTCTTGTGTAGCCCATTGGTCAGGAGTAGCAAGAAAATCCTTGGGAGTATCTAAGAACAGTGCTTAGGTTGGACCCAACAGCTAAAACTTTAGGACCTGTAGCTTACTGAGATCCACAGGTGATGGGACTTGAAGCTTTAAAATTTTGGGTAGTTCTGCTTTAGTAATAGGGTTCTAAACAGGGTTGGATCCCTCCTTGACACAGGATTTTGTTGTGTAGGCTGTGTCTCTCCATTTGGGGGCTGTGATTTCTGAGGGTCCATGGACACCATCATTGTGAAGACCCAAAGACACTTAGCTACTTTCAAGTAAGGGCGGTTCACCAATTACAGCAGTTTTCAAATGAAAGACCATGCTTCTTTCTCACTCTCTTCTAGTGAACTTCCCCCTTCACCCTTTCCAAGATCCCAAGTAACTAAGTTCAGATGGTTGATAATTGCTTTTTCCTGTTCACAGGGTTGAGTTGTAGAGAACTTTTAATTCCCTGAGACAGCTGCTCTGAAGTTGTCTCCTCTGGAATGTCACTCCATGTTCCATTCCTTGTGAATGTATGTATGTTGTCTCAAGTAAAGCAGAACCTTCAGAGGATTTATGTCTTTATATATGAATGAGGACATGGGGTTAGAGCAATGTTTTTCTCTCTCCTAACTTTTATAACACACAAAACCTTATTAGATTCTTTTATGACTTGGTGAGGTGTCAGGGCAGAAAAAATTATGAAAGTGTTACATAAGTAAAAGATTGCTTATTTACTATAGGCTGCCATTTTGGCTGGTGAGTTCAGAATGTGAGGACAAGAGCTGTGGGAATAAAAACCTTCTCAGTGGGGGAGGCTATGGACACACACCACTAACAACACAGTGTCTTCCATGAATTACAGTGATCTCTGTTCATGGCCTTTTGTTTCTTAGTAGTAAGTGCTCTTGGTTGGCGCCAGGGATGTGTGTTTGGGGTGTTGTTATTTTCTAGCTATCCAGAAATTGAACATAAAATTGATATTACAAATAAATTAGCAGGTTTGTGGGGTGGATTATTTCTGGGGCTGTCTCTCACACATCCAGACTCTAAATTCAGCAGTGCAGTTTGAGAGAAAGAAAGCAGCAGCAGGGTCCTCTCCAGAGTGTTCAGTGTGGGAGAGGGAAGGTTTCAGTATATACCCTTTTATACTAACTTCAAGGCTGGTTCTAGATAAATTTAGTGAGATGACTGTCACACTTCCAGATACCCAAGAAATTTGAAAATATTGTTTAAATTTAGCAAAGAGCTTGAAATATTAGAATCCATGAAAACAGCCCAGAATGTGTTAAATGGACTCTTTGTGTTTGCTTGGAATGTATTTGTAGCCTCTCTAAGTTATCTGACATATTGACAACTGTTCTTTTGAATTGTGTGCCAGAAATTTCTTAAAGGTCATTTTCATTGAGGGCCATTAATGAGGGATTGGACTGTCAGGGATAAGGTGAACATTTCACTTCTTTAAAAATTACTTTATTCGTATCTATGCACATAAGGTAGGTGACCCCAGAGATCAAAGAGATTGGCAGATTCTCTAAATCTGGACTTATAGGTTATTCTCTCTTCCCCACCACCTCTCTCACACACACTAAATGAATAGATAAATGTATAAATTTTTAAAGGAAAAAACTAATAAAGGGATTGATTTGTGAGGTGGAACTTAGCTTTAATATGGTATGCAGTACTGGGCAGAAATGTCCACAAAGAGAAAAGGAATTTTTGTATTAGGTTATTGTATGAACCTTACTGGGGAGATGTGAACTAATGTATACTCACCCCAGACAGGGCACCAGTGATGAACAAAGCAACAATTCAATTCACAACTAGCTTGATGAGCCACTGAGTTTATTTTGCTAGGTGTAAATGCATGATAATTTTCCCATAGATGCACAGATGGGGTGCCCTCCCCACACACAGGCATAATCCATCACCCTCAGAGAGCACATGGAGCTAAAGCAGAATTACATTCAGCTGGTAGCAGGGAGGTGTCCCAGAGGCTGGTTTCTTTCTGTGAGGGAATTGGCCTTGATGAAGATAATTAATACCATTATGCTCAGAGGACAGCATTCCATGAGCATGTTTTCTCAAGTACAGTTTATGTTAATGTGATGTATCTCCTGTGTCTGTATGTTCCTCTCTGTTTTTCAGTTTTCTCCCCCGTCTCCTGATTGAGTCTTTTCATGCCCATATCATGGAATAGAACATCTTAGAGTCTGTTTGGAACATTACATTGATTGTTGAACTGAACTATGAGAGGTAGATGGTTAAGAACTAGGAGAACTTGTTCCTTTACCCTTCTTTGAGGAACCTGTATGAATCTCTTAGGTTCTTCCTTGTATCCTAGCTTTTCCGGTGGTGTGAATTATAGGCTACTGATCTTTGCTCTAAAATCTATGTATGAGTGAGTACATAACATGTTCCTATTTTTGTGACTGATACCTCACTCAGAATGGTTTCTTCAGTCTGTGGGTCCATTAGCTCCCCCTTGTTCAGGTCAGCTGTCTCTGTGGGTTTCTATAGCCTGGTCTTGACCCAATTTTCTTTTCTTTATTTTTTTTTTCATTTTTGTTTTACATACCAATCCCAGTTCCCTCCCTCCCTCCCACTCTTCCTCCATCCTTCCCTCCTACCCCTCTCTTTTTCTCTCTCCTACCCTCTCATGCCCCCTGACCACCCTCCCTTCCCATCCCCCCCCACTCCACATGTAGGGTGATGCCTTTCAGGTGTGGTCATCTAAATCTGTCAAGTCATTTGGTGTAGGGACTAGGCCTTCTCTTCTGTCTCTAGGTTAAGGGAGTATCCCTCCATGGGGAATGTGCTCCCAAAGTCCTTTTGTGCACCAGGGATTTATCCTGGTTCCAATGTTCAAGGTCCCTTAGACTGCCCGGGCCTTCTAGTTGAGACCCATGTTCAGGGGTTGACCCCATTTTCTTATCACTCCTTCCTCTCTTTAACTGGATTCCAGGAGCTCAGCTCAGTGTCTAGCTGTGGGTGTCTACTTGTGTTTCCATCAGCTACTAGATGTGGGCTCTATAATGGCATATAAGTTAGTTATCAATCTCATTATCAGGGAAGGGCATTGAAGGTAGCCTTCCCACTGTTGCTCAGATTGTTAGTTGGTGTCATCTTCGTAGGTCTCTAGACATATCTCTGCAGTTTTCTCTTCAAAACTCTAATGCCTCTCTCTCTTTCTCTCATTCTTGTCTATCCTTCCCTGACTCAATATTCCTAGTCCCACATGTTTTCCTTTCCTCTCCTTCTCTTTCTCGTAACTCCCTCTACACTCACTGGGAAACCAGCATTGGACCGACTCAGACCCCCTGAACATGGGTCTCAGTTAGAAGGTCTGGGCAGTCTAAGGTACCTCTGACAGTTGAATCAGGATGTATCCCTGACTCAGAAAAGGACTTTCAGAGCACATTCTTCATGGAGGGATACTCCCTTAGCCTATAGACAGGAAGGAAGACCTAGTCCCTACTCCAAATGACTTGACAGATTTTTTATGATCCCTCTTGGGAGGCATCACCCTCCCTGTAGAGTGGGGGGGCATGGGGTGGGAGCAGGGCATGGGAGGGAGGGAGAACTTGGATGGATATGTAATATAAGGGAATATATATTCAAGAAGCCATAGAAACAAACATTCTTTAGGCTTAACAGAAATTTCTGGAGAGATTAGACTTCCTCAAGGAGTCTGAAGCTACTTTCATCTAAATCTCAAGTAAACTCAGAGATTCTAATTAACATTGTCATGCCTTTATTACTCCTGTCAAAGGCAGGAGTTACTGACTCAGATATCATCACACTGGATACCTTTCTGTTGCCAACTTTCATTGAAATGGTGTTATGTCCTTGACTTATCTACAAGAAAACTGCAATAAAAGCCACATCTGAATGAGGTCCAAATAAAATGGGATCTTGAAAGCAATGCATGGTGTTACATTGTCTTTGCCATCATCCTATATGAGTAACAGCCTTAAGAATTTAAGGTCACAGAAATTGCCACATTCAGGGATTGGCTAGTCTGTTCTTGCTTTGATTACAAAAAAAAAATCCAAACCAAACCAAAACAAAACAGAACAAACAAACAAACAAAAAGACCTAGAGAGCTGAGCTGATGGTGTTTTTTCTCTATTCCATAGAAAACTCAGAATGTATTTTTTTTACTCATAGCTGTTTTGTCTATGATCTGTAGTTTTATTTCTGCCTTTGTGTGGTTCTTCTATGTGTTTTTTGCATTTATTTGTGTGTGTGTGTGTGTGTGTGTGTGTGCGCGCATGTGTGTGTGTGTATGAATACGCAAGTATGTGTGCCTCTGCACGGGTGTGGAGGTCAGAGAACAATCTATAGTAGCTGGTGATGGGGGTTGTCTTTCTGTATATGTTTCTCTTGTTGGTTGATGAATAAGAAACAATGATTGGGCAATAGCCAGGCAGAAAGTATAGGGGGAGCTATGAGATACAGAGAATTCTGGGGAAAGGAAGCAGAGAGAGGCTGCTAGAGAGATGCCATGCTGCTGAAGGAGTAACAGGCCAGATTACGGGTAAGTCACAGAATCCTGGAAATACACAGATTAATAGCAATGGGTTAATAATTACGAGAGAGCTAGCCAATAATAAGCTTGAGCCATCACTCAAACAGTTTAATATTTAACATAGCTAAACAGCGGTAAGACCAGGTTCAACAGAAACCTTTCTCTTCACGCTGGGTTTTTCTTTTTACATGTGCAGTCTAGGAGTTGAACTCAGCTTGTCAATCACTGAACCAGCTCATCACCCCCTATTCTTAAAAATTTCCCTGTTTTAAATGGTTTTTTTCATGGTAACTGATTCAAGTTCCCTATGGAAATATTTAGGTATGTCTTTGACTTTGTTCATCAGAATTATGTTGAATGCTAAAACAATATAGAATGTTCAAGAGGAGCTGTTATCAGCGCCTCATATTTATATTTCATTTTTGTGCATATTGTCTTCTCTGAGGATTTGTGCTCCGTGGGAATTCCATGTCCTTTTTGTTGTTCAGAGAAGTAGGGGTTCGGTCATTTATCCTGGAGTCATGCTACCAGCTGTCTTTGCTCCCAATATCCATCATCTTTTGTAGGAAATTAATAGATTATTTATTTAACTCAAGAAGTAACAGTGCTCTTTTAACACTATATTTTCATAGAGAAGGTCATTTGGATAATGTTTATATGCAATGTAAGGAAATGGTAAGTGAGAACACTGGAACAAAGAGAGAAAAGGCACATGGTTCATTATAAAAATAGACTGGCACATTATCGCCCACAGTGCATTGCATCTGGTACCCATAGCTTAGTGGCTACCTCTTTCTCTTCTTCCCAGGACTGTTAACATTGACATGATTAGTATTTGAATTAGATGTTTTTCTGTTGTATACAATAGATCTGTGTGCATTATGTCTATCAATATCCCTGGCATTTGTATCCTGCATGCAATATTCACCTCCAAGTTGTGACAAACTTGCTTCTGGGTATACCCAAATATTACCTGAAACAGTTGCTTTGTTGAGCATCATGGTCCTATCAGCTCACATGAATTTTCTACCGTAGACTGTGAGTGTCAGTCTTTACTGATGCACTGGGGCTGCTGGGATTTCATTATGCTATGACCATTTTCTCAGCTTGAGGTTCTAATTGCTCTGCTTTTGTTTCTTGTACAGTTTTCCTCATCTGCCTGTGCAAAGGAGTAAGCATATGACAGGTGTTGCTTGTTGTATTGTCTGTTCTTTCCTTACGTATCCAGGTTTTGAACAACATACTTTTTGAGGTGGCATTTAATGATGCTGTCAGAACTATCTCCAGAATTTAAGCCTGTGATAGTCCTATTGTTATCCTAGGGCTGTCAGTGTTTAGTTGAAATAAATCAACTCTTTGCTTTTTACCATTTCAGGTCATTTCTTCACTAAATCTATTGCAAAATGTAAGCTGTAATTAATAATTTTTAAAAAATCTTTTTCAGAAAATAATGTAGTCTCTTACAATAATTTCTTCCAAAGTACATACTTTTGTTAACCTGTGTGAAAGTAAAACTGTCATGAAAAATTGAGGAATTTCTTCCTCATCCCATTTAACAAATACTGTATAATTTCTTGGCTACAAAAGGTATCAGAACATTTTATTAATTTTTGACAATTAACAGATGCAATTTGTTAGTTTGGTAGACCCTCTGTAACCTAATCCAAATTTCCAGAACTATGCTGTGAAAGATCAATGCATAGTTTCCATTTTAGTGAGTTCAATTTTCAAGGGAAAAGACAATTAAAATTATAACTTGAAGTCCTGTAAATGGAGAACAAAGAGAAAGAATTACCCCAGGTTCAGAATTTGTGATGCCACTTACTTTTCAGGGGGAAGGTGTGGGTGTGAAAAAGGGGCACATGGTCAGATTCTAGAGTCAGAACATCCAGGTATAGGTTTTAAATCCATTCGCTACAACTGAGTTTCAATGGACTAACACACATTCAAGTTTTCAAACTGCTTTTCTACAGGATAAGAACAGAATTAAGTGACTGGTTTTTGTGAAGACTAGTAAGACAGTTCCTATAAGCAGAGAATGCTTGCTGGTGCTCTAGAAGAATCTGATGCATGAGAGATAATGGCTGTTTTATATAACATAGCAAATAACTAGAAAGGAAATCCATCCTCAACTGGGTTTTAGGGAAGCTTGCCTGGAGAAAAACAAAACAAATGAAAGTCTGGATAGCACTGGTTCCTGGAATACACAGTCAATTCTTGAAGATTTTGTCAGTCTTCTCCACTATATTACTGCATTCTTATTTTTGCTGGAAAAGTTCTTGGAAATTTCCATATCTCCATTTGAATTGCCTAAATAACTATATTTAGTCAGAGTGAGAAGGAGTAAATATTCTGCTTGGTAGCTTCAGGCAAATTCAGGAAATTCTCTATGGTTGGGTTTATGTCTCACATGCATAACATTGTAGTCAGAATATGATGGGCCAGTTTACATAGTTGTCTCTCAACTTCCACCAAAGTGTTGGCAGATGCTGCATTGAGTGAGCAACCAAATGGAAATCGGGATGTTTCTGAAAGATAGAGCTGATCAAAGACTCAAGCAAGAGCAGTAAAGGTGATGCCTTTAGTGGGGAAGTTTTTTCACTTGTTATTCATTCGTATGTGGATGACTGTGAGCAGCAATTACTATCTAGACAATGCCACACATATCCTGTAGGCTGTTATACTTTGTTTTGTCTTCAATCAATACTAGTTGGACACTTCTCTGCATCAGAAATAGCCAGGAGGCCACCAGTGAGAACTGGTTTCTGTGGGGATTGTGGTGTCACAGATTACTGAATGAGGTACAGCGGGTGTGCTTAGTTGTTTTTAAATAGGGCAAACCCCCTGTGTGGTGAATTCCAGCAGGGCTTCTTGTGGATGGTTCAGACCAATCTCTCTCTCTCTCTCTCTCTCTCTCTCTCTCTCTCTCTCTCTCTCTCTCTCTCTCTCTCTCTCTCTCTCCCTCCTCCCCCTCCTCCTTCTCCTCCTCTTCCTCCTCCCTCCTCTCTCCTCCCCCCCAGCTCCTCTGCCATTTTGGAGACACAAAGCTCATGTTTTCTGAAAAATTGTCAATTTGAACATCTATGAATCCAAAAATTTTATCATGTTTGATAAAATACTCTGTAAGACTGACAGGTTCAACATAGATTTTTTTTCAGAGATTGTATCTGAAAAGATGCTTTATGTGACATAGTATCATCAGGAACTAGGCTCATGAATATATGTCTGTGTGCCTTATCATCATTCAGAAGTCATTTGGATTCAAATAGCAATGGAATTGTTGGAGCAAAAAAGGGCTTTTATTAGTTTCAAAACTTACATTTTTTTTTCCATCAGATACCTCATGAAATAATTTGGGAAATGTGAATTAATTTGAAAAGCATTGAAGGTAACTCTTCTTTGAAAGTATGGTAGAATTATGTGCTAAAACTGTCAAGCCCTGGGCATTTTTGGTTAGGAGACTTTTAATGAAGGCTTCTATCTCATATAAGTTATATGTGCCTTTAAAATACTTATCTGATCTTGATTTAACTTTAGTAAGTGGTATATATTGGTAAAATTATCTATTTCATTTAGATTTTCCAATTGAATGGAGTACAGGTTTATAGTATGTCCTTATGACCTCTTGGTTTCCACAATATCTGTTCCTATGTCCCCTTTTTCATTTCTAATTTTGCTAACTGAATGTTTTCCCTCTGCCTTTTAGATAACTTGCGTTAGTGTTTGTTAATCTTATTGATTTTTTTTTCAAGGAATCAAGTCTTTGTTTCATAGATTCTTTGTATTATTTCCTGTTAATTCTATTTTATTTATATACGCCCTGAATTTTATTATTTCTTGCTACCTACTCTTTTTGGTCATTATTTCTTCTTTTGGTTTTGGATGTGCTGCTAAGTAGCTAGTATGAGCTCCTTACCCCCACCCAGGCTTTTAAAAATATGTAGGCCCATAGTGCCAACTAGTCTTCTTTGTGTTCCATAAGTTTGGATATGTTGTATACTGATTTTCATTCAATTCTACAAAAACTTTAATTTTTTTCTTGACATAGTTTTCATTCAAATTTAGTTGTTCAGTTTCCATGAGTTTGTAAGCTTTGTTTTGGTTCTATGGTTGTTGATATTCATTAATCTATGACCCTCTGTTAGGATAATGTGTGTTATTTCAATTTTCTTATATCTGTTGAGACTTGCTTTATGTCTGAATATGTGGTCAGTTTTAGAAGAATTTTCATGAGCTACAGAGAAGAAGGTATATTCCTTTGTGTTTGGATGAACTGTTCTATAAATATATGTTAGGTCCATTTGGTTTATAATGTCAGCATTTCTCTATTTAGTTTTAATCTGGATAACTTGCCTGCTGGTAAGAGTGGAATACTGATTCCCATGTGTGAGGGTTAATATGTGATTAAAACTGTAGCATTTTTTTGTTTCATTTTTGTTTTGAAAAACTTCATTGCCCTAGTGTTTGGTGCATAAATGTTACAATTCTAACATTCTCTTGGTGGGTTTTCCTTTTGCTGAGTATGTAGTGTTCTTTCCTAACTCTTCTGATTATTTTTTTGTCAGACATTAGAATGGCTATACCAGCTTACTTATTGGGTCCATTTTCTTGGAACATATGTTTTCAATCTTTCACTCTGAAGTGATATCTTATCCTTGATGGCAAGGTTTGTTTTTCATCCACTCTTTTAGTTCATTGACAGATATCAGTGAGTAGTGTTTGTTGATTTCTAATATTTCTGCTATTGTTATTGGGGATGGTATATAGAAGTAAGTCTACTCTATAATTTGGGGTGAACTAGAATTTAATGTTTGGAGGTGATACTTTGTGTACATAAATAAATAAATAACATCGGTAGATGGTAGGCATTATGTTAACATAATTTAAAATAATCCAAGAGAAAATAACATGAGGCGTATGTAACTACCTGTTCAGAAAAGAACTCTTTATGCATTGAGAATGAATGCAAGAGGCTGTTGGGGGACATTCTGCCTTGTGCACCAGATCTTCTCTGATGGGAGATGTTATTCTGTAAATATTTTTCTCATACTGGTTAATAAATAAAGCACTGTGGCCAATAGGAAACAAGATAGGCGGGGCTAGGAGATTAGGAGGAGGAAAGAGGAAGTGGTAAGGAGGAATCAGCATGTACAGCATGGAGGAAGCAAGATGCCCGCTGCTCTCTGGTAAGGTGAGCCACGTGGAAATACTTAGATAAGTAGAAATGGGTTAATCATTAAGACAAAGCTAGCCAATAAGGAATTAGTAACTGGCCAACAGGATTGTGTCAAATACAGAGTCTCTGCATGTTATTGGGGGCTGGCGTGGCTGTGGGACCAGACTGGCAGCAGGCGGGCTGGCAGAAAACAGACATGCTACACTACTCTACAGCAGTTTTTTTTTGGGGGGGGGAGGTTGGGACAACAATGGGCATCTTAGTCTTCTGTAGTTGACCTCATGAGCAGTTGCGTCCTCTAGGTTGAAGAATGATACAATTGCCAGATAGGAATATTATGTTAAAGCAGTTTTTTTTTTTGAATATGGTTACGTCCTCACCCTTGTATATAGCATGAGAATCACTACAATAAACTTTCTTTTGAAATTTTGTAAACTTATCATGATGCTGAGTCAAACAGTTGGCAACATGATAAACTTGTGTTGTATATTTTAGAAAACAATGAGCAATGTTTACAACTGTATAATCTTTATACTCATTTATACTAGTAAGAGGATGAGCAATCTGTCACATCCATGCTCTTGAATGTTCATCTTAGTGAAAATTACAGTACTAGAAACAAAACAAATGGTTCCAAATTGGCATTAGCTAACTACATGGAAGCATGTCTTTCTTGATAACAATCAAATATAAAATGATTGACAAAAATTGTTAGTGTAGAAAGTAACTGTGCTATGACACTGAGTGAAAAATGTAAAGTTCTATGTTTACTATGAGTCAATGTAATAATTTGTATGTGTACCTGAGCATAGAATATCAGAAGCAAATGGATTGAAATTTTAACATGATCAATTTTTTTTTGTTTGCATTGGGGTACTAAATAAGACTTATTATTTTATCATTTTTATATATCTCCTAAATTTCCTACAGTGGTCATGTACATAATTAGGCAAACACAATATTAAAAATTATAGGTAAAATAATGTGTTATTTTATGTTATAAATGATGGCAGCTTTCTTCTATTATACAGAATAACTACTTTGACAATTTCAAAGGATGTTAATTTCACATTATTCATTATATTGAAGTGTTTTCTTCTATATCTTTTCAAAAGTGGGATTTAAAAATGTATAGTATCCACTGAATTGGTGGTTAAATGTTCTTGCCTCTAAGTCTGATGACTTAAGTTGGGTCCTTGGAACCCATATGGCAGACAGAGAGAACTAACTCCCTCCCCCAAATTATCCCCTGATCTCTACATGTGTGCTGTGGGGCGTGTGTGTTCCACAATAAATAAATGTAATAAAAATTGAATATTTATAACCACCAATATTGTTATAGTTAAATCAAACTTAACATATCTTCATGTCTACTCACAGTTTAATTAAAAATTAAATCAATGTATGTTTTGAGTAGTAAAGATTAAATACATTATGATAAGTTTTTATTTCAAGATAAATATGTTTGCTAGATTTTAATCAAACAACAGTTTAGAGATATAGCTCTATATACACATAGAATATATATGTATTTTTTTAGAACAGTAAGACATATTTTATGACAAATCTGTTTTACAAAGACTATAAAGACTGGTCAACCTAGGAAGACACAGTTACCTGGGACAGAATCACTGCTTCACAAATGGATCAACTTTGGTGTGTGACTGCTGTAACATCATCAACTGTTTTGTGGGAACCATTTTGGCAGTGTGGTTTCTTGAGCTACTGGTTGAACTTCACAAAAAGTTTTGAAACCTGTGGCTACTGCTTAGCAAGTCATAGGAACAACAGTGCCATAGATGCTAGTAGCTAAAAGGATGGAAAAGCATCCTTGGAAGCTGCTGACTTCCCATCTTCTTTTTGCTTGTCTACAGATTTAATATATTCTAGCTACTATCATGTGGGAATCAAAAAGAAACACAATGAGACGGGACAGGGGACGTTGCTCTTTTTACTGTATAGTTTTTTTCAAAATCAATAGTCACTCAGTTTTTGACACTCTTCTTGGAGTAGTTATTATCCAGGCAATGAAAAAAAAAGTGATGAACAGAGGCTTTGCTCCTATTCTGAAGCTTTTGTACAAAGCTTTAGAAAACATGTACAGTTCACCAAGTCCATTCTCTGCTTCAATGCTGAAAGGGATGGGGGTTGAATGTCCCTTTGGCAGTGAGCTGTCTAGTCAAAAGCTTCTCTGGCTTCTTTTTGTCAGCAGATCACTTCACTAGTAGTCTTTGAATGCCTCACTCAACCTCAAAACATGATACAGGCTTCTTGACCAATGTGCTCGTGTTATCTGAAGGGCGGTAGGAAAGAGTGCTCATTTTTGTTGACAGGCTTGAATGGGACTTGGCCTTTGGGGGAATGTATTTCAGAAGCTGGAGGAAGTATTTTTTAAATTTTTTCCCCAGAAAGCCATAAAACAGAGGGTTCAGGCAGTTGTTAAAATAAGCTATGCAGATGGTGATGGGCATGGCAGTGTCCACGATGTCAGCGATTTTACAGTCGCGGATGACACCCAGCTGAATGAGCACATCCAGAAAAGTAAAGATTTGATGGGGAACCCAGGAAAAGAAAAAGAAAAGCACAATCGCCATAATTATCCTAAAGATATCATCGTTTCTTGGCTTGTTCTTCTGAATGTCATAAGCCTTCTTTAGGGTTTTCCAAATTAGAGTATAGCTGGTGAGAATGATCAGAAAAGGGAACATGAAGCCCAGAACGTTCTTGGTCAGGCCCAGCCCTATGGGGAGGGTTGAGTTCTGAGACTCATAATGAAAAGCACAGACTGTGATATTGGTGTTCTCAATGAAAAATACATTTCGGTGGATGACGACTGGCAAACTGGCCAAGCCAGCCAGCAGCCAGATGATAATGCAGGTGACTTTGGCCACTAGCATCGTGCGTCGTAGGCGAGACTTCATTGGGTGGACAATGGCCAGGTAGCGATCAATGCTGAGACAGGTGAGCAGGAACACACTGGCATAGAGGTTGAAACTGACACTGGCCGAAGCGATCTTACATAGGTGATTGCCAAAGGGCCAGTGGTATTCCATAGCTGTATAGACAGCCCACAGTGGCAAAGTCAGCAAAAAGCACAAATCAGCCAGGGCGAGATTCAGAAGAAAAACACTGGCCACAGTCTTCAGCTTCATGTAAAAGTAAATGACAATAACCACCAAGCTGTTTCCAAATATTCCCATCACAAAGATGATGCTATAGAGAGTAGGGATCATGACAAAAATGTAATTGTGCCTGCCAGCTTTGGGGCAGTCGTCTTGGATTCTTTTAATTCCATCTTCAGTAGAGGAGTTAAGGATCATGTTGCTATTTTGGCTTTTGTTGTTCTCAGATACTGATCAAAACACACCTGGAGAAAACAAAGATTTATTTTAAAAAGTTTAAGTTCCTACTGCAAATACGCAATTTTAATTCTCAATCACAACTCCAAGAATTCACTTTTTGTCTTAGGAAAAAAATATTCAATCATAAATCTCTATAGGCTTGTAAATACTAGCTTCCAAGTTGATTGATAATAATCTAAGCATTGGAAAACAAACACGACCAAACTAAATTAGCTATTCCAAATGACTTGAGAGCTGTTCCTGGGATAAGCAGGACTGATTAACAGATCTTTAACCTTAAGAGTATGGTATATATCCTCTTTTTTAACCAATTTATCTTTCAATGATTGTATAGCATTCTCCCTTAAGCAGTCGGCTGCTGTTGGTCACTGTGGGAATGGATTTAAGAGGGATAGTAAGGAAAATTTTATGCTTTGGGGAATAAAATTCCTTGCATGTTTTTTCAGGCTGCTTCAGGGTGAAACTGTTTACTTTTTAAATTCCCAACTCAGACTACTCAAAGGACTTTTTGAACTTTCATTCTTATTGGCCTTTTCCAGAATTAATTATTGAAGTTAACTATTTAATTTGCTATTTGGGTAGTAAGGGTGTCAAATGGACAGGTCACGCTAAAATTATTTCTAAGGCACTTCTCTATTTGTCTAGTAAGGACTGGAGAACAGGGACGGTTATTTATGGTATTTGGATATTAGGATGCTTGGAAAGGAGTATCATAGAGACTTTTGTGAGTATTTCTCCAACATTTTATATGACCAACACTTAGGCTGTTCACATGTGATTTTAAAATTACATATACTCCATCTTATATAAATCCATCAGAAAATATTGTTAGGAATGTTGATACCATAAGAAGAGTAGCATGTGGAGTGTAGAGCTGGAGTGCTGTGAAGTGAGGGTAGCTTGGCAGGCCATGGTGTTAATTATACAGATTCTCTTGTGATGTCATAATAAGATTTCTACAAGCATGTGGCAGTGTGTTTCACTATGACAATATGCCTTGGGAAAGAAAAGCAACAGGAATATGGTTTATTGTTCTTCTCAGTATGGCTGTGTTTGGCATCCACACTCTTGTATATTGAAATACGATACAGGAAGACTTCAGTTGCAGAATTAGAGGGTACAACACTCTCCAAAAGAAGGAGTATTTTTATGTTTCCTAGGTAGTTAAAGCTATTGTCCATCTTTAAGTGTCTAGTTCCATTCTCATTATCTTCTCCTTTGCATTCAGCTTTAAATAATTTAAACCCCTCCCTCCTTTCACTGGTAGGGACATTAGCCTCTAAACATAGGCATTGCATACTCCATGTGCCATATTTTCTGTGAAGTCTTCTCAACTATTTCAAGTAGTCTTAAAACTTTGGACATATGTTGTGACACTTTAAGGATCTTAGCATATCCTTCCCATTTCACTGATGAAAGTCCTGTGATTGAGAGTGGACAATGTATGAGTGAACAGCAAGTGGTCTGAATCTTCTGAGCGTACAGGCCTGAGACTACTTTCTATAGGATACATCAGCCACAATTCATGCTCTGGTTTGCTCATGGACTGTCGTGGAAAATATCCAGCATCAACATGACAATATTAACAAGAAAATGAAAACATGGGTGGTTTATAAAACAGTACTAGTTGCAAGGAAAGAAATAATGGCAGAACCCATGACTTTGAGGGAGATCAATTTAATTCTTTCTCAATCAGGAGGTCTTCCCTTTGCTTTTACCTTTTCATTGCTTTCATTATAGTTATGGGATTCACAGCAAAATAATAGGGTAATTTCCTCAGATAAATATTCTTTATGTAAGTTGATTACCTCATGAAACTTTTATGGGATAGTAGTCATTTACACCTTAGTAGGGATTAATTTACCTGTTTGTTAATTACTCTTATATGTAGTTGGAAGTAGCTGGATTTTATTCAGAAAAATATTTAGAAATGTCAAGGTTAAGGAATGTTTTAAAAAATGAAAGAGGCCAGAGTGAACTTTCTACCAAGAGTAGGAATATTTAGTTTGGCTTGAGAATAAGGACAACAAAAAATAGAAAGAAGTTCACTTAGAGTGAATCCCTTGGGAGCCATGAATTCTAGAGCAAGGAAGAAACTCCCCCCTTCTTTCTTTTCCCTTCTTAACCCTACTTTGACATCACACAAATCAGTTGGTTCCATTACTTTTGTTTGGAATGAGCAAAATTATACTGACAAGTCTGAGATGACTACCAGCTTAGAACAAAATTGAAAACATCTGCATTTGAAAGGACAAATTTATAAGTATGAATTTGGAATCTGATTTACAAGCTGAGGTCTGTTTCTCTTGCACGTCAATTGATTTACACGTTAATGTGCAAAAGATTGTTCTGAACAGCTAAGCGAATGTCCTGGATGATTGATTGTTACTGTTGTTGTTGTTAATCCAACACAAGCTTGGATTATTTGAGAAGAGGGAACCACAACTGAGAAAATGTCTTTATAAGATTGGTCTGTAGGCAATCTTGTAAGGCATTTTCTTAATTAATGATTGATGTGGCCTATTGTGGGTGGTGCAGTCTCAGGGCTGGGGGCCCTGGGCTCTATAAGAAAGCAGGATGAACAAGCTATGGGGAGCAAGTCAGTGAGCAGCACCCCTCTAATGCCTCTGAATCAATTCCTGCCTCCAGGCTCCTGCTCTGACGTCCTGCTTTTTTATTTTATGCAATCTGTAAGATGAAATAAACCCTTTCTCCTCAAGTTGATTTGGCCAGTATGTTCATCTCAGCAATAGGAACCCTGACTAGGACAGGACACATCCTTGGAAATTTTAATGATGTCTTGATTAATTAATGAGTATTGAGAGACTCTAGACACAGGGCTGAATATGCTAATCAGAACACTTCCATGAGCATTTGAATAATGACCAAGATTTATCACTTAACAAGGAAACACATTTCTTATACTGAAACTAGAATACAAGGAGGGAAGACGAATTTTAGAGGATAAGTACAAAGGAACACAAGCTCTCACTCATCTATCACAGTCTCCAACACCTGCTATGTTCAAATATGCAAATGGTCATTGGCAGAGTCTTTCTCTTTTATAGTGTTCACTTCTAGCAGGGGGCAGGAGCCTTAAAGAGCCAATCATAGCCATGTGCTTCAATACATGTGGATATTTTCTGTTTCTCACTGACCCAGCTCAGTGAGAAAGCCAGTAGAGCATGAAAGAGGGAAAGGGACTTAGATTATGGAAGCATTTAGATTATGGAAGGTGTGGAAACAAGGGAATAGGAAGAAATTAAAGGCAGGAAACTCGCCAGCCAAAAGGAAGTAGAAATGAAGCTACAGTTTGTACTTTTGTTTCACTCTTTACAGATGCCTACAACATATTTATGGGGATTTGGCTGTTATGAGTGTACAAACAATGAATAACCTCTTCAAAATGTTGATCCAAATGTGCACTGGAACTTTCAGAAATGGGAGGGCTCCATTACATTCCCTATTCTACTTCCTAAAGAAATAAGGAGCTTAGAAAGGAATGGGAAACAGAACTGTCATGTCCAAAAGAAACTCTATTTTCCCAAATTCCAAAAGACAGAAGGGACAAATGGCTATCTGGTACCTATTAGTGTAGCAAAGTGCATGCTGGCCTCCAGGTGACTTCAGTAGCACAAATACCTGTTACACACTCCAAAGTCCATGCCTTAGCCCTTCTCATCTCCCCATTACCCTAAACTCATTCCAGCTCACAGGTTTCTCTCCCCTCAGCTACTCATAAGGCTGATAACCCTGCTATTGCAGATAAGCTCTCTGTCTTCTTCCTCTTCTCATTTTTTGTCTACCGCCTTTATTTCTTCCTTTCTTTACCTCTCCTCTCTGCTTCTCCCCTTTGTTCCCCCTATTCTCTCTAATTATTTCTGCTCACTCCTGCTTCTCTCATGGCCAGATGCAGTCTGCTGGCTGTGATTCAGTCTACTTCTCTATGCTCTGGACTCTCCTAGACGCCTCTGGTTGTTGTCTCTTATATTCACAATAAAACCTCCTTAACCATACCATAGGCCAATTATACTGTCAGTTTATACAGGAACTATTGTGATTGGCACCTGCTTTCATAGAGGATAAAATGGTGGTTGGGTTATTTTTTTCCATGAAACTAAAAGGAAGTTGTTTGTGCAAGAAGCTTAAGGAGCAAGAGCTGTGAAATCTTAGGAAAATCAAAATTATGAGACATAGAAAGCAGCTGCACTTCTGTTCACACCCACTGAGCTGGGTTCTGAAAAGACAGAATGCTGCCAATATTAATCAAATGGGTATTACGTGAGAGTCAGGAAGAAGTAAGAAATTCTATTGTTCTATGACATAGGGTGATTTGGATGATGGTTGAGTACTGTACATCTCAAGAAGCTGAAAGGATTCAGAATGTTTTTCTCATACAGAAATCAGAATAAGAAACATTTGAGGATATAGACACATTTGACCCCATTTAGTCATCACACAATGGGTACACATGTTGAAATATGATGGCACTATAGTCACGTGTATATTTTATGGATTTATATAGCATATAAACTTCTCAATAAGTGTTAAAGAGCCAAGGAAAGATTGTCTTATTTTAGGTCTTGTTATTGCCTTTGCCCAGGCTCTGTGATATACAGGAATTTTATGTGCCATTTTTCTGTATGCCAGGGAAGAATGGTATGGAAAAGAAATACTTCTAATGGATCACCCTGTGTCATTTTCAGAAGAGTGTGACTCTGGTTATGTCTCTGGATGTTAGCCTCGGTCTCATCATCTGTAAGATGGAAAGTGATTGTTTTTGAACACGAAACATACAATTAAATGAGAAATGGGAAAATACTGGGCATTAACTTCAAATAGTATTTAATAAATATTCCATTTGAAACTTTTATATATATATATATATACATATATATGTATATATATAAACTTTTATATATACACACACACATATATATATATATAAACTTATACACACACACACACATATATATGTGTGTGTGTATGTATATATACATATATATACAAGGCAAGCATTGACTCACAACACTTCTCAGTAAGGAAAGCAGGAAAGAATACAAAACAGGTTTAGCAATGGTAATTTCTCATGTTGTCATTAAAAGGCTTAAAACCTCCAAGCTGTTTTTCACTGAGTGTGGGTAAAAGGTAATTGGAGGCAGCTGAACAAATTTGCCATGAGTCAGGTGGAGCCTTCAGTCTACTTACTCTTATAGGTATCTGTGTTCACAGTTTTGTTCATTCCCTTAAGCAAGCAGAAGACAAAAATTGTTTTTTTTTTCTTTAGTATACAAAAGTTCCCAACACTTCTGATTAGACTGTTAATGCTTTAAGTTGAAATGTGACATTAGAAAGCAGCCTTTTCTTTTTCTATATGTCCATCTTCCCCAGCAACATTTCAGGGAACAACTGCCAGTAATTATTCACTCTGAATTCATTAACTCGTAGAAGTTGACATTAAAATTAGAGTCTATTATTTTCTTTGTGTTTTGTTGTTTGTTTGTTTGTTTAGTTTGGATTTTCAAGACAGGGTTTCTCTGTTTTGTAGCAGTCCTGGCTGTCCTGGAAGTCAACTTCTAGACCATGCTGGCCTTGAACTCACAGACATCCACCGGCCTCTGCCTCCTGAGTGATGGGATTAAAGCATGAGCCACCAACGCCCGGCTCTATTACTTTCTTTAAAACAAAATAAAACTATGTTTTTATTTCTTAATTTGTGCCTATTTTATGGCTGCTGTGTGTTCCTTTATTTCCTCAAGTATTTTGATTGTCTGTGTATCAAGAATTCCTGCCTGAGTTGTTTCAAGCGTGTGTGTGTGTGTGTGTTTGTACATGCCACAGCACAAAAGTGCAGGTCAGAGAACAACTTAAGAAAGTATGTTCTCTTTTTCTACTCTGTAGATTCTTGTAATCTAATTTTTGACATGGGGCTTGGTGCCTACATCCCTTACCCACTAAGATGTCTCAGTCTCACTGGCTCAGACTCCAGGCTTATGAGAGAAATTCAGAAGTTCCTTTCAACCTGGGCTATGAATGTTGATAAGAGTAAAATAATAATCCCATATCTTAGTTTCTCAGAAATAAGATAAATCCCTCCATCTAGAAAACCCTACTTTTAATTATAGTTAAAAATAACTCATGTCCCAAGCATCTCCTCCCAATTATCCTAAACTCTTGGTTTCATTTTGCTTGCTTTTTATTTCAAAAAGAAAAAAAAAAAGAAATAAAATTGGTAGGGATCAGAGATATGTGATCATATAAAATTATTGTGCTTTTTAAAATATCTGCCATTACCACTCTGGTGTTAGCAGAAAATATTATCTGTATGTAAGGAATGAGGAGAGTGGAGAGTTCTAGATGTCATGAAAGGAAGAAAACAAAGAACAGACTAAAAGCCTGCAAATAGACAGAGAGGGAGCGTTCACACTCAAATTCTTTAGGCTTATGAGCTCACAGAATATTTCCACTACAATCACCACATTTTATTCTGTCACCAACTTGGCCATGGGAGACAAAACAGAGTTCTGATATGGTTGTGGAGCCTGCATAGGTAGTCCTAGTTGATGGATGGCAAGAAATAACCACTGTGGGCTTCTCAGTAATATCTATGTCATTCCACATGTGAATGCAGTTTCATTTTGTTTTTAATCATGTGTGTATCTGTGTGGGTGAGTGAGTGAGAATAAAGGCGTTCATGGGTCTGAAGCAGGGAGATCTGCTCTCCTGGAGCTACAGTCAAAGGCAATTGTGAGTGGCCTGATATATGTGCCGGGAATGGAACTCGTCTTCTGCATGAACACTTGATGCTCTGCAGTTCCAGATCTTTTTCTGAAGTCTGATTCAATTGCTTAAACTGCTTTATCTCATTTAAAACCTTACTTTATAAGGAAGAGAAAGTGACTAGTCTGGTAATGTGCATCTTTTGAAGATGAAGGCACCTTGGCTTGTCAATCAGAGTATATTATTAAGTGAATTCTTTATGTATAAATTAATATTCTAGTTTATAATAACAAAATCCTACATTGAAGAAAATTTTTCAATTAAAAGCAACAAAATGAAAAGACTTTTAGGATAAAGAAATTCCACATGTAATCTATATAGTAAAAGTTTAATTTTTTTTTCTTTATAAAGTTACCACTCAAGGAAACACTCTTTACATGTTGAGGCATTAGGACAATGAGGTAGAGGTGACAAGTTTAGATCCTACCTGGATTAGCTTGTTTCATTCCTTTTATAGCCAAAAGCTGTCAAGTTTTTCTAGAATCCTGTTCATTTAATGTTGCTGTTAGGTGAACTGGTATGAAAAAAGTGGGTTATAGTTGACAAAGAAGTTAAAAAATGCCCTGCAACCGGGGGGGGGGGTCAATATTACATCATCCCAAGAAAGCAAGGCACATATGATCTTATTAAAATAGCTCATAGGAAAAGAAACATAATCATGGATTTTTGTGCCAAAATACAACTTCTTAGTTTTATAGTAAGTTAATGTGGCTCAGCTGCCCAGATAAAAAACAGCGGAGAGTGACAAGATATTCACCAGATCATGTAGCATTTGAAGGACACATTCAGCAGCATTTGAGAACTCCAGGACCTGCTGTCCTAAAAGAATAAATATGATGAAGGACATTCAGGTTATCTGATTTTGTCCTAGATAGAGGTTTTAGGACCATGTTCTTGTATACTTTATTCTTTATACAAGCTTTAAATATTTTTTAGATTTACTTCATTTATTTCATTGTATGAGTGTTTTGCCTACACAACTATATTTGCATCACATGTGTGCAGTGCCTTCATAGTCAGATGAGGGTATTAGATCTTCTGAAACTGGAGTTATAGATGTTGTAAACTGCCACGTGGGTGCTAGGGATTGTACCAGGTCCTCTTCAAGAGCAACAAATGCTCTTAAGTGATAAGCCTTCTCTCTAGCCCCAAGTTGTTGTTGTTTTTTGTTTTTGTTAATATTAAAATGCTACAGAAGTTGTAGGACCCAAGTGAATTCTAACAAGACTGGAGTTCCAGGAGAGTCTGTTCTTTGACTCATCAGCCACCTCCAAGAGGAAATTCAATCTACTATTCTGTCATTCCTTGAACATTGCAAGGCGCTGAGACTGGGAATGTCACCACCTGTTTCCACTCCTGTTTCATAATAGTTACAGGTAAAAAGTGAGAGGGTTGGAAGACAAATACACATTGAAAATGTAGTCTTTCATAAGGTTATTCAAGGACAAGTCATGTCAATCTAGGGAAAGACAACTCTGAGCTTTAAAGATTGAGGAATATTTTACATTTTTAAACTCAGTATAAACATTTGTTATTGTAATCTTATAATCTTTCTTTTTTAAGAATTATTGTATCTTATTACTGATTGATTGATTTATTTAGTATTTATATTGCATATGCGGGTCTTTGAAGACCATGGCACATATGTGTAAAGGTTAGAGGATAACTTTCAAGAATAAGTCCTCTCCTTACATTCCGTGGGCTCCAGGTACTGAACTCATGTCACCAGGCTTGGCATAGCCATCTCATCAGCCTGGTGTTAAGAATTATAATCAGACTTATAATTGTCCAGAAAGTCAAAAGTCATAAGTGAATATTACCTGTTAAGTAAAGGAGAACCACTGTTCAACCCACAGACCCAGGGTTACAAAGATGGCTCAGGTGGAGGGATGCATGGATCTCACTGTGAAAGAGAAATAGAGCAGACATTGCCCATGGATGGGGTAGCGACCTGGAAGAGTGAATAGCCATAGAAACAGAAAGGATCAGGTTGGGGAGGGGGAAGAAGAGAGTACTAGGAGAGACAACTGGAATCTGGGGCATATCTTGGATAAGCTACAAATCTAGAGCAATGAAGACTCCCAGGAATCTATGAGGATGACCCTAGCTAAGACTGATAGTAATGGAGGATATTGAGCCTGAACTGGCCATTTTTCTGTAGCCAGGCAGTACTTCCAGTGGAGGGATTGGGATACCAACTCAGCCACAAACCCTTAGACCTAAAATTTGTCCTGCCCACAGATATGCTGGGGTACAGATGACACAAAAATTGTGGGGGAGACCAACCAATGATTGGCACATCTGGAGACCCACACTCTGAGGGAGCTCATCCCTGAGGGCCAGGGCCCACATTCAGGATACCCCCAAAGACCAAACACAGATGGCAAAAAAAAGTCAATGAAATGATCCTTAATGATATTTTGCTATAGATTGGTGTCTAGCCCAACTGTGATCAGAGAAGTTCACATAACAACTGATAGAAACAGATGCAGAGACCAAACATTAGGTGAAGCTCAGGGAATCCTGTAGAAAAGGGGGAGGAAGGATTATTGGACCCAGTTTCAAGGGCATCACAAAACCCCCCATTGAACCAACTAATCTGGGCTCATAGGCTCACAGAGACTGAACTGACAAGGAAATCTGCATGGGACTGACCTAAATCTTCTGTATACAGTGTGTAATTTGGTGGGACTTCTAACAGTGAGAACAGGGGCTATTTCTGACTCTGTTGCCTGCTTTGGGGACTCATTCCTCCTATTAGATTGCCTCATTCAGCCTTAATAAAAGTGGAGGTGCCTTGTCTCACAACAACTTGATATTCCGTGGCCGGCTAATATCCATGGGATGCTCACCTGTATTTGAAGAGAAAGTGAGGAGGAGAAGGAGTGGATGGGGTAGAGGAGAGTTGGGCAACAGGAAATGGAACCGGAACTAGCAAGAGAGGAGGGAAGGGAAACTTTGGTTGGGATGTAAAAACAAAAAATAAACAGAAAAACCTATTCTCAATATAAAGGAAAAAACAAAAAATCTAAGCTATGAAAACTGTTTCTTTAACATTTAATCATTAAAAAAATACTGTCATGATTTACATGCCATTGTATCATTTTGTCAAAGAATGTTATATAACTTATGTTCCTAGAATATCTCAGTTGAGACTATCCATGATCAAAAGCTCCTCATACTGGGGATAACTTCTCCTGTGAGCAACAGCAGAGCTTGCTCACAGACAACCTCTCAATGGCCCCTTGAGCAAAGTACCTGCTTAGGCATTATTTAGGGCTTATTCCCAATGCAAGTCTCAGGTATCACCTAGACCCACTGAATCAGAAACAGTGGGTGGAACAAACAGGTGATTTTGATGCATACTAATAATTGAAAATGTAGTTAAGTCATCTAAATTTCCAAACAAGGCATAGCTGTTAATAATAATGATTAATAGGCAAGCTCAAGTCCAAATAATTTTGAATAACAAAATTACATCAGGAGAGTTTTCATCTGAGTTTTGGATAGGGTCAAAATGACAGAAGGAGAAACTGTAGAGCTTAAGAATTACTCAGTACATTTTATATTTCATACTTTGACTATGAGGTCAAACTATGCCTATCAGACTATTATCTGAGAAAATACTTTTTTTCATGCATCCCCATCAATCTCCAATGCCTTTATCTTGAGTGGGATTGTGTATCACTTCCACAACACACTTAGAACTACCCTGCAACACCTCAATCTACTTGAGGACACAATGACTTCAAGGACCCTGAATTAGTTGTTAAGGCCATGGGATACACATATACAGCACCCACAACATCTAGATCCAGCCTATCATTTACTTCTTATGGCATGGAGATGGAATTTCAGCCACATGTGACTCATTGTCTTCGCCTGGAAACAATGGGTAAGGATGAACTTAGAAGTATTTGTCTCCTCTGGCTTTGCAGACTGATGGAAACATTAATGTGGGGAGATGCCATGAGATCATAGAGCTTTTGGCCTTTGGTTGATGCTGTTAGAGCCACACTGTGTAAGTGACTAACTGCCTCTACTGCAAGACAATTTGGTAAAGGCATATTGGCATGTGCTAGAAGTAAAAGAAACTAAAGTATAAACAAGGGGTAAAATAGTGGGTGGCAAACTGAAAGGCATCCATAAAATGCTGCCTAACTTGGCATGTTTTCTAGCTTGAGTAAGTCCCTTTGAATTTTATGTAAATTAAAAGAAACAATGCCATTTACTATAATGAAAATAGCCTTCCTCCCTCCTGTGATGTGCCCTTCCTTCTCTTTTCTATGTTGGGCTTCTTTCACTTTCTAACTAAACTTCCTGGGATAAGAGCTAAGGAAACTGGGGTGATAAAAAGTAAAGAACTCATTGCCAACAGGAAAGTAAGATTTATTGGTGAGGGCTGCTTCCTATGAAACTTCCATTAGTAATAAACAATTTACCACATGTTACAGATCTGAAATTAAAATATATTCCCAGACTTTTTTTTTTTTTTTTTTTTTTTGCATGTAGTTTGAGAAGGAGTTCATGCTGGGCATTGGTGACACATGCCTTTAATCCCAGCACTTGAGAGGCAGAGGCAGGCAGATCTCAGTGAGTTCCTGGACAGCCTGATCTACAAAGCAAATTCCAGGATAGCCAGGGCTACACAGAAAAATGCTGTATCAACAACAAAATAAAATAAAATAAAAAATAAATAAAGATGTATTCTTCCCAAGAGAGTTGTAATATTTTTTTGTACCATTTTTTGTCTTCTGGATTGTTGTTATTCTACACAATGTATAATAATATAAAATAAAATGCATTGCTTGGCTTCTCAATTGAAAAGAGCATTTCTGCCTAAGTGGCAGAGGTCAAACTATGCCTATCAGACTATTATCTGAGAAAATACTTTTTTTCATGCATCCCCATCAATCTCCAATGCCTTTATCTTGAGTGGGATTGTGTATCACTTCCACAACACACTTAGAACTACCCTGCAACACCTCAATCTACTTGAGGACACAATGATTTCAAGGACCACTGTAGTGGCATATAGTTCATACAGCACTAAATACTTAAGGAACAAGAGATGTTTTCACATCCTATGCACACCAATACTATCATCTCCTCTTGTTTTAAACTTTGTCACAGCAAATTCTTATTTTGTCACTGTGCTCCTTCCCTTCCCTCAGTAGCCAGTGTCTCACAGAACTGGTCTTATTGGCTAGGGTCATGGTGCCTCCAAATCCCTGCCTATCTGAAAACTGGGACCCTGAAAATTCTGTCTGATCTTGCTGCCTGAGAAACTGGCCCCTTCCCCACTCCCAACCCTGCCTGCCCAACCCCCTCCTATGGGGTCACTTGTTCCATTCAGTGGCCTACAATCTTCTCATTCCTCCCCCTTTCCACCTCTTCCCCTTCTGTTCCCTCCAGGGCAAATGTCAAGAAACAACTTCCTCTTCCTTACCCACCTTCCTCTTTTCCCCCTACAGCCCCTTCCTGTCCTTCCATAACATCTTTTTGTCCCCCTCTACCTATATTTGACCTAGCATCCCTAGTGGGAGCCACAGTCCTAACCACCAATTTCATATTTGAGTCAGTACCAGTCATTACAAAAACGATTTTAAAAGGCTGAGCAGGGTCCCCAAACTCCCATACAAGAATTGGTTAAAAATGGCTTTTAAAGTTTTCAATGCCTGAGAAGAGGCAGCCAAGTCTTTCCTACAGACAAGGCTACAACAGAAGGTCATGCTCCAAGCCTAAGCATTAGGAGCTGCCCTGAGGCCTCAAGGGGTAGAAGGGAAGTCAACTACCATATGGTTCAATCCTGCTGGAGCTCAACCCAAGTCAACTTTGCCAGGAACCTGCAAGAAATTCAGGCAGGATGGACATTTGGCGAGATATTGCATGGACCATTAGCCGCTGACAAGGCCATGCTCTGTCTTCCTTCAGCCTGGACGCTGGAAATCAGAATGCTCCTGTGAGGGCTCATCCTCAATGCCAAGCCACGGAGGTCCAGCCTCACCAACACAAGCTGAGACTGTGTCAGCCTTTAAGCTACTCTGCCTGCTGGAGGACTGACAACAGCCTTAGACTTGGTGACTCCCATTGCCATCTCTGAACCTAGGGTAACACTACAGGTGGCAAGTAAATCCATTACTTTCCTTTAGGACACAGGAGCTACACATACTCTGTTTTGACCTCTCACCCTGGTCTTATAATTCCCCCTTTAATTACTGTCAAGGGAATGGATGGGACCCCCGCCTTCCCATTTCAGTAAAAGCTGGGGCTGCTTTGGCTGAAAATCTGTCTCACTTCAGTTCATCTACTTAGCCCTCTTAGATTTATTTGATGGTATTTGATTACTAGGGTGATTATGATGGCTCATTAGTTCATTAAATTAGGTTGCCTGTAAAAGTACAGACAGGTGTGCCTCTTTTGTAGGCTTCCTAGTCAGGAATTAACAGGTTTCAGATGTAACTTCACAGGTTTAGAGATTTAAATTTCCTATGGTTGTCTTCTGAAAATGTTCATGTCCTTTACCCTAAAGCCATAGCCTTTTACTATAACACCAACATGTGAACCTGTTCCAGCTATCTTACAGATACCTGCAATTTTCCTGGGAGAAGATTTTCTACATCAAGAATTCTGGTCTGATAAAAAACAATCTCCAGAACCCATTTTTATCATACCCATTTTCAAGCATATCTTACAGGTTCACTCCTGTCTGGGCCAAGGCCAATCCACAGAGGGTCCTCCAGATAATGCCTGCACCTGCACCAGCTTCTGGGACTTCACTATTGCCACCACCACTCCAGGCTTAAGCAGGTATCCCCTTCAGGATACATGGTCTATCCAGCAGCTGGGAACCTCTACCCTCTGATTTTCCAAGATAGACCAACGAAGGACTCATCTGTTCTCCTGCATCACTAATTCACCCTTGCCTCTTCTGTATTGCCAGGACATTGCTCCATTCCCTTCATTCTGGTAGCTATCACCCTTCTGTGACTAGTTCCATTAATAGGGCCAATGATAACAATCTAGTTTTTCTCCTAGCAACCTGCCTTCTAGGACTCCTCAAGGAACAGGTGGCTGAGGTTTACGGGGTGGCAGCTAACAGAATGCTTATTTACTCATCTTCCACTGAGTATAAATGTATAAATAAACTCCTGACTCTCCGACATTGCCCCTTGTCAGCAGGAAGAAGTCAGACATGAACTGGTGTTCGTATACCCAAAGAGTGTGGGATGTTGTGGTAGAAGCTTCACCCCAGCCCTGGAATCCATATATCTCAAAAGTCTGAGATGTTATGGTGGAGGTTCCTCCCAATCTCACCTCCCCCATCTCCCTCCAAACCCTACTGCACCTCAGAAAGCCCATCAAATGGTGGCCTTTCCCCCCAGAGATACTCAAGACCACTAACACAGGGTATTTAAACTGTTCCCCAGAGAACAGACTTGTGGTTTCCGGTCTCCTTTTTCCATCTCCTCCCTGGGGGGGGGTCTGAAAGACCACCAGGAAGTGCTATTTCCATTAAATGTGGGCTTTTCCTAATTCGGTTTGATTTGGTCTGATTTGAATTACTATATCAACAGAGAGGCTTATCAGGGTGTAAACACTTTTCCCTTAATTGTACGTAGGAAGCTCCCAAAGCACTTAAAAATTTATACCTAGATCATTTGCTATTCTTCAGAATTCCTGGTGGACAAGCTCCTGCCCTTTGGCCTTCACATATAGGAGGACAGCACCCATGAGATGACTAGCTATGGTATTTGGGGAAAGGTCAGCTTAATCTTGCCAGCTACACGACTTCAGCATAAAGTGCTGTGTGGTGATATATTGTTTACAAGCTAATAAAGCTTGCCTGTAGATCAGAATGCAAAGCTAGCCACATCCATAGAGGCCAAGCAGTGGTGGGACACATCTTTAATCCCAGGATTCAGTAGACAGAAGCAGATGGTTCTCTGTGATTTCAAGCCCACCCAGGGCTACATGAGAGCAAATCAGCCTTATAAAGGAGAAACAGAACTCAAGCCTTTAAGGGAGGTATAAAGAATAGGAGCTCAATGTCTCATGTTGTATTCTGGCAATTAGAAAAGTCTCCAGCCTCACTGAGGTTCTGTGGATTGCCCCAGCCCTGGTAGAGGTAAGAGCTCTCTTGTAGATTAGCTACTTTGCTTTTCTGATCTCCAGGCAAGCTTTATTAGATCATAAGCAACGAATCACCAGAGTGATGTATAGGGATCCAATCAACCTTGTTTACTACGTAATCACTTTATTTTTCTGTGTACTTTGGGAGAAATCTGATTCAGATAAAAACAGCTCCAAGGAATAGTTAATAGGAATAGTGGATTCCTACTAACAGTAACATATGCTATTTATAATTAAATGGATTTTACTATATCCCAAGTACTATGACCCCTATGAGGACGACATGGTAATCTCCATGTTTCAGGTAAATAAATAAGCCACCAGAGCAGGTGTTTATATTTTACTATTCAAAAAGTGTAAAATGAGTTTTGCATCATTAGTTAAGTCATCTGTTTATCACCTACTCCAGGGCTTGTACTCAAGGGGTAGTTTTGCACTTCAAGGCATTTGGTAACATAAGCACATACTACATTTTTACAGCAGAAATAGCTGAAGGAGGAAGGCTGTTAGCATTTAGTACTGAGAGGCTGGAGAAATGCCAGTTATTTTATGATGAAAGGGATACCTACCCATGATATAGAAATGTGGCACACTCCAAAGGTCAAACTGAGAAGCACTGTTGTTGTCCTTATTGTTTCATTTTTTTATTGACTAAGTTATTTATGAAGTACATTTTATTAGAATCTTTTATTTCAGTATTGTATCTTTGTAGGAATATTACACATTTCCCACATGGGATCCTCAAAAAGACAAGGTGAAGTGAGATACTTACAATAGGAGTTCTGACTGTAGGAACTGACTAAACATCTGCCTAAGAAATAATTCTAGGAATGACATTCACAGGGATTCTATATCCCAATACTGGCAGAAGGAACCTGAACTACTAGTCTGATGGTGCTTCAAGGGACTTGAAACTCTTGTGCTGATCTAAATTCGCCACAAGAATGGAGTGATGGGAGGTCAAATCCTGCCCTCTGCTGGCATCGTTTCCTTTGACACCTAATGGTGTCAGATTCAGGGTCACAGAGGATCTTAGCCTGTCAGATCTGAACTACTGTTGTAATTTTCACATAATTTCAAGTTGGTTCATGTTTACTTTTAAGTTCTTTTCTAAGGATTAGCCTGTTAAATATAACATGCCAGTACTATTTTAACTCTAATGAAACTAATTAGAGAAAAGTGTTGAAAAGGAACAAATTGTCTAGCAATAGGCCAAGCCATGTTTAATGCATTAACATGATTTTCTGTTACTTGCCTCTAGTACAGAGAGCTGTATTTCTGATCTGGTAATGATTTTTTTTCACCAAAGAACATTACTGAAGAAAACCTTCCAAATGGCAGTATCATTAGATAGACATTTTAAGCCATATTTATAATGCTTTATTCCTCTTAAGCCAGCTAAATTGGAGGAAATTACATTCTCCTATGTTCATTGTTAAGAGTTCTGTTCTCTCAGAACTGGGCCTCTAGCTCTGTGATAGAACAGTTGCTCAGCATGTCTGAGGCCTGGGTGGTGGTGAGGATATCTTCAGTCTCTTACTGTGAAAAAGTCACTGACTTCTTATCAGAATTCAACTACTTCTGTATATTGAGCTCACATTTTAGTAAGGCATTTGGAATCAGGATACACAACTTATGCATGATAGACAAATAAGGCCATTTATAAAGTCTTTTCCTTAAAAACATAAAACTTTCAAAAGATCACAGAAAGAAAGAAAGAGCTGATAAATATAATGTAATGAAGTAGAAGTAGTCAAACATTAGAAGTAAAAGAAATGGTGATGCTGAAAATTAATATGAGACTGCATCACTGAGCAAAGAGAATTTAAGAAGTTAAAGAGGAAGCATCAGCCAGCTATGAAATTAACAAGTTTAAAGCATATTTAGACTATAGTCACTTAGAATTAGGTTTGGAGATCTTAGGTTATTTATTTTTTATTTTTGCCTCAATACAATACAAATTGGGGCATCAGGCAACTAATTAAATATTTACTGGAGTTCTATATGATAACTGGAAAATGATATGGATTTTATCCACAGAAGAATGTTGTTAAATGACAAATTTAAGATTCATTTACTTTTATTTTACCTGAATATATATGCACTATGTGTGTATCTAGTGCCTGCCAGAAGAAGGCTTCAGATACACTGGAATTTAAGTTACTGATAGTTGTAAGCCCCCATGGGGGTGCTTGGAAGCAAACAGAGTAATTTGGAAGAGCAACACATGTTCTTAACTTTTGCATTGAAACTGGATAGTGTATTTAAAATAATTTATTCAAGTATAGGATATTATGTACATTCAATATGGATAGACTGGGCAAGAATAAAAGTTATGTAAATGGCTAATATATACACTATAATAGACAGTAGTAGATATTAAACACTTAGAATCTTTATTTTGAAGCAGGGTTTCATACAGCACAGGTTAGCTTTGAACTTTTTATGCAGCTAAAGACAACCTTGAGTTTTAGGTCCTTCTGCCTTTCTCTTCTAAGTGATGGGATTACAAGTGTGTATAGCACACATCGTGATGCTGGTTCCTAGCTCAGAGCTTTGCTCATTCAAGCCCACTACCACTGAATCAAATCTCTAGCACCAGCACTAAGAATATTAAAAGAGAATACTGATTTAGCTGATCCTGGCTATTGGTTGCCCTATCATAGGAAACAAAGCAACCATAATAATAAGCTTGACATTCATCCCACTATATCTCTCATTAGTTATGTGATTGACCAAGAATTTACTCATTATTTCTAGCCTTAGTTTCTTCTGTTTGAAGTGAGATAAAAGCCAACTGTGTATTCTGGGCATGAGGTTTAAACAAAATGTGTGCATGTGGTGGGGGAATGGTTGCGGCATACTAAATGCACAGTCAATGTTATCGAGTATAACTGCCATTATATTTATATTCTCTGAAGTCAAGAGAATGAGGAGTTAATCACGCCCAATATAAAGATAAATAGGTGTTTCATTAGGAAACCACCATGGCTTTCCTGCTACAGAAGATCCAGTCTCTGTTCTTCATATGTTTTCTGCAATCCAACAGAGAACCCTCACTTCCAGCCTCTCTACCTCTCCACCTAAAGCAGTCAAGTCAGTCTGCACCTGAATCCATGCCCAAGAGGGTGTAGCTACTAACACTAATTCACTGGGAAGGCGAGAGGCCACTACAATTCTCAATATATTTTCATATGTTCTCATACATAAACTAAGTTACACAACAAAATTTTATCATTTATGTGCAATTTGCAGTCCTACATGTAGCCAATATATTGATTGAAATTATGATAGAAGCTCTTATCAGGTTATATGCTGATATAATCTGCTATTAATTACCTAAAGTAAGTTTTAAAATCAATTTTTAAGAAATGAAAGACAAATATTTGAAGTGTAGATATTTGTAAGATCAAGTTGAAGGAAAAAAAGCAAATAATTTCCAATCTTTGTTGGGTGAATAAAGTTCAACTAATTAAATGAAAAAAGAATTCCTTAGAAATACAATATCCAGAGTACAAAACTTCCCTTGACTACAGCTGCCCTACTATTTTTGTAGAATGTTTGTTTATGCTGTATGAAGATATGCCATTATAATTGTTTAAATAAAAAGCTGAATGGCCAGGAGAGAATACGCAGGACTTCTGGGGAGAGAGAGGAAATTTAAGAAGAAGAAAGGAGGAGAGACATCAGGGAGACACTGAAGGAGTCTGTCATACGGTACAGAGCAGAAGAAGTCAAGCCATATGGCAGAAAGTAGATTAAAATAAAAACAGGTTAATTTAAGTTATTAGAGCTAATTGGTAAAAAGCCTAAGGGAAGGCCAAGCTTTCATAATTAATAAGTCTCCATTTCCTTATTTGTGAGCTAATGGCCCACAGGAAACTCTGACTACAAATATTTCTGTATCTTCATTGAATGTCTCAATTAACAGGTGGAGATTGCTACTTTTAATATAATTTCAAAGGTTGCACTTTCTAATAATTGTATAAAACTATATTTTCTACTGATAATATTTTGATAATTACCTTGTTGCTACATAAAATAATGCAAAACAAATTAAGCTCAACTTATTTATATGAGGGCAGGCAGATATGTGAGATTAAATAGAATTTTGTGAGGTTCATTTTGATATGGAGCAGAAAGTCAAACTTAGTATTTTTCATCGTCAGAGGAATATGAGTATCATTTTACTTCCTTTATTAGTAAAAACAGATACAGAATTATTAATGTTGTTTTGGCTATACAAGCAAAGCATCATCCTTTAGTATTTGAAGCATGTAGTTGAACTGTATTCTTTAAATTTTTGCTTCTCTTGAAAAACTTAAATCAGATATTCATGACATTTAATTTTGTCACGAAGTATAGAAATTTGGAGCTCCAGTAGTCTTACATTCAGATACTTACAGAATCTGGAAATAAGGGAAATATAGAAATGGGGATGGTGGTGAAGGGAAGGTCTGACTCATTTTTTTGAGGGAGCCAAAGAATTTACTTGTCAGCTATTGCCAATCTGACTTTTAAAAACAAGATGGAAATTACATATTTTATGTGAAGTATCTTTTTTGGAAATATTTTCACAGGTGCAAGTGATAGCATGCAATCAAACATTGTCGAACTAAACAGGGCTCTTTTACAACTGGATATGGTTCTAGATTTGCTATTTCTGGCCAAATTCAACCATGCAATTTTACATCTTAGAAAGGAAATTTGAAGCTTCAGCAAGATGCTACATACAGCTTTCCAACATTTTCACATAGGCTTCTAAAAATTTATTTTTCATTTCTCTTATTCCTAGCTTGTCAAAGATGATGTGTGTATCTCTAAGTTACATTTCACTAAAGTGAAACCATCTAGGGGGCAGATGCAGAACAAAGTCTGGTATTTGGTCATGTGCACTTATTATTTTGTTTGTTAAATTAATGTCTGAGAGTGTTCACAGGTCACTACTAGTAAAGAAGACTATTGTTATGTACTGATGAGAATGTATAAATTTAAGATATTTTGATACTGCTGAAAATATTACTTTTAAGTGCTTTATTGACACATATCCTAAGGTGAACTTGGTGGCCCAGTTATGGATTTTTCTACAACTTATTTCACAAGGCTCCATTTGAAATTTTGGTAAAAGTATTTTTCCTTCAGGTTTTGGAACACAGATGAACAAGAAAATACATAACGATAATTCACCTGCTTTTGGTGCAGATGAATTAATGAGGACATACATGAGATTAATACTCAATGAATAAGCTATGCTTCTGATTGCTCGTGACAGTTGTCCAGCACATACATTGTTTGTATACCTAGTCCTAATAAAACATCTTGATAAAGTAAAATTATTTTTAATTTTTGTTGAAGAAAATGTAGCCCAGTTCTTATAAGTGTATCCCAAGTTTTATAAAATGACATGTACATTTTTGATTAATTGTTTAATTAGTCAAAATAACATAGTTTCTAATCTTTTGTCTTATACCTTGGATAAGAACTGTAGGGAGCTGCAAATATATGAATTTTATATGATGTCCAAACCCAGTTGATCTATCTGTACTGCAACTTGTACACATAAATTTCAGGGATTGTAGGACAGAAAAACTGTAAAGAGACAAAGGACAAGGGCACCTGCTGTCAGTATCTTCTAGATACAACTTGAAAGCTACATGCATGAGCTCTCAAAAATGTGGTCACATAAATAAGACCTGCATATTAACATAAGCTGACATGTCAAGATGGGGAGAAGAAATGTCACAAGGTCCCACCCATAGATGTAGAGCTGAAGGCAATATACTGTTACAGAGGGAGAGAGATCAATTTTCTCTAATACCAAGTAGTTAGCCAAGTGGTAGAGTTTGACCCATGAGTCCCAAGTGGTCAACTCTAAATACATTGTCTTAGTCTGCCTTCTGTAATAAATACCATGAGGAAAATCAACTTGAGAAGGAAAAGGTTTATTTATTCTTACACGTTGGAGTTCATCATGAAGGGAAACTATGCCATACATTTACTTAGAGCAGAGCAGGAATTTGGAAGCAGGAAAGAATCATAGAAAAACATCACTTATTGGCTTGATTCTCCTGTGATGTTCAGTCTGCTTTGTTATACAACTTAGGGGCACCTTTCAAGGGTGGCACCACCCACAGTAGCCTGAACCCTACCATATTAGCCTTGCCTATAGGCCAATTTGATGGAGGCAATTCTTCAATTTATATTTCCTATTCTTTGATGGCTCTAGCTTGTGTCCACCTGACAAAGTACCAAAATCATACACATAAGCAACATTAAATGTACTCACACACATATGTACGTATTTGTATGTGTGTGCATGTGTATGTATGTTTAATTAGTAATAAAGAAAATGCCATGAATTCAAGAGGGAGTAGAGACACAGGAGGGGTTAAAAAATATAAAAATACAGTACTCATGTATGAAATTCTCAAAACTTTAAATAAAAGAAATCTAAAAAAGTGCTAATGTCCATGCTATTATATTTTTCATGAAGAAATAACATTTCAGGCTTTATTAAACTAGAGTTTTCAAAGTGAAACAGAGAACATAGGAAGAAGAATGTGTTCGCGTTATATCAAATTTCTTGTAACAACTCAGAAATTGCCAAATGAGGACTATTGGTGGCTACTTTTTCAAGGAATGCTAATTAGGAGTGAAGGAATTCTAGACATGGAAAGTGGTAGAATTTGCAAGGACAGGGCAGGAGATTCCATGTAAGATGAAGTTGAATTGTGACTACACTCCTGTGAAAAGTAGCTTTTAAAGACTCCTAATATTAAGCAAAAGTGTCTGGGTTGAAGCTAAGGACACTCTGAGGAAAGCAAAGCTGAACATAGGATTAGAATCTATGACATATGATCACAGCATTGTCTTTGCTCTAGAAGCATAATGTCAACATTCTTACATCTTCCAGGGCTCTATTTACCATGTCCATGTTTTCATCTGGCTTCCTATATACAAGGAATACAGTTATAAAGACATTTAATGTCCTCCTGTGATAATTTTGTTATCTGTGCCATTATGACATTGCTTCTACTACTTTTCATTTTTACGAACTGTGCTATATTCTTTGTATGCATAGTAGTTTTATGATGAATGTTAAATATCATGAATTTTCTTTATTGGGTATTTAGTTTTCCTAAATTAAAATTTCCTAGGTTTTTTTTTTGGTGAAGTGGTTGAACTATGTCCAAATTTTGACTTTTTGGGGTCAAGCTTTTAGATTTTGTGAGATGAATAAGATAAATTTTAGGTACAGGATTATAATCCTTCTGATCATATTTTCTGATGCCCATGCATTATGAACCCAGTCATTTTCTCAGTGCAGCTATCCACTCTCTACTGTTCTATTTGGTAGATCCAAGCCTCTTTGGCATCTCTGAACTTCATCCCTCCAACTTAGGGAAACTTCAAGTTCTGCTCAGGTCTGTCACTCTGCATTATGACTTGAAACTCCTTTCCAGAACTGGAACAATTACTAACTCATATTTATTTCCCAGGGAACCCTGAGGGGCATGGATTATGGCTTTTTTGCTACCCAATGGCCATTATCTTAAAAACCATTGATTCGCAAATGTGTCCAATTTATTTCTTGTTTTATTTGGGTCAGTTTGATCTAGTCCCTGTCACTCTACCTTGCATAGGTGCAAATATATCTCCGAGGGAATCCTGACATATTAAAATTTCTATCTGATCTTTCTTGAAAATCTACTAAGTCTAATATTTTCCATTATAAAGTAGGGGTAAACTATTAACCAACAAAATTTTATACAATGACCAGTTTTAATAAAAAAAAAAAAACTGCCCCATTGGTTGTCATCTGTTCTTGGCACCCACCAGAACCCTTTTATATTTTCCAGAGAAGCTTGACATATTTATTGCCTCACTGCCAACTGAAGGCCTTGTCCTTAAACTTTAGACCTGCTGCTAAAAGGACCATAGACTAAGAAGACAACCTTCTTCTATACAGAATCTAAAAGGCATTATATTTATCTGAAATATTTTGCAAATGATCAAAAGAGTCTATATGATTTTGCAGTCATAAAAATCTCATTTTGTGTTATAATCCAATTTAACATAGGTAATTATTTTCATTGAAGTGTGGAGTTAAATGTACACGAGTATTGACTAAGAATAATCTTCCACATTGTAACATATGTAATTTAAAGTCCACCTGTAACATATGTACCATGAAGTCCTTGTGTAAACATATAAAGCTCAAAATATAAGTAATGTAGTATCATTTAGAAAGAAAAAATGATTTTTTGTTGTTGTTAAATAAAAGTTATCTTCAGACATGCAAAATTTTGAGTTACTACTGATGGGAGATGTTATTCTGTATATATGTTTCTCATACTGGTTAATAAAGACCTGTGGCCAATGAGATAGCAAGATAGGCGGGGCTAGGAGACAAGGAGGAAATAGGAAGTAGGGGGGAGGGGTCAAGATGTAGCCCGGGGAAGGAGCAGGATGCCTGCCGCGAGGCTCCCCGTTAAGACGACCACGTGGAAATACTTAGATAAGTAGAAATGGGTTAATAATTAAGACAGAGCTAGCCCATAAACAATAATGGTAATTGGCCAACAGGATTGTATCAAATACAGAGTCTCTGAGTGTTATTTGGGGCACACGTGGTTGCAGGACCATGGCGGCAGGTCTGGGAGGCCAGCGGGGAGGAACTTCCCGTAACATACTACATTCTAATGTGTGGGAAAAAACCCTATAGCTTTGTACTGAATATTGAGTTAGGCCAAACCAAAATGAGGCAGCTAAATTAACAACTTCTATGCTATTAAATACTGTACATGATTATATCATCGATGCTATGTCTGAGCCAAGTCTGTTGTATCTGTTATATTTTATGTTTAGTGACAAAACAAATTAAAGAAAGAAAGGCTCATTTTGGCTCACAGGTCAAGTATATAATCCATTATGGTAGAAAGTCATGATGTCAGGGGCTGCAAATTCCCAATATTCCTGCCACAGACTAATAACAATTTTCCAAATTAGACACTTTCTTATTTTCTGTGTCAAAATATTTAACAAAAACAAACAGAGAAAGGAAGAGTTATTTTTACTTATAATTTGCAGTTAATTATTGTGAGAGGTGTGATTGTAGAAGTGTAAGGCAACTGGCAATTGCACCCACTGGGAGGAAGCAGAGAGAAAAGAGATGATGGTGGTGCCCTATCTACAGTAAGAACTGCTTCAGAGTCTCTTAATTTTGTGTGTGTGTATACTCTAGCTTAAGTGTCACTTTCTGAGCCCCTGACTGTTCTATTACTCAAATGATGTATGTGTTTGCTTGCACTCAGCATCAGCATTAAGACACTGGTACAAGATGTGCTTGTATGAAGCAAATGCTGCTGATAATAACTTCTGAACTAACAGCAAGACCTTGGACACTACAGACTTTGGTAGGTTTCTGTTGTTTGGTAGGTTTCAGCCTATAGCCTTTGGGGGGGGAGTTACTGGTCCATTAAGGCATGGTCTCAGGTACTCCATGTGAATGGATAAGGGAAAGCAGAAGTGTGTTTGGGCTCTTTTGGGTGGTAGTTTCTGTCGCAGGGAGTGACTTCTCAGTAAACACCTGACTTGCTTTTATTCCAGGCTCTTGTGGACTCTATTAAATATCCATTACAGGTTTCTTCTAGGAAAAAAACTAAGTCACTGGGGTCAGTCCACGCTCAGATCCCAGGTATAGTGCTGTAGCTTAGGTGTGGTTTCCATCCTAAGTGGAGATAATAAAATAATTTAGCCTGTAAGTTTAACATTGAACTAAAAATGAAATTATAGTGACAGATACAATGCTCATTACCAGCAAGTGTCAAATAGATGCTTATTATTGTTTTTTATTCTTCCTGTTTTTCTTTGTAAAGCTTGCTTTTGTGATACAGTGGGAACCACTGTAATCACATACTAGTGTAATGAGGAACAGATACGACAATAGATGTGCAACAGCCCTTAGTTCTTGTTGCTTTCCTAACAATCCTCCCAAATCACTCACAATTTAAAATGGACTGCAAGTTGGGAGAATTTCAAAGTCAATTCATTACTGGATTGGCTATTTTTAGCCTTATTTACTTATTATTGGTCAGAAGACTATACACTTGAAACTCTTAAATTTTGTTTCTTTTTCTCTCATGTGATGATAACTTACATTTTTGAGCCTATCAAAATGAAATATTTGATTAAAGTAAGAGTTAAACTGGAAACAAGACATTTCCAGAACAATTTTTAATAGTGAAATTAAAAATCAACTCAGATTAAAGAAATGAAAGATAACACTGTGACCATGCATAATATGCTATTTGAAACCCTTTTAGTGTTCACTCCCTATGATTTATAGAATTGTATCTAAATTAAAATGCTGTATAGTAATTTTTTTCAGAAATGAAATCTGTGGGAAAGCTTGTATCAGAGGTGAGATATTGATTAAATTATAGGCATTCTCTTGGTGCATTTATTTATTTATTTATTTATTGTACATATATGTGTGGTGTGTGCATGTGTGATGGTCAACACACAGGAGTCAGTTCTCTTTATCCATGTATGGGTCCTGGGATTGAACTCTGGTCATCAGGCTTAGTGACATGGGCCTTTACTGGCTGAACCATCTCCTGCCCTAAATAACAGGCATTTATTGAAGTTCCCTTGATTTTCCCATACTTTTTGGGATCTAGAATTATAACTGCCTCATTTTTTTTTCAATGAGCACTGAGGAGAAGAGTGACAAGATACTACATGCAGTGAACAAGGACTAGATGTTGGCATTTTGGCCCTTATACTACAATTTTCAAAGATGCAATGGATTTACAAAGTAGATATGAGTCCACTGAAACTAGAGATGCTCACACACTCTCAATATGTTCAGGTCAGCTGAAGCCAGTTTTCATGTCTGTGTGAGAAGGAGAAAGACCATAACTTGGGGTCACATATTCTATATTCCCAAAATGTTCTGCCTCCTTAAAAGGCTGCCTTTATTTGATGTCAATATTAGGAGTGGTACTGGGAAATAAGTTCCAGAATATTTATAAATAAATGACTGCATTTGTACAATTAACTAGCCCAGAACTGGGAATTCTGCCAGAAATGCTCTTTTTGAGTCAGATTACAGTTTAGTGAGCCAGCCACATTCTGGAAGTTGCCTTAGTTAGGTTTCTCTTGCTGTGAAAAATACCATGACCAACAGCAACTTGGAAGAAAAAGATTTATTTCAGGTTACAGCTTTCAGGTAATAGTCCATCACTGAAGGAAGTCAAGGCAGGAACCTGGAGGTAGAAGATGATGTAGAAGTCATGGGAAAATGCTGTTTATTGGCTTGCTCTCCTTGCTTTGCCCAACCTGCTTTCTTATACCTCCCAGGATGACCACTCAAGGGAGGCACCACTCACAGTGTGTTGAGCCATCCTATATCAACCATCAATAAAGAAAATGCACCACAGGCTTGTCCATAGGCCTATCTGGTGGAGGCATTTTCTCAATTGAGGGTCTCTCTTCCAAATTGACTCTAGCTTGTGTCAAGTTGACATAAAACAAATCAGCACAGCAATTTAGGACTAATCCTTCCATTTTTATATCAAATTAACCTGGCATTTTGTTTAGAGTTTCTTTTAGTTCTGTGAGAGCAGGAAAGTATGATTGCACTGTGGAATAAGAACATCAGAAAGCAACTAGCAAGTGGGGTTCTTGAAAGATTGAAGTCCAGGGGCTGAAAGCCTTGTAAAGTGACATGGGCTCCCAGAAGGTTCCTTCTTTTGCTTCACTTATACCTGATGGATCTCTGAACACAGTTTGGTTCAATTTTATTAAACATATTCAACATAATACAGGTTGGGGTTAAGAACTATTGTTGAATATTGGTTAGATTTGTAGGGGTGATTGGTTTTTAAAAGTTCTGGAATTAGCTAGGTAAGGTGATGTACATCTACTACTACAGCACCCAAGGGGTTAAGTCAGGTGCATAGAGTATTCCAGGTCTGCCTGGAGTACATACCAATATATCATTTCTAAAAGAATCTGGATTCCAATGTTGAATCTAGTTGGTCTTTTTTCTTTCCTTCCTTTCCTTTTTTCTTTTCTTTTCTTCTCTTTTCTTTTCTTTTGGTTTTTCAAGACAAGGTTTCTCCGTGTAACTGTGGCTGTCCTGGAACTTTCTCTGAAAATCAGGCTGACCTCAAACTGTCAGAGAGCCACATGCCTCTATCTCCCAAATGCTAGCATTAAAGGTGTGTGCCATGATGCTTGGCCTAGTTGGTTCCAAATCATCCAAATAATACACTTTCTAAGTCTCAGAGATGTCTGATTATTAAATGTAAGTAAGTTATATATTAACAGTCACCTTTTGGTGGGAATGTATATAAAACACAATAGTAAAATGGGTTTCAAGTAACCTATTTTTCTGTTATAAAATACTGTCTAATTGTTTTAAATTGTTAATTTACCCAAGTTTAGAACTATTTAAAATATACTTACTTAACAAAAATACAGTAAGAGAGAATTTTGTATAAGTAATAATCATATGACTGCTTAAAGCCAAGAGTGATATTATTTTCAAAATAATCTTCTTTTATAGAACCTGCCAGTCATTGAACTGTTACAATCTTCTCATAGTGATGGACATTGCAGTTTTTCTGAATTTGCTTGAGATGGTGTGATGGCTTATCTTGGTTGTCAACTTGAGGACAGCTGGAAGTAACTAAAGACCAAGCAGTTGGACATAGCTGACAGGGATTTTTTTTCTTGAATGGTAGGAAGACCCACCTAAGATAGGATCATTTGAGGTAGAAAAACTCAACTTAAATCCATATTGATTGAGCTTAAAAGGCCCATCTTATTTGGGCAACACTTTCTTATGGCAGCATTTATAAAGGACACACACACACACAACACACACACACACACACACACACACACACACACACAAATTCTATTTCTCTAGAAAACCCTAACTAATACAGATTTGTTCTCATTTATTCCTACAGAGAAGTTTCTGATGCAAGCCTGTGGGGCCTTAGGCCTCCATGTGAGCGGAATGACATCACATAACTTGGCTCTATCTGTTGGAAATAGTAAAATCTCCTTTGCTTAAGCTTACAGAAAAGGTGCTTTGGAAAATAAAATTAGTATGAAAGAAAACACTAATCTTCATTTTCCTATCCTCAACTTGGGAAAACTATTGTTAAACATGTTTGTTCCCTAAAATATATATCTATATCTTCTATATCTATATCTATCTACGTATGCATACATATGTGCATATGTTTAGAGAAAGTATTAAACAATCACTCTAGCCATTAAGAATCATTAACTATGGAAATTCATTTCACAGGAAATTTCATTCAATAGGTATAAATAGTTGCGTTAATTTCTTTAATGAAACAGAAATGGTTAATTAAATTTGTAGAAATCAGATACCAAGCATCCCCAAAGGACCATTTCCCTTAAGAGAGGATGTTATTAGTTGGGGGAAATATAATTATATTTGACCAGTTGAGTGTTCCTGTCCTCCTGCTGAGTCAGGCACATACTCAGACCTCATTCATGTTAGGCTCACCTGCCTATTCTAGCCCCCAGCACCCTCACATATCATATATCCAGTGCACATATGTAATTGCCCACATTCAATCAGTGTTTCATTCTTCTCATGTCATGATCTAGAAGTCAGTCACGGAGTAGTGTGAGGTCTCCACATAACAGACTATTCTGAATTAAGATGAAATTGAACCCTGGTATTTCTATTTAGGCCCACACATTGGAACAAATTCCACTCTCATCTATTCAAAGTGTATTTCTGAACAATTGCATGCTAGTCAGTTAGCACAGAAGTGCCAGGTTCACACAGTGTACAGTCTAGTGAAGGAAAGGAAAACAATCAAGCAAAATATGCAGACATAAATAAACACTGGTGAGGTGGGGTGACAGCCCGACTACATACAGGTGCTGGCTGGTACCAGAAGCGGCTTTGCTGTTCAAGGTGCCCATCATTTAGGGGTAGAAGGGACATGGATTCCTGGTGCTGTTAAGTTCTAATATTAAGAAAAATCTATACCCACAACTATGTCCTCACTGACTGGTCCTGTGATTTGACTTCAAACATTTGAAGCTTATATGTTTAATACTCTGTTCCTTCTGGGCACATAACTACTGTGTCTGGCACCTTTGTTAGATTTCAACACACTTTGCCTTCAATCCTTATATCAATTCTGTGACTCTAGTCTTAAAATAGAAGTCTATAAATGATTCAGCATACAACATTGCCATTAGATTATATTAAATAAAATTGTTGCCTTGTTTGATACAGAGAGCAATGTACCCTAGTTCTGGCATACTAGTGGAGCGAATATATATATATATATATATGTATATATATATATATATATATATATATATATATATATTGCATCTGATGGTAACACCACAGACTAGGAAAAAATATGAGGGAGCTCTGTGAGCAAAGCTCTTGCACTACAGTCATGAGGACCCAAGTCAGATTTCTAGCACTGGTGTAAAAAGACCAGTGGCATGTGCATGTAACTTCAACACTTTAAGAGAGAGAAGAAACTGGTAGATCCTGAGACTTTCAACGCAGCCCCCTCTGATAACAATTGGGCCACTAATCTATGAATATAGCTGAAAATCATTTGGGACAATTTCATTGATTTTTTTTTGTTGGCCATATTTGGTTCTATCCTAAGTCTATGGGCTCTCCTTCCTCTCCTTCTCCAGACAGTGACACAACCCTGTTCATTCTTTTATTGTCCAGATATTTTAATATAAATATTAAAGATCTTATTTATATATGCTTTATTAATGACTGAAATTTTTCATATTTCTCCTTTTAACTGGATCTTTTTTGTTTTGTGTTCTTGATTTCTTTAAACACTGTGAAAAGAGATACCTAAAATTTTACTGAGTAGAGGATTATGTTATGTGACTGTTGATTAATTTGCCTACATCCATATCATTTCAAATAAATAGGGCTTTTGTAAGGTAAAAACATGACAATAATAGATGCTCACCAATTATATTGACTTAAATAAAGTTGATTTGTGTTTCAGAAATAATTTGGGGATCCAAACAAAGTAAATTGTAGAACGCTTTATTTGGAACTCTCTCTCTCTCTCTCTCTCTCTCTCTCTCTCTCTCTCTCTCTCTCTCTCTCCGACTGGATACTACTTTTTCTCATATCTTGTTACTGAAGTAAAGGATTAAGTTCACAGGAAGAAGACATGTGGGTTTTCTGAAGGAAATTGGGTCAAATGTTAAGGTCTATGTTCTGGCAGAAGTAGCAACATAGGTTGCTGAAGAGAAATTGACTTTTTTTTCTTGTTTTACATATCGAACCCAGTTCCCTCTCTGTCCTCCCTCTCTTCCACCCTCCCATGCCCCCCTCCCACCCCACAAGTAGGATGATGTCTTCCTGGAGGGGTCATCTAAATCTGTCAAGTCATTTGGAGTAGGGACTAGGCCTCCCTCCTCCCTCTAGGTTAAGGGAGTATCCCTCCATGGGGAACATGCACCCAAAGTCCTTTTGTGCACCAGGGATACATCCTGGTTCCACTGTCAGAGGTCCCTTAGACTGCCCAGGCCTTCTAACTGACCCATGTTTGGGGGTGGGAGTCGTTCCAATGTCTCAGCAATTCTTATACCATTTACATTTAGCATTACATAAATGCATGTATTTTTTCTTGAGATTATAATTACATTTCTCTCTTCCCTTTCCTTCCTCCAAACACTTCCATATTCTCTTTCCACTTTCCTTCAAATTTATGGCCTATTTAAGTTATATTGCTAAATATTGTTGTAATTTAATAAAAGCACCACGCGAGCACAATAGACCAGCCTATCCACATGGGACTACCCATAATTTCCACCTGCCTGGTCTCTGACCCCCCCACCAGTCTTCTACTGGAGTTCTGGGCACCTCCCAGAGAACCGCCTATCTCTGTGGGTCCACCCTGAGTTCCTACAGAAGGCTGGATCATTGACCCCCATCGCAGAACATCTGGTAAAGAGGCCCTACTCAGTTGGAGAGTGCCAGCTAGACCCACTTATGGGTGCTGAAACATCCTGAGTATCAGCCTAGCCTTTGTCCCTGTCACCAGGCCTCTGCTACAGGTGAGTTTGAGTCTAATCCTGCTGGTACAGTGGATTCTCCCCTACATCCTCCCCGGGAAATCCCTGGGTGGGTCCTGGATCTCCCTGCCCCTGCTTCCTGTCCCCATTGAGAGTGCTCTTGGAGCTCCAATAAACCTCCACCCACCCCTACTGAGAGCCTGTCCTCCCCCTGCTCTCTTCCTTACCCAGCCCACTGTCCCACCACTTTGGTTGAGCACTGAGCCAGAGGGTGGAGCCAACAATCCAGCCACTTTCAGGGAAATTCCTGGAGCCTATCTGAGCACAATAGACCACCCTACCCATGTGGGACCACCTGTAATTTCCACCTGCCTGGTCTCTGATCCCCATCACCAGTCTTCTACTGGAGTTCTTGGCACCTCCCAGAGATCCACCTATCTCTGCAGGTCCACCCTGAGTTCCTGCAGGGGACTGGATCCTTGACCCCCATAGTAGGACCTCTGTGCCAGCTAGACCCACCTATGGGTGCTGAAACATCCTGAGTATCAGCCCAGCCTTTGTCCCCCAACACCAGACCTTGGCTAGAGGCCTTGGCTAGAGCTAGACCCGACTATCCCTGAGGAAACATCCTGCAGGTTAGCCTCTGCCAAAGAGGCCTCAGCTCTCCTCTGCTGGAGGCTGAACTTTGACCTCCATTGTCGGGCTATGGAGACCTCCTAGAGAGCTTGGACCACTCAGAACTACAGACTTTGAACCTTTGACCCACCTAAATCCATAGAGAGAGGGAGAAACCCCACCAACATCTACTGGAAGAAGCTATGGGAAGACAGCAATAAAAGAAAACACCTAACATCAGAAAGACAAGCATAACACCACCAGAATCTAGGGAAGCTACACCAACTAAACCAGAACACAACAAAGCAAATCAATCAGAAGAGAACGACCTAAAAATTATGATCATAGAAAGGATAGAGGCCCTGAAAAAAGATCTGAGAAAATCCCTTCAAGAAATGAAAGATAAAACAAACAAAAAATTAGAAGAAATGAATAAAATTCTTAAAGAATGTAAGAAAGCCAAGAAAAAACAATTAAACAGATTCAAGACTTGAAAACAGAAATGGAGACAATAAAGAAAGCAGAAACCGAAGAAATGTTGGAAATAGAAAAACTGGGCAAACAATCAGGAACTGCAGACGCAAGCATAACCAACAAAATTCAAGATATGGAAGAAAGAATCTCACGTGCTGAAGATAAAGTAGAGGAAATAGATTCATTGACCAAAGAAAATCGTAAATCCAACACATCCTTAACACAGAACATCCAGGAAATGTGGGACACTGTGAAAAGACCAAACCTAAGAATAATAGGCATAGAGGAGGGTGAGGAAGCCCAGCACAAAGGGGCCGAAAACATATTCAACAAAATCATCTAGCAAACTTTCCCAATCTGAAGAAGGACATGCCCATGAAAGTACAAGAAGCATACTGAACACCAAATAGGCTGGACCAAAGAAAAAAGACCCCTCAACATATAATAATCAAAACACCTAACATACAGAATAAAGAAAGAATATTAAGACAGTGAAGGAAAAAGGACAGGTAACATATAAAGGCAGACCTATCAAAATTACACCTGATTTCTCCATGGAAACCCTCAAGGCCAGAAGGTCCTGGATAGATGTTCTACAAGTACTGAGAGTCCATGGACGCCAGCCAAGGCTACTATACCCAGGAAAACTCTCAATCACTATAGATGGAGAAAACAAGATACTTAATGACAAAGCCAGATTTTCACAATATGTATTTACAAATCCAGCCCTACAGAAAGCGTTGGAAGGAAAACTCCAACACAATGAAGTTTACTATGCTCACAAAGACTTAAGCAACAGATAATCCCACTTCACCATAAACCAAGGGTAAAGAAGGACAAATAAATTAACAATACCACTGCCAAAAGCAAATCTAAAACAAAAAAAAATTAACAATCAATGGTCCTTACTCTTCCTCAACATTAATGGTCTAATCTCACCTATAAAAGGACACAGGCTAACAGAATGGATACGAAGACAGAATTCATCCTTCTGCTGCATACAAGAAACACACCTAAGCTGCAAAGATAGACATTACCTCAGGATAAAGGGCTGGGAAAAGATCTTCCAATCAAATGGACCCAAGAATCAAGCAGGTATGACTATCCTAATATCTAAGAAGTTAGACTTCAAACCAAAATTAATCAAAAGAGATGAAGATGGTCATTTCATATTCATTGCAGGAGAAATCCATCAACAAAAAGTCTCGATTCTGAACATCTTATGCCCCAAATACAAAGGCACCCACATTTGTAAAAGAAACGCTCCTAAAACTCAAAGCTCATATAAAAATTCACACACTTATAGTGAGAGATTTCAACACACCACTCTCACCACTAGACAGGACCACCAATCAGAAACTCAACAAAGAAACAAAAGAACTAACAGAAGTTATGTTTCAGCTGGGTTTAACAGACATCTACAGAACATTCCATCCAAACACCAAAGAATATACCTTCTTCTCTGTTCCACATGGAACCTTCTCTAAAATCGACCACATACTAGGTGGTATAACAAACCTCAACAGATACAAAAGAATTGGAATAGTCCCCTGTATCTTATCAGACCACCATGCTTTAAAATTGGAATTCAACAACAACACAAATTGCAGAAACCCTACAAACTCATGGAAACTGAACAATGTGCAATTGCACCACACCTGGGTCAAAGAAGAAATAAAGAAATAAATTAAGGACTTACTAAAATTCAATGAGAATGAGAACACAACATATCCAAACTTATGGGACACCTTGAAAGCAGTGTTATGAGGGAAGTTCACTGCACTGAGTGCCCATATGAAGAAAACAGAGGATAGTCACATTAGAGAATTAACAGCACAACTGAAAGCCTTAGAAGAAAAAGAAGCAAACTCACCCCAGAGGAGTAGATGCCAGGAAATAATTTGAGGGCTGAAATCAATAAAATAGAAGCCAGGAAAACAATAAGAAAAATCAATGCAACAAAGAGTTGGTTTTTTGAGAAAATCAACAAGATAGACAAATCTATATCCAAACTAATGAAAAAGCAGAGAGAGAGGGATCATGCAAATTAACAAAATCAGAAACGAAAAGGGGACATAACAATAGACACAGAGGAAATCCAGACAACTTTCAGGTCATGATTTGAAAACCTGTATTCTACAAAATTTGAAAATTCCAAGGAAATGGACAAGTTTTTGGACAACTATCACTTACCAAAATTAAACCAAGAACAGACAAACAACTTAAATAGACCTATAACCCTCAATGAAATCCAAACAGTCATTGAAAGCCTTCCAACCAATAAAAGCCCAGGGCCAGATGGCTTCAGTGCAGAATTCTACCAGAAATTCAAGGAAGAGCTAATTCCAATACTCCTCAAATTGTTCCACACAATAGAGACAGAAGGCACATTACCAAACTCTTTCTATGAGGCCATAATCATCTTGGTACCCAAGCCTCACAAAGATACAACTAAGAAAGAAAACTACAGACCAATATCCCTGATGAACATCAATGCAAAAATACTCAATAAAATACTGGCAAACCGAACCCAAGAATACATCAGAGAAATCATCCACCATGACCAAGTAGGCTTCATCCCTGGGTTGCAAGGATGGTTTAACATACAAAAATCTATCAACGTGATCCACCAAATAAACAAACTGAAAAAGAAAAAACATATGATCATCCCCCTAGATGCTGAAAAAGCCTTCGACAAAATTCAACACCCTTTCATGATAAAGGCCTTGGAGAGATCAGGGATAACAGGAACATACCTAAACATAATAAAAGCAGTATGCAGTAAACCCACAGCCAACATCAAACTGAATGGAGAGAAGCTTAAGGCAATTCCTCTAAAGTCAGGAACAAGATAAGGCTGTCCTCTCTCTCCATATCACTTCAATATTGTACTTGAAGTTCTAGCTAAAGCTATAAGACAACAAAAGGAGATCAAGGGGATCCAAATTGGAAAGGAAGAAGTCAAACTGTCTCTATTTGCAGATGATATGATAGTTTACATAAGCGACCCAATAAACTCTACCAGGGAATTCCTACAGCAGATAAACACCTTCAGCAAAATAGCAGGATACAAGATAAACTCAAAAAAATCAGTAGACCTACTTTATTCAGAAGACAAAGAGGCAGAGAAAGAAATCAGAGAAACATCACTCTTTACAATAGCCACAAACAACATAAAATATCTCGGGGTAATGCTTACCAAACATGTGAAAGACCTATACAATAAGAACTTTGTGTGTTTAAAAAAAGAAATTAAAGAAGATACCAGAAAATGGAAAGATCTCCCATACTCTGGGATTGGAAGGATAAATACAGTAAAAATGGCAATCTTGCCAAAAGCAATCTATAGATTCAATGCAATCCCCATTAAAATCCCAGCACAATTCTTCACTGACCTTGAAAGGATAATAGTCAATTTTGTATGGAAAAAAACAAAGACCCAGGATAGCCAAAACAACCCTGTGCAATAAAAGAACTTCAGGAGGTACCACCATCCCTGACTTTAAGCTCTATTACAGAGCTATAGTCCTGAAAACAGCCTGGTATTGGCACAAAAATAGACAGGTAGACCAATGGAATCGAATCAAAAATGTTGACATTAATCCACACACCTATGAACACCAGATTTTCAACAAAACAGCTAAAAAATAAAATTGGGGGGGGGAGGAAAGCATCTTCAACAAATGGTGCTGGCACAATTGGATGATGGTGTGTAGAAGACTGCAGATAGACCCATGTCTATTGCCATGCACAAAGTTCAAGTCCAAATGGATCAAAGACCTTAACATAAATCCAGCCACACTGAACTTCTGAGAAGAGAAAGTAGGAGGTACCCTTGAACAAATTGGTATAAGAGATGGCTTCCTGAACATAACTCCAGTAGCACAGACACTGAGATCAACAATTAATAAATGGGACTTCCTCAAACTTAGAAGCTCCTATAAGGCAAAGGACACAGTTGACAAGACCAAACAGCAGCCCACAGACTGGGAAAAATTTTTTACCAATCCTATATCTGACAAAGGGCTGATCTCCAAAATATACAAAGAACTCAAGAAACTAGTCAACAAAACACCAAATAGCCCTATTAAAAATGGGGTACAGAATTGAAGAAAGAATTCTCAATAGAGGAAATCAAAGAGGCTGAAAGACACTTAAGAAAATGTTCAACATCCTAGTTATCAGAGAAATGCAAACCAAAACAACTTTGAGATACCATCTTACTCCTGCCAGAATGGCTAAAATTACAAACACCAATGACAACTTATGCTGGAGAGGATGTGGAAAAAGGGGAACACTCCTTCACTGCTGATGGGAGTGTAAACTTGTACAGCCATTTTGGAGATTGGTATGGCGGTTTCTCAGGAAAATGGGAAGAATTAGCTTACCACAGGACCCAGCAATTCCACTCTTAGGTATATACCTAAATGACTCACATCCATGACACAAAGTCATGTGCTCAACTGTAGTAGCATTATTTGTAATAGCAAGAACTTGGAAGCAACCTAGATGCCCCTCAACTGAAGAATGGATAAAGACTATGTGGCACATCTACACAACTGAATACTACTCTGCAGAAAAAAATAACAGAATCTTGAAATTCACCGGCAAGTAGATGGAACTTGAAGAAACCATCCTGAATGAGGTAACCCAGTTACAAAAAGAGGAACAGTGTATGTACTTGCTCATATATTGATTTTAGACATAGAGCAAAGGATCACCAGCCTATAATACACACCACCAGATGAACTGGGATACAAGGTGTATTCAAAGAGATTCATATATGTTCCCTCACAAAAGGGGGAAGGGACAAGTCCCCCAGAGCATATGGGAAACTGGGGGGGGACAGTGAATGGAGAGAGAACTAGGAGAAAGAGAAGGGGAGGAGAGGAAAACACGTGTGACTAGATAGGTTGAGTCAGGGTGAGGGGGGCATAAAGAGGGAACAATTATTGGTTTGAAGAGAAAACTGAACCTAAAGAAAGGTCTAGAGAACTACAAGACCGATTCCAACTAATAATTCGAGCAACCATGTAAAGGCTACCATAAATGCCCTTTTCTGATATTGAGATCATCAACTAATTATTCACCATCATGGAGTCCTCATCTAGTACCTGTTGGAAACAGAAGCAAACACCCGTAACCAAACACTGAGTCGAACTTGAATCCAGATGCAGAGAGAGGGGACAAGACCAGGTTGCAGAAACTCACAAAGGCAGCTGACGTGAATAAGGAGGAGCTTGGACCTCCCAGACTGATGGCTAGGAACCCAGCAAGGAACTGACTCAGACCCCCTGAATATGGGTCTCTGCTAGAAGGACTGAGCAGTCTGGGGGACCTCAGACATTAGAAACAGGATCTATTCGTGGTGCACAAAAGGACCTTGCAGACATATCCCCCATGGAGGGATACCCCCTTAACCTAGAGACAGGAGAGAAGTTCTAGTCCCTACTTCAAATGACTTGACAGACTTACATGACCCAACGTGGATAGCATAGGCCTTCAAGTGGAATGGGGGTGGGGGTTGGGAGGAGAGGGTGGCCAGGATGCATGTTACAGGGAAAAGAGGGTAAGATGGAGGGAGGGAGGGATGGAGAGAGGGAGGGTTGGGGGAGGAAGGGAGAGGAAACTGGGATTCACATGTAAAATTTTTAAATTATATTATTATTAATAAAAAGAAGAAAAAATGCTGCTGGATTAACATATATATATATATATATATATATATATATATATATATATATATATATATATATAAAATGCGCTTGACTTCAAAATTCAAGCCTAAGGACAAGTTACTGGGGAAAAGGATTTCTAATTTTGTTTCCACAGAAAATGAAAAGCTGTGGATCCCTTCCAGACTAATGTGGTTTGATCGAGCAAGACCCCCTTAAGTAACATCAGTGGGACAATGCATCCTTGCAGACAACTGCAGCCAGGATTTCTGCGTCTTCTTAGGATTCCCCCATGATAGCGCCTCTTACCAGCAGGAAGCAGCTTGGAAAGAACGACGCCCAAATACCCAAATATTGTTTATAAATGTTTGTTTTCATTTAAAGAAAAAAAGTCATGTATAATTATGTCCAGCATAAAATAAATAGATGTTTAAAAAAAAAAAAGAAAAGAAAAAAGAAAAGCACCATGCAAGGGACAGATGCCATGCAATACAGTTCAAGCAGAATGATTTTTTTGTTAGGGAAAGGCCTGGGGGGACAGGAGCAGCAGGAGAGAGGAAAGAGGGGCAGAGAGGAGAGAGAAAAAGAGAGGTAGAGAGAGAAAGTGAGAGAGAGAGAGGGAGAGGGAGAGAGAGAGAGGCAAAAAGGAGAGAGAAACAGAGAAAGGGATAGAAAGAGAGAGGGAGGAGGACGGGTTGTGGGCAGAGCCCTTTTTAAAGGGAACATAGTGAATATACACAGGTAGGTAGTGCTCTCAGTGGCTGCAACTAAGGGTGTATCCTGTCAGAACCCAAGGACAGGCCAGTACACCTTGCTCAGTCTATATAATGTTACTTGTGTGATTGCTTTCTGGGTTATTTAGCACTGGACAACCAATTGTTGTTCTCTTCCTCAGGGAAGACCACATTTATCACCCCCAGCTTTTGTCATTAGCCTATAGTTCTTTGTGTAGGGTTGGGGCATCATAGGCTTCCTCTCCTCCTTTTTGACATGTTCATTGGTGTCATCTTTTTTCAGCTCATTTTTGGGCAATTACGTTGGAGAAACTTCTGATGTTACTAGGAGACACAATCTCATAGCAGTCATTCATCCTCTGGCTCCTACAGCCTTTCTGCCCCCTCTTCTGTGGTGTTACCTTTAGGTAAAGGGGTGTTTTGTAGATGTATTAATTGTGACTGTGCTCACAGTTCTGAAATGCATATATTGTTAATCTGAATATTGAAGAGAATGGGGTGAGACTGGAATTTTAATTTTTTGATTTTTCCCTGTTTCTTCCACAAAGCATGTATGTAGTGTGTGTGTGTGTGTGTGTGTGTGTGTGTATGCACTTGTGTGTATGTATATATACATGTGTGAGTTTGTGTGTGTGTGTGTGAGTATTTTTATGCTAATCTTAGTATTGAAGATTAGGTCAAATGACTGACACATACAATGTTGAAGCTATAAGACCTTTTCCTTGCCCTCTGGGGTTGTTGCAGTGGCTTCCTCAGTTAAAATCATAGCTATTGTATATCAATCTACCCTATATTCAATCAGGAAGAAAAACTTAAAATTATCTATAAATTGGTCAGTTTTTATTAATTTACATAATAACTATTAACACTATCTAATAAGATTGTTCTGTAAAAGAATAAAATTACCAGTGACACATTGAAGACATAACTTTTCCTTATGTAGAGTTATAAAGCTCTAAGTAGCTATCATAATACTCTCATATTCTCATAAACTCTCATATTCTTTTTGCAAGTATCCAAACACTTTAGAAAGAGAAAACATATTTTATGGAAAAACAATGTAATCTTATTCTAAATGCTCTCGAGGATACACAGACACTAAGTTAAAAAAACAAAACAAAACATGATAAAAGGTGGGAATTTTACTTTTAAATCTCCAGTTGAATTTGGCAAAATACTTTTTTTTAGCTCAAAGTTTTTAACAGTGATATTGAAACATAATTTGAAAAATATCCCTGGAGAATATACTTTCTGCTTTACTTCTCCATGTAAGTTGTAACTACAGGTAGTATAAATGTTGTTATGGAATGTTTTAAAATAAAAGTTAATATCTCCTTACCATATCTCGTTTTGTCTCTGGATTTACCTTGTACAGGTGATTAAACTTGTAATATCTCGCTTATTCTTCTAGAACTTTAAAATATATAATATTGTTCTCTCTGTGTATATTCCCCATCCCTAACTTCTATGCCTGGAATAGAACTCAGAGACTCACCCATGTTTGGCAACTGCTCTACTCTGAGGCACATCCCCAGCGTACATGTTGTTTCTCTGTTATTCATTTTACTGCTCTGCTCATGTCTGTCACTTGTTAATTACCACTGTGTCTAACAGAGCTGTCTATATCAGCATTCATAAAGCAACCTTACTAAGGGCTACATTGTATTTTGTATTACATTTCTTGTTAATTTTCTTAATGATGATGACTTATTTAACCAGCCAACTTTTATTAGGCCTCAATCTTTGCCCCCAGTTTCCCCTTTAGCTGTCAAAAAAATGTCTCCATGATCATATAAGTACTTTTGCGTTGACTTGCATAAATGTATCAATAGGATAAATCTAAAACAGCCTCATCGGACCAAACTGTATATTATTAAGTATATTAATGACTTGGATATTACAAGTTCACTTGTAAGTTTTCACAAATTCAACAAAAGTTTGAGACTGAAGAATTGGATTTCATGAAATCCTTTTTTCTGAGTTGATTGACTTCATTGGATTGGCATTTATTTAACTTGGAAATAGGTGGTGGTTTCTCTCATTTTCTTGAAGTTTACAGATGACTTTCTCCTATTGGTTTGCTCTGCCATCACATCTGATTAGTTTTAATTGAGCTATTAATAGTTTCTTGTATTAGAAAGCTCATGCCATGTCACAGAAACTAATATTTTTGCATGTTAAATAGCTTCCTTGGGTTTCCAAGGAACTTGCTTATGCTACTTTTCACTGCATAACCATCCATTTTTAATACACTTATTTATTTGTGTTTAGAGAGGAGTGTGCTCATGAATGCCATGTGAGTCCAGATTATCAAACTCAGGTTATCAGGCTTGGTGGCAAGTGCTTTTTATTAGCTTTCCAGAGCCACCTCACCAGGGAATAACTGTTAATTAATTAATACTTTTTATTGTGGACTTGAAACATTTTAAAAATAGAATTATTTTAACAGTAAGAAGTCTTAAGCATTACATATATGAAAGAATTTTGGCATTTACTCCTATTATCAAATGATTTTTTTCTATAATGTGGTTTCTTCTATGAAATACTAAGATATTAAAGGCTGTGAGTTCTATTGAACTTCAGAAAAAAATATAGAAGGATAATTTTTGCAGTACCACTCTTCAGGTGGTGTTTTTCTAAAACTAAAATTCTGGTTTGTTTCTGCTGAGGAACCCAGTCACTTCCTTGAGGGTCTATAATCAACTATGACTTATTTATGTATTATAAAACCATGCTTTCAGTAAATGATTATTTATAGTAACAACTTAAAAAGCAATTGCTAATTTAAGTTGGCATGGTGAAAGTTTATGTGATCTGCCCAAGGGACAACTTTAAAGCATTAAAACCTTAAAAGTTAAATAGTAAATTTAGTTGAGACAGCAAAAAATGTTTAAACTATGTTATTATTTCTTTTCCTTTTATTTATATATATTTTTTTACTTTCCCAGGGTGATTCAATTATTTTACTGTCTCTGTTTCCCATGTAGCTAAGCTAGACATGTGACCTACCATTCCTTTGCAAAAAGCCAGACTAAGGTAAGCTAGTATACACACATCCCCCACCTGACCCATATATTAAATATATGGTCACCCAATGAATTTGAATGGGTTGTCCTAATTGTAGTATTTTTTTTTCTAATAAAGCAAAACTACAATTTTTCATCAGTGTAGTTAGGGTCACAGGTTTTAAATAAAATTTAATGTATTTTTCTCTTTTCAAATATGTAAAATAGGACTTGATATCAAATTTTAACTTTCAATTTTCAAATATTTAGCTTTCACTAAAACATAGGTAGCCAAGAGTATAAAATAGTCTGTGGGCTAAAACTAAGAGCATAGGGTTTGGGATTAAAATTACTGTTTAAATTTTTATTTCATTAGTTATTATACTTAGGAGAGCTATTTCTTATTTTCAATATTCCAGATAATAAAAGGAGGACAATGTAGCAACTATCTCAGAGAGTATTTGTGAAGATTAAGTAAAGATCAACACCAGCTCAGTTAAGTTTAGTTTTACCAAAATATGGTTTTGCTTCTGTGAAGAATGGTGTCAGTGTTTTGTTGAGGAATGTATTAAGTCTGTAGATCATTTTGCCCTTCTCTGCTGTTAGTGGGAGTATGAACTGATGCAGACATTGTGTAAACCAGTGTGATAGTTTCTCAAAAATCTAAAAACAGAAGTGGTATTGATCCAGACACTCCATGCCTAAGTATATATTCAAAATACCCAAATCCTATTACAGAGACACTTGCTCATCCATTCTTGTTGTTGCCTTATTTGCAATAGCTACAAAATGGGATAAGCCTATCCATCAAAAGGCAAGTGGATAAAACAATAGACTCAATGACATTTTATTCAGGCATAAAGATAAATAAAACTGAAAGTTGCAGGAAAATAAATGAAACTGATATTAGCATATGATATGGGGCAGCCAAGGCCCAGAAAGATAAACACACATGATCTCTAAAATATGAGGACCTAACTTTTAATTCTGATAGCTGTTTGTTTATGTAGGAGTGAGCATGTACAGAGGTCAAGAAAGTAGAAAGGGGTGCATAAGGAAGGGAGAAAACAGGCTTCAAGGAACACGAGTAGGGAGGGTAATAGAATACATGCAATATGAAGGGGGGAAAAAGACATACTGGTATGGAAGGTTTAATTAGGGATGAGAAGGCAGGGAATTACCAGAGAAGAAGAAGGGGAGGAGGTGTCATCACATGTACAAATTTGCCAGAAAGAAATCTGCTACTTTGTAAAAATTTTTGAAATATTTTTAAAATGATATATTTTTAAAGGGCCAAGAAAATAACCTTTAAGGTAATAACTTTAACCCTAGGCATAGGCATTTTACACTCAAAATTTCCCTAACTTTGATGTCTTTGAATCATCTAGGGCTCTTGTGAAAATGCAGATTCTCACCAGCAAGTCTCAAGGTTTGCTTTTATGATAAGTTTCTAGGTGATTCCCAGGGTGCTTGTCTGTGGGTGCAAGGTGACTGTGGATGGCTGCTCCTGTTTTGTGACATGGTAAATTCAAAAGGTGGGCAAGGGGTAGAAAGAAGCATGGATAATGTGTAGAGATTAATTTCTTTCCAGAACGTGCTAATCAGTCTTATTTTGCTTTATATGTACTTCTTAATACATTTAGAATCAATGATTTATATTTTAACCTTTTCTTCTTTTTCATTCTTTGCCTTCCTCTTGCCATTCTCCTTCAGAATGAAAATGTCATTGATGTCTAGCTATCCTGTTAGCAAGATGAAGCATCAATTTTAAGTCATTGTATTGCACATAATAGGACGATTTATCTAGATGACATTCAAATGGCAGTTTCTCTGTAACATTTATCTTCTAAAATACATGGATGTGAAAATGCAGTGAATGCTTCCCATACTGCTACTGAGAACAACCAATCCACACATAAAAGAGCATAGCTTTTGTGTAATGTTAATAATATATGGCCCTAGTCCCGTTACTGAAGGAGATGTGAAAAAAATAGTGGTTATTACAAAAGTGGTAGGAACTGAACAACACAACCATAGTACACATTCCATCTGGTCTGAAAGGCATGACAAGAAGAGTGGTGGTTTTCTAATGTCTTATCACTGTATGTTAAGAGTTATTTGAAAAAACAATAAAACCACTGATGACATTTTGAGAACATATTCTTTTCCTTATATAGTTAGAATGTTCTCAGTGGTTGCCATGGACTTTCATCTCTTCTTGGTCAACATTCTTTCAAATATCTACATACAACATGAAGAGAAGAAGAATGTCTCTTTGAGACATTTTAAATGCTCTCTGGAGATATGGATGCTAATTAAGATATAACATGATAATAGATCTTATATGCATATAGTTAAACTTTGCTAGCATTTTCTTTTTTAGTATAAAGTCTATGCCAATGTTATGTCACCATGATTAACAAAAACTGGGTAGAAAGGAAGGTATACATGATAAGTAGAATTTTATCTTTCCAGAATATAGTGATATTTTTGCTTCACTTGCCTCTCAATACAAAGAATCATAGACTATACTTCAAGCTTTTATTTTTTATTTAAAACACAATTTATTAATTATTATTATTATGTTATTGTTATTCATATGTATGTGTGTGATTCTGTGTTCTTGTGCACATGACTACAGTGTTCACAGAGCCCAGAAAAGTGTGTCAGATCACCTGGAGTTACAGGCAGTTGTAAGCCACCTAACATGGGTGATGGGAACCAAACTTAGACCTTTTGGTCGATCAGTGCATGCTCTTAACTGCTGTGACATCTCTCTGTCCACCTTGAAAAATATATTTATTATTATTTTTGGCTTTTCTTTTGCTATTGCTCTTTCAGACTGAAAAAAAATGTCAATGTTGTCTAATTCCCCTTTTAGTAAGACAGAAACATCAAGTTAAAGCCATTTTATTGCTCATAAGAGACAATATATCCAGATGACACTAGAAAGGGAGTTTTCACTGTAACATTTATCTTCCAAAATACAGGGATCTGAAAATGCATTGAACAATTTGCAGACTTCTACTGAAAATAACCAAGCCACAAACAAAAGGAGTGTTTATAAAGAGAGATTATTAAAATCTTCTTTGTAAATATAGTCTTAGCTTGCCCAACAACTGTGTTGGGCCATTGATCACTCTTCTCCTTTGATGTATCACCTTGTCATGTGAACTATACTATACGTTGCTGATTCCACTGTCTCATGTGTGTAACTCTTCATTTTTACAAAGTAGTAAAGAAGAACTGTAATTGATATAATATTAGAAAACATAAATCAGCATGAAGGACACATTAGCAATCATGAACTCTTACCTTATAGTTAGCTATTGATATTTAAACTAATTGATCTATAGAAGATTTTCAACAGTTTGGTAAATATAAGTCATATTTTATGTACATAAAATGGATGAGAAACCACATAGAAGTTGACACAAACTGAAGAATTATTAATTTTATAATGTAAAGTTTGAAGACAGAGCCAGTAGAAAGGAGCTGAGAAGGAACACTGCAGCTGGAGCAACCTTGTGTTCAGTTTCCCCTTTCAAAACCTCAATCCTTTAAATGTCAGACTGACAAGCAAATGAACCTTTTCTTGCTTATGGGAAGAACGCTTCAATAGTACCAGCACATTCTAAACATCTACTCCAACTCAAGATCCTGCTATCAAGACAGCTATTTTATCTTTGAAATATTTAGACTTAAACTTCTAAACAAAATTCTTAATTTACTAGCCTGCTTGGGAGAATCTTTGGCCTCCTGAGGAACTGAGCAAACAAAACCAAAACAAAAGTAAATACTTCTAAATTGACTTATAAAAATAATCTAAAGTCAGGCAATCACACATTTTATTTACTTTTTATACGCAAAGGAACTCCTCCTCCATTAATATGTGCTATGAAAAGAAAAAGTGAAAAATTGACAACTTTAATTTTAATACAACAATATCCACTTGGCACACCCACGACTGTTCTAAACTCACTTCGTTTTCTTTTTCCAGCCAAGAAAGTGACATTAAAGGAACAATGCTTTAATTAAATATCTGGAATGTTTATGTTTCTTTATACATCCCTCACAACAGAATTATGTGTTTTAAATCAGTAAATTAGCTGTGATCATTTGTCAAATTGAATATTCCTTTAAATTTCTGTAGGCACTAGTGAATTTAGTGAGTTATGTTAGACAGTAATTCATTAAAAAAGATGTTTTTAAAGAGCTAAAATTCAGACCATAAATGTAATAGACACTGTACATATATGTAAATCGATGGTAGCTTACTTTTCGTGAGCACTTTAGTGTCCTGCTTTAATATGTGAGAAGAAACACAGGCCATTTCACCCAATGACTTCAGGTAGTTTTTTCTTTTTTTTGGCTTATGAGACAGGGTTTCTCTGTGGCTTTGGAGGCTGTCCTGGTAATTTTTAAAGAGAACTCTTGAAGCTATTTTGAAGAAAAGTAATAGTGCTTTTCAGCTGTGAGGCATTGAAAAGCCAATGTGTCCTGTTTGCAAAATAACAAGGGATTAAAACATTCCTAAAGGGCTCAAGGTGGGATGCTTGGTTCTCCCTGGTTAAGGGAAATAGAATAGGTTTCTTTGGTGGACTGGGGGCTGGTGGGGATGGGAGCAAGAGTGATCAGATGTGAGGGAGAAGAGGTAACTGGAAAAGGAGGCCATTTGTGAGGTGAGGTAGAAACCCAGTGCAATCAATGTAAACTTCCAGGAATCTACAAGGGTGACTCTATCAGACTCCTAGAAGTAGGAGACACATAATCTGACCTGGCCATCCCCTGTAACCAGGCACGACTTCCAGTGAAGGTATTGGGACACTAATACAGACACATAACATTCAACCTACAATTTGTCCTACCTACAAGGTGTGCTTGGGTAAAGGTGACACAGAAATTCTGGGAGTGGCCAAACAAGGAGATGAGTCCAGCCTGAGCCCCATGCCATGAGAGGGAGCCCACCTGTGACACTGCCTGGAGAACCAGAACCCAGAGGGTGGATAGCCCAGAGACCTGGGATAGAACCAAACACAGCTGACAAAAAAAAAAAAAAAAGTCAACATAATGATGCCTAACAATATTCTATATTCTGCTGTACTCCTTTATCAGTGCTTATCAGTGCTTAGCCCAATTGTCATCAGAGAGGCTTCACCAGCAACTGATAGAAACAGATACAGAGACCATCAGACAAACATTGGACCAGGACACCACAAGAAAACCCATAGAATCAACTAATTTGGACTCATAGAAGCTCACAGAGACTGAATCAACAACCAGGAAGCCTGCAGGACTGACCTAGGTCTTCTGCATATATGTGACAGTTGTGTAGCTTGGTCTTCTTGTGGACTCCTAACAGTGGGAATACAGGCTATCTTTGACTCTGTTGCCTGCTTTTGGGACCCTTTCCTCCTACTAGGTTGCCTAGTCTATGCTTAATAGGAGAGGAGGTACCTGTTTTCATTGCAGGTTAATATACCATGGGAGGTGGGCCCTTTTCTAAATAGAAACAAAGAAGGAGTAGATGGAGAGAGGGGGAGGCACACAGAGGGGAGGTGGGGGGGACAGTTGGGAGGAGAGCAGAGAGGGGAAATGCAGTTGGGATGTAAAAAAAAATAAATCATTAAAAAATAATAAAACACTTCTAAACTGATCTTAGATATTTTTACTATGTTTATTGTTTTACCTCATTGTGTGCCTTAAAGTCAGATTTTTAATTTGACAGTATATAGACTTAAACAAAAAAGTTTAAGTTACTAGCTTACTTAGGAAATTCTTTGATAGTCACCAGATGTAACTGAACAGACAAAGGACTAGATTCAGTGGTAAGCATGAGGCTTAGAGACAGGAGAGTGAGCCTGGCAGCCAAAACATGTAAACGAGGGAGAAATTACATCTCTGTTCATAGTATAGGCAAAATATAACATCTCTTAGCTATTTTCTTGAAAGGTACACAGTAAGAGTCACAGTAAGTGACTCAGGGTGTGGGAGGCATTAAAACTGACCTTCAGATTTTTTTTCAGCCAAAAATTTCACCCTGGCTTTGGCAAGTAGGAAACTAACAATTCCTTTTCTATTGTCACTTAAACCCAGCACAGATAACAGTTATTGCTGTTAACTGTTCACAATAGCCACAAGGTGATGAGCCAGGACAGCACAAATGCACATGAACACATAAATAGAGCCCGACTCCAAACCGAAAGGTAAAGTGAGAAAGCTTTGTGATTCATAAATTAGTTCATTTTTTGACTAGTGATCTTGAGTAAGAATAGTATCTGCCACAGTGACGGGGCAGAATGACACTCTACAATCTGGAGTCAGGACCGTAAAATGACAAGTCTTCCCCAGAGCCTACAATCCTGAGTTGTGAGTTCTTGGGACACTTGCTCGATTTAAAGTGAGCAGAACCAGAAATCAAGACACCATGAGGGATCAAAGAGTGATACAGTCAGGGAGGAAATGAGGCCACAAGGTTACAGACTTCAAATTTCCAGTCATGCAATGTTAGCCAACGCTGACACCTCTGTATTTGGGTGACTACCTGGACCATAAGGTGCATTTTAGGAACTGCTGCTCATAATTTGCAACATTTAGAACCATCATTAGAAAACGGAATGTTTATTCAGATCAGACAATATAGAAGCAGAACTAGACAGTTTTGAAGACCTATCAAGGTAATTATTTTACTTTATTTTTAAACAATGATTGAATATGAAAAAGCATCAATGCTTTGTGCTTTTCTTGCCTGTTTTTTATTTTTAATTTTTTTTTTAAACACAGGTAAGGTAGAATTAGAATTTGCTATGGAGTCAAGGTTGGTCTTCAATTCTTAATCCTTCTGCTTCTATCATCTGAGTGCTGGGATGACAGGTATGTGGCACTATGCCTTGCTAAGGAAATTTATAACAAAAGAGACCTCACGAACAGAGGGAAGGTTGAGTTGCTGAAAAGCACTTATCATACCACACAGCTAGTTCAGAGGAAGTTTTCATTTTCTACTCTCATTGCTTCCCTGCTTTACCCTGCTGGGAAAGGGTAATCGATGAGACATTTATAGCTAGGGAAACACTAAGACAGACATGGCAAGTTCTTTTTTTTTTTTTTTTTTTTAAATTTGGCTGTTTGTTTTAAACCCTAGGAAATGGGAGGTAAACAAACACATTTACACAGAGCTTCCCCAAGAGGCAACTACTAGGTGAATAAGTTGGAGGCTGAAGCATCTTCTGAAGGTGTCATAAGTGGCTCAAGGCTTATAATATGGGAGAGGGGAGATTTTTTGTTTCCCTTGCTGTTACTTTTCCTTCCTGGAATTAAACTAAACATGATCAACATCCTGCATATGACTATAGAGGACAGGAGGGATGTGTGGCTTGTGGGATATGACGTTCAATGATGAGATAGCAAACTATTTAGGAGCCAGTATTCAAGAAGCCAATATTCAGGAGCCAGTAGACAAGAAAGCTCTTGGGTAAGGTTAACTGGAGCCTGGAGACTACAGCTGGCTGGCTGTTGAGACAGAGAACTGACAAAACGGGATGCTAGATGAAGATGAGCAGAGGGCCCAGAAATGGACCTTGGCTAAAAATGCCACCTCAGTTGCAGATGTGCAAAGGCCAAGGCTGCAGCAGTTAGAGTTAGTGTGTGTGCCTCTTTCCACCTCTGTTACATCAACGAAACAAAGTGCTTCCGGAAATACTTCAAAGTGCCTAATTTTGTTCCAGGTACTTCCAGAGTCTGATGCCAAGGGCTCACTGGTAGTGTTTGCAGAGAGCTAAGGAAGAGAAGCACATCTGGGAAGCAGGGGGGAGGATGTAGGGCAACTTCTAAAAGCAGCGCAATTTTCAGATGGCAACCCTATAAACACACAAGCTTCAGGTTACAGTTTAGACTCACTTGGGGGAAGAAGAAAATTTTGCTGGCTTATTTCTTGAACATTAAAAATTATAGCAAGCTGCAAAGAAACCCACACCATCCCTGAAGTCCCTCATCTGCTCTGGGGAAGGTGATTAGTGCTAGGGAGGGCATTGACAGACAATGTACTGGAGCTCCTCAGTTCCCAGGACACTTGCAATCAACAGACTTCTGCACGCCACCACTGCTGCCTGCGATCTTCCCAAAGTGGTGGGGCATCTGCTGGCACTCACCGGCAGGGTGTTCAGCTCCTGGCTTCTCTCACACCTCCTTGTAGCTGCAGCTCATCTACTTTCAGCGCTGGCGAGGTGGAACTGTTAGCTGTGTCACTCACTCACTACTGCCTGCGATCCTGGCTGCCTGCAGCTGGAATCCGAGCCGAGGCAGCTCAAATTTATATAGCAAAGGGGCGGGCGTTGCCGCTCCCCTCCCTAGGTTCAGAGGCTGGGTTTGCCTTCCCTCTTAGCTCACCCCTTGTAAAGGTCCTCTGGGCCCTTCTCTAGGTAGATTCTGACAAAGAAATGATGGTGCCAGTGTCCCTTAGTGTTACCCAGCAGATGCAGGCTCACCTGGCTTGGAACCAACATCCAATAAGAGAGGGTCATGAAGAGGGAGGGAAATGGGTGGGTTCAAACAATATTATTTATGATATAGATAAACTTTTCTTTTGCTTTCTTGTTTCTTTTTCTCTTCCCATTCCTAGGTTGATAAAAGTTTTAATTCAGAATTAGGGCACTTCCTTGTCTTTTAAGGTACTTAGTCAAAATTTGGCAATGCCACTGTGGGTCATAGATGGCATGAATTAATTCCAGGGTAGCACAAAATAAAACGGTGGATTTCCATCTATATTATATGCTCGTTGAGTTTTATCCGTTAAAATTATTGCTATGAAAGTATTGAAAATCGCTAATGTCACAATGTTGAATGACCATTGATTTTGTGCCTAAACTTATGAACAAGATAAGGACCCTTGGTCTCTCAATTTGTACCCAACATTATATTCAAGCAAAAGAAAGGAATCTTTATTGTCTATAGACAAAAAAGGAACTCAACTCTTTTCTATTTGTAGATGGCATGTGTTTGTGTTTAGAAAACTCTTCTAAAGTATCCATCAAACTATCAAAGCTTATAAAGAGTTGAACAAAGCGTCTTAATATGTAATCAATATATTTTTTTGTATTTTAAACACTAGCACAAGCAATAAAAAATAAATTTTTGCATGGTAACTCAAGTTTGTAATCTTATCATTCAGAATGCTGAGTGAGGCAAGCTGGAGGCCAGCCTGGACTGTATCATGAGTTCTAGGCCAGCCTAGACTAGAAAGTGTAGCTCACTTTCTAGCACAACTCCCTCAAATGAAATCAAGGCAACAATCTCATTGACCATTCATCAAGAGAGTAAGGATACTTAGGAATAGCTTATTTTTCCCCAATTAGAATGGGCCTAGTGTGCAGAGTAGGCTTGAATATATGAGCATTTGTAAGTAGAAAAGAAATGTCGTGGAATAGGCTAAGAAGTAAAACACAAGAAACTCATAAAATGAAATGAATTGGCAGTAGAAACAGTATCAAGGAAGAGTAAAGACAATTAAAGAAGGCACTAGAAGGCTGGTAGGGTGGATTAAACTAATTAGGAAAGGCAGCTGCTGGAGTTTATGCATTTAAGGGCTTGTTTCGATATCTCTTTGACTAACTGTGTGTGTGGAGATGGTGGTGGTTGAACTGTGGAGAGGCAGTGAGATGAAATCAAGGGATACATTGTCCTGAATATAAAATTCAGAGAAGCATAAACAGAGAGTGGGGAGACACCAGGTAGTAAGAACAGAGCAACCAAAGGATCTATGAAGAAGTGGAGGAGGCCAAGAGGAGAAGGCAAATGACCCAGGGTAAAGAGCACAGTTGAATGGTGTTGCTCAGGGCATGATATGAAGTAGAGGCCCTTTGGAGATGGTAGTTTGAGTAAAACTAGGAAGTAATGATATATTTGATGTGAGGAATTCACCAGAGAAGACTGCTCAACTGTGGGCTTAAGCTAATGGAAGGTCTTTATTACCTGGCCAGTGACTACACTGGGTGTTCAGAATCCCAGAGTAGTACTGAGCCTCTCTCAGGGTGAACTTTTGAACACAAAACCTATATTCTGGGTTCACATACTAGGTTGACATACACACATACACATATTTATGTATATTTTCATATTTATGTATAAATTTATGTGTATATATTTTCATATATATATATATATATAATCCTCTCCTACAGTTTGATTTCCAAACTTTATACATCTTTTAAAATATATGTGTATGTTGTATTATGTGTGGCATCTCTCTTTCCACTAGTGTTTGCACTGAAAATATTCTTATTTATGCCATGCATACCTTACTGTGACTGTTGCTTATCCTTGTCTGTCCTGCATTGTTTATTTGAAAGATGGTACAAGGCTTCTATATATTTGGTGCTGTGCTAAGTCATGGGAAGAGAGGTAGGGTAGTTCTTGTACGAAGACTGGAAAAGTAGCCTGGGAATGCCAGAGCAATCCAAGCATAGGTCTGTTGTGCAAGAAGAGAAACATTCACTTAGGTGTTTGCCCAGACATTCACTTAGGTGTTTGCTCAGTTTTTCGGTTGTACCCTTTAGGACATTTACCTCACAGTGTCACAGATTTGGGATCATTTATCATCTGTAAGTCCTTTGTACCAAGGCAAGAAGTAAGTAACAGCCAAAATCTAGTGACTGTGATGAAAATGGGGAGGCACAGGGAATGCCCCATGTGCTTGTTAAAGATTCTGGAAAATCTTTATCTTGTAAAATGTATTTAATGTAGATTATTAATCCTACTCTGGAACTCAGTTTCAAGTTAAATTAAGAAATAGTCATAGTTTTTCGGACTTGAATTTTTCCAGAGAATTAATACTGTGTTAGTTGAAATCTCTCAGAAAAGTGATGTTTGTTTCCATCAGAAATGAGCAGATGAAAGGGAGTGGTTCCAAGAAGTCAATGGCATCATTACTATTGTGATGAATTAGCTGCAGGCCTTAAACTCTAGATTTTTCTAGTACAGTCAAACATCCTCAATGTGAAAAATCTAGAACCTGAAACAGTCTAAAATTCAATATGTTATAAGTTCTGATATAACATGATAGTAGAAAATCAACATCAAGATATTTTGCATTATGGACATGACTATTTATAAAATATTGTTCAGAGTTACATTCTGTCTATATGTCTGAAATATACAAGAATCAATTTATCCTGTTCAGAATTGAGTCTCATTCCCACAACATCTCATTTGTATAAGCAATATTCCAAAGCCTGAGATGAAAATTCTGAAATCTGAAAAAATGTTTGGAGAGAAAGAAATATTATTTAATATGCTTTCCCCAAAGCTTTACAAGAATATACAGGAGAGAGAAGTTTGAGAAAAACAAACAAGCAAACAAAGCATAGCACTACTGAATGTAACTGACTGGGCACATTTGCAGTCTTACAATTGTAGCAATTAAACAATGTTGTGCTGTCAGAAGCAAATACCTTAAAGTGTAAGTAAATAACCACTTTACACTTTGATGTTTCTACATTTTATGAAGCTAACTCCTTTAAACAAAACTAAGCCCTGGACTTCACAGGTCATTAGATAACATTTGCATTTAATTTATCACCTTCACATATAAAGGATGAACATTTAATTAAATGTATTTCATTTAAATACATTTAAAAACAAGGTATTTTTAGGACTGTCTAAGAGGATGGTAAGCATAGCTATCTGTGAAGGCTTGAAAGAACCTAAGATACTGAATTATCTTATTTCTAAGTTCTATTTACTTTATCTGTGAGTTAACTATTTTTAAAAAAATTAAATATTCATGAGGAAAGAGAAGAAAACTAATAGGCTTTGTGTTTAGAAATAATTTAAGTGGTAGTAAATGATGGATAAGTCACTTTAGTACTGAATTAATGTCACCTTCTCAAAATAAACAGGTTATTACACTTAACCCCTAACAACTTTTACTGATGATAGGAAATATTGAAAAATACTATACATTTTTATTGGCCACAGGAGAGCTGCTTCTCATGTTTGAAAACTAAGGGCAGAAATGTTGATCATTGGATAAGCACTGGCTCTGATCATAGAAACTTATATTCACAGGAGAATATATGATGAGTCTAAGCCCTGAAGGCAGAAGTGTAATGGGAAAGGATTCAGGATGGTGAAACATGCATATTTTACCCAGGTAACAAAACTAACTGACCTCCAACTTAAAAACTACAAAAGTCGGTGACATTTGCAAAATTATGTTTGTGTATTATTTGCTGAGGAAGAATCAAGAGGGCCAGGTGTCTTCATTTTAGTGATACAGCCCAAATATTTTCTACTGCATTGCTTATTTTGGAAAGTGGTCCTCTTCTTTCACTGTCAAACAGATTATTCATGCAATCATGTTTTAGCCATGTTATTAGGCCAATTAGGATAGTAATTTTGACACCGTGATGATGCCACCATTTGCCTAACAGATTTCTCTGTATGCCACAGACTGCTCAGTGGGTTGCAGGTCTGTGTGGAGACCAAGACTCGGATGACCAGGTCAGGAGTGGCTTCGGCTTGACAGACAGACACAAACACACCTGAGGAGGTTTGCGAACTGCTGCAAAGTTTACTTCAAAGTATTGGGTTTTTATACAGAAAGCTCAAAGAACAGATCTTTGGTCACAGTTTAAAGATAAACAGGCATTCTATAGATGTTAACAATTCCCTTTGAAGTTTCTCAGCAAGTGCATAATTAGGAACCTCTGTTTATTTTGGCCTGCTTGTGGTCAGCATATCAGAGATTTGATTTGTTGAGTTTAGAGGCTAATCTTTGTCTCTAGATAGTAAACTTTTATAGTGTTGATTTAGGGGCCCTAAGATCCCAAAATAGAGTATTGTTGTGAATCCCACAGCATGTTTGTTGTGGGCAGGTTAATTACAGGCAGGGTCTCATTGTGGGCTGCTTACTATAGCCTTAGCCCTAATTGATTTATCAGGCCCTGGCTGACATCTGAAGTCACAACTGGCGCCTAGGATCTGTGTCTGAAGGCACAGAGGGCAATACCCATCTATTGACTGCTGATCTATATCTCTTTCAGTTCCTGAAACTATATCTAAGTGTTCTCTAGGCATCTCTGAATTACTAGTGGAGCTTACAGGCTAAAATATCCCTTGAATAAAATATCCCTTGAATAAAAGGCAATATTGTTATCATAGCACAAAACACATCTAGCACCCATTCCAAACAGCCAGCCATGCAAGCAGCTGCAGGGACCTGAACCACTTTTCCCCAGGAGGCGTAACCACGTGTGGTGCGAACCTCTGGACAGATAGCCATTGAGATTTCTCTCAGCATTGCTACACTGTCTCCACTGGGGCTGGTGTGGCATCTGTAGATTGAATTTTCCCATTTTGGTTCCAATCCAGTTCCTTGCTGACCAGTGAAAGGTGAAAGGCATGTCTTTTTTAGGTATTAGCAGCAACCTTGAGCTCTATTCATTTAGAGGAAGTCCCTGGCAAACAAAATTCATTTAGGACTTTTACCTTTACCCCACAGTAAAAATAATTTCAGACTCTTCTTTTTGTTTTGAGTTTTTAACATAAGTTATATAAATGTTTTTAAAAGCATAAGTATTGAGGAACTATGGCTTCTGCAGAGGGAGAGTCGGGTTTCTTTAAGGCTCTGGCTCCTGATAGGTCTAACAAGCCTCAGTCAACGTCCCACCCCCACAAGTATATGGACAACAAAAATTGAAATCAATGAAATATTAATTTGAAGAGAGAAAGAAAGTCATGAAATTGGGGGATAGAATGGTCATGGCAGAAATTAATTGGAGTTGAAATGAATAAGATCAAATTCTAAGACAACTAATACATTTTTCATTTTTAAGAAAAGAAAAAATAAACAATATACTTAAGTGTAGTCTCTAGGTTACTATCAGCTGTCATCTTTTGACCCACTCCGTTTCTGACCTGGGCCGATACAGCCCTCCTTAGGCAACCTGGTGGCCCTCTGCTCCTGAGAGGTCACCATATTGAGGACCATATTGAGGAAATTAGTGAGGACACCCGATCGGCATAGCACACTACAACCTGGACTCAAGTGATCCTCTTGTCTTAGCCACCCGAGTAGCAGGAACTACAGGTATATGTTACTGTACCCAGCTCAGCTGTCATCTTTTAAAGACACCATTTAAACTACTTTTCATCCTAGAGTTATTCACAAAGATTGCCTTCACAGACTACTATATTTGGCTGAATAACTCTCTAAAGAATGAAAAATAAATCAGTATAGAAATTAAGAGAGATATTGAAGACTTTCTAAAATTGAATAAAAATGAATACACAACATATCCAAATGTATGAGATAACCACAATGAAAGTGGTTATAAGAAGCAAGTTCATAGCACTAAGTAGCTACATGAAAATAACTGGAGAGATCTCATACTAGCAACCTAATAGCATACCTGAAAGCTCTAGAACAGTGATTCTCAATCTTCCTAATGTTATGACACTTTAATACAGTTTCTCATATTGTGGTGACCCACAGCCATAACATTATTTTGTTGCAACTTCATAACTGTAATTGTGCTACTTTTATGAATCAGAAATATATGATATGCATATTTGATATATGACCCTAAGGGGGTCATGACTCACAACTTGGGAACCACTGCTCTAGAACAAACAGAAGAAATCACACTTAAAAGGAGTAGATGGCAAGTCATAATAAAACTCCAGACAGAAATCTATAATCTAGAAATAAGCAAACAAAAAATCCAATACAGTATAATGCAAACAGCAACAAAAGCAATGGAATGAAGGGTAGGTTCTCTGGGAAAATCAATAATACTAATAAACCCCTATCCAAATTAACTAACAAGCTAAGAAACAATATCCAAATTAACAAAATCAGAAATGAAAAGGAAGATACAACAACAAAGATAGAGGAAATCCAGGGAATCATAAGGACATGTTGTAAAATCCTATAATCCACCAAATAGGGAGGTCTGAAAGAAATGGATAATTTCCTCAATAGGTGCTACTTACAATGTTAAATTAAGATCACACAAGCAATTGAAACTGACCTATAGCCTCCAGTGAAATAGAAGCAGTCATTAGGCTGTACAGTGGTGGCACATGCTTTTAATCCCAGCACTTGGAAGGAAAGAGGCAGGTGGATCTCTGAGTTCAAGGCCAGCCTGGTATACAGAGTGAGTTCCAGGACAGTCAGAGCTACACGGAGAAACTTTGTCTTGCAAAACAAAAACAAACAAACAAAAACAAAACAACAAAAGCCCAATGATACATGATTTTAACACAGAATTTTGCTCCACTTTCAAAGAGGAGCTAATGCTGCCACTACTCCTCAAATTATTCCATAAAACAGAAAGAGAAGCAACATTGTCAAATTTATTTTATGAGGCCATAGTTACTCTGCAACCCAAACCATAACAAAGACTCAACAAAGTTAAGAGACTTATAGACCAATTTCCTTTATGAACAAAAACCCAAAAATACTCATTAAATACGTACAAATCAAATCAAAGAACACATCATGAAGATTATCTACCATGATTAAGTAGGAGTCATCCCAGAGATGCAGGGATGATTCAATACACAAAAATCAATAAATATAATCCACCATATAAACAAATTGAAAGAAAAAAATAAAAAAGTGATCATCTTATCAGATTCATAAAAGGCCCCAATCATAATCCAATATGCCTTTATGATAAAAGTCCTGTGGACACCTTGTTTTGATCATGAAGCTGAAATGGTACTGGTCAAACTGGGTAGGTACATGTAGAAAAATGCAAGTAGGTCCATACTTATCATCACCCTACACAAAACTAACTCCAAATGGATCAAAGACCTCAACATAGAACCAGATACATGAGCCTGATAGAAGAGAAAATGGGAAATGGCCTTAAGCTCATTGTCATGGAAGAAGACTTTCTGACAAGGACACCATTAATACAGGCAACAAGATCAAAGATTAATAAATGAGAACTGATGAAACTGAGAAGCTTCTGTATGGCAAAGAACACCATCATTTTGACAATGCAATAGCCTACAGAATTTGAAAAGATTTTTACTAACTGCAGACTCAGTAGAGCACTAATAATATTCAAAATATATAGATAACTTAGGAAACTAGGCATCTAAAAACCAAATAACTTAAAGTAAAAATGGAATACAGATTGAAAAGTGAATTCTAAATAGAAGAAACTCAAGAGGCCAAGAAACACTTTAAAAATATAGTCAAAATCCGTAGCCATCAAGGAAATAAAAATCAAAACATTTTGAGATTCTATTTTACACCTACCAGAATAGCTAAGAACAATAATACAAGTTGCAGCTCATGCTGGTGAGGATGTGGAGCAAGGGGACTCTTCCTACATTCTTGGTGGGAGTGTAAACTTGTACAATCACTATAGTGTGGTGATTCCTCAGGATGGGAGCTGATCTACCTCAAGATTCAGCTATACCACCTTGGGAATATATCCAAATGATGCTTCATGCTACCAAAAGGCCATCTGCTCAACCATGTTCAATGCTGCTCTACTCTTAATATCCAGGACTTAGAAACAACCTTCTGATGTCTCTCATCAGAATAAGAGATTAACAAAATGTGGTACATTTACACAATAAAGTATTTCACAGCTGTTAAAAAAAAATGACCCCATGGAATTTGCAGTCAAATGGAAGGAACTAGAAAAAAATCATTCTGAGTGAGGTAACCCAGATTTAGAAAGATAAATATGGGATATATTTGCTTTTGATAAATGAGCTACAATCCTTAGACCCAGAGAGGTCATACATAGGAAGGAACTAGAGGAACACATGACTCTCTCCGTGAAGGTGAAATAAAATAGATTTTATGGTTGTATTGAGGTTGGGAAGATGAAAAGGAAAGTATCAGGTGGGGAGAGGGTGTAGAGAAGGGATTGAAGAATATTGTGGGCAAAGACAGCTAGAATTGAACAGCATTTGAGGGATGGTGTGGAAACCCAGTGCAGCAGAAACTTTTCAAAATATACTAAGGTAATCCTAAAGAAATCTAAATAATGAGAGAGACAATTCCATATGCCCATTTTAACAATCCAGATTGCTGCCAAAACAATAGTTTTTTCTCCATTCACTGATAGCAAGTCCCCACTGATGAAGACCACTCCCTACCCCCAACCCTACACCCCACACATATACCTCATTGACCATGGAGAGGAGGAGCTGGTGCCTACATGGAACTTTTACCTTATGTTCTAGTGTCTGGTATGAGAAGGCCACCAAGAGAAAAACACAAACACCAACCCAGCCATAAACCCTTTGATCTACAATTTATCCTCCCTGAAAAATATGCTAGGTAATGGTGGAACAAAGCTTGTGAGAGCAGCCAGCCAATGTTTGATTTGACTTAATGCCCACTCCATGAGATGAAACCATATCCAACACTGCTTGGATAGCCAACAACTAGAGATTAGATGCCCCAAGAGTCTACAGTAAAACCAAATACTACTTGTCTTTAAAATAAAAAAAACCCAAAAAACCAAAAAAAAAAAAACTGTAGCAATAAATTGACTCCTAATGATATTCTGCTATACTCAGATCAGTGCCTTAGTAAGCCATCATCACAGATGTGTCCTTCTCTGCAGGAAATAAGAACAAATATAGAGACCCACAGTCAGTCATTACACCACACACACACACACACACACACACACACACACAGAGTGAGCGGGAGAGAGCAGAGAGGGTGGGACTGAGGAGGGAGGGGAGGAAAAACATACTTTGGAATATTCCGCTCTAAATGAGATGTCTCCATCAAATCTATCAAATCCTCCCTTTCAAAGCTAAAGGAGCCCCACAGAAGAGGATCAGAAAGAGTGTAAGATCCAGAGGGAATGAAGCAAACAGAAGAGCAAGGCACTCTAAATCAACTGAGCAAAGTTCTTATGAACTCACAGAGTCTGAAGGAGTTTGCACAGAGTCTGCACCAGGTCCTCTGAGTATATATTACAGCTTTCATTTTAGTTCTTTTGTGGGGCTCCTGAGTCTGTGAACAAGGGATCTCTGATTCTTATGCCCTCTTCATGCTTTTTCCTTCTGTTGGTTTGCTTTTTCCAACTTCAATTTAATGGTTTTTATTTAATCTTATTATATTTTATTTGTACAAACTTTCTTTTAGAAGCCTGTTCTTTTCTAATGAGAGATAGAAACGAAGTGCATCTAGCTGGGAGGGGAAGTAGGGAGGAAATGTTAGGAAGAGAAGGAGGGCAACCTGTAGTCTGGACATATTGCACAAAAAAAGAGATGTTTTTACGAAAAAAGGTGTAAGGGAGAAAAGCATGTATTTACAATCTTAGTGCAACTGGCAGATGTGCTAACATCATGCTACTTGGAGTCTAGTGGAGCAGGAAGAATTGGGATGAAGTTGTCATCTGAAGAACAAGTTTTTCTGAAACAGTGTCTTTGCTGGTATACTAGTAAGAATTCTTTTATTTTCATGGAGACTTTTTTAAATTTGTGATACTTTTCATGTGGCTATTACAATGACTTAAAATTGCAAAGTTCTGTTCTCTTGGCTCATGTTTCCTGCATTTAGACTTTTCAATGGTTTGTGAGCCACGGTGTTTGCACTTGGACTCATGCTGCTAGAGGCTCATTAATTTGTTTTGCATGCTACTTCCTCATCAGTTTAATTATTATTCATTCTTATTCATCCATGGTATTAAAGCTAGCTACTTGATAATCTTTCCTCTTTGATTATTTTTAACTAAAATGATTACTTTTTATTTATTGCTCTTTCTTATTTTACATGTTGATCCCAGTTCCCTCTCCCTCCCTTCCTCCCATGCCTCCCTACCCCCCAACCCATCCCATTCCCCACCCACACCACAGGGAGGGGGAGGCCTTCCAGGAGAGATCATCAAAATCTATCAAGTCACTTGGAATAGGGATTAGTCCCTCCCTCCTGTCTCTAGGCTAAGGGAGTGTCCCTCCAAGGAAAATGTGCGCCCAGAGTCATTTCCTGCACTGGGAATACATCCTGGTTTCACTATCAGAGGTCGCTTAGACTGCCCATGCCTTATAATTGAGACCCATGTTCAGAGGGTCTGAGTTGGTCCAATGCTGGTTTCCCATGTATCAGTCTGGGGGTCCATGAGCTCCCCCTTGTTCAGGTCAGCTGTCTCTATGGGGTTCTGAAGCCTGGTCTTGACCCCCTTTCTTATCACTCCTTATTCTCTGCAACTGGATTCCAGGAGTTCAGCTCAGTGTTCAGCTGTGGGTGTGCTTCCAACAGCTACTACATGAAAGTTCTAGGATGCCATGTGCGTTATCAATCTCATTATAGGGAATGGAATTTAAGTTAGCCTCTCCATTGTTGCTCACATTGTTAGTTGAGGTCATCCTTGTAGGTCTCTGGACATTTCTCTAGAGTCAGTTTTTCTTCAAACCTATAATGGCTCCCTCTATTACAATATCCCTTTATTTGGCTCTCTTCTATTCATCTCCCCACTCAATCTGCCTGGTTCCACATGTTTCCTTCTCCTCCCTTCTCTTTCTCCTAACTCCCTCTCCACTCACTCCCCCCACCCATGATTCCAATATGCTCAGGAGATCTTGTCCCTTTCCCCTTCTGTGAGGGAACTTGTATGAATCTCTTAGGTTCCTCCTTGTATCCTAGTTTCTCTGGCAGTGTGTATTATAGACTGGTGATCCTTTGCTCTATGTCTAAAATCCATATATGAGCGAGTACATACAATGTTCCTCTTTTTGTGACTAAGTAACCTCATTCAGGATGGTTTCTTCTGGTTCCATCCATTTGCCTCAAATTTTAAGATTCCATTTTGTTTTATGTTGTTGTTGTTGTTGTTTTTGTTTTGTTTTGTTTTTTGTTTTTTGCTGAATAGTATTCAAGTTTGTAAATGTACCACATCTTCTTTATGCATTCTTTAGTTGAGGGTCATCTATGTTGCTTCCAGGTTCTTGCTATTACAAATAATGCTGCTATGAACATAGTTGAACAGATGTCTTTGTGTATGGATGTGGCTCATTTGGATATATGCCTAAGATTGGGATTGACAGGTCCTGTGGTAGACTGATTTCTATTTTCCCGAGGAACTGCCATACTGATCTCCAAAATGGAGGAGTGTTCCCTTTTCTCTACGTCTTCTCCAGCATAAGCTGCCATTGGTGTTTGTGATTTTAACCATTCTGACAGGAGTAAGATGGTATCTCAGAGTTGTTTTGATTTGCATTTCCCTAATGGTTTAGGATGTTGAACACTTTCTTAAGTGTCTTTTAGCCATTTTGGATTCCTCTATTGCCAATTCTCTATTCAGTTCTGTACACCACATTTTAATTGGATTATTTGGTGTTTTGGTGACCAGTTTCTTGAGTTGTTTCGGTATTTGGGAGATCCTCCCTATATCAAATGTGGGGTTGGTGAAGATCTTTTCCCAGTCTGTGGTTTGCCATTTGGTTTTGTCAACTGTGTCCTTTGCCTTACAGAATCTTCTCAGTTTGAGGAGGTCCCATTTATTGTCAATATCAGTGTCTGTGCTACTGGTATCATGTTCAGGAAGTGGTCTTCTGTAGCAATTTGTTCAAGGGTACCTCCCACTTTCTCTTCTAAGAGGCTCAGTGTGGCTGGATTTATGTTGATCCATTTGGAGTTAAGTTTTGTGAATGGTAATTATATGAATCTTTCTGACTCTTCTACACACCATCATCCAATTGTGCCAGCACCATTTGTTGAAGATGCTTTCCTCCTTCCATTGTATAATTTGAGTTGTTTTGTCAAAAAATCAGGTGTTCATAGGTGTGTGGGTTGATATAAGGATTTCTGATTCAATACGTATTTTTGTGCCAATACCAAGCTGTTTTCAGGACTATAGCTCTATAGTAGAGCTTGAAGCCAGGGATGGTGATGCCTCCAGAAGTCCATTTATTTTACAGGGTTGTTTTGGCTATCCTGGATTTTTTCTTTTTCCGTATAAAGTTGATTATTATCTGATGGGATATGTTATTCTGTAAATGCGTTTCTCATACTGGTTAATGAATAAAGCACTGTGGCCAATGGGAAAGCAAGATTGGCGGGGTAAAAGACAAGGAGGAAAGAGGAAGTAGGAAGGAGGAGTCAGCATGGAGAGCCTGGAAAGAGCATATGCGGGCCTGCCGCTCTCCGGTAAGATGAGCCATGTGGAAATACTTAGAATAATAGAAATGGGTTAGTCATTAAGACAAAGCTAGCTGATAAACAATGATATAAGTGGCCATCAGCTTGTATCAAATACAGAGTCTCTGCGAGTTATTGAGGGCTGGTGTGGTGGCCGGACCAGACTGGAGGTGGGGGAAAATCCTACTTGTAATAATTATCCCTTCAAGGTCAGTGAAGAATTGTGCTGGGATTTTGATGGGGATTACATTGATTCTGTAGATTGCTTTGGCAAGATTGCCATTTTTACTATGTTTATCCAAGATTATGGGCAGTCTTTCCATTTTCTGGTGTCTTCTTTAATTCTTTCTTTAACGACCCAAAATTCTTGCTATACAGGTCATTCACTTGTTTGGTTAGCATTATTGCAAGATATTTTATGTTGTTTGTGGCTATTGTAAAGGGTGTTGTTTCTCTGATTTCTTTCTCAGCCCCTTTATTGTCTGTGTATAGTAGGGTTACTGATATTTTCAATCTTGTATCCTGCCACTTTGCTGAAGTTGTTTGTGAACTGTAGGAGTTCTCTAGTAGAGTTTTTTGGGTCATTTATGTAAACTATCATATCTGCAATTAGTGAAAATTTGACTTCTTCCTTTCAAATTTGTAAACCATTGATCTCCTTTTGTTATCTTATTGTTTTATCTAGAACTTTAAGTGCAATATTGAGTTATGGGGAGAGTGGACATCCTTGACTATTTCTTGATTTTAGAGGATGCTCTAGCTAAAACTTTAAGTACAATATTGAAGAGATATGAAGAGAGTGGGGAGACTTGTCTATTTCCTGAATTTAGAGGAATTGCCTTAAGCTTCTCTCCATTTAGTTTGATGTTGGCTGTTGGTTTACTGTATATTGCTTTTATTATGTTGTCCCTGATCTTTCCCAGATCTTTATCATGAAAGTGTGTTGCATTTTGTCAAATGATTTTTCAGTTTGTTTATATGGTGAATCACATTGATAGATTGTCCTATGTTGAACCATCCCTGCATCCCTGGGATGAATTCTACTTGGTCGTGGTGGATGATTTCTCTAATGTGTTCTTGGATTTGATTTGCCAGTATTTTATGAGTATTTTTTGCCGCAATGTTCATGAGGGATATTTGTCTGTAATCCTCTTAGTTTTGTCTTTTTGTGGCTTGGGTACCTAGGCAGTTTTAGTCTCATAAAAAAGTGTTTGTTAATGACCCTTCTGCTTCCACCATGTGGAAAAAATTGAAGAGTATTGGTATTAGCTCTTCTTCGAATTTCTGGTAGAATTCTGCACTGAAGCCATTTGTCCATGGGATTTTTTTTTTTTTTTTTGCTTGGGGGACTATTCATGATTGCTTCTATTTCATTAGAGGTTATAGGTATATTTTAGCTGCTTATATGTTCCTGATTTAAATTTGGTAAGTGATAGCTATCCAGAAATTTGTCTATTTCCTTTGAATTTTTGAATTTTATGGAGTAGAGGTTTTCAAAGTATGACATAAAAATTCTCAGGATTTCCTCAGTGTCTGTTGTTATGACCCCCTTTTCCTTTTTGAATTTGCTGATTTGCATGTTCTCTGTCTGTTTTGTGGTTAGTATGGATAAAGGCTTTTTTTTTTTTTAAATCTTGTTGATTTTCTCAAAGAACCAACTCTTTGTGACATTGATTCTTTGTATTGTTTTCCACCCTCAAATTGATTATTTCCTGGAGTCTACTCCTCTGGGGTGAGTTTGCTTCTTTTTGTTCCAGGGCTTTTGCTTCTTTTTGTTCCAGTTGTGCCATTAATTCTAATGTAACTAGCCTTCATGTTCTTTATGGACACTTAGTGCAATGAACTTTCCTTGTACCACTGCTTTCAAAGTGTCCCATAAGTTTGGGTATGTTGTGTCTTCATTCTCATTGAATTCTAGGAAGTCTTTAATTTCTTCTTTACTTCTTTCTTGACCCAGGAATGGTGGAATTGCGTATTGTTTAGTTTCCATGAGTTTGTAGGGTTTCTGCAATTTTTGTTGCCATTGTATTCTAACTTTAAAGCATGGTGGTCTGATAAGAAACAGGGGGCTATTCCATTGTTTTGTAAATGGTGAGGTTTATTATGTTGCCTAGTATGTGGTCAATTTTAGAGAAGGTGCCATGTGGAGCTGAGAAGAAGATATATTCTTTTGTTAGTTCTTTTGTTTCTTAAGTTTCTATCTGGTGGTCCTGTATAGTGGTGAGGGTGGGGTGTTGAAGTCTCCCAGTATGAGTGTGTGAGTTTTATGTTACCTTTGAGTTTTAGTAGTGTTTCTTTTATGAATGTGGGTGCCTTTGTATTTGATGCACAGATGCTCATAATTGAGACTTTGTACTGATGGATTTCTCTTGTGATGATTACAAATGACCTTCTTCATCTCTTTTGACTGATTTTGTTTTGAGGTCTAACTTGTTAGATATTAGGTTAGCTGCACCTGCTTGCTTCTTGGGTCCATTTGATTGGAAGATTTTTTTTTTTCCTAACCTTTTATCCTGAGGTAGTGTCTCTGTTTGAAGCTTAGATATGTTTCTTGTATGCAGCAGAAGGATGAGTTCTGTTTTCTTATCCATTCTGTTAGCCTGTGTCTTTTTATAGGCAAATTGAGACCATTAAATAAGGAAAAGTAAAGTGGGATTATTTATTGCTTATGTCTTTGTGAGTATAGTTAACATCCTTGGGTCGCAGTTTTTCTTCCAGAACTTTCTGTAAGCCTGGATTTTTGGATATGTATTGGCTTTGTCATTGAATGTCTTGTTTTCTCCATCTATAGTGATTGGGAGTTTTGCTGGTTATAGAAACCTGGGCTGGCATCTGTGGATTTTTAGTTTGTAAAATATTCATGCAAGACCTTCTGGCCTTCAGAGATTCCAAGGAGAAGTCATGTGTAATTTTCATAGGTCTGCGTTTATATGTGACCTGGCATTTTTCCTTCGCTGCTCTTAATATTCTTTCTTTATTCTGTATGTTAGGTGTTTTGGTTATTATGTGGTGAGGGAAACTTATTTCTTTTTGGTCTAATCTATTTGATGTTTGTTATGCTTCTTATACTTTCATAGGCATGTCATTCCTCAGATTGAGAAAATTTTCTTTTATTTTGTTGTGTATGTTTTCTGTACTTTTGAGGTGGGCTTCTTCACCTTCTTCTATGCTTATTATTCTTAGGTTTGGTCTTTTCATGGTGTCCGACATTTTCCTGGATGATTTGTGTTAAGGATTTGTTTGAAAATTTTCTTTGGTCTTCAGCATCTGAGAGTCTCTCTTAGATCTCTTGTACTCTGTTGGTTATGCTTGCATCTGTAGTTCCTGATCATTTGCTCAGTTTTTCTATTTCCAGCATTGCCTCATTGTCTCTATTTTAGTTTTCATGTCTTGAACTGTTTGAATTGTTTTCTTTATCTGTTTGATTGCATGTTCGTGGCTTTCCTTACTTTCTTTAAGAGATTTTGTTCATTTCTTCAATTTTTTTTGCTTGGTCTGTTCCTCTGTTTCTTCCAATTTTTTGTTTGTTTTTCTTCCTTTTCTTTAAGGAATTTTCTTATATCTTCTTCAAGGGCCTCTATAATTTTTATGAAGTTATTTTTTAAGTCGTTCTTGTCTGCTTCATCTGCTTTGGTGTGTTCAGGTCTAGTTGATGTAGAGTCCATAGATTATGGTGGTGCTATACTGGTCTTTCTATTTTTGGGTGTTTTCTTGTATTGCCGTCTTCCCATTGCTTCTTCCAGTAGGTGCAGGTGGAGTCTCTCTCTCTCTCTCTACACTGTGGTCTTGGAGGTTGTATGTGGGTCAGGAGTACAATGTCTATTACTCTGGATGGTCTGAGCTCTCTTGGAGGTCTTTGATGCAGAGGCAACAGCACAGCAATGATGTGGGGAAGGCAGGCTCAGGATGGTCTTAAGTACTCAAGTAGAGGGCAGGTGAAGGTGTCCAAAGGTCAGGTGAGGGCAGGATCAAGATTGTCTTACGTGGATAGGTGGGTACAGAATGCTCAGAGCCATCCCAGGAAGTTCTAAGGAGATGAAGGGTGTGTTGGACCCACACTCTGGTCAAATGCTTACCCCAAGCAGTGGGCCCAGCATGGCCAAGGATGAGGGGGCTACAGGCTCTTGGTATATGGTCCAGAATACCAGGACTGAACCACTCAGGCCAAGATTATTGGGGGGGGTGTCGAGATGCAGAGCTAACCCAGGGAGTTCGAGGAAAGGATGTGGTGGGATTCAGCCTGGGCTGGTCCCAGGCTCACATCAAGCCTGGTGATGAGGCCCAAAGATCATGTGAGTGCAAATGTTCCTGCGTAGTTAGACAGGTCTAATATGTGCAGAGGCTACCCAGGAATTTACAAAGAGATGGAAGGGCTGTTGGTCCCACACTCTGGGCAAAAGCTCACCCTGAGCAGTGGGTCCAGCAGGGCTAAGAATGAGGGGAAGCCTATAGTTATTTTTTACTCTTTCAATGAGTAGAGGGACAGAAATTACATTTTACTGTATTTGGCATCACTTAGGATATTGCTAGAAAGACCATATAGTTTCTTAAGTGTGGCCAGGAGGGTAAAAAGAATTGACATCACAAATCAAATTGATCGGCAGGACAAGGCTAAGAAACATTTGTGTTTATTTATTTGGAGTAATATTGGGTAATACATAATGCATATATGTTATATAAAGAACCCACATAGAAAAGAAGAAACAATTTGATTTAGGAGATGTGTCAGTTAGACAGAATGCTAAAGACACAAAGGCATAGGGCTGTGTAAGCAGTGAACAGATGGCTATTGGTTCTATTTGTTTTCTGGTTGAGGTTTGGCTAAGCTTTTATGTCCTTTCTCACAGTATTTTTCTTTTCCTTTTGTTGTGATAAAACACTCTGACAAAAATCACTTATCTATTTTCATCATTCACTGGATAAAGGCTCTCTGATGACATTGGTGTCGTTATCAATATGATTACAAGAGACAGCCAGTTCAGGTACCTTCTCCACTATTGCTAAGAGTCTTAGTTGGGGTCATCCTTGTAGATTTGCCGGAGTTTCCCTTGTACCACATTTCTATCTGACCCCAAAATGTTCTCCATTAAGATGTCTCTTTCATTACTCTCCCCATCTATTCACCCCTTTAACTCAATCCCTCATGTTTTCATCCCCAGTGGCCCCTAGTCTTCCCAGGAAATCTCTTCTATTTCTTGTTCCCAAGGAAATCCATACACCCAAATCCTTCCCTTTGGGCCCTCCTTGTTAGCTAGCCCCTCTGGTGCTGTGGATTGTAGCATGGTTATCCTTTACTTTACAGGTAATACCCACTTCATGTTTGCAGAGCTCCATAGCCGAGCATTTGGCTGAGTTGGAAAAATCTGTTAAAGAGAGGGAGGAAGAATTGTAAGAGTCAGGGAATAAGGTCATCACAAAAGAATCCATAGAAACAACTAATCTAGGCTCATAGGAGCTCACAGACTCTGCACCAACAGCTATGGAACCTACATAAGACTGACTTAGGCCCTCTACTTACATGTAATAGTTGTGTAGCTTGATCAACTTTTGGGAAACAGGACCTATCCATAACATTTTGGCTGGCTTCCAGAAACCGATTCCTGGGTTGCCTGCCCTGCCTTTATACAAGGGGAGGAGCTAAATCCCCTAAACTTGATATGCCATGCTTTGTTACACTCCTTTCTGAACAGAAACAGAGAAGGAGTGGATTGAAGGTAGGGTGGAGGAGAAAATAGGGAGTAGGAGGTGGAATGAGATGAGGGAGTGTAAATTGTGATTGGGATGTACAATAAATACATAAATTTAATTAATAATAAAAAACAGCTTAGAAAAGAAAGGAAGTTGTTTCAGCTCATAATTACAGGTTAGGGAGACATTAAAAGGAATGTCAAATACCAGTTCTATTGGCAAGAACAGAAAAAAGTTAATATATACATGCTCATTTGCTTTCTTGTGGTTATGTTGACTTCTTCACTCTCATACAGTTCAGAATCTCCTGCCCAGTGAATGGTGCAGCCCACATCTTTATTCATCAATTAGCTTAATTAAGACAATCTCTCACAGACATGCTCACAAGCTAACCCAGTGTAAACAATCCCTCCCTGAAACTCTTTCCAAGTAATTCTAAGTTATTAACACTAATCATCACAGGTGACAATTGACATTAACCATAAAAATAACTGGATCATGGTGACTGACTTTTTAATGTGAGTTTCAATTTGGTTTAACAATATGTTATTGGCATTTTCTACCTGTATGGACATTGGTGTGTAGTTTTCTTTGTTTTTATCTGGTTAAATATCAGGCTTCAAAAAAATTGAAATTTGGGCATAGTTGCAAACAAAACAAAACAAAACAAAATCAACAATAACAAAAACAAAAGCAGTCTGAGGGAATGCTGGAAATAGAAAAGCTGAGTAAATTAAATGATCAGGAATTATAGGTGCAAGCATAACCAACAGAATACAAGAGATGGAAGAGAGAATCTCAAGTGTTGAAGATACACTAGGAGAAATACATTTATCAACCATAGAAAATCTTAAATTCAACAAATCCCTAACACAAACTATCCAGGAAATATGAGACACCATGAAAAGGCAAAATCTAAGAATAATAGGTATAAAAAAAGGTGAAGAAACCCAACTTAAAGGTGTAGAAAATATATTTAACAAAATCATAGAAGAAAACTTTTCCAACATAAAGAATGACATGCCAAGGAAAGCACAAAAATCTTACTGAAGATCAAATAGAGTGAGACACACACACACACACACACACAAACAAGTTCCCTCACCACATAATAATGTAAACAACAAACATAGAAACTAAAAAAATGAATATTAAGGGCAGCGAACGAAAAATGCCAAGTAACATATAAACGCAAACCTATCAGAATAACACCTGACTTCTCCAAAGGCAAGAAGGTCTTGGATAGATACTCTACCAACACTAAGAGACTGCAGATGCCAGCCCAGACTATCATTCCCAGCAAAGCTTTCAATCATTATAGATGGAGAAGCCAAGTTATTCCATGAAAAAAAAAAACAGATTTAAACAATACTTATCAACAACTCCAGGCCTACAGTAAGTTCTGGAAGGAAAACTCCAACCCAAGGAAGTTTAACTAAACACCCAAAGACATGGCCAATAGATAAACATACCTTACCAGAACCCAAAAGTAAAAACAGGGCAAATATACACACAATAACACTGCCAATGATAAATCTAAAACAAAAAAGAATTAACAATCAATGGTCATTAATATCCCTCAATATTAAAGGTCTTAATTTGCCTATAAAAAGAAAAGGCAAACAGAATGGATACAAAGACAGAATCCATCCTTCTGCTGCATACAAGAAACATACTTCAACTTCAAAGATAGGCATTACCTCAAAGTTAAGGGGTGGGAAAAGATTTTCCACTGTAATGGACCCAAGGACCAAGCAGGTGTAGCAATCATAATATATAACTAATTAGACTTTAAAATAAAATCAATCAAAAGAGATGAAGAAGGTCATTTCATATTCATCATGAGAAATCCATCAAGATGAATCTCAATTCTCAACATTAATGCCCCAAATACAAAGACACCAACATTAGTAAAAGAAACATTATGAAAATTCAAATTGCACATAAAACCACACATATTTATAGTGGGATATTTCAGCACCCCACTCTCAACATTAGTCAGATCCACCAGACAGAAACTTAACAAAGAAACAAAGTAACTTACAGAAGTTATGACCCAGTTGGTCTTAACATTTATAGAATATTCCATCCATATACAAAGGAATATACCTTCTTCTCAGTGCCATATGGGACCTTCTCTAAAATCAACCATATACTCATCAATATAGCAAATCTCAATAGGTATAAAAAAACAGTTGGAATAATCTCCTGTATCTTATCAGACCACCATGCTTCAAAGTTAGAATTAAACAACACAAATAGCATAAACCCTACAAACTCATGGAAATTGAACAATCCACAATTCCTGGGCCAAGGAAGAAATAAAGAAAGCAATTAAAGACTTCCTAGAATTCAGTGAGATGAAGGCACAATGTACCCAAACTTATGGGATACTTTGAAAGCAGTACTAAGAGGAAAGTTCATAGCACTAAGTGCCCACATGAAGAAACTGGAGAATTGTCACACTAGAGAATTATCAGCACAAATGAATGCTCTACAACAAAAAGAAGCAAACTCATCCTGGTGAAGAAGATGCGAGGAAATAATCTAATTGAGGGCTGAAATCAATAAAGTAGAAACTAGAAAAACGATATAAAGAATCAATGTAAAAGCATTGGTTCTTTGAGAAAATCAACAAGATAAACCTTTATCCAACATAACCAAAATGCTGAGAGAGAACATGAAAATTAATGAAATCAGAAATGAAAAAGGGCACGTAACAATGGAAACTGAGGGAATCCAGAGAATATTCTGGTCATACTTTGAAATCCTGTACTTCATGAAATTAAAAAAAAAATAATAGAAATTGACAATATTATGAATAGATATCACTTAACAAAATTAAATAAAGAACATATAAGCATCATAAAAAGCCTTATAACCCCTAATGAAATAGAAGTGGTTACCCAAAGTCTCCCAACTGAAGAAATCCCAGGACCAGAATGCTTTAGTACAGAATTCTACAAGAAACTCAAAGAATAGCTAATACCAATATGCCTCAAAGGGTTCCACACAATAGAAACCAAAGGGTCATTGCCAAACTCTTTTTATGGGGCTATGATTACCTTAGTACCCAAGCCAAGCAAAGACAGAACTAAGAGAGAGTACTACAGACAAATATCTCTCATTAACATTGATGCAAAAATACTCAATAAAATACTAGCAAATTGAATCCAAGAGCACATCAGAGAAATCATCCACCATGACCAAGTAGGCTTCATCCCTGGGATGCAGAGATTGTTCAACATATGGTAATCTGTCAATGTAATCTACCATATAAACAAACTGAAAAAGAAAAACCACATGACCACTTCACTAGATGCTGAAAAAGCCTTTGACAAAATTTAAAACCCCTTTATGATTAAGGTATTGGAGGGATCAGGGGTAACAGAAACATACCTAAACATAAAAAGGGCAATGTACAGTAAACCAACAGGCAACATCAAACTAAATGAAGAGAAACTCAATGTGATTCCTCTAAAATCAGGAACAAGACAAGGCTGTCTACTCTCTCCATGTCTCCTCAATGTTGTCTTGAAGACCTAGCTAGAATGTTAAGAAGACAAAGGGAGATCAGGGGGATACAAATTGGAAAGGAAGAAGTCAAACTTTCATTATTTGCAGATGATATGATAGTTTAATAAGTGACCTGAAAATTCTACTAGGGAAGTCCTACAGCTGATAAACACCTTCAGCAAAGTGGCAGAATACAAGATTAACTCAAAAAAAAAGAGCTGAGAAAGAAGTCAGTGAAACATCAACTTTTACAATAGCCACAAACAACATAAAGTATCTTGGGGTAACATTACCCAAACAATTGAAAGACCTGTATAGCAAGAACTTTTAGTCCTTAAAGAAATAAATTAATAAAGATACCAGAAAATGGAAAGCTCTCTTAGGTCTTAGATAGGTATGACCAACATTGTAAAAATGCCAATCTTCCCAAAAGCATCTACAGATTTAATGCAATCCCTATAAAAATGCCAGCACATTTCTTCAGAGGCCTTGGGAGAACAATACTCAACTTTATATGGAAAAAGAAAAGACCCAGGATAGCCAAAATAACCCTGTACAATAAATGGACTTGCAGAGGCATCACCATCCCTGACTTCAAGTTCTACTATAGAGCTATAGTCCTGAAAACAGCTTGGTATTAGCACAAAAATAGACAAGGAGAATGGAATTGAAAACTGTGATATTTATCCACACACCTATGAACACCTGCTTTTTGACAAATAAGCTAAAATTATACAACAGAAAAGAAAATGTTCAACAAATGGTGCTGGCACAACTAGTTGATGGTGTGTAGGAGACTCAGAAAGATTCATATAATTACCATTCACAAAACTTAAGTTCAAATGGATCAAAGAACTCAACATGAATCCAGCCACACTGAATCTCGTAAAAAAGTGGGAGGTACTCTTAAACGAATTGATACAGAAGATCACCAGTGATACAGAAGATCACTGGCCCTGAACATAGGACCAGTAACACAGATACAGATCATCTATTAATAAATGGACCTCCTCAAACTTAGAAGTTTCTATAAGGCAAAGGAAACAATAAATGAGACAAAACCACAGCTTACAGAATGGCAAAAGATATTCACCCACCCCACATCTGACAGAGAACTCATTTCCAAAATATACAAAGAAATCAAGAAGCTAGTTACCAAAACACCAAATAATCCAGTTATAAAGTGTGTTATAGAACTAAATAGAGGATTCTCAATAGAGGAATCTAATATGGCTAAAAGACACTTGAGAACGAGCTCAACATCCTTAGCCATCAGAGAAATGAAAATCAAAGCAACTCTGAGATATCATCTTTCTCCCGTCAGAATAGTTAAAATAAAAAACACCAAAGACAGTTTATCTTGGAAAGGATGTGGAGAAAGGAGAACACTCTTTCACTGCTTGTGGGATTGTAAACTTGTACAACTACTTTGGAAATAATTATAGTGTTTCCTCAGGAAAATGGGAATCAGTCTACCTCAAAATCAAGTAATTCCACTCTTAGGCATATACGCAATGATGCACATTCATGCAACGAAGACATCTGTTCAATTATATTCATAGTAGCATTATTTGTAATAGCCACAACCTGGAATCACCCTAAATGCTTGGATGGAGACAATGTGGTATGATGGGAGATGTTATTCTGTAAATATGTTTCTCATACTGGTTAATGAATAAGGCACTGTTGGCCAATAGAAAAGCAAGATAGGTGGGGCTAGGAGACTAGGAGGAAGGAGGAAGTAGTGAGGAGAAGTCAACATGGAGAGCCCAGACAGATAGAACGCCTGTCTTACCTGCTCTGGCAGGTAAGATGAGACCACATGGAATACTTAGATAAGTAGAAATGGGCTAATCATTAAGACAGAGCTAGCTGGTAAGAAATGATAGTAACTGGCCAATAGCCTTATTTCAAATACAGAGTCTCTGTGTGTTATTTGGTGTTGGCGTGGTGGTGGGAATAGGTGGGCTGGTGGAAAACAACTAGCTACAGTGGTACATTTACACAATGGAGTACTACTCAGCACAAAAAAAAAAATGGACTCTTGAAATTTTCAGGCAAATGAATGGAACTAGAAATAAACATCCTGAGTGAGTCAACCCAGCCCAGTCAGTCAAAAGATGACAGGCATGGTATAAACTCACTCATATATGGTTTTTAGACATAGAGCAAATGCTTACCAGCCTATAATCCACACTGCCAGAAAAGCTAGGAAACAAGGAATACACTAAGAGAGACATACATGGTCCCCTGGAGAAGAGAAAAGGGACGAGATCTCCCAATCCAATTGGGAACATGGTGGGAAGGAATAGAGAGTTGGGCAAAAGGCAAGCAAGGAAAGAGAGATACCTTAATAGATGGAGCCATTATAGGTTTAAAGAGAAATCTGGCACTAGGGAAATATCCAGAGATCTGCAAGATGATTCCAACTAACAATCTAAGCAATAGTGGAGAGGCTACCTTAAATGCCCTTTCCCAATAATGAGATTGATGACTATCTTTTATATGCTCTCCTAGAGCCTTCATCCAGTAGCTGATGGAAGCAGAAACAGACACCCACAGCTAAAAACTGAGCTGAATTCCTAGAGTACAGTTGCAGAGAGGGAGGAATGATAAGCAAAGGGGTCAAGACCAGGCTGTAGAATTTTTACATATATATTTATTATTTTTTTTTCTTATTTTATGTATCTGTCCCAGTTCCCTCTTCCTCCCTCCCTCCCTCCCTCCCTCCCTCCCTCCCTCCCTCCCTCCCTCCCTCCCTTCCTCCCTGCCTGCCTCCCTCTGTTCCTCCCTCTCTAACTCCCTCCCATGCCTCCTAACCCCCCTTCCATTCCATTCCTCCGCCTACTCCACAGGGTGGGTGATTGGGTGATGCCTTCCAGGAGAGATCAATCTTATTTTACATATTGAAGGCTGGAGAAATTTACAGAAACTGTTGACCTGAACAAGTGGGAGTTCATGGACTCCAGTGTGATAGCTGGGAAACCAACATAGGACTAACCCAGACTCCCTGAATGTGGGTGTTAGTAGGAGGACTAGGCAGTTTATGGAGCCTCTGGTAATGGCTCAATATTTATCCCTAGTATATGAATGGACTTGGGAGGCTATTCCACATATAGAGATACTCTCTCAGTCTATACATGTGGCAGAGGGCCTAGGCGCTACAAATTATATGACAGACTTTGAAGACTCTCCAAGGAAGTCCTTTCTCTCTCCGGGGACCAGAAAGGAGATGGGATGGGGGTTTGTTGGGGAAATATGGGGGGTCAGAAGGGTGAGATAACTGGGATTAATATATAAAACAAGCTTCTTTCAAATAAATAAATAAATATATATGTATATATATACATATATATTTATATGACCTTATCTGTTGGTGTTGAATTTGTCAGAACGATGTTGATGTTTCTGAAGTTAGTATCATTATGGAATTGTACCTGATTGAAATCAGTAAAGCATTGTAATATTCTAGAGCTCAGCAGATAAGTTTCTTATGAACTTCTTCAGAAGCTAGAGGCTGTGGCTTCCTGGGCAGGGCCATGGATGAAAACATAGTACTTCATCAGTTTCAGGTCCTAAATACTGTTTCCTCTCACCAAATCCTTCCCAGTCAGAGGTCAACATGCAACCCACATCCTTAGGCTAAAATATTAAGATAAGAATAAGATGTCAGACTATGAAGATTCCAGTAATTTGCAATACTTTGAATAAACTTATTAACAAAATATCACTCTCACATCAAATTAGATTAAGTGAAATCTTACTGATATTTTTTTCTGATATGTCTTTCTTACAAGAACTAGAAGGCATCTGATCACTACATTCAATATGTACTTATGGTGAAAATATCATATGGTATCTATCATGTCATTTCTAAGGAATCTTGTCTCAGCTGGGTATGACAATGCAGCCTGTAATCCTGACATTTTGGAGGCTGGTGATGAAGGATTATGGTCTTTTAGAAAGCCATCTCACAGAAGATACAGTAAAGAGTAGAAGAGTGGTTATCAGAGACTGGAGAAGGAAGAAGACATGTAAGGTGAGGATTAGACAAAGAGGACAATGTTAAGTGAACAGGAAGAATATATCTGGAGTTTTTTTATACAGTAGAGTGATGATGGCTAACAATATTGTATTAATCACTTCTCAATACCTACATAGAGAACTTTTTATTGATGGAGTTCAAGAAAACTCTGAAGGAAGACCCCAGACACAAGTAGTATGTAAGAGCAAAAGGCATTTATTTACCAACTTATTTGAGGTTGTTCACCTGTACAAAATGTTGACAACTCAGAGGAGTGTGTAGGCTCTTTTTAAGGACTAGGAGAATTTCAGTGACGGTTAGGTCATCTCAAACATAATTGGTTAAGCAAGCAGAAGTTATATTAGCATACTTTTATTTTGGGCATACTTAGATAAGTTTCAAGGGAGTTGCAGAAACTTACCTTGAGATATTGTGGGGCTGACTCAGGCCTTGTGTTCACTCTGTCTTTCTTGTCCCTGAATGTAATTAGGTCATAAAAGGCCTTTTGTTGGCAGAGAGACACCTGTTTGATCCTCCCAGAGAACTGAAACTTAAATTCATTTGCAAAAGTGGTAAAATTTAAATCCTTCATTATGTTCTTGCTACCAGTCATCAGAGTCTGGACCAGATGTTTCCATATTCTTGAGTTTTGGCCTCTAAGATTCAAAAATAAAGGCTTGTGCAGATTTGCAAAAGATAGGTGAATTGCTTGCAGATGAGTATGTGTACATAGGATATTCAGGTGAAGAAACTAGGCTGCCAAGTATACCAGTAAAATTATGAGAGAGAGAGGCAGAGAAAGAGAGAGGGGGGGGCTTTGAGTTAAACTATCTCTTGTTTGCCTCCTTCAAGTCCTTTCTGAGAAACATTTCTTTTTAATTTGTTATGGAAGCTGAAGGCAAATTAATTCTTCAAGCTGAGACAGGATGTGGAGCATCATAGGACATGTGGACTCTTTTATTCTGTCTTTAATGCTATATATTTTGCCTGTGTCTCCTTTCGAGAGTAACCCCAAATTTCTCGGCTTGATAATTAAAAGTGAAGGTTGGCAATCCCTGGTCATAATCACATGAATGGCCCTCTTTGTTCTTTGTGGGAGCTATTGTTGAAGGGACATCTATAATTTGACCACTTAGATGCTGGAATAAATAAATTACACAATCTTATTGAGAAAAGGAGATTCAAGAGGAAGCAAAAGAATGAGCGCCAAGAGGTGTCACTAACAAGGAAAGGGGCACCAGTACTACTGTCTTTCCAGCCTGAGACTGAAGGACTGTCTCCTTGCTTTTCTAAAGTATCAGCTTTGTAGAGGGTATTTTGATAGTACCATTGCATTAACATGAAGTCAGATTTCCTCCTGTTGTGTATGAGCATGTCCCCACTTGTCGTGCTATGAGTAGGCTCTCTTTATTTTTGGAGAACTATCTCTGCAAGCCAGTTCAATGTATTTTTTAATATACAGTTTTGGAAATTATTATTATATAATTATGGCATTTACTCCTTTTCTTTTTTTCTCCCAAATACTCCCATGAATGCCTACTTGTTCCCTTTCTAATTCAGGGCCCCATTTTTGTGAATACATGCATGTATTGTGTGCTCACGTGTGTGTATGTGTGTGTGTTCCTAAACAAATAAACAACTAGATTTTTGATCTTTTGAGACAAGAGAATTGTGGCTATACCTAGTGAGATGGCAATAATTATCTTTAATTGATTTTCATGAGAGAGATTCTGGATTAATTTGGAGGTGGCTCTCCCAATAGCAGACTGAGCTGGGTTAGCTATAAAAAAAAAAAGATCAGAGGAACAGAGAACAAGAAAAAACATTCGCCACAGGATATAGCTCAATGTTAGATCTTAGAGTTTCCTGCAAGGAGGGTGAATTAACATAAACTGTTAGACAAGCGTCTGATCTGGCACCTGGATCAGTTTGGTGTGTAGACAGCAGTGAATAGAGTCCCGGGTTAAAAAGAAAAAGGAAGAGGTTACCTTTTTGAGTTAATTCAAGAACAGACCATGAATGTCAAGTATGTTACCAGTTTCTCCCACTCAGCTGATTGCCAGTAGCTAATGGATTTCCAAAGGTACTGAGCCTATTTGTTCCCTGGAATTTAAAGCCTTTGCTGGGGCCTAATCCTGTGGATATGCTGTCTGCACATACCCCATTCCTGGTGCTAAAAATCATAACAGTAAGGTTAGTGGGATTTAAAAGAAATGCAATTCGATTAGTCAAATCAGAAGCAACAGTTCCCTAGGCAGCAGTGTTTTAATCAGAAGAACAGGAAGCTGATAAAAGTTACCAAGGTCAGATGCCAGGTTGAAGCAATCATAATCAGTTTGTTTCATTTATCTTTGGATAGTGCTTTTGTATCTTCAAAGGGCTCAAATGAGTAGTCTATTGTTTCTGTTGGTTTTGGAATCAGAGAGACAGGCACGGCCCTGGAAAGATTAATTCAGATACTTCAATGACTTTCACTGCATTTGGAATGGCCAGCATGACAGACCATATAGGGTCCTTTCAATTTTGGATTAAGTTTTATGATATGCTTTTAAAATTTTTGAGTAGTGATTGTTCCCCAGCATTAATCTAGATATCAGTGGAGGTATGACCGGGGGCAAGAAAAACCTGAGTGTTCAATTTTTTAGCTGTCATCTCAAGTTGTCACAAATCAGTATATCTTGTGTCTTAGGGTCTTCTATTGAGTTTTTATATAAAAATGTTCTCTCATAAAACCTCTCAAAGGAGGTCATTTAAACTTTTGTTCTTGTGGATTCTCCATATTCTCATCAAGGCAATGGGGGTATAGTCAGCCATTTTCTTGGTCTCTTGGTAAAGATTGGCTAAATACATTTTCGAGGTATGATTGGCTCTTCCTGTTTTTTTCAGAGGACTGAATCCTCCAGCAGAATGTGAATAATATTTAATGCCTAAAACCTTAGTCGTCCTTTGGGTTATTTGTAACGTGAAGGAGGGTCGATTGTCACTCGGTAGGAGCTGAGCAACCCCAAATTAGAGATAATTTCTTTTAGTAAAGCCTTTGTTTCTTTGCTGCTTCTCTCTACATTCTGGTGGAGAAAGTCTAGGCCCACTCTTAAGGGTGTTTATCTGTGGACTCAGGAGTCTGTATCTTCTGAAGGATTGCATGGGAGTGAAACACCTCACCTATGAAACAGTAATAGTAGTGAACTGAGAGGATGGTCTAGCTGCAAATGTAGTTACAACTGTGTATACAATTGAGTAACTTACCTTCATATCAGTAAGAAGGTGACTCTACCTATTCACAATGTTTAGGATTAACTGGCATTCCTCAGAAGTAATTGTCTTAGTTTGGGTTTTTATTGATGTGATGAGACACCATGACCATGGCAACTCTTATAAATAGAAACATTCAATTGATGTGGCTTGCTCATTGTTTCAGAGATTCAGACTATTATGATCATGAAGCGGACCTTGGCAGCATGCAGGCATACATGGTGCTAGAGCTGATAGTCCTACATCTTGACTCAAAGGCAACAGGAAGTTTACTAACTGTCAAACTAAGGGAAACTTGAGAAAAAAAGACCTCAAAGCCTCACAGTGACATATTTCTCCAACAAGGCCACACCTCCTAATAGTGCCACTCCCTATGGGATTATGGGACCCTGGGGATCAATTACATTCAAACTATCACAGTGATGAGGCTGATGTTCTCTAGTGGGCCAAATGAATCTCTCCTGGCCTCTCTAGTCATCCCTCCTTTCCACAACCATAAGAGTCTCAGAAGTCTCTTCTCTCTTCTGAGACTAGGGACGGTCAATGTCCAATGTCACAGACCTGAGACAGTTTGCTCGCAAACATGACAGGGACCCTAGTGAAAATATCAAACAGTCTTTTTTTTAATTAGCTTTTTTGCATTCAAAGCTAGTCCTTCTAGGCTTTCTCTGTACTTTTGAGGACCTATCAAGGGCATGTCCTATTGTGGCTGCCATGTTTTTGGCCTATGTTTTTTATGTTTTGTTCTGTTCTTCCCTCCTCTTGGTCCCTATTGTTAAAGACAGGGAAATGATTTCTACAAGTTGGTTAGAAGTTTGGGGCCTCCATTTATGTTTTTTTAGAGTTTCTTCTGGCTGACTCGGTAATAAAATGTTGCCACATTAAGGCCTTTCCCTTAGGAATTGTAGGGTCAGTGTTATATTTATGGAAATCTTCCACAAATTTGTTATAAAACACAATAAGTTTCCCAATTTTCCCTGGGCTATCCCTTTGACTTTGTCACAGTTGTCTAACTGAGTTATTCTAATTTTCATCCCCAGTAAGACTGCAGAAATTTTGTTCTTACCTGAAATCTTAGTCAGGTAGGGGAGAGGGGATTGGTTCTTCCCTAGAATGTATGGTGCTTCCATTCTTAGCAAGCATCTCATCTGCCTCTGTTTGTCTGTAACAATATTTCCCCCTAAGGTCTAAGACTCAGAACTTCTTCAAGCTTCCCTGCTGAGTTCTCAACATATTCAGGAAGATTTACCCATGATTTTGAAAAATCCATAACAGCTGAAGAGTTGAGCCAGGATCTGGAAAGCAAAAATAATACTAAACAAGTTACCTTGCCATTTTTGGGTTTCTTTCCTCTCACTGCTATTTCAGTCCTAGGCAAAGGAGTTGGTGAAAAATGTCTAACAGTAGCTCTTTCTAACCAAACTCAATTGTTCAGTTGACAATAAAACCCATAGACAACATAAAGAAAAAGGTAAGAGTATTTCCTCATGCACTCTGAGCTGGCTCTGCAAAGAAATCCAGGAATATAGTTCAGTTGGTAGGGTGCTTATATAGCATGCACAAAGGTGAGTTTGAACACCTGCACTACACAAAGCAAGCTTGGTGGCACGTTCCTGTAATCTAGACCAAGTTGGGCTTAGAAACATGAGAGCCTGTTTCAAAAACATTTGTGTCTGAACCCCTAATAACTGAGTCAGAGAAACAATATTGGGCTTATTTTGTTGACTTAAATAAAATGTTGTGGATGCTACAAATTAGTTGTGCCTGCAGTGAAACTAGAGTGAATAGGAAGGGTATTCTTAGGAAGGCTATCCTGTTCTAGCCAAGGTGTGATTGATGTTTTAGATTCTGAAAAGAATTCCTTCTTTTCATCTATAATGATTTTGGTCCAAGAAATCTGGGCATGTTTCTCCTGACAAGGAGCCATGGTTCTTCATAAGAGAGCAGAGTTGCTACAGTAAACAGAGAGGTATTTCATCAAGAAAGTCATACATAAAATTCAGCTGTCTTTCCAAGTCAGTCTTCTTTCCCATGCTCATCATTCACATGAGTTTAGATATGTGAATACATTTGATGTTGACAATACAACTCTCTAGATTCCTAAGAGATTTCATAGATTGGGATCATAGAACTGTGTAAAAATAGGTTATAACTTCAATATGAACTTAATGTCTCAATCAACTAAAACTGACCTCTCATGTCAAAGAGAAAAAATAATATATTCTTTGCCAAATATGAGTATCAGGTTGGCCTTAAATAGCTATCCCAGCATGGGAGTGTTATGTGGCAAACTCTTCCAAATGGAACATTCCTTTCCTGAAAGACAATGAAGGCTAAAGGAAGAGTGAGTCTCAGGAGACTCAGGAAGCAAACAGATTTCACATATCTGTGAAAACTGAAGCATATAAGACTCATGAGGACCTTTCCTCGTAACTGACTATCACAGTTGTGGAGAGGATTTTTTTTTTTTTAAATCTGTTTAGCTGCCTGGAAGTTACACAGAGAATTCCAGGGTTTCAGTGCTGTGGAACAATCTTTGTACACTCTAAATATGTATTGTATGTATTGCTCTCATTGTTAATAAAAAGCTGATTGGCTGATGGCTAGGAAGGATTTTTTTCTAGGCAGAAAGAATGCTGGGAAGAAGAAGGGTGGAGACAGAGGAGTCAGCAGCCAGATAAAAAAGGAACAGTAATGAAGGAAATGTAAAACAAATGAGCAATACATAGATTAATAGATATGGATTAATTTAAGTTGTAAGAGTTAGTTTATAATAAGCTTGAGCTATTAGCTGAGGACTTCTAATTAATTATAAGTTTCTGAGTAGTTGCTTGCAAAGTGGCTGGTGGAACAGAGCTTACTGCAGTTCTGATGAAAAACTATATTTCAGCTTTTATATGTGGTCAACTATGTGGAGTGGGCTATTAATGATGCAGCTACATTGGAATAATCTCTGGTCCTTATCCCTCAAAAAACTCATTGGCTCACCAACTGGACTTGGGTAGGATTATTACTGTGATTAATAATTGATTCCCTGTATTGGCTGAGTAGTCATATGTGTGTAATAGCAAGAAGTTATACGACAGGAAGTCCTTCTGTATATATGCTTCTCTAATTGGTTGATAAATAAAACACTGTTGGCCAATAAGGCAGGAAGATAGGTGGGACTAGGAGACTATGAGTGTTCTGGGAAAGGTATACACAGGGAGCCTGCCAGAACAGTTGCCATGTGAGACACCAAAGGAGTTAGAGGTCTCAACCCTTCACCGGTAAGATAAGACCACATGGAAATAATTAGATTAATAAAAATGGGTTAATAATTAACACAGAGATAGCCAATAAGAAGCCCTAGTAATCAACAAACAACTTTATAATTAATATAACTTTCCAAGAATGACTTCCCAAAAAAATTAGGGGTGAGGAAGGGTTTTATTTTTTGTCTTTCCAGGAAAATAAAAGATATCCAGCTAAGGAATCTGGAGACTACTGGAAAAATGAGATATCTCAAGAAAAAGGACAAAACATCTAGGAAAAATTGTCCCAAGAAAAAGAGCAAATTTGCTTATTGGTGTATCACATTTACAACTTGGTAAAATTTCTTAAATCATTCCAAGTGTTTGTTTCTTATTTCTATACATACACATAATATGAATGGTCTTTTTGTAGTGTCAGTCCAATTAAAGATTAAAATCAGGCTTTGGGAGTTGGAGAATGGCTCTCTCCTTCTCTAAATTCAGGCATGCTTGTTAAAGTAAAATATGAAATACGTCTTGATGGGAGTTGTCATTCTGTAAATATCTTTCTCTTATTGGTTAATGAATAAAGCACTGTTGGCCAATAGGAAAGCAAAATAGGTAGGACTAAAAGACTATGAGAAGAGAGGAAGTAGTAGGGAGGAGATTCAAAATGGAGGACGAAGAGACAAGAATGCTGGGGCCTCTCTACAGTAAGATGAGACCATATGGAAACTTAGATTAATAGAAATGGGTTAATAATTAAGACAGAGCTAGCTGATAAGAAACTAGATAACTGGTTAACAGAATTATATATAATACAGCATCTCTGTGTATTATTTGGGGCTGTTGTGGCTGTGGGACCAGATCGGTGGGGGAAAAACTACTCACAATAATGTCTCATGTCAGAAGAGCCATCTGCTATGGAACAGAAGGAAAACAAATATTTAGGACTATTGCATTGCTACTAATCTCATATTTTTTATCATAATATTGTAGCATGTAAGTTTCCGCCAGCCCGCCAGTCTGGGCCCATAGCCGCGCCAGCCCCAAATAACATTCAGAGACTCTGTATTTGATACAATCCTGTTGGCCAGTTACCATTACTGTTTATGGGCTAGCTCTGTCTTAATTATTAACCCATTTCTACTTATCTAAGTATTTCCACGTGGTTGTCTTATCAGGGAGCCGCGCGGCAGGCTTCCTGCTCCTTCCCCGAGCTACATCTTGACCCCACCTACTACTTCCTCTTCCTCCTCCTAGTCTCCTAGCCCCACCTATCTAGTTTTCTATTGGCCACAGGGCTTTATTAACAGTATGAGAAACATATATACAGAATCACATCTCCCATCATCTCCTCTTTTCTGTCTAAAGTAAAAGAAGGGGTTTAACCTTAACATAGCAAAATATACCATACAACAGTTATCAAATAAGAATCACAGTTAACAATATTTAGTCCATTAACATTTTGTAAAACTTAAAGAAAATATCATCTATCCTATCTTTGTGAGTCCAAAGTCCTATATGTAACTTATCTTTAATCCTAACTAAGGAAAACTATAGTCATAACTACCTGTCTTCAACTCCATCAAAGACCACAGAAGGATAATATATAAACTCTAGAAATGACAGAGACAACTCATTGCCTGGTCAGTCACCCGAAGCTCTTCTGTAATGTTCCATCTTCAGCCCATAGGCCATAGTGTGTGTCCAGACTCCTCAACAAGGCAGGAAACTTTTCTCTGTGTCCTGTCTGGCTGTCTGGCAGCCTCTTCCATGAAGCAGGAATCCTGTAGCAATGTCCATCTTGCATCAGCAGTCACCTTTTTGTGGGTCCTGCATGTCCAGTTTCTACAACATAAAGTCAAACAGTCTAGACAAGAGAAGTACCTTGCCCAAATGGCTAGTCTTGCCATATTAGAAGCAAACTCCATAATGTGTTTCTTCGATGTCCATCTTCCTTTCTTCTGTAGGTGGTGTTACCAGGAGCAGTTGTGCCTCATTGTCAAGAAAAACCCTAAACCATTTTAAATGCCATATTCTGTAGGTCTTTGAAAGGTTTGAAGAATGCCTATTCATCTCAAATACATCTCTGCATATCTAGAAATCCTAATTAACTTAACTCCAAGTTTTGACTAACATAAGTAACTCTCTATAATCTGTACTAAATTATACATTACATTTTCCAATGAGCTATAAAAACACAATACCTAAACAAGAGGAGAAATATACATATCATAAAATTGACCTTAAATTGTATCAATAAAAGAAAATCCATTCCAAAGCAAAGTATTCATATCTATACCTTAATTCCCTTTTTTACCTTTACAAGGATTGCTTGTGTCATTAACCATTTATAACCAAGCCCATATAAATGAAAACAAACATTTATAAACAATATTTGGGAATTTGGGCGTCGTTCTTTCCAAACTAATTCCTGCTGGTATAGGGCGCTATCATGGGGTTCCAAAGAAGACACAGAAATCTTAGCAGTAGTCTGCAAGGCTTTGTCTCAACTGCTTTGAATGTTGGATCACCTGGGGAGCTGTTTCAGGGGGTCTGACTTGATCAAACCATGTAAGTCTGCAAAGAATCCATAGCTTTTCATTTTCTGTGGAAACAAAAATAGAAATCCTTTTTCCCAGTAACTTGTCCTTATGCTTAAATTTTGGAATCAAAGCATTTTTAAAATATATAAATTGAATTAATCCAGCAGCATTTCTTTTATCAGCAGTTGTTATTTTCTCAGCAATCAAATAATTTAAAGACAACAGAATCGCGTATAGTATCCAACATTTCTCTGTGCTTTCCATCTTTACGTGGCTTTTTTATTACTCTATTTATTCTACTTCTATTTTTATATATTTTGAGACAGGGTTTCTCTATGTAACTTTTATCTGTCCTGGAATTCGCTGCATACCAGGTTTACTTTGAAATCATAGAGATCCGTTTGCCTCTGTCTCCCAAATTAATGGCCACCATAGCCATCCATTTAATTCCTTTTTTCTTTTTTAAACCATAGTATCCTGTTTCTTTTTCTCTCCCAAGCCAGTGTATTTTTAAAACACAGTGTAAACCTTCATTGCAGCTCTTGTACACACCAATGAATTGTTAGCAGAGCTCTTTAAAAGCAAGGCGGTTTTTGCCGCTTATGCTAATTTTGGAAACCTCTCTTAAAGGAGCCGCGCAAATCTCTGTCTACAACAAAACAAATCCAACCGAGAAAATGCTGCTACCAAGAAGTCTTGCTAGTCTCTGTTCCCTTGTTTCTAAAAACTGTTTTTTAAGCTTTTGTTAAGTTTTAAGCGAAAGTTCTCAATCCCAGTTCTGACACCATTATGTTACAGCAAGTTCCTCCCCGCCGGCCTCCCGGTCCTGCCGCCAGTCCTGCAGCCACGTGTGCTCCAAATAACACTCAGAGACTCTGTATTTGATACAATCCTGTTGGCCAGTTACCATTATTGTTAATGGGCTAGCTCTGCCTTAATCATTAACCCATTTCTACTTATCTAAGTATTTCCACGTGGTCGTCTTATCGGGGAGCCGCGCAGCAGGCTTCTTGCTTCTTCCCTGGGCTACATCTTGACTCCCACCAACTTCCTCTCTCTTCTTCCTGGTCTCCTAGCCCCACCTATCTTGTTTTCTATTGGCCACAGGGCTTTATTAACAGTATGAGAAACATATATACAGAATCACATCTCCCATCATAATATTATTGGTCTTATAGAGAAGTAACCAATTTTAGAAAAGTTTTTTTTTGGTCTACTTTCATGTACATGATTTCTTGTTTGAGACTATCAGTTTTTTACAATGAACCATGACCATGCCTAATAGTGAGCTTTGATGTCTCCAAAAGGAAGATGGGGTCTCACAATGACAAAGAACAACACCAACTAAAGACTTTGGACTGCAAACTGCTCATAACAATTTTGAGGTGACTTTCTGAGATGATCCAACCTCACAGACACTGCTTGAAACAATTTTGAGGTGGCTAGCTGAGGTATTCCTGCCTCACAGATGACTTTTTAGCCAGCATTTGATAGATGTCTGGTACTTGTTCATTATGCAGACTGAATAACAAATGATGCAGTTTGACAATTAACCAAAAATGTTTTTTCAGGATTCCCTTAAAGATGTCGTTGCTCACAGACAGCAAGAAGTAACTTTAAGAACATGACATCCACATTCCCAAGAGGTGGGGTGGATGGTTTTTTAGTAACTCATGGGGTTATGGATATTTGTCATTGTTTAGGTGAATTGGTTACAAACTGTGGTTGCCTATGATAAGGAAGGAAGTCGAACAAAGGGAATTATATTCAATGTTTTGTTTTGATAAAAAAATAAAAAAGAAAAGAGGAATCTAGATATGGTAGGATAAAAAGGGCATATTACTGAATCTACTCTGAAAAGAATAAAGGGAGTATATAGAGATGTTGACATGAGAAGGTAGATTATTGAATCTACTCTTAAAAAGCAAGTACTAGTTTTAAACATTTTACATTGGATTGGGCTTCTGTATATTGTATACAAATGTTGTATATTCATACAAATTTGAGATTAATATTGCTAAAACTTATGTGCATATGTTTCTAATGCTCAAGATATTGTATCTATATAGCTCATTTAAGTATGTAATACAAATTTCTAGACCTTGAAGTTTATTATTATCAACTATATTATAGGATAATAAGGAAAGGTAGTTTAGTAATTAGTCAACTATAACACTCAAATTTGTAGTTACTTTAGGTATGTTGAAAAGGTCAAACTGATGTATTAGAAAGACAAGTCATCTTCAAACTATAGATCTATACAATATGGTATTTAACATGTTTTATTATGTGTTCTTTTTTATGACAATGAGACATGTCTACACCTGCACCACCATTCTACATCAAAGAAGATGAATTCTTCATGGAGTTTGACTTTTTTATGGTAAAGGTAAGCCACTGGAAAAGAAAGTGCCCTTGCCTCAACTGCTTACAGTATGCTGTCCAAAATGGTCAAACAGGACACCAAAAAGAGTTAGTGACTGAAAACCTTTCCAAGACAAGATGATCCAGTCCTTCAGATTATCCTGGTTCACAGAAATGTCTGTCAGATATGCTAGGCCTACAGGCTGAAGATGGATACCCAATGTTGCAGAGCCACCTTGGGTGACTATCCAGGCAACCAGCTGTTTTAGACATTTCTCACATTCTTTGGGAAATTGCTTGCTCATACTTCCTGTTTACTTAGTAAATATATAAATTCCTTCTTGGGTCTTTGATGAAGTTAAAGCTATGGTTTTCTGTTGTTATGATAAAAGAAAGTTACATATAAAACTCTAGACTCACAAAGACAGGATAAATAGATGATAAAATATTTTATTTAAATTTTTCCTAATGTTAATGGACTAAATATTATTAACTATAGTTCTTACTTGATAGCTGTTATATATAATTTTACAATTTTAAAGGTAAAATCATTCTTTATATTTACACAAAAAAGAGAAGATGATGGGGGGAGTCCTTCTGTATATCTGTTTTTCATATTGGTTGGTGAACAAAACACTGTTGGCCAATAAGGCAGGAAGATAGGTGGGACTAGGAAACACGGAGTATTTTGGGAGAAGTAGGCACAGGGAGCCCACCAGAACAGTCACCATGTGAGCTGCTAAAGGAGTTAAAGGTCTGGACCCTTCTTTGGTAAGATAAGACCATGTGGAAATACTTAGATTGATAGAAATGGGTTAATGTTAGGAGAGAGATAGCCAATAAGAAGCCCAAGCCACCAGCCAAGATTTTGTAATTAATATAGTATCTGTGTGTTTATTTGAGCCCTAGGGCCAAGGGACCAGCCAAGACAGAAAACTCAACCAATAGTTATATGAATTTTTAAAATAGAAAAAAAGAAAGTATTGTATCTTGGCATTTATCAAGTATACTGTTGGAGACATCAGATAGTTTATGACAAAGTGGAAAAAAGCATATATTTGCTGTCTAATGATGTCTACATCTTTTGCTTGAGGGAATCCAATGGTCTGCTACCATGTAGTTTACCTAGTTAATGAAGGGATGTTGCATTAGGCACAGAGGAGTATTGATGTCTACTGAAGAGAGCATATATGATTTTGGCTCAGGATCTGGAAGATTCCCTCAAAATAAATTTTTTATCTATCAGTCATCCTTGTAGAATTTATAACAATGTGTAAACGTTCCTGTGGTCAAACATTTTGGCAGAAACAAAAGGACAGAAAGGGTCTCAACACTTTGTAGTCTGTAAGTGTGGGGAAATCAAGGCAGCAGAACTTGAATCAACTAGTAATCTCTACATTCAAAAACAGAGATTAAATACATGCATGTTTATACTTAGCTTACTTCTCTTCTTTTATATTGTCCTGGATCAAAATCAGAGAAAGGTACCCCCACTCTTATTTGCACATCAATTAAATTACTGGAGACAATTTCTGGCAGATGTGCCTAAAGCCCTTTCTCTACAGTCCCTCATTGAGACTCCTTTCATGGGATTTTCTAGATTATATTGATGTGGAAATTAACTCTATCCATCACCATAGGTGTAGCCTTTGTCTGGGAGTGACATTCAATAGTTTCCCATCTTGGCCAAGCATCATCTTTTGTGCATGCAAAGATCAAAGATTCTTTGATACTTTATGGTTTTAGGTAGGCTCATTTCTCTGATGTGATAAAATTGAAATAGGCAGAAAAGCAGTCTTCAGGGCAAAGAATATGTCTTTCATTATAGTAATACCATACTGTCTTGATTACCTCAAAGGTATCCATATATTTTAAACTATAAGGACACACATTTCTACTTTTATATCCCAATTCAAATCTATATACTTATAATATATGTATTATTATGAAGTTATAATTTTAATACAAGAATTATCTTAGCTTCCTGAATAGGAAAAAAAACTGTTCATGGTTCACTGAATGCAAATAATTTGGCTGAGAAGCTGAGAATATGACTTGCCCAGTTTATTCAAGTAAGCATCAAAATTTTCGAAACATGGAGTTAAAAGGTGGAAGGCAGATGAGTATATAAGCAAAGAAAATTAAACCATATATCCCATATGAGTATCTTTCAAGACATTTTTTTCATGTAAAGTATGAAGCAATTATCATATTTATAGAGGAAAAAACTAGTCATTGCAAGCTTTAAGGTCAGTTTTATTAACACTTAATCCATGTGTTATAATATTCACTCTTTTAAATTAGACAGCTCTGTGGTTGGTTTTGTAGTATATTCAGAGTCATGTCACTGCTCTAATTTAGAACATTTCACTGTGCCTAAAGAAAATTGTTGCCAATCTGCAGTAGACACATACCTAACCCAGAAGCAATATCTACTTGATAGCAGTTGCAAATGAAAATTTAGTTTTCTCCAAGAGAGTATTACTGGGAAAACAAGGTACTCTTAAGGATAGGCCTCATTCATAGCCTTAGATGTGTAACAGAATATGAACTCAATGGCATCGTTGGAAGTTTCTTATTTCATAATGTCATGTCAGGGATGTTGTTTACATTGAAATTTTAATTTTTAAATTTTACAAATAAAGTTCAAAAACTAGATGCTGTGGTGAAAATCTGCTAGCTCAGAAAGGCAGAGGAAACATGGGCTGACTTTTCCTCTTCCACCAACATTCCAGCAAGAGCTTTGTCCTGTAATGTCTGTAACAAAAATTCCTTCCACCAGATGTTCCTCCATTCTTCTTCCTGTGTTTCTCTTTCCATTCTCCTAATTGTAGTGATAAGTTATTTATGATTTATTAAAGCTTGCCTGAAGATTCAGAAAGCAAAATGAGCCACATCTATGGATGTCAGGCAGCCAGAAGCTAGGAGGTGGTGGTACATACCTTTAATCATAGGACACAGAATTAAGAGGTAGACATATCTCTGTGAGTTCAAGGCTACACAGATATATACAGGAGTGAAGCAGTATAAAAGAAAATTATAGCTCACACCTTTAATCCCAACATTATGGAAGTATAGAACACAGATCAAGTCTCCTTAGAGGCATTCATTCTCCAGCCACACTGAGGAGAGCCAGCAATCTGAGACTTGGTGAAGAGCTTGTGCATGGTTCAGCACTTTCAGCCTGAGTTAAAAATGAGAACTAGTGGCTGGCTGCTTGGCTATTTCTGATATTTAGCTTGAAGTTTGAACTCAAACATCAATCTCTGGGTCTTTTATTTATTGTGTTATACCCAACTTCATCTAACTCTGTGGTTATTTCCTGTCAACTGGTTGTATGCTCTGTCTCTTGACCCGTGGCTAATTTTATTTAATCATATTTACAATATTAAAGCAAAAACACTCTAGGATTAAAAGTGTTTTCTAGGACTCACATTTAGAAGCAGTTTTATTTTCTTCTGGTAAATAATGTAATCAATATGATCAAATGTCTTGCAACACAGAGATTTTTTTCTTTCTTTTTCATTTATTACAATTTTAATTTTATTTTATTTACATATTTTCTTCTCTCTTTTTCCATGACAGGCCCTTTACATATATATTATGGATTCCAGCTTAGTGTTTTTATAGAATTCTTGAGTGTGTGTTCAGTTGTGAGTCTACACCTGTTCTTCCTTTGTTCTCTTGTACGCTTTTCACTTTGTTTTCTTTGTCCTATTCTGATGTGTTAGTTTTTGTTATATATCATTATATTAATTATATTGTATTATATTATACCTTAAAAACCTGTTTGTTTTCTAAGACAGACATAAAGGAAGTAGATTTTGATGGAAGGGGAATTGTGGAGGAACTTGGAGTAATAGAAGGAGAAAAAAATATAATCAGAATATATTATGTGAGAAAAAATACTATTTTAAATAAAAGGAAAATAATTTTAAATTATTAATGCCACTATGTCCTGGCTGCCAGAATTTAAGTTCTAAGAGCAGAACAACTTTGAATGCATTATTTTCTATGTTGCCACATGCCAACTGCAATCTTGTACTGGTTAGCCCCTTCTGTTTTAATATTATTCATTTTTATCTGTGTAGATACCAGGCTTTAAATTTGTATTTGCTAATGAGATTGAACAGTTTTAACGTTTTTTGTCACTTGGATATACATGTGTGAATGGCATATAGCAGACTTTTGCTTAATTTTCTGTTTTTCTTATGATTTGTTGAAGCATTTGTCTACATTGTTCTATTATCAATAAAAACTCAGGAGTCAGATATTGGGGTAAAACCTGATATATCCAAAAATTGGTGGAGGAACAATTAGCTGACCTTCTCTCTTCATACTTCCCAGATTCAAAAGACTATCAGACTCTCTCTAAGACCCTTTCTATTTCTTCCTGTGCCTATTTATCTGGGTCCTGCAAAATCTCTATGGTTACTATGACTACTTCTAGTCAGCCAGTCATTGACTCTGCTTGCTGATTCAAGGTTTATTTTATTAGCAATCTCATAGTGACTCAGTACAAACAAATATCCTATATTAACTCATATTATATTCAAAAGATTTAAGTGTGCATATAGTTTATCTCATTAATTTATCTTATATAATAAGTGTTCTTTACTTTGTATGGTCATAGTTATATTCTTCAATATTATTTTCTTTTTTATTTCTTTATATTTTTGTGGGTTTCTTTTTTGAAAAGTTAGTAGACATCTTTATAGAATACTTTTTTATCATATTCCCCCATCTTCTCCCATTGTATCCCCAAATTTGTATTCATATTTTGTTTTTAAACATATCCCGTGTAAGTAGTGCTGTGTTTATCTGCCCTGACTCAAGGGATAGTCAATGATGAACTGGGGAATTGAGGTGGAAGGGATGAGAAGAACAACAGCAAGTCCATATTTTGATCAAGCTGTCAAACTTTGTTTTCTTGGGGGAGGCTTATATAGGACCATGGGCAGGATGTGAATGGGGGTTTGCAAGTGGGCAGGGTGAAAAGGTCAGTAGAAATAATGCCCTGAACTAATCTTTAACTGGCTGTAAAACTGCAGCAGCAGGAATATCCTGAGCTATTCTTTAATTGGCTCTACAGCTGCAACAAGAAGAATATTCTGAGCTATTCTTTAACTGGTTGTAAAACCACAAGCCTGTAACTAGGAATGCTCTGCTAAACATTTTTCTTACTTAGTTCTTAACGGGCAATACTTTTCTGTCTCAGAGGCCTGAGGTAGTGAGGGTGGTGATGGTCCCCAACATTCATCCATTGAAACATTGTCAGAGTTCCAGGGATCACACACTTAAAGAAAATTGAGTTATCTTATCCCAGCAGCTCTCAGCGAATAGTTCCAAAGTTGTAGGTAGGACTTCATGAATATCAACCCCCTCTATTCTGGTGGTTTGCTTGACTCAATCTTGTGCATGCTATCACAAATGCTGTGAGTTTATTTGTACAACTTCCCTGTTTGATCTAGCAAACACTGGTTCCTTATAATCTTCTACCACTGGCTTTTATACTCATTCTGCCTCCTCTTCTTCAGTGATCTATGTGACCTGAGATTAGAGGGTGTGGTATAGATGTCCCATTTAGGTCCAATCAGCTCTCAGTCTCTTATTCAATATGTTTTGGCCAGTTGCGTGTCTCAGTGTTAATTGCCATCTATGACAAAAAGATTTACCTCTGGTTGAGGGTTAAGAAATACAGTAATCTGAGTGGTGGGGGTTGTTTTTCTGTGTGGGAAGCTGTTACAGCAGGTTTCCCCGCCGGCTGCCGCTGGTTCTGCCGCCATTGTCCTGCAACCACGTGTGCCCCAAATAACACTCAGAGACTCTGTATTTGATACAATCCTGTTGGCCAATTACCATTACTGTTCATGGGCTAGCTCTGTCTTAATTATTAACCCATTTCTACTTATCTAAGTATTTCCACGTGGTCGTCTTATCGGGGAGCCGCACGGCAGGCGTCCTGCTCCTTCCCCGGCTACATCTCGACTCCTCCTTCCCACTTCCTATTTCCTTCTCCTAGTCTCCTAGCCCCGCCTATCTTGCTATCTCATTGGCCACAGAGGTTTATTAACCAGTATGAGAAACATATATACAGAATAACATCTCCCATCATCTCCTCTTTTCTGTCTAAAGTAGAAGAAGGGGTTTAACCTTAACATAGCAAAATATAACATACAATAGTTATCAAATAAGAATCACAGTAAACAATATTTAGTCCATTAACATCTTGTAAGACTTAAAGAAAATATCATCTATCCTATCTTTGTGAGTCTAAAGTCCTATATGTAACTTATCTTTAATCCTAACTAAGGAAAACTATAAGCATAACTATCTGTCTTCAACTCCTTCAAAGACCACAGAAGGATAATATATAAACTCTAGAAATGACAGAGACAACTCATTGCCTGGTCAGTCACCCGAAGTTCTTCTGTAATGTTCCATCTTCAGCCCATAGGCCATAGTGTGTGTCCAGACTCCTCAACAAGGCAGGAAACTTTTCTCTGTGTCCTGTAGACTGTCTGGCTGTCTGGCAGCCTCTTCCATGAAGCAGGAATCCTGTAGCAATGTCCATCTTGCATCAGCAGTCATCTTTTTGTGGGTCCTGCATGTCCAGTTTCTATAACATAAAGTCAAACAGTCCAGAAGAGCAGTACCTTGCCCAAATGGCTAGTCTTGCAATATTAGAAGCAAACTTCATAACGAGTTTCTTCAATGTCCATCTTCCTTTTTGATGCAGGTGGTATTACCAGGAGCAGTTGTGCCTCATTGTCAAGAAAATCCCTAAACCATTTTAAATGCCATATTCTGTAGGTCTTTGAAAGGTTTGAAGAATGCGTATTCATCTCAAATACATCTCTGCATATCTAGAAATCCTAATTAACTTAACTCTAAAGTTTTGACTATCATAGGTAACTCTCTATAATCTGTACTAAATTATACATTACATTTTCCAATGAGCTATATAAACATAATACCTAAACAAGAGGAGAAATATACATATCACAAAATTGACCTTAAATTGTATCAATAAAAGAAAATCCATTTCAAAGCAAAGTATTCATATCTATACCATAATTCCCTTTTTACCTTTAAAAAGATTGCTTGTGGTTATATCCATTTATAACCAAGCCCATTTAAATGAAAACAAACATTTGTAAACAATATTTGGGTATTTGGGCGTCGTTCTTTCCAAACTACTTCCTGCTGGTAGAGGGCACTGTCATGGGGGTCCAAAGAAGACGCAGAAATCTTGGCTGTAGTCTGCAAGGCTTTGTCTCAACTGCTTTGAATGTTGGATCACCTGGGGAGTTGTTTCAGGGGGTCTGGCTTGATCAAACCACATAAGTCTGGAAAGAATCCATAGCCTTCCATTTTCTGTGGAAACAGAAATAGAAATCCTTTTCCCCAGTAACTTGTCCTTAGGCTCAAATTTTGGAGTCAAAGCATTTTTAAAATATATAAATTGAATTAATCCAGTAGCATTTCTTTTATTAGTAGTTGTTATTTTCTCAGCAATCAAATAATTTAAAGACAACAGAAGCACGTATAGTATCCAGAATTTCTCTGTGTTTTCCATCTTTACGTGGCTTTTTTATTATTCTATTTCTTCTACTTATATTTTTACATATTTTGAGACAGGGTTTCTCTGTGTAACTTTTATCTGTCCTCGAATTCACTGCATACCAGGTTTACTTTGAAATCACAGAGATCTGCTTGCCTCTGTCTGCCGAGTGCTGGGATTAATGGCGTGTGCCATTACATCCATCCATTTAATTCCTTTTTTCTTTTTAAACCGTTGTATCCGGTTTCTTTTTCTCTCCCAAGCCAGCGTATTTTTTAAAACACAGTGTAAACCTTCATTGTAGCTCTCCTACACACCAATGAATTGTTAGCAGAGCTCTTTAAAAGCCAGGCGGCTTTTTGCCGCTTATGCTAATTTTGGAAACTTCCCTTAAAGGAGCCGCGCAAATCTCTGTCTACAGCAAAACAAATCCAATCAAGAAAATGCTGCTACTATCAAGAAGTCTCTGTTCCCTTGTTTCTAAAAACTATTTTTTAAGCTTTTGTTAAGTTTTAAATGAAAGTTCTCAATCCCGCTTCTGACACCATTATGTTACAGCAGGTTTCTCCACCGGCTGCTGCTGGTTCTGCCGCCATTGTCCTGCAACCATGTGTGCCCCAAATAACACTCAGAGACTCTGTATTTGATACAATCCTGTTGGCCAATTACCATTACTGTTTATGGGCTAGCTCTGTCTTAATTATTAACCCATTTCTACTTATCTAAGTATTTCCACGTGGTCGTCTTATTGGGGAGCCGCACGGCAGGCGTCCTGCTCCTTTCCCGGCTACATCTCGACTCCTCCTTCCCACTTCCTATTTCCTTCTCCTAGTCTCCTAGCCCCGCCTATCTTGCTATCTCATTGGCCACAGAGCTTTATTAACCAGTATGAGAAACATATATACAGAATAACATCTCCCATCAGGAAGCCACAGCCCCAAGATGGCACCTGGCTGGATGCCAGGTAGTTCGCACTTAGCTGTAAACAAGCCTTATGTGGAAGTGCTTGATGGATCTGGTGCACTTCCTCCTTCTGTGGCCTATTCGGGATCGCCAGGTGGCATGAGCTAATTGGGCTCTGAGAGCACATTTATGGGTTTGCCTGGGATGGCAGAAGGAAGCTGATAGGAGAAGCAGAAGCTGATGGGAGCAGAGGAAGCTGATGTACAAGGATCCTGAATAAACTGCTTGAAGAAGAGTCGTGGTTGCGCATTTCCTTGCCGGCTGAGGTAGGTGCACAACACTTCTGTACATATATTTTCATTATTGTATAATGATTAAAACACTGTTCAGCCAATGAGTCAGGAGGATAAGTGGGGCTAGGAGACAAAGAGAATTCTGGTAAAAGGAGGCAGAGAAGGCCTGCTAAACACAGTCACCATGTAAAGACCAGGAAGAAAGAATGTACCAGGCATTCTCCGGTAAGATAAGACCACTTAGAAATACTTAAATTAATAGAAATGTGTTAACGATTAAGACATAGCTAGCCAATAAGAAGGTCTAGCCACTGGCCAACAGCTTCATAATTAATATAGTGTCAATGTGTTTATTTGGGGCTCGAGGGCCATGGGAACACATAGGACAAGAAACCCACAACATAAGGGTATAACAATTCAGAAGGAGTTTGGTTTAATATTGTGTCAGTTTAGGAGAGTAACAGTAGTAGCTTTACCCTGAAGGCCTATTCATAGGTTATTGGTTCCAATATTGGTTTGGTATGGGTTTCATCTTTCTGGGTCTGTATAAATCCGATCAGGTAATGGTTGGTTATTCCCATGTCAGTCATGTATTATTGTCCTAGTGGGCATATCTTTGAGAATTGTCATTATTGTAGCTTCTTTGACAATGTGCACAGTAACTTTTTTTTATAGTATGGGACACTGTAAAAGATAGCAAGTAAGGATAAAACTTCCAGGTTCAGCATAAGCTTGATATTTAAGGGGCTTTGGGTCCTCACTTAACAATTCCAAAACCTGTAACCCATTCTTGATACTAGACTTTTTATTTGCTAGCATGTGATATTTAGTAGGGGCATTGTTGTCCTGGTAAATAGTAATTCATGTATGTTCTTTTAGTATATGAGTATGAGTTTACTTTCGGACATTTCTATAGCCTTTCTTGCTTTCTTTGAAAGGTCTGGCATGTTAGATATTCCTTCCCTCTTTCTCCATTCCTTCCCTCCCATTTCCCTACTTTATTTAAACATTTTTCATTCCATTATACATTTATACTACTTCACTCTATCTCTCCTCACTTGAAAGTGCCCCTTGCACTGGTCCCTTACTAACTTCTTGATCACTGTGGTTGTTCCATATAAAACATACAAAAGATTCAACCATTAAAGATTCAAAGCTAACATCCACAAATGAAAGAAAACTAAATAATACTACATTGTGTGAGTATAGCATGTTTATGTTTTCTATTTATCAGTGATGAACATCTAAAATGTTTCCATTTTCTGGCTATGTGAATAAAGCAGTAGTGAACAAAGCAGTAGTGAGTGTCTACCTACAGAAGGATATAGAAAGCAAGCCATGTACCATAGACCAATTGCTCAAGAATGGAAATACTAAGGATGTGGATCTTAACTATGCAGGGTCCATGTAGCTCACTGGGGTTGGTTAGTGCAAGGGGATTTAAGCCTGTGCAGGGGTACCCCGGTCTCCCGCAGGTCAGAAGAAGCATGATCAAGGATCCTGATTAAAACTGCATGAAGAAGATCTTCCCAGAGTGGCGTCTTCCTTGCTGGCAGGGGTAGGCGCATACAACTCCTCCTCCAGTTGCTCCCTCAGCTTTTTTCTCTTTAGTTTAAAAGTTCCCTGTGCTATTTGGACACATTTGGCCCTTTAGTCTTTCATGTTTTCTGTTTGAATCACAGGCCTGCCCTCCAAGGCACAGAAGCTAGTTCACAGCCATGGCATGATAAATTTGTGGCAAAGGCTTGCTTCTGAGGATGCCCTAGAAGAAAGGCTGGAAAGGCTTGATTTCTTGATGTTGACACTAAGCCATCCCAAAACTTTGTCTAGCCATACTTAAATTTAGTTTGTGAAAATAAATTAAGTGCTTGAGAGGTTCAGGTTTTGTAACAGAAATGTATTAATTGATATAAATGGCTAACACCTACCCCTGCCAGCAAGGAAGACGCGACTCCGGGAAGATCTTCTTCATGCAGTTTTAATCAGGATCCTTGAACATGCTTCTTCTGACCTGCGGGAGACCGGGGTACCCCTGCACAGGCTTAAATCCCCTTGCACTAACCAACCCCAGTGAGCTACATGGACCCTGCATATAGGCTACTCTAACGCGGAAGCAGACAGGCTGAACAGACTTAACCAAATAAGGTCTTGTTTATGCCAGAGAGTGCTCCCACTTGGGGAGGTGGAAGGCGGAAGCCAGTGCCACCTTTAAGGCGTGGCACTTCGCAGCTCTCTACAGTTTCCCCTTTTTGTTTTAATAATGCAACAGGCAAGGGTAGTGGTCTGATCTCCAGTAAAGCAGTGGACATTGTAATGACCCTGAATCCTGGTAGACAGCCTAGTCAGTGCCACACCGTCTAGTATCTTTTTCCTGGAGGTAGGGATTCGGACACCAACCCACATGCAACCAGACTTGCCCTTCTCAGAGTTGCTCACTTCCAGAGCTAACTCGGAGTGCAGTGCTAAGCCATACAACCTGAATGTGAAGGATCAATACTTGTTCATGATTGCGAGCCATGCTTGGGGAGACTGTCCTATCTCAATGGCTGTAATGTCTGGACAACCATAGCTGCATAGCGCTTCTGAGCAAACCTCATCTTGCAAAGGTGCCACAGGCCAACGAAGGAGATAAGCAACAAGAGGACAGCCATGGCTCCCATTCCTGCCCACTCTTTCAGATGATCCATGGCAACGGGAACCACGATGACAATCCGGCAGCCAGTCCCGCATCCACACATGTTGAATTTACTGCAAAGATGGCTATTCACATCTGTACCATTAAGTCATCAAAGTCAGGAGAACAATTTCCTAAAAGATAGCTAAACAAATTAGCAGCACATGTAAAGTTCTCATACTGAATGCTGGTAACACATAAACCTGGATATTTCATTTTACATCCCAATTGGGCCAGCTGACACAAGGTATCTATTTGCTCCTGTACCACATCAATTCTTTGGTTTACAATCATTAAACCTCCTTTTAGTTGAGCACCAAGGTGGAGGCCACATTCTTGGACAACTCATTTAGCTTAGAGGCTGTTTAACAATGTGCTCATAGCCATGGCAGCCGTGACTGAATCCACAACTGTAAAAGAGATAGCTGTAACTATAGCTGCTATAATGCCAAAATCTCTCCCTGCAGCCTCTACCAAACAGTCCATAAAATCTGAAAATGGTTCCATTGGGCCTTGCAGTATCTTAGTGAGGTTACCACTCACCCTTCCCTTATTGGGTAATGACTTCCATGCTTTTATGGCAATCCGATTTACTTGTTCAAAAACTTGTATTGGATATCCTGTCTGTTGGTTAGCAAAGCGTCCCTGTCCAAGCAACATGTCCCTGTTCCATGCTGCATTTCAGGCTGCCAGGTTAGCTGCAGCCTGTTCATTGGCATACTCAATTAAAAAAGCTTTCTTATTCAGATACTGCCCAGGGCTTAGGCATGCTCGAGCCAGTGCACTCTAATCACTAGGAGTCATGCTATGCCTATTTATGGCTTCAACTTGAGCTACAGTAAAAGAAGCTGAAATTCCATATGTTCTCTCAGACTCAGCCAAAGCCTTGATGACCTTAAAGTCTAAAGGCTCCTCATATCTATTGCCTTGGGAATCCTGGAAAATTGAATAGGCCAGGCTTAAGTCAGTTCGTACGGCTTTCCAGACCTCAGGGCAAAAGGAATGCCCTGTACCTCGGCCCTGCCCTTCCTCACTCTGATCAGGAGAAGGCCCCAAAGGCCTTGTTCCAGGAAGGTCCCTCCCCTGCCCACATCTCCATTTCTCCTCTCCTTTCCCCCTCTGCCCCTTAAGGGATTGTTTCTGAACCTTTTCTACGAGGGCTTGCAATTCTTCCTCAGAATCTGTTTCATCTGTACCTGACTCTCCTGTGCTCTCAACCTCTTCTGATCTTTCTTCTTGTAACATTTCTAGCACAGCTATTTCTTTTTTTATCGCCTCTTTACAGTACCTCTGGTCTTCGATACAGCTACGCACTAACTTCCAAACTGGTCGGACTCCGGACTTTAGCGTCCCTTGTTCCCAAGCAAAGTCAAGATCCCTGCCTAACTTGTCCCAGCATGCTACTGTGATGTCTTCTGAAACTGGGAACCAAGGTGCAATGGCATTGCACTCTCTCAGAAATCTTTCTAGTGTGCTTTTCTTTAAGTTTCTTTGACAAAAGTAGCTCCTGAAAAGCCAGAAAAATTGGATGAGACTGAGAAGTCCCCATTTTGAAAATTTTACTTTTGGTTCATTACAACCTCTCGCTTAATGCCTGAGACTTTATTGCCATTTTTTCCCCGTGGTCTTTAACTTAGTCCCAGCTTACCTTGGACTTTATTGCTCCTTACCGGAGACCTTATTGCCTCTTTACCGAGGGCCTTAGCTTAGTCCAAACTCGGAACTTTATTGCTCCTGACTGGAGACCTTATCGCCTCTTTACTGAGGGCCTTAATTTGGTCCCAACTTACTTTGGGAAGTTAACCAGCGCTGCCCTGGCTGCAAAAAGTTCTGATCTGAAAAATTCCTCGTATGGGCCACCATTTGTACATGCCTGCCCTTGCCCAGCAAGGAAGACGTGACTCCAGGAAGATCTTCTTCATGCAGCTTTAATCAGGATCTTTGAACATGTTCTTCTGACCTGTGGGAGCCTGGGAGACCCCTGCACAGGCTTAAATCCCCTTGTGCTAACCAACCCCAGTGAAGCTACTTGGACCCTGCAGATAGGCTACTCTAACGTGGAAGCAGACTTAAAGCTGAACAGACTTAACCAAATAAGGTCTTGTTTATGCCAGAGAGCGCTCACCCTTGGGGAGGTGGAAGGCGGAAGCCAGCACCATCTTTAAGGTGTGGCACTTCGCAGCTCTCTACAATTTTTATTTCACCTTTTGAGAAGAACTCTCTAACTGCATACTCCATTTTTAATTTGGGTTGCTTGTCTTGTTGATGTCCAATATTATTAGGTCTTTGTGTTGTCCAGATACTGTTGACCATGTGTACACATGGTGTAGGTGTAGGTGCTTTCCCATTTTCTTTGCTGCCTCATCACTTGAATACGGTGAACTTCGCTTGCTGAAAAAATGTTTCTTAGCTTCATGGGGTTTATTTGTAAAATGTGTTTTTAATGCCTGTGCTATAATAACCCTGGTCAGAAAGTTTTATCTTGTCCCTGAAAGTTGAAGCATGTTCTTTCCGTTTCTTCTGTATCTTATTTAGACCAGTGGTGAAGTCCTTGATCCATTTACAGCTGAGTATTGTTCAAGGTGAGCAATGATGATCTAGTTTCATGCTTTGTCAAAAAACTATCAGTTTAAATAGCACCATTTGTTTAAGATTTTGTCTTTCCTCTAATCTGTGTTGTTGGAATTTTGTAAAAAAAAAAAAAAGTCAGGTGGATTTAAGAAGGTGTCTTTCTGTGTGGATCCCCAGTTCTATTCTGTTGATTATCTTGTGTATTTTTGTGTCAGTATTATGCTTCTTTTATTACTATATGCCTGTGGCATAAATTAAAATCTTGGATGATTGACACATCCAGCCAGTGAAATGTCAGGACATTCTTTTACTATTTAGAAAATTTTGGCAGTTTTGGATCATTTATGTATTCATATGAAACTTAAGATTTTATTTGCAGTTTCTGCAAAGAATTACCTTGGAAATTTGATGGTGATTGTACTGAGTCAGCAGGTGGATATTAACATAAAGTTAATCCTACCATCTCTGAACAGGACTACAGTTAGATGGGCCCTCCTACATTAATTAACCAATAATTAAGAAAATGCCCCAACAGGCTCGCCTACAGGTCAATCTGATGGAGTAATTGTCTCAATTGGGAGTCTGTTCTCTCTTCCTAGATGACTTGAGCTTATGTCAAGTTTGCAAAGAAAAAAAAATAAAAACTAACCAGCACACAGAGCAATGCATAGTGATTTGGGATGAGAGAAAGCTTTTACAAAGATCAAAGAAACATGTTCACTTGATTTTTAACTGCTTGCTCTTTCAGAGACTTCATTAGGCTTCTTTTTCCTTTGATAATAACTTTTCATATGCAACAAGAAATGAAAGATTATTACACAGAATGCATCTACCTTGTTTTAGGGTTAGTCCAGTTAAAATAATGCTGAGAATTTGCTGTATTATCCTTAATTGAGAAAATATTTTTAGAAAAATTATAGGTAGATGCATTTCCTTGGATTACTTTTAGAAATAATGCATTGGCATTAAACAGTGGGCATATACTTAAGAAAACAGTTGGCCTATTAGAGATGCATTGATTTTATATGGAAACTCTATAGTACCAGGCTATGAGCAGAGAAAAGACTTCTTCTTCTTCTTCTTCTTCTTCTTCTTCTTCTTCTTCTTCTTCTTCTTCTTCTTCTTCTTCTTCTTCTTACTCCTCCTCCTTGTTCTCCTCCTCCTCTTCCTCCTCCTCCACCACCACCTCCTCCTCCTCTACTTTATCCTCCTCCCCCACTTTATCCTCCTCCTCCTCTACCTTCTTCTCCTCCAGCTCCTCCTCCTCCTCCTCCTCCTCCTCCTCCTTATTCTCCTCCTCCTTATACTTATTCTTCATTTTTAGGAAAAGCTTGTTAGCTGAAAAAGAAAAACCACATGATCATCTCACTAGATGCTGAAAAAGCCTTTGACAAAATCCAACAATCTTTTATGATAAAGGTCTTGGAGAGATCGGGGATAACAGAAACATACCTCAACATAATAAAAGCAACACACAGAAAACCAACAGTTGACATCAAACTGAATAGAGAGAAGCTTAAGGCAAATCAGGAATAAGTCAAGGCTGCCCACTTTCACCATATCTCTTCAATATTGTATTTGAAGTTCTAGCTAAAGCAATAAGACAGCAAAAGGAGATAAAGGGGATGAAAATTGGAAAAGAAAAATTCAAACTGTCACTATTTGCAGATGATATGATAGTTTACATTAGTGACCAAAAACCTGTACCAGGGAACTGCTACAGCTGATAAACACCTTCAGCAAATTAGCAGGATACAAAATAAACTAAAAAAATCTGTAGCCCTACTATATACATGTGATAAAGGGGCTCAGAAAAAAATCAGAGAAATAACACCATTTACAACAGCCACAAACAACATAAAGTACCTTGGAGTAATGCTTACCAAACAAGTGAAAGACCTATAGAGCAAAAACTTTGTGTCTTTAAAGACAGAACTTAAAGAAGATACAAGAAAATGAAAAAATCACCCACATTCTTAGATAGGTAGGAGAAATATAGTAAAAATGGCAATTTTGACAAAAGCAGTCTACAGATTTAATGCAATCCATTTCAAAATGCCAGCACAATTCTTCACTGAACTTGAATGGATAATAATCAACTTTATATGGAAAAACAAAAGATCCAGGATAGCTAAACAACCCTGTATAATAAAGGAACTTCAGGAGGACCACTATCCCCTATTTCAAGCTCTACTATAGAGCTACAGTCCTGAAAACAGTTTGGTACTGGCACAAAAATAGATAGGTAGACCAATGGAATCCAATCAAAAATCCTGATAATTACCCACACATCGAAGAACACCTGATATTTAATAAAACCACTAAAAGTATACAATGGAAGGAGGAAAGCATCTTCAACAAATAGTGCTGGTACAGCTAGATGATGGTGTGTAGAAGTCTGCAAATACACCCATGTCTATCGCCATGCACAAAACTCAAGTCCAAATAGATGAAAGACCTCAACATAAATCCACCCAAACTGAACCCCTCAGAAGAGAAAGTGGGAGGTATCCTTGAACAAATTGGTACAGGAGACCACTTCCCTAACATGACACCAGTAGCACAGACACTGAGTTCGACACTTAATAACTGGGACCTCCTCAAACTGAGAAGCTTCTGTAAGGCAAAGGACACAGTTGACAAGATCAAACAGCAGACCACAGCCTAGAAAAAGATCTTCACCAACCCTACATCTGACAGAGGGCTCATCTTCAAACTCTATGAAGAACTCAAGAAACTAGTCAACAAAACACCAAATAACCCTATTAAAAAGAAGTGGGGTACAGAACTGAATAGAGAATTCTCAAGAGAGGAATTCAAAAAAGGCTGAAAGACACTTAAGAAAGTGCTCAACATCCTTAGCTATCAGGGAAATGCAAATCAAAAGAACTTTGAGATACCATCTTACTCCTGCCAGAATGGCTAAAATTAGAAACACCAATGACAACTTAAGCTGGAGACGATGTAGAGACAGGGGAACACTCCTCTGCTGCTAGTGGGAGTGAAAACTTGTATAGCTACTTTGGAAATCAGTATGGTTGTTCCTCTGAAAAATGGGAATCAGTCTACCACAGGACCTGTCAATCCCAATCTTAGGCATATACCCAAATGATCCACATCCATGCAATAAAGACATCTGTTCAACTATGTTCATAGCAGCATTATTTGTAATAGCAAGAACCTGGAAGCAATCTAGATGCCCTTCAACTGAAGAATGGATAAAGAAAAGGTGGCACATTTACACACTGGAATACTACTCAGTGAACAAAAACAATGGAATCTTGAAATTCACAGGCAAATGGATGGAACCAGAAGAAACCATCCTGAGTGAGGTAACCCAGTCACAAAAAGAGGACCATGGTATATACTCATTCATATATGAATTTTAGATATAGAGCAAAGGATCAGTAGCCTATAATTCATAGCGCTAGAGAAACTAGGATACAAGAAGGAACCTAAGAGATTCATGGGTCCCCCACAGAAAGGGAAAGGAACAACATGTCCTGAGCATATTGAGAGTGGATGCTGAGAGCAGTCAGTGGAGATGCAGTTAGGAGAAAGAGAAGAGGAGGAGAAGAGAACATGTGGGACTAGGAAGATTGAGTCAGGAGATGAATAGAGGAGAGCAAAAATAAATGAGCAACCATAATAGAGGGAGCCATTATAGGCTTGAAGAGCAAACTGACTCTAGAGTAATGTCCAGAGACCTATAAGGATGACCCCAACTAACAACTTGAACAACAGTGGAGAGGCTACCTTATATGCCCTTCCCTGATAATGAGATTGATAACTACCTTACATGCCATCCTAGAACCTTCATGTAGTAGCTGTTGGAAACAGAAGCAGACACCTGCAGTTCAACACTGAGCTAAACTCCTGGAATCCAGTTGCAGAGAGGAAGGAGTGATAAGAAAAGAGGTCAAAATGAGGCTTCAGAAGCTCACAGAGACAGCTGACCTGAACAAGGGGAAGCTCATGAACCCCCAGATTGATTTCCAGGTAGGAAACCAGCATTGGAGAAACTCAGACCCTCTGAACATGGGTCTCAGTTAAAAGAAGGCCTGGGCAGTCTAAGAGACCTCTGACAGTGGAGCCAGGATTTGTCACTGGTGCAGGAAACGACTCTTGCAGCACATTTTCCTTGGAGGAATACTCCTTTAACCTAGAGACAGGAGGGAGGGCCTAGATCCTATTCCAAGTGACTTGGCAGATTTTGATGATCCCTCTAGTAAGGCCTCATCCTCCTTGTGGAGTGGGTGGGGAATGGTATGGGATAGGTGGTCAGGAGGCATGGGAGGAAAGGAAGGAGAGGGAACTAGAATCAATATGTAAAATTAGAATATATATATATTTGTAAATATATATGTATATATGTATATACATATTTATAGACATGTATATATATACTATATATATATATATATGAACAAGCTCGTGTTATTAATTACATCCAATAGCAGAAGATGTATGGATTACTCGCTGCTCTGCAAAAATTTTCTTAATTGGAAAGCAAATCCACTTTGTTTTTAAACTCATAAAATACACTGCAGAAAATATTTTGCCTTTCATGAAAAAGTCTGTTCTTTTTTTACTCACATCATATTTCCCTGTTGCATCCTTCTTCCTAATTTTACACTATGGTATCCCAGGAGACTTGCACTTATCTCCCCTTTTATAGTAGTGATGGCGGTTTCTTCTAGAATAATGGAACTTCTCTCAGTTCTTTGTGACCAAGGAACTAAGGTGCTAGATGACTAACAGTCACTAAAGCCACTCCAAGCCAATGGCTTTCAAATTCATTGTTTTATTCTCAAAAAGAATAAGAAAATATGAACAAGTACTCAATAGAGAAAGATTGATTATTAAGGAAAAGTGAGAACTCCTGAGAATGGGAGAGGTTTCAATATATGAGTATGGATATGATGTCTACTCTTCATTGTGACTGAGGTGATCTGTATTGAGATTGGTCACTTTTTGAATGCATCATTGGCCAAACTAATAAAGGTTTCAACCACTTTAAATATGCTTTCTTGGCCCAATCAGAACCATATTCATATCTTCATTGTCTGATCATGAGAGTGTTCCTATATGTCATGAGACTAGCAAATAACACACCATGACCACCCCTGTTCTTATAGCCTAGTAGGAGCTAACTCCTCCCTCAATAGAATATCAATTCAGACTCTGTGTTAACACATTCTATTCAGAGAAGAAGGTAGGCTGACTGCAGATATTCACTTCTCCCTCTGTTCCTCCCAATCCCATCCCCAAATCTATTCTCCAGCTCAGCAACAGAACACCTGAGGAAGCCTTCTCTCACCCCTGGTTCATTTCTCATGGATCCCACAGACCTTCTCCTGCTAACTTTCCTCTCCCCACTACTTGCTTTATCCTACCCTCCTACTCTGGTAGGCATTCTCTGCTATCCACAGGCAACTCCTACTAGGAAAACAGATAGGATAACTACAAATTTTTTACCCCTCCCCCCCTTTCTTCAAATCTCCCAATTTCATTCATCCCAACTCTATATGAGACCTTCTGGGGCAAGCACTTTTCACTGTATGTTCCCATTCCAACGAAACTAAATAAGCAGATTCTGTGAACCCACTTAGACCCATAGTCTATCTCCATTACTAAGTGTAAGATTCAAATAAATAGAATCATATTTGACCAAAAGTCCTCAATGGGCTTACCTATCAGGTCCTCAGAAAATGTCCTGTTTGGAAATACACAGCCACCTCACTGTCTTAAAAACAAGATAGGAAACAGAAACCAAGGCACAGAACACCCATCCAACATAGACAAAACCATATATCAGCACCTAGAATAACAATCTTCTCAATTCCACATGCTCAGATGCTGATATAAAACCACAATACTAACAGCCAGAACAATCAATATATCTCTACCAGAGCCTAGCAGCTCTAGGACAGTAGGCTCTGAATATTCCAACATAGCTGAGGCACAAGAAAAAGACCTTTTTAACAGCATTTATGAATATGATAGAGGTCCCTAAAGAGGGAATTAATAAACCTCTCAAAGAAATATGTGAAAACACAAATAATGAAATAAAATGACTAAAACCATTTAAAACTAAAAGTTCAAATAGAATCAATAACAAAAATCCAAACGGAAGGAAATCTGAGAGAAAAAAATTTAGGAATTAAAATTAAAACAAGAAATTCAGAAGTAAGCATCAGAAAAGACTACAAGAGATGAGAGAATCTTTGTCATTGATGACATCATAGAAGAAATGAATACATTAATCAAAGAAAATGTTAAATCTAAATATTTCAGGCACAAAACTTCTGAGAAATCTGGGATATTATGAAAAGACCAAATCTAAGAGTAGATAAGAATGGAGGAAGGAAAAGAAACCCAAATTAAAAAAGCCTAGAAAATATTTCAACGAAATCATAGAAGAAAATTTCTCTAACTTAATGAACGAACAAGAAATATAACACATAACAGTCAGAACATTAGCATCAAGAAAGAATATTAAAAGCTGCAAAGAAAAAAAAACAAGTAACTTACAAAGGCAGGTCTATTAGAATTACATCAGATTTCTCAAAGGATACTCTAAAACACAAATTACTACAGAAAGGATAGATATCAGTTCAGACTACTATAACCAGTAAAACTTTTAATCGTGATCGATGAAAAAATTAAGACAGTCCATGATTGTCTTAGGGTTTATATTTCTATGAAGAGACATCAATGGCCAAGGCAACTCTGGTAAAAGAAAATATTTTATTTGGGGGCTGCTTTATAGTTCAGAGGTTTAGTCCATTGTCATGGTGGAACACATGGTGCTGGAGAGATTGCTGAGAGTTCTACATCTTGATCTGCAGGCAGCAGAAGGAGACTGTATGCCACACTGTCCATAGCTTAGACATGCAATACCTCCCGGCCAGCCTCCACAGTGATGCATTTCTTCCAGCAAGGCCACACCTACTCCAATAAGGCTATACCTCCTAATAGTGCCACTCCCTATAGGTCAAGTATTCCATTGCATGAGTCTATGGAGGCCAAACCTATTCAAACAACCAAATTTAAGCAATACCTAGCTCTAAACCCAATCCTACAGAAGGGTGATAGGAGGAAAACTATAAGACAGAAAATAAATAATCTCAGATCAGCACCCCAACACCACCATCACCAAGACCAACAACAAAATAATTGGAATTAACAATCATTGATCATTGATCTCTCACAACATCATTTGTCTCCATTCCCCCATTAAAAAGACACAGACTAGACTGGAGAGCACTGAGGCATCTTCCCCAGAGCTGATCCTCTGCTTTGCTGCACTGAGCACCCCTGCTGGCAGCCCTGTCGCCCTGCTGCAGGTCTCTCTTCCCTGAGTCCAAGCGGCAGCAGCCCTCCGCCTGCGGAGGGCGCCCAGAACTGAATGGTCCAGAGGCCTGCTGGCGTAGTAGCCGTCAGTGGTCATTGTGGTCATGTCCGCCATCGCCTGGGCCATGGCCAATTACATCCACATCCCGCCCGGCTTGCTGGAGGTGCTGAAGCTCGACATGGCAGTACAGGACCAGCCTGCTGGGGCACCTGGGGTCACACTGGGACACCCCCCCCCTGCGAGGTGACCCTGTAGCTCTTCACAGATGAAGTCATAAATAAACTCATTGCCTGCTGTGTGGGTGACACCATGGAAGATGTAGTTCTGGTGAGAATGAGATGAAGAAGAGAAGAGTTTCCATGTGTTGCAGGTGCAGGTGCATGGATGTACACCTCAGCTCTATTGTACCTTTAATAATGGACTCTGTTATGAGTTTATACAAGGCCAAGCTTTGGACCCACAGCATGTCTGCAACCCAGCCATTTTCAGGAGAATAGCTTGTCAGCTTGCTAAAATCCATGCTATCCAAGCACACAATGGCTGTATCCTCAAATCTAACCTATGGCTAAAGATGGGAAAGTAATTCTCTCTTATTCCCATAGGATTTGCTGATGAAGACATTAATAAAAGGTTCCTAAGTGATGTCTCAAGCCCCCAGAATCTTCAGGAGGAGATGTATTGGATGAAGGAGATCCTGTCCAACTGGGCTCATCTTGTGGTGCTTTGCCATAAGGATTTGTTGTGTAAGAATATAATCTACAATGAGAAACAAGGTGACATACAGTTCATTCATTATGAGTATTCTGGACACATCTGCCTGGCATATGATATTGGAAACCATTTTGATGAATATGCCGGTGTCAGTGATGTATACTATATGAATAGTTTGTATCCAGATAGAGAACTCCAGGGCCAGTGGATGCACTCTTACCTTGAAGCCTACAAGGAGTATAAGGGCTTCGGCAGTGTAGTCACTGAAAGGGAAGCAGAGGCACTGTTCATTCAAGTCAATCAGTTTTCATTGGCTTCTCATTTCTTCTGGGGACTGTGGGCTTTGATTCAAGCTAAGTTCTCCACAATTGAGTTTGATTTCCTTGGGTATGCCATTGTACTATAACCAGTACTATAAAATGAAGCCGGAGGTCACAGCACTAAAGATACCTGTGTAAATAGGCCTCACTGTTCTCCAGGAGCTGAGTAGTGCTTGTGGATGTTTCCTAAAAAATTCCAAAAGCAAATATTTGTTAACACTCTTTTAATTTGGTATGAACTTCACAAATTATGCCTCTAAACAACCAAACTGTTTTTAAATAAAATGATCTTAAAAATATGCTTACTGTTGTCAGTATGTGGCAGGCTAGAGATTTGTCTATCAGTGAAAATAAGAGTCAGCTTTAGCCTTTGGCAATACAGTCCATGTTATATGTGAATTATTTATTACAGATTTGACATGACTAACTACTTTCATCTTTCATTTATTGGTTCAGTGTATGGAATGAGAACGTTGTAGAGTTCTTTAAAAAATTTTGTTAATGGTGTTAATTTTAGAAAAAACATTCTTATCCAGTGTAACCTTTGTAAAAAATCATTTATTCTTGACATGGCAGTCACTGCCTTGGTAGTAACTTAGGGTGTTGTAGTGATTTCTAGATAAGTTGAGGGGGGAGGAAGGCAGCCGCTGTCTCTAGGGTATACTTTTTTATTTAAAAATTGGAAATGATTTCTTTGAAGAATACAACTTGGAATGAAATTGTCTCTATGGAGCCTGAATATATTTACTGTATAATTTTGGAAATAAAAGTATAACAATTTAATTTTAAACTCTGTATTGTCATGTTTTAAAAATACTATATAATGCTCATTTAAGGGAATAGTCCCATTTTTTAGAATATACATATCAAATTGTTTTTAACCAACAATTTTGTTTAAGTTGAGAAACTCTATTTTTGTTCATTAAATAATAGCTTATATTATTAGTATTTGAAACAAACATACAAAGTTCATCATACTTGGAAGCAAGGAATATATTAGATTCTTTCTATTCAGATTCATTCCTTAGATTTTTTTTTGTGTCTGTAGAGTCAGCCAATAATTGCTGATACATGTAATTTCAGAGTAACTTTGTTAAAGCTGTTAGAAGAATTAGTAAGGAACATTTAGGTAGGACATTGAGCTTGAATACTTAAAATCTTAACAGATAAGAAAATGTGAATTAAATAGTTGTGATAGGAGGACTTGTTTTATCTTGTTTTTGTTATTCTGGTTTTTATTTTTGTATATGTGTAAGAGGGAGGAAACTATTATATGGAAGGAAGTTAGGTCTTTGAGGTAGAAGAAGAATGTTTTAATCTTTGTAGACTGTGGGCTTGAGTAGTCACAGCTAACTTAGTCAGACAGGCTTTGCACTTTGGTCACGTAAGTGCTGTTGTACAAAGTTAGCTCCATGTCAGTCAGATTTCAATATGGCCTTTACTTGACAGCAGTGTTAAATCTTGGGGTTGACAAATGATGTTAGCTGCTGTAGATAAAACGTACCTGTTTTGGGAACTTTGTCCCCTGTTTCTATAAAAGAAAATTCTTGAGGTTTTTGTATTACCTTGAATTCTTGAAAGCTAAATTCAGTGACACATTACAAAATGATTTCAATTTGTTTGAATAGTATTTATGCTGAAAAATTTCAATTTTTGTTCAGTTTGATATGGGAAGAAATCCATATATATTTGAAGTAGAAACAAATACTGATGCTTCACTCATAAGCACTTTACATTCCTGTGTTTGAGACTTCTGTCCTGGACTGTGCCCTGTGGCATCACCAACACACCACACCTTTGTTCATTATGCATTGTATAGCATATGTACTTTAAAGAAAACTCTTTTAAAAGTTCTAATTTTGTATTTCAGTTATCTTACCCACTGTGGTGATTGGGTTCCCATTAATATGTTAATAAAACACTAGATACCTACAGAACTGAAACATCACATTGTCATTTGATTAGTTTGCGAAAGTGGAGCAGGAAAACCTATTGTATTGGAATGACAGGCTTCCTAGCCAGTAAATATGAGAGCTACTTTGAAATCCAATGTAGAGCCATGGACGGAATGGAGTGCCTGTTCACCATGCCTGAACTGTAGTATGCTGCTACTTGTTTGTCGGTAGTGACATACTGACTGTTCCTTGTCAATAATCTAAAGTTGTCCTCAGTATTTACCTGCAGTAAACTACGTGTAAACTAATGACACTTATAAGAACTTTTCTGTATTTAAGAGCTTTTATACAGCAAGGTCAAATGTCCTGATTGAAGGAAGAAGACATGGTATTACCCTTACACAAGGGGAAAAGCTGAAATAAGTAACTGTCATTGCGTTAGCTGTGTTGTTAAATTGGGAAACTGTGGCATAGATCTTAAATTTGTGTTTTTCAAATGTGAATTGTAGTCTAAAGCTGCTTTGTATAGATCATAATTGCTATGGATATTCTTATCACTGAACATGCATTGATACCTTGCAGATGAATGCAGCCTTTGTCCTGGGTTTCCCTCTGCCAAGTTCTGTGTCTGAGTGCCGGAGAACTTGCTCATCTGTTTGCTAGCTGAGATACTTCTTACTTTTTCCTTAGTTGTTACATATTTTTATGTTTGAAATTTAAGTTTTACTACTGTTAATTTAAGTAAAATTTGTTCTATGGGTAAAATGGCATTGCCAGTGAAATCAATAGACTCATTCATGTAGCTGCTAAAGTGACATTTGTGCTCTGTAATTATGTTTATGTTAATATACAAGGGCAGCTTAGGCTTTATTTTTGTTTAATAAGGTTTTCTGCCACTGATTAAATGAAGATATGTATCTTTTTAAAAAGATTTATATTCTGTAAATAAACATTGGTTGTAACAATAAAGTTGAGTTTTAACAAAAATATAAAAAATAAATAAAAAGACACAGACTAAGAAAATAGGTGATCAAACAGGCTCCATCCTTTAGTGGTACCCCAGAAACATACCTCAATATTAAGGATAGACATTGCCTTAGAATAAAGGGTTGGGAAAAGGTATTACTAACAAATGGACCTAGGAAGCAAACTGGGGTAGCCATTTTAATACCTCACAAAATAGACTTCAAACCAAAACTAATCAAAAGCGACAGGGAAGGACAATATATAATCATCAGATGGAAAATTTGTGAAGATAGCATTTCAATTGTAAATATCAATGTCCCAAAGAAAAGGGTACCCAAGTTTATAAAAGAAATACTACTATAGCTTATAATATTTTTTGTTATGAGCCTAGCCTTTAATAACTGAGCCATCTCTCTATCCCACTACGTTTATATTATATATTGACCCTCATACACTGATAGTGGGATACTTTAATACCCTACCCTCACCAATAATCCAGTCAAAAACTAAACAGAGAAATTCTAGAGCTAACAAATGTTATAAACCAAGTGAACCTAACAGATATTTACATAAAATTTCACCCAAACACAAGAGAATATATCTTCTCTGTACCTTGTAGAACTTTCTCCAAAATTGGCCACATACTATGACCAAAAGCAAGTCTCAAATGATAGAAGAAAATTGAAATAACCCCCGCATCCTTTCTTATGATCACAGGTTAAAGCTGCATATCAATAACAGAACCAACAGAAAGTTTACAAACTCATGAAAACTGAACAGCTCTCTACTGAATGAAAAGTGTGTCAATACAGAAATGAAGAAAGAAATTAAAGACTTTCTAGACTTGAATAAAAATTAATGGACAACATACTTAAGTGTTGGGACACAATGAAAGTGGTTTAAAGTTTAAGTTCCTAGAACTAAGTGCTCTCATAAAAATGATAGAGAAAGCTGGGTGGTGGTGGCACAGGCCTTTAATCCCAGCACACTGTGAGTTTGAGACCAGCCTGGTCTACCATAGACATGGACAACCTCCAAAGCCACAGATCAAACCCTGTCTCTAAAATCAAACAAAAACAAAAACACAAAACAAAACAAAAAATCTCTTATTAGCATAATGAACGATCTCTTAACAGCATTCCTAAAAGTTCTAGAACAAAAAGAAGAAATCAAGCCAAAAGGAGTAGATGGAGTAAATAATGAAACTCAGTGCTGAAATAAATAAAATATAAACAAAATCCACAATAAAAAGAATCAATGGAACAAAGTTGGTTCTTTGAGAAAAACAGTAAGATTCATAAACCCTTACCCAAATTAAGCAAAAGGAGAAAGAATTTCAAAACAAACAAAATCAGGAATCCATAGAATCATAAAAACATATTTATACTTTAAACACATGAAATCCATCAAATTGGAATATTTTTTAAAATTAGAATAATAAAAATAAAAACAAGGCTAATTTATCAATAGATACTACTTACCAAAGTTAAATAAATATCAAATAAGCAATTTAAATAGACCTGTGACTTCTAGAGAAACAGAATCAGTCATTAAAATCTCATAACAATAACAAAAAGCCCAGTGCCAGATGGTTTTAGACAAGAATTCTACCAGATTTAAAAAGAAGAGTTAATATTTATTTCCTCAAATTATTTCACAAAATAGAAGCAGAAGGAACATTGCCCATTTCAGATTATGAGGTTACAGGGACTCTGATACTCAAACCACATAAAAAGCAAACAAAGAAAAAGAATTAGAGACCAATTTCCCCCATAAACATAGATGCTAAAATACTCAATAAAGTACTTGCAAATGGAATCCAAAAACACATCAAATAGTTCACCTCCCATGATCAAGTAAGCTTCATCCCAGAGATAAAGGGATAGTTCAACATATGAAAATCTGTCAATATAACATACTGTGTACACAAACTGAAAGAAAGAAAAAATACACCACATAATCATCTCACCAGATACAGAAAAGGCCTTAACACAATCCAACAAAAAATAGAAAGATTAGGGATACAAGGGACACACCTCAATGTAATAAAGGCAATTTGCAACAAATCTATAGCCAACACCACATTAAATGGAGAGAAATTCAAAGGAATTCCACAGAGAACATGATCAAGAGAATGATTTCCTCATTCTCCATATCTATGCTATCTAGTACTTGAAATTTTTATTAGACCTCTCAAGGAGATTGAAGGGATACAAATTGTAAAGTAAGAAATTGAAGAATCTTTATTTGTAGATTATATAATAATATATTTAAATTACCTGAAAAATTCAACCAAGAAACTCATACAGGTGATAAACACTTTCAGCAAACTAGGCGGACATAAAATTAACTCCCCAAATCAGTAGCATTTCTATATAAAGTGACAAATGATCTGAGAAAGAAGTTAGGGAAACAACATCTTTCATAATAGCATAAAATCTTATAAAATGACATGGGGTAACTCTGACCAAGTGAGTGAAAGACTTGTCTAGTAAAACTTTAAAGTCTTTGAAGAAGGAACTTGAAGAGGATATCAGAATATGGGAAGACTTCCCATGCTCATGGATCAGCTGGCTCAACATAGTAAAAATGGTCATCCTACCAAAAGTAATCTACAGATTGAGTACAATCCTCATCAAAATTCCAACACAATTCTTTATACATTTTGGAAGGACAAATTTCAGGTTCATATGGAAACACAAATAGAAACAAAAACAAAGCAATAACAACAAAAATAGGATAGCTAAAACAACCATAAACAATGAAAGAACTGCTGGAGATCACACCATTTTTGAGTGCAAGTTTTACTACAAAGCCATAGTAATAAAAACTGCATGATATTGGCATAAAAACAGATATTGATCAATGGAATTGAGTTGAAGACCCAGACGTAAATCTACATATCTATGGATACTTGATTTTTGATCAAGAAGCCAGACATACACACTGGAAAAAAGGCAGCATCTTCAAGAAAGAGAACCCATTTTATAGGAATACTATGGGAAGGAAGGTGGGAAAGGAAATATTGGATGCAGCATGGGAGGTGAGATGGGGTTGAAGGAGTAAATGCTGGGAGAGACATCTAGAATTCAGGGACCTTTGAGGGATGCAGTGAAACTCCTTAAAATATATGAAGATCTTGAAAACTGTGTCATTTGCCTTACAGAAACTTCTCAGTTTCAGGAGGTCCAATTTATTAATTGTTCATCTCAGTGTCTGTGCTACTGGAGTTATGATCAGGAAGTGGTCTCCTGTACCAATTCATTCAAGGGTACTTCCCACTTTCTCTTCTGAGGGGTTCGTTGTGGCTGGATTTACATTGTGGGCTTTGATCCATTTGAACTTAGGTTTTGTGCAGAGGAATAGACGTGGGTCTATCAGCAGTTGTCTACACACCATCATCCAGTTGTGCCAGCACCATTATTGAAGATGCTTTCCTCATTCCATTGTATAATTTTAGCTGTTTTTGTCAAACATCAGGTATTTGTAGGTGTGGGGGTTAATATTGGGATTTTGAGTTCGATTCCATTGGTCTACCTGTTTATTTTTGTGCCAATAACAAGCTGTAGAGGACTATAGCTCTATAATAGAGCTTGCAGTCAGGAGTGGCGATGCCTCCGGAAGTTCCTTTATTCTACAGGGTTGTTTTTGCCATCCTGGGTCTTTTCTTTTTCCATGTAAAGTTGAGTATTGGCCTTTCAAGGTCTGTGAAGAATTGTGATGTGATATTGATAGGGATTGCATTGAATCTGTAGAGTGCTTTTGGCAAGATTGCCATTTTTGCTATGTTGAAGACCATGGGGTGTTTTTCCATTTTCTGGTATCTGGTCTCTACTTTCTTTCTTTAATGACTCAAAGTTCTTGCTATACAGGTCTTTCACTTGTTTGGTAAGCATTATTCTAAGATACTTTATGTTCTTTGAGGCTATTGTAAAGGCTGATGTTTCTCTGATTTTTTTCTCATCCCCTTTATTGTGTGTATATAGTAGGACTATCAATTTGTTTGAGTTAATCTTGTATTCTGCCACTTTGCTGAAGGTGTTTATCAGCTGTAAGAGTTCATTGGTAGAGTTTTTTTTTTTTTTTCTGGTCACTTATTTAAACTATGGTATCATCTGCAAATAGTGAAAGTTTGGTTTATCTTTTCCAATTTGTATCCCCTTGATCTTCTTTTGTTGTCTTATTGCTCTAGATAGATCTTCAAGTATAATAATTGAAGAGATAGGAAGATAGTGGACAGCCTTGTCTTTTTCCTGATTTTAAAGGAATTGCTTTAAGTTTCTCTCCATTTAGTTTTATGTTGGCTGAAACAGCAGCCCACAGAAGAGAAAAATATCTTCACCAACCCCACATCTGACAGAGGTCTGATCTCCAAAATATACAAAGAACTCAAGAATCTAGTCACAAAACATCAAATAATCTAATTAAAAAGTGGAGTATAGAACTAAATGAGAATTCTCAATAGAGGAATCTAAAGTGGCTGAAAGACACTTAAGAAAGTGCTCAACATCCTTAGCCATTAGAGAAATGCAATCAAAACAACTCTGAGTGCCATCTTACTCCTGTCAGAATGGTTGAAATAATAATAAAAAAAACCCACCAAGGACAGTTTATGCTGGAGAGGATGTGGAGAAAGGCGAACACTCCTGCACTGCTGCTGGGAGTGCAAACATGTACAGCCATTGTAGAGATCAGTATGGCGGTTCCTCGGGGAAATGGGAATCAGTCTATCACAAGATCCAGAAATTCCACTCTTAAGCATATTCCCCAAGATGCACATTTATGCAACAAAGACATTTGTTCAACTATGTTCATAGCAGCTTTATTTGTAATAGCCAGAATTTGGAAGCAACCTAGATGTCCTTCAACTGAAGAATAGGTGAAGAAAATGTGGTACATTTACACAGTGTAATATTACTTAGCAAAAAAAAAAAAAAAAAAAAAAAAAAACCACATCGGAATCTTGAAATTCGCAGGCCATTCGATAAAACTACAAGAATCCATCTTGAGTGAGGTAACCCAGTCACAAAGAGACTAATATGGTATGTACTTACTCATTTTAGACATAAAATAAAGGAACATCAGCCTACAATCCACACTGCCAGAGAAGCTAGGAAACAAAGAGGACCCTAAAAGAAATATACATGGTCCCCACAGAAGAAGAAAGGGACAAGATCTCCTGAGCAAATTGGGAGCAGGGGTGAGGCGAGAAGGAGTTAAGAGAAACAGAAAGGGAGAAGAGAGAAGAGAAAGTGAGAAGAGAACATGAGGGAACAGGAAGTTCAAGTCAGGGAAAGAATAGAGGAGAGCAAAAAAAAAAAAAAAAAAAAAAAAGATACCATAATACAGGGAGCCATTATAGGTTTGAAGAAAAATTTGGCACTAGGATAATGCCCAGAGACCTGCAAGGATGACCCCAACTAACAATCTAAGCAATAGTGGAGAGGCTACCTTAAATGCCCTCCCCTTATAATGAGATTGAATACTACCTTATATGTCATCCTATAGGCTTCATCCAGTAGCTAATATAAGCAGAGGCAGCTACCCACAGATGAAGTGGTCATGAATAGACTGGAGAAAACCACATAAACTGCTGACTTGAACAAGGGGGAGGACATGGGCCCCAGACTGATAGCTGGAAAACCAGTATAGACTAACCAGGACCCCCAAACATGGGGCCTGGGCAGTCTATGGGACTTCTAGTAGAACCAGGATGTATCTCTAGTGCATGAATGGCTTTGGGAGCACATCCCCTATGGAGAGATGCTCCCTTAGCCTAGAGACACGGTGATGGGCCTAGGCCCTAGCCCAAATGACTTGACAGATTTTGATGTTCCCTCATGGATGGCCTCACCCTCCCAGGCAAGTGGGTGGGGGATGAGATGGGAGAATGTTGGGGGGGCATGGGAGGTTGGGAGGGTGAGGGAACTGGAACTGATATGTAAAAGATTAATTAAAAAAATAAATGATGGTGATCCTAAAGAAGTTTCCAAATTATTATAAAGAATTTTCCAAATTATTAGGGAGAATAAGTCCCAACTGGCCATCTCTTGTCAACAAACGAAGCTTCCAGTACTAGGACTTGGTTGCATCAAACTGAGTTGTTGTCCAAAGGGATCTCAAGAAAAGTTTCAAACAACCCAGGATATTTCCAAAACAATAGGTTGTTCTCCATATCCACAAACTGGTAACAAGTCCCATTGCTGAAGACCACATCCACAGAACTCATTGAAAAAATAGAGGTGAAGCTGGTGCCTACACAGAACCTTCATCTTAAGTTCTAGTGTCTTAGGTACAGGAAGTTACTCTTCAGACCACCAAAAAAGAAACATAAACACCAACCAAGCCACAGCTCCATTGATCTACAATCTATCCTGCCCAAAACACGCTAGGCAATGGTGGAACAAAGCTTGTGAGAGTAACGAACCAATGTCTGATTTGACTTAAGACCCATTCCATGTGATGACACCCAAACCAAACACTGCTTGCTTAACCAAAAACCAGAGACTAGATAGCCCAGAGACCTACAGAAAAACCAAATTCCACTGGTCTTTACACACAAACTCACTCAGAGAGAGATTGGAACACTCCAATTCAAATGGGATGTCTCCATCAAGTCCCTCTTTGAGCTAAGGGAATCTCACAGAAGAGGATGAAGAAAGAGTATAAGAACCAGAGGGGATAGAGGAAACAGAACAGAATCATCTAAATCAACTGAGCAAAGCTCCTCTAAATTCCCAGAGACGGAAGCTTGCACAGTGCCTGCAGTGGTCTGCACCAGGTTCTCTCTCTCTCTCTCTCTCTCTCTCTCTCTATATATATATATATATATATATATATATATATATATATATATATGCTGAAGATTTTATTTTAATGTTTTCATGTGGCCCCTGAGTTTGAGAATGAGTGGATCTCTACTCTTGTACCTTCTCTTGGGCTTCTTCCCCCAACACTCCTGTTGGTTTGCTTTGGCCAATTTTATCTGAGGGTTTTTTTTATTTTAATATATTTTATTTTGTTATGCTTTGTTGTTATCTCCTGTTCTTCTGTAATGAGAGACACAAAGAGAGTGGATCTGGATGGGAGATGAGATGGGGAGAACCTGGGAGGAGTAAACGAAGGATGCTTTGGAACAATCTTTGTACAGTGTAAATATATATTACTCTCATTGGTTAATAAAGAACTGACTGGCTTGTTGCTGGGAAGAAAGAGATTGGGTGGAAGAGCCAGACTAGTAGGATTCTGGGAAGAAGAAAGCAGAGTCTCAGGAATCACCAGCCAGATGCAGAGGAAGCAGAACATGTACAAAATGAGGTAACAATCCATGAGCCATGTGGCAGTAAGTAAAGGAATAGAATTGGGTTAATTTAAAACATAAGAGTTAGTTAGTAACAAGCCTAAGCTATTGGATGAAAGTTTATAATTAATAATAAGCCTTTGCGTGGTTATTTGGGAGCCATCAATTCTGGCAAAAATCTCTGACTACAGAAGGGGAAACTCTAATCATAATATATTATGCAACAAAAGCATTTTTTTAAAATAAAAGATAACAAAAGAATGTTACTTCAGATAACTTGGTTTGAAGGAGCCTTTTGATATACAGGATATGGGGGTCAAGAGGAAGATGATAAAGGTCCTACAGCACAACGCAGATCCATCTCATCTCTTTTTTCTTAGTGTTTCTATAGCTGTGAAGGTGAAGAGACACCATGACCATAGCCACTCTTATAAAGGAAGACTTTCAATTGGGGCTGCTTACAGTTAGTCCATTATCATCATGATGGGAAGCATGGTGGCATTTAGGCAAACATGGTGTTGAAAAAGAAGCTGAAATTTCTACATCCAGAGCAGTAGGCTGCAGGAAGAGAGAGTGGCAATGTTTCTGGCTTGAGCATACTTCCTCCAACAAGGCCACGCCCCTTAATAATGCCACTCCATTAGAGCATAGAGGTCATTTTCATTCAAACCACTGTATCTTCCTTCTTCGGTACTGACTGTTAAATCAAGGTTAATGCTCTCTGATGAAACGGTGTTTTACATTCCCAATGTCTGTCAGTCCAACGTCTATCAGCCTAGTAACTGATCTCTGTGTTGCAAATCTTCTTAAGGGCTCTTAAGCATTTTACCATCTTAGTTTTCCATCTGCTTCTTTCTCTTTCATTTAAATAACAAAGAACTATTTAAAAAAACACAATTCTTAGAAATAGAGGACAGAAGACATGCCCACAAAATGGCTTAGAGAAACTGGTCCCACTAACTTCAGTTAGCACAAACTTTCTACATGTTTTCCAAACACAGAGTCCTCCTCCAGAGTAGACAGACAGGGTGATCAAGCATGGCATTTGTAGTCAGCCTACCTGGTTTTGAGTTTTAACATTACTTGCTAATGCAACTTCAGGAAAATGTTTTCATCTCCTTGGGTTTTAGCTTCTTTTCCCTTGTAATGGTTTGATAACAGTGGCCACGTCCTATCAACGTTAAATTAATTCTATGAGCTAACACATGAGCACTTGATACTGCTAATTGCTTTCTCAGAACTTCATGTTATTATTTTTGGCTCCAGAGATTTTTTTTTACCAGAACAAGAATCAAGTGTCTATGAATCCCCTTGGATTGTGTGCAGTTTAGTGTGTTTGCTCTGATATACAATTCCCTGGCAGAATGTGTACACTATTCATCAAAATCACTTGCGATCTAAGACAGTTCCAGAATTACTATGCTTGCTGAGTGAGACCTCCAAACACTAACAACTAGTTTGTAATCACCTGGTAAAACCCAATAGGCTACTCCAAATGAGGGCACCTAAGACTAGCAATTCAATAAGTGATATAAGAACCAATAAAAGCTATTGGTTTGCTATACCAGTTTTACTTTCTACAACTATCTTTGAGTCAAATTATAAATTCATGATTGTAAGCAGGAGCTAGGTAGTGAGATCAATGGGCTAGATTAATTCATCAAAGAAAGAGCACCATAATATAGCTTCAAGATTTGAGCATTTCCCTTCCACAGGTTCTGAGCTGCCCTGCACTAATGCAAAGACCCACTAGATGTCAATGTTTCCACAAGAATGGGTAAAGATGTTCTCTACCCATCCTTGGAGCTCAGGATTAATTGATTGCTATAAAAAGTTAGATGAAATAAAATGCTCGCCTTGCTCTTCAAACTAAGATAAGCTAATATCTGTGAGCACAATTTCACTGTCTGCATTCACAAAATGTCCAATTACATATCATCTCTGCCTGGACCTTCAAAACAATATAAAATTGAATGAAGGCAATGAAAAAAGTCACAGGAGGTTTTTCACAGAGCTCTTTGCACCACAGAAACAAAACAATTCAATATGTGTCTTCTAGCCTTTTAATGCAATGAGTTAGTAATGTTCTTTATCTGTAGCCCCCTCTGTTCCTTTTCTGTTTGCTTTAAAAAAGTAGTAAAGTACTGTCATTTTACCAAAACCATATTTTACCCTTTTTCCTCAAGCAGCTTTGCTTAATTGGGACAAAGAAGATCCTATCTGGATCCTAAACCTGTCAGGAATATTTCTGTGATATCAGATATTCTTTTCTACCATTAGTGTGGTGTGTGCGAACATCTGAGATGATGATCCCCAACTGGAAAATACAAGAAAACATAAAGACAAATTACAGGAAAATGACACAGACAAGACATGGTTATGAATAAGCGGTATGCTGAACATGTTAACACAGGGAAGATTCCAAAACAACAATGGCTTTCTTATTTCTCTCTCTCTCTCTCTCTCTCTCTCTCTCTCTCTCTCTCTCTCTCTCTCTCTCTCTCTCTCTCTCTCCCTCCCTCCCTCCCTCCCTCCCTCCCCCCTCTCTCCCTCCCTCCCTCCCCCCCCTCTCTCTGCTTCAGTGTATCCATGATCCTTACTTTTTAAAAATGTGTTTGTATATAAATGTGGGGAGGGATATGTGTACATGAATGCAGGAGATCAGAAAATCAGATTCCCCTGAATTAGGCATTGCAGGTGATTGGGAGCCTCCTCACAATCTGGGTTCTGGGTGCTGGGAAATGAATGGCAGCCTTGTATAATTATAGTAAATTATCTTTTCTAGTATCCAGGCATCTGTATTGACCTACTCTTAAGGTTCTAACCATGTGCATATGCCCTCACAGGTTCCCTTTAAAAAGGGCTCTATCCACCTCCCATGTTTCTCTGTCTGTCTCTCTCTCTCTGTCTCTAGCTCTGTGTGTGTGTCTGTCTCTCTGTCTCTTTGATTCTCTCTTGTATTTTGCCACTCCTGCCCCCAGAGGCCAGTCACCCCTCCTCTTTACCCCCTCTTCCCTTCCCCATTCACTTTCCCCGAATAAAAACCCATTCACCCAAGCTCTGCCACATGGTATCTTTCTCTCTCGTGTTGTTCTTTAAATTACAACACTCTTCACCACTGAAACATCTTTGTTTATGAGATAGAATCTTTAGGGAAGACCTGGGACTTATGGGTTCAGCTAGGCTGCCAGATTAGCAAGCTTCCAAGGGCCTCCCTGTCTCTGCTTTCTCTCCAGTACTGGGATTTCACATGTGTGCCATGATGCTTGATTTTTACATATGTGCTGGGGGTCAAACTCAAGTGCTCATGCTTGGGGGGCAAGCACCTAATGCCTGCAACATCTCTCCAGAACCCTCACATCTATATCTAGTCCTTGTTCCTATTAATAGTGAGCTATGAATCTGCACATTCTGCCATGTGTCTGGGAACTAGCAAAGAAATGCCATTTTGCTGTGAGCTTGAAGTTTGCTGTGTGTCATCAAGCCTTTACCTGAAAGCACAGAAATTGTTTAGGGTGGATGTGTTTTTCTAATTAAGCAGAAAAGCAGAGGGGAAAAATGTGTTCCAAGGAAGTTGGTGATCTCTGGTTATTTTCATGGCTAGAAGCAGATGGCTTCATAGATGGTTGGAGGCTAGTTCAGAAATGTCCCTCAAGGTCATTGCTAGCACATGCTATCATTTACTATGGCTACCAGAGTTCCAAGAAATATGCTAATTTATACCAGGCAGACCCTCTGTAAAGACTGATTCCTTTGTGTATTCTCTTAAAAGTTAATATAATTGTGACGTAAAATGGCTCAGACAATGGGCTGTTTTATTTCTTTCCATGGGGGCAGCTGGGGAATCTGCACAGCCTCCTTCCCCTTAAGTGCATCTTTTAGAATTTTTTCTTACAACATGCTGAGAGTGAAACAGTTACTTTAAGATTACACTTTATCAATTTTATTCAGAAAAAATTACAGCAAAACTGACTAAACATTTTAAAAAGTGTAATGCTTTATGCTAAAAGCAACGTAGGTATATTATTAATTGAAAACCAGGTAGTAGTCTTGCAAATGTACCCTTCAATAACAGTTAAGATAGCTCTTAGAGAAACTGGTTATGGGTAGGACTAATTGTGTCCAGGCTATCATTTCATCTTGCTGAAGATGGCAGAAGTTGCCCACCGGAGTCACAGAGGACATAGGTTTTCCACATAGGGAAAGGCTGCTTACCAAGGTCCTATTCAGAGCTGATTTGCCTCTTTCCCATGTTATGAGAAAGGACAGCAGAAGGATTTGTGGTCCTCTACAGATAAGATGGGTGTAGAGAATTAACCTAGGGTGTGAGGTCCTTTCCAAGGAAGGCAGAGCTGGGAGGTTGCTCTGGAAAGCAGGAATCATTACTAGGGAGCAGTGACTGTTGTGGGGACAGGATGAAACAAAAATATCCACAAGGGTTAATAGTAAAACCCCAAGAGAGCTTTTCCTTTTTTTTTCTCTCCTGCCAATTTTTCATTTAGTACCAGAGAAAATGGCATTGGTTCCAGGAAGTTCTATAGCAGTATTACTTGAGAAGTTCCATTTTCTAGTGTGAAAGTGGGATGACAAGGGCAATCGACATAGCTTTTAAAATGATGACATATAGAGTTTGGTGTGTCCTTTGACCTCCAAACTTCTGTGCAAGGGACACTGGGAATAGGCTGCTGGTTGCCTCCTCTTTTTCACAGAGGAGACACAAACTGTTGTGGGCTGACAGTTTTCCAAGATGACTGTGCTACTTCTGGTTTCTTTAACCTTGAGGATTTGACTCAACCTCCCTAGACCTCAACTTTCTCCTCTTTAAAATGGATAAAGGATAGTATAATCTGCTCAAAGAAGTCATGCAGTGGCTGTAAGTTTTTTTAATGACTATGTTTAAATGAGCTGTGTGAACTGTGGTGGATTCTACACAGTTCTAGAGAGTTAATGTTTATGCAAATGCAGTCTTTGTATCTTATATTGATCCTGCTGCAAATATATATATATATACATATATATATATATAAAATTAAATTAGAAAGCATAGAAATATGTACAACGTAATTAGAGAAAGGTCACTCCTCCAAAAGGAAATAGAAAAACAAATGCCATATGGGTTTTGCTGGACTCCTGGCAATAGTGCAAACTTGGCTGTATGGAAGCTGTAGTTTTTTGGGGAGGGATGAGAAGTGAAAAGCTCCAAGAGTTTTCTTTGACAATGAATGACATAAAACAATTTTTCAAAAGCATATCTTGTGTGCTGACTTGGCATGGTACCCTGTCAAACATTTGTGATCAATCTTTTTGATGGCCTTTCTTATGTGACTACATCTCCAGTTGTTTTCATAAGGGCCTTGCAAAATTGCCAGTCAGCTAATTGTGGTGGAAGGCAGCCAAGAAGCAGGGCCAGGTTTGCTAACAGTGTGGATCATCACTTCCTGTATGAGCTATTCTATCAGAATCCTTTCAATAAGTTCCTGGTCTTCTGAACATATTTCTATGCTCTGCCTTTTTGTGTCAGTGTGATGGGTATGCATTTTGGCTTTCTAGCCACACTGGATTAATATCTCCTTCTGGAGATGTTCAGTTTCTATTTCTAATCATCTTCTATAGGAACTGGAAGATACCTCAGCAGCAATGGTCTTTTATACGAATTCATAATCAAACAATTTTGAGGACATGTTGCCTGACAGGTTTTGGGCAAACACTTACTGAACAAGTAATAGAAGCATTCTTTTATGAGAAACAAACAAATAAGATTTTCAGAGAAAAAGAACACAAGAAGATTATAGAATGCTGAGGCTATAGGAAAGGAGACCACCTTCTGGGCTCCGGGCTTCAAATATATCTGGCCCTGTTGGTTTCTCTCTTCTTTGGCTCTCTTAACCTCTTCAGTAGAAATATACTTTAGGTTATTATGTATTTTAAGTATTTCTCACCTTAAACTGGATTGTCCTTGTGGGAGGATAGGAAAGGTGCATCCTCAGCCAACAGTAAGACTTCAGAGGGAAGACTACATAGTCAAATGAGGCCAGATGATTATGGGGCTGGAGACCTGACTGTGAGATAACAAACCTGAAAATAGAAGACATCATGGTTTGTGAAGCCCTTAGTCCACTAGGAGTCCCAGGTTCAGCAAAGCCCAGGAGACATGAGTGGGCAGTGTGTAGTCATTAGCCTGCCTCAGGAGCTATGAGGCTTCCAGACCACAATGGAAAGGAAGTAGGTCTTTCTCCATTTCTGCTACCTAAGCTTCCCCTAATCCCTCTCCAACCCTCTACTAGAAAGAGCTGAAAAGAAGTCTTTGCAAAGAGTTGTAATTAAAGCCTAGGAGCTAATACGTAGAAGACATTTCTTTCAGTCAGCCCAATGTAAGTTGAAAATAGCTGTGGAAATGCACTTGAAACACCTAAGCTGCTAAAGGAGAGCTTCAGCACAGGCCACAGTGGAGTAACAGCTCTTTCCTCTGGTGATTTCAATGAAGGCGAAGGCAGCTGTTGTCCATCCTGCCCAGTAACTTGACAGAATAGAAATCTATTTGTAGTCAGGAAGAAAATCAAAATTCAAAATAAAGTTTCTACTGATTGTTTATTCCTTTAGAGTCATTGAAAGACTGAAAATTTCTGTTCATTCATTGTAGGTCATGAATAAGTTAAAACTGTTGCCTCCAAACCTCCCTGGATGATCATAATTTTGGGTTATTCAGGCAAGTGAAGAAAATTGGGGGTTTTAATATAAAATGACATGAAGCTATAATGGACAGAGCAGCAGAAGCTGGCTCTCACATTTGTGCATGTGGTCGAATTGCTTTGTTGGTCCAGATGCTAGTACCATTCTGTTGACTTCCATCTTATGACTGTGGTTCAATAGCGCTGACTAGTATTCTAATTATAGTACAAATCTCATATTAGACTGTTTCATAGATAGGTGATATACATACATACATACATACATACATACATACATACATAGATCATAGATACACAGGCATATAACTGCTGTCCTGTGAATTTTTCCTGGGAAGATGTGAACACATATTTAATCATTCATGACACTGCTCCAATGACAGACTGAAGGAATGATTTTATCCAAGTCTGTCTTAGTAAATCAATGTGTTTAATTGGGTTTAATAACAGGGACATGGGTGACTGTTACTTACAAGAGCCTGAGTAAAAGATCACTCACAGGAGTGTAGTTAATTAAGGTCTTATAAAGCATAGGTGACTCCATAATAACTGCATTGTTGAAAAGACTCATGATGGCATGAATGTTGGTTTTTCATGGCCACACAGATCGACCACTCATATATGATATGCTATATATCCTACATACTATATACTTTATCACTTTGTAAGACAACATAAATCTGGGGAAGAAATTATATACATCAGGGAGGAAGTACAGAAAGGAGTGTCTGGAAGCACAGGTTAGAGTCTAATAATACTTCCTAGACTCTCTTTCTATAATGGAAGGCCAATAGGATCAATCCCAATTAAAATGGTACTGGCTGTTATACAAAGAGAACATTCCACAATAGTGTCAACAGAGATATATAAATCATAGTTAGAATGGGACATAAAGAGATAAACAAGATAGATTGGAGAGATAGATAAATAAACATTGATGTTATATATTACAAATATTTGCATATCTATACATTGATTAGATGGGCAGATGGGTTAGAAAGATGTTGTTTTGTTCAAGTTTTTATTACTGTGATAAAACACAAGAATAAAAAGCAACTTGGGGAAGAAAGGCTTTGCTTCAGCTTACAATAGAATTCCCTGGAGGTAGGAATTGAAGGAGAAACAGTATTCTATGTCTTGCTCAACCTACTTTCTTATATACTCAAGGGCAATCTGCACATGAGTAACACCGCACATGGCAAGATAGGCCTCTCACATCTACCTAATCAAGATAATACTGCACAAACTTGCCTAGAGGCCAATATCATGGAGGTATTTTCTTAACTAAGAGATCCTCTTGCTAGATATGACTAGATTTGTGTCAGGTTGACAAAAACCAGCACAAATGGGGAGATGAAAAATAGTTTGGTGGATATATGAAAGATGGTGGATACATAGATGGACAGACAGAGAGAGATAAGTAGATTCTCAAAGAAAGATACACACATATAGGCATTAAGATAAATGCTGACAAACCCCTTTTAAATGAGATCCTATCTCACAGTGAATAAATATAGCAATAAACATTACCAAAATATTTTAATACATACAAAACCATTTTAATAACTCTCACTAACAGTAGTATACACTTAAAAAAACAACAACAAATAAAAAATAAATTAAGAGAAAAAAAAAGCTTGGCAGTGATAGCACACATCATGAATCCTAGCACTCAGGAAGCAGAGGCAGGTGGATCTTTGAGTTTGAGGCCATCCTCTCTACACATATAGAGAAACCCCATCTCAGAAGAAAAGCAGTATCCACTTACATTGTTGATTTTAGTGGCTGCTACTTCATTTTATAGCTTTGTGCTTATCTGACTTTTTTCTTAAAATAACTTCCTGTTGTAACAGATGGGAATTCACACAGAGACACACGGCAGCACAAAGTACAGAGAGGTCTTGGACGCTCAGCCCTAGTGTGATTTCTTCATTAAACCCCTCCTTTAAGGGCTCAGGAAGCTATTCAGAAGAGGAGATGGAAAGACTCTAAGAATCAGAGGTGGTGGATGACCCCAAGGAGACTGTCTTCCAAACACAACAGGGATGATGCACATATGATTGCTCAGACAGTGACAGCATACATAAAGCCTGCACAGCTTCAAAGCAGACAAAATCTCAGTATGTAGGAGGACTGGGTACAAAGTCCCTGGGTAGCCTAATCAAGAAGCTGATTGCAATTGATAGGTGCAGAAAGAGGGAAAACAGCTTTCTCCAGTGGAGTGTCACTGGGTGGATGAACTTACACTCCAGGCCAGGCCTCATGCTAAGATGTTGGGCAAGATGAAGAGTGTGTGTTTGTTGTTATTTTTAGTGGCTGCTACTTGATTTTATAGCTTTGGGCTTATTTGACTTTTTTTTTTCTCAATACGTTCTCAATAAGAATTTCTTTCTAGGAATGCACACAATTTAATCAATGCGTTTTATAGGAAATGTGTCAGAAATTGAGTGATGACATTCTGAAATTTTAGGTAAAGGGTTTATTGTTTGAAATTGTCAAAAATTTTTAATTAAAAAGAATATAAAATTTTTTGTTCTTTTTATGATAAGTTAGGTATTTTGTTACCTACAACACTTAGTTCTTCATTATTAGTGTCTTTGAGTAATATGCTTGCTAGGAATTTTAATCTTCCCTTAGTTTAGTTTTCATGTCTTATGGCAATGTTTGTATATATTTGAAAAGCAGTTTTATATTCATATATTTTACAAATACTTTTTCAGTACTAACTGAATAGTAAATTATTTTTTGCTATTTAATATGCTGTATATTTCATTAACAAATGTTCTGTTTTGGATTTTGCTAGACTTCCCTATTATGGCATCATATAAAATGTGTATTTATTTTCTCTTATACCATAGAATAATTTTATTTTGTGTAATTAATTAATATTTCTCAAATGTGTAATGACAAAAACGCAATGGAAATCTATATCTCATCTCCCAATTTCTAATAAAACTCTTTGAGAGCCTTTATCATAGTCTTTGACCTATTTTTGGCTCATTAGTTTTCAAACAATACCCATTGTCTGAATGTCGTTTTGGTCATGGAGTTTGTGAATCCCTTCTCACTCTTTTAAATTCTGACTTTATTTTAGCTTGAAGTAGTTACAGTAAGGAGACCATTTTTGAAAGGTCACTCCTTGTACTGACGTTTCCTCCTTAGAAACAAACCTTGGACAAGTGGACTTAAGGTATTTTTTAGTGCATATGTATATGATGTGTTATGTAATGTGCCTGTGAGTGACTGTGTGTATATGTCCCTATGTACTATGCTACATGTGTCAGAAGACAACTTCAAGTATGTGTCTGTGCATCCATTTTGTTTGAACAGATTCCTTTATTTGTTTATGCATATACCAGGCTTACTGAGCTGCAGGTTTTCAAGAATTCTGTTATTATAGATATGTGCTAGAACATCTGGCTTTACTTGGGATCTAGGGATTGAAGTCAGGTTCTCAGGCTTGCAAGGCAAGCATTCAACTGACAGAGCCAAGTCCAAAAAGAAACAATATTATTTTTTCTCACTTATTTTTATGCCTTTCTCTCTGGTTTTGTGTATACGCCTTCTCTGAAGAAAGCACTGTAATAATGTATGAAATGAAGATGTTCTGGGCTAGAGAGTGTAAACATTCTGGAAAGTTGGTCACTGACTCTTTATCCCACAGCACCTGTATCTACACAGCCCATATAGTCACCACTACCCTACAGGTATATAGATAGATACACAAGGTCAGATTTTATCAGAGTGTAATATTCCTTGAGACACCAATGCCATTTCCATAGCTGTCACAGTCTAGTGATGATGGCTGGTTGTAAGGTTAGCTCACCTCTGGTTAGAGTCAGCTGAGAAGGGGACCTCACCTGAAGAACTGCCCTGAGTGCCTTAATTCATGCAGGAAGACTGAATGCATGTGGCGTTATCTGATGTCATCCCAGATAAAAGGGTTGTGGCAGGACAGTTGCTCACATTCCCTTGCTCATCCTCCTTCTTGTCACCAAGTGGATTCCAGGTCTAATCACTGACTAGGACTAGGACTAGTTGCTTTCTAGGATGCTCCAGCTTTGGGGACCAAGCCAAGCCACAATCTGCTTCTCAGTCTTTCAGGTGTTTGACAACAGTTGTTACTGTTTCAATCTAAGCTGCCTCAAGGAGCTCCCATTAGCTCCAGTCAGCTGTCTCTGTGGTTTTCCCCATTATACTCTTGATGCCCCCTCCTCCCCCGTTCCCCCCTCCCCTCTGTTCATATGATTCCTACTCTCTCTTTTCAACTGAATTCCAGGAGCTCATCCCAGGGCTTGGATGTGGGTCACTGTATCTGCTTCCATCAGCTAATGCATGTAGATTTTATGATGACAATTAGGGTAGTCACTAATAATAGGGAAAAGCTGTTCAGATACTCTCTTCAATATTGGTAGGTGTCTTAGCTGGAATCATCCTTGTAGATTTCTGGGAATTTCTTTAGTACCAGTTTCTCCCTAACCCCATAATGGCTTCCTCTATCAAGATATCTCTTTATTGCTATCCATCTCTGCCCCCCCCACGCCAACTCAGCCTTCTGGGTCCCTCATGTTTCCATCCCCCATCCCTTTCCTTCCACTCCTTCCCAGTTTACCCAGGAGATCTTAACCATTTTACCTTTCTGTGGCCTTCCAGATATGTTCCTCCTAGGGTCCCCCTTTTTACCTAGCTTCTCTGGGCTTATGGACTGTAATCTTTTGCTTTATGCCTAGTATCCACTTATGAGTGAGTACATAACATGTTTGTCTTTTTGGGTGTGGGTTAATTCACTCAGGATGTTTTTGTCTAGCTTCATCCATTTCCCTGCAAATTTCAAGATGGCACTGTTTTCTTACTGTTGAATAATACCCCTTTGTTTAAATGTACCACATTATTTTATATATTCTTCAGGTGAGGGAAATCTAGGTTGTTTCTAGGTTTTGCTATTAAAAATAATGCTGCTATGAACATAGTTTAGCAAAGGTCCTTGTGGTGTCATTGTGCATCCTTTGGGTATATGACCAAGAGTAGAATTGCTGGGTCTTGAGGTAGATTGCTAATTTTCTGAGAAACTACCATACTAATTTCCAAAGTGGCTGCACTAGTTTGTGCTCCCACCAGCAATGGAGGACTGTTCCCCTTACTCTACATCCTCTCCAGAATAAGCTGTCATGAGTGTTTTTGATCTTAGCCATTCTGATAGATATAAGATAGAATCTCAGAACTGTTTTGATTTGCATTTCCCTGATGGCTAAGGGTGTTGGGCAATTTTTTTAAATGTCTGTCAGTCATTTGAGTTTCTTCTGTTGAGAATTTTCTGTTTTGATCTTCTGTACTATAGTTTTAATTGGATTTTTTTTTTGTATTTTGGTGTCTAATTTCTTGAGTTCTTTATGTATTTTGGAGATCAGCTCTCCCTCAGCTCTGGAGTTGAGAGAGCTGATTTCCAAAATACCTAATTTATACTTGCAACAGACAGTTAGGTTCTGTCTTAGTCAATTTTCTTTAAGTATTAAATATTTTTGTAAAACTATGTGATTAATTTTTTTTGGCTTCCTTCGGCCTTCAGTCTTCAACTACTAATACATTCAGACAATTTGTTTAACTCGTACATCAGATGTGAGAGTGGCACATGACAGTGCACACTAGCTTCTCCCTAAACAGTACAGATTGCTGATGTTGCTTCATTTAGCCAAAGGTGAGAAACCTCCAGTAGATGATTACTTTATTAAGGACTTGAGGCTAATAGCATGTCTCTCATTTTAAGATGAGATTAGAAATACTACCAGCTCTTTCTCTATTTTTCAGTTTTGTTTATTTTTACCTTATAAATACCTTATTATTAACATATATAATTATGGTTTTCATAATAGACTTTTCATAACACTTCAGTTTTGTTGGTCTTCCTCTATGCTCCTCTGGCTACCCTTTCCTCCTTGTTCAGTTGCCTTATTTCCACTAGTCCTCATTCAGTTTTTAAGTAACATGTACTCTGGTACCCTCTAGTCTGCTCTTTTCCACCTGTCATGATTACCTTCCTAACTTTGTAACACATAACTGCATCTTATACCAAGTAAGTGTAAACATCAATTGCTAAGAGTCACACATTAAAACAACATACAATATTTGTCTTTCTAAACCTAGGTTGCCTCACTTAACATAATAATTTAGTTCCATCCATATTTCTACAAAGTTCACGATTTTATTTTTCTTCATAGCTATTTAAAACTTCACTTTACATATGTACCTCATTTATATAAAAGAAATTTTTCTGTTGGAGGATGCCTAGCTTGGCTATTGTGAATAGAACAGCAGTAAATATGAATGAGTAAGCATGCGTATGGTGAGCTGACTCAGAATCCTTCATGTATCTTCCCAGAATGATAGAGCATTGTCACATTGTAGGTCTATTTTCTGTTAGTTTTTTTTTACTTTGCTTTGTTTCTAAAACCTTTCTACTGATTTCCTTAGTATCTGCACCCATCCAGACTTACAACGGCAGTGAATAGGGTTTGTCTTTTTCCACATCCTTACCAGCATCTGTCCTCTAAACAAAATCTGAAATGGAAGTTTTTTTTTCATCTGCATGACTGGGGGTGCTCACTTTAACTGTCGTGGATGGGTATCATTAGCATTTGGTATAGTAGTAGAGAATGTAGAGCCTATGGGTAGGAAAGAACACAGATGATGGTGGTCCAATTAACTTTTGTTATATATGCACTCTGTTTTTATTAGATTCCAACAGATAGAACAAAAATATTCTTCTGGCTTATATCATGGAAGGCAGTTTGGCATACTTTGTTATTGAAATAGTGTGGACTCAGGCATAACTTCAGGCTCAGCTGTCTTCCTGCTGTGTCATCTGTCAATTCCCTGCAATTCTTGTGCTTTCCTTGGTCATTGTGAGAATTCAATGAAATAATACAAACCAAACTCCTGGCATGATACCAGGTCATTGTTAACAGTCTACAAGTTTGACCATGTTTATTGTAGACACCTTAACTCACATAGCTACTACTGTGATGACTTTTGAAAGAATAGTTCAACATCTACAGAAAAGGAAATCAGCTGTTTATTTATAGCATGGACATTATTAGCAAAAGAACCTGGAGCCAACATCAACTTGTCTGACATCTTAACTACCTAGGTTTGCATCACATCAAAGCCAGTCCCTTTCAATTGGGATATAGAAGATAATAATATCAACTTAATGATCAAGCTGAGCTTGGCAGGAATAGAGAATAGGGCTTTTAAATCTGGGTACTGTAGAAGTAAATCATGGAAAAGGGAAAAGTCAAAGTTTGTTATGAATGTTGTAAGTGGCCAGAGTTTTGGTTTGTCCTGGAAGGCTGATTCTGTAGACACAGAGCTCAAATAAGACAGCATGAGAGTGTGAATATGATGTAAGAAACAGCGTGCCCACATGGGTATAGTCACTGTTTCAGCTCTGCAGACTTTTTTTTTTCAACTCTGTCATTCTGAAATCTGAATTTAAAAGCAATGTCCCTAGCCCCTGTTTGAATATATTTTGTCTGAAATACTTCTGTGGGGTGTTTTTTTGGGGGGAGGTGTTGTAGTACTAGGTATCTAACTTAGAGTCTGTAAGTGATCAAAACACAAATTTGGCCTGAGAAAATGCAGTATGGTGCTCATGAAATTGAATGGGAGAGGCGAGGGAAATAACAGTAAATATCAAATATCTGGGGCTGAAAACTCCATCCCTGTATTAGGATCTGAATCCTGAGAAAGGATTTACACCTGTAAAGAGTAACTGCCAAGGATAACTAAGTAAGGTGTGTAGTCAGGTTTCACAAACATTCTAATCCAAATAAAGGACATGGCTACTACTTTATATTTGCTACTCACCAGACTTTATCAATAGTTCTTGTTTCTGTTGCACCCTTGGCAAAGATGCTTTCTGAAAATTCAGGCAGGAAGGAGATGATCTTCCTGCTTTTGTTAAAATCCTATGCTAGATTTCAGAGGTCACTTTATGTAGAGAGCTGCAAAGTGCTGTGCCTTAAAGGTGGCAGGTGGCGCTGGCTTCTGCCTTCCACCTCCCCAAGGGTGAGCGCTCTCTGGCATAAACAAGCCCTTATTTGATTAAGTCTGTTCAGGCTGTCTGCTTCTGCGTTAGAGTAGCCTATCTTCAGGTTCCAAGTAGCTCACTGGGGTTGGTTAGCGTAAGGGGATTTAAGCCTGTGCAAGGGTCCCTGGGGGGTCCCGCGGGTCAGAAGAACATGTTTCAAGGATCCTGATTAAAACTTCATGAAGATCTTCCTGGAGTCGCGTCTTCCTTGCTGGCAGGGTAGCAACTTTAGGCCATTTAGGCCATTCTATTCACAGCTAAATTCCTCCAGGATTGAAAGGCTGCACTATATTTTGGGATGGAAGAGTGGGTGTGGAGGTCTCAGGAGACTCTAGACCCTACTTAGAGATGTTCTAATTACCATTACTTCCAAGTTAGGTTTCTTTAATTTCTAGAAGACTGGAGTGACATCTGCTTGCTAATGACAGCTCATTAATGGAGTAACAGTTGTTGGATACTCAGAGGGAATGAAGCTCTCTGATGACGCCTCCTGCTAACCAGGATATTTACTATAATGAGTATTAGCATGAAGTATGGGCTATTAATGAGGGGAAACTCACAAATGATAGCCAAAGGAAAGACAGGGAATAGAAGAGAAAGCTGAGGCAGCTCCATTCTGGTGTATGAGGCTGGAACTTTCTGTTTTACACAATGGGGGTCTTGGAACAGCACCAACATCACAACTCCTATTTATAGGCATTTAAGAATTCAGAGAAGCAGGGACCCTGGGCAACATTGTTTTCTTTGCTGCCCACCTGTGGGAAACATACTGCAGACATCAGTGCTTATGAGTTACAGTATAAACTATAGATTCAGTAGGTCTGGATTCTGAACATCTTTATGTAAACTTTAATAAAAATGTGAGTACTATAATTGCATTTTGGCAATTGAATTTGATTGATTTCCAATGGTCTGATCTTGAAGACTAGAATGATTCATTGTTTTCTTTGTTTAATTTTTGTAGCCATCAAAACTGACTGAAGTTGGAAAGAATGAGTTACTGACAAGGCTGCTGCAAAGCTCACTGTGGTGCTGTATCACTATACTCAGCCTTTTCCTTGAGGGAAGAATAATTTGTTCAGGGATTTTCATCTCGGAAAAAAAATGTGGTTTCCCACCAGTTTCATTTTTTTTCTTCTTTCATACCCTTGGATTCTTTTTTTTTTGCACTGCAAAGGTGGCTGTATGGACAAACGCAGATGCATACCACAAACCATGAACAGGTACTTGAAGAAAGAAGACTCAATACAACTTCAACCAGGATGCCTCCTTTCTCTCCATTAAGGAGAAAGACTCACTATGCCAGGGTTCCCTGCTCAAAGGGACGATATTATCTGTTTAGGCTGCTCATTACTTTTCTACCTGTAAGCAGTCATTCCTAAACCTGAGAAAACCATGTTCTTATTTACTTTTAAAACACAGTATCACTCAAAATGTTTCTCGGGTTTATGGTATTCTCCCTCAGGGAGTCTCTAGGGGCACCTTCCTGTTTGCAGATTCCAGTAGGAGATATTTCCTATATTTAGGTGTGTGAAGGATTCTCTCCTTATCTATGAATGAAAATTATGAGAACACAAAGTTGACTGGATATATATTGATATTCCTTGGTGAAAGAGTCTTTCTGATGATTCATCTGGTCTCTCCTTCTTTCAGTTGGGAACTTCTTATCACTTGAGTTCACTCTTTTCTGGAAAACCTTCACCCATTTCCCCAGCAGCTTCAGGTTGTGTTGCTGTTAGTGTCAGTTATCCCAGGAAGGTTGTTTGGCTGCTTATACTATCAAAGCCTCACATTTTTTCTTTTTTATGAGATACATTTTTCTTTTTTATTTTAACATATGTGTTTGGTACTTATTTGACTCCAAGCTCTGTGACATTAGGTGTTGCCTGTTGCCAATAAATTTTATCTTAGGTGCTATCCTTCACATCATCCATGCACAATATATATATATAAACATAGACTTAATTGAGCCCTAAAACATTTTTACTAAAGGGAAAGCTTTATTTTCTATAAATACAAATAAATGGGTAGTTGATGCTGTCTGGGAGACTATCCTTAAAATTACACAGACTGGTAAAGTGGGGTTTGTTTCTACCTGTGAAATAAACTCTCAACAATCTGATCATTCTCATGCTGAGAGAGAAATATAAAACCAGGCAGTTCATGAAATGGCTATAGGGAACCCTTCCCTCATATATCTGTCATCCACAGCTTACCCATGGGCTGGCAACATGTCTTCCTAAACACTCTAACTCTTGTTGTGTTTGAACAAATTTTACTCTGTTTTACCTAAAACCTTGGTTTCCCTTATTTGGGATAATGACAATTATTTTTCCATTACATTAAGTAGTTCTTTCCTTTGTTTTTAATTTTTATCTGTTTACCTTCTCACTGTCTTATGATGTTGTGTGTCTTATCTTATATTTTGGTTTGTATTGGGGGATTGATTTTTAAAGGAACTTAGCTTTGATTGGTTATACAAGTAACTTGTTATACAAGTAAGTATATATACATATATGATTGACCTCTTATATTTGGGGCATGTAGAGAATAGGTTCATCATCAGGCATCTTTCTTGGGTGCTCTCCATCTTAAATTTTGGGGCAGGAAGCATCTTTTACTGTGTTTGAACTCAACAATCTGTCTAGTCTAGCTGCCAGCAGGCATCTGCTGCCATCCACTCATCTCCAACTCCCCAGTGCTCATACACTCATGGTGTATGAGCACTTTATCCAGTGAGCCATCTACCTGGCCTTTACTCTTCAATTGCTATTGCTAAAAGGTGTTGTTATCTTATTTTAAAAAATCTTTTTCAAAGTCTACAGTTCAATTGGTAGAACAATCTCTTTGTGGGTATGATGTCTCAGTTTCAGTCCCTAGTTAAGAGTAAAATAAAAAAACAAAACAAAACAAAAAAAAAACCCAAAAATGATAGTCTCACTACCTTTACTACTTATGTAGTATATTGCTTTTAACTGAACCTAGAAATTTACTAATATCTGTCCACCTTCCATACCTCAACCCTTCATAGTATTTCTATCCATCATCTATTTATCCTTCTTTTCATTTCCCAATTATTTAATTATTTATTTGCTGTGAGCTGAATTGCTTTTGTTAAATTGATTTGTTTAGTTTATTTTGTTTTCATAATGGGCCAATTTTTTTTTCAAATTAAATTTGTGGTCTGCTAATTTTTCCAAAATTCTGTGAAGGAGTTAGAATTCTGCCTTGGGGTTCTATGTACCAAACCCTACTGAAAATATGCAACATACACTTTGTGTTTTCAATATTTTGTTTTAATGTATTGAAGAGCTCACAAATTTTGATTTCTGAGCCAATGCACTGGGGACAAATTGATTAGATTTCTATTTAGAAAATAAAATGCTTCTTTTTTTGCTTACAGATTGCCATTACATTTTGTGTGTTTACTGGTGCTGATAATTGGTCTATGACTACACTTTGAATTCTCAGCCCATTTGATTGCCTTTTACTTATCCCATGCACAAAAACTCATTTTCTTTTCTTTTTTTTAAAATTTTTTATGATCCTATTTTCATTTTTTTTCTGGTCTTCCTATAGAAACAGATAATTGTTTTATTTTTCATACTCTTAAACTCTTTCTGTAAATGCTTTTAATGTTTTCTCTTTTGAAGGCCATTGTATAGATACAGATTTGAGCAGCTCTTTTTGTCTAATAATGACCAGTGAACTTGCTTTGTTTACTGCTGTCATTTTATTATATTGTAAATTCAATTAAAGTATATTGGGTCATGCATTTTAGCTGGTGACTTCACAGGGCTTCTCTTCCCAGCCATGTACTGTCAGGTCTCTTGATTGTGACTTCTTGTATTTTTCAAGAAGTACATGAAATACAAGAAGGCATTGTTTCTTAAGAATATTTGTGTCTACCATCTACCAATCACTTTTGCTGGCCTGAATCAAGACCAGCTGCCATGGTCTATGAGCATTTATTTATTACAAAGAACTATCTTGAGTTATTGTCAGTGTCCCCTTTTGGCACATTAATCAATGAGTAATAAAGCCCAGCTTTTAGAATATTCTTGAGCATCTTTTCAACAATAGGTAATTCTTGTTAATGGATGATTCCCAGGAGAGGAAACATAATCATCCCCAAGCTCAATGTTTTATGGGACTGAAGCATTCTTTCCTTAGAAAATCAGCCAAGCAATGTATTCCTGACATGACTTATCAGTATAAAATAAAAGCATACAGCTTGTGTGACTTCCAGCATTGTTCATGGTTGGGGGATTGGTGCTCTACCTCTTATCTGTAATGTCTAGATCCTAAGTCAGAAGTGATCCCAATCTCTTATATTAATCTGTACTCACACTGTCTGGTAAGTAAATATTCTCCACCCCTGTGTAAGTACAGTGATTCGTCTTGTTGAGGTCTGGCAATCAAAAATCACTTAGGACTTTATCTATTCTTCTTTCCTTTGTGCTTCCTGCCTCTATTATGTAAATAGTATGGAGCACCTTGTTCTGGAAAATTTGAAAAAATGTGGGCATGCATGTATGTAAAATGCTGTTTCTGCTCACTTTGACTAGAGATATTTCTAATTCATCTTGTTGATATATACATATACACATATCCTTAATTTCTAATATCTGCATATTAAAATGTGTATATTATTCTTCAGTGAAAATATAATAACAACAGAACTCTATTGGTTTAAATATTTATTTTTCTTTGTTTATGTGCCATATGAGTAAGTACAGGTACTTGGGGAGGTCAGAAAAGGGGATTAGGTTTCCTAGATATGCAATGCATGTGTTTGTGAGCTGCCCAGGGTACATGCTAGAACTGAACCGAGATGCTCTGAAAGATCAGTATGTGCTTGGACTTTTGAGCTACCTCTCCAGCCCCCACATAACTATTTTCATGGTTGTATATGTGAGTTATCTTTTAATGTCAGCATGTAGTATGTCTATTTCAATTTACATTTGTGTTAGTTTATATATGAATGCCTGGGATTGGTCCTCCTGGTATTATTAATATTCACTGATTAGTAAGGCTTGCTACTTTTTCATAGTCCTTGATCTTAGTTTATTTATGATTTTCAGAAAACAAAAGGCTGTCTTAGTTGCTTTTTTATTGCTATGAAGACACTGTCACCAAGGCAACTTGTAGAAGAAAACGTTTATTTAGGGCTTACAGTTTCAGAAGATGAGTCCATGACCATCATGGAAAGGAACATGGCAGCTACCAGTCAGATACAATGCTTGAACAGTAGCTGAGAACTTACATCTTGAATCACAAACGCAAAGCAGAGAGAGCTATCTGGGCTTTTGAAATCTCAAAGCCTCTTCCCCTTTCCCCCCAGTAACACATCTCCTTCCACAAGGCTACAGCTCTTAACCTTTCCCAAACAGTTCTATCCAATAGTGACTTAAGCATTCAAACATATGAGTCTATGAGAACTATTTTTGTCCAGACAACTAGGGGGGAACTCCAGGTTTCCTCACTCTGCACACTTTACAGTTTCCATGCAATATTGATGTGCTTCATGTGTTTAATGGCTACATTTCTAGACACACATCTGTGGCCAATGGCTCTTCTTGTTGGCTTGCTGTTCTAGAATAATTTTCTTCTCTTCTATATCAATAATTTTCTTTATAGTTTAGTGGGGTATTGCACATATAGCTTTTCTGTTTTTTTCTAGTCAGAATACACCTAGTGAATCTGTCTGTACTAGTTTTGTGTCCCACAGAGAAATAGAATCAGTGATGGTGGGAGGTTGGGGAAGGGGGAGAATGAGAGAGAGATACAATTTAGTATAGAAATTGTGTCCTGTGATTACAAGGCTGAAAGGGCCATGGTAATGTTACAGGGACTTGGTTTAGAGGCCATTGAGAATAGATTTCTCCTTCAGGGTCTGCTCTGGATTTCTTATTTTGTTTTCCTGATAATGCTAAAAAGGGAAGCTTCACAACTGCCTCTGGTTAGGACTTACAACACCTTATAAAAAGTTGGCATTAACAGGGCTTTGCTGTAGCACATTAAAGGAAGGCTGTTTTTTCCTGGTAAAAGAATGAAATCTGATTTCTACCTCTGGCCCATTCTGATATGCTCCAAAGAGAATATTACCATCTCTTTCCTTAAGTGTTCATAAAGCTGGTCTTGTCAGTCTGATGCGGCAAGCATCCCGCATGAGATCTCATTCACCTGTGTAGTTGCTAAGTAGATGGGAGGAATAGCTAGTCCCCAATGAAATAATGCACTGATCTCATTTATCTGCAAGCCTGTAAGCTCCAAAGGTGTAGCTATCTATCCTTGCCAGTGTATTTGTGTTAGTGGCCACAATACTTTGGGTGTGGCTTTAGGTGCAGAAGGAACTGGAAAGATGGAAGCATGAGAGAATCCTTCTCTCTCATTCTCTCTCTCTCTCTCTCTCTCTCTCTCTCTCTCTCTCTCTCTCTCTCTCTTGGGTAGAGGGTCAAATCAGAAGGGCAGAGAAAGGCTGCCATAGTTATTATCATCTGTGTAAGTTGATCCCCAACAAAACACCCATTTATCATTTATCTTGGGTCTAGTGAACTCATTATCACCCGCCTCCAATAAGGCAAATTTATTTCCTTATTTCTATCTCTTCTTCAGATACTGACCAAAAGCCTAGACTTGTTTTCCTGGATATGGTGTGCTTTCTCAATCTTTCCCTCAATCTTCAACCTCTTCTGTTATACATTTGCTTGTCCATTTCCATTGCTGACAGGAAAAGTTTCTTAGACACTAACTTAAAAAGGCACAAAATTTTATTTATCTTCCCTGTTTCATTCCCCCAGGTAGCTACCAAGATTTACACCTGCCTGTACTGTCTTCTCTCAAACTCTAATACAATGGCCCCTGATATTTTTTCTGAGATTATTATAAAAATTTTTTTATTAACAAGATGTAAAACCCCAAAACTGAAACATGACACCACAGAAATCTGGAGAGCTAGAGAAGTGCATGCATAATTGGCCATGATTCCAAATGGATCTGAAGTCTGGAGAACAAGGAGCTTCCATCTACAAGGGCAGGAAGTGATGACAGTTACAGCTTCAAAAGAGGCTGCTTTCCTTTACCATTGTGATGTGTTCACGATAGCAGCTAGTCCACACTGGACCTTCTGATTTGTTCTGATTCAGTTGTGAAATCTAGCCTACAAACACCCTCACAGACACACCCAGCTTTCCCAGCTATCTGGCCTGGTCAAATTGAAATGTAAGGTTTTTTTTTTTTTGTTGTTGTTGTTTGTTAGTTTTTGCTTTTGTTTTTAAATACCTATAATACTGTAATTAACTCTTTAAGAATTTCCTACAATGTATTTTGTTTATATTTTGCCTCAGTTCCCTCTCCAGCTTCTAGATCCTCTCCCTACCACACCCAACTTGTTGTTGTTGTTGTGTATTTAATAACCCAATTAGTCCAATTTGTGATGTTGCATATAACCATGAGTGTGGGGTTATGCACTGAACCTCCTAGGGGCTACACCTTTAAAGAAAACTGACTACATCTTCCAAAAGCCATTAGATATCAAGACAGGCTCTTGAATCCCTTCTCATTCTATGCTGGAATGTTGTCCAGCTCTTGTGCAGGCACTCAAAGGTGCTATGAGTTTATGATTGCATCAGTCCTGCCATGTGCAGAATACACTGTTTCACCTCAGTCCTCTCTGACCTCTGTCTCTTACAACTTTTCTATGCCTTCTTCCAAGATGATCCCTGAGCCTCAGGATTTGTGACTAAGCACACCAATGACACTTACTCTCTACACTCTGACCACTTCTGAGTTTCTGCATTAATCACTATTCACTACTACACAAAGAAACTCCTCTAAGAAGGTCTGAAAGCTGCCCTAATCCATGGGTAGAGAAATATAAATTTAGAGGGTTCTTTTATATGACACCAGTTTCACTGGATAGTAGTAAAGTAGGCTATGGACATGGACAGAGAGTTCTTAGAAGAAGAAACACAAATGGGTAAGAAATGCTTTTTAAAGTGTTCATCATACTTAGCAATGAAGAAAATGCAAATTAAAATTACTTCAAGATTTTAACTTACCCAAGTCAGAAGGGCTAAGTTTAAGAAAACCACAGAGAAATGTTGGTGAGAAAGTAGGGGAACAGAAAATGCTCACACACTGTTGGCAGGAGTACAAATTGGTACTGCCACTATGAAAATTAGTATAGCAGTTCCTCACAAAGTTAGAAATAGATCCACCATATGATACAGCTAGCCCACTCCTGGGCATGTACCCAAAGGACTCTATTTCCTACTACAGAGACACATGCTCAACACATGTTCAAAGCTACTTAATTCATGATAGTTAGAACATAGGAGTAGCCTAGATGCCCATTAGCCAATGAATGCTAATGAATGGATCATGAAACTGCTACATATATAAAATGGAATTATTCAAGTGTAAAGAAAAATGGAAGTTTTAGGCAAATGGATGGAGCTGGAAAATGTCACACTAAGTGAAATAATCCAGACTGAGAAAGATAAGCACCATATGTTCTCAATCAAATATGATTTTAGTGTCAAATCTTTAGATTTGTGTATTTACTTATGATTATTTGAATAATCTAGGGAACTAGGAAAGGACCATTGATGAGAGGAAATAATGACCTTAAGAAGGGGAAACAATAGAACAGAAGTGAAGGGAAAAAGGAAATAGTGGAAGGGAAGCACTGGTGGGGAGAGGATGAGAGGGAGGGTACAGGAGGGATTGGGGAAAGGATAATTAACACTAAGGATGTTTGAAAATTCCATGGGAAAATCTTATCTTTTATAGTATATATAGTTTAATTACCTTACACAGGGGATAACACTCCTCCCAGAAGACACATGTTGCCAAATCAGAAGCCAAGTCATGGAGACCCCCAAAACAATAAAAACTACGGTTGTTACTCTTGACTACTCACTAGACCTTGATGATGATCACACAGTAATACCCACTGATCACAGGATATGGTTCGATTTGTACAGACTAGATATGTAGTTCTGACCATCACACAACATTCATTATAAATTGTATGTATAGAACTGGATTAATAAAATCTAACCATTTCTAATGCACTTTGTCAAAATATTTATTTATTTTATTTAGTATGTATGAATGTTTTGTCTGCATCAATGCATGTGAGCCACATGCATGTTTGCTAGAAACCTTGGAACTGAGGTTATAGATGGCTGTGAGCCACTATTTGAGTGCTGGGAATTTAAAACTCATCTGCAAGAGCAGCATATGCTCTTAACTTCTGATCCATCTATAATACATTATGATGATTGATGTCCCATTAATTGTTATTTGTATAAGTTAAACAATAAATTTTCAATAATTAGGAACAGTTTTTGGTTGTTTGTTTGATTTGGGGTGGGGTCTGGCAGGTGTCACAATCATCACTGTCTCCAGCATGGTGTAGATTGAGAACTAGAAGAAGAATGGTGACCCTGACAGTGCCATTCTTCTTTTAGGATATTTTACGGGCTCTGCATTTGACATACAAAAAAAAAGTGGCACCAGTGTCTAATTGTACAGTAAATACAACTTACTAACATACCTTTACCTTACAATACATATTACATTTCAAAGAAAGTACACTATTGTCCCTTCACAATTAACTGACAGGTTTTGTAATTTCTCACATATAGCTGGTGGATTTTTTAAAACACCTCATATTCTTTTGAAGGTCTATGAGGTCAACATTACTTTTACAACAAATTTGAGAAACTATTTTTTTTCATACTATGGTGACCTATTCCAGATGATGTCTAAGACCTGAGTGAGTTCTCATGAGTGAGCTTGAGAGTATTGTGTTCTTTACTGTACTAATAAATTGGGGGGAGAAAAGATTGTTTATTTCTAAATCTCTTGGATAACATTTTAAAAAATTAATTTAAATAATCCCACTATGTGTGAAAACATAGAAAGCAGGAAAAGCATATCTGAAGTTGTGCACTTGAGAGCTGAACTCCCCTCCCTTTTTTCAAAGTGCATCACCCCTTCCTCCTCCTCCTTCTTGAAATAAGCTATCATTATTCAGACTTGGGTGTTAAGGCAGGTTGTTCCTTCCCACCGGCTCCATCCTGCCTGCCGCCAGTCTGGGCCCACAGCCACACCAGCCCTAAATAACACTCAGAGACCTCTGTATTTGATACAATCCTGTTGGCCAGTTACCATTATTGTTTATGGGCTAACTCTGTCTTAGTTATTAACCCATTTCTACTTATGTAAGTATTTCCATGTGGTCGTCTTATCGGGGAGCCATGGCGGGCGTCCTGCTTCCTCCCGGGGCTACATCTCGACTCCTCCTCCCCACTTCCTCTTTCCTCCTTGTCTCCTAGCCCCGCCAATCTTGCTATCTCATTGGCCACAGAGCTTTATTAACCTGTATGAGAAACATATATACAGAATAACATCTCCCATCACTTGGGAGTATGTCAGGTATCTCAGAAAAATGTAACTTGAGGCTGTCATTTCAGGCAAAAACAGTTGATAGTGCTTGTTGCCAAAATTTGAGCTTTTAACTTCAATATCAGAACTCTGAGAATATGTGGACCATTGCAAGCTTTCAGCCCCTCACTGCTCAACAACAATACCAGCTATGTAACTTGTAGGGTCCAACAAGAAAAAGAATGGCCCTCCTTCAAAAGGCAGAGACGAGATTTCAAGGAGGTCCTATGATTACATTTTGTCTTTTGCTGTCTCCTTTTCTGCTCCTTACAATGTTTTATTTCCCTTCTGGCATTCTTCGGAAAATGTGAAAAACTTAGATCAATAGTATTAAATTTATTATTTACCTTTCTCTTGTATAATGACTGGCTTACATACAATTTAAATGTATTTGGATTTTATGGCAAATCATGAGACTTCCTCCTTTTGTGTTTCAGTTGATGTACATGTCCATTTAGTTATGAGCAGAAGGGCACTGCTGCACAGCTCATAGCTGTGCTTCATTTCTCCATACACACTCCTGTAAGGAGGGGCTGACAGCAAAAGGCACAGTGAGCTGAACTTGTCTTTCCTTACAGCAATCACGTTTGTGAAAATCATCGGTTATTACAAGAAAATGCTACCAATAAGAAAGGATGTCATGAAATTCCCCTGTAGTTCTTTAATTTGTCTTTCTCAGAAGAAGTTCCTATATTAAGAAGTGTGCTTTCTCAGGGTTGCTGCAACCCTCTTAGTCTTAACAAGATGATTTTTGTGTTTTCATGGTTGCCACCCAAATCTCACACTGAAATGTAAATGCCACAATACACAGAGGGTGACTGTCTGAGGTGGCTCCTTCATCCTTTGCGGACTAATGCTGTTATTCCAAGACTAGCAGAGCTTTTGTTCACTAGTGTCTTCTTTCTTTCTCTTTCTCTTTCATTTTCTCTGTTTTCACTTTTTTTGCATCTCTTGACCTTCCTCATTCCACTGTAGACTAGTATTGTAAGCAAGCTCCTCCTGGGTGCTACCTATTTCTGGGTGCTGTTCACTCCATCTGAGACTTCTGGGCTTCCAATATAGTCACTCATTTATCAATTACTGACAAATCACATAGTTTTGGCATTTGAGTATTGCAGCACAGGTTACACTAAGAGAACTTGAGCTGACTCTGAATCCTAGTGAACACCTATGCAGTAAAGGCTTGGGGGTTGTGGACTGTGGTCAATATTCTTCAAATGAAGTCTCACAGAAGAGAGGATAGGCTGCATACTAAGACGTCTCTTTGGATTTGCTGCAGTTTTTTTTTTTTTTATAAGAACCCAACACGCCTTCCCATAGAACTAAATTTGTGGAAGGGCTTGGATGAGATTAGTGGTGACATTAATGAATGTAAATTGTCAGTACTTTGAAGTCAAACACTGGGAAGATTTCCATAAATAGTGAATGGATATTTTCCATCATACAAGGTCACGATGGATAATATACCCTCTCCCATGTTCAAAGTAAAGAAAATACGGCCTGCTAGGATTTTATATTCCACATGGCCACTGAGGTTTGAAAATTTTTGTCACTTATTTTTGTTACATAATCAAAGAAGAATGCTTTTTCTTTTTCTGAAAAAATGGAAATATGTTTCCTGTCCAAACATTGTGTCTCTGTGAAGCATCTGTACATTAATTCACTCCAACAGAAACTCTTAGCCTAATAATAGGTTTTAGTAGTCAATATGAGACTCCATACTGACATTTGCAAAATGAATATAAAATAAAGATGTGGTACATTTACACAGAATACTACTCAGCAAAAATAAAAAAACAATGGAATCTTTAAATTCAGAGGCAAATGGATAGAAGTAGAAGAAACCATCCTGGGTGAAGTAATCCAGTCACAAAAAGAAAAACATGGTATGTACTCACTCATATATGGATTTTAGACATAGAGCAAAGGATAACCAGCCTATAATTAACACCATCAAAGAAAATAGCATACAAGGAGGAACCTAAGAGATTCATACAAGGTCCCTCTCAGTAGGGGAAAGACCAAGATCTCTTGAGCATATTGGGATTGGGGGAGTGTTCGGAAAGGGAGTTAGAAGAAATAGAAGGGGAGGAGAGGAGAGCATATAGTACTAGGAAGATTGAGTTGGGGGACAAATACACAAGAGCAAAAAAAGAGATACCATAATAGAGGGAGCCATTATAGGTTTGAAGAGAAAACTGACTCTAGAGAAATGTCCAGAGACCTACAAGGATGACTTCAACTAACAACCTGAGCAACAGTGGTAAGGCTACCTTAAATGCCCATCCTTGATAATGAGATTGATAACTAACTTATATGCCATCATAAAGCCCTCATCTAGTAGCTGATAGAAACAGAAGCAGACACCCACTGCTTAACACTGAGCCTAACTCCTTGAATCCAGTTGCAGAGAGGGAGGAGTGATGAGAAAAGGGGTCAAGACCAGGCTACAGAAACCCACAGAGGTATCTGACCTGAACAAAGGAGAGCACATAGACCCCCAGACTGATAGTTGGGAAACCAGCATTGTACTATCTCAGACCCCTTGAACATGTGTCTCAGTTAGAAGGCCTGGGCAGTCTAAAGGACTTCTGAAAGTCTAACCAGGGCGTATCTCTGGTGCAGGAAAGGCCTTTGGGAGCACATTCCCCATGGTGGTATATTCCCTTAGCCTAGAGGCAGGAGGGAGGGCCTAGACCCTTCTCCAAATGATTTGACAGAATTTGATGATCCCTCCTGGAAGGCATCATTCTCCTTGTGGAGTTGGAGGAGGGAATGGGACAGAAAGGGGTCAGAGGGATTGGGAGGAAGAAAAAGGGAACTGGGGTTGATACGTAAAATTAGAAAAACATTTATATAAATATATATATATATGTATGTATATAATTGTACCACACTTTTATTTTTCCATCTTCTATTAAGTGAATATCTGGACTGCTTCCATTTCCTGGCTATTGTGAATAGCACAGCAATAAACATGAACAAACAAGTATCTCTGTTCTAGGATACAGAGTCTTTAGAGTTACTTCCAGGGTGATGTGGCTGGTTCACAAGTTTCAGGAATCTTTTTGAAATAAGCATTCTGACTCCATTGAGAGTAGAAGGGAGGTGATACCAGCAGTGGACCAAAACCCAAGAGAGTTCCCAATAAGCCTTGACATTTGATTTAATTTGTATTCTCATTTTATACTCTAAAGTTAGAAGGTGGGAGGAAAAAGTAACAGAGATTGGTCAGGTTGTTAGAGGCAATAGCCATTGCTTCAGCTATTTCTCCATTCAGTTCCAGGTAGCAAATGAAGATTTGCTTTGAAATAGACAGTACAAATATTTATTCCAGTTAATCACTGAATAATTAAGAATAAATTAAGAAATCAGAATCAGTATCTAGTAATTGGACTTTCCTATTTTTTCTTTAATTCACATAAGGTTTTTGAAGAACCTCTATACCAGTTTTCAGAGTTCCTGCACTGGTGTGTACTCACTTGTGAATACATGCGACCCCTTTCTCACATCCACACCAGCATTTACCTGTCATCATGATTTTATTGTTTTAATCATAGCCATTTGACTTAGCAAGATGAAGTCTCAATAGTTTCAATTTGTGTTTCTGTGTTGTCTAAGGATGTTGACCATTCTAACTTCATTTGGCTACAGGTCTTTCTTTAAGCTTTTTTATATCCTTTAGTACAAGATTTGGCTCTAACACTTCATTTCCTGTTCTTCCTTTATGCTCAAATTATGCATTTTGCATTTCTGCCCAGCTTGCTCCTTTTGATTATAGATATTCACAAGAGCGATCACTTTTAACTGTGTCATACAGTAATTACTAGGCTGTCTTGAAGTCTCCTCTGCCAATGTGATTAATCCACAACTTCAATTTAGCTTCTAGCAGGTTTTTAGAAGAAGGGCACAAAGTAACTATATCCGTTGCCAAAATATCACAAGAATAGAGTCTAGGCTAGCCTATAATATTCTTCCTCTCTGAAACAGCTTGAGCTGGGACCCCACAACTCACATTGCTGTCACAATTCACCACTGTCTTTCATGTTCTGATTAGGATGGCCCATTAAACCATAATTAAAGCATTCACCTGTTTTTCTAGTCCAAATCCCAAAGTCTTCCATATTCATCCAAACAGTCAGTCCTGTAATAGTGATACTACATCTCTGGTGCCAACTTCTGTCTTGGTGTTCCACTACTGTGAAAAGACACCATGACCAAGATAACTTTTATAAAAGAAAGAATTTAGCTGGGGGCTTGCTTACAGTTTCAAAGGATTAGTTGCATTATGATCATGGCAGTAGGAAGAGAGGCATGGAGGTGGAGCAGTAACTGTGAGCTTTACCTCTTGATCCCCAGACAGCAGACAGAGAGAGAGAGAGAGAGAGAGAGAGAGAGAGAGAGAGAGAGAGAGAGAGAGAGAGAGAGAGAGAGAGAGGAACTGGCATGGACTTTTGAAACCTCAAAGCCCACTCCCAGTGACACCTAGCAAGGCCATAGTTCCTAGTCCTTCTCAAGTAGTTTATGGCCTGGTACTAAGCATTAAAATAAATGAAGCTATGAGGTCCATTTTTCATTCAAAACACCATACTAACCCTTTTTTTCAGATATGTAGAACAATTCCTGTTCTTTTTTCTTTACAGTTATGATTTTATTAATGACACAAACATTATTTCAAGAATAAAATAATATAAGGTATTTTAGACACACCCAGGATAAAAACAAAGGTGGAAAAACTATAAATCATAACATTCATCAAAAAGAACTATGAACATGGACAGATCAAGAAAAGTTAAAAAAAAAAAAGAAAGAAAAAAAAAAAAAAAAATGATTAAAAATCCATCTGGTAAAATATATAGAGACTATTTAGAGTATACTTTTATTTCTGTCTCTTTTTCTTTAATATTTAAGTAAAACACAACAACTAAACTGTTGAAAAATAAAATGTAGTGAGAAAATAATGTTGTTTAAATTTTAAATTATCAAAGCATTATGTTTTTTTTGTATTTAATATCACATTATTAAATTAGGAGGTCAATTTTAATAAGTGCCAAATATCTTGTAAAATTCCTATTCTTAATCTAAGTGTTCCACTGGTAGGAGTGTAATATATCCCCCACCCCCCAAAAAAAACCCCAATCAAGCAAAAGGAAAAAAAAACCCTTTTTTATAGTAAGATGTTAACTCTCATGTAATCATGAAAATAAAAAAGTACTCATAAACACATGGTAATGCATTCAGTAACTAAAGATGATGAAAATGAGCAAATACTGGGATTGACACCGAATAAACTCATGTCTTCTAGATAAATACCACTAGGGAAAACACAGGGAAACAGAAAAGTTATGCTAGGCAATAAGATTGTATTCCATTTGTTTCCATTTTGCTGAGCATTCTTTAATATTGCTTCCTATGATAGAACAAACCCATAAAAATTCTCAAGAGGCCTTTTCAAGCAATTACAGTATGGTTTATTGCACATGAAACTGTGATTCAGGCAGGAAACCTGCCTGTCTGATAAATATGAAGTGTGTGAGTCTGTCCCTGAAAAATCACTGGATGCAACATGTCTTAACAGATTCCAGAATCAGTAATTTCTTCTATAATGTTTGTAAGTGCTGGGACTTTTCCAAAAGTCAATATACACAGGCCTGAGGAATGTTACACACTTTGGAAATGTTACTTGATTATTGTACTTACTACTTTCTACATGTCTGACAGCCAGTGCTTGGATGGTTTTAATCCATTTTACCTTCAAAAGCCATATCTCATCCTATCCACGGCGCTGAGTAGATCCAGTGTAGATGTGTGCTGTCAGGCAAAATGCTGTGCTTTATAGAAATGCCACTCATCTCCAAGAAATTTCTGTAGGAGGACTATTTCAAAACCTTTAAATATTTTGCAATGCACCAGTAGTTTCAAAGGATTGGGATTGTTTCTGAACTCCACTACTCTGTGGGAATGTTTATACAATGTAATCTGGTGTAGGGCAGAAAGCATAAGAAGATTCTCATAAATTCACTTCGTCTCAGTCCTACGTATTGCAGCATTGTTCATGGGGAAAGTCTGCTTCTTATTTTATAAACCCTGTAATTCTGTATATTATTATTTATGTATTCATGGTTATCTGTCATCTCTCTTCCTATCTAAAGGCCACAATGTACTTCTTACTAAAAAGTAGCTACTTACTAAATTAAAGGTTATTTTTGCATCATATTTTTAGTTGTATGTCTACAAATACTAAAATTTCTATTGTAAGCACTATTAAAAGACTATGATTTATTACATATTTGGCCTTGAGAACTAAAGTTATTTTGGAATATTTAAAAAATTATTATAGAAAAGCATATAATATTGTGATAGTAAAAATATCAACTTGTGTGTGTGTTCATGCTCATAGAGACCAAGAAGAGGACATTAGGTATCTTTCTCTATTACTCTCTGCTTTATTCCCTTGGTTTTCATTTTCAGTAGGTTGATGTCCAGAAAAAAAACAGTGATCCTCCTGTTTCCACACCTGGGATCCAACACTGTGGATACAAGTGTGTGTGTGTGTGTGTGTGTGTGTGTGTGTGTGGCAGTACCTATGAGATTGCTAAGAATCTGAACTCAGAACTACATGGTTGTAAAGCAAGCATTTTATATACTAGGCCATCTCAATACACTCATCCCAATCAACTTTTTGTTTTGTGTGTGGGATGGGGAGGAGTGCCTGTTATTCACTGAGAATTTAATGTATTCTGGGTTCTTTTAAAAATATATGTATAATTTTATTTCCCTGTGATCTTACCCAAAAGTCTGATAAGTCATAATTATATTTAAAATAAAAAGTAATATCCTAGGTAAATACTGTTTGATATATATATACACAAAACCTTAGTTTACATAATATATAAAACAGAGCTCAGTTACAGGACTAGCCCCTCATTCCTTATCCTGTCCAAGGTCTGGGAGCTCTGTTATGGGTGTGGCCCTCTGAGCTACTTGGAGAAGGCTTTCTTCTCTTGCTTAGGTCTTTTTACCAATGAGGATTGCTATTTGCCAACTGAAAAGAATGAGGAGAGAAAGGGAAGGCAACTCTATGTCATATCTTCAAAAGACCTTGTATATGAGCAGCTACAGTAAAATGACCTGGAGCTGAGAAAATAAGCAGAAAGATAAGGAGATAAGACTGAGAAAGATTGACAAGTGTAGAGAAAAGTGCATCTCTAATGGTGACTGATAGTTGTCCAAGAAACTTTTCAAACAAAGGAATGATTTTCCCTTCAGGCAAGTGGCTGGATTAAATCAGAATGTGAGCAGGCAACATGGTTCTGACGGAAATCACTGGGGTGAGTCACTGCACAGTTCTGTCAGCTAATGCATTCGACCTGAAACCTGAGATATTATTCAAGATGCACATTTATCACATTCTGAACTAGGTGCTGGTTGAAAGACAGTCACACTCACCTGGTGCAGGACTACTCATATGGAGTGTAGTTCAGCCTGCAGGGACCCTTAAGGCCCCCACAAAAGAGAAGAAAGCCAATTTGAATCTGTGGGCCCCATCATTTTAAGAAAATATGGGGCAGAGTAATGGGAGAGATAGAGAAATGGAATGGTTCGTATGCCATGGAAAGACACATAAAGGAAGAAATATATATGGAGAGGAGTGGGAATGTATTGGAGGCCAGATTACCAGCTGGGACCAGGGTGATGGTAGTAACCAGTAGACTGAGGAGGAAGATCTGTTTGCCACCAGGAAGCATGACGATGTTCAAATCAGACTGCTGCCATGGGCCATGTGTGGGTCTCTGGTCCTACAGTAGCCAGGATCTGTGTTGATACCCATGGCTCCCGTTGCTGTCAAGTGCCATGCTGACTCCAATGTGCTGGGCCACCACCTGTGTCCAAGTTCAGGCCTATGAACCATGCTGCCACTGGGGCCATACTGATCTGGGTAGCCTTTGCTGTGACAACCAGGCCTAGGCTGTTGCCAAGGACCAGGTCTGTGCCTGTGTTCCTCCCATACCTGAGGTCTATATTGATACCCATGTCCCCACAGTGCCAGCAAAGGCCACATGAAGCCTGGGATCTTGGCTGCATCCTGTGGCCTTGTACCCAGGAGTCATGCTGCCATCAGAGCCATCCTAATCTGAGTGCCCAGAGCTACTACTTAGAACTGCTGCCTGAGGCCATATCAGGGTCCATGGCCCAGCTGCAGCTGGGTCCTTCATTGAATTCTATAGCCCAGGTTACCCCTAGGGACCATACAAAGACTCAGAATCTGGGCCAGAGTCTGTAGCTTGGCTGGAGTGAGGAGCCATATAGATAAGGGTGGCCTGTGCTACCACCAGGGGCCAGGGTGTCTTCCAGGCCCCTGTACTCAACACAGAGGACTCCAGCCCCCACTACAGTTGAGAATGAACCTACCCTATTGGTATGCATGTAGGGGATCTTAATACAGCCCCACACCCAAGACTAGTTGCTCTAGTGGCTTGCTCTGACCTGCCTGGCTAACACCCAGGCCTACATCTGGATCTTGGATTGATCCATCCTAGCATCTACACCATGTGGGACCTGCTGGAGCTTGTGAAGTGGACTGGCCCTCTGGAACAATGCCCACAAGAGGAGGAGCTCTGGTGAGGATCCAGTGAAGACAGTGTACAAAACCCAGAGACCTTGAAGCAGACTAGTGGCTCACTGCAATGGTCAGTTGCCCGTTAAGCTGATGGGACAAAGGGATAAACTATATGATACACTGAAGTCTCTAATGCCACCAGGACAGATAAAGAAGTGACAGAGAGACAGGATAGAAGGTAAGGCAGAGATTTTTCTGTTCCTAGTATAGTTTTGTGTTCTGTTTTTGTTTGTTTGTTTGCTTTTTTTGTTTTTTGTTTTGTTTTGTTTTGTTTTTTGTTTGTTCTTGCTTGCTTTCTTACCTTGTTTTGTTTTTCCCTCCCCATGGTGGGATAAGGGGATGATATGGGTAGACCAAGAAATAGGGGATAAGGGCGTGACATGGGGTGATCAAGAAGTGTGCTGAATTGGGGTACATGAAATATCCAATGATTCAATTGAGATATTATTTTTAAAAAATCTTAAAATATGCTTGAAGAAAAAGGCCCATGTCTTATATTATGGCAGAGGAAAAGTGCACAGTAGAAAATGGATTTGAAAGTGTTGATGAGAATTTACATAAACTCCCTCCACCACAATCTTAGCATTTGGGTTCAGTGAAAGCTGGATTGTTTGTGTTAAATTCTTAGGATAATTAGGTGGGCTTACAGACAGCTGCCAGGGACCAGAAGCTCAGCAACAAGATGGATGTCAGTCAGCAGAGAACAGCAGCTCAGAGCAGTGTGAAGGTGGCAACATCACCCCATTTTGTGTTTACAGAAGTTTGCTTAGAGGCTATGTTAAGGGACAGCTGACTCCATTTCCTTTTTAGTTAAATAATGTTAGACTTTGATTATGTCCTTAGCTAAAGGTCAACCTTTTTGTCTGGTTCTTCCTCAATAATCTTATGAATTACACTGTAAATTGTTCCCATTGTTCTGAGAAATGACTGACCATAAGATGTTTCATGGTATGTTAACTATCTGACCATAAACATACATCTTTCCTGTGATTATAAAAATAACTGCAAAATTCCACTTTTAATTACTTGCTTTCTTAGTATAGACTACTCTGCTTTAATCTGGGCCATTTTCAGTCTCCTATAGTAGGAAACTGAAAGTGTGACCTTGACATTATTAAATTTTTACTTTGCACCACCTCAATGATAGCTCTTAGTTTTTGATACCATAACAGGTATACACTTTCCTGCATTTGCCTCCTTATTCTTGGACATTCTCATTTTGATCCTAGAGGCTGGAAGTCAGGCTGATTACCACCTCTGGAGAGACAGCAGCCTCAACTATCGACCCTGTAAAAAATTGAGATCTCATGGCAATTAGAGTTGATCCATAATTCAGTGCTGGTTTAGCTTCACACACTGTTCTTTCCTGTGTATCTGGAAGACCTGTAGAGCATGGACCTTCATGTTCCCACTCAGGAAAGGAGACACCCCAAATTACTCAAGAGAAGCAGTCTTGATGTAAAAGCAAGAGGTCTTTTATATTCCAAGTGCTTTAGGGTGCACAGTCATACTCCACGCAGGGGTAGAAGATTGAGGGCCCTGAGTACAGAATTGAGACAGCTTTTATAGGGTTACAACAAAGTCTGCACATCATAAACCAAACATCTCATAGCATCCAGAGCCTGCATGGTGGGACCAATCAATTTAAACCATTCAAGCCCTGCTTTATAGACCAATCAGTTTTCTATAGCCCTGGAGGTCTGCATTTGTGAAGGCTCCTAGGTGGAGTGACAAATGGCAGTTAGGTTAGGTTACTGGGGCAGGGAGTTTCACAAGCATTTCACAAAGTCAGGTAAGCAGCAAGGAGTGTGACCTTTCACCTATTTACTAGCTGAGGGCAGGGTCTGGAATTTAAGGTATTTTGTATTTTTAAACTTCTAGCTTCCTGGGGTCAGTGGAGAGTTAGACTGTATTTTTCCATCCTTACATATCCCCTTGCAGGGTGGGGACCTTGCATTATGAATATTTTTTAAATTTTGTGTTTAAATCAGCATGAGGTAAAAGTTTCCTGATGGAATTTTCAAGTTTCCACAAATACTTTGTTTGAGTTGATTCTCTGCCATTTTGATTTCTGACCTTCCACTATCATTATTTCTCCTTCTATTTTTATAAGTGAGGTTTTATTTTTTTATTTGATGTGAGTTAAAAATAAATGTGTGGTGAGAAGATTTCTTGATTAACCCTCAACTCCAAAACTCAACGGGCTGAAACAAGGGTTTATTCTCTCAGGAGGTTAGAGTCAGAAACTCCAGGGTGACTCATCTGGGTACTCTGGTTCAAGGGTGGTTACAGAGGATGCACTGGTGAAGTCTTCGGCCATCCCAAGTGTGACTGAGAAGCCACTGTCCCCACTCCCTGAAATAGCTATCTTCAGGTCCCATATCTACTTCCAAGAGCACTCACATGACTGGCTCTGTCCACAGTAAGCCGCCAAAGGTAGAAACAATAAATATAAACATTTTTCCACTGTCTTGATTTCCTTTCTGTGGCTGTGATGAAACACCATGACCAAAGACAACCTTGAGGAGAAAGGGTTTATTTATTTTACTATTCCATGTCACACTTTATTTCAGGGATATTATGACTGGAATTCAAGCAGTTAGTTGCATCATATCTGAAGTCAAGAGCCAAGAGAAATAGAGGCACCCATGCTGCCTGCTGGCAACTTGCTCTCTTCTAGCAGTTTTTTTCTTGTCCTACATAGAGCAGGATCCTCTTCCATAGGGAAAAATGAATGGGCTGCATCTTCTACCTTGGTTAAAAGCCAAGACAATTCCCCGCAGATATGCTCACAGGCCAAACTGATCTAGATAATTGCTAAGACTCCCTTTCTAAGTAATTCTAAGATGTGTCAAGGTGACATTTTAAATTCGCCATCACATCAATTAACCAAAATGATGCCTTTTGCTTCTAAAGTGTAATCTCACTTCTCATGCCCACTGGGTGTAGTCATCAGTTAAAGAGGCCAGAACAGAGAAAATCCATTCTCAAAGTTCATCACACACTAAAACTGATTTGTGCAGTTTAGTTGTGTTTAAAAACTGTGAAAAAAAATCCATTCTAAGTTGCTCTAAGATTTAATAAAGAGTAAACCAAACATAGTTATAGCCTGTAGAATATTCTCAAATTAACACGTGAAATGTAATATATAATCTATTGAACTATATATTATTCATAGCAGGGAAAGAGTTCCATATATCCCCTCAGGACAAAATAGTAAGATGTTTGTAAAAACCTGTTTATGGTAGTTTCCTTGGAATTGATACATTTCCTTTAGGAGGGAACAAGAGGCTCAAGTGTTTCAGGAGGTAAACAGAAGGTCACATGTTAGGGAGGAGAAAAACCAGAAAGATACTTGAAGATCCTCTCCATCAGTATACAAAGACATACACATGGCAGAGGGGAGACTGACCAGACAAATGGCAGAGAGGATGGAGTTTTGAACATGGAACACTCTGCAAACTGTGCAAAGAGGTACAGAATTGAAGAATTTTTGAATATTCCAGGGTCTTGGGTGGGCTTTCTGGTGATACAGGTACTTTTGGGAGTCATCCTTGTTTGTTGTCCATAATGTTTCACCCACAGGTGTAACTCCTATAAAAACTCACTGGTTGACCAGGTCTGACTTTAGTGCAATGGTTACTTTGGTTTGTTCTGGGTTCTCTTTCTGCTGGGAATAGACAAATGTGTGTTCTGACTCTGCATGAAAACTCTGTCACACAACAAAACTTTTGCTTAAAATTATACATAATAGGTCACTCTGGTTCATTTTCAGTGCGAGGCACACATCAATCTCATCAGAAAGTCACAGACAAAAAGGAGGCACTAGGTCCATGTCTTCACTAGCTGATAGCTAGCTCCTGCTCATCCAGGTGTTCTTAATTCATCTTAATTCATGTTGAAAAGTTACAGGCAATCTGATAATTGAACATACACAGCAGAAATGGAATGAATCTGAAACCACAGATATGCAATAGATCAAGCTTTGCATCCTGAACCAGTTGAATGTGGAAGTCAAGAAGCAGATAGATGAAATTAGGAATATAAAACCTATTGTTTCCTGCCAAGTTCGTGTGCTACCTTTTTTTCTTTTTGTTTTTTTTTTTTTTCTCTAGGTTGATGTGCTGTAGAGCCCTGTAGTCTCAAACCAAACCAAACCAAAAGAGAAACAACAGCAAAAACTATCCCACTTTTGCTAGCTTCTTGAAAAGTCTTTTTTCTTGCAAAGCAGAGTGTTTCGGCAGGTTGTTCCCGCAGGCGCTAGCCTGCTAGCCCACCCCCTGCGCCAACTGTAGCGTGTATGTTTCCGCCAGCCTGCCAGCCAGCCAGTCTGGGCCCAAAGCCGCGCCAGCCCCAAATAACACTCAGAGACTCTGTATTTGATACAATCTTGTTGGCCAGTTACCATTATTGTTTATGGGCTAGTACTATCTTAATTATTAACCCATTTCTACTATCTAAGTATTTCCACGTGGTCGTCTTATAGGGGAGCTGCGGCCCGCATCTTCCTTCCACCATGATCTACATCCTGCTGCAGAGGAAAGCAGCATGATGTGTAAAGCTACCAGGGTAATACCTTGAATAGTCTTTATTTTCATGTCATTGTCTTCCTCTCTCCCTCCAACCCAGTTCTATAGGACAATTTCCTTTAATTCTGAAATTTGTAGTTCTAATCTGTGAAGGGGACTAATGCACAGATGGTGCTTCCTTCTGAACCCCAAATTAGACACAAACGACACCCAAACACCTGTTTTCATACAAAAGTTAAAGTGGCTGCTTTCTGACTCTGGCAGAAAAACAGCAGTAAATGACCTTGTAGGTGTAATTTTTTAGAGGAGGAAAAGGGGAGGTCTTTGTAAGAAAAGGCTAGGGCATTGTGGTAATGGAGGAAGAGGATGAGAGAGAAGGGGAAGGGCTTTTGTCTCCAAGGGACAAAGGACTGCCTCTGTGCAGAGGGGAGACAAATGTGGTATACAGCATATCGTGGTTTATAAAGGTAAAGGGGGGACCCCCATGTTAGAATGAGGTGTTAATTTTTAATGGGGCATGTTAATTAGGGCAGCTGAAGGTGGCTTCTGATTGCTGAACTTCAATACCTTGATAGTAGGAACCTTGGTAGTCAGCCTCAGGAGGAGTAAGTGGACAAATAAAGAAATATACTTGGTAGCTAGTTTTAGGAATATAATCTTGAAGGGACCAGACCCTCACTCAGCCCCCTGCTTTAGGAGCCATGACAGACTGCAGAAAAGGCCTAGCAAGATCTAGACTTTTGACACACAGTTGTTATTAAGAGCAAACTAGAGTTCAGGCTGTCCAACAGCATTTCAATGAAGCAGGTGACAGGAGCTCCATGAACCAGATGGGGAATGGGTTTATAAAGAGAAAAATCACAAGCTAGGGAAGTATAAGCCTTGCCATTTTCTGATTGGTTCAAGAGTGATGCTTCCTGGGTCAATTGGCTCTGTGGTTAAGAAGCATTTGGAAATTTCAGTTAGCCCATCTGGGGACCTATTGGTATTTCAGGTGACCATGATAAGATGTCTGTTACCTTGGTGTCAGGCTGATTCAGTAGGATGTGGGGGACCTGGAGTAACTTTTAGCTGTTTGTTGTTTTCCCAGGAATTGGGTTCAGGGTCTGGTCAGTAGTTTCTCAAGATGGTGTCTAGCCTAAAATGGCATTAATCTTGCCTGCTAATGCCTGGCCTCTCAGGAGAAGGGCAAGGACAGCCAGAACCACTAGTTCTAGTGAGCTAGTGTCTCTTAAATCTGTAATACAGGTCTCAGATAATAACACTGGCCTTTGAACTACCCCATCTAGAGCCAGAAATAATGTCTACTGGGCAGTGAGAGAATGTAGCTCAGCAGATAGTTTCAGTGGGCTTATTTGAAATCAGTGAACTAATTTGAAAGCATGGAATCTCAGTTTACTGGTTGAGCCCTGGTGAACTTGTCTGACTTGGGCCATTAAAGGGATACACTTAAGGAAAGAGGTAGTCCAAAGGAAGCTAGACTTTGATAGTGCTTGTAGACCAGTCTTGACAAATCTGATCCCTGGTAGGTCTTTGAACATCTTGAAATCAAAAATATACTTGGAGGATGGACAAAATGATCCAAACTATTTCCATGGTTTTATTAAAAAAATATTCAAAGAAAAAATAAAATACTGCTAATAAAATAGGTTAAAAGTAGCATTAAGGGCCAGGCAGTGGTGGCACATGCCTTTAATCCCAGCACTTGGGAAGCAGATACCTATGAGTTCAAGGTCAGCCTGGTCTATGAAGTTGGTCCTAGGACAGTCAAGGCTACACAGAGAAACCCCATGTTACAAGCAGGTTTTTCCCTGCTGGTCTTGTCCCACCACCACTCCAGTCCCCAATAACACTGAGACTCTTTATTTGATACAATGCTGTTGGACAGTTACTAGGTTCTTATCAGCGAGTTCTGTCTTAAGTATTAACCATTTCTATTAATCTAAGTATTTCCACATGGTCTCCATCTTACCTGAGAGAGGGCCAACATTCTGCTCTCTCCAGTCTCTCCATGTTGATTCCTCCCAACTACTTCCTCTTTCCTCCTAGACTCCTAGTCCCACCTATCTTGCTTTCCTATTGTCCAACAGTGTTTTATTCATTAACCAATATGAAAACATATTTACAGAATGACATCTCCCATCACCCCATCTCAAACAAACAAACAAACAAGCAAAAAGAGCATTAATAAGAACTAGTGATGACAATGGTAATAACAGAAATCAAATAAAGTATGATGGATATTACTGAGTATATTACTGTATTCCAGGAGTTAAGGAAATAAGTGAATAGAAAAATGTCTAACTTGAATCTAGGAAGAACAACCTAGATATTCTGCAACTGGAAATGATAAATACCTACACGAGGAACTTGAAATCGTGGACTATCCCAAGAGATGTGCTTATTTGGATTGCAAATTAGAACTAAATATTCCAACATGCCAGGATTAAAAGTAGAATAGAAAATGTGAGGATAGGGAGAGAATGAAACAGTGAGAATGACAGAGAATAAAGTTCTGAGGAATCTGAACATGTAGAGAACTAAAATGCACAAATTTGTGGGTGAGTCCAGCAGTGAACTTCCACAGTTCCAAAGTTATCAGGAGGAAGTCTTATTTCTCCATTCAATGTACATGCATCCTTGCAATATGATGTTCTCTACCAGATTCTGATGGAGCAAAAATGTCCTCACCAGGAGCTAGCAACATGTCCCAGTACTTCCTGGCCTTCAGAACTATATAAAGCACATCTCTGTTCTTTATAAAATACCAAGTGTCTCTTATATCAGAAAAGAACCCAGAAAGGAAAGCCACAGAGAAAGCTAAGCTCAAACTCAATCAACCAGTCTCTTGATCAATTCTTGAGGAGTAATTAAAAAAATAAAAAGCTGTGCAAGATGTTAAGCAAGATGCTCAATGTTCTTCACCAGGAAGATACAGGTAGGAAGCACCGCAGGCTGACAAGAATGGCCTTTGACAGTTTAAGTACTGTGTGCTGAGGAGGGCTAGGAGCATCACAGTTCAATGTTGTTTGTGCTGGTGTCACTGCTGCAATGACCACAAACACAATCAGAGCAGTGGCAACTTGCTTAAGGATGCAGATTATCATTCTGATTCATTTCATCCTTTAGTTAGAAGTCTATGTATTTGTGGATTTTAAATTCTTCTACCCTTCAATGGCATCTAAGGTCCATAGAAATATTAGGATACAATATACAATGATTCTTTATAAGGTCTTAATTGCTTTTAATAGAAACACTTAGAAATGAGTGCCTGCATGTGTATGTATGTGGGTTGTGTCTGTGTGGGTGTTGTATGTATATGTAGGTTGTGCATGTGGGTATGCATGTATGGTGAGAATATATGGTGTGCTTGTATGTCTACACATGTGTATATATGGTGTGCTTGTATGTGCATAATACATGAGAGCAGTATTTAGAATCACACTTGATTTTATTTCCATATTCTACCTCATGAAGTGATTAATAAAAATATGAAATTTTGAAGTTTAGAAATATAGACTCTCTCCCTGGCAATTCCAGGTGGCAAGTATGTGAGCAGATGGAAGCACACTTCTACTTTATTTCTATTTGTGTTGTGCATATGTTGTGTGTTTGTGTGCTTGGGTATGATATATATATATACATATACATATACATATACATATACATATGAGTACAAGTATGTGCATTTTAAGCTTTCCTGGAGTCTTGCCTGCTATGCTTTTGGTTTCTTTCATTTTGTGACTAGAAAACTTAATGTTTTAAATTCATGTTTCAAAGTATGAGTTTTATGGGAAAATAATGCTATTAAAAATGACCCTTTCCTGCAGAAAGTCATTGATCAGGTAGAATCTGATCTTGGAAGACCGTGTTGCTGATTTTCCTGCCTTTTCTAGTCTGTTCTGGAACATTCTGTGAATGTTTTCTATCTGCTTCCACTGAAGACTAAACAAGGAATCTAATTCCCATGTTTTAGAATCTCTCTGCTAGCTCCAGATTCCTATTTAGGTATAAATACTGGAAGGTGATGAGGGACTATACAGTATTTTTGAGATTATACATAAAAAATTGTTGCAAAAAATGCCATTACTGACTCCTCTTTCCTACCCCCCAGTGTGCAGTGCTTTTCACACATTAAATTTCCACTAGAGGTAAAAGACATGCTCATCACAACTATAGCTGTGTCTTAGTCCTGATCTCCCCCAGTGACAAGCCCAGGAGTGGGGAAATACGGGTCCTGTGAGTCCTCGTGTTTCCAGGGGACCACACATGGTTCCCTTTCTTTGTTATAATTTCAAAAGGCAAACATGTGAATAAGTATCACCGTTTTTGGTTTGGAAAGAGGAACCCTAGGAGGAGAAGCACAAAGCATCTTGTTCAGGTGTATAGTACATCAGCCCTGTTGGCTTTATGGTCTATGGGAGTAGAAAAGAAGAGTCCACAAGTATTTTTGGACCAATTTTGTCTGAGTTTTATTTTTCTAAAATACATAAATTTTTGCTGATCCTAAGACTTAAGATATTTGATTTAGTTTTGGTGTGTGTGTGTGTGTGTGTGTGTGTGTGTGTGTGTGTGTGTGTGTTTGTACATGTACTCATATGTGCATGTGTGTGGAGGCCAAAGGATACACATGAGTGTGATTTCTCAGATACCATCTGCTTTCTCTTTTGAGCCAGGGTCTCTCATTTACTGGATTCAGTTACACTGACTGGCCATCAGACACTAGGGACCTGCTGTCTCCATACATCCAGCTATAGGGTTACAATGTGTGCTCCATAACAAGATTTTTTTCAGTGTGGATTCTGTGTATTTAAACTAAGTTTCTAGTGCTTTAAAAAAATAATTTAGAAAAAAAGCTTGTTTTATATATCAATTCCAGTTCACTCTCCCTTTCCTCCTACTCTTCCCCACCAACTCCCACCCCACACTTTCTGCTACAAGGAAGGGTGAGGCCTTCCATGCAGGATCTTCAAAGTCTGTAATATCATTTGGATCAGGGTGTAGACCCTCCCCTGTGTCTAGGCTGAGAGAGTATCCCTCTGTGTAAAATGGGCTCCCAAAGCCCATTCATGTACTAGGGTAAATGCTGATCCACTACCAGAGGCCTGATAGATTGCCCAGGTGTTCTTACTGATACCCATGTTCAGGGAGTCTGGGTCCTGTGCTATCAGACTGGGGTCCATGGGTTCTGGGTTCCCAGCTATCAGAGTGGGGTCCATGAGCTCCTTTTTGTTCAGGTCAGCTGTTTCTGTGGGTTTCTCTACTCTGGTCTAGACCCCTTTGCTCATCACTCCTCCCTCTGTGCAACTAGATTCCAGGAGGATCACACAGTGTTTAGCTGTAGGTGTTTGCTTCAGCTTTCATTAGCTACTGGATAAAAGTCTCTAGGATAGCATATAAGGTAGTCAGCAATGTCATTATAGGGAAAAGGCATTTAAGATAGCCTCTTCACTATTACTCAGATTGCTAGTTGGGGTTATTCTTGTAGATCTCTGGACATTTCCCTAGAGTCCGGTTTCTTTTAAAAACTACAATGGCCACCTTTATTATGGTATCACTTCTCTTGCTCTCCTTTATTCTTTCCCAAACTCAATCTTCCTGATCCATCATGTCCTCCTCTCCTCTCCTCTTCTCCCCTTCTCTTTCTTCTACCTCACTCTCTTTTTCTTAGTTGTGTCTTTTTATGGCTTGGGCATCATTGTCACCTTGTAAAAAGAGTTTGGCAATGACCCTTCTGCTTCTATTGTGTGGAAACTTGCTATTAGTTGTTGTTTCAACTATTGGTCGAAATCAGTACTGAATCATTTGGCCCTGACCTTTTTTGCTTGGGAGACTTTTGATTACTGATTTTATTTCATTAGTGTTTATCATCCATTTGAATTGCTTATCAGTTCTTGATTCAATTATTGTAAGTAATATCTATCCAGAAAATTGTCCATTTACTTTAAACTTTAAAATTTTGTGGAGTACAGGTTCTCCAAGTATGACCTGACTATCCTCTGGATTTCCTCCATGTCTGTTGTTATGTCTCTATTTTCATTTCTGATTTTGTTAATTTGCATGTTCTCTCTTTGACTTTTAGTTAGTTTAAATAAAGGATTGTCTATCTTGTTGATTTTCTGGAAGAACCAATTCTTTGTGATATTGATTCTTTGTGTTGTTTTCCTAGTTTCTACTTTATTGATTTCAGCCCCCAATTTGATTATTTTCTGGCATCTAGTTCTCCGGAGTGAGTTCTCCGGAGCTTCTTTTTGTTGTAGAGCTTTCAGTTGTGCCATCAATTCTCTATTGTGACTATTCTTCGGTTTCTTCATGTAGATACTTAGTGCTATGAACTTTCCTCTTAGTAAGGCTTTCAAAGTGTCCCATAAGTTTAGGTATGTTGTGTTTCATTCTCATTAATTTCCTGGAAGTCTTTCATCTTTTTCTTTATTTATTCCTTTACCCAGTAATGGTGCAATTGTGCGTTGTTCGATTTGTTTATGGTTGTAGGTTTTCTGAAATTTGTGTTTTTGTTGAATTCTAACTTCAAAGCATGGTGGTTTGATTAAATACATGGGGGTTTTCCAATTACTTTTGTACCTATTGATATCTGCTATATTGATGGATAGATGTCAGATTTTAGAGAAGATTCCATGTGGCCCTGAGGAGAAGGAATATTATTTTGTGTTTGGATGGAATGTCCTATAGATGTCTGTGGAACTTGACTGGGTCATAACTTCTGTAAGTTCCTTTGTTTCTTTGTTACATTTCTGTCAGATGTCCTGTCTAGAGTTGAGAGTGAGGTGTTAAAGTCTCCCACTGTAAGTGTGTGAGGGTATTTTTTAAAAATAATTTATTTATTTATTTTTATTTTTTCCTATTTTACTTATCCTTTCCAGTTCCCTCTCTTCTCATCCTACCATGCACCCCAGCTTCTCCCTCCCATCCCATTCTCTACCCACTCCACAGGAGGGTGAGACCTTCCAAGAGGGATCATCAAAATCTGACAAGTCATTTGGAGTAGGGCCTCCGCCCTTCATCCTGTCTCTACATTAAGGGAGTATCCCTCCATGGGGAAAGTCTTCCCAAATTCCTTTTGTGCACCAGGGATACATCCTGGTTTCACTGTCAGAGTTTCCATTTCCATAGGCTACCCAGGCCTTCTGACTGAGACCCACATTCAGTGAGTTGTTTTAGTCCAATGCTGGTTTCCCTGCTATCAGTCTGGGACTCATGAGATCCCCCTTGTTCAGGTCAGCTGTCTCTGTGGGTTTCTGTAGCCTGGTCTTGACTCCTTTTACTCATCACTTTTCCCTCTCTGGATTCCAGCTCATTGTTGAGCTGTTGTTGTCTGCTTCTATTTCCATCAGCTACTAGGTGAGGGCTCCAGGATGGCATATAAGTTAGTTATCAATCTCATTATCAGGGATAGGCATTTAAGGTAGCCTTTCCACTGTTGCTCAGATTTTAGTTGGGGTCATCCTTGTAGGTCACTGGACATTTTTCTAGTGTGAGTTTTCTCTTCAAACCTATAATGGTTACCTCTATTATGATGTCTTTTTTCTTGCTCTCATCTATTTGTCCCCTGACTCAGTCTTCCAGGTTCCTCATGTTCTCCTCTCCCCTTCTCTTCTCCCCTTTCTCTTTTCCTAACTCTCTCTCTACTAATTACTCCCCCCCCCTTATGCTCCCAATATGCGCAGGAGTTCGTGCCCATTTCCCTTTCTGTGGGGGACATTGTATGACTCTCTTAGGGTCCTCCTTGTGTCCTAGCTTCTCTGGCAGTGTGAATCTTTTGCTCTATGTCTAAAATCCATATATGAGTGAGTACATACCATGTTCCTCTTTTTGTGACTGGGTTACCTCACTCAGGATGGTTTCTTCACGTTCTATCCATTTGCCTGAGAATTTCAAGATGTCATTGTTTTTTGTTTGTTTGTTTTTGTTTTCCATCTGAGTAGTGTTCCATTGTGTAAATGTTCCACATTTTATCTATTCTTCAGTTGAGGAACATCCAGTGACTCTCCTATTCTCATGGGTATAAGGGGAGTAGTATGGCAACACTAGCAGACTCTGGATGGGCTGGTCTGCCAGGACTGGTTCCCCTGTTTGCAGTCCCCAAGTCTTAGGAGGCTCCAAGCTGGGCACCAGAAGCCAGCCTATAAAACAGGCCCATGCTTACCTCTCTGTTGTTTGAGGCAGGACTAGGAAGCTGGCAGACTCAAGATGGGCTGTTCCACTCTGATGGGTTTCTAGGTTCCTAGGGCATTTTTCTTTTCCTTTTTTCTTTTCTTTTCTTTTCTTTTCTTTTCTTTTTTTTCTTTTCTTTTTCTCTTCTATTCTTTTATTTCTTTTTTTGTTTGTTTTTGTTTTTGTTTTTGTGTAGCTTTGGAGCCTATCCTGGCACTCACTCTGTAGCCCAGACTGGTCTCAAACTCACAAAGATCTCCCTGCCTCTGCCTCCTGAGTGCTGGGAAATAAGGTGTTTGCCACCACTGCCAGGCAGTTCCTAGGGCTTTTAAAGAAAGTGTCTTTGCTAACTTTGCTATCTCCTTATCCCACCACTATTGTGCTTAAAAAAGATCATTTAATGACCTTTATTTATTTACATTTTGGTCTAGCTATTCATGTCTTTGTGGATAACTTTTACAATAGGTGCTGGCTCTGACTCCCATTGAATACAGTGGGTCAAAGATACATCCCATCAGTAAGTGTCATTAGTAATCACAACCACCAGACATCAATGTGACCATATCTTCCTCAGATCATTCAGAGACATTCAGTGGAAGCTGTAAGTATCAGAAAACAATGGGATCAAGTACAACAAGTTCTATGGACTGCATTCTTGAAAGAACAGTAAATAATATTTGGGGTTTAATGAGAAGACAAATCGAAGAAAAACTGCTACAAAATGAAAATGCAGGAACTCTGGCCTATCCTTGAAATCCTGGGTGATTAATGAGACTCTGCTCAGAATATAGTTAAATTCCTTAAAATGTTTATTATGTATGGCCAAACCTTTTTTTTTTTCTTCTGCTTAGTTATTGTCCTCCTACTGGAAACATCATAAAATCTAAAGCCAAAGTCTAAAGGTCTAATCTGAATTCTGATTCTGCTCTATTGCTTAAGAGACTTGGGGAGGTTATTTAACCCACTAAGTTTGTGTTTCTACATCTTTGAAATGTATCACTAACCTTATATAATACCTTGGAGAATTAAATGTGCAAGGATGTGTGGAAATGTACTACAAACATGAAAAGTACACAAACACTGACTGTTTTATATTCACATATCATATTCCTTTAGTATTACACCAGGAGCTCTCCAATCATAGACATACTATGAAAAATGGGCTTGGAACAGGTTTTAACATTATGTATTTTTATATTTATAGTTATAGTTTTTAAGATTTATTTATTTTTAGTGCATGGGTACGAGGTTTTGCTTGTATTTTGCTGTATGTGCACCAGTTGTTACATGTCTGATGCCTGTGGAGGTCAGACAGGCACATTCCCTCCCCTAGAGCTGGAGTTGCAGGTAGTTTTGAATCATTGTGTAGGTGCTAGGAACTGAACTTGTGCATTTTATTGAAGGGGAAGGGTTCTTACCTACACAGCCATCTCCCACCCCATAAAAAGATTCATTTAATTTTAATTAGGTGCATGTGTATGTGAATGTAAGTATGTGCATATGTGTCCTTGGAGGCCAGAAGAAAGTCCTTGATCCCCTAGATCAAGCTAGAGTTACATGTGGTTGTGAGCCACCTAGTATGGGTGCTGGGAACCAAACTTGCATCCATTGCAACAAAAGTAGCAAGTGCTTTTAGTCACTGAGCTTTTTCTCCAGTTTTTTTTTTTTTTGTATGGTGTATAAAACAACTTTTCTTAGATGGTGGTGCTACAATCTTTTCTTTTTCCAAAAATTTATTTTTCTATTTATATCCCAACCCCAATCAATCCTCCCTGCCCCCTGCATCCCCCTGCTTATCCCCTCACCCTTCATCTACTCCTCAGAGAAGGTAAGACCTTCCTTGGGGAGTCATGCCAAGACAATAAAGGACCAAGCCACTCACCCTGCTATCAAGGTTGAGCAAGGTATCCCACCATAGAGAACGGGATCCAAAAAGCCAGTTCATGTACCTGGGTAGGTTCGGCCTACCCAGTAGGTGCCACTGCCAGTCCCACTGCTAACAGATCAAGCCACATAAATGTCATCCACATTCAGAGGCCCTTTTTCTGTCCCATGCAGGTTCCTCAGCTGTCAGTCCATAGCCTGCGAGCCCTCACTAGCTCAGGTCAGCTGTCACTGTGATCCCCATCATTCTCTTAACCACGTTGTTTATATGATCCCTGCTCCCTGTCTTCAACTGAACTCTAGGAGCTCAGCCCAGTGCTTGTCTATAGATCACTGCATCTGCTTCCATCAGATCCATCAGTTACTAGATATAGGTTCTATGATGACAATTAGAGTAGTCACTAATCTGGTAAGAGGGGAAGGCCCATGTGTCTCCCCTAATGCATATAGCTGCCAATACAATCTTGGAATGTGTTTAGGTTGTTAGGCTTTGCATCCCTGAGGATTGACCTCATTATCTGAGCAATTTCCTTTGAACTGGACAGAGGGAGATTCATGAGGTAACACGATTCAGGAAGTTCAGAAAGTTACAAGGTTCTGGAATCCTTCCAGAGGTTTTGCACTCATAATAACTGCTAGGAAAAAGAGGACTCATCAGTAGAGCTGCCTGAAAGTAGGGTAAGAACTCCATGGACACAGCTTTCACAAGTCATTCCTCATGCCGAAGTGGGCTTTTTTAGTGATGTATTGCCCATTTAAGCCACCTACAATCTGGTAAGTCACTCTATTTGTGCTCCTGTCAGTAATTCCAGTAAACTGCATTGGTTTGCCAAGGTAGGCTTGGGTATAATAGTTTTTTATTATTAGTGTCTTATCACCTCTATCTGAGGTGAATAGGTATTTGATCATATATCCACAGGAAATGCCTCATTATAAAATGGGTTTGTAGAAGTTTTAACCCACTTTGCTATCCTGCAGAGAGGATACTACCAGAGGGTCCTCATATCTTAGGATTTTCAGCCTCTAAAGTTATGTGAAATGACCTTCTGTTTTTTGTGAAATACCTAGACTTTGGCATTTTGATTCAGCAGTATAAATGAAATCACTTAACTTTGCTAGCAGTTCCCCTGTTAATAATGAAATGTTGCATATGCTTCTGTGTTAGGAGAATTATGTCATATTTTAAACCTTTCTTTGATTGTTTGTATCAAGTCTAATTTCACAAGTATGTATATAGTCTTTCATCAGATAAATCACCTCTTTATCTTTTTATTGTTCTGTATTTTCCTCTCTTAAGTCTCAACCTATAGTATGACACCTCTTTTTCCTGGGTGAACACACACAGGGGAAAGAATGAAAATTAGCATGAAACAATTTGGTTTTTTTTTCCAGTCTCAGAAAAAAAGCAAGAACAGTAGCTAAAAAACTGAGTCTTGGTGTTACACCCTCCCCACCAATACTTCGGTTTATTATTGAATCTTTTTTAATAGAATTTTTTTTCAAATTTGCTCATGAGAAGTTTTCTAAATTGCCTAATTTTTCCAGGTCCTGTCAGTGAATATCTTACATTACAAGGCTGAGTGTATTATATCTTCTTGGTAAAGGTAGTCTCCCCCTTTTTTTTATATGCCTGTGTTTCTAAAACTAGCCTGGTAACCTCTGAAGTGAAGGACAAAGCTTAAGGGCAGGAAAAAAAAGTTTTTCATTTTTATATTAAAAATTCTACTCTGGAAAAGTGTGGTGGTAGGTTTGAATGAGAATAGCCCCATAGAACCTTGCTTGGGTAGGAAGATCTTAATCTTTCATCTAATTGGTACATAATATTTCTTGTTTATTTCAGAACACCACGAAACAAGCTGTGTGTGAGCTACTTGCTCTTATTGTGACTACCATTGTAATGCAGGCCCTGCAGGAATATTTTTCAGACATTGTCCTGGTAAGAAAGACTGCTCTAAGTAATGGAGACCCCAAGCCAAGAATCAGAAGATTATGTTTGGAGACTCTGCCAACTTATCTATAACCCCAGACTTACAGATCAGGGAAGAATGCTTAGAGAAATGAGCCTCAGTTATTTAACCTCCTGTTACATTATTAATGACACTTGACCTTCCTAACTCCCCATTTTCCACCTTTCTTGACATGTGTGGGAAACTAGACAGCATTTTTTGTTACTTAGATATTTCATTTATTCAGAGAAAGATCACTATGTAAATCTGAAACAATACAATGGCCATTTATTTCTGAGTCCAACCTATTTGGAGAAATTTTTGTTATAGATTAGTCTGTAGACAGAGACCCTTCAGTTTCCCATGTTGCTACATTTAATTTAATTATTAATTTCAACTATGCATTCAGTAAAATTGCACTCCTCTCAGTGGATATTTTCTTAATGAGGATCACTGCAGTTTCAGAATAAGCTTTTCCACACCAATTATCTTGGTGCTTTCCAGCATTTGGTGCTATTTATCTCTTTTACTCTAGAGGGCAATAGAGTGTTAAAAATGGAAAACTGTTTTCCATGATTAGATCTTTAAAATAAAGTCCTTAGAAGCAATCTTCCTATAAAACTGAAAAGGGGGAGGGAGTAGGAGGAGAATGTAGCCACAGAAAGGTGCTGTGACAGGATGATAATCCCAAACAAAACATCCAGGGAGAACTAGGCAGTCATTGAAGCTGGCAGCTGAGTTAGGTACCCGAAAGCCCGAAAGCAAAGGGTGGTGGAATGGGGAACCTCCCCAAAGTTACATAATGTTGAGAACTACATATAAAAGGAAGTAGAAAAAAGATAGGAAAAGGACAAAGCAACATACCACTATGATGATACTCCCAATATTGTGGATGCAATTGTTTAAGGTTGGTCCTTAGGAGGGTATCACTTTGCAGATTTTAGACATGATGCCATGATACTTAGATGATAGAGAAAAGGGCAGAGAAGGGGAGTATCTGGTTCTTCCCTTGGGGCATCTGTGCTTTATGAAAACACCCCATCATCTTGGTCCCATTTCACTCATGTTCGTTTACATTCAGCCCATAGCCCTGCCAACTTTCTCCAGAGAAGCAAGGATTTTGACTGGACCCCCTCTGAGTTCTTTTTTGCCTACAGCCATATATGGCAGGCTTCACTTGCCTTCTTATTAGTTGGAACCCAAACTCTGCTTATCCTGATGGCTCCATCTCTTCTCACTTTTGTCAACATTCATTTGCGTAGCTTTTTAACTATCACCTCTCATCTCTCCCTCACACTTGTGCAGGCTTATTGTCCTCAGCCTTTTAAATGCATTTGGGCATTTCTAAACTCTTCTCCTCATTTAAGATGGAAGAAAACAAAAATAATTTATCATTTCTTTTAGTTTTATCTTTTGTCCATTGCAGCCTGATCTCTACTCTGCCTGAACTTGGCTTTGACTGAGTCTTGAAAGACTATTTCCCTAAATTAGCAAGCCAATGGATCTTTTCAATTCCAGAATTTTAGGATTTACCCCTTTGAACTTGGCACTTCACCTAGAGCTTTCTGACTTTTTTCCTTGGAGTCATCCCCCTTATTCTTCCTGCATATCTCTGCTGCCCAATGGATGTGTCCTTCCCTTTGCCAGATCTCATCCCTCCAACATCTAGTAGACTTCCATGGTTCCACAGAAACATCAGATAAGGCCAGTCCTCTGAGCCTAACACAACAGGCATAGACTAGATGATAACATCCCAATAAAAGCCTACTTACCAATAATCCTGATATTGACCTTCAAATGATTTTCACATGGTAGAAAATGTACTCCTCTTTCGATTATTTTTGAGAATTTCGTACACAGGCAAGTTTTATTTTATATCACTTCCATCCTTTCTTTCTTTCCTCTAGCTCTTCCCTCTCAGACTCATGACCTCTCCAACCCTCCATATAGAAATATATATCTCAGACTGAGTCTGTTTAGTGTTGTCTAGGGCTGACCACTTGGAAGTGTATAACCCATCAGGGGAATAGTCCTTGGAGAAAACTGATTCTTCCTCCTTCAGCAGCTATTAACAGACTGTAGCTCTTCATCTAGGTCTTAGCCTTGTGAAACTAAAATGTCAACTGGTGTCATCTTATGCAACTATGCTGTTGAGGTTTCACAGATGCAGCTTCTCTATTATGTCTAAAGAATACAATCTTATAGCAGGTGCCCTGGTCCTTTCACTCTTACAGTCTTTTCTCCCCCTTCTTTTGCACTCTTCTGTGAGTCTTATTCAGGTGCAGGGATTGCATTATAGATGCATCAATTAGGGCAGGGCATCCCACAGATTTCCATTCACTATATTTTGACCAACTGTGGATCTTTGTGGTGGTTCCATCACACCACAAAAGATTCTTTGGAGAAAAGTGAGAGCTACAATAGTCTGCTGGTAGAACACATTTACAAAAAGAAGAAACTATACGTTTGCAGAGTACACCAAGTATTAGGATTAAGTGGTGAAACCAAAATTAGGGGCTCAGTTGTGTTAGGGTTCAGTGGTAGAGTACTTTGGCAGGCTTGGGCCAAAGTATGCTGTAGAGAGATCATATCACACAACATAATACTAGAGGTTTATTGGCGGAATGGGGGAGTACTAAAGACCTTCTCAGCCTTGAGACATGAGAGAGAGGTAGAGACAAACAGAAAGAAGGACAGGGAGACAGGGGAGAACAAATAAGACACACAGCAAGGACAGTAGAGAGAGTTGTGATACCCAGCAGAACTTTTTCTTTCTTTTCTATCGAGACACATTTCTCTGTATAGTCCTGGCCAGAGGGATCTTTTGAAGAAACACAAGACTAGTCCATAGTCAGGTCTTGGTGTTAAGTCTACTATCAAAACAGGATAGAAAGGTTCTCCTTTCTTAAAGTCTTTCTTTCTGCATTTGAAGTTTGAGCTCAGAATACACACCCCACAGTGCTTTGGTGAGACCTCAGATAGAATTTCTGGGGTTATATTTTGGCGTGTGCTTTTAATGGCTAGGAGGTTCATCTCAGTTATTGTTATCTTTCCTAAAATCAGGATGATTTCTAGCAGAGAGAGAATAGATCTCTATTTTCCTTGGTGTCTATAGCAAGAGGCTTTACAATGAAGAAAGCCATTGTGTTTTCCTAATACCTCTAAGGTTTTGTCCTTCTGACTGCCCTGAAGAGTTTGTTCTTAGAGCTGAAGTCTCTGCCTCCACATCAAGCTTCCACTTGGCAAAGCTCTGTTGTTTGTTTAGAAAACTACTTTCTTAGCAAGTGAATGGGTGTATAACTAAGGTGGCCATGGATGGGGAAACTTCCCAGTCCTGTTTATAATGGAGAGTGGTAAAAAAAAAATACATGTGATGGCTTATACCTGTAAACCCAGAATTTATGAGGTTGAGGCAGGAGGTTGCCTAAGTCTGAGGATAGCCTGAGCTATACACAGAGAGTCCTTGATGGCGTGTGTGTGTGTTTGTGTATGTGTGTGTGTGTGTGTGTGTGTGTGTGTGTTTGTGTGTGTAATTGTAACAATCATGTTGGATATCTTTTTTCTTTCTTTCATTTAATCGCCACTGTTTTTAATGAGGCAAGGATTCTCACTGACCCTGCAGCTCTCTCAGTCAGTTTGCTGTATGTAATGTGTGTGTTGGGGGAGGAGGTAAGGAGGTACAGGAAATCCTGTATTTCTGCCTCCTAAGTTCTGGAATTACCATGGGCTACCATGCCGACCAGCTCTTCAGTGAGTGCTGGGTATCAGGACTCTGGTACTCATGCTTGTATGACATATATTTTTTTTCCACCAAGCCGTCTCCATATCTCCAGATTCTTTCTTTCCCTGTTTTGTTTGTTTTGTATTGTTTTTAAGAGCTTATGGTTCATCAGAGATCTCTCTGCAGTTAAAGCATGAACTGCTCTTATAGAGAACTGAGGTTTGGGTCCCAGCATTCATGTCAGCCAGCTCATAATTGCCTGTAACACTATCTCCAGGGCAAATGATGACATATCATGGAATTTCTTAGGTACTTGCACTCACATGCACAACTCTTTCACCATACATATCTGTAGTAGTGTCTTGCCTATGAACCAGCTGGTAACAGTGACCACACCTCTTTTAGTATGGCTTCAGGTCCACACAAAATAGGGAAGCATAAGGCATGATCTCGCTTTCTTGGGTGCTTTCTCTTGGGTCAGCTGATCTGATAGGAAAGGCAGAGAAGCGCTCATGCAGTTCTCTAATGTTATCTGTGTATTCCCCAATAAACACCCATTTAAAATTTATTTTGTGTTTAGTGAAATCTTTACACCCATGCCTTCACATATCATGTTTTAAAAAAAATCTTTTAAAAAGTAATTGAAATTTTAAAATTATATTTGAGATGTTTTATTATATTTCAGCTTTAAAAACAAGTTTATGTGGGGCTGGAGATATGTCTTAGAGGTTAAGAGCACTTGCTATTCTTGCAGAGGACCTGAATGCTGTTTATAACATTATGATCAGTTGCCTCACAACTACCAAGGACTCCATCTCCAAAGGACCACATCCACAAATATGCACACACACGCACACACACACACACACACACACACACACACACACACACACACACGAGAGAGAGAAATAAAATAAATCTTAAAATATAAACAAAATAAAAACTGAGTCTAAGTACATGTGTTGGAGACACTTTGTTCATAAACTATAGGTGTTGGGTGCTGGCATCTCATCTCTAAGATCATTTATCTAAACATGAAAATACTTTTTCATTGTTTTGCCATTTATGTCTTTTAAGTATTTAGAGTAGAATAATTTGTATTTTTTATTTTTTTATTATTTAGTTTTTTCTTATTTTATGTACAATTCCAGTTTCTTCTCCCTCCCCTCCTCCCATGCCTCCCACAGTACCCCCCATCTGATCCCCCATACACTCCCCAGTGAGGCCTTCCATGAGAGATCATCAAAATCTATCAAGTCATTTGGTTTAAAGCCTAGGCCCTCCTCCATATCTCTAGGCTAAGGGAGTATGACAGTGTAATAACTTTTATAAAAGGCAGTTACATGGATTTTTTGAGAGTTTGGAGCCAATTTAAAGTTAAATCTGACAACATCTGAAATTCTACAGAAGGGAAGAATGAGATAGTGGGGTTTTCCTAGTGACAGAGGTCATTGGTAGTAAAGCCAGGATAAGTGCTTCTGGGTCAGCTAGATTTTATAGATGCATACTATAAAATAATAATAATAAAATAATAATAATAATAATCTGCATGCAAGATTATTATTGTATCCTGGGAAAAGAAATGCTAAGGTATCACCAGTGGTGTTTTATTTGTAACTGTCAATCAAATTCAGGGCTGGAAATTCTGTAGTTGATGGATAGTTCTACTGTGAGGCAAGTTTTTAAAGCCTTCCTGATAAGCTGACATCATAACAATACAGACTGTTCTCATAGAGGGAGAGCTCTGATTAGTTAGTTTGGGGAAAAGGCAGCAACTGTACAATTCTGCTGTTTCTTGTTCTCACTCTTCTCTGTAAATGAGATGCAGGCAGCTTTCTCCTTTCCATAAGCATCCCCTAACTCCTGTCAAGATGCACTGACAGTCCTGTGAGATGAAGATTCTTATCTTCTTGTCCTGGCCAGCTTCCATCTGGATAAAGGTATCTTGTGTAAATATTTCCAAGGCACCTGCCTATTTCTACCGGACTGAAGTGCTCAATTAGCTTTGGGCCATGCCTTTGCAGCAAATGGCACAAATGGTGAACAGCTGCTATATTCCAACATAAGGTAAGGTCATCCCTATATATAGAGCCCAGCAAGATGTGTGGATCCCTAGCAGCTTTCAGCATGCAAATCACACCTGAGCTGCATGTCAGTCATCTGCCTGGAGTGACAGGGTCAGGGTAGACACTGCCTTCCTTGATAGGCAACTCAGAAGAATATCAAAGACTTTACAATTTTTCAGCTCTTCCTTCCTACTGCTGATTACAGCTTTTTCTATTTTTATTCTGTCAGCACCATAAATAAAAAAAAATCATTACTTACAAAACTGGCTTTATGTCCTCCCCAATTTGCTCTTAATAACTTATGGTTTGACTATTGATGACTTCATAGCACAATAGCTCGTACTCAAACTATTGTCATTTATTAGTATTTTGGAAGTAAGTTACATTGTTCTTATTAATTTAAATCACATGTTTTCTATTACATTGTAAACCTCCTTGTTCCTGGCATAATGTATTTAAATGAATATGTCAAAGTTATTATTCATAAACCCTTATTAACTATGATGACCTAGCCTCCACCAAAAGGCCATGATTGTTGATGCTTTTAAAGTGGTCTACAGATGAGAAGATCTTATACTTTTTAGTTGGTTTTCAATGGGCTGAAATAATGACTGTGATGATTGAAAGATAGTACTTGAAGGATGCTGAGAGATAATCTACCTCTCCCCATTATGTGATTGATTAGAAGTTGCTTTACCACAGAAGCAGGGATAGAAAAAATAGAGCTGTGTAAGGCTACGTATGTATGGAAACAAGATAATTTTTTTTTTATTTTTAATGGGGGTCCTGGAGTCTATCTTGTTTCAACTATCCTCAACTCTGCTGATCTGGGAAATTCACAGAAGACAATGAGCTTACATTTCATCACTGAGAAAATGGAGATGATAATCTCCACTCTCCTGCTCACCCTGCCTCCCTCATTAAGTGAGGGAAGATCTCCTGTGCTTACAATATTGTACCCAGAAACCATCTTGGGTGTGATGGAGAGATGGCTCAGTGGTTTAAAGAACTCCCTACTCATTCATAGGACCACACTTCAGTTCCCACTATCCAAGTCAGGCAGTTATAAGTAAAGAAGACCTACTTGGAAGGATAACTTCCTTAAGTCAATTTAAATTTCTGCAATGGTTCATGAAACTCCTTAGTGTAAAGAACAGCCCAACAAGGGTGAAAGTGTTGCTTGAACTGATACTGTTTAGTATTCCCTAGAAGCACAGATGACAGCATTTAAGTCCTCCCTGATCCTTCTTTATTGTCGTGCCCATTGCTGTCAGCATTCAATTGTTTAGGTCATTCCAAGTCACATAAATTGCTAGTCTGACAGCTAGCTACTTACAAGCAGGAACGGGAAGAATTCAATTGATTGCCTATGAATTTCTGCCTTTCATGTTGCTTTAAAATTCTTAGTTTCTTCTTAAACACCTCCTCCTGGTTTTTTGTGCTATCTATATAAAATGGCAATGTGATAAATTCCTCTGCCAAGACTTGGCTGTTGAAAACTCAGAGTATTTATTTAATCAAATGCTGAGTTCCTGTCTGCCCTGGTTATGCTGTTTTGCATTTCAAATATTCCATCTGTAAAGGATGAATGATAATCTTTTCCTATTGCACAGGGACTTGGGGGATGGTGAATGATTTAGTGTTTTAAAGAGCTGTGACCTCACCAAGTCCTCAATAACTAGTCCTTAGCTGTCTTTGAAATGACTGCATTTGGTGGGGAAAATTCAAACTAAAGCACTGACTAACAGACCTGCTTTGGCATGCTGACTGATTCTCTTTAGATTAGAGGAAACTCTTCTCATTTGAATGGGATTTTTCATAGACTTAAATTTATTGGACAAACATTGAAATTCTATATAGGGTCAAGTCCTATAGCAAGATGCAGATGTAAATGCTGATATTGTATCCATCAGAGACCACTTCTTGTTTAGGAGCTTGCGACCTAAGCTGTGGGAAGCTTAGATAGTTAGTGATAAGTAAAACATAATATTAGGTCTCCAAAGGATGCCCTCAACTACACCATAAATCAGATAAACATTTATTTTCACCAATATAAAACATTTATTAATTGTTTGTGAATGTCATACAGTGCATCTCCATCACACTTACTTTCCATTCCTCCATTCCTCCCAGGTACACTCTGGCACCCTTGTACCATCCACACCAGAAAACAAAAAAGGAAGAAAGAAAAAAAAGGAAAAAAGAAAAGAAAAAGATAAAAAAGAAAGAAAGACAGGTCAAAAACTAACCAAATCAAATCTCTGTTGCTCAAATACTCATTGGGGCATAGTGAAACTCTCATATCCATCAGTGGCAATTAAATTGTAACTTTCAAATAATATTGCTTTGTCATATTAAAAAAAATGGGGTGGAGTGGGGTGAAATATGGATTACCTCATCTGAGTCTCCAATTATTTTAATTTAATCCCGGTAGATGGCTGTGCGTTAGCTGTTGCCACTTCTGTGCTTGTGCATGTGATGCCTTTAATCACACTGATTGGTTGACTTATCTTCTTTCCTTTCCTGAGAGCTCCCAGAAGGGGGCATCCTTTATCTGTAGATTTAACATTTAAGTTTATTAATAGGTAACATTGTTTTAAATGTGAGGCTCATGAGATATTATGAATGCAGGGTAATTATGTATGCAAATATGTTGAGTATTGATGATCCTATGAAAATAATAATGGCAAGAATAGTCTTTGATGATGTGGTTAGTATCCAAAAGCACACTAGGAGTTTGTGTCTACACTTACACAGGAAGTTAATATAAATCTCAGAGAAGTATGAAAATTTTATAGAACTGATAAAGAATCAATTAATTTGTTCAGAAGATGGGGTTTTAAATGACACTAGTTCAATAGATAATTAATAGGATGCTGTAGGCTGAAGATGTAGAGACAAAGGCCCCCATCCAGGAAGTGTCCGTAGTTAGAGGATAAGAGAGAATTGCCAACAGATTTCTTCAAAATGGTGAGCAAAGTACCAATAGAAATGGGTACAGATGATTATTTGAAAATGGACAAAAAAGCAGCTACTGAGTATGGAGTTAGGAGGGGTGAAACGAATGGCTGAATAGTTGCTAGATGAAAAGTAAGGAGAAATTCAGATGGGGGGACCAGTGTTCAAGAAAACAGCTGCATAGTATTTTAGGGTGTCTGCAGTGTGTCTATCTATTGTGAGAGCTCAGGACCTTTGCAGCAGATGAGGTGAGACAAAGGCATGTCATGTAGCAATGGGGATGATTCTTGTGCTATTCAAAGGTGCTTGGGCCACCTCAGTAAAGGGATTTTTGGCAATTTGGAACAGGAGCTGAGAAAAGCCATTCTTACTTCAAGCATGCCATTAACTCCACAGTTGCCACTCTTCACCTCCTTCAGAAGCATATGTCCTTTATACAGCAAGGCCAATCCTTCAAGCTCTCAGTATAGGAACATGATTGCTAATTATGAATGACAGAACTGGAGTGTGAACTGGGTTTCCAAGAAAACATAGGAATAGTTAGTTTTCTATCATCCTCTTTCTGTAATTCCCCAAAGAAAAGAGAATACAGGAATGAATCACCCTGTCTTTCATTACCCTGGGACACCAGTGAGTGCCTCTCCTTTGACTTTGGTAAGTACTGCTTTCAGAGCTCTGATACTAAACCCAGGCTTGGACTATCTTGTTTATTTCTATCATTCACTGAGGTAAATTCTATTATTTGGGCCTTATTCGGTGGCAGGCCCAAAGAAGGCAAAATAAATGCTAATAATACTACCAAGTCAAGAATGACTATGAGTGGAGACAGAAGAGGTCAATAGAGCCCAAAGAAAAGAACCCTGCAGAAGTTTAGGACTGTTGGAGAGTAACATACTCTCAGGCCAGTGCTCAGGAGCATAAATAATGTGCGACTTACTCTAGTATTAATAAAACGTGTATTTAAAAATATTTTGGTTCCTCAACCTATATGTAACACATGAGTGTAGGTACCTGAGGAGGTCAGAAGAGTTAAAAGATCCCCTGGAGCTGGAATTATAGACTGTTGCAAGCCACCTAATATGAATGCTAGCAAACAAAGATCCTCTGGGAAATAGTTTGTGTTTTTAATCTTTGTGCTATCTTTGGAGCCCTTACTTTGCATTTAGAACTCACATGGGATGTTGTCTGACAGCAGAGTCAGGAGTGGGTAAGATGCATTCAAAAAGTGAAAGGATACATGTAAATCATGAGCAACTTAGATCTCTAAGATTTTCTCTATAGATTTACACTTTTAAAGGGGAAAATTTAGGCCAAAATATAGTGTTTTAATTATTTAAAATGAATAGGTTCATGAGGAGGCTAATACATGATAGAGCACATTCTGGAGTTATAGAATCAGGTCCCAAATGGATCATGACTCAGGACAGAGGTCAAACTTAACTAGGAAACCATCCTCTATAAGGCCATTTTACTAAGAAGAAAGCTTTTCATGTTTCATGTATGCATGCACAAGCGTACATGGTATGCAGAGTTCAAAAAAAGAATTCAGCATATTTCTCTATTGATCTGCATTTTTATATCTTGAAGCAGGTCTCTTACTAAATCTGACTCTTATTTGCACTAGGCTTGCTGGCCACTGAGCTTCAAGCTATGTATATCTCTGTCTGGTTCTAATATTGGAGTTATAGAGTCATACAACCATATGCAGGTTTTTATATTTTTAGAATGATATAAAACATCCACATCATAGTGCACCACAGAATATGGAAAAGTGGATGTATAGGAACTCTAAAGCCCAAAAGAGTTGGTTCTGTCTTTCAAAAAAAAAAAAAAAAAAAAAAAAAAACATTGTCCTCTCTGTTTTGTGGGTTTGAATACATATGAACATCACATAGTTCCTCTCTCAGCCTACCCAGACTTCATTGCTATAGACCATTTCCTCCCACATTTTTGTCTTCTCTTGCTGTGTAATACAGTTACATAGCCTATAAAGCAAATCCACAGAGCCCTTTTCAACTCTTAATGAATGAACTGCAATATGAAAACCACCAGTGTAGATGAAGCCCTATTGGTAAGTCTATGAACAACTTAACAGCCCTGAAAAACAAATCTCCATCTTCCATGTGGAGAGGTGAAGCATCACCAAGGCCTTAGGATGCTGAGTGGCTGACACCTCTTCTGAGAAGTATGTCAATGCAACTGTTCCAGTCTATTTTTCCTAAGTCATAAAGAATCCATGGGAGGCTGCTGATATTCAAAGGAAAGCCTTAAAAAGTGTAAGTCAGAGAGCCTCCTGAGGACTGGGTACTACACACAAGGAATCACTCCCAGTGTACCAGCCCATCCAGAGTCTGCCAGCACCCTAGTCCCACAACCACCCACTAGAAGAGAAGAGCTATTGGAATATTGGACTTGCTTGTATGCAGTGGAAGAGAACCTTGGCTTCATACCCACCAGGAAAACGAGAGACCCCACCAGTACATACTCAAAGAAAAGATGGGTAGATCACAGCATAAGAACACAGAAAGATCATTATGACATCACCTGAGTCTAGGTACTCCACATGAACAAGACCTGAACTTCCCAACACAGATGAACCAGAAGAGAACAATCCTAAAAACAATTCATGAAGATAATAGAGATCCTAAAAGAGGAAATGAGAAAATCCTTTAAAGAAATGGAAGAAAACACACAACTAAAAATTGCAAGAAACAATTCAAAGAGTGCAAGATTGGAAAGCTAAAATAGAGACAAAAACAAACAAACAAACAAACAAAAACAGAGTCTGAGGGAATGCTGGAAATAGAAATGCTGGATAAATGAACACGAATTGCAGATGAAAGCAAAACCAACAAAATACAAGACATAGGAGAAAGAATCTCAGATGTTGCAGATATACAAGGAGAAATAGAGTCACAGATCAAAGAAAATCTTAAGTCCAACAAATCCTTGACACAAAATATTCAGGAAATATGGGACACTGTGAAAAGGCCAAACCTAAGCATAATAAGTATAGAAGAAGTAAAAGAAAACCAACTCAAAGGAGTAGAAAACATATTTGACAAAATCATAGAAGAAAACTATTCCAACCTAAAGAAAGACATACCAAGGATAGTACAAGAAGCTTACAGAACACCAAATAGGGTGAACAAAAAATCCCCATACCACATAATAACCAAAACATCAAACATACAGAATAAAGAAAGAATATTAAGAACAGTAAAGGAAAAATGCTAAGTAACATATAAAGGTAAACCTATCAGAATTACAAACGACTTCTTCATGAAAACTCTGATATATATTCTATGTACATTAAGATACCATGGATGCCAGCCCAGACTACTATAGGCAGCAAAGCTTTCAATCACTATAGATGGGAGAAACCAAGACATTTCCATTACCAAACCAGATTTAAACAATACATATCAACTAACCCAGTCCTACAGAAAGTTCTGGAAGAAAAACCCTGATGCAAGGAAGTCAACTACACCCACAAAATCCTAGGCAATAGATAATCCCACTTTTCCCACAGCCAAAAGAAAAAATACCACTAACAAATCTAAAGCAAACAAGAATTAACAATCAATGGTCATTAATATCCCTCAATAACAATGGCACTTGCCTATAAAAAGACAGAGGCTAACAGAATGGATACAAAGACAGAATCCATCCTTCTGCTGCACACAAGAAACAAACCTCAACTTCTAAGACAGATGCTACCTCAGAGTTAAGGGTTGGGAAAAGATTTTCCAATCAAATGGATGCAAGAAATAAGCAGGCACAGTAAAACTAATATACAACAAACTAGACTTTAAACTAAAATCAATAAGAAGAGATGAAGTAGGTCATTTCTTATTAATTACAGGAGAAACCCATGAATATGAAGTCTCAATTCTGAACATCTACACCCCAAATAAAAAATGTACCCACATTCATAAAAGAAATATTACTAAAACTCAAATTGTGCATAAAACCTCACACACTTAGAGTGGGAGATTTCAACACCCCACTCTCAACACTAAATGGGACCATCAGACAAAAACAAAAGAACTTACAGAAATCATGTCCCAATTGGGTTTTACAGACATTTATAGACCATTACATCCAAACACAAAGGAATATACCTTCTTCTCAGTGCCACATTGAGCCTTCTCTAAAAGTGACCACATACTCAGCAATACAGAAAATCTCAATAAGTACAAAAAATTGTCATAACCCCCTGTATGAGATCACCATGCTTTAAAGTTAGAATTCAACAGCAACACAAATTGCAGAAACCCCACAAACTCTGGGAAATTGCACAATATGTAATTGCACCATTCCAGGGTCAAGGAAGAAATAAAGAAAAAAAATTGAAAGACTTCCAGGAATTCAATGAGAATGAAGACACAACATACCCAAACTTATGGAACACTTTGAAAGCAGTACTAAGAGAAAAGTTCATAGCACTAAGTACCTACATAAACTGGAGAATAGTCACACTAGAGAACTAACAGCACAACTGAAAGCTCTACAACAAAATGAAGCAAATTCACCCCAGAATAGATGCCAGAAAATAATCAAATTGAGGGCTAAAATCAATAAGTAGAAACTAGAAAAACAATAGAAAGAATTGGTTCTTCAAGAAAATCAACAAAATAGACAACTTTTATCCAAACTTACCAAAATTCAGAGAGAGAGAACATGCAAATTAATAAAATCAGAAATGAAAGGGAGTACACAACAATGGACACTCGGGAAATCCAGAGGATCTTCAGGCTATACTTTGAAAACATGTACTACACAAAATTTTGAAATTTAAAGGAAATGGACAATTTTCTGGATAGCTATCACTTACCAAAATTAAATAAATAACAGATAAGCAATTTTTAATAGACCTATAACCCCTAAGGAATAGAAGTGCTCATCAAAATTCTCCTAATCAAAAGAAGCCCAGGGCCAGATGGTTTCCATGCATAATTCTACCAGAAATACAAGGAAGAGGTAATACCGATATTCCTCAAAAGATTCCACAAAATAGAAGCAGAAGGGTCATTGCCAAACTCTTTTTTTTCAAGGCTACAATTACCTTGGTACCCAAGCCATACAAAGACACACTAAAAAGGGAACTACAGACCAATCTTCTTCATGAACACTGATGCAAAAATACCCAGTAAAATACTGGCAAATTAAATCCTAGAAACCATCCACTATGACTAAGTAGACTTCATCTTGGAAATGCAGGGATGATTCAGCATACAAAATCATCAATGTAGTCTACCATATAAACAAAATGAAATAGAAAAACCACATAATCACCTCACTAGATGCTTCAAAAGTTATTGAGAAAAATTTAACACTCCTTGATGATAAAGGTCTTGGAGAGATCAGGGATCAGGAACATATCTAAACATAATAATAACAATATATATCAAACCAACAGCCAACATTAAACTAAATGGAGAGCAGCTCAATATGATTCCTCTAAAATCAGGAACAAGACAAGGCTGCCCACTCTCTCCATATCTCTTCAATATTTTACTTGAAGTTCTTTCTAGAGCAATAAGACAACAAAAAGATCAATGGTATACAAATTGGAAAGGAAGAAGGGAGACTTTCACTATTTGCAGATGATATGATAGTTTACATAAGTGACTCAAAAAACTCTACCAGGGAACTCCTACAGCTGGTAAACACGTTCAGCAATGTGGCAAGATACAAGATTAATTAAAAAAATCAGTAGCCCCAGGATATACAGACAACAAAGGGGTTAAGAAAGAAATCAAAGAAACATCATTTCTTACTATAGCCACAAACAACATAGAATATCCTGGGTAACACTAACCAAACAAGTGAAAGACCTATACACTATTGAACTTTGAGTGTTTAAAGAAAGAAATTAAAGACGATACTAGAAAATGTAAAGATCTCACATTGACCTTGGATAGGTTGGATTAACACAGTAAAAATGGCAATCTTACCAAAAGCATTTCACAGATTCAGTACAATCATCACCAACATCCCAGCACAATTCTTCACAGACCTTAAAGAACAATACTCAACTGCATGAAGCATCACTATCCTTGATTTCAAGCTCTATTACAGAGTTACAGTCTTGAAAACAGCTTGGTATTTGGCAAAAAAATATACTGGTAAACCTATGGGATAGAATTGAAAATCCTGATATTAACCCACACACCTATGATCACCTGATTTTTGACAAAGAAGCTAAAACTGTGCAATTGAAAAAAGAAAGCATCTTCAACAAATAGTGCTGGCACAACTAGATGGTGGTGTGTAGACTTCATATACATGCATATCTATAGCCATACACAAGAGTTAAATCCAAATAAATCAAAGACTTCAACATAAATCCAGCTACACGGAACCTCTTAGAAGAGAAAGTAGGAGGTACCCTTGAACAAATTCATACAGTAGACTGCTTCCTGAATATAACAGCAGAAGCACAGATACCGAGATTGACAATTAATAAATGGGACCTCCTGAAACCAAGAAGCTCTTGTATGGCCAAGGACACAGTTAACAAGACAAATCAACAGCTCATAAAATGGGAAAATATCTTCACCAACCCCACATCTGACAAAGGGCTGATCTCCACAATATATAAAAAACTCAAGAAGCTAGTCACCTAAATACCAAATAACCCAATTAAAAAGTGGGGTACAGAACTAAAGGGAGAAGGATCCAAAATGGCTGAAAGACATTTAAGAAAGTGCTCAACATCCTTAGCCATCAGGGAAATGGAAATCAAAACAATTCTGAGACACCATCTTACTCCTGTCAGAATGGCTAAAATAAAACACCAAACACATTTATGCTGGAAAGGATGTGGAGAAAGGGGAATACTCCTCCACACTTGGTGTGAGTATAAACTTACACCACAGTTTGAAATCAGTATGATGGTTTCTTAGGAACATGGGAAACAGTCTACCACAAGACTCAGCAATTCCATTCTTAGGCATATACCCAATAGATGCACATGCACATTCATACTACAAGGACACCTGTTCAACTATGTTCATAGCAGCATTTTTTTTTTTTGTAATAGCCATAACCTGGAAGCAACCTAAATGCTCCTCAACTGAAGAATGGATGGAGAAAATGTGGTACATTTACCCAGGCAAATGGATGGAACTTGAAGAAACTATCCTGAATGAAGTAATCCAGTCACAAAAAGACAAACCTGGTATGTTCTTACTCATATATGGGTTTTAGACATAGAGAAAAGGATCACCAGCCTATAATTCACACCACCTGAGAAGCTAGGAAACAAGTAGGATACTAAGAGAGACATACATAATTCCCTGGAGAAGGGGAAAGGGACAAGGTCTCCTGAGCAAAATGGGAGCATAGGAGGAGGGGAGAGGGAGTTAGAAGAAAGAGGAAGGGAGAAAAAGAGGGGAGAGGAGAATATGAAGGAGCAGGAAGAGTGAGTCAGGGGAAGAATAGAGGAGAGCAAAAAAAGAGATACTATTTAAGGCAGAGCCATTATATGTGTAAAGAGAAATCTGTCATTAGAGAAATGTCCAGAGACCTACAAGAATGACCCCAACTAACAATCTAAGCAATAGTAGAAAGGCTACCTTAAACGCCCTTCCCTGATAATAAGATTGTTGACTACTTTATGTGCCAACCTAGAGCTTTCATCCAGTAGCTGATAGAAGCGGAACAGATATCCACAGATAAACACTGAGTGGAACTCCTGGAATACAGTTGTAGAGAGGGAGGTGTGATGACCAAAGGTGTCAAAACTAGGCTGGAGAAACCCACAGACACAGCTGATCTGAACAAGGAGGAGCTCATGGACCCAGTCTGATAGCTGGGAAACCAGCATAGGACCAACCCAGGTTCCCTGAATGTGGGTGTTAGTTAGGAGGACTGGGAAGTCTATGGGGCCTCTGGTAGTGGATCAGTATTTATCTCTAGTATATTAATATACTTTGGGAGCCCATTCCACACAGAGGGATACTTTCTCAGCCTAGACACACATGGAGGGCCTAGACCCTGCTCCAAAGATATGACAGCATTTGTAGATCCCCCATGGAAAGCTTCACCCTTCCTGGGGAGCAAAAAAGGGGATGGGATGGGATGGGTGTTGAGAGGGTACAGTGGAGAAATTGGGGGGCAGAGTGAACTGGGATTGACATGTAAACCATGCTTGTTTCAAATTTAAATTAAAAAATTATCATAAAAACATTGTAAGTCAGTTCTTTTTAAAATTCTATACCTCCCTTCTCACTGAAGATGGAGTTTTGTGACTCAAGTTTTGGAATTCAAAAGTTGATATGTACATTCAATAGCTCAGGAACCAAATGTATTTATACAATTCTTGTGTTATTCATCAAAACTATCAATTTATACCTTACAGCATCACAGAAATCCAGTGCTTAAAGGAACTTCATGTGAATTTTGTCTTGCCTGCTTCATAGCCCAGTTAGTTTTTATTAATGAATAATAAAATTTGTCAAAATTCAGTAAATAATCAAATATCATTAAGGCAGAAAATGAGATCATGGGCAAGGATTAATACATTTTTACATTTGGATTTTCCTGCAAGTCTTCTATCATACCAACTTAATGCATGTCTAAAATCAAAATGAGTTTTAATTCTTATATTAACAATTGTAGAAATTGTAATAAGTAAAATACCTAATAATTAATAATTTCTACAAAACAATCTTATGTGATAGCTGTGACTACTATCAATGTTCACTTTCATAACAGAAAATTTAGTAGGCTGAAAACATCAAAAGTTGATTTCAAAACTCCTTCAGGTACTCATGGCAGTGATTTATGTCTAGTGAGTGTTTTTGCTTCTTCCAATCCTTCAAAAGATGGAAAAAGAACCCTTTCATCATTTCTCTGGAGGAGTCTTATAGGCTAGTCAGTTTCCTCACACTCACCTTAGGCTGTAATCCTGGCTTAAGGGATTCCCTTCCAATATTCTTCAAAACAGTTTCCATGTCCTGCCACATTCTTTTGCAATGTTCTTTTGCGTTGACAGCTCTGTTTATAGTAGATGAAAATAGCAAATTAATTATGGATTCCAGCCCCCAAACTCCTCAAATATGTGTGTTGTTATTTTAAAGTCTATCAGATAATTATCTAAAACAAAACTATTGTTATTATTATGGTAATGATGATGATTATTATGTGTGTGTTTGCTGGGAGCACTAAAGTCCTTGCATTCACAGATAGCACCAGGGAAACCAGGAATGTGGAACACTCAGGGTTGTCTATTCAAAGATACATAACCTGTTGTCAGCCCAGAATACTGGGAATGGAGGTGGCTAATAGTCTAGGGGACTCTTGCTCTATTGATAGTACCAGCTGTACCAATCTCCCAGAACCAGAACAAGAGGTGGATAATAGCCCAGATGATGTGTATACTATCTGCATGATCAATACCACTTCATATCCTTCTTTAGGCCCTTAACACATGTAGCCTAGCTCTAGAACTCAATTTCATGGAAGAAGTGACATGCACTTTGAAAACAGTTTTGATGTAGTTATGTCTCCCTGTATACCAGGAAGTGTTTTCCTAAATTATACTGTACTTAAATATGCCTAAAATAAACAGCCTGAAATTAGACTCTAAAAATTTGAAGAAACACTGAACCATATTTTCTTCTTGCCTCATGTGGATGGTTATTCTATTCCTGGTGGTCAAAGGAACCCCCACATATGCTCATGTATGTATAGCAACAGCTGGGGTGTGTATATATATATATATGTATATATATATGTGTGTGTGTGTGTGTGTGTGTGTGTGTGTGTGTGTGTGTGTGTGTGTGTGTGCGTAGATGTGTGAAAAGCCAGCAAACAACCTCAAGTTTTGTTCCTGGCCTTCTTGGTTTTTGAGTCAAGCTCTCTTTGTGACTGAAACTTCCTGAGCATGATGTGCTGGTGGTCAGTAGATTCCAGGAGTCGTTCTGTTAGGCCTCTCCAGTATTGGTGCTATAAGAACATACAGTCATGCCTGTATTTTTTTTAATGAGAATTTCATATATAAATATTGAGCTTATGTCATGTCTACTTTTCCCTTACTACCTCCTTTCTCCTTCCATTTCCCCCTACTCCCTCTCATATTCAATATTTTTCCATTTTTTATTTTTATTAATTTATTTTTATATAATTTATTTTTTATATTCCAGTCCCAGTTCCCCCTCCCTCCTCTCTTTCCACTTCCCCCACTTCCCGCTCTTCCCATCTGCTCCATGGAGAGAGTAGAGTCTCTCCAATTAAATCTATTAAGTCTGTCCCATCATTTAGCTGAGGCAGGACGAAGGCACCTCTCCACCCTCACAGCCCTGTGTCTTGACTGGGCAAGGTATTTCTCCATATAGAATGGGCTCCAGTAAGTCAGTGTGCTTTAGTGTTAGATCCTGAACCAACTGCCAGTAGCCTCCCATATTGTCCCAGTCACAACATTTTCACCTATATTAAGGGAGTCTACTTTGGTCTTAAGAAGGTTCCTCGTTTTTCAGACCTGAGTCTGAAATCTTTCACTATCTCAGGTCAGCTGATTCTATGGGTTTCTCCATCATTGTCTTGGTTGCTTTTTCCATATTATCATTCCTCCCTCACTTCAGTTTCAATCCAGGAGTTTAGTCCATTGGTTAGTTGTAGATTTCTTCATCTGCTTCCATTTATTTCTGGAAAAGGGCTCAAGCTTCTCTGGGGTTATGGATTGTAGTATGTGTATGTTTTGATTTATGTCTGGTATCCTCTTATGAGTAAGTACATATTATATTCATCTTTCTGCTTTTGGGTTACCTCACTTAGGACTGTTTTTGTCTAGTTCTGTCCATTTGTCTGAGAATGTTAGGATGTCGTTGTTTGTTACTGAGAATAGTACACCATCATGTAAATTTATCACATTTTCTTTATCCATTATTTAGTTGAGTGGCATCTAGGCTGTTTACAGTATCTGGCAATGACAAATAATGTTGATATGAATATAGTTGAGCAAATGTCCTTTCATGTGAATATGCCTCCTTTGAATATATGCCCAACAGTGGTATTGCAGGGTCTTGAGGTAGGTTGATCCCTATCAAAATTTTTTGAATTACTGTGTTTAAAACCTACTTAGTGTTGCTCATATGTACATGTGTTTAGCATTGACCACTTGGAATTAGACAACCTATTAGAATTATTTCCCTCTTGGCAGCCATTGGTTATACATAGCTTTTTATCTAGGCAGGAGACCCTGTGAAATTTTCCCTACCCACACTTGCCAGTCAGCTTGTTTTGTCTTGTCACTATGATGCAGGTCTTGTTTATGCAGCAATACTAATGATATTTCATGGGTGTGTCTTTCTTATCATGTATAGAAAATACTCTCTAGTAGTACACATTCTTATCTTTTGTCCTTTATAATTCTTCTATGACTTTCCCTAAGTTTTCTATGTAGGGATTTCATTTTTGGAGTATCATTTGTGGCTGAGTACTCTTTTTCAAGTACCTCAATTTTTTTCTTTTATTTTGAGATCATGTTATAATCATATCATTTTCCCTCTCTTTTCTTCCTCTGAGCCATTCCATATATTTCTTCTTTCTCTCTTTCAAATTCATACTCTTTTCCCCCTCCTTTAATTGTTGACATATATATATATATACATATATATGTATATATATATATGCTGCTCAGCCTGTATAATGTGACTTTGTAAATATGTTTTCATAGCTGACTACTTGGAATTAAGTAAACAATTTGTGTGTTCTTCCCTGAAGAAGATGATTTCTCCTACTCTAAGTACTTTTCTTTTTCCTTTTATGTCCTGATTACACATTCCCCTCCCTGTACTCCTGCCAGTTCTTTCTTCCCTCCCCTCACAGCTAGATCCACTCTATTTCTGTCTCTCATTAGAAAAGAGCACTCTTCTAAGATATAATAATAAAATATAAGAAAATAAGTATAATAGGATAACACAAAAACTATTGCATAAGATTTGGACAAGACAAGTCAACAGAAGTAAAAGAGCCCAAGAAAAGGTTCCCTAAAGACCTACATATTCAGGCACTCAGGAATCCCATAAAAACAATTAATTGGAAGTCATAATATATATGCAGAGAACCTGGTGCAGACACTGAGCATGCTGTCTCAGTCTCTGTGAGTTTGCATTAATTTTGCTTATATTGATTTAGAGTGCCTTGTTTCTTTGTGCTCTACATCTTTCTGGAACTTATACTCTTTCTTCTTCATCTTCCATGCAGTCCCCTGATGCCTAAAAGGGAAGATTTGAAGGAAACATTCTATGTATGACTGAGTGTTCCAAAATCTCTCACTCTCTGTGTAATGGCTAGCTGTGTGCCTCTGCATTTTTCCCATCTGTTTCAAGAGAAATTTATCTGATAATGACTAAAGAAGGCCCTGATGTATGAGTAAGCATGATGTCATGAGGGGTACTTTTATTGCTATATTCTTTTAGAAAAACAGAAGCATTTGGTTTTCTTATAGATAGAGAACCTTTTTTGATTGAGACTTTTATGCCTACATATATTGTGTTTTGATCAGTTCTTGAATCTCAGCTAAAATGGTGACTCCCAGGGAGAAAGCTAACAAACTCCATGTGAACTTAAGACAATTTTCACTCTTTTTAATAGTTTCTTTTCTGAAAATTAAATATTTCTCAAGGCAAAATATCCTGAAAGAAATACATAGCGTTGTATGAATTATCTTATAAATATCTTGTTATTTTTATCTGTAACTATTTGTTATTAAAAAAAAAACATTTCCGGGTAGTAGTGACATATTCATTTAGTTACAGCACTCAGGAGGCAGAGGCACATGGATCTCTGTGAGTTCAAGGTCAGCCAGGTCTACATAGTGAAATTTTTTCTTAAAAAACAATAAAAAATAGTTTGTTCATAAGTACCAATAACGACTTCATAGTCAAGTAGATGACTCAGACAAAACCAATTTCACATTCAACTAAACCTTGAAATTTGAGAGTAATAATTTGGAGGCAGACAAATTACTTGAGTGTGATTGTAAGCAAATGAGACAAACAGTAAGCTTCAGTTTTTTTTTTTGTTTTTTTTTTTTCTTTGCTTTCTCCAGCTGCCTTCCCTGATCTCCCATTTACTGTCCTGCAGTGTTAGATATAAAAATCAGTTGAGTGAGTATCTTCATATTTTTTATCTCTGCCCCATGTCCAAATTTTTTAAAGATAATATTCAGAAGATAAATTACTGAATCAAAGAGTATGGGTTTGTTAAGAATATTGCTTTTAAAAATGGTAATCATACTTAACTTGGGGTGGTATTCATGTGTCATAGTTACTCTTCTATTAATGTGAAGGGATGCCTTGACCAAAGCAACTCATAAAATAAAGCATTTAATTAGGGCTTCACTTACAGTTTCAGAGGGTTAGTACATGATCATCATGATGTGGAGTATGATGCCAGGCAGGAAGGCATGACATCAGAAGAGTAGCAAGACCTTACAGCTGATCCACAAGGAGGAGGCAGAAAGCAAGCAAGACTGGGCTTAGCATGTGCTTTTAAAACCTCAAAGTCCACTCCCAGTGACACACCTCCTCCAATGAGGCAACATCTCCTAATCCTTTCCAAGCAGTTAACCAACTGGGAACCAGTCATTCAAATATGAGTCTATAGGGGCCACTCTTACTCAAACCATCATGCCATGTGTATTTTTCATTTGTACTATCATCACAACTTAAAATGAATGCAACAAGAAAAAAATCTGTCTTTCATTTAAAATATTATCTTTGCAACTTTCACATAGAATCTAAGTGGTAGGATGAAAAGGAGTATTTTGTCTCTGATAGGTATCATAATTGTAAGTAGATCAGTCTTATGAGATATATATATATATATATATATAGTCAGATATGAATTTATGTTTTGGTGATTAGTTTATCTTAACAGGTTTATATAAACTTAGAATTTTAAAAACATAAATATCTTATTTATTTCTCTTTTCATTCATATAAAGGGAAAAGTTTATAGTCACTATCTCACAATATTTTGTTGTAGTCAGGGGGTAAATCTACTTTAAATTATTAGGAAAAAAAGGCTGTATTATTACTCTGTATCACAACTTCTAGAAATCACTTCTGCAACTTATGTGGAGATGTAGTACTATGATGCTGTGTGTCTAACATTCTGAGATACAGGAGCTTTTGCTGGGCCTTGCAGCCAGAGTTAATAATACAATTTCATTTCTCTGAAGACTTAAGACTGCTATCCTACTGTGTACTCAACCTGTTTAACTTTGCCTTTAAGAGAACAATGTAACAACTACCTTTACTTACCTTGGATTTCCCATGTATTCAACTTCTACAACTTAAGCTAAGCTGTATACATGTAATGTTAAATTATGTCTTCCTCCATATGTGTGAATCAGAGTAATATATTTGTGTTGTGATAATTATTTTCTGGAAACAGAAGATAGACTGAAAGTGGTCTTATAAAATAAGTATCTATTATAAACTCTAAAAGCATCACTCAGATATTGCTTAATGGTGTTTGTTATTTGGTTAGGTTAGAATCAGTGACTTAATCCTCTGTGAAACTCTGTTATGGATTTTTATAAAGTATTCCTCATTCCTTCTGCCAGGTAATGCTTTCTGTTCTCTTCAGTAATATACAGACTTTTATTAGGGACAGATGCAGATAGACACATAGGGATAGACACATACACAGGGATAGATTCACAAGACAGCCTTCAGACAGGCACAGATTTAGACTCAGATGAAAAGGGAACTGAGGGTGTATAAATGAAAGAATCCAAATCTTGCCTTGATCTTGATAAATGTCACTAAGGGGAAAGTATTCTGGTTTCTCAAATGCAGCACCACTGCATTGAATTTATTATTAATGTGTACAAGCCAATCACAGCCCAACACTCTTGATCTAGTATAAAAATGTAATATATAACATAGTCATATTGAGGTATGACTTAAAAATATTTTTTCTGATTTCTAGTTTCTCTGTTTTGCATGTCAAGAAAAGCACAGTATAGTTAAAATATCTGACAGAAAGCATTGAAGTATTTGCCAAGACTGTGGTCAGAACATTTTATAACAGACAACAATTAGAAATGAAAATCACTTGAATTCAATCATTTGAAAATATCAGAATAGCTACTGGATTACTCTGTCAAGTACTTTGTTGTGGTAAAGGAAACTCCATTCACAAAACAAACTGTAGAACAAATTTGCAACCAATTTTCATGCAGGCATTATGATTAGGTAAGAGACAAAAAAGAGGTTTGTGAAAATCAAAACAAAATGCAGAATGTGATCAAGTAAATATAATGCTCAAGAGAAAGCCTCACAAGACAAACATTCTTCATGTAAAATCGAGACTGGCTTAGAAATGCATCACAGTGGTTAGCCATGTGGTTTAGAACAAAAATGGTAAGAGTGCATTTTTGAGGTCTGAGTCCCATATCCTCTTGTTTTTCTTAAACTTCTGCTACCCTCCCCTTTATTTCCACTTTTGTCTTGTAGTGCTAGTGAATGGCACTGAATTTGTAACTCACTATCTCTTCTGTGCCTCCCAGAACTAACACATGGGCATGTAGCACCTGTCCAGCATGGTCTGTTTTCTCAATGTGCTGACTGACATCCTGCCACCTGTCACAGGGTCGTCCTCAGATCTGCTGCCTGAATGGTCTTATGTAAAATGTTTGAGTCTCCACTACTGCTTCTCATTGCATGCTGGGATACTGCTCTTTCATCTTGAGTTATTTGTTGTTTATTTTTGCAGGTCAACATTAAGGTTAGACTTTGCCCTGTAGTAATTATAATCAAAACTACTGACACCAAGTCTTCATGGTTTCACTTGTACTTGTATTGTCCCATATCACCCAGCAGCAGAGAAGGACAACACAACATTCTGAAATATTAAGACAAAGAAAAACAGCTGTGATCTTCTGGAAGAAAGGAGTTACTGAACATAGAACATTATGACCACTGCTCCATTCATGGCAATGCAGTGATTTCAGCTTTCTGAAAGAGGGCAAGGTAGATTATATATTATTGTATATACCAATCTAAGATCACACGACATTACACAGAGATGCAGATTTTAAGTCTATTGATGGGTAGATAGCTAGGTGGACAGAAAGATAGTGAATAATCAAGGGTACTGATACATATCTATAATCCATATATTTACTATCGGTACTGGGAGTGAATTTAGGGCTTTGTACATGGTAAGCAAGCACTCTACCACAGATCTGCAGTCACTGTCTAAGACTGGTATGTGTGCATGTGTGTGTGTGGGGGGGTGTGGTTGTGTGGTATGCACTTGTACATGGAGATCAGATTAGGTAATCTATATTGAATGCCTTCTTCATTTGCTACCCTATTTATTTGTCTGTTTATTATTTTAAAGTGTATGAAGTTTTTGTCTGTGTATAGGAGTCTATAGAGGCAAGAAGAGAGTGTTGGATCCTCCGGAACTGTAGATGATTATGAGCTGCCTTCTAGGTTCTGGGAATTGAACCTAGGACTTCTGAAAGAACATTAAGACCTCCTAGTCAATGAACTATCTCTTCAGCCCCCACAATTTATTTTTTGAGACAGGGCATCTCACTAAACTTGTAGCTCACCAGCTTTTCTAGTCAGGTTCCCAGACAACAGCTATGCTTGGCTTTTTCATGTGTGCTGAAGATCTGAACTCAAGTTTTCTTATTTGTGATTTCACTTTATGCATTGAGTCATATCCACAGCTCTATCACCTCTCATCTTGACTGATACTTTTACTTCCATTTTTCCCCTCTCTCTCAACAACCGGATATAGATGATGTTATACTAAGTCATTAACTATTTAGTGAAAATCATAATAACACATGTGTTTAGAATAATGAGTTTTCCTCAGTGATGAACCATCTTTTTTTCACTTCTGTATATACACTGCACATGGATCAGCATGCATTTTGTGGTAGAACAGTTGTTTGAATTTTCTGCGAAATATGAAACTGATTGTATGGTTAGTGCCCTGAAGAGAGCTAGACTTTAAGTTAGAGGATTTGAGACATTTTAGCATTGCTACTTACTAGCATTGTGATTGTCATTAAATACTTTACAATGACAAAATGCTAATGAAATGATTTGCATTTATGAAATGTGAAAGTTAAACTTAATATGTTACATACAATTTAGATATCCCATGACTTATAGGTATTGATTTTCTGAAGAAACATGCTAGGAATTCATAAATCAGGTAACTTTAACACTATCAATATTTAAAGTATATTTTTAAAAATATAATAAATTTCTTAGATACTCTTTGTGATTTATGTAAATTCTACTTTCTTTGAACATAACCCTTACTGCTGATGTTGTCTATTATGCAAAAAAAGACATTTTAAATTTAGATTTGACTTTATAAAATATGCTATCAATTAGAACTGCACCATGCTAAATAACGATATTTCTAGCAGCTGTTATGTAAAATGTGTTTTTGTGATGAATATTCAGGCCCACTGAGTGCAAAGCTTGCAAAAATTCTTACTGACACTTTGAAACAATTAGAATGTTTATAGGAAACAACACGAATGAACTTGAATTCTTTGTAGTAAACACTCCAGAAAAACATATAGGATTCTTTTTTTTTAATAGAATGTATGTACACTGTGTGATAGGTTTATAATATTGACTGAAGGTCAAAAGTACAGTGTATGATTTCAGTAGCATCTATACGTCCACATTTTTTCCCCCAGAATAAGAAATGAAATTAGGTAATCTTCTCCAAATTCTCTCAGTCATTATTTCTTAGGACAGAATTATGAGAATGGATTATACAATCTATTTAGGATAAAGAAACCTCATATAAGAATATAGAATTTGAGCTGGGCCATAGTGGTACATACATTATTTTAATCCCCGCACTTCGGAGGGAAAGGCAGATGATCTCTGAGTTTGAGATCAGACTGGTCTACAGAGAAACTTCCGGGACAGCCAGAACTATACAGAGAAACTCCATATATATCAAACCCAAAATACAGACTGCGATTTTGTGAATGTTTGACTTCGTGAATGTGACAAATTCTAACTAGCTTAATTAGAGAAAAGATCCAGATAGAATAATCCCATGATGTTTTCAATGGCATATCATGATGCTTTTACACATTCATATATATATGCACACAATTATCCCAAAACATATTTTGTCTTTATTTAGTGTAGTAAAAGAAAGGCTAAAAATGAAGATAAAATAATATTTTCCCTCTCTTCTTTAAAGGATATAGTTCCTATTAATTACTCCTATCTGTATCTCTGCTTTCCTATGGGGAGATTTCCTGGCTAATATATAGCTCAGATGTCTTAGAGCCTAAAAAAAATGATCTCTTATGGTTTTACCATCCTTGATGGTGAATGGCTGTTCCATAGCTGCAGGCTCCTTGATAGACAGACTGAGTCAGTGTTATTCACCACCATGTCGTCTTCATCTAGAAAAAATTTGTTCCGGAATTTCTTGTTATATTTTTGGATGAATGAATAAATATATGACCCACAGTACATATATATATATATATTTGAGTCAGAGCCTATGAAATCAGAAATAAGTATAAAGGATGACAGATTCAGCTTGGTTGCACTGCTGACAACTGAATTATGTCTATATAAGTACAGCTTGGAAATCAGCTTAGGACCAACCCAGATTCCCTGAATGTGGTGTTGGGAGGACTGGGCAGTCTATGGGGCCTCTGATAATGGATTAGTATTTATCCCTAGTATACTAATGAAATTTGGGAGCCCATTTCATATGCAGGGATACTCCCTCAGCCTAGACACATGGGGAAAGGCCTGGACCCTGCTCCAAATGATATGGCAGACTTTGAAGACTCCCCATGGAAGTCAACCTTCCTGGGGAGCAGAAAGGGAATGGGATGGGGATTGGTGGGGGGGCTGGAGAAGGGAGGACAGGAGGGTGCCGGAACTGGGATTGATATATAAAACAATCTTGTTTCAAATTTAAATAAAAATTATATATATATATATATATATATATATGTATGTATTCTAAGTCTTATGGAAAAGTTTGATATGTTTACATAAACCATTCTTGAGGGTGCATGAAGTTAGAACTGTTAGTCTCACAGGCCATTGTTTCCATCTGTTGTACAATATGTACTTTACTTTCAATATTGACTAAATTTACGGCCACGGGAAAGTAATTTAGCATCTAAAAATCAAAGTGCTTCCATCTTCAAAATGGGTATTATAATTCCTTCCATATTTAACTCATGTGTTGATTTCAAGCATCAAACGAGTTAATTTGTGAGACAAATTTCTTAGAGAGTACTCTGAAATAGTCTGGAGTTTGAATAAACTATGATCAGAGTAGGACACAATAATAATTTCAAAGAGAATTCTAGCTACAGTGTTCTCTGCATGAATAAATACCTATTTTAAAAATATACTTTATCCCAGCTTTCAGCTAACTACTAGTGATTGTGACCAACGATCTACAGCATCTGGTATCTGTGAGGATGTGGGGCAGTTTTACCTGGATGGATGCTGTGCTAAGAAGCAAAATATGCCATGGACTGGAAGAGTCAAAGGTTCTGCAGGAAGGAAAATCTCCTTGCAAACAGCAGCACATTGCTGTTCATGTTGAAGCTTCTGTTGTCTCCCATGGCGTCTATTTGAACTGAGCACAATCGTTTTTAAAGACCCTTTGAAATTTATACAGTTAATTCAAATGCAGAAACCAATTAACTGGGCATGCCATAATCAAATCAGCTTCAAGTGAGTGCCCTAAATTTCAAGAGCCTTTCAGAGCACTAACAAAGAGAAAGAGGACAGATGAAGTATTGATGTCAGCACAGGAAATGTTTCCATTAATTTCTCAGTCTGAAATGCAGCTGTGTGAAATCATGTAAGTCTAAAGTATGTCCATGTTGTACTTACTCATTGTATTGTTTCATCTCACTGGGTTGCCTATTCCATGGTGTGTATCAGTTGTCCATAGGCCAGTTTGTTGGAAAAAGACATTTAGGAAACTTGGTTATCATAGGTATGAATGCCACAAAGTGATTATTCTATGCTCTGCTGTCTTTTTGTACTGCTGGGGATTGACTAAGGCCATTGCCACTGAGTTACATCATTGGCTGCAGGGTTTATATTGTCTGGAGTAAACCTCCAAGAATTGTTGTGCTCTTATTTCATGGTCTAATCTCAAGTCCTCATCTAGCTACTCCAGGGTTACACAGGCTTCTGTTAATTGACCAAATATGTGAGCAGCACAATTGATTTTTGGGATAACCTCTGTGTAATAATTGCTTGTGTCTTTGTGTTATTATTTTCCTATTGTAGAATATGATACCACAATGAATCAGGTTTGAGGCACCAACTGGATGTAAAGGCAAAGGATACCAGACTGTTCTTGAGATGTAAGAAGTGCTGGAAATATTTCTTTCCACTGCACATATTGGATCTCTTTTCTATTCTGTTCCTTGTTGATATCAAAACTAAAGTAATATAGCCAAGGGGCTATTCATTTCTTTGACTGTAGATTTCCTGGGAGGAGCCTGTATGAAACTATTTATGTGTCTTCTGTATAGTAGGTTCTGCAAGGAGAGTAGGAAGAAGGCTGGGTGCCTCAATATGTGTGAGAAACAGGGGCCAGCCATGAAACACCATTTATTTTCTTAAAAAATAAGCAGTTAGATGTTCTACCAAGAGCATCATATTTTCCTTCAGTAACACAATGAACTTCTTGTTACATATTTATTGTTACTTTATTTATTACTTTATTTAGTAGGAGAAGCTCAAGGTAGGAGGACAACTTGAGGAGGGAGTTGCTGTAGAATATTATTTTAACAAGGCAAAAATGTGTTATATTTGTTTATGCTGCAGAATACTATTCTATCTGTAATGGTGTGTTACTTTTATTTATGTAGTATTTGTTTAATTATGAAAAGCTGTTTTACCTTGCCTGCTTCACACATCTGTTTGATCTAATAAAGAACTAAATGGCAGGAGAAAAGATAGGTGGGGCTAGCATGCAGAGTGATAAATTGGAAGAGAAATGCAGGTTTGGGAAGAACAGGAACAGATAACAAGAGGAGGAGGAGAGAACAAGGGGGACACCTGGGGCAACTAGTCAGGCAGATGCCAGCCAGCCAGACATAGAGAAGTAGTGAAAGTAAGATATATAGAAGTAAGAAAGGTAATAATCTTCAAGGCAAAAGATTCATGGAGAGAAACAGCTTAATTTAAGTTGTAAGAGCTAGCCAAAAATGTGCCTAAGCTAGGTCAAGCATTCAAAACTAATAAGAAAACTCTGAGTCATGATTTGGAAACTGACTGGGAACTAAAAGAAAGAGTCTGTATAGCCAGTTCTCTCCTTCTACCATATGGATCCTGGGTAGTGGACTCCAATCATGAGATTTGGTGGGAAGCACATTTTCTCACCAAGATTTATTTATTTAATGAGTATCTGTTCTGTGATGTACTGAAAAAAAAAGTCATCTCTTTTTCTACTGTGTGGGTTCCAGGGATTAAATTCAAGTTGTCAGGCTTGGCAGTAAGTAGTATGACTTGCCAAACTATCTTGCCAGACTAAAATTAACCATTACTCTGTTTCCTCATGTTTAAAATGGGAGTAACACCTGCTTTAGCACATGTAAAATAATACAGAGTAGTGTCTAGTGCATAGTGAGCATGGGGGAAATCATGCACTTTTACAATGGGCAATTTTTCTTGGGAAGTTTAGTATTGAGGCTTTGGATTGGATCTGTGAAGAACTGGGTAAAATAGATGACAGATACTATCAAAATATATTGTATAAATAATGTCCAAAGAATTAAGGAAACTTTAATTAAGCAAATATTTAATTAAGGAATTAAAATAAATACAAAATTAAAGTAAAAAGACAATTTAATATTAATGACATGCCGTTCAGTTCTAACACACTCTCATTGACTGCTGTTTTCCCCTCCAAATACTAGGTAAATAGTAAAGTATTTTTTCTCTCTAATATGTTTTTCATGAATAATTCGTCTAGCCTCATGCAATACTTCTCACTTCACTAAAATGAGTGACATCTTGAAGATGGGATATTTAACATGGACTACCTTTGTTTATCTTTGTCAGGAATTGTCTAGTGACTGGAAATGAGAAATCTGTGCAGTTTTTTGTTAACATGGTATTTGATACCAAGTTACTTGCAGTTAAGCGGTTGCTAGCTTTGTATTTCAATACACCAAGACAGTTCCTTCCAGGGTAATTTGACAATGACTTATCATATCCACATTTGAGAAGTTTTTAACAAGGCATTTAAATATATTGATGTACAGAATACTTTTTTCTTTTTCTTTCTTTTTTTTTTTTTTGAGATAGGGTTTCTTTGTATAATAGTCTTCGCTGTTCTGAAACTTGCTAACTCATTTTGTAGACGAGGATGGCCTCTAACTTAAAGAAATCTACCTGCCTGTGCCTCCAAAGTACTTGGGATTAAAGACATGTTCTACCACATCCAGTTAACAAAATACTTTTAAAAAATGAAATTATCAATTATCAGAAAGTAAGATAGCAAAATTAGCTGCCAGATGGGAACAGGCCAGTTAACTGAGCAGAATGGGGGCCTCCGCCCTCTTTGTCTCCAATAAACATGCATAAAACTTCAAGCAATAAACAAAGCATAGAAGTTTCAGCATTCAAATAGAATAAAGGTTATTAAACTGCAAAAATGAAGTAGCCATGTAGACATTATTTCAATTTTGGTTTGCATATTTTTCTTTTTATTTTTATTAATTCCCACCCTTCCTTCATGAATTAATTTGTAGTGAATTAGTTTGGAGGCAGAAGACATTATCCATATTATCAAAGGGCCAAGACTGTGGGTAGAAAGAAATGTATTCTGTAGGATATGAAGATACAAGGTGATGTATAACATGAGGCAAATATGGAAGTCATAGAAGAAAGAGGTCCCTTAGTGGGGGTGGACAGTGGCTCTGATGGGCCTTGGTTGTAGAAATAGCTGCTGTGTTTTGCTGTTATGTTCTCTGGAATGGTTTACTCTGCTGTCTTCTGAGCTTGAGATGGGAGGTTAGCAGCCTGGCTTAGCCCTTGGTTTCAATTCTATATATAGCTAGAGTGCAACATAGTTTATATGGAATGGAAGGGCATTGAGGTGAGCTGTAAAAAGATATATTTCCTCCATTTCATATTGGGGAGTAAAAAGTGGCATCTTTATTGGTGACAGATTTTCCTGAAGTGGGTCACCACGCTGTAGAGAGACCAGGCCACTGTTCCTAAGACATTCAGATTGCCTGTACAAAGTTTTTTTGTCATAACACAAATTTTTCTAAATTTTTCCTTTAATGAAAGGTCCTAAGCTAAGATATGGTTCTTTGATAGGTTTATAATGAAATAAGTCCACTTACTCATTTTCTTCCATCTTTATGTATAAATAAATTACAGTTAAGGGAGAAGATATAACCTTTTCAAGGTTAATTGTGTTTAAATTAAATGTCACTTGTGCTGGCTAAAGATGTTGTGAAGGGTCTGCATCACTCAACTTTATTTTGTTGCCCATGTAGACAAAGATGAATCAGATAGTTCCTAGTCTTATTGATAGTATGATGTAGCAGAAAGTCATAAACACAAATAGTAAAAAGAGAGGAGACAAAATCTTTAACCCTAATACATTATAAAACAAGCAGAGAGATTTCTTCAAGAGTTAATGTGAATTTGGGGTGTGTTCAGAAAAGGTAATTTAGCAACTTATATGTTTCAGGTGTATGGACACACTTTAAGAGAATTGCTCAGATACTCTGCAGAAGGCAAAACTCTACATGGAGCATCCATGGTTGTCTTTAACCATAATGTGTAAGGAGTGAGAAGCTTGCTTCTAGTGAGAGCCTGGTATTTATAAAAGGCATGGAGAGGGTCATGGAGTTCTCATGGTTGTAAAATGTTTGTTTTTCAAGCATGGTGTGGTAGATAGAATGCAATTGGCCCCTATAATCTCATAGTGAGCGATACTACTAGGAGGTATGGCTTTGGTGGAATGTGTGTGTCCTCCTTGCAGAAAGTGTGTCACTGTAGGGGTGGCTTTGATATTTCCTATCCTCAAGATATGACCCAGTGTGCCAGTCTACTTGTTGCTGCCTTCTGGTTAAGATGTAGCTATTACAGTGTCTGCCCACATGCCACCATTCTCTCTGCCATGAAGATAATGTACTGAAATTTTGAAGCTGTAAGTGAGCCCCCTCAATTAAGTGTTTTCCTTATAGTCATGGTGCCTCTTCGTAGCATTCAAAACCTTGACAAAGATACATGTAGAACCGAGTTTGGTTCCCAGAATCCATTTTTAAAAACTGTAGAGGTGTTTTGGTAACTAGCTTCTTGAGTTCTTTGTATATTTTGGAAATTAGCCCTCTGTCAGATGTGGGGTTGGTGAATATATTTTCCCATTCTGGGTGTGTGTGTGTGCCATTTTGTCTTATTGACTGTGTCCTTTGCATTACAGCAGCTTCCCAGTTTCAGGAGGTCCCATTTATTAATTGTTGATCTCAATGTCTGTGCTACTGGTAGTGAGGAAGCGGTCTACTGTATGAATTTGTTCAAGGGTACCTCCCACTTTCTCTTCTAAGAGATTCACTGTGGCTGGATTTATGTTGAGGTCTTTGATCCATTTGGACTTAGGTTTTGTGCATAACTATAGATATGGAACTATCTGCAGTCTTCTACACACAGTCATCCAGTTATGCCAGCACCAAAGTGAAGTAAAGAACTAAATAGAGAATTTTCAATGGAGGAACCTAAAATGGCTGAAAAACACTTAAGACAGTGCTCAACATCCTTAGCCATCAGGGAAATGCAAATTGAAACAACTCTGAGATACTATCTTACTCCTGTCAGAATGTCTAAAATCAAAAACACCAAAGACAGTTTATGCTGGAGAGGATATGGAGAAAGGGGAGCATCCCTTCACTACAGTTGGGAGTGCAAACTTGTATGGCCATTTTGGAGATCAGAATGATGGTTCCTCAGGAAAATGGGAATTAGTCTACCTCAAGATCCAGTAATTCTACTCTTAGGTATATACTCAAAAGATGCACATTCACACAACAAGGGCATCTGTTCAGCTATGTTCATAGCAGCATTATTTGTAATAGTCAACCTGGAAGCAACCTAGATGCCCCTCAGCTGAAGAATGGGTGGAGAAAATGTGGTACATTTACACAATGGAGTACTACTCAGTGGAAAAAACACAGTGGAATCCTGAAATTCTCAGGAAAATAGATGGAATTAGAAGAAACAATTCTGAATGAAGTAACCCAGTCACAAAAAGACAAATACAGTGTGCACTCACTCATATATGGATTTTAGACATAGAGCAAAGGATTACCAGCCTAAAATTCACACTGCAAGAGAAGCTAGGAACCAAGGAGGACTCAAAGAGAGACATACATGTTCTCCTGAAGAAGGGGAAAGGGTCAAGATCTCCTGAGAAAATTGGGAGTGTGAAGGGAGTAGAGAGAGAGTTAGGAGAAAGAGAAGGGGAGAAGAGGAGGAGAGCAGAGGACACGAGAGAACTGGAAAATTGAGTAAAAGGAAGAATAGAGGAGAACAAGGAAAGAAATACTATAATAGAGGGAGCCATTATAGATTTAAGGAGAAATCTGGCACTAGAAAAATGCCCAGAGGTCTACTTGGATGAACCCAACTAACAATCTAAGCAATAGTGGAAAGTTTACCTTTAATGCCTTGCCACAGTAATGAGATGGAGGACTACCTTATTTGACATCTTAGAGCCTTCATCCAGTAACTAATAGAAGCAGAAGCAGACACCCACAGCAAAACACTCACTGAATTCCTGGAATCCAGTTTCAGAGAGGGACGAGTGATGGGCAGACTGAAGAAACCCACAGAATCAGCAGATATGAACAAGGAGGGAGCTCATGCACCCCAATCTGACATCTAGGAAACCAGCATAGGACTCACCCAGATTCCCTGAATGTGATCTTAGTTAGGAGGACTGGGCCGTCTATGGAGCCTCTAGTAGTAGATCAGTATTTATCCCAAGTATACAAATGAACTTCGGGAGCCATCACACATAGAAGGATAGTTTCTCATCCTAGACACATGGGGGATGGCCTAGGCCCTGTTCCAAATGATGTGACAACCTTTGAAGGCTTCCCATAGAAGGTCTCACCCTTCCTGTGGAGCAGAAAAGGGATGGGCTGGGGTTTGGTGGGGGTGATAAGGGAGGATGGGAGGATGAGGGAACTGGGATTGACATGTAAAACAACTTTGTTTCAAATTTAAATTGTAAAAAAGGGAAAAATAAACTGTACAGGTATGGTGGTGCTGAAATTGAAAAGACTGAGACAAACAACCCTGGGGTTTACCTATCAGCCAGTTTAGACTACTACCTAGTGAGCTCCAGATCAGTGAGAGACCCTCTCTCAATAATAATAATTATAAAAATGATGATTGTGTCAGGTTGTCCTCTGAACTCCACAGGTATGCATACACATATGAACACACATGGAGGCTGGGTAGGGGAGTAAAGACAACAGCTAGAAATGCTAGCTGCTCAGAACTTGGGAATGGTTGAAACACTCAGGATGGATTACATTTTCTAATAGTGTTTAATAATTTTTGTAATTTATATTTTTCAGATGGGCTTATCATGGAACTTATTAGGTATCACAGGTTTACTTTGAACTCAGGATCCTGCTTCTGTACATTGGGTTGCAAGATAACATGCAGTTTACAGATTTGTGTGTCTATACTGTAAGGCCCAAAGTTATCCTGTAAACCCCAACTGTCCAAGGACCAGGAAACTTTCCAGAATGATGGGAGTTGTAGTTCTTGGAAAATAACAGTCAAGCTGCATGGGAAAATATGGTGACTTATAGGTTTGCCTTTAAAAAGCCCTGTAACACATGTCCTGGGCCACTCAGCTGGGAATCCCTGGTAAAGCTTGTTTCTCATTTGGCTCAGAATAGTGGATCTGGTTTTTCTCTTGCATACCTCAGGATTAGCACATACCTAGTTCTGAATTTAAATTTCAAGCTATTCTCAGAAGAAAAGTACTGAGTTTCCTAACAGATCCAGTCGACTAAAAGTTGTAATTGGGTTAATACTGATTTCCCTGAAGTTGACTAGGTGTTTTTGTTTATTCGTTTGTTTGCTTGCTTTACATCTGTTTGTTTTGCTTATGGAAAGAACAGTCACCATGTGACCCATTTTGTGTACTATTTTACTATCATCTAATTTGCAAGGAAAACAGATTGAAGAACCATGTGTGGTTCTTTGTGGATAATAACCAATAATAAACTTTCATCAAGAATATCACACAATGGGGTCTTGTGGGAGAAGCCATACCAATGTTGACACTGGTTTCTCTGGTAATCTTGTGAAGTGAGGTTATTATTACTGTAGTAAGCAAGGGAATACGAGATCTGGGGCTCATTCATCACATTTTCATCTTTGGCAAGTGTTAGAATTATGGTCAGTTTCCCCACCTCCAGGATCTGACTTCAAATGACAGACTTCAGTTGCTTTTTCACCCAGTCTAATAGTTGTGACTGTAGAAGTATTTTCTGCCTTATTCTCTCTGTGTAAGTCATAGAATTATTTTCCCAAGCCCAGATGAGAATACAGAATACTGCATTCTAGAAACTAAATGTTTACTATGTTTTATATGTCAGAGTCAGAAAGAGCCCCAACATTTATAATAAAATAAAGACCAACTTTGGTGAATGGCTATGGTTTGATTTTATTTCAACATTTTGAAGTTCTAATGGCATAGGAAGCTTGTGATCTGAGTGATTCAAGACTGCCTTGATGTTACAAGAAACTTCAGACTTGGAGAATATAAATTATATACTTAAGAATGTATGCATGCATTTATGTATGAATGTAGGTATATGTGTATATTTTTTTGCTCTGTGGCTTTTTCTGACCTGTCATGACAGTTCTTACTTCCAAAGTAACTATTCCTGGGTGTTGGAAATATTTCTGATGAATAAAGAGGCCACTTTGGAAGCATGTGGAAGTTAAGGCTGCAAGTGGAGCTGTTCAGCTTTCTCATACTCTGCCATAATAAAACAGTTATTCCACTCATTTCCTGCTAATTTCACCTCCATACTATTGCCATAAATTTCTATGAAAAAAAAATTTTGAGAGATATTCTTCTAGTAAAAATGCCTCCTTCAGAATGTTCTTTACCCTAGCCAATTTAAAATGTAAAATTAAGCTCATATTTCCATAGAAATTAGAAAGGTGCTGGGTTAAGACTAAAAGTCATAATTACTGGATATTCATGTTCCAGCATCAAGCTGCAGCACAGCTGACTGTGTGCTTAGAGGAGAGTAAATATTCTTGTCTTCTATACTTATCTCTCAGTTGCTGTGAAACAACACTCTGAGCAAAAACAAGGTCCTTCATTGAGACAAGTCAGGGGCAGGATCTCAAGAACCATGGAGGACTGTTGCTTGCTGGCTCACTTTTTCATCCTCTCATATTCATACTTCAGTGGCTTTGGCTTTCTTCTACAGTCAAGGGCATGGCATGGGCACACCTACCATGGAAATGGATTAAGTTTGGCATCTAAAAATGAGAGAAAGGATAAGGTGAGATTTCATAGTGGTCTCTTCTAGTACCAGCAACTACTAAGCTTTTGACAGGTATACTGGTAATTTTATATGTCATCTTCTTACCTGTCTCCCTCCAGTCTCTGCCCATGGTCAGACAGCTTTCAGGGTTGTCTATTTTACTCTAACTGTATGACAATAAACAACTGTGTGAAAGGAATGCTGTTTTTTTTCTTGAAGACAGAGTTATGATCTTGTTTCATCACTGGCATATTGTTCAGAAGCCTCTAGGAAGACTTAATCCACCTACTAATGAGTAAGTGGTGTGAAACCCAAGCATTGGGGGTTTTTGGCCAAATGGTATGGCTGCTACTCAGCTAGTAATGGATTTCAGTGGTTAATATCTTGCAACTATATATATATATATATATATACATATACATATATATACATGCATATATATATGTATATATATATATATCAGTTTCTTACATTGAAATTGGAAACACATGCCTTATGTGGGTACAACACTTATTATTATTTATTTATTGTATAAATGCACAATGAACAAGGATTATACAGGAGGACTTGTTCTTTTTGACATGGGTTTAACAACACTTCATAGCAATGTTCTCTATATTCCTAATGCTGTGACCCTTTAACACAGTCTCCTCCAGTTGTAGTGACTCCCAATCATAAAATTATTTCTTTGATTCTTTATAACTGTGGTTTTGGTATTGTTATGAATTGTAAGGTAAATATCTGATATAAAGTATATCTGATATGTGACTCTAAGGTGTCATGACTCAGAGCTTCCGAACCACTTTTCTACAGACATAGTGTTGGAAAAACAGAAAATACCAAAATTTAAATTGCTTGTATTTATAGCCAGAAATGACCTCCTTGTGTTTTTCACTGATAAAAAGAAGGGGTTTTAGTGTTTATTTGTGAAAGAAGTGGTGATTTAGAAATGAAGATATAGACATCTGGGTGGAGAAAAACAAAAACAGAAAAACATTCTTAGGCTAGGGGCCCTAGGTAAAACTCTCCATCATTAGAAAGGTAAATAAATGCAAATAGAGACATTGAGTGTGAGGGTCATCTATTCAAAACGTCTCAATGGCAGCTATCAATTCAAATTATTCTATTCATGTAATTTGTGGTGTCAAGCCACCCTATGGAGTGTGCTCAACCTATCAGGAGTCACACTCTTAGGGAAAACTGTTTCCCCCGGTTTTCAGACATCATCAGCTGTAAATATAGGGCTGGTAGTGTCTCCCTCCCACACCATGCCAGACTGCTGCATGACTTGATTTTGTTCAGGCAGCCACAGAGCTAATGAGGGCAAAAGTGCATTATGTTCAAAAGAAACTGGGTCTGGTCCTCCATGACCTCTGGCTCTTACAGTCTTTTGGCCCAGTGTTCTGTGATGGTTTCTAATTCTTGGGAGGGAGAGTGATAAAGACATCCTACTTGTGACTGAGGATGCCTTGCTTACTTTTCCTCTATACTTTGACTGATTTTGTTTCTACATTAATGACAGTACATTGTACAATGAAACCTCTGATGAGATCTGAAAGTAACACTTCAGTATAGGCAGAGAGATAAGAATTTAGAGAGAAGGTGTTCATTGAGGAAAATAACATTAGTATGTTCACACTGGGTCTATGAGCTTCCTGTCCATGGGTTTTGGCAAGATTTTCAGTATCAGGCATATGTTTCTCTTGTGGAGTCACCTTATATCCAGTTAGAAAGCTGTTGGCTACCCCCACAGCATTTACAAAACTGTTGCAATATGAGTTTATGTTGCCACACTGGTAATATTGTACTTCACAGGTGGTGCAGCTGGGTAAGACTATTGATAACCCAACCATTGAGAAGCTGCACCCTCCAATACTAGCTTGGAGGAAGCTTTTTTTTTTTTCACTGTCAACTTGATTTCTCTATGTTCTGTGACTAATGTTTGTGCTATCTTCAATAATAGATTCTGATCAACAAGCTCTGATGAGGAAGCAAGAGCAATGGAATTAGCCATTGTTTTAGGAATATCTATGGGCATTTCTGACCAACAACTTGATGGGGAGGTACACCATACCTGTTACTGAACATTTTATTTGGCAACTCATGCCTTCTAAATGTATATATTTAGAAGTATTATAAAACAGCAGGATTTCAGAAGGCTCAGGAAAAGATTTGTTTTAATAACTCTGATATAATCATGATAAAATTGTTTATATAATGGAAAGTTATTTAGGATTTTAGCCATAAACTTGTTTTATATAAAAATATTAGTGATTAGTGAATATACTCTAATTTACTGTAGTTATTTTCTCATACTTTCTTAACCACAACTTACTTCATATCATGAAGATTATCAAACTTGACAAATAACTTATTTTCATTACTTTCTACCATATCTGTATTTAATAGTTGAGGTTATTGCCAGCAAGTTTCTAAAATTAACATTTTATTTCTCTGTGGAAATGGAACAAGTATGGTTTGCCAAATACTTTCAGCATTTATAGTCATTAATTTTGTATATTTAGGAAAAGTAGTTTACCTTGTTAAGTTTCACCATTATTTGTAAGTAATTTTATAATGTAAGAATTCTAAGTCTTTTGGCACTGTGACTAATTTGAGATGCTACATGAGTTTTATTTTGCTCTATGTTACTTTGTGCATGATGTTATGCAATCACAGTGTCATGAAAATGACTGATTTCATGGAAGGATGGCTCCCAAATACACAAAGCAAAAGACTCATATGAAGAAGACAGTTGACAGCAATGGTACAATGCCTGCTGCCCTAGGGGCAAATGAGCACAAACTTTTGTAAGAAAACAGAGACAAATTCTAAATAAAATTAGGATAGCTTCCTTGTGCATGTGTGAACACAAATTAATTGCAGTATTAAATACAGCATGGTACTGATATAAAAACAGACATACTAACATAGAACAATGAGGACCCACATATTAGCCCACACAGAGTAGAGATACCACACATTTGACAAAGAGGCCTAAAATACACATCAGAGAAAATACACCATCTTTCACAAACAATGCTGATCAAACTAGATAGCTACATATAAGAGAACAAAACTAGATCCTTTTCTCTCATCTTGCACAAAGCTCAAATTTCAAATTGATCAAGGATCTCAAGGTAAGACCTGCTACTCTGAACCTAATAAAGGAGAAATTAGGGAATATACTTGAGCTGATTGTCACAGGAAGGGACATTCTGAACAAGATACAGTAATTTGGCCATTAAAGTCAATAATTTAAAAATAGAATCACATAAAACTATAAAGCTTTTGTGCAGCAAATGACACTACAATTTTGAGTCCCTGTAGAAAGGGATTTTCTTTTAACGAGTTGCACATCAGATTGATGGTCATTATTAAGAATATACAGGTAACTAAGAAACTAAAATTCATCATATATTATAGGAGAAGGAGCTAGATCCATGTTTCCAAATGGGTTGCTTAAAGAACTAAGTAAACTCAGTTAAATTACTTATTTATCTTCAAGGTTTGTGGTATGACTTACCACATACCTTGGAATATGTTTGTAGAGTCCATACATCAAAGCAAGCAGACCTAGGCTAAAATTCTGTTCTCCACTGGCCTCAGACTTGGTTAATCTATGGAGTAAAAGGTCACTGAACCTCAGGGTTTTTGGATAGAACACTAGCAGCTGAATGAAATAAAAGATACACTTGACAGTTATTGAGAGGCTGCCTTTCCTCTTCCTTTTGATTCAGGACTTCCATCATGTAGTATTACTCTTCTGTTTCTCTACATTTAGATGTAGGGGAATATACAACAAAGAAAGCTAAGTTTCTTCTTTTAAGTATTGGCCCTTAGGTAACATACATCATTTTTACTCACTTCCTTTTGTGCATAGTCAATGTTTCATCATTTATAGATGTAAGAAGGGACACAAAGTATATTTCGCTATAACTTTCTCCTAGACTTCATTCTAGAAGAACAAATATCTATAGTATTAATCATATTTCTCTTGCTGGATAAAAGACCCAGACAAAAATGATTCAAGGAAAGAAGAATGTATGTTACCTCACAGGTTCAGGGTGATATAACCCATCATGGCAGGGAAGACAAAGGATCAGTCAAAGCAAAAATGGTGGCAGGAACCGGTGCCTTGCTGGTCACATATCATCGATCTTCAGAAAACAGAGACAACAGGCAGTAGGTACAAGGAATAAAGCCTTGATGTCCATCCCAGTGACCTGCTTCCTACAGCAAGTCTGTATACCATACTACTCCAAAATCTTCTCAAATAGCACCGACAGCCAAGGACCAAACATTCAAACATGAGAGTCTATGGAGGGCATTTCACATTCAAATCCCAGTAACCTCTGATACATTTTCTACCACTTCCTTTTCCTGCCTTCTGATTAGAATCTTAGCTCTCAGAGCACAGCATAAGAACCAGAAGAAGCATCAGATGAACTTTGAAAGGCGGGGTTGCTCTCATCTAAGCTGTCATGTTCTGAATGGCATACATCAGCCCCTAGAGCTTGGCTATGCTCTAAAACCTCATAAATGTCAGATCAATATTGTGCAATATAAGCACAGATGACCTCGGAAATAGGGAAACAGCTATTGTTTCTCTTGAGTCTGTTACACCGTGTGTTGGAACACTATAGGGAAAAAACTTGATCTGTCATCATTTTACAAACTCTTTCATGTTTATAATTTCTGCTTTTTATGAAATTTTCAGCTTCTGCACGTACCCTTGGATGTAAATATTAACAAATGATGTATCAGTTCACTTTGAACAAATGTCTGTATATATATGTATATATACATCTTATATATATATATATATGAATAATGTTTATATACACAGACACATACATATATTTACACAGAGAGATAAACAAACATTTGCATACACACACTCATATAGACACATACATTTACATATACACAGACACAAATACCTACACACACATATATTTACATGCACATGCAGAGAGACATACACAGAATATATATATATATATATATATATAACATACATATAACATATTCACACATACATTTATACACATACAGAGACACTTGCATTTTGCATCAACCTGTGCACACATATTTACACACATACACATGGATAAATATATATCCACACACAGACACATTTACACACACATACACACATTTACATAAATAGATATACATACATTTATGCACAGGGACACACGTAGATAGATACATTTTACACACACATAGACATATACACACATGTATTTCTATGTACTTTTGAGCCAAACACCTTGCCTTTGTGGGGAAGTGGTATTTCACAAGAATACCATGCATTAAGAATCTTCTTTCATTTCTTAAGGAGCACTGCATGTAAATAAAACTGCCCTCGGCCTTCAGCTTCATGTTGTATTCAAGAAAATAAGATACTCTTTGGCTGTTTAGTTGTACTTTCTAATTACTGTACCTATCTTAGTTGTCTGTAATATATATTCTGACTACTCCACTGATAGACTTGCCAACAGGAACATGTTTGATTCCATTAAGTTAAACACAGTCACTGATTTAAATAGCAGCATGAAACAAAAACTGAAACAACACAGGCATTGTCTTTAAATGAGTGAACAAGAACAAGCCAGGGTGGGCTTTATTGCCCTTGGACTGTAGGGCATGATCAGGAAAAAACAAACCTACTAAGATAGTAAAGTTAAACCTAGCAGAATGGCAAGGAAAAAGAAACATATTAAATGCTGGTGGGGATTTGGAGAATGCAGAAATTGTCTACATTATTAAGATTAATGTTAAGTTAGAAAAAAATTTGATAAAGAAACTATGCCACCCTCATTTAAGCTGCAACACTCACAGAGCATAGCATTCTGTTCCCAAGTATTTACTAATATGACCAAAAAGAAACATATACAATGTTTGGTAGAAGCTGTTCATAGCATTTTTGGAGGTACTGGGTGTCTTAATAGGAAAATGACTGAATGATGGAATATTACTCAGCAATAAATAGGAGTGAATATTCTATGGAAACACATAGCTGAGGAAATTGAAGAAGGAATTACCTTGAAAATATTTTCTTAAGTGAAGAAGCTTGATACAGATGAATTCATACTATTCTATCCCATTTACATGAAGATATAGACTAGATAAGTTTCCCTACACGGCTGTGGAGACAATTACCAGAACAGTATCAGTATCTGAGTTTGGTTGGAACTGTACAGAAGTGCTTTCAAATGAATCCTTTGGAGTGACATGAAGGTTTTACATTTTGATAGATTTGGGGATATACAGATAATTGAATCTGTGATATTTCAGTAAGTAGATGAGGCATTGTTTTTCATTGTATATAAACATTACCACAAAATATTGTGTCATGATTGATATCAATTGTCACCTTGATGAGGTCTAAAATAAACTAGGAGACAACCTCTCAGGGGTGATCCAGATTAGATCAATTGAATTGGGAAGATTCATTAACTGTTTGTAGTACTATTCCATGGGTGCCAGTTCTGTACTATATAAAAAGGGAAAGCAAGCTGAGAGTCACTATTCACCTTTGTCTGTTTCCAGCTGCAAACACATGTGATCAGCTCCTCTACAAGCTCCTATTGCCATGGCATTCCTAAAGAGATGGACTATGCCCTGACATTAAGTTGTTTTTGCTAGAAACTTGATAGTAACAACAGAAAAAATAAATAATACAAAATGTAAACAAAATTTAGCTCGTGGGTGATGCAAAACACATAAAAGTATTTAGGAGAAGGAGCTTACTATTGACAAGTCATAAATACAATGGAATAGTGGAAGGATCACATGGTCAGTAGATATGATAATAGATAAAAATGACATTGGATGCTAATGGAAGAGCTTGTGTGGGCCTATAAATCTACACTGAAAATTTATTTTAGTGCACTATGTGCTTAATTTTTTTTTTTACAATGAAACCTTGGTAGGACTACAATGAAGCAAAATAATCCTATTGCATACTATGCTACTATAGTTCCTTCAAGAACCACTTGACCACTGCCATCTCCCCTTTTAATCCTTCTCTTGTTTTTATTTCCTTTTATCTGTAAATGAACTTAGCTTTCCCCAACTTACAAAACAAAACAAAACAAAAAACCCCACAAAAAACAAATAATCATCCTTGTATCTCATTATCTCTTCAAACTACTGTCTGTGCTCTCTTAGCTACTATTCTAGACTGTGAGTTTTAAGTCTGCCTCCCTGCTGCCCCCTCCCTCAGCAGTTCATTGTTATTATTCAGTTAAAGCTTTTCTTTCTGTGGTAGCCATACCCTCTGCATGAATAGTCCTCATCTGCTGTGTCTCAGTCCTCCATGACAGCTGGCTTGGCAGCATTATTACAGTCTTAAAATGATGTAACTGCCTCTGCTCTGCTTTAGGTAGCAAATAAACCAACATTTGACTTGCACTTGGGAGTCACACCTCAGTGTTTCCCAGGACACACTTTTTCCTTCTCTGAAGCACATGGCATGAGAATGGAAAGCAGGCCTTTCTGCAGTTGCTATGACTCAAATTTGAGTTAGAATTCTTTCCTGTCTTCTACTTGCTGGCTATAATCAGTCTTTCCTTGACTTTTTACAATTTCATTTACAAATGAGAGCTTCAGTACTTATAGTGGCATTGACACCTATTTTTAAAAATTCTTATACATTGTTGAGGAATAAGGGGAGATGAAGACTCTAGATGAACCAGACCCTATATTAATCTATCTGTCAGGAGAAGAGGCTAACAGGTTGGATAATAGTTCTGGGTCATTTCATATTCCACTCAACTATTTGCCACATTCACTGATGGGTTTAAAGCTGCATCTATGCAGCATGTTGTGTTTTTAAATTTAGCATTGTATCTCAGTACATTAAATACTAGGCAAAAGTTGAAATGTCCTGGTGGTTAAGACCTGGAGGGATGCCATAAGATCTAACCTAGCTTTGCACGTACTAGAGGCTACCACTGTCTCAAGGTTAGGTCTAAGGTTTTCTCTGGCATTCTTGGAAAGTGGTCTAAGACAACTTGCATGCATAACAATAATCTGGTTTGGGATTCAGTTGAGTCTATATTTTTATAAAGCTTCAAGAGGACACCAGTTTTATGGTCACTGATCATACTTCAAGAGCACAGTCATAATACTAAACATAGCTTTGTATTTTCAGTTTATATAATGAACATTTTAATTGTTCTTGAAGAGATGAAAATATGTCTCTCCCTTTGGTCCTCAAGACAACAGATTTTTTATTTTATGCAATGAGCTTTTATCCTCTACTGTGGTTTTAATTGTGCATGTTCCATTTGGAATAGGGAACTTGCCAGATGTAATGATCAAGCAGATTATATCATAAGTCCTCTTTGTGTAATCACAGTTAGTAATAGGAAAGGAAGACATAAGGACAGCCAGTCATAAGGACAAAAAAAATCAAATTACTTGAAGAAAATTGTATCCATATTGTGGACAGCCAAATAACTACAAGCTCAAATTCAAGAAGATACAGAGAACAGAAGTTGAGTAGTGTCTATATCAAGGACTTAGATGTGTCTTCTCTAGCTCAACCAAAAATTTTCAGTGAAGAATAATTGGATGTAAGCAGACTCTGAGTCACAGGTAAAGGTCAGGGCTGCCTAAACTGTGCAATCAGAAATGATGGATATTTTGCACATGGACACCAGAAGCTGCTCACATTCTGAACTCTAGGAGTTGTTCCCAGCTCTTAAGAGTCTTCTTTATGCAAGACCTCATTTTCTATTTCTGCAGCTCCATTTCAAAGCATTGGTAGATAGCCTCCATGCCTATGGCCTCTGCTTTGATCTTTCTTCAGTCTTTCTTTCTATTGCAAATGTCATTTATTCATGACTTGCTTCCTTTTATTCACATATGAAATCATTGTATAAAGACAGAGAAAAGAGGCAATGTTTGGTTACTCTGGGAAAGAGGTAAACACATTGATTGCAATTCAGTGTGTAGTTGTCAATCCTTAGTTCTACTAGTCCTTGGATGTCTCATACTTTCCTTCAATCTCTAGGCACATGTGACAAGAAACCTCATATCACAGAACTGTAGATTGTCTAGTGACACTCTCTTCTCCTTTTCTGATTACAGATAGCACTTAAGCAAGGAATTTTCAATACTATAATATTGTCTTCTTGCAGTTCTTTATTTTTCCATGTAAGTTGGTTTTAGTTAGAGTTCCTGTATCTCATTTGCTCCAGGTTAAGCTGTATAATACAGTGGATCGAGTGATAGATTTCTTTTTCTTTTCTTTTTTTTTTTTTTTTTTTTTTGCACAAAGGCGAGGTGTAATTAAGGAGAACACAGAAGACAGAAGTCAGGAAATAATTAGGGAGAACTTGTGTTTGGTTCACTTCCTCTCTCTAGACAATGGTAGTCCAGCAGAGGCCACAGAACCCATAGACTATTCCCAAGGAAACCATGGAGTTACCTATATCCTCTTCCCCATCATCCTAGGTGATGATAGGCCAACAGAGGACATCCCTCAGCCTATAGCCCACTACATCACTGTGCCCACAGAGTAGGAGAGATCTGTTTCCTCCATCTTCCTTGCTTTGATCTTGCATAGGGACCCTCCCATCTTAAGGAATGAAGGTCTGAAGGAGGGCGCTGGTTGTCCCTTATTGCTAACAATAATTCTATCCTCAAACTTAAACAAAACATCTACCCTATTCACCACGTATATGAAAAACAACATGAAAAAAGCAGATAGGAATGAAAGTAACTCTTCATGAGAATGAATGCTGGAAACAACATATTCAGTGTAAAAAAAAGCTATAGAAGAAAAGAAATATAATGTGCTTCAGTTTTCTAAAGGCTAAATATAAGTTTTAAAAATATTGCATGGGCAGACAAACATATGTATTAAAACCATTTTAACATTTATCTGGGAAAACATTAACTGTGATCCAAAAATGTAGGTAGGGCTGAAGAGCCAGGGGCACGAAGTGAACTTAAGACCTGTGGTTACTCCCAAAACTCTCATCCTTGTTCTTATCACAGGGACTACAGAGAAAAGGGGCAACAATGACATGGTTTTAGTTTCATGCTTCATAAATAATGTATGTGGTGGATATATTTAAAAAGTTCTCAGTAAGATGTGTTCAGAACACTGATTCTACAAGTTTTTTGTCTGGAGAAGGGGATTAGCAGATTCTACATGAAAAGCATGATTACTGGGAAACTGTTAAAAGGCAAGTATCCTCTGCAACTCAAATTCAAATTCAGTGTGTCTGAAATAAGCTCATGCTTGATTCTAATTTAGTTCAAGCTAACTTTTTTTTCCCCCTCCCTCAATATGACACCAAAACACTTTACTGAAGATACGAAGCTGGTTGGTGCTTACAGTTATAACAATACTGCTTTTTCAACTGCAGTAACATCTCAGAGCAGAGATTTTTTTTTAATATTTTCTAAGATTCTCCAAGGCCTGTAAACAAGAAGTTGAGATGTGGGAAGTATATGCTTGTGTGAGACTAAGGAAAGGGTGTCATAAATATTTGTGATGGTTAATGTTTGTTGCCATTGCAAATGGATTTAAAATCATCTAAGTGATTGAGTGCTGAGATAATATCTACATTGCAGTAACTCCTAAAAGTTGAGGTGAGCACTAGAATTCACCTTTCCCATGAAGTTAACATGATCAAACACCTTACCTCCTGCCTGCTCTGCGATGCTGGACTGTGCTCCCAAATGGTGACCTTCCCTTTCTTAAGTTGCTTTCCTCTGGCAGTTTGTCACAACAATGAGAAAAGGAAATAGTTTAAGTTTTTAAAGATGTAAAAGGATTTTGATGAAAACATTACAATGTTTTAAACTGTAAGTGGTATTTTTTTTTGTATTCTCTTGGAGTTTCTGCAATGAACAATAGTCATTTGCTGCAATTTTGCAAATGAGAGCTTTCTTGAATCTCAACGTTTTATTGATGAGAATAGTGACCTGTTCAAGTAATGCTAACGCAGACAGCAGCAGCCTGTGGCTTCAATTGTCTTTTGTTCTTTTTATAGTTATTATTCAAAAGAAGCATGTATTATGCAGTAGAAGAGATAAATTTGGAGACAGAGATTTTACATCTTCTTTTTGGTTCTGCTTTTGTTCAGCTCAGAGGAGTCAGTGCACCTTTTAAAATCTCAAACTGATGCTGTTATAAAGGGTACCAGGTTTCCCTCAAGGAGTTGCATGAGAAAGAACATGAAAGCTAGATCCCATCCATTCATCACTGTAGACCAGCAAAACTATTATCTCTAAATGCAGACCTATCACCCAGCATGATATGATGTAACAGTTTCATATTACAGTGTTCAGAACTTTTTTATATAATGAGGAGAATCCTAAAAGGAAAAAAGAATTCTCATAACAAAATCTAGAATAAAGGGGTGAGATCTTAGGCTTACATCCTCCTTGGGGTTGTCATTTCTACAATGCACTCTGTTTCTTCAACATTAAAATTGATTGAGATTTGGTGTGTCTCTCCCTTCTTGCCGTGTGTGTGTGTGTGTGTGTGTGTGTGTGTGTGTGTGTGTGTGTACTGGGGTGTGTATTCAGAATGAGCTAATTTTATTTCAGTCATGCTTGATGGGAACTGGTGATTCAACTGTGGCAAAACTTTGCAAGTGTTCATTAATTCAGTCTTAATTAATGCAGAGTGACAATGAAACTTTTATGGAATATATGTCATTGATGAGAATACCATGCATTCATTATACTGGGAAAATGAGATGAATATAAATGTGTTCCAATGGCTAAAATTTAAAAATTACCCTAGTTGGATATATATATACAGTGTATCTCATATTATTATGAAAGATTTAAAGTTCTGCTGAATAATTTATGAGATAGAAGTAAAGAAAACACTCTATTTTAATTAGCTTAGTATGAACATTTCTAAAAAAACCAACCTGTGCAAAAAGGTATATTTTAAAACTTCTTGACCCAAAATGTTACATGCCCTTAAAATGTTAGAATTCTCGTTTGCCAGTATTCAAAATTAAATGTGTGAGTTCATGGATTTTAGAGTATCCATACACCAAGCATCTTCTCTTTTGTGTTAAACAGAGAATCTGAAAGTTACAGACTCTATTAGATGAACAGCTCTAAAATATGCTTTTTCCTTTAGAAATCAGGTAGTTGCACGAAACTCTAGGCTTATGCACCAAGTTCCAGCATCCAACAGATGCAGAAGTTTGCCATAACAACAGCTATATCCTTCCTTCCTTCCTTCTTTCCTTCCTTCCTTCCTTCCTTCCTTCCTTCCTTCCTTCCTTCCTTCCTTTTCCTTCCTTCCTTTCTTCCTTCTTTCCTTCCTTCCTTCCTTGCATTCATTAACATATATCATTCATTAACAGGCTAAAAGAGTCTATCATGTTGGAAACTCAGCTACACATAGATGGACAATCAATGTACTGATACATTCATTAACAAAGCTGTGAGTAGGGGCAGGAGAGATGATTCACCAGTTAAGAGCACATGCTGCTCTTACAGAAGTCCTGGATTTGATTCCCAGCACCCATGTGGCACTGCAAAACTCTGTTATATGACTCTAGTTCCAGCAGATTTGATGCCTCTTCTGCCCTCCATGAGCAATATGCACAACTCTATTCAGTATAGTATCTATAAGATTCAAATGTGATATAACTTATATTAGATTTTTCTTATTTTCTAACACTAATCATCTATATTAGTCACTTTTCTTGTTATTGTGATAAAAGTCATGAACAAAAGCTACCTTAGGAAGGAATGACTTATTTTGGCTTAGAGTTTGATGATTCAGTCCATTATGGTATGAAGGTCATAAGAGCAAGAGCAGCAGGCAGCTGGTAAAATTACATCTGCAGTTCGGAAGAAGGGAGGGTCTGTCCTCAGTTTGCTTTCTCCATTTCATTCAGACATGAACCCCAGCCTGTGGAATGGTGTGGCATAGAGTGGTCTTCCCATCTTAAATAAGGTAATCTAGAATCTAGATAATCTCTCACAGGCATGCCCACAGTCTGGTTTCCTAGGTGACCCTAGATCCTGACAAACTGACAATTAGTATGAGCCATCACATACTTCATTGCACGTTTATGCTCCATTTTGTATTTTTATTTCATCTTTAAAAAGGATTGACAATGTTCGCTAAGATTACTATAGTAAAAGGGTTTGTATAATTGGTAAGCGAAGGGATACTAATGGTGAGAGTTAGAGAACTTGAAACAAAGTATGAGCAGTTTTGAGTTCCATCACCGGGAGCTGTGAAATGTGTTGTGTGGGTATAGGCTAATGACGTCCTTTGTTTCTTGAATGATTTAGGCTCTGGTTCTAGAAAGAAAACTCCAGAGACCTCTCCCTATGGTGCTCAGAGGAAACTGAACTTGCAGGAAAGTGCTACAGGACTCTTTCCTTCTAGCTTGTGAAGACCAAACTTCTAGGAAAGAAATTTAAGAATATACAGTGTTTCACCCCTAAGTTTCATTTCCCTTAGTCATTTGTCAATTTGAGACTTAATAATGAGGAAGCAGGGAGCCCATGCCATTTTGTTGAAATCCAGCCTGTGACCATCTTTTGATAAGATTTTTCTGAAAAGAAAGCCACACTGTTTCACTTACATCATTGCATGTAGCTGCTTTCATGATACAACCTACAGTGCAATGGGAATAAGTGAACTCAAAGCCTGCAACTCTAAGATCCTGGTTTGATCCATGTCTTCCTCTCAGACATAGCTTCTTTCTTTTGCAGCACAGCCTGGATGGATGTAATACATTAGAAGTGATGAAACAAAACTCAAGTTCTTGTTTAGATAGTCTTAATGTGCTTTTTTTTTTTTTTTAAATTTCAGGAGTGTGTGTGTACAGGGGGCACTATTTTTGTGTGTAGTTGGGTGAGTGCACTTACATGTCTGCTCATGTAGGTGCCAAAGATTAACTTCTGGTTAACCATCACTGTCCACCTTACCTAGGGTTGATCACTGCCCCTAAAGATTGAGAATTTTGGTTGAACTGCCTGGCCAGTGAGCTCTAGGGACTCTTCTGTCTGTGTTCCCAAATGCTGGGATTACAGAAGCATTTAACACATCTACTTTTGTTTTTGTTTTGTTTTGTTTTAATTTGTATGGTTGAGCTCAGGTCCTCAGGCTTACACAGCACTCACTTTATCCACTGAGAAATCTTCCCAATCTCTTATCTTTCAGGTTTTAAGAAAATTATCCAGTTGTGTGTGATCAGTACACAAAAGTGAACACAATGCTGTCTCCCTTTACCAATATAAGAGATTTAGATAAAGTGACAATTGGTACAGGGGAGTCTTATGAAAGATAATTCATAGCTAGGAATTTGGAGGTATTTTTCAATAGATAACAGAACCTTGTTGGCTATGTGTTAAATCTACCAATTTACTTCAAATACAAACCTGAATTCTCTATGAGAAGAGTTGGACTTTAGAGAAATTTATATAATATAAATGGTTTAAATGACATCTAAGTACCCAACAACTGGGAATTCAATCAGTACACTGAGGTTTACACATTAAATTCAAACATATTATGAGAATGAAGATGATTATCAACACCTAGAGATGAACACTTTGTCATCATTAGTAAGAAAGGCAAACACCAGTAAGGAAACATCAAAATGGCAAGCAAATGATCTTTAATAACAAAATATCAGGTGAGTATATGTCTCCCTTTCTAACATGTTTTAGAATGATTATGTCTATTTGAAAAATAATTCTTATCACCATAACATACATGTGTCCCCTCACATTTTTCATGAATATAATAGACATCTTTCAGGAGAAAACTATCAAAAGGGGAAACTGTAAAATTTACACTAATTTCCACTTACCAAGTTGATATTCCTAATAAAGACATGAATTCTGAGTGCACAGGTGTGTGCAGATGTACACATACACAGTAGAAGCACTGCTTTCTTTTTTCTTATCATCCCATCTTTTGTGTTCCAACCTTGAATTCTTTGTCCCAGTGTCTCCATCTGCTTCTAATTTAGAAAAGTTTGTCTATGCTGATTTTGCTTTACTGTTGTGTGTAAATAGTCACAAGCTGAGAGCCATAGACATATTTCTGGTGTTCATACTTTCTAAAAGTGTGTGGTGTGCTTACTCTTTGAATAAGATACATAACTGACTTCATTATACTTGCTAATAAAAATACTTAACTGAAAATAATGACTATAGGGTAAAAAAGTAAAGTGTTGGTTGAACAACTTCTCCTTTTTATTTATGATATTACATTTTTAACAGCCAAGTAGTATTTCATTGTGTAAATGTATCACATTTTTTTATTCATTATTTAGTTGAGGGACATTTATGTTGTTTTCTGTTACTGCCTATTATTAATAAAGCCTCGGTGAACATGGTTGAGGAAGTGTTTTTGTGTTAGCAAGGATCATCCTTTGGTTATATGCCTAAGAGTAGTATAGCTGGGTCTTGAGATAGAATGATTCCCAATTTTCTGAGAAACTACCTTATTGATTTTCATAGTGGCTGTACTAGTTTGCACTACCAGCAGCAGTGGAAGAGTTTTTCTTTTGCTCCACATTCTCACCAGCACAAGCTGTCACTTGTCATTGATCTTTGTAATTTTGACATATGTAAGATGGAATTACTAAGCAATTCTGATTTGCACTTCCATGGTGGCTAAGAGTGTTGAACATTTCTTTAAGTGTTCCTTAGACATTTGAGATTACTTTATTGAGAATTCTCTATTTAGATCTATATCTAGTTTTCTAAATTGGATTATTTGGTTTTTGCTATCTAGTTTCTTGAATTCATTATATACTTTGAAGATTAGTTCACTATTACATGTGGCATTGGTGAAAATCTTTTTCCATCATGTAGGCTTCTGCTTTGTCTGATTGATGGTGTCATTCCATTACAGAAGCTTTTCATTTTCATGAGGTCCCATTTATTATTTGTTGATCCTAGTACCTACATTGCCAGTGGTCTATTCATAAAGTCTTCTATGGGCCAGTGCATTCAAGGCTCTTCCCAACTTTTTCTTGTATCAGATTCATTGTAGTACTTTGTCATGAAAAGTTGTTGGATTTTGTCAAAGGCTTTTCTTCATCTAGAAAGATAATTAATTGTGTTTTCGTCATAGTTTGTTTATATGGTAGAATATATTTTCTCATTTTCATGTATTGAACCATGCTTCATATGTTATCCCAGCTGCACCATTTTCACCTATATTAAGTGAGTCTAGTTTGGTATATGAAGGTTATCTCTTTGTCAGAGAGTCAGTGATCTCTCACTACATCAGGTCAGCTGATTCTGTGGGTTTCCTCATCATGGTCTTGACTCCTTTTTTTCATATTATCACCCCCACTCACTTCTATTCCAGGAGCTTGGCCCAATGATTAGTTGTGGATTTCTTCATCTGCCCTATTTGTTTCTGGAAGAGGGCTCTAACTTCTATGGGGTTGTGGATTGTAGTCTGGGTATCTTTTGCTTTTTGTCTGGTATCCACTTATGAGTGAGTACATACTATATTTGTCTTTCTGGGTCTGGGTAACTCACTCATTATTTTTCTTTCTATTTCTGTTGATTTGCCTGCAAATTTTAGGATGTCATTGTTTCTTACTGCTGAGTAGTACTCCATTGTGCAAATGTACCAGATTTTCTTTATCTATTCTTCAGTTGAGGGGCTCCTAGGTTGTTCCCAAGTTCTGGCTATTGCAAATAATGTTGTTATGAACATTATTTCATGTGATGGGGGGATGTCCTTCTGTATATATGTTTCTCTTATTGGTTGACAAATAAAACACAGATTGTCTGGCAGCCAGGCAGGAGGTACAGTTAGAACTACCAGGCAAGAAGATTTCTGGGGAAAGGGCAAAGAGAGGAGCTGCCAGGCATATGCCATGTAAACATTGGGAAGGTAGAATGCCCAAGCATTCTCAGATAAGAAATGGCCATGTGAAAATACATACATTTAAAGTTGTGGGTTTAAAGTTGTGAGCTAGCCAGTAAGAAGCCTGAGCCATTGGCCAGTTTATAATTAATATAGCCTTTGCATATTTATTTGGACCTACATGGCTGAGGAACTATTTGGAACAGAACCTCTGTTCACTGTTGAACAAATGTCCTTGATATGAATATGCTTCCTTTGGGTATATGCCCAAAAGTGGTATTGTAGGGTTTTGAGGTAGGTAGAACCCTAACTCTGAAAAATCACCAAACTAATTTCCATAGGAGCTATACAAATTTGCATTCATACCAGCAATAGCGGAGTGTTCCACTTTCTTCACATCCTCTGCAGCATGACATAAGCTGTCATTGGTGTTTTTTATATTAGTTATTCTGATCAGTGTAAGATGGAATCTCAGAGTCATTTTGGTTTGCATTTCCATGATGACTAAGGATGGTGAACATTTCCTTAAGTGTCTTTCCATTATTTGAGATTGTTCTGTTGAGAATTCTCTGTTTAGATCTGTTCCCAATTTTTTTTTCAGAAGGTCTTTCTTTCTCCAGATGGTACAGTTGGGGTTGTGGCTTCATTGTCTGCTCCTTCAGGCACAAGCAGAGCAGAACCTCTGGTGAATACTTCTCCTTGTAGAAGTGGGTGCAAGGCTCAAGTGGTTGATCCTTGAGGTGCAGGGCTACAATTCCCATGGATGCGCCTCCTGTTGCAGGTGTAGGTGGGGCTGAGGGTCCAGTGGTCAGTGTAGTGGCAAGTTATCTCCAACTGAGAAATGTCAGTGGATGCTGGCTGGGACCCAGGTACTCTTTCTCAGAGGAAGTTCTTGATATAGTTTCTGGAAGGTACTGCTAGAAAGTACTGCTGTCATCTCGCCTGATGTTTACTCTTTGCTCCTGGGCCTGAGGCCTAGGCTTCTCTCTGTAGCTGCTTCTGTGTTTGTGATTCGGGCCTACCTCTGAATCTGCTTCTTTGCTTGACGCTCAGGCCTCCTCTGATGCTGCTCTCAGGCCTGAAACTTAAACCTCCCTCTGCTGCTACTTCCAGGTTGGGGTTCAGGCTTCCCACTGGCATTGCTCCAGGCCTGAAGCTTGGTCCTCCCTCTGATGCTGCTTCCAGGCTGGGGTTAGGGCCTACCTCTGATGCTGCTCTAGGCTTGAATCCACTGTTCTGGACCTGAAGTGTGAGCCAACCTCTGATGTTCCTTTCAATAGCACACTTTTTTGTTCCTCATTTCACTCAAACAATATAGAGTGATTAAAAAAATAAAAATATTAATATTTTAGACAGTTGCTACTTGGTAGTACAGAAAGATAATAAATTTGTCTTGTTTTATGAAAGAACTATAATAATCATACCAGTCTCTCCTCAGACAGAATTTCTGTAAATCTGTTTAGCTGTCTTGGATAGGTTTGGACCTGAAGTTACTGGAAAAGATAAATGGAAATTGCATATGGTTGGGGTTCTTCTACTGGCCCTCATACAGAGGCTCGTTTTGAGGAAAAAGATACTTCTTCTAACAACAACCAATAAATAAATAAATAAGCTTTTCAGACACCATCTTCATTCAGAAAAACACGGAATTCCATCACTGAAATACTTATAATTCTGTTTACATCTGAGATGGATGAAATACAATGATTATTTAAGGTATAACTTAGATGAAAATTTTAAGATAATAATATAAATATTCATAGTTTGAGTTCATGTTTATTAAATCATTGTATTTTTATTTCAAGCATTTCATAGCTCAGTGTCCCATTGCAATACTGGACACCAAACTGAGAAGGGATGCTAAGACCCTGAGTGAGACTCACACATACCTGATATACACACTTTTAAGAGAGAGAGTCACAAAATTGTGTAAAAGCATGAACATGGTCACTTCTAAACGCAGTCACCATTTCATATGCATTTTCATAGACTATTTTATGCACAAATTCCTGTCAATCATTGGTGGCTTCCATCTTTCATAACCCCTCAATCTTGATCAGCTTTTGTATTGGCTCAATTTATTTCTAGGTTCTAAATTTTAATTTTTGTAGTTAATATCAGTGAACTCCCACTTAAAATTCCTTTGTAAATAATGTATCACCCTCCCTGTGGAGTGGGGGTGTTGGTGGAATGGGAGGGTGGTCGAGGGCATGGGAGGGTGGGAGAGGGAACTGGGATCGATATATAATATAAGAAAAAATAAACAAAGAAAAATAATACTATTTTGTGTTGATTTTTCAACTACAGTCACCTCAAAAGAGGTAACCTCAAATAAGTAATTGCCTCCATCAAATTGCCTGTAGTGGCATATCTGTGGGGCCATTCATGACTAATACATGTTGTAGGAAGGTCTTCCCAGTGCCACCCCTGGGAAGGTGGCCCTTGGTGATATAGGCAGGCTGAGCAAGTCATGGAGAGTAACCCAGTAAACAACACTCCTCTATAACCTCTGCTTTAGTTCCTTACTCCAGCTTTCTCCTTTGAGTTCATTCTTTGTTACTTCTTGATGATGGACACATACCTATAAACTGAATAACTCATTTCCTCCCCAAATTGCTTTTTTTAAGTGTCTTATCACAGCAACAGAGAAACTTAATTGGGACAATTATTATTGTTTTATAAATATTATGGATTTTTGAAAGTTTTGTTTGCTTCCTTTTTAAAGATGAGTGAGGTATCAATATAAGTATTTAGTAGCATCAGAATATTACAAAAAAGATTAAATCAATATACAAATAGCATTAGATAGTCAGACATAAGGAAAGATGGTCAGGTGGAGGTCCAAACAGGATATTCAAGTCTGAGGTCATATGGAAAATGGAAGATTCTTGGGAGATATAAAAAGACAGATTGTTTGGCACATAGGAAAACAAAAGGTTATTGGTGAGGTATTGCTCTTTGTTCTCAGATCTGTAGCCTTAGTTCCTGGTACTTATTAGAAATATAGAATCTCAGCTTTCAGTCCAAATGTTCTATTGTTCTGTGTTAGGATATTCACTTAAAACAAAGCAAAACAAAACAATAAAATAAACAGGTGAAATTAGTTCTGAGGAAAGAGAGCACTAAGAGACAACACTGGACAGGCAGAAAGATGGATCAGATGTTAAAACAACTTAATGTTCCCAAATAGGACTGGAGCTTATTTCCCAGCACCTAAGTCAGGTGGTTTACAATCACTCATGACTCCAGCTCTAAGGAATCCCATGATCTCTTCTGATAGCCAAAGGCACCTACACCCATGTGTACATACACACACACAACACACACACACACACACACACACACACACACACACGCACCCCCCACACAAACACACTCAGATAAGATGAAATATATATATATATATATATGGAGAGAGAGACAGAGACAGAGAGAGAGAGAGAGAGAGAGAGAGAGAGAGAGAGAGAGAGAGAGAGAGAGAGAGAGAGAGAGAGTACACATGAGGAGGGGTGACCCATTACTGCTTGAGGCTACTTGACTTTTCAGCTAACATGAAAATGAGTGGATTATTACAAAGTAAAGTGAAGGAACTGGGAAAGTGGATCCATAGTTTGGAGCATTTGCTGCTCTTCAGAGGCTATGGATTCAACTCTCTGTACTCACGAACAACTGGATCTCTGGTTCCAGGAGATTTGAAACCATCACCACACCTTTCTGGGCACCAACTACTCATGTGGTCTTTATATATTTATGCAGCCAAACATTCAAATTCACAAAATAAATAAGTAAATAAATCTTTTCATTCAAGTGAAGAAGCCTAATCATCAGCTATGCAATCTTTAGATGCCTTCGATTGTGGGCTCCACAGCTTCAATGATGATGATAAATGCACTTTGGCTATTTACAAACCACTATCTCCATTTTGATCGGTTACAGTGAACCACACAGATTAAGACAGGAAATGATATCATTATATGCCAGGAATACATTGTCTGGGTGCTATCATCTCTATACATGACTACAGTCCAGTGCAGGGATGTTTTACTGAGAAGATGCAGGAGATGGTTTATAAACCTAATAGTCCTTGGTCTCTAACTGTGACTTTGAGAAGTCCTTTGCTTTTAAAGTTGTTAACTTTTCTTTGGCTATCAAATACTAACCACATATGAATGACTGAACATAGTTATCTATTAACTAATGAAATCAGAAATAGTCCCAGCATCTCTCTGTGAGTCTCTCTGTTGTCCAGCACCTTACTTTGAATCACTTTGTTCCAAAACACCTCTGCAGATATGAGGAGCTCCTTCTCAATTTTTTCATGAGTAAAGCAGAGTATTTTCGTGTGTGTTTACATGTACACACACACACACACACACACACACACACACACACCCTAATATTTGACTCCTTTCTGGCCAGTGGTAAGAGAAATGTTGCAGTCCCCTTTGAACTGTGAAACAGGAATGTCAAAGAGGAAAAGAGATCATTGGATTCTGCAATAGAATTAATAAACTAGGAGAAGCCACGTCAAATGGATTATCTACTTGATACCAAATATTTTGTCTTTCAGAGAAATACAGAAATCAACTGCTCACTGGTTTTAGTTGCTAATCAAATTAATATTTTAAGCTATGGACACATCAAAAATTGATGACACTTTGAGTTAATTGTTGAATTCTTCCTATAATTGGAAATAGCTTTTTCAGGCTGCTGATTTTTTAGACAAGTAGCTAAAAATAGGGGATTCTGTCTTTGTCTTCTAGGATCACCAGGTGGAAGCACTCTTGGACTAGAAGGCACTATGAAGGGAAAAGAAGTAGTACATACCAAGAAGTAGTACAAGCTGGTTGCCATTTGGTGCAGAGGGGTTCAGTGTTCACAGGTGGGTGCAATAAGGTTGCTAACTGGGCTGTAGAAACTCTTTAAATTTTTAAAAATGTGTTTATTCATTTATTTTTTTAAAAATTTATTGGCTTTTTACATGTAATTTTTGTTGATTGTATTCTTGCCTCTCCTTTCCCATTTCCCTTTTGGCTCAGTGGGTAATGGAACTTGCTGCCAAGATTGGTGACTTGAGTTTATGTTCATATTCTAGTGGAATAAGAGAATCAACTCTTGCAAGTTATTTTCCGACCTCCATACAACCTACAGCACATGCATGTGTGCCCCCCTCCTACACCAAATAAATGATATTTAGTTTTCTGAAAGGAGATCTAAATTAGCCTCCCATTTCTTCTTTCAACTAACTTGTGATCACCCATGTCTCTTCAGATTATAGTAGAAAGGAAGACTAAGCCATAAATGAAGAAAAAGAGATAGCATAGTTAGAAAGAAATTCACAGGTAATATTAGATTTATGACTATTTAGTTTGTGGAACACAAATGTGGTATAGGTGTCTCTATGGTGACCCTGGTTTTCCCTGCTAAATCCAAGTTATATACCACAGGAGAAATGGTATGTACACAGGGCTTGGCCTGACCTATTATGATGTACATGTTTGTTAAGACATCACACTCTAATGTGTAAAATATACAGTTAGCATTGCCAATTAAAAGCGAGTAAGCATAGAAACAGGCTGAGAAGCAGAAGGTACTGGGCTGGAGATTATGTGCTCTTAGTCACAGCTCTCCTCTATCAGTTCTTATCAACTGAGTTGCAAAGCCACCACCAATCACTATCATATGGGGAAGAGAGGACACTGCACAGGAAAGCAGTGTCAAACGACCTTGGCACAGCTGGCATTTCTGCTTTCCTCCAAATTGGAAATTGGTGTTTAGGAGCAAAGTTCCTTGAGGCTCTTTTCTGAGCAGGTCCAAGATCTGTCAAGTTGTCTTTTGTAGGACAAATAGACTTTGAGGCAATGTGTGAGGTATAAGAGAGGAGAAAGAGTTGTAAAACAATGAGAAAGGAAAAACAGGTAACAATAATATCCATCACGTTGAAAATGGGTATTCATAAAGAAACAGGAAAAAAGGTAAATTTCTCTGTTGCTTTTTTCCTTCCTCCCTCCTTCCCTCTGTCACTCGACTCAAGTCAATAGTGACTCTAGGGACCTATCAGTTTGTCAGTCAAGCCATTGAATTACATGCAGGAAAAGCCCCTTCTCACAGCACAAAAGCAGGAACAGAATCAGTATTGTGGCTATGTTACTGGCATTTGGCTTGATAAGCTGTGTGGGAAGCTGCTTGTCAAATTCCTCTGATAATGAAAATGGCTCTCTTCACATTACAAACATATTACCTCTCTGCTATAGTTTGAGATGCTGCAAACATTCTTCCACATTTCCTATTTACATTCTAATCTCTCTCATGTGGTTTATGCATGTGACATTTTATTTTTGGCTTTCTTTGCAAAATATCTACAAAGGTGAGTGAGTTAATGTTAACATTTTGCTTTGTAGAATAATTCAAACTGTGGCTGCCTGAAACTTTTGGAGACTGTCTAAAACTTTTGAGTTCTTGGTTGTGACTGTTGACCATTTGATCCAAAGTTCAGAGAACAGGATAATAAATATAAACTGTTTACCATGACCCAGATAAAGACTTCTCTAGACATCAGGCTTCTCTGAAGGCAGTTTGGCCACATGCATGGAATAAAAGGATATCTACTTGTTTATTGAAAGCAAGCAGCAAAAGAAAGTGTAGTTACTGGCTTTAAAAATGAAAGGAATTGTCCCACAAATACAACTTTCTATTGGGTATCTTTTCTGGAATGTTCTGCTCCTTTAAAGTAGGGCTTTTGGTTAGTGTTCTAAGTAAGTAGGAGAGTACATTATTTGAAAGGATACAATTTAAGTTTGTGCACCCCAGGATGTTTTTGAACAAATTGCTACTGTTTCATTATGGTCCAAGCTATGAATAGCATCCACAAAAGTGAAAACTTGGGCAAATGTAATATGAAAATATAAATGTTCATATCTGCACCTACTTTTTTCTATGTGAAAAGATGAAATGTGTTAAGCACACCAAAATAACTATATCTCACTGGTTGGTAAGTGACAGGTAACTCAGTATATTATTTATTGCCTCATAGAGCTCTTAAACATAACTTATGTATGAGATGAGGACACAGAAGCCCAGATTAGAAACTGAGTAACCATTCTAGAGTTGTTTAGCATCCCAGTGGTAGACCACTGATACAAACCAAGTTCCACTGACAGCAAATACCATGGATCATACCCTGATGCTAATGTCTAAGGGTACATTATGGGAAGCTTATAGCAAAGCTTGCTAGTGAGACAAGCAAGCACAAGTATAGCTCAGCCACCCAGGACTCTACTTGCCTTAGGCTGTGTACATTCCCCCTATTCTTGGCAACCTCAGACCACTATCAGCATGTATTGTATACACACCATCTTTCTAAAAGTTTATTTAGCACTAGTAACAACCTAGGATCTGTACCTGTATCAAACTGCATTATCATTGTTATCATTTTTATCATCATTATTATTATTATACTCTGAATAATCAAGAATATTTATCCTCCCTTCAACAACTGTCAAACTTATAGAGATTCTATTCAGTTTAACTCTAGTTATAGCTAGGTGTGAATGTAAAAAGGTTGCTCCATCCTGTGCAATAAGGCAAACTGTGTTCACCAAATTCATTTTTAGGAGAATTTTCTATTTATCATATCATGCCTATGCATAATTTGGTGTGCATATAATTAAAACTAGATGAATCCTGTGAAAAGAACTGTGCAATGAGTGAAATCATACATAATCCAAGACTGTCAATCAAAAGAGAGACCCTTAGCAACCAAACTCTTCCTCTTATCCTGGGTGAAAAGAAGCTCCAAACAATAATCATGGTTTTGACTATCCTCATTCAGGTGGTCTATTGTCATGCTTGGTGATGCAATTCTTTCTTATCTCTAACTCTGTTTTGATAGTTTCCTTGGTGCATTGCAATTTATGTGGTCTTTGTTTCAGATGTTTTTTAATTTAAAAAAAAATGAAGAACTCGGGAACATCGTGCCCATAACCTGACCACGTAATACTAGTATTATCCTGCATATGATTACATTTTAAAATAGCAAATTATAAAGGCAAATTCCAGTAGTGCTTTTAAATTGTTTTTTATAAATTGTTAATATCAACATGTTAAAATGTATAATTCAATACACATAGTTATATGTAATTTAAATACATGTAGATAAGTAGTTCTCAACCTTCCTAATTTTATGACTTTTCAATATATTTCCTTGTGTTGTAGTGATCCCCAAGAATAAAATTACTTTGTTGCTATTTCATAACTGTAATTTTGCTACTATTATGAATTAAATACATGGTAAATAATATGTGACTCCTTTTAAAGGGTTGTTCAACCTCCAAAGGGATCATTATCCACGGGATGAGAACTGCTGATATAAATCAAACATCTGGTGCTTTAAATAGCACCTTTAGTCCCTTTCTCTTACAAAGACAAGTTTTAAACATATACTTTTTAAAATATACATATACATCCATCACTAACTATAGTATTTTATAAATGCATTTAGTGTTGTTTATATAAATGTACCATATAGAGGCTTTGTCTTGCAAATTGCTCATAAAATATTTATTTCATCAAATATTGCTAAGATATATTAATAAGTACTGTTTTACATATAAAGTCCAATCACTTAATTTAATCACTACTAAATTATAGCAAAAGCATGCCAGTAGGTTTTTTTTTTTTGATTGTGTATACTGGTTGCATTTATGTGTATGTACCTTTGTGTATGTGAATGCAGACATGCTTAAGCCACATGTGAAGGTCAGGGAATATTTTCTTTTTATGTCTGCCCTTGCTTTTTACTGTTTTTGAGGCATTTTCTTTTTGTCATTCTCTGCTATATATTCTACATTGGTATCCTGTCTCCCATCTTCTCACAGAGACACTAAAATTACACATACACAGGCTATCTTTAGACACACAGATCCAGCTATATATGGGTTCTGGATTCATACTCAGGTTCTCACACTAGTGGCAGGCTCTTTACTGATTGAACCATCTTCCTAGCTCCTTTAGTATTCTTACTTATATTTTTTTCTGTCTTTTCTCCCTTGATAATAAGAGATTACAGTGAGCACCAAGTGTAAGTGTTTTTGTAGTCTTTGTGTGTGTTTTTCTAATACTTGCAACTTTAAAGCAGAACTGTTAGATCACAGAGCAAGCATATTGAAAATGTTCCTGGGTACCGTGGAAAGCTTTTCAAAGAACTATTCGCATTTAGAAACTGTTTTCACTTGACAACTGGATGGCTGTGATATCTTGTGTTTGACTCTTTCTGTTTTTGTCATATGTCTAGAACAGATTGCTGGATACCACGGTACTTATATTTTAAAATATTAACTACTAACTGTTTTACTAACCCATTGTATTTTGTAACCCTGGTAGTTCTAAACCATTCACCTTCCTCAATTTCAGGTTCTCACCTACATTAGCTAGCTCAGTCCCTTTCGGGTAAGAGGTTTAATAGATGAGTAGTGCTATCAATTCACATCAAAACATTCTTTTCCAATAGTAAATGACAATATGCATGCAGCATGTGTTTGCAACTTTGTTTTGCCTTAATACTTTACAAATTCCTTAACATTTTTATTTTATTTTTAATTTTGTATAGGTGCATAATTTGTCTCTTTATGTGTATATGCCACACAGTGTAGGTACTTTCAAAGTCTGAAAAAAGGCAAAAAATACCCTAGGATTCAAGTTGCAAGTAGTTAGGAGCCACCATTAACAGTGTGGGTAATAAACTCAGGTCCTCTGCAAGAGCAACATGAGCAACATGTACTCTTCATGTCTGATCTATCGCTCTAGCCTGTGATTTGACTTCTTGCCAAGTAACTACGCCTTTGTATTCAATTTTAGGGAGGAATAAAGCAGATCAAAATCTTCCTTGCACACTTTCCTTTAGTGGCAATGTAAAGGATAACTAGAAGACACTAGAGAAGTTCCATCATCATGAGACTCTTAAACACTGAATTGTCTCAGCCATATGGAATTTTTGATAACCATTAGCTGGTTCTTCAGTTTTTTTCTTTGTTCATTCAGGACTATTTTATGGATGAACTGTGTGATACATAACTTCTGGGATTACTTCATGACATCATCTAACTCCCTAAAGCTCTTTCTGGACATGTTTATATGTGTGGGTCCTTCTACGGTATGGTGCATGTATTGCCATTTATTCCTGCATCCTTGCAGGAAATCTCATATAGCTTTGGAGTTTTGATGAATGAATTTGCCATAAAAATCTGTGCATATGTGTTATGTGACCATACATCTTTTTTTTTTCTCTGAGATATAAGAACCCAGAAACCTATTTGCTAGGGCTCAGTGTAGTTGCATATTTGGATTTATAACAAGCTTCCAAAATAGTCTTCAGAATGGCTTCCAACTTACATCCCTGAGATTTCTGTATAAGTGATTCAGTTTCTAAGCAGACAATATTTAACATAGTCTCCACTTGACACTTAAGATGCTGGGTTGGGTTTATAGCTGTGTCTCACTGTGGTTTTAAATTTGTTTTTGTAATGGGATATTGTGTGTGTTTCTGTGAGTGTGTGTGTGTGTGTGTGTGTGTGTGTGTGTGTGTGTGTGTGTTTGTGTGTGTTTACATGTGTGTGCATGTGTACACAGGTATACGTGTTGTAAATGTGCAGAGGCCAGAAACATTGAGTGATCTTCTGTGCTGTGGTTCAAATTATTCCTTTAAGATGGGACCTCCCACTGAACCTCCCTCTATCTCTAAGACCTCAGTGCTGAGGCTACAGAGATATGTTCACTCACATCCAGATTTTTATATGGCTGCTTAGGATCAAGTCCTCCTGCTTGGGCAGCAAAGGCTCTTACATACTTAGCCATTTCCCAGCACAAAACTTCTTTTTAATGTCTCACTATCAGCCAATCACTTCCAGTAGAATATCTCTCCTTAACTATTGGAACTGTTTGCTATTTTACAATTGGATTTTGTTAGTTTCTTATTTATTCTAGATATGAATCTTCTATGGAGTGTCAATATGTTCTCCCATTATGCCGTCTTTCCTTATGTCCTGTTATATAGAAAGAAAAATGTAATACTGGTTATGTTCAATTTATCAGTTTTCTTTCTGTTATGGATCATATCTTTGATGTAAAATATTAGAACTGTCTAGCCAAAAATACCATGGGTTTTCTTCTGATATTTCTTATTTTATATTTAAAACCACAATGTATTTGAAGATGTATTTATAAATGATTTGTGCTTTTTTTAAACGTTTATTTATTTTTATGCTCGACATAATTATATGTGCTTTTCTTTTTAAATGAAAACGAACATTTATAAACAATATTTGGGAATTTGGGCGTCGTTCTTTCCAAGCTGCTTCCTGCTGGTAGTGGGCACTGTCATGGGAGAATCCTAAGAAGACGCAGAAATCCTGGCTGTAGTGGTCTGCAAGGCTGCATTGTCCCATTGACGTTGCTTCAGGGGATCTTGCGGATCGAACCACATTATTCTGGAAGGGATCCAGAGCTTTTCATTTGCTGTGGAAACAAAATTAGAAATCCTTTTCCCCCAGTAACTTGTCCTTAGGATTAAATTTTGAAGTCAAAGCATTATATATATATATATATATATATATATATACATATATACACATATATATGTATATATATATTGAATTAATCCAGCAGCATTTTTTTCTTCTTCTTTTAATAATAATATAATTTAAAAATTTTACATGTAGATCCCAGTTTTCTCTCCCTTCCTCCCTCCAACCCTCCCTCCCTCCATCCATCCTTCCCTCCCTTCCCTCTTACCCTCTTTCCCCTGTGACATGCACCCTGGCCACCCTCCCCTCCCATCCCCACAACCCCATTCCACTTGTAGGGCTATGCTATCCAGGTTGGGTCATGTAAGTCTGTCAAGTCATTTGAAGTAGGGACTAGGACTTCTCTCCTGTCTCTAGATTAAGAGGGTATCCCTCCATGGGGGATGTGTCAGCAAGGTCCTTTTGTGTACTAGAAATAGATCCTGTTTCTCCTGTCTGAGGTCCCCCAGTCTGCTCAGTCCTTCTAGCTGAGACTAGAAGGGGGTCTGAGTCAGTCCCTTGCTGGGTTCCTAGTGCTTTAGCTTCACCTTCCTTCCTTCTTTCCTTCCTTCCTTCCTTCCTTCCTTCCTTCCTTCCTTTCTTCTTCTCCTTCTTCTCCTTCTCCTACTTCTTTTAACCTATGACTACAGAGTTGCTGGGATATCATAGTATAAACTTCTGTCTTTCATCCTTTGAGTTGGAGGAGTCTCAGAATTTCACTGGGAATATTTGTGTGACTTCTCTGTGTTCTGTATCTATGGGTCTGTGATAACCATGAGATCTTGATCACTGCAGCTGGCCTTTAATCTTGAAATCAGTCAATGTCGTAGTTTGCTTTTTAATCAATTTAACATAACCTAGAATTATCCTGGAAGATGAATCTCATAGATAAAATGTCACCATCAAAGTGTTTGTAGCCAAGTATGCAGGGGCATATTCTTTCTTAATGATTAATGTGAGAGGATTCAGCTCACTGTCATCAGGGGCAACCTGCAGCAGGCAGTCCTGAGTTGTATAAGAAAGTAGACTGAACAATCCATGAGGGGAAGATTGTAAACAGTATTCTTCTGGAATTTCTGCTTCCCTTCCTACTGACACTTTCCTACCTTGGGTTCCTGCCTTGTTTTTCTCAGTCATAAAAAGTGACCTGAGAGTTATATTATGAGGTAAACCCTTTGCTCCCTGAGTAGCTTTTGGCCATGGTGTTTTATCATAGCGATAGAAACCTAACTAAAACAGGTAGACTAATTTCTTTGTATTTGTCTTTTTCAGTTGAGTTTGAATATTGTTCTCCTTAACATTTGCATATAGACTATAGAACTATTTTTTGGTAATTTTATTAAAAATTATATTGATCTTATAAATAAATCAAGGGAAAACTGTCATCTCAACTATGTTGTTTTTCAAACCCTGAACATGACAGGCCACTACATTCATTTTGACTTTGGAATTCTTTCATTAATAGTGCTTGATTTTCATCCTATAGGATTATATATGTTTTCTTAGATTTAGATATACATATTTATTACTTTTACAAACTTATTTGGATTAATCTTCAGTATATTATTATAAATTATACCTATATTCCTATTTCCATGTGATCATATATCAAAGAGAATTAATTTTGGCATATTCTCCCAATATCCTGTGACCCTAGCTGAGCGTATTAATTCTTGTAGTACCTTTGATTTAGGTTTCCATAGTATCTCTCTGTGTAAGTGGGGCTAGCTTCAGATTCTTGTCTCAGCGTCACAAGTTCTAGGATTGTGGGCTGCTTTTAATTCATCTGTGTGTATTCAGTTGCATTTTCTTGCTTTATTAAACTGACTAGAAGTTTCAGTAACTCTTGTGATCAGGATGGCCAGTTCAAAGATTGTGTCTCATTTCCTTTCTTTTACATGTAAAATACTCATCATGTAATTTCTGCGAAATATTATATTAGTTTCTGGTGTCTTTCTTACTGCCTTCTGTGGCTGAAAACAGACAGGAAATTCATTTTTTTTGTGTGTGTGTTTCTTTGTGGAGGGGCATTGACATCATCTTGAGAGTTTTGCCTCTATGAATGACTGCTTCCCGCTAGCCCTATTTCCAAATGACAGCACATTGAAGATGAGGCTTATAGAATATGAAACTAGAGGGACAAGGCTTCTAATCCTTAGCAATTCTCTTCCATAGAGATATCCAGCTTTCCTTCAAAGTCTTAATAAATTAAATTTCTTTTACTTATACTGTCCTGAATTGTCAACTATCTGCAGGAGGGCAGAAGAAGCCAAGCTTGTCCTACTTTTTCATCTAGAAACTATTGTGTTTCTTCTGTGATGGTTGTCTGTTTAAAATGTTTGTCGAGCTGTTCGATTAGTTGCCAATTTCTTATCATCCATCCCCTTCTAGAGAATTGCTTATAAACTTTGGATGTATCATTATTTTTTATATACTAGCAAATTTTCTGTGTATATAGTCTTTTGTTCTCATCAGAAAATATTCTGAAGAGAAGACATTTAATGTGTTGCAGTTCAGTTTCAGTTTGTTACATAAGGATTAGGCTTTTGTGATTGTGTTACAGAGTTATTTGCCTAAATTTATGGTCAAATTGGTTTTATTCTGTTCTTTTTATAAGTTTTACAGTGCTGGCTCTATCCCTAAATCTATTATTCATTTTAGGCTCATTTGTGTGTAGGGTATGAGCTATAAGGTACATCCAAGTTTTATATTACTCCCAAATATCATGGCACAATGTTAAGATAAAAATTCTCTTCATAAAAGACTTTAGTCAAAAAGACAAGCATTCAGAACTTAATTTGCATCTGAACTTTCAATTCTTTTCCATTTATCATTTTTTTGTCTTACTGAGTATGGGACACCATTTATTTATTCCTAGAATAAATCTTAAACTCACATGTTATCCATGGAAATTTTCCTGATTTTCAATATTGTTTATACTGTGTTTGTTTCTAAATGACTTTTAGAATCAGATTACCTAATTTATTTTCCAACCTATTTTTGTGTCCTTTTGCAAGAACACACAGAAGTTCAAGCACAAGCCTGTGTATCACAAGGACAAAGACATCTAATATATGATTATAATCCATGTGTACTTGCTTCTCTGTTTACTGTAAGTTTTCCCCATCTCTCCCCATCTTTTTTTCCTCCTTACAGATGTTAAGTCTTTTCGTGGGCTTTCAATGAACATTTATTTTTAAAACAATCCTTGCTTTTAAGTATCAGAAATATTTTAATCATTCTCTAAGTATAATTTAATAAGCATAGAACTTGCTGATTGTTGCTAATTTTAATTCACATCTTGAAGACAGTTGCCATATTCTTCTTCAGAAGTTTGTTTCAGGCATGAGGTGTGCACATAATCAGCACACCGTATTATCAGAGCCTGGAAACTACAGAGTGATTTCAAAAGGAAAAGTTTAACAGGAGGTAGAAGGATTCACTATCTGAGCCAGGGCTTCGGAGTATCAATAGATTTGACAGTGAGTGATGAACAAAATGAGAATAGAATAAGAAGATAATATGCAGTTGCTGATATCTGGGCTGAGTAACAGAAAGTTGTTTTTTCATCACTGGCTGATACCATGAAGGCAGACCTTGGGTGGCTTCTCCAGAGGTCTAATGCACACCATTAACACTGATGCAAGAGTAGACTTTTGTGGCTAGAATGACCATCTTCATCACACAGATTCTCCTGGGAGGAGTTAATTTGGTTAACCCTGCTGAGAGAGGCTCCTGGACTCCACATAGATTTCCCTTGAAGAGTTTAGTGCCTGTGGCCATGTCAGAGGAGCAGCAGGTGCTTATTGACTTCAGGAGTTTGGTCCACCAGGAAACAAAGCACTGATGGGTGAATTTCAGATAGGCAAGGGCCCGAGGGTTACTGCTGTGCATTTAGATAGTTCCTCAGCTATTTTGCTCTGATGTAATGTGAATGGGCAAGGATTCCCCACTGCTTTTAATGTACTGTGATTATCTCATGGAAATAACCTGTTCTACTGGGATTTTTTACCTATGGAATATTAGGAACATGATTTTCTCTTAATCTATAATGTTTAGTTGAACTAATGATTTTATAAAATTATACAATTCTTTAAACAGAATTTTGATGATTAAGGATTTCTAACAAATATGGTAAAGGATTATGGTTGAGGTTACATTAGTGGGAAACTTGATAGGAAATAGTGTTTTCCCACTCTTTGATAAAGCAGGACATGCAAAGGTTACAAAGTAGGAACAAGGAAGTGTCTCACAGCTAGGACTTATGGCTTTCTCTTGAAGAGCCATAAGTTTAGGCTTAATGATTGAGGAAAACAATTGAATCCCAGGAGTAAGCTCAAGTTCTTTTGAGATATTGGAAAATGTGTTCATAGGTTTCAGTGTGCATCATAGCTAAATCAAAGCTTTAAATAACTAGACAACAAAGAATTGGATATTAGTTAATGTAATTGGACAGGACTCTAGAATATGGAAAGTGAAACAAGTAGCCTGTTCTTCTGGCAATTATCAACTACTGCCTATGTAAAATATTATGGCGGAAGGAAGGCTCCTAATCTGTGAGAAGTCTAAAAGATAAATGTTTAACTGTATGTGGGTTCTTGGGGATAATTTTATTTTTACCTAAAATATGAAATGTGTCTAAGGATTTAGGGCCCTGCATGGTCCCTCAAGGCACCTTGAGCAAGCCTGAAGCTGCTGGCCATAATAACTTGCCCCAGAGATGTCATTGGTACTCTTCATATTTTGCTAACACACACCTGGTGGGGAGGAACTAAACCTGTTATTTTCTACTGTGTTGTGAATCAGCATGTAAGCCTACTCCATCCCCTCAATAAACAGCATTCGGTGTTCCGACATTGCCATTGAACGAATGACCCACTATCTTGTCTCTTATTTAAAATCTCTGGGACTTCACCCAATTCATGAAACAGATCATAGTCCAGGTACTACAAAGGGATATAGAAAAGATGTTGTTTTTTGACTTGTATTACTTTTAACCATTCACTTAAAAATGAAATGTAACCATATTTTAATTTTTATATTGCTTAAAAGATATTTGCTGGGGCACTTAAGTTGTAAGGCAAAATAAAGGCATGAGAAGGAAGACATCAGGAAGTGGTTAGAAGGAAGTCATCATAAAAGAAATAGAAGATAAATGACAGGATAGAAGAAGAGAACATAAAAATAATAGAGTAGAACAAGCAACAGAAAGAATAATAAAAAGAAAAAGCTTTTGTCCCTCAGAAGTCTGTGTATTTTTCTCACCAAATCTACATGTTGTTCCCTGTCTATCTGACCTGCAGAGGGTGGGACCATCTGCATTTTAGTCTGTATCTTTCAGCTACAATAGGTCTGTTCAAGTTACTACTGTCAAATGCTATTGACTGGTGGCTTCTTACTAATAGAAGATGATTTCATACAGATTTGTAGGATGTGAGGTCAAAGATCAAGGTGTTGATAGATTCTCTGTCTGAAAGCACACCTCCTGGCTTATAAGGGCTTTTTTCCTGCTATGGATGGGTAGGGTAATTGATATCTTATCTCTCTCTGCTGTCTCTTTCATGAGAACAATAATTGCATATATGGAAGCTCCATCTTCCAGATCTATCACTTCATAAGGCATCACCTCCTAACACTATCATGTGAATTGAAACTTTAGCAAAGTTAATGCATTTTGGAGGGATATCCATTCCATCATTAAAATAGTATTGTGATAATTAATACACCATTATTAATCATTAGTCCACAAGTCTTTTTAATGATTAAAAGGTGACGATTATTCATATCTGGGTGCTGCAGAAACTATTTTTTACCACCCAGGAAGAAGCCACTGGCTGGTGAATGCTGCTATGTGCTGTGGTAGTGGAGCCCTCAGGAAGCTATCTATAATACAGGGTCATACACTGCAATGGCCAATCACAGTGCCCTTGTAAAACCTGGAATCCTGGGAAGCTAAACTGTTGGAGGAGCCATGATCCATGTGGAAGCACCTGTGTTCCTGTAGCTAAGTGTCTTCTGCAGGCTTTGATGAGAAACCAGCTAGCCTGAAAATAGAACCCACTTCTCTGTTATTTCTTCTACTATATTTATTTAATCTTAAATTTTAATTAAATTTATTCATTCATTTATTTAACTCTCTCCTCTCTCTCTCTCTCTTTCTCTCTCTCTTTCTCGTTGTGCGTGTGTGTGTGTGTGTGTGTGTGTGTGTGTGTGTGTGTGTGATCATGATAAGATACACATGTGGAGGTCAAATAATGACTTAAGAGTGAATTCTCTCCACCATGTAGGTCTCTGAGTCTGAACTCAGGTTATTAGGCTTGGCCACAAGTGCTACACCCGCATGCTCATAGTACTGAGATGGTGAAGGGTGTTGTGATTGAAGCACTTAAAAGATGACCACAAGCAGTAAAGAAGAAGCTGCTGTTTATTTAGAGAGTAATGGGCTTATATACTCAAGCCAGGGGATGGGTTAAGCATAGGAGAAAATCATGTACTACCCACACATGTGGTACGGGCACTGCACACCAGGAAGTTATGAGAACAACCTTGTTTGCTAAACCTTGAGAGCATGGAAGTAGGGAGGAAGAGAGATGTAAGGGACAAGTACTTAAATTTCCCAATAGTTCCTCCATTTTTATTTTTTAAATGAAGCGATCCCTATCTTAGGTCACCTGGGAAACAAATACCTTACCCATCATGGGGAAATGCTCTCATTATTCCATGCCTTAGGTGGCATTGATCCCACTAGGAGTTGCCTGTCATTGGTTATTGCTTCTCTGGCATCTGTAGCCATACTTAGGGTGATTTAGGTTTCACTGCTAAGGCCATCAGGTCACACTTGTCAGTCTATTTTATTGGTTGGAGAATCTAGATGTAGGCACAAATGCCCAAGTAGGGATAATGCAATAGACCCCAACCAGTGCTGTACCCATTCCCCCACATAAGACATGAAATTTCACTAATTACTAGCTTTTACAGGATCCACATGAGTGGCATTAACTGGGTAGTGAAACATTCCATTAGAATCATTAACAAGATTTCCAGGAGCCACACAAACAGAACAACAGTAAGACAATTGTTGATGAATCTATAAATAATCAACCTGTTCTTGACCTAAAGCCAATTGCTGATTTAAAGTCAATATTCCTAATTGAATGTGAGTACTTAAACTATTTTGGAGATCCAAAGCTTGGTTAACTTTCTTTGAGTGTTTATTTACAACAGCTGCGGTCTGAACATTTTGAGAAATGGCAAACCCTGCTGGAGTGGCAGTGGTGGCGGAAATGGCAACGGTGGCCATATTTGCAGCAGTAATTCCAAAGTCCCCTTTTTGTAAATACAAAGTCATTGTAGTCCTTCCATCATCTAGAACAGGCTATGGAACCATTGCAGGAACTCGTACCACCATGGCATTATCATCATGAACCAAGCAATTTGTCAGGGGGCAGTTTCTAGAAGAAAAAATAAGATCCCCTCCATCCAGACCTGTTCCAAATAACAAAAAAAAAAAAAAAAAAAGGGGGGGGGGGGTTGGAGACATGGAGAGGAAGAATTGATAGAGAAGTTTTTCTCAGCAATCAAACAATACAAAGACAACACAATAGCATACAGTATCCAGACCCTCTCTGTGCTTTCCATCTTTATGTCAAAGATGGCAGGGGTGGGGGGTCCGGGATGGGGAGGTAGGGGATGGGGGGTGTTTACCTCCAGAACTGAGAGCTGTGCTCACTGCCTTGGCCTATGCTACCACCTAAAAGCATGCTTGGAGATGTGGTTACTGCCATTGACAGCTCTTGTATACACCATTCAATTGTTAACAAGGTTTTTTTTAAGAGCCTTGTGGTTTTTGCCACTATGTTGAGTCAGGAAAACTCCCTTAAAGGAGCCGCACAAATTTCTGCTTGTCTCTAGCAAAACAGTGTCACACCGAGAAAATATTGTTACTAGGAAGCCTTGCTTGTCTCTGTTCTTCTGATATATATATATATATATATCAGTTCCCTCTCCCTCCCTTCCTCTCTGCCTCCCTCTTTCCCTTTCTCCCACCCTCTCATGCCCTCTGACCTCCCACCACTCACACCCCCCCCTGCTCCACATGTAGGGTGATGCCCTACAGGAGGGGTCATCTAAATCTGTCAAGTCATTTGGAGTAGGGACTAGGCCTTCTCTCCTGTCTCTAGTTTAAGGGAGTATCCCTCCATGGGGGATGTGTCCCCAAAGTCCTTTTGTGCATCAGGAATACAACCTGGTTCCACTGTCCAAGGTCCCTTAGACTGCTCAGGCCTTCTAGCTGAGCCCATGTTCAGGGGTCAGTCTGTCCCATGCTGAATTACCAGCTATCAGTCTGGGGGCCCATTAGTGCTTCCTTGTTCAGGTCAGCTGTCTCTGTGTGTTTCTGCAGCCTGGTCTTGTTCTCCCTCTCGGCATCTGGATTACAGTTTGGCTGTTCTTTTGTTTCAAAAACCCCCTTTTTAGTCACTTTTTTTTTTCTTTAAACAATATTTGGGAATCTGGGTGTCATTCTTTTCTAAACTGCTTCCTGCTTGTAGGGGATGCTGTCATGGGGATCCTAAGAAAATGCAGAAATCCTGGCTATAGTGGTCTGCAAGGCTGCTTGTTACAACTGTATCAAATGTTGGGTCACCTGGGACACTGTTTTAGCAGGTCTTGTTTGATCAAACCATGTTAGTCTGGAAGGAATCTGAAGCTTTTTATTTTCTGTGGAAACAAAAATGGAAATCCTTTCCCCCCCAGTAACCTGTCCTTAGACTTAAATTTTGAAGTGGCCTTTTCTTTAAATATATAAATTGTATTAATCCAGCAGTATTTCTTTTAACAGTTGTTGCTATTTTTCATCTCCCTTATCTACTTGCCTCAGAGTACCGAGCTGGCAGAGGGTGTTGGGATTGAAGCACTTAACAGATGACCACAAGAAGTGAAGAAGAAACTGCTATTACAGAGAGTAATGAGCTTATTATATACCCAAGCCAGGGGATGGGCTAAGCATAGGAGGAAGTCATGCACCACCCACACCTGGGATCAAGGTACAGGCACTGTGTACCAGGAAGTTCTGAGAACAAACTTTTTTGCTCAACCTTGAGAACATGGGAGTTCTACAGCTTGGTAGGGAGCAAGAGAGAGCTGTAAGGGACAAGTACTTAACTTTCCCAACAAGCTAGCATCTTTTCTTACTGAGCCCTATCACCAGCCCTTCATTTCCAGCCTACACATTAAGGATTTTAAACAGAGCCTCCATGGCTTTGGCCTAAGCTCAACACATGGCTATGGTGGGTTTTAAGCATCAATCTATCTTCTTTAGTCTCTGGTAGTTTTGTTTCAGTTTTGAATTTCAAAGCAATGTTTTCCCAATAGCAAATCTTCCTTTAACATTTATTTTTTAAGTCTTTGTCTACAGACACCTAATCTGTAAGCAAACTCCCATACCTAAGACCTAATATGAATGTTCAGGTGCAAGGTCAGAATTGTATTTGTCTATTTTTTTCCATTGGAAAATCAGTTTACTTACATATTTGTAAAACCCCACTAATTAAGTTATTTGAATATTTCCTTATGATAGAAGTAAGACTAAATGGATTTTTAAATTTTAACTTTTTAGTTTGTTGCCCATAAATTCTGAGGCACTTCCTTTTATACATCACAATTCTAGGAGGAAAGGCTTGCAAACTACTGTCTAGGAAATTTTAAATACTTTGCTGTAATGCCTGCGCTATAATCTGTTCCATAAATTGGGTGAAGGCCTAGAGATTGAAATAAAGAAACAAGACTGCGGGTATTTGTTCTATGGCAATGTTGGAACACCGAATGCCATTTATTGAGAGAATGGAAGAGGCTTAAGTACTGACTTATATCACAGTGGAAAATTACAGTATTTTTAGGCTTAGCTCCTCCCCATGAAGTGTGTGTTGTCAAAATGGGAAAAGTACTAACAACAGGTCTGGGGCAAGGAGTTCCAGCCAACAGCTTCAGGCTTGCTCAAGGTGCCTTGGGGGTCCATGCAGGGCCCTACACTTTGCAAAAACCAGTTTACTAACAATATATTGAAGACATTGTGCTGACATTATTGAAGCTTTCTAAATCCTTGGGCTGTCAGGCATCATACTGGAATATGTGTGAAGATTTGCCACTAAGAGTTTGCAGGGAAGTGGCAATTCTTCAGATTTAAAGTGACTGTTTCAATTGAAAGGCTCAAGAGATAAATGTGCCCAGATACCAAGTTACAGGAGATATTTATAAAATGTCATTTCTCCTTGTTAGTTTTCAGATTTGCTTTTATTTAAACTATAGGTATTCCTGTGTGTCTGTGTGTGAGTGTATGCACAGGTGTGCAGATGCCCATGAGCCTCTGGAAGAGGGCATTCAAGTCCCTACAGCTAGAATTTCAGGTGGTTCTGAGCACTTGCATCAGGATGCTTAGAACAAAACTGAGGTCCTCTGTAAGAGCAAATGCAGACTCTTAACTGCTAAGCCATCTCCCCAGACCAATTGTCACATATTTTAAAAAGAAATGAGTTTATTTCTGCCCAAACCACGAGACCAAAATATTTAACCACAAGTCTGCTACATGGATCCATTCCTCACTTTGCCTCTGTGTGAACATTTTGCAAATCTTATAAAAGCTGATGAGAGGTGTGTGTTATTGAGTTTAATATCTAGCATTTATAACATGCATGTACAGCTCTTGATAATTCTTAGCGACACATGGGTTCTTACACAATTTATAGTTTTACTAAATATGTTTTAAATTTGGAAGTAAATGAGGCTATGTCTGTTTAATATTATGTTTGTAAGATATACCTATGTTTACTCATAATACATTTCAATTCCTCTACCATATACTATTTCTTTCATGAAAATAAATAACTCATTTATTTCCTTCATCATATTTTTTTTCCTATGACTACAGTATTGCAATGGTTGTACATAGTCATGTGCTTTCCTGTCACCTGTGCCAGCATTCCTCAAGTCAATATGTAGATCTAAAGCTGCTGTCAGAGAGGAAAAATAAATCTTCAACCCACCTTTCAATATAAAATTGTTCTTTGAAGTGGACTGAAATTTTTTTCCCACAGGAAAGCTTGATATCTTTTGCTCTACTCAGTAACTAATATTCTGTGTTTCAAGGGTGTAAGTCTTGGTCAGCTGGTGAGTCTGAAATGCTGTGATGGCTGGAAACTGAAAACTAATGGGTATCACATACACTCTCGTTTTCTGGTCATTGTGGTGTTTTCTTTTGGAAATTCATTTTTTTACTGACATCTTTTCTTTTAAGATATTTTCCTTTAATTGCTTTCTGATTTTATAGAATTTTTCCTTTTTTTTAATTCAATCACTTTGTGACTTTTCCTTATATATTTTGTGTTTTATTGATTCTAATTTAAGAGCTTTTTATGAATTCATTTTGCTTTTTATGCCTTCTGTGTGTCCTTTCTTTAAAGAGCTCTGAAGTAGAAACAACAAATATTTCCACATTTTTACCTGAAACTGCTATCGTTTTTAAAATATTGCTTTATCTATTCTAACTGCTTCACATAGTAGTCATGCACTAAATATCCAATGAGCCTAGATGTCAATCAACAGAAAAACAAGGAAATATAATATGAATTATATGCCATAACTTGATGAGGCAGGCCTTGCACCTTTTATCCTACTGCTTCAGCTTTGCCAGAAGTTTGGATTACAGGCTTGTGCCACCTGAAGAAAAGATGAAGAATTAAAAATAATTTCTTAAGCTATAACTTAACTAATTCCTATGCCCTACTCTGAGGATTAATTCCTTGTCTTAGCCTGTGAATCTATGAATCTTCCTGAAACAAGCCACTATCAAAAGAACTGATGTGTTTACATCATTTATGTAGCATTGTGTTGTATCCATTTTGTATTATTAAATCTGTTCTTTGATAATTTCATTCAGGCTTATAAAGCATTTTTGTTCACACTCACCATCACTCATCCATTCCATCCTTGTCAACTCTCTTTTCCTTCCTACAACCCCATTTCTCATATTCCTGTTTTGCTGTTTTGTTTGTGAGCCATTGACCAGTGCTCTCTGTGTGACCATGGGCTTGGTGATATCCTGTAGTGTAGTGGGATTACCAGTAGGTACACAATTGAAGTCAAGGATTCACTTTTCTCCAATATCCATCAGTAACCAATAGACCAGCAGGGAGAGGTTGGGCCAGTAAGTCCTTTTCCTGTCTATGACTGCCTATTGACATGCCCAGTCTTGTGCTGACCCTGTGTAGGCAATCATAGCTGTTGTGAGTTAAAAACTACAATAGCTGTGTTATGCCAGAAGACTAGATTTTAAAGGTTTATCCTTATCATATAGCTCTTACATAGTTTGTGCACACCTCTTCCACCATGTTACCAGAGCCTGTGGCAAGAGATAACCTTAAATAAATTTGAGTCTCTGCATTTGATGGTCAATCACTTCAAAGAGAATCAGAGAGTAATACTTATCTATGGGAATGAAAATAACTATTTGGAAGGCAGTTTGATACTTTATGTATTTATTTATTTATTTGCCAAACCACAGACCACAGTTAATAAGTTTTACCCTAAGGCCATGAACTCTCTAGCTATCGGTTTTGGTTGGATTTATATTACAAGACACTAATTCCCTCCTATGTAGCAGGCTTCAAATCTAAGCAGATAGTGGGTGATTGTTCACATATTAGTCATGTCACTATTGCCAATGGTCACATCTTGTTTGTCAGGTTGGTATAGCTGTTCATAGGTTCAGAACAGCATGCATAGTACATTTCGGCATTATGAAAGCTAGACAGAGTGTTTTCTAGAGAGAAGGAGGAAGAAGAAGAGAAAAAGGTGGAGAGAGAGAGAGAGAGAGAGAGAGAGAGAGAGAGAGAGAGAGAGAGAGAGAGAGAGAGAGAGGAGTGAGGAGAGACAGGCATGGACATTGGGGCATTAACTTATTACATAGCCAAAGATAGTCTTGAATGCCTGATCATCTGTCTTTCACTTTCCAAATTCTGGTGTTGCAGGTACCACCATACCAAGTTGATATAGTTCTTGACTTGGCCTCAGGATTCCTGTATGGCACGTGTGATGGTCTGAATGAAAATGCCCAGATACTCTCATAGGGAATGGTATTATTGGACATGTGGCCTGGTTGAAATAAATGTGTCAATGAAAGCTTTGAGGTTTCAGGAGCTCAAGCTTCTTCCTGTTGCTGATGATCAATGTGTATAACACTCTGCTCATCCTGCAACACCAGGCTTTCCTGAACGACAGTATGCTCTCCACCATGAAGATACATGAACTAAACTTCTGGATTCTAAGTCAGACCAAATTAAGTCTTTTCCTTTATAAGCATCACCATGGCCATGGTGTATCTTCACAGTAATAAAATGCTAATTAAGACACCAGGCAAACTCTCTACCAAATTAACTACCTCCTTACCTCCTTTTTCAGTGTTTTAATTTACCTGTCATTGGATATATGTGTATTAGAATAGTCTATTTATTTGTCTACATAGATATAACAATATTCTACTATGATATTCAGTAAATGTTTGTTTAAGGAATAAAATTAATCTTTTTATTCTACTTTTAACTATTGATTCACTTTTGTTAATAAGCCTTCCTCTTCCTGGAGGTAGTAAAGTCCATATTGTATCTATACAATTCTATCTATCTTCTGAAGAAGTAAGCACAATTAAGAAGTCAAAACCTAGGTACTGGTGGTACAGGCCTTTAATCCCAGTACTAGGCAGGCAGAAACAGGTCTGAGTTTGAGCCCGGCTGGTCAAAAAGAGAAAAAAGCAAAAGAAAGAAATCAAATATAAATACCTTTAATACTTACCATAATACATCATTATGGTAAGTGCATAAATATTTTAATCAGGAAACTACTATCATTTCAAGATACATTCTCTTGTCAGAGTTAATATAATTTAACAAGCCTCAAACTGAAGCCATTTTCCTTATGGGCTCCCAATATTTATTATACATTGCTTAAGACTACTGAACATATTTTCCTTCTTAGTTACTTAAGATAGGGAAATAGCCTTCAACTCACTGATAGTTCTCATTTCTAATATGGGCCACATTATTCTTCTTTAGGTAGTGTGGTGATCCTCATCTTTGGGAATTCCCCATGTTTATGCCCAAATCAGTGTGAACACTAATTGCATAGTGTCAAAAAGGTCAGAACTCCTGAACTTTCAAACTTTCTGCCTCATCCTGAGTAGATGAGACTACATATTCATAACCTGTCAGGCACTATTTCTTCACTCTTCCTTGTCACTATTTTTATCTCTAATCTAATATCCTCCTGGCTGAAAGAATTTTGCCTTAAAATTTTTCTAATCTAGAATACAATGATTATTCTCCTTGTTTCCTTTTATACACAATGGGCTTATTTCTCCTTTGTACTGATTCATATTTTGTTGGATGTAAAACTCTGGGCTTGAGGTTTTTTTAACATAATATTTTTTATTGATTTTTGTTTTGTTCTTTGCTTGATAACTTAAAGATAATATTTACTTTCTTTGCATAATAGTTTCTGAAGGTAATTTAACTATTAGTCTTTAAATTCTGTTTTCCAACTTCAATATATGTTTTATCTTTGGTTCCTGCCAGTTTGGTAAAATGTAATTTTGGAATATTTTTGGTATTTATGTTGTGTGAGATCTATTGAGGTTTTAGAATCCATGTTTCCCCAGCTCTGTGAACTTTTACCTATTACTTATACAGATAGATGTCTGGCTTATTCCTTTCTGTTGGCTTCTGAGCCTGCCATCATGTGCAAATTAAGCTTTATAATCTGCTTCAGGTCTTTGTACACTTAAAGTTGAGTTTATTTTCTTCCTGTTTTCTTCAATATGATTTCTCATGATCAAGTTCCTTGAAACTCAAATCCACTGGATTTTTTTCTAATATCTCAATTCTGTTTTAAGTCCAACTAGTAAAATTTGACTTTCTGATTTTGTATCTTAACTTCTAAAGTCTATTTTAAGGTAACTATTCTATTTCTCTATTGTTATTTTCTGTGTTTCTCTTTCATTCCATTTGTGGTTTACTTTACCCCAAGTGGATCTATATTTAGATAATTACTGTATTGCCTCTCTCAACTTCAGTACACAATGTTATATTATTATTTTTCTCCCTTAAAACTGGCTTGTATGTTTTTGCATATAATATAATTTTTATTTTAATATTTATTGAAGATGGGATTTTGTTCTCCTATGTTGTCTTAGAACTATCTGTGTACCACAGACTGTTTTAGAACTTGCCATCCTCATGACTCAGCCTTCCTAATGACAAGATTATAGGTGTGTGTTTCTAAGGTTGTCTATATTTGTGTGAAACACTATAAGTGTTACACTGGATGAACTGGAGGTATCAGGAGGAGGAAATAGCTTAAATGTTGCTTAAGTTGTTGCTTTTGCAAGTGAGTAATGTGTAAAAATAAATACTGAATTTTACTTCTTCATAGAGAGTGGATTCTTGGTTTTGTTTTGTTTTTTGTGTTTTGTTTTTTTTGTTTTGTTTTGTTTTTCCTATGGAATGACACTATAAAGGTCAGGACTGTTTTTCTAATGCAAATGCAGTGTAGAGGTGAACATGAGATTGGGGAACAGATCTCCACTTCCCGTAATTCCTTCTCATTCTCGCACCCCCACCCCCATCTCTAATGCTGACTTCCTTCCTTAATTCATGTGGACAGAATGATTGCAAGATTTTTACGAGAATTTCAAAACTCTTAATTGTCTTCACTGATCTAAGTCTACCTGTATGCAAAAATGTTTAAGTGAGTCAATGTGAACTGCTAACATACACATGGCCATGTCAAGTATAATGTTTCAGACCATGGAGAATAGCAAAGCCTTTCCATGGTCTTGCTTAGGGGAATGACAAGGCCTTCCCTTGGACAGAGAAGAGATGCTGACTAAATTAACCAATCTGTACAGAAAGTATCGACCACAGCTCTGTCTAGATGTCTGAGCCTAAGAATGCTTCTCTATAGAGACTCCTACTGAAATTAATCCCTTGGTTTGTTTCTGCTGTGTGTAATAATAACATTGAGTTTCTGGGTGCTGCTGATGAGTTTCCACTTAATCCCGTCTTGTCTGTGCATGTGTCTATCATTTTTTTTTCATTCCTAGTCATGCCAGTTACCTAGACATGTCAGTTGTAAAGCTATGCAGGTCACAGCATACAAGGACAGAAATCATTAGCTGATTGATTTTTTCATGTTTCCTGTGAGAATTTCTTTCTAAAATCTACTTGCCTCCTCCAGAGACCCCAAGATGACATTTTTCAGTATTTAGCTCAGAATTTGTAGTCCCTATTAGAAGGAGGATTGTTGGAAGTTGTCTTAGTTACTGTTTTATTGCTGTGAAAAGACACCATGACCAAGACACCTCTTATAAAACAAAACAGTAAATTGGTGGCTTGTTTACAGTTTCAAGAGCTTAGTCCACTGTCTTAGTAGAGACTCAGGAGTAGGCTTGGCAGGCTCAGTGCTAAAGAAGGAGTTGAGAGCTATATCCTGATCTGCAGGCAAAGAGAGAGAGCTGGGGCCTAACATGAGCTTTGAAACCTTTAAGGTAGCCTGCACTGATACACATTCTCTAGCAAGGCCACATATCCTCATCCTTTTAATTCTTTCAAATAGTTCCACTCCCTGACGACTAAGCATTAGAATATTTGAGCCTATAGAAATCATTCTTATTCAAATTACCACACTGTACTCTCTGGCCCTCATAAGTTTCTGGTTTTATCATAATGCAAAAAATGAATTCAGTCAAACCTCAGAAGCCCCCATTATCTTCCAGGCTCAACACTTTTTAAAAGTTCAACATCTTCTTTGAGACTCATGGCAATATTTTAGCTATAACTTCCTGTATATTCAAAATGGAAAAAAGAAGATCATATACTTCCAATATACACACAAAATGTATATTACCATTCTAAAAGGGAAAAAGGGAACATAGTGACAAAATATTGGACCAAAGAAAGATGGAAAACCAGTCGGCCAAACTCCAAACTCTGAATCTCCATTTTGTGCAAGTGCTTTTTATAGCTTCAATTCTTTTCAACTTTATTGACTATGACCCCCCCCCCCCTCTCTCTCTCTCTCTCTCTCTCTCTCTCTTTATCTCTGTCTCTCTCTCTCTCTTTCTCTCTGTCTCTCTCTCTCTCTATTACTGGTTCCACACACTGTTAGCAGGTATCCTTGACAGTTGTTCTATGACTCTGCCATCTCCAACATCGTGGTGTCTCCAATACAACCCAGGTTTCACCTTCACAGCTTCATGCAATAGCCTTTCTGGGACTCCATTCAGAGGCCTTCCTACCACACACCTGACCTCAGTGGCTTTCATTGTCCATGAAGAGAAATACTAGAAACCCATTATTGTATTCTTGACTCTAAACCCATAACCTGAACTGCCAAATTCTGCAATTTGATGGGACTGAAACATGATGCCCTCCTACAATTACACTTGCAGCAAATTTCTGTTATTAATGATTTCCTTCACTGCTTAAATATTTTTAAGCTTCTTTTCACAATTTGCAATCTTTGCTGAGTGGAGTTTTTCCCTCTAGTCAGCATTAGGCTTTTCTTTAAACTCTGTACCTTGTTGAGCACAGAACTTAGCTCCATTATATGTTCTGATACACCTTTTGTTTTCAAACTGTACAGTTTACATTTCTCCTTTCCCACATGCTTCTCTTCATCATAGATATGCATAAGAGTGACACAGGCAACACTGGGGTGCCTTGATTCTCCTCTGCTAGCATCATTAATACAAAATACTCCCTCAGCACAGTTTCTTGTGCTCTTACAAGGATGCTACATTAATCCATGCTTAAATTATCTAACCATTTTTCTAATTCAAAGTCCCAAAGTCTTCCATTCCTCTAGATAGCAACATGGCCAGGCTTGTCACAAGAATATGCCATCCCTGGTACCAACTTTTCTCTTCATTAGTGTTCTATTGCTGTAAAGAAGCGCCATGGTCAAGATAACTCACAGAAGAAATGATTTAACTAGGGGCTTGCTTGCAATTTCAAAAGGTTAGTCTACTATCATCATGGAGGAAGCAAGGAAACAGGCATACAGACATGTCAACAGGAAAACAGACAAGAAAACAGGCTAGCAGACATGGCTACAGGCATAAAGACATGGCACTACAGCAGCTACTGAGAGTCTTACATCTTTATCTCTAGGCAGCAGGCAGAGAGACAGGAAGAGACACAATAGGCCTGGCATGGCCTTTTGAAACCTCAGAGCCAACACCTACTGCAACAAGACAATGCCTCCTTATCCTTCTAGTGATCTCAAATGATGCCATTTCCTGGAGACTAAGCATTCAAACATATGAGCCTATGGGGACCATTCTTATTCAAACCACCATAGAAGGGCATTAGATAGTCCACAAAAGGCAATAATATTTTCCCTGTACATGAGTAAGCATTGGTTTGATATGGATTTTTATAAAGAAATTGTTGGATTCTTAAGACATAATTGTTAAACAATCTAGTCATCTTCAGAGGAAATGTACGTATTCTGTCAAATAGTACATTTTCTAAAATACATTTGGAAATCTTCATCTTGAGATGCCTTGGGAGCCTACGGTATGTGTTTTAATTTACTGAAAATTATAATTTATGTGATTGATCTCAATAGGAAATCCAATGTTTTTCAGATAAACAAAAAGTTGTTCTAAATTTTGTACTCCTAAATTTACATGGGGAGATTCTAACTCTCAGTGTGATTGCATATGAGGCTGCAGTTTCTAAGGGGCTGAACAAGGTTAAATTAGGTCATAGAAATGAGGTACCCCATTCTCTAACAGGATTATCATCTTCCTAATAACAGAGAGACAAGAGTCTTCTTATCATGTAAACACATGAAAGGTAGGCCCTGTGAGCATATAGAACCCCTCTCCAGCCATGGCTACTCCAATAGCCCTTTATCTTAAACTTCCAGCACTAGAGTTTGAGAAAATAAATTCACATTTGGAAGCTACACTACAGCACAGTGACCTGACTAATTCACATTGTATTCTAAATGTGTTAAAACAATAATTATAGCATTTTTGCTATAATAACATAATATATAAAATAATAATAATAATAATAATAATAATATAACAAAATAAAAGATAATGTAAAAGAAATTCAGTGAAGATATTAAAAAACAACAATGGTTTGTCTGTCAGGAAGACATTAGAGATACCAAGATTTCAGCAGTATAGTCTCCATTCTGACTGAACTAAACATCTGGAGGGGACAGCAGCATGGAGGACAGTCTGTGCTGACACTGGGAGGGGACAGTGGAATGGAGGATGCTCTGTGCTGACTGAACTAGACACTGAGAGGGAAGAGCAGGTCCACATTATGTTCTCTGTTACTTATTTTTGTGCTATCATTTTGTTAGATTTTTCCAAATTGACACATTCCAATTTGGGCTCTAACTGGAGAATGAACTAAAAACAACCAGCCTTTTGGTTTGCCAATTTCAGCTCCCTGGAAACTTTGGTCATGTATGAGTCTCTGTTTTAATAAGATATTTATTATTGTATTCCTGAACTCTTTTACCTCAATGTGAAAACATACTATTCATTTAGATTAAATCTGCAGACACGTTGCTTCTAAAGCTTAGGAGAGAAAAGAAAATACTGACTTATTATTTTGTTTTCTTGCAGCTGCGGCCTCAGATGTGGATGTTTGTGCATGTGTGTTTAAATCCACTGAAACAATGACACAGTAAGTCACCAGTGATAAGAGAAGGATCAATTCCCTTTCTAAAGTATTTTATAAGATCTAAGCATGGCCTGAATCTATCAGATGGGATTAAAGGACCCAGGTGTCAGGGAAGAGGCTGACAAAAAGGCCTGCCCTTTTTCCCATGAACACAAGGACCAGATGTCTGCCTTGAAGATTGTGGTCACTTTAAAGAGGAACATTGGGACTTACCATCTTAGAAATGAAAGATAGTCTTCTTGTTTACAGTAGAGATTAGTTGCATTTCTGAACAATAAAGCATACACCAAGTCAGGAGTGACATCAAGCAAAACGTGGTTCAGGTGAATCACTGACTCACTTCAGGATGGAAGAAATCCCATCTGATTACAACCAGACATAGGAAATAGAAGGAATAAGAGGATAGCCCACAGAGTGCCAGGAGTCTCTTTCCTGGGCTCCATCTTTGCTTTGGCAAAGACCAACACCTAAGCTTTCTGGATTCTTTTGTCTTTGAACAGCAACAACAGCACATTGTGCAGCTGGCCAATCATGCAGTAGGGAGGCTTTCCATCCCAAGACCAGTTGGTGATGATTTTATGGGTACCAGCATGAAGATTGATAGAGTCTCTAAATTTATATGATGCTAGTGTAGCCACAGATGCCTTTCTTATTCCTGTCTGGAAACCTTACTAATGTTAGCCTGAGAAATATCCAGCACCAGCAAATTCTGAAAGCTGCTTATGCACCAAATAAAAGAGTCTTTTTTATCCATTTTCAATCTGCCTCCTTTTAATTCCATCCAGTTTCCATTCTTCTTCAAATTAAGGTGAATGGGGGTATAATATATAATTAGATTGTGTTATACTATTCATTACTTCATTCACCTTAATCATTTTATCTCTGCGGATATGCAAGGTCAATTTCAGCAACATTAGAACAGAGATGTGGTTAATTTTAAATGAACTGAATATAACCAATAATACACTTGATTAAGATAAGCTCTAAATGGACCAAAACTGTCAGAGGAACTTTATTCTGTTATTAACACTGACAGGCATTTATAGTCATGGTGCTGATGGCTGGCTTTTCCTTTATATTTGTTCAAAGCAGGGCATACATGGGAAAATACCCCTGAATCTCCCTTTCATTTCACATTAGCTGTAGGTCAATCATAGACTGTAAATTTTCAGTTGTGTAATTGTGAGGCTTCCAAAGGATAAACCAGGAACAGAGTTTTCTAACAGGTCAGGGGATGTTGACAAATTCTAGTTGCTGTAATTTCTACAATGGGATGCCATCAAGAAAATAAATGAAAGTGTTTTAGTGATTTAAACTACAGAATATACAACAAACACCTATGTCTTCCCATAATGGGAAAGTCTCTAGGTTGTTTTTCTCCAGTAAAAAAAGAAAGAAAATTCTTGTACATATTGCTAAATACATGTGATCATGCATAAACATAATTTGTCTCAAATAAAAGGGCATTTGCTTCCATGTAGGCTGTTTTCTAGATTACCTGTGTGTACTGCTGTGTACTGGTGGGTTTTCTGGAAACCCACACTGGAAAATGTGTCTCTGTCACTGAACAACTGTAAACAAATAGTATACTCTATGTAATTCATAAACACACTTATTCTGACTGTTTCTGGAGGCTGGGAATACCAAGGTGATGGTCTGATTAAGTGATTAGATGTCTGATAGCAATTCTCCATATAACCCCAGGTTCCCAGTATATAAGTGGTCATGGAGGAAGTGGCTCTCTCAGTAAAGTCTCTAATCCCATTGGGAGGGGGGGCTTCCTCCAGGACCACATGTTCCAATACCATCACATGTGCTTAGAATTTCAATACATGAATTTTGGTGGAACATGCACGTTTAGTCCACTTATTTCTCTTTTCTTTCCCTAGGCTTGCTTTGCAGATATCCACTCTCTTGTAGCTCAACTATAGAGGTATTAGAGCAATTTCTACCTAGTTATTACCCATTTCTTGCAGGGTTTGCCAGACTGTCAGCTGTCTGCTTTGGGCTCTGAACTGGTAGCTCCTCAGAAATCTTATTTTCTTAGAGCTTTTGGGCAGGGAAGTTACCCTCAAAGCCCACTTCCCTGGCTATTTTTAATCTTCCTGATTTTTTGACCCTTTATGTGAGTGTATGATCACCTGTTTTGTTCTTGAGTCAATATCAGTCCATCTGATTTTCCTTAATATACATTCTTCCTACATATTCTTGCCAGTTCCCAATTTCTTTACATAACTGGCATCATGACTCTTGTGCTACTAGACTTATAAACACTAAACTTATGAATGCCCTAAGATTCCTGTCATGGTTTACCTTTACAACAATAGCCTATGTACTTCCAGCTGTCTTCCATAGCTGGGCAGCCCTGAGCTCATCAAAGGCCATGATTATTTCTTTTCCAACTTTCCTACTTTCCCACCTAAGCTATGAAAGACTCATGCTACTAGTGAAATATCTCAAATTATCCATAAAGTGGATGGAATCAGCCAACAACTTCAGTCTTGCTCAAGGTGCTTCAGGGGTCCATAAGGGCCCTAAAGGGTCCCCTTTCTTTTAATAAAAACTAATACCTGCCTTAGGTGGCAGAGGACATCAGCATAATTCCTTACCTGTCATTTGAGGGGTCGCCTATGCTTGTAACCTTACTGTCTTAGGTTGGATATTTGCCATCTCTGTCTTTGGTGATTAGTTTGTCTGAAAGTTCAGCCATGCGTGGGCAGATCAGGAAGATAGCACCAAGGGCAATCACTATGAGCCCCATTGTTAGAGAGCTTGCCCATTTTTTAATTAATCTGCCCACAAGTTGAAGACCTTCTAAAAGGTCTTCTGCACTGGCAAGTGGTACTTGGGTTTCAATGATGTTAATGATCTGCATGGCTAAAGTATGTGTATAATTTAAAAAACTGGTTACTCCAGGACCCCTGGAGAAAAGTAAATACAACTGATGCATTCTTAACTTTAGCTGGTGTAACACAGATATGTGTGGAGAGAGAACAAGAAGCCTTATGAGTCTCCCATAATAAATCCAATTATTCTTTAGTGGGCTAGTTTGTAGATTTAGTTTTAAAATGCCAATTTTTACTAGATAATTAAGTGTTTTTGTGTGGCTAAGGCTTCAGCTAATTCACCTGATAGTTGATCCACTGTGCTAGCAGTATTTACAGATAGGTAGAGGGCTATCCTTGAAACTGTTGCTGCAGTGGCGGAGGTGGCAATAGTAATAACAATCACAGCCATGATCCTGAAATTTCCTTTCCTCTATGCCGCACAAGTTTGCCATCTATAGAAGATGTCTCTGGCATAGGTACCACCCTAGGTATTTGGAACATGAGAGCTATTACTTCACATGTCCATCAGCTAAGCAGTTGGAAGACCAGCTGAGAACAATTGAGACTTCCTCCAAAATTAGGATCATTAACAGAAGATTGTACATAGACTGTTGGGTCAAAAAGAATTTTAGCTGCAAGGGCAGCATATTGCTCAGCACCCGTGAGCATATCTAAATTCCTAGCAGGAAATCCGACAGTGGCATTGGGTTGTGCAGTTTCTTTGCAATAGTCTTGAAATTCACTTCTTCAGAACAAATAATCACCCCCACTCAGAGTGTGGCTCTACAGAGCTGCAACCAATCACTAGGGGTGCAATTTAATGAATGACTCAAAAAATGACTGATTGAAAGGAGTATGGGGCCCATAAGCAGTGACAGCCTCCTTAAGTTGTTTTATATTTAAGTGGGTTATGCTCCCTAAACCTGTTATCCTGAGGATCCACTGTCTCAATCACAGGAAAAGCTTGTCTTTCCTTTTCTAATGCTTCTACCTTGCTTATTAAACCTTTGACCTCCTTCCCTATTCCTCGAAGCACAGAGACCCTACTAAAAGGATCACAAGGAAAGGGGTTGTGTCATGATGGATGGCATTTGTGATCATCAGCTGCAGCAATTCTTTGTTTTACTTGTTCAATTTCTGCTTCTAAAGTATCTTCTTCATCAGTTACAATAGAATTATCATCTCCTAGTTGCAATCCCTCTTGTTCCTGGATAGATTTCACATATTCTAAATCTTGTACTTCCTCAAAAGTCCTATTCATCTCTGCCATTTGTTCTTTTACTTTAATATTGTTACTCAGGAGCACATCTTTAAACTAAATTTCAAAGGGAAAATGTGTCAATAGAGAAATTATCAGGCCCCTCTTTTTTATAAGTCTTTTGGAGATTTCTTTTCACCAGGGTATTTAAGCCTCCAGAGTGCATAAACCAGGGACTATATTTCTCTAATGTGGCAATGAATTCTTTAGCTGTCTTAGTTTTAACCCTGGGGCCCTGTCTCTTCAATAGGGTCACTAATTGCTCACTGAGAATTTCCTTAGAGTTACTGGCACCCATCCTTCAATATACCCTCATTCATTTACTTTGCCTGCCTGCCTCCAAGGGCAATCTCTTAAGTGACCCTTTCTTCCTGAACTCAGTGGGAACCTCCACTTGTAGCGCCCATGCTATGATCTGCTCCACTAATAGGGCAAAGGCCTAGAGATTGGAATAAGAGACAAGACAGCAGGTCATTCATTCAACAGCAATGTCAGAATGTTAAATGCCATTTATTGAGGGTAAGGAGTGGGCTTATATACTGATTCACAGCACAGTGGGAAAACAACAGGGTTTTCAGGCTTAGCCACTCCTAAGTAGATGTGTGTTGGTACAGGAAGAGTACCAATAACAACTCCAGGGGATAAGATGTTCCAGCCAATGGCTTCAGTCTTGCTCAAGATGCCTCAGGGCTCCATGCAGTGCCCTACCTGCCAGGGTGTTAATTTCATGCAAAGTCTGAGCACCTAAGCATAATTGTTTTGTATTCAAAAGTATGTTAGCCATATCATACCCAGAAATCTGCAATCCATAATGCTTCCTATCTTTCTGCCACCCCTTACATTATTTCTACTTCTGAACTGTTCTTTGGACCTTAGTGGAAAGGTGCAGATAGCTCACTTATGACTGAGCATTCATAGTTATTTTTTTACAGTACTTTGACCTGTTCAGAGTCACATCAGTTACTATTGACTACTGCAAAAAGGATTTTCATGTACAAAGCAAAGGCAATTATCTTCACAGTAGGGTTGTGCCCTCCCCAGTCATGGACTTCTGATTGGATTCATACTTCCAAATGACAATTCTTTCTTATATGTCAGACATCAAATACAATCAGAAAGTAATTTAATACCCCTACTATAAAATAGTTGTTATCACATAAGCTAGTTAGTATTGCTGTAAGCAATATTAACAGCTTAGTAAATTTGTTGATGAGAATTTTTCTCCAGTGTCCTACAAAGCACTTTGTAGCACTATGAGGACTATCTACCAGAGAGGAAGCTTCCAATACAGTCCAAGTTTAATTTTTCTATGTGACCAAGCTATATGGTGTATTCAGAAATAAGGTCTTACCGTCTAGTTTTGATGGACAGCCAACAACAATGGCAAATGTCAGTATTGTTTGAGGGAACTGTGGAGATATCCCAGCCCAACAATTAATAAGGAGGTAGCTTATTTCTGGGGCTATAATTTCTATTAAATCACCCAGGGCTTCTATAAAAATCTTTATCTACATGCAGGGGGTAACTCCTATAAAAGTGTTTTATTCATTTTTTGATTATTTATCAAATATGCTTTCTTAATGCCTGCTTCATGTCCTTAGTCCTGCCTTTTCTTGAGAAATCACACACATGTACATGGTTAGCTTTCTTTGGCTCTTGAATAAAAACTTAACATTGAGTTTTTGCTTTTCTGTAGGAAAGGTATCATTTTCCTCTATTTGCAAGACTTTCTCTTAGTGTTTGTTTTGTCAGTTTAAAGGATACACTTCAATGTATTTTCTGAAACATATTCTGCTTGGAATTTTCTGAAATCTTTGCAGATTTATACCTCTCACCAAATTGAGATTTTGAGCCTCATGTTTTCTAACCCTCTTTCTAAGACCCTAATATCAATACTTTCTATGTCATTACATGCTTTTTGCTGCTTTAAAAAAAACACTATTGAGTTTTAAACATTTTTTTCTCTCTTATATGTAATCATGTTGGACTTTTCTTGACTCCTTTGAAAATTTCCACCCTAATTTTAGATGTATCTTTGAAAAATATTACTCATTCAGAGGGATCTACAAAATATACAAAAACCTCAAGAAACTGGACATTCAACTACCAAATAATCCAATTAAAAATGGGGTACAGATCTAAACAGAGAATTCTTAATAGAACTATATCAAATGGCAGAAAAACATCTAAGGAAGTGCTCATCATTCTTAGCCATCAGAAAAATGCAAATTAAACACACTCTGAGATTCCATCATACACTGATCAGAATGGCTAAGATCAGAAACACCAATGACAGCTTATATCATGTTGGAGAGGACATGGAGAAAAGGTAATCCTCCTCCACCTCTGGTGGGAGTGCAAACTTGTACAGCCATTGTGGAAATTACTAGGGTGATTTCTCAGAAAATTAGGTTTCAACCTACCTTAAGACCCTGCAATAACCCTTTTGGGCATATACCCAAAGGAGGTATATCACACCATAAGAACATTTGCTTAACTGTGGACAGACACTTTTCCACCTAGTTACACAGTCATTTTGACCCAAATAAATACACAGAGGCTAATTAATTTAAACTCTTTGGCTGATGGCTCAGAATTCTTACTGGCTAGCTATCTCTTAATTATTAACCCATAACTATTAATATATGTATTTTCACAGGGCCTTATCTTACCGGAGAATGCTCAGGCATCCTACATTCCCAGTCGTTACATGCCATTGGCCTGGCAGCTGCTCTCTATGCTCTCTCCCCAGAATTCTCCTTGTCTGGTAGCCCCGGCTTGTACCTCCTGACTGGCTGCTGGACAATCAGTGTTTTATTCACCAACCAATAAGAGAAACCTATATACAGAAGAACATCCCCCATCACTCAACTGTGTTCATAGCCACATTATTCATGATAGCCAGAACTTAGAAACAACCTAGGTGCCCCTCAACTGAAGAACAGATAAAGAAAATGTGGTACATTTACATAATGGAGTATTACTCAGCAATAAGAAACAATGACATCCTAACATTTGCAGGCAAATTAACAGAAAAAAATTAAAAGATTCTGAGTTTATCTAACTCGCTAACCCAGACCCAGAAATATAAATATAATATATACTCACTCATAAGTGGATACAAGATATAAAGCAACAGATACCCAGGTTACAATTCACAACTCTAGATAAGCTAGAATCCTCTTCCAGAAACAGATGGGAGCATATGCAAAAATCCAAAACTAACCAATGAACCAAGCTCCTGAATAGCAATTGAAGTGAGGGAGAAGTGATAATATGAACAAAGGAATCAAGACCACGATGGAGAAAATCACAGAATCAGCTAATCTGAGCTGGTGGGAAATCACTGACCCTACTCTGACAAATGGAGAACCTGCATAAGACTGAACAAGACTCCCTTAAAATAGGTGAAAATGTTGTGGCTGGGACAATATATGAGGCCACTAGTAGTGGGTCCAATATCTAACTCTAATGCACAAACTGACTTAGTGGAGCCCATTCTATGTGAAGAGATACCTTACTCAGTCTAGACACAGGAGTATGGAAGGTGGATAGGTACCTTAATCCTGCCTCAATGAGATGATGGGTACATTTAGAAGACTTCCTAGGGGAGACATTACTCTCTCTGAGGAGCAGATGAAATGTGGTCAGGGTGGAATTTGGAAGTGGCAATAAAGGAAGAAGGGGGAAATGGCATTGGAACTTAAAAAATAAATTAATAAAAAAGTTAAAATGTTTATTAGTCATTGCACATTTTTTAAAGACTCATTTTAATTTTAATTTTTGTGCAAGAATGTTTATGTGAGGGCATCAGAGCCCCTGGAGTTAGAAACAGTTGTGAGCTATCTTGTAGGTGCTAGGAATTGAACCCATGTCCTTTGTACTCTTATCCTCTGATACAACTCTCCAGACGCTAGGCATTGATCTTTGCAAAGTCTTTCTTAAAACTCAATTTTCTTGTAGAAATTTTATTTCTTTCCCACATTATAGGCATTTTTCCCACTAGAACTTATTTAAATACTTTAAAATACATTTCTGGTAATTCTAAATCTGAAATAGCATGAGTTTGTACTCTTTGTTTTCCCCATATTTGCTTATTTGTTTTTGTTTTCTTTCTTGTATTCCGGTGTGTGTGTGTGTGTGTGTGTGTGTGTGTGTGTGTGTGTGTGTTGTATTTTCTAGTGTTAACATAACTTTTCATAAATCAGACATCAGAATTCATATTGTTGTATAGACATGGGATCCTGGTGCATTCTTATAATTCATACCCAAATTTCTGAATCCACAGTTTAATTCTTTGCTTGCTTTTTTGTTTATTTATTTTTTATTTTGCACATCCACTTTCTGGAAGATGCTTCTGGACTTCGTAGTTTAGAAATGAACTAAAAATTTTAACAGTTGTTCACAGGATTTGGACTCTTTCTCTCTGACTCTTCTCAGGGTTCCCCAATTTATTTTCTAGTGCTGCATTCTATAGTGCTTCATAATCTTTCACCTGGCTCCTCCATGACTTAGGAACATTTTAGTATGGTTGCATGCCAATAGTGGGAAACCATTTTGCTAAAGGCCACCATGAGTAGCAAATTTTGTTCATACTAGTTTTTTATTATATGCAGAATTATATATGGTGACTACTACTTAGTGCTCTAGCATTCTGCTTTCTTTTTACTGTTTTTGGTAGCTCTTTCCCATGTTTTGTCCCAAATCTGTAGTTGTTATTTAAAGAAGCTAGATTTATACACCCTAATATTTTTATAGTCTATGTGTTTTAGTTTCCTTTTTTCCCTCTCTCTTTGTCCCACTTTCCTTCTCTCTCTCTCTTTATCTGTATTTCTTTTTTGATAACTAAGTCCAGTTAGTTCTGTTCATTAGTGAATGTTTCTGGGGCCACCCTCTGGAAAATCTACTGGAAAATATACCAGTGGCTACACTCTCAAAAAGGTTTTATTCTTCTGCTCCCAATAGGTATACACTGCCAAAAGCTCCTCATGTAACAAATGAGGCCTGGAAAGCCCTTCTTCCAGCTATGTAGGAATTTTTGTTGGCTTGCTCTTGCTCAGGGTTTATACAGGTAACCACAGCTGTTACGAGTACGTGAATGCAATAACCATTTCACGTTCAAGAAACAGTCCTCTATAGCATTTCTCCCCCATCTTTAGATTTTTACATTATTTCCACTCTACTTCCCCAATTTTTCTTGAATCTTGATAGTGCTAGGGAGTTAATGTAGATTTCCCATTCAAGGTTGAGCACTTATCTCTTACTCTTAAACTTTTGACTCATTATGAATCTTTCCATGGACTGTTGCCCATTGAAAAATGAAGTCTCTCTGGCTAATGTTGAAACATCCTAGGTGTGGGTGCAAGCATAGATTTTATTTAGAAGGAAAAAAATGTAATTTTAACATGAAAAATAAAATAGGTTCCAACTACTGTGCAAAATGTTTACTTATTCATTTCAAGTCACACTTATCAAACTGCAAAACTTGTAGGATTGGTATTTATTTTAAGAAATTGGATTTGTCAAACTGGACATCGAGTATAAGTTTATAATCCCAAAACTTAGAAGGCAAGCAGAAATGTTTTGAATTAAAGGCTAGCTTGGGCTAAGGTGAGAGTTCCAAACCATCTTAGTCTACTTACAGAGACCCTGTGTCCAAATTAAAAACAAAAACAAAACATAAAAAAGAGATCAAAATTGCCTCACAGACTTTGTGTAGTATAATATAATGTTAATCAATGACTGACTCTTATACAGTTAACAAAACTTCCTGTATAATTCCCTTATATAAATTATACCAGTGCCCTCCTGCATAAAGGATAGCTGTCCACTATGTTATCACCACATCTCTGTCTCCCCAGATTCCCTATAGTCTTGAGAAAGCCCTGACATCTGTGAATACTTGCCTACCCACACTGTCATATGAAATTGGAAGTAAAGAACAATGCCAGAAGATGGGCAACAATGTCAATGCCTTCCATCTTTTCAAAGCTTTCTGAGATACTACTGTTAGTGATTCTCTTGTTCTGGTAAGTCTAGACAAGGGAACTAAAGCCTGACAATGTAGGTTACTCAGCTCATCTAAAATCTTATTTTTTATGTTCTACAATGCATGATAATGTTAATAGCCCACTGAAATTCTTGGAAAATCATAATTTGTAGTGGTAAGTTGCATTTTTTTAAACAGAATCAAGATTAATTCCTTATATTTTTCAATTATCAAGAAGCTATAATAATAAGTGGTAATGAAAAATAGGCTTTGACCCTAAGCTGCCAAGATGGCATTATCAGTTCTGCTTTATTTCATTTGTTTTAGCAATAACAAGTATGTTAATATTGTAGTAAACACATTAGCCTCCATCTCCCTCAGTCTCCACACTAGTAAAATGAGGTTATTGTATATATAGAATTGTTATAGGATTACATTAAACAATACAAATTCTTTTAAACCCAGTTTATCTTTCAGTGCTCAGAGCATATTACTCCTTCTAGTTTCCATTAATACATTCAATATAGTTTATTGGTTGTAAATGAATGTGGGATAGAATGTGATACTCAGTTAAAAAAATCTGATTTCATGGTTCTCATGTAGATGTTCAGTATGCACACAATGTGAACTCATTCATTTATACGAAGAGCTTGCAATATACTAGCAGCCTTTGAATAAGCAGTATAAGCTGTCTTTAAACTCTATACGTAATTAATAATATATCATCATTTAGATGTACATCATTAAGAGTACTTAAAATTGTATTATCAACATTGGTGAGCAGAGGGTTAATTAATTGGATTTAATTCTAATGAGGAATGAATCATGCCTGTGATCAGGCCAATATACTTCATGTAACTGTGCAGCAGGACCAGATTGTTGTGCATTGGTGAAAGCTACACAGAACTGCAGCTGCTATGTTAAAGATGAGCCAGGAAAGGCTCTTCCTTCTGACATGGGCCACCAACACATGCTGTGGTTATTTTCAGACACTAGGCGCAGTTGACACAGCTGTTTTCTAAGTGATCGCCTATTTAAATTTCAGACTAATTAGGAACTGTACTTGTAGGAATGCATTTTCTGGGTGTGTGCATGTGTGAATATGACACAGCCTGTGACTACCGTATATCTCAGGGGAAGTTTGTATGAAAGAGATTGTTTCATACACAGAAATGTTTCCCAGCTCTTTCTTGATCTGCAGGATGGTGCTTTACACTACACCATCTATGGGATCTGCTCTGGCAATTGGTTGATAGTAATTTTTCCATATCAGTTAAATTCCATATCAACAAACATTTGTGCTTGAATTCTCAGGCCTTAAATAAATCTTCTATTGTCATACCTCTACCAAGCATTTGGCCAAGGAATATTTCAGAATAACGTCTGATGGTCAAATAAGTAGTACCATCTGCTCCAATTTAGAGGACTCCTCAGTGGCAGCTGTCTGTTTCTGAGTCCTGAACACCAGAACTCATTTGTCGGAAAGGACACATATTTGGTGTTGTGGCCATTCTTGGTAGAAGTGCTGATTTTTTTCTAGAGTACAATACCTGATTTTTATGAAAGTTGGATTTCTGGAAACTATTGTCTGTGTTTCAGAATATAACTGTGAATCTTGATTCAACAAAGAAGACCTTCTAAACAGTAGTATTTAATCCCAAAATTTCTTGTCATGTTTTTATATGTGAGCAGGCATTACATTCTCCCTAAGAGACTGATTATTTTTATCAAATATGTGGTCTTTTTTGTTTGTTTGTTTGTTTGTTTGATGGGAGATGTTATTCTGTAAATATGTTTCTCATACTGGTTAATGAATAAAGCACTGTGGCCAATGGGAAATCAAGATAGGCGAGGCTAGAAGACAAGGAGGAAAGAGAAAGTAGTGAGGAGGAGTCAACATGGAGAGCCTGGAGAGGTACCATGCTAGCCACTCTGGCTGGTAAGATGAACCACGTGGAAATACTTAGAATAGTAGAAATGAGTTAATCATTAAGACAGAGCTAGCCGGAAACAAACTAGTACCTGGCCAACAGAATTGTATCAAATACAGAGTCTCAGCGTATTACTGGGGGATGGCGTGGTGGTAGGACCAGGCAGCCAGTGGAAAAACCTACTCATAACATAATGGTGTCAGAAATGGAACTGAGAACTTTCACTTAAAACTTAACAAATGCTAAAAAAATAGTTTTTAGAAACAAAAGAACAGAGACAAGCAAGGCTTCTTGGTAGCAGCATTTTTCTGTGTTGGACTGTGTTTGGTGAAAGACAAGCAAAGATTTGCCCAGCTCCTTTAAGGGAGGTTTCCTGACTCAGCATAAGCAGCAAAAACTGCACTGATTTTAAATTTTAAAGAGCTCTGAAAACAATTCATTGGTGTGTATGAGAGCTGGCAATGGCAGTGACCATATCTCCAAGCCAGCAGCATGCTTTTGGATGCAGCGAAGACCAAGGCGGTGAGCACAGCTCTCACTGCTGGTGGTAAAATAGCTGCCGCCATCTTGGATAGACCTCAGCTAAAACTGTGACTTTCATTTTAGGAATGTTGTCTAGCAGATAAAAGACTCATGGCCAGAAAAAAATAAAAGATTTAAAGTAAAGACGGATTCACATTAAGAAAAAGTACTAAAGGTTTACACTGTGTTCTAAAACATACATAGGCTTGGGAGAAAAAAAATTGTTTTAAAAAGACAGAGTATAGCTGGGTGTGGTGGCACATGCCTTTAATTCCAGCACTCAGGAGACAGAAACAAGCAGATCTCTGTGATTTCACAGTAAACCTGGTATACAGAGTGAATTCCAGGACAGATAAAAGTTACACAGAAAAACTCCATCTCAAAATATGTAAAAATATAAGTAAAAGAAATAGAGTAATAAAAAAGCCACATAAAGATGGAAAGTACAGAGAAACTTTGGATATTGTAAGCTGTTCTATTATCTTTAAGTTGTTTGACTTCTGAGGAAATAACAACAACTGATAAAAGAAATGCTGCTTTATATATTTTAAAAATTCTTTAACTCCAAAATTTAAGTTCAAGGACAAGTTACTGTGGAAAAGGACTTCCAATTTTGTTTCCACAGAAAATGAAAAGCTGTGGATTCCTTGTGGTTTGATCAAGCCAGACACCCTGAAACAGCACTCCAGGTGATCCAACACTCAAAGCAGTTGGGACAAAGCAGCCTTGAAGACTACAGCCAGGATTTTTGTATCTTCTTAGGATTCTCCATGACAGTGCCCCCTACCAGCAGGAAGTAGTTTGGAAACGAATGATGCCCAATTTCCCAAATATTGTTTGTAAATGTTTGTTTTCATTTAAGTGGGCTTGGTTATAAATGGTTAATGACCACAAGCAATCTTTTTAAAGGTAAACAGTGAATTATGGTATAGGTATGAATGCTTTGTTTTGGAATGGATTTTCATTTATTGATACAAATTTAAGGTCAATTTTGTGATATGTATTTTTCTCCTTTTTTTAGGTATTGTACTTATATAGCTCATTGAAAAATGTAATGTATAATTTAGTACAGATTATAGAGAGTTACCTAAGATAATCAAAATGTGTAGTTAAGTTAGTTAGGATTTCTAGATATGCAGAGATGTATTTGAGATAAATAGGCATTCTTCAAACCTTTCAAAGACCTACAGAATATGGCATTTAAAATGGTTTAGGGTTTTTCTTGACAGTGAGGCATAACTGCTCCTGGTAACACCACCTGTGTCAAAAAGGAAGATGGACAGCGAAGAAAATTGTTATGGAGTTTGCTTCTAATATGGCAAGACTAGCCATTTGGGCAAGATACTGCTCTTGTCTGGACTGTTTGACTTTATGTTGTATAAACTGGACATGCAGGACCCACATAAAAGTGACTGCTAAAACAAGAAGGACACTGATACAGGATCCCTGCTTCATGAAAGGGTCTGCCAGACACACTATGGCCTATAGGCTGAAGATGGAACATTACAGAAGAACTTTGGGTGACTGACCAGGCAGTGACTTTTCTGTCATTTCTTCTGTCATCTTTGATGGAGTTGAAGCCACATAGTTATGGTTATAGTTTTCCTTAGTTAGGATTAAAGATAAGTTTCATATAAGACTTTGGATTCACAATGATAGGATAGATGATGGAATATTTTCTTAAATCTTACAAAGTGTTAATGGACTAAATGTTGTTAACTATGATTCTTATTTGATAACTGGTGTATGGTATATTTTGCTATGTTAAGGTTAAAACCCTTTTTATTTTAGACAGAAAAGAGGAGATGATGGGAGATGTTACTCTGTAAATATGTTTCTCATACTGTTTAATGAATAAAGCACTGTGGTCAATGGGAAAGCAAGATAGGCAGGACTAGGAGACAAGGAAGAAAGAGGAAGTAGTTAGGAGGAGTCAACCTGGAGAGCCTGGAGAAGTAAAACGCCAGCCAGCTGCTCTGGCCGGTAAGATGAGCCACATGGAAATACTTAGAATAGTAGAAATGGATTAATAATTAAGACAGAGCTAGCAGGTAAGAAATTAGTAACTGGCCAACAGAATTGTATCAAATACAGAGTCTCTGCATGTTATTTGGGGCTGGCATGGCAGAGGGATCAGAATGGCAGCTGGGAAAAACCTGCTCATAGCAATTGTTTTTTGAAGCATGGTTTCATTGTGTAGCTCTGGCTGACCTATAGATCAGGCTGTCCTTAAACTCACAAAGATCCATTTATTTCTTCCTCCCCAGTGCTGGGATTTAAGGTGTGCACCACCACTGCCTGACATAATGTGGTGTCGAATAAACTTGATTATACTTTGTGAGCAAAGATTACCATAGATATCATAATCTAGAATTAGATGTGGAAAGCTTCAGCTGACTATTAGAAGTCAATAGTCTGGGGAAGTATTCAGGTAAAAATATTAAAACAGAATAATTTTGCCAACACTACAATGACACAATTGTGTAGTCATTTAAGTACTAAATGCTGCTTATTGTGACACAGACACTTTTCTAAGTACTGGAGTCTATAAAAGGGTTAGTAAGACAATACCCTTTTACTTAAAGAGTTTGGAGTCTAATCAGATGGGATATCTCATTAATAATGCAAGGCACATTTTACTACTACCATTAGAAAAGCAGATGATTTAATCTGAGAACAGATCCTAAGATAAAAGGACTCCAATACAGGGGAAATTTACTGTAGCTCCAGGCATTTAAAATTTACTGTGAAAAGAACTATAATATTTGAGCATACAAATGCAGATTATACAGCATATTAGATAAATAAAAGGTAAGCAAGCTAGAAAGTACAAAGGGTCATGGAAATTAGACAAGTTACCAGAAGACTAAAAATTCCATATGGGCGGAGGCTGCATCTTGGATTTCCATTGCTAGATTTCCTAGTATAGTGTCTGTCACATGAACATTTCCTAATATTTTTATAACAAATCAATGAGAAATTAGTTGTAGTGAATATACAGTGCTTAACACTGGAGGTGTATATGACTGATGATATTGGCATAGTTCAGTGGTAGAGATTTTGCCTAGCATGAGCGAGGTCATGGGTTCCATCATGAGTTATATATATATATATTCTACAAAACCTAAAAGATACACACACACACACACACACACACACACACACACACACACACACACGATGTTAAGATATTTTTTTTCTTAAAATGATTTCTTATGGTAAGTCATTTTCAGTTGCCCTATTCATGCTTCACCAAATCTACAGTTAGACCCTTTCTTGGGGTAGTCTATTTTTAGAGTTAATAGGTATGAACTTTGAAGAAAATTTTGTAATATATTCAAGAAATATTTGTCAAGTTTTAGTAGCAAATTGAAGTTAGAAGAAGGAACTAGAAAATCAGAAGATAGGTTAGTAGAAAATATTGCTGATGAAATGAAAAGAAGATAGTTGAAAAATGCAAAAGTAAAAAACATAATAGAATGTGTAATATAGCCAAAATATTAGATTTTTCTTTTAGCCTCTGGCCAGAGAGTTCTTGTTGCATTCCTTTATTTGTTGCATGATTCTCCTTGGGAGCCTCCCAGAGTGAGTGGAAAGTTCCTGGCATATAGAGTGTGTTTCTAGCACTCATCTTCAGTTTAAAATATCTTCGAACCAGTTGTTGCAGCCTAGTATACAGATGAGGCCAGTAGAAAGTTTTTATTTCTTTACAAATTTCAAATGGGTGCCTTTTTCCTTCCTTCCTTCCTTCCTTCCTTCCTTCCTTCCTTCCTTCCTTTCTTCCTTCCTTCCTTCCTTCCTTCCTTCCTTCCTTCCTTCCTTCCTTCCCTCCTTCCTTCCTCCCTTCCTTCCTTCCTGCCTTCCTTCCTTCCTATCTTCTTTCTTTCTTTTCTTGCTTTCTTTTAATTATTATTTAACAAAATTTAGGGAATTGTTTAAATACAATCAAGTGCTATTGATTAGTTTGGTATTTGGTACCATTACAAGTTTCTGACTTAACCAAATCTATTCAGGTATTTGTCTTTTTGGATCACAATGTTTCCTTTTTCTCCTTTCAGCCTTTATAGCATTTTTTTTGTTTGTTTTTCTGTATTTTATCTGGAATAACCTTTCTCTTTGTTTATTTTAGTGACTCATTTAGCTATTGATTTCTTTAATTCAATGATTATTTCATTAACAAAGTTAAAGTTTAAAAATTTCATTTATATTATTGATTGGATTTTAATTTTTTCTAACTTTAACTTTCCTATTATTAAATAGCTCCCAATTTTATTGATTTATATCAATAGTTACTAACTTCCTCTTTCTAATGACTACTTAGTTTTTCTTCTTCTGATATGAGAATCATGGAGTATCTATGAGAATAAAGGAGTCTTTCATTCATTGGTGGAAGCTTAGGAGGTAGAGAGCCAGCATGGATGTCAATAATACCTTAGCCAGCCACATGGGAGGAACAGAATCTAATAGAAAAGAGTAAGACATTCCAGAGACATAGAGAAAGAATATGTAAGTTCTGGCCAACATCTGAATTAAAAAAAAAGGGGTAGGGGAGATTATGCAATTTTGAGTCAAGACTCAGACTCAGGACTGAGTCCCAACAGAACCACATAAGGGGCTCCTAGTAACTGGGCTAAGTGGGATGGGAATTCGGGGAAGGAAGAGTACATTATCTTATCAAAGGGCTAATTATTTAATTTCTTTAGCACAGCTTCAGGTAAACATCCTTCCTGAGGGGAGGACCCTGGATCAGGTGATTGGCAGGACCAACCCTATTAACTCTTAAGGGAAGAGACAATGGCATATTTCTACCCAGAGGTAGATTGCATTGTTTTGGCTAAGAGGCAATAGGGCTTCCCCTTAAAGGGCCTTTAGTACTATTGTAACATTTGTGGCCTATTAAAGTGATAGATAGCATAGATATTCACTTCTAGAGCATCCTTTTTCCTAATACAAGAATTTGAAACCACAGTTTCTGTTGAAGAACTATTCCGGCAATATTATATCATACACAGCTTTGCATGCTGTGTTGCCATTATCACTCATTGCAAAACATTATTTTCTTCCTTTTTATTCTTCTTTGATTTTATTTTTCACTATATTGTATGATTTTTATATATTTTGAAATTTTAAAATACAGTTATCTAAATCTGTCTCTATTAAAATTTTTAATTATTTGCACTATGACCGGGTAACAAATACTGTGTAGGTGCAATTACTTTAAAAGCTGTTAAGTGTAGCTGAAAGTTTCTTGTCCCTCTACCCTTCTCAGCCCTAGATGAACACATAGAGATGAAATATTAATTATTAAACTGTTGATCAGTGGCTACGGCTGTTTATTGGCTAGTTCTGTCTTAATTATTAATCTATGTATTTCCACATGGTCTTAGCTTACCTGAGAATGCCTGGACTTGTTACTCCTTTGTGGTCTACATGGTATCTGATCTCTTGTGGGCTCTCCTGCTTACCTTTCCCAGAATTCTCCTTTTCTCCTAGCCCTGCCTATTTGCCTGTTTCATTGGCCAAATGGTTTTTTATTTACCAAAAATAAAAGAAACATATATACAGAAGACATCTTCCATCAGTTAACTTATGGGCAATTGTTGTTCCCTACGTTAATCACCAGCTACTACAAATAGAATTAGCTCTGAAGAGTTAAGAGACATATTAATCTATGGGTTTAAGGACTCAGTTTAATAATGGCAATTTGACCATGCTCCAGTGGAAGCCTACCCATCCAAGAATATATGAGTTGCACAAGTTGAATTTGATGTGTTAAAAAAAATAAGACACAAAATTTGGTGGGTAGGGAATAAGGGGGTAGATCTGGGAAGAGCTGGGAGATGGGGATATGGGGATGGCAGAATATAATCAAAACACATGAAATTATCAAGAACTAATAAAAACAAAGTTGTTGACGCTATAATTATCAATGTTTAAAAGAGCAATGTTTAAAAAAGGGTGAGGTTCCTTTGTGGAAAGATAGAAATGGAAAATGTTATGTTATAAGTTATACCTATTTTTTCTTTTGATGGTTGCTATAAGTTAATATGGAATTTTAATATGCTACCAACTATCTTTAGTCTAACTGAAAACACTGTTAGAGCTCATGAGGTACGATGGCCATATCAATAATGTCCTTCAATTTTCCCCTCTGTCCTTGAAAATGAAATCATATATTTTAGTTTTGTATCTCTTGAAATTTTTATTATGATTAGTATATTGAAGACAACCCAATTTAAAGAAGTTTAAAAATGAGAAAAATATATTCTGCCCTTTCTTGAGGGTAAGGATTATATATGTTCCTCTAAGAATCCTCAGCCTGTAGCTCATGTCAAAGTTCTCAAGATCTTTGAGCTGGAGAGATGGCTTAGTAGTTAAGAGGACTTGATGTTCTTGTTTCCATTACCTTTCCCGTTTCATACATTCATTGTTGTGTTTTGAAGCCTGGTTTCAGTCTAAATGGAATTTTCTTAAGTATATTAGTGAGATAGTTTGAATGAGAATGGGCTCCATAGGCTCATATATTTGAATGTTTGATCCTTAGGGAGTTGTACTACTTGAAAGGGATTAGGAGGTATGGCCTTGTTAGAGGAAATTTGTCACAGGGGGTGGGCTTTGAATTTTCAAAATCCCAAAACTGCCATCATCTCTGTCTTCTTGCTGTCTGGGTTAATAGCCATTTCTAAGGCTACTGTATTACTCTTAGCACCGCAGTTTGCACTATAGGAACCAGACAAGGCTTTCCTGCTTCTTAATGTCAATGTAGTAAGGGTGTCAAAGGGCCCTGGTATCTACATAGACATCAACTTCAGAGGGTTTAACTAACTAACTTCCTCCTGACTACACTTGGATTCTTCAATATACCTGTGTCCTTGTGCATTCTTAAGGTTTTTTTATTTTTTATTTTTTTTTTCAGATAAATCTGGTGACAAAAATTGTTATGAAAACTTCCTCTGTAATCTTTTCTTCCATGTCCATAGAAAATGTGGGTCCTATTTACTATCATCTTCGGCCCCCAAAGAAGTGAATTATTTCTTCCTTTTGTGTAACCAAATAACAATGCTCAAAGCCTCATAAAGTCATTGCTGACACTGTTGCTACTATTTAGATCACTATGATTCAACACCTGATCTGATTTGTTCTCTGTGTCATGAACATTCCAAATATACCAGTGTTCCATGCCATGTCTGCCTATTTTTTTTCAGAACCATTATTATTTCATCTTCTGTCTCAAATTCAACAGAAGCCTTGCCACTCCACCTGCCCTCTCTAGTATAAATGTCATGAAAACCTGTGAGCCAGTCATGAATTGTGCAGTTGGAGAGAATGGTTTGTATGTACTCAATTGAATATGACCGGGGAAGGCCAGAGAGTCTGATCACATAGCTTACTTCTCTTAAAGATCCAGAGATAGTACACTTAATAGAGCTGGTGTCACAAAAATTGAGTAACATTTTAGAGCAGGAAAGACTTCTCTTATTAATAAACAAAGAAGCACAGACTCTTTCTATGTTTCCAAAACATAGAGGTCTCTGGGGGGAAGTTCAAGTTCCCTTTCTCTTCATTCTTAACCTTAAAAATAACTAGGTTTACTTCTTCCATGTTAGACTGGAAGAACTTTAAAATTTTGTAATCAAATTATATATGTATTTAAGTACTTAGGATTACTCTATGAATAATCATTACTCTGATAACTGCTATGACTTTGCCTCATTTCTCTCTGGTTAGTCAGGTTATGGGATTCTCTGTTTTTATGAGTTTAGATTTTCTGATGTATAGTCATGGCTAAGTAAGCATGTTCTGCTAAGCTCACCCAGTTGTTTTCCATCACACAGACAATCATCCTGAAGTCATTGTTTATCTCCACCTGTGTTCAGACTAGTGTTCCAGTTAAAATTGAGATTTTCTGCAGGCTTATATTTTTCTAGATTTTGGATCAAATGCTAGCTATTCTGTGTTATTTTAAGCATATGAACTCTGTTTCCTTCTAAAACCTTCTGAAATGTACTGTGATAAGCAGACGAGTTCTTTCCTAGTGAACTTGATCCTTTTAGGCTATTCGCTGTCTTTAATAGGAACGTTTTAAAATAATGTTTTTAGGGGACTATTTTAACATTATTGGTAAGTCTGATTTTTTTGGGTTCTTTCATAAATACCCAAGTTTTCAGCAAGAATTCTATTTTGTATCTGTTATCCTCTGTGAGTTTCATTAGAGGAACACTTCCTGACAACATCCCTACCCTGCTCCCAACCTATTTCCATGGAGTTTTAGTTTATGATATTCATCAACAGGCCTAAAGCAACATCCCTGAAGGAAGTTCTTTGTCTAATTACACTCTTTTTATTTCCTGACCCGGATTATTTCTTAGCCTTACACTCACTCTGTAAGTTTCAGAAACTGCCTGAGATTTGTAAATTTGTTTACTTCAAGTTTCATTTACTTTCTGAGTTTAATCAGCCTCACTCCAGGAGTGAATGCTTCAACTCTGGAAATCTGTACATATAGTCGTCTTATTCTTTAGCCTCTAGTTCCTTGATTAAGAAAACTTATCTGTTCTGTGTCATCACTGTCTTCTACACCAAGGACTTGACAATGCTAATGTACTGTACATCCAAGAAAATAAGGTTTACTTTATTTGTATTTCTTCTCTGATATATGAAAGTTTTTTGATTATTGTTTTCTAGTATTTATTTTTATATATTATTATCACATTTATTTTAAGGTAGAAAAATACAATTATTGTTAAAAATTCAAGTTAAATATAATATACACAGAGCTAATAAGATAAGATATTGCTGACCTTTGGGGAAATTCCTGGAGCCCATCTGAGCACAATAGACCAGCCTATTCATGAGGGACCACCAGTAATTTCCAACTACCTGGTCTGTGACTCCCAGCACCAGTCTTCTACTGGAGCTGTGAGCCCCTCCCAGAGATCTGCCTATATCTGTGGGTACACCCTGAGTTCCTGCAGGCTGGATCCTTGACCCCATTGCAGGACCTAAAGAGGCCCTACTCAGCTGGAGAATGCCAGCTAGACCCGTCTATTGGTGCAGAAACATCCAGAGTACCAGCCCAGCCTTTGGCCCCATCACCAGGTCTTGGCTATGAGTGAGTTTGGGTCTAATCCCGCTGGGGCAGCGGATTCTCCCTTACATCCTCCGGGAAATCCCTGGGTGGGTCCTAGATCTCCCTGCCCCTGCATCCTGTCCCCACTGAGAGTGCTCTTGGAGGTCCAATATACCTCTACCCAACTCCACCTAGAGCCTGCCCTCCTCCTATGTCCTTCCCTACCCTGCCCACTGTCCCAAGGCTCTGGTTGAACACTGAGCCAGAGGGTGGAGCCAACAATCCAGCCACCTTCAGGGAAATTCCTGGAGCCCATCTGAACACAATAGACCAGCCTATTCATGAGGGACCACCAGTAATTTCCAACTACCTGGTCTGTGACTCCCAGCACCAGTCTTCTACTGGAGCTGTGGGCCCCTCCTAGTGACTGCCTATCTCTGCTGGTCCACCCTGAGTTCCTGCTGGCTGGATCCTTGACCACATTGTGGGACTTCTGCTAAAGAGGCCCTAATCAGTTGGAAAGTGCCAGATAGACCCACCTATTGGTACTGAAACCTCCTGAGTATCAGCCCAGCCTTTGTTCCCCAACATCAGACCTTGGCTAGAGGCCTTGGCTTGAGCTAGACCCGACTATCCCTGAGGAAACATCCTTCAGGCTAGCCTCTGCCAAAGAGGCCTCAGCTCTCCTCTGCTGGAGCCTGATCTTTGACCCCCATTGGGCCCCTGCTTACGAAGAGACCTCCTAGAGAGCTTGAACCACCCAGAACTACAGACATCGAAACTCTGACCCACCTAAATCCATAGAGTGAGGGAGAAACCCCACCAACACCTACTGGAAGAAGCTATGGGAAGACAGAATACAAGAAAACACCTAACATCAGAAAGACATGCATAACACCACAAGAATCTAGGGAAGCTACACCAACTAGAACAGAACACAACAAAACAAATGAATCAGAAGAGAACGACCTATAAATTATTGTCATAAAAATGATAGAGGCCCTCAAAAAAGATATGAGAAATCCCTTAAAGAAGTGGAAGATAAAACAAACAAAAAATTGGAAGAAATGAATAAAATTCTTAAAGAATGTACAAAAAGCCAAGAAAAAACAATTAAACAGGTTCAAGACTTGAAAATGGAAATGCAGACAATAAAGATAACATAAACCAAAGGAATGTTGGAAATAGAAAAAACTGGTCAAACGATCAAAAACTGCAAAGGCAAGCATAACCAACAAAATTCAAGAGATGGAAAAGAGAATCTCAGGTGCTGAAGATAAACTAGAGGAAATAGATTCATCGACCAAAGAAAATCGTAAGTCCAACACATCCTTAACACAGAACATCCAGGAAATGTGGGACACTGTGAAAAGGCCAAACCTAAGAATAATAGGCATAGAGGAAGGTGAGGAAGCCCAGCACAAAAGGGCTGAAAAATCATATTCAACAAAATCATCAAGGAAACCTATCCCAATCTGAAGAAGGACATGCCCATGAAAGTACAAGAAGCATATCGAAAACCAAATAGACTGGACCAAAAAAAGAAAAAAAAAAAGACCCCTCAACTTATAATAATCAAAACACCTAACATATAGAATAGAGAAAGAATATTAAGAGCAGCGAAGGAAAAAGAAAAGGTAACATATAAAGGCAGACCTATCAAAATTACACCTGACTTCTCCATGGAAAGCCTCAAGGCCAGAAGGTCCTAGATAGATGTTCTACAAGTACTAAGAGTCCACGGATGTCAGCCCAGGCTACTATACCCAGCAAAACTCTCAAGCATTATAGATGGAGCAAACAAGATATTTAATGAGAAAGCCAGATTTTCACATATGCATCTACAAATCCAGCCCTACAGAAAGCTTTGGAAGGAAAATTCCAACCCAAGGAAATTAACTATGCTCACAAAGACATAGGTAACAGATAATCCCACTTCACCAGAAACCAAGGGTAAAGTAGAAAAAAAAGTTCACAATAACACTGTCAAAAGCAAATCTAAAACAAACAAACATAAACAATCATTGGTACATTACCTCAGGGTAAAGGGCTGGGAAAAGATCTTCCAATCAAATGGTCTCAAGAAGCAACAGGTGTGGCTATCCTAATACCTAACAAGTTAGACTTCAAACTAAAATTAATCAAAAGAGATGAAAATGGTCATTTCATATTCATCGCAGGATGATTCTGAACATCTATGCCTCAAATACAATGGCACCCACATTCATAAAAGAAAGGCTACTAAAACTCAAAGCTCACATAAAACCTCACATATTTATAGTGGGAGACTTCAACACACCACTCTCACCACTAAATAGGACCACCAATCAGAAGCTCAACAAAGAAAGAAAAGAACTAACAGAAGTTATGTCTCAACTGGGTTTGGCAGACATCTATAGAACATTACATCCGAACACAAAAGAATAAACTTTCTTCTCTGCTCCACATGGAACCTTCTCTCAATTCGACCACATACTAGGTGGCATAACAAATCTCAACAGATACAAAAGAATTGGAATCATCCCCTGTATCTTATCAGACCACCATGCTTTAAAATTGGAATTCAACAACATAAATCACAGAAATTCTACAAACTCATGGAAACTGAACAATGGGAAATTGCACCACACCTGGGTCAAAGAAGAAATAAAGGAAAAATTAATGGGTTCCTAAAATTCAAAGAGAATGAAGACACGACATATCCAAATGTATGGGACACCTTGAAAGCAGTGTTACAAGGGAAATTCATTGCACTGAGTGCCCATATGACGAAAACAGAGGATAGTCACATTAGAGGTCTAACAGCACAACTGAAAGCCTTAGAACACAAAGAAGCAAACTCACCCCGGTGAGGTAGATGCCAGGAAATAACCAATTGGAATCTAATTGAAAATACTGATATTAATCCACACACCTATGACCACCCGATTTTCGACAAGACAGCTAAAAAAATACAATGGGGGGAGGAGGAAAGCATCTTCAACAAATGGTGCTGGCACACTTGGATGATGGTATGTAGAAGACTGCAGATAGACCCATGTCTATCGCCATGCACAAACCTCAAGTCCAAATGGATCTAAGACCTAAACATAAATCCAGCCACACTGAACCTCTTAGAAGAGAAAGTAGAAGGTACCCTTGAAAAAAATTGGTATAGGAAACGGCTTCCTGAACATAACTCCAGGAGCACAGACACCGAGATCAAAAATTAGTATATGGGACTTCCTTAAACTTAGAAGCTTCTGTACGGCAAAGGACACAGTTGACAATACCAAACAGCAGCCCACTGACTGGGAAAATTTTTTTACCAAGCCTACATCACACATAGGGCTGATCTCCAAAATATACAAAGAACTCAAGAAACTAGTCAACAAAACACCAAATAGCCCTATTAAAAAAATGGGGTACAGAATTGAAGAAAGAATTTTCAATAGAGGAAATCAAAGAGGCTGAAAGACACTTAAGAAAATGTGTCTTAAGCTAAGGATAGCTAAATCCTTAGCTATCAGGGAAATGCAAATGAAAACAACTTTGAGATACCATCTTACTCCTGCCAGAATGACTAAAATTAGAAACACCAATGACAACTTATGCTGGAGAGAATATGGAAAAAGGGGAACACTCCTTCACTGCTGGTGGGAGTGTGAACTCGTACAGTCATTTTGGAGATCAGTATGGCAGTTCCTCAGGAAAATGGGCATTAACTTACCACAGGTCTCAGCAATTCCACTCTTAGGTATATACCCAAATGACCCACATCTATGCAACAAAGACATGTGCTTAACTATGTTCATGGCAGCATTATTTATAATAGCAAGAACTGGAAGCAAGCTAGATGACCCTCAACTAAAGAATGGATAAAGAAGATGTGGCACATTTACACAATGGATTACTACTCTGCAGAAAAAAAAAAAAACAAACAGAATCTTGAAATTGGCAGGCAAGTGGATGGAACTTGTAGAAACCATCCTGAATGAGGTAACCCAGCCAAAAAAAGAGGAACAGGGTATGTACTCACTCATATATGGATTTTAGACATAGAGCAAAGGATCACCAGCCTATAATACCCACCACAAGACGAACTTGGATACAAGTTGTATTCTAAATGATTCATATATGGTCCTCACAGAAGGGGGGGAAGGGCCAAGTCCCCCAGAGCACATGGGAATTGGGGGGGGGGGAAGTGAACGGAGAGAATACTAGGAGAAAGAGAAGGGGAGGAGAGGAAAAGAGGTGTGACTAGATAGATTGAGTCAGGTTGGGGGGGCATAAAAAAGGGAGCCATTATTGTTTGAAAGAAAACTGAACCTAAAGAAAGGTCTAGAGACCTACAAGACTGACTCCAACTAATAATTCGAGCAACCATGGAAAGGCTACCATAAATGCCGTTCCCTGATAGTGAGGTCATCAACTAAATTATGCAACATCATGGAGTCCTCATATAGTACCTGTTGGAAACAGAAGCAAACACCCATAACCAAACACTGAGTCAAACTAGAATCCAGATGCAGAGAGAGGGGACAAGACCAGGTTGCAGAAACTCACAAAAACAGCTGACCTGAACAAGGAGGAGCTTGGGCCCCCCCAGACTGATGGCTAGGAACCCAGCATGGAACTGACATAGTCCCCCTGAATATGGGTCTCAGCTAGAAAGACTGAGCAGTCTGGGGGACCTCAGACAGTAGAAACAGGATCTATTTCTGGTGCACAAAAGAGCCTTGCAGACACTTCCCCCATGTATGGATACCCTCTTAACCTAGAGACAGGAGAGAAGTCTTAGTCCCCACTTCAAATGACTTGACAGATTTATATCACCCAACCTGGATAGCATATCCCTACAAGTGGAATTGGGGTGGGGGGATGGGAGGTGAGGGTGGCCAGGATCCATGGTATAGGGGAAAGAGAGTAAGAGGGAGGGAGTGAGTGAGGGATGATTGGAGGTAGTAAGGGAGAGGAAACTGGGATCCGCATGTAAAATTTTTAAATAGTATTATTAATAAAAAAGAAGTCAAAATTATGCTGCTGGATTAATTCAATATATGTATGTATGTATGTATGTATGTATGTATGTATGTATGTATAAAATGCATTGACTTCAAAATTTAAGCCTAAGGACAAGTTACTGGGGAAAAAGATTTGTAATTTTGTTTCCACAGCAAATGAAATTCTGTGGCTTCCTTCCAAACTAATGTGGTTTGTTTGAGCAAGACCCCCTGAAGCAGCGTCAATAGGAAAATGCAATCTTGCAGAGCACTACAGCCAGGATTTCTGTGTCTTCTTAGGATTCCCCCATGACAACGCCCCCTACCAGCAGGCAGCTTTTTGGAAAGAACGACGCCCAAATTCCCAAATATTGTTTATAAATGTTTCTTTTCATTTTTTAAAAAAGGCATGTATAATTATGTCCAGCATAAAATAAATGTTTTTTTAAAAAAAGAAAAGACATTGCCATGTTGCACAATTAGTTCATACTTTTAAGTTTGTATTGGCTTTTGAGATTTATGTATGTAATACTTTAATATAGTAAAACAATCTTTATAATGTCATGTCTGTAATCATTGGTACTGATGTAAAAAGAGATAGATGGAACAATGGAATCAAATCAAAGACCTTAATAAAAATCCACACACCCATGAACACCTAATTATTGACAAAGAAGACAAAATTGTACAATGGGGGTGAGAGCATCTTTTACAAATGGTATGGGCATAACTGGATGTTATTGTGATTTAATAAGAATCAGGATAAACAATTAGGCCGAACAGAAGTTTATTAAGGGAGAAATAACTCACAACATAGGCAGATGCACGCGGCGGGTTCCAGCAGATCCTGAGCCTTCCAGCGTCCACCACCCAAAAGGGGTGGCCCGACCCTCTCCCAACCTTTTCTCTCTGCTCCCATCCGGCCCTGTCTCCGCCCCAATGGGCATGGCCTAAGCCACAGGTGCAGACAAGGTGAATATCTCCCTACAGGATGTTGGCATGGAAAAGAATGCAAATAGATCCATATCAGTTGCCCCGCATGAAACTAAAGTCCAAGTGGATTAAAGACATTAACATAATTATAGTTCCACTGAACCCATTAGAAAAGAAAGTAGGAAATAGCCTTGAACACATTGGCACAGGAGACCCCTTCCTGAATAACTCACCTTGCCCAGACTCTGAGATTGATAATTAATAAATGGGACCTCATGAAACTGAAAAGCTTCTGTAAAGCAAAGGACACTATCAATTAGCCAAGATGGCAGCCTACAAAATGAGAAAAGATCTTCACCAAGCCCACATTTGACAGAGGTCTAATCTCCAAAATATATAAAGTACTCAAGAAAATAGAGATTTAAAAAAAAGCCTAATAAAAATGGGGTACTGACCTAAACAGTGAATTCTCAACAGAAGAATCTCAAATGTCCGAAAGACACTTAAAGAATTGTTTATCCTTAGCTGTCAGGGAAATGCAAATCATAAAGAATTTGAGATATCATCAGAAACACAGATAACAGCCTATGTTGGAGGGGATGTGGAGAATGGGGAACACTCCTTCACTGCTGGTGTGAGTGTAAACTACTACAGCTGTTTTGGAGATCAATATGGCAGTGCCTCAGAAAACTGGGAATGAATCTACCTCAGAACAAAGCTATATCAATTTTGGGAATATGCCCAAAGGATGCTCAATCATACCACAAGGATGCTTGCTTGACTATGCTAGTAGCATAATTATTTATAACAGCCAGAATGAATAAAGATAATGTGGTACACTTACAAAGTGGAACATTACTAGGCTGTTAAAATAATGACATCAGGGAATTTGAAGGCAAATGGATAGAACTAGGGAAAAAAATCATCCTGAGTGAGGTAATATATTCCCAGAAAGACAAACATGGTATATACTCATTCATAAGTTGATATTAACTGTAAAGGATAATCACGTTACAATCCACAGCCCCAGAAAGACTAGGTAAGAAGGAGGGCCTAAAGAGGGACACATGGATTTTCATGGGAAGGGGAAATAGAGAAGATCTCCTGAGTAGACTTGGGGCTGACAGGGATAGGAATGTGAGGGACTGGGTTGGAGGTCAGATAGATAGGGTGTGCAATGAAAAAGATGTCATGGTGGGGAGATATTTTGGGGTCAGTTACAAAAGTGGTGTAAAGAAAATTCTCATTAAATTACAAGGGATGTCCCCAGCCCAGACTCCTACCAATAGTGGATAGGTAGACAGAACTGGATTATCTCCTGTAATCACATTGGTTTCTACCCTAATTGTCATCAGAGAGGATTTGTCCAGTAACTGATGGAAATAGATGCAGAGGTCTATAGCCAAGCACTGGGCTGAGCTCTAGGAATCCTGTTGAAGAGATGGAGGAAGGAATGTATGGAAGAGTAGGGTAAAGGGGATCCACAGAAATAATTATCCTGGGCCTATAGGAGCTCAGGCACTGAATTAACAGCTAAGGAGCCAGTAAGGGACTGATTTAGGCCCTGTACATATGTGAGGCAGGTGTGTAGCTTGGTATGCTTCTGGGACTCCTTGAAGTGGGAGTGTGGCCTTTCCCTGATTCTTTCACAGGCTTTTGGGAACCTATTCCTCATACTGGGATACCTTACTAAGCCTTAATATGAGGGAAGGAACTTAGTTGTGCATTAATATGGCATTCTTTGTTTGACACCCATGACAGCCCTGCCCCTTTCTGAACAGAAACAGAGGCATGGATAGGGGATGAGGGACAGAGAAGAGGTGGGAGTAGAAAATGAAAGTAGAGGAGTTAGGGAAAACTGCATTTAGGATGTAAAATAAATGAATAAATTTAATTTTTAAAAAACAATGTTTTTGTGTGTGGCCCTTGGATTATACAGATGATGAAACTATAAGTAAGATCACTATTGCTGTTACCAGAGAAGAACAAATCAACTAGCCCATGTGAGCTCATAAGTTCTGGACAGTGTGAGGATAGGCTGCTGATGCTTACAGTCAGTGGGCTTGCTGCAGATAAACAGAAAATGATCAGCAAATATGAGATAATTCTTAAGGCTATAAAATGTACTCACTTTGACAGCAGAGGTACTCATGTTACAATTCTAATGAGGAGTTTCAAAGTACTTTGAAGTCTACGTTTGGGATTCTCAGTGGACACTGACTCCCAGAGTTTGACTGGGTAGAAGACTGTCTGCACAGCAAAGCATGTAAACAGTCACAAGAGTAAAGGTTCCTGGAGGTCCACAGAGGAGCAGGCTCAATAGAGAACAGCTGTTGCCAAAGCTGTTTCATGAATGCTACTTCTTTCTAGGGAAACTTGAAATATCATCCAAAGCACAGCCTCCTTAAGTCCATTGCTACAGCAAGAGACAAGGTCCTCATTAGAAAGTCCAAGCCAGACAGTGATATGCCTCAGTTCAACACAAATGTGTCCCACGCCTCTCCTGATTCTGGTCAGCACTTCTGTACATAGCACATCGCCTATGAAGAGCTGTCTCACTGTCACACAGAGTCCACAAGGGCCAAGTCTGGATGACTCCTAACACTTGGTTTATTGGCTGTGTAATGGTTTTTGAGTTGCTTCCTCTTAACAATTGAAAAATATACCAGGTGAACATTTTGAGTTGAACATGAATGGTTTGTGAGAACAAAGATGTTGTGTTATGTTTGACCATTTACGATATTTTTTTATGGATAATGAAAACCATTTACATTTTCCCCTTCAGATATCAGAGTAAAACAACTGAAGAAAAAAATGAGGCTCCCAGTCTGTCTGTCTACTATATTTATGAAAAAATTAAAGGCTCAAGCTTATCAGGGATAAATTTATAAAATCCTAAACATGTATAAGTTACTAACTTATTAAAAAACTGCTAAAGATAATTAAAACACACAAGCTAATGGCCAATCACCTAATAAATGTTATAATTCTTTAATTTGTTCAGAACTATGTTTATAGACATAGTAAGTAAAAAAGTAAAATTGTAACTTATTTACAGGGACAAGCTTGGAGGAAGAGACCAATTTATATCTCTCATTATATAGTATTCTGTATATGTTGTCAAGGTTAAGCCCAAAGCAAGTAAATAAAAACAAGTTGAAAGTAAACTTAAAGTTTAATGTAAAATAATATTCACAATCAGATGTATTTTTGAAATGAAAGAGACTGCTTAATATGCTACTTGTATATTTGAAAACTTAGTTCCCAATTGAGGAAACAGGTTTCGGAAGGGTTAGGAGGAGGTTTATCATTGAGGTTGGACTTTCCAAGTTTCAAAAGACTCATTCTATTCCCAGTGTGTCCTCTGCTTCCAGTTTGTACATCAGGATGTGAGCTCTCAGCTACTGCTCCAATGCCATGCCTCTCTGCCTGTTCCATGCTCCTTGCTGTGATATTTATATACTAACTGTGAACCTCAAATTAAACACTTATTTTTATGAATTGCCTTCCTCATGGCATTTTGTTATGGCTATATAAGAGTAACTAAGACTGCAGGTAACCTTGGCAGTTTTGTAGGGTCAAGGGAAAATTTAGTGCTGGAGGTATGACGCAGTAGTTCATAGTACTTACTTACAACTATGAATACCTAAGTTCAGATCCCAGTATCTACATAATAGCATAGACGGTGCCTCTCTTGTGTATACCTGTAACCCCAGAGCTGTGATTAGTGGAGAAAGGAGGGTCACTGACACTTGTTGGTTGCTAGCCTCACCTCACAAGAAAAAAATAAAAAAACAGGTACAAGAAGAGATTCTTCCTCAAAAGATTCTTCCTTTGGCCTCTGTGTATATAAACTCTCTCTCTCTCTGCCTCTCTCACTGTCTCTCTCTCTCTGTCTCTCTCCCCTCTCTCTCTCTGTGTGTGTGTGTGTGTGTGTGTGTTTCTCTCTTTTTTATGTTGTCTATTCCTCCCCAGAGTCAATCTTCCTAGTCACACGTGCTTTCCTCTCCTCCCTTTCTCTTTCTCCTAGTTCCCTCTCCACTCAACACCCCCCCCCTCACTCCAAATATGCTCAGGAGATCTTGTCCATTTCCCCTTATGTGAGAGACCTTATATGAATCTGTTAGAATCTTCCTTGTATCCTATTTCTCTAGCAGTGTGAATTATAGACTGAAGATCCTGTGCTCTATGTCTAAAATCAATATACGATTGAGTACATACCATGTGTCTTTTTTGTGACTGGGTTACCTCATTCATGATGGTTGCTTCAAGTTCCATCCATTTGCCTGAGAATTTGAAGATTCCATTGTTTTGTTTTGTTTCCACAGAGTAGTATTCCATTGTGTAAATGTGCTACATCTTCTTTATCCATTCTTCAGTTGAGGGCATCTGGGTTGCTTCCAGGATCTTGCAATTACAAATAATACTGCTACAAGCATAATTGAACACATGTCTTTGCTGCATGGAAGTAGATCATTTGGGCATATGCCTAAGATGGTGATGGCCAGGTCCTGTGGTAGACTGACTCCCATTTTCCTGAGGAACCACCATACTGATCTCCAAAATGGCTGTACAAGTATGCACTCCCACCAGCAGTGGAGAAGTGTTCTCCTTTCTCCACATCCTCTCCAGCATAAGTTGTCATTGGTATTTCTAATTTTAGCAATTCTGGCATGAGTAAAATGGTACCTCAGAGTTGCTTTGATTTGCATTTGCCCCATAGCTAAGAATCTTGAGCACTATCAAGTGTCTTTCAGACCTTTTTGAATTCCTCTAATGAGAATTCTCTATTCAGTGCTATACCCCACTTTTTAATAGGGTTATTTGGTGTTTTGGTGACTAATTTCCTGAGTTCTTTGTATATTTTGGAGATTTTCCAATGTCAGATGTAGGATTGGTGAAGATCTTTTCTCAGTCTGTGGGATGCCATTTGTTCTTGTCAACTGTGTCCTTTGCCTTACAGAAGCTTCTAAGTTTGAGGAGGTCCCATATATTAATTGTCAATCTCATTGTCTGTGCTACTGGAGTTATGTTCAGGAAGGGTTCTCCTGTAACAGTTTATTCAAGGGTACCTCCCACTTTTTCTTCTAAGAGGTTCAGTGTGGCTGGATTTACGTTGAGGTCTTTGATCCATTTGGACTTGAGTTTTGTGCATGGCAATAGACAAGGTCTATCTGCAGTCTTCTACATACCATCATCCAGTTGTGCCAGCACCCTTTGTTGAAGATGCTTTCCTCCTCCAACTGTATACTTTTAGTTGTTTTGTCAAAAATCAGATGTTCATAGGAGTGTGGGTTAATATTAGGATTTTTGATTTGATGCCATTGGTCTACCTGTCTATTTTTATGCCAATACCAGGCTGTTTTCAGGACTATAGCTCTATATCACAGCTTATAGTTGGGGATGGTGATGCCTCTTGAAGTTCCTTTATTTTGCCAAGCTGTTTTGGCTATCCTGGGTTTTTCATTTTTCCATGAAAGGTGATTATTATCTTTTCAAGGTCAGTGAAGAATTGTGCTTGGATTAAATGGGAATGACATTGAATCTGTAGACTGCTTTTGGGAAGACATTTTTACTATGTCTATCCTACCTATCCAAGAGCTTTGGAGATATTTCCATTTTCTGGTATCTCCTTTAATTTCTTTCTTTTAAGGTACAAAGTTCTTGCTATATAGGTCTTTCACTGGTGTGTTTCTTGGGGTAAGTTACCCCAAGATTCTTTATGTTTTGTGGCTATTGTAAAGGGTGATGTGTCTTTGATTTCTTTCTCAGCCCCTTTGTTGTCTGTATATCAGACAACAAATGGCTACTGATTTTTTTTTAGTTTATCTTGCATCCTGCTAGTGTGCTGAAGGTGTTTATCAGCTTTAGGAGTTCCCTAGTAGAGTTTTTTGGGAGTCTGCAAATAGAGACAGTTTGAGTTCTTCCTTAATAATATATATCACCTTGATCTCCTTTTGTTGTCTTATTGCTTTAGCTAGTACTTCAAGTAGAATATTGAAGACAAAAGGAGAGAGAAGGCAGCCTTGTATTGTTCCCGATTTTAGAGGAATCACCTTAAGCTTCTCTACATTCAGTTTGATGTTGGCTGTTGGTTTACTGTATATGGCTCTCACTGTGTTTAGATATGCTCCTGTTATCCCTGAGCTCTACAAGACCTTTATTATTAAAGGGTGTTGAATTTTCTCAAAGGCGTTTCAGCATCTAGTGAGATGATCATATGGTTTTTCGTTTTCAGTTTGTTTATATGGTATATCACGTTCGTAGATTTTCATATGTTGAACCATCCCTGCAACCCAGGGATGAAGCCTACTTGGTTATGGTGGATGATTTCTCTGATATGTTCTTGGATTAGGTTTGCCAGTATTTTATTGAGTGTTTTTGCATCAATGTTCATGAGGGACATTTGTCTGTAGCTTTCTTAGTTGTGTCTTTGTGTGGCTTGGGTACCAAGGTGATTGTGGCCTCATAAAAAGATTTTGATAATGAACCTTCTTGTTCTATTGTGTTGAACAATTTGAGGAGTATTGGAATTAGCTCTTCCTTGAATTTCTGGTAGAATTCTGCACTGAAGCCATGTGGTCGTGGGCTTGTTTTGGTTGGAAGGCTTTTGATGACTCCTTCTATTTCATTAGGGGTTATACATCTATTTAAGTTATTTATCTGTTCTTGATTTAATTTTGGTAAGTAATCATTATCCAGGAATTTGATCATATCCTTGGATTTTCAAATTTTGTGGAGTAGAAGTTTTCAAAGTGTGACCTGAAAATTGTCTGGATTTCCTCAATGTCTATTGTTATGTCCCTCTTTTTGTTGTTGATTTTGTTAATTTGCATGTTCTCTCTCTGCTTTTTGGTTAGTGTGGATAAAGGTTTGTCTATCTTGTTGATTTTCTCACAAAACCAACTCTTTGTTGCATTGATTTTTTTTTTTTGTATTTTTTTCCTGATTTCTATTTTATTGATTTCAACCCTCAAATTGATTATTTTTTTTGTTGTCTACTCCTCCAGAGTGTGTTTGCTCTTTTTTTCCCCTAAGGCTTTCAGTTGTGCTGTTAATGCTCTAATGCGACTATCCTCTGTTTTCATCATATGGGCACTTAGTGCAATGAACTTCCCTCGTAACACTGCTTTTAACGTGTCCCATAAGTTTGTGTATGTTGTGTCCTCATTCTCCTTGAATTTTAGGAAGTCCTTAATTATTTTCTTTATTTCTTCTTTGACCCAGGTGTGGTACAATTGCTCATTGTTCAGTTTCCTTGAATTTGTAGGGTTTCTTCAATTTATGTTGTTGTTGAATTCCAACTTCAAAGCATGGTGGTCTGATAACATATAGGGGATATTCCAACTTTTTGTATGTATTAAGGTTTGTTATGTTGCCTAGTATGTGGATGGTTTTAGAGAAGGTTCCATGTGGATCAGAGTAGAAGGTACATTATTTTATGTTTGGATGGAAAGTTCTATAGTTGTCTGTTAAACCCAATTGAGACATAATTCTGTTAGTTCTTTTGTTTCTTTGTTAAGTTTCTGACTGGTTGTTCTGTCTAGTGGTGACAATGCGGTTTTTCAGTCTCCCACTATGAGTGTGTGAAATTTTATGTGAGCTTTGAGTTTTAGTAGTGTTTCTTTTATGAATGTGGGTGCCTTTGTTCTTGGGTCATAGATGTTCAGAATTGAGACTTTGTGATGATGGATTTCTCTTGTAATGAATATGAAATGACCATCTTTATCTCTTTTGATTGATTTTAGTTTGAAGTCTAAGTTGTTACATATTAGGATAGCCACACCTCTTTGCTTCTTGGGTCCATTTGAATGGAAAATACTTTCCCAACCCTTTACCCTAAGATAATGTCTGCCTTTGAAGCTTAGATGTGTTTTTTGTATGCAGCAGAAGGATGGATTCTGTCTTTATATCCATTCTGTTAGCCTGTGTCCTTTTATATGCAAGCTAATACCATTAATGTTGAGGGAAAGTAAGGACCATTGATTGTTCATGATTGTTTGGTTTATATTTGTTAGTGGTGGTGGTATTGTGAATATATTTGTCCTGCTTCACACTTGGGTTCTGGTGAAGTTGGATTATCTATTGCTTATGTATTTGTTAACTTCTTTGGGTTGGAGTTTTCCTTCCAGAACTTTCTGTAGGGCTATATTTGTAGATTACATATTGTGAAAATCTGGCTTTGACATTAAGTACCTAGTTTTCTCCATCTATAGGGACTGAGAGTTTTGCTGAGTATAGTAGCCTGGGCTCACATCCATGAACTGAATTTTAGTACTTGTAGTACATCTATCCAGGATCTTCTGGTCTTGAGAGTTTCCATGGAGAAGTCAGGTGTAATTTTGATAGGTCTGCCTTTATTTGCTACTTGGCCTTCTTCCTTTGCTGCTCTTAATATTCTTTCTTTATGTTAGGTGTTTTGATTATGATGTATCAAGGGATCTTTTTCATTTGTCCAGTCTATTTGGTGTTCAGTATATGTCTTGTACTTTCATGGGCATGTCCTTTAGATTTGGAATATTTCTTCAATGATTTTGCTGAATATGTTTTCTGCACCTTTGAGCTGGGCAGTTTCCCCTTCTTCTATGCCTATTATTCTTAGGTTTGGCCTTTTCACAGTAGCCTACCTTTCCTGGATGTTTTGTGTTAGTGATTTGTTGGATGTAAGATTTTTTTTTGGTTGATGAAACTATTTTCTCTAGTTTATCTTCAGCACCTTAGATTCTCTCTTTCATCTTTTGTATTTTGTTGGTTATGCTTGCGTCTGTAGTTCCTGATCCTTTACCCAGTGTTTCTGTTTCCAGCATTCCTTCATATTGTGTTTTCTTTATTGTCTCTATTTCAGTTTTCAAGTCTTGAACCATTTCCTTCACCTGTTTAATTGTTTTTCCTTGGCTGTCCTTACTTTCTTTAAGATATTTTTCATTTCTTCCAATTTTTGTTTGTTTTTTCTTCCATTTCTTTAAGGGATTTTTCACATCATCTTTGAAGGCCTCTATCATTTTGAAGACTATAATTTTAAGCCATTCTCTTTTGCTTCATCTGCTTTGGGATGTTCAGGTCTAGTTGTTGTAGATTCCCTAGATTCTGGTGGTGTCATGCTTGTCTTTCAAATTCTGGTAGTGTCATTCTAGTCTTTCAATTGTTTGGTGTTTTCTTGTATTGCTGTCTTCCCATTGCATCTTCCAGTGGGTGAAGGTGGGGTATCTCTCTCTATGCTACTCCCCCAGTGGGCTTAGGTGGTCAGAACTTCAATGTTTGTAGCTCTCGGTGACCCAAGCTCTATAGGATGTCTCTCCTCAAGCAGGGGCCCAGTGATGGGGATCAAAGATCAGGCTTGATCAGAAGCCAGGTGATGAGGGCCAAGGATTTGGCAGGCAGCAACTCAGTATGGTCCCATAGTGATAGGCATCTCTGGCTGGGGCCCGGACAGAGGACTGACTGTTAGTGGGTGTCAGAGATCAGACAGGCGGGCCAATATTTTATTCCTTATGCACATGTAACCTGAGTAAAAATAAAAATGTCTTAAACATGAAGTCCTATTTACCTTTCTAAATGATACATTGATAATGGTTACCTATGAACTCTTATTTTTTGTCCTATTTTTAGATAGTCTTCTTGGTAGTTTGAATGAAACAGTTCAAGGGGTTTAAGCTATAGGATCTTGGTTAGTATTCTTATTCTATTGTTTAAAACAGCTTCTGTTCATCACTCCACATCCATGTTTTTTTGACCTAGTTGATAGGTAAAATGCATCTTTATCCTAAATGCAGTGCCTTTATATTTGGTTTTGCATAATTTGTTTTCTAAATAGAAAACATCCCATGAATCTTTGAAAAGTTTAACTTGTCCTTTTAGTTCTTGAATAGTCTCTGCTATAGGACATCAATAAAAACTAGAACCATCTTTCTAAATATCCACATACTAGAGTTTAATTGGAGTTACCCTACATGGGGACTTATCCTCATCCTAGAAACGTTCCAAATAAAAGTTCTAAAGCCTGGCATGGGAACTGCCCTCAAGGTGTTGGCCACAGGTATCTTGGCTATCTTGGCAACTTCCCAAAGAACAAAGATTATTGATTGTCAATGCTCTAGGTTCCCACCATGATTTGATAAATATGCCATACACATTAGTCATATGTCATGGAAAAATCAAGTTGATATGACAAGGAAGCTTTCTCTCTGATGGAAAACTATCATAACTCCAGAAGGTAATACTTAGTCTATGAGGAGGAGTAAAGTTATCAATAGTTTTGTAGTGGGATATTCACTATGTCTGCTTCTATGGCATTGACCACACCCATTGGGGGTGGAGCCAGGGGCAGAAGTGACCCATGGAACTAGGTCTGTGAAGGAGCCAGGGAACTCTTTCTTGCTCGCTGGACTCAGAGAGGAGAGCATCTGGTTCAACCTGCTGGTGTTCATCTGTCCATGTTTTGAGTTATTTCTCCCTGAATAAACATCTATTCAGCCTATTGGTTTATCCTGAACCTTATTGAACCACAGTATCTGGTGTCAGAAGCAGGATCAGGATTTTCATAGCATCTGGGTTTCACCCAGGTGGCAGAAGCCGCTGACCCTTCCCCCAGCATCCATGAATGGGCAAGGTCCCTTGCCTAACCAGGCAGACACACCACAGCTTTTGAGACATTTGTGTCTGCCCTACAACTCCTTTTATCTTCATTGCATCCCTGAGACCACTGCTCATCTTCTGCCCATTCTCTCAGATTGCATTTTCACAGAGAGAGCCCTGTGGAGCTAGCACTGCTTTTGTGTTGCTATGCAAGGCCTGCACTCTGGGCCTGCCCTGTTTGTGTGCTTGCAGCCTGGCAGCACCAGTTGCAGGCAGCACCTGTTATCCCTGTGGTCTCAACAATTTGTACAAGGCTTGTTTCAATCCTTCATTTTACAAAATTTTGATTGCCTTAGTTTGTTAAGAGCTATTCTACAGGGACCGGGACAAGAAGGATCATCTACTTCCGGAAGCTTTTTGGTGGTATACTTCCGGACATTATTTGGTGGTGTACTTCCGGGTAAAAGCTGGATCAGAAGGATCCTCTGCTGCCAGATGCTATTTGCTGGTACACCTTCAAGTGTAACTACAACAAGTTGAGATCTACAACTAAAATCATCAAAGCTCCATGACAGCGATATTACACCTAAGGTAACTGTAACATCTTTTGCAATTTAAACGGATATAATATCTGAGATCAATTAGTCCATACCTGTGATGGATAATTTTACAATGCAGGACTTTAGGAATTAGTTTACTTCATATATAGAAAGAATCTTAGCAGAAGAAAATTAAGACTGGATCAATATATACTTTTTTGTAACAGTAATGGGTTTTATCATTAATATAATATTCTTAATATTCTTAAAGAAATGGTTTGAGATTAGCACAAACAATAAGGAACTTATACAGACCATAGGAGACTTAGTAACAAGGATTCAAAACATTGAAAATGACAGAATGCAAAACATAGAATGCTTAAGAAAATTGGTTCAGAATATTGAAGATGACAACTGAGAGCTAACAGGTAGAATACAAAACATGGAACATAAAAATGACCAAATAGAAAACAGAATTTGTTCCATGCCTGATGTTGCCTCAACAACCAAAATAAAAACAGTGCAATGCATTAATACGCTAGCAGAAACAGCTCGTTCCTGGTTGGATGAAGCTACTAATAAGATTAAAAACTGGAACATCAGATGGAAAGAGTAGTAGATAGAATCTCTTCCATGTCTGAGGATAATGGCAAGCTAGCGGATAGAACATTGTTCTGGAAGGCAGTTTATATGCCATTCAGATAATATCTAAGGATGAGAATATCAAAAACATGGAATCATTCATAGTTGGAGAAAGTAAGAAACTTACTGATGCAATGAAGGCTCTAGAAAGGGATATGCTTCAAGAAGTTCAGACACTTAAAGAAGCAATGGTGAATAGACTTCAGGCCTTAGAAAAACTTCAATCTGATCCATCAGAAGAAGAGCTCCAGGTAACAGAGCATGAAAAAACTTAAAATTTTCTACACCATTTAGGGTCAGCGGAGCTTTCCCTGTATCTATTAATGAAAAATCAGCAACGAAAAAACACCCAAAATGTGTCATTGCATATCAGTGGGAACCAATATTTATGAAAGAATTAAAAAGTATAAAGGAAGAAGTAATCTCTTATGGCATGCACTCACCATATGTGAAGCAATTAGTAGAATAGTGCATAAGGAATAATAAAGTAACCCCTAAAGATTGGGATCAATTAATATCATCTGTCCTTGAAAACTCCTCTCATTTAGAATGGAGGGCTTTATGGAGAGAGGAAGCTCTTGAACTTTATGGCTTCAAGAAAGTTTATGAAGCTTCCCAAGATAAAATTCTTGGTGAGGGTATTTATGCTGACCCAGAAACCCAAGCTGCCTATGATGAACATATCTTGTCTCTATGCAGTACACCAGATCTGAATGCTTGGGATAAGGTTAATAAATTAGGGGAGAGGATAGAATCTTACACCAAGATAAGGCAAGGACCAAAAGAACGCTTCAGTGTGTTTCTAGAAAGGTTGTCTAGAGCAGTACAATTAGAGGTAGCCTACATAGATTCTAGGCTTATACTCATAAAATCGTTAGCTTATGAGAATGCAAATCCTCAATGCAAACAAATGCTTTGGCCTTTAAAATTTTGATCAGCACCTTTGGATGAATGGGTCCTACATACAGCCAACATTGAGTATAATAGCAATAACACTAAAGCATGGGTTGGAGAAGCCATATCTAAAGGTTTGAGAAGACATCAAGATAACAGAGGTCTTAACTATGGTGACATAGAAGCTGGGTAGGAGAAGCCATCTCCAAAGGTTTGAAGAGATATAAACATGTCAGATGGTATAACTGTGGTAAGATAGGACATCTAAAAAGAAATTGTAGCAAGGCATCTCTTGTAATAACACTCCCAGGAATGAATCGAACAGAAGGCCCCAGCCTTCTGGGTCATGTCGAAAGTGTGGCAAAGGCCGCACTGGACAAATGAGTGAAGATTGAACAGAGACAAGCAAGGAAACCCTTTACCTCTGGAAAACTCCTTGGGGGGCCTCTTGAAGGCCCCCATGTCAAAGGTTGTCTGAACATTCCCAGTCACAGTGGAGGACAATCTCCCACAAGACATTTAGAAAATCCTGTGCCTATTGGAAAAATTCATACCGCTCTGGATGACAAACTAGTGACAGAAGTTGAATCAGACATTACAGAAGGAAATAAAAAACGTATATTTTGGCAAACCTCTATAAACAGTCAAAGGCCTAGATATGTGGCCGATGTAGTGATAAATTTATGGGGTTGTGATCTATTACAGCAATGGAATACACAGATTAACATTCCTCCTGTATTAGGAACCTTAAAAACCTCATGATTGTGGAAAAAATGTTATAAAGCACTATACAAGACAGACACCAAATATCCAGTTGTACAAAAACAGAATGCAAGTGCTGAACAGAGGAACCAAAAGCTCTATCCTTGGAATGGTTAACAGAGAAAACTGTCTGGGTAGGTCAATGGCCTATGACCTCTGAGAAGTTAAAAGCTTTAGAAAACGTGGTTCAAAAACAGCTAAATATGCTGGGCATATTGAGGAATCAACCAGCCCTTGGAATTCTCCTGTATTTGTTATCAAAAAGAAATTTGGTAAATGGAGAATGCTTACAGACCTGAGAGCCATCAACAAAATTAACCAGCCAATGGGCTCTCTACAGTCTGGAAGGCCCTTGTCTTCTTTGATACCGAAAGAATGGCCTATTATAGTTATTGATTTAAAAAATTGCTACTTCACTATACCTTTGCAAGAACAAGATAAAGAGAAATTTGTCTTCACGGTACCTAAATACAATAATTCTTAACTGGCGAAGAGATATCAATGAAAGGTTTTACCACAGGGAATGCTAAATAGTCCCACCATGTGCCAATATTTTGTACAAAAACCACTGGAAATAATTCATAAACAGTTTTCACAATCCATAATCTATCATTACATGGATGATATATTTTTAGCTGACTCTAAAGCACAAATATTTGAAAACTGTTTGAGAAAGTAAAGGAAGTTTTACCTTGCTGGGGATTACAAATTGCACCTGAAAAAATTCAAAGAGGAGAGTCTATCAACTTTAGGATATAAAATAGGTCTATAGAAAATTAGACCACAAAAAGTACAGATCAGGACAGATCACTACCAGACCCTTAATGATCTTAAAAAATTACTAGGAGGATTTCTCAACTGCAAACAATTATTGGAGTAGAAGGGTATGATTTGAAAAACTTGAAAATAACCCTAAAGGGGACAAGGATTTGAATAGTTCATGAATACTTTCAGCTCAAGCTGAAAAGGAATAAGAATGGGTAGAAAAGAGAATATTAGAGCACATGTGGACCCCGTGGATCCAAATCTTGACTGTATTCTGGTTATATTACAATCTAGAGAATATCCTTTTGGGATTTTGATGCAGAGAGAAGTCATCATATTAGAATGGATACTCTATCCACATAAACAGAATAAAAAACTAAAAACATATATAGAAAATATGTCTGACTTGATTATAAAAGGTAAATTAAGACTTTGTCAACTAACAGGAAGGGACCAAGCAGAAATTATAGTACCTTTAACTAATGAGGAAATTCCTCCTTATGGAAAGATAATGAATATTGGCAGAGAGCATGCAGTAATTTTTTTGGAATAATTAGCAACAATTATCCCAAAAGTGAAACAATCAAATTCATAAAGAAAATAATTTGGATCCTTCCATGCATTGTGGAAGACAAACACCTATCTCTGAAGTTCCTACATTCTACACTGATGCAAACAAATCTGGTAAGGCAGGATATAAATCAGGAGAAATAAGCAAAGTAGTTCAAAGCCCTTACAATTCTGTACAAAAGGAAAAATTGTATGACATTCTCATAGTACTTATGGATTTTACAGAACCCCTCAATATAGTTACTGACTCTCAATATGCAGAGAGAGTAGTCTTACACATCGAGACTGTAGAATTTATTCCTGACGATACAGAATTAACTTCATTGTTTATACAGTTACAAAATACTCTCAGAAATAGGATTCATCCTATGTATATAACACACATCAGATCCCATATGTGTCTTCCAGGTACTCTAGAACAAGGCAATAATGAAATTGATCGGTTATTGATAGGAAGAGTGCTAGAAGCCTCACCGTTTCATAAGAAACACCATGAGGACAATAAAGGTTTGAAAAAGGATTTTCTATCACTTGGCAACAAGCCAAGGAAATAGTAAGGAAATGCCCCACTTGCTCATTTTATAATCAAACTCCTTTACCACCATACAGTAACCTTAAAGGTATAAATAGAAATGAAGTATGGCAAAGGGATGTGTTTCATTTTTCAGAATTTGGGAAATTAACATATGTACATCATACTAAAGATACATTTTGAAGTTTCAAATGTCTACTGCTCTGAGCTCTGAAAAGGCTGAATCTGTTATCACACATCTTTTAGAGGTAATGGCCATTATGGACATGCCTGCACAAATAAAAACTGGCAATACTCTGGCATATGTTTCCAGCAAATTGGAACAGTTTTTTGAGTATTATAACATAAAACACATAACTGGTATACCACACAATCCTACAGTACAAGCTGTAGTTGAGAGATCCAATCATACTTTAAAGGAAATGCTCCATAAACAAGCCGTAGGAATCAAAACACCCAAACACAGATTACATAATGCTTTATTAACATTAAACTTTCTTATTGCTGATGAAAAAGGAAAAACAGCTGCAGAAAGACACTGGACAATAGAAACAACTTCTAAACTAAATTAGCTGGTGTACTTCAAGGATGTATTGACCTCAGAATGGAAACCAGGATATGTGTTACATTGGGGTAGGGGTTTCACATTTGTATCTACAGAAGAAGAAAAGCTATGGATACTATCTAACTTAATCAAGATCCGAGTTGAACAAGAGAAACATCTTAATAAAGAGAAATGACAAGTCCTCCAACAAATTAGGTCCCATGAAATGTGTGGAGACCTCTCAAAGATAGGGGGAGTGTTCTGTTCTTGTCCTTACAGAAAAACAGAGAACATCTATCTTCAAACAGCCAAGACACAATAAACATGTAGGTACCTACAGAAGAGAAGACAGTTCTCCAGAAAGAATCACTTAATGAAGAGGAATCTGATTTATGGTAAAAATATTTAAGTCTAGTAAACTGTTTCTATACTGAAATCTATTTGTTTTTACTATCTAGTATTCCTGTAGTCCTGAGTCATGTAAACCAATGCTAGCTTTGGAGTTGGGTTTGGCTTTCCTTCTCTAAATTCAAGCATGTTGTTAAAATCAAATTCACAGTTTCTGCCTTATATCAAGAAGCAAATTGGTGTAAGACAGAAGACAACAAAATCTAGGGACTCATTCACTAATACAGAATTTTTTCTCTGGAATCCTAATTTTCTCATATACATTTTAATGCTTATTGTTGCCTTTCCCTAATGCATACCACAAAAATTGAAAATTTTACTTTGATATTGATTAAGTTTTCCACAAGGAATAATAACAGTTCCTAACAGCTATCTTGCAACACTCTGGAAAGAAGATGGGACCCCAATTGAACATTTCCACTTGACTCAACCTGATGCATCTGGACTACAAACTTCATCCTAGAACTGGTTTGAGTCACCTTTGCTCGAGACAACTCATGACTAGCTAGCTGAAATGGTGCACCTTCTGATTACAACCTGGCCAGAGTTTCAAATAGAATTCCAGTCAAGCATTTTCTGCCACACAATAACTACCTACATATGTTACAGCTATTTCTGTTGAGAAATTTGGTTGCTTAAAATTTTCTTCCTACAGGATCCCATGGAGCAATCATTGACCCATTTCAACAGGAAGTAATTTTAAGATAATGATGCCCCCTTTTCCCACTCTTAGAATTTAGGGATAATATTCTTCTTCATAGGTTGGTTTTAGTTACTTGGGGTTGGGTATAGAAGGTGATGCTTAGACTCGGTTATCTCTTTTAGACAGGAATAGGTTATGGTTGGGAAAGGTGTGGTTCAGAATGGATATAGGTAGATTAGCCTATCTTCTTGTTAATTATTTAGTATGAGTGAGACATTAGTATTGCAGCTTACATTGTTATATATTCTTATCTGTGGTAACCTATATAAAATTTAGTTTATTCCCTTCCTGGTCTAATTATATATTGTATTTTGTTATATTGTGTGAAATCTTTCCAATTATGATGTTTTATGCACATTACTCTTGCCATATTCTATATATGTATACTTTTGCTTGTGTTCAAGACATTTTGTATTTTGATGCAATTTGGGATATTTGTCTTGCTGCCCTTTAGAGTTCTACCTCTTGTCTAGACATTTCTACTCTACTTCTACTATAGGAATTTACACACACACACACACAAACACACACACACACACATATATATGTGTGTGTGTGTGTGTTTGTGTGTGTGTGTGTGTGTGTGTGTACACAGTTATATTGTTTAGGTATGTATTCTTGCTTTACTCAGGTTTTAATCAGGTTTTTTTTAGCTAAGTTCCTGAGTATTACAGATTATCCTCACCCATGTTTCCTTTGCTTATGAGATTAGTCAGACATAGATACTTGATCTTCAATCACTTCATAGACCTGTAAAACATGGCATTTAAATGTTTTTAAATTAGTATTTCATTGACACTAGACACTGTTGCTCCTGACAGCACCATGTACTTTCCCAAAAATATGTTGCTCCTTGTGGAGTTCATCCTCACTTCGGCTAATGGCCTCTTGGGCAAGGAACTGCCTCCACCTTGACCATTGATTTGGATATGTGGTCCTATGTGCTTTCAGGAGACATACATAGAAGACTGCTGAACCTTGACATGTCAGAGTAAGACAGCCTTTCTACCTCCCTGCTTATGTTGTAGTCTGTCAAGTACTCTTGGCTTTAGCCAAAACTGGCTGTACCAACATTGCTGTGAGACCTTGGTCCAGGTAACTTGCTGTTTCTGTCCTCACTGCACCTTTTGGAAGTTGCCCATCTGCACTTCCTGTCTACCCTAGTAACGTTATATTCCTTCTCAGGTCTTGATGAGGTTGTAGATTAAATTATAACAAGTATTATTCTCTCTTCCTGGTTAGATATATTAGGTACTAGACTTAAGCTTTCCATCTTAGGACAACTGTATTGTAAACTCCCTTATGCCTTCACCCTAGGAGAAGATATGTAGGTGGTTTTGTTCTCAATTTTCCTTTTCTTAGAGCACACTTGGTATTCACTGTTTTGTATATAGTTTTGTATCAAGCCTAAATCTTTTCTTTAGACTAAAAGGGGAATTGTAGTGGGATATTCACTTTGTCTGCTTCTGTGGCACTGAACACACCCATTGGGGGTGGAGCCAGCAGCAGAAGTGACCCATGGAACTAGGTCTGAGGAGGAGCCAGGGAACTCTTTCTTGCTGGCTGGAGAAGGAGAGGAGAGCATTCGGTTCAACCTGCTGGTGTTCATCTGTCTATGTTGTGAGTTATTTCTCCCTGAATAAACATCTATTCAGCCTATTTGTTTATACTGATCCTTATTGAACCTCAATATAGTTTGACCCATCTGTGAGTAGTGTAAGCTATAGTAATGGCCAATGAAGCAAGATATGCTCAAGAATGCAATAGTGGCATGAATGTTCTAGATGTAATCATCAGCTTTCTGACTAAAGTTAAGGCTTACTCCATAGGAGAAAACATAAGCCTAGTAGTGTAAATAAGGAGAGGAACCTCTGCTAGGGGAGCTCATAGGCCTCAAAGTAAACTTAACTACTATTAATTTTCTAAATGTATAAAGTTTCTAATTGCCCTCTAAAAGTCTATCCCTACATCCATTTTGGTTCAGCTTTCAAGTATCATTAGAGAACTTTCTTTGTGCAGTACATGATGATCTATACAGGAACTCAGATCTGATCCAAGTACACAGAGTAAGTACATATGAAGTGCATATCCACAAATGAAACACCTGGCCCTGTATTATAACTTTTTCCACTACTGTCATAAAACCATGTATCCAAGGCAAGATATACTAAGGAGGGTGAGGGAGAACTACAGGGAAGTGGAGCTGCAGCTGAGAACTCAGATCTTGATCCTTGAAAAGTTAACTGGTTAGTCACTTCACAGACCCCAGTTCTTATTTGACCTTGCAGAAGTGACATGGTTACTTGATGTATCAGTTACTTTTCAATAATCTTTACAAAATACCATGACCAAAGCAACTTATAAAGAAAATGCATTAGAATTCTTGACTCTGGTGGTGGAAAGCATAGCACACAGGCAGGCCTGGCACTGGAGTAGTAACTAAAAGCTCACATCATGATCCACAAATAGGAAGCAGAGAGCACACTGGAAAGTGAATGAGTCTTTTGAAACCTCAAAGTCTGCCTTTAGTGACGCACCTCCTCCAACCATGCCACAACTCTTAATTCCTTCTTAACATCCACCAACTAGGGAACAAGTATTCAAGCACTTGTATTTAAACAAGTATTCAAAACTTATGCAGGACATCATGTTCAAAGCAGCACCATTGTGAAGAGGCAGCAGAAAGACTGTATAAAATAGAATTGAAGAGGATCAGAGTGAAGCAGTATTTTCTGGACATGACAACATCATTGAACTTCTAAATCATAGTAGCTTTGGTTGCCTGAACAAGACATCTACAGAATCAAGGAAGTCAATATTCCAGAATGAAGCAGGATAAGGTTTATGAGCCCTGCCATTAGCTGATGAAGTATTGATAGCTGTTGTTTTCTTAGGAAGGGATACCTAATTTACTTTAAAGATATGAACCTTGGGAGGTTGACCGTGTCCCTGTGCTTAGTTTCTAGGGACTAAGTCAACTTTCTAATAATAATGATGATACATAATGGCAGCAAGCATCATAATAAACTTTTTAAGAGTTTTAGAATGCTGATATGTTACATGGAAAATGGTTCCAAGTTCTGCACATAGGTGAACTCATTTAATTCTTACTGCATTCTAGCATATTCTCCTCTGGCATGAACAGAACATAAAAATATGGTATTTTCAGTTGAAGATCTTTAATAAGATTTCTTTAAAAATGGAGGTTCCTTTAAAATTATATATACATACATACATATAGACACAAATGCTACATATGCATATTTATGTATGATATATTCAATATACAACATTTCCAATGCTAGATGCACAAAATTCAATGTATACCTCAACAGCATAAAATATTATCTATAAGGCATGCAAGATTACATCAGGAGAAATAATTTGGTTATAACTGACTGTTATGTGCATATGCTCTTAAGAACTAATTGGCAGGAGTAACCAGCTATCCTAAATCCGATTAAAACATAGCAGTAAACAAAAGAAGAACTTCTTGATAATCAGTGCAGAAAGGCAATCAGTAAATTGTCAGGGACTATGCTTGCCTTCTTCAGTTGGTCTTGTTACCATCAGACTCTGTCTCTGTCTTCCCATCTCTTCTACAAATATACCTACCATGAGATAGTTGCCTTATGACATCCTCCAAAGAATAAGCTTGCCCCCTTGCCCTTATGTTTCACAATGGAGATTGGGAAGATGGACTTCTAATTCTAGTAACACTAGATACACCTTCTGTATCCATGATGCAGCTTCCCAAAAGAGTAAATTATCAGGTCATCTTGAACCATTTCTCTCCCAGCACAGTCAGCCATTCCCAGTAGCAAGTTAACATGTCTTCATGAGCAAATAAAAACCGTGATTTGTTAGTTGAGTAACAAATCATTTGTGGAAAAAGTTATTTTTCAGTGTGTCTCTGAATGTCTAGTAGCCATAGTAATGTTCCATAAAACCAGGTACTATTCACTGATGTTCCAGAACATAATTAAGAGGACTCTCAGATAGGTAATTTTAAAACTGAACACATTCTGTTTGGCTTGAAGTTCTTATTGAATCCAGTGGATATTACCTTCTAGACATTTTAGAAACAGTGGAGTACAGGATATACTCGGGAGTATCACCTGTAAAATTCACCATGTAAACTTCAGTTTCCTCTGATGTTTGGAAGTACTCAGTACTAATATTCTACAGATTGTTTTGTTTTTAATGTTTAGAAACAGAATTTGCACTGTATGCCAACCAAACTGTTGAGTTACAGATGTGAGCCTATACTAGCTAAATTCTGCTGATTCGATTAACCCAAATTCACACTCTAAAATATTATTTAATACTCAAAACATGCCATTTACTTCACACTCAAATTGTCTCTTCTCTATTTAGTTCTCCTTGGTACTGACTTCATTAACTGTTTTTTTGGAGTTCCATAGGTGAGTTTCTTCCTCTTATAGCAAGACCAGAATGATCTCTAATTTGGATGTTCTCTCTCTCTCTCTCTCTCTCTCTCTCTCTCTCTCTCTCTCTCTCTCTCTCTCTCTCTCTCTCTCCCATCTCTCTGCATAGCCCTGATTTTGTCACTATGTAGACTACAATAGCTTCTCTCTCTTTAGTGTTGGCATTGAAGTGTGCATCAACACTCCTGTCTTCACTTATGGTTTTCAAAGTTTATTCCTTAGATAATTAGGGTATTCACCACCTAAGAATTTATTAGAAATGTAACTTTGAGAGCACTGAAGCCTGTCTAGTCAGTCCAATGGAGGAGCTTAATTTCAATATGATGGTCAACTGTAGTGTGAAAATCATTAAGTCCTGTCTTATCAGAGCCCACCCTCTATTCTTTGAAGATAGGCAGATATGACTGTTCATTGTTGCTCTGTAGAACGCACATGAATTTGAAGGTGGACATCACATTAACTTGGATATGGCCTAATCTTTTTCAGGTAATATGCATTGATTTTTAAAAGACCAATAGATAATCCATGTCTGTCTCTACACAGCACTCTCTTTAGTTATGGACAATTGTGAATTTAATGTGCATATGATCCATATTTCCCTTTATAGAACTCCTGATATTGGTGCACCACTAATTATAAAAAGGTGCAAAATTACTGTGAAGAAAGGGACCTCATATAACCCCAGGCTTTTCTCACTATTCTGGAAGCAGAGCAATTGACTCTCTCTAACAGAGAATACAGTTGTGGAAAAGCTAACTCACAGCTCCCCAGCTGTCTTCTTGTGGGGATAGCTATCTTCTGCTCCAGGCAATAATTGCTTTAATGTTATCCTAAATTGCCCTAGAGAAGAAAGCATAGCTGTGCTTGCTTTTTGTCCTGTGGATTTAGAATGGCACTTAAACTAGCTTTCAAAGAAGAACCAGCTTTTTTCTTTCTTTCTTTCTTCCATTCTTTTCTCTCTCTCTCTTTTTTTTCTTTCTTCCTTCCTTCCTTCCTTTCTTTCTTTGAAACAAGCATGTTTTACATATCAATCCCAGTTCCTGCACCCTCCTGTCCTCCCCTGTTCTCCCCAACAACCCCCATCCCATCTCCTTTCTGCTCCCCAGGGAGGGTGAGGCCTTCCATGGGGGATCTTCAAAGTCTGTCATACCATTTGGAGCAGGGCCCAGGCCCTCCCCCATGTGTCTAGGCTGAGGGAGTATCCCTCTGTGTGGAATGGGCTCCCAAAGTCCATTCATATACTAGGGATAAATACTGATCCACTACCAGAGGCCCCATAGACTGCCCTAAAGAACCAGTTCTTTTTTTTTTTTTCTTATTTTACATATTGATCCCAGTTCACTCTCCCTCCTTTCCTCCCTCTCTGCCTCCTTCTCATGCTCCCACCACCACCCTTCCATCCCACCCCTCCCTACTCCACAGGGAGAGAGATGCCTTTCAGGAGGTGTCAACAAAATCTGTCAAGTCATTTGGAGTAGGGACTAGGCCCTCCCCTCTATGGGGAATGTGCTCCCAAAGTCCTTTTGTGCACCAGGAATACATCCTAGTTCCACTGTCAGAGGTCCCTTAGACAGTCCAGGTGGTCTGAGACCCATGTTCAGAGGCTCTGAGTTGGTTCAGTGCTGGTTTCGCAGCTATCAGTCTGGGGGCCCATTAGCTCCTTTTTGTTCAGGTCAGTTATCTCTGTGGGTTTCTGTAGCCTGAAGAAGAACCAGTTATTATACATAGTTTTGCTATAATTCATGCTGCCTTCCAGTTGAGACAGGGGGAACAAGATTATGAAGGCACGTATTAATAGATCTTTTGTTCATTCTGATGAGACCAATCAGATTTCCTAGGCCAGGGTAGTAAGGTAGGTGTGACTGTCACAGATTTAAGTTAGTGGAGCCCAGCTTGACAGGCAAGGGGATGATAATTCAAAAGCATTGGGTAAGGGCTAGAAAGCTGGCTTGAGCAGTTAAGAGTGATTCCTGATCTTCTAGAGGTTCTGTGTTTGGTTCCCCTCAGCCTTATCAGGCAGTTTATAATTGCCTGTAACTCCAGAAAAACCAATAAAATCTTCCAGACTCTCCATGTACCACATTCATGTGTGAACAAATGCCCCACTCCCCACATGCAAGTGATTAAAAAGCTATCAAAAGCAGTCAAATGATTGATGAGACTTAAAACTAGAGGATTTAAGAAATATACCCTCTTGTTCTCAAAGTATAAACCATTCTCTAGGTAAAAGTAAGTACATAATGAGATTAATTAAACAGTATTGTATTAGTTATCTGATGGGATCACAGGGTTGCTGTCATATTTACTTCAGAGATGCTAGCAAACACCAGGGTTTCCATTTAGTTTAGGTACACAACAAAGGGGAAATGATGAAACATTAGGGAGTGGCCTGGAACAGCAAGAAAGATGGTTGGCTCCTTCCTATGTCAAACATGAGCTTCCAACTTAGCATAATAAATGGAATCTACAAGGAGGTTTGTGGACTGGCCTCTTGCAGCAGAGACTTTCCTCTTAGGGAATCTTCTCATTCTGTGCTTCAATACAGCACCACTTGTGTAAAGTTTTCCCGAGAGCCATGTCTTTCAAATTCAGAAGTTTCAGAATTTGATGTAGATGGCAGATAAAGGCACCTTTTAAGGACACTCTGAAGCTAGCCTTTCTTTCTCATATCACATATGAATCACCTAAATGTTTGGAAATCCAGTTTACATGATTAGAGCACAATTATTCTTTGAGGGCTTGTGTCAGTGAAAAGAATAAGTGAACGTAAGGCCAGGTGCTCTCACTCCTTTGTGTGTATATGCTTGTGTGAGCTTGTGTGAGTGCACTCTCAAGCACACACCCACAGCCCCCAACCACCAGACACAGGTGCAGCTCACCTTTTACCAGTTTTTCAGGAAAACCTGGTAATAATAAGTTTCTTTCTTCTGTTTTCTTTTCTTTTGGCACAGCAGTACTACCAAACCCATTTTTGTAACAGAGATTGGGCAGTTAACAATGTGATGCTTAGAGATGTTGGTGAGGTTGGAGGGTATCCCTCCCTGTCCTGTTGTGTTAGCACAGTCCTGGACTAGCTCACCCAATGTCTTTCTGGACTATCACTGTTAGTTTTTTTAAGTTGTCTTCTTCCTAGTTCAAGTCCTAGATTCTGTCCTCTGTGCTTTGTGTACCACAGTGTGTTCAAACTTGCTTTCTAAGATATAGATGATGTTGAACCTCCCTGTGGCCAGGAACTCTTAAGGGCCTCTGTACTTTCAATATAGAAATTCCAAATGTTCCAGTGTTTTGTGTTTAGCCTGATCACGTTGTAGCTATCCTATTTCATATTTGTTCAGGTGTATCCATATAAGGATACTCTAAAGTTAGCATTTCTTCCTCGTATCACATATGAATCACCTACATACTTGAAAATTTGGCATGCAAGATTAGACTGAGTAAAACTTTCCTCTGAGGGCTTATGCCAGTGAAGGGAATAAATGAATGTAAGGCTAGATGTTGTAACTCCCTCCTGCGAACCGCACCCCCCCATCTCCACACACACACACACACACACACACACACCAGTGCAACTAATTGGAGGCTCAGTTCAAGGTCAAGTTTGCCTGTTTACCTCACTCAGCCACTGTAATTGGTGCTCGCTCTGCAGGGTTCCTCTTTTCACCCAGGCAAGGCCTTCATCATCCTGTGGGTTTGTTTATTATTTATTTATTTTTTAATCTCCAGTATCATCTTCTCTGAGGACATTTTTCTTACAATGATAGGCCAGAGAAGACCTCTCCTACTCCACAGTCATTTGTTGTATTTTCTGTGATGGTTTTCTCCTTTGACTCTGACTAGCATTTGAGCAGGCACTCTATATCTTGCTGCGGCTGAAACTTCAGTCTGGCATACCCAGAGGGATGTAAGCACTGACCCAATGAGGTGTGCATATGGAGGCTTTACCACAAAAAGAGTGTGATGCTTCTTTCCTGGAGAGAGCAATGGGGCTATGGGTAGATTTTTGCTTGGGGATTGGGGAAAACCTTTAGGAGAGTCTAGTCTATAACAATATTGAAGTAGTTGTGCTGATCATTGAATATCAGAGTTAAAGACTTGAAGAGTGAATGTGAATAAAGCAGTGAAAGAGGGCCAAAGCATTCTTAAGGGGTTGGCTTCCTGAGATGTAGCAAGGAAGGCATCAGTGGATGCTGCAGTGATATTTGCTTATCCTGGAATGACAACAGCTGAAGTCAGAGTAAGGACCACAGAGTTTGCAGAGTGAACCAGCAAAGACCAAAGACCTTTGGAAGCTGATACGTTGGTTAGAAGTTCAGAGTCAGGGGTAAGAACACAGACTGGAAATGGGGGGTTAGAGGTCAAGAAAAAAGTGATACCTCCTGAAAAATTTCTGGAAACTCTGCATCCTGCCTTTTCCTTCTACTCCACAGAGTAAAGTGCCCCTGCCAACAGAAGTGAGCCCTAAGATTTCCTGATATGGAAACCATGTGTCTTTCACACATATGTAAGAGCCCTGCTGACAATTTAATGAGGAAGGAAGAATAGCAAGATTTTATTCCTTGGGTGGGAGTGTAGGTGGAACAACAGCTAAAATTAGTTCTAGGAGAACTGTTAATACCCTTTGTGCCGTGACTGTTCCTCATCAGTCTGAACAGGAATAGAGGGAGGATAAAGGACAAACTGTCCTCTTTAGTCTTACTCTCTTTGGTTTCAAATGTTTCCAGTTCTTCTGTCTCTTAAACTAATTTTCATCAGAAACAAGAGTCCTATAGGCTGTGTATTTACTGGACTAACACTATAAATTAAAAACAAAAAGAGAGAAAGAGAGAGAGGAAGAAAGAAAAGAAACAAAATCAATTGGATCAAAAATCTCACAAGAAAAATACCAAGAGGGAACAGGGCTCTATTAGGCCAAATCCCCAGGAGCAAGGCTGAGAGGAAGTGAGCCACAAATAGCAACTGTGAGGAGCTTGCCAAGCTGTGCCTGGCTGATCCTGACTAAGACTGTTATATAATGAGCAGAGGCTGCTTTGCTTGTGATGAAAGGGAAACAAGAAAAAATGCACAATCCACACTTTCCAGTATCATTTGCCAGACTGAACTTGATAGGTTTCTTGAACCTTATAATGGTTGATTTTAATGTGTTTATCAGACCCTTTTTAAAATCTTTGTAACTCCAAACCATTTTTACTTTTGGAAACCCCACCCTTTGCAATAATAAATCAATTTAAAATCACAGAACATCAAAGTAAAGTCCTACTTGTGTGCTTATTTCCATATGAATTATTGCTCTCTCTCCCTCTTCTCCTCTCCCTCCCTCCTTCCCCCACTCTGTGTATGTGCATATTTGTGCTCCTATGTGAGTGTGGGTATGTTTGTGCTACAACATGCCTATGGAAATCAGAAGAATCAGAAGACAATTTCAGTTATCAGTACTCACCTTCCATCTTCCTTGCGATTAGTATGCTCACAAGGATCTGAGGAGTCTCCAGTCTGTTCCCATTTCATAGTAGGACTACTACTGCATTCAGCTTTATATGTGTTCTGGGGATCTGAACTCAGGTTCTCAAACTTGCCATCTTTCAGTTCTTTGGCTATATTTTAATTAGTTTATTTAACACTTACTACAACATTTCAATATTGTTAAACTGTTACATAACTAAAGTTTTTCCATTTTGTTGGTTCTTATGAAGTTTACAGATCATGTATATTGTTTCTGGTGACATTCATAGACAAAGTAGCCTGCTGATGGTTTGAAATTTTTGTTTCTCTAAGGAGAGAATATTGTAAGTTGAAGCCATGGACTTTGAGAGTTAATTCAAATTCAAACATTACATCTAAAAATTTTATATAAAGTGACAGTTAAGAAGCAAATACAATAAAGTGATCACACTTGTGAAGGATATGGTGGGTTGCTATGGAAACAGATAAAAAGGCCAGAAAGTTCAAGGAAGTAATCTTTTCCCTTTGTGAAAACATAGGTAACAATAGGTATCACAGACACTTCTTTATTTTTACAGTTTCAATGTATAAAATCAAAGATAGGTATGTTGGTAGTGTTCATGTTTGTGGTATAGTAGAAACAATAGATGGCAGCAACCAGGAAATCTGGTTTTAAATTTCTGATTGGTCCTCTGAATAGCAAACATAGTTGTGCCTGAACTCTAGCCTCCCTGTCAAGCAAGCAGTGTTCTGGATTGAATACTATCAAAGACTTTAACTGTCCGGAAGCTAAAGGTATGTGTGACCTTATGGGGAAGCAAGGTTTTTAGAGATGTAAATGGGTGAAGATGAGGCTGTACTAGACTGAAACTTCCACTCAACTAGTATCAAGAGTTTTTTATAAGAAGAAAGAAATTTTGGCATAGACACAGAACAAGATTGCTTATGTGATTATGGAGGCAGAGATCACAAAGGTCATGTTCCAGTCAAGGAATACTTGGAACTAAAGAGGAAGAGTTACTCTTCAGCACTGTTGAAGAAAACCTACCTGCATGTTGCTTTTAGATGTCCAGCTTGTAGAACTGTGAAAGAAAAACTATCCATATTGCAAATTATCTGATGTATCTCAACAACAGAAGCCCTTAATAGCAGTAACATATCTGTGCTACTCAGGATATGACCTGGGCCCTATATCCTGTTCAGTGTTCTATAAGATAGCATCCAGAGGTCCATCTGGATGGGGTGTTAGGATGCCTATTATTTCACCTTTTCCTGCCTTTTGATGGCACTCCCTAACAACCTACATCCAAACCTTATCTGCTATAAGTGCACAACATCTCCTAATACCTCTATCCTGGACCCTAAGTCTGCATGAGAACTTCAGAGATATTGTCCATATCTAAACCAATGGCAGCTGATATGATTGATTCCAAACTCAATATAATCCTTTGTGAGAAGTAACCCTGGCATATTGTGTGATGATCACAAGCAGAGTTAAACTGGTAGTATCCCAGGTGCCCCTTCTCTTCTTCACTCTGTTTTGTATCTCTGTAGTGGAACCAGTAAAGGCACCAAAGCCCCCAGCTCCCTCAGTGTGTGAAAGGAAAGTGTTTGAGCCTAAATGAAAGAAAGCCTAAGGTGAGCTTGGAATATCACTGCACTGGCTAACTGGTTTTTGTAATAGGGTCACATTTCTTGGTATGGCAGCAATTCTCATCTTGTGGATTGCAACCCCCTTGTGAGTAACGACCCTTTCATAGAGGTCACCTAAGACCATCTGAAAACATAGATACTTATAATTCATAACAGTAATGAAATTATAGTTATGAAGTAGCAGAAAAAATAATTTTGTGGTTGGGAGTCACCACATCAAGAAGAACCATTTTAAAGAGTAGCAGCATCAGGAAGGTTGAGAACCAATGTGAAATGGTGTTTTCCGTAAAAATCTGACTTTGCTTCCTGAGACAAACAGCTCTGATATAGAGCTCAGTCAGCAATGAACATGTGTGGTCAGACTGGATCCACAGAGTTAGTGCTAGTGGCATTCAATTTTCTCTTAGCTCTTGTTTAATTTGTCACATGTTTTAAGAAAATATTTTCCATTTTGAAAATACAATAGTAAACTGCAGAGGAGATCATTTTTATATCCCAGGAATGGGGCTGGACAGTAACATTGCTACCCAATAAATAAGTCATTATCTCTAGTCAAGGCAGTCCTGGGGAGATATTTCTATAAGCCCCAGTCCCAAGAAATTGCTGTTAGAAATGAATCTTTAGGACCTAAAGTAGAGCCCTATAGGGTGAAATCACTTGAACTTGTGATGTCCTTACTTTTGAACTTTCAGTTTTCCTGTGGGAAACCCCTTCACACCCAAAAGTAAATAGTAAAAAAGATACTGTGGAGGGTGAAGAAGGCCATCACTTCAGGTAGATGCAGGAAATAAGTGTGCAGGGCTCCCCAAACCTGAGCATCAAATTATCTTTCCCCATGCTACTAGATCTGCCTCAGAAGAAGGACCCCTTTCAGCACTTAAAATGCACCAGGATAGTTCACTATGCTACATTACTTTAGTGTAGATAACAGCATTTTCTGGTGTCATAAAAAGAAAGTGATACTAAAATTTGTTTCATGGAGAAGCTGTATTATATTAGTGTCATTAAATCAAATTCTACTTTGAATATCACATAAAAATGACTTGTGGTTTTCTTTACCCCCTTGGGTGGCTAATTTTTGTTGAACTCCAAAGTAATCCTTGAGAAATGAAAAGAGAATATTTTAAAATGAACTCCAAGCTTGCCACTTTAAAAACCACTTTTGAAAACTAAGGTCTCCAACCTCTCTGCTGGCACAAAGTGACAGAGATGTGAAAATCCAAAACTCAGTCTTCAATGGTGTCACCATTAAATAGGAAGATTACAGAATGTTTAATAGCCTTTTACAAAGCAATTTCAAGGAAATGGAGAAATGGAAATCAAATCTTAATTTTGGGGGTGAAAATTCTATCACTTCTCATATAAACCAAAGAGCTCTGTGATTCCTCTCTATTTTATAGCTCACCTAAGAAATTATTAGCATTCTATGACAAAATGGAATACTTTTTTTCTAAAGAAGAAGATTTCAATCTATCTGGTGGTCACTATATCATTTGTGGTGAGTATAACACTGTTTTTACTAGGTTTTAAATTAGATGAGATGTTTTGAAGGCAGGTTATAGCATTAAGGATCATTATTAATAGAACTAAAATTGTACAGTATTTTTCATGAAATATATTCTGCTTTTCTTCTTCCAAAATATCACTTAAAATGAATGTCTCAGTGTACCTGGTGTGACTAGGGATAGTTTTCACTTCCAGGTTTTACTGTGGGATTCCACCATTCCTACACTGCTCTCTTCTGCATCCATGACACACAGTCCACTTCAGTCTTCCCCCATACTCTTGGAAATATTTGCTCATGAAATAATCCCACAAAAGCTTTTACATTGTACTCTATGAGAAAATAGGAATATCTACGCAAGGAGTAAAGATGAAGGAAGGAAGTATGTGGCCACTACTCCTTCTCCTCCACTCACTCAGGCCAAGGAAGAGGCTTGATGACACAAATTAAATTCTAGAGTTGTGGAGATGCCTGACCTGTCTAAAGAGCCTATATTACATTGACTTCTTTCCTTACATTTTGGAAATACTGTGGATGGGGACATTGGCCTATTTTCTTTTTTGGCTATGGCCTCCCATGTTTATTTTCTTCAAATATGTTCAGCTCATGGTCCATCACACCTCACCTTCAGTAATGTGCTGTTCATATTTTATCAATATCACTGCTGCATGTTTCTCAAAATGTCTCTTTTTTCTTCTTTTGCACACACAAAAGGCCTTAGTGGCTGGTTTCATAGCACAAAGATGTGAGCAGCTTAACTACATTAGACCTATCAGCTTGAAAAATGAACCTCGGTCATTTCTACCAAGTTGGAAACTGACTTTCCTTCAGCTGTGTTTGCTCACCTCCTCGAGTTCTCCTTCACCTAACACCTCATCAACTTGAAGTTCAGTTTTAGTCAGTCTGCTTCTTCCTTTTTCTTTACTTTTTGCTTTTGGTTTTTCTTTTCTCACACAGAAAACTAAAAATATCCTTCTCTCAGAATTACGATGCCAATTTGTAAAATAAGAACTCCACTTGAAATTTTATTGCATATATTGAGAGCCATTCAAAGCTAAGAATAGCAAAGAGACAGAAAATCAGAAATGTTTTGTTTGAAAAGGTACACAGAAGGAACACAGAACAACAGAGTGACTTAGGACTCTGGAACATCACACAACACAGCTTGGCTTGAATTTGTTCCCATACACACACCGTTTCTCTATATTCTGGGCCCATTAACTTAGGCTTTGTATATAAAGCCTTAAAAAACACTTACAAAGGTGTCATTTCAAATTTTATTCTGTTACTGTCTCCAGATTTCCAAATGTCACCTTCAAGAATGACTCTGACCACACCTTCCTGCAAGTTAATAGTACGTACAGACTTTTGCATGAACGACTAAGGATCATGACCTCCTTCAAATTATATGTCATTAAGACTTATCGAGCAGCTGGGCTTAGAATAAGGACAAGTAAATAAGTTGAAGAGAGATACAAAATGAGTCACTAGGATCAGAGACATATTTCAGTCACGGAACCCAGAAGTTCTGCTTCTTACAGACCCGTCTGCTGTCAATTAACATAGAAGCCATTACAAAAGGATGAGTCCTGTGTTGGAGCTTTCTCTGCAGGCAGCTTCAAGGGGGGCTTCTTTGCTGCACTCTCTCTTGTTATATATTTATTTAAACAATCAAAGGAGGTTTGCAAACATTTCTAGAACCTTCTTTTTCATATGAAGATTGAATGTGTATACACTTGAAAGTTTGCTGCACTCTCTCTTGTTATATATTTACTTATACAATCAAAGGAGATTTGTAGACATTTCTAGAACCTTATTTTTCACATGAAGATTGAATGTGGATATACTTGAAAGGGTTCAAAGGCCCCAGTCCTAAAGAACAGGCTATTATTGTACCCTGCTGGCTTCAGGCTGCTCAACCTCCTTTCATTTAGTAGCAGCCCATTTCAGGGTGCTCTTTATTTATTTAAGATTTTCTGAAGTAAAGAGTCTTTTCTTACAAGAAGAGTTGGAAAAGAAAATATTCCCTGTGGAACCTCAATTAGACAGTGGCCAGGAAAGAATCACAGATGCTTCTGAACACATAGTGTTGTCCCAACAAAGTTAACTCTCCCTTGTGTTGTGATGAAGGGCTTTTGTTAGACAAAGTCCTTCTTACTATGTTAGGTCACTAGGCAAAATGCAAGATTCTTGTAGAAGTTTGAAGATCAGATAAATGAGTAATCTGTTTAGTATAACCTGCTCTGAATTATTCATTTTTTACATGAAATTCAAATTTAAGCAATCTAGATTTCATTTGCTAACTCCGGCCAATTTAGCACTGGGGAAAATGCATTTGGTTGAGAGTCTGCTGTCAACATTGAAGCTCAGATACTTGATGTTGGCACAGACAGCTTCCCAACTCATTTATTATTTGTAAGAAATAAAGTGGCAAGAGACCCATATCCCCATACCAGGATAGCTGTACTTTCTGCATGCAACATAAGCACCAGTGGTTTCTTGACCATCATATCTTCCCTTTCCACAAACCTGCCAAGCCAAGGAAATGGTACCTTAGTTGTCTGGGATAGGCATTGCCAATATTAATTTCTACAGACATTTTTTGGTCAGTGTTCAGGGATGACTAATTCACCTACCCTCTCTTGACTGATATATCTTAGATTAAAAATTACCTTTGAATTTAAATACAACCCATTATTGCTCAAATTAGAACTCTATTAAATATGATCTGGCATAACTGCTAAGATATTTCACACCGATTTTAAGTTTAACCTTTCACATGAATCTTATCTTGTTTTGTTTAACCTTCATGGAGTCAATGTTCCCATGGTTAGTATATTGGAAGCTGATGACAGTCATATGAGAAAAACACAGACAGAAAGGAAACTTTCTTTTTAGAGATCCAAAAAACTTATAACAAAAGATAAAATAGGATGGCTTGGAGAATTTAAGATTAATTTATTTTTTCTGGCTGGCTTACTTCAGGAAGCATGGGAAGATGACCTTTAACTAGATTGGCCTCCCCAGAAAAATAAAATACATCTGGCCACTTTCCTGCCACTGTAACAACAATTGGTACTAGAGCCCCTGTGACCTCAAGCTCAATCTCAGGAAACAAGTAGAATCATAAACAAGGCAGGAATTAGCATTCTTTAGAAGTTTGGCCAAGACAAAACTCTGCAGACAGAGTGATAGCTGCAGCAGCCTCCTGAACCACAGTTCTTAAAGACACAGAATCCTGGCTTTATTGGTGAGCCTGTGTAGAAGAGGTGTTTGTTTTCCTGTACAAGTATGAAATGTAATTTTATTTAACAAGCAAATTCAGCCAACAGGCAAAAACCTTGCCCTTGCTAACTCTGAGGGCACTCTCAGGCCTCGTTTTTGCACCTAGCCTGCTTTCTAGATAAACAGGATTAGACTTTCAAAATGGAAGGTTTTTAATCAGAACAATCTCCTTGTTAGTGAATGCTCTTGGATGATGTTTGAAAATCCATATCAATATCGTAATGAACAAAAAAGAGCATTGTAAATGGAATTCTTAATTGGTCTAGATAATAAAAACCCAGAGTCATAAATAGAGGAAAATACTGAGAGATTAGAGAGAAGAACAGAAAGCCACCACCACACCTTACCTCCTTAGTGTCTCAGTAGACAAGAGAGCAAGTTCCTATTAATCTATGCTTATATCCTGTTTTTGCTTAGCTACCTCACTTCCTGTCTGTATGTACAGATCTCCAGACCTTTATGGTTAGCTAGTCACTCATTCTCTGACCCTCAGACAGGCTTTATTTGTACACGCAAGATATCACCACAGAGCATTTTACTGTAACGATGAAAGGCTGGTTTGCTGTTTTTCCACTTATGTTCTCCACTTATTATTTAGTAAGAAAATGTTTCTAAATTATTATTTGATAGAAGTACAGAAGCAAAGAAATACGTCAGAAGAAATGAGAAATGAACACTTAGAGAATGCTAAGGAAATTAACTTTCTTAATTGTATAGAGTCTTAAAGCAGCTCAGGCAATAATACAGCTACATATTAGCCATAAGTTACTCTTAAAGGCTGAGGCAACTGGAGTACTCATAGGAAGCATTTCTTACATTGTTAATATTTCCTCTAAAAAAAGGCAGAGGGAATTATTTTTACTCAAAACAAAAAGGAACTATCAACTTTTTAAAGGCTTTACAATTTAGGGACACCATAGGAAATGTTGTTCCTTTATTTCTTTTCTTTCCTTCTTTCCTTTCATAGTTTAAATAGTAGATATATTAAGGAATTCTAATACCAAAGAGCATGAAGGTACTGTTCATGCATTCTAGAACTCTATAATTTTTTCTCTTGCATTTAAGTCCACAGTTCAGTTGGCATTGATTCATGTGTTTTGAATGAGGTAGACACCCAAAGTGATTTTAATGGTCACTCGATTTCCATTCTCTTTTTTCAGGGTTAACCATATCATAGATATAGTATGTTCATGGGCATGAGTCTGAAAATATCAGGCTCCGTGTTCAGTCCCCGGCACTTAAAAAAAAAAAAAAAGTAAAATGAGTATTTTACTAGGATTGTAATGGATATATTAATAAATTTTCACAGAATTTACATACATACACAAACCTTCCCATTCATAAAATATGGCATATCCCCTTATCTATCTTCCTACTACTTTTTATGAAATGAGATTTAGAATTCTTTTTATGCTGGCCTTGAAATTCTTAGATTAATTGTTTTCAAAGGCATATCATGTAAGAAAGGCTATTTCATCCAAGACTTTTCTGTTCAAGTTCTTACTTTCTGAAACTTACTGTATAGAGAACAATTTATTTCTGCATGTTATTTATATATGCAGGAACTTTGTTTTCCATTGATTCTTATTGTCTACCCACCCACTCACCACTCTACCCTGTGTCTACAACTGACTATCTACAAGCCAGTAAACAAGAAACCAGGATGAGAAGTTGTGTTTATGACAAAATCAGTCTATGAGATTTGGATTCAAATACAAGTAAATTTGTGGAAGGAAGCAGTAGCACCCCTGAGAGTGATACCTGTCAATCAGTGCCTTGGTAAGGTTGAATAGTTGCTAGGCCTAAAAAGGCTGGGATGTGAGGCCTAGTGGCACTTCGTGAGCCTGGATAAAGTTTGGCAGCATGTCTTTGGTCTATAACTTCTATATAGAAGTGACTGAACATGGCCTGACCTGAAATTGCTTCGACCTAGCCACTGATAAAGTGGTGAAATATCATTGACCTGTATACCTCATCCTATCCATAAGTTCCCCACTCTCTTCCTCTATACTATATAAATACCTGCTTGATTTAATAGAACGAGATCCTGCTTCGACAGTTCTCCCGGACTCAGTGTGTTTCTCTCCAGTGTCGAGCAGGGCGTCTGGGTCATCACCTCTCTCTAAACTGTTCAGCCCCACGAAGAAACCAGCAGGAGCTGCTCTTCCACTGCCCTACCTGTTGGAGAATCACACAAGTAGTGCAGACTACATCCACAATATGCAATCAAAGAAATTTCTTCAAGGAGACCTAGGAAAGAAACAACATGATACACAGATAAAAACCGTACAATTGTACAATTCTGGGTCTGGGAATGGCCTAGGTTATTTGCATTCAGGATTTTTTGTTTTATTGCTGAGGGCTGCTGGAAACAGGTTGTGCTAATTTCCCAGTGTGTGCATGTGCACAGAGGAGGGGGGGAGGGAGAGAGAGAGAGAGGATAAAGTTTCTAGAAGAAGCCCCAGAAGAGCTGTGTCTACTCACCACATTGGTAGTGAGTTCCTGAAAGGTCAGGACCCAAGGAAAGCCTGGCTGTTGTCACCAAGGGCATTCTTTTCTTGAAATCCCAGAAGACTCAAACTCAGAATGATCACTTCTTGGTTTGAGGCTAAAATTTGCAATAAAACCATCAGGTCAAAAATTCCCTTTGTGAATTCTTCATAATGATCAGTACAGCCATTTAGTGGTTATAACATTGCAAGCACTTTTCTCTTGAAACTATCGATTAAGTTATATTTTCCATCTTGTGTAAGTTTGGAACGTTGTTTTATTATTAGTGTGCTTTTATTTTAGCATGCATGGAAACAACAGTGGTATTATTTATTTTCCTAATGCTGATAATTTGAGATTTACTTTTTTGTGTTGAGTCTTTTTAGGTACAGTTCAGGCATATGTTACAAAGTAACTATCTGTTTATCAAGGAGCCTGCATTAAGTATTCTTGAGTCTCCAGTGCATATTCATTTCCTGCCATTAATGTCCCTTTTATTATTACAATTTTCTATTATCTGCATTTATCTTAGCATTATAGCCCTTTGAGACCCATGTTAGCAAATTTAGCCTTTATTATTTTCTTTTACTTAAATTAGAATCAAGCTTGTTTTATGTGTCAATCCCAGTTCCTTCTTCCTCCCCTTCTCCCTTTTCTGCTCCTCAGGGAGGGTGAGGCCTTCCATGGGGGATCTTCAAAGTCTGTCATATCACTTGGAGCAGGGCCTAGGCCCTCTCCCATATGTTTAGGCTGAGAGAGTATATGTTTATGTGGAATGGGCTCCCAAAGACCATTTGTGTACTAGGGATAAATACTGATCCACTACTAAAGGCCCCATAGATTGCCCAGGCCTCCTAACTGATACTCATGTTCAGTAGATCACCTTTATTCTTAATATAAGTAATTACTTATATAGATTTTCTACTAAATAACACTCCTGTTTTGCAATCCATGTTTTAGTATAAGTCTTTTGCCATTTAGTTTAGTATGTTTATTACCATTTCTCAACTTATCAAATGCTGAATATGGATTTTTTTGATTGCCAACTGGCGATTTTCTTAGAAATCTTTCAATTATTAAATTAAGGGTTACTTGGTAAACAGAGAATGTATGCTTATGTATAATCTGTGTGACAGAAATAATTTTGCTTCCTTTCAAACTCTTTTGAGACAGGATCTTTTTTTTTTATTACCCAATTTACACGTGTCCGTGCTTGCATATTTATTCATGTATATGAACATCAGAGAAAAACTTTTAGGAATCAATTCTGTGCTTCTACCACATGGGTACAGATGTTAAACTATGTCATCAGCATGAGCTTTTACCAACTGGGCAACCTTACCATCTCCCTGCTTATGTATTATTTATAGCATAGGTTGGAGTCAAGCACAGGCACCTCTGCTTCCACCTCCTGGATGCTTGGACTCAGGCTTGCACCACACAGATTATTATTGCTCATTTTGATGTCACATTTCTTCTTTGCTCTTGTTACTCACTGTTAAGTTCTACCACCAGCAATTATGTACTATGGGGATTAAAATTTCAACTCACAGTTTGCTTCCTGTTTCTTTCATGTTTTCTGAGATCTCACCACTTACTTGACTATCAGTAGATGGTTCTAGGATCCAGGTAGTTTTCTGATATATAGGCCTGTGGGACCAAAACAAGAACCATGTACCTTGCACATTAAGATTTCTGTTTGTTCTGTGTAAAGTCCTTATAAATTAAATTTTATACTAGTACCTAAGAATAAGTTCCTTTTTCTTAGATCTGTTGTAACCTGCAAAGTATGTCTTTCAACCTACATTAAACTTGTGACCCCATTTACAAGATGTATATCCTTACCCTTTTTTCCTTCTTTTACATTGTATTTTTCTAACAATGTAAAACAGACAACTCTTTAGACCCTATAAACTGTTTATCTCTCCTATAAAATGGACTTCAAGAGACTGGCAGGGTCTGCTCTCTCAAATCCTAACTTAGGGTGAAACAGCCAATCCCAGGTGCACCTCAAAATACAACTTGTTTTAATTGAAAAATCATGGATTTCTTTGTCCATCTCTTCTTGCAATTCTCAGGTTTAACAAGACTCCTTTTTTTCTCCCACACTAACACTACCAGCTAGGCAATACTTCCAGTTCAGGGATCCTTACTCAGTTTCCTGTGTTCTTCAACATAGGCTTCTCTCTGCTTCCAGTAGTTGTTATTTGGAAATTTTTACCTTCTTCTTCTCCTCCTCTTCCGCCTCCTTTTCTTCCCCCTCTTTCTTTTCCTCCTCATCTTCCTCCTTTTTCTTCTCCTTTTCTTTCTCTCTTAACTGACCTTGATTACTTAGTAACTTCTTTTGGAGCTTAGTATGATTTCTTTCCATGGATACTTCTTATTGTTATACTTGGTATTCTTTTAAGCCTTTGATGTTGTGGCTTACATCCTAATTTAGTTTTTTTTTTATATAAATTCATACGGAGACCTTGAATTTTACATGTTAATTTTGGATAATTATATTATTAACATCCTTTGTGCCCTTACTAACATTTTGTTCTTTGTCCTATCAATTATAAACAAAGTTTATCTATGTTCATCTATGAGTTATTTAACAAAGGACTTATGTAGGGAGATCCCACAATAAGCTCTGAGACCTAGAGGCTTTCTTCGTATAACTGCCACTAGGACATCTAAAGTAGCTCCTTAGAGAAAGGAATAATGTGTTCTACTTTTTAAAGGTAAGGCATACCTTCTCCTGGGAAGTGTGAGGAGTAAATGTACTTTGGGCAGTAATTGTCAAATCTTTACACCCTCTTGATTTTAGGAACACAAACCCTATTTTCACTTTCATGGATCTCAGTCCTTTGCATGATCACTAGTTGTCATGTGTCTTTAGGCTTCTTTGCTTCTCCACACAGACTATACCACAGAGCTTCTCAGTCTTTGAACAGGATCAAAGAGCTTTTGGTTCTCAGTTTGCTTTCTATTTGCTTCACCAAACTTCATTTCAGAGGTGCCCTCACATTTTTCTTTTCATATATCCACTCATACACTTTTAGGATTATCATAAATTTTTAAATACTCCCTCATGATTTGGATCTTCTACCATCACCCAATTGAAGATCATCTCTCAAGTCAATATCCACAGCACCATAGTTGATCCTCTTTCATTTTGCCATTGGTTGTAAGTCATAATGTATGGCCTTACTACTTGACTAAATGATAAATCCCTCTTCTCCAAACTTTATGCTCTCATTTTGGTGCTCTATGTTTCATAACGTGATATGTGTCCATAAACTGAGTTTTGTATTTGGAACAAAAGTTCCAGTTTTTCAACTCCTGACAATTTGTTGACTCCAGTTATGACAAGTGGTGACACAAAATCCATTGATGCCTTGAGACTGTGATGGAAGAGATCTCTACAGAACAAAACCCTCACACAATAATTTAGCTGCACGTTTCCTTACTTTACAAGCCCTATATATTCAGGTTAATAGAAATATAGGTAACTTACCAACATCTGACTCCAGAACACACTTTAACCACTCCTGGGCATAGTAGGTAGTCTACAGTAAAAGTGAACTTGGCTCAATGTCTATAGAAACACATGGATACATTCTGATCTCTCTTCTTATAAAATTCAAATTTCCAGACAAAATTTCCTTTGGTTTGTCAGGGAAATACATTAAGGAATCTATCAGATGATATGTGGCCTTCTACTAGGACACTAAGAGATGATTGGTGTGCATCTAGGAAAGAAGCGAGAACTCTACTAAGGAAGGAGTTCATTTAAATCAATAAGTGAATGTAATTGAAACTAGAAAGTAACTATGAATTCAATAAGCTCACTTATTCATTGACACTTACAAACATACAAATCTATAATGAGCTTTAGAATTGTTTCCTAGCCAGTGGAGTGATGGGAGATATTATTCTGTAAATATGTTTCTCATAGTGGTTAATTAATAAAGCACTGTTGGTCCAATGAGAAACTAGATAGGCAGGGCTAGGAGACTAGGAGGAGGAAAGAGGAAGTAGTTAGGAGGAGTCAGCATTGAGAGCCAAAAGAGATCAGATGCGGCCCGCAGCTCTCCGATAAGATGAGCCACTTAGAAAAGTAGAAATGGGTTAATATTCAAGACAGAGCTAGCCCATAAACAATAATGGTAATTGGCCAACAGGATTGTATCAAATACAAAGTCTATGAGTGTTATTTGGGGCCGGCACGCCAGACTGGCAGCGGGCTGGCTGGCAGAAAACAACAAGCTACAGATGTTTTAGAAACAAAGGAACAGATGGCGCCCAATGTGGCTATAAGAACTTTTTTTTAAAACTAATAAAAGCTTAAAAAGGGATTTTAGAAACAAAAGAACAGAGACTAGCAAGGCGTTTTTAAAGAGCTCTGCTAACAATTCATTGGTGTTGTATGAGAGCTGCAATGAAGGATTACACTGTGCTTTAAAAAATACACTGGCTTGGGAGAGAAAAAGAAACAGGATACAATGGTTTAAATAAGAAAAAGGAAGTAGAAGGGATGGGTGTGGTGGTACATGCCATTATTCCCAGCAATAGGGAGGCAGAGACAAACAGATTTCTGTGATTTCAAAGTAAACCTGGTATGCAGTGAATTCCAGGACAGATAAAAGTTACACAGAGAAACCCTGTCTCAAAATATGTAAAAATAGAAGTAGAAGAAATAGAGTAATATAAAAGCCATGTAAAGATGGAAAACACAGAGAAATTTTGGATACTATACGTGATTCTGTTGTCTTTAAATTGTTTGACTGCTAAGAAAATAACAACAACGGATAAAAGAAATGCTGCTGGATTAATTCAATTTATATATCTTAAAAATGCTTTGACTCCAAAATTTAAACCTAAGGACAAGTTACTGGGGAAAAGGATTTCTAATTTTGTTTCCACAGAAAATGAAAAGCTGTGGATTCCTTCCAGACTAATGTGGTTTGATCAAGCAAGACCTCCTGAAGCAATGTCAATGGGACATTGCAACCTTACAGACCACTAAGCCAAGATTTCTGCGTCTTCTTAGGATCACCCATGACAGCGGCCCCTACCAGCAGGAAGTAGTTTGCAAAGAACGACACCCAAATTCCAAAATATTGTTTATAAATGCTCGTTTACATTTAAGTGGGCTTGGTTATAAATGGTTAATGACCGCAACCAATCTTTTTAAAGATAAAAAGGGAATTATGGTATAGATATAAATGCTTTGTTTTGGAATGGATTTTCATTTATTGATACAATTTAAGGTCAATTTTATGATATGTATTTTTCTCCTCTTGTTTAGGTATTGTGTTTCTATAGCTCATTGGAAAATGTAATGTATAATTTAGTACAGATTAGAGAGTTACCTATGATAGTAAAAACTTGGAGTTAAGTTAGTTAGGATTTCTAGATATGCAGAGATATATTTGAGATGAGTAGGCATTCTTCAAACTTTCAAAGACCTACAGAATATGGCATTTAAAATGGTTTAGGGTTTTTCTTCACAATGAGGCACAACTGCTCCTGGTAACACCACCTGCATCAAAAAGGAAGATGGACATTGAAGAAACACATAATGGAGTTTGCTTCTAATATGGCAAGACTAGCCATTTGGGCAAGGTACTGCTCTTCTGGACTATTTGACTTTATGTTGTAGAAACTGGACATGCAGGACCCACAAATGGACATTACTACAGGATTCCTGCTTCATGGAAGAGGCTGCCTGCCAGACAGTGTACAGGACACAAAGAAAAATGACTGACAAACTGCCAATACAGGTGAACAATTTAAAGTTTCCTGCTTTGTTGAGGAGTCTGGAGACATACTATGGCCTATGGGCTGAAGATTGAACATTATAGAAGAACTTCAAGTGACTCATCAGGCTATGAGTTGTCTCTGTCATTTGTAGAGTTTATATATTATCCTTTTGTGGTGTTTGAAGGAGTTGAAGACAGATAATTATGGTGGTAGTTTTCCTTAGTTAGGGTTAAATATAAGTGACATATAGGATTTTAGACTCACAAAGATAGGATAGTTGATATTTTCTTTAAGTCTTACAAAATGTTAATGGACTAAATATTGTTAACTGTGATTCTTATTTGATAACTGTTGTATGATATATTTTGCTATGTTAAGGTTAAACCACTTCTTTTATTTTAGACAGAAAAGAGGAGATGATGGGAGATGTTCTTCTGTAAATATGTTTCTCATACTAGTTAATTAATAAATCACCGTTGGGCCAATGAGAAAGCAAGATAGGCAGGGCTAGGAGACAAGGAGAAAAGAGGAAGTAGTAAGGAGGAGTCAGCATGTAGAGCAAGATGAAGCAAGATGCTGGACCCACTGCTCCCCGATAAGATGACCAGGTGGAAATACTTAGATAAGTAGAAATGGGTTAATAATTAAGACTGAGGTAGCCCATAAACAATAATGGTAACTGGCCAACAGGATTGTATCAAATACAGTGTCTCTGTGTGTTATTTGGGGCTGATGCGGCTGTGGGCCCAGACCAGTGGTGGGCGGGCTGGTGGAAAACATACATGCTACAGTGGAGCATGAGACCATGTGTCTTCTCAAGTATTCTTGTACCCATCACTTGGTGAAGTGAACTGAGTTGTCAAATATTTATGAATGCTTATTTGGAAGAGTAAATCAAATTGGTCAAGCTTTATCTACAATCTGACATTCTACTCACTCTAGATGAAGAGAATATCACATTTAAAAGAGAATACAACATTTAGGGAAGGGTCAGATAGAATATGGAAGCCACAAACCCACAGATAACCTGGAGTTCTTGGATTATGCTAAGCTAGTATTCTACTCATTAGCGAGATATGAACCATTCTGAGGGAAATAAGAATGGATCTTCTTGGCAAAGATCAGAGTTTCATATCCTTTACTTTGTACCAACATTTCACACCAGCATGAACATTAGATGAGATGGAAGAAAAGAAAGGGCAAACATGGATCTAGGGGTAAATGGTTAGGGGTCTGAATGGAGAAGTAATTTCAGACATGACTCAGGACAGAGATGGCAACATTGGCTTATTGAACTCTCACAAAATTTCCAAGTCAAAAGTGCTGAAATTACTAGGTCTTTAAATAAGAGCACCATGTTTTCTAACGCAAATGCTGTAGTCAGTGGTTGATAACTGATAGGGGATGTCCTTCTGTATGCTGTGAATAAATATTTCTCTTATTGGTTGATGAAAAAAACTGTTTTTGTCAAAGAACTGGCAAGATGTCATCAGTCAGGAGATATAGGTGGGGCTACCAAACTAGAAGAAGGCTGGGAGAAATGCAGTGTGTCTTGAAAGAGAAATGACATATATCCACCAAAGGAGTAACATGACAGAATATTACATAGGCCACTGCCTCATGGCAAAACATAGTTTAATAGAAATGGGTAAATAATTAAGATAGAGCTAGACAAAAGAAACCTGAACCATCAGCCAGTTTATAATTAATATAAGCCTCTGTGTATTTATTTGGGACTAAATGGCTACATGATCGGGTGAGACAGAAATTCTATCCTCAAATATTAGCAATCAAATGTATCTGAAGGCACAGTTTTGAAATTAGAGGATTTAAATTCAAATTACAGTTCCATTCATTAGTGGCTTTGTGATATCTGCCATTTTTTTTTGTTTGTTTGGTTTCCCAAACTCATATGTGGTTTTCTCTGTGTTGAAGGAAATGTCAATACAACCAGCACTGTTGTAAATTATGATATATATTATGGTATACTTCAAATGTTTCATGCATCATATACATTATTAAGGATAAGTGTAATAATTATAAAATTAAACATTACCATACTAGAATGAAAGATATGGTCATAGAAATTGTCTAGCAATATGAAAGTGGAGAGCTCTCTCTTGTAATTGTCTCACTGCTGCATCATTTCTGATTTTTCATCATGTATTCTTTAAGTGAACTTAGCTGACTACAGATTCTGTGTATCAAATTGAGACAGTTATTATCAATGAGACACACATTGTCTTGTCCTAGAGGCCAGCATACCTTTATTAAAATCTATTAGTCCTGGTCAGGGAAAGAGAATGCAGACACTGAAGTCCAAAAGCATGTCATATCCACCTGATGAGGGATAGGGGATCAGAGAGAAGGTGAACACATCAGATGAATCTTAGGAAGCATGTTGGAACCCACCTAGTAAAAGAGGGACCTGAGAGAGATGTAAGGGGGAAGACAAACATTCCATAAGACTGTTGCAAAGTAAAAAGGTCTTACTTACCTGGAGGCCTATCTTTACTTTAAGTGGAGTTGATGTGCTCTCAGTGATTAGAATAAGAGTGTCTAAGAGTATAGGAGGCAGTCACAGGAGAGGAACTAAGGTAGAATAATAATGAGTAAGGAAATGCTGCTGATTCTGAGCCAGCACTGTCACGCACTGCACAAGAAGCAGAGACAGTTAAATCTCATGTTCCTGCCATGTTCCTAGCAGGTTTCACATTCCAATTAGCTCTGTGACACTAGGATAAGTGTACTCTCTGTAAACCTCTGCTTTTCTACTTTAAATGTTGATCTAATATACCACAGGGTGACTCTGTAACAATTAATTAGATATTTCATGCAAAAGATTTAGCAAAGATAAATGATTGCTGCTATGATATTATAGGAGGTATAACAACTTGAGATACAAATGGCTAGAGGCAAGAAAGTGAGATTTAGGAACAGCAAAAGTCTGAGGCTCAGGGCGAAGAGGCATTGAGGGGCAGAAAGCAAGCAGAATGAAACCCTTATTGGTAAGGGGGCCTGACTACTTCATTTGTGGGGTTCAGTGAATAATGAAATGTATGGCTCTTGTCCAAGAAGCAGGAAAAATGCTACTTAAAGATGTTGAGATAGAAATATTTCTTTTTAGAGTGTTTTCTGTTTATGTTACAGCACAGCATGGCAACCTCATGAGAATATAAATTCAAAATAACACTTTACTTTCATGGTTTAATATGATATCAGTATTGAGTTTTTAAAACATAATACTCCATTTATTATGAGATGTTTGTCTTCCATACAAACTTTGCTGTTAAGCCAACAAATAAATACTTTTTAATTTCAAATTTCAAATGATATAACTGATAGCTTTTAAGCACTTTTCCTAAAGGCAAGGTTATTATAACTATTTTTGATGACTTTTACCTTCTAGAAATTCTGTTCTCTTTATATAACCACAATTTAAGAACTGAAAAAAGTGTTTGTTGATTGTGATAGCTTTGGAATACAAATGGTAGCATTAATACTAGTGTCTATAGGGCTCCTGATTTTGTTAGGAGTGGCTGTTAATATTTCCAAAATAATGTACCTCTTCACAAAAATCACTTCCATGTGAATTGGAATTTTGTTTTAAATGTACATTTACACAATGGCATTGTAAAGTTTTTCTGACACATTTATAACTCTCTATAAAAGTGGCTTCATTTTTACCCATAATTCAAAACAACCATTTATGTATTTTGCTATTCTAGCTTCAATCAAGGAGAAAAGTTAGTTATAATATTACCTCATTTGATAAAAATAAAAGCAAGCTTCATACAAAAATAATTTTTTTAATGTAAAATTTCCAATATTGAATATCTCATTTTGAACTCGTAGATGTTTCCTTTGCAATGTTGGTTGTTTCAAAGCTAGCACCCCTGATTTCTTTGAGGACTCTAACTTTCTGCTTGATGAAGAGACACTTGTAATGTTTCCATTTGGTCATAATTTATTACCAGAGTGCATTATACACCAGGAGTCTATATCATAGTGCTTAACCTAGTGAATTAATATTTTTACAGATAGCACTATAAGGACCATAAAAACTCTCTTCTAGAGTCTTTGGCTATGCCACACCTAGTACCATTCTATAACAACTATTGTTGCCACTAATCCAGGCCCTTCTACAGTCTCCAAACTGTCCCTACGTATGCACATCTCTGCTCTATGGCACTGTAAATTGTAAAATTGTGTCGCTTAATATTGCCTGCTGTATCCCCAGACCTGGGCCCATGGATGCAACCCCATACCCCTGGAATATCTTTTCAACTTGTATTCATGACTTATGGTCCTATGAGATTTACCTTAGAAAAGAAATTTCAAGATGATATTGTTAAAAAATTCAATATACTTGTAGTCAACCATGAACCAAGTTTGGAACACACATCACAGCATATAAAGGTGGGTTCTAGTTCCGATTGCCGTGTTCTGATCAGCTACTCTGATCAAAATGACTTAGGAGAGAAGAAAGGGGTTTATTTGGCTTGTACTTCCAGGTTAAAGTCTACCACTGAGACAATTTAGGGCAGAACCCAAAGCAAAATGCTTCTTGCTTGCTCATTCATGGGCTCAAGCTCACCTAACTCTCTTATACTTGACCATGGAATGGTGCTGCCCATGGTGGACCATCCTCTTTGCTTTAAAAAAAATCAAGACAATCCACCATAGACCATTCCCAGTGGCCAATCTAGGCTGGATAATTCCTCATATCAGACTCCTTTCACAGATGACTCTAGGAAGTGTCAAGTTGACAAGGCTAACACTGGACAGTTATTGCCTCAGCTCATGGGGTCAGTCTACAGGGACCCTGAGGGTGGGAGTGAGAATGAGATGCAATAGATGAGTACAAGAGATGCAAGAGATGGAGAAAAGACAGTTTTCTGATCAAGTCTTGTTTAATGAATATAACCACAGGGTTTAGGTAGTGGAGAAATGAGGGAATGGGCCAATGGGAAAATGTGAGGGAGGCAGAATGTCCTTCCAAGCAGGATGCAGGAGTCCTGCTATAAGATGAGTTGCTATACAATAAGCCTGCAGTTGGGACTCTTTCAGGGTAAGGCTACATCATATACTTAACAGGAGAACAGTCATAGGAGAATGGAAAATTACTAGTATGTTAGTATCTAAGACAGTAGCAGGAAAGATGGTTGGTAAAATGCTAACTTTGCCCTGGGGTTTCCCACAAATTATCATTTGTGGGAAGATTGAATGGTACTTTTACACTAAAGAGATGGAAGAAAAGCATATACTAAATAGAGAATCCAGTTTTGTAATTGTCTGAAGGAAATAAAAGGGTACTGTAAAAGAGATACACGCTTATGTCACTATTACATTTTTATGGAAGGTTCAGCAATAATCTCATTGCTATGACTTGGCCTTCTGAGGTCTGTGTGTATATGATCATATGGAGCAGTGTCTCCTTGGCCTGGCGGCACTACTTTTTATGTAGAAAGGAAATAATTTGCTTAGGTATTGTCCTTGTTTGGACACCAGAAACCTAACAGATTTAAGTAGGTTATTTGCCAGTGGAACAACTGGGAGGGCTGAAGTTGGTAGCAATAATGGTGCCCACATGATAGAAATGAGGTGGCATAACCAGTGACACAGAAGGGACACCTGAAAAGGCAAGAAGGAAAGCTGTTAGAGCCACACTCAACTAGAAAAGCTTGAAATCTTGAACAATATTTGGTTCAAATAAAAAATTAGAGTAGAGACCAGACATGAAGAGTACAGGTTTCTGTGTGGGGAATTTCAACTCATTGTTTTATTTTTCTTTTACTGTTTCTTCACATTGTTTTTTGAAGAAGAGCTAGAGTTTATTAAAATGTATTTTGACATAAATATTTCCCCCCCCTTGGGTGATTTTCCTGTATGTATGTCTGTGTACTACATCCATTCCTGACTTGTGAAAATCAGAAGAGGCCATCAGATCTCCTCAAACTGGAGTTACAAATGATTGAGAGCTGGAAGAAGGATCAGTGTTCTTAATTGATGACCCATCTCTCCAACTTCTTAACATGGATGTTAGGCCACATGCTAAGAGAAAATGAAGGTGCTAAGAGGAAGGTAGAAGACACCCAATGAGAATTTATTAAGAATACCTGTTCAAAGATTTTTTTAATTCAAGGGATTTCCACCTCTGACTTTACATCCTTAGATGTTCTTCCAAGATCTACATCTTACCAAAGGAACTAGTAGTTACTAAAAAAATCACCTGCCTACACCAGAAAATATTATTATTTTATTTGAAAACATATCTGGAAAAATTGGGAAATATTCCTTTCCAAGGCAGAAATGTTTCCATAGCATTGTTCTAAGAGGGTTATTTTGCTTCATAAATCTCCTTGGCTCCTTCCCCCTTTATAAAAGTCAAGATTTCCTAATATTTATTAAATAATATTCAAAAATCTTTCATATTGTAAATAGGTTCTGTAATGCATTACATATATGTAAATTGTATATAATGGTGATCCTAGCTTATTTCCCAAATGTATATGAAACACAATTACTTTTTATTTAGATTACTAAGTAAAATCATTTCCACAAAAGTTGAAAAATTTTTAATACTCTCTTGAATTATTGGCTAATATTTTATCAAGTTGGCACATTTTTATGGAAATATGTAACTCCAAAATGCCCTTACTTTTATTGAACCCAAACTTTAATTTAAGATGGCAATTTCTGATAGGTTCAAGAAAACAGTTCAGATTTTACTTCTGTATATGTAAATTATCCATCAATGTTTACTCAGAAAAAAATATTCCTTTTGAAATGTCGCAAGCATAAAGAACCACTCTAATGCTATCATTAGCATTTAAAATATGCTACTCTCCAAAATATTCCATCTTGAAAATGTTCTGAGTCAGGGTTTCTGAGAACACCTAATTACATCACTCCATGTCAAATTTCTCTTTGAATCTAATAAAAGGAGATGTTCAGGCTGATGTCAGTTACTGAGATGTTGACAGCAATTCCTACTGGCTTATAGGTAAAAATACAGAAACAATAACTAAAACTTAGACACTCAGCATCCATTCATTTGTTCTTCCTCATTAATAGAGTCCAAGTATTCCTGGAATGCACCAACACCAGCAAACATCTGCTGAACTCCAGATGGGAATGGGGTAAGACATTGATGGTGAATTTTCAGAGAAAGGTTGGCTCTTCTCTGGAAACTGAAGCCCTCAAAAAAAGAGCCTCATCTATATTAAGGGTTCTTTCTTTTTTATTTTTTTGCCTTTTCAATATAGGGTTCTCTCTATGTAGTCTTAGGAATCATGTAAGTCATTCTATAGACCAAGTTGGCCTAAAGTTCAGTTACTCATATGTCTGTCCTTCCTGAGTGCTAGAATTAAAAGGTGTGTACCACTACTGCAAATCTATGGCAACTCATAAAATATTTAGTTGGGGCTTCCTTTCAATTTCAGAGATTTAGTTCATTATTACCATGGCAGAAAGCATGGTAAAATGCAGACAGACCTGGTAATGGAGAGGTAACTGGGAGTTCTCCATGTGGATTGCCAGGTAGCAGGAAGAGGGAGTGGCATTGGGCCAGTCTTGAGCATTTGAATCTTCAAAATTTATCCAGAGTGACACAGTTTAAGCCCACACTACTCTCATAAGTCCATACCTCCTAAAAGTGCACTCTCTAATGACTAAACATTCAAATATGAGCCAGTAGAGGCCATTCCTAATCAAACCAACACACAGACATATCAGAAAGTCTCAATTTGACACCAAAGACAGCCTGTATCTTTCTATATGGAATGCCCTAAATTCTGTAGCAACTCATTCGACCATAAGACTAGGTGTAGCTGGGGCAGAATTACAAACATCTGGCAAGGAGGAACTAGTGTGGGTGAAGTCACATTTTATGATCCTACTCATCCCATGGTTCTAGGAGGGAATGAACATCATTGTCATCAATCTGGAGTCTCCTATGTTTAAAATGCTAATGGCTCTTACATTCAGAGGCCAGCATCCTAGGATACTCACAGGAAGCCTAGTTTCAATTCCCAAGGCATGTTGTCATGCATCCATAATCCCAAGGGGCACAAGGGTTCTCCTTAGCTATATGGTCAAGCTCATTCTTGGTTATGTGCCACACTTGGATATATGGTTCAGTGGCAGAGGTTGCTTAGCACCATGAAGTAGCTTAGCACATGATTACCTGGTTGGAATGGTAAGGCCCTGGGCGCAATACGAAGACTGTTGATAATAAGTAAGTTCTAAAAGGATGTATCCCAGCTTGTGGGAGTAGGAAGCAGCAGGATAGCCATGAATTCTAGATTATCTTGGGGTATAATATCAGGCCAACCAGACTATATGTAGGAAGACCAGTCCAAAAAAAAAAAAAAAAAAAAGGTCAATTGTCATTGTTTGTATCTTCCTTTTTTTTCTTGTGGGTAAGGAGGCAAAATCATTTAATGGGAAGTTGGAGAGGTGTTTTTGACACACTGAGATGGGTCGGAGCCAGTATATGGCATTGTCCTGGCAATAACCAAAATGGATCATCTTATGGCCTTCATGGGAATACTTGGGAGTCCTTGAGGTCAGAGTACTGGCAGAGTTGAAATGAGGGCATCAGATTGTTGGTATAAATTTGGGCTTCAGGCAGGATACTGGTAAGACCCTCTGCTGGTATATTCTCCTTATTCTGTGATTGATTGGCATTTACTCCACCACTTTTTACTTCTAGAATATGAATTTTCAGTTTTCACTTCAATTAATTATTATTATCTATTAACTACATACTGAATAAATGTTTTGATTGATTGATTCCACACAAGGGTTATGTGCACTCAACTTATCTCTAGAAATACATTTTTTTTAGGGTACACATCTCTTTTGGTGGTAAGTTCAGCTGAGGTATTTCGTTTTCTGACATTTTTTAATATTCTAGATTTTTATATTTGATTTTATTTTCTTCAAGCAGAATACAAGATATGATAGATGGTATAATTGAAATAATTATATTTAGGTGTCTATATCTAAATTTTGTATATTTAGATATAAATATATTACATTATATTTTATTATATTTTTCTGTTCTAATTACAGAGACATTAGAAGTTGACAGGGTTATAATTAGCTTCAAGTGGATGTTGAGAACACTTCTCAATGATGGAAACATAGTGTTATAAACTCAATGTTAAACAATCAAGAAGCCTAAGTACTTAGCATAGACATATTGAGTCTGCCTGGCATTGTGAGTAAAGCTTGCTTCACAATTCAAAATTAGTTGAAAACTTGCCTCCAGAAATTCCTAGTCATTTAACTTTTGGCAGTTAAACTACTTCTTTCACCTGTCTTGAATTTCTTTATCCATTAAGAGAAGAAAATCAATGCTAGCTGAGACAAAAGGATGATGTGAAAATTAGATATAGTTTACAAAAACAACAAACACAAATCCTCCCAAACAGCATAGGTTAAGAGCAACAGTGTTTAGAATTGCATTACTTGGCTATTTACATGGTCATTATGACAGATTGATGAACTTGAGAAAGGGCATTGTTTCAATATTTTAGAGGAGAAATATTGACCTAGAATCATTGTGCACTAAAGTTTATCTCTTACAGTTGTGATTATTAACAATGTCCTTTATAAAGTTGGGTGGGCAGTGGGATAAAGAAAAGATCCAGTAGTTGAGAGTCAGTCCTGTACTTGCAGAGGACCAGTTTCCAGCATTCACGTCAGGCAGCTCACAAGTACCCACATTTCCAGTTCCAGGTGGTTTGACACCCCTGGCCTCCATGGACACCGTAATTCTTTCTGTATACTCACATACATACAGGCATATTTTGAAACACATAATTAAACAAGTAAATTAAGAAAAACAAACAACATTAAAAAATGAGACAGAGCTAATCAGACCACATGAACTCTGATACTACATCATTGCTTGGCAGCCTACCTAACATTCACTTTATTTTCCTTAAGTCTCTGTCATAGCCCCAGATGTCTAACAATTTTCTTTTCTACTCATGTAACCAATCACTCTCAATACTTACTAGATGCAGAGATGAAAACATTAACATGTCCATCATTAAAATTTCATTCTGACAATCATTAAAAGTCACAGACCCTAGACTGGAGAGATGATTCAACAAGGAAAATTTTCTCTTTCCATCCCCAAGAGCAGAAACATTAGGGCAAAATGACAGAGCTGTCTTCTGTCTTCCACACACATGCTACTGGAAGTGCCCCTCATACCAATGAATAAATATGTGTAATAAAAGATTTTAAAGTCATGCATACTTATTTTCTTTGTAAAAATGAGTGTGTTTAAATGCATTTACAAAACCCCCTTATAGAATCAGAAGTCCATGGGTATACAGAACCAGTAGATCGAATGTTAAGAGAGTTATGTGAAAGTTCTGCCTTGAGTTCATTTTGGGTGACTTTGGGCTTACTGTAAGGTGATGAGGACACTTCACTTTGGGAACTCTGCAAATAACTTTTTGAACTACCGCTGTGTTCTCCCCACTTGACAGGATGATTTTCTTGCAGGGATGTGTAATAAATATTTACTGATATATCCTTGAGTACATTAATGTTTTTGAAACACTGATGCTGCTTTTTACTTCACAGTGGGAACAATCAGGATGGACTCTTGAAATTGCTTCTGCAGTTTTATGACTTGTTTAGAACACTTCATCCACTTTCAGAGACAAATGGGCATATATAAGTTCACCTAAAATGAACCTCTGTAAAGCTTTCCACTCAACTGAATGATGCTCAGTAGTACAGTGTACAAGAGATGAACTTGGGAAAGATGTTTACATTGATCGTCCTTGGAATATAAAAAGAGGTGAAGGGAAGGAAGGAGTGGAAGATTGCTTGAAAATTCTACAGTACTAAGAACAAGACTGACACAGAAAAATTCAGCAGTTCTAAGCAGATGAGAAGCCAGGATAGGAATGATTAATATCATTGTTTTAGACTAGTCAGCCAAAAATGATTTATGGTAAATCCATTTTGAATAATGATGTATATCTGGTATTTTTAATTTAATTTTCTAATTTTTGAGAATTTCACATATGAGTACTGTATTAACATCTCCACACCTCTGACTTCACATTTCAAGTATTTCAATGTCCCCTCTCACTTCTTGTTAAATTATATATTTCTACATACCCATGAACATCTCCTGAGTACATTAATATGATGCTACATATATATATGTATATACATATATATGTGTGTATATGTATGTGTATACATATACACATATATATACACATATATGTATATATATACATATATATATGGAAGAGAGAGAGAGAGAGAGAGAGAGAGAGAGAGAGAGAGAGAGAGACAGAGTGTGTCCATCTAGTGTTGCTCATATATACATGTGTTTTAGGCTGAACTTAAAATGGGATAACCCATCAGGAGCTCATTTCTAGAGAAAACTTCTTTTCTCAGCAGCCATGGATCTTCATTTAGCAGTAGATCCTCATGAAATATTCTCTATTGACGCTGGCATGTCACCTGGTGCTACTGTTATACAAAGATTGTTTAGGCAACCACAATTTTGGGAGATCCTGGGTGCAGATTCCCTGTCATTTCTAAAACACAAGTTTGAAGGTAAGTATTTTTCAGATATATAGAAACTGGTACTAGATCCTGTTAATATTTTCATACATGAATTTTCAAATGGGAGAACTAATTCTCAACTCAGACTAAAATGAATTTTCAAAATTTTTTGCATGCCTGATAAAGATATTCTAAAACACTCTGGTTTCTCAATTATCTGTATCATTCTCAGTTATAATCTAAAAAAAAAAATGTCTTTTCTGTGATTTGAGATTCTGTGTATATATAATATGCCATCTTTTTTCAATTCATAATTATATTTTATTCATCTACTCCTTCAAGCTAGATAACACTTTTTCAGGAAAACATGCACAATCAGGCAGTTCTTGTGGTCTCTTGGACCACATAGGACATTTACTATTGCAATTAATATATTTTATGATAATTTTTAATTTAAATTTTAAACAAGCATGGTTTACAAGTCAATCTCATTTCGCTCACTTCGCTTCCTCCCCTGTACCCCCACCAGCCCCCATGCTATCCTCTTCTACTCCCCAGGGAGGGTGAGGATTTCCATGGGGGATCTTAGCATTTGGGGCACAGCCTAGGCCCTATCCTATGTGTCTAGGCTGAGAGAATATCCCTCTATGTGAAATGGGCTCCCAAAGACCATTCATATTCTAGGGATAAATACTGTTCCACTACCAGTGGCCCATAGACTAACTTCCACATTCAAGGGGTCTGGGTCATTCTTATGCTGGTTATCCAGCTATCATACAGGGGTGCATGAGCTTCCCCTTGTTCAGGTCAGCTGATTCTATTGTTTTCTCCAGCCTGGTCTTGACCCCTGTGCTTACCACTCCTCCCTCTCTGCAACTTAATTCCAGTAATTAAGCTCAGTGTTTAGTTGTGGGTGTCTGCTTCTGCTTCCATCAGCTCTAGGATGGCATATAAGGCAGTTATCAATCTCATTATCGTGGAAGGGCATTAAAGGTAGACTCTCCACTGTTGCTTAGCTTGTTAGTTGGGTTCATCCTTCTATATCTCTGGACTTTTAACTGGTGCCATATTTCTCCTTAAATCAAGAATGGCTTACTGTATTATAGTATCTCTTTTCTTTTCCTATTCCTTTCCTGTCTCAATCTTCTTGTTCCCTCATACCCACTTCTCTCTCCTCATCTCCCCTTATCTTTCTCCTAACTCTCTCTCCCCTCCCTCCATGCTCCCAATTTGCTCTGGAGATCTTGTCCCTTTCCCCTTCTCCAGGGGACCATGTATGTGTCTCTTATGGTCCTCCTTGTTTCCTAGCTTTTATGGTGGTGTGAATTGTAGGCTGGTAAACCTTTGTTCTATGTCTAAAATCCATAAATGAGTGAGTACATACTGCATTGGTCTTTTTGTGGCTGGGTTACCTCAATCAGGATGGTTTCTTCTAGTTCCTTTTATTTCCCTGCTAATTTCATGATTCCATTGTGTTTTTCTGCAGAGTAGTACATGTACCACATTTTCTACATCCATTCTTCAGTTGATAGGCATTTAGGTTGCTTCTGGCTATTACAAATAATGCTGCTATGAACATAGGTGAACAAATGTCCTAGTTGTATGAATGTTTTGGATATTTATATATATATATATATATATATGTATGTATATGTATGTATATATACATACATATACATACATACATACATACATACATACATACATACATACATACATATGCTCAAGAGCGAAATTACTGGATATTGTGGTAGCTGATTCCCATTTTCCTGAGGAACTGCCATATAGATTTCTAAAGTGGCAGTACGAATTTGCACTCCCAGCAGCAGGAATGTGCACCTTTCTCTGCATCCTCTCCAGCATAAATTGTCTTTGGTGGTTTTGATTTTATCCATCCTGAAAGGAGTAAGATAGTATCTCAAGAGTTGTTTTGATTTGCATTTCCCTGATGGCTAAGGATGTTGAGCACTTTCTTAAGTGTCTTTCAGCCATTTTAGATTCTTCCATTGAGAATTCTCTATTTAGTTCTGTACCCCACTTTTTAATTGGATTATTTAGTATTTTGGTAACTAGCTTCTTGATTTTTTAAATTTATTTTAGAAATCAGCCCTCTGTCAGATGTGGGGTTGGTGAATATCTTTTCCCATTCTGGTGGGGGACGGGTGCTGCTGCTTTGTCTTATTGATTGTGTCTTTTACCTTACAGAAGCTTCTCAGTTTCAGCAGATCCCATTTATTAATTGTCAATCTCAGTCTGTGCTGCTGGTATTATGTTCAGGACGTGGTCTCCTGTACCAATTTGTTCAAGAGTACTTGCCAATTTTTTCAGTTCAGTGTAGCTGGGTTTATTTTGAGGTCTTTGATCCATTTGAACTTAAGTTTTTGAAGATGTGTTCTTTTTCCCATTGTATAAATTTAGCTTCTTTGTCAAAAATCAGGTATTCATAGGTGTGTGGGTTTTTAATTCTATTCTATTGGTCTACCTGTCTATTTTTGTTCCAATGCCAAGCTCTTTTCAGTACTATAGCATTATAATGGAGTTTGAAGTCGGGGATGGTGATGCCCCCAGAAGTTCCTTGATTGTGTGGGGTTGTTTTTGCTATCCTCAGTATTTTGTTTTTTCATATAAAATTGAGTATTATTCTTTCAAGGTCTGTGTATAATTGTGCTGGAATTTTGATGGGGATTGCATTGAATCTGTTGATTGTTTTTGGCAACATTGTCATTTTTATTATGTTGATCCTACCTATCCAAGAGCATGGGATATCTTTCTATTTCATGACATCTTCTTTAATTTTGTTCTTTAAAGATTCAAAGTTCTTATTATATAAGTTTTTCATTTGTTTGATAAGTGTTACCCAAAGATATATTATGTTGTTTGTGGCTAATATAATATAACATAATATAGTATAGTTTAATATAATATGTGTGATTTCTTTCTCAGCCCCTATATCATCTGTGTATATTAGGGCTCCTTTTGTTTATTTGTTTGTTAATCTTGTGTCCTGCCACTTTGCTGAGGGTGTTTATCAGCTGTAGGAATTCCCTGGTAGAGGTTGTTGGGTCACTTATACAAACTAACATATCATCTCAAATAGAGAAAATTTGACTTCCTTCTTTCCAATTTGTATTCCCTTGATCTCCTTTTGTTATCTTATTGCTTTAGCTAGACCTTCAAGTACAATATTCAAGAGATATGGAGAGGTTGGACAGCCTTGTCTTGTTCCTGATTTTAGAGGAATTGCATTGAATTTCCCTCCATTTAGTTTGATGTTGGCCATTGCTTTGCTGTTTTTTGCTTTTATTATGTTTACTCTTTTGCTTCTATAATATGTCATCTTAAGTATATCAAGCAAATTTATTTTGTTATTATCCATTGGTAATCCAGTAATAATATTGTTAACTAGAAGTTAGGTATTATTTACAAATGAATTGTGCACAATTTTGCATTACCAGGTATGCTCAGAATAACTATATATAAGAGTGAATATTCACAACAGGCAGTTTTCATTGTAATAATTGAGATATACATGGTTGGCTAAATTTAGCCACTTATAGCAAGCATACACTTGTAGAATTTCAAACATTTAATGAAAAATAAAACTCTTATAGATTCTTTTTTTCTCCTGGAAATTCTGAATAATCCAAGCTAATATATTTTCTAAAATTCAATTTCAAAATCATGGTAAGTCTAATGATCTTTTATTCTGCTATTAAAGACAAGTCCATGGTAAGAAATATATTGCATCAAATATGGTAGTTTGGTCTTGAGTATTTTAGATTTCATTTAATCTGATTAGAAACAAAAAGTAATTTCCAAAAGATTTTTTGTTATTTATTTTTGTGACAAAGTTGAAACAAGTATTTTCATGTGCTTCTAAGATTTTAAGTGGGGGGAATCATTTTAAGACCATCTGGAGTCTTGTTACTTAGCCTCTTTCCCATATAGTACTGAATGACTCATACCAAGTGATCAATGATTAATGTAGACAAAGAAACCATATCCTCACACATGCATCTCAGAATGGCATATCTACTTGGCCATCTGTAAGCTTAATGAACAAAATGCCCCAGTGCTACTGTAAAGTTGGAAGTAACTCAGCAGCCACATCTTCTGTTGCCTAACACCAAATATAATCCAAGGAGAAACTTCACTGTCTGCTTTTCAGTCAAGGTAAAACACTTTGCTAAACCACATTATGCTCTTCATGACCACATTGCATCAAACTATTATCTGAAACTGAGCACATACAAATAACATTTACTTTGAGAAATGAGCTTTAGATTGTTCTCATCACATTTGTTCTTTAGCTCAGTAGTACAATTAAACCAAAATTTCTGTCTATGCTAAATAAGCTGAAGAATAAATATTTTATAAATATATAAGTAGCATATTCAATTAAAATTTAATTGATGCAACATTATCTGTTTTAATGGCAAATATAACATGACTTTTTCCCACATAGAAAGTTATATTGCATTTTTTCCAGAGACAGTTTTCACTGCTTATGTTTTGGTAAAATTGAAATCTTAATTTTTATGTGATTTCTACAATAATTCTATCCATTTATAAAATTTTATGTCTCTATTCATTTTAATATACTTCATTTATTTATCAAAAATTGAAAATATAAAGAGAATTTCCATGAACTTCTCCCACAGTATAGCAACACACCCCTATTCTTTTTTTGTGGCCAGCTTGCAATGGTTGCTATACATGTTAAAGTTAGTGATCATGACTGGCACAAGATTACAAATTAAAAATCCTATTTTCATTCATTATCAGTCCTTGTGATGTGAAGTTTTATGGGTGTTGATAGTCTACAGTCTAACTTACTTGCCTCTGTTATTGGCATATAGAGCAGTGTTGCCCACCTGTAATCATCTGCATGTTTCCCCATCTTACACTTCCTTCTTTGGGCTCCTAGCCATTATTCATGTTTTTATTGTGCCTATAATTTTCTATTTTCTAAAATGCCATTGTCATCAACTTGGTTGAACATAGAATCATCACACCTCTCAGTGTGTCCATGAAGATGTTTCCCAGAAATCTTTAACCGAGGAGGAAGACTCTGGATACAGGAAGTGCCCTTTAGTGATCTTGGACCTGAACTGAGTAAGCAGGAGAGGTGAGTCCAGCACAGCATTCACTTGTCTATGCTTTCTGACTGTGGGGTCATTGTGACCAGCTGTTTCACTCTCACTCTCCTATGACTTTTCCACCATGATGAACTGCACCTCAAAACTCAGAGACAAAACAAATGCTTCCTCCCTTAAGCTTCTTATGTATAATATGTGGTCACAGCAGTGAGAAAAGTAGCTTCCACAGTTATATAGTTGTAACCATATATTTGACATTCTCATTTCTTATGCAGCTTCATAGCTTTCACCTTACAATGTTATATGATGTATAACATTTCCTGATGTATTCATCCAGTAATGCTATCTGTACTACTTTAAACTTTTGAAATCACAGATTTTCTAATGTAAACATTTGTAAACAATTTAGGAGCTATTCATAAGTTCTTACCTTCTCTGTGTAGCTACCAAAAAACATTATTTTCAATATGATGAGCCTTGCTTTTTCTTTGTAAAAACAAGGAAATTGTCATTTAAGATAGATGTGCCATTTACATTCCTCCAAGCATTGAATGAAATTCATTGGACCTTGACATAGTCAGCATTAGAGTGGTCAGCGATGATATCTTATCATTTTAACAGTTGGAAAATTAGTAGTGGTCTCTCACTTTTGCAATTTTTCAATTCCTTTTGACATGTAAAGTAGAGCACCATTTCATAGAAATATCTGGGACCTGCATATCACTTAGATATTTATTCATATACAAGGCTACTTTTATCCCTCATGCATTTTACTTATGTTGAATGTTAAGAGCTCCCCCCAAGTTCTAGATACAACTCTGTATGATACATATGTTCTGAAAATATTTTTCTCAATCTGTAGCTTGTTTTCATAATCATAATAATGTCTTTCAGAAAGATTTTGCTTTTAAGCAGTCCAGATTATCATAATTTCTCCCAAGTATCATATATTTGTTTTTTATATAACAGCTCCACAGTGAGTCCCCAAACTTATGACTCTGTTCCTACTGTCCAGAAGGTTTCAAAATTTTCATTTTACCCTTATGTTCAAAATGTCTTCACTGCCTTTGAGATCTGTGGGGATCTGCCCAGTTGTTCTAGCACTTTATGAAGATGAAATTCAAACTTTCTTCACTAAGTATTTTTACTAATTTGCCTAATATCAACATGCCTACTGTGTGTGTAAAGCTTTTATTTTTTGAGTTCTCTATTCTGGTACATGAACATTTTTGACTATCACTTCATCAGTATCATACTTGATGACTGTAACGTGGCAGTAAATAGATATTTACTTTGCAATTTGTATAATGTGTCATATATCAAAAATTGCGATTTTACATAGTTTGAATAGTTTTGTCACAGCAGATTTTGACTGACATTATATTTAATCTATGGCCGAAGTTTAGAAGAATTGGTTCCTTAATAAAATATACCAAGTGGACAAATTGGAGAGTTCACATTTAATTAATAAACCTGAAATATAATCACTTACATAGATTTTTAATCTCTTTCATCAGGATTTTAATTTTTCTCATTTGAATTATATATATATTTGGGGACCAGAGTGATAGGTCAGTGATTAAAAGCTCACACTGCCCTGCAGAGTATCCAGGTTCAGTTCCGAGCACCCATGTCAGGAGGATCACAGCCACTCATAACTATAACTTTAGCTCCAGGTGTCAGGTATCCTTTTCTAGTTTGTAAAGGTAACTACATTCATTTACAACAACAATAAATAAAAATTATATCAGACTGGTCGAAATTTGAAGGAGCCTTACTTTTCCCTGGATCCCTGCAGGGAACAACACTCTTCCAGGCTAGTGATTATTATTAAAAACACTGATAATAGTAAGAATATGACTTATTGTGGTGGTTTGACAGAAAATGCTCCCCCCCCCCACAATGAGTGACTTGTAGGAGTAGGTTTGGTCTTGTTGGAGGCAATCCTTGAGGTGCTAAAGATACAGACCAGAGTCTTAGACCACGTTTTGTTGCTTGTACAAGATGTAGAATTCTCAGCTACTTCTCAAGCGCCATGTCTTCCTTCACACCACCATGTCCCACCATGATGATAATGGATAAACATCTGAACTGTAAGCCACTACAATTAAATATTTGCCTTTATTAGAGTTTCCAAGTTCACAGTGTGTCTTTACAGCAATAGAAATCCTAACTAAAACAATATTGGACATATACTTTTCCTCTAAAGAAGCTATTATGGTGCATGCTGCTTTTTCTCCTTAATGAATAGTTTTTGTTGGTGCCTAAACTCCCTTGAGCAGATGACTTTGAATCAAACATCTGGACATACCCTGTTAGTCCACCTGCTCTGACTACTCCAGACATCCTTAAAGAATCTACTACAAATGTAGCAGCAATGGCTGCTGAAGTACAACTCCACTCCAATAGGTATTGTCATACTAAGCACTGTTTCACACACTCTGTGTTGCACTTCTTCAAACCACAGTCTTATTGAATGATAGATAATGCTATAGCCATTTTCACCTTAGCCAGAGGGCAGCACTTCCCTCTCCACCAAAGCAAAGACTGTGATTGGTGCAATAATTACTTTTTTACCTAAACGTCTGCTGTGAATAGGTGTGAACCTTTGCAATAGTACTAGATGAGCAGTGTGCTCAGCTTATTGTTCAAGACAGTAGAGGACACCTGGTTCTGCCCCACAGTGATGTAATATTTATTCATTAAAAGAGTTCTCTTGAGTGGGTTTTCTTTTATCTTTAGCATTAGTAAATTGGGCAGGAATGGTTGGTTAAATGAGAAGAAAGCAAGAGTTGCTCAGAGTGGTGACAGTAGCCAGAGGTGGCAGCAGCCAGATAGTGGCAAAAACAATGTGAGAAAGCTTCAGAGTTCAAGAAATTAGAGGGGAAGCAATAGGAAACAGAAACACAGGAGAAATATAGGGTAGAGGTAGGATAGGGAACTAAAGAAAGTCTAAATAAATAATTGTGAAAAGCCAGAGACAAAACTCAAACCAAGACAAACCAAAGCAATCCCAGTAATTGCAAAGTCCCAGGGTTCTGCCAGGCTTTAAGGGCTAAGGTTTAAGATGCCTATCCCAGTGGTTGCATCCTGGTAATAGAGGCTGTTTTAGAGTGGAGGTCCCAGTACATGAGACCTATTCATGAGCTGGAACACTAGCAGGGCTGCCTGTGCTTCCCTTCACTGGTGCTAAGAGCCAAAGTTTACAATAGCTATCTTGGTTATTAAAGACCAGTCCAGTCTCCTTGCCATAAATACCTAGAGCAGAAAGCTCATTCTCTTTAAATCCTGGAGCTGTAGATCACTACTCTGAGTTTGGAGCTGTAAGCTTCTGGGTATTCCATTACAATCCTGGGCTTTATACATGCAAGTGAAATTACTATAAGCAGAAGACGACACCCTGCTTGCCTGTTACAATTTCCATCCAGATAAAACAACTGATTGAAAACAACATGTTATCTCTCATCTTTCCTATTTTAGTAATAGTTGTTTTATAAACCCTGCTTGGTAATGCTGTATTTGAGTCTTATTCTGATGTTTGCTCTGTCACCTGAAACTATGTTATATCTTCCCTTTTGTATTGAATTTTAATATGTAGAAGAACTAAACATGGTACATTTGGAGAAGGAATGGGGTGGCTAAGGAAGTTGTGTTGGGTGGGCTATTGTTGCTGTGTATTTTTGGTACAATATAACCACAGGTGCTACAGACTTAGTTTTTCTGATATCCACTTAGTTCTTTTTTTTTCCTATGTGTTCCCCTAAGACCACCTTCATATATATATATATATATATATATATATATATATATATATAATAATTTAAAAATTTTACATGTCAATCCCAGTTTCCTCTCCCTCCCTCCCTACCTCCTTTCCTCTCTCCCTCTTATGATTTTTCCCCTGTGTCATGCACCCTGGCCATCACCCCTCTCATCACCCAACCCCCATTCCACTTACAGGGCTATGATATCCAGGTTGGGTCATGTAAGTCTGTCAAGTCATTTGAAGTAGGGACTAGGACTTCTCTCCTGTCTCTAGGTTAAAGGGGTATCCCTCCATGGGAGATGTGTCCACAAGGTCCTTTTGTGCACCAGGAATACATGCTGTTTCTACTGTCTGAGGTCCCCCAGACTGTTCAGCCCTTCTAGCTGAGACCCATATTATGGGGGTCTGAGTCAGTCCTATGCTGAATTCACAGCTATCAGTCTGGGGGGGGCGGGTCAATTTGCTCTTCCTTGTTCAGGTCAGCTTCCTTTGTGAGTTTCTGCAACCTGGTCTTGTCCACTCTCTCTCTCTGCATCTGGATTCTAGTTCAACTCAGTATTTAGTTATGGGTGTTTGCTTCTGTTTCCAACACGTACCAGATGAGGGCTCCTTGATGGTGGATAATTTAGTTGATGATCTCACTATCAGGGAAGGACATTTATGGTAGCCTATCCACGGTTGCTTGAATTGTTAGTTGGAGTCAGTCTTGTAGGTCTCCAGACCTTTTTTAGGTTCAGTTTTCTCTTCAGACCAATAATGACTCCCTCTTTTATGTTCTCTCTCTCTTTTCAGTCTTCTATTCCTACCCTGACTCAATCTACCTAGTCAAACGTGCTTTCCTCTCCTCCCCTTCTCTTTCTCCATTCACTGCTCCCCCATTTCCCACATGCTCTGGGGGACTTGTCCCTTCCCCCTTTTATGAGGGACCGTATATGAATCTGTTAGAATACACCTTGTATCCCAGTTCCTGTGGTGGTGTGAATTATAGGCTGGTGATCCTTTGCTCTAGGTCTAAAATCCATATATGAGCAAGTACATACCCTGTTCCTCTTTTTTTGTGACTGGGCTACCTCATTCAGAATGGTTTCTCCAAGTTCCATCTGCTTTCCTGTGAATTTCAAGATTCCGTTTTATTTTTCTGCAGAGTAGTATTCCATTGTGTAGATGTGCCACATCTTCTTTATCCATTCTTCAGTTGAGGGACATCTTGGTTGCTTCCAGGTTCTTGCTGTTACAAATAATGCTGCTATGAACATAGTTGAGCACATGTCTTTGTTGCATGGATGTGGATCATTTGGGTATATACCTAAGAAGGGAATTTCTGAATTCTGTGGTAAACTAATTCCCATTTTTCCTGAAGAACTGCCATACTGATCTCCAAAATGGCTGTACAAATTTGCACTCTCACCAGCAGTAGAGGAGTGTTCCCCTTCTCCACATCCTCTCCAGCATAAGTTGTCATTGGTGTTTCTAATTTTAGCCATTCTGGCAGGAGTAAGATGGTATCTCAAAGTTGTTTTCATTTGCATTTCCCTGATAGCTGAGGATGTTGAGCACTTTCTTAAGTATCTTTAAGCCTTTTTGGTTTCCTCTATTGAGAATTCTTCAATTCTGTACCCCATTTTTTATTAGGGTTATTTGGGGTTTTGTTGACTATTTTCTTGAGTTCTTTGTATATTTTGAAGATCAGCCCTTTGTCAGATGTAGGATTGGTAAAAATCTTTTCCCTGTCTGTGGGCTGCCATTTGGTCTTGTTCCTTGTGTCCTTTGCCTTATAGAAGTTTCTAAATTTGAGGAGGTCCCATTTATTAATTGTTAATCTCAGTCTGGGCTACTGCAGTTATGTTCAGGAAGCGGTCTCCTATACCAATTTGTTCAAGTGTACCTCCTGCTTTCTCCTCTAATAGGTTCAGTGTGGCTGTATTTATGTTGAGGTCTTTGATCCATTTGGACTTGAGTTTTGCACATAGTGATAGACATGGGTAAGACATCCTTCTTAAGTTGTCAGTGCCTTGCAGTTATCACCGTTATTGCACATTGATATTAAATTAATGTCCTATAAGTGTATTATGAAAGTAAAAGCATTAAATCTTATATTTAAATCTTTCTGAAGTCATGAACCTCTGAGTCGTGAACTTTAGTGATATTTTTTGTGTTTTATTTTTCCTGTCTTTATGTTACACAGGAAGACTCTTGAGAACCAGAGTTGACTACATGATCTTCTGTAGGGCCCTGCATGAACCACTGAGGCAACTTGATCAAGCCAAAACTGTTGGCTGGAACATCCTACCCCAGAGTTGGTACTGATACTTTTTCTGTTTTCTTGCCCTCTCCCCCGACCCCCTGCCCTGGAGTTATTATTGGTACTCTTCCTGTTCTGCTAACACACATCTGCTGGGGAGGAGCTAAGCCTGAAAACCCTGTTGTTTTCCACTGTGCTATGAGTCAGTATATAAACCCACTCCTTCTCATCAATTACGGCATTCAGCATTCACATTCTGACATTGCTGTTGAACAAATGACCCACTGTCTTGTCTCTTATTTCAATCTAGGCCTTCACCCGATTTGTAGTCCAAATTGTAGCATGGGCACTACAATCTTCCTCTAGGCCAGATAAGGCTCTGGTAATTTCTATTGCAGAAATTTTCTTGTTACAGAAAAATTCAAAAGTCCTATTTTAAATGGTTGTTTTCCCTTTGATCTACTCCCCCTAAAAAAGGAAATTTTAAAAGATTTATCTTATTTTAGTTGTATGTGTATATACATGAGTGCAAATGCTTTTGGCAGAAAGAAAACACTAGATTCCCCAAAGAAGGAGTTACAGATCATTGTGAGCATCCAAGCATAAATGTTGGGAACTGAATCTACATTTTCTGCAAGGGTAGCAATCACTCTTATCTACTCTCATCTCTTTACCCTACAAAAGAAGATTGGGGCATTGATGTTATGTTTTATTCTAATGTACTTTAACTGAACCTAAATTTATTTCGATATATCATCACCTTTATTATATTTGATTAGCATACTTTCGAGTCTACTATATGTTCTTACCACCATGTGTTGGTTATTAAACTACATTGCTTAATTTTTAAGCTTAGGCCTTTACAATGTAAATGTCATCTAAGTATAGATGGCTCTCTGGTGGAAAAGATTGTTATTATCATTAACTGAGAAAGAGATCTTATACTCCATAAGGACCGATAGGCCATTGTCATAAAAATATATTAGAAAGGACCAATTATAAAATTTCATTTGGGTTATTTTAGAAATGTTTATAGAAAATAGGGCTTTATACTAGATGAGTTGGTATCAGAATGTGGAGCAACTTTATGATTATTTCCTTAATGAAACCCATCTTCAGATAAGTCAAACTGTGAAAGCTCACAGCTTTATATCAGCCAAAATCAGGGATGTTTGTTGTTCTGTTAACAGCATGTCTTCTAACATTGTTTTCATTTTGTGTAAACAAAATAATGAAGTAGGCTAGCTTTGACCAGATGCCATGATCTCAGAGTGGTCTTTCCTAATGCTGCTTTGTGAGGATGTTGATGTACAGCCAAAACATAAGATCAGATACTTAGCTGAAAGGCTTAGGCCAGTTGCAGGTGTCAAGAGTAAGTCTTTGCTTTTCTCTATTGATGATTCTAGTTTGTTTTTACTGCAGTCTGGTAACACACTCTGTGTGATTTCATCCTGTCAAGGTTGTGAGTCTTGTTTTACAGTACAGCATATGCTCTAGTTTGGTTAAGACTTCACTGATGTTGGAATAAATTTTTTGATACTTATTTAGCTGTATTCATCTGTATTTAAAGAGAGATTTCTAATGTTTCTGCTTATTCTGTATCTTTCTAACAATATTTATGTGTTTATTCAAATATTTGCAGAAGATGGTGAGTAAAAATTTCCCTATACATAAAAAATGTACATCTCTGGGTTTGGACTATACATTAGTCTTATACAATAGAAAAAAAAAAGAATTGTGCGCGATCCTCTTAAGCTTATGCATTCTTATTATGAAATATACCTCTTGGCTATTAATAGTGTTTTTGTTCTAAACATATTTGGCTGGTTCATGAGGAATGTCCTTCTGTACTCATGTTTCTCTTATTGGTTGATGAATAAAACACTGTTTGGCCAATAAAAGCAGGGAGATAAGATGGACTGGGAGATGAGAAGAATTTTGGAAAAGGTAGGCAGAGAGAGCCCACTGTAGAGTTGCCATGTAGACCACAAAGGAGTAACAGGTCCAGGCATTATTCGGTAAGCCAAGACCACATGAAAATACATAGATTAATAAAAATGGGTAAATAATTAAGACAGAGCTAGCCGGAGGTAGCCAATAAGAAGCCCTGGCCATCAGCCAACAGTTTAATAATTAATATATCTTTTTATGTTTATTAGGGCCAAAGAAGCCATGGGACCAGGTGGAACAAGAAACAATCCAGCAACCACTGATAATAATATAAAAATACCATGAGCATTTTGGTTAGTAATTTGGAAAGAATATTTTTAATCATACACACACACACACACACACACACACACACACACACACACACACACACACTTTGCCTTTTTGTGTTTTGTTTGCTAGTTTTATGGTTTTTGTTTTGTGTCTTATTTTCAACCATTATGTGATCATTTCAAATATTTCATTATAAATCTCATTCTTTATTTTCTTATCTTGCTGATGGTATTTGCTCCTTAGTTCAAATTTTATCCCATCATTCCATATTTTGACTGTCATTGCTCAGTTTTAAGTATACTATGCTCTTGGCTAGTTTGTATTATTATTATTATTGTTTGTTTGCTTTTCTAATGTCTCCATTGCTTACTACTGTCTTGTCAGGGCACTTACCATCTCCTAAACAATAAGAGCATTAGAAAAATCAGCTCCATACCTCATCTTATCTTTTAAATTGTTATTTTATCTAGTTCATATTAAATCTATTTTAAAATCAATTTTACTTTCTTATTTTCAAAATTTCTGTGTTTAGTGAATGTTCTTTTGCTTTGAAGAGACACCATGACCAAGATAACTCTTATAAAAGAAAACATATAACTGGGGGCTTGCTTACAGTTTTAGAGAGTCAGTTTATTATCCTTATGGTGGGACCACGGTGGCAGGCAGCTGGAAGGCATGGTGCTGGTGAAATAGCTGAGAACTACACATGATCTGCAAGCAGAGAAAGAGCACTGAGACTGACATGGGCTTTTGAAATATCAAATCCCAGATTCAGCAACACATTGCCTCAAACAAGGCTACATCTCTTGATCCGTAACAACAGTCCACCAACTGGGAACCAATCTATGGGACATTCTTATTAAAACCACTGTACTCCCTGGCCCCAATAGGGGGTATTTCATAATGCAAAATTTTATTTAGTGAAACATCAAAAGTCTTCATAGTCAGTCACAGTCTCAACACTGTTTAAAAGTACAATGTTCAAAGTTTCTTCTGAGATCCTTAACTGTAACACCTTGTAATATCTAAATCAAAGGCAGATCACATACTTCCAACATATAGTGACACCAAATATACATTACCTTTTCAAAAAGGAAAAAAGGGAGAATATGGAGGAAATACTAGACCAAAGAAAGACTGAAAACCATCAGGGCAAACATTAAACTCCATGTCTCATGTCAAAACACTCAGATCTCAAACTCCTTATAGTTTTGTTGACTGTAATACTTTTCTCTTTTCCACTGTTAGTAGATTTCCTTGGTAGGCATAGCACAACTCTGGCATCTCCAACTTCTTAGGGTCTCCACCAAAATCCAGGGTTCACCTTCACAACTTTATGCAATGGCATTATCAGTCCTTTGTACATACCCTGTCAGATGCCTGGCCTCACTGACTTTCCTTAGCCACAGATGGAGATTCCCAAACCCCATTTCCTTCTTAATTCTAGAGCCATAACCATGTGATTGAAGCTGCCAACCTCTCCTTGCTAGAAATTGGACCCCTCCTAGTATTATATTCATATAATCTTTCAATTATTGATATTTTCATTTGCTACATCCTTTAATTCCTTTAATTTCTTTTTATAAGTTGGGAGTTTAGCTCCATGGACTGTTGCTTTTATTCTCTTTTAGAGTCTGGCTTTTCTTTAAACATTTTATCTTGTGAGCACAGGAGTTGGATCCAACATTTGATTTCTTGGTGCTCATTCTCTCCCAAAACTACAGTTTGTATTTCTTTTTGCTCCATCTATTCTTTTTCTTAATAGATCTGCAAAAAATGATCACTGATCTAATAACCATGAGTCAGTCAACACTAGGCTGCCTTGAAATCTCCTCTGCAAATGCCATTAGCCCAAAACTCTTCAATTTAGTCTCAGACAGATTTTTAGGGCAAGAGAAAGAATCAGCCACATTCTTTGCCAAAATATCACAACAAAGATATCTAAGTCAGCTACTAATATTCTTCCCCTCTGAAACTTTTTGAGCTGGTCAGCCGCAGGTTTTATCACCCTCAGCACCACTGTGCATGCTTATTTAATGTGTCCCCTTAAGCCCCACTTAAAGTGTTCAACTACTTTTCCAGTCCAAAGTACTTCAAACCTTCCATAGTCATCTAACAAACATCACGGTTCAGTCTATTGCAGTAACATACCACTCCCTGGTATTAGCTTCTGTACTAGTTACTATTTTATTACATTGAACGAGACACCATGACTAAGATAACTCTTAGAAAAGGAAGCTTTTCATTGGAGGCTTGTTTACAGTTTCAAAGGGGTAGTCAGCATGACAGGGAGCATGGCAGGAGGCACATAGGCATGGTGCTGGAGAAATTAACTGAGAGCTACTTCCCAACAGTCTACAGGGAACTAAGCATTTGTATATGTAAACTTATAGGGGCCTCAAACCACTTTCCCTATTTTTTTTCCTAGTTTCATGTTCAGTCTGAAATAATTGGACTTTCCCATGAATTGTTAACATGCTTTGGGCTCTGAATCACAAGGGTGACAGGTATTTGGGGCTTTTGTTTTGATTTTATTTGTTTGGTTTTGCATTTGAGAACTGTTCCTAAACAGTATTCTGGTTTCTATATACTTCATTTGAAAAGTTAGCTCTCAGTTATTTTTATTGTTAATTAATTCCACTCTAAAACAATGGTAATAATTTGTTTTATTTATCAGTTTAACCATGGCATATCTGCTTGCTTACTCTTACATGTTAATTATCTTATTTAATTAGAAACACTGAGTACTCTTGACCAGTATTTCTTCAAATATTGCCTTCCCTTCTTCCTTCCTTTGGGAACTTAAAAACATTTTTCTCCCTGAGTCTGTATTGCTAGTTTCTGCTGGGTCTTATTCTTTAAAGTTGCTTTTCCATAATAGAAAATGTGAAGAGGAAGACAACAGATCATCGACCTCATCATGCTATATGACTCGACAGCCAGTTCTTACTGTGCTAAGGCACTGTGTTTTTATCAGTAAATTCAGTTTTGCCCTCAAAATGTCCTCTCTTTTTGGGCAATACATTGGATTGAGCCCAGTCTACTGATATTATTTACAAATGCTGCTAGTTAAAAGATTTTCATGATACCAGTAGCTATATGACTTGCAGCTTTGTGACTTTATAAAAGAAGTACTAGATATTTAGAAATGCCAGAGGGGAGGATTCTGGAAAATGCTCATAAGACTTAAGCGGTCAGTGGCCCCACTTATTTACTGTGGAACTAATGCTGATAACCACAAAGAAGGAAAGCTGCCTTTCTTATGTCAAGGGCTAGGTAAGCTGTTGTCAACCTCAGAGGGGAGTTTGTACATCAGAAGTGGCTTTTGAAGTGTGGAAACTGTGAACATAGAAGTTATTTCTTTAGGTATTCAAGATTAATCCCAGAACCTAATACATGGCAATTAAGTGATATAGCACTGAGATACAGCCCTTTTCTAATAATCATTTTGAATATTGATATTTTTGAATACAGTAACTCTGTCCATTTTCAAACATCTATGGAAAAACTATCCGTTTACATCATGGCTACTGAGTGAAGTGAGAAATGAACTTAGACTATGAGGAGGCTTAAAGTTCATTCAGGAGATTTCTTAGGGCAACTCTGACAGTCTTTGAAGGACTGACTTCTTACAGCTTCACAGCTTAGATGGAATATCACAACTAGTAATAGAAGACTTCCATTAAAATTGTTCATTTTTTCACTCATTTCTATCCTCTCCTCCCCCCTCCCCCGTATTTGTGTCTGTCTGTCTGTCTATCATGTTTTGTGGAAGGGGCATGTGTAACACATTGTACGTGAGGAGGACAGAGAACAATTTGCTGAAGTCGGATCTTTCATTTCATAATCCAGTGCCAGAAACAGAGCTCATGTTAAGAGGATTGGGACAAGCTATCTTACCTAATGAGCAAGCTCAATATCCCAAAAGTCTTCCATTGTATGTAATCTGGATTCTATACTATGTTTTTTTTTTTTAAGAAAATCCCCTTAATTTTTATTTACGTGTATGTATATTTATGTGAGTGTTTAATATGTGAGTGTAGTACTCTGAGAATCCAGGACAAGGCAGTTGTATATTTTTGTGTATCAACTTGATACTAGCTAGAGTCGTGAAAGAGGAAGGAAAGGCTCAGCTGAGGAAATGCCTCCTGAGATTCAGCTGTAAAGCATTATTCTCATTTGGTGATAAATAGCGGAGGGCCCAGTCCATGTTGTGTGGTACCATCCTTGGGCTGCTGGGCCTGGATTCTATAAGAAGGCAGACTGAACAAACCACAAGAAGCAAACACAGGAACTGTAGAGAGCCTCTTAGTGCCAAGCCTTAAAGTGGCGGTGGCTTCTGCCTTGTACCTTCCCGCTGGTGAAGACTCTCTGGGTAAACAAGCCCTTAATTGGTTAAGTCTGTTCAGCCTGTCTGCTTCCACATTAGAGTAGCCTATCTGCAGGGTCCACGTGGCTCACTGGAGTTGGTTAGCTCAAGGGTATTTAAGCCAATGCAGGGGTCCTCTCTCTCTATCTCTCTCTCTCTCTCTCTCTCTCTCTCTCTCTCTCTCTCTCTCTCTCTCTCTCTCTTTCTCTCTTTCTCTCTCCCCCCTCTTGTGGGCCAAAGCAACATGTTTAAAGGATCCTTATTAAAACTGCATGAAGAAGATCTACCTGGAGTCGTGTCTTTCTTGCTGGCGAGGGCAGGCGCCTACAGGGAACAAAGCTCAGGAAGCTGTGTGTCAGCACACAGCTTTTGCACATGGCCTCTTCATAAGCTCCTGCTTCCAGGATCCTGTCATTTGAGTTCCTGTACTGACTTCCTTTAGTGATGAACAACAATGTTGAAGTGTAAGCCTAATAAAACCTTTCCTTGCCAATTTACTTCTGATCATAACATTTTGTCACAGCAATAGAAACCCTAAGAGAGTGGTGGACTCTAGAAGTCTTCAGCCTCCATTGAGAGAAAAATCTGGAAAGTAAACTATATAGAAAAATTATGATCTAACATTCTGTCCTTGCCAAAATATGATTCATCAACTACCAGGGAGATAATTTTTAGGAGAAAAACAATAGTTTTGGGAAGGTATAGATTGGTTCCTAAAAGAGATCGTTGATGACCAGGCTATTTGGACACATATTAGTTACTATCACTGTCCCCTGCAATAAGCATATTTTATACTTAATCATTGATGGTGTTGGAGTATATACATCACTAGAGTAAATGAAGGATTTTCCTGCTATATTATGCACTTGAAATGAAAAGTAACATTTATTGACTACCTATATTTGTAATGCCATTGTTTCATGTGACATCATCACTAGGCCAAGAGTGATTGAGCTTATCCCCTTAGGAATTACACTTTTTTCCTTTTTGTATAATGAATCAATATTTACACATTTTTAAAAGTCATATGTATTTCTTGCCTGATATTTGTCATTGATGAAGCAATTTCCAGTTTGAATAAAGATTAGTGAGAAAAAATATATGTATGTATATACCGAGTCTTCAGGTTGTCTTCAATTGTTTAATAATTTCAGAGAGAGGTTATGATTTTTTTTTGTTATCCCCCTTTAGTTGTCAGAATGGGAGTGTGTACTAGAGAGCTTTATTGGTTATTATTAAGCAGGATAAAATAGGGGTTGGAAAAGTGGCTCCTTAGTTTAATTACTCACTGTGGAAGCTTGAAGATATGAACTCAATGCTCAGATCTCACATACAGAAGTTAGGTGTGCTGGTTAATGTTTGTGATCTAAGTCCTGAGAGACAGAGACAGGTGGATCCCTGGGGGCTCATTGGCTAACAGTCCTCAATTCCTTGTACAGGTCCAAGCCAATGAGAGCCTGTCTCAGTAAACAAGATGGACCAAGCTTGAGGAACAGAAAAACAGCTGAACTTGTTATCTGGTCCCACACACATGTACCTGCTTATACACAAGTGCATTTGTACACACACACACACACACACACACACACACACACACACACACACAGAGAGAGAGAGAGAGAGATAACTCAATGAATAAACACAACAACACAACTATCTAGTCATAATTGAAGCAACTAGAGAATTTTATGTTATGTACTCACTCATATATGGATTTTAGACATAGAGCAAAGGATCACTAGCCTATAATTCATACTGCCAGAGAGACTAGATTACAAGGAGGAATCTAAGATAGTCATAAAAGGTCCTTCACAGAAGGGGAAAGGAACAAGAGCTCCTGAGCATATTGGTAGTGTGTGGGGGGGTGGTGAGTGGAGAGGTAGCTAGAAGAAAAAGAAGGGGAGAGAGAAAAAGCACATAGAACTAGGAAAATTAAGCCAGGGAAGAATCGATGACAGAGAGAGAGAGAGAGAGAGAGAGAGAGAGAGAGAGAGAGAGAGAGAGACCATAAAAGAGGGAGCCATTATGGGTTTGAAGAGAAAATTGAATCTAGAGAAATGTCCAGAGACCTACAAGACTGACCCCAACTAACAATTTGAACAACAGTGAAAAGACTACCATAAATACTCTTCCTTGATAATGAGACTGTTGACTAACTTATCTATCATCATAGAGTCCTCATCTAGTAACTGATGGAAACAGAATTAGACACCCACAGCTGAACACTGAGCTGAACTGGAATCCAGATTCAGAGAGGGAGGACAAGACCAGGTTAGAGAAACCCACAGAAACAGCTTACCTGAACAAGGAGGAGCTAATGGGCCCCCAGACTGATAGCTGGGAAACCAGCATTGAACCAACTCAGACCCCCTGAACATTGGTCTCAGTTAGAAGGCCTGGACAGTCTAAGGGATGTCCAACAGTGGAACCAGCATGTATCCCTGGTGCACAGAAGGACTTTGGGAGCACATTCCCCATGGAGGGATACTCCCTTAACCTAGAGGCAGGAGGGAGGGCCTAGTCCCTATTCCAAATGACTTGACAGATTTTGTTGACCCCTCCTGGAAGGCCTCACCCTCCTTGTGGAGTTGGGGGGTGATGGGATGGGAGAATGGTCAGGGGGCATGGGAGAGAGGGAAAGATAGCGGAAGGGAAGAAGGGAAGGAGGGAGGGATAGGGAACTGGGATCAATATGTAAAATAAATAAAATAAATATAAAAGGATAAAAAATTGATGTTTTAAAAAGAAATTATTTTCTTTTACAGTACCACTCTTACCAATCTCTACAGGCTCATAAATAGTTGGATATGAAATCATCCATTTTTTCTTTTGATGTCTTCCAGGCTTCCTGTGGCAGCAGAATGTTTCCTAATTGATGGTATGATGAAGGCTTGACATTCCCTTATGCATGACTTCCTTTTGGACACAATTATAATGGTAAACATGACAGTGACTTAATATGAATCCATGTGTGAGTGAAAGAGAGAGCTCTTTTGCTGAATAGGGCATTGAAAACTCATCCCACTGGATGTTCACTTTGGAAATGTGATAAATGTGTCCGGAAGTTTTCCTAAATCAGCCACGACTACAGGTTCTGTGTTAGTTTGCATGTTGTTAGGTATTTTTGTTTTTGCCTTCACAATCAAGAGTCACTGATGTCCCTGTAAATACAAACTGGAGGAGACCTGCCCTGCCAGGGAGTTACTATTTGGCAGACATGCCTGTCAGAGCATCTCTAACTGCCACTGAAAGTGAGAAGAATCACCTGTGTACCTTCAGTGGAGAGTCACTTTTGCAGATTTTTAAAAAAAGATTTCTGTGGGAGTTTTGCCTCCTAGAATATCTAAGTTATTCTCCCTTGTGAAGGATGGCTTTTTTTCTCACTCTGACATTTTAATAATCAGAAGACAGCTGGTCTCATCTAAAAACAACAAAAATGCAAGTGAGGACATGATGGGGAAATGCTAGTCTATGTTTGAGAGTGCCACAGATTGCCATGGTGTTTAAAAGCTTGCGAAGCTGAAATGGTGTGCTTCAGTGACAGAAAGATGATGAGAGTGAGGCAGGGACTTCTATCAAAAGATGATGCTGTACATGTTTTGATACAACTACTATCAAACTCAAAGAGTTCCTTTGAAAGAAGATGAAAGTCTGGCATTTTTAGATGAGCTGAAAATATTTCCCTGATCCTCTTGTTATAATAAAATCCACCAGTGTTGGAAAATAGAAATAATCAATGCAGAGCTTTTAAAATGTAGTCTCACACATTTAGAAAAAGATTCTATTGCATTTCTATGACAACTGTCTAGAATATTCTGAGAAATAAGGAGGAAATAAGAAATATTACCTTGTTTTAGTATAGAGACTGTCTTAGCACAATATATTACCATGACAGGGGAGAAGGGGACAGGCTGGAGAACAAACAGCCTGGGGTATTCAATATATCTGAAAGAACACTGGAAAACTCAATGAATGTTTATGTAATTCACAATTAACCAGTGGCCTAATATTCTAAACAGCATGATATTGTCTAGTCGGTTTGCTAATTGCCTTAACCAACCCAAATGCTTCTATTGAAATATCTGGATTCCAGAATCTAGAGTTGAAAATTCAGTTTTAAATTATAATTTTGCTTAGGAATTAGCATTGGCTTCAACATGGGTTTTCAGAAAGGCCATCACTTTGGCTTCAGGACAGAACATTCTCTCCCAGTACTTGAAGGACTAAACAGTGTGAGCTTGGTCTCATAACTTGTGCAATGCAACCAAAAGCAGTAAACCTCATTTGAAGATGGTGAAGCTTGGCACTTTTGTGATTGGTGGCATTCTTTTAGGTCCTCACTGCTGTTACTTGTAAGGAAGAACTCATTTACTTTTCCTTCTGCATCATCATTTTGGTGTTTGACATTATCTCTCATTCTTAGAAGGATATCTAAAATTGATCCATACATTTTCTATTTCTTTTTTACTTCTTAAAAAGTTAACCAAGGGAAGATCAGAAACTCTTTCCTGGAGGAAGGAGTCCATCAAGAGCTTCAAGGCAAAAAAGAACATGACAAATCCAAGGCACAGAAAGAATGCCTAGGGCATTCAGGCAGAGTATGTAAATGATGCAATAGGAATAGAAGAAGAAATTAAATCTTTCAGGTCTTTATAGATCATAGTGTGAGATTTGCATTTTGCCCTAAAGCCACCAAGATGCTTTAGAAAGAAAACTAACACCCACACCATCTTAAAATGAATTATAAATGAGGTTTTTGTAAAAAGTTATAATCATGATGCCTTTTAGACCTTGGCTGCTAGGTAGTGAATAACATGACCACAGAAATACAAAAGGGTACAAAATGGGGTAGACTCATGTTATAGTTTGGAGGTATGACCCACAGTAGTGCTGGTAGATGAAATGTGTTGAGGACTTTTGGAAAACCAATTCCTTGTTGAGATGAAAATGCTGATGGTGAAACAGGCTGGGTACCCTGTTTGCTGAGGAAAGAGCAACAACTGCTAACAGACATTTGATTATAAATGCTGCTGGATTGAGCCCAAATTATGTATTTTAAACATACTTTGACTTCAAATTTTAAGTCTAAGGACAGGTTACACTGCAGTGGCAAGCAGTTGTAAGATGAAATGTTTCTTTCTGATGGGCTTTTGAAATACAAACTCCTCTCAAAAGTTATTAAAGTCAATATTGACAGGGAAAAAATAAACTGTGTGGTATTACACCTATTCTCTCAATCACATTGGCAAAATGTTTGTCCAATTTTTATTACCTACTGGCAGTGCTAAAAAGAGTATAATTCAACTTTTAGTTCTGTTGATGTAGTTCAGGAAATAGCTTTTACATGTGTTAAAAATTTCTGCACTTGATAAGCCCCTGCACTTACACAGCAGTCCAAATCAGACCAAATCAAACCAAATTAGAAAAATCCTACATTTAATGGATACAATGTTCAAAGATGATTTTTGAGCACACTCTTCCCCCAGAGGAGACAGAAAAAGAAACCAGAAAACCATATGTCTTTTTTCTGGGGGATGGTTTATAAACCCTGTAGGAGTGGACTTGAGCATCGCTGGAGGATTGATCATCATTTGGTAGGCTTTCTGAGATGCAGCAGGATTTGGACATTTGGGGAGGAGGGTTTGGCATGAAGCTTCCACCAGAACATCCCAGATTCCTTGGGTACATAGATGCCAAGAACTGGGCTGGAGCTTCCACCAGAACACCACCAAGTATTTATACAAAATATTTTAAAATTATTTACCCTGTAGTTATAAGATTATGATAGAGGAGAAAGAGAGAGAGAGAGAGAAAAGAGAGAGAGAAATAGGCAGAAAACATAATAAGAACAATTAATTATGAATCAATAACATGATCAAGGCTGGTGCACACTGAAATACTGAAGAAACAACAGTGTTGCAGAGGTCCTTTCTCACTACACTTTTTAAGAGTCTGAAAGATATTTCATTTATATCAGTTTTGACTTAAAAACAAGATTGATTTCCTTCTCAGTCCCAAATAAACAGAGTAACATATTAATTATTAATCCATTGGCCAATGGCGAGGACTTTTTACTGGCTAGATCTGTCTTAACTATTAACCCATTTCTATTAATCTATGCATTTCCATGTGGCCTTGGCTTCCTGGAGAATGTCTGGATGTGTTTCTCTTTCGACAGCAACATGGCATCCTTTTCAGTCTCTCTCTGCCTACCTTCACCAGAATTCTCCTTGTCTCCTAGTCCTACCTATCTTCCTGCCTCTATTGGCCAAACAGTGTTTTATTCATTAACCAAAAGAGAAACATATATACAGAAGGACATCTTCCATCATTTCCTTTTTTCTAGCTAAATATAAAGGAGGGTTTTAACTTTAACATAGTAAAATTATATATAACAAAACAGTTATAAAGTAAAAACTATAGTTAACAATATTTAGTCCATTAACATTTGGCAAAATTCAAACAAAAATTCTATCATCTACCCTATCTTTGTAAGTCTAAAGTCTTATATGTAACTTATCTTTTATCATAACTATGGAAAACCATAAACCTAACTATCTGCCTTCAACTCCATCAAAGACCACAGAAGGATAATATATAAACTCTAGAATTGACAGAGACATTTTCCAACATTTTTCTGAAATGTTGGGGCATCCATCTTCAGCCTATAGGCAATACTGTGTTTGGAAGACTTCTCATTGAAGCTGGAAATTTGAAACAATCCACCTGTATTGGAAATTTTTTCTGGCAGACTCTTCCATGTAGCAGGAACATTGCAGGACTGTCCCATCTTGTTTTTTCAAGTTCATCAGTCACCTTCCTGTGATTGCTGAATGCCCAGTTTCTACAGCAAATAGTACAGGTGAGAGCAGTTCTTGCCCAAATGACTAGTCTTGCCATGTCAAAAGCAAACTCTGTAATGAGGTTCCTTGATGCCCATCTTCCTCTCTTTAGTAATAGGTATTGCCAGGAGCAGTTGTGTCTCATAGTCATGAAAAACCCTGAACCATTTTAAATGCCATATTCTGTAGGTCTTTCAAAGGTTTTAAGAATATCTATTCATATCAAATATATCACTGTATATCCAGAAAACCTAAGTTTTTACTATCATAGGTGACTATCTATAATCTCTATGTAATTATATATTACAATTTTTAAAGCTATAAATCATGATACCTAAACAAGAGAAGAAATATACATATCACAAATTTGACCTTAAATTTGTATCAATAAACTAAAATCCATATCAATGTATTTATTTCTATGTCATACCCCACCCTTTATCTTTTTAGAAAGAGATTGGCTGTGGTCATTAACCATTTATCACTAGCCAAATTTAAATGAAATAAACAAACAAACAAAAAACATAAACAATATTTGGGAATTTGGGAATAGTTCTTTCCAAACTACATCCTGCTTATTTGGGGGCAATACCATTTGGGGGCCTGAGAAAACTCAGGAACCTGGCCAAATCCTGGCTGTAGTAGTCTGTAAGGCTGTATTGTCTCAGCTGTTTTGGGTATTAAATCACCTGGGCCACTGCTTCAGGGGATCTTAGTTGATCAAACCATATTAGTCTGGAAGGAATCCACAGCTTTTCATTTCCTGTGGAAGCAAAAGCAGAACTTCTTTTAACTTGTCCTTAGACTTAAATTTTGAAGTCAAAGCATGTTTAAAATTTATAATTTGTGTTTAATCCAGCAGCATTTATTATCAAATGTCTGTTAGCAGTTGTTGCTCTTTCCTTAGCAATCAAAGAATTCAAAAATAACACATTAACATACAATATCCAGATTCTCTGTGTACTTTCCATGTTTATATGGCTTTATTATTATTATTACTCTATTTATTTTAGTTTTACCTTCATACTAGTGTTGAAACCACAGAGATTTACTTGCCTCTGCCTCCCAAATGCTGTAATTAAAGGTGTGTGCTAACACACTCAGCTACTCTGTTTCATTTTTAACCACTTTATCCTTTTACTTTTCCCACCGAAGTTTACATATATTTTTAAACACACTGTAAAACATTTAGAGGTTTTTCTTCATCTGAATCTATCTTTACTATATATCTGTATCTTTTTCTGGGCATGGGTCTTTTTTCCTGCTAAACAGCATGGCTAAAATTAAAGAGGTGGTTGTTTTAGTTGCTGGCTTTCCAACATGGGAGCACTGGGAGCAGTGCTCACCACCTTGGTCTATGCCACCATCAAGCAGCATGCTTGGACAGGTAGTCACTGAAACCACCAGCTGCTCATACACCCTGTTGAATTGGTAGTAGGGCCTCTTTGAAAAGCCACGCTTTTTTGCTACTAATGCCGAGTAAGGACGTAAAGGATCTGTGTGCCCACCACAGAAAATCTGTTCTTTTGTTTAGAATCCTTTTTAAAAATTTTTGTTCAGGTTTTTGTTGAAATGTATGCAACCCACATTGTTGGCATCATCTTTTCTTTTTCACCAGGTCCTGCCACCTCTCTCAGCCCCAAATAAACACAGAGATACTTATATTAATTAACTATTAACCCATTTCTATTAATCTATGTATTTCCACATGGTTTTGGCTTACTGGAGAATGTCCAGACCTGTTTCTCCTTTGGTAGCTACATGGCATCATTTTCAGTCTCTTTCTGCCTACCTTTTCCAGAATTCTCCTCTTATACTCCTGCCTCTTTTGATCAAACAGTGTTTAATTCATCAACCAATAAGAGAAACAGAACAGTCTCCATGTCTATAGACAGAATAGTAAATTTTTAAAAAGACATGGTTAGGAAGACTATTTAAAAGTTTACATGAATTAGTACAAATTATCAAACATCATGATCTTAAAACCATTGAATTTGCCATTTGGGACAATGATTATGAAATGGGACTTTTTTGAAGAGTTATAGTACCAAGATGAGCCCCTATGTCCTTCTTACATATCTTCTGAGAATGAGTTCTCCAATGTTGTACAATTAGCTTGCCAGGGAAGAAAACTTGGATGGATTTCTTCTTTTGTCAGCTTCCTTGGTATGATTGCAATTGCCCAATGACCTTGATGCTATCTATCAGTTGGTACAGTATGGGGAGAAATATATAGCTCAATAGTATTGGATACAGTTGCCACAATGATGGGTGCACAGTTATATATGATTAGATGGAGTAGTCACAATTAACATGGGAGAGAAACATGCAGTTGCATGATGGGTTAGAATTACTACCACAAATACAATAGACACAACTGCAAGATTGAGGGAAATAATTTCATAATTAGGACATGTTAAACATTAATATGCTTTCATGTGCTAATTTTTTGGCTATGTAATTTAATAGAAAGCATAACTGTTTTAAACAATCAGCTCACAAAACGTACTTTTTGGTTTTAGTATGCTGGTGTGAGCCAGTTCCCATGCAACATTGCTCCAGAACATATGCATAAACCAGATCAAGCTTGGGAAGCTTGAGAAAGAGAACAACTGTGTTTTACTTTCATTTTCTGAAACTGGTATGTGTAACTTCATGGAGATTACGTTGGACAGAGATGAGAGAGGAAATATGAACCATATTAGAATTGCTTCTAGGGGCCTCTAATCTCATGTGATAGGCCTTCAAAGGACAGAAAGCCATTGGCTTTTACATCAATGAGAGCACACTTAGATGTTTACAGGAAAACCCTGAGAAAAACACTAAACAAGGAAGGAGTTATAAACAAATATGGGAATGAGCTGAGCCTCCAGAGCACAGGTGTATATAGAATCTAAGCAAGATAATTAGTTGCAGACTAACTCAACTTGTCAGAACCACATGCAGAATCCTAATCCCCTTTAAAATTTTTAATTTTTCCTCATTTAGTTCACCTAGTATGTGTGTGTGTACTTCCTACTTGTGAGCCCATTGCCCTGAAGCAATATTTCTTTCCTTGGATATAAACAATGCTAAGTGGTTTCTTAAACAGACAGAAGCCATTTCTGTGGCTTTTCTTTGGAAAGGCCAAGTTTTCCTTAACAACATCGCTGTTTGAACATACTCCAGCATTTTTATGGTGGAATAGTCAATATTTTTATCCGTAAGTCTTGATTCCTAATATCTGTGGAGATTTTAAAGTTTGGAAACCTCTAAAATATTATATATTTGAACTATAAAATTACAAGTAGTGTTTTTCCCTTGGAAATGGTAATCTTTAGTAATAGAACTTACCATTAATATGAATCTTACACTAGAATTATTCAGGCTGAAACTTGAAGATTTTCAAAGGGGAATGCAGGTACTTGCATAATAGTTTTTAAAAGACACCTATACTCTAAATCTGCACATATTCCACATTCTAAAGGCAGTTTACCTTACAACTGACTTCTAAAACAGACCTTCTGTTTCCTTTCTCCTTTTCATTTTATAAATGAAATGCTTATCTTTCACTTACTGATAATATTATCATGACATGTGATACTGGGGTGGAAATCAGGACAGAAATTTATCTCTTAGTTTGCTATCAACTCGTATTCCTCTAATTTCTTGTGTATGTGTGTGTGGTATATTGTGGCAGTAAGTACCCATGTGTTTGCAGGTAGATGCACCTTTGTGTGCATTTAGATCAAAGAAAAAAGGTTGAATGTCCTCCAGTATCATTCCCTGCAATATTCATTTGAGGCAGGGTCTTTTTTCCAACTTGGAACCCATGTGTTTCATGTATTTTTACCTAAGTTTGAAGTCAACAAGACAGAAGAATTCTTATGTCTCCTCTTCCCCCAAATCCTGAGGAGATAAGCACATGCAAGTGTAGCTAGTTGTTTTCACTGCCTGACGCCTGGTCCTGCTGCCTCACCAGCCCCCAATAATACACAGAGACGCTGCATTTGATATAAGCTATTGACCAGGTACGAGTTTCTTACTGGTTAGCTCTGTCTTAATGATTAACCCATTTCTACTTATCTATATATTTCCATGTGGTCAACTTATTGGAGAGTGGCGGGCCTGTTCTCTTTAGGCGCTCCATGTGGCTCTCCTTGCTGACTCCTCTTTCCTCCTTACTCTTTTCTCCTAGTCTCCCACCCATCTTGCTTTTCCATTGGCCAACAGTGCTTTATTCATTAACCAGTACGAGAAACATATTTACAGAATAACACCTCCCATCATTTCCTCCCTTCTGTCTAAAATAAAAAGAAGGGCCTTAACCTTAACATAGTAAAATATACCATACAACAGTTATCAAATAAGAATCACAGTTAACAATATTTTGTCCATTAACATATAGCAAGATTTAAGAAAATATTTTATCATCTATCCTATTTTTGTGATTCCATCTATTACTTATTTTCAATCCTAACTAAGGAAAACTATAACCATAACTATCTGTCATTAACTCCATCAAAGACCACAGAAGGATAATATATAAACTTACTGATAATATTATCATGGCACATGATACTGGGGTAGAAATCAGGACAGAAATTTATCTCTTAGTTGGCTATCAACTTGTATTCCTCTAGTTTCTAGAAATGACAGAGACAACTTATTACCTGGTCAGGCACCTGAAGTTTTCTGTAATGTTCCATCTTTAGCCCATAGGCCATGGTGTGTCTGGCAGACTCTATAGAAAAGCAGTAAACTTTAAGTTGTCCATCTGTATTGACAGTTTGTCAGTAACCCTTTTCTGTGTCTTGTAGTCTGTCTGGCAGCCTCTTCCATGAAGCAGGAATTTTGTAGCAATGTCCATCTTGTCTCAGAAGTCACCCTTCTGTGGATCCTACATGTCCAGTTTATACAGCATATAGTCAAACAGTCCAGACAAGAGCAGTATCTCCATAATGTGTTTCTTCAATATCCATCTTCCTTTTTGATACAGGTGGTGTTGCCAGGAGCAGTTATGTCTCCCTGTCAACAAAAACCTAAATCATTTTAAATACCATATTCTGTAGATCTTTGAAAGGTTTGAAGAATGCCTATTCATCTCAAATACATCTAGAAATCCTAACTAACTTATCTCTAAGTTTTTACTATCATAGGTAACTATCAATAATCTGTACTAATTTATACATTACATTTCTAACTGACATATATAAACATAATACCTAAACAAGAGGAGAAATATACTTAATCACAAAATAGACCTTAAATTTGTATCAATAAATGAAAATCTATTCCAAAACAAAGCATTCATATCTATACCACAATTTCCTTTTTATCTTTAAAAATATTGGTTGTGGTCATTAACCATTTATAACCAAGCCTACTTAAATGAAAAGAAACATTTATAAACAATATTTGGGAATTTGGGCATCAATTTTTTAAAACTGCTTTTTGTTGGTAGGGTGCTGTCATGGGGGATCCTAAGAAAATGCAGAAATCTTGGCTGTAGTGGTTTGCAAGGCTGTATTGTTCCATTGACGTTGCTTTAGGGGGTCTTGCTTGATTAAACCACCTTAGTCTGGAAGGAATTTACATCTTTTTGTTTTTTGTGGAAACAAAAGTAGAAATCCTTTCTCCCAGTAACTTGTCCTTAGGCTTAAATTTTGGAGTCAAAGCATTTTTAAAATATATAAATTGAATTAATTTAGCAGCATATTTTTTATTAGTTGCTATTATTTTTTTAGCAATCAAACAATTTAAAGATAAAAGAACAGTATACAATATCCAAAGATTTTTTTTTGTGTTTTTTATTTTAAGTGGTGTTTTTATTACTGTATTTCTTTTTTATTTTTGTTTTTACATATTTTGAGACAGGGTTTTTTCCTTTTTTCCAAAGCCTACATATATTTTAAAACACACTGTAAACCTTTAATGGTTTAAAATCCATGTGGTTTTTTGTCACTTATGTTAATTTTGGCAACCTCCATTAAAGGAAATGCGTAAATGTCTGTCTCTATCAAAACAAAGCTTAACCGAGAAAAATGCTGCTGTCAAGAAGTCTTGCTTGTCTTTGTTTCTTTGTTTTTAAAACATTTTTTAAGCATTGTTAGTTTTAAGTGAAAGGTTTTATAGCCATGTTGGTCGCCATTTGTAGCTAGTTTGTTTCCCTGCCTGCTGCCTGATACCGCCGCCATACCAGCCCCCAATAATACACAGAGGCGCTGTATTTGATATAAGGCTGTTGGCCAGGTATTAGTTTCTTACTAGCTAGCTCTGTCTTAATTATGAACCCATTTCTATTTATCTAAGTATTTCCACGTGGTCAACTTATCAGAGAGTGGCAGCCGGCATCTATTCTCTTTCAACTTTCCATGCTGACTCCTCCTTCCTCTTTTCTCCTAGTCTCCTAGCCCCACCCATCTTGCTTTCCCATTGGCCAACAGTGCTTTATTCATTAACCAGTATGAGAAATGTATTTATAGAATAACATCTCCCATCATGCAAGAACATGTCTAGCTTGTTATATAGGTATTAGAATTCAAACTCAGGTCTTTGTGGTTGCACAATAGTATCCTTAACCAATGAGCCAGATTTTAACCCTACAAGTAGAAAAAACATGTCCTATTATTTTTAATTCATATGTTTCAATAGAGTTGAAAGAGATTCTAATTAAGTTGTTGGTTGATAAATCATTAAAAATAACTTATTGGCAGGCAAATCACTAGGATATAAAATTTAAATTTGGTCAAAGAACAATGTTTTATTAATATGACTAATTTTTAAATTTTTTTTCTTTATATAATACATCCCAATCCTGGTTTTGCTTCCCCCACTCCTCCCAGAATTCCCCACTACCTCCCAGGTCCCCTTAATCTGCTAAATACAGTCCTTTTCTGTTTCCAAAAAGAGTTAGCTCTCAAAGGATATAAACCAAATATAGCATAACCAGACACAATAAGAATAGGTCCAAACCCTCATATCAGGTTTGGGCAAGGTAACCCAGTATGAGGAAAGGGATCCCATGAGCAAGCAAAAGAGTCAGAGACATCCCCCTGTCACTATTAGAGTCCCACATGCCACCGACCACAGAATTATACAGTAATACAATGGGAGCTCAGGTGACAAAATCATGAAGCTAATCCATAAACATAATTCTGATGGAGAAGACCCACACACAGGTTGGTAGGAGTACTTGCTTTATGAATAGTCACTTTCCCTTCTGTAAATTCACTGTGAAGCCATAGTGCTCCCTATCTATGGTGGGACATCGCCAAAACTCCAGTGCATTAATCAATTACTGGGCACATTTCGCCCTATGTATTGGTATATTGGATGGCTCTCCCTAACAGTGCATGATTCTTGCAACAAAAAAAAAAGTAATCACAGTCAATACATAACTCTCTCAACCAGGTGTTTGTATAAACTTAGAAGTCCATATCTTAGAATAGATTTGGAGAAGTCCTCTCCATATCTATTCCAATATATATCTTGAATTTCTACCTAGACTAAAATGACAACTGAAGGAGATTGAGAGATACAAATTGGAATGTAAAAAGTGAAAGTATCACTATTCTCAGATGATATAGTGGCATACATGAGTGACCCCAAAAAATCTAGTATGCCACTATATCATTTGAGAATAGATATGGAGAAAGTAGGCAGCCATTTCTTGTTCCTATTTTTAATGTAATTGCTCTGAATTTTTGTTCATTAAATTTTATGTTGGCTATAGGCTTGCTCTAAATTTCCCTTAGCATACTTAGGCATGTCTGTATCCCTATTTCTCCAATACATTTATCATGACGGCGTGTTGGATTTTGTCAAAGGCTTTTTTGACATTAACTGAGATGGTTATGATCATCTTTTTCTTTTTTTTTTTCAGTAGGTTTATATGGTGGATTACATTGATTGATTTTTATATGTTGACCTATATTTCTGGGATGAATTCTACTCTACTTGATCATGGTGGAAAATCTTTTTGGATTCATGTTTGCAAGTATTTGTGGAGTAATTTGTATCTAATGTTCATAAGGCGAATTAGTCTGTATTTGTCTTTCTTTGTATAGTTTGGCTGTGAGAGAGATGGTGGCCTCATAAAATGAATCAGGAAATGTTCCTTCTATATTTATTGTGTGTAATAATTTGAGGAGTAGGGGCATTAGCTCTTTGCTGAAAGTCTTTAGCATTCTGCTCTAAAATAGTCTGGCCCTCGATTTTTTTTTTTGGAGGGGGGGTTGTTGAAAGACTTTTAATGTCTTCTATTTCTTTAACTGTTATATGTATATTTAAATTGTTTATCTGATTTTGCTTTAACTACGGCCAGTGGTATCTTTTGAGAAAATTAGCTATTTCTTTTATAATTTCCAGAATGTGGAGTTTATGACCTAATGGTTTTAAAAAAAACATTCTGTGTCTGTTATGTCCCCCTGTTAATTTCTGGTTTTGTTAATTTGTATATTTTCTCTCTGTCTTTTACTTAGTTTCAATAAGCATTTGTCTATCTAGTTGATTATGTCAAAGAAACATCTCTCTGTTTTACTGATTATTTTGTATTGTGCTCTTTGTTTCTATTTTATTGATGTCAGCCCTCGGTTTTATTATTTTCTGCCCTCTTCTTCTCTTGGCTTCTTTTATTCTAGAGTCTTCTTTGATTTTAGAGTCTTCAAGTATGCTGTTATTATGAGATCGCTCTGACTGTTTTTAAGTTTCCCATAAGTTTGGTTATGTTGTGCATTCATTTTTATTGAACTTTAAGAAGTCTTTAATTTCTTTAATTATTTCTGTCTTGCCTCATTTTTTCATTTAGGAGAAAGTTGTTTAGTTTCCATGAGTTTGTAAGCTTTCTATTGTCTCTGTTTTTGTTGATATACAGTTTTAATCCATAATGGTCTGATAGGATGCAGGGATTTATTTCAAATTTTTTGTATCTGCTGAGAAATTCATTGTGCCTAAATGTGTGGTCAATTTTGGAGAAAGTTCTATAAGGTGCTGAGAAGAAGGTATATTCTTTTGAGTTTGTGTCAAACAGATATCTGTTAAATCTATTTGTTTTATTTCTATCTATTTATTTTGTTGAGTTACTGGAAATTTCACAGCAATCCCACTCATTTCCCAATTCTTACATATCTGACCTCCATCTTTGTAAACCCCCAAAATAAAATGAATTAGAAATTGAAAAAAGAAAAACCCACACACACAAAAAAACTCTTCCTGATCCCTTTGGGCAGGACCTGTTCCTCCAGTTCTGCTGTGCATGTACCTTTCCATTCCACTGTCTTTCTCTCTTCTCCATCACACATTTGTTTATCATAGTGACACTGGAAGCTGTACAGTGTCATGCAGTATACCCTCTTGCCCAAACAGCTTTACTTACAAAGGCATTTCAGAGAGTCATTTTTCTGCCCCAAGGCCTCCGGCTTCTGCAATAACATCAATCAACATTTTGCCCTCACTGAGACTCATCTTGGTTATGTTACTCTTGCCTCAAGTCATGAAGATTCTGTATCTGTGGTTGATAGGCCCTTTCACAGAGTACAGTAGTTCATAGATGGGGCACATGTCAGGATGAACCAATTCTAAGCCTTGAATCTGGACTTGGGTAGTAGCTGCATTGGTCAGCCCACCAGATCTCCCATGCCCATGCAACCTCTGGGCCAGCTTTCCTGTGCTGCCCAGGATATAACCAGGGTTCTAAGTGACAGCTAAGACCACATACATCTGAATGGTTTTTGATGCTAATATGGGCCACAGATATCAACAAAGATGCCAACTTATGTAGAGCCACAGACCCAGACATGATCCTTGGAGGAAGCTCAGGCTTAGATATCGCGATGGCCTAGGGTGGTAGCACAGGCCTCTTACATTAGTTTCTTTCTCACAGCCATCATGTCTCCAGTTCTGCCTCTCTTCATAGTATGCAAATCTCTTCACTTCACTTCCTCTTCTCTCTCTTTACCACAACCTCATCATAGTGGTGACTGGTTGTGCAAGCCAGATTCTGGCAATCTAACCACTGCCTGTTCCATGAGATGTTGAGCAGACCTCTGATCCTTTTATCTTGTAAAGTCCATTTGTGCTAGTATTTCTCTGTTTATTTTTGTCTATATGGCCTAACTGTAGGTAAGAGATGGGAAATGAAGTCTCCCACTATCAATGTGTGAGAGTTAATGTGTGATTTAAGTTTTAGTAATAGTGGGATATTCACTGTGTCTGCTTCTGTGGCATTGACCACACCCATTGAGGGGTGGAGTCAGGGGCTGAAGTGACCTGTGGAACTAGGTTCCCGAAGGAGGCAGGGAATGATCTCTTGCTGGCAGGACACAGAGAGAGGAGCATCCATTTCTAACTGCTGTGTTTATCTGTCTGTGTTGTGAGTTGTTTCTCCCTTAATAAACATCTATTCGGCCTATTTGTTTATCCTGACCCTTATTAAACCACAATATCTGGTGTCAGGAGTGGGATCAGGATAATCACGGCACCTGGGTTTCACCCAGGTGGCAGAAGCCGCAACCCTTCTGCCATCTTCCCTGAAGGGGCAGGGTCCCTTGCCTAATCAGGCGGACACACCCTGCCCTAGAATTCCTTTTATCTCCATCGTGGCCCTGAGACCACTGCTCATCTTCTGCCTATTCCCTCAGATTACATTCACACAGAGCCCTGCGGCATCAGCCCTGCTTTTTGTGTTGCTGCACAAGGCACGGACTCAGCCTGCCCTGTTTGTGTGCTTGCAGCTCCAGTGGCAGCAGCAGAGGAGGTGACGGCTGGCAGGCTGGCAGAAAATATGCACACTACAGTTACAGGCAGCTCCTGTTATCCGTATGGTCTCAACAATTTGTACAAGGCTCATTTCACTCCTTCATTAAAAAAAAATGCTGGCCTTAGTTTGTTAAAAGCTATTCTACAGGGACCAGGATCAAAAGGATCCTCTACTGCCTAAAGCTATTTGGAGGTACACTTCCAGACACTATTTAGTGGTGCAAATCCAGGTAGAACCGGAATTGGAAGGATCCTCTGCTGCTGAATGCTATTTACTGGTACACTTCCAAGTGTAACTACAGCAAGTTAAGATCTACAACTAAAAGAATCGAAGCTCCAGGACAGCGAAATTACACCTAAGGTAATTGTAATATCATTTACAATTTAAGCTGATATAATATCTGAGATCAATTGTTCCCTACCTATGACAGATAATTTTACAATACAGGACTTTAGGAATTTTTTTACTTCATATATAGAAGGAATCCTATAACACTTTTTTCATAATAGTAATGGATTTTATCATCAATATGATATTCTTAAAAAATGGTTTGAGATTAACACAAACAATAAGAAACTTGTACAAACCATAGGAGACTTAGTAACAAGGATTCAAAACATTAAAAATAACAAAACACAAAACATAAAATGCTTTAAAAAAGGGTTCAAAATATTAAAGATGTCAACAAAAGGTAACAGTTAAAACACAAGATATAAAACATAAAATAACCAAATAAGAAACAAAACAACCAAAACCAAAACAATACAATACATTAACATGCTAACAAAAAACAGCTCGTTCCTGGCTGGATAAAACTACTAATAAGGTTAAAAAACTAAAACATCAGATAAAAAAAAATAATAGTAGATAAAATCTCTTCCATGTCTGAGGATAATAACAAACTAACAAATAAAACATTGTTTCTAAAAGGCAATTTACATGCCATTCAGATAATATCTAAGGATAAAAATATCAAAAACATAAAATCATTTGTAGTTTAAAAAAAAGTAAAAAAACTAACTGATATAATAAAGGCTCTAAAAAGAGATATGCTTCAAAAAGTTCAAACACTCAAAAAAACAATAATTAATAGACTTCAGGCCTTAAAAGACCTTCAATCTAATATATCAAAAAAAAAAAAAACTCCAAACAAAACATAAAAAAAAACTTATGGTTCAAAATGGATATAGATAGATTAGCCTATCTTCTTGTGAATTATTTAGTAAGAGTGAGACATTAGTATTACAGCTTACATTGTTATATGTTCTTATCTGTGGTAACCTATGTAAAATTATGTTTATTCCATACCTGGAAGAATTGTGTATTATACTTTGTTATATTGTGTGAAATCTTTCCATTGATGATGTTTTATGCACATTATTCTTGTCATATTCTATGTATGTATATGTTTGCTTGTGTTTAAGACATTCTGTATATTGATACAATTTGGGATATTTGTCTTGCTGCCTTTTAAAGCTCTACCTCTTGTTTAAACATTTCTACTCTATCTCTACTTTAGGAATTTACATATGTGTGTGTGTGTGTGTGTGTGTGTGTGTGTACATAGTTATATTGTTTAGGTATTTATCCTTACTTTACTCAAGGAAGCTTTATTCAGGTTTTTTTTTTTTTTTTTTTTTTTTTGCTAAGTTCCTGAGTATTACAGATTATCTTCACCCATGTTTCCTTTGCCTATGAGATTAGTCAGACATAGATGCTTAATCTTCAATCACTTCATACACATACAGAACATGGCTTTTAAATGTTTTTATATTAGTACTCTGTTGACATGAGACACTGTTGCTCCTGACAGCACCGTGCACTTTCCTGAAAATATATTGGACACTGTTGTTGCTCCTTCTAGAGTTCATTTTGCTTCGGCTAATGACCTCTTGGGCAAGGAACTGTCTCAACTTTGACCACTGATTTGGACATGCGGTCCTATGTACTTTCAGGAGACAAACATAGAAAACTGCTAAACCTTGCCAGATCAGGGTAAGACAGCTTTTCTACCTCCCTGCTTTTGTTGCAGTCTGTCAAATACTCCTGGCCTTAGCCAAAACTGGCTGTACCAACGTTACTGTGAGACCTTGGGTGACTGTCCAGGTAGCTTGCTGTTTCTGTCCTCACTGCACCTTTTGGAAGTTGTCCATCCACACTTCCTGTCTACCCTAATATCGTTATTTTCCTTCTCAGGTCTTAGTGAGGTTGTAGATTAAACTATCACAACTATTATTCTCTCTTCCTAGATAAATATATTAGGTACTAGACGTAAGCTTTCCAGCTTAGAACAACTCTATTGTAAACTCCCTTATGCCTTCACCCTAGGACTAGATATGTATGTCATTTTGTTCTCGAGTTTCCTTTTCTTAGAGCACACTTGTTATTCACTGTTTTGTAAATAGTTTTGTATCAAGATTAAATCTTTTCTTTAGACTAAAAGGGGAATTGTAGTGGGATATTCACTGTGTCTGCTTCTGTGGCACTGACCACACCCATTGAAGGGTGGAGCCAGGGGCGGAAGTGACCTGTGGAAATAGGTCTTCGAAGGAGGCAGGGAACACTCTCTTGCTGGTGGGACATGAAGAGAAAGGAGCATCTAGTTCCAACTGCTGTATTTATCTGTCTGTGTTGTGAGTTGTTTCTTCCTTAATAAACATCTATTCGGCCTATTTGTTTATCCTGACCCTTATTAAACCCCAATATTTAGTCATGTTTCTTTTACAAATATGGGTGCCCTGGAATTAAGGGCATCAATGTTACAAATTGAAAGATCATGAACTTTTCCTTTGATGAAAATGAAGTATCTATTCTCATCTCTTTTTATTAATTTTGGTTTGAGGTTTTTTTTTGTATTAAAATGGCTACACAAACTTGTATCTTAGGTCTATTTGTCTAAAATTCCTTTTTCTAACCCTTTAATGCAAGATAATATCTTTGATGTTAAAGTGTGCTACTTGCATGCAGTAGAAGAATGAATCCTGTTTTGAAATCCACTCTGTTAGTCTCTCTTTTTATTGAGGAATTAATTCAATTGATACTGAGAGATAATATATAATAATAATATAACCAATAATTGATAATTTCTGTTTTCTTATTGTTGGTAGTGGTCTTCGTGGTGGTGGTCTGTGTTATTTTTGTGAGAGAAAGACAGACAGGCAGACAAACAGATAGATAGATAGATAGATAGATAGATAGATAGATAGATAGATAGATAGTAGATAGATAGATAGGTAGATAGAGCTTGCCTTCTTTTTTGTTTTGTTTTGTGTTTTAGCTTTTCAAGACAAGGTTTCTATGCGGCTTTGCAAGCTGTTCTGGAATTATCTCTTGTAGACCAGGATGGCCTTGAACTCACAGAGATCTGCCTGCTTTTGCCTCCCAAGTGAGTGCTGAGATTAAAGGCATGTGCCACCACCAGCCAGTGTTCCCTACTTTTTCTATTCCTGGAGAGATATTATTTATTTCTTGTGTTTTCATAGTTGTATTTAACCCCTAGGGAGTTGTATTTAACCTCCTAAAGGTTGGAGCTTTCCTTCTAGTACCTTCTGTAAGGCTGGGATTTTAGATAGATACTGTTTAAATTTAACTTCATTGTGAAATATTTTATTTTTTTCCTATCCATGCTGATTAAAGGTTTTGTTGGGTGTAGTAGTCTTCCTTGCATCTGCTGTCTCTTAGACTGCAGCATGAATGTCTAAGTCCTTTTGGCTTTTGAAGTCTCCATTGAAAAGTCAGTGTAATTTTATTAGGTTTCCCTTTATGTTACTTGCTCTTTTTCCCTTGTGGATTTTTGTAGTTTCTTTGTTGTGTATGTTTAGTGTTTTGATTCTTATGTGCCAAGGGGACTTTCTTTTCTGGCACAATCTATTTGGTGTTCTGTATACTTCTTGTGTTTTTATAGGTCTCTCCTTCTTTAGAATAGTAATGTTTTTTCTATGGTTTTATTGAAAATATTTTCTGGGTCTTTGTTTTGGGATTATTCTCATTCTTCTATTCCTACTAATTTTAGGTATTGTCTCTTCCTATTGTCACAGATTTTCTGGATGTTTTGTGTCAGGAAATTTTTAGCTTTAATATTTTCCTTGACCTATGTATACATTTCTTCTCTTATGTCTTCAATGCCTGACATTACATCTCTTGTATTCTGTTGGTGAAGATTGCCTCTAATGGGAGATGTCAATCTGTAAATATGTTTCTCTTATTGGTTAATTAATAAAGCACTGTTGGCCAATAGAAAAGCAAGATAGGTGGGACTAGGAAACAAGGAGGATTCAAGGAAGTAGTAGGGAGAAGTCAGCATGGAGAATGGAGCGAAAAGAATGCCAGCTCCTCTCTGGTAAAATGAGACCACGTGAAAATACTTAGATTAATAGAAATGTGTTAATATTTAAGACAGAGCTAGCCAATTTGAAACTAGTAACTTGCCAACAGAATTATGTCTAATACAGCATCTCTGTGTGTTATTTGGGACTGGTGCAGCTGTGGGTCCAGGCCGGCAGGGAAAAAACTACTCATAACATGCCTGTGTAGTTCTTGTTTGGATTCCTAAATTTTTAATTTTCAGAATTCCCTCAGTTTGTGTTTTCTTTATTGTTTTTGCTTTCATTTTCAGCTTTGAAACAGTTTTAATACTTTCCTTCAACTGTTTGGTTTTTTTTTTTTTTATGGATTTCTTCAAAGCATTTATTCATTTTATCCAATTGTTTGTGTTTTCCTGGCTTTCTTTAAAGGATTTCCTCTAATTGTGTTTCCCTGAATTTCTTTAATGTATTTATTTATTTACTCCGTAAAGACCTCTATTATCTTCATAGAGATGGTCATAAGGGTTTTTATTTTCTTTTTGGTTTTGTTTTGTTTTTCTAATTCAGCTGTTTTCTACTTCAGCTATGTTCAGTCCTGCTGTGATAGGATAGCTGGTATCTAGTGAAGGTATACTGCCCTTGCTGTTACTAATTGTATTTGTCTTTTCTTGGCTTTCTAGTTATTCCTCAAGGGCTTTTTTAATTTATTTTTTATTTTATTTTATTTTTGCCTTCTCCTGGATTTCTTTAAGGGAATAATTAATTTCCTCTTTAAGGACCACTGTCATCTTCATAAAGTTGGTTTTAAAGTCTTATTCTTGTGCTTAAGCTGTGTTGCTGTAGTAGGATAGCTGGTCTCTGGTGGTGTCATATTGCCCTGGCTGTTGTTGATTGAATTTTTTATGCTTGTATCTTAGCACCTGGGTTTGGAGTTATTATAGGTTTATGTGCCAATTCCTGAGTTTGTCTTTGTTGGATGTGTGTTTTGTACCTTAGTTTCTGTTTCCTCTTTGGTCTTCTAGCCAGTGTGGCTTGCGGCCTTTACTAAGCTACATAAGTTGGTATCACTTGTTAATCAGTCATTTATATTGAAAATAAGTTTGGTCTGAGTTTATTTTTTTTGATTACACTGGTTGTGAAATGCTAAGAAGAAGAATTTTTTCCCCCTGGCATGGGAAAGGAATGATCATGAAGAGCTATCAGTCCATTGAGATTCATGCACTTCTGTTGGAACATCCAATAGAATGCACATCACTATTCTAGAGCTAGCTGGCACCCTTTCTTAAACTTATATGCCTTTATTGTAGTAGTTTAGTGTCAGTGGTGAGAACAAATGTCAGAATACAGCAATCCCACATGGAAGTTTATTAATGGAAAGGAAGTTAAAGAGGAAGACATGATGGCTGCCCAGGAAAGGGAAGTATTGAGGAGAGAGCTAGGGACAGATGAGCTCGCTTTAAAAGAAAGCCCTTTGCAAATGATTACAGAGCATTTTGCAGATATTGCAGCACATGATGTAGTGACATATGGCCATAGGGTCCCCTGGCTGACTAATTATTCACCTGAGTGCTGGCAAACACATCCTGCCATGTGACAGGGAGTGGGCCAGCATAATGCCTGAATACTAACATTAGTTAATTTTCCATTGCTATTAGAAAAGAATATTCTGGGAATTGTATGTACACAGAAGTTCATTTAGTTCACATTTCAAGAGATTGAGATGATCACAAGCACAGTGCAGCTCTGCTTAGTGTCTGTTAATGGACTTCTGACTACATCATAACAGATAGAATCAGACAAGAAATGTGCACTTCTGTAGCAGATCCCCTTCTGTGGTTCACCAATTCATGAAGACTTCCCCCAAAGTTTTTCTTCTCCAGACTTTTAAGTTAGCTGGCTGTTTTTTCACACATGTGCTTTCCAGAGACACCTGAAAACCAGAATAATGCCAATGTTTTGTTTGTTTGTTTTGTTTTCTGTTGTGTCTGGATGTTTTTTGATCAGATTGTTTCTTTCTACCTGGATTTCTTCCACAGTGTCCAACACTGGAAAAATTGCAACAGAACACAAAGCAAATCAATCTTGAATACTGCAGTTTCTCTTTTATAGAGTGCACTTATGATTGAGAGCTGTTTATAGAATACTGCTTAGTGACTCATGGCATGATTTCTTGAGGAAGGAGGCTCAACACTGCTCACCTTGTGATCTCACTACATTACCAGCTTGTGTCTGATTTAATTTGTTTTTATAGAGGTCATGTGTTCATAGAGGTCATGTTACAGTAAAAGTTCTTCACTCTAGTGTGCCTTCATGGAGAGTTCTGATACTTTGGCTTTTCTGCACCCTGTTTCTCTATTCTGGCTAATTCTCTCTCCAAGTTGAATGTCTAAGGATTTTTCCTCAAAGCCTTAGATCTTGAATACAAATATCTTCAAAACAACTGTATTTAAATGATTTAGGTTCTAGTAAGACATACTCTACAAGCTTTTTGTAAGAAGGGAACATTCCTTCATAACAATTCATTGTTTCTAAGGAGTTAACATTCAACAAAGGAGTATTCCATAGACATTTCAATAGGCAGCATCTTGCTGGAGTGAGATGGAAAACAAAAATCAGTATTCAGGAATGACAACTACCCATGCTGCTCAGTGAGTCACCAGAATCTACCCCAATAACTGACAGTTCCACCTGTGACCTTTTCAAAAACACATATTCAAGATATTTACAGCTCAGATGTGCAACTTTGTTCTGGCATTATATGTTCTCTATAGTCTTTCCAATCTTTTTGCTTCCATGTAAAAGTGCAAAAATAGATTTTTATTGAAGTTTCAGGGTATCTTTGGTGCCACAGTTGCTCAAAAGGAGCCCTTTTTTAAAACAAAAAAAAAAAAAGTAAATGTCTTCAGATTGTCAGGGCCAGGAGACTGAGCTCTTATGCTTTTCAAAAGTTTTATGTTGTCATAAATCTACCCCATAATGGAACTATGGTTTTATAATATAATGCAACCTTTTTCCAATCTTCTCTTTCTACAAGGAGGTATATATACATGCATTGACTTCACTTTGCTTAGATAAATCAAGCTATTGTTAATTTGTAAATGTCCTGGTACTCATTTCATCTGTCAGTGAAATATGTGTAAATTTTAAGAATCACAATTTCATTTTAGTTACCAGAATTCAAAACAGAGTAAAGAATCATAATTATTGATTGCTTGGAGAAATTAGTACTAGCAGCAAGTTCTATCTGCTGAGATTCCACCCACCTATGATTATCTTTGTGATGAACACATGAGACTAATGGCAGATCTTGGTCTTTTCAGGGTTGTCATCAGTTTGCCTTTTTATTATATATATATATATATATATATATATATATATATGGGCATAATTGTGTGTATGTGTATGCCTGCCCACTTGTGCACACATGTGTATGTGCAGGTACATGTGTGTATAACAGCCAGAAGTCAAACAGGTGTCATTATTCAGAGGCTGTCCACCTTGTGCTTTTGAGACAGGGCCTCTGGCTGGCCTAGAACTTCCAAGGAGATTAGTATGTCCTGACAGTGCATTCAAGGATCAGCTTGGCTCTACCCTCCAAGCACTAGGATTACAAATATACATCATACTATCAGCTTTTACTTGGATGCTTGAGATTAAACTCTGATCACCTTGCAGATACTGCCTCCCCAGCTTCTACCTTTAGCCCAGAATTAAATTTCACACACATTTTCAAGTGTCTGTTTCACAATAGTAAATTATTTTAATGACTTGATGAAAAAACATTTATGTCTAGAACACTAAAGCAGTTATAGGATGGAATATCTGCTACTGAGCTGTAATAAACACACAAACAAATCAACCACAATAAAACAAACTTCATGCTTACCTTAGGACTATTTTCTTCTCAGGATTTTTGGCTTCTCAACATCACTATTGCTATAGATTCCTTTAGAATCTTGGAGAAGCAACCAGCTGCAAAGTACTTGCTTTCTGAGTGAAGAGGCACACATATGGAAAGGGTTATTTTCTTGGGAACCAATGATTTATCTTAAAAGAAGGTGTTCTCATATGTTTCTGGGTTGAATGGTGGAGTTATGTCTCTTGAATGTTAAGTACCAGTCATTTACTTCAAAGAAGGTTTAATCATAGGTACAAATTTACTAATTGGGTCCATTCTGTATATATGTTTTTCAAGAACAAATTGGTTTCTAGTGATCTGCTTTTAGATTCTACTTATAGTCAGGGCCCCATGAAGTCAATATTGGTAGATTTTCTGTTTCTATGGATTTTGATGCTAGAAAATGCATGAATGACAGTTACACCAGAGGCTCCTACCAGACTGTACTCAACCCTCAAGGAAAGATTTACAGATTCATGGGTACTCAGAGATTGCCTTTGGCTATTGTAGAAGGTAAAGACCAACAATGAAGTTGGTACTGTCCCATGGTGATGGGGTCTGTGGTACATCTTATCCAGTTCCTGATGCAAGGCAGTGGTTGGGAGCTGGAATCTGCTAACTAGAATAGTTTCCAATTAATCCCTGAGAATAGTTTTAATCCTTCCCAAATATCCTTTAATGTTACAAATTATGTTACAGTCTCATTAGCATCAACTTCTGTTAAGTAAAATTTAGAATTTACTCTGGACCATCTTACAGAACAGTAGCCACAGCCAGGTCTTAGCAAATGCATGGTCATTTGGAATCCACTAGAAGTCAACATAATCTCAAATATCTCAAGTGAGATATGAATTCCATTTTAAATGTATATACACACACACACACATACTATGTGTGTGTGTGTGTGTGTGTGTGTGTATGTGTGTGTGTGTGTGTGTGTATTAAAAAATGAAGGCAGACGTAATTACAAGAAACCATGATTCCATGTTTGAATAATGTGATATGAAATGAAATTTGAATCAGAGCCAAGGAATCTTTCAATGGCACATACTTGGCTTGGTGACTTTGAGTGGAGATATTAACACTGGTCTCTTTATCTATACAAGATGGACAATGCCAGCAGCAAGGAAAATTTCACAGGGCTGTCAGGAGGGATAGAATCACATAAAAGGCAAACAAATAAAGCATGATTAAGACAATCTTGTTATTGTTGTTCCATTTATATTGTGTAAGAGGTAAGTAGCAGGTACTAATCCATTTCCCACTGTATGAATTTACAAAGTCATTCACAAAAGCCCTATTTTTTTAATACAGGTATAGACTTTGCACAGTGCGAAATGACAGCTTTGTTTTCCAATAGGCCTGAAATAGGTTTTAATCTTGATTTTACAGTTTCTTACCTGTGTGATTGCTGCAAGTAACTCAAGCCTTCTAAGCATAAACCTTCCACAAATGTAGAATAGCATAAAATAGAAATGCTGTATTAGTTTAAATAATGATACAAAGGTAACAATATGTAATTTTCTATGTATAATTACATTTTTATGGGTAATTCAGTATATGTAGGCTCTGTACATCATTTGTTAGCTATATAACACACATAAGTTCATCTACCTCTCTCAATTCAGTTTTCGCATATGTAAAATGGAATTCACAATGGAAGCTATTTCTGTTTTTAAAGGCTTAAAAGGCCAAACATTGTAAAGCATATAACATGCTGCCTGGAAGCTATCAGTAACTACCAGCTCTAATACTTGTATTAGGCTGAGCAGAGTATGCATGAAAAGCTAAATAATGACAAGATGAATATAATTTCTTGGTCTGTGGATAGAGGTTATATGCATTATTAAAGTATGCAGGTTATCATTGGTAAGAATCTGATTCCTAAATTGAATTCAACATAAAATAAAACTATGGCTAAAATCAAACAAACAAAACAAGTGAATAATAAAGTGTTTATTCATTACCCATATCTTCTTGAGTGTGCTTAAGCTTCCTTTTCAGGCTTAAATGTTTCCCAACTAGCCTCTGTAAACTGGCTTAGTGACCATAAATTCCTTAAATCTGTTTATAATTTATAAGTTTTTCTACTTTGCTCAATTACAATGGATAGTGTTGCTGAGTATAGCACTCTAGGCTGGCTTCTGTGTACTTTCATAACTTGTAGAGCATTATCCCTAGGCCTTCTGGCTTTCAAATTCTCCACTGAAAAACCAACTGTCATTCTGCATGTGCCTGCTTGTGTAAGTGACTTCGCCTTTCTCTCTTGAAAGTTTCAATATCTTTTTTTTTTTTCTGTAAACTCAGTGATTTGTGTGGGGAGTTACTTTTCTGCCTAGTTGGTGCTCTGTATGCCTTTTGCACCTTGACAGACATCTTTTTTTCTTAGAATAGGGAAGTTTTATTCCATGATTCTTTTGAAAATATTTTCAGTGCCTTTGATATGGGTTTTATTTCAGTTTTCTTTTCTTCAGAGAGTCTAACTTTTTTCTTAAATTCTATTTTCATATCCTGAATTGTTTTTGTTCAATTATCTGTACTTTTTGAGATCTTCATTATAATCATTACTAATATTTCTTGATCATTCTTATTGCTAATACTTTTAATTTGTCATCTTCTCTGCCATTGTGTACCACTAAGCTGTTGTATAGGGCTGTCCACTTCAGAAGAGCTCTGCTGAACATCCATGCTGGATTGCATGGTTTTGGCTCTAGTGGTTCATAATGAAGTACAGGTAGCTGAGGAACAAATTTTGGGAGATTCTAGTATGCCTTTTTACATTTCAAATAGAAGGCATCCAATATTGCAAAAACTTCATTGCATTATTTACCAAGCATCTCTGAAATATACAAATCATATAAATCACAACTTGTTTAATGATTTAGTACTTAATGAAGTTGGTATGAAGTGCTCCAGATTCCCATTTTAGTTTCATAATGCACAAATATGACTACCAGGTAAATATATTAAAACAACAAGATGTAGACAAATACAAATAAAACATTGAAATCAAGTGAAAGTATCAGACAATCTAAAATAATTATTGGGCTGAAAAGATGGATCAGTCGCTAGCGAGACATGAGTGGCTGAGTTGAAATCCCCCAAACTAACACAAAACTGGATGCCACTGTGTATATCTGTAGCCTCAGTCCCCCACACCTCCACACCCCCCACATATACACCAAAGGGAAATGGGAAAGTAGTGTGTCTATTGGAAGATAGTGAGTCAGCTACTTTGGCTAATGTGGTACTGAAAAGATACCTTGTCTTAAGAAAGGTGTAAAGTGTTACTGAACCCCAATGCTGTCTTCTGATTTCTATATACACGCACTGGTATGTATATATATATATATATATATCCATAACACCCTCCCCCACACAAGAGTTAAAATTATGATGATGATAATAGTAATAATACTAATAATTACTATTCACACACTGACCAGTGTCCATTTGGTGGTCCTGGATATTTGTTGCTCAGGCATGGACATGGTCTCTCCTCAAAGGTATAAAATGGTAAATTGGTGGGCTATAAAGAACTTGTTCATTGTAGGTCTGGGGAACATTCTCAAGGAGAAAAATGATGTATTCTCTTTGAGAACTAGGAAGTCAATACAGTCTGTAACAGCAGAGTCAGTCTGCTGCATATAGGGGAACAAGACATGATTGTTGAGAGAGACATTGTCAATCCTGTGACTATGCAAGCTTTGACAGCCATAGGGGAAGCAGGGAGAAGCAGAAACACAAAGCTGTCAATATACAAAACCCTGGGGCAGGGAGCACAACACTGCTTACATTTTTGTAGAACATTTGAGACAACAGTGACTCCTTAAAAAAACAAAATAGAACAAAACTTCAGTAGCATTTGCTGGAGTGACTGGTGACTATCAGAAGACTATAAAAGAAAGCAATGGGTCACAGGGCCTGTGATTCCAAACCAGGCTTATGATAGTGCCAGATCATGCTAGTCATTCCACATGACCCATGAGACAAAAACAGCCTGCTGAGTTCCTGAAGTCCCTCTCATCATAATATACAGGAAGCAGGGGCATATCCTTAGTGTGGATAACAGATCTGCAACTGCCTTATCAAACACCCAAAGTGAACCTTATAAAGACCATCCTAGCACCATAATGGTAACTCAACAGAATGCCATAAACAGTGTCACAGAAGTGACACACTGGGGAAATACAATAAAAGATAGCATCATTTATGCTTTTGAAAACAAATACAAATTTTCCTAAATATTGAATGTTGGGATGGAATTGTAGCTTGGTCTTAGTGCTTGTCTTTTGCACAGGTAGCAATATTTCAGCTGTCTGCAAGCATTTATCAGTTTTCTCATTGCTGTGGCAAAAATGTTCTAAAAGAGTCAGTATGCTTATTTTGGTTCCCTGTAGTATCATTTATTCATCATGGAGAGGAGGATATGGCTGTATAAGCCTTCAGTCACTGGTGTGTATAAAGTGTGTAGCCTAGGACTAGAAACATTGCTCAGTGGTATGGTATTTATCGAACATGTGCAAGGCCTTGGGTTCCATGCCCAGCCTAGAAAAGAAAACAGGCAGTCTTTTGGGTTTTAAGATATTCTCAGTGTCACAGAATAAGCTGTGTTTGTCATCCTTAAACAAGTACAATAAGTCAGTCACATTCCATTATCCATTTCTTCTCCTCTTCCATTCTGACTTTACTTGCTTATTTTGAATATCTACATCAGTAGATTCTAGTCACTTGCAATCATTCTCTCACATAGAACATTTTTCAATGTCTATCCAAAAATATACTTTGTACCAGCACCTCCTTGTTTTTGTTGCAGAAATATATTTCCCAGGTGTCTATTTTATTTTAATCCATGTGGCACTATAGTACTACCACACCCATTGATACATGCATCAGTTCCTAGGTTGGCTCTGAGCATACTGGACCCACCTATTCAAGCAGGACCACCTTGAGCCTGCACTCATCTGGTCTTTGGGCCTCATTGCCTGCCTTCTGCCTGAAGTGAATCTGGGATCAGGCCAGACCAAATCCCCAAACATCCTTCCCTGGGAACTCCCTGAGTAATCTTCCCATCTTGTTCCCCCCAAAACCTTGTCCTGAGTGGTTCAGTCCTGGTACTCCATTTGTACACCACCCAGAGCCTACCTTCCCCTCTTCCTTGGCCATGCTGAGCCCATTGCTCAGGGTGAGCTTTTGGTCAGAGCAGGTAAAATAACACATCTATCTCCTTGTAACTTCCTGGGTGGGATCAGAGCATAATGACCACCTATCCAAGTGGGACCACCTTGAGGCTGCACTCACCTGATCTTTGAACACCATCTCCTGCCTGTGTACTTGAGAACATCCTGAGCCTACATTCCCCACATCATTGGCTCTGCTGTGGCCTCTGCTTAAGACACCTCCAAGAGAGCTTGGATCATGTAGTTACTGAAATTGAACTCCTGACCCACATACACCCACTGGGAAAGCAGGAGAGAGAGAGAGAGAGGAGAGAGAGAGAGACAGAGAGAGACAGAGAGAGAGAGAGAGATTCCACATGCACACACTAAAGAATCAATGGGAAGACAGCAATACAAGAAAAAAAAACCCAAAAATAGAAAGACCAGTATGACATCACCATAATCTAGGGGCTCTACACTAACTAGACCTGAACATACCAAAGCAGATGAAGCAGAAGAGCATGACTTAAAAAATAACTTTATAAAAAAGTTAGAGGCCCTCAAAAGTGATATGAGAAAATCCCTTAAAGAAATGGAAGAAAAAACAAACAAAAACTGGAATAAATAGAGGAAAAGTCCAAGCCCCCCCCCCCCCAAAAAAAAATGCAAGAAATGAACAAATCTCTTAAAGAAAGTAATAACAAAAGCCAAGAAAAAAAATCAAAGAGATGAAGGAAATAATTCAAACAGTTTAATACTTGAAAACTAAAATAGAGACAGTAAAGAAAACAAAAACCGAGGGAATGCTGGGAATAGAAAAAAAAACTGGGTAAATAATCAGGAACTACAGATGTATGCATAACCAACAGAATAAAAGAGATCAAAGACAGACTCTCCGGCTTTGAAGACAAACTAGATGAAATAGGTATATAGACCAAAGAAAATCTTATATCGAACAAAGACCTAACACAAAATATCCAGGAAATGTGGGACACTGTGATAAGACCAAACCTAAGAATAATAGGCATAGAAAAAGGTGAAGAAGCCCAGCTCAAATGTGCAGAAAACATATTTAACAAAATCATAGAAGAGAACTTTTCAAATTTGGAGGACACGCCTATGAAACCACAAGAAATATACCAAGAACCAAATAGACTGAACCAAAAAATTCCCCTTGCCACATAATAATCAAAACACCTAACATACAGAATAAAGATAGAATAGTAAGAGCAAAAAAGGAAAAAGGCCAGGTAATATTAAAGGCAGACCTCTCAGAATTACACCTGACTTCTCCATGGAAACTCTCAAGGCCAGAAGGTCCTATATAGACATTTTACAAATACTAAGGGTCCACAGATGCCAGTGCATGCTACTATACCCATCAAAACTCTCAATCACTGTAGACAGAGAAAACAACATATTGAATGACAAAGCCAGATTTTGACAATACATATCCACAAATCCAGCCCTACAGAAAGTTCAGGAAGAAAACTCCAACACAAGGAAGTTAACTTCACTCACAAAAACATAGGCAATAGATAATCTCACTTTACCATAACCCAAAAGAAAAATTGGGGCAAATATACTCATAATACAACCACCACCAACAAACCTAAAACAAGCAAGAATTAACAATCAATGGTCCTTACTTTTCTTCAATATTAATAGTCTTAAGTCACCTATAAAAAGACACATGCTAACAGAATGAATAGGAAGACAGAATTCATCCTTCTGCAGTATATAAGAAGTACATCTAAGCTTCAAAGAGAGACACTACCTTAGGGTAACGTGTTGGGAAAAGTTCTTCCAATCAAATAGACACAAGAAGTAAGAAGGTGTCACTATCCTACTATGTAACAAGTTAGACTTCAACCCAAAATCCATTAAAACAGATGGAGAATGTCATTTTATATTCATCACAGGAGAAATCCATCAGTACAGTCTCAATTCTGAACATCCATGCCCCAAATACAAAGACACTGACATTTGTAAAAGAAATGCTACTAAATGCCAATGCTCACATAAAACTTCACACACACACATAGTTGGAGACATCAACACCACACTCTCACCAGTAGACAGGACCACCAGACAAAAACTTAAAAAGAAACAAAAGAACTAGCAAAAGTTATGTCCCAATTGGGTTTAACAGACAACTATAGAACATTTGATCCAAACAATCCAAACACAAAAGAATATAACTTCTCTGCTCCCCATGGAACCTTCTCTAGAATCAACCACACACTAGACAACATAAAAAACCTCAACAGACACACTTTGGCATCTTTCCCTTTGCTCTCCTCTATTTGTTCCCCAATTCAATCCTAGTACTCCCACAATTTCTCCTCTCCTCACCTTCTCTTTCTCTTAACTCCCTCTCCACTCATTGCCCCCTGCCCCTGCTTCCAATATTTTCAGGAGAGCTTATCACTTTATTCTTCTGTGAGGGACCTTGTATGAATCTTTTAGGTTCCTCCTTGTATCCTAGTTTCTCTGGTGATATGAATTGTAGGATGCTGATATTTTCCTCTAGGTGTAAAATCCATATATGAATAAGTACATACCATGTTCCTTTATTTGTGACCGTATTACCTCACTCAGGATGGTTTCAAGTTCCATGCATTTGCCTTCAAATATCAAAATTCCATGTTTTTTTCCCACTGAGTGTTATTCCATCGTGTAAATGCACCACATCTCTTTCATTCAGTTGAGAGGCATCTATGTTGCTTTCAGGTTCTTGCTATTACAAATAATGCTGCTATGAGCTTAGTTGAACATATGTCTTTGTTGTATGGATGTGGATCATTTAGGTGTATACCTAAGAATGGAATCGCTGGGTCCTGTGGTAGACTGATTTCTATTTTCCTGAAGAACTACCATACTGATCTCCACAATAGCTGTATAAGTTTACATTCCCACCAGCAGTGGAGGAATGTTCTCCTCTCTCCACATCCTCTCCAGAATAAGCTGTTATTGGTGTTTCTGATTTTAGCCATTCTGACACTTTGGACTTTCTCTTTGTTATAGCCAATCAAAATGATATTTGTAGAATGAACAGTGTAGAAAGAAATACTACCCTGAAGACCCAGGAAGAACAGATTCCTAAAGCTGATAGACTAGAGCAAACAGAAGAAAACTGGGTGTCCATAATAGGGTAAGCAAAGGCATGTGCCTTGGTTACTTTTCTTGCTGAGATAAACCACCTGACAAAAAATCACTTCAGGGAACTCATCACTGTGGGAAAGGCATGACAGCTGTTTCAAAGGAAAACTGACTCTGGAGAAATATCCAGAGACCTACAAGGATGACTGTGGCTAACAATCTGAGCAGAGTTGGAGAAGCTACCTTAAATGTCCTTCCCTGATGATGACTGACTTACATGGCGTGGCAGACACCCACAGCTAGGCATTGAGCTAGACTCCTGGAGTCCAGTTTCAGAGAGGTAGGAGTGATGAGAAGAGGGGTTCGAACCAGGCTACATGGACCCATAGAGACAGCTGGCCTGAACAGGTACATGTTTATTCATACCTTTTTTCTTACTTCATCTAGCCTGATCTGAGGAATGTCCAGGATGCTTGCCTTGGATTCTTCTCTGTTCCATTAGTATTCTAAATCTTTTTGTTTTTGTCATTACTTTCAGAAACCATGCAGTCACATTTCTTTCCATTGTTTTTCCTCTTATTGTGACTGTGTAGTTTTTTTCCAGAATACTTATTTCAATTAAGATTTGCTGCCAGTCTCCATGCTATACAGCTTGTTTTCATGTGTGGTGGAGATACTATTCTCCATTTATTTTCACTTCATTGTTTTTACAGTCTCTTCTTCTCCAATCTGATGTCCTTATAAGTGAATTATCCTACTTACGTACCATGTCATATTAGGAATTTTCATCTTAAGCTTGGAAAGATTTGAAATCACAATGAGGACATAATTCTTAGGATGTTTTTGAAGGTATTTTCAGAAATGTTTAACTCAACTACCCGGAGATTGGGTGTCATCATCCCAGTGGCTGAGGTCCAAGACTACCTATTTGGGAAATTAATGAGAAGGTAAGATTATCAATAATGTTCATTTGTCTCTGCATCCTTTAAGGTGATGACCAGCTCCATGCTTCAGCTGTCATGCCTTTCCCACAGTGATGAGTTCCCTGAAGTAATTTTTTGTCAGGTGGTTTATCTCAGCAAGAAAAGTAACCAATGCACATGCCTTTGCTTACCCTATTATGGACACCTGGTTTTCTTCTGTTTGTGCTAGTCTATCAGCTTTAGAAATCTGTTCTTCCTGGGTCTTCAGGGTAGTATTTCTTTCTACACTGTTCATTCTACAAGTATCATTTTGATTGTCTATAACAAAGAGAAAGTCCATGGAAATGGTTTTTGCTAGCAGGATGCTGGCACAGATCTCTCTGGACTCCTCTCATTTCCACTGAGTTGAGAAGACTTTTTTTCCTAAGTATGATAACTAGGAAATTTCAGACAGATGGTAAAACTCAGACAAATGTGTATCCATACTGAACCCATTGGTTTCTGGTCTCTCTAAGATCCACTGTTGGTTTCCAGGACGCTCTGAAATTAGATGTTTTCTATAAAGCAATTATAATAGAGGAAAGTCACTGTTATACACATCCTAATATTTCACCTTAGCAATCTATCACTAGCAATCTGCATATATATTTTTCAGGCACAGAGTTAAGCAAATACCATCTCAACATTCCCTTCTCTCTGACACACTCACTTGCATACTTTGACATCTAAAAAGCAGTGTCTATCTACACAGTAGAACACAGTAGAAGGAAAATTAACAAGTTTTATGAACGATGTAGATGCCCATTTAAATAATTTTTAGAATAGACTATTTTGTAGAATAGAGGTATCAGAATAGTCACTCAAAAAATACATTTTTGTATACTTTGGCACTTGACATTTGCAAAGTTATTTCTCTCTACTTCCAGTGGCTGTTGTCCCATATTAGACACCTTCTTCAATGCTAGTAAGTTATCTTTGGATTATTTACTTTGAGAAAAGAAAGGACATCAGGAGTCTGTTCAAATTGTCACATGACTTTCAAAGGGATTCTGCTGGAGCTGGGGAGATGTTTCAGTGGGTAAAGTGCTGTCATGAAACACAGGTACCTGGGATCATAAAGAAAATTTCAGCATGCACCTATAATCCCACTGCTAGGAAGCAGATTCCTGTCAGTTGATTGCCATTTAGCCTAGCCAATCAGTGAGCTCTGTATTAGATAAGAGGTCTTGTATCAGAAAAAGGTAGAGTGATTTAGCATTCATTGGCCTACATGTAAACATACATGTGTACATGCATTCACACACAAGTAACAAATGGATGCCCATTTAAGTTAGGAAGGTCTTTAAAAAGTGCATTTTCTCATTTAGTTGCAGAGTCATGGAACATTCTTATGTAACTACAAAGTCTTCATTTTCCTCGCAAGAGCCTAAAAACACACCAATTTACTTCCTGGGAATGTCCTGAAAGAAATGTTGCCAGGAAAACCAATGAAAATGTGCTTACCAATTCTAGTTACATTTTGTCTTGTCATTAGTTTCCTTTAATTCAGACAAATTTTTCAGATATTTAATGAGATGATGGAAATTTCCACATTGGTGTAAATAACTTAGGGCTGAGGAAATTTGAAAGAGGCACAACAATTGAAGAGATGTCCCATCATTGTGGATCTAAGGACAGTGACAACAAGTCAGGTCTGGTGTGCACACTAGCAATCCCAGTCTTCCAGAGTCCAGTGGAAGAAAATAAATGAAAATCTCAAGTAGAGACTACCCATAAAATTGTAAAAAAAGGAATGGTTGATGAAGAAACTGAAGGAGAGAGGAGAAAGAAAAAAAAATTGATTATCTTTATGCATGAATGTATGAATTGTCTATCAGAAAAAAATAACTAGAAAGAATTTGTATTTCCAATATTAGAGAAATGCTTTTAGAATTTCCAATAGCAACTTGCACACAAAAAAATGTGACATTGTACATTGCTGAATGCACATACACACAAAAGGGAAAATGATTTTGCTATAATTTCATACTTATGAAAAAAGCAGAGTACAGTACCTGTAATGGCATGGATGACATGTGTACAAAAGGAACAGTCTCCAGACACCCTTCCTTTCTTTCTAAAATGTTGACACTTGTAAGTAATACAATCCTGAGATCAGAAGTGGGTTTGAATCTCAGTGCTTTCATTAGCTGTGTGCCATTGGCCAAGCAACAATCCTGTCTAAGAATCCAATTCCTTTCCAGGTCAGTCATTGTGTGCATGTGTGTAGGGAGAAGGGTGAAATAAATAAAACTGATTTGATTTTTGCTTTAATTGAGACATAATCCTGTGTGGCCCAGACTGGCTTCACCCTCCTTAAATGACCAAGAATGACCTTCCTTCTTTCTTCCCTCCTTCCTTACTTCCCTCTCTCCTTAACCCACCTCCTCTCCCTCCCTTCCTTTCTTTAAAAACATGTGGACAGGCCGCACTATGTACCATTTGACAGGCTGCATTTTTTATTGCCTTTCTTCTTTCAAGACTCTGGAGCACACAGAATACTGGGTTTCAGACTGACATTTTAATGAATTCTTTGTTCTTTGTCATCACCCTCCTGGTTTTCTTTCATTTTCCTACCTCTCTGTTTCTGTCTCCTCATCCTTTTGCCAGCCTTGTTACTTCTATGTCAAGTCCATTACTCTTCCTAATTTTTCTTGTGTCTTCCTTTCTCATTGTTTCTTTTCTAGTTTTATAGCCTGCATGCTCGCCACAACATATATGTGTTTATAGTATAGATTCTACATGTGAGGTAAGTACATGATATTTGTAGGTTTTCTACAAATGTTATGATTTTATTTTTCTTCATAGCTAAATAAAAATACTATTGCATATATGTGTCACATTTTCTTTATCCTCCTTCTGTTGATGAACAGTGAAACTGGTTACACTTCCTAGCTACTCTGACTAGCCCTTTAAAGAACAAACAATATGAATTAATTGAAAAAGGAAGATAAAACAAATTACTCCTTGTAGAGAGCCACGAAGTGCCACGCCTTAAAGATGGCACTGGCTTCTTCCTTCCACCTCCCCAAGGGTGAGCGCTCACTGGTGTAAACAAGCCCTTATTTGGTTAAGTCTGTTCCTCCTGTCTGCTTCCACATTACAGTAGCCTATCTGCTGGGTCCACGTAGCTCACTGGGGTTGGTTAGCACAAGGGTATTTAAGCCTGTGCAGGGGTCCCCTGTGTCTCCCTGCGGGTCAGAAGCAGCATGTTCAAGGATCCTGATTAAAACTGCATGAAGAAGATCTTCCCTGAGTCGTGTCTTCCTTGCTGGCCAGGGTAGGTGCATACAGATGGTGGCTAGTACCGGGAATTTTTCAGATCAGAACTCCTTGCAGTCAGGGCAGTGCTGGCAAGTTCACAAGGTAAGTTGGGACCAAATTTAAGGCCCTCGGTAAAGGGGTTATAAGGTCTCTGGTAAGGAGCAATAAAGTTCGGGTTTGAGCTAAGCCTAAAGCCCTCGGTAAAGAGGCAATAAGGTCTCAGGTAAGGAGCAATAAAAGTCCCAGGTAAGTTGGGACCAAACTAAAGACCGCGGAAATAAGCGGCAATAAAGTCTCAGGCATTGAGCAAGTGGTTGTAACAAACCAAAAATAAAATTTTTTAAGATAGGGACTTCTCAGTCTCATCCAATTTTTCTGGCTCTTCAGGAGTTACTTTTGTCAAAAAAAACTTAAAATAAAGAAAAGCACACTAGAAAGATTCCTGTGCGAATGCAATGCCATTGCACCTTGGTTTGCAGTTTCGGGAGACCTCATGCTAGCGTGCTGGGACAAATTAGGCAGGGGTCTTGACTTTGCTTGGGAACAAGGGATGCTAAAGTCCGGAGTCCGACCTGTTTGGAACTTACTGCGTAGCTGTATCGAAGACAAGAGGTACTATAAAGAGGCGATGGAAAAAGGGAAAGCTGTGTTAGAAATGTTGAAAGAAGAAAGATCAGAAGAAGTTGAAAGCACAGGAGAGTCAGGTACAGACGAAATAGATTCTGAGGAACAATTGCAAGCCCTCATAGAAAAGGTTCAGAAACAATCCCTTAAGGGGCAGAGGGGGAAGGTAGAGGAGAAATGGAGATGTGGGGAGGGGAGGGACCCTCCTAAAACAATGCCTTTGGCACCTTCTCCTGATCAGAGTGAGGAAGGGCAGAGCCCAGGTACAGGGCGTTCCTTTTGCCCTGAGGTCTGGAGAGCCGTACAAAATGACTTAAGCCTGGCCTATCCAGTTTTCCAGGATGCCCAAGGCAATAGACATGAGGAACCTTTAGACTTTAAGGTCATCAAGGCTTTGGCTGAGTCCATGAGAACATATAGAATTTCAGCTTCTTTTACTGTAGCTCAAGTTGAAGCCCTAAATAGGTATAACATGACTCCTAGTGATTGGGGTGCACTGGTTCCAGCATGTCTAAGCCCCAGGCAGTATCTGGATTGGAAAGCCTTTTTAATTGAGTATGCAAATGAACAGGCTGAAGCTAACCTGGCAGCTGGAAATGCAGCATGGGACAGGGACATGTTGCTTGGACAGGAACACTTTACAAATCAACAGACAGGATATCCAATACAAGTTTTTGAACAAGTAAATCAGATTGCCATAAAAGCATGGAAGTCATTACCCAATAAAGGAGATGTGAGTGGTAACCTCACTAAGATATTTCAAGGTCCAATAGAACCATTATCAGATTTTGTGGCCTATTTGGTAGAAGCTACAGAGAGAGATTTTGTCAACAGCAGCCATAGTTGCAGCTATCTCTTTTGCAGTTGTGGATTCAGTCATAGATGCCCTGGCTATGAGCACATTGGTGCAGACACCCTCTAAGCTAAATGAGTTGTCCAAGAATGTGGCTACCACCTTGGATGCTCAGTCCACAATTGGTGCTCAACTAAAAGGAGGTTTAATGATTGTAAACCAAAGAATTGATCTTGTGCAGGAGCAAATAGATATCTTGTGGCAGCTGGCCCAATTGGGATGTGAAATGAAATATCCAGGTTTGTGTGTTACCAGCATTCAGTATGAGAACTTTACAGGTGCTGCTAATTTGTCACAACACTTGTCTAGCTATCTTTTAGGAAATTGGTCTGCTGACTTTGATGACTTGATGGTACAGCTGCAAATGGCCATTGTTGTAGTGAATTCAACATGTGTGGATGTGGGACTGGCTGCCAGATTGTCATCATGGTTCCTGTTGCCATGGATCATCTGAAAGAGTGGGCAGGAATGGGAGCCATGGGTGTCCTCTTGTTGCTTATCTCCTTCGTGGGTCTGTGGTGCGTTTGCAAGGTGAGGTTTGCTCAAAAGCAGTATGCAGCTATGGTTGTCCAGGCATTTACAGCCATTGGGGCAGGACAGTCTCCCCAAGCATGGCTCGCAGTCATGAACAAGTATTGATCCTTCATGCTCAGGTTGTATGGCTTAGCACTGCACTCTGAGTTAGCTCTGGAAGTGAGTAACTCCAAGAAGGGCAAGTCTGGTTGCATGTGGGTTGGTGTCTGAGGCCCCACCTCCAGGAAAAAGATGCCAGACAGGTATGGCATTGAATTGGCTGACTACCAGGATTCAGGGTCAATACAATAGCCACTGCTTTACTGGAGACCAGACCACTACCCTTGCTTGTTGTGTTATTAAAACAAAAAGGGGGAAGTGTAGAGAGCTGCGAAGTTCCATGCCTTAATGATGGCACTGGCTTCCTCCTTCCACCTCCCCATTGGTATGTGCTCCCTGGTGTAAACAAGCCCTTATTTGGTTAAGTCTGTTCAGCCTGTCTGCTTCCGCATTAGAGTAGCCTATCTGCAGTTTCCATGTAGCTCACTGGGGTTGGTTAGCGCAAGGGTATTTAAGCCTGTGCAGGGGTCCCCCAGGGCCTCTCTCAGGTCAGAGGAAGCATGTTCAAGGATCCTGATTAAAACTGCATGAAGAAGATCTTCCCAGAGTGGCGTCTTCCTTGCTGGCAGGGGTAGGCGCATACAACTCCTCCTCCAGTTGCTCCCTCAGCTTTTTTCTCTTTAGTTTAAAAGTTCCCTGTGCTATTTGGACACATTTGGCCCTTTAGTCTTTCATGTTTTCTGTTTGAATCACAGGCCTGCCCTCCAAGGCACAGAAGCTAGTTCACAGCCATGGCATGATAAATTTGTGGCAAAGGCTTGCTTCTGAGGATGCCCTAGAAGAAAGGCTGGAAAGGCTTGATTTCTTGATGTTGACACTAAGCCATCCCAAAACTTTGTCTAGCCATACTTAAATTTAGTTTGTGAAAATAAATTAAGTGCTTGAGAGGTTCAGGTTTTGTAACAGAAATGTATTAATTGATATAAATGGCTAACAGGAATTTAAAGTATGTGTTATCTGAGGTCTACCATAAGAAGAAAGGACAAAACTGGGTGTTCATCTACTTCTCCTTTAAAATAAATACCCCAAGTATTGCAGCATTTTATCTTTCAGGCAGCTCCCTCTTATAAAGGGTTTGAAGCTGGGTTGATGTTTACCTTTCTTTTTTAGTAGCATGTAGAGTACCTTTCAGTACCATGAATACTAGTCTATGAGGGGTAAGGGCTCTAATGGGCACCAGCTTGATTTATAAATTTTCAATGCATTGTGTAGGTGTTGTGTTCAGCAACAGGTCCTTACCAACAGTTTGTGAAGAGCCACTAATAGCCTTAGCAATAGCCTAAGTTTTTTTTTTGGGGGGTTCCACGGTGCCTCCTTAGCCAACAAGTCAATTACATGTAATCCATTCCTGATACTAGAAGCTTTATGTGATGAAAAGAGAGTTAGGGCTTTATCTCCCGATCATTTGGCAATTTCATTTAGATTGTTTCTCTCTCTCTCTCTCTCTCTCTCTCTCTCTCTCTCTCTCTCTCTCTCTCTACCACACACACACACACACACACACACACACACATACACACACACTCTCTCTCTCTCTCACACACACACACTCACACTCACACACACACACACACACTCACACTCACACACACACACTCACACTCACACACACACACACACACACACACAAACAAACACACACACACATAGTAAGAAGTGTCTACTGTGTGGGGTTTCCATATGTCTCCTAAAATGGTCGTTAGCTTTAACTGACCCTCAGAGTTTTCCCTCCTTTGTCCCCTCTGTACTACCCCTGTACATTTGGTCTTTCTATTCCAATCCTTCCACCTACTCCATCCATAGCTATTTATTGTGTTTTCCCTTCTTAATTATGTCCATACTTCTTAAATTCCCCACCCTCTGTGGATATACAGATTATAGATTACTTAACAGTGATTTAACAACTAACATTCACACATAAGCAAAAATACACATCATATTGTCTCTTAGGGACCTCACTCAGGGTTATTTATTCTAGCTCCATCCATCTACCTGTGAGTGTTACAATTTCATTTTTCTAAGGTTCTGAGTAATATCCCATTGTCTAAATGGACCACATTTTCTTTATCAATTCATCTATTGATGGACATCTAGGTTGGTTCCAATTTTTGGATACTATGAATAGAGAAGCAATGATTTAGTTAAACAAGTTTCTCTGTAGTAGGACAAAGCATGCTTTGGGCATATGGCCAAAAGTGGTATATCTGGATCTTGATGTAGAAAAGTTCTTTTCTTTTGAGGAACCAGCATACTAATCTCCATAGTGGCTCTAGAGCTCTGTACTCATACAAGCAGTGGATGAATATTCATCTTACTGCACATCCTCATGAGCTCTCATTTGTTTTATTGATCTTGGCCATTTTGACTGGAGTAAGATGAAATCTCAAAGCAGTTTTGATTTGCATTTTCCTGATGGCTAAGATGTTGAATATTTTCTTAAGTGTTTCTCAGGCATGTGCATTTCCTCTATTGAGAATTCTAATCTATGCCCATACTACCCTGAATGTACCCAATCTTGTATGATCTTTGAAGCTAAGCAGGGTTGGGCCTGATTAGTACTTAGTACTTGGAAAGGAGAATTCTATTTAGGGTTGTATCCCAGTTTTACTGTTACTTGTTTTCTTGATTTTTTTAGTTATTTACATATTGTGAATTATTAGCCTTCTATCACATGTGTGGTAACTAAAACTCTTTGCCCATTCTGTAGCCTAACTCTTTCTCTAAAAAATGGTTTCCTTTGCCACACAGAGTTTTTCAGTCTCCTGAAGTCCCATTTATTAATTGTTGTTAATGCCTGTGCTATCAGTGTTCTGTTCATAAAATCTTTCCCTGTGCCAATGACTTCAAGAGAACTCATAACCTTTTCTTCTACCACATTTAATGTATCTGGCTTCCTGTTGAGGTCTTTTACTCATTTGGAGTTGAGTTTTGTGAAGGGGGAGAAGTATGGATCTATTTTCATTGTTCTACATATATCCATCCAATTTGACCAGTACCATTTTTCAAAGATGCTATCTTTTTCCAGTGTGTATTTCTGGCTTCTTGATAAAAAAAGGAAGAAAGAAAGAAGGGAAGAAAGAAAGAAAGAAAGAAAGAAAGAAAGAAAGAAAGAAAGAAAGAAAGAGAAAAAAGAAAAAACAAAACAAAAAACCACAGGTGTCTGTGAGTGTGTGCACTTGGGAAATAACATTCAATTAATGCTGAAGGGTCTTATTCACATATTGAAGAATCTTCATTCTAAGTCTTTATATTATATATGTTTAAAAGTCTGTGCCTCAATCCACTATGGGTTCAGGAATTAATGTACATGGGGGCAGAAAAATACACAGTGCAAACTGGTAATGCGCACTGTTAAAAGATGAGCTTGCAATGAGGGACACAATGGCACCATGCCCAAGAAAGAAATTGTGCCCCCACAATGGCTAGGGAAATGTTTTTGAGGGGGGAGTGGTACCTGAGGTTCATGTGACAAATGGTTATGATTGGGACTTGTTGAGTCAGAAGGAAAAATGTTCTTGGTGCAGAGGGCACAAGAGTAACAGTTCAATTTGACTAAAAGAAAAGGTTTGCAAATACAGTGATTAAAGAAGCAGGTTAACACATGTCTTTAAGACCTATCAAGTAAGTAGAGGATTTATCCTGTTACCTGTAAGAAATAGTAGTGATATTTTAGGGAGAGAGGTAGTCAGGGAGGAGTCTGGATGACATAACAGTGGCAAGGGTGTGATGTAGGAGATGCAGAGTTTCATCAGAAACTGTATTAGTGGTCCATAGATAGCAATAGTGCTAGATACAGACTGGATTTTCCTCAGAACCTTTTTAAATTTTCAGTATCTTTTAGGTTTCAGTCACTATGAGACAGCCAGGGTGTTTTAGGCAAGGCCTAAGGAAGGCTGGATGGTTGTCCCTCAGAGCTAGAACCCCATGTCTGTGGTGTGGTGGCAGATTCATGTCATAGCAGGGCCAATAGAGACTGCTTGGACAGATTGTTTATAGCACTACAGAGGGACATGGCAGTAACAGATTTGTCTTCTCATAGAAAAACTGTGCATGAAAGAATTCAGGAGACAGAAGTGAGCATTAACCTAAAGCCTCACAATGTAAACCCTATCATTAACACTGATTAATGGCCTATAGGGCTCCAGGAATATTTATACCTGGATAATAATGACTCTACTTTTATAGATCTATAGAAGTTTTAAAAGTTTCTAGAGAGACCTAGAAGATTTCCTGCAAGATCTTCTGAGCCCACTTTTTTGGTGATTTGGTCCTTCAGTTTTAATTCATTGTGTCATTTCATTATGTCTAATTCTGTTTACGGAGATAAAGAGAAGCAAACATAGCACCAGACTGTGTTTTAATAGGAGTAATGGTTTTTCTGAATAATACGTCCCCCTCCTTAAACACTAAGCCCAGATTAAAGTCATTTCCAGTTAGGCCACTGGCAGCAAATAAATAATTCATTACATAAAATTGCTAAGTAAATGCCAGAGGTAAGAAATTATATATTTTGATATTGTGACAAAATCAATAAAATGAAAGTACCTGATTTTCCCCCATGGATATATGTCTTGTTAATTTGTGACTATTCATTTGTGTAAATATGTCTGGAATGTAAGAATAAAAGGCTAGTGGCTATTATATTCATATAGTATAAATGACAGATTCTAAAAGTGCATGGCATCCACATGAATATAAATCAAATTTATTGTAATTCATGTAATTACTCTGAATAAGAAATACATTAATAAGGGCCAATTGGTAAATAAAGTAAGCATGCCATTTGCTTCCCCTTAGAATTAATCTCACATTCACTTTTATATAATTTATGTTCTTGTAATGTATACTATGCTTCAGGAAAGAGTGTGGATATTATTCAATCTTTATGAGGACTTATAAACAAATAATGTGCTAATAGTATCATAAGTATAACTGAAATTAATATTTGTATGTGAGGTATATGTAGTATGTAGGAATATATAAATCTATGTATGTATGTGCTTGTGGGGCCAGAAATTGACATTAGGTGTTTTCTTTGGTTAGTTATTATTATTTCTTCAGATATGCTCTTACTAAGAGCATTCATCTGTTCATTGAGCTCTAGGGATCTGCCTGTCTCTGCCCTTCTCCCTAACCCCAATGCTGGAGTTACAGACATACACTGCTATGCCTGGGAACCAGTGAATCTGAATTCAGGTCTCCATGCTAATGTACCAGGCACTTGATTGAACCATCTTCCTAAATCTAATTGATTTTTTTTATGTTAAAATGGCTTCTTGAGTTTGAAGTCTGAACTGTGCATGAAAGAAAAGTATACATGCCTTAATCTACTTAAATTATAAAATAGATGACATATGTTGGCAAAGACCAAGGGACAGTTCATAGATCACAGACTGCTAGATGCCAAGAGGAACTGCAAGGACTCTTGGTTCAATCATTGTGTTGTTTTTCCTCAGCATTTTATCCTAGCAACAGAGACTCAAACTAGGACAAATGGTGAGAGCAGACAGATAGTCTGACTTTTCTCTATCTTATGGGTGTCAATCATTCACCATTAGGTTACCTAGAGAATCTCTCAGCATTACTTTCTCTTTCTGTCAGGGTCTCCCAATGTGGTATCTCTATAGAGCCAAAACTGGCCTTAAACTCAAGAAACCTCTGGTTTTCATTGAGTCCTGGAATGACAGATAGCAGGCCTTTTCTTTTTTCATTACTCAGATTAGAGCATTTTCACTAAAACTGAGTGTTGGATTTTGTAAGACATTTGAAAGATTTGATAAGGTGTTCAGATATTTTTTGGCATTGTTTAGAATTGTTTTAATTTGTAAATTAAATTAACCTTTGAATGTTGACTCACATGAATAGCATAACCTCACTGGTGTGTGTGTGTGTGTGTGTGTGTGTGTGTGTGTGTGTGTGTGTGTGTTCCAGTTGCTATAAGAAGGAAGGCAATTATACGAAAGTGTAATAGAATAAATTAGGATAATTATTCTCTGTCATGGAAGAGTAAAAACAGGAAAGGAGACAGTGCAGTCATCATGGAACTAGAAATATGGGTATGACTCAGCCATGGTAATGTTGACAAAAGGAGTACTGGGGAGCTGGATAAACAGTGTGACAGTTGTGAGGTTCCTTTAAATGACTGTCAGGACTTGGGTTATTGGATGAATCTAACATGGTCAGTTACTGTGCCCATTCTGGATATGGTGAATTTAAATTCTTTTGTTTAAATTCTTCTGTTTAGTTATGTGATCACTACCTTATTGGCATCAAGTTGTAGTATTGAAAAGAGCTTTGACTCTAGTATAAAGAAAGGTTTACTGTCTGTGGTTGGGAATAATTAAAAAAAAGTTATGCTACTGGAGTCAGAAGGCTCATGTAGATTAAAAAGTACATCATCACACTGGCTATCGTGTAGGTAGCCCTATAGAAAGCATCCTAATAAATGTTTGATGTCCAACATCTAAACTTCTCTTTTCAACAGTTATGAGATAAGAATTTCCATCCCCCTTTTCATAAATGAAGAAAGAGACTTAGAAAATTTGAGAACCTTACTAGATCAAAGCCAAAAAGTAGGAGAACTGGAGTGAAAACAGGTCTAGCCAAACTGTGACAAAATCTTATTCATTGTGAGATACTGCCACCTATTTAAAGAGAAAATTGCTAAAGAATAAGTGGTGTACTACTCACATATACAGAGAGGATGGATGGGCTGGAAAAGTGGACTTACTTTCATCATTTCCAAGCTTAAATTTGTTACAAAAATCCAATAGAATGATTGCTCAAAACATCAGGCTTTATTTAGAGTCAGTCAAACTTCAAGAATATTTCTTTTCAGTGCAGTTCCCTGACCTGTGAAATTGGGATGAAGGGCAGCATCATTTGCTTGTTATTAGAAGTAAATGGTTTATATAGTATCTGAAAAATGCATTCTATCAAGTCTTGTATTTTTCAGCTGTGAGTAAGAAAATCCCTTTCTAAATAGAGTGGTGATTATAAAGGGACTCCAACCACTTCCTTCCCTTGAAGACTGCTGTATGAAGTCTTAGGTATACATTAAAAATAACCTATTCCTTCAGAAAAGTTTATTCTAGTCAGTGAATTATTTTATTGTTTTAAGCAATAAATACATTGTTAGGAAATAGCTAAATAGTTTCCTTAAGGCTGTAAAGTATAAACATGTTTGTTATGTGTTGTTTTCGCACTAGCCTGGGCCGCATCAGCCCCAAACATACAGAGACACTGTATTAGATATAAAGCTGTTGGCCTGTTACTGGTGTTTCTTATTGGCTATCTCTCTCTTAAATATTAACCCATTTCCATCAATCTAAGTATTTCGATGTGGTCTTATCTTACTGGAGAGAGAGCCTGGATGGACCTCTGCTCTCTTGGTCTTATATGTTGACTCTCTTGCTATCTCCTTCTTGAATCCTCCTTGTCTCCTAGTCCTGCCTATCTTGCTTTCCTATTGGCCAACCATGCTTTATTCATTAATCAATATGGGAAACACATTTACAGAATGACATCTCCCATCACATGTTTTTTTATTTTTCACTTTCAAAATAATGGAAAGCAAATTCTGAAAACAAAACAAAACAAACAAAAAAGAAAACAAGGAAAAACCTAAACATAATCAAATGGTATTTAAGAGTCTATGGGTACTTAAGTAACCTCTCAAGAGCCCTAAGAAACATTAAAAAATGTGCCCCCTGAAGAAACAAACAAGGACAACCACTTGATATGGATGTACATGTAAACGTAGAATCCATTTCAAAGCACTAGACAGAGAAAGAACACCTCTCATTTCTACATCCCCTGCCTCTGGAATTGCCAAGCTGTGGGAAGAATGTACATGTTTAGTTCCTGAGGGGAACAGTTGCATGATGTGACATTGCCTGTGAATCAAGAAAACAGCTCCCAGACACTCTTACTCCACTGAGTGTCTACTACAGGTCTAGGGGATTGACTCCAGTATACTCACATGAAAGATCATTTGGTACAATGATAAATTACTCATGCCCAAGGCCAAAGACAAGAAGAGATTAAGCATATAAGCAGGTAAAAAAAAAACCATGTAGAAATTACACCATCCAAATAAGGATAATCATCATGAAATCCTTCCCAGTGCAGTAGATATTTACTGAACAAATTTCCATTTAGGTTAATTATCGAAGTGCACACTTTCTTAAGAATTCAATGTTAGCCTAGTGCAAAATTTTCCATTAATACTAATCATCCTTTCTTAATTACATTGAAATTAATATCCTTTGGATATTTCTTTTATATTGTTGTTGTTTATTTGCTTAAAAATTATGAAGTAGCATAAAGGGTATTACAAGGCTTCATTAAACAAATGTAAAAAGAAATGCTCTCAAGAATGTTGCTGAAATTTTTTTTCAAGTTTTGTTTACCATCCTCACAAAACCAGGCAGACAGAATTAATACTCAAAGAGGACCTACAGCTCTTTGGATGAGACACATTTTCAGATTTTGGGAAGATCATTTTTTAAATGTTTCAATTTAAAATAATTAGGGAGTGATAATAAACAACCTTTTTCAATAACATAGTGCCCAGGTGATGTCATAGAAACAGCAAATAAGATGCGAACTTAGAGGAAAATGTACAGAAAAAAAGTTTGTCTTTTTACTTAATTCCCAGTAGTAGAATTGTAATGTACAGCACATAGTGTATATGACCTTTTACTAGAGTATGTAAACATGGGACAGTGTTTCCATGCAATCATGACTGAGAACAAGTATTCTATTGTGAAATCTGTAGATAACCTCATGACAGCAGCAATCATTTCTCTCTCCTCCACTCCCAGAAAACAGCATCAAAACAATTCTCTCCCTTAGACTTAGAGGTGACTTTCTCATTTCTTGTCATTGCATTTCTGAAATCATGCTTGTAAGACAGAGTCTCCCTAGAATTTGCTATTACTTGTTTATTTCTAAGCTTCCTTTATGGACCTTGGAAATCAAAACAACCTCTTTGCCACATCGTCTTATTAATAGAAATTTTATGGTAATTTATTTCAGATATCTTATTGGTAGATTTCTTAAGGATGAAAATATTTCCACATACTTTGCTTTCCTGGTTCTCAGTATAATTTCCATGAGGAGTGGTACCCCACAGCAAAGTTCCTGATGTCAAATAAATGTTAGGGATTGAGCTTTGTGTGGGGATTAGAGCCAAACACAAAGTCAATACAGACTAGAAAATTAGACATGATTAATGTTCCCTACTGCATGAAAATGGGTTTGAAAACTTAGTGCAATAATTATCCTTAATTCACTTAACATATTTCCAAATTACAATGGCCATGAAATGTTACAATATCTTTATTCTTGGTGTAAACACTAAGTTTTCCAGGAAGGAATAACAACAACAAAAAAACTCAAAACCAAATATATTTAATTGGTCCACTGTGAACTGAATTCATTTCAAGTAATTGTTGCTATCATTAGCAAATGTGATGCACATTTTACCCCTTTGAATCATTTAACTTTGAATCAAAGTTCAAAGGCATAGGGATTTCTGAGATTTAAGTACCTGCTGCCTAAAAAAGGAAATGAAACAAACAAACAAACAAACAAACAAAAACAACAACAAAAAGAAACCCAAACCAAAAAATAAGCCTTCTTCCTTTCAATTTCCCACTGAGTAAATGCCACCACATGACCAGCTCTGAACAATTAAGCTTTCCCTGCTGTTCCAACAGTGATATTCTGGATTTGAAGTGCATCTTTTCAATGCACTTCCTAGAGAGAAACCACATGACCTCAAGACAGCTGTCATTCTTCCAAACTTCTACTTACTGAAATCATTTTCTGAAAGCCATCATTAGATTCAAATTAAAATAAAGCTGATATTTTCTAAATAAAACTGTCAGAGAAGATAAAAGTTTTTACATTGACAATAAAGCAAATGATTTTTCCACTCTGTTGGGGTTGCATAATAGGCAGTATGTCTGAATGAGTTATGGTCCATTAATAACATATTAACTCTGGGGGAGGGGAGAACTTTCCAAGAAGAGTTTTCAAAGAAATTTGATCACAGGCCTAGAGGCAATGGGGAAGCCGAGTAATCAGAGCTGAGGGAAATGTAGGGGAAGAGACCTGTAAGATCAGATGTCATGATTTATTACCACAAGTCTGGAAGGAATTTTCTGCATCTAGAGGGGGAGAAGTCACCGGGTATCTGACTGTAGTAGATCCCCCTCAAGTGAGTATCAAGTCAAAGAGTATGACCAAAAAATACAAACAAAAACACAGGCAGATGTATTACTAGGCAGTGGCAAGAAAGATGTCTGTAAAGCAAGCTGTCTCTAATAAAGCAGTCAAAAGCAGTCACATGTCCATGGCTGCACATTTCTGAGTATGCTCAATTGAAGATTATTTCAAGTTCAGAAAGAAGATGGTCAGAAATGTTTCTGGACCTAAATTTCATTGTTATAATATGCAATGTTACTCAAGATCACTGGAAAGAATTAGTCAGAGTGATTCTTTGATCTTGGTTCTTTTTAATAGTCTTAAGTGAAACAAGTGGTTCAGGAGTTAAAAGCATTTGTTGCTCTCGTAGAGGACTTGTGTTCTATTTCTAGCACCCATAGGATAGCTCACAATGATCTGTAACTACAGTTTGAGGGAACCCAATGCCAGAATAGAGTATCCTTGGGCACCAGGCACAATGTGGTGTACATACATACAATGTAGCCAAAATGATCATATAAAATGAAATAAACATAAAAAGTAAGAATTTTGGAGATTAATTAACCATTTCTGAAAACGGTAGAGCCCCCTGTGTACCCTAAAAGTACTTGCCTCCAGGTACCAACAGTAAATACTGAAAGTAACTACAGACTTCAGAGATGCTTCCCTGGAAGTGTATTTGTGTAGCATGCCTGAAAGAATCTGGCTTTTGTCACAGAATTTGACCCAAGATTTCACATATGTAATTTTGCTCACCAAATTCATGTATTCTATAGTAGATATTTTGTCTCATGATTACATAATGTTTGAAATAGTAATCTTATTGACTGTATTACTCTATTCATTGCTGTAACAAAATACCATGGCCATAGCAACTTGAAGAATGGGTTCATTTTGGCTTATGGTTCCAAAGGCAGACTTCATAGTGGTAGGGAAATCCACTGTGGGACAAGGAGAGAGAGACAGCAGGAAATATGGTGAGGCTATAATCCTTCATGTCCATCCTTTGTGAATTCTGTACATCCTAAATGTCCCATCACTTCCCTAAAGTGTTCAAGAACATGAGCCTATAAGGAACATTTCTCATGCAAACTACTACAATTACCTGAATGAGCATCATAATATATTCTGTTTTGAGTTCCTTAAGTTGCTGTAAATGTTATAAATTTGTTATGAATGTGTTTGTGCAGTGAACTTTTACCAAATATCAGTTTTGTAACTTTTTTTCTTGATTCATTAATACATGATTGGTGAACTATATTATTTCATTTTATGTTTAACAGTTTCTTTTTATATATGAACTTTTTCAATGAAATCTCATGGATTGTGAGTGTGTGTTTGTGTGTGTGCGTGTGTGTGTCTGAAATTTTCTGCTAATTGTATTTTTATAGTGGTAAAATTAATATGCCAATTTGAACAGGCTGTGGGGTTCCTAAAGACCAAGATGGTAATTATTTCTAGATGCATCTGTAAGCTCATGTGATTGCAGAAGTTGGTTTTTGAGTTTTGAGGCTCAGTGAAAAGAAGGTCCTCTTCTGTGTGGCTGAACATCATTTCGTCCATTGAGATGTAAGGAGAACCAAAAGCTCAGAAAGTTTGAACCATTTCTCTGTCTGATGGCCTAAATGGACTTATTTGGTGCTGCTCATCCAGCCAGGGCCTAGGATTCATGCTCTCAGCAATTTTAAGACTTCAGACTTCACTGTAAATTACCAGTTTTCATAGGTCTGCATAATACACACTGTGGAAATTTACCAGCCTCCATAATCATGTGAAACAATAACTTACAATAAATTTTATTCTAAATGTAAATAGAGCTATACATTTTAAATATATGAAATATGATATATGAATATAACATAATAATATACTGTATTTTTAGACAGCCCCAGTTAATAAGATCATTTATGATTAATATTCTACATTAGTTTTCTCTTTACCAGCAACTCTCAGCTGTTCATAAGTAAATCCCAATTCCCTGTCTCATCTTCTACATTGGTTCTTTGGTATTGCACTTTCATATATTCCAGTATTTTTTTGAGTTTTTCTATACTGTTTCTAATAACTACTTGAATTTAGTCACAATTCAAATTGTTTGGCTTCTAATTTTTTTGTTGTTTGATCTGGATGCATGATTACTAGTTCAGATAAGTGAAGCTTTGTCACAGGAACAAACACTAAACTGCAAGTTGCTTAAATAACAAACTCACAAGGAGTAGGGACATATCCTATTATCAGAATGTTTTTATAACACTAAGTATCCTGCATTTTGTTCCCAGTAGCCATCCAAAATCTATTTATTCTTTACTTAACTGACCAAATTGGCTTTACAGTGGTACACTTCTCATTGTTTCTGTACACTCAAAAGGTGCAAATGCTTGCTGAAAACATTGTCAGTCTTGTACAAGGATAAAATGAGTTGTCTGGTAATATATCTCCAAAGCTAAGAGCACTTGCCACCAAGCCTGGTGACCCACCTGGGTTCCATCAAAGATTTCAATCACTAGGCCTTCTCTCAATTCAAGGAACAGACCATAGTGCAGGTGGTACAACCAACAAAAGGAACATATTTACAGAATAACATCTCCCATCGTCTCCTTTTTTTCTGTCTAAAATAAAAAGAAGGGTTTTAGCTTTAACATGGTAAAATATATAACAAAACAGTTATCAAATAAAACCATCATTAACATTATTTAGTCCATTAACATTATCAGGAATTAAAGAAAATATTCTATCATCTATCTCATCTTTGTCAGTATAATTTCTTATATGTAATTTATCTTTAATCCTAAGGAAGCTATAATCAAAACTATATGCCTTCAACTATATAAGGATCACAGAAGGATAATATGTAAACTCTGGAAATGACAGAGACATCTCGCTACCTGGTCAGTCACCTGAAGTTCTTCTGTAATGTTTCATCTTCAGCCTATAGGCCATAGTGTGTCTGGCAGACTCCTCAGCAAAACAGGACAGCAAAACAGTCCACCTCTATTGGCAGTTTGTCAGTAACTTTTCTCAGTGTCCTGTAGTCTGTCTGGCAGACTCTTCCATGAAGCAGGAACCTTGTAGCACAGTCCATCTTGTTTTAGCAGTCACTTTTCTGTGGGTCCTGCATGTCCAGTCTATACAGCACAAAGTCAAACAGTCCAGACAAGAGCAGTATCTTGTACAAATGGCTAGTTTTGCCATACGGGAAGCAAACTCCATAACAAATTTCTTCGATGTCCATCTTCCTTTCTAACTCAGGTGGTGTTTTCAGGAGCAGTTATGTCTCACTGTCAAGAAAATCCCTGAACCATTTTAATTGCCTTATCTTTTAAGTCTTTGAAAGATTTGAGGAATGCCTATCCAATTGAAATACATCTCTATATATCTAGAAATCTTAACCAACCTAAGTATAAGCTTTGACTATCATAGGTAACAATTTACAATCTGTACTAAATTATACATTACATTTTTAAATAATAAACACAATAACTAAACAAGAGGAGAAATATACATGTCGCAAATTGACCTTAAATTTGTATCAATAAAAATCCATTCCAAAAAAAGTATTCATTTTTATACCATAATCCCCTTTTGACCTTTAAAAAGAGATTGGTTGAAATCATTAACCATTTATAACCAACCCCATTTAGATGAAAACAAACATTTATAGACAATATTTGGGAATTTGGGAGGTATTCTTTCCAAACTGCTTCCTGCTTGTTGGGTATGCTGTAATACTGTGGGAATCCTAAGAAGACACAGAAATCCTGGCTATAGTCTGCAAGGCTGCCTTGTCCCAGCTGTTTTGAATGTTGGATTACCTGGGACACTGTTTTAAGGGGTCTTGCTTGATCAAACCATGGTAGTCTGAAAGGAATCCACAGCTTTTCATTTTCTGTGAAAACTTAAGTAAAATCTCTTTTCCAAAGTAACATATCCTTATACTTAAAATTTGAAGTCAAGGCATTTTTTAAAATATATAAGTTGTATTAATTCAGCAGCACCAGTAATCGAGTGTGTTTTAGCAGTTGTTGTTCCTTCCTTAGAAATTGAGAAATTAAAAAAAAAAACTTCATTAGAATACAGTACTGAGACTCTATATATACTTTCCATCTTCACCTGACTTTTTATTACTCTATTTCTTCCCCTTCTATTTTTGCAGTTTTTGAGATAGGGTTTCTCTGTGTGTTTTTGCCTGTCCTGGAATTAACTCTGTATACCAGGCTGGCCTTGAAATCACAGAGATCTGATTGCCTCTGCCTCCCGAGTTCTGGGATTAAAGGCTTGACCATCACACACAGCTACTCTCTCTCTTTTTTTCATTTATTTAAAACCATTTTAACCTGTTTCTTTTTCTCTACCCAGTCTATGTATACTTTAAGACACATTGTAAACCTTTAGAGGTTTTTCTTTATTTTAATCTGTCTTTACTGTAAATCTTTATCATTTTGTGGCCACAAGTCTTTTATCTGCTAAACAACATTGCTAAAATTACATGAGCTGCTATTTTAGCCAGCTGTTCATACACACCATTCATTGTTAGCAGAGCCTCTTAAACGTGCCTGATGGTTTTTTCTGCTTATGCTGAGTTACAAACCCCCACCTTAAATGAGCCAAGAGAGTCTCTGCTTGTCTCTAGCAAAACAGAGCTCAACTGAGAAAAACGCTGCAACCTTGAAGCCTTGCTTGTCTGTTTATTCGTTTCTAAAATCCCTTTTTAAGCTTTTGTCAAGTTTTAAGTGGAAGTTCTTAGTACCCACATTGTAGACACCATTTTCTGACACCAAATAATGTGTGATAAATAAGAATCTGGGAAACAATACGCTGATGGATGTTTATTTGGGGAGAAATCACTTACACCAGAAACAGATGACTTCCTCAGGTTCCTTTCCCAAGGATAACTCCAGAAGCTCTCTGCCTCTGACCAGGAAGTAAGAGAGAAAAGAGTTGGAGTCTGGGACCCCAGACATATTCCCTCTGGGTCACACCTGTGCATGTTTCCATGCCCCCAGTGGGCGTGGTCAGTGCAATAGCCATGGGCAGGGTGGATATCTCACTATAAATAACCTTTATAAATTGATCTTTCAAGTTTTATTTTTTGTTTTTGTTTTTGTTTTGGTTTGTTTTTTTTCTTGTGCATAATTTTGAGACAAGATCTCACTGCATAACCCAGGCTAGCTTCAAATTCAAGGCTAACTTCTGTTCCAGCCTCTATAGTACTTCTACCATAGGTTTGCCCCACTGTTTTCACCTGTCAATCTCTGTCATTATTAATTAAATGGTTGCATTAGTCAAGGTCCCCCTCCACAATTGTCATGTGTCCTAGACCCCTTCTTGAGAAGATATCCCTGCTCTTCAGAAGAGCATCTTTCAGAAGACTAGATAGCTTGCCATCAGACCTTCTCTGTTCTCTGTATTCTCCAACTTGAAAAATTAAGCTCTCAGACTCATTCCAGTTATAGCCTCCCTTACACCCTATCCATGTTTCCTTCAGCTCCCATATACCATCCTCTCCTGAACTCCCAGAAATCAGCGCCTGTAACAATTAGCAATTCAAACCCAGATGTTTAGACACCAGCATAAAAACAAAATACAAAGCAGCTAGGACACTAGAGCTCTCCACTAGCACCCAGCTATTCTATCACTACAGTCACTAAATATTCAAACAGTTATGAATTCAAACAGGAAACATGAAGGACAGCTTTACCAACAGAATGAAAGACATGGAAGATAGAATCTCAAGCACTGAAGGTATGATAAAAGAAATAGATACATTGGCCAAAGATAATGTTAAATATAAAAAAATTCCTGACATGAAGCATACAGGACATCTGGGACAATATGAAAAGACAACCTAAAAATAATAGGACTAGAGGAAGGAGAAGAATCCCAGATCAAAGACCCAGAAAATATTTCAACAAAATTATACAATAAAAATTTACTAGCCTAAGGGAGATGCCTATAAGCATACAGAATGCCAAATAGATTGAACCAGAAAAGAAAAGTACCTTGCCACATAATAGTTAAAACATTAAACATACAGAACAAAGAAAGACTATTAAAAGCTGCAAGCAAAAAAGATCAAGGAACATATTAAAGCAGAGAATTACAACAGACTTCTCAATGGAGGCTTTAAAGTCATAAGGACATAGGCATTCATGTTCCAGATTCTAAAAGAACACAGATGCTAGTAAGACTTCTTATAACCACAGCTTATCTGTATGCCTCATATCCAGCAAAACTATCAAGCACTCCGGATGAAAAAGATATCCATGATAAAGACAAATTTAAACAATAATTATCTACAAATCTAGCCCTACAGAAGGTACTAGAAGGAAAGTTCCAGCCCAAAAGAGGTTAAATATACACATGCAAACATAGGAAATAAATAATATCACACCAGCAAAATCAAAAGAAAAGAAACAGTTTCCCATATTCATACCACTACTACAAACAACAAAAAACGAATTTACGGGCATTTGTTATTGATGACTCTCAAAATCAATAGACTTAATTCACCAATAAAAAGACATAGCCTAACAGACTGGTTTAAAAAAAAAAAAAAAAGACAATCCACCCTCCACCCTTCTGCTGAATATAAGAAACATACTTCACATCAAAGATAGACAGTGTCTCAGAGTACGAGTTGGAAAAAGATGTTCCAAGATAATAGACTGAAGATACTAGCTAATGTAGCCAATTTAATACTAACAAACAGACTTCAACTGAAAATTAATAAAAGGAATGGGGAAGGACACTTAATATCAATTAAAGGAAAAGTCCACCAATATGAGTAGATGGTGAGAAATAATAAAACTGAGAATGAAAAGTCAATAAAATAAAAATAAAGGCAGCAATACAAAAAAATAAATAAATGAAATAAGTATTTGAGATATTCAACAAGATAGGCAAACCCATATCCAAACTAAGTAAAAGGCCAAGAGAGAATATTCAAGTTAACAAAATCATAAAAGGAAAGAGGTTCAACAGACATCAAGGACCTCCAAGAATTATTATGTCATATTTCATAAACATGTGTGTCACAAAATTGGAATATGAAAAATAAATGGGCAATATTCACAATAGGTACTATCTACCAAATTTAAATAAAGCCCAGATAAACATTAAAATAGACCTATAATTCCTAGTAAACTAAAAGCACTTATTTAAACTTGCCAAATTTAGAAAAATCCCATAGTCAATTGGTTTCAGTGCATAATTCTATCAGACTTTCAAAGAAAAGTTAACAACAATACTCTTTGAATTATTACAAAAAATAGAAACAGAAGGAACATTGCCAAAATAATTTTATGAGCCAAAATCACTCTAATATTCAAACCACACAAAGCTTCAACATGGAAAGATAATTATAGACCAATTTCTCTTATGAACATAGATGCAAAGGTGCTTAATAATACTTACAAATAAAAGCCAACAACGTATACCATTATGAAGTAGGCTTTATCCAGAGATGCAGGGTTGGTTTAATACATGAAAATGAATAAATATAATCTTCCATATAAACCAACTGTGAAGAAAACCCATTTAGTTATCTTGTTAGATGAAGAAAGGCTTTTGACAACATTCAACATCTTTCATTATAAATGTCCTTCAGAGATTAGGGACACAACTAAACAAAATAAAGGCAATTTACAACAATCCTATAGTCAACATAGAAGGAAATGGAGAGAAACCCAAAGCAATTTTCCTAAAAGCAGGAGTCAAGCATTCTTGTCCACTCTTTCCACATCTATTAATCAATATAATACTTGAAAATTTGGCTATAGCCAAAAGACAACAGAAGGATATCAAGGGGATACAAATTGGAAAGGAAGAAGTCAAAGAATCTTAGTTGGAGATGATATGGTAGTTTACATAAGTGGCCCTAAATATTCCACCACGGGACTCCTACAGCTGATAAATACTTTAAGTGTAGTGGCTAGATATAAGGTTATATGTGTATATATATATATATATATATATATATATATATATATATATATATATATCTCAGTAGCCCTTTTATATACAAATGGCAAATGGACTAAGAAATCAGGGAAACAATGCCTTTCACAATAGCCTCAAATAATAGAAAACATCTAGGGTAACTCAAATCAAGCAAGTAAAAGAGTTGCATGACAAGAAATTTTAAGATTTTGAAGAAAATAATTGAAGAAAGTATCAGAAAATGATCTTTTTTCATGTTCATGGATCATTAGGAACAACATGGTAAAAATGGCCATCCTACAAAAAGCATTCTACAGATTCAACACAATCTCTAACAAAATCCCAACCAATTTGTATAGACCTTGAAAGGACAATTCTCATCATCATATATAAAAACAAAAAACCCAAATATAGCTAAAACAATTCTGAACAATAAAAGAACTGCTGGAGGAATCACAATTCCTGGTTTTAAGATGTGTTACAGCACGTTAGTAATACAAACAGCATAATATAGATATGTTGATTAATGAAATACAATTGAAGACATAGATACAAATCCACACACCTATGGATACCCAATTTTTTCTTAAAGAAACTAGAAGTACATAATGGAAAAAAGGAAGAATCTTTAATGAATGGTGCTTTTCAAACTGGATGTCTACAGGTAGAAGAATGTCAATAGATCTGTACCTATTGCCCTACAAAAAACTCAAGTCCAAGTGGTACAAATACTCAACATCAAGCCAGATAAATTGAACCTAATAGAAGAGAAAGAGGGGAATAACTTGACTGTATTGGCACAGAAGACTTTCTGAACAGAAAACTTAGTGCAGACACTAATCAACAATCAATATATGGGATTTCATGAAACTAACAAACTTCTCTAAGAAGTTTGTTAAGATACCATCAATAAAACAAAATGGCTTCCTACAGGATGAGAATTTTTTTTTTTTTACCAACTTAACATCCAGTAGAGGACTAATACCCATATGTATATATGGGTATTATATATATTTATGTACGCATGTAAGACCCTCAGAATGAGGAGTCTCTCTGTTTTGGTCAGTATCCCCAAGAACTCAATGTCCAGTACAGTTGATGCAACACACAAAAGGCTTTAATGAAGGGAAACATTTGCACAAACAGGCCCCCTCAGCACACAGGCTAGAGAGAAGCAACATTTTCTGGGTGTGGGTACTTTTAAAGGAAAAAACCACAAGCTTAGGGAGGGAGGGGCTGTGACCCTCTGTCCATTGATTACTTGACCAGAGACATGGGTTCTCCCCTTCAGGCTGGATGTTCTCACTTTTCAGGTCAGCAGACCTCAGGGCCTCAGGGTGTGCTAATGGAACTTGTCTAAGCAAACCAGAGTTGCAGCTATCTCTTTGTTTCTTAAGGACCCTATTTACCACCTGGTGACACACTGACAGAAATGCAGTTTGAATTTTTGGTATTAGGCTATCTTAGGGCCTTTTGAGGGAAAGTTGCAGGTGGTTAGCAAATTCCAGGGAACTGGGTCATACTGGCCTGTGTTAGCTTTCTGGGTCAGACTGCCCTTCATTCCAATTGGGGGATTTCCTTAACTGGACTTTACTTTTTGTCTTTCACACACACACACACACACACACACACACACACACACACACATATTCAATAAAATAAATAAGAACAACAAAAATAATAATTGAATTAAAAACCTGGGTACAGATCTAAATAGAGAATTCTCAACAGAAGACTAAGAAAAAATGGCTAAGAAAAAAAGTTTTATAAATATCAATATGGTAGTTCTTTAGAAAATTGGGAATTGATCTACCTCAAGACCCAGCTATACCATTCTTGGGCATATAACCAAATGACATTCCATCCTACCACAAAGATACTTACTCAACTACATTAATATTGGCTTTATTCATAATATCCAGAAACTGGATATGTAGGTGTCCCTCAATAGAAAAGTGAATAAAGAAATTGTGGTACATGTCTACAGTGGAATATTACTCAGCTGTTTAAAATGACACCATGAAATTGAAGGCAAATGGATGGAATTAAAAAAAAATCATCATGGGTTAGGTAACTACTGGGTGCCTGATATTTTACTTTTATGTCTCGGGGGGGGGCATGGCTGTGAGACTCCCCAGAAGATACCGGGAGGTTCAATTAAGAAGAAAGCTTTACATCAGTATAGAATTCTAGGGAAAGAAAAGAAGGGGTTTCATGAGCTAATTACATTTCTTAAGTTTGATTAGATAAGATAAAAGTTTGTAATTGATAAATGTAGAAAAAGGGAAGAAATTTGGCAGCACTGTGCACTCTTCAAACATTTTCTGCTACTTCCTTCCTTGGAGGCTGGAAACAGCAGCATTTGTGGCAACCATGGCAACCAGGGTAAGCTGCAGGAAGAGAAAAGGCAGCATAGCAGATGGCACTTGATCCACATTAGCATTTTCACCAAATGTTGGCTGATAAAAAGGAAACTTCTCAGCACTGGATCAAAGGGAAGAACTGTGGCTATGTAGTGTAAAATCTGTAGGTCAAGCAATGGCTTCGTTCCTGCCTACCCTCCCCATCCCACTACTGACCAACCTCAGTGAGAAGAATTTTCTTTTCCTGGGGCCTTTAGGAGAATGCAAGGTATATAGTCTATGTATCAAGATTATATAGTCATATGAAAAGTCATCCTCCTAACATTCAATAGAAATGTGTTCCCTGAAATATTGATGCCTGATATCCTTGCTCTTGCCAGAGAATTACTAATTACACCTGTATGGGTATATAAACTGGAAACCTTGTGGCATGAGGAAGAGAGCTTTTGAAGATTAAGAGACATTGGGGAGAAGATGTATGAGAGATGATTCCTTTTACCCTCAGATCCCTTTAGCTATATACCATGCTATAATTTCCTTTCTGAACTGGCACTCAGAGACCCCTGATAGGAAGGTAGTTTGTACTCTCTTGAAAGAGAAACCTGGACAGCAATGCAATCTCAAAACCCATGACCTACAATGTATTCTGCATGCAAGATGTGCTGGAACAATGGTGGTATGGGAGTAGCCAACCAATGCCTGATTTAACTTGATACCCACTCCATGAGGGGGAACACCTGCCCAGTACTGCTTTCATAGTTAGGGACAGGACACTGGATATCCCACAGATCAAATATAATTGGTTAAAAACAATGAATGGACTGAGATGATTTCTAATAATATTCAGCTATACTCTTATATGGGTACATTTTTCAATCATCATTAGAGAGACTTTTTGTGGAGCAAGATTGTACATTGAAGGTTTCCATTGGTTTCCTCCCCTCATAGTTTAGGGAGTCCTGTGGAAAAGGGTAGAAAGGATAGTGAGGGTCAGAGGGGATGGAGAACACCAAGAGACCATGACCTGTAAGATCCTCAGAATGAGGATTCTCTCTGTTTCAGTCAGTACCCCCAAGAACTCAATGTCCAGTACAGTTGAAGCAAAACACAAGAGGCTTTAATGAACAGGAAATGTTTGTGCAAATGGGCCCCCTTAGCATGCAGGCTAGAGAGAAGCAACATTTTCTGGGTGCGGGTACTTTTAAAGAAAAAAACCACAATATTAGGGAGGAGCTGTGACCCTCTGTCCATTGAGTAGGTGACCAGAGTAATGGGTTCTCTTTTTAAGGCTGGATGGTCTCACTGTTTAGGTCAGCAGACCTCAGGGTGTGCTAATTGATCTTGTCTAAGCAAACCAGAGTTGCAGCTATCTCTTTGTTTCTTAAGGACCCTATTTATCACCTGCTGACACACTGACTGGAGGGCAGCTTGAGTTCTTGGTATCCTGCTATTTTAGGGCTTTGTGAGGGAAAGTTGCAGGGTGGTTAGCAAATTCCAGGGAACTGAGTCATACTGGCCTGGGTTAGCTTTCTGGGTCAGACTGTCCTTCATTCCAATTGGGGGTTTTCCTTAACTGGACTTTACTTTTTGTCTTTCAGGCCCACTGAATCAACTAAGTATACCTGAATGTGGTCTCACAGAGACTGAAGTGGTAAGCATGGGTAGGTATGTCTGGTTCATTTACTGATCTTGAGGCTCTTTTCTTCCAGTTAGGTTGCTTTTCCATCATTGTCTTATTTATATTTGTGTTTGGTTGTTGTCTCTTGTAAACTTGCTCTTTTCTAAAGAGAGATGGAGAGGAAGAAGATCTGGGGGCGAGGGAGTTAGTGGAGAAACTGGGAGGAGTGGAGGGCAAACAGTGGTCATGCTGTATTGTATGAGAGAAGAAGATATTTCCAATGGGAAAAAAATGGTAGATCTTCCTACTACAAATTAAGCAAGAATTCCTCACAAGTGTGCCCTCCATTTTAGAGTTTTAGTAAATGAGAGATGTAGTTACGATAACAAGAATAGTTATCACTATGGTCTAGCTCTCTAATAATGACAGCCACATCTAAAGAGAATTCATTGGTGTAATCTTAGGTTAGATTAACCCAACTACACAGGGCTTGAAGTACAGTCCTCTTATATATATAGCATGGGAGAATGGAAAATAATCAGCCAACAGCAACTGTCTATTTTCAAATTTCTCTATTATGTCCATACCAAACACACACACACACACACACACACACACACACACACACACACACACACACACACTTCTTTTTTTCAAGGTACAAAGTTACCCTCAGCTCTGTTAATTCTTAGTCTTTGATTTAGTATAGAAGGTGATTCTCACATGCCCTTCTGTGCTTTGTTTATCCAGGCTATCCACACTTTCCTGTGATTAACTTGTGAATCTTTTGAAAGCAGAGCAGATGGAGAACTGCATTAATCTAAAGCATTGTCCTAGCTAGATGACTATGTTTTGGCTGAGTGAGCCTCTTTTGGGAATTTACAATTGTTCTTTCAAAATTTCTGAGGCTATTTATTCAACAGCCAAATAATTTATTTAATAATTCAGTGTCAGAGTTGGCTTTAAAGAAGAGTTCAGATGTAGATTTTTTTATTTCAAGCATTCACTTTATAGTCTTATGTCCTAGTTGGTTGTATGGCTGAGAAACAAGCTAAAGGAAGAGTTTATTGCTCTTATAATCAATGTGTGGGTTAAGGAGCTGCAGAAGGGCTCACTGGGAGAGTTTCATTTTTAAAAACACTTCATTTATTATTAATGTAGGAGGGGTCATAGATATGCCATGATCCACCAGTAAAGGTCAGAGAACTTTTCAGAGTTGGTTCTCTCCTACTACATTGCTTCTGAAGATTGAACTTGGTTGTCAGGCTTACCCCACAATGCTTTCACCTGCTGAGCATCTTCCCAGTTCTCTTTAATCATAACCAATTTGAGTCCATGGTGTGGCTGTGCATAAGCCTCATGCACACCAAGAACTCTTCATTGCTAAGCTATATCTCTCCTTCATAGGATGTTTTGATATGCATACTTTTTAATGTGATTTAGAAGGAACAGGAAGGTTCCCCTATTTCAGACATATATTTTTAATTTTAATTATTTCATTTTAAACAGCTTAATGTCAGCTATACTTGGGCATAACAAAGTGGTTCCCCAGCCATTTTTCCCCTTCCTTTTTGCCTGGAAAATATACATAATAATTATGGCTAATTTAAAGAATTATCTGCAGTTGAAATTAATAAGTTGTTTTGAGCTCAGAGGAGGGAGACATGAACAGCAAGAAGATGGAAAAAGCAGCATGCACTCTAGAATGATTGATGCTTTAGACATATAAGGAAAGGGTAGCTTTACACAGTTGAACACACTATCCTAGTACTACTATGCAAGGATGCTAAACCATAAGGCCAGGGGGAGTCAAAAGCCAACCCATGTCCTGCATGCACATAGTGGACTTGCTGGGACAAGTTTATCTGCCCAAGGTAAAGTGTGCATTGGTCCTTTATTCAAATGACCCTGAATAAATTTCTATTTAGACATCACAATAAATTTGAAAGTAGTCTTAATCTAATAGTAAGTAGCATTCCAGGGAGGCTCAGCATTACAAACACCTGGCTTGCCATCCATAAGAACAAGGCATCTCATCCATCTGCATCTATTGATTTAAAAAAGCTCAGAGACAATTCCCAAGAAGTTCAATTGTTTTTCCTTGTATTCTGTACTTCTTAACCACAAGGCAGCTATTTTCAGGAGACAGAAGCCACCCCCTTGATTGGTGCACACAATACTGCCAATGTTTTTTCTTCAGGATTGCCCCAAGGTCAAAAGCTATTTTGCATGATTACACGTTTTCTCTTTAATGCCAAGATCATCTCCTGGAAGATGAGTGCCCATTCAGATCTTGGAATCTGCCCCTAGGAAGTACCCTAGGCTATGAATGCTTTCTGTTATCACCCCTCCCATCTGCTGACCAATTGGACTGTAGACTTCTCAGGAGAAAATTCCTTTTAAGGTATGTCTCTTTTATGTGGTACTCAAAACAAAACAGAGCTATGAAAGAACATGTTGCAACTGCAAGATCATCCATCTCTTTAAGTCTTCCTTTAGGCTTCTTTCCTGTTCTCTAATTTCTAATTCCTTATTTAAATGGGAGATTCAAAAGAGGAGAGAAGCATGTGCCAGATAATAAAGAATCCCAACAAGAAGGCACCTCAATGAGCCACAAAATAAAGCCTAGATTATATTATCTTCTATTTGTCCTTTTTCTATAATGATGATGTAAGGATGGAAAAATTTAGCCTAACTCTCCACTGACCCCAGGAAGCTACTAAATACCTTAAATTCCAGGCCCTTCCCCCAGCCAGACACTCCTTTCCACTTACCTGACTTTGTAAATATCTTCTGAAACCCCCGCCCCAGTGACCTAACCTAACCGCCATTTGTCACCTCACCTAGGAGTCCACACAAATGCAGACATACAGGGCTATAGAAAACTGATTGGTCTATAAAGCATGTGCTTGTATGGTTTAAATTGATTCGTCCACAAGGTGCAGGCTCTGGATGCTATGAGATGATTGGTTTAAGATGTGCAGGCTTTGTTGTAACCCTATAAAACCTGTCTCAATTCTGTACTCGAGGTCCTCAGTCCTCTATCCCTGTGTGGCATATGACTGTGGGCCCCAGTGCACTTGAAACATAAAAGACCTCATGCTTTTTACATCAAGAGTGATCTGGGGTGTTGTCTTTCCTGAGTCAGGGCGTGAGGGTTCACACTCTGCGGGTCTTTCAATGACAATTTATTACATTCTGAATAAGTGCCAGGTACATTACATACATAATGTTTAATCATTGTGAAAACATTGTGAGATACCTATTTATCTTTGCTCTGTAGATAAGAAAACTTTGGTGAGGAAAGTTAATTAACTTATTCAAATGTACAGAGTTAACAATTGCAGGATCAGGAAAAATCCCACTGCCCCCTGACTCTATACATCATGTTCTTCTCCACGTCTTTATTTGTTCATTCCTTCTTCCTGAAAAAAATTACTTTAAATGACACATGGTAGTGCCTGAATATACCTTCATTGCATATAAGTATTGTGATACTATATATGTGAAGGGGTACAGGCTCACATTATATGTACAAATCTTTTATAACAACTCCCCACATCTCAATATATGATTCCAAGAAGTTCCATAGTAGGGACATTTCTATAATTCTTTGATGCTTTTTCAAACATGCATAAGTTTTTTTTTGAATGCATATCTGTACATGCACTGTTCTGGAAGTAGGCTTCTTAATACTATTTTGTTTGTATGTGCTCCTGTGTGTGTACACATGTATGCACGGCTGTAGCTTTGTGTGGAGATTAGTTGTCAATATTGAGTATCATACTCTTCAGCTTATATTTTGTCCTGGAGCTCACTATATTGATTAAAATGACTAGTCAGTGAACCCCAGAGAGCATCCAGTCTTTGCCTCATCAGGGTTGAGACTATAAACTCATGACACCACAGTTGTATTTACATGGATTCAAAGGGTTGAATTCAGGCCTTCATGCTTCTACAGTAAGAATTTTATTAGCTGAGTCATCTCTTCAACAACTATTATAATAATACATTTTAGAAATATTTTTCAATATGTTAGATTTATTTTTCAGACAAATTGTGTCATATTTAAGTTTGAACTTTATCTGCTATCTTGTTCTATATTTTCCTTTTGTACCTAGCTTCCTGAAATGAAGTTTGTGTTAGTAAACAGACAAAACAGTATACTTCTAGGATGACAGTTCTCTGCAAAAAACCTGACTTTATTCAGAGGCTATTTGATTTAATAGATAAACATCTCTGTCTAGTTGAATAGTATAGTACTTTTCTTCATGGTTTGGCTTTTTCTATAAATGTCTGTCTTTCTTGGCTGGCCCTAGTAGTTTTGGCTCTGCTGTCTCTCTATATTTATATTAACATTGTGGTAGTGCTGTCTCTCTATATCTATATTAACATTGAGGTAGTTTGAAAGAAAATAGGCCCCAAAAGAAAGTGTCACTATTAGGAGATGTGGCTTTAGTAGAGTGGTTGTGGCCTTGTAGGAGGAAGTGTGTCACAGTGGAGTCAGGGTTTGAGGTCTCACATATGCTCATGCCACACCCAGTGTTTCAGACCACATGCTGTTGCCTGGAAGTCCAGATATGGGACTCTCAGTTCTGTTTTCAGCACCATATCTGCCTGCATGCCACCATGTAACATCCTTATGATAATGAACTAAACCTCTGAAGATGTAAGCCACCCCAATTAAATGTGTTTCCTTTATTAGGTTTGCTGTGGTTATGGTGTCTCTTCATAGCAATAGAAACCTTAATTTAAAAAAAAAAAAAGAAAAAGAAACTCTAATTAAGACAAATGTACTTTGATGGCTTGTCTCACAGCTGAGGAATCCAGGACTCAGGGAGAATAAATGCAAATGGCTCTGAGTTCCTTATTATTGGAATTAGTAATAGATCCTACTATCGGCAGATTCTTGACTCTCTGCCTCCTTTACTCTACAAGTTGTTATTAATGGGAAGCTTTGGAGCAGGAGGCTGGCTTATTGGTTAATATAACCCATTTTTCTCTTTCATCTCATGTCCTATTTCTAGTTACATTTGTTTAACTAGGAAAGTTTGACATGCATCCTTGGCAGAAAACTGTCCTTGTATTTTATTCACATAGCTTTTAAAGAAATCTAGAACATGGCTATGACCAACAATTAAAATGTTCAAGAATTACAGTGTAGTATAAAAAAAATAGAGAATCTAGCTCCCAATTCCATGAATTCATTTAACAGCCAGAGCACAGTTACTCAGCACTACTATTAACGACATTCTTCATCACTATGACAAAATACCCGAGAAAAACAATTTAAGGAAGATCAAGAATTTATTCTGGGTAGTACTGATGGTACAATCTCTCATGATAGGTAAGGTACAGACAGCAGCAGGAGTATGAAGCAAATAGGCATACAGTATCCACAGTCAGGAAATGCAGAGATAGATGCTAGTGTTTGGATTGTTTTCTGTGTTCTTAATTTAATACAGAATTTCAGTCCTCTGGGAGAGTGTCACCCACATTTAGGGTAGATTTTCTTACCTCAAACAAATCCAGAAACTCACCAGCAAATATGCCCAGATGTTTATCTCCCATGTGATCTTTAGTTCTTACCAAGGAAACAATATTATCTATCACAGTACTCATAAATGGCGACATGAGTTAAAGTATATTTTTTTAAAATAATAGCTGGGAAAGTAAAGCCAAGATACTTAGCTAAATACCTCTTGATCTTTCGTGAGAACCAGGTCAGACTATGTCTTCTCATTCCAAGTGAAGAGCTGAACACCCAAGTGATTTTTTTTTATCTTCCTTTTTGTACAGCTAATTGAAAGGTATACTAATCTACCCAACTTAAATCTGCTAAACTGTTGAAAGACCAAAAGCAAACTTAAGGAAACCCCTCACTTAAAATGAAGGACAGCCTGACCTAGAAAAGCACCTGCAACTTCCCTCACAGGGCTAAGATAGCAGGATACCAAGAATTTACACTGCCCCTCCCACCAGTGATAGCTGCAACTCCAGTTTGCCCAGACAAGATTAATTAGCACACCCCAAGGCCCTAAGGTGAGACCATCAGGCCTCAAGGAAAACCCATGACCACCCTACTACATGGCAAGAATTTAGTAAAATTTAATGATCCACTATGTTTATGATGACTAATTTCTCACCGTTCTTTGCCAACAAAGTAGTAGCTACCTTGGACAAAAGAAAAAAAACATGGATAGCTCACATGCTTTCCTTCCATCAAGACCAATTTTCTCCAACAGTTTCAAAATTTGGCAGATCCAAATCCTCTCTAAACCTTTCTAAGTGACTTTGAGTTAATCTAGAATGCCTGAGTGTGTCTTGCACATGTATTTTTGGAAGCAAAAACAAAACATTTGAGAATGAGAGGCTGAGCTAACACACTGCTTTTCCAGCGTATGATGTGAATAATTTAAGAAGGCTTTTAAAGCTATGCATTATTTTAATTGGTTTTGAAATCCATTCCTCTTCAGATGGCACATCTGTCTTCTCTGCCTACCATGGTTGTGTGCAGGTCTCAGAAGGATATCTGCTATTGCCAAGAAAGAAATGCAGTGGGAATGAACTGGCTTCTTACCAGATCCATTTATCCACTTGGAGATCAGCACTGCAATCTATGAAAAAATGCACTCGCTTTGAAAAGTGGCAATGCTCCAAGATGGAGAAGGTATATATCCCCTCACAGGAATCTACACTTTCTGTTACTTAACCTCACCTGGATTTTTCTTTTTTCAAAAGAAGATGCAGATTTTATTTTTCTTTATGTGCCTTGAAGATTATTATGTCTAGCTTCTTATGGGAAAGGTTTGGATCAAAGTCTTTTTTATTTGTATTGCAACCCCTTAATAAATTGCTTTACTACTGTTTCAACATTCTGGACCTTTCAGGGAAGCTTGTGCCATGTATCATCTTATGTTAGATTGTTCCCTACACTTGCTTGGAAGGAGCCTGGGTCCTAGGCACTCTCATCTGTACCAGGAAGATGAACCAAGCCAAGTCCATTGCAACTGACTTAGAGAAATGTGAGTCAACCCTAGTTTCCACTAGATGTTTCTCCTAGTAATAGATGGTTTTTCTGTCCCCCTTGTGTTACTTCCTTCATGGTGTGCAATGATATTTTTGTCTCACTGTGTAGAAAAAACACACTAAATGCAGATGTTTCTCACACAGTGACTTGGCAAACTCTTGGATACATTGGCCAGTCTTCTTCAGGCCCCACTCCTATGCTGATGTACATCCTGTGGAAATGTCATAGATACTTCAAGATAAAGTCCATGAATATGAAGCATTCAAATTTTACAATCTGCTTCCTCATAAAATGTCCTCTTACTGTTGAGTATCTTCTCCTATACCAGCTAGAGGAGATGAAGAACAGAAGGTCATGGAGCTGAGCACTGTTCACCTCTCTTAAGCCCTGTGTATAGGTCTGGCTTCTATTGTTTCATTACATGGTAGTGGCTAGCATCCAGACACTGGGGTCTCAAATGAGTCTTTAAACAAGCTCCCAACATTCAGTAACTCATTTATAACTTTGATAAAATAAAAACCAAATTCCAAGATATAAATACCCATAGTCCAGAAATGTAGAACAGCTACAGACTAAACTAAATATTTCCATTGTGGCACAATTATGAGGCAGACACAAGAGTAGTTTTTGCTTAAAAGTACAATTTCACATGAGAAGAAAACAGTGTAATATTTCATCTATAGTTTCCAGGGAAGCACTGTGGAGACTGCAGTTAACTGGTATGGTCAGGAAGACCTGCAGCCTCCCTGATTAGTGCCCCCTGCTATGTGAGAGAGGCAAAACACTAATCAACTAACAATCCATTGAGCCCTGGTGTCTCTACTCCAGCTGTGTCTCCTAGAGAACTGTCAAGTGTCTGTAAATATTTTGCAGATTTTTAAGAAAAAGTGTTAGCCTTCAGAGAACAACAGAGAGAGAATGCCTTTTCTCTAGCCATATTTTCTGGTGAACAGATATAGCCTGCTTTCTTACTTTTAGACACTTTTATTTAATTAATCCTTTTTTATAACTCTTCTTTGAATGGTGTGTGTATTCATGATTGTGCATGGGTGTGTGGAGGTAAAAGATCAACCTCAGATATATTCTTCAGTTGTTAGCTCCGCACCTTGTTTTTTGAGAAAGTGTCTTTTGCTTTTTCTGGAGACTCCCCAATTTAGCTAGGCTAGCTAAGCAACAAGCCCCAGGCACCTATCTATGTCTGTTTCCTCAGTGCCTAAGTTTATAAGTAACATCATTGCACCCTGCTCTTTTTTTTTTTTCTTAGTCCGGTAGGAGCCCATTTAATGTCCCATAACAGGTATCTTTTAAAGGAAAAAATCGAAGAGCTGTAAAACAGCCAGTCAATGGTTTTAAACGTCAGTCTATCATGTGCCTAGTGGCCCTTATGCTTTACCTAGTGATCAGGAGCTATTCATGCAGTGACTTCATCTGGTTTGATCTTGGCAACCAATCATCTATTTTCTTTTTTTTTGTAAACAAATCAGGACTCACCCTCTTGACTTCCCCTCAGCCCTATGTTTGACTGGCTCATGTGTCCTATAGAGTCACCCTTTTTATTTTAGACTATAGGGTGCACCTCATTTTGAAGCATGAGCCTCTTGGCATCTCCGTAATGGTTCTCCTCTAATAACACCTTTTTTCAAGGTTCACTCAAAAGGGAGATATCCTCAGGGCTGAGCCTATCACAATGTACTCAAGGGGTCATCAGTTGGTTCTCTTGAGTCTTTGTTCTGATTAGTCTGACCAGCCTACTGAAGAGACAAGGCCCAAAGACACAAAATAAGGTTAATACTATAAAGGAACCTAACAGGAATTCATCCCAATTTTTTCATTCCTCCATTGTGCACAACAGAAGGCATCTACTCTACCACATTTGGATATGTTTATTGCTGTTCCATTGCACCCAGGCATAGGTAAACCTCAGTGTCCCTTAAGGCTACCCTATTGGGAATATGTGAGCACCCTAGCCCAGGGAATGGGGATCCAACACGAGGGGCAGGTGGCACTCCGACAACCCTTTACATTCAGACCATCCTTAATGGAGAGAAGTCCAGTCTCCCATGTCCCAAGATCCTCGGACTAGGTCACAGAGGTTGAAGAAGAGCATGGGCCATCTGGTCAGCGGGGACTGCCTCATTCATGGTGCTGTTAAGGACATCTCCATTGGTGGCATCAATCACAATCCACTTTATCTTTTGGAGACAATGAGGGTTCTGCTGGGTAGTCACTGGAGCAGTCAGCATCAGCATCGGGAACATCAGAGTGGTCAGGAAGCAGGACATGATTTGTAATTTTTAAAAAACACAAAAGCTTCTAAAGGGTTTGAGGCACTAGGACATAGTTAGGTATCATTGTATTAGTCCTATTATTTCGGAAGACAAACCTTGACCACTGTTATTGCTCCCTTACTTTTTTGGTCAACCTGTTCTTGATCATCTTCCTGCATTGTGGGACCAAGCAGAAATTTTAGATTTCTGGCCAGAAGCCAGATGGGAGCTTCCTCCTCTATAGAGAAGACACACCCAAATCCTCTTCCCATTATAATTAATGGGTCTGATGGGTCTTGTCCCCTCCATTGGGATGTTAGAGAGTCTTTGCATTTGACCTTGACTTGGGGTTTGGGATTTAGGTGGCCCCAATATTCTTGGAACTTAGATTCAGTTGCTCCCTTAGAAAGATTAAAACTATTGAGTAAGTAAAGCTATTCCTAGTTGTAAATGGGGCTGATCCCCCCTTTTTTAATTAAAATGATTTTTTATTTAAATTAGAAAGAAGGGGTTTTTTTTGTTTTGTTTTGTTTTGTTTTTTAATACAAGTCAGCCCCAGTTCCCTCTCCCTTCCTTCCTCTCCTGTTCTCCCCCAACTTATCCCACTCCCCTTCTACTTGCCAGGGAGGGTGAGGTCTTCCATGGGGAATCTTCCATATCTGTAATATCATTTGGAGCAGAGCCTAGACCCTCCCCTGTTTTTCTAAGCTGAGAGAATATCCATCTATGTGGAATGGGCTCCCAAAGCTCATTTACATACTAGAGATAAATACTACCAGAGGTCCCATAGATTGTCCAGGCCTCCTAAGTGACACCCACTTTCAGTGGAACTGGGTCCGTCCTATGTTGGTTTCTCAGCTATCAGTCTGGGATTCATGAGCTTCCCCTTGTTCATGTCAGTGGTTTCTGTGAGTTTTTCAGGCTGGTCTTCACCCCTTTGCTCATTACTCCTCACTGTCTGCAACAGGATTCCAGGAGTTCAGCTCAGTGTTTAGTTGTGGGTGTTTGCTTCTTCTTCTATTAGCTACTGGATGAAGGCAAATAAGGTAGTCATTAATCTCATATAAAGGAAGAACCTTTAAGGTAGCCTCTCCACTATTGCTTAGATTGTTAGTTGGGGTCATCCTCCTAGGTTTATGGACATTTCCCTAGTGCCAGATTTCTCTTTAAACCTATAATGGCTCCCTTATAATAGAGGGATACCATAATAGGTATCTCTTTTCTTGCTTTATGCTATTCTCCCCCTGATTCAGCCTTCCTGCTCCCTAATGTCATCCTCTCCCCTCCTTTTATACCCTTCTCTTTCTTCTGACTATCTCACCCATTCCCCCAATGCTTATAATTTGCTCAGGAGATCTTGGCTCTTTTACCTTCTTTAGGGGACCATGTATGTCTCCCTTAGGGTTCTCCTTGTTTTCTAGCTTTTCTGGCAATGTGAATTTATGGGCTGGTGATTATTTACTCTGAATCTGAGTGTGTATATACCATGATTGTCTTTTTGTGACTGGGTTACCCTACTCAGGATGGTTTCTGCTAGTTCTATCCATTTGCCTGTGAATTTCAAGATTCCATTCCCCCCCCCCCCCCGATGAGTGTAAATGTACCACGTACTTGAACAGATGTCCTTGTTGCACGAATGTGCATCTTTTGGGTATATGACTAAGATTGGAATGGCTAGAACTTGTGGTTGACATTCTCATTTTCCTCAGGAACTGCCATATTATTTCCCAAAGTGTCTGTGTACTCCCACCAGCATTAGAGAAATGAACTCCTTTATCCACATCCTCTCCAGCATACACTATCCTTGATGTTTTTATTTTAGCCATTCTGAAAGGAGTAAGATGGTATCTCAGAGTTGTTTTGATTTGCATTCCCTGATGGCTAAGGATGTTGAACACTTTCTTAAGTGTCTTTCAGTCATTTTAGATTCCTCTATTGAGAATTGTCTACTTAGTTCTGTACCCCACTTTTTAATTGGATTGTTTGGTGTTTTGGGGACTAGCATCTTGAGTTCTTTCTATATTTTAGAGATCAGCCCTCTGTCAGATGTGGGATTGATGAAGATTTTTTAATTTTTTTGTGGGCTGCTGCTATTTTGTCTTGTTGACTATGTCCTTTGCCTTACAGTAGCTTCTAAGTTTCAAGATGTACCATTTTATTAATTGTTGATTTCAGTGTCTGTGCTACTGGTGTTATGCTCAGGAATTGGTCTCCTGTACCAATTCATTTGAGGGTAACTCCCACTTTCTCTTCTAAATATTATCCCAATATATTTTATGTTATTTGTCGCTATTGCAAATGGTGATGTTTCTCTGAATTACATTAATGGATTTTCATATGTTGAACCACCCCTGTATGCTTGGAATGAATCCTACATGATCATGGTTGATATCTCTGATGTATTCTTGGATTTGATTTGCCAGTATTTTATTGAGTATTTTGCTTCAATGTTCATGAGGCATCTTGGTATGTAATACTCTTTCTTAGTTGTGTCTTTTTGTCAAGGTCATTGTAGCCTTTTAAAAAGGGTTTGGCAAGGAACCTTCAGCTTCTATTGTGTAGAACACTTTGAGGAGTATTAGTATTAGCTGTGAATTTCTGGTAGAAATCTTTACTAAAACCATCTTTCCCTGGGCTAGTTTTGGTAGGTAGACTTCAGATGACTGCTTCTATTTTATTAGGGGATATTGGTCTTTTTAAATTGCCTATCTGTCCTAGATTTAATTTGGTAAGTGATATCTATCCAGAAAGTTGTCCATTTCCTCTATATTTTCAAATTTTGTGAAGTGCAGAGTTTCAAAGTATGACCTGAAGATTCTCTGTATTTCACCAGTATCCCTTGTTTTGCCCCCCCTTTGTATTTCTTATTTTGCTAATTTTCATTCTCTGTCTGCCTTTTGATTAGTTTCAATAAAGGTTTGTCTATCTTGTTGATTTTCTTGAATAATCAACTCTTATTTACATTGATTCTTTGTATTGGTTTCTTTGTTTCTACTTCATTGATTTCAGCCATCAATTTGATTATTTCTTGGCATCTACTCCTCCATGGTGAGTTTGCTTCTTTTTGTTCTGTTGCTTTAAGTAATGCTATTAATTCTCTAATATGAATGACTATTCTCTGGTTTCTTCATGTGGGCACTTAGTGCTATGAACTTTCCTATTATTACTGTTTTCAAAGTGTCCCATAAATTTAAGTATGCTGTGTCTTCATTCTCATTGAATTCTAGAAAATCTTTAATTTTTTTATTACTTTCTTGACCTAGGAATGGTGCAGTTGCACATTGTTTAATTTCCATGAGTTTGTAGGTTTTCTGCAATTTGTGTTGTTGAATTCTAACTTTAAAGCATGGCGGTCTGATAAGATACAAAAGGTTATTCCTTTTTTTTTTTTAATCTGTTGAGTTGTGTTATGTTGCTTACTATTTGGTCGATTTTAGAGAGGGTTCCATGTGGAGCTCAGAAGAAGACATATTCTCTTGTGTTTGGATGGAATCTTTTATAGATGTCTTTTAAACCCATTTGTGTCATAACTTTTGTCAGTTCTTTTGTGTCTTTGTTAAGTTTCTGTCTGGTGGTCCTGTCTAGTGGTGAGAGTGGGGTGATGAAGTTTCCCACTATAAGTGTGTGAGGTCTGAAGTGAGATTTGGGTTTTAGTAATGTTTCTTTTATGAATGTCGGTTCCATTGTATTAGGGGCATAGATGTTAGAATGAGACTTTCTCCTGATGGATTTTCCAGTGATGTATATAAAATGACCTTCTTTAACACTTTTGATTAATTTTAGTTTGAAGTCTAATTTGTTAGATATTAGGATAGCTACACCACCTTGTTTCTTAGGTCCATTTGGTTGGAAAATGTTTTCCCAACGTTTTACTCTGAAATAACATCTATCTTTAAAGTTGAGGTGTGTTTCTTATATGCAGCAGAAGGATGTATTTTGTCTTTGTTTCCATTATGTTAGCCTGTGTCTTTTTATAGGTGAGTTAAGACCATTGATATGGAGGGAAATTATTCTTAATTCTTGTTTGTTTGGGGTTTGGTGGTGGTAGGGGCAGTGTGTGTAGAGTTACTCTGCTTTTTCTTTTGGCTTTTGGTAATATGGAATTATTTGTTGCCCATGTATTTTTGGATGTAGTTGACTTTCTTGGGTTGGAGTTTTCTTTCCAGTATACTCTGTAGTGCTGGATTTGTGCATATGTATTGTTTAAATATAATTTTGTCATGGAATATCTTTTTTTTTCTCCATCTATAGTTACTGAAATTTTTCCTGGGTATAGTATTCTGGGCTGGCATATGTGGTCCCTTATTGATTATAGAATATCTATCCACAACCTTCTGTCTTTTAGAGATTCCATGGAGAAGTCAGGTGTAATTCTGATAAGATGGACTTTATATGTTACTTGGCTTCTTTCCTTTGCTGTTCTTAATATTTTTCTTTATTCTGTATGTTTGCTGCTTTTATTGTTATTTGTCAAGGGGCTGTTTTGTGGTCCACTCTATTTGGGGTTATGTAAGTTTATTTTACTTTCATTGGAATGTCTTTCTTTATGTTGGGAAAGTTTTCTTCTAATGAATTTGTTGAATATGTTTTGTGCACCTTTGACTTGGGTTTCTTTACCCTCTTCTGTACCTATTATTCCTAGGTTTGGTCTTTTAACAGTGTCCCATATAACCTGGATATTTGTGTTATGGATTTATGGGACTAATATTTTCTTTGGTTGATGAATCTTTTTCTCCTGGTATATCTCAGGGGCCTGAGATTCTCTCTTCCATCTCTTGTATTCTGTTGGTTATGCTTGTATCTGAAGTTCCTGGTCATTTACCACATTTTTACCTTATTATTATTATTGTCGTTGTTGTTGTTGTCTCTATTTCAGCTTTCAAACCTTGCACTGTTTGAACTGTTTCTTGCAATTTTTTGTTTTTCTTTTCTTCCATTTCTTTAAAGTATGTTCTGTTTTAGGGTCTCTATCATCTTCATGAATTTATTTTTAAGGTCATTTTCTTCTGCTTCTGCCATGCCAGGAGATCCCAAAGAGCTCCTTTTTGTTTTTCCTGAGAGACTACTTAGCCATGGATGAAATTTTGGTCCTTCATGCCCCAAGTTGAGGCACCAGATGCTGGGGATCCTGGCCCTACCACAGAAGTTTGAGCTGGGTCCAAGGAAGGGGTAAGTGTGCCACTCACCCTTCCTAGTCGCCGAGATTCCTGGAAACAATCAGACATAGCAGGAAGTCTAGTCAAGCAGGAACTCAACACTCTGCTCTTAATAGATGGGTACTGGGAATCAGACTGAGACCCTCATGATTTTGTGACAAGGAGGACTAAGCCTAATAGTGACCCTAAGTTTCTTCTTCCCTGTGTGGTACATGCAAAAGAAAATCATTCTTCTAACACTTCACCTTCTTCCCAAGATGTGCAGAAAATCACCAGTGTCCTTTACTGAGTCCTCCTTGAGCTGAGTTTTGGTAAAGAACAGGCCATCACAGGAAAAACAAGTCAGAAGGTGAAATGGCTACATCACCATCTCCCATGTGTCACATTTCCAGAGCTGGGCTGCCCAATTCCACCTTGACTCCCATTTCTGCAGTGAGTGAAATGAGAAGGTAGTACCTATTATCCACAGTTGACTTTTTTCTGATCATCTTGATACTTAACAAGTTTTGTCCCATGTTTTTCTTCCAGGTGTTGGCTTTGCAACTTTTCACAAGAGTAACTAAAAACTTCAGTGTCTGAGAATGAATATACATACATACAAAGTTCTCCATAAATGCACTGTTTTAATTAAATCTTGTTATTGTTCTATTTGCTTAACAAGAATAATCAAACATCTAAAGGAAAGTCATTGTGTCTTGCCACTGGAGATTGTGCAGCCTAGTCCCAGACATCTAGAAAGTCTGGCAAAATGCAAGATGCACCGTTTGGGGGATATTCAGGCAGACAGAGTGACCTGGGTGCCATATACACCCATCCCTTCTGTAAGGAGGCCAGTTGAGAGGCAAAAGAAATTTAGCAGCAACTCCTGATTTTGAATGCTAAAGAAAATGCAGAGTGAGAAGGCTGAATTCTGGAATCATCTTGAATGATTTTTTTCACAGAGCCTCCTCCCAATTTGCTAGTCTACTTTCTGGTGCTTTTCTCTTCAATACATGACAGCTGGGAGATGAAGAACCTTTCCAGTTATTTGTGTATCACTTGGATGTTCCACAGGTGCAGTGCTGGGATATCTGGGAGATTTTATATTCTAACTGTTGCTGCTTTATAAGAAAGCCAGACCACTGAGGATCTGTGCCTTTTTAGATATGCACAGTACATTTATCAAGAAGCAAAGTTTGATAGAAAAAAAGCAAAAGCTTTCTAAAATGTCCCCTTCACAAAATAAGAAATATCACTGACACCCATTTAATGACAATATCGCACTGTTCCTTCTCCATTTTTATTTCTCCACTAAACTTTAGTTTATTGTCTCATTATGTGCTGTGAACATGAAAGATTACAAGGAGATGGAATTTTAGATTAGTAGTTTCTGGAGCCCAGCCCCCTCCTCCCTCAGCCCTTCTCCCCTCCTCATCCTGGCTTCCCTCTTCCTTTCTTCTTCCAGCTCTCCTGCCTCCTACTGTAGCTCTCTTTCTGCTGCCTGGCAACTGCACTGCATGTGATGTCACACAGGATTTCTTATTGCAGCCTCAGAGAAATAAACAGCATAGGGAATTTTCTGGGTAATACATTAGAACTGCTTTGTGCAAAAGAACCTAAACTAGGTAACTTCAGGAATGATGCTAAAGTAGAATTTTGTATCATAATGCTTAGTTATTCCCTACCCTTCCTAACGTGGGCTGAAAAGAAAAAAAAGGGAGGCCATAGATAGCTTTTAATTGACCATGTATTAATTATACCCATTATATTGGCTTAGACCTCAAGCATAATTATGTCTGAGCTTTAAGGACTTTAGCAAAAAATGTTACAGTCATCATTTGTAAAGGACAATGAGCCTATGAAAGGCTGGCCCTGCAATCCCAACACTAATTTCCACCCTCAGAATTGTGTGTGCCTAGCTTTAGCAAGACCTAAGAGAGCACCATCTAAATCTGGAAAGGGGCCAGAACCCATATTTTCCCCAGGAACTTTCATCTACAAATAATGAGGGTCCTTTGTTCTTCAGACACGCACTCAGTTTCATTGCTTGCTGCCTCTGACACCAACTAAACACATTCTTTATGCTACCTACTAGATACAATGATCAGAACAAAAGGCATGTTGAACTCCCTAGAAATCATATTGTTAGAGCAACTATTTGACAATTAAACAAAGTACTAAAATTAACTTGGGTAAAGAACAAAGTAGGAAAGCCTGCATTCCACACAGAGCTGCCTGCCTCTCTGCAGCAGAAGTTGTTCTTTTAACCAGTGTTCATTTTGGGTAAGGCCAGATCTGTTTAGCTAGGCAAGGGAAGGAAATAGGTTTCCTGCTTGCTCAGATTCCTGAGTTTGAGGTAGAGGAAAGACAGACATAGAAGTATGTGCTGTGCCTGACCCTCGCCAGTAAGGAAGACGTGACTCCAGGAAGATCTTCTTCATGCAGTTTTAATCAGATCCTTGAAACATGTTCTTCTGACCCGCAAGAGACCAGGGGGCCCCTGCACAGGCTTAAATACCCTGGAGCTAACCAACCCCAGTGAGCCACATGGACCCTGCCGATAGGCTACTCTAATGCGGAAGCAGACAGGCTGAACAGACTTAATAAAATAAGGGCTTATTTACGCCAGAAAACGCTCACCTGTGGGGAGGTGGAAGGTGGAAGTCAGCGCCATCTTTAAGGCATGGCACTTCGTGGCTCTCTACAGAAGTGAAACATGACTCTCAAGAACTGTGGGCTTACCTTCAACACAATTGCAAAATCCCTCCATGCCCCAGATCCCTTTGCTGTGAGTCTCAATTGACAGGTGTGGAGTTAATCTATTTACTAGGTTAAATAGGTTGTAAATTATAACAAAGACCCAGTTTCTGATTACACATGGCTCTTGAAGACATGGTGCTACAGTGTGACCTACACTATTTAAGAGAATGAGTGCTAGGTATGAAGTGGTGTAGTATTATAATCAAGAGGGACAGAGTGGTAAGATGGCTTCTCAAAAGGCTGCCTTGAGGCAGAAAATGGTGTCAAAATGGTGTATTTGGTATAGGATTGAGATCAATATCTCTCACCAATAATTAAGAGATAGGGAAGAGTCTGGTAACTAACTGGTAACTAACTGAGGTCCCTGCCTAATGTCATGAAGTGACACATTTTGTTGATTTAGTTACCCTGATTTTCAAAGAAAAGACTGAAAGGATAGAAGCCACTGTAGTGGCTATTTCAATATATTTTGAGCAGTGAGGCTTAAATCTGAGTCTGATCAGTGGGGACAGGATACTAGTGTCAGAATATATTTTGGGGAGAGCTAAAAGGTCTTACAAAAATGCATGGGTAGTTCATTTTGTTCACATGGGAATTACAGAGAAAGAACTTTTAGAGAATACACGAGTCTTCTAGACATGGCAGGTTTGTAAAAATTTTGTGTATGAGTTGAGATTTTCCCTATAGAACTGGTATAAAAATCTGGAGCTCAAAACTACAGATTGGAACTTATGACTCATTGGAAACTAAATATAGACCATTACAGAAATGGAGTGGGCATCCATCCAAGGGAGAAGATGGAGAAAGAGAGAGTAGAAATATCTGCTGAATCAAAAGGCACTGATGTGGAGAGGTGGTCAGGAGGAATCATGGAAATGTGGACAATATTTAGGGCACATTACATATCACCTGGGGAGATGTTTGGCAACACTACATAAAAGATGTTAATAACTACACAACATAAAAGAGGTTAATAACTCATTTATTTTTGTTCTATATAAAAGATATGTGAAGTTGTGTAAGTGAACTCTTCCAAAGGACTTCTAAACACAGGCAGCAACTTCAGAAACCAGGATTCAAGGAACCTTTCCTACAAAGGGTTAGAGAATCAGGGAAAGGATGAAGAATCTTTCTTAAACTATTCCTTACATTGAATCAACAACATCTAACAGCTTACTAAAAAGGGCAAAATAAAATATGCTGATGAGAGCTGCTATAGCCCCCATGGCATTTTTGAGGGGAAAGGCCTACAGATTTTATAAAAGAGAAGTGAATACTAACATGCTTGGGTGTCCAGTAGATTAAAAAACAATTTTGGAGCAGGAAAAGAGAAGGTAAGACTTACAGGTAAAGGCATATTTTCACTTTTGGTGGTTTTTGAATATGCTCACATATCCAGGGATCTGCAAAAATAATGACCCCCTGAGCAGACAGAAAAAAAAATCACTGTTCCTGTTTAGTATTTTATAAAATTTTATTTATTTTATACATGTGGGTGTTCTCCATGCATGCACATCTATGCATACATATATGTACTTGGAACCTTCGATGGGAAACAGAAGAATACCTCATTGGATACCTCAAGATTGGAGTTATAGACAGTTGTAAGTAGCTGTGTAGGTGTTAGGGATTAAAGCCGGGTCCTCTGGAAAGAGCAGCCAGTGCTCTTAACCACTGAGCAATAATTCCACTTCTCCTATTTTGTACTTATTAATAATTCAGAATAGGAACTATTTAAGCTATTTAAATGGTGACTAATGAGCCAGGGGAATGATGATAGGTCTCATTACTTTTTAGTCAGTCCTCCTGTGATTTCTTCTCCAGTCTGGTCCTCACCAAATATCTAAGCACTGGCCATTCCTGGTGATCATAGACAGAATTGATTACAACTGACTTTTTTAACATTTAATTTCAGAAAAATGCACCCAATTAATCCATGGTTGAAAATGAAATTCCATACAAGATCAACTTCTGTACAGATGGATGTTATTTTGTTTTGTTTGGAGGAAAGGCTCCTTTAAAATAGATTGTCTCAGATTTAAGAATATGGTCTTAAATCACTCACTTTCAGTATTAGTAATAAAATATTCCCTTCATTGGAAACGGTCTCATGTAATAAACATAATCTGTACCACATACTGAAAAAGCAAACCCAACTAACCTCTCTGCTGAGCTGGGGTGAGATGTCCACTCAAGTTGATGTCAGCCTTTTTTGCTGGCTCATGTCTCTGTATAATTTACTACACAATGACATAACTACCCTGGACTAATGGAAATTTTCTGAGAATGTGTGATTCTCTTCTCTAACAGGAAGAGGCAGAAGGATGTGCAAACTGGTCTGCAAGGGTGTGCATTCCTTGAACCATTCCCAGTTGACTTTGGGATGTTTTATAGTTAAGGTTATGGTGGGTGTGCCTCAGTTCTGGGAATTTACTTCAAAGTGAATAAATCAGTACACAATGAAAAGCTGGCTCACTCTGAGTTGGAATTACTCCAGCTTCCTTGCTGATGCTGTTCACTTGGGAAACAGCCTTGACCTTGCTCTATGTCCTCCATGATGCTGAGTCTTTACATTTCAAAGTGTTTCCTCCTGGGGAGTTCAGTTCCCTTAAGGTCAGAGCTGAGTGTTAGAAAAATCTACCACCTGGGAAAGTTGAGGGACAGATACCAAAAGTCTGCTGGGCAGGGCTGAAAAGTGTCATTGAAATCTCTTCCTGCATCTAGCAATGGCTTGCAAAGCAATTGAGTTTGTGAGACAGGCCCTTGATCTCGTCTATTTATGATTTTTTTCACTTAATAATTCTGAAACCTTTGGCAAAATACTTATTTTTTCCAGTGTCTTAGTTTATTAAATTATACACTGTGGGTTTCTGGTGAATATTAAATGAACTAATTAATACCCAGTCCTTAGATCAACACAAGTTTCAACTCAAAATCACATTACCTATTATTTCAGTCTATAGAAGAAATTTAAAACTACTTCACTCAGAAAGATGGATTTATTTTTAAGAAAAGAAACTTAACCAATTATAATTGTCTTAGAGAAATACAATGTTACTTCAAAATATCTCTGTTTATGTATGAAGCAACAAAAATTTAAACCGTCTATTGTTTTGGTATTATTGATCATTTATTACCACTGTGACTATCTCCTCAATCTGGTGGTCTCAAATGAATACCTACCATCACAGGACAGCTTGTGTGTGATTTATAACAGCATTGAGTCTCATACAGCTACGCTGTTCTCAAACTCCCCATGTAGTTGAGAATGATCTTCAAGTAACTCCTGATCCTCCCCCTTCTACCTCCCTGCTACAAAGGTTTGTATATCACCACACCCATCCAGAGAATAGAAGGAAAAGCAAAAGATTTTGTACAGACAAGGCTAATACATTCTAAATATTAAACATTGCTAATAAGAGAAAATTGAAATCTAAAGGGATTTGTCTACCTAAATAAATTGCTAGCTGCCACTGTAGCCCAGCAACTTTACATCAGAGATCAGTGCAGTTCTCATGTATCTAAGCTGCTCCTTGAATCTGACCAATTTCAAAAGTCTGCCTTCAGTCTTAAAGGAGACAAAGGAGCCTGGGAGAAGATCAGTGAGTGAATATATTCATACGTGGGTGGAAAAGCTAGTACTTCGTGGTGAGAAGGCAACAGCATCATCCTTTCCCATATTAAGGTTTCCAAGACTCTTTACCATACAAGGATTGAGTGCTAAAGCAGAAGGAATTTCATAGAAGATTGCCTTCAAAATACTGCAAAATCATTAAATGAATGAAATAATGGAATGTAGGCATGCTCTGCTCAGGCAAGAAACATCCAACCACAACTGTAGTAAGAAGTGCAGAAGTATTGTGCAGTTAAGTCTAAGTGGCTATTTTTGTTACAATTGAGGACTTTCCCCCCCCACAAGATGTTTAAAAATTTCAAAGCAGTGTTGTAGTTATTTTTTAATAGAAAATCATTAGTTGTCTACAGTTCAATCAGAAAGGGACAACTTAACACAGCACTGGGTATCTCTTTTTTAGGATCAAAGGCTGTAAAGAACCTACTTAACTAAGGTTCTGGTATATCATTTTTAACAATACATATATTAAATATATACATGTATGTGTATATATATGTTTATATGTACATGTGTTTATATGTTTGTATATGTGCATATTTGTGTGTGTTCACATTTTAGTTGCCTTTCTTCTTACGATAAAATAGCTGACAATAAACAATGTAAAAGAAGAAGAATTTATTCTGTTTTACATTCGAGTTGCTTTGTTACTCTAATATGGCAAGAAAGGCATACATGGTGGTTAAAGGGCCAGGAAAAGGCATACAGACAAGGAAAAGAGTGGCTTTAGACAGTACAGGCTCTTTATGTGTGTGGGGGGAACCTGTAGAGGGTATCTTTGTAAGAAAAATAGTCCACCATCCATTTACCAGCAGAGACAGCAATAGGGGTGCAAGGGACGGGTAGGGAAAGAAGTAAGGCTTTATTTCCTGAAGATTCCACAGCTTTCTCAAAACAGGACCACCAGTGGGGACCAAATGTTCAAACATCTGAGCCTGGGGAGGGGGCAGACATTTTCCATTCAATACATGCATTCAGGCCTTTGGAGCCACAACTAGTTTAAAAGTAACTTTTACTGCATTGTGCTGAATAAAGAATGTTCTTCAGGTCACTGTCCCTAAACAGTAGAGTATAACACTGTTTACAGTGCATCTTAATTATAACAGATATCATATGCAATCTAAAAATGATTTTAAGTATACAGAAGGATGTGTGTAGGTTAGAGATAATATCCCATTCCATGTCAGAGACTTCGGCATCTGAGGATTTTAGTACTTGCAGAGGCTTTTGTATCATGCCCCTACAAACAATGAAGGATAAATGCGAGCATTGTTTTACATGTTCAGAATTTCAAGTTACATGTGCATTTGTCTCTGTATGTCATTGAGAAATAAATGTCTTCCTTGTTTTCTGTAGGGAATGATGCCTAGTGTCTGTCATAGCTCTCATGCAAATATCTTCAAGTAGCAGACCCTTACTTGTTGTGTGTTACTGTCTTGAATAGGAATATGTTTAAAAGTAATGAAAAATCCAAAATGTTGCTTATGTTCTAAATCTTACTTTGTGGAAAAATATAATATCTTTTTTTTTATTCTACTCTTTATTAATCAGTGGTTTGAGATACATTCTTCTTTTATTCTTCCTATCTACCTACCCCATAGGATTGTAATTACATCTGAGGTAAATCTGCACACCATATTCAGAGAAATATGCAAGTGTTTTCTCATTTTTGTCTCATGTTCTCTGCTATTTCAATACATTTTTCACTAAATATAATAAGCGGGAATTCATGTAATTTTTAAAAAGTGTGCCTAATGGTGATATTATAAAAATAAAATCCATCATATTCCATTTCCCTTATTTTTGAACAAAACAAGAAAGACTTCTATTTTTATCACCCTCTATAGAATGCCTGTTAGACAAAAATGTAATGTGGGGGCAGTGTATGCTTCCTGCAATGAGCTCTGCACTAAATACATGAATTTTGGCTAGCAGTGCCATGATGCAGAATATAGCACTTCACCACATGTCAGGAGTTCACGGCAATACTCTATTCTGTAGTTCACTTGTCTGTTATCACTTCAGACAATAAGTATTTGATATAAAATAAAAGTGATGAGAGCTAAGGTACAAGTGAGTGTGTTCTTAGTAAGAACAAATAGGAAAGCCAACATATTTCATGCATGTTGAAATGTTTTCAGGGTATTTAAATACATTATGTCATGCATAAATTTCTGGATGGGAACTCTGGAAATCAGACCTGGAAAATTAACTATTTCCATTCTATGAAATATTATTTAATCTCCTAAATGTCATAGTCATTGTTTTAAAATCTGTCTGGCATTGCTTACTAAAATCTCTATTACCTGCCCCACCCCCAACTTCAAACTCTTTTCCCCATCTACAAATGGTAAGAAAATAAGAACAGAAAGAACAAGTGTAGGGTTCCAAATTATTGTGTAAATGAACATTTCTGTTTGCATTTGAAATCATGAGTTTAGGATAGAAAAATGGCTCATCTTTTCTTGGAAAACACAGCTTTATTTTGTAGACCTCTGTTCTTTTTGGCACTTGATTAAGATGTGATCTGTCTCTTGCAGTCACAATCATATATCTGATAGATTTGGCACAGAAGTTTGTTCATGATTCCATAATGTCAAATGTATGATATTTTCTGTAATTGTCTCTCAAAGCTATACTTCTCTACTCAGAATTCTCAGCACCTGTCTTTTATACAAGCCATCCCACAGAATTTCTTCTGCAGCTTTTGCAGCTGAGTCCTGTGTGAAGACATGTCCTCTAAAAAAGTAGCTTGTATAGCTCAACTTAATATAAATCTAGTTTTTGATTATGGGTTCAAATCTTAAGCCATACAAATGCTGTATCTACTGAACTATGGCCTCTGTCTTAAGATTAGTTTGTTTTACATTGTATTTTATTTATTTTTGAACATTCTTTACATTTTTACTTAAAATGGGATTACACTAGTTTCCTTTTTCTCTTTCCTCCCTGTTCCTCAACTTAGATTTTCTTCCTTCAACCTTCTACATCTCCACTCTCAAATGGATAGCTGTTTTCCTTGATTATTAATCTGTGTGTATATTCACAAATATATAAAAATAACCCACTAAGTCTATTTTTTGTTGTTTGTATGTGTATGGTTTCAGAACTGACAACTTTGTATTGAGCCATCAATAAGGGGGCTTATCTCTGGGAGAAGCTAATTCTCATTCTCCCAGAAGTCATCAGTTGCCTGTAATTTGTTCTTGGGTAAGACCCCAAGAACATTTTCCATTCCATGGTAGTATGTCTATTGATTTTGCTGTCAATGCAGTTTTGCTTATACCATTCCTAGAAAGACTGGCAGGATATTCTGGATCTCACATCACTTATACTCCCTCTTCCTCAATGTTCCTAGCCACAGATGTACAAACTGTGGTCTTTATGTATTCTTTGGAGGTGAGTTAACCATAATCTGTTGTTCTCTGCATTGTGTCTATTAGTGGTTTTATATGAGGGTCTGTCTCCATTTGCTGTGAAGCGAATATAATTCCTTTGGTAAGAAATTATAGCTACACTTATCTGTGAATATGAGTAACATTTAGAATATAATTAAGAATTATACTGGTCTAGCAAACTATCAGTAGAAGATTATTTTCTAAGGACAATGGTGTTACTAGCTCCAGAAATTTGGTTAGATTCCTAGTGTCAGGTATGATGTCTCTCTTGTTGAGTGGATCTTTTATTATTATTATTATTATTATTATTATTATTATTATTATTATTATTATTTACATGTTGATCCCAGTTTCCTCTCCCTGCCTTCCTCTCTCCATTTCTCTTACCCTCTTTTCCCCCTCACATGCACCCTGACCATCTTCCCCTCCTACCCTCCCCCCACTCCACATGTAGGGCAATGCCATCAAGGTGGGGTCATGTAAATCTGACAAGTCATTTGAAGTAGGGACTAGGACTTCTCTCCAGTCTCTAGGTTAAGGGGGTATCCCTCCGTGGGGGATGTGTCTGCAATGTCTTAAGTCCAGTCATGTGAGGGCTACTTATTATAACATTATGCCTATCTTAGCATAGATATTATAGCTGGATAAGACTATTAAATGCTTTTTTCCCTTGGCAGCTTGCATAGTATTTTATGGAACCACCAAAGCCAGGCCACAGCAGCCTACTGGTTTGCTGTTTAGATTAAGCTTGGATCAACTTAAAGTGTTGTGTCATAAATATACAATGCTCTTAGCAGTAGAGGCCAACCTTCAATATCTGAGAAGCAAACAAAACTTCTAAACAGCTAAGGAAACAATCAATCAAGTGAAGACAAGACTCCAAGAGTGGAAAAAATCTTTGCTAGCTATACATCTGACAATGGATTAATATCCTGAATTTAAAAAGGATTAATAAACAAAGCATTGAAAACAACCCAAATTTAAAAATGGGCCAGAGAAGCATTGGCTGCTATTCCTTTCCTGTCCTTCCACCCTCTGGTAGAGAGGTGAGTACCAGGGACTCCTCCAGTAGCCCACCTCCCCCTATTTGAGTCCCCTAACCTGTGGCCACCAGACCCTTCTTGCCACCAAATCACCCAGAGGGACCTAGAGGCAGAACAAAGCACCCATCATTGACCACCATTCCTGCCTTGCCCCTCCACCCTCCAGTAGAGAGGTGAGTACTGGGGGTACCTCCAGCCAGCCACCCACTTCCCCCTCTTCAAGTCCCCTGACTGAGGGGCCACCAGGGACCTGGAGGCAGAACAAATTATCCAGTTTCAACTGCCAATTCTGTCTTATTCTTGCAGCTTCCGTGAGAGAGAAGAGGATAGATCCTTGAACCCATATCCACCAGGAGAGTGAGAGACCCCACCTGTATTCACTGGAATAAGAGAAAGACAACAGTGCAAGAACACATCAAACAATAAAAAGACTTATATGACACCACCAGAGTCTAGGGATTCTAGAGCAGCAAGACCTAAATATCCCACACAGATGTAGCAGAAGAGAATGACCTTAAAACAACTTCATGAAAATGAAAAATGCCTGCAAAGAGGATATGAGAAAATCCCTTAAAGAAATGGAAGAAAAAACAAAACAAAACAATAAATGCAAGAAATCAACAATTCTTTTAAAGAAAGCAAGGAAAGCCCAAGTGGGGGGGGGCAAAAAAGAGAGAAAAGAACAGATGAAGGAAACAATTCAAACAGTTCATCACCTGAAAACTGAAATATGGAATAGAGATACTAAAACAAAGAAAACACAAACTGAGGGAATGCTTGGACTAGAAAAGCTGGGTAAATGCAAACAAAACTAACAGAATACAAAAGATGGAAAAGAGTATCTCATGACATGAAGATAAACTAGAAGAAATAAATTCATCAACCAACGAAAATCTTAAGTCCAACAAATCCTTAACACAAAATACTCAGGAAATGTTAGACAATGTGAAAAGATCAAACCTAAGAATAATAGGTATAAAAGAAATTGAGGAAGCCAAGCTCAAAGGTGCAGAACACATATTCAACAAAATCATAGAAGAAAACTTTCCCAACCTGAAGAAGGACATGCCTATGAAAGTAAAAAAATGCTTACTGAACACCAAATAGACTGGACAAAAAAGAAAAAAAATGTACCCTCACCACATAATAATCAAAACACCAAACATACAGAATAAATGAAGAATATTAAGAGCAGAAAAGGAAGAAGACCAAGTAATATATAAAGGCAGAACTATCAGAATTACACCTGACTTTTCCATGGAAACTCTAAAAGCCTGAAGGTCCTGGATAGGTGTTCTACAAGGAGACCAGGTATGTCAGCCCAGACTACTATACCCAGAGAAACTCTCATCTCTACAGATGCAGAAAACCAGATTTACAAAATACTTATCCACAAATCCACCCCTATATAAAGCTATGGAAGGAAAACTCCAATACAAGGAAGTTAACTACACTAACAAAATATATGCAAAAGATAATTCCACTTTACCAGAAGCCAATAGAGAAAGTACACAAAAATCTAAAACAAACAAGAATTAACAATCAATGGTCCTTAATTTCCCTCAATATAAATGGCCTTAACTTGCCTATAAAAAGACACAGACTTCAATCTAAAATCAATCAAAGGAGATGAAGAAGGTAATTTCATATTCCTCACAGGAAAAATCCATCAGGACTAAGTTTCAATTCTGAGCATTACTAAATGAACAATTTCCAGGATAGATATCACTTACCAAAATTAAATCAAGAAAGATAAGTAATTTAAATAGACCCATAATGAAATAGAGGCAGTCACCAAACTTATACCAACCAAAAAATTCCCAGGGCCAGATGGCTTCAGTGCAGAATTCTACCAGAAATTTAAAAAAATGCTAATACCAATACTCCTCAAGTTGTTCCACACAATAGAAGCAGAAGGGTCATTGCCAAACTCCTTTTACGGTCATTGCCAAACTACAATTTCCTTGGTATAAAAGCCACACAAAGACACAATTAAAATAAAGAACTACAGACCAATAACCCTCATGAACATTAATGCAAAAAATACTCAATAAAATCCTGGCAAACCGAATCTAGGAAGGCATCAGAGAAATCATCCACCACAACCAAGTAGGCTTCATCCCAGGGATGACAGGGATGGTTCAACATATCAAAATCTATCAATATAACCCACCATACAAACAAACTGAAAATGAAAAACAATGTGATTATCTCACTAGATTATGTAAAAAACCTTTGACAAAATCCAACACCCCTTTATTATAGAGGTCTTGGAGAGATAAAGAATAACAAGAACATACCTAAACATAATAAAAGCAATACACAGTAAAACAACAGCCAACATCAAACTAAATGAAGAGAAACTCAACCTTGCTTCAAATTTAAATAAAAAGACAAAAAAAAATAAAGTGACAAAAAATGGGCTAGAAATCTAAACAGAGCATTCTCAATATCAGAAATAGAACTAGCTAAGAAATAACTCAAAAACTGTTCATCATCTATAGTAATTAGGGAAATGCCTAGTAAGATAATTTTGAGAATTCATCTTACCAAGTTAGAGTGTAGAAGATCAATAAAACCATTGACTCTAGATTCTGTAAAGGTTGCCATCTAGGATGAATCAATACAGAAACTACTGATGAAAAAAGAAAAAAAAACAAAATGTAAAAATAAACACAAATAAACCTAAAAAACAAGAATAAATCTGTCATATGACCCAGTTAGACCTCATCCTCCACAGATAGATGCTCAGCCATATTCATTTCTATCCTATTGATAATAACTAGAAAATGAAAATAACCTAAATGTCCATCAATAGATGTATGATAATGAAAATATGTTATATGTACATAGTAAAAAGCAAAATGAAACTATGAAAATTATAAACAAATGGACAGACCTAGAAAGTACTTTATTGAATATGGTGAGCCAAACCCAGAAGGACAAAAACCACATGTTCTCTTCATCTGTAGTCCTAGCTTCAACTCTTCAGACTTAAGTATACAACATGAAGAAACCAGAAACATGAAGAGACAACAGGAATGTGTTGGAGAGGGGTATGAGAAAAAATTAGCAGGAAGCAAGTGGGTAATTCAAAAACTAAGGAGAGTCTCTATCTGGGGAAGAAGGTCAATATAGAAAAAAAAGGAGGAATGTGGTTGTTTGATAAGGTCTCATGGAATCACATTATTTTTATTTATTTATAAATAAACACACATACAAGATATAACACATGCACATATATCCATATATTAATATATGTGTGAAGCCACTTGGGCTGAAAATCTAAGCTCAATAACCAAAGACTAACAAAACCATAGTATCACCATTAGACAACCCCTTATCAATGGCTGGTCAGGGAAATGCAAGTGATTCCCAAAACAATACTGATTATTGATGTAGATTAATCAGACCTTATTCTATTAGGTTTATAGATTCATTATAAACATGAAAAAAAACATATATGTGTTGTTCTTAATCTAGAAGTTGAACTACTTATCCATGTGTTGGGAATTTACTCTTTCAGGTATTTAAGCAAAACCGTGGTAAAGAACGTAATTCCTTAATTTATAAATGTCAGAATAAAATTCCTTGGAACTGTACTCAGACACTAGAAATAACATTGCAAAGACATGAATCTCTGAGAGGATCAGTCTATAAACCAGTCACAACATTGACCTCAGTGAGCTGTTGTGTTTTGGATACTATGTCCCTAGACTTAGAAAAATAAAAAAGAATCTTAAAGTTTTTTGTTGTCAAAAATAAAAATACAAAGTTGTGCCCTTCAGTCATTCAATGTCTACCTATTTATGGAAAAAAGCTGTGAAGATTTTGCAAAAAATTACGAATAACAGTGATCATAATGACTTACCTCAAAAACTACTAACTAGGACTCTAGGAGGTAACTTGAATGTGGATATTAACCTGACTAGCAGATCAATATGTCATAAATGCATTTTCTTTACCAGTGTAATATAAATTTATGCAAATGATAATTCCCAACTTTGTTGAATGCATTGATCCCAAAAGATTAATTATAGCTAAATTATTACTGGATGTCCAATTCATCAGTTTTGCTATTTACAAGAAAAAGTTTTTTTTTTCTCTAACAAAAGATGTCTGAAGAAGTTCTGATAAATTTATATTTCAAAGTTTAAATGTGTTGCAATTTGAATTTCACATCCTTTAACCCCACAAGGTGCATATTTAGACATCATAGAAAATGTAAACTTAGGAAAAATTCAGATATCACTTCAGATTTGGGGCCTGTGAGCATGAGAAAGAAGCCAAGAAATTGGGATTCTATAGAACAAGTATAGAAGAAACTTCTCAGTGGAGACTTTCAAGGGAGTGATTCTGAGTATGAATGATGCAGTTGAGTGGACAATGGGGGAAACAGCACAAAGTTAACACAGGCAGTCCAGAAGAAATACTCCACATAAATTTCTTTATTGCCTAACTCTACTACTTGACCAAGAGTTTCTGTGTGCATACCCATAGTTCCTTTTATCTGTCTAAACAATATGATAAGTTATACTGAACTAAATAAAAACAAGAAAGTGCCATTCTATGATCATTTTTTTTTCTGCTTTTGTTGAAAGGGAGATTCCAAATAGAGACGTCAACAAATGTCCTTATATAGTAAATTTGAATAGTATTAGGTAAAACATGCAGAGACAATCCTTTCCATTTCCAGATTCCTGCTGGCTTTCTTTAACACAGAGACTGTCTTTTTAATTTCAAGAGAAGTCAGAGGAGAGCTGGAAATACACACTGTATCCGATTTGAACTGATAGCCCTGTTGGAGATTTAAGGACCATGGCTGCTATAAAAGGAGGAAAGCAGGTGGGGGCAGGGTCCTTTTTTTGTTGGTCTTTGGGTCTCTTGCCAAGTATTAGGTCTAATGTCTAGCACAAGCTAACCTACAAAAATATAATGGCATACTTTGGAGACTTGAGAAACCAGAGAGAAGGATAATTTGTAGACCAAATTTCTGATGAGACATGGGGAAACACTTTCATCTGAATCACTGATGTGATCAAATAAATATGAGCGAATAGTTGCCAATTGCTGAAGCAATTTATCTCTCCAAATATATTCTGTTAATTCTATCAGGGCACAAGCTGCTAGAATGCAAAGAGTAGATCATTAAATTTCAATAAAGAATAGACTTTATATTTAACATAAACAGTCAAGTCATTTTGGCTGCCTGCATCCAGTACTACATTTAGAAAGCCTTCTGTGTAACCATGGGAACAGTTTTGCTTAAGCCTTCTTGCTTGTGTAAATCCAATTCATTCTGAGTTAGCTGAGAAGTGGGTGGAGAGGGCTTTTTGATTTATCTGTCTTTTGCTACCCAAATTGCTTTTTTAAAATGTGAAGGGAAGTTAAAAATGGTTTGTACTTTCATTCTGTCTGTCTGTCTGTCTTTTTTTTTTTTTTTTGATAGGCATGGACAAAATTATGGAACAAAATCCCATTCTCATGGCAGCAGCATTGTGGTAAATTAAATATAAGAAACTGATCATTGGTTGTTCAAAAATATGTCCTATGTTTGTCATTTTCTTTAATGTGAGCGATTTTCCTTACTTAATATATCTGATTGAGGAATATGCTTTTCCTGTGTATAATTTTACATATGACATAAAATAGCAATAAAAATTTATACATGTTAACATGCTCTTTTTTGAACTAGGGCATTTTATTTTATTTTTAATTTAGAAACAATCTTACTTTACATATCATTTCCCCCTTTCCCTCTCCCTCCATCCTCCCATGATCCCCCAACTCCTCTAACCTACTCCCACCCACTCCCCAAGAATAGTGAGGTCTTCCATGGGGGATCATCAAAGTCTGTCACATCATTTGGGGGAGGGACTATAGGCCCTCCTTTGTGTATCTGATCAGAAATAGTATTTCTCCATAGGAAATGGACTCCTAAAGACCATTTGTGCAGCAGGGATAAATACTGGTTCCACTGCTAGAGGTCCCTGAGACTGCCCAGGTCTCTTAATTGGTACCCACATTCAGAGGGCTTGGTTCGGTTTAATGCTTGTTCCACAGCTTTATGACTGTGGTCCCTATGCTCTCACTAAGTTAGGTCAGCTGTTTCTGTAGGATTTGCTCATCCCTCCTCCCTCTCTACAACTGGATTCCAGGAGTATGGCTCAGTGCTTAGTTGTAGGTGCCTGCTTCTGATCTCATCAGCTACTGAATGAAGGCTCTAAGATGGTAATTAAGGAAGTCATCAATCTCTTTATAAGGGAAGGGCATCAAAGGCTGCCTCACCATTACTGCCTTGATTCTTAGTTTGGGTCATCTTTGTGGATCTCTGAATATTTCCCTAGTGCCAGATTTCTCTTTAAACCTATTATGGCTCTCTGTATTAAGATATCTCTTTTCTTGCTTTCTTCTATTCTTCCCCTGACTCAGTCTTCTTCCTGATCCCTCTTTTTCTCCTCCCTCATCTTATCCCTTCTTTTTCTCCTTCCTCCCTTCCCTTCCTGCCCCAGTGATCCTATTTGCCCTTGTTTGGGGGCCATGTATTTGTATTTCTCTCTTACAGTCTTCCTTGTTTCCTAGTTTCTCTGGTGGTGTGGATTATAGATTCATAGGCCTTTGCTCTATGTCTAATATCCATATATGAGTAAGTACATATCACGCTTGTCTTTCTGTGACTGGGTTACCTAACTCAGGATGGTTTCTTACAGTTCTATTTGTCTGAGAATTTCAAAATTTCTTTGTCCCCCCCCACTGAATAATACTTCATTGTGTAAATGTAGAACATATTTTCTCCATCCATTCTTCTGTTGAGGGGCTTCTAGTTTTCTTCCAAGTTCTGGCTTTCACAGACAACACTGCTATGAACATAGTTGAACATATGTCCTTATTGTATGAATGTGCATCTTTTCGGTATATGCCTAAGTGTGAAATTGCTGGATCTTGAAGTAGATTGATTCCCATTTTCGTGAAAAACCACCATAGTGATTTCCAAAGTTTCCACCCAAGTTCGTACTCCCACCAGCAATAGAGGAGTATTCCACTTTCTCTATATCCTCTCAAGCATAAACTGGTGCTTTTGATTTTAGCCATTCTGACTAGTGTAAGATGGTATCACAGAATTGTTTTGATTTGCATTTCCCTGATGGCTAAGGATATTGACCAATTTTTTAAGTGTCTTTCAGCCATTTTAGATTCCTCTGTTGAGAATTATCTATTTAGTTCTGCATCCCACTTTTTAAGTGGATTGTTTGGTGTTTATGTGACTAGCTTCTTGAGTTCTTTGTATGTTGGAAATTGGCCCTCTGTTAGATGCTGGGTTGGTGAAGAACTTTTCCCATTCTGTGAGCTGCCATTTTGTCTTGTTGACTTTGTCCTTTGCCTTACAGAAGCCTCTTGGCTTTGGGAGGTCCCATTTATTAATTGTTGATCTCAGTGTTTATGATACTAGAGTTATATTCATAAAGTTATCTCTTGTGCCAATTCTTTTAAGGGTACCCCCCTCACTTTCTCTTCTAAGAGGTTTTGTGTGGCTGAATTTATGTTGAGGTCTTTGATCCATTTGGATTTAAGTTTTGTGCATGGTGATAGATAAAGATGTATCTAAAGTCTTGTACATTCAGTTATGCCAGCACCATTCAGTTATGCTTTCTTTTTTTCATTGTATAATTTTAGCTTCTTTGTCAAAAATGGTATTCATAGGTGTGTGGGTTAATATCTGGATCTTCAATTTGATTCCATTATGCCTCTGTGAAAATCCCACACCCCTTCATGGTAAAGGTCTTAGAAAGATCAGGGCTATCAGGAACATACCTAAACATAATAAAAACAAGAGACAGTAATCCAACAGCCAACATCAAACTAAATGCAGAGAAACTCAACACAGTTCCTCTAAAATCAGGAACAAGACAAGGCTGACCAGTCTCTCCATATCTCTTCAATATTGTACTTCAAGTTCTAGCTAGAGCAATAAGACAACAAAAGGAGATAAAGGGGACACAAATTTGAAAGTAATAAGTCAAAATTTCTGTAAGTGACCCAAAAAATTCTGTCAGATAGCTCCCACTGCTGATAAATACCATCAGCAAAGTGAGAGGGATACAAGATTAACTCAAAAAAAAATCAGTAGCCTTACTATATACAGATGATAAATAGGCTGGAGAAGAGAAATCAGAGAAACAGTAGTACAAACAACATAAATGTCTTGGAGTAATACTAACCAAACATAAAAGAGACCTGTATAACAAGAACTTTGAGTCTTTAAAGAAAGAAATTAAAGAAGATACCCACAAATGGAAAGAACTCCCATGCTCTTAGATAGGTAGGATCAACATTATGAAAATGGCAATCTTGCCAAAAGCAATCTGCAGATTCACTGTAACCCTCATGAAAAAAATTGACACAAATCTTCACAGAACCTTGATAGGGCAAAAGTTAACTTTATATGGGAAAACAAAAAACTCAGGATAGCCAAAACAACCCTGTAATATATAGGAACTTCTGAAGGCATCACTATCCTGTTATAGACCTTCAGTCCTAGGGTATTTTATGAGTTATGTGCTGACATGTATCATGAGCTAAGCTTCTTTCCCTGAAAATACAACTGAGTTGGCAGCAGAGAAAATCAGACATTTTTGCTTCATAGAGTAGTAAAAAAAAAAAAAAAAAAAAAAAAGAGAAGGCTTGGGTGGGCTGTATCAAGAGTGCTTAGGGCAATAAGATAGGGATGTGGGAAGACACCATTCTTGCAGACAAGTAACAGTGAGCTCGATTTTGTATGTCTCCTATTGGAAATGTTTTTCAGGCACCATTAAACCATTACTATTTTACTAATCTTCAAGGGTTAGATGAGATTTCATTAGATTCATGGTACTTTTGCTATCATCTACCCACTCCCAAAATAATTTTTAGATTTTCATTTGTATGTGGTATTTGTATTGTGGATATACATGTACATGCAGGTGTGCTTGTGTGGCGACATGTGCATGAATGAGCATAAGAAGTCGGTTGCGGGTGTCATTCTTCAGGAACTGCACTGGTTATTTTTAGATTAACTTGACAAAAGCTAAAGTCATTTGGGAAGAACAAAAATCAGTTGAAAAAAGCTTCCATCAGATTGGCTGGTAGGAAAGCCATTTTCTGGACTGATGATTGATGAAGGTGGGCACAGAGCACTGTGGGTGATACTATCCACTCAGCAGATGATCCTGGATGACATGAGAAAGCAGGATGAGTGAGCTGTGAGAAGCAAGCCAATAGGTAGCACTATTTCATGATTCCTTCATCCATTCCTGCCTCTAGTTTCTTACTTTGTGTTCCTTCCTGATTTCTCTATGAGCTATAAGATGAAAGAACCCTGTCCTCCTCAAGTTGATTTTTGGTCAGGGTGTTTTATCAAATCAATGGAAGTGCTAGCTAAGACATTCATTCTTTGTTTGTTTGAGATAAGACCTCTAACTGACCGAGAATTTGCGAAGTAGGGTAGGGTGGCTTGCCAGTTACTCCCTTTGTGATATGCCTATTCCTGCATACCCAGTGTTGGGGTGACAAGGATTAATGTTACCCAGTCCAGTTGTTGTTTTTTTTTTCTTTGTTTTTAGTCTATGCCCTGAGATCAAACTTTGGTCTTTGTGTTTATAAGACAATCTCTTTGCCAACTGATCCATTTCTTCAGCCCCAATAATTGCTGAATTTTCATTAGCTAACTGCATATTGCAAATATTTCTGTGTATATCAAATATTCTTTCTTGCAAATAATTGTTCAGCTATTCATCTCTCTCACCAGAGAGAAAGTTGTAGGTAGGTGTTACAGCATGTTGTTCCCAGCAGGCCTTCCGGTCCTGCTGCCATGGTTCCGCAACCACATGTGCCCCAAATAACACTCAGGAGACTCTATATTTGATATAATCCTGTTGGCCAGCTACCATTACTGTTAATGGGCTAGCTCTGCCTTAATCATTAACCCATTTCTACTTATCTAAGTATTTCCACGTGGTCGTCTTATCGGGGAGCCACGCGGCAGGCTTCCTGCTTCTTCCTGGGCTACATCTCGACTCCTCCCTCTCACTTCCTCTTCCTCCTTGTCTCCTAGCCCTGCCTATCTTGCTATCTCATTGGCCACAGGGCTTTATTAACCAGTATGAGAAACTTATACACAGAATAACAGGTAGGGAATATTATTTCCTTTCCTAGATATCTGGAGTCTAGGACACTGCTCCTGATAAAGCATAAATAGACATTTTTTGACCAGCAAATGTACATAAAAATGAAAAGAATGAAGAGATGCTGAGGGCAGATATATTTGTTGATAGCTACATCTACCTTAGGAACAAAAGACTTGATAGAAAGTGGGCTATATGTTTTAGAAGAGGAAGGAAGAGCAAGAAATACATACTAAGGTGTCAGTCCTGAAAAGACATAGATTGTAGACAGAAAAATGTTCATACAAACAAAAACACATCTTAATCCTAGGAAACTATAAATGTTATCTTATACAAAAAGCCATCTTTGCAAATGTGGCTAAGTTAGGATTTTAAAATAACAAAGTAATTCTGGATTACCTGAATACCATCCTGATTCTTATTAAAACGGTACTCAATTATCCTAATAAGAGAGAGTTCACATACAAAAGAGAAAGTCCAGGTACAGAGGGATAAAGATTTTAGTGTGATATGGCCATAAGTCAGCAAAAGCCAACAGACAAAGGAGGCTGAAAAGACAAGAGATGTTTTTATACTGGAACAACATCTGAGGGCATTTGGTCTCTCAGACAGCACTCTTCATTTACCCAGAGTTGCTCATTTGAGATGTCTGGTCTCCGAGAATATGACAAATAAAATTTTTGCTTTGAAAGGTATTGACTTAGTTTGGTTTTCTATTGCCCCATGACTATGGCAACTCACATAAAGAAAATGTGTAATTGATAGTGGCTTGCTTATAGTTCAGAAGTTCAGTCTGTTATCATCACCACAGGGAGTATGACAGCCTGCAGGCAGGCATGGTGCTGGAGTTAAGTGTCCTACATCTTGACTCAGAGGCAACAATGAGTGAAGCTTGAGAAAAAGATCTCAAAGCCCACTCCCACAATAGACTCTTCCAACAAGGTGTGACTCACATCAAAGGTGTGTCCTCCAGCTTCAATGCTGGATTCCCAGCTCTTAGTCTGGGGGCCCATTATCTCCTCCTTGTTCAGGTCAGCTGTCTCTATGTGTTTCTGCAGCCTGGTCTTGTCCTCCCTCTCTGCATCTGGATTCCAGTTTAGCTCAGTGTTTAGCTGTGGGTGTCTGCTTCTGTTTTCATCAGCCACTAGATGAGGGCTCTATGATGATAGATAAGTTAGTCATCAATCTCATTATCAGGGAAGGGCATTTAAGGTAGGTTTTATACTGTTGCTCAGATTGTTAGTTGGGGTCATCCTTGTACATCTCTGGACATTTCTCTAGAGTCAGGTTTCTCTTCAAATCATAATTGCAAAGAAAAATGAGAGAGAGAGAGAGAGAGAGAGAGAGAGAGAGAGAGAGAGAGAGAGAGAGAGAGACTTTACTTCCCCTTTATTACCGTGATCCCACCAGTCTGTCGGAGACACTGTTTATTTCATGTGTACCATTCTACTTTTAACTTTTGCATGCTTTAATTTTCATAATGAAACTCCAAATGACCTATATTTAAATTTCTTGCTGTGATTGTGTTTATTTCTATCTGAGGTATGACAAAACAGAAAAAAAAAATATTTGAAAACTATTTTTTTTAAAATGTACCCAAATTCACATAATGCAGGCAGAAGGAAAACACACATAAACACCATAATTATTGATTCTTTGGAAAAATCACATTATGCACCCCAATATAGCTCCCTGCCTAGTTCCCCTATATCCATTCTAAGCCCCTGCATTATCCTTCACAAAAGACTCCCAAATTAATTATAATAATGATGATAACAATAATAATGATGATGATGATAAATATCTTGCTCCACCATCTTTCCTGTCTCTCCAATACCTCTTCAATCGTCCTATTGGTATTGGGAGCTGCAGTGTGTCACACAGTATACTCTTTCGTCCAACCATCTGCATCCACAAATATTTATTGCAATGAGTCATTGGTTTAATTCAAGGTCTGTAGTATCTATCACGCCATCATTACTAAACTCCCAGTAAAACTCCTTTCAGATATCTTGCTCTTGCCCTCAGTCATGAGGATCCTATGGCTATTGTTTCACAGGACCAGTTCCTCATGTACTCCAGGAAGTCATAGATGGGGTTGATGCTAGGTTGGGCCAACCCAAGGTCCAGGATATGGGTCTGTGCCACTGGGGCCACTCCCCTCAGAAAAGGAACAGAGGCAGGTCTCCTAGGCCCATGAGATCAGGTCCAGGTCTCCTGCTGCAGATACCTGTGGTAAGGGGCTGGGCCAGATCTCCTGCTGCAGAGTCCAGTAAGGAGCAGGATTAGCTATCTTCTGGCTAGTGAATGGCAAGCCAGTTCAGCCTGGCATTCGGATTTTAACATATATGTTTCTTATGGTGCTGTGTAGTAACACAGGCCATGAATATTAGCACAACCCCAGCTACAGTAGGACCATGGACCCAGACATGGCCCTCAGCAGCAGCTTGGGTCCAAATGTTACCATGGCCTGAATGTCTATGCAAGTCACCCAGATCAGTTTGGCCCCAGTAACAGCAGTTACTTCAGACACCAACATGGTCTCAGGTGCCTGACCAAGCCCCAAGCATTTGCATAGCCCTTCATGATAACAGGAGCCACTGATATCATCTCAGACCACAGACCCAGAAATGGCCCTCACCTACAGCCTAGACCTGAATATCACCATGGTCCTTGGTGGAAGCACAGGCTATTCAGCTCAACATGACCTTGATGGTGGCACAGCTCTTGGACACCAGCATAGCTACCCACATTGCCCTGTTCCTTACCACCTGTTTCTTCAATTCTGCCTCTTTCCAGAGCATATGAACCATTTTTGTTCTTCACTCTTCCCCCCTTTGCTACCATATATTGGCTCTTCACAATGGTACCTACCTACCTGGATTATAAATGCCTTCAGCCAGCCCCAGCTGTGAGGACCCAGGAAGGCCCGTTGATGTCATTCTCTTACTTGAGCCAGTGGGTCTGTAGATACCCTCAGCCAGCCTGGACTGTGAAGACCTAATATGATGACAACTTTTGATCATACTTCCTGCAGAATTCAAAGAACCTTTAAAATATTTATTAAATATAGTTTTCACTTTGCTTTCTGCATCACCAAGGATCTTTTTGCCAAATGACTTAGAACTTTTCATACATATGCAGATAAATCTATCCAATTCAATATTAATATTGTTAAATACATACTATGAATTCCCTGCCTATACAGTATGAAACAGGAAAAACATTGAAAAAATAAGAGTCCTGAGGAGAGTATGATAGGATACTTAACCTTCTCTAACCATACACAATGGGTTCTGAGATCCCAAAGTTTGTTATTGCTGATGCTCAAGACCCACATATAAGACTGTGTAGAATTTGAATTTAGCTTACTAGCATCCTACTATATATTTGAAATAATTTATAGCTTAGTTATTGTATGGTTAGTTTTAATTGTCAACTTGAGTCAGCTTAACATCACCTGGGAAAAGACTCATATCATAGGGACTGTCTATATAAGATTGGCCTGTGGTTGCTCTGGGTGGATTATCTTGATTGTGTTAATTCATGTGAGAATACCAAGTCCCTGTCTTCTTGGTTGATTGAATGTGCAGAGGGTTGACTATACCTTCCTTGATATCACTCATCCATACTTACATGAAACTTGACTGAATGTTCAACGATCTCCACCATCTCTGTTCATAGATGCTGTTCTAGATGTAGAGTCCTTGTTCTCATCAACTTCTAACCTGCATGTACAACAGGAAGTTTTATCCCCCATTCATGAAAGATATGTCATAGAATCTTAACATATAATTTAGAGATGTATTGGAAAATTAGAATAAATAACATCAGAATACCTTGAGCTTCATGATGAAGGTATTTTTCATGTTAGGACCCTGGAAATTTTCAAGTAGATTTGATCCTATCCTCTTGTTATTATTAAGGCAAGATGATACAAGCATCATTCTTACAGTAAGCATTCTCATTTAATAAAACATGGCTAGTGCCTTCCAGGTGGCTGGAAAAGGAGATATTTTTTCCAACTTCGTTAAACAGCTGTCCTCTAACCTAAGTCACTTTTATCTCACTATTGAGAAATTACTTTAACCTCTTTGGCTCTCATCTGTGTCAGATTTTGTAACTTTAGAAATGCATTTGTAAATAAGGATTCCAAAATATTCTTACAATAAAACAAGTTGGAATTTTTGCTTCTTTTTTATTTTTACAGAGTAGACATTTTTGAAATTGATAGCTGTTTTCAAGCTTAAATCCTTTTTTATTATGCTGTGAATTCTGCACTGATAGTTTTCTCTTTCAGTATTTTTAATATAGCATCTCATCACACACAGACTTTGTTTTCATGAATACACAAAGTACTGTGCTTATTCTAAGAGCATAGGAACCAAACTTGGTAGAATAAATATAAAACAAAACAAAACAACAACAACAACAAGAATTGATACATATAGAAAACAATTGTGAAATCTTCCAGAAGCTTAGAGAAATTCTGGAATTTTGGGTAGACTTATGTACCTGTTTAGACCCTCAGAGAAGAGGTGGCATGCAGGGAACAAGGTGGGCCCATGTGTGACTCAACCTGAGGGCTTGCATTATGAAATGGGCTCGAGTCTCAAATATAATTGGATGGTTTTTGGTTGTTATGTTTTTCATGGACCTAAAGGTACTGATATGAGTAAAACATTAAATATCCAAGTTCTTAAGGAAGATTGTGAAAGGACAGTCTTAAATACAGAGCCTGAGGATTACAGTCTTCCTGAAGATTGAAAATTTCAAAGCCATGGTGTATAGAAGCCACTTGCTTGAGTTCAAATCCTGACCTCTCAAGTCACCAGCTTGATGACAATGGCAATTATTAAATTATTTGACTTGATTGTTCAGGGTTTTGTTTTTGTTTTGTTTTGCTTTGTTTTGTAATCTCTGAAAGCAATATAACAATATCTACTTCAAGGTATTATCAAGACAGATAAGTCAATGAGTCATGAGGTATTGAGGCAATTAAATGGTCACAGATACATAAAGAGATGATAATAGAGGACGTATAATAATCACAGAGTCCAGGTCTCAACTATTGCTCTTTTAGGTACATATGCAAATGTAACTAAATTCATATGAAACTATTATTATTGATTTATACACACATACAACCTTCTAAGTCGGTTTCTGTTGAAAGCTGTCCACCTTGCACTGGACAACCAATAAACAGACTCATCCATGGGGAAGGCTAATTGTTATCCTAGCTGTCATCAGTACCTCTAGTTCTTTGTCTAGGGGTGCAACCCTGGGAAATTTGAATAGTGAGGTATATTTTGGTACTGTGTGTGTGTGTGTGTGTGTGTGTGTGTGTGTGTGTGTGTGTGTGTGTGTATTTGGGGAAAACAATTGTTCAGCATTATACCTTAAACCACTTCCCTTCCACCTCTTCCCACCTACACTCATCCCCATTGCCAAGTATGGTGAGTCACTTGCCATTTCAAAAGAAAAATTACAAGATCTATAAATAGAAGACTGCATTATTGTGGGCTGAAATACAGTTGTTATGACAGTGTCATTACTGGGGATGATAAAAGTCAAGTCAAACTATACCAGTGTTTTTTTCTCGGAAGGAGGCAGTCAAAAATCTTTCTGATATCTATTTCTCAGGGCCCTCCAAACATTCAGTTACCTGATGCTTGAAGCCACATCTACTATCTCAGATACAACCCCTTTTGTCCACCAGAGTAAAGCTTATCTGGATGCTTTTATGGCAGGAAACAATGTGTGCAAGCATGCCATTTATATACAAATGCTTTTTCCTGCTTGTCAGAGTTATTTGCCTTCTATGTTCTTAAAATAATAAGTGTCATACAAGTCTCTTGCCCTGTTTTCTTGATTTTATTGATGACAGCAAAGTGCAGGGATTCTATAAGTGGCAACATTGAAATAGGAAGACCAACTTACAATGAGAAATTGTGATCTAGCATGAAGGGAATGATGTGGTTTCAAGGTCAGTGTTTTGGTAAACTAGGAGATAGTTTATTTTTCCTTTTAGGTTAAGAGCTAAAAATGGAACTTGGAGACAGATTTACAGCAATGTAGATGGTTCCCCTAGGAAATGTATCTTCCACCAGTTCTATCAAGAAAACAGCCTTTTTTCTATAACATCATGATGACCTTAACTTAGTATGGCTTTCCATTGGTTGCCTCTAATTCCCAATATGGGATGCGGGAAGTAACAGAGTCTGGGATTCTCCATCATCAGGACACTACCTGGGGATCTATCCTGAAAGTAAAATGAAGCTTTGTAAACTGTTGAATGCTCCATACATGAAAATTGGTTTTGTGATATGTGAGACTGAATAAATGCTAAATATTGGTAGTGATAAAGTTCTGAATGTTTTCTCTACTAGAAAAAGAATTCTTTGGAAACTAAGACTGCTCTGTTCCCTTCTGTATTTTTTCCTTCACCTTAAAACTGCTCCAATTTTCTGATTATATTTTAACTTAGACGTGATCAGTATACAGTTGGGGCTCATGGGATGAATACTTAGCTAATTCTGGCCTATGAGAGGGCTAATAAGTTATGTTACTTCTATTGGCACAATTTGTGTGTTGTGATGGTTCCATCTTCCTATGATGGATCTAAAAAGAATCCAGTATTGCTCTCACCTTAGACATGTAACAAATTAACTCACTTATACAGACAACTTGTTGTATTCAAGTTCTTGTCCACTAATTGATCAATTGATTTGGCCTTTGTTCTTTCCTTTTTTTTTTCTATGAACTTTAGCAAAGAAAACCACTTAAACATATGCCATAGAAGCAATTTGTTCTGAGTAGGATGAGATTCAATTCCATAGTCTCTTCTCTGTTTCTGTTCTTTGATGATAAAGCTGCAAATAAGATGTGCACATTGTACTCTGAAAATTCTGTGGAGAACTAAAGAGGAGAGAAGAAAATTATAGATGTAAGTGTGACATGATGAGCAGAATTTTTTAAACCTGACTGATGGGAGTTCAGGTATGGAAATTTTTATTTAAGAACCCTAGCATTTGACTTGGTCCTAGAAACTAGGTCAAATGGTAAGAGACAGAGGGAATATGTACTTGTGAAGACTATTAATCCCTTTAATCTCTGCCCTCTCATGTAGGAACAAAAGGGATTCTACAGGATGAATGATGGCATCCTTGAATTCTAAACGAGCCATGTTCTATTAATGTGAGGCCTGAAGGCATTATCCAGGCAGACCCTGGTAGTAAATTTGGAGTCACTGTTACTCCCTTGCCCTTAGAAAGCAAGCAAATAGACTCTGGCCTAAAACATGAGTTCTTAACATCAAGAACAATATGATTACAATCTTAGCTTCGCAAGTTATTTGACCTTTATATACCTAATCTGACCTTTATATACCTAATCTGCTTTTATTCATGAATGTGAGTTATATTTAAGTAGTTAGAATTTTATATTCAATGGAAGGATGAATGAAAGAGGCTGAACCTAACTCCTTCCTCTCAGAAAGCATTAGAGACATGTGAAATATGCTTATTATGAGAATTATACCTTAGCCAATCACACTTCTCACCCACCAATCATCCATAGGTCAAGAAAACACAAGTGTCTACACTAAGGCAACTTTTTAAGAATGTTAGTAAAAGCAAAAGTTACTGAAATATATTAGAGCACTCTAACCCCAGCACTAGAAGGCCAAGTGTGCCTGCATGACTTATTCCCTGTCTGTCACTGTCATTGAGGAAATCATGGTGGCTTTTTTCCTTGATCCCAGCAGCAATGATATAGCTAGTGCTGCTCCATGGGGTAGCCATTCATAACACTGGCTACTCCATTAAATAATTTGTCAAGTTGAGGAGGGCCACTGTTTTGACTTGAACAATCAGTGTTAGTTTCGATTCCATAGCAGAAATTTTGCTTGTTGTGTTGATGATCTAATATCATCTTTCATTTTGGAACATAAGTTCCAGATCACTTGGGATTACCCACTGGGGAATGATGCTTGCTTCTAAGCCTGAGGACCTGAGTTGGCTCCTCAGGGCCCTCAATGTGAAAAGAGAAAAGTGACATATACAATTTGTCTTCTGACCTTCAAACACTGTGGCATATGTGTACCTTCCCCTTCACAAACATATACAATATGTAAATGTAACTTAAAAATTAAATATAGATTCTACACTCATTATTCCAGTGATGTGGTTATAATGTGTTTTGTGTAAGGAAAAAGTAAATACAGAAAAAAATGCCAATATGGCCTACAAATCTATAGAAGAGTTTGGATAATCATCCTCACTTCTGAATACAAATGAATTCTTCCAAACACTCATGTTCCAGTGTCATTGCTGTTTCAATGTTAAACATCATGTTAATTTAGATACAGTGATTTTCCTCTTATTGATCAGACAGTTCCCCATCCAGAAATTCAAGAAGGATTTTTTTCTGGTCCTTTCACTTTTTTTTTTTTGATCTGTATGTTCCTTTCCATGCATCTTTGTTTCCATTTTAGATTTGCTTTGGGACTAGGGGAATGTTATAGGGAGAAAAACACATTTTGAGAGATATCATACTATGGTTTCAGTTTAGGGTCTATCAGAAATTATTAATCTGATTTTCTTTTTGGCACAAATATATACACATCATGTTAACAAATGGCATGAGCAAAGAAAAGGCAAAAATAATCTACATGCCCTGAAACATGAGGCGAGCATGTGAAATGCCAGCTTCAGGTATTTTCTGATGGCCTCACTGGGAAACTGCATCTGGGGCTGAAAAAGTAAATGCCAAATGCCAGTATCATGTTCTTCAAGTGAACACATGCAGGTGTTGGGGCATGGGATAGGCAGGGGATTCTACCCTCTAAGTCTCCATTTGGGTGGATTAACAAGTTGTTTTCTCAATGGCCTGGGCATGCTGAGAAACAGTGTGAAAATGAATAAATCTAGCCCTTTACTGCTGATTCTCCACAAGAAAACAAGCAATTAAATAGTATGAATCAGGTCAGATTTAAATAAAGTTACTTGAGAGTACCACGTTGCCTTGAATTCCACAAATTTTTATAGCCTTGTAGTACTGTGTACAATGTCTTAGTTTTTCCTTTCTTCCTTTTTTCCTACTTTGTTTTCATTGTTCTTCTTCTTTTCTCTCTTTTCTTTATTTTCTGTCCTGAAGATTGAAGATAGGGTCTCACGCATGGCTAGCGATGCACACTGACCTAAATCTTTCTGCTTGTTTCAATTCCTTTGGAAACTACTGGGCTCTTCTGTGTTTTTATTATTTGAACTTTTTTTTAAAAACTATTGTATTTATTTATTTTCTTAATAAGAATCTTATACAATATATTTTGATCATATTCTTTCCCTCTCTTACTTCTCCCTAGGTTCCACCTCCTTATTTCCCAACTTTATGCCAAAACAAAGCAACACACACAACACAACACATACACAACAACAACAACAACAACAACAAACAAACAAAACAAAACATGGAGTCTCATTTATGTTGGGCAGCTACCCTTGAATATGCTCACCTTGGACTATGCCTAATATACCCAGTGTCATTCTTTTGAATATATATATATATATATATATATATATATATATATTATAACCTCTGTTGTATCTGGGAATAAATACTGTTTTCTTGGACTCATTGACCACCTCTGGCTCTTAATTTGTTTTTCTGTATCTTCTTCCAAATAGATCTTTCAGCCTGAATGGGAAGGGTTTGATAATAACATCTCATTTAGGGCTGAGTATTTCCAAGTTTCTCAGTCCCAACATTGTTCACTTATGGGCCTCTTCAAGAATGAACTTCTTTGATGAGAGTTGAGATGGGCTCTGTTCTCTATCATTAGTAGCCATTACATTGTTTTATTCATTTAGCAGAATAGTAGCAGGTTTTACCCCAGTAGTCAAGACCTATCTAGCTTCAGGTTCACCATCATGATAGCAATGTCAGGAATGTTCCATTTCAAGGAGTAGGCCTTGAATCCAATCAAAAGGTGGTTAGCTATTCTTATAACATGCCAGCATTGTACTAGTGTGCACATCTTGCAGGCAGACTGATATTGTAATTCTCAGGGTTCATAGCAAGGTGATATCAATGAGAACTCTCCTCCTCTGGTAGTATGAAACATATCCTCTGGGACAATGTTGCTGCTCAGTAGGGATAAAACTTTTTTTGGGAACCAGCTGGATTATTACATGAGAATGTGGGTCTGTCTTGTCATCAGGTTGTAGAGGGTAACCAACAGCTTTGGTCATAGTCTGAAATGTTTTGATGGGTTTCTTCTCTTTTATAGCTCTAAGCTTTATGTTCTAGCCCATGGATTGAATTATTATCATTTTGGACTGTATCTATTTTCAAGTATTATACTGACATGTACCTATATTGTAGTTCCAAAGTCATCTTAATCCTGCTGGTTGATGTTTTTCTCTACTGGTAATTTAACCCAGCACTTCACATGTAGGATAATGCTTCTGTATACTGTAAAAAACTGGCAGTCATATTGATTTAATAAGATGCTGATTGGCCAGCGACCAGGCAGGAAGTATAGATAGGGTAACCAGACTAGAAGAATTCTGGGAAGTTGAAAGAAAGAGATTCAGTTGCTAGCCAGACTCAGTGGAAGCAAAATCAGAATGCCTTACTGAGAAAAGTTACCAAGCCATGTGACTAAACATAGATAAAAATTATGGGTTACACTTTACCAAATACCAAAATAAAAATGAGGGTAAATCCACACACAATACCACCACCACCACCATCACCAAATCTTAAATAAACAAGAATTACCAATCAACGATCATTAATATCACTCAATATCAATGGTATAAACTTACCTTTAAAAAGACAGAGGCTAAAAGAATGGATATGAAGAAAGACTCTATCATTCTACTACATGAAGGAAGCACATCTCAACTTCAAGGACAGACATTACCACAAAGTACAGTGTTGGGAAAAAATGTTTCAATCAAAAGGACCCAAGAATCAAGCTGGTGTAGCTATCCTAATATTTAGAAAATTAGACTTTAAACTGAAATCAATCAAAATAAATGAAGAAGGTCATTTTATATCCATCAAGGGAAAAGTCCATCAAGATGAAATCTCAATTCTGAACATCTATGCCACAAATAAAAGGTACCCACATTAGTAAAAGAAACATTACTAAAATTAAATGACACATAAAACCTCCCACACTTATAGTGGGTGACTTCAACATCCCACTATCACTAGACAGGAACACCAGACAGAAACCTTAAAAGAAACAAAGGAACTAAAAGAAGTTACAGCCCAATTGGGTATGACAGACATTTATAATAGAAACGCTTATAATAGAACATTCCTTCCAAACACAAAAAATATACCTTCATCTCAGCACCACGTGGGACTAAAACAGACCACATACTCACCAACATAGAAAACCAGAAAAAAAAATGGAATCACCCTCTGTGTCTTATGAGATCACCATGGTTTTAAGTTAGAATTCAACAACACAAATTACAGATATCCTATAAAATCATAGAAAATGAACAATGCACACTTGCACCATTCCTGGGTCAAGGAAGAAATAAAGAAATGAAATACTTCCTAGAATACAGTGAGAATGAAGATACAACATACCCCAAATTATGGGACACTTTGAAAGCAGAACTAAGACTAAAGTTCTTGAAAATTAAGTACCCACATGAAGAAAACGGAGAAGAGCCACATCCAAATTAACAGCAAAACTGAATGCTCTAGAAAAAAAAGAAGCGAACTGACCCCAGAGGAGTAGACACCAGGAAATAATCACATTGAGGGTTGAAATCAATGAAGTAGAAACAAAGGAAACAATAAAAAGACTCAATGTAACAAAGAGTTGGTTCTTTGAGAAAATCAAAATATAGATAAACCTTTATGCAAACTAACTAAAAACCAGAGAGAATATGCAACAAAATCAAAAATGAAAAGGGGGGCATAAAAACAAACACTGAGGTTATCCAGAGATTCATCAAGTCATGCTTTGAAAACCTCTACTCCACACAATTTGAAAATTCAATAGAAATGGACAATTTTCTGGATAGATAAAACTTACCAAAGTAAATCAAGAAAAGATAAACAATTTAAATAGACCTTTATCCCCAAATGAAATAAAAGCAGTCATCAAAAGTCTACAGACCAAAAAAAAAAGAAAAAGAAAAGAAAAAAGCTCAGGGTCAGATGGTTTCGGTGCAGAATTCTACCAAAAATTCAAAGCACAGCTAGTGTCAATACTACTCAAAGTGTTATACTCAATAGAAGTATAAGGATGGAAAAATTATCCTAACTCTCCACTGACCTCAGGAAGCTAGAAGCTTAAAAATACTAAATACCTTAAAATGCAGACCCTGCCCTCAGCCAGTAAATAGGCAAAAGGTCACACTCCTTGCTGCTTACCTGACTTTGTAAAATTTTTGTGAAACCCCCACCCCAGTGACCTAACCTAACTGCCATTTTTCACCCCAACTAGAAGCCCACACAAATGCAGACCTCCAGGGCTATAGAAAACTGATTGGTCTATAAAGTGTGGGCTTGAATGGTTTAAATTGATTGGTCTGCATGGTCTCTGGATGCTATGAGATGATTGGTTTAAGATGGGCGGGCTTTGTTGTAACCCTATAAAAGCTGTCTCAGTTCTGTACTCAGGGTCCTCAGTCCTCTACTCCTGTGTGGCTTATGACTGTGGACCCCAGTTCACTTGAAATATAAAAGTCCTCATGCTTTAACATCAAGACTGTTTGTTGTGAGTGATTTGGGGTGTTGCCTTTCCTGAGTGGGAACATGAAAGTCCATGCTCTGCAGGTCTTTCATTTGGTGTGTTGGCCAGAAAACTGCAACTACCCCTCACACTCGACAACCGACTTGGATGTATGGGGATCCCCTCTGATGTGTGTGTATGTATGTGTGTGTGTCGGCCGACTTCTCTGTTCTGATTACCTGTTTTCTGGAATGCCTTCTCGGTTTTGGTTTGCCACTATCCTCTTGGGCCATAAGGACCAGGGGACTGTGATCCTTATGTATTATCAACAGCCAATAGCTGCTACAGATGCTCTTCACAACTGAGGAGCAGAGGACTTCAACACCATTCAAGGTAGGGAGAGCTTGAAAATCTATCACTAGGCTCTGGTGGTGGGTCTCTGAGGCATCACAAGATGGCCCACCAATTTGGCTAAGGTAAACAAAGCACTCCTTTTGACCCTACCTCAGAAGCCCAGAGAGCTTCAATGGTTCTGGCCTTCATAGGGCAATCGGACCCAGATATTACAATGAAACTCCAGAGACTGGAAGGGTTAGAGGAAGCTGAGTTATGTGATTTAATGAAAGAGGCAGAGAAAGTATATTACAAAAGTGAGACCAAGAAAGAGAAGAAGAGACAGAGAAAGTGTACTGAAGGGACAGAGGAGAGAGAAACAGAAAAGAGAAGAAGAGACAGAGAAAGTGTATTGAAGGGACAGATAAGAGAAAAAAGAGAGAGAAAGAGTGAGAAGGTGTGACAGAAGAGAGGAAAAGAATTTGACTAAAATCATGGCTGCAGTAGTTGAAGGGAAAGACAGTAAAGAGAGAAAAAAGTTAAAAAATTTAAAACAGGGAACCTGGGCAACAGAACCCCACTCGACAAGGACCAGTGTACATATAGTAAAGAAAAAGGATGCTGGGCATAGGACTGCCCCAAGAAGACAAACAAGGGATCTAAGCTCTTACCTAGCCCTGGGAAAAGATAAAGATTAAGGAAAACGGGGTTTGGACCCCCTCCCCAAGCCCAGGGTAACTTTGAAAATGGAGGGGCAACCAGTTTAACCTTTGGTGGATGCCAGAGCAGAGCATTCTGTGCTGATACAGTCTGTGGGTGCCCATCAAGATAACAGCACTCCATCTTGGCACGAGAAAAGAGAATTCAAAGTTGTCCTCAGTAAGTCATAAGACCTAAAGGTCAAAGTTGTGGGTACAGTAGGATGTTTGGCTGTCTTAGTCTAAATAACAACAGACCTGAATCTGAGGTGTGGCTACTCCTGACCTCAAGGCTAAGTAACAAGAAGTTGAACCTAAGGTGAGTTACTGAACCCTTAGAATCAGTGAGGAAGAAAAGTTTGTTAGTTCAGTATACATGATACTGTGCTCCCTTTTTTTTTTTTTTTTTGCTTAAGGTATGTAAGAGTGGTGAAAAAATGTGGCATTTCACATTGACTGATCTGCCTTCCTGATCTTAATCTGTCTGTCTGTCTTTTCTTTACCTTTTATAGCTAGTCTTTCTTTCATCCACAATCCCCCACTCAGGTACACACTTGGAGCTGCTCAGCTGGCTCTGATTGCAACCCCAAAAAGACCACTCCCAACGAGGAACATACCTAAGCATAATAAAAGCAATATACAGCAAACCAACAGCCAACATCAAACTAAATGCCACAAAAATCAATGTGATTCCTCTAAAATCAGGAAAAAGACATTCTGTTCATACATCTTCAATATAGTATTTGAAGTTCTAGCTAGAGCAATATGACAACAGAAGGAGATCAAGGGGATACAGATTAGAAAAGAAGAAGTCAAACTTTCTGTATTGCAGATGATATGGTAGTTTATCTAAGTGACCCAAAAAATTCTTCCTGGGAACTCCTACAGCTGATGAACACCTTCAGCAAAGGGGCAGAATACAAGATTAACTCAAAAAAATCAGTAGCCCTATAATATATAGATGGAAAATGGGTTGAGAAAGAAATCAGAGAAACATCACCATTTACAATAGTAAAAATAACATAAAATACCTTGGGATAATGCTAACCAAACATATGCAAGATCTGTAAAACAAGAACTTTGAGTCTTTAAAGAAAGAAATTAAAGAAGATACTAAGAAATGGAAAGATCTCCCATGCTCTTGGATAGGTAGGATCAACACCATAAAAACGGCAATCTTGCCAAAAGCAATCTGTGGATTCAGCATAATTTCCATGAAAATACCAGCACAATTCGTCACATATATTGAAATAACAATATTTAACTTTATATGAAAAAATAAAAAAAATCCATGATAGCCAAAATATTCCCACATCCCTGTACACTAAAGGATCTTCTGGAGGCATCACTATCTCTGACTTCAAGCTCTGTTATAAAGCTGTAGTCCTGAAGATGGTTTGGCATTGGCACAACAATATACTAGTTGACCAATAAAGTTGAATTGAGGATCCAGACATTAATCCACAAACCTATGAAAACCTGATTTTTGACAAAGAAGCTAAACTTATACAATGGAAAAAAGAAAATTTTCTTCAACAAATAGTGCTGGCACAACTGAAACAAACTGTAGAAGACTCCAGAGATATCCTTATTTATCACCATGCACAAAACTTAAGTCCAAGTTGATTAAAGACCTCAACATAAATCCAGCCACACTGAACCTCTTAGAAGAGAAAGTGAGAGGTACACTTGAACAAACTGGTCCAGGAGACCACTTCTTAAACATAACAGCAGTAGCACAGACACTTAGATGAACAATTAATAAATGGGATCTCCTGAAACTCAGAAGCTTTTGTAAGGCAAAGGTCACAGTCAACGAGACAAAATGACAGCCCACAGAATGGGAAATGTTATTCACCAACCTCACATCTGACAAAGGGCTAATATCCACAATATAAAAAGGACTCAAGAAGCTAGTCACCTAAACACCAAGTGATCCAATTAAAAGAGGAGTAAAGAACTAAAAAGAGAATTCTCAATAGAGGAATCTAAAATGGCTGAAAGGCTGAAAGACACTTAAGAAAGTTTTCAACATCCTTAGTCCTCAGGGAAATGAAAATCAACACAACTCTGTGATACCATCTTACTCCTGTCAGAATGGCTAATATAAAATTAAAAAAGCAAAAACAAAAACAAACAAACAAAAACATCATGGACAGTCTATGCAGGAGAGGATGTGGAGAAAGGAGAACACTCCTCCATTGCTGGTAGGAGTCTAAACTTGTATCGCCAGTTTGGAAATCAGTATGGTGGTTCCTTAGGATAAAAGGATTCAGTCTATCCTAAGATCCAGCAATTTCATTATTGGATATATACCCAAAAGATGCACTTTCATTCAACAAGAACTTACGTTCATAGCACCATTTCTAGTAATATCCAGTACCTGGAAGTAACCTAGATGACCCTCAACCAAAGAATGTTTGGAGACAATGTGGAATATTTATACAATGAAGTATTACTCAGTGGAAAAGAAACAATGGAATTTTGAAATTCACAGGCAAATGGAAATAACTATAGGCAACCATCCTGAGTGAGGTAACCCAGTCACAGAAAGACAAGCATGTCTAATATATGGATATTAGACATAGAGCATATACCAGCCTATAATCTACATCACCAGAAAAACTAGGAAAAAATGGAAAACCTCCAAAAGGGAAATAGATGGTCCCCTGAAGAAGGGGAAAAGGACAAGAACTCATGAGCACATTTGGAGCATGTGGGAGGAGGGGTGGGAGGTAGGAAAGAAAGAAGGAGAAAAGAGGAGGGTGGAAGAGAACAAGGCAGATCAGGAAGACTGAGTCAGGGGAAGAATAGAGGAGATCAAGAATAGAGATACCTTAATAGAGGGAGCCATTATATGTTTAAAGGGAAATCTGGCACTAGGGAAATGTTCAGAGATCTGCAAAGATGACCCAAACTAACAATCTAGTCAGTAGTGGTGAGACTGCCTTTGATGCACTTCCACTATAGTGAGAATGATGACTACCTCAATTACCATCCTAGAGCCTTCATCCAGTAGCTGATGGAAGCATAAGCAGGCACCTCCCCTAAGCAATGAGCCATCCACCAAAGCAATGAGCCATTCACCTAGAAACCACCTGTAGAGAGGGTGGAGTTTTGAGCAAAGGAGAGAAGACCATGCTAGAGAAACCTACAGAAACAGATGACCTGACCTAGAGAGAGCACAGGGAACCCAGTCATAAAGCTGGGGAACCAGCATTAGATGAAACAAGCCAGCTGAATGTGGGTGCCAGTTAGGAGGCCTGGGTAGTCCATGGTAGCACTAACAGTGGAACCAGTATTTATCCCAATTGCACAAATGGACTTCTGGAGTCCACCCCCTATGGAGGGATACTATTTCAGACCAGATTCATGGAGGAAGGCCTATTCTCTCCCTCAAATGTTATGACAGACTTTGATAATTCCCCAAGGAAGGCATTATTATTGTTGGGGACCAGGTGGGGGTGGGTTAGGGTTGCTTGTAAGGACCATGAGAGGACAGGGGAGAGAGGGAATGTGGATTGATATGTAAAGTGACCGTTTCTAAATAAAAAACAATTATTGTTTACTTTAAGTTGTAAGAGTTTGTTAGTAATGAGCCTGAACAATAGGTCAGTTTATAATTAATATAAGCTTGTGTGTGTTTATTTGGGACTCAATGATTGCAGGAGTTGGCAGGACAGAAACTTCTATCTATAATCACACATACTAGACAAGTAACCTAGCACTGAACTATACCCCCAGCTTTCTAACCCTTCTCCAAAAGAAAAATATTCTGATTGACTAGAGGCTTATTGCTAACATATTCTTGAACAATCATTTCTCTATCAATTTTTAAAGAATTCTAATTCATATTTTTGAAGAATTTTAAGTCTCTTGGTGGAAATTCTTCTCTTCCATGGCTACTGTTAGAAAAGTGCCCTGCATCTCTCTCTGAATCTCTCTCATCCAATGGTTTGTGCAAATACTCAATCACCTTATTTCTATTTTTAGGTTTATCTAATAAATCATTTTAATGCGAAACATGTTCTAAACACAACCCAACCTTATTTTTTTTTTTAAAAAATCTAACTTAAAGTTCTCTTAATGTGCTTACTGTTCTTCCCTAAGTTTTAATTTTGCCAACATTTTAACATTTATATTTGAAAATGTCTCATATATATGAAATATACTCTGATCATATTAACCTCAATGTCTTTTTATCCTTCACACTTTAGAACCTTTTTTTCCATGATGTCTCGTGTCTTTCAAGTCATTCTTGTTAATGAAGATATTTTATTTTTGTAATAGTTTATTGAAAAATATTTAAACATTTATATGAGTAATGGACATATCAGCTTTTGGTTTCAAATTATTTCCTTGGGGTAGTGGAATGGCTCAGTGAGTAAAGATGCATCCCACTGAGTCTAATCACCAGAGTATAATCCTCAGGATTCAATTGGAAGGAAAATAAATCTCTCCTCAAAAAATTACCACATTTTTACTTATTTAATAATCTGAGTTTAGTTCATTGTTATTATTATTGTGTTTTGCGTGGAGCAGAGGAAACTTGCAAGCGGCTTCACTGCTGAAGAAAAATGATTCTTATACCCACAACAGTCATTTACTGCCACTATTTCATCAGGGAGGGACTAGGTCTCATAAACTCTTCCCCTGTGCATTCTGTAATGTTGTTGGACTCAATCTAGAGCAGGTCTAGTATAGGCAACCTTAGCTGCACTCAGTCCAAAAGTGCAGCCAGTTCAATAATACAGCCATATTGTGCTAGAAGACACTATCTCATAGCAATCCTTTCCATCTTCCTGTTTGTAATAAGTCTCTCTCTGTCCCACCAGCCAGCTTGCAAAAAATGACATGAAGACTTATTATTAATTATGAAACTGGCCTTAGCTTGGTCTCGTTCCACTAGCTCCTAAAAGTTAAATTAACCCATAGGTTAAAATCTAGGTTTTACCATATGGCTTTTACCTCTCTCTCATTCTCTGTGTCCAAGTCATTCCACATCTCCATGGCATCTGTTGCATGTCTAGATTCATCCCCTTCCTTCCTTCCTTCCTTCCTTCCTTCCTTCCTTCCTTCCTTCCTTCCTTCCTTCCTTCCTTTCTCCCTCTCTTTCTCCCTCTCTCTTTCTTTCTTTCTTTCTTTCTTTCTTTCTTTCTTTCTTTCTTTCTTTCTTTCTTTCTTTCTTTCTTTCTGTCCAGAACTCCCACCAAACTTCTTGCCTCCCTATTAGCCATTCACTGTAATACCTCTTCAGAATGAACAAATACCCCAGAGCATTTTACCATTTTTTGTCTAAGTAAAGAGGAAAGATTTTAACTTTATAAAATAAGAGCAATTATCAGGTAAGAATTATATTTTCACTGTTTAGCCCATTTCTATTTAGCATATTTGGAGAAAATACTCTATTATCTCTCTTCTGTTGATGAATTTAAAGTTTCATACCTAAACTATTTTTTATCATAACTCATATTACCATCATAAAACTATCCTTTTACACCTTAAAATGTTTTCTTAAATTGTATATTTTCAATCTTATAAATTTTATAGTTCTTTTGTGAATTTTTAAAAATTTAGTACCAAGGAAAACTATAACTATAACCATCTAGTCTTCAACCCAAAAAGGATATAATATTTTTTGGATGACTTCTAATAGGTCTTAATAATAAAAACCCAGAGTCAGATATTGGGGTAAATGCTGAAAAGTCAGAGAAGTAAAGGAGCAAGCCACAAAAGAGCCCTCTTAGCTCTATAAAATCTCAGACTGAAAAGAGATCAAGTTCCTGACTTCTCCCATCTATATTCCTCCTTCTACTCAGATATATCCCTTCCTGTCTGTCTGTATAGACCTCCAAGCCTCTATGTTTAAAGAGTAGGTAGATTTGCACTTCAGGCACATTTTATTTGTTAAATTACAAACAAAATGTCACCACAAATATTGCAGGTTTAAACAGGAAGAACACAACAAACAACTTCTAAAATTAAAAAAACAACAGCCACCTGGCTACCTGGAGAGTTACCCAACATTCATCTGCAATGTTGGGGCATCAATCCTTGGCCTATAGGCCTAAACTACCTGACTACCTGACAGACTTTTCTGTCAAGCACGAACTCTGCAGGACTGTTCTACCTTGTCTTGGCAAATTTCAGCAGTTACCTTCATTTGTGTCCTGCTCATCAGTCTTGGACAGCATATTGTGAGTGGTCAAGGCAAGAACAGTTTCTTTCCCAGTATCTATCACATTAAAAGCAAACTCCATATGGAGGCCCTTTGATACTCATCATTATTTTTTGAAGAAAATATGTGCTGCTAGGAGCAGATGTGTTTTGTCATCATGAAAAGCCCATTAAAACATTTTAAATACCATATTCTCTGGGTCTTTTAAGTGTTTGCAGTACATCTATATATTTAGATATCTCTCTGCTTGACTTTAAAAACATACCAAACATGACTTTAAGTTTGATTGTCATAGATGACTAAATACTAACCTCTTTCTTTGTTATTCTAAATAGTTTTCAAGGACTAGAACTTTACATTACATTTTTAAATGAGCTGCATAGATACAATATCTTAAACAAGAGGAGAAACATATATACAGTTTAACAAAAATAACCTTAAGTTTTCATCAACATACAAAAAAAATAAAGTATTTTAGATTAGAGGTTATTCAGAAGTAGATTAAACAATCTACCCCTTTATTCCATGATTTCTATATTATACCCTCTTTTTACTTTCAGGATGAGATCCTTAAATCTAATGTCCTTTGTTTAGTTTTGGTTTTCTGACTATTACCAATAGCAACATGAATCCACTCTTTCCCCTAAATAGACATCTGGAATCTACTGAATGATCAAAAACCACCCATTGGGAATATGATTGCCATGTTCTCCAATCAGCTTTCTATGATCTTGTGGTAATGAGAGTTTTATAGGACTGAAATAAAACTGAGATAATAATCAAGTTCTGGGAGAGCTAATTGTATCATTTGTTGTTCAGTCTGTATGTGATGATTGCAGAACTTACCGGAAGGCCTAGCTGGATAGTCTGTGAGTTTTGACCATCTCATCTAGCAGCTTTGAAAGTGGTTCTGGATGTAAAATTTTGAGGAAACTACAACAGAGGCATCCCAAGAAGCTGGATCACCTGGGCTACTTGTCATTATTGGTGTTTGATCTTTTTTTCCCTTCTGAAAACACACAAATTTTCAAAGGTATCATGTGGCGTGTGCACAAGTCAGTTAAAGACAATTTTTTGTTAGATGTTTGAACAGGTAAAAGGCATCTATCAATTTTATAAGTCTGTTGGGAGTGTATAACCAAATGTGTATCGATTCCATACAAAAGGGTGGCATAAATAATAATCACAAGGATGATATTGCCAACAAGATTTATCATGTCTCATTCATCCTCAGAGCAGTTTCCATTTCAAGGGATTAGCTTATAGTCACCAGTCTTGTAGTCTTTCTTGGCTTTGTCTCTCTTGTCTCCAGCCAAGATCATTAAGAGATCCCACCCCCTGATCTAATCTGATCTTTATTAATTTTGAATAGAACCATAGCTTTTTGCTTCCTTTGAAAACAAAGGCATCACCTGTTTCCTAACACAACATATTTTCTCACTTCCATTTTGAAGTTAAGACATTCTTAAAATAGGTTGGTTTGATTTAGCAGTTTGCATAATTCAATGTCTCTCAAGAGCTATTAGTTTTTGTACATTAACTCTTAAAAAATTCAAAGTCAGGAAAGTACATAGACAATCCAGACATTATCTGTTTCCCACTTTTATGTAGATTATTCTTTTGATAGTACATTATTCTTTCTTTAAAGACTTTAATATTTTTAAACTATTTTTTCTATGACTGTCTACACCATTTTCTTTTCTTTCTTTGGCATCCAAGCACGTTTTTAAACATACTGTATCTGTTCAGTGGTTTTCTTGGTCTAGGTCTGACTTTATTAAACACCTGCAGCCTCACACTTGCAGTGTTCTCTGACATGTTAGCCAAACTGTAAGCTGCATGGTTATGATGGCTGGCTTCATCCCCCTCAGTTCTCTGAGGGCCTAGCCTCATGCCACTAGTACCTGTCAGGACCTGCATTTATTAATCCAGCACTAAGAATTTGCTGAGTCTGAGTGCTGAGCATTTTTACCTAGCTCCCTGGTTGTTCAAGTCCTTTGCTGCACAGCAGGACCTTTTAGAAGAGCCATACCTCTATAAACTGTGAGCAGTGGGCTCTGTGTATTTGTTCCACATTGGTTGCCATTTGTAATGAATCTTTGTTCTGCCAGCCAGCACCCAAATAATGACATGGAAACTTACTACTAATTATGAAAGTTCAACCTTATCTTAGACTTATCCTAACTAAAATTAACCTATACTTCAAAATCTATGCTATATCATGTCACTCTTACCTCTGTCCCATTCTGTGTATCTGACTTATTCTTCATAGCTATGATCTGATGAATGCCTAGATTTATCTCCTTTCTTTCTGCCCAGAAGTTCTTCCTATATCTCCTGCCTAGCTATTGACCAATCATCTCTCTTTAAAATCAACCACAGTAACATATCTTCATATAGTACAAGTATCTCACAGCACAGGTTCTTATATTTTTCCCATGTCCTTCACTGAAAAAAATTACTGAGCCTTGTGTATGTGTATGTAAGGTGTGGGGTAGAGTTGGGGCTAAAGGTACCATTTGGAGCCAATAAATTAACAATCACTTATTCTCAGCATTTTAATAGTTTTGAGCCTACCTTCAGTATTTCCTACTTCACAAGAGAAGTTTCTCTGACCAGGCCTGAGTGTGGAACTATTCCTATAGTGCTTAGAAATCAGTGTGGCACACATTTATTTAGGAAAGCAACAATATATGTGATATATATATATCAATATATATATATATATATATATCCTTTCTTCATCTTTTTCATATCCCTGTGGATTTTCACATTTTCTATTGATACGCCATGGCCCTTAGGTATCTGAAATATTATCAGAGCATTTAGTGTTCCGAAGAGCTTATTTTTATGTTCCTACCACCAATTCTACCATAAAGATCACCAATGCCCTTAGGGGTTATTTGGCAGAGGTAAATTTTAGTGTCTTTGTTATTGAAGAGTTAATTGTTCTGTGTTGGATTAGCTGTGAATAAGAAAAGCCCATGGCATGAGAAAAGAAATAACAAATCAGGGCCTTTTCATTTTGACACTGCAATATTAATTTCTTTAAAGATGATCCAAAAATTTTAGCAAGTTTGCATTTAAGGAAATAGCTATCATCTCTTCTCTAGATTATGGTTGTTTCCTTTTTAACCAATCATAGTAAAAGGATCATGGCAAACAAATGTGGTCTTATTTTTTTATTATCACCTCTAATGAAAAAGGAAAACATAATGCAAGCAAGAATAGACAAAAATGGGTTACTACATGCTTTCCATATACAAATAATGATTAAAACAAAAGAAAACAAAAACACTTCTCAGGGTTTAGAGTCTCTCCATTTCTTCTGAAATACTCTGATTTCTTCATCATAACACAAGCATTTTTGATTGTGGCATTATCACACCTTTAGTATTTGAAACAAAGAACCTGTAAAAAAAAAACTTCCAGAATCTCTCCCAAAATTGTTTGCAGGTTTAGTTTAATTGAGAAAGTGGAAAGACATTCAAGGAAACTTTAGTTCCTTCTAAGACAAAGGTGGGAAAGTAGGTATACCTAGGTACATATAGATATAAACTCAAAAGACATTCTTAGTTGTATGATTTCAAGGATTAAGTTAAATGCTTAAGATCTTCTAATAGAAGAATCCCCATGTGCACTGTATAATATAGACTTTCTAACTCCTACTGCAGCAGAAAGTGATAACCAAATTCAATGTCAAATATCTCAGTTACATTATCTAGGAAATTCTCCCATTGCACATAAAAGAATGTAGTGTAGTTCTAAATACACAGAGAGTTATCTAATGTTCCCCATGTAATCACCAACCCCTTTCTATTTTGCTCTTTCCATGTTCAAGAAACAGCCCTCCTAATTCTATCCCATCTTTCTGAAGACTTACAAAAGTGATGACTGGATATGAAGTTTCTGGTAACTATGCTTTTTTCTGTTTGGAGCATCAATGAATGAGAGTCTTCTAATGTATTTTACCTGATTCTTTAACAGGAAAACAACAAACAAATGAACAACAACAAAAATAAACCCAACAGAATCTGTGACAATGAGATATTTTTTCCTAACTTGTACTAGGTAAGATGCACTGTTAAGCAGACTGTGGGTAAAAATTATCCTCTAAACCTCAGGATGTATCTGATTTGTAGACTCCTTTCCTCCTCCCTCATACACATAAAAGGAGCTCTGAATACTATATTATAAAGAATATTACTGGTCTTGAAATATCCATTGGTAGAAGAAGGAGGTAGGATGAAAATGCTCCCTTTGTTAATAAACACTTGAAGTATTTTCTGCAGCTTTTACCACTCACATATGTATTTTTTTTTTTTTATTTTTTGGCATAGCAGAGTCACATCAGAGAACCATCAGAAAGGTATTCAGTGTTCATCTAACATACAGCCATGGTGACAAGAGAGGATAAAGAGTGAGAGACTATTTTAATGGGATGATATAGCACCATTTTCCATGAGCTATGGAGATAAAAAAAGCCATGCTGTAAAAATAAAAGAATAATAATAAAAAAATGATAACATTAACCGATGATAAAAAATTTAGACATCGTCTGAGCACACTAGACCCACGTGAATAGGCAGGTCTTGTGCGCTCAGAGGTTCTCTAAATTTCTTTGTGGGTCAACCCTGAGTTCCCACTTGTCTGATCTTTGTCCCCCATCGCTGGGCTTTTCCTGAAGCCCCGCCTATCCAAGTAGGTCAATGCTGAGTCGCTGCCTACCTGATTTTTGACCCCATTGCTGAGCCTATTCCAGAATGAACTTTCTGGTTCTGATCTAAGCACACTAGACCTGCCTGTCCACACAGGACCACCCTGAATCCTGCCTGCCTGATCTTTCACCCCCATTGCTGGGCCACTGCCTGAGGAGAGACCTCAGAGAGAATTTGGATCACCCAGAGCTAAAGACATGGAACTTCTGACCCGCCTAAGCCCAGCAGGGGAGTACCATAGAGAGAGAGAGAGAGACCCCACCTACACCCACTGGAAGTAGTGGTGGCAAGAAGGCAATACAAGAGAACACCTAACAATAGACAGACAAGCATAACATCACCAGAATCTAGGGACTCTACACCAACTAGACCGGGACACACCAAAGCAGATGAAGAAGAAGAGAAGGAAAGAAAAAATATCTTCATAAAAACAATAAGGCCATCAAAGATGATATGAGATAATCCCTTGCAGAGATGGAAAAACAAAAACAAACTAACAAAAAAATGAAAGAAATTAACAAATCTATTAAAGAAAGTAAGGAAAGCCAAGAAAAAAAGAAAAATCAAAGAGATGAAGGAAACAATTGAAACATTTCAAGACCTGAAAATTAAAATAGAGACTATAAAGAAAACACAAACTTAGGAGATGCTGAAAATAGAAAAACTGGGCAAAACATTGGGAACTACAAAGTAAGCATAACCAGCAGAATACAAGAGATAGAAGAGAGAATCTCAGGCACTGAAGATAAACTAGAAGAAATAGATTCATCAACCAAAGAAAATTTTAAATCCAAATAATCCTTAACACAAAACATCCAGGAAAGGTCGGGTACTGTGAAAAGGCCAAACCTAAGAATAATAGGCATAGAAGAAGGTGAAGAAGCCCAACTCAAAGGTGCAGAAAACATATTCATCAAAATCATTGAAGAAAACTTTCCCAGTCTGAAGAGGGACGTGCCCATGAAAGTACAAGAAGCATACCCAAACCAAGAAGACTGGAACAAAGAAAAAGCCTCCTCTCCACATAATAACCAAAACACCTAACATACAGAATAAAGAAAGAATATTAAGAGCCGTGAAAGAAAAAGGCCAGAAAATTTATAATGGCAGACTTATCAAAAGTATACCTTACTTCTCCATGGTAACTCTCAAGGCCAGAAGGTCCTGGATAGATGTTCTACAAGTACTAAGAGTCCATGGATGCCAGCCCAGGCTGCTATACTCGGCAAAACTCTCAATCACTATAGATAGAGAAAGCAAGATATTTAATGACAAAACCATATTTTTACAATTCATATTTATAAACCCTGACCTTCAGAAAGTTCTGAATGGAAAACTCCAATCCAAGGAAGTTAACTATGCTCACAAAGACATAAACAATAGATAATCCCACTTCACCAGAACCCAAGGATAATGCAGAGCAAACATTTTCACAATACAACAACCAACAAATCTAAAACAAACAAGCATTAGCAATCAATGTCCTTTACTTTCCCTCAACATTAATGGTCTTAATTCACCTATAGACACAGGCTAACAGAATGGATATGAAGACACAATCCATTCTTCTGCTGCATAGAAGAAACACATCTAAGCTTCAAAGACAGACATTATCTCAGGGTAAAGGGTTGGGAAAAGATCTTCCAATCTAGCAGGAGCAGCTATCCTAATATCTTCAAACAAAAATCAATCAAAGGAAATGAAGACAGTCATTTTGTATTCATCCCAGGAGAAATCCATCAGCACAAAGTCTCAATTCTGAACACCTATACCCCAAATACAAAGGCACCCACATTAGTAAAAGAAACACTACTAAAATTCAAAGCTCACATAAAACTTCACACCCTCATAGTGGGGGACTTTAACTTCCCACCGTCACTGCTAGACAGGACCACCAGACAGATACTTAAAAAAGAAACAAAAGAATTAATAGAAGTTATGTCTCAATTGGATTTAACCAACATCTATAGAAGATTCCAACCAAATATGAAAGAATATAACTTCTTCTCTGCTCCAGATGATATCTTCTCTAAAACTGATCAAATACTCAGCAACATAAAAAACCTCAACAGATACAAAGAAATGAAAATGGAATAGTCCCCTGTTTCTTATCAGACACCATGCTTTAAAGTTGGAATTCAACAACAACACAAATCACAGAAACCCTACACACTCATGGTAACTGAACAATGTGCAATTGAACAATACCTGGGTCAAAAAAGAAATGAAGAAAGAAACTAAGGCCTTCCTAGAATTCAGTGAGAATGAGGACACAACATACCTGAACTTATGAGACACATTAAAAACAGTGCTATGAGGGAAGTTCATTGTACTAAGTGCCCATATGAAGAAAATAGGATAGTCACATTAAAGAATTAACAGCACAACTGAAAGCCTTAGAACTGGAGGAGTAGACAACAGGAAATAATCAATTTGAGGACTGAAATCAATAAAGTAGAAAGCAGGAAAAAAAACACAATGCAAAAAAGAGTTAGTTTTTCGAGAAAATCAACAAGATAGGCAAACCTTTATCTAAGCTAACCAAAAAGCAGAGAAAGAACATGCAAATTAACAAAATCAGAAACAGACACTGAGGAAACCCAGACAATTTTCAGGTCATACCTTGAAAACCTGTACACCACAAAATTTGAAAGTCAAAGGAAATGGACAAATTTCTGGATAACTATCATTTATCAAGTTAAATCAAGAAGAGATAAGCAACATAAATAGACCTAAAACCCTAATGACCTAATGAAATAGAGGCAGTCATCAAAAGCTTCCCAACCAAAAAAAAAAAAAAAAAAAAAAAAAAGCCCAGGGCCAGATGGCTACAGTGCAGAATTCTACCAGAAATTCAAAATTCAAAGAAGAGCTAATACCATTATTCTTCAAACTGTTCCACACAATAGGAGCAAAAGATTCATTACCAAACTCTTTTTTATGAGGCCATAATATCCTTGTTACCCAACCAACACAAAGACACACCTAAGAAAGAAAACAACAAATCAATATCCTCATGAACATTGATGCAAAATTACTCAATAAAATACTGGCAAATCAAAATTAAGAACACATCAGAGAAATCATCCCCGATGAACAAGGAGGTTTCCTCCCTGGGTTGCAGAAATGGTTCAACATATGGAAATCTATCAATATGATCCATCATAAACAAACTGAAAAAGAAAATCCACATGATCATCTCAATAGATGCTGAAAAAACCTATAACAAAATTCAACACCCTTCCATGATAAAGTTCTTTGAGAGACCAGGGATAGCAGGAACATACCTAACATAATAAAAGCAATATACAGTAAACCAACAGACAACATCAAACTGAATGGAGAGAAGCTTAAGACCATTCCTCTAAAATCAGGAACAATACAATGCTGCCCTCTCTCTCCATATCTCTTCAATATTGTATTTCAGGTTCTACCTAAAGCAATATGACAATAAAAGGAGATCAAGGGAATACAAATTGGAAAGGAAGAAGTCAAACTATCCCTATTTGCAGATGATATAATAGTTTACATAAGCAACCCAAAAAAACTCTACTAGGAAACTGGTATGGCTGATAAACACCTTCAGCAAACTAGCAGGATACAAGATCAGCTCAATAAAATCAGTAGCCCTACTTTATATAGATGACAAAGGGACTGAGAAAGAAATCAGAGAAACATCACCCTTTACAATAGCCACAAACAAAATATATTATTTTGGGGTAATGCTTCCAAAGAAGTGAAAGCCTTATATAGCAAGAACTTTGTGATGTTAAGGAAAAAAAATTAAAGAAGATACCAGAAAATGGAAAGATCTCCCATGCTCTTGGATAGGTAAGATAAACATAGTAAAAATGGCAATCTTACCAAAAGTAATCTACTGATTCAATGCAATCTCCATTAAAATCCCAACACAATTCTTCACTGACCTTCAAAGGATAGTACTAAACTTTATATGGAAAAACAAAAACCCAGGATAGCCAAAACAACCTTGTGCAATAAAGGAACTTCAGAAGGTATTACACTCTGATGTTAAGCTTTGCTGTAGAGCTATAGTTCTGAAAACAGGTTGGTATTGGTACAAAAAATAGACAGATGGACCAATGGAATCAAATTGAAAATGCTGTATTTACCCACTCACCAACAAACACCTGATTTTTTACAAAACAGCTAAAAGTATACAATGGGAGGAGGAAATCATCTTCAACAAATGGTGCTGGCACAACTGGATGATAGAGTATAGAAGACTGCAGATAGACCCATCTCTATTGCCATGCACAAAACTCAAGTTCAAATGGATCAAGGACCTCAACATAATTCCATCCACACTGAATCTCTTAGAAGAGAAAGTGGGAGGTACCCATAAATAAATTGATACAGGAGACTGCTTCTTGAGCAAAACTCCACCAGCACAAAGATTAAGATTGATAATTAATAAATGGGACTTCTTTAAACAGAGAAGCATTTATAAGGCAGAAGACAACTTTGCACAGTTGACAAGACCAAACAGCTGCCCACAGACTGAGAAAAGATTTTCACCAATCATACATATTACAGAAGGCTGGTCTCCAAAATATACAAAGAACTCAAGGAAATAGACACCAAAGCACCAAATACCCTATTTAAAAAATGGGGTCCAGAACTGAAGAGAGAATTTCCAATAGAGAAAATCAAAAAGACTGAAAGACACTTAAGAAAGTGCTCAACATCCTTAGCTATCAGGGAAATGCAAATCAAAACAACTCTGAGAAACCATCTTACTCCTGCCAGAATGGCTAAAATTACTAGCACCAATGACAGCTTATGCTTGAGAGGATGTGGAGAAAGAGGAACACTCCTTCACTGCTGGTGGGAGTGTAAATTTGTACAGCCATTTTGGAGATCAGTATGGCGGTTCCTCAGGAAAATGGGAATCAGAATAACACAAGACCCAGCAATCCCACTCTTAAGCATATACCCAAATGACCCACATCCATGCAACAAAGACTGCTCAACTATGTTCACTGCAACATTGTTTGTAATAGCAAGAACCTGGAAACAACCTAGATGTCCCTCAACTGAAGAATGGATAAAGAAGATGAAGATGTGGCACATTTACATGATGAAATACTTCTATGAGGAATAAAACAATGGATTCTTAAAATTTGCAGCCAAATGGATTGAACTTAAAGAAACCATTTTGAATGAGGTAACCCAGTATCAAAAAGAGGAACATGGTAAGTACTCACTCATATATATATATTTTAGACATAAAGCAAAGGATCCATAGACTATAATTCACACTGTCAGAGAAACTAGGATACAAGGATAATTCTAAGAGATTCATACAAGTTCCCTCACAGAAGGGGAAAGGAACAAGATCTCTTGAGCATATTGGGATTGGAGGGGCATTGAGTGGAGAGGGGCTAGGAGAAAGTGAATGGGAGGAGAGAAAACCATGAGGGACTAGTAAGATTGAGTCAGGGGAAGAATAGACAAGAGAAGAGAGGAGAAAGTCAGGAGAGAGAGAGAGAGAGAGAGAGAGAGAGAGAGAGAGAGAGAGAGAGAGAGATAACATAAAGAGGAGGCCATTATAGGTTTGAAGAGATAACTGACTCTAGAGAAATGTCCAGAGACCTACAAGACTGACCCCAACTAACAATTTGAGCAACAGTGGAAAGGCTACCATAAATTCTCTTCCCTGATAATGAAACTGATGACTAACTTTCCACCATCCTAAATCCCCCATCTGTTAACTGATAAAAACAGAAGCACCCACCACTAAAGACTGAGCCAACCTGGAATCCAGTTGCAGAGAGGGAGGACAAGACCAGGCTACAAAAACCCATAGAGACAGCTGACCTGAACAAAGAGGAGCTAATGGGCCCCCAGGCTGATAGCCAGGAAACCAGCATTGTGCCGACTCCCTGAACATGGGTCTCAGTTAGAAGGCCTGGGAAGTCTAAGGAACCTCTGACAGTAGAACCAGGATGTATTTCTGGTGCACAAAAGGACTTTGTGAGTATGTTCTCCATGGAGGAATACTCCCTTAACCTAGAGGCAGGAGGGAGGGCCTAGTGCCTACTCCAAATTACTTGACAGATTTAGATGACCCCTCCAGGAAGGTATCACCCTAAATGTGGAATATGGTGGGGGGGAATGAGATGGGAAGGTGGTTTGGGGCATGGGAGGATGGAAGAGAGGGAGGAAAGGATGGAGAATGAACTGGGATCAATATGATAAATAACAAAAAATAAATAAATAAATAAATAAATAAATAAATAAATTTAGACATCATATCTGATATGTCAGCATTATAGTAAAGATAAATACACCAGAGTTTGCAATAGGTTGTTTCCTGTATTTTTCAAAGAAGTCTGGGCTTAGCATTTAGCTGAACATGTTAATAGATACTAATTAATAATACCAACATTTTCAAATAGTGCTAATTATAGATTATTGAAAGATGGCTGATGCCATAAAAAAAGTCATTTTGCAAAGCATTTACACCATGCACGTATCAGCTAATGTTCCCATTCAAACAAGGATCTCATTTACCTAGAGTGCAACTTGAAAGTCTTCACTTGTTCTTTAGTTGCATTTTTAGAAATTATTTTTGATTGACATATAATGTTTATAATATATATGAAAGCAAAATATTTTAAGAGAGAGTACATTTGATTCATCTGTTGAACAATGATCAACTCTAATTATTTGCATATCACTTTAAACTTTTAACACTTCCTTGTGAGAGCTAAATTCAAATTCCTCTCTTCTGTCTTGAGAAATCTAACATATTATTACTAACTTTATTCACCACAAGGCAGAAAATGCTCCTGTCAATCAACCACATGGTATCATTTGTGTGATCTCTCTTCCTTTTCCCCTTTTCCCCATTTCATTTACCTCAATCTCTGGTAACACCCATTCTGATATCAACTTTTGTAAATTCAGACTTCTAAGTTTCCATATGAACCTATGTGGTACTTATCTTTTTAAATCAGTTCCATCCATGTTGATAACTATTAGTGAATGCTTCTTATAGCTGAATGGTAGTCTGGAGTTTCTTTCCTGTTTGATCCCAAATCAACCAATAAGAGAAACATATATACAGAAAGACATTCCCCCATCAGTATTCCAAGGTGTACATAAACCACACCATTTCCACACATCTGTTGATAACCATGTGTATATTCCACAATTCAGTAGTTGTAAAAAGTTCTATAATAAGCAGGAGAGTAGTGGTGTATTTTTGATGTGTTAATTTTATTTTGTTAGTGTATTTATCCAGCAGTAGAAATGCTAGATCATATAATAGTACTCTCTTTAGGTTTCTTTTTTAAGTCTTTACCGTTCTTCAATAACTGCTGTACTAATACTGGTTTAAGCTTCTTAAGTTCTTGAAGGACTCTAAAGTGGAGTCTATAAATAAGTCAAAGTTTGAACTGAAAGATTTAAGAAGCCTTGGAAAAATATTCTTAAGAATACAAAATAGAATTCCAACTAGAAACTAAAAAGGTGATTTATTCAACTAGACAATCTATAAAAACCATTTAATGGTTCCTTGAAACTCTAAAAGCTCTATTCATCCTCCTACTTATTGTAGTTCCACATCAATGATAATAAATATCATGTGCTTTTTTATAAAGAAAGAAAATTAATCAAATGGGCAAATGTCTGGTGGCTAGACAGATGGCTCTGCCATTAAGAGTACTTTTTGTTCCTGTTAAGGACTGGGTTTAGTTCCCAACACCCACAATGTGGCTTACAACCATTTATAATTCCAATTCCAGGAAATCTGATTCTCTTTTCTGACTCCTTTAGGCACCACACCCACCTATGGTACACAGACATACCAGCAGGCAAAACACTCATATACATAAAATAAATACTTATATCTGGATAGTCACTATTTGTGTAAATAAAAATCAGAGACAAATTGTGAAATAAACCAGAAATAACACAATTTCAGGAAGACAGATGACTTCATGATGTTGGTCATTGGTAAAATGGTTACCATCCAGAAAATAAAAGACAACAAGCACTGGTGCAGTTGTGGAAAAAGTAAATATTCTTTGCTGCCAGAAAAATATTCAATTGTATAGCAACTATGGAAATCACCAAGGAGGTTTTTCAGAAAGCTAAAAACAAAACTACTATAAGAGCTAGATATACATTCCTGATCACATAAGCAAGACACTCTAAATCAACACAAAATAGACACCTGCTCATTCATGTTTGCTGCTGTACTATTCATAATAGCCCAGAAATGGAGCCAGTCAGGAAATCCATCAATGGATGAATGGGTAATGAAATGTTCACAATGGAATTTTCTTTTGGCATAGACACATGGAATGGTGACACTAGCAGGCAAGTGGATGGAACTATGACAGATCATGCTAAATGAAATAAGCCATATTCAAATATTGCTCATTTTCTTTCAAACATGGAGTCTAGATTTATATGTCATTATACATAAGTTTGTGTTCTTATCTACCTGTGTGCCTTTAAGAAATGAAATTAAGAAGGGTACCATGATGAAAGAGGAAGAGATATTGAGAGTAAAGAAAGGTGGTAATAGAACACGTGTGCCATGAAACAGAGTGAGGGCTATCAGGCAGATGGAAGGGGACTAGCCAGACAGAGTAGAACTACAAAGAAGGGTGGAGATGAATAGAAATTGATGAGAAAAACTCATTGCCACATATGTATGAAAACATCTTAATGAAACATATCACTTAACCTACAGTTTTAATTAAAAATGAAACTTCTTTAGAAAAGAAGGTTGAGCCAATCATTTCATGTGTACTACCTAATTTACTGATGACTTCTTGACTTTACTTTCATGTTGGGAAGCCTTGGAGTGAGGTATTCTGTGCATATTTCTAAATATGCCAATGTTTTTGCTTGTTTTCTGTTATAGAGAGAAATATTTTCACTGAGTTTATGAAAATAAGCATTCTTCCATAAAAATGTCTGTCTGGGCTATGGTGGTATATGCCTATAATTCTATTACCTGGTATGAGAAGGTAAGAGAGTTTGGAGTTCTAGACCAGACCTGGCTGCACATCAAGTTCAATGCCTGTATGTATATACAAAATAATTTACAAAAGCCATGATTAATAAATAATAGAAATTAATAAGAATATAACCTAAAATAACTGGTGAGTACTTAATTTACATGAAAGCTACTGTATTAAGTGTTGTACATAGTGTAAATAGTTAAAAATTTCATCCCCAAACAGCATTCTGAAGAGAGTATACTTTTTTCCTCAGTTATTACTCATGAAATAAGGCTCAAAGATGTTTTTCTACAATCTCACCACAGGCCCAGGTAAACTAGGACTCGGAATATGTGACTACTGTTTCTCTTATCTTTCCATCTGATACTCTCTTTTGAGAAAAAGAAGAAGAAACACAAAACTTTATTTGTTTGAGGAAAACTCCACATGTAGGGATGGGCAATTGCCTTCAAAGGTAAAACTTAGCTCTCCAGAGGAGGAGGGGTGTGAAACACATCTTACTGATTACAATAGACAGTGGAGCATGGTGAAGAAATATATTTCTGCATGTTTGTGCTATTCAAATTTCACAAGACAAGAGCAGAGTGATTAGAAGAAAATACTAAGTTCCCTGGAGGAGGGTAGTAGGCAGGAAGCAAGGCCAACAATGAAGGTGAAAGTGTGGCTACTTAGAGGATGAAGTTCCATCTCAAGAGAAACACTGACTACTTTCGGCATCCTTCAGACAATGGTGGTGGCTGCAGATCCTAGCATATAGGAATAGCCCAGAACCAGTCATGGAAAAAGACAACTTGTTGGTGATAAACCACTCCATACAGAGGCAACTATGCTTTCCATTCATACAGCTCATAAAGCCAATGTGGGATTTTGTTGTCTCTGGCAAACTACTTATTCAGAGAAGAAAAGTACAGGGAAGGGAAGGAATGGAGAGAGGGAGGAGAGAAGAAGAAAGGCCAATATCATCAACCTTATATTTTTTCAAATATTAGCAGAATCTTGCCTGCAATTCTCATTATCTGTCCAACCAGCCATCTACATGAAACAATGACACAAATCATCCCTTTACAACTTTACAAGCAAACAAAAGGGATTTCGTATTTGCTAGTAATGGATTTTACATTTCAGTGTGAATGTTCTGCTTAGTTTTATAAAGTTGAGTGAACTATGAGCTGAACCATAAATAGAGGAACCTGGGAACCTTCCCTATAAAGAGAGGATACACATACTAATGGGTCACTCCTAGGGCTACATTCTGAAAAAGAAGGACCAAATATAGGATGTCAATTGTGACACAGAATGATTTCTCAATAAAGGGCCTGGTAATAGATCAGGAGCTACAGAGTTGAGTGCATTTTAGCTGCAAAGAAAGACTGACAACTCAGACTGAAAAAGCCTCTTTCTTTTTTTTTTTAAATTATTTTTTCTTAAATAAATATCAATCCCAGTTTCCTCTCCCTCCATTCTCCCATGCTCCCCCGCCCCCCCCCATTTCCCACCCACTTCTCAGGGAGGGTGAAAAGAGCCTCTTTCTTAAGGAATAGATAGAGCCAAGACTGATAATACAAGCATTCAGGAGTCTGAGATAGGAGGATTGCTGTGTGTTTGATGCTAGTTAGACTTTCATAGCAAATTCTGGATCAGAGAGAGAGAGAGAGAGAGAGAGAGAGAGAGAGAGAGAGACAGAGAGAGAGAGACAGAGAGAGAGAGACAGAGAGAGAGGAAAAGGAAAAAGGAAATAGAAGGGGGGGATGAGGGAAGTAAGAGGAAGTGATGGTACAGGGAAGCACCATTTTAAGACCTCTCATCACTTTAGAGTAACTGAAGCTGAGGCACATGGCAGTGTGTTCTTGGAAAATCAAAGCAGCATCTGAACATCATGGCATTTGCCCTATGTCCTTGGCAACAGGTGGAGAATGGCATGAGCCATGATGGCAACAGCAGTGACCTTTGTTTTAGAATCATCGTGATTGAAAAAGCATCATTGTTTAGTGAAAACCGGAGCAACAGAAGATAGGTGGAAGTAATTCATTGGGTCTGTGAATACAATAAAGACAGTTTCTGGTAATTCTACAAGTCAACAGGGAAGATTCACAGTAGCTGGAGATTCTGTCAAAACTCAGGGCTGACTATGAAAATCCATTTTACCTGTGTAATGTTACTGTCCTACTTAGTTTTCATCATTATGACAAATACATCACAAAAGCTGTTTGGGATTCATGTTTCACAGGTTTTGATCCTGTTCATGTTTGTCTGACCATTATGTCTAGGATGTGTTATGGGAGAAGAAAAGAAGATGTGAAGAAAATTGGGAGGACAAAAAGAGAAGAACCTCATACTCCTCCTTACCCTGGCCAACTTCTGGAATACCAGTGGAGCTGAGAATAGACATTTGCACCTTGATCATGGAGAAACAACTCTTATTCAAATCATGACAATTATTTTATTCACTCCTTAGGCTGGTCTTATCTGGCCCGTGTTCCATCAGAAAAACATGACAAGAGCCACGTAGAGTCAAAGGAAAATTTCTCATTCCTCTAGGGACTGAGGGTCAGGACCTGGAGAAAATATCTCTACCTCCCTCCATAATGAAGCTTTATGGTTCCCCTTCTCTAGTCACAGTACTGGTTATGAAAAGGACTATGTTCTCTAGGCTAAGAGAGGTTAAGGAACACAGCAGAAGAGGCTCATGCTAGCCTCCCTCCTTGCAACAGATCTCACACCATTCCAGATCAGAAGCACTTTACAACCCTTTCTGGTTTTTACTTTTTCTCTTCTCAATGGGATCAGAAAAGAGAAAAAAAGAAAGTCAAGGATGGGCCAACCAAGCCACCTTGTTCTGAATGATTAAGAAGAATAAGAACAAAGAAATGAGGAAGAGATTGGGGAGTGCAAGGCCAAGACATGAGAGATGAAGTCAATCCACTATTAGTAGATGGTCTTCAAACGCTGATTCCTTGCAACAGAAACTGTAGAAGCCCCTCCAGTATGCAATGAAATATTCTCACTGCTTGCTCTTTCTGAAAGCTCACTTTGTTTCTTTTGTATTTTGGGAGGTGTATTTTGGTTTCCTTGGTATCCAACACTGTGCTTAGTTTATTTTCAAGGAATCTTTTTCAATACTGGGGACAAAAGTGATGAGCAAAGCAGCCATGTCACAGCTGTCGTGTAATTTGAATTTCAGATGACAGTGGCAGCACCTACGTAAAAATACATAAGCCAACAATAATATACAGCTCTGACATCAAGACAGACCTTGACGTCACAAAGCAGAATGCAGTGTCTGGAAATAGAGCTGTAGGCAGAGCAGGATGAAGTTTGGCAAAAGTGCCAATGAACTCAAAGGGAAGAAAATAATCTTTACAGAAATAACACTGTTGTATGGGAGAAACAGGAGTCTAGGGTGATGAGGATGTCCTACCTCTTTCCTTAAAGGGTAACAATTCCAGTGCATGTATTTGTCCAATTGGGAACTCCAGTAGTCCTCCTGTCTCTGCCTTACCCACTCTGGGGTGTTCAACAGATGTAACTGCTCTTAGCTTTTTTACATAGATACAGGAGATATGAACTCAAGTCACTCTCCTTGAAAGTCACACTGCTTAAGTGGCAGTCAGTTTTTCTGCTGGGCCATCTCTCTAATCCATTAGGAGAGATGGTTTAGAAAGCTAGACAGATTTTAGGAGCAGAAGAGAAAAGCAGCAGGTATAGTTAGAAAATGATTAACCCGGTGGAGGGCATAGAGGAAGCACGGTGTATGTGGTAAGCTAAAGGAATGAGGATATGTGCTGGAGGATATGGTGGATAGATGTGGCTGTTAGCTTGACACATTTCAGAACTTCATTGGCAGAGTTATCCTCAACATATTGGCCTATAGACATGCCTTTGTGGCATTTATTTTCTCGGTTGCTAATTAATACAGGAGGGGCCAGGCCACTCTGAACAGTACTATGCCAAGACAAAGGGGCCAGAGTACTTTGAAGAAATGTAGCTTAATAAGCTAGTAAGCAGTATTTCCCCATGGTTTATATGTCAAGTTCTTGCCTTGAGTACCTGGATTTGCTTCTGTTGGTAATGGAACTATAATCTAAAAGCTAAAAAAACTTTCTTTCACCAAATTATCTTTGACCATGCTGTTTTATCATAGCAACAGAAAATAAACTAGAACCTGGTGACTTCTATGATTATAACTGAAGATAAAATAAAGAGCAAAATCTGTCATTATCCCTCCACTGAGTTCTTATCTGCTAGGGATACAATGGTTCCAGTTGTAGAAATAACTGGGGAAGAACAGTTGAGGAGAAGATAAATGAAGCTGACATTTGACATACGAATTGATGTCTCAGAGAAGTCAAGACTGCATATGAGAACTGTGCATGTGGCAGCCACACAGATGACATTAGAAAAAAGGAGGATCAAAGAGGCCCTTACACACAGATAAGGAAAGAGGACTAATGTTGGAGTAAGGTGATGTATCCCTTGGATTTTATGCACAGATTCACAGATCCTAGAAAGTGAAGTTCTGATGGCACTGAGGACTAGGATAGAGTGATTTTTCTTGATTATTAAGATTTTCAGTGCAGTCTCCCAGTCATTTGTGTTGAAAATCTTTCTGGGGTTTAGCCTACAGTTCATGGACTAAGACAAGAGGTGTATGTGTGTGGGGTTGGTACAATTCAGCATATTTAGCTATGGTGACCAGGAGTGAGGACAATGAGCCAAGGAAGGCAAACAGTTCTTACCTACAGGAAAATACAGAAACAATTTTTTCCTCTTGAACTTGTAGAAAAAGTCTTGGTTGTCACGATGTCTTAGTTTCCAGAAAACACATTTTTTTTTCTCCAAAATGTGAATAAAAGTATATTCTTTTACAAGGGTAGAATGGACACAGGAAATTTTCAAGGCCATGCCAATGTTTTACAAGTGCACACCAGCCAGGTCATCCAGTGCCAGAATCAGGGTTAGTGATGTCATTTCTAGTGAGCTTCAGTGGTGGCTTAGGTCCTGTATTTGGAAGAAACCAAGGTCTAATAAGTAAGGGAAATGAATTCTAGGTGGAAGATCAAGGAGGACAAATGGAAGAAAGGCAAGCAAAGAGGAGAGGAAACTGAATCAGAAAGCATATGATGGGAGATGCTATTCTGTAAATATGAATAAAGCACTGTTGGCCAATGGGAAAGCAAGATAGGCGGGGCTAGGAGACAAGGAGGAAAGAGGAAGTAGGAAGGATTAGTCAACATGGAGAGCCCAGAGAGGTACAACACCAGCTGCTCTGGCCAGTAAGATGAGCCACATGGAAATACTTAGAATAGTAGAAATGGGTTAATCATTAAGACAGAGCTAGCCAATAAGGAATTATTAACTGGCCAACAGCCTTATATAAAATACAGAGTATCTGCGTGTTATTTGGGGCTGGCACGGCAGTGGGACCAGTTGGGCTGGTGGAAAACAACTAGCTACAAGCATATGGTAAGTAGGGAGACTGGTGGCCATGATGGCCTAACTTAGGGTCTGTCCAGCCACAGCTTGATTTATACCCATAGTCAGTGTGTGATTGGTGATTATAAGAATATGACTTTTGATACTAATACTAATTTCCAATTATGTGATCCTGGGAAAGAAGCAAAATTATATATATATATATATATATATATATATATATATATATATATATGCAAAACAAAACAAAGCTAAAAAAAAACTCACCACAAAGAGGACAAGAGATAGTTTATATTCTTCATCTTAATATCAGTGGCCATGTCAAGTGAACACATCTTTAGGTAACCAATTCTGTGTTCTGGTAAGTTATTTTATGAGGTTTTTAATAGAAGTAGAACAAACGGGGCACCATATCAAGGCACTTTTTTTCATGCACTGGTGAAATCATTAGGCAGGTAGGTTATACTCAAATAGGGAAAGCTGTTAAAGGTTTCATGCTATCTGATGATACTCTTAGTGTGGTGGAAGCTAGTGATCTGCTGAGTTAGTACATTTCAAAAGTCCTGCACAAAGAGGGTAAAGATTAGTTAATAAGGTGCTAAAGATAAACCAAGATAATTCTAATTAGACTCTTGACATGCAATATTTTTATCTATTACGATCATTTAAGTTTTTCTAAAATTGTATGTGTATGGATTTTTTGCCTGCATATATGACTACATGCCATGTGTGTGTCTGGTTCCCTTGGAGGCCACAAGAATGGGTTTGATCCTCAGGCACTGGAATTACATATGATATTGAGGCACCATGTTCACATGTTCTGAGAATCATACCTGAGCCTTCTAGAAGAATATCCAGTACTCTTGAACTACTGAGCCATCTCTACAGCTGCCTATGATTGAATTTTTTAATCAGTATTGCAAAAGCATTCTTTACTCAGAGGTGCAGCTTCTTCCCAGGAACTTTCATTGCCAGATACATGGGCACACACATAGCTGTTATATACTTATATTATAAGCTTCACTTTACAACATGTAAACCACATATAACCACAAAAATGTACAGTAGAGGAATGATTTGTGTGAACTGAGGATAGCAAGATGATATAGGACTTAGAATTATGGAAGGCAGGTGTGTGTGTGTGTGTGTGTGTGTGTGTGTGTGTGTGTGTGTGTGTGTGTGTGTGTGTGTGTGCACATGCGCGCGCACATGCCTATATGTTTGTTAATGTGTTTTATAGGTCACAGGACAACCATGCATATCAATTCTCTCCTTTCACCTTATTTGAAGCAGGGTGTCCTCTTCATAGCTGCAGATACCAGGCTTGATGACTCAAACTTCCTGTTTCCACCTTGGTAGGTGATTTGGGATTCTCAAGGCCTGATATTACACTCAGCTTTGCCCGGATACTAGGGATTCAAACTCAGGTCCTCATATTTGTATAATAAGTTTTTTTTTAACCTATTGAGACCTCTCCCAGGTCTTAGAGCATGTTTTTTAAAGAGTTTGAAATTCAAATGCCAATATTTTTAGAGAATAGATTGGGAAAAAAACTCTTGATAGGTATAAAATAACAAATAAAACTTGGAAGTCTCATGGAAATGTTTGTTTTTTTTATTTATGCAGATAGTTGAACTGAATAAGAAATGTTATAACTACTTACATTAGAATTATAATGCTGCCTCTTTTTTCTCCTCTCTCTGTTAGGAATAGGAACATTGCACAAAAGAGCTGCCACAGGGGAAAAAAAGAGCAAAAGAGCTAGGAGTAATGCCCTGCATGTCTATACCAAAAGCTGAGTGATGGTGAATGTATTGGCCTGGATAGAAGTGCAATGGATACAAAACCAAACACCATAGAAGTTGGATAGGATACTGTAATGAACTCTTAAGGGAAAAATAAGGAAACAAATGCTAACAAGTATATCAGAATACCCATGTGGATGTCTCAACAGAATGGCACGAATTTGTGTAGTGTTTTTTCATCTAGTCATCACCAGATGCCATCTTAGATTTGTCCCAGTAGCTCATAGCTTCTGGAGAGAATAATGAGAGGTCAGCACATCTATAGCAATGATAATGCAGCATTGGAGACTCACTAAGGAGGGTTAGCTATTACTTTCTCTCACACACACAAATACATACATCAATCCTGAGTGATGCTAGAATATTTAAGAATGAAAGCATCTTGAAGTAGTCAGACTTTATTATAAAGCTTACTTAATGTCTCTATTCATAAAGGCATGGGACTTTCTGGTAATGTTGTCGTTTTGAGGTCACTTATGCCCCCACCTATGATCTGTAAGAAAGCCCAGTAAAATCACTGGTCCCACTAGATTAGACTTTGGTGAAGTCCTACTTTGGTCTGTCCTGGGTTCCTGTATTAGGGAAGTTAATACAGCAATAATCAAATGTGAGCTCTTTCTGAAGATAAAGCTGGAATTTTTGTTTTGTTTAGCCTGAAAAACAAGAGACAAAGAAAGACTGACTGAAACAAATTGGGATGGCAAGCTAATAGAGGATGAAAAGCAGACAAGGCCAATCATCTCCCCTTGAACATGCCTCTTTTCTTTAAGCAAGGCAATGATCTCCAACATGTCAACCTTGGTCACAGGGAAATTCAAAATCAAGACTGATGAAAGGAAAGTGTGAAAACATGAATCCCTTCAAATTTTTGAGTCTCAGGGAACTGAAAAGAGCTAGATGTTTGATTATATACCACCATAGTTTTGGGACTAAAGAATGGAAGAAATGTGATCTGGAGAAAGGGGATCTTTCTTTGAAGCAATACTTGAAAAACATTTGCTTTCAACAAAAGTTAAGTGTTTAACAAAAGACATTGAAATAAATTTTCATGTTGTTGAATTAATTTTTTAGGTAGTCTAATCTGAAACCTAAACTGTAGAAAGCTTTTTTTGTTTGTTTGAGACAGGTTGTTTTGGTATCTCCCTGGCTGCCCTCTTTAAACCAGGCTGATTGCAAACTTGGAGATCCCATTTCTGCCCCCCAAGTGCTGGGATTAAAGGCATGTAGGCATGTAGTATGACTGCCCGGCTGAAAAATAAAATTTTAACACAACATAAAATCTTACCTTTGAAGTTTCCAAGTGGCCGGAGATATCATATAGCTCTTTATGGGTACACACTACATTGTATATTCCCTAGGTTTCTGACAAAAATGATGTACAATGCACACAATTTTTTTTAACTATCCAAAAACTTTCTAAAGCCGAGAAACTGAATAGTCAACTTTCTCTTCATCTTTGTGATTCTAAACTTTTGGTGACCAGAAAAGAAAAAAAAATGTCTTTAAATTTATTTTAGGAATCCACCACTTACACATTGCTTTTCTGAAAGATTGAATTAGATACACAATGGAATGCTACTCAGTGGAAACACACACACACACACACACACACACACACACACACACACACACACACACACACACTCACACACAAAACAAAAAACAAACAAACAAACAAAACACTGGAATCTTGAAATTTTCAGGCAAATGAATTGAAGTAGAAAAAAACCATCCTGACTGAGGTAACCCAGTCACAAAAAGACAAATTCAAGCCTTCACCAAGTAACTTATGGAAGCAGAAACAGACACTCACAGCTAAACACTAAACCCAGTTACAGAGAGAGAGAGAGAGAAGAGAGATGAGCAAAGCATCATGACAAGGCTGGAAAAACCCATAGATATAATTTAAAATTCATAATTATTCTTAAGAAATTAATACAACTTGGAAATTTAAGGAAGTTCTTTGACCTCTCAGAATAAACGGTGATCATTCCTTTGATATATTTATTTGCATAAATCCTATATGCATTTTTACATTGTTGTAATAGCTAGACTACCAAATTATCCATCAGTATTTACTGACTCTAGCCTTAAACAATCAGAATTTTGAGTGTAATTATATCTTCTGAAAGTGAAATTTTATAAACATATGGCCTCATATCCATTGCTTTTTTTGTTTTGTAATAATTGTCCCCATTTTGCTTTGTAACAAAGATTGAAGGGACATCATTGCAAATAGAAAATGTTATTGTATAGAGTTTGCCTTTGGAGTTTATTCCTTCATTATAGTTGTAGTAAAATTTGTCTATACATGTTATTCAATACTTGTTGGAGTTTGTGAGATTTCTTCAAATGGAAACATTAGGTCCCGGACTTTGTTTATCCTACTGTCACATGTAAACAGTTTCACTTGTCTCCCAGAGCCAGCAACTACCACTGTGCTCTTAGTTTCTTTGTTATTGAATATTTTAGGTTCACATGTAAAAACATGCATGGTTCTGTCTGTGTTACCCTTTTCTTTTTTCTTTTTTCTTTTTTCTTTTTTGATATAATTCTCTGGGTTGCCATGCATGGGAGGATGTAGTATTTATGTCTGAATGACATTCCATCATTCTGTGCACCAATGTTTTTGTTCACTTAATGGGCATCTAAGATGTTTCCATATTTTAGACTATTGGCTTTTCATTTTGCCTGGAACACTTGGAAGTGGGTAGTTCATTGAAATGCTGAGGTTCTTCTTTTGTGGGATGCTGGATTACATTGTGGTTCTACACTCCCTTTGGGATTTTGAAACATTTACTTATATTGTCCTATCATTAAATAAAATATGGAGTCAGGTATTGGGGCAAAAACATGATTGGTTAGAGAAAAAGCAGAGAAGATAGCAGTCTCTCTCTTTGCTTCTTTCTCTTCACCATTCTAAAGGACACATGAATCTTTCTCAGCCCCTCTCTAGTACTCCTTGTGTCTCTCTCTATGTATCCTGTTTCTCCAAAATCTCTATGGCTAATTCTTGTCATCCAGTCACTAACTCTGCCCCATGATTCAAGGTTAAATCTTTTGGCAGTCTCAGTGTGTCAGTGCAATCAAATATCTTGAAAAATATCCTTTTTTGTATTTATAAGAAAGAAAGGTTTTCACTTTAGCATATATATGTATATATATAATACAATAAGAACAATTATATAAGAATTACATTTACAATGTCTAGTGCAGTTGTATTTTGGAAGTTCAGAGAAAATACTCTATTATATATACTATGTTGGCTCGTCTAAAATTTTGTACCTAATTTACTATCAATCATAACTTGTGTTACTAACCTAGAAATATCATTTTAGACCTTAAAACATTCTCTTAGACAAACAATGTAAGCTTTTATGTTTTTCAACCTTATACACCTTACATCTCTTTTGTGTGTTTCTCTTCTGAATTTGATAACAAGGAAAACTGCATCTATAACTGTCTAATCCTCAATCCTATCAGAGACCAAAGAAGGATATAACATCATATTACCACAGAAAGTAATTTCCAAAACTTTAGAAATGACAGAGAAATTTGGCCTTCTAGACAGCCACCCAACATTCTTCTGCAACTTTGGGGCATCCATCTTCAGCCTATGGGCCTAGAATATCAGATAGACTTTATTTCAAAGCAGGAATTTTGAAGGACTGCCATATTCTGTCTTAGCAAATTTCATCACTCTCCATTTTTTTGTGTCCTGCTTGTCAAATTTGGATAGCATTCTGTCAGACATTGAGGCAAGAGCAGCATCTTGTTCAGTAGCTAAGGCTGCTACCATGAAAACAAACTCCATATGGAACTTCTTCAATGCCTATCATCCTTTTCTGAAGTAAATTGATGTTGCCAAGAGCAGACATGTCTGACTGTCATGAAAATCCTTATGTTATTAAAACATCTTACATGAAAAAAAATAAACTTAAAAAACTCTTCCATATTATTGAGGTATCTGAGGTGAAGACCATCTTCTCATCTAAAATATCTGTTTCACCTTGAAAACATATGTAATGTGGCCAAAAATTTGTTATAGATGACCTACAACTACCATGCATTTCTTTTTTTCTTTTACTTTTTATCTTTTTTTAATTTTTTTTTTATTTTACATGTTGATCCCAGTTTCCTCTCCCTCCCTCCCTCTTACCCTCCTTTCCCCCTCACATGCACTCTGACCACCCTCCCCTCCCATCTGTCCACCCCCATTCCACATGTAGGGCTATGCTATCCAGGTGGGGTTATGTAAATCTATCAAGTCATTTGAAGTAGGGACTAGGACTTCTCTCCTGTATCTAGGTTAAGGGATATCCCTCCATGTGGGATGTGACTGCAAGATTCTTTTGTGCACCAGGAATACATCCTGGTTCCACTGTGTGAGGCCCCTTAGACTGCTCAGTCCTTTTAGCTGAGACCCATATTCAGGGCGTCTGACTAACTTACCTTTCTTAATTATCCTAAATAGGTTGTAATAAAAACTTTCAAGGACTAGAAGTTTACATACTATTTTTAAATAAGATGCATAGATACAGTACCTTAAATAATAGAAACATATGTACAGTATAACAAAAATAACCTTAAATTTATATAAATATACAAAAATACTTTAAACAAGAGTAGAAACAGAGTTTAACAAAATATCTTTACATTTGTATCAAAATAAAAAGTCAATAGTTGAGAATTATAATTATTCTGTTTATTTAAAAGTAGATTCATTAATCTATCCTTTTCCCTATCATTCACATATTCCCCCTTTTTTACTCTTCAGAATGAGACCACTGAGTTTATTCTTGTTCAATTCTTCCCACAAAGGTTGTACTAACTTGCATTTTTTACCCACAACACTTAAGAACTCCATTTTTCCCACACCCTTAACAGTATTTATTTCCTCTTGTCTTTTGATTACAGTGTTCAAGCAGGTATAAGGTAAAATACATTGAGATTTGATGGGCTTGTGTAGGAGCTTAGAGACATTGAGCATCCTTTCATATACCCAATTGCTATTTATATGTCTCTTCTGGAGAATATCTGTTCAGATATTTTTGGTTTTCTAATTAGATTGGATTTTATTTATTTGGTTGAATGCGTTTTCCATACTTTGGTTTTGGATTTATATACATAGATGTGCTTTAGTTACCTATATATTTGTTGTCATACTAGAAAAAAACTGTTGCCAAGAAAAACGTTGATGACATATTCTTTCTCAAATCTTTTATTAGTCTCATACCTAGTGTTTTTGCTTACTTTATTTTGGTTAGAACACTTTAGTGTCTGTTCTTTGCCTGTGTTGTTGTTTTTTCTTTTACTCTTCAAAAATCACTTTATCTTTGTGTGCTGTACAATGCAAGAACTTCTTAAATTTAATATAATCAATTCAAATTTCTCAAATTTATTACAACTCTTAGATGTTTTCAATAGAAATTTTTTTCCTTTCTAGAGTGATCCCTTCTGCAATGTCTTGTTTCAATCCATTTTCTCTTTTTTTTCTGCAGCCATGAAGTAGCTGCCACAATATCCCCAGAAAATATGTCTAAATTGGTCATAGTTGTTGTGCTTTCTATTCTGATCATTGTATAAGGAAAATTCAGGTGTTTCAGCATATCAGTTTAAGGAAAAGTTAATTGGGAGAATCTGCACAATCCTGTATTCTCTTTAGGAGTTTAGAAACAATGATCCCATTTCAGCATGTTTGAGTTCATATAAATACACACAATAGATACTTCTAATGTAGCCATCTTGAAATCATGAGGTAAGTAGGTCTAAAAACAAAAATAAAACAAAACCTCAACAAACTTGAAATAACACACACAGGTAGCATTGATGTTAATTTGACCAGAGCCTTCACAAAAATCCCCTCTGTCCCTGTATTTCTGGTTGTAAGAAACAATGAAGTTATTTGAGCAAACCCACATAAGAATTGTTTTTTACAAGAAGTTGTGTTAATCAAGATGGGTCACTTTTTCATTTTCACATTTCATTTAGGCATTTTTTCAAAAACTGAAGCAATTATATTTAATAATTTTATCATCTTTCTTATTTAAAAAGTTGTTTCAGAAGGACACAAACCTTATTCTAGCCCCTTAATGTCGTTCTCTTCTTGTATATTGAATTATCTGTTTATAGCTTGTTTTGAGGCTGCCAAGTATTTCTGGCACTTGTTATGTTCTTGGTCCTACACTGATGACTTATTTTAAATGACACAGAATATATTCATGAATCTAAGAAAGCAGTGGCATGTGTATCTTAGCCTCACATACATGGAAAACTATTTCTTGTCTTATTCAAATTTGTGTTACTTGCAACTTTAGCTTAATACCAAAGGAAGAAAATGATGAAAATAGCTTAATTATAAACAAAGGAAGAAAGCTTTAAAATGTCAGGAACAGTTGAAGTTAAAAAGAAAGTATCTTATAGAACTCACTCAATAAAAAAACAAAAACAAAAACAAAAACATTGATTTTCCCTGCCCAACAACAGGCTATGTCTGCCAGAGGAACAGTTAGGCCAACTGCCTGAGGACCTTCTTCATTCCCTAGTTTCTAAAAGATTCAATCCTGTCTCTTTCTACCTCATTGCTGTGTTCAAGCTCCCAACACTGGTACATACACCTGCCCAAACAAAGGCTATGTCTGCCAAAAGACCAGATAGGCTGTCCAACTCAGGACCTCTTCTACATTCCCAGTGGCCCCTCTAACTGCACTCATTGCTGTGTTTAGCTTCTAACTGAAGCAGAGACTTAAAGCAGGATCAGAAGTCACTATAACCCCAGGCAGATTACCCACCCACAGTCCTGACACACATTGCTGCCTCCCTGACATTTTCCCCAATCACCCCTCCCCTCCTTGTTACCATGTCCAAGCCCACAACATGGGTGTAGACCACAAGATCAACAATAGACTACAATGACCACCAAAAGTACAGCCCAACTCAGGTAGACGACCTGCTCAACCACAAGACACAGAAGTCAGAAGACCAGAGAGGAAACAGAAACCAAGGAACAAAATGCCTATCACCAATACAAACCCAGAAATCAGTACCTAGACCTATAATCACCCTAAACCAAGTTGTCTAGAATCCAGCTTAAGAACATAATCAAAAACAACCAAGGCACTATGTCAACACCACAACCCAGTTATTCTATAACAGAAAGTCCTGAAAATTCCAAAACAGATGAAGATTAAGAAAAATATCATAAAGACAACTTTGTGAAGATGATAGAGCTCCTTGAAGAATAAATGAATAAATGCCTTAAAGAAATCAAGGAAAAGACAAACAAAAATAGAAGGAAATGAATAACCCCTTTAAAAGAGCACTCCAAAAAGAAGAAGAAAGAAATAAGTTGTTCAAGGCCTGAAAATGGAAATAGAAGCAATAAAGAAAACACAAACTACTGGGGAAATTCTGGAAATGAAAAATCTATGTAAGCAAACAGGAACTACAGTGGCAAATTTTACCAATGGTATACAGGAAAAGAAAGAAAATATCAGAAGTTGAAGGTATGATAGAAGAAATAGATACATTGATCAAAGAAAGCAGCATTAGAAGGAAGGTTCATAGCACTAAGTGACTACATTAAAAAGTGGAGAGATCTCATACAATCAACTTAACAGCACATCTGAAAGTTCTAAAAGAAAATGAAGCAAGTAAACCCAGGAGTAATAGTTGCTAAGAAATTGGGGGCTAAAATCAATAAAATAGAAACAAAGACAACAATACAAAAAAAAATCAATGAAACAAGGAGTTAGTTCTTTGAGAAACTCAACAACATAGGAAAACCATAGTTCAAACTAACTGAAAGGCAGATTGAATATCCAAATTCACAAAATCAGAAATGAAAAGAGGAACACAACACTCTGGAGGAAACATCTCAACCTCCCTTTATCATGGAGGTTTAATGTTTCACAGAGTGACTAAGTATCATTCCAAATAGTTTATTTAGATTAGGGTAATGTGTGTACTCTTGTATAGATGTGCATTTATGACTATGTCAAAGCCCTAAATGCATCAGACCCATGAAAACAACAGGATCTTCCCTAAATCAAGCTCAGGAGAATGGAAAGGCATTCTCCTGGTCCAAGTATGGATGTTGACAGTATGTTCAGAACTTAAAACATACCAGTCACAGCTTCCTCCATGTAATGAAAGCAGCCTGAGACTGCTCTCTACAAAGACCTACTACCAAGGATCGGTAATCTCATTCCCTGGCTCCACCCCTCAATGGGTGTGGTCAGTGCCACAGAAGCAGACACAGTGAATATCCCACTACAATTCCCCTTTTAGTCTAAAGAAAAGATTTAAGCTTGATACAAAACTATATACAAAACAGTGAATAACAAGTGTGCTCTAAGATAAGGAAAATCGAGAACAAAGCCACAAACATACCTAGTCCTAGGGTGAAAGCAAAAGGGAGTTTACAATAGAGTTGTCCTAAGCTGAAAAGCTTAAGTCTAGTACCTAATATATCTAACTAGGAAGAGAGAATAATACTTAAGATAGTTTAATCACCTCATCAAGACCTGAGAAGGAAAATAACGATACCAGGGTAGACAGGAAGCGCAGATGGGCAACTTCCAAAAGGTGCAGTGAGGACAGAAACAGCAAGGTACCTGGACAGTCACCCAAGGTCTCACAGCAATGTTGGTACAGCCAGTTTTGGCTAAGGCCAGGAGTATTTGACAGACCACAACAAAAGCAGGGAGGTAGAAAGGCTGTCTTACCCTGACTTGGCAAGGTTCAGCAGTCTTCTATGTTTGTCTCCTGCAAGCATATAGGACCACATGTCCAAATCAGTGGTCAAGGTTGAGGCAGTTCCTTGCCCAAGAGGCCATGGCCGAAGCGAGGATGAACTCCAGAAGGAGCAACAACAGTGTCCAACATACTTTCAGGAAAGTGCATGGTGCTGTCAGGAGCAACAGTGTCTCATGTCAACGGAGTACTAATATAGAAACATTTAAATGCCATGTTCTGCAGGTCTATGAAGTGATTGAAGATTAAGCATCTATGTCTGACTAATCTCATAGGCAAAGGAAACATGGGTGAGGATAATCTGTAATACTCAGGAGCTTGGCTAACAAAGCTGAATAAAACTTCCTTGAGTAAAGCAAGGATAAATACCTAAACAATATAAATATGTACATATATATATATATATATATATATATATATATATATATATATATGCACATGTAAATTCCTAAAGTAGAGGTAGAGTAAAAATGTCTAAACAAGAGGTAGAGCTCTAAAGGGAAGCATGACAAATATCCCAATTTGTATCAAATACAAAATGTCTTGAACACAAGCAAGAGTATACATACATAGAATATGGCAAGTATAATGTGCATAAAACATCATAAATGGAAAGATTTCACACAAATAACAAATATAAGATACAATTCTTCCAGGAAGAGAATAAACTTAATTTTACATAGGTTACCACAAATAAGAATATATAACAATGTAAGCTGTAATACTAATGTCTCACTCTTACTAAATAATTCAGAAGAAAATAGGCTAATCTACATATATCCATTCTGAACCATACCTTTCCCAACCATACCCTATTCCTGTCTAAAAGAGATAACCAAGTCTAAGTATTAAGCCTCTCTCTTCCTGTTGATATTAAGTTTACTGTGTATTTTCTTGCTTATTCCAGACACTATTTCTTTGCAGTCATTGCTTTCCATAGACTAACCATGTCCCTCTTTCTTCTATCCAGCATCTTCCTCTGAGGTTCCTTTTTTGTGTGTGTTTTCCCTACATCCACTGTTTAGTTTTTCTTCCACTACATGCTCCTGTAATATATTGGATTGTCTCATCATGATTTTCTGTAGAACTATAGAATCATTTTTTTTAAGTATAATCATTTGGCACAATCCTCTAACCTCCACTCAGTAACCAAGGACTTATTTACAAAGATCCTCCTCTTACTCAATTTTCATTGCAATTTCTAATTCATAAAATTTACAAGGATTTAGCAAAATTTATGTTCTTAGTCCACTTTCTTGGAAAGTCTTTACCTCATTGTGAAGACTGATATTTCTTCAGCTAAAAATAATTTATTCTAACACACTGTGATTTTTCTCCTCACATGTTGTATTCTATAATTTCTGTTAATGGGAAGCTTGCTGTCCATTCTTTGCTCATGCAATAAGAATACAGCACTTTGCTGGATAGTGTTGGTGCACCACTTTAAATCTCACACTCTGGAGCCTAAGACAGGCAGATCTCTGTGAATTCATGGCCATCTTGGTCTTCAGAGCTAGTTCCAGGAAAGCTAGGGCAGTAACACAAAAAAATTTTGTTTCTGAAAGAATAAAAGAGAGAGAGGGAGAGAGAAAGAGAGAGAGGGTGGGAGGGAGGGAGGAGGTAGAGAGGAAAGGAAAGAGAAAAGGAGGGAGTAGGAGGAGGGAGGAAGGAAGAGAGGGAGGGAAGGAAAGAATTTAGAAAGGAAGAGGCATTTGTGCAATGAACTAAATGAAATAGCATTTTTATTCACAGATTAAGTATATATTATTAATTGTCAGCTTAATTATTCATATGCAGAATCTCCATTTTCTGCTATCTCCCTTTGCCACTGAAATGTCAAATCAACTATTATTCAGGAAAGTATCTTTGAACTTCTTTCATGTTTTCTACTCACTTATGACTACTGTTCCCCATTCTTGACTTATGGCATGAAATTTTTCTTATTTCATGTTCTGTTTCTTCAGAGATGATTTTTTTATGTGTTCATATCACCACCTCCTCTTACCTTTTTGACTTTTTTGTTATGCCTTATGTTTTATTTAACATGCAGAATTAACTCAACATGTGCAAAATCATTCTGCTACCTGTGCAAAGAACTCCAAGCTTGCATCAACTCACTGAATAGAACAGGAAACCTACTCCCTGAAGAGCTTCTGCCCAGGCTCATGGCACTTCCTTGACATGAGTTTTAAAAGGCAGTAGTTATCAACCATGTTCATTTCTCCAGACCTGATGTCTAAGCCAGAATCTTGTCCATAGTGACAAACTATTTTATTTCGAGGTTGTCATTTGTGAGCTGTAATCTGGAAGTTCAAATCTTATTTAGTCAATAGGGATAAATTCTAGAAACCTGTCTCTGACTTGCTTGCCTTCATCCTGTAACAACATCAAATTACTTTGATATAAAGGACTGGCTGTGGATTTAGGGGAAACAATACTTATGGTTTTCTGCAGTGCTTTTCAACTAACATAATCTAGTTTAATAAGTTGTTCCTAAGATTGTTCAGTCTGATCCTCTGTTGATATTTCTCCCAGTATTTCAGGATGGCTATGCATTGCTTATATCCCTTAAAATAGTTTGGAAACTAGACAAAGCAAAGGCCAATGTTTAGGTTCTCTCCTTGGAAATCACAGTTCCTAGAAATTCTGTCTTGACCCTAAAGGCCACCAACGGTCCAGAAATAATAACTTTCTGTTTTCCTTGGACACCCACTGCCTTTTATGTAGCTTTGTGTTCTCTTGTGATGATCTACATGTTTCTCTCTAAAGCTGAAGGTTGTGATCATCCTGCTTTAGGGAGCAAATATTAGTATTGCAGTTGCAAGATTTGTTTGGAAGCTTGAGTTTTTATCAGAAAGTAAAGTGTGATCTTACTAAACCAGCTTCAGTTACAATTTATTATTTTATTTCTAAAACTCATTAATTGGTGAATTGGCATAAGCCTGTACTTGAAAGCCTGAACTAAGTAGATTACATTGAATTCAAGGCTAGCCCTGAGTATATTGTGAGACCCTGGATCAATTAAAACAAAATAATGAGTAAACTAGTAATAACAATAAAAATATGCTTCATTAGCTGCAGTAACTCAGCCTTATTTAAAGGAAAAATGGTTTCAAATCATTTCGTTTTTGTTGCCTTAAAAGATATTCATGGAAATTTTTAAAGAGTGTGGTCACAGTTTGTCATTGTCACTCCTGACCACAACTCTTGTCTCTGTAGCATTACTTAAAGAACAGTTGGCTGTCTTTCGCACCCAAGACTATTTCTCCAGTATACAAATAACACAGCCCTTGGACATTTACATCATTAATCGAAATCACACATAGAAACTACTCCTACAGAATGCTATGTGGACATGTGGGATTATGAAGGGCCATTATATTGGGGTATTGAGTGAGATTTATATAGGATGACCATGAACTGGAAAATAAAAGATTGGATTTTACTATTTTAGAAGTCTTCCCTCTTAGTTGTTAAGATATTTAACAGAGGAGTTAATATAGAACAAATGCTACCATGAGTGCTTAACCTGGCATTATTCTTCTCCTCTTGGTCCTTTCCATTCATTTCCATGCTTCTGACTCCAATATCTCTTCAGGATGATATCTGAGTTTTTCTGAGCTTCTTTGGAACTCTGTCCCAGAAATATCACCCAAATGCAAAAGGAATCTAAGAGCTTTAGTGTTCTGTAGTGGTGAGGGTCCTGAAGGACTTTTAGATATTATGTCAAGAGTCTGTGCTCCTTACAGAGAAGGCAGCTTTAAATAAAGCTGTTATATTTACATTAACTATAGAAATGACGAGGCAGCTAATTAAGATTTATTTTTAAAAATTAGGCTCTTTCCCTAGAACACAAGCCTCTAAACATTAATTATTCACAAACTGAAGATAATTGGCAATAATTCATATCATGAAATCCATGATATAAAAGACTAAGAAATAATAAAATCATTCATACATGTAAAAATAATGTATCCATAATAAAAATAGCTACTTTATTATTCATGTTTAATTTATTACAAGCTGATTCATATGGAAATGTTATGTATTTAAATAGTTACAAGGAGAATTTCTTTTACATATGTTTATTTTTTTGTGTTTATGTATGTGTGGTGAGAGTACCAGGGTACATGTGGAAGTTAGAGGACAACTTACAGGAGTCAGCCCTGACATTCCAGCATGTGGCTTCCAGGGACTGATCTCAGGTACTCAAGTGTGGCAGCAAGTACCTTTACCCACTGATGCATATTGCAGCACCTCCTCCCATATTAATTTTGAAATAAGAAACTATTATGTATTAATTGACAGTTATAATAACAATTTCAATGTAGCAACCCATAGAAGTCTAGTCAGGCAAGTAATTTTGTATACTTAGCATATAGATTTATTAGTAATATGTTTCTGCATAAAGTAATAAAATATTGTACCTGTGTTGGTTAATATTGTTAGCTTGACAGGATTTATAGAGAAGTGTGAGGGAGATTCAGATCAGGGTAACTGAAAAGAAAAGACCCTAGTTCGGGGTATAACCATTTCATGGGCTGTGTTGTGTCCCTGAACTGAATTAAATAGAAAAGACTTCTCAGCACCATCATTTATGTCTTAGTGTTTTCCAACTGCAACTAAAATGAGAACAGCTGCCCCATGCCCCTGCTCTCATGATTGCCCCTCCACGAAACACTGTATCTTGAAGTGTGGGCCAGATAAACACCTCATTTTTTAAGTTGCCTTTCCCAAGTACTTGGTTACCACAATAGGAAAGGAAGGTAATGTGATACACATGTTGCTAATTACTATAAAACAGCAGATTTTTATCAGGTATATATAGTTTAACATATAGGATAAAAAAGAATTTTTAAAGAAATTGTTTCTAATTGTCAACTTCTTTTTTTTTAACGAAGAAAACATCATATGTATATGATCTGTAATAAATAAATAAAATATTTGCCAAATCTGATTCCAGTAAACAGTATCATAAATCACCAATTTTTCTGTGTCTATAGATCAATTGTGGACTTTGGGGAAAACAGCAAATTGCAAATAACTTTATCACAGCATGAAAGTTCAACCAACCTGAATTTGATTTTTTTTTCATTAAACAGCAACAGTGCCAGCACAACTGGATGATAGTGTGTAGAAGACTTCTGATAGACCCATGTCCATTGCCATGCATAAAACTCAAGTGCAAATAAATTAAAGACCACAACAAAAACCTAGGCACACTGAACCTCTTAGAAGAGAAAGTGGGAGGTGCCTTTGAACAAATTGGTATAGGAGACCGCTTCCTGAACATAACTACAGTAACAAAGACACTGAGATCCACAATAAATAGGACCTCCTAAAACTAAGAAACTTCTGTTAGGCAAAGGACACAGTTGACAAGACCAAATGGCAGCCCACAGACTGGGAAAAAAAATCTTCATCAAGCCTATATCTGACAAAGGGCTGATCTCCAAAATGTGCAAAGAACTAAAAAGACTAGTCACCAAAACACAAAATAACCCTATTAAAAAATGGGGTAGAGAACTGAAGAGAGAATTCTCAAAAGAGGAAATCAAAAAGGCTGAAAGACATTTAAGAGAGTGCTCAACATCCTTATTTATCAGGAAAATGCAAATCAAAACAACTCTGAGATACCATCTTACTCCTGCCAGAATGGCTTAAATTACAAACACCAATGACAACTTATGCTGGAGAGGGTGTGGAGAAAGGGGAACCTACACTGCTGGTGGGAGTGCAAACTTGTACAGTCATTTTGGAAATCAGTATGGCGGTTCCTCAGGAAAATGGGAATCAGTCTAGCATAGGACCCAGCAATCCCACTCTTAGTCATATACCCAAATGACCCACATCCATGCAACAAAAACATATGTTCAACTATGTTTGTAGCAGCATTATTTGTAATAGCAAGAAACTTAAAACAACCTAGAGGCCCCACAACTCTAGAATGGATAAAGAAGATGTGGTACATTTACACAATGGAATACTACTCTGTGGGAAAATACAATGAAATCTTGAAATTCACTGGCAAATGGATAATACTTGAAGAAACCATCCTGAATGAGGTAACCCAGTCACAAAAAGAGGAACATGGTATGTACTCACTCATATATGGATTTTAGATATAGACCAAAAGATCACCAGCCTATAATTCACACTGTCAGAGAAACTAGGATACAAGGAGGAATGTGAGAGATGTATACAAGATCCCTCATTGAAGGGTAAAGGAACAAGATCTCCTGAGCATATTGGGAGTGGGGGGCAGTGAGTGGAGTGGGAGCTGGGAGAAAGTGAAGGGAAGGAGAGGAAAGCACATAGGACTAGGAAGATTGAGCCAGGGGAGGAACAGATGAGAGAGAGAGAGAGAGACAGAGAGAGAGAGAGAGGGGGGGGGGAGACAGACAGACAGATAGAGACAGACAGAAAGAGACAGAGACAGAGATAGAGACAGAGACAGAGAGAGACCATAAAAGAGGGAGCCATTATATGTTTGAAGAGAAAACCGACTCTAGAGAAATGTCCAGAGACCTATAAGACTGATCCCAACTAACAATTTGAGCAACAGTGGAAAGGCTATCATAATTTCTCTTTCCCTGATAATGAGATTAATGACTAACTTATCCACCATCATAGAGCCCTCATCTAGTACCTGATGGAAAAAAGACACAAACAACTAAACACTGAGCTGAACTGGAATCCAGATGCAGAGAGGGAGGACAAGACCAGGCAACAAAAACCCACAGAGACAGCTAACCTGAACAAGGAGGAGCTAATGGGCCCCCAGACTGATAGCTGGGAAACCAGCATTGACCCAAGTCAGACCCCCTGAACATGGGTCTCAGAAGACTTGTGCAGTTTAAGGGATCTCCAACAGTGGAACCAGGATGTATCCCTGCTGCACAAAAGTACTTTAGGAGCACATTCCCCATGGAGGGGTGTATTCTCCCTTAACCTAGAGGCAGGAGGGAGGGCCTAGTCCCTACTCCAAATGGCTTGACAGATTTTGTTGGCCCCTCCAGGCAGGCACCACCCTCCCTGTGAATTAGGGGGGGTATTGGGAAGGAGGGAGAAAAGGAGGGAGGGAAGAAAAGAGAACTGGTATCAATGTGTAAAATAAGAAACAAAAAGACTTTTAAACTTGGTCATACCTTGTAGACCATTTTATTGCCTAGTGAAAACTGATAATGAGGGTAATACTGATGGGAGATGTCATTCTGTAAATATGTTTCTCATATTGGTTAATGAATAAAGCACTATGACCAATGGGAAAGCAAGATAGGTCAGGCTAGGAGACAAGGAGGAAAGAGAAAGTATTAAGGAGGAGTCAAGATGGAGAGCCCGGAGAGGGAGTACCACCAGTGCTGCTCTGGCTGGTAAGATGAGCCATGTGGAAATACTTAGAATAGTAGAAATGGGTTAATCATTAAGACAGAGCTAGCTGGTAAGAAACTATTAACTGGCCAACAGAATTGTATCAAATACTCAGTTTCTGTATGTTATTGGGGGCTGGTATGGTGGCGGGACCCGACCGGCAGAGAAACACGTGCTTGTAACATAATACTACAATTATTCTTTTCCACTATCTTGATTTAGATGCTTTCTTTGTTGTGAACAAAAGCAATTCCAATTGTATATCTGAGAAGAATAGGTATACCTCTTATCCCTATTAGCAAAGTGTCCAAGAAAATTTTCAATCAAATATTACTTAATCAGCTAACTTACATATAATTATTTAACATAAAATTTATTATTTAAAAATATTTTCTGAATACTTCACTATTTCCCCTTATAAAACTGTTATTAAAACTGTTCTATGTACTTTTCACTTAACAGATTTTCTTTTTTTTATAATATCATTTCATTTAAATTTGAAACAAGCTTGATTTACATGTCAGTCCCAATTCCCTCACCCTCCCCTCCTCTGCTGTCCACCCCAACCCCCATCCCAACCCCTTTCTTCCATGGAAGGGAAAAAACCTTCCAAGGGGGATCTTCAAAGTCTATCATATCATTTGGAGCATGGCCTAGGCCCTCCCCCATGTGCCTTGGCTGAGAGAGTATCCCTGGATGTGAAATGGACTCCAAAAGTCTATTAGTATATTAGGGATAAATCCTGATCCACTACCAGAGGCCCCATACACTGCCCAGTCCTCCTAAATAACACCCACATTTAAGGGGTCTGGTGCAGGATTTACATTGCCATTTCAAAAACAATTTCTCCAACAACACCATATCTACTTGTACAAAGCTACACCTCTTAATATTGCTCTGACTTTGGTGGCCATTTTGTTTCAAACTACCATAAGATGGATATAGGAGGTGATGGAAGGCTGCAGCAGGTATTCTTTTGCAGAGCTGGGGATGAGACTCTGGGAATTGTTTTGGAGGAGCAGAGGGAGAAGTCAAGATCTTCAACTAGTCTACCGAGTTCTATGGCAGGAGTGGCCTTTTGGAATTGAAGAGGGAATAAAGCAACAAGTTTGGCGAAGGAAGGTTGGGAAGGTAAGATATCTGTAGTCACTTGGAGACAGGGTGGGGAGAATGAGAAATAAAGGAGAAGGTGGTCTGAACAGAACTATGGATAAACTTGGGTGATTGGATTTTTAAGAACTGAGGGAGAGGCAAAGGTCTGATGTTAGCCTGTTTCACTTTCTTAATTGCTTGTGGGTCCTCAGGCTCTAAATTGTATTTCATATATCCAAATATGACAGTCTATTCTTGGATAAGTTGCTATCAGTTGTCATTTTCTGAAATTAATTTCTAATTACAATAAATTCACTTTACAAATCATGTATATAAATTCATATCAAACATCCAAACACTGCTATGGCAGAGGATCAATGATTTGTTTACCATACCCCCACTTAGACTTTGCTTGCCCAGCCACCATGAAAGAAAGAAACCTACCCTTAAAGCAAGGTACAGCCTAGTAAATTTTCTTCTTCAGATAAAAATAATAAGTGTGGTTCTACTGACAAAGCACTTGCTTCAAAAGTATGAGGACTTGAGGTTGCTTGCTAGAGACCACATTTAAACTAGACATGATGATGCATGCCTATAATCCTAGTACAGGTGACTGTAGACAATGAGATCACTCAGACTTGATGTCTGGCCTGGGGCCAGCTGATGTTGGATGAGAAGGTCTAGGTTCAATGAGAGACTCTGACTCAAAAGATAAGGTGAAAATCTGTTCAAGAAGACCACAAATGTTGGCCTCCAGCTTCCACATTCACATCCACAGATGTATTCAATAAGGATTATTTACTGGGGAAAAAATGGTGCTGACAATTTATAGAAGTACACAATAAGAAAAATGCTTTCATGATAAAATTAACAGTCTGCAGGATACGTTTCCCTGGGATGTAGAGTGGCAAATATCCTTATTTTCTGTGTAAACAGAGGCAAATCCTAACACACACACACACACACACACACACACACACACACACACATTATAATATATATATATATATATATATATACCATAACCAGAAAGAAAGTTGGAGAGGAAAGGGTTTATTTGGCTTACATTTCCATATCATATTCTATCATTGAGGAAGTCAGAGCAGGAACTCAAGCAGGGCTTCCCATGGTTCATTCATCCTGCTTTATAATAGAACCTAGGACTACAATCTCAGAGATGGGATTTCCCACCAAGGACTGGGCCCTCTCCTATTGATTACTATTTGAGAAAATGCCTTACAGCTGAATCTTATGGAGGCATTTCCTCAACTGAGGCTTCTTATCTCTAGCTTGTGTCAAGTTGGCACATAAACCATCCAGTAACATGCTCTGTGTTGCATGGAAAGTAAACATATGCAGGAGACTGCTTCTGGGAATTTTCAGGCTGTAGGAAAAGAAATCAGGAACATAAAAAGAGAGCAAGTCCCTGGATTCAGGCTTTGGCAGTAGGAACCATAGCCATAGGATCTCTATGACTGAGAATAACAGCAGGATATCTGAAAGGAGGTTTAGTGAGGTTTCAGTATTGATGGTTGTCTTAGAATTTATCTTCCTGTGAAGAGACACCATGACCACGACAGCACTTATAAAGGGAAACATTTAATGCAGTGACTAGCAGTTTCAGAGGTTTAGTCCATTAACATCATGGCAAGAAATGATGGCATGCAAGCAGACGTGACTCTGGAGAAAGAGCTAAAAGTTCTACATCTTCATTTACAGGCAATAGAAAGTGAACTGTGTCACTGGGTGAATCTTACACATGGAAGACCACAAAGACCACCCCAACAGGGACACACTTCCTCCAACACAGCCATATCCACTCCAACAAAGACACACCTCCTAATAGTGACATTCCCTATGAGGGTCATTTGTTTCAGACCACAATATTACAGCTCTTGACTCCCAACGGCTTATAGCCATACTATAAAGAAAAAATGCATTCATTCCAACTTCAAAAGTTCCTATAGATTTTAACACTTAATCTTATGTGAAAGTCTAAAGTTATTGCAATCTCTTAATTGCAATCCCCTGTAAAATCAAAATACAAAAGCAGGTCACATATTTCCAACATATAATAGCACAAGATATACATTGCCATTTCAAAACATAGGGAAGGGAGCATAGTGAAGAAATACTTTCTGAAAGCAAGTCAATTCCTATAAAGGAAAATATTTAATTGGGGTGAGTTACAGCTTCAGAGGTTTAGTCCATTAATCTATTATCATCATGGCAGGATAAGGTGGCATGTAGGCATACATAGTGCTGGAGAAGGAGCCATGAGTTCAACATCTTTATCCATAGGCAATAGGAAGTGAACTGAGTCACTAGGTGTACTTTGAGCATAGGCGTCTTCAAAGCCCACCCCTACAGGGACACACTTAATCCAATGAAGACATGGCTACTCCTTCAACAAAGCCATATCTCCTAATAGTACCACTTCCTTTGTGTGTCATTTTCTTTCAAACCACCACAATGGTGTAGCAGAAGCCAGAGAACTTGAACCAGATGAACAAATCATTGCAATGAATATTTTGAGTAAAGCTGTTTGGGCAATGGAGTATACTGCACTACTGCACAATATACTGTAATTTCCAACATCACTAGGATTAACAAATATGTGATATAGGGGCAGAAAAAATATATAAGTTATATATTTTAATTTGGGGGGATGCTACATGAGTAGAAGACAGATATGGAGAGACTTGGAAATGATTGGGATTGGGGTACTCCATGTGAAATTCTCAAAGGCTCAATGATTGTTTTATTTTTTAAAAAAGAGAGAGCAATCAATGTAAGGAATTTTTTCATAGTGACATTCATATTTCTCCATGACCTTTCTCCATACAATGACTCCATTCCTCCTTCCTCTTTCTTTCTGCCTTTTTTCTAAGAATAATTCAATGCAATGCACAGTTCTGATGAGTTTGGAAAGAGAAAAAATTAGATACTATCAAGCAGGTCTTCCCATGGCAGATGAAGTGATTCTGTGCTCCATGGTATTATTAGGTATCAGTTAGTGTGTGACTGTGTCCTCAGCTGGTAGGTGGGAAGGTCTAAAGTTCAGATTGTTTCAAGAAGTCCTATTAAAGCCATAAGAACTGTGTTCCTCATGAGAGAAATGTCAGCTCCTGTGGAGTCACTTCCCAGTAAAAGACACTTCATTACATAGAGAAACTGACTTAATGTACTTTGCAAATGACTTCATAACATTCAATTTGAGAATCCTCTCCACACTTTTATTCATATTACACAGGGAAATTAGCTGAAATATTTATCTTTGATCTTCTCTAAGCTTTATAGCACTAGTCTAAAACTAATTAGACTCCTGCAATTAAATCCTGCATACATTTTTAAACTTGAGTGGGTTTCCTCACTATGTACCTCTCTCTCTTCATAAAGGCATACCCTGTTTAACTTAAAGATTATAGGTATGGCATTTTTTTAAATGTCAAGTTTATTCACTTTTCTGTGTCTGACAGGTGCTTGGGAGATACAAAAGGAGGGAGCCAGCTATTAGTAGTAAGCATACAATCAGTCATGATTAGTTTCTTGGTTATTCCAGTGAGTAGCAAGACCAGGATTCAAAAAGATGCCCTTCCATCCACACTTTCTACCTAGCAGTGTGAGTACTACTAAGGCAAACCCAATTTCACTATTAATTTACCACCTCAAAGCATGTAAACATCATCCTCTCTTCAGACAGTCTCAAAAGAAGTTGTGTGTGTGTGTGTGTGTGTGTGTGTGTGTGTGTGTGTGTGTGTGTGTGTAAATTCATTATTCTCCTCAATAGTCTCTCTTGGAATTACTAAATTTATTTCTTTCTATATTATTATGGGTTATATGTCTAGTACTGCATGTGAAAGTGTGTTTTGTTGGGAGTTTCAAAATCAAGGAGCTACATGGGAGTTGGATTAACTGATCCAAGCCCTAGGGCAAATGCTTTCTTTCTTTACTACTGATCTCTTGACAATTACCTTTGCCATTCCTATGGCAAATTGTTAGAGTCAAGATTAAGGTAAGCCTATTACAAATAATCCAACTAGTTTTGTTTCCTATTTGCTCTAGATTTTCAATTAAAGGTCAATTACCTTCATTGCAGTTTGTGTAGGATTTGGTTCACCTCATCAGAACTAAAAGGTTGTAGCTGAAGTGTCTGTGGCCCTAGACACATTATTTTGTGGTAGCGTATGTGACAGAAAGATAATTTTTAAATACTGAACACCAGAAGTCCTAGTCATCTATGGATTTTCCCTTTATATGCTCAGCTAATATCTATTTTCATCATTTTTAAAATAAATGGAAAAAATAATTATGTTACACTTATTGACCACAAGTGAATACTTTGCTGTTCATGATCAGTTAGTATCATTAGTATAAGGAAAATTGCCTAGGAACAAATAAGTATGGAGGGATTAGCACTGGAATTTGTAATGAGGTGAGCATGGAAATGTTCGAAGACACTGGCAATGTTGCCTCTTCAGTCACAGCCTAATCAACAATACCATTAGGCATGAGCAGATAAAGGCTGTGACATCAATCTGCAGCAGTCACCCATTTATATAGTGACAGCTTTTTCTTTATCTAGTCACTCATTCAGATCATTGAATGCACTCTGCATCAGTGTATATCATTGATTCTATGGACTAGTAGAGACAGATGAAATGCGATGTTGAGCCTACTTATATCTGGAAAAGGATCAGTTTTCTGTCCAGGCCAACAACACAATAGTAGAAAGACAGGCTAGGTTCTGAGGCTGTCTGTTCCCATCTGTGATGGATCAAGAGTACAATGATGCTCTGTAAGGAAGGAGGAGTTTGAAGTAAACAATATTTAGTTAGAATATGTGTGAATCCTGTTAGAGCTTTCAAATTTTTGAAATTTAAGAAACTCCTTTGTCTGTGGTAAGAATTTCTATGGTCACTAACATTCTTAATTTCTTTGAGACTATGCCCCATATAATTCTTTCCAGTGAGTAAAGTTGGAGCAATGAAGTATGACAGGTGCCATCCTTTGATTGGGTTATATGTTATGGAGAAAGTGAAGCAGTTTTGCAGATTCAATTAAGAGTGCTGTGTTGTTAACATTGACCTAGTCAAAAGAGGAAAGAATGCTATGTTCTGGTTTTAGACAAGAAATTATAGTTTTTCTCCATAATTCTAGCCCTTGGGGAAAATTTTACCCTAAGGTCCTGGCTCTAAGCTATTATTAGCTTTGCTCAGAATGTTCTAGGCTTTAGATGAGGAACTATGTTACTTCTCTGTCTTGAAGGAAACCTTGGATTGGTGTGATTGCCAACAACTTTCTCAATGGCTTTACAACAGTCAATGCATGCAGCAAGAGGTCATCAATACCTAGAACTGAGTTGATTTATATACATATTAAATCCATTTACTTTATATCATGCCTCAGGATAAATTCCTCCTACAATGTTTCCCAGCCTTTTTATGACCTTCACATTTCATAATCTTCAATTTGTTGTTTAATCTGTCTGCATGTAAAAATTTCTGATCTTGCAAAATAAGTATTATGTAATTGCAAAGAATAGTGATTAGTGTTGACATTTGAGTGATAGGAGCTGGAATTTCTGTCTTCATTGATAAAATCTGAATGGAATGCATCTCACTGTGTGAATGCCAATGTCCTAACAAGTAATTCCCTTTATCCTGCCTCTCCAGTATCTTCTACCAACTTGACTGTTCACTCATGTAAAAAATATTCACTCTCTCCCATTTAGACAGAAAATTGAATCAGACTTCTAATGAATGTTGCTGTATTGGTGTTTTCTGACTCTGGACAGTGGAGATGACTAATGAAACTCTCAACTCTATTAGAATGGATTTACTGGGTATATGATAAAGAAAAAAGTTTTATTGGACTAGTTCTGAACCAAGGTCTGTGACCTACAAGCCCCTGTTTTCTGGATGAATTCTAAGTTCAGGACATCATATAGAAACAGACTGATGTGGGCATATGTGAAGTCTCTGGTATTTCTTATTATGAAGCCATGAGAATCAACCATAGGAAATTAATCAGGTTTTAACCACATCTAGCCTCTAATTGTGATAGGTGAATTGTTGGTCACCTCAGCATCTCACAAATGAAGATTACATTTCAAAAAAACAAACCCTTGTGGATCACTTTACAATTGTCAAAAGACCATTTTATTACCTAAAAGCAAACTTTCCTGTTGAGTAAAGAGTGACATTTGGAAAGAGCTCCTGATTATAACAATAAAAGACATGGACTTTTCAAAGTAAAATGAAAGAGTACAGGTTCCAGGTAGTGGCCTCTATGCAAGCATGAAGATTTGTACTATATGCATTCAGTACTTGGGGACACAGAGACACAGGAGGATCGCTAGGATTTGCTGACCAATGACCTCACTCCACATTGAATGAGACAGTCTATTCCAAGAGAATAAGGTAGAAGATGACAGAGTAGACTCATAATGTCCTTCTCTTCCCTCCACTTGCACTCAAATTAGCCCACGCATTACCACCACCATCACAAACAAAACTTAAATGAGCATTGAATATGTTGCTAATTCCCCATTGACCCAGAATTGAACTATGAGTCAAAGGTTTACAAAAATAAGCTGAGGTCCTCTGAGAAAAATGTTATTTTAATATGCAGTGTTATATATCCACTCTAACTTTGTTCTTTTCATACAAAAGTTTAATGCATGGATAACTTCTAATTTGGCCAAAGAACATATGCTACTTATGTAAATCAGAGATATTTCCTCCATTGAATGCTTAATGGTGTCTGAAAATACTCTTTTGTCTCTTAATTTAACATGTGCATGATCAAATGTTGGTACATATTTATAAAAAGACTTCAGTGATATCATATTGAATGGTCATATTCAATTTAATGAAACAGAAATCTGTTATTACAACTGGTTTCCTCCATCACAATCACAATGATTTCCAGAAATCTTTAATGTCATATATTGTTCACCTTTTTGTTTAAAGATAAAGAGATTGTCTTGTTTGAAGCAATTTGCCCAGATACACAGAAAATAAGATTAGAAAATTTGTGTTATTATAATTGGAATCAATGACTCTCCAGTAATTAGCATAGTTGTTTTCCTGTCACTGGGCCTGTTCTAGTTTCAACTCAATTGCTGTGGTGAAATGCTTTAACTAAAAGAAAATGAGGGAATGAAAGGCTTATTCACAGCCCATCACCAAATAAGAGGAATTCAGGGTTGGAACTCAAGAAGGAACTTGAGGAAGTCACAGAGGATGGTTGATGGCTGGTTCCTCCACAACATCATGCTTGACCAGCTTTCTTATACATGCCAGGACCATCTACATAATGATAACACCAGTCATAATTGTCTGGGCCCTATTATATCAATTACCATTCAAAAGAACTCCCCCAAATCTCTTCTCCAATGACCCTAGGCAGTGTCAAGCTACAAGTTAAGTAACTAGGACTGAGACTTAAAAGTTTTCTATGTAAGATATAAACTGAAGCCCTTCCCTGATAATGAGATTAATAACTAACTTATCCACCATCATAGAGCCCTCATCTAGTAGCTGATGGAAACAGAAGACACCCACAACTAAACACTGAGGGGAACTGGAATTCAGATGCAGAGAGGGAGGACAAGATCAGGCTACAGAAATCCACAGAGACAGATAACCTGAACAAGGAGGAGCTAATGGGTCCCCAGACTGATAGATGGGAATCCAGCATTAGACTGACTGAGACCCCCTGAACATGGGTCTCAGTTAGAAGGCCTGAGCAGTCTAAGGGACCTTCAACAGTGGAACCAGGATGTATCCCTGCTGCACAAAAGAACTTTGGGAGCATGTTCCCCATGGAGGGATATAGTCCCTTAACCTATAGGCAGGAGGGAAGGCCTAGTCCCTACTCCAAATGACTTGACAGATTTAGATGACCCCTCTTGGGAGGCATCACCCTATATATGAAGTGGGGAGGCAGTGGGAGGGTGGTCGGGTGGCATGGGAACATGGGAGAGAGGGAGGGAGAGGGAACTGGGATCGATAAGTAAAATAAGAAAAATAAATAAAATTTAAAAAAAGATGTAAACTGTATTGCATATTGATAGGGTCTTTAAAAAAGCATGCTATGTTTTACACAAAGTCCATTGAAAAAAAATAGAACTTCATAAATTATCTTAGTCAGGATTTCTATTGCTGTAAAGAGACAACATGACCACAGCAACTCTTACAAAGGATCAATATTTAATTGGGATACCTTATATTTTCAGAGGTACAATTTATTATCATCATAATAGAGAGCATGGTGGCATGCAGGTAGGCATGCTGCTGGTTACATTTTGATATGCAGGCAACAGGAAGCAGTCTGAGACACTGAGTGTGACTTGAGCAAATATGAGACCTCAAAGCCTGCTTCCACAATGACACATTTCCTCCAACAAGGCCACATCTCCTAATAGTATCACTCCCTTTGGGAACCATTTTTTTAACTACCACATTCTACTCCATGGCTTCCAAAGATTCATAGCCATATCATAATGCAAAATTGAATCCAGTCCAAATTCAAGAGTCCCCATATTCTCATATCATAATCTCAACCTTATTTAAAGGTTCAAAGTATCTTTGGAGATTCATACAATCTCTTAACTGTAATCACCTGTAAAATCATACTCAAAAAGCAGATCACAGACTTCCAACATAACAGCATATACATTACCATTACACAGGGAAAGGAGCAAGGAAACACTGGGCCAAAAACCATCTGAGCAAACTCCAAACTATTCAATTCCATGTCTAAGGTAAAAACTCTCTTCAGGCCTACCTGATGTGGTTCCACTCAGGCAGGATCTACCCCAGGTCCTTAAGGCTCTGGCTGGTGAGAAGACATTCATGGGCCTGTGGGAATCTTGTGGTACCAGGCAGGTAGGCTTCATTATGGTAAGCAAATATTTGGTGGAGAAACAGGAGAGATAGAGAAGCAAAATTGTTGATGTGCTATGGAAAGACACAGAAAAAAAGAAATAAAGCTGGTGAGGAATGGGCAGATGTTGGAGGCCTACTTGGCTATGGTGAAGCTGGTGAGGAGTATACAAAAGGGGAAGGTCTGCTTGACTCCCGGGGTCATGGTGATGTTCAGGATGCCAAGGGTCATGTCTGGGTCCCTGGTCCTACAGGAGCTAGAATCTGTGTTAATTTTCATGGCTCCTTTTGTCATTGTGTGTCATGCTGATCCCAGTGGTCTAGGAGGCCACCTCCTGGGGTAGTGTTTTGGTCCAGGAACTATATTGCCACTGGTGTTTTGTTGATCTAGGTGGCTTTCTTTTCCACCTGGATCCATGGTGACAACCAGACCCAGACTGCTGCAGACAACCCTGTCTGGGTCCATGGTCTTATGGCTGCTTAGATCTATGTTTATGTCCATGGCCCATGTTGCCACCAAAGGCCACATGAATACTTGGTTCTTGGGTGCAACCAGTGGCCTTGTTGTTGTCCAGAAGCTTTGCTCCTGCCAAAGGCATTCTGATCTGAGTGTCTGAGGCTAACATCCTGGAGCTAGGATGTTGACCAAGCTTAGCTGCTGCCTGGGTCCATATCTGGGTCCATGGTCCAGCTATAGCTGTGGTCTATGTTGAATTCTGTAGTCCAGGTTACTACTTGGGCCCACACAGAAGCCTAGGCTAGTTTGGAGCCTGGAGCAATGTCACAGCAGGAACCAAATAGATATGGTTGGCCTGTGTTGCCACCCAGAGCCATTGGGTCATCCAGGTCAGGCTGCTGGATTGATGTATGTGTCTCCTGCTTCCCCAAAGGGCCATGAGGATGACCTAGGTAAGATCAACTACCTGAGTCTAGGTTTGTGTCCAAGGGGCAAGATGCATGCAGATCTGAGTGTCCTGTGCTGCTGTTCAATGTCATGGTAATGCCATGGTGAGAGCTGTAGCTGAGGGCCATGCCAGAGTTCATGGCCTTACTGTAACCATTGATTGTACTGATATCCAAGGCTTCTGTTACCAACAAAGTCTATGAAGACACCTAAGAGGGCTATGTTGATATCTGATGACTTGTGCCTATCTGGCTGGCCTTTACTACCACTCAGAGCAGTGTCTGGGTCCATGCTCCTATCATAAAGGGGGGGTCTGTGTTGATGTCTATGGTCCATGTCACCTCAGAATGTCTTAGGAACCATGGAAAATGAAATCAGAGGATCATGCTGAGATAGTCACACTCTTCACTGGCCCTGAGAAAGCTGCTCTTGCCTCTTGATAGACATTATAGCAACAGTGCTTGCCACTACTTAGGAGAGATGACCCCACCACTCACCACAGGTGAGAGTGAACCAGAGCATGGACAAAAGGGGAAATGAACCCAAGCCCTCATCTGAGGCAGCTGACACCAGTGGCCTGGATTGACTAATTCAGCTGTTACCCAGGTCTACAGCTGAGGCTGGCCTTGGATTGGCCCACCCTAATATCTACCATCTAGGATCTGCTGGAACTACTTAAGGTACAATAACTACAGGACTTCCAAGACTTGAAGAGTTCCAGTGACCAACCAGTGCTGATGATATACTAGAAATCATAGGCCTTGAACAGGACCAGTGACACATAGCAATGACCATTTCCTAGTAAAGCTGGTAGAACAAAAGGGAATAGCATATGATGACACACAGAGGTCTCAATACCACCAGGACAAATGAGAAAGTGTTAGAAAGGTAGGAAAGAATGAATAGCAATGAGGGTTTTTGTTGGTTTTGTTTTTGTTTGTTTGCTTGCCTACTTTGTTTTGTGGAGAGGGTACCAAGAGGTGAAAAGAATTGAGATGCATGATGTGGAACTCCCAAAGAATCGATAAAGAAAAAATTAAAACAAAAATTTATTCAGATCTCCAACTTCTTCCAGCTTTGTTGGCTACAACATATTTTTTTTCTGTTAAGCGCTTTGTATGCACTGTTAGCAGCTTTCCTCAGCAGGTGCCCCCATGGCTCTAGCATCTCCAAAATCTTGGAGTTTCCAACTCAATCTAGACTTCACCTTCATAGTTTCATGCAATGGCCTCTCTAGGCCTCCATTACGGGACACTCTTATACATGCTTGGTCTCATCAATATCCCTTAGTCATTGAGGCAAATTCCATAGTCCCTTTCTTCTATCCTTAGCTACAGAACCACATGGCCAAAGCTGCCAAATTCTGCTGCTTGCTGGAGTTGGAACATGAGGCCCTGGTTCAATTACATCTTCACCAGCTTTCTGGCCTTCAGTGCCTAAGTTTGTCTGACCTGAAACTGAATCTCTATATCAGGCTGGCTTCAAACTCTGAGATCCACAAACCTCTGTCTTCCCAGTGATGGAATTAAAAGGGCACGCTACCACACCCTGCTCTAACTTTTCACAAGTTAGAAACTTAGCTACATGGAATATTTTCCTGAGGTCACCACCACTTTATTCTATTTCTTAATCTTTTCATTACCTTGAACATAGGATTTAGCTGTCTTGCACTTCCTGATGGCCCCTTTATCAATCTGAACATTGTTTTAGTTTATTTGCTCACCTCCTTTTCATTATAAATATTCAGAGTTATCCCTAATAACAACACAATAGAATCTATAATAGGCTGTTTTGAGATTTCATCTGCCACAAGAAGTAATCCAAAACTCTTCACTTTAGCCTCAGTCAGACTTTAGACAAACAAAAAGACCAGACACATTCTTCATCATATCACAAGAACAGTCTCTAGGTCACATATTAACATTCTTTTCCTCTGAAACCTCTTGGTCCTCTTCAGTTCAAATCATTTTCAGCATCATTGTCCTTCATGTTCCTACTAGTATGGCCCATTAAACAGTACTTTAAAAATTCCACTGCTTTCATAGCCAAAAGTACCAAAGTCCAAATTTCTCTAAATACAAACATAGTAAGGCTTATTACAGCAATACCCCAGACCCTGGTAAAAATTTATATTGCTGTGAAGAGACAACATTACCAAAGCAACTATAAAAAGGGAAATAAATTGGGGTGGTACATATTTTTGGAGGTATAGTTTATTATCATCATTATGGGGAGAATGGGCCTGTTTATATCTTGATATGCAGGCAACAGGAAGTGATATGCAACACTGATTGTAGCTTGAGCATATATAAGACATCAAAGCCTACCTCCACAGTGACACACTTCTTTCAACAAGGCCACTCCATTTGAGAGCCATTTTATTTTTAAACTACCACATAAAGGGAACATGCAACTTTTGACAAAGACTATAGTACAAAGCAATATTAAATAATTTTTATTTTACCATGGATATATTAAAAATGAAAAAGCAAAGACACTATGTTTACATTAATTCCATATGTAATAAGATAGACTAATACAGAACATTGTGGTAATATCAGATGATTCATCCAAAAAGTCTCACCAGCATGACTGCCGAATTATGGAAATATGAGCTGAACAATGACAACAACCACAGAGAAGACTAGGGAGAGTTGAAGAAATAGTCAGCCACAGTAAAAATCACATCAATTCAATACCAGATGGTCAAACCTGTAAACATATATACAAGTAACATTATATAGACTGAGCAAGTTGTGCTTAGGAATACATATGAATATAGATTTATGCAGACAAAAACAAGTTTCAGAAAAAAAGAGGCCATGAATTTGAAAGACATTGAGGAGGGGTATTTGGGAGAGTTCAGAAAGAGGACAGGAGAGGGGGGAACTATGTAAACAGGTCTAGTAAAAATTTAAAGATAATGCAGACAAACATTATGCATTTTAATTTGTTGCTCATAATATTCATTGACTAAGTAAGTTCCTTTCCCATATATGTCCTGTGTATTACTCAACCTTTTATCTGTAAAAATAAACTACAAACTTATGCATGTGTAAAATAAACATAAATTGAATTATTTTTCTATTGACTTGATTGAAATTTGAAATAGACATACCTAAATAGAAATCCCACTGTTTTATTTCTTGATTTCCAGAGTTAAATTACTATGAAGAGAAAATATTAAAGACCCAGGATAGCCAAAACAACCCTATACAATAAAGGAACTTCCAGAGGCAACACTATCACTGACTTCAAACTCTATTATGGAGTTATAGTACTGAAAACAACTTGGTATTGGTGCAAAAATAGACAGGTAGACAAATGGAATCAAATTGAAAACCCTGATGTTAACCCACACTGTGAACATTTGATTTTTGATAAAGAATCTAAAATTATACAATGAAAAAAAAGAAAGCATCTTCTACAAATGGTACTGGCATAACTGGTAGCTGGCATGTAAAAGACTGCAGAAATAACCATATCTATCTCCATGAACAAAACTTAAGTCCAAATGGATCAAAGACCTCAACATAAATCCAGTCACACTGAACTTCTTAGAAGAGAAAGTGGGAGATACCCTTGATACAGGAGACTGCTTCTTTAATAAAACACCAGTAGCAAAGACACTGAGATAAACAATTAATAAATAGGACCTCCTGAAACTGAGAAGCTTCTATAAGGCAAATACACTGTCAAGAAGAGAAAATGGCAGCCCACAGACTGGGAAAAGATCTTCACCAATCCTACATGTGACAGAGGGCTGTTTTCAAAAATATACAAAGAACTTAAGAAGTTATTTACCAAAACACCAAATAATCCAATTAAAAAGTGGGGTACAGAACTAAATGGAGAATTTTCAATAGAAGAGTCTAAAAATGGATGAATGACATTTAAGAAAATGTTCAACATCCTTAGCCATCAGGAAAAGGCAAATCAAAACAACTCTGAGATAAAATGTTACTCCTGTAAGATTTGGCTAAAATCAAAAACACCAAAGAGAGTTTACACTGGACAGGATGTGGAGAAAGAGGTACATTTCTCCACTGTTGGAAGCAGTGCAAACTTGTACAGTCACTTTAGAAATCAGTATGGTGGTTCCTCGGGAAAATGGGCATCAGTCTAACACAATATTCAGTAATTCCACTCTCAGCTGTACACGCAAAAAATACACATTCATACAACAAGGACTTGTGTTCAAATATGTTCATAGCAGCATTACTTGTAATAATTAGAACCTGGAAGCAACTTAGATGCCTATTAACTGAAGAATGGATGGAGAAAATGTGGTAAATGTACACAATGGAGTGTTACTCAGTGTAAAAACAAAACAAAACAAAACAAAAAAACAAAACAAAAAAAAGGAATTTAAAATTTGCAGGCAAATAGATGGAACTAGAAGAAACCATCCTGAGTAAGGTAAGCCAGTCACAAAAAGACAAACATGATATGTACTCACTCATGTATGGCTTTTATAAATAGAGCAAATAATTGCCAGCCTATATTTCATACCACCAGAAAAGCTAGGAAACAAGGAAGACCCTCAGAGAGACATACATTGTCCTCTGGAGAAGATCTCCCAAGCATGTGAAGCATTAGGAACATATGGGAAGTGGGGAGAGGGAGTTAGGGAGAAGAGGAGGGCAGAGGTGGGCATGACAGAGCAGAAAGATTGAGTCAAGGAAAGAATAGAGGAGAGCAAGAAAAGAGATAACATAATAGAGGGGGCCATTATAGGTTTCAAGAGAAATCTGGCACTAAGGACATGTCCAGAGATCTACAAGAATGACCCCAACTAACAATCCAAGCAAAGTGGAGAGGCTACCCTAAATGTCCTTTCCCAGTAATGAGATTGATGACTACCTTATATGCCATCCTAGAGCCTTCATCTACTAGCTGATGAAAGCAGAAGCAAACACCCACAGCTAAACACTGAGCAGAACTCCTCTAATACAGTTGCAGATAGGGAGAACTGATGAGCAAAAGTGTTAAGACCAGGCTGGAGAAACCCATAGAAACTGCTGACCTGAAGAAGGGGGACCTCATATACTCCAGTCTAATAACTGGGAAACCAGAATAAGACTGACCCAGATTCTCTGAATGTTGTGTTAGTTGAGAAGACTGTCTTTGGGGCCTCTGGTAGTGGATCAGTATTTATCCCTAGTATATCAATGAACTTTGTGAGACCATTCCATATAGAGTGATACTCCCTGGACCAATAAACATGGGGGAGGACCTGAGCCCTGCTCCAAATGATATGACAGACTTTAAAGTCTCCCCATGGAAGGTTTCCCTCCCTGAGGAGCAGAACGGGGATGGGATGGGTGTTGGTGTAGGGAATAGGGGAGTTCAGGAGGCTGCAGTCACTGGGATTGGTATGTAAAACAAGTTTGTTTGTAATTTAAATAAAAATATATATAATTACAAAAAAGGAAAGGGGGGAATACCCTTAACCTCATTGACTTTGAAGTCAAATGACTTCTGAATGATTAGCATAGGCAATTAGAGCTTCAATTAATAAGCAGATTTTATGAAGCTGAGAAGTTTCTGCACAGCAAAGGATGCTTTAACAGCTTACAGAATAGAGAAAGATTGTTACCAACTATATACATTTAATAGAGAGCTAGTATTCCAAATTTAGAAAGAAGGTGAGAAACTATCATGAAAACAAATAACCCAATATAAAATCAGGTAGAGATCTAAATAAAGAATTATTAGTAGAGGAAACTCAAAGGCTAAGAACCATTAAAGAAATATTCAACATCCTTAGTCATCAGAAAAATAAAAATCAAAACTACTTTGAGATTTACTCTTACACCTATCAGAATGGCTAAGATCAGCATAAACAAGTGACAACTAAGGCTGGAGGGGGATATAGAGTAAGAGTACTACTCATCCATACTGGTGGGTGAGTTAAGACCATTAATATTAAGGGATATTAACAACCATTGATTGTTAACGCATGTTTGTTTTGCATTTGGTGGTGGTAGTATTGTATGTGGATTTCCCCCATTTTTTTTTTTTTTTTTTTTTTTTTGGTAAAGTGGGATTATCTATTGCCTATGTTTTTGTGGGTAAAGTTCACGTCCTTGAATTGGAGTTTTTCTAGCAGAATTTTTTGTAGGGCTGGATTAGTTGATATGTATTGTTAAATCTGGTTTTGTCATGGAATATTTTGGTTTTTCCATCTATAGTGATTGAAAGCTTTGTTGGGTATGGTAGTCTGATCTGGAATCCATGGTCTTTTAGTGTTGGTATAATATATACACAAGACCTTCTGGCCCTCAGAGTTTCCATGGAGAAGACAGGTGTAATTCTGATAGGTTTGCCTTCATATGTTACTTGGCCATTTTCCTTTGCTGCTCTTAATATTCTTTCTTTATTCTTTCTGTTTGGTGTTTTGATTATTTTATGGCGAGGGGACTATTTTTTTCTGGTTCACTTTATTTGGTATTCTGTAAGATCCTTGTACTTTCATTGGCATGTCATTCTTTAGGTTGGGAATTTTTTTTTATGTTTTGTTGAACATGTTTTCTGCACCCTTGAGGTGGGTTTCTTCACCTTCTCCTTTACCTATTATTCTTAGGTTTGGTCTTTTCACAGTTTTCCATATTTCCTGGATATTTTGTGTTAAGGATTTGTTGGACTTAAGATTTTCTTTGGTTGATGATTCTTTTTCTCTTAGTGTATCTTCAGTGCTTGAGATTCTCTCTTCCATCTCTTGTATTCTTTTGGTCATGTCTAAATCTGTAGTTCCTGATTGTTTACTTAGCTTTTCTGTTTCCAGCATTTCATCAGACTGTGTTTTCTTTGTTGTCTCTATTTCAGCTCTCAGGCGTTGCAATGTTTGAATTATTTCTTGCCATTTTTGTTTTGTCTTTTTCTCCACTTTTTGATTTTTGTTCATTTTTTCTTTCATTTTTTAAGGGATTTTCTCATTACTTCTTTGAGGGTATCAATCATCATCATGAAGTTGTCTTTTGGGTGTTTCCCTTATGCTTCATTTCTGCTGAAATATTTAGGTCTTGTTGGTGTAGAGTCCCTAGACTCTGGTGGCAACATGTTGATCTTTCTGTTGTTGACTGTGTTCTTATACTGTCATCTACCCATTCCTTCTTCCAGTGCATACCAATATAGTCTCTTCTTCTCCTATTGGGTACAGGACCAAGGTTCTTTTCCTGTGAGTGCAAACATGTTCAGTACTCTGATGGCTCTCCTCTCCTAGTTGTTAGAGATGGGATAAGAACATTGGCAGACTCTGGATGAGCTGGTCTGCTGAAATGGTTTATCCAATGTACAGTCTCTAGTCCTCAGGAGGCTCTGAACAGGGCCCCAGAGGTTGGGCCAGAAACAGTCTCAAGCTTACCTCCTCCTGTGGGTGGAGGTGGTACTAGGCCACTGGCTAACCCTGGATGGGCTGGTCTGCAGAGATGAGTTCTGAAAATAAAAAAGTTTTAAAAGTATAAAAATCTTCAATTTCTTGGCATCTGTTTAAAAAACATTTTGGGAGCAAGGAGAAAGCAGCACACCTATACAGCCATCTCATCAGCTCCTGCTTTCAAGGTCCTGCCATGCTTGAGTTCCTGTTCTGGCTTAATTCAGTGATGAACTACAATGTGGAAGTGTAAGCCCAATAAAATCTTTCCTTCCTAATAGTAAGAGAAACCCCAAATATGATAAGTTTATTCAAGCACAGTAAGTACTGCTCTGACAACCCTGACCATGTTGGTTAGGAGAGAATTGTTGGAAGGAATTTGGAACTTTGGGTAGAAAAATCACTAAGTATTGAGTGCACTGCAGATGATAGAGGCTTGGTTTGTGAAGCAAAGACTCAACCAGGCTTTTTGTGTAAAGACCTGTGGTTCCAGTCAGCTAGGTCTGAAGAATCAGCTGTGATTAGCAAGATATTAGAACAACTAATGGGAAAAGTTTGCTTTGCTGAGATACTCAATGCTGGTTAGCTAGGGCTGAGAAATTAGCAATGATAAAGAAGAGACCAGCATTAATGAGGTGAAATCTTCTAGGAAGTGTTTCCTGAGAGCAAAAAGAAGCTGTGGCCCAGGAGCAGCTGAGCTTGTTATACCATGTGCTTGCAACCAGACTTGGTAGTGTAAAAGTCACCCAGGTGGTAATGGTTTTGAAGTCATAAAGGGGTCCTGTAGAGAAGCTGAGGTTTGGCACTGTGAGTGTCAAGAGAGGCCATTGGTAAAGGTGCAGCCTCAGTGACATTTGAAGGCCCAGGACTGAAGGGATCATGCAGAAAAATTTAGGCTTGGTATCATGAAGAGAGCCCAAGAGAAGTTGTTGGTAAAAGTGAAGTTCAGACGCTGCAGAAGATCCCAGCATTTTAGAGAAGCCAGTATAATGGGATTATCACCAAGAAGAGCAGCAGCTGTAGAGTGGAGCCAGCTGGAGCTGAGAAGATAAGCTGTGCAAGCTGCAGAGCATAGAGATGGAGAAGTGACCCAAGCTATTTGGAGGAAACAAGAAACCCGCTAATATGTGAGCTCTCGGGTTCTCTCCTGCTGCCATGCCTGCTACCTGTTGTCTCAGCTCCATCATCATGGACTCTGGCTCCTTGGATTTGTATCCCTGTACAGCCCAAGACACCAGCTACACAGAAGAGTCCTGAAACAAATGATTGGAATGGCATTACATGTATTGATTCCTGGCAAGATGAAGTTGCCATAGCAATGGAAGCATGAACACCCTAGGTCTCTGCATAACTTCGTGGACTCTGGGTATGTTTATCTGGGACATCTATCACACCAGAGTTTCCAAAGATATTTTTGTTTCAGATAGTTTTACATTGCCCATTGTTAAGCCATGCCCCACCCCCAAACTACAGTCCAGTAGTTCTCAACCTTCCTAATGCTGGGAGACTTTAATACAGTTCCTCGGGTTGTGGCGACCCCCCCAACCATAAAATAAGTTTTGCTTCTAGTTCAAACTGCTGCTATGCTACTGTTATGAATCATAATGGTGAATATTTTTAGAGATAGAGGTCTACCAAGGGGGTGGCAACCCACATGACAAGAACCACTGCTGTAGTCTGTTGAAGAAACCTATCCTTATTAAATTCCACAACAACAACAAAATCAGTTATGTAGGTCCTCTTAACCAGGAGGTTTGGTTGTTTTCTATTGGTCCCCAATGAATTATATGTGTGGTATTATGAGAAAACCTCAGGGCAAAGTTCAATGTGACTTGGTCTGAGGCATCAATGCCCTAAGTAAAGGCTAATGAATAAGAGGAGGTAAGTTTGGAAGCTTGATATGAGGTCAATTGTGTAGGGCTTTATTGGATTATGGAGTCAACACCCAGTTAAACATAAGAAGCTATTCTTGGGAATTGCATCAATCCAATTTAAAAAAAAGATGATTCTGTTTGTCTTATTCCTGGTTAGATAGAGTAATTGTTAGAGGTCCATTTTGAATACACAAACATCAAAGTGGCATTTATTCCTCAGAGCCTGCCTCAGATGCCATCTATTTTCTAATATTCAATGCTCTAGATACTTGATGTCACCTTGAGATCCCCTGTGGTCTAGATGGTTATTCAATGACTTATTCAGAGTTGGTTGCTTTAACAGAGACTCAGTAAGTAATGTTATGTGCCAGACCCGCTCTCGATACCAGGTATTCAATTATGCATAAAACTTGACCACTGTTTTCACAGAATTTGTAGACTGTAATCTCTTAATATTCATTGTCAGTGATCCCATTTCTTTTCTGAGAAGAGCTTTTAAAAATATTCTAAATAAAAGAAAGTTTAAAAAAGTTTTGAAGTTTTGTACTCATACCATGTAAATGTCATTAAATTAGTAGTTTTTACACCTTGAGGCATGTAATTATGACTGAAACAGAAAATATCTTAGAGCTGAAAAGACATATAACCTGTAGAGAAATATTTTTATATCCCAAAGAAATGTCTGATTAACTTTTCCAAAACAACCAAAAAATAAATAAAATTATGAGTTATCTGATAGCCATAAATTCTATCACAATTAAAATAGAATATTATAAAATCTTTATTTTGAATTCCAAAATTATAAATAAACACACAAAATTTGCATGCTAGCTAATTTATTGTCAAATTGTTGTTTAAAAAAATATTGGCTGATTTTTTTTTTATTTTTTAGACATTTATTTATTTTATGCTGGACATACATGCCTTTTTTTTTTTAAGTGACAACAAACATTTATAAACAGTATTTGGGAATTTGGGCATTGTTCTCTCCAAACTACTTCCTGCTGGTAGGGGGTGCTGTCTTGGGGGAATCTTAAGAAGATGGTAAAATACTGGCTGTAGTGGTCTGCAAGGCTGCATTGTCCCATTGACGTTGCTTCAGGGAGTCTTGCTCGATAAAACCACATTAGTCTGGAAGGAATCCACAGCTTTTCATTTTGTCATTTTGTGTGGAAACAAAATTAGAAATTCTTTTCTCCAGTAACTTGTCCTTGAGCTTAAATTTTAGAGTCAAAGCAATATATATATATATATATATATATATATATATATATATATATATATTATAATTTAAAAATTTTACGTGTGGATCCCAGTTTCCTCTCCCTTCCTCCCTCTAACCCTCCCTCCATCCCACTCTCCCTGTTACCCAATTTCCCCTGTGACATGCACCCTGGACATCCTCCCCTCCCCTCCCCCCACCCTGATTCCACTTGTAGGGCTATGCTATCCAGGTTTGGTCATGTAAATCACTCAAGTCATTTGAAATAGAGACTAGGACTTCTCTCCTGTCTCTAGGTTAAGGGGGTATCACTCCATGGGGGGATGTGTCCGCAAGGTCCTTTTGTGCACCAGGAATACATCCTGGTTTCCCCAAGACTGCTCAGTCCTTCTATCTGAGGCCAATATTCACGGGGTCTGAGTCAGTCCCATTTTGGGTTCCTAGCCATAAAATCTGGAGGGCCCAAGCTCCTCCTTATTCAGGTCAGCTGTCTTTGTAAGTTTCTGCAAACTGGTCTTGTCCCTTCTCTCTGCATCTGGATTCTAGTTTGACTCAGTGTTTGGTTATGGTGTTTGCTTCTGTTTCAAACAGGTACTAGATTAGGACTCCATGATGGTGGATAATTTAGTTGATGATCTCACTATCAGGGCAGGGCATTTATGACAGCCTTTCCATGGTTGCTTGAATTATTAATTGGAGTCAGTCTTGTAGTTCTCTAGACCTTTCTCTAGAGTCAGTTTTCTCTTCAAACCAATAATGGCTCCCTCTTTAATTCCCCCCCCAACTCAATCTATCTAGTCACATGTGTTTTCCTCTCCTCCCCTTCTCTTTCTCCTAGTACTCTCTCCATTCACTGCCCCCCCATTTCTCATGTGTTCTGGGGAACTTGTCCCTTCCCCCTTTTGTGAGGGAATATATATGAATCTCTTAGAATATACCTTGTATCCCAGTTCATCTGGTGGTGAGTATTATAGGCAGGTGATCCTTTGCTCTACATCTAAAATCCATATATGAGCAAGTACATACCCTGTTCCTCATTTTGTGACTGGGTTACCTCATTCAGGATGGTTTCTTCAAGTTCCACCCACTTGCATGCGAATGTCAAGATTCCATTATTTTTTTCTGCAGAGTAGTATTCCATTGTGTAGATGTGCCACATCTTCTTTATCCATTCTTCAGTTGAGGGGTGCCTAGGTTGCTACCAGGTTCTTGCTATCACTAATAATGCTGCTACAAACATACTTGAGCACATGTCTTTGTTGCATGGGTGTGAGTCATTTGGTTATATACCTAAGAGTGGAATTGCTGGGTCCTGTGGTAAGCTAATTCCCATTTCTCTGAGGAAACTCCATACTGATCTCCAAAATGGCTCTATGAGTTTGCACTCCCGCCAGCAGTGAAGAAGTATTCCCCTTTCTCCACATCCTCTCCAGCATAAATTCTCATTGGTGTTTCTAATTTTAGTCATTCTGGCAGTAGTAAGATGGTATCTCAAAGTTGTTTTCATTTGTATTTCCCTGAAAACTAAGAATGTTGAACATTTTCTTAAGTGTCTTTCAGCCTCTTTGATTTCCTCTATTGAGAATTCTTTCTTCAATTCTGTACCACATTTTTTAATAGGGCTAGTTTATGTTTTGTTGACTAGTTTCTTGAGTTCTTTGCATATTTTGGAGATCAGTCCTTTGTCAGATGTAGGATTGGTAAAAATTTTTTCTTAGTCTGGGGGCTGCCGTTTGGTTTTGTCAATTGTGTCCTTTGCCTTACAGAAGCTTCTAAGTTTGCAGAAGTCCCACTTATTAATTGTTGATCTCACTGTCTGTGCTGCTGGAGTTATGTTCAGGAAGTGGTCTCCTATACCAATTTGTTAAAGGGTACCTCCTACTTTCTCTTCTGTGAGGTACAGTGTGACTGGATTTATATTGAGGTCTTTGATCCATTTGGACTTGAGTTTTGTGCCTGGTGATAGACATGGGTCTATCTGCAGTCTTTTATACACCGTCATCCAATCATGCCAGAACCATTTGCTGAAGATACTTTCCTCTCCCCATTGTATCTTTTAGCTGTTTTGTCGAAAATCAGGTGTTCATAGGTGTGTGGATTAGTATCAGGATTTTCAATTCGATTCCATTGGTTTACCTGTCTATTTTTGTGATAATACCAGGCTGTTTTCAGAACTATAGCTCTTTAGTAGAGCTTAAAGTCAGGGAGGGTGATGCCTACTGAAGTTCTTTTATTGTACAGGGTTGTTTAGACTATCCTGGGTCTTTTGCTTTTCCATACACAGTTGATTATTATCCTTTCAAGGTCAGTGAAGACTTGTGCTGGGATTTTAATGGGGATTGCATTCAATCTGTAGATTGCTTTTGGCTAGATGGCCATTTTTACTATATTTATCCTTTTAATCCACGAGCATGGGAGATCTTTCCATTTTTTGGTATCTTCTTTAATTTCTTTCTTTAAAGACACAAATTTTTTATTGTATAGGTCTTTCACATGTTTGCTAAGTGTTACCCTGAGATATTTTATGTTGTTTGTGGCTATTGTACAGGGTGATCTTTCTCTGATTTCTTTCTCAGCCTCTTTGTCGTCTGAATAAAGTAGAGATACTGTTCTTTTTTTTTTTTTTTTTTTTGAGTTTATCTTGTATCCTGCTAGTTTGCTGAAGGTGTTTGTCAGCTGTAGGACTTCCCTGGTAGAGTTTATTGGGTCGCTTATGTAAACTATCATATCATCTGCAAATACAGACAGTTTGACTTCTTCCTTTTCAATTTGGATCCCCTTGATTTCCTTTTGTTGTTTTATAGCTTTAGCTAGAACTTCAAGTACAATATTGAAGAGATATGGAGAGAGAGGACAGCCTTGTCTCTTTCCTGATTTTAGAGGAATTGCCTTAAGCTCCTCTCTATTCAGTTTGATGTTGGCTGTTGGTTTACTGTATAATGCTTTTATTATGTTTAGGTACGTTCCTGTTATCCCTGATCTCTCCAAGACCTTTATCATGAAAGGGTGTTGAATTTTGTCGAAGGCTTTTTCAGCATCTAGGGAGATGATCATATGTTTTTTCTTTTTCAGTTTGTTTATATGGTGGATAACATTGATAGATTTTCATATGTAAACAATCCTTGCAACACATTGATGAAGCCTACTTGGTCATGGTGAATGATTTCTCTGATGTATTCTTGGATTCGGTTTGCCAGTATTTTATTGACTATTTTTGCATTGATGTTTATCAGGGATATTGGTCTGTAGTTTTTTTTCTTAGTTGTATCTTTGTGAGTCTTGGGTACCAAGGTGATTGTGGCCTTGCAGATTGTGGCCTGGTAATGTGTCTTCTGTCTCTATTATGTGGAACAATTTGAGGAGCTATTGGAATTAGGTCTTCCTTAAATTTCTGGTAGAATTCTTCACTGAAGCCATCTGGCCCAGGGCTTTTTTTGGGTGGAAGGCTTTCGATGACTGTTTTGATTTCATTGGGGGTTATAGGTCTATTTAAGTTGTTTGTCTGTTCTAGGTTTAATTTTGGTAAGTAACAGTTATCCAGAAATTTGTCCATTTCTTTTGAAGTTTCAAATTTTGTATAGTACAGGTTTTCAAAGTATGAACTGAAAGTTGTCTGGATTTCCTCTGTGTCTGTTGTTATGTCCCCCTTTTCATTTATGATTTTGTTAATTTGCATGATGTCTTTCTGCTTTTCCATTAGTTTGGATAAAGGTTTTTCCATCTTGTTGATTTTCTGGAAAAAACAAATCTTTGTTGCATTGATTTTTTTTATTGTTTTCCTGGTTTTTATTTTATTGATTTCAGCCCTCAAATTAATTATTTCCTGTTGTCTACTCCTCCGGTGTGAGTTTGCTTCTTTTTGTTCTAAGCTTTTAAGTTGCACTGTCAATTCTCTAATGTGACTATCCTGTGTTTTCTTCATATGGGCACTCAGTGCAATGAACTTCCCTAGTAACACTGCTTTCAAGGTGTCCCATAAGTTCGGTTATGTTGTGTCCTCATTCTTGTTGAATTTTAGGAAGTCCTTAATTTCTTTCTTCATTTCTTCTTTGACCCGGGTGTGGTGCAATTGCACATTGTTCAGTTTCCATGAGTCTGTAGGGTTTCTGCGATTTGTGTTGTTTTTGAATTCCAATTTTAAATCATGGTGGTCTGATAAGATACAGGGGGATATTCCAATTCTTTTGTATCTGTTTGTTATGTTTGAGGTTTGTTATGCCACCTAGTATGTGGTCGATTTTAGAGAAGGTTCCATGTGGAACAGAGAAGAAGGTATATTCTTTTGTGTTTGGATAGAATGTTCTATAGATGTCTGTTAAACCCAGTTGAAACATAACTTCTGTTAGTGTTAGTTCTTTTGTTTCTTTGTTGAATTTCTGATTGGTTGTCCTGTCTAGTGTTGAGAGTGGTGTGTTGAAGTCTCCCACTATAAGTGTGTGAGGTTTTATGTGAGCTTTGAGTATTAGTAGTGTTTCATTTACAAATGTGGGTACCTTTGTATTTGGGGCATAGATGTTCAGAATCGAGACTTTTTGTTGATGGATTTCTCCTGTCATGAATATGAAATGGCTGTCCTCATCTCTTTTGATTAATTTTGGTTTGAAGTATAACTTGTTAGATATTAGGATAGCCACACCTGCTTGTTTCTTGGGTTCATTTGATTGGAAGATCTTTTCCCAGCCCTTTACCCTGAGGTAATGTCTAACTTTGTATCTTAGGTGTGTTTCTTGTATGTATCAGAAGGATGAATTCTGTCTTCATATCCATTCTGTTAGCCTGTGTCTTTTTATAGGTGATTTTAGACCATTAATGTTGAGGGAGAGTAAGGACCATTGATTGTTAATGTTTCTTTGTTTTAGATTTGCTTTTGGCAGTTATATTGTGAATTTATTTGTCCTTTTTTACCCTTGGTTTCTGGTGAAGTGTGATTATCTGTTGCCTATGTCTTTGTGAGCATAGTTAACTTCATTGGGTTGGAGTTTTTCTTCCAAAGCTTTCTGTAGGGCTGGATTTGTATATAGGTATTGTGAAAATCTGGCTTTGTCATTAAATATCTTGTTTTCTCCATCTATAGTGGTTGAGAGTTTTGCTGGGTATAATAGCCTAGGCTGGCATCCGTGGACTCTTAGTACTTATAGAACATCTATCCAAGACCTTCTGGCCTTGAGGGTTTCCATGGAGAAGTCAGGCATAATTTTGATAGGTCTGCCTTTATATGTTACCTGTCCTTTTTCCTTTGCTGCTCTTAATATTCTTTCTTTATTCTGTATGTTAGGTGTTTTGATTATTATATGTCGAGGGGTCTCTTTTCTTTGGTCCAGTCTACTTGGTGTTTGGTATTCTTCTTGTACTTGCATGGGTATGTCCTACTTCAGATTGGGAAAGTTTTCCTCAATGATTTTGTAGAATATGTTTTCAGCCCCTTTAAGCTGGACTTCCTCACCTTCCTCTATGCCTATTATTCTTAGATTTGGCCTTTTCACAGTATCCCACATTTCCTAGATGTTTTGTATTAAGGATTTGTTGGATTTACAATTTTCTTTGGTCGATGAATCTATTTCCTCTAGTTTATCTTCAGCACCTGAGATTCTTCCATCTCTTGAATTCTGTTGGTTATACTGTGTCTGCAGTTCCTGACTGTTTATCCAGTTTTTCTATTTCCAACATTCCTTTGGTTTGTGTTTCCTTTATTGTCTCCATTTCTGTTTTTAAGTCTTGAACAATTTCCTTCACCTGTTTGGTTTTTTTTTGGCTTTCTATACTTTCTTCCCATTTTTTGTTTGTTTTATCTTCCACTTCTTTAAAAGATTTCTCACATCTTCTTTGAGGGCCTCTATCATTTTTATAATGATAATTTTTAGGTTGTTCTCGTCTGATTCATTTGCTTTGTTGAGTTCTGGTCTAGTTGGTGTAGATTCCCTAGATTCTGGTGGTGTTATGCTTGTCTTTCTGATGTTAGGTGTTTTCTTGTATTGCTGTCTTCCCATAGTTTCTTCCAGTAGGTGTTGGTGGGGTTTCTCCCTCTCTCTGTGGATTTAGGTGGTTCAGAGTTTCGAAGTCTGTAGTTCTGGGTGGTCCAAGTGCTCTAAGAGGTCTCTCCTTATGCAGGGGCCTGATGATGAGGGTCAAAGATCAGGCTCCAGCAGAGGAGAGCTGAGGCCTCTTTGGCAGAGACTAGCTGAGGCCTCTTTGGCAGAGGCTAGCCCGCAGGATGTTTCCTCAAGGATAGTCAGGTCTAGCTCTAGCCAAGGCCTCTAGCCGAGATCTGGTGTTGGGGACAAAGTCTGGGCCTATACTCAGGATGTTTCTTCACTGATAGGTGGGTCTATCTGGCACTCTCCAACTGAGTAGGAACTCTTTAGCAGAGGTCCTGTGATGGGGGTCAATGATCCAGCCCGCAGGAACTCAGGGTGGACCTGCTTAGATAGGCAGATCTCTGGGAGGGATTCAGAACTCCAATAGAAGACCAGTGGTGGGGCTCAGAGACCAGGTAGGTGTAAATTACGGGTGGTCCCATGTGGATAGGCTACCCTATTGTGCTCAGATCGGCTCCAGGAATTGCCCCGAAGGTGGCTGGATTGTTGGCTCCACTCTCTGGTTCAGTGCTCAATCAGAGGGGTGGGACAGCGGGCAGGGTAGGGAAGAGCATAGGGGGAGGGCAGGCTCTTGGTGGGGGTGGATGGGGGTATATCGAAGCTCCAAGTATACTCTCAGTGGGGACAGGATGCAGGGGCAGGGAGATCGAGGACCCACTAAGGGATTTCCCAGGGAGGGTGTAGGGGAGAATCAGCTGCCCCAGCAGGATTAGACCTAAACTCACTTGTAGCCAAGGCCTGGTGACCTATTGGCTGATTTTTATAAACTATGTTCATGTCTGTGTGTAAGTGTAGGGCAGAGTCCAGAAGTGAGTTTTGGACCCCATGTTTGCTCCGTGTGTGAAACAAACTCAGGCCCTCTACAATAACGATAAGCACCATAACTTCTGATCCATTTGTCAAATCCATTCTGCCTGATGTTGTTCTGAGAAAGGGTCTCCGTATATAGTCTTAGCTGGCCTGGAACTCAAAGATCCACTTGCCCTGCCTCCCACACTCTGGAATTAAAGGTATATGACATCATACCTTATCCAAGAGAAGATTTTAATTTTAGAAAGAAACAGTGGAAATAAAGAGTCACTCATGCCAGCCCTTCCACCCCAAAGGAAGGTTTACCTGCTAGGGAGAAAATATTTCAGTACCACAGACATTGATTTTAGACCCTATTACTATAAATTACATAAGTAGGAAATTCTAGACTTTATAGAAATTAGAGGGGTTTTTGGCACTAAACACATGAAATTGTGCAATAAATAAGGTATTAATTTGGGACTAGAAAGATGACTCATTGGATAAGTTCACTTGATGTTTGGTTTTTTGGAAGGTAGTTGTTTGTTAGTTTGTTTTCAGATAATGTGAGCTCAATTATTGGCATTCAAGCCTTGAAGCTCCAGGGAGTCCAAAGCCTTCTTCTGGCCTCCATAGGCATTTGTGTACATGTATAGATACTCAATGGCGCCCACACTTTACAAAAATAGGTTCTAAATAGGATTAAAATGTTTAATTATGCTTTATTAAGATTTTTCATGATTATGATGTTTGACTCATTATTATTATTATTATTATTATTATTATTATTATTATTGCTAGAAATGTTACTTACAGAAGTTAAAGTATATACATTTAAAGTGTGTCATTTGGAATGAAATGTCATTACTCATAGCTTTTTCATATAACTGTACCATGTACATTAATTATAACATATAGTGTCTATATAAATGAGCTAAAACAGAGAAATTACAGTGTTTTTCACTGCTGGGAAAAGCTGAAATATTCCAGTGTTTTATTTTTAAAACTATCAATTCAAAGGAAAGATAAGAAATATGTAAGCATACACTTGAAAGTTAAATCTCACTCAACAATTCAAGAAATGAGATATGTAAATCAAGGATTGGTGAGTTGACTCAGTTCATTAAAGTGTTTGCTGCCCAGTCTGATGACTTGAGTCTGATTTTCAGATGAGAACCAATTCCCACAAGTTGTCCTTTGACTTCCATATGTACTCTGTGACATATGCTCACCCATGCACATATATGCAGCTGCACACAAATAAATATAAATAAACCAATGTAAATTAGAGAAATGTAAATCAAAAGAATAACAAGAGATAGAGAGCCTATCTTTCACCAAACAGATTTGGAAATTAAAGAGAATGGTTGTGAGGACAGAGGCACCTTCATAAATTAATGCCTGGAAAGAAAATAGTCTCAACCTTGGGGAGATGAGATTTAGAGAGATCTAAAATAACTAAAAATATGTTTAAAGTTTCATCTCAGTGGTGCCACAACTACTAAGATTTTTTTTGAAAACACACCTCTAAAAATACCGTGATAAGGAGATCACTCAGGATCATTGAATAAAATAGAAATGGACAGGTATATTGTTGCTTGCCTTTAATCCCTACACTTGGGAGATAAAAAGAGGCAGATCTCTGTGGGGCTAAAGCCAGGTTTGTCAATATGGCAAGTTCTATCCTAGCCAGTACAGCAGAGCAAAACCCTGTCTCAAAACCAAATGCAAGAGAATAGTGGAATGTATTATGGAGTGTCCACATGATGAGAATACCTTTATTTAAAAGGCTTAGAAAATGAGGTGCTAGGGAATTGTTCAACACAGTGCTGTCTATTAAAATTACGATGTGTGTGGAAGGTTTAAGCATGCTGAAAAAGTATAACTTGTGATTATTTTCTCACACTTAGAAAATATTCTTTAAGGCATTCTTTAGAGTTGTGTTTTCCTTTTTATAAAAGTCTTCCTGACTCACATACATTTCTGGCTATGCAAAATCTGCATTTACTTTAGAATTTTGGACTATGATGTGTAAATAAAAAGCAGGCTGAGGTAACTTTTGACAACTTTCTCACCAAAACAAGTATCCTTCTGATGGAACTTCTCAGAGGTTACACGTCCTAAGATCATCTGAGCGCAGAGGCAGCCATGGACCTTTAGTAACAAGATGCAGGCTCAGTTCTTGAATCCTTTCTGGCTCTCAAGAGTCTCTGCCTTCTGACAGCCCTGGGCTAATGCTGCTTTCTGGCTTGATCACCTTTGCACTCGGTATGTGTACAAAACAGGTAAGGAACAAAATGCAAGTGTCTTTTATTTTCCACTTAGAAATTTTGTAGTTATTAACAGTAACTGCTGGGGTTTGACTATTTCATCAAAAGTGTCTTATAAAATTTGTGGGAGTGGCGTTATGAATAAGTGAAGGAGCAGGAGCATGGATGAGGCTCTGTTTGCCTAACACAGAAGCATTGTGTGGTGGCTCCTAGACTTAGAATATACTAAGTAATTGATTTCTAACTGTTACCTACTCAGAGCCTGTGATTCAGTGAGACTCTTCATTTCAATATCTGGCTTCCTCCTAAGAGCTATACACAGCTTTGCTTTTACAATATTATGAAGATATAGAATATAACAAATTCTTGTGATCTTTCACACAATTTATGTCCTTAATGTCTGATTTGGGTCTATTTAGCATATTTTAAAGTCTCATTTGATATTTAGGCAGCATCTCTTTGGCTCATTAACATCTATCTATTCTTACATCCATCTATGCATTCATCTGTTTATCCATCCACATTCCCTGTTAATTAAAACAATACATGAATTCACTTATTTTGATGCCAATGTCACTTTCAAGTGGCTAACAGCAAGTGTGACAGAGAATCATATGAAGACTCTATGGCATTTCAAAATAACTTGGCTGAGACAGGAGTTCCATACTCCCTTAAAAGACAGATGAATAATTATATTCCATATGATCTAATACAAACATTTCATCTGTTAAATATAAATCTTTTAAGAAACGTGGCACAATCAGATATGGCTCAAAATAGTTTTATTACTATGTAATTGCCTTATTTTTCTGGTACATATTGTATGTTATTATTTCCCAAAACATACCAAGTGAAATCATATTTATCTTAGATAAATACATGCTGTATATTTTCAATAACATGAGAGAAGTTATTGCAATTATTGAAAAGCTACATATGGTTGAGAAAATGCTAAAGGAGGGAAATAGCCTTGAATTGGGAAGTGTGTATCCTGAGCTACAACATAATCCTGAATTGCTACTGGTATTCACTCCTCCCCATCAAGCAATTCTTTGCCTAGGTCTGTAATCTATAGAAGATGAGTGTGTAAGAGTGCTAGTAATTCACTTCTAGTTCATGATATGCCACTGTAAAAGAAATACAGTTCTAAGCAACCTTCAGACCTCTAGTGAAAAGTGAGAAGTCCATGCCAGCTCACAGGGATCCAATAGTCTGATTTATGTATTTTCTGAATAAAAAGTATAAATACTGTATTTTCACAGTACACATCCAGCTCAACACATTATCTTAGTTTACCTCTTATGCACTACATCTACTCTAATTCTTGGCTTTTTAGTCAGGTGGCTTCCACAGGTTTTTGGTTGGGAATTGCTTGTTAAGACTCAAGTACACATCCATACACCCACAAACAAGAGGGATATTATCTAATTAGTTAAATATTACATTTAAAATATTACATATTTTAAAAACAAAAATAAAAACCTTTAATTATCCAATAGAGTTGGTGTAATGTCCTTTTAAATGAAGCTGAAACTTACTTTACAGCACATTCAAAAACCACTTGGAATGCACAGTCTGACAGCATGCTTAAATAAATTGGAACTAGAGAGGGGCAGATTAGAACTTTGTTCAATGATGACATGCAAATTCACAATGTTCCATTCTGCATTTGAAATCATATGGGAAAGTACCCATCTATAGAAGTATGGATGAAAAACTAATGGGGTCTACATATATATGTGAGAATATGGTTTAACTTTACTAAAGAAGACAATTACCTGGCTGCAATGTGGGTAAACTCTGAACACTGTTCTAAGTGACATAGGGTCCTTGCAGCATGACAGAAAGTATATAATTCACTTTCAGTTAGGTACCTACATAAGTAAGAACCTGTCAAAAAGTGTAATGGTGGATGGCAGGGAAGGGGAACATTTTATTTGATTGTGTACAAAATGTCAGAGAAAGGGGTCATTGCTGTCAATTGTAGCGAGATATTCACCTTGTCTGCACCTGTGGCTTAGGCCATGCCCATTGGGGCGGAGACAGGGCCGGACGTGAGCTGGGGGAAAAGGCTCTTTTTGGTGGTGGACGCTGGAAGGCTTAGGATCCGGTGGAACCTGCTGCGTTCATTTGCCTATGTTGTGAGTTATTTCTCCCTTAATAAATATCTATTTGGCCTAATTGTTTATCCTGATCCTTATTAAATTGCAATAGTCAATGTCATTAATTTGTATACTACCACTATTCTTAAAATAAATATTTTACCACAGCTGGAAATTGATTTTCCTTTAAAAACAAGAAGTCACCCATATGAATACAAATTCAAGTGACAATCTTCCAGTACACTGACTGATGAGGGGTATGTAGTACCAGAGATTTTAAGCCCTTTGTGCTAAACTGTTGCAAATTGGCTTGGGAACTCCTGTTTCATGCATGCTACAATGTGATTTTTTTTTTTACTCAGCATAATTTATTGAATTATTTTTTTCTTTTATATCCTTGGCTGTCTGTGAAAGGTATGGCTTACTTCTGGACTGTCTATTATATTCCATTAGTCTATGGGTGTACATGTATAACTGTATGATGCTATTTTGATTTCAATCATTTTTTTTAAATGAAAACATTTATAAACAATATTTGAGAATTTGGGTGTCATTCTTTCCACACTGCTTCCTGCAGGTAGGGAGCACTGTCATGGGGATATCCTAAGAAAAAATCTTGGCTGTAGTGGTCTGCAAGGCTGCATTGTTCCATTGATGTTGCTTCGGGGGGTCTTGCTCGATCAAACGTTAGTCTTGAAGGAATCCACAGCTTTTCATTTTATGTGGAAAGAAAATTAGAAAACCTTTTTCCCCAGTAACTTGTCCTTAGGCTTAAATTTTGAAGTCAAAGTATTTTAAATATATATTCCAGCAGCATTTGGGTTGTTTTTCCTTCTTATAGGGGAAAGAGGGTAAGAGGGAAGGAGGGAGGGAGGGAGGGTTGGAGGGAAGAAGGAAGGGAGAGGAAACTGGGATCCACATATAAAATTTTTAAATTATATTATTAATAACAATGTGACTTTCTTTATCAATAGTCTTTACCATTTTTCTCAGAGGAACAAAAGCATAATGAAAGAGGGAACAAAAGTCCAATATCTTTTATCATTAAAAAAAAACAAAAACCAGAGGGCGAGCTGGGGAAATAGCTTAGTTCATGTGTGTTTGCAGTACATGCATAGGCATAGAAAGCTGGGCATAGTAGGATGTGCCTGTGTTCCCATTGCTGGGGAGATGATGACAGTACACCTGAGGATCTAACTAGCCATTCTAGCTGAGTCAGTGAATTTACATTTTTTATTGACAATGAAACAGCTCAAAGAGTAGCTTTCCCAGTGTCCTTGAGCTCCAACATGAAGGAAACCTTATTATGACTGTCAAATCTTCAATCTTTCCAACAGCTCCCTGCTTTTATGCATGGGTTCATTCCAAGCTTGCATAGCATGGTGAGGTTGACCTCACTATTGTCATTTTTAAAAGTGACAAAAGGTCCTCAAAGAGAAGACTTTATGAGGGCAACATAGCCAGCCTTCCATGTTTGAATTCAGTTTTCAGCCATGAAACAGAGCTATTTTACCTCTGAGAAATACATTGAAGAACCCAAATAAAATTAAATGTCATAAAAATAATGCTAAAAGAAGTGAAATCTTAATGAAGAGAAGGCACAAGGCAGCTAAAACTAATTGAAGGTTAACTAGAAGCTTCTTTTGCCTTGACCTTTAAAGCTGAGACTCTTTTAGAATAGATTGAAACACATCCTGGTTTATGTATGTAAGTTTAGTGTAATGAGAACTATTAAATCTTTGAGTGCTTTAAAAAATACCCATCTATTCTATCCCTGTCTGGGTAGATTATACAGGAACTTAACTTGAATTTTCATAGAGGCCAGCAAAAAAACCTTAAGTGTGGCTTCTTTGACCAAGTCCCTAATAGAAAATTACATAGTTTCTTTACATAAATTATACATCAAAACATGTGTGCTTTCTTGACACTCAAGGAAGTTGGTTTATAGAAGATAATTACAACCAAGCAATTTTAAGGTGGACAAGTGTCCTTTTTCTACTTGTAGGTGTATCCAACCTGCACCCCACATGCTTCAAACACCTACCTCAACATGGCTATGAAAACAGTCAATTTGAAGTTGTAAACTTGCTTAAAACACTGGGATGTTTCTTTTTATGTGATATGTTTCTGTAACTTGATTGCATGGTTCATATTTTCGGTTCTCAAGTATAATCTTAGTAGATGACATTGCTGTGTCATAGGATCTAAAAGTTGAAAATATGAGTCATCTGAAAGAAAATGTGAGTTCATGATTCAAGAAATTTTCAGAAGAAGTAATGTTCCCATATGTCTTCATTTGAGAAAACACAGGATTCTTAGTTATTAAAAGACTCTGATTTCTTATGGCTCTCTTGAAACTCTGACCATTTTCCCTCAAGCTCTCTGGTCCAAACTAACACAAATCAGCATTCCCTTCACATGAATTCTGCCTACATTGTGTTCCTTGATGGTCACTTAAACAAACAGTTGAATAGCATGAAATGGAATAGAATTTATAAAAACATATAGAGACAAGGGTCAAAAGTGTCTAAGTATTTCAGATGTCTTGCTTCTCGTCAACAGCAATGTTAGCAAAATAGCAGCAGAAATAAATTCCTTTGACCTGAAGTAGGACTAGTGATATTTTTTCCAAGTAGAGGCAAAAATATTGTTAAGTCATTAGCCAGAGTATAGCTTACACATCCAGTCTGGCTTTTATAGTTCATAAAACAGAGTGTCTCCCTAGATTTCATTCCTACCAAAGCCTCTGTCTAGACAGTAGGTTGTGAGAGTGTTGATCATTCTGGGTTAACTCTAAAGATAGCAAATTTTATTGTTATAATGTTACATTAGTTGTATTTGTCTCCATCCTAGATATAATATTTTTTGCTTAAAAATATTTAAAGTTGAAAATTAGCAGAATGTGTAAGACTGTTTTGCATATGTTTGATGATAAAGTTCTAAATTTGTAGGGAAATTTTATTTTCAAATACTTAAAATGATTTTTTTTCTCTACACAGAGGGAAAGAAAGTGAGCTATAAAGGAACTGGCTATTTATTGATTACTTCCTTAATGTATATACCATCAATTTAAATAAGTCAGCTTATGGTGCTAGATATAAAATATAATTTATATGTGCATTCCTAAAAATATTTATGTTGCAGATAGGATTGATTATAGAATCACATCGACTGTTTGCTCAGAATTCTTCCTGTGAGCTGCATTTAAATGTTGTTATAAAAGGAATCCTTTATCTGGAAGACAGTAGTGTTTGGAAGTAACATATCAAGAACAATGTGCTTGTCCCCTATCCTAAACTGATGACTCCTTTATAGAAGCTTATTTATGAGCATATAGGCAAGAATCATGAGAACATAGATTGTGATAATAACCAAGGTCCAGATAGAGTTAACCTGATATACAGTGATGCCCAGAGCACTTGGCTGTCTGAACTCCATCAAGGAACATTCTCAGCTAGTGTGAAAACTGACCTTAAGTTCAAACACAAATATTTTTAAAGCAAATATTTTGGAAATTTTCCTCTTCCTCTTTCATAGCACTCGGGTATTCTACTGTCCTTTCATTTGGACTTAACCATTTTGTTTGTCTCTCATTGTAAATTTAATCATTTGTGAATGTGATATCAATTGATCTAGCCAGTAGATCTATAACCAGACACTAAATTCTAACAGCTGAAGCAGATTTATGATCCTCTTTTTAAACATGCTCTCTCTGCTTCTTGGAAGCCATGAGGTGAGGACTTTCCGTCACCCCATGCTCCTTTGGTCAAGACATACTCACCATGATATTTTTTTCTTGTCTCAGGCACAAAAGAATGAAGCTGTCCATTCGTGAGACAGAACTTTTGAAACCATAAGTCAAAATAAATGTTTTTCCTTTTAAGTTGTTTGCCTTTGGCATTTTATCATAGGCAGGAAAAACTGAATAACATTGTCAAGTTGCAAGAGAATAAGTGTATATAAACATTAATCTTACATTTTCCAAAGACATGATACAGTTCCATGCTTGAATTACTTACATCATTTGGAGAGTTCAGCAGTACGTCTATTTGTCACTACATTTATGAACTGCTATCAGGTATCCTGCACTCTCAATTGTATAATTCTACAAATACACTCAGTTCTCTGATACTTGCAGAAATGATAACAGGAAGTTCCCTAGTCTGATGTAATTTAACTTCCAAAGTTCTTCTACCTCACCTAAGTGAGTCTGAAGCAGCACTATCCTTGCATTCTTCTATTTTTTCTCTTCTATCACCCATCAAAGGTATTGCTTCATGGATTCCCTAACTATGAATTACACTGTTCAACAGAGGAGGAATATTCTTTGCAGGATATCTGGCTAAGTTGGTACAGTGTTTGCCTAGCACAAGTGAACTCTGGGTTCTTTGAGTCAAGAGGACCAAAGTTCACTATCATCCTCAATTACATATAGTGTTTGACACCAGCCTTGGATACATGATATCTGTGAAAGAAAAAAAAAGGAAGAAAGGGATGAAGAAAGGAAGGTTACAATTTTTATGAAGTGGTTTTAATAGTTCATAAACTCAGTGTCTTTCCAAGTCTGTTGTTTGGTGGTGCATCAGAGCCTTCTTCCACTTCCAGCATTTGTCACTAGAGCAGTCTTGATTCTGGCCAGAGTTTAGGAAGAAGGAGACATTGAAGCTTGACAAGTGGAGCTGGAGCTAGAGTCATAGTGAAAATGTTGTGTCTGAAGTTTAATGTCCACCATCTGGTGACTGGCATTTGCTTCAAGGTTGCTTCCCTGGTGATGTTGAACGATGTAAAACTTTTTCTTCTTTCACATTAGGAAAGCCACATGGTTACAAAATGGTGAGTTGTATTGAGCCCTTTAGCTAAGCACTAAGGTGTCTTAATCCATTTGGCTACTGTAGCTGAATACCAGAACTTTTGTGGGTTGAACAACAAATAAACATGTCTCTGCCCTTGGATTTCAGATCAAACAAACTGGTATATGATGGGGATGTACTTTCCTCTTCCTGGTTGGTACATGGGCTTCTTGTCATGTCCTCACATGTTGAAGACAGAGGAAGCAAGACCAAGCTGGTGCTTTGCCTCTCTTAAGAACTGCAGTCTTATCTGCAGAGCTCTGCTATATAACCTGACACCTCCCAAAGGCCCTGCTTCCTAACACCATCCCATTCAGTTCAGCATGCAGAAGTCAGGGAGAAACAAACATAAGCCAAGGCAATCTGAAAAGCTGAATTTCTAGAGACAATCTTCAATAAAGGGAAAAGATAGCCAAGATTCACATATGTTCTCACCTTAGCAGAGCATTGGGTATATGACATACAAGTGGCTATAAAGATATCAAATAGGGACTGATTGATGGCTCATCAGTTAAGAGCCCTGGCTATTCTAGAGGACCTAGGTTAATTTCCCAGTATACACATCATGGGTCACAGCTGTCTGTAGCTTCAGTTCCTGTAGCTCCAACCTCTTTTTCTTGTGTATTTGGGTATTACATACACATGGTGCACAGAAATGCATATAGGCAAAACACCCATTCAGTGAAAATAAATTTTAAAAAGAGATAGAAACTACAACTGAGTGTGTATTTTTTATAATTTTTTTCATTTAAATTTGAAACAAGCTTGTTTTACATGACAATCCCAGTTCCCTTGGCCTCTCCTCCTCCCCTGTCTCCTCCCGACCAACCCAGATCCCATCCCCTTTTTGGTCTCCAGGGAGGGTGAGGCCATCCATGGGGAATCTGCAAAGTCTGTCTTATCATTTGGAGCAGGGTCTATGCCCTCCCCAATGTGTCAAGGCTGAGAGAGTATCCCTCTATGTGGAATGGGCTCCCACAGTCCATGGCTGAAAGACACTTAAGAAAGTGCTCTACATCATTAGCTCTTAGGGAAACAAAAATAAAAACAACTCTGAAATACCACCTTACTCCTGTAAGAATGGCTAAAATGTAAAACATCAAGGACAGTTTATTCTGGAGAGGATGTGGAGAAAGGTGGGAGTGCAAACTTAAGAGAAGAGGAGAGGAAAGGAGGGCATGAGGGAGCAGGAAGATTGAGTCAGATAAAGTATAGAGGAGAGCAAGAAAAGAGATGCCATGATAGAGGGAGCCATTATAGGTTTAAAGAGAAATCTGGCACTAGGGAAATATCCAGAGATCTACAAGAATGACCCCAACTAACAATCTAAGTGTAGTGGAAGGACTACCTTAAATTCCCTTTCCGGATAATGAGATTGATGACTACCTTATATGCCATCCTAGAGCCTTCATCCAGTAGCTGATGGAAGCAGAAGAAGACACCCACAGTTAACTGAGCCGAACTTCTGAAATCCAATTGCAGAGAGGGAGAAGTGATGAGAAAGGAGGTCAAGACCATGCTGGAGAAACCTACAGAAACTGGCAACCTGAACAAGTGAGAGCCCGTGGGCCCCAGTCTGATGAATGGAAACCAGAATAAGAGTGACCCAGACCTTCTTAATGTAGGTGTTAGTTAGGAGGCCTGGACAATCTATGGGGCCAATTGTAGTGGATCAGTATTTATCCAGCTGAGTGAATTTTCAGCTGAGTGTAGCCAATTATGTTCATTGGAGTACATAGCAGAAGCAGATACACGAGGTCATATCACTCATGACTTCCCTTGCTTGGATCCACCCAATGCTGATTGGAATGATTTAGGTGACAAGACAAACTCTCACACTGCAGTTATAATGAAAGAGATTAGCTGACACTACAAGCCAGGCCAAAGATAGGCCTATATTTCTGTGTTGTTCTATGCTACAAGTTTTAAGCCTTCATCTCCTGAGTACAAGTAATAAGTTCTCATCTCCAGGGTATCAGTAAGAATGACTTGTTTCTAATTCAATAGTTGAGAAAAGACTCTCTTCCAGAGAACACAGCAAGGATCCATCATTACTGGACTGGACATAGGAAAGCAAACTTTCTTCTTTTGAGCCACAATAAATGGAATGCTTTTGTTTGATACTCCAAATTTATATATTGAAACTTAATCCAAAGCATAATGATATAAAAATATGTGTTTGGGGATGGTAAAATCTTCATGGAGTGATTAAGGTCTTTATAAAAAGAGACCCGAGAGGTCTTGACTGGTGTGAGACCACGGAAAGAACATGGTCATCTATAGTCCTAATGCAAGGCCCACATCAGACATTGAATCTACTGATGCTTTGTCCTTGGACTTCTCAGACTCTATAACTATAAGAAATTAATTTCTATTGTTTATTGGTCATTTGGTTAGTGGCATTCTGCTTCATCAGCTGAATTGAATTCATATCAAAAGAAAGCAAGAAACTATCTTGAACCTGACATCCTACACTCACAGGTGAAAAAGAACTGTCATTTCTGGAGGAAAAAAATTCCTGTCTAAGACCACCTAGACAAACAATGTGGTGTTTTCTGCTAAAGGAAAAAGCAGGGAGGTAAAGAAAACCCTACCCCCAAAGACCCATGAAGACATGAATGAAGCTGCTAAGAAAAACAAAACAAAGGGCTTTCCTGAACATGGAGCATGCAACTTAGTGGTAGAATGTTTATTTATTATTTATTACATTGACTTTGATCCCCAGCATGAAAAAGGAAATAGAAAGTTAGTCCCTAAGCCCTTTTTCATCTCTAACACTAAGCAACAGGAAACTCTGAACAATGTTCTACATGCATGCTGACAACCACTAGGAAGGAAACTTCTCAGCCAACAAGAGAAACAGAATGGCACTGGGAAATGAGCAAAGTCCTCCTGCTTCCCAGGCAGCACACTGTGTCCTAGTTCATGGGAGCTTCAAGATGTTGAAATCAATGCCACACTGAGAACAATACCTCAAAGCTTATGCCAACTATTGACTTTTCAGTAAATCAGTTCTCCACATTGAGAACTTTCCTATACAAGAGCAAAGTCATTTCTGGGGGCAAGGTGATGTTCACCTCAAACTCTGTAGGTCTTTTCCACTCCATTTCAGTCAATAAGATACAATAAAGACTCAAATAAAAGAGAACAAAATGATGAGCAACACTTGTCAATAAAATAGTCATCGGAACAAGAAAGTGACAGGATTTGGATATTGCACAAATCACATGACACTTTAAAATAGCTACTGTAAACAGGTGAAGGTATGGTGAGATATGTCTTTAATCCCAGCACTGTGAAGACAGGAGCAGGTGGATCTCTGTCAGTTTGAGGCCATCCATGGCTACATAGTGAAATCCTATGTAAAAAACAAAAGGCAGAGGGGTAAGGAATGAAGGAAAATAAGGAAGAGAAGAAAAAAGAGAGAAAGGAGAAGGGTGTTGAGGAGAGGAGAGGAGGAGAGACAACAAGAGGAAGAGTGGAGAGGAGAGGAGGAGAGAAGGTGAGAGGAGAGGGGAGGGGAAGTGAAGGGAAGAGAAGGAAAGAGAAGAGAAGAGAAGAGAAGAGAAGAGAAGAGAAGAGAAGAGAAGAGAAGAGAAGAGAAGAAAGGAGAGGCCAGTGTATAACATTCAGGAGCCAAGAATTATGCATGCAGAATGAAGCTGCTTTTAAAAGTCAACTGCCTATGCCAGTGAAAAGGAATACTCATGAGAAATGAGATTTTCTCATGGGGCATCTCAGCAGGTGATATGCTACTGGGAAAATAGTTTGTTAATTAGAAATTGAATATATTAGAAAGCAAGTTAAAGAAAAAAGGGGGAGAAGTTGAGGTGGAGAAGAGCAAAGACAAATGAACAAAGGATATAGTTAAAGAGATAATTCATAGTTATTTTTAATATGAAAGTCACTGACAATTATTCTAGAAAATGAATACTTAGCAGTGATAAACCCAACACAGAGCATAGAAATTCATGAAAGAAAAGCTGAACAACTGAAAGTATAAATGGATAAATCTACAATGAATAGTCTGGGGACTTCAATAGTTCTTTCTCAAAAACCAGCAGAGATTGACTGAATATCAGTTGGGGTTAATAAAGACCTGAATTGTGCTCATCCTATCTAAGATAGCTTCATACCAACAGAATCCAGCCTTCCAATGTGCATGACAACATTAAGAAGGCTCATGCTATGTCTCATAAAATTAACCTGAGTTTAAAAAGAAAATTGAAAACACATACAGTACATATTCTGACCACACTTCCCACCTACTAGTCATAGCTAGATATTTAGAAATCATCCAAATATTACAGAATGAATATAAAACCCAGTAAATAAGAGAGGAAACTGCACTCACAGCTAAATGCTGAGCCAAACTGGAATCTAGATGCAGAGAGGAAGAACAAAACCAGGCTACAGAAACCCACAGAGGAATGTGAGCAAACATGTGAAAGACCTATACAATAAGAACTTTGTGTCTTTAAAGAAAGAAATTAAAGAAGATACCAAAAAATGGAAAGATCTCCCATGCTCTTGCATTAGAAGAATAAATACAGTGAAAAATGGCAATCTTGCCAAAAGCAATCTATAGATTCAATGCAATCCCCTTTAAAATCACAGCATAATCCTTCACTGACCTTGAATAGTCAACTGTGTATGGAAAAGCAAAAGACCCAGGATAGCCAAAACAACCTTGTGCAATAAAAGAACTTCAGCAGGCATCACCATCCCTGACTTTAAGCGCTACCACAGAGCTATAGTCCTGAAAACAGCCTGGTATTGGCACAAAAATAGACAGGTAGACCAATGGAATTCAATTGAAAATCCTGATATTAATCCACATACCCATGAACAACTGATTTTTGACAAAACAACTAAAAAAATACAATGGTGGGAGGAAAGCATTTTGGAGATCAGTATGGCAGTTCCTCAGGAAAATGGGAATTAGCTTACCACAGGACCCAGCAATTCAACTCTTAGGTATATACCTAAATGACCCACATCTATGCAACAAAGACATGTCCTCAACTATGTTCATAGCAGCATTATTAGTAATTGCAAGAACCTGGAAGCAATCTAGATGCCCTTCAACTGAAGAATGGATAAAGAAGATGTGGCACATCTACACAATGGAATACTACTGTGCAGAAAAAAAAATGGAATCTTGAAATTCGCAGGCAAGTGGATGGAACTTGAAGAAACCATCCTGAATGAGGTAAACAAAAGAGGAACACAGGTTATGTACTTGCTCATATATGGTTTTTAGACATAGAACAAAGGATCACCAGCCTATAATACACACCAACAGACAAACTGGGATACAAGGTATATTCTAAGAGATTCATATATGCTCCCTCACAAAAGGGGGAAGGAACAAGTTCCCCAGAGCACATGGGAAACTAGGGGGCAGTGAATGGAGAGAGAATTAAGAGAAAGAGAAGGGGAGGAGAGGAAAACACATGTGACTAGATAGATTGAGTCAGTGTGAAAGAGGGGTAGGCATAAAAGAGGGAGCCATTATTCGTTTGAAGAAAAAACTGAACCTAAAGAAAGGTCTAGAGAACTACAAGACTGACTCCAACTAATAATTCGAGCAACCATGGAAAGGCTACCATAAATGACCTTTTCTGATAGTGAGATCATCAAGTAAATTATCCACCATCATGAAGTCCTCATCTAATACCTGTTGGAAACAGAAGCAAACACCATAACCAAGCACTGAGTCGAACCAGATTCCAGATGCAGAGAGAGGGGACAAGACCAGGTTGCAGAAACACACAAAGACAGCTGACCTGAACAAGGAGGAGCTTGATCCTCCCAATCTGATGGCTAGGAACCCAGCAAGGGACTGACTCAGACACCCTGAATATGGGTCTCAGCTAGAAAGACTGAGTAGTCTGGGGGACCTCAGACAGTAGAAACAGGATCAATTTCTGGTGCACAAAAGGACCTTGTGGACACATCCCCCATGGAGGGATACCCTCTTAACCTAGAGACAGGAGAGAAGTCCTAGTCCCTACTTCAAATGACTTGAGCGATTTACATGACCCAACCTGGATAGCATAGCCTACAAGTAGAATGGGGGTGGGGGGATGGGAGGGGAGGGTGGCCAGGATGCATGTCGCAGGGGAAAGAGGGTAAGAGGGAGTTAGGCAGGGAGGGAAGGTTGGAGAAAGGAAGAGAGAGAAAACTGGGATCCACATGTAAAATTTTTAAATTATATTATTAATAAAAAAAGAAGGAAAAAATGCTGCTTGAATAATTCAATATATATATATATATACATATACATATATATATATATATATATATTTAAAATGCTTTGACTTCAAAATTTAAGCCTAAGGACAATTTACTGGGGGAAAAGATTTCTAATTTTGTTTCCACAGAAAATGAAAAGCTGTGGATCCCTTCCAGACTAGTGTGGTTTGATCAAGCCGGACCCCCCTGAAGCAACGTCAATGGGACAATGCAGCCTTGCAGACCACTACAGCCAGGATTTCTGCATCTTCTTAGGATTACCCCATGACAGCACCCCACACCAGCAGGAAGTAGTTTGGAAATAACGACACCCAAATTCCCCAATATTGTTTATAAATGTTTGTTTTCATTTTTTTAAAAAAGGCATGTATAATTATGTCCAGCATAAAATGAATAAATGTTGTTTTTTAAAAAAATCTAAACACATTACAAAAAACAAAGTTTGGGATCTTTTACCAAATTTTGATGATGCCTAATGCATTTTAGCTCCTTCCTCAAATTATCTTTTTTGATTTATTTTTCATTGATTACTGTTATTCAAAATGTTGGTCAATGGAGGTGGTAAGGATACCATAAAAAATAGAGCCTTTCACCTTGTCATTTTATATATATATATATGAGACATATAAAGGAAACCTTGTCTTGTTTTCTACTTATAGAGATGCTTGCCATATGGAGGCACTCTCATGAACACGTTGCAATACCAAGCATTTGTTGCAGTGAATAGTGAAGGGATATAAGAGTCTGTGTTTCAGTGTCCCATGGCAAAAATATGGCATGAAGATATTAGATGATTCCTTGTCATTACTGAAGTGGATGGCCTAGAATGGCATAACAGAGCTTGAGCATACTTTGGGTATTGAAGAGGACTCAGAAACAAAACAAACCAAACAATCAAATAAATAAAAGTCCTTTGGCTCAGTTCTTAGGATTTTATGTTAAAAGTATGCTTGATTCTAATAAGCTGTCATTGTATGGTAGCTATGTGTCTACAGTATTCTAAGGACTTCATAGTATAAAGCTTACAAATTTTGCCCTCAGTGAACTAACATATGGATGTCTGGAACAGCTTATGATCTGAGCCCTGCTGTCCATCTTATTGAAAGACAGATGGCAGATTTCATCCTCAGTCTGTGCAGCAATTTCACTGGCATTCTGTTGACATAATCAAATAAGACCAAGGCAACTTTTAGAAAAGTCATTATTTGGGCTTATGGTTCCAGGGGGAGAGTCGATAATGGTAGGGGAGGCATGGTGGGAAGAGGCCGGAGCAGTAAGCTGAGAGATCATATCTTCAACTTCAAGCACAAAGCAAAAAGAGCAAACTAGGAGTGGGCCCAGATGATGAACTCTCATATTCCACCCACAATGACATACTTCCTTCAGCAAGTCTACATCACCTACCAAAACAGTGCCACCAAGTGGGGACCATGTGTTTTAATACCAGAGCCTATGGAAAACATTCTTATTTCAATCACCGTAATAACTATACCAAACAAAACAAAACACATGTCTACATAGAGAATAGAGTACAAACAGAGACAGATAGGCATGTAGGACCCTAAAGGATAAGAAATGCAGTGCAGAAAGATAAAGTCTTTATGCAGGGTATGAATTCTCTGTGAGGGAGAAAGGAGCTTGAACTTTATATGCAAAGTTTCTATGACAAGTTCATTTGAAGTAGAACTTTCCCTACTCCCTTTTGCTGCAACCCATCTCTCACTTAAGTTACTAATTAGGTGGGTCCATTTTCTAGAGTGCCTCAAATCTGCCATCTCAGTACCACCATTATTTACTTTCAATACTTTTTTATATCTCACAACATCTCCTTGCAGTTTATTTCTTCTGCCTTACTGATGCACACACTCAATTTTATCAGAAAGGTAAATGAAAAGTGAAATGGATAAATATTTCTGTTCTAGTTTTATCTGTGTTGAAGTGATACATGACTGTAAAAAACAAGTTTAAGGAAGGAAAGGTTATATAGGCTCACAATTCTAGTTTACAGTCCTTTATTGCAGGGAAGTCATGGCAGAAACTTGAAGTGACTAGTCGCATCACATCTACAGTCATAAACAAAGAAAAATAAATGAATTCAGGCTTGTGCTCAGCTTAATTTATCTATCCTTAAACTGTACACAGGTCAACTTGATCTAGACAGTTCCTCACTGAGAACTCTTTACCTAGAAGCGGTGCCAATTTTACAATTAAAACTAATCATCACATCTTTCAATCTTAAAAGTGTCTCTTGGATCTCATCTAAGTTCAATTTCTCAGTTTGGTCTCAAACATGCTGTTGAAAGAATGTTTTCTATGTGGATGAAATTTTTAAATTTTCAATATACAGTGTTGGTATAATAAAAACGTATGCTAACAGTTCCTTTATTTATAGATGAATTAGGTTGGGTGGAAGGATTTGGAAGTACTTGGATCAACTGTATAAAAGATAATATTTACTTAGGCTTGATTGTGATTTTAAACTTCTAGTTTCTATGACATTTCCCCTTTGTTCTTTGGCTTCCTGAATAGATTCTAGCCTTACTAGAATTGCAACTAGTTTGTTACCCATCTTTTCCACATGAGCCCAACTGCTTTTTTTCTCCAAACATATATCTATGTCTTTTCCTTCTTTCACTGCAACATGATCTCATAGCTTACTTCATTATTTAGGGTTGACACTTAAAAAACAACTTCACTCTTTATGTGTTATTAGGAGAAATAAAATTTACCTTCTTGAGTCAGAATCTCAGAATAATTTTGAAATGAACAAATGATCAAGGGAATAATTCAGAGAGTCACTTACTTCCTAAAAAAGTCATTTGAGAATCTGTTAATAGTTCATACCATTAATCATATCTATCTGATTTTGATTCCTAGAATGCACATAATAGAAGGGGAACCCAACCCCCACAAAAGATATCCTTTGACTTCTCCATGAGTGTTGTGGCACATGCACATACATAAAGACGTATAGACATATATATACAAACAGTACATACACACACATAAATAAAACAATGAAAATTAGAAGACATAAACTGTCACATTATCATGACATAAAAGCATGCATAAAAACTATGCTTTGGATTCCTCACCCTACTAATGCATTTTGTTCAGTCATTTAGGTTCTGGTCAATCCATAATGAATGCAGATTAAATAAGATGGTTTGGGCCTGCTATTTTCTATGCTTTTTTTTTTTTTTCATCCAGACCAGGAGATTTTAATTTCCCAGAGAAGCTCAGATAAAAGCTATTTACTAGAGACTCGCTAGAAAAATCTAAGTTTTTGAATCTCAGTCAATTCTTCAATAGAGATGAATGTCTGATGCCTTTGATGATTGGCCCCACAGAACTGAAAGAACTTCAAAAACCCACAGTCATCAGTCATGCATGGCAGCTCTTCATAGAGGTCATGCTGAAGAATTTAACAAGTTCTGAGAATGTATGCACCATGAAATTTTCAAGTGCTGTTTAAAAGAGCTCACTGGGATGTGATTAATGCAAAACTTAGAGCCTTGTGCATAATTTAGAAGCAATTACAGTTCAGGGAAATAATGCGATAACTTTTGAAATTCAAAAAAAAAGTCTTGAAAAACAATTAATCACTGGCTATTACTGAGTTAAAATACCTAACTTACTATTTGAAGTCCCTCCATCTTGCTCTCAGTTCTTACTTAGCTCATAAATGAAATAAAAAATAGGTATATATGGGCATTAAAGACCAAAAATATCATAAAACATGTGAAGTTTTTGGTATCTTTTACTATGTAAACTTTCCACATCTAGACTTTATGCAGCAGTGGCTAGCCCTTGGCTGTGCCTTAAAAATCTGGTATTTTTGATATTTAAAATGATTATTAGACAAATGTAATTTTACACAACTTTTAAACAAATTGAAAAGGCTGTAGTAAATGTAGATTAATTGAAAGTTCTGTAGTAAAAACCCTCTTTATTTCTTCAAGTATTTATAATGTTTCAGAAACCATACTTGTTTTCCTGGGTACTAATGGCTCCTTTGGAGGAGGAGGTGAGAAGGCACAAACTCACCAACACAGACCTCAGGAGTCAGGTGAAAGGGAAAACAGCAGACTCATTTGAATAGCAATAGGTAGAAACTTAAGTACCTCCCCAATGTCCAGGCATTCTGATCCATTGACATTGCAGTCTACCCTCATTGACTACACAAGATCAAAAACACTCACAGCAACTGTCAAACTCCAGGTTGACTCAACTCTTAGCCCGGTAGGCCTTATCTTCCTACAATATTTAATTTTCATTTCACAAAATAGTGACCAATATGATAATTACAAAGGCTAGGCTTGCTATGTCTTGTTACTTTATTTTAGAGTTAGCCTATACAATTACCACTACATTTGAAAATCATAAAAATGTTAACAGGCTTTTCATTAACTTCAAACACTAGGCCTCCTTATTTGTTTAGTTCAAATAGGTAAAAATATGCAACACCTAACAGTTGTTTAGAAGTCATCTCTCACACACTCATTAATACTATGAAATGACACAATTCAGTGATAAGTTAAAAATTAAAAGCACTTTCAGAAGGTTTGTGCATTAAAGAGGAAAAACGTATTTCCCCTTTTAAAAGTCAGTTCAGTTGCAGGAGGCTAGAGAGATGGCTCAACAAGAGTATATACTACTCGTCTAAAGGACCTAACATTGTCTAATACCCACATTGGAAAAGCTCACAACTGCCTGCAATTCCATATCTTGATATCTAACATATTTGTTTTTTCTGGACTACATGGGGCCTACAGTCCTGTGTACAGACTTTTACACAGACACACACAGTAGTTTTTTTTTGTTTTGTTTTGATTTTTGTTTTGCGTTTTGCTTTTGTATGATTGTTTGTTTTGTTTGTTTGTTTTGTTTTTTACTCTTTAGGGACCTGCCACCCATCTTCTAAATTGATACATGGAAATTTAATCTTACTTATGAATGTCCTGCCTTAGCCTGGCTTGTTTCTAGCCTGCTTTTATAACTTAAATGATCCCATTTCTTTTTAACTACATTTTGCTTTCTGGGTTTTTTATCTCTTTTATTCTATAGTTGTTTCTTTTCCTCTTACTCCATGTCTGGCTTTGTAGCTGGGTGACTGGGCCTTCAGGTTCTCCTTTCCTTCTCTTGCTCCCCTGTCTATTCCCTTAATATTTCCTTCTGTATATTCTCTCTGCTCAACAACCCTTCCTATTTCTCTCTTCTGCCCAGCTATTAGCCATTGAGCTCTTTATTAGACCAAACAGGTGACTTTAGACAGACAAAGAAACATAGCTTTACAGAGTTAAATAACTGCAACATAAAAAATACAACATATCTTTGAATTATTAAACAAGTATTCCATAGCATAAATGGATACAAAACATCTTAAACTGATACACCACAACAGACAAGTATACATAATTAAATATAAAATAAGTCCTTTAAAAAGTTAGTTATATACTTGGTGAATTAAACACTTGTAGTGAAAGCATAACAACTGATTTCTAATATCCTGTATCCACTTCGAATCTAGAAATGTTCATACTGAGGTGTTTTTAACTCTAGTATGTGGAAGTCAAATGGCTAGGAAAAACCACCATTATGTGCCATTATACCCAATCCCGGCAACTATTGGAGGGGATATTCTACAAGTGTTTGCATTACCTGTTTTATCTGAGTCTCCTTTCCACTGATGAAAGTCAAGTTGGAAGCTTCTATTATGGTTTTGGAGCATCTCTATTTCTTAGGCTCATTAGAAATCACTATAAAGACTTGGTTGCTGCAATGTTTTACACACACACACACACACACACACACACACACACACTTTTAACCTTGTTATATCGACCCAGAGATTCCTATACCCTTTTATGGCCTCTGATCACACAATCACACAAACCCACATTGTATACACACACAACCACAAAAAATTAAAATGAACTAAAATAAACAAAACCATTGGTGAAAGAACATATTACACATGTTCATGGACAGAGAGAATTGATGCTGTTCAAATATCCACATGATCCAAAGTGTTATAATGATTCATCACAATCCTTATCAAAATTTCAATAACTTTATATACAGAACTACAAAAGAAAATCTTAGAATACACATGGATTTGCAGAGAACACCAAGTAGTTAAAAGAATCTTGAATAGAAAGAACAGTCCTGAGGGCATAATTCTACTTAAGTTTGAAACACATGACAGTGTTGAGTCAACCACAGTAGGATGGTACTCACATGAAAACAGACTCAGAGGCAAATGGAACAAAATAGAAAGATTAAAAGTAAATCTAGAGTTAATCGTGTGTGTGTGTGTGTGTGTGTGTGTGTGTGTGTGTGTGTGTGTCAGGTGTATGTGTATGCATATGTTTTTGCTTGTGCGTGTGTGTGTGTGTGTGTGTGTGTGTGTGTGTGTGTGCAAGTGTTCATGGAGGCCAGACATCAATATGGGGTCATTCTCATTTTCTCTTTATCTTATGTTTTCAGACAGAATCTCTCATTAAGAATTCAGTGATTAGCTAGATGGGTTTGCCAGCAACTTTCACAGATCCCTCTGCTTATATCTCACCAATTTTGGGGATATTTTGTTTCATCAATGTACCTTGCTTTTGCATTGCTGCTGTGAATTTAAACTCAGGCTCCTAACTTGCATGATAAGCAGTTTACTGACAAAGCCAATTTCTCAGTTTAAGCTAACTGCCTCTTTGACAAGGATGCAGTGTGCTCAGCAAATGAAAAATAGAATGTGAATGCAGTACAGGTGTTATAATATGGCATGAGGTAGAACCATGGCAGATCCCATAGCAGGCAAGAGACAAACACTTCAGGCAGACAGAGTTTAAGTGGGAAGTTTTATTCAGGGAAAGAGAAGAGAAAGGGGACAGAGTCCGAATAATGACGGAGTCCTAACACCAGGAAAGCTAGTGTTTCCACCCTGTGGAAACAGCAAAACTATGATGCCATCAACTCAAAGTAAATGAAAAATTTAAATGGGCCACCTGAAAATTTAAAACTATCAGACAAATACATAAGGGAAACACTGCATAATACCCATCAGGAAAGAATTTTTAAGTAAAGATCTTAAATTCAAACAGGCAACAAAATATAAAAAAAAATAAAAATAAATCAAGATTTAAAACTTATGCATAAAAAAAACCAGAGTGAAGAGAATGGAAGAAAATAATTATAAATGATAGTTTAATAGGTTAAAACCCAAAGACAATGAGAAACTCAAACAACTCAATAGTAAAACCAATATTAAAATAAGCAAAAGGTCGAGGCAGACATCTCTTTAGAGAAAAAGGAGATGGATTACTCAGCCATAAAAAACATGAACACCTGTTGTGTAAGAACATAAATAAGCCTGAAGAACATGTTATAAGAAACAAGGCAGCTGCAGAGGGATGCATGGCCTGTGATCTCATTCATTTTTGTGTGGGGGTAGTCAACAACAGTGGAACTCACCGAGGTGGAGAATAATTACTAGATATTGGAGAGAGAAGTAAGGAAGATAACTGGGAGGGATGGGTCACAGAGTATAGTGTTTCAGTTACCAGAAGGAATGTATTTTCTGATGGTTTAAACCAGATGAAAGACTCATGACTACATTGTGCATTTCAAATAAAGAAATATTTGAATGTTCCCACAACAAAATGTGGTTAAGTTAAAAGTTTCTACACCCCAATAAGACTCTCCAACAATCTAGCAATCCAAATCAGACCAAATCAAACCAAATTAGAAAAAGCCCATGTTTAACGCTCCCTAATGGCCTTCCAGCCTCCCAGAGAGGAAGCAGGAGAGAGCAGAAAAATGTCTATTTTCTAGGGGGCAGTTTAAATACTTTGTTGAGTGGTCCTGAGCATCTCTGGGGTAGGGATCACCATGTGGCCAGCTTCTGAGATCCAGCAAGGTTTGGAGGGAGATAGGGGAGGAGGGCTTGGGTGGAACCTTCACCATAACATTTCAGACTACTTCAGTATATTGTTACGAGCATGTTTTTCCCCCACCGCCGGTCTGTTCCCACTGCCATGCCAACTCCAAATAACATGCAGAGACTCTGTATTTGATACAATGCTGTTGGCCAGTTACTCTCATTGTTTATCAGTTAGCTCTGTCTTAATGATTAAGCCATTTCTACTATTCAAAGTATTTCCATGTGGCTCATCTTACCGGCCAGAGCGGCTGGTGTGTTACCTCTCTGGGCTCTCCATGTTGACTCCTCCTAACTACTTCCTCTTTCCTCCTCCTAGTCTCCTAGCCCTGCCTGTCATGCTTTCCTATTAACCAACTGGGCTTTATTCATTAACCAGTATGAGCAACATATTTATAGAATAACATCTCCCATCATTCCAGGGGCTGGGGGGGACAAAGCTTCCAACATAACAGCACAGGCTCTTTGGTATGAATGCCAGGGGCTGGAACAAAGCTTTGCTTACAACAGTAAGTATTTACAATATGCTAATTGCCCTGGTCTGACCATATATAAAGACTATGTGTATTAAAATAGAGTATTTTATTCCAAACTATATACAGCTATTGTGTATCAGTAATCTTTTATGAACTCAAGGCAAGAAAAATGTATATTGCAGGAGCTTTAAACAGAATAAGTCTTTTGAGAATCCTGGGACACAGCTACAGAATCCAGAGAAGAATTAAGGGAAAAAAAATGTGTCAAAGACAGCATCTAGGAATCTGATTTGCTATTGAAATGCAACACATCTAAGTCTTTTCTCAAAGACAGAAACAGAAAATAACCTTATCTTCAAATCTATGTTTCAAATCTTAGCACCACTTTTGTCCAATGTATCAAATCAGAGCCAATTAATTTTTCTTCATTTCCAATACCAAAGAGTATATTTCCATTAAGTATTACAATTTGATGTCCTTAGAGAATGGATTAAAAAATGCAGAAAGCCACCTCACTGGTTGAAACACTGATTTTCTTGTTAGTTCTTGGGGCTTAAATCCTTTGTTCTTGTTTTCCTGGACATATATACTGCACTCATTTTTCCAATATTTTCGAAGTCTATATATTTCAAATATTTGACACTTAAAATCCATGTTAGTGTTTGAAATGCTAACTGTACTTCCTCCAGGAAATGCTGTGGGTTTTTTGTTTCTTTGTTTCTCCTGCTTTGTTTTGACTTCCTGTGCAGTACCACCACTCCTGTGAGGACAGCTTCCTTTGTTTTGAGTCCCTACTGTTTGTTGAATTTTTGTTCCCTTCCTGAATATCTTTAAGGATTCATGTCTGTTTTCCCTATGCCAAACAAGTGGTGTTTTGTAAGTAAGAGGGCATTTTTTTTCCTGGTAGATTTACATTGGTTAGCTCCATAGTTAACACTGTAAAACCTGGGTAATTGCACAGATCTCAAACAGTAAAACAAACAAAACATCAACTGTCTCTGGGTTCAAATATACTAGAGATCATTACATAGGAAATAATATTGTAAATACTGTAATTATAGAAAGTAAAGATTTTTTATATTTTCAGTGATGATTCTTTCAGAATATGTTCATTTTAGTGTTCCAAATATTCTCACTCTATTTATGAAATTGCTCCATTCAAAGTGACTCAATGAAGCACTCAAGCAATTGGGCAAACTTACTTCATCTCCATTCTCTAGATCTAGAAAATACAGTAGCAATGACAGCTGTTTTCTATGATTTTGTAGTTGCTCTTGAGTGGTACTCTTCTGTGGAAACATAAAAACTAAATGCATTTCCTGAAAACTATAAAAATAGGGCAAAATGCTAGTAGAACTAAAATACTCATGTCTAAGAGCTACATTATCAGCCTGGCAGTGGAATGACTGATGATCTCTGAAATGAAGGACCTATTATGTTCACATTTTATTATTAGCCTCAGGTCACCAGTATTCGCAAGGCTGATTGAAGTAGAGTGGAGACAAATCAGAGAGATTGCGGTGAAGGACACAGTTTCCTGCAATTCTCTGTGATATCTGATGACAGATACATCCAGATTTCATTGTGGCTGAAATTGTGGTGCATAACAGCCCATTAAAGGGGCTGAATCATGAAACTGAAGCCAGGGTTAGGAAAGACAACACCACGTGCATTATAAATAGAAAGTACTACATCTATTAAAATCCCTTTAAGCAGAGTGGTGGTGATGTACAACTTTAATTCCATCTCTTATGAGGCAGAGGTGGGGCAGATCTCTGAGTTCTAAGCCAGCCTGGTCTACAGAGCGAGGTTCAGGACAGACAAGGATAAACAGAAAATCTTGTCTCAAAATAAAAATAACAATGATAAACAAAAACAAACAAAAACAAAAAAAAGTCTTTCAACTTAGAGACCTCAGGCAATTTTACTGCTTATAGTGTACTTCCTTAACTTCTTTCTAAAATGGGGAAAAAATGAATACTGGTTTCCATGTGTTGGAGAGATAGCTTAGTAATATCTTCACGCTTATACATAAGGATCTGAGTTTGGATAACTAGCAAGTTATAGCATAGCATCTTGAGAGGCAAAGGCAGATAGATGTCTATGAATTCAAGGCCAACCTCTTCTACATACGGAGTTTAAGGCCAGCCAAGTCTAAGGAACAAAAGAACACCAATACTCCTCAAGTTAGACTGTATATATGTATATATATACAGATAACAAAACTGGCATTATCCTGATACCAAATACCAAAACAGACAAAAGTCCAACAACAAAAATTATATGCAAATATCTGATGAACATGAGCATAAAAATTGTTCAATAATTGCAAACAAAATTCAAAAACACATAAAAAAGTTTATTCATCATTATCAACTTGGTTTCATCTCAGAAACATGGGGATGTTTCAACAGAAGTAAATCTAACATCTCTTAATGAAAAAGATTCTGGAGACACTAGGTATCTTAGGTCGCATTACTTTTGCTGTGGTAAGTCACCAAAGGCAACTTGGGGAGGAAAGGATTTCTTTTACTTATACTTCCATATCAGATTTCACAGTTCATTTTTGAAAGCAGTGAGTATATAGTAGTGAACAAGTCAGATGTACCAATATCTTTATGAAAAGCCCAACAGAGGAGATAGATGTACAAAAATACCACATGCAAAAGTACTTTATTATAAGTTATTACCAGATCTCTAAAAGGAAAGTAACAGGTGTTAGGAAAATGTATTAACATTTTTGATGTAGAAGTCAAGAGAAGAATAGCCTTGCAACATAAGTGACAATTAAGTTGGAATCTGGTAGACATCAATAATTATTCTACCATAAGCCAGGGAAGATTGTTTGAAACAAAGACAGTGCATCTTCCAGTTTCAGAGGAAAGAATAGCATCATGCTGAGAAAGACTGAAAAGTAAGAGATTCCCACAGGCCTGTAGCAAAAGCAGTAGGACTTCATCTAGAGAACCACAAGAAGCAATGGTTATGCTTTCAACTGCTGATACCAGGATTAAAGTTTTTGAAGGTCACATTAGTCACTCTATGTTTTAGTTAGAATTTCTGTTGCTGTAATGAGGCACCATGACCAAAAAGCAACTTGGGGAAAAAAGGGTTTATCCTCCTTATACTTTGATATCACAATGCATCCTCAAAGGAAGTCAGGACACGAACTCAAGCAAGGCAGAGACTTGGAGACAGGAATTGACATACAGGCCATGGAGGAATTCCATGTACAGAATTGCTCTCTATGGCTTGCTCAACCTGCTGTCTTACAGAACCCAGGACCAACTGCCCAGGCATGGCTCCAACCACAATGGGCTAGCCCTCCAATATCAATCATTAATTAAGAACATGCCATACAATCTTGCCTACAGCTAGATCTTATGGAGGCATTTTCTTAAGTGAAGTTCTCTCTTCTCAGATGACTTTAGCTTGTGTCTATCCAGTTGACATATCCACCACAGTCCTAGAAGAATGGTTTCCTCCCTTAACTGATTCATATAATAATTGTATATATATGTATATATGTATACATATATATATATGTGTGTGTGTGTGTGTGTGTGTGTGTGTGTGTGTGTGTGTGTGTGTTAAATCAATTTAAACATATTTATGTCTTATCACACAGCATTTCCTGATGGTAAAATCTTCTATGTCTCTTTCCTATCAAAATTAAAATCCATATTATACATTAAGAGGTTGAGTAAGGAGGTGTTTTGTTTCATCCTTACCTGCTCACCAGCTGCTGACCATCTGGGAATCACATTCTGATGACAGATCCAGTTGCTTTGCTGTGTGCTTGGTACTCTGCCTCATTTGATCTTGATTTCCTGACTTTCTCAAACCAAATCCTGTCTGCTAGTTCATAGTTAAATGAACTAGCTTGTCTGCCTCTGGCTTTGACTGATACTAATATTTGTTTTTAGAAATATGTTTGCTCTTTTACACACAGCTCTGAGATTATATGTTGCTATAATTTCTGCCTCATTTTATGGATGTCTTGGGGCTTGAGATTGGAGGCAGAGCCTAAGAAACTTCAGCTGTAACTTCAGTATATGGATCATAGGAATGTAATGGTCAGAGTTCATGGGACCAATTTGGGATCCATCCACCCTGCTAGTATCCACCTCTATTCCTTACCTTGATTATAATCCAGTGTCTCCCTTCTTGGCTAAATAGGCATACAATCCATTCAGTCTCCTAACCTAGACACATATGGCTCATGTCCATATATTCTACTCTTTTCTCACTTACTCAGAAACATTAAACTGTGGCAATCAAGTCAGTTCCTGCTCTCCATTCCTCATCCTCACCCAGGGCTTCCTGCTTTCTACTGAACCCTGAATGATCCCAAACCTCGGCCTCTTCATCTGCCACATTACTTTCTCTACCAAATCTCTCCTCCACTTCTATTATGTCCTCAGTGCCCACAGAACAGTGCCCTAAGGTATAAGCAAAAAAGTACCTCATTGCCAGGAGTGATTGTAGCATAAGCCTTAGAGATTGCCAACCTTTTTAAAAGAATAGCCCATTGAGTTAGAAGATTGCTACCTTCAGTCCCAATCAACCTTCTCTCCTTCCCCAACTTCCTGACAGGTAGAATTTGGGACTTAAAGGAATGCAGTTAGGTTACTTGGTAACCCCTCCTTATGCAGTTAGGGTATTTTAGCAACTCCCCAGACCTCTTCCTCTGGTAACAACCTGCATATCTCTACCTGCATTTCCTCTTAGCCAATATCCTGCTCACCTTCAGTGACCTATGATTAAGAATATCCTGTGATCTGGTTACCAGGCAATGACCTGCCCCTTCTGAATCCCTGCCTTACCTAGCTTCCCACACTAACTATTATATGACATGCTTAAGATAAACAATTTTGCAGTTTGATCAGAAAGCCTATGTTGCTGATGGTTTCTTGTGTCTCCTGTCCTTCACTCCAGGTCCTTTGGGGTTCAGGCCCTCATTGCTGCTGTGCTGGTCAGGGCACCTCATAATGTATTGGGAAGCAATATGCTAAGCAGTTAAGGAAATGGACTTTGTACCCCACAGAGCTGGACAGAATCAAGACCTCATCAGGTACCAGCTGGGTGGACTTAGAAAAATTACTTTTTCCATAATTCAGTCTCACCATTCATAGAAAGGCATGTCATTACCATTCTCAGAGTCTTGAGAATGTTGTTATAGATGGGTCTTTCCTGAGTTTGAGACTACTGGTGGAGTAAGTGCTTATCCAGTGGTTATAGTGGTCATCCTCACTAAATGCTTAATTTGGGTAAAATGATCTGACTGATTTATATTACCACTGCTGCTTTTCTTCCCTCTTCCTGCTGTTTCTCCCTTCTTCCTGTCTGGTCTGTTACAAGGGACTTTTTTACCTGAGAATGCCCTTGTCTATATGAGATTGTCATATCTGACTATTTCATTGAATCAGTCTTGCTTTTCTCCTCACTTATTCTCTGCTTAACAAATCTCAGTTCCTCTTGGTGTCAGTGGCCTCTGTAAAAGGAGTTCTGAATCGGTCTAGATAATAAAAACGTAGAGTCAGATATAAAGAGAGATCATAGAGAAAAAGGAACAAACCATCACCACACCTTACCTCCTTAGCATATCAGCAAACAAGAGAGCTTTTTCTCCCTGCTTATATCCTGTTTCCACCCAGCTATCTTACTTCCTGTCTGTCTGTATAAGCCTCCAGACCTCTGTGGTTAGCTAGTCTGACCATTCTCTGACCTTCAGACAGGCTTTACTAGTACAAGCAAGATATCACCACATATCCCTCTTCTTTGTCTAAACTCTAAAAAGAGGTTATAACTAATATAAGAAAAAATATAAACAATAAGTATAACTATATACAATATATACAGAACGATAAGTACATCAACAGTATTTAGTCCACAGCATTGGACCAGTTCATAGAAAATACTCCAGTATCTATTTTTTTCTTGATGAGTCCAAAGTCTTGACCTAATATACTTTTTATTTTAAATCGCATTATCAAATTATCTTTTAATGTCTTTTAAACTTATTACATTTAACGTAACTTTAGTGAGATTTTTATTGAGTCTGGTAAACAAGAAAGACTATAACTAGACTATCTAGTCTTCAACTCCCTCAGAGACCCGAGAAAGAAATAATATTTACTGAGTAACAGGAAGTGTAAGCAATTGACTTACAAAATATGTGAGAGATTACAGAAACAGCTGTCTGTCTGGACAATCACCCAAGTTTGCTTTGCAACATTGGATATCAATCTTTGGCTAATATGCCCAGCATATCTGACAGACATTTCTATGAAGCTGGATATTCTGAAGAACTGGATCACCTTGTCTTGCTAAGGTTTGTAGTCACATTTTTTGGTGCCCTGATTGTTCAATTTCGACAGCATACTGTCAACAGTTGAGGCAAGGTCATTTTATTGGCCAGTGGCTTATCTTTGCTACAAAAAAGTAAACTCCATGTGGAGTTTCTTCAGTACCTACCATCTTGTGGAGTTTCTTCAGTACTTATCATCTTCTTGAACATAGATTGGTGCTGCCAGGAGCAGACCTGTTTCATTTTCATAAATAAAAAGGACCTATGCTTTTAAAACATGTTAAATGTCCTTTCCTTCTTTAGTCTTTACTTCTTCACCTTCTACTTCTTGTTTTCATTCTTGCCCGCTTCTCTATCTCTCTTCATTTCTTTCTTAAATAGATATTATATGCATACATGTAGATATTATAACATATATTTGTACATACACATACATATATATAGATCAAAGGAATTAAATGTTATACTTAAGGTTTTTCTGTTTTGTTTTTTTGTTGTTGTTATTGTTGCTGTTGTTTTTATGCTGACTATGTCATGGCCTATCAATTTGATGGAAGAACAGTCCAAGGGTTTTCAAGTACTGAACCTTTTATTTTTAATGCACAGGGATTTAGAAACACTTTGGAATGTTTTAGAGTATCAAGTCCCAGCAGCATCAATTGCAAGCTTAGATTCCTGAATGATCAGATTGACATAATAAGATAAAGTGGCTGAAGGCTGATGGATGCTCAAACAGTGTGCCAGAAGGGAAGGGGTTGTTTCAGAACAGCGCAGAGCACACATAAGTATCAGTAGCTGCTGTATATGCTGAATTTATTTACAATAATAACAGTATTTTAAAAAATTAAATATGTATTTTGTACTTAAAAATACCCCATCTTTTGCCTAATGCTGATAAACATTTAATGTGGGTCCTCTAAGTAGATGCTTACTACCTGACCAAAGAGCTAGGAAACGCTAAAACTCCAGGGAGAATTTAAGTATAATTTGGGACTCAAAATCCCAAATCCCACCCCCTTTTTTTTTTCTTGTAGATCTCAGGTATTCTGAGATGTACTCTCTTTTCTTATAGATCTCAAACATTCTGTGACCAAAGTTCCTTCTTTTATTTTCTCAAATTACTCTTTTCCTCTTTCTAAAGGGAAGATATTTTACCTATTTAAAAGGAATTGTTATGCCCTTATGCATAGCACTCAGGTGAGAGGGGGATTTCAAGTTCTAGAAAATCATGGTCTATACAGCATGATCATATCTTAAGAGAAAAGCAAAACAAACAAAGTGAAACAATATTTCACTTCAAAACAGTTGTATTATTTGGTGTTTCATAGCAGCCTATGTGTAGTTTGCTCTGTCCCTATGTCAAAAATACCAGAATTATTAACAGAATAAAATCATGTTTCTATTTCAGTGGGAAGACTTAATTTTAGATCAAAATATCCTTTAAAATGGTATTTGTTTATGTAAGAGCAAAGGCTCATTAATTCATAGTTTAGCTCTCTGTGTTTTATATTATATGTAATGAGGTAACATTCTAGAAACATCCAAGCCAAGAGCATTATCTAATACAGAGTTAGCAAACATTTTTAAATTATGTTAAAACAGTGTTTTTCTGGGTGACATGGAAAGGATGTGAATAGAATATGTTCATTTAAAATGTCTTTACCTGTAGTATTTCTTTTAATAGTGTGACAATTTTATACAGTAGAAATTAACTAAAAATATCACAAACAGCTTATCTAAGATCACACAGCCAAAGAGAAGAAGAACTGGCGTGAATTTAGGAAATGTCATTTTCTACATTATGAGGCAGCCAAACCAAAACCACTTGAGCAGTCAGTCCTCTCTCAGTTAGCAATGTTTAGCTAAAGGCAACTGAAACTTACAGTGCCTCAACTTGTTGCTTCTACTTAATGTGTCCATAGACAACCCTCCCATCACCCACTGGTTGAATCAACTAAGCCATTACAGCATGAGGCAGTCTATAACTTCTAATCTAATTTCCTTTTACTGAGCCCTTTGTCTTTGTGATTGCAATATGCAATTCTCTTCAGTGGTTATGAAGCCATGACACTAGAAAAGAAGTGATGAAGGATAAAGTGCAGACACAAAGTACAGGGCTGTGGATATAGTTTTGGTGACAGAGTGAGCACTAAGTATAGATATATAAGACCCTGAATTCTATCCTCCAAGCTGCATAAACAGAGCATGGTAGTGGTGTACCTCTGTAATCCCAACACAGGGAAAGAAGGGGTAGAAAGAGTGAGGATGAAGACTTCAAGTTTATCTTTTATTATGTCTAAGTTTGAAACCAGCCTGAGCTATTAGAAACACTATCATTAAAATAAAAAAAAAGTTACAAAATTGTTTGTCCTACTTTATCAAGAACACAGCAGCTGTCCCTCTATTGTCATTCACTGAGTTTCATTTAATCATTACAATAAGTGACACCTGCCTCCTCAAGGGATATTTGAAGGATTAGTGTGAACTTTAGCTTCATGCTGTGACATCACAGAGAAAATTGGGGTTCTTTTAAAAAGGAAGAATAGACTTTGGGTTGTAACAGCAGATACTGCATGAAGAGCAATTAACATGAGACCAATTAAGTCAAGAGATACTTGTGAAGCTTAAAAATAAATTACTTCTCATTTCTAATAGAATAAAAAACTATAATGAACAAACAAATTAAAAATATCATGAGGGAATTGATCACTCAACAACTTAAGGAAACTCTATGTTAACCATCTTATTAGTCTATTTGGACAATAAATAACAATACCCTACTGTTTATTATCCTTATCTATGAGGAATTCAGGATGCTGAAATGCTACACTTAGACCTAAAGAACCTTGGCTTTCATGGTGATGATAGATATGATCTATCATATCCAGACCTAGCTCAAGAGTAAAGCAGACAATGCAGAGTAAAGTTCATGCAGACCAATTTTAGAGAAATAATACTCACAGTGCCTTGAATTTTTCTTGAGGTTTGCCCCTTGAAGTTTTGGGGAGGGGGGAAAGAAAAAGATAATGACTCAGAATAGAACTTCTACAGGAATGATTTTTATTTTTTGCTTCCTCCTGATCTCTGTTGCATCCTCAAAGAGACTTTCCCTGCAGCAGTGTTTTTCAAACACCCTTATCCTCCCCATATATCTTTATCACCTTTATTTGGATGCTTTCCACATTTTATTATCAGTACTCTGGTTGGTGTTTTGAACATTTTCTTGTTCATATTAGGCACAATAAATCATAGCTAAATGAATTAATGCAAGATAATGTACTGTTTTAGTTTCCTTTCTATTGCTGGGATAAAACATTATGACCAATAACAACTTACTGAATGAAAGTGTTTATTTGGTTTTCACTTCCAGTTCCTAAACTACAGTTGATAAAAGTCATGGCAGAAATTCAAGCAGGAACTTGAAGAGGAAACTGAAGGAAATCTGTTCACTAGCTTGATTGTTCAGACCTAATTTTAGCTAGCTTTCTTACATAACCTAAGACTACCTGCCTAAAGATAGTACCACAAATGGGCTGTGCCCTCCTACATTAACTAACAATAAGACATTCTACTACAGTCATGTCCCTTAGGAAAAGTTGGTCATAGCAATTTCTCAAACAAGGCTTGCTTCTCAGATGACTTTAGGTGTGTCAAGTTGAGTATTAAGTTAACCAGTACATATATATTATATTATCAAGTTATGTTGTTAACTGAACTACCACAAATGATTGTTCTAGAATAATTATTATACATTAAACAAAAAAAAAAACATTGATGGCACCATTGTCCATGCCAGACATTAGGGAAAGGAGATAGTCAAACTACAAACTACCTGAAGTATGCTCAGCATTTATAAATATAGCATAGGAGCAGATCCTACATTTGAATGACCAGGGTTATATAAAATGCTGAAGAGTTTGAGTAAGCCATGCTAAGAATTTTTGTTTAATTGTCTAGAAGATGGACTAAATGGCATGGCTTCTAAGCAGCTGTGTCTGTGTGTAGCTGACGCTGAGAAGTACTACTTTCCTCTCTCTATATTATCATTAGGTACCATTTCCATGCTCAGAAGTTCTGAGTTTGTAGACCTTACTTTGCAATCAGGTGTTTTTCTTATGAGAGAGTTTATGAGAATTTCAGGAACTGAATGGCTCAGAAAAGAAATCTTTCATATGAAACTATGATGTTAATAGTGTCATCAAATTCCCTGTTTTCATGGAACTATATCTTCCAGTATGTCTGATTTGCTGACCTTTTCCATCAACTTCAAACCTCAACTGAAACAAAGTGTTCATTACCTAAGTAGACAAAGAACACCCCAAATTGCTTTCATAATATCAGATGCTAAATGATTACCCAAGATAGCTAATATTAAAGTGGATAACAAATAAGATTATAATTTATAATAGATCTATAAATACCATAGTGATGTTGCTAAGTGGGCTTTTGTATTAAATAAATAAAGCTCATTTGAGACTATTGTTTCAGAGCACTTTCAATTCTATTCTATTCTTAGGAAAGATTTTACAGAAATAAAAAAAAAACAGTTTAGAACAAACATGACAAAGCTCAACCATGGTTATTCACTAACAGAGAGAGGACAACTCATGAAAATTTACCATGGTTATTCACAAAAAGAGAGAACAGCTCATGATAATTTCTCAGTGTATACAGAAACAAAATGATTGAAATTTGGCTCTTCTCCTATGAAGACATCAGAAAATAAAACAAAGTTTAACCAAACCAACACTTAGCATAGACTACAGACTATATGGGAGACAGAGCTTGAAAACATAATTGCCAAGAATTCTCCTTTAAAGAATTCCAAATAACAAATTACCAGAGTGTGATTAAGACAAGAAAGGAAATAGATGAGCCTGTTAGAGACTTTTCTAGATTCTAAGGTTTATTTTGAGAACTCTTTCTTTTCTGTTTTTTTTTTTTTTTCTCTTTCAATTCTGGGAGTAGAGTTTAGAGTCTCACATATTCAAGAAAACTGCTCTACCACTGAGCTATTTTTCCAGCCCTAAGAAAAATTCCTTTAAAAGGGAAATTAGATGACATCCCTTTGGTTATCAAAAGTAATAATAAAGAAATGACCCCATTTCCTGTCTCTCCCTACTGTTTAATTGAATCTTTTGCTCAAAGTAAATTTTAATTCAAATCTGAATAAAATGGCAGTGGTCAACATGGAAGATTCAAGAATATTTATTTCTCATTTCATTACTATTAAACTACTACCACAATTCCACCTGCCTCCATTGGCTAAAACTGGACAGGATAAGAGCCTTAACTGGCAATAATAATAACTGGTAGCTCCTCACCAGTTTAAGAGATTTAAAGCATCATTGTCATGAAGCTAGATATGCTAATCTGTATTTTGTATGCCTTTTCTTTGAGCAATTAATGCCAAACCCTCATCTTACAGTAGACTGGAAAAAGAGCTAAAACTTCTGAGAACTGTGAGTGCAGGAGGCTATAAAAAATGAGGTTGCCCCAAAACTTGAGGCAATAAGCCTTCCTCTGAGATTAAAGTAAGAGATCAAAGAACAGCAAAGCAGAAGTATATAATGCTTCCTCCAAGGATGGAATGATCTCTGGGCCTACAGGTTCTGATTACAGCCAGATTAAATGTAAGAACATTGGTAAAGATGGAATATTTTACTCTTTGAGAGTTAGGCCATTGTAGAGGGACGGAAAAAGTTTTTTTCCAGGCAACACAGTACATCTGGATTATCCTAAACTCTCTTCGTAGGGTTAGGAAGGTAAGAAAATGCTGCCATTCTTCTCATGGGGATTGGTCTCAATATCATTGCTCTGGTATGTATTTCATACTTGTGTTACATTGGAGTATGATTGTGTGTTCTAACACTATTTTGATTATTCATATTAGCACTGCCAGCCCATCATAATACCTAAAACAGGAAATGTACAAGATGTTTTGAACTGATTAATAGCCCTAAGATCTGATGAGATAGTATCAATAAGCTTTTGAAACTAGGATTGTAGTTATGGGTCAGAAATGAGCCAACAGCTTACTGAGAGACACACGTAGGTGGGATCTGCAATAACTTATTAATTAGAATTCTGGCTTTAAGAGAATGGTTTAAGTAAAAGTGGCATTTAATAAAGGGAAAGATGGGACACTACACAGGATGAAATTATTTATCTAAGAGAGGAGGATAATAATGAGAGACAAGAAGTCTATGTTGGGTTGTTCCCATATTCTACAATCCTAGTTTCAAAAGCTCATGTCTCTTTTGGAGCAAGACATAATAAACATTATTTAAGAACTAACCAAGCAGGCTATGAAGGTAGTTCACTCAGCAAAGTACTTACCATATAGTAATGAAGACCTGAGCTGGATTCCCATGTAAAAAGCAGGTCAAAGTGGCATGTGTTTATAATACCAGTGCTGGGAAGGTGGAGACAAATCTATATTTACTTATATATTTAAGAATACTTAATTATTTCCTATTGTTGCACAAGTTCTAATTGGTCTTAATAATAAGAGCCCTGAGTCAGATATAGGAGTAAATGCTGAAAGATCAGAGAGACAAAGGAGCAAACACAGTTACCTTATATCTTGCCATCTTTCCAGCTCAAACAAGATCCATCTCCTATCGCCTCATGGCATATATCCCTCTTCCTGCTCAGGCATGTCACTCCTGCCTCCACTTCCCTAGTGCTTGAATTAAAGGTATGTGATCCCAAGTACTGGGACCAAATATGGAAGCTCTGTTTCTCTTTTAAACTGATTTCAATCTTCTGTAACCCAGGGTGCCCTTGATCTCACATAGACAGATCTGCCTCTGTCTCCTGAGCGCTGGGATTAAAAGTATGTACTTTCACTACCTGGCTTCTATGGCTATCTAATGTGACTATCTCTATACTCTATTCTTCAGGAAAGCTTTATTTGTTATAGAACAAACAAAATATTATTAAATATGCACATTTAATAAGTATATAAAATATAATAGATATGGATATGCCAGAGGCACACTGGTTTAATCCTTGGGTCTTACTGGCCAGCCTAGCCTAATTGGTAAGCACCCAAACAAGGTGTATGATGCTTGAAAAATGACCCCAGAGGTTGACCTCTGGTTCTACACATATACACATGTACCAATACACACATGTATCCACATGCATGCATATGTATGTGTGGTTTGTGATGTTTCTTTCCTGGGTAAACAGGGACAATTATTTGCTCATTCTATATAGGACACTTACCAGAGATACAAGACATGAATCCACCAAAGTCCAACTTGGGGAATGTCTCAGCACTGGCTTACTGCTTCTACAAACCTGGAGAGGGGCCCTGTGAACCTTGTTCATTTCAATTTTCCAGCATGTAAGGTTTCTTCACTTCCCAAGTCTCAATAGCCCTTCTCATCTCTTTTGGAAAGAATATTTAAATCTGGGAGAAATTATTACACACGAGTAAACATGAATTAAATGGTAAGGGGTTTGTTTTGTTTCTTATTTTCTTTTTAAAGAAAGAAGTAACAGAGCATAGGTTAAAGAAATCTAAAATCAAGGGCTCTGGCAGAATATCAACAGGATTTCTGACAGTGTCATAAAAGCGAAAAGCCTGGAACACAGCATAGGCCCAGTGGTTCTGTTAATCGTGTTGCCTATATTCAATTAGTGTTTCAATAAGTTCATTCACCATATTCAGATTTATGTATACAAAATCATTAATTTTCAATATATTTATTAGAACATTTTATAAGTATATAAAATGTAAATACTATGATTGCTCAGATAATTCATTGGCCTGGCTTCTTCAGAAGGGCTATAGAATGCCATTAACCATCTCTATGAATAGTGAGCATTTACCTTCTGAATTATTTTGATTTTTATACATTTTTACTGAAAACAAATATTCCAACATTCTTAGAAACCAGAGTTAGACACAAAATTTGAATGTAAACTGCCAAATATGAAGATGAAGAAATAATTTGTTTGAGGACTTCAGAGGTTCTCATTGACATCTAAGCACTCAGATCTCAAGTCAGGTTTCAGTCACTTTGAACATTATCTGTATTCTTTTCAACCTTAATAAAGTAATAATAGTACCTTTTGATCAAAAATTTTCATTACACATTGTAAAGGAGTCTTTTCTTACACTATTACAATTTCTTCTCACTTTTATGACCTAAAAATCATTCTCTTGAGTCGTCATTGTTTACTGACTGTATTCATTTTCATTTTTTTTTTGCCTTGTTGTGTGTTTCTTTCTGTTCCTTCCTTTCTTTTCTTCTTTTTTTCTTTTTGTCTTTCTACTTTGTCTTTTTGTCTTTCTATTCAACATAAATGAATAAAATTTAAACATGAAATGACATGAACATTTGATGTAAACCTCTTCGGGATCATAGTTTTAAAGATGATCAACAGAAACATGTTTCACCCATTTATAGTTCTTGATGAAATCATTTATAATGTGCTTCCCCTGCAAAAATACATACAAAATCTTCTGAAATAGCTCATCAAGCATCATCTTGTTATATTCTCCGAACACACTGAGGAATGTATATGAAGTTAGTCAAATCTATGTACTCATATGATTATAAATACTTTCAAGAGCTTTAAACAGTGCACAATTAAAGAATACTGTCTGACAAGTTTTGACACAGCATTTGCCTACAGTAAAGGCACATTAAATATATTCAACACTCACATTTTCCTTGATGCTTTGTAGTCTCTTTCTCCTATCTGTCTTCCCAGTATTCAAGAAAACCTGATAGGCTGGGCATGTGGCTCAGTGGTAGAAGATTTGCCTAGCACACACAAGGACCTCATTTCTATCCCCAACACTATAAGAAATCAGAACAAACAAGGACATCTGATAGCATGTTTTACCATAAAACAGCATGCATTTCCATAACTGTGTATAAGTGGAACTGTGATGTATATGTTTTTTTGCTTGGAATCTTTTACTTGGAATTAATTGTTTGAGGGTTCATCCAGATTTCAGTCTGTATCCATAGTCTTGGTTTATGACCATGGCATGAGTCTGTGCATTTGTTTATTCATTTACCTACTGAACTTTGTACTGTTTTCTATTTGTAGCAGTAACAAAGAGCTGCTAGAACACTTATGTGAAAGACTATGTGGACATGTACTTCTACTATTCTTCCAATAATATCTAAAGATAGAATAATAATTCCTGTAGTTGAATTGACATGTAGGGATGCTGCAAGCTTTCTAGAGGGAATAAATATCAGGCCCACATTGTGTCTCACACAGCTGTAAAAATGAAACTGACACAAGCTTTCTACAGCTTTTATACAACTGTCAGATTTATTATTAGCTATGTCATATTTTATGCTACTGTTAAAATAGTTAATTGTGTGTGGGGGGCTGGGTAGTACAGTTGTAAGCATGCCATAAAAAACATGAGGGAGTCAGAGAACAATTCCTAGAATTGAGTTTTCTCTTTCAATCTTGTGGAATATGGGAATTTGCCTACAGACTGCTATCCACTGAGCCATCATTGCCAGCTGAATTGTACATTATTTGCAAAAGAACCATTAGCATTAGAATTTCTGATATTTCATTAGTTGTGTATAGAAGTATTGACACATATTTCAATCAATACTTGCAACATTGCTAAGCTCTTTAGTTGTAGAAGTACTTTTGATGCTTACTGGAGTTTCTGTATCAGCAAGCATATGAGCTACAAATAGGGGTTGCTCCTTCATTTCTGATTGTAACGTTGCCTTCATCGTCTTCTTGTAACTTTGTTTCCTACATTGAGAGGATGCCAGGCTAGCCAATCTTCTCATAGGCTTTAGTTCTCAAAGTGTTGAGGTGTAGCACCTCCCTTCTGTTTCTAATTTTCTGAGAATTTGTATGGGGAATGAGATGGATTCTTTCAAAAGATTTTTCTGTCAGTTACAGTAATTACATGTATTTTTCCTCTTTTGTAGTCTATTAATGTTATGAATTACATTGATCAGTTTTTAAATGTTAAACCAATTTAGCATTTCTGATGTAGACTTTGTTTGATCATGTTATATTATTCTTGCTAAACACAGATTGATTTTATTTATTAAAACTTTGCTAAAATTTACGTAATATCAACTTTGCTGAGGGGCATTAGTTTAGTTACTTTTGTTGTAATTTGTTTGGTTCTTGGATATGAATAATGCCAACCTTATATAGGGAGCTAAGAAATAGTCTTCACTTCATGGGAAAAGTTACAGAAATGTTATTGTTTCTTTTCAAAGTATTTGGTAGATTTCTAAAAATAAATAGAAAGAAAGAAAGAAAAAAGGAAAAGAAGAAAGAAAGAAAGAAAGAAAGAAAGAAAGAAAGAAAGACAGAAAGGACACTGAAACTGTAATTTTTTTCCATGGGATAGGTTTTAATTATAAATATATTTAAGATTTTGTAAAAAAGAATATTATGTGTATATGTGTATGTGGCTTTGTGCACATGAGTACAGTGATGGTAGAGGATAGAAGAAAGTATCAGGTAACCTGGACATTACAGGTGGTTGTGAGATGCCTACATAGGTTGTGGGAACCAAACTATGGTCCTCGACAAGAGCAGCAAGCACCCTTTCTGAACATTTGTGCTATCTCTCTCTCTCTGCTCCAGAAATATATTTATTTAGCTAACATGCTCACTCAAGTGAGCATGCTATTTGAAGGAAATGTTCATATTTGGATGTTAGGACTCATGAATCTCATGTGTTCCATTTGCTTTATCAAATGTATTACTTTAATTTTTTTCTAAAATAGTAACTCCTATTTCCCTTTTTTGTATAATTATTAGTATCATTCCTCTCATTTAAAATACAGCCATCTTTTTAACCTAGGTAATTTTTTTTTTCATTCTTATCAATTTGGCTAATAGTTTATTAAGTTATTCTATTCTCCAATAGCAGATTCTGAGACCAATGAATTTTCTCTTTTATTTTAGTTTCTAGTTCATTGACTTATATCCTGATCTTCCATCTATTCCTTTTTTTTTTTTAATTTGGGTTTTACTTGTTCCTCTATTCTGTATTCTTAACATAGAAGCTAAGATCATATGTTGGAGGAGTTTTTTTCCCTCTTCTCATATGAACATTTAATGTTAAATGTATTCTCTCTAAATAATTTTTAAATTACACTCGACAGATGCTGATATTCTGTGTTTTTCTTTTCTTTTTTACTTTTGTCACTTAGACCAAGTACTTAGAGAAGTTTATTGAAATATCAAGATACAATTATGGACTTATATATCATCTTTGTTACTAAATGTATCAATTATCATGAACTTCTGATCACTGCATGCCTTCATAATTATGGAATATTTTATATTGACCTGGTTAATTTTTATATTATATTATATTATATTTTTGTCTCATAGCAATATGACCACTCCAATTTTCTTCTGAGTGCTGACATATTTCACCTCATTTATTCTTCATACTTAAGCACCATATAGTTGAGCTATGTTTTTATGAATCATGATGATGATCTATGTCTTATAGTTGAATACATATCCCATTAATACTTAATAGAACTTATAGTGTAGTAATTTAGCTTACTATTCTTTCTGACCTCTCTTTGTCCATTCTGTTCATTGTTCATTTTTGTATTATTTTTGTTGGTTTCTTAGGTCCTTTTCATTGGAAAATCTTTTTCCTATCCTTTACTCTGAGGTAAGATCTGTCATTGGAGTTGAGTTGTGTTTCTTGTATGCACAGAAGGATGGATCCTCTCTTCATATCCATTCTCTTAGCCTGCCTTTTTATAGGCGAGTTAAAACCATTGACATTGAGGAATATTAATGACCATTGATTGTTAATTCTTGTTTGTTTAAGATTTGTTGATGGTGGTGGTATTATGTGTGGATTTGCCCTCTTTTTTCTTTTGGTGTTTGGTAAAGTGAGGTCATCTATTGCTTATGTTTTGTGGGTGTAGTTAGCTTCCTTGGGTTGGAGTTTTCCTTCCAGAACTTTCTGTAGGGCTGTATGTGTGGATATGTATTGTTTAAATCTAGTTTTGTCATGGAATATCTTTTTTCTCCATCTATAGTGATTGAAAGCTTTGCTGGGTATAGTAGTTTGGGCTGGCATCCTTGGTCCCTTAATGTTTGTAGAATAGCCAGAACCTTCTGGCTTTCAGAGTTTCCATTGCCAAGTCAGGTGTAATTCTGATAGGTCTGACTTTATATGTAACCTGGTTTTTTTCCTTCATTAATATTTTAATATTAATGCTCTTAATATTTTTCTTCATTCTGTAAGTTTTGTGTTTTGATTATTACATGGTGAGAAGACATTTTTTTTGTGGTCCAGTCTATTTGGTATGCTGTGAGTTTCTTGTACTTTCATAGGCATGTCCTTCTTTAGGTTTGGGAAAGTTTTCTTCTATTATTTTGTTGAATATGTTTTCTGTAATCTTGAGTTGTATTTAGTCACCTTCTTCTATACCTATTATTCTTAGGTTTGGTCTTTTTATGGTGTTCCATATTTCCTAGATATTTTATCTTAGGGATATGTTGGACTTAATATTTTCTTTGGTTGATGACCCTATTTTCTCTAGTGAATCTTCAACACCTGAGATTCTCTCTTCCAGCTCTTGAATTCTATTGCTTATACTTATATGTGCAGTTCCTGATTGTTTACCCATCATTTCTATTTCCATTATTTCCTCATTTTGTGTTTTCTTCACTGTTTCTGTTTCAGCTTTCACGCCTTGAACTGTTTGAGTTGTTTCCTTCACTTGTTTGGTATTTTTTTTTTCTTGATTTCTCTTGCTTTCTTTAAGAGATTTGCTTATTTTTAGATTTTTTTTTTTTATGGTTGTCTTTTTCCTCCATTTTCTGTATGTTTTGCTTTTTTTTTTTGTCCATTTCTTTAAGGTATTTTTCCTTTCCTCTTTGAGGGTCTCTATCATGTTCATAAAGTTGTTTTTAAGGTCCTTCTCTTCTGCTTTATCCAAATTGGGATGTGCAGGTCTTCATGGTATAGAGTCCCTACATTCTGGTCGTGTGATATTGTTCTTTCTGTTGTTGAATGTGCTCTTATACTGTTGTCTTCCCATCCCTTCTTCTATTGGGTGCAGGTGGGTTCTTTCCTTCTCCTCTCATCTTCCCGTGGGTATCTGTGGGCCAAGACTGTGATGAAGGTAACTCTGGATGGTCTGTCCTCTTCTGAGGTTCTCCACACCCAGAGGGTGTAGGAGGATCAAGACTGAGATGAGGGCAGACTCCTGATGCTCTGGACTTCCAGGGCAGGTTTACTACATGCTGAGCAAACCCAGAAAGCTCCAAAGAGGCAATAAGAGGAGCTGGACCTGAGTGGAATCCACACTCAGCTTAGTCAATTTTCTTAATTGATTTTATTATAAAGATTTTGGTGAACCTTCTTCCTTCAGCTTTCTTCATCTTGGGATTACTTAGTCTGCTTAGCTTTGTGTTTTCATGATTTTATCAATTTTAAAAATATTTCAACCATCATTATTCAGTGTTTTCTGCTGTTTTCCTATGCCAAATAGCTATACATATTTCAGGCTATTTGAATTCCCCACTGATTTGTAAAGTACTTTGCTTGGTTTTCTGTTTATTCTTCCCATGTCTCACCTACTGGTTTCTGTTAGTTTGGACTATAATAATCAATTTTGTTTCTTTCAATAGGACTAACTACTGTGCCACTCAGGGTATTTCACCCAGTGGCAACTAACTGGGATAGTGCATTGTGGAATATTACTTTACAATGTTACATTCATTTATGGCTGTGGAATATATGTATAATTATGCAAAAATGTGGTGTATTCTTTTATGTTGCATTTATTTAACTCTGTAAAACTGTGTTACTTTGCATAGCTAAGAAACACCCAATTGATCTAATAAAGTGATGAACAGGCAATAGCTAGGCAGAGGAAAGAAACAGCATGTGGAAAGAGTAAGTGGGAGAAAAAAAATCAAGAGAAGAAAGATATGAGTGAGGAGATAATAAAGGAGGAGAAGCATCAGGGCCCAGCCACTAACCACACAGCCAACTACACAGTAAGAAGGAGAGAAAGATATGTAGAGTAAAGAAAGGTAGAAAGCTCAGAGGCAAAATGTAATTAAAGAGAAATAGGATAATTAAAGTTAGAAAATCTGGCTAGAAACAAGCCTAATAAGGCTGAGCATTCATAAGCAAGAGTAATTCTCTGTGTATTTATTTTGGAGCTGGGTGGCAGGCCTCCAAAATGTAAAAATAACAAACTACGGTAGCCAGAGCTACTGTAATTTCTAATTACAGCAGTTACTTGCTAAGAAATTAATATTAGAAAGAAAATGCTGAGTACAACAACTTAATGCTCATGCTCTGTGGAGGTAAAGAATGATTCCTGTTTTAGAAAAACAGTTGATGCCTGAAAGATCCTATTAGAAAAGAAAGCAAGAATCCCACTGTTGCCATGACAAAAATAAATTTTAAAGCTATTTAAAAAACAAAGCAAGGCTGGTGAGATTTTTCATGGTTAACAGCACATACCATTCTTCCTGAGGACCTGATTGAGAATTCCACATTATGTGGCTCACAAAAACCTATAACTCCAGATACAGGTCATCTGATGCCCCCTTCTGTCCTGCAGTAATGTGTACATACCTCCACATAGGTACACAAACACACATCCAAAAATAAATTAAACCACACACACCACACACACACACACACACACACACACACACACACACACATGCTAGCCACAGAACCTTCTAGTTGCAAAGATGAGACTACAAGTAGTTATGGAATAATAACCAATATGTGTATCAACTAGATCTGCGTGTTCATAAAGAAGATAGCAAAATGTTCATCAGTCTACTCTGGCAAATGCTATAGGACACAATCTAGGATTTTAATTCCATAAAATAAAAGGGGGGAGGAAACCAGATCATTTATAGTATGAACAAAGATTTCATCCAGATAATTATCCCAGTTAATAATCGATTGATAGTGACTTCAACCAAAGCTAGGACATAAGAAATAAAATATTAGTAGTATATAAGGTTAAGGGCTGTCATCTCTAGTGAAAGTATATACATGTAAGATTGCATGCACGCACACACACACATACACACACACACACACACACACACACACACACACACACACACACACACACAGAGGGGGGAGCTTAGCCTGTAATCTCCAGCAACTTGTATATATTTTCAACAGGGAACAATCTTGCCCAGGTTTCAAGTCTGAATCTGTTCAAGCTTCTAGTACTTATAACCCAAGTTATAGAAACTATACAAGGCAAAAGCATATTGAACTCCGTGTAAATATACAAGAAGAAAGTAAAGATTATGGATATCCTTGAAAGCCAAACATTCTTTTTTTCCGGCAAAGAAACAGTATGGAAGGAAAAACAGTAGAATAAACCCTTCCATCAGAAAATGGGAAGGTTCAGAAGATATGAATTCTCAGTCTGCTGCAACAAATATACCAGTGATGTCTGTAGATATCTGCCAGCCCTGGTTAATTTAAGCCAGCATTAAAAAAAATGTTCTCTGATTCCTTCTTGTAGCCTCATGCACAGACATCATACTGAAAAACACAGACTGAAAGAGACACTTCATGCATGTGAGTTCTTATTAAACTCACAGTCAAGTATGCTATACACCCATTGGGGAACTTGACACAACACCATAAATTATTTTTAATGTTTTTGATATCCTAATGGCATATTTAAATGTTGCAATAATTCAGTGGCATTTTGAGCATGGTCACTCATTCCTTTTATCACAGAATTATGGAGGCAGAGGCAAGAGGATCTATGTTAGTTCAAGCATAAGCTGGTCTACATAGTGGGTCCCAGGCCACCCATGGCTATAGAGTGATGTCCTGTCTCTCACTATGATTATGATGATGAGGATGGTGATATTATTAATAATAAAATAAATTTGCTCTTCTTCCTATTATTACTATAGACTTCATCATTAGATGTCCTTCCTATTCCACAGAGGTTAAATGCATTGAGCATTAAAAGCATTCTGTGCCCATCATTGCTTAACTTTATATTCTAATCAAGAGCCTGAGAGCCACTTGTCAGGCATGAGACCGTTTGTTAATAGCCAATGTTAGATAAATCAATGTAATTCAGCTCTAACTTTCAAGGAGCCCCAGCTACCAGAAAGTATTTCATACCAGACAAGTTAGGCAGTTGCTGCCCTAAAGGATCCCTTTAAATGATGAAGAATGAGGGATCACTGGAATGATTTGTGAGAAGGACACAATAAAAAATATTCAAACCGGAGGTGGAGTAGGGAACAAAGAGAAAGATAACCAAAAGGCCAAAGCTAGGGAGGCATCAGTTTAACACGAAAGGATCTCCAGTTTCACTCCATTGAGCTTGGGGGATGAGTGAGACCTGAGTTCTTGGGCAAAAGCTTGCCTGCTGCCAGAGGGTTACAGGGGAACAGTTCCATTCTTTTCTCTGTACTCAGCAGAAAACATTATTCTTTCTCACATGTATTTTTTCAAATACAGAAAAATAGGGGTGATTTTTTCCTTCTACCACAATTCACAACAGTAATAGCTACATCTCACTGTAATATAGTAATAGTTTTAGTTTAATGGCAGCCTCAATACTTTCTTTGTTTGTAAATATCACAACCCTGAAACTGAAGGTGACATTTGATCTTTTGACATTTTATATTCAGCCACTCAGAAGATGTTTGCAGCATTAAGCCCTGTCTTTTGAAGCTCCTTGAAAGAAGTGTGGAGAAATACATTAATATGAAAAATTAGCTTAACTATAATCTTTGAAATAACATTTTTATTATTTAAATGTATATTACATTTTATTTTTATTTCTCTGTGATATTTTTATATCTTTTATGTGTAGTATAACTCACTTGCTGATGTATTCTAAGTGGCCTTCTGGGAACACTTAAGAGAAACAGTATGAAGTAAGTGATAAGAACATTGCTGAATGCTTCATAATTTATAATGTAGGTGTAAATCCTTTCTCTAAGAACACACAATTGCCATTTGGTTCACTTGGGAACATTTAAATTAGGAACATTTATGTCTTAAAATAACACTTGGTATTGTTCTCAAGTTATAGTCAAGTGAGCTGTTCACTCAAAGCACTGCCTGTATATAAAATGCCACTAGTGAATTTCCATGCGTAATTAATTACTTTTACTCTATTGCTGTGATATACCACCAAGACTAAAGCAACTTATAAAAGAGTTCCTTTGGCTTTATGGTTCCAGAGGGTTAGGATGCATGATGATGAAGAGGAGGCAGTAGGCATGGTGACTAAAGCAGAAGCTGACGATTGACATCTTTAACCACAAGTGCAAAACTGAAGTGGCGGGAGTCTTAAACTCTCAAAGCCCAAATCCAGTAACATGTCACCTCCAAAAAGACCACACTTCCTAAGCCTCCCCTGTCAGTTCTACAAACTGAGTACCAAATATTCAAATTCTTTAGACAATAGGAGACATCCTTTTCAAACTTCCTCAACATGTGCTCTTGTATGAACAGTTCTGGTGGTCAGGCTGTTGAGATGGCTCCATTGCTCAAGTGCTTGTTTCAACAGGACAAGAGCCTCATGTCAGATCTTGACCACACAAAGCAAGCCCTGAGAGCATATGTCATGCAAACGTATCATCTCAGTGCTGGAGACTCAGAGACAGGGAGATAGCTGGTGCTTGCTGCCAAGCCACGCCAGCTGAGTTAGTGAGTTTCAGATTTACAGAGAGATGCTGTCCCCCAAATAAGGTAAAAAGTGACTGAAGAAGGTACCATCTGGAACACTGACCTTTTTATTTATTTTCATGTTAATTTACACATATACACACAGGTGCACACAGGTGTGCAAATACACTATACTATCCAGTAATATCTCCATTGATTCCAGAAGTTCATCCAGTAAAATATCTCATGGTGATATCTCCTGTATCCTAGACTATTTTCCAAAGATGAGTCCATCCTTTAAATGTTGGAAGGAACAGACATCTAGCAGAATGTCTTGTTTCCTGATGTTAGAGAGTCCAAGAGAATGAATATTTATATAGAACACGCAGGGGCTCTGAAAGCTGAGGAATGCTGTGTGAGGTTTTTGATATTTTACTCTGGCTTTTTTGGACTTTTTAAGGTTTTCTGAGGGGGCCTGCCACCCAGCTCCCAAGTAAATCACACACGGAGGCTTATTCTTAGTATGATGCCCAGCCTTAACTTTGCTTATTTCTAGCTAGCTTTTCTTATATTAAATTAACCTGTCTACCTTTTCCCTCTGGGCTTTTTCTTTGTTAATACTGTATATCTTACTATCCTTCCTTACTCCATGGCTGACTGGATGGATGACTGGTCCCTGGTTTCCTCCTCTTCTTGATCTCTTGCTCCTTCTCTTTCTGCATTTTCTTTCTATTTATACACTCTGGCTGCCAGCTCCACCTGTCCTTGCTTCTGTCTTGCTATTGGCCATTCAGCTCTTTATTAGGACCATCAGGTGTTTTACACAAACAAAGAATTACAGCTTCACAGAGTTAACCAAATGCAGCATAAACAAAAGTCACACACCTTAAAATAATATTCTACCACAGAGGAAAATAAGGTCAAGCATTGGGGAAAGTAGGAAAGTGGGCTAGCAAGAATGGCAGTGAATGACAGAGAAGTGCACTTCAGGAAAAGCTTGGTAAGGCTCTGGTAGAAAGCAGAGATGGAAAATGTATAACAGGGGTACTGAGAGTTAAAGTATGTGACCTCAGAAATGGGATAAATTGCATCAGAAACATATATTCAGTTATGGTTTTCCATGAAGAAGCAACCATAGAGTAAATTGAATATTTAATATTTTGGCCATGAGCTGGGACTCTGGCATTTTATGAAATGATCATGAAAGTTGGCAAATAAAATAAAATGATAAAAGAAACTTAATCTGGTATAGAAATAAAACATGGATTCTTAAATCTATGTTAAAGCCCAAGAAGTTTGGTTTGATTTAGTGTATGTTATCCAATCAAAATATTTATCATAACCCTAGTGAATGTTAAGCACTGCTGTAAGTATTAAGCTACATTAGAAATGAAGACAAATGTCTCCCTTCTCCGGAGCTGGTGGTCTAATGAGGCAAGAGTACACTTATATCTGAATACATAATTGCATTCTGCAGTATAGTCATTACAACAGAAAAGGGTCAGAGTGCTGGAGATGTTGTGCAAGGGTAAGCTGAATCAAGGACACTGCAAACTGGGATGGAGAGGGAGGAGATGCACTTGAAAAGCTGGCATTTAAGCTGATACCTAATTTACTCAGTCTAGAAGAAGCTATGTCAGAAGTTTACAAAGAAGAAATCCCAGACCAAAATAAAAGAAAAAAAGGTGTTGATTTATAGACACCAAGATAAGAAAGTCCAGACATACTTCCTAGACATGCCTAGGAATCCAGAAACTGTTAGTTCTTCAGTTTCAGCACCAAGGTGGGCATGATCAGATCTCATCTCTATGGGGCACAGTGATGAGGAGCTCAGCCTTGAGATAGTGCCAAATGGTTTTTATTTTGTTGTTTTATAGTTTAAACAAGAAAGATAAATATTGAGAACTGCTTTAGAAAACCAGAGGAAATGAAGAGAGGAAGCAAAACAAAACAACAAACCCGTCCAGGAGCTGCTGACTTAGTTTAGAAGAGTTAATTGAGATAGTAGAAGAGTCAGTGTTGTATAATGTGAAGGTTAATTGAAGATTGTGCATAAGATAGAAGTCACTGGCATATATCTTAAGTAACTGGAAGAATGATAGGAATTAGGGTTAGAATGAAATACTAGTCAAGTATAGTCACACATACCTATAAACCTAGCATTTTAGAGGCCAAGAAAAGGAGATTCAAAATTGGAAGACTCTCTGGGCTACAATAGTGAGAGCAAAACATATAAATAAAAGAAAACAGCAAGGATTAAATACTAGATTGCCTGTGCTTATAGTTGGGAAGTTTAGGCCAAGTTTTGAAGATATATCAGAACTGAAGATAAACAATATGCAGGAAAAATGGCTAATAATGAATTCCCTCATCCCTGAACAGGAGGTAATCAGCCTCACTGAGGATTAGAATGGATTTACAGCCACAATTTGAAGGCAAGTGAAAGAGGGAGGCCCAGAGCAGGAACCCACAAACTAGAAGAAAATGCAGGAGTTTGTTATCAACCTTCTACTTTGAAAGAGATCATTATTGCTGGTCTTAATGAAAACTGGTCCTGTGATGTGGATAAAAGCAGTCCAGACCATGGGCATCCATATGGATTTTGGTAGTATTATAGGCAGTGGACATCAACACTGACCCTGCCTGAATAGAGCCACAGGCCCAGACATTGCATGAGCCCAGATATCTCCATGGCCTCAGGAGGCAGTGCAGGCCATTTTCATTTGCCTGCCTGTTCCTCACAGGCAGGGAACCTCTAGTTCTGCCTCCCTCCACAGCACCTGAACTCTTCACTTCTCTTTCTCTCCCATCTCTCCACCACAAATTTGCATCTTAGTGGTGCCCAGTGGCAGGTCAAGACTGTGACCTCTGGCTGCGCATACACCAAAGGTTTTTAAGAGCAAAGAAAAATAGGTTAGTAGAAGAGACAGAAGTCACCATATTCAGGGACTCTCTTTTATTTCTCCTTTTGTTGTTTCTTTGAAATTCTCCAATATTAAGACACATGAGTATTCAAAAAAAGAAAAAAGAAAAGAAAAAGAAAACAAAATAACCCTGGGCCGAGGGAAAAAAAATTAATGCTGAGAAGGAGTGGGTAATTGCAGAAGAGACTTTGAGGTACTGAGAAAGGATGACCCTAATTTCTTCAATGAGGTCCTAAGTGTCTGTTTATTGTAACTCTTAGCTAAGCCACTGAGCAAAGTGATTCTAATGTAATTGTTCTGGGCTGGGTTCTGCACATCAACATATTTTTAAAAACTCCCTAGGTCCTTCTGATGTGCAGCGAGTGTTGAGAAGTCCTGAACAGCATCATTCTACATATTTTTTATTTTCAGCCTTCCTTGTAGCTTTAAGTCACATATATGCATCTCCAGAATATTATTTTTAAGGGTATTTGGACTATTCACAAATTAAATAATACTGAGCAGACTTTATCTATTGTTTAATCTGAAAATTGCAAGGAGAAAGATCAAATCCATGATTGTCCAATTAAGGAAAGCTTTATATAATATGGCCAGGAAGATGAGCACTGGCCAGGTCCATACCCAGGATTCCCACAGAAATGATACTGAATTAGAACAACCAGGTGCCCATAAAGGCCAAACTCACAAGGCTATGTACTTTCTGCCTTACTCCAATTCAGGGCAAGCATATATCCTGACCTACTTCCTGCCCACATATCTCCTACCTACAAGTTCTCAAACACATCCTGTGATGTTGGGGTAACCAATCTTGTTTATTGATATGTGACTTGTTGTCTTACATGAACAGCACTTCCACCCCACCCTCCACATTCCAGGAAGTTATCATGGGGAAGTGAAGCTTACAGGTTACCTTTAGCCCTAATAGCACATAATCTGTTTATATAACATATCATGTTTGTGAGATTCATACATGATTATGGATAATGTCTGCCTAATTCATTTTCAGTTTAAAAAGTCCTAGCATGGGTCTGGATAGATCACTAAATTGTGAAAACGTTTCCTATGTATGCAAACTTGAGATCCTAAGTTCTGATCTGCAGCAGCCACATAAAAATAAAAATGTGTGTAATGGTACATATCTGCAACTACAGTACAGGGAAGCAGACACTGGTGGGTCAGAGATTTGCCAACCTGTCAGTCTATCTGAAATGATGAGCTTTTATGTTCTGTAAGAGGCTTAGTCTCAAAAACTGAGATGGACCCTTCCTGCAAGGCTTAGGGATCATTGTGGAAAAGGGAATGAAAAGCCTTTAAGGGACCAAAGAGGTGAATGGCCACAGAGAAACTGCTTTGAAAATGTAACAGGGCCAGTGCACACATAAATACACAGGTTGTGACTGAGAAAGATCATGTCAGACAGGATGCCAACATGGTTTTTGGGGAGCTCATGAACTTACACGCTTAGCTGAGATGCTAGCTACTGGCAGTTGATGTGTACTGGGGGGGAGGAGGAGAAGTCAGTTTCTCCATGATGTTACCCTTTGAGAAGCTACTACATCCACAAACATTACAGCAATGAGCAATCTAGATTATGAGAAAAGTAAACTTAAAGTTATGAAGAAAAATGTGAAGAGCAGTAAGAGAGGAGCTGGATGGAAGGGAATAGGAGTAAATTTGATCAAAACATGTACTGTATATGTGTGGTAGTTTGAAGGTAATTGGCCCTCATAAGCTCAAAGGGCATGGCACTACTAGAAGGTATGGCCTTGTTGGAGGAAGTGTGTCACTAAGAGAGTGGGCTCTGAGGTCTCACACACACTGAAGCCACTACCTGTTGCCTTTGGGATCAAGATGTAGCTCCTTCTCTAGCACCATGTTAACCTGTGTGCTGCCATGATAATAATGGACTAAACCTCTCAAACTAAAAGCCACCCCAATTAAATGCTTTCCTTGATAAGTGTTGCTGTAGTCAAAATGTCTCTTCACAACAATAGAAACCCTAACTAAGACAAAATATCTACATGAAATTCTAAAAATTAAAAGTAAGGTAGTAAGCCATTAAAGACGTCACTGACATTGATCTGTAGTCTACACATATATACACCCACACATTCATGTGCACCTACATACATCATGTTCATATGCAATACACTTTCATACACAAAACAAAAACAAAAATCGTAAACTATCCCAGATATGATAACACACAAATAATCTGCCACCTTATTAAATAAATATTTTAAAGTTTATCCATCTACTTGCTTATTCGTTTGTCTGTTTATTTTAACTTCTAAATCCTACTTCTAGGAAGGCTCTAGTATATGCTGTTGATTCACTCTGACAATTATTCCCTGGGAAGTAGAAATATAAAATAGCAGAACTAATTTGGAGAAAAAAATTGACATCATGGGTTTGTTTTTCAGAAAGATAATTACTTTATGTTCTATTCCATAATTGCTGATTATATTAGGGGAATGTTTTAAAAAGCAAATGGTTCAAATGAGACTATTCCTCAGTCTGTGCTTTTTGTTCATTGTTTCTTTTGTTGATTCATGTTTACAAAATTTGCCAACAACTAATACCAGTTCATAATGTGTTTACAGTTGTCCTGACTCAGCTCTTTTCTATTTAGCTACTTAGTATATATGAACATTTTATTAAATAAAATGAAAAGATAAATCATAAATTATCAAGAATGTGCTGAAAAAGTTGATAGCACCAATTAAAAAAATTTATCAAGAAAAATGAGTCAATAGTACATACCTCACCTTGGTCAAGAAACCTGTTTGTGTAGTGAAGAGTAGTTATTAAAGACTTCTGGTTGTTGTACTAATAACAAGTAACTGCAGTTGTATAATTTGTTGACTTTAAAAAAAAAAAAGGAAAACTAAGACACTCTAAGGTTTTTTCACTGAGTTCTGCTCTCTGTATTCCTTACTTGCCTTATCCTGCCTGTTTGCTTCCACACAAGTCTCTTTACTTTTGATCACTTGAGCTTCCATTACAATCTTATCAATGATTTAAGATGCAATGATGTCATGTTATCAACTCAACAAATCTTGTTCCTTTCTAGACCCTTCCAGTGGCTCTAGTCTTTCTTCAGTTCTATCACTCATTTCATCCCTCTAATTAACTGTTCATTCCTCCAGGGCTTTAACTTCTTCAGAATATCCTGGCTTCTCTTAATATACTGTTTTTTTAAGTTTTGCTATTTTTGTGGGGACTTTGTTGTTGTTGTGTATATTTGTTTTTTAAGCAGAATCTCTTGTAACCTAGAATGTCCTAGAATGTGCTTTGTAGATTAAGATATTTTTTAACTTCTGATCCTCTTGTCTCCATCTCCTAAGTGCTGAGTTGTAGGTGTGTGTTACCATGAAAGGCCTATACACAAAACTTTTCTAATGACAGTTATCTTAAACATCTTTTAACTTCTATTTTATTTATTTTTTCAATTATACTCACTCTTTTCCAAAGTTGTTCAGAAAATTGCTTTCAGCAATTTGACCTAATTTATTTCTAAATTTGTACTGACTTTTGACAAATTATGGTTGTATATATTTATAGGGGAACCATGTGATGCTGTGACCTGTGCATGCATGTGGAAATATTGATCAGGATGACCTGCAGATTTCTTATCTCATGCCATCCCTATACTATATATTGCCAAAAAGAGAATGAATTGTCTGCTTTTTTTTTTTTTTTCTTTCATGCTTATGCTTTACAGGTCTGCTTCTCCTAGGAAACTAGAGGTCCTTAAGTAAAACTATCTTCCTGTTTCCCTTTTTGATTTCTGTAGTTCCAGTTCAATGAACTGAAGGTTATACTGGACATACACTATTTAAAATCCACAGGGCTAAGTAAACTGGATCAGACATGAATGGCTGGAGTAAGTAGCAAAGTGTTCCAGCATTTTGGAAATAGTTTGACAACTTAATTTAAAACTGAACGTTCAACTGACATATGATAATAAATTTCACATAAGTGCACACAAACACTTGGTTACTGGCCATTTTTTCCTGGCTATCCTGTCTGATGCTCTGGCATCTGGATCTGGCTGACTAGCAGGAAAGCCCTGTTCTACAATGAGTAGTTTGAATTTTCAGAAATGGCAGAGAACACAGGACTGTGTCTTTCATATGCAAATCAACACATACCTCCCAAACCAGACTACTGCCTGGCTTCTTGTAGGTGGAAGTGGCACTTACAATTTTAAGAAAGGTATCCCTGGCTCCTATTCACCCCAGGACCAAAGCCAAACACCAATGAAGCTATTCAAGTCATTGAATTGTAAGCTTCTCAGGCCATTTACCTTACCCTGACCTACATCTTCCTAAAATAATTACAATCAGGAGTCATTGAATGTGGATGACAGAGGAGGAGATCTCTATTATAAAAAGAGAAGCTGTGAGCATTACTGCAACTTACTAGGTCTTGAAGCCAGCACATGCCTAATCTGGTTATTCTGCTTGGCTTTTAATATGAGTTAATCTGAATTCAAAAGGATTAGTGGAAAGAAGCTGTGACAAGCTTTCCACTTTGGAGATCCAACAGCCCTAATGACCCTCTTAAGAAAGCAGTCTCTGTAACTGATGATGTCACCAACTTATGCTTCACACAGTAGCAGACACCTTATGGAGGGTTATCATGAGACTGTCTTTCTGACATGGCAACCAGGTCCTGATTTTACGTGCTTTTGAGTTTTCCTAGACACTGGGACACCCGATTTGTGAAGATCTTTGGAATGCAACTTGGTATTCCTCTTTAGTGAAGTTGAACTGAGGCATGACAAAGAGGAGAAGGACTTAATAAGCATCTTGTATAATTGAACTGGTACCAGTGACATCCTGGCTTCTTATGAAAAGGGAAACTGTTTTTTAGGATTAAGCTAAAATGTGACAGTAGCTACTGACTTACTCTGTTTAAACTCCACACTAGCCATGCAGATGTGAAACAATCTGCCCTTGATGACACTGGGCATGTCACCTGCCACTTGGAAAACTGAGACTGACAGGTGAAGGACACCTCTATTTGAGATTGAATACTCTGGACATGAATCATGATTGCTGATCGACTTTTCAGGTCCTTCATATTGGTGCCCACAATAAACACTTGTCTGAGCTTAATCTGGTAATTAAGCCAGTAATACCCCACTGATAGAACTGCCATTTGAACCTTATTAAACTGGGCAGAGAAATACATCCATCATCTCAGAGGAACACAAAGGAATTGATGGGTCTGATGCAGAGGTGCCCACTGTATGTACGACTTTAAACTCCTTAAAACTTTCATTCTTGCCCTGGGTAAAAGACAATGTTGAAGTGGGTTATTGTTGTGCCTGTCCATGCCTGGTGAATATGGGAATTCCATCCTCTTTTGGTGTTGTAATTAGAGCCCTGTTCCTATTGACTCTTTTGTCTGTGTCTTGATTTGGCACTCTTAATAACTTTTATTGATAAACTTGATGATGTCCAATTTCCATGGTGAGTGAATTTTGAATGTCATTTGTTTAATCAAAAACCATAAAATCAGCAATGTTACATTGCTCAAGCTAAAGCACAGATATTAACCTATTTAAGTTTTGTCATAATGGTCAACAGCACTATTTCACAGATGTTGAAGGGAAAAAAAAGAGAGATAAAGTAACTTCCCTAGGTCATGCCATTAATAAACCACAGGGTAGGGTCCCAATTTAAGTACCTGACTTTGAAGTTTATGCTCAGCCACAGGAATAGATATTAAAGGGTCAATGTGTCATCCCCTTTATTATGATGTTGTATTGCAGATACCACCTGGTACTAATGTTGAATGAATCTTCCTTGAACCTGCATGCTTATTGAGGACTTCTAAGGCATGTAATCCATGCACCTAGTTTAATATGTTTCACACGGTAGCCATCAATTAATACTGGAAGAATGAGCAAGTGAGTGAATAATAAAGTCTCTAGCCTGGAAATTCCACAGTGACCTTGAAATACCAGTCAAGATTTTTCAGCCTGGACATATTTGCTGACTTTTGAACACATAGCAGGTTTTCTGAACATCTTAACTTTTATATCAAACCATTAATTATTGTAACATGGATACTTATGAATATATGATCACCAGAAGCAGAGATTTCAGAGCTGCATTGCTGGAGAAAATTATATTAAAAGTATATTTCAAGGATAGAAGATTATGCATGCAAAGACCATACACTAAATATATTGTTATAATAAAAATAAATCATTTCAACTTTGTTTTTTAAAGATTTGCTTTTATTTTTATGAATGTGTGAGTGTATCATGAATATGTGGTTGCCTACAGAAGCCAGAAGATATGTCAAACCATATGGATGCTAGAAATAGCTCATATCTCTGTGAGCAGTGTTCTTAAAATTTGAGCCATTTCTCTAACCCTGCAACTTCTAAAAACAAACTTGTGTGCCTGTCTACCACTACATCTATCCACTTATATATCTAAAGAATTTTAATGTGTTCTCAAATATGTTATAATTCATCTGTAAAGAAATGAAATAGGGAGATATTTGAAATATTCAGAGACAAAACCAGGGTCCACTTGGCCTTTGAGAACCCTGAAGTTAACTTCATTCATCAGTTGAGTTTCCCTTTATTTCTTTTGTATTTGAAATTTAAAATTTCTAGTTACCTTTTTTCTTTAAGTTATGGTACTTGGAGTCTTTGGTGTGAGGAATAAATCTTAGTAGAAACTCTTAGTATTGTTGCATTTTATACTACCATATTTATTTCGGTGAGAAAACTTTATACATTTCTCTAAGCAGTTCAGTGATAAAATCTATAAATTAAGTAATTTTTAAGCAAGTATCATTTACAAAAAGAGAAATAGACTTTCCATATAGTAAAGTTATAAAATTCCTTCTTTCTTCCTTAGGCAGCAGATGGAAACAAATACAGAGACCACAGACAGATATTATGAAAAAAGTGAAAGAGACCCTGTAACAATTAGATCTAAATGGGATGTCTCCATCAAAGCCCTCCCTGCAGAGTTCAGGATGTCCTGCAGAAGAGGAGGCACAAAGACAGTGAGAGCCAGAGGGGATGGAGGGCACCAGGAGAACAAGGCCTTCTAAATCAACATCAGCAAGGCACATATGAACTCACAGAATCTGAGGAAAGCACACACAGGGTCTTCAAGGTCGCGTGCACGTGTGTGTGTGTGTGTGTGTGTGTGTGTGTGTGTGTGTGTGTGTGTAGTAGTAGTAGTAGTAGTAGTAGTAGTAGTAGTAGTAGTAGCAGCAGCAGCAGCAGCAGCAGCAGCAGTAGTAGTAGTAATAGTTTTCTGGGATTCCTGAGTAAACTAACAAATGGGTCTCTGATTCATGTATATTCTCTTGGGCTCTTTTTCTTCTGTTGGTTTATCCTACTGTGACAGTTTTTGTTTATGTTATATTTTCTTTTGTTGTATTTTAATATTGATTCATATAAATCTGTTCTTTTCTTTTATAATTTAAATTTGAAACAAGCTTTTTTTACATATAAATCCCAGTTCCTTCACCCTCCCCTCCTCCCATGTTCTCCCCCAACACTAACTCCCATCCCATCCCCTTTCTGCTCCCCAGGGAGGGTGGGGCCTTCCATGGGGAGTCTTCAAGGTCTGTCATATCATTTGGAGCAGGGCCCAGGACTTCCCCCATAGGTCTAGTCTGAGGGAATGTCCCTCTATTTGAAATGGGTTCTAAAAATCCATTCTACTAGGGATAAATACTGATCCACTACAATAGGCCCCATAGACTGCCCAGTCCTCCTATCTAACACCACACTTAGGAAATCTGGGCTGGTCCTATTCTGGTTTCCCAGCTATCATACTGGAGTACATGAGCTCCCCCTTGTTCAGGTTAGCAGTTTCTATGGAATTCTACAGCCTGGTCTTGACACCTCTGCTCATCACTTCTTCCTGTCTGCAAATAGATTCCAAGAGTTAGGCTCAGTGTTTAGCTGTGGGTGTCTTCTTCTGCTTCCATCAGCTACTAGGTGAACCCTCTAGGATGGCATATAAGGTAGTCATCAACCTCATTATTGGGGAATAGCATTTAAGGTAGCCTGTGCATTATTGCTTAGATTGTTAGGTGGGGTCACCCTTGTAGATCTCTGCACATTTCCCTAGTACCACATTTCTCTTAAAGCCTATATTGGCTTTCTCTATGTTGGTATCACTTTTCTTGCTCTCTTCTATTCTTTCTCTGACTCAGTCTTCCTGTTCCCTCAAGCCCACCTCTCCCCTCCTCTTCCTCCCTCTCCCCTCCCCCATGCTCCCAATTTTCTTGGCAGATCTTGTCCCTTTCCCCTTTTCCAGGGGACCATGTATTTCTCTCTTAGGGTCCTACTTGTTTCCTAGCTTTTCTGGTGTTGGGAATTGAAGGATGGTAATCCTTTGCATTAAATCTAAAAAACATATGAAAATGAGTACATAGCATGTTTGTCTTTTTGTGACTGAGTTACCACACTAAGGATGTTTTCTCCTATTTCAATACATTAGCCTGTGAATTTCAAGATTTAATTGTTTTTATTCTGCTGAATAATCCTCCATTGTGTAAATGTATCATATTTCTCCATCCATTTTTCATTTGAGAGGCATTTAGGTTGCTTCCAGATTCTGGCTATTACAAATAATGCTGCTGTGAACAAAGTTGAACAGATGTATTTGTATGAATGTGCAAGTTTTAGGTATAAGGCTCAGAGTAGAATTATTGTATCTTGAGTTAGACTGATTCCCATTTTCCTGAGGAACCGGCATGCTGATTTCCAAGGTGGCTATATGAGCTTGCACTTTAATCAGCAGTGGAGGAGTGCTCCTTTTTCTCCATATCCTCTCCAGCATCAATTATATTTGTTGTTTTTTATTTTAGCCATTTGGACAGGAGTAAGATGGCATCGCAGGGTTGTGTTGATTTGCATTCCTTCATGGCTAACAATGTTGAGCACTTTCTTAAGTGTCTTTTCACCATTTTGGATTCCAATATTGAGAATTCTCTATTTAGTTCTGTATCCCACTTTTTGACTAGATTATTTGATATTTTAGTAAGCTTCTTGAGTCTTTTGTATATTTTGGAAATCAGTCCTCTGTCAGATGTGGGGTTGGTGAATATCTTTTGTCATTCTGTGGGCTACCATTTTGTTTTGTTGATTGTGTTCTTTGCCTTGCAGACACTTTTCAATTTCAGGAAATTCCATTGATTAATTGTTGATCTCAGTGTCTGTGCTACTTGTGTTATGTTCAGGAAGCAGTCTCCTGCACCAATTCATTCAAGGGTACCTCCCACTTTCTCTTCTACAAGGTTCAGTGTGGCGAGATTTGTGTTGAGGACTTGGATTAATTTGGACTTAAGAATTGTGCTGGAATTTTGATGGGGATTACATTGCACCTGTAGATTGCTTTTGGCAAGATGGCTATTTTTACTATGTCGAGCCTACCAATAAAGAGCATGAGAGATCTTTCCATTTTCAGGTATATTATTTAATTTCTTTCTTTAAGGAGTCAAAGTTCTTATATAGGTCTTCCACTTGTTCGGTTAGTGTTGTCCCCAAGATATTTTATGCTGTTTGTAGCTATTGTAAAAGGAGATGTTTCACTGATTTCTCTCTCAGACCCTTTATTGTCTGTATATAGTAGGGGTACTGGTGTTTCTGAGTTAATCTTGTATCCTGTAACTTTGCTGAAGATGTTTATCAAATGTCAGAGTACAATGGTAGAGTTTTCAGGTCACTGATGTAAATGATCATATCTGCAAATAGTGAAAATTTGACTTATTCCTTTCTGATTTGTGTACCCTCAATCTCCTTTTGTTTAATTATTGCTCTATATAGAACTCCGAGTACAATATTGAAGACACACATAGAGAGAGGAAGCTTTGGCTTGTTCCTGGTTTTATAGGAAACACATTGAGTTTTTCTCCATTTAGTTTGATGTTGGCTGTTGTTTGTTGTTTATTGCTTTTATTATGCTTAGGTATATTCCTGTTATCCATGATCTCTCCAATACCTTAATTATGAAGGGGTGTTGGATTTTGGCAAATGCTTTTTCAGCCTCTAGTGAAATGATCTTGTAGTGTTTCTTTTTCAGTTTTTTTTTGGGGGGGTGAGGTTGGATTACATTGATGGATTTTCATATGTTGAACCAATTTCCATGAGTTCATAGGGTTTCTGCAATTTGTGTTGTTGTTGAATGCTAACTTTAAAGGATGGTGGTCTGATAAGATACCTTTTGAAGTTTGCTATATTGTCGAGTATGTGGTTGATTTTAGAGGAGGTTTCATGAGGAGCTGAGAAGAAGGTATATTTTTTTGTGTTTGCATGGAATGTTCTGTAAATGTCTGTTAAAACCAATTGGGTCATAACTTCTTTTAGTTCCTTTGTTTCCTTGTTAAGTTTTTGCCTGGTGGACTTGTCTAGTATGGATAGTTGGGTGTTAAAATCTTCCACTATAAGTGTGTGAATTTTTATGTGTGATTTGATTTTTCATAATGTTTCCATTACAAATGTGGGTGCCTTTGTATTTGGGGCATAGATGTTCAGAATTGAGACTTCATCTTGATGGATTTCTCTTGTGATGAATAAGAAATGACCTTCTCTGTCTCTTTTGGTTAATTATAGTTTAAAGTCTAGTTATTTAGCTATTAGAATTGTTACACCCACTTGTTTTTTTTTCTTTTTTGGGGGCTTCCATTTGACTGACAAATCTTTTCCCAACTTTTCACTCTGAGGTAACATCTGTCTTTGAAGTTGAGGTGTGTTTCTTATATGGAGCAGAAAGATAGATTCTGTCTTCATATTCATTCTGCTACCCTGTGCATTTTTATAGGCAAGTTAAGATCATTAATATTGAGGGATATGAAGAGCCATTGATTGTTAATTCTTCTTTGTTTTGGATCTTTTCTTGGTGGTGGTACTATGTGTGGATTTTCTCCCATTTTTCTTTTGGCTGTTGGTAAAGTGGGATTATATATTGTCTGTTTTTTTGGGTGTAGTTGACTTCCTCGGGTTGGATTTTTCCTTCCAGAACTTTCTGTAGGGCTGTAGTAGTTGACAAGTATTGTTTAAATCTGGTTTTGTCGTGGAATATCTTGGTTTCTCCATTTATGGTGATTGAAAGCTTCTCTGGTCTCTTAGTGTTAGTAGAATAACTATCCAGGACCTTCTGGCCTTCAGAGTTTCCATGGAGAAGTCAGGTATAACTCTGATCGATTTGCCTTTATATGTTACTTGGTCATTTTTCTTTGCTGCTCTTAATATTGTTTCATTATTCTGTATGTTTGCTGTTTTGATTATTATGTGGAGAGTAGACTTTTTTGTGGTTTAGTCTTTTTGGTGCTCTGTGAACTTTTTGTATTTTCATTGGCATGCATTTCTTTAGTGTGGGAAAGTTTTCTTCTATGATTTTGTTGAATATATTCTCTACACCTTTGAATTGGGGTTCTCCTTGTTCTTCTATGCCTGCTATTCCTAAGTTTGGCCTTTTTACAGTGTCCCATATTTCCTGGATATTTTGTGTTAGGGATGTTGGACTTAAAATTTTCTTTGGTTGATGAATCTATTTCTCCTTGCAGATCTTCAATGCCGGAGATTCTCTTTTCTATCTCTTATATTCTGTTGGTTATGCCCGATTCTTCAGTTCCTAATCCTTTACCCAGTATTTCTGTTTCTAGCACTCCCTCAGTTTGTGTTTCCTTTTTTTTCCCCCTATTTCTGTTTTCAGGTCATGAATTGTGTCATGTTTCCTTCAACTGTTTGGTTTTTTATCTTGGTTTTCCTTGCTTTCTTTAAGAGATTTGTTTATCTTTTGCAGTTTTTAGTTTGTTTTGTCTTCCATTTGTTTAAAGGATTTTTTTTTTCATTTCCTCTTTTAGGTTCTCTATCATCTTCATGAAGTTGTGTTTAAGGTTGTTCTCTTCTGTTTCATCTGTGTTTGTGATTTTGAAGTCTTGCTGGTGTGCAGTCCCTAGACTCTAGGGGTGTCAAATTGATCTTTCTGTTGTTGACTCTGTTCTTGTACTATCATCTACCCATTCCTTCTTCCAGTGCGCAGCAGTAGTGTTTCTCCCTCTCCTGGTGGGTAGGGGTGAAGGTGGGTGCAAGCAGACCCTACACTCTGATGGCTCTTTTTATTCAGTGGTTGGAGGTGGGACTTGGGCACTGGCAGACTGCGAATAGCTGGTCCACTGGAATGGGTTACTCTGCGCACAGTCCCCAGTCTTCAAGAGACTCCAAGCAGGGCACTTGAAGGCTGGCTCCTTCCTTGGACTGAGGCAGGACCAGTACACTGGCAGACTCTGGGCTGGCCGGTCTACCTGGAAGTCTCCCCTGTGTGTGAGCAGGCTCCTGGCCGCAGCAGGTTCTGAGCAGGGCCCCTGGAAAGCAGGGCAGAAACAAGCCCAAGCTTACTCCTACCATGGTTGGAAATGAAACCAAGATGCTGTCAGACTCTGTGATAACCAGTCTACAGGGATGGGCCTTTCTGCATGCAGTCTCCTGTCCTCAGGAGGCTTCAAGCAGGGCTTTTTCTGATCATGGTGAAACATAATCTTTTCTAATGAGATGCAGAAAGTGAGTTGATCTGGATAGGAGGAGAAGAGGAGGGGTAATGGAAGGAGTAGAGGGAAAGGAAATTGTAATCAAGTGATATTATGTGAGAAAAAAAATCTATTTTCATTAAAGGAAAAATAAAAATAAACTCCATAGATTTAGAGCCACTAAATAAGTCATTTATTTCCTTTTTTCTTTCTTTCTTTCCTTCTTTCTTTTGGACAAGATAGGGTTTCTTTGTGTAACTTTGTAGACCAGGCTGGCCTCAAATTCACAGAAATCTGTCTGCCTCTGCCTCCCAAGATCTGTGATTAAAGGTGTGTGGCATAACTGTTAGGCAAATAAGTCACTTCTAGCCTGTATTTTTGTTGAATATATATTGTGATGCACATTTCAAATTTATGTCAATCTTGGTACAAGGACATATTGCAGAAATTTTAGCTGTATAACCTTGCTTTCGCAACACTGTAAATGGATTTGCTGAAATGAGCTCTAACTATTGTGCAATACACATAATTTCATTTGCTCTTACTTCTGTTTATCAAACAACATTACAACTATTTGATTGGACATAAAGCAAAGCCCTTTGCAATTTTCTAATTTCCATTCACATTTGAGAAAACAGTATCTTCGGTCACAGAGGTATCTTGTAGACAAATATAGATTTCTTATAAATATGGTTGTCATTTACTGGAAAGCACTTAGTAAATGTTTTTGAAACCATAATTCACTTATTTCATCATATTTAGGCTCTTTTGAGAAAGATATCTTGAAAATTCCAGATGAGAAAATCACCATTATTACTGCTGACTTAAGTTGCTATTCATATAATTCAAATTAATTACTCTTAATGAAAATAATAACTAATAATTACTACAATGATAAGAATTAATTGCCCTTCAGTAGTTTTTCATATTATATTGTTTACATATGGTATAATTAGTTACATGATTAAATTTTGTCAATGTGTATTATAAAATATATTTCCAGTTAGAATATTAAATGGTTTTGTAAAATCAACTCAGATGCACAGTTGTCCTAGTTTCCCTCTCTGTTGCTATAGTAAACACCATGAGCAAAGCAACTTGGGGGAGGAAAGTTTCTATTTCATTTTATAGGTTACCGTCCATCATCAAGAGAAGTCCAGGCATGCTCTTGAAATAGAAACCAATGGAGAGACTCTGCTTTTGACTTCTCCCAGGCTCACATTCAGCTACCATGCTTATATAGCCCAGGCCCAGTTGCCCTGGGATGGCACTGTTCACAGTGTGCTGAGTTCTCCTATGTCAACTATCAATCAACAAATACCCCACAGAAGTTTGTTGCAAGCTGCACACTTCCCAAAACTTCCAGCAGCTGCTAAGGACACAGGGAATGGGTGAGTCCTGAACTGACTAAAGTTTATGGAGGCTAGAGGAAATTCACAGTTTGCAGTGACTTCTGAGAAAGCTTTAGACCTGGGGTGGAGGCCAGATCTGACTCTTGGAAAGTCCCATAGACATGTGGAGAGATCCACAACTCCCCGAAAAACTACAAATTCAACAAGGAGATAATACCTGATCCTTAGAGGAAGACTACAGATTAAGCCCCAGTCCTAAATACCAGAGGGAAATAATAGAGGAAAAAGACGGTTCAACTCTAATAGGACTTAGTCCACACATTGAATACTGCAAGTACCACCACTAAAGGAAAAAAGGTACTTACAATTTTAAGTAAAAATATAAAAGAAAGGAAAACTCAGTGGATGTACTAACTCCACATGTGCAAATGGCAGCACAAAAAACAGAAACAACATAAAAAAAAGATAACCCATTTCCTGTTCAAGTCACTAATCCCCTGTATTAACTATACCTATGAAAATGAGTTGGAAGCCACAAAATTCTTATTGTATAGGCCTCTTACATGTTAGGTCAGTGTTACCTCAAGATGCTTTATGTTGTTTGTGGCTATTGTAAAGGGGGAAAGAAAGAAATTAAAGAAGATACCCGAAAATGGAAAGATCTCCCATGCTCTTGTATAGGAAGGATAAATATAGTAAAAATGGAAATCTTGCCAAAAGCAATCTACAGATTCAATGCAATCCCCATTAAAATCCCAGCACAATTCTTCACTGACCTTGAAAGGATAATAATCAATTTTACATGGGAAAAACAAAAACACCTAAAATAGCCAAAACAACCCTGTACAATAAAAGAACTTCAGGAGGCATCACCATCTCTGACTTTAAGCTCTACTACAGAGCTATAGTTCTACAAACAGCCTGGTATTGGCAAAAAAAAAAAATAGAGAGGTAGAAAAATGGAATCAAATAGAAAATCCTGATATTAACCCACACACCTATGACCACCTGATTTTCGAAAACACATCTAAAAGAATACAATGAAAGGGAGGAAAGCATCTTCGACAAATGGTGCTGGCACAATAGGATGATGGTGTGTAGAAGACTGCAGATAGACCCATGCCTATCAGCATGCACAAAACTCAAGTCCAAATGGATCAAAGACTTCAACATAAATAAAGCCACACTGAACCTCTTAGAAGAGAAAGTAGGAGGTACCCTTGAAGAAATTGGTGTAGGAGACCTCTTACTGAGCATAATACAGTAGCACAGACACTGAGAGATCTCCTCAAACATAGAAGCTTCTATAAGGCAAAGGACACAGTGGACAAGACCAAATGGCAGCGACTGGGAAAAGATTTTTACCAATCCTTCATCTGACAGAGGGCTGATCTCCAAAATATACAAAGAACTCAAGAAACTAGTCAACAAAACACCAACTAGCCCTATTAAAAAATGGGGAGAGAGGGACGGAGAGAGAGAGGGAGTGAAAACTGGGATTGACATGTAATATTTTTAAATTATATTATTAATAAAAAAAGAAAATGAGTTGGAAGAACTTACAAAGTATTAAAAAATTATCATAAGTTTGTTCAGACAATCCTAAGATGATATGTGAAAAACAATAAAATCCAAGGTAAATGAATAAGGACATTGGTCCAGGGTATGAAATTACAGAGAAGTACTGAAAAGAATCCCCAAACTGAATGATGTTAAGAATAAAAATACAATAAACCAAATGAAAAGTACAGAGGAAAGCCTCACCAAGAGAATGCAATAGTCCTGATTAAATTTAATTACCTATAGTTTTTAGAAGCACCTGCAGCACTACAGTTCAATAATGTCCTACACTACATTGATCAGGAAAAGCTAAAATATCATACTCTATTATCTAGAGTTAGTTCTCAGACACAGGCCACAGTGTCAGGAGCAGCCTGTCAGGACCATATGTCAGGACCATAGCACAAGGTCCTATCCTGGTTCCCCTTCTAGGTCTGATCAGTTTTAGGGAGGAAAGTGGGCCTGAGGCAACAGGTAGTAGTTTCAACCGTTTTGGAAGAGGACAGGAAAGTCCTAGGGAGTATAGCCAAGTCCAGTCCCTCAGTACTTCTCCCTTTTCTACCTCTCGGATAGTTCAAAGGCCGTGTGGACTATGTTTCTGGAAATCAAGACAAACTTGAATATAAAGCTGTTCTTTCTTCTCAGATGGCCCCAGGGGGCCTGATTTTAGGAATATCTGAAAATATGCTAAATAGAACCCAAGAAGAATGGGATATGGATGACTGTGTGACTCTGATTATGGAGAAGTCAGTCTGGCATTCTTTCTAGCTCTGCTATGCTCATTTCAGGACTGACAATGTCATATCTGTGACTAAAAAAACCACCCCATGTTTTCCTTAAAGAAATGAGTAGAATATAACAGAATTGGGAAATTCCAGTTTATCTGGACACTGAGACCATATGGAAACATTAAAACCCCTCCCTGGAGCAGCTCATTGGCAAGCCCTGTGAATCTGTTTCTAAACAGTATTCCTGTTATTTGCATTTCTAGCCAGAGATGAGAACTAATCCACCAAATCATTTCAGAAAATTAGCATAAATTTGGAAAAAGCCATTGGTTCATCAAAGGTTTATAGCTTTGTATAGTAATGATTAAGTCTACTTTGTTAATTGATTTAAACATATATGCAGGTTTCTATACCTATCTGAGATGTTTCTTGGTGCTTTCATGAATTAATCATAATACAAGGTGAGATATTTTAACTGGAGCCCATCAGTAAACATGGTATTTTGTGAAGCTTCAGAGATGACTGAGTGTGTAAGAGCATTCTTGTGTAAGCACAATGACCCAGATGTGGAAATTAGCATCCAGAGAAAAGATGAGTATAATTGCTTTGTGCCTGCAATCCAGTGCCACTACCAGCCAATTTAGCAAAACTGGTTGGTGAGCTAATGAGAGATCTCTCTCTCTCTCCCTCCCCATGCTCTGTCTTTTTCTGTCTCTCTCTCCAAACACACACATACATACTTATACTCTTGTGTGTATTAAGGTGGAGACAGAGAAAGATACGTAATGTCATCCTCAAATCTCACTATGTACACACACCTGTGTACATTTACCCCAAAATATACATATACACACCTATACAAATACTTGTGCATACACATGAAAAAAAGAAAGGAAAAACAAATGAGAGACAGACATAAACTAGAGCTTTGTCTCCTGTATTAAAAAAAGAGGAAGAAAAGGTATCTGAGGAAATTCTATTTTTAAGCTAATTATGAGAACTGAAAATTATATTTTTTTACATACAAATGATGAGATAAATGTTAAAAGGCTCATTTAATAAAATTTTGAAACAAAAACAGCATCAAATCACTGAATTGTGGACCAGTTTTAGGAGTATAAATATTTGTGATTTAAAAAAAAAAACTAAGAGGAGTTTAGAAGAGATGATATAAGTGACTACTGATAAAGTCCCAGATGTTTTCTAACATTAGAAATACACATGGTAAGTATGGAACTTTTCTTATGCTACAGTCTTACCCCACCTCCTAACTGTTTATTTTCCCTGTCATAAGAACCTGAACCAGGAGGAGCAAATCAATTTTCTTCTCTGTGAGTTTGGAATAGGTCTGACATTCCTGTTGATGTGAGCTGGACCTCATAAAAATGATATATTTTTTGGAAATGAATGAAGAAACAACTTTTTGTCAAAACAGTAGCTAATAATACTAACAAAAGCATGCCTACAATATGAGAGAAGGAAAAACATAGATGTGAACAAAGAGCATGGAACAAGGAAGAAAGCCAGTGGTAATTTGTCAGTTTTCTAGTGCTGTCCTATAGCCTGAAGGAATTCCTTTCTCCTCCACTCTAGTCTAAACCAGTATTCTAAACCAGGGAGGGAGGGAGGGTAGGAAAGGAAACTGGGATCGACATGTAAAATTTTTAAGTTATATTATTAATAAAAAAATTAAAAAAGAATAAAAAAGAAATAAAAAGGATCTCCTGATACACATGTACATTTCCACATAATGTAACTCCTAGTGTCCTATATTTCCAACTAATATGTGTGAAAGAAGCTTTTTAAATGTGGCTGTAATAATCAAAAGACAGAGGCCTATCTGTGGAAGACATACAGAAGGGATTTTTGTGTCATTTCTTCGGCTGCATTATAGCTTCTCTAATTAAGAATTAAGTAAGTAAACAGATTTTATCACCTTACTTACCAGCTCCAAAGTTCCTTACATGAAATCTGTAATCTTGGAGCATATAATTGAAACTTGGAAATCTATTCTCGTTAAAAAATTCAATTAATTTTCAATGTTATCTACATTCTAGTATATTCATTGTTCTTCAAATTAATTAAGTTTTTGTTTTGGTGACCTACTATGTGTTCAGAACATTATCAGGCTACAAAGAGCCAGAAAGAATAATGAAATCCAAATAAAGATTATTTTTAAAGAGCTTGCTTGCTAATGGCAGAATCAAATTTGAACATGCAAAGTTGCAATATGTAATGTGGAAGAACACATTACAGATTTGTGCACCTAAAGGACAATTAATGGAAACCAAGTAGAGTGTGGCAAGAGTTTCCCAAAACAGGCTTGTGGGAGGAATAACCAGGAAAGGATTAACGTAGAACAATTTGGTTCATAGAATATAAAATAGTAAAGAGAAAAACAGTAAGAATTATAATGTCTTACCAACATTAACATGACAGATAATTTTCAGGTGGAGAAGGGATATTTTAAGCTTTCAGTATTACCTAATCAGTCATAAAAGAAAATAATAGCAAAAAGACTCTAAAAAAGAGGGAAGGAACTGAGTGACTGCATTTGTCAAAGCAGATAGTTGACACAAAAGACACCTGAGAAGACTGTAACACCCAGCTATTGAGGAAGGAAGGAAGAGCCAGAGTCACCCTCATGCCCAGAACCAGAAGACCCAGACACATTCTGTTTCAAATTTCTGTATGTCAGAGAATATATATTTTCAGAGGAGAAAAACAGCACCCACAGGTCTAAAACTAAGATGCTAACAAACATCTTTGAGTTATCTTCCTTTACTAATAGCTCTTGGCATTGTTTTTGTCAGGTTGCCAGATGCAATTTTTCTTCCACTAGCACAAAGGCATGGAGGACTCAGGGAACTTTTCCACAGTGTTTCAAATATAAATGTCTTGATTGCTATATGAGAGTATGTGTATACACACACCTGTGTGTGTTTGTGTTTGTGTGTGTGTGTGTGTGTGTGTGAGTGTATACATGTGCCTGTGTATATGCACATGTGTGTGTGACTTACATGCATATGTTTACATGTGAACACATTTAGATGCCAGGAGAAGAAAGAATGTCCTGATCTATTGCTGTCTATTTTATTACCTTGAAACAGAGTCCCTCATGAAACACTCCCAACATTTAAGACATTTTTCAGGATACCTACAAACTTACTACACAGTGTACTCTAGTATTTTAAAGAATTTGTTTAGTACGTGAAAAGAGAGGATGGTATTAGACAAAAACTTTACAACTTGGCAGAGACGAGAGATATCCAGCAAGTCCATCAATCCCCCTGGCTCTGTATTGAGGTTACAGACATGCACACAGTCACCCGGCATTTTCTGAGCTTAAAATATGACAACTAAAACAAACAAATGAAGAGGTGCTAGAGATTCCAATTCAGGTCATATTTGCATAGCAAGTGCTCTTCCCCAATAGGCCATCTCTTTGTAGACTTCCTGGCCTTCCAGAAGTGTTGAAGTTTAGGTATGGGAAATGTTAAGCTTTAAGATTAAAGAGTCGAGACTGGAGCAGCATGCTTCTTTTGCAGAGACCTGAGTTGAGTTCCCTGTACCCATGTCAAGTAGCTTTCAATTGCCTGTAATCCCTATTCCAGAGGATTCAAGAGCCCTTTCTTTCCAAAAAGTGCACTGACATACACGTGGGGAACATGTGTGCAAGATGACATTCAAGCATATGAATAAAATGAAAATAAAAATATTTTTAAAAGGGACTAGAGGGCCAATAGGATTGTATAACCAAGTAGACAACAAATGTGTCGATTCATTCAATAAATATGGCCTACATAAAAGATAGCATGGCAGTGGATATTTGAGTGGTTTTTGTACACATCACTGAAGCAATAAAGAAAAGTAACATTTGATTCCAATTAGAAGAGATAACGCTATATAATTTGTATTTGATAAAGTCAAACCTATCTGTTCCATACTCTGGTGTGAATATAAAGTAACTGTGACACTAGTAGTGAAGGATACTGTATATTAGCAGTTGGTTATCAACATCAAAACACTTAATGAATTTGAAACAGTCCTGTCCTCTGCCAACTCATCTTCCTTGGGTAAGATGGTTTCACAAAGACTACTGTTGTAAGACTGAGGTTTTCAGTTCTCTTCTCTGAAAGAACCAAAATATCTAAGTCAGCAAATGGGCCATTTATTGATATCTTTTCTTATACCGTAAGATTATGAGTTCTTTTATGTCTAATATTTAGTCTTCAATGAAATTAACTCCAACCAAAAGTCAACACTCTGCTTCACAAAGTGTAAAAGTGTTTTTGATAGTGATAAAATATAGAAGGGTGTACTGTCTAATATGATATCTGCTAGCTGTGAGTGGATAATAAATTTCAATTTTGATTATGTAAAGTAAATGGTCAGTTGTATCACAGAAACCAGATTGAATATGTTCAATTGTCATAAGGAGCCAGTGGTCATCATTGTGAATGACTGGTTAGCACACCTATGCAGGTAGAAGTTAGAGTGAACATTTAAATATCTTCCTTAATCACTTACCTACCTCATTTCTTGATATAGACTCTGACTAACCTTCATTTCTTTGGCTGGCAGGCCACTAAAGCCTCTAGACTTCTCTTTTTTTCTGGACAGAGCACAGAGATAACAGATAGATATTTCCATATGCAGATGGCATGGACACATAGGTCCTCATGCTTAAGCAACAAACTCTATCCACTAAGCCAGTTTAGCAGTGTCTGGTCAATAAAAAAAAAATCGTACTATCAAGTATGGCATAAAGCAATAAGCCTATTTCCTACTTGCCATGGTAGAGAGATATTTGGCACACATAGTTCAGTTTTTCAGCATATCCTGCCTAGAATAATAACATTGATGGGTGTAAAGAGGTATGACTGGATGAGATGAATACTTCTGTTTCATGTCCATACTTTGAAAACTTGATGCTGCAGCAGCATTCTGGGAAGGTTTTTAATGATCAGAGTTTTTCTCCATATTAACATAGAAGTAATGCTTTCCCCTAAGTTGGAAATATTGATTTAATAAAGAAATAACATTAATATATATTATAGCATTCAACCTACTGTACACATTACAGATAAGACAAGTAAAAATATAGATTAAAGGAAAAGCAAATGATAGTTTAAGAAATTTATTTCCAAATGGGTACTCACATAAAAAAGTATGGAAGAAAACAACAGTTTTGACTACATATAAACACTGAGCATATTTTGTTTCCTCAGAATTGGTGAATTTGAAGAAAATAATGGATGCATCAAATATTTTACATAATAAAATTTGTAACAATTTTAAAATATACTAAGGACAAAACTCCTGCATGGCTACAATAATAGCGAGCTAAAACAATCATTTCCATGTAAGAGGATACCCTTTAGATTAAGAATGGGGGCTGTTCCAGGTGAGCATTGGGCCAGAGTGTGGGTTCAACAACCCCTCCACCTCTGTGAAATTTCCTGGGTCTGCATTGAGCACACTGGACCTACCTATCCATGTGGAAACACCCCGAGACCACACTCAGCTGATCTTTGAACCCCATCACAGGCCCTCTCCTAGAGGAGAGACCTCCAAGAGAGCTTAGATCAACCAGAGTTAAAGACATCAAACTCCTGACCCACCTACACCCACCTGCAAAGGAGGGTAGGAAAGTAGAGAGAAAGAAACTCCTCCTGTACCCACTGGAAGAAGCAATGGGAAGATAGCAATACAAGAAAAAACCCAACAATAGAAAAACAAGCATGACACCACCAAAAATAGGCACTCTACACCAACTAGACCTGAACACACCAAAGCAGATAAAGCAGAAGAGAACAACTTAAAAATAAGTTGATAAAAATGAGAGAGGCCCTCAAAGATGATATGAGAAAATACCTTACAGAAATGGAAGAAAAAAATGGAAGAAATAGAGGAAAAGACCAAGCAAAAATTCAAGAAATGAAAAAATCTGTTAAAGAAAGTAACAAAAGGCAAGAAAAAATAATCAAACAGATGAAGGAAACAATTCAAAGAGTTCAAGACCTGAAAACTAAAAAAGAGATAATGAAGAAAAGACCAACTGAGGGGATGCTGGAATTAGAAAAACTGGATAAATGATTGGTAACTAAAGATGCAAGCATACTCAAAAGCTCGACGGAGAATCTCAGTCAAGGCAAAGAAGCCCAGGTGCAGAATACATATTCAACAAAATCATTTTAAAAACTTTCCCAATCTGAAGATGGACATGCCTATGAAAGTACAAGAAGCAAACTGAACACCAAATAGACTGGACGCTCCAAAAAAGTCAACTTGCCACATAATAATCAAAACACTGAACATAGAGGGAAAAAAAGAATATTAAGGGCAACAAAGGAAAAAGGCCAGATAACATATAAAGGTAAAATTATCAAAATTACATCTGACTTCTCCATGGAAAGTCTCAACACAGAAGGCCTAGATAGATGTTCTACAAATACTAAGAGCCCATGAATGCCAGCTTTGGCTACTATACCCAACAAATCCCTCAATCACTATAGATGGGAAAAACAAGCCAGATTTTCATAATACATATCCAAAAATCCAGCCCTATAGAAAGTTATGGAAGGAAAACTCCAACCCAAGGAAGTTAACTACTCTCACAAAGACATAGGCAATAGATAATCCCACTTTAGCAGACACCCCCCTCCAAAAAAAGCAGGGCAAATATACCCACTACACTACAGCCAACAACAGATCTAAAAAAAAAAAACAAGAAAAATCAATGAACCTTATTTTCTCTCAAAACTAATGGTCTTAACTCGCCTATAAAAAGACACAGGGTAACAGAATGGATACAAAGACATAATGCATTCTTCTGCTGCATACAAGAAACACATCTAAGCTTCAAAGTCACATATTACCTGAGGGTAAAGGGTTGGGAAAATATATTCCAATCAAATGGACCCAAGAAGGAAGTAGGTGTAGCTATCCTAATATCTAACAAGTTGGACTTGAAATCAAAATCAATCAAAGGAGATGAAGGAGGTCATTTCATATTCATCACAGGAGCAATTGATCGGTACAAAGTCTCAATTATAAATATCTATGCCCCAAATACAAAGGCACCCACATTTTTAAAAGAAATGTTACTAAAACTCAAAGCTCACATAAAACCCCACTCTCAACACTACACAGGAACACCAGACAGAAACATAACAAATAAGCAAAAGAACTAACAGAAGCTATGTCCCAATTGGGCTGAACAGACATCTATAGAACATTCCATCCAAAAGCAAATGAATATAACTTCTTAGCTCCACAGGGAACATTCCCTAAAATTGACAAAATACTAGGCAACATAAACCTCAACAGATACAAAAAACTTGGAATAGCTCCCCGTATCTTATCAGACCACCATGCTTTAAAGTTGGAATTTACCAACAAAACATATTGCAGAAACCCTACAAAATCATGGAAAAAAGAAAGAAATTAAAGATTTCCTGGAATTCAATGGAATTGAAGATACAACACACCCGAACTTATGGTACACATTGAAGCAGTGCTACAAGGAAAGTTCATTGCACTAAGTGTCCATATGAAGAAAACAGAGGATAGGCACATTAGAGAATCAACAGCACAACTGAAAGCCCTAGTACAAGAAGAAGCACACTTACCCCAGAGGAGTAGATGCCAGGAAATAATCAATTTGAGTGCTGAAATAAATATTGTAGAAACTAGGGAAAGAATACAAAGAATCAAGGTAATGAAGAGTTGGTTTCTCAAGAAAATCAACAAAATAGACAAACCTTTATCCAAACTAACCAAAAAACAGAGAAAGAACAAGCAATTCAACAAAATCAGAAATGTAAAGGGGGACATAGCAATGAACACTGAGGAAATCCAGAGAATTAACAGGTCATACTTTGAAAACCTGTACTCCACAAAATTCAAAAATTCAAAAGAAATGTACAAATTTCTCAGCTATCCCTTACCAAAATTAAATCAAGGAGATATAAGCAATGTAAATAGACATATAATCCCTAATGAAATAAAAGCAGTCATCAAAAGTCACCCAACAAAAAAAGCCCAGGGCCAGGTGGATTCAATACAGAATTCTATCAGTAATTCAAAGAAGAACTAATACCAATACTCCTCAAATTATTCCATGCAATAGAAGCAGAAGGTTCATTACAAAACCCTTTTTACAAGTCTACAATTAGCTTTTTACCCAAGCCAGACAAAGACACAACTAAGATAGAGAACTACAGACCAATATCCTTCATGAACATTGAAGCAAAAATACTCAATAAAATATTGGTGAATTGAATCTAAGAACACATCAGGGAAAATATCCTCCAAGTTGGCTTCATCCCAGGGATACAGGGATAGTTCAATATGGAAATCTATCAATTTGATATACCATATAAACAATCTGAAAAAGAAAAACCACATGATCATCTCATTAGATGTTAAAAAAGCCTTTAACAAAACCCAACACCCTTTCATTATAAAGGTCTTGGAGATATCAGGGATAACAGGAAAATATCTAATCATAATAAAAGTAATATACAGTTAACCAACAGCCAACATCAAACTGAATCAAGAGAAGTTTAATGCTATTCCTCTAAAATCAGGAATAAGACAAGGCTGTCCATTCTCTCCATAGGTCTTTAGTATTGTACTTGAAGTTCTAGCTAAAGCAATAAGACAACAAAAGGAGATTGAAAAGAAAGAAGTCAAACTGCCAGTATTTGCAGGTGATATGATAGCTTACATAAGTGACCTGAAAACTACCAGGGAACTCCTACAGCTGCTAAACACATCCAGCAAATTAGTAGGATACAAGATTAACTCAAAAATTTCAGTAGCCCTATTATATACAGACAATAAGGGGTCAAGAAAGAAATCAGAGAAACATCACCTTTTACAATAGCCACAAACAACATAAAACATCATGGGGTAATGCTAACCTATATAAATGAAAGACCTATATAGCAAGAACTTTGTGTCTTTAAAGAAAGAAATTAAAGAAGATATCAGAAAATGGAAAGATCCCTCATGCTCTTGGAAAGGTAGGATAAACATAGTAAAAATGACAATCTTGCCAAAAGCAATTTACAGATTCAATGCAATCCCAATAAAAATCTCAGCACAATTCTTCACAGACCTTGAAAGGATAATACTAAACTTTATATGGAAAAATGGAAGAACCAGGATAGCCAAAACAACCTTGCATCACCATCCCCAACCTCAAGTTGACTGTAGCGCTATAGTCCTGAAAACAGCTTGGCATTGACACAAAAATAGACAGAGAGACTAATGGAATCTAATCAAAAATCCTGATATTAAACCACACACCTATGAACACCTGATGTTTGACAAAACAGTTAAAATTTTACAATGGAAGGAGGAAAGCATCTTCAACAAATGGTGCTGGCACAAATGTATGATGGGTGTGTTGAAGACTGCATATAGACTCATGTCTGTCACCATGCACAAAACTCAAGTCCAAATGGATCACAGACCCCAAAATACATACATACATGCATACATATATATATACATATATATTTATATATTCTTATTCTTATTTTATATATGTGGTCATATACATATATATATATATATATATATATATATATAGAGAGAGAGAGAGAGAGAGAGATGACCACAATTAATGAAATATGTGCTCTTTTCTCAAGTAGAAGTCATGTGAAGTCACCTGTAGAAACAGAGTGCAAGTACAAATGGAATAGACAAACCACCAAGAGATTCAGCATGACTATACTGGCCAGTTTAAGTGTCTGTCATTCTCTCTTGTTCCCCTCTTTCCTTTCCTCTCTCCTTATCTCTTCTGGCTGATATTTTTTTAAAAAATCTAAAAATAGAGATGTCCATACCTGGATGCCATCAACATACAGACAAGAGATTATAAATGCATGGTTGCAGAAGTGAATGAAAACCCAGGAGCAAGGACTGCTGACAGCTCAGCACATGTGAAATCTAATGATCTCAGTCCCATAGTCTGGGGTCACTACTTTCATAGAACACAGTGGGTTTTTTTGTTTGTTTGTTTGTTTGTTTGTTTTTCTATGTTTATTTGGTAATGAGTATCTAAGGAATCAATCTTTCATTTAGTTGTCAGCATAGTTTATTCTAATAAAAATGCCATTAAAAATATCTAGAGCATTAAGAAAAATGTTAAAAATACAACTTAAAACTGTAAGTTTAGCTCCTTGCTGGAACATGTGCCCAACATAGGAAGCTCATTGTTCAATCACCTACGTAGAAAAGTGTAATAGATCCCAAATGTACAGATGTATACTACATAAGTGTATCCTGATGGATATAAGACATTCCTCAAATATTGACTTTTGACTAATTTTTAATTTTTGAAGTGTAAATCTCCATTGGTCCAATGGTGGTAGCAAAGAGCTGCACATATCTAACAGTGTGTTCATGAACTCTATTTTCAGCAACTAATTACTATGCAGAATTTAAAGAATCATGGATTTTCTAAAAGGTACAATTCTAAAATAGGATGTGTATGAATATTTTTTTGTTATTTCCTATTGAACCTTAATAAGATCAGCTGGAAGTGGTTGCTAGCAATGGAGGTAGAAGAATGATGCATAGACCGAGGAACAGTGGAGGGAGGCATGGTTCCAAGCTACATCTGTGGCACCAAGATCAATTCCATTTTGATATCATTTTTAATGGTTGATCAAGCTCCACAAATGCACCCACACATAAGGCTTCAGTTAATGTGCATGTATTTTGAGTCATTCCCTCTTCCAACCCTCTAGTTTAATTTCCTTTGTTCAGATGAGATGAATGGAGCATGACTCAGGTCATAACTCAATGCTGATGCACAGTTTGCAGATAGACTCCCAGCTTGGAGAAGGAGTGAGCATAAAGATTAAATCAGGCAGCACTGGGTAAATGAGAGGTCAGCCAGGTCAGCTTTGACATCTGATGGAACCTTGTGATCAATCAGACCTTTCTTCACTATCCCAGACTTCTGTATGAAAGTGGCCCTAAGGAATGGATGTGGTATATTATGAAGGGTAAAAGCATTTGACTGTGAAAGGAGACAGGTGTCAATATTATCAAAGAAAATCAGCCAACAAACTGAAGCTCCTGCCTTACTGACATTGTTATGCTCGAGTAATCTTTCGTGATGGGAAATCCAAACCTAAGAGCTGCCAAGACAGCTTTGAATCCTGTACATTAAACTGTAAACTTGGAAAATTCTCAATATCTTAAAATTAAATTTTAGCAAGTCCTCACTTTGTTTACTCATGTTTTCAAACACGGTTATGTGCTGTTTGTGTGTTTGTGTATTTGTACGCACCGTTAAGCCTTGGCAGTTAATGCAAGCTCACTGACCCAGACCAGTAGTTCCAAATCCTATCGTGAGAATGTAATGAAAAACCAATAGCCCTGGGCACATTGTGCCAAACTGAGCCATCCTGAGAGTGAAAGGTGTGCTGCCAAACATCATACCCATATTGTGTACGCCTTTTATGGAGTTGAGACAGAAATCAGGAATTCACAAACCCCACAGGAATATTTCAGTAATACCCCAGCTCTATTCATCCTTCCACTGCCCTATCTAACTTGTCTGTTCTCCTCCAGCCATATTAACAACTTTCATTCTCTAAAGTTTTCCTGGTGTGCATTACCCTATTGGAACTGAGTTTCTCATACTTCACTCTGATTCGTATTGGAAGGGGAAATCTGGGATAGAGAGTTATCAGAAGGGTAACCATATTGCCACTCTCCAACTCTCCCACTTGAGCCTTCCCAGGCCATGAGAATTTTAACCCCATGGCTACTGACATAGAAAGTGAGGTGTTCCTGACTTCAGATTTGCTGTCATGTGTTCCATCATTACAGGAAAAATGGCATTTCAATCATACTTTGTACTTTGGTTGTTGTGGTCAATCACATCAATTGTTGTGATTTTTGTTGCTAGTGGTTTGGGATGACTTTTACACAAGGTCTTACTTTCTAGCTCTGGCTGGCTGGTATTCACTCTGTAGTTGTCTAAGATAGCCCAGAATTCATAGCAATTCTTCGTTCTCAGTCTCCAAGTACTGTGAGTGCACAAGCTCAGTGGTAATATTTTTTATTAAATATTTACCAATTTGTAACATTCTTCCAATTAGTGTCCCAACAATATGCTTCAATTTTCAAGAAGACAAACACATAAAACAACCAAAATTTACAACCTATACTTCAGATTATTAATATAATTTCAGGGAATTTGTTGGTAAAGTCATCTCACTCAATAGGAAGTGTGCAAAATCCCACTTTGAAAAAAACGAGCATTTAATTTTGTGTGTGGATACAGATACATGTATATGCACATGTGTACACTTGAATGTGTATATAGGTCAGAGGTCAATTGCAAATGTCTTCCTCTATCTTGTCTTTTGATCAGGCTCTCTCACTAAAAGTAGCTCACTAATTTGGTTAACCTAGCTGGTTGGTGACTTTTGTGGATAGTCCTGTCTATGCCTCCCCAGAGCTTGGATTAGAGGAAAACAGCTTTGTTCTCTGGTATTTAACATGAGTAGCTGGGTCCTTATGCTTGCTCAGAAAGTATTTTACTCATGCCCAAGATTTTTATACTATATTATTTGAATCACTTATTGTGGTTGTTTGAAAGAAAATAACCCCCAAAGTGAGTGGGCAAAGTTTGTTTGTGGTGTTGCTTAGGCATGTTTGTGCATATGTGTATAGAGATCAAAAGTCTCCTCCTGATACTGTTTTTGAGGATCTGTTCTTTTCTTATCTCTTTCTTTCCCTCCCTCCATCCCTCCCTCTCTCCCTCCCTCCCTCTGTTCTTCCCTCCCTCCCCCTTTCTTTTCTCTCCTCTGCCTATCTTTCTCTCTACCCAGTGGTCATTCACTAACCTGGGGCTTGCTAATTAGTCTAGGCTGGTTGGCCAGCAAGCACCAGCATCTATTGCCTATGAATAGATCATGATCGGATTATAAACACATGATGCTACCATGCCTGGCTTTTCACTTGGGCATTACTGCTAGAGATCAAACTCATGTATTCATGCTTATATGGGGTATAAGAAATAATTTTCTTTACAGGTGGAAGACAAAAGAAGAGGAGGAGGAAGAAGAGGAGGAAGAGGAGGAGAATGAGGAGGAAGAAGAAACTGGAAATAGCTTTGTAAAAAATCAAATTCCAGTGTGAAAGATATATTTTGATTTGCCAAAAGTACTTTGAATGAATGTATACCTGGGTATAAGGAAAGTGATAAAATAATAATAATAATAATAATAATAATAATAATAATAATAATAGGATGTGTTTCCAAAGTTAATTTTTAAAACTATGGTGAAATTTAAAAAAATACAAAGGATTTAATTTTGAAAAGTTAAGTCTGTTGTAAATTAATAAGAAAGCAATGAAAAAAATCAATAGTTAAAAAGCTAAACTGAAATCCTACTTCAAAATCATGTTAGTGTCTTGTGCCTTTTAAAAAGATGTTGCCAGGCATGAAGGGTACATCTGTAAATCCAGGATTCTGAGGAAGGGAGTATTGCCACCAGTTCATGACCAGCCCAGTTCTATGAACTTGGGCTTTGCAATAAAATCCCTGTCTAAACAAACAAACAAATAAACAAACAAAGAGTGATGCAGGAAAAAGGGAATAGTGGGGGAGGCAACAGCAGATCAGGTTGGAGAGAGTGTCCTGCTCTCTCCAGTCTCTCCATGCTGCCTCCTCCCAACTACTTCCTCTTTCCTCCTAGTCTCCTAGTCCCTCCTATCTTGCTTTCCTATTGGCCAACAATGCTTTATTCATTAACCAGTATGAGAAACATATATAGAGAATGACATCCCCCATCACAGACTGTGTCTCAAAACAAACAAACAAAAAACACACCAAAAAAAACCCAACCATATTGTTCAAATAGAACCAAATTCTGAGGTTCTGTTGGATTTTTAAACTCTACCATCTCCTAAAAATAGCAGAATCTACAACAGGTGTCCTGATGACCAAGGATTGTGAAGCATTGGCTACGTGTTTCTGGCACATGAGGGTTTCTTATAAGGCTGGCTTCTGTTCCATGGCATGGTTGTCTTGTTATAAGCATCATTCAGCAGTTCCCATTTTATTCAGTCAAATGCCTCGGTCACCCTTCAAATTTTCCCTTGTGGTCAGTCGCTCCTGATCTTGACAATCAGAGCAACTGGCTAGTTCAAGCATCTTCTACATTGGGAACAGCATTTGAGGTCAGCAACAGCTGCCTTTTTTTCAGGGGCAGAAGCAAAAACCCATGAAGTTCTCTGCTCCATTCCTGCAGAGCAGATGAACTCAGGCCTTCTTTGTCAGGACTGGGCTCAAGTAATGGAGGTTAGCTCAGACATGGAGGTTTGCATAGTTAGCATTTGCTCTGAGGTGCCAGGTTGGATCTTCAACATCATAATAGTAAAATGTTTCACCCCATCACTTAGTAAGGTATGACTCTGGGAAAGCCCCTTTAAAGTTGTTATTAGTTGTCTAAAGTGATTTCACACAGAAATGGATATTCAATTCTTGGAACAAAATAAATCATGCTTTAAAAAAAATTACAGGTAAACCCAGTCCATCTAATGTGAGCCAATTCTAACTTCTTACTGCCACAGCTTTTAATCACTCTAAGGACATACCAGGACACAACCACATACATTTTAGCTAACCTTCATTCCTCTTTCTTTTTCCCTTAATTCCCTCTTTCTTTTATTCCTTCTTCCCATTTGTCATTCCTCAACCTTCCCCTCCCCCTCCATCTCTTCCTTTCTATCATTCTAAGACAGTCACATGTAGGCCAGTCCAGCCTCAAAATCATTATATAGCAAAGGATGACCTTGAACTCCTGATCGTGTCTTTGCTTCCCCAGTGGGAAGGCAAATGTATAGCACTGTGTCTCGTTTCTGGAGTTATGGCCATCAGACATATAACTGGGCAGTCACTTCACCAACTTCAACCCCCTAGCTATCATTTTGTAACTAATAGAAGAAAAAGACACAATCTTCATGAAGCCACTGGAGGTGTAAGAGAGCAAACTGAAAGATGATGCTCTATGGAGTATGATGAACTCATTGATAACATCATCTGACTGGACAGATGGGAATTGTTTCCTCACAGAACAGTGCATATTAGCAATTAGAATATTATATTATAGTCTCTCTCTAAAACACGAATGTATTTTTTTAACCATTCCTGCATGAATTATTGTCTCATACTTTAAAGGCTGAAACAGAATAAATTTATCTTCCAACCAGCTCTGGGCAGCAGAAGTTGGCCAGCAGCATAGCTGAGTACTTTGGGATCTTGTTCCCTCATGAGCTATAATCAGGGTTTGGCTGGGATTCAGTTATTTCAAGGATTGACTTGGGGAGGGAGGACTTGCTCCTGAGTTTATTCTCAAAGCTCTTAACAGGTTTTGGAAAACTAGCTTTCAAGCTCTTGCCTATAGGTCTGCATTGCCTGATGGAATGGCAGCAGATTTCCCCAGGGTAATTCATTCCAGAGGTAGAGAGAAAGCTTCCCTTTCAGAAAAAATCTCCAGGTTCTCAGGAAGCAAAATTATCATCTCCTACTGCTTAGATGTAAAATGTGCCCCATAGACTACCGTACTGAACCTCTTAGTTCTCAGATAATGGTGTTATCTGGGAATGCTGCGAAACCTTTGGGCAGTTTGGACTAGCTGCAAAAAGTGGATCTAGAGAGAAGAGACCTTAATATTTTAGCTTGGTCCCAGTTCCTATTGTCCCCCACTTCCTGATCCACATAAATATGACTGGCAGCTATAAGTTCCTATTGTAGCTTTCAATTAATCCAACTTCTCTGCCTTTCCACCATGATGGACTGTACCCTCAAACCAAGAGCCAAAATAAAAACTGCTTTCCTTAAGTTGCTTCTTGTCAGATGTTGAGTGTTAGTGATGAGATAAGTAATCACCTTCCCTCTGTTAGGTATGAGATAATAAACTCAGCTCACACAACAGGAGGCCAGAATAGAGGCTGCACATCACACTCATCTTCTGGCTACAACAAATTCAATTGCTCTGAAATCCAAAACCCACTCAATGCCCTCAGGGTGTCTAAAATCTTCCCATCACAGAATCAGTTCACAGGCCAAATGTGTCTTCCTATAAACTGGACCAAGCATGTATTTAATTCCTCAAGTATAGTTGTTTTTTTTTATTGGCATAGTGGCACATGCCTATAATCCTATTACAGAGTAGTGATACAGGAAGATCAAGAGTTCAAGAGCAACATCAGTCATGTAGGGAGTTCTAATATATCCTGTGATAGCTACTATCCCTTAGGTATCAGATAAAGCATGGGAAACTCTTACAACTCTGCCTCCCATGTACCAAGATTAAAAATATAGACTACCACACCCAGCTTTGAGCTTCAATTTTAAATATAATTAATTACATTACTTCTTACCATGTCTTTCTTCCCTCTAACCATTCTACAGAACCCCCTAAGTCCCTCTAAAATACATGGCCTCTTTTCTTTGGTCATTATTATTATCCCACCACCACCACAAAAACCTGCCTAGTCAATTTAGTATGCTTTGTATGACCTTAAGGCTAACTGCTTGGTATTAGATAACTGTCTTAGTTAGGGTTACTATTGCTTTCACAAAATACTATTACTAAAGCAGCTTATAAAAGAAAGGATTTAGTTTGTGGCTTGCTTAAAGTTTTAGAGGGTTAGTCCATTATCACTGTGGTGAGAAGCATGGTGGAAGTAGTTAGGCATGACAGTGGAGCAGTAGCTGAGAGCTTACTGATCTCTAAGTTGCAGAACATTTAAAACCTCAAAGCCCAACTCCAGAGTCACACCTCCTCCAACAAGACCACATCTCCTAATTTTTCCCAAAATGTTTGACAAACTGGGGACCAAGGATACAAACTTATGAGCTTATGGGGGCATTTTTAAACCATCACATTAACCAATTAGGTAGTTCTTCCCAGGCAAAGACTAATTTTTCTTTTCTCTGCAGTATAACAAGTCTTTTTCTGACCCACTAGCCAGCTCCCAAATAATAACATGGAGACTTCTTATTAATTGTGAAAACTTGGCCTATAGCTTAGGCGTGTTTCTAACTAGCTCTTATAATTTAAATTAATCCATTTATATTAATCTATGTTCTTTCACTTGAAATTACCTCTCTTCTATCTTGAACCTGTTTCCTCTCCATATGGCTGTTAACTCTGCCCTCTTTTTCCCAGAATCTTCTCTCCAGAAATCTAGACTATATATACCCACTGCTGAGCTATTGACTATTCAGCTATTTTTTTTTTTACACCAACCACAGGAATACATTGTCACACAGTGTACAGTTATCCCATAATGCTGCAGTTATTAGTTACCTGTAGTTCTTTGTCTAATGGTATGGTGTGAGATTTTCTCCCTCCACATCAACTTATCTATTGGTGCATTTCTTGTTTAGGTCTTATATTAGTAGCCATATTGTTCAATTATGTTGGGTGAAATTTCCTTGTCATTTCAAGGAGACATAATCTCATAGTCTACTTCTTGATCCTCTAGGCCTTCACAATCTCCCTCCCCCCCACTCTTTCTATAATGTTCCACCAGCATTCTTCCAGGAAGCAATGATTCAATTTGAAGAAAATCAACATGCATCAGTAGGCTCTGTTCATCAACAATAAAGAAGCATTATTAAGTGCCATCTATTGTCCTGTATAGGGCAAATTATGCATTTCTCTGCCAACACACAGCTGGGATAGAAGCATAAAATAACCACTCTGAAAAGTCTTATTCAATAGGATAGGAGTAAAGATACCAGGGTTATCTTTAGTAATTCAGCCAGTCAAAAGCTGGAGGGTCATGGTTAGAGCTAATTTCTGAAATAATTCTTCATGTTTCTTTGTGGTGCTATACAGACTCTTTTTTCCCATCTTAGCCTTTGCATTCATTTCATTCATATTTTTAAATATATATATATATATATATATATAATTTATTTTGATAAGTGCTAGGTTTTAAAATGTTGAGAAGCTGAATGTTAGCTTCATTATAAACTCCCACAAATTGGAAAAAAAATTATACAGATGATAAAACGAAGCTTGGCCTTATCTAATAGCTTTCCTTGGAAATTTCTTCAGTTAAATCCTCAAGTTTATTTTCCATATATGTCTCTCGAGAAATTTGTAGATTTTCTATGAAACACATAGAGGTTTATCTCATTAGACAAAAACATGCTTAAAACCTTTTTGTAGGTAACTCCCTTGTCTCCTGCAACACCCTTCCACTTTCTGTGAGCCCTATTGTCTCACTGGAAAAATCTTTTTATTAATACTTCATTTCTTGAAATGATCTTTAGCTTGGCTGAATTCAACTCAAAGATTTGTGAGGTTCTAATAAAAATGTTTACAGTCACACATCAAACTTCTTTCTGTACTCTGGGTAACCATTTTCTTGCCAGGAATTGCCTTCATTTGGCATTTGTCCAAAGTATTTTCTAGTTTATTGCTTCTAAAATGTTTAGTAGGCTGGATTAAGTGAATTATTTGAGAGCTTTCAGTCTTCACTGCCCTCTCCCTGGTCTTCTTTCATCTCACACATTAGAAAAAATGATAAAAAGAACCTGGATAGTAGCTAACAGCTTTCCTTGGAAATCTCTTTAGCTAAATAATCAAGCTCATTAGAAATAACTCCTTTACTTTCTTTGCTACCACAGACAAAAATGTTGATAAATTTCTGCTCTGAATTTGGTTTTCCTACAAGAGTTTTCCCCCTGGTGCTAGCCTCCTTATAGATCAAAATTCTACAAACAATGGTTTGAAAGCATTTCAAGCTTTCAGCAGAACACTCCGCATTCTACTGTTTCTGTTTTCTATGTATTTACCAATTCCAAAGCCACAGGTATATGAAATCAAAGACACCCGACATTCATTATTATGACTGGATCTATAACACAACCAGGAAATGTGTGTTCTCTAATTGCTTCTTACTTTGCTGGTAGTGTCTTGAAAAGGCCAGTGCCCTTGGTTGTATAGCAAAAACAGGCTGTAGAGTTGGTTGAGGGGCTAATTTTGCTGCCAAGTTTGATGGACTGAGTTCTATCCCTGAACGTGTTCAGTAGGAGATAACAAATTCCTGCAATGAAGTTGTCCTCTGATACCTACACCTTAGGACTCTGAAACAAACACACACACACACACACACACACACACACAGAGAGAGAGAGAGAGAGAGAGAGAGAGAGAGAGAGAGAGAGAGAGAGAGAGAGAAATTTAAAATGATAAGATTGAATGGATAAACAAATTTAGACAAATGAAATTGGACAAAACATGGCAGCAAAGCAGCTTCTGGAAATGAGAAACTGTGTCCCTGCAAGCTTCTCAGGTAGCTTACTTATCACAGATGAGTCATACCTAGGGAGTATATCTGTTTGTTACAGTTAGAACATTTTAGCTGCAAATACTGGCCAATATAGCAATCAAAATGATTACCATAATATGAGGTTGGAACCAAAGAAATGAAGTCCAAAGTCATGAACTCAGTGCTATTTGCACAGATGAGGTCGGAGGACTCTGCAGGGCACAGCTAGTCAAATGAACAATCAAATTCCTTGTTGTGTCATCCTCACAGTGCAAATTCATGGGAGAATGTCTCACTTTTCAGGTGTCCTCAGGACCTGAAAGAGTGCTTACTTTGTTTCAAAGAAAAAGCATTTGTTATTAAGACATGAAACAAAAAGGAAAAGATGTAGACTGAGCATTGAGGCAGGCCTGTATCCCCAGTAGTACTCAGGAGACTTCATGACAAAGGCTAGACTGGGCTATAGAGCAAACCCTTTTTGTATCTGCCCTAAATGATGGTAACCTTTTCTACCAAAACACTCTGTGCTGCTTTATAGTTGGCTATATGTAAATAACTGATAAAGAGGCTCCTGGAAGCATATGGATGCCACAGGTAGTTCCATGATTTAAATAACAACAAAGAAAACCATAAGTGTTTGTTTCTGTCCTTAAAGTAAATGTAATCATCTATACTTATCTTGCTTCCTGATTGAAAAATATGAAGTGAAATGCAGGAAAGTTAAACAAGATACTTAGAAATGCCTGTGTCTTCAAAACATGGGTTCAGGCCATTGATTATCAGTCTCAGATCCTTCCAGAAACCTAAAGCCTCACAAACAGGATAAACGTTGACACTTTATGACTGGGTGCCTATACATAAGGGTTTGTGTTCTCAGTTTATCCATACCAATTCATTCCTGTTCTGTGGGACTTTTACTCTCCTGTATATTTAAATAATATTAATTCAGAGAATGAGTCTTGTCTTTCTGACTTAAATGTCTTTGAGTGTGATATTTTCACACAAATGAGCCATTTTTAGCTTTTAAAAATTGTGTTTCTTTTTCCCGGAAAAAAAATTTCAAAAGAATTCACTCACTACCTAGTAGTGCAGAACACTTGCTTTAAAAAAACAAAATTTCCTCCAAATGATGTAGGATAAATGTAAAGACACTAAATTTCAAGGAGATAAAATTCTCTACTTTTAGCAATTTAGAAACAGTACAGGGCAGCCTATTTTGTCAGAGAAGGCTAATGTTTACACAGATATCTCCAGTGGCCTTTCTGGTTTCATCCTCATCCTTACCATTTAAAGAAGAGGCAGCAAAATAACAGCTCAGTTCAGAGCCACACCTTCATCAACATTAGTGCTAAATGGAGGGGAAACACTATCAACACTGTTTTCTTTCCATTTTTCATCCTGTCTTCCTTCTTTCTTTCTTTCCTTCCTTCCTTTCTTTTGTATTTTTGTCTGTATTTTCTTTTCTTCAAATAGATCTATTTTTGGTTTTACACATACTATCATGTCCAAATTTGAAATGCACAAGAAAAATTTTAGGCAGTCATCAATAGATTAGAATTCTCTTTTAGCCATTAGTTTTCTTGGTACTCTGGGGTCAATAGAAAATAGTATAGATTTATCTACTTCTGATGTATGAATGGATACTATAAATGAATGGTTAAAATGTAGATACATATAAAAGGACTAGAAAGGAATATTGATTAATCTTTTCCATTAAATCAATATAGTTAAGGGCAGTTTTCCTGCCAGCCTGGGTCCCACTGCCACATCAGTCCCAAATAACACACAGAGATACTGTATTAGATATAAAGTTGTTGGCCTATTACTAACATTTCTTATTGGCTAACTCTGTCTTAAATATTAACCCATTTCTATTAATCTAATTGCTTCCACATGGTCTTATCTTACCAGAGAGAGGGTTTTAACTTTTATTCCTCTCACATCCTACATCTTGACTCTCTTCCACTACAACTCCCAAAATCCTCCTTGTTGCCTAGTCCCTCCTCTATTGCCTTCCTATTTGCAAACAGAGCTTTATTCATTAACCAATAAGAGAAACATATTTACAGAATGACATCTCTCATCACAATATTTCATGATAATTTCTTTAGTAAATGATATTAAACATTTAGTACAAAAATAGACCTTTCTATACTGTGTTTTATTGAATTTGGCCTTAAAACTGACATGTCATTTTACTGTACTTGATATTCTTGGGATTCAAATTAAAAAATTCCCCAAGCTATTATAGCTCTTAAAAACTGTAAGGACACAATTTAAAGCACATACACTCTTGGGATACTAATTAATGAGCAATTGTCTAAAAAGCTAAAGATAGAATCAGCTGGAAAGATATGTCATTAGTTTATGTAATTATCACCTGTAATAGGCAATAAAAATAAGTAACTATAGATAGTATCACAATAAAACACATAAAATAAAAGAAAATTCTACAAAGCAATAAATCCCACTAACAACGGTGCTGAAGAAGCCATCTTGCCCTCTTTTTTCCTACCAGGGTCTCAGTTTTTTATTGTGGTGGTATTTATGGAAATCAGAGTGGAGGCTAATGTGTCCCAGCTAACCCACCCTGGATATTTACATGAAGTACTGTGTCCTAGGGTTTTTTTTTCCTGTTGTCACCACAAAGTAACCTGTTAGAAAGTAATTTAGGTTAAGGGAGTATCCCTCCATAGGGAATATGGGGAATGTGCTCCAAAAATCTTTTTGTGCACCAGGGATACATCCTGGTTCCACTGTCAGAGGTCCTTTAGACTGCCCAGGCCTTCTAACTGAGACCCATGTTCAGGGGGTCTAACGGTCCAATACTGGTTCCACAGCTATCAGTCTGGGGGCCCTGTAGCTTCTCCTTTTTCAGGTCAGCTGTTTCTGTGGTTTTCTGTTGCCTGGTCTTGTCCTCCCTCTTTGCATTTGGATTCCATTTCAACTCAGTGTTTAGCTGTGGGTGTCTGCTTCTATTTCCATCAGCTACTAGATGAGGGCTCTATCATGGAAAGGCATTTATGGTAGCCTTTCCACTGTTGCACAAATTGTTAGTTGGGGTCAGTTTTGTAGGTCTCTGGACATTTCTCTAGAGTCAGTCTTCTCTTCAAACCTAGTCCCTATTCCAAATGACTTGACAAATTTTGTTGAACCCTCCTGGAAGGCATCACCCTCTCTGTGGAGTGGGGAGCATAGGAGGGAAGGAGGGAAGGAGGGAGGGAGAGAGTGAGAGGGAACTGGGATTGATATGTAAAATAATAAATAAATAATAAATAAAGTAATTTAGGAAGAAATGATCTTATTTTAGCTTACAGCTAAGAACATAATCATTGGAGGGAGGTAACAGTGGAAGAAACTTAAAGTAGCCAGTTACATCAAATCAACAGCCAAGAACAGAGAGACATGAATACATACATGGCCATTTGTTCATTTGTTTGTGCTCATCTCCCTTTCTCTACTCTTATCTAAGCCAAGATGCCCAACCTAAAGAACGCTTCTATCCACAGTCAGATAGATCTTTAATTAACTTAATTAAGACAATCCCCACATATATGGCCACCGGGCAACCCAGTTTAGACAATCTCTCACTGAGACTCTTTCTCGGTGATTATGTCAAGTTCATAATTAAATCTAGCCATCAGTGCTGGAAATATGGCTCAGCCTTTGAAGTCCAGGCTCACAACCAAAAATAAAACTCTAAGCCAAAAATGCCACAGAGGTACTTGCACATGTATGTTTATTGTAGCACTACTCAAGTAGCTAAAATATAACATCATCCTAGATGTACATCAACACATGAATATATAAAGAAATAAGCATATGTAAATTATAAAGTCCTATTCAGCCATGAAGGGAAAAAAAACTAAACCACATGCTGACAAATAGACACAGCTGGAGATGATTGTATTATGTGAAATAAAACTCAAAAAGACAAATGTCATATTCCCTTTTGATTATATAGATACATAGAACCATAGATGTATAAAGACTTTGAAAATACAACTTATACTCAGGGAATAAATGGGAATAACAGGAGGACAAGAAAAGGATTACATGGAGGTAAGTATGGTAAAACTATGTGATACACTTGTAGGAAAAATATTTTTACAGAACCATAATTATGTCAAATAAATAGATGCCAACAAAAAGTAGAGCACTATGGTTCTTCCCACAGTTTAAGTTTCTGACTTTGATGATCATACTTTAATTTGAACATTTCATATCACAGGTCACCTTTCTCTCTTTTACTTACTGACTACCCAGTGGCATTTTTCTCATCATTAATGATAACACCTTGTGGTGGTTTGAATGGAAATGGCCCCATTGACTCATAGGGAGTGGTATTATTGGAGATGCAGCCTTCTTGGAGTAGGCATGGTCTTGTTGAAGGAAGTGTGTCACTGGGAAGTGAACTTTGAGGTTTCAGAACTTTAAGCCTGGCCCAGTATGACTTTCTCTTTCTTCTGCCTACCTGGATGTACAATTCTTGACTCCTTCTCTATCACCATATGTGATAGAGCATATGTGATTCAATGCTTTCTGTTGTGATGATAATGAACTAAACCTCTTAACCTTTAAGCCAGTTCCAAGTAAATGTTTTCTTTATAAGAGTTGCTGTGGCCTTGGTGTCTCTTCATAGCAATAGAAACCCTAACCAAAAATAAATAAATAAATAAATAAATAAATAAATAAATAAATAAACCACTGTATCTGACTTCCTGCATTAGCCAGTCAAGCAATGGCCAGGCTCTTTCAGACCAAGGCCCCAATATTTCCAAGGTTCATATCTAGTCTAGCAAATAACAAAAGTGTTTGTAGTACATATTGGTGTTTGATAAATGGTGTACAGAGAAAGATATGGATGAATGTTGCTATTCTGGTAGCTCATTGACTTCTTCTCAACTCTTCATTTTTTATTTGTATCTCTACTTGGATTTCCCACCTAGTATATTCTGTTCTGCCAATAGGTCAAAGCAGCTTTATTAGTCAATCAATAAGAGCAATACATATTTGTAGCATACAGAAGGACATCTCACATTATTTCCCCTTTTCTGTCTAATTTAAAAAGAGGTTTTAATTTTAACATTGTAAAATTACATATAACAAAACAGCTATCAAGCAATAATTACAGTTAAAATATTTAGTCTATTTGCAGTTAGCAAAGTTAAAAAAATACTATATCATCTACCCTATATTTGTGAGTATAAAGTTTTATATCTAAGTTATCTTTTATAATTAAGTAAAACTATAATTATAATTATATACTCTTCAGCTTCATTAAAGACCCCAGAAAAATATATTACCTAAATAAACAGGAAGTGCATTGTAAGCAACTTCCAAAACTCTAGACATGACAGAGGTATTTGGCTTTCTGGACATTCACCCAATGTTCTGTAATGTTGAGGCATCCATCTTCAGCCTATTGGCCTAGAGTATCATGCAGATTTTTTAGTGAAATAGGAAATTTGAATGACTGTCCTTCCTATTTTGGAAAAATTCATCATTGCTTTCTTCTGTGTCCCACAGAATATCTGGTATACTCTTTTATGAAACAGGAACCCTGAAGGACAGTCCCACCTTCTTTTGGCAAGTTCAATATGGGGCTGTGCATGGACCTCTGAGGCACCTTGAGCAAGCCTGAAGCTTTTGGCTATAACATCTTGCCCCATAGTTGTTAAAGGTATTTTTTCTGATTTACTAACACACATCTGTGGGTAGGAACTAAGTCTTAGAACTTGATTATTTGCCACTGTGCTGTGAGTCAGTATATATTGATCAAACCATATTAACCTAGAAGAGATCCACAGCTTCTCATCTTCTGTGGAAACAAAAGCAGAACCTCTTTTTCAAAGCAGCATATCCTTAGACCCAATTGTAAAGTCAAGGTACCTTTATATTGGTTTAGTTTATTGACTCCCACAATCAAAAGTCTCTCTGTAGTTAGATCATTAATAGTGTAAAAATTCAAAGAAAACACAGTATATATAATATATACTATGAATATTTTCATCTTTACATGGCTTATTATATTTTCTTACTCAATTTTAAAGGACATTATTGTATTACCTCAAGATTATTCTTTTAATCTGTAACTATCTTTTTTCTCTCTCTCTCATCTATACACATATTTTATACAAACTGTGACCTGTTTAGAGGTTTGTTTACATCTGAATCTGTCTTTATTATTATCTGTAATCCTTTTCTGATCACTGCTTTAAAGTGCTAAGCTGGCATGGCTACCATCAAAGAGAAAGCTTTGGCTGCTGGCTCTACCCCAGTCAGCTTCCCATAATGGTGGAGGTACATTCACCACCAGCTCTCGGAGCCATGCTCATCACTGCAATTCTGGGAATCAGTGGGTACATGTTGCAACTAATCAGCTTGTAGCATGCTTCCTATAATATGTTTTTGTCTGTGTGAGGAAGAGCTAAATCCACCATTCAGAGCGCTATATGGGGGATGTCCTTCTGTACATGTGCTTCACTTATTCATTGATGAATAAAACACTATTTGGCATGTAGCCAGTCAGGAAGGATAGCCAGTCAGGAAAGAGAGAGGAACTGCCAAGGAAAGATATGACATAGAGACCGGGAAGATAGGATGCACCATGTGTTCTGTTATAAGATAGGGCCATGTAGAAATACATAGATTTGTAGTTATTGGTTAATCATTAAGATACAGCTAATCAATAAGAACCTCTAGCCACTGGTCAACAGATTTATAGTTAATATAGTGTGTGTGTGTGTGTGTGTGTGTGTGTGTGTGTGTGTGTGTGTGTGTGTGTGTGTGTTGTGTGTGTGTGTGTGTGTGTGTGTGTGTGTTTATTTGGGGCAAAGCAGCTGTGGAACCAGGCATGAAAGAAACCTCCATCTTCAGAGATGAATTTGTGTATTGCAGCAGGAATCTACCATGCTATTCTTGGCCACCCCTCCCTTTTTTTAAAGCTTTTTTGGTCTTATGAAAACTTGAGAAACCCACATTCAGCATGAAGGAAGTTTTTCTCTGTCTCTCCTGGCCCCACTGGACCAGTTTCTCTCCTGCATTCTGGTCCCTTCAGCTGCTTATACATGGCTTAATATTAATTATAATTGCTTGGCCAATGATTTAGGATATTAATGGATAGCTCTTATATATAAATCAACCCTCAACCCACTTTTAATGAACTGTGTATCACCATAATGCTTTGTGGCATACCTGTTCTCTAGTATATGCTGCTGTTTAGGGGTCTCGCTGGCTGCTGGCTTTGCCTGAACTATGCTTCTTTACCTATACCTCTGCTTAGATTTCCCACCTAACTAGATTCTGCCCTGCCATACACCAAAGCAGATATATTCATCAACCAATGAAAGCAATACATATTCACAGTGTACAGAAGGCCATCCAACATCAGAGTTCCCAGGTCACATCTTGGAAAATGTGGAGCATGATTTTGGATGGAGTTTCATTTTTCAACAGAAACATATGGACAGGTACTGTTTTACTGTTTTTTTAAGTATTTGTGTGTGTGTGTGTGTGTGTGTGTGTGTGTGTGTGTGTGTGTGTGTGTTGGCTATTATCATTTAGGAAAGCTTATGTATATTTTATGTAAATTTAGCACTTTTTATGTTCCAAAATGTATGGTGACCATAACTATTTTATTCCCCCAAAGCTGGCCTTCAGGGGATAAACTATGTGACATCCTAGATTTCTGTGGCATTTATTACCATCTTGCTTGAATAAATGACTCGCAATATGTGAATATAGGGCTGAAGTAAGACTCTTATTTTCTTCTTTTCTTGACCGAATTATTCTCAGCAAATATCTGGAGACCATTTTTTTAACTTTCTTCTTTAGTTCTGAGGTATGTTTTCAATTTATTCATTTTTGCCACAAAATAAAAGTCACTCAGATTGCAATTTTATTGAATAAAAAGATGTATGAAAAGTCTTGTGAAGTTTTATTAGTCTTAAATGTGACTTTTTTCTAGGAGCTAAATTTAGAAAGAAGCCATTACTTTCAGTGCAGCTATAGAGAAAAATTTAAGGGGAGATGATTTCATTAATTTTCAGAGCATTACAGCAAGTTGGCAGAGGCTTTCCTATATGATTGTAGCTTACTGCCTTTGAAATTACTTTCTTTTCTTAAATTAACCTGTCTGAGCTAAAATGACACAATAGTGATAACTGGCTTCTTTGTGTAATATTAAAGTATCTTAACTAACTTAAATAATAGTATTCTGAGTTTGTGACTGCCAACACTACTCAATAAAAAGAGATTGGTGTAAGGAACGTTTATAGAGACCCTCATTAGATTTATTGATAGATAAAAACATTTAAAAATTGAGTCTTATGTGTAAAAAGAGAGACTTCTGCATCAAGATCTACCCATGTGAAAAGTCACTACCTTATGGACTTATTTGTGCTGTAAAGAGCACCAAACTTGAGCTAGAAGGTCCAGAGTCAGGTAATAGTTCCTGTTTTAACTTGGGTCAGTGGGTAAACTTCTTTGGACCCAAAGACTTTCTCCTGCATAATGGGGATGCTAATACAGATGCTACCATCTTCACAAGGTGTTGCAAAGAAATATTGGAAACAAAGGGAGCAGTGTCTCACTGCAAATGATTTGTGTGATAGAGAAGGACAGGAGCTCAATGTTTGGAGCTCCTACAGCATCTTCTATTTATCTATCTATCTAGATATAGATATAGTTATAGATACAGATACAGACACACACACACATATAGATAGATATATAGATATAGATATAGATATAGATATAGATATAGATATAGATACATATGAATAGCAGGAGAGAAGTGATCAATGCATTCATGGAAGAAGCAGATGGTGTAGGAGTGTCATAGGACTGTGAGGAAGGTGCTACCAGGAAAGAGCCTCAGAGAACATTTCTTATAAAGTTTGTTGATTCTCAACTAACTCATACTGAACAAACAATAGCTTGATAATTGAAAGGGTATCTAAACTTGACACTTCTTTCATTAGTTATGTAGAGTATGGTTTAAGTAATTATTTTTTAGGGAAATCTCATCTAGACTATGAGCCTAGGTTTGACATCAAATCAATTGGTGTGCATTTAAATTCTATGTTCTATTTTCTCAGCTATAGGACAAAATATTGTTGACTTCCCAGTCTGGTTAAATGAAAAATCATCTGTGAACTGTGATAAAGGTTAAAATACTAAGGTCACCTCTGAGAGACCCCAGCTTGGATGGGGTGTAAACAGTCTAAAATTACTATCTAAGGTCAGCACCATGGAAATCTCTACTATAATTGTTAGTACTAGATACAGAAGTTGTCACAATGGAAGTCAATTAGACATCCCAAAGGGTACTAACACATCTTAGATCCACACATAAGATCTCCTTTTTGTTGAGCTTCTTAACATCCCTAATTTCTGGGCCTGGGATTGTGGCTCACATGATAGGTTATTTGTCTAGCACCCATAAAGCCCTTGATTCCCTGACATCATAGCAGCACAAACAGTCATGGTAGCTGATTCCTGTAATTCCAGCCCTTGAGAGATGGAGATCAGAAATTCAGCAATATCTTTAGCCTTATAGTGAGTTCGAAGCCAGCTTGAGGTACATGAGACATGTTCTCAAAAAATTCTTAATTTCAGAGAGAAACACTAATTAAAGAAGCTGTCCAAACTGGCCAAAGATCAAGAGTCAGGAGAAAAACTTGGGTTTGTATATTACGGTCTTGGGTGAGGGGCCAGCTGAGTGTTATCGTGCACAACAAAATTTAATATTAAACACATCCATGTTTTCTACTAACTCAATTTACATTTAACATTTACTTTAAGGTCTCTATGTATCAATGAGGACTAATTCATTCTCAAAAGGACATATGTTTAAAACTTTACAAATAACAAATGAATTTGATAACAATGTGAGTTATGGAAGTTTGAAATTTCATGAAGAAAATACATATATAGTTGTGGATTAACTTCTCAAGGAAGATACTACAGAAAAATTTGTGTTTTTAAATATGGCCTTAGTGGGGTGGAAACATCATGTCTAATCTGACTCAAACCAAATTCTAGCCAAGTCCTAAATCAGAGCTTTATAAAATATTTCAATTCCCATTTCCAGACAAAAGAATAGAACCAAAAGTAAAAGAGAGAAATGTAGCTATGGAAATAACTTCATAAGTAAAATGCTTGCTGTGTGTCTCAATTTCCTTCTCTCATGCTGTGATAAAATACCCTGAACAAAAGATATGAAGGGTTTCATTTTACTCACAGTAACAGGGTACAGTCCAACATGGTGGGGAGCTCCAGGCAGCTAGAGGCTGAAGGAGTTGGTCCCACTGTATCCATAGTCAAAAACAAAGAGAAATTAATATAAAAGAGGGCTCAGTTCAACTTCCATAGTTTATCCATCCTAGGATCTCCTGCCCAGGAAGCAACACACTACCAGTGGGTTCCCACATCAATAAACACAATCAAGATAATCTCACATAGGCATGTACCTACCTGTTTTCTAGGTGATTCTAGATTCTGTCTGATAGACAATTAACATTAATTATCACACTATAGAGATGTGAGGACCTGAGTTCAGATCTCCAGAAGCCATGTAAAGTCTGGTATGAGAGCGTTCATCATCCTCATGCTTCTATATAGCAAGATGGGAGACAGAGAAAGGAAAATGCCTGAGGGCAGCTAACATGACATACAGAACAACAAACAACAATCCTTTCTCAAAGAAAATGGACTATCAAAACCAACATGAACTTATTCTCTGGTCTAAACACATGCCTTGGCACATGTGTATCTAAATTCACACACACACAAAGGAGTTTTTGTTTTTGTTTTGTTTTGGTTTTTATACAGAGGGGAAGGTAACATAACATGATGCAGTAAGTAAAGTATTTACCACCAAGTCTTATGACAGGAATTCTATCATAATATCACTGGGAACAACATGATAGGAAACAGAGATGTCTCCTATAAGTTGTCTTATGACCTCCACACACGAGCTGTGGCATGTGAGCACCCACTTACTACCTATTCTTACAAACTCACACAGAAATAAACCAGTGTATGAAAATGTGTAAATAAATATGAGATAAAAAAATAAGTTACTTAGTTTAATTTTTTAATTTTATTAATTCTAAATTTCTTAAATATTTCATCTCAAACTAATTATTGCATATCTCCATTCAATCACTCATTAAAAACATGGTACAGTCTGAAGGAGCCTTCCCTGCTTTGTATCTGAGTGAGGAGTTCTGTATGTACCAGAAAAGATACCTTCATAAACCTGTGTCAGTGGTCAATATTCTAGAGGCAGTAGAAAAAATATGTTTTCTGATATAGCACCAGTTTTGGGATGAATACAATGAGTTTTGTCACTTTCAAGTTGAGTCCAGTTTTGAAACCCCAGGCAAAGCCATCACACTGCTGTCATGCGCATCAGATAATTGGAATTCACTGCACAACCTACTTTATCCAAAAGATGACTGACATTTTTGCAATGTATGCTGGGTGAAAATGGGTACTGGGCCACATTGTCAAAACCAAGCACACACAATCTTCGCCAAAGATTATTTGAAATTCAGTTGAATGCAACCGCATGAAAGCATTTTTTCACATATTTTAATCAGTAGTTTTAAATGTTGTGGTTGAAGTGTTTTACCTTGACTTAAATTATTTGCTATTGTAGCTGTAACTACATGTGACTATAGAGTATGTGGCATATTGATCTGAAATGAGCTTTCTTGTAATTGTAAAATAGTCATCAGATTTTGAAGATTTAGGCTATTTGTATTCTTAAATGCAAACATATGTAACAATCTCTTTAGAGATCTTTTTAAGTGATTACATTTTCAAGGAATGATATTTAGGATATATAACACTAACTAAATGTAGCAGTGATTTTTTTTTATTTTTGAACACTTCTAGTTTGACCATTAAAATGACAATAATGTTTAAAGCTCAAATCACATCTATATTTAGAAACTTCACTAGTAATGAGGATCAGATGCTGTGCATTCACAGTTTAACTGGAGCTGTTTAAACCCAATTATACAATCTAAGCCCTCAGGAAGCAAAGGCCTAGGGACCTGCACTTAAAGGCCAATGAAGATACATACAGAGACCTAGTTCCAAAAAAATAATAATTAAATCAGGCTCATAGTAATATGTACTCCAGAGATAGCATGTTCTGTGATTTGAGTATAACGTGACCCTTATTGCAGTTTAATAAGGATCAGGATAAACAAATAGGCCAAATAGATGTTTATTCAGGGAGAAACAACTCACAACACAGACAGATAAACACAACAGTTGGAACCGGATGCTCCTCTCTCTGCATACCACCAGCAAGAGAGCATTCTCAGGCTCCTCCTCAGACTTATTTCCACAGGTCACTTTCGCCCCTGGCTCCAACCCCAATGGGCGTAGTCAGTGCCACAGAAGCAGACAAAGTGAATATCCCACTACAATTCCCCTTTTAGAAGAAAGTTGCTCATAACATAATGGTGTCAGAAGTGGAACTGAGAACTTTCACTTAAAACTTAACAAAAGCTTAAAAAATAAGTCTTAGAAACAAAAGAACAGGGACAAGCAAGGCTCCTTGGTAACAGCATTTTTCTGAGTTGGACTCTGTTTTATGAGAGACAAAGATTTGCTCAACTCCTTTAAGGGAGGTTTCCTGACTCAGCAAAAGCGGCAAAACACTGCACAGATTTTAACGAGCTCTGTTAACAAGTCATTGGTGTGTAGGAGAGCTGGCAATGAAGGTTTACAGTGTGTTTAAAAATATACATTGGCTTGGGAAACAAAAAGAAACCGGATACAATGGTTTATAAAAGAAAAAAGGAAGTAGAGTAACTGGATGTGGTGGCACACCTTTAATCCCAGCACTCGGGAGACAGAGGCAAGCAGATCTCTGTGATTTCAAAGTAATCCTGGTATACAAAGTGAATTCCAGGACAGATAAAAATTACACAGAGAAACCCTATCTCAAAATATGTAAAAATAAAAGTTAAAAAAAAATTAGAGTAATAAAAAAGCTGCGTAAAGATGAAAAGCACAGAGAAACTTAGGATAGTGTACACTGTTCTGTTATTTTTAAATTGTTTGACTGCTGAGGAAATAACAACTACTGATAAAAAAAAATGCTGCTGGACTAATCCAATATATATATTTTAAAAATGCTTTCACTCCAAAATTTAAGTCTAAGGACAAGTTTCTGGGGAAAAAAATTTCTAATTTTGTTTCCACAGAAAATGAAAAGCTGTGGATTCCTTCCAGACTAATGTGGTTTGATCAAGCAAGACCCCCTGAAGCAACGTCAATGGGACAATGCAGGCTTGCAGACCACTACAGCCAAGATTCCTGCATCTTCTTAGGATCCCCCATGTCAGTGTCCCCTACCAGCAGGAAGCAGTTTGGAAAGAACTATACCCAAATTCCCAAATATTGTTTATAAATGTTTGTCTTCATTTAAACTGGCTTATTTATAAATGGTTAATGACCACAAGCAATCTTTTTAAATGTGAAAAGAGAATTATGGTATTGATATGAATGCTTTGCTTTGGAATGGATTTTCATTTATTGATACAAATTTAAGGTCAATTTTGTGATATGTATATTTCTCCTTGTTTAGGTATTGTGTTTGTATAGCTCATTGAAAAAATGTAATGTATAATTTACAGATTAGAGAGTTACCTATGATAATCAAAACTTGGAGTTAAGTTAATCAGGATTTCTAGATATGCAGAGATGTATTTGAGATGAATAGGCATTCTTCAAACCTTTCAAAAACCTACAGAATATGGCATTTAAAATGGTGGGGATTTTCTTGACAGTGAGATATAACTGCTCCTGACAACACCACCTGTGTCCAAAAGGAAGATGAACATTAAAGAAACATGTTATGGGGTTTGCTTTCAATATGGCAAGACTAGCCATTTGGACAAGATACTTCTCTTGTCTAAACTGTTTGCTTATATGCTATATAAACTGGGCATGCAGGACCCACAGAAAAATGATTGCTGAAACAAAAAATGATTGCTACAGGATTTCAGACCTGTAGCATGGAAGAGGCTGCCAGACAGTCTACAGGACACAGAGAAAAATGAATGACAAACTGCCAATACAGGAAGACAGTTCAAAGTTTGCTGCTTTGCTGAGGAGTCTGCCAGACGCACTATGGCCTATGGGCTGAAGATGGAAAATTACAGAAAAACTTCAGGTGACTGACCAGACGAGCTGTCTCTGTCATTTTTAGAGTTTATTATTATCCTTCTGTGGTCTTTGAAGGAGTTGAAGACACATAGTTATGGTTATAGTTTTCCTTATTTAGGATTAAAGGTAAGTTACATATAGGACTTTAGGCTCACAAAGATAGGATAGTTGATATTTTCTTTAAGTCCTACAAAATGTTAATGGACTAAATATTGTTAACTGTGATTCTTATTTGATAACTGTTGTGTGTTATATTTTGCTATGTTAAGGTTAAAACCCTTTTTATTTTAGACAGAAAAGAGAAGATGATGGGAGATGTTCTTCTGTAAATATGTTTCTCATACTGGTTAATGACTAAAGCACTGTTGGGCCAATGGGAAAGCAAGATAGGTGGGGCTAGGAAACAAGTAGGAAAGAGGAAGTAGGAAGGAGTGGTCAGCATGCAGAGCCGAGAGACAACAGATGCAGGACTGCCCTCTCTGGTAAGATAAGCCGGGTGGAAATACTTAGAATAGTAGAAATGGGTTAATCATTAAGAAAGAGCTAGCCCATAAACAATGATAGTAACTGGCTAACAAGATTGTATCAAATACAGTGTTATTGTGGCTGGTGTGGCGGCAGAAGCGGGTGGCCTGTGGGGAGGAACAAAGAATGGGACCAGACGGCGGGCGGGGGGCGTGGGCGGGGGGACCTGCTCACCACATATCCTCACAAACTCATTCATTAGAACAACTAGATCCCAGCTGGTAGTGTTGTTTGGGAGGCAGGATATAGTGGGAAGGGGTGGTTTGAGGAATAGCTCAGCCCTATTTGCCATCCTGTCTGCACTTTTTGAACTATAAATATAGGTGCAATTAGCCTCTTGATCCTAAGAAAATGTCAGTCTTTCCTGCTATTATGCCGAGAGGTGTCCCCTCAAACCTTAGACAAAATGAAACTCTCATTTCTCCAGTTGCTTCCTGTCAGGTATTTGACACAAGCAAAACAGCATCATTGGGGATGGAGGATCAGAAAAGGAATATTACTCCTGCCAGGTTTTCCATATTAGATCCATAATGACAAATTATAGAAGTATAATTCCTAAATAAGTTTAATTTCTAACTCAGATCATCTAACATAGTCTGTTGCAGAGTCTAAGAACTTACAAATATCCTTTAAGAATAATTTAATCATAGGGAAGAAAGTATCATAGAGAAGAAAGACTAAAATCAGACATTAACTGATCTCCATTATATTTAAGAAAATGCTCAGAATTATAAAGTAGTTCTCTAAATCTCAAGCCAGAGTATTTCAATAACTATTTAAATTTAACTATATTTTAAGTGTTATAATTACTCCTTTTTCCCTCATAATGAATAAACTTATTGATGCAAAAATACCTCATTTAAAAGCTAAGTTGGTTTTAAAAATAGAGAATGAAGGCCAATTTATTTAAACAAATTACATGATTGAATTAATTAAATAATATGTATTTTATTCATCTTTCTACTATGTAGTTTTATCTAAAGGGTTTTGTGATATACATCAGTCAAAACATAAAGCTCACAGAATTAACTGGGAAAAGACTTCTAGATGGATGTAGAAATGGTGAGGGGAAATCAGACTTACTTAAATAAGAAAACTCTGAGAAAAGTAGATAACAGTCTGGCTGGCTGCCCTATTGAAACTACATGAAGTAAGATTAATTCATGTAAACAAGAAAAGCAAGGAGTTACCAATTTGCAAGAAACACTTTAATTAATTTATAAAATTTTTAGAAATTTATTTTATTATTTTCTTATGTATACATGTGTGTGTACACATGCATGAAGGTGACTGTGAAGGCTAGAAAAGTCTTCTGGAGACTCAGTAGAATGTAAGCAGCCCAGTGTGGGTGCTGGGAACCAAACTCAGGCATCTACAAGAGAATTGTGCTGGCTACATTTATGTCAACTTCACCTGAGATAGAATCATTATTAAATAGAAAATCTTGATGAGGCTCAGACCTGGGAGAAGTGTCAGAGGGAGGCCAGAGCTGCAGATCCAGAATAGCATCAAGGGAGTGACCATCCCCAGACATGGAGAGTGTCAGAGGGAGACCATAGTCTCAAGTCCAGGAGTGAGGAGTAGTCATCAGGTGAAATGACAACAGAGTTTCCAACAGTAACATATAGAAAGTATTGCAAAAGTTTCCTCTTGGAAAGAGCACCTGTGACCCAGCCAGCATCCACTGCCATTTCTCTGTTGAAGATATCCAGCTACCACATCAACTACTGGACCCTCTGCTCCACCTACACCTCCAACAGGAAGAGCATCCACCAGAGCTATATCCCTACCTGCACCACAAGGAGTGACCAACTGAACATTGGGCCCAATCCACCACAAAGAAACACAAAAGAATATACATTTTTTTTCAGCACCTCATGGAACCTTCTCAAAAATTAGACCACATACTTGGTAACAAAGCAAAACCAACTCAACAGATACAAACCCCTGTACCCTATCAGATCACTACAGCTCACAGTTAGAATTCAATAGCAACATTACTTTCAAAAAGCCCCCAAGCAATGGAAATTGAACAATGGTCAACTGAACCACCAATGGGTAAAAAAAGAAATAAATAAAAGACTTCCTAAAATTTAATGAAAATTTCCTCACAACATACCTAAAGTTATGGGACACAACGAAAATAGTTCTGAGAGGAAAGTTCATAGCACCAATGTATAAAATCCTGGAAAAAAATCACACACTAGTGAACTAATAGAGCAACTGAAAGTGCTAGAAGCAAACTTACCCAGAAGGAGTAGATGACAAGAACTAGTCAAACTGAGGACTAAAATCAATAAAATAGAAACAAAAACAAACCAACAAACAAACAAAAAAAAAAACAGTGCAAAGAATCAATGAGACAAGTACTTGGATCTTTGAGAAATTCAACAAAATAGACTAATATTTATTGAAATGAACAAAAAGACAGAGAGAGAATATCGGAAAAAATGGGGGTGGTGCATAATAATAGAAACTGAGAAAATCTAGAGAGTCATCAGGTCATACTACAAAAACCTTTACTCCACAAAATTGGAAAACTTTAAGGAGATGGACAATTTTCTTTTCCTTTTTGTCTCTTATTTATTTATTTATTTTTTCATTCATTAATTCGTATTATTTTACATATCGATTTCAGTTTCTTCTCTGTCCCTCCCTTTCTCCCTCCCTGTCTTCCATCCTCCCATGTATCCGACCACCCTCCCATCCCATTCCCCCCATTCCACATGTAGGGTGATGCCTTCCTGGAGGGGTCATCTAAATCTGTCAAGTCATTTGGAGTAGAGACTAGGCTCTCCCTCCTGCTTCTAGGTTAAGAGAGTATCCCTCCATGGAAAATACGGAGACTGTGCTCCCAGAGTTCTTTTGTGGACCAGGGATAAATTCTGTTTCCACTGTCAGAGGTCCCTTAGACTACCCAGGCCTTCTATCTGAGACCTATGTTCATGGAATCTGAGTCTGTCCAATGCTGGATTCCCAGCTACCAGTCTGGGAGCCCTGTAGCATCTTGTTCAGGTCAGCGATCTCTGTGGGTTTCTGTAGCCTGGTCTTGGCCACCCTCTCTGTATCTTTATTCCAGGATTCAGCTCACTGTTTAGCTGTGGGTGTCTGCTTTTGTTTCTATCAGCTACTAAATGAGGCTCTATGATAGTATATAAGTTAGTCATCAATCTCATTATAAGGGAAGGGCATTTATGGTAGCCTTTCCATTGTTGCTCATATTGTTAGTTGGGGTCAGTCTTGGGGTCTCTGGACATTTCTCTAGAGTCAGTTTTCTCTTCAATCTCTCTCTCTCTCTCTCTCTCTCTCTCTCTCTCTCTCTCTCCCACTTTCTTTCTCTCTTTAGAGAAGGACAATTTTCCAGACAAGTACCACATATCAAAATTATATCAAGAACAGATAACAATTTAAATACTTCTATAATTCCTAAAGAAATAGAAAAAGAAAAAAAAACAAAATAAACAAAAAAAAAAAAAAAAAAACCGGGCCCAGATTGATTCAGTGCAGAATTCTACCAGATATTCAAAGATCTAATATTAATACTCCTCAAATTATTCCACATAATAGAAACAGAAGGAAAATTGCCAAACTTGTTAGAAGGCTACAATTGCCTGATACCCAGACCACCCAGAATCACAACCAAAAAAGAGAATTGCAGACCAATTTCCCCCATGAACATAGACCCAAAAATACTCAATAAAATACTGGCAAACCAAATTCAAGAACATAGCAGAAAAATCATCCACCATGAACAAATAGGATTCATCCCAGAGAGACAAGGATGGTTCAACATATAAAAATCAATCAATGTAATCCATCATATAAACAAACTGAAAGAAAAAAATACTCACTAGATGTTGAAAAAGCCTTCAACAAAATTCAAAACTCTTTCATAATAAAAGTCATGGAGAGAGTAGGGATACAAGAAACATACCTAAACATAATAAAGACCCAACAGCCAACATCAAAATAAATTGAGAGAAATTCAAAGTAATCCCACTGGTATCAGGAACAAGAAAAGGCTGTCCACGCTCTCCATATCTTTTCAACCTAGTAACCCAAGTTCTAACTATAGCAATAAGACACCAAAAGAAGATTGGAGATATAAATTGGAAAAGAAATCAAACTCTCACTATTTGCTGATGATATGATAGTTTACATAAGTGACCCCCAAAATTCTACCAGAGAACTCCTACAACTGATAAACACCTTCAGCAGGATAGAAGATTAACTCAGAAAATCAGTAGACCTCTTATAAATAGATGTCAAATAGCTGGGAAGGAAATCAGAGAAGCATCACCCTTTATAATAGCCACAAACAACATAAAATATCTTGGGGCAACTCCAACAAAACAAGTAAAAGACCTGTAAGACAAGAACTTTAAGTCTTTAAAGAATAATTAAAGCAGGACATTGGTTGTGCTCATCTTTCATCCCAGCACTCTCGGGAGGCAGAGGCATGCAGATTGCTATGAGTTCAAGGCCAGCCTCTTCTACAAAGCTAGTTCCAGGACAGGTTCCAAAGCAATACAGAGAAACATAATAAAAATGGCAATTGTACCAAAATTAATCTACAAATTCAATGCAATCCTTATCAAAATCCTAGCACAATTCTTCACAGACCTTGAACAAACAATAGTTAAGTTTATATGGAAACACAAAAAAAAAACAAAGGAAAGCCAAAAATTACTGTACAATAAAGAATCATCACCATCTCTGATTTCAAGCTCTCCAATAGAGATCTAGTAATGAAAACAGCTTGGTATTGGCATACGGACAAGGGGATCAATGGAATTCAATCAAAGACCACAATATCAATCTGCACACCCATGAACACCTGATTTTTGACAAAGAAGCTAAAAATACAAAAAGTTGTGCTGCTATAACAAATAGATCCATATCTATCGTCATGCATAAAACTCAAGTCCAATTGGATCAAAGACCTCAATGTAAGTCCATCCACACTGAACCTCAAAGAAGAGAAAGTGGGAAATATACTTGAACTCATAGGCACAGGAGACCATTTCCTAAATAAAACACCAGTATCACAGACACTGAGAGCAACAATTAATAAATAGGACCTCCTGAAACGAAGAAGCTTCTGTAAAGAAAAGAAAATGGTCAATGAGACAAAACAGCTCCCTACAGAAGGGAAAAGGATATTTACCATCCCCACTTCTGACAGAGGGCTGATCTTCAAAATATACAAAGGACTGAGGACATCAAACTAGCAAATAATCCAATTAAAAAAATGTGGTACAGATCTGAACAGAGCATTCTCAACAGAACAATATCAAGTGGCAGATAGACGCTGAAGGAAATGGTTAACAATCCTTAATTATCAAAGAAATGCATATCAAAATCACTCTGAGATTCTATCTTACATTGATCAGAATGACTAAGATTAAAAAACATCAATGACAGTTTATGCTGGAAAGGATATAGAGAAAGGGAAACACTTCTCCATTACTGGTAGGAGTGCAAACTTGTATAGCCACTGTGGAAATCAGTATGGTTATTTCTCTGAAATTTAAGGATCAACTTACTTTAAGACACTGTAATACCACTTTTGGGCATGTACCCACACCACATGTCACACCACAAAGGACAGTTGCTCAACTATATTCATAACAACATTATTTTTATTTTAATATCTAGATCTTAGAAATAGCCCAGATACCCCTTAACTGAATAATGGATAAAGAAAACATGGTATATTTACATAATTCAGTACTACTCAGAGGTAAGGAACAATGACATCCTAAAATTCACAGGCAAATGGACAAAACTAGAAAAACTATCCTGGGTGAGGCAACCCAAAACAAGTAAGAAAAATATAGTATGTACTCACTCATAAGTGGATACCAGGCATAAAGCAAAACATACACAGCCTACAATTCACGATCCCAGAGAATCGAGAACCTTTTTCCAGAAATAGATGGAAGCAGGTGCAGAAATCCATAACTAACTATTGGGCCAAGCTCCTGGAGTACAGTCAAAGTGAGGGAGGATTGATAATATTAACAAAGGAGTCAAGCCCATGATGGGAAACCAACAGAGTCATCTGGCCTGAGCTAGTTTGAGATCACTGACTCAGGTCTGACAAATGGGGAACCCATGACAAATGGAACAACTTGTGAGGACACCGACAGTGGGTCTGAGATCTAACATTAATGCACAAACAAAATAGTGGAGCCCATTCTTATGGAGTATACCTTATTCAGTCTAGACACAGGTGTGTGGGGTTTGGAGAGGTGCCTTGTTGCTGACTCAATGAGATGATGGGACAGACTTAGTAGACTTCCTAGGAGAGGCCTTACTGAGTTAGAGGAACAGATGGGAGGTAGGGGGAGCACGAAGAGAGGAGGGAGGGGAAACTGGCATTGAAATGTAAAAATAAATCAATAAAAAATTTGAAAAAGGACTTGATAATATGCCACCAGGTTAGCAGCTGGGCAAGTCTGGCATGCATTATATTGTGTGAGGTACTCATTGTACGTAGTGCCACACCTGGGCTAGTGGTCCTTCATGCTGCAAGAAATCAGGCCAAGCAAGTACAGGGACAAGCCAGTAAGCAAGACTCATCAGGACTTCTGTATCAGTTCCTGTCTCTAGGTTCCTGCCCTGATTTCCCTGGATGATTGACTGTGATTTGGAAGTGTAAAAAAATCCTCTCCTCTATAAGTTATATTTGGTAATGATGTTTATCACAGTGACAGAAACCCAAGATAATCATCATCAAATACTCTTAACCATTTAGCCATCTTTCTAAACCCTGAAAGAAATATTTTATTGAAGCTCATTAATTTCACATGCTTGTCACAAAGGAAGAATTACATCAGTTTTCATTCGATAAGGACAGAAAATTGTACCCTGCCAAGGTTTTTATAATATTGACTTGGACTTTGAAGGGGAGCACCTAACCTCTCAAAGGTCCCAGCATGCTTTGATCCCTCTAAAAAAACCATAGAGGCAAGCAAGACCTCTGCTGTTCATAATGAGAAGATAACAATGCTAGTGATGTTGGCAAGAGATATTTCATCATATGGAAGTTTCAAGATTAAAGGAAATTACTCATTGTTGGAATGATCCACCCAGTTCCACTCCTATTCCAGAACCCACTAATGGAAGATGTCATTCTGTATATGTTTTTCACCTGTTAGTTAATGAATAAGACACTGATTGGCTTATTGGCCAGACTGGAAGTGAGATAGCTGGGCAAAATCAGGATATAATCAGGGAAAAACAGGAAATTGATCTCTTCTCTGCAGAGATGCTGAGCGGTCATCATGTAGTAGCAAAGGAGTTGCAGGTCCAGCATGCCCCAGTAAGCCAAGACCATGTGGAAATACTTAGATTAATAGAAATGGGTTAAAATTAAGACATATCTTGCCCATAAGAAGCCCTGTAATCGGCCAACAATTTCATAATTAATGTAGCACCTGTGTGTTTATTTGGGGAAAGGCAGCTGCAGAACCGGACAGGAAATCCCACAACACCCCACCCTGGAGAAAGTCCACCATCCACAACGCCTGCCCTGTAGATGCCCAAAACCACACTTATACAAGACGTGGCCCTGACCTGCCACATGGTTCTCCCTCATGGTTTCTCCTCTTTCCACTGGGAACACCCAGAAATGCTTTGTTCTGATTTATGGCATCGGCAGAGAGACTTACTATTGGAATACAGAAACTTATCATTCATTGTTCTAAATAATCCCTTGACTAAACTGTCCAAACTTTCTCCATCAAGCAACTTCAGTCAGATACATAGTATATAAAACCCTAGAAGATACCTGGTCAGCTTCATGCTTTGCCGATGTTAATTATATCTGCATCACTCAGAGATAGCTGCATCAATATGTTAGATATATTCTATTTCTTAAACACTCTGATAGTATTTTTTTTAAGATTCAGATGCAAGGTACTTTCATTGTGTGTTACCGATAGTCTCAGTGATTTAGAGCTTGACTCTCTTGCTGACAATCTCCAGGGACCTGTGGGGCTGTATAAAACCTATTCTTAAAAATGACAGAAGTCTTTTGACAATAAGAATTCTTGAAGCTTCTTTATAATTATTCTGGTATAACCACCTCTTTTCATTTACAATTGCCTTTCTGGAACTATGTAACATAAAATTGTTTCGCTTACTTCATTATAATGTTATTCACACTCTGGTATTTCTAAGAAATCCCTGTGGTTGGGATTTGATATGCTATCACAACAGTTCCATGGTTTTTACACATGAAGCTTGGCTAACTAGAGAATAGTAGATTTCATCTGTTGTGTGTAGTTTTCATCAAAATAACTCACTGAGGATGAATCTATTTCAGAGTTAGTTATTATGTTACTCTTTGTTCCTTAACTTCTTGTTCTGTGCTTCTACATTCTCTTTGAAAGCTCTACTTCCTGCCCTCTTTTTAGGTTTTATTTTGAGACATAATTAAACTATATGACCTGAATTGACCTTGAATTTATAATCTTCCAATTAAGCATCCTGACCAGCTTGTATTACAAGGCCTATACCTCTAGGTTGGTTCAAAGTTTTGGATTTGTCTTTTTTTCTTGTGCCCTGTAGTGATTGCCTAGAGCTTCCTCACTGTGTCTTTTGGAATAGAACTACTGAGCCACTTCTAAGAAACTACTGTGTCTTTCCTAAATAATTTAAATGAAGCCTAGGCACATTTTTTTGGGCAATAACTCCAGGATCAGCCACTTTAGGACAAGCTCAGTTATATAAAGACTCTACATCTAGACAATTGGATCATTTCCTTTTGAAGGACATTTTTTTCCTTTTTTACTATTTTCTTCATTTTTTTTCTTTTAATGGGGAAGAGCATGGACAAAGTTTCTCACTACCACAAATTATGTAGTACAGTTTCCTGTATTTGGGGAAATCATAGGGATCAGCATATGTAGAGTGCAATGAATAAGCCTCACCCTAGGTAAACCACCTTCATGACTATTGTATCTCCCATGCCAGGTATGCTAGGTAAGTACAAAGGGTAATTTTTAAATCCCTTCCCAGCCATCTAAGGCAAATAGATTTCTAGCCCTTTTAATTCTAACCCAAGAAAACATAGTTAAGAGGGCACCTGGTACATAATTAAGTATGGTTACCTTTTCCAATTACAAACATAAAAACAATGGTCCTGTTCTTTCTGCCTCCAGGTAAAGATGATATAGCTGCTGTTTTTACTCCTTCCTAGATTCCAGGGATGGAAGAGGGAAGGCAGCTCTTCTATATTATATAGGAGTATCCAAGGAGTTGCTTAACTATAAGACAAACTCATGGTTTTTTTTGTCAAATTCATTTCATGGTATCTTAAAATATTTCTTCCATTAACTGCAGCTTCCAGAAAGAGTCTAAACAATGCATTTTAAAATACTGTGCTTATTAGAGCTACTTGAGATTATAACTGAAATCACTATGACACCTAAACATTTTCTGTCTTTTCTCCTCCAGAGTCCAATTTTACAAAAACAAAAAGACAGACTCTATTGCAATTGTAATAAAGGAAAGATATAAACATATAAGCAAAGTCAAATTGATATAAATCCATTTATTATTGTGGTATCTTTTTTCTCTTTTTTAAAAATTTGAAACAAGGTTGTTTTATGTCAGTCTCAGTTTTCCCTCATCCTCCCATCCTCCCCTATCACCCCCAACCAAAACCCAGCCAATCCCCTTTCTGCTCCCCATGGAAGGTGATGCCTTACTTGGAGAGTCTTCAAACTCTGTCATATCATTTGGGACAGGACCTAGGCCCTCCCCCATGTGTCTAGACAGAGAAAGTATCCCTCTATGTGGGGTGTGATCCCAAAGTCCATTCGTATACTAGGGATAAATAGTGATCCATTACTAGAAGCCCCATAGACTGCCCAGTCCTCCTAACTGACACCCACATTCAGGGGGTCTGGGTCAGCCCTATGCTGGTTTCCCAGCTATCAGACTGGGGTGCATGAAATCCCCCTTGTTGAGGTCAGCTGATTTTGTGGGTTTCTCCGGGCAGTTTTTTTACTCCTTTGCTCATCATTCCTTCCTCTCTGTAACTGGATTCCAGGTGTTTGGCTAGAGTTTAGCTGTGCATGTCTGATTCTGCTTCCATCAGCTACTAGATGAAAGCTCTAGGATGGAATATAAGATAGTCGTCAATCAAATTATCCTGGAAGGGCATTGAAGGTAGCCTTTCCACTATAGCTTAGATTGTCAATTGGGTTCATCCTTATAGACATCTGGGCATTTCCCTATTGCCAGCTTTCTCCTTAAATCTGCAATGGCTCTCTCTATTATAGTATCTCTTTTCTTGTTCTCTATTATTTACTGCCTTGATCTTCCTATTCCCTTATGCCCACCTCTCTCTTCCATGTCTCCCCTTATCTTTCTCCTAACTTCCACTTGCCTCTCTCCATGCTCCAAATTTGCTCAAGAAATCTTTTCATTTTCACCTTTTCCAGGGGATCATGTATATCTCTCTTAGAGACCTCCTTGTTTCCCAATTTTTCTGGTGGTGTGAATTGTAGTCTTGTAATCCTTTGCTCTATGTCTAAACATCATATATGAGTGAACAATACCTTGTTTGTTTTTTGTGACTGGGATACATCACTCAAGATGGTTTCTTCTAGTTCCATCCATTTGTCTATGAATTTCAGAATTCCATTGTGTTTTTATGCTGAGTAGTACTCCATTGTGTAAATGTACCACATTTTCTCCATCCATTCTTCAGTTGACAGGCAGCTAGGTTGCTTCCAGGTTCTAGTTATTACAAATAATGCTGTTATGATCATAGTTGATCACATGTCCTTGTTGCATGAATGTGCATCGTTGAGGTATAAGCCTAAAAATGGAATTATTGGGTCTTGAGGTAGACTAATTCCCACTTTCCTGAGGAACTGCCATACTGACTTCCAAAGAGGCTATATGAGTTTGCACTCCCACCAGTAGTGGAGGAGTGTGCCACTTTTTCCACATCCTCTCCATCATAAACTGTCTTTGGAGTTTTTGATTTTAGCCATTCTGACTGGAATAAGATGGTATCTGAGTTGCTTTGCTTTGCATTTCCCTGATGGCTAAGGATGTTGAGCACTTTCTTAAGTGTCTTTCAACTATTTTAAATATGCATTGAGAATTTTCTATTTAGTTCTGTACTCCACTTTTTAATTAGATTAAAAACTAGCTTCTTGAATTCTTTTTATATTTTGGAAATCAGCCCTCTGTCAGATGTGGGGTTGGTGAAGATTTTTTTCCATATTGGGGGCTGCCATTTTTTTGTTTGTTTGTTTTGACTTGCTTGAGATGCTTTGACTTACAGAAGTTTCCCAGTTTCAGGAGGTCTCATTTATTAATTTTCAATCTCAGTGTCTTTGCTACTGGTGTTATGTTCAGAAAGTGGTGTCTTGTACCAGTTTGTTCAAGGGTACCTCCCACTTTCTCTTTTAAGAGGTTTGGTGTGACTGCATTTATGTTGAGGTCTTTGGTCCATTTGGACCTAAGTTTTGTGCATGGTGATAGATATGGATTTATCTGCAGTCTTCTACACCAGTATCCAGTTATTCCAACACCATTTGTTGAAGATGCTTTCTTTTTTCCTTTGTATAAATTTAGCTTCTTTGTCAAAAATCAGCTTGTTGTAGTTCGATTCCATTAGTATACCTGTGCCAATACCAAGCTTATTTCAGAACTATAGCCCTATAGTAGAGTTTGAAGTCTGGGATAGTGATGCCTCTGCAAGTTCCTTTATTGTGCAGGGTTGTTTTGGCTATCCTGGATCTTTTGTTTTTCCATATAAAGTTAAGTATTATTTTCTCAAGGTCAGGTAAGAATTTTGCTGGGATCTTGATGGGGATTGCTTTTGGCAAGATTGCCATCTTTACTATATTGATCTTACCTATCAAAGAGCATGGAAGATCTTTCCATTTTTTCGTATCTTCTTTAATTTCTTTCTTTAAAGACTCAAAAGTTCTTTCACTTGTTTGATAAGCATTACTCCAAGATATTTTATGTTGTTTGTGGATATTGCAAAGGGTGATGTTTCTCTGATTTCTTTTTCAGTACATTTATTGTCTTTATATATTAGGGCTACTGATTTTTTGAGCTAACCTTGTATCCTGCCTCTTTGCTAAAGGTGTTTATGAGCAGTAGGCCTTCCCTGGTAGAGTTTTTTTGGGTCACTTATGTAAACTATCATATCATCTGCAAATAGTGAATGTTTGACTTCTTATTTTCCAATTTGTATCTCCTTGATTTCCTTCTGTTTTCTTATTACTCTAGCTAGAATTTCAAGTACAATATTGAGAAGATATGGAGAGAGTGGACAGCCTTAAAATCTTATTCCTGATTTTAGAGGAATAGCCTTAAGTTTTCCCCATTCAGTTTGATGTTGGCTGTCTCTTTAGTGTATATTGCTTTTATTTTGTTTAGGTGTGCTCCTGTTATCCCTGATCTTTCCAAGATCTTTATCATGAAAGGGAGTTGGATTTTTGGCAAAGGCTTTTTCAGCATCTAGTGAGATGATCATGTGATCTTTCTTATACAGTTTATTTATATGGTGGTTTACATTGATGGATTTTCATGTGTTGAAACATTCCTGCAGCCCTGAGGTAAAGCCTACTTGGTCATGGTGGATGATTTCTCTGATGTGTTCTTGGATTCGATTTGCCAGTATTTTATTGAGTATTTTGCGTTAATGTTCATGAAGGATATTGGTCTGTAGTTCTCTTTCTTAGTTGTGTCTTTCTATGTCTTGGGTACCAGAGAAATTGTAGCCCTGTAAAAAGAGTTGACAATGACCCTTATGCTTCTATTGTATGGAACACTTTGAGAAGTATTGATGTTTGCTGTCCTTTGAAATTCTGGTAGAATTCTACACTGAAACCATTTGTCCCTGGGCTTTTTGTTTTGTTTTGTTTTGGTTGGGGGACTTTTGAAGACTGCTTCTATTTCATTAGGCATTATAGGTATATTTAAATTGCTTATTTGGTCTTGATTAATTTTGGTAAGTGATGTCTATCCAGAAAATTGTCCATTTATGTTAAATTTTTGAATTTTGTGGGGTATAGGTTTTCAAAGTATGACCTGAAGATTCTCTGTGTTCCCTCTGTGTCTGCTGTTCTGTCTCCCTTTACATTTTTGAATTTGTTAATTTGCATGTTCTCTCTCTGTCTTTTGGTTAGTTTTGAGAAAGGTTTGTCTATCTTATTGACTTTCTCCAAGAACCATCTCTTTGTTAAATAGATTCTTTGTATTGTTTTCCTAGTTTCTACCTTATTGATTTCAGCCCGCAAATCAATTATTTCCTAGTGTCTACACCCCCAGTGTGAGTTTGCTTCTTTTTTGTGCTTTCAGTTGTGCTGTTAACTATTCTCTAGTTGTGTTGACTATTCTCTAGTATCTTCATGTGGGCATTTAGGGCTATAAACTTACTCTTAGCACTGCTTTACAAGTGTCGCATTGGTTTAGGTATGTTCTGTCCTCATTCTCATTGAATTCTAGGAAGGTTTTTATTTCTTTATTTATCTGTTGACCCAGGAATGGTGCAATTGTACATTGTTCAATTTCCATGAATTTGTAGGTTTTCTGCAATTAGTGTTGTTGTTGGATTCTAACTTTAAAGCATGGTAGTCTAATAAGATACAGGGGGTTATTCCAATTTTTTGTACCTATTGAAGTTTACTATGTTGCTGAGTGTCTGGTCGATTTTAGAGAAGGTTTCATGTGTCCCTGAGAAGAAGGTATATTCTTTTGTATTTGTATGGAATGTTCTATAGATGTCTGTTAAACCCAATTGGGCCATAACTTCTGTTAGTTCCTTTGTTTCTTTGTTAAGCTTCTGTCTGGTGGTCCTGTCTAGCATTGAGAGTGGGGTGTTGAAATATTCCCCTATTAGTTTGTGAGGTTTTATGTGTGATTTGAGTTTTAGTAGTGTTTATTTTAAGAATGTGGGCTGCCTTTGTATTTGGGGCATAGATGTTCAGTATTGTGACTTCATCTCGATGGACTTCTTCTGTGATGAATAAGAAATGACCTTCTTCATCTCTTTTGTTTATTTTAGTTTAAAGTCTAATTTGTTAGATGTAAGTATTGCTACACCTACTTGTTTCTTGTGTCCATGTGATTGGAAAGTGTTTTCCCAACCTTTACCTCTGAGGTGAGGTCTGTCTTTGAAGTTGAGGTGTGTTTCTTGTATATAGCAAAAGAATGTCTTTGTATTCATTATTTTAGCCTGTGTCTTTTTACGGGCGAGTTCAGACCATTAATATTGAAGGATATTAATGACCATTGTGATGGGAGATGTTATTCTGTAAATATGTTTCTCATACTGGTTAATGACTAAAGCACTGTTGGGCCAATGGGAAAGCAAGATAGGCAGGGCTAGGAGACAAGGAGGAAAGAGGAAGTAGGAAGGAGAGTCAGCATGAGTAGAAAGCAAGATGCCAGCTCGCTGCTCTCTGGTAAGATGAGTGGAAATACTTAGATTAGTGGAAATAGGTTAATTATTAAGACAGAGCTAGCCTATAAACAATAATAGTAACTGGCCAACAGCATTGTATAAAATACAGAGTCTCTACGTGTTATTTGGGGCCAGTGCGGTGATGGGACCAGGCGGGTTAGCGGAAAACATACATGCAATACCATTGTTTGTTAATTTTTGCTTATGTTAGATTTGCTGTTAGTGGTTGTATTGTGTGTGTGAATTGCCCCTCCCCCATTTTTCTTTTGGTGTTTGGTAAAGTGTGATTATCCATTGCCTATGTTTTTGTGGGTGTAGTTAATTTCCTTTGGTTGGAGTTTTCCTTCCTGAACTTTTTGAAGGGATGGATTAGTTGATGTATATTGATTAAATATGGCTTTGTCAAGGAATATCTTGTTTGTTTTTCCATCAATATTGATTGAAAGCTTTGCTGGGTATAGTAGTCTGGGATGCCATCTGTGATTTCTTAGTGTTGGCAGAATATCTACCCTGGACCTTCTGGCCTTCAGTTTCCATGGAGAAGTCAAGTATAATTTTGATAGATTTTGATATTATTATATAATTTATATTATTATATATTATATAATTATTATATAATTATATATTACTTGGCTGTTCTCCTTTGCTGCTCTTAGTATTGTTTCTTTATTCCCTATGCTTGGTGTACTTTCCCTATGCTTCTTGTACTTTCATTGGCATGTCTTTCTTTTGGTTGGGAAAGTTATCTTCTATGATTTTGTTGAATATATTTTCTGAACCTTTGAGTTGGGTTTCTTCCCCTTCACCTGTACCTATTATTCTTGGGTTTGGCCTTTTCACAATGTCCCATTTCCCCCAGATATTTTGTGTTAGGAATTTGTTTGACTTAAGATTTTCTTTGGTCAATGAATCTATTTCTCCTAGTGTATCTCCAATGCCTACAGATTCTCTGTTCCATCTTTTGTATTTGGTTGTTTATGCTTGCATCTATAGTTCTTGATATTTTTCCTAACTTTTCTATTTACAGCATTCCCTCAGACTGTTTTTTTTTTGTTTGTTTGTTTTTGTTTTTTCATCTCTATTTCAGATTTCAAACCTTGTACTGTTTGAATTGTTTTTTGTAATGTTTGATTTTTTTCCCTCCATTTCTTGAATTTTTTTCTACCATTCCTTTAAGGGATTTTTCTCATTACCTCTTTGAGAGTTTCTATCATCGTCATCAAGTTGTTTTTATGGTCATTCTCTTCTGCTTCATATGTGTTGGGATTTTAAAGTCTTGCTGGTGTTGAGTCCCTAGACTCTGGAGGTGTCCGATGGTTCATCTACTCTAATGGGTGTTGGTGGGACCCCTTCCATGGCTGTAGACTGGACCAGGATGATGGCAGAATTTGATGAGCCTGTCCACTAGGTCAGGTTCTCCTGAAAGCAGTCCTCAGTTCTCAGTTCTCAGGATGCTCTGAGAAGGGCACTGAAAGGTAGGCCAAGGACAGGCTCACATTTACCCTTGCTGTGGTTGGAAGTGGTACCAGGACACTGGTAGCCTCTGAGTGGACTGGCCACTAGGGCAGCCCCCTTGCATTTGGTCCTCAGTCCTCAAGATGTCCTGAGCAGGGCACCAGCCCGTTGATTCTTATAATAGCAAAAATAAGAAAGCAACAAACAATGCCAGAGTATCTTTTGATTTTTTTCATAGAGGCCAGATCATTAAAGAACCTCCTTAATATGGAAATGTGAGGCAAAGAACCTCACATTTTCCACAAAATCATTAACCAAAAATATAATGTCATGCAAGGGGCTGGCTACAGTGGGGCCCCAGGCCAGGACAAGCATAAGTGCTTGCTCTTCTTACCTTTGACTTAGTGCTTTGAAGCAGTTATTGTTACTGAAAACATGAGGGAAAAATAAATTCTATGAAATCGGTTCAATAAATTGGAAGACATACAACCATTAATCTCAAGAATTTTTTTAAATGTGCAGAGTTTTATTACCATAAAAAGAAATAAGAACATCCGGAACAATAAGAACCTTTCTTTGCAGAGCATTCAGCAATGAGTCAGTTGGCCTGTCCTATGCCTCCACCTTCATGTTTTTCTCTGATTATAACTGTTGGACAACATGTCTCATAATTTTATCATCTTTTTGAATAATTCATAATTAGATTTTCTTGGTAACCATGATTCTTCAACACATCAAATCAGTTTAGTATTATTTTCCCATTCAAACTGTCTCCATCTCTTTCCCACACACATGCCCATTCTGTCTCACACAACTGTATTTTCCCTCACCCAACTTCAAGAGTTTGGACAAAGGATGCAAAGCTTAGGCACACTATGAAGACTCACCCCTGCAACAGAGCAGGGCAGACTCAGGCTACTGTGAAGGATAAACCTGCTAGATGCATTACCATCCAATTTAAGGGCCTGTCCTCAGAGCATGACTCCTCCAAGTGGAACTTAGTACAGTACACTTTACTGTACACTTTACTTACAGTCTAAAGCCTATGGCTGACACTCTTGTTGGTAGTGGATCTGGGTATAGGCAGTGGAACATAACTCTCCACAGTGTGCTGCATGAGTTTACAGCTCATATGTTAATCTGGATTTCACAATCTTTGAAGATTCACAGATGCCCTGGTGTCTAGAGGGTAAAATTTAAAGAAAATATAGTATTTGGAAAGAAGAAAAGGGAAATGCCATTAGAAAAAGTGACACTAGTCTCCAACAGAAGTCAAAGGGGATGCTGAGTCCCTTACCCCTAACGAACACATAAAGAAGTATACAATCCAATTGCATAGCACAGCCTGAAGCCAATCCCAGCTAAAGAATACTGTATTGATACAATTTTTCCTTCAGGAAGAAATAAAGTTAAAAAAGATAACAAAAGCATTTTTCCTCAAGGGAGTCCCTCATTCCCTCCAGGTTTTCACTGACTTTTAATTGGTCATTCACATTCCTATTAAAGAATGCCACATCTCATTCTGGTGCTCAAACAGGAACACGCTTTCCTCTCAAATTGACAACACATTCTCTAAATCATAGGTCATGGAGTGAGGGTAAGTTTCAGGAAAGATGAAAGGCATTTGGCTCCTGCGGTGGGAAGAACGTGATGAGGCCACTAGTGCCCATTGGTATCAAGTGTGGCTGAAGGCTGAAATGAAGTACAGGCTAGAGAACCAGGATTTTACAGACACATAACAACACTGTTATATTATGTTCATATTCTCTCTCTTTTTTCTCTCTCACCTGTCTGCCTTTCTATCTCTTTCTCTGTATCTGTCTCTCACTGTATCTCTGTCTGCCTTTATGTCTGTGTCTCTGTCTTTTTTCTATCTGTCTCTTTCTCTTCCTGTCTGTCCCTATCTTTCTATCTCTGTGTCTCTATATCTCTCTATGTCCCTGTCTCTTACTGTCTGTCTGTGCCTCTGTCTCTCTGACCTTTTAGGACAGGTGTTCCTGGAATGCACTATTGAAAATTGTTGTTTCACTGACCACTATTTTAATGGCCCTTTGGAAACCTTGTTTGTTTAAGTCTCTAAATGACAATTCCCCAGCATAGCTTTGCTATTCTAAACAGTATTCAATAATCAAATGGGGGGGCAGGGACAACAGAGCCTTGCTTTCAAGTCTGTTCTGTCAAAGTCATGTCCCTGGTCCCTTTTCTTGGTAATGGGTGTGGTCATGATTTCTAGTTTGCCTTTTACCTCACTCCTGTCTGAATATTAGATGATCTGCTGGAAAGGCAATGGAAGGCTCCATGGTTCACTAGCTGCTAAACAGACCTGCTAAGGATAATAACCATCTGGAGAACAAAACTTGGTATTCCTCAGGAAGTGTTCAGGTAAATCTCTATCCACCCCAAACCTGGACTACAAAATGAGACCTGTGGGAGTGATGATTAGATTCTCTTTCCTGCCACTATGTGAACCCATGGCTTCCTCTCTGTGAGAATCAAGATTTCTTCATGCTCAGTCCAAGTCTGAGATAGTGATGTCTTTCAGGAAGCTACAGTAGAATGGTTGAAGCAAGGGTCTAAGAAGCCTCTACACTTCTAAGAAGCAAAACACCAGAGTCTTGTTTGAAAGGTGTTTGGTGATCCAAGTTTCCAAGCCATCAACTTCACTATCTAAGAGATAGAACAGTCTCTCGGAAAAGCAGCGAAAGCTAAAATAAACTTGGCCAAGCAGAAAGTTACAAATAATATTATTTTAACAAGAATTTGAGGTATAGTCAGATGTTTTGGAATGTTCTCTGTCCAAACAAAACCAACATAGTTCTCATTTTTTCCAACCTCATGATTGAGACAAGAGACAAATAGAAAGGGGAAAAATGCAGCTCAGAGTTTTAAAATGTAAACATAAGAGAAAAAAATCAGTCCAGGTTATACACAAAATGTGTTTGCCAGAAAAACAGGACTTGCTTGTAGGAAGGAATGCACAATATCAAGGGGAAATATAGGTCAGAATAAACAGGGAACAAAGAAATTCAGATCTTGCACTTACAGCTTGCAGAGTGTATGGGCTGAAAAGACCAATGGTTAGGAACAGCTCATAAATACCCAGCTTTCCATGCAGTGCAGGGGACTCAAACACCTCTTCTTACCTCAAAGGGCAACTGCACAAGTGAACTCTACAGCCACACAAATGGACACATATATGCAAAAACAAAAATGAATTTGGGAGACAGGGAGTGTGTCTATATCATGTTTGTATTTCTGAATGTCTATGATGTATCACTGATCTCACAAGAGCTATAAGGAATGTTTTGAAGTGGTGAAGAAGAAAGTACTTAGCACTCTTAAGTATAGGAACATCCCATCCCTCACCGTCTCCAAGTTCTTTTACCCCACCACACTGGAACGTAATTGTTCATGTCTGTATTTCAAATTCCCATGATAGTCATTCTTTTGTTAAGAGAATACAGTAAAAATAAAAAGTGACTTTTTCAAATCTACAACATTTTATTGAAAGAAATCCTAAATTTTTTAACAATGGAATTCCTTTTTCTTACCCTTCCATTTTTATTCAAATGCAGTATCCATGCTACATGTTTTGATTTGTCTGTTTTAAATTAATTTTCCACCTCATAAAAATGTTGTTGGAATTCTCTACATTTATTCACTTTTATTACTTGTTGTAGGAAACATTATCAATTCTGTGATTGCTCAGATCTTAAGTTAGTATTCCCAAAATAATGGCATACCCCCCCAAACTCTGCAATATAAAAATAGCATGAATTTATGAAGTTTATGAATTGTGAATGGGAAAACTTATGTTTTCTTTAATGTTTACAAAAGCTATCTATTGCTAATAATATAAGAATTGTCTGGATAATATAGTCTGAATTTTCTAGGTAATTCATAAAATGAAACAATAGAGAACTTTTTAGAAGAAGTACATGGCTTTGGTTTTATTGGTCAAATTACATTGTCTTAGACTGTACTCAAAGTTTTCTATGGGGGTTATATGTCACATTGGTCAGGACAAGTTCACAGTACTAGGTGGGCCTCATTAGACGTGTTCCCATTCCTCCCTCATTTACTGTCTCATTCCATCAATATAAGCAATTTATGCACATTTCTACTTCAATGCATCAACCATGTCTTGAATTTTATGTTCTATTCAAATCCATCATTCATTCCCCTCATTTCTGGCTTATATACTTCATTTCCCACAACAATCTCATTGCAATATGTCACTGATTTTTGACAATTTAATCATAATATATATTGAGGAGTCCCTTTGGAGTTGAAGCTATTTGGGTGCTGTAAGACATAGGTTCCTATCTCAGTTGCATCTCTTGTTACTCTGAAAGAAATACCCTGACAAAAGAAACTTAATGAGAAAGGGTTTATTTGGCTCACAATTTTAGTAATTGTTCATCATTGTGGAAATCAAGGCAATAGACCTGAAGCTCTACCCATACCGCACCCACAGTTAAGAGCAAAGAGCAAAGGATGAGTGCTTTCAGGTGCTCAGATCACCTTCTCTGCTGTTATATATATATATATATATATATATATATATATATATATATGTAAAATCCAAAGAATGTTGGTGCCTACAGCTGGTGGGTCTTCCCATCTTACTTTCATAATCAAGATATGCCCATAGTTATAGTACAGACATGTCCATAGCAAAACATGTATTGGATAATCCCTTATTGAGATGCCCTTTTCAGGGAATTGTAGTTTGTGACAATCTGACAATTAAAACCAACCACCACAAGTACTCAAATGAGTTACAGCTCCTTTAAAGGTGTCCTCATCCATGGGTGGCTGTCCAAATCAGCATATTCTTCAGAACTGATGTCAGGAAACCTCTATTCTACCATACTGGAATATGATGTTCTAGGAATCCCTATTGTAGAATTTACAATCTGCATGGAGTTTATAATCCACACACAATTCCTCAAATAGATATGAACAATATTGAATGAGTATCGCTTTATATTCAGGTAGTGTAAATATCTTTATGAACACACATATTTAGCAACCTTAATATCCTACCTTTCTCTGCTTTGATATCTATTTTCTCATATTATTTCCCACATGTATTCTTTGTTTAACTAGGTCTGTAGACTATCCCCTCGTGTACTGAGGATAAACTTAATCTTATGATCAAATATTTAAATAAACACAATTCAGCAGAATTAAGTGGATTTGTTTCAACACTGAAGTAGGCTAATGAATAATAAGGCTTTTCTATAATCATATATATTTTCCATTTTACTTAATGTTTGTGCCATGGTACCCTGGCCACTATTTTTCTGCCTGTTAACTTTATTTTTGTTGTTTTTCACGATGCATCTTAATATGCTAAAGTTCAACACATACTCCTTTAAAGAGAAAATGTTTTGTACAACTCCCTACAATTATAAATCCATTGTATAAAAGCTGAGAAAGAAAGTCAAATGGTTGACTGTTGTTAAATGTGTGACTTTGTAGTTTTCAGAATATACAGACTATATAGACACGAATGTGTGGCAATATTAAGGACAAGACCAAGTTTACAGCTTCTTGATTCATTGTTAATTCATGGTATAACAGAGTATTTCTTAAGTATTCAAAATTATTTTCATTTGTTGTTTACCATAAAAATCAAGTTTCTAAATGTGGTAGATCCTATAGATAAGGAAGTAAGCCCTCAGATCTTGTCACAGTGATACGAATTTGCTATGGCTTCCAGGAAAGTCCTTGGTTGACCTTGAATTGCATTTTATTATTGTATCTGCAGAGAGAGCTCTTTCACAAAGCAGACTGAACTTATAATTTTCAGTAGATATTCTACTTAATTATATCAATATCCTAAATATGGCTAATATCAAAAGTTGGCAGCTTGAAGCTTCAGCACTACAAACAATACTGAGAGAGTATGGTCCTCATCTTAAGCTTACAAGTCCTTTGCCAAGTATATGCAAGGACACTGACTGATAATCTCCTTTTGACAATGCCTTTGAAATTCAGTGATGGATAAGTTCTGTTCTCTGTATTGTAAAGAAAGATCTGAGATAATGCAAATCGAAATGACCCAGTTTAATGTCAGGCTGATTGTTCCTGTTGATAGCCTATAAAAATATTTTTTTCTTTAAGCTCTATTTCTTCAAGTGACAAGTGATGAGATAAATAGGCAACTAGTATGCATGTTTTTTTTCCATAATTTAAGAATGATATGTTTATATGTGTACTGACTTATTTGCTTATAGTTCTCTGTGTTGGATAGAAAGAAAAATTTACAGTTGCTCTTGAAAGGATAATATTCATTCTCTAGTTATGAAATAATCTTATGAAAATAACCAAATGCAGGATTTTTCTGAAGGAAATTATTTGCATTCCATTGTTTCTTTTAACCCCACATCAACCCCAGATGCTTATGTATCAGGTCCAGATAAAAGAATGTAGAGTTCTACATTACCTAAAGAAAATAGGTAAAGGACCTCTTGGTCTTTGATTTTTTTTATTCAACATATGTATGATTGCTAATACTGTCAGGTGTCAAAGTAGAAGTCAAACCTGCCCCAGGTATTTTAAGCAGGAAATGGTTGTATAAAGGGAATTAATTGCTAGAAAGACTAGGAGAGTGGATTCAAGGTTAGGCCTCTAAGGCCTGTTCAAAGCTCATCACTAGGGTGAGCAACCTTCTCTGTGCTCTTGAAAACTATTGGTGAGAGATTATATCCTTGTTCAATGAGGGTAATAAGCAGAATGGAACCAGGAATTGTTGTAGCAGCTTGTCAAACTTACATCTGGGAATCAGAACTCCAGAAAAAGGCTTCTAGAATACTCTATTGTAGAGACATAGGTCTAAACCCAGGAACCCCACCCCCCCCAATAGTGGATAAGAAGGCATCACAGTTCTCATTTCTACCTTGCAAGTTTTGTGTGTTCATGTACTTGAAAAAAATCTAATTATTAGCTAGAACTCCAAGGTGAAATGAAATTCCCAGAAAGAAAACTGAACCCCTACTGCTAAACACAATGCAAAGCTGATTAATCCATTGACTTCCATGAGTCTGAAGAGGTTTTGCAGGCCTAGCCAAACTAGCTTAGCTATCTTAGTCTCCTAAATAGCAATTTATTGCCAACCTCTTTGTCCTAACATCCTTGAGACTGTTAGGTGAAGTCTTTTTGTAATGTACAAACAGAAATCCAGCTTTTGCCGACCCAAAGCTAAAAAAATGTCATCAGATAACATCTGAGGTCCAGAGCACAATTTTGCCATTTGCTCTAAACTCCCTGCCTGATGTCCTCACCAATGCTGAAAAAAAAAAAACAAAAACAACAACAACAAAATCAATGGATCAATCAATCAAACAAACAAAATAAACACCTCAAAGAGAAGTCACAACATGTAGCAAGACTCACATAGGAGTTTTATCTTAAGAGGAGATAGAAGTTGAAGAGAAAGGGGCAGATATGGGGGGCATAGATCAGTCCCTGAGGAAGAGTGGTGAAAGGTAAAGAGAGAGGGAGAGAAAGAAAAGAAGAAAAAAAGCAGACAGAGAAAGAGACAGTGAGAGAAAGAGATGGGAGGTGGGCAAGGATCACCTTTTAAAAGACAATTTAGTGAACATAGATAGGAGGTTACTCATATTGGCTGCAGCTGAGGATGCATTCCATCAGGACCCCAAAGGCAGTCCAATACAGATGCATGAATACTAACAACCATGTATATTAAACATGACTTGGATTGTAATTTCCATTCTTCCATTTAATACACAGACTTTGTGAAACTGTGGCCATACTGGAATATGATGTTCTAGGAATCCCTATGCCTAAAAGATTGAATCAGGTTACTGAATTTGTATTCACAGGCTGTGGCCACCACACCAAGCATGAGATGCTTGCCTCATGTGTGCAAGGCCAAAGAAGGGGAAGTAAAAAAAGGAAAAGGAGAGATAAGAAAGGAGAGATGAAGAGAAGGAATACTGAAGAAGAGTGGAGAAGAGAGGGGAGGAGAAGAAGGAGAAGGAGGAAAAGGAGAGAGAGGAGGAAGAACAGAAGACTGTTGAGAAAATAGATGTGGGTGGTTTCATTGGAAAAGTTGCTTTAATACCAGTAGGAATTCTATCCTTCTCTTTCTGATGCTCTTAGCAGAGGTGAAAATCAGAATTTCATAAAGCAGAAAACTCAACTTTACTAACAGGGCTTCTGAGAAAAAAAGCAGGTGATGACACAATTATTGGCATATCACCTTCATCAACTGACTTTCACTTCAAGGTATCCAAAGTACCTCCTATCTTGAGATCATAATTTAAAGAATACCCTCAGCTCCTCCCCTTGACAAGTTGGGTTTTTTCTTCCTTTTCTATTTAAAATTCAAACAAGGTTGTTTTATATGTTAATCCCAGTTCCCTCACCTTCCCATCCTCCCTTATCACCCCTACCAACCCCCAGCCCATCCTCTTTCTACTCCCCAGGGAGGGTGAGACCTTTCATGGGGAGTCTTCAAAGTCTGTTTTATCATTTGGGGCAGAGACTAGGCTCTCCCTCATGGGTCTAGGTAGAGAAAGCATCCCTCTATGAGGAATGGGCTCCCAAGGTCCATTTATATACTAGAGATAAATACTGATCCATTACTAGAGGCCACATAGACTACTCAGTCCTCCTAACTAAAATTCACATTCAAGGATTGGTGCTATGCTGGTTTCCCAGCTATCAGACTGGGGTGCATGAGCTCCCCCTTGTTCAAGCAAGCTGATTCTGTGGGTTTCTCCAGCCTGGTCTTGACCCATTTGCTCATCACTCCTCCCTCTCTGCAACTGGATCTCTGGAGTTTGGCTAGTGTTTAGCTGTGGGTGTCTGCTTCTGCTTCCAACAGCTGCTAGATGAAGGCTCTAGGATGGCATATAAGGTACAATAGTTAATCTCATTATCATGGAAGGGCATTAAAATTAAAGGTAGCCTCTCCATTATTGCTTAGACTGTTATCTAAGTTCATCATTGTAGATCTCTGGGCATTTCCCTAGTGCCAGATTTCTCCTTAAATCTATAACTGCTCTCTCTGTTATGGTATCTCTTTTCTTTTTTTTCCCTCTATTCTTTCCCTGTCTCCATCTTGCTGTTCCCTCATGCCCACCTCTCCCTTCCTCTTCTCTCCTTATCTTTCTCCTAAATCTTTCTCACCTTGTCCTTTTCCCCTTCTCTGGGGGACCATGTATGTCTCTCTTAGGGCCCCCTTGCTTCCTAGCTTTTCTGGTGGTGTGCATTATAGGCTGGCAATCCTTTGCTCTATGTCTAGAATCCATATATGAGTGAGTACATACTGTGTTTGTCTTTGTGTGACTAGGTTACCTCACTCAGGATGGTTTCTTCTATTTCCATCCATTTGCCCAAAAATTTCAGGATTCCATTGTGTTTTTCCGCTGGGTAGTACTCCAGTGTGTAAATGTTCCACATTATCTCCATCTATTCTTCAGTTGAGGGGCATTTAGGTTGCTTCCAGGTTCTGCTTATTACAAATAATGGTGCTATGAACATAGTTGAACAGATGTCCTTGCTGTATGAATGTGCATCTTTTGGGTATATGCCTAAGAGTGGAATTATGGATCTTGAGGTAGACTAAGTTGTTGAGAGCTCTGGATTATTCCTTTATCAACTGGAAGCATTAGTGTTTTCCCATAGTCATATGCTCCTGGAACCCAGCCTCAAAATGTCTATAAAAAAGGATGGGGTGGGGGTCATTAGAGGACATAAGAGAATGGGAGGGAGAAGGAACTGGAATTGATATATAAAATAAGATTGTTTCTAATTTAAATAACAAAACTGAAAAAAGAAGAGTTGATCTGTGATGGTTCATCAAAGACAGCATAGACTTCATTCATCAATAACTTACTTGCTTGATTTATAGAATAAGTAATTGTACATAAGATAGACTATGTTGCAGTCTGGCAGCTATAGTTAATAGATCCCCAAAGCAAAGAGATCTTCATAAAATATAAAATGCAACTTTGTAAACATAGATCACAAAGCCAATGCCTCTAATGTTGCCATTGTTTAGATGCAGAATAAGAGCCATCAGAAGTCTTTTACTACCTGGTTATTTTCAAAGTACTTTGACATATGCTATTATATTTGTCATGGACATATCTCTTCAAGAACATGAAAAGAACATTGACAACTGAGCTAAAGGCCAAAGAATAAAATCTTTTATGTTTCATCCAAGACTACAGTGTCAGAACTAAAGACACCAAGCAAAAGATTGTCCAGTTTGCTGTAGACATTGGGAAACACATTTTATTAATCTTCTTGGATTTCTATTCATCCTCTTCCATGCAGGGCTTACATAGACACATCACTAGCTTTCCTGAAGCCTCTGTTTCTTCCCATAATGAAGTAATTTCCATTACAAGTATCCTGTGAAGATAAAATGGGACAGAACATGGAGAAACTGGTGTCATCTGGAACACTGAAGGAGTGTGTGTATGGGGGCCACCTAAAATGAAGTTGTTGACTGGTGCCCATCTTTCCTTCTCCCTACAATTCTAATGTGTGGGTTTTTTTTAACCACTAGCTGGAGCAAGATGCTCCAGTCATGGACAACGTTTTCTAATTCTATTTATAGAATGAAACCAGAGAGGCATCCTGAAGTGTTCTTTGTGATTCTTCAATAAAATATTTTGTAAATAACTGTAACAGATACATTCAGGAAAAAAATAAGTCTACACTTCAAATAAAACAATATTATAGCCAAGGTCATTCTTCTTCTATGACAAGCACTCCAATGAAGGTATAGCCAAGTACAGAGAACACAGAACAGAGAGCATCATGTCACTCAGCCCATGGGGAGTATCCTGAACACTAAACAACAGGATACCATGTGATACAATATCTGAGCTGGAGACTCCTGAAAGGAATAATTAAATGTCCTGCCCAATCCCAAATGCTAATTTTGTATTTTGTCCTTAATGGTGACCTATTGGGACTGCCTCAAAGATATGTCGTGAAAGACAGATAGTATTATGTTTTTCCTCTTTGCTTAGTAAATGTTGAACTGCATGGTTTTGTTTACAGGATAGAAAGGTGTTGCAATTTTTCTTTCTCTTTGTTGATATGTCCAAACTATTTACTCCACATACTATCAGGTGTAGCTAGAATTTGTTCTGTTCTAAAAAATGCAATCATATATGCTGCTTTATTTTCTATGCATGGAATTTTTATGCATATAAAACTATTAATATGTTTTATTCCTCACTAAAGACTATTTTTATCTAAAGGATGTTACTTGTTTTTAAACTTAACTCAAGATATACAGTGGATTTAAACCTGCTTACTTTTGTGGTGGGCTAAAATTCTACCCTCTCCTGTGTGTGTGTGTGTGTGTGTGTGTGCGCGCGTGCGTGTGTGCGTGTGTGTGTGTGTGTGTGTGTTCACCTGGATGATAGCTGATCCAAGATAAACGTGCACAGGTAGTGTGAGGAGATGTCTCATGGTCTCATGGGAAGTGTGTTTACCATGCAAGCATGAGGACCTGGGTTCAGATCTTCAGGACCTATATAAAGGCAGATCTAACAGCATGTGTGTCTGTAATCCTAGTGTTTCTATGCTGAGATGGGAGGTAGAAGCAGGAGCCTCCTTGGAAGCTCATGAGCCAGTTAATCTGGGGCATTTTTTTTGTTAGATCAGTGTTTTCATTGTTGTTGTTTTATATTATTATTGCTATAGAAGGCCCTATTGCAAACAAGTTGATGGCAAGATAAGAATCTAAGGATGACCTCTAACCTCCACACCCACAAAAACATAGTAAAGAACTTAAAATTCTAGGAGTAAAATGTCTCTCTAAATATTAGACAAATAAGCCATCTGATAAATTATACCTCCCCACCAGGCTTCTTAAGTATTTAATTATAGAACAACACATTTTGTCCCTCTTAGACATTTTAATAAACTTGTCTCAAATATGTGTCTATACCTGTGGTGTGCAATTCATAGTGCCAGAGTTTAGGGACAGTTAAAGAAGAGATGTGGCAGCCTTCAATGCCCTCACAGTGCCAGCAAACTTATAGGCTAATGACAAGTGTGTATAAAATGAGGCAGCTGGAGCTTGGAAGAAACAAGGGAAGTGTTCAATGAAAAGACTATCAGAGAGCTCCTGTTAATTCCAGGAAAGGCTTCTGAAGAAGGTGGTTTTGAACTGACACTGGGGATGGGTAATTCTCCAAGGATGGGTATGTAGGTGTACAGACATTCTACACACACAAGAAGAAAAACTGATATAAATAACCTGGCAGAAATGCAGATATCCTAAAGAGGTACCATGTCTCTTTTATTATTTAATTATTTATTTGTTTACTACTGAGAGGCACTGTATCTCTCAATCAGACAATTAAAATGATAGAGCCTAAATATATGAGAATTTTCCCCAGGAAGCCAGACAGAAACCTGCCTTCTGGAAGAGCCTTCAGACAGTCGTAACAGTTTGCCAAACTACCTGACAGGATGAGAATGGTGCCCAGATAAGGATGGGCTATAACTTAGCCAGGACCACTTAGAACTCTATATCCATGGGCCTCTATTTAAACCTTAATCTCAGGCTAAGAACTCTGAAGATGGTTACCTTATTCCTCTTTCAAATATGGACAAACTGAATAAATCTCCTTTTTTATGCCTTTTTACTACCTCAATTGGGTTCTTCAAGATATTTAGCGGAATTTTATGTTTTGAGCTGTGACTCAATGTTGGTAATAAAAGAATAAAGTCAGATGCTGTGGTTTGGGTGAATGACCTCCACAGACAATTGGTAAAAGACTGGATCCTGGTGCTATCAGGAAGTATTGAATTTGTCATTTTCAGGTCATTGGCAACATGCCCTCCATGTGATTGAGGTCTTCTGTCTTACCCCCTCTTGCACTTCTGGGTTCTAGGATGAGAAGCTTTTATTTGCTACATGCATTATCATTTAGCACCTTGCTGTAGACATCCCCCAAACAATGAGTCCACCAGATTATGGACTTCTGTCTCTAGAACTGCAAGGTAGATAAATGGTTTTCTATTGGACATGAACTAACTTTTGCTGTAACAGGAAGTTGGGACTCACTATGACTGGAAATAGGGCTATGCTCTAAATGCAATATGAATGCATATGAATACATGTACACAAAGGTAAACTTTCATTTCAGGGACAAGTATCAAGTAGAAGCCTGAAGCCTACAGAATGCACACAGAAATGTATTAAGAATTAAAAGGATTTATCCCTAAATTAGGCATCATATGTCTGTAGAGTCAAGATTCTGAGACCTAAAAATCAATGGTACTTAGAGGCCTTGTGTTATTACCAACAGAAAAGGATAGAAAACAAGAGTCTTGTGCTGGGAAGATGTAGCCTAATCATTCTGATCAAGAACTGAATGAACATACACACCACAGTGTGGGCCACTAAAGCCAGAGTTATGACTTCCAAGACCTTTCAATGGCATACAGAAGAAGACTGATAACTACAGAGTAGAAGAAGGGCATAGCCAAATTAAACTCAGATGAAGGAAGTTTGCTATATATAGCCAATACAGTTGAGAAATACAGGTGGGAAAAGTCCATTTCTAGATTTTTCATGGGAATGCATGAAGAGGGTTTGCTTTGTGCTGTAAAAACAGAATACAAGGGCACTCCTGAGGCAGACTTGACAAGAATTGCATGAGAAGGAGGCAGTAGACATTGAAAAAAACATACAGTTTATATAGGATGGTAAAAAAAAAAGAGAAAGGTACATACTCTAGGCCCCTGGTTAACACTCAGCCTACAAGCTACAATGGGGTTATGTGTCCAAGGATAGCTATAAATGTGACCTAACATAAAATTTATAAACTTACTTAAAACATGATATGTTTTCTGGGCATTTTTTTTTATTTTGGTAACTCAGTTATATGTTTTCACAATATCATAAGATTGGGTAGTCGTAGAAGGAACACAGAAAACTAATGGAAGAGTGAGGAGAGGAAAAAGAGGCTCACTGGCTAGGGAGGGAGGTATGCCAACATATGTTATATAGTTACATAAAAATAGCATCATGTATAATCAAGATTTTTATTTATTTTTTTTTCTTATTTTATATATTGATCCCAGTTCCCTTTCCCTCCCATCTTCCCATTCCCCACGACCCCTCCTCCCATCTCATTCTCCACCCACTCCACAGGGAGGGTGAGGCCTTCCAGGAGGGATCACCAAAATGTATCAAGTCATTTGGAGTAGGATCTAGGCCCTCTCTCCTTTTTCTAGGCTAAGGGAGTACCCCCTCCATAGGGAATGTGCTCCCAAAGTCCTTTTGTGCACCAGGGATACATCCTGGTTCCACTGTCAGAGGTCCCTTAGACTGTCTAGGCCTTCTGACAAAGAACTATGTTCAGGGTGTCTGAGTTGGTTTTATTCTGGTTTCCCAGCTATCAGTCTGGTGGTCCATGAGCTCCCCCTTGTTCAGGTCAGCTCTCACTGTGGCTTTCTGGTCTTGACCGCTTTGCTTATTACTCCTTCCTCTTAACAATTGGAATCTAGGAGTTCTGATCTGTTTTTAGCTGTGGGTCTCTGCTTGTTTCCAACAACTAGTATATATGGGATGGCATATAAGTTAATTATCAATCTCATTACCAAGGAAGAGCATTTAAGGTAGCGTCTCCACTGTTGCTCAGATTGTTGGTTGGGGTCATCATTTTAGGTCTCTGGACATTCTCTAGAATCAGTTTTCTCTTCAAGCCTATAATGGCACCCTGTATTATGGTATCTCTTTTCTTGCTCTGGTCTATTCATCCCTCGATTCAATCTTCCTGGTCCCACATGTTCTCCTTTCGTCCACTTCTCTTTCTAACTCCCTATCCACTCACTGCCCCACTCCCAATATGCTCAGGAGATCTTGTTGTTTTCCCCTTCTGTGAGGAATCTTGTATGAATCTCTTAGGTTCCTCCTTGTATCCTAGTTTCTCTGGTGGTGTGAATTGTAGACTGATGATCTTTTGTTCTATGTCTAAAATACATATATGAGTGAGTGCATACCATGTTCCTCTTTTTCTGACTGGGTTATCTCATTTAGGATGGTTTCTTCAAGTTCCATCCATTTGTGTCTTTCAATTTCAAGATCCCATTGTTTTTTTTTTTCTGCTGAGTAGTATTCCATTGTGTAAATGTGCCACATCTTCTTTGTCCATTCTTCAGTTGAGGGGCATCTAGGTTGTTTCTATTATAAATAGTGCTTCTATGAACATAGTTGAACAGATGTCTTTGTTGCATGTACGTGGATCATTTGGGTATATGCCTAAGAGTGGAATTGCTGGGTCAACAATCAAGTTAAAAAAAACACACACACACACATTTTTCTATTCCAGGAACACTAACTAGTTCCAGGTAAGAAATGATATCTCATGGCTATGTCTTCAGCCCTGAGCATTTGATAAATACCATCCAAGCATTTCAATTTCTTCTTGTTTTTGTGTGCTATGTCTCATGCATACCTTTGGCTGTGATGGGTCAACAGAAAGGACTGGTTTTAAGTAAGGTTCCACACTTCCAAAGTTCAGCCAACCAAAAGCTTTCTTTGTTATTAACTGCCAGCTTTCTGGCCCTCTGGCTCTATGTTTAGCTCCATACCTTGATCCTCCTTAGACTGACATCTTGACAGTGGGCATGTCATTTCTGTCTCTCATTGACGGTTCCAAGTTTTCATTTGTGGGTATAAATCAGAAACCTTACTTTTCACTTGTTCTGAGTTGATTCAATGGGTAGATTCCTTTAAGCTTTCTGAATTTTTGTGAAAGAACTTCAGCACAAAAGTATTTTATTGACCCAAGCTTCTGTAACCTTGAGTTCATGGACTATGTGTTTCCAACATGCTGTGCAGTATGACCCAGCACATTAGTGGCTGACAGTGTCATATGACAATGCCAAAAGTACATTAGTTCAAGGAATGTATTCTATTTTCCTTTACTTCTGCCTTGTTGTCTAGTATTAAATTCAAACTACTGATCTGTTAACAAAAATTCTCAGCCCTCTCCACACATGGAACAATGTGAGCCTTTTTCCATCATTCTTATGGATAGGCCACATCAAAGGCCAATTAAATCAGGATTTGTGGGGCACCAGTATGTTCATGCCTTTCCATGTTCTGCAACTAGGGTTAAGCCACACTGGTCACCACCATGTCTCACCACTCCCCAGATGGTAATGACTTTCATTATTCTTTTGCCACTTTTTGGGGGGCATCAAAAGACTTTCTGTGTTTCACTAACTAAAACCAAAACCTAAGCAGTCCCAAGAGCTGTGGTCAAATGTCCTGCTTCTGTGGAGTCTTTTCCCGCCCACCAGAAGCATGAACTAATTGTTCTCCCAAGTCATCTCCCTTCTGAATGATATGTCTATGCACCTGACACATAAGATGTCAAGTTTGCAGTCCAGAGTGTCACACATGTCCTCTTTCCAAATAGATTTTAAGCTTCTTAAAAGTAATTAGGCTTATTCGTTTACACAAAGTGAACATCTAATTAAATATTTTGAAACCAAATTAAAATTTCCCAGGAAAGTGATATAGGTAAATCTATGCCCTTTTTATACATAACATATATAGGTAATGCCTTCTGCTTTCTGTATAAAATGAGCTCTTTAGAAATGCCAAAGTACCATTTCTTATTTTTAAAGGCTGTGAGATATGTTTATCATTCCTGGCAGCTGTTGTTCATTAATTACAGCCTTAAGTTAGTGATAATGTCATCTGCAAATAGTGAGGTTCTCAACCCACAAGCGTCACCATACAGGATATGAGCTCAAGATGATATTACTTCCTGCTCACACAAAGACACACCATGCTTCCTTTTGCAAAATTAGACTTGTGTTCCTTAGAAAAGGTCAAAGCATCTGAGTCCTCCCATAGTGTGTATAAGATACATGCTGTAGGTGTGTGTGTGTGTGTGTGTGTGTGTGTGTGTGTGTGTGTGTATGTGTAACCTACACATAAATTGAAGCTCTTTTGAAGAGACAATATGAGCATGACTGATGCATCCTTCTGGTTTTGGGGTGTTTGGTTTCTATGCTTCTATTTAAACTGTAAGTTGAATTCTACTCTAATATTATTGATTCCCTCCACCAGCACATGTGAAACAACTTGAAGGTAAGTTTGTTTCTCCCTTCTTTATAATTCCTATCAAACAAGAGTGAGAAAACCCTCCTTGTATTAATAAATGAATAATAGCATCCTAATGGTGAAAGCCTGGGATCAGAAAGAGCCAGAGAAAAGTCAGGCTCTCTGACTGCCAACCTCCCCTTCAGTTGCCTGCATAGAGTGAACATATTTTATGCCATGGCACCAGATTCAGTTGTCTGAACAGCTTATTGACCAGGCATCAGCACCTTAAGAAAAAATGACTAACATATAAGTGAAAACCATATGTTACATGAGTAAGCAATATTAAAGTGAACAGGTTTTGAATTACAAACTTCATACAGCAGTTCAAAAGTCTTATGAAATTCTGGTTTGACTTCCAGAATCAGAAGGCAAATGCTTGTCTTGAGTGCTGACTTACTCAATGATCAAGATAACAATTAAATCACATTTTAAACTAAGATTAATACACAGAGTATAATAGAAAATATCATTATATATTTATAGTTGTAGCTATGAAGAGATGAAATCCACATGAGATAAATCATGAAAATATTATATGAGCTTTATATTATAAGCAGCATTACATATAAAAACAAAGAAGTTTATGATTTATAAATATTATTGTAAAATCCCCAAACCCAAAAACAGCAACTCACTGGGTTTTGTGCACATAGATTTTTTAAACTGCACTCCACTACGCAGACATGAAATTACTTACAAAGATAACCAAAAAGGCTGCAATAGTTTATCTTCTATAGGAAAGAGCAAATAATTGTTTGTGCTTAGGTTTTAGTTAGTAGTCAATATAGCTGATGAATAAAATACTGTGTTCTAAAGAAGTGTTTATCTGTTGAAAGGCATATGGCTTCATGTAAATATCCCTATCTTTTTTATTAAGAGTTTGGCACTGTGTTGAGCACTGAAGTTAATATCATGTCCAGCTTAAGGCAACTTTCCCTGTGAGGAAACACTGATAAAATACTCATAAAAATACTGGAGAATGAGCTGGGCTTACCATGGAGATGATATCACCTCTAAGCAATGAACAGCAGGACCAAAATGAAAAAAATTCAGGTGAAAATGATGTGAGTAATTAGTGGACATGACACTTCCAATACCCCACTTACCCCTTTTCAATGCATACCTTAAAAGCTATGTGTGTTAGGTACAGTGGTTCATTTCTATCATCCCAGCACTCAGCAGGATGAGGGAGGAAGATTGCTTTGAATTCAATATCAACCTGGTCTACATAATGACTTCCAGGTGCGAGCCTTAATGTGCCCCTTCTGTCCTCCATGGGCACTACACACACATAGCAAACACATACAAACTTCTGTAAGTAAACTTTTCTCTTCCTATGTTCTGTGTTGCCAGCTAGATAAGAATATGTCTATATGTACTGAAAAGATGGCTTGGCGGTTGAGCATACAGACTGCTCTTCTGGAGAACCTACACTTGAATCCCAGCACTTGAATCTCAGCACACAGCATCTGAAACCCCAGTTCCTGCAGGATCTGTTACTAGTTTTTGGTCTCCTTAGGTACCAAGCATGTACATGGGTCACAGGCATACAAATAAAAATTCAAAAAATATATATTTTCTAAAGAAGAAAGGATTGGTGGGTTTATTTTTAACAAATGAAAAAGAACATGTCCACAGAGCAAATGTCAGCCACTAGCACCTGGGCACCTCCTCAGATGGCTTACAGTTTCTTTGGAAATTTATTCTCTTCCCTATCTTCCTAGAAATGCTGAAATCCCCAGCGCTTTTCCTTTTCTTTTTCACTACATTTCAACTTTGAAAAGCCTCCTTTGTAAAGACACCTGTGATTATCACAGCATCTGTGATCTGCATGAAGGCTATGTTGGTACTATTCTCATACCCTACAGCTGGGGACTGTGAGATTAGAGAGCACAGGAAATATTAGGTGCAAAGCTAAGGCAAGAGGATGACAAAGTTATATCTGCTCAGCAGGGCTAGGATAGCCACTAAACACACTGACAATAGACCTGGCCCAGGAGGTGATAGACTGCAGATAACCAGGCCCACCACCAGCACTTGCTGTCAGCAGCTTTCTCATATCTCTGGCATTTCAGGAGCATTAGCAGAAGTCCCATTGCAGTTTACTGCATTTCCATGTAAGTTTATTAATGAATTAACAAACACATCCTTGGAGAAGCTGCTAGTGCTTGACTTCTCATCTTAATTCATTTAATTTACAGAACAAACAGAGAAACAAGCCTGGTTTATGAAGCCACCTGGGCAGACAAGCCTCACCCTGATGGGGGCCTGTGAGGCTCAGCAGTAGAAACCATACACACACACAAAACACACACACACACACACACACACACACACACACACACACACACGAGCACACATGCATCCACACCTCAAGATTTTTTTAAAATTTATTTTACATTCCAACTGAAGATTTCCCTCTCTCATTTCTTCCCAATCCCTCCCTACACCTCCCTTCTGTCATCCCACCCACCAACGCCTCACCTCTCAGCCCCACCCGTTACCCCTGACCATCCATTGCCCCTACATTTATATTCAGAAAAGGGCACACCTTCCATGGATAAAAAAAAAAAAAAAAAAAAAAAAAGTAAGACTAAGTCCCACTCCCCTTCTATTAAGACTGGGCAGAGTAACCTAGTATGAGGAATAGGATCCAAAAAGCCAGCAATAATCAGAGACACAGACAGACCCTGATCCCACTGTTAAGAGTCCCAAAAAAGACCAATCTACGCAACTGTCACATATATGAAAAGGACAAAGGAGGTCAGGCCCACAATTTTCAGTATAAACTCCATGAGTTCCTATGAGCCCAGGAAAATTGATTCTGTGGGCTCTCCTTTGGTGGCATTGACCCCTCTGGCTCCTACAATCCTTCCTCCCTCTCTTTATCAGGATTTCCCAAGCTCAACACTGTGAGTCTCTGCATTTGTTTCTACCAGTTGTTGGATGAAGTAAGCCTCTGTGACGATTATTGGGCTAGGCACCAGTCTATGAGTATAGCAGAATAATGTTAGGCATTATTCAAGATGTTTTAAGTAGGGCAGCATTCACAGCATTCTCTTTAATGACTGGACAGAAGATGAAGGCTGTTAAATCCTCTGTACCTGTGACTTCTTCCCCACTTTTGTTCTCTTAGTATGTTTTCAATGCCACTGCTTCCTCTCCACACAGGATTTCTTGGAAACCAGCTTGCTGGCCTCCTGTTTTCTCCCATAGCTGTTGTTTTATGTTTCTGCTGGATTTTGCCCACCACCTAAGGAAGACTAATTTTCCCTTTTTCTTGAACTTCTCTAAATTTCTTAACTGGTTGAAAACAGTTACCTCATTCACTCTGATACCCATCAATATTTTTAAATTTTATTTATTCATTTATTTGCTTTTATAATGAATATTTTATGTGTATACTTTTTATTGTTTTGTATTTTGTGTTTGTTTGTTGGTTTTGTTTTGCCAGCATTTATGTTCCTTCACCACATGTGTGTTTGGTGTCATTAGAAGCCAGAAAGAAGAGTCGGGTTCCCTGGGGCTATGGTTATAGTTGTTTTTAATCTTCCATGTGCTGGAAGCTGAACCTGGATCCTCTAGAAGACCAGCCAGTGCCTTAACTGCTGATACAATTCTCTAGAACATACATTAAAAGTTTTTAATTATTTAATTAAAAACTTATTTTAATTATTATTTAATTATAATTAAATAATTTAAATAATAATAATTATTTTAATTATTTAAACATCAACAAATGTTTACTTAGTAGCTATGTGATCATAGCCCAGATTTGTTAAAAGATCCTTAAAATTAAAATTAATTTTTAAGATTTGTTTTAAAAAATATATCAAAGTATATTGTGGTTAGCATTTATTCATATTTTAAATGGACACTTTGTGCTGAACTATATTCGCAGACTCCCATGTGTGTTGAATTTCCAGATAAATTTCAAAAAAGTTTCAGCTAGTAGTATAGGTCATCAGCCACTCCTTACCCTCATTCACACCTAAGCAACCCTGTTCTGACCTTAGCATTCTAGATCTTCTTTACTTGTTCTAGAATAATACACAAATATAACCATTTTCTATTACTCGGTCTTTTGTTTTCCACATTACTGCCTTTGGTGTTCTTTTAAGACTTCCTCACATCTCTAGTTCTGCTTTTTTGTGTATTTTATTTTTTTCTATTTTTATAATTTAGACAAATGCTTTTTTTTTTCTTACTTGTCAATCCCAGTGCCCTCCTCCTCTCCTCCTCCCCTACCCCCCACCAACCCCAGCGAGGGTGATGCCTTCCATGGGGGATCTTCAAAGTCTGTCATATCATTTGGAGCAGGTCCTAGGTGCTCCCCTGTGTGTCTAGGCTGAGGGAGTATCCACCTATGTGGAATGGGCTCCTGAAATCCATTCATGTACTAGGGATAAATACTGACCTATTTTTTTAATTGCCTCTATTTCAGACTAAGCAGCCAGGCCAGGAGATCCCAAAGAGGGAAGAGGAAGTCACTGCTGTAGTTCTTTTTATGTGTGAGTTATATTCTAATATGTGGATATGGCACTATTTGTTTAGCTATGCTGTTAATGGATATGTGGCTTGTTTCTAAATATGAGGCTTTATGAATGAAGATGTTTGGACTATCCTTACTTTTTGTTGTCTTTACAACTAGCTATAGGATGAAATTAGATAAATGAGGTGTTGTGATTCTTTATTAATATTTCGAGGCTTAATTTCTCCCTTAATTTTTATTCCAGATCATCAGTTTCTCATTTAAAGCAGAAATGGAGGGTAGTTGGATGATAATCATATGAATTTACAGAACAATTTGAAAATTTACACATTAACTGCACAGTCTTCTAGCTAATGGCTATTCCATATCTCTATAATTGTCCTAATAGAAAATTCATAATTTTCTTCAGTAACATCTTGCCAGTTTAGGTGTCTAAGTTTTGTACAACATTTAAAATTTTACTTTTATTATTTCTTTTGTTTATGTGTATGTGTATCTGTGTGTGAGAAGGGAGTATGTGCATGTGAAAACAGGTAACTTCAGAGAAGAAAGAAAAGCATCTGGTCACCTGGAGCTAGAATTACATACAGTTGGGAGCTGCCAGCACTGGGAATTAAACTTGTGTCTGCTGCAAGAACAGGAAGTGGTTTTAGCCAGTGAAGCATTCCTTCAGTCCCTGCATGTTACTTCTTAAGTATGTTGTGATTTGATGTAAGTATAAGTGATATGACAAAATTAATATTCCATATGTTTGTAGATGAAATGTAAACATACAACCAGCTTTTATGTATTACTTTGCTTTAATAACATTTGGCAGAATTCAAAACAAAGTTGTCTGGAAATGGGATGTCTTCAAGGGAATAATTTTAATCATGGGTGTTGTCTTTCACATCTATAAATCTAGTCAGGTTTTCTAACTTTTGCTGTTTCAGAGTGGCAATTGTCATACTCTAAAGGATCTTCCAAATTTATCTAAATTGTCATAAAATTCCAGCATTACCCTTGAGTAAGATTTTGGATTCTTCTTCTATATCCTTCTGGATGTTGTCAATGTGTTTTATCTTTTTGTGTCTCTTCAATGGTCCAGCCAGCAGCTTAGCCTGTATCTGAGCCTATAGAAGAAACTATTGTTTGGTTTCACTTATTTTCCTCTATTGTTTGCAACTTTGTTGATTTTTTCTTTTATCTTTATTTAATTTATTTAATTTTTACATTCATAAAGCAAATGTTCAGGGAATTAGCTATATGATATTACCATTTCCTAATCACATTTTGATTCTTTGTAAATTGATTAGAGTTTAATTTATCCATCTTCATTTTGACTTTGATAAGTAGGTTGATGGTATGATGTGTTCTTTATATTAGACAAGTTTAGAAAAATTTTAGTTTGTTCATTGCTTATAGATTTTGAAGTGTATCTCACCATGGCAAAGAACTTGCCCTTCCCTTCACAACTCTTTGGCTTTATCTTTTGAATAGTATGTTTAAGTTAATTAAATTTGGTAAGAATTTCTTTAAAATGATCATACTTATTTAATTAATAGTCTTTTAGTAACTTAATTAATGATAATGTACCTTCACTGATAATTCTTTTGTACCTTCAGCAGTTACTAATTTCTTCATGTTAAACTGTGTATTTGTTTATTTCTTCATTTAATTCTACCTATTTCTACATCATGTATCTGGAATGTTTCTTTTTAGTTCCATAAACACTTAGAACTGTTATGTTTCCTTATATCCTCTTGATGACTTTACTTTTTAAATGATCCACTTTATTTCTGGCCATATTCTTTGTTTTGGAATCCACTTTGAGAAATATCAGCATGCTCACTTTTGCTTTTTTTTTTTTGAATTATGTTTTCTGTGTTACCTTTGACCTATTTAATTCTTTGAAATACATGCAGTTGAGTCATGCTTTTATAGCCAGTCTGACTAACTTCCTATCTAATTACACCATTCAGTTCCATCAACTTTAGTAGGAACTATTGGTTTTGAGTTTTTATGGCTATTCATTTCAGGTATGTGACATTTCCCATTTTGTTTTATTTTGTTCCTGTCATTTCTTGGATTTGTTGGATATTTTGTAGGTCCTTTTATTAATTCTAATTTATTTATGACTTTAGCATTTTCTGTATGGATTCCAGCATGTATAGTTGACTTCTGCATTGTTATAACAATTCTTCATAAGCATTTTCAGAAGCAAGGTGGTTTTTAATATCAAGTCCCATTTTCTAGATTTCATTGTCATGTGCTTTATTTCTGCTAGTGTTATGATCATTGCATCACATTTGCTTTGTTTGTTTGTTTTAAATAATAGTGATAATTTAAAGTAGTTTAAAATACAGAAAAATGTATTTATTTTCTTATTTTTGTGTGATCTTCATTCCTACATAGACCCTGAGTTTCTTTGTTATTATTACCCAAAAGTGTGAAACACATTCTATAATGTTTATAGTAAAGTATTTTATGAAAAATAGTGTTAGCACTCATCTATCTGATAATATCTTTGTTACATCTTTAGTTTTTTTTTCTGAATGACTGGAATGCTTTATTTAACATTTACAGTTAAAACATTGAGCATCAAAATTTATATATTGAAAATTACATGTGCCTATAAGTTAGGGGAAAGTGTGATAATTATTCCCTGGGACAAAGGAATGGAGTCTAAAAAGTACTCCTTACACAGACCTGCTACTGGCTGTATAAAACTGTTTCTACGAGAAACCATGAGGGTCTCTTGAGCCTTGCAAAGGAAATGATGCTGAGATCAAAGGCTAGGATAGAAGCCTTGTTTCTCTATGAGCAAGGGAGCCTAATGCCCTTGTAGAAACCCTCATTCCCTCACGGTCTCCCCTGGTGAGCTTTCCAGGAGCCTGTGCACAGCACTGGTGAAGCCCCGTGGAAGGGAGTAGATGCAGAGCCCACAGCCTCACCATTATCCTTCTAGGTGTTGATGGAAAACAACCTGTGGCCACTGGTACTGTATCTACAGTAACTAAGCTAATTACCAATCTTTCCATCTAGTTATTTCAGAGACAACCCAGAGATCTAAAAAGAGATGTGTCGGTGCCAACAATGGCATCCACAACCAGAAACACTAGTGCACCCCAGAACCATCCTTGCCTCAGGTTCCCACCCACAAAGCCACTATTCCCAGGGTGGGATGTGCGTCGCTATGCAGGGCTGCCTGATCCCGCCAGGAAGTACAATGGTATCTATCATAGTGAAGTTGAGGACTCTGAGGGTTCTGGCTAAATCCTGCTGGCCATAGCCTGCTGTGAGTCACATGGATGCTGCTACCTCTTTGCTTCACACCTCCACACTTGCTGTGCTTGCTTTTTATTTTCACCACCAAACTCCCAGAGGGCTGATGTCAGCACTTTAAAGAAAAAAGCCTTTGCCCTGTTGGTTATTGCATCACAATTTCAACTGGCAAGTGTGTGTGGGGTGCACATGGGGGCAGAAGGAGCCAATCAGCTCCAGGAGGTTCTGAACTGCAGAAGGGCTACGGGAGGTGGCCTGGCTTACATCTTTATTTTTAAGGAATATATTATTACAAATAAATTTAAGTTCATGGTAAAGACTTTGATTCAGTGTCTCTGACTTTCATTTTTCAGGAAAGTTACATGTTAATTTTCATCTTTGATCTTCAGAAACTAATCTAGTTTTCATATCTGCTTTTGAGACTTTCTCTTTATATTGCATCTTCATCAAAGTGACTATGAACTGTCAAGGTGTGATCATTATCAATGTGTCTGAACTGTCCAGATACAATCATAATTAAGGTGATAATAAGTGGCCAGTGTGTGGTTCTCATGATTGTGGCTGTGAACTGTTAAGATATAGTCATCAGCAATCAATATGACTATGATTTGTCAGGTTGTGGTCTTTGTCCCATGTGACTATAACTTGTCAATGTATAGCCATTATAAATATGATGGGAACATCAATGTGAGTGTAAATTGTCAATGAATGGTATCAATTGATGTGACTGTGAGTTTTCAAAGTGTAGGCATAATTAATGTTATTGTGAAATGTCAAGGTTTAGTAATAATCAATGTAACTCTAATTGTCTGTTTGTGTGGCTTTAACAATATGAATATGCATTGTCAAAATGTAGCCATCAACAATATGACTGAGTTTTTAAAGTGTGGTGATTATCAAATATGACTGTGAGTTATAATGGTTCCTTATGCTCAGAGTGACTGTAAACTGTCTATGTGTGGTCTTCAAGTGACAATAAACTATCAGAGTGGTCTCATCTATATGAGCATAAACTATAAGGTATGCTCTTTATCAGTGTGAATATGAGTTATTAGGATATAGTTTCATCAATGTGATTGTGAACCATCAAGATCTATTTATCATAAACATGATTGTGAGTTATAAATGAGACTGAACTGACAAGATTTGGTTTTATCAATGTGACTGTGAACTATCAAGATGTGGTCACTCTCAGTATAATTGCAAATTGTCATGGTATATCCTCTTTTTGTATTTTAGTCTCTCCATCATTTGTTGAGTGACTTATATTTTTAATATTTTTACATATAATTTGACTGATTTTTAACTTTGTTCCCCAATAAATTTTCTGCTACAATTTCTATTACTTCTGTTTCTATAAAATAATCACAGACCTGTCAAAGTAGTTTTTTCTGTCCCACAGGCCACTCAGTAAATATCACTTTCCTTTGCCCATCTCTCTGCTACAGTTTAAAATGAGTTTTCATTTTTGATTTTCTAAGGTAAATCCATAATAATTCTTACTATTTCTAAAGTGTGGCTTTTCTGAAATCTTGGGTGAACACCCAAGTGTTCTGATTAGAAGTGAGGATGTCCAGGCTTAGGGAAACACTCAAAATCTCAGTATTAAACACCTAGAAGTCATTCTCTATTCAACCCTACTTTGGAAATGTTTACTCCTTATTTGTATATATCGCTGCATCTGAACAAACCCTAAGGTAGTGTCAATATCAATTTCTAGAATTCTTTTTCTAGAATAGTATCTTTCTATCTTACTAATAGACAACCGGAATCCCAAGATATGTTCTCCACTTTCTATAGCTAGCAAGAGCATTACTTTCCCTGCACCCCACAATGAAGACTTGACTTGTACCTCATGGAAAAACCTGAGTGGGATGGAGCATACCCCTCTGTTCTCCATGTCAGGGATACCATCCAGTGTCACATGATTTTAAAAGACTAAAATACTTCATACAGTTTAAGTAATTGTATAATATTTGAACACTAAAACCAAGGTTTGTAGAAAGACTTCTTCTGCAGTCTACATTGACTACAACAACTAGAGGAGGTTATGAAGTAAGCTTTGAAAGACAGATAGGCCATGGGTTGGCAAACATCAGAATACTATCAGTAAAGACAAAGGATTGTTGTGGGAAGTCAATGAGAGCCAGACCAAAGTCAAGCATCTGAGTGTAGAGAACTCCCAGCAACTTGAATGAGATCCAGTAAGACTTTCTACTTCGGTGGTACCATATTTTAGCTGCAGATATATATATGTTATTAAAGCTTGCCTAGGTATCCAGAAAGCAAAGTCAGCCACAAACCATAGAAGCCCAGCACAAACCTTTAATGCCAGCAGCCAGAAACTAAGAGATAGTAGTATACACCTTTAATCCTAGGGCTTGGGGTTAAGAGGGAGATGGATCTCTGTGAGTTCAAGGCCACCCAGATCTACACAAGATTGATCCAGTACTAAAGACAAACAGGTCACACAAAGATGATTTCAGCACCTAAAGGATTTCATGCCCTTAATCCCAGTATATGGGAGGTATATAAGATAAGAGCAAGGTCTCAGTACTAGACACTCATTCCACAGCCATAATGAGAATAGGAACAGTGGACTTGAGCAATAATAATGTAACCCACATGGGTCTAAGCTACATCTTCTATATGCATGTTATAGTTGTGTAGCTTGTTGTTCCTGTGAGACTCATAACAGTGGGACTGGGGTTTGTCTTTAGTTCTTTTGCCTACTTACAAGACCCTTTTCATGCTAGGTGGTTTTGTCCAGCTTTGATATGAGAGTATGTTTCTACTGTTTTGGGGTTTTGTTTGTTTGTTTTTTGGTTTTAAGAGACAGGGTTTCTTTGAGTAGCTTTGTAGACCAAGCTGACCTTGAACTTACAGAGATCTTCCTGCTTCTGGTATGTGTCTACTTTTATTATAACTTGTTATGCTCTGCTCATCTGCTATCTCTAAGAGGTCTGCTCTTTTCTGAAGGGAAAAGGGAGGAGGAGTAGATCGGAGGAAGACGAGAACTGAAGGGAAGGAGTAGGAGAAGTGGAGGGAGGGCAAACTGTGGTCAGGATGTAATATAGGAGACAAAATAAATTTTAAATTCAGAACATATGGAAATCAACAGTGTGAAAACATGACTTTAAAAAATCCATCATCTCTGAAGACAGTCATTACTTCAGTTTGCTTCCTGAGCCTTCCTCCAACAGTCCTGTAGAGATTTGTCATAGCAAACCCAGTGAACAGAGAATAATCCATGAGGAGACAGTTATTCTTCTCCTTCACTTCATCATCTCATAAAGAGATTTTGGGCATGAGGATGGCTCAGACATGGAAATGAAAGAAGGAACAGTGAGGGCAACTATCAGCACCTCGGGCCACAGCAGCAAAGACCATGTAAGACACTGCAGCCTGCTGAAGTTTCCATAGTCATTCACAGTAAAGTAGAAGGGAGATGTATCAAGGAAATATGTACTATTGAGCATAACCAGGACAAGGGAAATAACTGAGAAAAAATGATCAGCGAACCCTCTGGATAGGTGGGGGTAATGAGCTGAGCCATTTGAATAATGACTGACAAGGTGATCTCACCTGCACCCACAGTGTGGTGAGGTCTGCAGAAATTCAGCTTGCATTTTAATAAAATGATGAAGTATGAATACGACTGTGGCATAATTTCACTTGAAGCATGGGTTTTGTTAGCTATAACTGTCTGGATGCTTTAGGTTGTACCAATTTTCTAGTCATTTGTGTTTTGACTTTTCCTTGACATTGCCTAGCAGGTCAATGTGAGTAAGTAGGAGAAATTTGTGTTTGTTTCTTAAGTAAGTTTCTCTTTTTAAAACACTGGCATGTTTTTCCATATGGCTAATTAAAGTTTGTATAAATGCCTTTCTACTTTCACTTGCATCTTGAGAGGATCATTTTTTTTTAATGGCCTAATTAACATAGGGACAATTAGGAACTGGAGGCCATGACCTAGTGAATTTCTCATTATTAATTAAAACCTCAAAAAGTTTCTCCATTGAGTGTCAATTCAAGAACCTGAAATAAATATGTCACAGGCCTATCTGGTATGAATCATACTGTGAACACTATGTTTAAAAGTCTAAAATTACTGTGCTTAAGAGAACTATAAAACAAAAATGTCTAACCTTGCTCCACTTGCCCAAGGAGAGATAATTTCCCAGAATGCTGGGTGAGGAGGGGCTACTCTTGTAATTGCCTGGTCTTGGGCAAATCATGTGTTGTTGCTTCTGTAAACAAGCTTGCTTGCCCCAGACTTCTTGTAGGCAGGATGTAGGTGGGTACATACCTGATTATACCTAGACAGGAAGTTCATCAGGATGTGTGCTTGCCCATGATTGTATGAAGGTAGGAAATACATAGCCTTGGGGTTATTGCCTTTGTAAAACCCTGACTAATGTAATTTTGTTCTATACCTTGAGAGCATCTTGGGTGCAGTCCTTTCCCATAAGTATCCAGCTTCAGTATCTGAATAAAGCCTCTTCTTTGTTAAAGATTGTTTAATTGTCAGATGTAAATCTCTGAAGGACCCCAGACCCATGACAATATGACAAGCTCATCAGAGATGTTGATGTAATCTCTGACTTCTCTGTTGGTAGTTTAATTTGTTGAGCATTGCTTTCTGACCCTTAGAAAGCCATAGTGATCTAGGTCTCATAAGCAAAATTAACAACAAAATAATCTAGTAACACTGTCTCTTTATAAGCTCAGTTCTGTTGAGTGGAGATACTGAGGGGGAGATGCTGAGGGAGTTTCTGAGATGGGATAGTTTTTGTTGTAGTTACTCCCTTTATAAAATGAATCTCCTTTATAACATATTTTTCCAAAAATGCAAATAATCTGTGAACTGTTTATGAGATTGTTTAAGAAAAACAAGTGTCTGTTTTCAGGAAAAAATAAGAACATAAGATATGTCATTTAGAATATGATCTCAACAGGTAGTGTCTGTCTAGAGAACTGTCTGGAGAAACTGCTGCATAAAGAAAGTGTGTTGTGTGTGTGTGTGTGTGTGTGTGTGTGTGTGTGTGTGTGTGTGAGTTACCTGTCCCATTACTATGATAAATGCCCAACAGGGAGAAGCTTAAAAGAGAAAAAACTTATTTTGGATAGAGTCCAACATGGCTGGAAGTCATGGAGGCAGGAGCTTCAGACAATTTGTCATATTCCATCCACAGCAAGGAAGTAGAGTGTGATGAATTTTAATATCCGCTGCCTTCCTCTCTCTTGTTCAGTCTGGTAGCACAGCCCATGGAATGGTATCAATCACATATAAGGTGGGTTCCCCTCATTAACTAACCCAAGTTAGAAAATCTCACAGACATGATCAAAGGTTTGTCTCCTATGTGGTCTAAATCCCTACAAAGTTGACAATTAACAACCATCACACAAATTTGAAACTGGCCTCTATATCAAGCCATATTGTGAATTATTAGTTACAATCAGTGACCTGCCAATCTCAGTATCAAACTGAGATTTAATAATTTACTCTGGATGAAGCACTTATGTGTATGACAACAAGTTAACCATAGGGAACTTACCTCCTCCGGCTTGCTCTTGCACACTATATAGTTTGAAAGACATGAGAGCAGGTAAACAAGAGATGGTCAAACTCCAAGTCAGGGAGTTTAAGTTGTGTAGAATCCAATATCCATCAGGAGCCAATATTATCTGGATGGTGTCATTAATAGCAGCTAGTCCCTCCAAACTAACAGTTTACTTATTCCAAGGCCAGATGTTCCTCTGACACTGGGGAAAGAGAATCATGGAGTTATTTCACTGCCTGGTTCTCAAAATAAGTCAAGAAGATAAATTTACCTGAAAATGTCACTCTGATTTAGCATAGCTAGAAATTTCATCTGCCTCTAAATCCTAATGTTCAGAAAACAATTGTAAAGTTTTAGAGGAAGTATGTGAAAATACTTGCTGTCCAGGAGGTCAGTTATCATTCTGAAATTGGCTCACTATGGGGAAAGTGCAGAGTGTCTACTTTAAGAATCTAAATTCCTGGTTTTGGTAGATACATCTTTTGGCTAGAGAAAAGCTGGCAACCAGAATGTCTGTTCTCCCTTTAACACTACAGAAAGTTGATCTGACAGATCCTTTTTATAAAGCAGAAAATCAACCACCCACAGCCCTTCCTATTGATATGCTCTTTGTCAAGGTAAGTAATAGATTAATCGTCTAGCTTCTGAGGAATTTTTTTTAGTATATTTTGACTATTTCATGTTAAAAGTGACCTAAATTAAAATTACTTAGTCTATTACTGATTTTCCTTCTAAAATTATAGTTGTGCTATAATGTGCAAATCTTCATTGCTCTTCAACATGAAATTAAAATTACACAGTTATTTAAAAAAAGAAGCTCAATTTACAATTTTTGAAAGAAGTCTTGGGCTTCAAAGCATAATTACCTAGAGCTCATTAAAATGCAGGATCATTAACCCAAGAGCTGAAGTGTCTAGTAATATTGGATATTTTGTAAGAGTAATTATGAGAGTCATAAATATTAAGTAATAAAGTAACACTCTATATTTAAAGGGAAAGTATTTGGCTTCATCATCCAAACAATATGAAAATACCTTGTAGGTCCCATTGGAATGTTAGAAAGCGAAGCACATTTGGCTTTCTTATTCAAACAGGATGTTATAATATTCCTATAAGCTCTTTGATGAAAACCTCAATGGACGAAATAGATTAATTAGTAAGGAACATATGCAGTTGTGCCATAGCTGCTATTTTCCCCTAAACTATCTTGTGGGAAAAAAGCAAGTATAAACAACAAGAAAATCTGAGAAGTAACTACAAAGATACAGACTTACATAGTGGCAGCAGTAATCTGTATAATTAGTAGATTTAATGGTGCTACGTCCACCTTTTTGATGATTTTCAGTCATTTGTCAGCTTTCTCCAATACTTACATATTTATTTTAATAATACATGTTTTCAATAATAATACTTTGAAAATTTCATACAATGTGTTTTGATCATTTACCCCACTCCTTCCACTTAACCCTATCTAGATCTACCCCCTACCTATCAACACAAATTTCACATCTGTTTTTATTACATTTAATTGAATAATCCATCGACTCTAATTTGTACCGCCTATATACTCCTGGGTGTGGGGCAATCCAATGAAGTGTGACTAACCTTCCAGGAGCCACACACTTAAAGAAAACTGATTCTCCCTTCCCCAGAAGCTAGCAACTGTCTGTAGCTCATCAGTTAAGGCTGCCAGCTCACTTCCCAGTTCCCAGGCCACTCGAGAATGCATACTGGCTTAATCTTGTGCAGGAAACCACAGCCACGGTGAATTCATGAGTGCACCAGTCCTGTCATATTTGGAAGACATGCTCATTCTGGACCTCCCCAATCTCTGGCTCTTGCGCCCTATCCACACCTCTTCCATTATGTACACTGAGCCTTAGGGAGGGGCAGGACATAGATCCCATTGGTGATTAAGCAATACACAGTCATTTACTCTCAACACTTTGAACATTTGTGAGTTTCTACATTAACCATCACACACATACACACACACACCTCTAATGAGGTCATAAAGCTGCATTAATCTACAGGTGCAGAATTATGACTTTAAAGGGCATTTAACAGTGCAATAGCATTAGGTTCTCCCCTGAGGATACTGTGCTCCCCAACCGTGGGTTTGGAGCCAGATTTTTAGTATGAAGGCATATGTTTCCTCTCTTGGAATGGACTTTAAATCCAGTCAGAAAGCAGTTGTTACCTGGTCAAATTTTGCCAGGTAACAATCAGTCATTATTGCATTTTACTGAGTTCACAGTTCAGTAAGTTTGGGTTTTCCCTTCACAGCCTGTCTAGTACTTTCCAGGAGTAGCCAAAAAAAAAGTTTCCTAGTCAGCATCAATTTGATTTCTCCATGTCCTATGACCAGCGTGTGACATTTTCAGCAATAGTGGCTTACTATCAGGTTTTGGTGAGCAACCAAGAGCAATGGAAATAGCCTGTATTTTTTTTGGAGGTATCCAGGACATCTCTGACTAAAACTCAAGGTGAAGTATCTTGGTATCATGTACGCGCCCAACCTCGACCAGCAAGGAAGAAGCTACTCCGGGAAGATCTTCTTCATGCAGTTTTAATCAGGATCCTTGAACATGTTTCTTCTGACCCGGGGGAAATGCCTGCACAGGCTTAAATCCCCTTTTGCTGACCAACCCCAGTGAGCCACATGGACCCTGCAGATAAGCTACTCTAAAGCAGAAGCAAACAGGCTGAACAGGCTTAACCAAATAAGGACTTGTTTACGCCAGAGAGTGCTCACCATCAGGGAGGTAGAAGGTGGAAGCCAGCGCCATCTTTAAGGCACAGCACTTTGCAGCTCTCTACAGTATCAGGCTTTTTTATTTGGTAAACTTTGTATACTGTAACTCTAATGAAATTGTTTTGTATAAATGTACATGTGTGTATTATAAAATAGCAGATTTCCATGTGAATGCTTAAAAGATCCCAGTGTTAATTCTCACTCCTCAAACATCCTCTGTTCCCTACCTTCCATCTCTGTTTAGCCTCCCCCACTATTCTCCTTTCCCACTTTATATCACCTGTACTCTATTAGCTACCCCTCCCGTAAGCACTTGCTCCACCCACTTCCCACCCATTAGTGGCCACTTTCTGGTTTTCTCAATTTTTCCAAGTTAAGCACACAAATCTAATATTGAACAATAGGTACACATGAGTGAGAACATGAAATACTTGCTTTTCTGGATTTGAGCTACCTCACTCAGTATAATGCTTTCTAGTTTTGTCCATTTACCTAAAATTCTCATTTTTCTTTATACTTGAATAAGATTCTATTGTATAGTGGTACCAGTCTTTCATAAATCCATTCATCAAGTGATGGACATCTAGGCTCATTCTATGTCCTAGTTATTGTGTCTAGAGAAGCTATAAACCATATATTTTCTGTAATGAGATTTCATTGTACTCCCATCAGAAAGAAAACAAGAGACAACAAATGCTAGGAAGAATGTAGAGAACAGGAAACTCTCATACACTATAGGTAGAAGTACAAATTGGTACAAGTACTGTGGAAATCATTGTCATCCCCACAGAAAATAATAAATCTACCATGTGATCCAGCAATATACCTTGTTGACATATTCTTCAAAAACCACTTCTTATTACAGGTCATATATTTCTTATAGTTCATTTATTAATATTTTAAAAATGATAATTTCATTTATATTTCTAGTTCTTTTTCATAATTACCTATTTTTGTTTAACATTATTACATTAAACCTCACATCTCACTAGGTATTGATTAAATTCATGAAATTTTGTGGATTCTACCTCTTTTCAGCTCTCTTCTGCATCTATGCATCCACCTGTCTACAAGGAGGGATTCAAAGCATTAATAATTCACAAAGCACAGCATGGAAGGTCTATGTATGGAAAAGTAGGGGCTTAGGAAACATAGATGTGCTACTAGATTTATTAGCTGTGGTAGTTTGAATCAGAATTGTCCTCCTTAGTCAATAAAACATTTGAACACCAGTTGGTGGCACTGTTGGGGAGGTCTTCAAGTTGCAGTTGGAGGAAATATATCCCTGAAGGCAGGTTTTTGAAAGCATATATTCACCCTAGTTCAAATTTACTCTGTTGCCTTGTGCTCATGGTTGATATATGATAACTCAGTTTCCTGGTCCTGCCACCTTGACTGCTGCTTGGTTGTATGCCTCCACACCATGATGAAGCTTCTTCTTTGGAAATGCAAGCCAAAATAAATGTTGTTTTTCTTCAGTTGTCTTTGGTCATGGTGCTTCATCACAGCAACAGAAAAATAGACTAGCTTCATAAATGCTCTTCAGGCTATCACCAGTGCCTCTCTAGCCCAAAGTACTCCATCCATTCTCTATATGGAGGCAACCAATCTTACTGATGTCCCTGTTGTCCTTCCTCCCTACCTTTGGCTTCTACAACTCAAGAAGAAACTTCTATTCTCTTTTATCTTTGTTCAGCATAGTTTATCATTTATGAAACAAATGAATGGTCAAAAATCTTTCCTCTTATACTTGGATGGAGAAGACAGACAATAAATCATGTTTGGCATGCCATGTTAAAACTGAAAAATTAAGAAGAAAAATTATTTTTAAGTCATTTGGTAATCACTATAATAGGACTGGATAGAAGGCTCAGCAGGTAAGTGTGCTTACTGCAAGCTTGGTTGTAGTGGTACATGCCTAGTGGTTTAAACCTCTAAACCCAGCACTGGTGAGCCAGGCAGATCTTTGTAATATTGAAGTCAGCCTCTTCTACATAGTGAGTTCAAATATAGCCACAGCTTCAGAGTGAGACCTTGTACTGAAAAAGAAAAAAATAAAAGGAAATTAGAAGAGCAAAACAAACAAAACGATGTTCACTGATATTTCTGAGGAACAGGGTGTGGATCCCAGCACTCACATCAGATAGAAACTGACTCTTTAAACATAAGGTTATAACAGTAATGTTGAAGCTAAATAGTCAGAAAAATAAATTAATTGTAAAGAAAGTCACATATTTTTAAGTGCACACGCACTCAGTTTATCAATGGCCTGAAGTAGTAAAACAGGAGCGTTTGCTGGTTCCCCAAGTCCTTTGCAGACCAGGGATAAAGATTAACTAGGTCATTAGGACAGGTCTGTACTCCTGAAAGAAAAAAACAAAAACAACAACACAAACAAACACACACACACACACACACACACACAAAAACACTACCATGTGCTTTTCAATTGTCCCTTAAGATACTACTGATATCATTTCACTTTGGTTTGCTCTGAAACTTCTATAAAAGTCATAAATGTAAAAAAAATTTAAAAAGTCATAAACATTCACTATTTTCATTCTAATATAGTCTTTACAACATTGGATATAGTTGATCAATATGTTTCTACAACCTTTGAATTCTTTCATAATAAGGACGAGGGAATGAAATAGAAATAATAATCAGGAAAGAAAAAAATCCAAAATAGCTATCCCCTTAGCTTATAATTTTGAAATTCCAGATTAAATTTTGTACTCTTTAGGTCCAAGTTCAATTTTTAGTCAACAAAATGAGATTTTCTGCTTCCATCAAACTGGAAAAGCCCCAGATTCCTGTGAACCTTAATCATGTCTCAGTAAATTGCATTTGACAACTCATGAGTAAAGAAAGCAGAACCACATCTATTAGATTTCTTTTTAAAAACACATGGGTTAGAAAATGAAGGTAGAAAGACTTGGTATAGAAATCTCTGGTTTTTCCAAAGCTGGAAGTATTTAGAAAAAATAATATTGAAACAAAAATAGCGCAAATTATTTTCCAAGTTCCAAATATGGTCAAAAGCTACTGGCATTAACTTTTCTGGAGTAACTTCAGTTGTTAAACTCAAGCCAGTAAAAAATTCTAAAATGGGCCAAATAATGATACTTGCAGTGTATTTCTGCTGACTAACTTCCACTTGGCTGTAACACAAAGAACATAAAAGTCATAAATGCAGATTTGAGCAGAACAGCAGCAAGGAAGTTATCAATTCATAATCAATTTATAATGTGCTTTTACACATTATTTGTCGACACAATGTAGGAAACCAGGAATTTCTTAAGGCGTAAACTTGTCAGAATGCCAAATTCAGTCACAATCACATTTGGAGCTGGTACTCAGACTCCTCATCTGGAGCTGGTACCCAATATCTACACCTGGAGCCCACACCATGTAGGCTGACATGCTGCAGAGGCAGAACTTTTTCCATGGTTATCATAATCTTCAACTGGACTGTAGCTAAAGATAATGTTCTGCTAAGGACTGACAAACCAGAAACGATCCTATATGTAATAACAGATACTAAAATGAGAGGATAATGTTTTATATTTGATTGTTTTCATTGTTTCATTAAATAATTCAGAAACTGGAAGAATCTCTTTTGAGGAGAATGTGGAAAAAGGTTTCTTGTATAACTTTCTTATTGTAACTTCAAGAGAAAAATTTGACAAGAAAGATACCCCCTTTTTTCCTGTAAAATTTTATCTTAAAATAAGCTTACTATATATGTATAAGAATATTTACATAAGTTGTAAAATATGAGAAAACTATAAGGTTGACAATAAAAAAACGGGATGCATATGCTGTGAAACACTCATTCATAATCCATTAAAAGCAATATTGTAAAATAAATGAGAGAGCTGCAGCGTGGATGAGAGCATGCTCAGACAGCACACTGCAGCAGAAATAATAAAAACCCAGAGGGGAAAAATCACACTAAGTAATAATCATTTTAAAATGTGTAGGCAAGAGAACCTTTTCATGCCCCTGCTTTTGTAGATATAAAGAGCTAGGCCTTATTGCATTCCTCTTAAACCAGCATTCCTCTGATCTCAGTCAGCTTCATAGCTTTCAACACAGCATTTGAGCTAAAGATTCTTCAGTATGTATTTATACCCAATATGCATGTGAATTTTTGTACATACATCTATCCAAACCTTGAACTGGATAGAAAGAGAAACCATATCAAGCTTCACAAATCCAAAACAAAGACCCAAGGTACTGATGCTACAAAAGTTACTTCTTAAAAACTCTTAGACTAATTAGTCCACAACAACTCTCCCCTTTCAGATGTTCAGGTCTCAGAGCCATCTTTGACTTCACAATACTTTTATATCCCATATTCTGCCCATTCACGCTTATTGACCTTCCCAGATCCCATATCTTTACCTCCAGTGATGCCATCCTGGAGTTGACACTGCTTCTCTGGCTAATAGCCTATGTCCTCAGAGTTAAACAGTTCCCACATGTCTATTCCCAAAATTGCAACTATAGTAACCACATCACTCTTCTGCTTACAAACATCTGATGGCTTTCCACTTCCCTGTAGTTGAAAGCCAGCCCAGAAAGTGCCACCTGAGCTGACCAGTCCTTATGGCTGTCCTCTAACAAACTCCACTTTTCCTGCTCTATTCCTTGCTAGGGTTATATCTGTGCTAAAAGTCCTACCTAAAAACATTTATTTCCTACCACTTCCTTCAGACCTTTCCATAATAGTCAAAGGGAAATGTACTTAGAATGCAGTCACCTTTCTTCTGTGTGCTCTACGTTGTGTTTGCCCACATTCATAGTTTATTACAATCAAACATACTATATGATGCACTTGTTTATTGACTGAGCTCTGTTCACATCCCAGGTAGAATATAAGACCCAGAAAATAAGGATTTGTGCCCGTTTACATAAGTGTTACATTGTCAATGCCTAAAATACTACCTGCTATACACAGTGAAGGGTTCCTGAATAAAAGGTTAAGATCAATTTGGCAGTCAAAATAATTGACACTACATGGAAGACATTGAGATACTTTTTTTTTGTAAATATATTGTTTCTTCAAAATACTTTATTCCTTATAGCAATTTTAGCAAGCCCTTCTAAACCCTCTTTCCACACAAATTCAAAGACTATTCCACTATCAACATTCTTGGCATCAAAAAAGATATTAATCACAATTAATAAAAAAAATGGTGACAGACTTTGCCTGAAGGCTGACATTTGACATCTATGCTCCCTCCTGATGCCTGTGCTATGTGTTTCACAATATAAAATGGCATATTCATTGTGTCATTCAGAGTGGCTTTGCCATCCTGGATACTGTCTCCACTCTATCATTTTTGATTCCTTCCAACTTCTGGCAACCATGACATTTTAACTTTTCCTAAAGGATCCAAGTATAGTACTCAGAAACCATGCTATGTGGCTCACAACCCCTGTAGCTCCAGATGCAGAGGGTCCAATACCCTTTTCTGAACTCTGCAGGCATCTGCCTTCATACATGCACATTCACCTACACAGACATTTATAATGAAGAAAAGTCTTTTAATAAAAGATTCTATTGTCTACATGTAGCACAGCATACTTATTGAATTCAGTCTGGGCTGTTATTTGTACATTGATGTTAACACTGTATGGACTCATCAGTCACTTGATGTGAGTAAACACCAATAATCCAGTTGCTGAGTTAGATGAAGCAGAAATCAAGGGAAGGTTCTTTTTTTCCATGTTGGGTGTTACCTGCTCTGTGGATTTTGACTGTCTTTTAGGTGCATGGTGCTACCTTAATTTGTTTTGATCTGAACTTCCCTAACATCTGTTCAGACACTTATTTAATATCTGTTCTTTAAAAGTATTTTAATGTGTGTGTGTGTGTGTGTGTGTGTGTGTGTGTGTGTGTGTGTATGTATGTATGTATGTCCTTATCTATATGAGCATCACATGGGTACAGTGACCCAGAAGTCAGTTGAGAGAACCAAATCCCCTGGCAGTAGGGAACTTTTGGATATGGGTGCTGGGAATCTAACCAGTGTCTCAGCAGTAACAGCAAGTAGTCTTAACCTTTGAGCTGTTTCTCTAGCCCCTGTTCATTTTCCATGGCAAGGCATCTATTCACGTCTTTGGCCCATTTCTTAATATGGTCATTCATTTTCTTATTATTAAATATAAGAATGCTTCACATAATTTGGAAAGCAGTCCTTTTTCAAATGTCTTTTGCAAATACTTTCATTCAGTTGGTTGTTTTTCTTTTCATTCTCTTGAGATTGTTTTTAATGACTGGGTAAGTATTTCACATTTTAAAATAAAATATCCTAGATCACCAGCCAAATGCCTATAAAATCATGCATGAATATCTTGCATGTGTTAGTTATACCACAGAAAGTGTCCATGACTACAAGTGCTCTTAAGTCTTTACACCTGGTAAAGTACTTCCCTTTCAAGTATGAAGAGCTGAGTTTGAATCCTCAGAAACATTGCTAAAAAGGCAGGTTTGGGGTTTGGTTTTGTATGCTCAACACTGGGATGTTAGAGATAGGCATATTCTGGAGCTCCATGGCCAGTTAAACTTGTGAGTAGCAGGCCAATGAGAGGCCCTATCTTGATAAAAAGATGGACAGTACCTTGGATGACAGCAGATACATTCACTAGATAGATAGATGATAGATAGATAGATAGATAGATAGATAGATAGATAGATAGATAGATAATACATACCTACATACATAGATGATGGATACATAGCTACATGTCGTGGACTAGTGTTTTTGGGGTGGCAATCAGCCCCCTGGGTTTGTTCCTGAGTCAGGGTGTGTGCACAGAGGAAAGACTAGCTATCAATGATGAAAGAAAGACAGAGACATAATATGTTGTCAGGAAGGCAGGTTCAGTCCATAATGAATGCTCCACTTTATTCACACACAAAAATTAAGTAGTCAACCAAAGGTGGGTTTAATGGTTGAGGATTTCTATTATTATGTATGTATAAAGAGCAGATAGCAATTACTTCCCCTAATCCTAAAGCCACCCAATAATTGCATGTACTCTCTGCCTTCAGTGTGAGTACAAACCCATCTGGGCCCAAGTCTATCATTATTTAGATAGGAGACACTCACCACTGAGGCCCAAACATCCTGTAGCCTATAAGCTCAAGTCTCAAAGACAATAGGAGTGATTTGAGCTCTTTAAACTCAGGCAAGATGGAATGGATTTCCACATATGGGTCCTGACAGATACATAAATACACAGATAGATATATAGATAGACTTATCCATTGCTGGCATTTCTTCCTGTAGGCAGCCTTGCTCATGCCCATTTATTCAAGACTAAAACAAAGATAATGTCATAGAGAAGAAAAACTCTATTCCTAGAAAGAGTATCTGAGTTTGGTGTTTGCTACTTGGTAAACAGCCTAGTTCCCTCCCTGTTCAGAGACAGCTTGAAATGACTGCAATAGCCTTGAGTAGTGAATGCTACAATTGCCCCAGAGTAACCCATTGGTTTTTCCCTTGTAGTTTCCCAGCATTCTATAAATAGATAAAATCATTAGAGTGCAGTATGACTAACATTCTAGCTGAACCTTTGTCAGACACATTCCAGATTTTTGAAATTAGCTTATGAAAAGAAAAATAAATTCTAGCTTGGATGAATCCATTTATCCTGACTGTATTATAGACCCCTATCTTTCTATCCCATATTGTAGGGATCCACTTGGCCTGGCAGCCATCCAGGATCATGCTTTGGTCTATAAACCTTTGAAAAAAATTACACTCTATGAAAGAAAATTTTGATGTGCCTGCCTCTTGGCTCTCACAAATCCTTGAGGCCAGAGCTCATGCAGCAGGACCAGCTTGTTCCAGAACACTATGTCTTCAGCAGAAAGTGCCTCCAGCAAATACTCCAGCATCACTTGCTCTGGACCCAGTCTACTCTGAGGAGCCAGGTGTGACTGCCTTGATGGAAACATCTAACCCAAAGAGATAAGTCTCAGAGTTATTTCAGACCACAGATATTTGAGAATCTGCAACTGCCAGATACCCCAAATTTCCTATTCAATAGTCTGTGACAAAATGTTAAGAAACCAAGGACCCAGAACCAAAAGCATATCCCCCACCCCAGTTTCCAGACTTTTGATCTTCTTAGCTATATGACCTGTATCTACTACAAACTTCAGTAAAGATGAAGTGAAAACATGTGACTACTTGTCCATGCAAGAGACTCTATTAATTCTTTTTTTATTCTGATGAACAAAAAGTTTTCATGGCAGCCAGGAAGGACCCATAGGCATGTTTCTTCTATATGAATCTCAATTTATATATCTGTAAAATGGAGATAAAATTGCCATATCATGGTCAATATAAAGACAGAAACAGATGTATGGCAATAATGACACTGTGGTTCTTTGAAAGAAAATGGCCCCCAAAGGGCATAGTACTATTAGGACGTGTTATTTTGTTGGAGTAGGTATGGCCTTATTGGAGGAAGAGCATCACTGTGGAGGTGGGTTTTGAGGTCTCTGTTGTTCTAGCAATGCTCAGTATGATAGACAGTTCACTTCCTGTTGCCTGTGGACCAAGATGTGGAACTTTCAGCTCCTTCTCATGTGTCGTGTCTGCCTACATGCCACCATGTTCCAGCATGATGATAATGGACTTTGAAACTTTAATCCACCCCAATTATATGTTTTTCTTGTAAGAGTTGCCATGGTCATATCTCTTCAAACAATAGAAACCCTAACTAAAACACACACTTAACTGCTCGGCAATGTTCTACTGGTTGTTTTTTTTTTTCTATTGATCATTCTGTTTAGGTTGTTTTTTCATCTACCATCTGCCCTTTGCTCATAATTTCTGGAACCCTCAGGTTCATAATTCCTCCTAAAACTCTTTCTTTTGGAAGAACATGTAATATGAAGGAATATTGGTTCTGTGTATCTGGTATATGCAAATAACATCTAATGAGATAACTGTTCTCATGTTGTTCCAGTTTCCTTTCTGTAGATGTGATTAAAACACCTGACAAAAATAACTTAAAGATAGAAAAGAGTTTATTACAGCTCACAATTCTAGGTTTCACTATCATTGTAGAAAATTTATACTCAGGAACTTGAATCAGACAGTCACATTTACAGTCAAAAGCAGAAAGAAATGAATGCATAAGTACTTACCTGCTTGCTTTCATGAGCTAGATGTCTCCATACTTATCCAGGTGGCTAAGGAATGATGCAGTCTCATTGGCCTGTCTCTTCCCAGTGAATTTATTAAGACAACTTATAAGTCTAGTAAGGCAGCAGTATCCTCTCATGGTGACTAGGTGACAATGATCCAGACTGTTCCTCTCTGTCCCTTGTGGACCTGCTCTCCTTGCTGCTGAGGATCACTGAGATCTCTAATCAGCATTTGGTAATGGTGCCATCAAATGGCTTCTATTTGTAAAGATGTGAATTTTACAGACTCCAATGTCCTTGATCACTTCCTTGCTACACTTCTGGTGTGTTTCCTCTTGTATTTTTCTAATATCTTAATTTACTACCAAGAGTCCTATTTAGAGATAGGTGTATTCCCCCTGTATTCATTCAGTATGAATGGCACCAGCCTTTTTGGCAGAGGCACATTATGTGGTGTAATGACAGTCTCTAGGAGGGACACAAGGCTAAGATCTCATTTCTGCTTGTCTCTATTTCAGAGACAAGCTGTAAATTGAAGCTTAGTTGCCATCTGTGTATAGGGATGCTAACACTGAATTTACACAACTACCAGTATTGCAGTTCTTTGAAAATGACAGCCTCCATAAATCATCAATCCCATCTGTGGTTTTGTTTTTATTAAATTAACCCAATAAATTAAGGTGATAAGTGCAAGAAAATAAACATGAGCATAATCTAAAAAGATTCTAGTGTCCCCTCCAGTGCACTGTCCAGTTGGATGGAGGGACTGTGAGCCAACTCAGCAAATACATCACAATCTTGAAGATAATGGGACTAACATTAATGAACATCTTCAAGGAGTAAACATTTCCAACTGTCAGGTAATCAAATACCAGGATAGCAGGAGGTGACTGGCATTTGAAAGACAAACCATGAAGGATCAGTTGTAATTACAACAAAAGTAATTTGAAATTTAACAAACGCCAAGTAGTTTGATGACATGGAAGTTATTCCTTAAACATTAGAATTTCAGGTTCAGAACTTAAATATCGCATAGCTAAATCTTCCTCACTGCTCAAATCAGTTAAGTGATCCTCCCATAGTCACACTTCCAATATGATATAGAAAGTATCAGGTGAATTTTAGCTCTTGTACTAAACAAAAGGTATGAAATGTGTTTTCTGTAGTATATAATGGCCTTTTCACTCTTCAGAACTTAAGTCATTTAAGATTTTATTTTCAATCATGTATACATGTGTGTCTAAGTGTATGTTTGTGCATGTGACTGAAGTGCCTGGAGAGGCCAGAAGAAGGCATTGGATCCCATTGAGGTATGGGTGGTTGAGAGACACCCTAAATTGGTGCCAGTAACCAAACTGCCTTCCTCTGCAAGAACAGTAAGTGATCTTAATTACCAAGCCATTTCCCCAGTCCCAATTCACTCATTTGAAGATGAACACACTGGGGTGGGGGCATATCTCAGCTGATTTAGCACACCACCAGTTTTTACATATATGGATACTGAGACAACATTCTTTCTTAGTTACTTTTCTGTTGCCCTGACAAAAGCAACTTATAAAGGAAGTATGTATTAGGCTCACAGTAGCAGGAACTTGGGTCAACTGGTCATAATGCATCTGCAATCAGAAATCAAAATGTGATGCATGTGCGTTCTTAGCTTGATCTCTTTAGCTTATATGTTCCAAGACCCCAGTTAAGGGGCTAGGCTTACACACAAATGGATGTGTTTCCACCTCAATTCACCTAATCATGTTAATCCCCTACAGGTGCACCCTAGGTCTGTCTCACAGATGACTCTAGATCTCATTAACTTGGCAATTGGGAATAACCATCACAGAAGCCATGCTCACTTTGGTCTCTCTAATATCTGAATATCTGTATCTAATATAGATATAAATATCTAATATCTGAAAAAAGGTCCAGGTTGGCTTTTGGAACTAGAATACTTCAAAAATATAATTAAATATAATTAGTAGAGGTTTTTCCATCATGTCCCCATTATAGTATAAAATATGAATATTGCTGATGAATGTTCTTTCACATGAGGCATCTTTTAATTATGTTTATAGCCTAGATGAAGATCTGAAATTGGGACTAAGTATAGGGGCCCACACCTTTAATCCCAGCATAGGGGAGGTAGAGGCAGGCAGAGCTCTGTGAGTTCAAGGCCAGCCAGTTCTACAGAGTGAGTTCTAGGACAACTTGGGCTATAGAGAGAGACCTTGTCTTAAAAGAAAAAAAAAAAACAGAACAAGGATATGAAATTGATCCCTTGATAATGGGAGACAACTAAAAGCAAGATTCAACAATAGACATTGTCTGCACTTGGCCACAAATCAGGCAATAATGGGATATTTATTGATCCCTAGTTTAGCAGCACAAATGAGATATGGAGAGGAAACAAAGTCTCTTCCCTGTAGTCACATGGGCATGCTCAGTTCACAGCTCCTGGATCCAAAAGCTGACCTAGCTTTCTGAACACTCCAGGATGACTCACTTGTAACGTGATGCTTAGATTCCCTAATAAAAAAGACAAACATTGCACTAATATTTGTAAACACACACACACACCACAGAGTGTGTGTGTGTGTGTGTGTGTGTGTGTGGAGAGAGAGAGAGAGAGAGAGAGAGAGAGAGAGAGAGAGAGAGAGAGAGAGAGAGAGAGATCATAGTAATGGTACCTTGATTCCTGCTATGCTGTCAAAGTACAGAAAACAGGTTTCATATGGCTCCAAATTCAGGTTTATTTCATGGCCCATCTGGCTCACCCTGCATGGATATCTTCCTTTTAGAAGCTAAGAATTTGTGATCTCCTGGATTGTATAGCATGTTCATTTCTTTGGAGCTCCAGAAAAGATAAAACCTATAGCTTGACACTCTCATCTTCCCCTATGCCTCCCTGGCAGAGCACTCAGCAGCAACCACCTTACTGTACCCTTTATTCACAGGACAGCATTTCAACATAAAGGAGGGCTATATGTGTATTTTTACTGCATTTCTTTCTATGGGAAGCCATATTTTTTTTCAGTTCTTCCCCTGGTACTGTAACTATCTTTCCTAAATTAAATATGTAACAAATTGTTCAAAGGACCTTATTCCCAGGCTGTTTTAAACCATCATTAAATATCTTCATGCTGTCTGGCAGTTATTTCTCATCAGCGTGTGACCTTAGGGACTGGTGCAGAGGTTTACAGTGGAGAGGAGAAGGGGGTTGATACTGAGCCAGGAAGACACTGAAAGGGACTGCATATATAAGGTCTGCATAATGATGCCAGAGAAAGGGACAGACAGAGGTATACACACAGCAGAAAGCTTGTTCCCCAACAGACTTGTCTCTACCCCAGCTCCAGGTACAGTAAACTAGGAGAAAGTGGGAAAAGTAGAAGAAATGGGAGAAAGGCTAGATGAGAAAAAAATGAAAGGCGATGAGGCTGGGAAGATGACCAATGAGAGAAAAATGACAGAAAGCTACACCAGAGAAATATCTGGGCAAGTCTTGAATTCATTTATTGATTTATTCATTAATTAATCCAAGGAAAGGTCTATACAATGATGAAAAATTCTCTCAGGTTTTATGTCTGCTAAAGGGGACAGTTTTCAGAGTGCTTAGCCCTGAGACTATTCTATTCCTTACATGTAGGCTGTCATGTCTAACAACAAACAGATGCAAAGAGCCTCATACCAAAGTAGATAGGCGATTCAAGGGGTGAACAATTCAAGGCTGAGCCACACTGCAAAAGGTGCCAATTCCTGGAGTTAGTGAAGCATGTTCCATAGAGAGAATGAGGCTATCCTGGAGAAAATATAAGCCAATAAAGAAATATACTTAATGTTTTCAATAGCTGTAATTATCTCAATCTATTGATCTTAAAATCTTTCTGAAAGGCAGTAAGCAAAATGGGATTAGATGCTAGGTGCAGTTTCATGTGTTGTGTGTCTGCTGTAACATACAACCATTTACTTTAATATTTGTGGTATTGAGCAAGAATTCCTAAGAGATATAAATGGTGCATGCCTGTGACCCCCAGCAGATAAATGGACATTATATGATGTACCTTTTAAAAAATAAACTCCACCTGGGTGTGAGGAGATGGCTCACTTGGTAAAGGGCTTACTTTACAATTATGAGGACCTGAGTTCAGAATCCCAGAACCCACCTAAAAAGTTGGTCACAGTAGATGCTAATAAAAATTATACGAGAAAGGAATGTGTTGCTCAATCTTGTTTTTTGGCAGACATGCATACCACAGGGTTATTTGCTGTTTTAGACTTTCTGGCAGGAACTAAATTGTGTGTTGTAAGTGATGAGGGTCTGCTTATAATGGAATGAATTTTCTGTAGGATTTTTGTATCTCATTCATTTATTCAAGTCCAGGACATTTGAAGTATCTAGAAAACAGCTTGGAATAAAGAAAGCATCTCATTACAGATCAAGAGACAGGCTTCTAACTCCAGTTTCCTTGCTCATTGGCAATAGAGTTTCATATAATATTTGTCATTGCTCATGTCCAGTTTTCTTATTTGTGAAACAAAAGAACTGGACCAGAACATTTCCAATGAGACATCTTCATAGTGGATAAAGCACGGGCTATGCACATATAGAGGACCAGATTTCAGATCTCTAGCACCCACATAAAGCCAGGTAGTCATATCACCCCAGCAGTAATCCTAGCACTTGAGAGGCAAAGACCAAGAATCTTGGAACAGGCTGGCAAATTAAGCTAGCTGTATCAGAAAGAAATTAAATTGGAAAACTGTTGAGGAAAATATCTGACATCAGCCATTGCCTACACACACATATGTGCACACACATGCAATCACATACACATGCATACATGTATCCAAACACAGATGCTCACACACAAATAAGGATCAATATGAACACTCACAAGTAAATGTGCAAAGGTGTCAAAAAATAGGTCTCCACTCCATTATCTTAAGGTCACAGCATTGAAGAGGTAATGGAAGCAATCTCCAGAGCTGACAATTATCTAATTCAATGTTCAGGACATTGGTCTTTGACACCTACTGTGGTGGACTATAATGGCAGTGAGTGTTTGCAGTGTCATGCTGCTCCTTGTCCTGTGCTGTTCTGACTTCTAGCATTTATTGGAAATAAAGAGGTAAAAAGGTCAAGCCTGTATTAGAACTGGAGGAATGGAAAAGCAGAACATAGTAAAGCCCCCTTTTAAGCTTCATATTTATTGTTTGGATAACTGCAGGCATATATAAGAATTGCAGAACAGAATAAATTTGCCTTGGGCTCTTCAACCAGCATCTGTTCATCTTGTATTTCATATAGAGTCACCAAAAGTAAGAAATTTACATCAGCACAATACTAATTTCTGAGCTACAGACTATCCCAAGTCTAGTTTCTCCCCTTATATACCTTTTCTGTTCCAAGTACAAGCACCAGACATCTGATTGTTAGATTGAGTGATTGGTTGGTTGACTGACTGATTTATTGATTGATTGATTGATTGATTGATTGATTGATTGATTGATTGATTGACTGTGAGGGCCAATGGCTGAATATGCACTCTCAAAATATGCTAGTCAAGTGCTCTATCACTAAGGTTCTTCCACAGTTTTTAAAGACCTGCTTTGAATTGAGAGTATGTAGGATTGCTTGTGTATGGCATAGAGTATACAGAATTGTTCAGTTTTGTGGGTCCCAAGAGGCTAGGGTTTACAACAGCCAAGCCATTGATGCTCGGTGTGCCTGTAACCCCAAACCCAAGAGTAACAGCTGAAAGAGAGGCTGTTGACAGACATATTCAGTGAAAGAATATGTGACTGCATGAGCAATTAGAGCACACTTACCTTCATTTTCACAGGAAATAACACAACCAGTCTTAGAGGGATTCTTCTAAATATTAATTTCATCTTACTTCCTCTTGGAACTATCATATCAGATATTAGACAAGAATTAAATTTGAACCATCATGAATACTAGAGACAAGGATTCTAGTCCCACTAAGCATCTGTTGCCACAATTCTCAAGGTTAAGGCTACCTGCTCTCCCCATGTGTTCACTGAAGTATAGCTCATTAGCATGCTTATCACCAAATACCATCATTAACCCTGCACCTTTGATAAACTTTTGGTTCACAAGTTTTCCACCTGATTACATGAAATTCCTTATAGCACTCAATAAGTAATTGTATCACATGTTTTCCTCAGCATGCAACATTACCTACAAACTAACATTAAAACACAACCCTCTTCACACTAATCCTGTTGATGCTAATGTTTTCAATCTGCTATTACTGATATAATTCTCTATGGGAAAATTAATTTGGGCTCAGTTTCTATAACTAACCTTCAAGACTTTTATTTTTTTTTTGAGACAGTGTTTCTCTGTGTCACAGCCCTGCCTGAACAAGGACTCACTTTGTAGACCAGGTTGTCCTCAAAATCATAGAAATCTGCTGCTTTTGTCTCCCAAGTGCTGGGATTAAAGGCATATACCAGCACTACACAGCCCAGAATACAGATCTTCATCAGTTTTATTTTTTTCAAAAATAAAGTAGGTGCACATGTGCATGTGTGTACATATGTGTGCGTGCATTTGAAGGTAAGAGGACAGTCAGCCTCAGGTGTCACTCTTCAGACACCTTCCACCTTCAGTTTGAGACTATTCCTCAGTGGTCAAGAGTTTCACCAGAGGACTGGTTGGGCCTTAAGCTTCAGACAGCCACCTCTTTCTGACTTTTGTCTTGTTCTTTTTTTTCCCAGCTATTTATTTTTCATTTTTCTTTTGTGATATATTTTTTGAAAATTAATCTATTTAAATTTGAAACAAGCTTGTTTTTCATGTCAATCCCAGTTTCCACACCCTCCCATCCTCCCCTGTTTCCTCCCACCAACATCCATACCATCCTGTTTCTGTTCCTCAAGGAGCAGACTTCCATGGGGAGTCTTCAAAGTCTGTCATGTCATTTGGAGCAGGGCCTAGGCCCTCCCCCATGTGTCTAGGCTGAAGGAGTATTCCTCTATGTAGAATGGGCCCCAAAGTCTATTCTTAAACTAGGGATAAATACTGATCCATTACCAGAAGTCCCAGAGACTATCCTGTCATCCTAACAAACAGCTATATTTAGGGAATCTGGGTCAGCCCTATGCTGATTTCGCAGCTATCAGAATGGAGTCCATAGCTCCCCTTGTTCAGGTCAACAGTTTCTGTGTGTTTCTTCAGCCTGGTCTTGACCCCTTTGCTCAACACTCCTTCCTCTCTGCAACTGTATTCCAGGAGTTTGGCTCAGTGTTTAAATGTGGGTGTCTGCTTTTGCTTCCATTAGCTACCAGATAAAAGCTCTAGGATGGCATATAAGGTGTCATCAATTTCATTGTCAGGGAAGGACATTTAAGGTAGCCTCTCTACTATTGCTTAGATTGTTAGTTGGGGTCATCTTTGTAGATCTCTGAACATTTCCCTAGTGCCAGATTTCTCTTACTATATTCAGAGGATAAAGGGACTGAGAAAGAAATCAAAGACACATCACTTTTTACAAAAGCCACAAACAACATAAAATATCTTGGGGTAATGCTAACCAGACAAGTGAAAGACCTATATAATAAGAACTTTGAGTCTTTAATGGAAGAAATTAAAGAAGATACCAGAAAGTGAAAAAATCTCCCGTGTTCTTGTCTGTAGTGAGATATTCACTTTGTCTGTGCCTGTGCCTTAGACCATGCCCATTGGGGTTAGAGACAGGGCCAGACATGACCTGGGGGAAAAGGCTGAGGAAGGGTTGGAGCAGCTTTCTTGCAGGTGGACGCTGGAAGTCTTAGGAACCTATGGAACCCTCTGAGTTCATCTGCCTATGTTGTGAGTTATTTCTCCCTGAATAAACATCTATTCGGCCTAATTGTTTATCCTGATCCTTATTAAGCCACAGTACTTGTCTTGTTCTTATTGGATAGTGTGCCACTGTGTCTGTCTTTTCAGATGGCTCTCAGAATCCCAATTCAGGCTTTCATGGTTTTGAAGTAAGGGCCTTCCTTGATAAACATGTCCCAAGTCCCTCTTTGACCTTTTACTTTCCAGACATAGTGCATATTTCTGATTTAAACATGTTATTCTCTCAGTGTTTTGCTTTGGTTGTGGCCTTCAAGTGCTTAAGACACTGTCACATTCCTTAAGCTACTCAATGACAACAACAACAAATAACTGCCCTCTATATAATCAAAAAAGAATAGAGGAAAGCAAAGCCATTGGTTCCATGTTCTTCATGCTGTATGGTCAGCTTTCCAACCATCATTCACTTTCACACACAACCTTTCCTGTCAACCAACACACCACTCTGCATTAGACATCTAGCCCCCTTGCCTCAATGCCCCTGGCTTCCCATTGCAGTGTCTCATGCTATAAACAAAGGTGTATTCAATAGTTCACGCCAACACTTTATGGGCAGGACAGAGGTCTATAATCAAAAACAATTTGCTCCTGGACACGTGTGTGTTCATACTATAAGCTCATCTTTAAAAATCAAACCACAAATATACCATGTCATGGAGAAGCAGAGATGAAAGGTGAAAGTGCAGGTTACCAGAAAGAGGAAGTGACTCATTTAAGTCCATAGGAGGAAAGTCCCTGTAGGTTGTCTTGATATTTCCCAATGAAAACATCAGGTTGCTTTTTATTAAATCAATTGCTTCAAAACTGGATTCACAAGGTGACAACATTATCAGGTGACACAGTCTAAGCCATGATGGCTGTTCTCATGCTTAAAGCCTTGTAATGGGAGCCAAGTGTGTTCAGGGACCAAGCATGTTAACATGATTTACCAGCACAGTGGCACTGTGATCCCTGAGTGTGCTCTAGTCTCATCAGCCATCATACCCGCTTTGCCAAGAGGGCTTCTATCTTGTCTAGTCCATCTGTGATGTCTGGTCCATGTTCCATGCTGTTAATTTTGCTAGAATGGATGTAACTAATCTTTGCTGCCACTGAGTCTTACATTTCCTCTGAACACAAACCTGGCCTGGGCTGTTTGCTCTTGTTTTTCTAAACTCAGTGATAAGGAAGTTGAGGCTATCACATATCTCTGACTCATCACTTTATTCACAGATCCATATGCAGCCCCTGCCACATGAGGAGGAGGAAATGAATACAATGCTGTTTTTACCTGAGGAAAGCAGTATAATAAAATTATTAAACCCAAGCCATATGATATTTAATAAGGGCTGGCTTGGTATAAGTATAAAACCAGTTATCATTATGATTATTTTTAAGCACTGTGCCCTCTAGTCATTTAGGTTACCAAAAAAATGATATCACACACACTGTGTTACCTACAAAGTGATATTCAGGAGGGAGCTGCAGTACTGTTGGTACTTCCAGGTGTGTTCTGCTTTGGTGTTTGAAGTCATATCCATAGATCTCAAAGGACAAAGTATTTGTCAGTGTCTGGGTACCAGGTATTGGACAGTCAACACTGTTAACTTTGGATCACATACATCTTGATAACCCCCATATAAGTCTACATAGTCTATACTGTAAGGACTTTCTATGAAGTTGTACTATAGCCACCTGGAATCTCATACATAGACAAGAGCTGAACTTTATTCCCTCTACAGGTGTTTTCTAAAGGGGTCAGTTGACATAAAGTCTGCTCATGACTATTTACATTTTGATCTCTGTCAAAATAAGTCTTAATTGATTTTTAAGGTGTTTACAAATGTGATAGCAACCCTCATCACATATCTCTTCATAAATAGCCTAATATTGTCACTGAATGTGGGCTCCAGTTTTCCTTCTGCAATGCTTCTGGAACTTTCACTCTCTCAGTCAGTCAAACATATTATTAATGTATATTTAAGTATAAAAATACCCCTGAAGGAACTAATATATTTAAACACTGCAGTTTTCAAAGTAAGAACCCTCTATGATTTTCAGCATTAACAACAATCAATACACACACACACACACACACACACACACACACACACATACATACACACACGCATGATAAAAATAGATTACATTCTCCAGGGTAATAGCTATTTTATTATTGGCAGGATCAATTACATGTCTGTTACCTCTTTTCAAGTCACCTTTAACAGAGTGTTTCATTAAAAAAATTATTTTTCTCTCCCAGGAAAAATTATTATTCATCTTTGGAGAGAACATCTTGTCGAGTGGTGCCATTCAACAAAATAAGGCAAATATTGCTGCCAAAGCACAGCAAATGTGATTACCCAGGCCAAGGAGAAGCCCATAATTAGATCATTTCCATGGAAACAACCTAATTACATGTGTAAAGCAGTAAGAATTGAGCTGCACATTGAATATGTTAATACCATTGTCTATGTTGTAATGTTTCTGCTACTTAGCTTTCCTCAGATATAAAATAGAAACCACTTAGATAAATCCAAACTCTGCTAAATGAATAAAAATTCACTTTATGTTGCATGTGCATTACATATTAATGTAGTCTTGATATTCACTGTTTAAAATCAACATACAGTTAAGCTCTTAAATTAAAAACAATGCTTCAATGTGTATATTGGTAAAAATGTGAAATACATGTAAATAGTCAAATGGCCATAAGTGAGCATTCTGGAGTTTCACATGGCACAACAATATTTATTAGAACAATTGATGATAGGGTGAAGTAAATTAATTTTTTAAAATTATGCATTCTTTTCTTATACTAGGAAATAATTTTATGTGATCTAGAATTAGTCACTTAAAGGCCTGCTAAGGTTTTATTATTATTATTATTATTATTATTATTATTATTATTATTATTATCATTATTATACATATCAATCCCAGTCCCCTCTCCCTCACATCCTCCCCTGCCCCATGACCTCCCTCCCATCCCATTCCCCACCCACTCTACAGGGAGGGTGAGGCCATCCAGGAGGGATCATCAAAATCTGTCAAGTCATTTGGAGTAGGGTCTAGGCCCTCCCTCCTGCCTCTAGGTGAAGGGAGTATTCATCCATGGGGAATGTGCTGCCAAAGTCCTTTTGTGCACCATGGTTACCTCCTGATTCCACTCTCAGAAGTCCCTTAGACTGCCCAGGCTTTCTAAGTGAGACCCATGTTCAGGGGATCTGAGTCTGTCCACTGCTGGTATCCCAGCTATCAGTCTGGTGGTTCATGAGCTCCCTGAGCTGCCCCTTGTTCATGTCAGCTCTCTCTGTGGCTTTCCGTACCCTGGTCTTGATCCCTTTGCTCATCATTCCTCCCTTTCTGAAACTGAATTCCAGGAGTTCACCTCAGTATTTAACTGTTTCCAACAGCTACTGCATGAAGGTTCTAAGATATAAGTTCCTTATCAATCTCATTATCAGGGAAGGGCATTTAAGTAGCCTCTCCACTGTTGCTCCTATTAGTTGGGGTCATCATTGTAGGTCTCTGGATATTTCTCTAGAGTCAGTTTTCTCTTCAAACCTATAATGGGTCCCCCTATTATGGTATCAATTTTTTTGTTCTCCTCTATTTGTCCCCCAACTAAATCTTCCTGGTCCCACATGTTCTCCTTTCCTCCCCTTCTCTTTCTCCTAACTCCCTCTCCACTCATCCCCCCAATATGTTCAGGAGATATTGTTCCTTTTCCCTTCTGTGAGGGACCTTGTATGTATCTCTTAGGTTCTTCCTTGTATCCTAGTTTTATTTTGATGTTTAATATGACCTGTGCCTGGGACCACAGCATGAGGGACAATGGAGAAATTACAGCAACATTATTTCATTAATAGAATAATGTGTTTGTGCTTTGAAAATATAAAACCTACATGTCTGCTCATAACTACCTCTTTTTTTATATGTGTATAATTCTTTATTATAAATAATAGTGCTAAATATAAGACAAATTCAAACAGCATTCTGCATCCTAAAAGGTCAAAATTGAATTTCTGTGATTTTTGGGGGGGACAGGGTTTCTCTATGTAACATTCCTGACTATCCTGGAACTTGCTTTGTAGACTAGCTTGACCTCTAACAGAGATTCACCTGCCTCTGCCTCCAGAGTGCTGGAAATTAATACATGTGCCACCATCAACCAGAAATTTCTACAACTTTTGTAACAAAGGCTAAAGATTCTTAGATCCTGTTACTATAACTGTTAATTGTCAGCTAAGGGAAAGCCACATCTGCAGCAATAAGACCTACTCATCACTAAAGTCGCTTTCCCCATACATCCTGCATTAATTTTAAAGTCCTTTCCACTCTCTGGGAAAGGAAATTTTGTATCATCTTTCAAATTTATTCTAATTTTAACCATAATATGTAATGTTTTAAAGAAATAATTTTCACAATTTGTGATATTAGTTTGGATTAATTTTTCTAATGCAAATGATTTTGAACCTTTCTCCCTAAGTCATCATTTTTTCCAGTTAATTTTTACTACATAAATCTATCCCCTTTTTCCTACTGGATTTAAATGAAACATTGACCTGATAAACATAAATGACCAATAGACCTGTATGCATATCATGTACTTGATAATTCCAAGTAATTTAGTAGGTAATCTTTGTTAATTAGAAACTAAAGTTGGATTGATAAATTGATAGAGGGTGAAACATAATTCCTCTCACATGCCTGCTCTGTAACTTCTCCTTTCTTTTTTCTTACTCCCTATGAACATATAGTTCTTGAGATTCAGTGTATCAATGAGTTCTTTCTGGAGAATACACACATATATGCATGACACATATGGTACACATATGGTCTGGTGTACATACTTGTTATTACATGTAAAAACTTTTGCCAGGTTATATTATTTTCTTTTTTTTAAATTTTACATGTCGATCCCAGTTTTTTCTCCCTCCCTCCTTCCCTTCCTCCCTCCCTCCCTTCCTTCCTTCCTCTCACATGCACCATATCCACCCTTCCCTCCCATCCCCCCAACCCCATTCCATATGTAGGGCTATGCTATCCAGGTGGGGTCATGTAAATCTGTCAAATCATTTGAAGTAGGGACTAGGACTTCTCTCCTATATCTAGGTTAAGGGAATACCCTCCATGGGGGATATGTCCAAGGTTCTTTAGTGCACCAGGTTGCACTGTCTGAGGTCCCTTGGACTGCTCAGTCCTTCTAGCTGAGAACCATATTCAGGGGGTCTGAATCAGTTCCATGCTGAATTCCCAGCTATCAGTCTGGGGGGGGGGGCATTAGCTCCTCTTCTTCAGGTCAGCTGTCTTTATGTGTTTCTGCAACCTGGTCTTGTCCTCTCTCTCTCTCTGTATCTGGATTCTAGATCGACTCAGTGTTTAGTTATGGGTCTTTGCTTCTGTTTCCAACAGGTACTAGATGAGGGCTCCTTGATGGTGGATAAGTTAGTTTTTGATCTCACTATCAGGGAAGGGCATTTATGGTAGCCTGTTGCACCCAACCTCAACCGGCAAGGAAGACGCAACTCTGGGAAGATCTTCTTCATGCAGTTTATTCAGGATCCTTGAACAAGCTTCTTCTACCGGGGAAACGCCCTCATAGGCTTAAATCCCCTTGCTGACCAACCCCAGTGGGCCACATGAACGCTGTAGATAGGCTACTTTAACACAGAAGCAAACAGGCTGAACAGGCTTAACCAAATAAGGACTTGTTTATGCCAGAGAGCTCTCACCATCAGGAAGGTGGAAGGCAGAAGCCAGCACCATCTTTAAGGTGCTGCACTTACCAGCTCTCCACAGTAGCCTTTCCACGGTTGCTCAAATTGCTAGTTGGAGTCAGTCTTGTAGGTCTCTAGACCTTTCTTTAGGTTCAGTTTTCTCTTCAAACCAATAATGGCTCCCTCTTCATGTTCTCTCTTTCTCTCTCTTTCTCTCTCTGTCTCTGTCTCTGTCTCTCTCTTCTGTCTTCTATTCCTACCCTGACTCAATCTTCCTAGTTGAACGTGCTTTCCTCTCCTTCCCTTCTATTTCTCCTAGTTCTGTCTCCATTTACTGCCTCCCCTATTTCTATGGGCTCTGGGGGACTGGTCCCTTCCCCCTTTTGTGAGGGATTTTATATGAATCTCTTAGAATAAACCTTGTATCTTAGTTCCTCTGGTGGTGTGAATTAAAGGCTGGTGATCCTTTGCTCTAGGTCTAAAAGCCAAATATGAGAGAGTAGATACAATGTTCCTCTTTTTGTGACTGGGTTACCTCATTCAGGATGGTATCTTCAAGTTCCATCTACTTGCCTGCAAATTTCAAGATTCCATCAATTCTTTCTGCAGAGTAGTATTTCATTGTGTAGATATGCCACATCTTCTTTATCATTTCTTCAGTTAAGGGGTATCTAGGTTGTTCCAGATTCTTGCTGTTACAAATAATGCTGCTATGAATATAGTTGAGCACATATCTTGGTTGCATGGATGTGGATCATTTGGGTATATGCCTAAGAGGGGGATTGCCAGGTCCTGTGGTAAACTAGTTCCCATTTCCCTGAGGAACAGCCACACTGATCTCCAAAATGGCTGTACGAGTTTGCACTCACACCAGCAGTGATGGAGTGTTCCCCTTTCTCCACATCCTCTTCAGCATAAGATGTCATTGGTGTTTCTCATTTTAGCCATTCTGGCAGGAGTAAGATGGTATCTCAAAGTTGTTTTGATTTGCATTTCCCTGATAGCTAAGGATGTTGAGCACTTTCTTAAGTGTCTTTCAGCCTTTTTGATTTCCTCTATTGAGAATTCTTTCTTCAATTCTGTACCCCATTTTTAATAGGGTTATTTAATGTTTTGTTAACTAGTTTCTTGAGTTCTTTATATATTTTGGAGATCAGTCCTTTGTCAAATGTAGGAATGGTAAAAATCTTTTCCCAGTTTGTGGGCTACCGTTTGGTCTTGTCTACAGTGTCTTTGCCTTACAGAAGCTTCTAAGTTTGAGGAGGTCCCATTTATTAATTGTTGATTTCAGTGTATGTGCTACTGGAGTTATGTTCAGGAAGTGGTCTCCTATACATAAGAGGTTCAGTGTGGCTGGATTTATATTGAGATCTTTGATCCATTTGGATTTGAGTTTTGTGCATGGTAATAGACATGGGTCTATCTGCAGTCTTCTACACACCATCATCCAATTGTGCCAGCACCATTTGTTGAAGATGCTTTCCTCCTCTCTTTGTATTCTTTTAGCTGTTTTGTCAAAATCAGGTGTTCATAGGTGTGTGGGTTAATATTGGGATTTTCGATTCCATTCCATTGGTCTACCTGTCTATTTTTGTGCCAATACCAGGCTATTTTCAGAGCTATAGCTCTGTAGTAGAACTTAAAGTCAGGGATGGTTATGCCTCCTGAAGTTCTTTTACTCTACAGGGTTGTTTTGACTATCATGGGTCTTTTGTTTTTTTCATATAAAGTTGATTATTATCCTTTCAAGGTCCGTGAAGAATTGTGCTGGGATTTTAATGGGGATTGCATTGAATCTGTAATGCCATTCTCAACCAAGTGTCCCTGGCTGGAAATCTTCAAACATGTCTGAACCTCCAATCTTGCTCACCTCAGTGGAGCCATTTGACAGTATCTCCAACAACCTCAGGCATCCACTGGTCTTTATCTTTTCTAACTGAAAGTTAACTTACCTCATTGCTATAACCAAGAATTAAAAAAGAAGTTATTTTGACTGGTAGGATGTGGTAGCCAGATGCTTCTAAAGTCTGACAACAGAGAGAGAACAGGAAATGGGTTAGGCTATAAACTCTCAGGCATAAAGGGATGACCCTCTGATGGCAAGTCTTCATATTCTAAAGGTATTGCAACCTTCCAAAACCCAACAACATTGGTTTGGGGTAGGTGTTCAAACAATGGAGCCACTGGCAGGGCACTTCACATTTAATTCTTCTGATTTCCATAGTTACTGATGGTCAGAGATAGGAGATTACTGAGGACTGTCCTTACTACCACTCATCCCCAGACATACATTGTCAGGCTCCAAGGAAAAACTGTACTGGGGAGAGCAGAGAGGAAGTATGTGTGGCCTTTTCACCTTCCAACTGGTCTGTGCTTGTGAGTCTAGCAATGCCCTTTTTCTATTTTCATCCTAACCTCTTTCTAACCACCACAAGGAGCCAAGGGATTGTTCTCCTGCTGAGGAAGATAGGGAAAGGGTGAGGGCTCCAGGACTGCCTTCCAGGCAATAATACAAAAATTTTCTGGTAAAACCTGTGTTCTTTCCTAGGCTTCTGTGTTCAGGGGTTACAGACTCATACTTACAATCTGGGAATTAAACAGAAAATTATGCATGTCCATCATAAACCCATTTAAATATTCTCTTTAAATAGGTGAACCATGGTGTGTGTGACATGAGAAGGAAACTAGCTGGAAAAAAACAACTTCATCAAGAAAAACAATACATAGAAGAGAGCTAGAACTTGATGCAAAGAAACAGCAAAGCTCAAACCTGGATCCTTTTTTGTTTTTGTTTTTGTTTTGTTTTTTTTGTTTGTTTTTCGTTTGTTTGTTTGTTTGTTTGTTTTTGTCAATTGGTTAGAATGTTGTATGAAGCACTTTCTTTCTGATTTCTCAATATTCTTCTCTGTTAAGCTTTGGTGACTTAGTCTTGAGTCTTCTATGAGCCTACTATTGCAATTCTATAGGTGTCACATGGGAGGCATCAAGCTCATTATGTTCCCTCTTGCATGCCTATAAGAGGCCTTAAGCCAGGATGCTAAGCTTATTGCAGATCCTGCTTCTTTGACTGTTCAGCTACCCATCTGGGACACACTCACATTGTTAGGATGCAAAAAGGAGGACATTGGGAGACAGGCTCTCTCCATTTGTTTTTATCCAAATCCCATGGCCCTTTAGCTGTATTTCTTTTCCTATTGATTAATGACTATGGGAAGACTATCTAGGAAAGATGACAATGAGAGCCTCTGCTTTGCCACCTTCATCTTCCTCTTTAATAGCACCAAGAAATAGTGTCTCTTAGGACTTTTCTCAGCCATTCTGTGACACACACACACACACACACACACACACACACACACACACACACCTACCTTAGATAATTCCTGTTTTTTATAAAATGCAAATATAAGGTTCACCAATCCTCCTTTAATCTAACTGTAATTTTTTCTTAGTTTGTATTCTTCTGCACTTATTTGCAGACCTCACCAGCTTGCCTGTCTAGCTAGGGTTCCAACAGTTTCACACTGCCTCTTTCTCTCTACTCTGGTGCTTTGTTCATGATCCTGGACCACAGGAGACATTCACTTGACAAGAGCTTGAAGCTGGACTCTTGAGCCATCCCCTCTCAAACCAGTCTACTCTCAACCTAGTTCTCAGGTACGGGTTCAGCCTCACCTCTTCTGTGAGGCTTCCCCTTTCTCTCTGAGTTCCAAGACTGTGTTATCTTGTAATGTACAACATTTGTGTCATAACATGTGACAAGTTACTGCCAATTGCCAAGCAAACATTTTGAAGAGCAAGAGTGAATTTTAACAACTGTGCTACCTAGCTATTTCAGGCCCTGCCTCATGTGGTACTTAGCAATAGGCTCACTGGCTGGGCAAGATTCTTAGAACACTTTCACTGCATGGATGAATGTCACCCTATCATACCATCTTTACATAACAAAACTGTAATTATAAGAAAAAATTCCAAGAAAGTATGGCCTTTTCTCTATACTGCTATGAAGATTTGGTCTTTTCTTATACATGTCTATTGGCATTTGTCATATTACTGTAATATTTTCTTTGTACAATATCCCACTTAAACAGTAAATTCTTGTGCATAAAGAAATAATAAAATTTATATTTCTATTAATTCTATATTCACTAAAATTGCCATAATACAATAAATGTCCAATGAATATATAAAGGTTAATTCGGGTGCTTGTGTGTCATTATCTCTCTCAAATGTGCAACAGTTTTTGACAACTTAAGATAAAGAGCTAACATAAGGCTAACACTGAGTTATTCTATAAATCCATCATCTAAGTCATACTTAGGAGGGTTGGGTAGAATTATAGATAGGTGTGTGCTATCTGTGCCAACTCTCTCATATTACCTTAAATGTCCTGAGTTGGCTATGCATTGATACTGCAGTCTGTGGTTTTTAAAATCTACATTAGAGAACCATTAAGTATTTAAACACCACCATTAAGAAATTAAGGAAGTTGATACATTAGAAAACATAAAGAGTTTATCTTATTTTGGTGCCTGCTCCTGGGATGCCCCAGGGTTTGCTGTACCAATATAGATTGCTTCTTTGAGCATAGTGAATGTCACTCTCATCATGAGTGCAGAGTTTAAACTTGTTTTATTACTGAGTAACTTACCACCACTCTAAGCTCCATATTCTTGGAATAGTCTTGAGAATACATCTGTTCTTTGTTGCATCTAATTTGGTCATTTCTGTTAGTCAAGGGCTTGATAAACAGAAGCCAAAGGAATCTATTGATGAGCACACTGCAAGAGTCTTCTGAATATGGACTAAGCGATGTAAGAGGATTCTGAGGCATCGGCAATGCTGACCAGCTGCTGTGCTTTAAGAAGTGACCTAGATGCAATGCATCATCTCTGTTATTGTCCCCCTAATGTTCATCAGGCATCCAGTGGTCAAACTTGGCAGGTGTCTTGGAATAAACCCCTATAGTTTCATACAAAAGTCTCTTTTCCAGTCTTTATTTTCTCTTCGACTATTTTTCCCACTAATTTTAATGTAATGTTATCTTGTTGTGTAATATGAATTCTTTTATGACTTAAGTAATCCCCATGCCAAACATGTATTTATAAATGGAAATATGGAGATATAATAACTTAACAAAAAATAACTCAATATTTTCTCTATTAAATTCACTTTTTGATTAAATAGTTTCAAATTTGATATAGACATTTTTGTTTTATTATTAATAAGTCACCGTTTTAATATTCTATATATTTTTAAATTTTTATTCATACTTAAAAACTAACTTGTGTTTATCCCATCATCATGATCTTCATACTTATCTTCTGACTTTCATGGAGAAAAAAGACTGTGAGATTGAGAAGATAAATAATTATCACCAAAATTATGTTTATACTTTAAGAATAGTCAGGCAGGGCTGGAGATATGGCTTATTTGGCATTGTGCTTGCCTTCCTATCTACCATGAGTAGGAAATCCTGGATTTTATCCTTAGTATAGCTTAAACAGAATATGATGGCTCATGTCTATAATCTCAGAACACACACACACACACACACACACACACACACACACACACACACACACTAAAAGATGGAGGCATTATATGGAATCCATCATTGGCTAAGCAGTGAGTTTGAAACCAGCTTGGTCTACACCGGGTACTTAAAAGACCTAAAGGAATTGGGATACAATGATGAAAATCTATATAATGTTCTATAGACACTATTAGCCACATTAAGAACCCATCAAGACTTAATCCTCACAGCCATGACATATTGGTATTTTTATTCTCTTATATGACAGATAAGAAGACCAAGCTACTGAGACACAAATTTTCCAAGATGGCAGCATAACCTCCTGATAGGGTAAGGTGGAACTCCAGGGCACTGACTCCAGAATTGTGCTGCTAACCATTTTGATACTCAACCTTAACTAGCTTACATCTTCCACATCCTTATAAAGTCTGCAAAGTAGCAATTAAATACTCACCTGTAATCCCATCTAAAAGCTTTTACAAACTGTGGAGAAATGACAAACAGGGAACAACAGTGGTATAGCTAAGAAACACCTGAGGGCCAGTCAGTTGAATCAGTTAATGGACAGCATGAAGGCCAGTGAGATGGCTCAGCAGGTGTTTGCTGCACAAACCTGTCTTTTTGAATTCAATCTTCAGAATCCACGTAAAGGTGTAAAGAGAGAAATGACTGAACAAAATCCCTTGGACCTCCACACATGAACCATGATTTGATGGCCTACAACAACATTATGTATGCACAAACACATATATACACACATACAAACACAAAAGCACATACATATACATACAAATACATTCACACATATATACATACACATACATTAACATAAATACATATACACGTATACAAATACACATGCACACATACAAAAACACACATACACACATACACACATACAAACATACACAAACACACACATACCACATATATACACACACATATGTTTACAAACACACACATACAAAAAACAACCACACGCTTACACACAACTACAACAATAACAACAATAAACACAAATGATTCCTCAAAGCCCACCTTTTTCTCCTTCTGACCATCAATAGTGGTACTTTAAAATAAATGCTATATCTTTGAGTGTTTCAAAAATCTAAATGCTGTTGAGCTGAGATACTGAGCAAAGGGAGAATTTTCTTTTGCTCTCAGTAGCAAAAGTATCCTTGCAGCCTGCTATTATAACTCTTCTGCTTCTTCTGTCAATACTGCCCGGGGACATGCTGAGCTTTATTCACCATCTCTGTATTTGAGCCCTGAAATGAGCTTATTGATTTATAATCAGTATAACTCCTGCCTGACTCCTGGGTGTGACCATTCACTAATATAGGGTCTTCAGGAAAATTTCTCACTACCCTTCAGCAAAATCTGCATCTCATTCCTTTGCCACTCTGACATTTATTTGATAATTAAAAAAATAAACACACGCTAGATGTGTGGCTGGAATTGCCTGTACTCATGTTCTAAGCATGCTGATGATTAGAACTATATAGAAAAATACATATATGTTCAGATCTTTGACCTATTTAACAGTTTTGAGGAAAGAATAAGAAGGATTTGTGTGTTTGATGCCATATGCCAGAAGAGAGAAAAATAAAAGGTCTGCCAGTTAGAAATTTTATTTTAAAATCTAGGAATCCCATTTCAGGAGAAGCCAATTTTATAACTCTTTATTCTTTTGTTTCCTAAGAAATGCGAAAGGGTGTGAAGGTGACACATACTCCTTACTTTGGACTTAAATCTCCTTAAATATAAATCAACACTCATGTGTAATAGTCCTTAAGCATGTAAAAGATGTTCTGTGTTGCTCCAGAAGGGTGGTTATAGTACTTCTGTTCTTCTATTTAACTTAAAATTACATGTTGGGGTAACATTCACTAGAGATTTAAATTTGTCCAAAGTGAGGAGAGAAACCATTGCTAACATGAAATGAAATTCCATATGCACTGAGCACTTGCTTTAGAAGAAACTTTTCTGTAAATGTATGTGAATTCATCTAGTGATTTGCATAGGTAGTCTTCTTTGTGAGTGGAAAGAAGACCTATTTAGAAGTACAGAGGGGACTAAGAAAGGTTGGAAAATGGGCAGTAAAGTAACCTTGAGGGTTGGTGGATTCCTGACAGATAGAGTGATCCTGGAAGGTAGATGACGGTCCTGATAAACCCAGGCACAAGAGTAAAGAGGAACATTGATTGTCTGTGTGTTATTGGCTGTTGAAATGAAGAACTTTGGTTGGCTGTTCTGCTGTGGTCAACTTCCTCACCCTCAACAATGCCATACTTACAAGCTACACATACAGTGCGCCCTGTCCTTTCCTTAGAGAAACTCATGTTACTAATGATAACAGAAAAGTCATTGTCATTTCCCAGATAAGTGCCATTCTGCAGACCATGAACAAGTGAGAGTTTGGACCTGGCTACTGGGTATGGAGGCTCTAGAAGATTCTAGACAGCAGCAGAAATTCTGGGGATGATAGCCTCAGCCAGGGCTGTGAAGTACAAAGTTACCAAGTGGAGCTCTCTGAAAGAATACTGGGATGGAGCTTGTAAAGATGAACATACTTGTGTAGCAAAGCGCAGCTCATAGCCAGCAAAATGCACTTTGACTACTACAAAACCCAAGTCTAACTCCAAACCTTTCTTATGGCCACATCCCGAATAAATATGAAAACATTCAACATACAAATTGTTCCACAAAAAAAAAGAAGAATTAACTTATGAATGACCACATACTGTCTGCTGACATCAGGTTTCCTGATCCTAAGTTCCTTCCTTCTTTCTTAAAGCCACTCGAAAAAACAAGGCAGGCATGATGAGGCAACTGACTCAGTGAAGCTGACACTTGGTCATAGAGCTCAAGTAACTCTAACAGCAGAATCCTGAAAATCATGAATTTCTATGCCTTATGCTTCCACCCATTCTCAAGGTATGAAATAGACATTTTAAAGTTCATGAGCACTGTTCTACCCATGAAGGAAAATCAGGTAAGTGGTTAGGGTAAAGCCAGATCACCATTCCAACAGACCCTTGTTGAGATGGAGTGCTATAGTGACTCTGTGACTAGGATTGTATGTTCCAATGATGTTTCCTTCCTTTATCTCTCATTCTTCTGTTCCTGGACCTCCTTCTATTTCCAGACAAGTGACAGAGATTCCTGATGATAGTTGGCAGCCTAACCCTGAGAGGTCAGGAAGTGTGTACAGTGGAGTAGTTGTATATTACCTACTTTCTCTTTTCACTCTGATTTTTAAAAGCATTCCCCAAACCATTCCCTTTTAAAGGCCTCATTTAGCCAAATGTTTAAACACAATTAAACAAATGTTGTAAGTAGACACACTTATTGAATAAAACAATCCATAGCAGCTCTGTCTTCTGTTCTTAAACATGCAATCCCTCAGCAGGCCTGAAGTCATGAGGGCAGGGGATTGGAAGACCCTAGCTTTTAAGTAGACAGTGAGTTTTAGAAAATCTAGGACCTGGGAGGGGGTCCTTCCTGCCCACAGTGCACTTTGCCGAGATGGTAGATATGGGAAATGCCTTCTAGCTGATGTTTATTTCATAGAAAAGGGGGAAATGATGGTACTGAGGAAGTTGGATTGGCACAGAGAGTTTGGCTTCCAGCTACAAGAGGGAAAGCTTGACACTGGGGAGAGCATGAAGTTTACTAATTGCTGAACAAAAAGGCTGTCTCCAATTCAATACTTAGTGATTATGAGGACCCCTCCACCTCTGTCTCTCAGGGCACTTTGTGATAAATGTCAAAGGTATCACTCACATAAACCTGGCAAGAATCTGAGCTCTGGAGGATGAATTCTCTCCAGGCTTCACTATAGCTACCCAACTATTGCGTTCCTCCAAGCTTTGGAGAGGTCTTGCTCATCGAAGGTGCTATACTATGAACTAAATGTTACAGGCATTCTCACCACTCTTATGACCTGCGTGGGAGAACCCTAAGTATCTGGAGACCCTCTTGTCACTAGAGAATGATTTAAGGCCTAATGTTCTGTGATAGTGATAAAGTAAAAATGACTGTGGCCCTGTGAGAAGAGTCAACCCTAGCTCTCAGTGGCCAGTCTATAATCTGCAAAGGTTTCAACCACTCAGGTCTAAAGATCTTGAGGTCTAAAGATCAACAAAGTCATCATTGTAAGATTCTAGGAGATACTGAAAAATGCAGCTATCATAAAGTTTTATGTCTTTTTCATGTTGATCAAGGGCCTAACACCTACTTTGCCCATCACCCTAACATCCTAGGATGCTGTGGCAGAAGACCCACAATTTCACTTTCCTTCTTTCATAGTTTGTTGTCAAATGATTCATTCTGATCATTGATCTAGCTAGCTACAGATGCAGCCCACAATTCCAAATACTCAAGAGACTGAGACAGGAGAACCACTGGAGCATAGGAGTTTATGTATAACTGTGAAATATATCATCTCTTAAACAAGCAAGCTCTCCTGAAAAGTCACATTTATACTGCGTCTTGCCTTTTACTTTACTAGGGAATAAGGACCCAAAGCAACAGCATCAAAATCCAAAGGGCATTCCTATTGTCCTCTGGGATTTTCACGTAAGAAACACTTGGAAGAAAAGAATTTTTCTGTCTATCTAGGGGTGAACTAATTGGAAACTCACCCCTTTAAACAATCAGAAGACTTCATTGTGTGTACAGTTCTGAGCATGCCCTGTGCCCGTGTGCTACAGTATATGTTCATAAATTATTTTATACTTACTTAACTGACTTTGCTGATAACCTAAATTAAATGTCAGTAATAGTTGTTTTGACCCCACTTGCTAAGTCACATAAGCAGGAAATGAGTGAAGCCTCCTAGTTGGGTAAAACCTTCCTATGGTTTCCTGACAAGTACACTGTCATCACAGTTAATTGAGATTTGAGAAATGAGTAACAAAACAGCAGTGAGTGACAGTATTTGCAAATTAGTTGAAGCCAAGGGAGTTTTTGCCTGGGGTGATCAATCTGAAAAGATAAATATATGGAAAATCAATGTTAGCCCCAAGTATAATTCTTGTTTCCCTGCTGATTTTTTTTTTCATGAACCAAAACACACAGATTTGACTCTACTTAGAAATGTCGTTTTTGTTTTCTTCTATGACCCTTTATGGGGACCTGTAAAGTTTCAGATGAGATTTGTAGTAGAAACAATCTGAACTTAACTACGCTGACCATAGCAGGGGCTCATCCTGTGCCTTGCCTTCCCCAGTTCAGCCCCTAATAAAGATCTTGCACAACACATTGTATGAAATACTGGGTGGGGGAGCTTTTCAAATTTCTCTCAAAAATTGTCAATGTCCATTCTCGTTCTGATCTTATTCTGAGCTTATTTCTAATGTCTTTCCAATGTTAAATATATGAAGTTAGTGCAAAAGTAACAAGCTGGGAAGGAACACAGAATCATCAATGTCTATTTCTAGGTGGAACCATTGCTCTATAGCTCTATATTCAGCAGTCTGTACTATGTCTAGTGCACCGCTGTCTATCCCAAACACAACATGTTCCATTTAGATTTTTAAGGAAGTCACCATATGGTTAATATGCAATGCTTTCCTGTCAAAGTGGTTCATGTTTTTCAGATAGAACTATGTAATCTGTTTGGGCTCAAAAATTACTTTAACTGAGACAAACCACTTCTCTGTGATAACAAGATGGAATCCCTGTTGGTCTTTTGACATTTACACCATAGAGAGACTGAATACACATAAACATGTTCAAGGTTCTTTTTCTCTGAGGCTCCTATAGTTCAGTAAATTTCAGCAAAGTATAAAGCTTCAACTAAATGGTGGGTTTTGAATGCCTAGTTGGTTTCTAATATCAGCGATGACAGGAAAAAAAAAGATAACCCATGTCTTAAATAGTGATCAATCTTTTACTGTTCTTTTGTTTCTATATCTTTGCTTCTTTCACTGTTTGTAATTTTTTATTATTTACTTTTTCTTTTTCTTTTTTTGAATTTATTATTATTATTTTCTTATTTTACATATCTATCCCAGTTTCATCTCCAACCCATCATCTCATGCCTCCCAAGTCCCTCTTCAACCACATTCACCACCCACTCAACAGGGAGGGTGAGGCCTTCCAGGAGGACTCACCAAAATATGTCAAGTCATTTGGAGTAGGGTCTAAGCCCTCTCTACTTTCTCTAGGCTAAGGGAGTACCCCTCCATGGGGAATGTGCTCCCAAAGTCCTTTCGTGCACCAGGATACATCCTGACTCCACTGTCAGAGGTCCCTTAGACTATCTAAGCCTTCTAAGAACCATGTTCAGGGGGTCTAAGTTGGTCCAATGCTGGTTTCCTAACTATCAGTCTGGTGTTTCATGAGCTCCTCCTTGTTCAGGTCAGCTGTCTCTACGGGTTTCTGTAGCTTGGTCTTGACCCATTTGCTTATCACTACTCCCTCGCTGCAACTGGATTCCAGGAGTTCTGTTCAGTGTTTAGCTGTGGGTGTCTGCTTCTATTTCCAAAAGCTACTACATGAAGGTTCTAGGATGGTGTATAAGTTAGTTATCAATCTCATTATCAGGGAAGGACATTTAAGGTAGCCTCTCCACTGTTGCTCAGATTGTTGGTGGGATTCATGTTTGCAGGTCTCTGAACATTTTTCTAGAGTAAGTTTTCTCTTCAAACTTATAATGGCTCCCTCTATTTGTCCCCCAAGTCCCACATGTTCTTTCCTCCCCTTCTCTTTCATCTAACTCCTTCTGCACTCACAGTTCCCTGCCCTGCTCCCAATATGCTCTGGAGATCTTGTTCTTTTCCCCTTCTGTGAGGGCCCTTGTATGAAGCTATTAGGTTCCTACTTGTATCTTAGTTTCTCTGGGGGTATGAATTGTAGGCTGGTGATCCTTTGTTCTATGTCTAAAATACATATATGTGTGAGTACATACCATGTTCCTATTTTGTGATAGGCTTACCTCACTCAAGATGGTTTCTTCAAGTTCCATCTATTTCCCTCTGAATTCCAAGATTCTGTTGTTGTTTCCCACTGAGTAGTATTCCATTGTGTAAATGTGCCACATCTTCTTTATGCATTCTTCAGTTGAGGGGCATCTTGGTTGCTTCCAGGTTCTTACTATTACAAATAATGCTGTTATGAACATAGCTGAACAGATGTCTTTGTTGCATAAATGTAGATCATTTGGATATATGCCTAATAATGGAATTGCCGATTCCTGTGGTAGACTGATTCCCATTTTCGTGAGGAATTGCCATACTGATCTCTAAAATGGCTGTACAAGTTTGCAGTGGAGGAGTGTTCCACTTTTTCCACTTCCTCTCCAGCATAAACAGTCATTGGTGTTTCTGATTTTAGCCATTCTGACAGAAGTACATTGATATCCAAGAGTTGTTTTGAGAATTCTCTACTTAGTTCTGTACCCCACTTTTTAATTGAATTATTTTGTGTATTAGTGACTAGCTTCTGGAGTTCTTTGTATATTTTGGAGATCAGCCCTCTGTCAGATGTGGGGTTGTTCAGGAATAGTTTCCAGTCTGTGAGCTGCCATTTGGCCTTGTCGACTTGTCCTTTGACTTACAGAAACTTCTCAGTTTCAGGAGGTCCCATTTATAAAGTGTAGATCTCAGTGTCTGTGCTATGAGCATTATGTTCAGGAAGCAGTTTCCTGTACAAGTTCATTTTAAGGTACCTACCACTTTCTCTTCTAAGAGGTTCAGTGATTTTTAGGACTATAGTTCTATAGTGCTTAAAGTCAGGGATGATGATGCCTCCAGAAGTTCCTTTATTGTACAGGGTTATTTTGGCTATTCTGGGTCTTTTGTTTTTCCATATGAAGTTGAGTATTATTCTTTCAATGTTAATGAAGAATTGTGCTGGGATATTAATGGTGATTGCATTGAATCTCTAGATTGCTTTTGGCAAGATTGCCATTTTCACTGTTTATCCTACCAATCCAAGAGCATGGGATATCTTTTAATTTTCTTCTATCTTTTTTAATATCTTTCTGTAAAGAGGCAATGTCTTGCTACGTAGGTCTTTTACTTGTTTGCTTGGTATTATTCCCAGATATTTTATGTTGTTTGTGGCTATTGTAAAAGATAATGTTTCTCTGATTTTTTTTCTCAGCCCCTTTATCATCTGTATATCAAATGTCTACTGAGTTAATCTTGTATCCTGCTATTTTGCTGAAGGTGTTTATCAACTGAAAAAGTTGTTTGGTAGAGTTTTTGAGGCTGCAATTAGTGAAAGTTTGACTTCTTCCTTTTCAAATTGTATCTTATCTCCCTTTGTTTTCCTATTGCTCTAGCTAGAACTTCAAGTACAATATTGAAGAGATATGGAGAGAGTGGACAGCCTTCTTTTGTTTCTGATTTTAGAGGAGTTGCCTTAAGCTTCTCTCAATTTAGTTTGATGTTGGCTATCGGTTTACTGTATATTGCCTTTATTATGTTTAGGTATGGTTTTCATGAAAGGCTTTTAGCAACTAGTGAGATGATCATATGATTTTTTTTCAATGTGTTTACATGGTAGATCACATTGATATAATTTCATATTTTGAACCATCCCCACATGCCTGGTATGAAGCCTATTTGGTCACGGTGGATGATTTCTCTGATGTGTTCTTGATTGCCAGTATTTTATTGAGTATTTTTGCATCAATGTGCATGAGGTATATTGGTCTATAGTTCTCTTTCTTAGTTGTGTCCTGTGTGGCTTGGGTACAAAGGTAATTGTAGCCTTGTAAAAAGAGTTGGGTAATAAACCTCTGCTTCTATTGTGTGGAATAATTTGATGAGTGTTGGCATTAGCTATTCATTAATTTCTGGTAGAATTGTGCACTGAAGCCATCTGGTCCTGTGCTTTTTTTTTTTTTTTTTTTTTTTTTGGTTGGGAGGCTTTTGATGACTGCTTGTATTTCATTAGAGTTATAGGTTTATTTAAATTGCGTATCTCTTCTTGATTTAATTTTGGTGATAGTTATCCAGACATTTGTCCATTTCCATTGAATTTTCAAATTTTGTGGAGTACAGGTTTTCAAAGTATAACCTGAAGAGTATCTAGATTTCCTCAGTGTCTGTTCTTATGTCCCCCTTTTCATTTATGACCCTGCTAACTTGCATGTTCTCTCTTTGTTTTTTGGTCAGTTTGGATAAAGTTTTGTCTATCTTGTTGATTTTCTCAAAGAATAAACTGTTACACTGATTCTTTGTATTGTTTTCCTAGTTTCTACTTTATTGATTTCAGCCCTCAAATTGATTATTTCCTAGCATCTACTTCTCTGGGGTGAGTTTGTTTTTTGGTCTAGGGCATTCAGTGATGCTGTTAATTTTCCAATGTGACTGTCCTCTGTTTTCTTCATATGGGCCCTTAATGAAATAATTTTTCCTCATAGCACTGCTTAAGAGCAGTGTCCCTTAAGTTTGAGTATGTTGTGTCTTCATTCGCATTAAACTCTAGGACATCTTTAATTTCGTTATTTCTTCCTTGACCCAGGAATGGTGCAATTGTGCATTGTTCAATTTCCATGAGTTTTAGAGCTTCTGAAGTTTGTGTTCTTGTTGAACTTCAACTTTAAAGCATGGTGGTCTAAGAAGATACAGGTATTTTTTTCCAATTTTTTCTGTCTGTTGAGGTTTGTTAAATTGCCAAGTATGTGATCAATTTTAGAGAAGGTTCCTTGTCTCTTAGAAGAAGGTATATTCTTTTGTGTTTGTATGGAATGTTCTACAGATGTTTGTTAAACTCAATTGGTACATAACTTCAGTTAGTTCTTTTGTTTCTTTGTTAAGGTTCAGTCTGGTGTTCCTATCTAGTGGGGAGAGCGGAGTCTTGAAGTCTCTGACTATGAGTGTGTGAGGTTTTATATGAGCTTTGAGTTTTAGTAGTGTTTCTTTTATGAATGTGGGTGCCTGTGTATTTGGGGCATAGATGTTCAGAATTGAGACTTTATACTGATGGATTTCTCCTGTGATGAATATGAAATGACTTCTTCATCTCTTTTGATTGATTTTTTCTTGAAGTGTAACTTGTTAGACTTGCTTCTTGGATCATTTTGATTGGAAGATCTTTTCCCAACCTTTTACCCCAAGATACTATCTGTCTTTGAAGTTTAAATGTATTTCTTGTGTGCAGCAGAAGGATAGATTATGTCTCATATCCATTAAATTAGCCATGTCTTTTGAAAGGTGAGTTAAGACCATTAATATTGAGGGAAAATAAGGACTTTTGATTGTTAATTCTTGTTTAGATTTGTTGTTGGCAGTGGTATTGTGAGAATATATGCCCTGTTTTTTTTGTTTGTTTGTTTGTTTGTTTTGTTATGTTTTGTTTTCCTTTTGATTCTGGTAAAGTGGGATTATCTATTGCCTATTTCTTTGTGAGTGTAGTTAACTTCCTTGGATTGGAGTTTTCCTCCCAGAACATTCTGTTGGGCTGAATTTGTGGATATATATTTTGAAAATCTTGTCATTACATATCTTGTTTTTTTCCATTTATATTCATTGAGAGTTTTGCTGGATATAGTAGCCTGGGCTGGATCTATGGACACTTAATATTTGTAAAATATCTATCCAGGATCTTCTGGTCTTCAGAATGTCTATGGAGAAGTCAGGTGCTGTTTTGATAGCTCTGCCACTTAATGTAACCTGACCTTTTTCCTTTGATGCTCTTAATATTCTTTCTTTATTTGTTATGTTAGGTGTTTTGACTATTATGTGAAGAGGGGGCTTTTTTTCTTTTTTGGTCCAAGCTATTTGTTGTTTGGTTTGCTTTTTATATTTTCAAGACAGGTCCGTCTTAAAATTGGAAAAGTTTTCTTCAATGATTTTGTTGAATATGTTTTCTGCACCTTTGAGATGGGCTTGTTTGACTTATTCTGTGCCTATTATTCTTAGGTTTGGTCATTTCAGGGTCATTTCCTGGATATTATGTGTTAAGGATTTGTTGTATTTAAGATTTTCTTTGATCAATAAATCTATTTTTTCTCTAGTTTATCCTTGGCACCTGAGATTTTTCTCTTCAAGCTCTTGTATTCTGTTGGTTATGCTTACATCTGTAGTTTCTGATCATTTACTCAGTTTTTCTATATGTAGTGCCTACCCTGACCAGCAAGGAAGATGAGACTTTGGGAAGATCTTCTTCATGCAGTTTTAATCAGGATCCTGCACACGCTTAAATACCCTTGAGCTAACCAACTCCAGTGAGCTACGTGGACCCTGCAGATAGACTACTCCAACACGGAAGCAGACAGACTGAACAGACTTAAACAAATAAGGGCTTGTTTATGCCAGAGAGCCCTCACCAACAGGAAGGTGTAAGGCGAAAGCCAGCACCACTTTAAGGAGTAGCACTTCGAGGCTCTCTACAGTTCACCCTTTTTGTTTTAATAACACAACACGCAAGGGTAAAGCAGTGGACATTGTGATAACCCTGAATCCTGGTAGTCAGCCAAGTCAGTGCCACACCTGTCCGGCATCTTTTTCCTGGAGGTGGGGCCTCGTACACCAACCCACATGCAACCAGACTTGTCCTTCTTGGAGTTGCTCACTTCCAGAGCTAACTCAGAGTGCAGTGCTAAGCCATACAACCTGAGCATGAAGGATCAATAATTGTTCATGACTGTGAGCCATGCTTGGGGACACTGTCCTGCCCCAATGGCTGTAAATGCCTGGACAACCATAGCTGCATACCGCTTCTGAGCAAACCTCATCTAGCAAAGGCACCACAGGCCCACGAAGGAGATAAGAAACAAGATTACAGCCATGGCTCCCATTCCTGCCCACTCTTTCAGATGATCCATGGCAACAGGAACCACGATGACAATCCTGCAGCCTGTCCCACATCCACACGTGTTGAATTTACTGCAATGATGGCTACTCACAGCTTGCCATCAGGTCATCAAAGTCAGCAAACCAATATCCTAAAAGATAGCTAGACAACTGTTGTAACAAATTAGCAGCATGTGTAAAGTTCTCACACTGAATGCTGGTAACACACAAGCCTGGAAATTTCATTTCACATCCCAATTGGGCCACCTGCCACAAGATTTTTATTTGCTCCTGCACCAGATCAATTCTTTGGTTTACAATCATTAAACCTCCTTTTAGTTGAGCACCAATTATGGATTGAGCATCCAGGGCGGTAGCCACATTGTTGGACAACTCATTTAGCTTAGAGGCTGTTTGCACTGATGTGCTCATAGCCACAGCAGCCATGACTGAACCCACAACTGCAAAAGAGATAGCTGCAACTATGGCTGCTATAATGCCAAAATCTCTCCATGCAGCCTCTACCAAATGGGCCATAAGATCTGAAAATGGTTCCATTGGGCCTTGCAGTATCTTTGTGAGGTTACCACTCACCTCTCCCTTATTGGGTAATGACTTGCATGCTTTTATGGCAATCTGATTTACTTGTTCAAGACTTAAGTCATTTTGTAAGGTTTTCCAGACCTCAGGGCAAAAGGAACGCCCTGTACCTGGGCCCCGCCCTTCCTCACTCTGATCAGGAGAAGGCGCCAAAGGCATTGTTCCTGGAGGGTCCCTCCCCTCCCCATATCACCATTTCTCTTCTCCCTTCCCCCTATGCCCCTCAAGGGATTGTTTTGAACCTTTTTTATGAGGGCTTGCAATTCTTCCTCAGAATCTGTTTCGTCAGTACCTAACTCTCCTATGTTCTCAACCTCTTCTGATCTTTCTTCTTGTAACATTTCTAGTGCAGCTTTCCCTTTTTCCATCTCCTCTTTACAGTACCTCTGGTCTTCAATACAGCTATGCACTAACTTCCAAACAGGTCGGACTCTGGACTTTAGCATCCCTTGTTCCCAAGCAAAGTCAAGATCCCTACCCAATTTGTCCCAGCATGCTAGCATGAGGTCTCCCAAAACTGAGAACCAAGGTGCAATGGCATCCCTTTCACTCTGGAATCTTTTTAGTGTACTTTTCTTTATTTTAAGTTTCTTTGACAAAAGTAGCTCCTGAAGAGCCAGAAAAATTGGATGAGACTCAGAAGTCCACATTATGAAAATTTTACTTTCAGTTTGTTACAACCGCTCACTCAATGCCTGAGGATTTATTGCCACTTTTTTCCCTGTGGTCTTTAATTTGGTCCCAACTTACCTGAGACTTCATTGCTCCTTACCGGAGAACTTATCAAGACATTATTGCCTCTTTACCGAGGGCCTTAATTTTGTCCAAACCTGGAACTTCATTGCTCCTTACCAGAGACTTTATCGCCTCTTTACTGAGGGCCTTAAATTTGGTCCCAACTTACCTTGGGAACTTGCCAACACTGCCCTGACTGCAAGAAGTTCTGATCTGAAAAATTCCTGGTACAGGCCACCATTTGTACTGTGCGCCTACCCTAGTCAGCAAGGAGTTCCATCTGAAGATTCCCGTATAGGCCATCATTTGTAAGCGCCTACCCTGACCAGCAAGGAAGACGCGACTCCGGGAAGATCTTCGTGCAGTTTTAATCAGTATCCTTGAAACATGTTTCCTTTGACCTGTGAGAAACCGGGGGACCCCTGTACAGGCTTAAATAACCTTGAGCTAACCACCCCCAGTTAGCTACTTGGACGCTGCAGATAGGCTACTCTAACTCGGAAGCAGACAGGCTGAACTGTCTTAACCAAATAAGGGCTTGTTTACGCCAGAGAGCCCTCACCAATGGGAAGGTGTAAGGCAGAAGCCAGCGCCACTTTAAGGCATGGCACTTCCCAGCTCTCTACATTTCTATTTCCAGCATTCCCTTAGTTTGTGTTATCTTTAATGTCTCAATTTGAGATTTCAGGTATTGAACTGTTTAAATTGCTTCCTTCTTCTGTTTGATTGTTTTTTCTTGGTTTTCCTTGCTTTCTTTGAGAGTTGTTCATTTCTTGCCCTTTTTGCTCAGTCTTTTCCTCTATTCCTTTCAATTTTTGTTTGTTTTTTTCTTCCATTTCTTTTAAGGATTTTCTCATGTCATCTTTGAGGGCACCTATCATTTTCATGAAGTTATATTTTAAGTCATTCTCTTCTGCTTCATCTGCTTTTGTGTGTTCAGGTCTAGATGGTGTAGAGTATCTATATTCTGGTGGTGTCATATGGCCTTTCTCTTGTTGACTGTTTTCTTGTATTCCCATCTTCCCATTGCTTCTTCCAGTGGGTCTCTCTCTCTCTCTCTCTCTCTCTCTCTCTCTCTCTCTCTCTCTCTCTCTCTCTCTCTCTCTCCCTGTTCTCCTGGTGAGGGTAGGTCAGGAGTTCGATGTCAGTAACTCTGGATGATGTGATCTCTCTTGGAGGTCTCTCAAGCAGAGACTACAGCAGGGCCAATGATGTGAAGAAGGCAGGCTCATTATTGTCTCAAGTACTCAGGCAGAAGGCAGGCAAAGAGGCTCAAAGACCAGGTAGGTGAAGGCAGGCTCCAGATGATCCTATGTGGATACTTGGGTCTAGTATTTGCAGAGCCAACCCAGGAAGTCCTAAGGAGATGTAAGTGTGTTGGACCTGCTCTTAGGCCAAAACTCACCCTGTAAAGTGGGCCCAGTAGATCCAAGGATCAGGAGAAGGCAGGATCTAGGTGGTGGATGGTCCAAAGTACCAAGACTAGACCATTCAGAGCAATTTAATAGGGAGTATCAAAATGCAGAGCTAACCCAGGGAGTTCCCAGGAAAGGACGTGGGGGGACTCATCTCAGGCAGAGGGCAGTCAAAGGGGCCAAAAGTTCAGGTGAGGGAAGGCTCAAGATGGTCCCATGTTGATAGGTGGTCCAGTATTTGCCAAATGCTCACTCAGAGAAGTGAGCCCAGCAGGGCCAAGGATGAGGGGAAGGCACGCTCTGGGTTGTGGATGGTCTGGAGTCCTGTTTGTAAGATTTTACTGTTTTTCTGTTGTTTCTATTTCTTTGCTTCTTTCTTACCCACTTTAAGCTTCTTTTCTGTTTGATTCTGATAGTTTTTATTTAATTGTGTAGTTGATGATTGATTTGGGGTCTTTTTGAGACATCCACACATCCCAGACCAGCTTCACAATCATTAGTGTGCTGAGGATGACTTTGAACTCCTGATCCTCCTTCCTCTCCCTTGCAAGAGCTGGGACTGCATCTATGTCACCATACCAAGCTGTATAAGTCCATGATCTTTCAACTGTGTTCTTATGTATATTTCATTTTCTGCTAGAATTATTTCCAATTCTGTCATAAAAAGCCCCATAATTGTCAGCTTAACTTTCAGCACTTTAAGAATCTGTGTATCACACTGGGGATATAGAAGAATAACTCCTATCACTTCAAGAGACATGGAGTTTGGGGGCAAGAGAGACTAGAATCTCATATCTGAAGTTCAGAAGTAGTTTTGTTCTGACAATATACTGACAGCCAGCTGGGTTTTAAACTGTGGCAGTTCTGACTGTGGTGGTAGGACCGATTATAATGGAGAGAAGAAATCATAGCCGATGTGTGGGCAAACCCCCCACATGCTAAGAACTCTAGCACTTGGTTTCGATTTCTGCTAGGCTTTCCAGAGCATCTTTATCCCTCTGTCACTTTTCTTTCCTAATATATTTCCCATTGATTTTTTTCTCCTAGTTTCTGCTGACTACATACTCTGAACAGGTTTTGACCTTAAAACTAAGGTAAAGGTTGCATTAATGGCACAAAAGAAAGATTAAATTAACTTTAAAAATATTATCTGAACAAGAAAAGCAAGTGAACAAGCTATATAACATGAAAGAGTACAAAGGGATGGCTCCTCCTTGGGTTTCTTTCCATTCTGAGTTTAATATCCACATAAGCTTCCAGCAGGAAGAGTGCAGTTCTTCCTCCTGTGTTGCTGGTGTGCTCCTATCACTGGGAAAAGCAACAGTCCTAGCAGACAGGGATTTTGAACAGTAGATTACACATAGGTACTGAGTGGAGAAAACGAACTATGTAGTGTGGATCCAAGAAAGTTCTTATCAGCTAATGCTGAAATGTATGCTAAAAAACAAGTTTGAATACACTCCCAGAAGTGCTTGCAGATAAAACATTTGGTGACTGAGCTCTCCCCTGACATACCATGTCTTTCTTTGAACAAAGCTAATATCATACATATACCCAGCTGTGGTCCTTGTGGGCATGGACGCCTCCACTGAAAGTGTGCAGATAGTTTCCTTTTCCTTAACAGTAACTGACAATAAGATGTGGGGAAGGATCCTAGAAAAATTCTAGAAAGAGAGAAAAGCCTGGGCAAAGATCTGTCATATTCTCCTTGGTGTTCTTGTCCTTACTGTCCTGTTTAACATTCAGCTTTCTTTGATGTCAATCTAAAGTTGAAAACCAGGGAGAACAAAGTGAAAAACTAATGAAAACAAAAGATATTTTTGAAACACATTGTCAAAGTTCTATTGGTTGGGCTTTAGCTGTGTGAGTCTTTTTTTTTAATTATTTTGTCTAAGACCCTCACTGTCTTTGTTTCTTTTATTTGCTGCCAGAAGTGGGCAAACATTTCCCTCTTGGCTTCCTTCAATGATGTTAACCTTCCTGGCTTAAGCTTTTGAAAAGACTCTAAAACCCTGTATTTACTTGAGTTAATAGCTACTGTTTCAATCACAAACACAGAGGATGAAGCAATGACAGCGGAAGAGCATAATGATATTTCAAACCAGGGCACTCATTAATTTCATGTTTGGAGGAGATGCTGTCTGAGATGTTCTAGCTTCAGATAGCTGAGTACTAGAAGATAGTTTGCCTCCCAGGTCAGCTCAAAACTCTATAGCTCACCTCACATCTGCTCACATGTTGAGCCATGTGGCAAATTCTAAAACCATTAACCATATATGGATCTTGAAATATGGCTTATCCAAATAAGCATTTGAGCTTCACAGGGTGAGTATATTGACTTTCTGTTGTATTGTGGTGTTGATGCTGTTTGATAAAATAGAATCAAACAGGCTCTAGGACTTGCTCTTAGTGAGCATTCCCAAGGAATATGTTGTTTGAAATTATCCATTATGGTATCTACAATTGTGCTTAGTGTATAGAAGTTGATGGTGTGCACAGGCCTGTGCATTATTCTGCATCTAGATTTCTAAAATATTTAACTGAAATGATAGATTTCTCTCCTATACTTCAGTGAGATTTTACTCCATGTATCAGAAACTGTTCTTCTTGGGCATGTGTATACTTGGAATTATTATGCCTTCCTTCTGTATTTCATCTTTGATCACTCTGAAAGTTCCCTTTGACCTCTGGTAATGATCCCAGCCTTAAGTCCACTTTGCCAGATGGCAATGCAGTTATGTCAGCTTTCTCATGTTTACATCTGGATTCTGTCTGGTAAGGCTTTTATTTTCAGTTTATTGCATTGCATCTAAATGACATTGATTGTCAAGGATGCAGAGAGATGGAAATATTGTTGCTACCATCTAATTTTGTGAGCACAACAACAAAGATCATTTATCCTGTTCTTTTCTCCTCTTATTCTTTTGTGTTTGTATGGATGTGGAACCCAGGGTCCCATATGTGTTCAGCAAGCATTCTACCCCTAAGCAATATCCCCAGCCCACTGTTCATTTCATCGCATAGATCTGATTTCATTTCCCTTCAGTGTGAAGTACCTTCCTTAGCACTTTTGAGTTTTAATTCTGTTGTACATTTTGCTTTGTGGAAATGTCACTTTCTAAGGATCTGCTAAATATGAGTTCTGAGTTCTTCAAATCTGCATTTTGTGCTACAATGCCTGGAGTTCACCTTTATTTTGGAAGATACCATTTTTGTTTCTGTTTCCTGCCATACATTGTGGCTTAAAAACAGCTAAACATTATTATTCCTACAGTTCTATACACCAGCTTGGGTCTCACTGGGCTGTTACCAATGTCTTCAGAGCTGTGTTGTCTCAGGAATTCCCAGACAAGAATTTATTTCTTTGACTTTTCAAGTCTCTAGAAGCCACTTGCATTCCTTGGCTCTTGGCCATATTCAGACCCAGGAACACTGCATGTATCTGACCTTTCCTCTTTGGTCAAGCTACCCTCTGACCACAGCTGGGAAACATTCTCTGGATTTAAGGATCTGTGTGGTTTCATCTTTTACTACTTGTATAATTCATTATAATTTCCTATATCTCAAAGTCACACCTGTAAAATTCCTTTTGTTGTGTGAGGTTCTAGACTAAGGGTATGGCTACTTGGAGGTGTGTGACATGACTGGTATTATTTGGCTTGCCATAATATTTAGTTTTAGTTAAGAACTATAATCACAGAATTTCCTCCTTGTATTTCAGCCCTTTATAAAATGTCACCTCAGTGGAATCAGGTCCCCTCTCTGCCAAAGAGAAAGCTATTATTACTTCTTTGTTATCATCCCCCATATCAACATGAACCTCTTTCTTCACAGTTGACTTTCAGAAATATGGGGTATAGGTAGGTTATGTATATTGACCCATTAGGATTTGTTCACTTTCCTGGATTTTAGGTTGATATATGCTTTGACATTTTAGTAAGTTTTGGCTATTTCTTTTCCTGCTTTCCACCTTATTTTCATTGCCTCGATTCTAAGTCCATATTCGTTAGACCAATCAAAATTGAAAGAAGTTCTTGGCTCCATCTTCCAGCACAGTGGCATGAAAGATTGCTTGTAGAGAGGGCTGAACCTTTGTGAAGAAAGTTCTCTGGTGCTCTGTCCTACACACATATCCTTTTTTTTCCTGGAAAAAAAGTAATTTCATGTATTTTGCTCAGTTTAATGGTTCTTTTTGCCATGAGGTCTGGATTGGCTCCAGTTAAATTGTCATAGAGGAAAAGAAATGTTGCCAAGAATGTCTTGAAAGAATAGTTTACATGCTGGCTTTTAGGGTCAGAACAGGAAATCTACTTTGCTCTTACGTTTTTATCTATTATTTAATTCAACTCAGCTATCTTTTGCTTCTGTAATTCTGACAAAAAATGTCATAGATAAGTATAGATAATATTGGCCCAAATACAGTCATTTTATAGCAGTAACAGATGAAATGTTTACATACATCTTATCCAATTTCAGCATCAAAACCTTTACCTTCTATTTGATTCCAATACAAAACATATTTTTACAAAACTCTCACATAGCAAATTAAGAGACAGACAAATATTGACTCATCTCATCATTAATTTGTATTTTATTGCTAGTGTTACAACATAAGACAAGAAAATGCAATGCCTACCTTTTAGAGGGATATGCATATGGTAAACATCATAACAACAAACAAATCATATGGATGGACTCATCCAATTTAACAAACATTTTAGCTGGAAAATGCAATTACTATAAATAATAGATAAATACTATAAATAGATAAAATCTCTTGTTCCAAGATTAGGTACCTGAACTTCGGGCAGCAACACTTATCCTGCCTAGAAAGATGCTGTGATCTTGGCCTCAATATATAATGCTTGACTGCTGGCTCTTCCCAAAACACAATGGAAGGGGCTCGGTTGCATGCAGATAGACCAGATCTTGTCTTAGATCTGAATAATCTCTAGGATTTCAAATTAATCTGACAAATCTTCCTATTAACTCATCTCCTAGGAATGTGAGTACCTGAAATTTCTATTTGCTGTAATGTATTTTTCTGAACATGACCACTCTGTATGGCTATCATGAAGTACAATAACTTATGATACATGTCTGACATACTAGAAAGGCTACTTTAGTGTGACACCATCCTCTTTTCCTTTACCCTGCCTTGTGCACACATCACGGAAGGCATGGATAGGATGATGAATATAAAGCTAATTTTCTAATGAATACTGATTTCACAATTAAGTAGTCCTTATGCCAATGATGCTAAGGGAAAGAAGAGAATATAAGTGCTGTTTAAATCCTTATTTTATGTACATGTTGAAGCTTGGTACAAAATTTTTTTTGAAAAGTAGATTTCAGTTTTCTAATTTTATTAAAGATGCATGTATGAGACTGCTCTCATCATGCGCAAAGTTGCATCATGTGCTTTCAGATGCCTTTAGAGGCTAGAATACTGTATTAGATCTGCTGTATCTTTAGTTACTGACAGTTGTGAGTGTGGATGCTTGGAACCAAATTCATGTCCTCTGGAAGAGCAACAAGAACTTGTAACTGCTGAGTCATCTCTCCAGCCCCCAATCTTCCAATTTTTTTTTAAAAAGAAATTTCAGAGAAATCCTTTGTCCCACAATATTACTTACTTCTTTGTAGATGAAACACTCATAGAAAATTTGGAGATGATAGAAAAATAGCCTCTCCTGCCTTGTTACCTTGACTCCAATCTTGCAACGTCTGCTCTCTTCTTAGATAAGTAGGCTCAGAAAATCATTCATCAGCACTTTTCACAGCTCAATGTGGGTCCATTTGAAGTAAATGAGAAAGGAAAAATATTTTGAGAAGAAAATGATCTGAGAATGTGACTCAGTTGGTAAAATATTTGCCTAGCTGGTGATTGAAAACCCCTGGTTTCAATCATCAGCATCACACAAAACAGGTGGAATAGAACATGCCCACAGTTCCAGAATTTGGGAGGTAAAGGTAGATGATAAGAAGCTCAAGGTCATCTTTAGCTATGTAATGAGTCTGAGTCATTCTTGGGCTATCTGGAACCATGTCAAGAAGAGAGTAATATGTCAAAGCACAGTTACCATGATACCCGGGGCTAACTACAAAGTATAACACAGTTCTAGGATACATAATGGTTTTAAAGATGTCCATAGGTATGACTTTAGATGAACACCAGAGTAAATATGACTGAAAAATTTAGAAAAAGCTACATCCTTCAAGAAATAAGGAAATGGACATAGTGGTGCCAAGTGTGTCACCAGAAAGATAAAACAAAAGAGGAGGGAATTGTTTTTTCACAATTTTAATCATGCTTCCAAAGAGAGATCAATCAAAGCATTATCTGTTCATGTCATCACCAAAAAATAAAAAATGTGTGTACTTAGTCTATGTGACCATCATCTCATGTCACATTTTCAATATGCATCTCCAGATTTTTCTGAACTTGTAATTTGCCCCATTTCTCCAGAATGAGGGCTCTATACAAACCTTAGTAATTCTTATTTAAAGCAAGTGATCTTTTGTAACTGACAGTCTATTAAGAAAGATAAAGAATAAAAATTGTCCTGTTGCAAAGAATACCAGCTAAAGCTGTCAGCTACTTAGAGGATGTCTGTGGACTAAAAGAAAATTATGGGGCTAGTGTGGGGAAAAGTGTTTGAAGTGCTATTTTTTCAGCACACTCTGGGGCATGGTAGTTATTACTGAAGTTCTGGTCCCAGCTTATTGTACTCTGCTGTCTTTTCTGTTAGATAACTTTAAATTTATTGTTTTGAAGCATCCAGAGGAAAATATAGCAACATACATTTTAGAAGCAAACATGCAGCTGACACATTCCAAAGTCCCAGCCTTTATGAATAAACACTGCCAATGTTTATTTCAAAACATCTGAGATCAAAGGAGATCTGGTGGCTCTAAAAGTTTTTCCATTTGGAACTATGGATGCTGGATCACCATTATCTACTAGTGCTGAGACACAATGGACTGAGCTTAGCATCTGCCAAATGTGTACCCAGGGTGACTCTGGAAGGAGAGCTACATTGCAACACATTCTCCCTCTCTACTAAACCATTGCCAAAAAAAAATGTGGGAAAGTAATTTTCTGTATTCCAGGGTATAAGAACATTTACTTTCAGAACTCATACAGGTAACTTTCCAAGGGGGAAACTTGTTTTAAAGGAAACCAGAAGATTTCTCTGTTAGAGTGACCTCTTATAAGACTGTAAGTTTGCAAGCTGGGTATCTAATGTTAAGCTCTGCACTATTTGCTGCCACTGACAAAGACAGGTAGATTGGCTATCACCAAAGTAAATGATTGTGATGATTTGATTTTTAGACCAAATAACTGGAAATGTTTTAGACATGATAAAAGAGAAAAAAGAAAAAAAAAACCAAGTTAAATGTGTTATTTCACAGAAATATCTCTCTCCATGTGTATATGTGTATGTACATGTACACACGCACATGTGAGTATTCCTGTGGAGAACCAAGGACAAGTTTAGTTATTGTTCCTCAGGAAGTATACATCTTGGTTTTTGAGACATGGTTTCACACTGGTACCTGCAGCTTATCAATTTAGCTAAGTTAGCAGGCAAGCTGGTACTAGGGGTCCATCATCTAAGTGGTTGAATTACAAGCAGCACTGTCCCATCAGGATCTTGTATATGGATAGTGGGGATCAGACTCAGGTCCTCATGCCTTCCCATGAGTCACTCTACCTGCCACAAGCCCAGGAGTAGCCTTTTTCTAATTAGTAAAATCTCTATTTGTTACTAGAAATGTTAGCAAATATTTTGACATATGAGTATTTGTATACTCTCATAGATATGGTTTGAATTATCTTATGAGTTTAATAAAGCATGATTTCATATCCAATATGGACAGTTATTTATACAGCATGAACTTTTTGACTACTTTTCTGTGATTTATGCACCATCATTGAGGCTTATAACTAACTTATAACTAACTGTCATCACAATTGTCTTTATTGCCATGCAGACACAGATTGACTTCCAAAGAATCTAGTGAGATGCATCTAATAATTCACAATTCACAGACATGATGGAGAGCTGTGGGTTTGTTTTGTTTTGTCTTATGTTGTGCACAATCTCTGAAACAATAGACGGGATGTCTTCTGTTACTCAAAGAAATCATCATTTTAGAACATATTCAAAAATATAATAGGCATTGGGGATAATTTTGCAATATGGTGAACTCACAAACATTAAAATGTCAGAGGGGGCTGATAACCTAAAACTATGTTATGTGCTACCTCTGGTTTGCACAAAAACAATAAGACTCTTGGAAAAGTTATAAACAGACTTTCATTGAGTCTGTTAAGAGTACATAATGTAGAGCCAGCCTTCCAATCCAGGGTTGAGAAATTCTCCCAAAATAAATAAACATAATGTATCCCAAGGAGTTTGTAGAGAAATTCGATCACAGTCCAACAGGTGAGAATAGAGAGATCAAAAACAGACCAGAAAAAGAACATTCTAATAACCACAATTTTATTTTCATTTATGTCCATAAGAATTCTTCACACAAAATTGTGTGTGTGTGTGTGTGTGTATGCATGTGTAGGGTAGTATACAAGTGTTTACATACATGTGTGAATGTACACATGTCTGTGAGTGTGGATATATATGAATGTGTATGTATGTAAGGGTGTCATGTACACCACACCACACATTTTTCATAAAAGTGTCTTCCTTATCTTTTGTTATTAGGTTACCATTCATTGATACAGAAAAATAATGAGAGCAAAATTTATATCAAAGCATGACTCTTCAGAAACACATTTTAAAAATATTTGGAAATAAGTCTTTGTTCTATTTAAGCATGATACAATTTAGTTATTTCATTCACTCTTCATTTCTGTCTTCTACATTGGAATCCTCCTGTCCTTTTAAAACTCTGGTTTGCATATATTCCTTGTCCCTCTAACAGCACATGGACTACATATGGCATTCACTAAATAGTTGTTTGACTGTTTGCTGAAAAGATGAGCCTTGTTGCTGAAGGTGCAGGACTGATGTGACTTCATGTTTACACTGATGTGATCAACATTCTTCCTCGCATGTGTTGGACTATCAACACATGGTTATTGATGGTATAAACATGTAGAACATTTAATTTCAGCCAAAAACTGCTGGATTTGTACTATAGATTAGAGTGGAGATTATTGTATGTAATGGATGAGAAATCATAAGACAGAAGATTAAGTAATAATGACTAATAGTAGGGTCAAATGATGGTAATGTTTGTACATGTATTATCCAGCCCTAATTACATTATAAAGAGGTTTTATTATCCTTGTCTGCAGAAAGTCATCAGAGATCAGAATGTTTTAACTACATTGCTAATAAAAACAATTGGTATTTATAAACATATCAATATTCTGACTAATGCACATTTTACTACTTAAATCTAGAAATAAAACAATATTTTCTTCCTGTCACAGGTATGTGGATGTAGTAAGAAAAACAACACAGGCAGAGGTACCACACAGTTCTATTATGACTTTGGCATTGTGAGTTATTTTCTCAAACACTAAACCTCAAAAACATAAAATTAAAATATGTTGATGTTATCCTCTATGTGGCAATCGAAAAGAAGTTTCTAAAAGGAAAGCATGATCTAAAAATATTGAAAATTGGAAAGGATACAAAAGATATGGAAGAACAAGTCAACATAACACAGGAAACAAACAAAACTGGTGGATATATCAATAAAGGACAAGATTATTTAATTAAGTTGATAGCAAACATCATACCACACTCTCCAACATCTAGTATACAATTCCAATGCCAAGGGCAGATTTTAAGGACACTGCACACACAGGAGAATGTTCTCAAAGGAAATCCTCCCTTCACAGAAATTCATCCAAGTCAGGGGAGAAAAATTAAAAATTATGTGAAATACATACCATAATTGACCACCCTATATCTGTGGGTTCTGTAATATATAGAACAACAAACTGAAAAGTATTCAGAGAAAAAACTGTGTCTACACTAATCACACACTAACATTTTCCTTTATCATTTCATAATTTTCACTAACAAATAAAATATAACAGTATTTATACAGTATTTATTGTGTTAGGTATTAGAAAAAAATCCAGAGGTGATTCCAGGCATACAAAATGATTATTTAGATTGCATGCAGAGATTTCCCCATTTTATACAGTCTTTTTCAACATCATCAGTCTCCAAAATCATCCTGAAAGGTACCAAGGAACTACCATATATCAGATTCTACTAAGGACAAATACAGTAACAAAGCGAAGAGAGGAAGCTAAGAGTTATACTTAAAAGCACTGTCCACTTGAGACACTTTAGAATTGCCTGGAAAGTGAATCTCAGTAAAAGGTTATCTAGAGTATGTGGGCATGTCTATGGGTGATTATCTCAACCAAGTTCATTGAGGTAGGACTATCTATCCACTTTGAGTGGAGTCATCCCCTAGGAAAGGGACTCTAAGCCCTGTAAGGGTGAAGAAGGTGATCTGGGAACTAGCTTGCATGCATTAATTCTTCACACTCTGCTCTTGAGTATGGATGAATGTGACCAGTTCCTGTGACCTTGACTTCTCTCAGTAGTAGACTGTAGCTAGGAAATGTGAGTCAAATAAACCTCTTTTTCCCTGTTTGTTTTGTCAGCAACAGAAAAGGAAACTAATCCTGGCACATTGGAAGACATCATTAAAGCATATGCCATTTTAATACACAAAAAAATGGTACACTTTTTTTTCAAAGAAAATTTACCATATCTTTGCAAAACAATTCAACCTTGAGCACCTTTGGCAATACCAGATTTTCTTTCTCAAATCTGGCAACTTAAGTATGGTATGTGGCACATATGTGCTTGAGTCTATTCTGCTGAAGGCCCCAAGCGTAGAACAGCAGCACAACTATAGCCAAGTTCCAGATTGGTGAGAATTTTTGGAAAAAGAAAAATTTAAAACTCTTCACCACAGTTGGTGAAAATTCACAGTCACTCATTCTAGTTTAACCATTAGTGTGTGTGATTGTGGCCTTGGTTGAGAAGCCTTGTGTCAGGAAAAGGAAAAGAAGCAAAACAAAATGAAGATCATGAGCAAAGAGTGCCATTGTGGTTGAAAGTCCATTTCTAGAGAATTATACCATTGAGGAATGTGGGTAATTAGAGTCTCAATGTACAGAGATGTCAGAAAAACATCTTGGTGTGGGCTCTAAAATTAGTTAGATGACTACTGAAAACTGACATGTATATGGACACCATAAGGGCTAGCTGAGGAAATGAAAAGTCATCAAACAAATGAAAGTTAATGGAGAGCAAGTCATAGAGGGAGAAGTTCTTCGGGTAACATCATAGATCTCCTACTGAAAGTTAGAAGTCAATGACTGAGCTATTATGCTGGGACAAATGGCCTGGAAATTAAATGTACAAATGATCTAAACTAGCAGGAAATTCCAGAAAATAGGAGCTAGGTGCTGGGGAGGTATCTATATTCAGATGAGAAAGGCTGCTTCTGAGCTTTGACTTTCAGAATACAAAATGACATCCTGTTGCCTGCAAAGGCTGGAGGATGCCACAGTCACAAATAAAAGAGAAAAGATGGGTCCAAGAGAGGAATCTAAAGGCACCTAGGTGTGTGGACCTGGTAACTTGTTTAAGAATGAAATAGGCTGTAAACACCATGCAGAATCTAAAATTACTACCCTGATACCCTTAGGCAAGCTGATAACAAGACACTGGAGAAAGAGCTCAGACTATAACTTTTTAAAAAACTGTGGGTTATATTTTTCATTTGCACTCAAACATGACTAGAATATATTGCTATTGTGACATCTAGTTTCAGCTCACCATGTTTCAGGGGTATTTGGTTTCTTGTCCCCCAAGCCACCCAGGCAGGATTCATCACTATCTGATTCCTCTTTCCATGATATTTAAGAACCATTATGTCCAAGCTGTAATGAGTCGGTAAAGGTAACTTTCATTTCCTTTTTCTCTTTTTTTATGGGGGGGGGTGTAGCCACAGATGTCCCGGGAACTCACTCTGTAGGCCAGTCTGGCCTCGAAGTCACAGAGACAAACCTACCTCTACCTTTCAAGTGACGATAAAGACATGGGCCACCATATCTGACATGAAGATGAATTCCTTAGAGGCTCAGATTTATAATATAAGATTTTGTGAATTTGAAAGGATGGAAAATTTTAGCCTAACTCTCCACTGACCCCAGGAAGATAAAAGTTTAAATTCCAGACCCTGTCCCCTGGCAATAGTAGGCAAATGTCATATTCTTTGCCATTTATGACAGGGTGGTTTACAACAAGACCTGTGAGTACAGGAAATGAGCTTTGTCACCCCGCCCAGGAGCGGGCACAAATGCAAACTACCTGGGCTAAGTGCAGGCTTGGATGGTTTAAATTGATTGGTTCACACTGCATAGGCTCTGGATGCTATGAGATGATTGGTTTAAGATTGGGCTTTGTTGTAACCCTATAAAAGCTGTCTCAAATCTTTACGCAGGGTACTTAGTCCTCTACCCCTACGCGGCGTATGGCTGTGGAACCCAGTGCACTTGTAATATAAAAGACCTCATGCTTTTACATCAAGACTGCTTCTCGTGAGTGATTGGGGTGGGGTGGGGGCTGCCTTTCCTGAGTCGGGGCGTGAGGGTCCACACTCTATGGGTCTTTCAATTTCACCTACAATATTGATTGAAAAATGTTACATACATTCTCTCTTCTCTCTCTCTCTCTCTCTCTCTCTCTCACACACACACACACACACACACACACACACACACACAGAGAGAGAGAGAGAGAGAGAGAGAGAGAGAGAGAGAGAGAGAGACAGGCACACACACACACAAACAATACTTTATGCACCATTATGAAAAAATTGTCAATATATCTGAAGTAAATTGCAAGCTGTTAAGAAGTGCCTATACTTTGGGACTTTGTACATGACTACTTTTTGTAGTCAAGAGAGAAAAAAGATGCCTTGTTTGTTAAGATATGGTTTTCATAAATAATACTTAAAAGGATGTTTTACATGCTAATTAGTGGTTTCCTGGGAGGAGAAGGAGACAAAAAAACTATGGACAGAGATGAAGATAATATGTGTTACTAACCATATTTTTAAATTGTTTTCACTTTTCAAATACTCATTCACTGTATATTATATTTTCCAAACTTTTAAAACATAGCTTTGAAACAGAAATTTTCACACAGATCTTTGGCACAAAGGTTAATGAAAAATATCAAAGAAATAATAAGACATGAATTTAAAGGAGAGTCACTTAGAAATATTTTTACAAAATAGCAGCCAAAATGACATAAAGGCTGTATACACTGGATTTTGTGGTTAATTAAGTGGAAAATTGCTGTTATTCACTTTTTTTAACAAATGAATTCAATTGTAGTTATGAACCAAATTGTTGAAGAAACTGAATGACATTGTATTTTCTCACTCAAGTCCTGGTAATCAAAATCCTTTTGAAAGCCTCACTGAGAAAAGACAACTGCTTGGCTAGTTCCATTAATTGTACTCCCAAAGGTAGTCTGACTTGAGAAGCCTCCATCTGGTGCATTGGACCCAAGGCAATTCCTCAAGGTATTGTTAGAAAAGTCAATATTTTGAATAATGAGACTTGCTGTGCCCTTGAAGTAGGCAGGGTACTGCAATGGATTTACATGAAGTTTTCATTTCTATGAATGAATTGGTGATTGTTTCCCTGACTGATGTCAAGTGTGTGTGTGTGTGTGTGTATGTGTGTGTGTGTGTGTGTGTGTGTGTGAGAGAGAGAGAGAGAGAGAGAGAGAGAGAGAGAGAGAGAGAGAGAGAGAGAAGAGGTGCAAAGCCTAAATTCTCAGGAGTTATAAAACACACCATATATATGGTATGTTATATACATATATATATATATATATGCAAAAAATTTACTAGTGACTGAGCCAACTTGAAGCAAAGTTAGTTCAAAACAGAAGTAGATACAAGGATAAATGTCCATGGAGGTTGACTTAGTGTTTAAAAGGACAACAGGTTAATACAACACATCCAACAATTAAACCATAATCTTTAGGATTGTCTTCAAACTGGGTAAGGGCCATTCCCTTTTCCATAATAAAAATTTACAAGCACATGTCTTTGTAGAACTTGAATTTTCACCACCCTAGTGATACTAGACTCATTTTTTGTCTTTCTTTTTCTTCTCCTATATATTGCATCGTGACCATAGTTTTCCCTCCCTTCTTTCCTCCCAGCCCCTCCACACATACACATACCTCAACTCTCTGCCCCATTTACTCCTTTTCTGTTTCCCTTCAGAAAAGAGCAGGCCTCTCAGGGAAATAAATCAAACATTAAATATCAAGTTTCAATAAGACTAGACACATACCTTCATATTAACACTGAACAAGGTAATCCAGTAGGAGAAAACAGGTCACAAAAACAGGCAAAAGAATCAAAGACAGCCCTGACTCCCACTGTTAGGAGTCCTGCAAGAAGACCAATCACAGCACATATGCAGAGTGCCTAGGTCAGGCCCATATAGGCTCCCTGATTGTCGGTTCAGTCTCTATGAGCCCTGTGATTCTGGGGGTTTTCTTGACCTTGCTGGCTCCTACATTTTTCCTCTCCCTCTTCTGCAGAATACCTGAATGTTAGCTAATATTTGGCTCTGGATCTCTGCATCTGTTTCCACCGGGTGCTAGATAAAGCCTCTCTGATGAGGATTATGCTAGCCTCCTTTCTATGAATACAGTAGAATATCATTAGGGATCATTTCATTGATGATTTATATATTCATTCATTCATTTATTCATTCATTCGTTTGTTTGTTTATATTGGCCAGCCATGTTTGGTTCTATCCTAGTTCTCAGGGTTATCCAGTCTCTGGTTTCTAGACATCCAGGCAGTGTCAGGGGTGAGCTGCCTGTCCTGGCATGGGTCTCAAGCTGGAACAATCAATGGTTAGGACCTCCCACAATTTCTGAAGAAAGTAAGAATTTATCCCAGCAATTTGTCTTGTAAGCAAGACAAATTGTAGGTTGAAGGCTCTACAAATGGATTGAAGTCTCAGTCCCTCCACTGGAGAACTTGCCTGATTATAGGAGATAATCAGTTCAGGCTCCATATTTCCCATTACTAGGAGACTTAGCTAGGATCACCCTCATGGATTTCTGGAAGATTCCATTGCAGTAAGTTTCCGTTGCAGAAATGTCTCCCAATTCTAGTTGTTTCTCCTAGTACTCTCTAGCTCAATAGACTCTCAATCTGATCCTTCCTGTTCCATCTTCACCTGCACTCAGTCCATTAACAATATATATATTATTTACTCTTCCCAGGCAGATTCATGCCCCTGCTCCCACTTGAGTCCCTTCTTGTTATTTAGTCTCTCTGAGACTGTGAATCTTAGCATTGCTAATTTTTAATCACCAGTTAATATCTATTTATAAGTGAGTATATACCATGTTTGTCTTTCTGGGTCTTAGTTATTTCACTCAGGATGTTTTTTGTTCTAGTTTATTCATTTGCCTGCAAATTTCATTATGCTGGTTTTATAAAAAAAAAAAAAAAAACTGAATAGTACTCCTTTGTGGAAATGTCACACATTTTCTTTAGCTATTCATTGGTTGATTCCAATTTCATGCTATTTCAAATAGAGCTTCAATGAGCAAATTGAGCAAGCATCCTTCTGAGAAGATGGAGAGTCCTTTGGGTATGTGCCCAAAATGGGGATAGCTGGGTATCAGGTAGTAGATTCTCAGTTTTCTGAGAAACTCTCATTGATTTCCAAAGTGGCTTGACAAGTTTTTATTCCCACCAGAATGAGATGAAATTAGCCATTCGGATACATGTAAGATGGAATCTCAATGTAGTTGCACATCCATTTTTTGTGATGGCTAAGGATGATGAACATTTATTTATTTATTTATTTATTTTTGAGACAGGGTTTATCTATAGCTTTGGAGGCTTTCCTGGAACTCACTCTGTGCACCAGCCTGACCTAAAATTTACAGAGATCTGCCAGCCTCTTCCTCCTGAGTGCTAGGACTAAAGGAGTGCACCACCACTGTCCAGCTACATTGAACAATCCTTTAAGTGATTCACAGCAATTTGAGATTTCTCTGTTGGGAATTTTCTGCTTAGATTTGTACCTCATTTTAAATTGAATTATTTGTTTTCTTAACAGTTGAATTTTTTCATTTCATTATTTTTTTTCCTATATTACATATTGATCCCAGTTTCCTCTCTCTCACATCATCCCATGACCCCCAAACACCCCTCTCATCTCGTGACTAACCCACTCAACAGGATGAGTGAGGCCTTCCAGGAGGGATCATTAAAATCTGTCAAGTCATTTGGAATAGGGTCTATGCCCTGCCTCCTGTCTCTAGGTTAAGGAAGTATCCCTCCATGGGGAAAGTGCTCCCAAAGTCCATTCATGAACCAGGAATATATACTGGTTCCACCGTCAGAGGTCCCTTATTCTTCCCAGGCCTTCTGACTAAGACCCATGTTCATGGTATCTGAGTCTGTCCAATGCTGGTTTCCAAGCTATGAGTCTGGGAGTCCATGAGCTCCTCCTTGTTCAAGTCAACTGTCTCTGTGGGTTTCTGTAGCCTGGTCTTGACCCCTTTGCTTAGCATTCCTCTGTCTCTGCAACTGGATTTCAGGAGTTTGGATCAGTGTTTAGCTGTGGGTGTATGCTTCTGTATCCAAAAGCTACACAAGAAGGTTCTAAAATGACATATGAGTTAATTATCAATCTCATTATTAGGGAAGGGCATTTAAGGTAGCCTCTTCACTGTTGTTCAGATTGTGAGATGGGCTCATGCTTGTAGGTCTGAAGACATTTCGCTAGAGTAAGTTTTCTCTTCAAAATTATAATGGCTCCCTCTATTATGGTCTCTTTCTCATTTTTTTTAATCTCACCTATTCATCTGCCAACTAATTCTTCCTAGTCCCACATGCTTTCCTCTCCTCACCTTCTCTATCTCCTAACTCCCTTTCCACTCACTGTCCACCACACTCCCAATATGCTCAGGAGATCTTGTTTCTTTCTCCTTCTGTGAGGGGCCTTATATGAATCTCTTAGGTTTTTCCTTGTATCCTAGTTTCTCTGGTGGTGTGAATTGTATGCTGGTGATCCTTTGCTGTATGTCTAAAATACTATGTTCCTACCCAAGAGCATGGAAGATCTTTCCATTTTCTGGTATCTTCTTTAATTCTTTCTTCAAAGACACAAAGTTCTTGCTAAATAGGTCTTTCACTTGTTTGGTTAGCGTTACACAAAGATAATTTTATATTGTTGGTGGCTATTGTAAAGGGTGATGTTTCTCTGATTTCTTTCTCTGCCCCTTTATCATCTGAATAAAAGAGGGCAACTTATCTTTCTTGATATAATCTTGTATCCTGCTAATTTTCTGAAAGTGTTTATCAGCTGTAGGAGTTCCCTGGTAGAGATTTTGAGTCAGTTATGTAAACTATCATATCATCTGCAAATAGTGACAGTTTGACTTCTTCCTTTCCAATTTGTATCCCCTTGATCTCTTTTTGTTTTCTTATTGCTCTGGCTAGAATTTCAAGTACAATATTGAAGAGATATGGAGAGAGTGGACAGCCTTGTCTTTTTCCTGATATTAGAGGAATCATCTTAAGCTTCTATCCATTCAGTTTGATGTTGACTGTTTACTGTATATTGCTTTTATTATGATTAGGTATCTTCCTGTTATCACTGATCTCTCCAAGGCCTTTATCATGAAAGGGTGTTGGATTTTGTCAAAGACTTTTTCAGCATTTAGTTTGTTCGTTTATAAGGTGGTTCATATTGATAGATTTTTATATGTTGAACCATCCCTGTATCCTGTAATGAAGCCTACTTGGCCATGGTGGGTGGCCCTGATGCTTATCTGTTTTTGTTTTAATTTTGGTAAGTGGTAGATATCCAGATATTTGTGCATTTCCTTTGAATTTTCAAATTTTGTGGAGTACAGGTTTTCAAAATATGACCTCAAGAATCTCTGGATTTCCTTAGTGTCCTTTGTTATGTCCTCCATTTCATTTCTGATTTTGCTGATTTGTATGTTCTCAATCTTCCTTTGGTTAGTTTAGGTAAAGGATTGTCTATCTTATTGATTTTCTCAAAGAACCAACTCTTTGGTACATTGATTCTTTGTATTATTTTCCTAGTTTCTACTTTATTGATGTCAGCCCTCAAATTGATGATTTCATGGCATCTACTCCTCTTGGGTGAGTTTGGTTTTTGTTTGTTTGTTTCTTTGTTTGTTTTTTTCTACGGCATTAAGTGATGCTGCTGTTAATTTTCTATGTGACTCTCCTACGTTTTCTTTATATGGGCACTTAGTGCAATGAACTCTCCTCGTAGAACTGCTTTCAAAATTTCCCATAAGTTTGAGTATGTTGTGTCTTCATTCTCTATGAATTCTAGGACATCTTTAATTTCTTTCTTTATTTCTTCAATGACCCAGGAATGGTGCAATTGTGCATTGTTCAGTTACCTTGAGTTTGTAGGGTTTCTGCAATTTGTGTTGTTGTTGAAGTCCAACTTTAAAGCATGGTGGTCTGAGAAGATACAGAGGGCTATTCCAATTTTGTATCTGGTGAGGTTTGGCATGTTGCCAAGTATGTAGTCGATTTTAGATATGGTCCAGGTAGAGCTAAGAAGAAAGTAAATTCTTTTGTGTTTGTATGGAATGTTCTATAGATGTCTGTTAAACCTAATTGGGACATAACTTTTGTTAGTTCTTTTGTTTCATTGTTAAGTTTCTTGTCTAGTGGTGAGAGTGGGGTGTTGAAATCTCCCACTAGGAGTGTGTGAGGTTTTATGTGAGCTTTGAGATTTGGTTGTGTTTCTTTTATGAATGTGTGTGCCTTTGTGCTTGGGCCATAGATGTTGATTACTGAGACTGTACTGATGGATTTCTCCTGTGATGAATATGAAATGATTTCCCTCATCTCTTTTGATTGATTTTGGTATAAACTCTAACTTGTTAGATATTAGGATAGCTACACCTGCTTTCTTCTTGGATTCATTTGATTTGAAGATCTTTTCCTAACCATTTACCCTGAGATAGTATCTATCTTTGAAGCTTAGATGTGTTTCTTGTATGCACCAGAAGGATGGATTCTGTCTTCGTAACCATTCTATTAACCTGTGTCTTTTTATAGGCAAGTTAAGACCATTAATATTGGGGAAAATTCAGGACCATTGATTGTCCATTCTTATTTGTTTTAGATTTGTTGTTGGTGGTGGTATTCTGAGTATATTGGCCACTATTTCTCTTTTGGGTTCTCATAAAGTGGAATTATCTATTGCCTATGTCTTTGTGAGTGTAGTTAACTTCCTTGGGTTGGAGTTTTCCTTCAAAAATTTCTGTGTGGCTGACCATGTGGATATATATATTGTGAAAATCTGGCCTGGTCATTGAATATCTTGTTTGCTTTCTTTTATCATTCCAATTAATATTTCATTAATTCATACCTATAATTTTATACAGAATTTTCAAGATTTGTCTAAAATCAAATTGAAGACATTGAAGAATATATATTTCAATTGTATAATTTTAAGATTTCAATAATTAAAGTTATCTGGAATATTCTAAAATCTAAAATATTTTGTTCTTATTCATCTAAGTTAAATTCTGCTACTTCTGTATTTATTAACTACCTTGTAACTATTCTAATACATTAATATTTTTCAAATGTGCCTAAATCTTCAAATCTTTGAGGTCCTGTGCTTTTCCTGATGCTTATTTTGTTTTATAATTGAGCTTTGTTCCCCTAAATACTCTTGGTTTCAGGAAGCTATCACTCAGGAACCTGTTTTACAACCAGAATGGTAGAGTATCTTGTTGTCACTGTCTATAGTGATTGAGTGTTTTCCTGGGTATAGTAGCCTGGGCTGGATCTGTGAATTCTTAGTATTTATAGAACATCTATCCAGGACCTTCTGGTCTTTAGAGTTTCCATGGAGAATTCAGGTGTAATTCTTAGAGGTGTACCTTTTAATGGTACCTTGCCATTTTCCTTTGCTGCTCTTTATATTTTCTTAATTTTCTATGTTAGGTGTTTTAATTATTATGTGAAGAGAGGGGGATTTTTTTTTTTTGGTCAGTCTACTCAGTCTACTTCTTGTTCGGTATGCTTTTTGTATGCCTTTTTCCATAGGCACGTCCTTCTTCAGATTGGGAAATTTTCTTCAATGATTTTGTTGAATATGTTTTCTGCACTTTTGAGCTGGGCTTCTTTGCCTTCTTCTATGATTATTGTTCTTAGGTTTGGTCATTTCAGGGTGTTCCACATTTCCTGGATGTTTTGTGTTAAGGATTTGTTGGATTTAATATTTTCTTTTTCTTTGGTCTATGAATCTATTTCCATCTATTTTTCCCTAGTTTGTCTTCAGTACCTGAGATTCTCTCCTTGATCTCTTGTATTCTGTTGGTTATGCTTGCATCTGTAGTTCCTGATAGTTTACCCAGTTTTCTATTTCCAGCATTCCCTCCGTTTTTATTTTCTTTATTGTCTCTATTTCAGTTTTCATGTCCTCAACTGTTTGAATTGTTTCATCTGGTTGGTTGGCTTGTTTGTTTGTTTGTTTGTTTTTTGGCTTTCCTTGCTTTCTTTCAGAGATTTGTTCATTTCTTGCTTTTTTTCTTTTTTCCTTTTTCTTTTTTCTTTTGCTTAGTCTTTTCCTCTATTACTTCCAAATTTTTGTTTATTGTTTCTTTTATTTCTTTTTTTCTTCATGGTATATTTTTTAATTTTTCTTATTTTACATATCGATCCCAGTTCCTTATTCCTTGCTCCCTCCCACTCTCCCACCCCCCCCATACCCACTTACCAACCTCCCCTCCCATTCTTCCCCCACTCCACATGTAGGGTGATGCCTTCCAGGAGGAGTCATCCAAATTTGTCATTTAAAGTAGGGATTAGACCCTCCCTCCTGCCTCTAGGTTAAGGGGGTATCCCTCCATGAGGAATGTTGTCCAAAAGTCGTTTTTTTGTACCAAGGATACATGCTGGTTTCACTGTCAGAGGTCCCTTAGACGTCCAGGCCTTCTAACTGAGACCCATGTTTAGGAGTTCTGAGTCGGTCCAATGGTGGATTCCCAGCTCTCAGTCTGGGGGCCCATTAGTTCCTTCTTGTTCAGGTCAGCTGTCTCTGTGGGTTTCTGTAGCCTAGTCTTGTCCTCCCTCTCTGCATCTGGATTCCAGTTCAGCTCAGTGTTTAGTGTAGGTGTCTGCTTCTGTTTCCATCAGCTACTAGATAAGGGCTCTATGATGGTGGATAAGTTACTCATCAATCTCATTTTCAGGGAAGGGCATTTATGGTAGCCTTTCCACTGTTGCTTAAATTGTTAGTTGGGGTCAGTCTTGTAGGTCTCTGGACATTTCTCTAGAGTCAGTTTTCTCTTCAAACCTATAATGGCTCTGTCTGTTATGGTCTCTCTCTCTCTCTCTCTCTCTCTCTCTCTCTCTCTCTCTCTCTCTCTCTCTTTCTCTCTCTCTCCCTCTCCCTCTTCTCTTGTCTATTCCTCCCCTGACTCAATATGCTTTCCTCCCCTCCCCTTCTCTTCCTCCTAGCTCCCTCTCCACACACTGCCCCTCCCATCTTTTATTTCTTTAAGGGATTTTCTCACATCATCTTTGAAGAACTTTATCATTTTCATGAAGTTATTTTTAAAGTTTTTCTCTTCTGCTCATCTGCTTTGATGTGTTCAGGTCTAGTTTGTGTAGAGTCCCTAGATTCTTGTGGTTTCATGCTTGTCATTCTATGGTTGGATATTTTCTTGTATTGCTGTCTTCCCATGGCTTCTTCCAGTGGATTCATGGGGAATCTCTGTCATTCTACCCTGCTCTCCCAGTGAGTGTTTGTGGGTCAGGTATTTGATGTCAGTAACTCTGGATGATTCAATCTCTTGTAAATCTCTCAAGCAGAGTCTCCAGCAGGCCCAATTATGTGGGGGAAGGCAGGCTCAAGATGGTCTCAAGCATTCAGGCAAAAGGCAGTTGAATGGGCCCAAAGGCCAGTTTAGGGCAGGCTCCAGATTCCAGATGGTCCCATGTGGAAGGCCATATGCAGTATATGTAGAGCAGACCCAGGAAGTTCCAAGAAGATGGTGGGGGTATTGGACCCATGAGCAGGCCAAAGCTCACCTTCAGCAATGGACACAGCTGGACCAAGGATGAGGGGAAGGCTCTGGATGGTAGATGGTCTGGAGTACCAGGACTGGACCATTCAGGCCAAGGTGAAAGAGGGAGTTCCCAGAAAAAGATGTAGGAGGATTCTGCCTGGGCTGGTCCCAGACTGATCTCAGGCAAAAGTGAGGTGAAGGCAATGTCTAGTTTCTTGAGTTCTTTGTGTATTTTAGAAACCAGTCCTTTGTGGTATGTGAAGTTGGTGAAAATATTTTTTCATGTGGTAGGCTGCTGCTGCTGTGTCCTATCAGTTTCATGAGGTCTCCATTATTATCTATCTGAGTGCCTGCACTATTGGTGTTGAGTTCAGCAAGTTGTCTCTGTTCCAATGTTTTCAAGGCATTTCTTCTATCAGCTTTGGTTATCTGGTTTTATATTGAGGTCAATGATCCATTCGGACTTGAGTTTTGTGTTTCCTGACAGACATGGATCTATTTGTATCCTTCTACCTGCTTACATCCAGTTAGACCAGCACTGTTTGTTGAAGATGCTTTTTTTCCATTGTAAAATTCTGGATTCTTTATCACAAATCACACCTCCAGATATTTTGTTGTTGTGTTTTTGCTTTTTGTCTGTTTGCTTGTTTGCTTGCTTGCTTGGTTTTTTGTAGAGGATTGTTTTAGGTACCCTGGTTTTTTTGTTTTTCCAGTTGAAGTAGGTTTTGTTGGTTGTGTTTTTCCATTTGAAGTTGATTATTGTTCCTTCAAGGTTGGTAAAGAATTCTGTTGAGATTTTGATGGGATTTTGTTGAATCTGTATATTGCTTTTAGTAAAATGGCCTTTTTAACTATATTAATTCTACTAACACATGAGCATGGGAGATCTTTCCATCTTCTGATAGCTTCTTAAGGTTCTTTCTCCAAAGTCTTGAAGTTCTCATCATACAATTCTTTCACTTGTTTGATTAGAGTTACCCAAATTATTTTATATTATTTGTTAAGGGTGTTATTTCTTTGATATCTTTCTCAAACCATTGATTATTTCTACAGAGGAGATCTCATGATTTTTTATTTTTGAGTTAATCTTGTATCCAGCCACTTCACTGAAGGTATTTATCAGCTGTAAATGTTCCTTGGTTGAATTTTGGCAGTAACTTATGTGTACTATCATACCATCTGCAAATAATTATACTTTAATTTCTTCTTTCCCAATTTGTAGTCCCTTGGTTTTCTTTAGTTGTCTTGGTGATCTAGCTAGAACTTCAAGTACTATATTTAATAAACATGGACAAAGTAGACAGCTTTGTTATGCTCCTGAATGTAGTGGAATTGCTTTGAGGTTCTCTTATTTAAGTTGATTTTGACTATTGGCTTACTATAAATTCCCTTTATTGTGCTTAGGTATGTCCTTTGTTTCCTTGATCTCTCCAAGACCTTTATCATGAAGAGGTGTTGGATTTTGTTGAAGGTTTTTAGCATTTATGAAATAACCTGAAATGATCATGCTTTTGTTTTGTTTTGTTTATATGGTGAATTACATTGACAGATTTTCATGTATTGAACCATCCCTGCATTTCTGGGATGGAACCTATTTGATCATGGTGAATGATATTCTTAATGTGTCATTGGGTTCAGTTTGTGAATATTTTATTGAGGATTTTTAATGAGGGAAATTGAACTGTAATTCTACTTGCTAAATATCTGTGTGGTTTGTGTGTCTGAGTGACTGTGACCTCATAAAATGAATTTAGCAATGTACTTTCTGTTTCAAATTTGTGGAATAATTTGAAGAGTATTGGTACTAGCTCTTCTTTGAAAGCCTGGTTGAATTATGCACTAAAACAGTTTGTCCCTGGGCATTTTCTTTTGTTTTGTTTTGGTTTAGTTGAGAGACATTTAATAGATGTTTTATTTTCTTAATGGCCATATAAAATTGTTTATCTGATCTTGATTTAACTTTGTGAAGTGGTTTCTATCAAGAAAATTGTCCAATTTTTAGGTTTTCCAATTATGTGAAGTACATGCTTTTACATTGTCATAATGAGTCTTTGGATTTCTTCAGTGTCTGTTGTTATATCTCCCTTTTTGTTTCTGACTATGATATTTTGGATATTCTCACTCTGCCTTTTAGTTATTTTGGATAAGAGTTAGTATTTTTGTGATTTTTCTCAAAGAACCAACTCTGTGTCATTGATTTGTTTTTGTGTTGTTCTCCTTATTTCTGTTTTATTGGTTTTAGCTCTGTTTGATTGTTTCATTCTATCTATTCCGCTTGGGTTTGCTTGCCTCTTTTTCTGCTAGAGCTTTGAGGTACACTGTTAAGTTTTAGTATGAGATCTCTGTAATGTCTTTTTGAAGACATTAGTACTATGACATTTCTTCTTGGCACCACTTTCATTGTGTTCTATAAGTCTGAGTATGTTATGCATTCATTTTCATGGAATTCTGGGAGGGCTTTAATTTCTTTTTTACTTCTTCCTTAACCCAGTAGTCATTCAGTAGAAAGTCATTCAGTTTCCATGAGTTTGTATGATTCCTGTTGTTCTGCTGTTGTTAAAATCCAGTTTTAATCCACCGTGGTATGAAAGGATACAAGGGTTCAAATCAACTCTACTGAGCATGCGTTCAGTTTGAAGAAAGTTTCATGAGGTGATGAGAAGGCAATATGTTCTATATGTTCTTTTGTATTTGGGTGAACTGTTCTGTAGATACCTGTTAGGTTTACTTGAGTCATACCATCTGTTAGCTCCATTATTTTGCTGTTTTGTTTTTGTCTGGGTGATCTGTCCAGTAGTGAGAATGGGGTATTGAATTTTCCCACTGTTAACGTATGAAATTTGATGTGTGTTTAAGCTTAGTAGTGTTTCTTTTACAAATGTAGGTGCCCTTGCATTTAGTGGATAGATATTCAGAATTGGGACACCATCTTGGTAGATATTTTTATCCCTTTGGTGAGTTTAAAGTGTCCCCTTCTGCATCTCTTTTGATTAATTTTCATTAGAAATATATTTTGTCAGATATTAGAATGAGTATACTAGCTTGTTTCTTAGGTCCATTTGCTAGGAAGAAATTTTTCCAGCTCTTTACTCTGAGGTAATATTTATTTTTGATGTTGAGGTGTATTTCCTGTATTCAGGAGAAGGGTAGATCCTGTTTTCACATCCATTATGTTAGCCTGTGTCTTTTTCATGGAGGAATTGAGTCCATTGATACTGAGAAATGATTGGGGATCTCCTTCAGTATATATGCTTTTTTTTAATTGGTTGATGAATAAAGCACTTTTTGGTAAATAGATGCTGCAAGATAGGCAAGGTGAGGAGACAAGAAGAATTCTGGGAAAGGTAGTCAGGAGCCAGACAGAGTTGCCATGTTGCCAAAGGAGGCATAACATGCTGGGGCATTGCGGGATAAACCACAGCCTCATTGCTATCCATAGACTGATAGAAATTAGTTAATAATTAAGACAGAGAAAGTATATAAGAAGCCCTCAGTCATCAGCCAACAGATTTATAATTAATATAAGTCATGATGTGCTCATTTGGGGCTGGAGGCTACAGCGAAACCAGCCTAGCAGAAAAGCAAAATAAAAAAACAAAACAAAACAAAAAAAAAACTTGTATAAACAGAGAAATATTAATTATCAATGATTGTTGATTCCTGTTATTTTGTTGTTGTTGTTGGTAGTGGTGGTGTAGTTGTGGTGATATGTGTATGTGTGTGTGTGTGTGTGTGTGTGTGTGTGTGTGTGTGTGTGTGTGTGTGTGTGTGTGTCTGATTGTGCACATGTCCCTATATGCAAGCATTATTTTTCCTTTGGTTTTGCTGGTGTAAGATTATTTGTTGCCTATATTTTTATGGGTGTAGTTAGTCTTCTTGGGATGGAGTTTTCTTTTTAGTGTCTTCTGTAGGGCTAGATTTGTAGAGAGATATTGCTTAAATTTGGTTTTATCATGGAATGTCTTATTTTCTCCATCTATGATGATTATAAGTTTTGCTAGATATATTAGTCTAGACTGGCATCTGGTCTCAGCATCTGCAAGATATCTGATTAGCCCTTCTGGCTTTTAGAGTCTCCATTGAGAAACAGTGTTATTCAAATAGGCCTGCCCTTATATGTTACTTAGCCTTTTTCCCTTGCTGATTTTAATATTTTCTTTGTTTGTTGGCTTTCTTTAAGGGATTTATTCATTCCCTCCTTAACTATCTCTATCATCACAAAATTGATTTGAAGATCATTTTCTTGTTCCTTAGCTGTGTTGGAATCTCTGGCACTTACTGTACTAGGATAGCTGTGCTCTGGTGGTGCCAAATTGCCCTGGATATTGTTGTGTGTTCTTATGCTGTCCTTTAGGAATCTGGGTTTAGAGTAATTATAGGTTTAGGTGCTAACTTCAAAAAATAGTTTATTTTAGTTGGATGATTTTTTTACAATGGTTTGTTTCCTCTCTCACTTTTGATCTGAGTGGCCTGTGGTTCTGGTGAATGACAAGTCCTCACTTCTGATAGGGGCTTCCTTCTGGGATGTGGAGACATGTGTGTCATCTAGGGTTTTAGGTGTCAGTCCTGCTTGTGAGGTTCTGGGGTTCTAGAAACTGGTGTGGTCTTTGGGGTTCCAGGTACCAGCATGGCCTCTTGTTACAAGCATGTTTTCCATGCTGCCGGTCTGGTCCCACTGCCCTGCTACCATACCAGCTCCCAATAACACTCAGAGACTCTGTATTTGATACAATCCTGTTGGCCAGTTACTATTATTGTTTATGGGCTAGCTCTGTCTTAATTATTAACCCATTTCTACTTATCTAAGTATTTCCACATGGTCATCTTATCCAAGTGCAGTGGGCTGGCATCTTGCTTTCTCCATGCTCTACATGCTGACTCCTTCTAACTACTTCCTCTTTCCTCCTGTCTCCTAGCCCCACCTATCTTGCTTGCCCATTGGCCAAATAGTGCTTTATTCATTAACCAGTATGAGAAACATATTTACAGAATAACATCTCCCATTAGCCTCTAGTAGATCAGAGGCATTTTAGGGTTCTTGAAAGCTGAGTAACCTCTTGGTTTTCATGTACTGGTATGGCCTACAGTAGAGCAGGGACCTTCTGCTGGAGATGAGCAGTGAGGGTACTACTGAGGGAAGGTGGGCATGCTCATAGGAGTGCTGTTTGGCTATGGTCATGGTATTACTTGGTGTTCTAGTTACCCATATCTTCCAGTATAGCAGGAGGCTTCGGTCAGAGATGTGGGTCAGGTTTGATGCCAGACTCTTAATGATACATTTAAAGGAAATCAACCTATGATTCCTGGATTGAGGCACCAGCTATGGAGACACTTGCTTGATTCAATATCCATCCAATCTTAAAGACCAAATGCATATCTAAGGAGAAAGAAATAATTTCATCTTAAAGATTCCTCTCCTAACCAATCCAAGTATCACCTCAAGCATCTCTAGTGTGCTGAGAAACATTGAGATTTTTGCCTTTTTTTTTTCATGAAATGTTGGTTGCTGACCTGCTTCATATATCTATGGATATTTTTAATGGATCAGACCGAGATCCTGTATGGAAAAGTATTTGACATGTCTGGTACAGCATATACAGTTCATAAGTCAAAAGGATCAGTTTTAAAGAATAATTTAATTCTATATAACCCCAGGGGTCATGGAGCCAAAGAGTATGGTTATAATGTTTTATCATAATAAATTACTCTGAGAAAATTCTTACAACTACATTAAATTAGCAACTCAGAAACATCAGTGAGTTAGCATTGGCATCAGGAAAATGCTGTTAATTTCCATATGTGACACTGTTAATTTTTCTGCTTCCTTTTCTCATTTCTTTGTTTAATATATTGAACAAGTTTAACTTGCAAAGCTGATATGAACAATGATGGTTCTCTACACTGCTGAACCAGAGTATCAGACACACTACTCCTGCATAGAATACCGTGTTATGGAAGACAGGGAGAAATAAGAACAGATGACTGCCCAAATATTTCTTTTATAATAGCCAAGTGACTTGGAAAGGAAAGAGAATTCAATGTGTTTTATGTAAAAGCCCTGCAGCTACTGTACAAATGAGAGCTTTTCCAAATGAAAGTTTCTCCTATAGCACTCAGTATTTTCTGACTAATCTACTAAAAGCTGAAGTTACATTTAGAAAAATTAGGCACTGAAAAAAAAAAAAAAAGAACACAACATCTTCAAAGTAATGTTATCATCCTTTGTATCTCCTTATGCCTCTGGCAGGCTTTTCTTCGTTCTTTTCTCAAAGGTCTTAAGAAAGCCCATGGATAAGAAACTTTACTTTCTTGTAAAAATAAGGCCATTAATTAACTAGTTTTAATATTTTTATTCAAAAACACTGAGGAAGTATTAAACAGCGGTTAAATTCAGATGGTGCAGTGTCATTGTTATAATAGTAATACTGGGAACTTGAAATTTTGGAACTGTTGTTAATGCTTTGGTTTATATGTGAGTAAAATTCCAAGATTGTTTTCAGGTCTGAATGCTGCCGGTCACTGAAATGAAAAGTGTTGACTCAGGACCCCCAAGACCATGTTCTCAGCAAAGGAAATGTGTTTGCCCCAGAGGGACAGAGAAATAAGAGGTAAAATATAGGGAATAGATGATGAGGGGAAAGGGGAAGTGTATCGAGGGAGAGAGAAAGGGGTGTTTGTCTCAGAGTGGGACAAAGGACTGCCCCTGGACAAAGAGTAGATAGATGTTGCCCATGGAAAAATGGCAATTTATAAAGATATAAGGGGAAACCCTGTGTAAGGATGAGGTATTTAATTTTAATTGGGCATGTTAATTAGGGCAGCCAAAGTGGGCTTCTGATTGCTGGACCTCAATATTTTGGTAGCTGGACCTTGATAGCCTTAGGAAAAGGAAGTAGCTAAATAAGGGAATAGACCTTGGTGGCTATTTTTAGGAAGATAATCTAATGCTTTTTAGCAAGGTAGGTGGAATGGGAGAGAAGATCAAGGCCTGCCAGAGCCATGTTTGCAAGACCAGGGCTGGCTAGAGACCCTTTAGCCATAGCTCAGACTTTTGAATCTTATTTTCCATGGTAGAAGCTTGTTACCTTATAAAATTCTCCAAAAGGTTTCAATATATGACCTTGCTTAAAAACCAAAATGTAGAAACATAAATAAATGATAATAAATCTGTCTGAAGAAAGGCCACAAACTACAGAAAAAAATTCCTAGGGGATTTTGCCTACTTCCAGAGCAAAGGAATTTCCCTACTCTGAATAACAAAGAAAGGCTTGGGGACATTAAATGCAGATTTAGAATAAGTTTAGAATTTAGAATAAAGCACAAAAAGTAAAGAAAACATCTTCAAGAAACCTCCCATTCACAAAAGCAGATGGTGTGAACCTCCCTTCTTGGCTTTATAAGAACTGTGACACTTAATAAAAGAAGCAAATACAGTGTCTTAGTTAGGGGTCCAATGCTTTGGAGAGACACCATAACCACAGCAACTCTTATAAAGCAAACACTTAATTGGGATGGCTCACTTACAGTTTCAGAGATTCAGTCCATTATCATCATGATAGGGACCATGGTGGTGTGCAATCAGACATGGTGCTTGATAGTAGCTAAGAGTCATACATCTTGAGGGCCATAGGGAAGTTTGCTGAGACACTGGGCAGTATCCTGATCATAGGAAACCTCAAAGTCCAGCCTCACAGTGGCATACTTCCTCTAATAATGCTCCACCCATTACAACAAAGCCACACCTTCTAATAGAATAGTATCCACTCCCTATGAGACTATGGGGGAGAAATTATATTCAAACGACCACAGAAGGCAAGTGTAGCAAGTGTAATGAGAAACCCTAGGAAGAAACTTGAGAAAACTGGCTAGAAAAGAGCACATGAAAATTTAGACAGCAAATTTTGGAACTGTGTCCAGGGACTCATGCTAATGGAGTTGAGTCAAACAAACAGATGTTGCTCAGAGACTGAGCCACGGGCAAAGGCCAAACACACACACACACACACACACACACACACACACACACCCATGTACACATGCCTGAGCATGTGTACACATAGAATAATAATAATAATAATAATAATAATAATAATAAAGAATGGTAGTCATTTAAAACTTACTATTTTCAAAATCAACTTAATGGTTGAATTAAAAACCCTGATTTCTTAGCTATTTTGTGAACACTACTATAACTGAAGTTTGAAAAAATGCCATGGACTGTGCTGTTCCCTTCTCAAGTTTTTGATGAGACTTAATAAGACTGTATGTGACCAGTGTCTGGCACCATGTAGGCAGCCAAAACATCATAGATACTAACAGTAATCATTATCCACAATTTTATGCTAAAATAGATTAACTGGCTAATTTAGCTGATCTATAAGTTAATTTACTTTCCCCTCTATCCTTTCAGAAATATTTGTAACCACACAAAACTTACACTATTTTCTTTCCCTTCAGGTTTTTCGTTTTGGTTTATTGTTTTTTGTTTTTGGGTTGTGTTTGTTTGTGTGTGTGTGTGTTTGTTTGTTTTGGAAATACAAATGATATAAATAAAAAAAAAACTCTGCAAGCATTCCAGAGATGAAGATGCTGGTCCCACATTTCCTCAGTACTTAGTTGTAAACAGTCATACAGTGTTCTACTAGCCTAATTATAATCACAGTGTGTAACATGTCTGTTAAAATCTGTCTTGAGACAGACAAAATGATCATCATCATCAGGTTATCTCCTTAGCATTGCCTTCCAATCAGTCCACCGTGATCTGTTTGTACTCTGCTTATGCTCTTAACCCTGCCCTAGAACTGTAAGCTGTGTCATTATTACTGTGACTTCGGAGTACTTATGTAGTTCTCTGATGCTAACGGGGATGCAAGAATTGACATGTGTATGGATTCTGTCCAGTCTTCACAGTGCACAAAAATGTGGCCCAACCCCATGGACTAACAGTATCTACCTAATGATACATCAGTGTTACCTGAAGGATACAAACAGCCCGGCTAACCCCTCCCCCTATTTTTTGGCTTCTTCACAGTATGAGGGGCTGGGGAATCTGTGTGCATGAGTGATCACAGGAAACACACAATGATTAAAGTTGAGTGGGTCCCTTTTGGAGATTAGTGGCCGTTAAATTATTTCATGCTCTTGCTCCTCAACATGAATAATAAATCATTATTGGAGTCTGCTGTTCTATTCATTTAGTACATGAGGATATTTAGATGTTAATTACAAAAATACAGCCTGCCCAGCAAGAGGGAGGAAGAGGACAAGGGATTCCAATGTCAATTGCGTCTTTTCAGCCAGATCTTTTCCAGAGTTGCCCATAATTGTATTTATTTCTTTGTTTTCTGTTGCACTTTTAAGTTTTTCTTAGAATGTCCCAGTGTTTTAAAGTCTACTGAGTCTTTGGAGATTAAAAAAATATCCATTTATCCAAACCCTGTGTTATAAATGATTTCAGTTTCTATTTGGTGTCTGGAGGATTCATCTCTTTGTTGAGCATCTGTTAAACTGTTCAAACAGAATACAGCACACTCAGTCCCTTCCTACTAAAATGAGCTCTTTAAATCAGTGTTTCTTGAGTGTCTACTTACTACTGAGTCAAGATGCTGATAAAGACAGTAAAAGAGACAGGGAAAATTTTCATTCCTTCTTTGCAAAAGTATAAATGCCAATCAAGAAGACAACAATAATACATCAAAATGATAAATGAGCTGATAAGTGTGTATTGTACACTAATTCAGGTCATACTCTGTGCTGGGCATATGAGGCATCTTTGCATAATGCTTTAAAGTGAATATTAATACCATGTGAAGACACTGCAGCTGAGAAACACACAGTAAAAGCTGGGTTTGTGCTGAGATCCAGATCCTTCAGAACTCCCATTGTGTTGTCCCAGGTGTTCACACACAGCATGTAAGATAATTAAAGACTCAACTGTACCATAAGAAGACAGAGTCTTTTAGTTGAGAAATAAAGACTCCAAAGATAGCAGATAAGCCTTCACTGAGTGGGACTTTGAAGACTGCAATGTGTACAAATGGTAGGAGAGACAATGAAAAAAGCATGAGTATGCCACAGATAGGATTGGATTACAAAATTTCAGGGAATTAAACAAGGAGTCCTGCACATCACACAATAGGAAAGAAAATGCCTTCTGAAAGCTTTTCTCCTTCATCTAATTTTAGTCAGATACCTCTGAATTCTCCCCTCAACTGGACTATAACATTAGTCTATGAGAATGCAGATTGTAGAAACATGGGATTTAATAATACTCCTCCAATGTTATCAGGATGGCACGGCTTTTATGCAACACTTACTGCCAAAAGTGTGCACTCCCTGTGACAGCCTGATGCCACTTCTGATATTCCTGTCTTGAAGCAGTTACTTTATAACATTGCTATTGGAAACTCATCCTATATGTCTCCTTGCAATATATTTTCCACAAAAGAAAAATGCTTTTCTGGAGGATCTGGTCTTTGAGATCCAATCCCCATGGGGACCAGTGTCCCTGTTGAATACCCTCAGTGAAAGAAGAAACCTGGCTTGTATAATGTCCTGTTAGCAAACATGAAGGCTTCATTTAAGGACATCACTCTGCCTATCAAAGCCTTTTCTTTTCATGCCATGTTAAATACTCCACTACCTTTACACAGGAATGTGTACTGCTGTAGTTACTTGAGCAAATGATAATTTTCTTGACAGAATGGGAAAGAGTAAGTAGGACAACATGAAATTTATTCATAAGTAGCAGATTGCCCCACATCATTAAAGCCCTCTCATGAACCTTTATTTCTACAGATTTCCTACAGTTTCAAGCTCAAAGTATTGAGCACCATACATAGGAAATCTGGGTTCATGATTCCACCTGCCATTCTAGTCCATACCTTTCCTCACTCTGTAACTAAAATCCAATGTTTCGATGGCTCTTCCTAAAGCAGACTGTCTCATAGCTAGTTTGCCTTCATAATTTTCCAAAAATCTAACATTTACTGAGCAATTATAATGGGCTTTATCTCCTTCAGAATCCACACCCATTGACACCATCCATTTGCCACCATAACCTTGTAAGCTATAGGATCCCCCATGTGCATGAGCGACTTATTCTCCTGCAGTCACCCAAGAATGGCAAAACCTGAGGTCTTCTCTGGACTTCTGCCTTTGCTTTAAACCAAGTACAGTGTGCTGTTTTCTCCTCACTAATGCAATGTGTTCCCAGTATCTGCTACCAAAGTTCTAGGTATCAATATAAAGTTTAGCTCAAACTCTATTGCTTGAAATAACCCAGATGCCTTTGGCCATTGTAGAGAGCCGTGTAGTGCCACGCCTTAAAGTGGTGCTGGCTTCTACCTTACACCTTCCCGCTGGTATAGACTCTCTGGGTAAACAAGCCCTTGGTTGGTTGAGTCTGTTCAGCCTGTCTGCTTCCGCATTAGAGTAGCCTATCTGCAGAGTCCACGTGGCTCACTGGGGTTGGTTAGCTCAAGGGTATTTAAGCCTGTGCAGGGGTCCCCTCGCTCTCTCTCTCCCTGTGGGCCAGAAGCAACATGTTTAAAGGATCCTGATTAAAACTGCATGAAGAAGATCTACCCGGAGTCGCATCTTCCTTGCTGGCGAGGGCAGGCGCGTACAGATGGTGGCCCCTATGGAGAATTTTTCAGATTAGAACTTCTTGCAGTCAGGGCAGCGCTGGAAGATTCCCAAGGTAAGTTGGGACAAAATTAAGGCCCTCGGTAAAGAGGCGATTTAAGGTCTCCGGTAAAAAGCGATGAAGTTCCGGGTTTGGAAAAAATTAAGGCCCCGGGTAATGAGGCAATGAGGTCTCCAGTTAGGAGCTATAAAGTCCCAGGGTCCCAGGTAAGTTGGGACCTAGTTAAAGATGGGGGGGTGGGGGGAGGGGGAAGCAGCAATAAAGTCTCAGGCATTGAGCGAGTGGTTGTAACAAACCAAAAGTAATATATTTAAGATGGGGACTTACTAGTCCAATTTTTCTGGCTCTTCAGGAGCTACTTTTGTCAAAGAAACTTAAAGAAAAGCACACTAGAAAGATTCCTGAGTGAATGTGATGCCATTGCACCTTGGTTCCCAGTTTTGGGAGGCAGTTTCAGGAAACATCAAGGTATTGTGCTGGTCTGAGGAAGAATTGCAAGCCCTCATAAAAGGAGTTCAGAAACAATCCCCTAAGGGGCAGAGGGGGAAGGGAGAGGAGAAATGACAATGTGGTGAGGGGAGGGACCCTCCTAGAACAATGCCTTCAGCGCCTTCTCCTGATCAGAGTGAGGAAAGGCAGAGCCCAGGTACAGGGCATTCTTTTTGCCCTGAGGTCTGGAGAGCTGTACATAATGACTTAAGCCTGGCCTATCCAGTTTTCCAGGATGCCCAAGGCAATAGATATGAGGAACCTTTAGATTTTAAGGTCATCAAGGCTTTGGCTGAATCCATGAGAACATATGGAATTTCAGCTTCTTTTACTGTAGCTCAAGTTGAAGCCCTAAATAGGTATAGCATGACTCCTAGTGATTGTGGTGGGCTGGCTCGAGCATGTTTAAGCCCTGGGCAGTATCTGGATTGGAAAGCCTTTTTAATAGAGTATGCCAATAAACAGGCCACAACTAATCTGGCGGCCAGAAATGCAGCATGGGACAGGGACATGCTGCTTGGACAGGGACGCTTTGCCAACCAACAGACAGGATATCCAATACAAGTTTTTGAACAAGTAAATCGGATTGCCATAAAAGCATGGAAGTCATTACCCAATAAGGGAGAGGTGAGTGGTAACCTCACTAAGATATTGTAAGGCCCCATGGAACCATTTTCAGATTTTGTGGCCTGTTTGGTAGAAGCTGCAGAGAGAGATTTTGGCATTACAGCAGCCATAGTTGCAGCTACCTCTTTTGCAGTTGTGGATTCAGTCACGGCTGCTGTGGCTATGAGTACATCGGTGCAGACAGCCTCTAAGCTGAATGAGTTGTCCAAGAATATGGCTACTGCCTTGGATACTCAATCCACAATTGGTGCTCAACAAAAAGGTTTAATGATTGTAAACCAAAGAATTGATCTGATGCAGGAGCAAATAGATACCTTGGGGGCAGCTGGCCCAATTGGGATGTGAAATGAAATATCCAGGCTTGTATGTTACCAGCATTCAATATAAGAACTTTACACGTGCTGCTAATTTGTCACAACAGTTGTCTAGCTATTTTTTAGGAAATTGGTCTGCTGTCTTTGATGACCTGATGGTACAGCTGCGAATGACCATCATTGCAGTGAATTCAACACATGTGGATGCGATTGTCATCATGGTTCCCGTTGCCATGGATCATCTGAAAGAGTGGGCAGGAATGGGAGCCATGGCTGTACTCTTGTTGCTTACCTCCTTCATGGGCCTATGGTGCCTTTGGAAGATGAGGTTTGCTCAGAAGCGGTATGCAGCTATGGTTGTCCAGGCATTTACAGCCATTGAGGCAGGACAGTCTCCCCAAGCATGGCTCACAGTCATGAACAAGTATTGATCCTTCACGCTCAGGTTGTATGGCTTAGCACTGCACTCCGAGTTAGCTCTGGAAGTGAGCAACTCTGAGAAGGGCATGTCTGGTTGCAAGTGGGTTGGTGTCCCAGGCCCAACCTCCAGGAAAAAGATGCTGGACAGGTGTGGCACTGACTTGGCTGACTACCAGGATTCAGGGTCATTACAATGTCCACTGCTTTACTGGAGACCAGACCACTACCCTTGCCTGTTGAGTTATTAAAACAAAAAGGGGGAACTGTAGAGAGCCGTGTAGTGCCACGCCTTAAAGTGGTGCTGGCTTCTACCTTACACCTTCCCGCTGGTATAGACTCTCTGGGTAAACAAGCCCTTGGTTGGTTGAGTCTGTTCAGCCTGTCTGCTTCCGCATTAGAGTAGCCTATCTGCAGAGTCCATGTGGCTCACTGGGGTTGGTTAGCTCAAGGATATTTAAGCCTGTGCAGGGGTCCCCTCGCTCTCTCTCTCCCTGTGGGCCAGAAGCAACATGTTTAAAGGATCCTGATTAAAACTGCATGAAGAAGATCTACCCGGAGTCGCATCTTCCTTGCTGGCAAGGGCAGGCGCGGACAGGCCATGTCTGTGTTTGCTGTGGTTACAAGCCTGGTGATATTATGGAAATAATATTACAAATATCTTTGTGTCTTTCCTGCTTTGGTGACATAATATCAGTTTCATATTAGTGCTAAGCAAGATGTTTACTCACCCTCCCACCCCACGTAGGGCCCCACATAGGCAAACAAGTATGAAATGCTCAGCTAGGAAAAGTTGTGGTAATAGGGCTTTATGTTTGTATTGACAGAGAAAGAGGAGTAGATGTTTTGACAGGCAAATCTGTGAAACTGTTAATTTGATGCATGGAATAATTGCGATAGTTAAATAATTGTTTGATTCAGTATATATTTACTAAACTTCTTTGTGATGATTCACTTCATTGTCAAAGGACAGGATTTAGAATCATATAGGAGAAACACTTCTGAAAGCATCTATGAAAGCATTTCCAAAGAGGTTTAAGTGAGGAGAACACCCACACCCCACCCTTACCTCCACTCCTTTCCCCACTCCCACCTCTGTGAATGTGAATGGCAGCAGCTCACCAGCTAGGGCCCTGGACTGAATAAAAGGTAAAAGCTAGTGGTAAAGCAGATTTACCTGGCCCTGCTCTCTGATTGGATGCCATGTTGCTAGTCCCTGACCCTCCTGAAAGCCATGCCTTCACTGCTGTGATGATATATTGAACCCTGAAACTGAGCCAAAACAAAATGCTTCCTCTCTTTTGTTGCTTTTGTTGGATATTTTGTCTCAGCAACAAGGACAGTCACTAACACATTCTTCTAACAGCATACCTCTGTAGAAATACTCAAACTTCCAGTGCAGAAATTAGGAAAATAGTACAATGACCACTGATAGGAACAGGCTCATCCCTCTAAAGAAATGATATGTGTTGAGCCTATGTTGCCAAACAGAATTGGGCATTGAAAGCAGAGTCTTAAAAAATCTTCCAGATAAAGAATCTGCATTTTTCTGTATTCATTTACTTTTTTCTTTTCTTTCACTCTGAGAAGATACACCTTTGTCAACCACAGAAATTCTCCTTTCATCAGGATGTTCCTGGAGGTGGCTAGTAATGAAGCAGGAAGGCTTTGAATGAGCTTTACTTGGTAATTGAGATTTCTGTGTTAACACTCCAGAGTTTTCTGCAGAAAACCTGACTTCTTCACTATTTTACATATATTTACATGCCAAATTAAGGAATTTTTAACCCTTGTGTGTGGGAGAATGAAGAGGCAATTAATACATTCTGTATAATTATATTCCAGCTCAAATTAAGAGGCTGTTATGCATATCATATGCAGAATAATTTAGAAAATCTGTTGACTTTAATCAAGTTCCAGGTGAAAGAAGGCAAACCACAGTAAGAATATGCTGGTAAACACTGAACAACCTGTTCTCTTTAGGGAGAAAAGCTCTGATCTGCAAGGGAAAATACTATTATTAACTAATGGTACCAAACAGGAAAGAGGCAAGGATATTGGACTCTCAATAGCCAGTGTGCCCCAATTCTAGTACCATTTACTTTCTTCAAAGCATAAAACTTGCAGCATTATATCTATTAGGCTTGTAATTGAAGAAAAATTGTCCTAAGAGATGGATCTGTTACAAGGAAAGGCAGCATTAACTTCTACAAGAAGTAATGCCAGTCAGTCATGTGTCTATCTTTGTAGCTCGTGGCTCAATTAAGAAACACACACACATAAACACACACACACACACACACACACACACACACACACACACACACACACACACACACAAAGCTCAAAGGAAAACAAAAAGTATTGTTCTTTCAGGGAATGAATCTGAATGACATAGCATTTGTTGACGTCCAAGATACCAAATGGTTCCATCCCTGGAATGACTGGGCAAAAACCAGAAACAGAAGTCATATAGGTAAATTAAGCCAGTCCCCCACTATATTGTAGGTGTTTGTGTGTGTGTGTGTGTGTGTGTGTGTGTGTGTGTGTGTGTGTGTGTGTGATTTATTGGAATGACTTACAGGCTACATCCAACTAATCAAAAAATGGTTGTCCATTAATGGAATGTCCTAGAATCTTGTAATTATTCAGCCCCACAAGGATTGTATCTCAGGTTGATCTTCTGTAGGAATCCTGATGAAGAAGGCTCCAATACCAGTGAAGGAATGGATATGCTAGCAAGGGGAGAGCAAACAGGCAAAGAACAACACTTTCCTTCTTTCATGAACTTACATATGCTTCCAGAAGAAGGTGTGACCAAGACTAAAGGTGTGTCTTCTTGCCTAAAGACTGGGATCAAAGGTGTGTTGTCTTCTTGTCTCAAGATCTAGATCAGAGGTGTATGACCTCCATATCTGGATTGCTGTTCATTCCAGTCATAGTCAAGTTGGCAATCAAGAATAGCCATCACACTGCCTAACCTAGAATTATAACCCCAACAGCAGTAGCCATGGTATAGTCATCATTTCATTCCCCTTGGCCCTCAACCCATAGTGGAATCTGATACATTGTTTAATATATACATGAGTAAAAGATTGATTTTAGGACATGGGAGCTACTTACAAAATGTACAATGTAAAACTAATAAAATGGCAGAAAGGGTTTTGAGAAATGAATTCTTCAAATGCTGAGTGTTGCTATTGTCATTTACATTATTACTGTTTCCCAGGGACTCTACTAAACTGTTAAGAACAATGCAAGTATTCCCTACTTGAGAAGAGAGGTAGTTATCCCTTGTAGATATAGAAGGTCTTGATGATGCAGTACACACCTTGAAGTGGTACCTTCTCAATTATTGCTGAAACAGAATGGATTATGAGTTTTAAAAATTCATGTGTATGAAGGGTTTCTGGCACTCCTAGAGAAAACAGGAAACTTTGTGAAGATGTTCTAAGATCCCGGTTCTCACAGCAATATTATATATGGAGTGGCTTCCTTGTTTATTCTTTGCTACTTATTTAACAAAGTTGAGTGCATCACTTAATTACAGAGACCCATGACTGGAAAATGCAGAGAATGAGAGACCTTGGAACATTTAGTGCTAAATAGGATGTCTTTATTAAAGCTCAGGACTGAGGCAGCCATACAAAAGAGGAGCAGAAAGATTGCAAGAGCAAGTGGGAATGAATATCACTAAGGAATCAGTGTCTTCCAGACAAAACAAGACTTCCACAGAGACTGTGGAAACGTGCACAAGACGTGCACTGGTCCAAACTAGACAGAGTCACAGCACTAAGATGGAGAAGTGTACACAATCCCTCGTCCTTAGCTGAAAACCTATCTCTATTTGAACACTACTTGCAAAGAAAAGGTTAGTTGTCTTCAATGGAATCTAAGTGAACATAAAAATCACAATTAAGAACAGGCCACGCCCAGCAGTAAATGGTCAACTCAAAATGAACTCAGTTTGTTTCTTGGCTTTTTTGTTTTATCTGTTTCTTTTTTTTTACTAAAAAGTGAGATTTTAAAAAAGGCCTGTGGTTGAATGATTGAGGAGGTAGGGGGATCTGAGAGGAGAAAGAGAGAGAAAATCATGACCTGAATATATGAAAATTATTTTTTTATTAAAACAAGTAGAATTGATTACTTCACTTTGCATCAGAGTGTGGCTATGGTAAGGGTGTGGTATGGGACCTCCACCATGTGGAAGTAAGAGGACACTGTGGGAATCAGTTCTTTCCACCCATCATTAGGCTCCAGCAAATAGATTCATTGTCAGGTGACTACATTTACCCAATGAGCTATCTGTAGTAAACAGAGGGCCACAGGGGCACCTTTATGTTTATAAAATGTAGTCCAAACATGAATATCTGGCATGAGCCAAGACAACTGGCAAATAAGGCTGAGTCAATTAAAAAAAAAAAAAAAGGCTGACATCACACTTAGAGGGAACACCAAAGTAAACAATGATATAGCATGATACATAAATTCCTCGATTTTGTGTCATCCTATAATCTTGGGGTTAAAGGTAGAGGTAGGAGATAAACGTTGGAGCCTTTGCTTTCTCCTGCCTGCCAGTGTCTGTCTGTAGGCCTGTATGCCTGCCTCCATGAAGCCTGTATGCAGGTATGAGTGTGTGTCCATACCCATTTTTGTGAGACTCATATACGCCAACAAATGCCTGAGTGTTCACAGACATTTGTATGTCCAATGATCTGTGTATAAGTTAATAAATTATGTCTAATCTTTCCTCAGATTTTGGCAATCTCTTCAATCTCCCTATGATCCTCCTCCTCTGTTGACATCAGAGTTTGGACCTACTATCAGCTCATCACCACCCCTCCTCCCTTCATAGCTACTTTATAAGCTCCTATTGAAGATGCAGTTCAACTGCAGTTTTAGTGTACCCACTTTATCAAATTGTAGGATGTCTAGACACTGACCATGGTTTACCAGTCTGTCATTTAGTCTTAGATCAGACAGCCTTCAGAAGGGGATAGCTATACACAGTATCTCAGAGGCACCTGGGACATCTTTGCACAACTCATGCAATAATCAGGAGTTTCTGTAGACCATATTCCTGCAAAGAGAATGAATAGAACGATTTAAGAACATGCAATATTGCCTTCTGCTTTACCACTGAGAAATAGAGTGTCCATAGACTCAGTCAGTTCTCTCAGGTCTAGGACTACAAGGACCAAGATTAATGATTCTCTGCCTCCCGCCTCCCTAACCAGGCTTCGCTATACCATGCTGGGTGTATATTTCCTTCCTTGTGAATGACTTTAATTCCACCTCTGTTCCACTTCACAGAGAGTGACATTTAAAACATTTTGTCTATTAATATCCATCTTTGCACATGCCAGTTAGACTGAGTTTTTTACAATTTGACATTAAATTCACTGTATTCCACTGTCTGTCTTACCTCCTTTGGCCAATTTCCTATTTACACAATATGACTTATACTACATACTAGAGAGCACCAAGTGTTCATCCTTATTTAGTGAGAGTTGTATATTTTTATGCATAATAACAGAATTATTTGCATGCACAGGATTTATCTAGTAAGGCAGACAAGCAAATCCCTGGATAATTATAGCATAGTACAAGGTTGCTGGAATGAGGAAACTAGACATTTCTGGGAGAACTGAATATTTTGCCTGTTCTGTGTAAGACTACCCCTAAAACTTAGAAGACCACAATACCACCCATTACTTATCTCAGTATCTTTGGGTCAAGGACTCAGTGGGGACTTAGCCTTTGGCATCTCTCTGAATATCTCCCAAGAAGTGGAAACCATGGCTCCCCAAGGTCTTGGTTGACCACATGCCATCTTGATTTCCATGTCACTTAAACAACTTTTTAAACATCTGGAAAATATTTGCTTCTAAGTCTACTGACATGTTTGCTGTGAGTTTTAGATGTAGATAAGAGCTATAGTTCCTATAAGGAGACATGACACAATTGCTTTCATTGTGGTCAGTTCATGTAAATCTTGGTTCTGTTCACACCAAAGAGAGAAGATAGCATAAGACAAGGATATAACACTGAAATAAGACAAATCATGGGGATCAACACACAAATGTTTTCCACATAATTCCTAAGTAAAAGAAGCTAGAGAGACATGTCAAAGGCACCCCCTACACACAAACACACACACACACACACACACACACACACACACACACCTCTGAAGAGGTAGTATATAAACAAGATAATATAAATTTGGTATTCTTGGAACACAAAAACTATAGAAGGTGAAAAACTGATGAGGGTGATTATCAAGGCAAGCCCCAGGGTCACACCCAAACTCACTCATTTGCCTTTGTTCTCTATAATGACTTCCATTATTTTAGCATCTAGATAAAAATAGATCATCACAGGTTACATCAGTCAAGATATTTTTGACTGCAGGTAACATAATTTTCCCATCACACTGACGAAAATGATTAGGAAATACATTGACTGGCACAAGGCAAGAATGCCTCTGAGGGTGACTGAGTCAAGAGCCCAAAAAGAAGTTTGCCTGCCCACTCCCTTCACTCTTCCAGTGTTAGCTTCATCTTAGTGTACCATCGATATTACAACAAAGGCCTATTGAAGAAAAAATATGATCCCTTATTCAATTTCTTACATAAAATAGAGTCAACTTTTCCTAGGAGCCTCAGTTTTTAACAGTTTTCAGGGAGAAGGATGCTTGCATGCTCATTCCCAAGTGACTTGTGAGCATGAAGAATGGACTTACCTCACCTGGTTCCAAGGGATCAGCAGGATGATGTGAAACCCAGCCCCTTGATAACACATCAGCCACTAGAATACCACAAACCACATTCCTTCAGCTACATGTGAAGTGTTTTTCTCACATTTATGTTCTAGAGAACACCCTGGACTAAAGTAAAGAAAATTAAAGGTCATATACACACAATCACACACAGGCACAGAGAAACAGTTTCTCTCTCTCTCTCTCTCTCTCTCTCTCTCTCTCTCTCTCTCTCTCTCTCTCTCTCTCTCTCTCTCTACACACACACACACACACACACACACACACCAAGCAAACATCTGCTTTCTCATTGACAAGCATTCATTAATTTTACAAAATATATGACATTCTCATATATTTACATAAGGAACACTAACCTTCACCCTCATCACCAACATTTACCTATTGTTGGGGTTCTCTTTTCTTACTTCATTTGGGATCTTTCATGATAATCTTGCATACTAACAAACCCTTTTCTATAATTAAAGTTAAATTTAAAAAAGTAGAGTAAGATGTTGCCCCCCTTTATTTTCCTTCTGAGGAAACCAGCTGCACAATGATGCTATTTCCTTTCTGTGGCTGCAGGGGAATGCCATGGCAAAATGTGTGTAGTCCCTGCTACTTTCAGCATTGGTAACCAAAGGAAGGTGTCATTTCCTAACTGATTTCCTTCAGCTTCTTTTCCATTTCTACATCTCTGAAACCCAGACATTAGGTGGAACCTCTGACTTCTTTAACTTGCATTCTTCACTTTCTCCCCTGTCTGCCACCAAAAGCACACACAGCATAAATCATATAAATGTGTAATAGTAGAGATGGTTGAAGGATAATAGAATTGGGTACTGTCAAATTGAGCACCCATGTCTTATAGGGGTCTAATTCTCCTGCATCAGTGCCTCTGTGCCTCCAGCTTCAAACTCTTCTCAGCCTGTACCTGGCAGTTGAAAGATCCCCTTCAGTTATTCAAGCATGCCTTGGGAGTTCTCTTGTCACACTGGGCAGGTTATCAATATGCTACAAAGACAGTTGTTACCAAGAGAATGCCTGAAAAGCCCCCTCCAATCTTCTTGCATACATACATATTATTAACCTGAGTATTTTTTGTTTTCCAGCCACCTAAAAGCTTTTTAAAGCTAGTTCTAAATAAATTCAGTAACACTTCCTAAACAATTCCAACAAGGATGTCATTGGCTACAGAATTAAAACACTTGCCCCTCAGAATACGTATCTCACTAAAGTATAGGCAAGATTATTAGGTAAGTAGTTGTATCCCAAACAAATCCCATTTTCCTAACTTGAATATTTACAAACAAGACGGGGTATCAGTTGAGCAAAATACTGTATCTTCTATAACGAAAACATGTCTCTCCAACATTTAGTTATTAAGATGGTAGTAACAGTTTGATCTAATGAGAATAAAGTAATACTTTGCTGTATTGCTAGACAGAATCAAGTCAAGTATACAGGCACAGCAGAATCCTTGATGTGATATGGAATAGCAATGCTCTGCCAGCATGGTAGAGAGGAGTTTTTTAAGATGCTGAAAAGGATACCCATACAATATTCTTGAATTATTCATTTGGCCACAGTATGTCTGGAAGCTGATCCCCACGGGTCTCCTTCCTCCCTGGGCTCTAGTCACCTTTCACTGTCCCTTTGGAGAGTTTGATTGTAGTCCCTACTATTTACAAAGCTTTCCTGGAATCCAGCAAGCATATGGAAAGCCATCAATAATTCATGCTGTTTCCACTTTGGATGGTGCTGATGTCACTGAATCAGCACAAAACTGACCCAGGTAACAGGAACAAAGAGAGCTCTTCCTTAAAGGTCTCTGCTGCATTTCCTCCTTGAGCACCAAATGTTCTCCTAATCATTGGCTTAGATGTCTTTTCAAAGAGACAGACACTGTCACATTGTTGAGTTAGTGAGGCAGCATTAAAGTTTCATCAGCATATAAGACAGAGCCACATTTTAAAAAGAGATTCCTAGTGCCTAACTTAAAAACTGCCATCCACAGAACACAGAAATGTCCTATCTAACTGTTGATGTCCCCAATACAATAAATTAAACTAATGTTGGCATACTACAACTGACTATGACTCGATCTATTTGGCTATCTGTACCTTCTACATGAATTTGAGGCTTGAAGAAGTGAGTTGACTAAACTAAAATTGTAGATCTAGAAAACTGTGAGGCTGAGATCAAGTCCTTCTGAATTTAACTCCAGTTCTGTTGCTGATAAACTGCTTAAAAGAAGTTTATAAGAGTGAATTGTATCCACATTCCCAAACAGACAGGGGCATACCCTGCCTTCTGTTATATGGAAGAAAATGAAAAATAATCCATCTATGCCATTAAGACTTAAGGCTCAGCTGGAAAACAGCTGCCTGAAGAAGATCTGGTTTCATTTGAAAATAAAAACTGATCTATATAACATCATCATATTTAATATGTCCTGAAGTATTTTTGTTTTTGCTTTATGAAATCCAGGCTGTCCTGGAACTTGCTACATAGCCAAAAAATGACCTTAATTCTGACCCTCCTCCTGTTATTTTTTAGCATTATAACTGCAAGTGTACTGCCACACTCCATTTATGTTACCCTGGGGATCAAAGGCAAAGCTCTGTACATGCTATATGAGCAGTCTACCAATTGAGCCACATCTTTTGACCCATCTATGCACATTTTTATCAGCACAAAAGTGTTCAGTTTGACTCCAAGAGAAAGATGTAAAGCTCCTTCTAAGGCAAAATATGCAAGCCAGGTGAGAATATGGTTTAGCTGGGATACATGATGCAAAGACATAGCATCAAAATGTAAAATATTAATTACATTAGGAATGAACAGGTTTAGCTTGCTCTGCTAGTCCAAGAAGCTAAGGGAACTGGCAAATTTATGTATAGCAGTGTGATGAACTTTTCTCATCTTGGCTGACTATACTCCCTCCAAAAGCCAAATATCCCCTAACAAAAATCCCAATATTGGACAAGAGAAGGCTTGTCTTGGATTTTTGCCCACAACTATTCAAGAAATGCCTGAAATATACAGTTTATTGATGTTGCCCTTTTTACTTATGAGACACTTTAGAAACAGGGCCTAGAGACCAGAGAAATCAAAATGACATGAATACTTTCTCCCTAAGGACTAGCTTTCATGTTATAAGAAGGCGTCATGCAAACTTCCAAATGAAAGGGATAACCAACAGTCCCACCAAGCAATGATGCATATAAAGCACACCAATACCCAGGTAGGCACAATGACCCTATGGGTACAGTAGTGGCAAGCATACCTTGACAGTAACCAATGGCTCTCTTATTGGACTTAATATCTGTTCAACAGGGAGACCATGCCTGGTACTAGAAACCTAGCTAACTAGTCAGTGCTAGTGAAATCATGGTCATTGGAGGGAAATCTATAACAACTAATTTGCCAAATCAGCATAATCCTTAACAACAACAATCTATAAACGTTTATTCTTATACTCACAGATAAGAGTATTTTTTACCCTTTATAAAGGAAACATCTTCTTACAACAAACAGAAATTATTAGAGAAAATTACAAGCAATAAAACTGCAGAGTTGCGGAGTCCAATCCCAGTGCATACATCTACAAAACACTCCTACACCTAAGACTCAAGGGATACTTCAGAAGTGAGGGCAGAAAGAATGTATGAGTCAGAGGGTCAGGGGACTTTTTGTGAGATTGTGTCTACTAGTAATATTAAAAACTACACACATAAAGTCTCACTCAACAGATTGTCCAAATGTGAGCTGACCAAAGATGTTACCAGTGAACATGCTGAACTGGATAGAGAGAAGTCCATGTGGCCTCAACACAGTATACAAAGAACCATAGACAACTGAGTAAAGCTGGGGATGGCAGAGGTAGCCTTCCTCAAGAAAGAATATCAAGCCAATTGTTGTCTAGTGCCAAATGCTCAGCTCTGAAAACATGTATACAAGCCACATTAAAAAAGCTAACTAATTAATATTTAATATGTATATATATATATGCAAGCAATAATAACTAGTAATGTGTGTGTACACATGCAGTAACAATTAGTGAAAAAGGATTTCAAAGGTAATTGATGTCATAATTAAATTATAAACTCCATTAACAATTATTGTAAAAGGTAGGATACCTCTCTTGAAACAATAAATATAATGATACTGATGACTATACACTGACCACCTTCTGAGTCTAGTTATCTTAGGCACATTACCTCACTGATCCTCACAACAGGCTTGACAGAAGTCATGGTATTCTACAGCTGTGAAAATTAAAGTCACATGAAGAGGTAAATTTTCCCATGTCTCAAGCTGTCAAGTAGCCAGATTAAGGCCAGGACACTAAGCCAAGGTGCATAATTGTTCTGCTGTGAAGTGAAGCACATGGACTTAAATGCCATAGGTAAGAGATAGAACATAAGAAATCCTCCCCATATGACATCCACACAGGTGATCCTCTTCCATCTCTCATAGTCCCAAGAAAGGCAAGAGCAGAGAGAGAGAAATTCAGTCTGGTAAGATCATTGCTCTGATCACTCACTGCAATCATTATTCAAGTCTGTCAAGAGAAATAGAACTTGATTCTGGTGCATAGCAACAAGGTTTTCCAGGGAACACCTTGACAGCCATCACTAAAACCCTTATGATTTTGGCTACTCAAGCTTGTAGGTACATGCAGATAGGATTATGTTTCTAATAATAATACTGCCAAACTACCTTCAAATATGAAACTTGCTGGAGAAAACAGCCAAGTTAAGAAAGTGATGTGAGCACAACAGAGCTGGCCTTTGGGCTCTCCCACACATAGACAATGTTCTTCATCTCTTGAGGAGTGTCTCATTATCTGGTAGATTTTTCACAGGGCAATCTCTATTTTTGAAAAACTTATACCAAATTTATTTATAATTTAATTACTTCCAAGCATCAAATTTGGTATTTTTCAACTTCTGTTTCTTTCAATTGGGAGATATTTGTATCTCTCATCCCACTTTCTAGAAAGATCTAGAAGACCTTGAATCTCTGCTGGATGATGGTCTGGCCACTCCAACTTTTGTTGGTTTCAAGATGTATATTTACTCATGTTCACTTTACTGTTATCTCTGCTATCATCCAAGTCTGTAGTTGGCTCAGGGTGAGAAAGATCAGGATGAGTTTGTCCAGTGGTGTCTCAAAGACCTTCCCAACAGGAGATAACAACCCAGCTCAGCATCCACCTCAAATCCTGAGCCTTACCCTACCTCCTTATTCACCTGCCAAAGTCTAAGCATCTCCTTCATGAACAAATTAAAGATAATAAAAATGAACACATTTCTTTTCTTTCCAACAAAATCCCCAGGCATCAAGTAATAATATCTTAATTTTCTGGTGAAGGAAATTAAGGCACATTAGAAAGTACATGTTCTGTGGAAGATTTCACAGTAGGTAAACATTCAGATTTTGAACTCTATAATTACAAACTCTCTCTGCTTGACAGTCTTACCATTCTAGTTTTTAATTTGAAAATAATTTCAATTTCATAAAGAATTAGCAATGATAGACTAGTTCAAAGATGACTGGCATTTTCCTGCTTGTAATCTACCGGCTGCTAAAATTATCATATTTGCTTCATCATTGGTACACCCTGACTCTAGCTAAACATACATGCTTTATACATTATATACAATAAGTATGAGTTTTTTTCTGAGCTATATGGATATTGAATACATACTACCTCTTTACTTTTAAATAATTCAATGTGTATTGCCTCAGAAGACAGATATTCTCTTATATAACCACAGCACAATTACTTAATTTAGTAGATAACTAGCATGATATTAACATTAATATAAAACCCTAATCTATAACCATAATACTTTTTATCATTTGTCCCCTGAAATGTAATTTATGGCATTTTTTTTCCTTTACTATAGGACTGAGTCTGGGTCAAGTATTAGATTTGTTGTGTTTTGACTGTCTCTTTCAAACCATAGCCATTGTTTTTCTTTTATGCCATAGTTTATTCTAACAGGAAATATCATATCTAAAGGTAGTCTGGATTATCTCTGTGAGTATATTTAGACTGAGGGTATTGAGCCAAAACACTCCATAAGTGATAGTATTCCACAATATCGTCTTTTGGGTGTTAATGTGTTAACAATGTATATATGGTTTTCTCTGCTAGCTTCCCTTGTTTACCTAACCAAGGTGTCTACTTCTTGTGTTATGTATATACAATTCCTTTCTTTGACATCAATAAAGATAATAGCTCATTTTTGTACCTATGATAAAATACTTTGACTAAAAGGATCTTGAGAGGAAAGAGTTTATTTGGTTTGTATCTCCAGGTCATAATCTATCATTGAGGAAATCCATAGCAAGAAGTTACCACAGGAATATAGAGGAAAGAACCTTGAAACTCCTTCTGGGCTTGCTCACTGGCTTGCTCTCAGGCCCATGCTTAATTAGCTTTCCTATTCAGCTCAAGACCATACATATACTTACCCATGGTGCTGCCCACAGTGAATAGGTCCTACTATACAAATTAGTAATCATCTGTCCACAAGGAAATATGATCCTAGCTGGTTTCTTGGTTGAGGTTCCTTTTGCCCAGGTGACTCTAGGTTGTGTCAAGTTGACAAAAAAAAAAAAAAAAAAAAAAGTCAAGACAGTAAACAATATGTAAGATCAAAAAAAAAAAATTCTACAAGGAAACTCCTATAGTTGATAAACACCTTCAGCAAACCAGCAGGATAAAAGATTAACTCAAAAAAGTCAGTAGCCAACTATATACAGACAATAAAGGGGATGAGAAAGAAATCACCCTTTACAACAGCTACAAACAACATAAAATATCTTGGGATAACACTTACCAAATGAGTGAAAGACCTATATAGCAAGAACTTTGTGTCTTTAAAGAAGAAATTAAACAAAATATATAAATGATAAATGGGGTAAGAAAGAAATCAAAGAAGCATCACCTTTCACAATAACAACAAACAACATAAAATAGGTTGGGGTAACTCTAATCAAACAAGTGAAAGACCCATAAAGCAAGAACTTTGTATCCTTAAAGAATGAAATTAAAGAACACATCAGAAAATGGAAACATCTTCCATACTCTTGGATAGGTAGGATCAACATAGTAAAAAATGTCAATCTTACCAAAAGGAATCTACAGATTCAATGCAATTCCCATAAAAATCCCAGCAAAATACTTCACGGAACTTGAAAGAACAATACTCAGCTTCAGACAAGTGAAACAAATAACTCAGGATAGCCAAAACAATGCTGTAAAATAAAAGAACTTCAGAAGGCATCACCATCTCTGACTTCAACCTCTATTATGCATCTACAGTAATAAAAACACCTTGGTATTGGCACAAAAACAAACAGGTATACCAATGGAATCAAATTGAAGACCCTATTATGAATCCAAACACCTGATTTTGGCAAAGAAGTTAAAATTATACAATGGGACAAAGAAATCATCTTCAACAAATGGTGCTGGCATAACTTCATGCTGCCATGTAAAAGATTGCAGATTGTTCCATATCTATCCCCATGCACAAAACTTAAGTCCAAATGGATCAAAGATCTTAACATAAAGTAGCCACACTGAACATCTTAGAAAATAAAGTGGAAAGTACCCTTGCATGAATCGGTTAAGGAGACCACTTTCTGAACATAACACTAGTAGCAAGAACACTGAGATTAATTAACAATTAATAAATGGGATGCCTGAAACTGAAAAGCTTCTGTAAGGCAAAGGACACAGTCAACAAGACAAAACAGCAGCCCTCATAATGGAAAAGTTCTTTACCAACCCCACATCTGACAGAGGGCTGATTTCCAAAATATACAAATAACTCAAGAAGCTACTCACCAAAATATCAAATAATCCAATTAAAAAGTCGAGTACATAGATAAATATACAATTCTCAACAGAGGTATCTAAAATGGCTGAGAGACACTTAAGAAATTGTTCAACATCCTTAGCCATCAGGGAAATACAAATTAAAACAACTCTTGTGATACCATCTTACTCCTGACAGAATTTCTAAAATCAAAACACCATGGACAATTTTTGCTGGAGAAGATGTGGAAAAAGGAGAACTCTCCTCCATTACTGTACAAACACTTTTGAAATCAGTATAGTGGTTTCTCAGGAAAATGGGAATAAGTCTACCTCAAGATCTAGCACTTTCACTCTTGGGTATATACTGAAAGGATGCACATTCATACTACAAAGAAATTATTTCTAATAGTCAGAACATGGAAGCAACCTAAATGCCCCTCAACTAAAGGATGGATAAAGAAAATGCCACATTTACACAATGAAGTACTACTCAGTGGAAAGGAAAATAAAAAGGGGGGGGGAAACAATGAAAATTTTTTTAACTTAGTTTTTTAATCTTGAAATTAGCAGGCAAATGGACAGAACTAGAAGAAACCATCCTGAGTGAGACAACCCAGGCAAAGAAATACAACATGGGATGTACTCACTCATAAATAGATATTAGACATAAAGCAAATGATAACCAGCCTACAATCCACAACCCCACAGAAGCTGGGAAACAAGAAGCACCCTAAGAGATACATACATGTTCCCATTTATTAGTGCATTGCAATGAGCTATTGGTCTGGTTTTACACCTCTGGCACGCCATCCTCACTGGACCCTCACAGAAAGTCCTCTCCTGCTGATGCTGTGAATCATGGAGATTCTGTGGCTATCATTTCATAGGACCAGTCCTTTCATGCATTCCAGCATGTCATAGATAGATGTGTGGTTGAGCTAACCCAAGGTCCAGGATGTAGGCTTGGGCATTGTGGGAATTTGGTCAGATAAGCCAATGGTATTTGGGTGGCTTGGCCTAATAGGTGTGGTCTTCTCTGGAGGTACATTTATCACATTGTAATAAGCATATGCAGGTGGGGTTGATTGGACAAAAGAGTATTCTGTGTGACTCATGGCAGCTCCCAATGGCACTAGGAAGAATAAAGATGTGTTGCAGAGGTGAAAAAGATGGAGGCATAAGGTGGCTTTTTTGTTTGTTTTGTTTTTAACTAATTTGGATGGGAGGGATGCTGCATGTGTGAAAGGCAGATATGGAAGGACTGGGAGGTAAACTGGATTGGGGTAAATGATGTGAAATTCTCAAAGAATTAACAACAAAGTATGTATAAAAAAGAAAATAATGATAACATAATTCAGAGTTAATTGCTGTATTAACTTACTAGTGCATTACCCTGCCACACATATTTACTGAATGAATCAGTCAATGAACTTTACTTCATTACCATGATTCTATTTTGTCTAAACTGCACTCATGTCATCCAAAAATAAAGGTGTCTTCCTTATACCTACATAATTGCATTTGAGAGCACTGCTTAGGAACAACTGTTATTGCACTGAAAGCATAATAGAACTGTTTCTTTCTGCTATGATGGTCAAAACTTTTTCCCTGCTCCAGAGAAAGGCTAAATGTTTACTCTGCATTCTTAACAAAGTGCCAAGGCAGAGATTTTACATTTGGTGCCGACTGGCTAACTAGAAATTACATTGAGCACAGTAAGGGAAAAATAATAAAGTTAAATAAAAGACAATAGAAAATGAACAAAACGACTTTTCCTTATTAAGACCACATCTTAATGTCCATGATCAAAAGATGACATGGACTTCCAGAGCAAAGGACTCCCTCATGGCATCTGTTCTGTAGCTGATATGGCTACATTTCACTCTGCTTTCTTAGTAGGATTTATTTAAATTTCTTCCACACCCCTATCCCAATTTTTATAACCCACTCACAGCAAATTACCAATATTGATAAACCATTAGAAAATAAAATAAGCAACAATTTTATTGACAGCCAAATGAAGTAATGCCCTGGTTGTGTGGGTTTTCAGCAATTGAGCTTTTTTGTATTCATTAAAACTCTGCAAGCATCATGTGTTAAATTTTTGATATATGCACTGCTCACTGAAATCTTTATCTACATTAGCTAAGACACCAATTTGCACCCCTGCTGCATCCTAACATACTGATTTATTGTGGTTTTCTGAGGTTTACTAATGAAAGATCTTGGAGGTTTTTAGTGGTCTGAGTCAGTTTTATTTTTGGATACAGCAGAACCTGTCAGGATCTACACCACTCATGTTCCCCTTATCAACTCCAATGGATCATGTGAGTCTCCATAGTGTTCACAGTGGCTGGCAGTGTGACAGATTTGCATGCAGGCTGAGAACTACACATATACCTCCACAAATTCAGTGGCTGTTATAAAAAAAAATGCTAGAGTATCCCCAAATATATTGAGGGAAGGAACTATAAAATAGGGGGAAGTTTTCCCAACTAAATAAATACAAATGAACAGTATGAATACAAAAAAAAAATACAAATGAAAATCCAGAACGGCAATAATTCTCTTCAGTCTTAAGGAGTTATTGCCCTGCCCCCTCGATTGCCTTGTCAGGGTCAGAAAGAGTCATTCTTATTTTCTGGATGATTCATTTTGAGCATCTAGTAGACAGTCTGTATTCAATACACCACTAAAGAATGGAATGTCATTTCACCTTCTGGCAAAACTGAAATATTTTAAAGACATATTTGTTCCATCCCCCAAGACACTGAAATTTCCTCAAGAATCTCCTACTGAGGCAGAAAGACCAAGGCTCTCAGGGAAATTAGCGGAGGAACTTGCCTCCTAAAGAAATGTTCCAACTCGTGAGACCCAGTGAAACTCAGATAATGGTAGGTCAGTCAATGCTGGGCAACCACTCATTGACAAGATTTGACTAATTACATATACCTCTTGCCTTTTACTGAATGTTGTGTTAGGACCATAATGACTTAGCTTCTTTTTCTCTCTTCCCAGTGTGGTTACATTGAATTGATCTTCACCCTTGTTTTTTTTTTTTTGTTTGTTTGTTTGTTTGTTTGTTTGTTTTTTGGGGTTTTTTTGTTGTTGTTGTTGTTTTTTTCTGTAAGTGAGATCTTTCTGTGGCCAGTGGCTGAGGACAACTAGTTAGGGTGCCTGAACTGAGACTCTGACCATAACTCTGATAACTACACATCAATTGAGAAGTTGCTAACATGCTGAATGCTGAGCTCAGGGTGCTCTCTGGTACATGCAGGACCACGATTCTAGTTTGTCTTATACTAGAGTAGGTGCAGAAAAGCAAGAATTTATGCAGGTGAACTTCAGGTTAATCTTCATTGACATTTTCTAACTCAGTTGAGCAACCCATCCAAGTATTAATCTGGTAAACTAATCACTATTCATAGCTCAGAAAACACTAAAGTGATAATGAGGGAATTTGTCAAAAAACAAAAACACAAAAAGTTCTCCCTCTTCCTCTTCTAAATGTACTAGTTGGCTTACTCCTTGAGATGTTGGAATTTCTTGTGATGAACCAGCCTGCCCCTAAATTGGGCTTGAAAGCCATCTTATGAAGACAAACTAAGTTCATGCCTGTTTATCATTAAATCTGTTTCTCAAAGTTTGGGCTATGCCCTATCTGTAACCTTAAATACAAATGTTTCTGTACTGTCTGTTTCAGGAAATGGGAATCATGCTTTTGTTTCAAAAAGTTGTTATGACCATCTTGCAACCCTGCCTTTGTTTCAAAGGGTTATTATGGCTACCTTGTTATGACTACCTTGGTATATTCTGCTTCTGGAACTCCTCCTGTTTTGTCTGCCAAATCCCCCAATTGGAAACCCACAACCACTGAGCTATAAAAACCTCATCTTCCCCATGTCTAAGAATAACCTCTTGAACTTTACCTTAGAGAGAGGCAGCCTGTGTATCAAAAGGCTTGCTTTTTACTCAAAAGGGCTTTTTTTTTGTTATTTGGGTCAGGGATCTGGTGGTCCTTCTACTTGCATCTTTGGGATTAACACTTGATCTTGCTTCCTCCTGTGAAATGAGTTCAAAATATTCAGCAGTCAATCTTGCTCTATGGTAGACTGTACCAAGAATAAGTTGGCTTCTCTTTTTTTTTTCCATGTGGGATCAGAAAGCTGTCATCCAAATCCCAAACACCCATAGGACATGGGAACGTAAGGAGTCCCAGGAGGAACCCACAGCCAAATCCTCCTGTGGGATGCAGGTGATATTTCAGGTTTAATGCATCTTGGTGATACACATTGTTCTTGCTATTTTCAAAACATTGTTGAGAAAACTCATGAAATCGGGGCAGTTGAGCATGAAGATTATTGGGTTATTTCATTTTTCATTATTTTTTTTATCTGAGGGCTGAGGGATGCTACAAAGTCACACTATGCAACAGACCTCACTAAAGAGATTTATTGAAGGGGTATATAAAGGTTGCCTCTGAGCAAAGATGGAGAAAGAGAGCAGGCTGTGAAGGCACCACCTTTATTAAGGGGTTTAGTGCACGAGCATAGGGAGAACTCTCAACCTTGGAAACAATGGAAATATGTGGGATTTGCCAGCTGATGATGATGATGTGGCTCTTGGTACTAGGTCACTGAAAGCAGTCTGGGTGCTTACCTGGTCCTAAAGTGTGGGTGGTTCTTAATTTATCAACATTCTTCTCTCTTATTTATTATAGGAGATGAATACATAGGAAGGCATGAATGCTGAGGCAGGGATGAGGGCACAGAGCAAGAAAATGAGAAAGAGAAGTAGGAATGGCAGTGCCCACTTCCATATGGGGTTTTCAAAGGCCCAGTGGCAGGAAGCAATAAGCTGTTCCTTATGTTTTATGGAGGTTTGTTTGAGGTTGTTGGATTTTGTTATTTTTTTTACTATGTCCAATTGATTGACATAGAAACAGTATTCCTCTTGGAGGATGAGGCACATGCCACATTTTTTCAGCAGTAGGAAGATTTACTTTGGTCAGTTTTGAAGTACCACCTCTATAAGTGGCAGTTGTGAACTAGTCCCAGGAGGAACACAGGGCCAGCAATTGGGTGACATTACATAACTGGTAGGCCTAGGTCAGAGTCTGAAGCAGGAGATAAATGACAGCTTTGTATTATTTTGGAGAGAGGATGTTAAAGGGGTTACAACATTGAAAAAAAATGTTGAATCACCTTTCGTATCTCTCCTATCTTCTGGGTTAAGTAATAAGGATATATGTTTCATGGATTTTAATTGTACTCACTAGGTGCCTGGGATTGAATAAATGTTAGAACTTACCAGTAACATTGTTTCCCAAATGGGATCCCATGGGTCCTTGATATAGAAGTGAATGGCCCTATTTCATTCATATAGGAGAAACTTGGGATGAGGATACACAAATGGCACATGGTATTGGCAAGAACAGTGTGGCAGCCACCACATATGTCTGACCATATTTTACAATAGCCTTCTGTCTGGTCATAGAGAAAACAGGCACAAAGGTCATGGACTGAAGAAAGAGGGGTGGCGTTTTAGTTAGGATTTTATTGCAGTGAAGAGACATTATGACCATGACAACTTTTATAAAGGAAAACATTTAATTGGTTTATAGTTTCAGAGATTTAGTCCATCATAGTCATGGCAAGAAGCGTAGCAGTGAGGTTGGAGAGATGTCTCAGAGGTTAAGAACATTGATTGCTCTTCCAGAGATGCTGAATTCAATTCCCAGAAACAACATAGTGGCTTATAAACATCCAGTGACCTCCTTTACTATGCAGGAATATTGGCAGGCAGACATGGTGCTAGGAAATGAGCTGACATTTCTACATCTAGATCCACAGACATCATAAGGAGACTGAGAGACACCCTGGGCATAATAAGAATAAGAGACCTCAAAGCCCATCCCACAGTGACACACATCCTCCAACAAAGTCATACCTCCTAAAAGTGCCACTCCCTGTGGACGAATCAAAAGGGTGTTTAAACACATGAATCTATGGAGGCTGTTCTATCCAAACCAACACAGGTGGATACAGAGGTGATGGGAATTTTAATTGGCTCCTGATAGCTTGCTGTAGAACAATTTCCCAAACCTATTTGGAGTGACTGTTTGATACAAGTGGGTGTCTCTTGAATCTCAAATCTTGATATGTAGGTGTTGCCCTGGACAGAAAAGGGAAAAGAGAAAAGTTTATATCTAATCTGGTAGAGTTGAGTGTGGCTGCCAAGGTGACCTCATTCTTCTGGAACAATGGGTAAGGTGTTGATCTAGGTGTCCTCTGAAACTTGAGGGAGCATGGCCTTGTTAGAGTTGATATATAGGCAGGGCAATTGTCTTGAGGTAGAGAATAAGGGCTTGAGGTAGGATAAGAAGTTTCTCAAGCTTAGTGGCAGCTTTGGAGATTACAATCATTACTGTAAGGAGTCTGTCATTTATGGGAAAGGGGTGAGAAATATTGGTCAGGAGGAGAAAGAAGGAACTGATCCCAGATATCAATTGGGAACAGACAGGAGTTAGCATGTGGCTGGGGAAGGCAGTGGTCAGTAAAGTTTCATAGGAGGGAGCTGAGATGACAGAATAAGGGGGTGAGTAGGTGACCCAGAGAGAGGAGAGGGTTTGTGTGAAAGTCCAGGGAGTCAGAACTGGCCATCTACATGAGCAAATGGTGAGATGAAAAGAGCTTTTGGGGGAGAAAGCCTGCAGCCTGAGAAGGGCCAGCAGCAGGAGCTTTACTGAATTGAGGTGAAGTTCTGTGACAGTCTTAAGAGGGTGTTTTAAGGAGCAGTTAGTACATTATGTCTTTCCTGAGAACATGGGGGTAGGGGATGTATGGGATTTGGAAATGCCAAGGGGTATTGAGAGCTTTAGAGAGGGTTTGGAAAATCTGGGAGGTAAATTCAGGACTAGTGTCTCACTGGAGGGAGGTGGGGATTCCAAAGTGGGAAGTGATATCCCAGAGGAGACCAGAGACCATTTGAACCCTTGTATTGGTGGTGAGGAATGTCTTCATTTACCCTGAAAAGGTGTCCATCAAGACCAGGAGGTACTTAACTACCTAATGGGTTTTACTGTGGGCATGTGGTTAAAGTCAAGTTGCTAATTTGTACCAGGACAGCCTCTGGCCTTGTGAGTAGGAAAAGGGGGTCTGTAATAATTGGAGTTTGGGTATGACAGTTGACAGATTTTACAAGAGGCAAAAAATAGTCCTGCAGAAACACAAATTCTCAGGAATGGGCTGCAGGTAGGCCTTAACAAAGTGAGACAATATTCGGTTCTTAGGATGAATGAGCTGGCATTGATAGGACAGACTTTGTCAAGTGCCAGTGATGATAGTGAGGATTTTAATGCAATGATATTCTGCAATGGGTGAGAGAGATCCAGGTCTCCAAGGGCTGTAGCTCTAGACATCTCATTAGCTCAGTTATTTCCCTTAGACAAGAGGAAATTGTCTATCTGGTAGGAGTGGCAGTGGAAAATTCCTATATCTGTGGGGAGGCAGCAGATTTTTAATGTGGCCATGATTTGGTAGGAGTTTGGTTATTGATCCTACTTTTGTTGTAAGTAGTCTATACTCTTTTCAGATGGCAGCATGGGACAGAAGGATGGAAAAGACACATTTGAAATCTGTGTAGATATTTTAGAGTTGCTGTTGTGCTAATTGAAAGGCACAGGTAAGAACTATTAGTTCAGCCTCCTTATTAGTAGTGAGTACAGGAAGGACCTGTGCCTCAAAAACTACAGTGCCTGATACTATGGCATGGCCCACTTTTCAGGCCCTCTCAGGCAAAAAGAAGTTGTCATATGTGTACTAGATATAGATGGCCTGGGACAATGTGCCCTCCTGTATGTGCAAGAAATGAGGCAGTAGTTTCAATACAAGAATGAGAGGGGAGTGGTCTGTGTTTTGTTGGTGAAGAAGATTTGGGTGTAGGCAGAACTGTCAGCTCCAAAACAAATGCACAGAGACTTAATATTAATTGTAAATGTTGTGCCAATAGTTCATGTTTGTTACTCACTAACTCTTACAACTTAAATTCACCCATTTATATTAAACATTCTGCATGTGGTGTTACCACTGTTTTATCTTGCATCTACTGCTTCCTCTCCATATCTGGATAACAACTCCTCTGACTCTGCCCTTCTTCTTGGTGTCCTTAGTCTGGTTTTCCTGCCTAACCTTACTATGTCCAACTATTGGCCAGTCAGCTTTTTTATTAAGGCAATCACAGTGTAAAAGAATATTTCACATTTAAGATGTTGAGGGTGGGCATGATTGGAAAGTAAGTGTGGCATTTTCTACTAGTGACAACTGGAGAGAGAGAGAACCAGGGAAGGTGGTAGACCTTGTAAGTATTCACATATGAAGATGTGGGACACATTGTGGGAGGAGAAAATAGTGGTAGATGACCCAAAATTTAGATTTTTTTTTGACTCACCAATAAGGATCCCAGGAGCTGCTAAAGTGCAGGGTGCCCATATCTTGGTGGTAAGCTATGCCATGAATGAAAAGGAAGGTCCCAGTTGTTGGCCTACAACTCTGAGGGGATATCACTCATTTTCTGCTACTAAGGGAGAACAGATGGGTTAGGTCTGAGACATATAATGCCAGGGCCTGAAGAAGGGCCTATTGGAACTTCTGAAAGGGTATGGTAATGGATGTGAGAAGGAGTCCATGTGAGGGAAAAAGGGTTCCCTCTTATATAGGGTGGACAAGGAGAAAAAAGTATAAAAATCCAGATATTCCTAGGAATGATAAAATATCCTCTTTTGTAGAACAGACTGAATTAGGTGTTTTCTATCCAAGGTTGTGGGTTGGGATAATGGTTAGTTCCAAGTAGGTGACATTAGGAATAGACAGTTGGACCTTAGATGGTGAAACTCTATAGTCCTGGCTGGACAGGGAATTTAGAAGAGCAGAAGTGTCAATTTGGCTAGTTTGTAGGGATAGGCAGCAGAGGAGAATGTCATCTACATGTTGTATAATTTTCTATTTGGCCAGAATAGAAATGATCAGAGGCCAGGTCATGCCCAAACAAATATGGGCTACCCCTTAACCCCTGGTGTAGAACAATTCAGGTGAGATGGGTAGAGAGGTGGATGTTAGGCTCATTTCATGTGAAATCAAAGATGTTTTGTCACTGGGTGCTGAGAGAGATAGAGAAGGTATCCTTGAGGTCCAGCACAAGAAATGAGATGTCCATGAGAAGACAGTGGAAAGGAGTGTGTAAGACCTACAACAGAGTGAAGGGGGAGCCATTGCAGAATTGATGAACTAGAGATATGGAATGAGGCAGTAGAAAACATTGGGTTTATAACTGCATGAATATTAGGGTTAAAGTTGGGGGAGGGGTGGAGTAAAGTAGGTTTTCTTTTTCCTTCCTTAGGGGATCAAAGATGATAGGCTTAAATCCCATGAGGCTTTGGAGTAAGAGTGGATACTGGGCTTAGGTGAGGTACCAGTTATGTTTCTGAAATTCTATTATGATAGGGGAATGATATTTGGCAACAGAGGGGCTTTGGTTATCACAGACTTGGTGGGTCCACCTAGGAGGCCAGCAAAGAAAGCGATAGAACCAGTAGGTTTGATGTCTAGGAAGAGGAGAATAGCTGCTGATGAGCTTGGGGTCAGAAGAACAGGGAAGTCAAAAGAAACAAAAGCTCCAAGTTGGCTAGAAGATCCCTTTTCAATAAGAGGATGGGGACAAGTTGGCATCATGAGGAAGGAATAAGTGAGAGGACCACTTCTGAAAATGCAATTGAGTGTTAGGCTCTGGAGAGGTTGGTAAACTGTCTCCCTAATGTGAGATGTCATTCTGTAAATATGTTTCTTGTATTGGTTAATGAATAAACCACTGTTGACCAATAGGAAATCAGTATATGAGGGACTAGGAGGAGAAAGAAATTAGTAGGGAGGAGTTCCAAGATGGAAGACGGAGAGAGCAGAACGCCGGCCCCTCTCTCCAGTAAGATGAGACCATGTGGAAATACTTAGATTAGTAGAAATGGGTTAATATTTAAGACAGAGCCAGCTGATAAGAAACTAGTAACTGGCCAACAGAATTATATCTAATACAGTGTCTCGGTGTGTTATTTGGGACTGGCTTGGCAGGGTGGTGGGAACAGACCAGCAGGAAAAACCTACTGGTAACATCTCTCTATCCCAACAATAGGGAAATGAGAAGAGTTGGGTCCCCAAAAATTTCATTAGGACTGAGTAAGTGGTTGTAGTGTACAGGATAAAGAAGGTAGGTCACCCTGATATCACAATGACTACCAGTGGTCAGCCCAAGGAAGCCCAGGCCCCTTCAGTCATCTATGGCCAGGCCTTAGAAATTGGCTATGGGGAAATCTGGGGTTTATGTCTCCATACCTCAAGGGACATGGGAACAGTCAACAGCCCAATATTCCTCTGTATAGCACTTTGGACATGGCTGGGATGACCTACAGGGTTTAGGATAGGTCTGGGTCTAGTGATCTTCCTAACCACACTCGAAGCAGGGACCCAATGGTCCTTGAGTTTTAGGAGACAAGGGAGACTGGAAAGCTGCCAAAGCTGGTTGAGTGGCCCTGGTCAGTGTTGGTAGTTTGAATGTAATTGGCCCTCATAATCTCATAGGGCTTGGCACTATTTGGAGGTGTGGCTTTGTTAGAGTAGATATGGCCTTGTTGGAGGTAGAGTGCCACTGTAAGAGCTAGATTTATGGTTTCCTATGCTCAGGACCCCAACCACTCAATTGACTTCCTGTAGCCTTCAAGATGTAGGACTCTCAGATACTTCTCCAGCATCATATCTGCTTTCATGGTGCCTTGTTTCTTGCCATAGTAATAATGCACTAAACCCCTGAAACTGTAAGCCACCACCTCAAGTAAATGTTTTCCTTGGTAAGAGTTTCCTTGGTCATGGTGTCACTTCACATCAATAGAAACCCTAACTAAGAGAACAAGCATTTGGTATTTCTGTTTATATTTCTCCCATGATATACTTTAAATGTTTGTGCCAAGACTTCTGCCTATGGAGTTCTGTGACCTCTCTTTAAGCACTTAACTTTGTCCCTAATGTTGGGTGAAATCTAAGAAAAGAAATAGGTCATGAAGGAGTTGTTTACTCTCTGGGTTTTCGAAGTCTAAATTGGTTATACTATAAAATGAACTTATAGAGACATGCCAGGAAGCAAGTTGTAAACTAATCTCTAGCTACAATGCTACCTGGGTTAATGTAGTTTCATTGGTGATCCGGTAAGGGAGCCTCAGACCAAGTTGGATGTACTAAGTTAGTTCGGTGAATTTTGTCTGCTCTCAAACTTACCTGTTCTCTTTGAGGAGAAGGTTGTTAGTTAGAATCATATATGTGTCCAGGAAGGTGAAACTAAAGAATTGGGTGACATATTGAAATTCTTCAATGAAAGTAGCAGAGGAGTTAGAGATGTAAGACCCTAGCTTTCTTTTTTCTTTTTTTTTTTCCTATTTGAGAGAGTTACTTAATGAAACCAGGAGATGTACCTTGACCAGGCCATCTACCTCATCTACCTCCCACAAAGGAGAGCTGGGGTCAGGTTAGGTTGAGTAAGGAGAAGTAGAGGAGGTCCCATGGCCAAATGGAAGCAATTAACAGAAAGACAAAAGGCTGCTTGTAGGGTGCAAGTGGATGCAGGGTGGGGTGGTTGGAGCAGCCTATTGCCAGAAAGGGGCAAGAAGAGACTGAAGGAACCAGAGGAGGAAAAGGAGCTTTGGGTTGAGGCCAGTAATGGGGTAGGTGTGCTCGTTAGCAGGATCAAGAGTAGTGGAGGAATCATCTTGTTCAGGCTTCATGTCTAGAAGGAGCTAAGTGGGGGAAACCAGAAAAACAGAGGGAAAGCTTATAGCAAAGGAAAGAGAAAGCTTGGATATAGGGAACCTCTTTCCATTTCTATAATCACTGGCTGTTACATGAATAATAAAGATCCAGAGACTAGAATTAAGGTTCAAACATCAAGCTGAAGGTCAGAAGAGCAAAATAGCTGGCCACTAGCTCTTACTACTACGTGAGGCAAAATGGGCTGAACCTGCTGCCTCTCCTCAGCATGGTTGGAGAATTCTGAGACTTCATTGTCTTCCTATGCTCAAGGTAGCTGAAGAATAAATGTCTCTCTTTAGTGTGGCTGAAGACCCTGCTTTTATCTTTTATAATCCTCTAGTGCTGGGATTAAAGGTATATGATCAGTTACTCTTTTAGATTGATTCAATCTCGTGTATCCCTGGGTGGCCTTGAACTCAGAGAGATCCATTTACTTCTTAATCCTGAGTCCTAGGATTAAAGATGTATACCATTACCTCTTAGCCTCTGGCTTCTGGATTAAAGGTATGTGCCTGGCTTCTATGGCTTGTGGCTGACTTTGTTTTCTTAATCCCCAGGCAAGCTTAAATAAATCATATCACTACAAGCTTAAATAATATATCACTACAACTGGCAATAGTTATAAAGGTCCCAGATAATATTGGGATCTGCAGTGCTGCTGGGCAGCCATTTTGATTGATTATCTAGGGTTTATTGATGCCAGATTCAACTGCAAAGGTGGATACGTTTAGGGGCCTTTAAGGCAGGTACTGGGTATGAGGGCTTACAGCTTTTCTAAGAGTCATCCCAAAGGGGAGCTAGGAAGTATGGGTAATGTCATGACCATGGATGATGAAGAGGTGAACATCCTACTCCTGAAGTCCAAAGTATCCCTAGGATCCAGAGAGGACAGACCTGAAACACACAAGTTGTTTAATGGATCATCCCCACACGGAACAGTGATCAAGGGCTAAAAGCCTGAGGAGACTTAGCAACTGGTATCAGGGCTCTTCAAGCCAGAAGGTGAAAAACAAACTCAAAAATGAAGCCTCACCCAAGGGAAAAGATCAAATGTAGGGTTGGTAAAGAGGACCAACTATACCCTTAAAGACCATGCCTAGGAATGTCTCTACCTCCAAGAATACTTGTGGGGTAATGGAAACTTAAGGGTAATTCCCTTGAATCCAGGGAAACATTTGCACCAACCAAAGGAAAACTTAACAAATGATGCTGTTGGATGGGGAATCCAGTGATAAGTGAGCCTGAAGGTGAATTGTTGTAGATGGCAATAGGGGTCCTACTTCATCTTAGACCAGCCCCAAGAGAGAGCAGCAGGATATCCTATTGAGTCACCAGCACCAATGTTAGGGGTTTTATGGTGATTAGGGGGCCAGGAAATACCACAACGTCACACCATGCAACAGACCTCAGAAGAGAGATTTATGGGGGCTGGCAATGGGTTAATACAATGGCTGCCTCTGAGAAAAGAGAAAAGAGAAAGAGAGCAGGTAATGAAGGCACAGGCTTTATAAAGGGGGGAGTGCATGAGCATAGGGAAAATACTCAACTTCTGGCAACAGTAGAAATTTGTCACATTTGGTGGCTGATGATGATGTAGCCTCTAATGCTGGGTACTGAAGGTGGGCTGTGGCACTACATGGTTCTAGAATGTGGGTGGTCCTCAGTTTACCAAGAGAAAGCACTTAGCAACCTGTGGCTCTGCTTGGCTTGGGCTATGTACACACCTTCCCTTCCTAACAATGCATCTACAGTCAGGATCTCAATCTACATAAAGCTGTATATGCATCCTACTCCAAGCAACATAACAGGTGGTCGTCTCTCTTTTGGCAGCCTCTCCCCCTTTAGAGTCAAACATATACTAAAATATCTTACAAGCAATGGGCAAGTGCAGCCTGGGCTGATTTGGAATACATGCACATTAAGGCAAATTGTCATCTAAGTGGATTTTAGGGAAGATCCAACACTTCATGCCTGTGCATAATTAGAAATACCTATAAGTTAAACGAGATGAATACTGGACAGGACAAGTGTGGTAGAAGAAGGCTTACATAACACAAGCCTGCCAATCAAAACAAAGAATTAAGCACACCACACTGATGGGAGATGTTATTCTGTATATATGTTTCTCATACTGGTTAATAAAGCCCTGTGGCCAATAGAAAAAAAGATAGGCGGGGCTAGGAGACCAGGAGGAGGAGAGAGGAAGTAGTTGGAGTCTAGATGTAGCCCAGGGAGGAAGGAAGACGCCCGCCACGGCTCCCCGATAAGACGACCACGTGGAAATACTTAGATGAGTAGAAATGGGTTAATAATTAAGGCAGAGCTAGCCCATAAACAACAATGGTAACTGGCCAACAGGATTGTATCAAATACAGAGTCTCTGAGTGTTATTTGGGGCCCACATGGCGGTGGGACCATGGCCGCAGGACCGGGAGGCCGGCGGGGAGGAACCAGCCGTAACATAATGGTGTCAGAAGCGGGATTGAGAACTTTCATTTAAAACTTAACAAAAGCTTAAAAAATAGTTTTTAGAAACAAGGGAACAGAGACTTCTTGATAGCAGCATTTTCTTGATTGGATTTGTTTTGCTGTAGACAGAGATTTGCGCGGCTCCTTTAAGGGAAGTTTCCAAAATTAGCATAAGCGGCAAAAAGCCACCTGGCTTTTAATGAGCTCTGCTAACAATTCATTGCTATGTAGGAGAGCTACAATGAAGGTTTACACTGTGTTTTAAAAAATATGCTGGCTTGGGAGAGAAAAAGAAACGGGATACAATGGTTTAAAAAGAAAAAAGGAATTAAATGGATGGATGTAATGGCACACGCCATTAATCCCAGCACTCAGCAGACAGAGGCAAGCAGATCTCTGTGATTTCAAAGTAAACCTGGTATGCAGTGAATTCCAGGACAGATAAAAGTTACACAGAAAAACCCTGTCTCAAAATATGTAAAAATAGAAGTAGAAGAAATAGAATAATAAAAAAGCCACGTAAAGATGGAAAACACAGAGAAATTTTGGATACTATACGTGCTTCTGTTGTCTTTAAATTATTTGATTGCTGAGAAAATAACTACTGATAAAAGAAATGCTACTGGATTAATTCAAATTATATATTTTAAAAATACTTTGACTCAAAAATTTAAGCCTAAGGACAAGTTACTGGGGAAAAGGATTTCTAATTTTGTTTCCACAGAAAATGAAAAGCTATCGATTTCTTCCAGACTTATGTGGTTTGATCAAGCCAGACCCCCTGAAACAATGCCCCAGGTGATCCAACATTCAAAGCAGTTGAGACAAAGCCTTGCAGACTACTGCCAAGATTTCTGAGTCTTCTTTGGAACCCCATGACAGCGCCCTCTACCAGCACGAAGTAGTTTGGAAAGAACGACGCCCAAATTCCCAAATATTGTTTATAAATGTTTGTTTTCATTTATATGGGCTTGGATATAAATGGTTAATGACCACAAGCAATCATTTTAAAGGGAAAAGGGGGATTATGGTATGGAAATGAATATTTTGCTTTGGAATGGATTTTCTTTACAATTTAAGGTCAATTTTATGATATGTATATTTCTCCTCTTGTTTAGGTATTGTGTTTATATAGCTCATTGGAAAATGTAATGTATAATTTAGTACAGATTATAGAGAGTTACCTATGATAGTTAAAACTTGGAGTTAAGTTAGTTAGGATTTCTAGATATGCAGAGATGGATATATTTGAGATGACTAGGCATTCTTCAAACCTTTCAAAGACCTACAGAATATGGCATTTAAAATGGTTTAAGGTTTTTCTTGACAGTGAGGCACAACTGCTCCTGGTAACACCACCTACAGAAGAAAGGAAGATGGACATCGAAGGAGTTTGCTTCTAATATGGCAAGACTAGCCATTTGGGCAAGGTACTGCTCGTCTAGACTGTTTGACTTTATGTTGTAGAAACTGGACATGCAGGACCCACAAAAAGGTGACTGCCGATGCAAGATGGACATTGCTACGGGATTCCTGCTTCATGAAAGAGGCTGCCAGACAGCCAGACAGTCTACAGGACACAAAGAAAAGTGACTGACAACTGCCATTACAGGTGGACAGTTTAAAGTTTCCTGCCTTGTTGAGGAGTCTGGACACACACTATGGCCTATGGGGTGAAGATGGAACATTACAGAAGAAATTCGTGTGACTGACCAGGCAATGAGTTGTCTCTGTCATTTCTAGAGTTTATATATTATCCTTGATAATCCACTTTTTTCTCCCACTGGGCCCCATAAAAGGAAGCCCTAAACAATAACTAAGATTCTTAGGCACTCTAACTCAAGGAACGTTCTATTATCTTGCATTGTATCCTGTATTTGCTGTCTGAATTCTTTTAGTAAGAAGGCAGAGATGCCCTGTCAGGATAGCCCTTTGAACCCCTCCTCTACCCCCAACACACACACACACACACACACACACCTGAAACAAGAATTATCAGATCTACTTATGTTAACATTCTGTATGATATTGTTGTAGCTTTTATAAATGAAGTTTGGTTTGAGTCTGCAGCCTGAAGTCTGGAAGACACCACATTGCCACACTACACTCCAGGATGGCCATTATCCTGTCTCATCTTGTCCTTAGGAAAACCTGACCTCAAGCCAAACCTTTCAGTCAGATTATGAAACAGCCTGCCATGAAATCCCAGCACTCTGATACAATTCTAACAAGAAAAACCCTGATGTGATATAGAGGAGAAATTTTAATTGAAAAACAGGATACACTCTGTATGAGGCTGTGAGCTTGACTTTCATAACAGGAGGGAGCTGTTCAGATTCTGGCAAACAAACACAGTTGTGAATTTTCACTTTGCTGCTAATTGTCTGGATAACCCCAGGCTATCTGCCTAATTACTTTTTGTCTTTGGTTTCATCACATAGAAAACAAGGATAATAGTAGTTATCTTTAAAGTAGTTGGAAGGATTAAGCAGGGATTATGTCCATAAAACACTTAAATCAAGGCCTAGGAACACAAACTGTGTATTCAATCAATAGAAGTTTCTTTCTTCAAATATCTGGTGGAGAACTCAACAGGAGATATAGAAGAAAATGTTGAACTGGCTGAGGACTATCAAGACATGGGTGAACTGTTCAGTTTCCAAAACATAACTGATAGTTGAATACCAAACTCTCTCTTTTGGGGGAACTTCAAGGAGGAGCAAATGGCTTCTACTAGAAGAAGGGAGACAGGGGAAATGGTGTCCATATTTATGGCATAAGAGGTTACAAAAAAGAAGGGGAAATTAAATGTTAAACATGAAGGCAAGTTCTTCCTTCTTAGGCAATAAGACAATCGAAGTATGTGGCTTTAGAAGGGACCCTCAAGGCTGTCAGCTACAGGCTTGAAGAGGAACACACAGCAACAGTGAGGGAACATAAACACATAGCTAATGCAGTAAGGTAGATCATGGCCCAAAGCAGAAAACTATTCTTGGGTTGTTTTTCCTTTTAATGTAGCTTTTTTTATTCTTTCCCTGTAACACTAAATTTAAACAGCTGGAATCAGTTTTTGTGAAAACATAATTCTATTCAACTTTCTCAAAAGAATTAAATTTAATAAGAAGTGGACACTTTCTCAGGTGCAGGAAACTCCCTGTGCTGTAACTCTTTCTGGAGGAGCTAGGGCATATTGTAAATGCTCCCCACTCCTATCTGGGTGACTGGAGTCTCCACCAGTTGGAGTTGAAAAAAGGGTGAAGCTACTGTTCCCAGTAAGAATAAAGTATAGAGACTCTTCTCTGAATGGAAGCCACTGATCTGGTGTATGAGGAAGAAACACTGTATACTAATTAGCTTCAGTTGTCAAACTAACACATCTGGGAAGAGGATGCTCCAATTTAGAAATTGTTGCTATCAGGTTGGCCTTTCAGAATGTCTATAAAGCAATTTCTTTATTGCTAGTTGATAAGGGAGACCTCAGGCCACTTTGGGCTGTTCATCCTTCTATAGGTAAGCTTGGGCTAAATAAAAAGGTAGCTGAGCAAGCCAGGGAATGAAGCCAATAAGGAGCCTTCCTTCATGGTTTCTCTTTCAAGTTCCTGCCTTGAGTTCCTGTCTTGTCTTTCCTACTTGTTGAACTATAACCCACAAGAGGAAATAAACCCTTTTTGTCCCATCTTTCTTTTAGTCATGGTGTCTAATCACAGTAAAAGAAACCCAAACTAGGACAAACACACAGCATGAGAAGAGCTAGAGCTGTGAAATAAATGGCTGGTGTAATTAAGACTATTGTTTAGAAAGACCTTCTTTAATAAAGGATGAAAGAGCCAGCAGCTAAGTTAGAGCAATAAAACCACATTCCATGGGAAGTTTCTTAGATTTCTGCTTATCTTAGAAAATTACCATGGACTAATCAATGGGTATCCTGAACCCATAGTAATCAGAGCAAATAAAAGGATGCATGCAGAACAAAAGAGTCTGGTTAGGGCACCTCTAAAAGACAACAACAGTAGCCAGTTAATTAAATGTGCCAAGAGATGGGCACATTTTCAGTGTGGGAGATAGCTGCTCCTAACCATAATATTGTAACTAGGCATGCCTTGCAGAGGAGAGGATGTACACATATATACTCAGATTTAAGATAGACAAGTTATGCCATGTTCCATGCACCCATCACACTGATAAACTAATGAAAACAGCACCTCTGAAACCCCTTGTATCCACATTGTTTGCACACATCCAGCAGGTGGATTTGCCTACTTCATTGGGTTCACCTACTCTTCTTGCATGATTATACCCTGACCTATTGAGGTGATGGTCACTTAAGAAGCCAGATCCCATAGTCTGAAGAAATCAGACAATGCTGCCTGCAACTCTCTCGCTGAGACAGTGAGTTAAGACACTGTTCTGTTCTGTGGTTTTATAGTCCCTAACTTATGATCCTAACAAGCATTTGACTTCTCCAGGCTCTTTGTCTCATCTGCTATACTCAACTAAATTTAATGATATAAAGATCTGAAGAGATGGCTCAGTAGTTAAGAGCATATTTTGCCTCCAGTAGAGCCAAGTTATTTTCCCAGAAGCCACTTAAGTGTCTTACAATGATCTGTAACTTGACTTCAGGGGGATCAGATACCCTCTTCATGCCTCCATGGGCACTAGCATACTCAAGACATATATTCATAGATAACATATAGAGACATAAATATTTTTTAAAGTACCTAACCCACCCCCAATACCCAAAAACAAGCCTGCTATTTTTCTTTGGTGAAGGGAATAGCTCTGAAGCTTTGCTCCTGAGTCCACCCTGTGCTGTGATAGTTCTCTCTCTTGCTCTTGCTTCAAGCTTTGTGAGCTTCCATTCCTGGTTTTAAAGGGAAGCCCTTCTTTATTTTAAGAATCTGGTGTCCTGTTTTTGGTACATTGGTATTCTTTTCTAATGCTCTTTGAAGTTCAAGGTTTAGTCATAGTCTGTGACCCTTTCTTCTACTGAATCTGCCAGCACCCATTTCTCTTTATAGACCTAAACACCACAAGAAAAGAAAAACATTATTGATCATAAAATATTCATAAAGTCTACACCACAGCATTACATGTGCTTTGATTGCCAGAAACTGAAAGTCCTAACTTATACAATACAGAATTCATTCCTAGTTTCATCAAATATGAGACACATCTCCATATTTTTATGAATCACAAGGGAAAAAAAACATTGTCAATTAAATTGACACAATGCTCTGTGATGACAAGAAACCCTTCATCTATTGGAAGAAAGCTGAGGAACTTACTTAGCTATGCCTTTATCATATAAGTATTAAGTATCATAATTAATTTCAATCTACCATTGTCATCAGTAATCCTACTTACTATTCACAAAAAGTGTTCACATTCAACCCCAAATCTTTAGAGTCAGTCTTTCTCAGCACCATAGTAATCCATAGTTCCCTTTGCAAGTTGCTCTGTAGTCTCAACTACTACAAGTGTTTCCTTTTATTTAATTTTTGAGGCAATGTCTCATATAGTCTAAAATGGCCTCAAACTTGGTATGTAGTCAAGAATGACCTTATACTCCTGATTTTCCTTTGTCTACTTCTGAATGCTGGAATTACAGGAATGTGCCATCATTCCCAAGTTTTAGAAACCATTTCAAAAATTGACATTTAATGTAAGATTGATAAAGATGAAGGTTTCTGTCCTGCCACCCTTCAGTGCCAAATAACCACACAGAGACATTCTTTAGTAAACTGTTGGCTGATGGTTCTGTCTTAGTTATTAACCCGTAACTACTAATCTATGTATTTCTTCATGGCCTTATCTTACCACAAAAATCTTGGTGTGTCCTATCTTCCTGGTCTCTTCATGGTCTCTCTCGGCCTTCTTCTCCCCAACCTTCTCCCAGTCTGGTAACTCCACCTATTCTTCCTGCCGGTCCATTGGCCAAACAGTGTTTTATTTATCAACCAATAATAGAAACATGTATACAGAAGAACATACCCCATCAATTTGATTATGATGCATTCACATCATCTCAGAAGATATAATAGAAGATTCTCAGCAAGGAACCAGAGTCATTTCTCTTGTGACCTTCAGTGATTTGGTGAATGAAACAACAAGGGGCTTCATTCACATCACAGAAGTAATAATCAAAATCACATATACATAGGCAATGATAACTAGGTCAGGACCACCCTTGTCCTACAATGCTTGTAAGACATAATGGGCACAGAATATATTCTGCCTTGAGAGAATTTGCATTGAGAAAATAAAGTGCAAGTAAAAATAGGAAATGTACTGCTGTACTGAGCAAGATGCATGGAGATATAGTAACAGTGAGAAGGTTAATGGATATCTCAGGGATGCAGTATACCAGGAACCCATCCCTTCAGTTTCCTTAGCCTGCTGTCATGTGCTTTTTGTCTCAATATAGGTCATATGCACACATGCTATATACAAAAAGAAGATAAACTCTCCAAGTGTACCTTTCCTGTCAGTCACCATGACAACTCTTTGGCTGATTCATGTCACATAAAAAGAAGAAAACCCATGAACAATATTATTCATCTTTGTTCCACTGTCACTTTGCAAGAAAAAAAAAATAACTTTTTCTGTGAACTATCCTAATTTCCATATACTTTATTTCTATTTCATTGTTCACCTACAGCTTGGCAATTGTGCTGGTAAGGGTTCTCTAGAGGAATGGAACAGATAAAGTGTATATTACAAAGGGGATTTATCACACTGACCTTCACATTGGAGTCTAAGTCATCCAACAATGGCTATGTACATGCTACAGAGGATGGGAGCTTTGTAGCTCCTCAGTCTGCAATGCTGAAAGCCTCAGCAACTCCAAGATAGAGCTGAAAGTTTAGGCCACTCCTGAAGATAAGAGACTGAGTTTTGATGTCAGATGGTGCTGGCAACAGAATAACACAGTAACCAGTGGGGAGCTGGGGCTGGTAGGAAAATGCAGCAACTTTTTCTTTGGACCTTCTTATGTCTGGGTCACAGCTAGAAGGTGTCTTCCATTATGGGAGAGAGTTTTCTTCTCTCAGTTAATATTTCCAGATCCACCCAAAAGTATGTCTCTTAGTTGATTCCAGATCAAATTAAATTAATGTTATCAACAATTACAGTTTCACTCCATGGTATTTTACTGTCACCTAGCCCAAAGGAAATTAAAAGTGGCTGTGGAAGCAACAACTGTATCTTTGGTACATAGCCCTCATCAGGATGGGAAGGACCAGTTGTTCTGGCAGAGAGATAGAAGGTCTCAAAGCAGAATCTCCAGACTGGAAAACTGGAGCCTCCACAAAAGCACCCTCTGCTTAGGTCATCCCTAGTGAAGATCCTTTGAGGCTCCAGTTAGAAATTCTTTGGCAAAAAGTCATCAACTATATACCCAGATCCATTGAGTTCCTAGCAGATCACACACACAAACAAGCATGTGCACTGCTTCTTCTGCCCCGTTTCTACCTCGAAGCCATTTCTTGCTGAGTCTTTCTTCTACAGTATGGTTGTTGACCTCTGTCCATGACTCATGTTCCCTGCTCTTGGTAATTTTTAGCTTCTTGTTCTGACCACTCCCATTTGGACTCTCATTTGTTTCTAGCTTATCCTTGGAAACAATTGTGAATTTCCTCTCAATGCCATTCCTCTTGGAGTGCCTTATGCTAGGCATCATCTGTTTCCTCAGCATCTGTCTTCACCAGGGACAGTGTGGCCACATCTGAAATAGACTGGATTCACAATTCAAATGGAGAAGCTACAGGGTTCATCCTTAACTGCTATGGTGCTTGTAAGTTGTTCTGTCCTTCCCCTTACTTTCTCCATTCTTTCCTTCCTTTCTCACTTCTGAGCTTCATTCTTCCTTTGTTTCATTTTTTTCATTGAATGAATATTTATATTTTATATATTGAAGATATTTAAGCAATATTGGCTTTATTCTAAAATGTATGCAAGGAAAGAATGAAAATACAAAATCATTCATTCTTCTACCTCCAAAAAATAAATAGCAACAAGAAAAAAAATAAAAGCATGCTATTTGGATTTGTTTGCTTCTTGCTTGTATGTCAGTTTTTCTAGTTTAGTAGCTGCTTTTTGAGTTTTAGTATTTCTATTTACTTTTGTATGAATTACTTATTTACATAAAATCAAACAGCTTTCTTGTGAAAATTCAGTTGCAAAAATTATATAATTAACATTGATTCAGTTAAGGCGAGATTGTCTTCTGTCTCTTCCTGGGCTGCAATGAAAGGCAGAAAGACTTCATCATTTTGATGCTTTCAAGAATTCTTTCCTATTTTCATATAAATATTAATTTCAAACAGTACTGGATATCACAGGCAATTTCTTTTAAGAATATCATGTGCTTCAAAAATGTCTATACCTTCTTTTTCTCCAAAATCTTCTTGCCCCTTCCTCGTGATACCCTTCCTATCCTCAGTCACTCTTCTGCTTGTTTGGTTTAATAGATCTACATACAATCTAGGATTCACAAATAAAAGAAAAATGGAGTACTTGTCTTTCTAAATCTGGCTAACTTCACTTGATAAGATGAAATCCAGTTGCTTCTGTTTTCCAGAAATTTACATAATTTTGAATAGTTGTCTGTCTTTGTGTGTGTGTGTGTGTGTGTGTGTGTGTGTGTCACATTTTCTCTATTCACTCATCTATTGATGCCTAAGCTGATTGATAGCATAACTTTGCTGTTGTGAACAGGGTTAGAATAAACATGAAAAATAAACAAGCCCATCAGTAATTGGGTTAATGAAAGACCTGAACAGACAGTTCTCAAAAAATAAAATACAAATGGCCAACAAACACATGAAAAGATTTCCAATACCCTTAGCCATTAGGAAGATGCAAATTAAAACCATACTGCAATTCAACTTCATTCTAGTTAGAATGGCTATCATCACGAAAACAATGAATGCTGGTGAGAAGGTAAGGGGAGAAGTCTCACACATTACTTGTAGAGATGTAAACTGGTCCAGCCACTTGAGAAACCCCATAGTTCTGGGAACTGGGCTGATGCTCAAAACTTACCAAGTGCATGCCCAGTATTATAAGAAACACAGATCTTGATACCATTAAGTCAGGTTCTTCCTTTTTAACTAGATGACTCTTATTGTTCTTAGCTGGATACAGATCTTACTCTTTGGATTAAAGTCAGATATTCCACTTACCTTGAAAAGGGTGTTGTTTTTTCCTTAAAGTATTAATTTGAGCTAATGAGATCTCCACAGCTCAAGAACTAAGTTTTGACAGCCAGAACCTGGCACCTGAGAACCACTGCCAGTGCAACTGTCAGTGTGGCTGTCTCTTAGGCAATCTGTGTCTAGATATTCAATTATGTAGCTTTCTTAGATATGGGTGTGAAAGGAGAAATGATTGAATCCATATTTTCACTAAATAAAGGAAGATTTGAAACTTGTAAGTGATGTTTTAAAACTTTTCATGTAAGCCTGGTATGGCTGTATTGTGGTGCATATTTCAAGGTCAGAGGAGAACTTGTAGGAGTTGGTTCTTGCTTTCCATTTTATGGGTTCCAGGAATTAAAATCGAGTTCATAGGGTTAGTTGCAATCACCTTACCTGCTGAGCCATCTCACAGGCTCCCACTCACACAGTCACACATGCTTCTTACAAAAGAGGTCTCATCACACCCCTTCCCAGTGTTTGCATTTCATTACTCTCTTGACATAGGCATGGAAGAAGCAGTTATTTAAAACAGTACCTGTCCTTGCAAAACTGACTGATCTGGAATCCAATTTCTAAAATTTTACCTAAATGATTTAATGAGATTTTAGAAACAAAACAAAAAACTTATAACTAAATTTACCTCAGTATCTGTATTTGAATTTCTCTTGAGGGATTTCTTTTGGAACTGTACAGTTTTGTAAGGCATTTGCCCAGACATCTAAAGTTGAATACAGCTAAAATTCCCTCAGTCAGGGCTATTTGAGTGCTCTAGTCAAATTCTCAATGTGCTGAACAGTCAGTCTAGCATGTGTGGGACCATTCTGCATCATAAAGACCCACCTTGGTTGTCACTACCACATCAACATCAATGAACCACATAATTTTAGAGCTGGAAAGGACAGTAGATTATTTGTGACTTGATCTCCTAGCCATGATAAACCCATTGCTTGAAAACATGGTACATTGTAAATTTCTGTTGTAGAATCTGTGCTCTAGCTGAACACTGAGCTGAACTCCTGAAATCCAGTTACCGAGAGGGAGAAGTGATGAGCAAAGGGATCAAGACCAGGCTGGAGAAACCAGTAGAAACAGCTGACATGAATAAGGGGAAGCTCATGGACCCCAGACTTATAGCTGGGAAACCAGCATAGTATGACACAGAACCCCTGAACATGAGTGTCAGTTAGGAGGCCAGGGCAATCTATGGGACCTCTGGTAGTAAATCAGTATTTATCCCTAGTATACAAATGGAATTGGGAGCCCATTCCATATAGAGGGATACTGTCTCAGCTCAGACACATGGAGGAGGATCTAGGCCCTGCTCCAAATGATAGGACAGATTTTGAAGATTCCCCCATGGAAAACCTCACACTCCCTGAGGAGCACAAAGGGGGTGGGATAGAGGGCAGGGGAAAAAGGGAGGGAGAGGGAACTAAGATTGACATGTAAAGCAAGCTTGTTTCTAATTTAAATAATAATAATAATAATAATAATAATAATAATAATAATAATAATAAAAAGAATATGTGTGCACCTTAAAAAAACCCATTCTAGAAGATTTTATGAGGCAGTTTGTTAAGGTTTGTTTGGTAAGGTCCTTTTGTTATGATCACAAACTTTGAGGAAATGTTGAGAATATTGAAAAACACAGGACGCTGTGATTGAATCTTAATAACCCCCCCATGTGATGGATGGGAAGATCATCACTGGAGACATGCCCTGGGGAGAATGCTGCCACCCCAGCTTCTCTTTTCCTCTTTTCTTCTTAGTCTTTATAAGGTGAGTCAGCCTCTTTCTTCATGTCCTTCTGCCATGACCCACTGTGCAGCAAGAGGCACAAACCAACAGTGATCATAGACTAAGACCAGGGGCCACAATGAAGCTTCCATCCTTGTTAACTGATTATCTTGAAAGTTTTGTTACAGTGACAGAAGACTGACTAACACTAGCTCAAAACATTTCTTGCAACTGGGAAAGCTTGGAGTAAGAAACAATGAACAACATCCAGCCTTTTAATAGGTGATGGTGCCTTATTGTAGAGAGCCACGAAGTGCCACACCTTAAAGTGGTGCTGGCTTCTGCCTTACACCTTCCCATTGGTGAGGGCTCTCTGGTATAAACAAGCCTTTATTTGGTTAAGTCTGTTCAGCCTGTCTGCTGTTAGAGTAGCCTATCTGCAGGGTCCACGTAGCTCACTGGGGTTGGTTAGTGCAAGGGTATTTAAGCCTGTGCAAGGGTCCCCCAGGCCCCCGCAGATCAGAGGAAACATGTTTCAAGGATCCTGATTAAAACTGCATGAAGATCTTCCCAGAATCGCATCTTCCTTGCTGGCAAGGGTAGGCGCGTACACCTTATAACCTCTCTTTTGATTCTGGTCTTCCAAGATAGCTAATGCCCATTTGTAACCAAGTCTCTAATAGCTTAAAAGAAATGAGTTTCGTGAGCCAGAGTTATTGAGTATTCTGGTTTCATTCTGTTTGGATAAAACAAGCTTACTTAAAATCTACTTGTGGAGAAAAGCATTCATTTGTCTTATACTTCCAGGTCACAGCCCATCACAAAGGGAAGTCAGAGCAGGACCTGAGGTAGAAACCTTGGAGGAACATTGCTTTATGGGTCTTTCTCTTATTCATAACGCAGCTAGATTTTTTATGCAGACCACCTACCTAGGGATGGTTCTGCCCATAATGGGCCCTCCCACATCAAATCTCAGCTAAATATCTCACTGGCAAACCTGATATAGAAAGTTCCTCTATTGAATTTCCTTCTTCTCAGATGACTGTAGATTTGCCAGGTTGACAATTAAAAAAAAAGAACTAACCAGAATAGTGAGTAACAAAGTAAGATTTCCATCTGGTCCCATACATTGTCAATGTTCTGTATAAACCAAACTCCTCTTATTTTCAGTGTCTAAATAGAAAGGCATGTCTTCTGGTATGTGGTCAAGATGGACATTCTCCTTAAGTGGAATCTTCAAAGCAGTCTGTTCAGGAAACTTAAGAAGACAGGGTTCATATTTTTGTTCTGTTTGGCTGCTTACTGACAGTAAGGAACATGCTGGGCAGTGTTTCCTTTCTCTCAAAAATCAATATTTTTCTCTATGAAGTCTGTCTAACCATGGCCTAGACTCTACCTGAAAATTCTGAGTTACAAAGAACAAACCACCAAGAATAGATGCTTAGTTTATCTCGTATTTGTGACCAGGAAAACTTTAGATCAGATGGTCAGGTTGGAGCCTAGAGTATTTTTAAGCAATCAAAAACACAGAGAAAGATTGCCCCTGGGGTTTGAGGGTGACACATCCCAAAATGTTATAAGTATAGACTGGGCATTTCTCAGCAAAAAGAAAACATCTGCCAGAAAGAAAAAGGGGGCAGGGAGAGATAGAGAAGGAGGGCAGGAAAGAATGCAAAGAGATGAGAAAGAGACAGAAAAAAGAAAGACAAAAAACAAAGCAAAGAAAAGAAAGGTGAAAATAAATGAGATTTCTTTTCTGGGCTCTCAATCTGGAGAAAATCAGTACCTTTAGGTTTTTTTTTTTTTTTTTTTTTTTTTCTATCACCAGGTAAGGCTGATGCTTGCTTACCATTTGTCTGAGCTGGGTTGTTCCTCATTTTTCTTTTATCCACTTGTTCCCCCAGATTGATACAACCAAGATCACAAGGTTCAATGTAGATTGTACATGGAAAAGGTAAAGAAAAGTCAATCTTGATTTTTGGAAAGACCCAGGAGATCTCTTAAATGATATTGAACATTGAATTCAAAGTTATTGAATATGGACCCTGTGTCATCATCCTTGTTAAATAGGTGCCTGATTCATTGTTTCTTTTAGCTTTGTACTGGAATGAGATAGAGTCAAACCTTACAGTTATCAACAGAAAAGAAGGACTCTCACATCCACACAGACTATGCTGTACCATTGGCAGGCATATAGGGCTAGTAAGACATTGGCTTCTGCTCTGATTCTGCCTTGATGGAACTGTTCATTAAGCACCTCCATTCCATCTCCAACCAATACCTTGGCTCTCCTTTGGGTATGTATCAATAAAGTTTGTCACCAAATTATATAATTGCTATGAACTCTCATCTTTACTCAGGCTAATTTTAACTTAGTTCACATCTCCTAAAAACACTGTCTTCCTGTTTCCTCCTGTGAAGAGAGGTACAGGGCAGCAGCTTCTGTATCTGAGATCCAGGGCTCCATCTCTGAATAGCCTGCTCTTTCATTTAAGTGAATAACTGCCTTTACTAATGAGGAATAGCTTTACTTAACCATCACCCTCTGAACTGCCATTGCAGTGTATGTAGGTGAAAGCAAAACCTGTTTTAAAAGCACCTAAAGTGGAGCTCTGATTTGTTTTTCTTGTCATCTGGAAGCATTCCTTCTTTATGGTTTTCCTTCAGGACACTAATCATAACTGTCCCTGTTATGCAGTAGACATGACAAGCCAATAAGCCTGTGCTGTCACAGGATAGCACTGTCTTTGTCACACAGCCAGTGAATGTTTCCCTTTAACTATAAAACAGAAGCAGAGAAAATGAGGGATTATTCTAAGGGACGCATGAAAAGAAAGACCATTAATTTGGGAGGGGAAAGAATTTCTCTTTAAACATTCTTGCCAAATCATATTGACTCTGAGACAGAAGCGGAACACCAGAGAACAGACAGAGTCACATTTTTGGTTTTATTGGTGTGTGCTTAAATTTTGCAAACAGGTTTTGAAAGTTCTTCACTCAGCAAAAGCAGATGAATTTGGCCAAACACTTTTTTCCTGCAATTGAAAGTCATTTGTATTCTAAGGGAAATTTAATCTGTGCATTTATGATTCATTTGTGCTTAACTTATCAAAATGTTAAGAACTGTTTGAAATGAAAGAAACCATTGAATCCTGATCTAGCATGATTTTCTATGTTTGGTCTTAAAAAGCAGTTTTGCAGGGAAGCTGCAAATTAGTCCCCCTCTAGACAATATACATTACACATGAGAGAGCTTGGAGCTCTAGAGCATTGGCAGGCTTATCTACAGGCATATAAACAAGACTGTAAGCTTAAGGTTTCAGGAAAATCATATCAATAATTTATCTCTTTCTTTTATCCTTTATGTTTTCATGTGTCTGTGTCATACCTGTGTGTCTATGTTTTTGCATGTGTGGACTCCTGTGTGGGGTGGGATGGACACATGTGGAGGCCCAATGAACCTTATTCCTTGAGATAAAGTCTCAAAAAAAAAAAAAAAAAAAAAAAAACAGAGTGTTCCACAAGATTAGTCTTGCTAGCCAGCTGTCTAATCCTGTCTCTCCGTCTTCTAAGCCTGTGGTAATAGGCAGGTTCACAAATGCACCCATCATTTGTATGGGTTATAGGGATCTAAACTCTAGTCCTCAGACTTCAGGGCAAGTACTTTAAGCCCTGAGTAACTGCCCCAGCACTTATTCATCTCAGTGAATTCTTCAAAGTTTGGTCTACATATTCTGGGAGGTGCCATTCTCAGAGCTTGTATTCATAGTGAGTCTGTGTTCTAGCATTTTTAATTTTTATTTTCTTTTCTCAATGTATGATTCACATAAGTATCATGTAGGAATACCACCAAGACCAGAAATTCCATCCTGATTGTTAGTTACTTCTGTTTCTGTGATAAAACACCATGACAAAGGCAACTTAGAGAAGAAAGAGTTTATTTTTGGGTATTTAGTTCCTTGAGTTAGAGTCTGTGATGACAGAGTAGTGGCAGCAGCTGAGAAACTGGAGAAACAGCTTGAAGCTCATATCATAAGCAGGAAGCAGGGAGAGCACACTCAAAATAGTGGGGTCTTTTGAAACTTTTACACCCTCTCCCAGTCACCCCACTTCCTCCACTAAGGCTCCCCAAAACACCACCAACTGGGGATAAAGTATTTAAATGCTCAAGACTTATAAGAGACATTTCATTCAAATTACCTCACTAACTTCCCAAATTTGCAAGAAGTTACTTTTTTAAGAGAGTACTATTTTAAGAGAGGAAGGACCTGGTAAATTTAAAGCGAGGCTGCAGATTAACTCCACATTCAATTAATTCCTAGAAGTATGTCTATGGAGAAGTTCCTATACTAACATTTGTTTCTTTAAAAGATAATGGAGATACCTGTCCAAGGCTAACAGCTGTCCATTATCACAAAGGGGAGGACCCTGACTTGAATGCTCTACAGAATGAAGCAGAAGCTGAGGAGGGAGAGGGGAATAAGTCAGTGGTAGCACCATAACACTATCGAAAGTCCTTCTAGTTGATGGCACAGTTCCTGCTTTTGCACCTGGCCCACTTCTACCTGCTGAACACTCCCTCCCCTGGCCCTTCTCTTCCATGATAGATTGCCAGTGACTCCAAGAAATACCCCCACTTTGCTTCTGAAGTGCTCTCTGTTCTCATCATATCACATCCCCCATTTCAGTGTAGACTTTAATGTAAACTAGTTTTCTTCTACTTTAAGTCAGTTATGTCTGGGCTTGTGTATAATTGTTTCCAATGTACCCTGAGGACACAGTGGATATCTCCTTCATAATATCACTTCAGTCCTTGTAGAAGGGAGAGGGAAGTGGTGGAGTAGTTAGTAATCCTCCCAGCCAGCAGGAACACCACTGGGCTGATCTTGGGTACTGTGATAATCAAGGAAACAGAGCTGAGACTTCTTATTGCAGCATGATCTGTCCCTTAGAGTCTGCAAGTAGAAAGATAAAGGCCTGAATTTGGTTACTGTTCTCACTGTTGTAGTAGTACTTGTCAAAGGCAACTTCAGGGAGAAATAGTTTGTTCTAGCACCAGTTTTAGGCTATAAGTCCATCTTAGTGAAAAGGGCATGGCAACAGAAGCGTAAGTATAACCAGGAAACAAAAAAGATGAACAGTGCTCACATTTTTCTTTGTAGTCAGTCCAGAACCACACTCTGTAGGATAGCGCTGCTGCCCACATTTAGAGGTCTTCCCATCTTAGTAAAATCTCTCTGGAAATTTTTTGTCGACATGTCCTGAGGCCTATCACAAAAGTTGATTGAAAATCTTGTCTAGTTGAGATCAGGACCAACTATCACAGGTTTTGTCTTAACAAAAATGGGCTGAATATGATCCTGGATTTGTTACCAGGACAGGTGAAAAAGAAAAATCAGGGTTGGTGGTGACTAGCAGACTTGCAGAAAGAAAGAAGAGGAATGGGCTTCTGAGATAATGTCTTATCATTTCAGGATGTTTGTTCTTATGGCACAGTGTGAACTGAGGATGGTAGCACTAAAATTGAGGGTGAGAAAAAGGTCCCCCTCGTATGTCGGTACACTAGCTAAAAGAGGAGTATTTTCTCTGTGTACTAACCTACAGGGATCTACTTCTTTTGTGAGTTCACTAGACTACCTGTTTGTTCTATTTGGTTTCTGTTGCTGGGACAAATGACATGACCCAAAGCAACTTTTGAGAATAAATGATTTGTTTGACTTACAAAGTTATAGCCCACTTTGGAGGGAAGCCAGAGCAGAAAATCAAGGCAGGAAACTAGAGGCAGGGACACAGAGAAAGGCTGTTTACTGGCTTGCTCCAGCTGACTGGCTCAGTTAGCAGGTCCAGCCACCTAAAGGCGGCACTACCCACAATGGGCTAGACACTTCTATCACTGCTAGAAATAAAAAAAATGTCTCACAGATGGTCACAGGCCAGTCTGATTTGGACAATTCTTCAATCGAGATGTACTCTTCCTAAGTAACTCTAGGCTTTTGTTAGGTTGATCGTTGAAGCTATCAATGACAAAACTCTGCTTCCTATGTGAAGTCTCTAGTGTCTAGTTCACTAGCCTCTAGGGGTTTACTATCTTTAGGGGTTCACTAGTCTCTAGGAGTCAACTATCTGTGGGGGTTCATTGTCTTTAGGAATCCACTCTCTGTGGCAGTTTTCTAGCTATAGCTATAGTGCAACCACACAAATGGGGCAGAGAATCACAAGGAATAAACACTCACCAATTTCAGAATTTACTTAGCAGACTGCTCTAGATTCTAATGAATTCTAGATTAAGATCCCATAGGCAGATCTCAGGAGGCTAGACAGAAAGAAAAAACATATGGAATCTGCTATCCAAGAACATCAACTTAATAGAGATCAAGTAAATTGGACACAAACCCACCCCCTATACCCCCACTCACATACACCATGGGAACACACAACATGTAGTGGTCTGCACAAAAAAGGCTGTCAAATACCTTGTGAAGCAAATTATATGAGTTGAAAAATAAACTAAATCCAATAGCTGGTTTGTTTGTGAATCTACCAGAGTTCACAGCTTCTTTGTATATGTCTTTCTTCTTTACACATGGCAAATACTCGTACACAGAGCAAACACAGGGGTAACAATAAACTTTGAATACTGACATGTTCCTAGAGAATCCTAGCAGTGGGGTCTCTGGAAGGGCCAGGCAGTCTTTCTAGGCCCCAATAGTTTCCTAGTAGGGCCAACCCCCAATTGCTCAGGAAGAGCAAAATGACCAAGGGCAGTAAGAAGATCAAGTGCATGTATGTAAGGGACCAACCAGCATCGAGTGAAGTGGAGGACTGACAGCCTGTCCCACTTCCCTGCCAACTTCATCTAGGACTTATGTTGTGCTGAGGACCAAGTGTCACACCCTCACATCCCACTTTACTGTACTCCAATACTTGGTGTTCAGCAATACATCTGTACCCTCATTTAAGAACACAGTGAAGAACCCCTGAATCAGCCAAGAGTAAGTTTGCTGAACCAAACAGAGGCCACAATAGAAAACAGGATTATCCTCACCCTCCCTGGAGAGCAGAAAAAGGATTGAATGGGGGTTGTGGAGGGAGGGAGGGAGGGTGAGGAAACTTGGGATAACCTGTAAAACAAGCTTGTTTCAAATTTAAATAAAAAATTATCATAAAAAATGAAAAATAAATAAATAAAAGGACCCTCATAGACACACAGATAAAAAAAGAAAAAGGAAAGAAAATAGGCTTAGCAGGATGGCTCAGTGAGTGAAGCCCTGGCCTCCAACATTTCATGATCTGAACTGAATCCTTAAACCCACAGAAAGGTGGAAGAAGAGAAAATGACTCCACAAAGTTTCACTCTGTCCCCACATGTGCTCCTGCACTTACAAAATAACCATCTATACATTTTTTATTTTTTGCCTACTTTTCCTTCCCCACTATGTCCAAGGGTTGCAGATTCTGAACAGAGCTGAAAAGCTGTCATGTCCATGCTGTCCTTTGAATATCTGCCTTTATAGTTTTAAAGATAATTCAAAACACTTTCTTCTCCTGATGGCAAGAAAGGCATTCTCCTGTCACACAGAAAGAGCATCACACTAAAACAAAACGACAAAGCAAATCGAAACAAAAAGTGTTTCTCTCTGTTCCTATCTCCCATTTATGCAAACTGTGAAAATGGAACCAAGCATCCAGCTACCCACTCAGGAAGCAGGGACACTCTGAGGAGGTAGAGGTGTCTCTCTTCCTGGTGACGTTTGAGACAGCAATCACTCTGTGAGACTTGGCCTGAAGGCAGTGTTCTGTTGACCCAGAGCAAAGACAAGACTCTCTCCTAGGTTTTTCAGAACTAGGTCACAGCCAGCAGTAGCAGCTACTTGTCCTTCTTGCTCTGTTGCCCCATCCTACTTGTACCCCTGCTTTACTCTTGTTCACCACTTCCTTCCATTGATTTTTTTTCATCCCTCTAGCAAAATGTCTTTGCAACTGAGATAACTCTCCAGAATTTAATTTCCTTAAATTAGCTGCTGAGATTTAGGGATGTCTCGGGGCAATATGGAGTCATAATAGTTTTTTGAGTTTGTTTTTTTAATGGCAGACAGAGGATATTCTTTTTTGTTTGGGTTCTTGTTAGGGGGTAGGTATATTGTGATTATGAAAATCTCCACTAACTACTTTTCTACCATCATCAAAAACAAATGTTATGCATCAGTTAATTTTATGGATACATCTTACCCTTTTAAAGATTAAATCCTTCTATTCTACACACAAAATTTTATTTTAACTATATCTTAATTTCTTCTCTTATTAGATGTTCTATCCAAAATTGTTCTCATATTTCCTGATCTTCCAGGGCCACTGTTTTGGAACCTAAATGGTACTGAACATTAATGTGTATTTAAGTAGTGCTTGTGCAGGGTCCCTGCCTTTTTTTACAGACCCCTAATGAGGTCTACTTGGTGGGACACCTGCCCCTTACCTTCCTGGTAGCAGATTTACCAATACAGGTACCAACAGGTCTAACCAATACTAGGGGTTCACCTGACAGTAAGAAAAACTGAACCATTTCAGTGAAAAAAGCAGGAGGCACTGAGGGCAATCATCCCAAGAAATAGGCTTGAAGGCAGATGACAGCTAAGTTTTGGAAATTGTTCTAGAGCCAGGTGAGGAATAGAACTGTACAGTCGTTGGGTTACCTTTCTGATGCTGTGGTAAAAGACTGTGACCAAAAGCAGCTTGGGGAAGGAAGGGTTTATTTCAGCTTACACTTTCATATCACATTGCTCATTTGAAGAAGTCAGAGCAGGAACCTGGAGGCTGGAACTAAAGCAGAGGCCATGGAGGAGCGCTGCTTTCTGGTTTGTTATTCATAGCTTGCTCAGCTAGCTTTCTTATATAGTTCAGGAGCCTCAACACCCACAATGGGCTGAACCCTTCCTTCTCAATCATTAATTAAGAAATGATGTATGCACAGACCAACCTGGAAGGGGACATCCTCTCAATTAAATTTCTCTCCTCTCAGATGACTCAAGTTTGTTCCAAGCCAACACAACAAGAACAGCAGCAACCAGGATCCCTGACAAATGCATCAAAAAGAATGGTTTATGTTGGTCTAGAGTTCTACCAGACATTGTCCATCATGTCACAATCAGGAAAGGTAAGGCCACATTGTATCTACAGTCAGGGAACTGAGTAATTTATGCCAGCAGTCAGTTCACTTTCTCATTTTATTCTCTTCAGAATCCAGTCTCTGGGATGGTGCTGCCCATGTTTAGAGTGTGTCTTTCTGCCCCAACCCAAAGGGCAGTCAACGACAAACCAGGAAAACACCTAGGTGGGAATGAAGGACAAGGAACACAAAAGAAGACAGCAACACAGTATTCTGATCAAACTGACAAATGTTATTTTCTCAGGGGAGGCTTATATAGGACCATAGGCAGGGCACTTGCATGTAGGCAGGGTGAAGGGATCAGTAGAAGGAATGTAAAGCTGCAAGCATGTATCTCGGAATGCTGAACATTCTGCTTATTTCTTAAGAGGCAGTAATTTTCTATCTCAGAGGCCTGAGATAGGCCTTTCCAAATATTGCCATCTAGAAACACTCTCATGGATATACCCAGAGGTTTGTTCCTATTATGATTGTAAATCCTATCATACGCACAATCCAGATTAACTGTCACAGTGAGGATAACAAAGACCAACTGCCTGCAGAAGTTTGGGGACTTTCACAGGTGCACAGGATTTTGTCCTGGCACTGATAGTTCCCTTATCCCCATCCTCAACAGAATGGTGATGGTCAAAATCTTTAGCAGTCTCCCTCCATCATTAATCTGCTTAAAATCAGATGTCTGGTGGGATAGAAAGAGGATGCTGAATATCAGAAAAGCACTCTTTCCTGTTCATGCTCACTAGGCCACCCAGACATGGCCTTGCTAAATTATTGTTGGAATGTTACCCACACTTCTGACAGTGGCCATGCTCTCTGTGCTGTCCTTACTGATTCATTGCTGCACACCATTGAGATAACTACCTTCTTCCCTGTAGCAAAGACCATTACCGTTGTTTACAAAGAGGCAGCTGTGCTCCAGGTGGGGCTGCTCAAGAGAAAATGCAAAGAAAAACAATTTGCATTCTCCACACCTGGAGCCAGAGTGTGGCGAGAAAACAAAATGAGAACCTGCTTGTGGAACATGCTTCAGCAACACAACACTCACTACCTTTGAAATAAAGTTCAAAATGGGAAGAGGGGCTGGCTCAATTAGCAAAATGCTTGCTATGCAAGCACAAGGACCTAATTCCATTTTCAGAAACCACAAAAAGCCGGGTACTGTGGGGGCTGCTTGTAAACTGTGCTCTGGAAAGATAGGGATAGGCTGATGACTGGAACTCACAGGTCAGTCAGCTAGCCAGCCAGCCAGGTCAGTGAGAGACCCCCATCTCAAAAGAGAAAGGTAGACAGTGTTTAAAGAACAATGCTCAAGATCATTCTCTGAACTCCACATACACACCTACCCACATATGAATGCACACACATATACACATTCTTAGGTTCAGATAAAATTCAGAAGGCTTTAAAGATCCTATCCAACCTCCAGGGACCCTAATTGCTCCCTTGTCTTCCCTCTACTTGGGTTCAGGTGTTAAAACTCACAAGCCTGTATGTTCCCAGCTTGACCCAGAGCATAGACACAGTTTCCTCTTAGTCAAGCAAGGTAACTTCTTCCTTGCCAAAAGCTAGACTTCAACACCCTTATGCCTGAGCCTAAGTGCTGACTCCTCAGAGATATGTTTGCTAAGTCAACTCCCCTCACCAGAAGATCCTATGGTTGTAGCTGCCCTGTACTCTATGATGCCCTAATGATTGATGATAATCTGAAAACTCAATGCCCCAGAAAGACTGCTACAAAGATGCAGAAAGCTTCAAGGTGCTGGGGTCAGTGAGATTTTTTTTAAAGAAAATTAATGTCAAAATATCTGATTGCACATATTTTATCAAAGAACATAGGACTGCTTTCTTCATTTCTTCTTTACTTCTTTCTTTTGACTAGCCTGGTATTCACTGGGTAGACAAAGAACAACTTGACATTCTGATCCTTAGGCCTCCAGATCCTAACTGTTGTTATTGTACGTTTATGACAGCATGCCTCATTTATGTAGTGACAAAGATCAAACCTAACACTTTGTATGTTTAGCAAGCATTCTACCAATTGAACCACATTCCAGCTGAACAGGAACACATCCTTAAAGACCTCTTTCAGGACCTAGTGTACAAGGCCTGAATTTTTTTTTTGGAGAATCCTCTTGTACACAGTTCAGTGCTTTGATGCCCTGGTCTCTGACATACAAAATTATTAAGAGCCTGTTGTTCATGAATTTTCTAATCACTGACGAAGGCAAGGTATAAATTATAATATCTTTACATCTTAACTGTTGCACCAGTAGGCATTACATGTAGCATGGTGTGACCTCACTGGGAATGAAAGTGGCATGCTGGCTTTCTAAGAATCTGGAAGATCTAGTGAGAAAGCTAACCCTCAAGCCCTAATTCTCATGAGAAAGGGTTCCTGCACCTTTCAGATCAGACATGTGGTGTGCTGAAGCTACCCTGCACACAAAATGGCCAAAATGGGAGAAAACCATGAAAGACTGCTGCACATCCATCCAGGAATTCTACATGGAGTCCAGGGAGAGGTCACGGCAGCTCAGAGTCAGCTCATGCCCCAATCTCACTTTTTAGCACATGGAAATTTTTCCCAGCTAATTTTTACAACCAGGTTACAAACAAATGCTTTTTCACAATGTGACTATGATACATGCATGTATATGTATTTGAGTGCAAATTAACATATACCTTGTGTTGGCCTTGACTGCACATGTGAGTACTGTTACAGATATATATGTGCAACACAGCATATTTATTTTCTTTCCTAGTTGCTGACTAATAGTTCCCACTCAATAATGATTGGCTTCCATCTATTCAAATAAGATTGTCCTCTGTTGCATTATCTACACTAGAGATTAAATTATTTGAGAAAAATGTCTAGTAATTATTAGGCATGATGATGTATATTACTGGGAAATAATTCTCTTATCCATCCACTCATTTGAAGGATTTTATTCAGCTTCTCTTGTACATTAGGCTCTGTGCAAGTTCATAGACCACTGAGTGACGATGCAGGTTTCTGTTATGCCAGGCCCCATTGCCCTTCTGTCCCAAATAAGCACACAGAAACATATGAATTATTAAACTATTGACTGATGGTTAGGGCTTCTTACTGGCTAGCTATCTCATATTTATTAACCCATAACTACTAATCTATGTATTTCTACATGGTCTTATCTTAACAGAGAATGCCTAGCATGTCCTATCTTCTGTGTCTCTCTACATGGTGTCTCCACGTCCCCGCACTGCACCCAACATTTCCCTCCTCTCCTCATCCTGCCTATCTTCCTGCCTCTATTGGCCAATCAATGTTTTATTCATCAACCAATAAAAGAAACATATATACAGAAGGATATACCCCCCATCTACTGAGGCGATTGGAAAAACAGAAACTATGTCAAATAGACAGGAAAGAGCTTAAGAACTAGGTGTGTGAAAAGAGATATCATTCTGTAAACAGGTTAAGGCAACATAAGTGGGACTAGAAGACAAGGAGGATTCTGGGAGAGGTAGTAAAGAGGAGTCAAGATGTAGGCTGTGACAGAAATAAGAGGTCTGGACCCTTTCTCTGATAAAATAAGACCATATGGAAAACTTAGATTGATAGAAATGGGTTAATATTTAAGACAGTGCTAGACAAATAAGAAACACTAGTAACCAGACAACAGTTTCCTAATTAATAGAGTCTCTTGTGTGTTATTTGGGGACAGATTCGACTCTGGAACCAGACTGGCAATTAACTACTCGTATAACAAAATGGCACCTAAAACATGGGTACTAATAACTTCCACTTAAAACTTAACAAAAGCTTTAAAAAGGATTTTTAAAACAAAAGAACAGAGACAAGCAAAGCTTCTTGGTAGCAACATTTTTCTCGAGTGAGGTCTGTTTCTCTAGAAATAAGCAGAGACTTGTGGGGCTCCTTTAAGTAAGGTTTCCTGACTCAGCATAAGCAGCAAAAAACAAACAAGCAAACAAAAACACACAGAGGACTCTTTAAAGAGGCCCTTCTAACAATTAAATGGTGTGTACAAGCAGCTGGCAGTGTCAGTGGCCACATCTCCAAGCCAGCATCATGCTGCTTAATGTCAGCATAGACCAGAGCAGTGAGCACAGCTCTCAGTGCTGGCAGTAAATGTACCCCTGCCATATTGGAAAACTAGTAACCAAAACAACCACCACTTTAATTTTAGCAATGCTTTTTAGCAGATACAAGACTTATGGCTAGAAAAAAGATAGAGATATACAGTAAAGACAGATTCAGATAAAGTAAAACCTAAAAGGTTTTTACAGTGTGTTTAAAAATATATGTAGGCTTGGGAGAGAAAAAGAAACAGGATAAAGTGGTTTAAGAGTAAAAGAAAAAGGAAAGGAAAGAGAGTAACTGGGTGATGTGGTGACACACAGACCTTTAATTTCAGAACCTGAGAGAGGGAGGCAAACAGATCTCTGATTTCAAGGCTAGCCTAATGTTCAGAGTGAATTCCGGAGCATCAAAAGTTATACAGAGGTATTCTGTCTCAAAAATAAATAAATAAATAAAATGAAAACTAGAAGTAGAAGAAATAGAGTTTTAAAAAGCCACATGAAGATGGAAAGCACACAGAGTATGGATACTATATGCTATTGTGTTGTCTTTGAATTCCTCAATTTCTAAGGAAGGAACAACTGCTAAAATATATTTGATTATTAATGCTGCTGAATTAATCAAATGTATGTACTTTAAAATGCTTTGACTTCAATTTTTAAGTCTAAAGGCAGATTACTTGGAAAAAGAAATTCTATTTTTGTTTCCATAGAAAATGAAAAGCTGTGGATTCCTTCCAGACTAATGTGGTTTGATCAAGAAAGACCCCCTGAAAAGAGTCCCAGCTGGGACAATGCAGCCTTGCAGAATACAGCCAAGATTTCTGCATCTTCTTAAGATTCAGATGCTGTTATTACAGCATCCTCAACTGCAGAAAGCAGTTTGGAAAGAACAATACCAAAATTCCCAAATATTGTTTATAAATGTTTGTTTTTATTTAAATAGGGTTGGTTATAAATTGTTAATGATAACAACCAATCTCTTCTTAAAGGTGAAAGGGGATTGTGATATAGAAATGAATACTTTGTTCTGGAATGGATTTTCATGTATTGATACAAATTTAAGGTCAATTTTGTGATATGTATATTTCTCCTCTTATTTAGGTATTATGTTTGTATATCTCATTTTAAAATGTAATGCATAATTAAGTACAAATTACAGACAGTTACCTATAATAGTCAAAACTTATAGTTAGGTTGTTATAAATATACAGGGATATTTTTGGGTTAGATAGGCATTCTTCAAACCTTCCAAAGACCTACAGAATATGGCATTTAAAATGGTTTAGGGTTTTTCATGACAGTGAGACACAACTGCTCCGGGAAACACCAACTGTGTCAGAAAGGAAGGTGGACATCAAAGAGAAGAAACTCATTATGGAGTTTGCTTCCATTATGTCAAGACCAGCCATTTGGGCAAGACACTGTTCTTGTCTGGACTGTTTTACTTTATGCTGTATAAACTGGTCATGAAGGACCCACAGAAAAGTGACTGCTGAAACAAGACGGACAGAGCTACAGGATTCCTACTTTATGGAAGAGTCTGCCAGACATTCTGTAGGACACAGAGAAAAGTGACAACAAAGTTGGACAGTTTAAAGTTTCCTGCTTTACAGAGGAGTCTGCCAGACACACTATGGCCTATAGACTGAAGATGGAACATTACAGAAGAACTTCAGGTGACTGCACAGGCAGCGAGTTGACTCTGTAATTTCTAGAGTTTATATACTATGCTTCTGTGGTCTTTGATAGAGTTGAAGAGAGACAATTATGGTTATACTTTTCCTTAGTTAGGATTAAAGATAAGTTACATATAAGACTTTATAATCACAAAGATAGGCTATGTGACAGAATATTTTCTTTAATTCCTGATAATGTTAATGGGCTAAATATTGTTAACTATAGTTCTTATTTGATAATTGTTTTGTCATATGTAATCTTACTATGTTAAAATTAAAGCTCTTCTTTTTATAGAGAGAAATTAGATGATGAGAGACATCATTCTGTAAATATGTCTCTTTTACTGGTTAATGAATAAAGCCCTGTTGGCCAATAGGAAAGCAAGATATGTAGGACTAGGAGAGAAGGGGGATTTTGGGAGATGTAGTAGAGTCAAGATGTAGTAGAGTCAAGATGTAGGCTGTGAGAGGATAAGAGGTCCAGACTGTCTCTCCGTTAAGACTATGTGGAAACACTTAGATTGATAAAAATGGGTTAATATTTAAGATAGATCTATCCAATAAGAAACACTAGTAACAGGCTAACAGCTTTATATCTAATACAGCATTTCTGTGTGTTATTTGGGGCTGACTCGTCAGTGGGATGAGGCTGCAGGAAACTGCTCTTAACAGATGTGCAAACATCTACCTCAAGATGATGATGCATTCTCTCCTGGGAATAAACTTTGTTTGATGTCTCTATTATACCAGAAATGTGAATGATAGTGGAAAATGCCAGCTATGTGGCTCTTCATCCTATTGCAAGATCAATCATCCAAAAGGTCCCAAGATACTTATGGATCAGAATCACTTTGACAGTCACTTTAGAAAGTCAAAATATTCCCTGTAAATAGGATAGGATCACTCTGGGCATGTGCAGTTTTGATAGTTTCATATGACACAGCAGCAAACACTGTCTCTGACATAGGGCAGTTGTAATATCTTGAAAAGTAAAGCCATCCCAGCAGTAAAGTAATGAGAGATTATGAGAATAAGTAACAAACACCAAAACTTGAGTGTCTCTCTCTCTCTCTCTCATTCTCTCTCTCATACACACACACACACTACTAACTACACTGCCTACTGTAATTATCTGCCCCTCCAAATCTACCTCTCCATCATTTTCATTTCTGAATAGCAAGCTTCCTCTTGTGGACCAGGTGCTAACCAGCGTCTTCTGTCAACAAACATACACTGAGCATTTCAAAATGAATCACAGGCTTCTTAGTTAAATGAGAATTTAAAGATATAACATGAGATAGCCCAATTATTGTATTATACATATTGTACTGAAATTATTTTTTGATCACTAAAAATTTGAGTTTAAGTGTCCATGACTCTGCAACTCCATGTACTCGACTCTTTTTATTCCTCTGTACTTGCCTGTGGCCATGCTCATCCCACTTCCCATGCCTTATACTGAAGTGATTTTTGTTATTTTTCACCCTGGTAGTTGCCAGTGTTTGTGATGACTCATCTTTTCTGGATCCTGCTCCCATTCTCTGCCTCACCACTAACCACCTGTAGAACAGTGCCAACTAGAATTACCCATCACTGTCCTCTCCAAGGCTGTCACAACTCTCAATGGTGCCTACTCAGCCAATCAGAGTCAAAGGTGCCATGCACTGATGACCACTGAGCTCTAGAGACCCTCACTATCTGCAATCTCTAAGCTAGTACCATTCAGATAGGAGCCTGTTCTACCTTGGTTCACTACAGATAATCATCTAGAGGCTCGGTCAATAGAATGATTGCCAAGAATGAATGAGGACCTGAGTTCCAAGTCACAGTATCTACATAAAGATCTTAGTGGTATGCTTCTACAACCTCAGTACTAGGGACACAGTCACATATTATCCCTGCATCCCCTCAACAGGCTTGCTGAATTAGTGATATTTAGTCTCAGAGAGCCTGTCTCAAAAAAGAAGTTTAAAAAAATTTAGAAAGATATCTGTCTTCAACTTCTGGTCTGCACTCATATGACATATGTACAACTACATAAGTGTAACTCAGGAATATGTACGAATATATACACAGATCTCTCTTTCTCTTTCTCTCTCTCTCTCTCTCTCTCTCTCTCTCTCTCTCACACACACACACACACACACACACACACACATACAAATAAAAGTAAAAATAAACATTTTTAAAGTAAAAAAACCAACAGGATAGGCAGCCTTTTACCAATATAACAGTTACATTTGTAAGCTAAAATTAATAGCAAAAAGCCATCCAAAGAAATAAAGATGATACTGTTCACTGATAAAGAAGAAATATAACTAAATGGGGAAATATGTAATGTGATAAACCAATTGACAAATTAGCAGTTATGTAAAACATAATTTATCTCAGAATCTGCCATCCAACCACACAAGCCTTTTCTAGTTTCTCTATATTTATCAAGGTCTTATTTAGTTGCTATAAACACCTAAAGCAAATTAACACATAGAATCACAGGATTTTAGTTGATGCATATTCATGAATGCATGCTGTTGTGATCAGGCAAATAATGACCCAAGACATTGATAAATTTAGTAGAAGCAAAAGAAAAACAACAAATTCCCTTGAGAATTCTCTGTGGATCTCAGGGTGGAATTTTTGATAAGACCAGTTCTGAGAGAGCATTAATAACAATTACCATATTTCTGTACTCCTTCCAGGAGAAACATCAGCAAATATTTAATCAGTAGTTTTCATAGAAATATTGTCCATAGGTGAACCCTGGATCAGTGCTAAACCACACTGGCTTCTTGGAAGGCTGACCCAGTCTATTTCTCAGTGTGTCTCTTCTTACTGTCATTTCTGCTTAAAAATGTGTTTGCCACTCAGATAATACTGACAGCTTTTCAGCATTTGGGAGCATATCAAGTCACAGTTGTCCCAGGGATTTTTTTATTATTATTATTTTGGAAATATATAAGATATGATGCATCAAATGTTGCTATGCCACTTATTTTTAAACCACAGACCACTGTCCTTGTTAGAATTTTCAAACATTTTAGATGTTAGAACAATTCGAACATTTTTCCTGCTCATTAAATTCTTTGTTCTCCCCCAAGCTAGTAGTGCCCCTTTTGGTTAAAAAGTACTTTTCATCTGATCATAGCCAGATTGTTTTGGACAAATGATATGAGCCTATCCAAAGTGGGCTGTGAAGTGGAGAGGCATTGCTTCATATCCCTAAAAATGCATAGACACCCACAGTTATCTGTAACTACAATTCCAGGTGATCCAATGCCCTGTTTTGGTTCCTGGGTGCACTGTATACACATGGTAAACATAAATACACATGAATAAAATAAATCAAATATAAAATCTCAGAAGGGTTATACATTTATAATTTCAATGCTGGAAAGGCTCAACAATGGCAGGTCTCTGGACCTCATTAGCCAGGCACACTTAGCAAGCTCCAGTGAGAGAGCCTGTCTCCAAAATCAAGAGAGAAAGCTCCTGAGAAATCATACACAATGTTGGTCTCTGGCTTACATACACACACACACACACACACAGCTACACAAAGTTTTGCTTTATATTATGCTGACATCAGCTTGCTATAGCCCCTTGTATTATTTTCTGAGTATTTATGTCTTCCAAATTTAAATGTTGAAATTCTATCCCTGAAAGTGATAGAGAAAGTGAGACATTTTGGCATGTTTGGTTCAGGAGTGTGGGTCTTTCAAGAGTAGAATTGTGACCCTTGAAAAGACCTGAAGAGAGCCACCTCATTCCTCCCTGCCATGTGGGAGCATACCTCGAAGGTCTATCTCTGAAGCAGGTGTCCCTACACCTGACACTAAATATTCTAAGGCCTTCATCTTAGACTTTGCAATCTCTCACATGTGAAAAACACATTTCTGTTGCTTATACATTGTCCTAAAATTCAATATGGGGTTTTAGCTCTTGTTATAGCATTCCAGACACATTAGAAGCCTCCATGTAACAGCCTCCAAATAACCCCAGATGCTTTTTACACAATAACCCTTCAATTACTTATATTAACTAATAGGCCATACCTGAAATTGTTCTCTTCTATATTTGATGCTATTTTCAGTCTTAGTGATTCTACTTTTGTACTATATCTCATTTTATTCTTATAAGCTAACTTAAGCCCTGGATGGAATAAATTCATATATAAATAATCTTAGTGTCTTTTCTTTAAGCCACAGCTTAAGTTCCCTACTCAAGACTCCTGAGTGACCTACATCACCCCTCTTGTGGTTTTCTCTAACTTGAAACTCCAGCAAGAGTCTTTTATTTTCTAACTAAATGCTGTTACACTTACAGACAAGTTTGCAGCAAAGTCTCTGCATACGAAGACTTAAGGCCAATATAGGACTTGGTAGTACAGAAAGCAGATACAACAGTGTCTCAATAGTTACACATAGGAAAAAAAATTATTAGGAACCAACTCAGACTTTAAAATTCCAAACCATCCACCCTTGAAGTTATACCCTGACTTTTGTGTAAACAAGAACATAAAGGTCACAAAAATAGAGCCCCCAAGCTAACCCACAGCCCATCTTATTCCTCCCTTCCCACTGTTTCTTTGAAAGCCAGTCTCTGCTCCATTTTAACCCTTTTCTCAAGAACAGTATCCCTCTCCCCCTTATAGCAAGCACTTTTTTCTGCATACGACATGCCCAGATTACTCCTATCTTAAAAGTTACTCGTCGTGAGCTAGTCTATATGCTTCCTTGCGCAAACCTGGGATTTAAGTTGTTTCTGATCAAGCCCAAGTCAACCCTTAGCAAGAGGTACTGAGACTTCAGAAACATCAGAGTAGGTCCATGTTTTGTTGCTATTTTCTTTGGGTGGTCTTTAAAGAGTTGAAAACTGTAGATTAATAAAATGAGATGTACATTGGTTATTCTTCATCACCAACCTGACTGGATTTGGAATCACTTAGAGACACATTTCTGGGAACGTTTATGAAGGTGTTTTGAAAAGGGGGTTACTTAAGGAAGTGCACACATGTAGACAGCACCATCATATATGCAGAGATTCCAGCCTAAATAAAAAGAAAGAAGGAAGAAAGTCAGCTGAGCGGCAGTATTCAATGCTGACCCTGCTTTCTGACTGCAGATGCAAAAGGGCCAGCCTCCTCACGATTATACCACCTTAACTTCCCATCCATGATGGACCATTTCCTCAAAATATGACTCAAAGTAAATCCTCAATCCTTAGTTTGTTTCTTGTTATAGATTTTGTCAAAACAATGATAAGGTAATTAAATGCAAGATGCAAAAGTAAATATGTTTTACAAAAAGAGAAAATTACAATAAATTACCCACTTCTCAGAAATAAATATTGAAACATCAGTAAATGTAAAAGAATGTTTTATTTTCCAACTCATGATCTCCAACATTTTGTTTGCATTTATTCCATTTCTTTTTTAATTTTGCATATTTCTAGTTTAAAAATGCTTGACTATAGACTTCATGACTGAAAGTATGTTGGTAGTATTTGTTTCATTGTTGGAAATCTCTCATCGAGTTTCTTTCTTATCCAAGCTGAAAGAATTCAGAACCTTTCAAGTTAACTAACCGTAGCTCAGCTTTTACCTGGCAGACCTCATTATCCAGCTCGCCATTGATTAATTTCCCTCAGAGGTACATTGATAGTCTTAGATTGTCTATGGAGAGGATTTACTAGTCAGGCAGGCAGGCTTGACACATACCAGATTATTTACTTGTAATTTTGTTTTTGTAGTGATTGGAAGGACTTTCCCCATACTCAGTTCCAACCATATTTCATACATTTTCTTCTCTAATGTCTAGAATGTTGTCAACCTTAAAACGTCTAAAATCACCTGGGAGGAGATTTTCATGCCTGTGAATTATTATCTTGTTATGTTAATTAATGTAGGAAGACCCATCTTAATTGTGAGTGGGACTAAACCCTGGGCAGGGGATTCTGGGCTATGGAGGGGGCCATCAGCAGCGACATGCATTCTTTCCTCTCTTCTGACTGTGAATGTAAGGTCAACAGCTTCAACTTCTTATTGCCTTGATTTTCCTCTCAAGATGAGCAGTATACCCTGAATCATGAACCAAAAGAAATCCTTTTTCCTTTAAGTTGTTTTTTTAGAGCACTTTATTATAGTGACAAGAAACTCAAACACTGGTTGTCAAAATATATATTTACATTTGGTGTCAATATTGGATAAGTTGGCCAGTGGGTAGAGAGTGTAACTCAACTATTTACTAATCATATGCAAATAATGTTTCCTTAAAGACCTAACTCTAGGCTAGAGCTGCCAATCAAAGTAAACATTTAAACTTCTATACAGGAGGGTCTGAGTAAGAAAACATACTTTTTCCTACCAATGAAATATATGTGCCAAGCACATGAAAGTTTTAGGGTTGGTGTGAACATGTGAAGATATTGCAGAATTTGTCCCAGGGCCTGAGAATTTTTTAAGTGAGGCAGGGACAAGAGTGAGGCCTTGTTGCTTCATGATAAATCTGTATCGCATTCCTCCCATGGGAGTCAAAACCTCCCATCTATTCTGGAAAATTGTTCAATCTAGTAAAGTCTCCCCCTCTTCGACCTAGATTTTTTTCTTCTCCTTGGAATTTTCTACATGCTTTTCATTTTCCCTTTAGCATTTGTTATCCTTCAACTTGTGTGTATGTGGTCGTAATTGACATTTTGTATGGAGGGGGAGAGGCAGGTTTTTTTTTTTTTAGAGATAGGTTTATAGACCTGACTTTTTCTGGAACTCACTCTGGAGACCAGGCTGGCCTTGAAATCAAAGATCTTCTAGCCTCTGCCTCCCAAGTGCTGAGATTAAAGGCATGTACCAGCATACCTGGCCCAGGAAGAACTTCAACATGTATTTTTTTCTGCCTTAGCCTTGTGAATATATGAAATTACAATCCTAGCTGTCAAATTTCACTTTTGAAGTGTGTGTGTGCGTGCACATACACACACACACACACACACACACACACACACACAGTGAAGTATATTATATCACCTCACTAAATTCACAAAACTTTCTTATTAATGGCTATTAAGACTATTTTATTTCTGGTTTAAATGAAAAACCTAGGCCCAGAAAAAATATTAAAATTCTTTCAAGGCCATATAATAACTCTTAACTACTGGGCCTTGTCTCAGGTCCTTATAGTAACTTTTTGAAAGTAGGAGCCTCTTCTTTTCTTTTTTTCAATCTCTATCTTGTCACAATTTCATACACATATGTAACATACTCTGATCATACTCCCTTCCATTACCATCACATACCTCCTTCCCCCTCCCTTTTATTATAACAGATCTCCCTTCCTATGTTCATGTTTTGCTGGTGTAAATGCACATGACTCTAGCAAGAGCAACTTTTCAGTGGCTATACCACTGCAAAATATGACTCCACTCTCCCAGCATCCATTACCTGCCTACAGCTGCTGGAAATGGGGGAGACTTTTGACACTTTTCCCCATCTATGATAGAATTTTGATGAAAATGTTACTTCTTATTCCATTTTTTAACATTAAGAAATAATTTTAAAGATTTACTTATTTGTTTGTGTTTATGTGTTGTGTCTGTGTGCTGGTGCCCACAGATGCTAGAAGGCATCAGATGCCCTGAAACTAAAGTTATAGATGGGTATGAATCATCTAACAGGGTCCAATATCTAGGACTCTGAAGAACGGCAAGTTCTCTTAACCACTGAACCATATCTCCAGCCTTTAAATAAGTTTTCTTTTGAAATTTCAAACTTAGAAAAAAAAATTTCTAGTGTGATATAGAATCTATTCAATCCTAACCATTTCAGAGTAATTTATCTATAAATTCTCCTGCAACTCCTGATGGTTTGGTGCTAATTTCCTTTAAATGGTAATGTTATTCTATACAGCCACAATACAACTATCAAAATAAGGAAATTAACACTGAGACATCATTACTGCTTACCCTCACCTCCATTCAGCCTGTAGCAATCACATGTTTCACAAAAGAAAATGCTGGCTGGTAGTGACTTAATCTCCTGAAATGCTTCACAGTTCTTTTTTAACAATCTCAACCTTGACATTTAGAAAATAAAGGACCAGTTATATGCAGTCTGTCCCAAGGTTGAATCTGCTTGATGATACACTGAGATTAAACTCCTGTCTTTTATGGGTGGCTCTTCTGCACCCTCCAAGCACACCCTCCTGGCAAGCCCTGACAGCTGCTTTCTTTAGGTTTGCTGCAGAGCTAGTTTGATAATTGGGTTAATATGCTACCTGCTAGACCTCTCCAAATACTGAGCTTGTTTTCTTCTTAGCACACAAATATTTTATGAGAACTACTTCTTTCACATTATGTAAATATCTTCTCAGATCTTTGCCCTCTTAATATTATTTTTTTCCTTCTATTTAAATTATTATTATTATTTCTTATTTTACATACAGATCCCAGTTCCCTCTCCCTCCCATTCTCCCAGAACCTCCCCCCCACAACCCCTTGTGTCTCTAGGTTAAGAGAGTACCCTTTGTGGGGAATGTGCTCCCAAAGTCCTTTTGTACACCAGTTGCAGAGAAGGAGGAGTGATAAGCAACAGGGTCAAGACCAGGTACAGAAACCCACAGAGACAGCTGACCTGAACAAAGGGGAGCTCATGGATCCCCAGACTGATAGCTGGGAAACCAGCATGGGAACAACCCAGACCCCCTGAACATAGGTCTAGAACCAAGATGTATTCCTGGTACACCCACTAAATTGTCATCCATAGATATTTCTCAGCTTAATTATTAGCATCATTGCCACAGATAAGTGATATTTCTAATGAAACTATTTCTTACCTGCTTGTGAATCAGCATTCACTTCCAACAACTAACATAGCCATGTATTTGAACTATTTATTCAAAGATTTATCATTCTTTGATGACTATTATTTTGAAGATCAAGGTTCTCAAACTTGTCTGGGTCCATTTGAAGATGCTTCTATGTCTTTCTTTTTCCTTCATTCCTTGAGTTCTTCCTTCTATCCTAAGATATTAGGTTCCTCTATCTATCCTTGTACTTTCCATGCTATGGACATAGCACCGACCACTCTGAAACTCAAGGCAATCTCTTAATTATAGAACCCTGTTTAAAAACAAAAAAAATCCAGTTGTCTGCTTCTATTATGTAAGACTACTGAGTAAACATTCCTGTTCTAAAGAGTAAGATCATTAGTATATCAAGGGGAAATTATACTAAAACTTGGGAGAGCAAAGACTAAATCTATTTTATGACTGCCATCTGGGTGGCCCCTGTCCTCCAGCTCTGCTGCCTATAGCATGCATCTTAGCTGACTCCACTCTGTGCCTATAGCTTTCTTGAGAAGATATTCTATGTTGAAGTAAGAGAAGAGATCCAAATTTCTCCTGCTATCCCACAAAACACCTCACATGTATTGTTTTTGTATTCCTTATGAAAACTTCTTAAAGAGACAAAACAAATGGCATAGCATTATCACACACACACATACACACATCCAAATGACACACAGGTCAGCATTCACCGCACAAATCATACTTCCTTTCCAGACTAGACTATATTTGTAATAGGCCTCTGATGTCTGAACTACACCTTCTCATGTTGTGCATCCACCTGCTTCTACCCAAGGAAGCAGGTAAATTAGATCAATGAAGTCCAACATATCAGGAGAAGAAAGGCTGTTTTGTTGAAGGTAATTGACTGCTCAAAAAAAAAACATTCTAACTTCAAACTAATAACCAAAGCATTTAAACAGGCTCCCAAGCAGATTACATTCAGCCACCAGAATACTTTCCTGATGCCACTATCAGCATTTCTAAACTGACAAAGCAGACTGAGCTGCTTCATGTTCAGACAGGTTAGTAAATTTCATACTAGATGATTTTCAAAGATGGCTGAATTACATACAGCCGGAAGAATATTGGCTACAAAAGAAACCTAATTTTAACCTACAAAGCCCCAAGTCCCCATTTCAGTTTGCAATGACTTTATTAGTTTTGCCTATAATTTAACAATTGCTGTCACTATACAAAGATGTTTATTGTTTCATGGTTATAATAATGTTTATATTGTATTTTTAAATACAGAAACATCAAGAAAATCAAAATTACACACATTTTTGTCAGAAAACAATAAAAACTTATTTCTCTTAATTTTTTTCTTTTATGTTTGTTTTTTTTAAAAAAATGGAATCAAAGTCAGGCAGTGGTAGCACACACTTTTAATTGCTGTACTCAAAAGGCAGAGACAGGCAGTCTCTGTGAGTTTGAGGTCAGCCTGATCTACAAAGTGAGTCCTCGCACAATCAGGATTGTTACACAGAGAAACCCTGTCTCAAAATACAAACAAACAAAAAAATAACTGGAATCATGATAGAATTTTTGTTTCTTCTTTTCTCCCCATTTATGTTATTGTCATGTCTTATAAACTCAGTAATATAAGGTTCTGTGGATTATTTCCTTATTTACTTTTATAGTCACTGCGTAAAAGGATAATGTGAAAAAACACCTCGACAACTTTCTAGGGGACAAATACTTACTGTCAAGCAGTGTTTTGATGAGTTAAGTGTAAATGAGCAAGAACATATGGGCCACTTTTCTTCAAAATAAAAATATGAAATGAAAAGGTACTTAGTCAAATAGATATGGGACCATTAGAAAAGAAAAATAAGTTTTTTTCCAAGGTTAAAACACAATTCATTCATCAGCCATATATCTGATCCCCAGATAAGTTGAGTCTGTGCTGGCTGGCCACAGCACAAATCCAGGGAGTGGATAGGGACACAAAACATGTTTCTCTTCAACCTACATTCCAGGGCACTCTGTGGCAATATTTTTAAAGAAAAGATAAATATGCATATTATATTACTTTACCTTTCATTTCACCTCTGCCCCTGTAAAATATTAAGAATAAGGGTTGGAGAGATGATGCAGCAGTTAAGAGCAGTTCTGTCTCTTCTAGAGGATACAAGTTCAGTTCCTAGCACCTACATCAGCTCCTGAGTATCTGATGCCCTCTTTGGGCCTTTATTGACCCTCACACTAAAGCATGCATATACACACTTACACACAAATGGATGATGCTATGGGGCTATTTAACTCTCATTTTATTTTTCAAGAGTAATATATATTCTTCAGCATGGCATCATATTTGCACAAACAAGGATTCTCAAAAGGAAAATTGCCTGAATTTTTTAATTTATAATTGTTACTTAATTTAATAATACTCTATTGTTAAGCTACAACTAAGTGACTAATCTGTCCTACTAAGAAAAGTGCTAGACAAATAAGAGATTCTAAAGTGGAAGGCACCGGAACAAGGACACCCAAGGTTATCCTCTGATTCAACACACACACACACACACACACACACACACACACAGCAGAAGAGAGACAGAGAGAGAGAGAGAGAGAGAGAGAGAGAGAGAGAGAGAGAGAGAGAGAGAGAGAAGCAGAGAGTGGGGCAGGGAGCACAAGCCCTGTGGGATGCTCTTTCTTTCCCTATTCATTCAAACAGAGCAGCTTTCAGTCTCTCAGAGAAACCAGCTGCTTCAGCACCCTGAATACTTTTCTCTAACAAGGCAAAACTTCTTGAGCTAGCATTTTGTGGGCATGGACAGCCAGTACCCATCCTCCTCCTTACCAATACAATTAAAAGTCACCTCTCAGACTTTGAGTATTTTAAGAGAAGTTTTGTTTTAGTTTGGTTTGTTGGTAAGGGCTTTCACAAAGTGCAAGCTGCCTTGTTCTTCCTCTCTGCCTTCACCAAGATTCAGTTAAGAAAGGAAGAATGTGTTGCATTTTTATCAAGTTCTTCACACCCAGCTTCTCAAGATATGCATTAGGCAGCCTTTTAGTTATGGGGAAGAATTATCTCATCATGACTACACTCTTTCTTACCTCCAGCATCTGATTCTTATCTGTCACCTTGACAGCAATATTGATTTTCTGATTAATTGGGCATTTGTTCAGGCAAGGAAGCCACAGACCTTCTCCACTGTATTTTCCACACATATTCCTGTTTGTACTCATTCACATCATGCTTAAAGCTCCCCCATACTGAGCCATGAGGGGGTCAGGAACTCTCTATGAAAACACACATTGAAACCTCTGGCTGCTTTCAGAAAGAAATGCATCAACCTAGGCAAAGGAAGGAAAAGCTTGGAGGGGAGTATCTTTGGACTGAACTTAGCTCCCAAGTGGATGAAATTTGCCTCCAGCAGCTCACACTCCCAGGCTCTGCCCTACTCCAGCTGGACCTGCCCACAGTAGGAGGCAGGCTTTTAGCACTTTGAAAGGCTACATGGCACCTCCTGCCAAAACAGTACATCAGGCTTTTGTGCAGTCTTCAGTGGTGAAACTGGCGTGTAGTGTGATTCAATTTACCTAGGAGAAGAATCTAAAACCATGAACAACACAGCCAGATCCTGGGGACTGGGGGTCCACCAGAGGAGAATATTTACTTTGGCTATTCTGAACCTGGAATGCTGAGCCATGTTGCTCACGACCTTTCAGTGGCAGACACTGGGGAATAAAACTGAGATCAGTACAAAAAGCTTGCATCTTTTTAGTCCATTCCTGGTACATCCATTACCTAATGTTTTATTTAAAAGCTCCGTCCCTTCACTAATTGAAAAGACTGAGCTGAACTCAGAGGACAACTACTAATTGTTCACGGTCTTAAAAAGGAAAAAAAATAGAAGAAAGGAAAATTAAAAAGAGAAACGGAGAGAGAAAGCAAGAGTGAATAATGGCTAAGGGTGGTTTAAGGGGGTGTGCAAGCTTATTAAAGAAACAATTGTTTTAAAGACAAAGGGTAGCCTGGGGGCTGAGGTGGGGTTCAGTGGGTGCAGTAGTTGCCTAGCTACACAAATGCCTGGATTCCAACCTCACCACCACATACAATGTGATGGCACAAGTCAGCTATCTCAGAACGCAGGAGGTAAAGGCAGTTCAAGGTCTTCATCCTCAACTAGACAGGGAGTTTTCAGCAAGTCTGATACACTCCAGACCCTATCCAATTAAAGCAATCAAACAGTGTCCTTTTAGATAGTGTCACTTGTCAGCCTCTGCTCTTAGCTGGTACATAGAGCCGAATGTCCGCATAGGCTACATAGGTCCAACATTCAGACTCCAGGCTCAGCCCTTCCCTGAAGCCTAGCCCTTCCTGGTTTTCCCATGTCTGTACATTGCACCATTTCTACCACCCTCTTAAGTGGGTTAAAAATTGCACATTGCTGTCGACTGTGGCCTGGAGCCCTGTGTCCAATCACTCACCTTGTTCCATGAATTAGATCTCTGGGTAATCATTAGAATACCTTCTTACCTGCACATTCAGTCCATCCACCTTTCCACAGTCTTTAAATCAGGCAACCTTCCATTCTGTCATTTCACACTCAGAGACCCCAGGATTTCCCAGTGAATACTGTCAAGATTCCAATGGCCCAGGTCAGCAGGCCTTTCTAAACTGTCCCACATCAGATGTTTGCACAGGAGACCGGTACTTCCCCAAAGGTGACAAAGAGATTCTTTACTTAACCAAACTTTAGCTAGGGGTTGTGTTAGTTTCATTTTGTTGTGAGGCAGGATCTCATGTACCCTAGACTAGCCTTAAACTCACTATCATGTAGCCCAAGGTACCTTGAACTTCTGATCCTTCTGCCTTCATATGTCAGTTCTGGGACCACTGGTGTGCACCTCCACACCTAGTTTATGAAGTGTTGGGCATTGAACCAGGGCTTTGCGCATGCTGGGCAACCATTCTATCAATCGAGCCACATTGCCAACCCTCATTGGGTCCTAAAATTATCCTCCACACCTGTTTGTGTTATATCATAAAGTTTAGGTTTAGTAAGAATGTTTCCAAATCAGGTTAACAAGAACACCCAACCTTTTATAGCAGACTACCTCATTACCTGAGCATACTTGATATCACGTTAGACTGATGACCCTGTAATTCCTGAAATTTCGTTTGTTTGCTAGGATTGCCTTCAGCAAGGATATTTTTAGGTGGGCTCAACCTCAATTTTCCTCCCCCTAATGTTACATTTTAGTAATTTTCTATTTTGTGGCCCTTACCTGTTTCTCGAGTATAAATTTCTAGTTGACCCATGGTTCTTGAAGTTGGGTCCTATGTATTTTTGTTTGTTTGTTTCTGAAAACAATATTGCCATGGTTCCTACAGCTGTCATAATGGCACTTAATGCAGTCCTCCTTGCCATGTTTTACCAAGTCTCACAACTCTGTCCTGTGTATAACCCTTTAGAAGTTCTGTCAGACTTGTGCCCTTCTGTCTTGATCATTAGATGCCACAACTGCCATTTCTGGGTAGAATGTTTAGCATCCTAGGACACAGCAATAAAACACAGCCCCTGTCTTAGTAACTGTTCTGTTGCTGTGATAAAATACCTTACCAACAGTATGTAAAAAGAGACAGGATTTATTTTGTCTCATAGTTCTAGAGGGCTTTAATACATCATGGCAGAGAAGACAGGGCATCAGGCATGGAAACCATAGTGGCAGAAACAAAAGGCCAGTTTGTCACATTACATCTATAGAAAAGAAATAGAAAGTAAACAGGAAGAGCCCAGCTAATAAAGCTTCAAGCCACCTGCCCAGCAACTTACTTTTTACAGCAGGACTATGTGTAAGGGTTTAACAATCTTCCTAAATAAAGCCACCATCTAGGGGCTAACTATTCAAAGTTGTGGGCGATAATTTACATGCAAGCCACACCTTGTATTGAGAGTCATTCCCTCAAACTAACCACTCTGAACCTCATTCTTCCTCCAAATGTGTATTCCACTTGTGATGCGTCTGTCTACTTTTAACTCATCCCTGTGCCTCAGCAGAGAATACTGTTCATCAGCATTTTGTACCAAATACACACACAGGCAAATATATATAGTTACATATGCATACATACACAAATACATATACACACATATACAAACACACAGACATGCACAATTATGCATACATAAACACATATACACATACAAACACACATATGAATATGCACACATACATAAATGCACATATGTACAAATATGAATATATATGGACATACACATAAATACACACAAATAACAACACACATGAACACATACATACTTACACAGATACACTGTGGTGGGTTGAATAAGAAATGTCCCAGTTGTGGTGCTCCTTCAGGAGGTTTGGGAAGTGCCTTGCTGTGAGAAGCAAATCACTAGGATTGGGCTCTGAGATTAAAAGCCTCAACCTACTTCCCATTCGATCTGTGCTTTGTGCTGGAAATTGAGAATGTGAGTTCTCTGCTTTCCCCTCCTACTACCATGCCTGCCATGTGTTGCTATGCCACACCCACCTTGATGAATTTTATTATTCTGGAACGAAAAGCCTAAGATGCCTTGGTAATGTCATTTTATTACAACAGAAAATCAATTTAGAAATACACCTACATATATACACATACACAAACTCAAAAACACATGCATATGCAAACACAAAACATATACATACACAAATACATAATTACAAACATATATAAATATACATGCAGACATTCTACTATGCATATGCCCTCACACAAAAACGCACTTTCTGAGTCTCAGGGAGCTTAACTCACTTTAATAAAAGTAATGCATTTTATACAAAGTTTTGTATACAATAAGATTTTAAGTATGTGATCATTCATGGGTCTATGACACATGGGTACTGGCAATTGAAGCCAGAGTTCCAGAGAGCCAGAAAGATCTATGTGATTAATGAAAGCAATGCACACTGTATCCTCAGAAAGGGGCAGGCTGCATGGAAAGAGGGCATCTGAGGCTCAAACAGGCTTGAGAAAATAAGCACAACATACTAGATGGGAGTCAGAGATTACAATGGTCAGACAAAAACAGCCATCCAAACACAAAAGGGCACAAAAAGTAAAAGCATGCATTAGAAGTAAAATTATTTCAAGTCACTGAGGAAGTGGGTAGTCAGTTTTACTGTACTTAGTTTATAAGGGAAGAGCTTCTGAAGGGAAAAGCTCAGTGACCTGAAGGCAGGGCACAGTTGGTCTTGTGTTTTGCCCCAGGATCTGAGGACTCAGGGCTCTTCTGAGGCTGAGTATCCCTTCATTAGGGGCTCTGGAGGGAACAGACCCCAGACAGCATTTGTCCTGGGATTTGGCAGGAGTCAAAGCTTACCAGAACTATTAACTGACCAGCAGCTTGTCAGAAAAGGTAGAATAGGGAAGGGAAAGGCAATTTTTCCAATGCTCAGTGAAACACAGAGTTAGATCCATGGTTGGCAGCTGAGAAACAGAATGACTTGGGAGGAGAAGCAACCGTTGCAGGGAGTTTCCACAAAAGGGATGGGAGGAGACAGAAGTGGAAGAATGAACTGTAGGCTGAACCAGCTCTGTGTCCTAGAACTGAAAACAAGGGAGTGAAGGTTAAAAGGAGACAGAGAGAATGCACCAAAAACAAGAATTTCTAAGGGAAAGGTACCACCATGTCCAAATACAAAATTTTCCCAAGGCAGAGGAAAACATAGGAAGAATAGACAGACTGTCAGGTCAGAATTATCACTCAGCTGCATGACCCATAAGGCAGAAGACAGAGTTGAAATGAGACTTGGAAGAAATTAGAGTTAGATTGAAGCTCTGTTTTGGGAAAGGAACAGCTACTAGTTGTGAGGAAAGCCACCAAGAAAGCCATCCGCAGTACTAATGGCATCCTTGTCACCTACCAGTGCTGAGCCACAGAATGCCACAGAAAAGGGTCATGGAGATAATGAGAAAGGCTACACTGATCTAGCAAAGCATTATTTGTTGTTGTGGAAAGCAAACACAGCAGATTTGAGTTCACAAAAATAACCTTTCCTTTCCTCAAATGCCAAACCATATTCCTGTGATAATTTGTTTTTTCTTTTAAAATCTCAAGAATTAAGATAAGCCTGTGAGCTTTCTGGACCTGGGCCACTGCCAGCTCAGCACACTTCTTTTATCTTTGAGAGTCTCTGTCACATCCACAGAGGGATGATGACAGTTAATTAGTTGACAAGTTAATTAGAATCCAGGTGTTCTACTACTTTTCCCTTCTTTCAGCAGTTCCTCAAGCTCCTGAAAGTTCTGCTTAAAGGAAAGTCTTAGTGCTGTGTGACTTATAGGATAGGAGCACATGATATTTCCAGTTACCAGGCTTTGAAGACTGGAAATAACTGGGTGTTAGAACAGATGTCAGCTGTGTTTTGTCTACTCATCTCTCAGTGGCACATGTTATCAGTTCAGGTGAGAAGGGAAAAACAGAAGGGGGAATTAAACAATGAGTGTTGTACAAGGCCCTACAGAGAAGAGTCACACCCAAGTCACAACCTTGAGCCTGAAGTTATAACAGGATAAGTAGATGAGAGAAAAGATTGCTGCATAATAAGAACACTCATGGTAATGTTTCCAGTAGATCTTTAAGTAATATATATGCCTCATGAAATGAAGATAACTTCTGGAATCTTCATTTTTCTTGTTGGAGTTCTTGGAATGGCAGATTCCTCATCTCTAAAAGGAAACTAAGAGTTTGAATTTCTTATGTTGGCTGTGAGGACAGAAAAGACCACATACTAAAAGCTGGAGTCTGTGTCTATGGATTTTATGAGGACAAAATAAAATGCAAACGCAGAAGGTCATGTAAATGTTCCTCACAGTTCAAGTTTCTGGCCAGAGGATAGAAGATGGAAGGAAGACAGTTGCCATTGAAATCAGCTTCCACATAGCCACACTCATTTACTGACTCTCCCTGAAATGAATTTTTGGTCTAGCACTTGACAAAATGAGTCATGGTGCACCAAGAGGAGTGATCATCCAACATCAGTTATCAGTATCTTCAACACCAACCAGCCAATTGGATATCTTTCAACACTAACTCAACTGGAACTGATGTGGTGATATATTTTTTTATGTTCTAACAAATAAAGCTTTCCTGAATATCAGAGGGTATAGCTAGCCACTAGTTAACCAGAGAAGTCTGGAGATCTGTACAGACAGACAAAAAAGTGATGTGTATATTTTCCAGGAGGAGTGTGAGGAACCCAGTCTCTTTTTGGCTGAAAGGTTATCGAGGCAAGGAATGGCTGTGGCTTGTTCCTTTGTCTCTCTGATCTTTCAACAGTTAACCCTACATCTGACTGCCAGATTTTATTATTAAGACCAAGTAGAAATTGTGCTAAAATGGGCACCCAATGTGGGTCATGAATTCATGAAAAAACCACTTGTCTGTGGCTTTTCAGCCACTAGCACAGGCCGGAACCACATGCAGGACTTCCATTGGGGATTCTACCCCACCAGCAAGGTTCTCTCTTTATCCCCTAAGCCTTTTTGTTGTTGTTGTTGTTGTTGTTGCATCATTTCTGCAACAGACAAATGCCACAGGCCCCAAACTCCAAAGACATCTGGGCTCCAAACACTGCAGCCAGGCTTACCTGCCCTAGACTGTCTGGCTCTGCCTTCAGGCAGCTCCCACCATAAGTGCTTTTTCTACACAATCTCTTATGCATTTTTTAGACAGCCAGCTCCCATTTCCCCATGGTTTGCAGGCTTCTCATAGACCCCCGTTCTTGGGCTGCCTCTCTCAGCTCACAGCTATTATGCTAGCAGCTACAGCTGTCATCAGCCAAGTTGTTCACCACCTGTGTTTTCCACTCAGGCATGCTATGCCTTACATTTCACCAGCACTGTTGGCACATTTGGTGAGACAATTTGGAATTCTTAAAGAGTGGAATTAGTTAAAAGGGAGAGTCTTTTTCTCCATATTAAGAAATGGAAAACACTATTACAATGGAGTAAGTTAGGCCTCTGTATATAATACATTGGACAATTTGAAAATGGAACAGTTAAATAAGAGGATAACTAATTTAGATGGGAAGTATATAATGTCAATTATAAACATTGTCAGTTTTACAACTTTTGTTTATCACTAAAAAGTTGGTTAATATGGGAGCTAAGATACAAGTGTTAGAAAAACTTAACAGATCATAGAGATATTCAGACACAGACAGAGGAATTTAATGGAGAACCAATTTCAGTGTTGCTTTATAATGTTAAAGAGGAACAGCCTAAGGTTTTCAAACAACTAACTTTTATTTACCCAGTCACCTTACAGGAACTGCCAAATGCCATATATCCCCAAGGCTGTGCAAGAATTAAATAGACATCTATGGAAATGTGAGATTTAAAGAGATTCAAGAAAGCAATAGTCTCATATGGTATGTATTTACCTTTTATGAAGCAGATTTTAAATTCATGGTCAACTTGAAATAGGATTATCTCTCAAGACTGGAGAGACTTATATACATCAGTTTTGAAGCCTGGTCTACATGGTAGAAAGATGAGGCTAAGACCATTGAACAATGAAGTGGGGCTACAGATATGGAAATCTCCATAGACAAACTTCTTGGAGATGAAGATTTTTCTAATGTACCAAGGCAATCTTTATATGATTACCATGTCCTAGATTTCTGCTGCACAGAAGCTTTGAATTCTTTCAACAGAATTGGAGCCATACGAGAAAAAAATTGAGTCATTTGTTAAAGTTATATAGGGCCAAAAAGAAGCCTTCACAGATTTCTTACGAAAATTGACTTCAGCAGTAAATAGAATGATATCAAGTTCAGAAGCTAGACAAATAATAATTGAATCTTTGGCTTTTGAAAATGTTTATGTACAATGCAAAAGGGTAATTAGGCCATTAAATGCAAGATCAGAACCCTTGAGGAAATGGCTCTGAGATACAATCAATATTGAATCTCATGACCCTGATGCTTGGATAGAAGAGGTAATTTCCAGTGGGTTGAAGAAAAATCAAAATGTCAAGTGTTTCAAATGTGATAAACAAGGTCACCCAAAAAGGGATTGTAAACAAGGAATTCCTATAAATAATGTTATTTCTAAGCACAATCCAAACAGAACACCCATCCTTTCTAGATTATGCAGTAGATGTATCAAGGGCAGGCATTGGACTAATGAATTTAGATCAGCAAAGGACACTGGAGGTAAACTTTTGGCATCAGTAAAAAGACTCTTGCAAGCCTCCATGCCAAATTTTGTTCAGTTGTTTCCTGGAACCATGAAGTAAACTCCTTCCCAGAGCAATTAAAGAACCTAATGCCTATTATAAGAAACTATACTGCTCTGGATGATAGAAAATCTATGAAAGAGAAAACAAAAAATTCAGCAAAACCATAAAGCAGTTATTTTGACAAACTTCTATAAGTGAACACAGACCAAAATTAAAATTACAAATAAATGCCATTGCCATTGAAGGTTTTGTAGACACGGGGGCAGATATAACAATAATGGCACCAATAAAGGCATCCAAATTGGCCTCTTCAGGACTGGAACATTATCTCAGGTAAAACAGAGCATGAGATGGGTCAAATTATATGGCAGAAGGAAAGAGAGGAAAATTAATGCCATATGTGACTAACATAGCAATGAATTTGTGGGGATATGATTTGCTAAAGCAATGGAATACTCAGATTAATATTCCTCCAATCTCAGAAACAAATTATAAATTAACATGTTCTTAGAAAAAATATTAAAAGGTAATATAAAGAACATCTGCCATTGAGGTTGTACAAGAACAGGTCATAACAGCTGGTGATCTTTCAAAGGCATCAACAACCCTAGCTTTAAAATGGATATGGGTTGAGCAATGGCCTTTGACAACAAAGAAACTCTAGGTCTTAGAACAGCTGGTACAGGAGCATCTAAATGTTCTGCATATTGAAAAATCAACCAGCCCTTGGAATTCTCCTGTGTTTATTATTAAAAAGAAATCTGAAAAATGGAGTTTGGTAACAAATCTAAGAGATCCTTATAAGATTATTCAGAAAATGGGCTTTCTACAGTCTGGAATAACTTTGCTCTATTTGTTACTTAAGGGATTGCCTGTTGTAGTTAATGATTTAAAAGATTGTTTCTCCACTATACCTTACAAGAAAAAGACAGGGAAAAATTTGCCTTATAATTCTCAGCCTGTTAAGAGATACAGGGAATTTTAAATGCCCCCACCCTCTGCAAAATTTTGTATGACAACTGTTAGAAAAACAATTTCCTCAATCAATAGTTTACCATTAAATGGATGACATCTTACTAGCTGATTCAATTGTAGATGTTTAAAGGAGTAAAGAAAATTTTGCCTTGTTGGGGATTATAAATTGCCCCTAAAAGTACAAAGAGGAGATTCTATTAGTTATTTGGGATATAAAATATGTCTACAAGGAAAATTAGACCCCCAAGCATGCAAATTAGGAGAGATAAATTGCAGACTCTTAATTACTTTCCAAGGTTGCTAGAAGATATTTCCTCTCTATGGTCCACTATTGGAATAAAAAATATTGAACTGGGTAATTTCCTCAAAGTCTTAAATGGTGACCAGGAAAGAGTTCAAGAGATTAATCAGCTGAAGTTGGGAGAGAATAGGTTTTGGTAGAAAAGAAATTAGATGATGCACATGTGGATCGTATGGATCCAGACTTGATAGTATTCTGATTATTTTACCATCTAAGCATTCTCCTATAAGAATGTTAATGGAGAGGAAAGATATCTCAGAATGAATCTTTTTATCACATAAACTGAGTAAAAAATTAAAAACTTATGTGGAAATGTTCACTGAGTTGATTCTAAAAGGAAAATTGAGATTTCACCAATTGTCAGGAAAACCCATCAGAAATTTTAATACTTTTAATAATGGTGAAATTGACAAACAATGGGCAGAAGGTGAACCTTGGCAAAGAGTTCACAGTAATTTTGGGGACAAGATTAACAATAAATACCCCAGAAGCAAGAGAATTCAATTTATAAAGAGAACTAACTGGATCCTTCCTCATGTTGTACAGGGAACACCAATATCTGAAGCCCCTACATTCTACCCTGATGCAAATAAATAGGAAAGACAGGTTACAAATCTGAAAATTTATGTAGAGTAGCTCAAAGCCCTTATGATTTCATCCAAACTTCAGAATTATGTGATATTGCTATGGTATTAATGGAGTTTATAAAAATTGTAAGCATAGTTACTGATTTGCAATTATGCAGAAAGAGTTGTTTACATATTGAAAGAGCTGAATTTATACCAGATGATACAGAATTGACTTTACTATTTATTCAGTTACAAGAAATAATCAGGAATATTCTTGTATATAATGTGCATCCCATCCCATATGGGTCTGTCTGGCCCTCTAGCACAAGGTAATGAAGAAATGGATCAACTATTGATAGGGAATGTAATGGAGTCCTCAGAATTTCATTAAAAAACCATCATGACAATAGAAAAAGCTTGAAAAAGATTTTTCCATCACTCTTCCATGAGCCAAGTAAATTATAAGGAAATGTCCTTGTTCTTAATACAGTGAAACTTTACTACTTGCAGAAAATAACCCAAAGGGTAATCAAAGGAATGAAATCTTGCAGATGGATGTTTTCCATTTTGTAGAATTTAGAAAATTAAAATATGTACACCACACCATTAATTCCTATTCAAGATTTCAATGGGTAAGTGCTTTTAGTTCTTGAAATGCTGCTTTGATTTTGGACACTTAGTTGAAGTGTGCCCAACTGGTGGAACAAACAAAAGACAGGAAAGGGCAGGCCTGACAAGTAGGAGGATTGGTCAGCTAGACACATAACCCACAACAAGTGTGCTTCACATAAAATCATTTAAGCATATAACCCAATAGCCCAACTAGTTAACCCAAGGGATCCCCTCCCTGTCAGCTCAGGTTGGGTTGGCCCACAGCTCACCCATTGCAGCCATGGTGGAAGCCCTCTAAGGAGTGATGGCATCTATCTCCTTCAGTTCTCAGTATTTGAAGATGGTTTCACTGTCAGAGCCAAAAGTTGTGCTAAAAAAACACCACCAAGATGTCTCTAAATGAATGATTTCCTAATAGGCTAAAGAGCTAACACTTGATGCCAGTGAATATTAGGGTTTTGATGCAACAGCTAGCTAGTGCCAAAAACAGAAGATTGGCCTAGCAGATGGAGAATAAACCCTCTGTCCAGACAAAATTAAAACTTAAGTAGAAAGGCTTATAGCAGAGAGAGCCTTGGTAAGAATAACATCCAGGCATATTTAGGCCAACCCATAAATACCCTAGCCAGGAGAGTGATTGGAAGAGGAGGCTTACCTATAATTCAGAGAGGCTTTTCATTGCCCTAGAGGGTCTACTGTGGCACATGCCACCAGAACAATGTTTTGGGGCAGGATGTCACTTTGAGTTCTGGGTAAAGGGGGCTTCAAAGGCAGAGGCTGAGGTCATGGCTTAGGAAGAGGCCATGTATTGACTATAGGAGCAGCTGAACAACCAATTTAATGCATATATGTTGAAAACTAAGGGACACTTGAATGCTGAGTTGGATGCCTACATGGTACAGACAGATCCTGAAACTAATGATCGAAGCCTGCCTGCTTGCTTATTAGACTCTTGTTAAAGTCACCACATCTATAAAAAATAACCTTAAGAAAACATTAGAATAACCCTGGTTGATGATAGAAGGACCTATCACAATAAGCTGTAGACTTACCTGCCACCAGTTGGCATATTTAGTCTCTTCTGTCTACTTTCTGATACTGTGTTAAATGAAATCCTATTTTCCTTTGATTTGCTTGAGTATGTTTTGTTGTTCATGTACTCACCCAGACTTCTGTTTGAATAGGAATGTAATGGCATTATGAACAGAACATTTTTCCAGCCTTTGCATCACATGTCATATACTCTAACATTTTAATATTTCCTCTGTTCATCTTTATGATCCCAAAATAGAATTGCAGAAGGAGTTGTCACTAATGTGTAGTCTCTGGGATAAAGCTCTACATCTTCCTTAAAAGATTCCTGTTAATAGCTAAAACTAAGCATGTGTCTGCTATGTTGATGGTGAAGGCAGTGTATTAGAAATGCTAATATAGTTTTGATTTGGTCAAAGTTGGTGCTGACTACACTGACATCATATAAGTGGTAGCTTACATGCTGAGTTGGATATGTACACCACAGCCTAAAATAAGATTTTTAAACTTTAATAAATAAATAAATAAAATGCTGATTCTATAGTTACACATGGAAGTTATGGCAAACAATTCTATAGGGCAAGCAGTTATAGAAATATCAAATCAGACTCTAAAGGATATGCTAAATAAACAAAAGGAGATAATAAAGACTCCCTGAAATACATTGCATAATGCTTTATTAACTTTGAATTTCCAAACATTAATGAGAAATGAATGATAGCTGCAGAAAGACATTGGATAATAGAAAAAGAAGAAATTAAAGCAGCTGTATACTTTAGAGATGTGCTGACCTCAGGATGGAAACCAGAATATGTGTTATATTGGGGAAGGAGTTTTGCTTTTGTTTCCACAGGAGAAGAAAAGCTATGGGTACCATAAAAATTGATAAAGGTTTGATTTGAACAAAGAGACCTCTTGATTAGAAGAAATAATATTTAATCAAACAGCATGCCCATTCAATCTAAATGAACAAATGTTCTTTATTTGATCAGCTATAACTTGCTATAAGGAAATCTCCCCAAAACTAGGACTGGGGAAGGTTTTGTTTTGTCTTTTGGGGATAATGAAGGAATCCAGCTAAGAATTATGAAGAACACTGGACAAATGAGACATGTGAAGAAATAGGAAAAGTCATCCATAAAAACAGTCTCAAGAAAAAGAGTAATTTGGCCTATTGACATATCTATAACATTTTCAACAGGATAAAATTTAATAAATATTCCCAAATGTTTGTTTCTGATTTTCTCTATAGACATATAATGCAAATGATCTTTTGTAGTTCCAGTCAGTTTAGTTAAAATTAAAGTTGGCTTTAGAATTGGAGTGTGGCTTTCCCCTTCTCTAAACCTAAACATGCTTGCTAAATTAACTCCAAAATCTGTTTTATGTCAGAAGAACTACCTGACATGATACTAAAGAAAAACAAAAGTTAAGGAACTATTGTATTCCCACTAATCTCATAATCCTTTGATTTTATTTTGACTCTTTAAAACTTTTATTAATGTATGAATATTATCTAAAAACCAATAAGATTAATATATATATATTAAACTTTTATCATGATATTAATGATCATATAGAGTACTAACTAATTCTAGCTTCATCTAACATCCTGTACATGATTTCAGGTTTTTAGTCTCTATCAGGTAACTAGGGATTAAGTTTTTGTACTCTGGAAGTACATAAGAAATATTGATCCTTTAACCTCTTTGAGATCTGCTGCATATAACATTTTATGTTATATTTATGTTTTCTGCATTGAACCATGACCATGACTAGCAAGTGACCTTTGAAGTCTTTAAAAGGATGATGAGGCCCCACAGCAATGATTCCACCAGGACTATAACAGTGCCACTAAACTGACAAACATAACCTAAAGATATACTTAGGATTACAAACTGCTCAGGACAATTTCAAGGTGGCTAGCAGAGATGACCCAACCTCATAGGCTACTATACCCAAGACTTAAAACAAGCCCTGCAATTTCTCATTACCTAGAAACTGGGTAACAAATGATACTTCTACCTCTCCCAGGACTTGACAATTAACCCAAACTTTCCTTTCCAGAATCTCTAAAGATAACATTACCCCCAGATGATAGGAAGTAAGTTTAAGAACATGATATCCACATTCCAAAAAAAAAAAAAGAAAGAAAGAAAAGAAAAGAAAAAACATTAAAAAATTGGGAGTGGGTAGTTTTTGGTTATTCAATGGGTTATGGAAATTTGTTGCCATATAGAGTAGTTGGTTACAAGTTGTTATTGGTAATGGTTAAAAAAAAAAAGAAAGAAAGAAAAAAGAAAAAAGTTGAACAAAGGATATTACATTCAGAGTTCTCATTTTGTATTTTTAAAAGGAGAGATATGCTAGGCCTGTAGGCAGAAGATGGATGCCTTAATGTTGCAGAGGAACCTTGAATGACTGTCCAGGCAGCCTGTTTTTGTTTTTTTCTGTCATTTCTCAAATTTTTTGGCATTCACTTGCTTGTACTTCATGCGTACTTAGGTAATATTACTTTCTTCTCAGGTCTCTGATGGAACTGAAGACTCTATAGTTATAATTAGTTTTCCTCGTTACAAAATTCAGAAAGGAAAGTTGCTAAAGAAATGTAAAGTGTGTTGAGGTTGAGAGACATAAAATGATAGTTTTGGTAATGTAAGTTAGAATAAAAAGTGAGTTAAATGCAACCTTTTGCACACTCTCACCAAAATGGGATAGATAATGGAATATTTTCTCTGAATGTGTCAGTTGTTAATGGACTAGAGATTGTTGATGTATTTATTGACTATATACATATATATTAGATATTTTATACTTACTACATATAGTTTTCTTATATTAGTTTTAATCTTTTTTATTTTCAACAAAAAGAGGAAAAGATGGTCATGTATTATTTGTACTCTAACAAATAAAACTTGCCTGAAGATCAGAGGGCAGAGTTAGCCAGTAGGTAGCCATAGATACATAGAGGTCTGTACAGATAGACAGGAAGTGATATGGCTGGGTGAAAAGAGGTATATAAGATGGGAGGAGACAGCTCAGTCTCTTTTTGGCTGAGAAGTTGTCGAGTTAATGTGTAGCTTGCTCCTTTGTCTCTCGGATCTTTCAGGATTTACCCTTATATCTGACTCTTGGTTTTTATGAAGACCAATTAGAACACATACTATAAACTGGGACATGGCTTTTGCAATATTTTCTACCTCTTTGAAATAGATGGCATCATCTGTTCAACTATGTTCATAGAAACATTACTTGTAGTAGTCAGAATCTGGAAGCAATGTAGATACCCCTCAACTGAAGAATGGATGGAGAAAATGTGGTACTACTCAGCAGAAAAACACAATGGAATCCTGAAATTTGCAAGGAAAGGGTGGAAGTAGAAGAAACCACCCTGAGTGAGGTAAACTGGACACAAAAAAGACAAACACAGCATGTACACACTCATATATGGATTTTAGACACAGAGTAAAGGATTACCAGCCTACAATTCATGCTGGCAGGAAAGCTAGGAAACAAGAAGAACCCAAAGAGAGAAATACATGATCCCCCAGAGAAGGGGAAAGGGAAAATGTCTCCCAAGCAAATTGGGAATATGGAGGGAAGGGAGACAGAGTTAGGAGAAAGAGAAGGGGAGAAGGGGAGAAGAGGAGAGGAGAGGTAGCCATGATGGAGCAAGAAGATTGAGACAGAAAAAAAAATAAAACCAGAGCAGAACAAGAAAAAAGATACCACAATAGAGGGAGCCATTATAGATTTAAGGAGAAATCTGGCACTAGGGAAATTCCCAGAGATCTACAAGGAGGAACACAACTAACAATCTAAGCAATATTAGGGAGGCTACCTTTAATGCCCTTCCACGATAATGAGATTGATGACTACCTTATATGCCATCCTAAAGCCTTCATGCAGTAGCTGAATCAGAAGCAGACAGCTAAACACTAGCCAAACTCCTAGAATCCAGTTACAGAGAGGGAAAAGTGATGAGTAAATGATTCAAGAGCAGGCTGGAGAAACCCACAGAAACAGGTGACTTGAACAAGTAGGATTTCATGTGTCCTAGTATGATAGCTGGGATACCAGCAAAGGACTGACCCAGACCCCTGAATGTGGGTGTTATTTAGGAGGACTGGGCAGTCTATGGGGCCTCTACTAATTGATCAGTATTTATCCTTAGTATACTAATGGACTTGGGAGCCTATCCCACACAGAGGGATACTTTCTTAGCCTAGACACATGAGGGAGGGCCTAGGCCCTGGCTCAAATGATATGACAGACTTTGAAGACTTCCCATGGAAGGCCTTTCCCTCCCTGGGGAGCAGAAAGGAGATGGGCTAGGGTCAGTTGGGGGTAATAGGGGAGGATGAAAGGGTGAGGGAACTAGGATTGACATGTAAAACAACCTTGTTTCAAATTTAAATTAAAAAAAAAGAAGAAAAAAATAGATGGCCTTAGAGGTCAGCTTGAAATATGTTCCTTTGAGTCAAGGATTGTTTATCTCTATCTTAAGGCAACTTTGGGTCAAGTATCTAAAACACGTCTGTGGAACAGATAGCACTGAATGCAGGCACTGTTTCTCTTTGAACAAGGCATCTTTCAACATTGCTTGTATTTGCACCTGGCTTCGCAGTCTGGAGGAAAAGAGGGCTGGGGTCATGGAATAATGTGCAGGACTTACCAATGGTAAGGATAAACTGGTCAGGTGGCTCGTGTCTGTAATGCCAATATTTGAGAGGATGAAGAAGTTAAAATTACCATGAAGTGGTGGGCTACATTAAGGCCAGTGGTCTACATGGTGAGTTTAAGGCCAAACTAGGCTACACGGTGAGTTTCAAGCTAGGCTGAGCTATATAGCTATCTCAGGAGGACAAAAATCATAGTCAAAAGAAAAATAAATAAAATAAACAAGGAGCGCTTGTGAAGGAAGTGAACATTGGAGACTGGGGAAGCCTTTGCCCACATTTCTGATCTGAAGACTAATTTAATCTGAAATGCTTCTAGCCCTAGCAAAATGTGTTGGGTTTCAGATAAAACAACAAATGATAAAGTAAGTAAACACCCCTTAAAGCAACTGAAAAGTTACAAGTGTCCCTCGAAATAGATGTATGGAGCTTTCTAGAGCTTGTTATCTCTGCATCACAGGAGGTCCTATTACCTGGTGCTGCTACTGAAACAAACTAGGCACAGTTACATAAAACTGACCTGGAAAGGCAGGTGAAGGCAAGGAGCCTAGCAGAGAACAATGGGAGATCATGAGGTGCAAGAGTCTCCAAAGAATTTCTTTCTGTGCTAGGAGTGCTTTATTCGCCACAGTTCTCAGGATAATTTACAGGGCAGATCTCTTTCAGGACTAAGCTCTTGTGTCTCTTAACACACTAGTTTTTTCGAGTTTGAGGTTGATGGGTTGGAGAGTTGGGAAGAGGGAGGACACTGAATATCTTTCCCTGAAACCCAACAAAGGGAAGAGATGGCCTTCACATGGCTTGCCTTGTAGCACATGCCAAAGGCCAGGGGGAAAAGGCTATTGATTTTTCTTTATAAATTTTCTTTTACTTTTGCTCTAATTTTTAAGATATTCTGCTACAAGCCTAGTTTCTTTTCTCTTGTTTTAAAAGACTGGGTCTTGTTATGCAGATCTAGCTGTCCTGTAACTCACGGTGTAGACCAGGCTGGCCTTAAACCCACAGAGATTTACCTAACTATGCCTACTGAATGCTGAGATGAAAGTTCATACCACCATGCTCAGGTAGCTCAAGTAGTGTCCCTCTCTCATGCTCAGGTAGCTCAAGTAGTGTCCCTCTCTCTCTTTCTCTCTCTCTCTCTCTCTCTCTCTCTCTCTCTCTCTCTCTCTCTCTCTCTCTCTCTCTCTCTCCTCTCTCTCTCTCTCTCTCTGTCTCTCCCTCCCTCCCTCCCTTTCTCCCTCCTTCCCTCTTTCTCTTTCAGTTGTTGTTAGTTATTAAGTCAGGGCTTTTCTCTGTAGCCCTGACTATCCTAGAACTCACTCTGTAGACCATACTGGCTTCAAACTTGCAAAAATTCACCTGTCTTTCCCTCCAAAGTTCTGGGATTAAAGGTGTACATCACCACTGCCTAGCTCAGACCTAGTTTCCTAGTTTTTCAAATAGTGAGTCACAACCCCATATGAATCCATGTAGGGATCAAAAAGAATTTGAAAAATGTGAAGGATCTGTAACCACACTACCACAAAATTGAATTAAAAATCAACTATTTCAGAACCCCCAGATATTTCTGGGAGTGCTTGTCCATGCGGCATCCTGTGATTTCACTGTAGCTTTGGTTATGTACACAAAAGACATTCATTTGACAGAATGCATGAAAGCATACCACACAATATCAGTGCTCAAATCCCTTGCTTCAGATTAGTGGCTATTTTTATTTTGTGTTATTCACTTAAAGCCAACAGCCTTTGCAATCACAGAAAACAAGACTTCTAAAATGTTGATCTTCAAATAAACATATAATACTATTGAATTATGGTTGACTGTTTGGTTTTAAAATTTGCTATTTGAGTTGCTGGCTTAAGTTTCACAAAAAGAAGGAAGGAAGTAAAGAAGGAACAAAGGAAAGAATGCCATTTAGTGAATTTTGGCTTGAGATTAGGTCAGAATATAAAACAATTATTGAAATGCCCCTAAAACATATACCCAAATCTTTATAAAATCTTTATGTCAAACAGCATTCTCACTGATGACTATAAAGTCAAAACTTGCATCAAACCTGAAAAATAATTAAGATACTCTGTGTCCTGCATTATCAAAAATTCAGTCAAGATCTACATTATTTATGAAAAACTAAACATATATTTCCCACTAGCCTGTAAATTTCTTTCATTTTTTAAAAGGGGAAATATTAAAAACATGCAAAAGAATTGTTTTAAAATAAGTGTATCATAATTTATTACCAGTAAATGTTTAATTTATGTCAACTTTTTGTGTATAGAGGGACAGACTTGAGTAAAACTTTCCTGAGTGATAAGACTTAGCGGCCTTCTCTAATACAATCTAATCAGGAGCACACAGATAAGTATGTGTCCTTAATAAATGCTCAGGTTGAGAAAATAAAGACTAGTTTATAGGCACCCTCTCTTTAGCTTCAAAGAAATTAAACAATCAAAAACTACTTTTACATATAACACATCTCTCTCCCTCTCCTTTCACTCTAGTAAAATATAATGATGATAATATGATGATATCAGATGTTCTTTTTTGGACAAAGAAAAACTTTAGTTAAGGGACTTTTGAGACATTGACAGAACAAGTAAAAGGGTCTAGAATTCAGCTCCCAGCACCTGCTTTGAGGAGCTCATAAACTCATGTCAGTCAGCTCCAGGTAATCTCTTCACACACCTGAACTCATGTGTATATATCCACACAGGAACACATGAACATACACTTAAATAAAAAAAAAATAGAATGAGTCTTTAAAAAGGAAAACAGAACATTTTCAAGGAACTTTAAAAATTGTTCTGTAAAAACAGTTGCCATTAATTCATTTTAAAATAATGAGTGGGAGAGGACCTGGATCTAATGAGAAAGAATTTTCTTATATTTGAAATATTTTATTTAACCAAGGATAATTCTTCAGAGAAAGCTTGCCTTGACTATTCAAGCCTAAAGCAATTTTCTGCTTGCAGTTTTTATCTCATATATAATTAGTTTGGAGTTAATTATATGTAACATGAATTTTTTCTCAATTGTTTTATATGAGTTTGTTTCCCCAACTAGATTGTAAGCGTATTGACTGTGGTTATATATTATATTTTTTCTGTACATGTAAGGGACCCATTTGGGAACATCAAAAGCCATCTGTAAACACTGAAGGAAGAGTTCTGAGCTGTGGAGTCTCTGGTATAAGAAGTTACCTCAATTACTATAGTCGACACATAAATATACAACCTCCTGGACACAGGTTAATTTTGGAGTGCTCTCAGACTATACCCATGCCTCAGGTTAGATGTCTCCATTGAAAGAGGAAGGAGAAAGAATAGGGCAATCACTTTGCATTCAGAAGCTCAGAAATTTAGGACTAAAGACAAATGTCACAAATTATAGTGACAAGATGAGGTCCCTGATAGCTTCAGACAGAAAACTTACATCTCAGGTGACCATATTTTAGCTTCTTTAGATACCATTAATTTCTGAGACTGCACCATGCTAACCTTGATTAGACCCTATGTTTACCAAGCTTTCCAAATAGCTTTGCTTATCCTTCACCCTCTAATGGTTATATTTTTCAGGTATTTAAGTCCACCTGCTGTGTGCCAATGCAGATTCCTTCTGCACACAGAGGAAGTCTTATTGTAAAAAGTGGCTTAATGATTGGATGGTATCAGTTGTCATATTGGCATGATATGAAGTCATCTGGGAAAAGGACCTATGAACCTATCTGTCAGGGATTATCTTGACACTTTGTGTAATGTGGGAAAACCCTTCTTAACTGTTTGTAAAACGATTCCTTAATCAAAGAATCCTGGGGAGTATAAAAGGGGAAAGCAAAATGAGTGCTATCATGCATCCATCCCTTTTGTGTTTTGATTGTGGATGTAGTGTGACAGCTAAGTTACTTTTGTAATGCTATTTTATCATAGCAACAAGAAAAGAAATTAAGACAATGTCTATGGATACAACGTATTATATTAATATCAAGTAATGATAAGAATGGGTTAATCATCCTGCCATATGCAATGAAGGAACTGAACAAACCAGCTCTTAGAAAAAGATACTGACTTCTTAGACATGGGATGGAAGAGTTGAGTTCTGGAGAGCCCTGACTTAATTCTTGAAGAATATTCTGGGCTGTGGTGCTGAGAAAGGGAACTCAGCATCCTAGGCAGAAATCTGAACACAGAAAGTGCAAGTGTATGATGATTAATCTGCATGATTAACTTGGCAGGATTTGGAATCATATAAAAGACATACCTCTAGGCCTGCCCTTAAGATGATTTTCATAGAAGTTTGGTGAAGGGGGGAATGTCTATCCTGAAAGTGGGCCACAGAATCGTATTGGCTGGGGTTGGACTGAATAAAGGAGACAGCAAGCTGCACACCAGCACTCATTTCTTCCTGCTTCTGAATTGTAGACAGAGAGAGATCAGCCTCCTCAAACTTCTGGCATGATAGACTGTTTCTCCAAACTGTAAGCCAAAATAAACTGTTCACTCCTTTGCTTGATTTCTCAAGCATTTTGTCACTACAACAAAAAAATAATTCATATGAACTAGGAGTGTAGCATGATGAGGATATCACTGTCTGGGGTTGAGGGGAGACAGATAGGAAGGCAGAAAAGGAGACAGACACAGGGAGGCACATATAGATAATTTCAAGATTTGCAAAGTGTCCTCTCTAGCTATTCCATTAAGTACTAATTAGAATATAAATGAGAAAGTGTCTAAAAGGGTTTGAAGGACCATAGCTCAGAACTTGCTTGGAGCCAGTGATGGTGACTGCTTACCACAGACAGGGAAGAGCACCTCCTAATTCACAGTTTCCAACATGGAGCATGGATACACATGACCACCAGACAGATGCAGTCTATCACCAACTTTTTAAAAGTTTTCTGGAATGCAGCTATACCCACTTTCTCTTCTGTGCCTACTTTTCTGTCCCAATGACAGAACTGAGAGTTAAGACTGAGATCACATAGTTCAATGAGATAAAAATTCTTGCAGTTTGGCTCCGCTGAGAAAAAAAAAAAATGCCTCCTCATCCCTACTTTAAAATATTAAGCCATGCCTCTCCTCAGTAAAGTGAACTTAACTCTAGACTAAATGTTTCCTATCACCATCTAATAAAATTTCTTTTAAGCCAAATCCAAAAGCACCAAATAATTTTCAAATAGCTTCATTAAGGTTCAAAGTGAAACAAAAAATCTATTAAAAATATGCCAACAGACATTAATTTTTAAAAAATTAATATTGAAACAATTGTTTTAAAGTTTAGCACCAGATAATATAAGTATCACTGTTGTGCCCAAAGTCTCGACCCCAAAACAACCAAGAGACCAGATCCAATGCAAAATCAAAGTGTCTTTTTAATTACCAGTTAATTCAGGTCCATCAAACACAGTGGGCAGGGCATTTATTGTGGGTAGAACAATGTGAGGTGGTCTGGAAATCTGCTACTTGCACAGTAACCGTCTCAGGATTGGTGCACCTCTGGGCTGGAGAACATGTCCCAAGATGATTGGTCAGCTGCAGCTGCAGAAAGGTTGTTAAGCCCGGAGGCTATCCAAGGGCCATTGCTGCCTATTGCATTCTGCTATTATCAGTAAAGAACATCCAGAACCCACCAGCTAAATTCTGATTGGTTCCTTACTACATGGAGAGTATCTGGCAATTTCTTCGTAGTAATGAGGGCAAGGTTGGGCTAAGTCAGGGGCCTCAACACATCCTGCTAAGTCAGAGGCCTACATTTTGCTGGGTCTTTTCTGTAGCCTGTCATGGTTGCAAAAGCAGGGAGCTGCGTGAAGGTCTGGACCCTTCAACACAATTCATGGACCTGAGTTTGAATCTCAAGACACCATGCATATGTGTGTTCTCAGCACTCCCACAGAAAGATGACAGGTGGATTCACTAGAACCCCTGAAGTTCAAAGGTCATCTAACCTAGCATACACAGCAGAAATCATCAGAGAAGGTGAGGACCCACATAAGTGGTTGTCCTTTGACCTTTATACACAAGTCATGGCACATTCATGCCCACACTGACACATATGAACATGTGCACACATATACCATAAATTTCCAAATGATTTAATTTTTGTTATCCTGAGTGCAAAGAGGAGGAATATGGTCTGTAGAGGTGAGGAAGGGGTCCACAAGCAAGCCTGAATCAGAAAGAATATATGATAGAACTAACATACAAGAACTTTTAAAAAGAGTTGTTTTGAGAGTTTTTTTTTTTTAGCTTAATGTACATGTATGTGTGCACGTGTCCATGTGTATGCTGTTGGCTTCAGAAGCCTGAAGATATATTTCAGTTCCCTGGAGTTGGAGGTGTGAGCTCTCTGATCTGGTGCTAGGAACTAAACTTCCTTTCCTATGAAGAGCAGAAAGTACTCTTAGCCACTGAGCCAGCTTTCCACCTCATTTGTTTGTTTGTTATTGATTCCTCTGCTCTGCTAGCTCACTCCACTGATTCAAGTTTCTTGTCCATGTTTGCCACTAGTAGCTGGGTATGTTTCCACGATGGTGTTAATATGCTTTGTGGGTTTTTTTTTTTTTTTTTTTTTTTTTGAGAATTACAACATCCAAGATGAGGGCTGATCTACATAAACTCTTTACTATTGGTTGTGGTTTACTTTTCCTCCTTTTGCACACAGATTGTATGTTCATCAACTTAATAACTACATAACTTATGTAACCTGTCAAATAAAAATACATTTTTATAGTTATTATTTTTTATATAATTATTATTTACAAGATGTGTAAAGGGTGATAAAGACTAAAATTCTGATACCCATCATGGTCCCCCGAGCAGACTTCCCTCTTTCTCACCAATATGGCAGTTTATGGGACTTGTTCAAACTAAACTTAGCTGAGTTCATTCTTACCTGTGCATCAGCTACACTCATCTGATCTGGCTAGAGCTGGAGAGAGTCATTCCTTTCAGCCAGTTTTGCATTCAGAGAACAAGAGAGACTGTGATCATCAGTGTTTGCTGGTCCCTGAGAACATGCAGGCTCTGATCATCAGTGTTTACTGGACTATCCATTTGACTACAAGATGCTGAGAACTTGTTTTGTTCTCAGCCCTCACTCAGCAATAGAATTTTTGTCTGTCTTGCCTCAACAACTGTCAATTTGCTCCCTGCCCAGTCCTCATCTAGGAAGGTATGCAAGGGTCATTCCCCACTCTTGCAATCTGAGAATTTGCTTCATCCAGGTTTCTTTGAATCCCTCAGACCCTGATGGATTAAACACATCTCATTTTTGTAGCTATCCTATTTGTTTTTGCTGTTAGGTGACAGCCTCAGTGTCTGGGGAGCATTATCCATCTCAACTGGAAGCACAGGTTCTGTGGAGCTTGTATTTCAAATGAGACTCACAGCACAACCATTTGTCATAATGGCAATGAAGGTAGGAGGCAAAACTTAAGGATCTGTGTTCAAATTTTAGGTTTTTGTTTCAAAAATACAGGGCCAGGGTGGCATTTTAGTTCTCTGCTCCAATGTGCACCTAACTTGTATAGGGCACTGGGCTCAATCTTCAGCACTTACCAAAATAATGTAAATATATAATATTTATGATATACAAAAATATATTGCTAAATTGTATGTTGCACAGCTTTTCGTGACATAAGCAAACATCTGATCCTCGATAGGGCACTGATAACAGATCAAGGAAACAAGTCTCCCTTAGTGAGCCAGTGAGTTTATTGTGGCTACTTAGAGAGACATGGGTGACTCTATCACAAAAAAGCCCACCACAGCTTGGGTGATGACTCACAGAAGCTGTGTCCCTGGTTCTCCTTGCCCAACTTGCCATCACTCCAGTAGATGAGTCCTCTTCTCCAGCAGATGTCTCCTGTTGCCTTTGCATCCTTGGGGAAGCTCTCTGTCAGTCTTGTGACTGCCTCAGCCTGCCTTGTAAATTCTATCAGTTTTTTTTTTCTCCTTTCATCCTACAGAAAGGGATGTTTCAATTCAGAAAAATTAGATACATCACATATGTCTAAAATGAAACAAGTTAACATAATAAGTAATAGAAAAAAACTAATTGTGTGTCTAATATACAGCATGGAGAAAAATGTGAATCACAACTCATGAGACCTGACAGCAAACTTCTGTCATTACTTGCTGCATAATTTATCTGCATAACAAATTTTACATTGCTTGCATAAGTTCAACATTTTAGCATAGGAAAAATTTTTCAGAACTCAAATATAATTAGAGTTGATTTGCCCAACAGTTCCCACACAAAGTCCTAAGAATTGTAAGTATATATAAGTCTATTGAGAACTTGCACAGATTATGAATGAGAATCTAGTGTACTTTGCCTTTCCCAAACATCAGTTTTTCCTTTTATGAAGATTTTTTTTAAATTTGTGTGTGTGTGTGTGTGTGTGTGTGTGTGTGTGTGTGTGTGTGTATGCATGCATGCAAGAATGTTTATATGCATAAATGCATGCAGTCACCTGTGGAGGCCAGAAATGGGTGTCTGATCCACTGATGCCACCTCATATAGATGATGAGAACCAAACCCAAGTTCTGGAAGAGCAGCATGTGCCTTTTACTGTTAATTCATCTTGACAGCCTCCTTTATGAGTTTTTGGGTTGATATTTAAGTTAAATAAGGTTTAAAACAGAGGTTCTGGTTCATTCAAAAATATGAAAATCACAATCTATCTCCTCTCCTCACATGCTCACACACACACACACACACACACACACACACACACACACACACACACACACACACTGCAGATATTTCCCTGCTAGGGAACTGAGGCAGCTACAGATGTAATTTCCCAAAGCTCTCCCAAGTAATTCAGAGCATAAATGGTCCCAGAAGACCTCCAGGCCTGCACATTCCCTTCTCAACACACTCCTGTCCCACATCACTCAAAATCTCCACTTCACTATTGCTTCTCATTTGGAGCTGTGCGGACTCAGGACTGCTTTGACAAATGGCTCCTCTAGCTTCACAGGCTCTTGTGTGGCATCTGGAGGACCCAGGTGAGACGGTAATCACCAGTGTATAAATGATTTGGACACTGTAATTTCCCCCTGCGATTCATCGTGCTTTCTGTGGCTGATTTATTTAGAATGTGCTCCACTACATCTTCTAACCTTACTTCTCTTTGAGCACCAATAAATGTCAAGCAGATTAGACAGGACCATTACTCAAAGGGCACATTTCTAAAATCTGCACAAAGGTGAATGTGCAGCAGTTTGAGATGATTGGAGTATTTACAGGATGTTAAGAAAACATCTGCTTCAAAATTGCAGAGGTTCCAGAACCAATGTGATGTTTTATTAGGGCCCCTACCTCCACTCCTCACTAGAGAAAATATTAAGCCATTACAGTGTGAATGAGTTGTGAGTACCTATTCCATAGAATGGGCTCTGCAGAGACTGGCTCCCTAATGGCCACTTACAGTCAACACTTTTATCAGAAGAGAAGAGAATGCAGTGTGCCTTTACAGCTTTGCTCAAAGACAAATGTAGCTGTTCACTGGAGTTTCTTTTTCCCTCTTTGGCACAGACCAGTTGGGTTTAAGTACCTACCACTGGCATAAAATAGTAGTCAAAAGGTGGCTAGAGTTCACTAAAACACATCTGAAATTTTTGTTTATATTACCTGTTACCATAGTGATAGTTAACCCTGAACTATCTCATCTAGTGCTTATTAGAATCCTACCAGGCTGAACACAGTAGGGTAGACCTGCATTCCTAGCGCATGGGAGACTGAGATCTACAAAGCAAGACCCTGTCTCCTGATTAATTAATTAGCTAATTAATTAATCAACAATAACAACAAAGAGTACATTGATAAAGGTAAAATTATCCCCCATGTTATGTTATATAAGAAAAAACTGAGGCCTGAAAAGGTCAACTAATTTGCTGTTGGTCAAATGTTTAATAATCCAGTCTGATATTTAAATGCTAGCACCCTGTTATCATTGTACAGTTGAAATAAGCAACCAGAATAGGCTCCCTACAAGGTCCTCCAAGGAATCATCTAGGACAGTGTTTGTTGGTGGAGACACACATCAGTCACTAATGGATTCATTCTAGAATTGCAGGAATAGATTTCTATTTACAGATATTTAATCACATCTGCAGGATTTTCTTTATGAAAGATTTGCAGATGAGGCAGCTATGAATCTAAAAAAGAGAAGAATGTAATGTAATCAGAGCTGGGTGTAAGCCAGCCCTCATTTCCAGTCTGTGATGTAAAATTCTCCACTTAGTCTCATGCACTGCATGAATGCACTGCATGAATGCATGCATGAGCATGCCCAGGCATGCCCACACAGAGGAGAGATGGGAAAGGAAGATGCCACTTTTCTTTTTCTTTATGCTTTCCATTTCTGAGGAAACTGCCATTAGATACACCATTCATTTATCATATATTTTGGTGCTACGTCTGTGAAATTGAAAATATGGATTGATCTTCCATGCACACTCTGGTAATCAGAAATCTTGGCCCCATAACTAAACTGCAGTGGGGGAAGGGTGCACACTAACTAAAGCCATTGCCCTACTTAGGCAGCTACTGGCAGGAAGGCTGAGATGGATTAATATGCATAGCAGAAGGCTTATGTGACCCTGGGAGACACAGGAACCTGAAATAACCTTAATATCCTGTCGGCTCTCATTACCAGGCTCCACTGAACAAGAAAAGCCTATTTAACAATCTGTGTGAAAAGAAAAATCCATATCTTTTTTTTTTTTAATCAAGGTATTTTATCCTGTTCTCTTTTATCCTGGGGATATTTTCTTACACCTTGCTTCTTATAGCAACATCAGTGCCCTAAGCCAAGTTACATGGTGTCCTGATTTCTTCATGTTTCACGGTATAGCTGTCACTTCACAGCTCTAAGACCCATCCTTACTTCTACAAACACACCCATAAGCATGAACCCTATTCACAGTTGAACCTCTAGTGGCCTGGAGTCCAGCAGTGAATTAGAACAAGAGTAACTGACTGTCCTGACAAATGTCCAGGGTCAGCCGTGGGATGATCTTCAGCTTCACGTGAGAGAGGAGGAGGAAACTGTCCCTACAAAAGAGTCCAAATACATGAATATCTTGCCTCAGCACCTGGGCTCTTTCTGACATCTACAAGCCTAGACATCTCGTCAGGTTGTCAGTTCCATTTGCTGTGAATAGCCTGATTTACTGTGGCATGCCAAGTGCAGTGTGCTCCTCCAGGGAGGCGTTTATAGGGAGTTCTAAAAATACCAGAGCACAAAAACAATTCAAAATAATTGTGTTTCTGTCTCTTTATAACAGCACTCTCAGGAAACACAGTTCTTTCAGTAGCAGAAAAATTCTCTCCAATATTTCCAAATTAGATGCTCTGTCTTGAGGTAGCAAATTATCCTCATCCACCAGACATAGCTTAGCTGTAGATTTAATACCATTTTTCTTTCTTTTTTAATCTGTGTACTTTTGTCCGTGTGTGTGTGTGTGTGTGTGTGTGTGTGTGTGTGTGTGTGTGTGTATGTGTGTGTGTGTGTTGGTGCATGTGCACATGTGTTCACATTTATGTTGAGGCCAGAGGTCAAAGTCAAATATATTCCTCTATCATTCTCAACCTATTTTATTTTTTTGAGACAGCATTTCTCAAACTGGGGCAAAGCTACTTTATCAGACTAGGTGGCTGTCAAGATCCATGGGTCCAAACCTAGGACTGTAGGACTGCCATGCACAGCTTTTCACTTGGGTACTGGGGATTGAACTAAGGTCCACATGATTCCACAGGAAGCTCATGACCTGCTGAGCCATTTCCCCAGTCCCCCTTGATTTAATTCCTTTAAACAGACAAATTAAAATTGTGGGGGTTTTTGTTGTTGAGTCACTAGATGGTAGAGAGTTCTGTGCTCTCCAAGACCAGGGGCTACTGAGTCATGGACAAACTGCTGTTTTCATCTGTAGAGGAAAAAGCAGAGAGAGAAGACTGTTGAGTATTTACCAAAATTACCTTTACTAATTTTTCTCCAATATTTCCACCAGTCCCAATTTTCTCGTCTCTTTATTGAATGCTTAAGTTGACTGAGCAGATATTTATTGATTCTGTATGCTGTGCCCTGCAAGAGTCAGACACCAATAGAAGTTTTAAACAGTAAAAGATTTTTGCAAGGTTTTTCAAGCAAAGCAACCAGTCAACACTTCAAATATTTTTTGTTTTGTTTTTGGTTTTTTTTTTTTGCCATAAATTTAGAAGCCAAGATTTTACTGGGTCAGTGAAGCTATACTGCATACTGCAGCACAGTCTTATCAGGCATTTTCCTTCACTCCTGGAGAAACCTCTCCTCTTCCCAGAGTGTTGTGCTTGCTGTGTGCCCTCACTTGTCTGAGCTCAAGCTTCTCCTCTGGAGGTCAGTGATGGTGGTACAGCAGCCATGTGCAAGCAAGGACTGAAGAATTAGAACTGAGGGAAAGTCCCACCCGGGGCAGTACAAGCTCTACAGTCTGCCTTGGTTCTCTGTACCCTCTCTCTTGATCAGAAAAAAAATGGAGGAAGCAAGAGGGAAAAGGGGAGAGAGAAGGTGAGAAATACTTTGGAAATATTGACTTATGTACATTATTAACATTAAGTGTACCTGGTTTTACTTTCATGAGGTTACTAGAAAGTCTTTCATTATACTTGCATATAAACTTAAACTTCTAAAATATCCAGGGGTTCATATTTGTGACTAACATTACATTTTACCAGAGAGCATTGTTGCACCCTCTTAAATGACTAACTAACATACTGCTGAGCCTGGGGAGATAGCTTGGACAGGCAAAACCTGAGTTCAATCCCTGAATACTGCAGAGGTGAAGACAGGATGATCCTGAGGCTCAATAACCAAGCAGCCGAGCTTGGTAACCCACAGATCAGTGAATGACCCTGTCTTTAATACAATAAAGTAGATGGATGGCACAAAACACACACACAGGGTGGGGTGAATCATGATAAATAAACAAATAGCCATCCACTTGAGAAAGGTTCTGATCTATCTGATCTACAGGAAGAGAAGAAGGAAGGGACAGCAGAAGATGAGGCAAGCTCCTGTCCATTCTAGGATGGATAGAGCCCTTATCTTATCACTCGAAGTTCCTTCATTTAGTTCTTTATGATGCTCCAAGGAAGAGCTTCAGTCTGCAGACTTCAGTTAAAGTGGAGAACTAAAGAAGTGGCAAGGCCCACTAACTTTGCAGTAGAAATTAAAGCAACTACTAACAGGAGAAAAAAAAACAAACAAACAAACAAATGTTATAGGAAAGCAAAAGTATGCAGGAGAGGAAACCCAGATAGCCTGAAGCTGAGAAAATGTGAGCATGGCTAAAAGTCAGAAACAAGAGAAGAGCTGACTCCAGGCCAAGCTCTGCCTCTGAGCAATTTTGCTTGTCCCACATTGCTTCATTATTTTCCACAATTTTATCCCTTCTTCTACATTCTGCAATTCTCCTTGCTAAGAATTTTCACCCATGTTCTCTATTAATGGTAAAGTTCCTATGAGGTCTCTGGAATCATCCTCAATCTATAGCAAAGCAGGCTAGAACTCAGAGAACTTTCATAACTTTAAGTTGGGACAGCTAGTAATTACCACAGAGCCAGGGTAACAACAGGGCTGTGAATTTCCAAGGCTATATTTTTTCTGTGACAACACATCAGGGACATGCATTTCAGTAGTTCTTTCTTAATTGCCTTTGACATATCTTAAATTCAGCTATTTCTCCAGTTGCTTTGTAAAGCTCTTTTGCTTATCCTACTAAAATATACCAGGAATGGTTTTGCAAATGCCCTTCTCTCCTCTAACTCAACACTACCCTAAATAGGCACATTCAAATGATTTAGCCAAATGAATTAAAATGAAATTATTTGCTTATGAGAAATCTATTAATGAGGACATGTGATATCAGCCCTTCAAAATCATGGTTACATCATTTCTGTAACTCTGTTTTGTTTTGTTTTCTTGGGCCACAGAAATAGAAGACAACTGAAATATATTTGTTGTGATTCTTTAAAAATTACAGTCCCTTCATGGTCTCCCCATAATCCCCGAAATGCCAGCATGAATCCATCTCTACATCCAACAATCTTTCCATTTAGACCCCAAGGAGAGCATCAGTAATAGACAAGCAGAACCTGTGCCAGCAGAGCAGCCTATGAACTACACCGGGATCTGACTATAGGATTTAAACACACACGGGTGTTTGTGGGTTTTTTTTTTTCTGATTTAAGTAATGAGAGAAACTGGCCACTAATATTTCCCTTGCTTTATCTTAACTCAGTCTTTTCATCTGCGCTGTAAGTTCCTGTGGAAGAAGAGGGGTTGGTGAGATTGCTCTCACACCTCCAAAATTCTGCAACAAATGTAAAAGTATCAAATAGAAACAGATGATGAAAATTATTGTCAGTGCCTAAGAACTTTTCAGAGCTTAAAACAGTTTTTCTTCTACTTCATTTAATCACACATGTAGTAGCTGAGATGACACAGTTAGTACAGAGTGTGATATGTAAGCTTGGAGGAACTGAGTTCAAGAATCCGTAACCCATGTAAACAGCCAGGCGTGAAGGTACAATAGTATAACTCCATTGCTGTTCACCTTTCATTTTTGAGACACAGAGTCTCTCACTGATCCTGAAGATCATCAGTTTGACAAGGCTGGCTACCAGGGAGCTTCAGAAACCTTCAATATAATTTACAACTAAAAGCAATGAGCCAGACAGAAATTGCAATATTCGGTTAGAACATGGACTGTACCTGTAAGACAGATCACATAGTCTGAAACTGGTCCACACCTCCCTGAAGGTCTCTTAGACAGGGAATTAAGAAACTGCCTGTACTGTGGCCAAACAGCAGCACTAATTTGTTACCCTAACCAGTACCTAGCTCTCCCATACTCATCACCTATGTTATGTTGAACTAAATCATGTGATGTGAAACTTCCCAGCACCCTAAAATGTAATAAAACATCAGATCGTTGCTTTATTTGGGGAGATTTTGTCTGGAGAAACTCTTCAGAGAGATTTGCTTCCAGACAGTGTTCTGAGACGTCTCTGAAGAGACTCTGGCTTCCCCCACATCGCTTCTCATGGTATGCTGCTCTCTATCTCTTGCTATCTCTCTGGCTTTACTCTTGCTCGCTCTCTCGCTCTCTCTCTCTCTCTCTCCTCTCTCTCTCTCTCTCTCTCTCTCTCTCTCTCTCTCTCTCTCTCTCTCTCTCTCTCTCTCTCTGGTTCCCCTCCCTTCTCCCTCTCTCTATATTATTCTCTATTTTTTCTCACTCTTAATGGAGCTCCACTCCAGGTTTTAAAAGGTGCTTCCTGGTGAAGCGACTATGTGTTGATTTGAATGAAAATGCCCCCCATAGGCTCATAGGGATTGACACTATTGAGAGGTGTGGCCTTGTAGGTATAGTGGTGATGGAGGAAAGAAATATGTCACTAGAGGCAGGCTTTGAGGTTTCAGAAGCTCAAGTTAGGCCTAGAGTGTCTCAGCCTATTCCTGCTGCCTGCAGATCAAGATCCAGAACTCTCAGCTCCTTCTCTACCATGTGTTGTTACCTGTATGCCACAAAGCTTCCAGTTGTAACAATGATGGACTAACCCTTTGAACTATAAGCCAGTCTCAATTACAATGTTTACCTTTATAAGAGTTGCTATGGTCTTGGTCTCTTCACCATAACAAAACCCTAACTAAGACACCAGTCATGCTTATCCCTCCATATACTGCATTGCTTCTGTCTATACTCTCCTTGCTACCATGAAGCCATCACAACCTTATGGGCCTTTCTTTCTAATAAAACTCATTGAAAAGAAGTTTCCTTTTATCTGTGTCGATCTCCTTTCTGGTCAACCATTGCTGTTTAAATTCTTTAAATTTAGCCCTCTCTTCCTTTTACAACATATTTATAATAAGTGTCATTTCTTTATTTCTCTTCATAATCTTTGGTGTCTTTCTTCATTCTGTTTTATAAAGCTGACTTGAGTCCTTACTGGCTATCTAGAATGATTAATGAATTCTGCCAAGTTAGGCCAATGTGTGGACAGAGGCAGCACTTGAGTAATGTTCCTAAGTCGGAGCTATGAATGCAGCTAAACAAAACACAGCTGGTTGTTAGGATCTAGGAGAATTATTTTCATAAAATATAGACAACAAAGATCAATGCGAAAAAAGTACATATTCACCAAAACTCATCATTACCCTCCTTAGCTAACTAGAGAATGCAAGGTAGGAAAAGGATAACCTGAAGAAAGTCAGAAAGTTTTGAGTTGTCAAGTTAATTGGCATCTTTGTTTTTAGACTGTTTTTGAGACTGTTCATTGAGATTCTAGCCCCCATTGAATAATGCTTGAAATTCGGGTTTCCAACGCATACAAATCACAAACAAAAGCTCTTATAAACCTACCAATTCCTTCTAAATATTTGGTTCAGACATTCTCTTCTCTGCAGTTTTGTCAGTTGGAGTCACCTGTGTCAATAATACATCAGTGTAGACTGGGATTTGTTCCTCCATAGGTTTCTCTTTCAACCTCCACCATTAGAAGCATACAGCCTCCCAGGTTCACCCCAGGAGGCAGAAAATTTTTACAAATGATTTTAATAGTCATAGACAATAACCCAAGTTCAGGCAAATTAGTTAGAAAGAACTTTCCAGGCTGGAGAGATGGTAAAGTGATTAAGAACACTAGCTTATCTTCTAGAAAACTGGAGTTTTGTTTCTACAACTACCACTAATATCAGGCAGTTCACAACTACCTGCAACACCAGTAAGGTATCCTATACCCTCTTCTGGACTCCACAGGCTCTCTCTCTCTCTCTCTCTCTCTCTCTCTCTCTCTCTCTCTCTCTCTCTCTCTCTCTCTCTCTCTCTCTCTCTCTCTCTCTCTCTCTCTCTTTCTCTCTCTCCCTCCCTCTCTCTCTCTCTCCCTCTTTCTCTCCCTCCCTCCCTCTCTCTCCCTCTCTCTCTCTCTCTCTCTCTCTCTCTCTCTCTCTCCCCTCTCTCTCCCTCCCTCTCTCTCTCTCCCTCTTTCTCTCTTTCTCTCTCTCCTCCCTCTCTCTCCCTCTCTCTCTCTCTCTCTCTCTCTCTCTCTCTCTCTCTCTCTCTCTCTCCTTCTCTCTGTTCTGTGTGTGTGTGTGTGTGTGTCAATCAGTAAAATTTAAAATAAAAAAGGAAAAGAATAGTGTTCCTTCAATTCTCAGTTATTCAGAGGTCTGCTGACTTGTGTGTGATGTAAGTGATTTTCTTAAAGCTACCCTAGCACAGCTTTGCCTTTAATCTGTTGAATTTTACTAAATGCATATCCACATACAAGGTCTTAGACTTGATCTATCATTGTAGGTTTTGTGTGTTAAAATTTAGGTCACCCCCAGTAAATTGTATTTGTCCCATCTGGGCAAACAAGGACCCCCAAGGGACAGACACAGAAAGTTGGGTCCAATGTGAATTACATTTTCTCGTTCCTGTTAGCATCTATGTCTCTAATTTTTTAATTTTTACATTTTGTGTATGTTTGTGGGTATGTGCACATGTATACAGGCACCTATAGAAATCAAAAGATGTGTTATAACCCCTGACCTGAGCTACAGGTAATTATAAACTTCTTAATGTAATTGCTGGGAACTGAACTTGGTTTCTCTTAAGGAGCAGCCAGTACTCTTAACCACTGAGGTGTTTCTCTAGCCCAGAAATGTAAAATTCTAGGCTTTATTCAGAGAATGTATTATGACCGAAACAAACAAGGTGGGAAGACTTGTCAAGACCCAGCCTCTAGAATCTTGTCAACATGAACAAGATAAACATTCTCTCATCCTTACCACTCATGGTTCTTTCAAGCACAAAATCCTACAGCAGAAGGAAACAGACCTTGAATTTCAAAAACTGTTAAACCCAATTCAGAATGCAGTGTAGTCACAGCAATGTCAGGGATATCCAGCATTCTGTGTTTCTGGGTTGATATCCCTCATCCCCAAGTATGACTTAGGGATTCAAGCAAGTGTGTGTGTGTGTGTGTGTGTGTGTGTGTGTGTGTGTGTGTGTGCATGGTGGATGGGCACTACGCATGCATGTTCATGCTTATGTGAGGATGGACATACACATGTATGCCTACATGCATACATGTGTGTAGAATCCAGAAGTCAATATCTGATGTCTTTCCTCAAGACTTGTCCACCCTGTTTTGTAGATAAGAGTCACCAACTTGACTAAGCTGAATGGCCAAGGAGTCATGTATGCACTGTTTCTGCTATTTCAGCATTAGGATTACAAGTGGGCATCACCATGCCTAGCTTTTTATATGGATTGGGGGAATCAAGTTCAGAGCTCTGTGCTCAAAGGATAAACACTGTACCAGCCCAGGTGTCTCCCTAGCCCTTGAGCAAATTATTTAACTCATTGTCTCAGTTCAATTCTTCATCCAATGGATGTAGCTGGTCCTCTCCCAGAATTATTCTGAGGAATCAACTGAATAAAGGCTTGAAAGTGCCTGACATATGGTAGACTGCAGCACCTCCTGCCCTAGCAAGTATCCAGCTATAATGCTTGTTACTGATATTCAGATGTGTCTGGCTGCCTGGCAGGATGGGGCTGAAAGGAGACTGTTTGCTTCAGGAACTAAGGAGCCTGCTGGGAAAGAACTTATACAGAATGAGACTGTCAGACAACCTTGGCTCAGAAAGAAAAGGCCTCCATTATGGGAAGGTGGCTTTGATTCTTTGGTGCTTGCCCCCACTTCAGATATCGTAACATAGGCCCTGGGAGAAGAGAGATTCCAAACAGAAAGAGAGCTGTTTTCTTTTTTTAAAAGATCTAGTTGGCTAGCTTTTATTTCTCCCACCACTCTTTGCACACATCATCACTTTGAGAATCCTGGCTGGTCCAGCTTCCATGAGATTTTCTTATTCCCTTTGATTACTGGGTTCAGCTCACTCAATCAGACCCAGAAGCACTTGGCTTCTGTGTTCAAGTAATTTGAATATAATAAGCATCTGGCTCCTTCACCATTCTCCCAAGTTTGTCTTCTTAGGAAACTGACACAGTCCATAGACTAATTTTAGAAAGACTTAGGATTTTGAACACAAATGCTCCTGACTGGGGCAACCTTATAGAGCAAATCTCCATTGCATTGATGACAACCTACCCTGACTAGTCTATAGGCCAAGTCCCTACTTCAGCACCTCTCAGAGACATACAGGCAGGGTGTGGTGTTGACTTGGACTGTTAATTTCAAAAAAATTACACCAGAGAAGCCTTAAGTTTTACAGGCTTAAAGCAAGCCAACCCTGCATCCTAAGAAGTGGATTTTTATTCTTATAATGCCTAAGGCTCCTGGGGGTCACATTTCAGCACAGTCCTTGTTGCAGCCTTGTACTTAGCAGTGCCTTTCAGTCCACTGTCTGCTCTTGAGCCTAATTATAGCTAGTTCTTCTCCATGAGTACTTTGCAAGACAGTTTTTCATTATGATGGGAATGCTCTATCAGCACTGCTCAACATGACTTCCACTGGTACCTGAAGGTTTCTGACAGACACTTGAAAAGAAGCCACTATACCTAACAAACTAAATTTTACTATATTGCTTAATTTTAATGAATTTGAATTGTCACTAGTTGTTAAAGGCCAAACATATAGAGATGATCACTTTTCATCACAGGAGACTTTGGTCCTTTCAGACACCATTAAATCAGTAGTCTAAGCAGGGCCTAGGGTCCAAGCTTCATGACTCTATTGCCTTTCCATTGAATGAGTATGAATTCCTTATTGAGGAAAAGTACAGACAACAAGAGTAACTAGTAGTTATGTGATCTGTTCAAATAATCCTGTGGGCAAGGTACTCTGAGATCGATCCACTACAAGAGTAAGAAACAGGATGCCAAAAGGTAAGTGCACATTCCATTTTCTGTGTAATCTGAAGAATTTCTCAGTCTTCTTGGCTACTCAGGGCCCTGCAATTCATACACCTTTCCATTTAACCATGCCCTCCTATCAGAAGAATTTAGGTGCTGCCCTTCTTCTAATTCCAGAAAGCAAGAAGGCAATTCAAAGTGGAATTATTTTGACACACCTAAATGTGTTTTAATCCATTATCACTGGTTTCTGTTCTAAGTAAAATATCTAGACCAGGAGATTACAAGTGGCTTGAGTATCCTAATTCCATTGTTGATATTTGCAAAGGAGTTGATGATAAAGTTCGGGAAGGTAAGAAATAAAATCTAGTGAGCAAGGCCACCATTTTTGTACTGGGTTATCTTCTCTTTGGATGTTTTTTTCATCCCAGCAGTTCTCCAGAGCTACATTAGGGTCAACCTCTCTATCCCCTGTTCTATTCCGGCTTCTCTCTTACCATATTCTTAAAGTCTGCCTAAATTCAAAATATCTCGAAACCCTATTAGTATGTCTTATTGGTATGCTGGTTTGATCAACTTGACACAAGCGAGGATTATCTGGGAAGAGGGCACTTCGATTGAGAAAATGGCTCCATTAGATCAGCAAGCTTTTGAGGCATTTTCTGGATACTGATAGATGTAGGCATGTGGCTCACACAGCCATTCTAAGCCCACTAGATGAGCAGCAGATTAGAGAATGCACAGCAGGTACAAAGAATGACAGTGTCAGAGTAAAGCCACAGAAAGTTAGAGGGCCTTAATTACAAAGGATACTCTTTCCTGGACCCACATGTGGACTGAGGCAGTGGCAGAGGGGGGAACTCTGGTGAACCAGTTCTTTGCTCTCAGCAACATTAGATCATGGCCTGATAACAATACCGGGTAAGTAGAAGTATTGGTAGCTTGGTACAGTTACTCCTCCATAACCAAATCACATTGCATATCATAGTAACATGTTTTGTTTTTCTTTATCATAAAACACATTCTCTACACAAGCTGTGAGCTCCAGGCATGATTCCAGGTTCACTGAAATGCTGGTGCTGGGTAGGGGTGGAGAGACAGGAGGATCTCTGGCATCTATTTGCTACCGACCTAGCTCCAGAGTCAAGGACAGGTCTTTTCTAAAGATAATAGGGTAGGAGATTAGAGGAGGACACCTGAACGCTTTCCCTGGCCTCTGTGTACAGTATTTTGTTATCTGTACTTCCTATAATTACCCCAGCTCACAAGAGTTGTCACTAGAAAATTGATAGGGACCATGCTGAACTGTGGGCATAACACTGTGCCCATTAAACTCATGTGGCCAGTCTTGAACTTATCCTCCAAGGGTCCCTGCCTCTTCTTCAGTTCTTCCACTGTTACTATCATTACTCTGACAACAGTATCAAAAGATGGATATGAAACAGGAGCAGGGCTGGCTGACACTTAGGTGAAAATTAAAGGTTTTTTGTGGTAAAAAAAGAAAAAAAGAAAGGCTAACCAAATTGTTAAAAGTAAAATCAAAGTTCAAGGCTGGAGAGGTAGTTATGGGGCTAGCAGTATGGGTTATGCTTCCACAGAATCCAAGTTCAATGTCCAACACTCTTGTTGGGTGGCTTACAACCACCACCTGTAACTCCCGATCCAGAAGACCAAGCACCACAGGCAGATACACTCACTTTGACACACACATGCATACATAAAACTGAAAGTTCACCATTCACTGAAGCAAAAATATTTCTCAGTGGTAATTTGCAGATATAAATATTTCTTACATTTTGCCAAAATAACAATTTAGAAAAATAAGAACAAGATGGAACAGATGATAACATTTAAGCCATTTTTTTTCTTCTGCACAATAGAACTTTCTGTTTAATATAAGAGACATTAATTTTTACATGTTAATTATTCCTCATTTTGAAGCACATGGGAGGTCAATTAAGAAATTGACAAAGCTTTCTTCTTTCGTCTGAAAAGATTAAAGGAGAGATGTGTTCACACACAACATTAATATGCCCAGGAAAAACTAGAACTTGATTAGCAGTGCTCAAAATCAGTGTCCATGTTAAAACTGTAGGATGAAAGCTAATGGGAAAAAAGTCCTTCTTTTCACACCTCAAATAATGAGTTGAATGGAATACCTATGTGTAATACAACAGGTCCCATTAAAAAAATAGTGCTTCCAAAAGGATAACCAGGCTACAATATACAGCCCAGAGAAGCTAGGTAACAAGGAGGATCCTGAGAGAGATTCATGGATCCCCCTATGAAGTGGAAATAGATGAGCTCTCCTGGGTAAACTGAGGTTGAGGGGGTAAAGGGGAAAGGATGTGGGATGAGGACATGAGGGAATAGGATGAGCCCCCTTTCCCCACTCTTGGAATTTAGGGATAATATTCATCTTCATAGGGTTGGTCTTAGTTACTTGGAGTTGGGTTTGGAAGGTGATACTTAGACTTGGTTATCTCTTTTAGACAGGAATAGGGTATGGTTGGGAAAGGTATGGTTCAGAATGGATATAGGTAGATTAGCCTATTTTCTTGTGAATTATTTAGTAAGAGTGAGACATTAGTATTACAGCTTACATTGTTATATATTCTTATTTGTGGTAACCTATGTAAAATTAAGTTTATTCCCGTCCTGGAAGAATTGTATTTTATATTTGTTATATTGTGTGAAATTTTTCCATTTATGTTTAAGGCACATTATACTTGCCATATTCTATGTATGTATACTTTTGCTTGTATTCAAGACATTTTGTATTTTGATACAATTTGGGATATTTGTCTTTCTGCCCTTTAGAGCTCTACCTCTTGTTTAGACATTTTTACTCTACCTCTACTTTAGGAATTTACATGTATACATACATACATACATACATACATACATACATATATATATATAGTTATATTGTTTAGGTATTTATCCTTGCTTTACTCAAGGAAGTTTTATTCAGGTTTTTTAGCCAAGTTCCTGAGTATTAAAGATTATCTTCACCCATGTTTCCTTTGCCTATGAGATTAGTCAGACATAGATGCTTAATCTTCAATCACTTCATAGACCTGCAGAACATGGCATTTAAATGTTTTTATATTAGTACTCTGTTGACATGAGACACTGTTGCTCCTGACAGCACTGTGCACTTTCCCGAAAGTATGTTGGACACTGTTGTTGCTACTTCTGGAGTTCATCCTCACTTCGGCTAATGGCCTCTTGGGCAAGGACCTGCCTCAACCCTGACCACTAATTTGGACATACGGTCCTATGTGCTTGCAGGAGACAAACATAGAAGACTGCCAAACTTTGCCAAGTCAGGGTAAGACAGCCTTTCTACCTCCCCGCTTTTGTTGTGGTCTGTCAAATACTCCTGGCCTTAGCCAAAACTGGCTGTTACAACATTGCTGTGAGACCTTGGATGACTGTCCAGGTAGCTTGCTGTTTCTATCCTCGCTGCACCTTTTGGAAGTTGCCCATCCGTACTTCCTGTCTACCCTAGTATCGTTATTTTCCTTCTCAGGTCTTGATGAGGTTGTAGATTAAACTATCATAAGTATTATTCTCTCTTCCTAGTTAGATATATTAGGTACTAGACTTAAGCTTTCCAGCTTAGGACAACTCTATTGTAAACTCCCTTATGCCTTCACCCTAGGACTAGGTATGTTTGTGGTTTTGTTCTCCATTTTTCTTTTCTTAGAGCACACTTGTTATTCACTGTTTTGTATATAGTTTTGTATCGAGATTAAATCTTTTCTTAGACTAAAAGGGGAATTGTAGTGGGGTATTCACTGTGTCTGCTTCTATGGCACTGACCACACCCATTGAGGGGTGGAGCCAGGGGCGGAAATGACCTGTGGGACTTGGTCTCGGAAGGAGGCCGGAGAATGCGCTTTTTTTGGCGGGACACGGAGAGAGGAGCATCCAGTTCTAACTGCTGTGTTCATCTGTCTGTGTTGTGAGTTGTTTCTCCCTTAATAAACATCTATTTGTTTATCCTGACCCTTATTAAACTTCAATAGGGGAAGAGCTTTGTTGACTCCCCATGAGAGGCCTTACCCTTTCTTGGGTGTATATAGGCAAAGGGACAAGGAGAGGGAAGGGGAACTGTGGTTGGTATGTAAAATGAATAAAAAGTTTTAAAAAGTGTGCTTTCATACATTAAGTAAAGCTTAAAAGAAAAGTAATACCTGTCAACCCCAGAGAAAAGGTTTTCCACTGTTCATTCATGGGTGTCTCACAACATAGAATTTAATAAATAAGGGCTTGTGTGTATGTCTATGTGTGTGGTGTTTGTGAGTTGTATATACATGTCTACATACATACACAAAACAGAAATGGGCATTTATGCCCTGCTCTATAAACTCTTCTTTATTCCTCTGAGACAGTGCCTCTTGATGAATCCTAAGGAAGGCTGGTAACCAGCAAGCCCCAAGGATCTTTTTGTCTCCACCCACACAGGGCTGGGGTTAAAGGCAAACATACAACTCTACCTGGCATTTTGCACAAGTTTCCATCTCCAGCCCTAAAATAAGTCAATTCATGAATCATCCCAAGAAGTCAAGTTACTTGTGCGGTACACTTATTATCTCTACAGTGCTTCATTTTACATGTAAGCTTGACCTGGTGTAGAATAACCAGAGAACCGGCTATACATTTCTAAGTGTGTCTATGAAGATTTTTCTGGAAGAGATCACTAATTTAGTTGGTGAATGAGTAACTCTCCCTGGTGGGCTTTGTGTACAAAGTTAAAGGTTTTTTTTTTTTTTTTTTATCACGCATAAAGTTAGGAGTTCACATGAATCCTGCCTGTAAAATCAATGATTTTACAGCCCAGCACTCTGGACTCTCTGGACTGCAAAGCCACAGTAGAGTCTCTTAAGATTAGGTCTCTGACTTACTAGCCTTCAAACTAAACCACCAACTTCCCCGAGTCACTCTATGGTACAAAATCTGTAGACTTTCAAGTAGACTCCACATTCTCCACAATCATTCACCACATCTCACATCCTCTAACCGATGTCTCTGCCCTATTTGTTCTGTTTCATTAGAGAACCAAAACTTGATTACAATGTCCAAAACATTCAAAATGATTACATACTGTTATAATAGTTTGCTGGGGGGGGAGGGGATTATGTTAAATGAAATCTCTATATCCATCACACTTCAAAAGTTCTGAAGAAAATAAACTGCCTCACTGCTATCTGTGTGGCAGCTCTGAGCTTGAACAGAATTAAAGTTTACATCATTCAAACATTCATCCATTTAGCAAGCCTCTGTTGAGTAGCTATCAAACATCAGATACCATGCTGGGTAATAGAGATTCAAGTTAAGCCAATTCATAGAGCCTTCCTGTCTCAAAGGTAAAATGTTTCTCACTTTCTTGATATAAGCTTCTCAGACTCTACTGCCACTAAAAACTACAAGACGGAAAATGGTCTGTGGGTTGAAGAACAAGAGAGTCAGAACAGAGTGGTAAGCACATACATATGCACCCACAGAAGCCATGGCTGACATGCTCTGGGAATGATGGGAAGTCTTAACCTTGGCAGCCATATCTCTTTTGGAATATTTGGAGGTAAGCTAGTATCAAGCATGTCTAACAAGGGGACTCACAGTGAGCTGTTGATATGATCCAGAGAAAAACAGTATGGCTTCATCTGTAGTGGGAGTGGTAACATTAGCCAAACATGAAAATATGCAAACACCAGGAAAGAACAAGTGTCTCTTGTGCTTACTGACAAAATCCAGACAGGGAGAAAGCAAATGGTAGTGCATTCATCCATCCTCTTCTTGTCCTCCAGATCCATGGGCCAATTTCAATTTTACTTTATGCCATCTTCCTGTATCCAGACCTTTTATTACTACATGTATTGATTGTACTAACAGTATGCACATTTGCAAGAATGTTACAGTAAGCAATAAAAAACAATGAAAGAAGAATCATTTTGTAGATTGAAAATCCTTAAAGGAATGTTTGCCAAAAAAGGTGAGGAAATGACCGTGTGCTTTGGTGATATATTATTTATGATTTAATAAAGCTTTCCTGAGGGTTAAAGCTTAAAGCTGAAGATTAGTGAAGCAAAGCAGCCAAGCCAGTAGATCTTAGGTCTACCCAGCTGAAATGAAAATTGTGTCTCCCCAGCTCCTCAGAGGCAAAAGCTCTAAGTTCCTGTCTGCTCCTGACTTTTATTCCTTTCTCCATCTAGCCATATCTTCATACCTCCACCTTCTTACTGCTGAGATTAAAGGTGTGTGATCCCAGATGCTGAGATCACCTTTGTGTGAGCTGTTTCTTTTAGGACTGGATCAATTTGGTGTAGTCAGTGCAGCCTTGAACTAACAAAGAGCCTTCTACCTCTTAATCTTGAGTCCTGGAATTAAAAGTGTGTAGCACCACATCCTAGCTTCTATAGCTAGCTAGTGTGCTAGCTTTGCATCCTGAACCTTCAAGTAAGCTTCATTAAATCATAAGTAATATTTCACCACAATGTGCAATATGTATTATGATATGTGTGCATATAATGTGCCTGCATACAATGTGTGTGAGTGCATATATGTGTACTATCACAGGCACAGGCATGGTATGGCCTGTGTGTGGTAGTCAGAGGACAACCTCCGGAGTCTGTCCTCATCTTTCACCTTGTTTAAGACAGTGTCCTTGCTGTTCCTCCATACATACCAGACTAATTGGGCTTCCAGCTTCCTGAAATTTCCTTGTCTGGATTATGGACACATGAGTGACATCTTCCTTTTAAATAGGTTCTGGGTTTCAAACTCAGGTTTTCATACTTTCACAGAGAATGCTATTACCCATGAGTCATCTCCCTAGCCCCCAAACTATCCTTTATGAATCTCCTTTCCATAGAGGAAGGTGTATATGTTCTTTCTAGCTCTGATGCTATGACCATGACATGCTTCTTTGACAAGTTAGGAAAAAATTATCAAAGTCTTGAAATAGCTCAAAAAGCAATCCAGTAACTAGCCACTACTATTTTAGAAGTGAGCCATTCCTTCTGCCCAGTGTCTTCATGTATGACAGGCAGACATCAGCTTTGTAAAAACAACAGTGACTTTCCATTCTATCTACACCATATGACTGGACACTGATTCCTAAGGTGGGTTGATTACTGTCTAAGACACTGTTGTATTATGTATTTAGTATTTAAAACAGATGGTTTGAGTACCCTAAGTAAACATTCCTCTCTTGCAAAACGCAAACCAGCTAACAGACTTTCAAGCCCTCAGATGACTTTTCAGGTCTGCTGTCTCACGAATCCTATTTATATTTACTGTAACTCTTGATAGTGACACTGGGATATTTTCCTAAATTAATAGATGAATTTTAAAATACTTTAAAAACTAAATCCATCAACTTTCTGTTCAAGTCACCATGCCACAGTAGCTGTTTTTCATGTTTAACAAATTATCAATCCCTCCTTGATCTATCCAGAATTAGTAACGAGAAAGAGCAAGCTTGCATTAGTTATGGCACCTGTGGTGTCAACAACAAAGTCATCTTGAACTCCCTGTAAGGCAGACAGGTAGGGTGAGAGGCTGCAGTTAGGTAATGAAGGTGGTAAACTTCCAAGATGGCCACCCTCTTCCTCAGGTTCCTGACTTGTGACAAAAGCTGTCAGCTTAAAACAAGGGCTTTGTAGACTTGGTCTTTGTCTCTTGCCAGCAGGTTGAGGCACTGGCTCAACAGGCTTCAAGGCCTGATCACAACAATTCTAGGCCAGTTAACCATTCTAGCTTCCATCAAACTTAACAACCCCAAATTAGGGCAGGGAAACACTTCAGAAGCTTCATATCTCTCAGCTCTCAAGAAGACAATGGGCATTTTGGCTTTCCAAGATTCCACCTAGCTCCTCTTTTTGACAAAGGGTCTTTTTCTTGGTGTGCCTGGGTCAGGCTTTGTTTCCTCACCTGAAATAAGCAGAAATGTCTGCTTCAGATGCGAATTCTGTCTGCTGGGCTTGCTCTGCTGCTGTCATTCTCTCGATTTTTTTTTCTGTCTTTTAATTAACTGGCAGAGAAAAAAGAATCAGATCAAGACCCTAAACCTAAAACATCTGCATGGACTTCCATCATTCTCCTAAACTTTTAATGAATAAAACAAAATATATGTTTAACATTTTTCCACAGGATGGAGGCCACTACACTTCAAACAACACAGACCGAGGCCATTGGTTTTCTAGCTGAAAAATATAATTATGAACATTCAGACCACTGTTCAAAGCATTTGTTTCCTACTTTGATTTCAGAAGCACAAAGAAAACATTTCTTGTCCATTTTAAAAGAATTACTTTTCGATTAGCGCTCATATGAAAATGTTACAACCCAATAAAACAATAAATAAAAACCTACTTGGAAAAACATAAGCACAAGTCTTAAGGAAAAAGTTATTGGTTGATCATCCAATCAACTAGGCTTATCCAGATGAACCTTTGAGGGCAGAAGTCGCAGAATTTAGTAAAATTACTATTCTAATCTCAGTGGGGTTTCCCCCATAGTACCCATTCCATTACTCTTATTTTTATTATTTGTAAAGTTCTTTACTATTTGTAGCCCATTAGCCTGCTTTTGTCTCTCTCAGAACCACACATCTCCACCATGCTTGTACTTATTGCAGGAATAAACAAAAGCATGGCATTTTAAGGAGAGATCTCACAGAGCCTTCAGGAAGTTTATATTTCACTGGAAACTCAAAGGCTCCTCAGCAGGACCCAGAAGAGCAGCTGCTTCCTCTCAGGGAATTTAAATGTGCTTTGATCCTGCCAGCCTTCATTCTCACCCAGCCAAGTTCTTTCTCTAGCAAACTGGGAGAGCAGAGAGATTTCAGCTGGGGGCAAAGCACCGCTCTCCAAGAGGTAAACCTAAGTTTGAGCTTGGGACTCACTGCATCCTTGGCGAGGATGACTCCTGCTGCTTCTCCTCTTGCAGAAACTGTATTTATTCAGCGAATGTTTAAACATTCACAAATTATTGCTTAACTAACCCTTTGTTCAGAAGTCAACTAAATCAAGTATAATTTGTAGACAGAAAGCCAAAAAATGAGTAGGCTAAATTAGAATCCAGAGGGAGGTCCATGCTTTCCATTATCCCTCTGCCCAGACCACCAAGAATTTCCACATGTCCATGTGACTTTATTCAAGAGCCTCCAGTGTGACCTTCGGTTTTCAAATGTAAAGCTCCAGGAACATTGTAGCGGGTTCTTTTAATGATTAGTTTGTTCCACAAGCATAGGCCAAGTGCAGAATAAACTTTTGAACACATTTTTACCAAACTATATAATTACCTATCTTACAGGTCAGTGAACTATAGTCGCCATCATCTGTTATGAGTAAAGTTTTATTGGACACAGCCACACTCACTTCCATACATTGTATATTTTGTCTGTCATCTATTGGTTGCTTCTGTAGTTAATAGCAAAGCTGAAATGGAAACTTCACAGAATAGTGTGAAAGAGAACATTCAGCCCATCTGCCCAAAATGTTTGCCTTGTGTGCCCTTGTGAAATAAATTGACCAATCTTGGTTCTAGTTATCACTAAGGCTCAGTAGATTTTGATTAAGTGATGTAATTCATGCTTTATTCCAAGGGAAGGTGGAAAAATGCAAGATAGTGTATGGGAGGAAATAGACTTGACTAAAGTCTAGGTGAGGGAAAAGGCTTCATCTACGTGGTCCAAAAGTGTGAAAAACTCTGGAGAGTTACTGAAAACCTTTAACTCAAGTAACTGGCTGTGAACATGCTCCTTGGAATTGAGCTAACCTAGCCTCCTGGTATCTCTGAAACCCACTGGTAAACAGTGGGCTGGATATAATGCTTCCTACTGAGGTCAAGGCACACAAGTGAATCAATGGTTACTTCAGAGGTTTAATTTGTCACTTTCATCTCTTAAGCATTCCTTTTTCTGTTTAGTTTTAGTTTTTGAGGCCTTGACTAAAACCCAAATGAAAACGAAAATCTTGAACGTGTCAGTTCTCAAACTTCCCAAGTGCTGCAGCTATTGGGTCTCACTCCCACCAAGAATTTCTGGCTTTCTGAGTCTGGGACAAGTCCTGATGTATCAGCATGCCCAACAAGCCCCCAAGAGATTCATAATGTTAAATTTAAGACATATAATTGGAACCAAACAAAACAGGTGGTTGTAAACGAGGGGGCACTGGGTGTGCCTGCAAGCAGGCCCTGTTGTGTTGAAGCATGAACACTTCAGTGGCTTTCAACCACAGCAAACACATCACCATCTTTCAGGTTTGGGCTTGTAGGCCTCACAGACAATTTTATTCATACATAGTGTTAAGCTACTCATTAAAGACTATTCTGTTTGACTATTTATTATATACATTAGATGGGGAAACTTACAGTAAAGTCATATAGCTTACCCTTATCTAATAACTTGTAACCCCAATGGTATGATCCCTTAGAAGGCGCTCTCATGGTAAAGATGGGGGTGGTAATTAATATTGAAAGACATCTCATACCCTATGTATTTACTGAACACCTTACAAACTGCAATATACAATCCAACATCTTAGCAGCAGTGAAAAGAATAAAATTCTTGTTGAAGGAATACTTAATTTTGCCTAATCCACTAAAAGAAACTCACAACCACAATATTGCCTAGTGCCTTGAAAAGACAAAACTATCGAAGGAACAACCTTGACTGATTTTATTTTCTTGATGCTCTTGCTCTCTTGCTGAAGTTTAGAGAACTTTGACACAGACTCCAAGGTCTTTTCTGATTATGGGCAAATGACAACTCAAGCAACAACTGCTACTGATTGAAAATGGCACCTAAACAGACATGCTTGTAGCTACCTCTTGTCTCCTAGAACACTTAGAAATAATTCAGGTATGACTTCTTATCAGCTTGATATTTGATGCCTGTAAATTTCTACCTCTGTTCAACATAATAGTCTCTGACAGAGTGAACACCATCTGGAAAACATTGAAATGTCCTTAAGAGGTTGTTTATCTACTCCCATCCCCAAAGGATGGCCAGTCAATAGTACATTATTTTTGCTTGTTAACATGTAGGGGGTGCCAGGCTTTCTTTCTTTCTTGCTTTCTTTCTTTCTTTCTTTCTTTTTTTCTTTATTTATTTATTTATTTATTTAGAAAGAATCATTTTACATATCAATCCTCCTATTCCCTCTCCCTTCCATCCTCCCGTGCCCCCTACCAACTCACACCCAGCCCACCCCCACCCGCTTCCCAAGGATAGTGAGGCCTTTCATGGGGAATCATCAAAGTCTTTCACATCATTTGGGGGATGGCCTAGGCCCTCCTCCGTGTATCTGGGCTGAGGCAGTATCCCTCCATAAAGAATGTGCTCCCAAAGTCCATTTGTATACTAGGGATAAATACTGGTTCCAGTGCTAGAGGTCCAATACACTGCCCAGGCCTCCTAACTGGCACCCACATTCAGAGGGCTTGGTTCCGTCCAATGCTGGTTCCCTAGCTTTACTACTCAGGTCCCTGTGCTCTCACGAGGTCAGGTCAGCCGTTTCTGTAGGTTTCTCCAGCACTATCTTGACTCTTTTGCTCATCACTCCTCCCTCTCTATAACTGGATTCCAGAGTTTGGCTCAGTGCTTAGCTGTGGGATCCTAGTTCTTTTCCATCAGCTACTGGATGAAGGCTCTAGGTTGGCAATTAAGGTATGCATCAATCTCTTTATAGAGGAAGGTCATCAAAGTCGGCCACTCCACTATTGCTTAGATTCTTGGAGTCATCTTTGAGGGTCTCTGAACATTTCCCTAGTGCCAGATTTCTCATTAAACCTATACTGACTCCCTCTATTAAGGTATCTCTTTTCTAACTCTCCTCTAGTCTTCCCCTGACTCAATCTTCCAGATCTCTCTTGCTCTCCTCCCCCCTCCCTTTTCCCCTTCTCTTTTTCCTATCTCCCTCTCCTCTCCCCAAATACTCACAATTTGCTCAGGAGTTCTTATCCTGTTCCCATTCTTCAGAGGAACCATGTATTTCTCCTTGTTTCCTAGTTTCTCTGGTGGTGTGGATTGTAGGCTGATAGTCATTTGCTCTATGTCTAATATCCATATATGAGCAAGTACATACCACCCTTGTCTTTCTGTGACTGGGTTACATCACTCAGGATAGTTTCTTCTAGTTCCATCCATTTGCCTGTGGATTTCAAGATTTCATTGTGTTTTTTTAATGTTGAGTGATGCTCCATTGTGTCAATGTACCACATTTTCTCCATTTATTCTTCAGTTGAGGGGCATCTACATTTCTTACAGGTTCTGGCTATTACAAACAACACAGCTATGAACATAGCTGAACATATGTACTTGTTGTATGACTGTGCTTCGTTTGGTTATATGCAAAGAGTAGAATTGCTGTATCTTGAGGTAGACTGATTCCCATTTTCCCGAAGAACCACCATACCGATTTGCAAAGTGGCTGTAGGAGTTTACATCCTCACCAACAGTGCAAGAGTGTACCCCTTTCTCCACATCTACTCCAGCAAAAACTGTCTTTGGTCTTTTAGATTTTGGCCATTCGGTCAGTGAAAGAGGGTATCTCAGAGTTTCTTTGATTTGCATTTACCTGATGGCTAAGGATGTTTCATAAGTGTCTGTCAGCCATTGTAAATTTCTTTATCGAGACTTGTCTACTTAGTCCTTAACCCCACTTTTTAATTAGGTTGTTTTATATTTTGGTAACTAGCTTCTTGAGTTATTTGTTTATTTTGGAAATCAGACCTCTGTCAGATATAAGATTGGTGAAGATGTTTTCCCATTGTGTGGGCTGCCGTTTTGTCTTGTTGACTGTGTCCTTTGCCTTACAGAAGTTTCTCAGTTTCAGGAAGTCCCATTTACTAATTGTTTATCTCAGTGTCTGTGCCACTGGTGTTCTGTTTAGGAAGCAGTCTCCTGTACCAATTCATTCAAGGGTACCTCTCAATTTCTCTTCTAAGAGGTTCAATGTGGCTGAACTTATGTTGAGGTCTTTGATCCATTTGGACTTAAGTTTTGTGCATGCTGATAGGTAAGGATCTACTGAAGTCTTCTACATGTCAGCATCCAGTTATGCCAGCACCATTTTTTAAAGATGCTTTCTCTTTTCCATTGTATAATTTTACCTTGTTTGTCAAAAATCAGGTGTTCATAGGTGTGTGGATTAATATCTGGATCTTTCATTTGATTCTATTGGTTTATCTATCTATTTTTGTGCTAATACCAAGCTGTTTTCAGGACTATAGTTTTATAATAGAGCTTGAAATCAGGGATGGTGATGCCTCTGGAAGTTCCTTTATTGTACACGGTTGTTTTGCCTATCCTGGATATTTTTATTTTTCCATATAAAGTTGAGTACTGTTCTTTAAAAGTCTGTGAAGAATTGTGCTGGGATTTTGAGGGGATTTCATTGAATCTGTAGATTGTTTTTGGCAAGATTACCATTTTCACTGTGTTGATCCTACCTATCCAAGAGCATGAGAGCTTTCCATTTTCTGGTATCTTCTTTAATTTCTTTCTTTAAAAACTCAAAGTTCTTATACAGACATTTCCCTTGTTTGGTTAGCATTATGCTAAGATATTTTATGTAGTTTATAGCTATTGTAAACAGTGATGTTTCTCTGATTTCTTTCTCAGCCCATTTATCATCTGTAAATAATATGCCTATTGTTTGTTTTATTTATTTATTTAATCTTGTATCCTGCCACTTTGCTGAAGGTGTTTATCAGCTAAAGGAGTTCCTTGGTAGAATTCTTTGGGTCAGTTATATAAACTGTCATATCATCGGCAAAAAGTGAAAGTTTGACTTCTTCATCTCTGATTTGTATCCCCTTGAATTCCTTTTGTTGTTTTATTGCTCTAGCTAGAACTTCGAGTATAATACTGAAGAGATATGGAGAGAGTAGACAGCTTGTCTTGTTCCTGATTTTAGAGCAATCATGTTGAGTTTCTCTCCACTTAGTTTGATGTTGGCTATTGGTTTGCTGTATATTGCTTTTATTATGTTTAGGTATGTTCCTGTTATCCCTAGTCTCTCCAAGTCCTTTATCATGAAGGGGTGTTGGATTTTGTCTAAGGTTTTTTCTGCATCTAGTAAGAAGATCGCATGTTTTTCCTTTATCAGTTTATTTATATAATGGATTACATTGATGGATTTTCATAAATATTGAACCATCCCTGCATCCCTGGGATAAAGCCTACTTGATCATGGTGGATTATTTTTCTGATGTAAAATAATCAATTTTACGTATGATTCAATTTGCCAGTATTTTATTGAGTATTTTTGCATCAATATTCATGAGGGAGAAAATATTCTATAGTTCCCTTTCTTAGTTGTGTCTTTGTGTGGCTTGGGTACCAAAGGTAATTGTAGTCTCATAAAGAGTCTGTAGAAGACCCTTCAGCTTCTGTCATGTGGAACAGGGAACAGTTTGAGGAGTATTGATATTAACTCTTCTTTGAATTTGTGGTAGAATTCTGCACTGAAGCCATCTGGCCCTGGCCTTTCTTAGGGGAGGGACTTTTAATGACTGCTTCTATTATAGGTCTATTTAAATTACTTATCTGTTCTTGATTTAATTTTGGTTTAAGTGATAGCTATCCAGAAAATTTCCCATTTGTTTTAAATTTTCCAATTTTGTTGAGTACAGGTTTTCAAAATATGACCTGATGATTTTCTGGATATCCTCAGTTTCCCTTCTTATGTCCCCCTTTTCATTTCTGATTTTGTTATTGTTAATTTGTATTCTCTCTCTCTCTCTCTCTCTCTCTCTCTCTCTCTCTCTCTCTCTCTCTCTCTCTCTCTCTCTCTCTCTCTCTCTCTCTCTCTGCCTAACCAATAGTGTGGATAAATTTTCATCTATCTTGTTGATGTCTTTAAAGAACCAAATCTTTGTTTCATTGATCCTTCATATTGTTTTCCTAAATTCTACTTTATTGATTTTAGCCCTTAAATTGATTATTTCCTGGTGTCTACTCCTCCTGGATGAGTTTTTTTTTTTTCAAGAGCTTTCAGTTGTACTCTTACTTCTCTAGTATGACTATCTTCCAGTTTCTTCATGTGGGCATTTAGTGCTATGAACTTTCCTCTTAGCATTGCTTTCAAAGTGTCTCATAAGCTTGAGTATGTTGTGTCTTCATTCTTTTTTAATTCTAGGAAGTCTTTAATTTCTTTATTTCTTCCTTGACTGAGAAATGTTACAATTGAGCATTGTTCAGTTTCCATGAGTTTATAGGGTTTTTGCAAATTTGTATTGTTATTGAATTCTAACTTTAAGACATGGTGATCCAATAAGATACAGAGGGTTATTCCCATTTTTTTTGTATCTGTTGAGGTTTGCTATGTTGCTGAATATGTGGTCAATTTTAGAGAAGGTTCCATGTGGCGCTGAGAAGAAGGTATATTCTTTTTTGTTTGGATGGAATGTTCTATAAATGTCTGTTAAGCACAATTGGGTCATAACTTCTATTAGTTCTTTTGTTTCTTTGTTAAGTTTGTTTCTGGCTGTCCTGTCTAATGGTGAGAGTGGGGTGTTGAAGTCTCCCACTACAAGTGTGTGAGGTTTTATGTCGGATTTAACTTTTAGTAACATTTCTTTTTCGAATGTGGGTCCTTTTGTATTTGGGGCATAGGTGTTCAGAAATTATACTTCATCTTGATGGACTTTTCCTGTGATGAATATGAAATGACCTTCTTCATCTCTTTGGATTGATTTTGGTTTGAAGTCTAACTTGTTAGATATTAGGATAGCTACACCTTCTTTCTTCTTGGGTCCATTTGATTGGAAGATATTTTCCCAACCCTTTACCCTGAAGTAATGTCTGTCTTTGAAGCTTAGATCTGTTTCTTGTATTCAGCAAAAGGATGGATTCTGTCTTTGTATTCATTCTGTTACCCTGTGTTCGGTAAGCTTCTTGTACTTTCATAGGTATGTTCTTCTTTAACTTGGAAAAAGTTTTCTTCTATGATTTTATTGAACATATTTTCTCAAGCCTTGAGCTGTATTTCTTCACCTTCTTATATATCTATTATTCTTAGGTTTGGCCTTTTCATGATATCCCATATTTACTGGATATTTTGTGTTAGGGATTTTTGGACTTAGGATTTTCCTTAGTCAATGACTCCATTTCTTCTAGTGAGACTTCAACACCTGTGCTTCTCTCTTCTAACTCATGTATTCCATTAGTTATACTTACATCTGTAGTTCCTGATCATTTACTCAGCTTATCTATTTCCATCATTATATCATTCTATGTTTTCTTTATTGTTTTGTTTCAGCTTTCAATCCTTTCAGTGCAGTCTTTGAATGGTTTCTTTCACTTGTTTGGTTTTGTTTTTTGTTTTGCTTTGTTTTTCTTTTTGTTTTTTGCTTTCCTTGCTTTCTTTAAGCATTTGTTTATTTCTTTAATTATTTTGTTTTGTTTTCTTTTGTTTTGTTTTTGGTTTTGGTTTTGGTTTTGGTTTTTTTTTTTTTGTCTTTTCTGCCATTTCTTTAAGGGATTTTCTTATTTCCTCTTTGAGGGTCTCTATCATCTTCATGAAGTTGTTTTTAAGGTCCTTCTCCTTCTGCTTCATCTGCATTGGGATGTTCAGATCTTGCTGATGTAGAGTCCCTAGAGTCTGGTGGTGTCATATTGGTCTTTTTGTTGTTGAATGTGTTTTTACACTGTCATTTTCCCATCTCTTCTTCCAGTGGATGCTGGTGAAGTCTCTCCACCTTTTCTTGTTTCCTAGTGGGTGTAGGTGGGTCAAAACTTCAATGTCAGCAACTCTGAAAAGTAAGGCATCTCCTGGTATTCTCCTCACCCAAAGGGAATAGGGGGCCAAGACCGAGATATGGGCAGATTTCAGATGGTCCAACTTCAAGCTGAGGGTCTTAGTGGGCCATATGGGCCTATACAGGATGGTCTGGGCTGCCAGGGTGGATTTACTACACACAAAGCAGAGCCAGGAAACTTGCTTTTCTTTTTGTCTGTTTGCTTTCTATAATCTTCCTCTGTCTTTCAAATGTAAATATCTGTCCAACCTCCTCTCCTAGGTAGATGAAAGTGAGTTATATCTTGGCAATTTCCTTCTGGGCTTTACATGATGTCTCTTGCTCACTATACTGGGTTCATCAACCAAATGGTTATTTATTCATATTTCCATCTAGATTAGAATATACCAAACATGATGACACAGAAGCTGTTGAGAGGTAGAGTTTTCCTTTTCCTTGTGCAACTGTTGGAAATAGAAAGGTGCACATTCACGCTGCTCTAGTATGGACACACCTTGAGTCTTGTTTGCCTCTTATTCTGCCCTAGTGCAATCTGTGTGCCCTGAGTTGGATTATCATTTTGCCAAATAAAATGATTCACCTAACATTTCTGAGTGGGGAAATAAATGCTTCAGTGCTTCTGGGTTTTGAAAACTCTGGATATTATGAAATATTCCATTTCTTTATAAACTAAATACAGTGTTTCTAAGCCTGTTTGTTTGAGATGTTCTTTCAGGGTTTAAATTTTCCTTAATAGACACTGGTTTCCAAGTCAGTTCTATATATAATAGATAGTAACTGAAGAATGTAGCAAGCCAACCCATTTTTATATGTGACTACCTTCCTTCAGTTCGTGGTGGAGTCCACCTCCACAAAGCCCTTGAAAATCAGCTTAAAGTTGAACCTCTTATAGTGGGATTTGTGATCCATGTGAGTCCTTACTGATAACTTTCTCTTCACATTCCAGACACTGCAACTTCTGAAATATTCATTGCACATACCCTAAGCTCTTATCAGTATTATGAATTACTAGTTTCTGTCCAGTATAAGGTCTTTGAGGACAAATTACATGGGGCAAATTTTTCTGTGCCCATCATAGAGCTTAGATTATTAAGCAGTACAGTTCAGTTGAACAGGAAGAGAATAATCACCGGAATATTGATAAAAATGGTCATTTACTAAAGAATATTTATTGGGAATTTTCTCCAGCAGAAAATTGTTCAACTAAATTCAACTAGTAAATTGAAGAAGAAAAACCTTAAGATGAGTGTGGTACCTCATATTACTAGAATTCCAGAGGAAGAGGGATCTTGAGTTCAAGGCTAAGTAGTGCTACACAGTGAGTTCAGACCATCAAAGGTGATTCAGTGTAACCTAGTCTCAAAAATTAAAAGAAAGTGGGAACTTGTATACAAAAATGGTTAATACAATGTTTGAAGTCACTGCACTGAATTTGAAATGTTGGTGTTTTCTTTTGCTGTTACAACACCATCTGAGAACAGAACAAGCTCCTCAAGTTTAGGAAATTTAGCCTCAGAATGAAAAGTACACTTATTGTTCAATGGGCTTTAAAAATATTTGCTAATTAATTAACTCATTAATCACTAGATAAACTGAAAAACTGAAAATGGCTGATCAAATGGCTATGGTGGCAGCAATTAAAAGCAGACATGCACAACTTTGTTCTAGACAGGTGAGAAAGAGGAGTGTGACCTATTAGGGCTGGGGCTGGGTTTTAATTTTTCATTTATTGCCTGGCTTTTGGCATAGAGAGTATCTAACCAACTTTGATATTAGACAGTGCGTTACCTCTTCTGCCAGCCAGCTCACCACACCAGCTTTCTACACACTAGATGCTGGCCTTTCTCAAAACCAAATATAGTGCCATTCATCCTGAATAAATTTGTAGGAGGAAGACAGAGGGACAGAAGAAGTCCCTTCTACAAAACAGCTACTCTCCATTTAATCAAATGAACCATACTCAAAAATTAAATGAGAATTCCAGAGTTGGACACTAAGTAGCTATGATCATCTGAACTCTAGGATAATACTGAAATTTAAACCTGCCCTCCTGACTTTTATTTTGAAGGGCATCTGTTCTCTGAGGAGTAACTTTGGCCTTCTGCCCCTCCTAATGTGGAGATAGGCTGAGCTTGAATATGGGCAGGTGGCAGCCTCATGCTAACCCACACCAGAAAACTACCCCTGCCCCCCTTCTCAAAGCAATCTTAAAATCAATCCAGTGTTTCCTGGAGAGGCTGACATCACCCTCTCCTGACAGAGAAAAGAACTAAGACACTTACTTTGTGCTCATTAAAATTCTGTGTACTACACTATGCAGGAGCCAGTGCCCATTTCAGGGCAGCTATAAAACAAAGCAATAAGTGTTCTTGTCTCTGTGGCCCAGGTGGGGAGAAGAGGTGTCCTGAGGGAGAAGGGCTTGTAAAGAAAACCAGAGGAATTCATCTGATAATGCTTATGGAATTCTAGAGATAAAATGAATGTCAGTTGTATACCTAGATAAAACTTCTGAGACAGAATTTTAAGCTGAGGCAGGCCAGCCAGAAAGGTGCTAACAGACACTTAAATATGGGGACATTCTTTCTACCTAGGAAATTGAAAACATGATTCATGTTTCTTTCATTATTTCCATTAAGTCATTTTTCTTCTCACAATATATTTTAAGGAGAAAATATCCATCACTCATCTTGCTACTATGTCTATAAACATGGGAACTGATTCTCCCAGATCTCTGTGCACAGAGATGTGAAAGCACACACCTTACCTATGCAAGTAGGGATGCGCATAGACATTTGTTCTCAGGGCCACTTTGCTCTAGCTGCTAAGGTAGAGGGATTCTGAGGATTAGCTGCGGCTCAGTGTGTCTGATTCTGTTGGTGGGAGGCAGGGTGGCTCTGCCACTCCTTTACCCCCATGTCAGCACCTTTTTACCATTATGTCATCCACTCAGAGGTGCAGAGACTCCAGGGTTCATCCTGAGACAGAGGAGCTTTGCACTGGGAGGTTCCACCCAGAGTTGAGACAAGACCTCATAACTCAAAATCCACAGGCTGCACTTTCCACAGAAGCAATGACAAAGAATCCAGAAGAAAACAACCACTCTGGTTTTGAGCATTCTTCTTGGGTTTTGGCTTTTATTAATTAATTTATTTTGGGTGGGATATTCATGCCACACCTCAAAACACATGCAGAGATCAAAAGATAATTTTCAGCAGTCAGCTGTTTGCACCTCTTGGGTTTCAGAGCAGTGAACACCCTCACCCCTTTAGCTGTCTCACTGGCCCTGTTATGATTTGTGGAAACGGTTGTGCAATAAGCTCTGATCTAGAATTTGCTATGTAGTTGTTGATGATCTTCAACTTCTAATCCTACCTCTTGAATGCTGGGATTATAGGCAGGAGCCACCATGTCTCATTTATTTCATGCCATGCACTTTACCAACTGAGTTTCATTCCCAACCCTGACTTTGAACATGCTATATCAAAGATTCTTCTCCCTAGATCACAGACAGACCAAAATTCAAATATTCTGATGATATTCTTGTATTCTTGTGGCAGAAACTGTGCTTGCTATTCTACACACACACACACACACACACACACACACACACACACACACACACACGCATCCAAAGAGACACAGCAGGAAAGAAGGGAGAGAGAGGGAGAAAGGGAGAAAGACAGAGAAAAAGTACAAGGGCCGTGAATATTGTAAATACAAGGCTCCCATTCTAAGTCTTCTTTGGACAAGCTTTCCTTTGAAAGGAAAAGGAAAGCAGGCAAGTTCTTATAGGAAGGTGCTGTTGCTGCTTAATAGAGGAGGAAGGCATCTTCATCTCTATCTACATCCTCTCTTTCAGAAACAGCCAGGCATTCTCCAGTAGGATAAGGCCATGTAGAAATGCAGAGATTAATAGTTATGAGTTAATAATTAAGAGAGAGCTAGCCAGTAAGAAACCTAAACCATTAGCCAAACAGTTTATGTGTGTTTATTAAGGGTTAAACATCTGCAGAACCAGGCAGAACAGAAACTCTGTGTAACATGTATGTTTTCCGCCAGCCCGCCAGGTCCTGCCACCACGCCAGTCCCCAATAACATGCAAAGACTCTGTATTTGATATAAGGCTGTTGGCCAGTTAATACCAGTTTTTATTGGCTAGCTCTGTCTTAATTATTAACCCATTTTTACTATTCTAAGTATTTTTACGTGGCTCATCTTACCGGCCAGAGTGGCTGGCGTCCTACCTCTCCAGGCTCTCCATGTTGACTCCTCCCTTCTACTTCCTCTTTCCTCCTTGTCTCCTATCCCTGCCTATCTTGCTTTCCCATTGGCCACAGTGCTTTATTCATTGACCAGTATGAGAAACATATTTACAGAATAACATCTCCCATCAACTCTGTCTACAATACAGGGCTCTCTGAGTTATCAACCCCTTAGATCAAACAGGATCAAATTCCAGTTCTGCCACTTCCCTGCTCTGTGCCCTATAGCAAATCACTAAACCACTCTGTGCTCCAGTTTCCTCCTCTACAACTACAATTATAACTGACTTAACTTCAGTGAATAATTATCAGAATTAAAAGGGGTATGTTTTCCAAGAGCTAAAGATAAACATGCCTTGAACCCACTAAGGGCTATGCAAGTGTTAGGCAAGGTTACTGGGCACACAGACACCTGGTTTCCAGCAGTTTTTACCTGGTCTATGAAGGAAAAAAGAGGCAGAGTCATTATGGCTATTGTTCCCACCCTTTGGCACAGGTTGAGCCTACCCTGGTAGGGCCTGTGTTCTTTGGGCCCACTGGTAGCTGCAGTGAGTCTGGCCAGGCCAAAGGATCCAGGTGGCCTCATGAGACATCAGCTCTAAAGAGGAGCTGGGCTCCTTTGCTCTGCAAAAAGATTTAGGCTCCGGTTTTGAACTCAATGCTGATTCTTATTTACCATTAACATCAGGAACATATATATCCTTGTACAGCACAGCTTCATGGATGTACCTTACTGGGGTTGTGAGGGGATGAAGAAAACACACACAGAGATACACTGAAATGCTAGGATCTGGTGGAAAAGCCACAGAACCCTGGAAGCTCAGCATATTTATTATAAACAGTTGTGCAGAAAGACAGAGTTATTGTATATAGATGAACAAGGATGGAGTTATTGCACATAGACAAACTAGGAAGCAGAGTTTGTGGTATACAGCTTGATTAAGGGGACAGAACTGACTAATTTCAGTGAGTGCAGTCTCTAGCAGTACAGCTCTGAGGTCATAATTATTCAGGGGTAAAGCTATGGTAGACATATATTTGCACATACTGTCAACATATGCACACAGACTAGAAGGAGGCCTTGACATCCCTCTGAGCCACAGCCTTGGAACTTTTCATTGTCTCATGGTGCTGAGACTTTGGGGTTCTCTACATGGCTGAGCCCATGTGAACAATACATTCCTCTTCTCCCCACACTTTGTTCTTATTTTGCTTTTTGATATATTCTGTTTTGCCGTGTTCTGTTTTGTTTTGTTGAGAAAGGTTCTCATGTAGCCTACGCTAGCCTCAAATTCCCTGTACATTTGAAGGTATTTTTGATCTGTTGACAGACAGTTTTGCTCAGCCTCTCAAGTGCTGAGGTTGAAAATGTGTACACTCAGATTATCTGGTTCTGGGGATAGAACCAGGGCTTTGTGCATAATAGGTAAGCATTCTACCAAGTAAGCTACAGAATAGCCCTCTCTTTGTTTTCTTCTTGCCTTTACATAATGTGCCCAATCTACTAAAATGGAAGCATACTACCTAGGTAAGATGATGACAAGATGCCACTGTTGCAGTAAAAGACTGAGCATCCAGACTTATCTGGATGTGTTATCATGGTAAAACACAAATGCATTCATATAAGTTGGAAGATTCAACTGGTAACACAGTTTTCAACATACAGAAATGATACCTTCATAAGTATGGGTATCCAAGTGTAGGTGTATCTGTGCATGCAATTGTGTCCTAAAGATTCCTATGCTCTATCTACTGGGGCAACAGAGGACTTCAGGGGCCTTCTGAGTTATAACTCATCTTTAAGGAAACAACTCAGTAGTGAAATGATTGGCCTTTGGGACAACAAGGGGCCATAACATGACATAATTAACTAGTCTGAAAATCTCAGGCCTTTAATGGTCCACCATTGCTATAGAGATACAAGACATCAGATTAGTAATTTACTTTAATCAGAAGTCACCATTAGCACTCATGAGAGCTGCCTTCTTGGCCTTGCCTTGATATGAGAAGCAAAGAGAAACTTACCCTGCCCTTTTTGTCTCCATGGCAACTAGCATAGCATCCTCAAACATGGGGAGAATTGCCAGGGAATGTCATCAATCTATCTTCATTCTTGGGTACCTGACTGTCTTGGGCACTGTTCATCTTTGTAGTCCTGGGTGTGAAACCAGAGCTGAAATTAGTGATTCCGAGGCCCTCAGAGCTCCTCTCTACACCTGAATGGACTCTGTAGTAAGCCCATCTACACTTACCACCACTTAGCTTCAGGAGTTAGGTTAATTACTTCCCCAGAGTCAGTTTCAACATCAGCAAAATGGAAATGGTGATGAATGTGTGCATCCAACCTTGACCAGCAAAGAAGAGCAACTCCGGGAAGATCTTCTTCATGCAGTTTTAACCAGGATGCTTGAACATGCATCTTCTGACCCACTGGACCCCGGGAGACCCCTGCACAGGCTTAAATCCCCTTGCGCTAACCAACCCCAGAGCTACGTGGACCCTGCAGATAGGCTACTCTACCGCAGAAGCAGACAAGCTGAACAGACTTAACCAAATAGGGGCTTGTTTATGCCAGAGAGTGCTCACCCTCGGGGAGGTGGAAGGCAGAAGCTAGCGCCATCTTTAAGGCGCGGCACTTCGCAGCTCTCTACAATGAACACTAGGATATGAACAATAAATTGGGACCAAAGCCCATCCAGAAAAGAAATGATTAAGCACCCCCATAACCCCACCCCATTCCTATCCTACCCCTCCCCATTAGCATCCCCATCACCACCATGCCCAGTATCTACCCTGCCAATGCTAGTGGCAATCCTGTGTGAATCCACATTCTGTCATGTGCTAACCAACTATAAATGTTACACTTTATTATTTGGGTTTATGGTCTTTATTTTAGTCTTTCTTCTATTATAAAGGAAAAGGTCTGAGGAAGGCATGCTCTACACCATTTTTTCCCTAACATTTGAATTATCTATAAAATTTTCAAAAATTGAATTCTTCATGTTCAGCAATCCATAGAGCAGTTTTTAGAAAGGTTGAGAAAGTTATGTTAAGAACATACCTTTATATCAGAAATGCAAAAGGTCACCTATCTATAGTGCAGAGCCTTTTTATGACCTTTTGAGCTGCATAATAAACACTCACAACTAGCCATGTCATTTACAATTTGGGAAAATTAACTATGATTAAAAGACGCCAACAAGGGCAGTAGGAAAATTCCAGAAAGCACAAGTTTGGCTTTTCTCACCTCCTCTCAGACATCCATCCTGTGCTTGGCAAAGTGCCATGTTCAGATTAACAGGCATAGCAGCCAGCTCCAAAGGGAGGTGTCGGAAAAACCTGCTAATGACAACTTCCATTTGCAGTTGCAGGGTGTCTGCTTCTCTGACACTCAGTGAGAGGCCAGACTCTGTCTTCATTATCTCCAAAGCTGTATCCTTTGGGTTTGGGGAAAGCCACATACATACACAAACCCCCAAATCCCCATATATCTGGTATAACCCATTTACCATTTATTGGGACTTTAATATAAAAGTAGCAGTCAAGCTGGGGTGGTGGTTCACACATATAATTTTAAACACTTAGGAGGTTAGGACAGTGTGATTGCCACAAGTTCAAGGCTAGCCTGGGGCACATAGTAAGACCTAGGCCAATCTGGGGTACATAGCAAGATTCTATATTACAAAAACCAAATGAATGAATGAGAGAAAGGCAACACTGTACTAGTGTATACATTGAATGTTGGAGGTGGGGTATTCGTAAGTAATTATTCAATATGTGGGGTAACTACCTTGGCAATGAAGACAAGGTGGGTTCAATATCTGAGTAAAGACTTGGGAGAACTTATCTACCTGTGAGTTGTTTCTTTAAACCCAGCCAAGGCTGTGATGTGTTGCCAAAGAGTTTAGAATAAAATTGGAGAGGAAAACTAGATTGAAATGCTTTTCAGTTACTAATGTAGAAAAGTGAGACTACACAAGGACAAAGTATCAAAACATACTTAGTTGCCAATAAACATACAGGTTGATGGCAGAGAAAGTCAGTGTAGCACATGGTGACATGAGAAGGCTTTGCAACAGCATGAGGCCTCATTGGCCAGGACTAGACAGGAGTGGCAGATGTTTTTGATCAATAGGGAGAATCTAGGGCCCCACAAAAACTAATAGGGAGATCACAAGGAGTTACCAGCCACAGATGCTCACAGTCCTGTTCAGAGCCATCTTGACTACAACCAAAACCTCATTCAGAGAACAGATGATGAACACAGCCAGAAAGTCATGTTCTGAGACAAGCATACAAGTCCTAGTCAACACATCACTCGATTACAATCTCTGAGCCAGTGAAAAACATTCAGTAATCCCTAATAAATAAAGGCACTGCTTAGGGAAGGAAAGGCAGTGACAAAAGAATCTAATCTGAGCTTCATAATCTAGACACTGTAATAATGCCGGTGGCTGTTCAAGTTCACATTCATGTTAGTAATGAATAAGGGCTCCTCTTTCACTACATCCTCACTAATATGTATTGTTATTTATTCTTGATGGTAGCACTGAGTCTTACTAATCTTCTAATTAAAATCTGCCTTCTATTATAATTGTCTGTCTTCCTTACTTCACACTTCCAGCATGTAGAGCAAGAATGGTGGTGTTTTGTTTTTTTTTTTTTTGTTTTTTTTTTTTTATCATTGTGTCATCCACAGAGGCTGGGATTGTGATTGCAATAAAAAGAGCAACAAGTAAGTTCTAATCCTTAGTTTCTTGGCAGTTTATATGAGTGCTCTTAAGGGGCAAGTTGTACTATCTAAACTATCTAAGAGACTGACTAGAAAGATGCTTTATTGTAGCTCACAATTTAAGGATACCATGCATCATGGTGGGGAGGCATGTGGTCAAAAATATGAGTCAGGTGGGCACATTGTTTCTGTAGTCAAAAAGCAGAGAAGGATGCTTGCTAGTTCTCAACTTGCTTTATTCATCCTTAGATCTCAGCCTGGGGATTTACACACAGTAGGGTAAATCTTTTCTCATCAGTTAAACCTTTCTGGACACTCAGAGAGATGATTTCCATGGTGACTCTAGATCCAGTCAAGCTGATATTGAAGATTTCATCTTACAATATTCTTTACAGAAAGAGAAAAACACATCACGTCTTGGCCTTTTGACTTAGGTCAAGCGTAGCAATAGGAGAACGACACTAAAGTTTACATGTAAGGCCCAAAGCAATCCTGAGGAAATGGAGCAATAGTATAGAGCAGTGAAACAACATTACAGCATTTCACTTTAAAGTATCTTACATGAACACAGTGACAAAAAATAAAACCTACAACCCAAAACAATAAAATAAAACAGCATAGTACTGTCATAACAGACTCATGGATGAGTGAAACAGAATGAAAGTCCTAGAAATAAGCTTACACTAATGCCAACTCAAGAAAATACACTCCTTTAAGAAATTGTTCTATGAAAACTGACTCTTATTACTCATTGTTAACAGGAATCATCTCAGGACTGGCTGGGTGGCCCAGCAAGTAAAAGTATGTGCAGGCCAAGCTTGATTGCCTGAGCTCAATCTCTGAAACTCATATAAGAGTAGAAAGATTTTACTCCACAAAGTTGTCCTCTGAGTCCATATGCACACCCACTTTTATAATGCACACACACAATAACAATAAAAATAGAACTACTTTATGATTTACTCCTGGATATTATTCAGCTCATTACTCCTGAATATGTACCCAAAAGAACCCAAGATACCTAAATGTTCCCATTTGTTGCAGCACTAGTCACAATAGCTGAATTGGGGAATTAGTGTATATGTGTGTCAATAGATTAATAAAACAAAGAAAGTGCTGTATATGAACATAATGGTGTATAGGTTTCTATAAGAATAACATTGTTCCATTTGCCTCAGAATGGATGGATAATTATTTTAAGCAAAATACACCAGACTCAGAAAGAAGACAGGTGCCATATATTTTTTGTAATATTTGTAATTTCAGGTTAAAAAAAGAAAGATTTTTACTGAACAGGAAAGAAAGTAACAGGGAACCTATTAAAACATAGCAGGGGAGGCTGGATGGAGACAAAGGAGGGCTATTGGGGTTAGACTCAACTCAATTGAAGTACTTGATAGGCATACATGAAAGTGTCATAAATGAAGCAATCATACAACCATATTGTACCACTAGCATAATGTTGAGGTGTGGTAAAAATTCACTGTGAATTAGCAATAGGAAGACTGTCTAAAGAGTGATTTTCTTTTCTTTTCTCTCTTCCTTATTCTTTTGTTTTTGAAACAGTCTCATGTAGCCCAGTCTAGCTTCAACTCCTAATGTAGTTGAGGATGAGTTTCAGCTCCTGCTTCTCCATGCTTCTATCTCCTGGGTACTGGGATCATGGGTGTGCACCAGTGTTCATGTTCTTAATCACAGAGAATGTCCAGATCACAAATAGAAAAATACACAGGACCTTGTTTAGCTAGTGCCACAGTGAAACGTGGCAATTTCTTTAGTAAATATATATATATATATATATTAATTCTCCCAAATTACTAGCCTTGAGATGCAAACAGCATAAACCAGTGCTCAAATGGTCAGCAGCTTCCTCCTTCAATTTCTTTCCATGGAAAGTAGCTGCCACAGTAAGCAAGAAACAGTCTATGGACAGACTTCCCTCAGTGGTTGGGATACCAATGGCTGTCTCTTGTACTAATATCTTTCTTTGAGAACAATGAAGGAAAATGTACAAACCCCGTCAAAAATGTAACCTATCAATGTCATCCTGGAATGTTACCAATGCTTTCTTTTCTATTTCTCCTGAAAATCTGCTAAATCCAAAGCATTGTAGCATAAAAGTTGAGTTCAGGGTCAGCTATGATGTGAACAGCCTGTACTACATACAGTCACCATGCCTTTCCTCTATGGTGAACTGAAATGCTCTAAAATCATGAGCCAAAATATCTTTCCACCCTTAACTTGCATGTCAAGTAACTTGGCAACACACAGAAATGTATAAGTAACTAATACCCCAAGCCCAACTCCTGACTTGGGATTTCCTCCTTATAAATGGGTCCCTCTAGCATATCAGATAAGAGACTCATGAAGGCTGCCTGGTTCTTGTCTGCTTGTTTTCACAGAGGGAAATAGTAATAGGTTCTGGTGAGAAACATAGGCTTGTTACTGGGGCCACCTGTGGACAGCGCCCTTGCCCAGCATCTCTAATCAAGACTATTTGCAGGAGAGTCAGGTGGGTTTGGGGGGGGGGGCAAGGACAGCATGAACTTTCAATGCCCTTTAAGTCACACCAGGGAGGCAGGCCCTTATTCTGTAGGATCAGCAGCAGCAGCAGCAGCAGCAGCAACTCTCAAACCTTTTACTGTCACTCTAGGGCTTAAATTAACCTGAAAGGCCTTCCTTCCCTGGCCAAGCCTCAGCCCAGGGCCAGGCAACAAGATAAGACTTTCTTTAATTGAGCTCTTTGCAGAACAGAACTTGAGTCATTTCCCCTGGAACCAAGCTGGGTTTTTTCTTTCCAGTTATCTTGGAGATTCTTATGAATGCTTGGTTTGAAGCACATAACCGATTCCCAATGTCCTTCACACACTCCTTCAAAAACCACTCACCTTCACAGGCTAAAGGAAAAATCCAGAGTCTCCTAAGACTGCAACTGCAGGAAAAACATGCCAGCCTTAGCTGTCACTCACCACCAAGGGCAGGTCAGCCATCCACCATCTGTATCAGAGGAACACTTTCAAGATGTTTCCAAAAAGCTCCATAAAAATCCTGATCTGTTAGTTGATACCAGTGAGTACTGGTATAGGCCCATGGATTTCACCCATTTTCCTTTCCTGTTGTCACTGTTACTGTCTTTCTCCTGCTCACAGAAATAATATAGAATGCAAGTGAATTCATACTTATGTATTTATATTTAAATATGTATATATGCATATCCACACATTCATACATATGTAAAGTTACTATTCCTAGAACAATTCCCAAAGGAAACTGCCTCTTAAAATGGCATTTCCTCAAAAATAATAGACTGGGTTACAGCATTCACTGCAAATTGAAGTATTCAAAATACTCAGAAGGCAGTGCTCTCACAATACATGTTCTCACCCTCTTGAATGAAGGAGCAACAATAAAAAGCAAACAAAAAATGATTAGTATTTCAGCCAGGCCAGTTAGCACTTCAGAGAAAGAGGCAGGAAGATCAGTAGATCAGGGCTAGCCTCAGCTACATGCGGCTAGTATAGTCTATAAGAGATCTTGTCTTTAAAACAATAACAACAGCACAAAGATTTTTGCATCTGTGAGGACACGTTTAAACTAAGCTGATATTCTTTATAGAGGAAGAAAAGTGCAGTAAGCATGAAGCCTACCTACATGTCCAAAAAATGTCCTTCAGGAGTTCACTTTAAGGAAGCTAATTTAATCTACTTAATTCTCTTTGTAAACCATGACATCAAGGAAATAGTCTTAGCCATAAAGGGCATGCAATTAGACATCATATACTGACCTACCTATCTTCAAGAAGCAGATCTGGGGAAACCAGGCCAGAGGTGAGCACTGTCAGAGAGGACAGGCTCAGTCCTTCTAAGCTCAGATGCCTAGGGAGTCTCCTTCTAAGACTGACTTGTAGTTACAGATGATATAGTCAAAATACTGATGCTGAGTCATGACAAAAAATGTTGGGTCACATCTGACAGTGTGCTTCCTAACAATGGAGAAAGAACAACACTTGCTGGATATTTATCCTTTTTACAGTGGTTTTCAGAAAACTTTGAAACAGAGAATGCACTGAAGAATCTAAAGACTGAATGCTGAAAGAAACTACATTCAAATTCCAGCACCTACATAAAAAGCCAGGTACAGTTGCATGTATTTGCCATCTCAGATGGGAAGATGCAAAGACAGGGGGATGCCTGTCACTGACCAGCCAACCTAGCTTAATCTGCCAACTCCAGGCCAGTGAGAGACCTTGTCTCAAAAAACAGGATTGATGGTTTCAGAGGAACAGTACCTGAGGTTGACTTCACCCCCCACCCCACACACACACACCATGCATCCGTCCATACAAGCTTACCCTGGAAGCACTGGTTTCTCAAGTGACTAATATAAATGTCAGTTTTTCAAGTACTAAGAAGAACAAAAGGAAAATATGACAAAGGTTGCTCTCTTCCTTTCCTAACCCTGTTTTACTTTTAGATATATGAGTCTCCTTATCTTTAGAGAACATCTTAAAGTAAACAGTAATTGGGTAAGCATGTTACTAAATTCACATATCAAAGTTGGAAAATAAGTTTCTGAAATACAAGTAGATATTTACCTCAATGATTTATTGATGCATGCCAGGCACACCTCTCCGCTCAGTAAGGCAGTGACAAAAAGTGGATCTGTCCAATCAGTATCCTTCAGCTTTCCCAAAAATTTGCTTTGGCTAAGGTTCCCTATAAAGTCTTTTTTGCTTGTTAATCAAATTTGTATTTATAGATGTTCACTTTTAATAGCGTACATGTGAAGGATAACTTTTAGGCATTGGTTTTTGTCTCCTGCTATGTAGATTCAAAGATAGAACTTTGCTCATCAAGCTTAGTGACAAATGTCTTTATCTAAACAATCTTGACAATCCTAGAAAAATGTTTGTGCCTATAAAGATGGCTCCATTTCATCTTGGCTCAAGGGCAGAGAGTTCAAAATCTGTCCTTACTAAGACATAAGTCCTAAAAATCAAAGGCATGGCTATAGTAGGATGTTTGATCTTGGCCTTGGGTGTCCTATCTAAATAACAACAGACCTGGTCCCTCAAGGCCAGGTAATGAGAAGCTGAATATAAGATGTGGTTACTGAATCCTTTGAGAAATGAGGAAGAACATTCTGTTCAGTATACATGATGTCATGTTCCCCTTTTTAGTTAAGGTATATAAGAGTGGTGAAAAATAAACTCGTGGCATTTCAGTATTGACTGATTTGCCCTCCTGACATTTATTCTGTTTCTTGTCTTTTCCTTTAACTTCTTTAGCTAGCCTTTCTTTAGCTCACACTCCCCCTCTCAGTTATGAACCATGCTGCCAAGATGGCTCTGACTGAAGCCCTGAAAACACAACCACCGCCCCTCAAAGAAAACCTGCATTTTTCTTTGTTTGTTTGGCCGGCTGGCTGGCTGGCTGGCTGGCTGGCTGGCTGGCTGGCTGGCTGGTTGGTTAATTAATGTCTATAGACAGATTCATTCCATAGCTCAGGTTAGCCTCATTTATAGCACAGGCTGGCCTTGAACTTGAAGCAGTTCTCTTGCCTCAGCCTCTGAAATACTGGAATTATAGCATATCAATAGTCCATGACTATTGATCAACTATGTTTCTTATAAAGTGCCTTATAGTTCTAGTCTCAAGACATATCCATGTTGATTAGAACCCATAATAATCACCTGAACTGTGGAAAAAATGATCCAATGGAGTAAGTGTGTGTGTGTGTGTGTGTGTGTGTGTGTGTGTGTGTGTGCGTGTTTACAGGTGTGGGTAAGTATAGACTAATGCAAAGATCTGCTTTACTTCACTGACAATAATACTAATACACTCCATAATAAAAATAAACATGGGTTTGTTTCATAGGTAAGAGTACTCATTACATGAGGGGCTGAGTTGGATCCCCAACCCCCCCCATGTGGAAGTTGTGTTTAGCCATGTCTGCCTTTATCCCCAGCACTCTGGAGAACACAGGAACTTCCTTGGGGCTTGCTGGTTTCTAAAGTGTCATTGAGAGGCCCTGTCTCAGAATAAGGCAGAGAGTAGACAGAACAGGGCACTGAACATTTTTCTCTGGTGCCATAATTTTGTGTTGCCACATGTACCTTCATACTTATGTGCACCCAATTACACATATGCATACTGAAGGGAGGGAGGAGGGAGAGAAGAAGGGAGGGAGAAGGGAGAAAGGAAGGAAGGAAAAAAGGGAGGAAAGGAGGAAGCTCTGTGCAAAATTCTCCTGAATGCCCAGATATTTTTAGATAATTTTCAAAATGCAAAGCTGACATATGCCAAGAGGCATAGAACAAACAGCCAGGAATACTTTGCTTTGATTTTACACCAGTTATTTTTACAGATCTGTCTTGCTGTGGGGATTTCATTGTGAATGAAATGAAGCTGCTATCTTGCTTCCATGGAAACCAGTTTCTTTGTGATTGGCTGAGCCGTATCCAGGCACTTCAATCTCTCAGAAAGGACAAGGGCTCTTAATATTTAACAGATGCAGTAAAATCCACCAACCCTGTGGCATTTGTTATGCAACTCACATTAACAGAGCAAAAGGGATTCAAAGCCAGCTTAACATCTTCTTACCCTGAAGTACTCTTGTGGAATTTTTCCTTGTTAGAACCCACATTAAAAAAAAAAATACAGAAATGGGAGTGGAGGAGGGAAAGCCAGACTAGGAGGCAGGCGCAACCCTGAAGCAGATGTGCTGAAGTCTCTTCTTATTTGGGATGGATGTGGCCTCCATTCTATCAGCTTAACAGAAAGAACGGCTTTTTAATGAGCAAGATTTGTCCAAAAGAAATGTTTCTAGCATTTCCTCAAGATTAAGAAACTATCTTTTGTCTAACAGACAAATTTATGGAATCATGAGCATGCAGGGGTGATTAACTAGGTAAGCTACATGAAACAAACAGTGAGAATTAAATGACCAAAGGAGGCAATATTTTTCCCAGGGTTAATGGGAAATTAGAAGTTTTGTCGTTGTTGTTGTTGTTGTTGTTGTTGTTGTTGTTGTTATTGTTGTTTTGGTTTGGTTTGGGTGTTCTGTTTCTGTATATATTTACATTTGGAACTTTTATGGTGCCTTGAATTAAGAAAGTGCTCTGGATTGATGGCTGGAAAGATGAGTCACTGGTTAAAATTACTGGCTATTCAAGTCCTAGAACTCAAATGGCTGTCTCATAACCACCATGATTCCAGTTCTAGGGGATTCAATGCCCTCTTCTGACCTCCATGGATATACAAGTGGTAGACATGCCTACATATAGGAAAACATTCACATATAAAATAAATGAATTAGTGATTTGGAAAGAAGAGTCTTTACAAAAGATTCCTTGCCTAGCATGCACAAAACCTTGGACTCAATAAACCTCACTACATGCAAACAAGCATGTTGGCACACACCTGTAATGGTAGCACATGACAGGTAGAGATAGGGAGATAAGAAGTTCAACAACATTGTCAGCCATATAGGGAGTTCTAGACCATCCTGGGATACATGAGCCTGTCAAAACAGAAGCCTGTCAAAACAGAAATTAAAATATTAACAAGAGCCTTGCTTTCCAAAATTTAATTTTCAGGTACTCATACCTGAAGATGGAGTTTCTTTCCAGCTAGGTACTGCAGCTCTTTAGTCCCAAATAAACACTTATTAATAAAGGCTTATATTAATTGTAAACTGTTAGAATGATGGCTCAGGTTTCTTTTTTTTTTTTTTTTTTTTTTTTTACATGTCAATCCCCGTTTCCTCTCCATCCCTCCCTTCCTCCTTCTTACCCTCTCTCCCCCTCACATGCACCCTGACCACCCTCCCATCCCAGCCCACTACCCCCATTCCACATGTAGGGCTATGCTATCCAGGTGGGATCATGTAAATCTGTCAAGCCATTTGAAGTAGGGACTAAAACTTCTCTCCTGTATCGAGATTAAGGGAGTACCCCTCCATAGGGGATGTGTCTGCAAGGTCCTTTCGTGCACCAGGAATAGATCCTGTTTCTGCTGTCCGAGGCCCCTTAGATTGCTTAGTCCTTCTAGCTGAGACCCATATTCAGGGGGTCTGAGTCAGTCCCATGCTGGATTCCCAGCTATCAGTCTGGAGGACCCATTATCTCCTCCTTGTTCAGGTCAGCTGTCTTTATGCGTTTCTGCAACCTGGTCTTGTCCTCTCTCTCTCTCTCTCTGCATCTGGATTACAGTTCAACTCAATGTTTAGTTATGGGTGTTTGCTTCTGTTTCCAACAGATACTAGATGAGGACTCCATGATGGTGGATAATTTATTTGATGATCTCACTATCAGGGAAGGGCATTTATGGTGGCCTTTCCACAGTTGCTCAAATTGTTAGTTGGGGTCAGTCTTGTAGTTCTCTAGACCTTTCTTTAGGTTCAGTTTTCTCTTCAAACCAATAATGGCTCCCTCTTTTATGTTCTCTCTCTCTCTCTCTCTCTCTCTCTCTGTCTCTCTGTCTCTCTCTCTCTCTCACTCACTCACTTCTATCTTCTATTCCTACCCTGACTCAATCTTCCTAGTCTGTGCTTTTCTCTCCTCCCCTTCTCTTTCTCCTAGTTCTCGCTCTATTCACTGCCCCCCCTACTTCCCATGTGCTCTGGGGGACTTTCCTTCCCCCCTTTGTGAGGGACCATATATGAATCTCTTAGAATACACCTTGTATCTGGCTCAGGCTTCTTACTAGCTATCTCTCTCTTCATTATTAACCAATTTCTATTAAACTGCGTATTGCCACATGGCTGTGGCTTAACTGTAATACTCTAGCATATTACCCCTTTAGTGGCTACATGGAGTCTCTGATGACTCACTCCATGTGTTCCTCTTCCCAGCTTTCTACTAGTCTGGTAGCCCCACCAATACTTCCTGCCTGGCTGCATCCTGCCTGTGCATTGTCCGAAACAGCTTTATTCATCAACCAATAAGAGAAACATATATTCACAGCACACAGAAGGACATCACCCATCATATCCCATGCCGAAAACAAGCAAATCCCCAGGGTAAGAGGACCACAGTTGTGAATATTAGCTGTGATTTTAGCACCCTTCGTTAACATTCTACATCTTCTATCTTGTTTTAGTATCTGCTTTGGGTCTATTTGAATTACTCAATTCCTGATAGAGAATACAATTTGAAAGTATAAACACCTGCATACAGGTAAAAGCTTTAAAAGTGATAAGATGGAAAATTATTATACTTTGACCTTAAGTACAAATAACTCTATAGAGAAACCCTGATGTGTCCAGTGAAAAGTATAGTATAAAGAGTATACTGTGTGATGTCCAGACTATATGGTGATCTTATGTAAGGTAAGTGTCCATGTGCTACTTCTAATTACTAATCTAATGTAATACTGTATATAGGATAATATCTCATGTATGACCAATTAATGTAAATGTATAAAATACTGCCAGAACATACATTAAAATATTAACCATGATCATTTTTCTGGGTTTATAGAGTTTTGTGGAGTTTTTTCTGTTGTTGTTGTTGTTTAATGTATATAGTATAGTATCACATTTTTACACAAAAGATAAGTTATTTTAAAACTAAAAAGTATGTATCTTAGACAAAGCGTCAGTATTTTCTAGTGTCTTCTTCATAAAATAATAATCTTTTGATGTATCACAGAGTTATCCACTTAAAAATACCACATATCTATGATCTCTTTCCAGGTACACTGCAGCCTGCAGGAACGTATTGCAGACAGTAGAATCCCACTTACCTATAGAAAAATGAAAGCCAGGGATCAGCTAGCTTGTCATGATGGTAGAGGATATGAGCCAGAGGTAGAAGGTGTCTAGAGATCTGAGGTATGAAACACTTAGATTATATACCACTTATACACACTGTAGTTTTCATGTTATTTTAAACTATGTCACAAATCCATTATCATGCCTTGACTTATCATGTTCAATTCCTGCTTGTGACACATTAGTCATTAGTGATGTAGACTGTCTTAGGGTTATTACTATCACTTTGATGCAGCTCAATGACCAAAGACAAGTTTAGAGGAAAGGGTTTATTTGGCTCCCATGTTGTAGTCTATTACTGGAGGAAATCAGGACAGGAACTCAAACCTGGAGGCAGGAGCAAAGGCCATAGAGGGTTACTACTTACTGACTTGCTTTCCACAGCTTGCTCAGACTGCTTTCTTATAGAACCCAGGGCTACTAGCCCAGGGGTGGTCCCACCCATAGGAGCTCCCCACCTCATCAATCACTAGTTAAGCTTCCACCTATCTGATGATTCTAGGTTATCATAATTAACATAAAACTAGCTAGCACACATATATGAACACTGCAATAATAAAGGTCAGCATTGTGGTACACACCTGTAGTCTTAGCACTCGGGAGTTGGAGTCAGAATGATCAGGAGTACAAGATCATCCTTCCCTATATAGTGAGGTCAACGCCAGCCTTATAGACCCTGTTTCAAACAAATTAAAAGAAAATAACATAATGAAGTTTATTATTTTGTATTGCTAACACCACTACGCCCAAAATTAAAAAGACAAGAATTAGTCAAGCAGTCAATAAATATTTGTTAAGTAACATAAAAATTCTTTGTTATAGTCTTCAAAACTCATTATCTATGCAGTTAAATGCCATTAAAAGCTAAAAGATGGTACTTGAATTTTTCTTTCCTTTAACTCTTTCCTAAAATTTGAACTCAGACATAAAACATATATGCTTTTGTGGGTATCAGTAGAGAGTTAGGGCACAGTTTACAGGTTTACAGTTAATATAAGGCAAAGCCTGGATAGCACACAAGTTACATCTCCAGGCCCAGTGAGCAGTGACACCAGAGAGGTAGTTCCTTCTGCTTTAACCACTGCTCCAGTCTCAGCCTGGAGTATTATCAACAGTAGGGGGACATTGGGGCTGCCAGAGAGAGTCTTAATGTGTACATTTGAGAAAATTAAGAAATGAACATCTAGCTGCCCACAGAAAAGAGCTGTTACTTTCCATTGTCTCTGGTTGCTCATTTGTTTTAAGGAATTTGAATCCCACTTAATGTACATGAATTAAGTGAAAGATGGCCCTTCCTTCTGACAGACACAGCCAAGAGAATCCAACATTTCAGATTTATGAATGAAGAGGGGTTTGCTGACATTCCTCCCATTCAATCCCTACAGGAGTCCTCTCATGAAATCAGCATACACTGTCTGCCACATCCCCATTCATGAACTGAAGACACAATAAAGTTGGGTCACTTTAACTGGAATGTATTTTATATGTATTTGTGTGTATGTGAGTGTGGAAGTTCGGTGTGTGTGTGTGTGTGTGTGTGTGTGTGTGTGTGTGTGTGTGTGTGTGTGTGTAACAGCTGCAAGTATTATTCCCCAGGTATCATTTGTTGTTTTCTTGGCAGGGTCTCTCACTGGCCTGCAGCTGGATAAGTAAGCAAGAACAGATAACCAATGAGTCTGTAGGGATGCAACTTGTCTCTGCCCTACACGTATATTTTATATCCTGAGCACTGGGATTACAACTGAATGCCACTACACCCAGTGATTTTTCTCCTGTAGGTTCTGAGTATCAAACTCAAGGTTTATCCAGGCAGTGGTGGCACAGCCCTTTAATCCCAGCACTCAGGAGGCAGATGCAGGCAGAATTCTGTGAGTTTGAGGCCAGCCTGAGCTACAAAGCTACACAGAGAAACCCTGTTTCAAAAAAAAAAAATCCTCAACCTCAAGGTTTATGTTTGTTTGTTTGTTCTCCTGTTTGCAAACTAATCACCTTACTAGCTGATCCATCTCTCCGGGCCCTGGAAGACAATTTTGAATCTTTGCCAATAAAGTATAATTTCATTCATGATACACACACCTGATTAATAACAAAGATGTGATTTCCAGAGTTCAGAGGTATACAAATATTTTTCTTAACTAAAAGAATAAACTCTTACATTTTGCAGAGAGGGAACCACTGAATGATGGAGCATACATCACACCCAACACCTGGCACTGATCATCTAATAAAATGCTGGTTCTCTTCCATTTTGCCTCAGTCACACTGAGCTATTACTGATGTTGTTTTTAAAATCTCTTTCTTTCCCTAGATCCTAAAATTTCCACATTTCCCTACATAGGGAACAAACTCTATTTCCTCTCCCATTCCCGTGCTCTCTGCCTCATAAATTTTAGAGTAGCAGGCAGAGTGCCATCAACTCTGAACCCATCTGGAAGCACTGCAAATTAGTTTTGTGTGAAATGTGAGTGCAAAACTCAAAGCCAACTCTGACTTTACATTTTATAATGAGACTGAAATTTGGCTTATGTTTGCTAAAAGCCATGCCAGCATTTGCTAGGGGCCTATGAGCAAAACAGTTCAGATTTGTTGAGAGTGAGAAAGCAGTCAAATGTCTCTTTGAACACTGACCCTGAAAAAAAATGAGTGAAATTGATGCACAAGACTGCAGGGAAGGGTGTGCATTCCTGTCTCTCCACAAAGCTGGGTCAGCTATCCTGTAGCTGATCTCTCTCCTCCAGATGAACTGTGGAGACAAAATGAGCTGCTGCATCATAGACACTGAGGGTCCTGAGAGGCGCAGTCATCCTTCTCAACTAGGCTTGCATGGATGCATAGAGAATTTACCTGCCACCCTTTGACCAAATTGAAATGCAATGGTAGGAAGGCAATCACACCTTTCCAGTGATGGCATTGATCACTGTGGAATAGGGGGGCAGATTCCAAAATATCTTTTATCTGTCTCTAAGGCAGCTATGACTCTCCCAGAGACTCTAACCCTATAATCCCACAGAGAATGACCCCTGTGGTGTTTATAGTTTAATAAAGCATATTGTAGCCATATTTCTCCGGTCTGGTATAACTTGAGCCAGTAACAATTGGTAGAGGGAAAACTGCAGGCAATGATCTGGCATGTGATATATATGGAAATTTGGGATGAGCATGATGACCTGAGTTTGTTCCCTAAAACCCATATGTGTAAGCAGAGAACTGACTCCCAAAAAATCGTCCTCTGGTATACACACACACACACACACACACACACACACACATTCAAACACACATACACAATGCATCACAATAATAAATAGTGGGAAGATGTATAAAGCAGAGAAAGCCTATCACCTATTTAAGCTTTAGGGTGATGGACATTATGTAGGGGAGAAGTCAGAATTAAACAGCTGAAATCAAACTGAAATATATACAGAAGCAACACAAAGTACAAGTGTCAAATGATGAGATATTCTTTTAAGGTTCCAAACAATATGGAAAGAGAAAACTATAGCAGTAGACAGTGCACAAGCCTCTATTCTCTGAGCTCTGCATTTTAACAGTGAGTCAGTGGGTATATGCAAGAAAAAGGGCCTCAGAGATGGACAAGATGGAAACAGAGCCCTGGCATGGCCTCCCTCTCCTGGTCCCCACATTCTCTTCCAGCTGACAGCTTAGTAGTGCCCAAGCCCAGAACACATGTGCCTCTGCCAAACATCCCCACATCCTTGGGTTTCATTTATACCCATTCCCATAAGTAAATTAGTGGTAACACAAAAAATGGACTAGAAGAAAAAGGCTCAGTAGATAAAATACAACACTGATACAAGTTCAATTTCTGGAACTGACAAAGAGACAGATGGAGGGATCAGCTCTACCAAGTTATCCTCTGACCCCCATGTGCATGCCATCCCATGCATAGCCTCCCCACCCCCACAAGACACACCATATACTCACACATACAATAATAAAATAGTAATTAATACTAATAATTTTAAAGTATTTTAACCTTCAATGTATATGTGTGCATAATTAACCAAATTTCCATCCTTAGGACTATGGAACACTTTCTATTATTATATTATAATTTTTATATACATTATTTTCTTTCTGAATTCTCAGGCAAGCTTTAATAAATCATAAGTAATATAACACCACATATATATCTTTATGGGTATGTGTATATATGTGTATCCTGGTATGTGCAGTTGTTTATTCAGATGTGTGAACATGCATATGTAAGCCAGAGGTCAATCTCAGCTATTATTGTTGAGGAGTCATCAAACCCATTTTTGGGGGCAGGATCTCTCACTGAACCTGGAGGTCATTGAAAGGGTAATTCGATTGGCCAACAAACCCCAGGAATCCATCTGTGTCTTCCTCCTTGGCATTAGAAGTACAAGTTTGTGTCATCATAACTGCCTTTTAAAAAGTGACTTCTGAGGATTTGACTTGGGACCTCATGCTTGCAAGGCATGCATTTTACCAAAAGAACTGTATCCCCACCACCTAGATCACGTCTCATACTCCCTGACATGGCCAATGAACACCAAATAGTACTTAGCTCACTGCTTCATGATTCACAGAAGCTAACACTGAATCTGAGTTGGAGGACATATTTCAATTGTTACTAATCAATCTTTGCTACATTTGTGTGTCTTCCAAAGTCCAAATTGATTTATGATGGAGAACAGAAAGACATGGGTTAAAATTCAAAGGGATTCATTTCAGCACCATTCTGCTTTCTTCCCAAATGCACCTCTGTATTTATTCATTTATTCCATAAGGGAAACACAAGGCATTTTGCTAGTTTTAGGGCCCAGAGTAGGGACAACATGAACTTGGCCCAGCAGAGTCCAGGAAATAATACAGAAAATGAGAAAATTATTGCAATAATGCAATGAGGGGCATTTTTGCCTTGAAAACAACTTAGGAGCATGGTGGGCTAGAAGAGAAACAGGTGGATCAGGAATACCTAGTCAGTCTGCTATAGATATATAGTCCCAGAGAATACAGAAGCATGGAGATGAAGCTCAAGAAGCACACAATCTTCCTAACCTACCAGTGCTAACAAGTTTGCCTATACACAGCAAATGTTCTATATGTGCTCCACAAACAGACCAATCGTTAGCTATATAGGCTATGAAAGCGTAACTATGGATGAATATGGATGATATCTATTTTACTTAAAGATGCATCCTACTCCCTAGATGGATTTCTTCATGGCATGGGAACTGCCTAAAAGGTAGGCTGGCCTGAGAATCTCTCTTAGTACCATTTGACTTCCAAGAAAGGCAATCTGCTGATAGAAAAGCTATGTGGGAACAGTTCTATCTGAGCACTCTCTGTGTTGTTTACTGGTTCTAAACCATGCCACACATTGTGAGTGTTCAAGAAAAATAGAAATTAATACATAAATGTACAAATGAGGAAAAGCTCTGACATGATGAGGCTAGATCAGAGATGAGACACTCACGCACTCCATGAAGAGCAAAGAGTCTCTTACCATTTCTTTTCTTTCTAAAAAATATTTGTTATGTATACAGTGTACTGCCTGCAAAACAGAAGAGGGCACCAGATCTCATTACAGGTAGTTGTGAGCCACCCTGTCATTACTGGGAATTGAACTCAGAAAACACTGACAGAGCAAGCTGCCTGTGATCTTAACCTCTGAGCCATCTCTCCAGACCCCTCTTACCATGTCTTACCATGTTGAAATTTTCATCATTGAAAAAGAATTTGTCCTAATACTTCCTTGCCTTTGGTCCCATATATTGAATAGCAGAAATAAGACCCCTCTCCCAGGATGTGGGAGTAGTACACCAACTCTATTTTAAATATAAGCAGAAAGTATGCTTGGAACACAGAAGAGACCAGAAAAAACCTCTAGCTTCAGCCAGTCCTAAAGTGAACAAGGCTTCCTGGAAGCAGGGTCAATAGATTTACTTACATTCCAAAAGAACCACAAAGCCTACTGAGATTTAGTCTTCATTTTCAACTTGGCTGGACTTAGACTCACCTATAAACACTCCTCTAAGTGATCCTGGAAGGGCTTTTCCAGAGATAATTAACTGTGGAGGGGAGGTCCCACCCCAAATGTTGGAGATTTCATTCCAGAGGGTTGTTTTCTGGCTTCCCCTCTAAGATGACAGCTCTTCAATAACAGCCACAATTAATGAATACACCTACCCCTCAAAGAAACTTTGAACCTGTACACAAATAGGAAGATGTGGGAAAAACTACTTAGTGTTTTCCGAAAAAAAAAAAAAGAAAGAAAAAAGAAAAGGAAGTGTTAAAAATGGAAGGAAATGAGGAAGGGAGGGAGGGAGGAAGGGAAGAAGATAGGGAGGGAGAAAAACTATTATAGATGTCAGAGTCTATTTCTGCTTCAGTGACTCTAAATTATTTTAAATGTTAATAAAACTGAACATGACAGTGTCCATGTAATTTCAGCATTTGAGATATACAGGTAGAAAATCATGAATTCAAGGCTACCATTGGTTATGTAGAAAATCTGAGGCCAGCCTGGGCTACAAGATCATATTCCAAAATAATTAAAAACAAGAGGTTCATTGCTTTCCTTTTATTTCAACTAAAAGGAGGAATAAGAAGAGGAAAATAAGAAGAAATAATAGGCACAAGTGAGACTGTGCAGGTAATAAGAGTACTTTAAGTCAAACCTCATGACCTAAGTTCAATTTATAGAACTCACATGGTAGAAGGAGAGAACCAAATTTCATTGTTGTTCTCTGACTTCTTTTTGTGCACCATGGCATGTCTACACACACACACACACACACACACACACACACACACACACAAAATAAATGAATGTAAAATGTTCTTAAATGATAATGATGGCAGTAATAATAATATATAATAGGGAGCACAAATATGAATTTATGAATTTAGCATTTTAGCTTTACTAAAAAGCAATGGGAAATGCTTTACCCAGCTCTATGTCATAGGGAAAGCAATGACTTGTGAATTGGATGTCTGGGGTTTGACTCACTTTAAAAGGATAGACAGTGTACACAAAATATAACTTAAAATTTCAGAATTTTTTAAAAGGCATTACTATTGGACTTAAGGGTCACAGTCCATACTCCCAAGAAATCAAGTTCAACCATCTAGCCTCAAGAACCAATTAGGTCTGGAGATTCAAGATGGTGGTGGCCACTAGCAACTATGGAAGGCAGAACCTCTCCAAGGAGCCTGAGAGACCCACAGAGCCTTTGAATGGAGAAGTAATGGTGGAGTATAGTCTATGGAGCTTGCATTGCCTCTGGAACTAAAAACTGTCAGGTCTTGTGTAGCAGCAGTGATAACACCTATGGAAGCACTGTTACTAGGACAAAGGAGCATGTCATTGCTGAGTAGGGCCAGTCCTCATGGAACTGTTGCTGCTATAGTTCAAGATGCTAGTTGTGCTGGAGGAAGGAGACCAAAAGAGAGTGCTGCAAGCAGGATAGTCATGCTGCACCAATTGCAAGGAGTTCTCGTAGACCCTACTGCCAGATGTGCTGCCCAGCCACACAGTCAGTCACCACAACTCTGTACAGCAACAGGATATCTGAGACAAGTTTCAGCAACAGTCCAGTATTTACCAGAACCCTTGAATAAGAACAATCACTGATTGCAAAAAGTGTTTGCATATAAAGCTGTTTGCAATACATACGTATATAATATGTGACACACAGCAGTTTGCAATGCCACATCAATAAATGAATGTATGAGAGAGAAGTGGGAAAGATGTCATAATTATGTGACATGCACAGTGGAGAGGAATGGAACTAGAGATACAGAAGCCACAATAGGAATAGGAATGGTGGACCAAGGAACATTTTGATGCCAAATAGGGCTAAAAGAGTGATGTACAGTAGCCAGGAACTCAAGCAAGTTTTGCCCCTAAAATTGCTGTCCAGCCTATGATCACACTGGCTCTGAGAAACCTTTCCATTCAAGATGAAGAATGGTCCTTTTTATGGATTAAGACTTCTCAAAAAACCTTCATAGTTCATGCTGCTACAGTAAGCCATGTTGGTGTCAGAAGTCTATACAGACTCCTGAAGCCATGTTGATGTCCATGCTACTTGTTACTGTCAGAGGCCATGTTGATGTCTGTGGTCTATGTGCTACCACTTGAAACCAGTTGGAAGTTCATAATTAGTGCTGCTGCCAGATGTTATGGGCAAGGAGGCTCCTTTTTTAGTGATATCAATGACTGTAAACTCATAATTAAGAATGAGACTTTGAAGGCTTCTGTGACAGCCCTCCCCCTCCCAGTACAGACTAGAAGCTGTTGAATGATGTCCTTTAAAAAAAAAAGGGTGTTCTTCACAACTGCAAGTATAGTTGATGATCTACAGGTTGAGAGAGGACTCATTTATTTATTTATAAGGGCTTGGCCACTGGGAGTTTGATCATATTCCAATAAGTATATGAGCAACACAAATTGAACTTGGTATATTTCTTTTTCTTTTGCGGGGAGAGGCACAAGTGTGGGAAGGAAGACCTGGGAGAAAGAGGAAGCAGATGTGGTCAGGGTGCATTATATGAAATTACAAAATAGGTATCTTACATTGGGAAAAAAATAATAAAGATAAAAAGCAAAAAAGCAAAGAACAAATTAAAAGAACCCAAATAATATAATAATGTAGCAAAAGGGAAGATTTAGTTAATCTGGCCACTTCAGAAAAAGGGACAAAGACATTCAGTGACATCCTCATTACTCTGAAGTAAGATTAAAGTTGAAACAGATTGCTGTCAATACGCTCATCTAAGCTATCTCATCAAGATGTGGTCTTACCCTTGGGTCTCATCCTTTCAGTGGACTCAGTTTCCACTCTGGCTGGTACTTTTCCTTTTCCCACTGTGGGGTAATTCCCATTCTTTAGGGTTTATCATTCCAATAGTCTGATAGTTAGAGAGACATAAGTGTCTCTTTAGGACATATTTATCTTCACCAGGCCTGTTATATTATGACCTATGCATAGTCTTAGGTTATCATCTTACTCATGAAAACCTGTTTCCATGGTGGTGGAATCTAGATCTATACTCTATGCTCCTTCACAGTAGAATGATTAAAAATGCCCTGGACAGAGATGGACATAAACAGTGTGGAATATCAATGTGTTCCATCAGCAGCAAACCTGCAGCTTCTTGCTCAGAATATTCTAGAAGGTTAAGATTCTCATTTCCTACTAGTGTCAAAAGGAAGTTCTGAGACTGAACTTAAACTAAAATAAAAGCTCTGACCCACCTGACAAAGAAAAGTAAGAGAAAACTAAACTTATTTGGACAATAAGAAGTATAAACAGTTCCCAATGTTGAGGAGTAAGTTTACCTTATAAGTTCGACCAAAGTTCAATTAAGTAACAACAAAAGCCCTCTGTAGAAATCTTTAGAGATGGCCAGAATAATGGTATATGCCACGGTACCTGTACTTATCTCAGGCCTGGCAAGTCAAGCAGAAAACCAGACATGCTTGCCAAGTCCCCTAATTTCTAGTTTCCCAGAATGGAAGAATGTCTGCTCAAGAGGTTTCTGCTGCTGTCCTGGAATGAGTCAAGACCTGTCCCCCTTAGACAGCCACTGGAAAACATAGAAACCCTTGCTAGCATACCAGGGACCTAACTATATAAACAGGAATGAAGTGGCTAGAGCTGATAAATAGCTAAAATCACAGGTTAGTTTTCAAATGTATGCTTTCATGTATGCACACATATATATATGAAATACATTTATACCACTTCCCAGTCTATTACAAGGACAACAATATTCTGCCAAGGGCTTTTCTCTATTTTAGACAGCAAATGTTCATTGGTTTCTAATGTCACACAAGACAGAACCTATTATGTTTGGATCAAAACAAAGAGGGACTGCACGATGAATTCTAATACATGTAAGTGAGACACCTACCTAGGTTATGTTGTGACTTATCAGCATGCAAGGGATGGGACAAAAATAAAGGAAAAACTATTCAATTGTTAAATCAAGAGTTTTCAGCTTCCTGCCTATAGTCAATGTGCCAAAAGCCTTTACTCTGCTGTAATCCTATTTTTCAACAGCTCATAACTCGAACCTGATTGATCATGCAGTCACATCCAGCCCAGACTCATTAGGCCAATTAAATCAAAGCATGTGTGCTGGAGACTCCAGCTCAGGAGCTGCAGCAGTGCCAGCAACAGCTTGGCTTTCCCACATTCTGCAGGGTCTTATTTCAAGTGGTGTGATCCTGCACGAATGGTTTGATTTATTAAAGGAGACATGTTGCTAGTCAGGACTTCTCAGGACACTGGGTGGTGGGAGAGCAATAAAACCGGGGCAATGTGACAAAAATAGGATTTCTTGTCACCAAAACCCTGAGGCAGCTCACATACACAGTGATGTATTTTAAGCACGAAGAAAATAGACTCTGTCTTAACAGCCTGATTCTGTCAGAAGGGCGTCTCCCAGAGAGCCCTTCTTGGCTGTGGAATGTTCTGAGAACCTCTTTTGTATTTGTTGCCAAGGGAGCTGTGTAGGACTCCCAAGAGGTTGAACAGCCAGCACTATGAGCTTCCAGCACAGGGGTTAGTGGCACCCTCATCCTATAGAAAGAGACATGGGGTCATTTCCCTAAAGGATGCAAGGTAGACTCATTTGTGCAGTTTTTTTTTGTTTTGTTTTGTTTTGTTTTGCTTTTTGTTTTTTTGTTTTATTTTTTATTTTTTAGAACTTCACCACTTTGTCTGAAAGCACCATGTAAACTTACAATCCCAGCTTCGGGTTGAATTGGTTAGGTAGTAATTAATTGTTCGAAAATCTGACAAGGGTGAGGCTGGAAGGGCTTTTGGTTTTAGGAAGTTATTTGCATTTCCGAAGCAGCCCTGGAGGATGTGCTTCCAGTGTGAGTTTCCAATTCTGGTAAGAGTGTAGAAGGAGGCAGGGGGCACTGGAAAGCTATCTGTCCAAACAACTTGCACACTTCAAGTTTCACAGTGCCACAAATTCAATAAACCCAGATGGGCAGGATGTACTAAGTCCATTTTGTGCTTTCAGTTTGTTTTTGTCTTTGGTAAAAGGGAGAGGGTTTTTAATCTATTTGGGGGCAGGCATGAGCTCAGCGATGAATCCCAGTGCATGGGAGGCAGAAGGCAGGAAAGTTGCAGCTTACTTGGGGTCCATGGTTCCAGATCAGATTGGGCTACATAATGGAACCTTGTCTCAGAAAACACAAACAAAAGGGTTCTCTTATTCTATGCCTACACAATTCAAGTTTTTGTTAGTCAATAATGCACTTTTGTGGACTTCTTTCAAAAACTTCAGTATCATAAGACCTTAGAATTAAGAGCATTTTGATTCACTAGTTTTGGTTACAAATGACAGAAAAGAGGTCTGGAGAATGTACTTGACTAGATAAAGGAAAAGCCAAGACCAGAGCTCAAGAGTTCAACCCCAAACACAAAGCCTTGGTCAAAGGCTTCTAAGATATAGAAATCGGGTACCCAACATCTATTGTAGGCTATCTCCAAGAGCCCTGACATCTTCCTACACCTCATCCCCAGCAATCTCTCTTGATGCTATTGCTGGCATCCCCCATCTCCTCAAGTAGTCTGATGCTTTTCTACGCCACTAAACTTCAGTGGGCAAGCAGATGCTACTCCATCTCCACATAGAAAAATGAAATTTTTACCAGACACCTGTTATTTTTAATCCTTTGGAAAAGAAGGCACAAATTAAAAGGCAATCACTGTGAAGCTACTGGGCAGGTCAACTTGTTCTAAGTCAGAGCTACATTCAGCCTGGACCACCCTCCACAGTGTTAAGGACAGTGGCCTGCAGGTTGGTTCACAGGAAACCCACTACAGAACAACCAGGATGTCACAGAAGACTCATCTACAAGGAACCACCTCCGAAGTTCCACTCTTTAAGGGTGAAGGCATCCACCCTCGTGGGGCTAGGGTGGGGTAAGAACCTAGAAAGTGTCTTGCTGGCTACTCATAAACAAAGGAGGCACCGACTAGATAACACCGACTAGATAACACAGGATTCAAGGCAAGCAGTGAACTGTGTTGTTGTTTTCCTTTGACAATTTCATGAATGCATATAAATAAAATAAATTTGACTCTAAATAAAATCTTCTGGGAATATATTTTTGCTACATTTTGAACAATATCATATCATACTTTTTGCATTTGGAAAGTTGCAAATTGGGAAAAGCATGGATACCATGTACCAGGCCTTGGATTCATTTCCTAGAACTCCATAAACCAGACACTGTAGTGCACTCCTATAATCCTAATATTGGGGAGGGGAAGAATGTAAGAAAACTACTGCAAATTAGAATAAACTGTTGTAAAGCAAAAAATTAATTTTACAAAACCCTGATAATGTGTTTCTATCCAATATTTTCTCAGTTAAGAATAGAATAACTGGTATCTTGACTTGATCATGATGATTCATACATACGTGCGTGTGTGTGTGTGTGTGTGTGTGTGTGTGTGTGTGTGTGTGTAAGGCTCACAACCCTGCCCTGTTGCTGAGTTTTCTTGTCCTGCCAGGCCCTGCCACTTATGCCCCAAATGAACACACAGAGATGCTATATTAATTATAAAATGTAGGCCAATGGGTAGGGCTTCTTATTGGCTAGCTCTTTCTTAATTATTAACCCATAGCTACTAATCTATATATTTCTGCATGGCTTTATCTTACCAGAGAATATGTGGTATTACCCTCCCAGTATCTACATGGCAACTCTTTCTGACTCTTCCTGCCTCTATCGGCCTAACAGTGTTTTATTCATCTTTATTCATCAACTAATAAGATAAACATATGTACAGAAGGACATCCCCATTACTGCCCTACACAGAAGGCAGATTCTACAGAATGGTGTAGACGGTAAGAATGCATGTGGTATTATTTGGACAGTTGCCTAAACAGGGAGCATTCCAGCTACAGGGTTTTAAGTATGGATTGCTTCTAAAGTGTCTTGTGACTGTGCAGCAGGAGGGAAGAGAGAGATCTGGAAGAAACAATGAAAACAGCTGTCTAGAACAGAGTTCATGTTATTTTTTTTAACTCTTTAGACAGTACCATTCAGTCTATAGTCATCAGAACTTTAAAAGGAGTGAATCAGAGCTGAAGGGATAGTTCAGTGGCTAGTGGCAATGCTTACTATTGCAGAGGACCCAGGTACAGTTCCAAGCACCCACATGGGGGTTCATAGCCACCTGTAACTCCATTTCCAAGGGATTAGATGCCTCTTCTTGCCTCCACAGGCACCAAGCACATAAGTGGTACACAAACAGGCATGCAGTCAAAACATTCATACACATATTTTTTTTAATGTTAAAAGGAGAAAGAATGCACAGGAAAGATTGTGACTTTTTCAAAAGAAACTTTGCCCCAGTTGAATATCAAAATAGAACATATTAGATTGCTTGGTCTAAATCATAAACTTAATAACCATGCATACACACTGCTTTATTTGAGAGAGAGAGAAAGAGAGACAGAGAGAGAGAAAGAGAGAGAGAGACAGAGAGACAGAGAGAGAGAGAGAGAGAGAGAGAGAGAGAGAGAGAGAGAGAGACGATGGGAACCTCAAATTCTTTACATAGCTGGGGATGATCTTGAACTTCTCATCAGTCCTGTCCCTATTTCCTGAATGCAAGGATGACAAGTGAGTGTAACACCACACCCAGTTTATATGGTGCTGGCTGGGACCCTAAGCCTCAAGCATGCCAGCCAAGTCTTCTACCAACTAGAGCTATATCCTCAGGCCCAAAACTGATACTTTTAAATTGTTGCATAGGCAAAGAAATAGAGAATAGACAAATCTCTGTGCAGAAAAATTCCAAATTCCAAATAGCTTATGTTGGCCTGTCACATTCTTGGAGGCAGAATTTAATTCTCTTTAAAGAGAATTATACTAATTATACTATACTAATGCATTTCTAGAGTACAGCACAAACAGGTGGGAAGGGAAAACTTCCAGTCAGGTTATGAACAGTGAGAAGCATCTCCAATCCAATGCTCTGTATACAATACTTCATGGTATTTTAAAATCCATTGCCCAAGCCTAATTGTGAGTAACACTAAATATATAACAGATGAAGAACAGTCTACAGAGCACAAGTCAGTACTCAGGTTCTCAATATAGTTTTGTAATACTGAAATTATGGGAAACTCTTGGGCAAGACAAGTCTCTTAACAGGATCATCTAACCCTTTGATATTGAAACATGACATTGACCCATTTATATCTATCCTTGAATGCATGTAGCTAAATGTTGGTGGAAGGTTGGACTTTTCTGGAATCCATATAGACATAGGCACCAAATATAACATAAAACCATAATTGCTGTTTTGGAAGAGAGGACTCTCGATTATGAAAATGCCTATGAAACTGGGCTGTAGAAAAGCCTGAAAGGCATTTTCTTAATTAAAGATTGATAGGGGAGGGCCCAATTCATCGAGAGTAGAACCATCTCTGAGCTCATGCTTCTGGGATCTACAAGAAAGCATGCTGTGCAAGCCACAAGGAGCAAGCCAGTAAGCAGAACCCCTCCATGTTCTCTGCATCAGCTCCTGCCTTCATGTTCCTACCCTATTGGTGTTCCTTCTTGACTTTCTTCAGTGATGAACTGTGATGTAAAAATATAAGTCAAATAAACCCTTTTCTCTCTAAGTTGCTTTGGTCATGGTGTTTCATCACAGCAACAGTAACCCTAACTAAGACATGATATGACTATTGTCAGGACAGAATTTACAGGTGTGTCACCTAGGGCTTTTTCTAGTCCTGCAGCTGAATGAGATTTCACTTTGAAGGACGAAGTTTGCATAGTAGCAAGGAACACTCAATCACAAGGTCTCAGAACAGAGGCATAACAATCCAGAAAGGGTCCAAAGTTTGGACTATACCACTGATGACGTGTGGCCACAGGTTGCCTACAGAAATTGGGTTCAATCCCAAGAAATGGAAGCCACTTGTTTTGATCAACTAATTACATCCCATTTATATGGTTTTATTTAGAACTTAACATTGGCAGAGCAGTGGTAATGCACACCTTTAATCCCAGCATTTGGGAGGCAGAGACAAATGGATCTCTGTGAGTTCAAGTCCAGTCTGGTCTACAGAGTGCCAGTACTCCAAATACACACACACACACACACACACACACACACACACAACGTAAAACCTAACATTGTTCATATACTGCAACAAATATACCTTAATAATGTATAATGCCTATGCTAAGGAAAAGTGACTGGGGAACCTGTTGGAGCTCCCCATACTATCTTCCCTTTATCTGTATTTTTCTAAAACTATCAAATTAATTTTGTTAATTTTTTTCTAAACAACTAGCTTTGGGGAGAAAGAAAGGCAGAGAGATAAATAAGAGGAATAAAAGGAAGGAAGAGATGAAGGAAGAGAAATAGAGGGGGAGGGACACAGAGAGAGAGAGAAGGGAGAGAAGGAGGGATGGAAGGAGAAAAGAAGGATGGAAGAAATATAGGAGACTGGGAAAGGAAGAAAGTAGAGAAGGGAGAACAGATCAGTATTAAAAAGTTACAAGTTAATTGTCAAAAAGCATCTTCAGCCCAGTTGGGGGATTCCAAATTCATGCCTACATGCCAAGAACAATGTGTTAGGATTGCTGAGGAGTCAGAAGCTGAGTTAGTACCCTGATGGACTGAGAGGACAAACCAGGCCTGGGAGGTAAACATGTGGAGTGCAGAGCACAAGTCCTGAGGTTAAACGAGTCCAACTTGTACCAAGAACTCATTAGTGGCTACCAGTTCTCTCTGCTGTTTTTAATTAGAAGAGTTACATTTTGTTTCTTAGTTGTCAGCCTGACATTTTTGTCACCTTCATCAAGCTTCTTATGTCTACTCTCAGGCAGGCCAGATACTCCCATCTTGAATGTGCCCTGGTAGGTATGGTGTCTGGTAATGCAGGGTCTGAACAGGCTTTGCAGATTCTTTCTGTGGAAGAACTGAGTCACCCCATTTCTCACTTTTCCTACCAGCCAAGTATTTTTAACTTACTGTCAGCCATGTGGGTAATGCAGTTTAGAAGAGAAAAGACAGCTTGTTTTTCATGCTTTTGCTTTCAGTTGCTAGGTCCAGGAATGCATCATGGGGGAGGGTCTTCTATACAAAAATAATATTGGTTTGCTTAATTTTTTAATTCTTTTTCTATGCTCTCAAAATGAGTCTCTACAACCTTCAGCAAGGACCATCTCTTCCCTAAGTAGATAACTCTGTAGAGTCCCTGCTCCTAACCCACTCCAGGGTCAATCACCCTGCACCCATACAACTCTAGAGTCAACCTCATGCTCCCGTACAACTATAAGGCCACAGAGATGGTTGTGTCAGCCTCTAGCCTCCTGAACCAGGATAGCCTTTTGTAAAAGGTGAGACTCTATTTACTGTTTTGCTGGAGTTTAAAGGCCTGGAACACAGACACTAAGTCCAAATGTGTCCTCTATTGCCACTGAACACAGAAACATTAGGTGTCATAAAACAATTATTCCATTATCTACATGAAACTATAAGTGTCCCATCTTGTTTTTAGTTCTAAACAACCAAAAGGAAAAAAAAACAAATGAATTTGGGAGGCCAGAGACATAGATGGAGGAGGAGGACAGGGAAAGAGGGAGGGGATATAGTTTTCATCCCAGTGTCCCAGTGTTTGTGGAAACAATAACAGTTAAAGGCATTTAAGCAACTTACCTCTCTTTTCTATTATTTGCATGATACATAAAAAACTACATTTCATAGCATGGACAGGAGCATTTACAGCATGTAAAGTGAATATTAAAGAATGATGAATGCAGAAGGAATTGCAGAGTGATAAAACTAAAATGATAGAATCCCATGTGGTACATGGAAAAAGCAGAATAAACTGTGCCTTGGGATAGCAATGCCAGGCAAAATAGTGACGTCAATTCAGGGAATAAGTAACAGATACAGGCTGAGCACAAACTCTTTTCCCAGAACAGTGAGCACAAAGTATAGACCAAGAAAGACAAAAGAAAAAAGAGCCCACCTGTAAAGGTTCACCAAGATGACTAGGCAGGGTGCTAGACTTGTCTAGTATGCAGGAAGCATCACATTACATCCCCAGCACCACAGCAACTGTGTACTGCAGTGTATGACTTCAACCTTAGTTCCAGAAAGACCAGTCAGGCGTTCAGGGTTAGAGCTATGGTAACACATCATGTCTATATAGTGCTTGCTGAACAGCCATGAGGACCTGAGTTCAATCCCCCACCCCCCTGTAAAAAAAGCCACATGCAGGGTAGGTGAAATCCCAGTACTAACAAGGCTTGCTATCTGCCAGTGTAGCCTAATCAGTGAGCTCCAGGTTCTAATAAAACACACTGTCTTAAAAATAGGTGGACAACACCTAAGGAATAATATGTAGGCCTAATGTCTGGTCTACACATAACACAAACACACACACACACACACACACACACACACACACACATACATACATACACACACACACACACACACACGCACGCACCCATGCACACACACACACACACACACACACACACACACACACACACACTTGTGCACACGCAAGCGAGGGAGAGAGAAAGGGGTAGAGAGAGAGAAAGTTCAAGATCATCCTTGGCTACATAGTAAGTGAGAACAGCCTGGGTGACATGAGATATTGTCTCAAGAAAACAAAAAACAAAGGGCAAACAGAGCATGAAGAAAAAAAAGGCTGATAATTTAAGGAGCAGAACCTGAAAAAAGAGGCATGGTACCAGCCAAAGTGGAAGACCACTTCCTGTAGTATAACTAATACATGCCTAATGTCTGACTGCAAATGTGTTTGTTCATTTTTGGGTGGGGGAGGAAGAACCAAACCAACTCATGCTATAAAAGGAAACCAGATAATTATAAATACTCAAGTAAAAAATGTCATGTGGCAAACTATGTAAGTACATGTTCTTGGCAGTCTATGCAATATGGACTTTCTCAAGTAAGGAAATTAAAACACAAATTGATCCAGTAAGTTGCTGCAGGTCACACAGCTCCCAGTGCGCTCTTGAGTGTTGATCGTGTTACATACAGGACATTCATCACCAGGAAAGTACATGCAGAGTTAACTTAGGTCTGAGATATATTGAAAGCAGATAGTAAACTACCTGCTGCTATATGATCTGGGAAAAAAATTCGCCCCATAATTTTCTCTTGCCAGATGACAAAAAAGGAAATAAAAGGGAACTGAAATAATATATTTGATAGCAATAAATATGGTAGACTCTAAAGAGGGAAGAGAGACAAGTGGGGTTTAAAACAATGGGGCCAAAGGAGTCACTGACAACTAAAGAAGTACAGGAGACAAGCCATGCAGACAAGTGGCATTTGAGTGAAAGCATTCCAGGCATGCCCAGCCAAGGCCTGGAATGAAGTAATAGTCAAAGGAAATTTGGTGACTAGAATGTATTTGTCATTGGCTATCTGACCCATTGCACAAATAAAGACAAGCAGGTGCCAAGACACTGCTGCTCAGCCTGAAAAAAAATCACTGAGCCCTGTCTCCTTCCAGAAACTGCTCACAGATCTCTAGCTACTCCAGAATCTGCCCATCTCCTACTAAAAGCACCATGGTCCTCTTCCCAGTTTCTTGGGGTATGTTCCACCCACTACATTGCTTTTTATTGTTTTTTTAAACACTGACCTCACCCAAGTCTTATATATTCTCATGGGAGTCAAGAAACAGACTTAGTTAAGAGACACTATGACCATGGCAACTCTTACAAAGAAAGCATTTAATTGAGACTGGCTCAGAGGATTAGTCCATTATCATCATGGCAGGAAGCATGGTTGCCTGCAGGCAGACATGATGATGGAGAAGTTCAGAGCTCTACATTTTGATCAGCAGGCAACAGGAAGAGACTGATACATTGGGCCTGGCTTGAGCATCTGACACCTCAAAAGCCTCCCCCTAGTGACACATCTCCAACAAAGCCACTTCTATTCCAACAAAGCCACACCTTCTAACAGTGCCAAAACTGTGGACATATAGGGTAATTTTTTTTTTCAAATCATCACACACTTCCACAGCACTGCTCACCATCAAAAGAAATCAGCATGGGAAGTCAAGCAGGACAGGAACCTGGAAACGGGGTGGGGGTGCTATTTACTGGCTTGATTGTAATAGCTTACTCAACTTGTTTGTTTGTTTATCTTATAAAACTCAGAACCACAAGCCCAGGGATGGGAGCACCCATAATGGGCTGGTCTCTTCACCCATCAAAAACTAATTAAGAAAATGCCTTACAGCCAGATCTTCTGGAAGCATTTCCTTAAATGAGATTTTCTTCTTCCAGATAACTCTGTCATATATGAAGTGACATAAAACTAGCGAGCACACTTCATGTCTCTATTTTGTTACAGTGAGGAAACACATGTTAGTCATACAACTTAGGAGATTGTTGTTCCCTAATACTCACAAATATCTTGTGCTAAGTATTGAAATTTATCAGCAAAAATATGTTAACTTTTTAAGTGTGTGTGTGTGTGTGTGTGTGTGTGTGTGTGTGTGTGTGTCCAGAGGACATTCTCTGGTACAATTCTCAAAAACACCATCTACCTCTATTGAAACAAACTCACTCTCTCATGGGCCTGGGATTCAATAATTAACTAGACTGGCTAATTATTGAGTCCGTTATGTTTCAATTACATCTATCTCCCTAGACTGAGATAATAAGCATATATCACCATGCCCAGAATTTTACGTGGATTCTAGTGATGAAACTTGGGTTTTTATTCTTGCAAGGTATGGTGGTTTGAAAGAAAATGACCCCCAAAGGGAGTGGCACTATTAGGAGATGTGGACCTGCTGGAGTAGGTGTGGTCTTGTTGGAGGTAGTGTGTCATTGTGGAGGCAGGCTTTGAGGTCTCATATATGTTCAAGCCACATCCAGTGAGACAGACCACTTCCTGTTGCTTTTTGAATCAAGATGCAGAATTCTCAGCTCTAGCACCATGTAAATCACCCCAATTAAATATTTTCCTTTACAAGATTTGCCATGGTCATAGTGTCTCCTCACAGCAATAGAGACCCTAAGTAAAATACAAGGCATGAATTTTACCAATCAACCTGCTTTCCCAGCTCCACAAGTTATTATTTAAAGTTTTCAATGATTTTAAGTAATAAAATATTTCTCTATATAACCATAAAGATAAAAAGAATTGGTCTACACAGTTTTGCTATAAATAAGTAAAAGTAGCTTACCTGTCTAATCAAAATATTTTAAAAGAGCATATTTAAATATCTCAAATACAAAATTTAAAAATCAGGCCAAATTTTCATTTTGTTTTTAATGGCTTGAACCAGTAGTTTATACCTTATATTCTTTCTGAACTAACAATTTCATGGCATAGTTATTTTATTTCCTGATGTGGGATTGATAAGGTATAATAGTAACATTTCATTTCACACTGATTTAGAAAATGAAGAGGAAATACTAAAGTGTGACAGAGGTGGCCTAGCATACATAAGGCTCTGGGATCAATCATCAGCATTAACTTTTTAAAAATAAAATAAATTTATAGAAACAGTGTAGTAGTAGAAAGTAGGATAGAATTGAGACTAATATGCTCTGAATCTCTCATTACTATGGTGAAGAAAATTGTTTGCAGGGTGCATGGCAGAGAACATACAGTCAGATCAGCCAGCCCAGAGCCTGCCAGCATCCTGATCACACCTCCACCCAAGGGGGAGCCGTTCTTCCAGTGCCCTGCTCGGAGCCTCCTGAGGACTGGGGACTGCTTGCAGAGGGGCCATCCCCATGGACTGTCCTTCCCAGAGTCTGCCAGCATCCTGGTACTGCCTCTGTCCACAGTAGAAGATAAGCTTGGGCCTGTTTCTGGCCTGCCTTCCTGAGCCCTGCTCAGAGCCTCCTGAGGTCTTGGGACTCTGCACAGGGTAACCTGTCCAAGCAGACCAGCCCATCTCCGGTCTGTCAGCATCCTAGGGCCACCTCTACCCACTGGACCAGGAGAGCCATTGGAGTACTGGACCTGCTTGCACCCACCAGAAGAGAACCTTGGTCCCAAACTCACAAGGAGAGGGAGAGACCCCATGGGCATGACTGGAAGAAGAGATGGGTAGACAACAGTATAAGAACACAGTCAACAACAGAAAGATCAATATGACACCCCCAGAGTCTAGAGACTCCACATCAGAAAGACTTAAACATCCCAACACAGATGAAAAAGAGGAAATAGTCAAGTAACATATAAAGGCAATCCTATCAGAATTACACCTGACTTCTCCTTGGAAACTCTGAAGGCCAGAAGGTCCTGAATAGATATTCTACCAAAACCAAGAGACCACAGATACCAGGCCAGACTACTATACCCAGCAAAGCTTTCAATCACTACAGATGGAAAAAACAAGATATTCCATGACAAAACCAGATTTAACAATACTTATCAACTAATCCAGCCCTACATAAAGTTCTGAAAGGAAAACTCCAACCCAAGGAAATTAACTACACCCACAAAAACATAGGCAATAGATAATTCAAACTTACCAACAGCCAAAAGATAATTGGGGAAAATCCACACATAATACCACCATCAACAACAAATCCAAAACAAACAAGAATTAACAATCAATGGTCATAAATATTCCTCAATATTAATAGTCTTAACTAGCCTATAAAAAAGATGCAGGCTAACAGAGTAGATATAAAGAAAGAATCCATCCTTCTGTACATAGAATAAACACACTTCAACTTCAAAGACAGATGTTAACTCACAATAAAATGTTGGGAAAAGATTTTCCAATCAAATGAACCTAAGAAACAAGTGGGTGTACCGATCTTAATATCTACCAAATTAGACTTTAAACTAAAAGCAATAAAAAGAAATTAAGAAGGTCATTTCTTCATCATCACAGGAGAAATCCGTTAGTACAAAGTGTCAATTCTGAAAATCTAGGCCCCAAATACAAACACACACACACACATTTGTAACAGAAAGGTTACTAAAACTCAAATAGCACATAAAATCTCACACTCTCAGAGTAGGGGGTTTCAACACCCCACTCTTAACACTAGACAGGTCCACCAGACAGAAACTTAACAAAAAATAAAAGAACTAACAGGAGCTACGATCCAATTGGGTTTAAGAGACATTTATAGAACATTCCATTCAAACACATAAAAAAAATATAGTTCTTCTCTGCGCTACATGGAACTTTCTCTAACATCGACCACATACACAGCACTATAGTAAACCTAATTAGGTAAAAAAAATGGAATAATCCCCTGTATCTTATTAGACCACCGTGATATAAAGTTAGAATTCAACAGCAACAGAAATTGCAGAAATCCTCTTCATGGAAATTGAACAATGAGTAAATGCACCATTCCTGGGTCAAGGAAGAAATAAAGAAAGAAATTAGACTTCCTAGAATTCAATGAGAATGAAGGCACAACATACCAAAACTTATGGGACACTTTGAAAGCAGTACTAAGAGGAAAGTTCATAGCACTAAGTGCTATGGAGAAACTGGAGAATAGTCACATTAGAGAAACAAACCGAAAGCCTTAGAACAAAAACAAGAAAACAAACCCCGGAGGAGTAGACACAAGAAAATAATTAAATTGAGGGCTGAAATCAATGAAGTAGAAATTAGGAAAACAATACAAAGAATCAATGTAACAAAGGGTGGGTTCTTCTAGAATATTAGCAAATAGATATACTTTTATCCAAATTAACCAAGAGGCAGAGAGAGAACATGCAAATTAACAAGATTGAAACGAAAAAGGGTACATAACAATGGACACTGAGGAAACCCAGAGAATCTTCAGGTCATACTTTGAAAACCTGTACTCCACAAAACTCAAAATTTCAAAGGAAACAGACAATTTTTCTGGATAGATAACACGTAGCAAAATTCATTCTGGAAACAATAAGCAATTTAAATAGACCTATACACCTTAATGAAATAGAAGTAGTCATCAAAAGTCTCCCAACCAAAAAAAAAAAAAAAAAAAAAAAAAAAGCCAAGGCCAGATGGCTTCAGTTCAAAATTCTACCAGAACTTCAAAGAACAGCTAATACTAATACACCTTAAAGTGTTCCACATAGTAGAAGCAGAATGTTCATTGCCAAACTTTTTTTTATGAGACTACAATTACCATAGTACCCAAACCACACAAAGAACACAACTAAGAAAGAGAACTACAGTTCAATATCCATCATGAACATTGATGCAAAAATATTCAATAAAATACTGGCAAATCAAATCCAAGAAAAAATAAGAGAAATCATCCACCATGACTCAGTAGGCTTTATCCCAGGGATGCAGGCATAGTTCAAAATATGAAAATCTATCAATCTAATCCACCATATAAACAAACCACATGATCACCTCACTAGGTCTCTTCCATTACCAGGAGTCCTTGCTAGGGTCACTCTCACAGATTTCAGTAAGTTTCCACTACACTAAGTTTCCACACTGTTCCCAAGTTCTCCCCCAATTCCAACAGTTTCTCCCACACTCTCTTCCCCAATTGCACCAATATGATTGCTCCAGCTCCCCTTCTTGCCTGCCTCTATTCTTCCTTCAAAACTTATTCTATTTCCCCTTCCAGAGAGATCCATGCATCCCACTTAAAGTCCCCCTCTTTATTTTCTTTTGAGTTTATTTTTATTTATTTATTTATTTATTTATTTATTTATTTTTTCTTATTTTCATATCGATCCAAGTTCCCTCTACCTCCCTCCCTTTCTCTCTTCCACCCTGCCATGCCCCCAACCACCCTCCCATCCCATTCCTCCCCATTCCACATGTAAGGTGATGCCTTCCTGGAGGGGTCATCTAAATCTGTGGGCATTTGGAGAAGGGACTAGGCCCTCTCTCCTCCCTCAGGGTTAAGGGAGTATCCCTCCATGGGGAATGTGCTCCTAAAGTCCTTTTGTGCACCAGGGATACATTCTGGTTCCATTGTCAGAGGTCCCTTACACTGCCCAGGCCATCGAACTGAGACTCACATTAAGGGGGTCTAAGTCGGTCCAATGCTGGATTTCCAGCTAGCAGTCTGGGGGCCCATTAGCTCCTCCTTGCTCAGGTCAGCTGTCTCTGTGGGTTTCTGTAGCCTGGTGTTGTCCTCCCTCTCTGCATTTGGATTCCAGTTTGGCTCAGTGTTTAGCAGTGGGTGTGTGCTTCTGTTTCCATAACCTATTAGATGAGGGCTCTATGATGGTGGATAAGTTAGTCATCAGTCTTATTATCAGGGAAGGGCATTTATGGTAGCCTTTCCACTGTTGCTCACATTGTTAGTTGGGGTTAGTCTTATAGGCCTCTGGACATTTCTCTAGAGTCAGTTTTCTCTTCAAACCTATAATGGCTCCCTCTTTTATCCTCTCTCTCTCTCTCTCTCTCTCTCTCTCTCTCTCTCTCTCTCTCTCTCTCTCTCTTCTCTCTCTCTCTCATCTGTTCTGCCCCTGACTCAATCTTCCTAGTCGCATGTGCTTATGTGCTTTCCTCTCCTCCCCTTCTCTTTCTTCTAGTTCCCTCTCCACTCCCTGCCCCCCCCCACTCTCAATATGCTCAGGAGCTCTTGTTTCTTTCCCCTTCTGTGAGGGACCTTGTATGAATCTCTTAGAATCCTACTTGTATCCTAGTTTCTCTGGCAGTGTGAATTATAGGCTGGTGATCCTTTGCTCTATTTCTAAAATCCATATGAGTGAGTACATACCATGTTCCTCTTTTTGTGACTGAGTTACCTCATTAAGGATGGTTTCTTGAAGTTCCATACATTAGCCTGTGAATTTCAAGATTCAATTGTTTTTTGATTTTTTTTTTCCAGCAGAGTAGTATAGCATTGTGTATATGTGCCATATCTTTATCCATTCTTCAGTTGAGGGGCATCTAGGTTGCTTGCAGGTTCTTGCTAATACAAATAATGCTGCTACTAACATAGTTGAACAAATGCCTTTGTTGCATGGATGTGGATCATTTGGGTATATGTGTAAGAGTATTGCTGGGTCCTGTGGTAGATTGATTCCCATTTTCCTGAGAAACCGCCATATTCATCTGCAAAATGGCTGTACCAGTTTGCACTCTCACCAGCAGTGAAGGAGTGTTCCCCTTTCTCCAAATCCTCTCCAGCATAAGTTGTCATTCCTGTTCCTAACTTTAGACATTCTGGCAAGAGTAAGATGGTATCTCAAAGTTGTTTTGATTTACATTTCCCTGAGAGCTAAGGATGTTGAGCACTTTCTTAAGTGTCTTTTGGCCTTTTTTTGTTTCCTCTATTGAGAATTCTCTCGTCAGTTCTGTACACGGTTTTTTAATAGGGTTATTTGGTGTTTTGCTGACTAGTTTCTTGAGTTCTTTGTATATTTTGGAGATCAGCCCTCTGTCAGATGAAGGATTGGTGAAGATATTTTCCCAGTCTTTTGGCTGCCATTTGGTCTTGTCAACCGTGTCCTTCACCTCACAGAAGCTTCTCAGTTTGAGGAGGTCCCATTTATTAATTGTCGATCTCAGTGTCTGTGTTACAAGAGTTATATTCAGGAAGCAGACTCCTGTACCAATTTGTTCAAGTGTACCTCTCATTTTCTCTTCTAAGAGATTCATTGTGGCTAGATTTATGTTTGATCCATTTGGCCTTCAGTTTTGTGCATGGCAATAGGCATGGTTCTATCTGCAGTCTTTTACACACTATCATCTAGTTGTGCCAGCAGAATTTGTTGAAGATGCTTTCTTCCTCCCATTGTATACTTTTAGTTGTTTCGTCAAGAATCAGCTGTTTGTAGGTGTGCGAGTTAATGTCAGGATTTAAGATTTGATTTCATTGGTCTACCTGGCACAATTTTTGTGCCAGTACTAGTCTGTTTTCAGGACTGCAGCTTTATAGTAGAGCTTGAAGTCAGGAATGGTGATGCCTCCAGAAGTTCCTTTATTGTACAGGGTTGTTTTGGCTAGCCTGGCTCTTTTGTTTTTCCATATTAAGTTGATTAGTATCCTTTCAAGGTCAATGAAGAATTGTGCTCGGAATTTAATGGGGATTGCATTGAATCTGTAGATTGCCATTTTTACTATGTTAATCTTACCTATTCAAGAGCATGGGAGAGCTTTCCATTTTCTGGTATCTACTTTAATTTCTTTCTTTAAAGATACAAAGTTTTTCTATATAGGATTTTCACTTGTTTGGTCAGGATTACCCCAAGATACTTTATGTTGTTTGTTGCTATTATAAAGTGTAGTGTTTCTCTGATTTCTTTCTCAGCACCTTTGTCCTCTGTATATAGTAGGGCTATTGACTTTTTTTTTTAAGTTTATCTTTTATCCAGCTAGTTTGCTGAAGGTGTTTATCAGCTGTAGGGCTGTAGGAGTTCCCTAGTAAGGTTTTTTTTCGGTTACTTATGTAAACTATCATATAATCTGCAAATAGTGACAGTTTGACTTCTTCCTTTCCAATTTGTATTCTCTTGATCTCCTTTTGTTTTCTTATTGCTGTAGCTAGAACTTCAAGTACAATATTGAAGAGATATGGAGAGAGGGAGCAGCCTTGTCTTGTTCCTGATTTTAAAGGAATTGCCTTTAGCTTCTCTCCATTCAGTTTGATATTAGCTGTTGGCTTACTGTATATTTCTTTTATTATGTTTAGGTATGTTCCTGTTTCCCTGATCTCTCCAAGACCTTTATCATGAATTTGAATTTTTTCAAAGGTTTATTTGAATTTTTTTGAATTTTTTCAAAGGTTTTTTTCAGCATCTTCTAGTGAGATGATCATGTGGTTTTTCTTTTTCAGTTTGTTTATATGATGGATAAAGTTGATAGATTTTCATATGTTGAACCACCCCTGCAACCCAAGGATGGAGGCTACTTGGTCATGGTGGATGATTTCTCTGATGTGTTCATTTGCCAGTACTTTATTGACTATTTTTGCATCAATGTTCATGAGGGATATTGGCCTGTAGTTCTCTTTCTTAGTTATGTCTTTGTGTGGCTTGGGTACCAAGGTAATTGTAGCCTCATAAAAAAAAGTTTGGTACTGAACCTTCTGCTTCTATTGTGTGGAACAATTTGAGGAGTATTGGTATTAGCTCTTCTTTGAATTTCTGGAATTCTGCACTGAATCTATCTGGCCCTGGGATTGTTTTGGTTGGGAGCATTTTGATTACTGCCTCTATTCCATTAGGGGTTATAGGTCTATTTAAGTTGCTTATTTGTTCTTGATTTAATTTTGGTAAGTGACAGTTATTCAGCAATTTGTCAATTTCTTTTAAATTTTCAAGTATTGTACAAATTTTTTAAAGTATGACCTGAAAATTGTCTGGATTTCCTCAGTATCTTTTCTATTTCTAGCCCCCTTTTCATTTCTAATTTTGTTAATTTGTTGCATGTTTTCTGTCTGCTTTTTGGTTAGTTTGGATAAAGGTTTTTCTATCTTGTTGATTTTCTTAATAAAACAACTCTTTGTTGCATTGATTTTTTGTATTGTTTTCCTGGTTTCTACTTTATTGATTTCAGCCCTCAACTGGATTATTTCCTGGCATTTACTCCTCCAGGGTGAGTTTGCTTCTTTTTGTTCTAAGGATTTCAGTTGAGCTGTTAATTCTCTAATGTGACTATCCTCTGTTTTCTTCTTATGGGCACTTAGTGCAATGAACTTCCCTGCTTTCAAGGTGTCTCATAGGTTCAGTTATGTTGTGTCCTCATTCTCGTTGAATTCTAGGAAGTCCTCAATTTCTTTATTTCTTCTTTGACCCAGGTATGTTGCAATTGTGCATTGTTCAGTTTTCATGAGTTTGTAGAGTTTCTGTGATTTGTGTTGTTGTTGAATTCCAACTTTAAAGCATGGTGGTCTGATACAATACAGGGATTATTCCAATATTTTTGTATCTGTTGAGGTTTGTTATATTTCCAAGCATGTAGCCAATTTTATAGAAGGTTCCATGTGGAGTAGAGAAGAAGGTATATCCTTTTGTGTTTGCTTGGAATGTTCTATAGATGTCTGTTAAACCCAATTGCGACATATCTTCTGTTAGTTCTTTCAATTCTTTGTTAAGTTTCTTTCTGGTGGTCCTGTCTAGTGGTGAGAGTGGAGTGTTGAAGTCTCCCACTATGAGTGTGTGAGGTTTTATGTAAGCTTTGAGTTTTAGTACCGTTTCTTTTGCGAATGTGGGTGCCTTTGTATTTGGGGCATAGATGTTCAGAATTGAGACTGTGCTGATGAATTTCTCCTGTGATGAATACGAAATAACCATCTTCATCTCTTGATTGATTTTGCTTTGAAGTCTAACTTGTAAGCTATTAGAAAAGCTACAGCTACTTGCTTCTTGGGTCCATTTGATTGGAAGATCTTTTTCCCATCCCTTTACCCTGAGGTAATGTCAATCTTTGAAGATTAGATGTGTTTCTTGTATTCAGCAGGATGAATTTTGTATCCATTCTGTTAGCCTGTGTCTTTTTATAGACAAGTTAAGATCATTAATGTTGAGGGAAAGTAAGGACCATTGATAATGCTTCTTTGTTTTAGATTTGTTGTTGGTAGTGGTATTGTGACTATATTTGTCCTGCTTTACCCTTGGGTTCTGGTGAAGTGGGATTATCTATTTCCTATGTCTTTGTGAGTATAGTTATCTTCCTTGGGTTGAAGTTTTCCTTCCAGAACTTTCTGTAGGGCTGGATTTGTAGATACATATTGTGAAAACCTGGCTTTGTCATTACATATCTTGTTTTCTCCATCTACAGTGATTGAGAGTTTTGCTGGGTATAGTAGCCTGGGCTGGCATCTGTGGACTCTTAGTACTTGTAGAACATCTATCCAGGACCTTCTGGCCTTGAGAGCTTTCATGGAGAATCAGGTGTAATTTTGATAGGTCTGCCTTTATATGTTACCTGGCCTTTTTCCTTAGCTGCTCTTAATATGCTTTCTTCATTCTGTATATTCGGTGTTTTGATTATTATGTGTCAAGGGGCCTTTTTTCTTTGGTACAGTCTATTTGATGTTTGGTATGCCTCTTATACTTTCATTGGCACGTCTTCAGATTGGGAAAGTTTTCTCCAATGATTTTGTTGTATATGTTTTCTGCACCTTTGAGCTGGGCTTCTTTGCCTTCTTCTATGCCTATTATTCTTAGGTTTGGCCTTTTCAGAGTGTCACACATTTCCTGAGATTCTCTCTTCCATCTCTTGTACTCTGTTGGTTTTGCTTGTGTCTGTAGTTCCTGATTGTTTGCCTAGTTTTTATATTTCCAGCATTCCTTCAGTTTGTGTTTTCTTTATTGTCTCTATTTCAGTTTTCGAGTCTTGAACTGTTTCCTTCACATGTTTAATTGTTTTTTCTTGTCTTTCCTTACTTTCTTTAAGAGATTTGGTCATTTCTTCCAATATTTTATTTGTTTTTTTTTCCATTTCTTTAAGGTATTTTCTCACATTGTTTTTGAGGGCCTCTATCATTTTTATGAAGGTATTTTTTAAGGCCCTCTCTTCTGCTTCATCTGCTTTTGTGTGATCAGGTCTACTTGTTGTAAAGTTCCTAGATTCTGGTAGTGTCATGTTTGTCTTTCTATTGTTAGGTGCTTCCTTGTATTGCCATCTTCCCATCACTTCTTCCTGTGGGTGCAGTGGGCCCCAGTAATGAGGGTCAAAAATTAAGCAGGCGAAGGGCTTTGGGTGTTCCTGTGAGGATAGGCAGATCTCCGACAGAGGCCCAGCAGAAAGGATCCTAAGATCCTCCTCTTCTAGTTTGCTCATAATTTAATTTAACAGCTAATATCCAATTATAAGGGAAAACATATTTATCTTTGTGCATCTTGACACATTATTTAATTATTCTTTATCAATAAAAATTAGCAAATTATCTTGCTCTGGTTGCTAAATCTCACTGTGTTTTAGTTTGTTTACTTCAAAAAGGTAAATAAAATCAGTCTCACCTAAGAACCCTTACACAAGCTGTTTGAATTAATATTTTTGAGTGTTCTGACAACATGGGAAATCTTTACAGTAATCATTGTCATCATCATGATTCTATCACCCTATATCTATCCTCATGCCTGGTCTACATAAGGTTTAATGGCTTCTATTGACTTTGACTAGATGCACTATTTTCTCTCTTCCTACACCTAAGTTGTGGTGACTTCACCCCAGCCCAGATGCTTCCTTCACTAGGAATTTGCTTCCTGTTCCAGCCCACTAGTCAATCATGGCTTTTTCATCCTGAGATGTGGAGATGCAAATGACAAGCCTTCTTGCTAAAATCCTAGCCTCAGAATACCCTGTCTTGTGGGCTAGGCGTGGGTCTCAACTACCATTGCACTCTAGGCAAGCATCATTCACCTATGAGTAAAGTGAGTAGATGTATGGCATCCAGAACCAAGAATCCTGAGCTTATTTCTTACAGTGGCTGTAGGGATCTCTGTGGCACTAGCCCTACATTGTGCCTAATTCTTATTAGCAAACCTCAAATTCATTAATGAAGAGAAGACATACTAAACAGAAATTCCTTGTAGAGAGCACTATGAATTATTGTTACCCAACTAACATAGAATTCAGCATAAATGTGAGGTTTCATAATCAGTGTGGTTATAACAGGACCCCAGACCTTAATAGACCCTGAGACTTAAGCACAACTGATTCCATGATGGAAGTACCATTCAGGCCATAAAACTCAGCACATAGACAGCACCATCTGCCAAAATGAATACAAAGACCTAATCCATCAAAGCCCATAGTTCTCGGAAAGTCTCTAATATACTAACCTTGCTTTTTAGCTTCTATAGTTCCACTCTGGCTAACTAGTCTTGTTAATGGAAGTATGTCAATCCAGAAACAAGGATTTTGTACTTAAGGTTTCACCCTAAGGAAGTCTCAGGGCTACAATGGGATTTATAACACCCAGTATAATCATCAGCTGGCTATTAAAGACTTTCTGTTGGTTTAAACCCATTTTGAAGAGCACTCTTCTCTGGTGAATACTCCATAACCATGGCATGATTCATTTTCATGTAGCTTAATCTAGAATGTTTTATTTTGTGTGTTATAGCTTATTCTAAAATTGCCTTGCTTTGTTTATCTTTTGGTTTTTCTGTGCTTTCACTAACCTGAAAGTAAATCCAACCCCAGGTCTTATTTATTTAGTTCACAAAGTAAAGATATAAAAGAAATTCATTGATTTGTCTAGGGTCATATAACCAGAGTATGTCAGGCCTGCTTTGAGTTCAGAATTTGGGCTTTTGCAGTTATGCAATTCAAGTTGTATGAGGACCTGCGGGGAAAGCTTCTTTGGGCATATTTACTTACTCATCTTGATGTATCTTCAGAGTAAGTCTAACGAGGAGAAAACAGTTATGTACAGAGTGGAAGAACATTAAAGGTGATGCTCCTTCGCATCAATACTGCATTCCCAGCAGCACCTCAGCTGTCTGCCTCTGAATGTTTTCAATAATAAGAAACTCAGAGCATGGCCTTGTAACCCTGAAGGAGACTATATTAATACTGCCTTTCTCATCATTTTCTTTCATGGCTCCTACTTGTGAGATTTATTTTTAATTGTAAGTAGTGATCTCACCAAGGACCAATATTCCATAAATCTGCCCCACCCTGTAAATGTTTATTCAGCTCTCTCCATCTTCCCCACTTAGTAAAATTTTTGTTTATACAAAGGCCCTGAGTTCATTCTTGAATTTGCTGGCCTAGAGTAGTCTGCTTCTTCCCGATTTCCTTAATTTCTTTTGAGCTAATGCTTTTAAAACTAACCAAAAACAAAAGACTATGGGGTTGGAATACAAACAATTGGGAAAAGACATATCACCTGTGTTAAAATAGAAAGCAAGTGGCTTTCCTGTCCCAGTGTTCTTGCTACTCAGGTTTGGCTTCTGGTACACCGTTTATACAAAAGAAAATTGCCTTGCCAAGCTATATTTGTTTCATTCACATGTTCCTTTGTGAGACACTGAATTGCTTGTTTCTGACATACTGACCTATACAGTCACTCTAATGTAAAGACTTCCTTTATCTACATCTTTGCCTTCTAAATATTGCAAACATCTCTTGTTTCTGATCAGATGTTTTCAACCCTTCCTCACCAGAGCTTTTGGCACCTCCAATCTTCATTTGCACACTCATGCACTCATGCATGCACTCACGCATACACATACATAAAATGTTGTGGGTTTTTGTTTTGTCTAAAAGAAATACGTACACAAAAAAAGCGTTCAAAGGGTTTTAGTTAGGGTTAGGTTTAGAATGTTAGGGACAGGGTTGGGATTAGGCTTAGGGTTAGGGTTAATGTTAGGGTTAAGGTTAGAGGTTTAGTGTTAGGATCAGGGTTAGGGCTAGATTAATGGCTAGGGTTGGGGCTAAGGTTAAAGTTAAGGCTAGACTTAGGGTTAGAGTGATGTTTCTAGATAGAGATAGGGTTAGGAACGGGGGTGGGGGCCTTTGAGGCTAGAGAGAGAAGGGGCCCAGATCTTACAAGTCTGATAGAGAATTTGGACATTATCCTGAAGACAAAAGGGAACTAGAGACCAATGTTAAGGAAGACAATGGCATGATTAGATTTGCATTTACTAACATTATACAAACTTGTCTGGAGACATTGGCTTGGCAGGGAAGTAGGTCTTGGTTTCAAAACTTCTAACTACTTAAACTTGTGTTCTATGTCTAAGGCAGTTATGACACCCTTAGGTGGGTTGATTGCCATTTTCTAGGTAAAGTTACATTTTTTTCTCTTCTCATAAAATTCTGTGTGCTGGCACATTTGTGTATGTCCATGTGCTCACATGTGCTCACAGTGTTGGTTCATCTGGCATGTATCTATATTGTAGCACCTTTCACACCATGGTAGAATAGCTTTGTGGGAGGAAAGGTGAGGAGGTCGCTTTCTTCCCACTCAGCAAGTTAGGCTACCAGGAACAGAAATGGTTAATGGCCAAAGAGAGGTTTACAACTAAACCCACAAGTGCCTCCAGCTAATGCTGAAAGCATCAAGGAAAGGACAAATGTTTAAGAGAGGCTTAGTCCAAGTTTTCATTTTCACAGGAAGCAGTGACAACTTTGACAAGCTGAAGGATATAGCCTTGGTTACCTTGAATTCTAGACTAGCCATGGATAAATAATGAGACCTTGTCTCAAAATATAAAATAAAAATGTTTACGAAACTTAACAGACAAATGACAGATTCAGGATTTCTTTAGACACTTGTTATGAAGATTTATCCACAATATAAATAGACAACAAAGAATTGCCCAAATTCTCTAAATTTTATTCACTTTGCTAGTTGAGTACAAAATTAGGACTCAGGATTTATGAAGTCAGATTTCTTTGTTTTCTAAGAGAAAAAGAAAACAAAACTCCCTCTACTCTATGATTGGTTGTACTGTTAAACACAAACCAGTAACCCAGCAATCTAAGAAGCATTCTTTCAGTAAATTATCTGTAAATACTCAGTTTCTCAAATGTCCCTTGCACCAGTTTTAGGATTTTACTATTTCTCTAATTAATTGGAACACTGAATAATATTTACAATTTATTCATATATTCCCAGAACTGGAGATTGAACATAGGGTCTTGTGCATGCTAGATAAATTCTCTACCATTAGCCATAACCACAGCTGTATATGAGCTCTTATTTGTGGGTGGTAAAGTGAGTAGATGTGGGCTCATTTCCTGGATTTGTTGGAGGGCTGTGTGTGTGTGTGTGTGTGTGTGTGTTGTGTGTGTGTGTGTATACATAAACACACACACACATGTGTATACAGACAGTTAATGTGTATACATTCAGTTAAATACACCATTTTACTTGTTGATCAGGCAGGAGTTTAATTAGAAATAAGTCCCTCATCAGCCTCCCAAGTGACTACTAGTATAAGTTTGTGACACCAAGCTCAACTAAATAAAGTCTAGGACTCATTTCATATGGCATTTGCGTAAGTGTCCAGTATTGGTTTTAAAGATATTCTATTGGCTTTAAAGATTATTCTTTGGCATGTCTGGTACTATATTATCTCTTGTTTTACTTCCCATGGACTTAAGACTTAAATGTGGAAGGATGATCCCCAACCTGTAAAAGTGGGTCTCTCTGCCTACTCCCCATGTGTTTCAATGCCCTGGGGAGTATGCTCTTACTTCTAGTATCTTCAAAAATAATAATGTATATGAGAAGACATGTACATCTAGGGCAGAGGAAAATTTCTTCTCAGTTTTTGCATTTTCCCTCCTATAAATTATTCCTAGGCAATATGCTTACTTACCTTTGCATTTACATATATTTCGTAGAATTATATGTAAATATATAGAATTATATATTCCCTAGTCCATTCTTGTCCATTTAAACAATGGAATACATGCTTAAAAACAAGTTAGACTGCCCCTTAGTGACTTGTCAGTATGTTGATGTCTGGAGCCATCACTCCAGTGTGATCTACTATGTTCATTCACCAAAGTGATCAAGTCCATGTAAGATAGCACCACAAACCTGTTCCTTAGGTGGTAGGTTTTTACAAGTACGCAGTGTCTTGTGTTGCAATAATAAAATTTCTTAACAAAAAGCAGTTAGGGGTAAAACGTTTATGTGGCTGATAAATCCTACTTACAATCTATTACTGTATAGAAGTCACAGAATCAGGAACTAAAAACAACAGATTACATTCAGTCAGAAACAGAGACAGACAAATGTCCCCATGCTGCCTGTTAGTTTATTTAAGCTCAGCTAGATTTGTTCACTCTTATAGTATTCAGGGACCACTTCCTGGGATGGTGTTGCCCACAATGGGCTTGATCTTCCTACATCCACCAAGAACCAAGACATTTCCTCTACAGGACAACCTGATCTAGATAATCTTTCATTAAGATTCTCTTCCCAGGAACTAGAGATGTCCCAGCAGTTGAGGGCACTTGCTGCTCTTGAAGAGGACCCAAGTTCAGTTGCAAAGATAGCAGTTCTGTTCCCAGAACACAAGTCAAGTGGCTCACAATCACCTCGGATTCCAGCACCAAGATGATCTAGTTTATGGGCGCCTGTACTCACATACACATCACCCACCCCCAAATACACACAGACCTATACATAACAAAATAAAATAAAATGTTTACAAAAGTTCAAAGACTTTCTTTTCAGGCGTTTGAGTTTGTGACAAGTTGACAGTAGAAATTAACCACACATGAAAATCATATAGGAAATGACAACATTATGAAAAATTTTCTCAAAACCTTGGAAACCTGTGGACAGTTATTATATAGTATTACACACAGAAGCTATCACCAGAAAACTGAACTTCTTTTTTACACGTCTCAGACCGTTGGGTTTTTTTCCCCCCATGTAGAAAAGGGTTTCATCCCTTAAATACCACATAAAAAGTGCAGACAGGAAATGAGCAAGTCTAGTTCATTACCATCAGGCTAATTCACTGCTCATTTCATCTACTGCCATTCAGAATCATTTGGTTTTCTTACAGCATCTCCTGGTTCTGTGAAGACTCTTAAAAAGTAGAAAGTTGATTCTAATAATACAGATTGGAGATATTTAGTTTGCTCACAGACATTTCATCTTTTTTTATGCTCAAATATTTACTATTTCAAAATCATTTATCAGTATCATGCTGTTCTTTCCCTGGCCCTTGTAAGACTTGACAACCCCAAGAGCATGTTTGAGCATGAATTGTTCCTAGACTACTATTATTACTGCTGTCTGAGAGTTTTGTATTAAGATGATTTCAAATCAGTTCTCTGACAGAAGCTGAGAGACTCCCACACCCACAAACAAAGCCCTAGTGGCTGCATGTTCTCTTCTCTGCAAGAGAACACCCATGGTTCTGTGATAAGATTAGGGTTGCATTTGGTGGCTGTGGCCGTGTACATGAGAATCGGGGAAGGAGACTGAGCTGTGATCATTTTGAGCCAGAATCACTGTAACCATCCTGGCAGGAACAAATTAAGATAGTATAAAGAGACACTTGTGCTTCCCAATTTAGTTTTCAGATGATTGAGATGATGGCCCTTGAAGATTTAGAATTTTCCTCATGCTGAGAGGAGGAAAAGACTGAAGCCTGGTGCCTACCGCAAAAGGAACATGTCTCCCAAGAGATTACATTTAATTCTGACATTTCAGAACATTTTATAAGATAGAACATTTTATAAGAGGTAGGGCTGTAGTGAGATATTCACTTTGTCTGCTTCTGTGGCACTGACCACACCCATTGGGGGTGGAGCCATGGGCGGAAGTGACCTGTAGAACTAGGTCTGAGGAGGAGCAGAAACACTCTCTTGCAGTCAGGAGGCAGAGAGGAGAGTATCCGTGGAACTTGCCGGTGTTCATCTGTCTAGGTTGTAAGTTATTAAACCTTGATAGTAGGGCCTTCATCATTGGCCAGGACTGCATAGCTATGCATATCTTGGGCCTTATACTTAAAGCTAAACCTCATGTCAGGACCTGGAATATGGACTTGGGGAGGGAGGTCATGCTGGACCTCTGTTCCTCTTCCCACTTAGACTAAATCACCACTTTTCTGATTTTTATTTTTTTTTTTTTACTTTTACTTATTGCTGAATTATTCTTCTGAGGATGTGTGACCCTGGCAACTCCCTAAACATCCATGTGTCAATGGCTGGGTCTGGGGAAAAAAAAAAGCCTTGAATGAATGTATAATGTTGACATGGACCTTGTCAAGGATCAATATGTTAGATTTCTGTGAATTTAACAAATCTTTCCCCAGGGATGAGGTCCACAGGGAGAACAATGTCTCCTTCTGGTCTTAGTGTGATTGTTGACAGTGTGTGCAAGTACCAGTGTCTAGGAATGACTAGCAAGTATGTGCAAGGACCAGAAACCACAGTTTTCTCCTCTAGGATGTCTAGAAGCTGTCACTGCCCACCTACAGAGACATATCAAGGTTAGATAACTCCTACCCTTGTAATATACACAATAGCATGCTGAGGTTTAGGGTTGCTGTATTGGTATAAATCCAACAGAGTGCTCACAACTCATCTTTGACCAACTTTTCTATATGTGTGTTCACGTGTCTGTTCTTTCTTCATGTCAAATGCAAAGCCTTTCAGGTCAAGAGAACTAGGCTTGATGAAGTCTTGAACCAAGCTACACTGGAAGGAAAGAGCTGGCTGGTATTGAGTAAATGAGCTGGCTGGTATTCTGTAGAAGATAAGTGCTTACAGATGAGCACTAGACCAGAAATGTTAAATACACAGGCTTTTTTCCCCAATGGAAGAAATTGGCACCTGTTTTTCATCCAGAAGACTGTGAAAGACTATGTTAATACTTGGTAATCTTCACTATTCTACAAAGTCAGCCCTCATCAGAATTTTGAGCACTGTCTCTCTGCCAATAGAACCCATCCTTATACTTATTACAAACCCTTCCTCCCTAGGTTCTTATCCTGAGCACTGTTTCTTTGTCAATAGAACTCATTTAGTGGAAAAGGTCACAGGTGCTTTGCTAAAGAGATGTACTATAAAAAGAAGTTTCAATATAGTCATGCCTAAAGCTCTGTTGTGATAATTGTCAAGAGAAAACTTTTTTTTTTCAAAATTTTACTGTGTTTAAATATGCAAAAAATAAATGGTTTGGTGTCAAATTCCAAAGTTTTTAACCCAGCATCAGCTAAGTCATGCTGACCTGAGTTTCATTCTTAAGCTCACCCTGATCATTTCACTACTGGCCATTACACTTGCAGGGACAACTGCAGTAGCCATTTAAACAGTAAGCTGCAGTCTTCTGTTTTTTTCGGCCTCATTTCCAAAGCAACTGGTGGAGGCTTGTAGCTCTTAGGACAGTGTACCACTCAACAATTGCCCCAAGAAGCTTTTGCCTCTCCGTGTTCCAAGTTTTCATTGCTGTTGCCACTATTAGCTTCTATAGTGAAGCAAGATCATACCAGTCTCAAGGGCTGAGCAAACTCCCTAAGATGGATCACCATACAGGGAGACACAACCAAGGAAATTTAGTGAGCCTTTTTCATGACTTTATGATATTAGAGCCACAAGATAAGGCACTGGCATTAGCATTTCTATGGCCCTTACAAGTCCCCTTCAAGTCCTGTGATGGAAGTGTAGACCATTCTTTCTAGAACAACCCCAACCATCAAAGCATGTGCATTCAGAGGACCTTGACTAAAGAAATTAACAGATATTCAGAGAACAGAGGTGCAAGTCATCTGGAAGATAATTGAATAAGTATCTAGCATGGCTAAGAAGGCAGTAGAAGCATTTCTAAGAGAGCAGTCTGTTGTAAAGCAGAAGACAAAGTGTCCAGCTGTTTCTAACAGGAAGTGACCTGTCTCACTGAGCATATATAAGACCTTGAAGCCCACTTCCACAGTGACATGCTTCCTCTGACAAGACTACACCTACTCCAACAAGTCCATGCCTAATAGTGTCATTCCCCTTGGGAGGCATTTTCTCTTAGACCACCATACATGGTTTATGTATTTAAAGAACTCCCTATGTAGTGGAAGTTCTTTTAATCTGGAGGATCATTCTAGAACCATCACATAAGATAAAAAAAAATCTAACAAGTTTCATTTGAAAATAGTTAGGTGAACTTTCCTGAGCAGTCATGAACAAACGTCCATCAACAACATAGAAAGCAACCAGGATAAAACAGAAAAAATTATTCCACTCATGTCTAATAATCAGTGCATTGCTTTCACATGTTATTTATAGGAACATTGTGACTCAAAGTCTCTGTAGAAGATGGATCATGAAAATTCCATCTCTTAAGTTCCAACCTGCAGGCAATTCTGTGACTGCCTCCTCTTCCTTAGCAATTGCTCAGTCTTGGTAACCTTCCAGTATAGCCTTGTGGTTCTTGTAACTTTTTGTACTTCTTGTCAATTTCAGTAGCTTTTTGAGTCCTCCATGTTCCTCTCTTTGGGAGGGAGCCAGATTTTATTCATAAGCTAAAAATATTCTTTCTTTGATTGAAACAGTATTTACTTTTGTGTTTTAAATATCCATTCATGTTATATGAAAGTTAAGCATTTACAAATCACAGATCTTCTTAGTTTGGAGAGACATTTAAAAAAAAATTAAAAAGCCCAAGAAATAAATCAGCTAAATAGACACAGTTGAAAACCTTCCAACTTTGCCCATTCCTTTTCCCATAGACACATGTTTTTTTTTGTTTTTTGTTTTCTTGGATTTTTTGGTATGGCTTTTCTCATTTTTGTTTAGTTGGATTTAGTTTTTTGGGTTTGCTTATTTGTTTTGGTTTGCTTGTCTGTTAAGATAAGATCTCACATACTCCCCAGTCACCCTGCATTTACTTCTTTTGTAGACAAGATAATTGTTCCTCCTACCCTACCAAGTGCTAGGTTACAGGTGACAAAGACACACCGAGTTTATGCTGTATTGGATATTTGTTCCAGGGCACCAGACATGATAGACAAGACTGAAATCAACTGAACTACATCTTCAACCCCTACATATTTGCCTTTGCCATAGACCCACCATCTTGTTTCTTGTTCTTTCTTCTTTTCTGGCTTTTTATCTAATCCTCTCTCCTGCCTACTCCTTTGCTTTGTAAGTCACACTGTATAAATTAGATTCACGAAGACACATGAGTTAGATACATGATGGTAGAACATGACCAGTGTTTTACCACACAAATCTAACACCAATATTATAAAAGATTATTTTGATAGCAGGTTCAAGGGTAAATTGGTAGTATTTATAGGTTAGATATCTATATTAATCACTTCTCTTTTACTGTGATAAAATGCCATAACCAAGGCAATTTTAGAAAGATTTATTTGGGCTTATGGTTTCAGAGGTATGAGTTTATAATGCCAGACTGATGGCATTGCAGCAAGTAGTAGGCATGGCAGCAGGAAAGGAAACCTGAGTGTAGCAGGCTTTCTCAGACCACTAGTCCACAAATCATGACACAAAGACTTATTATGAATGCTTAGCCTTATTTATGCTTGTCCCACTACTTTTTATAATTTAATTCAACCTGTTTTTCCTCATCTATATTTTGCCTTGGGGCCTTTTACCTTTCTTTTCTCTGTATGTCCTACTTTTCCTGCTTCTTCTGTGTCTGACTGGCTGGCAGATGTCTGTCTGTCTGGCCTCAAGCATCTCCTCTTTCTCCTTCATTCTCTTCTCTCTCAACCTAGATTTCTCCCTCCTACTTATTCCCTCTGCTCACTAGCCATACCTATCCCTCTATTGTGTAGCTACTGACCCTTCAACTTTTTATTAGACCAATCAGGTGCCTTAGGCAGGCAGGTTAAACAAAAACATATCTTTACATAATTAAACAAATGCAGCATAAATAAATGCAACATACCTTTACATAGTTGAATCAATATCCACAACATAAACAAATGTAACACATCTTTACGTAGTTAAAGTCAATATTCCATAACAGCTGAGTGCTCACATCCTGAACCACAAACAGGAAATAGTGTGGGCTAACTGGAAATGTCTTGAGTCCTTAAACACTTATACCCTGCCTCTAGTGCCATACCTCCTCCAATAAGGCTCCTCCTAAAACTCTCCAGCCAGCACTGAAACTGAAGACCAAGTATTTAATCACATGAGCCTATGGGGACAGCCTTGTTCACATCACCCAATATCTTAATACTAAATGAATTCTATGATTTAGAACAACCAGGCATGTCCCTAACTAAGTCTTGTCTTATCAGAAAAGCTGCACCACCTTGCTGAGAGTTCCAATCTACACTATCCATTTGTTGGTCACAGGGCAACTCTGATAACATTTTTGAAAAACTGTTTTTTAATTACAAAATTTCTCATAATGATTTTAGGGAGTAAATGCTTTCAGTTCCTTGATATTATTCAATCCCAGAAACTGGAAAAGCTCCTTCAGCCTCCTAGTTCACTTGGTTAAACAAATGGCCTCTTCATTATGACAGTGTATTTATTTTATTATTTTAGCTAGCATGCGAAGAACCACTTGGTTGTAATGCCTCGTATCTTCCATCAAGTGCTCCCCTAAACTATTCTCTACAGAAATGAATATTTTTCTGTCAATGAACCACAGTAATTTGAAGCTCAAAATATACCACTTAACATAGAGTGTCTTTACAAACACAGTGAACCATATTTGTTTCCCCTATATACACAAAAAAATGTTTCTTTGGCAGCAGGGACATGTTTCAGTTTATTTTTAACTAAAGTGAATTAGTCTTTTCAGATAAAATTTTTCTATTGCAAAGTGGAGATGAAAGCATGAAAGTATTTGTGGTTCTTAATAATGAGTGATGACATGAAGGTAAAAAAAAAAATGGCTTTGAAGGGTTCTGAAGAGATAGCTCAGAGGTTAAAAACACAGACTGACCTTGGGGAAGACCCGAATTCAGATCCCAGCACCCATATCAGTGATTCACAAACATGTGTGACTCCAGCTTCAGATGCCTTCTTCTCTCTTCTGAGGGCACGCATGCTTATTATGTACGTGATGTGGAATAATGCTCTTGTACACTGAAAGATTTGCCACTCGCATTGGTTTCATAAACACTGATTGGCTGATAACCAAGCAGGAAGTATTGGCTGGGCAACCAGACTAGGAGAACTGTGGGAAGAGGAAAGGCAGAGATGGAGCTGCCAGTCAGATATAGAGGAAGCAAGATGAGAATATTTTAATGAGAAAATACCAAGCCATGGGTAAACAAAAATAAAAACTATGGGTTAAGCTAGATGGTGGTCGCACATGTCTTTAATCCCAGCACTCATGAGGCAGAGGAAGGTGGATGTCTGTGAGTTTGACTCCAGCCTGGCATACAAAGCTACACAGAGAAACCCTGTCTCAAAAAACTAAACAAAACAACAACAAGAAAAAGAATTATGAGTTAATCTAAGTTGTAAGAGTTTATTAGTAGTAGCCTGAGCAATGGGCCAAACAGTTTATAATTAACATAAGCCTCTGTGTGTTTATTTCGGATTGAATGGCTGCAGGACGAGGCAGACCAGAAACATCTGAATAAATGTGTGTGTACAGAGGCACACACACACACACACACACACACACACACACACACACACACACAATTAAAAATACAGTATTAAGGGCCCAGGGAGTATGGTGGCAGAAGTTTTTGTATGAACAAAATTCAGCTCTACTTCTTACCAACAAATTGGGGAATTATCGCCTTATTTCTCAAATCTCACTAGCTCATTTGTTGGTTGTTTGCACACTCTCACACTCATCCACTGGAGGGCCAATAGTTTTTCATTAACCATATTATTGAAGCCAAGAATACACCCTTAATTCTGACTATGAACAACAGGAAAAGATGCCCCAGTGATGCCAGAAGTAAGACTGGAAGTCCTTCTGTGTTCAGCAGGACTATAGATATGCCTTCATTCTTTGTGCTCAAATAAGCCTTCTTGTGCTGGTTGAATGCATATGTTAAGACAAAAATGGCTTCATAAACTCCAGAAAGTAATAACAGTGAAACAACCAAATTTCTGAATGGAGACAGCTAGAGTTATAAGGACCAGAAATCCATTACTGTGGATTAAACATGGAGAGTTGACCATGACTGTGAAGCCATAGCATATGCAGTGATTGAGAACATTCCCTAAGGCACACTACACAGTGGAAGAAGTAGCTCTTACTATCCATGAGAAGCTATCCATTTGTAGGCTTTGTACATGGAACACCTGCTCAAAGAGCTCTATTTGTTCCATAATCACCAAATGGGGTAGTTTTCTATTGCTGTAGACACCATGACCAAGAAAACTCTTACAAAAGAAAGCACTTAATTGGGGATTTGCTTACAGTTTCAGAGGATTAGTCTATGATCAATCATGGCAGGAAGCATGGCAGCAGGGAGGCAGCCACGAAGCTGAGAGCTTACATCCTGCATACAAAGAGTAGACAGCGAAAGTGAGACTAGACTTAGCATGGGACTTTGAAACCTTAAAGCCCACCTCCAACAACATACAGAGTGCTATAGATAAACATAAAATCAAAATGTGTGTGAAATGGACCTCTAGTGTCCAAAAGTTATAGGATTATTTACAAGTAAGGTAATCCCTGACTCTGGGATTGAATGAAATATTTAAATCAATGCCTGGTTAAAAAGTGCATCTTTTTAATGGGATTTCCTAAGTTATGGATTGAAATTCACAGCAATAATTGGTTTACTATATTTAGGAATGGTGATCTTGAGGTGCTGGTGGCACCACTATGTGTTTATCTGCATCTAAAGTCCTACACTTAGCCTTCCCTCATCTTCACATAATTGAGCACTCTTAACCATTTTGCTAGTGGACTATTATTGTGATAAAAGTAGATCACAGGTCTGGATTCTCCTTAATCAACATTCTTCAAAGTTATGTAAATTTCTCTGGTAATTCTCTTATGTAAAATTATCATATAAAGTGTCTGTTAAATGTGATGAAAACAGTAAAAGTACTCTTATGTACATAACTTAAAAGTAAAAAACAGTTTTTGAATTGCTCATATTTTCAATAGCCATTATTTTTTTTCTTTTCAAAAATGTGTCTTACTAAAACCTGTTTCTATTCTGTGTCAGATACAAAGCCAACTCAAAGGGTATGGCTTCACTTCATCACACCTCCTGATTTTTAAGTCATTTTATTCTTGGAAAAGCTAACAGGAATTGTTGCTGGGAAAATCCAAGAACTCCTGTAGATAGTATCTTTATTTTGTAGCACAGTAATTGTTTATGCGTAGCACAGAAATTTAGAATGTGTGAATTAGTTTACTCTTTAAAGTGAATGAGGATGGTTCAGCAGGTAAAGAAACTTGCTGTCACTCCTGATGACCAAAGTTGGTCCCCTGAGATTCGCAGATGGAAAAGAGAATGAAACTCCTGCAACTTGCCCTCTGATCTCCACAGGAACACTCTAGTCTGCATACGCGCGCGTGCGCGCACACACACACACACACACACACACACACACACACACTCACACACACTCACACAGGGAGAGACACAGAGAGAGAGAGAGAGAGAGAGAGAGAGCAAATAAGTATGAATATGAAAAGGAAAATTGCATAAGTCTTGAAGTATTAGATACTGTATCAGTGTACTATGATTTCCTACTGAAAACAAAGTAGCCAGACCAAAAGAGGTTAACATGCTCTGTGCAAAAATCAGATCCATTTAGTCATACAATCTTTACCTAAAGTAGTTTTTCCTTTTTTACTTTTCTTGTGTGTGTGTGTGTGTGTGTGTGTGTGTGTGTGTGTGTGTACATACACAAGTGTGTATAGATATGTGTATGTGAAGACATGAATGTTGGTGGCACTACTCTATAACTCTTCACTCTATTCACTTGAGATGGGGTCTCTCACTGAACTCAAAGCTCCTGTTTCCACTAGGCTGACTCCCAGGATCTCCCTGCCTTTGCATCCTAATACTGGAGTTATAGACACAAGCATCCATGCTCGGCTTTTTTGTTTTGTTTTCATTTTTAAACATAGAATCTAGAGATTCAAACTCAGCTCCCCTAAAATAGTTTTCTCATCTTTGGTGGCAAAAAAAAATCAATTGATTATTACCTCCATTAATTCACCCAACAAACCACTGGTAAGTGCTTTACTTATGATTTCATTACACCACAACCTCAGTATCTTCACACTGGAAATGGTAAATTTGTCCTTCTTGCTAGGGTCAACTTCTTTACATCCTTAAACACTGATCATATTCTTCAGTCAATCAGATCTCCACATTTAAATATAACATTACATACAGTGTGAAAGTGTGAATATCGCATGGTTAAAGATTGATTCCAGAAAACTGTCATGATTCTTCTTCTACCTTTCCAGAAAAGTCAGTGTGTAAAGCTAGGAACTCTCTCAGGATCTATGATGTCTTCCAAAATTCATGGTGTTTCCTTCAAGAAACCAACTTTATAAATGACTAACTCTTATTGATATATAGACAAAAATAGCACAATAAATCTCAGCTCTGGCAAATATGAGGGATTCCAGTGATCTCATTCAGCTTATAGTTGGTGGCAGCAACAATTGATGCTTTCTGGGAAGAGACATTGGATATCAAAAAACACACACACACACACACACACACAAAACTGTTCATCTATCTCATATTTGAAATTAACCTGAAAGTTTTTATGAAAAATATCCATCAGATTTTATCACAGTGGATCTTAGCTGTACCCACAAGCTATATGAGCGCTCACTGAACTATTACAATCTAATTATTTGGAGGGAAGTAGAAAAAGATAGATTGGTTCATTTAGTGAATTAGGACAAGGCTATTTAAATATTATTTCAAACATTATTTATTCATGTTGATTGCATATATCAAGCCTCATTCTCAGAAGAATTTCAGTTTGCTTTTTTAAATATATAAGCTTCAAAAGCACTTTAAAAGACAAGTCAGTATTATTAAAATTGAGGATGGAAAAGTAATGTTGTAGAATGTGGTAAAGTAAAGGATGTAGTCAGAATCAAGCTGAACTTGAAGCTTAGCTCTCAGCAGCATCAGCAAGTATATACAGGGGAGAACACCTACAATACAGAAGACAGAAGCAGTTTGTTTATTGTGAAAACCACTGCATTGCTGGAAACTAAGTCCCAAAAGAAAGTCATCTGTGATTGTACTAGGATCAGAGAGACCCAACCACACCACGTGGACACCTCCACAAGGAATGTGTCCACTTCCTAGTCCACACAGAGGCTGAGGCAGTGAGTGGGGTTCACTGGGAAGTCAAGTGTCTTATCGTCTTTCTGCCTCCAATGTACGCTAAATCTCCAGTCTCAGTGGGATGAAGAGAGAATCTACATTCCCAGTCTAGACAACGGAGGAAGCTACAGCTCATCTTGCCAGTCAGTTCATTTGATAATGGGTTAGAGAGAACATTATGCAGGGACTTGTAGTGGGATATTCACTTTGTCTGCTTCTGTGGCACTGACCACACCCATTGAGAGGTGGAGCCAGGGGTGGAAGTGACCTGTGGAACTAGGTCTGAGTGGAGGCGGGAATGCTCTCTTTCTGGTGGGGTGCGGAGAGAGGAGCATCTGGTTCCAACTGCTGCGTTCATCTGTCTGTGTTGTGAGTTGTTTCTCTCTTAATAAACATCTATTCGGCCTATTTATCCTGACCCTTATTAAACCACAATAGGGACTTGTTCATCTTCTGACTTTAAAGGGAGTCAGAAAGAGAAGCCTGACTTGAGAAGGCATTACCAAGGAAGGCATGAGCATTTAAAAATTGCACTGGTGCTTCAAGCTTTTTTTTTACCTGCAGCTCATCTTTTGAGCTCTTCACAGTCATACTGAAAAGCCCGCAACCTTTGCTTTGACTAGGAGTTCTGGAAGCTGTTCTGTGAAGCTCCTAACCAATTGTGTACACCTTTGAGCACTTTAGTGGTCATATGGTCAAGAATGTCCAGAAAACACACTTACTCAACAGCTTGTGAACAGAATATTCAACAACTCCGGTGCATAAAACTCAGTTATCTGAGAGCAATCTTCTGTGCCTCTCCTCAGAGAAAATAATTAGAAACAGTGATTCCTCTCATATCCTTTCCCTTATGGCATAAATCCTGTCCTGCTCTGGAATTTAATTGTCTTTAACATTCTGTAAGAGCACATTTATTATATTTATGTAGCTGTTGCCCAATTGAGCCCAGAACAGCCACTAAGTATTTATAGAGTGACTAATATTGCTATATGAAGACACTCGACTATGAAGCACAGTGTCTGATTTCACATGTTTTATGAAACATGTGGGAAGAAATACTTAATGTATTTTAAAGTGAGAAAGACTTATAAGTCTGTAACTTCATTTAAAATGGAAGACAAAACAAAAAGCAAAAAACAGCCAATGCAATAGTGTAGGAAAGGATCATTTACCTGTCAGGCAAGATAGTAGTTCTTTATGGAAGTAGATTTTTCATCTCCTCATACCTCCACTGTATTCCACTGTATTTCTCTCCTACTTACTACCCCATTTATGCCTCATCATGTCATACCTTACTCTTTACTTTTTATTCTTTTCTCCCACCTCTATCTTCTCCTGTGGCACCATCACTTGACTCCCCAACTCTCCAAGATTGACAAGGAAATATTGCCTCACATATGAAAAAATCTGAATACACCAGCTGTAGTGACATGCTGCAAAGTTTATCAGCAGTAGCAGCAATTGTGGTCTATCCTTGTGCAAAACTTATGCAGGTGTTTATAGGTCTTAAAAGATGTCTGAGAGTGCCTTCTGCTGCCTTTCCAATCTTTGACATGGGATGAAGCAGAGAATGATGCTTCTAAAGGTAGCAAAGGAGTCTTAGAACACCACATCTATTGATAGCTATGAAATAATGACTGATGGACCATAAAAATGAGCCATACTCAAGATGATATGAGTGTAAATGGGGTTTTGTTTGTTCAGATACAGCAGACAATTACTATATAATATGTATATTATATATAATAGACTTGTATAAAATAACATTCTGGCTACCATTTTTTAACTTTGCTAAAAATATGTTCATAGCATAATTTTTATATTCCCAACTAATTTGAAAAGAAAAATATACACCTGAAAATAATTATCCATTGACAGGCTGCAAGTACCACATTTCAGTCTTATCAGCCTCATAAGGCAATTTTTAATGTATATTTTACATTCATACCATTTCTCTCTCTCTCTCTCTTTCTCTCTCTCTCTCTCTCTCTCTCTCACACACACACACACACACACACACACACACACACACACACACACACACACACACACACACACACACACACACACACACTGGAGCCCTATTCCAAGCTCAACTTACAGATGTTTAAAGTTATCATGGTATAAAAATGATGGACACTATACTTTCTGATCTTAAGCTTGGGTATTTTCAAGGATAGTAGTATGTAGTTCTACACTCTTATGTAGCATTATTCTACCAGGGAAAACATCTGATACTCACAGTAGTTCATGTGACTAAGTTATAATGCTGGGTAAGTCTGGAACATGACCTGAATTTTAAACCTATGATATTCTCAACCTACGATAGATAAAGAACTTGATTTATTTTGAATTGAGAACCTTCTATGTATAGTTTCGGTCACCAAGCAACTATGTAAACAGCAGCCCAATCTGATCATAATATAACTTAGGCATGTGTAGACAATACCATGTGGGTCCATGTAAAATATTCTCTAAGATATTCTCACCATGATGGAATCAGTGAATAGCACATTTCTCAGAAGTAGCCCCACTATTGAGCAACCCACAGCTCTATATAGAAGTACATGCATACACATGTACCTGTTGGTTTCATTTCTCCTGAAATCACTAAATATTATACATACTTTTGGGATTAAGATAAAAACTGTGAAATAAAAAGAAATTTGAGAACCAAGGAAAGCCTCAGGTCAAAGAGCTAGTCACACTAACCCAGAAAATTCTGTTCAATACCCAGAACCCATACAAAGCTCTAAGGAGAAAACCAACTCCACACAGGTGTAGCTTGAGCTACAAGTGTGCCATTCCCCCAGCATATACACACAACAGCAATAAGTTTAAATTTTTAAAATAAATTTGTGTCTGATAATCTAAGAGACTGAGAAAGTCATTTTGTTTTCAGTAATTGAAATCATATCTAAATAACATAAAATTAACACAAAATCCTTGTAAGCTGAGGTTTGAAGGTAGAATTACAGGGACCTAGTTTTACTGCCTACATTCACAATCATATTTTGTTGTTGTTGTTGTTTCTGATTTGTTCGTTTTTCATCTTTGGCTTTGATTTGCCAATGTACAGAGTTTATGAACTACAGTACACTACCAGCTATCAGAACCCTTGCTATCTAGCCAGGAAATCATTACATACCCTTCTGAGCATATCCCCTTTCCTGATATTCTCTTTTGACAGAGACACACGAACAAGAACAAAGGTCTCTGAAGTAAATTTGTACTTTAAACTTGATGCTGAAGTAAACATGCACTATATGACCTTCTCCCACTTACTTCATCTCTCTGATTGCAGTTTCCTTCCCTTGAGACCCTTGGAGAGGGAGTGTCCAAATAAAATGAGGTCATGAAGTCTTGACCAAACTGTTTATGAATAATAATACTGGTTTACATGAGATGGATCAACCACTAGTCAACAAGAAAGTATGTATCTTCATGAAGTGTCTTGGCTTCCTCACTTCAAAAGAATTTGTTATTTAGGATCTAATACCTCTGCCACATTAAAGGACAAAATATTAAATAAAAGACAATATTCTTCAAAACAGCACCAGATGTTTAACAACTAACCTACAAACACAAGTGACTTAGCACAGGGAGCTCATTTCCTGTTCATCTCCCAGTGAGTGGAGGATACAGGCCACTCTGCTCTGCCGAGTCACTTATAGACCCAGGCACCTTTGGTCCTTTCCTTGACCTTCAAGTTCTCTTGTTTCTAGTTGACGAGGAAGAAAGGCAAAGGCTGTAGAGGCTGGGAAGCTCTTATGGCTTCCTTCCTAAAAGTGACACAGGTGGCCCCAGCCACATCCCACTGCACAGAAGGCCATGTGTGGCCTCACTTAGAAATTTTGCTAATATAAGTCTATGGACATACAAACAAAGACACTACTGAGCCTGGGCACACAGTTCCAGCTCAGAATCGAGGAAAGCCTATATGGTGACATTTCCCATTTGTTTGATGCTGTTGGTTTTCCTGCTTCCATTAGTGTTACAGTCTGTGTTCAGCCCTCAGTATTTTTTTCATTAAATCCAACTAGCAGAACTTAAGGACAGGGGAAGGCCAGGTATCCGTATGCACCTAAAGTTGGAGGAAAGGTTATTGATAAGAAAAGAGGCAAAATTGAGAGACCCAGAGAACACCAGAAAATGACAGCTCTCCTCATTCCTCCATTAGGATCTGTAAAGTCTATACATATCTAAGAGCATTAGAACGGCCGTCTTCTGCATTGACATTAACTCATGAATGAAATTAACCCATTCTTTGAGGTTTATTTTATGTTATGCATGAGGCTTTTACCTGCTTGTCTCTCTATGCATCATATGTGTGTAGTCCTGGTGGTGGTCAGAAAAGGGTGGTCATCTCCTGGAACTGGAGTTATAGGTGTTTGTAAGCTACCATGTGGATACAGAAAACCAAACCCAAATACTCAGTGAGAGCAGTATGGTTCTTAACTGGTGAGCCGCTTTGTTGCAGAATGTTTGTTTACACTGCATGAAGATGTGTATGGCCAAAAGCTAGCCAGGAAACAATTGGTGGGACTTCTGGGGGAGAGAGAGGAACTGGAAATGAATCTAGGTATGGTATGCACAAGACACCAGCAAGTCACGGATGAAGTGGGATATATATATAAATGAGGAGAGGTTAAAAACAAAAAGTCACATGGCAAAATGTAGATTAATAGAAGCAGGTTAATTTACTTTATAAGCTGGTTGCCAAGCTTTCATAATTAATAAGTCTCTAGGTCATTATTTGGGAGCTGGCAGTCCCCAAGAAAGACAAGCTATACCATCTCTCCAGCCCAATTTTCTAAGCCTTTCTCCTATACTGAGAAATAATAGTGCCAGCCAGATCCAGTGTAATGCTGAGAAATGGCTGCAAATACCCATAGCTGCTGGAGTTGAGCACGGGGAGAGGAACCTTTCCCTTCTGGTGACCAAGTCAAAACAAACATGAGGCAGAGCCACACATAGCAACTTGTGCCTGTCATCCCAGCTCCTCTGGAGACTGAAGCAGGAGGTTGACTTCAGCTCGGGAGTTTTAAGAACAGCCTAGATAATGCAGTGAGAACACTGCAAACACAACAAAAAGCCTCCCTTGCTTGCCACCTTCTGTCATTTCTTCCAGGCCTTCTTTATGCTGTGTCTGGTCTTTCCCCAGACTTTCCTTGTGCCTGCTCATCTCCTGTACCTTCCTAGTGTATGGTCTTCTCCTGCACCTTCCTTGTATCTGGTGCTCTGTTTTCCTTGTGTCTGATCTTCTCCTGAACCCTTCTTGTATCTACAGTCCATCCCCATGCAGAAGAGTCTTACCTGACTCCACACATTCACCAAATGCTACCATCCACAAGCAGGATATCTTCAGGTGAATGGAGTTCATGGCAATTTCCTCATTGGAGCCTAGCAAAACTCTAACCTTCCCATTGAAGAGTTAGTTAAACAAGATGAGAAATGTTCCTTATTCAGGATTAACAGGAAGGAGTTTATACCTGGTTTAATGCCAGTGATGAGAATTTTAAAGCTAAATGAGCACTGGGGAAGGAGAGGTAAGGGGTAAAAGCAGAGAAAAAGTAACAGATGTTACAGAAATGATTTTACCAAGAACCCTGACAAGCTTGGGAGAGCTAGGCACCACTAGTGAGTTCAAGAAGGAAGGAGGGAGAACACATCGATCCTCTAGAAGAAAATAACAAAACAAAACTATTGTTGGCTTGCCTTGAAGATTTCATAGGGCCTACACTGTTCTAAGAGGCCCAGGAGAACTGAAATACAGTGAGGGACTGACATGCTCAATAACACTAAAAAAGGACAAACACTAAAATGATGCCTTTCCCTGATAAAACATCCCATACAGAAATGATTTGTGTGTATGTACCCCTGCATATTTATGTTTGTATGTCTGCATGTGTGGCTGTATTTCAGTGTATGTTTGAGTGTGTTCGTGTGTGTGTGTGTGTGTGTGTGTGTGTGTGTGTGTGTGTGTGTTGTTCAGAGGTGAACTTCAGGTATTGTTCCTTGGGCATGTTACACCCTGTTTCTGAAACATGGTCTCTCACTGCTCTGGAGCTCACCAAATAGGCTAGGCTGACTTGCCACTGGGCCTTAGAGGTCTGCTTCCCTGTGGTTTGGCCTCCCTGGCCACAAAATTATAAACTTGCACAACCATACCCCTGTATTAGCTTCATTTCTATTGCTGTGATTTAATCTTCTGCAAGCAAGTTAGAGGAGAAGGGCTTATTGTAGCACACTGTCAATGCCCAGAAATCCCAGAAGTGTGAGTTTGAGATAGCAGTTCACATCATAGCCACAGTCAGAATCAGAGACACTTGATTGTCTGCTTATGCTCAGCTTGTCTTTTCTATTCTTATACAGCTTGGGACTTCCTGTCTCAAAATTGGTGCTGTTCAAGTCAGTTAACTTAATTAAGACACTCACCCACAGAACACACAGGACCAACCCAAGGTAGACAATACCTCACTGAAATCCTCTTTCTATGTGATTCTTGCATATGTCAAGTCAATGTGTAAAGCTAACCATACTCAGCGATTTGATGTGGATTTTAGAACCTAACTAACTCAAATCTTCACATTTGTATGGCAAACTCTTTATTTCCAAGCTATTTCCCAAGCCCTGAAGTAAGTTTTTAAATTTTAAAAACATTGATTTTTTTTGTTTGTTTTACATACCAACCTTAATTCCCCTTCCCTCCCCTTCTCTCATCATTACACCACCACACTTCCCACCACCCCCCATCAGAAGGGGTAAGACCTTCCTTGGGGAGTCAACAAAGTCTGGAGTGAGAGGAAGCTACTCACTTTGCATCTTCAATCAGGAAGCCCAGGCAAAAGTTGATGCTCAATTCAAATTCTCCTTCATATTCATTCTGAAACTTTAACCTATAGAGAATTGGCACCCACATTTCTGGTACATAGTCCCACCTCAACTAATACAATTGAGAAACTTCCTCTAGATGGATCCAGAGATGAATTCTTAGGTGAAGCTAGATCCTGCCAATCAATATTAACCATTACATGTGTTGCATGTGTGCATGCATACATTTGTGTATGTCTGTATGTTTTTGTGTGTGTGTATGTGTGTATGTGTGTGCATGCATATGTGTGTGTGTTCATAGAGTAGGAATTTTCTTTATCTTTTCTTTAACTAAAATAAAGTACATTCACCCAGGATGTTCCAGGAATCACCTGAAATGTATAGAGGCAATAAAAGAGCAGTGAATAGAGTACAGTCCTCAAAGGTGAGATGTTCACCCAGCCAGCCTCCTTGTGAATGCTAGACTTTGCCTTTAATCATATTCTCTGGACAAGCACACCATGGCAGGATGCTGAATTCAGCTTGAAAAGTTTTTCAGCTATCAGACAAGAAAGTAAAACAAAGCTAAGTGTGTCATGTATAATAGAAGGCTATTCAAAATCTTCTTTCTGGAAGGATCAAAGCAGCAAATGACATTTTTGCTCCTCCTCTCCTAAATCAAATTCAGGAAAAACATTCTGGAAAATCTATGCCAGAGGTCAGTCCTATGAAGACACATGAAGTTTTAAAACATTCACTCTCATTTTGTTCTTCTAAATTATGGCCATTAATAACCTCTGAAAATGTCCATTAATTTTCTTTCTGCTTGACTGGTGTTTCTGTACCAAAATGCTCACAGAGGGACATAAAGGCCTGACAGTTTGAAATCCAAAAAGTTTGTGCTGGAACTCATTTATTTATATTTGAGAATTCCAAGGCAGATTAGTTGGAAGGCATCCAAACCTCACAAGCCAAACACTCTGCCAAACGTTTTTTCAGCTTGGCAATCAACAGTAGAATATGGCCAGATCATTAAAGGAATCCTGTTCTAAATTCCCTTGAAGTTCCTAAGGCAGAGTTTAAACAAAATTTATTTCCTTTGGAGACTCATCTGCATGATAAGTTTCCATCTGTGCATCAGAAAACAGCACAGCGGGATTAGCCACCTCACTAAGCAAAATAAAATAAAATAAAAATAAACCCACATTTCATTTCTCTCTACACCTCCATGATAGGGTTTTCTTAAATGGGGAATCTGCCTATCAATGATCTCTCAGGGAGGAGTTGTGACCTTCCTGTCTTGTCACAGTGCTGTTGTTCATTTCGTAATAGTCATGGAATGAGAGCCCACTGTAAAGATAGAGTTGCTTCCAGAGCCCTGTCTTCAGGGATGGTTAATTTCAATTATCAAGTTGATTCAGTCTGGGAAAGGAGTTAGTAGAAGGTTGTCTAGAGTAGGTTGGTCTGTGAGCATGCTGTGGGGGATTATTTTGATGTGTGGGAAGACCCATCTTAATTATGGGTTGTATATATAAGTGGAAAAAGCAAGCTGAACACTAGCATGCATCCATTGCTCTCTTCTACCATGAACTTAAGGTTACCAGCCACTTCAAGTCACCTTGATTTCTTTGCCCAAATAGACTATAACCTAGGGCTGTAAGCTAAAACAAATCCTTTGCCATTAATTTGGTTTTGTCTGGATTCTTTACCATAGCAGCAAGAAAAGACCTAAGACACAGGGTTAAGTAAGATTGACAGTGCTATATCTGAGGAAACAGTACATGAGACAAGGTACTCTAGGCATCTGGAGGAAGGAAGGAAGTGTTCATGACAACCAAGTAGTCAACACAACCTTTATGACAAACATTGAGAAGAGTACCCTAGGAGGTGTGTGGAATAGGGTGAACTGGAGAGGCCTTGGAGTATTATACCATTTCACCCTCTGCCTTGTTATTGAAATCTGTGGTGTGTGTGTGTGTGTGTGTGTGTGTGTGTGTGTGTGTGTGTGTGTGTGTGTGTGTCTCTCTCTCTCTCTCTCTTTTCTCTCTCTCTCTCTCATCTTTGACTGTGTTTCTCCCCTCTGCTACTCTGTCTCCCTGCTCTGTGTGTGTATCTTTCTCTCTGTGTATTTTTCTTTGTGTATCTTTCTCTCTGTCTCTCTATGTATCTCTCCTCCTTGGTGTGTGTCACTCTCTCTTTCCCTGCTCATTTCCAACTCTTGTCACACCTAATGGTGTTGTTTATATCCTAAAACCACAACTGATTACATTGAAAGTATGTATTTCTTACCCACGCATTAAAATCACTTTGTATATGAGTTCTCCATTCTGTATAATTGGTTTGTGTGGCAGGCTGGAACTGGTTCATTCCATCTGTATTATATCAGGTACCTTCCTCTTAAATTAACTCTGCCAGGAACAGAAGCCTAGTGGGGTAGCAGATCCACACAGGAATAAGACTACATTATAGGGACCAACACAAGTACATTTCTTGGAATCATCTGAGAGTGTCAACTGAGAAATTTTCTAGAACAGACTGACCATTAGACAGGTTTGTGGGGATTGTCTTAAATATTAATTAATAAAGAAGGACCTAAGCCACTGTGGACAGTACCATCCTTAAGGCAGGTGGTCTTGGGCTGTGTATGAAAACTACCCAAGCATGAGCCTGAGTGCTACTCATGGAGCAGTTTTTTCTCTAGTTTCTGCTTCAAGTTCCTCTCCAACTTCTCTCAATGATGGACCATGACCTGGAAAGATAAGATATGTAAGGTGAAGTGAACCATTTTCTTCTTTCTATCCCTCAGTTCCTTTTGATTAGATAGAACTAGAAAGGAAGAAACAGCATTCACTTTATCTATGAATGGTTCTTTGCTTGCTCTCTCTCTCTCTGTCTCTCTCTCTGTCTCTCTGTCTCTATCTCTCTCTCTCTCTGCATGTGTATTCACTTGTGTGTGGGAACACATTGTGTTATGTGTGTGTTATGAGTGAATAAGTCAGAGGTCAACCTTAGCTGTCATTCTCAGATGTTGTCCACTGACAACTCACCAAGTAAGCTAGGCTGACCAGCACTATCTATATATCTCTACCTCCCCAGCATGGAGATTAAAACATAGCATGAGCCATCACTCTCTTTCTTAAATGCAGGTTCTAAAGATCAAAGTCAAGCTGTCATGCTTACAATGCCTTAGTTACTGTTCTATTACTATGAGGAGACTATGACTAAGGGAACTCTTATAAGAGAAAGTATTTCATTAGGGATTTGCTTACAGTTTTAGAAGGTTAGTTTATGATCCCCATGGTTGGAAGCCAACAGGCATGGCCCTGGAGAAGTAATTAAGCATTGGAACATGTTCCCCAAAATGAATTCATGCAAGAATTCTGAATGACTGTGAGAAAATTCCAAGAAAACAAGAGTCTTGTGACCTCAAATGTCTTCAAAAAATTGAGTTATTCTGAGAATGTGTTGTGACAGTCCTTTCAGGTATAATGGATAGGAGTAAATTTACTTCAGATTATGCATTACAACAGGATATTGTTATTTATTTCCATGCATCTATAAAAAACATGCTTTTGCTTTATTTGGCTTGTGTGCTATGTGCAGTTTTTCCTTGGGATTGTACATTTCATTCACATGACTCTTCTTAACCCTCAGAGTATGAATTTTCTGATTCTCTGAATATAATTGGCTATTACCTGAGACTTTACTCAACTTCATTTATCAGCTCCATTCTCCCAGATCCCATCATTTCTAGGAGAGTAAACAGCTGAAAACTTTACATCCTAATCTTCAGACAGCAGGCAGAGAATAAGACAAAACCTGGGCCTGTACTTTGAAACCTCACTGCCTACCTCCAGTGAAACACCTCCTCCAACAAGGCAACACCTTCTAAACCTTCACAAACAGTTCCACTAACTGGGGACCAGGTGTTCAAACATAAGAGCCTATGAAGGCTATTCTCACTCAGACCACCAAATATGACAAGCAATTTACAAACAGCTATGTCTTCAGCCCTGTGATTAATTCTCTTTAATATAAAACCCTTCTACTGTGTTGAATTATGGAAAGATGAAAACTTACTTATTTAACTAAGCATGTATTAGGAAGTTGTAGTATGAATAATAAAAACTCCAAGACAGATATAGGGGTTCAAGCTGAAGATCAGAAAAGGAAAGCAGCTGGCCACTAGTTCTTACCTCAGGCTGAAAGGAATGTCCTGTCCTCAGTGTAACTGGAGAATAAATTTCTGAGAGTGAATACAGAATGCCCCACTCCTACCTTATATACCTTTCCAGAGCTGGAATTAAAGGCATAGCATCCCAAGTTCTGAGATCTCTTTAGTGTGAGATGTTTCTCTTTTAAACTGATTCATTCTAATGTAATCTTGGGTGACCTTGAACTCACAGAAATCCATCTGCCTTTGTCTCCTGAGTCCCAGCATTAAAGGTGTGTACCACCACTTCCCAGCTTCTATGACTAACTCGTCTGGCTGATGGAATTAAAGGTGTTTATCACCATTGTCTGACTCTATGGCTGTGGCTAGCTTTGCATTTTGATCTCCAGTGACATTATCAAATCATAAACAGTATGTCACCACAGGAAGTTACTACTCAAAGGTACTGTGGCAGTTCCTTAGAAACAGGATGCCCATCTGCAGGGGTCTCAGAGCCTGGAGAGGAGCCCATAGGCATCCTATGCACAGTCAGACAATAAATCTTTGCACACAGCCTCTTGGGATCAAAGGAAATTCATATGCTTTATACTCATGTCCTATTGAGTATAAGTTCATTTTCCACTTGCGTGTGTTGGGGCATATCCAGCTATTAGGTTTCTGTTTGTAAAATTGGCTTGAAATGTTTTTCAGCTTTTTAAAGCAAATTGTAGAGAGATTTATGTTTATATTTATATATAAATCACATACACACATACAAATAGTATTTAAGTCCTTAGATAATATTGACAAAAAAATTCTGGCTTTGCAAAATTTCTATCTTTCTGATAGTTCAGACTTTCCAACATTCTAACATACTTTCCAAACCAATGGTTTGCCACAGTTGAAGACATTGTTTTCAATGTGTCATATTGTTTTGAAAATAATGTTGACTATATACAGTGGAGAGAAATCCAAATATATTTTTAGTGACAGCAACATATTAGCTACTTAGCCAGGAACTAGGAGTCTTCCCTTTTGGAAAGCCCTTCCTTTATGGTCAGTTTTGGACTCTACCTCCTGTTTCCCTGGTAATGGTAGAAAGAAAAGATTATAGCTATTCTTCCCTAGCTTTCTTAGTCATAAGAATGGAATACCTCTGGCCCCAGGAGGAAATATGACATTCTGATCTACTTCTACGATTATAACATTACATATTGTTGTGTCCTCCCTTAAGAGTTAATCTAAGAGATGGAGAAATGATTAGGTGATTAAAAGCACTATTGTTCTTGCAAAAGACCCAGGTTTGGTTCCTAGTACCCACATGGTGGCTTACAACCATTTATAACTCTAGTTCCAGAACACTTTTTCTGATTTCCACAGGAACCAGGCATGAATGTGTTGTACTTATACACATGGAGGGAAAACATACATATAAAATAAATAAATGTTTTTAAAAAAATTAGTTCATTCAGCTGGGCCTGTCAATCATTTTACCAAAAGTAACATCATAGGAAATATCCACCTGCAAATATGCTCAGGAAATGGGAGGGAAAATTTTTTCCTTAGCAAAACAGTGTTCTTCCCCCACTCAGAGCCCCTCTCTCTAAACAATCACTTACATCCTTTCTGCATGGCAGTGCTGTTAAAGCAATACTATGAGTTATATTTGAGAAAATTACAAATGTTTCTTTTTCTTCCTTTTCTTCATACTTAGAAACTTCCCAAAACCTGGTTATGACTTCTATGATCCTCTGGGCTGTCTCTCTCACTATATAAAGATCCTTTCTCTTCCACTATGCAACTGCTTCCTGACCTCCATTGCTGAACACACATGCTTTCTTAGATCTTTTCTAACTTTCCCTCTTCTTTTTGTGCATCCCCTTCCTCCAGGAGCTCCTAAGGTTGTCTCATGTGGTTTTTTCCCCTTTAAACTCTAATAAAATTGTCCTTGATCTTTTTTCCAAGTCTGTTTTTAAGTTCTTTCATTAATGAAACTAAGAACTTAAAAAGAGGAACCCCAGTTTCCTCATAAGAACATCATTATATGCACGATGCACAGAGGGTGCCTCTTCACTGTGTGAAGAACTTGACTTTCTCTGTATGCTCCCACTATTCTGTCAACACTTCCATTGCTGCAACCAGGTCTAAGATACCAAAACTATGTATTGGTTGCCTTATTTTACTTTAAAAAGTAAGATCAATGAGCATCATATCCAGTCCACAGGTGTGACTGTGATCTTACTCAGGCCGCCCTCAGCTCCTCCACACTGAGTGAATTCGAATGAACCCCACACTGCTTAATTTAGGAAACAGACATCATCAGAAACAAAGTAGTGTACCTCAAGGGATGAAAGAGGATGGTGGCAGAAAGCAGCATAGTGCTAACTACATGTTGGGAGAGATAGCATATTATTTCTTAAAGTTCTAGGACAGACAGCTTACCTAAGGGATTGTTTCCTGTCCAGGAGACTGACAAATCAGTTTGGGATAACTCTTAAGAAAGGAAGCAATATTCTTTCTTTTTCTTTATCAAAAAAAAATTACCAACAAAGGTTAGAAAAATAACCAGATACCATGTTTAGATTCAAAGGAATTAAAGAAAGAGTAATAAATCTATAGAAATAGCAATATTTTACCAGGAAAAAAATAACCTTCCCTCAGCAGACTTTAGCAAAGCCTGCTGCCCTCACCTTTGTCTCTTTCATAGACTATTTTAAATCTTTTTTTCAATTATAGTATTTATTTATTCTTTGAAACTATATGCATGTGTACAATGCATTTTGATTATATCTTCCATTCATCCCTCCCATACATCTCCTTTACAATTTCATGTCCCCTTACCCCCCCTCCCAATAACTCACTAAGTCTAATTGGTGCTGCCTATGTTTGAGTAAGTTCAGGGCCATCTTCTGGAGAATAGGCAACTACTAGGCAACCCAACAAAGAAAAATGACTCTCCCTTCCCCAGCAGCAATCAATTCCCAGTAGCTCCTCAACTAGATGTGAACTCTCCTGGGCCCCTCCCCAACCATGTTTGATAGCTGGCCAACTTGATCCTGTGTAGGTCTTGTTCAGGCACCCACATCCAGAAAACAAAGGTTCATAGTTTTCCACACTATCCCACAGCTCTAACATATCTTCCACCACTCTTGTTATGTCTTCCCTGCCTTGGGTGAAGCAGGATGATACATATAGCTCATCTACGTTGAAGCACTCACAATTAGTTAGTCCCATAATTTTTACCAGTTATCAGCCTGTTTGCATTAAATATTAACTATTACCCATTGAAAAAAAATATTCTCTGACCAAGGTTAGGAACAAAAGAACAACATAAATTTATAGGTATAAAGACAAATATTTAGAAGGTAGTTTCATAATATGACTAGTTAGAAAAATATCAACAGTATATTCTTTCCCTGAAATGGCCCATTACCTCCCCAGCTTTGTGATTCTGACCAGATTTACAGTAACAAACATGAAATCCCTCTTGTGGACCAGCTATCAAATCCAATCAGAAAGTAGTTGGATTCACCTATAACCATAACGTCACTATGTACCATGTGCATATCTTGCCTAGCAGATCCCTTATGCTATACACAATGTGTAGGGCTGATTAAGACCACTGATATGTTTTCTTCCCCAGAAGCCCATAAATCACCTTCTGGTATTATGAAAGCGAGATGTAAAGGAAAGAATTTCTAAGTCAGTTAGAGACTGATTCATCTACATTTGCCACCAAAGTATGATAATGACTTTGGCAATAAGATCCTACTATATAGTTATGATAAGCAAGCAAGAGTAATGGCAATAGTCTGTTTTATTTTGGGTGCCTCTGAGGTCTCTCTGACCAATAACCCATAGGCAGTTATCCCATATCTGACCCTAAAATCTTCAGTGCTATGACTTTCCAAATAATGAGTGACACCCAAGCAAGGCTTTTCTATTTAAGCTGCTTTAAATGTTATTTTTTAATTAGCTTAAAAACTAGTGGGTTTCCATAAAACTTAGTTACATGCATGGTTAACTCACCCTTTCTACTTGTTTATCAGCTTCACTCCCCCATCGTCACCCTTGCTCAAACCATTAATCCTGTTCCTCATTTTTTCAGGTTGCCTGTGTTTTACTATCCCTCTTATATTGGTATTTCAAATCTTAAAAAGAACAATCCAATATTGTCTTCCTCCTTAAAATTAGTGTACTAGCATGGGCAGAGGGAAAGGAGGTCTAAAGCTAATTATAACAAAGGCATCTTTCCTCAGTGACCTTCAAACATGCAAATTTCAACTGGTCTAACTAAAAAAAAAAAAAAAGTGGAATTAGGAGTATCAACAACATAAAATCATTTCACAAAACATACCTGGCTTAATAGAGAAGCTAGAATTAATACATCCCCAGAGTATGTTGATCTCTTTCATAAAATTAATTATAATTGTACTTCAGGATTTAATAATAAATATTCATCAAGTCTAAGACATAGCTTTGTGCATTTGGAAACAACAACTTATTTACATAGCATGTTATAATTTCACAGAACACATTTAGAGAGAAAGAATTAATTTGATTTTCTTTCACACTATGGAAGTCAATTGCAGTGCCAGTCACAACCAGTGCTTAATTTATTTGCCCACCTCACCACCCCCACATAAACATCTAAGTGTCTAAATTGTAATTGAAATTTGCAGTGACTGATTAATCAATGAGCTCCTAATAGCCTTTTTTATTATGATTAGTAAATGCAAACACTGCTTCATCTGATTCCTCCACCCCCATTCCCAAGGCTGTCACTCTCAAGAAAGGGCAGCTGTGTCTTACAATTCACTATCCACAACAGGTTCAAAAGCTCCATGGAGAGGCAAGAGAAAATAAAAACACATCTCTGCCTGTCCTGCCTACTGACTGATCTCTTTTCCCTGGCCAACATCCTCAAAATTATGATAATGAAGTGGTTTGTGAGACTGTGAAAGAGAAGTTGCTGGGCTAAAGCCACATCAGGGAAAAGAGGTTAGTTCCCTCTACAGCTGCAGGCCTTGCCCTGCCAGGAAGGGCAGCCTTAGTGACAAGGAGTCAAAGAAAAGACTCTGGGTTGATTGACTCTACATAGATCCTGAGAATGGGCTTGAGGCCCACTGTACTACAAGCCCTCTCTCTTTGGCAGTAAAATGCAAAAGAAATATCACAGATAAGCCCAAACAAAGATCCAGTCACAGCATAGTACCACAGACTCCTAGACATTTGTTTGATCCCTTACACTATAGCTGAGTAGTGAAGGGTGTAGCTCTGTGAAGGGTGAGAAATTAGATCTGGATTGTCATTTGTGTTAAACTAAGACGGGTTAGAGCTTTAATTGCAGATTCTCTATGAACTACATATACAATAGCTTATTCCAGTATAGACATTTCTACTCTAAAATTATAGAACCATAGAAATTTAAAAGATCTTTAAAAGGAGAAGAAACTAAAGGAGATCCCCTAATTAAACTCTTTAACTGGTTGGCACACACTTATAACCCAAGCACTCAGGAGGCAGAGAGGCAAATCCAGAGTTCCTGGGCTACATAGCAAGGAACACACACACACACACACACACACACACACACACACACACACACATACATGTGTGAGCATGTATTTATGTATATCTATTTTTTTAATGTAGGGATGGGAGAAGGGATGAAGAAAAAGAAGAGGGAGGAGAGATGGAGGGCAGCAGAGGGACAAATTAACTTAGTGTGCCTTCTCCAGCTTAAGCTCCACTCATTTGAGGCTGGTCTTCAGTGGAATGATGTCTGGTGTACTTTATGGAATCAGAGCTTGTCATAAGTTTTACTGAGCAAGCTAACTGAAGGCCATTTCCTTTCCATGGTTACTTTAAAATGAAAAGAAACTGAGACAGTTGATCATAGTCAAGCAACTTGGCATTGTTCACATACTCTGAAATGTTCTATCAGGATGATCCAAAAGGAAGTTGCTCACATTTCAATCAATCATATCTTGTCTATCCTGTTTTGCCACACCCTAAGGTCTTTCCTCTCAACCCTCAGAGCCTTGAACCACACACAGCTTGGAGCCACCTTATACAGGAAGTGCTATATATTTAAATAACATCTCAGATTTAATGCACCAAAGCCTATCTTTGAAACTACTCTTTTCCATATGATTGCAAACTCCCTGATGTCTGAAACTATGACAAGGCAATTAGAAGACTTATTTCCAATATTACCTGATAGTCAATGTGCTAAAAACTTGGTCTTAAGTGAGCTCTTCTCATTTATAAACAGGAATAGTGGGGCCAAGATGATAGAGGAGATCACCAAAGCTCTTAACCTAGATACCATCATGGAGCAGGCAAATTGACTGAAGCATTCAGCCCTAAATGGGATTTCTCCATCAATTTCATTCTGTCACAAAGCAGGGGCCCTGCAGAAGAGGAGATGGGAAGAATATAAGAACCATAGGTGAAACAAGGCACTCTAAATCAACAGGATTGATGCATGTATGAACTCATAGAGATTGAGGCAACATGCATAGAACCTACACAGATCTGCACTAGACTGGGATCCTAAAACTGAAATAAATGCACACATGCCCCCATCTCCAATTGATAACCATTTGCAAATAAAAATTTAGTTTTCTCCAAGGGAGTTTCACTAGGAAAACAAACTACTCTTAAGTGTAGGCTGTTTGTCCAGCATGGCCAACAGGAAATGAATTCCTCAGCAGCTTTAGGGTACGGGTCCTTGTCTCACAATGTTTTGTTAAGCAAGGCTCTCTATTGTTTTAATTTTATCTTATTTTTTTACTTTAACTTTATTTTATTTATATATTTTTCTTATCTCTTTCTACCCAATAGGTCCTTTGAGTATATATTATAGCTTTCAGTTTAGTATTTATGAGGTATTTCTGAATGTACGAAGGAATGGTCTCCAGTATTTTTTGTTTTGTTCTGTGTCTTGTGCTTCTGTTAGGCTCTTTTTCTTCTGTTTGTTTCTTTTTCCAAATCCAATGTAGAAGCTTGTGTTTTTATCTTATTATGTTTTATTATTATCTCTTAAATGACTGTTTTCTGATGAGAGACACAAGGGGATGGAGGAACTGGTAGGGTAGGTGAGGAGGAACTGGGAGGAGTTAAATCAAGATATTTAATGTGAGAAAGAAAATCCATTTTCAATAAAACAGAACAAACAGAAAATGAGCTCTGGAAGGCTTCAGTGGAGAGTTTTAACAATCTTAGGGGGAAATCAGTTATTAAAATAACTGAAGATATTTTACTTGGTAGAATTGAAAGGCATTTGTAAACTGTTGGGGCTTACTGCCTTTGTCTGCTTATTCATAACTTTGAGTAATAAGAAAGTAATATCATGCATGGATGGGAAGCATAGAAAGGTGGCAAGGATGAGCTTAAGTATGCCTCTATATAGGTTGTCCAGATCCACACTGTGGCACCTAAATCATAACATTATATTATACTTTTATAGAAAATATATTCTTTGTCTGTAGCTACACAAAAGAGACTCTAGAATTCACAGAATTTAACTTGTATATTTCTCAAGAATCTGTGATGGATATGAGGAACAAGGCTAGAAACTGCACTGTCACAAATTTTAAAAACATGTTAAATGCATGTGTGTAATCTGCAGACATCCATAGACCATAGAGGCTCCTAAAAGCTAAGATGGTATTTGGTGATTCTTAAAACCTGCCAAAAAGAAAGAAAGAGTTCTAGGCTGAAGGCTCAGGACTCACAGGGATCATGGTAGCAGAGGGGGCTAAAAGACTATAAGAGCTGGACAATCAGAGATTTTTCTGTGAAACTGTGTTTACTATAATGTGAAAAGCTATACCCACAATACCTAGCCAACATGACTATAAATTATGAGCTGTGCAAGCACAATAACAATGGACATATGTGGTTCTCCTTCTTTCTCAGGGATCATTGACCATTGACCCAGAAGGGTGGAGAACACAGAAACAGAGAAAAGGGTTCTCCATGTGTGATTTCAGTGAGACACCACAACTTTATTCCAGAGTGTAGAAAATACATAGGGTTGGGAAACCTTGGGACAAATCCTAATTTGCATTAAGTGGCACATTCCTGTCATGTAGCTGGATTGGTAAAAGCATGGCCCTATCAAAATGGCTATAGCAGTAAGTTAATTATCAAGTGGGCAGCAGGGGGAAGGAGGGTTTGCAAGGAACTATGTCAAGGGTCATGTTGAAAAAAACCAGGCATCCAGGCCTAGAGACATTTTCCAGATGCCTTCCAGCAGGAAGCCCCTGATCCGGGCAGTAGAAAGTTCTCCATGTTGCCATGGCAGATGGCAACCTCTAACCAGAAGGCCTCCCAACAGACATGCTAGCATGGATAGAGGCCAGACCAAGAGGCCACAACTACACAAAGGACTACGGGCAACTAAGAAATGTCAGGCATGAGAAACAGTCTTCCCCAGGGAAAAGCACGCCAATTAGTTATCCAGTTCAGAATGATCAGTCCTGAAAACATATATTCAAATAACAGTATAAGGATTGAATTGATTGTATTTAGGCCACAAATTTGAAAGAGAACAAGGAAGAAAGGTTGGAAGGAGGAAAGGGAAGAGGGAAATAATGTAATTATAATTTTTAAAATTCAAAACAATTTTTGAAGTAGGGACTAGGACTTCTCTCCTTCAAAATTTAAGCCTAAGGACAAGTTACTTGGGAAAAGGATTTCTAATTTTGTTTCCACAGAAAATGAAAAACTGTGGATCCCTTCCAGACGAATGTGGTTTGATCGAGCAAGACCCCCTGAAGCAAGGTCAATGGGACAATGCAGCCTTGCAGACCACTACAGCCAGGATTTCTGCGTCTTCTTAGGATTCCCCCATGACAGCGCCCTCTATCAGCAGGAAGCAGCTTGGAAAGAACACACCCAAATTTCCAAATATTGTTTATAAATGTTTGTTTTCATTTAAAAAAGGCATGTATAATTATGTCCAGCATAAAATAAATAAATGTTTTAAAAAATCAAAACAATTTTTAAAAGACAAAATTTATCTAAAAATTTAAATTTGAAACAAGATTGTTTTACATATCAATCTCAGTTCCTGCATCCTCCTATCCACTCCTGTTCCTGCCACTAATCCCCATCTGATTCCCTGCTCCTTAGGGAGGGTGAGGATTTCCATGGGAAGTCTTCAAAGTCTGTCATATCTTTTGGAACAGGGCCCAGGCCCTCCTCAATTTGTCTAGACTGAGGGACTATCACTCTATGTGGAATGGCCACATAGATTGCCCAGTCCTCCCAACTAACATCACATTCAGGGAATTTGGGTCTGTCCTATGCTGGTTTGCCCCTTGAGTCCATGAGCTCCCCCTTGTTCGGGTCAGCAATTTCTGTGGGTTTCTCCAGCCTGATCTTGACACCTTTGCTCATCACTCCTTCCTGTTTGCAAATGGATTCCAGAAATTAGGCTCAGTGTTTAGTTGTGGGTGTCTGTTTCTACTTCCATCAGCTACTTCATGAAGGCTCTAGGATGGCATATAAGGTAGTCACCAATTTCATTATCTGGGAAGGGTATTTAAGGTAGTCTCTCCACTATTGCTTAGATTGTTGGTTAGGGTCACCCTTGTAGACCTCTAAGCAATTCCCTAGTGTCAGATTTCTCTTAAAACCTAATGGCTCCCTCTACTTATGTTATCCCTTTTCTTGCTCTCCTCTACTCTTTCCCTGACTCAATCTTCCTACTCTATCATGCCCACCTCTCCCCTCCTCTTCTCCCAAAGTCCCTATCCTCCCCCCATGCTCCCAATCTGCTTGGAAGATCTTGACCTCCTGAAATCGAAGAGCTTCTGTAAGGCAAAGACACAGTCAACAAGACAAAATGGCAGCCCACAGAATGGGAAAAAATATTTACCAACCCCTCATATGACAGAGGGCTGATGACCAAAATATACAAAGAAGTCCATTTACACAATGGAGTACTACTCAGCAGGAAAAAAAAACAAAAAAAAACAATGGAACCTTGAAATTTGCAGGCAAATGGATGGAACTAGAAGAAACCATCCTGAGTGAGGTATCCCAGTCACAAAAAGACAAACATAGTATGTACTCACTCATATATGGATTTTAGATATAGAGTAAAGGATTGCCAGCCTACAATTCACACCTCCAGAAAAGCTAGGAAACAATTAGGACCCTTGTCCTTGGTCCCCTGGAGAAGGAGAAAGGGACGAGATCTGAAAAATTATTTTTCAAAATTATATTTTTTATTAATTCTTTGAGGTTTTCAGGCAGTGTATCTTGGTAATATTCATCACCATCTCTTTCAAGGCTCATCCCCACTTCTCTGCCCCCCCCTTAATTTGTGTTCTCTTCCTCTCTTTTCAGGAAAGAGTATCTTGCAGCAGGTATCCTGGTCCCCTGGTTCTTGCAATCTTTTCCACTCCTCTTCCATTCTATTTCCTGAGCCTTAAGTGTAAGGATTGCAGAAAATAGTTAATGCTTGTTGGTTGTAGATTCTGTTATGATATGCATGTCCTTCCTGCTTTCTTAAAATGTTTAGTACTTTCTAATTTCATACAGTGGGTGGGTGTACAATACTTTATAGTTGCAGTACAAAATTAAAATACACACACAAAAAAGAAAGGGTGCTGGTAGTCGAAGAACTATGATTATATATGATCAAGTCACACTGTATGCATGTATGAAAATATTAGAATAAGTCCCATTATTCTAATATTAGCATATGCTAGGAATAAATTTAGGAACAATACTCTTAAGGAGTAGGCAGAGACCTAATCAGCTGTGCTGGACGCATCAGCTCAGTTCTGTTGGCAGGGAGATATTTTTACCTGAGAGAACATCTGAAAATGCATGTGTAAGTGTGGCCCAAGGATCAACCTCTCCGAAATCCAGTGGGCAACCACAAATTGACAAAATAAATACAATTCCCACTGAATCTCTTAATAAAATTATGTCTACAAATAGATTAGAGTCTTGAAAAAGAAAGAGAGAAAGAAGAAAGTCATCCTTTCACAAACACATTGCTCCTCATTCTTTCTGTCAGGTACGACTGTAGGTACTAATGTATGAAAGGAGGGTAGGACTTAGAGTGCAGGTGGTATCAGCTTAGAAAGAGTCCAGGGACCATGAGGACTAGAAAGACAATAAAGTTAGAGAATAGGATGTGCAGTCGTCCCGACTAATGTGGGAAAAGAAGCCAGCTTCCACAAAGAAAACCAAATCTGGAGCTTTAACCAATTGTTCTAATAATAGAGGACTATGCAAGTGGGTTGTGTGTCTTCTGTATGTTCAAAGGCTCAACGTCAACCTTGTCTACCTTGAAAGTCATTCCTCAGTTGCCATTTGTCTTTTTGTCTCTCACTGGGCACCACCAATTCAGCCAGCAAGCCAGAGAGGCATGCCTGTCTCTGCCTCCCAAGGTCTGGGCTCATAAACATGCCATCAAACACAATTTTCTCAGATGGATTCTGAAGACCAAGATCAGGTTATCATGCATACATCTCCCTGGCCCTAAAGCTTTGGACTGCAAAGTAACACAACACAACCTATGCAGAGCTAAAGGATGTCCAAATGCTTTTGGCTACAGGGATGCAGACTCAAACACACACCTAGGTCAAGCAGGCATGAGTTTTAAGGAACGTAATGCTAGTTCACGTAGTTAGCTCTCCCCTTATCTCTCAGGTCTGTTGAATCATTTTCAATGGAGGATACACATTCCTAGTTTTTCAACAGGAGTTGAAAAGATTGATTTAGAATAACTCCCAAATTTGAAATGTTACCAAGAAGAAAAGCATTCTCTAAAGAAATCATAGAGTAGTCACAAGAAGCAGGACAAGTTTGAGCTGGCACCACATTTTAAAAAATGTGTTTAGTCTGTCAATAGGAGACAGCTTCTACAGCACATGCCAGTCACAAAAGCTTAATATACATTAATACTCATATATACAATATACATGTGCATATATGTGTATGTGTGGTATAATTATACTTTATGTAATCATATAATATATGCATGTTTATGTGTGTGTTTGTGTGTGTGTGTGTGTGTGTGTGTGTGTGTCTGAGTTCAGTAGAGTGTTACAGTGTATATATCACAGTGCATATGCAGAGGTCAGATGCCAGGCAAGCTGCCCAGTGATACTGTCTCCACTTTGCACCTGCCCTTGGGGGCTTTCAGTGCTGTGCCTGATTTTTTGCATTGGTTCTGCCAATCCTCACTCAGGTTATCAAGTTATACCCACTGAGCATCCCCCCAGCCCACAAAATATATTTTTAATACTCATGCTGTGACATGTAAGTGTGCAACCACATTCTGTTTGTCAAGGATGAGTTCTGACCTTGGCAGCTGTTGCTGACACACCCAAGCATGCTGTACTAAGTTATTTCTCCCTTTAGATCAGAGGTAAAAATTATGTGTGATGATGCCACCTGTACAGTTCCTATCATTGCTGTCATCATTGAGGGGAAGGCAGTGTATGATTCTCAGCACCTTCACAACACCAAAGCCTTTTACAATCCCGAGACTGAACCTAGAGAGCTGCATCTACTTTCAAACTGTCAGATACTCTACCTTTTCTCTGGAGACCTTTGTGCAATGTACAGTGCCTGGACTTGATTTCAGCTGAGGACAAAGATGTATCAGGATATATTGGTAGCCTCATTGAGGTACATCCAATTGTGGAAGGGTCAAATGGAAAAGGAAAAGTTTAGCTCCAACAAGTTTCCAAAAAGGAAAAAGAGAAACAACTACCAGTCAGTGTTAAGTGTGTTTGTTTAAAAGGGTGGAGGAGGAGGAAAGGAGAGAGAGAAATAAAATCTCTCCCCACTGCTCTTTCACAGCCTGCATGAAGACTCTTCATCATTTCGATCACAGTGCAGCATTCGTGCCCTTTCTGGCTGGCTGCCAGATGAAGCTTAAAGTGAGCTCGGCTATTTTAAGGTGCAATTGTTTGCATTTGACTTTAAAAGATTAAGTATTTCACAGTTTCCTTTTGCACAGTGCCCCAGATGGGAAACAGCAACTTAAACATGAAGAAACAGTATTCAGGAAGTGGCCCCTAATGCTCAGAAAGGTTTTCTAAAAGAAAGGGGTTTGTAGCCCACAGCACAACTCTCCTCATCAGAGTACTATGCAACCCTCCAAGAACCCCATTATACTCAATAAGGTTAAAAGTCTGAGGACAGTCACATCATAATCTCCATAACAAAAAGTTACCATTCAATTATGCAAATCCCCAAAGCTCTGATTTATTTAGCTTAGGTAGACATTATTTCCACAAATTCAATACTATAAATGTATCCATTCAGAAATCCATGCAACCTCTGAAAGTGGGAATAGTTTCCAAAGACAGAATAACATTTTGGATTGCTGGCTAAGATTATTTTGTTTGTTCTGAAATTGGTCATTTTCATATACTTCTAACATTTCCAGTGTTTTTGTCTTTTCACCCAAAAACTTTTTAGTCACAATTTACTGTATGTGTGTGGGTGATTAGGATGAGTTGCGTTTTTAATATCAAAATACTCCCTTTCCATTTTAGAATGCTCCATCCTCCACTTCTCCTGTTGGCTGAACACATCTCTACTTGACTAAGCAGTATGTACTCTTGTACCATTGCCTGTTAACCAACACATTTGGTCATTTCTGTGTGTCAGTCTCAAATTAACAAATGAAAACCTCTAATTAGTTCCTGTTGCCATTGAGGGTCCAGAGTCTAAGAAACATTTCATATGATTCTTTTGCATATGATTCTTGTTATTTATAACCTATACTGTTGAGAAAGGGCATTTTTGCCTTGTTACAGGGTACATCCAATTTAATTATTTTTCCAAACTCTTTCTGTTTCTTCTTTCATGACTTAAAGTTTCCTTCAGAAAAAGAAATCACTTTTTAAATGAATACAAGGAGTCTGTATTAACATACATGGGAAAGCCAGGGTGTGACTGTTCAGAAGGTCACAAAAGGATTCGGTATATCCCAATGGAGACATGAAGAGTTCACTGATGTCTTTAAGGTGACATTCCTGTGTGGGCACTAGGAAGGGTTACCCTTCCTAGCTGAGATCTCAGCTTTGGAATACATGTGAAGTCAGTAGATCTTAAAATCCAATGCCAACTTCCCTTTAAGAAAAATTATTAATTAAATACTTAAATTAAAAAAAATGAAAACACACAGGCTTTCCCTCTATACAGCTATGCAGATGTCTACATCTCATTCCCAATGCCCTTTCCTGAACTTCCACTGCAGGACTTTGCCTCATGTGTTTCTAGTAAAGCAACTTCAGATTCTGATTCACTCTATCAAAAAGCCAATTTATTCATGTGCAGCTGGAGGTGTGCTTACTCTAGGAGCTAGGCCAACTGTCTACACATTCCTTCTGGGAGGTAGAGCTACACAGGAAATCAAATTCTGGATCAGAAGGCTTCCTGAGGATTTCAGAAATAGAACAAAGGGAGAGATGCTATCAATCTTAACAACATGATCAACTTCCCTTCTCCAGTCTAAGAATAATGTGTCTACCCTCCAATTTTAGGCACACCCCTTTGGTTTAATATGTTCACAGCATGTGAAAGGAAGTAGGTTCAGAAAATAGGGATATGCCACCCATATATTAGTTAAGCCAACACTTAGAAAGCACTATAGGTCTCTTTCATTCCCATCATGCATCCCTGTTAATATCCTCATACTTTTGGAAGATTAAGTTTTTTTTTAGCAATGATTATGCAAATTTGCTTCTGAAGTTGACTACAATGTAATTTGAATGCTTCTTGCTTAATTTCAAAGAGAGATGTTTTCTTTGTCTCCAGAGCTTTGTCTGTGAGCTCATCCTAACTGGAAATTCCCAGAGATCTCATATCAGCCATGGCACCCTCCTTGGCCTCATTTACATTTGACAGGCTGGCTATGCCACATGCCACATAGAGCAGCTGATTAAATGCATTATGATAGTGTCAATAAAGTTCATTTGCTTGGGGTTTCTTAGATTACTTCATTGTGTTTGCCTTCTTAGAGCAAGACATCAGAGCCCAGAAATACCTTCAGCTAGGAAGGGTATAATAGTCTACTTGATGATTCACTAACACACACACACACACACACACACACACACATATATATATATATATATATATATATATATATATATATATATATATATATATATATTTCTAAATATATATATATTTAGAATATCCCCCCATAAACTCATGTTTGAACACTTGGTCTCCAACTGGTGGTGCTGTTTGGTAGAACAGAATCTATATGGCTTTATGGGGTGGAACCTTGTTGGAGGAAGTGATCCTTGAGATTTTATTTATTGGTCCTACTTTCTGTCCACTCTCAGCTCTCTGACTATAAATACAAAGTAACTACCCACCTTCTGGTAAGGCCTTTACCACTTTGCTGTACTGTTATGTCTTCAAACTGTAAGCCAAATAAACAAGTAAACCCATTCTCCCTTAAGTTTCTCTGGTCAAATGTTTGGTCACATGATACAGAGAAGACTTTTGTATCTCACTCTCTCTCCCTTCTACTTACATTTCTCTCAGTGAATCCCATTCAAGGCTGAGAATCTTGAATTCTCCACAGCATGTGTTTGACATAAGGAACCACAACAGAAATCTCAACTTCTGTTGGCAAGTTTCCTATTCCTAAAATCTTTCCAAGGATTTTAACAGTAAGGGAGATAGGAAGGAAGAGGGTAGGAGTGTGGAGGGAGGAGAGAGGAGGAAGGAGGCAAGTGAAGCAAGACATGAAAGTTTTTGTAAAGAACCTAAAAATGTAATGCAAGTTCCCTCACAGAAAGGGAAAGGAACAAGAGCTACTGAGCATATTGGGGGTGGGGGGGCAGTGAGTGGAGAGGGAGTTAGGAGAAAGAGAAAGGGAGGAGAGGAGAATATGTGGGACAAATAGATGAGAGAGAGAGAGAGAGAGAGAGAGAGAGAGAGAGAGAGAGAGAGAGAGAGAGAGAGAGAAACCATAATAGAGTGAGCCATTATAGGTTTGAAGAGAAAACTGACTCTAGAGAAATGTCCAGAGACCCACAAGGATGACCCCAATTAACAATCTGAGCAACAGTGGAAAGGCTACCGTATAAGCCCCTCCCTGATAATGAGATTGATAACTAACTTATGTGCCATCATAGAGCCCTCATCTAGTAGTTGATGGAAACAGAAGCAGACACCCACAGATAAACACTGAGGGGAACTCCTAGAATCCATTGCAGAGAGGGACGAGTGATAAGAAAATGGGGTCAAGACCAGGCTACAGAAACCCACAGACAGCTGGCCTTAACAAGGGGAGGCTCATAGACCCCCAAAACTGATAGCTGGGAAACCAGCATTTTATGTGGGTCTCAGTTAGAAGGCCTGGGCAGTCTAAGTGACCTTTGACAGTGGAACCAGGATGTATCCCTGGTGCATGAAAGGACTTTGGGAGCACATTCCCCATGGAGGGATACTCCCTGAGTGTACAGACAGGAGGAGGGCATAGTCCCTACTCCAAATGACTTGACTGATTTTGATGATCCCTCCTGGAAGGCATCACCCTTTCTGTGGAGTGTGGGTGGGTGGGTTGGGAATAGGGTAGAAGGAGTGACTCGGGGACATGGAAAGGAGGGAGGGAGGGAGGGAGAGGGAACTAGGATCAATATGTAAAATAAGATAAAGAAAGAAAGAAAGAAAGAAAGAAAGAAAGAAAGAAAGAAAGAAAGAAGATGGTGAATATGATGACTGTGTCTGAGACATAGCTTAGAGCAAACTTAGGAAAAAAGACTGAACAGGCTTTCAGCACCACAGCTGAGCAACAGAAAGGAACGGAATGAGAAACAGAGTCTAAAGCCAAAGCAGGCAGAGGGTTGTGGAGATAGATGTGCAGTCAACACAGCTAACCATTTTTATTTCTCTTCTCGTTTAAAGTAGAACTGAGATATGAATGGAGCAGTGTGAAGCCATGTGAGGGCCAATCATGCCAGAGTGCCCCTGAGAACAGAAACTGCCACATCAGGACTAAGTTCACAGCCCTCCCTGTACTCCTTTCTCAACCAGATGTCTCAAAATTCAGAGTGAGGGGTTTCAAGGAGGCTCATTATCCTCAAATCTCTTGAAGAATTCTATTCCTCTGGAAGTAATGGACAGGAAATAAGATGTTTGAAAGCCTGGGATTTGCAAAGTTTTACCTAAGCTTTGCAGGACTCCTCTCCCAGGATTCTGATTTGCTTTGTTTTCCTTTAAAATTAAACGAAAGTTTCCAACAGACTGCATTCTGTAGTTCCAAAACATGTTGGAGTTTGCCAAGAGTTTAATTTATATTTTGGATGAACTGATATCATCAAAATTTATTTTTTTTAATAAATACCAATTAAATCAGTGCTCAAGAGAAAATTCTCATTTTTATGATACCAAAGGAAATTGCCTTCTGAGGACAAATACAAATGCTACAAGATATCTTTCCCATTACACTGTTATGGTCCTTATTCTGTGACTATTCCATGCTTTTGCATCAGAACCCCACATTGGATGAAGACTGTATTTACTACAAATACAACATGAGGTACCACTAGCTAAATAATACTTGGGCCTGAGTCATATGATTTTCCCCACCAAATATGATAGAGAAAAATTTCCTTTTCTTTCCCTTTAATGAAATTGCAAAGAGAGCTAAAACAGTTGCATTAACACATATTTAATGATAGTTTTAAAACTCAAGTGATCTTAACACTTAACATCTCAACACAAAAGCTGTGTTGAAGCCCTAAGTGGTTTTTTGTTTGTTTGTTTTCTTTTTGTTTTTCCTGTACTCCTGTGACACTGAATCAGTAGTGCATCTCTGGAAGAAATCATCCTTTCACCCCTTTCCTTTTGTAAAGCCAGTGATCACAAACAGAACTTTGAATCCCTAAATGTCAGCTCCCACTTCCTTTAAGCATCACCTCAGACAGTTGTTACTCGTGTTAGTCTATTCATGAAACTATTACAAAATACACCCCCTAATACATCCTTCGTAAACAACATACATTTACTAGAGGCTGACCAGTTCAAGTTCCAGCTGACTAAAAAACTCAATGTCTATTGACAACCTGTTCATCATAGATGACAATCACTATCCTTACTCAGTAGAAAGCACAAACAAGCTCCCTCAGGCCTCCTTCACAAGGGCTGAAGTCCCACTAATTGTCCTTGTGACCATATTATGTCCCAGATGCTCCACTTCCCAATACTACTGCATGAGGAATTAAGTCTCAATATATAAGTCAGAAGTGTGAGGACATAAAGATTCAGACCATACCCAGTATTGCTGATCCTGGTCTTCAGATCAATAAATAGGCCAAGTAATAGTCGATAAAACTACTGCTCCATTTGAATAAAACAGAGCATCAAGTACTTGGAGGACACAGCAGTATGAGGTGTTCTTTGGTGGTTACTATCTGTCTATTCTTTTTGTCCCCTGCCCATTTTCCATCTTGTTCCACCTCAATTTGTTCCTGGAAAGGGTGACTATTGTAAACAGAATACCTGAGTGCCATTGTTCACCAGCTTATAATTGGGTCTGATGAAAGAAAGGGCAGAATGAGTGGTCTGGGTCTCTATTTCCCAGTCCCTCTCTGTCTAGCTTCACTTCATTTCAGGGGCTTGTTTTTCTTCTGTAAAGTGAGTGACTTTACAACATGAATCCCCTTTGGATCTATGGTTAGTAATAAGTTCCCACAATTGCTAGTCTTGGGTCCTTTGCCAGTTCCATTTACCCAACCCAATTTGTGGTGAGAAGTCCTCCTTTTAAGCTATTTCAATCTAGTGCTTTTGAATATAGCATCTGCCTCTGTTACTACCTTCTGCTCTGGAGTGTTCAAATTCACATGGCTGCACAAAGAATGTACAAAGGAGCTGGTACTCAAAAGAGATGATAATGTTTTCACTGCCTACAAGCTTTTAAGACTTGTGCACATTACTTTACAAATAGACAGTCAGATAAATGACAGAATTCCATATAAGTTAAGTATTGGAGAAATTCCAGGAGTACTAAAGATAATGTTTGGAGAATGAAGACAGTCATATGTGGAAACAAGGTATGAGAGGTTGCAGAGGGAAAAAAATTGAACCTGCATTAAAAGTTGAGTTACAGGCTGGGAATGTAGCTCAGTTGGTAGAGTGCTTGCCTAACATCCCATGAAATTCATAGATAGTTCAAGATCAGTCTAATATAGGTGAAACCCTGTCTCAGGAAAAAAGGGAGAGAGAGAGAGACCATTGTTGTGACAAAATTATGAAGGAAAATAAAAAGGACATAGGAAGTAAATGCACTAACTAGACACTGGTAAATATCTCTTTGACTTCTGTCAAAGTGTCATTTTCTTTTTTTAGGGTCTCAGATAAATTGGTGTTGGGGGTTAATTGTAAAAGGCCCTGCATAGACTCATGTGTACCCAGCTAGTGACACTATTTTAGATGATCATAGGACCTCTGGGATGTGAATGGGTCACTGGGAATTAAGTTTTATAGCCTGGTCCCATTTTCTGTCTGTTTGCTGCTTCCTGGACCAGACTGTAATATGACCAGCCTGCTTCCACCCCTGCTGTGACTGTATCCCCTTGAACTCAAAGTCAAAATAAGCCCTTCTTTCTTTAAGCTGCTTCTTGTTAGGTATTTAGTCACAGCAACTGAAAAGTAACTAATTCAGCTGGTATGTGATCATTTCAATTCAACTGTTTTACAGAGAAAAATCTCTTCCTTACATATGACTTGTTGTTTTCCTTAAAAATTCCAAAACAAGCCAACAAAATTTCTCTGGTTTCTGGAGCATGTCCACAGCATCATCTCTGATAACTCAAAATTAAGACTTTGCAACACACCTACAGCAAAGAAAGAGCCTTGGACAACTGTTTATCTCCCTCTTAATCCTTGGGGCCTGTACTTCACTGGGCCAATTACGAATTCTGAAATACAGGTTTCTTATGGTGTGGCTCAATGTTTCATTTAGTTAAGTCTCCTTTAAAAAGAACAACTGGCACATGAGAGTGATAGTCCTGTCTCTATCCATCTCAATTATTGTTTAGGGATCACCTGCTTATTAAAATTATCTTATCATGCTCTGCACACTGAGTTCAAGAATATTTATGAGACCATTGTGGAAAACTTCTTTTTCTAAACATGGAAATGCTAAAGACAGTGGCAAGAAGAGCAAGAACAGAAATGCAGCCATGTGAAATGAGTTCAAATTATAGATGAGGAAAGCTGTTGTCCACCGAGGAAACAGCTATGTCAACTCAGTTGCTTCCTGCCTTCCATTTTGAAATGTAAGTGAGTACATTTAACACTGTGGAGGGTGTATGGGGATCCAAACATTTGGGGCTATTCTGAGCAAGAGTAGCTGTGGGTTCTGAAAACATGGCTCAACATTTATAAAGGATAGGGTGGAGACAACATGCAGAGTACATCTGAGTTGGCAATTTTGAGATCCTATCATATAAAAGATTTTATCATATAAAAATAATTCCTGATCACCAACAGGGTCAGTATTTGTCATTGAGAAACAGCCTATCAACTAGCACGTGAACTGGATATATAGATAGATATATACATATATATGCATGTATATAATCTACCATATATATTCACTCTATTAGTTCTGTTCCTCTAGAGAATACTAACTAATCCCTGACAAATTCCTCATATATATATATATATATGTGTGTGTGTGTGTGTGTGTGTGTGTGTATGCAATTATATATGCATATGTGTGAATGTATACATATGTATATAGAGATTAGCCACAATTAATCAGATTATTAATATATAATATATATTTAATATGTGTAATATACATTAAACACTACTACTAATGATTGGTGAATAAAAATAAATGTATATTGTACTAATACAATATAATATACAACATAAGTTTATATATTAAATACTCATACATACATATGTTATATATGTATATATGTATGAATGCATGTGCATGTATATGTATAAAAATTTAATACATAAAATATATATTATACATTGTATATTATTTGTTTATATATATTTGATATATATTAAATCCCCATATTATGTGGCGATTTATTAGATTGCCAAGAGGCTGTGGTTCAGTTGTACTTTGGCTGAATTAGATTGATGAAATCAATGACCTATCAACAGAAAGTCCAGGAATCCAGTAGTTGTTTAGTTCACAAGGTTGAATGCATCTGTTGGTCATAACTATATGCCATAATCCCAAAGATGAATGCTCTAATGCCAGTGAAAGAATGGATTTGACAGTAAAGTCAAGAGCAAGCAGTCAGAGAGGAATCTTCCTTCTTTCATGTCCTTTATATAGGCTGCCAGCAGAAGGTACAGCCCAGATTAAAGATGGATCTTCCCACCACAAAGGATTTGGATTAAAGGTATACTAGCAAGGTTTCTTGCCAGACTATCAGGCTAAAAATAATGACAGGGAGACATTTTATTAAAGCTTGGCCTTATCTTAGGCTTTTTCACAACTACATCTTATAAGACAAATCAACCTGCCTCTACTAATCTAAATTGTGTCACGTGACTCAGTATCTTTCCTCTTTATTGAATGTCAGATTTGTTTCAGGTCTTGTTTGTATCTCTGTCTTTCTTCTTTCCAGCATTCCTCTCTCTTCCCAGAAATCCTGCCTATTCTCTTCTGCCTAGCTATTGGCCATTGAGGTTATTATTAAAGCAATCACAACACATCTTCACACAGTATACACAAACATCAGATACTGTTTCCCCCTTTTGTCTAAACAAAATGAAAAGGTTTTAATTCTAATACAATAAAACTATAACAATAAGAACAGTTCTCAAGTAAGTTCACATTCACAATGTCCAGTCCATTTGTATTTAGCAAATTTGAAGAAAATATTATCTGTCCTATCTTGTTGATGCCAAAATTTTGTATTTAATTTACTTTTATCATAACTAAGGAAAACTGAACCTATAACTATTTAGTCTTCATCCCCATCAGAGAACTGAGAAAATAATTACCTTGGTAAACAGGAGGTGCAAAGCAAACAACTTTCAAAAAGAAACAACAGAGACTACTGACTATCTGGACAGTCACGTTTCCTCTGCAATATTGAGCACCCATCTTCGACTTACAAGACTAAAATATCTGACAGTCTTTCCTGTACAAAAGGAAATTTTGAAGGAATTTTCTTCCCTGTCTTGGAAAAGTTAATTAGTCACCATTTTTTTGTGTCCTGCTTCTGAAATTCAGACAGCATGCTGTCAGCAGTTGACAAAAGGGCAGTTCTTGCCTAGTGGCTAACATTGCCACAATGAAAGCAACATTCTTATGAAAATTCTTTGGTGGCCATCATCCTTTCTTGAAGTAAATTGGTGCTGCCAGGAGCAAAAGTATCTCACTGGCATGAAAAACCTTATGTTATTAAAACATCTTAATGGCCACAAATTTGATTGTTATAGATTGTTACTAAATTGCATTTATTAATTATCCTAGTTTCTAATAACATCTTTTAAGGACTAAATATTTCATTGCATTTTTTCCTTTTTTTAAATTTAAATTTGAAACAAGCTTGTTTTACATGTCAATCCCAGTTCACTCTCCCTCTTACCTCCCCTGCCCCCGCTCAATGGCCATCCCATCCCCTTTCTGCTCCCCAGGGAGGATGAGGCCTTGCATGGGGGATCTTTAAAGTCTGTCACATCATTTGAAGCAGGGCATAGGCCCTCCCTCAAGTGTCTAGGCTGAGAGAGTATCCCTCTATATGCAATGGGCTTCTAAAGTCCATCCATATACTAGGGATAAATACTGACCCACTAGCAGAGGCCCCATAGACTGCTCAGTCATCCTAACTAACAGCCATATTCAGGGGGATTGGGTCAGTCTTATGCTGGTCTCCCAGCTATCATACTGGGGTCTATGAGTTCCCACTTGTTTAGGTCAGCAGTTTCTATGGGTTTCTCCAGCCTGGTCTTGACCCTTTCGGTCATCATTCTTCCCTCTCTGTAACTGGATTCCAGGAGTTCAGCTCAGTGTCTGCTTCTGCTTCTATTAGTTACTAGATGAAGCTGTAGGATGGCATTTAAGGTAGTCATTGATCTCATTATTTGGGTAGGGCATTTAAGGTAGCCTCTCCACTATGCTTAGATTACTAATTGGGGTCATCCTTGTAAATCTCTGGACATTTACCTAGTACCAGGTTTCTCTTCAAATCTATAATGGCTCCTTCTATTATGGTATGTCTTTTCTTGCTGTCCTCTATTCTTTCCCTTGACTCAATCTTCCTGCTCCTTATGTTCTCCTCTCCCCTTCTCTTCTCCCCTTCTCTTTCTCCTAACTCCCTTTCCCCTCCCAGCATGCTCCCAGTTTGCTCAGGAGGTCTTGTCCCTTTCCCTTTCTCCAGGGTAACATGTATGTCTCTCTTAGAGACCCTGTTGTTTCCTAGCTTTTCTGGCACTGTGGATTGTAGGCTGGTAATCCTTTGCTCTATGTCTAAAATCCATATATGAGTGAATACATACTACATTTGTGTTTTTATGACTGGGTTACCTCATTCAGGATGGTTTCTTCTAGTTTCATTCATTTGCCTGTGAATTTCAAAATTCCATTATTTTTTCCGCGGAGTAGAGTAAATGTATCGCATTTTCTCCATCCATTCTTCAGTTGAGGGGCAATTAGGTTGCTTCCAGGTTGTGGGTATTGCAAATAATGCTGCTATGAACATAGTTGAAGAGATGTCCTTGTTGTATAAATGTGCATCTTTTGGCTACTGGATCCGGATGTAGACTGATTTTTATTTTCCTGAGGAACCGTCATACTGATTCCCAAAATGGCTGTATGAGTTTGCACTTCCACCAGCAAAAGAGGAGTGTGCCTCTTTCTCCACATCTTCTCCAACATGAGCTGTCATTAGTGTTTTTGATTTTAGCCATTCTAACATGAGTAAGATGGTACTCAGGGTTGTTTTGATTTGCAATTTTTTGATGGCTAAGGATGTTAAGCACTTTCTTAAGTGTCTTTCAGCCATTTTAGATTCCTCCATTGAGAATTCTCTATTCAGTTCTGTACCCCACCTTTTAATTGGATTATCTGGTGTCTTTGTGACTAGCTTCTTGAGTTCTTTGTATATTTTGGAAATCAGCCCTCTGTCAGATGTGGGATTAGTGAAGATCTTTTCCCAATCTGTGGGCTATAGGTCTATTTAAGTTGCTTATATGTTCATGATTTAATTTTGGAAAGTGATAGCTATCCAGAAATTTGTTCATTTCCTTTGAATTTTTGAATTTTGTGGAGTACAGGTTTTCAAAGTATGACCATGGTGATTCTCTGGATTTCCTCAGTGTTCATTGTTATGACCTCCTTTTCACTTCTCATTTTGATCATTTACATTCTCTCTCTCTCTCTCTCTCTCTCTCTCTCTCTCTCTCTCTCTCTCTCTCTCTCTCTCTTTCTTTGCCTTTTTCTTAGTTTGGATAAAGTCTTGTCTATCTTGTGAATATTCTCAAAGAACCAACTCTTTGTATCATTGATTCTTTGCATTGTCTTCCCCCATTTCCTACTTTATTGATTTCATCACTCAATTTGATTATCTCCTGATGTCTATTCCTTCTGGGTGATTTTGCTTCTGTTTTTTCTAGAGCTTTCAGTTGTGCTGTTGATTCTCTTGTGAATATTCCTCTTTGCACTGCTTTCAAAGTGTCCCATAAATTTTGGTATGTTGTGTCTTCATTCTCATTGAATCTAGGAAGTCTTTAATTTCTTTCTTTATTTCTTCCTTGACCCAGGAATGAAGCAATTGAACATTATTCAATTTACATTTTCTGCAATTTGTGTTGTTTTTGAATTCTAACTTTAAAGCATGCTTATCCAATAAGATACAAGAGGTCATTCCATTTTTTTGTACCTATTGATGTTTGCTCTATTGCAGAATATGTGGTTGATTTTAGAGAAGGTTCCATGTGATGCTGAAAAGAAGGTATGTTCTTTTGTTGGATGGAATATTCTATAAATGTCTATTAATGCAATTAAGTCATAACTTCTATCAGGTTTTTTGTTTCTTTGTTAAGTTTCTGTCTGGTGGTCCTGTCTAGTGTTGAAATTTCCCACTATAAATATGCATGGTTTTATATGGGATTTAAGTTTTAATAATGTTACTTTGAGGAACATGGGTGCCTTTGGATTTGGAGCATAGATGTTCAGAATTGAGACTTCATCTTGATGGACTTTTCCTTTGATAAATATGAAATGACGTTCTCTTTTATTTCTTCTGTGTTGAGATGTCCAGTTTTTGCAGGTGTGGAGTCCCTAGACTCTTGGGCCTTGTATTAATCTTTCTCTTATAAGGACTGTGTCCTTATACTATCAAGCATCCATTTCTTCTTCCAGTACATATCCATGGAGTCTCTCCCCCGGTGGGTACAGAACCAAGGTTCTCTTCCAGTGGGTACAAGCAGGTCCAGTACTCCAATGAATCTCCTCTTACAGTGGATGGAGGCATGACTAGGACATTGGCAGACTCTGGATGAGTTGGCCTACTGGGATGGGTTACCCCATGCACAGTCCCAAGGCCTCAGAAGGCTCCAAACAGGGTACCAGAAAACAGACTTCTCCCATAGGTGGAGGTGGGACTAGGATGTTGGCAGACTCTGGATAGGCTGGACTGTCAGGATGGGTTCCCCCATGCCTTTCATTGTGTTTTCAAATGATTTGCATAAGTACAATACAAGAATAGGAACAATATTCTACAAGAGTAGAAGCATACACACACACACACACACACACACACACACACATATTATAACAAAATAACCTTAAATTTGTTTCAATATACAAAAATCCATACCAATGTATAATCTTTACGATTGGTAGTTACTTTTTAAGTTTAAAATTATATTCAATAATCTACACATTATTGTATCATCCCTATATCCCCCCCTTTTTTTTTGAGAACAAGATTCCTGAATCTAATCTTCATTGCTTAGTTTCCTCCCTGACTATGACCAATAACAAATTTCAACCAGTTCTCCTAAATGATGATAAACATCCATAATCTACTGAGTGACCAAAAACCACTCATCTCACCTCTTGGGAATTTGATTAAGGTGTTCTTAAAATTACTTTCTGTCGCCTCTGGGTGATGGCATCTTTAGGAGACCTTGTGAAAATTGAGATAATGGTTAAGTCCTGGCAGAGGCAGCTGTTGTCCAGTATCAATGTGATAGAAAACTGTAGGGCTTATCTTAAGTTCTGGCAAGAGTAATCTGTGAAGCTGGACCATCTCAACTAGAAGCTTTGACATTGTTCTAGATGAAGAACTTTGAGAAAACTGTAGCAGAAGCATTCTGAGAGGCTGGATCACCTGGGCTACTTGTCTTCATTGATGTCTGGTCCTTTAATTCTGAAAACACATAAACTTTTAAGGGTATTATATATATTTGCATCAACCCATATATGGAACATAAGTTGTGTACAAGTCAGTCAAAGATGATTTTTTTTTGCTCTATGTTTGATAAGGCAACTTTATAAGTCTATCTGAACTGTATAACCAAACCTCTATTCATGCCATATAGAAGGCATGTAATAATAAGTTTGAGGACCCTGTCAAGAAGGCAACAAAGTTTATCATGTCTCATCCAGTTTCAGAACTGTTCCATGTCGAGGGATCAGCATATACATCTACTATATTGTAATTTTTCTTCATTTTTTTCTTCATGTCTATAACTGAGATTTTTCAGGTCTACCCCAATCAAATCTGATCTTTTATTAACTTTGAAGAAATCCTTAGCTTTTTGTTCTCTGTGAAAACCTTCCCCACCCAAACATAACATTTTTTACTTTCATTTTGAAGTTCAGACATTTTAAAAATATATAGGTCTCATTGGCATTTCTGTCTTTCTTCTTCCCTGTATTTTTTCTCTCGCTCTGAAAATCTCACCTATTTCTTTCCTGAATAGCTGTTGGCTATTCAGCATTTTATTAAACCAGTCACAATGATACATCTTCATATAGTAAAAGCAAATATTCCACAGCAAGGTATATCTTTCTGCCTTACAAAATTTAGACTCAAAGCACATCTTCCTCTTTCAAATGATTTAATTAAGAAAAAAATCCCTCATCAATGTGTGTAGCTGCTTAGGTTTTAGTTAATTCCAGATATAAAAAAGTTAACATATAAGAATAGCCATCGTAAGTTCACCCTTATCAACTTAACACACAACATATCTCATTAAGCAATGCTTAATTTCCAGGTAAAAACAGCAACCAGGTCATAATTACTTACAACATGGTATAGCTATCCCTTGTACAAATACAAATGCATTATGAACTTTAGAATAGGTGGCAATGTCCCTTGAGGGACATTCTTTTGGTATCTCAAACTTAAATATGGTGATCACTGATATTCTCTTAGTTAATGTTAATTACATGATAAAGAAATTGAACAAAGAAAATACAAATACCTGTACAAATGCAACATCAACAAAATATGAGAGAAACACACCATTTATAATCCTTGTTTCTGTAACTGGTTATGTGTCCTTAGCTGATATTTAGAACTACCTTTCTCTACTACCCTTTCTGTATTTCTGCCACTCTCAGCAAGCACCTTATCAAATCTTGGCTCTTTTCTTGGAGGTGTGATTCATTCCTAAATGGTCAATGTCCTTTGTCATTGTGCCTAGATTATGCTGTTGTAGTGTCTCATTAATTTTAATCACAGTACACAGTGCTCTACCACTAAAATTTCCTTACCTTTCCTTTCTTCAGAAATGAGTAGAGTCATAGGCAAGGCTGTCAGGAAGAGGGGATAAGTAAGAAGAATCTAGGCTCAAGGGAGCTGCTCTGGGCCAGCAAGCCGGGCAGCAGATAGCCAGACATGGAGGAAGCAGGAAAACAGGACATACAGAATGAAAGGTAAAAAGCCCAATGCAAAATGTTGGTAAAGAGAAACATGTTAAGTTATAAGAGCTAGGACAAGCATAAGATAAGGCCAAGCATTCATAATTAATAATTCTCTGTGTCATGATTTGGGAGCTGGTTGGTTACACACACACACACACACACACACACACACACACACACACACACACACTGCTACACTCTTCCTTCCTTCAGAGGCTTCTATTTAGATATTAAATCTCATGATGAGAATAGTAACTGATAGAGTAAACATGAGCCCTCCCCCCCCCAAAAAAAAGTATTATGATAGGCAGCTAGGAGTGGCTTCCCCTAAGTAGCCTTGTCTTTTCTCTTAGTCCCAAAAGCTTAACTACCCACAGGGCTAGAGACCTGGTATCACTGCTTTACTTGTGTATCTTCTTTACTTTGGCTCTGACTCCTACAGAACTTTGCATAGGCATGTTAATCTCTAGGGAGTGTCTGCTTACCTAACCAGTCTCACTGCCTTCCAAAGGTGAAAGCACAAAGATAAGTCGTTGTTCAAAAGTAGCAATCAGTCATGTTGGATTCCAGGAAGAACAAATCCTGCAGTACAGACACTTTCCAGGTGAAAACAATTATCTCTGTTGCCTACACCTTCAGCAGGGAACCAGACTGATCCCCTCAGGGATGACAGAGATTAGCACTTTATAGGACACATTGCAGCACTGGAGTTAAGATAATGATGGGCTGGGTGACACCTCCAAGAATGTTTATTTGGGCAATACTTCTTTCTCCATACTAGTTCTTCCTCTATTTAAGCCTAAAGCTCATTATCAGTACCACAGAGAAAACTTTGGATCATGCATTAACTGTTCTTCCCAACACCAAATGATCAAATATCACTTCTCTGCCTTTCTGTGTTACCTCTTTAGTTGTCCTTTTGGGGTGGGTGGCAAGTTTGCCTGGGCTGCCAAAACAGGACTTCTACTCTTCAATTAGTGTTAAGAGTTCATTCTAAGTTAGCTATCTACCACCTATAGTTGAACCTATAGTCAAGTCATTTCATTTCTCATTTTCTTAGGGTTTCTATTGCTATGAAGAGACACAATGGCCACACAACTCTTATAAAGGAAAGCATTTAATTGGGACTTATGTACAGTTTCAGAAGTTTGGTCCATTGTCATGGTGGAAAACATAGTGGTACACAGGCAGACATGTTGATGTATCTGACAGTTCTACATCCTAATTGGCCGGCAGCAGGAAGAAGGAACCTCTGGGTCTGGCTTGGGCTTTTAAAACTTCAAAGCTTACCCCCAGTAACATATTTCCTCCAACAGGCCACACCTCCTAGTCCTTTCAAACTGGGCCACTACCTGTTGATCAAAGAATTCAAATCTATGAACCTATGGAGGCCATTCTTATTCAAACCACCACACTCATTAAATCTCATTTTCAGAGGGCTAGAGAGATGGCTCAGAGGTTAAGAGTATTGACTGCTCTTCCAGAGGTCCTGAGTTTAATTCCCAGCTCACAACCATCTATCATGAGGTCTGGTGCTCTCTTCTGGCATTTTGGGATACATGCAGACAGAACACTGTATATGTAATAAAAATAACTAAATAAGTTAAAGAAAAATTTATTTTCAGTATCTAAAAATCTGTGTTGAAAATTTAAACCATAGTCCATATGTAATCCAAGGAGTATCTAATTTTAAACTACCCAGGATGATACCTCTATTTCTTTATCTATTGTGATTGGTATTGTCAAAACAAACAAACAAACAACAACAAAAATACCAAGTTCAGAAGGATTTGGTTCCTATAGGAAGGGAGACAGACATGGGGAGACTAACTGAAATCAAGAGTTGTTGCTTCTTCAGAGAGTTGTAAAGAATACTCCCCAAAGTATATTGAGGTGAGTATTAAGTCACATAGTGTGCATCTCCTAATTCAATGATGGAAGATTTCTACTGACTGGAAGTGATTAAGCTTGGGAACTCTGGAAGAACTTTCCTGAGCTTCCTGACATCTAGCCAGGGTAACTCTGAAAAGCAGCATAATGGAAGCAGGTATGTGTGACTGCCACAGAGGAACAATGACTACTAATTAACTTGAGGATATAATACAAAAAAAAAAAAAAAACACATGTGCTTGTATCCCTAAGTGTCTACTTGGGAAGGACTCTTTCTTTACCAGACCAAAAAAAAAAAAAAACAAATAACAACTAATTGCAACAGAGCAACAGAGAGGTTTCAGAAAATCTCCACAATGAGATGGCTAACTTTTTCTAGAGAAAAGTGTAATTTGGGGTATCTTCCTATATATTTTGACCACAACTCTTCTCATATCCTCTATTGTCCCCCACCTCCAAACTTTGTTCTTTTTCTCCTCAAAAATGAAAAAGCAAAAACAACAAGCAAAAGTAGAAACCAGTAAGACAAAAAATACCAAAAGAACACCCCCACACACACACACACACACAAACACACGTGTCTATTTTTCGTTGGTCAACTTCTCCTAGACATGAGGCCTGTGCTCGAGTGTGGTTGATAAACCCAATGACACTCCATTAGAGAAAACTGATTTTCCCTTTACCAGCAGGTATCAACTGTAAATAGATTCTTGGTTAGGAGTAAGGCTTTGTGTCCATTTTCCCTTCTCAATGCTGGGACTTTGTATAATTTGTATGTTCAGGTCTTTGTGTTATGTCATTGTCTTTGTGAGTTTATCTACATATCCTGTCTGAAAGGCAGTTTCCTTGGAGCCATCAGCTACATCTGACTCTAACAATCTTGCTGCCTCCTCTTCTGCATAGATCCCTGAGATTTAATGGAATGGGTTTGGTTAAATACATCCCATTTAGGACTGATACTCCAAAGTCTCTCACTGTCTGTACATTGTTCAGTTGTGGATCTCTGCATTAGTTCACATCTATTGCAAGAAGAACCTTCTCTATGGTTGTATCATGTCATTAGGAGTCATTTTATTACCATTTTCCTTTAGCAGAATAATAGTACTAGGTTTGTCCCTTAAGCCCATGACCTATCTAGTCTCAGATTCCTAGCCATTTCATCAGTGTCATACTTAGCTGCAATGTTATATAGTGAGCCTTAAATTCAACCAAAATTTGGTGGGTTATTCCCATAATATGTGTGTCACTATTAGCCTAGTTTATCTTGCAGGTAGGTCTTTGTTGTAGGTTGCAGAATTTGTAACTGGCTGATATTGATAATTACTTTTCTCCTCCAATAGAATGTAAAGTACCTCCCAGTGCCATTGAGGTTATTTAGTAGAGGTGAAGCTTCTAGTTGGTTACCAGCTTGATTTTTTTCCAAGTTCAGTAACATAAGAAAGTTGCATCTTCAGCAAAAAGGTCTTACCCTCAGGTTACAGAGAGCAACCAATAGCCTTGATATAATGCTGTGATGTTTGGGGAAGGGAGTCTATGAGACCCCTTTTGCCAATGACTCAATTAGTTATAGTTAATTCTTGCCATTTGAGGTTTTCTTCAGTAGCAAAAGATGTCAGTTGAGTCATTATATCTCCATTGTATGTTAACTCCATTTTAAATCTCTTTCATATATATATATATATATATATATATATATATATATATATATATATGGAGGCTTCTACAATAGTAGGTTTCTCTATAGTTTCTCAAAAGGCCTTTAGAAATAGTTCTCCCACCTGCATTTTCCCTCCTTTACTCTCATTGACTGAACCAAATTCTAGTTACACTAGGAGCATATGAAAATATCATCACAATGAATTGAGTGAGATGAGGAAATCATGGTCTTAGATTGAACAGATAAATACCACCAATATTAAAGATCATCTCTAAAAGGTAGGCTGAGTAATCTTACTTCTTGGTTGGATTTAGACAGATTTTTCTTATCATCTATAATCAAGTTGAAATTACACAAATCTGTAATTAGGGAAAATATATAATATAGGATGTTAGATGATAAGTTAAACATGAAATTGCAATTCAGAGGAAGAAATCATCATGCAAGGCAAAAAAGAAATTATCCAGAGACAACCCTCCTAAGGTCCACAATCTAGATCACTGCTAAAAGGAAAAATGATAAGGAATTAGCACCCTCTAAATCTGATCTATTTCCCAACCCAGGGCAAAATACAATCAAACCTTAAGAGATTTTTAAATACTGTTTTGATGTGTTGTTTACTTAAACAGTATTTTAGAAAGTTACTTGATTGTAAAAAAAAAAAAAAAAAAAAAATCCAAATGGGCTGGTGTCAGGGTTTATAGTTGTTGTAGGCATGTCATATGGGAACCTTTTGATATTGTACAATGTTTTAAGTATCTACAGTTCTGGGTAGGCTATGTAGTCCTCAGCATGACCTGGTGGTATTCCACCTATTCAAGATCAAAGTTGTGAATATAAGTTGTGTTCTAAGGCCTGAAGGTAAGAATCATTCCCACACATGAACCCTAGGGCCTCCTCTACACGGGCCTGAGACAGGGAAGACTTTGGTTGTGTTTGGACTGCAATGTGATTGTACTGGAATACAATAACATCACCCAGCTTAAGTTGGCAGCTTTGTTAAAAACAAGATCTCAAACAGACAAGAGGTACAGATAACCATTTCTGCTGGCTGCTGTCAACACACTGTAAGTGACCAGAGTACAAATAGAGAAGAGAAGAATTGCCCATGCAAAGCAACCAGACCTGGCACTACCACAATACAGTATGAAACCTGGTGTTCAGTTAACCCAGCCTACAAAGGAAGAAGTCACTGTCTTCCAGGTTTTCTGGAGGGACATGTTCTAAAACATCTAAAAGCTATGACAAGTCACTACAAATCTGTCCTTCACAATCCAACTCCAAAATAAAGCAAGGCATAAAATGAAAATCAGCTCAACTCAGGCTCAGGCATATGACCATGTGATAGTATTAAAGAACTGAGATACACATCTCCTGTCTGAAGAAGGCCAGACTCATGCTAGGTTCACAGTCTTCTTCAGGGCAAGGTAAGGCTGTAATTTTGAGCAGTCTAGTTTAGATAGACATTGGGAAGAGGGTTGTTCGAAAAGTGAAGTGACCCCAGCTAGGGTATCAGCACCCATCTAAAAGCAGTGCTTAGCAGTGCATATCTGTAATCCCAGAACTGAGAGCCAGGGGCTGAAGCTTAGAAGTCAGCCCAAGCTAGGTTCAATGATGAATTCCATGCTCAGTGAGAGATAGAGTCAAAAAAACAAAAACAAAAACAAAAACAAAAACAGAGAACAATGGAGTTGCTATTAACTCCAGCAATGGGGCTGGAGAGATGGCTTGGTGGTTAAGGACCCTTGTTCTTACAGAGGACCTGGGTTAACCCCCAGTACACACATACATGGTGGCTCATCTGTAACTCCAGTTACAGTGGATCCCATGCTGTCTTCTTGCCTCCTGTGGGACTATGCACACATGTGGTACACAGACATACATGCAGGCAAAACACTCACACACAAAATAAAATAAATCTTTGTTACGGCAGGTTCCCCCCCCCCCGCCGGCCTCCCGGTCCTGCTGCCATGGTCCCACCGCCATGCCCCAAATAACACTCTGAGACTCTGTATTTCATACAATCCTGTTGGCCAGTTACCATTATTGTTTATGGGCTAGCTCTGTCTTAATTATTAACCCATTTCTACTTATCTAAGTATTTCTACGTGGCTCATCTTATCGGGGAGCCACGGATGGCGTCCTGCTTCCTCCATGCTCACATCTTGACCCCCTCCTTCTACTTCCTCTTTCCTCTTCCTAGTCTCCTAGCCCCGCCTATCTAGTTTTCTATTGGCCAACAGGGCTTTATTAATTAGTACGAGAAACATATATACAGAATAACATCTCCCACCATCTCCTCTTTTCTGTCTAAAATAAAAAGAAGGGTTTAAACCTTAACATAGTAAAATATATCACACAACAGTTATCAAATAAGAATTACAGTAAACAATATTTAGTCCATTAACATTTTGTAAGACTTAAAGAAAATATCATCTATCCTATCTTTGCTTAAAAATATGTATGTATGTATGTATGTATGTATGTATGTATGTATGTACGTATGTATGTATGTATCAATACCAGAAAAAAAGTTAGGTCTTCTCCCTCTCTTCCATCCAAACCAGTCCCCCAGTCTCATCTCCAGCCCTTCAGCAGCATACCTATGGCAGCTTTCTCTGTCCCCCTGTTCCCATTTTCTATCAATCCCATAGTTTCCCTCTCATAAATCATTGCTTTGTTCTAGCCCCTAGACCCAGCAACCACCCCTGATAATACAAGGTCTCTTTTTCCAGCACAACAAATAGGCAGTAGATACATATCCTTCTGTTCCTCCAGATCCAACACCCCACCCCTAGTCTCATCCCCTTTTCTAGAACAGAAAACCAGCTGAGGAATTCTGGTCCTCTCTGGCCACACACTCAACAAACATACCATAAAGATCTTCTCCAACCTTCCTTCCCCCAACTCATCCCATTATCCCAGTCTCCAATAACAGCAGGCATAGCCTGGGAGCACTGGCTGAGCAGGCTAGGGAAATAGGGCCACAGGAAACTGCTTACCAGAAGAATAAAACCACCACACTTCCTAAGTCCAGGGAGGACTACAGAAGATGCTAAAAGGAAAACTCCAGCCTAAGAAGGCTAACTATATCCTACCTCTCCTTTTACTTTAAACAGGTTATTTATAATCTTCCTCCCCAACCTTGCAGAAGTGTGACTCCAGGCTAGAGAAGAACTCTTCCATTTTCAGCCAACCAATATCCATTTCCTGTGAAGTCAGAGAGGTAAATGTGCTAAACAAAAGCACATTTCAGGATTATCAGTCCAGCCATGCATCTTCAAACAGGAAGAAAACACAGGAAGAAAAGACAAGAAAAGGAGAGGAGAAGAGAGGAAGAAGGGGAGGGGAGGGGAAGGGTGGAGAGAAAGAAAAAGAAAAGAAAAGAAAAGAAAAGAAAAGAAAGAAAGAGAAGAGAAGAGAAAAGAAAAGAAAAGAAAAGAAAAGAAAAGAAAAGAAAGAAGAGAAGAGAAGAGAAGAGAAGAAAAGAAAAGAAAAGAAAAGAAAAGAAAAGAAAAGAAAAGAGAAAGAAAAGAAAAAGAAAAGGTGTAGCATGTCTGTTTCCACCAGCCCACCAGCCCGCCTGCCGCTGGTCTGGGCCCACAGACACGCCAGCCCCAAATAACAGACTGAGACTCTGTATTTGATACAATCCTGTTGGCCAGTTACCATTATTGTTTATGGGCTAGCTCTGTCTTAATTATTAACCCATTTCTACTTATCTAAGTACTTCCACGTGGTCATCTTATTGAGGAGCCGCGGCCTGCATCTTCCTTCCTCCCCGGTCTACATCTTGACCCCTCCTTACCATTTCCTCTTTCCTCCTTGTCTCCTAGCCCCACCTATCTTGCTGTCTCATTGGCCCAACAGTGCTTTATTAATTAACCAATATAAGAAACATATTTACAGAATAACATCTCCCATCAAAAAGGCCTGTCTAGACTGGTGTCAGACGTCAGATATCAGACTGAGCAATAAGTCTGGTGTATGTCTGGAAGTTGTTCTCATGCAATGGAAGACAGTATGGATTTTTACAGTGGTGCATTCTCCCAGGCTATGGGGCTGAAAAGATGCTGGTAAACCTGAGTAAAACTTGGAAATTTGCCTAGACAACACCAAAGCCTGCTACATTGTAAATCTTTGTTGCCAAACTTCTGAAGAACTACATAAATCTTGTCCTTCATTTCCCTTGTCAGAACAGAAGTGGATACAATGTCTGCTACTCTGTGGGAAGAACCTAGTGAGCCTAGATAGCAGATAACACACTCAGAAACACTGTGAGCCATAAATGCCTGATTTACCCACTGGCTAAGTCTGTCCCATTCCCATCTGAACTGTACCCTGAAGCAGTTGCCAGCACGCAAAATAGTCATGCTGGCATTCTTAATGTGAAGAGTGGATGTGGCTGAGCCTAATGCAGGTGCATGGGAACAATTCTTGTGTGGGCGAGGGAGGTGTGTCTTTTGACATATGGAATATTTATACCTCTCCTCCCTTGCAAAAGGAAAAGGAATCAAAAGAATAAGCAGAAAATGTGACTTTGGATGCTTCTGCCAAGGTATTAGCAAAACTGGAAGAAGATTCCGTACAACAGAGCTTGGCGCTGAGCTTCAGAAGTTGGAATTAAGCACTGTCCTCATAGCTAGACAGAGAACCTCTAGCAAAGCCCATTCCATTGCAGGAGGGTCTTCATGGCACTTTTTCTGTGGAAGATTGGAGCTCTTTCTTGGCACAGGGACCTGTCTCCTTCCCCTGGCAGGGTACCTTGTTCTATGTGCTATACGGCAATACAAGCATCAGTGGTTAACAAGTGCACACTCCATTTCTATTTGAGTCTGCTAGTTAACAAGGTCATGGCAGTCAGGACAATAATAGCATGATTTAAGAAAAAGGAGAATGTTCTATCCCTGGAAAGCTTTGGGCAGTTTATACTCTTTAGCATCAGTGAGGAGACTGAGATCTAAATCAGAGCTTGTGACCTATATAGATGAACAGACCCCTGAGACATCTGCATGACTTTTCTGCAGTTCCATTAGTAATAGAATGGGTCCCATTTCAAGTACGTTATTGACCCAAGACAACAGTCTGATCTGTGGCCATGCAAATGCAGATGTTACTTTGACAGCCAAGACAATGCACAATAGGGGAGAAAACCCTAGGAGGGGCTAATAGCAGGGTTCACAAAAAGAACATTGAACTCCACATTGGGGGAGAGGTGATCATGATCATAATAAATCTTTATCTCTAAGGATAAGGATGGAGCCTTGGTAGGCAACTCAAATAGGTGTTGATAAGTTACTAACAAAAGAAACAAAAGAGTATATAAAGTTGGGGAGTGGGAAGGTGGGGGCGGATCTGGGAAGATTTAGAAACAGTTGGGGTTGAATGGAATAAAAATATATTGTATGGGGATTGCATTGAATCTGTAGATTGCTTTTGGCAAGATTGCCATTTTTATTTTCTTGATCCTACCTATTGAAGAACATGGGAGATCTTTCCACTTTCTTGTATCTTCTTTAATTTCTTTTTGTTTTTTTTTGTTTTTTTTTAAGACTCAAAGTTCTTATTATATAGGTCTTTTACTTATTTGGTTAGCATTACCTCAAGATATTTTATTTTGTTTGTGGCTATTGTAAAGGGTGATATTTCTCTGATTTCTTTCTCAGCCCCTTTATTGTCTGTATATATTAGGGCTACTTTTTTTTTTTTTTTTTTTGAGTTAATCTTGTATCCTGCCACTTTCTGGAAACTGTGTATCCACTGTAGAAGTTCCCTGGTAGAGTTTTTTGGGTCACTTATGTAAACTATTATATCATCTACAAATAATGAAAATGTGACTTCTTCCTTTCCAGTTTGTATCCCCTTGATCTTCTTTTGTTGTCTTATTGCTCTGGCTAGTACTTCAAGTACAATATTCAAGAGATATGGAGAGAATGGGCAGCTTTGTCTTGTTGCTAATTTTAGAGGAATCATATTGAGTTTCTCTCCATTATTGGCTACTAGTTTGCTGTATATTGCTTTTATTATATTTAGATATGTTCTTGTTATGCCTGATCTCTCTAAGACCTTTATCATGAAAGGGTGTTGGGTTTTGACAAAGGCTCTTTCAATATCTAGTGAGATATTTTTCTTTTCTAGTTTGTTTATATGGTGGATTACATTGAAGGATTTTCTTATGTTGAACCATCCCTGCACCTCCAGGATGTGGCACAATTCTCCACAAACTTTGAAAGAACAATCCTCAACTTTATATGGAAAAACAAAAGACCCAGGATAGCCAAAACAACTCTGTACAATAAAGGAACTTCAGGGGCATCACCATCCCTGACTTCAAACTTTATTATAGTGCTAAGATCCTGAAAACAGTTTGGTTTTGGCACAAAAAAATAGACAGGTAGACGAATGGAATAAAATTGAAAACCCTGATATTAACCTACATACCTACGAACACCTGCTTTTTGACAAAGAAGCTAAAAGTATACAATAGGAGGAGAAAAGCATCTTCAACAAATGGTGCTGACATAGCTGGATGATGCTATGTAGAAGACTGCAGATAGACCCGTGTCTATCGCCATGCACAAAACTCAAGTCCAAATGGATCAAAGACCTCAACATAAATCCAGCCACACTGAACCTCTTAGAAGAGAAAGTGGGAGGTACCCTTGAGCAAATTGGTACAGGAGACCGCTTCCTGAACCTAACACCAGTAGCATAGACACTGAGACTGACAATTAATAAACGGGGCCTCCAGAAACTAAAAAGTTTCTGTAAGGCAAAGGACACAGTCAATAAGACAAAACAGCAGCCCACAGAATGAGAAAAGATAATCACCAACCCCACATCTGACAGAGGGCTGATGTCCAAAATATACAAAGAACTTAAGAAACTAGATATCAAAACACCAAATAATCCAATTAAAAAGTTGGGTATAGAACTAAATAGAGAATTCTCAATGGACTAATCTAAAATGACTGAAAGACGCTTAGGTGCTCAATATCCTTAGCCATCAGTAAAATGCAAATCAAAATATCTCTGAGATACCATCTTACTCAGTCAGAATGGCTAAAATCAAAAACCCAAAGACAATTTATGCTGGAGAGGATGTGGAGAAAGGGGCACACTCCTCCACTGCTGGTGGGAGTACAAACTCCTACAGTCACTTTGGAAATCAGTCTGTTCCTCAGGAAAATGGGAATCAGTCTAACAAAAGATCCAGTAATTCCACTCCCAGGAATATAGAAAGATACACATTCATACAACAAAGACATCTGTTCAACTATGTTCATAGCAGCAGTATTTGTAATAACCAGAACCTGGAAGCAACCTAGCTGCCCATCAACTGAAGAATGGATGGAGAAAATGTGGTACATTTACACAATGGAGTACTACTCAGCAGAAAAACACAATGGAATTTTGAAATTCACAGGAAAATGGATGGAACTAGAAGAAATGATCCTGAGTGAGGTAGCCCAGTCACAAAAAGACAGAGTATGGATTTTAGACATAGAGCAATGAATTACCAGCCTACAATTCACACCACCAGAAAACCTAGGAAACCCTAATCGAGACATACATGGTTCCCTGGAGAAGGGGAAAGGGTCAAAATTTCTTGAGACATTTGGGAGTATGGAGAGACTTAGGAGAAACAGAAGGGGATAAAAGGAGGGGAGAGGTGGACATGAGGGAACAGGAAGATTGAGACAGGGAAAGAACGGAGGAGAACAAGTAAAGACATACCATAATAGAGGAAGGCATTATAAATTTAAGGAGAAATCTGGCACTAGGGAAATGCCCAGAGATCTATAAGGATGAACCAAATTAACAATCTAAGCAATAGTGGAGAGGCTACTTTTAATGCCCTTCCATGATAATGAGATTGATTGACCTTATATGCTATCCTAGAGCCTTCATTATAGTAGCTGATGGAAGCAGAAGCAGACACCCACAGCTAAACACTAGCTGAACTCCTGGAATACAGTTACAGAAGAGGAGGAGTGATGAGCAAAGCAGTAAAGACCAGGCTGGAGAAACCCACAGAATCAGCTGACCTGAACAAGGGGGACATGATGCACCCCAGTATTATAGCTGGGAGACCAGCATAGGGATGGCCCAGCTAGACATATGAAGGAGGGCCTAAGCCCTGCCTCGAATGATATGATAGACTTTGAAGTCTCCTCATGGAAGGCCTCACCCTCATTGGGAAGCAGAAAGGGGGCTGGGGTTTGGTGTGGGTTATAGGGCAGAATGGGTGGGTGAGAGAACTTAAATTGGCATGTTAAAGACCTTGTTTCAAATTTAAATTAAAAAAGGAAAAAATACATTTTATGAAAGTTTGCACATAATTAATAAAAACAATAAAAAGCAAATAAGAAAGAAAGAGAATCACCAGCCAGACCTGGCTGTGCATGCCAGTAACCTGGCATTGTGGGTGGAGACAAGAAGGATGCCAAGATCTCTGGCCACCCAGTCTAGTTGTAAACAGTGAGCTTCCCGTTCAGTGAGAGACTCCGCTTCAAGGCAATATTGGGTGATACCTGATCTTGATTACCAGCTCTGTTTCCTCATTTACTTCTTTCAGGCATAGGAGAATGTGCACCTATCTACTCACATGCATGTATCACAAGACAATTCATACACCAAGTGTACACACATGAATACCACCCAAACAGGGTAAAAAATAAAATAAAAAAACAAAATATTATTGTGCGTCTCATATTCAAAATAGGGTTTACCCAGCGAATCAGTCCATGCAAATACATGTAATACCCAGTTAGAACAATGTAGTTTAATAAGAAATCCTCACCCTCAATATCCGATTACCTTTGATGTCTAACGAGATCTTCCAGGTGATATCTTATTGCCCTGGCTTGTATTGACATGAATCCCATAAGCTGCATGGTTGTCCAATCTTTTGACATTGCAACACAGGATTGTCTTATAAAGTCCATGCCCAAGTGCCATGAAATTGAGAAACAAGGAGAAAAGTCACACAAAACTTGTGTTTTAAGTAAATCCATGATTTTGTGTTGGTCTGCATTTCTAGCTCTCCCTTCTGGGGCTGCCTGGAGCCCATGGGCCATGAATTAGACATACCTAGCATACAGACTCACCCTTAACCCTGATCTGATTTTATTTCTTGGCAATTTTCAGTCTGCCTGCCTCTACCCTACTTGAACCTTAATTATAATACTCTCTTCAAAGTAAAGTCTTGCATATCCCCTTTGCTGCAAACATACCATGGCAGTGATCCTTGAACTTATCTCAATTGTCCCGAACCAGGCTGTCTTTACTATTCATCAACAAGTATCTTTGAACAATGTTTTAAACTGGTGAACACTGTCTTAAGTTAGGATTTCTATGGCTGTGACAAAACACCATGACCAAAAGGCACGTTGGAGAGGAAAGGGTTTATTTGACTTATACTTCTATGTTGCTGTTCATCACCAAAGGAAGTCAGGACAGGAATGAAACAGGATCCTGGAGGCAGGAGTTGATGCAGAACCCATGAAGGGGTGTGGTTTACCGGCTTGTTTCCCCTGACTTGTTCAGTCTGGAAACCTTCCAATAGTTTTCAATGGAACTCAGTACCACAAGGTCAGGGATAGCACTACCCACCATGGGCTGGGCCCTCCTTCATTGATCACTAATTGAGAAAATGCCTTACAGCTGGATCTCATGGAGGCATTTCCTCAGCTGAAGCTCCTTCCTCTCTGAGGACTCTAGCTTGTGTCAAGTTGACTACAAAACCAGCCAGGGCAGATATATTTTCTGTTCATCCTGTTCCACGCAGTAATCATACAAACACTTGATCAATGTTTTGTGGCAGTGAATTTTAATATTTTTTCATTTTAATTTGATTTAAAAGCCAAATGAGCTTGGTGGCCATTTCAGAGATCTCAAGAGTAAAAAAATGGTAATTCCCCTGACAGAAGAGATCTATGCAACCACTTCTTGGAAAGGAACTACCCAGTACCCTGTGATGCCATCAAACTATGGCATAAGCAATAAGCAAATATTTCTCTGAGTTCTAAATAGTGTTTATTTCTTTGAGTTATACCAACTGACCATTTGTGGATGAGATAACTAGGGTACATATGTAAGTTATAAAATAGAAACATTCTATTTCTTTTCTCTCTTTTCTTGTTTTTTGTTGTTTTGTTTTTTATTTTTTTTTGTTTGTTTGTTTTTTTTCAAGATGGGTTTTCTCTGTATAACAGCTCTGGCTGTCCTGCAACTCACTTTGTAGACTAGGCTGGCGTTGAACTCACAGAGACCTTCTTGCCTCTGCCTCCCAACTGCTGGGTATAAAGGCATGTGCCATCACACCCAGCAAAATGCCCTTTTTCTAATACCCAAAGTACCTTCAATAGATTTAAGTTTATCAGATTACAAATGAGGAGGAGGCACAAGGCCCCTGCCCTAGCAGTTGGGGCTTGCTTACCTAAATGTTTTCAGTTTATCTTGGGTTATAAAATTTATAGAGATTCTGCCATATGACTAACCCTGTGTGCATAAAGTGGGGAGGGAACCTTGAGCCCTAGGATGCAACATTTGCTTAGGCTCTGCAACCTGGGAGTATAGAACCAAGACTAAGTGCAAACTGAATGGGAGCTTGAAGGTAGGAGGCTATACTAGGTAGGAAGATTATGCCTCCACAACTACTCAGCCAATGCAGGATATGGGGTAGAATTTTGCAACCATAGAAACATTCAATGTGTAATAGGCAGGTCAGCCATTTTGCCTTTCTTTGGGCTGGAACCTGGTTCTGTAGAAATGAAAATAAAAGGTTTAACTAGAATTTTATCTCCCTGATAAAGAGTTCTGTGGAAAATTGCCCAACCTAGAGACCAAGGTCAAGCTGCCCGAGCCAACTTAGCTTCTATTAAACTGCTTGCTTGTGCAACTGAGATAACAGGATTTAGCTTTTGCCTTTAAAAGTGCTTTGCTCTAGATGTTCAGGGTTACACTTGAGTGCCAAATACATACATGTAGTCCCAGCTGGCTGGAATAAAGACTTTCAATTGGCTCTAAACTGTGTGTGAGTGGTCATGTCTTGTGGGCTCCTGTAACATGCTCACTACCTGTTGTCTCTTGAATTCGTTATTAAGTACTAATAACGAATTGTTATTAGTTTCTCACACAGAAAAAACAATTAATTTGTCCAAGGCTACATAGCTAATAAGAGGTGGGCAAGCACAGGTCCAGCCAGCCATACTTGAGAGCTCACCCATGTTTCTAAAACTGTCATTGAACCACACAGCACAGAGCAACGTGAGCAGAAGAGGGAGATGCTAAGAATCAAGCACCATTGCTTTATATTTTGAGAGAGATCCTTTGCAAATTTACTAAAATGCATAATATGAATCACAAGTAACCAATCCTTAGACAGACTTCCAAGTCTAAAGACAGCATGTGCACTTTGCATGCACATTCCTGCTGTCTGGTTTCTTTGGAAATGACAAGACCCTCTGCCACAGGCATACAATGAAAAGTGAGTCAGCTGTGCCTGGAGAAAAAGAACATGGAGTTCTATAAATAATAAAACAGATGGAATTTCCGGAGCCATTTTCCTGCACTTCAGCAGTTTACTAATAAATTAGGCTTTTTTATTCTCTTAAAAGAAAAAAAAAGTACCAAACACCAAACAGGATTCTGAATTGACTGTAACTGATGAGATTAATCCAAACTGTGAATTGATTGAGTCTAAAGGGGTCCTCAGCCTTCCTATCCTCGGCCTCACCTTGCAGGCTTCATCAGGCCCTTAACTTATGCACTGATTGACCTTGGGCAAATCTGAGATCTTAGTGTTTCTTCCTTCCCTGAGATCCTTTCCTGTTCTGTGCTCCTTTCTACATATCAATAAAGGCTGCAAGCACTCCTACATCAGCACATAACAAAGATAAATCAGGCATTGTTTACTGAGCATCACCTTCATTCCAGTAATTGTTCTGTATCATCTCAGAAAGCTTGGCAAAAACCTAATACAGCTGAGCCAAGGATTCAGAGCTGGGGGCATTCTGGCTCCAGAGTGTACAGCCCTGACTTTTCACCAACCTCCTTTGCTCACAGCAGAAAAACACTGGGTCAAAACAACAAAGCTAAGGCAGGATGATCTCGGTCTAGAATCTTGGTTTCTACAACTCCAGCATCTTCTTCTCCATAGATTTACCCTAAATGGCCCTTGTCCCAAGAAATCCCTTGCATAGCTTGATAATAGAGAGCCCACCACAGGTCAGTTTCTCTAACAAAGAACTGAGGCATGAGTGATTCCTATGACTAGATGACCCTGAAGGTCACTACATCCACCTTTCCCTTAGACTCAGGGACTTTCTCAGGACAGTGACCTCTGAACTTACAGTGGCTACACTGCAGAGCTTCCTAGCTTGAAGTACTGGGAATAATATCATCTTCGAGGTCTCTCACCCCTCCCAGTGTACGTGAATGTGAATGTGTCTGGACAAGCCTTTGGGAGTAAAATCTTTCCATTTCCTGCCCAGCCACTCTGTCCTGTTGAGGCAGGAGAATAGGGTGGAGGGTGGAGAGTGAGGTCTGAAAGGCCTTATGCAAGGGCTGTAAATTAGCATATGAAAGAAACCAGTTGGCAGAGAGGAAGATTGAAACCACCAAACATGCCAAGACCAGTGTGTAACAGAGCCTGCCCAAACTCTTACCAAATCCATCCTTATACAGTTGCATGAGAAAGTCTATGCTATGCAAATGACCTGTAAAAGTTCCAATCACTTGTGTGCAAGGTCTTTGAGCTTCTAATCTTCCTCCCTGCTCTGGCTTGCTGCCTTCCTTGGAAGTATATTCTTTCTTAACAAACTCTGATTCAGTTTCTATTCACATCTCTGTCCAATGTCTTGTTCTGAGTCCTGGAAATCCTGAGGGAGCCTCTCAAATCCCGATGTCCAGTATCAGAACTGTATTATCTGCTTCTGGGTGACTGGCCTGCTCCCCAGTTGATCTTTACCATAACTTGATATGAGGGACTTGTAACAGATCATCCAGTTCCAACAGTTTCAAGTCAGTCAATGCCAGGCTCTAAAAGGCCAAAGGTAGGGACTTCAAAATGACAAACCTTCTGGATCCAGGTGCCTAAGTGGATAGAGCAAAAAGTCAGTTGGCCCCAGTTCTGGACCATTCCAAAGTGGACTTTAGGGTGTTAAAATCCATCACCACCTCAGCTAGAGAATGAAAGTCTGGTTGCTTCTAGAAACTTCTCTCCCATTCCTGTACCTGTATTTTTTCTCCTTCCTTCCTTTTTTTTTTTTTTTTTTTTTTTTTTTGTGGCTCATGTCCCAAATAATAGCACTTTTTTTTTTAAGAACAGTTTGATGCTGGACTCCAAGGGATAATATCAGAAGAGTCAAAGGTGATTATATCTATAGGAATCAACAGGCAAATTGATTGTGGAAAATTAGTTGACCCAGCAGCAATGTTAGGTCTCAAATCCAGAACAAATGGCTGAGGAGCCTGGTTAACGTATCAAAGGAAACCTGGTCACCAGGCTCTCCCAGCATCCCTCAGTCCCTACCTGTTAAAGTGCATGGCTGGCACACCCTGCCCTCTATCCTAAATTTCTCTAGCCCAATGACTGGGCTACTTTTCCCCCAATTGCCCTTCCCTATATAATCCAACCATTTTGGTTACCAAGCCCTTTCTTCTACCCTTTTACTTCCCTGCCTCCCCTCTCCCCTCTCTTTACATGGCCTAGCTCCGGGTCATGTTCACTCTGAACTCTCCCAGATGCCCCTGCCTCTGGCTATCTTCTCCCTTTTATCTACAATAAGCCTTCTCCTCCACCTATATGTAGAAGCACTTCTTTTTCTATTCTTTCTCTTTTTTATTCAAGCAGAAATGGGGCCCTCCAGACCTGACTTCCAAATGGTAGCTCTACAGCTCTGGGAAGGCCATTGTCCTGTATATATATATACCCTCATTTCTCAAGATTGGACTAAATTATTTACTCTCTTGGTTCTCTTCCAGGGATAATATTTTATTTTTGAAGATAAAATTCAATAAGTAGCATTATTAATAACAATTACATATTTGAAGTGAGCATCAATCTGAATGTGACAAGACACAAACTTTTAAGAGCTCAGCCAATCCTTCAGGACTGTTGCAGGCAGAAGATATGATCTCCTTATATGTTCTCTAACACAATAAGCTCTGGCTAGGCCTACTCATTTCCAGGGCAATATCTGACCTGGATTACAAGGGAGACCTTATTGCCTATCAATGTAGTTAAACATTTCCAGAAATCTAAAGATCAAGCACTGCATGGCAGGTCAAAGTTAAATGAAGGTTGGGGAAAAAGGACAATGGGTACCACTGTGGGTACGGCACTGGTATGAATACAGGTGGAGAAACAGGAAACCTTTTTTTTCTTTTTTCTTTCTTTTTTTTTTAAATCCACTTGTCTCTGCCTCTTACAGACTCAGAACACACTTGGTCAAACCCAGCCCTAAAGTGGATTGGTAACTATAGCTCAGTGGCTGTGCTCTATGAGTGAGTCTAGCCTGCATAGGTGTGACAACTGCACCCTAAAGAATGCACCTAATAAAAAGCCCAATCCTGAAAGCTTAAATTGGAAAAGTTAAAAAGGGCCTTAACATTGATGCAGGATATGTACTTTATAGAGGAGAAACTGCCTGGAACTCCCAGACATGAATATCACATGCCATCTCACTAAGCCTTGAAATGTAAGCTATCATCACATACTAACTCTGTAATCTCCAATCTGTCACCTTGGTTATTCCTTTGTGTTGCCATTATTACATATAAAAATCGTGGAATTCTTGAATCACAACTAATACTTATATTTTTCTCATCATAAAATATCCTCCTTGTAAAAATCTCTTGAGCTGGACCCCAAACACACCAATCAATCCAATGAAGTAGCTACTTGAATTTTCCTTAGGGCATGAGGAGACAGAGGCAATGATCAACAGCTAGGAAATTACAGATCCAGGATTTGAATAGAAATTTAACTCACTGTTCCTATCCCATGGCTCCTACTGCAAAACTGAATACCTAATAGATCAAGGTGCAAGGAGTACATAAAATTACTTACCATGGTAAACATACAGCTAGTATACTGTATCTGCCCAAACCTGATGTTTTCTGTCAGAGTCTACTTCTATGGGGAAGAACCAGTTCCTGAATATGCTGAGTATTAATTCTGTTATTACCAAGCCTCACAGTAGATGGCTAGGTAAATGAGTGCCCACCCAGTGGGTTTCATCTCACCCCACCCAGCTTCAGACAGCTAAAATCCTAGACATCTGTTAATATGTTCCTTATGAGGTATGAATGACTGTCAGTTATGTATTATGAAGCTGGGCATTTGACAATGTCAGGTTCAACGGTAACTCTGTTTCCCCAAATTCTAAAATATCTAGTTCAAAAGTACAGAAATGGGCTCAGCCTAGACTGCAGGAGGATTTTTGACAGGTTTAGTTCTCAGTCCTGGAAAGGAGGGGCAGGAAAGAGGCAAGAAGAGACGAGAGGGAAAAAGAATGATCTTAGAGAACTGGCTTCATATGTGGATACTTTTTACTTAATATGACTATAAAATCAATCAATTAAGGCACATAGTCACACCTGTTATTTGCTTTGCTCCTGGTTCTGCCCTCATCTTATCCGCCCTAGGATGGTCCCCAGAGCTATTCAACTTTCTATGTGGCAGAAGAAGGGGATTAACATCAGTCTTTCTTTTCTCCTCATTTTAATTAGTTCTTTGAGAATTTTGTACAATATATTTTCATCATATGCATCCCTTGCTCTCCTTCCACTCCTTCCAGATCCATCCCTCCTTCCAAACCCACCCAATGTGCCTTCTTCTTCTCCTCCTTCTTTTTCTCCTTATCCTTCTTCTTATTCTTATTCTTCTTCCAATTTGTGCTTCCATATGTGTTTGGATTTACTGGAAAGTGGTCCACCCAGCAGGGGTTGCCCTACTTAAAGAACACTGAGTCTCCATCTCCCAGCAGATATCAATTGCCAATACCTTAGCAAGAGGTGGAACCTCATGCCCATCTCATCTCTCTATCTGGCTTGAACTTATACAGATCTTATGCACAACTGTCTCGTATGCTGTGAATTAATATTACAAGTTGACCATGGCTGTTGGAACCAAGAATCTGTGACTAGAGAGGTTATAGGCCATAAGAAAAACTTACTAATATTGCTTGGCTAAATAGGCATAGTACTAAATAAATTTCTAGTGGCTTACTTTTATTGTCATAGATTAGCACATCTGTCAACCCTCATCAGAGAAGCTTCCTTTTGCAATTAGCTTAGAGACCTGAACCTGGTCAGGTACAGAGAATAAGAGTGCAGATGTTAAACACAAAGGAGGAATCAATATCATACTCCTACTTCCCAAGGCTTGCAGACTATTGAGAAAGAGGTGCAGAAAGATCATAACAGCCAAAGCCAGTGAATGACTATGAGAACAATATTTTTTGGACACAGAAGGGCAGTTGCACAAATGAATTCATCTCTGTTGTCTTAATAAACACTACTACTATCCATAAAGATCCCTCCAGTCACAAGGAAGACATATTTTTGACTATTTAAAACTACTGAGAGAATAATTTATGGGCTGTAATGTATGAAGTAAAAAAAGTTAAAAACAAAGATGAACAGATGAAATAACAACAAAACGAGCAAACAAAAAAGAATAGTTACAAAGAACTACAGACTTGCTGCATGGTTGTACATCTCATGGCTTCAGATTATCTTACTAAATTAAAATTCATGATATCACAAAATTCCTTTTGATAATGTTGTAAGTTCACTATGAAAGATAAGGAGGTGGAGTCCGTTCCTAGTCCACAATTAATTCTAAGAAAATACAAGATCATAGAATGGTTTATGTTTCCCCAGGGTCATATATTTTTAATGAGTTCAACTTAGGGCTCCATCTAATTTTTTTTTCCCTCAAGTAATGAACACCTGGGAATTTACCATAAAATTATTTACAGTAGGATGTCTCCAATCTACATAGCTGTATAATATGTTAGGTGGCTATTTCTATGTACTCCTGATGAGAATGTCTCTCAGCATATAATCAAATACTATGGACTTAAAGAAGATTTGATGAGCATGTGTTGAATCAAGTAGAATTTTAGACATGGTCAACCTAACATCCAGTTATTTACTCAGAGCAACATCAGGATCTCAGTCACAAAAAAAAAAAAATCCAACCCCCCCCCCACAGATTACTTACATATACAGTATGGTGATGTTCAATAGGGTAGGGCCATATTATAAATTAGCTTAAAGATTATTAGCACAAGAAACATAAAGGACTTTGGAGAGGAAAAACAAGGCAAGAACACAGACATCACAGGTTTGGGGGAATAATGAACCATAATTACAACCTGAAACAATATTAACTCTCTCTTTCCCATCCTCCTTCCTGACCACTACCTTCCACCTCTCTCTGTCTTGGTTTTATTTTGTCTGACCACACATTAACTCTCCCACTAGAACAAGATTCACAATCTTAATAAGTATGAAACACGTCATACCATAGTTTCAATCCTTAACATTGGTTAACTTGTTCCCCTTTCAAGGAGGAGTCCCCCAGGGAAATAACATGGCTCACTGAGGTTCAGATGCTGACCCTGTCTGCTGGAGCTAGCTTTTTCCTGCATCTGAGTGATGCTATTCTATAAATATGTTTCTCATACTGTTGGCCAATGGCAAATCAAGATAGGTGGGGCTAGGAGACAAGAAGGAAAGAGGAAGTAGAAAGAGGGGGTCAACATGGAGAGCCCAGAGAGGTAGCACACCAGCCACTCTGGCCGGTAAGATGAGCCACGTGGAGATGCTTAGAATAGTAGAAATGGGTTAATCATTAAGACAGAGCTAGCCGATAAACAATGATGGTAACTGGCCAACAGGATTATATCAAATATTGAGTCTCTGCATGTTATTGCGGGCTGGCATGGCTGTGGGACCAGACTGGTGGCGGAAGAAAAACCTGCTTGTAATGTCTGAGTGATTGCAACAAGAAAAGACCAGTTACCAAGGACTGGAGAGTCTTCTAGTAGAAGAAGGTCAGTCAGCATGGGCAAACTATGTTGGAGGCAGATAAAACACAAAATAGGTGATTAGTGCTAATCAGAAGCTTCTGTTGGTAGGTTAGTGTTATTATAACAAAGGGGCAGTGAGAATTTAGGCCAACTGATGTTTTTATTTTTCATTTTTTTTTTTTACTTTTATTGATTCTTTGTGGATTTCACATCATACATTCCAATCCAACTTATCTCCCTGTCCCCTTGCATCAGCCCTCTACCCTTATAAACCCCACCCCCCCAAAAAAATTTAAACGAAAAACAAAAAACAAACCAAATAAATAAATAAATAAAACAAAAACAAACAAATGAAAACAAAAACAAAAACAATACCTCTTGTGGAAGCCCATTGAGACCCACAGTTTACCCTGTAGTCCATTCATCTTTACTTGCAAGTATTCATTGTCAGAGTCTTTGATCTAGCTGGAGGCCTCTGGGCTCTCACTAGGGTTCCTCCTGGACATCCTGTCATTGTCTTGTGTCATGGAGATCCTGCTGTTTGAGATCTGTAGGTTTGACCCCCTCAAGCATACTGCCAGGGCCATGTGAAGTTGGTGAACAGCAGGGCTAGTTCTCTCACTCTCATTACCCCAGGGCCAGTTCTCTTGCCTGCCACAGATAGCAAGGGGCAGAGAGGAAGGGCATCTTTCTTCCACCCATGCTACCATATGACAGATGGGGGTCAGGAGGCAGGGTCATCTTTCTTGCTCTCATGTCCTAAGTGTAGGCTCATTTGTGTTCCTGATCCCAGGGTCAACTCTAGTATGCTTCCCAGATGAGGTGAATGCTTATGGTGGGGATTGCGGACATCATTTGTAGTGCAGAGATTGGAGCTCTCTCCTAAGAGATAATGTCTGCTACATTATCCAGAGAGGGGAAGGACCAGCCATCCCAGGGCCAGTAAAGGGTCAAGCTGGCTAAGCACAGCATGGTTTCAATGACTCTAATGCTAACATGGGCCATGAACATCACCATGAACCTGGATATGGCCCTTGGCAGTAGCTTTGGTCCAGGTGCCACCACAGTCCAGGTGACAGCACAGGCCCCTCAGATTAGCATGACCCTGACTGCAGCATGCCCCCTGGCCCTCGTCAACATGGTCCAAATTGGCTGAAGGCCAATCACTGTTTACAACAACAATTACATGCTTATAGTTCTCAAAAAATATTTTTAAGTTTTAACTACAACTTAATAAGCCATACATGTTTAAAATGTACTACCTGAAATATTTTGACAATTATATTCTCAAAGCAACTACAATCTTGAAGCCTGTCCATCACCTTCAAGATTCCCCCGAGTCTATGCAATTTTTCCACATACCTCTACCCATTCCCCTTTGAATCTCGTGTAACTAATTACTGAATGACTGATTTTCTATTCCTATAAAATAGTTCTCAGTTTCTGTAAGTGGAAGCATACTGTGTGTATCTTTCTTTGTCTTATTTATTCAAATTAGTTATTTTGAGGTTCATCCATATTATATTATATTATATATCAGTAGTTCATTATCTCTTACTGATGAATAGAATTCCATTACAGAGTGAGTTGTGATCCTTAGAATTCCGAGGATAGATTCCTTGAATCCAGCGTACAAACCTGTGAATATACTTGAAGATACTATCTTCAGTGAGATAGTTATGATAACAAGAGGCCATTATGGTAGAAGTCTAATCCAATCTGACCACTGGCATTATATCATGAATATTAAGAATGTAGGCACCATGAGAAAACCATGAGAGGATGCAGGAGGACAGCTAGAAGAAGAAAAAAAAAAAAAAGATGATAGCTTGATTTAACCTTCTAACCTTCTAGCCACCTATAGTATTTTGTTAAAGTAGCCCTAGCAGACTGTTTATTCATGGCTCTATTGTTAGACAGGAAATTCCAGATTTTTTAAAAGTTAACAATTAACACTAATAGTCATACTTAGTCACTTCTATGAAAGGAAGAAAGAGAGAAAGAAAAAACAGAGAAAAAAGATAGAAAGGAATGAAGGAAGAAAGTAAGGGGCTTGATACTATTGGGTTTTGAACATCAGAGTTGTGAAGATATGGAGTATTTTTATAGATGAATTGATGCAATTTGCATTGTGAGATGGCAGTGAGCCTTTGAGGATCATGGGTGGAATGTTACGGCTTAAGGTCATATGTTTGGGTTGACCAGAAGTAGACCTCCAATGGATAATCTTCATTACCAACTTAACAGGATTTGGAATCATTAAGAAGACATACCTTTTGTATGCATCTGAAGGTATTGCCCAAGAGGTTGAGCTGGAGGGGGAATGCTCACCCTGAATGTAGGGGCACATTCCCATGGGGTGAATGCTAGGTTGAATATATAGCAGTATGAATAGCCCTTCTGTCCCCTCTCTGATGAACTTTAATTTCTAAAACTATGAGCCAAAGTAAATAACTCTTCACTCAAGTTGGTATTTTTTAAACAATAAGAAAAGTAATTACACACTACCATATAGGTCTGTTTATTTTACTGATGTGATTTTGAGCCAAAGTGTTTGCAGGATACCACCACTTCTCTGCTTCAAGAAAACCATGATGATGAATTTACAGCTGGAGAAAACATTCAAACTAGATGTCCTAACAGACATGTGTATTGACTTGATATGTGATTTCACATGTTTATTTCCTCTACCTATGTTTTTCATTTGCATGATAATTTTCTATTGAATGCCTAACATTGTATTTTTCAATGGTAGTGGTGGTTTAGTTTTGTTTGGGTTTTTTTGCTCTTGTTGTTTGTTTATGGTTTTTTGTTTTTGTTTCTGAAGGGATTTTGTTGTGGAAACCTGGGGGCAATTGAGATAAGCATTGAACTAATTATTTAGTGCCTGTTGTGATGGGGGATGTCCTTCTGTATCCTGTTAACATGTTTCTCTTGTTGGTTGGTGAATAAAGCTTTTCAGCCAAAAGACAGGCAGTATGTAGCCAGGCAGGAAGTATATGTGGGGCTACCAGACTAGGAGACAGGAGGGAAGAGGAATGCAGAGTGAGTTGAGAATTAGATGCCATGTAGTTACTGGGAAGATAGGATGCCTAGGCATTCTCCAGCAAGCCCAGACTACATGGAGATGGAGATAAATAGAAAATGGCTTAATAATTAAGAGAGGTATCAATGAGGCATTGACCAAATAGTTTATAATTATTATAAGCCTCTGTACATTTGGAACTAAATGATTACAGCACCAGGTGGGACAGTAATGTCCATCTACAAATGGCACCCAAACATTTGGCAAGAATTTCCACATAAAAACTGACAAAAGCTTTAAAAAGGTTCTAACACACAGAAATGAAACCACACTGGGATTCCTAGTCTTACCGTCTCATACAGGCCATGGTGCAGGAACATTGTGGCAGTCGAGCTTGAGCCAGCATGGCATATTTCCCCTGAGATACACAGAGACTTTCTCCAAGCCACACAGCATGCTGCATGGCAGATATAGATAGCTTTTACTAAGTTTCTGGGTTTTCTCGGGATCCTCTTGCAATTGACTGTACTCCTAAACAGCAGGGAGCAGTTTGGAGAGAAGTACACCTACCTCCTAAATATTGTTTATAAATGTCTGTTTTCATTTAAACCATGTTAATTATAAATGGTTAATGATCACAGTTAATCTCTTTCTAAAGAAAATATGATATAGAAACAAATACTTTACATTTGTATGGATTTTAATTTATTGATACAGATTTAAGGTCAATTTTGTTTGTAGTTTTGTTTAGGTATTGTGTTTATACAGCTCTTTTTAAAATGTAATGTATAATTAAAAAGATTATAGTCACCTATAATAGGCAAAACATAATCATGTTAGCTAGACGTTTTAGATATGCAGAGATATATTTCAAATGGATAGGTATTCTTCAAAACTTTTTAAAGACCTACAGAATATGACATTTAAATCGTTTATTAGGGTTTTTCATGACAATGAGACACAACTGCTTCTGGCAATTAAGTCAGAGAAAAAGATGAAAGAATCTCTTTATGGAGCTTGCTTTCAGTATGGCAAGACTAGCCATTTGGGCAAGAAACTGCTCTTCCATTGACTGTTTGACTATATGCTGTATAAGCTGGACATGCAGTACCCACAGGAAAGTGACTGCTGAACTTGTCAAAACAAGATGGGACAGTCCTTCAGGCTTCCTGCTTCCTGGAAGAGTCTACCAGACATTCTGAAGGACACAGAGAAAAATGACTGACAAACTGCCAATACAGGTGGGATAGTTTCAAGTTTCCTGCTTTGTTGAGAAGTCTGCCAGACACTATAGGCTGAAGATGGATGCCCCAATATTAAAGAAGAACTTTGGGTGACTGTCCAGGCAGCCAGATATCTCTGACATTTCTAGAGTTTGGGAAAGTTGCTCCCAACGCACATCCTGTTTATTTAGGTAATAGTATATCCCTCTAGGGTCTTTGAAGGAGTTGAAAACAATTATGGTTCCTTCGTTACAATAAAAGGTAAGTTACATATAAACATTTACACTCAGAGAGATAGGATAGATGATAGAATATTTTTTTTAAATTTTGCCAATTAATGGAATAAATACTATTAACTATAGTTCTTGCTTGATAACTGTTTTGTTATATATAATTTTACTATGTTAAAGTAGAAACCTTCCTTTTTATTTAGACAGAAGAGAGAAAATGATGGGGGATGTCCTTCTGTATTCTGTGAGTATGTTTCTCTTATGGGTTAGTGAATAAAAGCTGATTGGCCAGTAGCCACACTAGGAGAATTATGGGAAGAGAAACTCATAGAATGAGAGACCATGTAGGTACCAGGAATGTAGGATGCCCCAGGCATTCTACGTAAGCCAAGACTGCATGGAAATACATAGATTAATAGAAATGGTTTAAAAATTAAGAGAGAGCTATGCAATAAGAAGACTGAGCCATTGGTCAGTTTATAATTACTATAAGCTTCCATGTATTTATTCGGGACTAAACAGCTGTGGAACTAGGTGAAACAGAAATGTCCATCTACACTGTATTGAACTCATAGGAATTCTGCCTCAGTTCCCTGGAAGCTATACTTATAGGTACATGATTTTGTTTTATTTGCTTTCTTGTTTTTATTTGAATTTTGTTCTGAAAATCAGGTCATTATATATAAATATATAACCCTTTTGGAGCTTGCTTTTAATTTTTTTTTCCAGGTATAGTATGAGTAGCATTTAATCTAGAGCCATTGTGTGCTATAGTTAAAGCAAATCCCTTTAAACTCCATCAAATGTTCCTTTGTTGTATAGTTTCTGACTCTGAAAGGGAAACTATTCTCAAACCTGCCTATAAGTACCCCAAAGGATTATATCCTCTAGTTCTCCTGAATGAGTGTCTCTTCAGATCAGTTATAATGTTTTATAACTAATGCTCAACACTGGTGAGTAATCTCTGCATCTCTCCAGAATTATTTCTGTGGCATTCTCTCCACATCAGGCTCTTTATCCATGGCTCTGGCTCCTTAACTTAGTATGACTGCACAAGATCTCACATGTGCACTCACACACCACCACTCCCACCACCCCCACACACACAGCCTGAAAAGTCTCTCTGTGTAATGGGCTAGAGCTATCATATCCTATCATATTTGTCTCCCATCTCAGAGGGATCACTGTTCCTCAATGAATATTACTGAATGTCTTGATATACTTGTCAGAAGGGTAAATTTTTTTTAGTTGATTTGGATCAGGAGATAAAGCTGGTCTCTATTATTCTATTTTTCTGAAAGTACAAGTCTATAGTCTTTTTTCAATAAACATACATATATGCAAATATCATATATGCATTAATAAATTTACTATATATAGCATTGGCAATATTTGTTATTTGTAATATAATAAGAAAAATGCCTAGAATTCAGTAACTCATGAAATTTCATATTGTTCAAAATAGATTAAATTTTTCTGTACCAGGTTCTTCAGTTAGCATGGTAGATTTGGGTGACCATTTTTATTCTCTTCCACGCATTCGTCTCTTTAACAACTATCTTTAACATAAAATTTTTAAATTATTTTTCTGGGCTGTACAGAAGCATATCTTGGGATGCGTTTAGTCTATAAGTTTGTAGTACATTGAAACTTGAGTTAGAATAAGGTAGTCTCTGAAAAAACAACCTGGTGCTTGCTAACACAGATTTATACCACAATCAAAATGGGTGTTCTTCATAGGCATCTGTCTTCTTCTCCCAGTAGTTATTTAGAGACTCAGCTTCTTCCTCAACCCAGGTCTTCCGGTCTCACATAAAACTTATTCCAAGATTCAAGACTATCATCATGGTGAGAAGAGTGTAGAAGATTTCATAAGGGAGGTATATTTGGGCAATTTCGCAAGGTATATATTACTCCTAACCAGCTTTGTTTAGAGCACATTGTGTCAATACATGTAACTGCAGAAGCTGAAAGCTCTAGTCTTGCTATGTGTGTAGGAGAAGAGGAAGTGAACCTGGGGAATGCCCAGTGATGTCATCCTTTGCCTGGACTAGCTTTACCTCTTGTTTCTCCCATAGTCTCAGATGAGGAATTTGGGGAATTCCTTTGATAATTGTAGCATAATTTCTCTCTTCCTCCTATAGCTCTCTACTCATTTTAATACAGGTCATCCATGTAGAAAGAAACACAACTATCCAATTTTAAGCTCCACCCCACTACCCTCTGTTACTCCACAAAAGAGCCTACTGAAAATATGACCCTCTAGGCCCATTCATTTCACTAATTACAAAATTTTACTGACAATTCAAGTTTTTAAAGCAGGTGATAATGGCTTACTCCTACAATCCCAGAATTCAGAGGCTAAGTAAGACAATCGTATTGCTGGCAGAGTAAACAGCTTAGTGAGAACTTGTCTCAAAAATCTAAAATTAAATATAAAATTAAAAAACAATCAAAACTCTTTACTATAGTGATTTTTCCATGCTATCTTGCTGATTTTCCCTAAAACATTGAAGTAGTACCTCATTAGTCTGACTTTGGGGGAGGGATTGTTCCCTATTATTCTAGCAAGCTATTATTGAGGGGTCCCTGCAGGTGTCTTGGCAGGCAGGGGAATAATCTAAAAAGAGGTAAGAGTGAAAACTCAGCTCAACCTGACTTAGACTGGATCAAACATCATCGGGGTCAAGTTTGATGCCCGATGGCTTATTGTCAGGTATTTAAACACAGTGTAATTTGGGGGGGGGGGGAGTTTCCTAGTGTAATAAAATCTCCAGTGCATAAGAAATCACAATTAAATCAAAACTCAACTCGGGGGACATGTCACTTATTCCAAGAACGTGTGTTCTATATATAGGCCTAGGAAGGAGCTTGACTTGGTCTTGGTCATAGAGGTAATTTGGGCTATTAGCCATATCTAGTCCTGGTTGGGGTAGCTTGGAGAAGTCCATGGATATTCAGATAATGTGAGGGTCATCTAGACTCTTAATGATTAAGGATCTATTAAGGGTCACTAAACATTAGCCACTTCCAGTCCTGGTTGTGAAAGCTTGATATGGCTTGGCCCTACAGATAATACAAATCATTAGGCTATTAATCACCTCTAATTCCCAGCTTTCTGAAAAATGAAGTTATATGTTGTGCTGGTTTGAATGTAATTGGCTCCCATAAGCTCATAGGAAGTGGCATTATTAGAGGTATGACTTTATTGGAGTAGGTGTGGCCTTGAGACTTTGAGGTCTCCTTTTCTCAAGCTTCACTCAGTGTGACACTTAGACAACTTCCTGTTGTGTGCCTATCAAGATGTAGGACATTTGGCTACTTCTCCAGCACCATGTCTGCCAGCATGCCACCACATGCATAATAATGTACTAAACCTCTGGAACTGTAAGCAAGCCATCCATGATTAAATGTTTCCCTTTTTAAGAGTTGCCATAGTTGTTAGTTTCCATAGCAGCAGCAGCCTGCATCTGTGGCCAAAGCAGTTATGTCATCGCCTATCACCAGGTGCCTTTGCACTGTCAGCTATGTGACATGTGAGCCCCTTAAAAGTGCCTACCAGAGCACAGCTTGCTTTTTTCTCTCTTGTCTCTTGCTCCATTCTTTGCCTCTTCTTTTTCTTCTTTGCATCTTCTTTCCTCTTACCCCTCTTGCTTCTCTTTTTCTTCTTGTCTTTCTGTCTGCCTGACTCCTCCATGTCTCCACTTCAACACAGCCTTTTATTCTCCCCGACCCCCAATAAACTTTCTTGAACTAACTCTGTTGTCTGTAGTGTGTTTACTTAGTGACAGACCTTGGGAGGACCCGCCAAAAGGCACCCACTTTACCTTTCTTTTTGTTTATCACTACAGTAGTCATGGCGTTTCTTCACAGCAATAGAAACCTTAACTAAGATGGCATATATTCTTCCCTGTAGTGCCCACGCTATGATCTGTTCCACAAATCAGGTAAAGGCCTAGGATTGAAATAAAGAAACAAGACAGCAGGTCATTCGTTCAATGGCAATGTTGGAATGCCGAATGCTGTTTATAGAGGGGATGGAATGGGCTTAAATACTGACTGCCAGCACAATGGAAAATTACAGGAATTTTAGGTTTAGCTCCTCCCCACAAGGTGTGTGTTGTCAAGTGGTGTATGTTATCAAAACAGGAAGAGTACCAACAACAGCCTTGGGGAAAGGAGTTCCAGCCAACAGCTTCAAGCTTGCTCAAGGTACCTTGGGGGTCCATGCAGGGCCCTAACTTCCCTTTGAAAGGTCTGTTGTGCCTAAACTCTGAACCCCAAAATCACCAAGACACCCTACCCAATGCAAAAACAAACAGTCTTTAATTAATTAATTAATGAGTTGACTGTATTAACTCAAGTCATCCGAGGGACTGTGGAACAGAAAATATATTGGGGTAGAGCAAGGGGAGTGTCTGGGGGATCCTATAGTTGCAAAGAAAACAGTCTCAGGATTGGTGTACCTCTGAGCTTGGACAACCTGTCCTGTGTTAATTAGTCAACTGCATCTGTAGGAATGATTACTATGGACTAGAGGCCCTCCCAGGGCAATTGCTATGCTCTGCATTCCAGAGCCCTAGCTAACTTCTTATTGGTTTCTTTCCACATGGAGGATATTTGGTGGTTTATTACCAATAATTAGGGAAGGTCGAGAGTTCAGTACATGTTGCTGAGTCAGAGGCCTACATCTTGCTGTGTCTTTTCTGCTGCTTGTCATGGCTGCCAAAACAGGGAGTTGGGTGAGGGTCTGGTCCATTCAAGGACAATCCTAAATGCTTAACATTCCTGTTATCCCTGGTATTCTGCAGGAGCAAGGACATTCATGCTCCGAGCATCCTATAATATTATCAGCTCCATTTCACACATTCCTACAATGATCTTTTGTATTACCCTAATTTGTTTTCAAGGTATAAATATATGAATTTTCAAATTACTAAACTAATAAATATTTAAATTGGATATCTATAGAATTATTAAAAACATTAACCATTTTGTTTATTAATTTTATTTTAAAAACCAAAACTCTGTAAACAGTTGGGGTTCTTTCTTGAAGCAGCAGATAATATTGATTCAGCCTCAGTCCCTAGCACACACTTTAGAAGTTGGCCTAAACATTACCCTTTAATTTATGAGAACTTGTTTTGCCTATCAGTTCCCTTGTCACCAGATACAAGTCCATGTTGTGGCACTCAGCCTGAGGAGTTCATTTCAGAGACCCCAATATAAAAGAATTTCAGGATGAGTCAGTATGCAACCAAGTTAGGGTTAGGGTTTATTACAAAATAGAAGAAAAAACAAAACAAAACAAAAAAACCTGTGTGACTTGTTTAAAACTAAAAAGATAGTATAGCTATAGATTTAAATAAAGAAAAAGAGAGAGAATGGGAAAGAAAAGGATATTGAGTGAAAGGAGAAAAGGGAGGGAAAGATGAAAAATAGGCAGGATTGGGAGAGAATAGGAGGTTTAGATGGGTATGAGGGAGAGAATGGGAAGCTCATGCAGAGATCGGAAGTGCTGCAGAGATAGTCAGGGGTTAAGCATGCTTGCTATTCTTGTGGGGTATCCTGAGTTCAGTTCCTAGAACCCACAATGATCATCCAATAACTGCCTGCAACTTCAATTCTAAGATATCTGACAACATCTAGCCATGCATAAACCTACATACATATCTATGTATATATATAGTTTTTTTAAGGGGAATAAAGAGGAGAAAGGAAAGAAGAAGGGTGGCAAGTGTGATCTAAAGGGAGCTCTATCTTTGGACTCTTGAACAACACATTTTATGGCAATTTTTAATAAGGACAATTACTCTCAAATTAAGGAGGGGGAAATCAGAAAATTTCAGGATCTTCCCAAAACAGTTTACTTCCCATTTTTATCCTTTCTTTCTGTGGCCAGTCTTTCTGTGACACAGTCCATGATTGCCATAGACTCAAGTCAATGTACAAGCAGGCTCTTTCCTTCGATGAGCTAACCTGCCTTATCTAGTGTCTATAGCTGTGCACACATGACAATTCCTGTCTTGTACACCCTCAATTCAGAATTTCTACCCTCACTATTCCCACACACTTTTAACACACCAGAGATAAGAGAATCACAAAGCCATTATGACGTATAAAACTCAGAGCCTTTCATTTATGCTGGATTTCTCAAGGCTCTTCCTAGTAGCTTGTCTTGTGACTTCATCTCTTTTTTTCAGAAAAAATCCCAATGTACTCTCAAAATGGTTCCAGAGGCGCTGGCTTACCTCACACCAAGCACTCAGAGACATAATGCTTCAGGAGTTGGAAGTTGCAAACCACTCTATGACCCTTCTCCCACACCCTTCTATTGCCTTTTCATGTCCTATCTTCTTTCTGATCTTTCCCTTCCTTCTTGGAAATGAGTGGTGGAAATTTCCTAATCTAAGAAATAGACTCTTTTGTTTAAGCATGCCCTTGACACTGCTATTCCACCCTAAACTTAGAAAATTATTTCTTCCAAACAAACTCTGCCACAGCTTCACCTAGACAACTCCCTAGACACTACACTGCACTGCACAAATGAACATTTCATTGTAAGAACATGAACCTCAGAATCAGGTGAAATTTAGGCATGCCTATGACTAGCTAGTAGATTGCAAACATTAAACTTTTGAAGCCTCAAGGCCTTTGTTTACTAGTGAGGCAGCTGGTCTCATGTCTACAGAGCTAATTTGATATTCTATTGAATGTAAGATGCTTAGGGATAGGATTTAATCTTATTTAATCTCTGGCATCTAGCTGATATTCAGGTAATATCTATAGAGTGGCTGACTTTAAAATAAAAATAATATAAACATCACAGATGTATTTAATGAGTGACTGAGACACACACACGAAGAATTCAAACTTCATAATCTAGCTAAAGAAAAACTAAACAAAGTAATGGTAGTTCTGGAGGAGATTCAGGAAAATGAAGATAGATGAATTTTGCTTTTACATTTCTCTCTTTCTTTGTGTGTGTGTGTGTGTGTGTGTGTGTACATGACACATGTGTGGAGGAAAGAGAACAACCTAGGGTGTTAATCCTCATGTGCCTTCACAAAGACATAGGCAATAGATAATCCCACTTCACCAGAAACCAAGGTAAAGTAGGGCAAATATAGTCACAATACCACCGCCAACAACAAATCTAAAACAAACAAGCATTAACAATTAATGATCCTTACTTTCCCTCAACATTATTGATCTTAACTCGCCTATAAAAAGACACAGACTAACAGAATGGATAAGAAGACACACTCCATCCTTCTGCTGCATACAATACAAGAAATACATCTACGTTTCAAAGACAGACATTACCTCAGGATAAACGGTTGGGAGAAGATCTTCCAATCAACTGGACCCAAGAAGCAAGCAGGTGTGGCTATCCTAATATCTAACAAGTTAGACTTCAAAGCAAAATCAATCAAAAGAGATGAAGATAGTCATTTCGTATTCATCACAGGAGAAATTCATCAGCACAAAGTCTCAATTCTGTACATCTATGCCCCAAATACAAAGGCACCCACATTCATAAAAGAAACACTACTAAACTCAAAGCTCACATAAAACCACATACATTGATAGTGGGAGACTTCAACACACCACTCTCACCGCTAGACAGGACCACCAGTCAGAAACTTGATAAGGAAACAAAAGAACTAACAAAGTTATGTCTCAATGGAGTTTAACAGACATCTATAGAACATTCCAACCAAACACAAAAGAATGTACCTTCTTCTCTGCTCATCAGGAAACCTTCTCTAAAATCAGCCACATACTTGGCAACATAATAAACCTCAGCAGATACAAAAAAATGGAATAATTCCCTGTATCTTATCAAACCACCAAGCTTTAAAGTTGGAATTCAACAACAACACAAATCACAGAAACCCTAAAAACTCATGGAAACTGAACAATGCGCAATTGCACCACACCGGGTCAAAGAAGAAATAAAGAAACTAAGGACATCCGAAAATTCAATGAGAATGAGGACACAACATACCTGAACTTTCTGGGACACCTTGAAAGCAGTGCTATGAGGGAAGTTCATTGCACTAAGTGTCCACATGAAAAAAACGGAGGATAATCACAGTAGAGAATTAACAGCACAACTGAAAGCCTTAGAACAAAAAGAAGCAAACTCACCCTGGAGGAGTAGACGCCAGGAAATAATCAATTTGAGGGCTGAAAACAATAAAGTAGAAACCAGGAAAACAATACAAAAAAATCAATGCAACAAAAAATTAGTTTTTTGAGAAAATCAACAAGATAAACAAACCTTTGTCCAAACTAACCAAAGAGCAGAAGGAGAATATGAAAATTAACATCATCAGAGATGAAAAGGGGTCATAACAACAGACACTTAGGAATCCAGACAAAGTTTAGGTCATACTTTGAAAACTTATACTCCACAAAATTTGAAAATTCAAAGGAAATGGACAAATTTCTGGATAACTATCACTTACCAAAATTAAATCAAGAACAGATTAGCAACCTAAATAGACCTATAACCACTAATGAAATAGAAGAAGTCATCAAAAGTCTCCCAACCAAGAAAAGCACAGGGCCAGATGGCTTCGGTGCAGAACTCTACCAGAAATTCAAAGAAGAGTGAGTACCAATATTCCTCAAATTGTTCCATACAATAAAAGCAGAAGGTTCATTACCAAACTCTTTTTACAAGGCCACAATTACCTTGGTACCAAAGCCATACTAATACACAACTAAGAGAGAACTGCAGACCAATATCTCTCATGAACATTGATGCAAAAAATTAAGAAGATACCAGAAAATGGAAAGATCACCCATGCTCATCAATAGGTAGAATAAACATAGTAAAAATGGAAATCTTACCAAAAGCAATATACAGATTCAATGCAATCCCCATTAAAATCCCAGCACAATTTTTTACTGAACTTAAAATGATACTAATCAACTTTATATGGACAAACAAAAGACCCAGGATAGCCAAAGCAACCCTGTACAATGAAGAAACTTCAAAAGACATCACCATCCCTGACTTCAAGCTCTACTATAGCGCTATAGTCCTGAAAACAGCCTGGTATTGACACAAAAATAGACAAGTAGACCAATGGAATTGAATAAAAAAATGCTGATATTAACCCACATACCTATGAACACCTGATTTTTGGCAAAACAGCTAAAAGTATACAATGGAAGGAGGAAAGCATCTTCAACAAATGGTGCTGGCACAACTGGATGATGGTGTGTAGAAGACTGCAGATAGACACATGTCTATCATCATGCACAAAACTCAAGTCCAAATGGATCAAAGACTTCAACAAATATCCAGCACACTGAATCGCTTAGAAAAGAAAGTGGGAAGTACCCTTGAACAAATTGGTACAGGATACGGCTTCCTGAACATTACTCCAGTAGCACAGGCACTGAGATTGACAATTAATAAAAGGGACTTCCTCAAATGGAGAAGCTTCTGTAAGGCAAAGGACACAATTGACAAGACCAAATGGCAGCCCACAGACTGCCCATAGACTTCACCAATACATCTGACAGAAGACTGATCTCCAAAATATACAAAAAACTCAAGAAACTAGTCTCCAAAACACCAAAAAACCCTACTAAAAATAGGGTACAGAATTGAAGAAAGGATTTTCAATAGAGGGAATCAAAAAGGCTGAAAGACACTTAAGAAAGTGTTCAACATCCTTAGCTATCAGGGAAATGCAAATCAAAGCAACTCTAAATTCCTATCTTACTCCTGCCAGAATGGCTAAAATTAGAAACTCCAATGACAACTTATGCTGGATAGAATGTGGAAAATGGAGAACAGTCCTACACTGCTGGTGGGAGTGCAAACTTGTACAGCCATTTTGGAGATCAGTATGGTGATTTCTCAAGGAAATGGGAATCAGTCTACCACAGGACCCAGCAATCCCACTCTTAGGCATATAATCAAATGATCCACATCCATGCAACAAAGACATCTGTTCAATTATGTTCATAGCAGCATTATTTGTAATAGCAAGAACCTGGAAGCAACCTAGATGCCCCTCAACTGAAGAATTGATAAAGAAGATGTGGCACATTTACACAACGGAATAATATTCTGTGGGAAAAAAACAATGGAATTTTGAAATTTGCAGCCAAATAGATGGAACTTGAAGAAACCATCCTGAGTGAGGTAACCCACACACAGAAAGAGGAACATGGTATGTACTCACACATATATTTTATACATAGAGTAAAGCTTATAATTCACACCCACAGAGAAACTAGGACACAAAAAGGATTCTAAGAGATTCATATAAGAAAGGGGGAAAGGACAAGATCTCCAGAGCACATGGGGAGTGGTGGGGGGCAGTGAGTGGAGAGGAAACTAGGAGAAAGAGAAGGGGAGGAGAGGAAAGCACAAGGACTAGCAAGATTGAGTCAGGGGAGGAATAAGTGAGAGAAGAGAGAGAGACAGAGAGAGAAAGAGAGAGAGACAGACAGAGAGAGAGAGAGAGAGAGAGACCATAAAAGAGAGAGCCATTATAGGTTTGAAGTATAAACTGAACCTAGAGAAATGTCGAGAGATCTACAAGATTGACCCCAACTATCAACAGTGGAAAGCCTACCATAAATGCCCTTCCCTGATAATGAGATTGACGACTAACTTATCCACCATCATGGAGCCCTCATCTAGTAGCTGATGGAAACAGAAGCAAACACCCCCAACTAAACACTGAGTCAAACTGGAATTCAGGTGCAGAGAGAGAGGACAAGACCAGGCTGCAGAAACACATAGAGTCAGCTTACCTGAACAAGGAAGAGCTATTGGGCCCCAGACTGATAGCTGGGAATCCAGCATGGGACTCACTCAGACCCCTGAACATGGGTCTCAGCTAGAAGGCCTGAGCAGTATAAGTGACCTCTGACAGTGGAACCAGGATGTATTCATGATGCACAAGAGGACTTTGGGGCGCATCCCCCATGGAGGGATACTCCCTTAACCTAGAGACAGGAGAGATGTCCTAGTCCCTTCTCCAAATGACTTGACCAATTTAGATGACCCCTCCTGGAAGGCATCACCCTACATGTGGAGTGGGGGGGGCGTTGAGGGGAGGGTGGTGTGGGGGGGGCTTGAGAGGGTGGGAAAGAGGGAAAGAGGGAGGAAGGGGAACTGGGATCAATATGTAAAATAAAAATAAAAAATAAATTAAAAAAACAAACCGGGGATATAATCATTCATCATTAATATATTTGGTTGAGATTAACCAGTTTAAATATAAACAAAATTTTGCTTGGTGAAACCATTAAAGGTCTTCTAATTCAAGAGTATGGCTCTCTGTTATTATAACATTCAAGCTCTGCAGACATTCAGGTACAGTGGCTTCCAGTTGTCACGTCCTTTCTGTCGATTAGGAAGTTCTCCTTATGTATTACATGAATCTGTCTATTCCCCATGTCTTTTACATGACAGCCTTTCACACATTTCAAGCACAGTATTTTCCCCCCTGCTGGGTATTTTTTTATACACTATATAAATGTCTTCTCTAGTCATCCCCTGAGCCTCATATAGCACATGTTCATTCCTTTGTAACTATGTTACCATACCTTTCATTTCTCTATTTTTGTCCTCTCTTTTCTGCAACACAGGCTCACACATCTTTAATCCTAGTACTCAAGAGGCAGAAGCATGTGGGTCTCTATGAGTTTAAGACCTAGCCATGGCTACACAGAAAAAAAAAAAAAAAAAAAAAAAAAAAGACACAGGCTCACTTCATACTTCATTCTAGTGTCAGACTATCATTTCTTCTACCTCTACCTGAGTGCTGGAATTGAAGGTGTAAGCATTTTGGCTACTCTAATAGGATGGACTGGGATGGATTCTGGCACTCAAGAGCCAAAGAATACTGAGTGTTACAGCTCGAATGGAAAGGTATTCTGGCACTCAGGAGTCAAAGAATGCTGAATGTTACAGCTTGGATGGAATGGTATTCTGGCAATCTGGATTCAAAGAATATCACAGGTCACAATAAGAATAGCAGCTTACAGTCCTGATTCAGGGAAAGGCTTCCCCAGAGTATCAGCTCTACTCAGGCAGGGGAGGGTTTCCCCAGAAAAAGTGTAACAGCCCTGCTCCACTCCACTCCACTCCACCTAGGGTCCTCTCTGCTCTGGAAAAAGGTCTCACAGAAACCTTATTCAAGAGATTTATTGGGAGGGAAGGATCTGGGAAGATTCCCAAGGTGAGCAGGCACAGGGTTTACATAGGGATTCTTATGAGGTATTTCCAAGGTGGGGATTGGTTATATTTCAATTCCTGGGCTCAGGGTGGCTAGATCTGCTCAGGGATTGGTTAGTTTTCTGCACAGGTTTAGGGTCAAATTTAGATATTGTTCCAGGGCCAAATTTGGTTTATTTCACTGGTCCTTTTTACCCTTTTGGCTCTAATTTCAGGGCCAGAGTGTATTTCTTTCACTGGCTCTGATTCCAGGGGCAAAGTGTGTTTCTTTGACACTGGTTTCGGGTCAGGGTGCATTTATTTCTTTTGTTCTGGTTGCAGGGCTAAAGTATGTTTCTTTGACTCTTCTCAAGGTGTATTTCTTCAGAAAACCCCTTTTCCTTGCAATATCCAGGTGAAAATTGAATCCATGGCATTGTACATGCTAGGCAAGCATTCTACCACTGAGCTACATGCCCAAGCTGGCGATAGACTTTTCTGTTCATATAGAATGAGTAAAACTATTTTACTCCATACAATGTTAATGGATGGGGCCTGAAAAGCAGAGTGCACAGTTCCACAGTCCAATGCATTCTCTATGCATACTCTAGGCTAAACAAAGCCAAACACATCTCTTTTGCAGCAGTTTTCCACACTTAATACACTAATATGCTTTGGGAAATTCTAAGAAAGGAAGTAACCGTTTCCTAAACATTCAGTTATATACCTTGTCATAAAGATTAATTCCACCTCTCCACCCCATCCCTGTGTGTGTGTGTGTGTGTGTGTGTGTGTGTGTGTGTGTGTGTGTGGTGTGTGTGTGTCTATGTGTTCCAATAAAATTTTATTGGCAAAAGTAGACAGGTGGCAGGATTTGGCTCACAGACTGTATCTCACTGAACCCCCAAACGCTTTCATCACTATCAGTGTCAGGGAGGAGAGGGGGCCCACGTGGAGCGGGAAGGTAGGGCTCTGAGCCTGCACTATGCTTATAAAAGTAAACCCTGGCAACATGCTAGCTCCTGCCTCACCCCTACACCACCCACCCCCATTAACCAGATTGGTAACTCTAACAGTGGTAAACCCAGACCTCAACAAAACTACAGCCATAACACAAATAGCTGAGCAAGAGGCAGCCTCATCCAGTCAGTGAGGCATAACAGCCCCTAACCTTTTCCTGCCTTTAGCCCACAGGGAGAAGCCAATCAGGAATGGGCAACACCTCACCCCACTGAGAAAGATCAATCAGAAATAGGCAACACCCCCCACAGGGAGAGGCCAATCAGAGATGAGTAAGTAACTCCAGGTGCCCTTGTGCTGTGGAAACAATGTTGCAATTTCCCCTACCCAGAACAGCCAATCACCTCAGTGCACATACCCCTAGTTAGGGCTTGTGCCAATCCCAAATTTGTAGCTATGCAGATTTGGAATTCCCCACCTTCCCCTGACACACACACAACCCTCTACCACCTCAACACCCCCCCTCCACACACACACACACACACACACACACACACACACACACACACAACTCCCCCACCCCAGCCACCCCCTGCCCCACTACGCCTGGTCACAATTGAGTTCTTTCCTGATCTGCTCCTTCTGCTGTTGCTTCAGAATGGCTGAGGCCCAAGTTAACTCAAAATAGAGACTTTTTGCTTTTGCCTTGGATTCGGTCTCTTAATGGCATTTTGGGCGCCCAGTCTTTGGACACAACAAACAGAGCCAAATCTATGAGGTCCTAAGCTTTCTCCCGCATGAAATGTCTCCACCATTCTTCCCAACAAATTCCTTATGATCTCAGAACCATCTATTATCAGGCACTTAGTGTGATAGGGTGCCTGGCTGTGCTGTCAAGGCAGTAAAGGCAGATGATGGGCAGGCAAGAGTGGGAGGCAGATTACTAGAAAAGAGTGTCCTCTGGGGTAGTACAAGAGCACACACTTTCTAGTAGCTGTGTATATGTGTGATTTTGGTCTTGGAAGAGCAGAGCATAGCATCAGACAAGGCTGTGAAGATGGCAAGCATATACAAAACCATGTCAGTACCTAGTCCCATAGGTCTTCCAGATGAAAGTCCAGGTGCATTTTTAAATCTGAATTTCAAATAAACTAATTGTTTCCACTATCAGTATATCCAACCAAATGCTGTATAGGGCATACTTACATTAAAAATTATTCATTGTTTATTTGAAGTTTAAGTCTAAGTTAGCATTTTATTACTTTATTTGGTAAATCCAGCAGCCCTACTGTAGAGCTAGCTACTCACAAACACAACAGGAACATCAGGTAAAAGGTGACTGTCATTTCTTTCTCAAAATTTTATATACAGCCCCATGTATGCACATTTGATTCATACTTCTGGAAGCATCAACTTTATTTGATAATGTATCAAGGTCAGAGTGTTCCTGGATACAACATTTTAAAAAGATATGAACAAAAATTATTTATCTTTGCTGCGTATGCAGGCAGAATACTGATGAGTAAACGTCTTTGGCATTAACCTGACCTAGATCCAAATCACAAATCTTTGGTGACTCAGTGTGTGTCCTTAGCCAAAATGCCTTTGCTTTATAAGCGTTGTATGCTTTGTAAAACGGGGACAGTCACATTTAGCTCATGGGACAGCTTAATGTAGATAAACCAAATTCCCAATCTTAGGCAAGGAGAAAGTATTAATCAAGGACCACTACAGTTATTTTGTGGGTTTGTGAATTAATACACTCATTTTACCTAAGCAATTAATATTGGAGACTAGAATAAATGTACTTTTTCTCACCTCCATGCACGCCCATGAAAGCCATACAAATAAGAAAGGTGAGGCCAGGTGTGAGATGGAAAGAGTATCCCAAGCATGCAATAATGAGGCTAAAGAGGACAAAAATTGAGAGGTAGCATTGAGAATTTCCCATTGTAAAACCTGCTTCTGCATTGGAGAAGATAAGGCTAACATCTAGGTTTCTAAAGCAATATGAGGATTCAAACATTTCTCAGCTTTGGAACTATTCACTTAACTTCTTCATTCTTCCACAGAGACTGCCTCTGCTTCCAGACTTCCCCCTAAAGACAGTTTCTGAGCTAAGTTATGTGGTTTTGCTGCCTCCCATTATTTTGACAATTATAATATGAACCTTTACACTCAAAATGAAAAAGCTGATGAGTTTTTTCCTTAAATAAGTTTCTGCTTCTGAGTCTCCATTCTAGGAAGCACAAGAAATTGAATGTCACCCCCAGAGACCAGCCCCATGTCCTCTGCATCCCAAGGGACTACATTTAAGTTATATTCAGGGCCTTAAAATATGCCCTAGGGATGGGAGAGGAGGGGAATGGAGGAGAGGCCACAGGTATCTCTGGGATGTTCTGGGTCCTGTTTCTGCACTTTTGCTGCTCTGTGATCCCTGTTGCTCTTCTGTGCAGCAAAGACACCATTGAATGTTAATTGAATATTGATAAAGAAAGATGAGTAAAGTTAATTAGTGGCTTAGTTGCTAAGGTAACAGAATCCTGCCTCCCCATAGGAAAGAAATTATCTTCAGATTAGATCTATCTTGGAGAGAAAGCTATATGCTTGTCTTTCCTTTTGAAAAGAAAATAAAAAGGAGAGAGGGAGGATGGGCAGGAGGAATGGAGGAAGGGAAGGAAGGGGGAGGGAAAGAGAAACAGAAAGAAAGAGAAGGAAGAAAGGAAGGAAGGAAGGAAGTTTTTTAATCAAAGCAAAATCAGACTTGAGAGGCACTGAAGAGGGGCTTCATAGAGTAGACTGGGTCAGAGGGTCTTCTCCTTGAGGGAAAGCAAGCTGCCTCCTCAGAAGTAAGCCAAAACCTGAGGGAGGAATCTATCTAGCCATATCTTAGATGAGCCAGCAGTAAGTGAATGTCTAAACATTTCGAGCACTCAGGCAGGGCTGGGGGAGAACGTAGCTCAATTGGCAAAAGTGCTTGTAGTACAATCACAAAGGGTCCTTAGAAGGCACATGAAGAAAAACCAATATGGTGACCTTCTTATGATCCAACGGCTAGGGAGGAGACAAGTGGTTTGTTGTGGTTTCCTGGACAGACAGCCTAGCTTGTGTAACACACCTCAAGTCAGAGAATGTATCTCAAAAGGAAAAAAAAAAGTGTATGATGCCCGGAGTTGTCATCTGATCCTCTGGCAAAAGTAAAGCTTCACTGAGTAGAGAATTGCTTACAAGGTGAGAGAAAGTGGTACTCCCTAGTCTTTTCATGTCTGTACATAATTCTTGTCTTTGAACTAGAAGGAAGCAGTCCCTAGAAATCATGAATTACCCTGCCATTTCAACAAAACATTGTCTGGCGTTATTAAAACTTTCTAAATAAGAGGACATCTGTGCCTTCAGTTAACCTTGCCATCCCCAACTCTATAACAACAATAAAAGCAATAAATTAATAATTTTAAAACTGAAGGACTGGAAGTGTAACTCAGTCGTACAACCCTTACTTGCCTAGCAAGTGTGAGGCCCTGGGACTGACACTTACCTCTGCAAAACTAAACAGGGCTGGGGACCTGGCTTAATGAACCCAATGCTTCTTATTGAACCCACAAGACCCACTTCTGATTCCCAGAACTCATGTAAACTGAGCTTAGTGAGTATGCGTCTATAGTTTTTGCATTCCTACAATGAGGATGTAAGATGAAAATAGGAGAATCTCTGAAATTTCACTGGCCATTAGCTAGCATACAAACTGGAAAACAAGAGACCCAGTCTTAAAAGAGGTGGGAGACTAGAACTCTGAACTCCACACATACACTGTGATGCACACACACACACACACACACACACACACACACACAGAGAGAGAGAGAGAGAGAGAGAGAGAGAGAGAGAGATACAGAGACAGAGACAAAGAGACAGAGAGAAATCCATGCATATACACATACCATATACACATACAAACTCATTCCTAAGGTCTTGTATTAACTAGCAGTCCCTCTGGTCATTGATCCATAGTAGCTATAAAAACTCACGTTAATATGGATAATAGGAACCTGTTTTAAAATCCGCAAGGGCCCAGAACCTCAGCCCAGGCAAGAGGAGAGGATGTCAGTCTCCCTCTCAACTATCAGGTTAGTATTAGATTTCAGTTACTCAATGATATGCTAGTTGCCCTCAGCAGGGTCCTTGTATCAGGTCAATCATAGTGGCTTCTTAGCATCCTCTTGTCAATTCCAACACATGGTCTTCCTTCCCCGAATAAGGTGGTACTCAGGGGTGGGAGTGTCCTCAATAGCACAGGGACTATTCCCAGGCCCAGAGCACCCCATGTCTACTCCTTGACTTATTTCGTTACCTGCCCTCATTTTCATTTACATTTGTCCTCTAAGCTTATACCTGCTTTACTCGCCTTCTTCTGTGGCTTGACCTCCCAAGTCGACACTGCATCTTGACCCAGACAATGTAGCCCTTCAGATCCTTTTTGCCCTACCCACTGGCCTCACCAGCTGACCTGCGTACACACAGTGTGCATTGCCTGATGCACTGCTGGAATATATATGGCTTCAAAGAACAGTCCTCTGCATACTTGCCAAGTTGTCCCTTGCTTCTCTTAGGAAATATGCTGCCCAGTGTGGCTGTACATGTGCTTACTGGTAAGAAGATGTATTTAGTCACCCTCATCACACACCCTTTGGTCCCCTGCACTCCATTCATACAATGCTCTGGTTCTTGTAGCCTTCCTATTCCTTGGAGGGTTTGTTGGTGCTGTTTGCTCTGCCCTACCTCAGCCCACTCTTCACTATCCTCTAAATCTACTTAATGCATGCTGAAGCAAAAACCTGCCCAGGTCTACTCCCCACTGTGGAAACCTGTCTGTCGACTATAGCCTCTTCCAATGTGCTAATTTCCATCTGTTTCCTAATGATTTGAATAAACACCTGACTGGCTCACTAGGGAAACCCTTAGTTCTGGGTTGAACTAAATCCTCTCTCCAAAAGTTATAATGAAATCCTAATCTTCAATGCTTCCTATGAGGGACTTTGAATATTTAAGCAAGTAGGAATGAGGTCATTTAGTCAGCTTCATTCCAGTATATCCTGTGTACTTATAAGAGAGCATACCTGCAGAGAGAGAGAGAGAGAGAGAGAGAGAGAGAGAGAGAGAGAGAGAGAGAGAGAGAGAGAGAGAGAGAGAGAGAGACTGGACCAGAGGGAAAATGCCACAAGAAAGGAGCAGGGATTAGAGTCTCACTGCCACAAGCCAAAGAATATTCTGACAAGATGAAGAGGAAGGGGCCCCTCCAGACTGTTGAGAGAGGCGAATTTAATCACTGCCTCTGACTAGAGTAGATCTCCAAATATGGAAGTTCCAGAGTCTGTAGGTTGGTGGTTGTAAGCCCTACATCTCTTCCCAACCTGTAAAATGATTTTATGTCCTGCACAGACGTTTATTTTAGCCTTTTGCTAAACATTGTATATGTAAAATTCTAATTTCAGGATATAAGGGCACAGAGTGTTTCAAAGGGTTTTGCTCATCTGTACTTCATTTGATTGTTTAAGGAATGAGTGGGTCAAATATTCCAAGTGGTTGTCTTCACTCTACCAAACACACATTTTCAAAATACCTGTGTCTGGCATAGACTTTGAAGCCAGAAGAACCAGGTTCCTTCATTCTGGGATAATCACACAGTATTATCAAATTCAATTCCCGAAAACTCAGGACTTTTCATATTCTAATCTGTTTTCAAGTTGCCTAGAAAACATTAAATTTTAGATTCTGTTGGATATGTTCTAGAATTGAACTTGGGGGGAAAAAACAATAAATGAATCTCCAAGGATAGTGTGACACTCTACATGCACACTGATTTCAGACTTTCTCTGCCCCTCAGAATAAGGAGGATAAGTGGTTATGAGACTTGGCCACATAGTTAATTGGAATTTTGTTAGAGCAGGGAAATTAGTGTAGACAGTCAGTGAGGGAAGACCAGGAACATGCATGTCTGCTCAGCACTGGACTCACATCTCCCAACCTGGCTACCTAATGTTCTGCCCTGATTCTGAACCTCAAAGTCACCAAGAGACCCATTCTGATGCAAAAGCAAAGAGTCTTTTATTGTTGTTTAACTGCATTAACTCAGGCTTTTTCATTGTGGTGGATGGCAAGAGAAGGACACCAAGAAAAGGCAAGGCCAGGAACTTATTGGTATGCTTATTGGTATGCTTCTGAGCTTGGGTAGCCTGTCCTGTGTTGATTGGTCAATTGGTTGCTATGGCCTATAGGTCCTCTCAGGATAGTTGCTATGCTCTGCATGTCACTGTTGTGCCACTTGTGCTATAAAGCACAGCCAGAGCCATAAAGCACATCCAGAGCCCACCGGCTAACTTCTGAAGGGTATCTGACCTCCTAATGACTAGGGCAGGCCCAGCAGAGTCAAACATGTGCAAAGTCAGAGGCCTACATGTTTTTTTGCAGCCTGTCATGGCTGCTAAAGCACGGGGCTGGTCCCTTCATTAAGAGTAATCCTCAGATAAGGAAGGCTACTAACACAGGGTCTGGATGAACAGGTTTTCTTACCTAGTCACAATGTCTAAAGAAAAAAAAAAAATGCTTCCTTCTTTGTGCATTTTCTCAGAATGTCACATGAGACATCTGGGCAATACTTCCTTCTTTCCTCATGTTAGCTGGCGAATTGCAGTCTCCATCACTTCAGCTGCCCAAATATTTAGCTCTTCATGAGGGTGTGGTAATGGGACAGCTGCCAAGCAAAATAAATTTGCATGAGCCTGAGCCTATGAAAGGGGTCACACTTAAACTGATCCTCAGCCATTCCCATTGGTAGAAACAGTGCTGAATGGACAATTACCAGGAGCTACTTCCTTAGGACAGTCAGGAGTTCAAGGTCATTCTCCAGTGCACATCAAGTATGAGGATAAGCCTGGACTACATGAGACTCGGTGTGGGCATGTGTGTTTGTGTACCTTTTTATAATATGTATAAATATACATATATATGTATAGCATAGACATATGTACACACACACACACACACACACACACACACACACACACACACACACACAGCATATGGGAGAAAATTCAAGAAAGCTTTCAAGCCTGAATTGTTATTTCTAATTTTAAATCATAGCCACCAAAAATAAAAAAATAAAAATTTTAAAAAAGTAAAATAGTAAGAGCAGTCTAAGGGTGACACCCTTGGCTCTGTTAACCTATTCCCTGAGTTTATCAGACAGAATGAATCCAGCCCTGCCTGGTTTCTCTGGAGCAAGGTGTGTTTGTCTACAAAGGAACAGGTGTAAACATAGGCTGTGGAGAAGTAAGAAATTTGGTTTCCACTTCATCCATCTCAGCAAATCAACATATAAATAATATATTTGGCACCAAAATAAGATTGTATCACCCCACTTCAGAAGCCCACATTTGGCAAGGGCTGCTGTGATGTGTGGGATTCAGATGGTGGATGAGAGTCATAATGTGTCTAATAACTCAGACTGTGAGGAATTAGGCAGAGTGGGAATTGCAGGTGGCTGTATTTTAATGATTTATTGAATATCTCTTGAGGTCAGTAGTTTATGATTTGCCATTTTTAAAATACACTGTAACAAATGGATGCACATTTGCTTTACAGGAAGTCAGTAGTTTTCGAAATGCATTTAAGAGGAGAAAATCGGTACAAAAGCTTGGGTCGGTGAAGCCAGGTGTCACATGATCCCACTAGTTCCAGCCTAGATAAGCAGCTTCCCAAAGGACTGGGGGAAATGCAGAGGGGTGGGGATTGTCCTTCAAACGGACAGTCTTAGTTATCAGCTTGCAGCATTATTGCAGTTGTATAATTTCACCACTGGGACCATTAGTCACTTTAAAATGACTGAAAATTCAGTTAACCTTCTCAGTCATCTCACCCAAGAGACTTCAAAATGAATTTTATTGTTTCCCTACTTGGAAGTATCTATGTAGCATTTACACTTTTTTGTGGTACTTAAAGTCACTGGTAGAAAAATATGAGAGCTAACCAAAATAGCTGAGAACTGCCTCCTGAAGCCAAGCCCTCTGCCCCAGGCCCTGCCTAAGCATCTTATTCTCCCAAAAGTTGCCTCTCTCATCTCAGAGGAGTATGAAGACTCATTAAAGGTGAAAAAGTAATGTGCAACCTTATATACAAACAATGCTAGCAGGTAAAGAAATGGCTTAGTGGCTAAGAACACTTTCTGCTCTTTCGGAAGACCCAAGTTTAGCTCCCTGAACCCACATGTCAGTTCACAACTGTCTGTAACTCTAGTTTCAGGAAATCCAACACCCTCTTCTGACCTCTACCAGCAATGGGTATGCATATGGTACACTGACACACATACAAACAAAGCATCCATATATGTGTAATTTAAAAAACAAACAAACAAAATAAATAAATAATGCTAGATTAGACGAAGGTTAAACATCAGTGAGAAGGGTGCTTGCCTAATAAAAAAGAAGGCTTGGGTTCTATCCCCAGCATCACAAACCCTTGTCATCCCAGCACTCAAAAAGTAGAAGCAGGAGAATTGGGAGTTCTAGGACATTTTCAGTTACCCAGCCTGGGATCTTGCCTCAAAACTGAAGACAGAAGCTTATGTCTCATCCTGTCCTGAAGCCATTTAGTCCCAAATTAACACACAGAGACTTATATTAAATATAAACTGTTTGGCCCATGACTCAGACTTCTTACTGGATAGCTCTGTCTTAATTATTAACCCATTTCTATTAATCTGTGTATCTCCACATGGTCTTGGCTTGCCGGTGATGTCCAGGCTACATGCATGCCATCTCCTTGACTACACCTACTACCTTTCTCTATCCATGTTTGGATTTCCTGCTTGGCTAAATCCTGCCTGTGCATTGGCCAAAATAGCTTTATTCATCAACCAATAAGGGAAACATATATTCACAGAATACAGAAGGAAATCCCCCATCACAAAAAAAACACATAAATTGCAAGGTTAAAAAAAAAAAATTCACATCTCTGCATGTTGTGTCTCTCATAGACCTCCTCCCCTGCCTTCTAAGACAAATTCATGCATTTTCTATTTAAGTCAATATTAATCTGGTGTTCTAGATATTGTTCTGAGCTCTGGAACATAAAAATTGTGCAGTAAAGGCCGATGGTGCCATGAATCTTGATGTCTTGGCAGGAAAGACAATTTGAAATGCAGCTGCTTTCAGTATGAGGCAACAGACAGCCATAGTTATCTTGGATTCTTAGCTTGACACAGACCTAGAAAAATCTGAGAAAAATGAATGTTTTGTTGTTGTTGTTGTTGTTGTTGTTGTTGTTGTTGTTTTGTTGTTTGTTTTTTTGAAAAATAGCTTTTAGTCAGATTATCCTGTGAGCATTTCTGTATGGCTTTCCCTTGTTTTTAATTGATGGAAAAAGGCCCTGTCCATGGTAAAATGCCTGGGGAGGTGGGCAAGCTTATCAAGCCAGAGAGAGTAAGCCAGTAAACCAAAGTCATCCATGGTTTCTACTTCAGTTTCTCCTTCCAGGTTCTTTCCTTGAGTTCCCACCCTGACTTCTCTCAATAACAAATTGCAAGGTGAGAGTTTAAGATGAAATTAACTTTCCTTCCCCAACTTGCTTTTGGTCAGACTGTTTTAGCACAGCAAGATAAAACCAAACCAAGACAGGGATATTAAGAGGGAACACTGAAACCTATCTTGGTAATACCAACAACGTGGTATTTAAGTTAGAATATACACAATGGTGTGTGTTTGGGGGAGGAGGATTGTGAGGGCAGTTCCACAACACTACAGTGGAATTGAGAGATAACAGCATAAAAGGCCCAGAAGTTAGAAAGACCCTAGAATACCACATAAGGGCAGAGCTTTGGGTGTAAGGCAAGTACTGTGAAAATAGAAATGATGAGAAATGAGGCTGAAAAGCTAAGAAAGATGCTGGGATGATTGTAGAATTATAAAGACAAGAAGTCACTGCTCAGATGTTCTAACATTACATGATCTTACATGCATCGATAAATGGCAAAACGGTGGACAGGAGATTAGAACAGTTGATGAGAAATTCAGAGAAAACATTAAGAAGAACGTGTCTTGGTTACTTTTCCTGTTGATGTAATTAAACACCCAACAAAAGCAACTTATAGAAGGAAGCATTTATGTTGTCTCACAATTCCAGGGTGCAGAATATCATGATGGGAAAAGCATGATTGCAGGATCTTGAAGTAGCTGATCAAGCTGCACCTCCAGTCAGGAAGCAAAGGACAATGGATACTAGTGCTCAGCTTGCTCTCTTCTTTTTATGGGAATGGCACCAACCACATTTATGGTGGATCTTTCCACTTCAATTAACATTATCAACATAATCCCTCACAGACATGCTCAGAGGCTAACCTAATCTAGACACCACCTCACTGGTGTGCCCAGAGGCTAATTTAACCCAATTTAGGTACCCCTTCGCAGGCATGCCCAGAGACTAACATAACATAATCTAGATATTCCCTCACAGACAAGTCTAGGCACTAACCTGTAACATCAAAAATAAATGACCCAGAGACTAGTAATTGGAGTTCAAATTTCAAGCTTAATATCAGAAAAGCAGAGCAGCCTGCCACTAACTCTCACTTATAACTCAGGCTTAATGGGATGATCCATGCATGAGATCTTCACCAAGTCTCAAACTGCTGCCTCTCCTCAGTATGACTGAAGAATGAATGCCTCATCCTGAATTCCTGTAGACCATGATTCTGTTTTCTATACCTCTCTATTGCTGAGATTAAAGGCATGTGATCTCTTACCTTTTTTTAGACTGATTCAGTCTCATGTACCCATGGGTGTCCTTGAACTCACATAGTTCTGTCTACCTCTTAATCCTGAGTCCTAGGAATAAAGGTGTGTACCACCATCTCTTAGCTTCTGACTGCTGGGATTAAAGGTGTATACCTTGATTCTGTGGTTTGTGGCTGAGTTTGCTTTCTGTATCTTCGGGAAAAATTAATAAATCATAAATAATATATCACTGCTATTCTCCCTTTTTGTCTAATACAAAACAAGAAGGCTACAACTAACCTAAGATAAACTATATACAGTAAGTACAAATAATATACACAGGCAACAAGTTCATCAACAATATCTAGTCCATTTATATTTGACAAATTCAGAGAAAATATGTAGTCCACTTATATTTGACAATTCAGAGAAACTACTTCATTATCTATTCTAAATTGGTGAGTTCAAAGTCTTGTACCTAATCTAATTTCTATTTTAATTTGAATTATGAAAATATCTTTTAATGTATCTCAAACCATTTGCACTTTACACATCTTTAGTGAGTTTCTTTTCTGAGTCTTGTAAAAAATGAAAATTATAGCTATACTATCTGGTCTTTAACTCCCTCAGAAACCCAAGAAGGAAATAACATTAACTGAGTAAACAAGAAGTGTAATCAAGAGACTTCCAAAAAATATGAGAAATAACAAAAACATCTGGCCTGGACAGTCATCCAAGATTCCTCTGCAACATTGAGGCATATAGGTCTAGTATCTCAGATGATGAAGCAGGATTTTCTGAAGGGATGTCCTGCCTTGTCTTGGCAAGGTTTTAGAGTCACTCTATTTTGTGTCCTGTTTGTCCATTTTGGACAGCATACTATCAGTAGTAAAGGCAAGGGCACTTTGTTACCCAGTGGCTTACCTTTGCCACAAAGAAAGTAGACTCCATGGGAGTTTCTTTGATACCCAGCATCTTCTCTTAAGTATATTGGTTCCGCCAGAAGCAGATATGTCTCATCATTATAAAAAATACCTATGATTTTAAAACATTTTAAGTAGATCTACATTTTGCACATCTCTGAAGTGCTTGAAGATGACCTATCTTTCTAAAATATATCTGTTTGACTTTGAAAACATACCTAATGTGATTACTAGTTCAATTGTAATTACTTAACCTACATTTCCTTATTATCTTATGTAGTTGGTAGTAATAACTTTCATAAGCTAGAAATTTGCATTACATTGGTAAATTAGCTGTATAAGTACAATATCTTATAAACCTATATATAGGATATTTTAACCAATTAATTTCAAATTTGTATCAATATATACTATTTGTATACAATATATAAAAGTCCAAAAAATATAAAATATTTAAAACTAATAGTTGCTTTTTAAAAGTAGATTTAATTATCTACCTTTTTATCAAATTACAACTATACTTTTTAGAAGTTAGACTCAACAATCTTTTAATCTTATATCTATATCCTCCCTTTTTTCTTTTCAAGAGTAAACTCAATCTATCACGTCTGTATCTCTTCTTTGAACAAAAAACCTTGAATCTAATCCCCTTTATTTAACTTTCATCCTGACTGTAACCAACAACATTTTGTAACCAATCTCCCTAAACAATGACAAATATCCATAACTTAATGAATGACCAAAAACCTCCCACCACACCTCTTGGGAATGTGGGTATTGAGTTGTTAAAGTTACTTCCTGCTGTCTTGGGGTGACTGAATCTTTAGAGGATCCTGAAAAGAAAAATTTGGGTTAATTGTCAGGCTGTATCATTTTTGTCATCTCTGCATAATAGGAAAGTACAGGGCAAGTCTTGAGTCCTGGCTAGAGTAGTCTATGAGGCTGGATCATCTCAGCTAGCCTCCAAGAAAGTGTTCTGAGCAGTGTCTGTGAGGCTGAATCATCTCAGCTGACTCTCTCAAAATCATTCTGAGCAGTTTGTAGCCCAAAGATGATCTTTAGTTGTTATTGTTCACCTTAGTCCTGGTGAATTGTTGTAGAGTTCCAATTTCCCTTTCATTCTTTCCTTTCTTTCTTTCTTTCTTTCTTTCTCCCATCCTTCCTTTCTTTTTTCTTCATTCCTTTCTTTTTTCTTCCTTCCTTCCTTTCTTTCTTTTCAGACAGGGTTTCTCGGGTTTAACAGGTTTAACAGTCCTGGCTGTTCTAAAACTTACTTTGTAGAACAGGCTTGTCTGAAATCACTGAAAAATCTGCCTGAGTCTGCCTTTCAAATGGTGGTATTAAAGGTGTCTGTGACCTCTACTCAGCTTGAACTCAATTTTCTTTTTGGAGACTTCAGATTGCATTAGGTTAGGTCAGATTAGTCAGATTACTTCTTTTTCTTGGTAGTTTTTTCTTTTTTTTTTTTTTTTTTTTTTTTTTTTCTGGGTAGTATTCCCTTCTTCTTTGGATACTTATTTGCCCAAATGTATTAAATTCTTCAAGATAGTTGTTTTTATTTTCCTGGAAAGACAAAAGTAAAACCCTTCCCCAACCCTAACTTTAGAGATGTTCCTGATCTCATCCTTATCAATTTTGATCTATGACTTCCAATTTTTTATTTTAGTTTCTAAAGCTCTTATTTCATCCAGAACAATATTTTTTTTCTTTGGATAGTCATTAAGTTATTTAATTGTTCTGGTAAGGAGTTTCATCCACAGTGGCAGGAAACAAATGAACTGGTTTTGGCACAGGAGCTCTTCCCCAACCCCAAATTTTTGAGGATATTCTCCTTTGGCAAGTTATATCTGATTAAATGAAAAACATTAGTTTTATTAGTTAGTTTAGGTTAACAAACTAACACTGCTTGGTGAACTATCATCTCTTCTAATTAAGAAGTGTCTTGTTCAAATTGAATCTTTATCAAATTGAGTCTTTTCATCACCTGTGGAAACAAAGCAAAACTTCTTTCCCAACATAACACATGTGCTGGCTTCCATTCTGAGGTAAAGACACCTTTAAAATATATTGGATGATTTAATTCCTTAGTTTTTTTTTTTTTCTATTGTCCAATGTCTCTCCATGGCTGGTGTTCCTTTCTCATTAGCATTCAGAAAATTCAAAGTTAATAAAGCGCTGTGAAATCTATGTTTAGGGTTCTTTATCATCCTTTTCTGTTTAGAATTTCCTTTAGAGTTCCATTTGATCATTCTGTAAGTCCCTGCCCTATAGGAGTGTTTGGTATATGTGTAGTATGCTTTATATTATAATAAGCAAAAAACTCTTTCATTTCTTAGAAACATATGCTGAAGCATTGTCTGCCTTTATTTGCGCAAGTATACCCATGATAGCCATGACTTCTAGCAAATGTATAATTACAGAATCAGCCTTTTCCAAACTCAAAGCAGTTGCCCATTGAAAACCTAAATAGGTATCATATTGTGGTATGCATATTTTAATTTTCCATATTCTACAGAATGGAACACATCCATCTGCCAGATTCCGTTCCTTTGAGTACCCTTTGAGTTACTTCCTGCAGGTAATGGAGTTTGGTTGTATAAAGAACAAGTAGGACATTTCCTTACAATTTCCTTGGCGTGTTGCCATATGATAGAAGCCTTTTTTTAAACCTCTGTTATTGACATGGTGTTTTGTTTTGTTTCTTTATGAAATTCAGAGGCCTTTAGCATATTTTTATCAATAGCTGATAAATTTCATGATTCCCGTGGGCTAGAAGACCTGTATGGAATGTGTTACATATATGGGATGATTCCTGTTCCTAACCATGTCTTGTAACTGAATAAATAATTAAGTCAATTCTCTATCATCTGGTATAAATTCAGCAGTTTCAATATGTAAAATAACTCTTTCTGCATATTGTTAAACAGTAACTATGTTGAGAGGTTCTTTATGATCCATTAACACCATGAAAATAGCACATAAGTCTAACTTCTGGACATAATTATAAAGACTTAGATCCACTTTATAAATTTTCTGATTTGTAACCCACCTTTGCTGATTTACTTGAATCAGTATAGAATGTAGTGACTCCAGAATATATATATATATATATATATATATATATATATATATATATCCCATACAACTTCAAGAAGGATCTAGTTAGTTCTGTTTACAAGTTCAATTCTCTTGTTTTGGGGATAATTATTGTTAACCTCTCCTAAAAATTACTACAAGCTCTTTTCCAGCAATCACTGTCTACCCATAAGTTGTCAATTTTATCATTTCTGCTAATTGATGAAGTCTCAATTTTCCTTTTAGAATCAACTCAAAGATCTTTCCACATAAGTTTTAATTTTTTTTACTCTGTGTGGTAAAAAGATCCATTCTATGACAATATCTTCCCTCTGCATTAAAATTCCTATAGGAGAATGCTTAGAGGGTAACATGACTAGAATGCAGTTAAGCTTGGGATCTGTGTGATCCACATGTGCAATCTGTAATTCATCTTCCACTAATGGCAATTCTTTCTCAGTTTCAGATGTTAATTCCCTGGGGCTATTTAAGTCCTTGTGACCACCACCTAAGGTTTTGTTTAAATTAATCAGTTGATCAGATTTTATTCCAATAATGTGCTCTAGATGGAAAATGTCTCCTAGCAATGTTTGAGAATCATTAAGAGTCTTTAATCAGTCTCCCCTAATTTGCACCTTTTGGGGTCTAATTTTTTGTGAACCTATTTTAGAGCCTAATTAATAGATTCTCCTCTTTTTATTTGTTTCAGGAGCAATTTGTAATTCCAAACAAGGCAACTTTTTCTTTACTTGTTAAAGCATTCTCTCTAAATTATCTACATTTGAATCAGATAATAAAATGTTATTCATGTGATATAAAACTACAGATTGGTGAAATTGCTTATATATTATTTTCAATATGTGCCTTACAAAATATTGACACAAGGTGGGGTTTTTAACATTCCCTGTGGGAGAACCTTCCACTAATATCTCTTAGAAGGCTAAGAATTACTATAAGTAATCATTGTGAAGGCAATTTTTCAATTTTTCCTCTTTTTCTTGCAATTGTATACTAAAGAATCATAATTATCTAAAACAATAATTATGAGAGGCAATAGAGAAGGCAAAGTAATTCCAGACTGAAAATTTCCTATTGGCTGTGTCACCTTATTAGCACCTTATTAATGTTACCATTTTCAATTTTCCGGATATCTTTTTAAAAACAAACACAGGAGAATTCCAAGGGCTGATTGATTCCTCTATATGCTAAGCATGAAGTTGCTCCTGTACCAGGTTTTCTAAAGCCCAAAGTTTTTCTGTTGTTAAAGGCCATTGTGTAATCCACGCAGGTTCATCTGTCAGCCATTTTAAAGGTGAGCCTGTTGGTATCTTTGGAAGATTAGCAGCTACTGTGTCTTGTTCCTGTACTACCCAAGTTACTGGTGATGTTCTTTACAATACCTTCTTATAAATTTTCTAGAAACATATGTTGATCTATCTTAGGTTTCTAATTTGGGGTGGCTATTTATCTAAGTATTCCATTACTGTAATAAGTCACATCCCCACAAATTCATTGCAATATTAACAACATATGGCTTTAATATTCCTCTCTGTCCTTCTAGACCTATACATCCAAGTCATCTCACATTCTGTTTTACTTGAGATAATGTTCCAGTCCCTAAGAGTTGTCCATTTACTTCTTGAGGAGGCCAATTTGGATGCCAAGATTCTTGTTATATAATTGTTATATCTGCACCTGTGTTTACCAGGCCTTCAATAATAACATCTATTCATACTTTTAATTTTGGCCTCTGCTCATTTATGAAAATTTTCCAATATACCTACTTTATGATTTTTTTTGTTCTGTCTTTTATAGCACTTCTGTCTTCCAGAGCAGTATGTTTGCTCACAATAAGTATTAAGTTCTTCAATTGCTCTGGATAGTTGTTTCAATGGTGACAGGGAAGGACAGAACTTAATTTGGCACAAGGTTTCCCTGAGGGGCCCCTCACAGGCATTTCCCAATGGCAGCAAAAATTACCTTGGTAATCTCTGGTCGACCTATATTCCTTTGTCCAATGCCTGCCTTTGCCACCCACACCTTTTGCATAATTTAAAAGGGAGGGGCATTCTGTTTAGATTATATTTATAAAAGAATTGTTTCTAGAAACATCCTGTTTATAATTCCTTTTCAGGTGACCTTGTCTGCCACAACTAAAACATGAGACATTTTAATTGTTCTTGAAACCATTTGAAATCACCTCTTACCCATGTCTCATCATCATAGCCATGAGCTTTAATATTAATTATATCTCTGATTCAGTCTTCCAAAGGAGTTGATTCTGCTTTTAAAGGCCTAATTATCCTTTTTCATTGGGCATTAGCATTTTCAAAAGCCATTTTTCGATTATTATTGTTCTAGCATCTGAGTCTGATATTGTTCTATTGACTGCTAATGACAGTCTTTGTAAGAAATCTGTAAATGCTTCCCTTGGGCCTTGTATAACTTTTGTAAATGATAATTTTACTGCTTCTCCAATTCAATCACATGCATTCAAAGTTGCTGCACAGATTAAACTCATGAAATGATAATAATATTGGCATTGCCTTTCTAAAGTAACATAATCTCCTTCTCTAAGAATTTGATCTTAGAAGATATCTATACCTCTAGTTTTAGCCTTTTATTCAATATTCTTAGCCTCTTCTCTGAACCAGAAAGTTCATTGTAATTGTGATCCGGGCTCTAAGACAACTTTAATCAAATCTATCCAATGTACATGGATAACCTATTACAAATGGTGAATGCATGCCATATGAGATTACATCTTACTTCAATTTCCCTAAATCTAACACCTTCATAGGCTTCCAAGTAGTTCTTATAGACTCTCCCTCATTGGCCACTTCCGGTAAGGTTTTTGGATAATAGTGGTTGTTCTCTTAAGGCCTTAGAGTGTTCATTTTTAACCTTAAAATGCAATGCTGAATTTGTTTTTCCATGTAATTCCTCAGTCTGGCTTTGAATATCTCTATAATCTGTTATAATAAGTTTTTCTAAGTCCTGTATCTCAGCACTCATATCAACCAACATTTTTAGAGATAAACCAAAAATTATCAAACAACAAAGATTATCAAAATGACAAAAGTATCTCAATCCCATTTAAGTTGATTATCCTTTCATTTCCTTTTTCCATTTTTAGATCATCTAATATGTAATCATTTGCAGATCTAATTCCCACCATTTTAATAGTGTTTTCCATTGTTTAGTGTGGGCAAAAACCTCTTTTTAACTCATCACTTCCTTTAAGAATTTCCAATTAACTTACCAAATCGGCTGACAATGTTAGTGAACTAAGAGGCATAGCACACCTCTTGCTCTTTTAGACTGATTTACTCTTATATAGATCTAGGTAGTCTTGGACTCACAGAGATCTGTCTACCTCTTAATCCAGAATTCTAGGATTAAAGGTATGTACCACTACCTCCTAGCTTCTGACTCCTGGGATTTAGCATGTGTGCCTGGCTTCTTTGGCTTGTGGCTGACTTTGCTTTCTGGATCTTCAAGCAAACTAATAAATCATAAGTAGCATATCACTACACTAACTTAATCTAATGTAGATACCCCTCTCAGATCTGTCCAGAGGCTTATCCCCTAGATTATTCTAATTACTGTCAATTTGACAGCCAATATTAACATCACAGATTGGAAGAAAGTGAATAAAATCAACTGGTTTTTAGAAGGTGGTGGGTAAGACTTTCTCAAATGTGATGCATACATAAAAAGAAAAAAATGAGTGGATTTGACTCACAGATCTCAGCCTCAGTCACCTTGACTAAAATGCCATCCTTCAGCAGAGAGGACACACAGGGAGGGGCAAGCTTAAGACTGAACTTCACAATTGTTAACATAACACCCTAGCAGGGAGAAATTTAGATCAATCATGTCAACCTTTTACCATTTGGAAGCATAACACCTCCTTGGGAAAGATTCCATTCTCGTTCCTTGGCTAGTCTATGAACACCAAATGTAAAAAGGACCTCTTGCCAACAGGAAAGATGCTTAAGAGCTGTCCCTCAGAGTATTGGTAAAGCATGTGAGAAGAGAATCTGGCTTACTTGTTAAGCCCAGGAGCGGGGGCCTCCTCAGAGGAAATTGTCTAGACTGTAAGCACATTCAAAGGCATGGGAAACAGTGAGCATTGAATGCCAAGAGCAAGGTATGACTTCAAAGGTTCAAGAGTGAAGCTCTTCTAGCACAGGGGACTGTGACACAACTATGTCAGATGTTGCTGCAATCCCTGGAAATAGCCATACTCATCATAAGGCTGAGCTTACATCAAAATGACTTCCTTCCAGCTCGTGTATTTGTGAATGATATCCATGTATAAGATGGAATTCTGGAGACCAAGATGAAGCCAAGTGTAAAGCCAGTAGCAGAATATATCACTGAGACAGGACAAGACCACTTTTTGATGACATCATATGGTAGTGAAAAAGGCAGCAAAACAAACTTCTATGGGTTTATGAAGTTAGGTGACACTCTAAAATGTTTCCTATGCAAGCATGGAGACTCAATTTTGGGTCCTCAGAAACCATGTACAAACTCCAGGGATAATGATGTGCATTTGTAACTCTAGCTCTGTGAAGAAAGAGACAGCTCAGTCCCTGGGAACGTCTGGCCAGCTAACCTAGCACTTAAGTGAGCACCAAGCCAAAGAGACTGAGTATTGGAAAACCAGGTGCAGCCTAGGAAGATGGCTCAGTAGTTATTGTGCACTGTTCAAGATTAGAACCCATTGAAACCAGGACACAATTGTGAGATGGCATGCGGAGACAAGAGAATCCTTGGAAACTTTCTGTAGGCAGAGTTTTTTGGCAGGTTCAGCTCCCCAAATAACAACACAGAGGCTTATTATTAATTATAAATGCTCAGTCAATAGCATAGGCTTCTCACTATCTAGTTTTTACAACTTAAATTAACCCTTATTTCTTATCTACACTCTGTCACATGGTGGTACCTTTTTTGAGCATGTCATGTTCATCTCCTGTTTCCTCTTTGTGTGGCTGGAGACTCTACCCTCCTTCTTCCCTGCCTTTCTTTTTGTCTGGTTTCCCTGCCTACATTCTTCCTGCCTAGCTATTGACCAGTTGGCTCATTATAAAACCAATGAGAGTAATATGTATTCGCAGTATACAAAATGGTTGTTCCACAGCAACTTTCAGGCCAACTACCTTGGCATACACAGCATTGAACAAGAAACCCTGCCTCAAACAAAGTGGACAACAATGACTAGAACTCAGTTTTACTCTCTGACTTTGCAAGAGTGACGGGGCAAAAGTACTGTCTCACTCACACATTTATAGATGCACACACACACACACACACACACACACACACACACACAACTGAATAATAAAATTAATCAATTAATTAAAGGGTGACAGGCTTCTGAGAAACAAATACCTAAGCTTGACTTCTAGCCTCCACATATACAGACAGTGAACACACCCTCTTTTCTACACTTACACACACAGAGGTTTTGGGGTTTGTTTTGGTTTTACTTTGAAAAAAAGAACTATAGACATCTGAGATTAGCTATTTTTGTTTATTTGTTTGTTTTTAAAACAGGCCAGTTTTGAAACATTCGGGTAAATCAGAGTTAACAGGAAGAAATATGTAGTAGAATTTCTATTAAGCAAGCAAAAGGGTGTTTGAGCTATTAAAGAACATAAGAGGTTTGACTCCATGTATTAAAAAGGACTCACTGCCAGCTAGAGTTAACACAGTGGCTCCACTTTTATTGATATTTAAATTTTCCCACAAGAGAGAGACTATACATTTACATATTGTCATATATATCTGTCTGTCCATCCATTTGTCTTCCAAAATGATTTTGTAATTATGGGAAACATTTACTCTTTCTGACTGCTCATCATTCCAAATCCTCATTTTGGCTACATAACTACTCGTGCCCTGTTCCATGTAGTTCAGATGGAGCTGCATAAGCACAGAGTGATGGAAGCCATGCTTATCCGAGGAAATGATGACTCTGTGGCCCTAGCTATTAGGAGTCTTTCTATGACTTTCTGAGTTGAGTGTTTGTTGTGATACGGGGATTTCTCTAGAATCAGACCTTCAAAGGATAATGAAAACCTGAAACCAGTTGCCAAGTGTAAACTTTGATAACTGGAGATTGAAAAGTGCTATTATTTCCATCTCAAAGGATTGAAAACATCTCAATAAGTGGTTCTCAATCTGTGGGTCACAAGCCTACAAGGCTCATATATCAGACATTTATATTACAATTCATAACAACAGCAAAATTATAGTTATGAAGTAGCAATGAAATACTTTTACAGATGGGGATCACCACAACATGAGGGACTGTGTTAAAGGTCTGCCGAATTAGGAAGGTTGAGAACCACTGTTCTAGATGAGAGCAGTTGTTTTTGAAGGGAAGGGCAATGGGCCCTCTGACTGATACAGTTGGATTCATTAAAATCAAAAGTGGGAAATAAAGAGAAGACTGGGAATGGAACAGCATTCCACACCTCACAGAGAAGTAGAGTGCCCTTCTCAAGTTCAAAAGTCAGAGAATCCAGAGTAAATGATGCTGGTGATATCTCTGGATCTCTTGGTAACAGATTCTCAGCAGTGACATATAGCAGAGACAGACAAAGCAGCAAGTAAATGTGTTTGGCTCCTGATTCTGTCTCATGATGAAGATACCTTTTTATTATTTTTGAATATTAATGCACGAAAACTCATCAATAAACAGAAATCTGCCTTTGATAAGGGTATTTTATTGTGCAAATTACCTCATGCTTTACAGAAGGACTGTGGTAATGACCCCATGTCCGTGTGGACCCTGACACATAAAGTCTGCTCTGGAAGGGCAGACTCAAGCCTAGTGACAGAGATTGTTTCTTCTCTTGCTTTGGTGGTGTACTGTCAGCTTGCTGTTGCTGGGACATATTGCTTAAAGGAAAGGCTCATTTTAGCAATTTGAGAAGTGTCAGTACTGGCCTGTCATAGCAGTGGAGACCATGATGGAGCAGAGGGCGAGAGGGGAAGAGGATACATGCCAGTGTCTCAGCATCTCCTTTAGAGTTTTGCTCCCATTGCTCTAATTTCCCATACCATATAAGTTCCTACTCCTCCAAAATACACCCTAAGTATCAAAAAAAAAGACTCAAAAATATGACTTTGGGGGGAACATTTGAGATTCAACCTGAAGCAAGTTGTACCAAAACATAACTTATACGTGATACATACCCCAATGCATGGGATAGTGTCCTATACAAATATTCATGGCATCTATGTAGTTGTATATATGGATGTTTTGTACATACATGAACAACAACTACATACACATTACTGATCTATCAATAAGGAAAGAAGCAAGTCATTTAAGTCAGGAGTCCTGTACTAAATAGCACATTCCTTTGCTTCAAACTAAACATTTTTCCAGGTTTGTAGACAAGCACCAAAGTAGATTTTGTGTTTTGTTCTCATTTGTTTTTTCATCTTTTTCTCCAAAAAGGTAAATATGGGCTGTGAGTGCTTAGAAAAGAAGAGTCTGGCTTTACCCATTTCTTCATAATTAATTCGGCACCAAATATTTACATAGCCACAGATCAACAAATGTAACTGATTTATAGATTTATTCAGCTTTGAATGGATCTCAGTCCTTACATTCTGCCCAACACAAAATCCTTTCAGTGACATACACAACTTCACCACTACTCCATAGGTAACCAGAGTGCCTCATTTGACACAGTTGCTAACTAGTTTTTCTTACCAACCCCACCTCACCTAACTACCAACATTCCACATCAACAAGAACTATAATTGAGAGGGATCTTCCCAGATGTCAACCAGAGGCCTGGTGCCTCAATCAGTTCTTCAAATAGCATGTACAATGAAGTAAGTTTGCCTGTGATTGGCCATTGACACAGTAAAGCAGCAGGTAAGCACAAGCCCTTGACATCTCCATTCATTTTTATAGTGGCTAAATTGTATTAAAGTCCAGCAAAATTGGAGTTAATTTTATTTAGCACAAATGAGCTTTAAAACAACCTTTCCAATTAGCATAGTTCAGCGATTTTACCATCCCATAGTGATTATGAAAAATTACTGCCCTCCATATAAGATCAGACTTTATTAAGTATTATATCATTATTGTAGAAGATGCTCAGCACAGTAACAGGGGAGGGGAGGGTTGCTTCCTAGTGTTTTAAAATGGGTGGATGGCAGCTCGATGAAACTCAGTCTGCAGGAAGGAGTCTAGAACTCTACAGAAGGTCCTGTTCAGTTCAGTGTGGACCAACTTTAGTGTGAATATCATTTTGGGGGTTTTTGTTGTTGTTCTCAGTCATGTATTTAGGTTAAAGAGAAAACAGTCTGCTTCAATCACCAATACCACTCTCAATTTTCCAAGGCTGGTCTTGAAGCAGTCTCGTAGCTTCACACACAGTGCTGGGCTAATATAGCCCCTTCCTATAGCATTTTCCTAAAAGGGGACATTCTGAAATATAGACTGCTACATTTAAAAAAACTTCCTGAACTAGAAGTTGGGGAAATGGTTCAGTCAGTAAAGAGGACCTGAGTAAGGTACAAAAACACAAATTGAAATCCCAGTTTGGGAGAATTAGAGATGGGTGGTCCCCTGAGGTTTACTGCACAATCTATAAAAATTGGTAAACTGAGTTCCATGGGTGACCTTGTCTCAAAATATAAGGTAGAAGGTGACTGAGGAAGAAACCTATCACAGACTTCTGGCCTCCACATGTATACAAACATATCCCTATACACAAATAAACACACTCAGACACAAACATATGTGTGTGTATGTAAACAAAGTAATATTTTCTAAACTAAAACCGAAAGGACACTAAACTTTATAAAGAAGACTTTATTTGTGTATTTATTTATTTATTTATTTATTTATTTATTTATTTATTTATTTATTTGAGAGCTTTTATGTCAAGAATAAGGAAATTTCATGGAACTGTCTAGACTGGTTGACTTGAAATGACAAACAGTATATTGAGTAATCTAAGAATACCTCTCTAATTGTGTAACATAATTGCAGTGTTTTCTTTCTCCTTTTCTCTTAAAACAAATAGATGACATCTATTTAAGCATGAATAAAAAGGCCACAGTAATCTTCATCAGATAGCCCTAATACATACACCCTTTCCAAGCTGGACCATGCTACTCCATCTGACCAGTTTGCCATGTCACGAAGTTGTAACAGTGAGAAGGCTCGTTGTAATCTTGTAGTATTTCTCTTTACCATGACAATAAAAAGGCCAGATAATTCAGGGCGGAGCAGACCTAAGGCAGTACAATCGACATCAAACAGATTTTGTAAGTGTGAATGAGCTGATTGCTTTCACTGTTTTAGTACATTTTGTGCTGCTGTTCTGCTGCACCTGGCACTATGTGATTTTTATCAAGCAGAAGTTTATTGTCTCACAGTTCAGGAAGCTGGAAAGTCACTATGAGGATGCCAGCACTGATAATGCCTTTCCTCTGTGGCCTGTGCTGTCCCAAGCCAGAGGTACATTTGGTGGGAGGACAGAGAGAAGAGCCAGCAAAAGGAAGCAACAAGAACTTTGTTCTGTCTATGAAAGCAGAGCCTCCTAAGGATCCCCTTCTCAATTCTATCATCAGGATGCTTAAATGTCACAGAGGGAACAGATATGCAAGCCACATATGGAATGAACAAGCCAAGCAAAGAAATTTCCAGTGTCTTATGAATTTTGTTTGTTTGGTTTATTTATTTTTTCCTTTCTTTTGTTTTAGAGGGTGGGTGAATTAAGTTAGCCTGGCCTAGCCCAAATAAAGTAACAACCAGCCATCTCTCAATGGAAGTCTGTTTGTCTAGAGCTTGGTGGCTACTGCCTGGGTCAGCATCTCCCTTTAGCAAGAATGGTGGTAATTCAGTCAGCTCTCCTTCCTAACTACCTTGTCCTATCTTCAAGAAATTTCATAGATCTTTTTAACCCCAATCCCTCATTACTCCTCTCAATCTATGTGTATATGTGTGTGTGAGAGAGAGTGTGTATGGGGGAGAGAGGGGGGGGGAGGGAGGGAAGGAGGGAGGGAGAGAGAGAGAGAGAGAGAGAGAGAGAGAGAGAGAGAGAGAGAGAGAGAGAGAGAGAGAGAGAGAAAATGATGTAGGGGTTAGGGAGTTCCAGGGTAGGGGATTCCCACCCACTAACTCTTATTCTGCCCTGGATTATGAAGCATGTATCCCCTGTTGGAATAGTTCAAACTAGGAAAGAATACTATGTCTAGACAAGCAGACTATGTCTGGAAAATCAAATTCCATTGTTAGATTGCTGGTTGTTGCTTTATTTGGGCCAGGCCAGGCTAACTTAATCCACCCAAACAAAACAAAAAAGCACTCAAATAAGTAAATCAAACAAACAAAATCAATGCTAACTGTTTGGAACCACTTTATTGTCAAGTGTGCATTCTCCTTCATATGGAGTCCCTTTTTATCTACCTATTCATTCCTCTGGACTTATAAGTTCTAAACTATAATGCAGAGCTATAATTACTCCATCAGTTCTGTAAAGGACATTTTTTTAACCACCCCCAACTCTTCTAATTTTTTTTAATCCCCATAAAAGCAAATGTGAATGCCCCACATGAAGCGTCAGAATATACTGCCTTATGGGAGGGGGAAGAAAGGGTTCCAGCTCTTCTCCCTAATGTTCTGCTTAAAGTTTTGACCTGTTCATTTTAATCTACAATATTGTACTACATCACAAAAATGATGAAGTCTACCTTTATTAGTAGTTTATGTATATGTGGGGGGAGGGGAGTTCGATGGACTTCAGAGACTAAGCAATAGCTTTGGTTTCAAAATGCAGTCTTCCATGGAGGTGGAATCTGTGCTGAGCATGCCGGATAGAAAGCTGGTGTCCCTGACTCTGGCCCTCAGTGTACTGGCACTCTCTCCCTATTTGTTCTGAAGAGCTACCAAAGCAGACAGACCTCTGTTAAAAGAGCCACAGAACCACCAAAGGCTTGAGGAACAACAGGGAAGAGGGGATGGAAAGAATGTGTGAGGAGAGGAGAGAGTGCTGTGAAATGCTGTTCCAGCAATGGCTTGCTTGCCTTGCTGAGATTTGCACTAGACTGGGCCCATTAACTTTTCATCATGAATGGGGGAGGGGCTCATGAGGCCCCACTGCTCTCTAAGGAGATGAGGGACAAGGTGAAAGTCAAGTGCAGCTGAAGCCTCTGTGGGCAGCAGAGGAGGGGTGGCTCCTCCTAGGTCAAAATGGAGTCTGTCACTTGCTGAGATACAATTTGTACTTTTTTTCCTAAGCCACCAGCTGAGTCCCTCTCTATTTCCTCCACACTGAGTCACCGGCCAATCACCAGCCACAGATGGGGTTCTGGCAGCAGTAGCATTTCTATACCCCCCCTCCACCTCCCATTCCACCAGCTTCTCTTTCCAAAGGTTCTATTTGGTAATGGAAAGTGGAGGGGGAAAAAAGCCTTTGAAATCCATTTGGCAGTTCTGAGCACTGCTTCTAAAGGATTATTTCTGAAGCTACAAGGAGTGTTTGCAAAAGGCACTTGGTTCCTTGACACCTAAAGTGTATTAAATGTATCTGTCTGCTGCTGTACAAGACTGATCTATGAGACCAGTAACTGTAGCTACAGAGTGTTATTATGTCATGTGTAGTTCCATCTAAAGTCCACTGATACTACTGCATGCCTAGCCGTGAAAGTATTTATTTAATGCATTTTTTCCAGAAGTCTGGGGATAATTGTTCAGGGGGTAAAATTACTTGCTATTCATACATTAGGACATGAGTTGGGGTTCCCAATACCCACGCATAAATCACCTGTGATCCTTAGCTCTGGTGGGAAGTTATCACTGGGGAGACAGAAAGATCCCTAGAGCTTGCTGGCAGTTAGCCCATCTGACACACGGTAAGCTTAGTGAGAGACTTCCTCTTAGGGAATAAGGTGGAGAGTGACAGAGGAGGACATTAGACAGCTTGTGCATGGGCATACATACATACACATACACACACATATACATACACACACATACACATATACATACACATACATACATATGCATACATACATGCACATATACACATACATGTACACATACAAACACATGCACATATACACACATGCACACATACACATATAATATACACATACATACATAAACACAGAGCAGATGTCAAAATGCATTGTTTCAATTTTTATAACGTCTGATGCTCTACTGAAAATCCACTACTATCTATTAATAGAAACAAAGTAAAATTATTTTCCCTTTTGAAGACATGAGTGCTATGAAGTAATCCAGTATTTCACAGCTTCCTTTTCCAGTCATCATGACTTGTGAGATGACTGACTTTGTGGTTCACTTGGAGGAGGATGTATCTGACTGACTGGCAGAAAAAGTGAGTGATGTCTCTAGATGTTCCAGGTATCCAGCTCTGAAAGTCTACAATTAACAAAAGCTATGATTCCAGAGGTATAACAGGAGTATTCCATATTGTGAAAAGAAAATAAGCAAATATAGAAACACACCCTCACTGAATTCAGATCAAGTTGGCAAGCCAAAGCAATCCTTAAACCACCCCAAAGAGCCACTTTGCAAATATTAATTTAAGTGGCTAAACAACAATTATGTGTGTATGCCTTTTCTTTTTGAATTAGACTTCAACTTCCCTGAAAATAGGACTAATGCTTTTAATTCAGAATGAAACTTCCCAAGATTCTAACCTATTGTTTCTTTGGTGACATCCCATTTTACCTCTGATTCTATTCTCCCCAGCTGTGAACGTGAATTAAGCAAATTAAAGAGCAGCCACGTATACTCACTGGACTGACTGAAACTGGCAGTGCATACCCAAGACATCAATGTATAGAACTCCATAAAAAAAAATTGCTACAGACATGAGCTGCTCAACTCTTTGGGGAGATAAATATGCTACATGGTTATAAGAGTCTAGTAAAGCTTCAACTGTGAGACTGACAGTCTCGGTGATCATCCAGTTATTAGGCTTTGAACAAAACAACAGCATAGAAGGAGCATAGAATAGTCAAGTTCATCTTTGTATGAGTTGGTTAGAATGAGAATGGCCTAGATAGGGCTCGTATTTGAATGTTTGGTTCCTAGTTGGTGGAACTGTTTGGGAAGGATTAGTGGGTGTGGCTTTGTTGGAAGAGTTGTGTCACTGAGTGTGGTGGGCCTCAGTCCCCCTTTCTCTGCATACTAATTGTGGATAAGATGCAAGCTTTCAGCTACTGCTCCGGTACCATGCCTACCCACCTGCTGCCATACTTCCCACCACGATGATGGTCATGGAGTCACCCATTCAAACTGTATGCAAGCCTTCAATTAAATGTTTTCTTTTTATGTTATCTTGGTTATAGTGTTTTTCCAGCAATAGAAAAGTAATTAAGACAGAGGTCCCTTTTTATTACAAGGGATTTTGAAATTCTACTGAAATAAGCGAGAAAGTCTAATTCTATGCAGCCATCTCTTCAGAGTTGGACTATCTCGAATATGGAGAGACACAGATGTTCAACTGTGTACCTTGAACTTGGTATGAAGGGGAGTGCCAAATGGAACTTGATGTCAATATGAAGGGGACACTGCTGGTAGAACATGATGTCACTATTAAGGGCAAATCGCTGGTAGAACATGATGTCATCATGAAGGGGATATTACTGGTAGAACATGACATCAATATGAAGGAGACACTCAATTTGGCCCAGTGTTTTACATTTTTATTTCTAGCTTGAAAGTAAATTATGACTTCTGCTCTGTTGCAGGCTCAGACTTTTTTTTTCCCCTGTGGAAAGCTTCAGAGCCTAAAGCCAAGTTTGACCTGAAAAGCTCTGAGACTTGACTCTTGGCTGTGTCCTTTAGACCCATCATATAAAAGAACACTAGATACCCAATAACGGAAATAGAGTCTTCTGAATTCTTCTGTGTGCCCAGAGGGATTAACTTCTATGTGAGCTCTTCTAAAATTAGCCTAGCTTTTCTAACCACCTCCTCCCATCTATTTGCTTGTCCTTTTCATGGCTTAGGAAAAAAGAATACTTCAAAAGTCTCCAAAAGCAGACATTAAATACTTAATCATACAAAATATATAGAATTGTTCCAACATGCCTATTGTATGTGCATCTGCCCCCCCCCACACACACACAGACGCACGGTGTCAGGAGGGGGGATTGGCTAATATAATGATGTCTGTGTTTAATTCTGAAACAACAAAATATTGTAAGGCCATATACTGATTTTTACATAAAGAAAAATTTTTTATTACATCAATATATGGACTAGCTCCTGGGAGGTACTAAAGAGAAAAGGTAGAGTAAAGAAAAGAACTCAAAAGTAGTTAGCCTTTGGAATATGCTAGGCACAGTGCCTTCCTGCTGTGTGTGCAGCCAAGGGCATCAGGTTTCCAGGATCATATGGGATAGTTGAAGGATAAGAAGGACAACAGCAAAAGCAACATTGAAAATAAACACAATTCCCTCCTAGAAAATGGGACAGGTCATCCAGATGAAAGGATTCTTTACACCCCTCTAAGACATGTGACCTTCAGCAGCCCTTCAGAAACTCCTCTAAGTATATTTTGTAAAATGGGAACATGCAGTCTGAGGAGATAGATTGGAGTACATGAAGGCACTTGACATGGAAGGAACCCAAAAATGAATCTACAGAACCCCCACAGAAGCCTAAAAGATAGCTAACTATTTGTAATCCCATCACTCCTACAGAGATGTGAGCCAGAAACAAAGGAATCCCCCAAAAGTCTATGCATCAATAAAATGACACAGTGGCCTTGACTCAGACAAGGTGGAAGATAAGAACCCATATGCCAAGGTTTCCTTTGACCACACATGTGCCACGGCACACATATACACCTTTTACATACATAAATGTATATAGCCATAAACACACACACACACACACACACTGGAAAAATTAAAAGCACTCTATTATAAAAACACTATTAATAAATTAATTTTTAAAAGTTTGGAGAAATACAGGCAAGTGTAGTTCAACCCTTGTGCTCATTGCTGACTGTGTAGAATGATAGGTCTCTCACTCATTCCTTGTGACATTCAAAGCCATTCTTTTTTCCATTTATTTGTATGCATGTGTGTGTGTGTGTGTGTGTGTGTGTGTGTGTGTGTGTGTGTGTAAATGTATGTGGACTCATTACATTGTTCATGAAATGGACAGGAAACAAGTTGTGAGTAGTTCTCTCTTTCCACCATGTAGATCAGGTTTTAACATGCAGATGAATAGTCTACAAGTATAACCCTGTTGGCGTCACAAATTCTCTGTTGATATAGAGTTGATCTATATAATTTCCTTTTGGATAAATATGTGTTGGCTCATAGGAAACACCACTTTGAAAGCTTGGTGGCTGGTGTGTTATCTATGAACTGCCTATCCATAGCCTTGTGTATTTGAAGGTTCTAATGACTTTATTCATAAACTTAATAACATTTATAATTATCAATAAGTACAATGTTTTACTCTTGAAATAAACAAGATACATTTGTATTTTAAGTAGACATAATTTCTTTTTAATTTATATCTTTTTTAAATTTTTTTTAGGCAGGGTCTCTTTGTTGCCTAATTGACCTCAAATTCTCCAAATGACTGAAGATGGCCTTGAATTCTTGAATTCTTGGCATCTCTTCCTTGATGGAGTATGTCCTTCTATATATATGTTTCTCTTATTGGTTGATAAATCCACTGATTGGCCAGTAGCCAGGCAGACAGTATAGGCAGAGCTAGGAGACAACAAGAATTCTGGGGAGAGGAAGGCAGAAAGAAGCTACTAGGGAGATACCATGTAACCACTGAAGCATTCTCTGGCAAGATAGACCATGTGGAAATATTTAAATTAATAAAAATTGGTTAATATTTAAGAGAGAGCTAATCAATAAAAAGCCTGAGCTATCAGCCAAACTGATAAGTCTCTGTGTGTTTATTTTGGGCTAGACATCTGTGGGGCCAGGCAGGAAAAAACACCATGTACAAAATGGTACTCCCAAGGTGGGGCAATAATTTCCACATAAAACCTGACAAAAGCTTAAAAAGGGATTCTAAAACCAAAAGAACAAAGTCAAGTACAGTTTCTTGGTAATAGCATTTTCTCAGGTGGGCTCTGTTTACTAGAGACAAGCAGAGGCTCATAGCTCCTTTAAGAGAGGCTTCCTGACTCAGCATTAGTGGCAAAAACTGCATGGCTTTTTTAAGAGGCCCTGCCACAAAACAACATTTTTATGATATTTTTTAATTTAAATTTGAAACAAGCTTGTTTTACATGTCAGTCCCAGTTCCCTCACCCTCCCCTCCTCCTCTGTCCCTTCCAAACCCTTATTCCATCCCCTTTCTGTGTCCCAGGCAGGGTGAGACCTTCCATGAGGGATCTTCAAAGTCTGTCATATCTTTTGGAGCAGAACCTAAGCCCTCCCGCATGTGTTTAGGCTGAGAGACTATCCCTCCATGTGGCTACCAAACAACTGAATGGTGTTTCCAAGCATCCAGTGGCATGTTCTTGGTGGTGGCATGGACCTAAAAACTCTGGATAGTTGTGCCAATAAGCATGGCTCCCACCAGTACTCCACCATGAAGCTACTCTCAGAAATAGGGCAGAGCCAGCTACCACTTTTAATTTTAGTTAGCTGTTTAGCAGATACGACTGATATGGTTAGAAAAACAGAGATGTTCAGTATAGACAGATTCCAATGAAGAAAAACCTCTAAATGGTTTGTAGTGTGTTTTTAAATATGCGTATGCTTGGAAGAGAAAGAAAAAGGATAAAGTCCTTAAAAAAGAAATAAAGTAGCTGGGTGTAGTGGCACATGCCTTTAATCCCAGCACTCCGGGGTGGGGGAGAGGGGCAGAGGCAGGCAGATTTCTGTGATTTCAAAACCAGCCCGATGTATAGAGTGAATTCCAGGACAGCCAAAGACACACAGAGAAACCCTGTCTCAATAAACTAAAAATAAAAAGTAAAAAAATAGAGTAATTTCAAAAAGCCACATTATGATAGAAAATACACAGAAAGTCTGGCTACTGCATGTTATTGTGTTGCCTTTTAATTGTTTAATTGTTTAAATAGCAACAGCTGCTAACCTTACATTTATTTAGACAGAAAAGAGGAGAAAATGGGGTTGTCCTTCTGTGTATATGTTTTTCTTATTGGTTAATTAATAAAACACTGATTGGCCAGTAGCCAGGCAGAAAACATAGGCAGAGCGAGCAGATGAGGAGAATTATGGGGAGAGGAAAGCAGAGAAAAGTTGCCAGAGAGATGCCATGTAGCCACTGGAAGAGCAACATGCTAGAACATTTTCTGGTAACCTAAGACTATGTGGAAATACTTAGATTAATAAAAATTGGTTAATAATTAAGAGAGAGCTAGATAACCAATAAGAAGCCTGAGCCATTAGCCAAACTATTTATAATTAATATAAGTCTCTGTGTGTTTATCTGGGGTTAAATGACTGTAGAAAGAACCAGGTAGAACAGAAACTCCATCTATACTTTCTCAGCCTCTTAGTGCTGGCATAATAGTTTTACAGTTGAGCACAAGCATTACCTGTATTTACACACTTCTTCAGGGCATTTGTCTTGTTCTTGCTACTGCTTGTGTTATGGATCAGTTAGACTGAACCAAAAATGTAACATGTTCTCCACAAAACAAATTGAAAGGATCAGAATTGAATTACAGATGAAGACATACATTCCACAGTCCTGATGGTGAGGGTGATCTGAATGGCGTGTATTTGGGTGCCTCTTTCCTATGAAGGAGTCTGTAAAGAGCTTAGTAAGGAACTGAACCTGAACTGTGGGAAGGGCCCCTTCCTGATTCCCAAGCTCAACCACCCTCCTGTCACTGCTCTTTTCCTCTATATGTTTCTGAGACCACATGTCATAGATGGCTGTATTTGGATGTGCCTTTTTCCTTCTGAGATTATCATTTCTTTAGGGAATCCCTGAGAATCTGCTGGGAATATTCATCAAGGCAGCCCTGCCCCAGGGCTGGTATTTTTCTGGGCCACTTGGAACTTCTTAACAATTGCTTTAAAAATTGTCCTCTTGTTGCCTATGCCCTCCAGCCCCTCCTTTGGAGACATTTTCCCTCATTAAACACAGTCAGGAAAAAAAAATCCTAGGCAAAGTTACTTTCTTCGTGGCTCTGTCCACAGCTTGCCCATGGTTCAGTTACATGGCTCTAATGCCTCCAACTATAAATACAAGGTGAAATACTTCCGCATGAGGCAACACAGCCATTTCTACCTTTCAGGAAGTAAAATGTGAGTATTAATCAAAAAGGAGGGAAAATGACTACTTACCATATGCACAGAACAAAAATCCTATTTCCAATTAATAATGATATAAATTTGAGTCAGAATAGCCGATTTGCCAGCATGAAATCCCCATCAGGAAAGTGTTCCTCCTTTCCTAATATAAGAGCTCATTCATGTTCAAACAATAGAGCACCTGAGAGGTCCAGCCTTTTCATTAATGCCTATAACTATGGCCCTGTAGAGCTGTCACCTGCTTAAAGGGATGCAGAATTATCCCACAGGCTGACTAATACAAGCATCACCATAACATAGGACTGGCCAGAATAGCCATACAGTGAGGACAGCACTCAGGGGAAAGGGCCCTGGACTTGACCACGCTCCTAAAAGGCTTGAGTGGCTGAGCCTCTCTGAATCTCTTCTCCTCATTGTCGAATGGAAAGGGATGAGTGGCTTGCAGATATAGGAGGTAATTGATAATGGGGATTGGGTGTCCTTTTCCTTTAACCCTAATAGTGTGAGCAGAATCTGCTTTAATATCTTCTGTTAAATGAAATTCCTAGAAAAAAAGGAAAACAAAACAACATCAAAAAGACAAAAAACAAAAAATCCTGCCACACTTACATTAAACATTTCACAAGGCTGATTAATTACAGGAACTTCAGTGATTGTGGGGAGTTGGAATGTTGAAATACCAAATTAATCCTGGCCTATCTTAACCCCTGAAAAGCCATTTATTACCAAGCTCTTTATATGACTTCACATCTTCCTGACTCTTTAGAAATGCACAGATAAGACCTCTTGCTTCCATCAAGCCTAAAGTTAAGAATATCACAGGCTAGCATCCAAGGCCTAAAGCAGATGTTTCCTCATTTTACTGTGACCCAGCTACGTGTTTCCATCAATATGATTATGGGTTGCTTTCTTGGTGCTGTTGCTACAAAAGCTTTATAAAACTTTACCATGCTTGGATGTGGTATTTAAGTGAAACTTCAATCTGTATCCATGGGCCATGGTCACTCATATTTAAGCCCAGAATAAACCCTCTCTCACTCTCTTTAAAGTGAAAGCTGTGTTTCTAGTGGTAACACCTGTCTGTTGTCATGGGAGTGGGGTATAAGCAGACCTCCATCATGTCTTATACCATGCTTCAAAGAGAACTTCTCCCTTCTCTGTCCCTTGGCATTGAAAAAGAACTTTCCTAACTACCACTTATCTATAACTACAAAAATATGTCAGAGGCAGAGCATATATCTTGCATCTTAGAATAAGGCTGACTTAGGAATATTGTCTTCAGAACCCAACACTTAGAGACAGGGATCCCCTTGTCTTGTGTTTGAGGTATGTAATGTTGAAGAGTGAATAGCAAAAGGGCTTTGTCCCTGTTAGTATAGAATTTGTATTTACATTTTAATATCTTATTCCTTCTAATAAATGCATAGTATATATAGTAGAGATATAGTCAATTAAAGATACCTTCAAACATAAGACAGAATTCAAAGACTGAATGTAAAATATTCACCTAAGACAAATGACATACATAAAGATAATTTAGAAACACTAAGAAACAAAAAAGGGGGAAAATTAAATTTACATGTTAAGAAAGTAAGCTAAATGAAAAAGATCAACAAAAAAAAAAAAACAGCACTGAAAAGAGGTGTCAAATACAAATAGTGGTGATATGGATAATCGTAGAAGAGTCAAGAGAGTGCTGAATCTAATAATTCCTTTAGGAAACCATAGAAGTGTCCCAACAAGCCTTTTGGAACTTTCAGAGTGTAGGGTGTAATTTGGGGGGAGGGGGGATTGGTATTTTGTTTTATTTTTGTAGTGCTGGAAATTGAATTTAAGATCTTGCCCATACCAGGCAAGTGCTTTATCAACAGGCCTGCATCAACAGTAGCTTGGTGTGTGCAAAGTACCATGCTGACTGTCAGAGTAGAGGCAGAAAACCTGGGTTCAAGGCCCAGACACATCATTTTACTGCAGCAGTTTCCTCAAAGCACCTGACTTCTCTAGTCCTCATTTCCCCAACCAAGGTGCATGTGTTACGAGATTAAACATGGTAAATGAGATCATTCACCAAGCTAGTGTAGGTGACCAGGTTTAAACATTGTGGAAACAAATAAAACAAAGACTCAAAGAAACACGTAGTAGCCTGAAAGGTTGGGTCCATGGTCCTGAATAACAACAATAGGTGCAAGCTGAGGACCTGTGCCTAGGGAGAGACCCATTCCCTAGTGGTATTTAGGTCTCCAAATGGATGTGGTGCACCTACACTCTGCTTCAGCTTGACAAGTAACTGTGTGGACAAAAGGCTAACATCTCTATCCCTGGATAGATGTTCTCTTTAGCCCATTCAGCTTACCAACTCTGTCACTCCTTAATGCTCTCATCAGCAAAGGAAAAGCCAGCGTGTACATTCTCCTCTTCCTCTGTAATTTTAGTCAGAGGAGGTAAAAGCAAATAATGGTTTGAAATTAAAAATTGATGGTCAGGTGATCTGAAAACAAAAACAAAAGAACGTTTAAAAATTATCCCCTCTGCCACTCATAGGCACCATGGTGCTCGCTCAGTCTTCTGTTCATTTGCTTGATTTCTTGATCAATTTGGTTTCTATTTGACAATTAAGTCAGTAGATTTTCCCACAATCATTAATCATTCATTTTTTATATATTTAACTCTAAAATACCACCTTGGTTTTTGTTACTATTATCATTATTGTTGGTATGTTAGTCACTGTTTTTGTTTTGGTTTTTTGTTTGTTTGGTTGGTTGGGTTTTGGGTTTTGGTTTTTTTTGTTTTTTTCTTTTTTTTTTTTTTTCTGCAAAGAGACACCATACCTGAAGCAATTCTTTAAAAAAAAAAAAAAAGAAAGAAAGCATTTAACTGGGGACTTGCTTATATAGATTCAGAGGTTTAGTTCATTATCATGTGCCAGGGAGCATGGTGGCATGACCTAAGTAATGACCTAAGTAGTAGCTGAGCTTTACATCCCAAGCCACAGGCAGAGAGACTGGGGTGTGGTGTGGGTTTTGAGACCTCAAAGCCCACCCCAGGGGCATGCTCTCCTCCTAATCCTTCTACTTCTCACAAATATTTCTACTCCCTGGGGACCAGAAATTCAAATAGATGAGCCTATGGGGCCTATGAGGCCATTCTTATTCAAACCATAACTGGGTTAGCATTCAAAATATTGAGTCTCATCATGGTCTCTCCATACACACATGGTATTATATTTTGCTCTCATTTCTTCCCCTCCTCAACTACTTCCTGTCATCACTCCCCTCCAACAGGTTCTTTACATAATAGAAAAATTATTCTGCTTTGCCCAGGCTGTTTGCAAGATGAGGTTACAGGTGTTTTGTCCTACACTGTCAATTCCCCCACTTCAAATGTGGTTTGTTTTCTTGACACGGTGTTTTGAAATGACACACTTTGTGAGAATTTTAGATTCATTAAAATACCTGGAAGCATTTCTTTTCATAGAAAGTGTTAGCTATCTGCTTATATGCTTTGAATGTAAAAGGCTGTGCCATATGCCACCATATCTTTCAGATTTTGTCTAGGGGATGCTGAAAATGTGATAGGAAAACAAGGAGATTCTGTCATCTACATGGTGTACTTGTGAGTCACCTAACAGCTAGGTGACTCATCTATCCCAGCTGTGGGCACCATGTAGCTGAACAACTGAATGGTGAGCTAAAGCGTTCATTCCCACCAGGACATTTTACTTTGTCCCCTTATAGATGGTATCTAATGTTGTGTGGGCATGCTTACAAATAGACAGATTTCCTGAAACAACAGCCTTGAGCAATTACTTCAAATAGGAAATTTGGGGTCAGCTATTTCCTTCATCTCTGGCTAGACATTTCTATCAATGAGTGACTCTTTTTTTTTTTTTTTTTCTTTAGTTTCTTCAAAAATCCCCAGTGTCATGCCAGAGAAATCTGGAAGAAGGGCCAAGCTTTATCGCCTCCTGCAATACAGGGCCAAAAAACTGCTGACCATGATGATAAACACAAATTGCTGGTACATGATTCTCAGCAGGAATGTAGCAAGGACTGAAAGAATGACAAAACATGACAAAGTCTCTACCAGTGGAATTTACATGATGCATCATGCTAAAGGCTGAATAATTTTGCATGGTCTCATTGGATTCATACAATTTTATAATGCAAAAGCTGTCACTGCCACCTTATTTCAATCAAGCATGTAAAAATCCTTGAGAAATATAAAGCAACAAGGGTTGATGTTTGTATTTGAAGAAAAGCATTCAAAGCACACTTGTTAATAATAAGTCTAGAGTAGCTTGTCTGGGTTGGAGCTGGCCAGCCTCCTTAAAGCAACTTGGAACACTTGCAATTCAAATCATCCCAGGCTAGGGAAGTGTAATAATGGCACACCCTCCTGGCAACCTCATATGTCAGAGTAATAATGGCAGCCAGCCTTGTCCTGATCCAAACTTTCATTACTGAATTCTCAGTCAATGTCTTATAGTCTTTTGGCAAAGTCGGGGAATGAGAGCCAAAGTTATCAGTCTTCAAAATCAAAATGCAGGCCATTTGAGCTACTCATATGGGCTAGGCATGATTTATAACACTGCAGGTCAAGATGACATGGTTCCTTATATTCAAGCAGTCTTGGTCATAGTATTCAATGTGTGATTTATAAAACTAGACCCTGGAACACCAAGGTAGACTAGTGTTCTATCTTGGTCTGTTTAAGCCATTAAAATCTGGCTACAGCTATTTTAAATGCTCACTGTAGTGATGTTAACATTTCTATTAAATTCCATTTAAGAAGACAAGAACATGTCTGCAGGACAAAGAAAAGAAATGCACACATTTTTTTGTCTTTGGAATGTGCTCAGTCATGATATATCACACAATGGTACCATGAGGCAGACAAATGAAAAAATTGAACACAGAAAACTTTTGAAGCCAAACAAGCAAATAATTGTCATCACAATTATTTCATTACGACTGACAACAAAAAGACAAAGGAGACAGAAAGTCTCCCAGAATGACAGGACAGTCATAAAAGACTCATGAATACAAAGAGTATTTCTAAGAGGCAGAGACATTCTCACAGAACACAATGTACAGTAAATCCTCATTATGCTGATCACAGAGCTTCTTTTCCCCAAATAGTATGTAATTCAAAAACAATTCCCATTCCTTGGCTGCCTAGATGGTCCTATTGTTATTTTATTAAAATACAAGCTCATTTTAACCTAGCTAATTCAAAGTCAAATTTTACCAGCCCCTTACATGGTAACTAATGAGGTTTTACTTCAATTCTGTTTGTCTCCTGGGCCCTAGCAACTCCCAAATTGCCCACACAAAAGCAACTTGCAGTGTAAAAGGAAATCACCACATGGAATGGTAATAACATGTGAGAAAATATATGTTGAGTATCTTTGTGACATATTCTCAAATCTCCCCTTACATTTATATATTAAATTATAATCTGAACACATCTAAGCTATATAGATTCTTAGAAAGGAGCAAAGTGGGAAAAGGGAGGAATGTTCAGTTCCTCAGGGAAACAAAAGCCAAGAGCGTGTAATGACATCACCCTACTTCAGTCCTCCAGCTGGGTCCTGGAACCCTGACTGGAGTTGGGGGTTGGGAGCAGCTGAGGTAATGAAGAAAGGACAGACACATGTACACAACAGCTGGGGTCAAATGCCCTGTGCCTGCTCTATCTGAGTGGCACCAGCAACTTGGAACCTCTGCAAGTTTATTAGGTACAGCACAGGGTTAGGAATGTGCTAGTCCTGGTAGGAGGTCCTTGGAGGCAAATAGTTTGAGACTGTAAAGATCAGGTACAAGAGGTTTTAGTACTTACTGGTTATTCCCTCTTGGGATACCAACCCCCCACAACACACACCATCACCAACCCAACCCACTCCCACTCCTCACCCCTATCCCCACCATAGCAATTCCTTCTGAGGTTGAACCATTCCAAGGTACAGGCAAGCATGTGAAGAGAAGAAGTACATTCAGAAAGTCCCTGAAACTGACCAGATTGACTAGGTTCCTCCCTGCCCAGGAGTAAACAGGAAAGACTGCTGGGACTCACTCCCAGATAAACAAGTTATGAAGAAGATTCAAATAAGACAAGCTACTAAGAAGACTCTGAGACTAGCCAGGCAGCCACAAAGTAGCAAAAAATAGCCCAACTGCTTCGAAGCAATAAATACCAGGAGGAGAAGTCACTTTTGAAGTGCTGAGCTGCACTGCAGTGTGTTCCAGGTTCCCAGCTTTTGTGAGCCTTCACTCCTGCTAGCATGAACTTTGGTAACACAGCTATCTTTGAGTCAGTCATTCTTGTTCCTATCAGTAACCTCTCACCCATTTCTGTAAGTAATAAAAATAAAACTCATTGGTTCACAAAGTTGGAGTTTGAGGTATCCATTTTTTGTAGGATCATGGAATCCCTATTTGAGGTAAGTAGGTGTGTGTGTGTGTGTGTGTGTGTGTATGTGTGTGTGTGTGTTGTGTCTCCCCAGGAAAAGTCTGTCACAACACACCCCAAGGAAATCGTGGCCATCCCTGTGATCATGGCCCACAGTTTGGCCAATTTCACATGGGTCTGAGGCCTCAGAGAACTTGGTATGACTCTGCTATGCCACAAATATACATTTATTCAGGACTTCCCTCAGGGCTTTCTCTGCCTACAGCCTCCCATATAACAGTATAATGTATAGGAACTGACCACACACAAAAATACCATAAATAGAGTACTTGTAACTATGAATTAACTATGATCAGTCTATTCTTGTCTTATTGAAGGAGAAAGACATGGAAAGTTCATCTGCCTCTACTCAATCCACCATGAGGCTAGTCTGTGGAAAAACTTGAGCTTTAGGCAGACCCTCAACCTCCTGGTTCCCCTCCCCCAAAATATTAGTGAATACCCAAACCCCACTTTAATGCTGACCCTGTGAGCAGGACAGCATACCACAAGAGAAAGTGTCAGGTCCCCCTGAGTCCTGTAAGCATGGTCCCTACAGGATATATGTCAGTCCCGCACAGCCTATGCAGCCTGGGAATAGTGGATTCCAGCTGCTGCTCTGTAGTCTATCTGCTCAGTATCACAAGTGCTTCCCTCCTCCATCCCTTATCTATATCATGGGCCTGTGTGACTATATATATCCGCACACATATATGTATGTGTGCGTGCATGTGGGAACAAAATGACAACTTCAGCTACCATCTCTCAAGAGATATCTTCCTTTATGTTTGACACAAGGTTTCTAATTGGCCTGAAGCTCACCAGCCTGGGCTAGCTTAGTTGTACACTAGGCCAGCTGTCTAGCAAGCCCCAGGGACCCCTTGCCTCTGCTCTTCCAGCACTGAGATTGCTGGTACAAGCTTCCGTGCCTAGCTTTGTTTATATGTGTTCTGGGGATTGAACTCAGGTTCACATGCTTGTAAGACAAGCATTTTATTGACTGAACTATCCCCCTAACTCACAACAGAATAATTTTGAAGAAACTACACACATAGATTCCTCTGTTACCTTGCGGGATGCTCTGGGATGTGTCTATAGGCCTCTCTCTGGGGTGATGTTTCCCTTACCCAGATACTGTAGCTACTGACTATAAATGGCACATAGCAGTACATGTACACAGAGAATTATCTTCTGTCCTGTTGGAAATGAGGCCAGAGGCTGGTCAGTAATGACCCTAGATGCAGAAGCTTGTCTGCTGACAGAAGGGCAGCTGTGTCAATGGTATAATCAGCACTCAGAGTCCCTCAGAAGTTGACATTGCAGTTCTGTCTCAGACATAACCTTCCAGACTATGTCCTCTGCCCTCCTTGCTTTCTCCTGATCTTGCCTTCTACCATCAGAATATTCTATCTCACACAATTCTCACTGCACTCAGCATCCTCCAGTAGCAATCTCCTAGCTAGAAAGCCCTCCTGACTCTCTACAAACTTGTATACAATGCCATGGGGTATTTTCAATTTCTGCATGGTTTTCTTACTTTTTGAAATAAAAAAGCATTCATAATGGAAAACAAATTTCCTGAACAAGGTATGTCAGAAATTTATGAGATTTTCCTTCCCAGATGTAGCTGCAGGGTGTATTCTAGGAAGGATGAATCTTCATTGGTCTGAAAGCCTTCTGTTGCACCTTACCCACTGAATGAATACAAAAGTAGACCATCCTTCAGTTTAAGACTGGGCCAAGAAAATTTGGCCGTGATGAATATTTATATTAGCTACTCATCTCATTGTTTTGACACAATACCCAACAAAAGCAGCTTCAGAGATGGGGATTTCTAATGCTGTCCATCATGGCAGGGAAAGCGTGGTGGCCGTAATGTGGGGCAGCTGGTCACACTGTGTCCATAGTCAGCAAGTGTTGGGGGATAATGCTGGTCCTTTGCTGGTTTTCTTCCAGTTCAGGAATGGCCAATCTGAAATGTCCTCACAGGCGTGCCTTGAGCTGTCTCCTAGGTCACGATTCCAAAGCCAGTCGACAGTGGAAAAAAAAAACAAAAATCACAGGATCAATAAGTAAAGTACTCTCATCTGAATAGAGTTCTTGCCTCTGGAATTAGGGAAGGTACTTATTATGGAAACATAGACATTTGACATTTAATCAGAGGTCAGTGGTCAGCTGAGGATGCACGCACACACACACACACACACACACACACACACCTACATGCATGCACACACATCTGGACCAATGTTAAAAAAACAAAAAAAAAAAAAACAAAAAAAAACTTTAGCCTGGGAAGGGATAAAATCTGAAAAGAATCAGAATCAGATGGTGAGAAGGCTTGAGAGCTGTATTCCATCTGTGCATTTGAGAAAGGTTTGAATATCACACTAGGTTAGAAGTTGAGAGTTCTTGTGTAGCTCAGTGATCAGCTTCTGACTCTTGCTGAATGGGAGTTCCTTCTTGTTACCACTTAGAGCCTTCTGGTCTAGCCAAGAGAAACCCAATCAGCTCTCATAAGAGACAAACCCTTAAATGTCAGAGTTCTTCTCTCCTCCTTGCTTTTGGTAATTATTTCCAATGGGTACACGTTTCCCACTTGTCTACAAGATAGGTGCATATTTGCTATCTCCTTGTCAAAAAGAGCAGAAGTGGAATTGGGACATAGAACCTTGCACAGTGTCTTGGACAAGCCCCTTCCTTTCCTGTGAAAACAAGACACTAGACTCTTCTCTGATGCCCTATTGAAGCTTCCCTGGAAGCGAAGGGGCAAGAAGATGAGGAGGCATGTTGGTGTATCTGTGTGTGTATACATGGACACTGGTGATCTGTCTTGATAAAGCTACAGATATACAACTTGCCATTAATGTCTTTAGATAAATTACCTGCTAAGTCTTAGTTCCTTGTGGATCATTACTGTCTCACTTGGTTTGGGTATAAACTGAAGGACATGATATTTAACCTGTGTTGAAATTTGTGCCTACACCAAAAGAAGTAACTGATACATGTTAGCCATTGTCATTTGTTCTTTATGGTATACTTCAAAGAGATTTACCAAACTCCTCCACAAGAAGACCCTGAACAGTGAAAGTCCATGGGCCATTGAAAAAATGACACTAATTACATCATTTTTTTTTTTGCAAAGGGTGAGAGTTCAGTTCTGACCATCTACCTCAGGCAGTACACAACCACCTGTAACTCCAGATCCAAGTTATCTAATACCCTTTGCAAGCCTCCTCAGGCACCAAACTCATACATGAACTCACAGACACAGCTGCATATGTGTGACTAAAACATTCAAATTAAAGCTAAGAACAGCAAAACATGCCCCCAAACTCAGTAGCTAAATTCCAGTGTGCAAGCTTGATTAGATATCTGCATGGTGGTTTAAATATGTATCCACACTGCTTTTGTCAGGAGAAGAAGAATTGCTTTACTTCCAAGGCTTGTATATTGTAATTTACTCTGTGCTACAGCTAACAGAGTAATTCATCTGCAAACTACAATAATTCTAATATTACAAATCAGACACCCTTCATTTGTAAATCGAATCAAGTCTTCAACAATGTCTAGCTTTCCTGGTAAACTATAAAATGTTCATATTGCACAACTACGTGCACTATCTTTTATTGAATGTTTTGTGAAAATCAGGCTTCTCAGTTGACACTGTTAATTCACTGATGGGAGCTTATTAATAGCATATACCCTGAAGTGTCTAAATCTCACTGGGCAGTTCCAACACATGGTAGAGCCCTTTCTTCCTGTTCTTAATTTAGAATAGTCATTGACTTGGCATTTTAAAATGTACCAGAGGACAAACAAATAAAAAGATGCTCAATTTCTACTTCTCTTTGGTGGCTAAAATGCCATTTTGTGCACCATAAAGAAGCTATTAGACTTTATTCATAGATAACACAAATGTATCAAACAAAAGCGTGCTCCCCAAAACAAGAGTTACTCTGCCTGTAAGAAGCTGCCTGGTGCAATGCTGGCCAGGGTTGGGGGTTGCTAGTATTACCTAACCAACCTGTTATCAGGAAGGCAAAAGCCAAGGCACAAGAGGCCTGCAGTGCCCTAGAAGGCCATCCTCAGCCCTGCAAGTGTAGGTAAATAAAAGACAAATTGATACAGAAGTACAGAAGTGCAAAGCAACTTGTGCCTTCTTTTCTCTGTGTTACTTTAACTCCCAATGCTTACCTTGCAACCTCCATCATCCAGAACTTGGGTAAACTAGGACTAACATGTTAACACTATTTCCTTGAACTCAAGGCCCAGTGACACACACACTTGTCCATATGTTAACATCTCTAGTTAAATGACAGGCTTTCCTTAAGAGGGCCATGGCTGACCTAAAGAAGAATTTGCCTAAACATGGGTTTCAAAGGACTGTCCCAGCAGACAGGTTGTAATGTAAGGATGTCTCTGCCATCATTGAAACAAACACAAGCACAATCCACCAGAAACATCAAATTCAACTCTCATCCTCACTTTACCTTGGCCCTCACCTCCATGTAACACTAAAACAGCAATTCTCCACAGTACTGATGTCTATTCTGCTCCCTCTTTGTTTTTATACTAAAGGAGTAGACTATCTCTGACTGGGTCCCTGACTTAGTCTGCTTCTATAACTGCCTGTTAATGTCAGAAACTCTGTCATCAACAAGCTTGCCTTGTGCTCACAGGACTAAGCACAGGATACATTAGTGGCAATCATGGAGTATTTATCAGAGTCTGTCTTTTAGAAGGCAAATTGGAAGGGGGTGTTTCATGGCTCAGTCATTCCAGAACTGGGCTGTATGGAGAGATCTCTGTATTTCTGCATAATTGGTGGTTTCTCTGTAAGTGGAGATGTGCTCTGGTCTTCATGAGGCTGAGTGATCTGACAGAAGCAAGCTCCCAGGTGTCTTTTGGAAGATCTATGGAGATGTTGGCAGGTTGAGTTCATCTTCCTGCTCATTCTTTTGAGCTTGACTTACTGTTAATACCTCAACACAAGAAGAACATATGAGAAAGACCCTGCTTGAAGCCTTATCTTAGAACAGTGAAAACGAAGAATAGGATGTTTTTTCCAGATGATGCAACCTCCCAGTATGTAAAAAGATATGCTCATTTCAGCCTCAACAGCAAGTACTGCAAAGTGACTTCTGAGTGACTTGAGAGACTGATTCATAATTCCATTACTTAACAAGTATACATATGGAGACTCAGGGATGTAGAAAGCTAAGTTGTGTCCTTGATTCAATGATTCCCAAGCACTTAAACTTCATGTTATACACAGTGATAAGTACTATTCATAGGGTCTTTATTATTCTCACAGGTGAGTATCTAAGATGAGCCCAACTGAGACCCTTATTCTACAGATTTGGAATTGAAGCACATTACAAATAAGACATAGGTCTTGCAGCTCATACACTTGCAAAGCCAAGACTCAGATTCAGATTTATCTGACCATAGAGCCATGCAATCATCTTAAATAATTTTTTATGATTTGTTTTATTTTTAATTTTATGCATATTTTATGTATGTGTGTATGTGTCTGGGTATGGAAATGTATACTTGAGTGCAAGTGCCAAAGGTATTGGATCTCCTGGATCTGGAATTACAGGAGGTTATGAACTTCCCAAGATGGGTACTAGGATTGTAATCCACATCCTCAGCATGTGTTCTTAATTTCTGAGCTATCATTCCAGTCCCTGTATTAAGTCAGGTGATATGGGAAAACCTAGCTCATTGAAAGTGGACCCATTCCCTAGGCAGAGGATTCTGAACTTCATAAGAGTGGAGAAATCAAGGTGAGCACACACATGTGAGCAGATAAACATGAATACACTCATTTCTCTCCACTCTTGACTGTAGAGGTCAATGTTTAAAGCTCCTTATTGTAGTTTAATAAGGGTCAAGATAAACAAATAGGCCGAATAGATGTTTATTAAGGGAGAAACAACTCACAACACAGACAGATAGATGAACACAGCAGTTAGAACTGGATCCTCCTCTCTCCATGTCCCGCCAGAAAGACAGCGTTCTCCGCCTCCTTCAGAGACCAACTCCCACAGGTCATTTCTGCCCCTGGCTCCACCCCTCAATGGGTGTGGTCAGTGCCACAGAAGCAGACACAGTGAAAATCCCACTACACTCCTGCCTTGACTTTCTTACAATGATAAGTTGTAACCTGAAATTGTAAACCAAAATGAATCCCTTTATCACAGCAACACAAATGAAACTAGGGCAGGTTTCAAGCTCATGTTTATTGTGCATTGCCATTCCCCAAGAGGTGTGACAAAGAAAAGCTTGAGTATGTGTGTTCAGAAGTGACCACAATGAGGGTGGAGAACAACAACCTATCCACCAAAACCAATCAAAACCGTGATCTCAGCAGGAATACAGAAGAGGGAACACAGCCACCTTCATGAAGGGTGAGTGGTTGGACTAATCCTTAAGGTATGTTAAACAAAGGCCCATAAGGAAAAGTCTCCCAACCAAGTGGAATAGTGAAGTCCAAGGCTCCAGGAAGCTGATGCCCAGAGGGAATGTCTGTGAGTTTAACTCACATGGACCTGGCAGAAACAAGACTCTGTCTAGCTCCTCGCTGTTTCTAGTATTTACAGCAAGGCTCAAAAATACACAGGGAAAACCCAAAAACATTTCACTTGGGGAACACAAGTAGAAAACAAGCTTTGAATGTCTGAGATTAGTAGTCAAGCTATTGAGAAAGGGGCATGATCTGCAGTTTACATTAACTAGGAAGTTACTCAAAGGACAAGCTGGCTCATAGAGACATGAGGGCAGGGGTTGGTTGAAGACAGGGGTCATGGGAGGACAGATGAAGTCAGAAGATTATAAATCACCCAAGCAAGAAGGAATGATGTTTAAAAACTGAGATGAGGGGAGAACATGGGTTGGCAAGAGTGATGCCCAGAGGAGAAGCTGTGCTGTTCCTTCTCAGCCCACCTTTCCTGCCTCACCTGCAGACAACAGAAAATCCGTATAGGGACTCAGATCTCCCTGGATGTACATAGCACCTTGACAGAAGAGAACCCAGTTACCCAATCATACTAACACTTCATCTGTATGACTTAGCAGTAGATAATCCCAGACATCTGCCTAGAAATTCTCAAATATTAATTTGCTTGGTAAGAAAAACCAAATAAACATTCTGATTTTGTATTGAGCTTTTGTTCTTTGCTTGAAGGCACTGGGTTCTGACACACACAGTCAAGATCTCTATCTTTAAATTATCACCCAAGTAACTTTTCGCAACCCTTTAGTGTCTGTTCTAACATTCAGCCCTGGCCAGAACTCCACCCATATGGAGGCCAAGTCTGGATATTGACAGTACTCTTTGCACTCTGACCTGTGTGGCTGGCATTGTACCCTCAGAGTTCCATGGAAGGCCCTCACTGTACTTAGCTTAAAGGAAAATCTCTCAGCAAAATATTTCATAACAACTGTATGAGTGGTAATAGGACTATGACCTAGTACTGGGGCTAGATGGAACCAAATTCTAAAATCCTCCCTTCTGTCCTATTTCAGCTAGAATATGGAGTCTGAGATAATTTGATTTACACATATTCAGGTCCCTTTCTCTGTGGGCTCCACCATTAGTAATGTTCCACCCTACTGGGGGAGACACTGTATAAGTTCTTCAAAGTTTCCCATTCCTGAATGCAAAGGCTATTCATCTACACACCCAGGAGATGTACCTCTCTGGATAGGCATTATGGCCACATGGCTTTAATTATGATGCAAAGTACATTTGTATTGGAATGTCTGAATATGCCCCTGGTTTTACGCACAATGGTTTTTAGGGTGGTGCCATTGCTGCTCAAAAGGTGACATTGTAACAGCTGAAGCAGAGTGGCACATTTTCTTTAACCTGCAGCTCCCCATTCTCGATAAATGCACCATTTTCCCTTCAGGAAACAGCTCAGGTGTCCTCATTCTCTTCTCTCTTGGGACCTGTGTTTTCTTTTGCCCAGATTTTCTGAAAATCAGGCAAGGCTCATCACTAACCTAGCAGAACTATACCCAGGCTTGCTGACCACAGAGGCAACTTCCTCAGCACAGACATCTGAAGTTCAGCCATCTTTGCTATAGATGAGTTACCCAGTTCTCTAGAAACAAACCTGTTAAATAGCATGCCTATTGATCCTATTGATCCACCTTCCCAGGATTGCTTGGAATGTTTTCCTTTCTTGGTGGCTGGCTGTTAGACGCTGTCTATGGGACTCAGGTGAGGAAAAGGCCATGGACTGCCCCTTGCCTGGGCTACCTCTCTGCTTCCCAGGCTTCACTTTGCCAACTCACCCTCAGAATAAGCTAAAGTTGTGTCCAAATTTTGAAACCCCAAATCACCAAGACACCTGATCCAATGCTAAAGCAGTCTTTTATTAACAAATTAACTGTATTAACTCAGGTCCTCCATCTGTTTGACACAGCAGGTGGATAAAGAAGGACCCAGAGGGACCACGGGGCAGGGAATTTATTGGGGTAGAGCAATTGGAGTGCCTGAGGTCTGCAACAGTCTCAGGATTGGTGCACTTCCTGGCTTGGGAGACCTGTCCTGTGTTGATTGGTCAACTGGTTGCTAAGGTCTATAAGCCCTCCCATGGCAGTTGCTGTGTTCTGTACTCCCCTGTTACCATTTAAAGATTTAAAGCACATCCAATACCTACCAACTAACTTCTAATTGGTCCCTTGCCACATTGAGGATATCTGGCTTCCTAGTGAATGAAAGTTTGGGCAAGGTCAGGAAGCTCAGCACATGTTGCTGAATCAGAGGCCAACCTCTTGCTGGGTCTTTCCTGCAGCCTGTCACAGCTGCCAAAGCAGGGGGCTAAATGAGGGTCTGGTCCCTACACTTAGACATTGTGAATCTCTGTCAAAACTCTGGTATCTTTTTAAATAAATCAGTCACAAATGTTATGTTCCTCAAATATAATTGACTAATAACCCATGTTAGAAGAGGTCAGAAAAGGATTTTTCAAAAAATGTTGAATTGCTTCAATCATTTTCATTGCCTTTCTTTTAACCCACTTGACTTTTAAGAATACTTTTTAAACTGTTCTCCTTAAACACCAAGGATAATGATAACTTAAATAAAAAGAATATTGATCTAGGTTTTCTCATAGTAGACCACTTCTAAAAGATTTTAGAGTGATTTGTATAACAAGGGGAAAAAAGGTGTACCTCTGACTATTGACATAATGCTTTAAAGTAAAAAGGGACTAGAGAGATGGATCAACAGTTAAGAATGTATATTATTCTTGCAGAGGACTGGCATTCAGTTCCCCACACCAATGCCAGGCAGCTTACAATGTCTTATAGCTCTTGCTGCAGAGGGTCTGATACCTATAGATTCCATAAGCCCTTGCATACATGCACATGTACAGAGAACCTCCACTCCATACAAATACACTTAAATATTATGAAACAAATAATTAAAGTAAGACTTTAAATCGATACTTAAACTAAACAGGGAGGCCAGCTTACATATGTCCAATAATTCTTTATTATTGGACACAGGAAGAAAACAAGAGAGACCTTGGTTTAGAGAAAGGACTATGAGAGTTAAAGCCAACACACACACACACACACACACACACACACACACACACACACATCAATGTTTACATCCAAAAAGAAATAACAGTTTATTGTGGAGCTATATGTGAACGATTATGGCCTAAGAAAAGGCATGTTCTCCTCTGGAAGTGGTATGGGAGATTTTGCTTATCAAAAACTTTAAAAGTCCAGGTTCTAATATTTTCTCTCAGGGTTCAAAAAAAGAAATCTCAAAAAAGTGAGGGAACTAAAATCTGAGGGATAAAGGGAATTATTGAGTTACACACTATTGCTCCTCTGCATGTTCTTTATTCTTCTACTGCTCTCTTTCTCTCTTGTCCTGTTTCTCTGTTTCTGTCTATCTCTCTATTTATTTGTCCCTCCTATTCTTGTCTTCCCTCAGTTCTTGAGGTACAGATAAATATACATTTGCAACAGTAACTCTTTTTACAATACAATGTAAGTCTTGAGTTTTTCAGGGTCAGTAGGCAGGTAAGATTTATCCATAGAGAAATAAACTAAAACTGCTAGGAGAAACTTTTAGCATCAACTGCTTAGGGCTGTAAGTCAAAGAGAGGGTCTAAGTTTAATTTGCACAAGAAACAAGACCTGGTGCCTTCCAGTGCTCTGGCCTCAGTGGTGGCACAGGCCTTCAGGAAAGTTTACTCTTCACTGAGGATGAGCAAATGGGCTAATTACCTTTGTCTGTATCTCCTTGGGGAAACAGGAGGGAGGAGTAAATCTCTTAGCTAAAATCTTGAGTTAATACAACAAGAAGTTTGAGAATCTTTTAGTGCAGGGTTAGTTTAAATTATTGTTTCTCTATCTGCCAGTAAGGTCAAGCCAAGGGCATGCTTTTTTTTTTTATTTCTATCTATCTAGGCAGCTATGAATCAACAACTTTGGGTGTATAGTAATTCTACATCCTTGGATATTTGGGAATGTCTTAGATGGGATGCTTTTGCCTGGGCCCTAAACACTGACCAAATGCCTGTCACTGAAAATAATTGTGGAAGGCAGCTGTCTACAATTACAATAGAGAGGGGAACAAGAACCTGATAGTGGGAAACAGGTGTCACACATAGCGAATAAACATAATAAGTAAACTAGGGCCTGTTAATGGAGAACATGTTTTACATAGCTAGGGAGTGTAATCAGTAAAACTCCAAATGCATGGGAGAAATGTGTTCCCAGTAAATGATCAGATGGTGCTAAACTGTGGGAAGTAAATCCTGAGTTTGTTACAGAAAGGAATAAGCTATAGGAAGAATCTACAGCAAGACACAGCCAATTCATTCATAAGATTATAATGTCAGGTACAGCTTTTGTACTGGTTTCATCTATTACAAGAATCCTTTATTCTTCTGAGTTATCTCATGAGGCGAAGGCTGTATAATTACTGTGTGATCTTGTGGCTTGTATCATTTTCTAGTTACAGAACAAAGTCATTTATGAAGGCATTTACCAAAAGTGGGAACAGGTAGACAGGTTTCAGAAAAGCAGGGAAGACTACTCATCTATACATTTCAAAACTATCTGGTGACATCCTTAGCCTCTAGCTTTATGGAAGCTAGTAGTTTGTGCAGACGACCTCTTCATTATTTTGAAAATCAGACAGGGAGTAATGAGTGGCTTTCAATAAGACCCAAAATAGCCCAAGATAATTTGATTCTTATATTTTAACACTCCAAAATCACAAAGGTTGGTCATTTGACCTTGTAGAATCATTAGCATTAGGGTGGTGATGGGCTTTTTTCTTTCTTTCTTTCTTTCTTTCTTTCTTTCTTTCTTTCTTTCTTTTTTTCTTCCTTCCTTCCTCCCTTTCTTTCTTCCCTTTTTCCTTTCTTTCTTTCTGTATGTATTTCTCTCTTTCTCTCTTCTCTTTTATTCTTAGAATTTCAGTTCACACATTGACACCTCCCAGAGTGCTGAGCCAATTCCATCTGATGAGAGCCTTCTATGGAAAGGAAATTCATCCTCTTTCCACACCACTGTCAACTGTAGGTCCATCTTTATCTTTACCACTCCATAGACAGAATAAAAGTAGTAATAGAGTATGCACTTCCTACCATGATTGCTGGAAAAAAAAAAAAAAAAAAAAAACTCAATGGTAAATTACCCATCTCATTTTTAATGCGCACACATGGAACACAAGTAATATGTGATAAATTGGAAAGGAGATTTGTAGCCAGAGATTGAATGCATAGACTTTTACCTCCTCTACCTATAGCAGTTCAACAGGCAAATTAAAGATGAGGACATGGAGCACTGAACTGCAAGGAGGGTTGAGAGAGAGGGAAAGAACTACTTCTGCAAGACTGTTTGTGACAGAGGCTGTTGTGGAAACAGCCCAGTGTTGTCCCATCTTTGAATTTTTTTCCTTATTTTAGAGCTGTTGCCTTTTGAACTTAAAGGTACACATTAAGTTAATAATCAGGTTCTTGAGTCACCCCGGGAATTTTAGAACAGAAATGTCCATATGCTGAAACCAGAACCGAGTTCCTATAAAACACTAGAGGAATCAAAGGCCAGTAAGCTCTCCCCAAACTTATGTCTCCTCACACTGAGTATATGTCTGAAAGAGAAGATTTTCTGGAAATATCTCAAGACACATTTGTACATTTGTGGATTGGATCCTATGGGGATTAACTATGAACCTACTGCCCTAAGATGCCCCAATGTGTTCACTCTGGGCCTAGCATGGAGAGTTTGGAGCTTCAACAGCTCCAAAATGGATAGATGCAAAACCGCTGGAGAAGCAAGGGTGTCCTGCTACAGTAATGAGAGCTTTCATGTTCCATTGATTCTGGAAAGGCTCTGGCCATGACAGGCCTCAGATGTCTGTACTTCCTTGGTTTTCACCATTGATGATACAGTCCATCAATGACAACTCTCCACTTTTCTGATGTTCAACAATTCCAGTAACTTTTAAGGAAAACATCATCCTATTTTCTTCTTGCACAATTAATATTCTAAGACATGAACTTGTATGAGCTAAAGCCTCACCAGTGTTGACTGAGTTCCTTCCATGTACTAGGCAGACACTGAAAAAGTAAGTCCTTGTTCTTTGTGAATCCCAGTTAGAGTAGGTGTCAAGGAAATAAAATAATCATTTAACCATATGAAAGGAAGTATGTGTATAACAAAACAGTATGATAACCCTGGTGGGTGTTCGCAACTCCACCTGGGAGACAGAGAAAAAGACATTTGAACAAAACGTTGTAAGAGTGAATGATAGGAATATAATACTCTCTCTAGAATTCTCCATGTATAGAACCTAGTATCAGTTTACTAAAGGTATACCATATTCATTTTTGTTGTTAGTGTTTACTTTGTTTTCCTTTTTAGTTTGTTTGTTTGGACTTCATTTTTCAGAGTAACACCTGAGAAAGCTGTTAATTATTTCTTAGTAAGTCTTATCTTGTCCTTGAGTTTAGTTGAGATCAAATTAAATATTTCTCATCTCATTCTCAATCTACTAAAGTTTAAAAAGAAATAAGAATGCATAAAGTGGCAAACCAATATTTAATAAAAAGTCTAATGCATAAAACTGCTGAAGTGTTTGAAAAATACAAAGAGTTTATGGTAATATGTATCAAATCACATCGAGGATGGAAGTCTTGAAACGTTAATGGAATTGACTACAAACCCATCAGAAATTAACCTTAAGTTTATAGACATGGAAATGACAATTGGGTAGAGTCAGCAAATACTTATTTATTTGAGACAGTTTCTCACGATGCAGCTCTGACTGGACTGCAACTCATTGTGTAGACCAAGCAGATTTCAGACTCAAGAGGGATTCCACCAAAGTGCTGATATTAAAGAGTGTGCCACATGCCCAGTTGGAATCAGAAGATTTTTGAAACCAGTATCTTTCAACCAGTTTTGGACTGACATACACACACTGTCCATGGATTATGGTCATTTGATGACTATGCCAGAGAGCCTGTTCAGATATGAGACCTTAACTGTGATACTTCCTAGAGGATAAACTTTGGGTAAAAGAATATGAGAAATTATGTAACATGATAAGCTAATATTCAATTGTATCTGAACCTGCAAAACTTTGAGAAATTTTATCATTGCCTTAGGATTTATTATGTCACATGACTTTGAAATAATTGCCATTGGTCATTGAGGTTTACACATGATAAAACTGATAAAAGTAAATTAAAACAAATGCTTTCAGCAGAGACTAAACATCTTCTGTCACTGATGCTTCCATTGTCAGCCTGTGTATTATAGATCATCACCCCAAAAAGTTCTGTTCTGAAATGGTGCCTAAATTGTATTATGAATTCTAGAAAACCCTTTCCAGAAGCAAAACCAGAATCATAGAAACTTTATAATTGTTATAGATAACCCTCATGTTAAACTACATCTGTCTCAAAAGTCAGAAGAAAGAAAGAGACTGTTGGTCAACCAGCCTTGTAGAGCTAAAACTGGTTGACTTGATGGGTTCTTTTGTTGGCAACTTAGTGAGAGAAAGCTGCTTATCAGGAGATTTACATGTCCATAAACTAAATGTCATGTATACATACATCATTATCATTCTCAGTAATGTACAACTTAGCCCATGTTTGCCCCAATCACCTAGTAATTACTTATGAGACAGAACTAATCCCTAATGGGTGGCCAAATATCCTTTGCAAAAATGAAAGACAGGTTTATGGAAATAAACTAACTGCCTGCTTCAGAGCTTAGCCCTATTCAAGTGGGTTCAAAAACATTATTGTCTCTCCAATTGCTTCTGTATCCCAGAGGCCAAGTGAGGGAAGCATTGTGCCTTGGCTTATTATGTCACCATTGATTAAAATATGTTAGATGGAGGCCTGTGGAAATGGCTCATCACAAGCTTGAGGGTCTGATGTCAGTAAATCAATACCCCAGAACCCATGAAAACAAATAAAATAAAGACACAATGACATGAAACTGCAATCCTACCATTGGAGAAGTGGAAATGAAGCAATCTCCAAAGCTTACAAGACAGTTAACCTAGCCAAGTCAGTGGGTAATAGGTTCAGTGAGAGAGGCCTTGTCTCAGAAAAAAAAAAAGATTGAGGACAGTTGTGATGGTTTGACTAGGAATGGCCCCCAAGGCTCAGATATTTGAATACTTAGATGGATGGAACTTGAAGAAACCATCCTGAGTGAGGTAACCCAGTTACAAATAGAGGAACATTGTATGTTGTATTCACTCTTATATGGATTCTAGACAGAGAGCAAAGGAGCACCAGCCTATAAGTCACACCACCAGAGAAATTAGGATACGCAGAGGAACCTAAGAGATTTATACAAGGTCCCTCATAGCAGGGGAAAGGAACAAGATACCCTGAGCATATTAGGAGGGGGGTAGTGAGTGGAGAGGGAATTAAAAGAAAGAGAAGTGGAAGAGAGGAGAACACGTGGGTCCAGAAAGATTGAGAAGATTGAGTTGAGGAACAAATAGACGAGAGCGAATAAAAGAGATACCATAATAGAGGGAGCCATTATAAGTTATAAGAGAAATCTGGCACTAGGAAAATGTTCAGAGATCTACAAGGGTGACCCCAGCTAACAATATAAGCAGTAATGGAGAGGCTACCTTAAATGCCCTTCCCCGATAATGAGATTGACGACTATCTTGTATGCCATCCTAGAGCCTTCATCCAGTAGCTGATGGAAGCAGAAGCAGACCCCCACAGCTAAACACTGAGCTGAACTCCTGGAATCCAGTTGCAGAGAGGGAGGAGTAATGAGCAAATGAGTCAAGTCCAGGCTGGAAAATCCACAGAAACAGCTGACCTGAACAAGGGGGAGCTCATGGACTCCAGTCCCATACCCGGGAAACCAGCATAGGACTGACCCAGACCCCCTGAATGTGGATGTTAGTTAGGAGGACTGCACAGTCTATGGGGCCTCTAGTAATGGATCAGTATTTATCTCTAGTGTGCAAATGGACTTTGGGAGCCCATTCCACATGGAGGGATATTCCCTCAGCCTAGACACATGGGGAAGGGCCTAGGCCCTGCTCCAAATGATATGACAGACTTTGAAGATCCTCCATGGAACACCTCACCCTCCCTGGAGAGCAGAAAGGGAATGGGATGGGGGTTGAGGAGTGCAGGGAAGGTGAGGAGAGTAAGGGAACTAGGATTGACATGTAAAACAATCTTGTTTCAATTTTAAATAAAAAAAATCATAAAATTTTTTTTTAAATAGAGTTGCAATGGTCATGGTGTTTCTTCACATCAAGAAAACACTAAATAAACAATAATCCAGGAAGATTAAGATATATGACTTCTACTTCTGTCTGGCATATGATCACATGCATGCACAGATACACATTAGACAAATAAATAAATAAGCCATACACATACTCCTTTCCTTTTCCAGACTCTTCATCCTATTCTCTACCATGAAACCAGAATGTCAGAAGAACATAGGCCAGGTAATGGGAAAGGGGATGCGGCAAGAAGCTTCTTACTTCCCATCTTTAGTTAGAAGGTGAGGTAAGGATACCCTTAATGCTTTTGGCAGGCTGTCAGGCCCTGTGGATTAGCACACACATTGTGCACTGACTGTTCCCATCAGATGAGTCAGTATTGATGGACATTTGTCAGAGGCCATTAGTCAACATGAATTGGAAAGAAGGATGCAGGGACATCTCCAGTAAGTTCATGATAAAACAGATTTAATATGATCTTCCTGGGCAATTGGATCTTCTACAACACCTAATGTAGCATCCAGCAAAGTCTTTTGGTAAATGCTGATACCCGAGAGGAGGCTAGGAAGACATTCACATGCTCTGACCTGAGGGGATATGAAGTAACATCATCCCAGTGCTGTCCTATCTCCATTTATGGACTCCTTCATAAGTCATGAGTCAGTAAAAATCAGAGAGCATCAACAAGCCACTCACACACTTTACAAACTTCAATCAATGGAAGGAGAGATCCTTTTAAATGTAAAAACCAGATGACCAGAACATCTTCTGTGAGATAACACCTTGTAAAAGATGACAGGGAAACCACACCCATGAAATCTCAACAATATGGTTGCTTGATGAAGACCTGTACAACAACAGCTGACACACCAATATAGATGGCATCATAGGGGGATGCTGACAAATATATAAAATACATATGTATGGAACTGTCACATAGAATTCTATTCATTTCTATAACTATTAAAATAATGGTTTTAATTAAAATAATAATAAAGAAGTGGATGTTTTACATCTTCGTATGTAGCTTAGACTGGCCTCAAAGTTGTAACCTTCTTGCTTCTGCCTCCCAAAGGCTGAGATTATAGGTATGAGCCACCATACAAGTCCTGATTCATCTTTTAAAGATAATTTGGTATTAACTAAGCATATAGAGATCAATCTATACATCAGAAAGTGACTGTCTTTTCCTCTGAATGACTACAAACACAGTTCCCGGTGTCTCTTCTAGCATCTTCATGATTTATCATTACCACTCTCAGGTTATAAACATTCGCCACAAAGAAGGTGCAGCCACTGTCCAAGCAGATGGACCAAACCAAGGTTCTTCTCTCTGCCACTCTCGTGAAAATAATTAAATCCATATTTTCTGACTTTGAAACAGGATCTCCCATATTCCAGTCTAGCCTTGAACTCACTATATATGACAGGACAACCTTGAACTCCATATCCTCCTCCCTTCTCCTCTTGAAGCTGAGAATAAAGGCTAGAATACCCACCCTCCCATTTTCTTTTCAGTGTGTTGATAATATTTCATTACTCAGCTATACTATAATCTGTTCCACATTCTTCTCTGTTTTTGCTCTGGAGTCTATGTTTGTAATTATTTATTTCTGGCCTGGTTTTTATCATTGATTAATTGATTGATTGATTGATTGGTTGGTTGGTTGGTTGGTTGATTGATTTTGAGATGAGATTTCTTTCTGCAGCTCAGGCTTGCCTTGAATTTATGGTAATCCTGCCTCAGCCTCCTGATTGCTGGAAACTAATATACCACTAATAGAAGATCACACAATCCAAAGTTTTTCATCAAGCAAAAAGTTTTGCTTCTGCCAGAGGGTGACCAGCAGTGATTAATTGAGCAAGCAAGCACACTCAGCAGGGTCCACCTGATTTGTTATTCCTAACACAAAGGGGTCCTTGCCTCACTTTCAGTGGTCAGAGCTTGACCTGAGATTTTCATTAGTGTGACTAGCTGAAAGCTAAAGTGCAGGCATTGAGAACATGAGGTTCCCTTGAGCACTGCCTTGAGCATACACTCAGGTCTTTGAAAAATGTTGACTGTAGAAGAGAGCTTTGTGAGAAGGCACCGGTACAAATTTCTTTAAAGATGGAAGGCCTTTTGTCTCCCGTAACACTTAATAGAAGGTTCCCACAACTACACACCTGGCTTTCCTTTGAATTTCTTTAAGCTCAGTTTCCATGTTGGCTGGTGACCTCTCCCCTCATTCCCACATGGTTGCTGCTGCCTCCCTCTCCGTATAGCTTTATGTTGGGAAGGATCCCTCCCTGTTGACCTGGCAGAGTCTACTGGTCCTGCTCCACATTCACCATTGTGGGTGTTTTCCAGAGAAGGGCACTGTCCACTGCTCACGATGATCCCAGCCCATGGCATACTTGGTTTCAATGTTCTAAGCTGTATGCCTTCTGTGACCACGTGTCACTCAAGGATGGCTCTCCAGTCTTGGTCTTCCAATAAGAAACTGTGGTCTTGCTGGCCAACAATGCTGTCAGTGACCACCTAAACTACAGCATTCTGTCTCTTTGTCCCTGTCAATCCGGTTATCAAACTTCTCTCAGTACTCTACTTTCTAAGAATCACCATATTCCAAATAAAAGTAATTCATCACCTGGACTTTCTAAATATGAAGGAAGAATTTCGAGATGAAAGAAGAGGTTCTCACCCTGCACTGTTCCTATTTGTGCAGAAATATAGATCTCATATAATATGAGCATTCTTCCCTATAGGGGCAAGAGAAAAATGTAATTATAGTAATAAAGAGGGTGTGGATCCTCTTCTAATTGCTGCTGTGCAGCTGGAAAAGTCCCATTGGTTTCTGGGTTTGTTTGTTTATTTGTTGTTTTTGACGAGGTCTTGCTATGTCATGATCCTTTTGTCTCAGCTTTCTCAGTGCTGGGACTGTATGTTCACAACAGCCAGCTCAGGGTTATTTTTTTTAAGATTTTTAAAAATATTATGTGTATGTATGTTTCTATGTGGAACATGTGCATGTGAAAGCAGGTTCTTGCAGAGGTCAGAGATGTCAGATAACCCTGAAGGAGAAGTTACAGGCCGTTGTGACCAGTGTGGGTGATGGGAACTGAATTAGGGTCCTCTACAATGCAGGTGAGCCTGGCTTAGGATATTGACATTTTCTGGGACTTCCCTCCCACATGGCATTTGGAACACCCCAGGCTTCAACACAGGAATGTCTTTGAACACAGAAAACAACATGCATAGGATTTGTCATGTGGGTAGAAATGGTTGAATTGAATACAAAGTGCCTCTTTGGCACCTATGTCACTGATATACAACAAGTCACAGCTTAACTCTTCCAGAATGAGATATCAATTGTGGAGGCAAAGGATCCATTTGTGGAGCTTTCCCTTTTTCTTCAAGGTCCAGCAGCTTTTTTTTTTTTCTCCTGAGTGAGGGCACTGTTGTTCAGACACAGTCCGAAGGCTGCAAGGATCCAGCTGTTTAAACGAAGCCAGACAATATCTGTCAGGATGTGAGCCAGTTGCCAGGAAGACAGCCATTCAGCCCATTTTTCACAGAACTCAATTGAAAGTCTATCTCCCTCATGCATGCAGTTTAATTTAATCCATAAAACATTGCACAATGTCACATTTAGTATTAAAAATAAGTGATGCAGACCAGATATTTGAAGACTGGATATTTATTTTTTTCAGGCATTTTGACTTCCCAGTGCTAAATATCCAGACTTGCAAAGCTGGGAAAGCCAAAAAGAGACATGTCAGTCCCAGTTAAGCAATTATGGCCTTGCATTTGTAGGTATTTCTGTCTCCGGCTTTCTTTAGGGTCCAAGTTCCCTCCAATTCAGCCGAAGTTTTTATTAGTGATAAGCCCTGCAGAGAAATGAAGATGCTTGAGATGCTTCACATTCATGGAATTCACATTCGAGGCCACACTTGACAGATATCTGGAATAGAGGAAAAACAGAAATGCTTGCTGCTGAGTGTATAGCCAGTGTTCATTCAAGCAGTCAAGCCAGTCACTGCTCAGCATTTCAAAGCAAGGAATTTGTTCCACTTACTAGTGGACTTCAGAGAAATGACTTGGTATCAGGAACAACACTCCCAGTACATAAATCTAAATATTGTCTGAACCTATGGTTTTGTGATAAATAGCCCATCTACACTCTCACCTCTCCAAGAAACAACACTCCTAGATTTTTGAGCTGGAATTGACTTAAATACCCCCTCCCTGAGCTCTGCCTCCTGACAACCAGCATGGCCTATCTTTGCTGTAGTTCCTCAATATTGTTCAATGCATTAACTAGACATGCTTCTTCCCTATGTGCCACTGCTATCATCACAGTCTCACTGGGGCTCTATCCCCAGGGTAGCCTCCTGCCCTTCCCAAACCTTCCTAAATTTCCAAACTTTAGTATATTGCCTAGGGCAAAAATTCTTCCTTCTTTAATAGCTAGACTTTCAGCCTACCTTGGTAACTTTGATGGCATAACATTTTATTTTGATTTTTATGGGACTTTTTTACACTTATAAGTGGATAAATTTTGGCAGTATTTAATACCTATTCACAGCAAGCATTCAGAGAAATGGAAATTGTCATGTGCTCTGATGAGACTATAAATTATTACAACTCTGTAATAATAAAGATCCAAAAGGCTTTACAGCCTTTTGCCTACAATTGTATAGCAGGAATCTGTTTCAAGGATATCATCTGAGATGCATGTAGGATATGGACTGTTGACACAAAATATTAGAATGCATGTAAATGTCCAAAATAAAAGAGCAGTTGCACAAATCATGACACATTCCATAATCATGAAAAATACCATCATGGAGAATATATGTAACATAGAAAGATCTTCAGAACATAATGACATTTTTTAAAGTAGCTTATAAGACAGCATGTGTCATTTTCCTCTCTTTTCAAAAATCTCTGGTAACATTCCTGGGGAAAGTTTGGTAGTATGCATATCACCCTGTTTTCCAGGATCACTCCAGCAATAAGACTGTAAGTTTCATTCTCTTCTTTTTACTTCAAATTGTCTAACAATTCAGTGATGAACCTGTTATATTATAAAAAGTTAAACATTATTATAAAGAATATATTAGTTATTATTCTCTTGTTCTGATAAAACACCATGACCTAAAGGAACTTACAGGAAAGAGTTCATTTGGACTTACAACTCCAGAAGAAGAAGGGTCCATCATGGCAGAGAGGCAATGCAATTAGTGACAGGCATGGCATCAGCAACAGACAGCTAAGAACTGAAATCTTCAAGTGTAGGCATGAAGAAGAAAGAGCCAACTTGAAACAAGATGAGGCAGTCTAATCTCAAAGCCCAATGATATACTTCCTTCAGCCAGCCACCTTCCCCACCCCTACACACACACACACACACACACACACACACACACACACACACACACACACGTCTCAGCCTTGGGTTCTCCTGTTTCTGTCTTAGCTCCCAGGATTAAGTGGAGATATTCAGCTTGCCAAGGCAGCCTGCTCACCTCCTAACAGCTCAGGTCACCACTAATTCTCTGCCCTTTTCAGCTCTGCCTCAGAGAAGACCCAACACTCTGATAGAGAGCCACCATGCATATGCAACAGCCTGCAATTATCCATCCGTTTTCTTTATTTGGGAAGGAATGGAGTCACAGAAGTTTACAGGGGAAAATACCCATAATTTGGAAGCCTTCATAGTTATAGTACATTGGAATAAGCATCTATTCATTTTGTCAACTGTAAATTCTGGGCTTCTCACTTGCACCACACTCCTCACAAGTACCACCCTTCCTCCAGAGAGTCCAGGGTCTACCATGTAAATTTTAGAGGGAGTTCTGATAATCTGATAATAATCCTACTTGAGTCACTCTGAAGCGTCATGCTGCCACAACCACATAGAAGGCCCTCACCAAGAATGGGCAAGGCAATAGCTACAATCCCTGTGCACAAACCTTCTTTTGGAGAGAAGCACATGCTCAGCAAATGCCAATGATATTGAGCTTTGACTGAGTGCTGCGACATTGCAGAAAAGCTACTAACCATATTCTGTAAACAGAGTGATCAATCTGGACCAAAAAGATAGCTTAGCAATTGAAGATGCTTGCCTCTAAGCCTGATGGCTGAGTTCAAACCCTGGAACTCACATAGTGGAAGAAGATAACTGACTCTAGCAAGGTGTCCTCTGACCTTCACACTCACACCCATGCCACATACAGAATAAATGAACTAAAATGTACAAAAAAAAAAAATAGTGTAATAAACTCAAAGTACCTCTTTTTTGGGACTCGGTTTCTTCAAACATTTTTTGTAAACATTCTAAGCTCTTGGAATCACTTAAGCTTTTCTTCTAGGGTTTGAAAACAGCCAATTTCCAATCATTGTCATGCCTTGCCGTTATTGCTACATGTTGGCAAAGAGCTGGGTAAATGGACTTGGCTCCTGATACCAATAAAATATGTACTCACGGCTGTTTGTAACAAAAGGAAATCTAGACTGAGGCAGTGTTGGTGAATCTGCATTCTCTTGTGTTGCAGAGAGGAAGAGACACTGAGGTTTATAGAGCATTTAAAAATCACATGATGAGGCCTGAAGTCCCAGAATTGCACCATCCATGAACACCAGCAGCCACTTTATGCCTTTTGATCACAGAGAAATATATGAGGAGTGTTTTTTTGTTTTGTTTTGTTTTTGTTTGTTCGTTTTTTTATCTGTTAAAAGTCATCTGTAAAAGGAGAGCTTGCTAATAATTAATTAGAAACTGCTCTGAATGAGAATTTAACACTTTCAAAACTACTGAACAGAGCTGTCGTGACTGTTCAATTGGTAAAGTACTTTGCCTTGGAAGTATAAGGACTTGATTTAGATCCCTCAGAACTCACCTAAAATCATCCTATATGATTGTTTCGACTTTTAATTGAAGCCCAATGGAGGCAGAACTCTCTCTCTCTCTCTCTCTCTCTCTCTCTCTCTCTCTCTCTCTCTCTCTCTCATCTCTCTCTCGCTCGCTCTTTCTGTAGTGTGTGTGTGTGTGTGTGTGTGTGTGTGAGAATAAGAAAATAATATAAATATAATCTCAAAAATATTAGAAGTGGTAAAAAGAATGAAATGACAGACACATAGAAAGGCTGGACTGGGGTGGACTGAGTTCTTGGATGGAAAAGCCTCAGCACCCCAGAAGCTCAGCGTGTTTATTATATACAGTTGAAGAGGGAGGCTGGGTCTTTACATATAGCTGAACAAGAAGGTAGGTTATTACATATAGACAAATAAGGAGATAGAGTTGCTATACACTTCTGAACAAGAAGACAGTTTAATTAATCTCAGTAAGAGCAGTCTCTATGGGGAAGCAGTCTTCAAATCATAAACATCTATGGGGATAAAGTTTGAACATTATCAGCATCTACCCAGAGACCTGAGAAGGACTATGCCATATCTCTCAGCCTTGCCCAAGGAAGAGTTTGTCACGCCCCCCCCCAGGAGCTGGTACACGGGTAAGTCTGGGAGGAGTGTGGGAGGATGGAGGGAATATGGTCAAAGCACATTGTATACATGTATGTAATTCACAAAACTAAAAATATTTTAATTGCAATAAATATACATAATAATGTATTTACACAATTAGAAATTTTTCATCTACTTTTACATCTCCTTTTCTTTTCTTTACGGAATCTGCTGACATGATCAGACACTGACAGAATTAGGAGCTCAACTTACAAGCTGGCATCCAAAAAGTCAGGGCAAAGTGAGTATTTTCTGGGCCACTGAATACACAGCTTACTGTTTGGAAAGTGCATGTTGAGACCTGGAAGAAACCCTGTAATAGTTCATAAAACACTAAGACCATTCATATTGTATCTTCTTGTTCCTTCCCAGCCTTTGACATACAGAATGTTAAAAACATGTTATTATTTTTGAGTTCACAAAAACTCTGCCTTCAACAAACTCTTAAGTTTGAACTTGCAAATTCTTCAAAACAAAATTTCCTGCTAATGAAAATAAATTCCTTGTATGTGATTAATGTCAGAAACAATTAACTCCATAACTCAATCAAATTGTGATTTTATTCATGAACAACAAACATACAGCAGAATATATTTTCAGGTTATTGGAGCTTGCAAAAATAAGTAGCTAAAATTTCCTTCAAAGAATAGCATATTTCAGATTCTCCAGCTTATCACCAGATTCATACATATAATAATCACTGAAGTTAGATATTTTTACAAATAATAGCTCAAACTTTTGGAAAACCTGCCATTGCAGGGAGGCTGGTTGACCAGCTTCCACCCCTGTGAGTAGTGCATGACTTTTTACACAGGTATGGGGAGGCAGACTCTGGTCCTCATTGTCACCTCACACATACCCACTGAGCATGTAGTTGATTCTTTCTCTTCACCCACTCTTAATCTTAAGGTAAAAATTAAATTTGACTTCTATTTTAAAACATTTATGTATGTATGTATGTATTTATTTATTTGCTCTCTGTGTGTGTGCATGCATGCACACAGGTGTGTGTGTGTGTGTGTGTGTGTGTGTGTGTGTGTTAGAGTATGTGTAACAACGAGAGGTGATTAACATAGCATGTGTGTGGCGGTTGGAAGAGAACTTATGAGAGTTGGCTCTCTCTTTTAACCATGTGGGTTCTAGGAAGCAAATGCAGGTCAACAGTTTTCACAGAACACACCTTTTCCAGCTGAGCCATCTCATCTTGTCAGTCCTGCCTTTTACCCTTCAATATGTATTTCCATGATACTCAAAGATTATCATCCTCAAGAATTTTAAACACTACTCTTGGGTGTCTAGTAAGCTTAGATATTACCTGCCAAGCATGTGTCCGTTACATATGGCATATCATATCAGCATATGCATGATAAAATAAGGAGCTCAGAACACCAAAATAAGCCTTGATCATACCAACAAAGCAATTTGTATTTAACAGTATGTTGAACAGATTAGTCAATATGTCATGCACCCCTTGAAGAAACTCTTGCATTTTTAGTCAACTGACCACTGTCCTTCTTGCCAATCATTAGTAAGACTCGTTCCTCGTGCTTTCCTTCACCCCAACACTCACCCTCACTCTCTCACTTGCTAGTACTGTGCCTGTGAACTCCACATTTAGCAAAGCTGCTGAATGCAGACCAAAGGCCTCCAGGAAGACATTGCCCTGTCTTTGACTATAGAATTTTAAACAAATTAACCATCATAGGTGACCTTTAATTTCTTCACCTGCCCTATATGCCTAGGAAAGGTTTCTAGAGATTGTATAGTAGATCTTTAGCCAAATATTTTATAGGTGAATGTGATAGTACATGAGCCTGTTTAAATAAAGAGCATCTGACCAAAAGACAATCCCCAGCAATAGTAGCTTAAACCAGAGCTTCATTTCTTTCTCATAGAAAAGAAACTAGGAGGGAATTTTCCAGAGACTATAGCTTGCCAGGCATGTGCACAGTCTTGGGTTTTGTCCCCAGAACCACATAAACTTGACATTATGGCATTATTATAGTTTTACCCCTAGTATTTAGGACACAGAACCAGGGAATCATGAGTTTGGGGTAGAAATCTATCTCAAGAAGTAAACAATGACAACAGTAAAAACCAAACAGCAACAAAACCCAAGCTATGATAGTCCACTGTAAAATGCTGTGGTTTTCGATATACGTGTATAACAACCCAAAGTGACTTAACTGCATAATATCTGCCACATTTCAGTGAAAACAAGAAATTATTTAGCATTTGATATATGTATATTTTTACCTTCCTTTTTATAGTCAATTTGATATAATAAATGTTTGAGCTGTTCAGGAATTTTCTAGTATTACCTTAGTGCCTTACCATAAAGTCACATTTTTAAGAACAAGCAAATCCTAAATTTAGGGTGAGTGTTTAAAATTTAGTTAGACAACTTTAATAAAAGATTTATGAAGGAATTGTTCAAATTTTTTCATTTACCTCTACTAAAAATAAACACTAAAAGAAAGAGAAACAGACAGTTATGGGGATGGGCTAGGGGTGGGAGGCAGTGGAGGAAGGAAACAGATGAGAACAAAGGGTAAAGGCACACATGTGTAATGATTCCATGGGAAAAAAAAAAAACAACATTGTTTTGTGTGACAACATGAAAAAATTGAAACAAATACAAAGTTTTTAAAACAGAATAATGAAACTGTTTACTAAGGAATAGTAAGGAATGGTGCTTACTGAAAGAAAGGTTCACAACAAAAAAGACATTGAGATTCAGCTTTCTGTAAGCTGAAGGGCAGGAATCCCTGCAGTAGAGGATAGGACCTTAATGAAACACAAGTGTCCATCCTATGAATTGGATCATAAATGAAGAGAATCGTTTGATAAAGTTTTTGTTCTTGATTGGAAATAGCACCTATTCTGCAGTAAAATAAAGAAAGCCCATGACAGCTGTATTCAGGAAGAATTCACACTCATAAACAAATGACTTACTTGATGAGTTTTTTCTTGTCAAAATATTTATTAAAGTAATGCAAACTGACTAAAGGGTGAAATAACCTGGGATGTTTGCACATGTCCATATGAAAACATTGCACTGAGATGCCCTGCAGTTTGCAGAATCTATTCTCAACTTATTACTGAGCCTTGGGGAATTTATTTTCTCAATTAATAAAAGGAGAAGTCATTCACATTATCAGATTGTCTTCCTCATTTACAATGAAAATCACCTTTGGCTATTGTTCTGTTTTAATAAATAGAAATCAAGATAAGGTTGAAGAATATATACTTCTCAGGAAGATACTAGTGGCATAGCATTAGAGGTAGGTACAGCATAAATGAAAATGTGACTATGCATCAAAAACAATATTTCATTTTATTCCTATTGTTCACATAATTGGGAGGTTTAAATGTTTTGTTTCCATATAATAAAAATCTCTGTGTATTTCAAGATAAAATCTTTTCAAACATTTTTAAAAGAATTGACTGGATGGTTACTAAGTATTCACAAAAAAAATGTCATTTCCTTCTAGGCCTTCTTTTTACTCTCAAAAGTCTTCCAGTTAGGAGTAGGTTATAATTATGTATTTAGTAATATATAGTCCAAATAATATATTCCTAAATACATTAATACACACACACACACACACACACACACACACACACACACACACACACGTAAAAATAATTAATGGAAAAAGAGACCATGAATTTGCAAGAGAACAAAGGACCATACATGGAGAGTTTGGAGGGAGTAAATGAAAGAGTGAAAGGGTAACATGGCTCTTAAAGCATTCCAATTAGGACAGAAATGTGCAGTCATCCTAACTGTATCCAAAAGACAAAGTAACTTTGCCAGTGTGTGCCCCTCTGTGCTTTTCCTGCCTCACCTTTTATACCTCCTGCTCAATGTTATTCCCACTGTTTAAAAATAGCTTTCATCCCTATTTCCACAGAGAATTACCATGCCAAGTTTGAGCCACCCTGGATGTCTCCTCAGCAAGAGTCATTTTGCCGTGTCCCATCCCCACTTCTCCCTAGCTGCAGTGCCTTTTGCTCTTGTAACCCTGGTGACCACATCTTGGGAGGGTGGTGGAGGAGTGTATATTTGTGTTTGGGTGTGTGTGCATGTGTGCATATGTGTATGGAAGTCAAAGGCTTTTCCTCAATTGTTCTCATTTTACTGAATCTGGAAATCACCAGTTCTGCTATTCTAACCAGGTTGAAGCCCCAGGGAGCCTCCTCTCAGTTCTTGGATTACAGGCACTCAATACCATTTTACAGGTGCTTGGAAAACATTGTACCTACCATCTGAGCCATCATCCCAGCCCTGGGATGTATTCGTTTCAAGTCAATGACATTACACTATCACATATTCTGCTCCCTCTCTAAAGAGCCAGCCATCAAAGTCCCATATTACTAGATTCTATTTTTAGTGGCATCCACAGAGCAGCTGTTCTTCCCAAATCCACAGAAAATTGTCATGCCAGAGGCTCTTCTGCTGTCCCTCAGTAGGTCACTGTCTTGAGAAAGTAAAGGACAAGAGGGTTCACTACTCCCTCATAGCACCACAGGATTTATCTAGGCCCTACTTTAGCCTGGTGAGTCCTGTCCTTTCAGTTGCTGAGGAATCCAAAGGGTTGCCAAGGAATTTTGTAGTCCTCAGCAGGTGGCTGCATGAATTGCAGAACTGCATTCTGGAAACTGAGAACAATGGCTGGTTGTGTCCACATGAATGAGGGCACTTTGGAAGAGTGTTTTGACCAAATGTTCTTCATATTTCTCAAAGATTCCAAAATACCAATGTCATTTATCATTTTCTTTCTTTTTTAATGAGGTAGAGTTGGATTTAAATTTTTGTATAGATTTAAAGAAGAGGGATAAGAGAAAGAGGGTCTGAAAAAAAAACACCCCAGAATGTGGGTATAACATTCTCAAAGAAAGTTGCCTATAAACTTCAAATGTTTATGAAAATACAAAATTGTCCCACTTCCATTACTGTTGCTGTTATAAAATGCCCTGAAAAAATCAGTTTTTAAGGGAAATGATACTTATTCAGCTTACAATTCCAGGTTCCAGTCTATCATTGTTTCAATGTCAAAGCAGAAACTTGTAGCCGCTAGTCATATCCACAGTCAAGAGCAGAGAAAAATGCATGCATGCTTAATGCACACCTCACTTTCTATACTTGTATCACCCAAAAACCTCAGCCTAAGGAATAGTGTCCCCCACAGTGGGCTGGGTCTTCACACATCAATTAATGTAATCCAAACAATATCTTCCACATAAACACTCACAGGCCAAACCAGATTCAGACAACTCCTTTGGAGACTCTGAAGGGACCAGAGTCTCCTGCTTTAGCAGTCATGACAGGCTACAGGAAAGACTCAACAACATGCATTTGCCTGACCTTGCCTCTCCTCCTAGTCACTAGGAGGTCAGATACCCTCCACATGGCAAGGAACCAATCAGAAGTTATCTGGTAGGCTTTGGGCAGGCTTTATGGTAAAAGTGGTATAGCAGTGCTGTGATGAGCATAGCAACTGCCCTAGAAGAAGTACATAACAACCAGTTTACCAATCAACACAGGGCAGGTCATCCAAGCCGGAAGGTGCACCAATCCTGAGACTGTTGTGTACCCCTAGATACTCACCTTATACCCCAATATAGTCACCCCTTCAGTTTCCCGGTGTCCTTCTTATGACAGCTGCCATGTTGAACAAATAAAGGGGAGTGAACTCAATAATAAAAGACTCTTTGCTTAGACCCCCTGAAGCAACGTCAATGGGAAAATCCAGCCTTGCAGACTACAGCCAGGATTTCTGCATCTTCTTAGGATTTCCCCATGACAGCGCCCCCTACCAGCAGGAGGCAATTTGGAAAGAATGACGCCCAAATTCCCAAATATTTTTTAGAAATGTTTATTTTCATTTAAATAAAGAGGCATGTATAATTATGTCCAGCATAAAATAAATAAATGTTTAAAAAATGAAAAATAAAAAAAAAAAGACTCTTTGCTTTTGCATCAGAATGAGTCTTTTGGTGATTTGGGGGTTCAGAATTTGGGCACAACATCTCATTTCCGGGTAGTCTATAGTCTGTCAAGTTAGCAATTGAAACTATCACACCAAAGTACCTTGGCAAGGATTTAACTCAACAAATACTTAACTTTACTTTTTGTTTGTTTGGTTGATTTTTTGTTGTTGTTTTGTTTGTTTTGTTTTTTGAGACAGAGTTTCTCTTTGTATCCCTTGCTATTTTAGAATTCACTCTATAGACCAGGCTGGCCTTGAACTCATAGAAAAGCACCTATCTCTGCCTTCCTAGTGCTAGGATTAAGAATGTGTACCATCACACCTTGCTACTTTACAACTTCTTAAAAGTATAAATGGTGAATTAACCTGTACAATACTGAATGGAGCTGATGGATGATATCAGTTACTATAGATAAAACTGAAATTTTTAAAAGACACTTCACTTTGCTTATCAACACAGCTAATTGCTTTGTCTCTGTACTCAATGTTGGATACTTGTATATAGTTTTCAGTCTATCAAATTCTTTTTATTTAGCTGATAAAACTATACCCCCAGCTCCCATGTTAATAGTTGTATTTTGTAGCACCATAGCAGTTTGTTGTTTTAAATGATTTTGAGGTACTTTAAGTTTATATGTCAGTGTCTGGCTTATATGTATATGTATTTTTCATGGTTGCTCTGAGGAAATACATCTATCATCATGGTCCATAAAAATCCAATATTTTACCAGTACAAGAAAAATAGAGAGCTCTTTCAGCCACACGGATGCCTTTTTTTCTCTAAGTTACACTTGCCATGTTTTATTCTACATGCACTGAAACTCTATCAAAGTTCTCATTTTCACTTTATATCATATATTTCAAAGACCTTATAAGGAAAAGGCCTTTTATCCTTACCTAAATGTTAACCATTTTTGTCCTTCCTTAAGTCCTGGAAAGCTAGTTTTCCCAATAAAATAATTTCCCTTTAACCCAAATAACCAACTTGAGGAGGTCTGTGGTGATAAACCTTGCTGCTTTACCCTCCTTCCTAAATACTGACATATTTTTTCTTGTTTTACTTTAAACATGTATTTCTAGCATCTGAAATCAATAATTTCAGTAGATAAATCTTTTCTGACTCAAATTGTGTCTCAATAGGTAATGTTTTCATGTTTTATTTTCCTGGACACTTCTAAGTGCTGTCTTCTTTACTTTTGGTTTTGCCCAATCTGACTATGGCATACCCCAGCTCTGTTTTTACTTCACTGTTGTATTTGAATGGACGTTGTTTTAGAGGGGGTAATTTACTTTACTTATGAGTATATGTGTCTACATGAGTTTATGCATGCCACATTCGTGTAGTGCCTAAAGAGGGTACTGGATCATCCAGAAGTATAGTTACACGTGTCCTCTACATGTCTCCTGAGGAATTCTCATGGAAAGTGATACCAGCTATCACCAGAAGTCACCAGCAAGCTCTCACCTCTCCCAAACAGAGGCTCCAAGGTCATCAGCTTGGTTTTCAATGACTTTGGTACATTGCATTAGATCTTACCAATGCAGGCACATAAGCATATACGTCTGGAGACTTCTGAGGCTCTGACTGTCTCCCCTTTGGAAGGCTCTGTGAACTTCCTGGTCCCACTTTCTGTGTAGCCCATAAGTAAAAAGCATGGTATCTTTGAACCAAGTTGTTTATACCATGACATCAGCTAGTCTGTGAGGAAGAACTCAAGAACAGACCAAGAGTTCTCAAAGGGAAGGTTGGTATTTCACTTCTAAGTGAAATTTGATTAGATTTGTATTTCTTCCTCATCTGTCTACTTTGGCCTAATTTCTAATGAATGAAAAAACTGCTGTATGTATTTTCCCCAAATTATTAATTATAACCACAAGGAGGGATAGATAGATTGGCCAGTGGCATAATCAAAACATTTGATTGTATTTTCAAATATTTCTATGCATTTCTCACCTTCCAGATAGTTTCATTGTGTCCTTTACTAATTACAGTTAAGTTGGTAAAAGTTTTATTGACTCTACCACAATACACTATTGTCCTTGATCATAGTAAATTTCTACTTGTGTGTTCTATAATTTTCAACTGTGTTCAGTGAAAATATGGTAGAGTCCTTCAAAACCTGACTTGTGAATATGGGACTCTAGAGTTACTTGAATTTGCTTCCCCAGGGGTCACTGGTAATTCACTAACCAGAGGTCAATTTATATATAAATGTCCTTGGCCATGGAGATGATATAATTGGAATTCAGCACCATACATAATAGGTAGTTAGATATTAACTTATCACAGTGACATTTTGGGGTTGTTTTCTAACAAGAATTTATGTAAAAACAAGCTATTTTTCTGTCTCTCCAGGCCAGGAACCATTTCATCTATTTTTTTTTTCTTTTACAACAGGTGCTAGTTAGTGAAGTAGAAGAGTGAAAAGCTAGAGAAAAGTTAGAGAAGAAATTGGGCATACAGCCATCACCTTCTCTAATCTAACACTACAAAATGAATAACCTTTTTTCTTCTAAGTAGGTCTCTGAAAATCAGATTTTCCTATTATCTTTTACATTTACCACTACCAATCGACCTATGCCACAAGTCAAATTTTCTTTTTCACCAACTATAATGAAGAAATATTGACCTTCTCTCGTGGTTATAATAGATGACAATAACCAGAGTGACTTCAACAGTAGCTACCAGGTTCCCAACCAGGTGGTGAATAAAGGCAGACGCATTTGAACTGAAGAGATATTGAATGTTTTAAAAGCTGTCTTTCCTATGCTGGGATGAGAGCCATGCTGACATATAGTGATGGGGAAATGTGTCAGTCTAAGCAATGGTACACATTCATTACTTTCCTGATGGGTGCCAACATCACTGATTCATGATCACTGGCCAAACTATAATCATTGTTTTGTAATTTCTTTGAATCCTGTGATACTGGGCCTTATTGTTAGCAGACAATGTTCCATTCATCTCTCAATAGTACTACACATTATGTAAGCAGAGCTACAACCTGCCCTCTGCTCCAAACTATCTTTGCAAGGATATTTATATGGCAAACAGCCTTGAAATATAGATAGTGTGTCTCTTTCTAAGCAAAGGGCAGGCAAGCTTCTGATCCAGCATAATAAAAAAGAAAGAAAAGAAATATCTCCTTCTTTATGTGTGTGTCTGAAGCCAAGGTCAAAAATGCTTATTAAATATTCTACATAATTCAGATTCCCTCAGTTCAGGATTCTCCTGAAGCAAATCTACTTGATGAATAGGTGTCATCTGGTTCCTTTTCTTTACATGAGGTAGGAACTGTGTCTTAGGGTATAATGTACAAACACCAGTTTTGTGGGCACTGCTGTTGTTAGGATGGCATTCTATACTTCACCTCTGATCAGGAGTCCCCAGTGTCCCACCCCTGACACTATAGAAGGACCACATGTCAGATTGCAAGTAGGATAAAGCCTTAGACCTTCACAATCCTCAATAGTTGCATAATGTCATTGTATGCCTGTCCAATCTTCCCATAGTGTTCATTTCTTCTTGAAGAATAGTGGCAATTGCCTGGCATTTACACAGTATCTGGGCATGTACCTATTTATCAAATCGCCTTAGGATTCTATGCTAGAATTTTGTTTATTAACACACTCACACAGGTAGCAAAATATGTCAAAATGTTCTTTGTGCCCTCTTCTTTCTTTCTACTTGTACACTTTCTCTTCAATATGCTTATATGATATTATATATTTCAACAGCTAGAAGTGAAAGAATGCATACATCTCAACAGATTTTACCCAGTGGCAAAATATGCCTGTGCTGAACCTGTACAAAAGCTTTGGAAAACTCCAGCTGATAGTAAGAACACAGAAAACCCATGGGTTTTGTTACCAGAGACTCATGTAACACAAGAGTTAACATTGACCATGACCATCTCTGGGATACCTATAGTTTCCTCACTCTTCAACAGGAGAAACTTAGCTAAGATGGTGTCAGTGAGCACTTGACTAATATATTTGTAAGAGACTAGTAAATCAAGTACTTCCATTGTCAGAAGCTGAAACGGATCAATGCTTGTGTTTGGTCTGCCAGCATAAGTGTTATTGTCCTTCTCAAGTTTATTTGGGAAGCAAATCCTGACAATCCAGTTACTAAGTCTGTAGACATGGTGTTGACTCTTGATGAGAGGGTAGGGGTATGGGGGTGTGGGTAGGAAAGTGGGAATGGGGGTGTTGTATGACATTTTCACAGGGGTCACATATCATATATTCTGAATATCACATATTTATGTTATTATTCAGAACAATAGTAGAATTATAGTTATGAAATAGCAGCAAAAATAATTTTATGGTTGGGGGAATCACTTCAACATTTGGAATTGTATTAAAGGGCCACAATATTAGGAAGATGTGGAATCTTATTGATAAAGAATAGAAACCTAAAGAGTAAACTAACTAGGCCAAGGACCACCTGCCATTGGTAAGCCCAGTGCCTATCCTTACCATACTAACAGTTGAGTGTACAAGCCTCCATTAGGAAACAGCCACAACTGAGTTTTGTTTAGACAAGGAGTTTCTGTACCTGTGCGTAGAAGCAACTTTAATTTCTGCTTTGGGCCAGTGTTTTCTGGACATGGCTATGCTTACTTGTCTAGCTGATATATCTAAATGACAGCAGACTTTTAGTGTCTTTCAAATTTTCCTGTTACCTTATCAGCTTCTAAGATTACATGGGAAGTGAGAGCATAGAGGAGCTCAAGCAGTATCATGGGGATGTGAACAAATTCTGGAAGTAAAGACACACAGAATTAGATACTGTCTCCAACATCTCTTGTTTTGAGGTAGTAACATTTTAATAATCTTCATTTTTTTAATCAGTGAAGGGGGGCGGTAATGTCTTTCCAGAACTGGTACAGAAAGGGAATATTAATATAAATAAGAGAAGTATTCCCTCCTATTTATATTAATCATTTACGGGCTGTCTTCTACTGGAACTATATCCATCCTCAAGATACCAGAGAGGCACATTGTTCAGCTTGGCATAGGAAGACTCCTCTCCTTCTGCATGCATTGCACAGAAAGGATTTGTTCTGCTTTTGTTTGCAGAAGAGTCGCACCCAGATCTTGTCGCACCCAGATCTTGAAGCCCAGTGCTAACAGGCACACTTTGACAGTTTGTCTGGGCCATCTCTTCTCCTCATTCAGATTACCTTCTTCACCCCTGATAAAGAGTCAACACACATCTAATGTGAGTCCATTCTTTTCATACATGTCAATAGCATTGTGTATACTGCCAACTTACTAACAGTCATCATCCTGCCTTTCCCAAGCTCTCTAGCCTGCATTTCTGCCTTTCCTTAATTATCAGTATGTATGTGTCTGATGTGTGTGAATGTGAGCTCATACTCTGTAGTGCTTGTGTCAGAGGATGACTTTTAGAGGCCAGTTTTTGCCTTCCACCTTGTTGAAATTTCTTTGTGTCAGCAAGGTTTCTTTGCTGTTTCTGCCAAGCTGCAATCTTCAAGCTATCTGACCTGATAGATTCCAGGCTGTTCTCTCTCCTGTCTGTCTCCCATCTCGCTGTACACGTGCTGGGATTACAGATGCTGGGACTCACAGCATCTGGCTTTTTACACAGGCTCTGAGAATTAAACTTAGTCATCAAGCTCACAGAAAAAAAGAGCCTGTTACCTGCTAAGCCACACCCCAGCCCCTGCCTTTTGTAAGTCATCATTCAGGAAGGATGGCCTCTACTTGACTTAGCGCTCTATTGCAGATCTCCCTTGCTGCCCTGATTCTCTCCCTCTTGATGTTACTATTTACATCTTTTTTGTGGAAACAAGTAATTGCCAAAATATCAGGAGAAGTCTTTCACAGCACACTTCATAAGAGAAAAAGAAATACAAATGCATCAAAGCCCTGGTAGAAATCAGCCATAGGCAGTTTGCATGCCGATAATGGAGGGCCAGCAAGCTGGTGCAGATCCTTCCTTTGCCCTCACCCTCTGCTTAGTCCCTCTCACTGAAATAGTCACTCTCCTGGGTCAAGTCTTCTAAAGCCAAATATTTGATGTTGTTGTTTCCTCTGAAATTACCACATTCACTTTTAGTTCCAATTACCCATTTATTAGGAGACTGCTTCCTTCAAATAAGCTCTGTAAGCTGTTGCCTCTGCCAGCTTGCTGCCATAAATAGACTTTAGTCTCTGTTTCCCGTGCCATGGCAAAAAGAAGCGTTGTACAGCCCCAGGCTTTTTAGTGGGAAGAGAGCTTCTTCCACTGTGTTTTGTAAGAGAGGCTTCCTTATTGCCTTAACCTGAGGCTTCCTGTGTTGCCATAGCATATTTCCCACCCCACCCCCTCTGTGCAGCTGCCGAAAAGGGCCTAAAGAGTTAGATAACCCCTTGGTTCTTATTTGGCATGTTCTTTCACCAGCATTCCCTCCCCGAATATCAGACCTTGATTCCCCTTAAACATCCCTCTTCTGACTCCACAATACAAACTTCTTCTCACCTTTCCTAAAATTGAGGGTACCCTACTTAAGTTCTAAAAAATGGCTGTCCATTTAGCAGGACAATAGCTTCTTGATGATTAAGCCAGAAAACAATTTTTAAAATTCTCCCCATTCCAAAGAACTCTATGATGAAGCTTTGATGGGGTTATCACCCATCATGGGCTGGAACTTTGCAGGGATGTAGTTGTTGTGGTAACCTATGTTGCTACAAGTAATCATTAGTTTAGTGTTTCATAAGACCAATAAACTAAATGGTGCACCAAATATAAAATAAAATAAATTCAAATTTTTCTATTTCTAGCCCATCTTCATTCCAGAAGAATTAGTCTGCTAACTCTCAAACCAAGCCATGGAATTGTTACTATAAAACCAAGATTAATAAAGATGGCATTGCTGGAACTTTGAATAAATATCTTTTCACTTCAGCCCTAAATCATGTCCATTCATAACTTCAACATCCCAGCTTGGCCAAAAGACTTATTACACAAGGAATTAAAAGCCATTGATCAACTTTGAGTCTTAAATTTGATTTTTACAAGTCCACATTAAGAAAATAATTTTTTTGAAAATCAAGCCTTGGTAGAAAGAACAATCCCGGTTACACTAACTCTGATTATTAAAATACCCTATAAGCACACCTAGAGACCATATAACCTAGAGGTTACCCAACCACTTATCTTGGGCAAGGAGAAGTCAGAAGAGAAGGTAGAATAAGCTGGCTCAGTGTGCTGTATTTAGGGAAGCAAAGGGAACAGGACACAAAATACCATGGCCTCCTTCTTACCCTCCTCCACAGAACTCAGACTCGGCAAACCCCCATGGGACACTGACTCTGAAGTCACCACACATCTATGCAGGCAGAAGACCCAAATTCAGCCCCTTAGAATGTCTGTGACCCTCAAGAATCAAAAACATCTGGAATTCCCACATGCTTTTAGGAAAAAGATGGGCTTTATCTGATGATCCAAGTGGAGAGCTTTACAGTGATTCTCTATAGACCTTGCTAGAATAAAAGATGGTGTGGAAGAAATGGTTTTTCCAAATAACAGAAGAGATGTTAGCTGTGTGGCTATTTTATCTGAACAGCAGAATTCCCTCTTGGATGGAGGAGAATGACTCCTAAGAGCCAGGAAGCTTAAAAACTGCCAAGACTCTGGAATCTTCATTTTTTTAGGACTTAAGTAGGTTACCCTACATGTTAAGAGAGGTGAGCTCTAGAAACTCAGAAGTATCCTAAGGTCCCTCCACAAGGTTATTTAAATGACAAGCAATTGCTGTGGGGGGGAGACCCTTCACTGGAGTTGCCTGAAAGAGAGGCAAAAAGTGCCAGGGCAACAGGTTTTCTGAGTTCTAGAACCCACACTGGGGAGGGTTTGGGGGTGATCTATTTCTGAGTCACTCCTGCTCTTGTAAGTAACCCCAGATGAACTCCTGGGTTCACCTAGCTGGACTTGTATGGAATGGTTTATTTGGTCTGTCATCTGTGGCCTAACTAGAGTATTGATGTTTGTTTATGTATCCCCAGGAAAAGTCTTACAATATATCCATTCAGCTGAGAAGATAGCCAAGGCCACTGAGTGGAAGGATAACAGAACACAGGTTTGCTACAGCTGCTAGCTTCAGTCACTGAGCAGATAGCAGGCCCAATGGCTTCACTGCAGAGAATAGAGGACCCCAGTCAACACAGGTCCCCATCACACTGTCATGAGGCCAGTGGAGATTTCTTCTTCCATATAAGGAGGAACCATCTCAGAAAAGGAAAGGAATTCTGAAATTATTTGTGTTGTTGCTGTTGTTTAAATAGAAGAACTATGTAATCTGTCCATATTTGATGTATACATTCAAGGAATTTGAATATGAGTATACACTCATGAAACCATTATTACCTCAAGGCCATAAACATACCTGTTGTCTCCCAGCGTTTCCTCCTACTCCCTCTACTGGTATGTGTGGTAAGAAGCTATGCCTTCTCCATGAGTTTATACAGTACTGTTGTCATCTATAGGCATGATGCACCCTTCTGATAGATTTGCAGAACTGATTGACATCCCAGAATCAAAATACTGTGCCCTTTAACTGGCACCTCCCCATTCCCTTCCTGCTCTTCCGGAATAGCACTGTTTTCATCTCTGGTTCTGTAAGTTCATTTGCTTCAGATTCCACATACAAGTGAAGTCATGATGATTTTCCAGACTCTGCAGTCCACGTTTACCAAACTGGAATACATTTGGTTTTATTTCTCAGTGACTGGAAACTCTAAAGATGGCTCTCAGTGGTCTTCTATCCTGAAGTTCTTGCCCTCTTACAATCTACTCCCCTTGAGTGTAGGCTGGCCCTAGTGACATAAACATAGACAAAATACAGAAATAACACTGAGATTGTCCAAGGACATATGACACCTGCAGTCCAGCAACCCATGAATAACTGAATCCTGCATCTAGGTGTGGATAACCTTAAAGAGTCAGTTTAGGATTCATATACTGTCCAGGCAAGGTAATTCATCCACACCAGTATTCCCATCGTTTTATTTTCAGCAGGAGCCCCACATCATAGGGAATTTCTCAGTCCTGAGCACTCTCTTACAGTCCATCCCCAATGTACCTGAATGTGGCCAACCCCAAGTGAACCAAAGAACACAGAGAAATCAGATTTCTGACTTACAAAAACAATGAGCTGACAAATGCTTTAGGCTGATAAATACAGGAATTTCTTAGCACCAATTGCTGCCTAATGCATTTCTCTTTCTCAGCACAGCAAAGGCCAGGGGAAGCATGGCTCAGTCTCAGACAGCAGAGAAGCCATGTTTCTCTGAGCATATGCATGTAGTGTGACTTAAATCAGTAGTCTTAACTGTGCATTTGCCACACTTTCAGATGGTTGAACTCAGGAAGCATGGATTTCAGAGAGAATGAAAGAGAGAATAAAAAAATTGGTATACACCTCTTATCTGCAAGGAGTGTCAAATGATGAGGCATACTTTAAAATACATAGACATAGGAAGAATGGGCAGAAATACAGCAGTTTCCTTGTCATGGAAAGTTTCAGTGAACAATGTCATGATACTAGACTACTGAGAAGATTTGGCCCACTGCCACTGAAAAGGCTCACCTTCATCTGGAGGCTACACTCACTGCAGGAGTACACTAGAGACACAGGACAAAATGTTGCCTGGCACTCTTATCAGATATAAAAACAGGGAAGCGCCATTGTTCAAGGCCATCTTGCAGAGTGGTACAAGCAAGTGTCTCCTTCATCTCGTTAGTGTGTTGTGACATGACATGTTAAACATCATGCATTCTGTGTTCTTTGCATTTTCAGTATTTCTCAGGGACAATCACACCAGTTTACATCAAAGGCTAGAATGTACATACCGGGCAGGTGTGCTTCTTGTGTTTCTTCATCCTAGAGTATGCTGCAGCCCCACAGATGCCAAAGAATGGACATTTCTGTGATCCCAGAGAGAGTTCTGCCCCAGATACACAGAGTTCTGCTATTGACCAGTGTGATTGGGAAGAAGGCACAGGAGTGGTGGTGGCATGATCTATGAATGAACAATGTGGCTAAGGCTAGTCATTTGTCCCAGCAAAGCTCTCAGACCACCCTTCCTACCTCTGGGGCCTGGCTGTGGTGAGGCTCCCTTGGCCTTGGGTAGATGTTGTGTGGTACAAACTCTGCAGGTCTTCTGCCTGCTCTACAGAAACCCATTTTGATTGTCACTGTCCCCATGTTCAATGAAAAAATCATGAAGGAAGAAGTGTGATACATCTGTCCTGTACCCTAAATCTCACAGCTAAGCAAAAGTGAGGTACAAAAAGAAGAAGAATGTAAGAAATGTACTATTACAAGGGCAAGAAATAAAAGTGATAGTTTCTACACTGAGATATCTGGACCTCCTTGACACTCAGCAGCTTTATGCTTCTGAGGACTCCTGGGCACCCAACCACCCAGCAGTGAGCCTGTGTGAACACAGTACTCAGCATTATCCCACCCAGGCTCCTCTCTCCTGCACATCCCTGTCTTGAGTGGCAGCTCCGAGCACTGGCTCTGAGGCTCTGAAGCATTCTCCAGGAGAAGCCTGCACTACTGCTAAATCCTCACAAGACAATGCAAGTTAAGGAATTGGGAGCAAGTTTCATCACCCCATTTTTAATTATTATTATAACCAGTAAAAATTACTGTAGCAGTAATCCTGGATCCATCCAAGTCACCTCCCGTTAGTATTTTACTACTTGGGGTCTAAAGTATTTCCAAACTCTGACCATATTAATTCCAAATACAAATAGTTCCATGAGCTGCCAATACCTTAATAACACTCCAACTATCCAAGTTTAGAAAGGGGCACCAGACCAAATTTGTAGAGATGGAGTTGGCGAAACCCCTGTAAGGTGGAAAGAGACTAAAAAGGACTAAGGACAAAACTCAAACTGCACTGAAATTGTATGTAGGGCAGACCTAGATCCAGTGTGAAAAGACAAAAGTGTATTAAATAGTAACTGTCTCTTTAAACTTCAGCCTTGGCAACTCAGCCACTGAAATAGGTTAGTGATCTGTGGGTACAGCACAGTGGAACAATTAATCAGAAAACAGAGAACTTTCTGGGACAAATAAAGCAAATAAAAGCCTAGATGTGAAAATGTTAACTGGCAACCTAAGCTAAGAGGACAGCTGTGTCCAAATTCAATGGGCTTCTGGCCCAAAAAGCAAAATCTGTGGAAAAATTAGAAGAATTATATTGCTTCTAAGTTCACGAAGTGGCCTGTTGCCATGTTAACTTGGATATTCTGTGGTGAGATATGAGAGATTAACAGAGCAAACTGTAATGGCTCAGAAACAAACATTTCCTAGTTATTGTGTTGAGATGGGTTTGTTTTTCTTCTGGCAAAGAATTAAGTAGCCTTTTACATATTCATGGGAAACACCTTGGGTTTATTTCAATGATCTTCCAGTCTGGGTATGATAGCACTGGAACACACTGAAGTTATGGGTAATGATTAATGAATCACATTCTATTTGTATGTTTCAGGATAGTTTATAAGTTCTTGTGGTTAACTCAAGCAATAAAACATCTCTAAGTGAACTATGGTTGCTGTGCTTGCATTGGCCTTTCCTCTCTTGTTCAAAAGAGACTAATGGTTCCAAAAAGTAAGCAAGGTTTAATTGTGTGCCAAACTGATCACTAAAACTACTGTTCACTGTGACAAAGGTCTCAAAGCATCAGGCATTGCATTTGCTCCCCAGCTGTGATCAAAACAGCTGCTCTTACTATTACATGACATGCCAAGACTTTTACATATGTCAGGCACCATGAGGTTTCAATGTATTTTTTTATCTTGTGTAAAGCAAATACTACTATTTCCCCCACTTTAGGTAATTATTAAAAGTTGCTTAGAGATGTATGGTATGATAGAGCCAGGTGTAAGAGGAGACAGGAAAGACTTTATGGAAAATAATATCCCTGACTCAGTCCTCAGTTGAATCAAGTGCAAAGAATTTGCCAAATTTAATAATTACCAAACAGGTCAGAACCGTTCTAACAAAATGCTATATTATGAAAAATAATATTCTTCTAGGAGAAGGTTACGAGATGAGCTCTGAGAGATGGAGACAATCTGGGAGATAGACAGCAGGTGAGAGAGAATGGAAGCATTGAGATAGTGAGGGCACCATGCTTCAAAGACACTTCAGAGGGAAGATAGCTATGCCCACTTTCATGTTTACTCCTCAATTTTTTAAACTCCCAAAAGACTCAAGCACATACATCAACCTGTATGCTGCACAGTGGTACATGAGATCTGGAACTAAGATGGAAACTTTCCAGGATGTACAGTGGGCATCCAATACTCTCTAATCCTGGATCATTATAACATAGCTCCTACTATTAGATAAAGTGTGGGCTATGAGAATAACAATGAAAAATGTGTAGTTATGATCCCTAGGGAAGTCGGGGTAAATCAAATTTGTAAAATGAGTAGGTTGGGAATAAATAAGACAAGTAAGACTAAGTGTTAAAAGATAAAAGCAAGTGGTGTTGTATCTCTCTTGAGACAGAAAAAAAATTTCAACAATTATATGTAAATTGTTTAAAAACAAGTAAGAACAAATGACAGTGACTGGAGGAAAAGAAGGAAGCAGTTGCAGCAGAAGAAACATCAGGAACACCTACAAAATCCTACTGGTGAAAAAAGAAGTCCATAAAGCTGCAATGGAGAAAATGCCAGAGGTATTCTGATGAGTTGAGAGACAGATCCAGAGTTGTATTGGGAAACAGTGGGTAATGAATAGCATGATGAGGCATTGGAGCACAGTTAAGCATCCATGGAAGAACCTAACTATATAGAAAGGAGTATGCATTAGAGGTGGTCCAAAGGCACCTCAACTACCTCAAGAGGATGCTGGACTGGTCATGGAAACCTGGATTGAAGAGATGGCATTAGATGTGAGGAAAAAGAGTCACAACAGACAACAGAAATGGATCAGCCAAGCTTTGTAAATAAAAGACAAAAGATGGTCTCTGATTTTAGACATGGGAATAATGGCATCACTAAATAGGACAGATATAAGTCTAAAAGGCATCAAAAATAAGTGCTACTTAAGCTGGAAGAAATATTCCTAATACTAAACACATGCTGGTCTATTCTCAAACAATAAGGCAACCCCCTTTTCCCTTAATGACTGTGTAGTCTGCCATGACAGGTGGCAGAAGAGCTCAAGGCCGCTGGTTGAATATCACAGTTCCCAACTGTCTAAACTTGTTACCAATCTTATTTAACAGCTGTCCTGTGACTTATGTCAGAGGAATTAGACATCTTCAGTTGCATTCTAGTAGAACAGGTGTTCCTCTTTAGACCAGATACCATCCTTGGTAGAGGAGAGAATTTTAGAAAAACTTAACCAGTGATAGTCCTTAGGTTGTCTGCTAAGATGGTTTGGTTTTTGTTGTTTGTTATTGTTGTTGTTGTTTGTGGGTTTTTTGTTTTTTGGATTTCTTTTTTTTTGTTTTGTTTTTGACTAATCAAAACCATTTTCCTAGGAGCATTCAGCCATGGCAGAGCAGATCTGTTTGCGATAATAAAAAATTTTAGGGGTTGAGTGCTTGCCTAGCATACATGAAGCCCTGAATTCAATCCCCAACAGCACAGAAACTGAGCATAGTGGCACATGTTTGCAACCCCAGCTCTCAGGAGGTAGAGACAGAAGGTTAGAAGTTCAAGGTCATCCTTGGCTACATAGCAAATTTGAGGACAGCCTGGGATATATGACACATTCTCTTCTACTCTTGTCACAAAGAGGTTTAAAAGGCAAAGGTATATATGTTCACAAAGCATGCTAAGTCTGCCATTAAATAGCTTCCCTACTTCCATCCACCCTTCACTCTTTCTAGGTCATTTCAAAAGGTGATCTGCTATGTTACAGTAGGTCTCACTTTCTGTCAGTTCTTTAATAGCATCTTCATACTGATGAAAAAAAAAACCATTCAGGCTGAACAAATGGATTTCCCTCTGTTTTGAAATCCTGAAGGCATTCCAGGGTAAGGGCCACCTCCAGCTGGTGCCATTCTATGCTTTAGAAGGGTTTATATATGTATTTATTAATATATACTTATGCATATATATGTATAAAATAGTCCCTTCCTTTCAAACTCAAAAAGTTATGTGGGAGATATGTTTCCTGAGCATGAGGGGGCACACAAATTGCTCCTCAAAATCTCCACAATAGTATACTCTTTGATCTACAGAAAAGACCAAGCCAACCATAGGCCACAGCCCACATTTGCTTTCCCCGTCCCTGTGTGTGGACTCTTCCAATGGCAAATTATAACAAAATAAAGTCTTTCATAAGAATTATACTTGAGTCTGTGCACTCCTTGGCATCAGCAAAGGCCACAGGAATGCTGGCAGGATTTTAAAGGTAGACCCATTCCCTGTCACTACTCAGTCCACGTACTATCTTTGCAGCTCTGCAATAATCCACAATGATTGTCAACAATGTAAGGAAGGAATGCCAAAGCGTTTTCCACATCTCACTAGCCAGATTGCCCAAAAAGCAGAAAGTAGCAACAAAAATTGATTGCCACTTGCAAGGACAGTCTCGACCTGAGTTATGCACCTGTTTTGTGACCATGATGCGTAATGTATGTCCAGCATCTTTACTCTAAGCATTTTGGGTTTAACTTTGGAATTTCTGGATTACAAGAAAATGTTTTTTTCCCCATGATGATGGAGGAGGCTCTGTGAACTCAGAAGGACTGATGTCTGAAAACGGAAAGAGCAGGCAGGCTATCCACGGGAACAGCAGAAAACAGGACCTCTGGCCAAAACCTTAGAAAGAAATCCAAAATACAACTACCTGCTCACAGTCAAGTCATTAATTCAAGCAGAGCTCTTTTCTGCTATAAAGCATCTTGAGTATGTTCAGTGTCCTGATAAAATGTCATACAGCCTTTGACTTGTTATTTATTTGAATGTTTGTATTCATGTGGAAATAAATGTCTGCCAGTGCACATGGAGGCCAGAGGACATTAAATACAATTTCTCAGGTACTATCCACTGTTTATTATTTTATTTTACTCTAATTTTAATTTTAATATTTATATTGAGATAAGGTCTCTGTCAAGTAAGCTAAGCTAGCTGGCAATGAACTTTGGGGATCCTTATCTCTTCCTCTGAGAGGTCACACACATGCACCGCCATGCCTAGGCTTTTATGTTGGTGGTGGTTCATTTTTTTTTTTGTTGTTGTTTTTTGTAATGTTTTGGGACTTCCAAGGTAAGTGTTTTTCGGAAGGGGCCATCTCCCCAGCCCCATTGTTGTTTTAAACCCTTTATTTCTATGAGGGAAGTGAGACTTCAAATTCTAGGAAACAAAGCCCAATATATCAACTAAACTAGGCCTCCCCACCCCTCACAGAAACCCTATGCTGCTCCGTCAATAATTGATAGTGTCAGTGTTCAATAACTTGGGCTGGTGAAATGTTTTTTGAAAGTCTCCCAAGCCTCATGCCACCAGGAAATCTTATGTAAACTGAATTTTTATTCTTAATTTCATAGCTCAGATGCCTGGTGTTAAGTATTCCTCTCTCATGGAGACTATTGTAGACTTCAGCATAATAAATGAGTTGGAGGCACCTTACAGGACCCCAGAGTCAATCGGTGGCTATGTGTTAGAGTGAGCCAGGGGCTTTGAAATACTTCGAAGCTCCGATCCAAGGACTGTTTGATAAAGAACCTGGAGCAATGTAAATTGAGTCTCAATTTTAAAGCTTTCATCCCTCCCCTGTGAGTCCAATACACAGCCATATTTTGAAAATCACTATTTCACATTTTGCTGCACCTACAATGAGAGAGAAATCTGAGGGCCATACTCTTGTACCTGTTCATGCTAGGCTCCATGATACATACGTAACCTTGACTGTCCATTGAAGACCCCTGAGGTACAACAAACCAGAGGATTAGATGCCTGATTTCTCCAGGTGGTGTCAGATGTCAAACAGTTTAGAACCACTGCTCTGTGGCTAGGACAATGAAGCTCAATGCCTGAGAAAATTCATCATGAACACAATTGGCTCTCTCTATTCATGAGCTCTGTGACCTCAGTCAACCTGGACCACAAAAATAAACACACACACACACATAGACCACACACACACACACACACACACACACACACACACACTATCATAATAATAATATCCACACCAACAATACAAGATTTTATTTCTTGTTATTCTATAAGATATGGCCTCATAATCATTTACATAGCATATTATATTACATGTGATCTGAAGCCTTTTTCAAAGCATCTGGGAGGAGGTTGGAAAGAAGGCTCTGAAGCTATGAATGCTGTTGCTTTATAGGGAGTCTGATTCAGTTTCCTACACCCATATCAGGCCACTCACAGCAGTTTGTAACTCCAAGGGGATCCAAATCCTCTGGTTGCTGTGGTCCTCTGAACTCTTGTGCACATACCTACATGCAAGCACATACACACACACACACACACACACACACACACACACACACACACACACACTAATAACAACAACAATAACATATAACACTACATAATCAATAAAATAAATCTTTATAGCCCAGTGGAGGATTTGGTGGCTGTGAGTAAACACTGTCATGTTTGTAAGGACTCGAGCCCCCACAGATTTTTAGATGGTAGGAGCTCCTAGAACCAGTTCCTCATTAGGTATATATCCCAAGGAATAGCTCTACTTACAATTCAGTTAACCAATAAATGGCCTACTAAAGGAACAGGAATTTCAGCCTTATGAGAACAATCAGATAGTGATGTCTAAGATTCCACAAATAACCACATAAGTGAGTGTCTATTATGAGTAATATGATGGAGTTGTATCCATAGAAACAATTGACTAATAATCATAATGGCTAATTAGGTAAGTGATTTCCAAAACCTATTTGAATGATAACTAATGTAATAAACTTCAGACTTCCAACTCAGTGACATATTTTTCCATGCTTCTGTTAATAGTCTATTATGGTTTAGCAATTTAGTCAAAAAAGTCAGGTTTTCAAACTTCAACAGCATTGATTTACTCCCTCAAAAAAGAATTCCTTAGTCACAATGAAAACAACATTCTCAAAAAGCTAGGCTTTTAGAGTCAGACCAGAATTCACCCTCCCTCCTTCTGTTCACTGCTCAGCTAGCCTGCTCTTGTTTTCTCACAGTACAGTAGAAGTGGTAAGGCTTTGGGGACAGCTTGTGACAGAACACTTAACTAGCCTGCACTGAACATGGCCCCGAGATAGGATCTCTATACCACCAAAAAGGTGGAAATGATGCCATTTGCCCCACAGCGTAGGGACAGAGATTTGAGATATTAAGCTGTGTTCCACATGAACACTACTAAATAAAACATAGTAACTATGATTAAAATCCTTGCCTAAATATGGAAGCTGATTGGGGTTAATGTGATATCAGAGTCCACACACTTGGTAAAGGATGACAAACACAAAGATCAAATAATCCCTTTTTATTATCTCATTGGAGCATGGCAGCTGGCCCAAACCACCCTATTTTACAACTCCTTTTGATGTTTTTTGGAAGGATAATGAGCAAAATATTTAGTGTATTCTGGTATATTGCCCTTCTGTGACACAATGATCTCTCTCGATTGTTGGGGGGGGGGGGTTGGAAACAATTCTAGACATTTTTTTCCTTCTTATCTTTTCCATTTATGCTTCAGTATATATACCATATCCAAAGCTTACAAACAAGTTTCTATGACTTAATAAAAACAGAGGGCTTCTGTGTCAATGGAATTGGCTCAGCCCGCAAACTACCTCACATGATCACACAGATCCTTCTGTCCTTGCCAGAGTTGTGTTGCCCTGGAGGTAGGGAAAGCCCCACATCCATGCCAGCATGATGGCTCAGCTAGGTGCCTGACACTAAGCCTGAGAGAGCTTGTGTTTGATCCCTGAGACCCCACAGTAGAAGGAGAGAAAAAGATCCCACAAATTGTCCTCTGTGGAACTTGGGACATGTTCCTACCCCCAATGCCATACACAAATGCACACACAAAATAAAATAAATATAAACGTAATAATCGTAATAATTATTTTAAATGCCCAAATACATTGCCAAGGTCTGCCTACTTTAAATGCAAATACATCATAGTAACTACCACAGCAGAAAGTGTGTGTGTGTGTGTGTGTGTGTGTGTGTGTACACGCATGTGCTTGTGGAGACCAGAGATCAGGTATCTTTCTCTATTACCCTCCATCTTGTTTCTATGAAACTGGATCTCTCGCTGAACCTAGAATTCATGGAATAGGCTATGCTAACTGACAAGCAAATGCCATAGAATGTTTTCTGTCTGTCTTTCCAAATGCTGGGATCACAGATATGTGCTGTTGCCAACCTTGCCATTTTACATGGTCTAGTGAATCTAAATTCAGGTACTCATGTTAGCATGGCAAGCATCTTACCAGCAGCCATATCTTTAGCACTTTTGCCCACTGGAAGTATAAATTGACAGCCCTATAAGGAAGCCTTGTCAGACAGTACACAGAGACCCAGAAAGCATGGACCTTCCCTGCAGTCACCCAGCCAGGAGGAGAGAGAAGGCTTCCTCATTCCTAACTCAATGTTTATTCATGAGTTAAGTGCTGTTTTCCAGAGTTCTATCCAACTGTCTGCATAAAATTGCACCATGTCATCATTTCTAGCTTAGGAGAAAGCAATAGTAACTCCCCACTGAGGTTCTATACTGGTAAATATTTCAGGACCAAAGACGTGACTGATAGCATTCAGCATTCTAGACAATTCTCACAGTGGAAAATCAAAATGAGGGGATCCTAAAAGCTTCCTGGGCATCCTTTACAAAACTCGCCATGCCAACCACATCATAGAAATGCTGAGCACTGCTTGTGAAAGCCAACCCTACCACCATTGCTAAGACAAGCCCGGTGGACTTGGGAGTTCATACAGCCCTGCCTGTGTCAGGATGCATGTAACAGTCTAACTTAGAATTAAAGGCTGGAGGAGAAGCTGGTGCTGCTGCCAGCAGCCACTGCCTAAGGAAAGATGTTTCAATGAGTAAGAAAGGCAGTTGGTGTCTAGCCGAGGTGGAAGCACAAGACAGCATGTGACCAGTAGCTTGGAGGCTGTCTGCTATCCTCAGGACAGGGGAGTCCTGCAGAAAAGTGAAAACACATTGATTTTTTATGGAAGTAATTAAATACAGACAATAAGAATCTTTAGAAATCTTAAGCACCCAGTTTCTGCTGTCTGTGGAGACCATGAACCCAGAATGTAGCCTAGCTAGTGGGAAGGATACAGGAACAGTTGATGGTTGATGCTTTTGCTGTCTTTAAAGAGTACGTGGAAATTTTCACCAAGAGACAGCAGTGTCAAAAACTCCTTTGGTCTAGCCTGAAGGAGGAAGCCTCATGCAATGTTTCCCAAGCAGTGATTCATGCCCTCCTACATGGCAAAGTTTTAGAAGATGCAGGGACCAAATTTGCTTCTCTCTTTAATGTATAAATGTTTTAAATGGACACACTAGAAGAAACACAACCAGCACAATAATCTCGTGATTTCCTGTCCATTACAGATTAGGATGCAGGCTGATTTATTTAAGTAGAAAAATAAAAACAACTGACATACAGAAAAAATATTGACCATGTAGAGTACAGATGGTCTGTGACTTTAGAAAAAGAGAAAAGTTGTATCTAAAGCAACTGAATTTGGGGGAACTTTAGCAGACTGGTCCCAGATGTAAGGGCTTCAGTTTGAGTCCTGGACTTCCTCTGCTGCAATGGGGTAAGATTAATTACAGTCTGTTATCTATGAATAAGGATAATTATAGTGACTTCAAAAAGCATGGAAAAGTTCGACTAAATGACATGAAGGACCTTCTAAGATGTTAAGCAGCATGGTTCTAACTCCCTGGTTAGCTAAAGGAAATGAGAATAAAGCAAACCTACCTAGTGAACTGCTTAAAAGCCTAGTCCTTGGAGAAGCATCTGATCATATGCTAGACAGAGGAGGCCAATGATGCCCATTGTGGACTTACTGTCCCAACCCAACTCAAACACTCTCAAGAAAAGCTGCCCACAGCTGCTCTGGAGTTAGTCAGGGTGCTCGGTGCTGGTGGCATTGAGACTGTCATATATTGGTGATCACGCCCTCCAAGGTAGGTGTCAGCAGTCAGAAAATTGTAAGCAAATCATTTGCATTCCCAGCACACAGCTGAAAGCTCTTCTCCACCATAGGGCACCACGGGAACAGCCTGCATCTTGACACCAAAGCAAACAGAAGTCTCAACAATAACTGTCATAGCTGTCCTGCCTTGCTTCTGAAATATTTCAATATCATGAAGTTGTGCTGCCAGAGAAACAAGATGAACTGAAGCAACCTTTGACTTCTATGATGAGACTGTGTGTGTGTGCATGTGCTTACGGTGTGTGTGTGTGTGTGTGTGTGTGTGTGTGTGTGTGTGTGTGTGTTCATTTAAAGATGGACGTCACTGGGTAGTCTCAAGAGATTTTCCTACCTTAGCCTCCCAAATAGCCACTGCTTCCGCTCCCAAGAAAGCATTTATTTTAATAAGAACCATGAAATGGGGGATTGTCTTCTATCCACAATGCTTAGCATCAAGGTTGATAAAATAAATAATATTCACTCTTACCTAGCAGATTTAGTATCATATTTATGATTATTCTGCTTTTCTTACCACAAATATCATATGCACCTGACAGAAAATTTGGATGTATAAAAATATATTTATAAACTTGAAATTCCCAAATATTACAACCCATCATGACTATTAGCATTTTGACATTTCCTTCTAAACTTTCTTTGTGAAATCTTTTTGAAAAATGTGGTTTGCTATCTCCATGCCTACTGTATGAATGCTTCACAATACAATCACTGGGGTTTTGACTGTTACAATATACCATGGCATCACAGATGCACCAGAGTATGTCAAGTCTTTTTACTATATGTTTAAATTTTCATACTTTTGTAATTTCAGGTGTAATAAATATCTTGACATGTGTGTTTACCCACATTTTAAAGTATTTCCTTAGGAATGTTTTTGAATGTGTAATTACTGGATTAAAGTATATACATTTTCTATTGTTAGAATTTTTAAATTTATTTTATGACAATTTCAGACATATATATACACAGTGGATCTTGATCATAACCAATCCCTTGAACCTTACTTATACTTCCTTCTCCCATCTTCATGTCCCCTTCTCTCCTTCTTCCTCCTCCCTCTCCTTCTGTATCCACTGAATCTAATTAGTGCTACCTTTGTGCACATGGTTGTATGGCTATCTACCAGAGTATAAGCAATCTACAGGGTTATTTGTTTATTTGGGGATTTCTGTGGCATGGTCTTGTGTATCTCAGTCTGGCCTCAAACTTGCTAAGCATTGCAGGGTGGCTTTCAAATCCTGGCCTCAAGGGTGCTAAGATTACTGTTATGCACAACCATGCCAGACTTTTAGTTTCTTTTTTAAAGTATTTTTATGTGTATGAGTGCTGCCTGTATGTATTATGTATGTATGTATGTATGTATGTATGTATGTATGTATGTGCACCACGTATGTGCTTGATACTCTCAGAGGTCAGAGGACATTGGATCCCTTAGACTTGGAGTTACAGATAATTATGAGCTACCAAATGGGTCCTAAAAACTACAGTTGAAGTCCTCTGCAAGAGCAGCAAACACGTCTTGTTAGGAGTAAGGTTTTTTTCCTGCCGACCTGGGCCCAGAGCTGCACCAGCCCCAAATAACATGCAGAGACTCTGTATTTGATATTACTCTGTTGCCAGTTACTAGTTTCTTATTGGCTAGCTCTGTTTTAATTATTAACCCATTTCTACTATTCTAAGTATTTCCACATGGTCTCATCTTACTGGAGAGAGGGGCTGGCGTTCTGCTCTTTCTGTTTTCCATCTTGGATCTCCTCCCTACTACTTCCTTTCTCCTCCTAGTCTCCTAGTCCCGCCTATCTTACTTTCCTATTGGCCAACAGGGCTTTATTCATTAACCGATAAGAGAAACATAATTACAGAATATCTCCCATCTTTTCTGATGGAGAGAATATCTCTCCTCTTTTCTGTCTAAAATAAAAAAGAAGGATTTTAACCTTAGCATAGCAAAAAATATATCACACAACAGTTATCAAATAAGAATCACAATTAACAATATTTAGTTCATTAACATTTAACAAGATTTAAAGATAATATTCCATCATCTATCCTATCTTTGTGAGTCTAAAGTCTCATATGTAACTTATCTTTAATACTAACTAAGGAAAACTGTAACCATAACTATTTGTCTTCAACTCCTTCAAAGACCACAGAAGGATATATAAACTCTATAAACGACAAAGACATCTTACTGCCTAGTCAGTCACCCGAAGTTCTTCTGTAATGTTTCATCTTCAGCATATTGTGTCTGGCAGACTCCTCCAGCCAAGCAGAAAACTTTAAACTTTCCACCTATATTGGCAGGTTATCACTACAAGCCCTAAATGCCAAATTCTAATTTGATAAATTAGATACGATGCAAGCTTAAAATACAAGATTGTGGCTTTTATGAAAATGTTAAATTAAGAAAATATTATTGGTTGATTTACACTTTCACATTGACTCAGACATAAACTGTGCCTGAGATGACCCAGGACATAATAGAAAATATTTAACTGGGGTTTAATTTAAAAAAAACAAAAACCTATTTATTTATTAATATAAAGGAAACATGTATACAAAAGTTACCCAGATAACCCTGTCCTTCTCCAGGGAATTCCCCTCTTAGCTTCCTCACCCCTGCACCAGCTCCATCTAATACCAGATACCCATCACTTTGTCTTGGTTCTTCAGTGATGGTACCCATTAGCTTACCTCACATCGAAGACTTTTATGCATGGGAATCTCCACCAGGTTGATCCATTGCTCTAGAACAGAAATGATGTTTCGTTCCTCTGCAAATCAGTTTGTGACCACAGTATGGTACCTTATTTATAGCAGATGATGTTTGAAAGTGGTTGAATTGAACTGAACTTGGAGAATTTGAGATAGTGACACTTTTGTTGGATTTTTGGTCAGAGTGAGTCAATAGGAATCTGCCTCTGGTGTTTGACAGTATTTAACTTAGTCTCCTGAGCTGCTTTGTCACTTGATATGGGGATCACAGTACCTCCCTTGGCAGATCCTCTAAGGTTCATTTCTTTTTAGCCTCCTACTAAGGTTTTGTGAATAGGCCCCATGATTGCAAAATTGTTGTGCCTCCATGAATCACATACAAATCGCATTTGATGGTATCTAGTATGTGAACCACTTTATCTAAGCAAAAACTCTCTTCCAGAAGCTCACTCGTCTTTGCTTTTGTCTCATTGGCCAGATCACATGAGTTTTTCAACTGGAGAAAAGCTGGGGAATGAAAGGCTTGTTTTCCAGTGTCCACAACTGAGGAAGGTGACTTGAGTGTGACCAGCCCCACATCAGGAACCACAGTCCCCAAGGTGGAACCAGTCCCTTCAGGGAAATACTAATGCTTCCTCAGTCATAAACATTTGGCAGTATAAGGACAGAGTCTGGTCCTATGAGGTCATTTTGCTATGGAATGCCAACTTTTCTTTGTGAGAGGGGATGCTTTCTATTTAGGCAGCATAAACCTCAGAGCCCCACAATTTGTTTCTCTCCTGGAAATTTAGGCTGGCTTAGAATGCTGTGGATATTGGGCTTGGGGCAAACACTTGCCACACAGCACCCGGGTACATAACTGTTCATCCATGTGTCCTCAAATGCTGACAGGTGTCCTAACGATTTGTTGCATGTAGATGAGAAGGAAAAGTGAGATTGGCTGTTTGGTCCTAACCTTTGTTCTGTGAAAAAAGTGTCAGGAATACTGAGGAATGGGTATACTTCCCTCTCTCTGCAAATTACCATCCCTGGTGTATAGACAATGCTGTACAAGCTGCCTCTGCAAACTTGGAGTTAGGAGCTTTGTTTGTGATCTCCAATTCACACTCAGTTAACTCAGAATGGATTTTACCATCAACAGGACACCCAGCCAGAACTGAGCTTCCTCACCTAAGTAGCTGGTTGGCTCAAAACAGAGCTAGCCCATGATAGAGAAGGGACAGAAGTATACTTGTCATGATCCTCAGAATTTTACTCCTGATAGCAGGTAGAGGGTGGTCCTGTCAGCTTAGATACTCTAGGATCAGGTGTTTGACAACCAAACTGTAGGATACTACTGAAGAAAAATATATGTAGCAAAACAATATCTGAAACAAGTATGAGTTCAGCATTCACTAAGCTCTTGGGCATGGCTAAGTTTTATTTGACTCCAATATAGCACTTAGGTATGTCTGTTCCACAAATAGAAAAACTGAAAAGTTATCAACTCCAAGTTCAACAAGTCATGGATTAAAACAGACTAGACAAAGTGAAATAGATTTGAATACTGTTTAACTGTTGGAATCTCCTCTACTTGTAATCTCAACACTAGGAAAGAGGAGATGGGGGATCCTTGGAGCTCACTGGCCAGTCAGCCTAGCCTAACTGAGAAACACCAGAAGATTGACAGCAGGGAATTACTCATGAGATCATACTGCAGCCTTCACATGGACATGTGCACATACACACACACACACACACACACACACACACACACACACACTAAAAAAGTAAAATAAAATTGTAACCCCTGGGATTAAAATAGTCACAGGCAGGCCAGGCAGGCACAGTGGTGCACACCTTTAATCCCAGCACTTGGAAAGTAGAGACAGGTTGATCTCTGAGTTTGAGGCCAACCTGTCCTACAGTGCATTCCAGGACAGCTACCCAGAGAAATCCTATCTTGAATAAAACAAAAAAAGAAAAAGAAAAAAATTAAAGGAAGGAAGGAAGAGAAATAGTCATGAGCTCCTGCAGAAACCTGAGAAGTAACGGCATCTGGTTAAAGTTGGAGGAACCACATTAAATATTTTCCTCATTATAAATAAACAATACTCAGATTAATAAAACTTCAAACTGACATCACAGTCTTTAAATTTGTTTTTAATCTATCTACATTTGTTAGCAATACCCAACTAGCTACAAAACATTAAAAACCCCTAACCCCAAGTTATATACATTTCTGTATATGTCCCATTCCTGCCTGAGTGAAAGTTAATTTCTCATGTCCTCAAATAAAGTTTCCTTTCTATCACAGAAATTTACTAAGTTCTAGAAATTTCCCAAATGATTTCCATGGTTTGTCATCCTTCAGCACATAGTGATCAACAGATGTTCTCTTTCCTTGGTTTTAAATGGCCCTAAATAATTCTAACCTCACCATTTCCTAATGGCCTCCCTATTACAAGATTCTTCTGAAATGTGTTTTTAAGCACTGGGGCTTTCTGCTAGAACAATGTGACCTTATGAATCATTTAGCAAACCTGGCCCTCAGCTTTCTCCTTTGGAGCATCTGTAAGCCCTGTCTTTGTGGCTTCATGTAAGAATGAACAGAATTCAAGAGCATGCCAAGGCAAGGCAGCAGTTGGCAGGATGTATGCTGGGATGGCCAGGCAATAGCAATCCAGCTCTGTAGGTTCCTAACATAATTCTGGTAGGACAAGGACATTTCATTCCTATGGTCCTTACAGGATGATTGAAAATGTATGTCAACCATAAAGAAATGAACTTACTACTACAAAATGTTAGAATTGTGAATATAAGAAAGATGGGATCTCTGGACCTTCTTAAGTTCAAAGAAATCACACTCCCTGCTTTAGCCAGCATGCTAGGACCCTTTTAGAAGCCACTTTTTGAAATCAGATTTAGTAAGCTATGAAAACTTCCAAGAAGAGTTCCTTTCCTGTTAGTTCCACTTATTTCCCCCAAAGCTACATAGACACATTTAAATACTTACAATTATTCCAATACCTGAAGATCTCAAATAACATATCTTTTTTCCAAATCCATTACCTTGAAGCATGAATTGTATGTGGTCATCACTGCTCAACTGGTCACACCTCTTTCCTGCTAAGGTCAGTCCATCAGATAGTGCTAGGCATAGTTCAGGATGGGTCTGAGAAACAACAAAGCCCACTTAAAGGAAGTATGAGTAAATAAGGCATGGTTTCTGCTCTAGAGAAGACCAGCATTTCTTGAAGTTGTTAGATGAGCAAACCATAATTGAATAGACTGTGAGGCAAGGATTTTCTGAAAAGGACTCTAGATGCACAGTAAACAAACCCAAGAATTGACAAATAAGATTATATGAAATTTTGAAACTTTTCCCTAGCAAAGGAAATCATTATCAGAATGAAGAAATAGCCAAAACATAAAAAATAAAATAAATAAAAGAGAGAAAACCTTTGCCAACTATCCTAATTAGCTTTAATTGACAACTGGACACTGTTCAGAGTCAACAATCTAGTTTTGAAGAATATTCCTCAAAATGTTAGCCATACGCACACTTTGTAGCACAAGCCCAGAACCTTAACTACTCAAGTGGTTGACCCACTTGAGCTACTGAATAAATAAGCCTGAGAAACTGATAAGACCATCTCCAAATAAAAACACATTAGCATGAGGACCTGAGTTAGACTCCTCAAGAATCTATGGAAAGCTAGACATGTCAACTCAGGAACTTTTAAACCCAGCACTGTGGTGGGGAGATACAGCCAGAGATAGGAAAGCCCTCTGAAAACTCACAGATGAGTTAGCCTGGTAAAGACATAAAAAAAGAAAAATAGACAATAGAGTCTGTCTCAGGCCAGGTAGTAGGTGAACAGCAACACCTGAGGACTACTTTGATTTCTTACATATTCTGGCATGCACATGTCCACATTTACACACTCCAATGCATAGGTAGGTGTGTGTGTGTGTGTGTGTGTGTGTGCGCGCCCCAGAGAAGTAACATGGCTGCTCAAGGTCACATAGCTAGGAAATGACCCTATGTGCAGGGCAGGATAGTTTTTTGTTTGTTTGTTTTCCTACCTGACTAGTCAGCCACCACCATAGATGTTGCTTTCAAAAGTACTAACTAACTTCATGTAACTCTATATTCTGGAAATACCTATCCAAAAAGTGAAATCTATAGGAAACAAAAGCAACACTACCAGGTTTTATCTCATGCATTTGGTTTCAGTGGTTTTGAAAGAAGGTAGGGAACTAAATACATGTCTATAACACACACATGTGCAAGCACACACATGCAATTGATTGAGTCAATCAATCAATAAAATAGAGAGTGCTAGAAGCCCCCTGGCACCCATCTCTGTCCTACAGGCAAACACACACATACATACATATGCACATACACACGTGAATACAACCTGCACGTGAATAAGAGGCAGTACTAATACTGCCTCTTAACACTGTATCACAAGGTAGGATTTCCTATGGACTGGGATCCAGTTCTTCAATTTGAACAATTAGCAGCGAGTCACAGTTTAAAACTAGTGAGTCATGTTTGTGCAGCTGCTGTGGCTCTCTGTTCATCTGCATTTCCAGCATTCCAGTTCCCGACTTTGTGACGTAATACTTGCAAAGATGTGTGCTCATTTGTAATTAGCTGTACACTGCCTAAACTTTCAAAAGTTTTATGATATTCTGGAATCACCATAGACCATGTCTTATAAACTCAACTTACAAAGTTAAAACTCAAGTAAATGTCAGTAATGCATTAGCATGTTCTGTGGCTGATGTGTTCTGTTGAACTTGAACTGACCTGTGTTTCAGATATTGTCTAATGCAAATGGGTTTTATTGTTTCCCACCAGCATCTGCAATAGCAAAATGAGCAGCCAGTATACAGAAATATGTTTCCCTCTCCTCTGGAGTCTCTGTTAGAAGCCAAATGAAGTTACCTTCTCCTTTTATCACACTGCAAGTACAGCAGGACATTGCTAGTATTTAATTAAACAGGCAGAACTTTGGCACTTATAGAGTACCTTCCAGTGTTTGTATTAGTTACTTTTCTGCTGCTGTGATAGAAAAACTGTGACCAAAAGCAACACAAGGAAGAGAGAGTCCCAGAGGTATAGAAAGTTCATCATAGCAGGGAAGGCATGGGATCGTGGCAGGAGCAGAAGTTTCAATGGCACTCAGGAAGCAAGAAAGGCAAATAGGAAGTAAAACCAGGCTGTAAAATTCAGAAATAACCTCCAGTGACAAAATCTCCAGCAAGGTTCCATAATCTCCCCCAAACAGTTCAGCCAGCAACTGGGGACCGAATGTTCAAGTACATGAGCTTTTGGAGGACATTACTCATTCAAACCACCACAGCATTTTAGTAAAGGAGACAGTTCCAGAAATAAGTCACTAGGAAAGTGACTTTAAGGCATCAATAAGCCTTCTAGTTAGCTCTTTTCTTGGTAACCTAACATCAGTGGCTTCTTGCATTGCTGTGGCTATCCCTCGTTACAGGCAGGTTTTACTCTTTGTTCCTCCCCACCGGCCTCCCAGTCTTGCTGCCAAGTCCTGCCGCCACGTGAGCCCCAAATAACACTCAGAGACTCCGTATTTGATACAATCCTGTTGGCCAGTTACCATTATTGTTTATGAGCTAGCTCTGTCTTAATTATTAACCCATTTCTACTTATCTAAGTATTTCCACGTGGCTCATCTTATTGGGGAGCGGCGGCTGGCATCTTCCTTCCTCCCCGGTCTACATCTTGACTCCTCCCTACCACTTCCTCCTTCCTCCTAGTTTCTTAGTCCCTCCTATCTCCCTTTTCTATTGGCCAACAGGGCTTTATTAATTAACCAGTATGAGAAACATATTTACAGAATAACATCTCCCATCAATCCCTTCTATCCTTTACTGTTTCTTATGTTTGCATTTAGTGTGGTCTTTTCTTCCCCACATTTAATACTGTGCCTTCTGATATCTATATCCTGTAACATTACCCTCTTTGGCAAGTGCATACACACATACACATAAATGAGGCATCCAGCCACCCAAAGAAATAATCCCCCAAGGATTTTTTATAATCTCTTCAAGTGTTATACAAAAACATAAATAAATAAATAAATAAATAAATAAATAAATAAATAAATAAGTAAAACCCCTCCACCATTCATGCCTCCTTACTAGTCACTTAGCTGCTTGCTGTGACAAAACACCTAATAAAAGCAGCTTAGGTTGGATGGTTGAACACTTAGCTCAATGGTCCAGTCCAGCATGGTGAGAAGCCACAGTGGCAGGTTCAGGAGGCAGCTGCTCACATGGTAGACAACTCAGATGGCAGAGAGCTCACATAGTATTCACACTAGATAGCAGAACATGATGAGTGCTGGTGTTCCACTCAAGTTCTCCTGTTCATTCAGCCCTGGGTCTCAACCTATGCAATGATGGGTCTTTGATGGGATATATTATTTTGTGAATGTGTTTCTCTTTTTGGTTAATGAATAAAGCACTGTTGGCCTATAAGGAAAAAAGATAGGCAGGGCTAGGAGGCAGGGAGGATTCTGGGAGGTGTAGTAGAGAGGAGTCAAAATGTAGGACACAAGAGGAGTAAGAGGTCCAGACCCTTTCTCCAGTAAGATAAGATCACATGGAAACACTTAGATTGATAAAAATGAGTTAGTATTTAATACAGAGCTAGCCAATAAGAAACACTAGTAACAGGCCAACAGCTTTATATCTAATACAGTGTCTCTGTGTGTTATTTGGGGCTGACAGGGCTCTGGGACCAGGCTGGTGGGAAAGTGTTCATAACAGGTCTTTGCACCTCAACTGACCAAACCTAGGAACTCCCTCACAGGCATGCCCTGAAATTTGTCTCTTTGGCAATTCTTGATCCTATCAAGTAGGCGATTGATCTGTAGCCACCAGTCTTCCTCTACCTTTTCCCTTGTTCTTGGTTGTCTATGAATAACAGCTTGCCCTGACATACTCCCCCTCTCTCCTTATACTGCAGCACCCTTGGTGAGCTATTTCTCCTCTTCAGCACTCACCTTCCCTTCGTCCCCTTCTTAGCTCTTAACTTCCAGTCATCTGCTAGCCAACTCTACCCTGGCAGACCACTGACAAGCCAAGAACTAACTTCAAATCCGAATCCTGTGTGTCCTTCTCTGTCCTCAGTTCTATTTTCGTATGAGATGCCATCAGTTGTCCAGTCTAGAGCACACAGGCATCTTTCTATCTTCCTTCCCTCTGGCCCTGTACTTTTTCACTGATGCCTGTCTAATATCAACCCCAATTTTAACACAGACTCCTAGGAAACTTCCCTTCCCTTTCAGTGTCTGTCTACTTAACACACTATGTTCATTGATGAGGATAGTTCCCGATGATTCTGATCCTTCTAGAAAACCAGACACAGAGAAGACCTTCATGTTTCAGTATCTTCCCTTCTAAGCCTCTGATCTTTCCTGAATTACAACTAGAAAGATTATTTGTGGCCAACAACACAAGCCCTTTATTCTCCTTCTTCTAGTAAATAGTATTCCCTCACCCTGAGGGCCCTTCTTACTTAGTGGCTTTTATAAGTCCACCTTAAAGAGTTGTGCCTCTTCAAATATCACTCCATGCCTATGCACATTCATTGGCAACAAATGGGTTCTGAGCTCAAGTAATAGTACTCTACTTTACATGTAGTAAAAGACATGACAATATAGGCCAGGTCTTTTGTTCCCAAGTTTTACCCTATTGTAATGTCAGATTCTACAATACTATGTGTTATTGGGGTTGTTGTAAGTACCCAATTTCCTTTTGTAGGTGTGCTGTGCAGGGGATGGAGCCTTGTATATGCTAGGCAAATGTTCTGCAACTGAGTTGTATCCCTAGTCCACAACTTTTTTTTTCCAGACCCTAAAATAAGAAAAGTAGAGTCTCCCGTTTGCCCACATATTAAAATCCCAGGTACACTTCATCTTAAGCTAATTTGCCCCATCCCCAAGGCAAATCCCTCTGTGTGCCATACGTTTCACCCCATGAGCCCTAAGCTTTTGAGTCCAGCAGTAGAAATGGGAATAATACAGACATTCCAGGGTTATTCATTTCTCCCCTCTGGGTGGACCTTTTCCCAGCCTAAAGATCTAGTTTCAGATGTACCATGGGTAGCATTGAGCTGCAGGCTCCAGGGAGTCCTTGGCTGATTCCTGGTATATCCCCTCTCCAGCTCACCAACCCTGAAGTTCTATCTCATTGCCCTCCATTTCCACTACATTGCTCAAAGCAGCTCCAAGGCTCTGCTGAGAGTCCATCTCCCCTTTAGTCAGCCTTTCTTGGAAACTGCAGGCTGGGATCCAGAAGAGCAAAGACTCACCCACCTCTGCTTTCTAGCAAGTGGTTGCCCCTGCTTTTCAGTATATGGTGTTTAAAGTATTGCAAACTGCCTTTTCATGTATGTGATCCATCTTTCCTGACCCTTCGCTCATTCAGTAACCACTGCATTGTGGGAGTCTACCTGTAAAGATCCCTTTGAGCTGATAGTCGAACCCAAGTGATGACTACAAAGAGGATTCTAGAGTTGTGTATAAACCAGAAGCACAACTGGAAGACAGAGTCAAAACATACTAATTTCCCCCCACATAGTTCACAGTGGTTGTGAAGTTGGTCTAAAATCAGCTAGGAAACAAATGTCTGTGAAAGAGTTTCCAAGTTAAACCACCCCTAAAATGGACAGCACCACTCTTTAGACTGGGATTCTAGGCTGAATAAACAGGAGAAAGTGACCAACATTCATCTCTCTCTTCTCAACTAGTGACACCATGTGACAGTCACCTCACCCTCTGCCTTCCTTCTTGAACCCTAAGCAGAAATAACTCCTTATTTCCTTGACTGCCTTTTGTCAGAGCTATCAAAAAAGCAGCTAATAATGCATTGATCTGGTGATCAGCAAATAAATGACCAGTTATATTTTTCTTGAAAGAAAATATTCATAACTGAAAGCCATGAACTTTGGAAACACTGTTTCTTCCTCAGAGTCTGGAGCCACTCTATGTGGGAGGTTCCTTCCTGTGTGCTAAGAATTGGGACAGACAGGGTGTTATTTACAGTCAGCTGTACAGAGCAATTCATTTCTTTCCCAGCATCTCTTTCCAACATTTATGTGAGGCTATCACATCTATGCTGCGTCATTGTTCCAAAAGAACGGAAACTGGGAATGCAACACAGGTTCCCCTCATTTTGTTCCTATTTCACTTACTTTCCTTTCTATATGTTTTAATTTAGGATTCCTTTCCTACATGAAACCTCAAACTCTTTTGTTTCCTTTGTTTTGTGGGGTGCCAGGCTTCAAATTGAGCCATCCCTTTCTTTCCTAAATCACACTTGGGTTATTCTGCAGAGAGTAGTGTTCGGGATACACTGCCTCAGCCCTACACTCTGCACATCTTCAGCCCAGCTTTGTAGGAAGAGGAAGGTGTGCCCTCAGTGAATGAATCAAAGGAAGCAGAAAGGAAGAGGATAGGGAAAGGAAGAGGGAGAGAGGGAGGAAGGGATGGAGGGAGGAAGGGAGAAAAGGAGGGAGAGAAGGAGGAAGGGAGGAAAGGAAGGAGACAGGGGGGAGGGAGGGGGATAGGCATCATATGTACTTCACTTTGAATTTTATCAGAACTGTCTGTGGTGGCAATCTCCCAATGATCAGTCATTCTTTCAGGTGTCTGTCTCAGCCTGGCTCCAGGAAAATGGGGCACAAATGTGTGAATTAGGGAAATTCTCAGGCAACAGTCAGTAGCACTAAAGGATACTGTGAGAAAGTGTCCTCTTTGAATTCTCTCCTGGTCCTCTGATTACATAAGGTAATAGCAATGACATAACCTGATCTCTCAGACACCCACTGGTCTTTTTTAACCAGGAATAAAATGGCTCAGGTTGTTAGATGAAAACAGAACACACCTAGAGTTTAATGTTTCCTGTCCATTTATTTTTATGATCATCTTTTCTAAACCTTTTACGGATAGTGAAATGAAGACTCTTTCATTGATGCTTATTGTGTTAAAGAAAGCTCCATCCATCAGAAATACTAACACACAGGATAATAGGATTGACCATCACAAGCTGCATTCCTTGAAGACAGACAATGAGTCAACAATGAGGATGCAAAGCATTCAGTAAAGATTGGCACTCAAGAAGAAAAGGAAGTTGGTTGCTTGCTGCAGCACAGACCAGGAAAGGGTCTCACAGTGTCAGGGAAACAATGAACCTGATTGCATCCATCAGATTGTCTTGCACTGGGCCACACTGCCAGGCCTTTCCATCACCTCCCTCAGTCATCAAATGCTGGCCCTCCTACAAGGTAGACAGCAACATAGATATGTACTTCTGAGGCTGAGGCACACCTTAAAGAGGCTGACAGTTAGAGAAGCACACATACACCACATATCATATAAATATATCATACACACAACACATTTACAAATACTATACACATACCCCATGTACACACATATGTAGAGACCACACATATACCATACATTCAGGACACATATCATACGCATATATCATATAAACAGCACACACATCATTAACACCACACACACATCACATACCATGTACACATAAAACATGCATACATCACATACACATCACACACACACACACACACACACACACACACACACACACACACACACACACACAAAACCTTCCTTAAAAGGCCAGTCCATCTTTTTACTTCCTATGGCCAATTAATGAAAAACCTTTTTTTCACCCTCAGTTCCTCAACTGCAAATAAAGTTGGGCTGAATTTGTATACTTTGGTCCATGTTTCATGGCTACAGTACATTTTTTTCCCTAAAAAGACTGAATTGTGTCTTCTTACAGAGTACAGTTCTTAGCATTTAAAATCGGGAACCCTGCGTGAGACCCTCTCTGCTAGCAGCTGTTGCCTGTACCTTCTGATGGATTAGCACTGTGAGGTTGTCTGCCATCACAGTGGGAAGAAACTGTGAGGGAGAAGGTAAAGTAGGAGAGGAAGCAAGGAAGGGAAAGAGAAAGATCTATTCCTGTTCAAGGTTTCCTAGCAAAAAGGGAAAAACCTCAGATCGCTGCCAATTGTCTAGGGAGACATTTTTCTTCCTGATCTATTTTTGGCAGTCAATTCAACTTCATGCACCATTGTTTTACTTATGGCATGTACAGCAGCCAGAGAGAAACCCATAATGTCTTTTCTGTCTGCTGGGATCTCCCATCCCTCTGCACCATGACAAATGGCCTGGTGGCAGTGATCTTTTTCCTGAGGCATCACAGTATTTGAGGCATCTCTGAATCTGTGGATCACATTTAAAATGAGCGAGACTCTTACAACATACTAAACTCAGTAACCATGGCATAAATTAGCACAGCCCAGCAAGCAGTGGGGTAGCATCATTTGTCGAAGCTGTCAATGAACACAAAGCCAGGATGGGGGAGATGTAGAAAAAGAACAAAGCATAGCCACACTAAGGAAGCACCCATTTGGAGGGCATTTTCTATTTTACTCTTAAAGCATGTTACTCAAATATTTAAGCAAGGGCATAAAATTAGATTTCAATGTCGGGAAAAATAATCACAGCTGGCGGAAGTGAACTCAAGTCTGTGACTGCCTTCTTTATCTTCAATTTAACCTTCTGCAAAAGGCAATCCAGTGACTCACTGCTGCAGTCGCTTTTATCTTTAGCGGAGTTTTTCAAACAATTTGAACTCTTCACAGGGAAATCTCTGTGACATTGGAAACTGACTCATGTTTCCTAGTTTTTCATGAAACAATGATATTTTTTCCACTCTGATGCTCTTGCCTGACTCCACAGGAAATTTTACCACTGGGCCACTTTCATCTCTTTCCTGGTTGAAGATAAATGACCCTTGGTCTCCTTGAGCCCTGCATAAATCACAAAGCAATCTGCTAAGAGATGCCTGTGGCAAGCATCTCCAATTGAAATCAAACAGATAGTCAGAAATATCCATGCTGCGTTCCCGAGGAGGAACTGAGGCAAAGCAACCCTTGTGCACATCATGCCTTGTCTCAGACACACAGGCCCAGCATGAAGTTTCTATGGGGAGGCAGATATCAGCTCATATGGAACACTGTGCCTGAAACAGAGTCTGTCCCAGGTAATGCCTCATGCTCTTCTCTCCTCAGAACACAACCTATTAGAAACCAAATTCTTATCAGTACATCAATGAAGAGCCTTCCCTAGGGGGGTTGTAAGTTAGGTAAGGTTTTTATTACAGACAGCATTAATGGAATATTAAGCAGACCAGAACAAAGTTGTCACTTACAATCCTGCTATACAGAGAATATTTCCATTTGAGCATGCATATATAATTTTTCAAAAGAACCCAACAGAGAAGAGATAGAATTCTTCATGGTCTCCATTCTCACTTCAAGAAAGAATGCTTCTCATTCCTCACACAGTCTTCAAGTTTGCCATTTTCAAGAGGTAAAATTGCCTGCAGCAAGTGTATCAATATTTATTATTATTATTATTGCATGTGTATATATGCATGTGCATGTGCTTGTGTGTGTGCCTGTGAATGTCAAATGTCTTTTTCCACTGCTTTATATTTCTGAGGCAGGGAATCTCACTGAACCCAGAACTCTCTAATTCTGGCTACTCTAACTCCCTATCTTGCTTTACGGATCCCTTTTGTATGCCTTCTGAGAGATGACTTTCAGGTGGCTGCTACACTGCACTAGTGTTCTTAATATGGACTCTGAGGATACAGACTCTGGTCCTCAGGCTTGTGGGTTATGTGCTTTATCAGCTAAGTCATCTCTTCAGCTGTTCACATTTATTTAGTGTATATCTTGTCAAACCTGGTGCTGAACACCATGCTCAAACTCTGCATTATAAATGTGTCTGGGTTCCACCATCACTGCTGTAAGAATCTCATGTTGTCTGTAAGCCTCCAGTTTTATCTATATGTAAAAATGGGAGTCTTGATATCATTTCATTCCAAGGGTTGTTGGGAAACTTAAATGAGAGTGCACATAAAAAGCTATTAGTAATATCCCTGGCTCAAAACAACCATTTAATAGATGCTGACTACTTTTTATTGCTTACAATAAAGATGTTTATTTTTGGTGGATGACATTATACTCGAAAGTATAAGAAAATACTTCCATGTATTTAAAGGTATATTAGAGCCAAATGGCAACAACTCCACCCATCTTTTCTCTTCCCGAACACAGAGTTCATAGCCAGAGAACGTCCTACAGCCAACAATGGTTAAGGGTTCTGAGCTCACACTTCTTATATAAACACAGCAAGCATCAGCTGTGGATCCAGTCAGCTGCAACCATAGCATGGATAGACAACTCAGAAACCTTGGCTACGGCCAGCCTACACACTAAGTCAAAGGAAACTGAGGCGTAAAAAGGAAAGTGTAGAGAGCAGGATCTGAGCAGGGCATGAGCTGGACATGAGCAGGGAGTGAACAGGGTATGAGCAGGGTATGAGCAGGTAGTAAGCTGGGCATGGGCTGGGTGTGAGGTAACATGAGCAGGGCTAGAGGTGGGCATGGGCAGGGTGTGGGCTGGGTGTGGGCAGGGCTTAGTCTCAGTCTTCTTTTTTGGGAGGAATGGAGAGGAAAATGGTTGCTCATTGCCTCTGTTCTGAAAATCTGGTCTTATTTACAGCATACTGACTGTCTACAGGAATTCATCCCAGAATCTTAGCTTCCCAGGCCTGAAGCCTTTCTCAGTCTCCTTGCTTTAGAGTGATGTCACCTTTTCTGGAACTCTCTGTGAGCAAGCCCTCATGCATGAAGTAATGAAGTCAGTTAAGCTGAAATGAATGCTGATGTGTCTAACAGAAATCAGTAGAAGCTGACTGAGCTTATACCTTAGAAATAAAAAAACTAGGCTGAAAACACTCTTCTCTGTTGTCTCTTTCTGTGTGTAAGCGTTCGTTCCTCTCCTCTGCCACTAGAGGTCTCTGTAGGGAATGATCTGCATTAGCTTGGTTTGTGGGCATGTCTGTGTGGGAGTGTCTTGATTACTTTATCAGATATGGGAAAACCCAGGCTTAAAATGGGAGGCACCATTCCTGGTTTGGGGCCCTGGACTATATGAGAGGAGAAAGAGCTGAGCCTAAGCATGCATGCTTTCAAATATCTCTGCTCTTGTCTCAGGTCCCCACCACCTCAACTCACCACAAATAATGGACTGTAACCTGGGAACTGAAAGCTAAAACAAACCTGTTTTATTCGTTTGGTTTTTTTGGTCAGGTTCGTTTGTTTTTTTGTTTATCACAGCCTCAGAAATGAAACTGGAACAGATCATTTTCAAGGTGCTTACAGTTTGACTCAAAACAGGAAGTAATCAGTATCTGGGCACAGAAGTTATTTTCAAGAAGACTATCACAGCGAACTAAGAGGCTGCAGAAAGTCTGAAGAAGCATCCAACTGACAGCTTGGCTACAAACCTGTCATTCGTTACTGTCAATGAGAGAGGAATTAGATTTCTGATAAAAATTTGTCATCCAAAATAATGTTTTCAGAAATTTGGAAAGTGGATTGGCCTCAGCTCCACTGGTCATCTTCATCATATGAGTGTCCAGAGTGTCCATGCTTTAGGATCTATCTAGTTTTGACAGAGAGACCCTAAGGTATGCGAACAAAAGGACTTCTTTTAAGGACCACTAAACAAACAGATAATAGTGGAAAGCAGGATGGAGAAAGGGAGGAAGGGGGAGGGGAAGTGAAAGGGGAGGACGGGAAAGAGAGAGAAGGGAGAAGACAGGAGGAGAGGGGAAGAGAGAAGAGAGGGAGAAAGGAAAATAAAGAAGAGGATGGAAGGAAGTTGACAGAGAGAGAAGGAGGGAGAGGAAAGAGGAGAGTGGGAGGGAGGGAGGGAGGGAGGAAGTGAGGGAGGGAGGGAGGGAGGAGGAAGGTTGACCTTTTCAATGAGGTCATACTGGAACAAACAGAGATATCCAGTGACCACTCTCCACTCATTCTACCCTAAGTCTGTCTTCAGCATATGTCATACACTGAGGTTTAACTAGAAGGCAAGGGGTGTGTGTACTTAAATCACCCAAGTCTGGGTATATGACCCCCTTCACTAACTCTCCATTGTCTCAGCTCCAGTTTCTCCCCTAAGGTGCTCTGACAAATTGTCAGAACTTTGTGAAATCCCTTTCTGGAACACAAGTTCCTTCTCTGGCTGGCATGAGGCTTCATGCCTTTTCTTTTCCTAAGCACGAGATTTTTGGGGAAATTCCAGTTAGTGGGGAGTCATTGCTTCAGTGGGCTAACAAAAAGAGAGATGTGGGTGTGTCTCTAGAGAAGCTTCCTGGCTGCCTTGACAGCTGAAATCACTTTCCTGAGAGAGAAAATCCCCTTACTTCCACTGCTACCCTGTAGGCCCTCACCACAGCTCCATCTAGACAGAACAGGCTCATTACAAACACACTGCAGGATGCAAACCTTAGTTACAGCCATCAAACCTCTCTTGCAGTGATCTGTTGCAGTGAGGCATATAATGTGAAATATTTCCTAGAACTGAATAAACATAGAACTAGCCTGTTAACTTGAAGGATTTTCTTCTCCAAATTCCATATGGAGTGTACAAATTAATTACACTCTAGCACTATAAACTGGAGATGATTAGTCTTAAGACCTGTATCATCAAATAGTCTAAAAGCCATCAAATAATTAAGCACATTTCTGATATTAAAAGGCACATAAACATTTCATCACAAAGTAAGAGTACATTCATCCAAATGCCTGAAGGTTGTGGCCTGATTCTTTCAAACACAGCATGGGGTCTGGATTTAAAGTCAGTTTCCAGGGCCAGTTAATTCTTCTGCCACCAACTGAGCAGGTGATGCAAGATCCAGCTTGTTCACCCCTTTTCAAAACTGGTGATTCCCCCCCAAACCAGGAAACACAGTGAGACCCCATATCAAACAGCATTCATTATTTGTATGGGAAAATAATACAGAAAGGCACTGCTTTGTGATGTTTTGTACTTAAGAGAGGGATTGAGTCAAAGTACTGAGAATCAGCTGCTGTGATGAGTGCTCAGCCACAGTTGAGTCTACATCAAGCCCCGCCCCATACCCCCATTCAAGGCTTGAAGACACCAGGGAAAAGTAGATTGAAAGACTGGTAAGAGCTGGAGGATCATGAGGAGCTCTGAAATGCTACCTTCTGAATTAGACATGGCTGACACTAACTCACAGCAAGCAGCTGTGCCTGCCTGCCTAAGCCTAAGTAAAAATCCCAACAAGGATCAGGAATGCTTTCCAGGCCCAGCCTTGGTGGGAAAACTGCTGACAGTTCACAGCTGCTAAGGAAGAGTCGTGTTTCTTAGGGAAAAGGCTGTAGGAGGTTGCCCATGGCCCTGTGGATGTCCCACATTCATTTCCAAATAGCACTAATTAGATGCAGGGAGCTATTAATAATATTCTATTTTAAAGGCATGAAATAAGTTGATGAGTCCCAGGGGTATTGGACGAAGGTAGGATGGAGTGGATATGATTAAAATGCATTGTATATATGTATGATTTTTTTTAAAAATGAACTATTATAGAAAGAGAAAGGTAATTGTGTTCTTCTGAAAACTTAGACTTATAGGTTTGCCATGTCTGATTTAACTCCTCTGAGCCTCCCCTATTCATTGGCAGTAGTGGGTGGACTTTGATGGGTCTTTTAAAAAAAAAAAACACTTACCATACTGCTCTTGACACTATGTCTGCCTTCAAGGAATCTATTCAATACTGAGTAGCTGTTGCTGGATGCTTGTATTCATTCCCTCTGTCACTGCTATTTCAAAATGCTTGACAAAAGCAACTTAAGAAGGAAGGAAGGGTTGGTTTGGCCTCACAGTTTGAGGATATGGTCCATTACGGCAAGAGAGGTGTGAGGTGGCTGGTCACATTGCATCCGCAGTCAGGAAACAGAGAGAGACAGATGCTGGCTTATAGGTTTATAGGAAGCACTGCCCTCATTTAGGGTGGGTTTTTACTAACTAACTCAATCTAGAAATTTCCTGATAGCCCTGTCTTGTTGGAGATCCTGTGAACTTGATAATCAACATTCACCATAATAGTAAATAAGAGAAAATAAGGCAGGTGGAGGTTTTAGGTTTGGGGTTTCCTGACAGCATGTGGTATGTTAGTCCTCCCTGTTCTTAGAACCCTGGTGTTTCTGTCATGACAGTCATGCCCATGCTGCATACCAGCCACACATATAGTTCAGCTCAGCTTTGTGAGTAGGAATGGACTTGTGGGTAAGAATCATTGTGTTTTAATATTATCCATGTTGTCTCCTTGTGAGCCTTTCAGTAAGACACTAAGTTTCAAAAGTGATTTGCATGTCTCAAAACCTGCAAGTCAAAGATCACCTTGAGGAATTTCTTTTATCCAGAGCCCTTCTTCCTCCCCAAAGCTGTGTGCTATGGCTATCCTAGTGGGGGAGGGGGGCCTGCTGCTACTTGTAGCCCAAAGCTTCTGAGGCCAGCTATCCTGTCAATATTCATCCCTGAGGTTGGTAGGCACTGCTGGCGTATGGTTGATAGGCAAAGTCCTTAAATAAGCCACACTTTCATAGTCACCCACACACTGAAATACTGGAAACCAAAATACATTTCCAAAAGCAACGTAAGGAAAGAGGGTTTATTTTAGTTCCAGGAAAGACAGCTCATCTATGGGGAAGTCATGGCAACAGGAGCAGGAGCTGGCTAATCACATTACAGCTACAGTCAGGGAGCAAGTGACGAATGTGAGTAGCTCTGTTTCTCCTTTTTAATCAGTCCAGGACCCTAGTCCCTGCAATGTTATTACTCACGTTTAGCATGGGTCTTCCCTCTGCGGGTAACAATCTAGATAACCCCTCACAGATATGTCCAAAAATTTCTTTCATGTTGAGTCTAAACCTATCAAATCAACAATCCCTGTTTGTTACATCTTCAGAAAGGACTGATTATGCATTTTGATCTCTTGATTGGCATGGGAAAGACCTCTTCTTCTTCTTTTTGAGACAGTCTCAGGGAGCCTAGGCCTTGACTTTGAACTCCTGATTCTCCTGTCTCTACCTCCTGAATAGTGGAGTTACAGGTGTGCTATAGCAAGCCTGGTTTATGTGGTGGAGGGAGATTTAACCCAGAGGTTTCATGCATGTTATGCAAGGATTCTACCACCTGAGCTACATTTCTAACCCTGAAAATTTTCTTTTTGCTTTGCAATATATTCTACATTTCTTCTTCCACTGGATAACAGCTATTCTGGATATGAACCATCATAGCCTGTGCTTAGGCTCTTCAGATACTTGTGGTGTGACCTTAGTGCCCCTATGCAGAGAACAAATGATGACACTGAAATTATGTCACTGCTAAGGCATCATATACCAGCTCTTCAGGTATATAACTGTTAACATCTCTGCTTTGCAAATGTCCTTTTTTGACATGTATTTCATTTCTCTAATGATAAATAGTACATAATGGAATTAGCTGTAACCATCCAGAATATACATAATTAAGTTTGTATATTTTTTTCTACAACCAATATGTAATTGGTTTCATCTTTATTCATAATTACTAACTTTGGACTTTAAAAGAAATATGTATTAAGTGGCAATACATTCCTATTTTATAGCCTCTTCTGATGTTAATAAAATAACACAATAAAATACCACCCACACAGACGATAAGCCTCACTCTATCACTTAGAAGCATAATTAGCAAATTAAAGACTTGGCTTCACATTTACACTTATATTTTCTGAGGTTTTATTTTCATTTAAGTAAAGCCTGTGGCCTAAATCACAGTAATTATAGCATGGTACTAAGTAAATAGAAGTTTGTCTGTCTTTCACAATTACAGCTTAATTTCATCTTCCCCTTTCCCACATTTGATTTGGTTTGTAGAGGATTTATTTTCTGGTGCTATATCTTCTGAAAACAAAAGTGCAAACATGCAGATACTTTGTGGATTTTTGTCCTCAGTAAACATTACTGTTTGCTGGTAGCATGCACATTGAAAAGAGCAATGTTTTCAGTCTGCAGAGAGCTGTAGCCTTTCTCAATACCTCCAGAATACATTCTTGGAGGAGGAAGGGTTATTGGCTTGAGTCTGGTGTGTCTGTGTTTGTAATAGACGGATATAAAATCAGGTTCAGTGGCAGTTACTCCAAGAAACAGGCACTCTGCAATGAGAAGGACATCCTTTTGAAAAAAATGTTTCTTCAGTGTAAAGACAGCTAGCCATTTCCATGACCCTCAGACCTACTGTGGCTGCACTTTTTTTGCCAGCTTTGATGCTGTACACCCACCTGCCAGGCTACTTTTGTCCACAGGCACTTACACTATGTCCTGTCTCCACACAAGTGTTCCAATATTGCTTTGTGTGCCTCTTGCATCACTCAACCCAGCAGCTCAGTGTAGTGACAAGTAAGCTGGGCAATTGTCATCAGGTTCTTGCTCCTACAATTGTAGAAATGGAAGGGCTAGTAAACAAGATCCAGGACTAAAAATCAAGTTCATTTGGTAGAGTGTTTGCCTAGCCTGCATGAAGTCTTGAGTTTGATCCCCACTGCTTCATAAACCAGGTGTCATGACACACGACTACATTCCTAGCACCCTAGAGGAGATTCTCAGCTATGTAGCAAATTTTAAGCCAGCCCAAGCAAACAAGGTGGACAGTGAAGACTGACACCTGAGGTTGTCCTCTGACTTCCCATCTGCGTGTATACAGTCTCTTTGTTGTTCATCTCTGTAAACACCAAATCAATTGGCCAAAGAACTTCCAGGAATTCTGTTTCCGTTTGCATTGTGATTACAGATGCTGAGTTACTGCATCAGCCATTACATGAATTCTGAGGGATTAACTTCAGATGCTTACATTTGCTTGACAAGAGCTTATCCACAAAGCTTTCTCCTAAGCCCATGAAGAGGATATTTTTAGCCCTTAATCAAGTTCAGGCACAAGAAGTAGTGAGGTTGGTGATTATAGGCGACCATCTGGGCAGCAAGAGCAGAGACATTATCAGAGATCTCTCTTTGCCATTACCTACAATAGGTAGATCCTCACTCACACTCTTTTGTGTTTATTGATTTTTAAGTAACACAAGAAGGATGACACACTCTACTCTTTTAAATTCTTCAGCACAGAAAGATAAGCAATGCATTCCTGCATGATTTCTTCAAAATCTTCTGCTATGTGATATTTTTCCTTTAAGATGTTCTCTAAAATCATTTATGACAGTTTAGTATTGATTGTCAACATGATGGGATGTAGAATCACCTTGGAGATGAACCTCTGTTCATATCTGTGAGATACTATCTTGATTATGTTAATCATGTGAAGACCCATCTTAATTGTGGGTAAAAAACATTCCTGGGGCAGGAGATTCCAGGCTGTGTAAAGGGAGGATTCTGAACTCCTGTATGCATTCTTCTTCCCTGTTTCCTGACTATAGATGTGATGTGACCACCTCTTTCAAGTTCCTACCACCTTCACTTCCCTACCATGACAGACTGTACCTTGAACTATGAGCTAAAATAAAGCCTTTCTCATTTAAGCTGCTTTCGTCAAAGTATTTCACCGCAGTAACAGGAAGAAAATTAAGACGTCACTCATGCAGCATTTCCCATTGATGAAAAGGCCAATTTTATATGATATATTGAAGACTATAATACAGAAAACTAAATACTGGGCAAATGTTTTTCCTGACAGTATTTGACCATCTAAACATGGCTTTTGTGAAAGCTGGAGCAAGTCACCTCCTTGGGATGACAACTCAGATTGCAACTGAAAGGGGACTGTGTGATTTCTGTGCAGAATTCTGGAAGGAGGGGACATAGGTCATCTAGAAGCAGGTGTGGGATTGATCTAGATGAACTGTAGAGCAGAAGGGACTTTCTTATGACAGTCAGAAGGCCCTTTTCCACAGCCATACACTTGGTAAGTTGTAGATCCAAGTTTTCCTGACCTGACCACCTGCTCCCTATCCCCGAAGCTGCTTCTGAATTATCACACAGAAACGTAATACTATTTATAAAATGCAGGACCAATAGCTCAGGCTTGTTACTAGCTAACTCTTATACTTAAATTAACCCATATGTCTGTCTATACTTAGCCAGGTGTCTTGGTACCTTATCTCAATATGGCATTCTTATCTTGGTTCTCTGTGTTTTCAGGTGGCTCTCTGATTTTGACCTTCTCCTCCGCATTATCCTTAGTTTGATTGCCCATCTATACTTACTGACTGGCCAATCAGTGTTTTATTAAACCAATTTGAGTAACAAATCTTTAAAATAAACAAGAGGATTGTTCCACTGCAGTAAGTAGCAGAATTGAGAAGGGAGTACAGACTGTTTTAGGTGGTAGTGGTGGTGGGGTGTCGTTATGATGGTTAATCTTGATTGTCACCTTGAAAAAATTTAAAGATTTCATGTGTGTGTGTGTGTGTGTACTTGTGCATTGTGTACATACATGTGACTGCATCTTGCTATGTAACATAAGCTAGCCTAGAGTCCCCCCTCCTCTCTCTCTCTCTCTCTCTCTCTCTCTCTCTCTCTCTCTCTCTCTCTCTTTCTCTCCTTTCCTGTGTTCTGGGATTACACAATGTCCAACATGTTACATTTACTTTTGTTAACCCATTTGCTTTCTGCTGATGTGGTAATTACCATGATCAAAAATAACTTGAGAAAGGAAAGGACTTACTTAGCTTACAGGTTACAGTCCATATCAGGGAAACCAAGACAGGGAAGTACAACAGAGTCCATGGAAGCAAGTTAAATGGCTTGCTTCCACTAGCTTGCCCAGCTAAAATTCTTGGACAGCCAAGGCTTCCCCTCCATAGGAGAGACACTAACTACAGTGGGCTGGTGCCCTCCTGAATCAAGTAATAATTTTAAAATGTCTCACAGACATACCCATAGGCCTATTTGATGGAGGCAATTCCTCAATTGATGTTTCAATTGTGACCATAGTTTGTATCAAGCTGACAAAAACTAACCTCCACTCTGTAACATAAAACTATATGAACTGGGGAATGGATGGAGCTCAGTAGTAGAATATTTGACAAGAATGCATACGGTCCTAGGTTCAATCCCCATTGCCACCCGAAAGGGTAGGGGACCGAACATACAGTGATGGAAAATCTTTAGATGCTCATTCAGTCAAGCATTCTCACAAACTGAGTGAAAAAAGAAGTGAAGACCCCGGGTGCCCCCCACACACACACCTGTGAGTTCTACAACTCTTCAACAAATCTTCTGGGTGGGCTCACATTCAGTCTGCACAGAAAGCATCAAACCTGGAGCCAAGTCCTCTGATCATTGGGAACTTGAAGTTGTCAAGTGTTTTCAATTCCAACTCTACGTGGAGACCCCGAAGGTGTCAGAGCATCATTGAAAGTGTACACAGTCAGCCTCAACTGTCCTTTCTCAGGGCAACATCTGCAGCTTGGTAAGGACAGTACTTCAGGAATATAGAGAAAATGGTAAAATTTCTGGAAAAAAGCAACAGCCACCTCCACAGAGCTGACTTAACTCTGTTTGGCCTTCAAGCCTAGACAGCAAAACACAGACAATCTGACAAAGGCAACTTTTTAAATGCTATATAATTTTCAGTGAGTAACTAGCCCATTGCTGGAAATAATTCAGAAGTCAAGCTCTTTCCAGCCTGCTCCTCAGCTAATCAGAATCTTTGTTTGCTGTACCAACTGCAGGGATAAAAAGAAAGACGGCTGGTTGCTTTACACCTGGTCTAGAATTTCATTATTATAAACCAGTTATCCAATTGAAAAATAAATCCTCTAATCTCTTAGCCTATTGATGAAGTAATGAACTCTTGCTGCTCCATAATGAATATTGCATGTGTCAATTGGATTAAAAGAGAGCTGGTAACTTCTCCCTGTGGCACCAGACACAGTATATCAGATTGCAGATTCTCTATTATTTTTGCTGTAGCTAAGCTGATGTGTTGTGATCCATGGGTCAAACCTCTTTAATTCACCTGTAAGAACACACCCACAATATTGTCATGTCTCTAATAGCAGAGGCCTTTTAAAAAGGACATCACACTTTACATAACAAAAGGTTATTGAAATTTGGATGATTTCTAAAACTAGCTAATTACATAGAATTAACAATCTAGGGTTTTTACTTTACCTTGTCCTTTGAATGCAAAATTCTCCCTTCATATCCAGAGGGTTAGCTTTGTTGTTCTGTTTTATTTTATTGTTTATTTTTAATCTATATATTCTGTAGTATGTTGGGTTGGGACACAAACATGCCACATGTGTGGAGATCAGAGAACAACCTCGGGTGTGTCAGTCCTCACATTCCACCTTGTTTGAGACCTGGCCTCTTTTCCACCATTGTGTGACCAGACTAGCTGCCCACTAACTCCCAGAGAGTCTCTTGTCTCCACTTCCCAGTTCATTGGTGAAGCACTGAGATTACACACACACACTACTGTGTCTATATTTGCATGGATTCTAGACAGATATACAGCACCCAACCCATTGAACCACTACCACAGACCAGAGTGTGGCTACCTTTTCTCCACAGAGCAAGTGATCTTTGAGAGAGTAGCCCACATCAGGTCAGTCTGAAGTTCATTTCAGAAAGGCTACATGTTGGATCTCTGTTTTCTCTGCCTAGTCTAAAGTGTGAGTTATCAATGCTGACTATTGAAGCAGAATGCCATACAATTTATTTCCATTATTTCCTGGCTGAATATTAGCTTATCTTCCCAAACTATCTGTATCTAAGAACCCAATTCAGACCCCCCCTTAAAAAAATCCAAATAGACTCCCCAAGTAACAGAAAAGAGAGCCAGGTTGCTCAAACATTTTGCAGAAATGTTAATGCTTTTCAGGGGAAAGCATACATATAATATGTTAATGAAAATTAAAAAGTTGATTAGTGTCAGGGAAGATTGGGTGGAGCATATTGGCAAGAGAGCTCAATTAAGAGTCCAGCAGTCTGATCCAAGCCCCTTACTCACTAGCTACAGGAGGGTGGGCAAATTACAATTCATCTCTTCCTAAGGCTCAATTTTCTCATCTGTGAAATGATGGAATTGGCCTGTTCCCAAAGGTCCCATTCAACTCTAACGGGTTGAGGCTGCAACTCTATAAAACATAGAAATGACTAAAATACGAGGAGGCAGATGGTATACTGGACTCAAGAGCTCTGGCTGAGATGAGCTCTGACTACTTCCTGAGAGTAATGAGTCAAGAAGTGGAAAAAAGAAAAGCAACTTTGTTTAGGAAAATGCATGTCTATTAACAACAAACAAATGTAAGAAGACCAGAGAAGGAACTAGAGCAGGTTGGAGAGTAAGAGTCCAATTCCAAAGTCGGAAAGTAAATGCTCAATAAGACAGAATGTTTGAGGGCAATGTGTTAAACATCCACGAAAATATTAGTGTAAATAGAAAAAGAAAGAAAGCACCAGTACAAACTTGTGCCATCATATAGCATACATCCACATTCTTTAAAAGACAAACTATATGGCTTGTGGTGAAGGCATTTTTATATATAAAAAAATGAAATTATTTGTCAATGCCTGTGATCTTAGCACATTATAAAGCTCTGGCATTATAGGTATGTGGTAGGGAAAGAATCCCTGGTAAACTATTCTAGGAAGATTTTCTGTCCAAGTATGGGGAAGCAGAGAGAGAGAGGAAGGCCGTGCAAGAAAACACTGTGTTCTCAGTGGTTCTAGCCTGAAGTGTCTAGAGACAGTGTAGAAACAATAAACAACCCAACACATCATGTAAACATGCTTGCCATCAAGACTTAACACCTATGTTTGGGCCACAGTACCCACAGCTTAGAAAGAAGTCCTCTGACCTTGGTAGGAGCACCCTGATGAGCACATGCTAAACATACACACATTAAATAAATAAATGTAAAAATAGAAAATAAATAAGGTGGAGAACAATAGAAGAAGACACACAAAATCAACCTCAACATGAGCAAAGTTCATTGGCACACATACATGCATGCACATATATATACAACATACATGTGAACACATACACACAAAAAGATAGACCAACATTCAAGATTCAATAAAGTACTACTGACATGAACAGACAACTCCAACGTTTGAAATTATAGCCCAAGGACTCATAATGGCACCCATAATCATAGAGAAATGGGTACAGGTGACTTGGGCAGGGAAGAGACACTGTTTGAAGCTTCTCTTTCTAACGAAGTTCTCTTGACCAAGCAGTCATAGGATGTAAGAGTCTAAACAAACGGTATTTGGTGTCTTCACCAAAGGTATCATTAGGTAATACTGTAGTGCATTTAAAGTATAGTGACACATCACCGCAACACTAACTCAGAATTCTGAGGCAGAATTGCAAGTTCAAGATGGCACTAAGATATATAGTGATTCTTTGTCTCAAATGAAAAGAAAGACTGAGAAGAAAACTCATGAAACTGAAAATTTTAAGCTATTCTATTTAATACTTTTGTGGTAAATACACATCATTATGTATCTGCCAAAATCCACAAAGCAAGGGTAAAGCCCTAGTGTGAACTATGGACTTTGGTTACTAAGGCCCTATTATAGTCATCTTGAAGACATTTTTAACACATTTTCTGATGCATAATGTGTACTTGGAAGCTATTCTCTTTACAAGTATCAGTGAACCTCTAGGAGGTGACAAGAAAGATATGCAGCAGAACAAAGCAAGTTATCTTTAAAGATTCAAAAGAGGTATTCATGAGAAAAATAAAGGATCAAAGTGTTCCCCTTTTGGTTGCTCCTTACCCCCATACTAGAGAATAAACTCAAGGCTTTTCTTGGGCCTGTTGTACAAGTGTTCTAGATGTACCCCTAACTTAGATGTACTCCTAACCTATTGAAGACAGCGTAAAGTGAGTGCTAGTACTAAATGTGTTTTCAACCTATATTAGTGTCTTCTCTTGCTGCAGCATAATCCTGACAAAAGCAACTTCATGGATTTATTTTGGCTCACAGCTGGAGGATACAGTTCATCATGGTCAAAAAGTGTTGTCAGCCAGAGCATAAGGCAGCCAGTCCCACTGTCCGTGGTCAGGAAACTTAGAGTAGTGAATGCTGGTGCTCAGCTTGTGTTCTGCTGTACACAAATAGGAGCACCCAGCCCATGGGATAATGCTGCACACAATTAAGATGAGTCTTCCCACCTCAACTAATCTAGTCTAGAAAATTCCTCCAGACATGCCCAGTAGTTTGCCTCCTAGGTGACTCTAAATTCTGTCAAGTTGACAATCAGTAATAAATTTCTTAAGTCTACCCTTGTCAGCTTAACACAATGAAACACCATTTTTAGGCAATAACTTTCTACCTCCCATCATCACAAGCTTATGTCCATCTCATAATGCAAAATGTATTCAACTTCAAAAGTCCCTGCACACTGTTTAACAGTTCCACCACTGGTTAGAAGTCTCCTCTGTGACTCAAAGTAAACTTTTAACTATAAGCCTATAAAGTAAAACATGAGTTAAATTGTTTCAGCATATGTTGGCACAGAATCAACATGCCTATTCCTAAGGGTAGGAAATACAGAAGAGCAAGAAAATATCAGAACAAAGCAAGACCAAAAATAAAATAAAATAAAAAAAAACAGGGCAAACACCAAATCCTGTATCTCCTAGTGTGGTATATGGGGCCTGTGATAAAATCATACAGGCTCCAAAGCACTTGAGTAACCCAACTTCCCATTGCTGCTACCTGAAACATACACAGCCTCTCTCTGTCTAACCTCTCTCTGTGCCTGCAGCTTTCCTCAACAGACATCCCATGGTCCTAACATCTCAAACATGCTGAGGTTTGTAACTTAGGCTTTAGCTTTATATAGTGACTTCTCAGGACCTCCTTGCAGATATTCTAACCATGCCACACATTGCCTGGCCTCAGCAGCTCCCAGAAGTGTGGTGCAAAACCCAACCCCATGGATCCCTCTTAATTTTGTTTGGTTCAAACCTGGAAAACCAGCACTAAGGAGACAAGGTAGCCAAGTTAGACTGCCAGCTTGGGATGGGGCCTGTAGCTTCTCAACCACAGTTACACCTTTGGCCTTTATCTGCTGACGCTGGGAGATACTTCCCTATGTGACTGCTAGTGATCAGCATTCTTAACTTAGGCTCTCTCCTTCCAAATGTATCTGCAGTTTCACAAGATGGAGCCTTTCATGGTGGACTCTTGTGCCGTGCCACCCCACATATAAATTTGCACAGCTTCTATTGAGAGTTACACAGCAAATTTGATTCTCCCATCTTCTGGAACTTCAGGGAGTCAGACATTTCTCTTGACTAGCATTTGATTGAACAGTTAATGGGTTTAAGGGCCCACAGAAATATGGGCAAAACAACTTCAAAACCTACTCCTTTTGTACAGAAGGACCTTTTATGCTCTTATTTATTGAATTATTCAATGTGTCTGGCTCTATGTGACTCTTTAAAAGCACAAGATTCTTGTTTGTTTGGTTCGTTTGGGGGAATTTTTTGCATTTTATTCTTGTAACAACTCCATTATTATTCATTTTTTCAGGTGTGAAAGTAAAATGGAGAAAAATAATTGCCCAATGTCACAAAATAAGTCATATACAGAACCAAAATTCAGACGACTGCTACATGATTCTGGAGTCTATCTCTGGCTTCTTTGCTGCTCAAGCACATTATAAGTTACAGCTAGTGTCACAAACACATACTGTAGCAGGTGAGGGAAGCACTCCAGAGAAGAAACAGGAAGAGGATCTGGAAGCACATTGGCACAGAGGAATAAAATGTCACCCCAGATCACAATCAAATCTTCCCACTTTTCTTTCTTCTGTTCCCACAGCTGTCATAGCATTAGTATGGAGAGGCTTCCACAGCCTTAAGGAAAATGCTATGGGATCGTTATCAGCTGTATTTTCTAAATAACCTTACAGGCATAGCAAAAATTATTTTAGCAATTCTATAAAAGTTCAAGATTAGACCATGTTTTATGCAGGCTCAGCATATAGACACTCCTACCAACTCTCAGGGATGATGTTGGTGTTGTAACCTTTCTTTCCCAGGTGTAAGAAAGCAGAGCCGAGGGAATACGTTTTGAGTTGCTTGTTTGGGTGATGTTGGAAAGGCCTAGATTATCCCACAAATGAGCCTTCCCCTGGCTTCTACCAGGGTATCTTCTAAAGAGGCAAACTGGAATGAAGATGTTGATCATGGGACAGCTCCATGAGTCATACCGGAGCGTTTCTTGGCATAGGAGAGCACAGACAACAGATGAGGTGGTTGGCTTGAACAATCACTTACGGCTAAACAGTCCCCAGTTGGCTGTGGCATGGGAGATACAGATGTATATACACGTGAGGGACCCATCTTGACCTGGGGGACCCAGCTGGACCTGCCAGTCTCCAGCTGGCAATAGCATGGTAAGTGCACCTGTGCAGATATAAATGCTAGCCTGTATTGTACGTAGCCTGTCTGTCTACATGCCTTTGGATGACAAAGGCTTGAAGACTACATTCCATTTGTGAAGAGGCCTATGATGTGAATATTTAATGATGTAAAAATTTGTTACATTTGTTTATTCTGAGTTGTTTATTTATATAAAGGTGTGTTGCATTTGTTTCACCTTGCCTGCCTAAGACACTTGATTGATCTATTGGAAAACTAAACAGCCAATAGCTAGGCAAGAGAGGGATAGGTGAGGCTGGTGGGCAGAGAGATTAAATAGGAGATGAGAAGAAGGAGAAGAGAATGAGGGATAAGAGAGGGACATGACCCCAGCTACCCAGGCAGCCGCCTGCCAGACATGTGAAGCATGGAGGCAGGAGCTGATGGCATGGAGGGGTGTAGAGAGCTGAGAATTGCCATGCCTTAAAGATGGCGCTAGCTTCTGCCTTCCACCTCCCTCAGGGTGAGCGCTCTCTGGTGTAAACAAGCCCTTATTTGGTTAAGTCTGTTCAGCCTGTCTGCTTCCGCCTTAGAGTAGCCTATCTGCAGGGTCCACGTAGCTCACTGGGGTTGGTTATCGCAAGGGGGTTTAAGCCTGTGCAGGGTCCCGCGGGTCCGAAGAACATGTTTCAAGGATCCTGATTAAAACTGCATAAAAACGACTCCCAGAGTCGTGTCGTCCTTGCTGGCAGGGGTAGGCGCGTACAGAGGGGTACTATTTACTGGCTTGTTGTACATGGCTTGCTCAACCTGCTTCCTTTTACAACCCAGAATTACCACCCCAGGAATGACAGGACCCACAATGGGCTGGGCCCTCCTCTATCAATCACTAATTAAGAAAATGCCCTGCAGGCTTTTGTACTACCTAATCTTATGGAGGTATTCTCTTAATTGAGGTTCCTGCCTCTGGATTGTATCAAGTTAACATAAAGCTATCCAACACATGTTATGTATTAGTTTAGATTACTTCCTTAGAAGTATATCTATCTTATTATAGGTCTCCCTTTAGCATTTAACTTACATGGGGAATGAAAGATTTTGAAAAGCTACTTCCTATCTTTTGGGCACAAGAGTCAAGGTAAACAACAGAAATCAGCATTAGTAATTCAGGTGACCCTCCACAGTTAATGTCAAAATAATGATTTCTTTGGACATCTTTTGAAACTATAGTTAAAAGGGTTTCAGAGGAAAAAAAAATTATAATCACCTGCTAAGACAGCTCTTCTTTGAAAGCTGAAATGAAATCAAAGGAGAAAAATAATTAGGACAGCTGAAAATAATAAAAACAATAGAGACCAGACACATCTTTGACTAAATACAACAAACTGAAGAAACATGACAATGTAAAATCTTAATTGTGTCCTAGCTCAGTAAATGTCCTCCCTTGTTTCGCCTGGGTTCCTGATCACAAGTAAAAACACATGACTTCAATATGTAAAGCCCTAAAGCAGTAACACATGGCAGAGGCCTGGAGAGGCCTGACAATAAGCAGAAAATAAACAAAGGCAGTTGCCACAGATGTTGTATCTTCTTACATCTACCACCATTTTAGTGCAGTATTGTTTCTTTTCTTTGTTACAGGATGGAGGGCTAGTGTTCTCCCTCCTCTCATTTCCCCCTCCCCTCCCACTGTACATATATGTGTACATATATGTGTATATATGCAAATGTTTGCTTGCACATGCATGTGATAACAAGAGTTCTATGTCAGATGTCTTTCCTCAACTGCTCACCACCCTGTTTTTGGAAAAGGGCTCTCTCACTGGCTTGAAACTCACCAAGAAGTAGGCTAGGCTAACTGGCCAAGAAGGTCCATGTATGTACCTGCCACTATCTCCCCTGTTCTAGAACTACAAGCCCAGGCCACTATGACTAGTTTTTTACCATGGCTTCTGGGTGGTCTATCTCAGGATGTTGGGGTTACAAAGGAAGCACTTTATAAACTATGCTATCTCCTCAAGACTTCTTTCTTTTGTAATGTTGTGCACAAATTCTGAACCACAAAATCACCAAGAGACCCAGAGTCTTTTATTATTTAATGAGTTAACTGCATTAACTTGGTTCCTCCATCCAACACAGCAGTTGGTATGAGAAGTGAGGAGAACCCAGAGGGACCACAGGGCAGGGAATTTATTGGGGAGAGCAGGGGGAGTATCTAAGGGCACACACAGGATTTGTGCACTTCAGGGCTTAGATGACCTGTCCTGAATTGGTCAACTGGTTGCTATGGCCTATAGACCCTCCTAAGGCAGTTGCTATGCTCTGCATGCCACTATTATGCCACTGTTACAATAAAGCAGTGGAAAGCACATCCAGGGCCTGCCATCAAACTTTTAATAGGCTCCTTGCTACATGGAGGGTATCTGACTTCCTAGTGACTAGGGCAGGTCCGGCAAGGTCAGAAGGCCAGAAACTAAGCAACATGTTCTGAATCAGAGGCCTACATCTTTCTGGGTCTTTTCTGAACCCTGTAATGGCTGCCAAAGTAGGAGGCTGGGTGAAGGTATGGTTCTGTTATGTGCAGGTTTTTCCCGCCGGCTGCCTGACCCACTCTTTGTTCCTCCCACCGGCCACCTGGTCCCGCCACCACACGCGCCCCAATAACACGCAGAGACTCTGTATTTGATACAATCCTGTGGGCCAGCGACTATCATTGTTTATGGGCTAGCTCTGTCTTAATGATTAACCCATTTCTATTATTCTAAGTATTTCCACTTGGCTCATCTTACCGGAGAGCGGCGGCCCAGCATCTTGCTTCCTCTAGGCTCTCCATCCTGACTTCTCCTACCCACTTCTTCTTTCCTCCTTGTCTCCTAGCCCCACCTATCTTGCTTTCCTATTGGCCACAGTGCTTTATTTATTAACCAGTATGAGAAACATATTTACAGAATAACATCTCCCATCATGGTTCCTTTAGTAAGACTGGGTCACATGTAGTCCTGTGCTGCCCTCAGACTTATTAAGGAGCAGAAGACCTTGAATTTCTGATCCTCCAGTCCCCACCTTCCAAGATCTAAAATTATGGGAATGTGCAGTCATTCGTGGTTCATGAGGAGGTAGGAATCCAACCCAGAGTTTTGAGAATGCTAGGCAAACCTTCTACCAATGGAAACACATCCTCAAACCCAATTTTCACTTCTTATAAGTTGTTTGTGGGCTAAGACCTGGAGGTGTCCTTAGTCTCAAACCTGATATTTCAGATATGGGGTTTATGGTGGTCTAGGACATTTGCATGCTTGGTGCCCTTTTGATGGTGCTATTGGGTAAATTAGAAAGTGTGGCCTTGCTGAAGGAAGGGTGTCATTCATTGGGTGTGGGCTTTGAAGCTTTAGAAGCTTCCTGTCATTCCCAGTTCACTCTGTTTTGTGCTTGTAGTTGAAAATGTATATCTCAGCTGTTCTCCCACCATGGTGGACTCCTATCCCTCCAGAACCATTATCCCAAATAAAACCTTCCATCTAGAAAAATGACTACTACAGGATTTGTCTCTATTCTGCTGGCTGGACTGAGGTTTTGGGGGCATGATGAATGCTGTAGCTGCTCTAGTATACCCATCTTCTGTAGTCATTGCTATTCTCGAGGGACCTGGAAGATGGGAGAAAGGACACTTGAGATTATAAACTAAAATGTAAACTGTAAAATTCATTGGGAAATTGGATTACTTGTATTTTTAATTTCCTACATTTATTAAATTTTTAATAATTTAAAGACAAATAGAGTTTTATATAAAGGCTTCCTTTTGCATTAAAACATATAGCTAATCAGCACCTTCCCTTCTTTTACTCTCACTAAAGCGCCATGCCAGTGTGTGTGTGTGTGTGTGTGTGTGTGTGTGTGTGTGTATTCTAGGTGGAAGAAATCACTCAAGTATCAATCTTCCTCACCCAGAACCCACCCATCCTCATACCCTGCTTTATTGAGCTTTGAGCTAATGCCCATCCTGGCCATGCCTCAAATTCCCAAAACCAGTGGCCAGGAGGCTGGGAAGCTCAGCTGGTGGAATCCTTGGTTTAAGCTCCAGTTCCACATAGACTAAATGGAAATAGGTATGCTTGCCTGTAAGCCCAGCACCTGGAAAATGAAGGCAGGGGTATCAAAACCTGAGAGCCATCCTCTGCTGCTTGGTGAATCTGAGGCTAACCTGGGCAGGTCACAGCTCAGCCTTGAAGTGTCTGGATCCTGAGGTGCACACATCAGTGAGTGTGCCAGATAAAGATCCTACATTTATACTTTTCCTCTGGGACACTGTGCAGAGATCTGATTTAATGTCACAAAGAGAGAAACAATATAACTTCTGAAAGTTGATTCTTTGTACCACAAATTCTAATTAGTCTTAGTAATAAAAATCCACAACCAGATATTGGGGTAAATGCTAAAATATCAGAGAAGTAAAGAGCAGCCAAGTTCACCTCTTACCTCGACAGGTTGAGAAACCAAAAAGGACCAATCTCCTGTCTATACCCACCTTATATTCCTCTCTCTACCCACTCATATCATTTCCTGCTTTTTCCTCCCTGGTGCTGGGATTAAAGGCACGTGATCCCAAGTACTGGGATCAAAGGCATGAGATCCCAAGTGCTGGGATCAAAGGTGTGTGTCACTACTACCTGGCCTCTGTGGCTAACTAGTGGCTAGCTCCACACTCTGATCTCCAGGCAAGATAGAGGGATGGATAGATAGATAGATAGATAGATAGATAGATAGATAGATAGATAGATATGACTTTTGTTCTGGGAGAAGCTCATATACACTGAGGTTCACACTTTAGGGAACTAGTTTCCCGTCAACAGCCAGAAAGAGCCTCAAGCCTGTCCATCACACATGAAAGAGCTTAGAAAAACTTCATCACCCAGTAGGTGATTCAACTGAGACTTTAAACCAGGCAGATAGTTCAACATAAGCTCAAAAAAATACTTAAAATGAGAGTCATCTATCTGAGTGAATCCTTTGTTCAGAAATGTTCATGGTGGTGACTTGAATAAGAGTGCACCCCATAGGCTCAGATAGTTGAGCAATTGGTTCCAAGCTGATAGCACTATTTAGGGAGGCTTAGAAGGTGGGCCCTTGCTACAGGAAATACATCACTGGTGGGCTTTGAATGAGCATAGCTTCACCCCCATATCTAATTTGCTTTCTGCGTCATGCTTTCAGTTAAAAATAAGAACTCTTAGCTTCCTGCCACTTGCAGCCATGCCTTCCTGTCATGACGGACTCTCATCTCTCTGGAACCATAAGCTAAAATAAATTCTTTCTTCTACAAACGGCTTCTGGTCAGAGTGTTTTATCACAAAAATGGGAAAGTAACTACTACAGATATTTTCTAAAGCTGCTAAATTTGCATAGCATTTCTTATCCACTAATGAATGAGAAACTCAAAACCCATCACTTAGAACCAATCATAATATTCCTGTGAAAGGAAGACAATTTTTCCTTTCTTTGATGAACTCACAGTTCCATTACTTTCAACTCACTGGTCAGCTGCTCCTGGAGGTGTATGACAGAAAGCTACTTCATAAATATTCTGGTGAAGTCTTCAGAAAGCTGCCACTATCTGCATCATTTCTTCCATTGTTTTTACATCCCCCTTGTTTTCTGAGTTGCTCCCTCACAATAAGCCAATAAGAAATAGGAGGTAACTTCTTTTTATTATTTATTTGGGTGGAGGGGCCTGCCTGTGGAGGAGAGAAGATACTTTGCAAGAGCTGCTTCTCTCATTTCAACACCAAACTTCTATCACCAGGCTTGCAGGAGAGAGCCCTTATTTGCTGAGACAATTTGGCAGTCCCCCCACCAGGAATATTTTTTATATATACGTGTGTTCTCATGTATGTGGTCACGTATGTATGTAAGTAGTGTCTTCTTCAATTGCTCTCTACTTTATTTACTGAGGCAGATGCCTCATTGATTCACTAAGTGTCAATACAACTTTCCCTGAGGAATAACCAGTTCACCTCATAAGAGCTGCTTATTACAGGCAGGTTACCATGCCTGCCCTGCTTTTATATTATCGTGGGTGTGGGGTTCTGAACTCCAGTCCTCAAACTTGTGTGACAAGCACTTTACCCAACGAGCCATGTCTAAGCCCAACATGTAGGAGTGTGAGAAAGATTTTGACTCTTCCCCTGGGTAGACTACTTAAGTCCTACATTACTGTTTGTTTTCAGGGAAACCAATACGATTATGCAACATGAATTCTTCCAAAGCATCTGGGACTGCAGCTCAATTTAAGACTCTGCAGGTTTTACTACCAGAATAAATTATTATAAAATAGATGTATGCAAATGAAGAGATAAAAATTAAATTAAAAGGCATATGAAATTTGATGTATGCTGCTTGTAATTCTATGACAGAATGCTGCAAAAGCCAGTGGCAGTGCCATGCCATGTAGGAATGTGGTTTGTAATATTTGCAACTTTTGAGTGTGGTTTTAATATTGTACTGTCATGGTGTATGGGAGAGGGGGAGTGTCGGGGATGCAGAGCTAGACAGGGTAACATGACAGGAAACTAAAACATGAGCACTTTAGAGGAGGTGGCAGTCAAATGTTGCAATACCAAAAGGTTGGAAACACCTATTAAGTCATGGCAACCAAAAGGCAATCTGTAATCCCAGCACTTGGAAGGTGTAGACAAGAGGGCAAGACCTTCAAGATCATCCTCAGTTTCATAGTAAATTCAAGGCCAACCAGGCTACTTGAGGTCCAGTCTCAATAGCCAAAGAAATGTGAATCAGCAAGATGGCTCACTGAATAAAAGCACTTGTCACATAAAGCCTGACAACCTGAGTCCTATGCCCAGAACCAATAGAGGTGAAAGAGAGAACTGACTCCAGCAAGTTGTCCTGTGATTTCCACACATACTCCATGGCACATGGACAAACACACACATGGACACGCGCACACACACACAAAACAACAATAATAATAGTGATAGTAATAATAATAATAATAATAATAATAATAATAAATAAAACATTTTAAAAGAGATCACAAAAGAAGTTAATCAATATTCACCCACAAAGAGAAAAATCTACAGTGTGTCCCAGAGTACAGGGTTGGGAGATTTGAAGTTGAGAAAAACACTAGCGATTCATCTTGGGTAGCAGAGCAAGATCCAGGATCAGGACCAGAGTCTGAAGTTGTGGAAAGAATGGTTCTTGGTCTTCTTTGGAAGTTTTCAGTGGGGGTATCAGGTTATAAAAGTCCAGTTCATTTTGCTGCATTTAACAGAAGAAATTCTATTGTATACCATGGGAGAACTCACACAAAAATGCTTTTGACAAGTAATTTCATGTACCCATTGGGTAGAGGGCCTGGATTCAAAAACTTCTGCCTCACTCTGTCATCCCTTAGAAATGAGGATGTCCTTACACTTATAGAAATGCTTGCAGGAATGCTGGAGGAGTGGCTGGAGCTGGGAATGGCCACTACTATATGTTTCTGGCAAGAATGAGAAGGGGCAGCAGGCCTCAGAATTCAGCCCCAACCCCCACCCCCACCAGCCTTCCATCTCTCTACCCCCTCCCCACTCCATCCCAGCATGCCAGAATCTGTCACCAGTGGCCAAAGACATTTTTTCCATTTAGGAAGACCCCAAATGTGGTTCTCTATCCTGCTCCTGGAATCACAAGGGAATTTGTTTTGTTTAAAATAGGGTTATTAGACTGGGGCTATAACTCAGTTGATATGAAGTTTGCCTAGTAAACCGTGGGTTCTACCCCCAGCACCAAATAAAACAGATGTGGTAGAATGTGCCTGTGATCCCAGAAAGAGTGCCCAGGTAGTCACCTAACACACACACACACACACACACACACACACACACACGGGCAACAGGAAGCTCAAGTCTGCTTAAGCAGAAAAATAAATTATGAGTCATCATAAATCTTTGAGGTCATCAGCAAATACTTGAAGCTAGGAATATCAAAACTGGGAAAATGAAGCATATGTCATACATTCCGTGAATGTGTGTTTAGACATGATCCACGCAAGAGAAGTGTACAGGTACATTTGTGTGTCAATGAGAGATTGAGCTATTTATTGTATTTTTGAAATAATATTTCAATAGTCTTTCCAATAATTACAAAAGTATTTGTAAGTCATATTCTGGGGGGTCAAAATGAGAATATAAAATTGTAGAAATTTCTTTTGTTTTTCTTGAGTTGTGAATGTATAAAGAAATGGCACCTTGTGTTCCAGAAGGCCCAGGTGAAAAGCTCTCAGGAGAAGTCAGGAGGTTCCATGCACTGGTGCTTGGAACAGTCAAGGTCTTTCCACTTCCAGAAGGCCATCAAAGGGCATTCCTGGATTAATAGAAATCCAAAAGGAGTTAAAGAAAGAGGTACACTTTCTGTGAACAAGGATAGGGCTGAACAAGGATAGAAGTCAAGAATATCTGCCTCCACCATTTTCTGGAAGAACTGGACCAAAGAAGAGGAAGATGGGAGGGGATGGGGATTTCAATGTGAATGAATATGAGTGAGTTATAAACATGAACTTGCTGAGAATATTCCATGCTGGATTGGATTTACCTGTAAATGATTAAATTTAACAGTTTCTGCTGAGTAAGAAATTTCAACTGCTACACTTTTTGTGGTTTTGCAAAACCACAAAAAGTGGTTGTATTAGGATCAAGAAGTCAAAGTCCTGCTTGGGATTTTGTTTATTCTTTTCTTCAAAAGTGGGCAGGGTCTTCTCATCACAGTCATGCTTTGAGAGACCTTCACAGCCAAGGCAGTGGAGGTATAAATATCAATCCATCCTTCTACTCACTACCTCAGCAATGGTCTTCTACATGCTAGACTCTAAAGAGCATCATCACACTGAGACATGTTGGCTCATGAACGAACCTGATGCCCAGCAAAGGACCCAAGTGTCATTCTGCAATGTACAAGCTAAATGACCAGAGCTTTAATTTCATAAGAACTCAGTCACCAGACAAACTGAAAGGAGTGGCAGCCTCCAAAAAAAAAAAAAAAAAGAAAGAAAGAAAAACCAAGGAAAGGCCAGGAAACTGTTGCAAGGGAAAGAAACTAAGGACACATGACCAGGAAATGACTTGACATCCTAGATTGGTCCTAAGAGCAAGAAAAAAAAGCATTTGTGAAGAAATTATTGATGCTTAGATCAAGTTAGTAGTTTACATATAGTCAGCCATGATGCTGAGGCAGGAGGGTCATGAGTTACAACAAGCCTGAGCTCCATAGTGAGTTACAGGTCAGGCTGAACTATTTTGTGAGACTCCCCCCTCACACACATCCTCTTCTAAAATAACCACCAACACAACAAAAGTAGTTTAGTTGCAGTAAAACCATTCTAACACAATTTCCTAGTTTTTAAATGCTTATTATTATTGAGATAATATTTAGTTCTGTGTATAGTTGTACTTTCTGGTTGGGACCACTAGCCTGCAAGAAATTATTAATTATGTAATCTTGGCCTTTAGCTTAGGCTTATTTACAACTAGCTCTCATAACTTAAATTAACCTGTATTGTTTAATCTACATTCTACAACATGGCTTGTTACCTCATCTCCATAATGCACATCCTGCTTCCCCTCTATTTCACTGTTGAAAAAAGATTTCTTCTTCCCAGAGTTCTCGCTCTGCTTAGAAGTCCTCTCTATACTTTCCTGACTAGATATTGGCCATTCAGCTTTTTTTTTTTTTAAACACCAATCACAGCAACACACCTTCACAAAGTGTACTAATATTCTGCAACAGCTAGGTAGAAGGCTTAATTTGTAAACTGTTTGCCTTGGAAGCAGAGAAGCTGTGGTCAGATTCCCAGAACCTACATTAAAAATCCAGAGAAATATGTACCTGTAATTCCAGAAATGGAAAGATGGAAAGCAGAGGTAGGTGGATCCTAGAAGAAGCTGGCAGACCTAACAGCTTTGCCAGTGGAAGACCCTGTCTCAAACCAAAGGTGAAAAGCACTTGTAGACCAGTACCTGAGGCTGTCCTCTGAACACTACATGCAAATAGTATATAGACACATCCATATCCATACCTGCAGCTATACACTCCTACTCATGCACATACACACACACAAACACACAGATAATAACATTAAGAAATGAGTGAAAACAATTTAGAAACTGTACTTGCTGTTAAGTTTATTAAAGTGTACCATAAAACTGATACTAATACTTGATCTAGACATCAGCATTATTTGAGGGGTCCCAAGAAAAGACAGACAGAAAACATAACAGGCCTATATGATTATGTTTGAACAGAGACTATTACTTAAGCAACTTGTTAGATTAAAGTTAGAGTGACACAAACACCAGAAAAGAGGTGCTTTGGTTTTCAGTACAAACTGGAGAAAGCACAACCATCAAGGCTCATTTCTTTCTTGAAGTCCATACTCCATTAATTCCACTCTGTTTCTTAACTTCTAGTCTTTTCTCATGTTGTCTGTGAGTCAGCAAAAAAGACCAATTTCTTTGTATTCTAAATATACCAAAAAAGTGCATCGTTTTTGCTTTTACACTTTTAAAATCAAATACTATGTATTCATAGTATCTGTACCAAACAAACTATGCTATGGATTATGCTCATTGAAAAAGAAAAAAGAAAACACTGATTAGCTGATAGCAGGGCAAGAAAAGATTGGGCAAAGCAGCCTGAAGCAGACAGAATAATGAGAGAAAGAGGAGCTGAGTCAAGATAGTCACAGGGGTTGCCAGCCAGCCACTGAGCAAGCAGAACGTGTAGAAAATGAGGTAACAAGCCATGAGCCATGTGGCAAAAGCATAAATAGGTATATGGTTAATACAAATGTAAGGGTTATCTAGTAACAAGCCTGAGATCTTGGCTAAGTATTAATATAAGCCTCTGTGTTTGAGAGTGTCTGTGAGACAGGAAAATTTTCATCTATAAAACTAGACCGTGATGCTGATAGAACCAGCTGAGGTTCTATCAGCCCCAGAAGGCTGAGGTCCCACACACTAAAGAAGTGTATATGTCTGCAATTGCTTCTGGCTTCTTGATAACTATAACAAGCAGCAGGTACAGCTTCCTAGTGTAGCCATCACTAGGAATGGCTACATAGTAAATATCTGTGTTTACCTCTGCTTCACTGATCTGATGGGGATATCCTTCAATATGCTGTGAATATATGTTTATCTTATTGGTTGATGAATAAAGCTGTTTTGACCAATAGACAGGCAGGATATATCCATGCAGGAAGTATAGACAGGGCTACCAGACTAGGAGAAGGCTGAGAAGAGAAACACAGAGAGGGAGTTGGGAGCAAGATACCACGTAGCTAGCAGGAAGTTAGGACTCCTGAACATTTTCCTGTAGCCAAGATAATGTGGAGACACATAGATTAATAGAAATGGTTTAATAATTAAGAGAGAGTTAGCCAATAAGAAGCCTGAGCCATTGGCCAAGCCGTTTATAATTATTATACTGAAGGGCTGTGGGACAAGGCAGTACAGGAACTTCAATCTACACTGATTCTCACACCAGTCCTCTAGGTGAGTATTATACATCTCCATTCCAGTCAACAAATCCTATGCCTTTGTTACATTCAAACTACTACAATATCTTTTCTTTAGGTCCATTTGGACTGGGATTTGAGGAAATTTTTACATGATTTATGCTTACTCAAGATAAAATTGTACTGAAAGGGAGACTGGAAAGGGAGATTGGAGTTAGAATGTTGAGAAACTTAGTATTTCTAAGGCATATGAAACCCCTTAAGTGGCTTGTTAAGTTTCAAAATCATTAAAATTTCTGGGAGATTGTTATCAGATATATGTATGAAATTTTACAGGAGAGAGACAGGGCACCCATTAAGAGTGACAACTCTTTGCCTGGGGTCTGAATACATACCATGAAACCAGTCAGCACCCAAAATCAGTCAGAATTTCACACATTAAAATATAAAATGAATCTTTGTACAAATAAGAAAAAAGTCCTTTGTGAGAAAGTTCCCAGTTCCCATTTGTGATAGAACTGATTTGTGTGATGCAGTTTGTAATTGTAATTATATGGGAATGTATTTATATACTTTGTATATATGTTATATATTTATGCATTGGGATATTCTTTCTCAGTTACCCTGTATCCTTATACAGGTATAAAGGATGACTAATTCCATTAAGCTTCTTGTGTGAATTAATCACCCCATCCCCAACTTCTATTTTTAGATTTCTAGAAGTTTCTAGGCCAACTTTTCATTCCCACAATATTTATTAGAAATTCTTCACAACAACTTTGAAAATACATAAGAAATCTATTACCTGGCCTCTACAATCTGATTTTCACTCTAATATCATGAGCAATGATCCCTTTCCTTAGACATAGGATTTGTTGACTGGAATGGAGATGTATAATACTCACCTAGATGACTGGTGTGAGAATCAGTGTAAATTGAAGTTCCTGTACTGCCTTGTCCCACAGCCCTTCAGTCAGAAAGGGAAATAGCAGACTCCTTTATTTAGCAATGGAGGGGGAGCTGCTTATATACCACCCAGCAGTCAGGCATTCTGATCCATTGACATCTTGGGGTCACCCCTCATTGGCTAGGAACAATCAGGACCTATTGCTAGGCCTTCAGGCAACATCATGTAGTCACCTCTCATTGGCTAGTCATGATTAGGACTCTGACACTCTGGCAGACTACAGGTTGGCTTATCTCTCAGCCTTGTAGGCTTTAACTTCCTACATATCCACATTTATTTATTTGTTTGTTTGTTTGTTTGTTTATTACATGGGTGCTCAGTGGAAGCCAGAGTTCTTTGCTCAGGCCTTGTTGATCCACATTTATTTATTTATCTATCACCTATCTATCTATCTATCACATGGGTGCTCAGTGGGAGCCAGAGTTCTTTGCTCAGGCCTTGTTGACCCCACCTCAGGAGGGCTCAGCGACTGGCCTGTGCCTGTCTTAGGTTGGCCTGCCAAACAAGCTCTAACCTGTCATTGACTACAAGACCTCTTAGAGCATTCATTCCTGGAGAACTGCCAGGGTAGAGGCCTTTTGAATTTCAGATAATCAGGCAGGCATAACCTCCTGTAGAGGACTGGATAAATGATGCCTAAGAGCCATTAACACATGAGGAGTTTCCTTGTTGCTTTCTGCTACTGTTGATTATGCCATCCTCGGTTGTTCCCTCCTTGATGGAAGCGGTCTGATCCATGGCTGGTGCAAATCTCTTCCTGGGACCCAGATTGGCATCATAGCAGTCTGAGGAAAAACACAAGTATACCCTTTCCCATAGGTTTGCAGGAGGGCTGGCAGCTACCACTGGAGGAAGATAGGATCTCTCCATCTCACCAGGGGCAGGGTGTGCTCAGATGTTTGTAGGCGGGGCTGAGCCCCTTGTCCTCTTACTGGTAAGGCTGAGGAGCATCCCATCTGGAGTTTAAAGGGGCAAGTGCTTCGGCAGGCTGTGATCTGCCATTCTTTGCCTACTGAAATCGCTTATTGCAACTAGGGCATTGGGTCCAAGGTTTTGCCCGGGGATAGTGACACTGCAGATGTCCTGGTTTGCCACATCCCTAGCAATATCTATCTACTTGAGGGCCTTTGGGTATATTGTTGGCAGACTGTCTGTCTGAAAGGAGGGCATCTAGAGAAGTGGTGAGGGCAGTGATCAGACCAGTAGCATGGTTAAGATCTCTTGTGACCAGTACCCACTTGTGATGTCCTCATTGTGGATCACTGCTACCACATTGCATGTTGGAGCATTAAGCCCTTCCCAAACCAATTGTTTGATTGGCATTTCTCTAGTGGGGTCCAGGTCTACTCTCTGCTCCACTGCCTCATTGACACATGGGAGCAAAATCAGTAAAAAGTTCCCCTGGCTATTGAATAAGATTGTGGAAGCAAGCTGCCTATCGGGTAGATGCCTTAAGAGATTTGAAGGCCAGGTCAGAAACCTGTTGGTAGTAGGCTTGATATCCAGTCTGTGCCTGATGGATGGAATGAACAAAGTTACCTCATCCAGAAAACATGTCAAGGGTCACTGGAACATTAATTAAGAGGTTTGTTCCTGTTTGAGTTTCTGCTTGATCTGCTTGATCTTAGCCCATTTCCAGCTTAGAAATGTGTCCAGTTCCAGCATGGCTTTGAGCAGACTACACCAATCAAAGGAAGTCTGTAGTTGTATTACCCATTCACTGAGAACCTATTCAAAGTAAGGTGAATCTGGGTCTGAGCTGCTGAGGTCATAGTGTCTCATCACAGCAATAAAAACCCAATATTTACCTTATTACATAACTAAGAAAATATAAGTGGGGTGGTGTGGGCTGGTGGTCCAATTCAGCTGGTAGGGAGCTTCCCTATACCATACCAGAAGCCCTAGTCCTGATCCTCAGCATGGTAATACATACCTGTCATCTCAGCACTTGGGAGGTAGAGGCAAGAAGATCAGAAATTCAATGTCATCCTTAGCTATATACAGAGTTTGAGTCTAGCCTGGGCTATAGGAAACCTTGTCTAAGAACAAAACAAACAATGACAAAAACACAGATGGAGTCAGCTTCCTGTCACTGTGACAAATGCGTGAGACAATCAAGTTAAAAGGAGCAATGCCTATTTTGGCTCAACCTCAAAGTCTGTCAGGCATGCTAGGTTGGCCTCTTGCCACAAATCTGTCTGTGGCAAGAATACATGGAAAAGGCCAATGCTCACTGCACAGTGACAGGAAGCAAGCAAGACACAGACAAGAAGCAGCCAGGGTCTCAATACCTAACTTCTCTCTAGTAGGCTATGTGAAGGTTCCACCACCTCCTGTCAGTGTCACTGACTGCTATAAGGACTCTAACCTAGGCCTTGTAGACATTTAAGATCCAAACCACAGGAGATGGGATTTGAAGAGATTTAACTAACTAGGATCCATGTCCCTAGGTGTCTCTCTCCCTTTCCACTGTCTATCTTTCTCCTTTTCAACTCTATTTCTGTCTCTGTCTCTTTCCTTCTCTCAAGCCCTACATCCACTTTTCTCTCTCCCTCTTGTAATGGTTTGGCTTGTTATGGTGACAACACCCCTTTGGGCGTGGCTTTAGGCAGACAGAAGCAAAAAGAGAAAAGCTCGAGGCATAACTTTCCTTTCCTCATTCTTGGTATTTTTCTGTGTAATTGTTCCCCAATGAACAACCATTTATCATTTATCTTTGGTCTAGTGAAATAATTACATCTTTGTCTTCACCCTCTGACTCTGTTAAGTACTAATATGTCAATAAAATGCACAGTTCCTTGCAGTTTTCATTTTCATCAAGGAGTACCCTTTCAAGCATTCCCACCCATCCTTCTAAGCCCACTTCTCCCATGGTGCACTTTGGATTCTCAACAGGGAGCTTTTCCTCTCTGCCTCAGTACTTAATGGTAAATTACATTGGTGTCTTTAGCCTTTGTTGCTACCATCCTCATCAATAGTCATTTCTTTCCATACTGGTACTGCTATGTTAAACATTGAGGTCATTTATAGGCCAAGCCCAGCTCCTCCCTGCACCCTTTATTTTTGATGAGTGTTCTGTTCAGAGACCTTAAGAAAATCAATCAATCAATCAATCAATCAGCATACCACCCAACCTCATAAGAAAGTGATGGTGATTTACCCTGCAATACCATCATCTTCTTCCCACGAAGTCTTCAGGACCCAACACAAACAAGACAGGCTTTTCCATATACTGATGTGTGCCATTATCTTCAAATTACAAAGAATTTTATTAACAAACAAACAAAAAACCCAAGTGTCACAGAAACTCCAGAAAATTAGATAAAGATCACAGTATAAACATGACTTGAAGATGAGTGGCTTCAGCTTATGACTTCAGTATGTGCTGTCCTAAGTATTAGGCTTTTTGACAGAGCAGATCCAAGAGCAACCATTTCCTAGCACAGATTACAGGCTAAGCTCATTCAGAGGCCAAAACTAGCCTTGAGTTTTCTTGTTCAGAACAGGAGTCTAGAAGAAAACTGTGATGATGCACTGCCCAAAGAAAATTATGAAGTAAAATCGGTTCCACACTGGGAGTGTGGCTGTTAGTTGAATGTTTGCCTTGAATGCACAAAGTTCTGAGTTCTACACCCAGCATAAATAAATAAACCATGTGTGATTAATTATAAGCATATAATACAAGCACTTGGGAGATGTAGGCAGAAGAATGAGAAGTTTAAGGTCATCCTCTGCTACTTGTAGCACCCAAGGTTGAAAAACATCTTAGGATTTCAAGTCCAGTGTGTAGAGTGCCTGTAGTAGTTGTAATGAAATGTCATGGAAATGTGGAAATGTAGCCTTGCCATGGAAGATGGACAGCTGAATATATGTATGTCAAAATAAATCTAGAGTCAGCCTTCACAGAAGAAGATCACAGTGCATCTGAGACCTAAATGTAACTCTTAAAACTACAGCACACCTAGAAGATGAAAAAGAAGAAAGTCTACAGAATCCAAATGATAGTGGTTCAGATGCAAGCCAAAGGCATGAGCATGAAAGAGGAGTGATAAAGTAGGATTCACTACATTGTTTATTTTCAGAAATAGTTGTGTCAAGAGCAGCTCAGAATCTGGAGAAAGCGTTTGCTAAACACTGCCTGATAGAAGGCTGTCAGCCAAAATATATTTAGAACTCTTTATATTACATTTATTTATGCACAGACACACCACACTGATACCACAATGGGCATGTAGAGGTCAGAAAATGACTTGAGGGAATCAATTCTCTCCTTCCACTATGGGGGGGTCCCAGGGATTGAACTCAATTTATTGACATCAAGGGCCTTTACTCACTAAGGCATCTTGTCCCTAAACAAAGAACATTTAAAAACAAAGTAACAAAATCAGCAAAAGAGCTAAAAAGAGATCTCACAAGAGTCATGCAGTCAAAAAATATATAACAAAGACATAAACACCATATATCATTAAGAAAACACAGATTAAAACAAGATATTGCCACACACCTCTCAGAATATCCAAAATCCAAACACTAATAACATCAAATGCTGGCAAGGATGTGAGGCACTATGGACTCTCACTCATCTGCTCATCACTTTTAAAGATACCTGGGCAGTTTCTCAGATGACTTTGCAGACTCACTGTTATTCTTTTGTTGGGGTGAGGTGGTGGAGAGGTGCCTATGCATGTGCTTGTGCATATATGTGGAGATCAGAAGACAATTCAGGTGTCCTTCCTTAGGAACACCCTGCCTTCTTTTCTGAGATGGGATATCTCTCTGGGACCTAGGCTCCCTGCCTGGGGTCCTCCTATCTCTGCTTTTTGAGCACTGGGATTACAAGTGTATGCCCTCACACTTGACTTTTCCACGTGGATTGTAGGGATCTAACTCAAGACTTCATGCTTGTTCAACAAGCAGTGCATTTACTGAGCCATCTCCCAGCTCCCATTCCCATTATTTTGTTTTTGACACAGTCTTGATGTATAGTCCTGCTTGTCTTGAAAATCACTGTGTAGCCCAAAATATGCTAAAATTTTAAAGCTTCCTGACACAGCCTCTTGAGTATTGGAATTACACATATGTATCAACATACCAGGTTTTATGTAGTTTTAATAACATAATCCAGAAATCAAAATACATGGTATTTATCCAAAAGAGTACGATGCTTACATTTATGCAAAAGTCTGCACACCAATGTTTATAGAACTTTATCTATAATTGTCCCAACTTGGATGCAACCAATTGTCCTTGGTAGATGAATGAATGAACTGTGGTACAGGATGGAAATTATTCAGCATTAGAAGGGAAGGAAGTTATCAGACACACACACACACACACACACACACACACACAACTTTGGAGTATGATACTAAGTAAACTAGTTTGAACTGAAAAGGCCCACACTGTCCAACTCGAACTATGTGACCTTCTGGAATGTTAAAAGGTCATCAGATGGCAGGGCTAAGGTTGGTAAAAGAAAGGAATTCATGAGCTCAGGAATTTTAAGGTGGCAAGATGACTTTGTGTGGTTCTATGGAGGTAGATCTACATTGATATACTTTTGTCTAAAGTCATAGTTGTACAACAGTGAACCCTAATGTGAGTCAAGTTCTTGGAATAATGGTTATACATAAATGTAGGTTCATCAATTGTGACAAATGGGAAAACTTCATAATACATAGCAAAGGTTGGAATATTGGAAATTTCCTGAACTTCTTTCAAACTTAATGTTCTAAAGAAATAATCTACAGCAAAAATGGAATAATGAAACTATTTTATTTCTGATTTTCAACTAAAGCTTCACCATGAAATGAGAGTCTTCTTACTGTCCTGAGTTGGGATTGATGGAGGATGTCCTTCTGTATACTTATTGGTTGATGACTAAAACACTGATTGACCAGAAGCCATGGAGGGAGTATAGGTGGGGCTACCAGATGAGGAGAATTCTGGGGAGAGGATGCAGAAAGGAGCCACTAGGGAGATGCCATGTAGCTGCTGGGAAGATAGGATACTATCTTATCCACTAAGATAAAGCCATGTGGAAATATATAGATTAGTAGCTATGGGTTAATAACTAAGAGAGAGCTAGCCAATTAGAAGCCTGAGCCATAAGCCAAACAGTTTTTAATTAATATAAGCCATTGAGTATTTATTTGGGGCTGAACAGCTGCAGGACCTATTGGAAGAAAAACTCTGACACAGTAGCATTAAATACCAGCCCCCTCCCCCCCATGCTGATGGACAAGTAACTCAGAAAGATAGCCATTCTGCCACCTTTTATTCATTTGGTCATTCTGTGCTATTATTCAACTAACAAATATTTATTGCAGACCTTCCATTTATTGGCCTCTGCTTTTCAAGACCTCCAGTCAGAAAAACTGACACACAAGCCAAGAAGCACCACAGACTAAGATCAATGCAGCTACTGACCTAAACCCAGGATGAAAAGCACACCACAGAAGGGGAAATTCACCTGGACAGGCAGAAAAGGTTCCTGTAAATGTGGGAGATCATCAAATTCAGAAGCAACAACCAAGCATGCCAAGTGCATGCAAGCATGAGCAGAAATGTGACCGCTCCACTTTATGCATATGAGGACTTGAAAAGAACAGTCCAGCTTCGTAGGAAACAAAGTCACTGTAGGAATACAACCTAAGTTGCCAACCACTTTATTGATGGCTCTAGTATGTTTCTTGTTGCTGTGATAAACATCACAACAAAAAGCAAGTTGTAGGGGAAAAGGGTGTATTTCCATCACTGAGGGAAGTCATAGCAGGAAGTCAAGGCAGGAACCTGAAGGCAGGAACTAAAGCAGTAAGCATGGAGAAATGCTACTTATTGGCTTGAGTCCCTGGCTTGTTCATCTACCTTTCTCTTACAGGGTAGGCCCACCTACCCATGGGGGGGGGGTACTATCTCTAGTATGCTGGGCTCTCCTACATCAATTAACAATTTAGAAAATGCCCCCACAGACTGCCCTCAGTCCAGTGTGATGGAGGAAATTCCTCAGCTGATGTTCTTTCTTCCCATGTATGACAAGCAGATAGCCAAACTTAGTTATCACATTGACCCTAATCATTTCTTTTCTGGAGCCTTTTCACATCTCCTTGGTTCCCTGTTGTTTATGGGGAAACTACCCATGTGTGATTATATAGTATTTCTTTTTAATTGGCAGCCAGCTGTCTCTCAGAATTAAGACTGTTTCACACCCATCTTATCACTGAGAAAAAAAACTGATTAGAAGAAATTCATTCTTAAAATAGCTTCCTTACAAACCAAATCCTGCAATGTTTTAACATAAAGTCAGTGCTGAGAATTCTTTCTAAGGTGTTGACTCAATGACTTTTGAGTCAGGGCTGCAAAGCTTTTCTTGGTCAAAACTTAGTCTTGTTTTTTTCATGGAATTAAAGAACTGGCTGCCCCATTAATGGCCTTTCTTAAAATGTTTTTGTTGGTGGTATTATTTTAATTTTTATAACACTTGGAACTTTTGAGATTCTTCAATAGAAAAATTATATAGTCTAAGAGCTGGCACTGTCAGGCCAGCTTGATGCCTCCTATTCAATAAATACAATATTGGTCAGATAAAGGAGAGGGGGCCACAGGCACATGTTTGGGGCTTGAGGAAAACCACCATGGGTGACCAAGAGGTACTGGGATATTCAGGTACTTCTATAGTAGGATTTTTCTTTGGGCTGCCAGCTCACAAAAAAAAAAAAAAAAAAAAAAAATGACACAAGAAATTATGAAAGCTTGACCTATAGCTTAGGCTCGTCCCAACACGCTTTGGTGAATAGGGCAGCCCAAGGAGATGGGAAAATGAAAAATGGAATCCCATTAAGCAGAGAAGAGACCTTCACATGGATGGGTGGAGAATGAGTACCTCTGCAGTAGCCCACTGAAGGAATATCACTTCACAAAGACCTGCCCATCTTGTGTTAATTGTAATCATGCTAAGTACTGATATAATCAATTACAGGGATAAACCTTACTTAGTCTCCTGTATATGTTCTCAAAAGTTGAGCTCAAAACAAGTAACTGAAAACAAAGTTGTCCATTCAGATTTACTTAGGTAACACTCTAATACTTCAGAGATTCATAGCATATGGCATTTAAAATGTTAATTTAAAAGCTTATAATATCAGACAGAGGCTCCCAGATCCTGACAGTGACCCAAGGTCTCCAAAGATGATTATGGGGCACCACGATGTGTACACCTGGATTATGGCAGCTCTGACCAGTGGGTGAGATGCTCCATTGCAACACCTGCTGCCAGGTCCCGGCCCAGACAGTGGACAAGCAGCAGGGCACTAGAGAATTGGTTGTACCACTTTTCCCTAGACAAAATAAGGTCAGTCTTTTCCATGTCCCTCTCTCACCTTATGGGCCTGGTTCTTCTGATACTTCTGCCTCCAACACTATGGAGACTTGAATATGGTTAACTGTGTATGGACTGGTACCTGTCATTTTTATTAGATTCAGAAGCTGCATAGAATTTATCCTTCTCAGATCTCTGATAGTATTAATGGTTAGGCTAGGTAAAACTGTGTCCGCCTGGTAGCATCAGGCAGCCAGATCCTTCCACAAAGCTATAGGTACCTTGGTAGCTCATTTTATATATAAAAATCAAGCCTTGATATGGCTCCTAAATAGGGGTCTGAGGATGTAAGTGCATATAAGTTTTAAGGGTCTAAAAATGATTTAAGATGGATAAATCAGTACTTTAATAAAGTACTGATATGCTAGAGCAGTGACTACTTGCTGTTCAGTCACAAGCTCAAGAATTTGAACTTATTTTTTGGTTGTCATCTAAGTATAAACTTAAAGGGCTTTTCATCAGGCCAAAGGCATCTCTGCCCAATCTATACCTGGCTCTCTCTGGACAGAAGAAAAATGTACTTGCTTCTAACCCAAATCTATAGTTTTTGCTAGGATTCAAAAGTATGAGTCTTTTCCTGATGTTTTACAAATATCTAATACCTGCTTTTTTCTACAATATGGATTTCAGTACAGATTGGTAATGCTAATATATCTAAAACTTTTATGTCCTCTTGTAAAAAATAAAGTTCATATAGGTTTCAGAGGATCAAAAAGTCATAACGATTGGATCAACTTCTCACAGGTCAAAAGGACTTCAGATACATACAGGTTTGCCTACCTGTCTACTCCTGAGGATGGGATTTTCTCTCTCCTGGTCTTCATACTCCTGACTTCCCTATTACTAAAACTATGAACCTAAAAGTTCCAATTAAATACATAAAATTTAACTTCTTTTTCTAGTTTGAATGTGTCTCAATAGGTTTCCAATTCTGGCAGACACATCCAAGCACCAGTTGCTGACTACAGCCTGCTCCGAAAGGATGTGAGCTCCGGACTTGCTGCTGATGTGGACCAGTCCAGCTAGTGTGAACACTCCCTGTCTCTTCAACAGAGTCAGCCAACCAGCTGCTTCTGATAAATACCCCATTGCCTGAATTCCCTGTTTGCTTTTGACTAGCATTTCAGCCTGCTTGGACCCCCTAACAATAATGCCCCAAAGTCAGCTGGAAGTAGTCATAGAAAAGAACTTGTCATCCCTTGTTCCCTGGTTGAGGTGCTAAGTCAAAAGGACATAGGGGACAAAATGGCAATAGATACAAATGTCACTTCCTTAGAAAAATCTGTCAGCTAATGGCTCTTAAGGGCTGTTACCACTCCTTTGAGCCCCTAGCAGGCAGGACCCATGATTGGGTCCTGTCATCAGTACTTCTAGGACCAGACCCTCACCCAGCCCCCTGGTTTGGCAGCCATGACAGGCTGCAAAAAAGACCCAGCAAGACAAAGCTCAGCTATTTGTGCTGAGGTCCCAAACTTGCCCAACTTTCTAGTCACTAGGAAGCTAGATACCCTTTCTGTAGCAAGGAACCAATCAGATGTTAGCTGGCAGGCTCTAGAATGCAGAGCATAGAAACCCCCCTGAGAAGGCCTATAGGCATAGCAACCTCGCTGTAGCTGCAGCTAACCAATCAACTCAGGACAGGTTGCCCAATCCTGGAAGTGTATCAATCCTGAGACCCCAGGTCTCGGACCCCAGACACTCCCCATGCTCTACCTTACTGCTGCTCAAGGTCCCCTCCTGGTCCCTACTTGCTTCAACCGCTGTGTCAGATAAACAGGGAAACTGAGTTAACTCAGAAAATTAAAGACCCTTTGCTTTTGCATAGGATCAGATCTCTTGGTGATTTGGGGGGTTCCAAGTTTGGGCACAACAGTGACCTTGTTGTTGAAGGAGGTACATACCTGGGAGAATCAGGGGTCTTTGAGGTTTCAAAAGTCCAAGCCATTCTGTTTTTCTGCCTCATTCTTATGGATTAAGATGTGAGTTCTCAGCTATGGCTTTAGCACCCTGCCTGCCTGCCTTCAGCCATATGTTTGGCTGAAACCTCCAGCTCACTTCTGCTTGATCCAGAAAGTCCCATTCCTCTCTCTCCAAACCCCACCAAAAAGGAAAGATGCCAAATAGCCCAGTTCGGAATTCTTTGTGGCTGAGGCAGCTCCTCCCCTGAAGTAGCCAGTAGCCCAAGACCCTGCCTAAAGCAGTAAGCTTTTGACCTTACTTGGCACAACCCAGCTTGTGGAGGACATGTCATCACCCCTTACCTACAGGCTATAGAATCTCCCTGTTGCAGTTTTGGCATGTGACTTCTCAAGCCCCAATCTCTAGGACAGGAGTTGCTTTGCTCAAATATATCTGTTCTTTCACTTTTTCAGTTCGGCAGCCTCTAGCAGGACGCTTCCAGCAGCAGTGCCCAGTGCACAGGAATCCTTGCCTACCACCAGCATGTGCTCAGCATATGCCCTTGATTTGAACTGTGTTCACCGCTTGACTCCAGGCTCCAGGCCTTGGAATCCTTAGGAGCCTGTCTGTGGCTGGACACCTGCAAACTGTCGTCTTTTCTTCCTCTCTTCGAACTAGCATGTGCTCACTTCCTGGCAGCCAGCTTCTTCTTCACTTGCTCCCTGCCCCACACTACTAAAGACTTGCCTTTGTTGCTGCTTTCCTGTCCTGCAAAGGGGAAGAATGACCTTTCCCTCCACACAGTTTCCTTCCTCACTGCTGTGACTAAATTCCATGGACAAGTAACAATTTAAGGAATAGTTTATTTCTGCTCACTGAGGGGTACAGCCAGTCTGTCGTGGCCAGGAGCATGGCAGCAAGTCTGAGGAAACTCAGAATGGACAAGAGTGGGGCCAAGCTGTAAAACCTCAAGGCCCACCCCCAGTGACTCATTTCCTCTGATGAAACCCCTCCTTCTAAAGGTTCCACAACCTTCAAAATAAGAGCTACCACCTGGGGACAAACATGAGACTACAGGAGACCATTTCACATTCAAACTGCTATGTATGCAGGATTATCTAGGGTGGTAAATTATTTTGTCAAATTCACTTAGTAATAATGTTTTTTACATTTTGTTTATTTACTCCTGTGGGGGGGGAGGGGGTTGTGTGTAGGTGTACATGAACAAGCATGTGGGAGTGCATGTATGAAGGTCATAGTACAACCACTGGGAGTCTGTCCTCACTTTCCATAATGGGGGCTGCAAGGATGGAGCTAAGAAAGAAGGAAAGAGCCACCTCTTGAAAGTTGTTCTCTGACACCCACAACACATGTGCCATAACACGCACTCACACACCAAATAAATAAGTGTTATTTAAACTTAATGTTAAAAAAAAAGAAAAAAAAAGGAAAGAAAAAAGGAAAGAAAGAATGAAGAGAGAAATTATTGATCATCATATTAGTAGATTTGAGATTTGAGCCCAGGCAGTCTGAGTCCAAAGCTGTGTATTTAACTATTGGCCACACTGCCTCTCAGGTGTTTGGATAATTAAAAGAGCATGTCTAAAATAATATTCACGGGAAGATGTCTGCAGAATATACAGTTTGTCAGTTCTCACAGACAACTTAAGCCTTAGATCAAGCAAGAGCAAATGTTGAACTGCAGAACACTGAACTTTTTTTCTCTCTCTCAATCTTTTTTGTTTTAAATTTAAATTAGAAACAAGCTTGTTTTACATGCCAATCCCAGTTCCCTCTCCCTCGCCTCCTCCCATGTCCCCCACCAACCGCCTATCCTACCCCCTTTCTCCTCCCCAGGGAGGATAAGGCCTTCCTTGGGGATCTTCAAAGTCTGTCATATAATTTGGAGCAGGGCCTAGGACTAGGCCCTTCCCTGTGTGTTTAGACAGAGAGAGTATCCCTCTATGTGGAATGGGCTCCCAGAGTCCATTCGTATACTAGGGACAAATAATGATCCACTTCCAGAGGCCTCATAGACTGCCCAGGCCTCCTAACTGACACACACATTCAGGGATTCTGGGTCAGTTCTGTGCTCATCACTCCTCCCTCTCTGCAGCTGGATTCCAGGAGTTCAGCTCAGTGTTTAGCTGTGGGGGTCTGCTTCTGCTTCCATCAGCTACTAGATGAAGGCTCTAGGATGGCATACAAGGTAGTCATCAATCTCATTGTCAGGGAAGGGCATTTAAAGTAGCTTCTCCACTATTGCTTAGATTGTTAGTTGGGGTCATCCTTGTAAATCTCTGGACATTTCCCTAGTGCCAGATTTCTCCTTAAACCTATAATGGCTCCTTCTGTTATGGTATCTCTTTTTTTGCTCTCCTCTATTCTTCCCCTAACTCAGTTTTCCTGCTCCCTTATGTCCTCCTCTCCCCTCCTCTTTTCCTCTTCTCTTTCTCCTAACTCCCTCTCTCCTCCTCCAATGCTCCCAATTTGCTCAGGAGATATTGTCCTATTCCCCTTCGCAGGGAGACCATGTATGTCTCTCTTAGGGTCCTCCTTGTTACCTATCTTCTCTGGCAGTAAGAACACTGAACTCTTACCACTGAAAGACAAATGGTATCTAACACAGAGATGCTGTTGAAGGCAATATCCACCATGCTGTCACAAGGCCTTTCTATTAGCAAGACCCAAGCAAAACTGAGCCTACCCTATGTCCTATCACCATAGACTCAACACACACATGGACCTGTGTTCTGTCAATCATGGGCCCAAATATGTCTGAACTTACACTGTATTCTATCAGCCATGGGCCCAAACATGCAAGAAACTACCTTTTGTCCTGTGAGTCATAAATCCAAACTCACATGAATCTGCCCTGTATTTTATTAGTTAGTGCCATTTGCATACATGACTGAGCTCAGTTTCTGTATCAGTTTTCTTCCCTGATTTATGACTAGCTCCAAATAATTAAGTTTTTAGGTACCTAGTCTACTCCATGCCAACACATATTAAATGATTTTCCTTTACAGGGGCTCTCAAACCTACCCTATTCAAGTCACTCACCTCTGTTGAGCCAGTAACTTAGAGCTAGCAAGACTTAGATTTGTTGACTAATGTCCATCCTAAGTGATTAACCAAGGAAAGGGATACTGAAGAAGAGAAAACTAGCTGAAGAGAAATCAAATGAGAGGAATTCTGGTTGACTAGCAAGCAAGTTCTCTGATTGGATCCTTACCAACAGATTAAAGCATTTTACTACAAACCCAGACAGAGGTCTCTGTCTTAATGACACATGATCATTATAATGTTTCTCCTATTCAGTAGTAACAACTACCATCAGAAATGTCCTATGACAGGTTAGAAAGATCTAGAAAGACAGATCATCATGTCTCAAGTATTTAATAGCCATTGTCTGAATGTTTACCAGAGCTCAGCCTGTGAGTAAAACCACTGGATGTGACTATCTCACTCAGAAAATTCACTGTCACTTGAAAACACAATATTCTGATTACATGTAAGAAGTATTGCAGAGACTGACAAATGATCATCATGCCGCAAAGAAAGAGTTGGTGACTGCTCCATCAGCCTTGGGGAGGTTAAGACACTACTGTGAAATAAGGGGTAGAAGGAAGGTGTAGAATGTCATGCCATCTGGGAATAGCATGGCCATTATATTCTTGTAAAAAGACCCAGAGAGTGTGGTCCTTCACGCTCCCACTCAGGAAAGCCCCCCCCACAAATCACTCACAAGAAGCAGTCTTGATGCAAAAACATGAGGTCCTTTTTATTCCAAGTGCACTGGGGTCCACAGCCATACTCCATGTGGGGGCAGAGGATTATAGGATTACAACAAAGCCCGCACATCGTGAACCAATCACCTCATAGCATCCAGTGCAGACCAATTAATTTAAACTATCCAAGCCGGCGCTTAGCCCAGGAAGTCTGCTTTGGCACAGGCTTCTGGGTGGGGTGACAATGCTCATTTCCTGTGTTCACTCACTCACAGGTGCTGTCATAAACATTCAAGAAGATGACCTTCAGCTTCCTAGGGTCAGTGGAGAGTTAGGCTAAATTTTTCCATCCTAACACTTGAAATCTCAGCTTCTGGGTCTACCTGCAGAGACCTACACAAACTGGGCCCATCAAAATCCCTCCTAGGGTGGAGAGGGGCTCACCTAGCCCCATGCCTCCTTGGGGATTTATAGGCAGTTAATGGATCCTCAGATAAGGAGTTGACAATTTTCTTATGGGTGTAGCCACTGATAAGCTGCCCATGCTCCTATAAATGACTTCCCACCCACGCTTCCATAAGGGTCTCTAATTAAGCTCATTGTTTCACCAAAAAGATAAATAAAATTGTCTTTTAAAACATAAAGAAAGAAAAGACAAGCTACATAAGAAAAATAAAATAAGGCATCTTTATAATGTGATCATACGCAGCACTTGGCATTTGCACTGAAATATCAAAGAAGGAAGGAAACACTTTCATTAAGGTGGAAAGAGTCTGAGCTGAGCTGGCAGAAGAGGCCAAATTGAATGATGAGCCAAAAAAAAAAAAAAAAAAAAAAATGAGAAAACTTATTACAGCCTGCAGACAAGAGAAGGTAAATTATAGACACAACTAACTGGGCTTGGAGTTGATGCCAGAAAGCTCACGTCACTCCAGCTGGTTGAAGAGACCTATTGTCAGACACTATCAGAAATAATGGCTCTCCCTGATCCACCAGGTACAAACGGTTTTGCAGAAGCAATTCATGCTTAGCAGCTGTCTTCATTTGATTCTTGAGGCTTTACAATTTGGCCTTAATTCTTGAGTTACATTTTATGCTAAAATATTGAAAAATATTTTCAAATTACTTTTTTTAAAACTAGTGTGTCCCAGGATGACCTAGAACTCAATGTAGTCAAATATGACTTTTGAAATTATTTTATTTATTTATTGTATTAGTATTGTGCAAGCACACCCACACACAAAGGCATGCTCGGTGTGTGTGTGTGTGTGTGTGTGTGTGTGTGTGTGTGTGTGTGTGTGTGCGCACCATATACATCACACACAAGCATTGGGGGCTCTGCACATGTGCCAAAGCACATTTGCAGAGGCCAGAGGAACACTGGGCTCTAGGGATTGAACACACTGCCTGCCAGGCTTGCTCCTTTAACTGCAGACTCATTCTACCAGCTTTATTTTAGAGTTTTTATTCACCAGCTTATTAGTCAACAAAATGCTTGCTTTCATTATTGCCTTTTCACAGTGTATATTGTGTACTTAGGTCATACACCCTCCATTATCCTCCCAAATTTGTGCTATAATTTTGAAAGCATATCAGATTTTATAAACAATGTCCTAAATACAGTTACTACATATTTTTCAATGGAAAGTCCCTTGAGATAACTGTGCTGCAAAGATGCACGTATCCTCCCTAAGCAAACAACAGTGTGCTAGAGCTCCAGCTCACCATTCTGCTTCTAGCTACTTAGGAAGCCTCCATTTGTCTTGGAGATGATTGAGTTATCTAAGTAAAGATGAATACAGCTTACCCTTGGGGTGGGGGTGGGGAGATAATTGATTCCTGGCCAGCAGATATTTAGTCTCAAAGCAACTGGGGACAGTCCGGAAGTGATTACTGTTAACTGAAGCCACAGTTATCCTGTCAGGCTAAGAGCTTTAGAACTCCAAGGAGAGGGAAACAGCATTTTGTTTCTTTATAATACATCTCCAATCTTACTGTCAGAGACAGTTTGCCCTCCTGGGGCCCTGGGCTTGCACCTAAGCCTTTTCCAATTGAGCTCTGCCTTGCCTGCACCTATTTCCATCACAAAGGCTCACTGGCTTCTAAAAGAGACAACCACACCAGGTTTCTCAATTTCTCTGCCCCACTTTCTTCCACACCAATCACTATCACCAATCACACCTCTACTTTTCTTCCATCTTCTCCTTCTACTCCCCCCACCTTCCTGCCTCCCCAGTCAGGCACCCTTGCTACACAGATTTCTTTCTGTAGGTCATCCAAGAGAAACAATTCCTGGGTTAGACTTGAAGTAAAGCATTATAAAACTCTAACTCAATCTCAATTACTACTTGGCATTACATTTTATGAGGAAGAAATGAAATAAAACAGCAACTTCTAAATTTAACCAACATTACATAATGCAATTATTTATTGCAGAAGACTGCTGTTTATACATCTCCCAAGCTATCGATTGCTATGAAAAAGGCAATGTGCAGGAAGCCATACAAATGGATCAATATTTAAAGTGATTAATCAAATATTTAATTTGTTTTCATAAATTTTAGTACAGTAACTGTGTTTCATATCACACAATGTAGCTGTGGGCTATAATTCAGATCCTGAGCCAGAGACACAGAGAAATGTCTTTCTTCTTCTATTTCTGAAATGCTGCAAGAGAACATTAGAGCTTAGTAAACCATATTTTCTTTCACACACCCACCCATCCTCATTTTGCTCCCACTACTAAGAACCCAAAGCTGAAACCACTTAAGGATTATAATTATCCCTCATCATGACCGGCTGTGTGATGACGAGGCTCTACCCATCACAAACAATGCTTCTGAAAAGGAAAGATGTGCATCCCTGCATCCCTGAGACATTCCCTGCTTTTTTTTTTTTTTTTTTTTTTTTTTTGCTTTATAGTCCCTCCAGGCAGAATTGAGGAGGGATGGAAATTCAGTCAGGAAAACAATTAGCTCTCCTAGCTTCACTGCACTGTGATATCAAATCACATAGCAATTAAGAGCTCAAAAGAACCCTGGGTTGGTTTCATGCACATTCAAAGATAAAAACCGATCTGTACCCGATGAGCTAAGGTTGGACTGCAAATGAAAAAGTCAGAAGAGGTGAACAGTGTAAAGTTCCCGTCTCTGACTAATCACACTTCAGGAATGGTGATGTGGGCTCAAAGGACTTAATCTGTACACAAGAAAATGTGCAAGTCTCCTCAAGCCTTCATAGATTGCTACAGAATTCTCTACTATACCTTTCCCTGAAACACATGCTGAATATAAGAAGTTAATGTTTTCAGAGAAATTATTACATTTTCTGGTGACTAAGGGGATTAAATAAGGAATGGTACTGGGGCAGGGAGGGCTACAGAGACTGCCCAGTCAGTGAAATGCCTACTGTACTAACATCTGAACCTGAGTTCAATCCCACTACCTATGACAGGGGTTCACTGGTCAACTAGCCTAGCCTAATTGGCAAGTTCCAGTTAGAGATCCCATCTTTAACTAAAACATGTTTTTTATCCCCAGAAAAATGAAACTTGAGAGTGACCTCAGGCCTTCTAATGCATACACACAAACATGCATTTCACATACACACAAATGTGCAAGTACACACACTTGCACATAGACAGAGAGGAATAAAGGCTTAATCTTTCAGATCACCAAAGCCTTAACTGTTGAATTCAGCATAGAAATGGCCAAAGCCAGGCAATTATAGGAGCGCTCCAAAGGTGGAAGAACACTACTGTTCATCCTCATCCTCCTCCTTCTTTTGAGACAGGATCTCTACTAATCTTTGACTTACAGAATTTTAGTATTAAAAAGAAAAAGGAATTTGCCTTTATCTTTAAAAACTGCCAGTATAGATTACATAATCTGAATAGTAATTACAGAACCAGCTCTGTAGATTAGGTTGCCCTTGAACTCAAAGATCTGCCTGCCTCTGTCTCCCCGAGTGCTGGGACTAAAGGTGTGTGTCACAAACACCCAGCTACTATTTTTAAAAGCAGGTTATTATGTAGCCCAGGCTGACCTAGAACTCACATGTAGACAAGGATGACCTTGAGCTCCTGATCCTCCTGCTTCCACTTCCAAAATGCTAGGGTTACAAGTGACTCAGCTTCATCTTTTCTTTCTGTTATTTTGTTTGTTTGTTTGTTCCTAATTGAGTGCTTTTTTTCTTTAGATAGCTTTTTTTATGGTTGACTCAATCTATAAGGCACCAGAGTTCTTAGTACAGAGTAAGCCACAAAGGCTCCTGTTCCCTGCCTACCTCTGAAGCTTTTTCCATCACTTAACTATGGTTTAGAAGAAGAAATACAATGGAGCATGACCAATAATAGTTTGTTATTCCCCAGTGGATGGCCCCATACATATGCACATATAGATAGCATTAATTAGACTCAGGGGGTTATTAATAACAATAAAGAAATGATGTGAAGTTGGGAGAGAAAAGGGGGGAGGAGTTAGTTGGACGAAGGCAGTGGTAAATGGATTTGATCAAAATACATTGTATAAATGTATGGTTTTCCAATAATGAAAATATCATTTAAAAGGAAATAAAGCATTTTGGAATAATATAGACGTATAGAAAAGTAAAAATGATAAACCAGAAAGTGCTTATCCATTCCTCATCTTCCTGCCTTTTTTGCAACTTAGTATTAGCATGGTTCACTGTCTAAACTAAGAAACTGACCTCATTGAGCTCTTAGTAATTGAATGCCAGAATTCGTCTGAGCTCTGCTAAGTTTTTACTTACCATCCTGTCCTCTCTCTGTTCCAGGTTTCAAAGCATGAACATGAAAGCTTTGGCCTTCAACTCTCAGACAGTTCTGCTTTTCATGGCCTTGACACATACATACAGTTTCAATTTTCAGAGCATTATTATTGTTTCTATTTATAATTATTAATATTTAAAAGCTCTGGAAAATGTGTCACTTGAAAAGTGTGCACATGGAGTCACATCCACCCACCTACCCCTGCTATGTTTATGAAAACAAGCAACTCCTTGACACTCTGACTGAAACATTGTTAGTACTCTAGAAAATATTCCAGGCATCCTTTAAAGTTGATCAGTCAAGTTATTATTGAAATTCTAGGAGGTGGTGTTCACACCACGGTCCATGTAGGAGCTCAGTGCCATGTGGAGGAAACTATGGGCCAGTTCCTATGGTAACAGCTTCTCTCATGACCACGCCTGTCTTTCACTGTTTATTAACATATCACTCATGTTTTCAGTGATCATTTATTAAACACCTGCTGAATATCAAGTGCTCCTCTGGTTTTGGAGCATGGAAGAGGAAGAGAGAAGCAAGTGCAGTGGGTTCCGTGCAAGACTCATTGACAGAGCATGTGCAGTCGGAAGGAGCAAGAGCCTGAGAGGAGGACGAAAAGGCAGCCCCCAAAGATGTTACTCAAAAAGAATCTTGAAGGCTGCTTCCAAAGTGTGGTGCTTGGCTCAAAAAGGACTAAGAATAAGCAGAAATCCAGGCCAAATGAGAGCCTAGAACAAAGTTACAGAGATCCAGTGGCATGAGGTCACACACCTTCTGGGACCAGAAGGTTAGAAATCCAGTATTTAACAGGATCCCAGGAAAAGTCTGGTCTCCTGGATGTGGCCCTGATGAACTGGCCCTTCCTAGGAGTGTATAGAACAGAACAAAATAGAATAATTTACTAAATGATATATGGAGAATGATTTGAACGTGCTAAATATAAACATGTGAATGCTTAGGGATGAAATCTTGCCAGGTGCAGAAGAGAAGGAAGGAGAATGCAGAGTGTGTTTAGCTCAACACCCATCATCTCTCTCTCTCATCTCTAAGGTTATAAATATTCTCTCACCTTTTCAGAGAATGCTTATTATTATATACATGAGGGAACTAAGCTGAAGGGTTGTTCAGAGAGGGAAAAAAACATGTTCAATCCATTTCTAAGTCCAAGACTCTTCCTGTGGTAACATTCTGGCTTCTTATAGAAGATGGACTTACAGTAATAATGAGAGCTATGAAGATGGCTCAGTGAACAAACCCCTTCCCACACAAGAAAAAGAATCTATGTTTGAAGTCTATAGTCCATGTAAAGTACAAATCGTCCTCTGACATCACACAAGTGACCATAGCAACACTCACAGAATTAAAAATAATGAAAATATAATTAGTAATCATATTAATTATGTTCTCTGTGGGGAAGTATGTACATGTATGTTGTATATATATATGTGTGTGTGTGTGTGTGTGTGTGTGTGTGTGTGTGTGTGTGTGCACGCGCGCGCGCATCGGGGGCGTGCACATGCACACATAATTACAGAATCCAAAGGGAGTGTCTCACTCAGTTACTCTCCACCTTACTTTTTTAGGACAGGGTCTCAAATTAAACCTGGAGCTCACCAACTCAGCTAGACTGGCTGGCCAGTGAACTCCAGATACCAGCCTGTCTCTATCTCCCCTATCTTGGGATTGTAGTCTAGCACTGGCATACCTGGCTTTTTACATGGTTATTAAGGATCCAAAGTCAGATCCTCGGGTTCTTGTGTGGCAAGCACTTTCCTAAGCGAGCTGTCTCCCCAGTCCTTCACTGTCCTTAAACTACTGTCCTCAATAGACTTGACTGGTGTCAGAGGTTAAGAGACCATGAGATCTACAAGGCCAGAGGAACCTGAGAAACCCAGGGTTAAATCTGTCCCCCAGGACATAGTGTTGAATTCCCGCACTGGGGAGACCCCCACTCTTATCCCTGGATGCAACGATCTCCACAAACCATGGAAATCAGGCACTTGATGCAAAACAGCAAAAGGCTTTTTATTCCAGCCTACTGGGGCTCAATCCTGAGCCAGGAGCCCAATTTTACATGAGCTTATGAAGACAAAAACTGCAAGCAGGGGAGGGGGTTTGGGGTTAGGGGCTACAAGCTCCTGACTGGTTGGGCCCAGGTGGCCGGTTGTTGGCTTGGCTCATGCTCCTTAACTGGCACCTGCATCTGTGTTTCTAGGAAATGTTTTGCAAGCCCATCCGAGGGTCCTTCCTGATGAGGTGTGCTTGTTCTCAGGCTATTCTGGGACCTAGGGCAACTGAAAATTTTCCATCTTAACACTAGAAGGGTAACTGTGAAGCTCATAGGACCTGCGGCAGCAAATCTGCAGTGCCAAGCCTAAGTATACACACTTACTTCATGTTAACTCCAGTCTGAATCAAGCATTACTATCTCAGGGACATGGATACAAAACAGCAGAAGCATCAGGTAACTTTGGAACTGTGGTCACGTGAGATCAAGTTAAGCATGAAGCCAGTTCTAGAGTCAAGATTAGGCATCCCATCTGCTAACAAGTCAAGGTGAGGTGTCACTGCTTCTCATTCTTCAGCTCAGACATGAATACTGGATTAGCCAGTGGTGAACTGCTGCTCCTAGTAGAATGTGAATACTGGATTAGCCACTGTCCACGTGCTGCTCCTATGAGAATGCAGAGCTAGGTTTCTGCATGACCAGAGCACAAAGTCACTAGGAACACTGGAAACTATTATTATGCTGGATACCTAAAAGGAGACAGGGCCCTGCATGCAATATTTTGTTTAGAAATAAAGGGACTTATATTTATTCAGGGTAGCATTGCTGCCCTGTAATGATAAGCAGGGAAAAGTAAATGAAGACCCAAGAGAAGCCATATGTGAATTTTTACATCATTTGTAGAAACTTTTTATTTTTTATTGTTTACACTTATTTATTTTTTTTTTATTTGATTGGATTTGGGGAAGCATACCTCTCTGTGCATGTCAATATCAAAGAACAATTTGTGGGAGTGAGTTTTTAACTTTCATGTTGGTCCTGGGGATCAAACTCAGATCGTCAGCATTGGTAACAAGAGCCTTGTCTGAGACATCTCACAATCCCAAAAGGAACTTTTTAAAGTTAAAGGTTGTATTGGTTACTTTTGTACCTGACAAGGGGAAGTTTAAGGAAGGGTTTGTCTTGGCTCAGAGTTGCAGGGTACACAGTCCATCATGGTGGGGAAGTCCCAGGGGATAATAGGTACCATGCACATTGAAGTCTCAGGGCCATGCTGAGCCAGCCCCACCCCTCACTAATGGTGTCAGAAGTGGAACTGAGAACTTTCACTTAAAACTTCAGAAAACCTTAAAAAATAGTTTTTAGAAACAAAAGAACAGAGACAAGCAAGGCTTCTTGGTAGCAGCATTTTTCTGGGTTGGATTCTGTTTTGCTAGAGACAAACAAAGATTTGCGATGCTCCTTTAAGGGAGGTCTCCTGACTCAGCATGAGCGGCAAAAACCTGCACAGATTTTAAAGAGCTCTGCTAACGATTCGTTGGTGTGTATGAGAGCTGCAATGATGGTTTATAGTGTGTTTTAAAATATACGTAGGCTTGGGAGAGAAATGGTTTTTAAATGGTTTTAAAAAGACAGAGTGTGGCTGGGTATGGTGGCACACACCTTTAATCCCAGCACTCGAGAGACAGAGACAAACAGATCTCTGTGATTTCAAAGTAAACCTGGTATACAGAGTAAATTCCAGGACAGATAAAAGTTACACAGAGAAACCCTGTCCCAAAATATGTAAAAATAGAAGTAGAAGAAATAGAGTAATAAAAAAGCCACGTAAAGATGAAAAGCACAGAGAAACTTTGGATATTGTACGCTGTTCTGTTACCTTTAAATTGTTTGACTGCTGAAGAAATAACAACTACTGATAAAAGAAATGCTGCTGGACTAATCCAACTTATATATATTAAAAATGCTTTGACTCCAAAATTTAAGTTCAAGGACAAGTTACTGGGGAAAAAGATTTCTAATATTGTTTCCACAGAAAATGAAAAGCTGTGGATTCCTTCCAGACTAATGTGGTTTGATCAAGCAAGACCCCCTGAAGCAACATCAATGGGACAATGCAGCCTTGCAGACCATTACAGCCAGGATTTCTGTGGCTTCTTAGGATTCCCCCATGACAGCGCCCCTACCAGCAGGAAGCAGTTTGGAAAGAACGATGCCCAAATTCCCAAATATTGTTTATAAATGTTTGTTTTCATTTAAACGGGCTTAGTTATAAATGGTTAATGACCACAAGCAATCTTTTTAAAGGTAAAAAGGGAATTATGATAGAGATATGAATACTTTGTTTTGGAATGGATTTTCATTTATTGATACAATTTAAGGTCAATTTTGTGATATGTATATTTCTCCTCTTGTTTAGATATTGTGTTTATATAGCTCATTAAAAAATGTATAATTTAGTGAAGATTATAGAGAGTTACCTATGATAGTCAAAACTTGGAGTTAAGTTAGTTAGGATTTCTAGATATGCAGAGATGTATTTGAGATGAATAGGCATTCTTCAAACTTTTCAAAGACCTACAGAATATGGCATTTAAAATGGTTTAGGGATTTTTTTGGCAGTGAAACATAACTGCTCCTGGCAACATCACCTGCGTCAGAAAGGAAGATGGACATCGAAGAAACTCGTTACAAAGTTCGATTTCAATATGGCAAGACTAGCCATATGGACAAGATACTGCTCTTGTCTGGACTGTTTGACTTTATACTGTATAAACTGGACATGCAGGACCCACAGGAAAGTGACTGCTGAAACAAGATGGACATTGCTACAGGATTCCGGCTTCATGGAAGAGTCTGCCAGACAATCTACAAAACACAGAGAAAAATGACTGACAAACTGTCAATACAGATGGACAGTTTTCTACTTTGCTGAGGAGTCTGCCAGACACACTATGGCCTATGGGCTGAAGATGGAACATTACAGAAGACTTCAGGTGACTGACCAGGCAGTGAGTTGTCTCTGTCATTCTAGAGTTTATGTTTTATCCTTCTGTGGTCTTTGATGGAGTTGAAGACAGATAGTTATGGTTATAGTTTTCCTTAGTTGGGGTTAAAGATAAGTTACATATAGGACTTTAGACTCACAAAGATAAGATAGATGATATTTTCTTTAAGTCTTACAAAATGTTAATGAACTAAATAATGTTAACTGTGATTCTTATTCGATAACTGTTGTGTGATATATTTTGCTATGTTAAGGCTAAAACCCTTCTTTTATTTTAGACAGAAAAGAGGAGATGATGGGAGATGTTATTCTGTAAATATGTTTCTCATACTAGTTAATGAATAAAGCCCTGTTGGCCAATGGGAAAGCAAGATAGGAAGGACTAGGAGACAAGGAGGAAAGAGAAAGTAGGAAGAAGGAGTCAACATTGAGAGCCCAGAGAGGTAGGACGCCAGTGCTGCTCTGGCAGGTAAGATGAGCCAAGTGGAAATACTTAGAATAGTAGAAATGGGTTAATCATTAAGACAGAGCTAGTTCATAAGCAATGATAGTAACTGGCCAACAGGACTGTATCAAATACAGAGTCTCTGCATGTTATTGGGGGCTGGCGTGGTGGCGGAACCAGACTGGTGGCAGGGGAAAAACCTACTCGTAACACTCACTGGCCCTGAGATTGCTGGCACTGACTTTTGCTGAACACTGCAGCAGGAGAGCTGGCCCACCCAACTCCAGTGGAAGAGCTGGCCCCATGGCAAGGGGCTAGGAGAGCTGACTCTGTGCCTTGCCTGAGAGGGCAGTCCCAGTGTCCATGACCAATCAGCTCAACTACCAATCAGACACACATCCTGAGCCTTAGGTTGACCTGCCCTAATATCCACCTTATTTATGACCTGCTGGAGTGGATGAAGGGATTGGTCCTGTGGAGTGAAAACAGAATCTCCATGACTCAGGATAACAGCGGGATATCTGAAAGGAGTTTCAGTGAGGGTTCAATGACGATGGTGTGCCAGTGGCCTTGAAACAGACTCATTGCTGTGAACATTTTGCAGGTGTAGCTGATTGAACAATAGAGTATAAGGTGTGACACCCTGTTATTACCAATGTCACTAAGATGAATTAAGAGGAAGTTGGAAAGATAGAGGAGTGAGATGAGGTTTTATTTTGTTTTTTATTAATTTGGGGGGCATGCTGCATGGGTGAGGGGTGACTGTGGAGGGGATGGGAGGTGAATAAGATTGGGGTACATGATGTGAAATTCCCAAAGAACCAATAAAGAATTATGTTTTAAGAAGGAAAAAAAAGTAAGAATGTTGTAGGAAATTTTCTCCATCTATCTCGGTCCCACTGAACCAGTTTTTCTCCACCACCGGGTCCCACAGCCACTTAAGAAATAATCATTCTGAGACTTAATACCAGTTACAGTTGTTTAGTCAATGACTTAGGCTTCTTACTGAATAGCTCTCTCTTAATTATTAACCCATTTCTAGTAATCTGTGCATCTCCATGTGGCCTTGTCTTACTGGAGAATGCCTGGACATCTTACCTCTCTGGTGGCTACATTGCATCTGTGCTTTATCTTTCTTCTCCCTGCTTCTTTATTCAGAATTCCCACCTAGCTAAATTCTGCCTGTCCCTTGGCTGAAACAGCTTTATTTATTAACCAATAAAAACAACACATATTTTCAGCATACAGAAGGACTTCCCACATCAGAACATGGCGCAAAATATCCTGTAGGGAGATGCCATCTGTTTAGTCTAAGGGATAAAGGGAAGAGGTAAAGTCTCTGTGTGGTCTATCTCACCTAGAAATATGTATATCTAATGACTTAAAATTTTCACAACTCTGCACATGCCCACAACTAGCATGGGGTGGAAAATCTGGGGATGTATTTCAGGTGATAAAGGAATGAATGAAGTTCTGAGAGCCAACTGCAACACTACATAAACCAGACATGGTGACATAATACATAAAATCCTAGCACCCAGGAAATGAAAGCAGAGGATGAGGTTTGAGATCACCCTTGGCTACATATTAAATTCAAGGATAGCCTGAGCTATAAAAGACTCTGTCTAAAGAAAGAAAGGCCTAATTTTGTAATTAGTAGGCAAATGTGTAAATTTAGAATCTGTGAATGGGAATAACTATTTACATATATATCCATGATGCATATTTAGAAGGCAAATGACAAAACTCAAAAGTTTTCTACACAAGATAGGTGAAAGATATATTAATTTTTCTACCACACAGGAAAATTTTGTAAATTAAAAATGTAGCCATTGCATTAGAAGCAAGTGAACTAGACAGTCAATTCAGTCTTCAGAGAATATTTTTTAAATTCATCTGATATAACTAGCAATTGCAATTCTAATTATTAATCCCTAAGGATGTAAATTAGGAACATATGAAGCAATGTATGTCTATTGATATTTTAAGGATGAAACTCTTGTATTTCTAAAGACAGAGCACAGACTAAATAATATATAACATCCCCCCAAAGAATGAAATACCATAAACATTTTAAATGATCTTAAATTGTGCTATGACGGTATTGTGCCTTCCTGATTATGACAGGATGAAGTAGATCTAACATATTAAAGATGGCAAGATGGCTCAGCAGGTAAAGGCACTGTCACCAATCTTGATGCTGAGTTAAGTCCCCAGTATTCACAGGATAGAAGGTGAGAACTGACTCCTAGAAGTTACCCACTGTTCTCCACAAACTGGAATACTCATAAACACAGAAACATATGTCATACATATATACATACAATCTTATATAATAGAAAGAATTGTGCCCAATGTATTTATAAATGAGAAAATGCTTTCAAACAATAGTCATAGCATGAGCCTGTTTTTATGGATTCATAAGTGTAGTCACCAAACCATTAAGGATTCTTTTGGGGTCCTGGAGAGATTGCTCCATGGTTAAGAGGGTATACTGCTCTTCTGGAGGACTCAAGTTTAGTTCCCAACACCCATTTCAAAAAAGTGGCTCATCACCTCCTGTAACTCTGCTCTGGTGAACATGACTTTGATCTGCTTGGGTAACATACTCAGGTACCAGCACACACATGCACACACTCACATGCAGACATATAGGCATTAATAATAAGAAAAAATAAATTGTTCAAACCATTATCTTTTTTCTCCTTCCTCTTTTTCTTTTGTTCTTGAGTTCTTTCTTTCCTTCAAGATGGCATCATGTAGCCCATGCCTACCTCAAACTCACAATGTGGGTGACCATGAAGTCCTGACTTTCACACTTGACCTCCTGAGTACTGTGATTATCTGTATAGACCACCTCACCCCTTTAGGCCATGAAACCATCAATAGTTCAAAAAAAACCAAAAAAAAAAAAAAAACCAAAAAAAACAAAAAAAAACCTTTTGCCTTTATTTCCATGTTATTTCTATAATTACCCATTTGAAACCCAAATAGCATCTTACTAGGAATGTCATAGGGCAACCATGACCTCAGAATTCCTAGGAAAACCTTCCCTCCAGCTGTCAAGATGCCTGGCATTGCTTGAGATAAGGAGATTAATAGGTTTGATAAGGAAAATGACCTTTTATGTCTGGTTTAAGAGAAATCAATGCTCTCCTATTTCCTTTCCTATCTTTAGACATGTCTGGTTCCCTTTAATCCATTGTGGAATTGCATTGTGCAAGCTGAGACTCACACAGTGTGGGAAATGTGAAACAAACATACTGTCTTTGCTACCAAAGGGTTAAGTGAGGCAAAACTTCTTTAAAAACAAAAATCTAAAGAAGCCGCTTGGCAGAAATTCAAATTCCTCCAGGTTCAGCAATTCAATCCTTGCAATCAAAATGTGTGCTCAGGCTTGTACTTGGTGCTCCAAGTTGCATTCTGTTTATTAATTGCATTGCTTTAAATTAGCCAATCGTGTAAGAATGTGATGGAGAGCTCTGGCCATTCAAAATGAGGCAAGGGACCCCTTTGCACTCAGGTCAAATTTCTGTGGGAATGCACTGGATATGCTTTCTTGCTTAGTTTGGCATGGCTAAGCACCCTTCAGTACACGTGAACTTTTTTCCTTTTGGTACAATTTTAGGATGGTACCATCATTTTCCTGAGACACCAGACTCATTCCTAACAGTAGGACTCTGTGTGTGTGTGTGTGTGTGTGTGTGTGTGTGTGTGTGTGTGTGTGTGTGTGTGTCTGTGGGTCGGTGTGATTACACAGGTGAGATTTCCCTATTTTAGGAAGAAGAAAATGCAGCCCAGCAGTTCTGAGTTCTAGAAACTTCTGTCATTTTGCAGAGTGTGGCAGCTTTTCCTTGTGAAGTTATCAGCTTAGCTACTGGAGGTGGTACAATAATATAAGATGGAACTGTTCTATAGGGTATGAGCTCTGCCATCTCACTGTTAATAAAGCTGCATTGCTAGGGTCTCTGCAAAAGGACACTAGACTTGGTGTGTATGTACATATACATGCAAGTTGGCATTCCTCAGTCACCATACATCAAGAGTTTTCATCATTGTTATTGTTGTTTTTGAGTCAGGGTCTGTCATGAACCTGGAGCTCGCCAAGTAGGCTAGGCTAGCCAGCAATTCTCAGAGATGTACCTGGATCCACCTCCCCAGGACTAGGATCACAAATGGGAGTCACCACGTCTGGTTTGGCACTGTTCATGGGTTCTAGGGATCAAATTCAGGTTCTCATACTTACATAGCAAGCACTTCACTGACTGAGATACTTCTCTAGCCTAGGATGTCCAAGACTCTTATGCTGATTTTGCATTAGAGTCTGGACTGTCTATTGAGCTTGCTGGGCATAACCTACCACCATTTTCTACCTGGAGTGATCTATGTTTCTATGGAAGTATCTATCTTCTTGGGATAGAGTTCTTGCTGGTTTGTATAACAATGGATGCTGCACCTTCAACAAAAACTTTGCAGGCTGGTGTTATGATCTATACATAGAGTAGCCAAATAGCAAAGAACCTTGGCCTCTCTTGCCCCAGGAACACAGTGCTGGTGGCCTCCATAGGATCCTGTCCCTCCCCATGGGAAAGCTTGCACACAGTTGCTTTTGTCTGTGTGAACCATCCTAGGCACCTTGGGATAAGAAACCGAGGCCTTATTACAGATTTATCATGTCAGAATAAACATACACATATCTACTTGCCTGTCACACACTCCAGGCTGTGACTGTTCCAAACTTAAAGTATAATGTCATTTCAGAGGCTGTGTGTGTGTGTGTGTGTGTGTGTGTGTGTGTGTGTGTGTGTGTGTGTGTGTGTGTGTTCTCCTCTGTAGGGTGCTACGTGTTCTGGAAACATTTAGTCACTTTTTTGATTGCTATGGCACAATAGCAGGCAAAAGCAAGGAATGGCACAACAGCAGGCAAATAGCAGGAAGCAAGAGTTTATGCTTACAGTTTGAGAAGGAATATTGTTTGTTATGACAGGGAAGGTCATGGACCATCTAGTGGCAGGTCACATGGAATTGCCAGTCAGGAAGAAGAGAGAGAGGACCAGAAATGAGTCCAATGTATACAATTTCAAGGCTCCCTTTCCCATCCCATCCCCATTTCTTCCAGCAAATTTCTATCTCCTAAATGTTGCACAACCTCCCAAACCATAGCCAAAAATCAAATGTTCAAACACATGAGTCTGTGTGGGACATTATACATACAAATCACAATACATGCAGTTTTTTTTTTCACCAACTAAACTCTACGACATTGTGTGCACTCAGATATGTAAAAGCTGTTCTTTGTATAATTCATGTGGCAACTGGGGGTGCTTAAAGGCCCTAGTATGTATTACCATGGGAAAAATATAAAGGAGCTAATTGATAATGATCATGTAGGATTCAAGTGAGGTAGACTAGATTCCACTTCCTGCTGCATGTTAGTCACTAGCTCAGGGATCTTCTCTTTCCAGTATAACAACGCTGGGCAGTTTTATCAATGAAGGAGTCATGAAATTACTCTCACCGGTTTGCAGAAGGATTAAGTTCTACATGTGAAGCAGATCCTCAGCTAATTGTATCTTAAAAGTATAAATTACTTAGAAGAAAAACTCTGCCTTACCTGGAACACTTGTATATAGAGTAATTCACACACTGAGCAAATTGTATTGAACTGCTACTAAGAGCCAGGCTGACATGACTACTGAGGAATTAGATGGGAGGGGAGCCAGGTCCTGTGGCCTGAGGTTCACAGCCTTGGTCTCACTGAAGGCAACTGGCATATTAACAAGTCACCATGGTCAATGATATGTCTGAAATGGATGCCTTACAGAAAGAAATTTCCAGAAGGAAATGATTAATGGTGCTTTCAGGAAGGGCCTCCAAGAGGCACCAATTCTCAAGCTGTTTCTTCAAGTCCGTGTAAGGGAGATTACCCAGACAGCAAGAGAACTTTACATTGCTTGATTATGAATGGGTAAACAGTGCCTCCATTTTAGCAAAAGGCCATGCATAAGACAGATAACCTGCTAAGAGTGTTTAATAAACCCTCACTTGTACTAAGTGACAACCTAAAGGAAAATGTGTGCTGGATACTTATCTCACAATTATTTATTGAAAATAGATTTTTTTCATACAATATATTCTAATTATAGTCCCCTCTCCCAAGTCTTCCCAGATCTTTCCCACCTCCACTCCCACCCAAAATCCTTTTTGCTCTCTCTTATTAGAAAATAATAAGAATATGCAAAAACTAAAGCACTTTTACCCCCTAAAGCCTGTTTGTATCCAGCTCCATGTTTGCTGAGGCAGGAGATTTAATCTACTCATGTCTATTCATGTCTACCTTATATTCCTAATTAATTCTGTAACTTTTTTTCTCAGTCATTTTAGACAATGACTTTTCATAATCAGGATTCAGGCTCTTCCCCATCCCTTCACAGAAAGCAATTTCCTGATTTAGGAAGTGGGGCTAATGTTAGCCACTTGAGTGCATGTTTTGGAGAAATCCTTTTATAGATCTTGCAATGCCAGATCCCGGGTGCCTTCTACCAGCAATAGCAGATTTTATCCTCCACCAGTCTTTTCTGGGTTAAGGACATTTCTGGCATACTCTGGCTTAAACAAAAAGAATGTCTATTTCTCATGCAAGGAAAATATATTGTGAGACATTATTTAAAACTGGGATCAATATGTAATTTTTTTTTTAAAAAAAAAAAAGAACAATATAAACAATAAAAATAAAAGCACAAAGCATAGATTTTTTTTCCTGATATTGAGAACTGGACAGGCTAACCCTACAGAGCCACTTACAGTTGTACTGTACTTCTGCCAGAGTTCTCTCTGTATGCCTTTGGAAACCATAAACACTCCCCCATCAAAATGTATGCAGTAGAAGCTTTATGTAATCAGTTATGTATACATATATGAATGTGTGCGTGTGTTCATGTATGGGGTACACATGTATGCTGAGATATACATGTATGCACATGTGTATGGAGGCCAGAGGACAACCTCAATGGTGTTCCTAAGGCACTATTCACCTGTTTTAGACAAATTCTCTCATCACCAAATCGCCTGGCTTGGGATCTGCTTGTCTCTGTCTGCCCTCAGTGGGTTTGCAGACTTGGAGCTAGCATATCCAGTTTCCTTCATGTGGGCTCTGGGGTTCAAACTCAGCTCTCTGTGTTCTTCAGGTAAGCACTTTTACCAAGGAGCCACATCCACTGGGTGTTTTTGGAAGAGCACATCATAGTCACAAAGGCTTCTGGGACCACCTAATAAGTTACTCACACTTTTTGGATGCAAGAAGCCTATTGTCTGCAAAAAGAAATCCTTACAAAGCCGCAATTTTGGCGAAAAGCCCAAGATGATGATAGATTAACCTTAACCTTTGGCAAAGTAGTTAGCAACCCTAGACTAAATTAACAAACAGTGAGGTGAACTGTTGAAATCACCAGATGGAATTGAGGGAGCCTCACCCTGTTCGTGTAATCCAAGTGTAAGTCATTCTGTATAATTAGATGGTAGAATCTAAACAGAGACAAGTAATAATGGCCAGTAAACCAGAGCTGACAAGCCCAGGAAAGAGTCCCTCTGTATTTGAATTTCACTTAGTCATATCATGAAAGAGAGATGAAATGAATGACCAAATTAATCCTAAGACTCTGGGCTTTCCCTCCATGTCCCTTAGAACTGGGCATGAATGAGTTACTAGCATGAGAAATCTCAGATGAACCCATCAAAGAGCAGGCTAAGCAGTCACCTGACGTGCTCTGCTCCCCCTCTCTCCCTGTCCCTTTGCATCTAGGAGTGGGAAGGAAATAGGGTAAGAGCTGAGCTCAGGGTGCATCTCTTAACCCCACCCCCTAACAGTAAGAGCCTTTAGTAAGAGCCTTTGGTTTGCTTGGCTTGGTTTTTTGAGACAAGGTCTCGTGTATTTCATGTTAACCTTAAACTCTTCATGTAGTCAGGCATAAACTTGAACCCCTGATTCTCTTGCCTCCACCTCTGGAGTGCTGGGATTACAGATGTGGACCACCACATCCAGTTTTATGAAGGGCATGGGATTGGACTCGGGGTTTTATATATGTTAAAAAAGTATTCTACCAAATAAACTATATCCCTAGACCACAGTAGGATCCTTTTACACTGGCAGAAAGTCTCCCAATACTGCTCTCCTTCTCTTCTGCTTGAAGGACAGCAGATACTAAGTTCCCAAATCTCATAGCTTAAGTCTTTAAAGAAAAAAAAAAAAAAAAAACACAAATCTCTCCCATGACCCCATGTTTCATTCAAGGGAATCAGAAACTCCCAACCTTCTCTTCCCCCTCTTCCTCCTAGGGTCACGAAGAAGAGAGTTTTAAAACACAAATGTATAAGGATACTGCTGTCTGTGGGGGAAACCACCTGCCTTCTTCTGCTCTTGCCTCTTTAACAGTTGCCATGTTAACTGTAAAGCTTTTGTGAATTAAAATGACGCCTATGGGTATGGAATTTGGGTTGAAATCATGTCAGCATAAGAACATGTGTGTACTTCAAGGTGACTACTTCTGTGGAAAGAGCTTGTGTGAAAAGTGAGAAGGCAATATGCTTTGCTTCAATCATTGCTTCATGGGAACATTACTTGAGAAAATTAACTATGCAATGCCCAGACATTTCTGCAATCCAATTGGGATTGCAGAAAAGTTACTGCTGTCTATTACTCTCCACTCAAACTAAATTTGTTATTAAACACTGACATTAATCATGTGGTTTTTTATTTTTAATTACATATTCTTATGTATTATATTTATACAGACCTGAAGAAGCAGTAAGGGATAATGGCAATTTTTTTTTTTTTCAGAAAAATTCTGTGTAGTCTTGTTAGGTATGTGTTCTTTTCAAATACCAAGAATCTGAATCTTTGGTGTGAAATATTCACATTCAAGCCTCATTGTATGAAAAAAAGACAAATTACTATAGATACATTCACATTATGCTATAAAATTGTTTATTAATTTATATGCATGAAAGTTGAGAATAAATTCTGTCTTTCAAATCAGATCTTAAAGTGGCAGCTCCTTTCAACTGGCATCAGAAGTTAGTTCATCTTATAACATTGCTGGACTGTTAGAATTTTGAAAAGTATCCCCTATGCTGCTATATTTGCCATTGCAATAGTATAGTAGCTGTTACAGCCTTATCCAATCTCATGACAGAAATGAATAAAGATGTGCTGGAGAGATGGCTAGGCATGATGAGCCCTCATGACTCTTCCAGAGGACCTGAACTCAGTTGCCTGCAGTCACACCAAGCAGCTCACAACTTCAGCTCCACAGGATCTAATGGTTTCTCCATGCCTCTGCAAGAACCCATATTTAGGTGGCATATATTCACAAAGACACACACACATACAGATAAATTAAAAGAATAAACAAATGGGTGTAGAAAGTTTCATTACATAACACGGTAGAATGTACTTCACACTCAGAATCGTTTTACTTCTCAGAGCATGTGTACATAACTTATCTTCTTCCCTTGGGCCTTATGTTTCTATTTCTCTCACAATGAGAACTTAGCTAGGTACTAATTTTTTTTGCTAATGGTATCCCCTCTGATCTCAAAAATATTGGTCCCTTCCTTGGTTTTTTTTTGTTTGTTTGTTTGTTTGTTTGTTTGTTTTTGTTACATTTTTCATTGCTTAATCGCTGTCTTATTAGAAAGCCCAAAATAACTGTTATTTAGCCATTGCTAGGAAAAATATTCCTGGCATGATTGTTTAATAAGGTGAAATAGGGCAGCATTGGAATTAGGATATCTACAGGAAAACGCTTAATAAACCTCTTGCTCATTCTTCCTTTGAAAATTTTAATAGTTTGTTTATTATTTGGCAGGATCTCATGTAACCCAAGCTGGGCTCAAATTCCCTGGATCACCAAAGATGACCCTGAGCGTCTGATCCTCTTGCTTCTACCTCTCTAGTGCTAGGATTACTGGTGTGCACTATCATGTCTGGTGTATTCAGTGCTGGGAAGAAACCCGAGGCTTCCTGAAAGCTAAGCAAGCATTCTACTAACTGAGCTGCAACCTTAGCCCTGTTTCCATTTTGAAATCTGCAAACTCAGGTTTCTTCTGCTGAGAAATGCATTAACTGTCCGATATCCTTAATGGTTTAACTAAGAAACTATTGTTTAAGCCTTGATCAAAGTGGTTTACACAGACAAGGAGCAAGTCTGGGATTTTTGAGCATTGTGTGGCAGCACATGGAGCCTTCCTGAGTAAGAGGAGGATAAATATGGAAAGTACATTAACAGTTTCCAGTAAAACACTGAGATACAGAGGTCCGAAGGGAATGGAGAAGAGGAAGTAGACCACAGGAGTACCACAGAGATAAAATCTGAAACTACATAACCTGTTGGTTTAGTGGATGGATGAGAATAGAAAAACTCAAAAATGGTGGTTCACACCTTTAATACCAGCTCTTGGGAGGCAAAGATAAGAAGACCAGAAGTTCAAAGTCATCCTTGACTGTATATAGTAGGTTTGAGGCTAGCATGGGTCACTTCATACCCTGTCTTGAAAAATAAAGAAGAAAAAACAGTGAGGGAGAATTAAAATTTCTTACCTATATGTGGGTAACAATGTTACTGGTACCATTGTGAAATGGATTGAAATCAAAAGAAAAGATGGGTGTCTGTGTGTTCTGCCTATTGACTGCTGCATAACAAATAATCCTCAAACTCAAGGTTTGAAAATGGCAACTATAACTATCCTAATCTGAACTAAGCACAGTATTGTAGGTAACTCCTACATCTGCTCTCTGTACTGTCAACAAAGCCCATGGGGACTGGGAGGACGAGGCTCCCCTTTGGGACAGCCAACTCACATGAGCATAAGCTGGTGCCCACCTCTGGTGGGATGTTAGCTGGCGCAACTGAAGGGGACTTCCCAAACAGTTGGTTGCCTTTTCCCAGCAGGGTATCTGGGAGCCAAAAGTACAGGCTCTCCAAAAGGAGTACAATCTACTTCCTGCAGCTTGAATATGGCACCATAGTACGTCTGGGAGATTCCACTGGTCAAATAGTCATAAAACTCAGACTCAGAAACTGTCACAGTAAATGCCTCTCAGTGGGAACAATGTCAAATGATTTTGGTCCTGTTCTGTTTGTTCATTGTTATTTGGTTTGGTCTAGTTTAGTTTGATTTAGTTTTAGATACAATTGTGTTATGTAGTCCAAGATAGCCAAGATAGCCTACAGCTTTCTATGTGGCATAGGCTAATCTGGGAATTTCTACATTCCTATGTCTACTCCTGAAAATATCAGAATACAAATGTGCAAAGTTTTAAATTTTAAATTTTACAAGACATGGTAACTCTCATTGTGCACCAGGTAAATTCTATTTGTACAGTTAACTTAAAATTTTTAAGTCTAGAAAAGAGCTTTCTCTAAATGATAAGCCAACAAAGGCCCATTTCTGTAATTTTAGTGAGCTTCATATTCAAGACCTTTTATTTCCAAATTGAGGCTCTATGTAGAATTTTGAACTCTTTAAAGGGAGAGAGACTACAAAATGATATATACTTTGGAGCCCATAAAATCCAATCTTCCTCCGAGTAAAGTTTAAATCTATGTGTATGTGGTGTAATATATACATGTGGCTCGTGTGTGTGTGTGTGTGTGTGTGTGTGTGTGTGTGTGTGTGTGTGTGTAACCCGGAGAATAACTTCAGGGATCCTTCTCTATCATTCTTCACATTATTCCCTAGAGACAGGATTTCTCACTAAACCTAGAGAACTGACAGCCAACAATCTCCAGGATCTTTCTCTGGCCTCTAACATCTCTGGCTTACAGGTGCTCACAACACACCTGCTTTCTACATAGGTTCCAGGGATTCAGATTCAAGTACTCATGTTTGCATAGCAAATTCAAGTGCTTATGTCTGCACAGCTTCCTCCTCTTGTACCCATGAGATATTTTTCCAGTCTCCAAATTTAAGTCCTAAGAATAGATAAGATTATCTGAGGAAACCACACAGAAGAAAAAGAGCAAAGGAATGGAGAGACAACTTGCAAATGTCTATCTACACTCACACCAGTGGAGAGAAAGAGAAAGTAAAGCAGGGGTGAGGTTTATAGTGAGAATATGGTAAAGGATCACAGCAAGGAGTCTTAGGGTGGAGAGTCTAGTAAAACTCTCACAATAAAGTGTGGCAGTCCAGAAAGGAAAAAAGAAAAAAGAAAAAGAAAAAGGTGCAATCCTTTTGAGCTAGCACCATAGGGATCCTTTAGTAACTTGTCAAAGCAACTTCAGAGGACATGTGCTCAGAAGAAAAAGGTTAGCTGGATGAAGTGAGATGCTGGTTGTTGTGGCACATGCCTATAATCCCAGCCCTTGGGAGGTATAGGCAACAAGAGCCAGAGATCAAGGTCACCTTGCCTACATTGAAAATCTGAAGCCAGCCTGGATTATATAGGAACCTATCTAAGAAAAAGACAGGGGCTGATGGAGACATAGAAGAGCAAAGGGAGGGAAGGGGGAAGAGAGACAGGAAGAGAAAGAAATTTGGCTGGAAAACATAAGAAGTTAGTAAAGAAGTCATAGGTTAGAAGCTAGAAAAATATGACTCTAAAATAGCTTTCAACAAATATACAAACTCTGAATAATGCTTTAACTATTTAAAAAATTGAACCACTATTTTTGAAATATTCAACATTTCCACATCAATCTTAAATGGTGTTATGGAAAACGTCTCCCTGTTTCCCATCGCCCAACTCAAGTGGACATCCCCTACTTAATCACAGGTCACACGTTCCCAGAAGACCAGCTAGGCTGTCCTTGGACATTTTCCACTCTCTTTGTTCCCCAGATCAAATCCTCAGGTTGTCCCTAGTGCTATAATAGAACACTAGGGCAGTTTAGGCCTCCTGAAGATCCTACAGATCACCCATCCCTGGACTCCCCTTCCCACAGCCTGCAACACCAGAAGTATTCCCTGTGAATACACCAGCCCAGCAGACGAGGAAAGCAGACAACACACATCCAACACATGTTGACAGATTTTTCTGTCCTGCCTGCCAGCTCCCAAATAACCACACACAGACTTCTTATTAATTATGGTGTTCAGCATATAACTTAGGCTTGTTTCTCACTAGTCCTTATAACTTAAATTAATGCATTTCTACATCTTGTCACTTGGCTTGTGACTGCTACCTCTCCTCCTGGACATCTTGTTTCCTCTGCATCTGGTTGGCAACTCTGCTTCTCTTCTTCCCAGAATACTCTCTGTGCCTGGAAGTCCCACCCATACCTCCTGGCTAGCTTTATTAACACAATCAGAAGGCATCTTGGCAAAGATATTTTCACAGTGTACAAAAAGATTATTCCACAAACACACTATCGAAAATCCAGAGAGGAAACAGAAACCAAAGAACAAAATGCCCACTCAATAAAGTCAAATCCAGAAATCAGAACCTACAACTATAATCCACCCAAACCTAGATGCCTAGATGTCAGAATAAAAACAAAATCAATAACAATCAGAGCAATATGTCTTCACCAGAGCCCAGCTACCCTACATGAGCAGGCCCTAACTATTCCAACATAGCTGAAGCACAAAAAAAGTCCTTGAAGATAATAGAGGTCATTAAGGCAAAAATGAATGAATCCCTTAAAGAAAAACATGAAAACACACACACACAAAAAGTAAGAAATTTCTCAAAGAAAGGCATAAAAACAGGAACAATTGGAGGAAATTAATAAATTCCTTAAAGAAAGCCAAGAGAGTCAAGAGAAAAAAAAAAAAAAAAAAAGCAACCAGGTGAATGAGGTGAATAAGTGCTTAAAACAGAAGTACAGAAGTATAAGCAATAAAGAAAACACAAACAGAGAAGATTTTGGAAATAAAAAAAATTTGGGAATGGGAACAAAAGCTATAGAGGCAATCTTCACCAACCGAATACAAGAGATAGAAGAGAGAATCTCAGGCAAGGAAGACATGACAGAAGAAATAAATACATTGGTCAAATAAAAATGTTAAATCTAAAAAATACCTGATACAAAATATCCAGGAAATCTTGAACTCTATGAAAAGACTAAACCTAAGAATCTAAGAATAATAGAAATAGAAGGTGAAGAATCCTAGCTCAAAGGCCCAGAGAATATTTTCAACAAAATCATAGAAGAAAACTTTCCTTACCTAAAGAAGGGCATGCCTATAAACGTACAAGAAGAATACAGAACACCAAATAGATTGTACCAGAAAATCAAGTCCCCTTGCCTCATGACAATGAAAACACTAAATTATCAAACAAAGAATGAATATTAAAAGCTGTAAGGGAAAAAGACCAAATAACACAAAAAAAACAAACAAACAAACAAAAAACCCCAAAACAACAAAAAACAAAAAACCAACAACAACAACAAAAAACAAAAACAAACAAACAAACAAACAAAACAGACCTTTTATACCTGACTTCTCAGTGGAAACTCTAAAACCTAGAAGGGCTTGGACAGATGTGCTGCAGACTCAAAGAGACAACGGATGCTAACCCAGACTAAAACACCCCGGAAAACTTCCAATCAACATAGCTAGAATCAAATTGAAAACCCTGATAAGAAGCCAAAAATATACAATGGAAAAAAGAATCTTCAAAAATATTTGCTAGATGCTGACATGTAGAAGATTGCGGACAGATCCATATCTCTATGCACAAAACTTAAGTCCAAATGGATCAAAGACCTCAACATAAAGTCAGACATGCTGAACCTCTTAGAAGAGTAAGTGGGAAGTACCCTTAAACGAATTGGAACAGGAGACCAGTAGCATAACACCAGTAGCATAGACATTGAGATCATCAATTAATAAATAGGACCTCCTGAAACTGAAAAGCTTCTGTAAGGCAAAGGACACAGTCAACAAGACAAAATGACAGCTCAAAGAATTGGAAAAGATATTCACCAACCCCACATCTGACAGAGGGCTGATCTCTAAAATATACAAGAACTCAGAAGCTAGTCGCCAACACACTGAATAATTCAATTAAAAATGGGGTACAAATCTAAATGAGAATTCGCAATTGAGGAATCTCAAATGGCCAAAATGCACTTTAAAAAATTGCTCAATGTCCTTAGCCATCAGGGAAATGTAAATTAAAACAATTCTGGGATACCATCTTAACAGCTGTTAGCATGGCTAAACTCAAAAACACCAAAGAGGCCCTGCTTGAAGTCTCCTGGGATTTGGGGACTATGCACAGGGGAGTCTATTCCATCTGACTAGCCCATCTGGAGTCTGCCTGTGTCCTAACGCACCACAGGAGGAGGTAAACTTGGGCCTGTTTCCCCTTCTGCATCTGCCTTCCAGGGCCCTACTCAGAGCCTCCAGAGGACTGGGGACTGTAACCCATCCTAGTGGACCAGCCAATGCAGAGACTGCCAGTGCCCTCATCCCACCACAACCCACTGGAAGAGGAGAGCATTCAGAGTATTGGATCCACTTGCACGCACCAGAAGAGAGCCTTGGCTCCATACGCACCAGAACAGGAAGAGACCCCACCAGTATGCACTGGAAGAAGAGATGGGTAGACAACAGTATAAGACCACAATCAACAACAGAAAGATAAATGTGATGCCACAAGAGTCTAGGGATTCCACATCAGCAAGACCTGAATTTCCCAACACAGATGAAACAAAAGAGAATGACAGTAAAAACAATTTCATGAAGTTGATAGAGACCCTAAAAGAGGAAATTAGAAAATCCTTTAGAGAAATGGAAGAAAATGGGTAAATGATCAGGAACTGCAGATGCAAGCATAACTAACTGAAAACAAGAGATGGAAGAGAGACTCTCAAGCATTGATGATACACTAAGAGAAATAGATTCATCGACCAAAGAAAATCACCAAATCCCTTATTACACAAAATATTCAGGAAATATGGGACAATGTGAAAAGGGCAAACCTATTAAGAATAATAGGTATAGAAGAAGGTGAAGAAACCCAACTCAAAGTTGCAGAAAATATGTTCAACAAAATCATAGAAGAAAACTTTCCCAACCTTAAGAAAGACATGCCAAGAAAAGTACAAGAAGCTTACAGAACACCAAATAAAGTGGACCACAAAAAAACAAAACAAAAACAAATAAACAAAAAATCCTCTTGTCACATAATAATTAACAAAACATACAGAATAAAGAAAGAATATTGAGAGCAGCAAAGGAAAAAGGCAAACCTATCAGAAACCTGATTTCTCCATGGAAACTCTGAAGACCAGAAAGTCCTGAACAGATATTCTACCAACAATAACAGACCATGGATGCCAGCCCAGACCACTATACCCAGCAAAGCTTTCAGTCACTATAGATGGAGAAACCAAGATGTCCGTGACAAAACCAGATTTAAACAATACATATCAACTAATCCCACCCTACAGAAACTTCTGGAAGGAAAACTATAACCCAAGGAAGTTAACTACACCCACAAAAACATGGGGGGAAATCCACACACAATACCACCATAAACAACAAACCCAAAACAAACAAGAATGAAAATCAGTGGTCATTAGTTTCCTCCAATATTAATGGTCGTAACTGACCTATAAAAAGACAATTGTTAATAGAACAGATACAAAGACAGACTCCATCTTTCTGCTGCATACAAGAGACACACCTCAACCCTCAACCTCAAAGACAGTTGTTACCTTAAATATAAGGGTTTGGAAAAGAAACAAGCAGGTGTAGCAATCCTATTATCTAAAAAATTAGACTTTAAACTAAAATCAACCAAAAGAGATGAAGAAGGTAATTTCTTATTCATCAAAGGATGAATTCAACCTCAATTCTGAACATCTATGCCCCAAATAAAAAGGGACCCACATTCTTAAAAAGAATATCCTGGTGACCAGTCCTCTGGGATAAGTTTTCTTCTTTTTGTTCTACAGCATTTATTTGTGATGTTAATTCTCCAGTTTCTTCATGTGGACACTTAGTCCTATGAACTTTCCTCTTAGCACTGCTTTCAGTAGCTGATAGAAGCAGAAGCAGACACAGCTAAACACTGAGCTGAACTCTTGGAATCCAGTTTCAGAGAGAAAGGAGTGATAAGCAAAGGGGTCAAGACCAGGCTGGAGAAACCCACAGAAACAGCTGACCTGAACAAGGGGGAGCTCATGGATTCCAGACTGATAGCTGGGAAACCAGCATAGGACCTACCTAGATTCCCTGAATGTGGTGTTAGTTGTGAGAACTGGGCAGTCTATGGGGCCTCTGGTAGTGGATCAGTATTTATCCCTAGTAAAAGAATGGACTTTGGGAGCCCATTCTACATAGAGAGATACTCCCTCAGCCTAGACACATGGCAGAGGGTCTATGCCCTGCTCTAAATGATATGACAGACTTTGAAGACTCCCCATGGAAGGCCTCACCTTCCCTTGGGAACAGAAAGGGAATGGGATTGGGGTTGGTGTGGGGAACAGGAAAGGGCAGGATGGTGCAAGAACTGGGATTGATATGTAAAATAAGCTTGTTTCAAATTTAAATTTTAAAAATTATAGTAAAATCAGAAAAGAAAAAGAATAAACCAGTGGTTCTCAACCTTTCTAATGCGGCAACCCCTTTGTACAGTTCCTCATGTTGTGGTGACCCCCAAGCATAAAAATCACTTTTGTTGCTACTTAGTAACTGTAAATTGCTGTTGTTACGAATTGTAATGTAACTGTCTGCATTTTCCAATATTCTTGAGTGATCCCTGTGAAATGATTTGTGGTCATGACCCACAGGTTGAGAACCACTGGAATAATTAGTTTAGAAAAAAAACTAATTAGTTTAGAAAAAAAGCTAAAACTTAAAAGAACTAAGTAATAATAATAATGTATGATTCTGATGGGAAGTCTGATATTAGAAAGACAATAAGCCTGGACATGGCTTTCCAATTCAAACAAAGACTCAGCTATACCATTCTTAGGCATATACCCAAAGGACAATCCATCCTACTATGAGGACCCATGCTCAACAATGTTCATTGTGGTTTTATTTATAACTGTAAGAACTGAAAACAACTTAGATGTCTTTCAACTAAAGAATAGACTAAGAAAATGTAGTACATTTTCACAATGACATATTGCTCAACTGGTTTTGGGGGGTTGGTTTTTTTATTTTGTTTTGTTTTTTTTTTTTTTTTCATCACGAAATCTGCAGGCAACTAGATGGAACTGGAAAAAATCATCCCAAGTGAGGTAACCCAGATGTAGAAAGACAAATATGGCATGTACTCACTTATAAGTGCATATTAGATGTTAAGTAAATGATAATCAACCTACAATACACAGACCCAGAGAGGTTAGATAAAGAGGAAGTCTCTGATGAGGAACCATGGATCTCTTCAGGAAGAGGAAATACACTAGATTTTGTGGCTGTGTTAGGGTAGTGGGGATGGGAGTGAGAGTGTTCAGGTTTGGGGGAGATTAGATGGGAGAGAGTTTGAGGTGAGACAGATGGAAATCTAATACAGTGGAAACTTCCTAAAATCTTTGAAGATGACCCCAGTGAAAACTCTTAGTAATAGAGTCTGAGCTGACCATCTTTTGTGGCCAGGACAGACTTCCAGTACTGGGACTAGGTTACATTTAATTTTGTTGTTGGGCAAGGGGTTCCCATAGAGATCCCTAAACAATCCAGGCTGATGCTAGGACAGGGGTTTGCTCTCCAAAAAACTGACATTAGTGTCCCATTGCTGAGGATAACATCCATCCACACAACTCATTGAATGTAGAGAGGTTGAGCTGGTACCTGCATGGAGCCTCAATCATATATTCTAATCTGCAGGCTATGGAAAGAGAAACCTGTATAACTACCCAGCCACAAAATCCTCCACCTACAATCTGTGCTGCCTGAAAGATGTGCTGGAGCAATGGTAGCACAGAACTTGTAGGAGTGAACAACCAAATATCTAGTTTAACTTGAGGCCCATGCCACAAAAGAAAGATCATACACAACACTTCCTGGCATGACCAGGAACCAGAGACTGGATAGCCCAGATTCTTAGGGTATTACCAAACATGACTGACAAAAAATAATAATTATTGATGAAATGATTCTTAATGATATTTTTCTATACTACAGATCAGCTCCTTAGCTGTCATCTGAGAGACTTCCTCCAGCAGCAGATGGGAGCAGGTACAGAGACCCTCAGCCAGACATTACACAGAAGAGAATACAAATTGGAAGTCTCTGTCAGGTCCCTTTCCTAGGAGCTTGGGGAACACCATGGAAGATGGGAAGGGAACATTGTAGGAGTCAGAGGGATGGGGACACCAGCAGAACACGGCTACTGCATCATCTCAGCGCTCACATGGGATCACAGAGACTGCAGCAGCAGCACGGTGCCTGCATGGGTCTACACCAGGTGCTCTGTATATATGTTATGGCTGATAGCTTGGTGTTTTTGTAGGACTCTTACTCTTTTGACTGCCCATGTGACTCTTTTCCATCCACCTATTGGGTTGCCTTGTTCAGTCTCTATATAAGAATTTTTGCTTTGTGTTATGTATCTTGTTTTGTCACGCTTTGTGTTATATATCTTGTTTTGTCACGTTTGGTCTTTGTTAATAGAGGTTGTTGCTCCTTTCTGACAGAAAATGGAAGGGGAGTGGATCTGGGGAAGAGGGAAGGTGAGGGTAGGGACTTGGGAGGAATAAAGAGAAGGGAAACTGGTTGGGATGAATTGTATAAGAGAAAAATCTATTTAAATCTTTTTTTTTTAATCTCCCAATTTTTTTTTAGAAAAAATTCAAAGAAGTGAAAAGATAAAGATGAAAGATAAAGGAGGGGAGGAAGAGAAGAGGAACAGATTTCTTACATCATTTTACACAACAGCATAGTGAAGGCATCCAAAGGAGAATTTGGCGGCCACATTTGTTGATGAAGAAAGAAGTTAAAATCAGAAACAAAATCATATGGTGGTACACACACCTAATTTCAGTACACAGAAGACTAAGGTGGAAATATTGTGAATTCCATGCCAGCTGGACTGTACTAGACTCTGCTTCAAAATAAATAAGCTAATAATAATAAATAAATTCTGGCAAAATCGAATACTCTGTGATCAAGCTGTAGCTGTCAGAGGAATGCAGATATAGTGCAAAATAGTAGGAAAAATGTATCATAAATCACCACAATAACAGATCTAAGAAAAAAACCTATGACCGGTTTGATAAACACAACCAAAATAGACTTGATAAAATTCAACATAATACAAAGCCCTGGCATAAAAAGACTATTCCAGTTATGGTGGCACATGCCTACAGTTTTAACCTTTGCAAGATAGAGACAGAAGGATCAGGAATTCAAGCTATGTAGACAATTTAAGACTAGGCTGGGCTACATGAGATTTCATATCAGAAAAGAAAAAAGAAAATGTGGGGAGGATGGAGCAAACTTAATAAAATGGAGAAGGAAAGGAAGAGTCCTATCTTACTATTTGCAATTACATCTATATAATCAGTGTTATTTTTTTTTCTTTAATCAAAGTTCCCCCTCACTATCCCCTTTCATCTACCTTCCCCCTCCCAGTTCCTTCTTTCCAAGTCCCCTTCCTATTTTCATGAGGTGTGAACATGAATGTGTGTGTGTGTTCATGTGTGTCCGTGGTGTGTGTGTGTGTGTGTGTGTGTGTGTGTGTGTGTGTGTGTGTGTGTTAGGGTTGCCTACATGACACTGGAGGTATTTTTGTGAGTGGGGCAACATACTAGTGCTCCTCTCCAACCTTTACAGTCTATGACTCTTCTCAAGGGGTGGGGCCTTATAAGCCCCTCCTTCCATGATAATATATTGATATGCAGTCTTGCACAGAATGCCACTATTGCAATGAGTTCATGGGTGCAACCGCCATGTCATATCACTCCTTCCTGTCCTCCAGCTCTTATATTGTTTCTGGTCTCTTTTCTACACTGCTCCCTGACTATATTGAGGGTGACATATGTTGTTCTTTTGCTGCAGCTATTGCCTAAGAAACACAAACACAAGACTCAGCGCCCACGTGGAGTTTATTGAGAGAGGGGAGAGAAAGGGGAGTAGCTGGTGGCCAACCGAAAGCAGGGAAGAGAGAGAAAGAGGGGAGGGAGTCAAAGAAAGAGAGAAGGGGCCCCAGAGAGAGAGAGAGAGAGGGTGCTTGGCGTGCTTGCTTTAAAAGGGTGGCTTGCACATGCATAACTGCATCCCCTGCCCAGCCAGGTAAAAGCTTGAACAGCCAGGTAAAGCCTGATGTAGTGATGACATGGCCATGAGCAGGGTCAGGACACTGATGGTTCCCAACATTCCCACCTCTTATTGTTATTAAAAAGGTGGGAGTTGGGCGTGGCCCAGCAGGGTCTGGAGACTGAGGTTCCCAACAACATATATGTCCCATTTAGGGCAGTGTTCAGCAGTCACTTGTTCCTAGTACATTGGCTAGTTACTAATCTCTACATTAACTTCTACCCACTGCAAAGAGAAATTTCCCCAGTCAAAGCTGGCAGCAGTGATCCATGGGTATAAACACAAATATTTAGAGGGCAGGTAGATATCACATCCACTTAGCGAACAGTAGTAAGCTGCTTGTGTCAGGGCCTTTTGCCTCCTAAGCTATGGGCTTTGAACAGGTCTACAGTGCCAGGTGAATTCCTCTAGTGCAGTGGGCCTGTTTCCCTGAGCACCATGCTCAGATCACACATCTTGCCTGTCAGCTTTGAACTGTACCTCTTAGGAGTCACACCTGAGTAAAACCATTGCTGACTGGTACGATTTCAAATCAAAATCTGTGGGACAGTGGCCCTGAGTATGATAAGCTCCCATAGTTTCCCTCAGAGTTGAGAGTCATTGTTCTGGATATCACGAATGCCCTTGGATCCAATTACCTAACATACCATGGCTTTAACATCTGTATGTCTTGCCCCAAATGCTTTCTACCCACCTGTTGAGGCAGTCTCTTGGCTGCCCTGTATTTAACCAAAGGCCTACGGCACTTCCTATGGACTCATGCCTGTGCCCACACCCCCATTTTTTGTCTCCCAGCACTGGACTTTATACAAGTTGAGTCTCTGAGTGTCCTCTGGGTTGCATGGAAGTTGAAGCAGTCTCTCAAATGTGCCTTAGCTAGCAATGTAATTCTCTTCACATGAATGACTATATCCTGCAGAAAAGATCAAGAGTCGAATATAAATAATCTCAGCAGGGGCATAGGAAGAAGTCAGCATCATGCTGATGCTGTTGATTAGGACAGGTAGTTCCAGCTCTGGGGAGGCAGAGACAGGCAAATCCTTGGAACACACAGGTCAGCAGACATATTCTACTTGGGGAGTACCTCCTCTGGGAGAGCTCCTATCTCAAATGGTGGAAGGGAAGAGATGCAGAGATGGCTTAGTCAGTGAAGTGCATGACCTGTAAGCATGGATCTGCAGCACCCATAGGAAGAATCGGGCTCAGTGACATATGCCTATAATCCCTGTGCAGGGGAGGTAGAGACTGGGGCTTGCTGGCCAGTTCATCTAGCCAGTCTGTGAGCTCCAGGCCAAGTGAGAAATACTAAATCAAAACTAATGTGGCGAATGATTGCAGAAGACACCTTACCTTTATCAATCCTGGCCTCCACATGTGTGTGTACACATTCCCACAAAGATGTACACTCATGCGCGCGTGCGTGCGTGCGCGAGCGCACACACACACACACACACACACACACACACACAGTAGTTATAGCCTGAGGGAATAACAGCCCTGGTTGTCCTTTGTTCTCCACACACAAACACACACATACACACCTGAATACACATGTACACCTGCACAACAAAAAAGGAGATTTATGGGTGGAACAGCACAGCAGGGAGAAGATGTGTTGGAGTCAACCTGCACTGAAACATGCCTTGAAGTCAGTCAAAGCTTCCACCTGCAGAGGCCTGGCATCCAGCAAGGACAGAATCCACAGATTGCTCCAAAGCAATCTCCCCTGCTATTCCATCCTTACCAAGGGATCCCCTTACCCTCACCACTGTAAGAGTGAGGACAGAAATCCTGTCACACTCTGAAACTCACAAAGTGAGAATGGATTTTCCTGCTGTGACAGATGGAAATCCCCTGCCACAGAGGCATCTAGAAAATCAAACATGCCCTTCCATACTGCAGAAACTGATCTTGCCTCCCACTGCTAACCTTTCATAGGAGATATTTATTCTTTCCGGGAGATGTATGGGAGTTGATTGTGTATGTGCCAGTCAAAGGTCATTCTCAGGAGCCATCTACTTTGTGTGTTTTTAATTTATTATGTTGCTTGTGTGGGGGAGGGGGCAGAGCACACGAGTGTCATAGCTCTTCTGGAAGTCAAAGACAAAAGGCAGAATAGATGTGCTCCTTCTAACTTCATGCACATCGGAAGGTTTAAAGTCAGGTGGTCAGGCTTGCACCAAGTGTTTTTAACTCCCCTAAGCCCTATCATGCCCTCTTGGATTGTGTAAAACAGTGTCTCTCATTGTCACCTGGGGCTTGATAATTCAGCTAGGCTGGCTAGACATTAGGCTCTAGGAATCCTCGTTTCCATTTCCGGAATGCTGGAATTAGAAGTGGAGCTTTTTTCAGGTGAGTGCTGGGAGATGCACTCGGTCCTCAGGCTTGGGCCACAAGCACAGTAATGACTGAACCGGCTCCCCAACCCACAAGCCACCTTTGATCTCATGTCAGAACAACAAAGAATAGCTAGCACTGTGAACTTTTCTCTTCTATGGCTACCAAGATCAAAGGACCTAGGACACACCTACAGCAATAATCTGCTACCACCAAAACCTGGGTCAGCAGAGGAATGCCCTGGAGAACATAACGAATCTGAGCTCTGTTCCCTGGCCCTCTCGGGTTTCTGGACCATGCTTTCAACAGGCAAAAGGTGAAGGTGCGTAGGAGGTCCAACTCCCTTGGGAGACTGCCAGGGAAAGCTGCCTACTCAAACCTCAACAGAGTCCAAAGTGCACACAGGGCGTCGCTTGAAGATTGAAGATCAGGGGGAAGGTTCTGCGTGTTCCAGCATAGTGAAGCTGGCTCTGGAGCCGCTGAGATCCGATGGCTCCTGACTCATTGCTAAGCCCATTTATTTCACCCCTCATATTCATTAGATTAAAATGATTTAATTAACCAGTGAAGTGTGGGCTTGTTTGGGATGGAGCATTACCCCTTCATGTTTTAATTGTGCCCATGCATTTAAAGCTCAGGGTTGGGGGAGGGCTGTTTTTATTCCCACTGCGTCCTTCCAGGGCCAACTAAATACTATTTTCTCTTTTGCTCACTTCATGATCTCCTTGCTTTTGGGCTGCATAATGGGAAAGAACCCATTTCAAGAAATCTCTGTGCTGTGGAAAGCTGCAGGGAGTGTAATAGTTCCTGCAGTCTAGGACTTCATTGTCAGTATTAGACTTTTAAAAGCAATCTTGATGATGAGTGCACAAATTTATTGCATACCCAAAGCTGGTCCTGCATTTTAACAGTCTGTGCCCTTGGGAAAGACAGCCTTGCAGTCATATAGTCTAGCTCTTTTCTCATTATGTCCATCTACAAGAGAGTGAACAGAAAACTCTGGAAGCTGGTGATTCACTTTAGTGATGAAGCCCTGGCCAGCTGGACTTCAAAACAAACAAAAATAGCATAAAAAAGAAATAAAATATGTCTTACAAACAAAGGGTATGTAAAAAATAAAAAAATAAAAAACAAACGAATTCAGGGATAATTGGGTTGAGGACACAAGTTAGTTGGTAGAGTACACAGCTAGCTTTTTCAAAGCTCTGGGTTTCATGCTGGCAACATATTAACTAGGTGTGGTTAGTCATTCTAGGCTATATTAGGCTACCTAAGACCGAAGACTCTATCTCAAAAAGACAAAACCTTATTGACTTGATCTTTCATGATTTACAACCCAAGCTTTTGCAAATATCCTCAACATTAATGTCTAATGCTTCTTAGCAAAAGTAAGTCCCCTTACTCTCAGAAACCCTCTCTATACCTTTGAGACAACTTTCATTTCATTCAGTCTTCCAACAACCTTCTCACACCAAGCCTACAGTTGCAGTGTCATCTTCCTGATTAATACATGTCGTTATTTAATAGCTACTAAAATCCTGTCCTCCTAAGAGATGCTTCTAATCTGTCTTTCTTATGTGGGTATCACCATGCAGTTCCTGAGTTCTCACAGAGCAAATGTGCATCTTCACCAGTGGGTTAAAAAGGACTTCATTTTACATATTTGCTTCTAGTTAGTCAATTGTCCTCTACCTATCATTACAAACAGTAAGAGACACCATAATTAAGACAGGGAAATCTGCCCAAGTATTAAAGACCATTTAACTCCCTCAGCTATTGGCATCAGCAACACTTGATATGGCATTTAAGAAAATATGAAACTGAACCCTTGCTATTTCAGTGGCTCCAAGTACTGTCTAGTACAGCATGTCTGTCTGTCTTCACGTATGTGTCACTTCAAGGATATCAGCAAATGTCTCTCTGTTCATGGAAGCAAGGTCCCAGAGCTTTGTTGTTATCATTGTAGAGTGTTTATTAAAGCCATCTCAATTCTTTGCTAAGCTTCTGTTACTGTCTTGATGAATTTTAGGGTTTGTGAACATCTAGCTCCACATGTAACAGCAGCTATGGGATCAGATCCTATATTCTCAAAGGCACAGGGTAGAGCATACCTAGAGAAGTTGGTTGTCCATCCATTAATCCATTTATATTTATGTTATTTATTTATGAATGGCATGCAATGCATTGCATTGGGCACTGAAGTAACTCCCGAAAGCAAAGCAGGTGTGAACTCCGTACTATGAACACCAGCTCCCTCCTGACCTATAGCCAAGCTTTCAAATCTGCACAGCTGTGTTGATGCTAATAGTCACCAAAGGCAGCTGGAACTATTTGCTGGTAACAATGGTCAGTGCTCTGTTCTCTTATGTAGCACTACAGAATTAGGCAGGATAAGAAGCAGTGGTTTGTACAGCATAGTCTATGTTGTGACCACAGTAACAGTTGCAGCTACGAGATATACATATAACTTAATTGATTATTTGGATATGTCTAAGATTGTGTGGGAGGGTCTCTTGATAAGAAATACATGGCAGAGGGAGGGGGCAGTAAGATTGCTCAGTGGTAAAGGAACATGCTGCTAAACCCGAATTTGGATCTTAAGACCTCTATAATAGGAGAGAACTAACTTCTACAAGATGTCCTCTAACTACCACCCCTGAACCCTTGCATGCACCACACATAATTAATAAATAAATAAATAAACAAATAAATAAATGTTTTGTTTTGTTTTTAAAGTGAGGCCTGGGGTGGTAACAAATGACTTTTTTTTTTTTTTAAAGAAAAAAATGTAGAAGAAGAATATAAGTTTCTTTCCAATGTAAAGGTTGTTATTAGATTAATATACAAATACATTGGATTTAAGGTCTCAATATTCCTATATCATGAGGCTTCCAGAGGAAATGGAAGAGAAAGGGAGAGAAAGGTAAAGTAAAGGAAAAAATATTGACATAGGTCAGAAGTCAAATCAATAAGTCAGTCAAGGTCTGTTGCTGTGTAAGCCCTTTCCTTAGGTTGGCATGGTATATAACAAGAACTGGATAAGAAAAGTATGTGATGAGCAAGCTGAGACAAATAATAATTGAGTGTGATGAGCAACTATAGTGGAGTCTAGTTGTCCAGAAATTGTGGAAAGTGTTTTCAGGTGCTGTGAACCTATTGAAGACTCTCCTGATGTTGCAGAATATTTGCTTAACTGTGCAAAGATGTGTTGCATTTGTTTAACTATGTAAAGATGTGTTGCTGTTTTATGTTGCCTGCCTAAGGCACCTGATTGGTCTAATAAAAAGCTGAATGGCCAATAGCAAGAGAGGAGTTATAAACATGTCTTCCAGACAAAGAGACTAAGTAGGAGTCTCAGGAGAATAAAGAAGAGACACCAGGAGCCAGACAGACAGACACAGCATAAGACATACAAAATGAAAGAAAGGTAAAAAAGCCATGAGGCAAAATGTAAATGAATAGAAACAGGTTAAATTAAGTTTTAAGACTTAGTGGGACCAGCCAAAGCTAAAGCTAAGCATTCATAATTAATACTAAGTCTCCATGTTTTTATTTGGGAGCTGGTTGGTGGCCCAAAGGAAATCCCAACTATATCCTAGCCCATGCTCTTGTCTCCAGGCTTCAGTTCTTGCAACCATCCACACTGTTCCCAAAGTCAAAGATGGCAACTGGATCTGTGTTCCTCAAAATCCCATGAAGAATCTGAATGTCCCACACAATAGATTTTGGAAGGTGGTAACATGGGAAGTAATGAAGTCATATAGGTAGAGCTCTCTTGGATGGGACGGATGGGATGTATTCCTTACTGAAAACAGGCAGTCCCACACCATGAGATTACATATGTGTGAAGCCTTCTCAGAACTATACCTCTGGCCTCATTTTGCCAGACTCCAGAGCTGTGAAAACTAGATTGTTGTTGTTGTTTTTCCAAGACAGGGTTTCTCTGTCTCTGCCCTGGCTATCCTGGAACGTGTTTTGTAGACCAGACTGGCATTGAATTTACTAAGATCCATCTGCCTCTGCCTTGCAAGTGCTGGGATTAAAGGCATGCACCACCACCCGGCAAACTAGATATTTCTTGAAACCTCCAATTTACAGTAATCTGTGACAAAAACACAAATTGACCAACACAGAAGTCAGCCCCCAAATCTGTCAGAGTAACTTCCTCCCACATACACACACACACACACACACACACACACACACACACACACACAATATATATATATATAGTTATTAGTATTAATTAGTTACTTTTCTATGATAAAATATCATGACCAACTTATAGAAAAAGGAATTTATTTGGTCTTATGGTTACAGAGCCAGAAGCTGAAGGCTCACATCTTGACCCATAAGCGTAAAACAAAGAGAGCAAAGTTGAAGTTGCAGAAGCCTCTAAGCTCTCAAATTCATCTACAGTTGCATATTTCTTTCAACTAAGCTATACATCCTAAGCCTCCCCAGTAACACCAACTAGAAACCAACTATTTAGGACTGTAGGAGAATCTCATTCACACCACCACATCATCTTTTAATTCCTGAAATATTTTTAAAATTAAAATACCAAACTGGGAGGAAGAAGATTTAAATGAGCATAGTAAGCAAGACATGTGGAGGAGATGAAAGTAGGGAAGAGGGTAGTCAAAAGTAAGGGTGTATTTGTGGAAAAACCAGAGGAAAGCTCTCCTTTTAGATAATTTTTAAAAAAGAAAGAAAAAGTTTTAACAGAGGACCATGGGTGGATAAAACTGTTCCCAGAAACTACCAGTCATTAAATGAAAATCTCAGTGCTAGTGGTAGGTTATTTCCCTTTGGCACCATGGCCAGGAAAGATCCAAAGGCTCCCAAAGCAATACAGACTGTTGTCATTGTTCTTGATGGACAACCAGAACTGGATGGTAAGGCGCTATTGCTGAAGAAAACCATAGATTTTAGTTGTAGAATGTAGGAGGCAAAAATCAAACTAGAGCTAACCTGGAAATCCTGTCCTGATGGCATTCAGGTAACAGAAGGTGCTATGAAGGCTGCAAGGTTAGAAAAGTTAACAGCAGTCATATGTAGCTATGTAACCTTAGAACTACAATGCCAAACTGCCAGGCCCAGTGCTGTGATGTCCCATGACTGTTATGTGGGAAACTGTTTCCTGATTGGACTTTAGCTACACTCCACAGCTGGTGCTATTAACTAAAGCACATGACTGAAGATGTCAAGCCCTAGCGGAGGAACTTACTACTCTCATTGTGTGGGGGTTGTTTTGTTTTGTTTTGTTTTGTTTGAACAAATGGGTATGTTTTGATGTCTCAATATCCGTGTTTATAGATTGAGGCTGCTGTCCGCTTTGGTCAGGGCAGCTTCATTTTGAAGTAGGAAGTGGTGACTGCAGAGACTCATAAGTATTCAAAGTGTTGAGAATAAGTGATTGTCAAATTATCAGCTACAAAGGGGATATCTGTAAACATTCCATCCAAAAATCCAGAAACATCATAGAAGAGAGAGTAGTAAGAGTGAGAGAAAGAGAAGGGTGTTGTGAAATGCTGTCTTCTGAGCTCTCAACAGCTGTGATACGTAAACCAGATTGGTCCTGAAACCACCCCATCAGTGATGGAAATATGGGCTCACACTCATCCCTAAGAATGTATTCTTAGTTAATGGTTGCTGGAGAAGGGGGAGACATTTTCTTCAGTGGGATAGCCACTGATAAGTTGGCTACATACCTGTAAATGCATGTAAGCAAACTTAACTACAAAAAAATAAAATAAAATAAAAGCTCAAAGGGCTAGAAGAAAATTCGTTGAAAAAGGAAGGGGACTAATCGGGGTGGGAGGATAATAGGGTGAATATGAACAAAAACATTTTATATATGAATGAAAATGTAATAATGAAACTCATTATTAAAACTAATACATCATAATAAAAAAAGAAAACATGAAATCTGTGACATTTTTCTTTAAGAGATATGTGCAATTGTGGCACTTAGAGCATTCATACCTGAAGCTGGCTTCCTCTTCTCACAGTGCAGCTGGTTTTTTTTGTTTTGTTTTGTTTTGTTTGTTTGTTTGTTTTTCAAGACAGGGTTTCTCTGTAGCTGTCCTGGAACTAGCTCTTATAGACCAGGCTGGTCTAGAACTCAAAAAGATCCACCTGACTCTGTCTCCCAAGTGCTGGGATTAAAGGTGTGTACCACCACCACCCAGCTAACAGTGCAGCTTATTAATTGCAATTGAAAATATATAATTGAATGAATCAAAGTGTTGTGATCTTTGATATATAACATTGGAAGATTTAAGAAAGTTCTTGAAAGATTTAAGAAATCTCAGATTTCTCTTGTCTATAAATATGGTTTGTTGGATTTAAAACAGGTATGTAAGTACCTAGGAAAGGTTTTTCTAGCCAAAATAAAACATTATTGTAGACAGGGTTTCTTTCCTGCCATTTAGCCCCAAATAAACACACAGAGACATATATTAATTATAAACTGTTTGACTTCTTATTGACTGTCAGGTTTCTTATTGGCTAGCTCTCTCTTAATTATTAACCCATTTTTATTAATCTGTGTTTTGTGACTTTGGCTTACTGGAGAATGCTCCAGCATGTTACTCCAGCATAAGTTACATGGCATCTCCCTGTGAGCTTCTCCCCAGAATTTTCCTACTCTGGTAGCCCTGCCTATACTTCCTGCCTGGCTACTGGCCAATCAGTGTTTTATTCATCAACCAATAAGAGAAACATATACACAGAAAGACATTCCCTACCACATTATTGTCTATAAAAGGAAAGCCAATAGTATTTAAATCATAAATGAGAGCTGGGGTTGTAGCTCAGTTGGTAGAATCTAGTCTGTAAGACCAACATTTATTCCCAGCACCCTGTCAACACAATGGCACAAGTCAGTAATTCCAACACTGTCAAGGCAGTTTTCAGGATAAAGTTTAAGATTACCTTTGGCAACATGGAAATTTTGAAGCCAGCCTATTTTAAGCTTTAAAATGGCCCAGAGATGAAGAGATGGCTCAGCAGTTAAGAGCATTCATTACTCTTCCAGAGAATCTGAGTTCAGTTGTCAGCATCTACGTTGAGTGGCTCACAACTGCTTGAGACTCCAAGTCCAGGAGATTGTATGCTTTCTTCTGGCTCCTGAAGCACCAACATGCATGTGAACACACCTACACACAGAAAGGTTCACATTAACGATAACACAAATCTTTTCTTAAAAGATCATAAATGAAATTTTAAACTAGGTGTGCTTGTACACACATGTAATTCTAGTGCTTGGGGAGTTGAAGCAAGCAGATTCATAAAAATTCTAGATCACCCCGAACTTACATAGTGAGTTCCAGGTGAGCCAAGACTAGAGTTGAGTCTATATCAAAAAAAGAAAGGAAGGAAGGAAGGAAGGAAGGGAGGGAGGGAGGGAGGGAGGGAGGGAGGGAGGGAGGGAGGGAGGGAGGGAGGAAGGAAGGAAAGAAGAGAAAAAGAAAAAGAAAAAGAAAAAGAAAAAGAAAAAGAAAAAGAAAAAGAAAGAAAGGAAGAGAGAAAGAAAGAGAATAAAAACTTTTAAGGTTCCAATATAGTTATTTTTGGGAAAAAAAAAGACCAAGAATCCAAGATTATCTCCTTTAAAATATTACATTTGCTGGTTTTATAAATGAAAGCAAGATTTGTAAACAGAATTTGCTTTTTTAAAAAACTACATTTGGAACCAGGCAATAGTGATGCACACCTTTAATCCCAGCACTCTGGAGGCTGATGCAGATGGATTTCTGTAAATTTAAGGGTAGCCTGGTCTACAAAGCTACCCAGAGAAAACCTGTCTCAAAAACACAAAAACAAAAAACAAAACAAAACAAAACAAAAAACAAAGCAAAAAACAAACAAAAGAAAAAATACATTTGTAGATTTATTAATTGGCTATTTATTTTTGAAAACTGAGTAATCTTTTCTGCAGACAAAACTTTCTAGTAAGAGGGTAACAGAAGACATGTCTGCCAATATCCTTGGGAGCATAGGGAATGAATGAGGAGAAAGATCCTGTTCACAAAAACAGGCATGGGAACACAAATGTGATATAACCTGGAGTTCATTTAAACACATTTCCACTCACCCTCTTCTATCTCCTTGTAAGTGCAGGAGAAATTTTACCAGGTAATGTATACAGAGTAACAGTAGAATTAACCAGCTATTTAGTATTGAATTCCTACTGTGTTCTACATTCTGAGAAAATACAAGACCATGTGAAGTTTATAATCTAGTGAGGCAGGAAAGCAAATCCCAGACAATTACAGAGAAGACTGAATCAGCTCAATAAACATTTGCTAAAACCTAGCCTTGCAAGACGTACCATGATCAGCTCCAGGGAAAGGGAGAGGGAATAGGCTTGAGAATAAACAATAAGCTTTACAATTAAGTGCTAAATTGTGTGTTGCAGAATCAAGGAGCTTGGAAGAGATTTCAAGGGGCACCTGACCAGCTGAGGTTTATGGATGAAGAAGGAGTTGGTGTGGGCTTTGAAGAATGGAAAATACTTCAATAGGTGAGGGGTGGGTGAGGGTTTAGGGTGGGGTTGAGGAGTGGGGTGGGATGAAGGGTGAAAGGTGGTGGTAGGGTGGTGGGGGCCTGAAGAAGGCAAAACTATATGAATCATGTGTATGCCAGTGAAAGTTAAAACCAGCCCACTAGACATGTTCTTCATGGAGTAAGTGAGGGCAGGGTTCGGGCAGGGCAGGATTTCCTATTTATACTGGTCTGAGTTACTCAACACTAGGACTAAAAGCACCAGGCATTACAACCAAACCTTGAGAGAAGGCAGAGGAAAATAATATCTTCATCTGCCATTACAAAGCAATAATAGCTTCTACTTTGATGTGATTTGATTAATTGTTGTTTTTTGTTTGGTTGGTTGGTTGGGTTCTATTTTGTTTTACTTTGTTTTGTTTTTCAAGATAAGGTTTCTCAGTGCATTCCTGGCTGTCCTGGAACTCACCTTGTAGACCAGGCTGGCCTGGAACTGAGAGATACACCTGCCTCTGCATCCGGAATGCTAGGATTAATTGAGTCATCACATTTAAAGGGATAGTATTACTAGCAAATTTAAAGTAAATGCCAGAAAAGAGATGTAGTTAAAAATAATTTATCTCAGAAAATCTAACCTTGGGAAAGGTGAGCAAACGATGCCTTTTTGTTGATGCTCGCTTTTGACAGTCTCCTGTAGCTCAGGCTGACCTCAGAAGACCTGCTATGTAGTTAGGATACCGTAAACTCCCAATTCTCCTGCCTTTACTCCAAGTGTTCCCAAGTGCTGGGATTACAGGGGTGTACTACTATGACCAATTTATATAGGGATGGGGATCAAACTTGGGGCCTGGTTCATGCTGGGCAAGAATTCTACCAGCTGAGCTCCAGCCCTGAATGATGCTTTTTATCTCAAGCTGTGTTTGTCTGACCCTGAGATGAATTCATTTCCCATCTGTTCGCCTTAGGTTTCTATCCCCCACCCCTGCACTAATCTTTTCCAGACCCAGATAATAATCCTCCTTTAACCAGGATTTTGCTTTCTTCCCACTGTCTGTGATCTAAAATCATTAAATAGAAAAATTCCAGAAATAACTAGTTCATATGTTTTAAATTGACAACCATTCTAAATAATATGGTGAGATCTAATACCCTCCCATCTCCTGCCACCCTGACCTGGGATGTAAATCAACCCTTTGTCCAGCATGTCTACCCCATATATGTTACCTACTTAGGTTCACTTGTAGTTTTGTAGTTAGTAGATCAACAATACTTGTTTTCAAGTAATTCTTATTTTGACAAATAATGGTTCCAAACACATAAGTACAATGTCACAATGTGGGAGGGGCATAAAGCATGGAGGAAAGATCAACTCTGGTACTGTGAGGAAATGCTGCCAGGCAGATATAGAGCAGAACACACCATCCCAGTCAGGTTCAGCACTACCCACGCTTTCAGGAAACCACTAGAGCAACAGTTAGTTCTCAGCCTGTAGCAAAATTACAGTGTGATGTGTAAGTTCATGTGGGTGCACACAGAACCAAACATCACATGTCTTCTGCTGTCAATGTGTGCCTTGCTATTTTGAGACAGGGTCTTTCATTGAACCAGAATCTCCACATTGACTAGGCTGACTCACCAGTGAGCTCTCTAAATTTACCTACCTCTGGTCCCAAAGCTGGACTTAGAGATGCATGCAGTCAAGTCTGGCTTTTTTATGTAGGTCCCTCGATAAACTCAAGTCACAGGGCTTGGCTCCAATTTTTCTTTCAGGTTTCAGAACTTGGGTCTACTTTAGGATCAAGGTCCACCACGTGTGGCTGTCCCAGAAGCCCCATGGGACATCCCCTAAAGCTTATCTTTTCTTCCACATCCCTACCACCTTATTGAATGGCATTACCTTTCTCCTATACTTTGCTATAGAAGTAGGCAGAGTATCTGTTTTTCTTTATTTGTCTATTTTATGTAACTAAGGCTGACTTTGAACTGTGATTCTCTTGACACAGCCTTTCTGGTGCTGAGATGTGTATAGGTGTGTGCTGCAGTCAGCCCCTCCCAATACTGTAAGAGTTTTGTGTTCTTTATTTTCTACCATTTCACTGACCATCCTATAAGTTCCTGTAATGTTGAAAGTTAATCATGTTAAAATAAAATATCCTTAAATGCCTTGGAAGACATAAAACAAATCTAAATGGATTCAAAACTATTAAAACAAATAGCTTGAATAACTATTAGTCTTCAACCCTTTGCTAAAGTGCAACTAGCAAATCCAGATGGGTTTATCTTATGAACCAAAAGGTCATGGTCCCTGTCTGAGACCTTAAAGTTACATAGGGGAAAAAAGCTTTTGCATATAATTGCTTTTGAAATGTTTTACAAAGCAGATCTGTGCCGAACTTACAGTCCCTTTTGTACTCAAAGAAACCAAGACAGAGTCATGAGTGTTGCAATGCTCAATCATCCTGCACAGGTGCAAGACGTGATCAGCATTCAGCCTCAGAAGGCTCTCTTTGCTTTAAAAGTGGAATGGTAATCCTGCCTTAGTAAAATAGAAACCAAAGAAAATAAGCCTTGAATTAGGTGATTTGTAAATAATAGAAATGCATTGTTCAGAGTTCTGGAAAATTTAAGATCAAGGAGTCCACTCTTCATGAGTGGTAGGTAACTTTCTACAAGTTCTCACAAGACAGAAAAGGTTAAAAGGTTCCCATGGGGGAGAATGGGGGAGCAGTGAGAGAGTTGAGCAGGTGATGGAGCTTGCCTTGCAAGCCTGATACCTGAGGGAACCCCATGTAAAGCTGGAAGGAGGGAACTGACTGCAGAGAGGCGTCCTCTGCTCACTACGCATGTGCCATGTTGCATGCCACACCTCCGAAAAGTAAGGTCATTTAAAATGTCAAGCCTCTCTGTGTTTCTTTTACAAAAGCACTAACCCCACGGTTAGCGTGGTGACCTCATGACATTTATTCATCTCCCGAAGACCCCACCTTTCCATAATATTGTGTATGATGTTCATCAGGATTCATCACATAAATTGGCAGAGGGAGACACGAGTATGCAAGCCCAATAAATATCTTCTGCATATGGCAATTTCAGAGATTTACAGAAATAATTCATGTAAAATGCTTCACACACACTGGGTTATCAAAATTTGTCAATACTGTTTGGGTGCTGGCAAGCTGGCTCAAATTGGTAAAACAGACATCTACCACCAAGCCTGACAACCTGAATTTTATCTCCAAGACACACATGTTAAAAAGAGTGAACTGATTCCCAAAAGCAGTGGTTCTCAACACTTTGGGGGATCCCAAATCCTTTGTATCAGATATTTACATTACAATTCATAACAGTAGCAAAATTATAGTTTTGAAGAAGCAATGAAATAATTTTTTGGTTGAGGGTCACCACAACATGAGGAACTGTATTAATGTGTTCACAGCATTAGGAAGGTTAAGAACCAGTGGCCAAAGCTTCCCCATGACCTCCAAATAAGCACCTCAGCACACACACACACACACACACACACACACACACACACACACACACACACACGATAAATAAATCATACACAAAATAATGTTTTAAAACTGCTTTTAAAAGTGTGGAGAAAGGGATAGGAAGATGGTGTAGACAGAAATTTCTGTTGCACCTGGGTCTGCTGCCCTTCAGCCCCATATAAATACACTGAGACATATTACTTATAAACTGTTTGGCCAATGGCTCAGGCTTCTTACTGGCTAGCTCTCTCTTAATTATTAACCCATAACTATTAATCTATGTATTTCTACATGGCCTTTTCTTACCAGAAAATGCCTGTGAGTCCTATCTTTCCCATAGCTACATCATGTCTCCCTGGTGGCCTCTCCCTCCTCTCCCCAGAATTCTCTTCTTTGGGTAGCCCCACCTATACTTCCTGCCTTGCTACTGGCCAATTAGTGTTTTATTCACCAATAAATAAGTGAAACAAATATACAGGACATCCCCCATCAAGATGGCTTAGTGTGTACAACTGTAAAGATCTGAATTATACCCCAACACCCATGCAATGGTGGGACTTACATGTGCTTCTAACTATAGAGCTGTGGGAAAGAACAGAGGTTTGGAGAGAAGCCCTGACTCAAAGGAATAAGGCAGTAAGTGACAGATGATGATACCTAATATCTTACACACACATGCAAACATCTCACACATATGTGTCACATACACATGAAGGATTATTTACCAAAACACAGTGAGGGGTTACCCTACAGGAGGTGAGAGCCATCCAAACTATCATATCACCAAAAATTCTCACCCCAAGCAAAGATAACAACTTTCCCAAAGTTGCATGGATGGAGTCATACTTACCCTCATTAACTTTCTACACTTTGTGTACTCTAGTTCCTCCCAAGACCTTGTGGAGTCAAGTGTGCAGGATAATGTCCATCTGGAAGGGATGTGTCAGAGGAAGGCTGGAATGTCTAATGGTGGTCCATCCTCTACTTCTCAATGTGGGGAGATCAACAGTTCAATCTTGGGAGAGGTTTTGTAGTGATGGAAGCTGCTCTGATTAAGACCATCATAGCTATTCTACCCAGAGGGTAGTGTTCCACAATATGCAATTATTTCCCTTCTGCTACAAGGAACTTGTCTTCCTTCCAGGGTAGTCATCTTCAAATTGGGAAGCAGAAGCACATATACCCTGTATATACATGAAGACTTTCTAAGGGGCACATAATCATTTTAAAGAAGTCAGTTTTCTCAACCCCTATGAGTGTTATGTGTCAAGGTGATCTCTATATCTCTTGGCCCCTACTATACTGAAGAAATCAAACCCTAATACCCATTCTAGTGGCCCAACTGTAAGTAATGACAAAGCACCAATAAAGACCAAATTAAATCATAGATGTCAAGAAAACAAAGAACACAGAAAGATGTGAAATAAATATATTTGCTGACCAGGTATTTCTTACTCTCTGCTCTCCATAAACAGAGTGAAGTAGGAGGTAACCACAGCTGATTTTTTACAAGCAAACAATTCAGGTGTTTGAAGGATCTTGAGACAACACTGCTATTAAAAATATTACTTCCATAACTATTTCTTATATGTATATATTCGTACACACACTTATGTGCATGTGTGAACAAATATACATATATATATATATATATGTATGTATGTATGTATGTATGTATGTATGTATGTATGTATACCATCTAGGATTGTTGCCAAGCCTGGTCATCCAAGTGACAGATAGTATAGTCATCTATGGCTACAAAAGTTAAAAGACACATCTACCTCATTAAGATATGCATTGTTGGGAGACAACTCAGTCAGTAAAGTGGCTGTCGTTCAAGCACAAGGATCTGAGTTCAGAGCTCCAGGGCCCACATAAGAGCAGGGCACATTGGCACACATCCATAATGCCAGGACCAGAAAGGCAGAAAAGGAGCTCTCTGCCAAACTTTGGTTCAGTGAAAGGTTAGCCAACAACATGGCTCAGTGGGTAAAACACACCTACCCCCACACCTACCCCCCAAGTCTGATGGCCTTAGTTCAATCCTTGGAACCCACATGTGGATGAGAACCAGCTCCCTCTGACTTCCTCAGGCACACCATGGCATGGGTTCTCACACAATAGAAAACACACCTTTGTGTACACATGTACACATAAGTGTGCATGCATGCACAATATACATAGATGTAGATATATGCATTGTCAATTATAATAAAACCTAGAAACATACATAGCTTTTAAATCATACATTGTTTTTAAATTAAATTCTTTACCTATTTTTCAGTGATTTATAAACATGCCTACATAAATTCATGGAGAATAGTGATGTAAAATTTACCAGGGTTAGAGAAGCATTTTTTCCTGAGATTTTAATTGAATAGGATAGGAACTGAATAGGAATAAATACTTTTTTAATGACATAATACTTTTATTCTAAAATTTCAACTTTCGCAATACACTGGCTATTCTATCCTTTGAGACATCTTCTACTTGGTATAGTAAGAAGTAACTGTTTCTTCCTTTTACTAGCAATCAAATCTGTGTATGAAAAGTATATGCTCTATCATTGAACTACACATCAGCAACATAGCTTCCATTCTACAAAGAGTTGGGGGATACATGTCAGTCTCCTTCTAGAGCACTTGTTCTCAACCTTCCTAAATCTACAACCCTTTAATATAGTTCATCATGACCCCCGCCCCCACCATAAAATTATTTTCCTTACTACTTCAGCACTGTAATTTTGTTACTGTTATGAATTATAATGTAATTATTTTTGGATATAGAACTTTGCCAAAGAGGTCACAACCCACAGGTGGGAACTGCTGTTCTAGGGGACGTACACACCAGACAGCTGGAAGGTGACAGCTATTATTGTTTTCATAAGAAAGTAAATGAAGGCCTGGCATTGTGGCACACATCTTTAATCATAGCACTTGGGAGGCAGAGGCAGGCTGATCTCTGAGTTTGAGGCCAGCCTGGTCTCCAGACTATGAGTTATGACAGCCAGGTGTTCACAGAGAAGCCCTGTCTCAGAGGTGGGAGTGGTGATGAATGTTACTGTCTTTTTCTTTTTGGAGAGTCACATCACTACATAGTTAAAGACCATCTTAAGTTCTGTTCCTTTTGCCTCCATCTCCCTATCACTAGGATCACAGGCATGATACTTCCCTCTCCATCCAGTTTTATGAAGTACTGGAGATCAAATCCAGGGCTTTGTACACAATTAGGCAAGCACTCTATCAACTAAGCTACATCCAATCCAAGAAATGCATTTCAAAATTCATTCCTATTACATGCAGTGAGAGATGTTAATTAACTCTTATGAAGTTATCAAAGAAATATTCAGGGAACCCTGAAAGTCACAGGCAGCCTGTTGTCCTAGAATTATGCTGACATGGAAAGGTTACTTGGGCCTTTACAGAATGGTCTTTCCCAGTGGGAAGATTAGAAAAATGCCAAGCAGGCTCATCTCCAGGGGCTCTCGTATAAGGATTGCACAGATTTAACAACTTGCCTCATCAAAGACACAAGAGAATGAGCCTGCTGGAGAGGAAAAGGTTGCACCAGAGGCCTTAGAGGCTGGCACTGGCTGCAAAAGGAGCATCTCTCTTCTGCTCAATGCAGTAGTCATTGTGGTTTGTGTTGCCTGAAGCTTTTTCCATTACAGAAAAAGATGGAGGTGTTTTTGTTTACTAAGAAGAGAAAACTCCAGATTTTTATTTCCAGTCTCGATTTCTGTTGTTGCTATTATAGTTTTGTAAAGCAAAACAAAATTGATTGGGCAGGATCCCTAAACACCAGCAAGGGTTAAAGTCATCTCCTTGGCCCCCCAGTTTGCCTTCTCTGTACCATTTCTACTCAAAGTTAGGAGCCTGAGTTCAAAAACCATTTGTTATATTCTGTGGCTAGATGTGCATAGCAACCAAAAGGATTTTGAAATAGTAACAGCTCGACACAGAAAATGTCTGAATCCAATTTTTGAAATCTTCTAAAAGCCCACTGCACCTGTTTTCTAATATTTGTTTATTTGTAGACAGGGGCTTACTACATACGGCCTACAACTCAATGTCCTCTTGCTTCGGCCTCCTGCCTTCTGGGTTTACTTTTAAGTACTAAAACATCCTAGTTCTGCTTTTCTAACTTATTTCTCTAATTTTTATCTAAAAACATCAATGAGCAATGGATTGAAAATCTTGCCCACAGACAGTTTATGCATTTGGTAATTCATGTACTAATTAGCATACAAAATAACAAATTTCCTTATGGCACTTTCAGACTTAGTTTGAATTGGTTCCCCTCCTCCCCTATTTCTCCCTGTCCTCACCCCAACTTGTATCCCTGTAGTCCCCCTTCCACTTTGACCTCATATGTGTCCTATGTCCTCTCTACCCCTCTCCCTCGAAACTGCTTTTTTTGTCCAACTTATGGGCCCCTTCCTTGTTCCCTGATCTCTCTCCACATGTACTCTCACATAAATACACATATATAAAAATTAAAAGCTAGGTTCTGCATGAGAGACAATATGCAGTGTTTGTCTTTTCCAGCCTGGCTTAGTTTGCCCTTTCATTTAGGTCAGTTGACCAACACCCAAGCTGGTCTAATTTCCTGACTATTGTGAATAGAATGGCAATAACTGTGAATATTGTGGCATCTCTGACTCACTAGATGATCTGGATATGATGATGCACATGGTGGTCTCATCTAATAGGGAGAGAGTGCTGTGGGGAGTGCTTGAGTCAAGATGTTTGAGACCAACAGCACAGTGAGACACTATCTCAAGTTTGCCTGGTCTTCCTTAAAGGGTGTATTTCAATACTTTTTCTTTTAAAGCCAAGATTAGAGGACTCTGCTCCTGACCCATCTAAAAGAGAAGAATTCTGTGACTCAAAGTACACCCAGTTCTAACCAGTGGCAAATGTTTGGCAGCAAAAGCTCAGAGGGCAACCTCTGTTTTCCAGCAGAAATAGAGAAACACCACAGTCACCCCTGACTGTGGATGCTGCAAGCAGAGCAGTGGAAGGCGTGGCCTCCTCCTTTAGGTTCTGCCCAAGCCTCTTTATAGGCAGAAATCTAGGGTGAGAAGGTGATTGCAAAGTTCAGAAGATCTGCGCCTGGAACCAGATGGATGGAGGATCCTTGTTTAGCAATATGTCTTTTATTAATCATTTTGGCCTGGAGTTGCTGGAGCAAAGACAGGAGATCAGCTAAGCTAGTGAACAGCCATGCTATTAGAGGCCACCCCAAGTGGCCACATGTAGCCAAAGATTAGAAAATGCAGCTCAACACAAAATCATAAACTTATTTTGATTGATTCATTGGTTTACTTATTTGTAATGTGGTTGTGTGTTCATGAGATTAGACAATGTAGATGACAACAGCCCATTGCAATGATATAAGTTTGAGCACACCTGAGAAAGGTTTAAGAGACTCTTCACCTTGAAAACCAGAGAGGCTTGGCACAAAGGTTAGAATTGCTCTTCGTTAAGCAAAGAAATAGTCCAAAGCTGGATGAAGATGAGTGTACGCACCCTGCTCACTGGCAGCAGCTACAGTAGAGTCTGGTAACTTACTCTCTTAGGGACCCAGACTCAGGTAAAACTAGATCCTTGGCTTTGAAGCAGAAAAGGTTTCAAGAGGAGCCAGTATGAAGTGGAGTTAGAAATTATTTCCCAACAGAAGAGACAGGCACTTGAGGGACAGGGGAATAAGGCACAACAGAGCTTGCTTACTGATATGGGCTCCTCAACAAACCTACTTCATCATCTTTGGAATAGTTTGTGTGAGTGAGTGTGTGTGTGTGTGTGTGTGTGTGGGTGGGTGTGTGGGTGTGGGTGGGTGGGTGGGTGTGGGTGTGGTTGTGAGCGCTCATGCGCATATGTATATTCACATAGATGTGTATATGGGCTCCTCAAAAAGACCACTTCATTGTCTTTGGAATAGTCATATATATACATATATGCATACATGTGTGTATATATTCATGTACATTTGTGTACGCATACATATGGACATATACATGTAATACATATATATGACCATTTCAAAGAACAGTTTTTAGAAATTTATTTTGAAGGAAGTCACCCAAGGAACAACACTTGAGGTTGTACAGTAATGGTCACACACTTGGATCTGCACGCACACACCCAGGAATGTTTGTAAGACAGCAACCTTCACAGCAAATTGTAACTGGAAAAAAAAAAAAAAAAAAAAAAAAGTCTTGCTTTTCAATTGGCTAGAGGTTTCAACCAGACTCCAAAGGAAGGGTTCTTTCCTTTCTGACCCTATAATTTCCTTCTTTTTGCACTTCTCACCACTTTAGACACGGCTTGGGCAGCCAGGGCGCAGTCTTGGAGGTTCTAGCTCAGGCTCTGAGCCGCGTGCACCCCAGCTGTGGCTGGATTCAAGAAATGACAACTGTCTTTGTCACACCATCTAGAGGGAAGTTTCCCTAACCTACTGAAATGACTGACTGCGGGGAGAGAACACATTACTTCTTGAGAGGCTGTCTGCTCTGCTTCCTCCAGGGGAGCTCTTCAGAACTTTTAAATCAGGCCGCTTCCTGCCGGAGCAGGGAGGGGGAGGGGAAGGGAGTAAGATGAGGCCAAGGAGGAGCAGCCCTTCCCAGTCATTCTCCAAATTGGATACTGGTTGCCATTTTTTTCCAATTAAAAAGACTGAAAAGAATTTAAAGAAGATTTGTCCCGTGTCTGTAAATAAATGGCCTGCTTGGTCAAACAGGAACCACAGTGTGAGAGTTATTGCGTGTACTATCTTTAACATGTGAATGTGTCCTTAGAGCAAAATGGCAGCAATCCATACAATTAATTAATATCAAAGCTACTTCGTGTGCCGTTTACAGCAAGGGAGCGCGGAAGAAAACTGCTGAAAGGCATAAAATTATTTTTTAAAACTCATTCTAGCTAAAGAAAACCCCACAGCAGTAAGATAAAGGTATCTTAATTAATTCCAAATTCATCTACTTCCCCTCCTCCGGAACCGAAACAGAATACTAAAGCAATTTGCTTGGAAAGCAGTTTTGCTCCATAAATCTGGGCCATGTTTTTCTGTGTATTTGCCCGGCAGGAAGCTTAAAGAGAAACTCGGGCACCAAAATCGCCAGTTCCTAATCAGCAGGGATGGTGATTACGTAACACCCCAAGCCTCAAAAAAGGCACGCTTTGGCTTCTGCTTAGAACAAATGCCTTTCTTTTTGCCTTTGTAAAAATGCTCTTTAAGGAGCAAAAGCCAGGGCATGAGTGTATTCGGAAGAAATGGAGGTGACTCGAGGGTGACTTATGAGTACACCCCCAAGCCAAAGTGAATCTGTAAGGATATCTAAAGTGCATCTTCTTTTAGAGCAGAAGCCACCATCTGTTCCTAATGGGTGCCCTGGAGGTACTCGCGGTGGAAAAAAGGGCCTTGCCTCAGCAGCCGCGCCTTCCCCGGGCTGCAGGCTCTGTTCCGGGCCTTTCTGTTGCAATCGAGTGCTCCTCTCTTAGATAATGCCAGGTATTCTGGAAAGTAGCCGTGTAATAATACACAAACCCCTGATGATGTCAGCGTGTTATTGACTTTCCAAGTCTGAATGACTGAGCAGAGGAGCTGGGGGGTGGGGCGCCATCCATCCGGCGGCTCGGGGACCGGCCAAGCGAAAATGGGCTCGCAGGCCAGAGGGGGAGGGGAGCCGCGGCGGCTGCCTAGCCAGGCTGGATCTCAGCCGCCTCAGGGTCGCCTCCACTGAGTCAAGAGGGGGCCTGGGCTGGGGGGTTGATATTTAGCCAAAAATTCCTCTGGCTTATATAACTGGTGCCACCGCCCACCTCCAAGCCCCTGCGACGTGGCAGAGCAGGTTACAAAGCCAGCAGCAGTCACCAAGCGAGATGGGGGTTGGGAAAGACTTGTCCACCCATCCTGACCCACCCTCCCATCCGGTACACACCGGGTTCGGTCCTCCTGGGCTGGGAAGCCCAGGATCCCTTTCTCCGGTGGATTTCCCTCTGCAGAGAGCCTCGAGGAAACTGCACCTCAGCACTCCTGACATTTTGTGGGCCATGGTTTGCTTGTTACCTTACGGGTGCACAGTGTAGGCTCCTATTCTCATCCTGCAAATTGACCACCGGGCACTAGGTCATCTTCAAGGCTAGGTGCACACAGATGGTTTGGTTACCCTTAACACGATTTGCATTAAAAGACCCAGACCCCAAACCTGTGTTACAAACTAGGGCAGAGCCTGTGCCCCCCCCCACCCCCAGCTGGTATCTCCTTGTAGAGCCCTGACCTTCTTTTAGCACTCCCCCACATTCAGCCTATCCAGCTTGACTGGTGGCACCAGGAGAGGAGAAGCCCGTAGTCTCTTTCCCTGTCCCTGGCCTGTGCAAATGCCACCAGAAGCCGAGGCTTAGCTCTGGGCAGGGAGGGCCGGGCCTTTGCACAGAGGAAAGAGTAGCTCTAAAAAGAGACAGAGACTACTCAGCCTTCTGAATCTGGACCTGTGTGTAATGGGGGCACTCGCTGTTCTCTCAGCAGCTGGGGAGTTACACAGCCTCTAGATTTTCCAAAAGGCTTTTCCCCCAATGGGCAAGTCTTTCATGGGAACATTGCACTTATCAGGTCAATGCCGGGGTTGCTTGTTCTGAAAACAACTTACAGACCCTCGGTTTCCTAAGTCCCACTTGAAGCTGCAGGCTCCACACCCACGAGGTACCCAGAAGAACCACTTAGTCCAGGAGGTGGGGACCAGGCTGGGCCCAACTCACCCAACTCTCATACTTTACCCCAGAGGATTGGTGCAGGAACCTAGTGGTGACACGTTTTAATCCAATCAGAAGCCTTCTTGGGGAACCTGAAACTGAAAGTGTAAAAGACAATTTCTTTCCAGGGATAAAATGAAAGAAATTACAAAGTTCTGTGTGACCTCATTTCCTGGCCTAGTGCAGGAGGTACTAGTTTGAAGACGGAGATGGACAGAGAATGAAAAAACAAAAAACAAACAAAACAAAACAAAACAAAGAGGAGTCAGTAGGGACTCTCGGGGTGTAGGTTACCTTGTGTCCCTGGTATAGCCCTGCCTGTCCCATATTCCTTGTGACAGCCTAGTGCCTAGTTTGTTTGGGGCTTTTTGTTTGTTTTTGCTTTGTTTTTTTTTAACCAATTCTCTTTAATGTTTAGCTTAGTTTATATTTGTGTTACTTCCACCTCCAACCCCCAAAGCCGAACTACATTTCGTATTCCAAGTTGCCCAAGATGTCAGAGAAATTCAGAATGACCTCATTTGAGCCCCACTGTTTTGAGCTATGTTCCCAGTGTGTATGTGCCACAGCCTCTGTCCCCACCACCAAATGCTCAGTAAATCCACTGCAGATTGCAGGGGCCCAGTTTGAATGGCAGGGAAATAGCTTGATAGCTGTTGGAACCTGAGACTTGGTTAATGGAAAAGAAGAATGTGACATATTGCTTCAGGCTTCTAGAAGCCCATCTGCCCTGCCCTGCCCTAGCAGTAATTAGGGTTTATTGGAGTGAGTAGAAAAAGAGAGATTATATCTCCCTCTAAATTGCATTTTATAAGTCTCCAAGAAAATGACTCGTCAGGCTTCATAACTCCCATGCTGTGGTAAGAGGAAGGCTGAAGCAGCACAAGGTTCCAGAGTTTGTGGGAGAACAGGTCCACTTATCTTAGGAGAAACTCAGTCAAGGCGGATCCACCTTTCATTCCCTCACATTCGCTCCCAAGAGGTTTTATTTTCCTAGCTCATGAGTCACTTCCAAGTCAGAATCAGAGACAAAGGCCTGTAACTGTGCCTGTGAGTCAGGTTTCCACCCAGACTCATCATGGACTCCCTTGTAGCCCCAAAAGACGGGCAGTCTGCAGGCATCAGGCAGAGTGGAAGCTGTTACACATTTCTGCTTGCTGGAACAGGCTCCCAAACTCACCTCTCTGGCATCCAGCATTGTGTCTCAACCCATCAAAAGCAGTTTTTCCACTCCAGTGCTATCCTCCATCAGGAACAGTCAGTACTATCTACCATTGTCCAATTTCATAACATGCCTCCACCGAGCCCAGGAAATAAAGGAGAATTCATAAGGAAGTCAATCCTCCAACAACTTATCAGATAAAAAAAACCCAATATGGCTGTGCAGACCAGTAATCCCAGGACTCAGATGGCTGTGAGGACAGCCAAGGCTACAATGTGGAGCCCTGACTCATAAAACTAAACAAAATAACAAGACTGGCACAGATGGGTCATCATGTACAGGTGCCTGCTGCTAAGCCTGGTGTTCTTAGTTCCATCCCTGGGACATATGTGGTAGAAGGAGAGAACTGAGTTCCTCAGGTTACATAAGCTTAGACTTTTACACACACAACACACACACACACACACACACACACACACACACACACACACACACACACACACAGCCTGGTGTGAGCTTTGGAAACCACAAAGGCCACTGCCAGTGACACACTTCCTCCAACAAGGCCACACCTATTTCCATAAGACCAGATCTCCTAATTCTTCTAATCCTTTCAAACAGTCCCAATTCCTGATGACTAAGCATTTAAATATATGAGCCTTTGGGGGCTGTTCTCCATCACACCCTCCAAACAAAGAAGAGACTCATTGTTGGACAAGCCCCAAGGGCTCTAGAGGCCTTAGGGCTAGGGCTACCACAGTCTCCAACAACTAACATCTCTACTACAAGTATTTAATCTAGTAGGCTGGCTTTTTATTTATTGATTTGGTTGTTTGGTTAGTTGGTTTGGTAAACAAGGGCTTACTATGTAAGCTCAGGTTGGTTTTGCAGCCTCTCAAGTGCTGTGATCACAGGTCTGCACCACCACTTTGGGCTTCCAATTTCTCAAAACATTTTTGCCTCAAAATTTGCTGAACTCTTTTATTTTCAAACCAATTCTCTGTTCCCAACCTCCACTTCCTCTTCATCTCCTTACACTGTCAATTACCAAATGTTTTCTTTCTAGATAGTGGTGGCTCATATAGCTGACTGCCCATGCCAAAAAAAGAAGCTTGTTATAGTCCTGGCTGGCCTCAAACCTCACTATGTTCCTGAGTATGACTTTGAATTTCTGATCTTGCTGCCTCTACCTCCTGTGTGCTGGAATAACAGGCACGAGTCATCATGCCTGGCCTGTGCAGTGCTGGAATCAACCCCAGAGCCTCACACATGCTAAGCAAATACTCTGCCTTCTGAGCTAACACCCCAGCCCCCATATGAAAGCAATTGTCAAAAATTGTCAATTTTTTTTTCATTTCCTCAGCAGGGTAATTCAAGAAAATATCAAGTCATATATTTGTCACCAAGTCCATAGCCACCATCACCTCCCCACAGTGCATAGAGTGTGACCCCAGCAGAAACTGCCATACAGGGAACAACTCACTCTCAAGGCCCAGGCCTGGTAAGCCTTCCAGGCATGCTCTGCTGCCCATGTGTTTTCTCTCTGCCTTCCTCCCAATTCAACCACCCCAACCTATGAGTTCCTCATAGGTTGGGGTGGTATGAGAGACCCTCTCTGTTCTTCCTTTCTCCATCTTAAGGCCTGTGCTGTTTGAGACCCTCATTTCCTGTCTATACTGTCCCTGTCACTGTTTTCACAATATTTTGGTTGATTGGTTGGTTGGTTGGTTGGTTGGTTGGTTGGTTGGTTGATTGGTCGGTCGGTTGGTTGGAGCTCTGTCTTATGTAACCCAGGCTAGCCTCAAACTTCTACATAGTCCTGAATGACTTCTGAGCCTCCTGCCTCCATCTGCCAAGTGCTAGAATTACAAACATGCATGACAATGCCTAATTTTTCCTTGTGGCTGCTTTGCTGGCCCCATCTTCTGTCAGTTGCATATTGAAATACCACACTGAAGACCTGAAGCTTAATCGTGCTGTCTCAGACACCCATATGACTGCCACCTGAACTGAACCATAGTCTTCTCTCCTGAGGATAAGTAGTGACTTCCAAAGTGATCTCCCCACTTTCACATATCAGTCTGTTCACAACATAGCAGTCACAGGGTCCTTAAAAAAATATAAGCCAATACATGTCTCCCTCTTGAACAAAGCCTTCTGGCTACTTTCCAACTCAGTTAATCCACACTGGAACCCTGATGGTGGCCTTTAGGATCCTACCAGATCTGGCCCCACTGTCCACTCTCCTAGTTGCTTCTACTTTTAGTCTTCCTCAGTGTACTTGTGAACTTCTTGTCTTTGAGGTGGCCACTGCCTCTGCTTGGAAAGCTGTTTTCTATGACATCAGCCTGGCTTGCCTCTGTACCTGACATCTGTTGTCATAATAATGTTGCCAAGTGGACATATTCCTTCACCTTCTCAAAGAGACCTAGCTACAGGAAATGCAATCCAGGATCCCATTCCCAGCCTCTCCGAGGCTCTCTACTCCCCTCCGATTTTTTCCATAGTTAACAGTAATTTCTAATGTGCTAACAATGTTGTTCATTTTGTCCCTATAAAATGTAGGGTACATTCACCAATATCTTTCCTTCCCCAGGAACCATGGTTGAAATTCATTAATCATTGTGTGTTGTGCTTTAAATGCAGGAGTGTACATGCAGAGGTGTGCATGTGGAGGCCAGAGTTAATGACTGTTTTCCCCGGGTAAGTTTATAAGCAGAAATTCAGAGTCTTATCTTGGAAGGCTGGGCAGTCATCACTGCTGAGATGGTACTTGAGAAAAAAAGAAGCACTCTTTTTCTAAAGCCTTGCATGCTATGAATTTTCTACTGGAAATGAAAGCAAAGCCATCTATCTACTCTACCCTTTTTCTCTCTCTCCCTGTCTCCCTGTCTCCCTCTCTCTCTCTCCGATGTATATATGTGGTATATGTATCCATGCACTAGTAGAGGCCAAAGGAAGATAACTGATACTCGGTTCTCTCTCTTTCTCTTCCCCTTGAGACAGGTTTCTCACTAAGCCTGGGGCTAAGCTGGCAGCTGGAAAGTCCCATCCATCCTCCTGTCTCTGCCCCTACCTCACAGTGCTGGGGTTAGAGGCATGGGAGGCTAGGCTTTTATGTGGATGCAATGGATCTAAACTAAGGTACTCTTGCATAACACGTGCTCTAACCTGCTGATCCATCTCCAAAGCCTTTAGGCAATGGACTACCAGGAAAGGGAATGCACCTAAAATGGCTCTGACACATGCAAGGATAGAGGAAGGCTCTATCCCTGTGGCCAGAATCCAGCTGATGGGCCACAGGCAGTGGTCTATTGATTGGGAAACTCAACTCCAGTCCCTTAATTTCAGTTGTGCCCATTGACTTGGACGGTTGTCTATTATGACATGGGCATGCAGTGTATTCCAGAAAGAAAATAGAAAACTCTCAGGCAGACTTTCTTGAGCTGAGTCACTTGAGTATGTGCTATAACCTTGACAATTACTTCCCTTGCACAGCCCCATCAAGCTTACAAAGGCTTGCCCGATTATTTCACTCAAGGGCTCAAAGATACAAAGTACTCTTGGAGGTCAGCTGAAGCATCTGGCCTCTTCACTGGTTAAGAATGGAAACAATACAGATCCTGAAATAACTCCAGGCGACTTCCAGTGAACTGCTTAAAAGCAGTTAAAATACAACCTGAAACCCTGGTTCTTCTTAGCACTAAGTAACCCAGCTTGGCCCTAAAGTCAATGTTCCTGCCTCTGCCTGAGAAATGGGATTCTAGGCCTGTGCTTACACATTCAGCAGGGACCCTACTGGCCTCCCTAACAAAAGCCACACTGGGCCTCAATCTTCCAGAGATGAGATGTGACTAGCAATGTTGACCCCAGTCCTCTGGGTTCTTATGAGTCCATAAAATGACTGCCTCTTCACCGTTTGTCACTCACAGATACACAGATACACACATGAAAGCACAGGGACAGCAGGGACTTTCCCCAGTAACTTTTGACAGAGTCAGAGAACAAACCATGCTTTCCCCCAACCACTCAGGCTTGAAAGGATGTTTATAGGGTGGCCAGGAGTTTCCCGTTGATGCCCCTAAACCTTTGCATACCCCAGAAAAGGTTCCTTTCCACACAAACATCTTTATATCTCTCACATGCTTCTCCCCCCTTGGCAGTAACCCAATCTGACAAGTGTTTGAATGTCCCAGCTCAAGAATGGCTCTGCCTATTCAAACAGAGAACTTCACAGCTAGATGTGTCTTTGAAAGTTACCCTCTGCCTCCTCCAGCCTCTTCATTTTCTGTATGGGAAAATGAAATTTATCAAAGAAAGAGAAGGAAGGAGGAGGAAAGTGTTCCCAAGAGGAGCTGTCAGCCATGACCCAGGGCTGTGACAAGCTGTGTTCCTTCCACCCTGTACCTTTTCTGAAGTCAGAAGCCTCAGGGGGTAAATGTTCCTCAAGGTTTCCCATAGAAACAGAATGTATATGGTCGGTGTAGTAGTTTGAATGTAATTGGCCCCCATACGCTCATAGGAAGTAGCATTATTAGTAGGTGTGGCCTTCTTGGAGGAAGTATGTGGGGGTAGGCTTTGAGGTTTCCTGTGCTCAAGGTACTGCCCAATGTCTCAGACCACTTCCTCTTTTCTTCTCAAGATGTAGCCAGGACCATATTTGCCTGAATGCTACTATGCTCCCCACTATGATGATAATGGACTGAACCTCTGAACTGTAATGAACCACCCCATTAGATGTTTTCCTTTACAAGAATTTCTGTGTTCATAGAGTCTCTTCAAAGCAATAGGAACCCTAAGACAGATGGAGACAATTATATTAAGAAATTGCCAACATTATAAAGATAGATCAATATGTAAAAATGATATTGCCAAGCCTGATAACCTACATTCAGTCCCCAGAACCTACATGATAGGAAGAGAGAACCAACTCCAGCAAATAAATTCTCATCTTAGCTCCACAAAAGTGCCACATGTGTGCCTACTTACATAAAGACAATAAGTAAGTAAGTAAATAAATAAGCAAATAAATACATAAAAGTATGAAAGAAAATCGCCAATGTAGTTACAAGGGCCCACAATGTGCTGGTAGGTAGTACCAAAAAAGTGAGATTGCAAACCAAGAGCAGATATTGTCTGCTAGTGAATTCCTGTTCTGGGAGAGGTCAAGACCTTCTGCTCATAAGGCAAGACTTGCCCAGTTCATGGGGAATAAAGGTGTTTGAATCAGAACCCATGTATTTAGGGCTGGTATTTAGATCCCTTTGCCTCCCTAATATATGTGAGACCTTATGCTCCATAACATCACTGAGAACACAGCCCGTCCATTTAATGATAATTTTGTCAAAAATGTCTTCTCCCCAAACAGCCTTAATCATGTCTGGACAAATATCTGAGTGTTGGTAGGCCAAGTTGAAACATAAAACCATGGTTTAACAATTATGACATGAAAACGGGGCCATAGAAAGTCTAAAGGTCTTAGTTACACGCTGATTAATAGGACTGGAATTTAGAGTGTTTCCATCCCAAAGAGGCTTTTTCTACTAATGTATATTTTATTCCCCAAGGAAAATGACAATTTTGAGTGTCTGATAATCTAATATTTGCCAAACTGAGTTCAGTAGGTTCATCAATGCTCTGCTAACAGATCACCACTATAGACAGGGAGCAGAATCTGTGTGTGTGTGTGTGTGTGTGTGTGTGTGTGTGTGTGTGTGTGTGTGTGCGCGTGCGCGCGCACCAGTATGAGAATTAATGGGAATTTGTTATTTCTAAAATTCCCAGCACCCAACATTTATAAAAAGTGTTTTTTCCACTATATCTTTTTCAGTTTGACAGGGTGTAAGTCATATGTCCATCTCGTCGTCCCCCCTCCTACCCCACCCCACCCCAACCAAAAAAAAAAGTCACCAGAAGACTTCATCCAGTAAGACTATTTCAAAACTCAATTCAAAGTGACTTAATATGACATAGGAATGTCACATTAAGAAAGTGGGTTTTAAAAATACACAAACTTTTCTGAATAAAAATGAGTATTGTACCAAATAAAATAGCTACCCCAGGCAACAATATACTCATGCATCACTCAAAATTCTATTGTGGCTCCTCTCTTTAAATTGCCTTCAGGGCCTGTATCTCTTGCTTCTCTGGAGGAGTTTTATTGTTGGCAAATCTCACTGTTTGATTTGATTTTTGGGAAACAGCCCAAAATTATCTGGTGCCAGTGCTGAAGGACGCACACGATGAGGCTGAGACTATGTAAATTAAGGAAAGAGGCATGGGGCTGCAGAGACAGCTTAGTCAGTAAGAGCTTGCTATGTGAGCCTGAAGACCTGATTCTGACCCAAGAATACAGAGAGAACACAAGGCATGGTAGTATGTGCTTTTAAGCTAGGCATTGGGAAGGTAGAGACCCATGGATCCCTGGGGCTCTCCAGTCAGCTAGCCTACCCTACTCAGGTGAGCTCTGGGCCAATAAGATTCCCTGTCTCAAACTAAAGGGCAGATCAATCCTGAGGAGCTCTCTTGGGATCCACTAGCCTCTACATGGCCACACATGCTCACACAGCCAAATACAAAGAATTTAACATGGAGGTGTGACTGGAAAACAAGGGGTAGGGTTTTGTTGTTATTACTTTGTTTAGATTTGATTTGTTTGGATTTATGTTGGGTTTTGTTTTCAGATGGCATATCTTGTTACCCAGGCTTGTCTTGAACTCACTATGTAGTTGAGGATGGCTTTAAATTTTTGATCTTCTTGCCTCCCCTCCTGAATGCTGTCATTGTAGCCATGCACCACCACATCTAAATTTTTTATTTTTCTGCTAAATGTCTCTGTGTGCACGTATGTGTACATGTTAGTATGTGAGAGGGTACACCTACGCACGTGGGTGCTGGAGGATAACCTCAACTGCTATCTTTAGGAATGCTATCCACTTCCTTTAAGATAGAGATTCTCAATGGTCTTGAGCTCACCAGATGGTCTAGACTGGGTGATCACTGAGTCTCAGGGATTCTCCTACCCATCTCCTCAGTGCTGGAACTACAAGGGTGTTCCTCTTTACCGGGGATTTTATATCCATTATGAGGATCAAATTTAGGTCTTTGCACTTGCTAGGTAATTCCTGCATCAAATGAGCCATTCCTGAGCCCAGTGGTTTTCTTATTCTAAATAGAAAAGAAGCTCCAGGAACATGCCAGACCCATTGTTAACTAACAAGGACAGGAAAGCCTAAATGAATCTTGAAGTTGGATGAAGTTGTCTTTTATGTGACTCTACAATATAGAAATTGTCCTTTTTACTATCCATCCTTCTTTTATAGCCTTTCATGTGTAAAAGATCTTTTTAAAAAAGTTTATAATTTTCTTGGCCACAAGAACTAGTAAAAACCTATTGCTGAAAACAGTACACCCTGTGGTCATAGGACATAGAAAAATAAACCAGGAACTAAGCTAGAAGCTTCGTCCCTGCTGGATAGTTTTCATGGTGCCAGAAGATGGACTTGTCATCAGCCATAGTACTCAGTGTGAAGTACATATTGAACAATGCAGCCAGGAAAGATGAACCTGCTCATGCAGTACTATTGGAGTAACCAAGCTCTTTCTGATTCGATTTGAGAATTCACATCTTCTACCACAAACCTGGTCAAAAGCCCATGGCTAGAGAAGTCATAGGTCCTAGTGGGGAAACTACTGCTGTTGCTCTGCCAAACTGACACAATGTGACTATCAAATCACCTTTTAAATAACTAGGTTTATGCTCATAAAATAGTGCTGTTGTCAGCTATGGTCAGAGAAGCTTTTTATTGTAATGGTTAGCAGTAACTACAGAAACTCACGATACTGAGAATAGTAAGTGTTCAACCTGAATGGGATATCTTTATCACCCCCACCAAGACTCAGAGAACACCAGAGAAGATGGAGCAAAGAGAATGGAAGAGCTGGAGAAAGAGGTGTGGGGGTGGTGTGGAATGCTGGCTTCTGGGCATCATAGGCTCTTATGTCTGGGACTCACAGCAGTTGTGATCACCAGTGCAAAATTGGGTCTGTTCATATCTGGAAGTAGATGGGCTATGCAGCTCCTTGTGAAGCAAGGAGGGAACTTTACTTAGGTGGTGGCCACTGCTAAGGAGTTCAGGCACCTGTAATCAACCATAATGACATTCATATGGTCATAAAGAAACAAAAAAGACATGAAAACAGAAGGGGAGCTATTGAGGAAGAGACTAAGTTGTAGTGGGAGAGAACAGCAAGAGAGGGTAGCTGGAGGCTGGAGAAATGGTCCAGCAGGTAAAAGCACTTGACATCAGTCACAACCTGAGTTCAATCCCCAGGACCCACATGGTAGAGGTGGAGAACCGATTTCTCCTAAAGTTGTTCTTTGAATTCAGCATGTATGCTGTGGTGCATGCCCTCCCTCTACACACACACACACACATACACACACAAATAAGTACATGCAATAAAAACCTTAAAAAGAGAGAGTAACAGGAATGAAGTGTGGACATAACCAAAATACATTATGTACATATATGAAAACGTCATAGTAAACCCTTTTTTGGTTTGTTTGTTTGTTTGTTCTTTGTTTTTCGAGATAGGGTTTCTCTGTGTACTTTGGAGCCTGTCCTGGCACACTCTCTGTAGAAGAGGCTGGCCTCAAACTCACATAGATCTACCTGCTTCTGCCTCCCAAGTGCTGGAATCACAGTTGTATACCACCACCACATTGCAAAAACCATTATTATATACAATTAGTGTATGCTAATAAAAGACATTTTAAAAATTAGTCAATATTTGCAAGGCTTCTGGGATAAAACACTCAGTCTTTGATTCATGTCAGCCACATGAAGAGTGAGACACTGTGAAGACCTATACTGCCTAAAAATTGCACTCCTGGTAATATCACGAATTTCCTTTTTTTCCCCAGTCTATAAAGATTTTCCTGGAAATGTAAATGTTTCTCCTTTTCAATAAGCATCACTAAAATATGTAGGAGAAAATTCCTGTCCCCAAAGCAGATGAAAGAGTCACGGGTCTTTAAAGTTAGCATAGAATGCCTTTCCATTACGCAGCTGTGTCTCTAATGCCCCCTTGTCCCTCCCCTGTTAAGCCACACAGGGAAGTCCCTTTAGACTACACACATAATTAACTCTTGACAGAAATAAGCAGAGTCAGCCTGAGGCTCCCTTAAATTTCACTTAAGAAATTCCAATTTCTGGAGGGGGAGATTAGAGGAAGAGGACACAGGCCTGCTGCTTTCTCAGCATTCCCAGTGGCTGAATTTTACATGAGTTTATGAATATGTCCCCAGCCAACCAGTGGCTGCATCTGCTGTGTGTAGTGTCCTATGTGGATGTGGAGGGAGCTGCAAAATAGCATGAAACAAGAGTATCAACAACTTCTCGTTTTATTGGAGTCACTGCAGATTCTAAATGAGATCTGTATATGAAGAGGGTCAGACTGAGGAGCTAAAGAAGATGATGGGGGAGGGGGGGTTCCATTATGAATAGCAACATAAAACAGCAATAGATATGGCCAGATGAAACAGTGGTGGGAAAAGAAAGTCTCCCATACCAAGGTTAAGGAGGGACCTAGAAGACGGCAGGGAAAGGCTTGTCTGACATTCACTATCCACTTTGGGAATTGACTAACTTCAAGTACTGTTTGGACCACCATGAGAATCTCTACATTTAAGGTGTATGACATCATGCCTTGACACTTGCATAGTGCAATGATGACTAGAGTCAAGCAAATTAGCATAGCCATCGTCTTCAATAGTTATCCGTTATTTGTGAGCAAAGAACATTAAAAAACACACTGTTACGAGCATGTTTTTCCATCTGCCTGGACCCACAGTCGCACCAGCCACAAATAACACACAGAGACACTGTATTAGATATAAAGCTGTCAGCCTGTTACTAGCATTTCTTATTGGCTAGCTCTGTCTTAAATATTAACCCATTTCTATCAATCTAAATATTTCCACGTGGTCTTATCTTACCAGAGAGAGGATAGGAACCTCTGTTCTCTTGGTCCTACATTTCTAATCTCCTCCTTCCTCCTCTGGAATTCTCCTTTTCTCCTAGTCCTGCCCATCTTTCTTTCCTATTGGCCAAGAGGGCTTTATTCATTAACCAATAAGAGAAACATATTTACAGAATGACATCTCCCATCAACACACTTTCTTGAACAATTTCCAGGATACAGTGCATTTGAGACAAAAATCCTTCACCACCCCTCACACCCCCCCCAATCTTATTTTTTTCTCTCCCAACTGCACAGTAACCCCAGGTCTATTCTTCATGTGTATGTGGGGGGGGGGGGGGTGAATGCACATGTGCCAAAAAGTGTGTGTGGATATCAGAGGACAACTTTCAAAAGTTGGCCATCACCTCCCACCTTCATGGAATAGGACATCTCTTGATGTCTCTGTTGAGCTGGCTAACTGACCCATAAACTTCCAGGTGCTTCTCCACATACACACAGTGACAAACACATAGCCTAGGCTGGCCTTGAACTTAGTATGTAGCCAAGGTTGCTCTTGGCTTCCTGATCCTCCTTATCTGTCATCTCACCACAATGAGATGACAGATAAGTTCCACCATACCCAATAATTGTGGTGTTACTAAGGATTGAATTCAGGACTTTGTGTGGTCCATGCAAGCACTTTGCCAAGTGAACCATACCTGCATTCCAACAAGCCTCAACTCACAACTTAGAAAATAAAAATATATAGAACTTTATGTAGCCTTCTAGGCACCAAAATATGTTAAAAACAAACAACAAAATCCCACCTCTTGGGAGTCAAAACAGGAAAGATTAAAGTTACTGAGAGTGTTGGAATTAAGGTTGAAGGCCAGACATTTTCACTCTGTGACTGAAACCCACAGCTAGGAATACATGCCACATTGTGACTTGGAATGGACACACCCATGCCCACGCCCACATCACAAAATAGATGCCTAAACAACATTAAACCTTCATAGGTACAGTACCCTCAGCTATTTATTTTTTTCTGTTTGGTTTTGTGGTATTCTATTTCTGTTGTAATGTTTGTAATGTTGTATTTCATTGCATGAATTTGGAGAACACTGCTCTAGACCATAGTGGTGTCCTGACCCTGAAATCACACAGCCTGCTCCAAGGTGAGTCTGCCTGCCCTCCTGCCTGCCTGCCCAAGTGTGGAATCGCTGTATCAGAGATGCCAGCTCATTCCAGAAGACACAGCTCACCTTGTGCTCCAAAACTGTATCATGGCCACCTAAGCCTGCATATCTCACTTCCACATTAATGTCTAGTGAGAGTTTATCTGAACAATGCCGCCCTATCTTCCAGACAGTCTAAGAAAAAGCTCTCTAGCCCTTCAGGCAGTCTGGGTTTACAAGGAAAGTAGATGATGACACTGATGTGCTGTTAGGAAGTAAGGCTTGGTGAAGGCAGGAGGTCACTGGGTGTGTGTGCTCCAGGATCATGTCTTATCCAGATAATGTGTTCACTCTGTTCTCTCTCCCTCTCCCTCTGCCTCACCACCCCCACCCTTTCTAACTCTTTCTTTCCCTTGGCTGCCACAAAGTACACAGTCTTCTTCCACAGCATGCTTGCTTTGTCAAACACTGTAAACCAAATGCAACCAAAGAACTACAGACAAAAATCTCTAAGAGTGGCTAGCCAAAATAAATCCTTTCTCTTTTTAAATTCTTTGTGTCAGGTACAAGCAAAGGCTAGGATCCTTCTTCCAGGCACAAAGTACCCATTTGTATTCCAGACAACCCTGTTCCTCAAGGCCACCTCGTTCTCTGGTCTTTACCATGACCTGCACAATGGAGGAAAAAGTTCAGAAATTCTTAGCCAAATTTGGTGTAAATAAAGTCACTTATAAAACTGTTTGCTCACCACTAAGGGTTATTTGTGTGTGTGTGTGTGTGTGTGTGTGTGTGTGTATAAGAAAAATGTTTATGATTAAGTTGAGGAATAATAACATAGCATCACAGAAATTTGGCTTGTCAGAGTTCACAAACTATTTGAAAAATTTTTATCAATGATCATCTGTGTCAGGGATTGTTACAGATCCTATAATTAATTATCTTGAGATTCCTGGTCTCAAAACCTAAAGTCTTCTGGAATGACAAACAAGTAATTCACCTTCACAATGCTGTTTGGTGAAGGCTATAAGAGCGATTAAGCCTGTGATTGTACAGACTTCCAAAGAAAATGGGAGGTAGAGGCTTTAGAGGAGACTGGAATCTTCAAGGTACTGCAGGGCTAGTAGCCCTTAAGCTGATTTGAAGAATTGGTGCTCTTGCTCCCAAGGGAAGAACAGCACAGGTATTCTGAGACCAAGAAACCAGTACAGAAGCCCAGGGGCATACAGCAGGACAGCAGAGGCCCTCTGCATTCTTTCAGATGTTGAACGAAAGTCACACGAAGGAATGGAAGCTAGAGAAAGTGCTCAATCCCAGAATTGTCTGCCATAAATAAACAGGGAAACATATTTGTGATTTATTTAAACACTGTGAACTGGAAACCTCTTCTTTTCCATTGTTTCCTCGGGTTTTGAGAGTAGAATCCATGGATCTAATAACAAATCTCATCCTTATTTATCAAACATCTTGTGTTCAGCATTGTTAATAAAGTGTGCACTGTGACTCAAATCCCACACAAGGTTATGTCCACAATGGGGCCATTTAGAACAGATGAGTACAGGGAAGTGGCTGGCTTAGGGGATTTCAGAGGATACAAATCTACCTACAATTATAAAATACACACTTGGAGCTGGGAAGATGGTCTAGTTGGTAAAGTACCTAACAAGCATGCAGACCTGAGTTCAGATCCCTAGAACCTGTGTTAAATCCAGCCAAAGAGTGTGATTTGTAACTTTAACACTGGGAAGGCAGAGACAGGCAGGACCCTGGGGTTTTCTAGCCAGAAAGCCTAGAAGTATTGCTCTTGTCCATGTGTGGATATTGACAGTGTGTGCAGAAAATGTACACCATGACCTTCTTACCCCAGATATTTATAACCTGCAGGTTATTCACCTCCCGAGATGGTTCCTGCCAAGATTAGCTAAACCTGTCTCCTTGTTCAGCTATGTGAAATAATCCCCACTCTCTATTCTACTTTATCACAGCATGCTGAGGTTTCTCATCAGAGAGCCAAGTCTACCCAGGCAGCTGATTTTGTGTCTATCTTTTCTTCATCCCCTTACCACCCAAGTCAGTTCTGTCCTGGAAGCTGCACAAAAGGCTTGGCAGTGGAGAGTGATTATAGAAGACAACCAGGGTTTCTCTGTGTAGCCCTGGTTCTCCTGGAGCTCACTGTTGAGTTCAGACCAGGCTAGACTCAAACTCAGAGATCTGCCTGCCTCTGCCTACTCAGTGCTAGAATTAAAGGTGTGTGCCACCACACCTGGCTCAAGACACCAAGTCTGGCTTTCACACTCATAGGTGCATACACAGGCGCGTGCGCGCGCGCGCACACACACACACACACACTTGAAGTACAAATTATCAATGAATGTTGCACCTGTAATGTCCTTAATGTCAATAACAAATCCTCCTTGACTTCACAATTATCCCTTACGAAGAAATGTTCTAAGGCAGAAGAACTCTTTTATGTCAGCATATAATTAGGCTGATTTCTGAACACCAAACACTTAGCACCTTTCTGCCAGCACTAGCATAGCTATCAGGGTAGTGCTCATTTAAACACTTTGCAAGGTAATCTGATAGCTGACTGTGCTGTGGTCATTCTTAGAAGACTAGCTGGGGAATGAATCAGCCATAGTGCATGAATTACAAGAAAAGTGCTGTTGGTGTTAATTACCGGCACCCTCTGAATAGAAGTCTTCTTCTAATTCCTGTTAAATCGTAATGTTACAAACCATGGGTTATTTTAACTGGGACTGAAGCTGCTGGGCTTTGGGAGAAGCAGGTAACTGTGAACAGTTGGGAGTCTCACCAGCTAACAGGAAGTGGAAGGTCCACCCTGAGGTCTACAAAAGGTTAAATTGTTTCTTTTTGTATTGGGGCTCCCTATACCCTCCCTAAGTTAGTTTTGTGAGTTGCAAATGCCAGCTGAGTGTGGGTGTCCTATCACCATAGAAGTCTCCAGCTTGCCCCAAGATAATGACCCCGAGTTGGAACAGGAATTCCTGGCCACACTTTCTCTACTAATCTCCCCACCCCCAGTGTTCATGGCTGCATTTCAATGACTCATAATTTCCAAGTATGATCAGCATGCCAATAGGAAGGACTCAGTCACCGGGCAGAGCACCAGACTGAAGAGCTGACCAAGACCTCGACAAAAACAGTCACCCCGGATAGCAGGACAGCAGCAGTTTAGAGACCTAGAGCACAAGAACAGCGTTTGAATTGCATCCTTGTTATTCCCTTGCTGCCTCAACACACCAAGTGTGCCCCTTCTTCTTACATCACACTGAAGGCGGCTCATGGCACCAAACATGTCCTGATCACACCATACTAGCTGGGGGGATGCCAATGCTTTAGACCAACGGCTAACTTTCTAGTCTCTAAAAAGAATGAAATCATTTGCTGAAAACTCTCAGTGAATAATGCTTCGGGATTTACACTGGCTGGGAACACTCTTCTGGACTTGTGACAGAGCTCATATGAATCTTAGGGTTTCCTACACCCTAAGGCCAGGATGTTCTAGGCCTCCTGCCATTATGAAATAGGCTCTCAAATAGCACACACATTTCACTGTTCAACCAGCCTCAAACAGGAAACTACTCCACCCTCCCACTTTCCTGGGTAGAGTCTCATTTTTTTTTTTTTTTTTTTATAAGAAAAACATAGCTTACTTGATGGGTTAGAAAGAGAGACAGAGAAGAGGCAGAAAAAGAGAGAGAGAGAGAACATAAAGTTGGGTGGGTACAGAGATGAATGTAGAGGATCTGGGAAGAGTTGTGGGGGAGAGGGGAATATGATAAAATACACACTATAAAATTCTCAAAACATTAATAAAATATTTTAATGCAACTTTATAAAATTCCCCATTCTTTCTAAAATTTATGTTCTTTTATGTGTCAGCATCTTGCAATTTTAAAGATACCAGCAGTTCACTGAACCTATTATCTGTTGCTGTTCTGTTATCATCACATTCACAGAATAGATGGATAAAAGGCAGCCTGTGACAAAGGGTAAATATTCTTGCATCAATCAGTTTAACCTCTCAGACAACATTGTTTTTTTTAAATGATTGTATATATGTATATGTATGATGCATACATATGTGTAAGTAGAATGTATATATGAGAGAGTCTATACCCATGACACAGTACATGTGTGGAAGTCAGAAGACACCTTTCAAGAGTCTCTCCTTCCACCATGGGTCTCTGAGAAAGTACTCAGGCCATCCGGCTTTTGAGGCAAATGCTTTTACCCATAGAGCTGCTCGTTATCCCCACACCAAAAGAGTAATATTCTCTAGAGACTCATTGAACTAGTAAGAAGTTCAAAGTCAGGCCCTAGAATTATAGGCACTGGGTCAGTTACTCATAGACATTATCAGGAAAGTCTCTGTTAGTGCTTGGGATTTCAGTGTGAAAATAGATGGATCAATGGATGGATAGGTAGGTGGATGATGAATGAATGGATGAATGAATGCATAGATACATGAATTATACATGGATGAATGGAGAGATGGATGGATAAATGGATGAAAAGGAGATAGATAGATAGATAGATAGATAGATAGATAGATAGATAGATAGATAGATAGATTATATAGAGGAGAGGTTGTAGATTGATAGAGGGTGGGTGGATAGATGGATGAATGGTGGGCAGATAGACAAGAGAATGAGAAAAAAAAAAAAAAAAAAAACAACCAAGATCAAGCCCTGTGCAATTCATCATTATGAGACCATTTGATAGGATTGAAGCCGATAAATCCAAAGAAGCCAGGTCTCCCTGTATAGATTCTCTTGATTCAGATTGTGAAAGACCACAAGAATTTTCTCTGTGGTCCTTCTCTATCTTGACTCCTGAATAAAGATATTGTCAAAAATTAGGCTGGATTCATGGTGGCGTTCAGAAAGTGAACTATGTAGGGAAATGTGGAAAACAAGAAACTTAATTTACACATATAGAAACTGAACCACAGAAAAATCAAGAACATTGTAGAGCTCTTTAACAGCCAACTCGAGCTGGAGTAGCCCTGGCCAGAGTCCCAGCGTGTTCCTCAGAGCCAGGAAAGCTGGTCTGTGTAGGAACTCTGAGGCTCTTGTGCATGTTGATTATCTATTTTCGGTCTCTGTGACTGCAGATGAGATGTGAAGAAAATTTCTTCATCCTATCCTGTGACAGCAAGAGAAGGGTTGGATGGGATAAAATCCGTTCTGACACAAATAACACAGCAAATTGTTGAGAAACGCTGGTATGTTCACATTGTAGCACTATTGTTAGCCAATACTTCCACTGTTTTTCTAACTACAGTCAGGTGCAAGGAAAAAGAGACACCTACTCTTCATAAAATATTTACTGAGAGTATAGTTTGTCACTCAGGAACCAAGTTATATCCTGTTTCCATTTTTTTTTTTTTTTTTTTTTAGTGCCAGTTTTTGTAAAATGGCCTTTCCATAAATACAACTTATTGGGGAATGTTGTGAGATTCTCCCAACATTAAAAATGAAACTGTTCTGGTTGGGTCCTTGCTGGCTTTTTTGAGTGGGAAGAAAGCAAAGTGAAAACCATCAGAGTTTTGAGAGCCCTGAATATGTTACTGAAAATTATTTTAGTCGATGCTCTTATTTCATCCTTTCTTCAGAAAGATCAAATGCAAGTCATTCAAAATTTCCCAAGGTATGAACAGGTCTCAGTGTCCTGGCTGTTGAGAGGAAAGAACAGGTGTGGGAGTGAAGAGGCAGGGCCTGCTTCTCTGAGCTTCACATACAGTCATCCTGCCTTTGGCTTTCCCCACAAATATTCCGAAAATAGAAGAATATGTGTGTTTAGATTAATAGCATTTGGAATGTCACTATCCACAGAGCACTTTTCTAGCATGAATAGGAACAGAAGTCTAGTCCTCAGCATAGTGTTTGTTTAAAGGCTTTCTAATTGTAAGCTAACAATTGGCATGTGTTGAGTGACATGGTAAGTCCTAGGCTGGCTACTCTGTGTAAACTAGCTTCTTCCAACTTTAGGAACAGATGCTACTTTTATTCCCATTTTATAGATGGAGGCTGTGAGAGACAAGAAATCCTGCCCAGGGCACATGAGTGGCAAAGTTAAGGTGGCAACCCAAGCAGTATGATTGCCACACTTCACCTGCTGGAAGCAGCAGGGGTCTTTTTCAGTATGGGGGGGGGATCTGCTTATGAAGTCATTGGGGACTTTTGTTTGATGAACCTGACAGTCTGAACAGTCAGATCATGTTGCTTAACACAATGCAAGCTGCTCCAGCTAGTTCCAAAGCTCAAGGAAGTCAAGATTTGTTCATTGTTTGTGTCATGGGTGACTGTAGATCACTCGTTCACTACCCTGAAAAGCCCATGGAGCCCCAGGTTCTAAGGGCACCTATGTCACAGATACCTGGGATCCTGAGCTCAGAAAAGGGAGTTTGGTGTTTGACAGGCCAGGTACATACCAGCCATCTCTCTGTGACTCAAATGGAGCAGATTGTCTAAAACCCAGGAATGAATAGCAGACTTAGGCTCAGGGCTTTTAACTGACTTTCTTATTTCTCTGATGGCCAACAATTATTTTTTATAATGGTTTAAGTTCTGAAGATCTCTCCCAAGCTATCATTCTCTGGTTATTTTTAGACAGCGCAGCCTGCACCAGAATGCATTGTTCTTCTGTGCTCACCTGCACTGGTAACACTTGCTCTGGTTTCTATTTATGTGGGTTTGGATTGTGCTCAGACACTTAATGAGGCAAAGCTCTATGAATCTTTCGCTCCATTTCAATGTCTAATGTAATCAAATACCAGCAAAAGCAGCTTACTGACAGGGAGATTTATTCTACACAGTCTAAGGATTCAGTCCATTGTGGCAGGGAAAACATGGTGGTATAAGCAGGAAATATGGATGTCAGTGTTCATTCAGGCAGGGATTCCCACCTCTGGGATGGTATCGCCCACATTCAATGGGTTGGGTCTTTCCATCTCAGACAGCCTAACCTACAAATCCTTCACAGATGTGCATAGAGGTTTGACTTCTGGGTGTTTCTAGATCCTGTCAAGTTGACAATTAATACTAACAGCATTAGAGAAGAACTTTGTCTTGGGTCTTAGCTTAAGAACCAAGCTTCTCTTCTGATGAATTTTCTTTTTTGAAACTATTCTACATTCTGGATTCTTAAAATATGTCCTATTTCCCATGTGACTTATGCCACTGGGAGTCTCAGAGCCACAGTGTTCCAGACATAGTGCCTTTATGGTAGTTATTAACATGTGGATTAATAATTATGTTTGTGTACAAATTTTATTTGTTTTTATTACTTTTCTATCAGCAGCAATGTTTCTTTTACTCTGACTGTTTCTATTCATTTTTTAAAAATTGGTTTTGCATTTTAGGGAGGGAACTATAAAACCATTGTGATTTAATATGAGGAAACATACTAACTTTATGTGCCTGGAGGGCCAGCTGGTAATGTGATAATATGTGGGATTTGGAGGTAGAGACTGAGTTCCACTTCAGTTACAGGGGATATTCAAAAAGATAAATGTGATAGATGTCTCAGTGCCCACTGCCCAGGAAGCTGTGTGAGCAGCTGCCCCTGTCAGGTCCATTATATTCCCGGTGACTTTGTCACAACATCTTAGAAGTGACAATGCTGAATGTCACAGATATAATTAAAATGCCCTCTTAGGTTCTTTTCTTACAGAGGAGCATGAACACATAGAATTCATGGGAATAGTTCAGAAATGAGCCACGTACTCACATTGAAAATGTACTGAGGCCACTCAGCTGGGTGACTTCAGTGAAACCTCTCTGGGCCCATTGAGTGTTTATATATAACATAAAGGCACTGGACCACAGGATTAGATTATCTTTTCCCATATGATAAACTTGTAATAAATGTTCCATATACATGAAAACAATTGGAAACTTCCCCAAGACTTTCGGTTGGTGGATTGTTTGTTTGTTACAGGCTATCTTGTAGCCCAGGCTAGCCCTGAAATCTGAATGTAGCCAATAAATATGAGGTTCTGAGCTTCCTGTCTGTACCTTCTAAGGCCTAGGATTATAGGAATGAGAACCACACTAGATTTATGCAGTGCTGGAGATCAAATCTGGGGCATCCTGAGTACTAGAAAAACAAGGACTCTACCATCTGAGCTATAGCCCCAGGTCTTCTTCAACCATTTTTTTTTTTTTTTTTTTTTTTTTTTGGAATAAAGAATTGTGTCTAGAGAAAAGAGTTAAAAAGTGACCCATATGAGCCAGGCTAACACTGAAGGTGTGCAGGAGTGTCTGTGGTCATAGAAAGCTGCTGGTCTCTCCACTCTGAAGAGCAGGTCATCTTCAGTATATAAAGGTGGGATTTTGTATAGCTGGGATGTGTTCATATTAGCTAGAATTTGGCTGGGGCACTTGGACAATTAATCTGTGTTTTGCTTTCAGGAATCTGATACATTGTATGAACACCACAGAGATTTTTCCCCAGCAGGCTGGAGTCACCGGTGGACAGTGAGCAATACAAGTGAGGTGCTGAGAAGGTGCTGAGAAGCCTTTGCCAGCTCTGCTTGGGTCCTGATTACCTAAGTCAACATGACCTTCCAGTGGCTGCCAGAGAGACACTGAGCCTGCAACATGGAGGGTTTGCTTATAGTTCATAAACCACTGCTAAAAATGCATTGTATGGTGAAATAAAAGATTGGCTAATCAGAGAGCCATGCTCAAATATTGTGAAACCCTGAGGCAAAAGAGATGTTCCCCTCAGCCTCATTGGCCACACAAGCCATGATCTGAGGCAAGATGTAGCCAGACCACCATGGTCTAATGCGTCTTAGTTACTGCTTTCAAATTAAATCTGCTTGGAAAAAGGAAAAAATGGAAAAGATTTCAATTTTGTTTTGTAATTTTGTTATTCCTGGAAGAAAAGACTTTGTTTTGCTTGTTTTGTTTTTACATTAAGTGGGCAGATCATATTTTGTGTAAAAACAATGCACAGATACCAGAGACAAAACAATAGCAACAATAACAAAATCCTTCTCAGTTCTGCCTGGCAACTGGGCACTGAGGCAGTAAGGACACAAATATTTGTGACTGGACTCTAAGGTGCTGACTGACAGAAAGCAGACTTCTCCCTAGGCTTCACATTTTACAACACAAGCTCCATGTAGATGAAGAAATGCTAGCCCTATTTTTCTTAAGTCACAATGAATGCCGTTAAATTCTTTTTGGACTTCCTTTACAAGATCATTTTGGTTTTTTTGTTTGGTTGGTTTTTCTTTTTAGGGTAAAGGCATGGGAATTTCCCAACTGCCATGTTCCACTTCACACCTCATATTGTCTTCTTTCTCTTCTCATTTCATTTTCACTGCAGACCATGGGAAAGGCAAGTACATTATTTGGCAGCCTCTGGGCAAGGACTGAGGAAAATTTGACTAGTAACTACTCCAGTGAAGCAAGAGTCTGGAATGGAGACTTAGAATCTCACATAACTGACTAGGGAAAGGCTAGGTCTAAACCATCAATGGGCTTACATCTGTGCCTTTTACTTTTTGTTTTTGTTGTTGTATGTTGCATGTGTTTGCAATGTTCACATGTGTGTTTCCTCATTCACTCTCCATGTTATGTTTTGAAACAAAGTCTTTCAGTGGGTCTCAAACTCTCTGATGCAGCTTATGAGTCTTAATGTGAGACACTTTTTTTGTTTTTTTTCCAGGCAAAGACCTGATTTTTTTAAGCTACCCTCTTCCCTTCTGTGGCAATGAGCCAATTGAGTCATATTGTGATTTCAAACTTGCACCAAATGGAATAAGACAGTCACTACCTGCATTAGAAATAAACGTCAGAGGTCATCTTGGCCATGTGTGCTTGCTAGCCTTGTCTGGGTTCTGGTACACCCTATGTAAAAAAAAGAAGTTTCCTTGCCACCTTGCTTTGCATGTGTTCCTTTGTTGACATCATCCTGTCTTATCTCTCCAGTGCTTTCTGGGGACAAAGCAGGTCCTCCCATTGCCTTGTAAGTTCTCCACTGACAGAAACATCCCCCTAAACCCAGAATCTGCATTTTGATATTGCTTAAACAGAGCTATAGTATTTCTGACATAAAGAAGTCCCATGGCTGAGTCCTTCCATGACAAACTGTTGTCTTGCCTCTCCCTTCATCTTCTTATTAGTGAATTTGCTGACATACATTTAATTATGGAAGACTAAACACTCCAGAGTTAGAACTGAAAGAAGTGTCACCTCACCCCCAATAGCACAAAGTTATGTCTCCTTACTTTTATTTGTTGATGAAAATTCAAAAGCCATACTAAACAAGAGTGTTAAATTGTATCACAGTATTAGGTAAGAAATCTCAATGCATAGTTAGCTCACACACCATTCACACAACAAAGCAAACGGCATTTCAAAATAGAGAAAGTTAAAAACCACAGTTTCCTGAGTCCTGTTTACAGATCTCATTTGTTAAAGCAAAGCCCATCCCTCTTGGTAGTTCCTGTTAGGTTGGTGTCCATGACAAGACACAGAAGTGCTAGGATGCTTAAAACACAAATCAAATAACAAATTTCAGCATCACAGCTACCCGGAGAGGCAACAGTTAATTTGAGTGCCTGAGCACTAGATAGACTCTGAGGCCAAAGACTAAAAGGTAAGATTTCAGTGAAAATGTTTCTATGCTTTGTACCACACAGCTGGAAATGAGGGACTGAGTTACTGGAGAATTTGAATTATGTGTGCATGCAATCAAGAACAATAAATAGATCTGTGTCCAGGAATAACAATTCCTCAGATGTGGATATGCATAGTGTTTACACAGAATACACCAAGATTCTCTGCCCCAAACTCAAAACAGGGTATAACATGATTGCCTGCCACTTTGCTAACGCATTTGAGAGGCTCCTGGGAAAGGGCCAGCCCCTGTGAGCCCACCTGAGTAACCAGGAGCCAGGTTTCTCAGAAGAGTATGTCTTCTCAAATCCTGTCACTTAATTACAGACTTTACTTACTCAGCCAGCTTTCCACAGGACAACTCCTGATGCTTACTCTGAAACACAAAAGACAAACTGTTCTCATTAAGAAAGGTGTAACTGTGATTACATTGTTTCTCTCTCCCTTTTGCCTTGCATTCTTTTTTGTGGCTCAGGTTGTCTCAAAAATAAGAGCAGAGTTGAAACTAGGTGTGCAGTGAGCCAAGGGTAGAATTTACCCCTTGACTCCCAGCTCTTTGATGACAAGTCTGACAAGAGAAATAGTTGTGTCACAGTGTGACCAATGCAGTGTCTTCTTACTTTCCTGAAAACATTTGTCCTTGCTACAAGTAGCTTAGAGGTTAGAATGAAGGTCTGGCAGGCAGGATTTGTGATGGCTATTATTAGAATTGCCACAGTTTTATCACACAGGGGTTAGCCTGAAGCAGCATGGTTTATTGGAGAAAGGATGTGACTGGAACTGACCTGTTGGTGAATGAGAGATGGTGCATACCAGGACCATTCATCAGCCACACTCAAAAGCCGGGTCATTTCTGGAAAGCCAGTGCATCCTTGACCAACATGGCATGGCTAACAGGGTCTGATTCTCTCATCTGCAGGGGAACAGCAGAAGAACCCTACTGGGCCACTCTCTATAGCTTCCTACAGTGGAGACCAAAGTTCTTCAAGATATTTTAGTGTAATTACATTTTATTTTAAAATGCGGTAAATATTTTAACAGTCAAAAATCAAAAACAAAAAGAGGTCTAAGCAAAGCTGGAAGAAGAGATTGTAGCTTTGCTTTCCAGTTGTGCTTCTGGGTCAGTGAACCAACTAAAAGTCCTCACTCTGGGCATGAGAGCAGATGTCCCAGGACGACTTGCAGGAGTCAGTTCTCTTCTACCATGTGAGTCCTGGCAATCAAACTCAGGTTATCAGACAGCAAGTACCTTTAACCGATAAGCTTATTGCTCGAATTCCCAGCTCTGACATCACAATCAATGCTGGACCAAATAAATTAGAAAAACAGCGTTATAAAAGAACTCTATTCAACCTAATTCCAAGTGCCTAGGCTCTAAATGGATTTGTGAGAGAGCAAAGAACAAAAGGCAACAAACATTTTAGAAAAAAAAAAGTGCTACGATCACCTTCTGAACAATAAAATGAATGAAATGAGCTAGACGTATTAAAACACACTGGGTCAGCCCAGCATTACCCCCCAGAAAACACAGATCCAAGACCCTTCTTCACCATCCAGTTCCTTGAACAGCTCTACTCGCTCCTAATCCATAGCCCTAGGACCTACTACTTCAGAAACCAGAAAGCATTTTGGCCCATGACTGAGTTTCTAGACCTGAGGCTTACTATCCACCACATCTTTACTTCATAATTCTGGTTTTGCCTTCTTTTCCAACACCAATGCCCTGCCAGTTCAATTCCTGACAGAATGCCTATAGTAAGCTCAGAGTAAGTCATTTCTTCAGTTATCTATCCACTCAAGAAATATGTAAGTCACTTAAAAATTATGACTTACTTGCTTATTAAAAACAAGAAACACATGTTTATTATTTCTCGAACTTTGTGTAAAACTGAATGAGGTAAGAAAATATAAGGTTTTTGTCTAATGAGAGCTGGGCAAGCAACCCACAAATAGGTGTCAAATTAAAGTCTTTGGTAAGTTCTGAGGAGGAAAAGACAAGAAGCCCCAAAGGGAGGAGGGGATGATTTCTAAAGGTGAATGTCTTGGATAGCAACCTCCTCTTCTTTGGGATATCTCCAAAATCTCCATTCTAGAGTTCCTTTCTTGCCTGAGGAATTCTTGCTAGACTTCTGTCTAGAACATTTGCTGAGCTGCTCGCCTATCCTTGACACATCTCAGCCCAGTGCCATCAAACCCCAGTGACTTCAACAGAATGTAGCTACCATATTCCGACACAAGTTTTTAACAACTGGATCCAATACAAGGGAACATGTTTATGGCTTTCCAAAGAAAAACTTTGAAAGCAAAACTGACTTAAATGAGATGGATCTTTCTGAGGGTGGGTGGGAGGGCATTCTGAGTTAGCTCAAGGCCAACTGTGGGCAGGATCATCCTTTCTGCCTCACCTTTTGGGATGGGCCATGGGGTAGTAGGATATCACTGTTCTGAAGGTGGAGAAAACTGGCCCAAGCTGCCCTCCAGCGTGCATTTGTGCCAGTGACTGGAGGCCCAGGAAAGGCCCCACTGTGCTCAGCTGTCTCTGAGTGTGGCTGGTAAATACACTCATTGGTTTGTATTGACACTGAAACTTTAAGGGCTTATTATTTTAGGCCAAATCAAAATATCACTTCTTCAAAATTATTTTCCCTAAATGCCACATGCGTGTGGTCTGTGACAGCCCAGCATTTTGACACCAAAAATCACCTACTTTGGTTCTGTTAACAAACAGGGAAACCCACTAGCCAGGAATGCTAAACACGGGAGGGTGACAGAGCAATGCAGGAGAGCAGGACTCTGTCATAGGCTAGGAACACGGTCTCCTTCATTCTGTTTGGTGGTAATAATGTTCTATCGTCTATTATCTAGTGAAGGATAATCACAACCCAGGCACCTGTTAGAATCTGAGGATGAGGTAAAAAAACAAGATGACCACCTGTAGTCTCAACCTGTAGTGAACTTAGAACCTCCCAGAGAAAATGCAGTTAGCATAGGACACACCACAGGTGGAAACTGAGAGGGGACCCTACCAGATAAAAGGAACATCTTAGCCAGATATTGGAAAAGAAGCTAAGGCCTAATTGAGAAGACAAGACATAAAAGATGAAGTCACTGAATTCTCTCTCTTTGTGGCTCTCTCTCTCTCTCTCTCTCTCTCTCTCTCTCTCTCTCTCTCTCTCTCTCTCTCTCTCTTGTGTGTGTGTGTGTGTGTGTGTGTGTGTGTGTATCCTTGTATATTGTTGCTTGGCAGTGGTGGCACACACCTTTAATCCCAGAACTCAGGAGGCAGAGGCAGGTGGATCTCTGTGGTTCAAGGACAGCCTGATCTACAGAGCAATGCCAAAATGGCCAGGGCTACACAGAGAAACCCTGCCTTGATGCCCCTCCCCTCCCCAAAAATTGTCATTAGCCTGCCCTAAGAGGTTATTTGTTACAAAGCTGTCCTGATTATTACCTACCCAATGACCTGGACATGTGGTTGATTTAGATGAACTCCCTCATCTCTAAAGCACTGTGATAAATGCAGCCTCATATTGACCTCACTTTGCAGATTGTAGACAAGGAAGAAGACGTGCTTGAACCACTTCTCACTGGCACATAGTGCTATATATTTCCCCCTTCTTATAGTCAGCATCTATAAAAAGAAGTTTAATTAATTGTAGTTTTCATTTTTAAAATGACATGACTATAAAAGCAAATATTCACATGTTTTCATTTAATGCTCATATTCTGGGAAGATGGTTCAGCAGGTAAGACTGCACACTGTGCAAGGATGAGGCCCTAAGTAGACTCTCAAGGCCCCATGGGAGAAGCCCAGCTTGGCCACACACATGGGTAACACCAATACTGTGAGAAACAGAGGCAGGGCTTTCTGGGGCTTTCTGGCAACCAGCTTAGCTCCAGGTTCCGTGAGAGAAAGTGTCTCAAAGCAATGAAGTGGAAAGTGAAAGCAGAATCCTTTTGTCCTCTTCTGTCCTCCCTGTGCTCACCGGCATGTGGGTCTATACACATACATGTGTGCACACCCTGCTCTCACATATCACATATATTTTACACACACACACAAACACACTTCTTTATGCACTCACACCTGCACACATACACACACACACACACACACACACACACACACACACACACACACAAGAAACCTATACAATGTATCCTACGATCAGATGTAAATTATTTTGTAACAGGTATATTTACAAAGCATGAGTATACAGTTCACAGAGTGAAATGCTCTGGGTGTCACATGTGCTAAATGATCCATGATTTCTCTCCATTGGGACATACAGCAATTGAAAGTTGAGTGTGGATTTCATGATTATGTTCTTTGAGTGAGCAAATCAACTTAGCATTGCTTTGGGAAAATTAATTGGCACTTTTTACAATGTTTGCGATCTTGTTAATGGCATGGATGGTAAGTTTTATTCTGGTTCATAAATATTAGCCTTCTGAATCACAACTACAAAGAGGACAAGATTTCCTTTTTGTTGGAATCTGCTAACGAAGAGAAAAGGAGACCAGACCGACTGGAGGGCCCATCCACCCCAAAATCAAACAGGAGCCATGATTGTCCCCTCTGCTCCTTTGTGCAATGCTTTGCTGAGAAGAACTGGCCTTTTCTTCAAATTTGCTATGATTTATACCAGAGAATTCCTAATAACTGGAATTACTGTATCATATCTTGCAAACTACGACCTCCAATAGCCAATCAAAGCAGTTACCGGTGCAATCTGCTGTGTCTGTGTAGAATAACAACGCCAAGATACTCTTCCCAAAGCATTTCTACTTTCACTACTTTCAGTCTTGTAGGTCCCTGAACATTTCTCTAGAGTCAGTTTTCTCTTAAAACCTATAATGGCTCCCTCTTTTACCCTCTCTCTCTCTCTCTCTCTCTCTCTCTCTCTCTCTCTCTCTCTCTCTCTCTCTCTCTCTCTCTCTCTCTCTCCTATTCCTCCCCTGACTCAATCTTCCTAGTTCCATATGCTTTCCTCTCCACCCCTTTTCTTTCCCCAATTTGAGCAACAGTGGAGAGGCTACCAAAAATGCCCTTCCCTGATAATGCGATTGATGACTAACTTATCCACCATCATAGAGCCCTCATCTAGTAGCAGACACCCACAACTAAACACTGAGCCGAACTGGAACCCAGATGCAGAGAGAGAGAGGACAAGATCAGGCTACAGAAACCCACAGAGACAGCTGACCTGAACAAGGGGAGCTCATGGACCCCCAGAATGATAGCTGGGAAACCAGTATTGGACAGACTCAGACCCCCTGAACATGGGTCTCAGTTAGAAGGCCTGGGCAATCTAAGGGACCTCTGACAGTGGAACCAAGATGTATCCCTGGTGCACAAAAGGTCTTTGGGAGCACATTCCCCATGGGGAGATACTCCCTTAACTTAGAGGCAAGAGGGAGGGCCTAGTCCCTACTCCAAATGACTTAACAGATTTTGTTGACCCCTCCTGGAAGGCACCACTCTCAGTGTACAGTGGGGGGGATGGAAGGGTGGTGGGGGGGCATGGGAGGGAGGGAGAGAGGGAGGGAGAGAGAGGGAGCTGGGATCAATATGTAAAATAAGAAACAAAATAAATAAATCAAAAAACAAAAAAAAATTTACTTTCAAAACAAGGAGAGTCTACTTCTGTCATTGTATTCTCTCAAAGAGGAAGAGTGCATATTCTCCCACAAGATGTGAAATTGGTTGGGTCTGATTATCAGTCATGAGAAGAAACCACTTAATTTCTTTATTATTTGAAAAATGGGTTATTCTACCTGGAATGACTAAAAATCATAACAATAATGATTTCCTTTATTTGTACTATTAAAGATAAAAAGCCTTGGTTGAAGCGTTATGTGACTGTTTTATTTTTGTCATAGTCTCTTTTATAATTCACACGTTTGATGAAATAATTGTTTGAAGAAATGTCAAGAACATAATCTTTTGAGAGAAAAGTCTTGCCTCTGGACCATTTTGCTGTGTAGATATGCACAAAGCAAGGGCTTTTAAAAGTTAATTAAAAATGAAATTGCTGCAAGGAATTCAAAATTGTGACAGTATTCAGTAATATGGAATGGGAAGATTTTCTAGAAAAAAATTATTAGCACTCCAAACACTCCACAGACCAAAGTGCTTCCAGCTTGAAGTAATTACCATCAGCCAGGCCTTTGTCAAAGACTCATCCTGAATAAACCTGTTCTCATGAAATTTGCTTTGACAAATCTAGGCAGAGCGAGTCACTCCCTGTGATAACTAGGCACATGCTGTGCTGGAGATACAATATTCCAGAACATGGCCTCTGTTCTCCCGGCCCAGGAAGTGCAGGAGGAAATCACAGCATCCCAGTTCAGCCTAGAAACTGTCCTTAAAGCAATGTGAAGGGGTGAGAAGACATGCGCTGTTTCCATGGTTCTATAACACAGCCTCTATCCTTCTCCCAGACCAGTTCATTTGATTCAGATCACCCTGCACAACCCTCGACTTCTGTGTGTGTGTGTGTGTGTGTGTGTGTGTGTGTGTGTGTGTGTGTATGAGTATATGTGCAGTGTGTGTGTATGTGTTTGTGTGGTGTCTGTGTGTACGTATGTGTGTGTGTACATGTGTGTATGTATGTATGGTGTGTGTGTGGTGTGTGTATATGTGTATATATGAGTATATGTGCAGTATGTGTTTGTGTGGTGTCTGTGTATATGTATGTGTGTGTCTGTGTGTGTGAGATGTGGTGTTTGTTGTATGTGTATATGTGTGTGATGTGGTGTGTGTGTGTATATGTGGTATATATATATATATGTGTGTGTGTGTGTGATGTGGTGTGATCGTGTGTATATGTGTGTATTTGTGTATGGTGTGCATATGTGTGTGTGATGTGTGTATGTATATATGTGTATCTTGTGGTGTGTGTGTGTGTGTGTGTGTGTGTGTGTGAGCTAGAGATCAACATTGGGTGATGTCATCTACTGCTCCCCACCTCATATTTTGAGACAGGGTCTCTCATTGAGCCCATAGCTTACCATTTGACTAACCTGGATAACCAGTGAACTCCAGGGCAGCCTCTCCACCCTATTCCCACCCCCACCTAGCACTGGGGGTTCTCTGGGGTAAGCTCAGGTTCTCAGCAAGACAACACTAGCTTTTTACCCCATAGCCATCTCTCCAGCCATATTTTTTTCAAGTTTTTGAACATGCTTCTTAAAATTTATATTATCGGAGAACTGAGCGATTAGCTCAGTGGCAGAGCACTTGCTCAGCGTGTTCAGCCCCTAGTTCTGATTCTGGGCACTTCAAAACAAGCCAAATAAACCTCTGCATTAGTTTAATAAGTTACACCATAGTATGAGTAGATGTGGCACTTGACCAATGAGTGGCAGAGGGCTTTACCTAGCAGACTGTCTGGCAGTTACTGGTTTGAAGTACTTCCGGCCTGTGAGTTGGCTACTGTGCCTGGCATGTGCTTTCTCTGTAAGCACTCCATACCCAGAATATCAGGCATGACCTCTCTTGAGTATTTGCCCAGCAGTCAGGCTGTGTGCTGACTCATTCCCAGCCTCTCACCTTACCTCACTGACTGAGTTTATGTGGGTTAGAGTCTCTCTCTGTGGGCCTGGAGCTCAAGGTCTCTCTCACTAAGTGTATTTGACCTTATGGAAATGAGAACCCTGACCTTGGGCTCATTAACACTCTCCTGAACAGCTAAACTATTCAGCAGCTGGCAGGTCCCAATGATAACCTAAAACCATGTTGAGTTGATAGTAATGCGAAGGGCACAAAAGGCCATTCTTCTCTGTGCATGTCTGGTGACGTGAAGGAAGGCCTTGAATTCACACTCCCAACATCCAACATCGCAGCTTTCCTGTATTTCCCTTCTATGCCTCAAACAAACGCAGAAGTTGGAGATGTGAGTTTTACTCTATAAACAAGGATTTATTAAAAAAAAAAGTCACAATATTTCATTTCATCCCACAGGCAAAGTATACTTGAGTATAAGTCCTTAATCTTTGGAACTCACAGAATTTATTGTACAATCACCCTCTGGGGACTTTCCCAGACCATGTGCTTTAGACTGAATGCTCTTGTCCTCAGTACAGTCCCTCCACACAAGCCGTCATTTGAGCTAGGAGGCCATTTGGCAGATCTGCTTATTCCTGCCAACCCTGACACAAATCTTTGCTAGAGCAGAAAGCCCCGGAGTCTGAGGTCCAGCCTCTCCAAGCACAGTGTAGCCACTCACTTCCCAGTTCCCTGGAGTGGTAAGCAAAGCAGGATTCGTCTCCATGACTTGAAAGACAAGCTGGAGACCATTGCTCTTTCCCAGTCTCTATGATTCTTCTTTCTTCTGTATGTTTCTTCTACCTTCCTAAGCACAGCCTGGGGGTTGAACTTTTGAAGGGGAAAATCAACACATACAAAAAAGCAAGAAAATATAAAGGAATATCTCAATTCTGCAGACATATGCATTTCCCTGACAATACCAACACTATCAACCAGGTTTGGCACTGAAGTTATCACTGATGGAGAGAGAATTGAGGCTGATCCTTATATGCACTTCCCACAGCTCTGCTTTTCATGTCTGTAAAATGAGAACAGGTCTCAGCACAAGTGTTTTACAGTTCTATTTTGAGAACTAAAGAGACTAGCAGTTACTTGGTACCTTTTCCACTTGTTAATTCATCTACTTCTCCTGTAATCCTTAAAATGTATAGCAGTATTTTATCATGAGCAAAAAAACTTATATAATGTGCTCTTATTTAGTGTGACCTTTGCATATGCACACACACACACACACACACACACACACACACACACACACACACGCATATCTGCATGAGGAGCCAGTGGTCACACTCCAATGTCTTCCTCTAGAAATTGCCATCTTTTCTTTGAGACAGAGTCTCACCAAAAATAGAGCCCAAAGTTTAGAGATGCTCAAGTGGGACTGAAGAGTTCTCCTATCCCACCTCTCCAGAACTGGGATTACATGAGCATACCACCATACCCACGTTTGACATGGGTGTGAGGAATCAACTTAGGTCTTCATGCTAATAAAACAACCACACCACACACTGAGCCATCTCCCCAAGGCATATACACCACACACTGCCTGAACCATCTCTCCTATCCATGCTGTGTTTTTTTAATAAAGATCCAGCACTTACATCCACATAGTTGGTTTTTTTAATTTTCTTCTATTCCTGTTTAGCCATTATGTTACTCACCACATAAACTTATGTGCTATTAATTATTTCATATTTTCCTATTGTTCCTTAGACCCAAAGCCAAACTTCTAAATGATGACCCTGTACTCTGCAAGTTACTAACCTAAGCTCTTTTTTCACCCCTGTGTAACAGAACCACTGAAGATACCTTCCTTCCCAAGTTGCTAAGAACTGTGTTACTTCTCTCACACTGTCCAGTCTGAAGAGATGGCAGCATGAAGGACATTGTGATCTCCCATTTGATACACTGTAGATAGCATATACCTGGTCTATGCCTGGTTAGACAGTTTTAACCCATGACACTCCAGAGTAGCATCTGGATGAAATTTCAAGAGTCTACTCTCTGGGATATACTGGAAGAGTCAAAAAGAAAAGGAAAGAAAAAAGAAAGAAAAGAAAACAATACAAAGAACAGACAAAAGATATGAAGCCTCTTCTTTCAGAAGGATCTGGTTTTTTCAGTCTAACTACTAAACTACATGGTAGGTAATCAGCTTATTGACAAAGGACATTTTCTAAGAAAAGTTAGATTCACAATTAACCTTTAAAGCTAAGATACTGTTGAATTAAAGCTGCAAGCTTCAGGTTCCCATCTCCATTCAACAATCAAACCCCCTTAGCAGACACGCACTGTGACTTCAGGGAAAGGTTGGCCTAATAAAAGTCAATTGTACTTTATGATAAGGGATATTATCGTAAAGGCATTGACTCTATGCCTTCCTTCTGATTTCAGTTTTCTACTTCTCTGAATAAACAAAACTTGTGATCAGGATAGATTATGTGAGCCAGCTGTGTTAGTGTAGTCCACTAGCCATGTGATATTCATGTTCCTCTGTCTTTAACTCCTTCTTGTTTTTTTTTTTTTTTTTTTTTGCTTGTTTTTGTTGTGAGATAGGCTCTTCAAATAGTTCAGGCTGGCCTAAAACTCACTACATAGCCAAAGATGACCTTGAACTTTTTACGTTCCTTCCTCCACCTCTCTAGTGCTAGAATCGCAGTCATGCACTACCATGCCCAGTTTAGGCATTACTGGGGGTGGAACCCTGGGGTCTCCCTCCTGCATGGCTCTTCCAACTGAGCCATATCCTAGCCCATGCATTTGCCTTTTAATAATACAAATGTACTCATCTGAGTTCTCACAAAGTCTAAATGAAATAGATCTAATCTCCGCATAAATTGTTGAACGTTATTTTAAATGAGTAAGTTATTTCCTATGTTTTCTCATCTTCTTTACACAAGTTTCAAACCACTGACTGGAGAAATACATAATACTGAAAGCATGAATTTATTGTACGTTGAGTTTCAACTTGAACCAAGCTTTGACTAATACCAGAAGACTCATTTTAATACAAGTATCATTTATTCATTTAATTCCACTGGGTTCAAGAGTTATATGAGGTATCAAAGAATTTCACAAACTGCCACTTTTTTCAGTGTTCTCACAAAATGGTTGATATAAATTATAATTGCAGTGGAAATGTAATTTTAGAAAGTTGAAGAGGAACAAAACATTACCCCCTTTTATTTTTACTGCAAATGAATTCTAAAACAGATTTAATGGTACAAGACTACAGTGTAAATATTGTGGATATTATAAGGGAGTATAGTCTTTAGGATTAAAGCCTTTGGAATTTTGTTTTATGTCAATCTGAGTGTTATTAGAAGAAATAAATGGCCACAGAGAGTGACTCTGTAGTAAGGAGTTCCAGTAGTGACATCATAGACTCTCTGAGTGCTTGGAAAGGTGGTCTCACCAGGAAAGTGCTGCCCTTGCAACATAAGGAACTGAGTTGAATCCACAAAATACCTGTAAAAATGCCAGGCTTAGTGGTGATTGTGATCCCCAAACTGAGAAGGTGGAAACAGGAGGAGTTTCGTGGCTTAGTTCAGTCCAGCTGAATTAATAAGTTTCAGGCCAGTGAGAGGCTTATTTCAAAGACAGTGGATGGTGTTCCTGAGGAAAAACATTTGAGGCTGTCCTCTGGCCTTCAAATTACATGAATGTACACAAACACACAAATGAGCCTAAAAGATACTCTTTTTGGACTGATTGTCCCATATGGAGTTAGTAGTGTGTAGTGTTCTTTAAAATTGAGGTAAACAGTCATTTCTGTCTTGCATAATCCTTTCTAGGAGGATTTTTCCAGAAACCACCCCCTTTCCCACACAGATCTGTCTCTAGCTACTTCCCAGTATCATGGCTAATCTTTGCACTAGTTTCCTTCTGTTGCTGTGATAAAATACTCTAGACAAAAGTAACTCAGGGGAAGAAAGTGTTAACTTACTCTTACCAGTTACCACCCATCCTTGAGGGAAGCTGGACATCAAGCAAGGACTAGAAAGCAGAAACCATGAGGGAATGCTGCTTGTTGCCTGTTTTCTGTGCTCTCTGGCTCACTCCCCTTCAGGCTCACACTTCATTAACTTTCTCATACAACCCAGGACCAGAAAACCATGCTGCCCTCAGCAAGCTAAACTCCTATGTCAATGAAGACAACCCAGACAGATTATGTCCACAGACTGCCTGACCTACATAGATCCCCAGTTGATGGTTTCCTGTCATGACTGTAGGCTGTGTTAAGATGGCAATAAAAGCTAACCAGGACAACTTCCAATGTTAACTTGACTGGATCTAGAATGGCCTAGGAGACACACTTCAGGATATGCATGTGAGGTTATTTCCTGAGGAAGGAAAACCCATCCTGAATATAAGCAGCTTCATTTAATAGGCTAGGGCCCTTAGGGACCTAATAAAAGAGGAACAAGAGGAAGGAGCACCAGCATTCACTGCTCTCTGAGTCCCGACTGTAGACACCATGTGGCCAGCTACACGCAATTCTGCTTTCACACCTCTTCACCACAATGGGCTGTATCCTTAAACTGTAAGTCAAGAGTAGCCTTTCTTCCTTAAGTGTCTTCTTGTCACGTACTTACTTTGTAACAGCAACAAGGACAGTAAAGCATCTTGTTAGATCTGCAGGACCTGGAAGCCAAGTACAAAGGGAAGAATAACTTCCCAGACTCACTCTGTCCTGAGGACACCTACATGACTGTGCCTTTCTGAAGCCATGGGTCACAGGGGTGCCATTTCTCCTCTCATGGCCCATGCTTAATTAAGCATCAAGTCCCCAGAAGCCTGTGAGAAATCCTTCAGATTTATGTGGTCTTTCATATTACCAGTTACTCTCAAAAATAATATTTTAAAACTCTGAACAGACTTCTAACTCTAGACAAGATAAAGTAATAATAACTGAACCTACCTTTCTTGAAAAAAAATATTCAATTAATGGGCTGGACAAACTGCTCAGTTAGTACATGCACTTCTACCAAGGCTGATGACCCGAAGTTATTCTTGTAACCCACTTGGTGGAAAGAGAACAGACTCCCATTAGCTGTCTTTTGACCTCCACATGCTCAATGTGGCATGCATACATTCACTCTCTCTCCACCCATTCCACATAGAGAACAATTTTTTAATAAGAGTTGGGGCATCTAGGGCAAATGAGCAGCAAGCAACGAGCTGTGGCTCTAAAGGATTTTCAGAGCGCAGCCCTGCCACTTAGCTGAGAACTTACTCCCCCAAGCATGTGAGAAACTTACCCAAAGCCAGACAGAAAGCAAAGGCATCTAACACGTAAGGTCAGTAAATCAGTACCTGTGTTTATTAAGAGGTCTATGTAGGAAATAGAATGGACATTGCACAAAAGGTGCAAACAATTGTAAATGAGTTTGAGAAGATTACATGGTATAAAAATCAATATGCAAAATCCAATAGTTTCTCTAGCAACAAAATCAGAAGCTGAAATAATTTTGGAAATATTACTTGACAAAGAAAGAAGCACAAATCTAGGAAAAGATGTATGGTTCCTCCATGTGGGAAATACAGGACATGCTGGGAGAAAGGAAAGAATGCTGAATGAAGAAGAAATGTTCATGTTCATAGGCCAGAGAAACTTGTAAACTCAGTAGTAAGAAAACAATGAATTAAAAAGGTGTTGACTGATTGAGACTATGGCTCAGTTTTTAAAGCTTTTTCTTGACAAGCAAAAAGATCAGAGTTTAGATCCACATACTCCATGTAAATGTTGGGTGGCTGTAGGCTATACAGGGCCCTGTGGAGAAGAAGTTGGGAGGGACATTGGAGAGCAATATGTATATCTCAATAAACCTAACCATGAATCTGTTTTCTTTTTTTGGTTTTTTGTTTGCTTGTTTGTTTGTTTTGTTTTATTTCGTTTTGTTTTTTTCCCATATGTAAAGGCTAAAAAGGTATGTTTAGTTGGTCTTCCTTAATATGCATTGGCTCCTTTTGTGTTCCTGACCTCCGTCTTCCAAGTTGTGGTATTAAAGATGTGTGTGTAATCTCCACCCAGCTTGTATACAATCTTATTTTTGGAGACTTTAGAGATCTCATTAGGTCTGATTATTTCTTTTCTTGGTAATATTTTTTCAGTATAGTTCTCCCTTCTTGATGCCTATTTGTCTAAAAGTCTTTAAATTCTTCAAGATGGTTGTTTTTATTTTCCTGAAAAGAGAAAACAAAACCCTCCCCACAACCCTAACTCTGGGGAGGTTCCTAATCTAATCCTTATCATAGTTGATCTATGGCTTCTCCTGAATTTTTTGTTTTAGCATCTAAAGTTCTTCTATCATCCAGTAACATGTTTTCTTTCAATAGGCATTAGCGTATTTAATAATTTTGGTAAGGAGATTCATCCACAGTGGCAGGAAATGAATGAACCAGTTTGGGCATAAGGGCTTTGGAGACATCCCTCAAGACAAAGTACTTCCTGGAGGCAAAGTACTGCCTTGATAATGTCTTGTCTATCTACATTCTCTTGTCTAATTCCTGCCTTTGACACACCTTTTGCATAATCCAGATGGGAGAGGCATTCTTTGGATTGTATTTATAAAACAAGAATTGTTTCTAGGAACACCCTGTTTACATCCCTTTTCAGGTCTGTCACAATTAAAACATTTTACATTTTTATCCTTTAACCCTCTTGAAATCACCTCTCCTATCCCTGTACCATCATCATGGCCATAAGCTTCCATATTAATTGCATCTTGAGTCCAATCCTCCAAAGATTCTAATTTTGCTTTTAAAAGCCTAATTTTCCTTTTTCATTGAACATTAGCATTTTCAAACGCATTGCTTCAATTATTATTTTTCTAGTTTCTGTGTCTGATATCATTTTATTTACTACTGGTGGCAGTTTTTGTAAGAAGTCAATGAAAGCTTCCTTTGGACCCTGTATAACTTTTGTAAATGACTTAATTTTTTTCCTAATTCTCCAATTCTATCCCAAACATTCAAAGCTGCTGTATAGATTAAACTCATGAGATGATCATCATACTGACATTGTCTTTCTAAAGTAGCATAATATCCTCCTCCAAGAATTTGATCTTGGGAAATGTATCTACCTCTAGCTTTAGCCTTTTGTTCAATATTCTTATCATCTTCTCTGAACCAGGAAGTCCATTGTAATTATGGTCCAGGCTCTAGGACAGCTTTAATATAATCTACCCAGTCTACAGAGATAACCCTATTACAAACAGACCACATGTTTATCATCTGAATGCTATATGAGACTATAGCTTCCTTGAATTTCCCTAAATCTAATATTGTCACAGGTTTCCAAGTAATTCTCATTTGGCACTTTCTGTAAGGTTACTAGATATATTAGTGGTGGTTCTCTTAAGACCTTGAAGTGTTCATTTTTAACCTTAAAATGCAATGCTGAATTTGGTTGTTCATGTAATTCCTCAGTCTGGGGTTCAATATCTCTATGGTCTGCTCTAGTGAGATTTTCTGAGGCCTGCATCTTAGCATTCATATCAACCAACTTTTTAAAGAGACAAACCAAGAATCATAAACCAAGAACAAAGATTATCAAAATAACAATTAACTGTATCTCAATTCCATTTAAGTTGATTATCCCTTCATTTACTTTTTCCACTTTTAAATCATCTATTATGTAATCATCCGCAGACCTAATTTTCTCCATTTTAATAGTGTTTTCTATTTTTTAGTTTAGGGGAAAAAACTCTCTTTTTAAATTAATCCCTTCCTTTAAAAATTTCCAATTTACTTATCAAATCTGCCAACAATGTCAGTGAACTGTGAGGTATAGCATGTCTAATTCTGAGAACTAGCTTGTGGCTGTGAGCTGAAAGTTTCAGCCCGAGGAGAGGGGTTCTAGAAAAAGCCTGAAAGCCTCCTGAGTTTTGGTGGCAGATAAAGACTTTAGAAAAGCTACAACTGAAAAATCCCACATTTCCTTACAGATTTGAGGAGAAAAAAAATAGGAAGCCTAATTGTTCAGGCAGGGACTCAAGCACGAGTTCCTTCTGCAGCTCAGACTTGGGCTTAAAGTGGCCTCAAAGAGGCTTTTTTGTTAATTGGTACTTTGTTGGGCACCAATTATAGCACAAATAAAAGACACAGAGACTGATATTGGGGTTTATGCTTCAAGCTGAAGATCAGAAAAGCAAAGCAGCTGGTCACTAGTTCTCACTCTACCTCAGACTGAAAGGTGATCTTGGCTCCACCAAACCTCAGACTGTAACCTCTCCTTAGAGATCGGTCTACCCGTTAATCCCGAGTCCTAGGATTAAAGGTGTGCACCAGCATCTCCTAGCTTCTGGTTGTTGTGGTTAAGGTGTGCATCACCACTGCCTGATGGCTATACTTGAGGCAGACTTTGCTTTCTGAATCCTCAGGCAAGTTTTAATAAGTCATAAAGAATATATCACCACAGAAGACAAACCAGAGAGTGATGTTCAGCCTGAAATAAAAACCCTTTCCCAGTGAGCAGGAATAAAAGTACTGCACCCACACATCCAGCCAAGACAACTGAAGGTTCACTTAACCCTTCTAAACAGGTTTCTTTCCCCTAGTTTCCTTTCAATCCTAATAGTGGAGGAAATGTTGTAAATTTTATATGGGTGCCTATCTTCTAATGCGCTGCAGTCTAAGGCTCCATTTCCAATCTCTGCCTCTGATTTAAAATAATTTTTTGGATAAGGATTAAAGGAAAAGAGCTCTACTAGACACATTTCTGAACAGTAAGATGAATTTTGTCCTAAATAACATGAATTCTAAAAACACAGTCAATATTTATTGCAGCACTTGGCTATGAATTTCAGAGGATTGTTCCCAGGAGTAGCTTAGAAATGTATGTACTGTTTCACAGTGAGTTGGAAGGATCAAGTATTAACACAGGTGTAACTTGGGACGTAGCAGAGCCCAGCCTTTCCACATTTAGTCTTCTGTTCTCTGAGTGTGTACATAGTCTCAGACTCCATGGTAATACTCCACCTCAAGCTGATATTTACAAACGTGATGATTGAGATCCATAGTTCCCTAGCAAGCAAGCTTCCTAGGCTTGTGATTGAAGTCAGCTAAGTGAAATGAAAGAATTAACAACTCACTGAACTAAAGTTAAAGTTATAAACACAAGGCTGGAGAAATTATTCAGAATTATTCAGAATCCTTGTTATATAAGCCTGAGGATCTGCATCTGTATTCCAGAATCCACTTCAATAAATAGCTGGAAATGGTTCTAAGCACCTGCAAGCCCAGTGATGTGGGAGACAGAGACAAGAGGATGGCTGGAGCTTGCTAATTTCAATGGGAGACCATTTCAGGGGAACAAAGGAGAGAGTAGTAAAGCAATAACTAGGTACTTTCCCCCATGCACAGGTACTTGACACAAACACATATGCACATACAGCACACACACACACACACACACACACACACACACACACACACAGATTATAAACACTGGGACTAAGGATGTAGTTCAGATGATGGGCTGGATTTGATGCCCAACATTGTATAAACCAGGCATAGTGGCACACACACATAATCATAGTACTTGGGAGGTAGACAGAGGAGAATCAGCCAGCTTGGCTATATAAGGAGTTCAAGCCTACCAGGAGTTATAGGCGATGAGGGAAAACATGAGGAGGAAGGGAGAATGGAAAGAATGGAAGAGGAAAGGGAGGGAAGGAACAAAGATAGGAGGGAAGGGACGGGAAAGAAGATAACAATATATAATGGTTCTCTTAAAACTCTTTAACTAAACATTGGTTCTAGTCAGATCAAGGATACTTTGGAAGTGTAAGTAATGAGGGCTACAAAAACAGATGTCAATGAACTTATTTTACCTTCCAGCATCTATGAAACTATGAAATGCAGCCTCGTGTAATGACTGTTATTTAAAATATGCACATTTTAAAGGGAAATGTAAGAATTTAGTAATGGCTGTAGGATGAAGAAATAAAAGTTTACTTTTCAGAACAAAGCTATAATGAAACCATCTTATCTGGATGCTCTAGGCCAAACTGTACAATAAACAAGTCTGTCTGTCAGCCCCTGGTCAGGCTTTCACACCTCTCTTTTAAGAACATAGTTTTTATACCTATACTTTGAAAAGAACCTTTATCAAGGTAAAAGCAACAGTACCGATCTCTTGAAACTCAGAAAGAATGATACAAATATTAAATCATGGCTGTGTTAGCCACCCCTCAGTGTGAAAGCTGCTGAGGTAGTGTACCAATTGGATGGCACAGAGCTGCAGACATTTTCTTACCTCTCCTTGGCTGTCTAAATGTTTAAACCTGAAAGTCCCAGCAGAAATGACCTAAGAACATCTGCCAGAGTGGGCACTCTCTCACCTTGTCACTGTTACATACAGAGTCCCCTCAACTAGTTCATGATATTTTGCATCATGAAAACAAAGGCTGGCCTGTGAACTTGCCATCTTCCTGCCTCAGCCTCCTACAGCTGACATTACAAGCTAGCACCACCTCATCATCTCAAACCTTTTCCTGTATCTCACTCGAGCCTTGGGCAACTGGAGAAGATACTCTTGGCAGAATGGTTTTTATGCCATCCCACAGCTTTGGGAGTTCATGCCTTTCCTAGCTGTAGTGGTGGATAGTGAACCCTAGGCCTAGAGGATATACGACCCCCTGGAGCCCAGGCTTCCTTCTCTTATAAAGCAGTCTGCCTGTAATGCAAGGAGATGGCACTTAACTGAAAAAGAGAAAAAGTCACTGGACTTATATGAGCGCATTTCTTTAGTTTCCTCTCTTGCCACTCCAATTTCTGGCTCACAACTTCTGAAAACATGAAAGTAGATGAAATAAAGAATTTCCTCAAGCACATAACAGTTAAACAGAATATAGATTTAAGAATGCCCTTAGGCATTGATTCACCAAACACATATTACAAGGAGCGAATGGATGCTAACATCCTATTTACAAAGTTGACTATCGAGAAAGAAAGGGGATTCCAACAAAAGCTAGCTGACTCCATTCAGCTTTAACAGTAAGCTCAGGACCCCAAAGCCATAGATGCTTCAGGAAATAAAGATTTCTGAGAGTTCAGCTTGCTGAGAAATTACATGGAGTTAAGAGGACTTGATGTGCACTTTGAGCAGAGGGAAGAAAAGAAGGAAGACAGACTGAAAAGGAGAGAGGAGGAAAAGAGAAGAGGAAGGGAGTGGGGAGAGAGAGGAGAGGGTTGAGGTTTTAGAGAAGAAAGTATAATGAAGAGGGTAAAGGGGGAAAGGAGAGAGAGAAAGAGGGAAAAATGGAGGGATGGAAAGATGAAAGGAGGGAGGAAGGAAGAGACCTAGGGGGGAAAAATTCAACCTGAAGGAATTTATTTGAGCTTGCTAGATGCAGAACATAAATCATCAAGAGTGTGAACTTGGGATGACATGAGAGAGGAAGGTGGATTTGAGTCCGTCTCCATCAGCACAGAACCAGTCACTGAGCTGAGGAGGAAAAGCAGTCCACTGAGCAAGGAAAAGCAGACACTACAGGAAATTGCCTTTTTTGAAAACAAGTATGGAGGCACATGCACACAGTGTGTGTGTGTGTGTGTGTGTGTGTGTGTGTGTGTGTGTGTGTGTGTTTGGAATCCAGAGGACAACTCTGGGGAGTCGACTCTTTCTTTCTACCTTGTAGATTCTGGAGTCTGAATCGGGTCTTCGGGTCATCTCACCAGCCCTAATGGTGAAAATTTAAAAGACAGAGTCTTAACTTAGCACTGGACTGGATGGAGGTGTGGCTCAGTTGATAGAGTGCTTGCCTAGAGCATTCATAAAGCCCTGGATTGTGTCTCCAGAAACCCAGCGTGGTGCTGTCTATGACCAACTGAGCAACAGCCAGGAGCAGTTGAAAGTCCTCCCTGCCTATATAACAGAGGTTACATGAGACCCTGTGTGAAGGAAGGGGAGGTGGGGTGTGCGTGGGTGAGTACACAGGTTTGGGGGGGGCGGGTAGGGGGTGAGACCAGGAAGGGGGGAAGAAAGAAAAGAGCTCTGAGTCCAAGGGTCTCCTTGGGCCCTTGAGCACTCAGAGACAGACTGAGCACCTGTTCTCAGGGAATCTTATCATGGTTTGCCTCTGTAATGTCTCCACAGGCTCATGTTGGCTTGCTTCCTCTCCAGCTGATGATGATGCTTGGGAGGCTGTGGAACTTTTAGGAGAAGAGGACTGACTGGCAGAAGTAGGTTACCTTTGAAGGTTAGAGCCCAGCTGCTTCCTGATTCACCACAGTGGGAGAAGTTCGGCCATCCTCCTACTGCTGCCCACACCTGCTTGCCGTGCTGAACTGACTCCTTGGAAATCATGAGCAAGAATAAACTTTCCAGGGCTGAAGAGATGGCTCAGAGGTTAAGAGCACTGACTGCTCTTCTAGGGGTCCTAAGTTCAATTCCCAACACCCACATGGTGGCTCACAACCATTTGTAATGAGATCTGGTGCCCTCTTCTGGCCTGCAGGCATACATTCAAGCAGAACACTATATGTAACAAATCTTGGAAGGAAGGAAGGAAGGAAGGAAGGAAGGAAGGAAGGAAGGAAGGAAGGAAGGAAGGAAGGAAGGAAAAGGAAGGAAGGAAGGAAGGAAGGAAGGAAGGAAGGAAGGAAGGAAGGAAGGAAGGAAGGAGAAAACTTTCCTCTCTTAGCTTGGTTCAGTCAGAAATTTTTGTCACAACCAAGCAAAAGTGACTAAAGCAAGTGGGGATGGAGTTCATTTGGTAGAATACTTGCCTAACTAGGTTTTGGGTTCAGTGCCCAGTACTGTAAAACAGTGACTAAGACAGTTCACAAGTCTGGTTGTCTTGCAGCTAACCATCTGTCAGTTTCTGGCTCTCGGTGTTTCAGACCAAAACATCTTGCTCCTCAGGGTCTGCCCTTACCATGTGCAGATTAGAAACTCCCAACACCAAAGTCACACAAGCCACCTAACAAAACAGGGCCAGCAAGACAGCACAGATCATACCAATACTTGAGAGCCTGGCAACCTGAGGTCATTTGTAGTACAAGGAAAGAAACTCCAATACTGAAGCATGTATGTGCCCATCCATACTTTTTAAACCTTAAAATCTTTTTATGCATTTATGTTGCATCTATGCAGAGGTCAAATGACTTGTAGGAGTCAATTCTTGCCAGCCTACACACATATTCTTTATGACAAATTACACACTCACACAAGTGCATCTCTCTCTCTCTCTCTCTCTCTCTCTCTCTCTCTCTCTCTCTCTCTCTCTCTACACACACACACACACACACACACACACACACACAACTATTGGTTCCATTCCTTTGGAGAATCCTGATTCACGCTGTTTTTTAGAAATGTAAAGAAACGCTATCATCCTGACCACATAGGTCTCCATAGCAACATACAATGATTGAACTCTGAAGAAACATTCACAAAATTTTAATGAAAATAAACGGTGGTTTGGAAGTGTTTAGTCAGGACATAATTCTAATATGACAAGAACCACCAATGTTTTCAAATTAAAGGAACTAGAGAATAGTGATCTTCTGGAAAAAATAGGACAGTGGAACCTAAGCAAACAAGAGAGAAAACAGAGTTAGGATGAAAGAAGCTGTGTGCAAAGGCGGGCAGGAAGCATGTGAATGCAAGGAAGTCACACTAATATGGTAAAAAGTGCAATTACAGGAGGTAAGCACTATAAATATGTACAATGTGGAAAGGATAACTCTGTAGGTCAGCTGATCCAATGCTCTCCTAATTCGTGGAATGTGTGAGGTCAAAAGTTAAATCTACCTCCAGCATTTCCTGAACCAGGAATGGTAGTTCTCACCTGGGATCCCAGCAATGGAAAGCAAAGGCAGGAGAATAAGAAGTTCAAGGTCACCCTCAATTGCATAGAGAGCTTGAGACAAGTCTGGAATGCTTGAAACATGATTCAAATGAAAAGAAAGAAGGCAGGGGGAGCGAGTACTATAGTTTGTATCTTAAATGGCCCCCAAAGTTCTATTTGCAAAGGCTGGGTCTTCTCCTTGGTTCTAATGGGAAGGGGTAAAACCTTCAAAGGTGGGGCCTTGGTGGACATCTGGTTATGCAGGCATCCCTGACAAAGGATTGTGGAACTCCAGTCCTTCCTTCTTTCTGCTTTCACTTCTGACTCCTGGGATGACTACCACAAAGCCTAAGGCAGTGCAGCAATCTGACCACAGGATGCAGCCTCCAAAAGTATGATCCCAGATATTTGTCACAGCAAGGTAAATCTAGTGCAAGAACATAACTCAGGGCAAATGAGAGAGGGGAGGGGAGATGCCAGTGCCCCCACGCTATACCATCTAAAATTAAAGGAAATACCTCTAAAATGTTTGTCACAGCCTCTTATACAACATTGGAGGGCTACTGTAGAAAGTATTTCTGGTCGGGAAATTGCTTTAGCTTTTTGTGTGTATTTGTATATATTTATGGGGGTGGTGAGGTATTTTGACATATACAGAGAGTAGCTAATGATCAAGTCAGTATAGTTAGCATACCCCTGAGTCAAGAGACAAGAAGAGCTTTTGAAGTTCTGTTGCTTTGGTTTCATTTCATTTGATTTTCTTCTTTAAACTCAATGGTTTTGTTATTGTTGTTGTTATGTTGTTATTTTCACCCTTTTGAAGTAAGCTCTCATGAAGCCTTATGTAGCTAAAGATGACCTTGAACTTTTGGCCTTCCTGCTTCCACCTTCAGAGTGCTAGGATTATCAGTGTGCACCACCATGTGCCATGTATGTGGTGCTGGAGAACAAACCTAGGGCTTTTGTGCATGCTAGGCAGGTACTCTATCAGCGTGACATGACTTTTGTATCATGAGGCCACTTTTTATATACTCGTTCTAACTTAAATGTTTACCTGGAAAGACACAAGTCTGTTTAGCTTTAAATTCAGTAGTTTCTGATGATGCTATTCTAAGTAAATAATAAATCAAACTTATTTTCGCAGTTTTGCTTGACTAAAGAGTTTGAGTTACTTTTAGGGTTGGATACCAGTGCTTACTGGTACCTAGAACCCATCTATACCAACCCAGGTATAAAAGGTGGAAGGAGAGTGCTACTTCTGTAAGATGGCCTCTGACCTCCTGGCAGCAGGAATCCATACATATACACTAAATAAATAAATATGAAGTAACATAAAACAGCTACACAGTTTTCTTAATGGAAATAAGAGTTTTATTTTTCCTTTATTAACTCTTTTAGTTATCATGTTGCACCATGAGTCCAGACCCCCAAAGACCACCAAGAAACTAGATCTAATGAAAAAGCACAGAATAGTGAGTTTAACAAGTTTCCATCTTAGAACACCCTAGAATTTCATCTGAAAGATTGCAGCAGCAGGGGATGTAACATATGTTCTTTTCTTGTTTGGTTAAAATACATTTCAGCTTCTAAAAATAGCAACTCCTTCCCCAGCTAGCTTCATGTCATTTAAATTCTGACACAGTACTTACCAAAGATGACTCAAAATTCAGTCATTCTCATTCCCCAAACTCTCAATTTCCACACAGAGCTGCAGAATCTTTCTAAGGAAGAAAAGTGGACCCTTACCCACTCCCACTTTCCATAGTGGAACTGTAGTGGCTGTATTTTACCTTCACGGTAAACCAGGGGAAATGACCCACACACTGCCTTCCAGGAGGCAGAGTGCCAGCACATACTCCTAAGTTTAAATAATGACTCTCAGGGGCTGAGGAGGTGGCTCATTAGGTAAGAGTTCTTACTGTACAAACATGAAAACCTGAGTTCAAATCCCCCATAACTAAACTTCAGAGGCAGAGGCAGAGGCAGGCAGATTTTGAGAGTTTATTGGCCAGCCTACATCATCTAAATGGTAAACTTCTGGTTCAGTGATCTACATTTCTCAAAGTAACTCAAGCCAATAGAGGAAGACATGGTACACCCTGCTCTGGCCTTTACAAGTGTACCAATGCATATATCCACCCATTCACATGAATGTAACACACATGCACACATGCACACACACACACACACACACACACAAACACACAAACGAGAGAGAGAGAGAGAGAGAGAGAGAGAGAGAGACTTCAGTGCTTTTTGCTAATTCTCAAGGATAAGATCCTTGAATGTAACACATATTAAGATTTAAACAGGATATATATATATATATATCAGATTAAGTCTTCAGGAATCCATAATAGTACTTTTAAAACAATTACAGATGCTACTCAATAACAGTGTGATCATATCCTGATAAGTCCATCACAAGATGAAAATACCACTTAATACTCATCACCTACTGAACAAACAAGCTGAGAAACCATGCTGGAGAATGTTGGTTGTTCACCTTCGTGATTGGCTGACCGTGAGCTGAACCTGGTGCCGCTGCCCACTGTGAGTCACTTTCCCAAGAAGAAGATCAAAGCCCAGCACTAAATCCAACCTCCTTATGCTGCCAACATAGAATAATTTCATTACTTGGAAAGGAACAAAATCAAAGTGAGGAACATTCTAGAAATCTCTTCAAAGTCTGCTTTTCCCACTTTTATTGCATCTAAGTTTTTTTTCTGTTGTTGTTGTTTTGTTTGTTTGTTTGTTTGTTTGTTTTTTGGTTGTTGTTGTTTGGTTTGGTTTTTAGAGAGATAAGGTCTCACTTAGCCCAAACTGACCTCCAACTACATCGAGAGAACAATGAACACTTAATTTCCCTGCCTTTACCTAGCACTCCTTGCTTGCATGGTGCAGAGCACCCTCCTCCCTCCACCACCCAAAACCTCATGAATGCTAAGTGAGCACTCTGCCCACTGAGCTATAACACCTACCATCTAAGTTGTTGAGTCTGAGGAAGGCATATACAGGCATCTCCAGAGAATCCACAAATGTGAGAAAATCTCCTTTTGTCAGCCTCCTTTTGTCCTATGCACAGCTAGACACCTTCCAGGCTCAAACAGAAAAGAGATCTCTGCTCATTACCTCAGGGTGTCAGCTTTGAGACTGGGGTCCAAAATAACTTTTAAGAGTCCTTCTGTTCATCCCACTGGGCAAGAATAAGACCACTACCACAATTTTTTGAGCCAAATTCGAAGCAAGCTTTAGTAAATACTGCCAGGATGATGGACACTGACCAGGTCCATACCCAGGTTTCTCAGGGAATGCCCACAAATTATGTTAGTCTAGTGCTTATAAAGGCAAAACCCATAAGGCTACATACTTCCCATCTCTATCCAATTTGGGGCAAACATACATCCTGATGCACCTCCTGCATATGTATGATCAAGTCCATCCTGTAAAGTTGAGGCAACCAACCTTGATCATAAAAATGAAAACACATGGCTCGTATCTTATGTAAACAACAGGTTCCAGCATTTCAGAAAGTTTGTTGGACAAGTGGGGCTTACAGGTTAGAGGCATTTTTGTTTTATAGATCCCTTAAGTGCAGGAATTAAAACTTAAAACATAACTTTAGCCTTCACACATAGAGTATATTATTTACCACACTGTAAATCACAATGAGGTTGTTTGATTTCCTGAATCAGGTTAGTGAGATACTGTCCAGCTTTCCCTGGCAAATAAATGACCAGAATGAAAGCCCACAATCTCTGCTGAACTTGGGTCCTTGAAGATAGAGTGACTGTCCTTGCCAGTCTGCATATGCTGTCTGGCCAGATCTCAAAGCTGGGCACACTCCTCATCCTCCCTCCAGGTTTATTGAATACACCCAATTATTCAAAGAGGAGTATTTTCTTAAACAGGATGCCTTAGGCTTACCTGCTACAAAAGAGTGAACACCAGCTTTGTGAAGATCAGCAATTGAGAAAACACTGGGTTCTGCAATAGAGCCAAGTTCAGACTCTTACATTGGCGGAGCCCATCCTCAGAGTCAACAGAAGCACAGGGTATTCTGTGGGGATTGGGCCCAGCAGTGAATTAGCACAAGGGCAAATAGTCTTTGCCTAGGAATTGATGATGTTCCAGGCAAATGTAGATCTGTGGGTTCCAGGATGATTGTCTCTCCTCAGCTGGATTTATTATCTTCTGTCATTTTGAAAAGATCCTGGTATAGGGCGCTGACACACTTTGTACGAAGCTATAAGGTACTCTGCCAAAAATTCTGTGTCAAAAGCTGATGGTGAGGTCAAAGGGGTATCACAGTTGGTAAAATGCTTGTCTAATAACCCAAAGATCCAGGAACAATCACCAACATGACATAAAGGTAGTGTGGTAGCACACACCAGCCATTCCAGGACTTAGGAAGCAGGAGCAAGAAGCTCAAGGTCATCCTAAGCTACATAGAAACTTCAAAGGCAACCTAGTTGACCTAAGGCCAGGTCAACTCTCTTAAATGGAGTAAGAGACTGAATAATAAATAGTCACCAACATTAAGGCACTTGATTTTTGTTGTTGTGGGTTTGTGTGTGTGTGTGTGTGTGTGTGTGTGTGTGTGTGTGTGTGTGTGTGCATACAACTCTGTACAGCAATGGTTTCCATTATTTCAGAACTGTTGATGAAGCAATCTCTATAGTATGGTTGACTGTAGAAAGAGCTTCCAGATTAGGCAACACAGACTCCTACAGATGGGGGTTGGAGAAGTGTATTGGAATTAAGGAACTATTGCATTCAGTTATGGAGACTTGGTATGTCCAAACCTGTTGGGTCAGCATCACTCTTCAGTGTTAACTTCATCTAACTAGACGGGAGACACATCACTTAGTGGAAAGTAATCTCATTGTGTTCTGGATCCACTGGTTTCTATGTTAATCTCACCCAAAGATGCTGTAACAGAAACATCTAAAATAATGTTTAGTTGAATATTTAACACCATAGCCCAGCCAAGCCGAGATCCAGAATGACTCATGATGGTTTCTAAACACCTGCCACTCTCCTAACACCATTAACCACAAAGTGGGGGGGTCAGGGGGCTTTTCTCTTTCCTGTACCCATCTTGTTGTTAGTCTAGACTCATTACCAAAACCAGACATGAATGTTGGGCTCTTACTGTGAAAGCAGAGGGTTTGAAGAGATGCATGCAGGGAACGTTCCCTTAATAAGGTTGAAATATGCCCTTGAATAATAGTATGGGAAGTAATAAGAAATGAAAAAAATTCAAACAGCACAAGTCACCAGGCCCCTAACAAACATAGTATGCTATCCTGGAGGCCTGTTCTGCCCAATACACTTGCCTGTAAAGCAATGACTCATTTTAATTCCTAGAACTGTGTCTTTTCTTCCCCACATTTCCTCCACTCCCCTTCCCTCCAGGGAGAGTGATTGTGACATGTGCAGACGAGATACCTATGGAGGTAACAGTGTAGGCAGTTGGATATTCTAACCCAAACCCTAAGCCTTTATCTTGCTATCCATTGTTATTTAAGGGGAAAATCTTGGCTGATGCCTTTCTCTGGTCATGAGTTATTTCTTCATAGTTGTTCCCTCACGAGTCTCATTTAACATGGAAGGTGAAGAGGACATGTCTGCCATGTGTCTGTACCTCAGGCCTGAACATACCAGGGCTTCTATTTGTAGGTCTAGCTGGAGAATATTTGGCCACCTTGAAGACAAAGACTTATAGGGTTTTCATTAATAGTGATCCCTGCCATAATATAGATGGGTACAAAATGGGCTTGCAGGATCTTCTGATAGGCTGAAACAATAGACACAGACCGCGTAGATCCTGCAGCAGTATGTGAAATCCACATCAGCAGAAGTATCTGCCTAGCATCTTTCCAATGTATCCTCTCCCTCCTTACTATAAGAGCAACCTGCTCATCCACTGTGAGGGCCTAGTCAGCCCCATGGCTTCTATTGAGATCACCACAACCATCTCTGGACTGAATTAAACTAGACTCTGCTTGATGGCTAACAGCCAGAAAGACTGAGCTGAAATATGCTTTCAAATGATGCTACACTTCCATATATACTCAAGTGTTTCTGCTAAGCATGTCTACTTAGATCAAGCCAACAAGGGACTTAGCCAACACAAGAGGAAGAGGAAGAGGTGGAGAAGAATTCTAGGGATGCTCCCTCCCATTTCTCTGTGTCAGCATTCAAGACCCAGTGACACCTCTGCTCTTCCTGAATCTCATTAGTCAGTGCTTCATGCAAGTCCATGAAACAAAGCAAAGTACTCATGTTTGGAGTATTTGACCTCTAACTTCTAACACCTGAAAAAAGAAGAGAAAAGGAGGGAGGCAAATCCTGTAGATTATATAATGTGACACTCTTCAATGCTCAGATTGTGTGCAGAGAATTAAACAATATCATTAACATAGGACTTCACTGTCATTTGTAAAGTGGAATTCATAGATATGATTCTCCTGACTTCTTTAACTGGGAATAAAAATGTCTCCTTAAAGACTACCAGATTTGTCATGCTTTATCATTTTCTTATATAAAAAATAATATTCTAAGACTGAGTCTCATAAAGCTCAATCTAGCCTCAAGCTTGTTATGCAGCTGAGAATAATCTTGAACTCATGATCTTCTTGCCTCTGCCTTATAAGTATTGGAATTACAGGCATAAGACACTACTTTCTACAAGGCTAGGACTGAAGTCAGGTCAGCATGCATACTAGACAAGCACTAGACCAACTAAGCTACATTTCCAGCCTGATTTTTTATTTTATTTTGTTTTTTTCAAACTTTTCACAATATATTATCACTATCTGTGATCCCAAGGGTTTTATATAATATGAAACTAATACTTAGATTCATAGGCCATTGAGTACAAAACAACGTGCAAGTTGAATAAAAGTATGAAAATGTCACAGTCAAACTCATCACTGTATATTAATAAAGAAGAAACAATGCTGAAGAAACAGAATGATAGCTTTTAATGAACTGTTTATGTGTTTTATCCAAACATAAGCCTGTACTCATAGGAGTTAGAGTCAGCAAGACATCTTAAACTTCTAGAGGCAATTGGACATACCTCATGTGTTCATTAACAAATTAATTGTACCATCATATTTCTTTGCTTTGAGACTTGAATCAGATCAGATCAGTCTGGCAACTGACTAAGTCACATTACTGAGAAGTTCTGATTGGCTACTGGTGTTTCTGCAGATATTTCTTTGAGGAAACCCACTTGGTGGATGGATATGCATATGAGAACAGTGTAATGGTCAAAATTAAGGAATCTTTAGCAGTAATATCCCCTATACTTTGATAAGTTTATGTAAATTTGCTTGATTTCACTGTACAGAAACTCTGGTTTGTTTACTAGGGGGAAATGGAGCTCTGGGTAATGACAGACTGGTAACATCAGATCAATAACATCATCCACTGAAAGGAAGCCTTGGTATATCCCACACACACAACACTAACTCCGAGGCAGAAGTGCTAAAGAAAAGTTGCATGTAAAAAGAGCCCACTGAAGAAGAGAGAGATACTTGAGTGAGTAAAGGTACTTATCACAAAAATCTAGCAACCTGAGTTTAATCCTGGAGCCCATATAAAGGTGAGAGGAAGAAATGATTCTACAAAGTTGCCTTATGACCTCCATGTATACACAAAATGTAAAAACACATGTAGTGTTTAAAGGGCCAGGTTTACCTGGTTAACACTAAGACAAATAGTCCTTGTTTCATGGGGGGAATTCTCAGAGCCTTGAACATCTTTGTACTTTGTGATACTCCACATGTCCTTAGCATATCAGGCATTTGATGAACCCTCTAGCCCATGAAATATACTTAGAGAAATGTTGGTCATGATAAAGTCTCTACTGAGAGCTTCCTATTTATTTTGGTTTGTTGGTTTGCTTGGGTTTTTGTTTTTTGAAATAGGGTCTTGTCCTACCTTAGATATCACAACAATCCTCCTCCCTCAGTTTTCTAATGCTGGAATTACAGGCAGGTATGAGCCATCATCCTCAATTTAAGACAGTTTCTTAAATTTGATTACCTGACCCACTAATAGATTTCTAACTGGAGTTGATCTTGTCTGCTGGTAGTATATGAGAAATTAGAGTCCCTTCATAGGCCCAGTCAAAAGATTTTGGTATGTGTCTTAGTATTCTATTGCTGTGAAAAGATTATGACTATGGAAACTTTTATAAAGGAAAATGTTTAATTGGGGCTAGCTTACAGTTCAGAGGTTTAGTTCATTATCATCATGGAGGGAAACATGGCAGCATACAAGCAATTGGCAGGCAGCAGGAAGAGAATGAGACACACTTCCTCCAATAAGACTACACCTACTCCAACAAAGCCATATCTTCTAATAGTGTATGCATTTAAATTTCCTTTATTTCTATCATCTAAGTGTAATCTAGGGTTGGGAATGTAAACCAAGCAAGTGTTAGATACTTACAGAACAATCATGAAGCCCTGTGTTCCATCTCTAACCCCTCACAAAACAGATAAGGTAGCATAGCCCTGTAATCTGAGCACTCAGGAAGCAGAGGCAGGAGGGTCGGAAATAGAAACCACACTCAAACTACAAGGTCCCTTGTTTTGTTTTTTTGGTATTTTTGTTTTGTTTTGCTTTGGGAGAGGAGGTTGCCAAGGCAATGTATTGAGAGCCTGTCTCAGAGTGCGCGCGCACACACACACACACACACACACACACACACACACACACACATACACACACACACAAAAAACAAAAAGGCTGTTTTAGGAATGGAGAGGTAGCTTGGTGGGCAACGTTTGCTTTGCAAGCATGGGAACCTAAGTTTGAATCCTACTAACTACAGTGCTCAGGGGGATGCAGCTGTAACACCATTGCTGGGTTAAGTTAGTCTGGGCTAATTGGTGAACCCATATTTAGTGAAAGACACTGTCACAAAAATAAGGTGAAAAATGAAGAAGATGCCCACCATCAATTTTTGGCTTACAAACACATATACTATAAGAAGATGCCCCACCCAAGTCACACAAGCTACAGGTGAGCCTGGTGCAGTGCTGAGCAATAAGTCACAGAGCTAGGGAGTTGGTCCTCCTGTCTTTAAGAGATACAGATGTACAGGCCATCCCCTTGAATTCTTTCCTGCTGATCATCAAGGCTGCTCTGTGCCCACAGTAACCTTTCCCTCACTTCCTCTTTCATTTTCTGTTCCTTAACCTCTCTTTTGCCACCTCCTCCACTGGCTGTCTTTATTTCCTCTTCTCTTCTCATAATCTAAATGTGAGATTTATCAGATGGGGGTGGCTGGGTCAAAGTGTGCCATAGATTTGTGAAAGAGGAAGGAGTTTCATTTCTTTAAATTTCATTGCCTGAAGATCTACAGACACAGTAGTGAAGGGGGGAGGCATTCATAGTTTTGTTTTCTCATTCTAATAACTGGCATTGATATTGTTGTCTGAAGAGACTGTTAACACCACAGAACTGTGATAGATTTTGCAGTTAAGGAACATTTCTTCAAACCAATTCATTTGGGAAAAAAAAATTATGTATAGACATAGGACCCATGAAACACACCCTAAAACCACTTCCTTCATTCTGTGCCTGTTCTTTGAGGCTGTGGTTCCCCTTTGGATTTAGAGATGTCCCTGCCTGTTCCCAGTTGGGTCTAAAGATAAAGAAAAGCTGGCTGTGTCCCTCCAGGCAGCTCTGCCTCAGTATTAATCTGATAAATCTGAGATTAAGAAACTTCAGAACTCCTTCCAACGTGTCAGACAGGAGAGCTTCCAGGGGGATCCCAAAGAGAAAAGGCTTTGGGCTGACTGGATCATGCTAGGTAGCCCTGACTTAGATGGTACTCACTGTCTAACCCAGGATGGCATGCAGTTCATGGCAATCCTCCTGCCTTGGTTTCTGGAATGCTGGTGCTACAGTCATGAGCAACCCTATCTAATTTCTAGAGTACCCCCCACCCCTTTCATGAGCATGTGCAACTGTACGTGTAGAAGCAGGCAGAGGCCACAGTTTGTCTTCCTCCATTGATTCTTCACATTGTTGGGTTTTGTTTTTTGTTGTTTCTTATTTTTTGTTTGTTTTGAGGCGGTCTCTCACTGAACCTGGAGCCTGACATTTTGGCTAGGTGAGCTGGCAAATGAGCTCCAAGGATCCACTCATCTCTGCCCCACCCCACCCTTATTTTGGGATCATAAGCTTGGACCACTTGGATCCTTGTGAGTACCTCACCTGCTGGGCTAGCTCACAAGACTAATCTAGTTCTTTACTTCCCAATTCTGCCTCTTTCCCCTGCGCAGTTAGTGAAGGCACCTCCAGAAGGGAGACAAGAGACAGGAAAATTCTTACTGGCAGATGTCAATGGCAGTTTTTTTGGCCAGAAGCATGCCACTCTGCACCAAGGTAACCCTTGTAGCCACTTCCTGGAGCACAGTCCTGCACTGCATGTGGGCAGCTAATGTCTGAGTGTTCAAGGTTGAGCTCTGCCCTTCTCAATTAGCTGTCCTCCAACTGCAGGGACCTATGTCAAAATCTTCAAGAGATTTACCCCTTCACCTCTAACATAAGCAGCCTTAACAGCACAGTGGCAGCTCTCTGAAATCTCAGACTCCACTTTCTGTGCAGCCTCAGCCTCTGCAGCTTTAATCCCTTACTGGTTCAGATGATAAAAAGTGAAAGGCTGAAGAACTTGCACACAAACTTTTCACATCTTCTGGTTGGTTCTGCTCGGTGGATTCTTTCCCTAAAGATATTTTTTAAGTTCATTTTTGCAACATCTGAACCAAGGTGCTATTTATAGGTCAACTTCCAATTTCAAATACAACAATTCAGAATGGTTACTGAGGCAATCGTCAGATTTCACCTCAGGAAAGCGGAGTCAGGCAGGCCTTTGGCATACCTGAGTAGAGACCTTGCCTAAAGTCTCTAGTCTTGTTCAAGTACTTGCTCTTAGAAGGGCAGATCCCATGGAGATCCTAGATGAACTAAGAGCTCAAGGATCACTTGGACAGCCAAGTGACTTTGTCACCCACCCTCAGTCTCCTGTGAGTCATGACCGCCAAGTCTTGGCCAGTTCCTGTAATTTCCAGAGAAAATCAAGTTGAGCAAGCCCTGTGATTTCAAATCCTGGATCCTTCTAGTGTGCCCCTTAAGAGTCTGAAACCACATCTTTTGTCCCCTGTGTCACTACCTGTGACACATCAGCACTGTGAAGAACAAATTAGTAACTTATAAGATAGAACCTTTCAGCCTGGCAGTGGTGGCACAGGAGGCTCTCTGAGATTGAGGCCATCCTGGTCTACAGAACGAGTTCCAGGACAGCCAGGGCTGCTCAAAGAAACTTGTCTTGGGGAAAAAAAGTACCTCTTTTTGTTGTTGTATTTTTTTTTTTTTTTTTGAGACAAGATCTTACACAGCTTAGGCTGATCTAAAATTTGCTATGTGACTAAGGATAGCCCTTAACTCCTGCTTCTAACATCTGCCTGGAAAACTACTTTTTAAACTTTGGGACTTAATCAGCTGCTGGTTATCACTGTTATATTGAAGGTGTTTTCAGGAGAACCTCAGTCTTGAAATTATGAGATTTAGTGTGAAATTTTATGGTAGTGTTCACTTGTGAGAAACACATGCCCTAAAATGATTCAGAAGTTTTTGAAAACTCTTTAAGTGACTGTACATCTATGACTCTAGTTATCTTTTAAAAAAACAGTATTTTAAAGAAAGTGGTTTGTAGCTCAAGCTAATGGAATGCCTCCTAGCACTCATGAAGGCTTGGGCTGGATACCCAGTCCTGACTGTGGTCCTGCACACTTATAACTCCAAGGTCAAGGTCATTCTTGGTTAAATAGCAGCAAGGTTCAGGTCCATCTGGACTACAAGAGATCCGGTCTCAAAATAACTAAAAAGGGAAAAGAACTATCCATGAGAAAAAGAGTTATCAGCTATGTAAATAAACAAGTGCAGGTTACAAAGCCAGGAGCCACAAGGGCACAGGCCCTAGGTCTTGGGCAAATTTTGTCAAGAAGGGAGCATTGTTACCTCCTGCAAAACCAGAGAGAAGGAGAGAATTGTCCTCAGAGAGATCTATCTGTACCATTATCTGAATGCCACATATGTCTGAAAGTCTTTCCAACATAAAGAGGAAAAATACACACCAGGTAGCTTGTCCAGCAAGAGTTCTTGAAACAAATCAATGTCACAGACACAGAGAAATACAGAGCAGGTCAAGCAGTGACTTACGGAGCCTCAGAGGGAAGGCCCCTGGCACAAGTTTCTACAAACAGGAACCCTGACCTTTATCCCTGCTCCATCTCTCTAGATTGCCAAATCCATGCAACCCTGTCTCCTCTGACCTAAAAGTCTCCCAGAGGAGGAAAAGGCTGGGGTAGGGACACTTAATAAGAGAAGAAGCTTCTGCTAATTGTCACTGTTTTCTGAGACAAGTGAGAGAGCTCAAAGAATAAGGCTTGAATTACAAGGAAAAATTCTAGTATCTACTCAGTCATCTAGTGCAGGAGCAAGCTTACACTAGATTTTACTTTGTGTTCATTAAAAGCAAGTTTGGAATAGACTAGCAAATAGACCCGTGCCCTCATTTGGTTGCTAAGAAAGCATTTTGTGTATTATCTCAACAGACTCGCACACATAGCCATGCTAAGTCAGTTTCTCTTTCTACTATGATTTCAAAAGAAAATGTTCAAGGGTAACACAACAGTTCTGTTTTATCTTGTCTGGGAAAGGGGCTGGGGATATAGCTTGGTTAGTAGAATGCCTTCCTAGTTTACACAACATTCTGGGTTCAACCCCCCAGCAGTGAACAAACTGGACATGATGGTGTATGACTGTAATCTTAACTCTAGGGAGATGGAGGCAGGAGGATCAGAGGCTATATAAGAAAGAAGCAAAAAAGGGAAGGGAAGGAAAGGGGAGGAAGGGAAGGAGGGAGGAAGGAAGAAAGGAAGGAAAGAAGGGAAAGGAAGGGAGGGAGGGAGGAAGGAAGGTCATTCTCCTTCCAGTGCTGTGGTGGACAAGCTCTGGAGACAACCACTATACAAGCCTGGGTGTCTATATTCTTTAGAAGTCTACTCATCTGATTTTGAATGGCTAAATGGGCTCAGCCAGAGGTGCTATGGAATTTATTCAGAGCATCCTGGGAGACCTGGAGCCTTAACAAAAGATGCTTTAGTGCTGTCAAACACAAAACAAACTCATGAGCATTCTAGAAGGTGAACCTGGGAAAACAAATGTACATCTAATCAGTTTCCATTTCCCAAGTAGAAAAGTAGCATCAGATTTAAGCCCGTTTGCCCCCTTATGACCACAAGTCTCTCCACTGAAGAAGGGAGAGTTTTCCTATTCTGTATTTGTCCACCAAGAAACTGAGTCCTAGGATCAGAGTTCTCACTCACCTCAAATTTGGTCTACAAGCTCCAACTCTACTCAGTGTGTGTGTGTGTGGGGGGGGGGGGGTCTGAGGATTTGTGGAAGTCTGTTTTCCCCTACCATGAGGGTTCCAGGAATCAAACTCAGGTCACCAGGCTTGGCAGTAAGCACTTTTGCATACTGCCAACACCCCACCTTTTATTTTAAACTAGCCTACCTCTCTTTATGTACTTCCTCTAGCCCCCAGGGACTAGTGCTCTACAGACAGGAAGTATGGAGTCAATGAGTGAATAAATGGATGTGCTAATAAACATGTATTGTCTGATTATATACAAATGTATTTTTATAACTTGGGAATGCAATAATGCATTCATTCTGGTGCTGTTTGCTTGAACACGATGTCATTATTCATTATGATAAATGCACTTTTACATTTTGAGGACTTTGTGCTAGATACAGAATGCTTTCACCACATTTATCTGATCTAACCCTCCCACATTGCTGCAGAAGAGATGTCATTATCCCTGTGTAAGTTAAGATAGCTGCTGTTTCCAAAGTGTACACATCACAGAGCTGGACTTGAACCCAAGGCTTGCCACATATACAACCTGAGCAGTGAGGAGGAAGAAAAAAGTTCTGCTCATTTGTATACAGATTCTTGTTTATGAAAATATTGCTGTGTGTGATGTCCAAACACAGGGCAAGTGGCATCACTTAACTCAGCATGCTCTTTTCAGGTGGCTACCTTGATTTTGTATATACAGTCAGTCCGTGTACACAGTATATACAAGTAATCCTAAGGAGGGATTACTTGACTATGGCTACCTGATATAAAAAATAAAAAAGCTAATGAATAATCTTCAGGGTTGATTTTTTTTACTTCTGCTTCTCTTTGCTGTATTCACAGAGATTCCGCAATCATTTCTTCTTGACCTAAATGTCAGCCCATGATAAGACAAATGGAAGGCTGTCTCAGCAGTAGTCAGTCAGTGATAGAAACTCAAGGGTGCGAATGTGGCCTGTGGGTTCTATTCTGGACTAAGGCTGCTATAGAGTTTGAAATCATCTGATGCCATGCTTTTTAGATTATGAGAGAAGGAAATGAGTAGTTTATTGAACATGGAAGATGCCCAATGGGCAAAGCTAATGCAAATGGACTGTGTTTAAAGACAAGGCCAGGATGAGTGAGTGATGGCCCTGCCTGGCTCTGTGTTCTCAGAGATAACCCAACAGAGACAGACTTTCATATGGGGTGCAGAATATAAAATGACGATGAAGAAATGGGCTGACAGAGCTACTGGCTTGCTGTTGGTATGCTTTATGTTTCTGTGTTGCTTTCAAATATTTATTTATTTACATACTTCAGTATTTGCTTCCTTATTTTTGAGACAGAATTTCATCAAACCAGGCTGGCCTCAAACTCACTATGTAACCAAGGATGAATTTCTGATCCTTCTGCCTCCACTTCCTGGGGTGCTAGGATTATAGACATGTGCCACCTTGCTCACTTTCTACTGTCCCAGGGATCAAGCCTGGGGCTTCACATGGGCTAGACAAGTACTTTACCAAATCACATCCCAACTCCCCTGGTGACTTTCAAATGATATATACATACAAATGTATACACGATCCTAAGAAAGGTGCTTTTCCTCAAACTGAGAACATTCTCAACCTCAAAAGAAGAGCACGCATGTCTACAGTAATGTAAAATAGTGACAATCCCTTTATCCTGCCCTGTTTGCTATGTGCCTTCTCACCCACAGCAACCAGTTCTGTGTTTTGCTCACTTATCATGTTGGCAACACCATAAAACTAAGATTAAAATGGGCCTTGTGCTTTTTCTACTGAGTTAGAGTCTTTGCTCTTTTCCAAATACCACAAAGTGAGCAGAATAGGTAAGGCACCTTGCAAGTTACCTTTTCAACATTGCTTCTCCTGCATAGGAATAGAACTTCAACGAGCCACATAGCTGTCAAGCTGAAGATCCCAGTTGTGGCCACTGTGATACCAGGAAGAAACTGTACAGTCATCTAAGTTCCAGACCATGTGAGAAAGAGATATGATCCTTTTTCTCAGTCTTTCATTCAAAAACATGGAGTATGCATATGGGACACTGCCTTTCTGCTGACAGTGAAATGTGTAAAACAAAAACTGGCACACTTCTGCAAAGAAAGAAAGCAGTATGGATTTTTGTTAACACAATGTACTTAGGCTACTGTATGTTACAGGACCTTTTGTGAGTCATTGTCAAATACAGTAACACCTCTGACGTCCTCATGGATACCCAACTATGCCATCATAGATACCCAGCTCCACTGTTCTCATGGATGCCCAGCTCCACTGTCATCCTCATTGATACCAAACTCTGCCATCGTGAATACCCAGCCCCATGCAGGAGACTCAACCCCTGAGAAGCAGAGCTGAGGTTCAGATGTCTCTGTTCTTATATTCTTCAACACCTCGAGATTCTTGCATTTCTCTCTCCAATCCTGTGGTAGACTCCTGTTTAGAACAACTACTCATTATCCCTCTGCTAAGAAGAATGTAGCTCCCATTTATGGCTGCATCAGCTTGGTCCAGGAGCACTTTGGGAAGTAAGGGTAACTTTCTTCTTGATAAATTTGTCAGGGCATTTTTAGTCTTGAAGCAAAACACGGTAGACCAAAAAGGGCAAAGGGATTTTAGAAGTGAGAAGAAGAAACAGAGTCCCACACCAAGCCTAATTGCTATCTCTAAATGTAGCTTTTCCTCGCCCTGCTGAGGTCCACAAGAGAGGGCAGGGAAAATGTGTTTATTGCCAACCCAGCAAAGACAGCAAGAGGCAGAACTGTATTTCAAACCCTGGTTTTCCCATCCTGGCCAGGTAGGGGAAATCACCATTAGATAACCTCATACTTATTTCATCCAGAGAACAAGGGTGTTAATCTTATTTGCTCTTCTGCTTAGATGCCAGCACTCTTCCAGCATTTCTACATATGGATGTTGCTTATATTAACTCTTACTCTTATTACAACTGCATGAGGTAGATACAATTATTTTTTTTTACAGACAAGAGGGAAAAACAGTACAAATACATTCTACATGTTTGTAAGTAAATAAATTTATTTCAATATGATGAGAAGTGACACCTGTTTTTTGTTGTTTTTGTTGCTGTTGTTAGCATACTGAGTGACAGCTGCTGAGAAAGTGTGAGAACTCACATTTTCATTTGAAACTATTTTAACTCACTAATTCAGTAGAAAAGGTATCCCACTAAGCTGGATTTGTGCTGAAATTGGCCTGTGCCCAGCTAGCTAAATCTAAGTTTACTGGCTAGGAAAAGAGTTGAAGGTCTTCATGATACTATTCACCTGTTCATGTTCACTTCCCAGGATTCCCCCCCCCACCAACATTGGGTTTTTTATTGTTGCATAATTGTTGATGAGAACTATAGTTCTATATTTCTCTCCATTTTAAGAAAATTCAGAATTTAAATCCCTTTCCAAACTCCATGCTTTTGTGAACTGATAGTTAATGATTTCACAAAAGATTCACCAGACTTTGAAGCATTAGGAGGAGGGGAGGAGAGAGAGAGTGCTTTTATTAGAATTTAGATACAGAAATTACATATAGAATCCCATTTTTGTTTATAAGTGCCCTATTTTATTTTTTATTTATATAACTACTCAGTGTCGAAGCAATCTACTGCATTCTGTTGTCACAATGTTCTCCAGTACTGACATTTTAAAACCCTCCTCCTCTCCAGTGTAAACATCCACATAGGTCTTCTTTAAACAATAGTTCTTCCTATGCAATTTGAGGTAAAGATTTATAATTTCTTCTATTCTCATTTTCTTTCCATTTGGCAAAATGGTTAACAGGACCAGTGAGATGGCCTGACGGGTAAGGGCACTTACCACATGAGCCTAACAAGGGTTCCATCATGGCAACCCACTTAGAGGTGAAAGTAGAGCATCAACTCTACAGCGCTACCCTCTGATGTCCACACATACACTGATGCATTTGCTCCATCACCACACACGAATAATAAATAAAATAAATAATGAAAACAAAGACATTGCTGAACTTTTGATGGCAGATAGAAATAGTCATAAGCTCTGACCTATCAGATGTAGATGATGTTTCTATGTGAGCCTTCTGGGAAACCAGCTTAAAAAGAGGGGGATGACGCAGCTAACAGACATGACTCCCTTTCTCTCCTTTCCTTCATAAGAGAAGTGACTTCAGAAGTATTCAGTTAAGGTGGGCTCTGAACTATGAGCAGTAAACCAAGCTCCACTGAGGTAACACAGAGAATGGAGCTCTCAATCCAGTTCCATGTAAAGAGAATAACATGATACTTCCCCCCTCCCTTATATGTCTCTTTTTCTGATCCTTCTTATACCAAAATAAAATTTCTAATTTCTACATGATAAGATAAACAGCAGCAGAGAATAAAAAGGTTTTCAACATATTGAAGCTTCAAAATTGAGATAGGCCTACAAGGCATGGTTAAACATTCTGTCATCCAGCCACTAGGTGTTTTCAAACAGCATCTGAAATCAAATGATCTGTTGGTGAATCAGATCAATCATTCAAAAACATGATTCAGTTTTCTTAAAAGACAAAACGACCATTCTCCACTTACTTCAGTAAAATTAATTTGCACATAAAAAAGCATGCATCTATGCTTTTCCCTTTAGATATTGTCAAGTCCATAAAGTATTCTGTTCTGTCATTTAGTTCTTACATGAAAATGTGTACTGAGGACCGTGTACTCTCAAGAACATGAGAGTTTATAATGGAAGCTAGAGAAGCCTCTGAATGGAAGATTTTGAAGAAAGTATAAAGCCAGCTGTCATAGTGTTTTCCTGCAATCCTCGCATACTAGGGTGGCTGAGGCAGGAGGATCATCTACCTGTTCACTGGTAAATGGAGCTCTGGTGCCATTTCTGTTAGGGAATTAATGTCTAGTTCTGTGAACCTGGCCAATGGTTGGGGGGTGGGGTGCAGTCCCTTGTAGAGAAACTATAGCTGTTGTTTTGCAAAATGGGTGCAATATGTCCTTTATATTACCTTCTAATTAGTTATGTTTATGCCTATAGATTACTGTTGCTGTCAGCCTTGGTTCAAGAAGCTTCATTTTGCAATGGACTATAGTTAACAAAGACATTCAGAATTAGTCAAAGTGATGAGAACAAGTGACTGTTGAATATTCAGCCATGTACAGATCATATATAGAAATCCTTTCACAGCTCAGAAATTTATATAAGAGAAGTCCGAAAGAATGTAAGAATGGGAGCTGGAGAGATGGCTTAATGGTTAAGGGCACTGTCTGTTCTTTTAGAGGACCTGGGTTCAATTCCCAATACCCACATGGCAGCTTACAACTGTCTATATCTTTATCTCCAGGGGATCCGACCCCCTCACACAGACATGTATGTATGCAAAATAACAGTGCACATGAAAATAAATATTTTTTTTTAAAAAAAGAAAAATGCAAGCAAGAGCTTGAGAAAGGAATGAAATATTGTGGGACACTGTCCTCTGGCAATAACTTGATCATGGCCCTCGTGAGCACACAGTGGTTGGGATTACCTGTATAAAATCTTCACATGGTTGGGCCAATTAATATCCTATGGGAAAAACTCATGAAAGCCTGCTCCTTCTTGACGATCTTCAAGCAGTTAATGGCTGCTAGGGGAGAAAGACATTCTCTTCAGTGGCAAAGCCACTGATATGATGCCTATGCCTCTGTAAGCAACCCTAATTGAATTTATTTAAAAGTACACAAAGGAAAGAAGATATGAAAGTAGAAGGGGTTTAGTTTGGAAGTGTAAGGGCTTTAGTTAATCATGAGTGGGATGGGAACAACAGAAGGTAATGGGGATAAACACAATTTAAAAATGGTTAAGAAATACACAACTTACATAATTAACATCTTTTAAAAGCATGAAAAAGAGGAAAAGCCAAAACAAAAGAAGAAATATGAAAAATATCAATAAGAATGAGAACTTTTGCCAGGTCTGGTGGCACAAGCCTGTAATCTCGGCTACTCAGGAAGCTGAGGCAAGAGGATTACAAATTCAAGGCCCGCAAGACCAGTCTGGACAAGTAAGAGCCTGCCTCAAATGTTACAAAGTAAAAGGAGTAGTGAGGATAGCACTTGCCTAGCATCACAAGGCCCTGAGTTCAATTTCCATTAACACAAAAAGGTTACATGTATTGGATAAAAAGGTTACATGTATTGGATAACAGCTACTATTGAAAATGTATCAATTGTGTTCAAACTCTGTAGCAGTTATTAGGAACTAGAGGCCAGCCTTCTACTGATTCTAAACTCTAGGCTTTGATTATTTCTTTAATTCACTGGTTAGAGCATATGAATCCCTAATTTAAAGAAAAGCATCTGGGAGGTTTGTTTTGTGGACAATTACTGAATTAATTTTTCTCTTATCCCCATACCAAAACTAAACACACACATACAAAAAAAAAAAAAAAAAACTGGAATGCAATGCAGTTGCTGGTTTTACTCTTTTTGGTTTTACTCTTTTTTACTCTTTTACTCTTTGTTCTTTGGGAGTCTGTCACCCAACTTCCAAATAAATCACACATGGACATGTATTCTTAATTATGAATGCCTTAGCTTGGCTTGTTTCTTGCCAGTTTTTCTAAACTTAATTTATCCCAACTACCTTTTGCCCTCTGGACTTCTTCCTTTCCTTACTTCTGTATATCTTACTTTCCCTCTTACTCTGTGGATGGCTGGGTGACTAGCCCCTGATGTCCTCCTCTCCTTAATCTATCTCGCCCCTCCTCCTCCCTTTATGACACTACTAAGTATCTCCTTGATGGATTCCAATCAGGTCTGAAATCATTTTCTATTGTGTATAAGAAATTAGCACCAACTTCAGTGGCTGAAATAATAAATGGCCAAGTATCAAGTTCGTGGAAGGTCATGCTGGGGAGCACACTGGGTCATATGATCAAGACCTCCCAAGACTGAAGTCAGTGCATCAGGTGAGTCAAATTCTTTCAGTCAGGCTTTCTTCTCAGCTTTCTCTGAATGTCAGTCAAATGCAGTTCCTAGTAACAGGACTGGGGTACTGCCTTTCTTTCAGCTGTGTGCTTATCTTCTGGCCTAAGAGAATTCATGGATGCTTCACCTTCTAGAGAGCTCATCTAGGAGCTGAAGGATGGTTCAGTGGTAAGAGTGCTTGCTCTGTTACCCCGGCATTGGAAGGGCCCTGACAGGTAGATTTCTAGAACCAGCCAGAAAATATTTCCTATAGAAAACAATAGAAAGACGTCCAACTTCTTGCTGTGGCTTCTGCATGCACACCCCACAGGCACACACCCATACACACCTATGCATGCACCATACATATATGCAATGCACATATGCATTCACATTCAGAGAGAGAAAAAAAATGGCTAGGAGTGGAATATACACCAGAAACCTCAGGATTCAAGAGGCTGAGACAGGAAGACCTGCCTGAAGTCAGTCTGTGTGACATAGAACGATTTTATCTCAAGAAGACAAAAAATAAAAGCAAAGCATACCTGTAATTTTAGTATAGATCAGGAGTTCAAGGTCATCCTTGGCTATACTAGGTTCCTAATAAGCGTCACTTACAGAGACTCTGACTCAACCAAAACAAACAACCAAAGACAGCTAACTGATGGGAGATGTTATTCTGTAAATATGTTTCTCATACTGGTTAATCAATAAAGCACTGTTTGGCCAATGGGAAAGCAAGATAGGTGGGGCTAGGAGACTAGAAGGAGGAAAGAGGAAGTAGTAAGGAGGAGTCAGCATGTAGAGCCTAGAGAGATCAGATGCGGCCAGCTGCTCTCCAGTAAGATGAGCCACATGGAAATACTTAGAATAGTAGAAATGGGTTAATAATTAAGACAGAGCTAGCCCATAAACAATAATGGTAACTAGCCAACAGGACTGTATCAAATACAGAGTCTCTGAGTGTTATTGGGGCTCACGTGGCGGCGGGACCAGGTAGTCGGCAGGGAGGAACAAAGAGTGGGACCCGACCTGCAGCGGGGAAAACGTGCTCATAACAACTAACTAACTAAGCAAATAGCTGATTTAATTCAGTATGATTCACCTTTGTAATTCACTCAAGGATAGCCACTTAATATCATCAACACAGAGCGTCAAAAATCCAGGCCATTGAGTCCATCATTGTTAATATTCTCAGTTTTTGGACTTGCACATCACTGGACAGAATCTTAGAAAGTATTTTAGAATGCTTCCTACAAGATTCTAGAACATTCTGTCATTTGGAAACAGAATCAATAGTCCATGGACTGTCCAGGCATACTGGCACACACCTTTAATCCCAGCATTTGGGAGGCAGATGCTGGTGGATCTCTTTGAGTTAAGACTAGCTTTGTCTACACGACAAATTCTAGAACAGCCAGGGCTATATAGTGACAAACTGTCTCAAAAGCAAACAAGTAAGCAAAAAGTCTATGGCCTGAACACAACTGACCTATCTGAAAATTAGGTAAAGGGTTTGGTGATATGATTCAGCCAACTCAAGGCTGTGGGTTCAATTCTCATACTGGTGAGAAAAGGCAATTGTAATGGCTACATTTAGCTGATACATCTTCGGAGGGAAGAAATGCCCATATTCTTATAAATTATCCAGGAGTGTCATTGTTAACACCACATGATTACCACCATCTTGAAACTAGGTGTTCTATACCTCCCTATGACAAGACCTCTGTTAGTTACTTTCATTGTTGCTACAGAAGAATGCCCGAAATAAACAGGGAGGGTGATGCCTTCCAGGAGGGATCAACAAAATCTGTTAAGTCATTTGGAGTAGGGACTAGGCCCTCCCTTTTGCCTCTAGGTTCATGGTTTCAGAAAGTTCAGTCTATCTTGGCTGGGAGGAGGGAGTGCAGAGGAGAAGAGTTCCTGAGTGTCAGGGGAGAGGGAAGGTGAGGGTGAGGCAGAACAGTTCCTGAGGGACAGGCTGAGAAGCAGTGGTGTCAGCTCAGCCTGCTTCCTCCTCTTCTTTCATTCTATCTGGCTCTCCATGGAATGGGGCTGCCTATATTCCCTATATTCAGGGTGGATCTTCCTCTCTCAGGAAATTCCCTGGCAGATACACCCAGAGGTGTTCCTAAACAATCTCTAGGACCTATGTGATTCTGAGTCCAGATGAGTAAATAAAAATAAGGAAATGACTGCTCTCGGGATTGGTTGAGAAGGGTTTTATTGTACATATGAGGGAGAGTTGCATACAGATTCTGATTGGCAGTCCCTATGCAAATACCTTTGAAATCTTTTCTCATATTCTCAGAAAAACAGAACCCTGACTAACCCAGATAGGGTTGGCTTACAGAACCACAAGTCCTGTAAAAAGAATACCTTGTGTTCTGTGGCCACAGGGCTAGGCAGAATGACATTACGACACCTTCTTATCTCATGGGTTGTTGAGTTACAATATCCCTGAATTTCAGCACCTCCTAATTTCTTTAAGTATCTTCCAGTCAGTGATTAGATAACACTCACACGCTCAAACTCACAAGCCCAAATCCCTCTGGCTTTCCTAAACCCAAGCAGCCCTTCTTGATTTGTCTGAGGAGGCCATTCTGATCTGTCTTAGGTTCCAGGCAACAGCCCATACTGGCAATGGCCTCTTCCCATGTTCTTTAAAGAAGAGCTAAATTCTTTAGCCTGTAATATTATGTCTTGTCATCCTGACTAGAATCTGTCATATGTAACTCATACTGCTATGGTTTGGATCTGAACTTTCTCCAAAGGCTCATGTGTTAGAGGATGGTTCACAATCAGTGGAGTTCAGAGGTGGGGCTTTGGTGTTTACTGGCTCATGAGCACTTTGCCCTCCTCTGTGTCTTATTCCATCAATCTATTGTAAGGTAGTGGCTATCAGGGGGTGATGACAAGGAAGCAGGATCCCAATGAGGTGTTCTGGTGTCTGTCTTCTCAGACTCCAGGATAATAGAGATAACTGACCACAGACTAAAGATATAAAACCATGAAATAAAGTATTTCCTTCTTGCTGATTTCCTCAGGTATTTGGGCACAGTAATGGAAAGCTGACAGACACACACATCAACATAAATATTAATAATAAAAACACAACTGTCTAGTGACATGGATCAGGAGGTAAAAGTGCTTGCTAATGAAACTGATGATCTGAGTTCAAGTCTCAGGACTTACACAGTGGAGAAAAAGAGCTGACTCCCTCAGGCTGTCTTCTGTCCTTCTCTCCCTTGATGTGTGGTCAGCAAGTCTACATGTATTTGCACTCAGACACACAGACACAGACACAGACACACACACACACACACACACACACACACACACACACACACACACACACAAACACACACAAATACACTGAAAGAATCGCAGTTGGCACAAGACATCCGAAGACCAAGTTCTCAGCACAAAGGAGATTTATTTGTCCAGATTGACAAAAGGCAGGGAGTAAGAGACAAAGACAAAAGATAGAGGATGAGGAAGAAGGGGAACAGGGGCTTTTGTTGACTGGACTTCAGTATTTTCATACCTGGACCTCGGTAGTCAGCCTCAGGAGGAGGAAGTGGCCACATAAAAAAATGGGCCTTGGTGGCTAGCTTTAGGAATGCAATCTAATGGTTTTTAGCAAGGCAAAGGGAATGGGGAGAAGGGAGAAGGGCAGAATCTGTCAGCACCATGTTTGCCATGCTCAGGCCTTATAGAGCCCTTTATAAACAATAAATGACTAAATGTAATGAAAACACTTTTAAAATTTATTATTTTTTCTTATTTTACCTATCGATCCCAGTTCCCTCTCCCTCCCATGCCCCCCAGCCTCCTCCTATCCCACCCCACCCCCAACTACAAAGGGAGGGTGATGCCTTCCAGGAGGGATCATCAAAATCTGTCAAGTCATTTGGAGTAGGGTCTAGGCCCTATCCTCTGCCTCTAGGCTAAGGGAGTATCCCTCCATGGGGAATGTGCTCCCAAAGTCTCTACTATGGAATCTTTTTTTTTTTTTTTTTTTTTGCTTCTGTCTATTCATCCCCCAACTCAATCTTTCTAGTCCCACATGTCCTCTTCTCCTCCCCTTCTCTTTTTCCTAACTCCCTCTCCACTCACTGCCCCCCCTCCCAATATGCTCAGGAGATCTTGTTGCTTTCCCCTTCTATGAGGGACCTTGTATGAATCTCTTAGGTTCCTCCTTTAGCCATTTTGGAGATCAGTATGGCAGTTCCTCGGGACAATGGGAATCAGTCTACCACAGGACCCAGCAATCCCACTCTTAGGTATATACCCAAATGATCAACATCCATGCAATGAAGACATCTGTTCAACTATATTCATAGCAGCATTATTTGTAATAGCAAGAACCTGGAAGCAACCTAGATGCCCCTCAACTTAAGAATGGATAAAGAAGACGTGCCACATTTATACAATGGAATACTGCTCAATAGAAAAAGAATAAAGCAAAACAAAAACAATGGGATCTTGAAATTCGCAGACAAATGGAAGGAAGTTGAAGAACCCATCCTGAGTGAGGTAACCCAGTCACAAAAAGAGGAACATGGTATGTATTCACTCATATATGGATAGAGCAAAGGATCACCAGTCTATAATTTATACCGCTAGAGAAACTAGAATACAATAAAAACACTTTTTAAGAAACGGTTCTTAAAATAAATGAAGAAAGAGGGAGACAGGCACACTGACTCATACCTGTAATAGAATTGTGGAGGTTGGAGATAGAAAATTGCCACACCTTTTAGATCAGAGTAGGCAGTATAGTAAGTTCTAGGTCAGCATGGACAATAAACTGAGACCCATACCAAAAAGGAAAAAAAAAAAAAAGAATTATATATACATATAAAACATCATGACCAAGTACATGATTACCAGACGCAACAATTAAACAGCCAAAAAAAAATAACAAAAAAAAAAAAAAAAAAAAACATGCTTCTGGTTCCGAAGAATAAATATTCATCAAACTCCAAAATGGATGAGGGGACTTTGAGAAAGAACCCCACAGGGACAGGAGGCAAGTGGTGGGTAAATCTATCCTCTAGATTGTCAACAATATCAGAAACTACTTTGAAAGTAATACACTGCATCATGGGAAAAGAAAATTCTGTTGGGGGTTTCAGCTCTGAGCAACAGTTTATCCATGGGAGCCCCAAATCTTGTTATGGTTCACTGGCTAGAATGAGAGCCAAGGAGGTCAGGCAGTTGAGTTGGTCAAATAGTAAACTGCCCCACTTCTCAGACTTGTCTAGACAAAATCAACAGTCAAAATCCCTGCATTAGACCTTGAGACTAAAGGCTGTTGTGGTAGGAATAATCAAATATAAACCCTTGAATCTAGAATAACATGAATTTTCTGGCCCAGCAGGTCCCATCGCTGATTCAGCCCCAAATAAACATGCAGTTATGAAACTGTTGGCTAGTGACTAGGGCTTCTTATTGTCTAGCTTGATCTTAATTATTAACCCATATTTATCAATCTATTGTATCAAATTGAAATAAAACTAGCTAATATACTATATAAAGGAAGAAGTAGAAGCCAATTCCACAAATTGTTGTCTGATATCTACCTGGTATAGCACATGTGCTCACACTACATGCACACACACACACACACACACACACACACACATACACATGAAAGAAAAAAAAATACCACATATACATGCACTCACTCACAAGTAAAAAAAAAAATGGCTTGATTAGAGGGATGGATGATCAGCCCTGTGTAGCTGGAGTTGCTACCCCCCCCCACACACCTCTTTTATTTATTTAAATCGCACTCACCCCAGGAACTGCTGACTGTTCTCAAGAGAACGGCTTGTACATCACTTTTAAAAGGGTTTATGCATGGGTCTATCAACCAGGCCTTCCCCTCTCTACACTGAGACCTCTATCTAAGGCATCAAGAGACAAGCATTAACCCTGTCCTGAAGCATCTTCTTCCTAAAGGACTAGCCAGTCTCCTTGCAGCAGGCTAATTACACCAGGCTACTGCACCTAGGGAGAGCTAGAGTCTGTTTCCTCTGAAACTATACATTTTAACATCAGTTTTATTCACTTGATCTAGCAAGCTTCTCTCTGTCCCTTCTCTGACCTTAACCAATGCTATTGTAACTCACAAATCACGATTTCTGCCCCCAAGATCTTATTTTATGCCAAAATGATTAGGACACTAGACAGATGTCTTTAGGATGCTGGTATGTGTTGACTGTGAAATGTCTCCCACAGGCTTACATGTTTGAACAGCTGTTCCACAGTTGGCAGCCCTCTTCTGAGATGTTGTGGAATGTTTGGGGGCCTCATTGACAGGTGTAGGACTGTTGAGAGAGGACTCATAGATTGTAGCCCAGCCTTGGTTGCACACTGCATCATTCTGTTTTCTGGTATGCAGAAACATGAGCAAGCAACTGCACATGATGGAGCCAGCACAATAAGCCATATCCCCTCAAACTATGAACCAAAATAAGTCCCTCCCCACCTAGCTCCCTTCTTGTTGGGTATTTGGTGACAGTGGCAGGAAAGGTAACTAAATTCATAAGCATCAAGACATCTAAGCAGAAGCAGCTGAGCTTGTAACTGTGAAATGACTCCCTTTGATTTGATTCATATTGGCAGCTATTTTCAAAGTTAGGCTGCTTTCCTGGAAGTTATAGTGCATGCCACAAAGCAATGACTAATGCATGTGTTTTATGTTTTTATTTTTCTTCCAAGCCACAATGTAAAAGGAAGCCAAGCATAAGGAGGCTGAGGCAGGAAGATCACCATGAATTCACAGCCATTGAGCTGAAAGCCAAGAAGTACAGCCAGGAAGTCATGCTTTTCAATGTCTCCTATATAGATCATTGATGCTCCAGGCACTGATACAGCCACCAGCATGTCAAGAAAAAACTATTTCATAACCTCTGAGAACAAGGTAGAAATAGGAGATATTGCTTTAAGACTCGTGTTTCTATAGAGTACTTCCAGGTATTGCTGTTATAAATGTGGATCAGGGTCGAGAGAGCACCTGCTGAATTTTCCAGGTTCTTGCATCACAGAACTAAACAAGGAACACATGGGTAGTGATAGAAATACATATTTCTATGAGATAGACAAAACATGGAAGTAGGCAAAGATCTGGGAACAGATCTGAGGCTCAAAAGCCACCAAATCCTGGCACTTTGTTGCTCATCCATAGAGCTGCCTTCATCAGCATTAGACAGTGCGAGCTTAGGGGGGTTGTTTGTTTTCTCATATGCCCATTTTGGTAATGAATCCATCAATTGAGAGATTGTGTAGTCTTCCTCTGCCATTGGTTCCTTCTGTGTGTGTTTTCCTTGATGCCCCTAAGCCTCCCTCTCCAGCCTGACTGCTATGTTCCTTCCTAAACATGGGTAAGAAACTAGCTCCCCAACTCAAGCATATCTAATATAGAACCAGCACCTGAGAAATAGAAGCACATGTTACTCCCCACTGAAGAGCCCCAGTGAACTGAATCAGCACCCGCCTAAGAACAAAAGCAACATTTAATGGTTAATCAATGAAGAAAACAGTGAACAATTCTAAACTGTTTTCAAAAACAGAGTTGATTGTTTACTCTTACTTTATTGTGTCACTATGGTTTGTATTTATTATTTAATCTATATCTTCCAAAATATCAAGGCAGAAACAAGGGAACACAATCAGGTCTACATATATTAGACCTGGAGAATCTGCTTGCTTGGTGAGATGGTAAGTCACCTCATTAGGAAAGTGGGTTTTATTCCCATTGAGGGGAGGTGTACAGGGGCACATATGTGAAGGTGTAAGTTCCTGTGTGTGCAAGCCCATGTAGAAGCCAGAAGACAACCTTTGGAGTCAGTCCTCATGTGTCATCACATTTTTTAATTTGACATTTATTCTTTATTGTTTATTTGGGCGGGGTGAAAGCATACATGCCACAGAATGTGAGTGGCTACTGAAAGACCTTTTGTGAGATTTGGTTTTCTCTTTCTTCCATGTGTTTCTTAGTTGGAGTTCCTATTGCTATAAGACATGATGACCCAACAGCTTGGAAAGGAAAGGATGTACTTCATTTTACAACTGTCAGGACACACTCCATTACTGCCAGAAGTCAGGGCAGAAACTCAATGGAGCAGGAAGCCAGAGGTTGGACTGAAATACAGAGACCATGGAAAAGAGCTACTTACTGGCTTGCTTCCTGGGGGTTGTTCAACCTGCTTTGTTATAGAATTCAGAACCACCAGCCCAGGGTGGAATCATCCACAATGAGCTGGGCCCTCTCCATCAATCATCAATCAAGAAAATCTAGCACAGGTTTACCCATATGCCAATCTAGTTGGGATGTTTTATCAACTGAGAAATGACTCTAGAATGTGTCAAGTTGACACAAAAACAACCTGTACAGTGTGGGTCCCTGGGATCAAACTCAGGTCCTCAAGCCTGGTGGTAAGCACCTTTACTCACTGAGCCATTTTACAGCCTCATCTGTTCTAAGACAGGATCTCACTGCTTAGATTTGGCTGGCTGACCAGCCAGGGAGCCCAGGGGTGCTTCCTAGATCTCTTCCCCAGCACTTAGAGCACAAATTCATGCTCCTTCTGCTTTTTAAAAAAAAATGGTTCTTGGGAAGGGGCCAACTGAGCCATTCTTGTAGCAGATGTTTCTATTATCAAGTTTAGGAAAGGAATGCTTGTAAGGACAGCTGTTTATCATTTGAACTAAAATACCTGTAGTTGGATCTTTCTTTGGGGCACCAACTACCTCCCAAATAAAGACACAGAGATTTATTTTTAATTATGAATGCTTGGTCTTAGCTTAGGCTTGTCCCCCTAGCTATTTTAACTTAATTTAAACCATTTCTATTTATCTGCATTTTACCTCAGGGCTTTTTGTCTTTCATTCTGTATGTTCTACTTTCCTGTTACCTCCATGTCTAGCTGGATGGCCTCTGGCATCTCTTTTATTTCTTCCTTGAGCCTATAGTCCTCCTCCTTGTTACTCTCTCTGCCCAGAAGTCCTGCCTATACATCTTCCCTCACTACTGACCACTCAGCTTCTTATTAGAACAATCAGGTGCCTTAGGCAGGCAAGATAAAAGAACACATCTTTACATAGTTTAACAAATATTCTGCAACATAAAAAAAATGCAATACATCTTTACATAGTTCAACAAAGACTACAAATATTTACATAGACAAATATTCCACAACAAATATCCTTTCAAGTGAAAAGGTTGCTGTTGAAAACTTCAAGAGTAAGCCAGGGCTCTCTGCTCAGTTGGAGGAGTGGCCATTCAGTGTTGCTCTGAGTACTTAGCACATTTACTGCTTAAGTCAGAGTGGACTTAACTGTTTTTAATTAAGAACCCTAGCCTAAAATCTAAGCCTGGTTTGTAATTCCCAATGCTTGGAAGGTGGAGGCAGGGAGATCAGGAGTTCAAAGTCAGCTTCAGATACATGAAACCCTGTCTCAAAAACAGCTATATGTACTGTTTCTGGTAGAGGAGTCTAGAGATGATGTTCAGAAGTGGAACCTCAAAAGGGAAAGGAAAAGAAAAGAAGTCCTTGGACTTCAAGTCTGCCACATCTTTGTCCCTGTTACCAATCTTTCTGGCAAGAAATCCATCTTCCAAGTGACTACTGGAATTAAGGTAAAGGTTGACAGAGTTGAGTTCATATTCAGTCATGTTAGCTGCTCAGGATGTAGCCCAGAGATTCAAGGAGCTGGGCATCACTACTCTGTATATCAACTCTGGGTAACAGGAGGAAACAAGACCAAGGCCCCTGGATTTAGAGCCCAGTCAGCCCTCAGAGCTCTTGCTCTGTCAGGAATAAAGATTAGGCAGTTTGAGGATGTCAACCTCAACCTCTTTGACAGCATTTGAAGGAAGGGAAATTGTTGTGGTCACCATCTATGAAGAGAACTTCTCAAATTATTTTCTGTTAATAAATTGCTTTTGTAAGCTTTTTAAAAAGCTACATATAGAGAGATATGTATGTGTACTATGTATGTGTGTGTGTCTGTGTATGCATGTATGTATATTTAACAACCTAAATAGACCCTGTGCACTACAATTGTATCTACAACATAGGGTAACATATTCTAGTCTCCATATGTATATGCAAATATATATTAACTTAGATTCATAGAATCTGTTATATCAATATTGGTTCTCTCTATGTAGCCATATGTTTCTTACCTAAAGAATATTACTCACCCTGATGTTCTAAGTTGTTAATGAGGCTGAGAAATGAAAACACAATATCTCATTATAACATTTTTGTAAATAGTGACTTATTGAAATACATATAAGTTGAAGTGTGTTAAATAAAATATTGCCAGGAAAATATATATGTAGAGAAATTAATAATTTGGCATCTATTAAAAGTGGTGTCACTCACTTGTACAAATACGCTAAGAGAAAGACATATAGCTGTGTGTGTACAAACACTTGTGTTCTAGGCTATAAATGTAAGCATTTGTCATACAGTACAAGAAGAATCCAACTCAAATCTATTTTTGTCTTTCTAATGTCTGTTTTTGAGCAACATTACTTTCATCAGTTACTCTGTTTAGCTAAGAAACAATGAGCAAAGCATACTTGATCTTGGAGTGCAGAGATGAACTTAGTACTCTCAGAAAAGAAGTAAATTAATTGATTATAACAGGAAATACAGCCACAATTCTTGAAGAAAGTGTTATGTGCTCTGGGGCTTCAGGACACTGGAGAGACGGTTTTGCAGAATTGATGCTGGAGCTGGGACCCAAACATGACTCCATAGTAGCTAAGCATGGAGTGTCTTCTCTAGGGTAGACAAACATGCAGAAAATCAGGAAGCAATACTGAATTTCAGCTCTCTGCCATGAAAGGAAGACAGTGCCACCAGAGAGAACACTGGGCTCTTACCTACCTCTTACCCCTCAGTAGAGTGCTGGAATTCCAGACACAGGTCACATACCCAGAGTTCTGTTATTGCTATCTAACTTGGGCTCTGGGACTTGAATTCCACTGTCAGATCAGACTTACAGTGCTAATGCTTTTACTTGCTAATTCATTTTCTCACCTACATTTAAAGGAAATTGGGATGAATTGTGAGACACACACACACACACACACACACACACACACACACACACGTTTATCACCTGACTATAAATTTAGGAAGTAGAGTGGTAGAAAACTGAAGGAAATAGCCAATACCCACTTAGCCTAGAACACAGGTGAACATGTAGGTTTAAAGTAGGGAATTCCCACCAAAGAAGTCATTGTGACTACATGCCTTTTGTATCAAAGGGGTAGTGCCTTGTGCACTGATGCTCAGGGGGTGAGCTCCGGGAAGCCTAGCACTGGTAGAGGGCCAGCTCACCTGGAAAAACAGCCACCGGCGATTGCTCTTCCATTTACCTCTTGCACAGTAAGCATCCAGGAATGCAAGCATTCAGGAATGCTCTGGGGGAGGGAGAGAGGGTCATGAGTGAGCACACATCTGGAGAAAGTTAAAAGTATCATCCAAGTCTCTGGAACAGCTAAAGGCAATGAAGGAGTGTGAGGGTGCAAGAAGCTCTTGAAAGAACCTCAGCGGAAGACACCCCAGCGTACTTGCAGGCTGCCTAGTCGCTTTGGTCCCGTCAGCTCCCTGTGTGCAGCAGTTACTCTTTCATTCAAAATGCTTTGTTATCTCCTGGAAGCTCTGTCTCCCACCCAACACAACCCTCTCTATGACGCCTCAAGCCACCCGTTTAAAACAATAATACTAAATGAAGAAATAAGAACAATGCTTGAAGTTGTCAGGTAAAGGCAACATTGCACGTGACAAGGATATCTTTTAAGTATTCAATACAGTCAATTTTCCTCGGTGTTGGAACTGAATGGTGGGCTGTTGGTTAAATGCCTGATGCATTGCCTGCTTTACATTTGGAAGCCCAGGGGTTCAGATGAATCTGTTTCCCTTCAATACCTGGGAGCCAAGTGGGACAAGGACAGCTTCCACTTCAGGTCATGTGGGAAATTTAACATCAAAAATAACCCTGTAAGGGAGAGATAATGAAAGACCTGCTTCAGAAACATGCAGGAAGATTGCAATCTCCCAGAAAAGAGAAACAAGCTATCCTGTGTCAAGTGGCCTGCTGCCACAGGAACTTTCCAGAGATCTTTCTGGAGAGGTGAACCTCAGCAGAGTACGGTCAATGGCAGGCAGTGAACTATGGGAAGACCTAGGTGACTAAAAGGAAGTGAGCAAACACCACAGAAAGGGGAGCTCAGAAATCTGCCTTCGTCCCCTGGGAACCGCAGCTTACTATGAAGTCCTGCGGAGGAAGAACTCCTTTGAAGCAAAAGGAGACTGCAGGAAATCAGGGACCACAGGACAAACAAAAATAATGGAAGCAAAAACAGAGAAGAAAGGAAGGTGACTGCTGAATGCCACTCGACATTTACAGATGCAGAACGACCTTTTACTGTCACAGATGGATACAGAGGGCTGCATCAAGTGGATAGGGGGCAGCTGTGCTAAAAGTCTCACAGTGGAGACTAAGAAAACACCTCAGCTGAGTTCCAATCACCACAACCCACATGGAAATCAGCACCTGCCTGTAATCCTGGCATTTAGCAGTACAAACAGGAAATCCCTAGACAAACTGGCTAGGATCAGTTGAACAGGTGAGTACTGGCCCAACCAGAGACGCTGCCTTGATACATACAGTGGCAAGTCGTCAAGGAAGGCACCCAATGGCAGCCTCTGACCTCTACACACACACCTACACATGAGCACACAAGAACACACATATTCTTTTCATGGGGCTAGAAAGATGGCTTAGCTGTTAACAAAAAAAAACAGCTTGCTGCTGTTACTAGTAGATTTTCCTGCCAGCCTGGTCCCACAGTCTCACCAGCCCCAACTAATACACAGAGACACTGTATTAGATATAAAGCTGTTGGCCTGTTACTAATGTTTCGTATTGGCTAGCTCTGATTTAAATATTAACCCATTTCTATTAACCTAAGTATTTCCACGTGGTCTTATCTTACCATAGAGAAGACCTGGACCTCTGCTCTCTTCGTCCTACATTTTGAATCTCCTCCTACCTCTTCCCGAATCCTCCTTCTGTCCTAGTCCTGCCTATCTTGCTTTCCTATGGGCCAACAGTGCTTTATTCATTAACCAATAAGAGAAACATATTTATAGAATGACATTTCCCATCATGCTACTCTTACACAGGGCCTATGTTCAATCCCCAATACTCACATCAGTGTCTCACAACCATCTATAACTCCAGCTCTAGGGAATCCAATGCTTCTGGTCTCCGTGCGCACTTGCACTCACACATACATACATACATACATACATACATATGTTAATAAAACCAAATTTAATGAATCAGATCCCAAATGCTAGTAGTCCCGAAGTTGAAACACAGTAAATTAACAAACTAAAAATAAGTCATTAAAATGAGCCTATTTATTTTAAATATATTAATATTACTTTATTTTGTTTGAGACAAAGTTTCACTTTGTAGCCCAGGCTGTCTTGTAATTCAACTTGCTATGCAGACTAGGCTAGCCTTCTACTGAAGGCAATCATCCTGCCTCAGGTTTTCATGTACTGCAATTATAGTCTTGAGCAATACATCCAGCAAATAAAGCTAATTTAGGTGTCAATTGCCTGGTATGGACCCATGCCCATAGTCCCATCACTTGGGAAGTATAGGAAGGAGGGTCAGGAGTTTAAGGTCATCCTTGGCTACATAGTAAATTTGAGGCCAACCTGAGCCACATATCTCAAAAATTATAAAAGTAAAATATAGGTGCAGGCTTCAAAAAAAGCAGGCTAATTAATATACAGTTAAGTTTATAGCCACTCACAAAAGAACCACAGCATGTTTAAAGGAAACAAAATTAAAGGAAAATGAGAGATTTCAGAAACTTATATAGAAACATAATCACAATATCCAATATAAAACTATATGTTTATCCATGACAGTCTTACTACATAGCCTTGACTGGCCTGAACTTCCAACACAGACCAGGTTGGCCTCAAGCTTGCTGCACTCCTCCAACATCTCCCTCCCAAGTGCTGGTAGCCATCATATGTGCATGTCCAAACATGCAAGAAGCAAGAAATGGTATTGCATATAAAAAGAGGTATTATAAAAGACAATAAATGAGAAAGTGCCTGCTACCTGGCAGCCATTGTAAGTACTGCCAAGGACCTGACGGAAACACGAGGGTGAGGAACACAGAAGAAGAAGCTGTAAAGTACCCCACACTCCCAGACTCAATGTGGGAAATATTCAAAGTGAAAAATTCACACCAGAAATTCTCAAAGATTAGGAGCTAACAGCAAAAACTATGAAATACTTCTGAAAGTAAAGAAATCCTGAAAAAATTAAGATATAATGAGATACAATGTGTTTATCTCATTATACCAATATCCAATATCATGATAATGAAATCCCCTCCAAATTGGCCTATGGATTCCATGAAATTCCCTTCAAATACCAGTGGGTTCCCAGAATTGACAAATGATTCTGAAATATACTATTAGTTATAAAAAATAAAAGATGGGGCTGGCAAAATACTTCATTAGGAAAACGCACTTACAGTTAAGCCTAAAAATTCCATACACAGCACCCACATAATGGGAGGAGAGAACTAACCTGATAACTGACTTCTATTTATTTTAAATTGTGTGTGTATGGTGTCTTGCCTGTGAGTATATGTGTGTACTACATGTGGTGCTCTCAGGGAAAGTTGTCCCTATATTATGAAGGTATTCAGCCAACTGTGCAAAGGGAGCCCTGTGGGGGAGAGTTCAACCTCTCCCAGTGACAGGTCCCAGGGGTGAGTGAGTTGCCTCCACAGCCTTTCCTCCAGAGACTACAGATAACATCGAGACAGCAACCTCAAGGTAAGCCCCAGGGCAAATGCTCAGTGAGGCAACTGGTTATTTCTGACCCATTATTTTTTCAGTATCCATCTTTCTTTTTTGTTGTTGTTGTTATTGGTGGTGGCAGTGGTAATGTAGATACCATGGTCTCATGTAGCACAAGGTAGCCTCAAACTTTCTATGTAGGGCAAGCTGACCTTGAATGTCCTATCTTCTGCCCTCCACCTCCTAAATGCCAGGATTACAGACTTGAGCCACCACTCCCAGTTTAAATATTTGTAATTGTCTGTAGGCACTGCATTTTGTCCTAATTTGTTTAGCAGCAGTAAAAAAACAGGGATAGATTTCTAACTCTAGGATTTATTGTAGGGAAATAATTTGATAATATGGGCAGAGAACTAATAATCCCTGTAAGGTTTCTGTTTTGAGGTCTCGCCATGGAATGTATAACTTATGTGAAAGGCAGTTGGAGAAAAAAAATACCAAAAGGGACCATGTTGTAACAGCAACTGGGTAGTTTAATCTGGATGAACTAGACATTGCTTCATCTCCTTGTGCCTCCAAAATTAAAGTAGGGTATTCCATAAGGAAAGATGGCACCCCTGTTAGAGAGTTAAACCCATAAGGAAGCAAGTCAGAGCAGCTAAAGCCAGATGAGGAGTGGGAGTGGATCTGGGCATGCTTGGCTGTGCCCAGATCGCAAAGGCAGCCAAAGGATAAGGACAGCACACTACACCACTGCTGCTGTCTACACACAACTTCATGAAATAAAACATAAAGCAATTGAGTCTGATGCTTATCTTCATCATTTCCGGGAATGGGGGAGACAGAATTTCAAGCAGGCTGTTCCACTGTCCTGGAACTTGCCATGTATACAAGGGTGACATTGAACTCTGGCTCTTCTTGCCTCTGCCTCCTGAGTTCCAGGAGAGCAGGCTTGTGCCACTACCAGGGTTTGCTTCTGCCTTCAAAATGTTACTCCAAGTCCTTTTTACAGTTCACCACAGCGAGAAAAGGAGATGAGAACTCTGCAAACAATTCAGCCATGTTCACAAATTTTGAAATCATTACAGATCAGGGAGGATGATAATGTTGTTTAGAGCTAGACATGAAAGATATGGCAGGGGTGGGGGGAGGGGGAGAGCCCCTGCAGACAGTGGTGGCATACGCCTTTAATCCCAGCACTTGGGAGTCAGGGGCATGCAGTTGTCTGTGAGTTCAAGGCCATTCTGGTCTACAGAGCAAAGTTCTAGGACACCTGGAGCTGTTGCTCAGAGAAACCCTGTCTAAAACAAACAAACAAAAAAAAAAAAAATAGAAAAAAGAAAAGAAAAAAAATGTGTGGGGGAGCTTTAGAGCAGCAAACTTTGTAAAAGAAGCAAAGAAAGACAAAAGCCAAAACTGGATAAGTGAAAAACGCAAAACCTCCTCAATTCACAAGGAGACAGGAAAGAAGGAACTAAACTAAAAGTTAGTGATATAGAGGTTGGGAATGTCAGTCGGTAGAGAGTTTGCCTAGCATACAGAGTCCCAGGCTTGATCTGAAGCATTGAATGAGCCCAGCATGGGGAAGTATACAATCCCCCATAGTCAGAAAGTGAGAGCATGAGAACTTCATCATCACACTGAGTTCTAGGCCAGCCACATGAGAGAGTCTGTCTCAAGAGAATGATATGTAATAAAATGTAAAATAATGGTATTAAATAGAAAACAAGAAGTTTGGCATTCTTTCCATAAAAACTATTTTATCAATAATCACTTTATGAATATGTTCAATACATCAAGCAGATAGACTAAAAATAGGTTGGGGACCAGGTTTGGTGGCACACACTTGGAATCTTAGCTCTTAGGAGGTATAGGCAGGAGGATCAGAACTCAGCTACATATTGAATGGAAAGCCAGCCTTGGCTATATGAGACTTTGTCTCAAACAAGAAGAAAACAGAGGGAAATACTTGAGGCAGGATACCTTCCTTTAAAAAATAGGTTTATTTTATTTACCTCACAGTTTTGATACTGAAAGTCCAAATGGCATTGTACAAGCTCTAGAGATGTGCTTGTAGACTGCTTGCTTGGCATACCCAAAGCTCTGGGTTAACTCTGCAGCACCACTAAACTAGTCAAGGTCGAGGCAGGAGGAGCAGAAGGTCATCTTTGAGTATACAGTAGGTTTTAGGTCGACCTGGACCACATACATAAGTTAGCAAAACAAAAGCAAAGAAGCCAGAGCATCATCCTCAAAATAGGACTCTTTTATTGCATGCATATTATACCTGATGGGAGAGTGATAAGAAAGAGTGGTCTGAGAGTAATCAGAATGTATTATATCCACACTTGAAGTTATCCTAGAACAAGCTTGACTCCTTTAATCAACTAATTTAAAAAAGTAAAACCCACAAATAAATGTTTATGTTCGTGAAATTCATCAAGTTGAATAAGTAAGGACCAAAATCAAAATTCAAGATCATGAGCTACAGAACCACAAGTAACATTTCTTAGCTTAAAAGGAGACAGAAGTGGCTGCAGAGATAGCAGTCAGTAATACTGTCATTCCAAGCAGAAGGAACACAGTTCAGACATCAGAACCCAAGTGAAAAAGCTAGGCCTGATTGCATGAGTTTGCATTCCCAGCTAAAGGAAACAAATACATTACTGCAAGTGTGGAAAACAAACCAGAGACAGTGGACATTCTCACCCACTGTGGTGATTTGAAAGAAAATGGCCCCCAAAGGGAATGGCACTACTAGGAGATGTGGCCTTGTTGGTGGAAGTGAGTCACTGTGGGGGTGGGCTTTGAGGTCTCTTGCTCAAGCTTCCCTCAGTGTGACTGTCAGTCAACTTCCTGTTGCCTGCAAGATGTAGGACTCTCAGCTATTCCTCCAGCACCACATCTACCTGCACGCTGCCATGCTTCATGCCATGACAATAATGGACAGAACCTCTGAAACTGTAAGCAAGCCCCCTCAATTACATGTTTTACTTATAAGAGTTGCCATTATCATGATGTCTTTTCATAGCAATAAAAACCCTAAGACACCCACTGAATTGTGGGTAAAATGAGACTACTTGTATATAGCTTACTATCTAATAAAAACTAGCCCAGGAGCAATGCAATGTAAGACAGTTGTGCAATTGCCCTTAGTGTCCCTGTACTGTTGCTGTCCATATTTGAGGTATTGGCCAGGTTTATGAAGGTTATCAGCCAGTGGTAGCAGGCCAAAAGGGTTCCCTTTAAGAACAAAGCGAAAATTGAAAATTTTGTGGTGCTGAGATTTGAACTCTAGGTCTTGCATGCTAGGTAAGTGTTTTACCTTTGAACTACATTTCCAATTCTTGAACTATTGCTTAAATATTTGAAAGACTGAGACAGAGAGATGGATTGAGACAATGCATTGCTGCCTGGTGGTGATACCTTTAATCTCAGCACTTGGGAGGCAGAGACAGGCAGATCTCTGAGTTCAAGACCCAACATGATCTACAGAGTTCCAATACAGCCAGGGGTAAACAGAAAACCAAAGCAAACAAAGAAAAGATAAAGAGATTTGATTGCTAAAGTCCAGACTCCTTCCTGAAAACTATTTCCCCTCCCCCACAAGAAGTACTTCAGAGAAGTCTTTGTTTTCTCTTATGGTTCCTCATATTCTTTCCCTTTCTTTTGTGGGTCCTATAAATATTTACTATATCCAATGATCATTTTATATAACCTTACAATGTTTTATTATCGAGTTATCTGGATGCTATCTATAACACCCACTTCCTCATGTCTTAGATTTTACATTATAGCAGGCAAAGGAGATCTCAGTGCAAATGCTTCTTATGGGTTATATTTAGAATCTAAACAAGTTCCTGCCTGTAGGAAAGATGGGACAGTCATGCTGAAATGGCAAAATTCAAGTCAGTGTCAAAAAACTACCTGAACAAATAAAAACACAGGAACATTTGCAGAAATGTCCTGACTATGTTTTTGCATTGATCTGCCACAAAAATAAACATATGACTGTGTCTGACCCTCTCCTTTGAATCCTCTATTACATTATGTTGCTCTTGTGACAAACACCCAAATTCTTTGTGTGGCTTGTGAAAACCTTTGTTGGGGGGGCTCTGCCTACCCCAGCTCCATCTCTCTTCCTTCATATCTCCTTCCAAAGTGCTACCTTCTCCCCAGGGAAAAGCTGTACAAAAATTCTTTCCTTTCCTTGGTGTCATCTTTCTTCTCCATGCCTCCCTCAACATGCAAAACATCTCCTGAAATACCAGATTGCTAGGGAACAATTGTTTGCCTAAATCTTCAGATTTTTTCCCATTCTCCAGTTCTAGGAGTAAAGGTGACTATTGATTGTCAACTTGACATGATCTAGAGGCATGGAGGAACTAAACCTCCAGGTGTCTCTGTGAGGGCAGACTGGGTCTCAAGATGGCAGGGGAACTCTTTAAACAGGAAGGCAAACAACTCATATAGCTTCAGGAAGTTCCTGAAACTGACCACATTCACTAGGTCCCTTCCTGACAGAGTAAGCAGAACCAAGCTGCAAAGAAGACTTAGATGAACTGCAAAGAAGACTTAGATGAGCTGCAAAGAAGACTGAGACTACACTAGCTGTCTTAAAGGAGCAGAAATCAGCCTAGCTGCCTGGAAGAGGTTAAGGCCCACTGAGACACCTGGAAAGGACACTCTCCAACCCAGGCATGTGGCACCCTGCCTGGCTCTTACATGTCTTGATAAACTGATAAGGAGACCTTCTTTAATACAGCAGTTGTCAACCTATGAGTCATGACCCCTTTGGTAGTTGAACAACCTTTTCACAGAGGTTACCTGAGACCAAGAGAAAACATAGATATTGACATTATGTTTAATAACAGTAACAAAATTACAGTTATGAAGTAGCAACAAAATAATTTTGAGGTTGGGGGAGTTACCACAACATGAAGAACTGTATTAAAGGGTCACAACAATATGAAGGTTGATTATCACTGGCTTAAAATAATGATTTTAGGTCTCAATGTTTCACGTTCTTTTGTCCTTTAAGCATATATGTGTCTAAGGTCCCTTACTATTTACTTTAAAAACAAAACAGACTCTAAATCTTGACTCTGAATCAATATGCATTTCAAGAAAAAGAAGATGGAAATATCAAGAACCAAAGTGAGTCAGAAATATTTTCTTTTCCCTTTTTTTTTTTAAAAAGAAAACACTGCATATGCTTTCTGAGCCTCCTCTAGTGCCTTTTTGATCAGATACTCTGAAAACAGAAGTTGTGCACTAGCTCTGTGTGCTAAATTATTTTTCTTTGGCTGGCTATATACCTGTGGATCAGTCTCTTCTGTTTCATTCTCACAGGAAGAGCCTCATTTCCATAAATATTTTATATTATTGTGTTTCCCGTAGAGATAGAGAGTTGGACCTGTCAGCTGTGTGTGTATTTTTCTAGCACCTAGGAGAATATCTGACAGAAAAATCATAGACTTCAGAAACTACAAGATTCTGGATGCTGATTGTAACCTGGACTGCCTGCTTGTCATTCCTCACATGGTACTTGCTTCAACATCAGAAAAATCTCAACCAGGCTTGAGAAAGAATAAAATGTAATTTTAAAAGATCCAATGAGTTTGTGGACATGGTGGTATATGCCTGTAATCCTAGCACGTTGAAGACGAGGCATCAAGTTCCAAAACACAGACTGGGTTCCAGTCCAGCTAGGGTTACACAGTGAGATCCTCTGCTAAAATTAAAACACAAAAAGAAAAGCAAATCATCAGTTTAATGAAGTGGGCAACAGGCAATGTAAATAAGAAGTAGAAAATATATTTTTGAATTCTTGAATGTTTTACATGGATATTTTGTACAAAGGGCATAGTTGTGTTCTCCTCCACATCTTTTACTGGCCCGTGTGTGTGTGTGTGTGTGTGTGTGTGTGTGTGTGTGTGTGTGTGTGAATTATTCACATCAAAATATGGACAGTGAGCCTACAGAGAGTCCTGTTAGTAAAGGGTTAGTTGCCCTGTAAACACAAGGACCTGACTCAGTTCAGTACAGTCCCCAGAACCCACATTAAAAAAAAAAAAAAAAAAAAAGCCAGGCTTGCTTGGTCATTTGCTCTTGCAATCCCAGTGTGGGGAGGTAGAGTGAGGTGGATCACTCAGGTTTCTTGGCCAGTATACCTAGCCTACTGATGAGTTCCAGGCTGGAGAGAGACCCTGTCTTAATAATAATAATAATAATAATAATAATAATAATAATAATAATAATAATAGTGAATAGCAACATTTTTGGAGGATTTTCAGAGGATTTTCATTTCAAAATACTATATTTGGACACTTTATTTTACCTTACAGGTCTCTTGCTTCTATACATGTTTTCAAATTTTGTGTCTTTATGGGATTTCTGTGGGTGGTGAATGTGTGTATTTCTAAAACCATCTGTGTTTCTGTGATTTTTTTTTTGTATGTTAATCCCACTGTGCAAGAATAAGACCACTACCACAGCTTTTGAGCCAAATTTGAAGCAAGCCTTATTAAATACCAGCAAGGGCAATGGACATTGGCCAAGTGTATACCCGAGATTTCCAGAGAATGGCAGCAAGTTACATTAGTGCAGTGCCCATATGACTACATATTTCCCACCTTCCTCCAGTCTGGGGCAAGCATACGTCCTGACATACTTCCTGCCTCAGTGTGTTCAAGTACATCCTGTGCAGTTAGGGCAACAAATCTTGTTTATAGAAGTGAAAACACATGTCTTGTTATCTTACATGAACAGTAGCATTCCAGGAAGTTATTTGGGTAATTGGGGCATACAAGTTAGAAGCATTTCGGTTTTATAGATCTGTAAATGGAGTCCTGAATTAGTTTAAATGATAAAAACTCACAGTCAGATATAGAAGAAATGCTGAGAAATCAGAGAGAGGAAGGAGCAGGCCAAGCCACCTTTACCTCATTAGCTTCTCAGTGGAAACAGAAGGAGTTTCTGTTTCTTCCTGCTTATATCCTCTCTGCCCAGCCATTTCACTTCCTGTTTCTGCTTAGCCAACTTACTTCCTGTCTGTCTGTACAGACCTCCTGACCTGTATGGTTAGCTAGTGGCAAGCTCCATCCTCTGATCTTCAGACAAGCTTTATTTTTACAAGTAAGATTTCACCACATATCACCTTTTTGTCTAAAAATAAAAAGGGTTGTAATTAATGTAAAAAGAAAAACTATATACAACATGTTTAATAACTCTATAAAGTATACACAGGCAATAAGTACATCAACAAAGTCTAGCTCATTGCATTTGACAAATTCAAAAAAAATACTCCATTATCTATTCTACCTTGATGAGTTCAAAGTTTTGCACCTAATTTACTTTCTATTCTAATTTGCATTATCAAATTATCTTTTAATGTCTTTTACACTTAACACATCTTAAGTGAGTTTCTTTTCCGAGTCTGGTAAACAAGGAAAACTATAACTATACTACCTAATCTTCAACTCTCTCAGAGTCCCAAGAAGGAAATAATATTAACTAAGTAAGCAGGAAATTCAAGCAAATGACTTCCAAAAATGTATGAGAAATGACAGAAACAGCTGGCTGCCTGGATAGTCACTCAAGGTTGCTCTTCAATGTGGGGGCATCCACCTTTAGCCTATAGGCCTAGCATATCTGACAGACTTTTCTGTGAAGTAGGAGTTTCTGAAAGGCTGCCTTGTTTTGGCAAGGTTTGCAGTCACTCTTTTAGGTGCCCTGTTTGTTCAATTCAGACAGCAAACATACTGTAAGCAGTTGAGGAAAGAGCACTTTCTTGCCCAGTGGTTTACCTTTGCCACAAAGAAAGTCAATTCCATGGGGGGAGTTTCTTCAGTGCCTATCATCTTCTTCAATGGAGATTGGTGCCTCCAGGAGCAGAAATGTTTCATTGTCATAAAAAAGAACATATGTTATTAAAACAAGTTAAATGCTATATTCTGTAGATCTCTGAATTATTTGAAAATGACCTGTCTTTCTAAAACATATTTGTTTGACCTTGTAAACATAAATAATGTGACTATTATTTCAATTGTAATAGTCGACTAATTACTAAACTACATTTCCTTATTATCATACATAGTTGTTAATAATTTTCAAGGACTAGCAATTTTTATTACATTGTTAAATGAGCTGTATAGGTACAATCCCTTGAACAGTATTAGAAACATACGTAGAGTGTGTTTTAACAAAATTAATCTAAAATTTATATTAATGCACAACATTTGTATACTATAACAATCCAATCCAATGTCAAATATTTAAAACTAATTAATATTTGATTTTTAAGAGTGGATTAATAATCTACCTTTTTATCTTATCATATCTTTATCCTCCCATTTTTACTTTCAGAGTAGATTCAATAGTTACCCTTTTAATCCTATTATATCTATATTCCTTTTTTCAAAACAAAGATCTCTCTCTCTCTCTCTCTCTCTCTCTCTCTCTCTCTCTCTCTCTCTCTCTCTCTCTCTCTCTCTGCTTTTCTAGACAGGATTACTCTATGTAACAGCCCTGGCTGCCCTTGAACTCACAGAGATCTGCCTCCCAAGTGTTGGTAATTAAAGGTGTATGCCACATGCCTGGCTGTTTTATAGATCTGTTGAGCACATTAGTTTAAACTTAAAACATTTCTTTAACCATCACATTTCCCCCTTGATTTGTATTCTGAATCAAATCCTTGACTCTGTGGTGTGTGTCTGTTTATACCAGGATCTAATAGCCATCATCTTAATGGTATCAGATGGAAATAAATGTATACAGTTAAGGAATTAATGATGCCAGGGCCAATAGTAATCAGCAGAAACAGAAAGGCCAAAGGCCCTGTGATGGCTAACATTAGAGTTACTATGAGAATGGAAAGTAATCATTTAATTTCATCTGGCATCCCCTTTCTTCTACAATGTTTTTTGAGTACATACAAATTATCTGTAATTATTCCTGAGTGGTTTTGTTTAGAAACAATTTTCTCTTAAAGCCATACAATAGCCTTCTTGTTTTACATAGATCAGGTCAAGTGCCCTATCATATTGTAGAACTACATGTTGATAGATCTTTGTCTATTGTTTTTAATAGGTACCTTTCCTGCTGAAATCAGAATGCCTTTGTCAGGGCCCAAGAAGGCTGGAATGCTAATCAAAGGTCTGGATGGGATTCAGGCAATAGGACATTCACCAGAAGCATATGGTTAGCTGACCCAGCTGAAAAGACAGGGAGCAATCACATCAGCTAGGCTGGTTCACATCATCTTTCAGCAAGTCCAGAGTCCAGAGACATTTGGAACAGTTTGTAGTCCTCAGCTAATTCCCAGATGGTATCTGCCACCCAAGTGGAAATCTGCTGAGACAGATATAAACTAGTGGCAGAAGTTAACATTTAGGAACTTAAAGAGAAATCTTACATTTGGAACTTTCAGGCCCATACTCCTGGTAATTGAGGGAGGTGAGGAGTCCCAAGACCAGAAAAAAGATCACACCCTTGGGAATAAGCAGGTAGCAAAACTTAAGCTGTACATATTTGGAGTCCATTTGACCTGAATCGATGTAGATCATATGACTCCCTTAACTCCTTGAAGCATATATGAATTTTTTAGTTCACAAAAAGAGGTAAGTTTAACTATATTAGCGTTACTACTGTTTGTAATCTGTACTGAAATCCACATTGTAGAAAAAGCAGCTAACAAGTGTTTGTAAAAAGCTGGGGTAGACTCATACTTGGAGTCATAGTAAAGCTATGTCTTTGGGTAAAACAGCATGAGCATTATTTTCTCTGTCCAGCTTGAGACTGATAATAGTGATCAGTGATTTACCAGCTTGTCAGAATTCCATTGATTAATGTTAAAACTATGAATATTTGAAACCTTAATATTATAGCATAGATAGGAAAGAAATCTGAAACATTTATTACTTAAATCACTTTCTTATAGCTTTATAACTTTCATTTACACAACTTAAAACACTTTCTTAGACCATCAGAAATTACTTAAACTTTCACATCTTAGATTTTTACATACCTTAGAACACTATATTCCAATCACTTACCATGAAACACAAATGGTTGACTACTGAGAGCATTCATTGCAAAGCAAGTTCTTAAAAAGTTACATCTAAAACCTGTTTATCTTCTAGCATAAAAGATATTGCCTGTTAGCAAGGCAAACCTGTTTGCAGAAAACCTGATTTTACATATGAAATGAATTGACAAAGTAGCTTCCTCCTTAGGGAAGAAGCTGATTGCCTGGTGCCACCAAAGTTACAGTTAGCTTAGCTGGCAATGACATCAGAGATCTGAGGATAAATTATAACAGGAAGTATAGTCTGAATGACCTATGTATCGATTAAAGTGACAGAGACTCACCCATCACCTAGGTGATTGCCCTAGGCTCCTGTGGTATCTGTCTTTCTTCGAGGTTGGGGGTGGAGGACAGAGGTCCCAGGGTAACATCAGTCTATGGCTGTCAGGCCCAGATTTAAGATAGTTTCCTCTTGTGGAGAAACTTGGGTTCTGGCCTACCTTGTCTAGAAAAAGTGGAACAATCATCTCTCCAGTGTCCTGCTTGTCGACAGTTTGGGCAGGGACCTGGTGATAGGTGAACCATGAGGCAGTTTGCCCAGTGGCTAGCTTTACCACAAACCAGGTCCATGCCACATCTGCCTTATTCGGAAACCTTAGGGTTACCTGAAGTGACTGGCATTTCTGTCTATCACAGGAAGTTTTTTCCATTAAACATTTTAAATGCCATATTCAGCAGATCTCTGAGCAGTTTGAGGAGCATAATCTATTAAGTATACCTGATTTTTAAACAAACTTTGTTTTTAGTTACTAGCTTAAAAACACCTACATAAGACTAAATAAAGCCTTTCGCTGTAAATGAATTACAGTTGAATTTAGCATGACTATAATCATGGTTCTAAGAACATTAAAGAATTTGACCTGTTATGAGAGAACTAACTGACCATTAACTTGCATGTTTTAAGTACCTTGAACAATTTACAATAAATTAGTAACTTTTTTATAAGTTTAGGGTTTGCAGCTTTATGTCTGTTAAGTTTGAGCATTAAAATAAAAACAGTTTCTGAACTGAAGCTCTTTTAGTATCAAAATAAAACTTAAATCATAAATACAGTCCATGGGGGAGTGGCAGTTTTACTTTCCTCGTCCTTTTATAGTACACCATTACAGAATATCACAGTTTCTTGTATGACTCAGTTTATCAAAATGACTAAAGCTTAGCAAAGTGTTCAGTGCTCATAAAATGTTTTATAAACGTACCATAATATAAAATATCAAAATATGAAACATCTTCTAAACTTAAAATGTCTTCTAGACTCCAACCTGCTCCATTTCAGATTTTTTTTCTTCTGGTGGCCATTGCATGGTACCAGCATCTCTGAAACTGCTTGGATCCCTCTCCTAGGTTCTCTTTAGGGACTCCAGCCCTGCCACACAATTACAAGTCTCAGGTGCTCTCCATGGTCCCTTTATGTCTTTAAAACCAGTGTCACCTGAGTGACTCTTACTTTACAAAGCTTGGCTACCCACATGAGGTACATTCTTGTGTATGAACATGTGGAAGTTCAGCTTTAATACATTATTAAACAAGCATTGTTTTTAAATATTATTTTTCATCATCCTTGTTTTTGGGGTTTTTTTGTTTTATTTTGTTTGGTTTGGTTTTGGTTTTTCATGACAGAGTTTCTCTGTTTAACAGTCCTGTCTGTCCTGGAACTCATTTTGTAGACCAGACTGGCCTAAATCTCACAGAGATCCACCTGTCTCTGCCTCTCAAGTGCTGGGATTAAACGTGTGTGCCACTATCGCCCAGCACATAAGAAATATCATACAAAAATCCATCCTAATCTAAAATATCGTGGAAATCGGTTGTTGCCTCCTTTGTTGGTTTACACCACATGTTTTTCTTTAATAAAGATGGCAGTGAGGGGCTGGAGAGATGACTCGGGGGTTAAGAGAATTGGCTATTCTTCCAAACATTCTTAGTTCAATTGCCAGCAACCATATAGTGGCTCCTAACCATCTATAGTGAGATCTGGTGCCCTCTTCTACCATGCAGGTATACATATATGCAGGTAGAACACTGTGTACACAATAAATAAATGTATCTTTTTAAAAAAAAAAAATGGCAGTGAAGTCACATGACATACATCCTCTCCAACCCTAGCAACGAGGCTGCCAGTGGGGGACTGTAGCTAAGTTGGTTGCAAGCCACATGTTGTTTATAGTGTCACACCACATGGTTCCTTTAAGATTATCTGTGTATCAAAGACAGCTAACCTGAACAAGGAGGAGCTGATGAGCTCCCCAGACTGATAGCTGGGAATCCAGCATGGGACTGACTCAGACCCCCTGAATATGGGTCTCAGCTAGAAGGACTGAGCAGTCTGGGGAACCTCAGACAGTAGAAACAGGATCTATTCCTGGTGCACAGGAGGACCTTGGGAACACAACCCTCATGGACGGATGCCCCCTTGGCCTAGAGATGGGAGAGAGGTCCTGGTCCTTCAGATGACTTGACAGATTTGCATGGCCCAGCCTGGGTAGGGGGATGGGAGGGGAAGGTGGCTAGGGTGCATGTCACAGAGGAAGGAGGGTAAGAGGGAGGGAGGCAGGGAGGGAAGGAGGGAGAGGAAACTGGGATCAACATGTAAAAATTTTAAATTATATTAATAAATATAAAATTATTAAATAAAAATTTTAAAAAAAGATGATCTGTGTATGGATTTTTAATATCAACTCCCTGTGTTTTCATTTTAAGTTAAAGTTTTTTGTTACAGGTTTTACAAATTTTAACAAAACACAATAAACTGACAAACCATGAGGTACAGAAAGTTCACATAATACTGTTACAAATCTTGAGATAAGGTTTATATCTTATCTATTTTTGTGTGTGCATTTTTTCCTTTTGTTCTCTTCTCCTTGTCATAGAGTCAATTGACTTACCTGACACAATACATAAAAGAAACTTTTAAATAAGCATGCTCGGGTCTAGAGATGGATAAACCATAATCCAACTTCAGAGCCAGCTTTTCAATAAAGTAGGACATCATAAAACAACCTTAATATTATCCAAAGACATTTGAAATTCTGATAAACTGAATTCAGTGACCAGAAAGCCCAGAAATAAATTCCGAACCTTGGCCATTAAAACAGACATAGCAAGCAGCATTATTTGGTGTCTGGCATCAGCAGAGATAGCAAAAACAAAACCAATAAACACAGAAAACAGAAACCCCACACATTCAAAGGAGACCAGTCAGGGACAAAATATGCAGTGGCCATCATCATTCGTACATTCAACTGAGTCGAACTCTTATCTGTCTTGGCTACCATGTTTTCAGCAAAACTCATAGACATACCAGAAAACACAGGACATCAATATACACAGAACAAATAAAACTTTCAAACGAAACAAACAACCAGAACTCGGTGGGCAGGCAGTGTCTCTGTTTTTGTCCTGGATGGGAGAGTATTTAAATCATGTTGAAGCCCTCCATGTCCCAGATCATGACCCCACAGAGAATAACCAGATGTACCTTAGCAGGAGAGATCTCTGTGGGTGCTTGCTGTTTTTCATAGCTTGGTCATTCACTCTAACAGTTTGTGAAACTGAAAACTCAGCTTTGGAGCCTTAGAACATCTCAAGGTATACAATTCCGGAGATAGGCCTTCAGCCTCCGAGTCCCTAAATGAAAGTCCAGCTTTAGTCTGATCTCTCTGGGGACTCCAGAAAATGTTAATCCCACCAGGCAAGAATAAGACTACTACCACAACTTTTAAGCCAAATTTGAAGCAAGCTTTATTACATACTGGCAAAGGCAACGGACTCTGGCCAGGTCCATACCCAAAATCAAGAGAATGGCCCCAAAGTGCACTAGTCTGATGCTTATAAAGGCAAAAAGCCTTAAGGCTACATATTTCCCACCCTTGGTCGAATCAGTGGCAAGCATATATCCTGACATACTTCCTGTCTACATACCTTTTGCCTACATGTGATCAACTATATCCTGAGAAGTTTAGACAACAACCTTGTAAACAACCATGAAAACACATAGCTTGTTATCTTACACGAACAGCCCCCAGCATTCCAGGAAGTTATCTGTCCTTGGGTGGGAAAGTAGGAATTACAAGTTAGAGGCATTTCTGTTTTACAGATCTCCAAAGCACAGCAATTTAAACTTACACATAACTTTAGCCTTGGCATTTAGTTCTCTCTTTTTTTCTTTGTTTGTTTTGTCCTATTCTGTGTTTTGTTTTGTTTTATTTAATTTATTTACTTCAGGTACTTGTTTTTGTTTTTTTGTTTTTGTTTTTCTAATGAGAGAGAAAAAAAGAATGTGGATTTAGGTGTGTGGGAAGATATGGAAGATCAGGGAGGAGTTGGGAGAAGGGAAACCATAATCAGAATATACTGTATTAAAAAGAAAAAAAAAAACCTACTTTCCATGAAAAAAAAAAAAAAAAAGATAGTGGTTGGTCTGTGAGATGGCTTAGCAAGTAAAAGTACATGGGACTCTGGTGAGTTCAATCCCCAGATCTTACTGTGGGAGGAGAAATTTATCTCTTGAAGGTTCTGACTTCTACATGTGAGCAACAACAAGTGTGCACCAGAATTGCACACACACACACACACACACACACACACACACACACACGAGAGAGAGAGAGAGAGTATGTTTCTCTTGATGATGAGATTATAGGATGTTTTCAAGTTTGTATTATGATTTCCAGAGTTGTACACTTACTTTGTTTGTAACCAATAAGAAAAATACAACATATTCACAGATCTGGACATTCACAACTTTAAGGGGCAACATTTTCCAGTCCACCTAAAGTTGAGCCCAAATAAAATTAAAGATGGTGAAAAAATTGTTAACTATGTTGTCTTAGTTAGGGTTTCTATTGCTGTGAAGAGACACAGTGGCCATGGTGACTCTTATATGGAAAATATTTCATTGAGGGGGCTTGCTTACAGTTTCAGAGGTTCAGTCCATTATCATCATGGCAGGGAGCATGATGGGATGCAGGTAGGGATGGTGCTAGAAGGTGAGTTACGAGTTCTATATCATGTAGGCAACATGAAGTTAACTGAGGTACTGGGTGGTGTTCAGAGCATAGGAAACCTCCATAGTGACACACTTCCTCCAACAAGGCCATACCCACTTCAAAGCCACACCTCCTAATAGTGTCACTCCCTATGGGCAGCAATTACATTCAAATTATGACACATGTTCTTGGTACATTTTGATGAAGTCTTTTGTGTATGTGATCTATACATCTAAAATTACAATGTGTGTATATTTTATTTAATTGTGTATTTATTGATGGTCTATGCTTATGTGAAGAAGACCCTTCCTAAAAGTAACAGTTTCATAACAAATGTCAGTTTCTCCTTCCTTTAGGGGAGCAGTTCTCACCCTGCGGGTTGTGACCCTTTTGGTAAAACTCTTTCTCCAAAAATATTTACATTATAATTCTTAACAGTAGAAAAATTACAGTTATGAAGTAGCAATAATAACTATTTTATGGTTGGGAGTCACGACCCCCAACATGAGGAACTCTATTAAAGGGTCATAGTGTTAGGAAGACTGATTTTGAGCTTTGATCAGTCATTTAGGAGAGTGTGGTAGAAGAGGTTATAATAGTAAAAGCATGGGGCAGTGGCAGGTTTTTTTTTTTTTTTGTAGCAGAAAGGAGTGAGTCTTTATAGCTGACCCAATATTAGATCTATACTTTCACCAAGACCTCTTTTCCTTATTGAGTTTATCAATGACTTAGCTATTGTGCTGCACAGAGGAAGCAATTTATATTTACAGAAAAAAAAATACTCAGGTCCAGCAATAAAGCTGTGTGCATATGGAGTAGATTACTACCTTTCCTATAATGTCTAGAGTTCTAGTAAGTCAAAGGTGCTTATTTCTTCTGTGAGTAAGGGTGGGATGGAAAGAGCATGTTATGTATTCTGTTATTGACTTGTTCTGAGATGCTGTACAACAGGTAAACATAAAATTCAGGATTTTAGCTGTACTGTGCTGTACTCTAGCTCATTGTACAGACACTGCTCCATTTAAATGTGTGTCTATCCACATGCTCTGAGGGCCTGAGTACATGTATACATGTGTCTTTCATGCAAAAGGTCAATATATGAGGTTCATGTATTTTATGACTAAGAATTCCATTTCATGCACTAGACATTATATTTCACAGGCCATGTAAAAATGTTTTAAGTCAGATTCCTTGTATCATTAAAAATTAAACCCGAAAGTGACTATGCTTATAATCTGAGAATGTAGGAGACGGAGGCTAGAATAACTGAAGTTCAAAGTCATCTTTAACTATCTAGGAGTTCTGAGGTCAGCCTGTGATACAGAAGACCCTCTCTCAAAAATAGTATGCATGTGTATTGTAACATTTAAAAATGTAGCATAATTTTGAACAACTTAGAGTCTAGAATAGGAAGAATTTATTGGTTAAAATATTTTCTGTATTGTGACATTGATAATGTAGAGAAGAAGATCCATCTTTCTGTTTGTCACTGCAGCTAGGACTATTCACAAGCGAAGTCAAGCAATGCTATTTGTTACTCTTTCTCTTTTAGAACTAACTACAAATCATTGAAGAACTGAGGTACAGAAGATACAAATAGGGCACCATAGTCAAGTGACACTGGGGCAAGATATTCCCAAGGGAGGGTCTGTGTGCTGGGATCCTCAGCTTTCAGAGACAGGAGGGACTTACTAAGTGAGTTTTCTCCTCATGGCTACCAGTTCAATTTGTTTGTCTGTTTAATTCTCTGTAGAGAGCCGTGTAGTGCCACGCCTTAAAGTGGTGCTGGCTTCTACCTTACACCTTCCCGCTGGTGTACACTCTCTGGGTAAACAAGCCCTTAATTGGTTAAGTCTGTTCAGCCTGTCTGCGTCCGCATTAGAGTAGCCTATCTGCAGGGTCCACGTGGCTCACTGGGGTTGGTTAGCTCAAGGGTATTTAAGCCTGTGCAGGGGTCCCCTTGCTCTCTCTCTCTCCCTGTGGGCCAGAAGCAACATGTTTAAAGGATCCTGATTAAAACTGCAAGAAGATCTACCCGGAGTCGTGTCTTCCTTGCTGGCGAGGGCAGGTGTGTACAATTCTCCTCTTCCTCCTCCTTTAACAAAGTGTCATATCTCTGGTGGATCTGAGACTTACTATGTAGCCCAAGCTAGCTATAAACTTGCAGCCTCTAGCCTCTGCCTCCTAAATGTGAGGTTGACAATAGTGCTCTATCCTTCTGGACTATTACCTCTTTGCTGTTTTAAAACAAGTTGGTTTCTTCCAAATTCTTGTCATGTGTTCTTTCCATTTCCATTGAGTAAAATAGGGTGAGGCCTGGAGATACAGCTCAGTGATAGCATGCTTGCTTGGCATGCATGAGGTCCTTGGCTCCATCGCCTGCATGGTGGTAGTGCTGCTGTTGTTGGTAGTGGTGATGGTGGTGACAGAGAAAGTTAAGTCAAATATATACCTAACAGATTATTTCTTACATGGCCTGTTTGTTCTGTCTCTTCAGGATAAATGGGAAGGTACCTAGCACATTCTTACAAAAATTCTCTCAGATTGTAGAAACCAATGGAAATCCTGTCTGCCCATAACCACTGACAAGAAAAAGCCAAGATGGCAGCTTAGTTACTTTTGTTACTTAGTTACATCTGTCTTAAATATTTCTGTTGTGCTTAAAGAGACACTATGACCAAGGCAACTTACAGAAGAAAGTTTATTGGGGGCTTACAGTTCCCATGGGTGAGTCCATGACCATCATGGTGGGGAGTATGTTATCAGGGGGTAGGCATGGTGCTGATGCAGTAGCTGAGAGCTCACAACTGATTCACAGGCAGGAGGCAGAGGAAAAGGAGTTTCCTGGGAATGGCAGTGCCAGCTTTTGAAGCCTCAAAGGCGACCCCAAGTGACACACCTCTTCTACAAAGGCCACACCTCCTAATCCTTTCCAAAAGATTCTACTAACTAAGGACCAAGAATTCAAATGTATTGGCCTATGGGATGGTTCTCATTCAGACCACTACACCTTCCACATCTCTCATCAATCCATTTTCTTGGAAGAGGTGAGGTGAATCTAAAACTCTGCTGACATAAGAGATGAGAAAAGATGCTCCAAGGTTTCCAGCTGCGAGACAGGGAAGACACCGCTTGAAGAAGAATGCAGAGATCTACAAGCAACATTCCTTTCCCTTGTGTATTGCCCAATCAACACAAATAGCCCTGTTGAACTAGAATAGAAGCATTAAATATGCATAGAGAAGGCAGATAACTTGCTGAAGAGAGTTGAAGACTGGAGAAAACAAATGGAGACAGAGTGAGGCCTAAAGGCAGAATAGATCTCTGAGTTTGAGGCCTTTCTGGTCTACAGAGTAAGTTCCAGGACAGCCAGGGCTATACAAAAAAAAAAAAAAAAAAAAAAAACCCTGTCTCAAATGCCCCATTCAGGGGCAAAAAACAGACCAAGCCAATGAACTCACCAGATGGGAATGGCCTAGGAATTGTCCTCTAGAAGGTCACTGATGTTAGTGTTAATAGTAACAACCAACTATAATAGTTTCAGACAAAAAATCCAATAAACTCAACACAAAGAATATATTATAATGGCTGTCTGTGGTGGTTTTAATGAGAATGGCCTTTATAGGCTCACATATTTAAAAGTTTAGTCATTAGGGAGTGAAACTATTTGGGTTAGGGGATCTGGCCTTGTGGAAGTAGATGTGGTCTTGTTGGAGGAGTTGTGTCACTAGAGACAGGTCTTGAGGTTTCAAAAGCCCATGTCAGTCCCTGTATCTGCCTGCTGCCTGAGGATCAGGAACTAAAACGCTTAGCTACTGCTCTAGTGTCATGCCTTCTTGCTTTCCACCATGATTATATATATATATTCTGCCTTTGCCTAGCTTCCAAGCAAAGAAAATTTATAATAGAACATTGTTCATATGTCCTGCAAGAGTAGGAGACCATAGGTTTTTTGTTTGTTTGTTTGTTTGTTTGTTTAGATTTTTTTTTTGTTGTCTTTAATCATCCTTTGAGATTACAATATAGTAACATCATTTCACCCTCCTTCCTAATATTCATGTCAGGGGCTGTGTTTTTGAAAAGATTTCTTTATGTCTATGGGATCCTGCACACTTCTATGAATGCCCAGGAGGTTCATAAACTTTAGTCGTGGATGATGAGCCAGTTTGTCCCCTTGGCTATCAGGAGTATCCCACGTAATCACTAGACAAGTTAGAGGCAAATCCTGCTTTTTCACAGCTCCAGGGAGTGTGATTCCAAGGCTCCTTCCATAATTCATTTCTTTGTCTAATCGGCCTTAGCATCTGCTAGAAGATTTTTCCTAAGAAGGATTTTCCTAAGGATTCTCTGGATTAGACCCAGCCACTTGAATAACCAAGTCCAAAGTCATGAGAAAGAATTAACTGGGACCCTAGGGATAGGACAAGAGCAGTAAGTTTCTTTCCTGCTGGGAGGAAGTAGTTTTGTGTTGTGTTGATAGAATTGGCTCATGCTAGTGTGGCTGGGGATAAGCAAGTGTCAGAAAGCTATAGATGTGCAGCTCAGTGCTCAGCAATGGTACACAGTATGTCTGCAATTGGTAAGACAGCATTTCAGACTCCTGGGAGGTCTAAAAAGCAGGAAGGGGGCAGCTAAAAACTCAGTAATTGTTTTCATTATAACTTTGTGACTTCGGCATTACTTCCCATCAAAAGGAATATACACACTTAAGATAGACAATACATGATGTATGTTGCTTCCTCAGTAATGTGGTGTGCACATGCCTGAGTATTGATATGTGTAAGAAGGCTTGGGGTGGGGGTGGGGAGCTGGAGTGATAGTGATCAGGGCCCTAACAACAAGCCCTGCTAGACAGGCTCAGTGCTGGAAGAGAGATGAGGTTGTGTTCAGGGAACAAACAAGAATGACTCAAATACTGTTGAGCTCCAGTTGTTTGCAGGAAGAAAACATTAGTTCCTGAGTCTTTCCGTTGTTGTTTTTGAAACATCATCTCACTGTATAGCTCTGGCTGTCCCAGAATTCACAATGTAGACCAAGCTATCCTCAAATTCACAGAGATCCACCCGCTTCTATCTACCAAGTACTGGGATTAAAGGTGTGGGCTTAGTTCAATAGATTTTTTTTTAACAATCTTTTTTAAATTTTACAATCCCAGTTCCCCTTCTGTTCCCTCCTACTGCTCCTCTCTTTCCCCCCATCTACCCCCTTCTACTCCACAAGAGAGAGTGAGGCCTCCCATGGGGAGTCAAGAAAGTCTGTCATATAGTGTGTTGAAACAGGATCAAGGCCTTCCCCTTTGTATATAGGCTGAGCAAGGTATCATTCCATAGGGAATAAGCTCCAAAAAGCCACTTCATGCACTAGGGATAAATCCTGGTCCTAATCCCAGTGGCCCCACAAACTTTCCAAGCCGCACAACTGTCACACCACATAGTTTGGTTCTATGTAGGTCCCCCAGCTGTCAGCCCAGAGTCAGTGAACTTCCACTAACTCAGGTCAGCTGTTTCTGTGGTCCTGACCCCTTTACTCATATTATCACTCCTCCCTCTCTTTGACTGGACTCCGGAAGCTCAGCCCAGTGCTTAGCTGTGGGTCTCTACATCTGCTTCCATCAGCTACTGGAAGCTCCATAGATTTTAATAGATATAAGTAAAAGGCCTGGGTTAAAGCTGAAAATCAGAACTAGCAATAGACAGAAGAACTGATAATTCAGAGAATGCTAAGGACAGGGAGAGAAAAGGCAAAGCTGCAAGAAGAACAGGGCTGACTGAGGAAAAGGTGCGAGAACATTCGGCAGCTGAGATACCTACGTTAGGACAGAAACGACCCTAGGCCTCCAGGAAATAGGTTTGCAGAAGGAGCCCACCCCGAAGGCAATTCAGTTCTCTGGTTAGGATTTCCACACACCTGGTAGCACGGCCTGGCTGCAACCAAGGCCAGCAGATGTTGTAATGAGAAGACACAGCTGCCTGGCCTCTCAGCAGGACCCTAACACCAAGCGCTGCTAGACAGGCTCAGTGCTGGAAGAGAGATGAGGATGTGTTCAGGGAGCAAACAAGAATGTCTCAAATACTGTTGAGCAGGAGAAAACATGGTCTACATCTAGCTGCAAGGTTGCTTTCAGAATATCAAGAGTAGGAAAGAAAGGGTTGTACAAGGCTAGCAGAGAGGATTGGCACTTCAGTGGTAACACTCATTGAGTCATTTAAGAGAATCTAGACCTACCATCCATAGTCCTCTTGCCCATGGTCCTCACAACCAAAGAAGACATTTGACTGAAGAGCAGAGAGAAGCCATGGCTTGAATAACCCTAGCTGACAATAGAAACCCACTTTCAGATGGAGAGTGAGTGGAAAGGTGTGAGTCATGAGTAGTGATGGAAAACCCTCTAAACACTGTCCACCTTTCAGCCTAGAATAAAAGCTCTGCCCACTTTTCATCTCCTCATTTTCCATCAGCTCTTGCCTATCATTTTCTATAGAGTTATTTTCCTCAGCTTGTCTGTAAATGGTTTATTTTATGAATACTGAATCAAAAAAGACACTCTCCACATAAGAGACAAACCCCAGGGGCTGGAGAGATGGTTCAGTGTTTAAGAACACTTACTTCAACCCACAGCCAAACAGTAGGTGGAGCTTGGAGAATCCTACAGAAGTGGGGGTGGAGAAGAATTCTAACAGCCAGAGGGGTCAAGGACTCCACAAGAAAAGCCACATAATCAGCTAACCTGGTAGCACGGCCTGGCTGCAACCAAGGCCAGCAGATGTTGTAATGAGAAGACACAGCTGCCTGGCTCATAGGGGCTCACAGAACCAACAACTGGGGAGCCTTCATGGGACTGACCTAGGCACTCTGCATATGTTACAGATGTGTAGCTTGGCCCTTTATTGGGACTCCTAACAGAAGGAACAGGGACTGTCTCTGACTGTTTTACTTACTGATGGTTGGGCCCCTGCTCCTCTTACTGGGTTGCCTTGTCCAGCCTTAATACAAGGGAAAGTGCTTAGTCTTACTGCAACTTGATATGCCATGTTTTGTTGATTACTATTGAATACTTGCCCTTTCCTGAACAGAAATGGAGGGAGAATAGATTGGGGGGGGGGGTCGAAAGAGAAGGGATGGGGTGGGGGAGGGACTGTGAAGAAAGGGGGAGGGGAAACAAATAAATGAATAGCAAACATATAAAAAACTTGCTGTTCTTCTAGAGGACCTGAGTTGACTTTACAGCACTGTCTCTGCTCCGGAGACCTGGGAGAATGAAACCCATAAATGAAGCAGACTAAAGTCTCATGCAATAGCCACCTTTATTCAGAGCACCAGATAATATATACTGTTAGGTTAAGAAAGAGTAAGGTTCCCATGAGCGCAGACTGTATACAATCATAAGGATAAGCCACATGTGACAAAAACATGTTTTTCCATCGAGACACATAAAGGATAGTTTAAAGATTTAATTAACAGCAACAAGCAATAATGAGTAAGATGAGGTAAATCCAATCCTATCTGCTACACCTGGAAGGAGCACAAAAACACATTCCAAGAATAATTCCCTGTTTTCAAGAAACTAAATCACAAGACTCTTCTCTTGTTTCCTTGGAGTATTCTCACAAATACTCAGAATTCTCATGACTCGATTCCTGGACTGTATTCCAACAAACTCCCATGTCATAGGGCTCACAACTATGTGGAATGGAACACCAGCTCCAAGAGAGTTGGTACTCTCTTCAGCTTCTGTGAGAGCACACACACACACACACACACACACACACACACACACACAAATATTTTTTTAATAAAAGAAATCCCTGAACTATATTTTTCTCTCACAAGAATATGCGTACACCTATATAGATTGGAATTACATTCCAGCTACCAGTATTTGCTTTCTTTGCCTCCTTCCTTCCTTCCTTCCTTCCTTCCTTCCTTCCTTCCTTCCTTCTTTCCTTTTCTCCTTTCATATTCTTTTTCTCTTTTGAGACAGTTTCTGTGTAGCAAGGGGTGACCCTGAATTTTTCCCTTCTGTTTCTACTCCGTGAGCTTGGAATTATAGTCCTGTGCTAGGTTTATGCAGAGAGAGATTGAATCCAGGGCTTCCTGAGAGCTAGACAAGAACTCTATCAGCTGAATCACATCCCCAGACCAGTATTTTTTAAGCCACAGTTTTCAGGTTTAAGGTCAAAGTAACTTGGCTTTGATTTGAACATCTAAAGGTAAATATACATTTTAACCCTAAATATTGTCACTGCAGATGACCTTGTATTTTAAGTTATTTTGTTTTGTTTTTTTGAGTTTTTGTTTGTTTGTTATGTTATAAAATACCATGGCAAAAAATAAAACAAAAACAAAACAAAACAAAACTTGAGGCAGAAAAGTTTTATTTCAGCTTACTCATCATTCAGGGAAATGAGGGCAGGAACCCGAGGCAGGAACCTGGAGGCAGGAACTGATGCAGAAGTCATAGAGGAATGTTGCTCTCTGGCTTGCTCCACTTTGCTTGCTCAGTTTGCTTTTTTTTTTTTATAGAACACAGGCCTACCTACCCAGAAAAGGCATCACCCTGTCAATCCCAAAGATTTAAGGAGAAAGATGACTGACCCAAACCATCAAGGCTAAATTAGTTAAAGCAAGAGATTAATTAAAGAAAGCTTTTTTTTTTTTTCTGCATATAGGGTGCTTCCATCTAAGGTAGGGTTTTAGAGGTCAACATTGGATGTGAGGAAGACAAGGTTTTTATAGCTCAGGGGTAGGGGGGTTTTTAAATGGGGGATTTGGTGGACAAAATAGGTGGGGTTACAGGAGCAGAATATCATATATAAGTTAGTCCTAACAACCTCCTGAAACAAAGACATGATTGCAAGGTAAATCCTAACAACATTTTTGAAACAAAGGTAGAGTTGCAAAATGGTTTCCTGGAAAAATCAGTATAGAACAATTTGTACTTAAGGTTACTGGTGGGCATAGATCAATTCTTGAGAAACAGAGATTTAATCATAAATAGGAATTAACCTATGATGATGACAGGCTAGTTCATCAACTACCTGCTGGGCCCAGCACAGAACCCTGAGGCAGGCACCTTGAGCAAGCCTGAGCTGTTGGTGGAACGTCTTGCCCCAGAGTTGTTACTGGTATTCTGCCTGATTTGCTAATATACATCTGCTGGGGAGTAACTAAGCCCAAGGACTTGCACGCTTGACTTTTGATTGTTTTCCACTGTGCTGTGAGTTCCTTCCCCTCAATAAACAGCATTTGGCATTCCAGCATTCCTGTTGCAGGAATGACCTGGCTATCTTATCTTTTATTTAAATCTCTAGGCCTTCACCCAATTAGTAGAACAGATTATAGTGTAGGCGCTACAGGCTTTCCCACACCAATCACTATTCAAGGAAATGTTCCATAGACTTCACTACAGCACAATGTAATGGAGGCATTATCTCAACTGAAATTCCCTCTTCCCAGATGACCCTGACTTGTGTCAAGTTGACAAAAACTAACCAGAATAGTTTTAATATTATATGTTTTAAGTCTATCTATTTTTCTGTAAATTTGTGATTTCATTTTGTAAAGCTAAATGATACTCCATTTTTATCTGTCTTAGTTACTATACTATTTATTGCTTTGAAGAGACACTGTGACAAAGGCTACTTAAAGGAGATTGGGTTACAGTTTCAGATGCTAATCATGGGAGTTTATTAGCAGGCAAGCAAACCAGCATAAAGGCAAAACAGGGGCTTGAGCAGTAGCTAAGAACTTACATCCTGATCCTCAGGTAGTGAGAGCAAGATTTTTGAACCCCCAAAGCCCATACCAGTGACATACCTCCTACAAGGCCATACCTCCTAATCCTTCCTAAACGGTCCATCAACTGGGATCAAGCATACATATGAGCCTATGGGGACCATTCTCATTCAAACTACCACAATATCCATCATTGTATATCCATCATCTGTGCTGGACAACTAGGTTAGTTCCACTTCCTTGCTATAGTGAACAGAACACAATATAATGGAGGAACAATATTTCTATGGTAAGGTTCTCTGGGGTTTTGTCAGAAATTTGAAAACACTGAGAATTTGAAATTCTAAATTCTATATTAATAACATACTTTGGGGATTTTTTTTTAAAGTAAAAGTAAATTATCTCTCATCTTCCAGCTTCCCAGATCTCAAAATTATGTCTTTGTGTTGTTTGGTAATACATTTTCCTGGGGTTAGGGGTGCAGTTCAGACGACTTGCTTAGCAGGATCAAGGTCTTGGGTTCAATCTCCAGCATTTCACAAAACTGCTTTTGGTGATACATGCTTGTAATCCCAGCATATACTGTCTCAAAAACAAACAAACAAATATATATATATATATATATATATATATATATATATATATATATAAAATCAAAAATAGATTTCATTGCTAACAGTTCACATCCAAGGAGTTGAGGAAGAGAGAGTATTGGCCAGGTTATTGGACAAACAGCTGTCCTACTTAAAAACAAACAAATGAAAAAACATGTTTAGTCTTTATCACTGTGGCTTCTTACTGTAAAACTGAACTCTTCAAATGATATGCAGCAGAGTTAGGGTGACTATTTGCTTCTTGCTAGGGCAAGCTTCTCAAATATGTGGACATATTCCATTTGGGAGTCCTGAGAATGGAAGAATTCAAAGCCACTTCCCCTAGACCTCAACCCTGCTGAGGTTCAAAGCTCTGCAGGATTATTGCAGGTACCAGTTCCCCAATAAAATGTGACATGGAACAGAATTTTTACCCAATTGCTCATGTGTGTAGCTGTGCATGGCATAAAAGTGCCAAACCTTCTGCGTGCCCAACATGAGTTAGCAATGGACAGCTGAATGGGATGCATGATGTGAAAGACACCAAGAATAAATAAAAAGAAAGTTAGAAAAAAAAGTTAGTGCTGCATGTCAGTGCAGTGGAAAAGAACACTGGTTACAAGAGGCATCACCAGTCAGATTTCTAAATTCTTTCCTTATCTGAGCCCTTTTCTCTGTCCTAGGAAGGCCCTCTTTCAGGAGAAGCAGCTAAGACTGCCGAGGAGACAAAAGTATGGGTGTGTGTGTGTGTGTTGTGTTGTGTTGTGTTGTGTTGTGTATGTGTGCATGTATGTGTGGTATGTGTGCATGTGTGGTATGTATGTGTGTGTGCTATGTGGTGTGTGTGTGTGTGTGTGTGTGTGTGTGTGTGTGTGTATTTACAGATATCTTTACAGCAGAAATCAGCAAAATGTAACCTAGAGATGAAGCCTTTTTGCTATGAGTAGTCCCTATTCTGTTAAATGACATAGAGAGGAAAAGGACAACAAAAAACAGCTCAGGCTAAAACTTTACTGTCTGGTAGTAAAAGTTTGCTGAGCCCAGCTCAAAGCTTTTGCCTGCATTCACTGACCCATCTTCATTCCTTACAGAAAGGAGCTGGCTTCATCCACAGCTACTGATCATTAACTCAGCAAATACAGTTTGTCTTTCTGCTCAAAGGCAAGGCCACCAAAAGCTACATTTCCCAGTTAATGCTTCCTTCCCTCTAAGCTGCTCTTCTCTGCGCTTTCCCTATGGGACCAGAACTAGGGATGCCCCACCTTCAAGCAGTAAAATTCCTGGTTTTCATTGCCCATGGCAGGGGTGAAGCATGCTCTAGAAATGATCCCTGTGGGTTCAAGAAAGAGTTCATGAGGCCCCTGGACTTGGTATGGTGACCCAGAGTGCTACCCACTTATATAATGCAAATAACAATGTAAACCAAGCTTGTGTCTCAGCTTACTTGAGATGGAAGAACTCTTTATTATTTTTATTTATAAGAATATCTGGATTATTTACCTGTAAGAGTCTGTAGCACCTTTGTGAGGTACCTAGGGAGATCATAGAGGGCATTCAATCCCCTGGAGCAGAAGTTATAGAATACTGTGAACTGCTCAATGTGTGTGCTGGGAACTAAACTGGAGTCATTTGGAAGATAGGCAAGTGCTCTCAAACAGTAAGCTACCTTTTGAACTAAAATAATTGCTTATTTAAGATTTTTAGTTTGGACTCAGGACAACGCAAAGCTTAAGAAAGCCATATACAAATGAAAACCATAGTAGTTGTCTGATGGGAGATGTTATTCTGTAAATATGTTTCTCATACTGGTTAATGAATAAAGCACGGTTGGCCAATAGGAAAGCAAGATAGGTGGGGCTAGGAGACTAGGAGGAAAGAGGAAGTAGTTAGGAGAAGTCAGCCTGTAGAGACCGGAGAGAACAGAGGTCCGGCCCCACTGTCCAGTAAGATGAGACCATGTGGAAATACTTAGATTAGTAGAAATGGGTTAATCATTAAGACAGAGCTAGCCGATAAGAAACTAGTAACAGGCCAACAGCACTATATCAAATACAGAGTCTCAGCATGTTATTGGGGGCTGGCATGGTGGTGGGACCAGGCAGCTGGCTGGAAAAACATACTCGTTACACTTGTCTTCGTTTGGATTTCTATTGCTCTGAAGAGATCATGACCACAGAAACTCTTATAAAGGAAAACATTTAACTAGGGCTGGCTTACAGTTCAGAGGTTTACTCAGTTATTCCACCATGGTGGAAAACATGGTGGCATGCAGGCAGACATGGTGCTGGAGAGGCAGTTGAGAGTTCTACATCTTGATCTGCAGGTAGCAGGAGAGTCTGTTCTACACTTGGTATAGCTTGAGCATAGGAGACCTCAAAGCCTGCCCTCACAGTGACACATTTGCTTTAACAAGGCCATACCACCTAAACAGTGCCACTCCCTATGGGTCAATCATTCAAACACATGATTCTATGGAGGCCATTCCTATTCAGACCACCATAGTACTGTTATTTTCATTTATTTGAAAGTATTTGTTCATATTTGTATTTGGTATTTTAACCTTGTAGGATTTTTTTTTCATTGTTTCTTTTTCTGTTTGGTTTTGTTTTAGGGATAGTCCCTCTAGTAGGGTAGGCTGACCTGTAATTCACTAGGTAGCCAAGAATATCTTGAACTCCGGTCTTCCTGTGAGCTAGGACTATAAAACTATGTTTTACTAACCCTTTTAAAATTCAAGATAAGTTAACATTTTAAAATAACTAACAGGTTCTTCGAGATGGCTCATAAGCTAAGGGTGATTGCTGCCAAATCTGACAACGTTAGATGGATTCCTTGGACCCACATGGTGGGAGGCTCTTACCAAATGTGCACTATGGCACGCGTACACATCCCATACAATAAATAAATGTAATTTTTTTTCCTAAATAAAAGAGGAGCAAATTATCTTTTAAAGCCAATGTAAGACATGTAAATTCAAATTATAACTGATTTAGATTTGTGGCTTTAGGTTAAGAAGATATGAGTTTTATTAAGTCTACAAACATTTTGTAACGTTCAAGAGAACTTAAGAGACAAATTTTGTAACCAGTCAGTCATATTTATGAACATTAGATAACTGCTTTGGATTCTACTTGCCCAGTAAATTAGGCTTTTTGATTGTTTGTTTCAACATAGGGTTTCTCTTTATGGCCCTGGTTGTCCTGGCCTCAATTTATAGACTAGGCTGGCCTTGAACTTGGAGATTCACCTGTCTCTGCTTCCCAAGTGTTGGGGTTAGGGGTGTGCCCTACCACTGCCTGGCTGCAATTTAACCACTTTTAAAAAGGTAATTGGACTCATTAAATGTATATATGCAGTTTAATACATGGTAATTTAATTAACCAAACTATAAACACACTTTTAAAAGGAACAGTTAAATATTTTTTTTAACTTAAACTTTTGTTTTTCTTGTCATTTTGACACAGGGTCTCACTATTAGCCTAAGAACACCTTGAACTTGTTGCAATCTTCTTGCCTCAGCAAGTTCTCTTGTGGTGGCAGGAAAGGTGGTGGAGACAGGAAGAGTGTAGGCCACTCACTCACTTTCTTTTCCTAACAAGTACACACTCTAACACTATGACGACCCCAAACACAGGACACACACCCAACTGATTATGCCCATTGTACCCATTGAATATTTTTTAGATGCGCATGTAGGGGACACGTGACACAAATTCTATTATGCTGTTGTCCTTTCCATTAAGCAGCTCTGCTCACTTTGCATTTTCCCTCCTCTCTTCACCAAACTATTATTATTATTATTATTATTATTATTATTATTATTGTTATTATTGAGGCCCATGTTGGTCCCCAATTTCCCTTGAACTTTCATCCTCCTGCCTTATCTCCACCCCTTTTACTCTAGGAGTTCAGATGTGTGCCTCTGTACTGCAGAGCCCAGGGTTTCCTGAATGCTAGGCAGTCACTTTACCAACTGAGCCACATCCGTAGCCCACAAAAATCAAAAGAATTTTCTAGCTCTTTCTATCTGAACCTGCATAGAGTCTCCCTCTATGGAAATGAAAACTGTGTCTTCAGAAGTCTCAAGTTCATGTTCTCAGCTTGCCTGCCTCATGACCTGAGATCCACTGTTTGACTTCATTATGCCATGCATTAGAATGAGAAAACACTGTTACTCACTGTGGGCCTAGTGCCCTAAGAGGAGACACAGAGACCTTGCTTCCTTTCTCTACTGTGAAGGAAAGGGAGAAAGGCTGCCAGAACCCGACCATGTTGATATCTTGATCTCACGCCTCCTAGCCCCCAGAGCTGTGAAGAATGTGTTTGACCTTTATACCATCCTGTCTAAGGAAGGCATTGCCTTTTCTGGTTGTTGAGAACATTAGAAAGAGTAAACAAAATGTCTTGAAAAGTGCTTGCACCTAACTCTAAGAGCCAGTATAACTCACATGTACAAAGTCACTGTATGTTGAACTGTTTAACAGTCTCTCTCTCTCTCTCTCTCTCTCTCTCTCTCTCTCTCTCTCAAATACCACAATATTTTGTTGAATCTTTGGGTATTTCACATCAGGTATCCCAGTCCCACTCCCAATCCTTCCATATCCACCCTCCACTCTTATAGTCTCCTCCACAAAAAGTTAACAAAAAGTAAAAATTAGAAAAGAAAGAAAAACAACAACAAAGTCTTGCTCATCCCTCAGGGCAGTGACCTCTCTCAACCACAGAGTTTCTGTGCATGTACTGTTCCACTCCATCTTACCCACATCTCCATCACACATTCATTCTCTCATCATAGTGGTATTGTAAGTTCCAGTATGTCAGGCAGTATCATGCCTAATCAGCCCATCTCAAACAGCTTTATTTATGAATGTTCATTGCAATGAGTCATTAGGCTAGTTCTAGGCCTCTGGTTTCTGGGCCCAGAGGGTCAATACTGGACCCTCACAGAGACTCTCAGATAACCTGCTGTTGCTTTGAGTCATGAGGGATCCTGCACAGGCCCCTTCATGTGTTCCAGAAGTTCCTAGATGGGGAAGAAGTTGGAGTGGGTCAACTTAAAGTCCTAGCAGGATACTAATACTAATACTTGTTAACAACAACAACAACAACAACAACAACAACAACAATAACATTTATCTGGGCATGGTGGCATACACTTTTAATTCCAGCACTTTTGGAGCAGAGGCAGATTTATTTGTTTTTGTGAGTTCAAGTCTTTCCTGACTCTGTCTCAAAATAAATAATTAAATAAACAATAAATAAGACATTTAAGTCAAGATTGGTGGTGTATGCCCATAATCTCAGCACTCTGGAGTTAGAGTCAGCAGCAGCTGTTCAAGGTCATCCTCAGCTATATACTGAGTGTAAGGCCAACCTGGGCTACATGAGACCCTGTCTGAAGAAAATACAGAACACAGCAAAACAAAACATAAAAGCACCTGGAGCACAGGACGCTTGAAGCTATCAGATAACCCAGTACTTTGTTTATGTTGGCTGCTTAGTTTACTATGTTTATACCATCATTTTTAAAAATTACATAATCACACTCTCATGAATGTGTGTGTACAGCACATGAGTAGAGGTCAGAGAACAATTTTTGGGAGTCAGTTTTCTTGTTTTTCTATGTGCTTCTTGAGACTGAATCCAGATTGTCAAACTTCTTAATGAGTCATAAAGTCATGTCTCTACTTCCTAACTCCCTTGAACACCAGATGTGCAAAACTGCCTGCCTGTCAAACATTTTCCTGGGGACATCTCATACTCATCAAACTATAAAAGCAAGCACTTTTTTTTTTTTCTAATTGCTCCCCCCTCTTCCCTACCTTTGCAAATAGCAACTTCATTCTTCTGCATTCTTGGTCTAAACCCAGTAATTGTCTTTAGATTCTCCTTTTCAATAACACTCCAAAAACTATTCCATTTTTTTTTCTTTTATCTTGACAAGAACATAGTTGAACCAAGCATAGGGAATTACATCTATACTTATAGTACTTGGGGGTTAAGACAGAAAGAGCATGAAAGTTCAAGGTCATCCTGGGAACAGATTAAGACCTAGTGTATACACCATCTAATTTCCTGATACCATGACACCATCTTCTCTGGGTTCTTTTCGAGAGTCCTCAGCCAGCAGCACCCTCTCCCAGGTGGTCCTGTGTAGGAACCAGAGCCCCTTTCTTTTAGAGGTAGGTCAAGTATTGTCTTTGCTCAAGGCCTTCCTGTGGCTTTTCATGTCTTTCACCCTTTGCTTCATACCTGCCACTTGACATTTGATGTCATTACCAGGATGCAGCAGTTGGGCTTTTATTTCTATGTACTCAATGTCCCCTCTGTCTGGAATGCTCCTTTCCTGATGGTGAATACTCACTTCTCTGTGTCATTAATATTCTGTTCACGTGTCAATATAACTCAACAGTCTTCTCTATCTAAAACAATGCATGACTCTCACTCCCCACCTTAGTTTGCTTATGCTTCATTTTGACTTCACTTTTGAGTGTGGTTATCTGATCAGTCCCTGGCCTATGGAATGGCAGTGAGGAGTCCAGCCACCAGCTGGACTTGCCTAGGAAAGCAAGAGCTGGAAAAGCCATCTGAGAGCTTTGCTGGAGGTGGTGTACTACAGTGTGGAACAATCTGGCGCTTGTGAGTGTGTAAATTTGTACATGTTTGTGCGAGTGCATGAGTGTATGGGTATGCAATGTGTGTGTAGTAAGTGTGTGAGTACATGTGCACATGAATGGAGAAGTGGTAGGACATCTTCATGTAGCTGCCTTTGGATGGATTCTGGAGACTAAACTCATCAGTCTTGCACAGAAAACACCTCTACCTGAGGAGTCATCTTTTTGGCCCATGCCTAGCATTTATGTGTGGGGGGTGGGGTGGGGGGGTGGGAGGGGTGGGGGGTTGGGGTAGGGGGGTAGGAGGGGTGGGGGGTGGGGGGGTGTGGTGGTTTGAGGATCAATACAGGGCTTCATGCTTGCAAGCTAGGTCTCTCTTATAGTTTATTCAAATGCTCTGCTTGAATATCAGCAGCAAAAGAGGACAAACTTCCCCAAGCCATTTTATATTATCTTTGTGACAAAAGTTAAACCACAATACAGGTTAGTTTATTCTTATTTATTTTTAGACAGTCTCACATCGCCCAGCATGACCATAAATATTATGTTCAGTTAGAATAGCTTTGGACATCTGATCCTCCTTTACCTTCTTTATGCCGTGTGGAAGATCAAATCCTGATTTCATGCATGCCAGGTAAGCACTCTCCAAACCTGAGAGGCTTCAGTTATGCAACTTGGCTATATTTTTGAAAGTTTCTTCATATTTTTAACCCCTACTTAGTACAAGACTGGAATGTAAACTCCAAAAAGTATAGGTGCTGCTCAGTTCACTGTAAGCCTCTGAAATGTTTCCTGACTGATAGCAAAATGTCAACACAATATGAGGCTTTTCATGCTGCCAGAGCAGTACAAGGCTGTCCATAAAGTATGTGGTTGGTGAGAGACAATGTGCTGTGTGTGTGGCTCGCTTTCTGTTCTAAGTCTCAAACAGGATATAACCTGCTTTTCCATATTCTGAAAGATAGGGATAGTTTATAAGTAGCTGTGATTTTTTTTCCTTTCAAAGGATTTTATTATTTTAAAACTTATGTGTGTGTCTGCCTGTAGAGGCCAGACAAAGCACCGAGTCCCCTGGACCTGAAGTTATTAGGTGGTTGCTCAGCCCCCTAATAACTGCTCAGCCATCTTTCTTGCCTCCCTTTCTTCCTTCCTTCCTTTCTTCCTTCCTTCCTTCCTTTCTTTCTTTCTTCTCTTCCTCCTCCTCCTCCTCCTCCTTCTTCTTTTTTTTTCAAGACAGGGTTTTGCTGTATAGCCTGGCTGGCCTGGAACTTCATCTGTAGATCAGGCTGGCCTCAGAGAACTGCTGTCTCTGCCTCCCAAATGCTAGAATTAAAGAGGGCTTTTCTATATCGATGCAGGACCTTGGTTAAGTAGCCCTGGCTGGCCTGGAACTTCATATGTAACCCAAGCTGGCTTTGAAATTGTGCCAATTCTTTTGCCTCAGTCTCCCTAGGTGCTAGTCTCATTTTTTTAAAGTATCTCTTTCAATATAATCTTATTATTTTTATTGAAATGAAAGCTCTCAAGTAAAGCCCACCAAACCTATTGAAGGGGCCTTGGAGTCAGCAGATTCTCAGCACCAAGGAGATTTATTTTACCCTAAAAGCATAAGTGGGCTGCTTCTGGGTCAGGCAAAGACAGGAATGGCTGACTGACACATAGCTATTTTAAGGGCTTTAACATTGAAAAGGAAGAAAGGGGAATGTTCTTCCCCTGGAAGTGTTGGGTGGCTGTCTCGATTGTACAGGAGAACAAAAGAGAGGAGGTATCGGGGTTCTTGTCAAGTAGCCTGATTATAGGTCAAGGATCACTGTGGAAAGGCCATGCTGATGAAGGTCACACGGAGAACACCATGAACAGATGTGCTACGATCTAGACTCTGTGGCAAAGCTCCTCATCAGAACTGACAGCATAGCCTGGGAGCCCAAGACCACAGAACTAACTGCACAGGTCAGAAGGAAACAGTAATGCATCACAGCACAGGCACCAGAAGGATGTCTATGGAAGCTCAGCAAACATGAACTACTGAGTGCTGAGAATGAAAGACATGACTTAGAGCACTGGCTAATACTTGTGGTACCAAACTTCTACTACATACTGTTACATTTGTTTTAAATACTTAATTATGTGAGCTATATAATGTGAACATTTTAAACCATCAGAGTGGTTTAAAATCTTACTATATAATGCTCCTTGGATGAAGTATTATTTGAAGTAAGACAAGTCAGGATTTGTTTAGTCAGAGGTGTGTGAATAGGGACTCTTCTTCAGGCTTGGTAATAATTGCCTTTACATGATGCACAATGTCCTGGGACCTACAACTTATTTTCTTGAGACAGGGTCTCTCTACACAGCTCTGGCTGTCCTGAAACTTACTAAGTAGTCTAGGTTGGCCTTGAACTCTGGTTCACCTGAGTCTGCCTCCCAAGTGCTGGGGATGAAGACATATGCTACCATGCCCAGCTAAAACTTCTTCATTCATTTGGGCTGTTGTGGGTTTCCTGCCTGGAGATGAGTGTGTTCCAGCTCCCAAAGAAAAGTTCTGACACACACCACACACACACAGATTTTTTAAAAAATTAAAAAATTGCTAAAGCCCATGAGCTTTCAGATGGGTTCCTGCATCTAGAAACCAGAACAGTCAGGGTCCAGGCTCAGCTGACTCCCTTTAGAAACCAGAGCAGCCACACATAGCTGTGGTGGTACACATCTTTAATCCCAGCCCTTGGGAGGTAGAGGTGGGTGGATGGAGTTTGGGGCCAGCCTGGTCTACAGAGTGAGTGCCAGGAGAGGCTCCTAAGCTACACAGAGAAACCCTGTCTTGAAAAACCAAACAACAAAACCACAACAACAAAAACAAAAAGCCCAGAGTAGCCAAGGCGCAGGCTGAACTAACTCCCTTTAGCAGGCAGGCTAAAGTGGAGCATCTAAAGTAATGTGTGTGTGAGTGCAGGTACAAAGGCCATGTGAGAGGATGAGGTCAGAGGACAGCCTTCTGGACTCAGCTCTTTCCTTTTTCCTTAGTTTTGGGTCAGGGTATCACTATGCAGCCTTGGCTGGCTTGTAGCTTACCATGTAGACCAGGCTGGCCTCAAAGAGCACCTCTGCTTCCCAAGTGCTGGAGTGCACCCTCTAGAAGTTCATTTCTGCTGAGCTGTGAACTCCAGGTAAGCCAGCAGAGAAGCTTCTTACCTCCCATCCTGCCATTGCAGCATAGGAACTAAGCTGAACTTAGGTCATCAGGTGGCGTATCAACCTGATGAGCAATCTCAAAGGACCAGGTAATATTTAATAATGGTAAGATAACCTCTTGGCTCATAGGAGGGTAGGCAGGAGGATTGGAAAACCTTTGAGACTAGGCTGAGACACAGGGAAATCCTCTTCAGAAACAACAAAAACCAAACCATAAAAACAAAACCCCAACCAACAAACAAAACAGAGGAAAAAAAAAAAAAAAAAAAAAAAAAAAAGGTTGAAGAGCACTCACTGGACTCACTGGAGCAAGTTTAAGGTACAGGCCTCCAATTTTGATTTCTGTCATGGCAGTTAAATAAAGCAGTGTCGCAGTGTCTGTCCTAAACAAATTCACAGGATCTCCCCACTCTCAACGTCTGTGCACGCAGAACCATGGCAGGAAGCAACTTGGTACAGGGTCTAAGAACTGGAGGGAACAAGGGCTATCTTTGGAAGAGATGTCTCACAGGAGGGTTAGGAATCACCAGCTTGGAGCCGACTGTAAAGACTGGTGTACATCTTTATCCACTCAAAACCTGGTGTCCTTTCCTTGTATCTGTTGTGGAGGTCAAGGGCGGGAATCCCCTGCTCATCTACCCACCCCATCACCTTGAAGTAGTTTAGAGGCTTACTGGGTGGTTCAGAAAAAAGACCCTTGGTTGTATAGAGATATACTTTATTTCCTAAAAAGAGGTTTATGTTGAGCAGACATGTATACCACTGGACAGTTCTTAAACAAATATGCCAAATGGGAAGATACTAAATCCTCTGGGCAGCGGAAGGTAAAACAAGCTTCCTCTGAACACCCAGAAGTGTTTTGGAAATCATTATCTAAGTTCCCATGAGGTGACATTGTTTAATATTCCCTCTTTCACATGTGAAGATAGCTCCAAGGATACTCCGGCTCAGGCTTTGAACTTTCTGGTAGCTAGGGTATTTCCAACCACACAGGCTTCTTTCGGTGGCCTTTCCACTCTCTTCCAGTGATCACCCTCAAAACAGACTTCTGCCTACAAGAAGGCAGGCCCATGAGGGGAGGGACACTGACCTTGACTGAAAAAAATCTAGTTTAATCACTGAATTTATTAGACAGGACTGAGTCTACAGCCGTCAAAGTTACTTAAACGATATTTTGTTTGAAAATTTGTTTGAGGCACTAAAAGAAGACCAGTGCTTGACAAGAACTTGTATCCGTACACCCACCCACCCACCCACCCAAATATTTTGGTAACTTGAAACCAGAACCTCTCACCTAAGAAGTTTGCAAAATATTTTTTTTTTAAACATATAGTAACTGCAAATCAGAGTTTCAAGTCATAGTTTAGAAAGAAAAGAAAGGGTGTTTGTTGAGCTCCAGGTTTCTAAAAAGTTCAGAAGGGCAACGCTGTATTTAAAAATGCTTTCCTTAAAAAACGAAACACAAGCACTCCGCACTCTCCCAAACATTGCGACATTATTGGGCAGCCGAAGCATACTTCACCAACCGCCTTCACGTGCCACACGCATGCAGAAAGTAGGAGATAAAACTCCCGTGGACACCACACCCCGGTGCATACTAAGTCCATGGCTTTATTTTTGCGCAATGTGAACTGATCGACCAAACCTTCACAACAGATCCAGAAGACAAGTCGCACATTTGGGCACACAGACTTCGATTACAGCTTTGCATTAAACCAAACCCCTCTCTCCGTGTGAGCGCCTCCCCCTTGCACGGCGCTGGGATCCCATCCTGCAACTCTCTCCCTGTAGATGAAGCACCTTTCCAGGTACACTTCCGAGCAGGCGTGTTTACACGCAATGGAGTGTGCGAAGCTTTGCACGCGATGTCCATCCAGAGCTTGTGCCGCGCTGCCTCACCGGCCCCCTGCCTCCAGGAATCAGGAGGTCGTGGCTCGCGGAGCTGCCCCTGGCGAAGGGACGCGAGCGCCATCCAATCCGCGGGGACAGCCGGGGCTGCCGGCTCTGGAATGAAGGCGCTCCGGGAGCCCATCCCCCGGCTCTGCCGGCGAGCGAGGGAGGGTGGGTGGAGGGAAAGCAGAGCAAGTGAGGAAGCGGAGAGAGGAGCCGTAAGCCGGCCGCCACCCCCACCGCTTCGCTGCCTCCGTTGGGGCCCCGCCCCGCCCCGCCGGCGCGTCCCTTCCCCCCAGCGCTCCTCCCCTATCCTCCCTCCCTCGGTTCCCCTCCCCCTCCCAGGCTCAGGCTCCCTTCCCCCTCGCCTACTCCTCCTCCAGGCTCCCTTCCCCCCTCCACGCTCTCTTTTCCCCACCCCTCCTCCAGGCTCCCCTTCCCCCTCCCTTCCTCCTCCAGGTTCCCCTCCCCCTCCGGGGTCCTCCTCACTTCCTCCCCTCCCCCTCCCGACGCCCTTTCCCCTCCCCCCTCCCCGTCCCCTCCCCCTCCCCGCTCCCTCCTCCCTCCCCGCGCGCCGGGCGCAGGCCGCTCGGGTTTGTTTTGCTGGGCGGCCGCCGCCGCGGGCCCGGAGCTCATTTGTGCCTGGCTGGTCCCCGCGCTCCCCGGTGCCGAGCCGGAGCCGTTGGCCGCTCGCGCGCTTGGCTCTCTCCCTTAGTAACAGCTCCCCTCCTGCTTCGGTGCTGCGCCCTGCCCCCGCGCCCCTCCCCCGCCGGACCCGCCGCCCGGCTGTCAGCGCCAGCACCCCAGGGCGCCTCGGGGTGCCCAAGGCGGCCAGGAGGGGAGCGCCGCGCGTCCGGGAGGGGAAAGCGTCGCCAAGCAGGTGAGCGCGGGCCCGGGGCGGCGGGCGCTGCGAACTTGGCCTGGGTGCGGGGGAGGGGCGGCCGCGCTCACGTGCTGCCCCCCCCTCCGCGGTCGGGGTGGCCGGGCTGCGGGAGGCGCTCGCCTCGGCGGGCGGGCGGGCGGGCGGGCTCGGGGGCGCCGGCTGGATGCGGGGCCGCAACCGCGCGAAGCTCGCTTAGCCGGGGAGCGGGCTGGGCTTGGGATGGGCGCCCGTCCGCGCTGGGGCGCGCTGGCTGCAGTCACCCGGTCGCGCTCCCCTCTGGGCCGCGCCGCGCGGAGACCCCGGGCAGCGGCGGGGACTGCGGGCGGCTGTTGGGGCGCGGGCGGGGGAGGGGCGCGGCCCGGTCTCGCTCACTCGGGACGCGCGTGTGAGCACCTTGTGTCCGTGGCCTCCCCAGAAGGAGGCCCTGGCCACAGTCTCGGTAAAGTTGGGTCACAAGTGTATACAGTTGGCAAACTTATTGCCAGCTTCCTGGTAAGTTTCGGGGTGGCACACAAGTCACATTATCTTCTGACAGTGTAGAGGCCAGGTTGTGAATGTTTGCTGGGTGACTTCCTCTTTGCAACCGATGTCTTTTTTTTTTTTTTGGGAACAGGGCAGACTTTCATTTAAGTGTGATTATTCCATGTTGAAAGGCAGCTCGAGGCGAGCCATGCATGTTTTAGAGTGTTCGGTAATTTTGGAAGTTCTCAGTTTGGATTACATTTAGGTTATGAAAATGGTCTGTTCCGTGTAACATTTGGGTTGGGTGGCTTTTAAGAAACTCTCTTTGTTGGGTTACCAAACACTGAAAATAATTTGGTGATCACACAGAAGTGTTGGAACGTAGCTAAACATGACTTTTCCTCAGGCTGGAGATTTCTTAAAACCTTGAACTTCACAGGACCCAGGGTGAAGGTTTTTCCTACCTATGTCATTTACAGCTAATTAGGGAAGTTTACTGTTGGCTTTTTTTGTTTCCCATATAAGAACCTTAAGCTGGTCTAAACATGTTAATAAAATTATGGTGGGTGAAATGATGTGTTATTTTTAGTTTGAATCTTGAGACTGAATGCTGCCCCATCAATGTAAAGTCTTTTTCCTCCTCTCCCCAAATCACTTGGCCCTAGCATCTGATTTAACTTAGTTAAAATGACTTGCAATAAGTATCTCGATGGCCCGTTGAAGGTACTGTGTGAGTTTGGGGTTTCCCTGTGTGATTCATGTTCATTTTTTTGTTAAATAAGATCCATGCTTATTGGAGTACTTAAGTAATCCCGACTTCCTGGGACTGTATGTTCTCAATACTTTAATAAGTTTATAGTCTGGTGAAGTAGGGCATCTTTGTCTGCACGAAAACATTGTGTATCAATTGGATTGAATCGTGGGAGTTAATGGCAAGCTTCCCAAATTATCACTGAGAGTTCTAGAAACAGTTGGCATTTACCTATGGGGGAGGGGTGGCAGTACAAAAAAACGTGCCTGGAAGGAGTTAGGCAGGCAGGCCCTGTGTGCAGCTTTTAAGTCCCGGTTTCTCTGCTGCTTTAGTATATTTCTGTCTTTGTTTTGCTGTCCTGCAAGGCATGAATCTGTAATCACAAACATTAAACACTTTTTCACTTTCCTTCTTTCTTGTAGTTTAATGAGTAGAGTCAGATCTCTAGTATTTAGGACCAACACTAGCTTGTAGGAAAACAGTGTGTGTAAAAAGTTAAGCCACTTAATTAACTCCTTACTGACTTCAGAGTTCTTGCACCTTCACCGTCTGTTGTTTGAAGCACACTTGTAACCTGTACATGTTGTTAGCATAGGAGATGGATTAGTTTCTTAATTTGGATGTGTTTTGGGGCGATATTGGGAATTGAGCCTAAAGAAAGTGCTCTGCCACTGAGCTAAGGCCCAGCCTTGAGATTATATTTTGTGTTGACTTTTGTTGAAGAACCATTGAACACTTCACCTTTTTATGTATGCCCAAGTAAATACCCCTTTGATACTTGGAGTCTATCTAGTTAAGAGTTTTGCAAGATTGATTATCATGATACCTGTATGTCAAGACAACAAGAAAGAAGTGCTTCCCAGGAATCGGGTGAGCAGAAAGGGTAGCCCCTCCTTTATGAGCATGGAGTTTTCTGGTAGGAAGGGTGTGCCAAGTGGACCTTTGGAGCTTCAGCCTGTTGAATAAATGTGTTAGTTCACTCGTGGTAATAAAGTCTAACTACAGTGTGGTCAGAGGCTGTGTACAAATAAGTTCCCCCCCCCACACACACTTTTTCCTATGATGGAGTGTTACTGTGGAGATTGAGCACATTTAGATGAAGTTGCAACAATTTGTTAGGCTTGTTACCTATATAAAAACAGACAAATGCATGGGAACTCGGGAGAGATGAAAGAATCCTTGGCACTGGTTAGGACTGTTTTTCTGGTACATGTAGATTTGACTCATTTTCAGAAATAACAGGATAACAGAAATATCCCTGAAATGGGAAGAGGAAGGCAGTGAGCAGCAGACACTTAAGTTTTGTCCTCAGTCCTTCCTCTGTGGCTGGCTGTGTAGCAAGGCCCATGGAACTGCCACCAACAGAAACTGGAGAGCTGATGCTCAGGAGGTTTCACTATCCAACTGCCTTTGGTGTCATAGTTGTTAAGAGTACAATTAATTGCCCTTTTACCAGGGAGTCTGAGCCACCTGCAGGAGGTGTGAGGTGCAGCCTGTCATTTAGCGTGATCCCCTGTGGTCAGTCTGTAGTGTTGCCTTTCTCTGATAGATAGATTCTGATTAGGTCTTGAAGCGGGGCTGCACTCAGGTCCTCCTGGCCCCTTCCTCCATTGTCTTTCTAGTTGACCGCTTATGACACATTCCTTGCTGCTTTGCCAGGCATGGCATTTTCCATTTCCTGATGACAGACCTTGTGTTTCTGACTGGGACTGTAGCTCTCAGGTACCTCTGTCAGGTGGAGTCCTGCCATTGAACTGTCTGCTGAGATGTAGTGTCTTGTTAGTTGCTGTTTTTCCTAATATTAAAGGTAGCCTCTCCAAATACTGGTGCAGAAAGAGAAAATTAAGAAAGGAAAGCAAGGAAGAGTGTGATCAACCATCTTTTGAAGTGTGCATTTCCAAAAACTTGTGAAAGTCCCTACTTGTAGTGCAGCAGTCTGAGCAAGGGTTCTTTTGGTTCTCTGTCCCTTAAAGACCCATGACCTTGAGGTAGTACTAGTACTGTCACTGGTGTTTCCCTGTTGTATTGTAGTTGAGACAATGGAGTTGGTATATGTGTAGTGCTTAGGACAGTGTTTGACTTGCCAAGCATTGCCTGAGTGTCAAGACATGCCTTCTTTGGTTGTGAGGTGGCTTCTTTGTATTACATTTTCATTTTGTGTAATATCACATAAAGCCCCCAGCAGGTCTATTTCCTGAGTTTCTGGGCAACATTCTTGAAATAGACTTAGCATATTTATTCTCAAAGTTGTGATTGAGGCTTGCTCATGAAGAATTAGACTGCACTGTCAATACTTCCTGGGCCTGTCTCATTTCCTTGTTTGGTGTGGTTATAGAGGTGGGTTTCCCATATGTTGGTGGTTGTCTCTTCTGTACTTGGTCTTGGGCTTCAAATCAGTGTTCCACTGGAATCATTGTCAAGTTTTGTAGTTTTTGAGTTCAGCAGAGCTTGTGGTTTTTCTTACAGGTGGGTATGTTTTCTACCCACAAGTCTTGACCATTTTTGAGTCTGCACTCCTTGTCTTCAACTGTGAAGAAGCTTTCTTTAGGAAACTTGGTCAGGTCTCAGTCCCATAATTGTTTTCTTTTTACAACTTCTTACGCAGCACTAGTGCTGTTGGTCATGTGTCTGTCAGGACTAGACTGGTGCTTTGACAAGTTCTTGTGACAATTGGAGCAGCTGATACCCTCAATTTAACTGAGGAGCCAAGGCTCAGGTAGTGAGGGGGCAGGAACAGTGACTTGGGCACATTGTGTGTGAGGCCAGTGTCTTCAGGCATTGAGGCCACAGGAAGTTCAAGGATATGGGAATGTTGTAGGTTTGGTCTTTACATTAATGTTTTTGTTTTCTGAACAGATTTCTTCTCTTATCTAATGTAACCATTGGCTGTCATTTCTACTGGTTTTCATCACTTAGGTCCCCCTGGAAAACCCAAAATGGTGTCCTCTTGCCAACTGGACACAGCCTGGTGTTTGGGGCTCTTTTCTACTACCTGTTCCACTTTCCATGTCCTCTCTTCCATTTGGACTCTAGCTGGCTTCTCAGAGCCTCCAGCTGCTGTGTTTGACTGCTTTGGTTTTCCTCATGCCCTTCCTTCCCATTGGGTGTTATCTTTTTTTGTTTTTGTCTAGTTTTATCACCACATTTTGAGATGTTTCTTTTGCAGTCCTAACATGTTCTTCTCTGATTCCATTGCATTTAAAGTATGTGACAGTCCCCTTCCCTCTCTCTTGCTTTGTTTATGGGAAAGGCCCTGTTGTGCCTCTGAGGGGAAGACCTATCTTCCTTGGAGAGTCATGTACGAATGGGTTGTTTGTGTAAGGCATGTTAAACTTGTATTGATGGGCCCATCTTTCTGACTTACAGGAGTATTACAGACACTGGGTGTTGCTGCAGTTTTAATGATGCTGGAGTGGATGAGGAGAAAAACCTAGTCCATTCTTAGTGATTAGTGAAAGTGGGTAGTTTGTCCTTTAACTGGAATACTAGCTGCAGTATTAAGGGAGAAGTGACTCCAGTTAGGAATTGTGTTATCTTCTCCACTTCATCCAGGTGTACACACTGACTGTTTCTTGTCTGAAATGTCTGGGACCCAGTGAAGTGTTTTGGATTTTTTTCTTCTGATTTTAGCATGCACATTGTGGGATCTTTGGGACCCAAGTCTGAACCTACCTGTGACATAGTCTAAAATGATTTCATATTTAGTGTTGCCTGTTTTTGCCATTACTTCATGAAACTTATCTGAAGATGGGGTGGAGTTTGTGTTTGGGTCTGGTTAGGAATTTTTGGATTTTTGGAGTATTTCAGATTGTGGGCGTTCTGATTAGGGATGTTCAATGTGTGTGTTTGCCAGGTATGATGGTTTAGATTTCAGAATTGGTGTATGTTGAGACAGGCTCTCATGTAGCCCAGGCTTCCTTTGAACTGAGTGTAGCTGAGGCTGGTCTTAATCTAATGCTTTTCCCACTCTGCAGTGTTGCTGTTCAAGGTGTGTTACTCCAGTTGTTGGTTCCTTAAGGTGTAAAGGACTGCTTTCTAGATGTCCATTATGTTCATTTCTTTTCTAGTTCCCCTGTTTTTTGATTTTTGAGACAGGGTTTCTCTGTGTATCCTTGACTGCTCTGTAGACAAGGCAGGCCTCAAACTCAAAGAGATCCAGTTGCTTGTGTGGGACCACCTCTGGCTTTGTTTGTTTTTGGAAAGGCTCTTACTATGAATGTATCCTAGAATAGCCAGGAACTTGCAGCGATTCTGCTACCTGAGTGTCACTCCCACACTCCACTGGACCTGACACCTTTCTCTGGGTCTTTTAACTCAGGCTGGCTTTCTTCAGTAGTGTATCTAAATAAAATTGTGATTTTTGTCCTTGCTTTGGTTATAACACTCTGATTTAAGCCATCACTTTTAACATATTAATATTCAGCATAGGTCTGTGTATTCAGTGTAAATGGGTTTAATCTTCCAGAAGAACATTGTCTTAGCCATCTCCCCTCCAAAGGTTTTTATGGCAAGATGGTGCTGTATTCATTCCAATGCACCAGGGTAATTGACTCTTAAGGCAACTAATTTGATGTTATGTCCTTTCAAAATGTTTAATTTAGAGTTTAAAAGTGTGTGCTTTCCAGCATGATTTTGAGTTGAACAAAATGAGACTGTAGCTCTAAATGAACACAAGGCATGCCCTAGAGCCTGGAGTGCTCAGGTCAAGGAAGAAACTGCAAAGACCATGCTTAAGGGGCAACGGATGGGTGGTGAATGGGTACCAGCCAGTTGAGCTGTTAATTCTGCCTCTTGTGTGTAGCCTCCTCCTCCCTGGGTTTCCTAGGATAGAACTTGGTGATCACGTCTGAGATGATCATTCCAGCATCTTAATAGAGTATTTCTTTTATTTTCTTCCTGTGGTTTAGAGACAGGGTATTACTGCATAGTGCTGTTTGACCTTGACCTCCCGACCTTCCAGTCTTGTCCTCCCAACTACTTGGATTGCACATGTGTCCACTAGGTCTGGCTCCAGTAATTATGTGAAATTGTACTCTGAGTATCAAATTTGACGACCTCCTCCAACTATGCCCATGGTTTCATGTGACCCAGGCTGACTTTGAACTCTGATCCTTCTGCCTGTCTCCGAAATAATGGATTATAGGATGTGACACCATGCTTGGCTCTTTATATTTTAAGTAAATAACTTTTAGTTAGTATATAGTATGATGGATGGTTTTACTTTTTAGGATTTAGCTGTTAATCTTCAATATTTTGTTCTTTGCCCCCCTCTCCTTTGTGTGTGTGTGTATGTGTGTGTGTGTGTTCATTCAGTGTAGCTTCAGGATAGCCTCAATCTGGACGGACGTCTAGCTAAGGGTGATCTAGAACTTCTAATTTGGCCTCCACTTTCTAAGTGCTAGGATTACAAGAGGGTACCAAATACTCTGTTTATGCAATGCTGGGATGGACTCCAGGGTCTCATGATTGCTAGATTAGCATTTGGATTCTTTTCTTTTTTTGTTCTGGGGTTAAAGGTATTAGTGGTTTCTTTTTTTTCTTTCTTTTTTTTTTTTTTCTTTCTCAGTGTTCTAAAAGGTAGAGTGTTGTGAAGAGGTCATCATTGACTCAGAAGGTTTGAGAGGTTTACAGACTTTTTGTGCTTTTGTTGTTACTGAGTGTTTGCTTGAACTGTGGTAGTATTTTAACATGGATCCAATGCTAAACCAACACATTTATTTTGGTTTTTAATTAGAACTGTTACTATTTTTTGACATGTATGGTGTGTGTGCTCCCACAGCTACTGTGTGCCTGGGGAGATTGATGTCCAGGAGTCAGGTTTTTTCCTTCCACCCTGGTGCTTCTGCCTGTTGCATTCAGGTTTCAGGCTTGGTGGCAAATGCCTGTTTGCCCATGAGGTATCTTGCCAGCCTTTTAAAAAAAATTATTTATTTTGTCACAGAGCTGGAGATTGAACTCAACAGATGATTACACCCCCCCCCCCAACAAAACAAAACAACCCAAAACATAAAACCTGTGATTACAGAGGGGAAAGCATTTAGTGTCTATAAATTTAGTTACTGGGGGTGGAACTCATGCCATGATACACAATGTGGAGGTCAGAGGACAACCATATGGATCTTGGGGATCGAATTCAGATCTTGAGGCTTGATAGTGTACCTGCTGAGCCACCCTACCAGCTCTTTAAGCATGTATTTAATCTTTTAGGCTGAGGGTAATGGCATACCTTTAATTCCAGTGAGGGAGGCAGAGGCATGTGGATCTTTAAGTTCAAAGTCAACCTGATCTACAAAGCTAGTGAGACTTTGTCCCAAAATTAAAATTAAAAAGAAGAAAAAAATGAAATTTTAATCTTTTAATTTGGATAGTCAGAAGAAGGAAGAGCCATGCATGTACCTCATGCCTACAATTTGAACATTCAGGAGGCATAAGCAGGAGGATTATCAGTTCAGGGCATTCCTGGGGTGTATGATGAGTCCTTACCTCAAAACAAGCAACTCTTTAAGGTGACAGAACTACTATTTTCTCTCTTCTTTCCCCTGTTTTGAAAGAGCTAGAGCCATTTATTTCTAACAGCACTTCATATTTATTCCTCAGACTCACTGACAGAATTAAGAGTTGTTGTATGATGAAACATGTTGGAGTTTTTTTGTTGTTGGGTATTTTTGTTTGTTTGTTTTCTTGTTTTGGAAACAGCCTTATTATATACAGCTCTGGCTAACCTGGGATTTGTTTTGTTGACCAGGCTGGCCTTGAACTCACAGAAATCCACTTGTTTTTGCTTCATAGATGCGGAGATTAGAGGCCTGTGTCATTACACTGTATGTTGGTATTTATTGTAGCTAGGTCATCAGGCCATTGATGAATCTATGATTTTTGAGTCCTATTTAAAGTCGATAATTAGAAATAAAAAGTTCTAGTTGTTCAGAAAGACCTAAGTAATTTATTCCAAAGGCACTCCTTTATCAGGGTTGGGGATCAGGTGAAAGCAGGTTTTCTAGGCTGATAGTTAACTTTGGTATTATGATAACCTCTGGTTTGGTAGGATTAAGTTATTGTGTGGATTCTGGGTGGATCATACTGTGACATGGGAATTGTATTGACAACATGGAAACATTAGATTCCTATTCTGATTTTGGTTGCAATTGCTATAACAAGATTTGTATCACTTGTATTTATCCATTGGTAATTTAGGTTATTGATGCAGGGACTTGCCTTCTAGTTATTTGTGTACCTCATTTTCAGCTTTAGCTGGAGCCATTGCATGTCCTGTTTTCATTCTAAAGTCTGCTATACTGATGAGCTGTCAGTCTTCCTGTGGCAGTGCCCTCTCTGGTAGCAACTGGAAATGGCTAGAGTCTGTCTGAACTGACTTCTTCTCTAGCATGCTACTGTGTGAAGGTCTGGTTCCAGGCTGTGCTGACTTGATCCCTGTCACTCCTATTTATCTGTGGATGGTTTTGTGCAATCATGTGATTGCAGTTTGTTCCCACATCTGAAAGTAGAATTCTTTTGGTTGTGAGGATTGAAATAAGAATGTATGTAAAGTAGTTAGTATGGGGACAAAGAGAAGTTACTCAGTTAATGTTAGTGGCTGCCTCCTGGCCTTTAGAAGTTAAAAATCTGTTTTTGAAAAATTCTGTGTTTGTGTGCTGAGCACAGTGTCCTCTGAAGTCAGGGAATGGTGTTGGGACCTTGGAGCTGTAGTCACATGTGATTGTGAGCCACCTAATGTGGACACTGACAGTTGAACTCTGGTCTGCAGCAAACCATTCTTCCAGTCTGCTGGCCTTTGGGGATCAGCAGAAGCTGTAACATTCAGTGACTGTTCATTTTTGTTTATGGCTCACTTTAGAATAAGATTGGGCTGTGTAGAGTTTTTCTGTGTTTGAAATATGTAGGCTGTTTTGTTGATTGCTTAACTATTTATTGAGGTGGGTTCTCATGTGGCGCATGTTGGCATGTACATTGTTATGTGGTGGAGATTGACCTTGAACACTTGCTATTCTTTCCCAAGTGCTGAGATTATAGGGTGTGATGCCCCAAATAATTGAGTTTAGTAGATGTTTTAAGAAGATTGCTACCTTAGGAGGTAAGCTGCACAGCTTTCTCCATTCATTTCCAGGGTATATGTTAATTTTGTGAAAACTGGTGTGACTGATAATCATTGAAACCTGGATAAAACAACACGGTCTATGCATATGTGCAGAAGTAACTGAGTAAGCACATCGCTGGAAACTGGTGCTGTAGTCATTTTCTGTACTCCTGTTTCTTTAAAAGCCTTCTCTGTCTCTGTCGGTGTGTGTGTGTGTGTGTGTGTGTGTGTGTGTGTGTGTGTGTGTGTGTGTATTAGAGAGAGAGAGCTAGCTCCACTGAGTGCATTTTGAGGTGAGAGGACAACTTTGTGGAGTTGGTTTCTTCAGCTTTTTCATGATTTCCAGGGATGGAATTAGGTACCGCAAGCACCTTTACCTACTGAGCTATCTTGCCAGCCCTTGTTTGTCTCTTTAAAAAATTGTTGCTTGAGACAACTCTGTAGTCCAGGTTGGTCTTGAATTTAAGGCAGTCTTCCCGGGTATTGGATTGTGGGTGTGGTCAACAAGTCTGGCTTTTGTTTCCATTTAAGAACATTTCTTTATTTTTATTTTATCGTTTTAAATAACATGTTGTTGCTGTGGGGCTTGCTCTGTAGCCATGGCTGGGCTGGAACCCTGTAGCCTCGAACTATTTCAGGCTCTTCAGCTGCTGGGATTACAGGTGTATAGTATCTTAATGTCTCACTTAACGTTGTTTAAACTGACTGGGGAGATGGTGCAGTAAAAAAAATGTTTGCTGTGCAAGCATGAGTGATCTGAGTTTGGATTTCCCAAACATACATAAAAAACTGGGTATTGAGGCATATGCCTGAATCCCAGTGTTGAGTCAGAAGCTGGTCAAGCCTGCCTGGCCTTCTCAGTGCTGTCCTTGTTTAGTGCGAACACTCTGTCTTTTAAAATGATAGCAAGCTGCCAGAGAAGATGCCCAGTGTTGACCTCTCTTTCCCTCAGGCATGTGCTCGCCTGTGTACACAGGACATTATTGCCCACTCCCTCAGGAAAAAGACCTCTTTCCTCCCCCTTTGAAATTTACTTTATTTCATCATAGTATTTTACATTATATTTTGATTGCACCCCCCTCCAGTTTCTCCACCTAATCTTCTGAATCTAATCCTTTACCTTCCACCCCAGATTCATATTCTCTTTCTTTTTACATTAATTTTTAAAAACTCTACCCAGTCCAATTTCTGCTGTCCATATACACACTGTTATGGGGTCATCCATTAGAACATGATTGACCTACCCTTAAATAAAACTTTCTTTTTCTCTCCCTCCCAGAAGCCATCAACTGTCATTATCAACTTAGGTATGGGTGGTGCCTAATGAGCCCCTCTCCCTTCTATACTGGAATGTTGACTGTCATTGATAATTATACCGGTATTAAACAACCGCAGCTGCTGAGACTTTATGAGGGCATTGGTCCTGTCATGTTTAGAAGACATTGTTTAACGCAGTCCTCAGGAACCTCTGGGTCTTAAAGTCTTTCCCTACCCACTCTTCCTTGATGTTCCCTGAACCTTGGGAACTCATGTGTGGCTGATTACTCCACAGAGCCTGTCTGAGTTTTGACCCCTTGTGCATTAACTGCCATCCACTGCACAAAGAAGCTTGTCTGATGAGGACTGAGAGGCACACTAATATGTGGGTGCAGGTATATATGTCTAGAGTGATTTGTTATTATGTCCATTTAGCAACATAATGGTAGTAATATCACCCCTGGAATTTAAAACTCTGAAGTCATGGATTCTTGGCCAAACTTAGAGTGCTAGGTGAAAGTTTCTTCCTGTGGAACTGGTTTTGAATCTAATAAAAAAAAAGAAAAGAAAAGAATAAAAGCTGTTGGCTACCCCTGAAACATAATGTGTCCCTATTAGCCTCGTGGGCCCATCTTAACCAGGCTAGATATTACTGCAGCTCACAGAGTTCACAGCTGGGTAAGACTGTTGGTGACTTCTCTTCCCCAGCAGCTTTTAAAGCAACTGCCAGGACTATGAAAGTAAGCCTGCAGGGAGAAAGCTTTCCAGTCATACCAGCTTATTTCTTCCTGACTTGTGACCATTCTTTATAAAACTATAAATTGATTGTAATATTTAACAATTGTTTTATTATTAAATTCATTGAACTTTGGAACTGTGGATTTAAATATAGAAATATATATATATTTTTTGTTTGAGTTTAGAATCAGTACTGAGAATAGGAAGAAAGTTGACATTCTGCATGATAGAACATGGACAAATCATGATCACATGTGCCATGTCCTTGACTTTCTTATGTAGCCCAGGCTAGCCCTGAGCTCCTGATCTCCCTACCTCAGCCTCCTGAGTACTGGCATCATAGGTGAGCCACCATGCTTGGCTTTCTCTGAAAGTCCTATCTTGGGAGTCACTTGTTTCTAGAACAGACACCTTGATGTAGTTGTTTCCTCTTAGCTAGGTGACGCCTTCCCAAGGACACTTGTTTTACCCACTTTTCATCTCTGATGAAGTACAGGCACACTGCAGACTCTGCTCATACTGAATTGGGGAGGCCTTCCAAGTCGCTTGAGGGTTTCCTGGTCCCTGCAGAACCTTGTGTCTTTGAAGGTCATATAGACATAGAAAAAAGATTGGTCTAGCTGAATGAGTCCTTGCTGCTTGGATGCGTGGTGTTGAAAGTATAAGGTCATTAGTCTGCTTGTGTGTCCTGCTTTGCAGGTTGGGCCACCTGTCTTTTCCTTTTCCTTGGGAAGCAACTTGAGATATGCTGTCAGAGCAGGTACTATTCCCAAATCCAGGGTAAAAGAAACAAAGACCTGAACCTAAGATTACCAGTTACAGCTGATCGAGTCATTATCTGTTCTTCTGCACTGGTTCCTGGCTCCCCTGTTCTTTGTAATCTGGTTCCCTTAGTCCCTTCTTCTGTTTGAGGCCTTACATAATGCTGCTATAGCTTTGCTTTTTGTGAGCTCTTGTTCCACCATACACACTCTGGTGGCCTGTATGCATGTAGGGTTGTGTATTATACAAGTAATTATGTCTCCTGCTGGCTCCCCAGTCACTTACTGTGTCAAGGAAGGAGCTGTTATTTCTTCCTGTGTCTGCTGTTGAATGTTGACTGTTGGCAGTGTTGCATCTTCATTTCATAATTATAAGCGGCAGCCAGATGGTTAGAGGAGAAAAGAGAGGGTCAGAGTTGCGAGAAACAGAAGGAGCTCCCATGGTGATGAGCTGGCCACATCTTAGCTACTGATGCACACTTCCTAGATAATCCAAAACCTTGAATACTGGAGATATATAGAGTAGGGGGTGGGGTAAGAAGTTGTAGTTCATTGAATCTTCAGAATCTGGAATCTTCAAATCTGTTATCAGAAGGGAGCTAGCTAGCTTCTTTCAGCCTAATTGGTTCTGCATTTGAGAAGACAGGGCTTCTAGTTTACAAATGAACTAAAGTGATTGTCATAAATAACACTTTATTGATGTTTGCAATGGTATTGCAATGAGAAGTTTGTGCAGTGAGAAACACTTGCTCTGCTGTTTCTTGGTGTGGCAGTCAGGAGGGGTTTGGTCCTGCAGATCCTTCTTTCTGTAGTCTCCTGTCCCTGTAAGTAAGTAGTGTGAGCCCTTGTAGCTGGACTCTGCTTGTTTATGGATGTGCTTTTGAGCTCACTCCTTGTCAGATTGTCTCTTTCTCTGCATTTGGGTCAGCTCCTGTGCAGAGATGGTTTCCCTGTTTCATGCAGTTTCTTGCCAGATGACTCCAACATCCTGTGGGTGGATACACTGGTAGGTTGTTACCTTTGCTCTGATACAGAGGCATAGAAATGATTTCTGCCGTTGAAAAATGGCTCCCTCCCATTCTGAGACAATAGTTTACTATTACAGACAAGATGTGAGCCACTTAGGTGGGTAAGGGTGCTTACCACCAAGACCCATAGCTTAAGTTCAGTGAGAGAAATGACTCCACAGTCTTGTTCTCTGATCTGCACATGTGCACTGTGGCACTCTTGTGCCCACATGCATTTGTGACATCATGTGTATACACAAATAATTAACAAAAATGAATGTGTATATAGTATAACTTAATGACTGAGGATAATGCGAAGAAAGCTGTTGAGTTTGGAATAAAGAAAGTTTGGAAACACTTAATTCATCAACTTCTTTCCTTTATTTGCAAAATCATCGTATTTCTCATGGGTGTAAGTAGAATGGACTGTCAAGGACGAGCTCAAAATAGTGGTTCCGGGTGTAGAACCTCTCTGCATCCTTCCCTCCCCTGCTCTTGTCTTGCCTGAGTAGCAATAGCAGAGCTCATGAACCATAGCAACTCAGGAGGTTACTGAGCTTTTCCTTTTGGGGGAGTTACACTGGTGTTTTTCAGGGTCCCCTCCCCTTTTTCTTTTTTGATAACAAGCCCCACACTATAATACTGGCTGGCCTCATACTTGCAGTTATGCTCCTACCCCAGCCTCTGCCTCCTGGTGCTGGGATTACCCCAAGGGCTCCAGGTTCTTTTTTCTTACTGCATCAGTGACCCTTATGTTGTAGTTTGCTCAAGTCTTGTTTTGCTGCAAATATTCTTTAATTCTTTTAGGTTTATTTTTCTACCCGAATTTGCATATTTCTCTCATGAGAAATTAGCCACTAAAATTTTTATTAGTGTTTTAATTTGGTTTGTTAATTTTGGTAATGTTTTGCTATAAAGTTGTATGAGTTTTGAATGTTCTGTTTTTCCCATATCTGTTGTCTTCAGCATTGGACTTTGCATAAATAGACGTTATCCACCAGTTTGTGTTGTTTTTATATAGCAGAAAGCAGTTTGTGTGCTATTGACAGGCACCATGGCACCATGGAGTTGTGCAGAGTCAGTCACCTTCCCTTTGTTTCCTCAAAGGGCCACATCTGTAATCTTTAACAAGGCAGAGTTAGGAGGAGGATTGCTACTAGTAGCTAGCCTGGTTTCCATAGTGAGCACTGGATAGTCAGGGCTACATAGTCCAATAAAGGCAACCAACAAACAGAAAGGTGGTCCACACCTATAATCCTGACACTTTGGAGGGGGAAGCTTCAAATCTGTTAACCAGAAGGGAGCCAAGGAGTTCAAGGCTAGTTCAAGTGGTTACAGAGCAAGTTCAAATCAGCCTGGGCCACATGAAACCATGGCTCAAAAGAAAAACAATGTTAATAAATGAAACCAAAGTGGGGGCAGTTATTATTCAGTACGTGAGTACTGCCTTCCCCTACCTGCACATACCTTATTTCTCAGTGCCTTCCCCTCTGTTCCTGCCTGGCCAGTCCTAGCAGCTCCTTAGCCGCCTTCTTCGTCTCAGGCTCTGCCCTGAGATTGGCATGTAATTGAAGTAACATCTACTCCATGTGTCCTTCTCTAGGCCCCTCATTTCTGTTTCCATTTTGTCTTGAAAAATGTATGTTGATTCCCCTCATCCCCTTTCTGCATATTTAAACTTGATGACAATAGGGATGGGTTCTGTCTTCCTTGTGACTCTCCCCAGTACCTTGGAACAAGACCCACGTTTAGTTAGTAGGAATATTCCATAAACTGATATTAAAATATTTGTGCTAAGATATTATTAGACTTTAATAAGTTAAATTTCATTTTTCTCAGAAATAGGAGGTGTACTAAATACCACCAGTTATATTGAAGTGAGTTGAGGAAATTTTGTAGTTTACTTTTAGCTACATTTACCTGTGATGTGGTGGTGATCTATTTCCTAAAATTGGTGGTGAGTCAGAGCTCAGATGGACTGTGTTGAGGAAACCCAAAGCAAGCTGTTTGTTTACTTCAAAAAGGAGCCTCATTGGCATGTGGAATACAGAGCTGTTACAGAATTACTCTCTTGTGGGAAGAGCAACAGGGGCAGCTGGACTGTCTGAACAATCAAACCAGGCCTGTGTGCACATCAGGAATGCTTTGCTCATAGTAGCTTTGCTGTCTTTAATTCTTCCTAGTAGTCTGGCCCTTCACCTACTGGAAGTATGACAGCATATGAGCAGTGTGGCTAGGGAAGGGACTCTAGTTGTATCAGAATTGGTTGTGTCCATTCAATTGGGAACTGAAGTAAGTAGCCATTTATAGCAGGAAGACTGGGACTTTAGTGATGTCACTTAAGATTGTCATTCACTAGGAAGTGACATGTGTCTCTTCATCTCTGCCACCCAGCTTTTTCAAATGAACTGTTTTAAAATGAAAACCAAAGGTTCTCTTTTGATAGGAGCTGCACTTTCTTCAGTATGCATAGGCAGTGCTGACAAGGACTGTCCTCAGAATGAGCTTCATAGTAGGAACTTGTGGGAGTGAAGGTGCTTAGGGGGAGGGCAGTGAGTTCTTTATACAAATATTGGGGGCACTGTAACAGCTGAGGAAGTAAATCTTTAAGATTTATTCTACCTGTGTTACACTATGTGTATGTGTGTTATTTCTGTGTGTGGGTTTGCCTGTGTGTGTGTGCAGGTATTCATGGAAGCCAGAGGCCTTGGAGCTTCTTCTGGAACAGGAGTTAAGCCTCTTGGCATGGGTGCTGGGAATCCAACTTGGTTGTTTTCTTTTTATTGTTCTTGTTTGTTCAAGATAGGGTTTCCCCTTGTAACCTGGCTGTCCTGGAACTCATTCTAGACCAGGCTGGCCTTGAACTCAGAGCTCCACCTGCTTTTGCTCCCTGAGTGGTGCCACCCCCCCCTGCTGTTCTGTGTTTTTTTTTTTTTTTTTTTTTTTCAGTTAAGGTTTTACTGAAAAAACCATTTTACACCATTATCCCATGGTGGCCTGCACTTCAACAGTGACCAGTCTAACCTCAAAGTAGGGGTAACTCTCTTGCCACCTTCACCTTACTGCTGGAGATTGTCAGGGTGATCAGCCACTGTGTCTGGCTGCCTCTCTTGAATTCCATTTGCTTCATCTTTAACACCTCTCATCTTGGTAGGGTAGTCTCAGCCCTTTTATTGCATACATGACTAAACATGTTGATGAGATGGTATGGATACATTTCTCAGACACTTTGTTTAGAATTACCCTCAAAGAAAAACTCTTAGCCAGCTGAAGAGAAACTTGTGTTAGTTAATTTCATATTCTCTTAAACTATAGAGACTACTAAAAGAAATACTAACCAAACAAATTCGCTGTTGAGAATGATTGTTTTCCTCTAATGCATGTTGGTAGGATGGTTTTGAAAATCAAACCAGTGTATAAGCATTAGGGTTTCACCTTGCTCAGTGTACACATTTTTGAAACATTGTATTAAAATATGTTCAATAATTTGAGAAAATCCTGCATTTGTAATTTTTAAAGCAAAATCACTTTATTGTAGGTGTGTGTAATCTTTTTCATACTGGATGGCCTTTCTAATTAATTGATAGTCTGCATGTGTTAAAAGTATTTTGTAGTAGACAAATGTAAGTGTGTGAATGGGAAAGGGGAGGAAAAGACCACCTTGGTGTTTTTTTTTTTTTTTTTTTTTTTTTGCCAAGTTTATGTGTAACACAAGTTGTAAGGGGATAGGGGAAGGCTCAGGAGGCAGGTGAGCTTCTACTCTGCCAGAGGGCATTTTCTGTGAGAGGGAACTGGGAAGGATTGTTCTAAGCAAAACAGCCTTGTTTCAGCTAGGGAAGCAACACTGACTCTACAGAGTGAGGAAGTTGAGTTGGTACAGTATGTGGTCAGTGTGGAGACAGGCACATATTCTGGCTGTATTGTAACCTGTGTTCTTGTATCTACTGAAAGCATTGGAAACCTACCAGCCTCCATTGTATACTTCTGCACCCAGGCCAGTCATTAAATCGAGTGGGTCACAAAATAAAAGGCAAGAATGTGGGAAAGGTACTTGTAAGGAAGAAGCTAGGGGGTGGGGTTGACAGGTAGGATGTCAAGAGAGGAAGTTGGTTAAGTAGTTGGAATATGCAATGGAAATTCAGGAAGCTATGGAGAAAGAGCTCAGTTCTGGCTGTGCTTTCTGGCTTGCACTTGCCTCCATTTTTGGGGAGCAGGAAATAGACACTTGTCCCATTGACTAATGGACAGAGCCTAAGTAGGAAGGTTAGGACTGGGTGCTGGATAATGAAGACCGGTTCCATCCAAATGTCTTGATCAGGGTTCTTAAACCTAGCACTAATTTGAAATCAGCCTTAGAGAGCAAGACTGAGCTAGAAACTGATTCTAGCTTATTGTTACTGAATTCTAGCTTAGTCACTTTAAAAGATTATTTTTATTTAAAGCTGGTGTTTCCTGATGGCCTTGAACTTGATATGTAGCTGAGGTTGGTATTGCTGTCTTGACCTCCAAGTTCTGGGTTACAGGCTTGCTACCACACCCAGTTTATAAGTATTTTTTCTTTCAGAGTGTGTCCATGAGACATACCTGCCTCAGACCTACCGCTGTAGTCCTTTCCTAAAGATTTTAATTTTTTCTTCAAATTATCTTCATACTTGATAATTATGCACATGTGTTCTGTAAGTTTGGTAGTGTGAATTTATTTTATCTTGTGAGGGTTTTAGGTTTGGAGTAAAAACAATTGTAAAGATAGGATGACTTTTCCTTGCACATTTAATCCCCCTTTCTTAATTGTTACTTGCCTTTCCTGTTTTACGTATAGGTGTCTGCCTGATTCTCCACGATTCCATGCTATATTTTCTGTCTCTTTAGACTCCTCCTATCTTGGGATTTTTTTGTTTTTGTTTTCACTATTTTGAAAAGCAGTTGTTTGTCACATTTTCTTTGTTGGGTTGAGGCTATGGGTACTTGGGGAGCTTTTAAATGTGCCTATCTCATTTTGTCTCATCAAGGCATCAAGGGTGTGAGGACTATGTGGGTGTCTTGAGATGATGTTAAAATTGATCACTTGAGTCTGGTCCCATGTCCAGGTGTTGTCACTGGAAAGTAATTTTTTGTTTGTGTTCTACTATGGGGGCTCAGCTTGTGGGCGCAACAGTGTTCTGTTTTCGTTAAGTCCCCAATCAGCTTCCAGCTTAAAAACCACCATACATGTTTTGGAGAGATACAGATGCTTTTTCTCTCTTCATCATCCATCAGCAGGTCTTTTCTGGGCATTGTGGTGTTTTGCCCCTGTTCCTTCATGCAATGGTGGGATTTTTTTTTTCCTCTATGAGATTGCTTTTGTTTATTTATGTATGTTTTAGTATGTCACCCACTCAGCCATGCCTGTGATCCTGTGTATGTAGATTACTTTGTCTTTTGGGTTATAGTTTATTTCCCAGGTTGTTCCAGTGTTAGAGCCCCTTTAAGCCTGTAAACCTGTTCTTATGACTCCTGGTGTTTTGTTTTGTTTTGTTTTGTTTTGTTTTGTTTTGTTTTGTTTTGTTTTGTTTTGTTTTGTGGCTGTCCTGGAGCTTACAACACAGACCAGGCTGGCCTTAAACTCAGAGATTCTCTTACCTTTTCTCCCAAGTGCTAGGATTAAAGGCATGTGTCACCTTGCTGTCACTGGTGGCTTCTGTATTTTTAAGAAAACATTACCTTGGTTTTCTCCTCCCTCCCTCCCTCCCTCCCTCCCTCCCTCCCTCCCTCCCTCCCTCCCTCCCTCCCTCCCTCCCTCTCTCCCTCCTAGCTCATCTTGTGTTTCCTACTCAACAGCCACTAGTTTAGCCCTTTCTCTAAAATTTTCTGAGTCTTTTTTTTATTGGAATGATAAAGACATTTATTCTAACCCGGGAAGCAAAATTAAATGAAGCTAATATAGAATAATTTTAAGCCAAACTGACAACTTGTGAAACTCATGGCTGTATTTTTCTTGGCTTTAAGCTTTTTTAAAAAGAATTTTTAATTTTTTGTTTCCTGTGAATGGGGTACACATACACACACATTCACTTGCATATGTGTGTGTGGGTGTGGTGGTCCGAGGTAGACATTGAATGTCCTCAGTCATGTTCTGTGTTATTCATTGAGGTTATTCACTGATGAGCTATTCTGTTTAGCTAGCTGGCTTTGGAGTCCCCTCTCACTGCCTCCAGAACACTGACATTTTATGAGGGTTCTAGGGATCTGTTCTTCTCATTTGTGAGGAACATTATCCTCTGCACCATCTTTGTAGCCTCTAGTTTACCCTTAATATTCTTTTCTCCAGTGCCTTTTGCAGTAACTGCAACATGATTGGGATTCTGAACATAAATAAGTTATATTTTTTAAAAAGTACAAGTAATTATAAGAGATTTGGATTTTTTTTGTATGTGTGGCTACAAAGTCATGTTCCAGATTTAAAGTCTTTAAAGAGGTTAATATTCACAGGCTTGGTCTTTGCTGATGTGAGCATATGAAGTAGTGCAATCTCTATTTAGTATTTTTGTTTTGTTTTGATTTTTGAGACAGGGGTTCTCTGTATAACAGCCCTGGCTGCCCTGAAACTCATTATGTAGGACCAGGCTAGCCTCGAATTCACCTGACTCTGCCTCTTGAGTACTGGGATTAAAGGCGTGCAATACCAAAGCCTAGCTCTATTTAGTATTAATAGACCGTTTCATCCAAGAAACTAATAAAATGTAACGCCTAACTAACTGAAATGGAGTTTTCATTTTGATAGGATACATATAATGTGTATATAAACATGTAGTCAAATTTTAGTAATTGATGAGTCCTCAAATAAGTGGCAAATTCTGTAGATTGGAAACAGAATAGAAAAGTGTATTGCTTGCTTTGAATGGCTTGCTTATCTGAGAGGGTGATTGTCTGGTGAGGTCAAGCCAGCCACATTGCTGGATGCCACATTGCTCTTCTCGCTCATCTCTCCTTATTTACTGGAGACACAGAAGTAGCTAAAGATTACTATTGCATGAATACCTAAAATAATTCTAAATCAAGTAATAGAAGTTTTAGATTTAATAGGTAAGTTCAGGTAGTTGGAATTTTATATATTTAGAATATCTTAAGAAGCATGTTGATACAGTGTTAAACACATATTTTTGTAGATGGAAGGGCATGGTGGATGGGTGTGTGCAGGGATGCCAGGAGACAGGGAAATTGATCATTCAGTAAGCTATGTTTTGGAACATTTTAGAAAGTGTTTCAATTTCTTTCATTTTAATTTTTATTTGAAACATATTTCTTAGAGTTTTATGAGCCATGTGAGCAGTTAAATATAATTTTATATAAAGGGATTTATGTGTTCTATGTCTCATTGAGAAAAACCAAAGGAGATGAAGTAGGCTCTAGCACAGTTTTTTTTCTTTGCTATAAAGTTATTTAAGACCCCTTTGTACAATTCATGTCTCTAAAAGAGAAAACATTGAAATGTAAGGTGGCAAAAATTATTTTTAAGCCAGTATGGGTCTTATTTTGGTGTAGTTAATACACTACTCAGTGTGTCTTTAAATAACCATGTTCTGGCTACTTGCTCATAGCCAGTAGCCTGGTATGACACAGAATTGGGCTATGATTGTCATGGAAATTAAGGCTATTTTTTGCTGGTGCATAGAGCAAACTAGTTACATACGGGTTAGGTTCTAGGTCTTCAATTGTCTCTGCACCTGCTGTGTAAGAATTGCTCTATTAACTAAATACCACTATAACTGCAAAAAAAAAAAAAAAAAAACCCAACAACAACAAAAATGCTGCAACTGTTTGGTTGATAATTTGGATGTATCTAATTTAAAAGTTTTAAATTAAATAAAAAAAAAAAAGAAAAGAAAAGAGGACTCATGGATGGGACAGGGGATACCATAGCTCAGGCAGGACAACTGCTCACTGTGCTATATATGAGACTTGAAAAAGGCACAGAAAGACAGATTGGCAAATTTTGGTTAACTTATTTACCTGTGAGAGACATTTAGTTTGTAACATGACTGGCTGCCATCATATTTATTTATGTATTTTAATTTCATCTCAGATTGGAAAAGCACTGGAAGTTGTTAATTTCTCCATGAAACTTGAGAGCATTTATTAAGAGGTTTTGCTTTGTAACAAGTTTTTTCTTTTTCTTTCTTTTTTCTTTTTTTTTTTTCTTTTGGGTATGTTTTTGGAAGAACAGTGGTGTGTCCCTGTCTGGATTCACCACCAGAGTCAGATCTTTGTAGTTCAGATAGGTCAATATCACCCAGAATCCCATGTCTAGCTGCTGCTCATTCTGCATACACCATTATGCAAAGTACCCCTTACTTTGTCCCCATTGACCATATCCTGGCCATCTAAGATCTTGTTGAGTCTTCATTGTTTGGCCTTTCTCAGGCTATACATATAGCTATGATGATTCATAAAGTATGTGGCCTTTCCACAATCTTAGAGTAATATGCATTCAGATTTCCCATATGTCTTCTCTTATTTCTTTATGGCTCTGTTGTAGTTCTGTTGTAGTGAAGAGCAGCCTGTTGTCTGCCTGTTGTCTTCTCCATCTGTTGACCTATTAGATATCTTGGTTAGCTCTAAGTTTGGGTATTTAGGAATAAAGCTGCTAGAAACATCCACATGTAGATCTTTGTGCATACCTAAGGGTTTTTTTTTTTTTTTTTTTTTTTTTTTTTTGCTTGTGATTTTGAATGGACACTAAACACCACGTAGCAAAATTATTGGAATGTATGTTAAGGCTGTTAAGCATCAACCAAGCAGTCTTTCAAAGTATCTCTGTTGTATTCTAGCAGCAACAGAGTATCCTGCCCCACAGAACCCTCCCACCCAGTGCTTGGTGGTGTCTTGATTTTGGCTGTTCCAGTAGGTGTGTGGCAGTGTCACATTTTAATTTTTATTTTCCTGGTTAATATATGATATGAAGTATTTTGTATATTAATTTCCATTTATGTATCTTTCTTTTATGTTTATTTGTCTTGTGTGCATATATGTACATGCATGTTAATGTAGTGGCCAGAAATCAAGTGCATTTCTCATTTTTTGCTGCAGGGTGTCTCACTAACCTGGAGCTACTGATTAAACTAGTCTGGCTGGTCAGTAGTACCTAGCTTTTACATTGGGTATTGGGAGTCGAAAATTAAGCCCTCACACTTGCTGCCACAAGCACCTTGATGACTGAGGTAGCTGTTTTCTTACCAGTCAGTCTTAGTAGTTCTTGATATATGTTAAAGCCGTATTTTTGGAACCACAGCTACTATAAAAATGGTTTTTGTATAGTTGTTCATTAACAATCTTTTATCAGATATGTTATGCAAACATTTCTTTATGTTTTCTAGCGTCTTCTGCAGATAATATCTTTTACAGAAGAAAAAATGTAAATTTAGATGGAGTCCAGCTTATTAGTTGTCTCCTTTATGTGTCTTGTTACTCCTGTGACACTGAGCTGTCTTGGGTTCTTTATCTTTTATCTATCTTTTACATTTAGGTATTGATAAGCTTCATTGGTGTGATGAACATGGGGTCTTTGGATTCTATTATTATTAGTTTACTTAATATGTATGGATGTTTTGTCTGCATCTGTGTTAGTGCACCATGTGTTTGTCTGGTACCCTCAGAGGCCAGGAGAGGAAGTTCCATCCCCTGATACTGGAGTTACAGATGCTTGTGAGCTGCCATGTGGGTGATGAGATCTGAACCCAGCTCTGCTGGAAAAGCAGCCAGTGCTCTTAAGCACTGAGCCACATCCCCAGTGCCCAGGCTTTGTTGTTACTGCAGTTACTCCTGCAGTATTAGTTGGAAAGAGTCTTTGCAGCATGGTGGTCTCACTCCTGCCTGTTCAGGAAGCTCTGTCCTTTCCCCTTTATTAGTCTCATGGTCTCCAAATAGCTTTTCTGGAGGTTCAGCACCATCTTTCCCTCCCTCAGTATCGAGCTGGCTATTCTGGATTTGTTCTGTGTAAACTCACATAACAATTTTGGACTTTTGGACTCAGTTTTCTAATACCTACAAACTAACTTGTCAGAATTTTGACTGGGTTTAAAATAAATCTTTTTTTTTTTTTCCCTTCAATTTGGGAAGTGATGATATCTTGACAGTATTGTTTCTGTATACTTGGTTCTTTGACTTTTGTGTGCTTTGCTTATGTACATCTTGAGTGTACTTTGGACTTAATGTATAATAAATATTTCATTTGTTTGGGAGCTGTCTTAGTCTATTTTCTGTTATAACAAAATATTCAAGACTGAGCAATTCAGTTAGTTAATATTAAAGCATTTTTTTTTTTTGGGGGTTTGGTTGTTTTCTTTTTTGGCTACTGGCTGTCAGGCTGGGAAGCCCAAGAGCATGGTGCTGCCCTCTGCAATGGGAAGAGCTGGTCACACATATGTGCATGTGACTTAGTAAACTTTGTAGTTGAAGATCATTTTACTAAAGTGAACACACTTAATTGTATAGTTTTGATTGGTTCTGACTGGACCTTATCTGTGACTTGTACTAGTCTGTTTTCTTTACCCTCATGCCCTCAGGCCACATGCCTAGTCAGTTTTCCCTCTTTGCACCTAAAGCGGTTCTTTTCTACTTGCTGTTACTTAAGTGAGTATGACCAACTAAGCATAGGGGCCCAGCCCTTCCTTGAAGCCGAGGCATGAGAATCACATTCAGTTCTAGGGTAACATGTACTGTGTAGAGAATCTGGTCAACCAGCCCCCGCCTCCATCATGATCCCACGCATGATTTGTAAAAAATGTATTCCTTACCAGTATTGTGATCAACGGATGAAGACTGCATTGCTGCTTTAGCAGGGCTTTTTTCCTCCCACCACACTAACCATGCTAGACTTGTGCTCCCTACAGGCTAAGTGTGCAGCTCTTTGGCTTATTATTTTAATGTTGCCCAGGCTATTCAAAAGCAGTCCTCCTTAAGTTTGCCAGGTGCCTGGGGCTTTGCTGTGTCACCGTACTGCTTCAGGCAGTGCCCTCTCTCTCCACCTCTTTCCATATGTTGTTTTTCTTCTTTTCATCTGTCTTTTTCCCCCCTATAATCTTTAACTTCACCGCTGTGGACCACATCCAATTAGTCTGGGTGTTAAGAGCTTCATGGAGGTAGCTACCTCATACAAGGAATGTCATCCTGCCTAAGCCATGTTTTGCTTTGTCTTGTACAAAAGCCCTAATTGGAGCTTGGGTCCTCTGCCCATTTGTTGTTGATTATTAATTATTTTTAAGACAGCATAAGATCAGTCTGCCTCTACTTCCTGTATGTATGCTGGCATTACAAGAATGTACTATCATGTTTGGCTTCTGGATTTTATAAGATGATTGATCGGTTCTTCGAGGGAGACTTGGTGAGCAGCACAATCTGTGCCTTCCAGGGAGATATTGGAGATAGCATTAGACTGGCCTTGGCGACATTGTCCAAACTGGTGATACATTCTGTGGTGCTGTTTACAATCAGTGCTTGTTATTGTCAAGAGCTTGGGCACAGGGCATAAGATGAAATAGAATGGAAAGGGGGCTCACAGCACAGAGCCATAACAGCCTGCTAACTTGCATGGACTGAGCTGGCTTGTATTAGCCATTTTATTCTCATGAAGTCTCTTCACATGGGGACAGTGGATATTTTTCCATGATAGAGGCATCTTGGTTGGGGTGACTACCCCCTTGGAACACTTAAGCAATTGGTCCCTCTTAATGACAAATGCCTTGAACAATTGTCGGGCCATTGGTTAGCCAGCACAAACATGTTTCTGTATCACTTGATCAAGGATCAACTTGTCTCATCTTAAGGATGGTACAGGAAAACATCAGTCATGTAACTTCATAGGGTGGAGAAAGAGAAAACAGTGTTCCAGGCATTTGAGTGAGCTCTGTGTATGACCAGATAGCCTGGTCTTGGTATTACTTTCAGGACCTGCGTTACCCTAGCACTTCTCTAACCATGATCATACAAAGATTGTACTTGAATTCATGGTACCTGCTTGTATGTATGCTATCAAACACTCTTTGGTGTTACCTTTGGTAGAAATGTTATTTTGGATTTCTGCTTTCAGCTGTTCTGTGTGAAACTACTGGATGTTACAGAGTAGACATGGAACTGATGGACTGTAGACATTGTCTGTTATACTTGAGCGCATAGCTGCCAAGGGGCCCTCAAGGTGGCTATACCAACGTGCACAACAGCTGTTAGTATTGGAGCTCCCTGGCTCTTCATGCTTTGGTTCACACTTACTATTTTCAGCTGTGTGTGTGTGTGTGTGTTTATGTACTGACTTTGAATTCCTTTCATGACAAGTTTCTTGATGTCAAGTGTCTCTTCATTTGCTTATTGTTGATACATGCTTCTTTAAATGATTTTGAAAGCTGAGTTTTTGATTCTTTAAAAATACTTTAAGGGATTATATATTTCAGGATGTGCATGCCACTGTATTTGTGGAGGTCTGAGATCTTTTCATCGTGGATGGAAGGAACTTGAGTCACCAGGCTTGGCAGCAAGTGTCCCTACCTACTGGGCTGTCTCATTGGCTATAGTGTACATTCTTAATTGAGGATGGGGTTTGCAATAATTTATAGTTTTATAAATGGATTACAGAAATTAAGATAGCTCATTGTGATATGAGAGTCTTTTTAAACCCCTGTTTGTCAAAAATCACAGCAGCTTAGATGAAAACTTTGGTTGCTTTTAGGATTCTTTTTGTCTCTTCTGATTGTGCAGCATCCATTTAACAGTCCCTAGTTTGAGATGATTGTAGTGAATCTAGTGCTGCATCAGATAGTTTGATAATTTTATACAGCTTCATAAAACAAGAAAGTTGTTTATAGGGCTTAAACACCATTTTCATATCATTTATGTATGGTCTTTATACATTCAAATTTAGCATTTTCCACTTTTCTTTAGTATATTTTTTTGGCTGTTTTATTATTCTTAAGGTTGGGTACCTCCAAGTAGCTCAGACTAGCCTCAGCTAGCTGCCAGCTACTAGTATGTGTACAACTACAAGTATGTGTCACTGTGCCAGGCTTAATTTAGCATTTTCTATTGTATGCTACTCTTGTACATATGTGAGAGAGAGAGCATGAGTGATTGAAGTGTCCACTTAGAACTACCAGTGTGTTTACTTTGCCTCGTGTGGTAGAGCATGCTAGTTGGGAATGCTTCTTAAATGAATTTGGAGAGAAATCCCACTGGTGCGAGGCCCTTAAGGTAGCTTTGCATTTGAAGAACTGTTTTTCCATTCTAGGCTTAGGAATCTTGGCAAGTTTTCAGATTCTGTTGTCCCTGAGTCCCTTAAATCTCTGGTATCCAAGGCATTGAAAGGCCCATTGTTGGTTCTGGTCAAGTTCTGATTATTGTCTGCACATCCTGTTACTGGTCACCCAACAGTGATTATAAGATAAATATCTTCAGATGGTATCTTACTGAATGTGCTGGGAAGTCAAAATAAGACATCCTCCCCCAGATTAATCTCCTTATAGTGTTACTGTCCATATAGAGAAAGTAAATTTACCAATAAACTCCATTCATACATGTAGCTAAACTGTTTACAGCCTTCTAAATATCCATGCTACTGCACTGGGGGATAACTCTGCTGTTACTCTTTTACCAAATTTTTCTTTGTGGGATTTTACTTGGCTACTATTAACAATCTTTTACTTGTATTTTATTAATTGAGAAATGGAATTATCCAGCTGGTGTGGTGGTATGTGTCTGTAATCTTAGTATGCAGTATGTCAAGGGAGGAAGTCCAGTTTTCATACAGTGATGACAGCCATTGCCCTAAAAAATCAAAAGAAAAATGGAGTTAATCTTAATGACTCATGGTGTACATGGAAATGTGAGGAAGCTGTGGGAAACCAAACAGTGGTGTTGCCGCTGTTTATATATCTTCAATCTTGTATCTACTTGCTTAGTGCTCAGTATTCTAGAAAATGTCTTAAGTCTTTAGACATGTTTTATGAGAGCTTGATGAAAAAGTCGAATTTATGGGAATTCGTCCCTGAAACCCTGAGTGCTGGGACATGACCTGAAGTTGGAAGTAGAAGGGGAAAGCCCCAGGGACCCAGTGGCTGTGATTGTGGACTGAGTCCTCCCTGAAGTCTGGGCCGGATGCTTAGGGGGTGGAGCCTGAAGCAGCAAAGACACTTTCTAGTTGTTCTCTGGACTAGAGGTCCCCGAGAAGCAACACTCTCATTTCATCTGCCCTTCCTTTTCGTTCTCTTTCCTCACATTAAGTATTGTATCCAGTGTCACATGTAATTCTTCCTCTTTAGCCATGCTTTACGTTACATTTAATCTGTGAGGGTGAGACAGTACATATTTATGAACTCAATCTATTGGTAAAGATTTCACAACTTTTAAACAGGTAAATATATTGATGCTTCTGGAACTAGCAGGTACATGATTAGTGTCTTCAAACATGGGGCCCAACTAGTTTGTTTCCCAAACCTGAGCAGATTGCCTTGCTGTGCGTGTGCCTGTAGAAGCACTGTGTTGCTGGTGGAGCTAGCACCTCTCATGCTTAGCTACGGTGGTGGCTATCTGTTTGGGTCACCTTTCATGTGTCTCTACTATTGACAAGGGATAAAGTCTATGCTTTGTGAGTAAGTATAGAATGGAGATGGTGCTGCTGGAAATATAATGGAGAATTTTGTCCTGGTGTTAGCAAGCAGCTACTGTGACCACTTTTGCCATCGTGTATTAAACTACTTAGGTTTTCTTAGCATTTTTTAAAAAGCAGTCATTGTAATGGAATGTTAGATGTGCTTTTATTTTAAATTGATGTCTTTTCCTAAAGTGAATATTTACCATTTCTGTATTTCAAGAAACTTGTTTGTTCACTCTGGTTGAGAAGTGAGCTGTTTTCTTTGCTGAGACAGGAAGATTGCTTCAAGGCCAGCTTGGGTTACATAATGAAAAATCTGTCTGAAAAACCAAAGATGAATGCAATTTTGATTTGAATTTGAGAGCAGGATATCTAAGACAGCTAGTAGAATCACTCTCCTTTGCTGCTTTGCCTCATTCTTTGGCTCAGTGTGATCTGGAAATTCACTGTTTCCCAGGGTAGAGTTTCCTTGACATGACTTTATAATACAAGTATGAGGCAGTGCCCTATTGATATTTTTGCTTGTTTTAAAAGACAGGATCTTATAACTCATGCTTGCTTCTACCTTCCTATGTAGCCAAAGATACCATGATGTTCTGATTCTCCTGTCTTCACCTCCCAGGCCTTGTATGTTCTGTGGGTGTAACTTCACTAATGGAGCTGAACCCCCAGCACCAAATTTCTCAAATTCTAGTGATGTCAGAGAACATTGTCTTTTCTATAGTTTGAGTTTGGAGGTGGGAAGATGTCATTTAGAGGTATGAATAGTTTAGATTGATGTAATCATAGAATGGATGTACCTATTTTTGACTTGCGTTACTTGTTTATAGAAGAATACTTGCTTGTATAGTATTGTCAGGAGGTGTTCTAGTTAGCCTTAATGTAACAACCTAACTCACCCTAGGCATGTTATCTTTGGGCTATATAAGAAAGCTAAGCATGAATGTGTGAGTGAGCCAACAAGCAGCATTCCTTCATGGTTTCTGCTTTGATTTCCTTCCCTGATCTCCCTCAGTGATATAATGTGACCCAGAGTGTAATCCCAATATACTCTTTCCTTGCCTAAGCTGCTTTGGGTCAGAGTGTTATCACAGCAGGAAAGTTAGACCAGGAAATTAGGCTGATTTCCAGGTTTGTAGGTTTTTAGGATTGTCAGTGGCTATGTACTGTTGCTCAGCCAGGGTTGTCTGTAGCTCTGTAGCTTTTCCCTAATCACATGATCCATCTTCAGGCCAGTCACTCACTGCCTTCTGCTTCTGAGCTGCCTTCTACAGTTAGTACCTACAGAAACAGGTGTAATTCGGATTTAGAATTGTACCATGAGGGTGATAGCTCCTTGACCTGAATGGGATCTTGATCTCTGTTGTGTGTGCTCTGCATGGTGAGAACTACTCTGACTGTTTGTAGCATGCACTATCCCGTAGTGGTGGTGTGTATAAGACAAGGTATCTATTCCAGGCTTGTCTTAAACTCGTGGTTAAAAGTGACCTACCTCTGAGTGCTGAGATTATAGCCGTGTACCACCTTCCTTGGGTTATGTGGCACTGGAGATGGAGCCAGGCTTTTGGGTATGTCAGGTAGCAGTCTGCCCACTGAGCTGCACCCTCAGTCTTTACACATTAGCTGTAATTAGCTAATACTTCTGTTCATTCATAAATGATTCTCTGAATTATTTTGAAAGAAGGTTGATGTAATTCTAGATCATAGGAAATCTTGGCCTTGCCATTTTCCACACAAGAGGCCCAGGACTGGTCAATGCACTGCTTCTGGTGTTGTAAAAGACTTTTTGGTGAATGACATCGTTACAGAGCAGCCGTTGGCCAGTGTCAGCATGAGAGTGGAGATGGGTATGAGCTCCAGAAACTTTTAAGAAAGCTGGCTGGAAAACAGAAAAGCGGCGGGAGAGGGAGCTGGAAGCAGTATTCCCTCACTTAGGGCTAAATTGAAGGATAGTGAGCAGGGTTGTCAGAGGAGGAAACTCCTGAGAATGTTGCCTACAGAGTCTGTTGTGTAGAAAATAAAGAAGCTTAAAGAGTATTTGCCTAGCATGAGTCTCCAGGATTTTTGAGAAACGAGAACTTGTGTGTGTGTGTGTGTGTGTGTGTGTGTGTGTGTGTGTGTGTGTGTATGTGTGTGTGTGTGATTCACTGGTTGAAGGAAATGCCTACAAGCATAGCAGCTCTCTGTAAATGGCAGAGGGCAGAATGGCTCATATTGTGCAGATCTAGAGAAGCCTGCATAGTTCAGTTCAAGGAGTGAAGGTAGTACTGAAAGGGAAAGGAAGGTCCTGAAGACCAGGACAGAAGGGTGATAGCAGGTGGCAGTTTTGTAGGTTTTCAGCACAGCTAGCCCAAGCAAATGTCAATTCACTGTAATTATATTGGATTTATCCCCGAATTTCCCTCACATTGTTACCTGTTTGAAGCAATTTAGAATTAATTGTAACAAATTTTAGGACAACTGCAGTCTATAGTGGCAATCCTTTCTCCTTGAGCAGTGAGAAGTTGTTCTGAATGTCATAGCAGCTGAAACTTTGGGTATAGTAGGATCCACAGCAAACCTATTTGGTGCAACAGAACACGATACTGCTGCTCCCCAATGCTGCTGTTTCTGCATGCTGCTGAAATGAGCCATATTGAGGCATCAGGGCTTAAAATTACATCATAGCTGCAAGTGGTGATGCATGCTTGGGTTTCCTGAACCTGGAAGGTGGAAACAGGAAGATCAGGAGTTCAAGGCCAGTGTTAGGTACTTTGAGGCTAGCCTGGAATACATGAGACCCTTTCTTTAAAAACCAACAAAACAAGAGCTTTCATAAGTAGATGTGATTAGGTTCTAGCTTTGATTTTTACATACCTCAGTAGGCCAGCTGTTCTTCACACAGTTGTCTTACTTTAAAATACAGATTAGTACATACTTACATTGTTTTATGATGTCCGGATTCTTGGAAGTTTAAAAAAAAATTTTTTTTTATTTTCCATCTTATTAAAGAATAACTCTTGTTTGCAGGAAAAGAATCTGTTTAAATGCTGAGTGACAGATCCACACTCCCAATATAACAAGGACAGAGACATTTCATACATTATTTGGATTTTTGCCTTGATTTTCAGATGGAGATAAAATAATGAAAATTTTTGATTCATTCTCCCCATGTAACTAAAATTCCCTCTACTCCATTACCAACCCATCAGTCTGAGAATTTCTGGGAATTATGTCAGGGTCCTACCATAACTGAGTATTTTTTGTAGGTTGGCTTCTCAGCTGCTTGGTACTTAAACAAGGTGGGCTAGTTTAGCACACAGAAAGTCACTGTGGAGCTGAGCATAGTCAGGTAAAACTTCAAAGATGACCAGAAGAAATATTAGAAAACATTGAGTTACAACATGGTATGATAAAAAGTGTGTGGGGGTGCACTTTGTAGCCATGGGTGATTTTTGCTAGATCACCCAGCTTGAAGATAATGAGCGAGTGGGTGCCTTTTCATTTTATGTGACCTGATAACTTTTGCCTTCAGAATTTTGATCTGCACTGAAGACCCCATCTGTTATCAGCAGGTCTTAGCAGGTGTGTTTTCTAGTTATTGTGGATTTCTGTTTGACTAATTTTTCCTGTTAGTTTTTTTTCTTCCTTCCTCTGTATTTTTAAAGGAATGGAAGAGTCTTTACATTCTCTTATCTTCTGGCTTAAGGGAAGAGCCTATCAGACAGCATATATTTGTATCTGGCAGACTCTTCAGCAAAGCAGGAAACTTTAAACTGTCCGCCTGTATTGGCAGTTTGTCAGTCATTTTTCTCTGTGTCCTGTAGACTATCTGGCTGTCTTTTCCATGAAGCAGGAATCCTATAGCAATGTCCCATCTTGCATCAGCAGTCACTTTTCTGTGGGTCCTGCACGTCCAGTTTATACAGCATATAGTCAGTCTAGACAAGAGCAGTATCTTGTCCAAATGGCTAGTCTTGCCATATTAGAAGCAAACTTCATTACACATTTCTTCAATGTCCCATCTTTCTTTATGATGTAGGTGGTGTTTCCAGGAGCAGTTGTGCCTCACTGTCAAGAAAAACCCTAAACCATTTTAAATGCCATATTCTGTAGGTCTTTGAAAGGTTTGAAGAATGCCTGTTCATCTCAAATACATCTCTGCATATCTAGAAATAATCTGTACTAAATTATACACTACATTTTCCAATGAGCTATATAAACACAATACCTAAACAAGAGGAGAAATATACATATCACAAAATTGACCTTAAATTTGTATCAATAAATGAAAATCCATCCCAAAACAAAGCATTCATATCTATACTATACTTCCCTTTTTACCTTTAAAAAGATTGCTTGTGGTCATTAGCCATTTATAACCAAGCCCATTTAAATGAAAACAAACATAAACAATATTTGGGAACTTGGGCGTCAGTCTTTCCAAACTACTTCCTGCTGGTAGGGGGCGCTGTCATGGGGGATCCTAAGAAGATGCAGAAATCTTGGCTGTAGTTTGCAAGGCTATGTCTCAACTGCTTTTAATGTTGGATCACCTGGGGAGCTGTTTCAGGGGCTCTGGCTTGATCAAACCACATTAGTCTAGAAGGAATCCACAGCTTTACATTTTCTGTGGAGACAAAAATAGAAATCCTTTTCCCCAGTAACTTGTCCTTAGGCTTAAATTTTGGAGTCAAAGCATTTTTAAAATATATAAATGGATTAGTTTAAAATATATAAATGGATTAGTCCAACAGCATTTCTTTTATCAGTAGTTGTTATTTCCTCAGCAGTCAAACAATTTAAAGATAACAGAACAGTGTACAATATCCAAAGTTTCTCTGTGCTTTCCATCTTTACGTGGCTTTTTATCACTCTAGTTCTTCTACTTCTATTTTTACATATTTTGAGACAGGGTTTCTCTGTGTAACTTTTATCTGTTCTGGAATTCACTCTGCATACCAGGTTTACTTTGAAATCTCAGATGTTTGCCTCTGCCTCCCAAGTGCTGGGATTAAAGGCGTGTGCCACCACACCCGGCCACACTCTGTCTTTTTAAAACCATTTTATTCTTTTTCTCTCCCAAGCCTACGTATATTTTAAAACACACTGTAAACCTTCATTGCAGCTCTCATACACACCAATGAATCGTTAGCAGAGCTCTTTAAAAGCAATGCGTTTTTTTTTGACTTATGCTAATTTTGGAAACTTCTGTTAAAGGAGCTGTGCAAATCTTTATTTGTCTCTCACAAAACAGAGTCCAACCCAGAAAATTGCTGCTACCAAGTAGTCTTGCTTGTCTTTGTTCCTTTGTTTCTAAAACATTTCTTAAGCTTTTCTTAGTTTTAAGTGAAAGTTCTTATTAGCCATGTTGGGCGCCAATTGTACCTAGTTGTTTTCCGACAGCCCTCCTGGTCCCACCACCGCGCCAGCCCCAAATAACACACAGAGACTATTTGATATAAGTCTGTTGGCCAGTTAATAGTTTCTTAGCGCCTAGTTCTGTCTTAATGATTAACCCATTTCTACTTATCTAAGTATTTCTACGTGGTCATCTTATCGGAGAGCTGCGGCCCGCATCTGCTCTCTCCAGGCTCTCCATGCTGACTCCTCCTTCCTCCTTCCTCTTCCTCTCCCAGCCACGCCTATCTTGCTTTCCTATGGGCCAACAGTGCTTTATTCATTAACCAGTATGAGAAACATATATACAAAATGACATCTCCCATCACTCCTCCTCAAGATCTCCTGTCTGTGATGGACCCCTTTCCAGTACTCCCCCCAATATATGTATAAAAAGACTAAAATCTGGAATCTGCATATGGGAGAAAATGTGGTGTTGTAGTTGACTTCTGAGTCTGAGTGATTGTGTTGGACACTATTGCAGAATCCATTAGTTTTCCTGTAAATGTCATGATTTCGATTTTTTATGAGGCTGAATAAAATACTGTTGTGAATGTAAACCACATTTTCTACATGTGTTTATCAGTTTATGAGACATCTAGGCTGGTTCCATGGTCTTGGGAACAGCTCTGTGATAGGTAAGCCTACTGTGTAAATATCTGTATTTCTAAGTCTACTTTTCCACTATATGCTCAGAAAGGTTATCTCTGGGTCAGTTGACAGTTCAGTTTTTTATTATTTTGAGAAACCTGAACACTTGATTTCCATAGTGGCTACAGTTGCTTATATTTTCTGTCTGAATAGGATGGGTTACTCTTCCCCACATGCTAGCATGTTTTTGTTACTGTTCTCTTAGTGTTAGCCATTTTGCCATGGAACATTGAAATCTCAGAGCACTATTATATTATTTCCAAAATGGCTAAGGTTGTTGAACATTTTACTTTCAAATATTTAGTCACTGTATTTTTTTAAAGTATATGTTATATTGTTGTTGTTATGTTTATGGGTTTTGCCTGTGTGTATGTGCCCTGTGTGCATGTAGTGCCCCTGTCCCTGAAGACCAGAGGAGGACGATGGATCCGCTGGGACTGTAGTCATAGATAGCTGTGAGCTGCCCTATGTGTGCTAGGTACTGCACACAGGTCCTCAGAGCCTCCAGCTCACAGGTTCATGGGTACTTAAGGAAAAAAGGGAGATGGGTGCAGCCATAGCTGATGCCCATTGTGGCTTCATGGCTAATTATCATGTACTCTAGAATGTAGTCATAGGGTCTGAAGTCTCTGTTTTCTCTGCAGCAGAAGTGTTAGGCCTTCATGCCTACAAGTTTGCCATTGCAGCTTTGTTCTCGTCTCCCAGGAGGCCATGCTGCTGTCAGCATGCTCTGTGCTTCCTACTGTGCTGTAACTTCCACTGGCCTCCATCACTCTCTGTATTTTAGATTCTTTTTTTTTTTTTTTTTTTTTGTTGGCAAGTAACAGAGTCTAGTTAATTGAAGAAAAAGAGGAAGGACACAGTAGTCCATTGAGTTAAAGAAAACCTAAGGAAGAGAGACCAGATTGTAGGTCAGTGGCTGGCTGAGTCCTTCAGTTATTTACCTTGACAGTTTGTTTTATGTTTTTGCCAGCAGCGTGAGGGGCAGTATGATCTAATTCCAAGACTGCAGTAGGAGCTATATATAGCCCCTTCAAAGTAAAATCAGAGGTCTGGAAACCACAGATCTTGAGTACTGAATTACTGTTTAAAATTTGCTCTCCGGAGAGCTGTCTTATCGAATGTTTGCTGAGCTCATATGGGATGTGGATGTGGAAGGTGAAAAGAGCTTTGGGAGCTGTGTGAAACCCTAGAGTTAGGGTTTGCGTTTTTAACCTGTGTATGAGTGGAAGCAGACAGAAGAATGTAGACACAGAAAGTTTGGATTCACGTATTTTAAACTGTGAGGTTATGTGATTTATTCCATAGGACATTGACTGTGGAGGGACACAGCCCTTCCACAGAGGAGGATTGCTGGGGAAGGATGCTGTGTAGTTGGATTGAAGCATGGCACACCTTAGCTGTGGCTGCCTCCTTCTGAGCAACCACCTGTTTCTGGCTTGAATCATTGCTGTGTTCACAAGTACCTTCAGCTTTACAGTGCAGTTCATTGGTGCCTTTTGTTCTGTGCTGCCCATGCAGCTATGTAACCAAGCCCAGTGGCAGACAACACCTGTCCTGTGTGTGTGTGTGTGTGTGTGTGTGTGTGTGTGTGTGTGTGTGTGTGATCAAAATCTAGTCTGTCATAGTAAATAGCACTGGCCTGCAATTGGAAGCTCTACTGTTTTTGGATTATCAGTGCTATCCTTGTGGAGTTAACTTCTTGAATACTTTTGTGTTTATGTTGTTTAAGTCATTTCCTATTCTACTAGATTATGCATGCTAGTAGACAAGGAATCTTGCCTGTATTCATCATTTCAGGAATTCAGATATCTTAAAATTTGATCACAGCTCTTCAGAAGAAATGAAAGTATCCTTTTTTAGGGTGGTAGTTATGGTACCTCACTCAGTGCCTGACACTCCATGCAGTCAGGTACAGTAGTGAAGAGTGGCTTAGTATTGGGGGGAGGGAGAATCTTTCTCCTCATGGTAGCTTTGTCTTTGTTTGTTCCTTCAGGGTTTTTGTATTTAGGCAAATGTAGTTTCACTTATGTGTGTTGCTGGTTGCCTTGGAGGAAGAGCCATACATACAACATATTCTCCAAAGTGGCTGCCACAAAAAGAATGCTTTATGCCTTCCTGTAATTCTAGCACCAAGGGGGCTAAATGCAAGGTTGAACACACCTATATTGCATAGTTAGTTAGAGCCTGTCAGTTCCCATCAAAAAAACAAAAACAAAAAATACCACCAAAGAAATTATTTATCATCAGGTTGGGTACCAATTAAAAATAGCAACTACTCTTTGAGTGTTCCTTTCCCACCACACAGGTGAGCTTTGTCAACTGCCTGGGTTTGTGCCCTCCACCCCTCAGACACCAGGAGTGGTAGTCCTGTCCCTCTTTTGTATAAATGCAGTGTGAGGATGGGTGGTATTGTGCATGTGAAGTACTGTGTCAGGGAAGCACTGTGCTTAAGGCCATGGTTAGTAATTACTGGCAAAGGCAGATTTGACTTCAGATGCAAGTTGTTATTGCACTTTTGTACCCTTTAGAAGGAAGGATGTCAGTTAGCTACTCTGAGTTTGGAGCACCCATGGAAATAGTCCGTCGCCCCCCCCCAATGTACTTGGTGATTCTGGAGTAACAAACACGGTACATGTCTGTTCTTTGTTTCGTTTTATACTCATGCTTTAAGCTCTGCCATCTTTTTATGGTACTCACATCAAGTGGTCTTAAGATTTCTTGCATGGGTGGACCCTCATGGACTGAAGTGTTCTGAGCAACATGTTCTCTGAAGCCTTTAATTCAGATGGCTTCTAGACACACTTCTGATGAGCCGAGGCTTTGACTATTTCTTAATGTGTCTGCTCTTGCATCTCTTGTAGGTCACTAGGGTTAAGCTTAGCTATGTAGAACATTTGAGTATTTTTCTATGGTTCAAATAAAAAAATGCAAAAAGTATCTGAAGCTAAGGGGGCTTTCATACTGGTTCCTAGGGACTTGGGTTTTCTCCCTGCAGCCAGCAGTGCTCGTAGTTCTTGAGAGTCCTTGCAGGTTGATGGTATCACATACAGGAGTGTGCAAATGCTCTTTAACTCATTTCTCTCCCCCCCCCCCAGTTTAAGTTTAACTGTAAGGAACTTGTGGGGGGAAGAAAAACAAACAAAAAAACCATAGCAAGAGATTAGCCAGAGAAAGTCTATATGTCTCAGTGAGTTTCTATACAGTTAGAGCAGCCACCTTGAAACTGTGGAATTTCACACTGGATTTTACATTTACTATCACATATTTTTACACACTTGTCCACAACAGAAACAAAAATAGTGTGTGACAGGGTTCAAACTAGAAGACAATTAGCTTTATATAGTCTTTCATGACTTGTAATCTTAAAAAATACTTTTATGCACAGTTTTTCCCATCAACTTTTCCCCCTTTAGGTTAACAGTTTGTTAGGATCAAGCCCATAAGTCAACTGAAAAGTGTATTTTTATTTATTTTTTGACTAGATATGTTGTATTGCCAGGCCCATATTTTTATGCAAGTTATTTACTTCATTTTGATAATATTGCTATGCTTGACATTGGGAACAAATTAATTTGATGAGTGTGAACATGTTTAGGAGGATACATTCAGAGAAATTTAAAATATATACATATATATGTGTGTATAATATATATGTGTATATTATACACATACATACATACATATATGTGCTTTTGAGTTGGAGTTTCAGTGATTGGCACTCTGCATGTAAGTAGAGTGTACTTTTTTTTCTAATTTAAATTTGAAACAAGCATGTTTAACATATCAATCCCAGTTCCCTTATCCTCCCGTCTTTCCCTGTTCCCCACCAGGAACCCACATTCCATCCCCTTTCTGCTCCCCAGAGAGGGTGAGGGCTTCCATGGGGAGACTTCAAAGTCTGTCATATAATTTTCAGCAGGGCCCAGGCCCCATGTGTCTAGGCTGAGGGAGTTCTCTCTATGTGGAATGGGCTCCCAAAATCTATTCTTACACTAGGGATAAATACAGATCCACTACCAGAGGCCCCATGGACTGCCCAGTCCTCCCAATTAACACCACATTCAGGGAATCTGGGTCTGTCTTTTGCTGGTTTCCCAGCTATCAGACTGGTGTCCATGAGCTCCCCCTTGTTCAGGTCAGCAGTGGATTTCTCCACCCTGGTCTTGACCCCTTTGCTCATTACTCCTCCCTCTCTGCAACTGAATTCCAAGAGTTCAGCTCAGTGTTTAGCTGTGGGTGTCTGCTTCTGCTTCCATCAGCTACTAGATGAAGGCTCTAGGATGGCATATAAGATAGTCATCAATCTCATTATCTGGGAAGGGCATTTAAGGTAGCCTCTCCATTATTGCTTAGATTGTTAGTTTGGGTCATCTTTATAGATCTCTGGACATTTCCCTAGTGCCAGATTTGCAAGTAGAGTGTACTTGTAACCCTGATGTTTACCAAACTGAAGGTGAAGCTTGGACCATACACAAAAGAATATGGCTTTCACACAATTGCTGATCTAGTCCCTTCTCTGGCCTCTGGCTTACATCCTCATTCTGTTTCTTACTTGTAATGACCCTGAAGCTTGAAGGCTCCCCCTGTGACTTATTTTGCTCATACCCAAGAATGATATAAATTATATCAAAAGTTCTTAGTGAAATCTGTCTCCCCCCATCCCCCTTTTAAGATGAGGTCTTTGGCTTGAGCTTGTCTGGAATTCCTTATACAGCCAAGGAAGACAGTGAATTTTTGGTTCTCCTCCCCCACATCTTGAGTATTGGGGTTATAGGCGGGCTCTGTTTATCTGGTCCTTAAGATTAAACTCAATGCACACCAGATAACTACTGCCAGCTGAGCTATATACCCATCCCCTTAGTGAAATCTCCATTTGCTTTCTCTTACCAGGAAGATTAAATACAATTTATGTTTAAACTTTTATTGTTCTTATGTTCTGAAAATGCTTTATTTGCTGCACCCTCTTATGGTTCTCTGTTTATATAAATAGGTACGAGTTGTAATGATTTCCTTCATTTAATAACCCACCTTCCCCTCCTTTTAAAAGGAGGAAGAAGAAAAAAAAAAAGATAGGGTTTCACCGTGCAACTTTGGTTAGTCTGGAAATTGTTATCTTACATAACCAAGCTGGCGAAACACACACACACACACACACACACACACACACACACACACACACACACACACACACACACACACACAGAGTGATGGCTCAAAGGTACAGAAAGCACTAGAAGTAAAAAGGAGAAAGTATGTGGAGCTGATTGCAGAGAGTGTGTCCACAAGTTTGACAGACGATAATGAATCTGCATCATGGACACATGGCTTTTCAAAGTGTAATTGATTGAATTAAAGACTAATTTATAATCGTCTGTTTTAAGTAATACTAAATCAGTATTCATTTTATAATTTTTGTTTTTATATTTGTAACAATTTTCAGTGTTTTGATACCTTTATAGATGTCATGAACAGTTGCCACTAATTTAGGACAATTGGCTTAATTTTAATCTTGATCATATTACCATCTAAGATATCACTAAACCATACTTTCCAAGCTCCTTCAATTGATATTGTGGAGTCAGTTTCAGCTGAGTTTTACACATCTGTTTCTTCATTGTTGGAATTGGAGCATGGAAAGATAATAAGGGCTGGTGAGATGGCTGAGTAGGTGAAGGTGCCTGCTGGCAAGCCTGATGACCTGAGTTTGATCCTTGGAACCTACATAGTGAAAGGAGAGACCTGATTCCCATAAGTTGCCTTCTGACCTTCCCCCTCACACTGTGTCATTAAATAAACACACACATCACACACACACACACACACACACACACACACACACACATACACACACACACATACACACACACATACACACATACACACACACATACACACACACACACACACACACACACACGAAATGTAAAAAACCTTGAAAACTAAATAATAGACATATACAATAATAAAAATGTAAAAATATTTTACAACTGTAAATAATAGATAGGCCGTTTACTTAATGTCCTTTCACAGTCTCCAATGGACAGACAGGAGGATAAGGTATTAAAGATACCTACAATGTCACAGAGTGATTGTAATGCATGATACCGCAAATGAGATGAATCTTAAACATTCAGGGCTCTTAAATATTTTGTGCTTTCTCTGATATTGGCTATACCATGGAAGGATGACTCTGGTTCTGAAGGGAATTTGTGGGGACTGGGGCACACAGACTGAACCTCTGTAGTACTCTGGCAGCAGTATGCTGAGCACAGTGGAGAGGTTTGTCTGTGTTTTGAGACTGGGCGGTAGCCTGGCTGGCCTGAAAATAAACTGTAACTCAGGCTGGCCTTGAGCATATGAAACAGATTGCTTAAAGGTGAAAAGTTTAGGTTTTTCTAGCTGTGGGAATCATGGAAGATGGACCCAAGGCATCTCTTGGGAGTATTAGTAGTAACATGCCAATTGAAGCAGACAGCATTGGGAAAACCCTTACAGTATAAGCTTTTCATTTTTTAAAAGAAATTCTCTCTTATTACAAAGGAATGACATCTTTCTTATAAGAGATGTTTACTTAAGAAACAAAAGATGAGCCTTCTGCTGATAACTAAAATACTGGAAAAGATGCAGTCTTGCTGCCAGTACTGTCCTGTGAATAAAGCAGAATTTCTCATGTTAGTGGACAGCCCTTTAGATTTTATCTTCCACTTGGTTCTTATATACTGAAGCAGTTAACTTGTTTTCCAATAAATAAAACGGAAACTATAGATGAAGCAGGTAGTAGGCACTAGCATTCTTCCTTTCCTTCTCTGGTTGATGAGTGCTTGGCCTCAGGTGTCAGTGCAGACCTCTTACATCAATATGGTCCCATGGGGCAATATATCAACACAGCTTCATGCTGTGGCCAAGGCATTCTTAATTCTGTATTGCAGCCTAAAGTTTTTGGAGATTCTTAAACATTCTTAAACTATGTATTCCTGGCTGGTGGAAGCCTGTCAGAGTTTTTACTAATTTCTCCTAAAACCCAGGTCAGACATTCACAAATCTGCAGGATGTCGAGTTACAGTGTTCCTTGCTCCCCTTTCCAGGAGTGTTTTCTGTGAGCCTTCTCCTGAATTAGAACTTGAGAGCTTCTCTTTATGGCTGCTCCAGTGTTACTTCCTCTACTGATCAGAGGCCGGAAGCCAGGGCTTCTCTGTCCTCTCAGCTGCATACTTCAAGCTTGCTTCGGTTTTGTTGGTCTTGTATAAACATATTTGGGGTGAATGTGGACTTCAGCTGAGCACTGGGGCACCACTTGCCATCCTGCATTTCAGGTAGCATTCAGAAGTTCACATGAGCTGGTGGGTCAGTTAAATTGGCTAAATTGTTTCCAGTGTAATGTGGCTATAGTGATGCCCTGTTCTTGCTGTCCCTAAACACTGTGTGCTCACTTCACTTTTCATGGTGGGCTCTTGTGTATGCCTCTGAGGTGATAGTTTTACCTGCGTCAAGAGCAATAACCCAACATCATAGGTTCTAGTAGGAATGGTAATTTTTTTCAAGGTGTACACACAGCTTTGCTATTTTAGGCCTCATGTTTTATTTATCACAGCATGCACTCATGTGCATGCTCAGTGTTTAGTGATGATTCACTGTGAATGTCCTCAGGTTGGTCAACCCCCATTCTCATGATGGGTACTTTTTGGTCCTGGGCTGTGCACAAGGGTGTACAAGGTTGTGCCTGGGTGCAAAGGAAGAACATCTGGGTTTTGAAGTTGTAGTAGTCTCAACCTTCAGTTTAGCATGCTGCTTTTGGGTTGTTAGCTACATAGCCACTGGGCTGCTTCCATTGAATCTTAATTCTGTAACTGAACACCTATTTGATAAGTGAAGTCTGACAAGTGATTGCTTTGTCCTTAATATTACATGTTACATTCTCCAAAGGATACTCAGAGATGAAGAAGTTTAATAGCTCTGAGGGTGGTCCTGGCAGCATTCAGACCTCCTGGTAACTTGTTAGAAATGGTGTAGGTAGGACCCAGCTATGCTTCAGCAGGTCTGCTCTGTAGAGGAGCAGGTATTTTCAGCTCAGATATGCTATTCAAATGTGTTTTCTGTTTTACCAGTTTTATCAGGCCAGTATAATGTAACCGCTCCACATTCTATACTTTTTGAACCGATTATGTAAGTATAAAATCTTATTACTTTGAAGAGTAATTTTGAAAAAAAATATTTTAAAACTACGTGTGTGTGTGTGTGTGTGTGTGTGTGTGTGTGTGTGTACACACGTGTACATACTGTATTGTGTATACTGTATGTGCATGTACTGTATGTTAATGTATATATAAATGTTACAGCATCCCACCAGTAAAGGTCAATTCAAGGAAGTCAGGGCTCCAGGGTCAGAGTTCGGTCATCAGGCTTGAAGGTGAGCAAATGCTGAGCTGCATCACTAGCCTGAAATTTGAAATTTGGAAGGCTAAGAGTTGAATTACTTTAAGGAGCTATTTTAATTATCATGACAAAATACCAGCAGTTCTCCTTCCCATATTATCTATACTTTTTCTTTCACACCTAGAATTTATTTTTATTTTATTTATTTATTTTTGAGATAGAGTCTTCCTGGGTTGCCTTCTTGTGTCCTTTGAATTAGAAGGTTGAAAACTCAGGATGCCATTTTTTCTCTTGTTGTTCTTAACCCTATTTAAGAAACACTGCTGAAGTTCATAAAGATCTCTTATCACTTCTGAATTTGAATTTTTTTTTTTGCCTCCAGCTCAGGTTGCAATGATTGTTTGTACATATGAAGTTGGGATGTGCCACAGGGTTGTCTTTCAGTCACCTTTATCACAGGCTCTCATGAACAGTCCTTTGAGATCAGATCTTGCTTTCTAGCTCAGGCTGTCTTGAAGTGCATCTTCGTACCTCAGATTCCTGAGAACTGGGAGTACAGGCATCAGCTAACACTTCCTCACTGCCTCTAGTTCAACAGTTTCACACATTTTCTAATGACTTAAATAATATAACAACACTTAAATGGATCTTAAGTTTTCCTACCATCTCATTGTCCAAATGAAGAGGGCCAGCAGTAAATACTGAGGGAAGCTTACTAATCACCTATTGTGTGGGCAGTCATTGAAAAGGAAACAGACTGGAACCCATTGGATTTCTGGTTTCTGATTTTTTTTTTCCTTCCAGAAAGTAGGTTTTTATAGTTGTTACATGCATACTTCAGAACTGAAGCACTTATCTCAGGAGTGAAACTGAGAAAAAGATAGGCTTCCCAGGAGTTTCAGGAGAGGCAAGCTTGCTTTATGTAGTTCCTGAACTTTCAATTAGAAGCTATTTGTTAATCCCAGAGAAGAGATAGATAGCAGATTGTAGCTGTCTAGTAAGGCAGACTCAAGTAAGTTTTGGTCAGCATAGAAAGGGTTGTGTATTAGCCCAGTGGCTGAGCCCTACATCACAAGCTTATTCTCTAGGGTGTGTGTTAGTTAGGGTTTCTGTTTCCCTTCTAGGTGACACCAATATTTGTTGAGCATTTTCCCCTCAAGGCTCATCCTTTCTTAAGGTGTGCCTCATAGTGAAATGAGATCAGGGAAGGTGAGAGGTTTTGTCTCAAGTGACTGAACTGTGGTATTTGTTTAGCTTTTTTACGTGTCATCCTGGAGGTTGGTGTCAGAGCCCACACCTTTCCCTGGTCAAAGTAATCTTGTTTCCCAGGTACTGCCCACCAGCAGCCCCTGGCATCTGCCTTCTACCTTGCCTTGCAGCATCATAGCCCACTTTTTGCCAGGTTTCTATGGGATTCAGATGAGTATAGGTCCTGATGATGCTTGCATGGCAAGCACTGTCCGACCTGAGCCATCTGTCTCCTTAGCCCTGTTGTTCTTTTGAGGATACTGGTGAGTGGACTGAGTGTAAATGCCCAACTTTCAGGCATAGTAGTTTTCAGGCATAGAATCTGATTTGCTGTAAGGCTTGAATTTCAGAGTACTGTATTTCTCAAAATGTTTGGGATCTCCCTCTTTCCTTCTCTCCCTCTCTCCCTCTCTCCCTCCCACACACCCACCCATACATGTGCCCAAACACATTAATTCAAAGTGGTTGTTTTTGAATAGTCTCTTTCCTCCTCCTTTGCTTTTTGTTTGTGGTTATTTTTGCTGGCGATTGAACCCAAGACTTTCCACAAATTTGGCAAGCAGTCTACTGTTGAGCTGTATCCCTAACCCTTTTAAGTAGGAAAAGCTTTGTGAAGTAGTTTCTCATGTGTTAGTTAAAATCTGTGTTGTGTTTTATGTATTTTTCCCTTGTCATAGGTTTTTCTAGATTCTCATTCTGAGCAAAGCCTAAGATTTCTTGGGATAGGAACAATTGTCATAACTGTTCCCCCTTTTTTTGTTGGTATGCACAGTGGACAATGTGTGTACTTTTAAAGACTCGCATTTATAAATTTGTGTAATATACTTGTGATTAAAAAGGAAAAAAAAGTCATATCTGGTGGTACAGCCTGTAATCCATGCAACTTGGGAGGCTGATATAGGGGAATCACAAGTTCAAGTGCAGCCATGTCCATCCTGGGATACTGAGACCCTGTCTCAAAGTGAAAGTGGAGGGTGGACAGAATGGTATCACAGTGGTAATCTTCTGCCCAGCATGCTGAAGGACCTAGCTTCAGTCTAGGGGCATAAAAAAAGTAAAATATTGGTTTTTAGTGATAAGCTCTTTGAGGTACACTTAAGTTATTAAAATGTATTAATAAAGATTTTCCCTTTTAAAAAAACCAATGTTTTAGGATTAATATTGTGAAGAGACACCATGATCATGGAAATTCTTATATAAAGTAAAACATTTAATTGGGGCTGGCTTACATACAGTTCAGAAGTTTAGTTCATTATTGTCATGGTGAGAAGAGTGTGGCATGCAGGCAAAGATGGTGCTGGGGAAGGAGCCTAAGAGTTCTGGATTGGAAGCCAGCAGGAAGAGAGAATGAGATACTGGACTTGGCTTGAGCATCTGAAAGCCCATCCCCAGTGATATACTTCTTCTAACAAGGCCAGAGCTACTCCAACAAGGCCACTTATCCCAATAGAGCCAGTCCCTGTGAGCCTAAGGGAGACATTTTCATTCAGACCACCACAAAAATCACCCATTTATAAATTGTGCTCTTTTGATTTCCTTTTGGATCCTACTTGGAGTTAATCAGAATGTCAATCCCCTGCTCCCCCCAACCACCGTTTCCAAAATAAGTCACACAGTGTAGGGTAATGCATATGATATTGTTCTGTAGCTTTACTCTTGGTTATACTGTTTTAGCTATATTGTTAATTGAATTTGTGTTAAAGAGTACCCCACTTTCAAGGGCAGTAAGCTCTGCTTTCATTTTAAAATGCCATTTTCTTTGGAAGGTTTAGTTGTTGGTGCCAATTGCTTGACCTCAGTGGATAAGATTGGGAAGACTTAACAGTTGACCAAGCCTTTCTGCACACCTGTGATCTGTTCTTGAGTTAGCAGCTGTGACCACTGTTTAAAAGAATGGCTTGTAAGAGATGGTGGTGTCACATGCCTTAAAATCCCAGGGCCTGGGAGGCAGAGGCAGGTGGATCTCTGAGTTTAAGGCCAATTGGTCTACAGATTGAGTTCCAGGACAGCCAGGGCTGTTAATACAGAGAAACCCTAACTTGAAAAACAAAAATAAACAAAAGAATGGCTTACCTCTTGCAGCTTCCTCGTAAGCCCTTTCTGCCCTAAGCAGATCAAATAGCCCTAAGCCCTGATCAAATAGCTATTTTTCCACACCTGAAAAGAAACTCCATAGAGAAGTTCAATTTCCACCCATGACTTCATTGTGGCCACACTGGTTGCTAATCAGTATTTTAGATAAGAGATCTTATTCAAGTACATCAGAGTTAAGATGAGTACATGACCAGACTTGACACTAGGCTGGTCACTCTTGTCATATGCTGGGAGTTTGAGTGCTACTTTGCTGATCTTGAACCTTATTAGCTCAGCAGTGTTAGTGTCCCTGTTATTTCAGCCAGTGGTGAAAATTTTATCTGTATTCCTAGATATCTTGACACAGGCTTAGTATTTATATCAGTCTCATACCATCAAGGGGAAATAGTTTAATATTTTGTATTAATTTTTTGTACAGCCAACAGAAGTTGGCTGTATCTGGCATAATGTATTCCCTTACTGAGCATGGTCATAACAGTGAGCCACTGTGGGTGTGGTATCCAGGCTGTTTTCATATGCTGATCTCAGTACAATACAAATCTTTAAGTATACCTTCATTAGCAGAAAGTGTGTTTCCATATTAGCATGCTAGATTTCTAAATACTCCTTGATTTTAACTTCCCTTTAGTTAAAACACTGGGATTATCCTCCATTTGTACATATTGTAGGATTGAGGTTGGGGTGAGAGCTTTTCAGTCTTTTTCCTTCAAGTTCCATATCTCTGGGACTTGTAATTTCAGGTTTCTGGTGATTGATGCCTTTTTGTTAGTTGTTGTTTCCATGGATTTTGCAGTTTCAATACAAACACTGTAAACCACTCATGAAAGCAAAAGTCATGCTAGATACAAAGGTTGTTTGATGTGGTGGTTTGAATGAAAGTGGTCTTGTTGGAGGAAGTGTGTTATTGGGGATGGGCTTTCAGGTTTCATATGCTCAAGCCAGGACCAGTGTCTCATTCTCTCTTTCTGTTGACTGCCAGCGTGGATGAAGAACTCTTGGCTCCTCTCCAGCACCATGTCTGCATGCTACCCTGCTTCCCATCATGACAATAATGAACTAAACTTCTGAATTGTAAATCAGCCCCAATTAAATATTTTTCTTTATGAGTTGCTGTGATCCTAGTGGGTGTCTCAGCAATACAAATCCACACTAAGGTATTTGGCTACAACAGCCTTGCTTTCCATGCAGTTCTCACACACCTGTTGTGAGAGTTTGTTTTTTCAGGTGCCAAACACAACCAGATTTAGAGCCAGGTATGGAAGGTGCTACTTGATCTTTTGGACCATGCAGTTTATGTTAATCACAAGATAAGATAGGCCCTTTCCCTCATTAATGTGTGTATCTGGCTAAAAATGTAGTAATGTAGCCAGTACTTGAAGGGTGCATGAATTTAAATTGGGCTGATTTCTGGAGGATGACTCTGAAACAGAAGGAAGAGATTGATTTTTTTAGCAATTTTCTTCACCGAATGGTTTTATCGGAAAATATTTAATACAAAAAATTTGAAAATATATAAGAGCTAAAACATTTTCATGTGTCCATTGCTTAGCACCAGCAGTTGCCAAATATATTAAATCCTCCCTTTCTTCCTCCCTCCTTTTCTTCTTACTCAATATCCCCCCTTCTTATCTCTCCATTCCCTTTCCCTGTCTCTCCCCTTCTTTCTCTTTCTCTGGTGCTGGGGATCACTGAACCACACCTTCATCCAGTCTGTAGTTGATCAGCTTCTCAACTGTTTTGATTATTATGACTTTAGTGATTGGGAAGACTCTTCTTTGTGACTGGTTGTTACTTAGAATTGGGTTCATCTTAGTGGATTTAATTAACACAAATATGGGAACCGATGACTGAAGCCACAAGATAGAATGCAAAGAATTCTGGGCCAGAAGTCTTGAAATCTTGTTCTCAGAAGACAATTTAATATTTGTCAAGAACATGACCAAGTATTTTAGCTCTTAGGGGTAAGTAACTGTTATAAATGTATTGATGTAGGTCAGATGATATAATATCTTAGACGAGTTTGTAAAAGATGGCTAAATTTCTCCTCTTGAGATAGTACAGTGTACAAAGGTGCTTTGCTATATGATGTTGGTGAAAATAAACAGAAAATCTAGCATCACTTAAAAGTGTAGAAAAGAGTATGGGTAGGGAAGCTGGCTTGTGACCTGTGATTTGAAGTGTGTTCATTTATATAAACTTGATGTAGAGAGTTAGGGTCAGACATTAATAAGGGAGACAATTGTAGAAGTTAGAAGAGCAGTTAGAATGTGGAACATGAAGCCCCTTTGTATGCTTTAGACCTTGCTGTTCAGCTCTGAGTAGTGATTGTTAGACTGCAACATTTATTTAAGAGGAGGAGTACTACCAGTAGGACATAGTCTGTAGCACTTAACTGGGTTACCTGAGTTTTGAAAATTGACCTTGGAGGTATACAGGGTCCAGAGAGTAGAGAGAAAGGGAAATGTCATCAGAGCAGGAATATTGAAACAAAGAAGGCAGCATTCATTGGATATGGAAGCCAGGTTAGAGGTGGTGCATATTGGAAACTGGTAATTTTAGCAGGCTTTTTTGGACCACCAGCCACCAAATCATGACACATATACTTACTGTTAGTTATAACTGCTTAGCTTAGCCTTGTTTCTAGCTAGTTCTACCCCTGTCTCGCCCCCCCCCCATGTGCCATTTAAGCAGGCAAGGTAAGACAGCAACACATCTATATATAGTAAACAAATATTCTGTTCCACAATAAGCAGCAACACATTAAGGCTATCTGTTCTGTGCTTTGCACCAGGATCTTATTATTAGGCCTGGCACTTAGGGTTAGTAAAATAGGAACCTGTTCCTCAGGTATTTCATAAAGGTTGATGAGATGGGTCTTGCTCTATATTGACTGTGTATATAGTGCTGTGGGGAGATAGTTTGTAGACTGTTGGCTTAGGACACCCCAAGGGGCTATCTGTTTAAGAAGCTACATCCTTGTTCTCTTATTTGTGGTATTTGATATAACAAATCCTAAAGCATGTGACATCACTAGTAAACAACCTTGAAGGAAATAGCTGAGGGTGAAATGCCCATGCAGTCCACAGGAATGCTGAGAGGTCACATCTCAATCACATACTGGAAACAGAGTGAACTGGAAGTGGGGTAAGGCATTAAACTCCCAAAGCCTGCTCTGCATTGATGAGATTCTAGAAAGGCTTCACCTCCCCATAGTTTTTCCAGACAGCACCACAGCTGGGGGGCAAGTGTTGGAATAATGCCTGAGACTATAGGAAACGTTTTTCATTAAAAATGCTTTACTGTTGAGGGACGATTCACATGTGGAGCTGCTGGTTTCTTTCTCTCTTTCTTCCAAAATTCAATTGTCGATTTATAACCTGTAATGCCAGCACTTGGATGACCAAGGCAGGAGCATTGTCATGAGTTCAAGGTCACATTGAGCTACATAGTTCAAGGCCAGTCAGGTTTACAGAGTAAAAAAAATAAAATTCTGTCTGGAGAAACCAGCCAGCCAACCAACTAAACAAGCAAAAATCCAACTTCATTATTTGGATCCTATTTTCTCAAGCTGGTGTTTGGAGTTGCTCTCCCTGCTGGCAGTACACCCAGAGACATTCTATATGTGCTGTGTTGTGTGTACATTCAGTTGTCTTTCACTAAAAGAGACCTTTGGTTTTTCTCACTTCTGTTGTTAGCAGCCAGAATCTTGTATGGCCTCTTGTCCTCACTCAGTAAACAGCTAGCTACTTGGTGAGCGAACAAGGCACTGTGGTATTTCACAGCATAATGTGATAGCTTGAGAAGAAGAATTACAGAAAGATTTCTTTTGGAGACCCAGAGCCTGTCTTTCCAACTTGTTCTTGAACCTTCTCTTTAAAGGCTTGAACAATGGAATTATTTTTAATGTTTTAATTTTGTCTAGGTATACAGTTTTGATAAAAGTAGAGAAAATACCTCATTAGATAATTTGAGTTATTAAATTTTGTACTCAGGGAAAAGTACAGAATTTGTTGGTGCAGGGTGATCTGGAAAAATTTCAGTACCGAGGACTATACAAGTAATGAACCCATGGAATGAAGCAGTGAGGAGCCTTCTCTTCCCACTTTTTCTTTTCCTGTTTTTGAGTCTGGGTCTTGCTGTGTTCAAGGCTGTTCTGAATTCCTGATCCTCCTGCTCAACCTGCTAAATGCTGGGATTATATGCATGTACCCACTGTTCCAGCATTTCAGTGAACTTTCACCAAATGAATGAGTGGCTGTTGAGTGTTCTACACAGACTCTGAAGAAATGAAGTAATTTTGAAGTCTCAGAAGCTGGGCTCTTTCGTATTTATTGGCTGGAATGCAACTCCTTTCTTACTGCCTGAGTTAGGACAGTCATTACTTTACTCTTCTACAAACAAGCCCTGAGTTTCTGGCTGGTAATAATGTATGAGCTAGTAAGAGAGTAGGGCCAAGCCACAGCTCATACAGTATATAGATGGCCATTAGTCCTAGGCCATCTGGTTTCAGTTTGCTTGCTATCTTGCATAGCAAAGACGTGCAGCAAGTTGATGGGTCAGGATGCCTACTGGCTCTTGGTTGGCATGCTTCTGTCTTTCACTCTGCTCCTCTGTCTTGTGAAAGAAACAGCCAGTTTTGTCCTATGCTTCTTTCCCAGTGGTGTGTAAAGTGGAGTTTATTAGCTCTCTGGGTAGGAATTTTAGCTTTCTTTCATATTTGAGTAGTGTCTCTACTGGAGGAATTTGAAGTCAGATGGATGTGTTTGTTAACACCTTTGTTACTGGTGAATATGCATACTCACAGCTTGGTTGTACATTTAGTTTGCCTGGGGACTAGTGAGTGCTTACAGATGGAAGGCGCTGCCTTAAGTGACAATCCGAAAGTTGATTCCTGTTAATGTTTTAAAATTATTTTGATGTTAGTGTAGATGAAGGAATAGGAAGTATTCAGAATGTTCTGGGTGACTATCTAGACTAAAATAAAATCACCATTGAAAAGTTTCTGTGTGACTATGAAGAAGGCACTGTAGAAGCCTATTAAGTTTACCCGTTATTTGTTATCATGAGAATAATCTGTCACAAATACAGTCTTCCTGTTTCAGTTTCAGCTAGTAATTTAAAAATAGTTTTTTTTTTTTTTTTTTTAAAGATTTACTTGTTTTAGTTTAGGTGTGTGTGTTTGCCTGCATGTCTGTAGGTCTACCGCATGCATGCATACCTGGTATGTCAGAGGCTAGAAGGCATTGGATCCCCTAGAACTCGAGTTTTGAATGGTTGTGAACTATTCTGTAGGGTGCTTTGAATCAAACCTTGATCTTCTGCAAGAACAACAAACGATCTAATCCTTTGTGTTATCTTTCCAGGGTCTATATAGAAGTTTTATTTGCTTATTAGTGTTGGGAAGCCAGGAAATAGGAATACTATTGAATAATGTTAGACTGAAGGATTTATTTTGTTTTGTTTTAAAGGTTGTTTGGTTAATTTAGTACCCATGACCATTAAAAAAAAAAAAAGGCTTAAGTTTGTTTGTTTGTTTTAAAGATGTCTCAGTGTGTTGCTGGCTTTGAACTCCAGAGTCAGATGAACCTCCTTAATTTTGGGGCCATTGTAGTGACCCATCTTGCTATTTATATTGAGATTTTCAGGATACTTATATCTGTTTAAGAACAAAATCCCCCTTTTGTTTTTAGTAACCTGTACATTCACATTAGTGTGTGTGGTTGGTGTTTTACCACTTCACATTAGTGGTTCTAGAGAGGATGGACTAACCAGTGTTTCACCACACACAAAATCTAGGGTAAAGACATGGCTGGCATGTATTTAGCACATCTCTGTTTCTGGGTCTTAGTGCATACTTGTTCAGATACTTGGATTTCACTGTGAACCTCTGAAAGTAGGCAGCACACTTACACTGACCAGGTGGAGCTGTCAGCCAATTTGACCCTCCACCACACACAGAGCTTTGAATTTCCGTTCTGCACTGTTAGTGAACAATTGATTCTCAGTTTGTGAAAAATGGTGGACTTGGGCTGATGATATGGTTCAGCAAGTACTTGGGCTTCCTATGCAAGCTTGATGACATGACTTTCATACCAATGCCCGGGGTAGAAGGAGAGAACTGACTCCTGAAAATTGTTTTCTCATACCCTTCCCCTCATATACTTACATGTGCACACAAACAAGTTAAAACTAAAAGTATAAAAAAAAGAAGACTAGAAGTATCTCAAGAAAGGCACATGTTTAGCATTGTATTTTAGAAGCTTTACAGGTGAAACAATCTGGTATTAGCACAAAGTTATAAAATGTTGAGATACTCAGAGATGCACAGGGGGAGGAACTGGAGTCTTCACATGGCCTCTCTGTCATAGTCATCACCAGGGAATCTGGCTGACAGTGAAAGTGGAGATGAGCTTTGGCATAAGCTCCTGAGGTGCATCATATTGTTCAGCAAGAATGTCTGTCTGTCCAGTCTGTCTTTCTGGGATTTTGGGACTAGAAGTTCACATTGAAGGAAGACCTACCTGCCCTCAGCTGTCTGATTTCCTGCAGTGGACTTTCAAGCCATTCTCTTTTACAGTGGGGGACAGGGTCAGGATACTTGCTGCTCCTGGGTTTGGTTCTTATCATTCAGAATGAATAGCTTATAATGACCTACTCCAGTGCCAGTAATTGAGCACTGTGGCCTACTTGGGGACCTGCACAGATTGTGGTATGTGTGCACTCTGTTGTGCACTGGCACAATGGCTTAGACTGATCCTTAAAACCACATGGTAGAAGGAAAAAGCTGCTGCAAGTTGTCCTCTGACCTTCATGCATAGTACCCCCTTCCAACCCTAAAAACAAAAAACAAAACCAACAGTGAAATTCAGTTGATTAGAAAGCCTGGTTCTAAAAGTAAGTTTGCAGAGCTCCAGGGGCCCAGCAGGACCTTGCCTTCCCAGTGGCCTGAGGCTGTTGGTGTTACTTGTTTGAGCTCTCCACTGACTTAACAGTTCTACTCTGACCTGAAGTAAGAATTAACTAGTAGAACCACAGAGCAAAATATGGGAAATGCCTTTGAAGAATAAGGGTTATGTGTGTGTTTGTAGCATGAACTTGTACGATATGGTGCTTTTAAGATGTGGAGGCCTGTTAATGATAATGGAAGTTCAGGTGATATATTTCAGAGATAAGGGTGGTTATTTATTAAATGGGCATAGTTCTCAATCCTTACTTTTAGGACAAAAATATACCTCTAGCTTTCTAAAATTCAGATACTGTTTGCATTTGTAGAATTTATCTTAATCTTCTGATTTTTCTTGTGAGGGTGTGAAGACATCCCTCCTATTATCACCATTTCCCTTCCTCTCTCCCTTCCTCCCTCCCTCCTCCCTCCTTTTCTCCCCCTCCCTCCCTCCCTTCCCCTTTCTCTTTACACCTGAGGAGATGATACCATTTAAACTACTGACCTTTCCTGGGATGATACAGGAGAGTATGTTCTCTGCAGGTTCTGAAGTAGTATCTCTCAGGTGATATCTTTCAGTAGAGGAGGCAGGCATGAAATGACTATGGGGAAAACTTAGATACAGGGTGGGTCACCTGACAGTTAGCCAAGGGATACAACATGTCCAACTAGAGACACATGAAGAAGCACCCAGAAGTAGTAGCAAGGAGATTGGGGCTTGCTTAGCTGTAGGGTGCAGGGGAGGGAAAAGCTGTATTTATAGTTGGTGTAAGTCTGGAGTGAGAGGTGAATTAAATTTATACACTGGAAAGTGTGAGATGCTTTGGGAAATAACTAAAGGGGGAAAGATATCTTACTTCAAGTAATGACACTTTGAAGCAAGTTGAGAGGCAGTTTTAAGTTTTTGATTCTTAGTGTGGTCCTGTTGGTTAAAAATTGACTACTGTTGCTGGAGGCATACAGTTTAAGGAGTAGTGCTGACAGTGTGCTTGAACTTGTATCAGCAAGGAAGATCAGGAGAACTATACTTTGCTTTTGCTTTGAACAGAATTGAGATTATATTAATAATAGCACCTGAACTGTTGTAAGTAAATGAGTGCTTCAGCATTATAATCAAGAAACCCACTATTGGCTGGTTTGCTTCAAAATTTAAAATACTTGATTTTATATACCAGTGATATCCCATTACACATTTTTGGAGGAATGCCTCTTACAAATAATTTGGTCTTTAGACTTCATCAGGGCTGCAGAAGTGAAGCATTGTGAGATGTTTGGAAGGAATTGACAAAGATTGTTTGGTGGTCTAGCAGACAGGAAAAATTAGATATGTTTCTCAAACTTGGGCTGGGTAACGACACAGAAACACAGTTCTCATCCTAAGGAGGTGAGAGATACATTACTTTAGAGACAAATATGAGTTATTGTGTTCCAATATGGTATCAGTTGCAGGAAGTTTTTTTTATAGTAACGGAACAAAGACAGTTTTAAATCAAGGCACCTTTCAAATATATTGGTAGAAACATTAAACGGGGTGGGTTATAGCAAAGTGGAATGTTAAGCAATAGGTAGTCACATACTTGAATAAGAATAGCACCTTTTCAAGTCTTTCCGGTACACTTGAAAAGAAAGGATTATCTATTCTAAAATTTCAATTTTTTTTTTTTTTTTTTTTTAAGCAATTCAGATTGTATAGATTAAACTAATCTTTGACATGGACTCCCTGATTTCTATCTGTGTCAGTTTTTTTGGTTTTTGTTTTTAAACAGTTAAGGTAACTATTTCAGAAATGAAATGCTATGTAAACTAAATAGAAGCTCAGAATATCCAGAAGGCTGGAAAAGGTGAATGGCAAAGGCTGAATATGTTACTTGTAGGAGGTGTGTTAGTCCATGGTTTCTGCCGAAGAGTATGCAAGATCCTCTCTGACTCAGTTCTGCCTGGGACAGTAAGGTCACAGCTCTCCTTCCCTTGTGCAATCATTTTTAGGAAGCCAAGCCTTTGAGACGATTCATAAGGCAGATCTAGGGATGAGTAGGTCAGAGTGGATGCTCTTACCTCCCACTGCCTACCTACTTCTCTGAGCCTCAGTGAACTTGGTTTTGAAACTGGTACAGCAATAATGTAGTAATTGCCTGATATTTAAATGACACAAGCTCCAGTATAGAGTATTCATTGTCATCCTAGAAAGAACAGTCCTCAGTCCTTCCATCTATTGTGGGTTCAGGGATCAAATTGAGGTTGTCAGGCTTGGCAGCAAGTATCTTCACTAGATGAGTCAAGGTGTTTGTAAGCTTGGTTGTGTTTATATGTATGTGTAAATGTGTATATTATATGCATATGTGTATATGCATGCATGCATGTGTAATGCATGTACACCAGGTCATCATGGAGCTAGATTTACAAGCATTGTTATATGCCCAGTGTAGGTACTAGGAATTGAACTCTGGTGCTTTGTAAAGGTTCCCTAACAATGTACAGTCTCTCTAGCCAAACGTTTATGGTTGTGCAACCATAGTAACTTCTACACCTCCTGTAAGTTTCTGATCCTTTATTGAACCAACCGTGAGGTTACAAGTTCATAGTGGTTGGCTGGAGGGATGGCTCAGCCATTAAAGGCTAGGTTCACAAGTTCACAGTGGCTGTAGGATGGGTGTAAGGACAGTAACGCTGGAGCTCACATCTGGGGCTGCTCTGCCTGCCTTTCCTGCCCTTGCATTTCTCTGCAGTCAGTGTTAGCTGCGGCTATTGCAGAGTGTGTGTGTTCCGGTAGTTGATTCCAAGTCAGTGGAGTAGTTCTTTAAAAGCTGATAGTTCACAGACCTTCATCACCCCAGTGGAAAGTAAAGGAGTGTGTGCATGCATACACCACCTGGGAGAATATTTCTTAGACAGTTCCTGGCTGAGACCCTTTTCTCTCAAGGATGATTTTGTTAAAGTGGCTCTTTTTCTGGTCCATCTGGCCTCCTGTTGTCTCCTGCCCCCATCTTCCAGTTGTGTTGTAGTAATGACTGAGATTCTTACATATTCCAGAGAATTTACCATTGAAAGAAGTCCAGCCAATCTCCCTGCGATCCCAGAGTTACACATTTTTCAAGCAGGTCTTTCTTTCTGTTTTTTCATCATCTTCTAATGAATATTGGGACACAGTTGGGGGAACGCCACAGAAGGTGGCTAGAGTCCATGGAGGGGCTGTTCCACATTCAAAAGAACTTTAGCTGTCTTAATTTTACCAGTGAAATATTTTTAAAGTAATGATGACAAGAATAAATGTCAGTCTATGGATGTTACAAGCATCTGTAGCTATGAAAAAAGTTTACTGTCTAAACTGTATTAGGGTTTATATGACTGTGTATTTATTCTCGTTTGGTTACCTTTTCCTGATTCATAGTAGCACATGTTGGGAAGAAGGCAGAGGCAGGTGATCTCTGTGAGTTTGAGGCCAGCCTGGTCTACAGAGCTAGTTCCAGGACAGACTCCAAAGCAATATAGAGAAACCCTGTCTTGAAAAATCCAAACAAAAAAATTGGAAATTTTTATGAATTATGTAAATGACTCAGGTAGTAAATGGGATTTCTGACAGCCCAAGTTGAGTTCTGGGAGCTCACACTGGAAGGGAGAACCATCTCCTAAAAGTTGTTATTTTAACCTCCACATAGTGTAAGTGGGCATATGCCCTCAATACACCCATATCATATGCACACTAATAATAAAATTTAAAATTAAACATATTGTGAACAAAAAACAGTTCTGCTTTGTGTTTCTTGTTAGATTTGATAACACCTACGATACTTAATAATATATACTACTAGGTAGGTAGGTCTTTCTGTTTAATGCCTAGTATCTCTCTTAGGAGTTGCAGCTTTATGATATGTAAGAAATAGAAGGTTCTAACAGATATTTTAGAGAAAGAAATTAGAGTCCTTAAAACAGAAATAACTCATTTTGTGCATGTTTACATTTTTGGTATGGTTTTCAATGTGGAGTTGGAGTTAACACTAGTCCAGGGTGTTAACACAAACTCCAGGCCAGATTGCCTGCATGCAGGGTAGAGTGAAGCCACTTCCCAGGGCCCTGGTGCTCATCGGAGGCCAGTGCTGTTAGTGTTAAGGCAGAGGTGCTTCTGTTCCCTGTCTTTAGAACCAGTCCTTAAAAAGCCCCATTGACTAACTTCTTCCTACCCTGTTCCTCTTGCATGTCCTGTACCCTTGTGATGCTAAGTGCATCTCTCTGAGCCTCCCAGACAGATGGGGAAGCCCTGTGTTTGCCGCCCCATTCACCTTCCCTTAATTTCTGCTAAAGAATGTACTTATCACAGAAGCTCAGATTTTCTGTGGTTCTAAATAAATGCAGATTAAAACAGTTCATGTTGTGTTTCCCTTTATGCCTCTTGTTAAAAAGTCGCCATGGTAGCTTGTTTGTTTTGTGCTCTTCTGTGGTCTCTCTGTAAGGTCCTTATTATACTTCCTTTGTAATTGATTTTTGGAAAGACACCGAGATTTTCTGCTTTCTCATCATTAGTCTTGAAATGAGATGAATATATCTGGCAGTTCAGTCTTGGTGTAGTTCTCTCTAGTACTCAGCATCACTTTACTGTGCAGTCTAACCCTGAAAGAAGCCATCCCTTTGCACCACTTCCTGCAAAATAATAATTAGAGTAACAGAGTTCCCCCCTCCTGCCTCCCAGCCTTACAGCCAGTGGTTCACCACTCCTCCAGTGTCAGTCAGAGAGACTCTGAAGCTCAAGTGATACACAAGACTTACTCCAGAGCAGTGGCATTACCTACTGAGTGTAAATGGACTTCTTAATTGGTCTAGATAATAAAATGTCAGAGTCAGATATAGAGGGAAATGCTGAGAGATCAGAGAGGAGGAGCAAGCCACATCACACCTTACCTCCTTAGTGTCTCAGCAGACAAGATCAATTTCCTGTTTCTCCCTGCTTATATCCTGTTTTTGCACAACTATGTCACTTCCTGTTTGTCTGTACAGACCTCCAGATCTCAATGGTTAGCTAGTGGCAAGCTCCATTCTCTGACTCCCTCCCCCCCCCCAAGCTTTATTTGTACATGTAAGATATCACCACAGGTGAGGACCCAGGGAGGTGTAGGTTTAAGTCTAGGGAGGCATTTTTATACCAATTATCAGTCATAGAGCATCCTTGATTGTGCTCTTTTAAGTTGCTCACCTGTGATCCACTGTTGTAGTTTTTGTAGCTGAGCTTTTAGATACTTGTACAGTCTGTGTCTTCCCTAAACTATTGTTTGTTTATTGGTTTGTTTTGAAGGCATAGTCCATATTGCTTTGTGTCACCAAGAAACTATATCAGATCTGTGGTATTTCTTACGCATTATAAGCTGTGTCATTAATTTAATTTGAGAGGAGAGGAGCAATAATGATGTAATCACACACTTAAAAAAGTAATGAACATTTTTACATGAGTCTTCAGCTATTTTTATGTCATTTTTTGAGTAACAGGTAAAGTTTGTTGACAACTGTTGTTGACAGTTAATGAACTTTTCCTGCTTTTTGAGGTGTGATCTGACTAGTTCAAACTCACTGTGTAGCCGAGGATGTCCTTGGAACTAAATATTGGGGCTGTGGGTATGAGCTAGCATTCCTGGCTAAAACTTAAAATTTATAAAACCTAAGCTTAAATTGACATTGTTAATTTTGGTTTTAACAGGATCTCATGTAGCTTAGATCAGCCTTGAACTCCCAATTCTCCTTCTTCCCACCTCCCAAAAGCTGGGAGGTAGCTAATACAAATTTGACTCACAGTAGACTACACTTTTAGGAACTTTGCTGTAGTTGAATTTGAGCAGGCAAATTTTAAAATATTTGGTATCTCTTTTCTTTATCCTTGCTTAGTAGTTTATTTTTATGTTTAATGAAAAGTCCCAACTTTCATGCACCTGCAAGACTAACTCAGCTGAAGGTAGAATTGTGTGGTTAGGCATCTTTGTATGGATATGTGGTCTTGAGAATTGCTCAGTGTCAGAAAATTTAAGGTCATAATACACAGCTCTTTGGCTCCAATATCAAGCAGCTTGAAAAAGAATGGAATGCTTCATGGTGGCCCCTTGACTGCAGCTAAGTCCAGGTTGCTTCATCAAGATCTTCTGCAGAGGGAGCTACCCCATACTATCCTCTGGTGTCTGCCAAGCACAGGCATTTGTATGTGTGCATGACTATCAACTCAGGTACAATATACAGCGTTTCAGAGGCTTTCTTCTACACACTGTAGGGTTGTCAGGGGTTGCCATGTAGAGGAAGGGAATGGATACATTTTTTTTTTTTTTGTAAAATTAAGAAATTAGGAAAGACCAATTGAAACTGTAATTTACTTACATAGCTACCTTTAAAAGTCACCCCATTTGGAGTTAGTACATTTATCATGTTGCAAATCATGCACTAGGGGATTCACTTGGAATCTGTGACATTTTACCCCAGGAGTTTATATAATAAAGTCTTCCCCTTTTTATTTATGGCTTGATATTGAATCCCAGCTGTATATGCTAGTCTATATCCATGTAATAAAAAAATCTTAATACAATCAGCTCTGGTAAGATTTTAATTTTTCATCAATTATAAATGTTACTTCCAAATTCTCTACACAAAATGGAAATTCATTGTTCTCTTAGTGCACAGATGCCTTTTTTGTACTTGTCACAGGCAACTGGACTTTAGGTTATGTTGCTCCTGGTAAAGTAAATGTTTGCTGTGTTTGCACTTTTTCTGGGGCAGAAGCCAGATTTCCTACTGCCTTTTCAAAGATGTTGATGAGTCCAATGAATTTATTGTTAGAAACCAATCAAGATACAGTTTGCCACCGATTCACAGATTTTTTTTTTTTAAACATGTAAGAAAAGCTTAATTATGTGCTGATGGAATTGCTTGGACAATGTTCACTTAGTTCAGTGTCTATGCTAAAGGCCTTTTCCTACATTAATGCTTTTTTCACTTTAGGTAAGATGTTGATAAAAGCTTTTTAAAAGGAAAAATATTTTGTTTGGAGACTGAATGAGCTTAAATTTAGCCATTCACAATGCTAGCTTTGTAATAATATTCATGAGGTGTATTTGAGTTTTCTGTTAGTGGAATGCCAGTCTGTCCCTGCCACCTCCTGGAAGTGGTGTGAAAAGTCTGTCTTCATCAGAGTAGCAGGCAGCCATTTCCTCTTCATGCCTTGTGGCTGATCAGTGCTTCAGTTCTCTTAACTCAGGAGCATTCATTAGTGGTCTGTGCTATTGTAATCTTTGATTCCAAGAACTACGCATTTTCCAGGTGCTGTTTTTAGTTTTATAGAAGAACAGCAAGATGAGCAAATGGGCCCTAAACTGCTGGGAACACATCCTAGAACAGCCGAGGAAGGAGAGGTTTGCTGAGAGAGTGCCCCTTCCCCCAGTATGATTGGAGGAAAGGAAAGATGGGACTCGGTTTGAGGGCAGAACCTTTGCAGAAGGCATTCCAGTATTAGAATGTTAGTGTCATGGTGGTTACAGACTGCAGAGATCTGAAGGCCAAGGGAGAGAAGTTATAATCAGAAGTACAGTTGTAAAGAAGGTCATAGTGCATAGACCTGGAGGATTGCACATTAGCAGCCATCTGGGCTGCAGAGTAAGACCATTTCTTTCTTCCAGAAAACAAATGGAAATTAAAAGGCAGACGTATAGGGTGCTGCATCTTTACAACTTGAATTACTTGTCTTGGTTTAATTTCATTGTCCTGTGATTAAAGTACACCTGTAGTGGTCATAATTTCCCTGCAGGTTTGTATCTGTGTCTTACAAGGTTGAATTTTCCTTTCCTGTGATTTGATTTTTAAATGTGCTGCATAGTATCTGAGTGGCCACAGGTAAGTGTGTTTGACTTGTCTCAGAAAACACCTGAACTGGAAAGTAGTGTGGTGCTCAGAGTGTTTCTAAGATTCCTGTGTTTAGGTTCAATTGTCTGCACACAGCTGTCTCTCACACCCTGCTGTTTAGTAAAGATAGCCTGTGCTTGATGTTGTAGAACTAGATATTTCCTTAACCATTTAAGTGGTATTTACCTTAAAGAGCTATAGCATAAGGAAAAGTTAAATAAAAAACAAAAGGATATTGAGGAGAGATAATTAGTAGAACCTCTACTACATGTATCTATTGGGGGCGGGGAGGGTTGTTGAGGAAAATTCTCACTAACTTCAAGAAAGGAAAAGAGCTCTAGAGAGAAGGAAACTAGCTGGGATGAACTGGTTCAGTATTTACCCCAAGTAATGTGTGGTATTTCATGTGTGTGGTTAGATGCACAAGATCGAGGTGTTAGTATGTAGAAATCCTTGTTACTAACTTATTGATGCTCATCTTAGGTGACAAGACAACATTTGTTTCTGATACTTGAAAAAGGGCTCTGGTCTGCACTGCAGCTGGCTCTGATGGAAGAATAATTTATAATAATAGACCACCACAGGTACTTGGTGGCTTGGTGGTGGCTTGAAGAATATGCTACTCTCCCTTTTTGTCATTTTATTTTTCAGAATCTCCATGAATTTCAGTGATCATTTGTTTGCTTAGGTGGATTTTTGGATTATAGTATCTACTTTTTAGCCAACTTTTGCAAGAAGATCCTTAAAAAAGAAACCACATATTGAAACAAGAACAGGTCAGGCTGATATGATAGAGCTGTACTTAGAAACTAAAATGAACATACACCTGCTATGATCTAATCAGTATAGGTATCTTAAAGATTTTCAAGGAAGCCTGATATAGATACATTCCTTTTGATACTGACTCCTTTGATACTATTGAGACAAGGTATCAACTATTGAGACAAGGTACATAACTCTGGCTGTCCTGGAACTCACTCAGTAGACCAGGCTGGCCTCAAAATTACAGAGATAACCTTGCTTCTGCCTCCCAAATGCTGGGATTCTAGGCATGCACCACCAGTGCCTTGCTTAAAATATTTCTTAATGAAAGTCATTGATTAAGAAGATGTATAAAAAGGTCACAATGTAAAAGCAACAGAATGTTTGTACGCAATTTATCTTATCTCTTTTACTTCTGTGTATTTTGAAATACACATAATTTAGCAATATGCTAATTTTATATAAATAAATAGAAAGCATGTATGGCAAAGCAAAAACCTATGTTTTTTCCTGATAAGAGCAGCACTCTGCTGATAGATAGCTCAAAATTAATAAAAACTGGGTGAGTGAGAGAGCTCAGCCATTAAGAGACTTTCTGTTCCCACTACCCACATTGGCAACTCAGGGAAAGCTTCATGTAACTTCAGCTCCAGGGAATCCAGTGCCCTCTTCTGGTCCCTAAAGGCACTAACACATCCATAACAGGCACACAGACTTATACCTGCTTACATAAATCATTTAAAAAAATCCGTATAAAAAGTCTACACTTTATAGTAAAGTTACCAATGTTAGTTGTGAGTAACCCTAAGGTAATCAGAGTTTGGGGGTATCTAGGTTTGTTGGGACTCAGTCGTTTGTGTATACAAATGCTTCCCAGTGTGTCCTAGCTCGTCACACCTAAACCCAGTGTTTCATGTGAAAACATTTCTAGCTTTATCTCTATAATATAGCTTAGAGAACTGGAGGCCAGTGGAGTGATGCATGTTAGCATGCCTTCTGTAACTCAGTGTGTGGTTTGTAATGTTAACTTGAATTCCTGGGTCTCTAGGAAGGGTGGTCATGCACCAGGTTATCTGGGTGCTCCGTGAGAAGTAAAACCAGAGGAACAGACCTACAGGCATGTGAGGATTTTATGGTTATTCAGGGTATTGATTAGTGTTACTTATTATTGATGTGCTCAAACTTGAATTTCTGCTGTAGGACACATTCTAAGCATACCACTGTGGCTACCTTTCTCTTGGTGACTTCAACTTGCTGCTGTTAAACTACTCTGCACTGGTGATTAATGTCAGCCTTTAGATCCTGAGTGTTATCTCTTAGATGTGTCATATGAAACATAGTTTTCATATTACAGAAGTTCCATTGGTATGATATACTGTGATTCACTCATTGAGAAGAGTAGAGGTAGAACCTTTTTTTTTGTAAAGTATGAGATTAATACCTGCCATGTTGTGATTAAAATAATTTGAAAACCAGTTAAATATGTTTCTCATGAATCAAAATATATGGAATGCAAGTTCACATGATATTCATGGTCATGTCTAGTGAACCCTAATGCAGTTGTGCTCTCCTGAGATTGAGCTGAATCAGGGGTCATGCATGCATGACCGTCCTTAGATGCTAACTGCATTATTAGCCTCTCAGTAATTCAGGTACTTAGCATTTGCTGCTGTTCGTGACATAGCTACCTTGGGGAGAGTCTCTGTGATGGATGCTGAAGTGAGTGCTTTGAACATGCAAAGTTTGATATGGGAAATCTTAAGTTGAATTTTGGGACACTAAAACTGTTTTCCTTTTTCTTAGCCTCAGCGACTTGTGTTTGGTGGTCAGATACCCAGTTGTACATCCTCACATCAATGCACTGCCAATGGTAAGATGCCTCTCTTTTCCTTCTGTCCCATGTCAGTGATTTATAGCTGTGCTTATTCTTGTTTTAAATAGAAATTTCTCAACAATCTGAGATGACTTAGAATTTTTAGCAAAAGAAACCCTATGTTGAATATTCTTGATTTTCTGTAACTTTATGGTTATCAAGTGTATTATTATTATTATTAATTGCTGTGTTGGGATACCATGACCAAAACAAATTACCAAGAAGAAAGCACGTGTGGGGACTTTCAGTTTCACAGGGTTAGAGTCCATAACCATGCAGGCAGTCAGGTGGGCAGGCACAGGGCTGGAGTAGTGGTTAAGAGCTTATGTGTGGAAACAACAATCGTAAGGCAGATAGAGTACTGGGAATGGTGTGGTCTTGTGAAACCTCAGAGTCCACCCCCAGTGATGCATCTTCTCCAACAAGGCCACACCTTGTTAAAAATTTGGTGTTGTTAATAATAATTCTTTTATTTTCATCATTTTGCTTAGTTTTAGGGTACTTTGCTTATCCTGATGTTGCTAGTTAACGTTCAGTTAAATATATAAAATTTTACATTTTTATTTTGTTGATAACTTAAAGGGAGAGACATTTTTTACCTCTTTTTAAAATTTAAATAAGAAACAATCTTATTATTATTATTCATTATTATTTTATTTATTTATTTATTTTTTACAAATACCTGCCCTCTCATGCCCCCCACCAACACCCCATCCCCTCCCCACGGAGGGTGAGGCCTCTAGTGGGGGGTCACCAAAAGTCTGTCACATTATTTGGGGCAGGACCTAGGTACTCACTCATTTTTACCTCTTTAGAAAGGTTTAGAAGTCTTTCAATTTGGATTATAAACCTCAGCTGTCATGTAATGACTACACTTCTGAATGTACCAGAGCTTTCTGACTTTTGGTGGCAGTATTTCGTGACTTGGGAAAATTTGGTAGTAGAGTTATATTAAATTCCTAAGACTTATTCAAATTATAGGCTAAGCAATGGCACAAACTAGAATTCAGAATAATTATTCTCCTGCTTTAATATTGTTTTGTGTTTGGGAGATAAGTAAATAGTAGAGTGAATGTTTTCCCTGGTCTTTGACACTGGACCCAGGACTTTGAACTTCGTTTACATTAGACACTCCCTGAACTCAGCTGAACAATTGTAGTTTTTGTGTGAATCTTCTCTATAAAGACATTTTCATAGCACATCACCAAGCATTATCAGTATTTTTTTGCTTTATCAAATTTCAGTTTCAACATTAAGTCATGGCTCTGTAGAAACCAAGGTTTATAGAGTTGGATACGAATTGGCAGATGTATCAGCCAGAAGTAAAAGGGATTAGAAGTTATTAAGAACCAGAATAGCTGAGTAGGGTGACTAAAAATAGTGACAACAGGGGTTCTCCAAGATGCTTGCATGCTGGTTAAAAGCAAGGGTTCTCTTGCCTCATGTATCTTAGCTTAGATTTTTTTTTTTTAATTACAAAAAATATTATTCTTTGACAATTTAGTTTGTGTGTGTAGTGCATATTGACATACTTTCCATATCCCTCCCTTAACTCTCTTCCACTCCCCTAATTACTCCCGCCCCTTTTTGGAGTAGGGTGGTGAGGGGTAATTTTCTTCTTTTTCTTTTTTGAAGACAGGGTCTTACTCTTTGGCCTTGGTTCTCCTAGAACTCAGAGAGATCAGCCTGCCTCTGTCTCTACCTCTGCCTCCTGAGTCCTGGGATTGAAGGTGTGTGCTACCATATTAACTATGGGCTTAATCATGGTAAATCTTGGTGAGTAGTTGTAGGGTTTTTGCTGGAGCAGAGACAGCTTAGCAGTGGCTACACTTCTGAAGAGAAAGAATCCCCCTCCCCCAGTAGCCATTTACCATCCTTCTATCATTTACTGACAACTTCTAAACGTTTTCCTCCATAGGGTGACCAAGGAACCAGCTTTCTTTCTCTATGGTTTCCTGAAGTGTGGCAAGTGCCCTTACCTTATGGGCTACCTCATCTTCCTTCTAGATTCTTACTTGAGAAAGAACCTGGTCCTTTCCTTCCTGTCCTTCTGCCTCTTCTGCTCTCTGTCTGCCTAGACCTTGAGCTTTTGCTTGGAGGAGACCTGCTTGTTTTATTTGAATCTCTTATTCTGGGAGTTGGGATCTTCACTTGTGCCTGCTTTTCTGTCCTAAGGCCCTCTTCCCTGTGGAGTCTGCCACCGTGCAGACTCTATTACTGCTTTGTGCTTGAATTGTCTAGTCTCTTAAAATGCACTTCACATGACCAGGACCTACAGTATTTTCCTGGGCAAAGCTGGTTTATATTCTTCCTGGAATTCGCATTAAGTTATCAGGACTCATTGGTCAACAGATTATATGATTATTTTGACTTTTTTAAAAAAAAGTTTCAAACACGTATTAGAGAGAAGGTTCATAACTCACTTTCCTACCCATGGTCTTTGTTACAGTTCTAACCTCTGACCAATTGTTCCCTGCTGTTCCCTATCGTCTGATTATTGTGGTCATTAACACAACAGTTTTATTCCTAAATATTTCAGTATTAGTAGTTAAAGACTACTATATAATCACAATACCATTATTCTTCCTTAAATTGGCAGTGATTTTTTTTGGGTTGGAGAAGAAATAAAAGTATATATTTAAACTTGAAATCACATAACAGGTTCTTTCTTCACTATTATTAATGTGTCAGCAATGGCTGATTGTTCATAACAGTCCATCTGTAGCTCCTACATTTCCTTTTTGTCTGGGTTTGAGTACTTTAGAGCCCTCCTGGATGCAACATTCTAACAATACTTTTCTCTTGCTGATTATCTTCTTTCAGTTTCCATATATGGTATCTTAAAGTCCATCATATTGTAGCTAAAGGCACTATCCCCTTACTCCCCCTCTCTCTCCCTTTTTTCCTTCCTTCCTTCCTTCCTTCCTTCCTTCCTTCCTTCCTTCCTTCCTTCCTTCCTTCCTTCCTTCCTCTCCTCCCTCCCTCCCTCCCTCCCTCCCTCCCTACATTAAAGGTCATGTAGTGTATTACCTTTCTCTGCTTATAGCTTTGTTCTGTGGACATTTGGATTGCTTCTCATTTGTTTTTTTTCCTTGGGAGAGTTATCTGAGATCCTGATTTTAGGTTTTAAGTTCTTTTTGGAATTCAGAGCAGGCCTTGGGTATTTTAGTTTTACTTTTTTGAGAATTTCTATACTGTGTTCCAGATGTTAGTTATCTAATAGATAACTAGATGTTGACAATCTTTAGTAGCCATTTAAGTTTCTTGAACTTCTCAAGTATGTTTTCATAGAACAGGAACAAGATACTGAGTTGCTGTACAGTTTAACTATCCCTTTCTGTCTGTAAAGTTTCCCTGACTGTTTGTTAATTGTATCTCTTTAAGGGACTACTCATATTTTTCCCTTGTATTTTCTGCAAATCAACAGCCAGGCCTAAAGATTTAATCTAATTTTTCTGTCACTTCTCATTATCTATAAGGCTAAGGAAGCAGAATTATCTGTAAACTTTACTAGTTTATCTCTGAAAAAGCACCTAGTAGTTGAGAATAATCATTGGTGATCATGGTCTAGATTCCATGAGTGTGCACAAATATTAATTAATGTTCTAGCCTGAAGTGTGCTGTAAAGAACACCTCTCCCAGGCACACACTGTCCTAGGTTTAAAAGACAGACTCAGGGTTAGGTTCTTTCTTTTCTTACTGGTTTTCAGTGTTCCTAGAAGGTAGGGTTTGTTGACATGTTTTTGTGAACTTGTGAATTTGAACATTTGACATACTTATTGCTTTGTGGTTTATTCTTATTGATGTGAGATTTTCTTGGTGAAAGGAGCCTTTTTCCAGTTGAGTTTGCAGTCTTTGAAGTGACTAAAGTAGACCTTGATAGTGCTTGATAGAGGGACATTGTCTTCTGTCCCTCTTCACCAAGACAACTCTGTTTCTAAGAAATCCTGATTGTTTTAAGGACAAAACTGAATTGAGACCATAGTATTTGGCTCATTATATGGGTTGATTCTGGTTAAGAGAAGCTGTGTGTGTGTGTGTGTGTGTGTGTGTGTGTGTGTATTTATTTTAAAATACAAATCCTTTGCCAGTATTTTCATAATGAAAAATCACCTGGTGCATGATGTTTACATAAACTTGATTATTTTTGTGCTTATGCATGTAATATATGTAATAAATTACAAAATACTTAAAAATAAACACATTGTAAGGGAAAGAAATTCATCAGTATGTTGTATAGTAGTAGTCATATTAATCATATCTAATGTTAACTATAATAATTGCTATACTGGTTGCATATTAATAATATAACTATATAACATTATTGTTAAGAACAATATTAATTTTTAACCAGTATTTTAATATTTAATAGTAAATGATAAGATAATTCTATAATAACATGACATGTAATTAAATATAGTTAACATAGAACTTGGATCTTTGTCACAGTCTCATGTGTGTATTTATGTAGCCCAGGCTGGCCTTCAATTCAGTTTTCCTTTCTCTGCCTCTTAACTGCTGAGGTTACAGTGTGACACCCTGGCCCTCCTGGCTGTTCATCTTGATATTTTCTTACGCACAGCTGGGTCAGTGCTCCTCAGATCTAGAAACAGTTGAGTGCTGTGAGTTGAGTGCCCCAACATCCTACTAGTTTGTCATTATTTTTAATGTGTTTTGAAATTGTGTGTGTGTGTGTGTATGTGTATGTGTTGGGGGATGTCTCCCTTTGAGATTTATGTTGGTGGCCTTGACCTCATCATGTTACCAGCCTGACCTGGCACTGATGAGGAGCTTCCTGGATCTTAGTTCTGGAATGACAGATGTGATGCTCACACTTGGTTGAAGTATTTAGGCAATCCTTGTATGAGCCCCATGCCCTGACTTGACATTTGGCAGGCTACATTTGCTTTACTTCTAGTATATTTAAATTTTTGATTTTTTTTTTTTAAATTAAGAATGGATACCATTTCATGGTATATTATATTCTTGCCTCTTTCCCTGTAAGTGCTTTAAAAAGAAAACAAACAACATAAAGCACTTTTCTGTCTTGTTTTTAAAGTGTAGGTATAGGGCCTATAGAGGTAGATAGTTAAGAGATTAAGAGCCCTTGCTATTCTTCCAGAGGACTTGGGTTCAGTTCCCAGTATCCACAAGGGGACTCACAACAGTTCTGGGGGATCTTGCAACCTCTTCTGGCTTCCTTGAATACTGGGCAAACACTTGCCACACAGACCACTCATATATATAAGTAAATAAACTTTTAAGTATATGTACAATGGGCACTTTTGGAGTGCACCTTTTAATCAGATAAGACTGTTACTGTGCTTCTGATTGGCATCTCTGCCAGATGTCAGGATACTAAGACTACACATCATTTTCTCTAAGTATTTGAAGATCATTTCTTGCTTCACAGATAAGTTTGTGTACCATTCTGCAGTCATCCCACATTGTGCAAAATCTAATATTACTTAACAAGACTCCTACAAGGCAGAATCATGAGGGTGGCTCTATTAGGTTTGATTCCTGTAGAATTGAACCCTTAATCAAAGCCATTTGTTTTAAAATACATTTAGAAAGTTCTGGTGGGCAGATACAGATGAACCAGAAAGGAAAAAATAGTTTTTGATAGTTTTTGAATATTGGGTGTCTTTTGAAGAGTTTTTTTTTTTTTTTTTTTTTGGTTGGGAGTGATGGGGGTGCATATCAGCCTATAAAGGAAGGCAGGCCAGTTCTGTTCAACATTGTCTACTGACTGGTAACAGAGAAACCCCTGCTGCAGCCACCACACCCCATAGTTTATGCTGGATTGCCCAGCTTCTCAGCACAGACATATGACATGTCCAGGTACTGCACACTAGGATTGGTCATCCCAAAAGAACAATCTATGTAAGACTTCAATGAGCTGTGTCTTTTTCTCCAGCACCATGTTGAATCCAAGAGTAGAGAAAATAGGGTCCCTTATCTCATTCCAAATTTTAAAGGAAACAGATTTTCTCCCATAGTATAGTTGGCCATAGGTTTGTTGTATATAACCATTGTTGTTTATGTTCCTCTTCTGGGCTTTTTATTAGGAAGGGGTGTTGTCCTTAACTCTTTACGTGCTGAGTTACAGTTCTGTGTGTGGTCATGGTGTGCAATCTTAATGTATTCTTGAATTTGATTCATAAGAATTTTATGAGAGTTTTTACATATGTATTCATCAGGGAAATTGTCTCTAGCATGCTTTCTTTGTGTCCTTATCCAGTGTGGGTATTAATGTAATGCTATTGTAGTAGAATGATTTTGAGGAGTCTACATGATAGGAAGGAGAGAACTACTCCAAGTGTTTGCACTTCATATGCAAGATGTGACAACCCCTTCTGTCCACAAGAAAGTAAGTATAAATATATTAAAAGCTTGGTAGAATTTACGAGTGAATCCATCTGAATGTGGACTTTTATTTAAAAGATTTTAAATTATTGCTCTAGTGGCACTGATAGCAGGCTGCTTTTATCTTAAGTCTGGTAGCTCATGCATTGCCTAGGAATATATCCACTCTGGGTAAATCTTTTTAAGAGTATAGATTTTTACAGAATTCCTTAATGATTGACTTATTAAATTGAAGTCTGTAATAACCTTCCCCTTTCACTGCTTATCTTACTAATTTGAGTCTTCTCTTATTTCTTTTAGCCAGTTAGACTAGGGTTTGTTCATTATTTTTTAATGAACTAACTGACTGATTGTATGCAGTGTTATTTTTTGTTTAAATTTCACTAATTTTTGCCTTCTTTTATTACTCTTGCTTTTCCAGGATAGTAGAGTGCATTATTAGATTATTTGTGGCCTGTGTGTCTGTATTCCTTTTCCTCTTTCCCCTTTCCTTTCTTTATGTAAGCACTCAGAGCTATAAACTTTTCTCTTAGAACTGTCATAGCTGTGCTCCAAATATCCTGGCTTGTGAGCCTCTAGGAACTTTTTTCTTTGCTGAGGTTTAAGGGTATATTGTTTAGTGTCCGTGTATTCCTGTAGTTGCTTCAGCTTTCTAGCATTTGATTTCTAATTTTGTTGCATGTTGATCTGGTGGATAAGAGGTTAGTTTGGTTCTTTTTGCATTTGGTAATATTTGGATTGTGGCCTAGAATGTGGTCAGTTTTAGGGGTTTTTCTTGGCTGTTGAATGTGTGTTTTGTTTCTGTTGGATCACTATGCTGTAGATGGCAGTTGTGCCCACTTTGAGCTATAATTTAACTACTGTTTTTCAGTTTGGTTTTCCCCTATCTAAGATGAATTTGGGGCATGAAATCTCCCACTTTTCTTATATCAGACAGAAATAAAGTATATGTATGATGTGCTGCCGTCTCCTCTTTTATGTCATCTAGGAATTGTAGACTCCTTGGCAGGTAAGGAGTGCTGCTTGGTATACTTCAGAGTGAAACACAGAGTGCAAGTGGATGGGAACCCACAGGCTTAGGTTCAGCCAAGGTTAAAAGATGCAGAATCATATGTGAACAGGTTCTTAAAATGCTGTTTATTTTCTGCTTACTATTTCACTTGACCAAATTGTCACTTATAAATAGTTGAAGGCAATTTCAAGAAGGATGTGCTATATGAATTTTTACTCTGAAATTGTTATTAAAGTTGAGATAACAAGACTTTGCTTAAGCATAGTGTACATTTTAGGGAGCCAGCAGAGAGTCAGTAGGTAAAGTGTTTGCTATACCAGTATGAGTGCATAGGTTTGGATTCTAGAAGTCATACAAAGGTGATTACAGGTACAAACATCTGTAACACTGTATGAGGTGATGGAAAATAGCAAGATCCTATGTGTCACTGGCCAAACATTCCAGCCAAATTGTTGAGCTTTTGGGCTTAGTGAGAAACTTTGCTCTAAGCTGGAGAACAGTTAAGGAAGACTCTGACCTTTGACCCCTGGCTGTTGCTTGCATGCCCACATACATATATACACACACATAGACATGTTCACATGTTATACGCATGTCTGCATTTTAGATATAAGTTCAAGTTGTGTTGAGGCAAATAATTACAGTTTGTTTGGATTTGTGTGGCTCCTTTTTAGAGCTGTGACTGATGGGCACAGTGCTACAGAATAATGTACTGCTGTGGTGCCCAATGATCGATCTCTCTCTCTCTCTCTCTCTCTCTCTCTCTCTCTCTCTCTCTCTCTCTCTCTCTCTCACACACACACATACACACACACACACACACACACACACACACACACACACACACACACACACAGTATGGATGGGAGTAAAAATTACTGTTTTCTATAAAGATGGAAATTATAAAGTTCAAAACTATTACTGTCAAATAGTTTGTAATTGAGATGAGATTTACTTAACCATTACCTCTGTTTTTATTACTTTCTTTCTTTCCTAGTTCTGAAACACACTTCCAGTAAAAGAGACTAAGCAATTCTCTTAAGGGAAATACTGTTGCAGGATATTTAATCATAGTGTGTATAGATTGTTTCTGTTTTACCTCACCTGCCTGAGTTGTCTTCTAATTGGTTTAATAAAGAGCTAAGCAGTAGCTAAGCAGGAGAGAATATGCCGGACTTCTAGGCAGGGATAGGAACTCTGGGAGTAATCTGAGGCATGGAGGATTCACCAGCCAGACTCAGATGAAGTCAGATGTACTGTACTGAGGAGAGGTAACAAACCATGTGGCAGAAAGTAGATTGATATAAATGGATTAATTTAAGTTATAAGAGCTTTTGTGGAACAAGCCTAAGGTAGGCCAAGCTGTCAAAATTAATAAGAGGTCTTTGTGTCATTGTTCTGGAGCTGGTGGTCCAAAGAAAGCCCTATTTTATTTGGTGGCCCACACCGGATGTCAGGTGTTGTGTATCAGCTTAGTGGCTGCACCTGAATCTACTGATGTTTTAACTACCACCCATGGCCTTGCAGTAAGTGAACTGCTGTTGAGGCCAGGCCCTGTGGGATTTCCAATCCTGCCAGTACCAGCTCAGCTGCCGCCGCCAAGTGTCGTTTTTAACTAAGTCACTACCATTCTATTTACCAATAAAGACTCAGGAGCTCAGAGAGACTGAGAAGCAACTAGCTGACCTTCCATTATGGCTGAAGACCTAGTAAGAGAGCCATCCAAAACCAAAATGATTGTCAAAGCTGCAAGTCCCTTTCTATCTTTCCTGTGTGTGTCTCTATTCATCTTCTTGACTCCTCTGCACTCTCTATGGCTAATTCCTGTAAATTTGCTGATTGCACCTCCTGATCAATGTTGATTTTATTAACAGAGTCTCAGGTTTCACAGTTCTATCAAATATCCCACAACAAAATGGCATGAAATTATCTGTTTTAAGAACCTTCAAAAAAGCAAATGGATTCTCACGTGGCCTAGATTATCTTCTACTTTGCTATACAGCCAAGACTGGCCAGGAACTTTTGATCTTACATTCGTCTCCAAAATATGAACACCATGCCTGACTAACAATTTTACTCAAATGTCACATTTGTGCTACGTTTTGTCGACTTGTCTTTCTCCCCAAATACACTGCAGTAAATTAAAAGAACATCCTTTCCAGCTGTTGTAGCTGTTAGAGCAGAGGCTGCATTGTGCTGGACTCCAGCTGTTTGTTTGACAAACTGTTTATCCATACCAAGTGTTTTGGTCTTTAGACTGTGGAAGTAGACAGACAGACAGACAGACCCCACACACACACACACACACACACACACACACACACACACACACACACACACACACACACACTGGGAGGCATGGGGCATGGGGTTGGGATTGTAGTTTAGTGGCAGAGGATTTGCCTAGTAGGAATTTAGCTAGGAGCGATCAAATGGGTGTGCTTGTTCACACATCAAATCGTGATTAAATGCCAAAAAATGTATTTGTCTGCGGATCTCTGTATGTATGACTTCTTCTAGGGTAGTAATTGACCTAAGGGAGACATTGGTCATCTTCAGTGTATATAGGAGCTGCCTTACACTTCCTAGAGACAGCATTGTTCATAATCCAGCCTGTCATTTTTATTATTAAAGGTCTTGGGCTGGGAAGATGACTTAATTGAGAGCCTGAATTTGGATCCTTAGAACCAAAATGAAAATCCCACCACTCCTTAGTGACAGATTGAGGTAGAAACAGATGATTCTCTGCCTGCTCATGAACCACTTCACCTGATATGTATGGAAGCCAACAAAGAGCTCTTGTCTCAAAGAAGGTGTAAGGTAGCACATGAGCCTGCCTGCAGTCTTGTGCATACACACACATTCATATACATACACAGAATAAAAATAGGTCCTATCTTAATGTTTGAGTGTATGAAGTGGTGATGGGAGAAGGAAGACAGGTGCTGAAGTAGCTCCTGATGAACTGGAGACATAATAATGCCATTAAATATGTTGGCATTTAATCAGCTTGCCAAGGCTATAAGTTGTGAACTCAAGGTATAGTTGAAAATATATTTAGGATAAGTGAAAGTTTTGTTTGAGAGAATTCTATCCTATAGTCACATCAATTCCATCATGATAGTTTTATTTTGCTTTTGTTTTTCTCACTGGAAAAAAAATCTATTAGTGGTTCTAAATATTGTTTTAGGTACCATATATTACTACCAGGTGATGTATTCTGATGATTAAGAAATGAATTATATGTATGCCAAATTATTCTAAAATCCTTCATTGCCTATCTGCATACACTACCCTTTGTAAAACTTAACCTGTCTGTGTACAGTTGAGATTGAGATAAAGCGAAACCAGACATCTCGAAATATGTCACTGTAGTTTTCCCAGAACAAGGTCAAGGAAAGAACAGGTACACGCATTGTTAATCATGCAAATACTGTTGTTTATTATCCTCCTCTAGAGCACCAGTTCACAATTTGTGGGTCACCATCCCTTAGACAAACTTTTATCTCCAAAAATATTTACGTTACAATCATAACAGTAACAAAGTTGCAGTTGTGGAGTAGCAATGAAATAATATTATGGTTGGGGCTCACCACGGCATGAGGAACTGTATTAAAGGTTCCTGGCTTTGGAAAGATTGAGAACCACTGCTCTAGAGTATGAGGGCTTTAAAAAGGGTGGATGCTATGTATTGAGTCACTTACTGTGGGGAGGTTTCTTTGTGAAGGACTGGGTGTATCCCCCTTTCCAACTCAACCAAGAGCCAGATAAGCTAGTTGGGTAAGCAAAGACTGCCTTTTCAAATGCTTCTAATTCATAGTGTCTGAAAAGGGGTATATATTGGAAGGTGAGTAAAAATAGTGTTGATTCATAAAGCACGAGTGTAAGATGTGTAGACTGCACTCTTCATCTACTTTATAAACAAATGAGACAGGTAGTAAAGTTAAAGTGGCTCTACTTAATGTCAAAAGCTCTGGGAAGGAAACATGAATTTCCTAGTTAGTTTCAAGAACTACTTCTTTGAAGACTAATATAGTGCTACTTTGGGGCACAAAGGAATGTATCTCATGCCATTAGGTATGGCAATTGAGAAGAGGTGTCAGAGGAGTAGCATATTTTAATAGTTGTGGTTGAATCAGGAATATTTCTGACTAAGATGTCTGCTTTTTACCAGCATTCAAATAAGGGTTACTACATTGTTCATGGCTAAATTTTACTGGTTTTTTTTTTCTTCTTACTAATTTTTGTTAGATGTTGAACATGAGAGCCAGACCTTGCACATACTAGGGTGGCCATCTGCAAGGCTGCTAAAACTTTAAAATTCCTTCCACTTACCAATAAAAGAAATTGATTCATTTTTTACTCTGATATTTCTAAATATTTTTATTTGATCTTATCCAGAAGGCCAAGATGCAGTTAAGTAATTGTGTCTGCAGTATTGTTTAACATGTTGCACTACTTCTGACATTTCTGGAAAATGGTGATTAGAGAGTTGATTTCCTTTGATCAATATACCAACATGGTATATTGTAAAGACCCTTCTGGTATATTCCTTTCAGTGGTACTGATACTGACCTATAAGATGTTGTTACCCTGGATTGTCTGAACACTGTATCTTCTCATAATTCACATTGAAATCTAGTCTTAATTTTCTATAATTCTATAATTCTCCTTACCCCTTCATATCACTGGTACTTTTAGAAACCAGGAAACTAGAAAGGGAGCATTAGTGGGGAAGGAGAAGGGAGATCTTAAGGGAGAAGGCTCGTAAAACACAGGTGATGTGCAGGATAACCTGGCCAACTCTTTCTCTCACATCTTGAGGTCTCTAGTTTACTGCTGTGTATTCTGCAAACAGAAGTAGCTTACTGAGTACAGTTCTGTACCACAAAGAGATGATTGATGTCTTACCGAAAAATTTCCTTTATTACACATTTTGTCTTTTTAATTAAATTAGTAGTAGGCTTGAGGGTAATTTATGTTGTTGAGTGACAGTGGAAAGTTTTAGTTGCTGAACAAGAACCGCTAGGACCAAGGCTCAGTCTGTCTGCTCAGGTGGAAGAGCCTACCTTCATAACTACTGGGCTTAGTGCTTTCCAAGTTGGAAATCTGAACTAAACCCCATTCATTATACCAAGCTCATTGATTAGCAGAAAGATTGAAGGTTAAAAATGTTACTAAAAAGTCCTGTTATTCAAGCTCCCTCCCCCATTCTTTCAGGACTATGAATGACATCTTGTTAGGAACAGAATCTTTAAGCTTGCTTCAGGGTAGAGTTTTGAGAACGTTGGGCAGACACATAGAGAAGAGTGGATGCTAGAGACATGGAGATTACAGAGATGGAAGCTTTTTGCTCTGAGTGGAGGGGAGCATCTGGGGAATGATGATGACTCCTGACAGACCCAGCCCATCTTTGTACTTGAATTTTGAGTTGTAGTCACTGTAATTGTGAGATGAGTTCTGTCTACTTGGTTCTAGCCATTCAGAAGCTTCAGTCGATTGAATACTTCTTGATTGAAAGACTGCTTCTCTTGAGTCATTGTGTTTTTCAGAGTTCTTATTGGGGTAAATTACAGATACCCAAAGTAAGTGTGTGTGTGTGTGTGTGTGTGTGTGTGTGTGTGTGTGTGTGTGTGTGTGTGTGTGTGTCTGTCGTGTCTGTCTGTCTGTGTCTGTGTCTGTGTCTGTGTCTGTGTCTGTGTCTGTGTCCTGTGCGTGCGCAATGTTCTTAGAATACTGCTAGGAGTTGCGATGGAGAAATTCTTAAGGTAGAAAGTTTCTTTACTGGACCAGTCTCAGAACTGGAAGTTGGGTTACTAGTTTGGATAGAGATGAGAGAGCTCAGTGTACAATCCTTTCTCTGCTGAGGCTTCCCAGTGGTTTATGGGTGATAATTTTTGCATAGGGATTTTTAATTAGTATTTCCTAATTCATCCCCATGTTTCATAGGTACCACTAGCAGAGTGCATGTGTAGACTCCGTTTTTGACCTTGTCAGAAACTTATGCCTGTTTTCTTTACCTCTTTGCTGACATTTTTAGAGTATATAATGGCACATACAGAGATTGTACCAACTGTATGAAACTTGTTAGAACTGGCTGAAGAATTTCAAAATTGTTGTCCAGCCAGTACCTTTCCCTTTATTTCTGTGCCACTGTCAGATGTGGTATACAGTAACATGTGTTCCAAGCTGTGAGGTGGGAAGCTCGTCATTGCTAGACAGTGTCCAAATGGCAGCTTAGTGAGAAAAGCTAACATTGTATGATAGGAAGTTTGCCCATGTGATGCTATAAATTCTTAGGCCTCCTCTTGAGACCCAGTACCACACTGAGTTGTAAAAGTTGATCACATTTTCCATGCACACACTGTGTGTTTATTGTATTTGACTTGAAGCTGTGAGTACCTGAAACAGTGAAACATGGTATGAGTGAGGAGGATGCATCTTCCAACAGGATACTTGCCGCTTGCTCATTCCAGTTAGAGATTATGTAACTTCTGTGGCAGCATACTACCAGGGCTGAACCCTGTCTTGCCTGGGGTGGTTATGGAGTAGATTTTTGTTTTGTGTATTTGCCTTGATTCTTCTGTGGGCCTTTTTCTTCTTTTTTTGTTTAATTTTAGCTGCCTGTTTTTAGAGCAGAAAGTCCTGGAGGAAGTGCTGTCATCTTTTTTGCTTTTCCTCACTTCAAGGTCTGTGTATTGTCTCTTGCTGAACACTAACTGCAGCTTAAGCCCTCATCATTTGACTTGAACCAGCTCACATCGTCTGTCAGGGTCAATGCTGATTCTTTCCTTATAGTTTTCTTTTTGAAAGAACTGGATACTAATCTCTATCTATTACCTGTTTGCTACCAGGGCCATCTGGTACAAATTTTCACTCTTGCTCTTTGAATAATTTTAAGTACAACAATGTGTGAACACTTTTTTCAACCTCCTTATGGTTTGGTAGTCTTAATTTTGCTGACATACCTCCTTATTCTGGAAATGGTTTCAAAAACATCATTATAATCTTGGTTTGTTCAAGCATGGTTTTCTCTACTCTTCCTGCAGTGCCTGAGTTAAGCACAGTGCTTACCTCTTTTGCTGGTTGGCGAGTCTTTGAAGAGTGTGGGCTATATTCAGCTTTACTTTCTCATCAGACCAAACTGCAATAATAGATTGGATTAGTTTAATTTTAGGTTGTTGTGTTAGGTCTCTATGCCATGAGCTTTCACATGCTAGTCCTGGTTTTACTTCCTATAGTGGACTGTCTCAATGTTCTTTTTCAGGGAGAAAGTGGTTTTATTTACCTTGAATCCTATAGTTGGTTTCCTGAGAAAAATGTATCATGGGACCTGCTCTCTTTCTACTGAGATTTTATGCTTCACCCTTCAGTGCCTTCATCTGTGTGTTTGAACTAGAGTTGACTCAGTTATTCAACACTTAATGAGTTCTTGTATACTATCCACTTTAAAGGGATTTTTAGATACTTCTATAAACAGTCACTTTTTCTTTTTTGTATGTTTTGGAAGTTACAGACAACATCTGAACTATGAAGCAGTTCCCCACATGTCTTTTCAATAGGAGTATAGTTAATATGAATTGATGAAGTTGACCCATGTAAATTCTGGCTGTCAATTCTGCTAGATACATTGCTAAGACTCTTTGAAGTTGCTGATTTGGGATTCCAATCTAGTATTCTCTAGCATCAAACAATGGTGACTATGCTGTTTATAAAACAACACAAAATTGACTATAAACACAAAAAGAAAGTACCCTTTTGTGTAACTGAACATCTTGCCAAGTGTTCTCTTTGGAGACTTACCTGAAGATATTTGAATTTCAGAAGAGAGTGGCCACTTTCATTCATAACTGTTTCCTGCTTTTCCTCTGATTCCATGCATTTGTTTCTGTTATGTGCTATCTGCACTAGGTAGAGCATTATGTTTAAAGTATTAAATAAGCCTTGTAAAAAATATGAGATGTAGGTTCAGTGACTTTTATTTTGAAAGAATCTTTTTCCATTTTAGTGTGAATTTCATAGATGAGTCTTATGTTTGAAAATACAATTTAAATAACATTTATCCTTAGTTGAGGAGGCCCCTAGATGGTACCTGTATGTACTTGTGTATGTTAGGCACAGTGTGCCAGTGTGCTTGTAGACCAGTCCTTACCTCCAACCTTGCTGTTGTTTGCTGTGAGTTTGTTTCCAGTTCCTGAGATGCTGAATTGGGAACTCATGCTGCAATGGCCAGCTTTCATGTTTTAGAAGATGTGAGAAATGTCTTCTCTGTACTTTATGTACATACAAAGGTATTATATTAACCTTGGAGTTTTTCATTATTTTCAGTGAGATGGGAAATTGAGAGTAGAGTACTTTCAATGCTGTTCCAGTGTTTACTGCTGTATTATCGGGGGAAGAGTAAGGCAGAAGATAGTAGGTGCTAATGGACTGAGTTCATTTGTTCCTCTTGAGTAATTCTTGGAGGTATATTCATAGAGCTCTGTGAATTCAGATGTTAAATTTACAGGTATCAAACAGTGATTACATGAGAGTTTCAGACTTTGCTGATTAAACCATATGTGGTCCTGCATCCATCAAGTGCCATTGATACTTGAGATGTAGAAACAAGGTCTGGAGTTCAGGGGGTTGATAATAGGATACCATAGCTAAGCCTTCCCCCTCAAACAACAAAACCAAACAATAGTAATTTTATATTAGCTAGAGCTACTATAATACATCCCACTGACTGATTGATGAAAAGAAACCTGTCCTCAGGATCCTAGGTGATGCAAAGTTAAGGGACCATTATGGTCAGTGTCTTCTGAGGCTCCTTTGTGCCCGAGTATCCCTGTGTGTCTCTTAAAAGCAAACCAACCAAGTAAATCCCAGATAGCTTTATTTGAACTTAGAGACCTTGAGAAACCCTGTCTCTGTTACAGTCACATCCCAGGTGGCTCACTTTCTATGCACTCATACACAGACTGTTGTTCCTAGTTAAGCTGTTTTGAGTTTTGAGTTGAAAGGTATAGGAAGCTCACCATGTTAAAGAGGTGCTGTTTGTTGCCACAGTGTATTTTTGCTTCACAAAGTCAGCTTGGCATAGCACTTCATATGGCCCTAGTGAGCAACATGGCAATGGATGAATGCTGACTGCTTATGGATTTAAGAGCTCACCCCAATCAGGATTGTGCTAGTAGAAGATGCTGTGTATTCTGAGCCCTTGTTCAGTAGGGCTTTCATTGTCTGTGTGTGACACGTTCTGGGTGCCATTGAGGATGTGATGGCATTTGTTAAGATAACATTATGTGTGTGAACAACTGTTGTGATAGCCCCCACTATTCATATAGATTGGTGACATGGGTCTGAGTTTGGGATTAGCAGAGGGACCTCCTAGTACCAGGTATCACTCACTGTGTCCTGTACTTCTAGTAGTCATTAGAAATTAGTGTTTGAGTATTTGAGTACATAGCCCTGTCCACAGGAATGGTCCTGCCATATTGAAGTGAGGAAGATAATATTGAAAAGGAAAATCAACGTGTATTTAACTAGTTACTGTACCTATTTATTGTCTAGCAAGTGCTCTGTAAATGGAAATTATCCCTCCCTGCCCTCCATTTTCCTTACTATTCCAAACTAATGGAAAGAAGTATGTATGCCATTGTAACAAATGTAATTAGTTATACTCAAAAGATTGAAGTTAAAGGACTAGATTCTCCTCTCTGTGTTATGGATGGCACCTGTGAGTCAACCAAAATTAGGCACACTGCCCTAACTTGTATGCACTCAATGGTGTTCAAGTTGCAATGAATTAAGTGTCTTTCTCCCACAAACCGGGAAGGTTGTGGAGTGTAGCCACAACATGTGTTTGTCAGGTCTCCAAGGCCTGCTGAAGTTCGTGGCACCTTCAGCAGGTTCACCTCTGAGTGTTACAACAGCCTTTTCAGTACTGTTTCTTCTGTTAGCACATCTAATCCACACACAGTACCACCAGTAAATTGAAATCCAATTCTCCTCAACTAAGGAGATGACCATGTGCACTTCCTTCTGTGAAGCATGATGATTGTAGTGCAGTTACTCTGGAACATGCCTGCCTGCCAGGGTGTCCCTTCTCCATATCCACCCAGTGTGATAGGCAAGAGCCATTGTGTAGCAGTTATCATAAGCCACGTTTTGATGCAGTTTTATTCTGATTAAATGCCAGCATAGGTTTTTAAAACAGATCAGTACACAGTGGGTCAAATCCAACCCACCACCTATCTCAAAACGACCAAAATAAAGTACAGATTTCCCCCCCCCTTTATTTTACTTTCACTTTAAAAGGTGTGTTTGGGGCAGGTGGTAGGGATAAGACTAATATTTAACATGTAATAATTACTGTAATATATAAGCTTCAGTATCCACAAATAAAGTTTTATTGGAGCACAGCCATGTCCTTTTATTTGTTTTGCATTTACTGTTTTTTGCACCACATGGTAACACTGAGTAGTTGTGACAGAACCTCAAATATTTACTCTCTGACTCTTAAGAGAACTTTTCTGACCATTTCTTAAATTGTGAACATAGATTAATGATTATATATACTAAAGTCTATATATACTAAAGTCATGTCCTAGTTTGCTTCTTGCCCTACCCCACCCTATCCAGTAAGAAAACATGGCATCCTGAGAATGGTGTTCCAGACTCATACTTGTACACATACACAGATCTTAAGACTTGGACACTGGGTTTCGGGGATTCTGAGATTTAGAGAGCAAGTCTACCAGGTGTGTAGACATCACAGACAGAGTTGGAGGTGATGGCTGAGGCACCTCCTGTCTCAGTGCTTTAAAATTGTGCCTTTTTTCAAAAATGACTCATGTTCTTGAACCTTAAATCTTGCCCCCACCCCTTTTCTAGTTAAGGAGTCTAAAAGGGAGTAAATTTTATATTATTACATGCAATGTTAAAGGCCTTTGTGAATCTATTCCTTTTTGACACGATGTTACCCTATTTAAAAATAACACTAGCTATGTTTTGATTTGTAAATCATTTTATTACCAATGGAAGTAACTATGTTAATACTGCAGGCAATGAAGAACCTTTAACATTATTTAATAAAATCAAATGTATTTTTACAGCATTGTTTACATTTTGTCTTAATATAATTTTACTGAGAAAATAATTAACTTTGTTTTATTTTTAGGGTTATATCCTGTGTTGTGACCTCATGGTTTAAGTGGGAATAAAGATGAGTATAAGCAGTGATGAGGTCAACTTCTTGGTATATAGGTACTTGCAAGAGTCAGGTGAGTACTTCTGTAAAGTAATAGGCCTCAAATTCTTTTAACATTCTCAAAATAATTTTTTATGCATTTGAAATTTGTACCAGTCCAAACTGTTGAGCTTTGTCTGTTTTTTGATGTCTGGACTGCCACTTTAAAGCTGTGTTTGCTGCATGGTTTAACTCTCTGACTCTTTCAAATATGTTGGGATCATTTTAGGCAAATAACTAGCAGTTTGTCCTTCAATGTTCACGGGTCATTTTTAATAAACAAGATGTTATGAAGTGACTTTGTTTATGTTTAGTAAGAACTCATAAAGATACCATCACTTCGGTAATAAATATCGCATGTACACAAATAATTTTTCTACTTAACTTTGAATCCTAAAATCTGAATTAACATTATTTTTTAGAATATTTTTGAAAATATTAATCCAAATTTATTATAGTCTGATCTGAATTTTGATTAAATATTGGCACAGTTATTAATATAGATATTGAATGTAGTTTGCAGGTAATATTGATGTTATTGATCAAGTTTTCTAGATAAAGAGATCTAATCATAAGATAGAAGTAATACTACAAGTGAAGATGTTGCTGGAGTGGACAAAAAATAATTACTACTGTTCCTCTTTGAGTAGCTGAGAAGATGTCTGATCAGAAAGAGCAGGGAGGGAAAGAGCTCAGAGACTAGAGTAACCACCCAACAGAGAATAACCTGTTGGGAAGCTTTGAGATTTGTTGAAACTGACAGGGAAGTCAGATCCAATAGATTTCCAGAGATTGTTTAAAATGACTAATAAAGTGACAAAATAGTAGCCCTTACAACTGTTTCACGTAGCCTGTGAATGTGTTTACAATTGTTATACAGTACTTGCCCACCATGGAAAGGGTTTGTTGTGGGACACCATGACTTTTTCCTCTTAAATCTGACTGTTTTCCTCAGGCTGAGCTTTGAACCTTTGTATAAACAGACAGAAAGCATTGTATAGGGCTGGCGTATGGTTGTTTGTGTGTGTGTGTGTGTGTGTGTGTGTGTGTGTGTGTGTGTGTGAGAGAGAGAGAGAGAGAGAGAGAGAGAGAGAGAGAGAGAGAGAGAGAGAGAGAGAGAGAGAGATTTAGTATATTGAAGGCAGCTGTTTAGGTCAAACCACTGTAACTGACCATCCCAGCTACAACAAACTTCACTGGGTATAGACTGGACACTCACCTTGTGTTCAGAGCTCAGTCTTGGTTCTATCATTTAATGTTACATAATTGTGATCATCTCTGTAACCATGGGATTCAGTTGTGTCTGCATCATCGATTTCAGGGATGCTTGTGGCAGTCGGTTAAATGTTTAAGCAATATAAGTTGCTTGAGTCATAACTTTTTCTCTTGAAATATCTAGTCGTTCCCCCTCCTCCCGCCTTATTACTCCTTACTGTGTCCACTTTGAAATAAGTGAGGCCATGGCAGAGGTATATAGAGAACTAGTCTGTAAACTGACTAGACTACAGTAAAGTGTCTCATTCTGGCTCTCAGGCTAGAATTGCCTTAGGAAGTTTTGGGTTTGTTTTGATAACTAAATGGCTTAGAAGTAACATTTTTCAGTAAGAACTTGTAACATCTGTTCCCTGAATACCATGTTTAATGTTGACTAGACTCTGATTCCAATCTACAAGGATTAAGCTATTTTTAGTCTTTAAATATTTTATACTATTATTAACATTGGAAAACATTTGCCTCCAGATGACTAACTTCAGAGATGGGTTGCTTGTTGAAAGGGATGACATTGTGATAGCTTTAAATATTCGGTTGGGCTTGCCTTTCCAAACTGGCTGTCCCTGACATGTTAAGATGAAGACAAAAGTATTATTTATCATTGGTTTCTATTAAGTGTTGTAACTTTGTATGTCTCAGTTTTGTCTCAGTTAAGTTCATGATAAGAAAGTTGCTGACCATTTAGCATTTTTAGGAAACCAACCTAATGCAGCAAGCACCACTTAAGAAATCATTTCTTCTTCTTTTTGAGATAACTTTAAACTGTGAAGTATTTGTTACATGTAAGTAAGGGTTGATTTGAATCAGTGTGCCTTTTCTGGTACGTGTTTGCCCTAGGGTATGATTTGATTGCCCTATTGACTTAACCTGGCAACCCTGTACACTAGCTGCCCAGTGGTCCATGAGTCACGTAATTAAGCCAGTCATGGTGTTCACTAGAGCTAACCTGGTTGGATCTCTCCTACCACCTACACACATTCAGTCTTTTTTGTTAAGTGAGGGTGTTAAATAAATTTTCCCAGGTAATTTCTTAGGAACTTTCTGGTATTCTTCTAGCTGCTTTGTTTAAGAAGATAAAATTTCAGCTGGGTGGTGGTGGCACACATTTTTAAACCCAGCACTACTCAGGAGGCAGAGGCAGGTGCATCTCTGAGTTCGAGGCCAGCGTTGTCTTAGAGAGCTAGTTCTGGGACAGTCAAGGCTACATAGAGAAACCCTGTCTTGGGTGAGGGACACGATAAAATTTCTGTGTGTTTGATTGGAGAACTCTTCACAGACTTTACTGTCATCATACATGTTTAAGAGGTCTACACATCTCTGTTGATGATCTTAGCTCTTAAAAGTCATGAAACAGATGCATCTTACAATTGGCTAAGTAGAAATTGCAAAAATCCAAATGTACTTAGTATTACTGAAAGCAGTGGAAGATTATAATATCGGAAAGTCTTAGGAGGGAAACCCCCACAGGGTTAGAGCTGAGACTCATGCTGCACAGTCTCCCTGACATTACTTCAGTAGTTCACCTCTTTTATAACTTCTTCAAAAGGTATCAAGTCTCCTACATATATACCACTTTGAGATATAGTGCTTATCCAAATGATGTAGAAAGTTAGCACTGCTAATAGAAAAATCTGAAATCCAAAATGTTCAAAGGCCACTGTCAGGTTATAACTAATTTAATGCAAGTAGAAAATTTCTCATCTGAGTTTATGTTGACTGGACTCAGTTAAAATACAGGTCACACTAACAATAATGTTATGAAGAACACAGATTTAGATTTTCTGTAATGGGTGCTATGTATCATTAATGAATTTGTTTAAATATGGGTCTCATTCTCATGAGACAATCTCATTACAGGCATACAGATGTTCCTGAATCTGAAGTCAGCCCCATAGTAGTGTTTTCAACTTAGAAAAGGTGATTATAATAGGTATAGAATGGTTGGGAGATGCTCATCATTAAGCTTCTGTACCAGCCTTCGCTTGGCTCCTTTGACCGCTTGCTGTTAACCTCGATAGTGTTAGTAAAATGTCAGTCATCAAATGACAGTGCAGTTTCTGATGACTTATATACAGGTAATTAGAAAGGTAAGCTTCCTTTCCCCAAATCAAACCTCACGTTAAACTGGCAATCAGTAATTCACCTCTCTCCATGAAGAACAGGACAGGAAAAGAGTCCAGGATGTGTCTAGCCTTTGTCTTTCTTACTTTTGACACACTGTGGCAGAAGTATAAAGAAGTATATGTATATATATAAAATATATATAAAAATCGATATAAATCGATATAAATATATAAAAATCGATAGTGGCTTTATGTATTTGCATTGTTCTTTGGAAAGCAGTATGATGGTCATAAGGAACACCTTTAAATTTTTTTCTCTTCCCTCTCTTAGCAAGTGCTCCCCCCTCCCCCAAGAGCTCCGCTGCTCCACTTTTAGGTACCCTAGCATGCATTATGAGTGTTGCCTATGTCATACTCAGGGTTACTTGTGAAGAGAAAGGCTGCTGGTTTTTAATAAGCCAGATTTCAATGGTTTGCAGATTGAAACCGTTTCCTTTGCCCCTGTGTGAATCTAAGGTTGTCCCTGAAAGAGCATTTTCAGCAAATGAATGGGAATTTAAGGGGAACATAAACCAGGTTCAAGTTTTAGTTGTCTTTTAATAAAGACTGGCTTTTCTGGAGTGAGGGATTTTTTAAATATGACAAAATGTGTTATGGTGTAGTAGCAGATGATTAAACAGGTAACATACTGGCTTCCCAGAGTTAACAGATTACTCTATTTAAACCCTTTCCTTGATTTGCCCATGGAGTAGTCAGTAGGACAGTAGACTGTTTGGTTTGGTATTTGTGTACATATGTAAGTTGTAAGATCACAGGAGAAACTGATAGGTGAGGGTAATGAAGACTGTCAGGCTCAGAGGCAAGGGGTGTGTAGTAGAGCATGGTGGAGATGCTGCATACCATTTGACATCTTAATAGACTTAGTGTGTATACTGGGAGGGGAGCTGCTCAGTGGAGTTGGGAGGTCAGAGCTGTGGAGAAATGTAGGACTAAGTTCCAGCAATAGCTATATAAGTCTTTAACATGATGGCCAAGAGGATTACCAAAAGCAGTTGTGAAGTGATGCCGATGATTTTAAGTTGATTAGTCAGCTAGCTGAAAGGAGGAGGGAGGAAGGAATTTAGGGTAGGAACAGTCCAAGCAGAGGGTGGGGTCATAGAAGACCAGGACACAGGACAGACACAGAGCATTTCAAGAATGTGCAGGTTTGACTTGATGATTGAATATGAGAGGCCGAAGGGGAAGTGGCAGTTAAGTGTACTGGCCTCATGGTGCTGGGAAATGAGGCCCAACACTGAGCTACCATGTATGAGTAGAGCTAGAGAAACCATTCCAGTTGAGTGTCTGTCTGATCAGAGATGTGTACACATAGGTGTTCCTTGTGGGTAGTGGAACGGAGAGGAGAGCAGCCATCAGCTGCTCAAGGTTGTTTCCTTGCTGCTTGAGATCACTCAGCACATTTGCAGTGACTTAAGATGCCCATGATCCTCTCTCCAGGTCTGGTGAAACAAATGCTAGCCATGTTCAGCTTTCCTGTTTATGAGCACATCATTAAGCTTAAAGTGGAAGAAAGTTGGATAGTGTTGTAATTTAAAAAAAAAAAAAAAAGTGGCTCATGAGAGAAAGATGCTCTGTGACACATTTCAAGCAGAGAAAGGGGGTTATAAAAAGGGAAAGAGGAAGGGACAGACCTGCCTCTGTGGACAGTAGCAGCAGGGAGGGGGGATAACAGACAGAGAGAGGTAGAGGAAGAAATAGAGAAAGAGAAGGATGGGAGATGGGCAGGGCCCTTTTAAAAGGGAACATAGAGACTATGCTTAGGTGGTGCTCTTGGTGGCTACATTTGAGGATGTATCCTGTCATGTCAAAACCCCAAGGACAGGCCACTACAGATGCCTGAATACTAACAGATAGGTTCTAGAATCTGGTAGTTCTGAGTAATGTTGTATTCAAGGAGAATGTAGAGAAAACAGGTTTTATTCAATTTATGATCATGAATATCAACTTCCCAATCCTGGAGGTAAGACTAGTGAGGTGCCCCGGTGCTTTATAATGTGACTGTTCCTCTTTTGCAGCCTCTATGGAACAACTGAGCAATGATGACTGCTGTTCTGAAGTGTAATCTTGCTGCTATATTTTGTGGTTTGAAGAGAAGTAGGGTGCAGAATAAATTTGAGTCCTTACTGTATCCTGTGACTGTCCTCTGCCTTAATTCATAATACAATGCAATAAAGAGCTAATGTGTTTTCCATAATGGCATCTTCTGTTTCAAAGTCTTCTAAATGGTTACTCCTACCCCATTTTGATTTGTTGAAGAACTTAGTTGGGGACTGTCATGTTATTTACGTAGAAATCAAATCCCCAACCTCCAGCTTCATTGCCTCATCTCCAGTATTCTCTCCTAGGACTTCCAAGACTTAGGCTTGCCTTTCAGTGCTGGTGATCTGGAATTTACCTACCCAGATTCTGGAACTTGGGATTCCTGAAGGATAACTTCAGAATGGTGCCTTCCTTCCCTGTCTCAGAGGCACATTTGCTTCAGCCTTCTTTGTGACCTCAAATTAAACACAAAGCTCTTAAATGTGCTTAATCACAAGCTATTCTGTGGGTGAAGTCATTAAGTAAACATCAAGGTCTTAGAAAAATGCCTGTCTCCCTCTCCCACCATGAGACTTTAAAGTAGGAGTGGCTAGCAGAAGTAAAAGCTTCGAGGAGAACCAACCAGGTGTACACTGGTCAACCATGAGCCTTTCCAGCTACATGCTGTTGGGAAGTCTACAGCCTTAAACTTAGTAAACTGTGATGGGATTTCACAGAGCGCAGCCATTCTGTCCATTACTAGGGCTTCCCTTTGTTATCTGGACTAGACTTTTGTCATAATATGAAGTTACTGTAAAGCGACTGGCTATATGAGTTTCATGCTTTGAATGTTTTTTTTTTTTTTTTTTTTTTTTTAATTATCTAACTTTATGAGATGGCCTTTCTGTGTAGCCAGCCCCTGGCTATCCTGGAATCTGTTATGTAATGATCCTCTGCGTCCTGAGTGCTGGGACTGATTGTCAGAGGAGACCTTAAAAACTGGATTTTCATTTTGTAGTTCTTCTCTTAAGTGCTTATTTAGATGAGTTATTACTAAATTGCAAAATGAATGTTTTTTAAAACAGTCAATGGATATAAAAATAATTTTATATAAAAAGTTCAAATGTTATAATTTGGCTTTTTATTTCTTTTGGAGACAGCTCACACAGTCCAGGTTAGCTAAAGATAACCTTGAACTCTGATTTCCCTGCCTCCATCCTCTGCATGCTCTCAGTACAGGTGTGCATCACTGTGCACAGTTTTATCCGTGCTGGGTTGGAGTCCAGGACTTCTTGCATGCTAGGCAAGCACTGAACCACAACTCTAGCCCAAGTCTCTTAGCATTTGTTTTGTTTTTATTATCTTACAGCTTGTACTTTACTACATTTTTTTTAAAGCCACAAAACAATGAAGTTTTGACAGTTTGTGTCTAAAATTTTAAATAAACCACAGAAATAAGACCTGCCACATAAATCGTGATTTCAGTTTCTCTCATGAGTCAGGTTAGGTCCATTATTTCTCAGTGCTTTTCAGTGTTTACATTTGCTGCTGCATCTTCAGGAAAGCTGTGTTACTGTTAGAAAAACTGGAGCCCTTCCCTATGTTTAGATGCCTTGCTCAGCCCTGATACAGGGGGAGGAGCTTGGTCCTGCCTCAACTTGGTATGCCAGAGTTTGTTGACTCCCCAAAGAAGGACTTACCCCCACTGATAAGTAGAAGGGGAGGGCTGGGAAGGGAGGAGGTGAGGGGGAGGGGAAGGAGAGGAAACTGAGATTGGTATGTAAAATGAAAAATATTTTTTTTTAATTATAAAGAGAGAAAAAGTAGAAAAGAAAACTGGATCCATGTAACCCAGTAGATGTCACATTTTAATAGCACTACAGCGAGATTGGTTTAAAATCATACTTTAGCTTTCATTTTACAGTTTCAAGTGATGGTTGTGGTTGTGAAAGGTCCTAAGGTTCCTCCCATTCCCATTTGTAATTTGATGTGCAGTTACTAGGAAAGTAAATTTTCACACCTTTTCTTTTACTTTTAGGATTTTCTCATTCCGCATTTACCTTTGGTATAGAGAGCCATATAAGTCAATCCAATATAAATGGTGCCCTTGTCCCGCCTGCCGCATTGATCTCTATCATCCAGAAAGGCCTACAGTATGTAGAGGCAGAAGTTAGCATAAATGAGGTAAGGCGCATGAGTTTCGTTTCGGACACTGATTCCTCTTAAATTTGTTTGTTTATTCAATATCTGACTCAACTGTACTGGGTTCAGACAGAATAAAGTTCTAATGGATTCCTGATTCCTAATGTACCAGTCAGGTTGTGCTAGTTGTGCATGTGGGCTTCTACACAGTGGCCAGTGTCCCTAGATAATTCCTTTAGAGGGGGTGGGAGTGGCGAGGGTGGGACTGTATATGTGTGTATTTGTGCTTTAAGTAAGCACAAGGAAATAATTTTTAACACACAAGAAGTTTTGCTGTATAGTACTGGGAACAAATTGATGGCAAGCAGTTGGAAAGCCGTTGTTAGTGTCATGTTATCCTGATTATGAAAGCCAGTTATTTATAATGGATGCCCACTCTTAATGCTCAAAGCTGCATGTGTAAGAAGGGGGTTTGTTTCAGGTGTTGACATGATGTCGGGGCCTGGGGCAATCTTACTTGCTCCCTGATTCTATAGACCAGCTTTATAACACAGCCAGACTCATTCACGTTTGGACTGTATGGGTGGATTCTGGGAACATGAGGTGCCATGACAAGGATCTTAAGGTCTTCAAAGCACACACTGCTTGATCTTTCCTGGAAGTCTACAGAACTTTGCTGTAGCCAGAAAGTTTAATGTATTTCTAGGACTCAGAACATGTTAAGGGGTTCCCTTTATTTTTTACTTGAAAGGTGAACACCCCTCCCCTGTCCCTCCCCCTAAAAAGTAAGTAGAAGGATTTTTAGCTGTTTAAAGTGTCTAGTCTCTTGTTGGTATCCTCAAGGATGGATCCCTCATTGCCACAGTTAGCGCCATCTACTATGCTCTATACTTTTACCAAATGGCACACATCTAGATCACATATATGATGTGATTGTTACCCTGTAATGTTTAAGGAAAACCTGTAAGAAAAAGATCTGCCCCAGTTCAGTACAGGTGCATTTTTGTTTTTTTTTTTTCCTCCCAGACCTGGATTCAGAGTACTAATGGAGATATTGCCTTCTTGTTGTATGAGCTACTCTACTGACTAATGTCTTTTTACTAACATCCTTTATTACCTGAATTTGATATATTTGCATGTTATTATCTGTTTAAGCTTTTATGAGTAGCCTCTTACATTGCGTTTGTCTTTGTTCAGAGTTTAGTAGGACTTAAGTGAAGAGTAGAGGGCCATTTGCATCTGCCTCATTCAGGGTCATTCTTATTCCCTTTTCTCCATCTTGTTCAAATTCAGAAAGTGACCAGGTTTTTCTCAGAGTGAAGCCCTTCATTAGTGGAATGCATGTCACCCTCAAGGCTACATCTCTTTCTTCTTTCCCGGTTTTTCAACCTCAGGATGGCACCTTATTTGATGGTCGACCCATTGAGTCTCTGTCCCTGATAGATGCTGTTATGCCCGATGTAGTCCAAACAAGACAACAAGCCTACAGAGACAAGCTTGCACAGCAGCATGCAGCCGCCGCTGCAGCTGCTGCCGCAGCCACTAACCAGCAAGGGTCTGCAAAGAATGGAGAGAACACAGCAAATGGGGAGGAGAATGGAGCACACACCATCACAAGTAAGCTAAGCATGTTCAGAGATTCACAGAAAACACTTGTCCTGTCCCATCCTTAGAGTTGAAATAATACCTCTATCCCCTCCTTAGGTCATACAACTCAGATTTTATACCCAATGTTCCAAAAAATCTAAAGTCACTGTATATTCCTTTTCAGGTGTTTCTGAACCCTTTTTCTACTCTTAGAATTCTGAATCTGCATTTGATTTCTAAGTAAAATTTGTGCTGTTCTCTATTAAACATACAGTAAGGCTATGGCATTGAAGAATAAAGATGTCTCTCGTGTTATATGAACGATATCAGCAACCCCTACTGGCAGAAACTCAGAATAATGCTGTTATAGACAGTGTAATTCAGCCACGTTAGCTGAGGTTCACTCCCTTTTCACTCCTTTTCTCCCTTGCCACCTTCCATATCACATCTGTGTATATGAACATTCACACGCTTAGAACTAGTACTAGGATTGTGATTATCTCTTACAGAGATTGTTTCTTCCCATGATGCAGATAATCACACCGATATGATGGAAGTAGATGGGGATGTTGAAATTCCTCCCAACAAAGCAGTTGTACTACGAGGCCATGAATCTGAGGTTTTCATCTGTGCCTGGAACCCTGTTAGTGATCTTCTGGCATCAGGGTAGGTTCTTCAAAGGATCTTCAAGATGTTGGGTATTTTGTTTGGTTTTAAACAGGATTTACTATTTAGGTAAGACTAGTTTTGAACTGTTGGCCCTTCTGAGTCTGTGATTAATAGGCCTGCTGTACCATATCCAGCTCTACAATGCCATTTAAGGCTACCTCACTGAATGGACTGCCATGTATTTTATATATATTTCACTTTCCAGATGCTTGTTGTGTGCTTTTGGTCATGTTACCTTAGTAAATTAGTATTTCTTTGTGAAGTAACCTTAGAATTACTTGTTAGGAGCTCTAAAGTATAGAATAAGAAATATTAGAAATGTTTGTATGTGGTAGTCTGTTTCTAACTCAGATGCTAAATGTGTGGACTGAGTTCTGGAAAGCTGGAGAATGTCATGAGGACTTAAACCTATTTTTCAACTGTGAAGGTCTGGAGACTCCACAGCAAGAATATGGAATCTTAGTGAAAACAGCACGAGTGGTCCCACACAGCTGGTGCTTAGGCATTGCATACGGGAAGGAGGACAGGATGTTCCCAGCAACAAGGATGTAACTTCTCTAGATTGGAATGTGAGTGCTCTCTTGCTAAAGTGGTCTGTGAATGAAGGCATTTGAAGACTTGACTATACACTCAACCTGGCTCCAAATTTCTAAGATCAGATTTTTACTTTTTACTTTTTATAAAACCATTTTCATGGTATCATTTTGATGTCCTTCCACTCTACAACCTGCGTCCATCCTCATTCATGGGCGTCTGTGAAAATGTTCTGCAGAGGGTTGCTGTCAGTCCTACTGCACAGTGGTTATGCCCAGTGCTCACATTTGGAGTGGGCCTTTCAAAGATCATTGACTTCATCAGGGAAAGGTGTTTTGCTAGCCTCTGTTGACACTCACACATAGATAAGAGTCTCTTGTGCATTACATTAATTATGTAATGAACAAAATGTATTTCTCTGGCAGAGTGAAGGTACACTTCTAGCAACTGGGTCATATGATGGATTTGCCAGAATATGGACTAAAGATGGTATGTATTTTTCTAACTTTATTGATGGTCGAAGTTAGAAAGTTTGAAGTAATTTCAGTAATTTTAAAGTTTTTTAAATTTTTTTTATTTAGGTAATCTTGCCAGTACCTTGGGGCAGCATAAAGGCCCTATATTTGCATTAAAATGGAATAAGAAAGGAAATTTCATCCTAAGTGCTGGAGTAGATAAGGTAAATGAATACCTGCTAAGCTCTGTAACACTGTATTTGAAAGAAATCTTTTTTCTTTGCTGATAATCACTTTGACCGACTTCAGTGCATGCAAGTATGAATTTTGACAGTAATAGAAATAATTTCTTGTTGGTTTCCTTAATCTACTCATCATACTTTTTTTTTTCTCTTTATTTTTGCTGGGATTTGAACCTAATGAATGTCATCAGTCAGCACTTGTTGGGAACTGGCTCTTCCTCCTTCAGGCCCCCTTTACCACACACCCATATATTATCAAAGGTTTAAGGCTTTTTTTGATCTAGCAGAGAATAGGCTATTAATCAGTTGGGTGGTGAGGAATAAAAATATTGAAGATAACGTTCACTGTCCAGTTTCCTTCTGCCTTAATACAGTCAGGCTTCCATTCTTGCATTCACACACTATAAGGCCAGAGAAATTAATTTTTCTTTTCCTTTTAATCTCAGACTACCATTATTTGGGATGCACACACTGGTGAAGCCAAGCAGCAGTTTCCTTTCCATTCAGGTAAATCTTGACAATACACACAGATTCTGAAGCTCATTTCTGTTTCTCTAATTAGAGTGTTGGACTCATGGACCTTGAGTGTCAAACAGCATTCTTGGGACCAGTTCTCCTCTCAGGAGGTGCTCCACAGCTTTCAGATAGTCCTTTTCCATAGGTTTTCTGTGAAATGTACTGTTAAGGAAGCAGCCATATGGTATGGTCGGGGTGGTGCTATAGAGTTGGATGGTCTGCCATGACTGAATGAACATTCTCCACTTGATAAGCTCTCAGGTTACTTAACCTTTTGAGCCTTCTTTCATAATAGCAGGGGTCATTGAGAAACCCAGGCTGAGTTAGTAGAAACAGCAGTATGTCTCCTCCTGACCTTGGGCTCCTGACCCCTCTGCGTATTGGTGAAGAGGAGGACATGTGCAGGGCACTGGAGTGCAGCTTGTCAGAGTTAGCCTTGTGGTTAGGGTGAACCTGAGGGCAAACTGAAGAGAATAGGATTCCCAGTATGCCAACAGTCACATGCTGCTGAGCAGGGTGGCCACAGCCACTGGCTGATGCAGGTTGCATCCCCTGGAAGTCATACCTAGCCAAGTGTGAGACTGAAGTGAAAGATGGGCTTAGGAAATTTCAGTGCAATGCAAATGGGGAAACATCCTTCACCTTCCTGTTTCTTGTCTCTAAGTGGGGTTGGTGACTATCAGAGTTCAGAAAGTAGGTTTTAGTAGTTCGGCAGAGCATACGAACTGTATCATACTGAGCCTATTATTTCGCATGGAAACCCCTTCACCATGGTTGTCAGAAGTGTGAAGACAGTGTTCTCCATGTGTTCACACTTAACCCAGTCATGCAACCCTTACCTTGATCTGTAAGGCTAATTACAGAGTCATTGCTGCTTATTACGGGTGGAAAGAAAAGAAATCTGTAATCATCTCTGACCTAAAATCAAGCTACACACAAAATCCTAGCCAACTTTTGGACTTTAGAGATTTTAAATTTAATAGTTTTGAGTCATTTGACTTTTCTTAAGAAGGAATTTTATAAGAATTATTTAGAACAAAATATATTTGCTAATTATGTGAAGTGTCCTTGTTTTGCTGGAGTAGTTAACAATGGGAATGGCTCTGATGCATCATTTATCTGAGTTATAATCTGTAGCATTCTTCCACAGGCAGCTCCTTGCTTGGCCCTGGCAGTGTTTCTAAGTGAAATTTAGAAATGGGTGTTACTCCAGGGTCACCAGTGACTCACTTGGCTTAAAACAAAAGCAGTCGTAGAACTAAAACTTCTGTCCATCATATATGCACAAGTAAATAAAATAGAAATAAAAAGAATTTATCACCAGGCTTGACTTTTATTGGTTACACAAAAGAAAAGCCAAGACTAAGTGTTCCAGTGCACAGTTATTGAGCACAGTGATCACACAGCTGACAGTTATTGGCATTTTTGATACTTAGATAGCTTTATTTTTTAAATTTTTTCTCTGTACCTTAAAAAGTGTAAAGTAGACTCAGAGAGATGGCTCTGTGGTTTAGATCACTGGCCAATCTTCCAGGGAATCTGGGTTTAATTCCAAGCACCCACATGATGGCTCACAATTGTTTATCTCCAGTTCCAGGGGATCTAACATCCTCACACAAACAGACAAAACACTAGTGCACATTAAAAATGGAAAAAAAAAAAGTGAATATATAAAAAAGTGTCAAAAAATATTTACTGCTTAGTGTTCTTAATGATTAGCCATGCTTCAGAGGTAAGGCTCCTGTGTGACACACATGTACACATTCCTGTGTTCTTTTCTAGCCCCAGCACTGGATGTCGACTGGCAGAGCAACAACACCTTTGCATCTTGTAGTACAGACATGTGCATTCATGTCTGCAAATTAGGACAAGACAGACCTATCAAAACATTCCAGGGACACACAGTAAGTTTTTTCCCTCCTGTAAAATGGTTATTTTGAGCTAGTAATATTATAGAATAGTTTTTGAGTATACATATTAAATACCTGTTCTGTAAAGTGAAAATATAAATATTTACTGCTGTTTTTAGAATGAAGTAAACGCTATCAAATGGGACCCAACTGGCAATCTCCTGGCCTCGTGTTCAGATGACATGACCTTGAAGGTAATTCAAGTAGTGGATGCTTTAGGGTGCTATCCCATGTGTGGTTGGGCATTTTAAGGTTTTCTTGTTGTTGTTGTTGTTGTTGTTGTTGTTTTTGTTTGTTTTGTTTTGTTTTTGTCAAGGTCTCACTGTGTATGTAGCTCTGGTTGTCTTGGAACTCAACTATTTAAACCAGGCTGGCCTTCAACTCCTGAATGCTGGGATCAAAAGTGTGTACTACCTACGACATCTGACTTAAGGCTTTTTTAAATGTCCTTTTGATGTCTAAAATCTAAATGAAGACTTTTCTAGCTTTTTAATGTTTATCCCCCTCCCCCAAATACATACTTCAGTATAGTAAATTCTACTTAAAAAGCATACAGTATTATGCCGCTGTACTTGTCAGAGTTCTCACTAGTAAGGAGATAATTAGGAGCATACATTACTATGTAAGAGATGGATGAGATTTTTATTCTCTGCTGTCTTTTAAACTGGATACCCAGGAAAGCCTATGTGTTAGTTACTTTTCTATTGCTGTGCCAAGACACCATGATATTGGCAACCTATAGAAGGAGTTTATTGGTTTAACAGTTTCAGAGGAATGAGTCCTTGACCATTATGGCAAGGAACATGTGGCAGGCAGGCATGGCACTGGCTTATATCAACAACATGATACAGAGAGAGAGAGCTAAATGTGAATGGTGTGGGTTTTTTTAATCAAAAAGCCCATCCTCGGTGATAACACATTGTCCAACAAAGCCCCACTTCCTAATCCTTCCCAAATAATTCTATCAACTAGGGACCAAGTGTTTAAATATATAAGCCCATGGGAGCTGTTCTCGTTTAGACCCCAGCAGGCAGCCATGTGGGTTCAAACTTAAAGCCGAAGGTCTGAGAATCTGGAGCGCCAGGGCCATAGTTCAGATAAGTAGTGAAGCTAGAGAAGACAGTGGTTGCTATCTACATAGAGAATGCCGTCTGCTCTGTTCTAATTGACCAGTATGGTTAAATAATACTTAGACAAATGTCTGAATTCTCCATGACCCAATCAAGTTGGACAGGGTGTTAGTTTTCCAAGAACACAATCTGATGTGATCAAAAGCAAAGCATAATACCTTTCATATGACAGGTAGTGAAAACATAATTGTGAGGTAAAGACTATAGCCTTATGCTAATCTCTAGAATGATAGAATGTACCTCCTCATGCTACACATGCTTTCCTGAAAACATTGTATCCTCAGTCTTACACTATCAGAGACTGTAGTGGCAACCCTTACACATATGATAGTCGTTCAGGGAAAAATCACTTCTTTCACTATTGTACAAGCTAAGTGTTCCTTTTCCTCCCTTCATCTCAAGGGTCACATGGAAGATTTGGGTATGCTAAGAAAGCATGCCAATGCTGAACTGCATCATTACCCTTTATTTTATTTTATTTTATTTTATTTTATTTTGAGTCAGAATCTTACTGTATAGACTATGCTGGTCTTGAGTTTGAGATCCTTTATATCCTCCCAAGTACTGTGTGTAGGCCTATGCTACTGCATTAGCTTAATTGTCTTGTCTTTGTGATTTTTACTCGTGCATATGCATTAAAGCTTGGAATATTAAAGAAGGTCAATATCCAGAGAAACTCGTATCATGGATTGAGTTTGCAAGGTGAACAGCCTGGAATTAGACATCTCAGGCTAAAGATTGGAGCTTTTTTTTTTTTTTTTTTTTTTTAACACTACAAAGAATTTTGGGTCATGGAGGATTTCAATGCAGAAGTAGAATGGGTGGTGTGTAATGAATAGCAGGTGATATGATGATAAACCTCAAGAACAGAACCCTTAGATCAAGAAGATGACCAAAGTATATAGAAAATGTAAAGAGTATTGCTAGGGATATGTCAAGCTTGCCAGTGCTGTTAAAAAGACCAAAGAAAAATGTAGAAATATATTGACCGTATACATTTAAGCTACAAAGTATTGTTCTATTAGCTGTTTACTGCATTTTTTGTGAATTCGTGTGCGTGTGTGTGTGTGTGTGTGTGTGCGTGCACGCTCAACTGCTCACACAAGTGCTCTATCACTGAGTTACTATAACCCTAGTCCAAGGACTGTCTAGTCTTAGGATTTGTTTACAACTTTTGAAAACAACTGCAGTGAATTAATTCAGCCTTTAAGTTTTGTAAAAAAAGGAGTTTTTTAAGAATTCAATACATTTTATAGAGTAATATAAAATGTATTCAACTACTTTTAAATTTCTTTGTAGTCATTTCCTTGATATTTGGTTATATGACTTATTTTGTACTGAAAAGGTAGTACTTTTAAATGTATTTGTTGTATGGAAAAATTACCCCCCCCTCTTTTTTTTTTTTTTTTTTTTCCTTTTGGTAGATTTGGAGTATGAAGCAAGATAACTGTGTCCATGATTTGCAAGCACATAATAAAGAAATTTATACCATTAAATGGAGTCCAACAGGACCAGGGACAAATAATCCAAATGCCAACCTAATGCTAGCAAGGTGATGTGTCTGTTTCACTTTTCCTATTGTATCTCTCAAGAATCAAAATTTTGGAAAACTATGGTAGAAAACGTGGAACATATCTTGAGGGGAATGTATTTCAATGGGAACCTTTAAACATGGGATTTTTAACATTAATATTTCAGGATTTAATGCCCTCTTCTTTTTAATCTGTTAAATAAAACCCAATAATTAGGCTTGGCTTGTGTTTGTAATCCAGCACTTAGGCCTGTGTGCCTAAAATAGTAATCAATTTGTGCTCTAAAGTGAGACTCTATTTCACCAAAGCATACAGATTATTGGGGGCATAGGATAATATATTTTTTTTTTTTTTAAATCCATAGCTTTTTGGGTTTTTAAAGAGATAGGTGAATCACAATATACAGTCAGTTTGATATTCAAAACCATGGATTGGTAACTAGGACTATTGAAATTACAGTGACTGGTCAGGAGCCAGGTGCTTTCAGCTTTTTCCTGTTTTCCTTTCCAGTTACTGTAATACCTGGATTTTTAACAGTGAAATCTGCTAGCCCTTTAGGATTGGCAAGATGTGGGAGGCTGGGGTCAAGGCTAAGAGAATATTTGATTACTTATAAAACTATTTTCCCTTCTGTTTTCAGTGCATCCTTTGATTCTACAGTTAGGTTATGGGACGTAGACCGAGGGATTTGCATTCATACTTTAACAAAACACCAAGAGCCTGTTTACAGTGTGGCTTTCAGTCCTGATGGGAGGTATCTGGCAAGTGGTTCTTTTGACAAATGTGTGCACATCTGGAACACACAGGTATGTCCCAGTAATTCAAACAGCTAGAAGCATTTACCTATTTACTTACATTTTGGTTATTTTTCATATGACATCAGTTTAATGCTTAGTTTTAAAAACCTAAGAGTACTTTGGAGCACTTAATAGCTAAATTAACATTGGCTGAAAGTTGCATTTTTATGTGCAAGTCACAATTTAGAATTAGATGTTTTGTCCTGTTATTTTATTCTTGAATAGCATAGTAGATATGAAGAGAAGAAGCTTATGAGCACTTGACATTTGATGAGGTTAACAAACAAGATTGCATGACTGAACCAGGTTTAACACTCTGCTTCCTTTTCAGGGATGATACTGTAAAGAGCCTCCCCCAAAATAGAAGCCAGTGTGTTGCTTTTGCTTTCACATTTACAGTTTTTCAGTGATGAGATTTTGTGCCCTGTACTTTGCTCTCTCTGTTCCTCAGGTCTTTGTTGGTGTCTGACATACTAACACACCTTTTGGCAACCCTTTCTGTAGTAGATTTCCACTGTAGTTACTTTCATGAATTACTTGCTATAAACCATCACATTTGAGTGTTTTCCATTAAGTTCTATATCCTGTGGCTTTGGAAGGTCTGCACTGAGGAACTTTGTCCGGCTCTGCCCTCCTGCCCCACAGTAACTATTGTTAGTAGCTTCTTCTTTATCCTTACTGAGCTGCTTATTGCACAGAGCACCGTGGCTCTTGTAGGTCACACTCAGCATAGGTCCAGCTACTAGGTAGAGGATGACATCTCAGTGTGGAATGAAGCTGTGTCTCCTTAACACACTTAAGGGTGTGTAGGCTGACTTCTGGGCATTTTTAAAGATTCATTTTAATTTTTCTTTAAAAACTAGCATTGAAACTAAAGGGTTTTCTTATGCTACTTTATGCATATTTTGTTTTTGCTGAGGGTGTTTCCCACTCCCCTCTCTGATCCTTCCACCCAGCCCTACCTTTACCTCCCCCTCTGCTGCCATTCTGTCTTCATGTCACATGGTTTTTATCTCCCCCCCCCCCTTCATTAAGATCTCTTTAATCCTTTCTTATAATCCCATCTATAATGTTACTAGGGCATGGCGTGTACTCCATCCACATAAATAAAAATGAAAATCTAGGGTTCTCGCAAAAGGAAACATGTTATATCTGTCTTTCTGAGCCTGGCATATGTTGCTTAACAGTGATTGCCATTTCCACCCATTTTCCTATAAAATGTCATGGTTCTATGTTTTTCTTTAAGGTTACATAAAATTCCAATCGTATGCATGCTTTCCTTTTCTCTCATATTCATCTGTTGATAAACATCCAGGCTGGTTTCATTTCTTGGTCATCTTGAATAGTACAGCAATAAACATGGCTATGCATGTGTCTCTCTAGTGTGTTGACTACGTCCTTCTCATGTGCACTCATGATACACCTTCATGTTCTGCTCTTCGCGCTTTGATTTCTGTAGTTGTAAGACTAGTTTGGACTGCCAGCATGTTGACATTTGTTTTCTTCCTGACAGCCTAAGGAACTTGGAAACTCAAAGTAGTTTTAGTTCATCTTTCTCTGATGACCAAGGATGTTGAAAATTTAGGAAAACATTTATTGGCCATGTATGTCTCTTCTTTTGTCAGTTAGTCATTCAGTTGACTGGATGACTTATTTATTTGGTGCTTAATTTTCTTACAAATGTATTCTCTATTTTTCTGTCTGAAGTATAGTTGGCATAGATTTTCTCTCATTTCCATTTTTCTGTCTCTTCTTTGATGAGTATTTCCTTTGCTGTACAGAAACTTTCATTTCATGTAATCTGCCTTATCAGTTCTCAGAGTTCCTTCTTATGTAGTTGAGGCTCCTTTATGATCATGTCCTTTCCTTTTTCAACTTGATTGTTGGTAGCTTTGGGTTTTTGAGAGGTCTTGTTTTGTTGAATTAGCCTTGAACTCATCTGTGCTCCCTTCCAAGTGCTGAGATTAGAAGTATGTTCCTGGTTTAAAATAAAAATATTCTAGATAATGTCTTACCTCTATTTCATTTTTTCTTTATGAATATGTGCCAAACATTCTGTTGTTATGAAATACATGTTTAAAACAACTATTTCCACGTTTTGACTTTGTGTTCCTAAGAGAGCACTGGTGCACCCAGACTAACTCCTGAATACTGAGTAATGATATATGTGGGAATGGGCATGAGTGTGAGCAACACAACATCATCTTCAGAATTACTTTTTTAGATATTTTGCCATGTTTCTTGTAGATATCTTTCTTCTGATTCTTAAAAGGATTTCAACTAAATTGTTTTGGACACAGCTAAAGTGTGTAACTCCTGTCTGTATCAGTCAGGAAGAGCTGTCAGCCATTCCCATAGAAATTATATACTGTTTGGTGAAATTGTACATAAATGGTATGATGTGCTACATATTTTTTAAAGCTTATGATTTGCACTAACATTTTCTGGTTTACAATCATACAAGTTCATGGAGATCTAATGTAGCGTGTATGTTTATGCCAGCCCTCCAGTCTGGGCCCATAGCTGCGCCAGCCCCAGATAACACTCAGAGACTCTGTATTTGATATAATCCTGTTGGCCAATTACCATTATTGTTTATGGGCTAGCGCTGTCTTAATTATTAACCCAGTTCTACTTATCTAAGTATTTCCACGTGGTCGTCTTATCGGGGAGCCGCGGCGGGCATCCTGCTTCTTCCCTGGGCTACATCTCGATCTTCCCTACTACTTCCTCTTTCCTCCTCCTAGTCTCCTAGCCCTGCCTATCTTGTTTCCTATTGGCCACAGAGCTTTATTAACCAGTATGAGAAACATATATACAGAATAACATCTCCCATCATTCTAACATAGTGGTTTGGTTCATTTTGTTATTGATATGCAATTGAATCAAACCTTTTCTGATGCTTATATGAACTTTATGTTGAGTTTCTGCATATCTGTGTGTGTACATGTTTGTATGCTCACAAAGGAAACTCTGGGTTCATGATTTATCCATTCTCAACTGCTACCAAGAGAACCCATAACACTTTGTACTTCCATATTTCTTGTATCCTAAATTCTCAGTCTCCTAAACATTTTTGTGATTTGGTAGATGTAATCATATTTATTTACACATTGAGTTGTACAATATGTTTAAAGTAGACAGTACAGCTCTGTTCTTTTGTCATTATTGGTAGTTGGTGGTCTTTGTATGTTCTGGGCACACTTTTGTCCTAGGTGTGAATGAATTGATCTTCCTTTCTGTCTTCTTCATGGAGAACTTACCATATCACTCTTTTAAAAGAGTGCTCAGACTGGTGCTTCTTTTAGCTTTGTATATAAACACATATTTGTTTATGTCACTGGAGTCTCTAAATTCTCCCCCCTCACCCCCCTACAGTGTTTAAGCTTGATTTTGTTTGTGGTCCCTCTGGTGTTGATTTGTATGGTATGATATACAGGTGGATAGGCAGTTGTCTTGTCATCATTTATTGTCCCCTTGCTGTTACCACATATACCATGTCTGTAAAGCATGTACATGGTTGTTTTGCTGTTGCTCCTTGCCTCATAGTTAGAAGATTATACTAGGACCGTAGTGGGGCCAGGCGGCATGCTGCATTTCTAGTTCCCAGCTATCTTTTGTGCCTTTGGTACATTTGTGAATAGCTGAATCCACATTGCAGGCCTAACTAACCACTCTCATGGCATGTGTCTTGGTCCTTGTCATCCTTCACATTTTCTGTTCTTGGCACTTTGGTCTTCACCACTTCCCAAAATAGATGTATTTATGGATTATTATTATTTTTTTTTTTTTTGGCCCCAATAAGTCTACAGTTTGCTTTGCATTAATTACATAAGAGTATGCTGTATTCATTTGTTTGTCTTTTATTTCTTCAGTAAATGTTTATGATTGCTCTGGAGTGCCTTGTGATTTTTACATGTGTGTGACTGCTGTCTTTTAAAATATATGTCCTTTTTAGTTCTTCTGTTTAGTTGTTCATTTAGTTGCTAAACGTTTAGAAGATTTTCCAATTAGAATCCATGGTGCCACAATAATTTTAATGAAATGTAGCTCATTTAAGGTATGTGGTCAGCTGTCTGCTGTTCACTGTTTTGAATCCTTTTACCTTTTTAAACTTGAGTGAAACAGCAGGTGGTATCTGTGGGTAGGAACAGGCTTTGCTGTCCTCCTGTAGGGTTATTCCTTTGTGTTGTTCATAGTGTATCTCCTGAGTGTATGACACGTGGGACCTGGGTCTTGTTCCAGCACACAGGTGAGATGATGTGACCTACTAACCTTCACCATCACCTGTGGCCATATTTGGATTCATTATTGTCTTGCTTCAGTTTAGAGATATATTTGTAGACGTTCTTTATGTAGGTAGGTGGGTAGCTAGTTTGGGCAGGTGGATGGCTATTTATTTTAACCTTGCGTTCATCCACATGCTGTAGGTCAGGTTTGCCTTTTATGCCTCAGTTACTTTCCACCTTGCTGGTTGCTCCTTTCTTTTCTGAGTAGCCATAGATACTTATGGCTACTGTACTCATCTTTTTCATCAGTCTTAAACTATGAACACGTTTAGGAAAGAGGGAAATTTGTCAGATTTCAAACAAATTTCTCTGATCACACTGCATCTGTGGTTTGAACACAGTGTTGGGCTGAATCTGAAGACAAAGTTAAAGCAAAGGTGTTCGGGTGTGTATGCTAGGATACATTGCTAGGTGGTCAAGATGTGTGAGCATATGGCAGAGGAAACCCTCAGGTCACCCACCACTGAGCTGTAGTGCTTACTATGCTTTGTCAGAGCAAAGCACCTTTATAGTTTCTAGCTGCCACTGTACAGCTTCCACTGTCTGCCTTGTGGCTCTACAGGATAGTACATTTCTGGTCTGATTTAGTTCTTCAGTTGCAGCTGGACTTTTGTTCTTGGTGAGGAATAAAATAGCTATACTTAGAATTGAGCTAAGAGAATGAATGGGATTGTTAATTCCTGGACACATAAAAGGAATTCCTGGAACATCCTTTGACAAGAATGTGTACCTCTTTTCTTCTTCTACCTTCCTTGGACTGTCCCTGACTCCCTCATACTACTCAAGGAAACATGCCACAGACAACATGAACACAGTGTCTTTCTTATTTTTTACACTTCATCTTTGTGATACAAAATGCATACACCCTTCAGTAACAAGTATACTTCATATCCTGCATTGAATGTTCCACTTAGTAGGGAATGGTCACAAACACTAGAGAAACTTTGCTGGAACCATCCCTTCAAAATAGTCTGATCACATCTGTTAAGAGGTACCATAGCACATTTTTTGGGGTCTCAGAACCTGACTATATTTTTAGTTGAAACCAAGCCCCACCTCTGATTGCTAGAAATAGTGCATCACAACATATTTTTTTATTTTGACTCATTCTCACACCCAGTCTATTTACAAATTATTGTCTTTGACAGTTTATCTTGCCTATATACTGTTTTTAAATTACTTTATTCTAAATCTATACTAATTACTATAACAATTCTACTATGCTAGCCTCCTAAATGGTTTTCCCTCCCCCCACTTTTTTTCTCTCTTTTCCTTTTTAATATTACCACGTGGTAACTATACATAGGTTTCATTATGATATATATGATGTGAGGTATTTTGATCAACACCCCACCACCACCTTTTTGTCACATTCTCACCGACTCCTTTCCTCTTCCTAGTTAGTTCTTCTCTTCCTTTAATGGCATTTGGGGACTGGAGAAGACTGAATGTAAATAGAGTTACTTGTAGGAACATGGGCAAGGTACATCACTGAAGAAAATGGCTCTTCCTCTCTAATCAACCGCCAGCTGCTTATAGACCCTTGAGGGGTGGGGAGTCTCATGCATCACTCTGCCACATTATTGTTTTCTCATCCCAATGTTTTGACTTCTGTAACGATTCTTTGGGTCTGTTTTTCATATTTTCAGACAGGTGCTTTAGTTCACAGTTACAGAGGAACAGGTGGGATATTTGAAGTTTGCTGGAATGCAGCAGGAGACAAAGTTGGAGCCAGTGCATCAGACGGTTCAGTGAGTACACTCATGAATTTTTAGAGAGAAGGGTGCATGTTGAGAAGGGTGCATCATGGTCTTTGCAAAATAAAAATTTTAAAGAAGATGTTGACATCATCCCAACCCTGTTCCCTGGGCTACATGTGCTGGATATGTCATTGCCTTTGACTAAAATAAAACAGGGTGATTTTTTTCCAGAGTCTTTATAACCAAGTAATGAGCAATTTTCACTGTAAATCTTCATTTGTGTAATTAAATGTAGTGAAGTATCTTGTCTCAGTGATTGGCATTTTTAAAGCTCCTTCCCCAGATCTCCTTTTAGTGGAGGGAGTGTTGAAGTTGTGAAATTGATACTGATTTCTTCATGGAGATATTTGACACTGAGACCTTTGGGGTGCTGTTTAGTAGGTTTTAAAAAATGGTAGTGTGGCCTCCACTATGATAAAGCAAGAGAAGCTGCAGAGTCCCGGGGCTATTGAGTGAGTTGGTCTCCATAATTGTGATGTCTTTTATTAAGATCTGAGAGCTTTGTATGCTTCCCACCCCCCTTTTACTGACTATAAAGATTAATTCCTAAAAATTACAGCACCATTTCTTCAGTTACTATAGCTTGTGGGGGCTCAGTTAAGTCGTTTTCTATGATTTGTTGCTTTGATTTTATGAATATTCAGCTTAGAAACAGATTGTAAATTACATTGTGGTCTATATACAAGGTAAGTTTGAAATGTATTTGTTGCAATCTCTTACAGGTTTGTGTCTTAGACCTTCGGAAATAGCGTTACTAGTTGGAAGCCATGGACCGACTATGAATGTGTACATAGCCACAAGACTATCCCTGACCCACATACTGCTATAGTCCCACTTGAACCATGGCCAGTCCACTACAGCCAAATGTAAGAGAAGTATATACATGCAGTGTATATGAACACAGCTGCACCCTGAAGATGACAGTCTCATCCCAGCCTGTGAATTCTGCTCACCAAATGCTGGGATCTAACCTGCTGTGCCCCTAAGTAGCATTTAGAAGTCTGGATATGAAAAGCAGAAGAGATGGACAATGCGTTATAAGAGCAAACCACACATGTACCAGTTTTGGATATTAATGACAGCCTTGTTTCTCCCCTTTAAATCAGCAGACACCATGGATTATATTCTTTTCCCCCTTCAGTAGTGCGCAGTTTGTATGTACAGAGAACGTGGACTTATCAAAAAACTCGCGGCAGTAGTTTGTTCTTGCTTTCAAGTTTGTTTTGGTTTAGATTACGGATGCATGAAATAAGGGAGTGAATCATATTCTTTTACTTTTCCTCATCTTTTAAACAAACAAAAAATCTTAAAAAATATTTTACTGCATTCTTTGGAAAAGGTAGATGTTTGGTACATTTTATGGCTCCCAGAGCATATATTCAGTCGGTGCATATTGTGGGGGAGTTGAAATTAAAGGAAACCACATGACATCTGTCATGTCACTCATCAGCAAAGGGTATTACGTTATCTTTTGTTTTTTTTTCTTTGTGTGTGTGTGTGTGTGAAATGGCTTAATTAAAATAGTTTCTTCTTGGGGACGTATTTCTGCCAATTTAAGAATAGAAGGGCACAATTTTTTTTTCTTAATAACATAAAGAGAGAGATTAAAAAACAAAACAAAACAAAAAAGCAACTTTCCAATGTTTCATAGCCATAGCTAAATTATGGTCAAGATGTGCACTATTGTGAGAAGGGGCAATGTAGTTTGGGGCTTTTTTTTTTTTTTAAATTTTTATTTTACCATTTGTCTGTTTTTACTTGTTTCTTAAGAGATTAAAATGTTTCTGGATAAGGATTAGCTTCTCAAAGTGTCCATCATTCTGTATAGAAGCTTAAATACGTAATGTAACCAGATTCCAGTATTAAAAAAAAAATCTCTCATGTTATTTTTCTTTTTACAAAGCAAGATTACAGCATATAACACTGCCATCGCATGGCAAAATGCTTGCTACCTTAGTTTTAAAAATAACTTTTAAAGGCTTGCTTCCAGGTGTTTTTGAGTAGCAATGACTGAGGATTTAGGGACAAGTGTGGTTGCTGTGCCATTCTGCCCTAGTCTGTGGCGTCGAGGCTGCGCTTTGTCAAAGCAATGTAGACCTAAGCTGCTGCCTTCCAGTAATCACTACTACATCATGTCTTTTACTCTGTTCATATCAAGTTTGTTTTTAAAGATATAATATCCAATCAGCTAAAAGTAAAACCTACAAATATTCACCAGAGGCTATTTGTGGAGGTGGTTAACAGGACATTTGAGATTAACAGAACCAAGGCATGTCGGTTCTGAAGAGAATAGTTGTCAAATTTATATCTTTAAATTTTTATTAAGAGAGTGCTTAGTAGATTTATAACACTATTTGTGTCCGTAGTTATTTTGCGGCCTTTGACTCCTAAGTCGCACCCTGTGTTCTCTCTAAGTGACTCTAACCCAACTCTGCAGCTGCAGTGCTTGGTATCTGCTGCTTTGCTCTTTATAAAACAGCATTGATTGATGCAAGTCTTGGCTTCACTAAGGTAGGGTGGCATTTGCTTTTGGTAAAGAAGATGAATACACTTAAATTTTACTCTGCATTGTTATATCTCCCCCTTTGTTGTTAGTGGGGACTATGATACTGTAATAATATTTTTAAAGTTTGCATCCAGAGAGGCAGTCATTTATGGTTTGTGCCAGGTGGTTTTTTTAGGGTTGGATCACACTGAGGTATTTAGAGCTCACTGCTCTGGGGTTCTGTAGGAAATCTACAATGCCGAGTGTCTGGCACTTGAGATTCTGCTTTTACTGCCAGGGGGTCACATCTGTTGGCCTCTGTTGTTGCTGTTTAAAAAAATATATTAAAAAAAATAAAAAATCTGTGCAATAATTTATAAATGTGCTCCCAGGAATAGACACAAAAGTTTTGAGTATGCCTAAGCTGCATTTCCTTCAGCGATGCATTTGTCAGTTGCACTGAATCTAACCTAGTCAGAAGTGATTGCTGATAGTGCTTTTGTATTTTGATATGGACATTTTATTCATTTGCATACAGTCATTGACATTCTTCCCAGCTGATTCAAAGACAGTCACAAACCTGCAATACAGCTGCCATAATAACAGCTTTTATGATATTGTCTTGCTTCCTGTTGGGTGTGTTTGTTGGTTTGTTTTCTTTTTCTAATTTTTTGGCTATTTTACTTTAGCACCTAGCTGTGATAGAATTTCTAACAGAGTGTGAATGCAGAGCTTTACTATTCTAAGGCCTCAGGTTTTCCTGTGCCGGCTTGTCTGAAGGTGTCCATCTTTAGGCTGGTTCTTCATGAGCGTAGGACTGTGTGCTTTGCTGCTGTTCTCACTGTCACTGTAGCCTGCTGACGTGCCACAATGCTGCTCCACAGACACCGCCCGGTGTGTCCACCAGAGCAGCCAGTTGATCGCGGGAGACCATGTTTCACAGCATATGAAATTCTGTCTTGGGGTTCTTACTTTCCCTCTTGTCTTTCTCTGAGAGCTTACTCTGAAGATTCTTGGAGTGTAGTAGTCTTTATACGGTGTTCATTTAGATCATTGTTTTATATTCTACTGTAAGCAACTTAATCATAAGGAAAGAGAATAAGGAGACTTAAATGAATACTTTTTGATTAAAGTAGAATAGAGGGAGCAGCTGCCACCCTTAAAAGGCATGAAGGGATCTGCTCTCCATGTGGGAGACCCCTGGAGATGTATATTTGCCCCATTCCCATTTTCTGTGATCAGGTAATATTATTATTCACTTTTCAGATGTCTTTAGGAGTGGTAAGTGAATAGATCTTAGAGTATAGCAAATTCTGTTTTCATAAGTTATCCTCTAGGTGAGTATGTTTTAGGATTAAACACCTTTTACAGATACTGAAAGTGCCTCCTTTTATGGTATTAAAAAAAAAAAGACCAACAAATTATGGTGCAAAAGTAATCAATAGATTGAATCACATGAAGGTTTTTTGCTTTTTGACATAAAAATGTCAAGAGACAGGCCAAAGATTTGTACTTTTCACTTATAAAGCACTCCTTTTTTCCTTAAGATTATTTCTGTCAAATCAGATTTAATGAGAGAGTACTATTTTTAAGGAGCTATCTGTTTATGTAGAATGATTTTGTTAAAAGAGTAATGTAGACTATGAATGAGGAGCAGAGGCCCATGGAGGACTGGGCATTCTGCTGGTGAAAAGAATAATAGGTGACCAGGCTTCTGCAAGCAGACATGACCAGTTTGACCAGATGCATAGGAAAACCATCTCAGACAGTGCTGTCTTGCTCTTATTTAAAAGACCATTTATGTTTTTGTAAGTGCATTGCACATTTCCACAAAAGCTGGATTCCCACGAGCTAAGAGTGGTACTTGCACAGTTGCTGCATAAATCCTGCCTCCGTGGACCAACATCGTGGCACACCAGCAAAAGCCAGCATTTGGGGGCTAGCAGCTAGCCTACAGAGACCCTGAGGGTGGTTTTGTTTGTTTTTGATTCCCTCCTTTTGTTTGAAATCAGCAAGGAGGGAAGGTATGAACTAATCCTTCCAGTAATAGCTCTGAAGTGTCTGTCACGTTTAATACCCAGTTGTTTAATACATGATTCTAGTTGAATGTAGAAGGGAGAAAAAAAAAAAAAAAAAAAAAGGAAGTGCTCACATTTTAATCCACTCATTCAGAATGTGATATCTCCTCCAGCAGTTCTGAGGTGTCGATAGCATATAGCCTTTATTTCTGCCATCTGTGACAGTGTTGAAGAAGGGTGAAGGGTTTTCTTTCTTTTTCTTTTTTTCTTTTTTTTTTTTTTTAACCTAACAAGCTGTTTATCATGTTTTCTTTGGAATTTCTGGATAAGTTGTAGAGGAAACATTCTGCATGTTGTATCTGGTGTACTTTTTCATCTCATTACAGACAGGTAGACTTCATTATGTATCTCTGCCATCCTTAAATTCAGAAATGGTTTTCTCTCCCGACTTTGACATTGTCACTATATAGAATGTTTTCGTTTGGATTTTGGCAAATCCTTTGGATCTAATTCTGTGAGCATACCTTAGCACTGGGTGATGATGTCTGCATCCTTTCTTTAGTTGCCCAGTTACCTTAAAGCTGTTGTAAAGTGTAAACCAGCCCATGACAGTTTTTGTACATGTTAAAGACCTTTATTGTTCAGTTTTCATGATGATTGTGTAAGGAAGACTGATACAGATGTCTGTCTCTCCTGGACCATGTCAATGACACTTACTATGTATTTTGGTTTCACATCACGGTGATTTGTCCCCAATGACCCTTTGATCCTTTCCAGGCACATTTTTTATGTGTGTGTTGTTGCAGTTTCCCCTTTGCATTGTATTGCTTTGACAACTGTAATTTGAATCAGATCTGAAAGAGGTCCAGAATAAAGTATATTTTGATATTATGTTGGCTGTGTACATATATAAAACCTTTGATACCTAGGTGGTTTGTATAGACTGTCTAGTCATGGGAAGAGAGGGATGACATTTGTTTACAAATTCCTGTTTACATCTCGATTGCTTTTATCTCCCACTGTTAAGTGTAGAATAAATGATTTTGCTCCAAGAGTCTTCCCTACTACAACCTCTGTCCTCACTCTTACTATCTCCAGTGAATATAACTGCCATGGGAACCACTGTTTTCATAAACATTGTTTCCAAGATGTATACTTTAAAGAAGCCCATAGATGAAATTAAAGTTTTTGCTATTTTATTACTTCTTGCAGGGGATAAGATTTTTTAAAATGAAGGGATTATTTTCTATATTTGTTAAGTAATAGCATGTAATCAGCTAAAGGATAATGATGATTCCTGAGTGATTTTGAAAATTGATAATTTAGAGGATTTCTCACATGAGCTAAGACTTCAGATTCACTGTTAGCTTTGCATGCAGTGACACAAGACACATGAAGTATGTGACTGAAGGCTTTCAGGGCAGGAGCTTCTCCCTCCATATGAAGCAAGCATACTGCAGTTAAATTACTTATGTCACTACAAACCTAATGATCTATTAGAAAAGTCTCAAGGCAACCAGCTAGCTGCCATTACTCTCAGTACTTTTGTAGTTACCAGAGACTTTTTCAGAATAGAATTATTGGGCATGTTCTTCATTTTCCTGGTTAAGTTGCCTTCTCCATGTCCTCTACATTGCTTCAGTTTCCTTGATAGCAATAGGTAGAGATAGCCTTGTCATACTGTCACTGCAGTTGCTAAAGCTAACAGCCTTTAGTTTTCAAGGGGTTAACTTTTATTGCATGGCATAGGTTGTTAATGGCACTCTGTTTTTATACTTTTCCAGAAAGCATTGGGCTACCAAGGATTAAGTCCATGTGAGCCTGAAGTTAACAGAAATTCATCAAGCCACTATTGCAGGGAATTTTAATTTTCTAATTCTTATACTTTACCATGAATTAGATCTCTTGACTACTATAATAATGTAGCTGATTAGGTTAAAGTTTACTGTTTTGGTTCTTTTTGTTTTTTTCTTTTTTTTTTTCTTTTTCCTATATATTCATTTGAAAACTGCAGTAGAGGAAAAGCCATATGGACACTTGGTTTTGTGGTGCTTTTCTCTGCTGTCCCAAGGCTCTGTCAACAGTGAAAATGTTAATCCTATGCTGCCTTTCCCTGCATGCTCCTTTAAATGTCATCTACCAATGCTTAATTGTCCTAACTTGTAATATTTTTGTATTAAATTTTTTAGGAGTTCCTTGTAATTTCTTTATAATTTAAAATATATTAAACACAAAGTGTTTAGTAAAGTCCAGCTGACAATTAGTAATGTTTCTTGGTTGTTGGGTTTGTCTGATCCACGTGGGAAGGGAAATTCTCATTTTAAAAACTAGGACCAGTGGGATGCCATTAGCTCTAGAATGGTCTGCCATAAAAGATTGCACTCTGCTGGCCAGAACAAGCATGGGGAACCCAACCCTTGCAAACCTCAAATCCGGAGACTCCAGCTTTGGAGTCTACATAAATCAGGAAAGTAAAACACCTTGCACTGCTGGAAACCTTATCTATTTTCAATCTTGGTCACATGAGGAGACTTACAGGAGGGGAAGAACAAATAAGTGATTACATGATTAGTGGGGATGACACAGACCACAAAGGTATCAGAGCAAAAGTAGCTTACATGAACATGCCTGGGAGCAAAGAGGCCATATACCTGTAATCCTAGCACGGGAGAGGTGGAGTCAGGAAGGTCAAGAGTTCAAGGTCACATAGCCAGTCTGAGACCAGCCTAGCCTACATGAGACTCCATTTCCACCCCTCTGTCCCTCAAAAAGAAAATGAACCTGTGTACATTTGATATTTCTAGCTGGGTTGGCTGAAATATTTCAATGTGTGGTGATAAGTATGGGTGCTGGCTATGTGCTGAACTAAAGTAAGTCTTCAGATACGAGTAGTAACAGAGAAAATTAATTTTAACTTAAAAAATTATATATCTTGTAGAAACCTCTGTCCCGCCTAGTCCCACTGCTGCTTTCCCTCAAATAAAACAAAGACTTAACATTAAGTATAAAATGTTTGGCTGATGGCTCAGGCTTCTTATTGGTTAGCTGTCTTAATTATTAACCCATTTCTATTAACCTATGTGTTGTCATGAGGCTGTGGCTTACCCACAATCAGGCATGTTTACTCCTTGGGTATCATGGCATCTCTTGGCAACCTCTCCCTGGGTTCCTCTCCCCGGAATTCTCATCTGGTTAGCCTTGCCTATACTTCCTGTCTGGCTACTGGTCAATCAGTATTTAATTCATCAACCAAAAAGAGAAACAAATATATATGGACATCTCCCATCAATACCTGGAATGTGCATTAGAATTCTTGTAAAAAAAAAAAATAAAGTACCTGGCTCACCTCTGACCTAATATGGTATAGTATGACAGTAAGTGTGCTTTTGTGAGCCTGTTTGTGCAAGAGTTAACTGATGATTGAATCTGCCATTAGCATGGGTTTGATTGCAGCTCATTCATAGGAAGAAAGTCAAATACAAAGTATAACAACAGATCTGGTCCTAGGCTGTAGCCAGTTCCTCATTCATATACATTGTTAGCAATTTGATGCATTCTTCAAAATAGGTTCAGGGTACACTTTTTCAACTGGCCTACATGTAAGACCATTGGGGACTTTCGTGTCCTTTCTCCAGCATGTAGATGTAGCATGTCTGACTATCTGGACAGCTTGACCTTCATGACTGTCTGACACATGTTTCCTCTATAAAATGGTGCAAGAGTTAGTGACTTCATAAATTGGCATGAAGATTAACCTTATAGTCTGTCTGAAACCCTTAGAGAACAGCACTTGGTGTGTGTGTGAAGGACAGCATACTTCTATTTTTAAGTAAATTTGTTTATTTTGCATATGAGTATAAGTGCCTCAGTGTATGTGGAGGTCAAAGGACAACGTTGGGGAGTTGATTTTCCTCCACCTTGCTTTTTTGTTGTTTGTTTCTGTTTTGAACTGGGATGTCTCCATTGTTGCTGTCACTGTGCTGAATACTCCAGGCTAGCTGTAGTTTTACATGCTGACCCATCTCCCTGGTCCACACCTTGCCCCTTTAACTTTCTCTAGCCACATTGTCACTGCAGTTCAGCCACCTCCATGGACACTCCATTGACTTACTACAAACTTCTACGTACGCAGAAAAGAAGAGAACCCATGGGTAGAACATATTTATCAGTTTGTTCTGGTGCATAGCTTGGCTTTGAGACATGTCCACAAAGAGTCCACAAAGGTCACTTACTGTACTTCATTTTTTAAAGGAAACCATTTATTTAGGAACTCGGGGAAGGGGAAACCCTGGGAAGGGTGTTTTCATCTCCTCCATACAGATACAGGAGAGAGAGAGGCCAAGATGACAGTCCAAAAACTCAACCTTTTATTAAAAAGTCATTTAATAATGCTAAAAATACAATTAAAATTTGGTGTGTGTGTGTGTGTGTGTGGAATTCCATGGGGTTCCATAGACCAAGTTGGGCTCAGTTTTGTAATTTTACTTCCATATCCTAAATTACTGGCCTATACCACCATTTTGGACACCTTTGCTACATATTTTGGAAGCCAGGCTTCTGGTTCTTGTCTGTCTTAGCAGAGATTTGGGATTATTTTCTGTGATCCTTTTAAAGGCAATTTGAGGTAATTTTCCCTTCCCAGTAAGTGGTCTTTCTTTCTTCATCATTTCTTCCTGGCACTGGAAATACAGTAAGGACTCAGTTTTTTTTTTTTTTTTTTTTTTTTAAATCGAGATTGTGTTTTTGTGAAGTGGGATTTCAGGAGAAGGTAGTTTGCAGTGTCCTATAAGACATTACAACTACCTACCTAAAATTCCTGTTGACCGAAACTGAGCCAACTGGTAGATTCAAAGAATGCAGCCTGCTGTGCCTGGTAAAGGGAAATGATGTGTGAGGGGCTGAGTCCTTGGACTGTATGTAGAGTGGCATGAGTGTGTCCTGGGACATTGTCTTGGTCACTTTTCTGTTGCTGTGAAAAGACACCAAGATGAAGACAACTTATAAAAGAAAGCATTTACTAGGGGCTTAAACTGTCAAAGGTGATCCATGACTGTGGTGGGGCATGGTACTGGAACAGTAGCTGACAGCTTATGTCTGATCCATGTGCACAGGACAGAAGGAGAGCCCACTGGAATGGTAATGGACTTTTGACATCTCAAAGCTCATCTCCAGTGACAGCTTGCAATGAGGCTTACACCTCCCAATCCTTCCCAGGCAGTTGCATCAGCTGGTCACCAAAGTTTGAATATGTGATCCTGTGAGGGACCATTCTCACTCAAACCACCACAGACATTGAATATCCTTCTGGCTCTCATTACACTTTGCAGCATCTCTATTAAATAGTTGTCCCTATTTTGTTAATGACAAAAGGCAAAGGAGTCAAGTATCTATCTTAGTTCTCATAAAGGTGAGCCCAATAGAACAGTTAACTGCTAAGAGAAAGAACTTGGAAGTTTTGGAATCCTGTGCCAATCAATCTCATGTTCTTCAGACCCCCAGACTTCAGAAGAAAGAAACTTACATTTCAGAGCATTTCAGTTATCTTTGTGCCTTTTTACCACTCAGTTCAGCTCCCAGGAGGCTATTTTGGAACTAGTGACTCAGCTATTATATCCTAATATCTGACAACCAAGAACCTAATAAATCTCCTATGATGACACATCTCCCAAGTATACTATGCACATAGGAAAATTTTAAACACAAATCAAAATACAGACATCCCTATCCATGTCTAAATGCCTAAAGAATGGTGACAAATCTTGAGACTGTTGTGATATGGTTGCTGATAGGACTACATGGAAAAAGGATGAGATTCCACCAAAGGAATCTTGTCACAGCTTGTCAGTGTATAAACACTAGCTAAGCTGCTTAAAAGTATTGTCATGAAAGGCAAGCTCAAGTTAACTGTACAGACTGGTCAACATACAGTTTCTACTCATCTTGTTCTGTTACCTAGCAGTGACTACTGCATCTGGTTGTAAAAGCATATTTTAAGCACAGTGCTCAATGGGTAGGGAGACTCCAGAAGTGCAACTATTTTCTTCCCTTGGCCATGTTTCTGAAAGATGCTAGACTGACATGTGGGAGTCTTAGCCCCTTTTGTTGAGAGTTAAGTTGTGCTTTGTATTCATAATGGCAGCTGATACACAATCTCACTGCATATGCTGAGTTAAGTGCTCATTTGGAAACTGTCTTTATTCCTAAACTCTGCTTTTGCAACCATCCTGTGGATGTCTTGTTGATTTCAGGATGGTGAATTCGGTTCCTTGCCAAGTGGTCTGTCTGAGTCTTGTGTTATATATAACTTGTGTGATATACAACTTGATACTATGTATCCTATTCATGTCACATTTTCTTCATCTAGAATTCAGTTAGCAGCTAAAGGACAGGAGTCCCAGTGTGAGAAGTGCTATTTCTTCTTAGGGCCACTCCAGTGGGATGGTTACAGAATGAGCAACAGTGTCCCATCTGCTCTCCAGGTGTGTGTGCAGACTTGTTAAATGTACAGAATCCCTATAGGGGCACACTACAGCCTCGTGCTCATCTTCCATGTCAATGTGTGAGGTCAGCATAGTCCTTTCTTTCAGTAGATTGGTTTTTAGTATTTAGACTCCAGAAGATTCTGTCACATTGAAATTTTTGTTTGTTTGTTTTGTTTTAGGGTAAATGATCACCATCGTAAATCCTGTCCACTCCCCATTCACATTTCCTTTTACCTAAAAATAATGACAAAAATAAAGTTTGGCCAGGTGGTGGTGGCGTACGCCTGTTGTCCCAGCACTTGGGAGGCAGAGGTGGGTGGATCTCTGAGTTTGAGGCCAGCCTGGTGTACACATCGAGGACAGGCTCCATAGTTACTGAGAAGCCCTTTCTGGAAACAACAAAACAAACAAATACCTTGTAGTTGATTCCCTTTTTATGATTCTTGCCACATGCCTAGCTATAATGAGTCTCCATGAGTATGTAATATCATCACTTTTCACCACTTAAGATTTTTACTTTGCTCCACACTTGGGGAAGTGGTTGACTGAGCAGTGATGAATACCTGCAGAAGTGTGTAGAGTTCAGCAGCCACATTTTACACGGCACTGTTCTACATATAGGGAATGAGGACTTCTAGTCAGGATATGCCTGGCCCAGGTGTGGCCCACACTTGTGAATTGTTGTTAGTGTCTGTGAAGGCTCTTCAGTCTTGGGGTGAGGTCACTTAAGTATATGATATTAAACTATCATACTCAATACATGAGAAAGAGCTGTACAACATGGAGTAGATCCGAATATTTCTAAGAAAAATTCATATGTAAACCACTTAACTGCATCAAAAGTACTACAGATCAGCAATCTAAAAAACTGACCCTGATGAAACACCAGAGAAATATGGCTTCTGGAGCAAATCAGAAGCCATGCTACAATAAAGAGGGCTCTTTTAGAGGGCAATGAGTTAAAGGTATTAAGGGGAGGATTGTGTGTTGGGTTGGGGTGGAAGCTGAGTGACAGGGACTGAGGAATGGCCTGTTGTAACTTTGAGTTTAGCTATTCTTAGCAAACCAGGTACTTCCTGGATAGTATCTTTCCCTATATTCTTAAAGTTGCTTCTGTCTTTCCTCCTCATTTGCATGCAATTCCTCCCCCTCCTCTTCCCAACCTCCTGTCAGATCAGGCACATGCTAGGCAAGTGTTCTATCAGTGCACTCCATCCCCAGGGGCTAGGGAGATCTGATTCCCTCTTCTGAACTCCATGAGCACCTACACACATGTGTTACATGTGTGTAGGTGCAAGCAGGTAACAAATGCATACACATAATAAACAACAACAAAAAATACCCTACATTCCCTGTTCTTCCTACTCCCCTCCTTGTTTTATTTTTAATTCTGAGACTTTATTAATCATAAAGCTATAGAGCAGAGCACCATCCCTAAGCGACCACTATTTACAAATATTACCTGGGGTCACCATTAAACTATCATACTCAATACATGAGAAAGAGCTGCACAACATGGAGTAGATCCAAATATTTCCGAGAAAAAATTCATATGTAAACCACTTAACTGCATCAAAAGTACTACAGATCAGCAATCTAAAAAACTGACCCTGATGGAACGCCAGAGAAATATGGTAGTTAGCAGGCTTAACCACAGAATTGGATTCAGACCAGTTCAGATAAGTACAGCCCCAATTTCATTACAAAACCAATGACATTCACAGAAAAATTACACCTCAACAATTTCCAGATATAAACTTTATTTGATATCATATAAAAATTTAAACTTAAAAAACAAAACACACATCTTTTATAAGTCAAAGAAAGTTAATGTTTTAGTTTTTTAATTGGTCTGCAAAATATGGCTCAGTGGTACAAATTGTACCACCACAGGCCTATAAGAAGTTTGCAATTTTTGAAAAAGGTTAAAACTGCCTTCAAGATTACTTTTATGTAAATTTACAGGTATTGACCAATTTTCAAATATTTACATAAACTATAGACAGTCTTAATAAATAGAATAGCTTGTATCTGAAGCTACTACTTTTATGTGGAAAAATACTAAAAAAGATTTTTACATAAACACTAAACTTTTATTTATAATTTTATTGTCTTATCTAAAACACTTGTGCTTACTGCCTAAAAATTCCAGTTTAGAGTATAATCCACAGAAATATGATTCTACAAATAGGATATAATCTTAAACCTGATGTTTCAGTTTTCTGCTATTTTTTCTATCATGAGGAAAATAAAATTATAAAAGTAAAGATAAAGCAACAGTACACACTGTACTATGCATTTTTCCAAAGTGTCTAAGTCAGAGACTTTCAAACAGTCCAGTAAGCAAGTCACTAACTGCTGTTAGTGCTCCTGTTACAACAGTGCAAAATATATTGTTTCAACACAAAATCTAAAGCAACCTCCAGAGTCTATCAAAGCAAGGTGTGGAGTGCTAAGGAAACACCAGTACAGACACATGTCAAAGCCAGGCTGACCCAGGGACTCAAGTGAAGACTTAAGGCAATTGTCCAGCATATCAAGACTCCATAGTGACGTCACTGAATGAAAATTTTCATTTGCTTCAAGTAACTGAATAACTGACTTGAATTTTCCCTTAACTAGAACTGAGCTAGACAAATGTCTACTGCCAGTTACACTGTGAATATGCATTACTTATATCCTTTGCAAAATTCCACATGGTTCTTCAGTATTAGCATGTGGTACAATTACTTAAAGTTATATCAAAACCTTATTAGTTCAGATAATTTCTCAAAATATATTTTATGCTGAAAAGTCATGCCATAATACTACTAATCAACAATGTAAACATGATCAAAAATACATTTTTAAGTCAAAAAGTTTATTAGAAAATGTCATAATAAAAATGCACTTTGTATACTTATGTCCTTTTAAAACATAAACACTAACAACATTAAAAATAAACCATGATAGCGGTAAACAAATGCATTATGATGTAACTATTGTTCTTTACTTCTTGGAAGAGTTTAAGAATTAGAGGCCAGCTCTCTCTTCAGGGTAGCAGCTCTCAACGGCAGAACACTGTTCAGATCTCTCTTGTTTTTCAATCTGTGCCATGACTTTAAAAATTGATCCTTGATCATATCAAGCTTCTGCTTTTTATGCACAGCTCTGGAGGTATTAGTTTCATCAAAAAGGTTCTTCAACATAGATGTATTTATTTCTTCATTCAATGTCATCAGGCCTTGGGAAGGCTTTGGCTTCACACACTAAAATCATCTGAATGTTCCAGTCAAATTCTGAAGCATTATATTTAAGAAAGCACAGTAAGAGGTCCCCAAGACTCATTCTTTGAGAGATAAAGAGGAATATTACATGGAGCATGATGTACAAAGTGCAGCTATACAGAAGTACTAAAAGATTCTGGGTAAATATTTTGGAGGGATGGAAGAATGGTTTCAGGCAGGGTTTGTTTGTTTGTTTGTTTGTTTGTTTGTTTTAGACACAATGCAGTTGGCCTGTTACCAGCATCTCTTACTGGCTACCTCTGTCTCAAATATCAACCCATTTCTATTAATCTAAGCAATTCCACGTGGTCTCATCTTACTGGAGAGAGGGGCCGGTGCTCTGCTCTCTCCATCCTCCATCTTGAATCTCCTCCTTACTTCTTCCTCTCTCCTCCTCATCTCCTAGTCCTGCCCATCTTGCTTTCCTATTGGCCAACAGTGCTTTATTCATTAACCAATACGAGAAACATATTTACAGCATAACATCTCCCATCATGTCCTCTTTTCTGTCTAAATTTAAAAGACTGGTTTTAACCTTAGCATAGCAAAATATATCACACAACAGTTATCAAATAAGAACCACAGTCAACAATGTTTAGTCCATTAACATTTAGCAAGATTTAAAGAAAATATTTTATCATCTATCCTATCTTTGTGAGTCTAAAGTCCTACATGTAACTTATCATTAATCCCAACTAAGGAAAACTATATCCATAACTATTTGTCTTCAACTCCCTCAAAGACCACAAAAAGATAATGTATAAACATCTAGAGATATCTTGCCTGGTCAGTCACCTGAAGTTCTTTTGTAATGTTCCATCTTCAGCCTATAGGCCAGAGTGTGTCTGGAAGACTCCTCAGCAAAGCAGGAAACTTTAAACTGTCCATCTGTATTGGCAGTTTTTCAGTCACTTTTCTCTATGTCCTGCAGACTGTCTGGCAGACTCATCCATGAAGCAGGAATCCTGTATCAATGTCCATCTTGTATCAACAGTCATTTTCCTGTGGGTCCTGCATGTCTACTTCATATAGCATAAAGTTAAACAGTTTAGACAAGAGCAGTATCAACTCCATAACGCGTTTCTTCAATGTCCATCTTCTTTTCTGAAGCAGGTGGTGTTGCCAGGAACAGTTATGTCTCACTGTCAAGAAAAATCCTAAACCATTTTAAATGCCATATTCTGTAGGTCTTTGAAAGGCTTGAAGAATGCCTATCCATCTCAAATATTTTTCTGTATATCTTGAAAACCTAAGTAACTTAACTCTACGTTTTGACTATTATAGGTAATTATAATCTGTACTAAATTATACTTAACATTTTTAAATGAGCTATGTAAACACAATACCTAAACAAGAGGAGAAATATACATATCACAAAATTGACTTTAAATTTTTATCAATAAATGAAAATCCATTCCAAAACAAAGTATACATACCTATACCATAATCCCCCTTTTACCTTTAAAAAGAGACTGATTGTGATCATTAACCATTTATAACCAACACCATTTATAAATAATATTTGGGAATTTGCGCATTGATCTTTCCAAACTGCTTCCTGCTGGTAGGGGGCGCTGTCACGGGAATCCTAAGAAGATGCAGAAATCTTGGCTGTAGTCTGTAAGGCTGCCTTGTCCCAACTGTTTTGAATGTTGGATAACCTGGGATGCTGTTTCAGGGGGTCTGGCTTGATCAAACCATGTTAGTCTAGAAGGAATCCACAGGTTTTCATTTTCTGTGGAAACAAAAATAGAAATCCTTTTCCCCCGGTAACCTGTTCTTAGATTTAAATGTTGAAGCCAAAGCATTTTTAAAATATATTAATTGGATTAATCCAGTAGTATTTGTTTTAACAGTTGTTACTATTTCCTCAGCAATCAAACACTTTAAAGACAATATAATAGCATACAGATGGTTTCCATCTTTCCGTGCCATTTTTATTACTGTTTCTTCTAATTCTATTTTTTCATTTTTTGAGACAGGGCTTCTCTGTGTAACTTTTATCTGTCCTGGAATTAACTCTGTATACTCGGTTTACTTTGAAATCTGTTCTTTTGTTTCTAAAACTCGTTCTTAAGCTTTTGTTAAGTTTTAAGTGGAAGTTCTTATTAGCCACGTTGCTGATGCCATTTTGTTAAGAGTTGTTTTTCTCTGCTGGTCTGGTCCCACCACCACACTAGCCCCAAATAACACACAGAGACACTGTATTAGACATAAAGCTGTTAGCTTGCTACTAGCATTTCTTATTGGCTAGCTCTGTCTTAAATATTAACCTATTTCTATTAACTTAAGTATTTTCGCATGGTCTTATCTTACTGGAGAGTGGGCCCAGAATTCATCTCTTTTGGTCCTACATCTTGAAAACCTCAGACAGGGTTTGTACATAGTTCAAAACCATCAATACAAGACGGTAGCTGCTCAAGACTGTACCATGACTGGTACAATTTATTTCATGGCGACTTACCCATTTCTTAATCACTAGCACTAGTGGAAGAACTCCATTTTCAAGGTATGCCTAAGTTCTGAGAAGGAATGTGTTTCTAATTACAATGATATTCTTGACATTTAAGTCAAATTCCACACAACTGACTTTATCCCTGAATTTTACAATGGGCACTTCTGCACGAATCCACTGAGATCTTTCAATGTAGACAGTCAAGTACAGAAGTGCTTATACACTAAGGTGAGTATATGGCATGCTTCAGTCTCCTGACTGACAGTACTTTAAAAACTAAGCATAAATCAGCATCACTGCTCCAGGCATTAAATCCATTTTAAGACTATCCAACCAAAAAAGATCTGCTTTGTGGGAACAGTGGCTGGCTCTTTCTCTGCAGCTGGGCTTTACAAAGTTCTTCTTCAAGTCACTCATCTGCTGCTGACAAGTTTCAAACAACTCTAGTATCTGCTGATTCAACGGATCTTTGACCTCAGACTGTGTGATTTCTTTAGGTTCTCATAGTGGAATTTCTTGAAGAGGTGGAACACATCTTACTATGTCTGGTTCACAGTGTGTGAGAAACAATGTTGGCAAGGAGTATCTTCGGTCACCTGATAAAGGCATTATCTGGTTAATTATAGTTGGTTCTTGGTGGGGTGAATGGAAACGCTGCCGTTTACCATAAGAGGAAAGTTTTACTCATCGCTTCTTCTCTTCTTTCCTTGAAATAATGGGGATGTCAAGGTCTCTATTGGACAGACAGTTCCATATGCTAGGGGCTGTAAGGTCACAGCTCTAGATAAATCTACATTTGAAAGTTGTATTGTGCATCATTAAGTTGCTGGTGTGAATAAAGAGTTGTTGAGAGAGCAAAGAAATTATTATGCTGTTCGTGGTTTGGAGTGAAGGGTGTACGACCCAAAGTTGAGTTTGGGGACATGCTCTTGTTCATTGAAGGTGAACATGTATTCTTCCGGTATCCACACCACCCCCTTCTTAAACTGCTTTGTTAACCTATTTTGTCCCAGCAAGGAGACAATTGACTGATATGCATGACAACTCAGTCAATGAAGGCTGACTTTGCTCCTTGTAGAGGTAGAAATTTGCTGATACTGAAACATATACAAGTGTTCTCCTGAACAAGTTTGGGGTTCCACTTGGATTCTGTCTAAGGAGGAGGAGCCAAAGGAAAGAGTGTTTGGCTTGGGTTCTGAATGACTGTGTGCCTCCCCTGACCTCTCAGGAGTTGGCCTGTGTCGTGGTATGAAAACTACAGAGCTGAAGGGTCTCTTTGAAGACTGGCCAGATTCCTAAACAGAGTAGGACATACTTGACAGATGTCAAATATTGTGAAGCAAAGACAAAATTCTGAGATTATAAAAGTATTTTACCATTCAGAAGAAAATGTATGAAAATTTTATGAGTAGTTTTTGGAACAAATCTTTAATTTGATACAAGTAAGTTGATTTACTAGGTTATTGTTTTTAAAGACTACTGTTATACAAATAAAGTAGAACCATGTATTTCCATAAATTCAAACTTTGTCGTCATCAGAATTTCTTTGTGACCTTTAGTTCTCTGTTACTCAAAGTGATTAAGTCAGAATCTTAAAAATGTGTTAATGTGAAAAAAAAAAAAGGAATAAAGGTATCAGCAAGACAAGTTAATCTAATTGCTCACAGAACCTGAAGCCATTCCCTATTAGTAGCTGCTTTGTGCATTTACTGGGACAGTAAGAATGATAAATTACAAAATAATGGCAGTACGTTAAGGATGAATTAAAAGTACATTTCATATAAATATTAGAGACAATTGACCTCTGTGAAACATCAAAATTGTGAGTTTTTAAAAATCTAAGAAGAGTGAATATCGATAAGTTTGAAGTATCTTTTATGAGAAAGTTAACAATGAAAGGTTATAATTACATGATCTTAGCACACACAGGAATGATTGGATTGGAAATGGAGGTGGGGTTGACCTCAGATCCACTGCACCACTGTTCTAATACATGAGAACACAGATGCCAGGAAAAGTGAATGACTCACCTAGAGCTTGACAGCTAAAGTAAGTAAACATTTAACAACTGTTAATTGCCACAGCAGTGGTGTCAAGCAATCACTCAAGAGGGAAGGGAGTCAGGGTAGGGGGTTGGTATGTGGTATATGTCTGCTACTTCTTTACATGAAGACTTGCTGGGGGACACTCATGGTGGCGATGTCATTCTGTATATGTTTCCCTTATTGGTTGTTGAATAAAGCATGTTTTGGCCAATCAGGTAGGAAGATAGGTGGGACTAGGAGACAAGGAGAATTCTGGGAGGTGTAGGCAGAGTTGCAGGCCTCATGTTATTCCCAGGAAGAGAGGACCTGAATGAGGAGTACTGTGGTTAGAGAAGACTATGTAGAAATACATAGATTAGTAGTTATGGGTTAATAATTAAGACAGAGATAGCCAATAAGCAGCCCTAGTCAGCAGCCAACAGAGTCTGAGTGTTCATCTGGGGCTGATGAGGCTGTGGGACCAGGCTGGTGGCAAAGGGCCTATCATAACACTTATATGAATATTTGGTCCTGGTTCAAGGACTCTCCAATTATCTGCTGAAATGTGTCACAGAAGAAAAATGTCTCTAAAAGGGACAACTCATGGAATGGTAGGCCAGTCTTGTGCCTTCATGTTTCTATTCTTATTATGTGTGTCTGTGGACACAGAAATGGAGGTCAGGCAACAACTTTCTGGTCTCAGTTCTCTTCGTCCTCAGTTATGTGGGTTCCAGACGTTTAATGAAGGTTTAATGAACTGCTGAGCCATCTCACCAGTTCTATATTTGTATTTTGAAACAGGGCCTCAGGTGACTCGAGCTGGACTCTGTGTGGGCTATGTCTATAATTCCAACACTCAAGAGGCCTGATTTGCAATGATAAAACTATCTCAAAACAAAAAATTCAGCAAAAAGAAATGTATATATGTGTACTATGTACATGCAGGAAGTCTCAGAAGTCAGAGGTGGTGATTCGGACTCTTGGATCTGGAGTTTTAAATGGTTGTAAGTTTCCAAGTAAGTACTAGAAATCGAACTTGGGTCCTCTGCAAAATCAGTAAGTGTTCTTCATGTTGACCAGCTCCCTAATCCCAGATTTAGATATTTTTAACAGTACTAAATTTAGAAGCTTTCACTTTCTGTTGCATTGGAATGGCTCTTGGGAAAAGCTCTTGTGCAAACCTCCTGGAGGCATCAGAGAAAACATGGTGACATTAGCATCTTAAATTGTGAGGCAGGGGCTGGCCAGCCTAAGACCACCCAGGTTTGGGCTGCATCGCCTCTGAAGAGTGTTGTGATTACCAAGCAGAAGAGCTCAGAATCTGCCTCACAGAGACTGTGTGCTTCAATGCACAGAGTATTTCTACAATTGTACAGATCTGGTTTTGAAATAGAAGTTACTCTTTTCCTAGCTACAAAACCTTCACAAGTCAACCTCCTAAAGCTATTTTCTTCCATTTAGAAATTTAGGATACTAACATAAACCCTCTAGGCTGGTTGTAAGGACTCAGTGGCATAACTGAGTATATGAAGTGTTTGTTGCTCCTGGGAGCAGCTTGGTAAATGTTTGTCTCCACACAGATGAACATTACCCTATATGGATGTCTGCTGTTGAAAAAGATGGCGAATCTAGCTGTTTCTACAAAACCATGGTAACAACATTGCCATTCCCATGGGCTTCAGAGTCCTTCCACTGTGTGGACTGACTGGAGTCCTGCTGGTTGTTTGTATGCAAGTAGAGTGGGTCTACCTTTCATAAACTGAGGCAGTTCCCTGGGCATGAATGGGAGCAATCTGCCAGGGCCCTTCCCTTTTCCATGGACAATATCAGCAGCAATGTCAGTGTCTACTTGGAAGTGAAGATAGAGACCCTAGGAAGTAAAGTGATCTTGGCTTAGCTGAGGGGGAGTTAGTAACTCCAGGCCACTTATCTATCTCAGCCATGGAGAGGATGAGACATTGTGATGGTTAATAGTAATTATGGACTGGACAGGATCTAGAGTCACTTAGGAAACAAACTTCTGGGTCTGCCTGTGTGAGAGAGTTTCTAGACTGGTCTATCTGAAAAAGGCTAACACCTTTTGCAAAAGAAAAAATTATCTGAAACTAGGATACAAGGAGGAATCTAAAAGATTCATACAAAGTCTCTCACAGAAAAGGAAAGGAACAAGATCTCCTGAGCATATTGGTATTGGGGGTGGGGGGTGGCAGTGAATGGAGAGAGAGCTAGAAGAAAGAGAAGGGGAGGAGAGGAAAGCACATGGGACTAGGAAGATTGAGTCAGGGGAGGAATAATCGAGAAGAAGAAGAAGAAGAAGAAGAAGAAGAAGAAGAAGAAGAAGAAGAAGAAGAAGAAGAAGAAGAAGAAGAAGAAGAGAGAGAGAGAGAGAGAGAGAGAGAGAGAGAGAGAGAGAGAATAAAAGAGGGAGCCATTATAGGTTTGAAGAGAAAACTGACACTAGAGAAATGTCCAGAAAACTAAAAGATTGACCCCAACTAACAATTTGAGCAACAGTGAAAAGGCTACCATAAATGCCCTTCCCTGATAATGAGACTGATGACTAACTTATCCACCATCATCGAGCCCTCATCTAGTAGCTGATGGAAACAGAAGCAGACACCCACAGCTAAACACTGAGCCCAACTGGAATCCAAATGCAGAGAGGGAGGACAAGATTAGGTTACAAAAACCCACAGAGACAGCTGACCTGAACAAGGAGGAGCTAATGGACCCCCAGACTGACAGCTAAGAAACAAGCATTGTACCGACTCAGACCCCCTGAATGTGGGTCTCAGTTGGAAGGCCTGGGCAGTATAAGGGACCTCTGACAGTAGAACCAGGATGTATCCCTGGTGCACAAAAGGACTTTGGGAGCACATTCCCCATTTAGAGATACTCCTTAACCTAGAGGCAGGAGGGAGGGCCTAGTCCCTACTCCAAATGACTTGACAGATTTTGTTGACCCCTCCTGGAAGCCATCACCCTCCCTGTGGAGTGGGGGAGGGGGGATGGGAGGGTTGTTGGGGGCATCAGAGGAAGGGAAAGAGAGAGGGAGGGAGAGGGAACTGGATTGATATGTAAAATAAGAAAATAAATAAATAACCTTAAAAAGATGTACCACAAAAAAATAAATAAAATAATTGTTAAATTAAAAAAAAAAATAATAAGAAGAAAGAATTCTCTTCCCAAGGCAATGTGCACACAGCCAACTGCTTATTTGAAAGGTGAATGGAAGAAAACACAATAAGGAGGAAAATAAAAGCCCCTTAATATTTCAATATACTACTCAGCCACATATCTGCCCTTCCCTGTTAAATAGAAAGGTTTTAGGTCCGAGTAAATAAAGCACATTCACATTCTTACTGAGCCCTACCACTGACTACATTATAAACCATGCCATTAGTCATGTGATAGTATCTAGTTTTCTTGTGTTCTATTGCTGTCTAATTCATCTCCTTCCCAACACCCCCTGCTTCCTCCTTTGTCAAGGCCTCAAGTAGCTTGTGCTGGCTTCAACTCTTTGTGTAGTGGAGGATAACTTTGAATTCCTGCTCTTATTTTCTGCCCCCTCCCTGAGTGATGGAATCATGGGTGAGTGCTACCACACCCAAGTTTCAAGATGTCCCTGTTGTACCAGACTCTGAACCCCCAAAACCACCAATAGAACAGATCTGATGCAAAAGCAAGGAGTCTTTTTAATTTACCAGTTAACTTGTGTCCTCTGTCCATCCGACACAGCAGGTGAGTAGGAGGGACCCAGAGCAGCAGTGGGGCAGGGCATATATTGGGGTAGAGCAAGGGGACTGTCTGGGGGTCCAATAGCTGCATAGCAACAGTCTCAGGACTGGTGCACCTCCAAGCTGGGTGAACCTGTCTTGAGTTGACTGGTCACCTGCAGTTGCAGAAAAGTTGCTATGCCTGGAGGCCATCCCAGGGCAGTTGCTATGCTCTGCATTCCACTATTATCAGTAAAGCACATTCAGAGCCTGCCAGCTAACTTGTGATTTGGTTCCTTGCCACATGGAGGGTATCTGGCAGTTGCTTCCTAGTAATTAGGGCAAGGTCAGGGTCTCAGCACATGCTGCTAAGTCAGGGGTCTATGTCTTGCTGGGTATTTTCTGCCTGTTATGGCTGCCAAAGCAGGGACCTGGGTGAGGGTCTGCGCCCATCAGTCCCCACACTCAATTTAACTACTGGAACAAATTAGGTATCCAAGTCGTATTAACTAATAAAACATACATTGAGAAATACATCACAATTCTATTTCTTCTTTTTACCACTTAAGAGGTAGATTCTCTCCTTTATAAAATAATGCCAGGAATGCCTCCACTACAGGTCACAACACAAATACTACCATCTGTAGTAGAGAAGAATGACATGTTTGCATTTCTTCTTTGTTTTGTTTTTTTTTTGTTTTTGTTTTTTTTTTGCTATTTTTATTTCACTGTTTTCCAGAAAGGAAAAATAAATAAATAAATAAATAGCAATAAATACCAGTGTATATTTAAAAGTAGATTTCATTTCTTTTTAAAGTATCCACTTTTGTCATTTTTAATTATCAAGTTCAAGATAGCAGCATATAGAAATCTTTTTTTTTTTTTTTTAAATGTACTTTGTTGCTAGTTCAGTTTTGCTCTGACAGCTGGCAGAGGCAGCACTTCCTGGGAGGCACTTGAATGGTGTTTGTGTGCATATTAATGAAACTCTACAACTTTCCTGTTTTAACTTCCAACACTTTGCTGCCACTTCTGCTGATTACAGGCCTGGATAATTGCTACAGTGAAGCCCATATTTAGTGGAAACAAAGTATATTGATGACAAACATGTTTCTTGTCAAAAGCCAGTAGGATGGATCTGAATTCAGATCAGGAAGAAGCAAGGATGTAAACTTATTACACAAACAGGCTCCAAACTTACAGTGGCTCAGAAAACAGATGACCAGGGTAGCTTCACACCAGGCTTCACCGCTGGCTGCAAAGGCAAGGCTCTTGAGAGAACAAACTTGTACAGAGGTGCATATGGAATCATCTAGGGCTCTGGGAGGAGGCAGAATGAAGCGCAGAATTGATATGAAGTCAATGAAGTGAGGGTGAAAGACCCACAGAGCATGGACCCTCACTCAGGAAAGGCGCCCCCCTCCCCCAAATCACTCATGAGAAGCGGTCTTGATGCAAAAGCATGAGGTCTTTTATATTCCAAGTGCACTGGGGGCCACAGCCATATGCCACACAGGGGTAGAGGACTGAGGACCTTGTGTACAGAATTGAGACAGCTTTTATAGGGTTACAACAAAGCCTGCGCATTGCATCATAAACCAATCATCTCATAGCATCCAGAGCCCGTGTGGTGCAGACCAATCAATTTAAACCATCCAAGCCCATGTTTATCCCCAGAGGTCTGCCTTTGTGTGGGCTCTTGGGTGGGGTGACAAAATTCATTTCCTGTGTTCACTCACTCACAGGTGCTGTTGTAAACAACCCTGTTGGTAAACAGCAAAGAATGTGACCTTTTGCCTACTTACTGCCAGGGGACAGAGTCTGGAATTTAAACTTCTAGCTTCCTGGAGTCAGTGGAGAATTAGGCTAAATTTTTCCATCCTTACAAGGGACAAGCTGATGGGCCAGAGTGTCTGTGGCCAAGGACATTACTTTTCACCCTCTTGTGTCCTGGACCTGCCTGATGGAGAAGTAAAGCAGGGATTTGAGGCCCAGGTTTTGTATCTAAATAGCACCCTAGTTGAAAATGGAGATTCATGTTCCAGTGAACCTCTGAGTTTAGAGCAGCCAGGGCTACTCAGAGAGACCCTGTTTTGAAAAAGCAAACAGATAACAACAAAAATAAAAGAGCCTCTTTCCACATAACATACACTTAACTGGAACTAGAATATCAGAGTTCATGCACCCTGTCACTGCAGACACCAGTGAGCCAAGACAAGAATTGAAACTGTCTTTAGGATTAAATGTAGTATTATTAGGGGCTGGATGGGCACGATATGCTGAGCTTGTGAAGGTGACAGGGCAACTTGTGGTAATCAGTTTTCTTCCTGGTCTGGTTTCCAGGGGGTGGGACTCAGGTAGCCATGTCTGGGCAGCAAGCACCTCTACCTACTGAGCCTCCACCACCAATCCGGGAATTGAGTCTTTAAATGATGCTTTTGTCATGTCATACAGAAGACAATCTGAGGACACATGGACTAACAATGTCCCAGTGCATTACACAGGGGATGAGAACAAAAGCAGGGACCATGCCAATGTTTAGTCCCACCCCTTCTGCTCAGATCAACCGTGCCTCTGAGATTCGGAGTGATGGTGGCCTTCTTCTTCCTAGCACTGTTCTCTCACTCTCATCTCTGTCTGCACCTGGGTTTGTATCCTCCTAAATTTGATAAGCTTTGCACTCCTCCCTTAGAGTTATTTGGACTGGCTCAGAGCAAACCAAACTTTAGTAGGGTGTATGTACAGGTTTTTTCTCTGATCTAAAGTATAAATGTGCTCTTGTTGAGGGAGTGCCTGCCAAGCTTTGATTTGCCTTTTGTGACTGCTCCCTTTTGTCTCTAGTACCTGCTGTTTGGATTATGTAAATCTTATCTCTGCATTTGCTAGTAGTTCAAAGCATGGGCAAAACTTGGCTGGGGGAGGACCCTGCAAACCAGGATGTCTTTTAACTGAGAATTTTCATATGGTATTATCCCTTTGGGCAGCTAGTGTATGGAAATTGACTTGCTAAAGGTGGGAATTGTATAACAATAAAAAAGCCCTTAGCTAAGCTTCAGTGAGACAATCCACCAGAGACTGATCCCACTGCTGCTAGAAATGATCCTTAGAGTGCCTGTGTCTTCTTTCCCTGGACCAGCATGAGCCCCCACCCGATAGATGACATGCTCTTGTTTAAGTATTTATTTTTAGTTATTGGTATGGTGTGGGTATGTGCACATGAGTGCAGGTACTCATGGATTAGTAGAGGGTGCCATATCTCCTGGAGCTGGAGTTACAGGTGTTTGGGAAGGGTGCTGCTGCCATAAATGCTGGGAACTCAACTCAAATATTCTGTAAGAATAGTATGTGCTTCTAACTGATGAGCCAGTAGTTGAATTCCACAAATGTGCTTGCCTTAGTCATTGCTGTATTGCTGAGAAGAGACACCATGACCATGGCAACTCTCTTATGTAAGAAAGAATTTAATTGGGGATTTCTTACAGGTTTAGAGGTTTAGTCCATTATTATCTTGGTGGGGAGCATTGTGACATGCATAGTGCTATAAATTTAGCTGAAAGCTACACCCTGACACTGAAGGAGAGAGAGAGAGAAAGAGAGAGAGAGAGAGAGAGAGAGAGAGAGAGAGAGAGAGAGAGAGAGAGAGAGAGAGAGAGAGAGAGAGAGAGAGAGAGAGAGAGAGAGAGAGAAACTGAAACTGGGTCTGGCATGGGCTTTTGAAACCTCAAAGCCTAATCCTTAGAGACACACTTGCTCCAAGAAGGCCACACCTCCTAAACCCTTTAGTCCTTCCAAACAGTGCCACTCCCTGGTGACTAAGTCTAGGGGGCTGGGCATTCTGAGTCAAACTACCACAGTGCTCTTATAATACAGAATACAGAAGTCCCATATCCACTTCTGTACAGCTTATTTTGGTGCTGAGAATTGGGTTTTGTGCATGATGGACAAGCATTCTACAAGGACCTACACTCCAGCTCCTGCTATGTGTATTTTTCCCATTTTTTTTCAACATGAAGACAAGGATCTTGGGGCTGGTGGGTTGGCTTCATCTGTAAAATGCTGACCTCAGAAGCATGAGGACACAAGTTTGAGCTGTTGGGCTTCTATTAAAATACTGGTCTTGGTGGCATGGTCTAGTACTATAGAGGAAGAGACAAACTTTTGAGGCTTCCTGTCAGCTAGTCTAGTCTAACTGGTTAGCTCCCAGCCAATGCAAGATCCTGCTTCAAAGGATGTACATAGTGTTCCTAAGGACATACACAAATAGGAACAAAACAAAATCCAAAATGACAAGCATCTTTCACCGGAATCCTCTTTAGGAAGGTGAAAGTTGAAAGTTCATTTACTTCATGTCCAATATCACAGTTTGTCTCATTTTGCCTTTAACATGATCAGAAGACTAAATTATTCTCAATTGAACATGAAGAGCTAAAAACTGAAAGTTGAAAGTGTGTTTTTTAACCATTAAAAAGTTAAAAAATTTCAAAGAGAAGCATCAGAGCTTGAGGACTGTCTCTGTTGTCTCATACTTACCAGACATATGAAAACAATTCTGAAGTATTTGTGAATAGCTGTTCCTAAACAGGTTCTAGATTACTGACGCATGGGCAGTTTCCTCACTGTGTACACTAAGTGGCCATCATTACCTGACCTATAGAGAAAGGATATGATATCCTAGGTTAGGACTTTGAAGTCCATCTTAAGGAATATGTAGTTACCGTTCATGTTACCTTGGAAAAATACTGAAAAGAGCAGCATAATATGGGCCTGTGGTTCAGAATAGTCAGTCCATCATAGTGGGAATTCCTGGCAGTTGGGCAGCTCTATCCATATTAGTGGGAGTGTCAGGTGATTTTTTTCACATCATGACAGATCAGGACACCGCTTAAATGAGAACCAGAGGTAGATAGAACCTTAAAGCCCTTCTCTCTTCCCACCAGATCTACGTCTGGCAGCAAGGCTTAAGATTCTACAATGTGCCACAAGCTAGGGATTCAGCATTCAGGCAGTTTACATTCAGACCCTAACAGAGATGTGCTGATGGAATGTTGGTCAAGTGCAGCCTCTGTTGTGCCTTACCATGGTTCTCCTGTCTGGATAGACAGAGGTCAGGCTGCCTCTTCTCCAAGCTTGATTTTCCTCTCCAGGAGCTAAAACTTTCCTAATTATTCCTCTGACATAAGTGAGTAATTCATAAACATAATGGAAAGTATCATTGTGAGCTTCCCTGTATGCCCCTCAATCCTCCAACATATGCTAAAATTACCAAGAAGGCATCACTTAAAATTCTGTTCATCCCCTTCTTCTGTTTGAGATCCATCTATAAGCTTGACCCCTCTCTGAGAGATCAGAAGGTCACAGCCTAAAAATTGTCTTTATTGACACTTTTGTACAGATTCTACTGTCATTATTATCTATGGGATTTCCTGACAGCTAAACTTGCAGACAAGTAAGTAGAATTTGCCCAAACATATCCCTGGTTTTTTTTTTTTTTTTTTTGTTTTTTTGTTTTTGTTTTGTTTTGTTTTTTTTTTTTTACTTTTCTACTGTATGCCCCTAGTACTGGGTCCTTCCTTTAATTCTAAGTGTGGGCTGTGGAATTAGCTTTTCTGTTTGCCAAGTTCAGCTTGACAGTGACTATGGAAGAATTATAGACCTCAAGTCACCCAGATCATGAAAGGAAAGCATTAATCACTTGTATGTAGAAGTTTTCATATAGTTACTTTTCTTCTTCTTGTGTCACTGACAAAAATGAAAGAAAGGTATGATGGTTTGAAAGAAAATGGCCCACAAAGTGGCACTATTATGGGTATGGCCTTGTTGGAGGAAGTGTGTCACTGTGGAGGCAGGCTTTGAGGTCTTATATATGCTCAAGCCATTACCAGTGTCTCAGTTCACTTCCTCTTACCTACAGGATCAAGAATATAGTTCCTCTACCCTCAGCTCCTTCTCTGGCACCATGTCCTGCCATGATGACAGCTGAGAAACCCTAACTAAGATAAAAATTGGTACCAGAGACTGGGGTATTGTTGTGACAGGCCTAACCATGTTTTTGTTTGCAGGAATATGGACCTTAGGACTATAAATTGGAAAAGCAGTTTAATGCTTTAGGTGCTGTGTAATGGGCCATTCTAGTAGAAACATGGAAGGCAGTGATGCTGAGTGTGATTTGAACTTCAGGTGTCTGGATTAAGAGGTTTCAGAGAAGAACATTAATTACTATGTAACCTAGACACTGGTCTTGTAGTGAAGAATTTTGGTGAAGAATATGGCTGCTTTTTGCCCTTGTCTGACAAGTCTGCCTGAGGCTAATGTGAAGAAATTTGAATTAATTTTATTGGCAAAGGAAATCTCAAAACTGCCTAATATAGACTGTTATGTGGTATTAGTGTTAACTTTAATGAAGATTTATAATGAAAAGGGGCAAGCTGAGTAGGGAAAAATCCAAAATGTACAATTTGAGGAGAAAAGGGGCACTAAGAAGTGGAATGGAGTTAAGTCATATGTTCAAGGAGATTAGCAGTTTAAGAAACAGAATAAAGGGAGAGGTGACCTTATGACAAGATGCCATCCAGCTAAGTCTCCAATTTATGAAAGGAATTAAAGAAAATCTTAGAGCCAGGTATGGTGGTACATGCCTTTAATCCCAGCACTTGGAAGACAGAGGCTGGCATATCTCTGAGTTTGAGGCCTGGTCTATAGAGAAAGTTCTAGGACAGCCAAGCTTAGGCAGTGAAGGAAACCATGGAAACAGAAAACTGGTGAAGATGTAATTGAATGAGGGAACTATATTTCAACCCCAACAAGAAACAGAACAGCTGTGATCATGTGGTTTTGGCTTATAGTTGAGGACTGAAGAAAGGGATTATGATATCAAATTCTGTGACTAAGGAAAGCTGCTAAGGGCAGGAATGTGTCAGGCGTGTCCCTGAATGGAGGCCTATAGAGGCCATTGTGTGAAGCTTTGAAGGTGAAGTCTGAATTGCCTTGGAGACCCCAAGATGGTGGAGTTGCCAGAGCTGTGACTGATAAAAGCTGCTAACAGGAGGTAGAACCAACCCAAGAGAAAAAGGTGTGTTGCAGTCAACTAAGCTGAAAGAAATTGGAGATCTGAAGAGCATTTTGACATCAGACATGAAGATACAGAGTTTGGAGTTTTCCCCGTTAGGTTTTGGTTTTGCTTTGGTTCAGTGTTTCCTCACTATTCTCCCTTCCTTATATTTTGGAATGGTAATGTATATCCTGTGCTATTATATGTTGGAAGTATGTGATCTGCTATTTTGATTTAAGAGATCACATGAATCTCAGAAGAGACTTTGAACTTTAATCTTATTTATTAAATAAGTTTGAGACTGTTACAGACTATGGGCACTTGTAAAGTTGGGCTAAATGCATTTTTGCATTATTATATGGCCACAAGCCTTTAGGGGCCATGGAGTGGAGTGTGGTGGTTTGAAAGAAAATTGCTATCAAAGAGTGTGGTGTAGCGAGATAGTCACCTTGTCCACACCTGTGGCTTAGGCCATGCCCATTGGAGGTGGAGACAAGGCCGGACGTGACCTGGGGGAAAAGGCTGGGAAAGGGTAGGGCAGCTCTCTTTGGTGGTGAATGCTGGAAGGCTTAGGATCCGGTGGAACCTGCCACGTTCATCTGCCTATTTTATGAGTTATTTCTCCCTTAATAAACATCTATTTGACCTAATTGTTTATCCTGATCCTTATTAAATCACAATATCTGGTGTCAGAAGCAGGATTTGGATTTTCACTGGATCTGGCTTTCGCTCAGGTGGTAGAGGTGGGAGAGGCAGCAGAGGCCAAGCCGTTCCCTTCCCCCACCATCCCCGAATGGGCAGGGTCCCTTGCCTCACTAGGTGGACACACCACAAGTTGCAGGATGGTTGCCTCTGCCATACAACCCCTTTACCTCCACATCGGCCCTGAGAAGGCACTCACTGCTTCTCATATTTTGCCCATTTCCCCACTTTGCATTCACGCTGTATGGTGCCTGCCCTGGTGCCCGCCTTGCTTGTGTGTTTCCCGTGGCCATAGCTCTGTGGTCCCAGTAATTACACAGGCTCCTTTTACATATTCGTTTAACAAATTCTCACTTGCCATAGTTTGTTAAGAGCTATTCTGCAGGGACCAAATCAGAAAGATCATCTGCTGCCAGATGGTATTTGGTGGTTACTGCTGGAGGTGTTGAGATCTACAAAGAAAAGAACCAAAGTTCCGGACAGCAGAATTACACCTAAGGTAATTGCAACATTCTTTGCAATTTAAGTTGATATCTGAGATCAATTGTCCCATAGCTATGGCGGATAATCTTACAATTCAGGACTTTAGGAATTCTTTTACTTCTTGTATAGAAGGAATTTTAACAGCAGAAAATCATGACTTAACCAATATATACATTTTTCTTGTAATAGCAATGGGTTTCATCGTTATTATGATATTTTTAAAAAAATGGTTTGAGACTAGAGCAAACAATAAGGAACTTGTAAAAACCATAAGGGAGTTAGTAACAAGGATTCAAAATGACAACAGAGAGCTAAGAAACAGAATGCAGAATATTGAAAATGACAATGGATAGCTTAAAATTGGAATGCAAAACATATTATGTTTAGAGGAAAAGATTCAGAATATTGAAGATGGCAATAGAGAGCTGAGAAACAGAACACAGAATATTGAAAATGACAGTGGAGAGCTTAAAATAAGAATGCAAAACATAAAATGTTTAGAGGAAAAGGTTCAGAATATTGAAGATGGCAATAGAGAGCTGACAGGTAGAATGCAAAACATGGAACATAAAAATGACCAACTAGAAAACAGAATTTGTTTCATAGCTGATACCTCAACAACCAAAATGGAAACAAGGCAATGCACTGACATGCTAGCAGAAACAGCTCATTCCTGGTTGGACGAATCTACGAATAAGATTAAAAAACTGGAACATCAGATGGAAAGACTAGCAGATAGAATCTGTTCCATGTCTGAGGATAATGACAAGCTGGCGGATAGAACATTGTTTCTGGAAGGCAGTTTACATGCCATTCAGATTATATCTAAGGATGAGAATATTAAAAACATGGAATCATTCGTAGTTGGAGAATGTAAGAAACTGACTAATGCAATGAAGTCTCTAGAAACTTATGTGGTTCAAGAAGTTCAGACACTCAAAGAAACAATGGTGAATAGATTTCAGGCCTTAGAAGACCATCGATCTGACACATCAGAAGGAGAACTACAGGGAACAGGGCATGAAAGAGACTTAAAATTTTCTACACCATTTAGGGTCAGGGGAGTTTTCCCTGTATCTATTAGTGAAAAATCAGAAACGAAAAAACACCCAAAAGGTGGTGTTGCCTATCAGTGGGAACCAATAAGTGTGAAAGATTTAAAAGGTATAAAGGAAGCAGTAGTCTCTTATGGCATGCACTCACCATATGTGAAGAAATTAGTAGCATCATGGGCAAGGAACATCAAGTTAACCCCTAAGGATTGGGATCAATTAATATCAGCTATCCTTGAAAACTCCTCTCAATTAGAATGGAGGGCTTTATGGAGAGAGGAAGCAAAAGCTCTTGAACTTCTGGGCTTAAAGAAAGGTTATAAAGCTCCCCAAGATAAAATTCTTGGTGAGGGTATTATGCTGACCCAGAAACCCAAGCTGCCTATGATGAACATATCTTGTCTGTATGCAGTACAGCAGCTCTGAGTGCTTGGGATAAGGTTCATGAACTAGGGGAGAGGATAGAATCCTATACCAAGATAAGGCAAGGACTGAGAGAACATTTTACTGCATTTCTAGAAAGATTATATAGAGCAGTGCAATTAGAGGTAGCAGACATAGATTCTAGGTGAATACTTATAGAATCATTAGCTTAAAAGAATGTGAACCCTTAATGCAAACAAGTGCTTTGGCCTTTAAAAATTCGATCAGCACCTTTAGATGACTGGGTTCTTTATACAGGCAACATTGAATATAATGATAATAGCACTGAAACTTGGGTAGGAGAGGCCACATCTAAAGGTCTGAGAAGATAACAAGAGAGATCAAGATAACAGAGATCCTAACTATGGGGACATAGCAACTTTGCTAGGAGAAGCCATCTCCAAAGGTTTGAAAAGATATAAAAATGTCAGATGTTTTAACTGGGATAGGAAAGGACATCTAAAAAGAAATTGTAGGCAAATTATTTCTAGAAATAACACTCCCAGGAATGAATCGAATAGAAGGCCTCAGCCTTCTGGGTTATGTAGAAGGTGTGACAAAGGCTGACACTGGACCAATGAATGTAGATTGACCAGAGTCAAGCAAGGAAACCCTTTACAACTGGGAAAATCCTTGGGGGGCCTCTCGAAGGCACCCATGCCAAAGGTGGTCCGGACATTCCCAGTCACAGTGGAGGGCAATCTCCCACAGGATGATTAGAAAATCCAGTGCCTATCATAAAAACTCATATCGCCCTGGATGATATACTAATGATGGAATTTGAATCAAACATGAGAAAAGGAAACAAAAATGAATAGTTAAAATGAATAACAGAGTGTTTGAAGGTTTACGGGACATGGGGGCTGATGTAACTATCATAACTAATAAATCATGAGTTGGCCCCTGCAAGAGGTAAATGTTCAATTCTTCAGGATTGGAACCCTGTCTCAGGTAAAACAGAGCATGAGATGGATTGAATGTGTAGGACCAGAAGGACAGAGAGAAAGGTTGAGACCATATATGGCTGATATAGCAATAAATTTATGGGGTCATGATCTATTACAGCAATGGAATACACAGATTTACATTCCTCCAGTACTAGATAGGAACCATAAACGACCTCATGATTGTGGAAAAATTGTTATAAAGTACTATACAAGACAGACTACAAACATCCCAGCTGTACAAAAACAGAATGCAAGTGCTGAACAGAGGAACCAAAATCCCTCCCCTTAAAATGGTTAACAGAGGAACCTGTCTGGGTAGGGCAATGGCCTATGACCTCTGAGAAGTTAGAAGTTTTAGAAAACCTAGTACAGGAACAGCTAAATGCTGGGCATATCGAGGAATCAACCAGCCCTTGGAATTCTCCTGTATTTGTTATCAAAAAGAAATCTGGTAAATGGAGACTGCTTACAGACCTGAGAGCCATCAATAAAGTTATTCAGCCAATGGGTTCTCTGGAATGCCCTTGCCTTCTTTGATACCTAAGGAATGGCCTATTATAGTTATTGATTTAAAGAATTGCTTCTTCACTATACCTTTACAGAAACAAGATAAAGAGAAATTTGCCTTCATGGTAACTAATTACAATAATTCTCAAGAGATATCAATGGAAGGTTTTGCCACAGGGAATGCTAAATAGCCCCACTCTATGCCAATGTTTTGTACAAAAACCACTGGAAATAATTCGTAAACAGTTTTACCTCATTGAGGATTACAAATTGCACCTGAAAAAAAATACTAAAAGGAGATTCTATCAATTACTTAGGATATAAAATAGGTCTACAGAAAATTAGACCACAAAAAGTTCAGATTATGAGAGATCGCTACCAGACTCTTAATGATCTTCAAAAATTACTAGGAGAGATCTCTCAACTACAAACCATTATTGGAGTTGAAGGGCATGATTTGAAAAACTTAAAAATGACCCTAAAAGGGGACAAAGACTTGAATAATCTACGAATGTTTCCAACAAATTGAAACAATTTTTTGAGTATTATATCATAAAACACATAACTGGTATACCACACAATTCTACAGGACAAGCAGTAGTTGAGAGATCCAATTGTACCTTAAAGGAAATGCTTCATAAACAGGGAGCAGGAACCAAGACACCCAAACACAGATTACATAATGCTTTATTAACATTAAACTTTCTTAATGCTAATAAAAAAGGACAAATAGCTGCTGAACGGCACTGGACAATAGAAAAAACTTCTGAACTAAATCAGCCGGTGTTCTTCAAGGATGTATTGACCTCAGAATGCAAACCAGGATATGTATTATGTTGGGGTAGGGGTTTCACATTTGTATCTACAGAAGAAGAAAAGCTATGGATACTATCTAAGTTGAGTAAGAACCGAGATGAACAAGAGAAACATCTTAATGAAGAGGAATGACAAGTCATCTAACAAATTGGGTCTCACGAAATGTGTGGAGACCTCTCAAAGGTAGGGGAAGTGTTCTGTTCTTGTTCTTACAGGAAAACAGAGAACACCTATCTTCAAATAACCAAGAGACAAGGAACATGTAGGTACCTACAGAAGACAGCTCTCCAGAAAGAATCATTTAATGAAGAGTAATCTGATTCATGGCAAAAATATTTAAGTCTAGTAAACTGTTTCTATACTGAAATCTATTTCTCTTTACTATTTAGTATTCCTGTAGTCCCGATTCATGTAAACCCATGCTGGTTTTGGGGTTGGATTTGGCTTTCCTTCTCTAAATTCAAGCATGTTGTTAAGATTAAATTTACAGTTTAAGTTTTCCACAGGGAATAATAACAGTTCCTAACAGCAATCCTTGAACACTCCGGAAAGAAGATGGGGCCCCAAATGGACATTTCCACTCTACTCAATCTGATGCATCTGAACTACAAACTTCACCTTATAACCGGTTTGGGACTGCTTTGCTTAAGACAACTCATGACTAGCTAGCTTTAATGGTGCACCTTCTTATTACAACCTGGACAGAGTTTCAAATAGAACTCCACTCAAGCATTTTCTGCAACACAATGAATACCTACATATGTCACAGCCAGTTCTGTTGAGAAATTTGCTTGCTAAAAATTTTCTTCCTACAGGATCTCATGGAGCAATCATTGTGCCATTTCATCAGGAAGTAATCTTAAGATAACAATGCCCTCCTCGCCCCCCCTCTTGGAATTCAGAGATAATATTCATCTTCATAGGGTTGGTTTTAGTTACTTGGGGTACACTCAGTTATCTCTTTAGACAGGAATAGGGTATGGTTGGGAAAGGTATAGTTCAGAATAGATATAGGTAGATTAGCCTACCTTCTTGTGAATTATTTATTAGAGTGAGAAGTATTACAGCTTACATTGTTATATATTCTTATCTGTGGTAACCTATGTACTGGAATAATTATATATTATATTTTGTCATATTGTGTGAAATCTTTCCATTTATGTCTTATGCACATTATTCTCACCGTATTCTATGTATGTTTACTTTCTTTGTGTTCAAGACATTTTGTATATTGATACAATTTTGGATATTTATCTTGCTGCCCTTTAGAGCTACCTCTTGCCTAGACATTTCTACTCTACCTCTACTTTAGGAATTTACATGTGCATAGTAATATTGTTTAGGTATGTATCCTTGCTTTACTCAAGGAAGTTTTAATAAGGTTTCTTAGCTAAGTTCCTGAGTATTACAGATTATCCTCACCCATGTTTCCTTTACCTATGAGATTAGTCAGACATAGATGCTTAATCTCCAGTCACTTCATAGACCTGCAGAACATGACATTTAAATATTTTAAATATTAGTACTCTGTTGACATGAGACACTGTTGCTCCTGACAGCACCGTGCACTTTCTGGAAAATATGTTGGACACTGTTGTTGTTCCTTCTGGAGTTCATCCTCGCTTCGGCTAATGGAGGGCTTTGAGGTCTCAAACATGCTTAAATAACTCTCAGTGTTGATGTTTTTCTGTTGGCTTAATGGCTCCATATTAATCTACTGATATTTTAATTATCACCCGTGGCCTCTCAGCCCTTGCAGTCAATATCCTGTCAGCCACTCAAGCCATGATCTAGAGGGCCTTCCAGTCCCACTGCCCTGGCTCTACCACCACTGCCATATGTAGTGAGATGCCCACCCCACCTGCATTGACCACACCCATTCACTGGGAGGTGGGACAGGTGCTGGTGTGACCTGGGAGAACTAGGTCTGGGATCCAGACCCCAGCACTCTTGCTTCCTGGTCAGAGACAGAGAGGATCCAGAGGCATCCTTGGGACAGGAACCTGCTGGTGATCATCTGTTACTGGTGTAAGTTTTTTCTCCCTGAATAAACATTATCAGCCTATTTGTTTTCCCAGATTCTTATTTGTCCACACTATCTAGTGTCAGAAGTGGGATATAGATTTCAATAGGATCTGGGGAATTAGGTTTCACCAAGTAGTGGCATCTACACCACACTGTTTTTCTCTCCCCACCCCAGCTATTCAACAACACTCCACTGTCCCCATGGTCTGTGGTTTTCTTGCTCCAGGAAGCACTCACAGGTGCCGACTGCAGCCACCCTCTGTACCACAGTTTGCGCCATTTACTCCACACTGTCCCCGCGCCCCGTGCCTGATGATGCTGCTGGCTGCTGCCACCGCAACCACTACCACCACTGCTGGGAACCTGAATCCAGGCAGGGTCCCTTGACTAAACCAGTGGGAAACACTGCTAGTGGGCTATTTGAGTTTGCGCTGCAACTCCAGTCCCCATTTTCCAGTGACCCTGAGACTGCACTCATGGCTACTGTTACCCATGCCCCCACATTGTGCTGAGACTGCATGCTGAACCCTGAGCTCTGAGCCCAGCCCCTTTTGGTCTCAAGTAGTTCTGCTCCTATGGTTCGAGCAATTTACACAAGGCTCGGTTTCACTCCCCCATCTAACAACATTTTGCTTTTTTCCTCATTAAGACCTATTAACAGGGATCAGAAGGATCTCCTGCTGCTGGACACTATTTGGTGGTACACCTGTGCACCTGCTGCCCAGGTGTAATTACTGCAAGTTGGCATCTGCAACCAACAGTATCAGAATACCAGGACAGCAGGATTATACCTAAGGTAATTACAACATCCTTCACAATTTAAGCTGATATAATAAGTGAGATCAATTGTTCCATACCAATAACAGATAATCTTACAATGCAGAACATTAGGAATCTTTTTGTTTCATATCTGGAAGGAATCTTAGAAGAGAACTATGACTTAATCAACATATACATTTTCCTAAAAATGTTGATTAGTTTCATGATCAATATAATATTCTTAAAGAAAGGGTTTGGGATTAGAGCGAAGAATAAGGAACTTGTACAAACCATAGGACACTTAGTAACAAGGATTCAGAATATTGAAAATGACCATAGAGATCTGAAAAACAAAACACAAAACATAGAATGCTTATAAAAAATGTTCCGAATATTGAAGATGGCAATGGAGATCTTACAGGTAGAATACAAAACATGGAACATAAAAAAGACCAACTAGAAAACAGAATTTGTTCCATGTCCACTGCCTCAATGACCAAAACAGAAACAATGCAATACATTAACATGCTAGCAGAAATACCTCATTCCTTGTCTGACGAATCAAATAATAAGATTAAAAAACTGGAACATCAGATGGAATATCTGGCAGATAGAATTCGTTCCATGTCTGAGGATAATGGCAAGCTAGTGGATAGGATATTGTTTCTGGAAGGCAATTTACTTGCCATTCAGATAATATCTAAGAATGAGAATATTAAAAACATAGAATCATTCATACTTGGAGAAAACAAGAAACCTATTCAATGAAGTCTCTGGAAATTTGTATGATTCAAGAAGTTCAAACACTCAGAGAAACAATGGTGAATAGATTGCAGGCATTAGAAGACCTTTAATCTGATACACCAGAAGAGGTACAGGTAATAGGGTATGAAAGAGATTTAAAAATTTATACACATTTCAGGGTCAGGGGAGACTTGCCTAAGGCCATTATATTACCCCCAATGGCTTTTCCTGTATCTCTTACTGAAAAACCAGCAATGGAAAAAACACCCGAAAGGTTTCATTGCATATCAGTGGGAACCAGTAAGTATGAAAGTATTAAAAGGTATAAAGGAAGCAGTAGTCTCTTGTAGCTTGCACTCACCACATATGAAGCAATTAGTAGAATCATGGGCAAGGAATAACAAGGTAACCCTTTAGGATTGGGATCAATTAATATCAGCTGTTCTTGAAAATTCATCTCTATTAAAATGGAGGGATTTATGGAGAGAAGAAGCAAAAACTCTTGAACTTCAGGGCTTAAAGAAAAGTTATAAAGCTCCCCAAGATAAAATTCTTGGTGAAGGTCTTTATGTGCATCCAGAAACTCAAGATGCATATGATGAACACATTTTATCTCTATGCAGTACCGCAGATTTGAATGCTTGGTGTAAGATTCATGAACCAGGGGAGAGGGTAGAATCCTATACCAAGGTGAGGCAGGGACCAAGAAAATATTTTAGTGTATTTCTACAAAGATTGTCTAGAGCAATACAATCAGAGGTAGCAGACCCAGATTCTAGGTGGATACGCATAGAATCATTAGCTTAAGAGAAGGCGAATCCACAATGCAAACAAGTGCTTTGGCCCTTAAAAATCAGATTAGCGTCATTGGAGGAATGGGTCCTGTATACAGCCAACATTGAGTATAATGACCATGACATAGAAGCTTGGGTAGGAGAATCAATATCCAAAGGTTTGAGGAGACATTGAAATACCCGATGTTTTAATTGTGGTAGAATAGGACATAGAAATTGTAGGCAAAACATTCCTAGGTATAACACTCCTAGTAATGAATCAAACAGAAGGCCTCAGCCTTCTAGATTATGTAGAAGATGTGGCAAAGGCCAACACTGGACCAATGAATGTAGATCAAGCGGAGACAAGCAAGAAAACCATTTACAATTGGGAAACTCCTTGGGAGAACTCTTGAAGGTCCCCATGTCAAAGGTGGTCTAGAGATTTCTAGTCACTGTAGAGGACAATCTTCCCTAGGATGATTAGAAAATCAAGTGCCTACCATAAAAAATTATACTGCTCTGGATGACAGATTAGCTATGGAAGGTGAATCAAACATAAATGGAGTAAACAAAAAATGTATATTATGGCAAACTTCTATAAATAGTCAAAGGTCTAGATTGAGAGTTATGATGAATAACAGACTGGTAGAGGGGGTTCTTGACACTGGCACTGACCATTATAATTAATAAATCTTTGCCTCCAACATGGCCCGGCAATAGCTAAATATTCAATTCTTAGGGATTGGAACCCTGACTCAGGTAAAACAGAGCACAAGATGGATTTAATGGATAGGACCAGAAGGACAGAGAGGAAGGTTGAGATCATGTGTGGCTGATATAGCAATAAATTTATGGGGTCGAGATCTATTGTAGCAATGGAATACACAGATTAACATTCCTCCAGAAGGACAGAGAGGAAGGTTGAGATCATGTGTGGCTGATATGGTAATAAATTTATGGGGTTGAGATCTATTGCAGCAATGGAATACACAGATTAACACTCCTCCAGAATTAGATATGAACCATAAACTAACTCATGGTTGTATAAAAAATATTGTAAAGTACTATACAAGACAGACACCAAATATTCAGGCTGTACAAAACAGAATACAAGTGCCAAACTAACAGAGAAACCAAAAGCCCTACCCTTAAAATGGCTAACATATGAACCTGTCTGGGTAGAGCAATGGCCTATGACCTCTGAGAAACAAGAAAACCTGGTTTAGGAACAGCTAAATGCTGGACATATCGAAGAATCAATCAGCCCTTGGAATTCTCCTGTATTTTTTTTTTTTATCAAAAAGAAATCTGGAAAATGGAGAATGCTTACAGACCTGAGAGCCATCAATAAAGTTATCCAGACAATGGGCTCTCTAAAGCCTGGAATGCCCTTGCCTTCTCTGATACCTAAAGAATGGTCCATCACAGTTATTGATTTAAAAGATTGCTTCTTCACTATACCTTTGCAAGAAAAAGATAAAGAAAAATTTGCCTTCATGGTAACTAATTACAATAATTCTCAAGAGATATCAATGGAAGGTTTTGCCACAGGGAATACTAAATAGCCCCACCCTGTGCCAATATTTTGTGAAAAAGCCTTTGGAAACAATTTGTAAACAGTTTCCAAAATCCATAATTTACCATTACATGGATGATATATTGTTGGCTGATTCTAAAGTAGAAATATTAGAAAAAAATGTTTGAGGAAGTAAAGAAAGTTTTACTTCGCTGGGGATTACAAATGGCATCCCAAAAAAAATACAAAGAGGAGATTCTATCAATTACTTAGGATATAAAATAGGTCTACAGAAAATTAGACCACAAAAAGTACAGATCAGGAGATATCGTTACCAGATTCTTAATAATCTTCAAATATTACTGGGAGAGATTTCTCAACTACAGACTATTATTGGAGTAGAAGGGCATGATTTGAAAAACTTGAAAATGGTCCTAAAAGGGGACAAGAACTTAAATAGTCCATAAATACTATCAGCTGAAGCTGAAAAGGAATTAGAATGGGTAGGAAAGAGGACACTAGAGGCACATGTGAACCATGTGGATCCAAAACTAGACTTTTTTTCTGGTTATATTACCATCTAGAAAATATCTTTCAAGGATTTTGATGCAGAGGGGAGATATCATATTAGAATGGATATTTCTACCACATATACAAAATAAAACTAAAACATATATACAAAAGAATTTGTTTGCATTCTACACTGATGCAAACAAATCAGGTAAAGTAGTATATAAATCAGGAAATATAAGTAAAGTAGTTCAAAGCCCTTATAACTCTGTACAAAAGGCAGAATTGTATGCCATTCCCATGATACTTATGGATTTTAGAGAACCTCTTAATATAGTTACTGACTCTCAATATGAAGAGAGAGGCGTCTAACACATCGAGACTGCAAAATTTATTCCTGACAATACAGAATTAGCTTCATTGTTTATATAATTATAAGATACTATCAGGAATAGGACTCATCATATATATATATATATATATATCATATATATATATATATCTCACACATCAGATCCCATACAGGTCTGCCAGGTCCTCTACCACAAGGCAATGGTGAAATTGATTGATTGATTATTAGTAGAAAGTGTGATAGAGGCCTTAGAGTTTCATAAAAAAAAACCAACATGAACATATGGACAGCAAAGGTTAAAAGGGGATTTTTCTATCACTTGGTAACAAGTTAAGGAAATAGTAAGGAAATGTCCTACTTGATCATTCTATAACCAAACTCCTGTACCACCAGGCTGTAACCCTAAAGGTATAAATAGGAATGAAATGTGGCAAATGGATGCATTTCATTTTACAGAATTTGGAAAATTAAAATATGTACACCATATTTTAGTGCACATCTATAGTGCACTATAGGGCCCCACACTATAGACACATTTTCAGGGTTTCAATGGGCCACTGCTCTGATCTCTGAAAAGGCTGATTCTGTTATCATACACCTATTAGAGGTAATGGCCATTATGGGCATACTTGCAGAAATAAAAACTAACGATGCTCTGGCATATATCTCCAGCAAATTGAAATAGTTTTTTTTTTTGAATAATATAACATAAAGCACATAACCAGTATACCACACAATCCTGGAAGACAAGCAGTAGTTGAGAGATCTAATTGTACTTTAAAAGAAATGCTCTATAAACAGGCAGGGGGATCAAAAAACACAGATTACATAATGTTTTAATAACATGAAATTTTCTTAATGCTCATGAGAAAGAAAAACTACAGCAGAAAGACACTTGGCAATAGAAACAACTTCTGAACCAAATCAGCCAGTGTACTTCAAGGATGTCCTGAATGGAAACCAGGATATGTACTACATTGGGGTAGGGGTTTCACCTTTGTATCTACAGGAGAAGAAAGACTTTGGATACCATCTAAGTTGATCAAGATCCAAGTTGATCAAGAGAAACCTCTTAATGAGAAGAAATGACAAGTCATCAGCCAAAGTAGTTCCCACAAGTTGTATGGAGACCTCTCAAAGGTAGGGTAAGTGTTCTGTTCTTATCTTTACAGGAAAACAGAAAATACCCATCTTCAAACAGCCAAAAACCACTGAATGTGTAGGTACCTACAGAAGAGAAGATAGCTCTCCAGGAAGAACTATCTGACAAAGAGGAATCTGATATATGGTACTAACATTTAATTCTAGTGAACTGTTTCTATACAGGACTGTTTCTATTTCTCTTTATTTCCTAGTACCCCTTTAGTCCCAGCTCATGTAAACCAATGTTGGCTTTGGATTTGGATTTGGCTTCCGTCCTCTAAATTCAACTATGTTGTTAAGATTAAATTTACAGTTTTTGCCTTATATCAAGAAGCCAATTGGTGTAAAGCAGAAGAAAACAAAATCTGGGGACTGTTGTTTGACTACACTCAGTTTTCTCTCTAAAATCCTAATTTTCCTCATAGTCATTTTCATGCTTAATGTTGCCTTTCCAAATATGCATACCTATAAAGGTTGAAATTTTTATGTTGATATTGATGTTTATGTTTCCACAAAGAGCAATAACAATTCCTAACAACAATCTTTGAACTTTCTGGAAAGAAGATGGGGCCCTACTTCATGGTTTCCACTTGATTCAACCTGATGCATATGGACTACAAACATCACCCTAAAACTGATTTGCGGCTGTAATGTAATCCTGAAGACAACTCCAGACTAGGTAGCTGTAATGGTGCACCTTCTTATCACACCCTGGTCATAGTTTCAGATAGAACTTCAGTCAAGCATTTCCTGCCCCCTCCCCAAGACTAGCTACAAATGTTAAAGCTAGTCCCCTGAAGAAATTTTGTTGCTTAAAATTTTCTTTCTACAGGATCCCATGGAGTCATCATTGTCCCATTTCAGCAGGAAGTGATCTTAAGATAATGGCACCTGTTTCCCTGCTGCTGGCTTTTAGAGATATTATTCATCTGCATAGGGTTGGTTTTAGTTACTTAGGGTTGGATATGGAAGGTGATGCTCAGACTTGGGTATCTCTTTTAGGCAGGTATAGGATATGGTTCGGAAGGTATGGTTTGGATGTGATATAGGTAGATTAATTTATCTTGTTGTGAATTATCTTAGTAATTATTAGTTATATACAACTTACATTGTTATAGATTCTTGTGTTGTAACCTATGTAAAATTAAGTGTGTATTCCTTTCTCGGATGATATGTATATTGTATTTTGTCATACTTTGTAAAATCTTTCTGTTTACTATGTTTTGTGCACAATATCTTTATCATATTCTATGGTGTATATCTTTACTTATGTTCAAGGCATTCTGTATATCGATACTATTTAGGATATTCTTACCATGCTGCACTATACAGTTCTACCTCTGGTCATTTCAATTCCACCTCTGATTCATATGATAAACATAGATATTGTCCCTGCTATTAATTAGAGAACTGCCAACCATTTGTATAGCTAGGTTCCTGAGTATTACAGATCATCTTCACCCATGTTTCTTATACCTATGAGATTATTCAGACACAGATGCTTGATCTTCAAACACTTCATAGATCGGCAGAATATGGCATTTAAATGTTTTAATATTAGCATTCTGAAGACAGAAATAACAGACTATCTGGACAGTCACCTAAAGTCTCACAGCAACATTGGTGCAACCAGTTTTGGCTAAGGCCTAGGGTAACTGACAGACCACTACAGAAGCAAGGAGGTAGAAAGGCTCTCTTACCATGACTTGGTAAGATTCAGCAGTCTTCTATGTTTGTCTCCTGCAAACACAGTAGGACAGCATGTCCAAGGTCACTGGTCAAGGTGGAGGCAGTTCTTTGCCCAAGAGGCCATTAGCCAAGGAGAGGATGGACTCCAGAAGGAGTGACATCAGTGCATAACATTCTTGGGAAATGCTTGGTGCTTTCAGGAGCAATAGTGTCTCATGTGAACGGTGTAGTTTAAATTAAGTCTGTTGTTCTATTTACCAACAATAATGTGGAAGTCAGATGTAGGCTGAAAGTCTGCTAGTTCACAGACACTAAGAAGCACCCATCTGAACTTCCTTTTTGGCTGGAGACCCAGCAAGAGACTCGTCTCTTAATTTATTCCAAGACCAAAAGTAAGCACCAAACTCAAGCCTTTGCATGTTCTTTTTATTTTTTTTTTTCCTCTATCCAAATTGTTGCCAGCTCTGTAGCCAACTTAGGCCAGCTAGTCACTGGCTCTGCTCCCTGATTCAAGGTATAACTTCATTTAATAATCATGAAGTATCACAGAACAATCAAAATTCATGCAACACAGTGCATCAGTTCACTTCTTGCTGCCTGTGGGATTAAGATGTTGCTCCTTTTCCAGTACCATGCCTGCCTACAGACCACCATGTCCTGTCATGATGATAGTGACTAAATTTCTGCAACTGCAAGCCACCACAATTAAATGTTGTCCTCTATATAAGTTGTGGTCATGGTGTCTCTTCACAGCTGTAGAAACCCTAAATGTTTATTTTGTTTCACAGGAGAGTGTGATGAAAGTGTGGCAGCAGGAGAATGCAGCAGCTGATTATTTTGTGTTGTGCCAAGAAGAAGAAAGTCATGATTACTTGTGCTCAGCTCACTTTCTCCATTTCTTCCGAGTCCAGGATCTCAGCCAATAGATGTGGAGCCCACATTTAGAGTGTGTTTGCCTTTCTCAGTTGAACCCTCTTCACAACACTCTCATAGCATGTTCATAGATTTGTCACTGAGGCGATTATGTCTCCTGTAAAGTTGACAGTGTTAGCATCTCAGTGTCTGTGTTTGCACTTCTGCTCATAAGGTCTTTTGTTACGTGCAGGTTTTTCCTGCCTGCCACCTGTTCTGGTCCTACTCTTTGTTCCTCCCTGCCAGCCACCAGGTCCCGCTGCCATGCAAGCCCCAATAACACGCTGAGACTCTGTATTTGATACAATCCTGTTGGCCAGTTACTATTATTGTTTATGGGCTAGCTCTGTCTTAATTATTAACCCATTTTTACTTATCTAAGTATTTCCACGTAGTCATCTTATCAGAGAGCAGCGGGCTAGCATCTTGCTTTCTCCATGCTCTACATGCTGACTCCTCCTAACTACTTCCTCTTTCCTCCTTGTCTCCTAGTCCCTCCTATCTTGCTTTCCCATTGGCCACAGTGCTTTATTTATTAACCAGTATGAGAAACATATTTACAGAATAACATCTCCCATCAGTCTTTGAAAGAAGACTCCAAGGAGCAGGTTTCCAAAGAGCTTGAAGACCTTGAAGAATTCCTGTCAATTTGAATTTTCCTTAAAATCATAATGGGGCTATTTCTAAATGTCACCAGGCTCCCCTGGCACCCTTTACCTAAGTTTAGTTTACCATTTTAAGGATGTGCTCCTAACATTTGACTCCTTGCCTATGTCTGCTTTTGTTTTCACTATTTGTTTTGGTAATAAGTGTTTGAAGAGTTTTACCTTCTTATGTATGAAAAGAATTCCTCCCTCCCATTGTTCCTTTCCAGATAGTTAACCCATATGGTTTTGAGTTATCCTAAATCTTTTTGGATGACATAATTTTTATACTCACATGCAAATATGCATTATCCAATAATAGAAGTGGTGGGTGTCCTTGAATCAAAAGCACTGATAATTGCATACTCTTTAAATTAATTAATGAGCCAGAGGCTGCTAAATATTAGCATTTGGAAAGATCTGTGCAGCTTTAGCCTCTAATGAGTTCATCGAAATCCATCACAACCCTCTTTGGAAAACAGAGGCTGCATTTAATTATATTCAATCAGATCTTACATTGAAATTATGAACACAAGGCACTGCTGAACGTGAAATTGCCATGGCATGTTAATTGTTAAACAGATTTCTGTGGCTTCTTCTAGTTGAATGGGAAGTAATTATTTGTATACAGTGCCTGTTTTCTCAACATTAAGAAGTTCTATGGTGTCCTGACTATACCCACTCACATTCAAATTCTCCATTTCATTGTATTATCCACTTCAGGGTTCAACTGTCTACAGGCAAGCAAGCTTCTTCTGACTCCTATTAACTTTGAGTCTGTGAGATTTGCCTTCTTGAAATGATATAGAACATATCTAAAGACTGTGGTTGGAAACCACATAAAGACTTTTTTTTTTTTTTTTTTTTTTGAGACAAGGTTACAATCTAAAGCCCAGACTGGCCTTGAACTTGTGGTTTTCCTTCTGCTTCAGCCTCCAAAGAAAAAGTTTTCAATTGAAATAAAGTGATAAAATAGAAGACTTTTCCCCAAGACTTTTTACTGACCAGTCATACTGATGGTAATCACCATCCTACCTTTCATCATACTGTAGTTTACCTGTTTTTTGTTTGTTTGTTTGTTTGCTTTTAGTAGATGGAATAATTTAAGATAGATGCTATTTTTCTCTTAACATTATGTTCATAAGGTTTATTTGAATTATTGTATATCCTAGACCATTTGTTTCTCATTGCCCTGCAATTCTCCATTGGCTTAATAGCTCACCCGTTTTAAAGTTGAAAGATAACTGTTTCATTTCTAGTTTCAGACTAGTACGAATTGTGCTACTCTGAAAATGCTGTAAGGCTTTTTCTTTAAATGTTAAACTGTAATAAAATGTGGGTACTATGCAGTTACCATTTTATCCATTTTAATTGTTCAGTTTGGGAAAGTGCTAGCAAAATAAATAAGCAGAATCTACTGGTCTGTGCCCTTTAATTCCTTTATAGGAAACTGCAATTTGACCTAGTTAGTAGTCATATTGCACCCTATATCAGGTGTGTGTGTGTGTGTGTGTGTGTGTGTGTGTGTGTGTGTGTACACGCGCATATGCCCGCACCTGGGCGTGCTCGCACATGTAAGCAACACATAATTGTGTTTTATAAACAGCCTGACTTCAGCCAATGCTAGGCAGCCAACAGATTAGAACAATACAGCAAATATGGGCTAACACCATGCCCAAATAAGGCAAATGCTTGCTTTGGGTCAGCATCTTAGTTACTTTCTCATTACTTTGTTAAAATACCTTGATGAAAGCAACTGAAGGGGCTTATTTTGGCTTCAGTTCTATCTGTTATGGTGAAAAAGACATGATAGCAGGCAAGGAAGACATATTGTCAGGAATAAGAAGCTGGCTAGTCATGCTCCACCTACAGGTAGAAGCAGAGAGCCCAGAGGAAGTGGGTTAGGTTCAAAAGCCTCAGGTTCACTTCCTCTAGTGAAGCCCTACCTCCTAAAGATTCCACAACCTTCCTAAACAGTGCCATCAACTGAGAGCTGAGTATTCAGATCCAGAGCATATGGGCCAAATTTCACAGCACAACAATCAGCTGGGTTTTCTGCATTACTTTTATATTCAACCCATAAGAACTAGAGTCAGGTGGATGTCTGTGAGTTCAAGGCCACCCTGGGCCACATGAGATTGATTCAGTGTAAAAGACAAACAGAGCCAGGTAGTGATGGTTTACACCTTTAATCCCAGCCTTGGTCATTGCATGACTTTAATCCCAGCACTAGGAAGGTGGAGACAAGAATGATGTGGCTGGATGCAGAGAGGAATATAAGGAGGGAGGAGACAGGAGCATTGCATTCAGTTTGAGGATTCCTAGAGACAGAATTGCCCATTCAGTCTGAGGATTTGTAAAGACAAAATCTTGCCCACTGTGGTCTGAGGATTCAGTAGAGGTAAAAGGTCTTTGATCTTTTAGAATTTACCCCGATATCAATTAGAATTTGCACTAATTAGATTACAGTTTTGTTTATTTGTTTTTGTTGTTTTTGATTTAGGGTTTAATAATATAGCCCAAGCTTGTCTCAGGCTCCTTATGAAGTACTATCTGGCTTTAAATCTGCACTGATCTTCCTGCGTCTGTCTTTTAAGAGCTGGAATGCCAGGTATACATTGCGATGCCTGGCTCAGAAACCCTGATTTAAGTCTTACTTTTGTTTTCTTTAAAAATTATTATTATTTATTTAGTTTAGTGTGTGTGTGTGTGTGTGTGTGTGTGTGTGTGTGTGTGACAGGAAATAGGTGCACATATGGCATGCATGCATATGGGAGTCAGAGGGCAACTTGTGTGAGTCATTTCTCTGCATCCATCATGTGAATCTCAGGAATCAAATTCAAGTCATCAGGCATGGTGGCAAGTGCCTTTACTTGCTGAGCCATTTTATTAGCCCTTAATTATTAATTATTGTTATTCTGAAAATAGTTATGAATCTCTAAACTTAGGTTTGAATGAGCTTTATTTAGTTTAACTAGTAAATACTGATCAACTAGACATGCAGAGGACGCTATCAGCATGGGACCATATAGGTAAAAGTTATTCTAGAAGGTCATGTGTAAAACCTGTTAGGAATCAGTTACAATGTGTGTTGAGGAGGGGCCAAGAAATAGGTTCAGGTAATGTGCTCTTTAAAGTCAGGGTTGGGGCAAAGTGTCTGCAAAGACAGACTTGGCCTTGGGCTCAAGCAGGAGGATCTGAAGCAGGAGCTGAAACAGGAGAATCATAAACCTATCTCAAAATGAGCAAATAAAGAAAGCAACAAGAAAGATCAAAGAAAGCAAAGCACTTGCATTAGGAGCATCTTTTTATTTTATTTTATTTTATTTTATTTTATTTTTAATAACATTCTATATAGCTCTGGCTGACCTGGAACCCACCTTGTAAACTAGGCTAGGCTGGCCTCAGACTTGCCCCAATCCTCTTGTCTCTGCCCACCCAGTTCTGGAACTATAGGTCTGAGCCTGAGCTGAGGCTTCTTATAGGCTCTCTAGCTTTGAAAGACTTGCCTACCCGTAATAATAGTGTCTTCAAGGTGACTGCTCCAGCCATTAGCTTCTTTCTCCCTGTTAAGTGAGCACAGTGTCAGCATTGTGATGAAATTATGACTGAAAAACAAGTGAATTCACATGGTGAAAAAAGGGATATTATTTGCTCAAATAGCACAAGTCACCAGATTTAAATTTAATTTACAGGTGTGGCTCCTGACTGGTTAGCACACAGTGGAAACCACCAGGCAGATGGTGTAAGTTATTTCTGTACCAGTTCTAGAAGGTGCAGCTTTACTCACTAGAAACCCACTGTGCTGAACCCCACTGCGGTGAATTATCTCCTGCCCTGGGGCTTGGGTAGTTCTGTGGGCTCTTGTAACTTTTTGTAGAAAAGGAATAGTCTACCACCACACTTAATGGCATGAATATTTTAGGAAATTGCTAGTCAATTGAGCAATGTTTCTCAAAGATAGACCATTAAGAATCAACTGCAAATGTCACATTTCTTTCTAAGAACTTAGGCTTGAAGGTTATGGATTTTTTCCCCTTTATGTCTTTAAAAGTTTTTGTAGGGCTTATTGGTTGTAGTGCCCTGTTACCTCCATTAAGCTGCAATTAAGTCTTTACAGTCTTTCTCCCCACCCCTACTTTTGCTTCTACCTATCCACGGTCATTCATAGTAAACTTAAAAAGGATTCAATGTGATGCCTTGCCAAAATGTTGCAGCCTAGCTACTTAATCTTTGACATAAATGGTTCTCATCTGCAGAGTAACATACATACCTAGCTTGGCTGGAATAAGGAATACTTAGAGAAACTGAGAGGTAAGACAAACATAAATCAGCAGCCACAATAAGTTTGTGTACAACCAAAATGCTCATATGTGATGTTAATATGAACAGAGAGTGCTTCACAGGGGAGGGAGGGGCTGAAGTAGTTTGAAGTTTGCCTGGACAGCTGTGAAAAGGGGAAGAAGTTGTTCTGGAGAGTGCACAGCTCAGAGGAGATGGTCTGTGTTGTAGAATAATCTTTTTGTACACTGTGAAGATGTGTCTTTGCCAGTGTACCTTCTGATTGGTTTAATAAAGTTAAGTGTCCAATAGCTAAGCAGGAGGTATGGGCTCGATTCTGGGAAGAAGAGAGGCAGAGGCACCATGGAGATGCTGAAGGAGTCCAACAGACAGAATGGGAGATAGGTAAAAGCTATGTGGCGGGATGCAGATTAATTTTTAAAAATCAGTTAATTTAAGTTATAAGAGCTAGTGAGACAAGCCTAAGCTAAGGCCATGCTTTCATACTTAATATTAACTCTCTGTGTCATTTGTGACCTGGAGGTTCTGATGAGAAAGTACTACTACAGGTTTGTATTTGCAGTGAGAAAATACAGTGCAGAGTGATTTTTTATCTAGGAAATCTTTGTTGTGAGCCCACCATTTTTCAGGTGCATTTCTAGGATCTAGTTATATATGAAGTTCTAAAGACTGGCTTGACTTGTCTGTATGTGGTATCTTGTTGAGATGGAGAAAACCACTCAGCCTTTCCAAGCACCAGCTTACTGTATATACATTTCATTTACACCAATCCTTCCATGGTTCCGTTAGGGATGGAGTTGGCTGGACAAAATGCATGAATCATATATTAGCGCCACACTTTAACCAACTGAGCTAATTGGCCATATGCACGGATCATAATTAAGCTATAGTATTGTCACTCTTTTCACCAGTTGTAACTGTTAAGAGATGTGGTATATTTTTTAGAGGTGTGCTGTGGAATATTCCTTTTTACTGTGTGAAGACGTGTCATTGTGATTGGCTTAATAAAGAGCTAAATGGCCACTAGCTAGGCAGGAAGAAGTTAGGTGGGACTTCTGGGGACAGAGAGGGCTCACAGAGGAAGAAAGACAGGGAAACACCCAAAGTCTGCTCAGTTTCTCCATCCAACTGCTTTGATTTAGCCTAACTTATGAGTCAGTCCAGAGCAGTGGAACATGTAGCAAATCAAAACTATTTTTATCTAGATATTTTATATGATGAAATACTGAAGTATCTTAGAGAAGTGTACTAAACACACAATGACTAACAATGATTTACAAAACTGTATATGACAGGCTGGAGAGATGGCTCAGTGGTTAAGAGCATGACCTCTTCTTCCAGAGGATCTGAGTTTGCCAGCACCCAGGTCAGGCAGCTTGTAACTACCTGTAACTTCAGTTTCAGAGGATACAACACCATCTTCTTACCCCTCTCTATATACATAAAAATAAAATCTTAAAAGCAACAGAAACCCTATATTTAAGCTTACTATCTGTACCAGTCAGTCAATATAGGGAACTTGCTGGCTGGGGAAGAGTCACTCAAGTCAGAATTTAAAGAATGTATGGTGTGAATCACCAATGATATTATAACAACATATTTAGTCTCTCTCTCTCTCTCTTTCTCTCTCTTTCTCCCTTTCATTTTAGTCATGAAGCTTAGCTTTTAATGATTGACCTCTTGTATTACCCATTGTTTTTGACAGAATCTGATGTAGTCTAGGCTGGTCTCAAACTAGTGGCAGCTGAGAAAGACCTTGAACTGCTGCTCCTGCCTCCACCTGCCAAGTACTAGGATAACAGGTGCCTGCCACCACACTTAATGACATGAATGTTTTAGGAAATTGCTAGTCAATTGAACAATGTTTCTCAAAGATAGAACATTAAGAATCAACTGCAAATGTCACATTTCTTTCTAAGAACTTAGGCTTGAAGGTTATGGATTTTTCCCCTTTATGTCTTTAAAAGTTTTTGTAGGGCTTATGTTCATTAAGCTGCAATTAAGTCCTTTGGGATGGAGCCCTGTGCTTTCTGTGTAAGATAATTATAAAAGCTAGATTAATTTGCCATTGAATTATTTATGCAAACATAAATATCACAGAAGCAACTAAACCTCAGGGATTTCTTAAGGTGCAGATAAATCAATTTACATTGTGTACCTCCAGTTCATTTCAGAGAATGTGTGGCAGAAAATAGAAATCTCAGGCAAAAGGCATAATGACACTAAAATCTATCTTGCCATTAATGTTCTTTGCTCTCTAAACATATCCTATAATTTCATGTATTATTGTAATTCTTTCCAACTGCTGGAGTTAATAATTCAAAAGATATTGAGGGTTTTCTCTTGTCAATACCAAGAAGTCAAACTTCTGACTATTTCAGGGTAATTTAGAACAGTAAGAATCAATTGATTTCACAGATATTAGCTTTATCAAATATACAAATGGAAGAACTATTGGGAGAATAATTTCTCCTCCAACAGTAGAGATAACAAAGCAATCAAGAAATGTAGTCTCTCTCTCTCTTTTTGGGTGTCCAAATTTATTCAATGATTAGAGTTTGCCTGAAATGCCTCCCTTCTCCCCAAAGCAGTGATTTGCAGAAATGAAAACTATGGGATACTTATTATATAGATGCTCTGAGCAAATGATACAAGGCATCCTCAAACAATGAAAGGAAAGTTATTACATTTGTGAAGAGGGGAATGTGAGTAACACTGGTAAAAAGTTTTATGAATAGAAACATCAAGGGGCTGTTTCAGAAGAAGTGGCTGGGTGACACCATGGTGCCAAACTCTAGTTTAGCTTTCAACTTTCTTCATGCAGGCAAGTGTTTCAAACATTCACTTTTTATCCCAGTGATAGTGCATGATCTTCAACTTACATTTTCCAAACTCCTTTTAAAAATATGTTCATAGTTGATCTCTGCAGGTCCACCAGGGGGCTGGATCCTTGACCACCATTGCAGGACATCTGCTAAAGAGGCCCTACTCAGCTGAAGAGTGCCAGCTAGACCTGCCTATCAGTGCAGAAACATCCTAAGTATCAGCCCAGCCTTTGGCCCTGTCACCAGGCTTAGACTACAGGTGACTTTGGGTCTAATCCCACTGGGGTAGCCAATTCTCCCCTATACCTTCCCCGGGAAATCCCTGGGTGGGTCCTGGATCTCCTTGCCCCTGCGTCCAGTCCCCACCGAGAGTGCACTTGAAGCTCCAATATACCCCCATCCACCCCCTCCGAGAGCCTGCCCTCCCCCTACCATCTTCCCTACCTTGCCCACTGTCCGACTGCTCTGGCTTAGCACTGAGCCAGAGGGTGGAGCCAACAATCCAGCCACCTTCAGGGAAATTCCTGGAGCCTATCTGAGCAAAATAGACAAGCTGATCCACGTGGGACCACCCGTAATTTCCACCTGCCTGGTCTCTGACCCCCACCACTGGTCTTCTACTGGAGTTCTGGGCCCCTTCGAGAGATCTGCCTATCTCTGTGGGTCCACCTTGAGTTCCTGTGGGCTAGCCTCTTACCCCCATCACAGGACCTCTGCTAAAGAGGCCCTACTCAGCTGGAGAGTGCCAGCTAGACCCGCCTATCAGTTTGGAAACATCCTGAGTATCAGCTCAGCCTTTGTCCTCCAACACCAGACCTTGGCTAGAGGCTTTGGCGAGAACTAGACCCAACTATCCCTGAGGAGACATCCTGAAGGCTAGCCTCTGCCAAAGAGGCCACAGCTCTCCTCTCCTGGAGCCTGATCTTTGACACCCATCATCGGGCCCCTGCCTATGGGAGAGACCTCCTAGAGAGCTTGTACCACCCAGAACTACAGATATAGAAACTCTGACTCACCTAAATCTGTAGAGAAAGGAAGACACCCCACCAACACCTATTGGAAGACACTATGGGAAGACGGCAATGCAAGAGAACACCTAACATCAGAAAGACAAGCATAACACCACCAGAATCTAGGGAAGCTACACCAACTAGACCAGAACACAACAAAGCAATTGAATCAGAAGAGAACGACCTAAAATTATTGTCATAAAAATGATAGAGGCCCTCAAAGAAAATGTGAAAAAAATCTCGTAAAGAAGTGGAAGATAAAACAAACAGAAAATTGGAAGAAATGAATAAAAACCTTAAAGAATGTACAGAAAGCCAAGAAAAAAAAAATTGAACAGGTTCAAGACTTGAAAACAGAAATGGAGACAATAAAGAAAACACAAACCGAAGGAATGTTGGAAATAGAAAAACTGGGCAAATGATCAGGAACTGCAGTTGCAAGCATAACCACCAGAATTCAAGAGAGGGAAGAGAGAATCTCAGGTGCTGAAGATAAAATAGAGGAAATAGATTCATCGACCAAAGAAAACCCTTAACAAAAAACATTCAGGAAATGTGGGACACTGTGAAAAGGCCAAACCTAAGACTAATAGGCATAGAGGAAGGTGAGGAAGCCCAGCTCAAAGGGGCCGAAAACATATTCAACAAAAATCATTGCAGAAAACTTTCCCATTCTGAAGAAGGACATGCCCATGAAAGTACAAGAAGCATACCAAACGCCAAATAGACTAGACCAAAGAAAAAAGACCCCTCAACATATAATAATCAAAACACCTAACATACACAATAAAGAAAGAATATTAAGATCAGCGAAGGAAAAAGGACCGGTAACATATAAAGGCAGACCTATCAAAATTACACCTGACTTCTCCATGGAAACCCTCAAGGCCAGAAGGTCCTGGATAGATATTCTACAAGTACTAAGAGTCCATGGATGCCAGCCCAGGCTACTATACCCAGCAAAACTCTCAATCACTATAGATGGAGAAAACAAGACATTTAATGTCAAAGCCAGATTTTCACAATACGTATCTACAAATGCAGCCCTACAGGAAGCTTTGGAAGGAAAACTCCAACCCAAGGAAGTTAACTACACTCACAAAGACATAGGCAACAGATATTCCCACTTCACCAGAAACCAAGGGTAAAGATGGACAAATAAATTCACAATACCACTGCCAAAAGCAAATATAAAACAAACAAACATTAACAATCAATGGTTCTTATTCTCTCTCAACATTAATGGTCTAAACTTGCCTATAAAGAGACACAGGCTAAAAGAATGGATACAAAGACAGAATTCATCCTTCAGCTGCATACAAGAAACACACCTAAGCTACAAAGATAGACATTACTTCAGGGTAAAGGGCTGGGAAAAGATCTTCCAATCAAATGGACCCAAAAAGCAAGCAGGTGTGGCTATCCTAATATCTAACAAGTTAGACTTCAAACCAAAATTAATCAAAAGAGATGAAGATGGTCATTTCATATTCATCACAGGAGAAATATATCAACAAAAAGTCTCAATTCTGAACATCTATGCCCCAAATACAAAGGCACCCACATTCGTAAAAGAAACGCTACTAAAACTCAAAGCTCACATAAAACCTTACACACTTACAATGGGAGACTTCAACACACCACTCTCATCACTAGACAGGACGACCAATCAGAAACTCAACAAAGAAAAAAAGAACTAACAGAAGTTATATCTCAACTGGGTTTAACAGACATATATAGAACATTCCATCCAAATACAAAAGAATATATCTTCTTCTCTGCTCCACATGGAACCCACTCTAAAATCGACCACATACTAGGTGGAGTAACAAACCTCAACAGATAAAAAAGAATTGGATTACTCCCCTGTATCTTATCAGACCACCATGCTTTAAAATTGGAATTCAACAACAACACAAATCGCAGAAACCCTACAAACACATGGAAACTGAACAATGTCCAATTGCATCCCACCTGGGTCAAAGAAGCAATAAAGAAAGAAATTAAGGACTTACTAAAATTCAGTGATAATGAGGACATGACATATCCGAACTTATGGGGCACATTGAAAGCAGTGTTACGAGGGAAGTTCATTGCACTGCATGCCCATATGAAGAAAACAGAGGATAGTCACATTAGAGAATTAACAGCGCAACTGAAAGCCTTAGAACAAAAGAAGCTAAGTCACCCCTGAGGAGTAGACACCAGGAAATAATCAATTTGAGGGCTGAAATCAATAAAATAGAAACCAGGAAAACAATACAAAAAATCAATGCAACAACGAGTTTGTTTTTTGAGAAAAATCAACAAGATAGACAAACCTTTATCCAACCTAACGAAAGATCAGAGAGAGAGAGATCATGCAAATTAACAAAATCAGAAATGTAAAAGGGGACATAACAACGGACACAGAGGAAATCCAGACAACTTTCAGGTCATACTTTGAAAACCTGTACTCTACAAAATTTAAAAATTACCAAAATTAAACCAAGAATAGACAAACAACTTAAATAGACCTATAACCTCCAATGAAATTGAAACAGTCCTTCCAACCAAAAAAAGCCCAGGGCCAGATGGCTTCAGTGCAGAATTCTACCAGAAATTCAAGGAAGAGCTAATTCCAATACTCCTCAAATTGTTCCACACAATAGAGACAGAAGGCACATTACCAAACTCTTTCTACAAGGCCACAATCACCTTGGTACCCAAGCCTCACAAAGATACAACTAAGAAAAAAACTACAGACCAATATCCCTGATGAACATTGATGCAAAAATATTCAATAAAATACCGGCAAACCGAATCCAAGAATACATCAGAGAAATCATCCACCATGACCAAGTAGGCTTCATCCCTGGGTTGCAAGGATGGTTTATCATACAAAAATCTATCAACTTGATCCACCATATAAACAAACTGAAAAAGAAAAACCATATGATCATCTCCCTAGATGCTGAAAAAGCCTTCGACAAAATTCAACACCCTTTCATGTTAAAGGTCTTGGAGAGATTGGGGATAACAGGAACATATCTAAACAAAATAAAAGCAATATATAGTAAACCAATAGCCAACATCAAACTGAATGGAGAGGAGCTTAAGGCAATTCCTCTAAAATCAGGAACAAGACAAGGCTGTCCTCTCTCTCCATATCTCTTCAATATTGTACTTGAAGTTCTAGCTAAAGCTATAAGAAAAGAAAAGGAGATCAAGGGGATCCAAATTGGAAAGGAAGAAGTCAAACTGTCTCTATTTGCAAATGATATGACAGTTTACAAAAGCAACCCAATAAACTCTACAAGGGAACTCCTACAGCTTATTAACACCTTCAGCAAACTAGCAGGATACAAGATAAACTCAAAAAAATCAGTAGCCCTAGTTTATTCAGATGACAAAGAGGCTGAGAAAGACATCAGAGAAAGATCACCCTTTACAATAGCCACAAACAACATAAAATATCTCGGGGTAATGCTTACCAAACATGTGAAAGGCCTATACAATAAGAACTTTGTGTCTTCAAAGAAAGAAATTAAAGAAGATACCAGAAAATGGAAAGATCTCCCATGCTCTTGGATGGGAAGGATAAATATAGTAAAAATTGCAATCTTGCCAAAAGCAATCTCTAGATTCAATGCAATCCCCATTAAAATCCCAGCACAATTCTTCACTGACCTTGAAAGGATAATAGTCAACTTTGTATGAATAAACAAAAGACCCAGGATAGCCAAAACAACCCTGTACAATAAAAGAACTTCAGGAGGCATCACCATCCCTGACTTTAAGCTCTAATACAGAGCTATAGTCCTGAAAACAGCCTGGTATTGGCACAAAAAAGGACAGAGTAGACCCATGGAATCAAATTGAAAATCCTGATATTAATCCACACACCTATGAACACCTGATTTTCGACAAAACAGCTAAAAAAAATACAATGGGGGGGGGAAGGAAAGCATCTTCAACAAATGGTGCTGGCACAATTGGATGATGGTGTGTAGAAGACTGCAGATAGACCCATGTCTATTGCCATGCACAAAACTCAAGTCCAAATGGATCAAAGGCTTCAACATAAATCCAGCCACACTGAACCTCTTAGAAGAGAAAGTAGGAGGTACCCTTCAACAAATTGGTACAGGAGACTGCTTCCTGAACATAACTCCAGTAGCACAGACACTGAGATCAACAATTAATAAGTGGGACTTCCTCAAACTTAGAAGCTTCTGTAAGGCAAAAGACACAGTTGACAACACCAAACAGCAGCCCACAGACTGGGAAAAACTTTTACCAATCCTATATATGACAAAGGGCTGATCTCTAAAATATACAAAGAACTCAAGAGATTAGCCAACAAAACACCAAATAGCCCTATTAAAAAATGGGGTACAGAATCGAAGAAGGAATTCTCAATAGAGGAAACCAAAGAGGCTGAAAGACACTTTAGAAAATGTTCAACATCCTTAGCTGTTAAGGAAATGCAAATGAAAACAACTTTGAGATACCATCTTACTCCTGCCAGAATGGCTAAAATTATAAACACCAATGAGAATGTATGCTGGAGTGGATGTGGAGAAAGGGGAAACACTCCTTCACTGCTGGTGGGAGTGCAAACTCGTACAGACATTTTGGAGATCAGTATGGCGGTTCCTCAGGAAAATGGGAATTAGCTTACCATAGGACTCAGCAATTCCACTCTTAGGTATATACCCAAGTGACCCACATCCATGCAACAAAGACATGTGCTCAACTATGTTCATAGCAGCATTATTTGTAATAGCAAGAATCTGGAAGCAACCTAGATGCCCCTCAAATGAAGAATGGATAAAGAAGATGTGGCACATCTACACAATGGAATACTACTCTGTAGAAAAAAATAAGGGAGTCTTGAAATTTGCAGTCAAGTGGATGGAACTTGAAGAAACCATCCTTAATGAGGTAACCCAGTTGCAAAAAGAGGAACAGGGTATGTACTCGCTCATATATGGATTTTAGACATAGATCAAAGGATCACCAGCTTATAATACATACCACCAGACAAACTGGGATACAAGGTGTATTCTAAGATATTCATATATGATCCCTCACAAAAGGGGAAGGGACAAGTTCCCCAGAGCACATGGAAAATTTGGGGGCAGTGAATGGAGAGAGAAATACGAGAAAGAGAAGGGGAGGAGAGGAAAACACATGTGACTAAATAGATTGAGTCAGGGTGAGAGAGGGGGGGGAATAAAAAAGGGAGCCATTATTGGTTTGAAGAGAAAACTGAACCTAAAGAAAGGTCTAGAGAACTACCAGACTGACTCCAACTAATAATTCGAGCAACCATGGGAAGGCTACCATAAATGCCCTTCCCTGATAGTGAGATCATCAACTAAATTATCCACCATCATGGAGCCCTAATTTAGTACCTGTTGGAAATAGAAACAAACACCCATAACCAACCACTGAGTCGAACTAGAAACCAGATACAGAGAGAGGAGATGAGACCAAGTTGCAGAAATACACAAAGACAGCTGACCTGAACAAGGAGGAGCTAATGCTCCCCCCACCCCCACCAGACTGATAGCTGGAATCCAGCATGGGACTGACTCAGACCCCCTGAATATGGGTGTCAGCTAGAAGGTCTGAGCAGTCTGGGGGACCTCAGACAGTAGAACCAGGATGTATTCCTGATGCACAAAAGAACCTTGCGGATACATCCCCCATGGAGGGATACCCCCTTAACCTAGGGACAGGAGAGAATCCTAGTCCCTACTTCAAACAACTATACAGATTTACACCATCCAACCTGGATAGCATAGCCCTACAAGTGGAATGTGGGTGGGGGGAATGGAGGGGAGGGTGGCCAGGGTGCATGTCACAGGGGAAAGAGGGTAAGAGGGAGGGTATGGTGGTTGGAGGGAGGAAGGGAGAGGAAACTGGGATCCACATGTAAAATTTTTAAATTATATTATTAATAAAAAAAGAAGAAAAAAACAAATACTGCTGGATTAATTCAATATATATATTGAATTATATATATTAAATATATATATTAAATATATATATTAAATTATTATATATTAAAATGCTTTGACTTCAAAATTTAAGCCTAAGGACAAGTTACTGGGGAAAAGGATTTCTAATTTTGTTTCCCCATAAAATGAAAAGCTGTGGATTCCTTCCAGACTAATGTGTTTTGATCGATCAAGACCCCCTGAAGAAACATCAATGGGACAATGCAGCCTTGCAGACCCCTACAGCCAGGATTTCTGTGTCTTCTTGGGATTCCCCCATGACAGTGCCCCCTACCAGCAGGAAGCAGTTTGGAAAGAACCACGCCCAAATTCCCAAATATTGCTTATAAATGTTTGTTTTCATTTAAAAAAAGAAAGTCTTTTTGTAAAAAAAAAACTATGTCCATAGTCATATTTAAATCTTAAACTGTATTATTACTGTGATTATGTGTGTGCATATTGTTTATGTGTGAGAGAATGCAGGTGTATGCCATGGTGTGTGTGAGTTCTGTCAATGGAGTTTACATTTTTTTTTCACTCCTCCCTCTCTACTACTGGACACCAGGAGTTCAGCCCAGTGTTTAGCTTTTGTTTTCTGCATCTGTTTCCATTAGTTAGTGGAAGAAGGATCTATGATGGCAATTAAAATAGTCATCAATCTGATTATAGGGGAATGGTAGTTAAGGTACCCTCTCCACTATTGCTCAGATTCTTCATTGGGGCGAACCCTGTGGATTTCTGGGGATTTCCCTAGTACTAGGTTTCTCGTTAATCCCATAATGACTCCCTCTATCAAAGTATCTCTTTCCTTTCTCTCCCTCTTTGTCCTTCCTCCAACTCAACTTTCCTGACCCTCCATATTCCCCCCTCTCTCCCTTTCTCCCCTCCACAAACTCCTACTACCCTCCCCTCCCACCAACCTACCAATTTATTCAGAACATCTTGTCTATTTCCCTATCCCAGGGTATGTCTCTCTTAGGGTCCTCCTTGATTCCTGGCTCCTCTGGGATTGTGAACTATAGGTTGGTTATGCTTTGTGAACTATAGGTTGGTTATGTCTAATATCCATTTGTGAACACATACTGTGTTTGTGTTTCTACATCTCAGTTACCTCACTCTGGACACTTTCTTCTAGTTACATTTATTTGCCTGTGAATTTCAAGATGTCACTGTTTTTTTTTTTTTTTTTTTCAAACCACTGAGTGGTCCATTAGATATGTCTAGCACATCTTTTTTTAATCCATTCTTTGATTGAGGGGCATCTAGGGTTCTTCTACGTTCTAGAAATTACTGCTATGATCATAGTTGAACATATTTCCTTGTTGTATGAGTGTGCATCCTTTGGGTATATGCCCTAGAGTGGTATTGATGAGTCTTGAGATAGAATGATTTTCAATTTTCTGAGAAACTGCCATACTGATTTCCAAAGTGGCTGTATAAGTTTGCACTCCCACTAGCAGTGGAGGAGTGGTTCCCTTGTACCATTTCCAGCATAACCATTTTTGACCTTAATCATTCTGACAGGTGTAAAATGATATCTCAGAGTTGGTTTTGATTCACAATTTCCTGATGACTTGGGATGTGGAGCAATTCCTTAAGTGCATTTTGGGCATTGGAGAGTCCTTTGTTGAGAACTCTCTATCTAGATATGTACCCCATTTTAAAATTGGATTATTTGGTGTTTTGGTGTTGAGTTTCTTGAGTTCTTTGTATATTTTGGAGATCAGCCCTCTGTCATACATGGGGTTGATGATATTTTCCCATTCTTTGGGCTGCTATTTTGTCTTGTCAATTGTGTCTTTTGCCTTACAAAAGTTTCTCAGTTTCCCGAGGTCCATTTTTTAATTGTCAATTTCAGTGTCTGTGCTATGGGTATTACATTCAGGAAGTAGTCTCCTGTACCAATGCATTCAAGGGTACTTTCCACTTTCCCTTCTCAGAAGTTCAGTGTGGCTGGATTTATGGTGAGGTTGTTTATCCATTTGGACTTAAGTTTTGTGCATGGGAATGTCTATTTACATTCTTCTACATGTTAGCATCCAGTTATGCTAGTACCATTTGTTAAAGATGCTTTCTTTTATACATTGTATATTTTTAGCTTTTTTGTCAAAAAATCACATGTTCATAGATGTGTGGATTAATATCAGGGCCTTTGATTTGATTCTATTGCTCCGCCTGTCTGTTTTTATGCCAGTATTAAGTTGTTTCCATTAATATAGCTTTATAGTAGAGCTTGAAGTCGGGGACGGTGATCCCTCCAGAAGTTTCTTTATTGTACAGGATTGTTTTGGCTATCCTGTTTTTTATTTTTTCATATGAAGTTGAGTATTATTCTTCCAAGGTCTATAAAGAATTGTTCTGGGATTTTGATGGGATTGCATTGAATTTGTAGATTGCTTTTGATAAGATTGCCAATTTTACTATGTTGATCTACCTATCCAACAGCATGGGAGATCTTTCCATTTTCTATTATCTCCTCCAATTTCTTTCTTTAAAGACTTTTAGTTCTTGTCATACAGGTCTTTCACTTGTTTTGTTAGTATTACCCCAAGATGTTTTATGATGTTTGTGGCTATTGTGAAAGGTGATGTTTCTCTGATTTCTTTCTCAGCTTGTTTATCATCTGATATTTTTGACTTAATCTTGTATCCTGCCACATTATTGAAGGTGTTTATCAACTGTAGGAGTTCCCTGATAGAATATTTTGAGTCACTTATGTATGCTGTCATATCATCTGCAAATAGTGCAAGTTTGACTTCTTTCCAATTTATATTCCTTTATCTCTTTTTGTTGTCTTATTGCTCTAGTTAGAACTTCAAGTATAATATTGAACAGACATGGACAGTGGACAGCCTTATCTTGTTCCTGACTTTAGGGGGATCACTTTGAGTTTCTCTCCATTTAGTTTGATGTTGGCTGCTGACTTCATGTATGTTGCCTTTGTTATGTTTACATATGTTCTTTGTAATCCCGATGTCTTCAAAACCTTTATCATGAAGGGGTGTTGGATATTTTTGAAGGCTTTTTCGGCATCTAATGAGATGATCATGTGTTTTTCCCCAGTTTGTTTATATGGTGGATTACATTGACCGATTTTCATATGTTGAACTAACCCTGCATCTCTGGGATGAAGCCCACCTGATCATGATAGATGATTTTTCTGATATGTTCTTGGATTCGATTTGCTAGAATTTTATTGAGTATTTTTGCATCCTTGTTCATGAGGGATATTGGTTTGTAGTTCTCTTTCTTAATTGGGTCTTTGTGTAATTTGAATGCCAGGGTAATTGTAACCACATAAAAAGAGTTTTGCAATGACCTATTTTGTTGAACCATTTGAGGAATATTGGTATTAGCTGTTCTTTGGTTTTCTGGTAGAATTCTGCACTCAAATCATCTGGTCCTGGATTTTTTTTGAGACTTTTGATGACTGCTTCTATTTCTTTAGGGGGTATAGGTCTATTTAAATTGTTTATTTGTTCTTGCTTTAATTTTGTTATGTGATACCTATCCAGAAAATTGTCCATTTCCTTAATATTTTCCAATTTTGTGGAGTACAGATTCTTGAAGTATGACCTGATGATTCTTTGAATTTCCTCAATTTCTGTTGATATGTCCCCCTTTTCATTTCTGATTTTATTAATTTGCATATTCTCTCTGCCTTTTGATTAGTTTTGATAGATGTTTGTCTACCTTGTTGATTTTATGAAAAACCAACTATTTGTTTCTTTCTTTGTAATGTTTTCTGTTTTTATTTTATTTACTTCAGCCATCAATTTAATTATTTTCATCTACTCCTTTATGTTCTAGAGCTTTCAATTGTGCTGTTAAGTCACTGGTGTGAGAGTTATCCAGTTTCTTTATATAGGCACTTAGAGCTATGAACTTTCTTCCCAGCACTTCTTTCAAAGTGTCCCATTAGTTTGGATAAGTTGTGAATTTATTTTTGTTTATTTGTAGGAAGTTTTTAATTTCTTTGTTTCTCCTGGACTCAAGGGTGAATCAATTGAGCTTTGTTCAATTTCCATGAGTTTGTAGGCTTTCTGTAATTTGTGGTTTTGTTGGAGTCTAACATTAATCCATGGTGATCTGATAAGATATAGGGGGTTATTCCAATCTTTGTATCTGTTGAGATTTGCTTTGTTACTGAGTATGTGGTTGATTTTAAAGAAGGGTCCATGACATGTTGAGACAAATGTATATTCTTTTGCATTTGGCTGAAATGTTCTATAGATACCAGTTAAGTCCATTGGAGGTATAACTTTTGTTATTTCATTTATTTCTCTGTTAAGGTTTTGTCTAGTAGTCCTGTCCAGTAGTGACAGTGGGATGTTGAAGTCTCCCACTATTAGTGTGTGAGGTTTGATGTATGATTTAAGGGTTTGGTAATCTTTCTTTTGCCAATGTGGGTGCCTTTGTATTTAAAACATTGATGTTCAGAGTTAAGACTTCATCTTAATTCATTTTTCCTGTGATGAATATGAGATGTTCTTCATCTCTTGATCTTGTTTTCTCCAACTATGGTAATTAAAAGATTTCCTGGGTACAGTAGTCTTGACTGGCATTAGTGGTCTCTTAATATCTGTAGAATGTTTTTCCAAGACATTGTGTTTTTCAGAGTTTCCACTGAGAAGTCAAGTGTAACTGATAGGTCTGCTTTTATATGTTAGTTTTACTTTTTCCTTTGCAGCTCTTAGTATTCTTTTTTTATTCTGTATGTTTAGTGTTGTGATAATTATATGGTGTGGGAATTTTTTTTTTGTTTAATCTATTTGGTGTTCTTTGAGCTTCTTGTCTTTTTATAGGCATGCCTTTCTTTAGGTTGAGAAAGTTTCTTCTATGATTTTGTTGAATGTTTTCGATCTGTACTTCTTCACCTTTTTCTATCTCTGTTATTAAGTTTGGTCTTTCCATGGTGTCCTAAATTTCCTGGATATTTTATGTTAAGAATTTGTTAGATTTACCATTTTCTTTGGTTGGTGAATCTATTTCCTCTATTGTATCTTCAGCACCTGGGATTTTCTTTTCTATCTCTTGTATTCTGTTGATTATGCTTGCATCTGTATTCCCTTATCATTTATCCATATTTTCATTTCCCTCAGTTTGTGTTTTCTTTATTGCCTCTATTTCAGTTTCAAGTCTTGAACTGTTTGAATTGTTTCTTTCACCTGTTTGATTGTTTTATTTTTGGCTTTCCTTGCTTTGTTGAGGGATTTGATGATGTTTTCCATTTTTTGTTTTTTCCTCTATTTCTTTAATGGAGTTTTTCATCTCCTCTGTGAGGGCTTCTATCACCTTCATAAAGTTATTTTTAACAATTTTTTCTTTTACTTCTGTGTTGGAATGTTCAGGTGCAGAACCTTTAGTTTCAGGTGATGTCATATTACTCTTTATGTTGTTGAATGTATTCTTACACTGTCCTCTACCCATTTCTTCCTTTAGTGGATGCAGGTGGGTCCTGTGCTTCAGGAGGTCTTTTTTCCTACAATTTGTGTAGGTAGGGCCCATGGCTTAGGTGGTCACCCTTCTTACATGTATAGGCATGTCTGTGCCTGTTCTGGACACTTATACAGCTCTGGGGCTCCTCTAAGTGTAGTCAGAGAAAACCTCTTGTAGTTGCAGATGCCATGGTGGATGATCTGTGGTGTGGGGAGGCTGAGATTAGGTCTGGGATTTCGTGGGTAGGGTTGGGGCATAGGAGGTGCCTCAGGTGATTCTGGCCTAGAGATAAGGGTCTTCAATCTTGTGACCCAGGCACACATCTATCCCATTAGGGATGGGGCTGAGGCTTCAATGGTTGCCAATACCATGGGGAATGGTTTGTACTGTGGAGAGGCTGGTCCCAGGTCTCTAGGGCTTTGGTGGGTGGATAGAATTTATGTTTTAAACTCCACATTTAAGGGTGGTCATATGGTATTTACATGTATTTTTAAGCAAAGATTATTATTTTTTAATTCATGTGCATGCATCTTTTTATATATGAGTACACAGGAGGTATCCATACAGATAAGAGAGGGCATTGGATCTACTGGAACTGTAGTTACAGGTAGCTGTGATCCACCTGACATGAGTGCTGAGAACAAAATAAGGTTCTTTTCTAGAGCAGTATGTCCTCTTTACCACTGAACCCTCTCTTGCCTCTGATAATTACCTTTCTGTGCCTGGTTTGTTTTACTTACAACTACTGTCTTCTAAGTTACCAAATTATCGCAAACAACACAAATTCCTTTTTAGAAAGGTTGAGTACTGTTCCACTTTGAACATATGTTACTACTTTTTTCTTATCTTATGATAAGTAAAATCTCAGGTTGATTCCTAAGTTCCTATATAACTTATTTCTTATATCCAATCACCTTGATTTAACCTTGAGCTAGTTAAAAGTAGCTGAACACTTAACAAATCTAAGCAATTTCTACATAGATATTTTATATGATGGAGATAGTAAAATATCTTTGATAACTAAATAGAATAATTAAAAGTTTTTTGGCTGTCATATATATATATGTCATATATTAATATATATTACATATTAATCCCAGTTCCCTTGCCTCCTCCCTCCCATGTTCCCCAACCCCCTTCCCATCCCATCCCATTCCCTCCCCTGACTCTGCAGAGAGGGTGATGTCTTCCCGCATGGATCATCATAATCTGTCAAGACATTTGGAGTAGGGTCTGGGCCCTCCCTCTAGGCTAAGGGACTGTCCCTCCATAGGGAATGTGCTCCCCAAGTCTTTTCATGCACCAGGGATACATCCTGGTATCACTGTCAGAGGTCCCTTAGACTGTCCAGGTCTTCTAACTGAGACCCACATTCAGGAGGTCTGAGTCAGTCCAGTGCTGATTTCCCAGCTGTCAGTCTGGGGGTCCATGAGCTCCCCCTTGTTCAGGTCAGCTGTCTCTGTGGGTTTTTGTAGCCTGGTCTTGACCCCTTTTCTTATCACTCTTCCCTCTCTGCAACTGGATTCCAGGAGTTCAGCTCAGCGTTTAGCTGTGGATGTATGCTTCTGTTTTCATCAGCTACTAGATGAGGGCTCTATGCTGGCATATAAGTAATTAAAAGTTTTATATTGAAGGTTTGGAGAGAAGGTTTAGTAGTTAAGAACACTGGCTGTTTTTCACAGTCAGGAAACCATCCACATGACAGCTCACAACCATTTGTAATTCTAGTCCCAGGGAATCCAATTCTCTCCCTTGGCCTCCAGAGGCACTCCATCTATGCGGTGCAGAGATATATGTACAAGCAAAATGTCCATACACATAAAAATAAAAATTTAATTAAAACACTTTTAAAATTAACCACATTCACATGTTAAAACACATGAAATGGAAATTATATAGAAATGAAGCCTACCACTGATTTAACAGCAGGTATTTTTTCCTTTGATAATAATTTTAATCTAAATTTGCAACAAGTTTTTTTTATATGTCTCCCATCTTCTCCTGTCTCTCTCCCAAACCCCATCCAATCCTCTTTTTACTCCCCAAGAGGGTAAGGCCTTTCATGGGGCATCTTCAAAGTCTATCGTATTATTTGGAACCCTCCCCCATGTGTCTAGGCTGAGAGAGTATCCCTCTATGTAGAATGGGATCCCAAAGTACATTGGTATACTAGGTACATATACTGATCCTGATCCACAACTAAAGGCCCCATAGCCTGCCCAGTCCTCCTAACTAACATCTACATCCAGGGGGTGTAGGTCAGTCCTAGGCTGGTTTCCCAGCTAGCAGTCTGGGGTCCATAAACTCCCCCTTGTTCAGGTCAGCAGTTTCTGTGGGTTTCTCCAGCCTGGTATTGACACTTTTGCTCATCACCCCTCCTTCTCTGCAACTGGATTCCAGGAGTTCAGCTCAGTGTTTAGTTGTGGGTGTCTGCTTCTGCTTTAATCAACTACTGGATGAAGGCTCTAGGATGGCATGTAGGGTAGTCATAATCTCATTATTGGGGAAGAACATTTAAGGCAGCCTCTCCTCTATTGCTTGGATTGTTGTTAGTTGGGGTCATCCTTATAGATCTTTGTACATTTCCCTAGTGCTACTTTTCCCTTTATACCTATAATGGCTCCCTCTTTTATGGTATCTCTTTTCTTGTTTTTCTATATTCTTTCCATGATACAATTTTCCTGCCCCCTTATGTTCTCCTCTCCCCTCCTCTTCCCCCCTTCTCTTTCTCCTAACTCTGTCTCCCCTTCTCCATGCTCTTAATTTGCTTGGGAGATCTTGGCCTTTTCCCCTTCTCCAGGGAACCATGTATGGCTCTCTTAGGGTCCTCCTCTTTTTCCTAGTTTTCAGGCAATATAATTTTAAACATTGGAATGCACATAAATTTTGAAAAATTAAAGTTAGTGATTGTGCATGGAAATGAGCAAAAAAATGATCATAAGAGAGTTAAAGATGTGTCACTCTGGTATTTTGGGTAAAAAGCATTCTATTATTTTAAAGGGATATAGTTCTTATGTGAAATATTCCACCTGATAAATAGCATCCATGGTATCAAAGATGGAAAACTGAGGCCAAAGGAAATTTATACAAAATAGACATTATGGTAACTTATATTCCCTATTACTTCTCATTTAAGCACTTTAATTAAGCCCTATGTCAGTCTCACAGTGGACTCCTCTTCATCAAGTTCTGTAGATAACTGACTCTATTTATATGGCTTTTCATTTCAGTGTTAGAGCTCCCACACTACATAAAGTTTTATTAAGTAATATTGTATGTTTTCCTCCTGCTGTTATATCAATTTAATTCTCAGACCTCGCTGGAATCCTAGGATGATAGAGGTAGAGGTTACCTACTCAAAATGATAAATGCTGAGGTAGTGAACTACACTGGCTTGGAAGTTCATGGTCAAGAGTAGGATGTGGTAAAATGGCACTATGGGAATTTAGCACAAGACCTGTTCCAGCCTCTATAGTATGAGAAGGTGTTTTCTTGCAATTCAGGTCTAATTAAATCATATCTTGGGTTAAAGCAGATCTTTACAGTCAATATTTTACCTCAGAGTCATGTTCATTCTTTTTTATTCTTTCTGCCTGACAGCCTTGTCTATTCCTCTCCTGTCTAGCTAACAGCCATTCAGGTTTTTATTAGACCAATCAGGTGCCCTAGGCAGGCAAGGTGAAACAAATGCAACACATCTTTACATGATTAAATACACATCCTTTCATTGTTAAAAACTGAAGCATAAACCAATGTAACACACTTTGACACAATTAAAGTAATATCCTGCAGTGTAAACACATATAAATCATCTTTGTAACATGAAAAATAAAATACCCAGAGACTTATATTGGGGTTCAAGCTTCAAGTTGAAGATCAGAGAAGCAAAGCAGCTGGCTACTAGCTCTTACCTCTACCTAAGTCTGAAAGGGTTGATTTGTCTCCATGAGCTCTTCTCCAAGCCTAAGACTGCTGCTTCTACTCAACATGACTGGAGACTGAATTTCAGAATGCAGCCTGAGACACTGGACTCCTGTCTTTTATATATCTTTCTTGTGCTGGGATTAAAGGTGTGAGTTCTCATTCTCTTTTAGACCAATTCACTGTTGTGTAGGACAGAATGACTTTAAACTCAGAGAGATCCATTTGCCTCTGTCTTCTGAGTCCTGGGATTAAAGGTGCGTATCACTATTGCCTGACCTCTATAGCTTGTGGCTGGGTTTGCTTCCTGAACCATCAAGCAAGCTTTATTGAATCATAAATAATATATTACCACACATCTTTACAAAGTTATTTTCACAACAATGACTTTAGGTTTGATTGCTATAGATGACTAACTACTAACATGTCTTTGTTTATTATCGTAAATAACTTTCCAGGGCTAAAACTTTGTTACTTTTAAAATGAGCTTCATAGGTATAATAACTTAAACTAGAGTAGAAATATTCACATTATAACAAAAGTAACCTTAAATTTGTATCAATATACAAAAATCTATATCAATTTAAAATATTTGAGATTAGTGGTTATGCAAAGGTAGACTCAAAAATTTACCATTTCATTCCATCATTTCTATACCGTATCTTCAGAGAGAGATTGCTGAATCTAATCTCATTTATTCAGCTTTTTTCCCTAATCGTGACCAATAACAACTTGTAACCAATCTCCCTAAATGATGACAAATATCCATAACCCAATGAATGACCAAAAACTACCCACACTATCTCTTGGGAATGTGGACATCCTGTTTTCTAGACTGCTTCCCCTTGTCTGGGGTGATGGAATCTTTAGGGGACCCTGAGGAAATTGGGATAATGTTTAAGTTCTGGAAGAGCCAGCAGTACTATTTCCTGTTTAGTCTCTGTGTGATGGGAAAGTGTAGAGCTTATCTGAAGTGTTGGCTGGCTAATCTATGGAACTGGACCATCTTAGCTAGCAGCTTTGAAGTTCTGGATTTAGAATTCGGGGGAAACTGCAACAAAAGTGTTCTGGTAGGCTGGAACATCTGGGTTATTGCCTTGAATCACAGAGGTCACCAGCTTTCCAGATTCTAGGATGAAAGGTATGCTCAACCATGCCCAGCTCTTTCCTTTTTAAAAATGCTGCTAGTGAAGCAATAGACTTGAGTCTTAAGCTATGTCAGTCTTTATTTTCTCTACTCTCCTCATTCAGCCTTTCCCTGTCACAGCTGATTCTGTTGGGGCTTATCCTATCAAGTCTTGTTTCATTGGAGGCAATGCCAGCATCATCTCAGATATCCAGTAGGCTTTCAGTGCTGGGTATTAATGACTTCTGTTTCTGCCACAGGAATCTTTCTGCCCATGATTAATGACAGCTAGTGTATAAGTTTCCTGATCTCTCACCCTGACTGAGATAATTCTTTACACCCCTCCCCAGCACACACATTTTGCTCAACAGAAGAACTAAGCTCCAATTTTGAACAGGGTAGTTTGCTTTTAAACAAACCATTCATTATATATCTCCCCTGTCTGAAGTCTCCACTCCACTACTGATGCTTTTCCTCACCATCAGGTCAGTTGTGGGCTCTCAGATTTCCATCTCTGGTTCTGCATAAGGTAAGGCAAACTTGCTAACCTGCCCTGTTGTGTAGCAGTCATTATATGCTTATGCAGATGCTCAGGTCAGGGATTCCCTGTCTCTTCTGTCCCTCCCTCACTGTAAATCCTCCAGTACACCTGGGTCTCTTTGTGTTCTTAAAAATGATTTGTTGTCAGCCTGTGCTGATCTTTGAGAATCTGACTTTAGTCTCACCATCTTATTTGTGTAAGTTCTCAGTGAAGAGTGTAGTATTGGTTAAGTATTTCCCATGCCAACCAGCCATGGTGATGTGATAAGTTTTGGGTGGCTGCTGACCTCCTAGGAATTCAGCCTGCTGTGAGGACTCCTGTCTTCCCTGGACTCAGTATGACCCTATTTTCTTGAAAGTGAATAATTTTTAACCCAGTTCTAACCTGTCAATCTAAACAATTCCACTTATATTCTCTTTTCTTGCATTTTTTGGCAAAAAATATGGACCTAGGAATCAAAAACAATGATTAATATTAGTTCTACCATTCTAGAAGAGTAGTTCTCAACTCATGGCAATGCTTGAAGATCAGCCAAAGAACTCTATAAGTATTCTTATTCATGAACACTACCCAGAGAGTTTACTATAATTAAACTAAATAGAGGCTGTGTATTGCTTATATTCCAAGATTACCATATGAGTCTATTAGGCATCAATGCTGTGTAGGAAATTGCCCACAAAGACCTATGGGATTCACACAATCTTTGCATTGTCTTTCCAATAAATGTATCCTCTTCCCTTACCTTATGGGATGGTACCTAGTCAGATACTGGTCTTTAAGAGGAGAAGAAACTTATTTCCATCTTTGGGATTGTTTTTGTTAATGGAAATATAATATCAAGTATGGAGGATGCAGCACAATTGGTAGAGCCTTTGCCTATCATACACAAAGCCCTAAGTTCAGTCCTCAGTACTGCATGAAACTGGACATGGTGGTGTATATACCTGTGATTGCAGTATAATGGTGTCAGAAACTCAATGTCTTCTTTGTATACATAATGTATTTGGTGGTGTGTGTGTGTGTGTGTGTGTGTGTGTGTGTGTGTGTGTGTGTGTATGTATGTATGTGTAAGATATCACATAGCTCTCTTACCCCCTATATTTTGTTATTATGCATCTGGGTTTTTTTCTGTTTATATTTTTGAATTTGGTTTTTAGTTAGTATATGAAAGTCCTCATTATGACATTTTCACAGGTATGTATTAGTGTATCTGCTCACATTTGGCTCTATCCTACCCTTCTATTGTGGTATCCCACATATATCTGCTGGGTTTTAAAAATGCTACTTGGTTTTTTTCCTATTTTTTTTCTTCAACATAATTCATATATGTAATTTTGCTTTTCTGGGAAAATTTCAAATGGTATCAAATGGCATAAACAAAAGCACTTGTTCCAGGGTGCTTACTGTCACATAAACAATACCTTAGAGCTGCATTTAAAGCTGCATTAGAAAACAGTATGGCTTGGCTTCAGTCCTAACAATTTCACTCCCATCAGCATCACAAACTCCAAAAGACAGCAGGAGTGAGGAGAAGGAGCAAGAGGTGGCTAGAGTCTGTGCACAGGTACTTTTGAAAAAAATCCAACCCAGACAGATTGTCATAGCTAAGGAGCAGCAAAACCCACACCTTTTAAGGATTGTTCCTTGGTCACATCATATAGTTCTCACTAGGACATACGACATGACAACTGACTTATAGTTTTAGTAGTTTAGTAATGTCATCTACACATTCAGGGTTGGGTTTTGCAGAAATAAAACATTATAAGCAGCAAACCCTTCTCCCTCCCTTACACCTTTCAGGTCTCAGATATATACCACACACAATGCCCCACATCAATTTTGGAGTGAGATTCTATAGACACAGTGCTTGGAAGGATTAGTTTTCTAGGCTTCTCCTGACTATACAGCCAGTCCTGGTCTAGCTCCAGACAACCTCATTACACGGACTCAACATTATTCTCCCCTTTCTTGTGTCATCACCTTGCTCATCTTCTCCATGGTGAGTTTTTGTGGGGGTCCTATAGAGAAAACATTGGATAGGAGGACTGTTTCCCCTCGCACAGATATCCAGTGGACTCCTGTATTTCCCCATGTTTGTGTATTGGTTACTTTCCAGAAGCATGTAAATATACTATCCTGGGCATTTTCAGAGGTCTGTCTCTTTAGTCAGTCTAGACCGTCAAGCTGACAATATTAAGCTCCACAGAGTTCTCAACCTGCCACCAGCTGGCTCCTCTCCAAGTCCTTCCTACTGCTTCAGAGCTTGCTACTTGAACTGGCCTTGACTAATCCTTGCTCCTTAACAAGTATCTGCATTATCAGTTCCACTTGACTGGTTTTCATGTTTTGCTGGAAGCACTCATGGCATTGGTGGTAAAAACTCACATCCTTATCTTGATGCTTGTCATTGCCAGGGCCCTCTTCTGCCAGAACACAAAGATTGATGATATGCTATTGATCTTTGAGTCTCATTCCTCCTGTTGACCTTGGTACCCAGATGATCATACACTTGCTCTTGGTGCTATTATTCCCTGATGCTGACAGCTCTAGATCTATCTCCTCCAGGAGTATGCTTCCTGGTTAGCATCTGCATGCTGGAGTCCATCCTTGGAAGGATGGCAGATTGTAATGTGGTCCTTACACCCTGATATACTGGAAAATACTTCTCCTTTTCTGGCTATCTTTCTTTATACTTTTTCTGCACTGACCTGTCCTATGGTTCCAAAGAGATGAGAAATGTCAACTGCTGGGGATCTATGTTGGCTTACTGTCAGTCTGAGAAACTATCACCAATACATTGTTTTGGCACGGGGGTGGAACTGTATTTGTAGAGTAATTGCCTGGCATGCACAATCCCTGAGTTCTCTTCTTGTCACTGTGTAAACAGGTCTAGTTGCATATTACTTCAGAGGTAGGAGCAAGAGAATCTAAAGGGCAAGGCCATCTTCAGTTACTCAGTGATTTCAAGGCTATCCTGAACTACAGGAATCCCTATCTCAAAAGCAAAAATGTAAAAACTGTGTTGGCTTATGTTCGTTTGGTCTCCCTCTTCCTTCCTTTCTCCATCTCTCCTTCCCCTACCACACTGTTTAATCTAATTGTTAATATTGTTAATATCTTTGCTGTTGCCGTATTTGATGCAGCATTATGGACAGATACTCCTCAGCTGTGCTGACCAGCTGATGTATGACTCAAGCTGTCATGATGGGCCATGTCAGTCAGCTCTTCCAGACAAGACAGACAGCTAGCACTAGAACCAAAGGAAAATCCCCTTCCACACTATTGGACAAAATGACCTTTACAAATAACATAGAGATAGAGTTTTGTTAAGTGTGAACAAGATCCACTTATTATGTAACTGATTTCCTAGCCTTCCTTAAGGCTAGGAGAACCCAGTTTTTTTTTTTTTTTTTTTTTTTTTTTAATCATTGTTATTTGAGGAGACATTTTCTGTATCCTCAATTTGGAGTTCTGTTACACAGGGGATTGAATCTGGGACTTTCCAAAGACTATGGGGTTCTTTAGCCAAACATTGGAATTTGTAGCACTGTCCCCATCAGATGTCAAGAGACAACTATCTTCTTGCCTCTATTCCTTGATGCTCATTTTTATCCTTTATTGAATGTCTAGTAAAATTTACAGAACTGGGCTGAGGCTGTGTGGAATATCTCGTTGTTCTTTTAGTGTTATTATTATTATGTTCTATATTTATCTGTATATCTTTGGGGCATTTCTCTATGATGCTCATGTAGAGGTCAGATGACAATTTGAAGGAGTCAGTTCTCTTCTTCCACTATGTTGAGTTCCAGGGATGGAACAGATCTCCAGGCTTGGTTGCGTCATTTTTACTTGTGGAACCATCTTGATAGCCTTAGTAATTTTCATTTTTTAAATAAATAAATGTATGTAATGTATGTGTATGTACATTTGTGTGTGCATATGTGTATACTATGTACATGGTGTGTGTGTGTGTGTGTGTGTGTGTGTGTGTGTGTGTGTGTCTGTGAATGAATGTAGAACACAGAGGACAACCCAAGTGCTGTTCCTCAGGTGACATCTACCATCATTGGCCTAGAACTTGCTGATTTAGGTAGTGAATCCAGGGATCTTGTCTATTCCTGTCACTGTCTCCCAATGTTTCAGTTTTAAGGGTGTATCAAAATGTCAGGCTATTTTGTTTAATGTGAATATTTTGGGGATCTTCATTCTGTCTTAACAAGTGTGTGTGTATGTGTGTGTGCATGTATGTGGATGCATGTTTGTGTACATGTCTATGTAGGCTACAGGTCTTCTTCCATCTATCTCTTCCTTGTTTTTTTTTTTGAGATAGAGTATTTCATTGGCCTTGACACTGATCAATTGGACCAGGCTGGCCAGTGAGCACCAGGTTTTCATCTATCTCTAACCCTGTAGTGCTGTGATTGCAAGTAGGTGCTACCACACCTGGTTTTTAAATGTAGATTGGGAATTGAACTCTGGTCCTCATGTTTATGCAGCAAGAACATTACCAACTGAGCCACCCTCCCACAGCCCTCACCCTTTCTCCTTTCTCTACTAACTCCATATGTGGAAGGTGACTTCATCTTTAATTTTCCAATGCTTGTCACTGAAGATGGCACGTAGCAGATTTTGTTCAAAGTTTAGAGACAAGTGTGAGCATGTGTGTGGAGAGAGAGGGTACTACATGCTGGGCTGAAACTTCCTCCCACCTCTCATCCAAATGATGAGTCCTTACCCTTAGAACATCAGGCTTACACTGAGTTTAGAGGTTTTAAAAAGGCAATTAAGGTTAAGTCACTGCTGTGGGTCCAAATGCAGCAAAATCATAAAAAATGAGACTAGAACACAGAAACACACAGAGAAAAAGGCTACATAGAGTTTTATGGAGAGGATGGCTATTTGCAACTCAAGGAGAGGGACCCAAGAACACTCCAGCTCTGCTGATGTCTTGGTATTATCTAGAAGCTTCTAGATTTGTGAGGAAAGTTGTTTTTATTGTTTAACGACATAATCTGTAGTGGACTGTATAGTGGTCCTAGCTGATTAACATGGGAAGCCATATTGCAAGAGAACACTGTCTTAATCTGATGTTGAGTACTAGTTACATTTAATCCTTCTCCCATTATACCTCAAAATTTTGTCAAGAAGAAAAGAGATTCTTAGCATGTACAGCAAGATGGATCTTCAGAGAAGCTGAAGCCCATGCCTGGGGGTCACACAGGCCTGATGAACATCTTGTCCCACATTTTCCCACTTGGAGTCCAAAAGAGCCTGTCCATCTTCATGTACTCATCTATACTTGCAGGTGGTGCTTACATCACCAGACACAATCACTAATAGCCCAGGCTGGACTCAGACTTCCTTTGTAGCCAACAAAGATTTGAGCTCTCACCTCCCTTGTACCTGCCTTTTCTGTATTGAGATTATAGCAATGTTGCCTGAATTATTTTAATTATTAAATATACAAATAGTATATGCAGGACATTTATTAAAGGGCTGGAGATATAGCCCAGTAGTTAAGAGTACTTGCTGAGCTGGGCATGGTGGTGTATGACTGTAATCTTAGCTCAGGAGGATCTCTGTGCGTTTGAGGCCAGCCTGGTCTACATATTAAATTTCAGGCCAGTGAATACTGAATAGTGATACCCTGCCAAAAAACAAGACAAGACGAAACAAAACAAAACAACAACAACAACAAAAACATAAACAACAACAACAACAACAAAATTTAAGAGCATTTGCTGTGTAAGAACACAAACTGAAGTTTTGAAGTTTGGATCCCAGCACCCAGGTAACATGTGGAATGTCCCACTGGTGCCTGTGACCTTAGCTTCTTGGTGGATCTCTGGTGTTGGTTAGCTTTCAGTATAGCTGAAGAAACACTAGCCCTAGGTCCAGGGAAAGACTTTGTCTCAAAGGAATAGGCAGAGAGTAATAGAGGAGCTCATTCAATATTCACTTTAGATCTCTGTGAGTTCTCACACAGGCATATACATGCATACACATATTCACGTACACTTGCACAGACAACACACAACCTAAGATTTCCCTTCTAGTTACTCTCCTTGCCTGGAAGTCTGAAAGACCAATAGCAAGGGAGGAAGAATAAGCAAGACTTCTAGGACCTAGGGCCTTAGGCAGGTGAGGTAGAACAACAACATATCTTCATAGTGAAAGCAAAGTAAACAAATGCAAAAGATCTTTAGATAGTTAAACAAATGCAGCTTGTTTTGTTTGTTTGTTTTTCAAGACAGGGTTTTTCTGCAGCATTGGAGCCTGTCCCAGAACTTGATCTGTAGATCAAGTTGGCCTTGAACTCACAGAGATCTGCCTGCCTCTGCCTCCTGATTGCTGGGATTAAAGGTGTGTGACACCACCACCCAACACTTTTCATTTTTTTTCTAATCACAACATAATATCTCATTGCAAGGTAGACCAACTTGGCTGGGAAAAGCCCCTTTTGTAACTCAAAATCGGTGAGTGACACTATCACTAACAAAACAGTGGCTGAGGATTCCATCCAAGAAAAATGACACCTCAGGCACCCAGAGCAAGAATTTTCCCACTTGTGATGATTGATCTGGTCACTCTGACGGCCTCTAAAATCACCTGGGAAAAGGGCCCCAGAATGCCATTGTGGGAAATTGGCCTTTGGACATGCCTGTGGGGATTTGGGGCCTCTGGACATGCCTGTGGGGGATTTTCTTGATTATCATCATTGAAGTGGGAAGACCCATCATAGCTGTGGGCAGGGCCATTCCCTGAGCAGGGGATTCTGGACCACATGAAATGTAAAAAGTGAGCTGAGCAATAATCAGCATCAGCATGCATTACTTGATAGCACGTGACCAGCTCCTTCCCACTCCTGCTGCCTTGACTCCCCACCATCATGGACTGCACCTGAAACTGTGAGCAGGAATAAGTTTTCTTCCTTAAACTGCATTTTGTCATAGTGGCAGGAAAAGAAACCAAGATACCACTTGACACCTGTTTATCCTTTGTGGGTCTTACATAATGTAACAGCATTGCCAAATTTGGCTACGGAATTTGAAAGCTTTCCTCTGTAGGTGTTGTGAATAATATCTCTGGGAAAAAGGTACCGTCCACTTTGTCTAATGTGAATCCTTACCATCCTTCACACAGTGCTTTTAGGGGTGGTTATTAATTATACACATTATGGATTATACAATCAATATGCCTGAGTTCCTCTAAATTATCCCTTAATTTGATCACAGAGCAACCCAGTTAACAAGGCAGAAATAACTTGCAAATGATGTTTAATTACCACCCTAGCCACCAGATGTCAGTTTTTAAATGCAGGTCACAGATCAAAAGGCATTTTTACAATTGTAGGGGCGGGAATGGTGGCTGGTGATGAAGTTCAGCAGTGCTGGTCTGTGGCTTCCTGAGGAGTGTTCAGCAATCAGGGATGAGCGACAACAATTCTGTTTCTGAGTGATCAATGCTGAAGAGCTGAGATAGTGTGTGTGTCTGTGCTTCATGTTTCTGTCTCACAGAGGAATCCACACCTGAGCCCCAGAGATGATAGGAAGAATTCCAGATAGATGCTGGTTGGACCATCTGTCAGGAAATGTTGGCTTGTAGGTAATGGAGGTTCATGTGTGTATCAGGACAGGGTAGGAAGTAAGCCAGACCTATCTATCTTCCAATTGCTCTGGTGGTCTACCTTTACCTTGTCAATGTTCTTTCATGCCCCCTCCTCTTTCTTCCTCTCTTTCCCTCCCTCCCTTCTCCTCCTGTCCCCTTTTCTTTCTTTTTCTCAATGAAATCAAATGCAGAATTGCATATAACCTAGGGCAGGGATTACATTACTTTCCAACAGAGTCCTATCTAATTTAAGTTAGAAGGTAAAAGCTCACTCTTTTTCTAATCAGATTACCTCTCAAGCTCAGGGGATAATAAGGAACACCAACATTTTCCTGTGAAAATTCTGCTTAATAAGTAGATGATCTAAGTTGTAAAGCCACAATCAGTCCCTAATCAAGGAAGGCCTGGTTAATGGTTTGTTATAAACAATTCTGGCTTTTGAGGCTGGTCACTGGGGATCAGTAGACTCTCAAGTGCATGAGAAAATGTGGAGAGAAGCAGAGAGCTGTGTCAAAGGTGATGTGGTCTTGGAGGTTGCAGGACTAGACTCTAATGAGAGGAACTGTTTCCTTTTTACTTAGGGTAAAATGTGGACTACCACTGATGGCATCCCTTTCTAACATTATTGTGGAAAATATAATCAGTATTATAAGCACAGTGCTGGAGCTAGATGGGCCACAGGATCTTGTAGCCATCACGCTGTCAAACAGCGTGTGGCTTGGGAGATATTTCAGACAGTAAAGTGCCTGCCCCATCAACATGAAGATCAGGCTCGGTGCCATACCTTTTGTAATTCCCACACTAGAGCCAGGAATAAGAGATAGGTAGATTCCCCCTCCCCCAGGTTCACTGGCCAGCCAGCCTAGCCTACTTGGTTAGTATTTGGGAGACTTTGTCTCAAAAAGAAACAAAACAAAACAAACAAATAAACAAACAAAAAAACAGGTGGCTGAGAAATAATACTAGTGGTTATCCTCTGAATTTTGGATGCACACACACACACACACACACACACACACACACCTATCAACATCCCTTTTATCTGCCTAGTTTATGAACATAATACTTACCAATGCCACCTTCCTCACTTTGATCTATCTTTGAAGCCATACCTGTCCTTCTACACATAGTTTGAAGCTGACCTTCCCCCTTACCAACCAACTCCCACTGCCCAGATGCCGCCTCTTCTGTTCCATTCCATGGTTGCTTAGCAACCATGTGCTGCCCTATTTTCTCACTTTGTCTTCTTTTCCTTGTCTTCCTAGTGAAAGCTCTGGAAGGCAGGAAGCTGCCTCACTGCTGTGTGTTCTGTCTATTGTTACAGAAGTTCAGAAACAAGGAGGTCAATACTTCCATGAATAACTGTCTCACTTTGCTTTCTATTGCTATGATAAGCACTGTGATCAAAATAATCTGGGGAGGAAAAGGATTGTTTGGCTTATAGTTCCCTATTACAGGCCATCATGAGAGGAAGCCAAGGCAGGAACTCAAGAAAGAAACTCAAGGTGGGAACCAAAGCAGCAGCCATAGATGAACACAATTTACTGGCTGACATTACATGGTTTTCTCAGCCTGCTTTCTTATATAACCCAGGAGCACCTGCCCAGGTATAGAACCATCTCCAGTTGGCTGGCACCAATAATAAATCAAGAAAATACCTCATAGATTGATGACTAACTTATCCACCATCATAGAGCCATCATCTAGTAGCACAAGCAGACACCCACAGCAAAACACTGGAATCCAGATGCAGAGAGGGAGGACAAGACCAGGCTATAGAAACCCACAGAGACTACTGACCTGAACAAGGAGGAGCTAATGGGCCTCCAGACTGATAGCTGGGAATCCAGCATGGGACTGACTCAGAACCCCCGAACATGGGTCTCAGAAGGCCTGGGCAGTCTAAGGGACCTCTGACAGTAGAACCAGGATGTATCCCTGGTGCACAAAAGAACTTTGGGAGCACATTCCCCATGGAGGGATACTCCCTTAGCCTAGAGGCAGGAGAGAGAGCCTAGTCCCTACTTCAAATGACTTGATGGATTTTGTTGACCTCTCCTGGAAGACACCACCCTCCTGGTGGAGTGAGGGGGGATGGGATGGGAGGGTAGTCGGAGGGCATGGGAGGGAGAAAGAGAGAGACAGGGAGGGAGAGGGAACTGATATGTAAAATAAAAAAATAAATTAATTTAAAAAAGAAGAAAATACTTCATAGACTTGCCTACAGGCCTATCTAATGGAGGCATTTTCTCAATTGAAATTTCTTCTTTTTTGATGACTCTGATTTATGTCAAGTGGACAAAACAAAACAAAGCAAAACAACTAATTAGGACATTATTGTAGAAAGCTATAAATTCACAGACAAGAATATAAAGCCAGTGGAAGGATATGTGGCATTCGGTGTCATTTTATACTTCACCGATGGGGAAACTGAAACTCAGACACAGCAGACATCCATTCAGACTTATGTATGTTCCTTGTTTTAGATCAGTATAGTGTTTAATGAACACTCACAGAGATGATGTGTTAATACAGACTCAAACGTGATGTTTCAAGCAGTACATATTGATTCTTCACATGCAGACTGTCAGCATTCTCTTAAAAAATGTGTCTCATGGGGCTTGGGATATGAATCAGGCAAACTATCACATAAAGTCGAGGGCCCAAGCAAAAAGCCAGGTGTGGTGGCACACACTTGCATTTGAGAGGTAGGGACAGGAGGGTTTCTGGGACTCACTGGCTATCCTAGCACAACTGGTGAGCTCCAGGCCCATGAAGAGACCCTGTCTTAAAAAACAATGTGGATGGCTTCTGAGGAATAACCCCTGAGGTTGACCTTTGGCCTCCCCATGTACATACAAATCCTGTATACACACACACCTACACCTATACCTACACACACACACACACACACACACACACACACACACCACAGTTTTTAGTTTTTTTTTTTTTTAACTTCATAGTGGATTTCTCTGTGTTGTTCATAGTGACCTCAAATACTTTGGATTAGATGATCTCAGCTGACCACCCCAACTTTACATCTATTATTAAATAATGTGACAGTATGCCTGGCTTTTCAGCATTAAAAAAAAATTAAAAGATCAGACAAAGTTCAACAGGTGACACTGATTTCCTGAAACTGAAGGTATTATCTGTGCTTGCTGGGTGTGAGGACTTTTAGCCACCTGCCTTGCTTCAAGTCTCTCCTGGTCCCTTTAAATGAAACTGTATTGTGTCCTTTTAAAGTCAGCCTCTGTCACGGGAAAGACATACCCAACACAAGTTACTTTAAAGCCAGGTTTGCTTTAGCTTAAGATTGCGAAGGTTCAAAGCGAAGATGCTCTGGCTGCAGGATTTAGCCTTCTGTTAATAGTGACACTTTATGGTGGAGACTGTGTCAGAGTGAATGATCACATCTTGAGCTTGAAGCTGAAGAAGACAAAATTCTCAATTCTTTTGGAGGGTGTGTCCACAATCACCCAAGGACTTTTTGCTGGTCTTCCCCATGGCCAACCCTAAAGGTCACCATCACAACTGGCTTATTAAGTTTTACCCATGTAAATTTCTGGGGGACAGTGTCTATGTTTAAAGTAGGGCAGGCTCCTCCCCTCCTCCATGTAGTCCATGACACTCAAATGATGGTGAGTCAATCTGTCCCTAGGGATGGATCCTGATTGGTTGTAGGCTCTAAGATAAGAGATGAATCTTAGGAGTCTGCCAAGTGGTTGATAATAAATGTTTTAGCATTTAAATCAGAGTTTAGAGAAATTGCTTGTTAGAAGTGTATGGGAAGTGTCCTTCCTCTTATAAAGTCCTTGAGGGGCTGGGGATTGGTTTAATTAAATGATCACTATGCAAGCATGAGGACCTGTGTGGGATTCCAGAACTCATATAAAAATCTGCATGGTGTCAAGCTTGGAATTCCAGTGCTGGGGCAGTGGAGACCGAAGGATTGCTGGGGACCAATCACCAGCCAAATTAGCCTACTCAGCAAGTTCTAGGGCAGCAAGAAGCCCAATTTCAAAACACAGGAGCTAAGGCTGTCCTCTAGTGTTCATATGCACAAACTTGCATGTGTACTTTCTTCCTCAATACTCTCTTCCTACAATCCTTGGGAACCATCCTTTCTCAAATCAGTGTAAATGAGAATACTATGGGGACCCAATTATGTTATATTAGAGGTGTCTTAGGATCTCGGAGGCAGCAGCCTCAGAATAGAATATGGCTGCAGCAGAGCCAGTGGAGGAGAGAACTTGGGCTCTGTACGATGTTACCTTACTTTGGGGCTAACACCGATTTTCCCTTCGCACTTTGTGTCCCATAAGCAGGCAGAGCTCATGCTGTCTGGAGTCCTATTGTCTGACTGACATTCTAGCATAGGCACATGAATAGATAGTTCTCTGAGCATACAAGATGGGTCCTTGGCAACAAAATGTAATATCTGCTGCAATATAAATTACTACCTCTGCAGACCCCTCCAGGGAGAGCTTGGAACTAGTCAAGCAATTCTGAGTGCTGTTAGAGAATTTTAAAATAGTGATTTGAATATTATAGCCTAGCTGCTAGTAACCCCAAGGATCCATGGCTGTATGAACACTTATGCTCAGTGCATACCTGCATGGAGTTGTAGGATTTTGTAATAAGATGTAGATTGGGGATTGAGAACACGGAAAATAGAGAGCAAAGAACTCCTGACATGCACACTTAGCACTCCTAATGTCTTCATTAAGTTCCCCACAGATTCCTCAGTGGAGTTAAGACCATGGCATTGTTGCCATGTACTTATTCTGTGCCACGTACATTATGAACATTTTTTCTTTTAATTGATTCAATCACAGTGGTGTTATCCCATTTTTTGAGATAAACAAGCCAAGGCTTAAAGAACTTAATAAGCAAAACCAGATGTGGTAATCTCAGCACGGAGGAGATGGAGGTAGAAAGATCCAGTATTCAAGGATACACAGTGAGTTCAAGGCTAGCCTGTGATACACAAGATCCCATTTCAATAGGAAAACAAACAAACAAACAAACAAACAAACAAAACAAAAAGAAACTTGTGAAAGTGTCAACAAAGAGTGTAAGAAAGTTTTAGCTAACATCTCTTCAGGTTATTAGCATGCTATACTGTCTTAAAACTTTGTTTTATTTTGCTCATTTATTCTTGATTTTTACTGTTTTTAATGGTGTGTGTGTGTGGGGGGGGCGGGGAGGGGATTATTGCTTGCAGAGGCCAGAGACATCAGAGCCTCTGAAGCTGAATCTATAGACTTGGCTGCTAGGAACTGAACTCAGGTCCTCTGCAACAGCAGTGTGCATTTTTAACTACTGAGACAGACCTCTCAGCTCTCATTTCTTCTCTGTTAAACATGAATATTAATGTGTCGTTCAAGGGGCAATGGAATGAATATATTAAAGAATAAAGGGAAGTTGTTGCTCCACAAATTTACAAAACACCCCTATATTTAACGAATATGCGAGGTAAAACATAATGTCTAAGGTTTCTTTACAAAAGTATCCACAAGCTTCCTACCTAACAGTAGGTGGTGCATTAGCTGCAGGGGAAAGCCTGGTCTAGTGCAAAGATGAAGTTGGTGAGACATTGTAATTTTAATATTGCCAGTAGGTGGCAGTCATGCACCACAGTTACCTGAACCTGATTGGCAGTTACAACTCACAATAAGCCCTAAATTCCTTGATTTCATAATGCTAGTGTTTCCTGTGTTATCTAATTATCTCTGACGAACGGGTTGAGTACATGAAAGACTTACTCAGTACAATCCGAAATACAGGTAAAGTGGTAGTGTAATTTTCAGTGACAATTTATATACTTTATTTTAAGATAGTACCAAATCTTGTTGAGGCCTATGGATTATATTTGTATTCATGATGAACAATTTGCTGTGATGGAAATAGTCTTACAGAACCACAGCATTCTGCTAAATTATATGGTCAGACACAAAATTGAGATTCTAATAAAGGTTTTCACAGAGGAAAATGAGATTGAAAAATAAACTCCATTCCTGGAAACCAATATGTCTTTTAATCAGGCTTGAAAAGTTATTCTGATGATCTACAGGGAGTCTTTGCTATTTTAGAGGGATGAGAACACTGTTCTTGCCTTAGAAAAAGGAATATTCTGAGTTCTGATTAAAGACTTCTAGTAACATGCCTAACAGTGCACTCATTGTTTTTCCCAGTCCAGAGATTGAGGGCTTACAGCATGTATATTCATTATTTAAGTCACTTGCATTATTTTTGGCAGGGTCTCACTGTGTGGCATAGGCTAGCCTTCAAGTTACTACATGCTTGGGTTGCAGGTGTGATTGAAATCATGTCCAGCGTCATACTACTGTTTTTAACATATGTAAATTTGCTTGTTTGTGCAGACGCATGCATGTGAAAGCCAGAATACACCTCAGGCGTCCTTCTAAGCTGCAACCCACCTTTTTTCAGTGTCTGTTACTAGCCTGGTATTTGCCAAGTATGTTGGGTAGCAGAAACAACAATGCACCAGGGAATGACCTGTCTTGAACTTGAACTCCCTATTGCAACCTCTTGCCCCATGGTTTTGTTTTCGTTTGCTTGTTTCTTAACTTATTGTTATGACTAACCTTGGTTGTTAACTTGACTACATCCAGAATCAGGTAAAATCCAAGTAGCTGGGCACACTTGTAAGGGATTTTCTTGGTTGTGTCATTTCAGGTGGGAAGACAGATGCTAAATCTGGGCCATAATGGTGGCAGCCTCTGAAAAAGGGCATGAGAGAAGGGAGCTTTTTTTTGCTTTTTATATGACTGCTTGCCCTCACTTTCACTGGCAAGCTTGTCTATTCTGTTGCTGAGGTATTTCTTCCCTGGAATTAGTACCTGTTTCTTTAGAACTCCTATATGGCCTGAAGACCAACTAAGACATCCAGCCCTGTGGACAGTACAACTGCTGGGTTCTTAGCCTCTCCTGGGCAGGGGCTGGGGGTGAGCAGCCATTGTTGGACTACAGACCACACTTGTAATCCACTCTAACTAATCTCTTTTTAATAACACACACACACACACACACACACACACACACACACACACACACACACACACACACAGAGTACTGTTCTGCTAGATAATCCTAACTAACAAACCCAAGGTCCAGGGATTGAATTCAGGACCTTGTATTTGCAAGGCAAATGCTTCACTGATGAGCTGTCTCCTCAGACTGACCCCTACATTGTTTATGTTAAGCAAATAATTGAGGTTGTGGTTGGATGAAACTAAGGCATGAACAAAATTTAGAGGTCTATTTATTTGCCACTGTTTTGACTGAGTTGTTTGAGGTCCTGGGGCCTTCTTGTTTTGTTGAGAGATACTGTTATTTGTTTTCTGTCTGGCCTATTTCCTGAATTACATAGTAACAACTAGAAAAGCTATCTTATTTTCAGAAACTTAAGCCATTTTGATTGCATTGTTGAGAAGCTTCCAGTGAGTAAGCAGAAGCTTTCCTGTTGGCATTTGAAAGAACCACCAAAGCATTGACTTAGTAGTTTGGAAATCACAGACTTTAGGATTCTACACTTTTGTTTGCTATGTCAAATTTGCAAGAAGATACCTCAAGAAGTTGCCAGAAAGAAGTGGCATTAGTTTCATTTTTGATACTATGATAGACCACCCTTGAATAAAGCAACTTGAAGAAGAAAGGTTTATTTGGCTCACAGTTCCAGAAGGGATACAGTGCCACCATGCCCATCATGGCATGGCAGGCAGGGCAGGAAGCCCCTGAACCCACATTGTACCAGCTATCAGGAAACAGAAAAAAGGAAGTGGAGCCATGCAATCTCAAAACTCTCCTCCCCCAACTACTCTCTTCAACAAGGCTCTACCTCCTAAAGGTTCTACAGCCTTCCAAACAGTGTCACCAGTTGGGGCCCAAGTGTTCAAACACATGATCCTTTGGAGTTCATTTCCCATTCAAACTACAACAGAAGCCAATAAAGCGACAAGGCTTCTGGCTTTCAGCTCTCAGGCCAGCCCTGTTGTATTATGTTACTGCAATGTTTTTTGAATACATTTCTTTCTTACTTCATTTCTCTTTGTAGATGTTATGCCTGAATGTTAGCCTAGGTGTAAAGTGGCCACTTTATTTAGTGAAATTTCCTTTGCGAAATTAAAACTTTTTGCCATTTTCTTAGAGGGTGACAGGAGAGTATCAGGAAAGTTTTAAACTCCCGTGGTATTGGGAATCTCTCAGATCCTAACTAGAATGTCCAGGTAATTGTCTGTCTGCACCTCCTGGTTCTATCTTCAGTTGGATAGAATTGCTTGTTATTCAGAATTATGTCTAATGGCCTCCACATCTAACAAAACTATGCTTCAAGCTAACAAAGAAGATCAAACTTTTTACCTGTTATGCCTTTTATAGCCCATAACTTGTTTTCTTTCTTCCTTCCTTCCTTCCTTCCTTCCTTCCTTCCTTCCTTCCTTTCTGTCTTTCTTTCTTTTTTTTTTTTTTTTTTTTTTTGGTCAGGCCAAAGGAGAAAGTGAAAACAGAACAAAACAAAACAAAAAACCCACAATGAACTGCAATAGCAGCTCTCTGTAGCTGACATAAAGCAAGAGCTAAAATGGGTAAAATTGTCCAGAGAAAAATGAAAAATCATTCTTTGGTTTTGCCTTAATGGCAGCACTAAAGATTTTAACATAAGGATTGTGGGATAAGACGTTTTTGTCTATGCCAATTCAACATAGTGCATGACACTTATCTGCAGTGTCAGGGACAGAGCCCCTCCCAAAGTCTACATAAAAAGCCAGAGAGGTTACAAGGGTCTTGCTAGAGGAGAATCAGAGAGATTAAAGCTAAGTCACAGCACACTGTTGCATTTCAACAAAGTGGCAGCCAATGAGTAGAATTCATAGTTCCTGTCATTGCTAAGTGAATCTTGCAATGAAAAAGGGGGAGAAGCAAACAAACAAACAACAAAACACTGTTTAGAGATTGAAAGTCGTAGAAGAGTGGTGACCCCACTAAAGCACCTGGAAGGACAGCATGGCCCACTGCTTCTAAATTAGATCACAGATTTTCTAGCTCATGGCAGCACCTCAGGCAAAGATCTGAGAAAATTACAGTTTAATATCTTAAGTTCTTTGGTTCCTGCTGAGATCACAGGGAAGCAAAAACATGTGCATACATGGAAATCCATGAGTCCAATGTAGCTGGCAGCAGGGCGGCACAGGGTAAGAGGGCACTGGTGGTAAGTTAAGTCCTTGCCTGTGCAGCAAATGAGGGATCCCACTTAATACATGCCCAGGGAGGGAGGATCTTCTCTCAGAAGTACCAAAGCAGATGTCAGAAGTCAGTTTAAGCCACTGAGAGATTTGTATGGTTAATTTGCCTGTGTCATCACTTTTCCCTACACACATAGGAAAACTTAATGTAGACACAAAACTGGGATGAGAATTTTTTTGTAAGCTCCTCAAGAACTTTGCAGATTAGAAGCAGAGGACAGTAAGATTACGTTGGCCAGGCTGAAGAATTCTGTCCTATTTCCATAGAGGTTGGGAGGCAGAGAAAGCGTATAAGATGATGAAGAGGACAAAGTTATGTATAATTTATGGTTGATCATCATTGTCAGCCAGGCTAGATTTTGTATTAACTAGGAGTGTGCTCCTGAGGTTTGACTGGGTACCTTGATCATGGGCTGAAGTCTGAGACTAAACTAAAAGGGGAAAAAGCAGAAAACTCCTGGGAACCATCATGGTTCTGGTTAGTTTTTGTCAACTCAACACACTCTCAGGCCATCAGGAAAGAGTTAACCTTAACTGGGACAATGTCTCCATCAGATTACCTTGTAGATATGGCTATGGGACATTTTCATGGGTGCTTGCTTGATTAGTGATTGATAAAGGAGGGCCCAGCACACTCTGGACAGTGTCATCCCTGAGTATAAGAAAGCAAGCTCATAAGCAACATTCTTTCATGGCCTCTGCTTGAGCAGCTGCCTTAGTTTCATCAAGTGATGGAGTACACCTTGGACATATAAGCCAGAAAAACCCCTTCCTCCCTATGATGCTTTTGGTCAGTGTGTTCTACCATAACATTAGAAAGTAAACTATAACAAGCATCAGTCTGTCTCTTCCTGATTGCAGATGCAACAAGACCAGCTTCTGCTGGCATGCCTTTTCCACATGATGGCTGCAGGCTCAGACCTCAGACTGTGATTAAAAACAAACAAACAAACAAACAAACAAACAAACAAAAAAAGAAAACCAAAAAGCAAAACAAACAAACAAAAAACCTTTCCCTTCCTTAGGTTGTTTTTGTCATAGCAAGAGGAAACATAACCAATATGATTTTTTAAAATTAATTTTTGTTATGATCAAATGCAGGACAGAACCAATTTAAGGAGGAATTATTTCTTTTGGCTCACAGTTCCAGAGGGCTCAGTCCTGCTTCTGGGTTTGTGGTATGGAAAAACCTCATGGTGGAACAATGTGGCAGAGGATCTTTTTTATGATACATTGGAAACAAAGAAAAAGATAATAAATATAACAAGTTAGAACAAGAAGGAAATGTCCTCAGTGACCTACTTCCTCTAATTATAATCCCACATCCACCTTTTACCATTTCTTGAAAGTGCATTGACAATATTAGAGCTCTAATATATCTACTCACGGCTAGAGGGGTCTCCTTCATCCACCAGATCCATGGACCACTCAGAGGGTGTTTCACTAAGCTCCTAGGTGACTCTGAGTTCAGCCAAGATGACAAGAATAACCCTTTCCGACACAATCATAATACTTTAAATTAAAGTAAGTAGGGTTTTGAGCTGGGAGATGTCTCAGTGAGTAAAGGTGCCTATTGCCGAGTTTTTTTTTTTTTTTTTTTTTTTTTTTTTTTGTCTTGATTTCATACCTGGGACCCACATGGTAGAAGAGAGGTGAGTCTTGCAAATTGTCCTTTGGACTCCATATATATGCCATGGCATGAGAGTCACCTCCAAAACAAATAACTACAATAATAGAAATTTAAAAATAATGAAGTAGGAGCTAGATAAAGGGTAATTAAGATCAGAGGGACACAAGAAAATGGATGAAGGGGTAAACATGAGGTTGCCTCGCAACTGCTTGACAACATCAATCAAGGGAGATAGGAATCACAGTGATGCAGAATTTTAAGATAAAGCCACTATCAGACATATGGAAGTAGTCACAGAGATGCTGTTCCCAGAAATGAAGCAGGTTCATGAGGAAACTTGAACACAATTTTCAACATGGATCTAAGACTCCTGGGGAAAGCCATATTGAAATTTCCATGAACTTACAAAAATCCAAAGCTGTTGTTTGGAGAGGGGACAAGAAGAGCAGGCAGGGTCAATTTCATTAGAAAATTTATGTTTTTTGAAAGCATTCATTTTAGTTTTGCAATTTATTATTCCATACACATGTGTTTATTTTACAAATATTTACATTCTTTGTTTTACAACTGAGCTTGACATTCAGTCAAAAATCCTTGTGCATACAACTTGATATTTATTTTTTGCTTTAACGTAAGAATACAATTAAAAATTAGTTATGGTTAAATAGCACCAACACTTCTAAATGTTACTCCCTGCATTCTGCTAGCTGGAGCATTACACACATCCACCTTTGTTTCAGTAATCACCTGGATGCTAGTGTTCACACAACACCATGAGCTGAGTTTTAACAGTTCATGTAGAAGTACAGAGTGATGGAGGGGCTGAAGTGCCAACAAAGGGGTGATGGGAACATTCATGTTTATGAGTCAGAGGAAGGGAAACACTATTAGAAACATCCAGAGAAATGGCATACTATCAGTTCTCAGGGAAGAAAGAGGAGGAATCATGGATTGCCAGCCTAGTCAGATACTCTAGAACATGTTGAATGAAGAGCTTTTGGGAGGAGAGGCTATGGGAAGATAAATTCCAGTAAGAAGAGAAGGTAGAAATCAGAACCCAAGGATCAGGAAATATGCTAATAGCCAGATGCCATAAATCCAAAGGCTGCCTGGGAAGCTGAGGCAGGAGCCCAGATAAGCTTCTCTTTAGTTTAGACCAATACATGGCTTGAATGAAATGTGGCTTTGTTTAAAAGGCACGAGATAAAAGAAGCAGGGCAAACAGCCCCCCAAAACCTATGCAAATGATCGTACAAAGTTATTGTGACTTTGTTTGGAAAACAGTACATTAAATCATTACTGACTGAAAATAAACATTGTTGAAAGCCAAGCATGATGGCATTGGCTTGTAGACCCAACTACTCACCAGGGTGAGGTGGGAGGATCAGTTCATCTAGGAAATCAGGGCCACCTGAGCAGCATTGCTTGGCCTTACAAAAAAAGAAGGGGACAGAGTAGGGGCCAGACATAAGGAGGGAGATGAAGGAAGGAAATATAGGAAAAAGATTTTAAATGAAGATCTACATTTTTGCAGGTCAATGTGAATTATGTAGCTGACAAGGAAACATGGAATGATCTAACATAAGAGATCTCCATATGGGGAACAGGGTCTGGGGGAATCCTTGCTGCTAATTATTATACCAGCTTTGGCTCCCTCCTTTATTTCTAGGAGAACTAAAGACTGTTTCAATGGTTAAAAAACAAACAGGGGCTGTGGAGATGGTTCATGGGTCAAAGAGCTTGTCATGCAAACATAATAACCAGAGTTTGAGTTTGCAGTTCTCATATGGATGGGAGGCTGGGCTGGTGGCCTACCTGTATTCCCAGGACACAGAAGGTAAAAGCAGGGAATCCCCAGCCTGAGCTGGCTGTTTCTATTAGTTGAAATTGTGAGTTAGGGGCTCAAGTGAGAGGTTCAGACTCAATATATAAGGTTCAGTACTACTAAGCAAGACATGATTGTCATCCTGCAGCTCCCATATGCACGATGCCAACAGGTACATTCATGCACAACATGTGCTCCCACACCCATGAAATACCCATACACATACACCACATACACACAAAAACAAAGGACAATAAACATACAAATCCCTTTAAAATACAAAATTTGAGGAAAGTAGAAGGTGATATTTGTTCTTGGTGAGAAATGAGTTGTGGGGAGCACAGGATGCTTCCTGCTGATGATTCAAGCCTGTTTGCAGCATATTATTCCAGAAGCTTCTGCCTTTCCAGTCTGGGTGATGTTTGGCATGCCCCAGTGATGAGCTCTGTCTCTCTTCTATCATCTAGTGGATTGTATTAAAGCCATGTAAGCACAGTAATTTAATTATTGCTGCCCTTGATGAACGATGCTCTCTAATGTTCTTGGACTGAGGAGCCCAAATCAGAGGCACAGGTTAGGCTGGAATTTGACTTCACAGAAGTGCCAGGATTCTAGAATTTAGATCATGTTCCTGGAGAAAACTAAAGTCTGGATGCCAAGTTTGCTAAATATGCACAAAACAATCCCATACCCATGAGTGGCTGGGCATACATTTCTTCTGCCAACTTGGCTGAAGCAAACACACAATCTCCTTTTCCAACTTGAAGCTAAAGAGCCAATCTCACCCAGATCCCTGGAGGGCCAGTTCAGCATGTCGACCAGCCTCCCCTGTGTGAGTTTCTCATCAAACATCAGCATTAATTATGACTGATTAGATGAGTTGCATTTGTTGATAGAATAGCTAATGGAACTAATCAACTCCAATTTTTTCAAGTTAATTTTGTAAATGTATTCCAACTGAAGCACCATGGGGTAAGGACTTTTCTTGTTGAGGGCTTTATTAACAATAAGAAAGAAATATGGGATGAAAAATTGTAGTTTTTTTTTACTCAGCTTGTGCTTGATAAGAAGAATTTTCTGGAAGCTCTAGAGCAACCTGTAGAAGCTGACAGGGAGTTAATTCACGGCACAATGAACCAATGGGCTCTGCTGTTCTCAAATATAGTCTGCTTTAAAAGTGGCTGCATAGTTCAAACACCTGCAGCTCTCTCCTTGAAACTTCCTGCTTTGGCTCTGCACATAGTGGACCTGCCATACCATGATGAACCACCTGGAGCTTGCCCTCACCTCAATCTTGTCCTCCCTATGCCCTCTGCTTGAAGTGAGTCTGGGGCCAGCTCAGGTCCAACACCCCCCTGTTATGGCAGGTTCTTTCTGCCGGCTGCAGCGGGTCCTGCCGCCATGGTCCTGCCATCATGTGAGCCCCAAATAACATTCAGAGACTCTGTATTTGATACAATCCTGTTGGCCAATTACCATCATTGTTAATGGGCTAGCTCTGCCTTAATTATTAACCCATTTCTACTTATCTAAGTATTTCCACGTGGTCGTCTTATCAGGGAGCCGCGGCAGGCGTCTTCCTTCTTTCTTTCAGGTCTACATCTCGACTCCTCCCTACTCCTTCCTCTTTCCTCCCCCTGGTCTCCTAGCCCCGCCTATTTTGTTTCCTATTGGCCACAGAGCTTTATTAACCAGTATGAGAAACATATATACAGAATAACATCTCCCATCACCCCCCCCATCCTTTTCTTGGAACTTCCTGAGTCAGCTTTGCATCTTGATCCCCACTATGTCCTCTGCTTGAGTGGTCACATCCTGGCATGCCAGACCATCCAGAGTCTACACTCCTCTCAGTCTTGGCCCTCCTATGCCCTCTGCTTGAGGTGAGTGTTTGGCCAGCTCAGGCCTAACAACCCCTATCCTCTCCTTGGGACTTCCTGGGTCAGCTCTGTACATGTGCAGCTCTGTGCAGGTAGACCTGCCCCACCCTGCTGGACCATCTGGAGTCTGCCTTTACCCCAATCTTAGACCCCCTACACCCTCTGCTTGAGACCTCCAAGAGAGCTTGGATCATCCAGAGTTACTGACATTGAAGTCCTGACCCACCTACACCTAATGGGAGAGGAGAGTGAGGAGAGTAAAGAGAGTCCCCACCTGCACCCACTGAAAGATGGGATGGGAAGATGGCAGTATAAAAACATATTCAAGGGCCACTTCATCTGTCTTCTGCCTGAGGTGAGTCTGGGTCCAGCCCAACTGAATCCCTCCCACATCCTTTCCTGAGTGGTCCAATCCTTACACACCAAACCATCCATCATCCTGCCTTCTCCTCATCCTTGGCCCTGCTGGGCACACTGCTCAGAGTGAGTGTTTGGCCAGAGCACAGGCCAACACTCCTACTCTCTCCTTGGAACTTCCTGGACATATTGGACCCACCCCTTCATGCAGGACCATCTGGAGCTACCCTCACCTGACTGTTGTGGCAGGTTGTTCCCACCGGAGCCAGCCTGCTAGCCCGCCCCCGCCTGCCGCCAGTCTGGGCCCATAGCCGCACCAGCCCCAAATAACACTCAGAGACTCTGTATTTGATACAATCCTGTTGGCCAATTACCATTATTGTTTATGGGCTAGCTCTGTCTTAATTATTAACCCATTTCTACTTATCTAAGTATTTCCACATGGTCGTCTTATCAGGGAGCCACGGCAGGCGTCCTGCTTCTTCCCTGGGCTACATCTCGACTCCTCCCTACTCCTTCCTCTTTCCTCCTCCTGGTCTCCTAGCCCCACCTATCTTGTTTCCTATTGGCCACAGGGCTTTATTAACCAGTATGAGAAACATATATACAGAATAACATCTCCCATCACCTGACCTTTGGGCTCATTCGCATGCCTTCTGCCTGAGTGCTCAAGATCATCTGGAGCCTGCTTTCCTATCATTGGTCCTGCTGTGGCCTCTGCTTGAGAGACGTGCAAGAGAGTTCAGATCATCCAGAGTTACTGATATCGAACTGCTGACCCAAATACACCATTACACCCACCAGGAGAGCAGGAGAGAGAGAGAGAGAGAGAGAGAGAGAGAGAGAGAGAGAGAGAGAGAGAGAGAGCTGCAACCACTGATAGAAGCAATGGGAAGATGGCAATATAAGACAACACTCAACAATATAAATACCAGTATGGCACCACTAGACTCTAGAGACTCTACACCAACTAGACCTGAACACACCAAAGCAGATGAAGTAGAAGAGAACGACCTAAAAAATAACTTTATGAAAACGATAGAGGCCCTCAAAGATGATATGAGAGAATCCCTTAAAGGAATGGAAGAAAAAACAAACAAAAAATTGGAAAAAATAGGGGGAAAGAACAAGCAAAAATGCAAAAAATGAACAAATCTCTTAAAGCAAGGTAAGCCAAGAAAAAACAATCAAAAGATCAAGGAAACAACTCAAACAGTTCAAGAAATGAAAACTGAAATAGAGGCAATAAAGAAAACACAAACCGAGGGAATGGTAGAAATAGAAAAACTGAATCAGGAACTCCAGATTCAAGCATAATCAGCAGAATACAAAAGATGGAAGAGAGAATCTCAGGCACTGAAGATAAACTAGAGGAAATAGATTCACCAACCAAAGAACATATTAAATCCAACAAATCCTTAACACAAAACATCCAGGAAATGTGGGACACTGTGAAAAGACAAAACCTAAGAATAATAGGCATAGAAGGTGAAAAAGCCCAGCTCAAAGGTGCAGAAACATATTCAACAAAGTCATTGAAGAAAACTTTCCCAACCTGAAGAAGAACATACTGAACACCAAATAGACAAAAGTCCTCTTACCACGTACTAATCAAAACACCTAAGAGCAGTGGAGGAAAAGGGTCAGGTAACACATAAAGGCAGATCTATCAAAATTACACCTAACTTCTCTATGGAAACTCTGAAAGCCTGAAGGTCCTGAATAGATATTCTATAAACACTAAGAGTCCACAGATGTCAGCTCAGGCTACTATATGCAGCAAAACTCTCAATCACTATAGATGGAGTAAATAAGATATTCCAGAAGAAAACCAGATTTTCACAATACATATCCAGAAATCCAGCCCTACAGGAAGTTCTGGAAAAGAAATACTCCAATGCAAAGAACTTAACTATACCCACAAAGACATAGGCATTAGATAATCCCCCCTATCAGAACCCAAAAGAAAAAGTGGGGCAAATATACTCACAATACCACCACCACCACCAAATCTGAGACAAACAAGAATTAACAATCAATGGTCTTTACTTTCTCTCAATATTAATGATCTTAACTTGCCTATAAAAAGATACAGGCTAACAGAATGGTTATGAAGACAGAACTTATCCTTCTACTGCATAGAAGAAACACATCTAAGCTTCAAAGACAGATACTCCCTCAGGGTAAAGAGTTCCATTGAAATGGACCCAAGAAGCAAGCAGGTGTAGCTATCTTAATATCTAACAAGTTAGACTTCAAACCAAAATCAATCAAAAGAGATGAAGAAGGTAATTTCATATTCATCACAGGAAAAACCCATTAGTACAAAGACTCAATTCTGAACATCTATACCCCAAGTACAAAGGCATGCCCATTCATAAAAGAAACATTGCTAAACCTCAAAGCTCACATAAAACCTCACACACTCATAGTGGGAGACTTTATCATCCCAGTCTCACCTCTAGACAAGACCACCATACAGAAACTTAAAAAAAAAAAAAAACAAAAAACAAAAAAACTAACAGAAGTTAAGTCCCAATTTGGCTTAACAGTTATCTATAGAACATTTCATCCAAACAGAAAAGAATTTACCTTCTTTTTAGCTCCACATGGAACCGTCTCTAAAATTGACCACATACTCAGCAACATAGCAAACCTCAACAGATACAAAAAATAGCTCCCTGTATCTTATCATACCACCATGCTTTAAAGTTAGAATTCAACAACAACACAAATTGTCAAAACCCTACAAACTCATGGAAACTGAGCATTGCTTAATTGCACCATTCCTGGTTCTAAGAAGAAATAACAAAAGAAATTAAAGACTTCCTAGAATTCAATGAGAATGAAGTCACAATATACCCAAACTTATGAGACACTATGAAAGCAGTACTAGGAGGAAAGTTCATTGCACTAAGTGCCCATATGAAGGAAACGGTGGACAGTCACATTAGAGAATTAACAGCACAACTGAAATAATCAAATTGAGGGCTGAAATCAATAAGGTAGAAACTAGGAAAAAAATACAAAGAATCAATTTAACAAAGAGTTGGTTCTTCAAGGAAACTAACAAGATAGACAAATATTTATGCAAACTAACAAAAAAGCAGAGAGACCAATGCAAATTAGCAAAATCAGAAATGAAAAAGGGGACATAACAACAGACCCTGAGGAAAATCAGAGACTTTTCAGGTCATTCTTTGAAAACCTGTACACCACAAAATTAGAAAATTCAAAGGAAATGGACAAATTTCTGAATAGATATCACTTACCAAAATAAAATCAAGAACAGATAAGCAATCCATAATCCCTAATGAAATAGAAGAAGTCATCAGAAGTCTCCCAACCAACAAAAGCCCAGGGCAAGATGGCTTCCGTGCAGAATTCTGCCAGAAATTCAAAGAGGAACTAATACCAATACTCCTCAAATTGTTCTATACAATAGAATCAAAAGGTTCATTGCCAAACTCTTTTTGCAGTGCTGCAAATCCCTGGTACCAAAGCCACACAAGGACACAACTAAGAAAGAAGCACAGACCAATATCCCTCATGAACACTGATGCAAAAATACTTAATAAAATACTGGCAAATCAAATCCAAGAACTCATTAAAGAAATCATCCACCATGACCAAGTAGACTTCATCCCAGGGATACAGAGATGGTTCAACATACAGAAATCTATCATTGTAATCCACCATATAAACAAAATGTAAAAAAAAAAAAAAAAATATGATCATCTCACGAGATGCTGAGAAAGCCTTTGTCAAAATCCAACACCCCTTCATGGTAAAGGTCATGGACAGATCAGGGATAAAAGGAACACACCTAAACCTAATAAAATCAATATACAGCAAACCAAGAGCCAACATCAAACTAAATGAGAGAAACTCAATGCAATTCCTTTAAAATTAGAAACAAGACAAGGTTGTTCACTCTCTCCATATTTCTTCAATATTGGACTTAAAGTTCTAGCTAGAACAATAAGATAACAAAAGGAAATCAAGGGGATACAAATTGGAAAGGAAGAAGCCAAACTTTCATTATTCGCAGATGATATGATTGTTTACATAAGTGACCTGAAAAACTTTATGAAGGAACACCTATAGCTCATAAACACATTCAGCATAGTGGTAGGGTACAAGATTAATTCAAAGAAATTAGTAGCCCTACTGTATACAAACAGTAAATGGGCCAAGAAAGAATTGAGGGAAACATCACCCTTTACTATAGTCACAAAGAAAATAAAATATCTTGGGTTAATGCTATCCAAACAATTGAAAAACTTGTACAGAAAAAACTTTGAGTCTTTCAAGAAAGAAATTAAAGATACCAGAAAATGGAAAGATCTCCCATGCTCTTGGATAGGCTTGATCAACATAGTAAAAATGGAAATCTTGCCAAAAGCAATCTACAGATTGAATGCAATCTCCATCAAAACCCCAGCACAATTCTTCACAGACCTTGAAAGGACAATACTCAACTTCATATAGAAAAACGGAAGATCCAGGATAGTCAAAGCAACCCTGTACAATAAAGGAACTTCTGTAGGCACTATCATCCCTGACTTTAAGCTCTACTATACAGCTATAGTCCTGAAAACAGCTTGGTACTGGCACAAAAATATACTGATAGACAAGTGGAATCGAATTAAAAAACTTGATATTAACTCATACACCTATGAACACCTGTTATTTTGACAAAGCAGCTATTACACAAAGCAGTATTATACAATGGAAAAACAGAATGCATCTTCAACAAATGGTGCTGGCACAACTGAAAGCTGGTGTGTTAATGACTGTAGATAGATCCATATCTATCACCATGTGCAAAACTTAAGTCCAAATTGATCAAAGACCTCAACATATATCCAGCCACACTGACTGTCTTAGAATAGAAATTGGGAGGTACCCTTGAACAAATTCGTAAAGAAGACTGCTTCCTGAACATAACACTAGTAACACAGATATTAACATCAACAATTAATAAATGGGATGTCCTGAAACTGAGACACTTCTGTAAGGTAAAGGGAACCATCAACAAGACAAAATGTCAGCCCACAAAGTGCAAAAACTTCTTCACCAATCCCACATCTGACAGAGGCCTGATCTCCAAAATATACAAAGACTCAAGAAACTAGTCACCAAAACACCAAATAATCCAATTAAAAATTGTTATACAGAACTGAATAGAGAATTCTCAATAGAGGAATCCAGGATGGTTGAAAGACACTTAAGAAAGTGCTCAGAATCCTTAGCCATAATGGAAATGCAAATTATAACAACTCTGAGATACCATCTTACTCCTGTCAGAATGGCCAAAATTACAAAAAACAAAACAAAACAAAACAAGAAAAAAAAAAAACCACCAATGGCAGTTTATGATGGAGAGAATATGGGGGGAAGGAAGACACTCCTCCACTGATGGTGGAGTGCAAACTACTTCAGAAACCAGTATGGGGGTCTCTCAGAAAAATGGGAATTAGTCTAACTTAAGTTCCAGCAATTTCACTGTTAGGTATATAATGTAAAAGATACACATTCATGAAACAAAGACATCTGTTCAACTATATTCATAGCGGCATTATTTGAAATAGCCAGATCCTAGAATCAACCTAGATGTCCTTCAACTGAAGAATGGATGGAGAAAATGTGGTACATTATACAATGGAGTACTACTCAGCAGAAAAAAAACAATGGAATCTTGAAATTCGCAGGCAAATCGATGGACCTAGAAGAAACCATTCTGAGTGAGGTAACCCAGTCACAAAAAGATGAATATGGTATAGAGACTAGACATGGAGCTATTTTAGGATTACCAGCCTACAGTTCACACCACTAAACAAGCTAGGAAACATGGAGGACTCTAAGAGAGACATACATAGTCCCTCACAGAAGGGGAAAGGGACAATATCTCCTGAGGAGGAAGGTGAGAGGGAGTAAGGAGAATGAGAAGGTTAGAAGAGGAGGGGAGAGAACATGAGGGAGCAGTAAATTTGAGTCAGAGGAAGTATAGAAAAGAACAAGAAAAGAGATACCACAATAGAGGGTGCCATTATAGGGTCAAAGACAAATCTCACACTAGGGAAATGTCCAGAGACCTACAAGGATGACCTAAGCAATAGTGGAGAGGCTACCTTAAATTTTCTTCCCTGATAATGAGACTGATGACTACCTTATATGCCATCTGAGAGCCCTCATCTAGTATCTGATGGAAGCAGAAGCAGACACCAACAGCTGAAAACTGAGCTGAACTCTGGAATTCAGTTGCACAGAGGGAGAAGTGATGAGAAAATGGGTAAAGACCAGGCTGGAGAAACCCACAGAGACAGCTGACCTGAACAAGGGGGAGCTCATGGACCTCAGACTGAGATCTGATAACCAGCATAAGACTGTCCCAGACCCTCTAAATGTGGGTCTCAGTTAGGAGATCTGGGAAGTATATCTGATTATGTAACCAAGAAAATTATAAGGAAACATCCTATATGTTCTTTACACAACCAAACTCTACTACCTGCAGGAAGTAATCCAAAGGGTACTCAAAGGAATGAAACCTGGCAGTTGGTATGTTACATTTTGTAGAATTTGGAAAATTGAGATATGTTCATCACATCATTCAGGTTTTCAATTGGCAACTGATTTGAGTTCAATAAAGGTTGTTTTGGTAATTACACATGTGCTAGAAGTAATGGCTATCAGGTGTATACTTGCACAAATAAGGACTGACAATGCCCCAGCATATGTCTCTAAGAATGTGAAATGTTTGTTGCCTATTACAATATAAAGCACATTACAGGTATACCACACAATCCTATGGGACAGGCAGTTATAGAAAGATCAAATCGAACTCTAAAGGAAATGATAAATAAACAAAATGGGATGATAAATAAATCCCCCCAAATAGGTTGCATAGTGCTTTATTAACTTTGAATTTTCTGAATGCTAATGAGAAAGGAACAACAGCTTCAGAAAGACATTGGATAATAGAAAAAATATAGAAAATTAAATCACCAAGAATACCTCAAAGATGTGTTGACCTCCAAATGGAAACCAAGATACATGTTAGATTGAGGAACAGGTTTTAATTTTGTTCCCACATGTGAAGAAAAGCTGTGGATACCATCAATATTGATAAAGATTAGATCTGAACAAGGCACTTCTTATTTAGAAGAGATGATATTTCACCAAGCATCATGGCCATTTAATCTAAACTAACCTATAAAGCTAACAAATGTGTTTATTTGATCAGATATAAGGTGTGAAAGGAAAACCTCACTAAAAATTAAGGTTGGGGAAGGGTTTTATTTTTGTCCTTTCAGGAGAATAAAAGTATCCATATAAGGAACCAGGACACCACTGGACATATGAGGCATTTTGTAAGTAGTATGTTTTCCCGCCGGCCGCCTGGTCCCATCGCCACACCAGCCCCCAATAACATGCTGAGACTCTGTATTTGATACAATCCTGTTGGCCAGTTACTTGTTTTTTATTGGCTAGCTCTGTCTTAATGATTAACCCATTTCTACTATTCTAAGGCTTTCCACGTGGCTCATCTTACCCGGGGAGCGATGGGCCAGCATGCTGCTCTCTCCATGCACTCCATGGTGACCCTCCTTAATACTTCCTCTTTCCTCCTTGTCTCCTAGCCCCACCTATCTTGATTTCCTATTGGCCAACAGTGCTTTATTCATTAATCAGTATAAGAAACATATTTACAGAATGACATCTCCCATCAGCATCTGAAGAAAAGGGACGGATAATTGAGAAAAATTTCTCGAGAGGAGGAGCAAACTGGTATATCATATTTCCAACAGGATAATATTTTATAAATTCTTTCAAATGTTTGTTTCTGATTTTCTCTAGAGACATAATGCAAATGGTCCTTTTGTAGTCCCAGACCAATTAAAGATTAAAGGTGATTTTGGAGTTGGAGTATGGCTCTCTTCTTCTTTAAATCCAAGTATACTTGGTAAAGAAAAAAACAATCAAAATTCTTTGTCTAACATCAGAAGAGCCCCCTGATATGGAACAAAAGAAATAAAAATATTTAAGGACTAATGCATTGCTACTAATCTCATAATTCTTTGGTTTTATATTGACTTTTAAAAGCTTTTTTAAAAAAAACAACATAAATATTATTTTATATAAAATTGTATAAGATTAATATATTTGTATTTTAAAGTTTTTGTCATGCTATTAATGGTTGTATGGAGTACTAACTAGTTCAAGAGAAAGTTTTCATCTGTCTTCCTTTACATGATTTCAGGTTTGAGTCTACAATTTTTCTACAGTGAACCATGACCACACTCAACAGGGACCTTTGAAGTCTCTATAAGGAGGATGGAGCCCACAACAATTTCACCAGGACTATGATAACACCATTAAGCTGGGCAATATTAACTAAGGATTGGCTTTGGACTACAAATTGCTCAGAACAATTCTGAGGAAACCAGCTGAGAGGATACAGATTCATAGATACTGCTTAGAATAATTTTGAGGTACTGAGTTGAGATGATCCAGCCTCACAGACTATTCTAGCCAGGACTTGAGACAAGCCTTTCATTTCCCATTATGCACAGACTGCACTAAAATGATATCACTTAAGAGATAACCAAATATTCTTTTCAGGATCTCCTAGAGATAACATTGCCCCCAAACAGCAGGAAGTAACTTTACGAACACAGTGTCCACATTCCCAAGGTAGGGTTGGTAGTTTTTGACCATTCAATAGGTTATGGATATTTGTGATTATTTAAGGAGATTCATTACAAAATGTTGTTAGTTACAGTCAGGAGGAAAGATCAACAAATGGAATTAGATTCAAGGTTTTTGTTTTAAAATAGGATAAGATATGATAAGATAAAATGGTAGATTAGTGAATCTACTCTTTAAAAGCAAATACTGATTTAAATATTTTAAATTTGATTAGATTTCTGGATATTACATAAAAATATTATATATTGATGCAAATTTGAAATTAATTGGTTAAAATATGCTGTACATACATTTCTAAGGTATTATTCAAGATATTGGACTTACCCAGCTCATTTATCAATGTATGTAATTTTCTAGTCCTTGAAACTTATTATTATCAACTGTATAAGGTAATAAGGGAATGTGGGTTAGTAATTAGTCAACTACTACAATTGAACTTGTAACAACATTGGATATATTTTCAAAGACATTTTTCAATGTCTCCTTCAGAGACATATTTTAGATAAGTAGGTCATCTACACTTCAGAGATCTACATAATATGATTTAAGATGTTTTAATAACATTCTTTTTATGACAATGAGACATGTTTGCTCCTGGCAGCATCAATCTATTTCAGAGAAAATGATGGGCAACAAAGAAACTCACATTGAGTTTACATTATTTGAGGAAGAAGCAGCCATTGGGTAAGAAAGTGACTCGACTGCTGACAGTATGTTGTTCAAAATGGACAAACAGGACACGAATAGAATGACTGCAAAACCTTTCCAAGACAAGCTGGGACAGCTCTTCAGAAAATTCTGCCTCACAGAAAAGTCTTTAAGATATGCTAGGCCTGTAGACTGGAGATGGATTCCCCAATATTGCAGAGGAATCTTGGGTGATTGTACAGACAACCAGCTATTTTGTCATTTCTAATATATTTTGGAAGTTGCCTGTTCGAACTTCCTATTTACTCAGTTAATATTATTTCCTTTTTGGGTCTCTGAGGACTAGAAGTAATTTTCCTTGTTTAGCAGACTCAGAAAGGAGACCCACTAAAGTAATGTAAAGTATATAAGGTTGAGAGATAAGAAGATAATTTGATAATATAAATTAGAATAGAAAGTAAGTAAGATATAAGACTTTTGATTCATGAAGACATAATAGATAATGAAATATTTTCTCTGAATTTGTTAAATTTAAATGAACTAGATATTTTATTTTAATTTGTCAAATGCAAATGAGCTAGACATTGTTGGTGTAATTATTATATATAGTTTTTCTTATGTTAGTTATAGCCTTCTTTTTGTATTAGACAAAAGAGGGAATTGTGGTGATACATTATTTATGATTTATTAAGGCTTGCCTGAGGATTCAGAAAGCAAAGATTCAACCACAAGCTATAGTATTCAAGCACAAACCTTTAATCCCAGGACTCAGGATTAAGAGGTAGATTTATATCTGTGTCCAAGACCCCCCTGGGCTACCAGAGAGTGTATCAGAGCTCACACTTTAAATCCTAATATTTGAGGGGAATAAAAGTTAGAGGCATTCATTCTCTAGCCATATTGAGGATAGAAAGATATTCTGGGAGTTAGTTTCTAGCCATGTTGAGGAGAGCATAGCAGTCTGAATGAATCTGAGGAGCAGTGAAATCAACTAGTTTGAGGATTGCCCCTTTGGTCTAAGCTGAGGCAGAGGTAAGAAGTAGTGGCCAACTGCTTTGCTGTTCTGATCTTCAGCTTGAATACTGAATCCCAATGATCAGTTTCTGAGTATTTTTTTTTTCATACCCAACCTTATGATTTGAAAGGTCATTTTGAAAACCTGTGCTCATATGGGATATGGGAAAACCTAGGATTTCTGTAGTTCAGTTCCAGAAGTTAGAGTGGAGAAAATGTCATAAAGCATGTGGATTTCACCTTTGCTGTCATCATGTAAATCATTTAGTTGTATGATGTTTGCTCTGAAATGAATGAAGGTTTGCATTTTATTCTTGTCAGAACACTTGTGAACTGACATTGAACCAATGATTTTGAAATGTCACCTTTGATGCCTGTCTTCTGGTCCCATGCCAGTTCTGTTATAAACCTAACACTTCTGAGACCTCTGGAGGGTGTGATGGTGAGTAGTACTGCTGTTTTACCTTGTCACATTGACTATGCTTTAAACTACTAGCAGCACAGCTCAGGCCATAACCTGCAGAGAATCCTGTTCCCCAGACAATGGCTTGTTGCTGCAAAAGGTATCTTTAACTATATCGCTATTTTTCTAATAACCAGGGATTCAAAGGCTAGGGAGAAAACCTGCAAGTTCAGAGAGTTGGAATAGCAAATGTCTAACATTCCTCTTTGTTGGCTTCTGGAAGCCTCTCTCCTTCCACGCCACTCCAATGGAAACATAAACAACCTCCCCCCCAAAAACAAACCCACACTATGTTCCTCCATATTACTTCCTGTCAACTAGTTGCTAACTCTGCTTTTCTGAGCCCACATTAATTTTATTTAATTTATACAAATGTAACATATCTTTGCATATATAAACAAATGCAGCATAAACAAATGAAATACATCTTTGCCCAATTAAACACAGTACAGAGACGTGGTAAATATATACTTATATGCACACTGATATAATTCTTGGAGATGAGAGAATAGAGCCGTATTTTTTTTTTGTTTCCTGAGTGTAGAACGATATCAAATAAGGGAAGCTGACTATTTGTTATGAGACAATTGCAAAACAATCATCATCATTGAGATGTTTTCTTCTAGCCCCATATCCCCACATAGAGTGTGACTGATTTGTGATAAACAAAGTTATGCTGGTTTATGGGGGGGGGGTTCTACTCAAGAATCACATCTATGTTCATATAGTAAATAAGAGTGAAGGTATGGGCATAGCAGATGACTGAGAACAGTACAGGAGGCAGCTCAGTGGATAAAGGGCTTGCCATGTAATTGTAGGGACTTGAGTTCAAATCCCTAGCACTCATATAAAACACTTTGTGTGGTGGTGTGTATCCATAATCCCAGAACTCAGAGGCAGAGACGGAGGGTCCAAGGGCCAGTCAGTCTAGATAATGAGTTTCAGGTTCAGAGATCCTCGGGTTATTAGAACAATAGAGATGTAGTTAACAAAACAAAACAAAATAATAACAAAATACAAAATGAAACAACAAAGCAATAACAACAACAACAAAAAACCAAGACAAACAAAAAACATGGAAAGGAATTGAGGAAGACACCTAATGTTGACATTTAACCTCCACAGTTGCATACCCAGGCTCATGCACCCCAACTCATGTATACATCTTCATACACACACAAACTTAAAAGTCATTATAAGATCACTGCCTACTCCTCCAGGAAAGAATTCTCAATTTTATGGATGTGGGAGAGTTGACTAGCTTAAATTTATAACGAGAAGCAGTTCTGTATATCTTCTGGGCTAGAAAGTGGTTTAGTTAATGTGCATGTGTATCTTATCCAACCACCATAGGTTGTGGTGCTGTACCTCAGTGTGTCTGCTGTACCTCTTATATAGCTGGCTAGACTGAGGTTCTGTGTATTAGTGACTTCTCTTATTGTGATATAATACCATGACCAAAATCAACTTAAGGGAGAAATAATTTATTTTGGCTTCCAGTTCCAGAGGCATAGAGTCCATCATGGGAGATGCAACATGGTGGCAGGAGCACGAGGTTGGCTGGTCACATTGTCACATGTACACAGTAAGCAGGGAGTGGGGTGAGGTTATAAACCCTCAAAGCCTGTCTCCCAGTGGTGCACCCTTCCTCTAGCAAAGCTGTACCTCTTAAAGGCTTCATATGCTCCCTAAACAGTGTCACCAACTGGGAACCAAGTTTTCAGATACATGAGTGTAGGGGGGGGATTTTTTTAATTTAAATAACTATTACCTGTTTCTATAGCTTTAACACTGCTAAAAATGGGCATAAAGTAATTAAACACTATTTTACAAGTTTTCTGTACTTGGCTGGATAGTTTATACCAATTCAACATAAACCAAAGTTACCTGAGAGGAAGGAGTCTCAGTTGAGGAAATGCCTCCTTGAGATGCAGCTGAAAGGCATTTTCTCAAATAGTGATCAGTGGGGAAAGGCTCAGCCCATGGTGGGTGATGCCATCCTTGAGTTTGTGTTATAAAGCAGGCTGAGCAAGCCAGTAAGTGTCATCTCACCATGGTCTCTGCCTTCAGGTTCCTGATCTACTTGAGTTCCTGTTCTGACTTCATTCAGTGATGGACCATGATGTAAGCCCAATATACCCTTTCTGTACAAAGTTTCTTTGATCATGGTGTTTCATCATAACAACTCTAAGACACCTGCTTAGTGAGTTTTTACTTATAAGTCTTTGTTTAAGTGGTCTATGAGTTCTTTTCAACGTAGGGGCCATGTTCTCTGCAGTGGTCTCTTTCTCCTGGTCTTCTTCTTCACCATTGATCCAGCCCCCCTGGAGTTAATATGATAGAGAGAGAGAGGAACGTACAAAAAGCAGGACTGGTGACTTCAACTGTGGGGCAGATGGCTGGTGTGCAGGTGCTAGTGGCTTGGGTTAGACTCATCTGAGTGTCCTATAGGGAGGCTGTGGGATTTTGGGGTGGTCATATGGTCATATGGTGAAGAGTTTGTCTTCACCTCTCCGCACTACTGGTTGAGCCTATATGAGGTAGGAAAGACATGGAGTGAAAAGAGTCAGAGGTTGGGCCCTTGAAAGAAGTCAGATCTCTGGCTTTTCCTTTCTATGTTTGCTTTCTAATAGCCATGACTTGAGGAGTCTTTATTTGATAGGACATACTCCTGTTCTATCTATCACAGGTCTCAAGCAACAAGGTCAAACAATGTAGAACAAAATGCTTGAAACCATGAGGTAAACAAATCTTTCTTTTTAAAAAAATGTATGAAAATTGTGTATGTGTATGAGGGTATATCCATTTAAGTGTAGGTACTTGACATAGCCAGAAGAGGGCATCTAGATCCCTGGAGCTATGGGTAGTTTTGGGCTGACTGGTGTGGGTACTAGTAGTGAAACTATGTCCTTCTAAAAGAGTAGTATGTGTTGTTAATTGCTGAGCCATCTCTCTAGTACCATTTCCTTTAGGTTATTTCAAGTATATTGTCACAGTGGTGAGTGATATACCCCCATAATATGTATTGACTTCCTCCCCTTTGGTATTTGATATCTGCTGCAATTATGGTTTCAGACTTTAAGCCACATACCAAATTGAATTTCTTGTCTAAAATTTCTGTAGTCTCTGCAGTTGGGCATCGTGATCAGACTGTTATGTGATTTTGGGGTGGCTGTGGACTGTAAGGAGACATTCAGCTGAGTGAGGAAAGAATGAGTGAGTGTGCCTCAATGGGAGTGAAGCCCCACATATCAGAGCATGGCAGAGCAGAAACAGTGCCTGAGCCTCTGTCCACATCATACATGTGGCAAGCAGTGTTCTTCCCCCCCCCCCCCCGGGGAAAGAGCAGAAGTGTAGGAGTTGGAGAAGGTTAGACATGGGCAGCAAAGCCCAGTTAGGAAACACTTCTGGAAAGAACCTACAAATATGCAATAATATGAAAAAAATGCAACAATACTGAAAAGACATATTGGCCTAGAGGGGGTATTTAGCAAAGATTTTGTTTGTTGGAGAAAGTGGTCATAAGTACAGTCATGCTAAAAAAAAATAACTGAAGGTTTCTGTTTACTAGAAATATGAATTTAGCATCATGGAGATGGTTTAGAGGGTATCTTAGTTAGGGTTTCTATTTCTGTGAGCATGTGTCATGCAGGTAAACATGGTGCTGGCTACATATTGATCAGAAGGCAACAGGATGCAGACTGTGACATAGAGTATCCTGAGCATAGGAGGCCTCAAAGCTAGCCCCCACAGTGACACACTTCCTTCAGCAAGGCCATACTCACCCCAACAAAGTCACACCTCCTAATAGTGCCACTTCATTTGTGGGCCATTTTCTTTCAAACCACCATAGTGGGTAATAGCACTTTTTGAAAGCATGAGGACCTGAGTTTGAATTCCTAACCCCATAAAAATCCAGGCAGGGCTGTGCGCCTTTGTGACAACAGCATTAGTAGTGGAGACAGGAGGATCCTGAGAGTTCACTAGTAGGCTAGCCATGCTCATATGGCAAGTTTCTAGTTCAGTGGGAGACCCACTAGTTCAGTTAGAAGAAAATAAGGTTGAGAGTGATAATAGATATATGAGACTGTGCTCTGGCTTTCTCATTTATATGTAGCACTGTGCTGTGCCTGCCCTCGCCAGCAAGGAAGACGCGACTCCGGGAAGATATTCTTCATGCAGTTTTAATCAGGATCCTTGAACATGTTCTTCTGACCCGCAGGACCTGGGGGGACCCCTACACAGGCTTAAATCCCCTTGCACTAACCAACCCCAGTGAGCTACTTGGACCCTGCAGATAGGCTACTCTAACACGAAAGCAGACAGGCTGAACAGACTTAACCAAATAAGGGCTTGTTTATGCCAGAGAGTGCTCACCCTCCAGGAGGTGGAAGGTGGAAGCCAGCGCCATCTTTAAGGTGCGGCACTTCGCAGCTCTCTACATAGCATGCCATGCACACATACACACAGGTACACACACACACACACAGGTACACACACACACACACACACACACACACACACACACACACACACCAATCTAGAAAAGAATAGGATAGCATGAATAGTTACTACACGAATAGTTACTGTTCTTGTCCCTGTGTCACACTACTTTTCAGAAACAACTCAGGGAAGGAAAGGTTTACATTGGCTCACAACTGGAGGTATAATTCATCATGGCAAAGAAGACATGGTGGTAGGAGCATGAAGGAGCTGGTGACATTGCATATGCAGTCTGGAGTCAGAGAATGGTGAGGGCTGGGCTCCACTCACTTTCTCCTTTTTCGTTGAGTTCAAAGCCAGGAAGTGGTGCCAACTACAATCAAGGTGGATCTGGTCTCCTCAGTTAAATATCATTGAAAGTGCCCTCAAAAGTTCCCCAGATATGTGTTCTAGGTTATTCCAAATCAACTGGAGTTGACAATGATGATGAACCATCACACACACATACAATACATTTTTCTTACAGAATTGTTCTTGGTCCTAAGTTGTTAGTAATATCTATAGCTCGCTATTATTAGTCATATCCATATTTACTGTACCTTGCCAACCCCTCTTTGGTTATTGTGACAGAACTGTTTTTATATTGTTGCAAGAGAGAAACAAATATTCAGGAAATGCAGTCCAACAAAGCTAGTTAGTTGGGTTATTTTTACAATGTTGAACATGAGAGCCTCAAGTTACTGTGAAGACAATATGTATCGCTTTGCATAAGAAGAGCTAGGGAGATTTGAAGGAGGTGTGCTTGTTTAATGCACTCTTGGAATTTTTGGCATAGGCCATTTAATTCCATAGATTGTCACATTGTTTCATGGAAATCTGGTATTTCCAGTAATGTGCAAGAATGTGTGAGATAAGCATCTTGTGTCAGGGATGAAATGAATGGCATTTGATCTGAATATTCCACACACAGCCCTTAACTCATTAGGACCAGCATGCTAATTAGCCCCTTTAAATAAGCTCGGCTGTTGATAGTTTATTTTAAAACTTTGAGTGGAGGTATTTGCCTGAAACATATAAATGTATTTTTACAAGACATGTTGAAGTATTAAGTATCAGGAAATCCTGATTGCACACTCTAAGCCTTCTATTTACAGATAAACTTAGCAGAAGCGATGGGAGATGTTATTCTGTAAATATGTTTCTCTTATTGGTTAATGAATAAAGCACTGTTGGCCAATAGGAAAGCAAGATAGGTGGGACTAGGAGACAAAGAGGATTCCAGGAAGTAGTAGGGAGGAGTCAACATGGAGAGACTGGAGAGAGCAGAATGCTGGCCCTCTCTTCAGTAAGATGAGACCATGTGGAAGTACTTAGATTGATAGAAATGGTTTAATCATTAAGACAGAGCTAGCCCATAAGAAATTAGTAACTGGCCAACAGCATTTTATCAAATACAGAGTCTCTGTGTGTTACTGGGGGCTGGTGTGGGGTAGGAAAAGACCGGCAGGGAAAAATCTGCTTGTAACACAGAAGCATTTGTTTGCACCCCTCCCTTATATTTATATTCCTTGCTCTGGTAAATATCCCTAGGTTGAGAACAGTGAGTACCTGTTATGCAGTTTCTTGTCAAGCACATTTATTATTCAAGTTGTTACTGTTGCCCTTTCTTCATCTGTTAGCTATGTTTGATATAAATGGGGAAAAGTATCTTGTCTCTCATTCTCTGTCAATTCTTCTTTGCAATCTATCAAACATGGAAAGATGTTTGAGATTGAATGAATGTATTACTAACAGTAGGGAATATCTGGTGCTTAAATCACATTTAGGATTTTTTTTTTGACATTTGTAATTACACTCCCTAATTATTCAGGGAATTGGTGAGGAGGATGAGTGACAGGTGATGATTTCAGAAGTCCTCTGAGATGACTTGTTTCAAAGGAGACCCAGGTCACTAAGCAGAGAAGACAGCAGAAAAGGACTCAGAAGAAAGCCAGAGTTGGTTTCTTCATCCATTTCATGTATGTTAGTGGTCACCTATGTTAAGAGCAGTTTCCTGCCAGCCTCACCCCACAGCCTCATCAGCCCCAAATAACATACAGAGACAGTGTATTAAGTATAAAACTGTTGGATGGTTACTAGCATTTCTTATTGGCTAGCTCTGTATTAAATATTAACCCATTTCTATCAATCTAAGTGCTTCCACATGGTCTTATCTTACCGGAGACAGGGTCTGGATGTCTTACTTCTCTTGGGCTACATTTCGACTCCTCTTTACTACATCTCCCAGAATCCTCCTTGTCTCCTAGTTCTGTCTATCTTGCCTTTCTATTTGCAAACAGTGCTTTATTCATTAACTAATAAGAAAAACATATTTACAGAATGACATCTCCAATCACACCTACTTTGCTGGGGTTACAAAGATGTAGTTCCTATCTCCTGGATGCTTAGTCAAGAGAGAGATAATGTGTGTTATAAAGAGAAAATTTCCCCTCCCCATGATGAACACAATTTTAATATCAGTTACTTGACTATAGATACAGTGGTTTTATTATGTTTTATTTTTGTTTGAGTTTTGATGTGATTTTACGTATCTCAGACTGACTCCAACCATACCTCATTGATAAGGACATCAAGAACCTCTGATCTTATTGCTTCTTCCCTCTAAGTGGAGTGTTAGGGATCAAATCCAACTCTTCATGTATGCCAGGCAAACACTATCAACTAAATTACGTCTCCAGATACTTTCTTCTCCTTTGTTTTTAAAATGATATCTCATGTTACTCAGGACAGCCTTGAAATCACCATGTAGCTGAATTTGGCTTTGAACTCTTGACCCCTTTGTCTCCATCTTCCAAGTATAAGAATACAGGCAGGTACCACCATGTGTGCCTACATTCCAGCACTGAGGAGGTAGAGACAGGATATCTTCATTATAACAGCAAGCTGGAGGCCAACCTGTACTATGTGGGACCCTAACTCAGAGTTCCTGTCATCTACCCTGTTTTGATTCACAAAATGTCCAAAATTCTCTAGTGTTTCCTAGGGTCAAACATTATTGTGAAAAATTCAATCTAAGTGCCATGACCCTAGACTCTGAAAGTCTAGAAAGATTCAAATTCCTATCACCTAACATCCTGAAGTATCACAGTTATGAGAGCAGAAGCTCCCCAAACCATAATTCCTGTGAGGGATTTAACAAGGCCAGCAATTCAAATAACAGCTATTTGAATAATAACAAAACCACAAAATAACAAAATACCACAAATAACCACAAATAACAAAAAACCACAAATAACAAAACCACAAAAGTTACAGTTCTATATATATCATTTGTCCAGATGGGTCTCCAGTGCTGGTGATGCCTAAGCTGAATCCCTCTTGCTCTTTGTTGGTGCTTTTGTAGACATGCATCATTCATGGTTGCTTTTTTTCTATGGTGCATGTTACTCTTGTGCCTTCTCTTAGGACTTTTGCTTTCTTCTAGATGTGGAGAAGGCCAGCCTAGCCCAGTGGCTGGCACTCTAGAGGCTGCTATTTAATACATTCTGTTTTTGTTCATTTAGGGTCACTGAAACTGTGATAGCATCATCTCTCATGAATGGGAATGGTGCTGCTTTGGAATACTTTGTAGCCCTTAAATCTAATCTTATTGGTTGATGATGGTAGTGGTAATATTGTAAATATCAGAAATGTCCCAGGGTTACTTCTGGATGCTCTCATTAGGCTTACAAATAAATTTCTGCATCATTTTGAAACTTAGCACACAGAAAGCAATTCTTTTTCTTTAATAAACCAATTTGATAGCTGATGGTACTCAAGGTTTACATAAAATCAGAGACAAGCTTGGGTTAGATGTCTTTTTGAATAAGGGTTACATGATAAGTTCCTCTACAGGAACGAGTTTACGGGTTTCTTTTATTTTTTTTCACCCCTTTTTTTGTTGTTAAAAATATTTGCTCTGTCATTGTGAGAGAGCTTTTAGGTAGATGTAAATAGCAGAGTTTCAGGTTGATTTTTTTTTTCTTTAGAAAAATTTATCCTTCTCTTATATAATATATCCTAACCAGTTTTTACTCCCTTTACTTCTCCCAGTCCTCCCTTCTCACATCCTCCACATTTGCTCCTCCTCCATTTCCTTTCAGAAAAACCCCAGCCCTCCCAGGAATATTAACAGAACTGTGCATAACAAGATACAATAAGACTAGGCACGGGCTTCATATCAGGGTTGAGCAAGGCAATCCAGTAGGCTAAAAAGAGTTCCAAGAGCAGATGAGAGTCAATCATACCCACTCCCACTGTTAGGAGTCATACAAGAACACCAAGCTAAACTATCATATATGTAGACGACCTAGTGCAGATCCATGCAGCCTCCATCACTGCTGCTTCAGTCTCTGTGAGCCTCTATAATCCCTGCTTAGTTGATTCAGTGGACCATTCTCATACTATCCTTGGCTCCTTTGGCTCCTACAATTCTTCCTCTCCCTCTTCTGTGGGGTTTCCTGAGCCCTAAGGGGAGAGACTCAATGAAGATCTATAATTTGAGGTCTATCTCTGCCTAATATTTGGCTGTGGGTCTCTGTATCTGCTCCCATCAGTTGCCAGCAGAAGATTTCCTGATATCTATTGGACTAGGCACTGACCTATGAGTATGTAAGAATATTAGGGAGAAATGGACTCACACTGCTACCCCAGGGAAAAAGCTAAAGGCCTTTCTGGTGCTGGGTGGTCAGGCACTGTTACGGAAGAGAGAGGCAGAGGCTCAGGTCTTTCTCCATGGGTCTGCTGTGGCTGCTGTCTGCATTGGTATCAATGGCTCCTGTTACCACCTAAGGCCATGAAGATGTCAGGGTTTGGGCCAGAACATGTGGCCGTATTGGTGTCCAAGGGCCCTGCCACTGTAGGGGCTATTACAATCTGAGAGACCTGGGCTGCCACTCAGGGTCATGGAAATGATCAGACTTGAACTGTGGCCAAGGGCCATGCCTGCACCCATGGCCCTATTGTAGTCAGGGTGTGTGTTGATATCCAATGTGCCCTTTACCATTGGGGGTCATATGGATGCCCAGGGTCTGGGTTCCAATCTGGAGCTTTTTTGGTATCTGAGGGCCACCTTGCAGCTGTGGTGATGCCAATATGAGAAGTCTGTGCTGCCTCCTGGGGCTATGGTGGAATCCATACCCAGGCTGTTTCCAAGGACCATGTCTGGGTCTGTGGTCCTATTGCAGCTGGGTTCTATGTTGATGTCCATGGTCTATGTCATCACCAAAGGCCACAAAGATATCCTGGCTCTGGGCTATCACCTGTTGGCGACTGAGGAACATACTGCAGCTGGGGCCATGCTGATTTGAGTGGATTGCACTGCCACCTGTGGCCAAGTGTAAGTTACTGTTGGGGGCCATGTCTGGGTCCATAGCCCAATTTCAGCCAATGTCTGTGTTGATGTCATTGGCTCCTGTTATACAATGAACATTTGCAAGGAAGGCTGTTTGGACAGAAGGGTATACTGCATGATGCACAGCAGCTAGCATCCAGTGCCACTAAGACAAATGAAGAGTCCAAAAATTGCGGCAAAAATTGAGCAGAAACAATGTGTTTTTGTCTGCGTTTTTTTGTTTGTTTGCTTGTTTTTCTTTTTCTTTTTTTATTAAGGATTGGTTTGTTTTGTTTGTTTTTAAATTAATATTGATATTCCTATTTGTGTTTTTAATTTTATTTTATTGTTTATTATCACTTCCTATTTTTAAAAATCTTTATCTTATTTTTATTATTTTTGTTTAATTTACCTTTGTGAGGGGATACTACAAGGGTGAGGGATACATACAGAGGCACTTGGAGATGGGGTGGGATTGGGGTTCATGATGAGAAGTTCCTAAGGGTTCAATAAAAATTATGTTAAAAAAATAAATACACTGCTCTAAAAAGCCCTAGATGTAAAAAAAAAAAAAAAAAAAAAAAAGAAAAAGTCAGAGCCATTTTATTTCTTCCCTAGGTCTCTGGCTATGTAGCCTCTGATTCCTGGTCATCAGGTAGTGTTGGGCAAGGAGTCTCTCTTGTGGCACAGACCACAGGTTAGGTCAGTCATTGGTTGGTCCCTTCTACAACCTCTGGGCCCCCAATGCTCCAGCACATCTTTCAGGTGAGATAGATTGTAGGTCAAAGATTTTGTGGCTGAATTGGTGTCCCACTTCCACACTGGAAGTTGCCTTGTTACATTAGATGGCCAGCTCAGAATCCATATCTTCCATTCTAGGAGTTATTGATAGGGTAATCCTCATAGAATCTTGGGAGTTTACACTGTGTGTCCATATCACCATCCCTCATGTCCTCAAATTCCAGTCATCTTTCCCCATACTCCTTCCATTGATGTTCCATAAACTGCCCCCTCTTGTTCCTATTCCTACTCCCATCCACACCAAGTCCACCAGCAAAATCTGTTCTATGTCTCCTTTCAGGAGAAATCCATACATCACCCTTAATACCCTCGTTATTACTTAGCCTTTCTGGATCTGTGGATTTTAGCATGATTATAATTTATTCAAGTTAGTATCCATTTATAAGTGAGTACATACCATGTTTGTATTTCTAGGTCTGTGTTACATCACTCATGATGATTATTTTTCTAGTTCTGTCTATTTGCCTGCAAATCAAATGATGCCCCCCCCTTTTTTTTAACAGTGAAGTAATACTCCATTGTGTAAATGTACCACACTTTAAAAAATTACACTCTTTAGTTGAGGGACATCTAGGTTGTTTCCAGTTTCTTGCTACTATGAATAAAGTCACTATGAATATAGTTGAACATGTGTCTTTGTGGTAGGATGAAGTGTCCTTTGTATATGCTCAAGAGTGGTATAGCTGAGTCTTGAGGTAGATTGATTCCCAGTTTTCTCAGGAACTGGCATATAGATTTCCATAGTGGCTGTACAAGTTTGCATTCCCATCAGCAATAAGTGAGTAGTTTCTCAAAGTAGTTTCAATTTGCATTTCCCTAATGCTAAGGATATTAAGCACTTCTTTAAGTGTTTCTCAGCCATTTCAGATTTCTTCTTTGAGAAGTTTCTCTTTAGATCTACATCCATTTTTAAATTAGATTATTTGGTTTGTTGACAACTAATTTCTTGAGTTCTTTATATATTTTACATATTAGCCCTCTATAAGATGTGGAGTTGGCGAAAATCTTTTCCCATTTTGTTTTGTCATATTAAGAATGTCCTTTGCCTTACAGAAAGTTTTCAGTTTCATGGGGTCCCATTTATTAATTGTTGATGTGCTATTGGTATTCTGTGCCAATGAGTTCAAGGTTATTTCCCATTCTTTTCCATTGGGTTCAGTGTATCTGGGTTTATGTTGAAGTTTTTGATCTATTTGGACTTGATTTTTTATGGAGTGATAACTATGGATCCATCTGCATTCTTCTACATGAAAACACACAGTTAGACCAGCACCATTTATTGAAAATATTTTCTGTTTTCCCCAGTGTATAATTCTGGCTTCTTTGTAAAAACCAGGTGTCATTAGGTGTGTGGATTTAAGTCTGGGTCTTTGATTTGATTCCATTAATCAGAATGTCTTTTGATGCCAATATCATTAGGTTTTTATTATTATAGCTCTATAGTAGAGCTTGAAATCAGGGATGATGATACCTTGGGAAGTTTTTATTATTCAAGATGGTTTCAACTACTCTGGTGTTTTTGTTTTTTCATAGTAAGTTGAATATTCTTTTCAAGGTCTGTAAAGAATTGTTTTGGGATTTTGATGAAAATTGCCTTGACTCTGTAGATTGCTTTTGGTAGGGTGGACATTTTTACTATGTTAATCCCAGCTATCCATGAGCATGGTAGTTCTTTCCATATTCTGATATCTTCTTCAATTTTTTTCTTCAAAGACTCAAAGTTCTTGCAATACAGGTCTTTCACTTGCTTGGTTAGTTATCCACAGATATTTTATATTATTTGTGGCTATTGTGAAGGGTGCTGTTTTCTTGATTTCTTTCTCAATGCATTTATCATTTATAAAAGAGCTACTGATTTTTTGATTTACTCTTCTATCCAGCCACTTCACTAAGGCTGTTTTCAGCTATAGTTCTCTGGTAGAATTGTTAGGGTCACTTCTTTATACTATTATATCATCTACAAATAGTGATACTTTGACTTTTTCCTTTCCAATTTGTATTCCCTTGATCTTCAGTTTTCTTATTGTTCTCACTAGAATTTTAAGTACTATGTTCAATAGATGTGAAAAGAGTGGGCAGCCTTGTCTTTTTCCTGATTTTAGTAGAATTGCTTTTATTATTCTCATCATTTAATTTGATGTTATCTATAGGCTTGCTGTAATTGCCTTTATTATGTTTAGGCACATACCTTGTATCCCTTACTTCTCCAGGACTTTCATCATGAAAGGTTGTAAAGGCCTTTTCAGCATCTAAAGAGATGATTGTGTTATTTTTTTCTTTCAGTTTCTTTTCTTTTTTTTAAATGGTGGTTTACAATGACAATAATTCATATGTTGAACTATCCCTGCATCTCTGGGATGAAGTCTACTTGATCATGCTGGATGATTTTTTAAAATGTGCTCTTCAGTTTTTGATTATTTTATTGAATATTTTTCCATCAATGTTCATGTGAGAAATTTTTCTGTAATTCTCTTTTTTGGTTGAGTCTTTGTGTGGTTTAGGTATTGTAGTAACTATAGCCTCATAAAACAAATTTGGTAATGTTCCTATTTTGTGAAATAATTTGAGGCATATTGACATTTGTTCTTTGAAAGTCTGGTAGAATTCTGAACTAAAACTATCTGTTCCTGAGCTTTTATCCTGTTTTGGAAACTATTTAAATAGTTTATCTGATCTTAATTTAACTTTGATAAGTAGTATCTGTCAAGAAAACTGTACATTTATCTTAGATTTTTCAATTTTGTGGAGAATAGGTTTTTGTATTATGACTTTTTTTATTTCCTCAGTATCTGTTGTTATATACCCCTTTCATTCCTGTTAGTTTGGTTTGGCACTTAGTGCAATGAACTTTCTTAACTTTCTTCTTAGCACTACTTTCATGTGTTCAATAAATTTGTGTATGATGTGCATTCATTTTTATTGAATTCTAGACATTGAAGAACCTCCATAGGGAGCTGATTTTCACTTGTGAAAAGATTAGCCACTGGACAAAGAAACTACCCTTGCCTCAACTACTGACAGAATGTTGTCCAAACTGGACAAGCAGGAAATAAAAGAAGACAACTAATGAATTTTGCCAAGACAAGGTAGGACAGTACTTTAAAATTCTTGCTTTACACAAGAGTCTATTATATATTTTAGGCCCGTAGGCCAAAGATAGATATTCCATCATTACAGAGGAATCTTGGTATGACTGTCTAGGCAGTCAGCTGTTTCTGTTATTTCTTATACCTCTGGAAGTTGCTTGCTCTGCATTTCTTATTTACTCAGGTAATAGTATATTCTTCTTTTGTTGTTGAGGGGGTTGAAGAGTAGATAGTTACAGTTTCTCGTAGTCATAACAGAAAGTAAATTAAGTACAAAACTTTGCACTAATCAAGATAAGATTGATGATGAGAATTTTCTTGAAATATGTGAAATACAAATGGACTGAACATTGTGAATGTAATTTTTACCTGAGAAATGCTATTATTGTTTATAGTTTTACTATGTTTAAGTTAAAGCATTTTCTTCTTATTTAGACAAAATGGGAGAAATGTGGATTATTCCTTTATACAGTGTGAAAATGTGTCACTGTGATTGGTTTAATAAAGAGCTAGATGGCAAATATCTACACAGAAAGAGGTTAGGTGGGACTTCTGGGGACAAAATACTCAGAGAGGAAGAAAAGCAGGGTGGATAACTGAACACAGAGAAAGCAGGACATACAGGAGAAGAGGTCAATGCCATGAACCACATGACTGATTGAAATATGTAAATTTAAGTTTTAACAGCTAGTTAGGAACAAACCTAAGCTAAGGCTTGGGTTTCTTTTAAAAAAAAATATTTAATTTAATTTAAGTTTTTCCATTCTTTTACATATTGACCACAGTTTCTCATCTCTCCTTTCTTCCTGTTCTCTCCCAGTGACTCTCATCTACCTATCCCCCCATCCATGCTTCCTCTGTTTTCATTCAGAAAGGGACAGGACTTCCATGGGCTTAAATAAAGCATAGCATATCAAGTTGTGGTAGGTCCAAGATCTTCCCCTGCATCAAGGCTGGGTGAGGTAATCCAACATGGAAAACAGGTTCCCAAAAAACAGGTAAGATCCAAGGACAGGTTCTGATCTCACTGTTAGGAGTCTTACAAACAGATTGTCCTACACAACTGTCACACATAGAGGGCTAAGGTTGTTTCTTTCTTAACTGTTTTTCCAGAGTCCATGAGCTCCTATGAACTCAGGTTAATTGTCTCTGTGGGTTTCCTCCATCATGACCTTGACCCACCTGGAGGCTGAGCTTTTATAATTAATAAGTCTCTGTGTCATGATTTGGGGGCAAGAGGTCCAGAAAAGCCTATTATACTTCTCTAGCTTTGTACTGACTCCTGATACGTACTGCCTTCTCTAAACTGTTGTCTTTAACATTCTGTGGCAATTATATTTTCTTTGAGACATCTCCTTGCATTCTAAATAAAATTTCTTTTAACATCCATCATAATATGCATGCTCCTTTGTACCCTGGGAGAGTAGACCTTTATTATTCAATGACCAGAGTTGTACAGAGAGCCTCTTTAAAAAATTTCCTTAGAATTTTGTGCTGCACAAGAGATTAAGACACTGTGTATAAACTGGGCATTTAGAATTGCCTCGAAAATATGTTGATAATTGCATATGAAACAAAATGTATGTAAGCTGTGTGGTTTTATTTTTAATTACCTTTTTAAAGTAAATAGTCCCCTAAGATTTCAAGAGATAAAATCTCACAGCTTGATAAAGGTATAAATAAAATATGATAAAAGCAGATGTTATAGTTCACATGAAAAATGGGATGAAATTTAAATAGAAAATATATGTAGTCTTGTAAAACAACATTATACATCTACATGATACAAATATCTCTAGAGTATTATAAGCAAGCAAGTTTTTAAAATTTTAAAGTGCATTTTTTATATTATCTTAGCTTTATGCCCCCAAAATATATTTATGTTCCTCTTTGTTTTTGTTAATCCACTGAAGCAACTTTCAACTCATTCCCACAACTTGGTGTGACACACAGATGCTGTTTCCTCATAGTGAGAAGAGTAAGTTTATGTATTGTGACATGGCTACGTGATCTTTAATAAAGGCAGTTTTATTGCATAAAAATATTTCTCACTTTATGTAACAAACAACTTTAAAGTTGATAAAACAGCTGCACAGATAATAAATGATATGTAGAAAAGTAGGTCACTTGGCATTAATTCACAGAGAAAAAAGGTCTGCTCTGGCACAGGTCTGAGAGGTGTAATTAGTGTTAGTCACTTCTTTCTTGCTGGAAGGAGTTGTGACTGATGGCTGTCTTCCCTTTCATCCCTGGCTTCCTGGAATCTTGTGTTAGCAAACACTGAAAAAACAAATAAAAGAGGTACCTTAGCATTTCTGAGAGATACAGCCAGGTGAAGGTCTGGGATTAATGGTAGTAGCTACTGTCTGTACCCGCTCACAATGACAGGCCAGCAAGAGTGGCATGTTACCTCCACGCAGAGCAGGAGACCTACTGTCTTCCCTCTTTCCTGACGGAAACACATCTCAAGATGTAAAGTAGGAAGGTGCAGCTTGACTGTGATACTCTTAGGTCTGTGGCTGGCATTTGCAAGTCTCAGAAGAACTGTTGCCGTGAGTTCCATTAGGACTCTTCTGTAGGAAGCTGTCTGTGACCTTCAGGAAATGCTCATGAGGATTCATGACAGAGGTGGGAAAGGATTTCTTCTATCTGGGGAAAATTCTGATTGTGAGTCAGTATATATAGAACAGAGGTCACAAACTCACAGTTCCGTGACATATGTTGATTATGTTAGATACTTTGTATAATATTATTAAATGTTTTGCATTATTCTTCAACACTTAAAAATCAGAAAATCTCACATTGAGATTGTTTAAGTTCCTGAATTTTTCTAACAAACTGGAGAATTGACAGGGGGCCTGGTATCCCTCTGACAACTGGCTGGAGCTTAGTAGCAATAGTCCTTGAATCTGATACCTGAGACTACTCAACTTCCAACAGTGTGCAGTAACAGTCCTTACCAAGCCTTCACTCACAAATCCTCACCACACCCTTGTGCTGACATCCTCCTGTGGCCTTCATTTCTGTCTTTTACATTTGTATTTTTGGATATGTGAACTTCAATAATGGCATTGTATTGGAACATTATGTAAGTCTTTGCTGCAACCAACTGTATTCATTTGTCTGGAGTGGAGAAGTGTGTGTGTGTGTGTGTGTGTGTGTGTGTGTGTGTGTGTGTGTGTGTGTGTGTTGTATAGGCCAGAAGACAATTTTAAGGGCCATCTACTTTCGTGCTTTTGAGTCAGATGTCTCAGTGGAACTGAATATTTTAGACTGGTTAGATACAGTGTTAGCCTTAAAAGTCTGCACCATGTCTGGCTTTTGGAGTGTGGTAGTCTTTTTTTTTTTTTTTTTTTTCTTTTTTCTTTCTTTTTTCTTTCTTTCTCTCTCTTTCTTTCTTCCTTCCTTTCTTTCTTTTTGTGGATTTTACATCATGTATTTTGATTCCATTTGTCTCCTCTTGCAACCTCCCTGGCAACCTCCCTCCCAAACCCCCAAATCTAAAAGAATAACCCAAACCCAAACAAAACAAAGAAGCAAAGTAAAAAACAAAAACAAAACAAGCCCAAAGCAAAAGCAAATAACTAAAAAAGAAGAATCTTGTCATGGAACCTGTAGTGTGGCCCATTGGGTCGCATAGAGTACCCTTTAGTTCATTCAACCTTATTTGCAAATATTCATTGCTGTAAGTCATTGGTCTCGAGGCCTCTGTATTCTGCTATACCACCAATAAATGGACTCTCAATAGGGCTCTTTTTAGATATCTGGTTGTCCTGTGTTTTGGAGATTCTGCCCTTTTGGATATGTAGGTTTATTGCCTTCACATGATCCAACAGTTTATAGTTGAGAGGAAGGTTGGGGTGTGGCAACTCATAGCCCTGGTTCTGGGCCTGAGTGGTACCTGGGTTGGTTAGGCCTTAGCTTTCTCTCATTGTCACTATCCAGGAGACTTTTCCAGCAGTGCCTTGTCTAGCTCACCCAATACAGCCTGCAGCAAGGAGCAGGGCCAGTTTTCCTGCTCTCTGGTCCTGAGATCTGGGTCACCCACACTCATACCGTCACGACCATACCATATAACATAAATAGTAAAAGACCCAGAGACAGGTATTGGGGTTTATGCTGAAGACTGAAAGGGCTGATCCACACATGAGCTCTTTACCTAGTCTCAAACTGCTTCCTCTCCTCAGTATGGTTGGAGAATGAATGCCTCTACTGACTCTTGCTCTGGTCTTATATACCCCTCTAGTGCTGGGATTAGAGGGGTGTGATCTGTTACTCTTTTAGACTGATTCAGTCTCATGTATCCTTGGGTTGCCGTAGAGTCACAGAGATTCCTCTACCTCTTAATCCTGAGCCCTATGATTAAACGTGTGTACCATCACCTTCTAGCTTCTGGCTTCTGGGATTAAAGGTGTGTGCCTGGTTTCTATGGCTTGTGTCTTACTTTGCTTTCTGAATCCCCAGTCAAGCTTTAATAAATCATAAATAATACACCACTACAAGGCCAGCTTTACTATTTTGCTCTGGTAAGGTGTAGGACCCTTTCTCTGGATTGCAGTAGGGGATATATATATATATATATGGAGAAGGGCCAGATCTCCTACTTTCACACCCTCAGGGCTGGCTCACCTGTTTCCTGAACCACAGAATCAGCTCTGATGTTCTGCTCTGGTGGGGCGAATGCCTTGGGTAACAGGTGGGGCCTTCTTTCCAAATTTTGGAGGCCAGCTCTCCCCTGAGGAGTGGATCCAGTTCTCCCATTGCAGGATTTAGTGAGGGGCAGAGCCAGCTATCCTAGGACCAGTGAAGGGTGGAGCTGGCTCAGCATAGCATGGTTCCAATGACCCACTGCTTGAATTTCCCGCCTTACAGGGCAGAGGGGAGAGCTATTGTCTGATACCCATGATCTTCCTCTGTCTCTCTCTCTCCAGTATATTGGGAAGTGAGGACTTTTTGACTGGCAAAAGACACATTTGTAAAGTGTGCATGCCATGAGAACTGCCTTTGTAATGCCCATAAAGAGACAGGATGTCAATTTAAAGCCTCATCTGTCACAAGCATTTTCAATCTTGTCATGATTTATGAAATACTATAAATTGCAATCACTTTGGACCATAATATCCTGGCAGCTACTTCAATAGCCAGACTTTTATCCAAAAATGTGATGTACAAGCAGAATAAAAGTTTCAGAGATGGAGTATCATTTAATAGGCAGAGCTATCTGGTGCTCACAAGAGAAAGTTTTCTCAAAGATAGTGTTTCTTTATTACCCATAGACCCTGCTTCTTGAACAGACCTCCCAAGGGGGAAGTGCTGGCCTGCAGTTTTATGGGAATCTTGGGAGTGAGTTCAAGGAGGATGTGTAAAAATGGACAAGTAGGAGAATAGAACTTTTCCTTTGAAACCAACTATCCAAGCTTTTCCATGCTGTTAAGTTTTCTCCCATAGGAATACATAAACAGTTGTGTGGGAAAAGACAGCTCTGACTGTTAGTCAGGAGGATTAGTGTGATGTGAGGTGGACTGGCAAATTTAGGATGATGAAAAAGAGGAATGAGAGAGAAAAGAGAAAGGAGAAGGGAAGGGAGGTTGGAGGGAGAAAGCCTGTTAGTTGAGGCTGTGTCTGATTAGTTCTTGTTGTACATGGATAACAACATGTAGTGACTTTCCAATGTTGCCATGCTGGATTCCTTTTCTCTTTTCTGAGTCAGATTCTCAGTACATGGCTCTAGCTGGCCTAAAACTTACAATGTAGACTAGGCTGACTTGACCCCATGCAGATTCTTCTACCTTTGCTTCTAGAGTTCTGGGACTAAAGGTATGTGCCCTACACCTGGCTCCTTTTTCTTTTTGAAGCAAGTTGTAATGTAGCTTAGCAGCCCAGCTTTCAACTTGATAAATAGGAAACATCTCCTTGGACTCCTGATCTGTCTGCCTTTATCTTGAGAGTCCTTAGATTCCATTTATATGCCATCATACACAGTATATAGTGCTGGAATCAAAACCAGGGCTTCATGACAGCTAGATAAGTATTCTATCATCTGAGCAGCACCCCCAGAGCCTGTCATGGTAGATTCTCTGAACAAGTTTAAGATTCTGTAACTGTTCTTTTGTCAGTAACTTACCATCACCTTCAACTCTGACGTTACCACATGGTAGAAAATTCACCTTAGTCATATTTCTAATGCAGGCATCAGTTGACTGAATAAGAACTGCATATTAGAAATGTATTTTATTTTATTTAATATTTCTTTAATTTAAAATACAATTATATAATTTTCTTTTTTTTTTTTCTTTCTGCCCTCTAGCCTCTTGCTCTGTTGCTACTACCTCAAACAGCAAGGAAGACGCAACACTTGAACTCTTCTTTAAGCAGTTTTAATCAGGAAACTTGAACAATCTTCTGACCCCAGGGAAAGCCAGCCCACAGCTTATAAGGCCTTGGGGTAGCCAATCCCGGCACGCCACATGGCAAATGCTGATAGGTCCGCATATGGGGAAGCAAGCCTAGATCTCAGCCTTAGCCAAATAAGAACTTGTTTATCACCAAGAACGCTCACCATCGGGAAGGCGGAAGTCGGAAGGCGGAAGCCAGCGCCATCTTTAAAGCGTGGCACTTCGCAGCTCTCTACATTGCTTCTTTTCAAATTTGTGGCTTCTGGTCTATTTTTCTTTAATTGTTTCTATATATTCCTAAATATATAATTATGACATGCTTAATAATGTTGTGTGTGGTATAAAATAACCAACTGGGCACCTCTTCCATGAGGAAGACTATTTTGTGCTCTCAGCATTCCTTAATTCCCTGTTTTTTATTTTGTCTAGGTTTGGGGCCTGTCAAATTTTTTTCTTTCATATTTCTGTATTTATTGGTGTCATTATGATTTGGGTCTTGTTAGGTAGCCATGTTGTTGAGACTTCATGTATATAGCTTCTCTGTCATTTTGAGGAAATTCAATTTTACAGCAAATTTCTCATTTGTCTTCCTTTTGCAATGTTCATTCCCTATTTCATGGTGTTCCTTGAGCCTTAGGTACAGGAGTTGTGGTGTAGATCGATCGATCAGTTATGGCTAGGCACTGCACAATTACTTATCCTCCACATTTTGATTGGTTTTATTTTTCTTTAATGGTCTCTGCTGCTAAGAGATGTTTCTTTTTTGAGGGAAGAGAGTAGCATTTACCTGTGAATATAAGGACAAATATTTAGAATGCAGTTAGGAATTCTGCTGGTGTAATAAAGTAGATGTTGTAAGTTCTTCTTCAAAACCCATAATCTCACTAGCCTTCAGCAGTGGTCTAAGTGTCTAGTATCAGGCATGATTTTCTTTTTGTTGAGTGATCCTTAAGTCAAGCTACAGAGCTACTGGTCACCACCAAGGTATGAGTGCTACAGTTGCACCCATAGGGTTATTGTGCCATGTTTGTTATTATTGTAGCTCATAGGTGTCTTAGCTGAGTAAGATGATGGGTTGCTTTCCTCCCTTGGAAGCTTGTATGGAGCCTTCTGGTACCATAAAAGCTATTCTTCAGGGAGTAGCCTTTCAGGTCACATCCAGCTTGAGTCCTTTGTCCAAAATGCATGGTATTGGCATCAATAGGGACTTGCCTTAAACTTCTGCAAGACAGTCAAGGGCAACAGCAGTAACCTGCAATACTGTGGGAGTCTCTTGAACTCCCCCACCAACAATATATAAGGCGGCTTTTCGTGCTTGTTATTGGGAGTTTTGTTAGATTCAAAGTCAAAATTTTAAAGCAAGATATCTTTGCCTATAAAAACCCAGCAGATAGGGTTAAGAGTGTGAACTGCTCTTTCAGAGGATGAGTTCAGTTCCCAGCACCTAGATTGGGTGACTCACAGTTGTAACTCCAGCTCCAAGGGATCTGACATCCCCTTCCTTCCTTCCTCTCTCTCTCTCTCTCTCTCTCTCTCTCTCTCTCTCTCTCTCTCTCTCTCTCACACACACACACACACACACACACACATACACACAGGTACATCAAAACATCACAGACACACGTTAAACAGAAGGTAAATCTTAATAAAAGGCACAGCTTTGTCAGCTAAAGACTTTATTTTGAATGACAAATAAAATGGAACAGCCATACACATTTTTATTGCAATTTTCCACTGTTTCCTCTGAAGGGAGGTCCTTTGTATCTTCTAGTTTCAATGGCTGTTTGTTGGAAAATGGACATCAACCTAGTGGGAACTGTGACCCCTAGGTCAGCACACCCTTTCTCTATTAGATGATGCCTATATAAAATGTGCTACATTTTTTTGATCTTCCTTCTGGTCACTTTAAATGCCATTTTTTGAAGTGCCTCCCAGAGAAAAATTATTACATTAGTTGGAAACACCTAGACACAGCAAGCCCTGAATGATCCTGTGGTCAGATTTCACACTTACCTTCATATGGCTGTCCCTGGATATTTTTTCAGCTGATAATTAGGTTTCCAGAGTTTGCTTTCTCATTAATGGCCCCAGTACCGTCAAAACCCCTATTGAGTTTTAGATTTATTTAAGAGGGAGTTCATATCCAATATAGAGAAGAAGGGCCAGGAATTCCTTCCACATTACCCTGAGATAATAGTATCTTGACAGTCCAGTGCCTGGAAGAGATTTAACAAAAGTTTTGCTGTTCAGGCTCAATTTAGAACTTCCATACTAAAATTGTTCTATGTTGGTTACAATACTCCATTCTTACTTTTTGTCTTTGTATTTGAGTGTGGGGCTGTCTTCTTAGCAGAATCTCTTTAGTATCATGGGAAATAGAGGCCTCCTGGCATGACAAGGGGGCTCTCTGCTCTTCTTTAGTGGCAGACTTGGATAGTGAACTTGAATTAAGATGGGATGTAGGTGAGAAGAAATGAGAACATGTAGTGCTGTGGGAACTCTAGAAGTCACCCAGTTTCTCTCCAGGCATCATTCAAGGCCTCTAAAAAAGCTGTCTCTGGCCTCTCATCACAGAATGTGAATAAAATTTATCTAGGCAGGGATGATAATGTGAAAGGACATTGCACGTGGAGGAGAGCAGTTATATCTGAATCAGCAACATTAGTGACAAGTATCAGGAGATACAGTAGGTAGCTGGTCATGAGACACTGCGAGGGGCTCATAGTGGATGCGCAGTCCAAAGCTTTTGCCATCTTTGGCTCTATCATTGTATTCATGAATAGTTTTGAAAAATTCTAATGTTTCTGTGCAATCATTTACTTGTATATTGTTGTTCTAAAATACACTGTTGGGAAGAAAGGGCTTATTTTGGCTTATATTTTCTGAGGGCATACAATACATCATGGCGAGGAACACACACACACACACACACACACACACACACACACACACAGAGAGAGAGAGAGAGAGAGAGAGAGAGAGAGGGAGAGACAGAGACAGAGAGAGACAGAGAGAGACAGAGAGAGACAGAGAATGGATCAAGACCTCAAATCTTGCTCAAGGGATGTACTTCCTCTAGCAAGGCTCTATCTTCCAAAGGTTTCATAGCTTCCCAAAACAGTACCACTAACTGGAAACCAAGTGTTCAAGGACATGAGCTTATGGGAGGCCTTTTAAATTCACCCCACCAAAATGTGGTTCTAGAATTTCTCTTTAAAAGAATATACCGAGAATAATGAAATGAAATAAGAGAATTGTTTTGAGTTTTCTGTGGGGACCCAACTTCCTATACTTATCATATCTCACTTAATTCTCAGAACATTGTGGATCTTGAATGTTGTAGCCTCTTTACATCTTTTTCTCTGTCTTTCTCTCATGTGGAAATAGCAGCTTATTTATTAAGCAGTTTTTAAGCTATAGACCTGGCTCATTGTTTAAAGAGCCCCTCTACTAAAGTTTTAGTAAAGGTGTTAGTGGGCTTAGAGAAACCTCCTTTCATAGAACCTCAGGGAAAATTGTTGTCAGTTATGGTAGTAGTAGAAGAGATGTGCTGGGGTTTGAAGAGACAAGTACAAGTTGAGGTCAAATTACCTCTCTATGGGCTCCACAGTCTCCTGCAGATATGAGCAAAGATGTAGTAATGTTCATTTGAAGAAGGTAGGATATGCAAGATCCTGTGGGTATGAAGGTGAGGAGAGTGAGCTGAGGTATAGGATTGTAAGACATCTGTGTTTAAAGTGTGAGCAGATTGTGATAAACAGAAATTTAGTTTGGAATGGGCAGAGGACCAAAGATGGAAACCTGAGAAATATGAAAGGCAGGGTGAGGAAAGATAGTACCATTGTTTTTTTTTCCACTGAGTAGTACTCCATTGTATAATTGTACCACATTTTCTCCATCTATTCTTCAGTTGAGGGGCATTTAGATTGCTTCCAGGTTCTGGCTATTACAAATAATGCTGCTATGGACATAGTTGAACAGATGTCCTTGTTGTATGAATGTGCATCTTTTGGGTATATGCCTAAGAGTGGAATTGCTGGATCTTGTGTTAGACTGGTTCCCATTTCCCTGAGGAACTGCCATACTGATTTTCAAAGTGGTTGCACTCCCACTGAATATGGAAGTGTGTTCCCCTTTCCCCATATCTTCTCAAGCATAATCTCTCTTAGGTGTTTTTGATTTTTAGCCATTCTGAGAGGAGTGAGATGGTATGTCAGAGTTGTTTTGATTTGCATTACCTGATAGGTAAGGATGGTGAACTTTCTTAAATGTCTTTCTGGGATTTTATATTCCTCTATTGAGAATTCTCTATTTAGTTCTCTACCCCATTTTTTAATTGCATTATTTGGAGTTTTGATGACTAGCTTCTTGAGTTTTTTGTATATTTTGGAAATCAGCCCTCTGTCAGATGTGTGTTTGGTAAAGATCTTTCCCTATTCTGTTGACTGTATCCTTTACCTCACAGAAGCTTTTCTGATGATGTACAGATCAGATACACAGGATGAGGATAAAGTATGGGTTATGTATTTTATTCTGGGAGAAGTCACTTACAAGTGAAAGCAATGACTCATAAGTCCCCCCTCCAAGAATCTACAACCAGGATGGTCTCTGTGACGCGACTGGAACCAAGAGAGAATAAGCCTGTCCTGGACCCCAGACCAAATACTACACACTCACCTACCCACCTGTGACCATGCCCAAACAGGTGTGTTCAGTGCTACAGGTGTGGCTGGGTGGTTCTCTGACTACACTTTTCAATTTCAAGAGGTCTCATTTATTAATTGTTGATCTCACTGTCTTTGCTAGTGGAATTCGTTCAAGGGTATCTCCCACTTTCTCTTCTAAGAGTTTCAGTGTGTCTGAATTTATGTTGACATCTTTGATCCATTTGGGCTTAAGTTTTGTGCATGGCTACAGATATGAATATCTGCAGGCTTCTACACAAAAGCATCCTTTTATGCCAGCACCATTTGTTGAAGTTGCTTTCATTTTCCCGTTGTATAATTTTAGCTTCATTATCAAAAATCACGTGTTCATAGGTGTGTGGGTTAATATCAGAGTTTTCAGTTCTATTACATTGTTTTACCTGTCTGTTTTTTGTGCCAACACCAAGCTGTATTTTTAGGATGATAGCTCTATTATAGGGCTTGAAGTCAGGGATAAGGATGCCTCTGGAAGTTCCTTTATTGTACAAGGTAGTTTTGAGTATCATTGGTCTTTTGTTTTTCCGTATAAAGTTGAGTATTGTTCTTTCAATATTTGTGAAGAATTGTGCTAGGAAGTTAATGGGGATTGCATTGAATCTGAAGGTAGCTTTTGGCAAGATTGTCACTTTTATTAAGTTGATCCTATTTATCTAAGATCATGGGAAATCTTTCCATTTTCTAGTACCTTCTTTAATTTCTTTCTTTAAAGACACAAAATTATTATTGTAGAGGTTTTTGACTTGTTTGGTTAGTGATACTCCAAGATAGTTCATGTTGTTTGTGACTATTGTAAAGGGTAATGTTTCTCTGATTTCTTTCTCAGCCCCCTTTTTGTCTGTATTCAGTAGGTATACTGAATTTTTGAGTTAATCTTTGATCCTGCTACTTTGCTGAAGGTGTTTATCAGCTGTAGGAGTTCCCTGGTAGAGTTTTTTTTGGTTGCTTATGTAAACTATCATATCATCTGCAAATAGTGAAAGTTTGACTCCTTCCTTTCCAATTTGTATCCTCTTGGTCTCCTTTTGTTGTCTTATTTCTCTAGCAAGAACTTCAAGTACAATATTGAAGAGATATAGAGAGAGTGGACAACCCTGTCTTGTTCCTGATTTTAGAGGAAGTACATTGAGTTTCTCTTCATTTAGTTTGATGTTGGCTATTGGTTTGCTGTACATTGCCTGTATTATGTTTAGGTATGCTCCCTGTATCCATGATCTGTCCAAGACCTTTATCATGAAAGGATGCTCAATTTTGTTAAAGGCTTTTTCAGCATCTAGTGCGATGATCATATGTTTTTTTCCTTCAGTTTCTTCGTATGGTGGATTGGTGGATTACATTGATCAGTTTTCATATGTGGAACCATCCCTGCATCTCTGGGATAGAGGGTATTTGATCATGGTGGATTACTATTATTATTTTTTTGATGTGTTCTTGGTGTCAGTTTGCCAGTATTTTACTGAATGTTTTTGCATCAGTGCTTATAAAGGAGGTTGGTCTGTAATTTTCTTACTTAGTTGTGTCATTGTGTGGTTTGGGTATCAGGATAACTGTAGCCTTGAGAAAAGAGTTTGGCAATGTTCCTTATGTTTCTATTGTATGGAACAACTTGAGAAGAATTGGTTTTTAGCTTTTCCTTGAAATTTTGGTAGAGTATTGTGCTGAAACCATCTGTTCTGGGATTTTTTTTGAAGACTTTTGATGACTGCTTTTATTTCCTTAGGGGTTGTAGGTCTATTTAAATTGTTTATTTGGTTTTTATTTGATTTTGGTGTACACTACCTATCTGGAAAACTATCCCTTTCCTTTTCATTTTCCAATTTTGCAGAGTACAGGTTTTTGAAGTATGACCTAATGAGTCTCTAGATTGTTTCATTGTCTGTTGTTGTATTCCCCTTTTAATTTCTGATTTTATTAAGTTGCATATTCTATCACTGCCTTTTGGTTAGTTTGGATAAGGGTTTGTCTATCTCATTGATTTTCTTGAAGAACCAACTCTTTGTTTCATTGATTCTTTGTATTGTTCTGTTTGTTTCTATTTTATTGATTTCAGCCCTCAATTTGATTGTTTTCTGGTGTCTACTCCTCCTGAGTGAGCTTGTTTCTTTTTCATTCTAAAGCTTTTAGGTATGCTGTTAAGTCGCTAGAGTGAGATTTCTCCACTTTCTTTATGTTGGCATTTAGTGTAATGAACTTTAATCTTAGCACTACTTTCATAGGGTCACATAAGTTTGGGCATGTCATGGTGTTATTTTTGTTGACTTTTAGCAGGTCTTTAATTTGTTTATTTCTTTCTTGACCTAGGAGTGATGCAATTGAGGATTTTTCAATTTCCATAGAGTTTGTAGCATTTTTGCAATTTGTGTTGTTGAATTCTAACTTTAAGCTATAGTTATCAGATAAGATACAAAGGGTTGTTCTATTTTTTTAAATATCTGTTGAGGTTTGCTTTGTTACTGAGTATGTGACTGATTTTAGAAAAGGTTCTATAAAGTGCTGAGAAGAGAGTATATTCTTTTGTGTTAAGTCCAGGTTAATCATAACATCTGTTAGTTCTCTTATTTCTCTGTTAAGTTTCTGTCTGCCTAACCTGTTCATTGGTGAGAGTATGGAATTAAAGTCTCCCATATTAATGTGTAGGCTTTGATGTGTGATATAAGCTGTAGTAATGGTTTTTTTTGGTTTGTTTTTTTTGACAAATGTGTGTTCTTGTATTTGAAGTGTAGATGTTCAGAATTGATTCTTCATCTTGATGGATTTTTTCCTGTGATGAATATGTATTGTCTTTCTCCATCTATTTTGATTAAATTTAGTTTGGGGCCTATTTTTTGGCTATATATTAAGATAGGTACACCAGCTTATTTCTTAGATCCATTCATTAGATTGCAAAATCTTTCCCTAACCCCTTACTCTGAGGTAATACCTGTCTTTGAGGTTGAGATGTGTTTCATGTACACAGCAGAAGGGTGGGTCTTGTTTTCTTACCCATTCTGTTAGTCTGTGTTTTTTAGGGGTGAATTGTGTCCACTGACATTAAAGATTATTAATTATTAGTGATTATTAATTTCTGTTATTTTAGGTTTTGGTGGTGGTGTTGATATTGTTTGTGTGTATTTCCCTTCTTTGAGGTTTGCTGGTGTGAAGTTATCTATTGCTTGTGGGTGCAGCTAACTTCCTTGGGTTGGAGTTTTTCTTCTAGTAATTTCTGTAGGGCTGGGTTTGTAGATACATAGTCTTTAAATTTGGTTTTGTCATGGAATATCTTGTTTTCTCAGTTTATGGTAATTTGCTTGGCATAGTAGTCTGGGCTGGCATTCATGGTCTCTTAGTGTTTGCAAAATGTCTGTCCAGGCCCTTCTGGTTTTTAGTGTTTCCATTGATAAGTTAGTTTTAATTCTGATAGGTCTTCCTTTTTATGTTACATTTCCTTTTTTCTTTGCAGCTCTTAATATTCTTTCTTTATTCTTTATGTTTAGTTTTTTATTATATGATGAGGGAACTTTTTTTTTTTTGGTCTAGTTTATTGAATGTTCTGTAAACTTCTTGTACCTTTATAGGCATATCCTTCTTTAGGTTGTATTTCATTGAATATATTTTCTGTGCCTTTGAGCAGGGATTCTTTTATCCCTCTTATTTTTAGATTCGATCTTGTCATGATGTTCCAGATTTCCTGGGTGTGTTTTGTTAAGGATTTGTTGGAATTAGCATTTTGTTTAACCAAAGAATCTATTTCCTTTATCATATCTTCAGTGCCTGAGATTCTCTCATTCATCCATTGTATTATGTTGGTGATACTTGCATTTGTTGTTCCTGTTTGCTTAACCTCATTTTACATTTCCAGAATTCTCTTAGTTATTGTTTTTATTGCCTCTATTTTAACTTTCAAGTCTTGAACTGTTTCCTTTACCTGTTTGATAGTTTTTTTTTCTTCACTTTCTATAAGGGACTTTTTGATTTCTTCCATTTTTTGTTTGCCTTTTCCTCTACTTCTTTAAGTGAATGTTTCTCTTTTTCTTTAGGGGCCTCTATCATCTTGTAGGTTCAGAGGTGGGGGATGGTTGGTGGGAGAGAGTGTTGCTTCCTGGTTGCTGGGTCTGCTGTGGGTCATGGGTAGGGGTAGAGAGTAGGGCCTAGAGAATAGGTCTCTCCAGAGGGGAGCTTAGATGCCCACCTGTACCTTGGGTGGCTGGGTTTGGTTATTTCTCAGTTAGTTACATGTTGTGGTTTCCAATCTCACCCATGCTCTCCACACAGCTCCTTGCAGCAGCACTGGCAGCACAGCATACAGAACATTGGAGCCAGCTCCTTTTCCTCAGTCTGCTTTCTTAAACAACTCAGGACCACCAGCGAAGGGATGACATATTCCTCCATGGTAAGGATCCAATCACATAAATTATTATTCATTGAAATACACTACACACTTTCTTATAGCCAAGTTGATGGGGACATTTTTTCAGCTGAGTTTTCTCTCCAAACAACTCAACCCTGTGCTAAGACAACAACAAATGAAGGAAAGCCAACCAACCAGTAGAGTGCATATGTGTGTGTGTGTGTAGGTCAATGTCATTTCTCAGATGCCATCTACATTGCTTGTTGAGTAAGAGTCTCTTATTACCCTAGTACTTAGCCAGTAGGATGACTGGCCAACAAGTTCTAGGGATATGCCTATCTTCACCTCCTCAGTGGTAGGATCAGAGAGCACCCATGCTCTCCAGACTGGTTTTAAAAAGGAAAGACAAAAATAGTTTCACAGAATTGGTTTTAGGTCTTCAATCCTGCAAAGCAAGCAGGTACCAGCATTAGTTTTAAAAAAATAATATATGCCTTCCATTGTAGATGAATTGCATTTTGGGATGGCTGGCACTTCAGAGTGGCCACAAATCTTGTATTTGAAATTTTTTTGTGATTGGAGCAGACACAGCAGATGGCCATCTTCAGTGTGTGATAAACTTGTTAGTCATCTGGTCAAGTATCCCTGAGCAGAAAGCCCATCATCTTCACAGTTATTGAAACCCATGGGAAAAAAGGTTTCCACTCCCAGAATATGCATGTGATTATGTAATATTAAGTGTTCAGGAGCTCAACTTTTAGCAATGGTCTTGAGCTTTACTTGCTTCCTTTGTTTCAGGAAATGCTTTATCTCCACAAGAAGAAAACTTTCAGCACCCTTCCAGGACAGATGCTAGACAGGTGCTATGTTGAGCAGGTTGGGGAGGAGGGGGTTGGATCTCCTTGCAGAGTATCAGCCAGCGTTAGTGTTTAAAAGCCCCTGTTTCTGGAAATGTATGAATTGAGGAGCCATGTGCTGTTCACCAGTAAGCAGCAATGCTTCCCTATTCATTCTGCTGCTTAACTATCAGCTTTCTTGTTACTTCTTTTTTTACTTCCTGTTGACTTCATTGGCTTATGCATATTTGCTTTTTCTTAAAATTAATGTTTAGACTTAGCATACTAAAAACCACATACTTCATTATGATATTTTCATATGGAGAGTTGTTATCTCCACTTTCCTCCCCCTCTTCCCTTGAAACCCTCTTTTGCCACTCCACTGTCAGTCCTCCTCCTTGATACCTCTTTATGCTTTCATGCCATGTGTTTCCCATTAGCCTCTCCTTCTCTCTTATTCTTCTTTTGTAGATTACATCCTCCCCTGTTATGGCTCTTTTTCTAGTTATAACACACACACACACACACACACACAAACACACACATTCTACATGAGAGAAAACATGTAGTTTTTATTCCTTTATTATTTTTAGACAATATATACTCAGGCTAGCTTAAAACTCATCTCTGATCTTTGGCCTCTTCCTCTCCTAGTGTGAGATACTTTGTCTGGTCCTCTTTTATCAATAAAATTTTTTATTACCTCCTGCAACTCAGGGAACATCATTTAAGAGAGAGCACAGAGAACACAGGAACCAGAGGATAGGGGGATTTGTTGTAAAAAGATGTCTTCTTAGCTCTTGCACTCAAAAACTTATTGCATTTGTGGTTATCTGCAGAGATCTGGACAAGATTCAGCCTGCCAATGTTTTATAATGAACAGGAGAGAGGCTCATGAGATCCCCATGACTCCGAGAGATTATTGACAGTTAACTGTTGCTGAGATAGGAGCTGTCAGTTTTTTAAACAACTGCTCATTCATTCTGGGACAGGAAACTCTAAATGCTGTAAGCCAGACATAAGAAACAGACTTATTGAGAAGAAGGTTTCTGAGGTTGGGGGTGGGATGTAAAAATTATTTTTGGTCATTGTAAAAATGTATGGAACTTTTAAACAAGAACTACTTTACTTTCATTTTGAGGCATCCTTGCCATCTCCAGCTGATGCCCTGTTTTCTCTTATAAACAACATGCATCTTTCAGGCTTAGATGCTGCCTTTCAGGAAATCTTCAAACAGTTCTGGCTAGCAGTCCAGGACGGCATTGTAGAATTTTGTTTATTCCCTCTCCTTTTTTTTTTTTTGTTTGTATGACAGGGTCTCCCTATATATCCTTGGATGTTCTGAAATCTACTATGTAGACCTGGCTGGCAGGCTGGCTTTGAACTTATGGAGATCTGTTTGCCTCTGCCTCTAGAGTGCTGGAATGAAGGTGTGCACTTACCATTCTTGATCTTTCCACAGTCAGAAGAATTGCTTAGTCATGAGCAGACTATCCTACCAAGGGAAGGGGGTGACATCGGTCTCTTTCAACTTCATGTCATCTCAGTGTATGCGTATTTGGAAATTCCAGTTGACTTCTTGATTTGCTATTAAGTACCATTCTGAACTAGAGCCACACTGCTTATGCAGGGAGCCTTCTGTTGTTTGCTATTTTCTTTGACTGCAAGCACCACATTCTAGAAGTGCCTACCTCCCAGACTAATCACAGGACTCTAAACTTAACCCAAGAAGCATGTCCCTAGTGAACCTGCTGAGAAGAGAATGGCACTTCTGTGGAGAGCTCTCTTTCTGCTGTGACAATCTCTGACATTCTTCCTTTGTTTTTACTTCTGCCCCTACAGGTTTCTTCATTTCAAATAGTCTTTGAACAGCCATCAAAACTCCTAAAATTTCTCCTCAGTGATTGTATGTATGTATGTATGTATGTATGTATGTATGTATGTATGGATGTATTAAACTACCTCCAGCACACCAGGTCTTCAATCCCTGGTGTTGTGGCTTTATAGATTTGGATATTCTGACAAAATGTACCAGAATGGTGGTTTCATTTTGTGTCACTCACACACACACACACACACACACACACACACACACACACACACACACACAAATAACCTTGCTAGAGAACAATTTATTGAAAAGCAGGTCTAAGCACCTCAAACACATCATGGATGTTTATAGTTACAGATTTTTATGAATCCAGCTTTCCTTATATATAATAGACTCTTCAAATTAAAGGAAAATTTTGACATGGTAAAAACATGTTACTCTTTGATAAAAATTAGTCCTTTATTTTCCCAGACTGTTCTAGTTTTTTTCTTGAAAGGAATATTTTATACCACATTTTCTTCCCTTTCTCCTCTCTATCCACACAATTATATGGCCAGAAGGTACTCAAAAAAATACTCATTTAACACTCAAAGTTGTCCCTAATAATGGCAGTGCTGGTGACAATGTCCTATGATGAGCACCAAGTTCTAATATTCAGGACTCTGGGTAAACAGAAAATTAAACTCAGCATTCCTCAGGGATCTCCTAAGGTTGGTTTCTGATTACCAAAAAACCAATGCTTCACTTGTGGGAAAAGTTACCTAATTCCTGATAAATCCTGACAGCATTATCAGCTTAAAAATCCACCCTGCTGACTATGATGTAAAATTTACTTGTTTTCCTGCAAAATTCTCATCCTCTATTCTCACAGGCAGCCTGACAACTTACTTTCTCAAGTAAACTTTTCCTCCTGCTCATAAAGTGGTCCAGTTTGGTGGTTTTAGTTGACTCTCACCTAAAGAACCATGCAGACAGATAAGGGGTTCACAACTGGTGAGTACCAGCCCCTCTAGGGGTTGAACAATCATTTTTCCCCCACAGGCATCCCATATCACATATGCTATATATATGATATTTGCCTTACAGTTGATAACAGTAGCAAAATTAGTTATGAAGTAGCAACAAAAATAGTTTTGTGGTTGGGGTCACAACATTAGGAAGGTTGAGAACCACATGGAATAGACACAGGAATCTGGAAAAAGAACGTCTTTACACATAAAATAACGTTGTCTTCCTGGCTGCCATTCTTTGGCTCCAACTCCCATCTACCACCTTGTCCTCTCAGTTGGGTTAGTTTACAATATTCTCCTTTCTAATTTGTCATATCTCATCAAGGTTCAGCATCAGCCTTCCCCACTAGAGGTGAATCCCACAGAAAGGACTATGTCTAGCTTATTTTTCGATCTTTGCCAGAGACTTTAACAATATGTAGCACTTAGGAAGCGCCTGGGAACTATTGAGTAAAGACAAATGAGCATGGGGCATCTTTTGCAGAGATGCCCATAACACAGCATCATGCTGCTTTGCAATGAGATATTCTAATACAAATAGTTCATTCTCATGAAAAGACCATGGAAATATACTGAAGACAGTGAAGGAATATGGCAGAATGAGTTTACATTGCACTGTGTCCCTACAGAATAATGTGGCCAGACTAATTTCTCTCCTATTACTGGTGGATACTCCCAGGGAAAGAAGCAAGGCCAGTGATGCAATTTAATTTTGTAAACATGCTTATTGCTGAATGATGTTTGATAGGACCATAATCCTATTTATATTCCTGGGTTAAGATTGCATATGATAACCATCCTAGTTTGTGTCACTGTTGCTGTTGCTAAAACACTGACTACAACCAACTTGAGGAAGGAAAAAACTAATTTCAATTTCAAGGCAAGATCCTGGATAAAGAAACTAGAATGGACCACAGGGGAATGTTTTTTTGCTTGACATTCCTAATGTATATGAGACCCACTTCCCCAAAGATGGCATTATCCAAAGTGGAATAGACTCTCCGACACTAATTAATAATTAGGAAAATTCCCTACAGACATGCTCAGAGGCTTTGGTGGTTTGAATGAAAATTGCCCCCATAAGATCACAGAATACACTGAATGCATCAGGAGGTGTGGACTTGTTTGTCAGAGACCTTGAGAATTACAGCAGATAACAATTAGTACTCAGATGTCAACCCACCAGAGAAATAATTCTTGAATGGAGGTTAATCTTGTCTAGGCAAGGCCTGCAAGACTTTGCTAAAGTAGCTGGGTGTCTCGCTAATACCTGCACTGTAGTTTGTAATCTCATGCGATGTGTATATGTAATCTCATGTTTACATCTCAATCTTATGAGCACACATATTTGTGGATAGTGAGGAAGACAATTTTTCATTTATGTGTATAATTTCAATATATAGAAAATATACTAGGACATGCTTCATAACTAGAGTCTATTTGTCACACAAGGACTGTAGACATTTAAAAGCTTGCTTTGTTGCTTTTGCTCAGACTAACTGCACACAATTAGCTCACTTTTACTTCAGAGTAAGTTCAAACCAGACTAAAGGTTTTTTTGTTTGTTTGTAAATAGATCATAAATTTAAAACTTAGGTATTTACAAGGTTAGAGTTACAGGTGTCCAATCAAGTTTGCTATACAAAGCACCCTAAAAAGAGCATGCTATTTCTTTGCTTGCCAAGTCTAGCTGATAAAAGACCGATGGATAATGTGCCATCAGGTTCTGATCATAGTCTTACTCCCATAACCTTGAAACCTTCGTTAGACACGGTAAATGGCTCAGCTACTTATCACTTTTATCATTTTATCACTTATCCTAGGAAAGTGCTTTTTTTTTTTTTTTTTTTTTTGACTAATGAGAGGTAATTCTTGTAGGGTTGTTTTTGTTTTTTTTGTTTTTTTTTTTTTTTGCCTTTTTTTTCCTTTGTAGCTTCAAGTATCCTCTGTAAGAGAGTTTTAAGGCTTAGAGGAGAAGTAGGTAGGGGGATTAGAATTAGGACAGGAAAATTACAATAGAGGCAGAACAATAAAGAGACTGACTCAGAAAAGCACAGAGTGAGTTTGTTTACCCTCAGATACACTTGCTGTAGTGTCCAGTGTAAATCATGAAGAGAGCCTTGGGACTGCACCCCAATAGGTTCTCATTACTTGTTGGAGTAGGTGTGGCCTTGCTGGAGTAGGTGCGTCTTTGTTGGGGTAGGTGTGGCTTTGTAGGAGGAAGTGTGTCATTGGGTACGGAGTCTCTCTTCCTGCTGCCTGCAAGTCCAGATGTAGAATGCTAAGCTCCTTTTCCAGTACCACATCTGCCTGTGTGCCATCATGCTTTCCCCCAATGCCGATAATGGACTAAACCTCTGAAACTATAAAAGCAGGCCACAATGAAATGGCTTCCCTTTACAAGAGCTGCTGTGGTCATGGTGTCTCTTCTCAGCAACAAAATACTGACAAAAGCCCGAAGTAGTGCCTTGTTTGAGTAGGTGTGGCTTTGTAGGAAGAGGTGTGATACTGGGTGGGCTTTGAGGTTTCAAAATGCAAGCCAGGTGTAGGCTTTCTCTGTCTGTAACTTTCAGATCAGATTTGCGCTCTTAGCTCCAGCTCCAGAACTATGCCTGCCTGCTGAATGCTTCCAGATGTGATGATCATGGACTAACTCTCTAAAATTGTAAGCAAGCCCCCATTTAAATGCAGTCTTTTGTGTTCACTGGATTAGGGTGTTTTGTCATAACAATAGAATAGTAACTATTGCAAAGGTCAATTTAATGAAGGCAATGTCTCAATTGTGGTTTCCACTTTCCAGATTTTCAAGCTGACAACAAAGATTAGCCATCTTAGTAACCAAATTTAGAGTATATGGATTTATATGACATAATTTTCTGTGTAATATCTTCTACAGTACATAAAAGGGAGGGTTTTTATAACCCTAGTATTTCCTACTCTATAGAGAAGTTTCAGTTTACCTCAGTAGATGTCTCACAGCTACTCTGGGCTAGGTAACACATGTCTGATATTAGAAGTATCCAAGGAACCTTTGTGTTATCTCAGAACCCTGCTACTCAACATTTACTGGTGTTTGATTACTTGTACCCTTAAAATTACCACGAAATCTTGATGTTGGTAAAACATTTGGTAAATAAAACGGAAATAAAACCAGACCATGGTAGACAACAGAATGTCACACAGAGCATTTATTGTTTCCAGTTGCACTACTGGATTTGCATAAATTTATCTCTTGGAGTTTTATCTTCAGTATTCTGAGACTTTTTTTTAAAATGGGGATCATTAAAAAGTTAATTTAAAATAAGATTAAAGGTTGGACTTACAATTTAGTAGTATAATATTTGCTTATCCTGTATGAGTCCAGTCACTAGCAGTAACATATGTACACACACAACACATACATGCAAACACATATGTATACATACACACACAGAGCCAAGCACATACTCACACATTCATAAACACACACACAGACACACATATATACACACATACATGTACATACACAGGTGTGGTTTGAAGGAAAATGGCTCCCAAAGATAGTGACACAAGTAGGAGGTGTGGCTTTGTTGAAATAGGTATGTCCTTGTAGGAGGAAGTGTATCCCTGTGGGGATGGGGCTTGAGGTCTTTTTTGCTCAAGTTATCCCCAGTGTGACAGACTACTTCTTTTGCTTGAGGGTCAAAATGTAGTTTCTTCTCTGGCATCATGTCTGCCTGTGCACCTCCATGTCCTATCATGAAGATAATGGACTAACCTGAAACTGCAAGCCACCTCAATTAAATATTTTCCTTTGTAAGAGTTGCTGTGGTCATGGTGTCTCTTCACAGCAATAAACACCCTAACTAAGATAACAGGTGTGTGCATATGCACCCATGCACATAAGTACATGCAGATACAGACATATATGCATACACACATGGTAATGAGCATGGGCTAAATCATATATTATGGGAATTATATGTGATCCTGATAAATAAAGGGCTTTTGAGGACATAATGAGAGAACAGCCACCTGTGACCAGGGAGGTGTGCCTTGGAAGAAAGCAACCTTGTTATCACCTTCATTTTGGACTTCTAGCTTTTAGAATTTTGACAAAGTAAATGTCTGTTGTTAAGAATGAGAAGTATGTGCCTTTAATTATGTAGCACAAAGACTCCTTCAGATGGAAAGCAGGGCTTTGGATCTTTTGTATATTTACTCATAAGACACACTAGTGAGATGAAGCCTTTTGTTTTTTTGTGTCTCTCTTCTGAAATTGAGACCCAAAATTCCTTTTGACTTTAGTTCACAGAAATACAACTGATAAATCTAGCAATTTCTTCAATCTATGAGGTAGAGGAATTCTAGCAAACAGGCTTTTTCTGTGTTGATTCACTTTGTACATGCTACTTGAACCCACAGGGGAAATTTTGTGTCTACAATGAATGTAATAAATCATCCTAATGGCATTTTGGGAATATGATTAAAAAATGAGTAAAAAGATATCAGTGTCTACCTGGAACTTAAGGATGTATTTACTTTGCTGTGTAGTTACTAAAGTGGATCCTCAACAGTTCCATTTAATTAGTTTCTAGTCACCCCCTCTCTGCCTGAAAGCTCTGTAAAATGTGACATATCTAGTTGTCTCAGTAGACTCTACCTGACTGCTCTACATGAAAATGAAGATTTCACTATCATCTTAAATGCTGGGTTTCCCCCAATGTGAATTTGAAGGGTTTTCAACTATTTCACTTAATGCTTCAGTTTGGAAAATGTGTATTTTACCACAAATGTAGCAGAGGGGAGCCACTCTACTGTTATGTCAAAGAGCACAGAGAATTCAAAATATTGTATTATATCCCACTCTTTTCCTGCTCACTAATCATGAGCCTGAACATTTTGAAGCATTCTTAGAGATGCATGTTTGAGTTGGCACTCTAATTTCTGAAGTGGCTTAGACATGGAATTGTAGTAGGCACCATGTTTCTTTGATTAGTCACCACTCAATTCTGGGACCAGATGAGGCACAATCAAGTAAGAGAAATTTGGAGCTCACAGCACTATTCATAAATCTATGATGTCTAATATTCTTGTAAGCTTGACTGGATTTAGAATAATTTAGGAATACACCACTGCTACTACTTCAGTGTCATGTCTGTCTATATGCTACCATGCTGCCCATCAAGATGATAATTAACTGAAGTTCTGAAACTATAATTAAATGTTTTCTTCATAAGAGTTGCTGTGGTCTTGACAATATAAACTCTAAGACAGGAGGGAAGACTTATGAATATGGGTGGCACCATAATATTACCTGGGATTTCTGAGTGAAGAAAAAGGGAGAAAGGAGGAAGTGAGCAGAGTATGTTTTTTTCCTCAGGGATTTCTGAATATGAATTTATGTGACCAGCTGTTTCATGCTATTACCCCATGCTTTCATCACCTGGAAGGTCTTAATCCATGAACAAAATTACTCTTTTCTCCCAAGATCCTTTTGCAGAGGTTTTGTCACAGCAGTGAGATAAGTTAACTAATATAGCACCTCACTTTTGGTTTTATTTTTAAAATAGTTTGAGGCCTTTGAAGAAAAAAGTGGAAAAAAGACATTAAAAAATGAAAAGGCATCCATTTTTTTCATGAAATGATAGAATTAATTGTAGGAGAAACTGTGGCCAGCATATCCAAGCTGCAGTCACCCTGTTCCTAGTGCCCAGGCCAGCCAGAATGCATAGCAGGCACTTCCTGAGGCAAGCTGGCAAGCCAGCCTGCCTCAATGCCCAGAGATGCTGCCAGAGAGACACCTGATCTAGAGACACCAATGGGAAAAGGGCATGCAACAGAGTCAGTGCCTGAGTCAATGGGACCTGGGTGGGGGGGTGTATAAATACAGGCCTAACTTTCTGAATAAATGCATCTGCAGCGTGCTCTGCTACTCACTGACTCCCATGGTGCCTGAGTCATTGATACTGCATCTTCTCACCTTCTCCTCCAAGGAGAGTCTGAGTAGGGTATCCTACAACAATTAATATTGTGAAAATTACCATTTTATCAAAAGCCATTTACCGATTCATTTAAATCCTAATCAAAATGTCCATTTCACTCTTCACAGGAAAACAAAACAAAACAAAAACCCCAAAGGGGGAAAAGAAAACAACCCAAGCTATCCTAAAATTCATATAAAAACATGAAGGACCACAGATAGTCAAAATAATTCTGAGCAAAAGGAACAAAGCTGGAGGGATTCTATTCCCAATGTCAAAATATATTACAGAGCCTCCAAGAGACATGCAAAACATTATAAGATATTGCTATTGCCTTAGGTTGCTCCCATATATGGAAGTAAGGTCCAATTGCTGAAGACACCTTGCACTCAGGCCTCTGAGCTGCAACTGATCTGAAAGCCATTTCTCTGAACTAGATTTCATGGTACCAGAAGGTCCAAAGGAGGGAGCCATCAACAGTTCTACTCTGCTATGACACCTATGAACCACAACAATGACCATCCCAGCTCAATAGTCTTAAGGGTATAATAGCAGCATGCATACCTTACTGATAACCAGCTATTGTTTTTCTAAGACATGTTTTTTTGAGTAGCCTTGGCTGTCCTGGAACTAGCTCTGTAGACAAGGCTGGCCTGGAACTCAGTTGTTGAGATTAAAGTCATGCACCACATCAGCTCTTTAAATGGACTTGAGACACATTCAACAAAAGAGACATTAACTCTGAGAAGGTTGTATTTATGCATTTGAGAATACACACACACACACACACACACACACACACACACACACACACACCCCAACAATTATTGAAAAGTGGAGCCGTGAATTTGAGAGGCAGAAAGGCACAGAGGGAGAAAAGGAAAGAGAGAAATGGTGTTATTATATTTTTTTTTTCTATCTTGAGCAGTGCAGAACAGAGAAGTTGTAGAAGAAGCTCTCGTGGGGAGTGTTTTATTTTTTGCAGATTTTCCTTTCTGAATTGCCCAAAATTATCAGAATTTTGAACTGATAATAGAACATCTTAGGAGTCAAGCTCTGAACACTAAACAGAATTATAGAAATAGACATCAAGAGCCACTTGATTGTCTAACTTTCAAACATTATCCTTTCAGATTCTAGGGAATGATTTGCAGGGGTATTTAGGGATAGTTCCTGAGGGAAAGTACAAAGGTTTGTTCTTCCAGTAACAATCTACAAGGGTCCTGGGCCTGTAAGGTATTTGTTTTCCTGACAGGTGACCTGGAAAATTGCCTGAGCTATCAATTCTTTGCTCCAGTCACTTCAGTGGGGGTTTGTATGACACCTGGGAGTTCCAGTTCTTGTGTCAGAGTTAAGTTTGGATAAAAAAGTGTATCAACATGAATAAGAACCTTTTCTTGTTGGAGTTTCTTTGCCCACAAGGCCCCAAATAATGACATGGAGACTTATTATTAATTATGAAATTTTGGCCTTTAGCTTAGATTTGTTCCTAACTACTTTTTATAAGTCAAATTAATCTGCTTTTATTAATCTACATTTTACCACAGTCTTTTTATCTCTCTTCCATTCTGTATGTCTAATTCACTCCATGTCTTGCTGGTGTTTCCCTCACATTCCTAGATTTATTCTGAGTTCCTCTTTCTTCCCAGAGTTCCAAATATCCTCTCCTGCCTACCTATGGGCTATTTTGCTCTTTATTAAACCAATGAAAAGGTGCATTAGGTAGAAAAACATCTTTAAAGTGTACAAAAAGATTACCCCACAACAATATTTTCTTTCTGTGAAAAATTACTGCTCTTAAAAAGGAAGTAGAAGTTCTCTCAATGCTAAGTGGCTAAGATATCTGATGTGATTGAAAGAAATAAATAATAAACAGAAAGAGAAATGTTTTGATGAAGTGTGGAGGCTTAATACTGAGTGGAAGATTTGTACATAGTAAAAAGCAATGAGCACACATTTTAGCTTATGTTATGGTGTAGGTAGGCAGTCCTTCCTAGAAAGAAGTATTTGGATGCTATGAAAAAAATGATAGCATTCTGAGCAGCACTGAATGATCAGTATGAAAATATGTGGATAAGCCTAAAATAATACCAAGGAAGAAGAAATACTTTATGGCTACGTGTGATGTTTGGACAACATAGTCATAGAATGTATGTGGAGTAGTGTTTGCAATTCTGACATGGTGAATTGACTATTGCTCCGTTGTTTTGGAGCAGGCATATGAGATATGACACAGAATTGTCACGAATATATCACATGCCATCAATTCTGATAAATTATGAGAGGTTGTGTTTATCAAAGAAGACTTAGGGAAAATAATGACATAGAAGTTTTACAGGTTATGCCCTGATGGATAAGGATGTTTAGCACTTTTTTAAGTGTATTTCAGTCGTTTTGGATTCCTCTATTGAGAATTCTCTATTCAGTTCTGTACCCCACTTTTTAATAGGGTTATTTGGTGTTTGGTGACCAGTTTCTTCAGTTCATTTTATATTTTGAAGATCAGCCCTCTGTTAGATGTAGGGTTAGTGAAGATCTTTTCCCAGTCTGTGGGCTGCTGTTTGGACTTGTCAACTGTGTCCTTTGCCTTAGAGGAGTTTCTCAGTTCGAGGAGGTCCCTTTTATTAACTGTAGATCTCAGTGTCTGTGCTACTGGTGTTATGTTCAGGAAGCAGACTTCTGTAACAATTTGTTCAAGGATACCGTCCATTTTCTCTTCTAAGAGGTTCAGTGTGGCTGGATTTATGTTGAGGTCTTTGATCCATTTGGACTTGAGTTTTGTGCGTGGCGATAGACATGGGTCTATCTGCAGTATTCTACACACTGTCATCCAATTGTGCCAGCACCATTTGTTGAAGATGCTCCCCCCCCATTGTATTCCTTTAGCTGTTTTGTCAAGACTCAGGTGTTCATAGGTGTGTGGGTTAATATCAGGATTTTTGATTTGATTCCATTCGTCTACCTGTCTATTTTTGTGCTAATACCAAGGTGTTGTCAGGACCATTGCTCTGTAGTAGAGCTTGAAGTTAGGGATGGTGATGCCTCCTGAAGTTCTTTTATTGTACAGGGTTGTTTTGGCTATCCTGGGTCTTTAGTTTTTCCATATAAAGTTGACTATTATCCTTTCAAGGTCAGTGAAGAATTGTGCTGGGATTTTAATGGGGATTGCATTGAATCTGTAGATTGCTTTTGATAAGATTGTCTTGTTTACCATGTTTATCCTACCTATCCAAGAGCATGAGAAATCTTTCCATTTTCTGGTATCTTCTTTAATTTATTTCTTTCAAGACAAAGTTCTTGCTATATAAGTCTTGCACTTGTTTGGTAAGTATTACCCCAAGATGCTTTATGTTGTTTGTGGCTACTGTAAAGGGTGATATTTCTCTGATTTCTGTCTCAGCCCCTTTGTCGTCTGTATATAGTAGGGCTACTGATTTTTTTGAGTTTATTTTGTATCCTAATTTGCTGAAGGTATTTAGAGCTGTAGGAGTTCCCTGGTAGAGCTTTTTGGGTCACTTATAGAAACTATCATATCATCTGCAAATAGTGACAGTTTGACTTCTTCCTTTCCAATTTATATTCCCTTGGTCTTCTTTTGTTGTCTTATAGCTTTAGCTAGAACTTCAAGTACACATTTCAAGAGATATGGAGAGAGTTAGCAGCCTTGACTTGTTCCTGAATTTAGAGGAGTAACGTTAAGCTTCTCTACAGTCAGTTTGATGTTGGCTGTTGGTTTACTGTATATTGCTTTTATTATGTGTAGGTATGTTCCTGTTATTCCTGATCTCTCTAAGACCTTTATGATGAAAGGGGGTTGAATATTTTTAAAGGCCTTTTCAGCATCTAGGGAGATGATCATGTAGTTTTTCTTTTTCACTTTGTTTATATGGTGGATCACATTGATATATTTCGTATGCATACCTGGGATGAACCCTACTAGGTCATGGTAGATGATTTCTCTGATGTGTTCTTGGATTTGATTTGCAAGTATTTTATTGAGTATTTCTGCATCAATGTTCATAATGGATATTGGTCTGTAGTTCTCTTTCTTAGTTGTGTCTTTTTGTGGCTTGGGTGCCAAGGTAATTGTGGCCTCGTAAAAGGAGTTTGGTAATGAATCATCTGCTTCTATTGTGTGGAACAATTTAAGGAGTATTGGTATTAGCTCTTTTTTGAATTTCTGGTAGAATTTTGCACTGAAGCCATCTGGCCCTGGGCTTTTTTTTGGTTTTGAGGCTTTTGATGACTGCTTTTATTTCATTAGGGGTTATAGGTCTATATATGCTGCTTATCTGTTCTGGATAATTTTGGTAAGTGATATCTATCCAGAAATTTGTTCATTTCTTTGAATTTTCAAATTTTGTGGAGTACAGGTTTTCAAAGTATGACCTGAAAATTGTCCCTCAGTGTTCACATTTGCATTTCTGATTTTGTTGATTTGTATGTTCTCTCTCTGTTTTTTTGTCAGTTTGGATAAAGTTTGTCTATCTTGTTGTTGTTCCCGAAAAGCCAACTCTTTGTTGCATTGATTTTTTTTTGTATTGTTTTCCTGGTATCTACTTTATTGCCCTCAAATTAATTATTTCCTGGTATCTCCTCTTCCAGGGTGAGTTTGCTTCTTTTTGCTCTAATGCTTTCAGTTGTGCTGTTAATCCTTCATATGGGTACTTAATGAAATGAATTTTCCTTGTAACACTGATTTCAAAGTGTCCCATAAGTTTGGGTATATTGCTTCTCCATTCTTGTTGAATTCTAGGAAATCTTTAATTCCCTTTTTTTCCTTCCTTCACCCAGGAATAATACAATTGTGCATTGTTCAGTTTCCATGAGTTTGTAGGGTTTCTGCATTTTGTGTTGTTGAATTCCAACTTTAAAGTATGGTGGTCTGATATGATACAGGTGGCTGTTTCAATTATTTTGTATTTGTTGAGTTTTGTTATGTTGCCTAGCATGTGGTTGATTTTAGAAATGGTTCCATGTGGAGTGAGAAGAAAGTATATTCTTTTGTGTTTAGATAGAATGTTTTATAGAGGTCTATTAAACCCAATTGGGACATAACTTCTGTTAGTTCTTTTGTGTCTTTGTTAAGTTTCTGTCTGTTGGTCCTGTCTAGTTGTGAGAATGGGGTGTTGAAGTCTCCCACTATGAGTGTGTGAGGTTTTATGTGAGCTTTGAGTTTTAGTAGCTTTTCTTTTATGAATGTGGGTGCCTTTGTATTAGTGGTGTAGCTGTTCAGAATTGAGACTTTGTGCTGATGGATTTCTTCTGTGATGAATAGGAAATGACCTTCTTCATCTCTTTTGATTGATTTTGGTTTGAAATCTAACTTGTTAGATATTAGTATAGTTACACTTGCTTGCTTCTTGGGTCTATTTGATTGAACGTTCTTTTCCCAACCCTTTACCCTGTCTTTGAAGTTCAGATGTGTTTCTTGTATGTAGCAGAAGGATGGATTCTGTTTTCGTATCCAGGCTGTTAGCCTGTGTCCTTTTATAGGTGAGTTAAGACCATTAATGTTGAGGGAAAATAAGAACCATTGATTGTTAATTTTTGATTTTTTAGATTTGTCTTTGGTGGTGGTATTGTGAGTATATTTGCCCTGCTTTTACTTTTGTGTTCTGGTGAAGTGGGATTATCTATTGCCTATGTTTTTGTGAGTATAGTTAACTTCCTTGTATTGGATTTTTCATTCAGAACTTTCTGTAGGGCTGGTGTTGCGTCTACCTCGGCCAGCAGGGAAACAAGACCACGACTTCTCTTCAAGAAGTTTATTCAGAAACCTTGTACATCAGCTTCTGCCTCTCCCAGCCCCAGCAAGCCCTTAAATGTGCTCTCAAAGCCCAATCAGCTCATGCCACCTGGTGATCCCAAATAGGCCACAGAAGGAGGAAGCGCACCAGATGCATCAAGCACTTCCAAATAAGGCTTGTTTACAGCTAAGCTTGAACTACCTGGCATCCAGCCAGGTGCCATCTTGGGGCTGTGGCTTCTCACAGGCTGGAGTTGTGGATATGTATTGTGAAAATCTGGCGTTGTCACTGAATATCTTGTTTTCTCCATCTACAGTGATTGAGAGTTTTGCTGGGTATAGTAGCCTGGGCTGGCATCCATGGACTCTTACTTAGTACTTGTAGAGCATTTATCCAGCAACTTCTGGCCTTTTGAGTTTCCATGGAGAATGGTCGGTGTAATTTTGATAGGTTTGCCTTCATATGTTACCTGGCCTTTTACCTTTAGTGCTCTTAATATTCTGTTATTCTTTCATTATTATTTATGTTTGGTGTTTTGATTATTATGTGGTGAGGGAACTTTTTTTTTTGTGGCCCAGTCTATTTGGTGTTTGTTATGCTTCCTGTACTTTCAAAGGCATGTTCTTTGAAAGGTTTGGAAAAATTTTCTTCAATGATTTTCTTGAATATGTTTTCTGCACCTTTGGGCTGGGCTTCTTTTTCTTCTTCTTCTATGCCTATTATTCTTAGTTTTGGTCTTTTCACAGTGTCCCAAATTTCCTGGATGTTTTGTGTTAAGGATTTGTTGGATTTAAGATTTTTTTTTTGGTAGGTGACTCTATTTCCTCTAGTTTATCTTCAGTGCCTGAGATTCTCTCTTCCATCTCTTGTATTCTATTGGATATGTTTGCATCTGTAGTTCCTGATTATTTATCCAGTTATTCTATTTCCAGCATTCCCTCAGTTTGTGTTTTCTTAATTGTCTCTATTTCAGTTTTTAAGTCTTGAACTGTTTGAATTGTTTCTTCATCTGTTTAATTGTTTTTCTTCATTTTCCTTACTTTCTTTAAGAGATTTGTTCATTTCTTGCATTTTGTTTTTTGCTCAGTCTTTTCCTCTATTTCTTCCAACTTTACATTTGTTTTTTTTTTCCACTTCTTTAAGGGATTTTCTCAGATTGTCTTTGTGGGCCTCTATCATTTTTATGAAGTTATTTTTTTAAGTCATTTGTTCTGTTTCATCTGAGTTGGTGTGTTCAGGTCTAGTTGGTATAGAGTTCCTAGATTCTGATGATGTCATGCTTGTCTTTCTGTTGTTGGGTGTTTTCTCGTATTGCCATCTTCCCATTGCTTCTTCCAGTGGGTACAGGTGGAGTCTCTCTCTCTCTACCCTGCTCTCCTGGTGGGCATAGGTGGGTCAGGAGTTTGAAGTCTATAACTCTGGATGTCCCAAGCTCTCTAGGAGTCCTCTTCTCCAGCAGAGGATCAGGAATGGTATCCAAAGATCAGGTGCATGTGGCCTCAGTGTGGTCCCTTGTAGATAGGCTGGTCCAATGTGCTCTGTGCAGATCCAGGATGTATCATGGAGGTGGAGGGTTTGTTGGACTAGCACTCTGGCCCAATGCTCAACCAGAGCAGTGGAGCAGTGGGCTCAGTAGGACACAGGGTGTGGGGAGGGCAGGCTCTGGGTGGTGTATGGGGCAGAGTACTAGGACTGTCTGTTGACTGTATTCTTATATGTTGGACTACCTATCTTTTCTTGCAGTGCTTATTTGTAGAGACTCTCCCTCTTATGGTGGGTAAGGGACCAAGTTTCTCTTCTGGTGGGTGCAAGTAGGTCCAATACTGCAATGGCTCTTCTACTCCAGTGGGTGGTGGTGGGACTCCTCTGAGGTGCAAGGCAGGACCAGGACACTGGCAGACTCTGTGTGGGCTGGTATATTAGGATGAGATCCCCGAATGTAGTCCTCAATTCTCATTCCTCAGGATGCTCTGAGGATGTCAGTAGAAGGTAGGTTAGAAACAGGCTCACACTTATCCTGTTCCATGGATGGAGGTGGGACAAGGATGCTGGACAGACTCTGGTCAGGCAGGATCCCTTGCATGCAGTCCTCAGTTGTCCATCCCCAGGATGCTCCGAGCAGGTCATTGACTCTGTGTTTCATTTTTATTATATTTTATTTTTGTTCTAAAAGTGTGGTGATGTTAGAAATAGAATGCGAACACAATGCAATTAAGGGTGTGAGGATATTACTAGTTCAGAGTTGAAATTGTATGAAGTATATTTTGCACTATGTGGAAATTTCAAATAAATCAATGAACTGCTCTTTGTTATTGCAGATATGCTGTAGAGACAAAGCTAGTGTGCATGATACAGAAGTGAGACAGTTATCCCAAAATGTAGAAAAAAATAAATCGTCTCTTTAAGCATAATATTTATTCTTTTTAATATTTGACCATACTTAGCTATAGCAACCTTTTCATACTTATTTGCTAGAAATTACATATGGGATATGTAATTTCAGCTGTGTTTCAGTATTCATTTAAAGATGAAAAAAACACCTTTAAACATTACCACAATACTAAAATAATTATGATTATGTTGTCAGAGCAAAATTCACACCAAGACACTAAGGACAAAATTACTTCTTTCGATGGAATGTCCTCACTTATCAAGGAATCACCTCACTGAATGTCTGAGGTGATTTAAAAGATTTGGCATATCGGTTTGATTTGAAACTTTACTAAAATAATAGTTTCCTGGAGAATTGGAAAGAACTGTGTGTGTGTGTGTGTGTGTGTGTGTGTGTGTGTGTGTGCGTCGCGTGCGCGCACACGTGCACACACACACACTCACACACTCTTTTTTAAATTTATTTATTTCTTATTTTACATATCGATCCCAGTTCTCTCTCCCTCCCTCCCTCTCCCCTCTCCCTGTCTCTCATGCCTCCCAGCAACCTCCCATCCCACCCTACCTCCCAGTCCACAGGGAGGGTAGTGCCTTCCAGGAGGGGTCAAAAAAAATCTGTCAAGTAATTTGGAGTAGGGACTAGGCCATCTCTCCTGCCTCTAGGTTAAGGGAGTATTCCTCCATGGGGAATGTGCTCCCAAAGTCCTTTTGTGCACCAGGGATACATCCTGGTTTCCATGGTCAGAGGTCCCTTACACTTCCCAGGCCTTCTAACTGAGACCCACGTTCAGGGGGTCTGAGTCAGTCCAATGCTAGATTCCCAGCTATCAGTCTGGGGGCCCATTAGCTCTTCCTTGTTCAGGTCAGTTGTCTCTGTGGGTTTCTGTAGCCTGGTCTTGTCCTCCCTCTCTGCATCTGGATTCCAGTTTGGCTCAGTGTTTAGCTGTGGGTGTCTGCTTCTGTTTCCTTAGCTACTGGATGAGGGCTCTATGATGGAGGATAAGTTAGTCATCAATCTTATTATCAGGGAAGGGCATTTATGGTAGCTTTTCCACTGTTGCTCAAATTGTTAGTTGGGGTCAGTCTTGTAGGTCTCTAGACATTTCTCTAGAGTCAGTTTTCTCTTCAAACCTATAATGGCTCCCTGCTTTATGGTATCTCTCTTTTTTTTCCCTCTCCTCTATTTCTTTTCTGACTCAACCTTCCTAGTCCCATGTGCTTTCCTCTCCTCCCCTTCTCTTTCTCCTAGTTCTCTCTCCACTAGCTGCCCCCCCCACTCCTAATATGCTCAGGAGAACTTGTTCCTTTCCCCTTCTGTGAGGGACCTTGTGTGAATCTCTTAGATTCCTCCTTGTATTCTAGTTTCTCTGGCGGTGAATTATAGGCGGGTGATCCTTTGCTCTATGTCTAAAATCCATATATGGGTGAGGTAAAAAGAGGAACATGGTATGTGCACACACATATTCTTAATGCATGCTCATGTGTTCATGTGTGTTATGTGTACCAGAGGACACATATCATTCTTTGGTATTGTATACCTTATTTTTGTTAACAAAGTCTCTACTGAACATGGAGTGTTCTAATGGGCTAGGTTGGGATGGCCATTGAGCCCCAGTGGTCTGTGTGTCTCTGCCATTGTAGTACTGGGGCTACAGCGCTTTACTGTGCCAAGCATTTAAGATCTGGGACTAGGGATTGAACTCAGGACTTCAGACTTTCCAGGCAAGTATGTTACTGGTTGAGCCTTTTGTCCAAGATCCAGTTTCTTCTAATTTTAATCTTCTAATTTTTGATACTTTTATTCATGACTTGAAGCTATATAAAGTTTGTTTGTCTAAGTTGTTTATAACAATATCATTAAATGCTTACTACCTGAAGGAGATATTCGATCCAATTCAATATGTTGAAATTAAATAGCAATAAATATGAGATTCTTTAATATTTTAATTATTTACGCTTTTGCATGTATGTGTGTGTGTTTATGTAATAGTGTTTACAAGAGTGGAGGTCAAAGGACAACTCTCAGGAATTGTTTTTCCTCATCTCCTGTATTGTAGCAGACTCTTGCTTATTTCTGTTGCCATGCTGCACACTCCAGGCTAGAGCTCCATGAACTTCTAGGTAATTCTTCTGGCCCTGCCCCCATCCTGTCAGAGAAATGCTGGAATTAGATATGTTTCTCCCCACATCTTTTCCCCTTCCTCCGAGTTTTGGGGATTGAACTTGGGTCACCAGGCTTGTATCCACTCAGTCCTTTTCACTGCCCCTTCCTTTATTGTTCAATTCTAAAAGCTCTGCTCTAAGAGAAAAGATACAGCATTTAGGTAAATCCACAACTGACCAACAGTATTATGAGGCTTTCCAAGCAAATGTGCTGCAATTCACTATTATAAGAGTACATATGAATATCCAGAGAGGCCATGCCCATGGCTCCTTCTTTCTTCTTTCTTGGTGAACTACTTTAAAGGGTTTAGGTGCACCCAAATGCCAAGGAATGAGTGTGAGATAAGCATTACCATATGAAGAATCTGTGTAAGAATTGGATTGCAAAGTCTGAAGTAGCCTCTTATTGCTGTGAGAAGAATAGTGACAAAAGCAGCCTGATGAAGGAAGGGTTTAGGGTTTATTTAGACTATAGTTTGAAGGTGTGCAGTCCATTAGTGGTCAAGGCATGGGTGTAGGGTTTTGGGGAGCTGGTCATATAGCATGTGCAGTCAGGAAGTAGAGAAAAAGATGATAATACTCAGCTAATTTTCTACTTCATTTATTCTAGGACCCCAGTCCACAGGATGGTATTGCTTACATTTAGGGTGGACCTTCCTTCTTCCATTAAACCTCACTGGACATGTCCTCATAAGCAGCCTGGGGTGTGCATTTTGCTTGCTTCTTGTCAAGTTGATAATGAAGACTAAAAACCACAGTCTTAAATGAGAAAGCTTATGAGCTGTGACAATCTTTTTTTCTGAAATTTTAAGGGTTGTCCATGAAAACATATAATTAAGCTTTCAGTTTAGCCTCCTTGAGGAGTAGCATTTCAACCAATAGTTTCAGAAATAAAACTGGCTGAAGATATGGATCAATTTAACTTTTTCCTTGCATTTAGAAGATACTTTTATTGTGTTTATGAAATTACCTATAAAGGGGCTGGTGAGAGGGCTCAGTGGAAAAATGTGCTTGCTGCTAAGACTGATGTCCTGAGTTCAGTCCATGGAACTCTCACAGCAGGAGAGAACAGACTCTTGAGAGTTGTCTTCAGACCTCCATGCCCACAACATGTTCCCCGACATTTTTCTTCCTCACAAAAATAAATAAATATAAAATAAAACCCCAAAACTTCTTTAAACGTTCTATATAAATGTATACTGCTGGCCCTCACCTTCTCTTCTCTTGCTCTCCCCTCCTGTTAATCTCATTTCTCCTTTAGATAGACTTCCTTCTACTTTCATTATCTGTGCATACACAGTTTTATATATTTGCATAAAATCTAAGGACACAACCGAAAGAAAACACATTATCTTTATGTATTGGGAAGTGTTTGTTTTCATTTTTTTTTTTTTTGTGCCATAGCTGGTGTTGGGTGTCTTCTTCATATTGCCCAATCAAATCTTGTAGCAATCTTTATGGACAGTCAGTATAACATGTGGGTGAGGAAACTTCAGCTTTGGAGGTTGAATATCTGCCATGGCTGTATTGCTGCAAAACTGTGCAACAGTGATTCACACTGACAAATATGTATATTTTTTTCTGCATCTCAGTACACTCTGTGGAGTGAATAGTTGTGGCAATGTCACAAGACAGCAGGCAGCAGTGGGACAAGGAAATGATACCTATTTTTTCATGAGTTTAAGCAACACATGGTTATTTGATTTAATGGAAATCTTTTAATATTAAAAAGTGGATTTCTGGAACTATTGTGAATTTCAAGCAGACATTTTATTTTAAGAAACCATGGATGCTTACAAACTTGTCAGACATCAAGTAGATGGAGCAGGTAGCTCAAAGCAGTTTGTTAACAAATGGAAAAGCAAAGGTTGTTTTCCACTGTTTTGTGGCTGCCCCTGAGAGTCAGGGTGGTAAATTTGCTTGACCTCAAGTGTTTCAGGTGACAGGATTTCATCAGTATGGGAAAAGGTTTTTTAACCTCCAAATACCTTTGGTTCAGTGGGACCTGTGGGGATGCTTACACCTACAGGCTTTCAGGATATGAAAAGCTAGTGGCTGGTTGGCAGAGGGCTGTGAAAGCTCTCCACATCTATTCCCTTATCTCTTGATTACACTGCTTTTTAGAAGCTGTCCCTAGGGTAAATCTCTTCGATTGATTTTGCTGTCAGGAGTCAGTTCAAGTTCATGGGAAAGGAAGATTAGTACCTCACTGGCTAAGTGCTTTAGCAATTTACCCTATGTGTTAAATTATGGGCTTTATCAACTCCGAGCTGGTTAACTTCCAGAGGAGGGTGACAATGATACTATTTGTGCCAAGCATTGATCTTTACATTGCAGTCACTGGGTAGTGAGTTTAGGAAATGTAAAAATCTCTAAGTCCTAGGACTGAATTTTTAATGTTACTTGCAATTTCTGTCTTTCTGGCTAAAACACTTTAGTCTGTTACTGTGAATTACTGTACAGCCTTCCTCTACAATTGCTTCTAATTTCTTCAAGTAAGTGTAAGGGTTTGCTAAAAATAGTTACATTACTTTCAGTGTTAGTCTTGGTTCTTAATTTTGTGATTGTATGAATGATGTGGCTTGAAAATAAAAACAATGTCATGATGAGTGACAAAAACCTGCCAAGTCCAACTCCCACAGTTGGGAGAAAGCATTGTTTTCAAGATGCTAGTATGACTGACCACTAGACAGAGGCAGTCACTCATCACCACCTCAGCATGTGTTGTTCTCAGGCAAGCTTCATTGAACTTCTAAAAGCAATAACTATGGGAGCACAAACTCACAGAGCCACTTTGGGAATCTGTATGGTGGTTCCTCAGGAAAATGGGAATTGGTCTACCACAAGATCCAGCAATTAGCAGGGCGCTGGTGGCCCATGCTTTAAATCCCAGCCCTCGGATGCAGAGGCAGGTGGATCTTTGTGAGTTCGAGGCCAGCCTGATCTACAGAGTGAGTGCCAGGACAGGTTTAAAGACAATACAGAAAAACCCTGTCTCAAAAAACAAAACAAACAAACAAACAATCAAAAACAATCAAAAAAGATCCAGCAATTCCTTTCTTAGGCATATACCCAAAAGATGACATTCATACAACAAAGACATTTGTTCAACTACGTTATTAGCAGCACTATTTATAAATAGCCAGAACCTGTATGCAACCTAAATGCCCCACAACTGAAGAATAAATGGAGAAAATGTGGTACATTTACATAATGGAGTACTACTCAGGGGAAAACAAACAATGAAATCTTGAAATTTGCAGGCAAATGGATGGAACTAGAAGAAACCATCCTGAGTGAAGTAGCCCAGTCACAAAAAAAGGAACATGGTATGTACTCACTTATATATGGAATTTAGATATAGAGCAGAGGATTACCAGTCTACAATCCACACTGCCAGAAAAGCTAGCTGTGGGTGTCTGCTTCTGTTTCTGTCAGCTACTATGCGAGGGCTCTATGATGGCATATAAGTTAGTTACCAATCTCATTATCAGGGAAGGGCATTTAATGTAGCATCTCCACTGTTGCTTAGATTGTTAGTTGGGGTCATCCTTGTAGGTCTCTGGACATTTCTCTAAAGTCAGTTTTTTCTTTAAGCCTATACTGGCTCCCTCAATTATGGTATCTCTTTTCTTGCTCTCATCTATTCATCTGCTGATTCTCAATCTTCCTGGTTCCACATGTTCTCCTTTCCTCCCCTTCTATTTCTCCTAATTCCCTTTTCACTCACTGCACCCCCACTCCTAATATGTTCAGAAGGTCTTCTTCCTTTCCCCTTTTGTGAGGGACCTTATATAGATCTCCTAGGTTCCTTGCTTTGCCTATGAAAAGATATATGTTAACAGAATGGATACGAAGACAAAATCTATCCTTCTGCTGCATACAAGAAACATATCTAAGCTTCAAAGACAGACATTACATCAAGGTAAAGGGTTGGGAAAAATCTTTCAATCAAATGGACTCAAGAAGCAAGCAGGTATAACTATCCTAATATTTAACAAGTTAGACTTCAAACTAAAATCAATCCAAAGCAATGAAGTATGCCATTTCATATTCGTCACAGGAGAAATCTTTTAAGTACAAAGTCTGAATTCTGAACATCTATTCCCTAAATACAAAGGCACCCAAATTCGTAAAAGAAATGCTACTAAAACTCAAAGCTCACATAAAAACTCACACACTCTAGACAGGACCACCAGACAGAAACTTAACACAGAAACAAAAGAACTAACAGAATTTATGTCCCAATTGGGTTTAACAGACATCTATAGAGAATTCCATGCAAACACAAAAGAATATACCTTTTTGTTACTTCAGTCTCTGTGAGCCCCATGGCCCCAGCATAGTTGACTCTGTAGGCTGTGTTCTGGTGTCTTCCACCCATCTGTCTCCTACAATCCCACAGATATAGTCTTTGTCCTCTTTCTTCACCTGCTGAGCTTCCTTAATTCTTTCATGTGCCATCCTGATGTCTCTGCTGTTCTATGCTCAGGGACTGGCATGTCTCAAATCTGTGTCTTATATTTCTAAAATTCACTTCTCATTTGGAATTCACATCCATTTTTCCAAGAAATGAATGGACTTAGGGTTGGAGAGATGACTCAGAGGTTAAAGCTCCTGTTGTACATACAGGAGAACTGTAGCTCAAAACTCCAGAACCCATAAAAATGGACAGTAGTGTGGCCTACAATTTCAGCCCTGGAAAGTGGAGACAGTGGACCTCACAGAAAGCTGGCTAGCAACATTAGACATATTGGGAAGCTATGTGTTAAGAGAACCTGTGTCAATGTATAATAAAATAAGGAAAGAGTGATGCTTTCCTGACTTCAACTTTGGATTTACAAACGTTTGTGCAAAGACATACATGTACACTCTGTACAGGTATGCTCACATGTTTGCAAAAATATGTACTTATATACATGCATATTGTAAGACATAAAATGAAAAGAGCAAATAAAAGAGAAATATTGAGTTCAACACTTGTTTTTTCATGAGCCTTGCTCCACTTCTATCCCTAAGATATACCAGAGACATTTCTGACATTTCCTTCTTTCTAATTTCTTCACTTTCTCTTCTGTATTCTGTGATCATGTACTGTGGGAGTCCTCTCTTTAGCTATATCTAGAATTCTTCTGCTTTGCCTTCATTCACAGTAAGAAGATACCTTTCTAGTCTACCTGAATGACACTTTATCACCAACTTAGTTATCTACCAGCCACCAACAAAAGTACTTAGAATTAGCCTCCCAGAAAACACAGAAAAGTGTTTGGTAAGTGACACTCATGGGTCAAACTTTGTTTGTTGTGTAGTTTTTGTAGAGGTTCATTTAAAATCTTTGGCCTTGACATTCAACATGTGCATTACCTTTGATTTACTTGTCATTCCTTCTGTTTTTGTTGTATGTTTCCATTCTGTTGTTTATGGACTGTGTTTTGCTTGCATAGTTCTGCTCTGTCAGCTCCCATTTCTTCTTCACTTGTTGTCTTTTGCAATCTTCAGGTACTGCCATCCTCATTTAACCTTCCTGGAATACCTCTCAAAAGAATTAGTAGCTGATCTTCTTGGTGCTGCCTCAGAGCTTTGTAGATGTCTTTGTAGTATTCATAAAAACATAAAAATGAAAAATAAAACATGTATTTGTATTATTTTTCAAATAAACACTTTACTTATTAACTATATAAACGAAATTAAATTACAGCTAAAAATATGATGAAAATAGAAGTGGTGTCTTAAACTTGCTTTTTTTATTTATATATATATATGTATATATATATATATATATACACACATATAGTGTGTGTTTGTGTGTCTATGTTTCTATGTTATATGCCACAACATGTGTGTAGAGTTTAACAGAAGTCTGTTCTCTCCCTATACCATGTGGGTCCTAAGCTTTTAACTCAGACATTAAAGCTTGGCTACAAGTTCATCACTGACTAAACCATCCCACAGCTCCAAGCTCTGTCATTTTTATCTTATTCATCATTGTTTGAAACTAGATGACATAATAGAGATTTGATGTTCTTTTGGTATAACTGAATCTAACAAATGTCCCTGTGCATTGGATGACCATTTTGCTGTTAAAATTATGAAGATAAATTCCTGGAAAAGGTAAACATAAATAGTTAATGTATATGATTTCTAAATATCAATGTTGAATGAACAGCTTTCTAAAATATGTAAAGAAATAAAAAATGTGGTTGACATGTATTTAGCTGGCTGCAAGCAACAGATATTAATGAACCTCTTCAAAGCAAAAGAAATGGATCCTCAGAGAGAGAGAGAGAGAGAGAGAGAGAGAGAGAGAGAGAGAGAGAGAGAGAGAGAGAGACGAGAGCGAGCAAACAGAGAAATAAGGCTTTCTGTTTTCTTGCCTATCAGATTTTCCCCTGAGAGTGGAAAGAGGGCAAAAGAGATGAATGTGGTGCCTTGTAGTTGAAGCAGGGGAAAGCACTGTGATGATCAAGACAAATTTGTAGGAAAATGTACTGGTTGTATGTGAGATAAATTGATTCATAATAACACAGTGATGTCATAACCTGAAAGCCATGCAGGTCTGCCAGGAATCTCAGCAAATGTTGTCCTACAGCTGGGATTGAATGCATTTACTTACTGCTTCAACTCACAGCATTTTCTATTGAATGATGAAATTGGTATTTGGTGCTAAATATGTCTTCAGTGGATAGACTAGGTGTGTGCTCAGTTCATTGGCAGTCTCATGAGAAATTTTTTTGAACTCCATGTCAGGGGTTAGGCAATAAAAGCATTTCATTTTGAGGTTAAAATCCATTTCAGTCAAGTGGATTGCAAATAATTACATTTTAGGGCCAACTCCCAATTTTCTAGTTTTAGAGAAATAAGAATTGTAAGTGAAATTTATGTTATAATAGCAATTTAAAATAATGATAGACATGGAATGTTACAATTGAAAAGGAATTTACATTCGTCTAATTTACTGGGTCTGGGAACAGTAATGTGACTTGTCTCAAGCCAAGTAAGTAAATGGCGAATCCTTAGTAAGACCTTGAGGACTGACTGTTGATTCAATGTTCTTTTTTGTCATCACAGTCCTGACTGCTCTGTACCTCACCCCAGAAGGAAAGTTCACTTTTAAACTTTCTCATTTTAGGCTAGGGACTTTCATATTTTCAGCTGCTTTGAAAATTTTTAATAGCTTTGCTCCATTTATCTTTCTCAGATTTAGAAGAATTTCTTTAAATAGTGACATTTCTTGTTAATATTCATATCCTCCTACAAAACTCTAAGTTAATTTGGAACAGTATATTCTTCCAAGAAAACTTGAGAACATGCCTCATCAGTACAGCATCACTTTATGAAAAATACCTTTGTGACTTTTAGGAAAACAACTAAAGTAAGACGATCCTTATGATCTGCACAGGAAAGTGAAGTCAAAGTAATTTAATTTACTCTATGTTCTGAATTTGTCCTTAACACATTTCATCTTCTAGAACTTTCTTCAGTAAAGTACTCCACTGGATGTTAGTGTGTGTCATGCGTTGAATGAAAGGGAGTAGGAATAGGAGATAAACATGGGAGAGGTTGTTGTTTAGGAATTTATCCCAAAATCTTCAACTTCCTTTAATATGTTCTGAGTGGTGAATTAGTTAGGAGTGATTGCCATACTTAAGTCATTTTATTGTTGTAATACCTTCAGAGTTATTATAGGGGCCACACATATACACATGCACGTGTGTGCACACATGCATGTGCGCATGCATACACACACACACACACACACACACACACACACACACACACACATTTATCAATTGGCTAATATGGTAGAGGCTTCATAGCCCATCAATGGCTCTTTGTATCCTGATATAAGAAACCAGAAAAACCTGGTTGCAAGCAGCAATAGTGGTGGGTTTTGGTAGTGATGGAGAGACAGACAGTTACTTACGAAGAAGCTACAGTAGGCATATAACATTGCTTTTTCCCTCAGACTTATTTATACCTAAGCTACTTTGAGGTTGAAAGGTGTTGCCTACTGAGTGCAGTCTTTATCCATTTAGTTAACTTTTTCTGGAAACATCTTCACAGGCCCACAGGTCTACCAGGAAATTCTAGATCCTGTCAAGTTAACAAAATAAAATATCACAACTTGTGTGTATAACGTATAATGAATCCCAATGCTCAGAAGGGCAACATGATTTCCCCCCAATGACACATCCAGCATATTTCAGTGCTGGTAACAGACCAAAGTCAGAAAATTTTCTAGTTCAGAATGCTCTCTTCTCTTTCTACTTACCTCTCGTCCAATATGAGGACCTCAAATACAAACAAAAGCATTTCAACCTCTCATGGTTCTCTGTCATGATTCATCAAACATATGCATCTAACTGGTCTTGCAGTGGAGCTTTTGTGTAACTGTTTCTAGGACTATGATAATCTCCCAGCAGGAGAACTTCAGATGTTTAAAGAGATAGAAATGACACAGAAACAATATGTCCAAGATTTTCTAAGCCTCTCTAGAGTTTGAATGATTTCTTTAATTTACTCATTTTAATCCACTTGACACATTCGAGCATAATTTTTTACACAGGAGAGCTCTTTGGATAAAGTTGGTATTACACATCCACGAACATTTTTTTTTTCCAAGAGAGTATAACAGTGAAGAATAGAAACACAAAGGCAATTTATTTCAACAAATATGTGTTTCTATTTCAGACTAACAATATAGAGTAGGGAAAAGTGGTATAGATATTTATGCTTTTTTTATTAATAATATAATTTAAAAATTTTACATGTCGACTCAAGTTTTCTCTCACTCACTCCCTTCCTTCCTCCCTCCCTCCCACTTGCCTTCTTTGCCCCCTCATATGCACCCTGACCACCCTCCTCTCCCATCCCTCCACCCCCATTCCACATGTAGGGCTATGCTATCCAGGTGGGGTTATGTAAATCTGTCAAGTCATTTGAAATAGGGACTAGGACTCCTTCTCCTGTCGCTAGGTTAAGGGAGTATCCCTCTGTGGGGGATGTGTCCATAAGGTCTTTTTGTGCATCAGGAATACATCCTGGTTCTACTGTCTGAGGTCCCTTAGACTGCGCAGTCCTTCTAGCTAAGACCCATATTCAGGGGGGTCTGAGTCAGTCCCAAGCTGGATTCCCAGCTATCAGTCTGGGGGGCCCATTAGCTCCTCCTTGTTCATGTCAGTTGTCTTTGTGTGTTTCTTCAAACTGCACTTGTCCTCTCTCTCTCTCTGTATCTGGATTCTAGTTTGTCTCAGTGTTTAGTAATGGATGTTTGCTTCTGTTTCCAACAGGTACTAGATGAGGGATCCATGATGGTGGATAATTTAGTTGGTGATCTCACTATCAGGGAAGGACATTTATGGTAGCCTTTCCACTGTTGCTCAAATGTTAGTTGGATCCAGTCTTGTACAAGAAATTTTCTTTAGGTTCAGTTTCATTCTTCAAACCAATAAGTGCCTCCTCTTTTATGTTCCCTCTCTCTCTCCCTTTACTGTCTTCTATTCCTACCCTGACACAATCTTCCTAGTTGCAAGTGCTTTCTTCTCCCCCCTTCTCTTTCTCCTAGTTTTCTCTCCATTCACTGTCCTCCCACTTCCCATGTGCTCTGGGAGACTTGCCACTTCCCCCTTTTGTGAGGAACCATATATGAATTTCTTAGAATACACCTTGTATCCTAGTTCCTCTGGTAGTGTGAATTATAGGCTGGTGATCTTTTTCTCTAGGTATGAGCAAGTACATACCATGTTCTTCTTTTTGTGACTGGGTTATCTCATTCAGGATGGTTTCTTTGGTTTCTTCAAGTTCCATCCACTTGCCTGCAAATTTCAAGATTCTGTTATTCTTTTTTTGCAGAGTAGTATTCCATTGTGTAGATGTGCCACATCTTCTTTATCCATTCTTCAGTTGAGGGGCATCTAGGCTGCTTCCAGGTTCCTGCTATTACAAATAATGCTGCTATGAACATAGTTGAGCAAATGTCTTTGTTGCATGGATTTGGGTCATTTGGGTACATACCTAAGAGGGGAATTTCTGGGTCCTGTGGTGAACTAATACCCATTTTCCCGAGGAACCGCCATACTGGTCTCCAAAATGGCTATACAAGTTTGCACTTCCACCAGCAGTGGAGGAATGTTTCCCTTTCTCCACATCCTCTCCAGCATAAGTTGTCATTGGTGTTTCTATTCTTAGCCATTCTGGCAGGAGTAAGATGGTATCTCAAAGTTGTTTTCATTTGCATTTCCTTGATAGCTAAGGATGTTGAGGACTTTCTTAAGTGTCTTTCAGCCTTTTTGATTTCCTCTATTGAGAATTCTTTCTTCAATTCTGTACTCCATTTTTAAATATGGTTATTTGGTGTTTTGTTGACTAGTTTCTTGAGTTCTTTGTATATTTTGGAGATCAGCTCTTTGTCAGATGTAGGGTTGGTAAAAATCTTTTCCCAGTCTGTGGGCTGCCATTTGGTCTTGTCCACTGTGTCCTTTGCCTTACAGAAGCCTCTAAGTTTGAGGATGTCCCATTTATTAATTGTTTATCTCATTGTCTGTGCTACTGGAGTTACCTTGAAAGGATAATAATCAACTTTATATGGAAAAACAAAAGATCCAGGATAGCCAAAACAACCCTGTACAATAAAAGAACTTTAGGAGGCATCGCCATTCCTGACTTTAAGCTCTTCTACAGAGCTATAGTTCTGAAAACAGCCTGGTATTGGAACAAAAATAGACAGGTAGACCAATGGAATCGAACTAAAAATCCCGATATTAACCTCCACTGTTATGAACACCTGATTTTCGACAAAACAGCTAAAAGAATCCAATGGGGGGGGGGGAAATCATCTTCAACAAATGGTGCTGGCACAATTGGATGATGGTGGTAGAATACTGTAGATAGACCCATGTCTATTGCCATACACAAATCTCAAGTCTAAATGGATCAAAGACTTCAACATAAATACAGCCACACTGAACCTATTAGAAGAGAAAGTAGGCAGTACCCTTGAACAAACTGGTATAGGAGACTACTTCCACATCCACAAACTTTTATTTCACTATAAGACTTTATAATTCTCATTCTACACAAGGACAACAACCATTTATTGTATTGCATCAATTAATTTTCCTGTTGTGATAAAATATTCTGACAGTAGCAGCCTCAGAGAGAAAAGATTTATTTCTGGAATAAAGTTCAAAAGTACTATTCATCAAGATAGGGAAGCCATGGTGGCAAGAGGTTGAGCCAACAGGTCCCATTGAGTGTTAAGAGTTAAGAGTCAGCAATGCTGGAATAGAGGGGAAGAGGAATGAAAGAGATCTCTGGATGGGAGTGCATTTTGGCATTAGAGAGAAACCTGGTGCCAGGAAAACTCCCAGGAATCCACAATGATCACCCAGGTAAGACTTCTAGCCATAGTAAAGAGGGTGCCTGAACTGGCCTTTATGGTAATCAGATTAGTGACTACCATAATTGTCATCAGAGATCCTTCATTCAGTAACTGATGGGAGCAAATGCAGAGATACATAGCCAAGCACTGGGCCAAGCTCCAAGAATCCTGTTAAAGAGAGGGAGGAGGGATTGTACAAGCCACGGGGGTTAAGGGAAAACCACAGAATTGACTCAACTTCATTTTGACTTAAGGTCAGAGACTTTTTGTTTGCCCTTGCTCTTTCAAGGTGAAACAACAGGATATCTGGCCTAAGATGTGAATGTAACAGGATACTTGGTGTAGGATGTGGTCACCAAATGTCCTGCCTGAACAATAGAATACTTAACTCAAGAGATAGTTACTTGGAATTTTGGGTATTGAGAAGGTAATTATACTTGCTTGTTTTTTGTATTTTGGTATTTTGGTAAGGAAGTCTTTTGCCTTCTCCCTCTCTTTTGATGGGGGTATAAAAATACTGTATACAATATACATGGGCTATTCAGTATTCACTTGATACCTTCTTGACTCTATTCTGTGTCTCTGTTTTTACTTTAGTATCTTTACCTGTCAGTTCTTAAGCCACACTCACTCTCTCAGGCACAAACATGGGCAATGACAAGCCATAATTGGGGAACCCAGAGAGATAGCTGATCTGAGATCATGGGAATTCATTGACTTTGGTCCAACATTTAGGGAACCTACATGGGACTGACCTAGGCCCTATGCATGTGTGGCAGTTGTGAGTCTTGGTCTGTTTGTGGGGTTCCTAACAGTGGGATCAGGACCTGTCCCTAGTGCTTAATCTGGCTTTTGAACCTCTTCCTGATGCTAAGTTATCTTCCCCAGCCCTGATGCAGGGGGAGTAGCTTGGTCCTGGCCCAACTTGATAATCATTTTTGTTGATTTCCATGGGAGACCTTCCCCATTCTGGACTGAGATGGAGGAGGAATGGATGGGACAGGGAGTGGGGGAAGAGTATGGGAGGTGAGGAGGGAGGGCAACTTTGAACAGGATGTTAAATAAATGAAAACTTTTAATTAATAAAAAAGAATCAGTAATGAATGCTTTTGTTTAGCTTATTTTTCCCTTTTTAATATATACAGTATAGGATTTGGGCCCATCATGGTTGGATTTTTCCATCTTAATGAACCTAATCAAGATAATGATTTAACAGGCATGCCAAAAGGTCTATCCTCAGGTGATTCTAGATCTCCTCAAGTTGACTATTTGTACGCTTACCACTGCCAGCAAGGAAGATGTGACTCCGGGAAGATCTTCTTCATGCAGTTTTAATCAGGATCCTTGAAACATGCTTCCTCTGACTCACGAGAGACCAGGGGACCCCTGCACAGGCTTAAATCCCCTTGTGCTAACCAACCCCAGTGAGCTATGTGGACCCTGCAGATAGGCTACTCTAACGCGGAAGCAGACAGGCTGAACAGACTTAACCAAATAAGGGTTTGTTTACGCCAGAGAGCACTCACCCTCCGGGAGGTGGAAGGCAGAAGTCAGTGCCATCTTTAAGGTGCGATACTTCGCGGCTCTTTACAACTATTGATAATAACCATCACAGATACTACACTGTCATTGTATTTCAGATTCAGTTGTTATCGTGTATAAGAATACTGTAGATCTAACTACCCTCTTAAAAAGTCCCAGTTTTCTATGCTAAACCAATCTTAACAGTATGAATAATTGATTTCAAGTGTTCTATACACACGATCATGTGTGAAAACTGTTTATTACATAAATCATATGCTACTACACAGCATTAATAAGGAAGCAACCTGAGACAATCAAAGTTTTGTATTGGAAAATTGTTAAAGCCACAGGAAAGGAAGTTGAAAGCACAGAGAAACTCATCTGTGAGCATGTTTCTTGCCCTTCAGTATTTCTTTTTAGAAACTGTAAGACCATGTGACTACCCACACATCCATGAAAAACTCAGGCTCACGAGACTCTTAAGTCATCTATCTTCTCAATGATACATCTTTTCAGATGTATTTTGTTTTACCAAATTATTATACGTTGTAGATACCATAATATTTGGTTTCTAAATATTTCTGAACTGTAATACTTTCATAAAGATAAGTATTCCCCATATCTGAGAAATTAAAAATAGATTTAGCAATACTGCTTATTATAGTTTTCAAAATCAGATTTGCCTTATATGCCTTAAATGACCTTAATAGTTAATCTCATTCTATCAACAGTGACATGTTTTTATTAGAATTGTTTTAACTTCAGAATTCAAAAGATATGTATTTGTTATATAAACATAGTCTCTTTGGTCTTTCCTAAACCATAAAACTTTCATAAATTCCTTTTGCTATTAGTCATTATTTCTTCTTTTAATGATGATGAGTTCTCTTGAAGAGTACAATGAATTTTTCATGCCAAACATCTCTTGGTTTAGACTTGTATGTTCTTTGAATGAATGAAGATCAGGCATCTTCAGCAGGTGCTATGGGGACTCCTTGCTGTGCTGTGTCAGACTTTCCCATTGCTGGTGATGCTGTGTTCAATTACTCATTTAAATTAGCAACCACTAGAACATTCCATTTTCGGTACATGTTGTCCTTTTAAACAACCTGTGAGTACTACTTTGAGGTTCCACGAATACTTCCATAGGAAAAATCCTACTCTCTTCCATGATCTGTCTACTTTTAAGTAGTCACCCTGTGCAATTCTCATCAAGCTTTGTGTGATGGGCATCTCTGTGAGTTTCATAATTTACCAGTGCTTTCCCCTGCTGAGCCATTACTGTTAGCCTCAGTAGTTAGGTCAGACAAAACAGTTTTCCCATTTAGGTCTGCTTTTTTTGTGCCTACAAATCCTCTACATGTCACTATTTGTAACTAAAAACTGATACTCATGGTCATGGCATGCAAGTTTCTTAGAAAAAGATTGCTATTATTAATTTTTTTGTTTTACATTTTAATTTAGGTGTGTGTGTGTGTGTGTGTGTGTGTTTAGGTCAGAGGACAATTTTCAGGAGTCACTGCTCTTCTATCATGCAGATGGCAGGGATTGAGCTCAGGTTGTCAGGCTTGTTGGTGGCAAGCACCTTCACCATTTTGCCATTCTTTTTATGATTTTTGACATAAGACAAAATGCACCAACACTATAATTTCTACTATTCTGTCAAGAAGCTCAACAAGGACTTTTGTTTTCTTTAATTAAGTTTTTGTTTCGATACCCAGCATTCACAGCAAATTAAAATTTTTGTACTTAATTTGTTTCTGTTCTGTATAATCCCAGTTTTTTACTATGGTAGTTTTTTTTAGGTTACTTTTATCGTATTTATGCTTCAGTTAAGCTTATGTCTGAGAACACTTAGAAACCCAGCTATAATGTAGAATGCTGATGTCCTTCACAATTATAATTAAGGTCAAAAGCACTAGGTTGCAAATTTGCTTTCAGAATGGAATTTGGTTATAACAAAAGCAAAGTCCTCTTTTGTCCAACTTCCAAGTGTTTTGTGTGTGTGTGTGTGTGTGTGTGTGTGTATCTTCACAAGTTGTTGAAAACAAGTTTTAAATCTGCATGTGCTTAATGTTCAGAATAGTGATATATTTTTTAGATAAACACCTTTAATTAATTAGTTAATTACATTTTTATTAATTAAATGTATTCCTTTATTTTACATCCCTACCCCAGTTTCTCGTCCCTCCTCTCCTCCCATTCTTTCCCCCTCCACCCCCCTCAATCTACTTCTCCCCTGTTTCTGTTCAGAAAGAAGCAGGCCTCCCGTGGGTTTCAAGAAAGTATGGCATACCAAGCTGAGGTAGGACTAGGACCCTCCCCTCATATTAAGGCTGGGCAAAGCAACCCAATATGAGGAATATGTTTCCAGGAGCCAGGCAAAGTATTAAGGACAGCTCCAGCTCTCACAACTAGAAGCTCCACAAGTAGAACAAACTATACAACTGGCACACATATGTAGAGGGTTAGTTCAGTCCTCTGCAGGCACCCTGGCTTTCAGTTCATACTCGGTGAGCTCCTATGAGATGGGTTAGTTGTTTCCCTGTGTTCAGATGTGATGTCCTTAACCCCTGGCTTGTACAATCCTTTTTGCCTCTCTTCTGCAGGATTCCCTGAGCTTGGTCCAGTGCTTGGCTGTGGGTCTCTGCATCTCTTTCCATCAGTTACTAGATGAAGACTCTCTGACGACAATTGGGGTAGTCATCAATCAGCAACAAGATGCTGTGAGTGGCTCTGCTTTCAGGAGATGGCTGTCACTAGAGGCTTGTGTTGTGGAGATGCTGGGCTCTCTATTGGTGTCTGTAAAGGAGAGTCACCATGTACATGCTAGTCCATATCATGATGGTCATAAAGAAGATGTCTCCTATTATCATAACACTCAGGAAAAATCCTTGATTGAGCTCATTAGGTAGTCTTTTACAGTAAACAATGGAATATCTGTAATCAACATCTGTGTAATTGATTTTCGCTGTCACAGTCCTAATGATGTGCACATATATGAGCAGGCTGATGAACCAGGAAAGCAGGAAGGAGCAAAAAGTCCACATTGGGAGCTTAGGCTTAAGCCACACCCACTTAGAATAACTGGGAGTGATGGCGATGGCTTCAAATGTACTCAAAATAGATGTGGTGCAGATGGACAGACCCCAGGTGACTCTTTAAATTTCCAACTGTTGTAACTCCAGTTCCAGAGAATCTGATGCCTTCTGGCTTCTGTGGGCACCAGACATGCATGGACCACACATACATGTAAAATTCCTGTACACATAAAAGAAAAGAATAAATAAAAAACCACAATTTTCCAGAAAAGCAGATTTTCCATTTGTGTTTTGCCAGTTCTTGGCCACTAGCAAATATCGGAAGCATTTTAAAGGGGCTTGGTCCCTGTGTAGAGCTGCACAATGTGAGGGGACAGTTTTACTACACATGCTCCAGTGTTGAGCACATTTTTCTGTCACTAATTTTTTTATTTGCAGGAAAGGAACAGAACTGTAGATCATTGTGTTAGGCAAAATAAGACACTTCTCACAAAGATGAACACCATATATGTCCTCACATGCGGAATCTGGTAGAGAAATTTACAAACTCAATAGGGAGAATCTTAGCTTGAGAACCTCAAAAGACAGAAGGCATTGAAGCAGAAATGGAGATTGGAGCAGGGTGTGGTGGGGCATGATTTTAATGCCAGCATTCGGGAGGCAGAGGCTGGTGATCTTTGTGAGTTCGAGGCCAGCCTGGTCTACAGAGTGAGTTCCAGGACAGGCTCCAAGGCTACACAGAGAAACCCTGTCTCAGGAAAAGAAAAGAAAGAAATGGAGGTTGGAGAGTGATACAGAAGGGAGCATTGGGAGAATATAAAGAAAGTCACATTTGTGCATGTAATTAGATGCCATAATAAAATATACAAATATGGTGTTTGTCAACAAGTCCTATAAAGCATCAATAAATTAACAACAATAACAAAAACAAAAGCCAAGTGGACTAAACAGACTAAATGTATGATTTTATTGCTCTCCTTTCCTTTTTCCTTTTGGTTTTTCCAGATAGGGTTACGAAAGGGGTAAACTTATAAAGGGACCAGACCCTCACTCAGCCTCCTGCTTTAGCAGCCATGACAGACTACAGAAAATACATGTAGGCCTCTGATGCAGCACACGACACAAAGAAACTTCAGATAACTTGGCCTCCTGGAGCCTAGGGCCAAAACTGAACACAAAGGAACTCCAGATCCCCGTCCCCCCAGCCTCTTGGATGCTTGATTCCTGGGAACTGTTTGGCCACAAAAGAAACTCTAGGGGAGACCAAAACCTCCCATGTAGTTTCCAGGATACAGCTCTAAAAACTATTGGTATCTATGAACAACAGGCCACCTGCAGGTAACAAGACAAAGCCGTAGAACCACAGAATATTCCCTTTCAGCATTGACCAGTGAAAATAATTGGTACAAAGGTATTTCATGCCAAAATAATGACTTTGAGAATTTCCCCTGATTGTTCCCCAAATGTCAACCAATCGAAAACCAACCCATACCTACCGGTATACTCCTGTGGTTTTTGCCTTTAAAAACTTGACAGTTCACAGGGAACTCACTTCCTCTGGTGGCTGCTGTGTAGGCCAGCTAGACAAGGTCCCGGTCATGGTTAGATGAACAATAAACCTTATGCATTTGCATCAGTGGGTCTGTCTCTCCCTGGTGGTCTTTGGGAATCTTCACGACTTGGGCACAACAGGTTTCTCTGTGTATCCTTGGCTGACCTGGAACTCACTTTGGAGACCAGGCTGGCCTGGAACTCATAGAGGTCTATCTGCCTCTGCCTCCTGAGTGCTGGGATTAAAGGTATGTGCCGCCACTGCTCAGCATGTATGATGTTTCCTATCATATTTCAAATATGCCATATATCATTACCAAAACATCTCATCGTTCCAGCTACCTGTTAGTATATCCCTAATTTTTTATGTATTTATTTATTTTATTAATACTATAATTTAAAAATTTTACGTGTAGATCCCAGTTTACTCTTCCTCTCTCCCTCCCTCCTTCCCTCCCTCCCTTTCTCCCTCTTACCCTCTTTCCCCTGTGACATGCATCCTGGCCATCCTCTCCTCCCATCCCCTCACCTCCATTCCATTTGTAGGGCTATGCTATTTCAGACTAATAGAATACAGAGTAGGGAAAGGTGGTATAGATATTTATGCTTTTCTTTTTTTATTAATAATATAATTTAAAAATTTTACATGTGGATCCCAGTTTCCTCTCACTCACTCCCTTCCTTCCTCCCTCCCTCCCACTTGCCTTCTTTCTCCCCTCACATGCACCCTCACCACCTTCCCCTCCTATCCCCCCACCCCCATTCCACATGTAGGGCTATGCTATCCAGGTGGGGTTATGTAAATCTGTCAAATCATTTGAAGTAGGGACTAGGACTTCACTCCTGTCGCTAGGTTAAGGGAGTATCCCTCCATGAGGGATGTGTCTGCAAGGTCCTTTTGTGCACCAGGAATACATCCTGGTTCTACTGTCTGAGGTCCCTTAGACTGCTCAGTCTTTCTAGCTGAGACCCATATTCAGGGGGTCTGAGTCAGTCCCATGCTGGATTCCCAGCTATCAGTCTGGGGGGAGGCATTAGCTCCTCCTTGTTCAGGTCAGCTGTCTTTGTGTGTTTCTGCAACCTAGTCTTGTCCCCTCTCTCTGCATCTGGATTCTAGTTTGTCTCAGTGTTTAGTTATGGCTGTTTGCTTCTGTTTCCAACAGGTACTAGATGAGGGCTCCATGATGGTGGATAATTTAGTTGATGATCTCACTCAGAATAGTGATTTATTTTAAATCAAGTTTTTTTTTTTACTAAAAAGCGAAAAGATGGATTTCCCTTTGACTTCATATGTGTCTAACATTGCACTTTACTCTTACATTCATCTACTTCCTAGCCCTTCCTCTCTGTTCTCCGCTCTTGCTGGTCTCATCCCTTTCTGCTTTCAAGACACACATATGCCATTGCCTGGCCTTGTTCCCTTTCTTTTTGTTTTAAGACTTTTCCACACCCGCCCACACCTGTAACCACATATGCACAGACAGATTTTATTTTATATTCTGCATGTGAGCAAATGCATGCAATGCTTGTCTTTCTGAGTCTGGCTTTTTTTCCTGCTTAGCAAAATAAGCCCCCTATTCCATCCATTTTCTGACTAATGTTATAATTTTAATCTTTAAAGCTGAATAAAATTGCACTGTGTATGTGCTCTATGCTTACTTTACCCATTCATTTATCAACAGTCATCTAGGCTGGCACATTTTCTGGATGTCATGAATAGCACAGTAATAAATGCAGCAAGTATTTCTATGGTATGCTGATCTAAGTTCCTTCAGGTAGATATACAGCAGCGACATAGCTGGATCATATAGTAGTTGAATTTTTAGTTTCTTGAAGAGCATTCATTCTAATTTCCATAGTAGCTGCAGTAGTTTGTGCATCCACCAGTATAGAGAGTCCTCCTTCCGAAGTTCTCACCATTACCTGTGGTCATGTTTTCCTGATGGTCTTTCTGACTGTGGTGAAGTAGAATCTCAAAACAGTCTTAAGTTTCATTCTTTTGATCTGAGCAAACCAGAGACAGCAAGTCAGTAAGAAGTTTTCCTTATTCAGGTTTCTGCTTTAAATTTCTGTCTTGATTGCCCAAAGGTGTTGTGACCTGAAAATGTGAGAAGAAATTAGCCCTTCCCACCCCACGTTTCTTTTGGTCAGAGTATGTTTTTTTTTGTCATAGCTAATGAGAGCCGACTGGAGCATCCATCTATGGATTTGATGCCTTTTTGCATCCATCTTTTGGAGTTCTTTATAGATTCCCCATATTAACCCATGGATGTAAGTTGCAAAGATAGTCTCTCACCCTGTAATGTTTTCTCTACATTTTGTGCAGAACCTCTAACTTATTTGAATCCTGTTTCTCAGTTCTTGGGATTATGTTATGTTCTATTAGGATCCTTTTCAGAAAGTTCTTGCCTAATTCTTATATCTCATAATGCTCTTCCTATATTTGCCTCTTATAGTTTCAGAATTTTATGTATTGCATTAAGGTCTTTACTCCATTTTGAATTAATTGTTTTGTACAGGGTGAAAGATCATTCCCAGTTCATTGAATGACTCCATCCACATTTAGAATGCATCTTTTCAATGAACCCAACCTACACACTCATAGAAATATTCAGAGGCCTGTCTCCTAGATAATTCTAGATCCTAGCTTGCCTCTTGGGAGCTGCATGGCTACAACTGTACTCATTTTGGTTTTCTTCATTTTAGTCATTGCCTTTTTGTTTCTAGGAATGAGACCTTCCCTTCTCTTGTGAGTTTCTGATTTCTTCCTTTCTCTCTTTGGCATGTCAAAAGTGTCTATGATATGTGCTGTGCAAGCAAACATAGAACTTCTAAAGGAGGGAAAGTTTTGCTTGAAGTGGCTCGTGAACTTATTTCTCTGTTTCTCCACCCATTATATCATACACCATGATGAGAGGATTATGCATACCAAGCAGAGAAATTGAATCTAAAGAAATGCCCTCTTTTCACCTGTCAGTTAAGACCCGAGCAGAGAACAAATCCCTAAAATGGAGACAAATACAAAATAAACAAGAATTAACATCAGTGGTCATTAATATGCTTAAATATTAATGGTCTTAACACTCACCTATAAAAAGACACAGAACAACAGAATGGATACAAAGACAGAATCCATCCTTATGCTGCATACAAGAAACACACTTCAACTTCAAAGACAGACGTTAACTCACAGTTAAGTGTTGGGAAAAGAGTTTCCAATCAAATGGACCCAAGAAACATATGGGAGTAGCAATACTTATATCTAACAAATTAGACTTTAAAACAAAATCAATCAAAAGAGATAAAGAATGTCATGCACAGAACATTTCATTCAAACACAAAAGAAGATCCCTTCTTTTCAGAGCCACATGGAACCTTTTATAAAATTGACCACATACTTGGCAATAGAGCAAACCTCAATAGGTACAAAAAATTGAAATATCCCCTTGCATCTTATCAGATCACCATGCTTTAAAGTTAGAATTCAACAATAACAAAACAAATTGCAAAAAACCCTACAAACTCATGGAAACTGAACAATGTACAATTGCACCATTCCTGGGTCAAAGAGGAAATAGAAATAAATTAAAGACTTCCTAGAATTCAATGAGAATGAAGACACAACACACCTAAACTTATGGGACACTTTGAAAGCAGTGCTATGAGGAAAATTCATAGCACTAAGTGCCCACATGAAGAACCCAGAGAATTGTCCCACTAGAGACTTAACAACACACCAGAAAGCTCTAGAACAAAGCAAAATAAACTCACCTCTCAGGAGTAGAAGCCAGGAAATAATAAAATTAAGGGCTGAAATCAATATAGTAGAAACTAGGAAAACAATATAAAGAATCAATGTAACAAAGAGTTGGTTCTTCAAGAAAATCAACAAGATAGACAAAACTTTTCCCAAACTAAATAAAAAGGAGAGAGAGAACATGCAAATTAACAAAATCAAAAATGCAAAGGGGGACATAAAAATGGACACCAAGGGAATACAGAGAATCTTCAGGTCATACTTTGAAAATGTGTACTCCACAAAATTCGAAAATTTAATGGAAATAAACAATTTTTCTGGATAGATATCACTTACAAAATGAAATCAAGAACAGATAAACAATTTAAGCAAACATATAACCCCTAGTGTAAAAGAAGCAGTTATCAAAAGTCTCCCAACCAATAACAGCTCAGGGCCAGATGGTTTCAGTGCAGAATCCTACCAGAAATTCAGAAAACAGCTAATACCAATACTCCTCAAATTGTTCCACACAATAGAAACAGAGAGTCATTGCCAAACTTTTTGGGAAGCTACAATTACCCTGGTACTCAAATCACACAAAGTTATAACTAAGAAAGAGAACTATAGATAAATATCCAATACTCAATAAAATACTGGCAAATTGAATCCGAGAACACATCAGAGAAATCATCCATCATGGCCAAGTAGATTTCATACAAGTGACTCAGGGATGGTTCAACATATGAAAATCTATCAATGTAATCTACCATATAAACAAACTAAGAAAGAAAAACTATATGATCATCTCAGTAGATTCTGAAAAAGCCTTTAACAAAATCCAACACCCCTTCAAGATATAGGTCTTGGGATGACAGGAACATATCTAAACAATAAAAGCAATATACAGCAAACCAACAGCCAACATGAAACTAAATGGAGAGAAACTCAATGTGATTCCTCTAAAATCAGGAACCAGACAAGGCTGCCCTCTCTCTCCATATCTCTTCAATATTGAAGAAGTTCTAGATAGAGTAATAAGATGACAGTAGAAGATAAACGGGGTACAAATTGGAAAGGAAGAAGTCAAACTTTCACTATTTGCAGATGATATGATAGTTTAGATAAGTTTCCTGAAAGCCTCTACCAGAGAACTCCTATAGCTGATAAACTCATTCAGCAAAGTGACAGGATGTAAGATTAAAAAATAAATCAGTAGTCCTAACATATACAGACTATAAAAGGTCTGAAAAAGAAAGAAACATCACCTTTTAAAATAATCACAAACAACATAAAGTATCTTAGGATAACGCTTATGAAACAAGTCTTTAAAGAAAGAAATTAAAGAAGATACCAGAAAATGGAAAGATCTCCCATACCCTTGGATAAATAGGATCAACATATTTAAAATGGTAATGTTTTCAAAAGCAATCTACAGATTTAATGCAATCCCCCATGAAAATCTCAACACAATTCTTAACAGACCTTGAAAGAACAATCCTCAACTTTATAAGGAAAAACAAAAGACCCAGGACAGCCAAAACAAACCCGTACAATAAAGGAACTTCTGGAGGCATCACTATCCCTGACTTCATACTCTATTATAGAGCCATAGTCCTGAAGAGAGCTTGGTATTGGCACAAAAATAGACAGGTAGGCCAATGGGATTGAACTGAAAACCCTGATATTAATCCATAAACCTATGAGCATTTGAGTTTTGACAAATCAGCTAAAATTATATGATTAAAAAAGAATGCATCTTCATAAAATGTTGCTGGCATAGCTGGATTTGGGCATGTAGAAGACTCTAGATAGATCCATATCTATCGCCATGCACCAAACTGTAGTTCAAATGGATCAAATCCTCAAAACAAATCAAACCACACTGAATCTCTTAGAAGAGAAATTACTAGGTACCCTTGAATAAATTGGTATAGGAGACCACTTCCTGAACATAGCACCAGTAGCACAGACACTGATATCACCAATTAATACATGGGACCTCATGAAACTGAGAAGCTTTTGTAAGGCAATGGTCACAGTCAACAAGACAAAGCAGTAACCCACACAATGGGAAAAGATATTCACCAACCTCACATATGACAGAGGTCTGATTTCTAATATAGACAAATAACTCAAGACGCTAGTTACCAAAACACCAAATAATCCAATTAAAAAGTGGGGTACAGAACTAAACAGAGAATTCTCAATAGAAAATGGAAATTAGTCTATCACAAGAACCAGCAATTACACTCTTAGGCATATGCCCAAAAGATGCACATTCACACAACAAAAACATCTGTTCAACTATGTTTATAACAGCATTATTTGTAGTAGCCAGAACCTGGAATCAACCTAAATGTCCCTCAACTGAAGAATGGATGGAGAAAATGTGGTACATTTACATAATGGAGTACTTCTCATCGGGGAAAAACAAACAAACAAAAAATTCATGAAATTATGAAATTTGCAGGGAAGTGGATGGAACTAGAAGAAACCATTCTGTGTGAGGTAACTGAGCCACAAAAGACAAACATGATATATACTCACTCATACAAGGAGACATAGCTCAAACGATTACCAGCTTACAATTCATACTGCCAGAAAAGCTAGGAAACAAGGAGGACCCTAAGAGACATATATGATACCTCTGAGAATGGTAAAGGGACTAGATCTCCTGAGCAATTGGGGAGCATTGGGGGAAGGGTGACAGAGTTAGGAGAAAGAGAAGGGGAGAGGAGCACATGGGGGAGCAGGAAGTTTGAGTCAGGGGAAGAATAGAGGAGGGCAAGAAAAGAGATACCATAATAGAGGGAGCCATTATTGGTTTAAAGAGAAATCTGGCACTAGGGAAATGTTCAGAGATCTCCAAGGATCACCCCAACTAACATTTAAAGCAATACTGGAGAGGTTACCTTAAATGCCCTTCCTCAGTAATGAGATTGATGAGAACTTTATATTCCAGCCTAGAGCCTTCATCTAGTAGCTGATGGAAGCAGACACTCACAGCTCTACACTCATTAAAACTCTTGAAATGCATTTGCAGACACAGGGAGGAGTAATGAGCAAATGGGTCAAGACCAGGCTGGAGAAACCCATAGAAACAGCTGACCTGAACAAGGGGAGCTTATGGACCCCGGTCTGATTGCTTGGAAACCAGCATACTACCAACCCAGACCCACTGAACGTGGTGTTATTTAGGAGGACTAGAGAGTGTATGGGGCCTCTGGTAGTGGATCAGTATTTATCTCTAGTATATGAGTGGACTTTGGGAGCCTATCCACATAGAGGGATACTTTCTCAGCCTAAACACAGGGGCGAGGGCCTAGGCCCTGTTCCAAGTGATACAACAGACTTAGAAGATTCCCCATGTAAGGCCTTATCCTCCCTTGGGAAGTTTAAGGTGCAGCCACATGCTGAATTTAAAACAACAGATTCCAGTCCTGGAACTGAAAGTAGAAATACAAATCTGTGTGCTAATTTTGGCTGAGTTGTTTTCAGCCATTGTTTATATAAAAAACATGTTTCCAACTGAGTTTCACAAACAGTCTTGAAGTAATTCTGTTTAGAGCACAACATTCCATTTATTGGAGAGCTCCACTGTGAGAGGAAGTTGCTGTCTCTTCCAAGGGTTCTCCTGATGACATTTATGTACTTGTAGCTGTTAGGCTGGTTAATGCCTTTAGAGCCCAGCTGCAGCCATTAAATCTGACTTTCTAAATGAGCTTAATTATTCTAGAGAATTATTGCTTCAGCTGTCATTCTTTTCATTGTGTGATCTTTAGAACAGATGTGGTACATGAATGAAAGGAACACATATTAAAACAATCACACTATCTTGGCACAGTGGTACCATGTGTGTAATCCCAGCACCCAGAAGGTTGAGACAAGAAGATTCTGAGTTAGAGGCTATACCTCAGCTACATTTTGAAACCCGGTCTCCAAATGAGATTCCTATCAAAGGACTGAAACTGTTCAACATGAATATTTGGGTAAAACAGAACTTTATTGGATGTTTCTTTTTCAATAACATATTTTTCATGTAGTTGAAACGGCTCTTAGTTTATTATTGTGAAGAGACACTGTGGCCAGGGAAACTCACAGAAGAATTTATTGGGCGCTTGCTTAGTTTTAGAGGGTGAGTCCCTGGCCATCATGGTAGGTAACATGGCAACAGTCAAGCAGACACAGCTTTGGAGTAGTAGCTGAGAATTTGTATGTTAAGACAAAAACAAGAAGCTAGAAAGAGCTTACCAAGGATAGTGTAGGCACTCAATTTCAAAGCCCATCCCAGTAACATATATCCTCCAACAAGGCCATACATCCTTAGCTTTCCAGGTTGTGCCACCAACTTGGAATCAAATATTCAAACATGAATCATTTGAATGAACCATTCTCATTCAATTTACCTCTGTGGCCAAAAGGAATGTTTCCATATTGGTATACTTAGCATCTTTGTTTGTTGATATTTGTGGGGAATTTCTCAAAAAAAAAATAAGAAAAATTTTGAGATACCTTTTAAAAATATTTTTTATCAACTGCTGATTATCATTATAAGAAAAACACTATTGTGTCTAGTCCCCAGAAGGAGTAGACTTTCATCTGGTTTTGTTATTACTGGGATAATTGTAGTGGGAATAACAAAAACCCAGACACAGGTTTTGTGGTTCTAGCTTCAGGCTGAAGATCAGAAAAGGAAAACAGCTCTACACTAGCTCTTACTTCTACCTATGCTCAGGCCAAAGGGGGCAATCCCCAGACAGCTCCCAACTTCACTGTTACTCAGATTCACTCAAACTGCTATGCTTTTTCTCAATGTAGCTACAGCCTGATTCTTCAAGACTGACCTTGCTTCTTCCTTTTATACATCTCAAATCCTGGGATTAAAGAATGTGATCCCAAGTGTTGAGATTACCTTTGTGTGAGCTGTTTCTCTTTAGGACTGGATTAATCTCAGATAGCACAACGTGGCCTTGAACTAACAGAGACCCATCTGCTTGGCTCTTGAGTACTGGGATTAAAAGTGTATGCCACCATGGCCTGACTCAAAGGGTAGCTAGTATGGCTGTTGGGATTAAAGATGTGTATCACCACTGTCTGGCTCTGGGGCTTATGGCTAGCTTTGCTTTTTGTATCCTTAGGCCAGCTATAATAAATCATAAATATTATATCACCACAATTCCCCCTTTTTTTTTGTCAAATACTATTGATGTTTAATAAGGATCAGGAGAAACAAATAAGATGAATAGATGTTTATTCAGGGAGAAATAACTCACAACATAGACAGATGAACATCAGCAGACTCCTGGTCCCAAGGATGCCTCCAGATGCATTCCTGTACCCTTGCTGCAAGCAAGAGCTCTCCAAGCCCCCTCCTCAGCCTTAGTTCCCCCAGGTCACATCCGGCCATATCTCTACCCACAATGGGCGTGGTCTATGCCACAGGAAAAGGTGAATATTTCACTACAATTCCCCTTTTAGTCTAAAGAAAAGATTTGGGATAGTTACAAAAACTATATACAAAACAGTGAATAACAAGTGTGCTCTAAGGAAAGATAAACCTAGAACATACAAACTTAATACCTACATATTTAGTCCTAGGGTGAAGTTAAAACAGGGTTTACAATAGAGTTGTCCTAAGCTGGAAAGCTTAAGTCTAGTACCTAATATAGCTAACTAGGAAGAGAGAATAATAGTTGTGATAATTTAATCTTCAACCTCATCAAAGACCCGAGAAGGAAAATAATAATACTAGGGTAGGCAGGAAGTGTGAATGGGTGACTTCTAAAAGGTGCAGCAAGGACAAAAATAGCATGCTACCTGGACAGTCACCTCTAATAGGTGTGTGATAACAGAATTAGCCTTTTCAGAGCTCAGAGCAGTAGCCCATTGAAACCCTGAAAATATATCTATAGTATGGTGCACATATTTTAATTTTCTGAATTCTATAAAGTGAAACACATCCATTTGCCATATTTCATTTCTATTTATACCTTTAGGGTTACTGCCTTTTGGTAAAGGAGTTTGGTTATAGAATGAGCAAGTAGGAAATTTCCTTACTATTTCCTTAGCTTGTTGCCAAGTGATAGAAAAATCCTTTTTAAAACCTTTGCTGTTCATGGTGTTTCTTATGAAACTCCAAAGCTTCTAGCACACTTCCTATTAATAACTGATCAATTTCATCATTGCCTTGTGCTAGGGGACCCGGCAGACCCATATGGGATCTGATGTGTGATATGTATGTATGTATGTATGTATGTATGTATGTATGTATGTATGTATGTATATATTGAATCCTATTTCTGATAGTATCTTGTAACTGTATAAACAATGAATTCTGTATCATCGGGAATAAATTCTGCAGTCTCGGTGTGTAAGACTATTCTCTCTGCATATTGAGAGTCAGTGACTATATTGAGGGGTTCTCTAAAATCCTTAAGTACCATGAGAATGGCATACAATTCTGCCTTTTGTATAGAATTGTAAGAGCTTTGAACTACTTTGCATATTTTTCCTGATTTATATCCTACCTTACCAGATTTGTTTGCATCACTGTAGAATGTAGGAACAGAGACAGGCGTTTTCTTACAATGCAAGGAAGGATCCAATCATTTTCTTTATGAATTTGATTCTTTCACTTTTGGGATAATTGTTGCTAATCATTCCTAAAAAATTACTGCATGCTCTCTGCCAATATTCATTATTTTTCCATAAGGAAGAAATTGCTTCATTAGTTAAAGGTACTATAATTTCTGCTGGGTCCCTTCCTGTCAGTTGATGAAGTCTTAATTTACCTCTTATAATCAAGTCAGAGATCTTTTCTATATATGTTCTTAGGTTTTATTCTGTTTATGTGGTAGAAATATCCATTCTAATATGATATCTTCCCTGTACATCAAAATCCCTGAAGGATATTCACTAGATGGTAATATAACCAGAATACAGTCTAGTTTTGGATCCACATGATCCACATGTGCTTCTAATATCCTCTTTTCTACTCATTCTAATACTTTTTCAGCTTCAGCTGAGAGTATTCATGGACTGTTCAAGTCTTTGCCCCCTTTTAGGGTCATGTTCAAGTTTTTCAAATCATGCCCTTCTACTCTAATAATGGTTTGTAGTTGAGAAATCTCTCCTAGTAATTTTTGAAGGTCATTAAGAGTCTGGTAGCGATCTCTCCTGATCTGTACTTTTTGTGGTCTAATTTTCTGTAGACATATTTTATATCTTAAGTAGTTGATAGAATCTCCTTTTTGTATTTTTTCAGGTGCAATTTGTAATCCCCAATGAGGTAAAACTTCTTTTACTTTCTCAAACATTTTTTCTAATATTTCTATTTTAGAATCAGCTAACAATATATCATCCATGTAATGGTAAATTATGGATTGAGGAAACTGTTTATGAATTATTTCCAATTGCTTTTGCACAAAATATTGGCACAGGGTGGGGCTATTTAACATTCCCTGTGGCAAATCCTTTCATTGATATCACTTCACTGGTTGAAAATTATTGTAATTAGGTACTGTGAAGGCAAATTTTTCTTTATCTTGTTCTTGTAAAGGTGTAGTGAAGAAGCAATTCTTTAAATCAATAACTATAACAGGCCATTCTTTAGGTATCAAAGAAGGCAAGGGCATTCCAGGTTGTGGAGAATCCATTGGCTGTCTAGCTTTATTGATGGCTCTCAAGTCTGTAAGCATTCTCCATTTACCTGATTTCTTTTTGATAACAAATACAGGAGAGTTCCAAGGTCTGGTAGATTCCTCAATATGTCCAGCATTTAGCTGTTCTTGAACCAGGTTTTCTAAGCCTCTAACTTCTCAGAGGTCATAGGCCATTGTCCTACCCAGATAGGTTCATCTGTTAGCCATTTTAAGGGTGAGGCTCTTGGTTCCTCTATTTGTTTGGCACTTTTATTCTGTTTATGTACAGCTTGAATATTTGGTGTCTGGCTTGTATAGTATTTTATAATACATTTCCCACAATCATAAGGTCGTTTATGGTTCATATCTAATATTGGAGGAATGTTAATCTGTGCATTCCATTGCTGTAATAGATCACGACCCCATAGGTTTATTGCTATATCAGCCACATATGGTCTCAACCTTCCTCTCTATCCTTCCAGTCTTATACATCCAATCCATCTCCTGCTCTATTTTACCTGAGACAGGATTCCAATCCCTAAGAATTGAGCATTTACCTCTTGCAGGGGCCATCTTGGAGGCCAAGATTTATTAGTTATGATAGTTACATGAGCCCCCGTGTCCACTATACCTCCAGTCTGTTATTCATTTTAACTATCAATCTAGGCCTATGAATATTTATAGAGGTTTGCCAAAATATATGTTATTTTGTTTCCTTTTTTCATGTTTGATTCAACTTCCATCACTAGTTTGTCATCCAGAGCGGTATGAGTTTTTACGATAGGCACTGAATTTTCTAATTGTCCTATGGTAGATTGTCTTCCACTGTTACTGGGAATGTTCGACCACCTTTGACATGGGAACCTTTGAGAGACCCCCAAAGGAGTTTTCCAATTGTAAAGGGTTTCTTTGCTTGTCTCTGGTTGATCTACATTCAGTGTCAGCCTTTGCCATACCTTCTACATAACCCAGAAGGCTGAGGCCTTCAGTTTGATTCATTCCTGGGAGAATTATTTCCAGAAATAATTTGCCTACAATTTCTTTTTAGATGTCCCATCCTACCACAGTTAAAAATCGGACATTTTGATATCTTTTCAAACCTTTGGTGATGGCTTTTCCTACCCAAGCTGCCATGTCCCTATATTTAAGACCTCTGTTATCTTGATGTCTTCTCAGACCTTTAGATATGGCTTCTCTTACCCAAGCTTCAGTGCTATTGTCATTATATTCAATGTTGGCTGTATATAGGATCCATTGATCTAAGGGTGCTGATTTGATATTTAAAGGTCAAAGCACCTGTTTGCATTGTGGATTTGCATTCTCATAAGCTAATGATTCTATGAGTATTCGACTAGAATCTATGTCTGCTACCTCTAATTGTATTGCTCTAGACAACCTTTCTAGAAATACACTAAAGTGTTCTCTTGGCCCTTGCCTTATCTTAGTATAGGATTTTATCTTCTCCCCTAGTTCATGAACCTTGTCCCAAGCATTCAAAGCTGATTACTGCATAGAGACAAGGTGTTGTCATCATAGGCAGCTTGAGTTTCTGGGTCAGCATAAAGACCCTCACCAATGATTTTATCTTGGGGAGCTTTATAACCTTTCTTTAAGCCTTGTATTTCAAGAACTTTTGCTTCCTCTCTCCATAAAGCCCCCCATTCTTATTGAGAGGAGTTTTCAAGGACAGCTGATATTAATTGATCCCAATCCTTAGGGGTTACCTTGTTATTCCTTGCCCATGATTCTATTAATTGCTTCACATAGGGTGAGTGCATGCCACAAGAGACTACTGCTTCCTTTATATCTTTTAAATATTTCATACGTATTGGTTCCAACTGATATGCAACACCACCTTTTGGTGTTATTTTGTTTCTGGTTTTTCACTAATAGATACAGGGAAAACTCATCTGACCCTAAATGGAGTAGAAAAGTTTAAGTCTCTTTCATGCCCTGTTCCCTGTAGTAGTTCTTCTGATGTGTCAGATCGATGGTCTTCTAAGGCCTGAAATCTATTCACCATTGTTTCTTTGAGTGACTGAACCTCTTGAACCATATAACTTTCTAGAGACTTCATTGCATCAGTCAGTTTCTTACTTTCTCCAACTATGAATGATTCCATGTTTTTAATATTCTCATCCTTAGATATAATCTGAATGGCATGTAAACTGCCTTCCAGAAACAGTGTTCTATCTGCTAGCTTGCCATTATCCTCAGACATGGAACAGATTCTATTGCTAGTCTTTCCATCTGATGTTCCAGTTTTTTAACGTTATTAGTAGATTCGTCCAACTAGGAATGAGCTGTTTCTGCTAGCATGTTAATGCATTGCACTGTTTCCATTTTGGTTATTGAGGTATCAGATATGAAACAAATTCTGTTTTGTAGTTGGTTATTTTTATGTTCCATGTTTTGCATTCTACCTGTCAGCTCTCTATTGCCATCTTCAATATTCTGAACCTTTTCCTCTAAACATTTTATGTTTTGCATTCTAATTTTAAGCTCTCCATTGTCATTTTCAATATTCTGACCCATTTTTCTAAGGATTCTATGATTTGCATTCTAATATTCAGCTCTCCATTATCATTTTCAATATTCTGCATTCTGTCTCTTATCTCTCTATTGTCATTTTCAATGTTCTGCATTCTGTTTTTTAGTTCTCTATTGTCATTTTCAATGTTCTGGATTCTTTTTTTTTTTAGCTCTCTATTGTCATTTTCCATATTTTGAATCCTTGTTACTAACTCTCTTATGGTTTTTACAAGTTCCTTATCGTTTTCTCTAATCTCAAACCATTTCTTTAAAACTATCATAATAATGATAAAACCCATTGCTATTACCAAAAAATGTATATATTGATTAAGTCATGATTTTCTTCTGTTAAAATTCCTTCTATACAAGAAGTAAAAGAATTCCTAAAGTCCTGCATTGTTAGATTATCCACCATAGGTATGGGACAATGGATCTCAGATATTATATCAGCTTAAATTGTGAAGAATGTTGCAATTACCTTAGGAATAATTCTGCTGTTCTGGAACTTTGGTTCTTTTCTTTGTAGATCTCAATACCTCCAGACGTTCCCGCTAAATAGCGCCTGGCAGCAGACGATCCTTCTGATCTTGGTCCCTGTAGAATAGCTATTAACAAACTATGGCAAATGAAATTTTGTTAAACAAATAAGTAAAAGGGGCCTGTGCAATTTCTGGGACCACAGGGCTAAAAGGTGTTGCTGGCACTGCTGGGCTGTGGGAAACACACAAGCAGGTGGGTGCCAAGTGGCACAAATGCAAAGTGGCAAAAATGAGAAGCAGTGAATGCCTTCTCAGGGCCTCTGTGGAGGTAAAGGAGTTGTAGGGCGGAGGCAAATGTCCCACAAGTTGTGGAGTCCACCTGGTTAGGCAAGGGACCCTGTCCTTTCGGGGATGGTGGGGGAAAGGAGTGGCTTCTGCTACCTGGGTGAAAACCAGGTCCAGTGAAAATCTGGATCCCACTTCTGACACCAGATATTGATGTTTAATAAGGATCAGGAGAAACAAATAGGCTGAATAGATGTTTATTCAGGGAGAAATAACTCACAACATAGACAGATGAACACCAGGAAGTTCCTGGTCCCAAGGATGTTCCTGGATGCACTCCCTGTCCCCATGCTGCAAGTTAGAGCTCTCCAAGCCCTCTCCTCAGCCTTAATTCCCCCCAGGTCATGCTTGGCCCTATCTCTACCCCCCAATGGGCGTGGTCTATGCCACAGGTGCAGACAAGGTGAATATCTCACTACAAAATACAAAAAAGAAGAAAGGTACAACTAACATAAGAAAAACTATATAAAATAAGTACAATAAATATATATATCACATGTACAGGTAATAAGACTATCAATAATGTCGAATTCATTTCCATTTGACAAATTCAGAGAAAATACTCCATTATCTGTCATATCTTGGTAAAGTCCAAAGTCTTGTACCTAATATACATTCTATTATAATTTGCATTATCAAATTATCTTTTAATATCTTTGAACCTTGTATATTTTACATATCTTTAGTGAGTTTCTTTTCTGAGTCTGAAAAACAAGGAAAACTATAACTATCACTAACCAGTCTTCAGCTCCCTCAGAGACCTGAGAATGAAATAATATTATATGAGTAAGCAGAAAGTATGAACAAGCAACTTCCAAAAAAATGTGAGAAACGACAAAAACGTCTGGTTGCTTGGACTGTCATTCAAGGTTTCTTTCAATGTTGAAGCATTCATCTTTGGCCTATAGGCCTAGTGTATCTGACAGATATTTTTGTGAAGCAGGATATCCTGAAGGACTGTCCTGCATTGTCTTGGCAATGTTTGCATTCACTCTTTTTTTGGTATCTTGTTTGTTCAGTTTGGACACCATACTGTCAGCAGTTGAGGCAAGGGCACTTTCTTGCCCAGTGGCTTACATTTGCCACAAAGAATGTAAACTTCCATGTGGAGGTTTGTAAATGCCCACCATATTCTCTATCTGAAGTAGACAGGTGCTGCCAGGAGCAGACATGTCTTATTGTTATAAAAAGCCTATATTATTAAAACATCTTAATTGCAATATTCTGTAGATCTCTGAAGTGTTTGAAGACAGCTGTCTTTCTAAAATGCATCTCTGATCTTGAAAGCGTACCTTATGTGATTACAAGTTTGATTGTAATAGGTGATTCATTACTAACCTACATTTCCTCATTATTTTATACAGTTTGTAATAATAACTTTCAAGGACTAGAAATTTGTATTACATTATTAAACGATCGGTGTACAATACCTTGAATGAGATTAGAAATATATGTACAGGATGTTTTAACAGAATTAATCTCAAATTCTTGTCTCAACCTTCTTGGTGCTGGGATTACCCACATAGTGCCACTGTGCCAAGATAGTGTGATTGTTTTAATAAGTGTTACTTTCATTCATGTGCCACCTCTGTTCTAAAGATTACACAATACAATATTTGTACACAATATACAGAAGTATAATCCAGTGTAATATTTAAAATTAGTAGTTGCTTTTTAAAAGTTGATTCAATAACTTACATTTTTATCTAATTATATCTATACTTTTTAGGAGTAGCTTCAATAATGTACCTTTTTATTATATTTATATCCTCCCTTTTTTCAAGAGTATATTCAATAATCTACTCTTTTATCCTAGCATACATGTATTCTTTTTCCCCCCAAAACAAGAACTTTGAATCTAATCCCCCCCCCTTTTTTTTAACTTACTTCCTGACTGTAGCCAACAAACTTTTGGAACCAATTCCCTTAAACAACGACATATGTCCATAACCCAATGAATTTTCAAAAACCACTCACCTCACCTCTTAGGAATGTGGTCACTGTGTTCTTAAAGTTATTTCCTGATGTCTAGTGGAAATGGCAGTTTTAAGAGATCTTGGAAAGAAAAATTTGGTTTAATTGTCAAGCTGTATCATTTGTTGTCCAATCTCTGCATAATGGGAAAATGCAAAGCTTGGCCCAAGTCCCAGGTAGAGTAGTCTGTGAGTCTTGATCACCTCAGCTAGCCTCCTTGAAATTGTTCTGAGCAATGTCTGTGAGGCTGGCTCACCTTGTTGGCCTTCTCAAAATTGTTTTAAGCAGTTTGTAATCTAAAGTCAATATTTAGTTGGAGTGGTTCAGTTTAATAGTATTGTCATAATCCTGGAAAAATTGTCGTTGAGGACCCCCATCCTCCTTCTGTAGACTTCACAGTCAACTATTAGGTGTGGTCATGGTTTGATGTAGACAACAGGTAGAGACTTAAACCAGACATCATATATAGGAAGGTATAGGAAACCTTTTTCTAGAGTTAGTATGTACTCTATATGATTATTAATATCATGAAACAAACTTTAAAAAATATATATTAATCTTATACATTTATTTAAATATAACATTTATACTTTAAGAAAAGTTTTTAATAGTCAATATAAAACCAAAAGATTAAGAGATTAGTGGCAATTCAATAGTCCTTAAATATTTGTTTTTTTTTTTTTTCTTCTTCTGTTCCATATCAGGTGGCTCTTCCGACATGAGACAGAGATTTTTGATTTTTCTTTAATAAGCATGCTTGGGTTTAGAGTATGATAGAGCCAAACTCCAACTCCAAAGCCAGCTTTAACCTTTAGTTGGACTGGGGCTACAAAAAGATCATTTGCATTATATGTCTGTAGAGAAAAGCAGAAACAAACATTTGGGAAGATTTATGAAATTTTATCCTGTTGAAAATATGATATACCAACAGGCCAATTTACTTATTTCCTTGGGACATTTTTTTTTCTGGCTGATTTGTCCTTTTTCTTCAGATGCCTCATTAGTCCAGTGGTCTCTTCATTCCTTAACTGGATACCTCTGTTCTCCTGAAAAGACCAAAATAACACCCTTCCCTAACCTAAATTTTGGGGAACTTCTTTTTTTAAAAACTTATATCTGACAAGTAAAAAGCAATTGTCAATTTTATAGATTAGTTTAGATTAAATGGCCATGATGCTTGATGAACTATGATCTCTTCTAATTAAGAGGTGCCTTGTTAAAATAGAATCTTTATTAATTTTGATGGTATCCATAGCTTTTATTCAGCTGTGGAAATAAAAGCCAAATCTCTTCCACAATGTAACACTTGTTCTGGTTTCAATTTTGAGGCCAACACATTTGTAAAGTATATTGGCTGATGTAATTATGTAGTTTCCTTTTTCTATTATTCAATGTCTCTCTACAGCTGTTCTTTTCTTATTAGCATTCAGAAAACAAAAAATTAATAAAGCACTATGCAATTTGTTTGTTTGGGTTCTTTATCATCCTTTCTGTATATTGAGCATTTCCTTGAGAGTTCAATTTGATCTTTTTATAACTGCTTGCCCTGTAGGATTGCATGGTATAACTGTAATACAGTTTATATTATGATAAGCAAAAAACTGTTTCATTTACTTAGAGACATATGCTGGAGCAATTTCTGTCTTTCATTGTGTAGGTATACACATGATGGCTATTACTTCTAGCAAGTGTGTAATTACCAAATCTGCCTTTCATGAACTCAAAGCAGTTGCCAATTGAAAATCTTGATTGATATCAATGGTGTGGTGTACATATTTTAGTTTTCCAAATTCTTCAATATGGAATAAATCCAACTGCCAGATTCCATTCCTTTGAGTACCCTTTGGGTTACTTCCTGCAGGGAGTGGATTTTGGTTGTGTAAAGAACAAGTAGGACATTTCCTTATAATTTTCTTGACTTGTTACCATGTGATGGAAAAGTCTTTTTTCAAACTTTTTGCTACTGACATAATATGGCCTTTAGCACATTTCCTAGCAATAGTTAATTAATTTCATCATTTCCTTGTGCTAGAGGAATTGGCAGACCCACATGGGATCAAATACGTGTTTTACATAAATGGATGACTCCTGTCCCTGCTTATGTCTTTTAACTGAATAAATAATGACATCAATTTTGTATAAACTGGTATAAATTCAGTGGTTTCAATATGTAAAACAACTCTTTCTGCATGTTGTGAATCAGTAAATATGTTGAGAGGTTCTTTATGATCCATTAACACAACAAGGATAGCATATGATTCTGAAGTTTAGACAGACGTATAAAGACTTACATCCATTTCACTTAAATTTTCTGATGTATACAAATGTGTGTTTTACATAAATGGGATGACTCCTGTCCCTGCTTATTTATTTTTTTTTAACTGAATAAACAATGACGTCAATTTTGTATAAACTGGTATAAATTCAGTGGTTTCAATATGTAAAACAACTCTTTTTGCATATTGTGATTCAGTAAATATGTTGAGAGGTTCTTTATGAAACATTAACACAACGAGGATAACATATGATTTTGCTGAATTTTGGACAGAAGTATAAGGACTTAGATCCATTTTACTTAAATTTTCTGATCTATAACCCGGTTTTCTTGATTAATTTGCATAAATATAGAAAGTAGGATGTTCAGTTATTGGTGTTTCCTGTACAGTGTGAGGAAAGAGCCAGTCAGTTCTCTTTACAAGATGAATTATCTTGCTTTCTGGATAATTGTTGTTAACCTCTTTCAAAAAAATTCCCTCAGACTGTTTTTTCCCCTCTATTTCAGCTTTCAAACCTTGCACTGTTTGAATTATTTTTTGTAATTTTTAGTTTGTCTTTTCCTCCATTTCTTGAATTTTTTCTTCCATTACTTTAAGGGATTTTTCTCATCACCTCTTTTAGTGTCTCTATAATTATCATAAAATTGTTTTTATGGTTGTTCTCCTCTGCTTCATCTTGTTGAGATGTTCAGGTATTACTAGTGTGGAGTCCCTGTGGTTTTGTCATACTGATCTTTCTGTTGTTGACTGTATTCTTATACTGTTGTCTACTCATCTCTACTTCCAGTGTGTACTGGTAGGGTCTCTCCCTCTTCTGGTGTGTACAGGGCCAGTGTTATCTTCCAGAGGGTGCAAGCAGTTCCAATAGTCTGATGGCTCACCTTCTCCAGTGGGTGGTGACAGGACTCCTGATGGGAGATGTTATTCTGTAACTATGTTTCTTATACTGGTTAATTAATAAAGCCTGTGGCCAATAGAAAACTAGATAGGTGGGGCTAGGAGACTAGGAGAAGGAAAGAGGAAGTGGGAAGGAGGAGTCAAGATGGAGACCTGAGAGAAGGAAGACGCCAGCCGCGGCTCCCAGATAAGATGAGCCACGTGGAAATAGTTAGATAAGTAGAAATAGGTTAATCATTAAGACAGAGCTAGCCCATAAACAATAATGGTAACTGGCCAACAGGATTGTATCAAATACAGAGTCTCTGCATGTTATTTGGGGCTCACGTGGCGGTGGGACCATGGCGGCAGGACCAGCGACAGCCGGCGGGGAGGAACCTGCTGTAACAGGTTCCTTGGTTGGAGGCTGGACCAGGATGCTGGCAGACTCTGGATGAGCTTGTCCGCTTGAGTGGGCTCACCTGCATTCAGACCTCAGTCCTCAGTCCTCAGGATGTTCCATGCATGACAAAGGTAGGCCGGAAACAGATCCATACTTGCCCCCTCCCATGTTTGGATGTGGGACCAGGACCCTGGCAGCCTCTGAATCACCAGGACCTTTTTTTACTTCTCTCTATATGTTTTCTAATAACCTTTATTTCTATGCTTTTCTAGCTACTCAAAAGGCCTAGAATCCAACAATACATCTTTTTCATGACCTTCTTTGGGGTAGCTGCAAAGAATGGAAATTATTTTGGGAAGGTTGGAGGCACATAAAGAAAGAGAAGACCACTAGGTTGTAAAATAAAAACTTGAAAGTGTCTATAGGAAAACACAAGGGAAAACATCCTGTATGACCTTAGCACAAATTATTTCATATGAAGAATGTGGAGAGTAGAAAACAATATTGCCAATTCATCAAACTAGGACATTTCTGTGAGGTGTGGATAGTTAATATTTTTCTTTTAAACCTTTGGGCTTTCCACTCTTGTTCTATTTACTCCCTCCTCTATCTTTGTAGTTATAACAGAAGCCGTGGATACCAAATAATAAATGAACATGGCTGTGTTTCAATATATCTTTAATTATAAAAGCAAGTAGAATGAAAATTTGACCCATGACATTGTAGACTAGCTGGACAGACCTTCTAATGATTCCCCCAAAATAGTAATGTGACTTCCTTGCAGAAGTAGGACCAAGTCTCAGGAGAAACCTAGTGTCTTTGACTTACTATGCCATTTTTTTTCCATTACTAAAATGGAATTCAAGACTCTCTTCTGAATATATTTCTTATTTTTTGTTATTACTTTATGTGTATTTAGTTTACATGTATGTCTGCATATAACATGCATGCCTGGTACCTGCAGAGGCCAGAAGCAGGTGTCCATCTCTAGCAATGCAGGTATATTTATTTGTGAGCCACCATGTGGGAGCTGAGAATTGAACCTGGAGCATTTGTGAGATTATTAGATCTTAACTGCTGAGTCATATCTCCAACCCTGTTTTAAGAATCTGATCATGCATATTTGTAAAGTGGGGAAAGTTATGCCCCACTTTCTTTTAAAAAGTATTTTGCTTAATGTTTTTTGCTTGGTGGAAGGAAGGAATTTAAGTTAATGATGCTACATCCACTTCCCACACATGCTATTTGAAACCTTATCCTCTCTACTGTATCATTTATAAGAAGATATGAAAAGTGACTTTGTGTTCATGTGACATTTTATTTGCCTCTTTACAAACAGAACCACAACAGTTTCCATTTGTAGTTTGGCATGATTATTGAGAAAGTCACCAGTCTAAGTTATTATACACAATGGAGCATGACAGGTATGTGATAGAGGCTCTTCCCATATAAAGTGAAGATTGGAAAGAGAAAAACATGAAGAGAATTAATCAGACTTCACTTGATGCTGCCTTTCTTATTTAATTTTCTACATTAGGGATTACCTCAGTGCCTTCTGTATACTAAGCAGGTTCTCAGATATGTCACACCTCCCCCACCCCTGCCCCCTGCTAGATTAAAATGAAATGGAAGTGGAATCACTGTGGCTTTTGGTGGGGAAAAGCTGATATTTCAGATGGTGAAGTATTCTTATATTCTTTTCTTATCTTCAAAGCATCACACCCAGATGTGTGTAATGTCTTCATCATGTGGCTAATGAAGATAAGGTCCAAAAAGCTTAGCAGTCTTTTTAAGTTTGTTGTGTGAACTTATTCTGAGGAGATGTGAGCAAGTGTGGACTCAGTCCAGATAGGGCTTTAATGACAGAAACAAGTATGCCTCCCACATGTAGCTTAGAGAACCAGTGAGTTTTATTTGATGTCACTTACAAAAATGGAGGTGAGAGGTCACTTGTGGGATCAAAGGCATCTTCTGGAGGCTTACACTGGTAAAAGGCTATGTCTTAGCAACTGCTAACTGTCACATATTGCTAGGGAGGCAGGGCCTTGTGGGTCTCTCTCCACTAGCAGCCATTAAATGTCTATAAATCTTTCAGGAAGTATGTGGCCCTGAATACTTTTCCACTTTCTATGATGGAAAAGTGATAAGCATAATCTTGTGCAGGTCTCCTGTGGGTAATCATGGCTGCTGACAGTTCAAGAGGACAATGACCATGTATAATAGAGATTAATGCAGCAGCGAGAGGTATGGGCTCAAAAACTTAATCCAAAATCTGTCCCAAAAAAGCAGCATTGAGGGTGTGGGTGGTCAGAAGGGGTGGCTCATCAGTTAACACTAACTGCTATTCAAAGGGACCCAGGCTTAATTCCCAGCAGCACATGGTGGCTTGTAATGGCTTGATAATCCAGTTTGTGGGGACCTGATGGACTCATCTGGCTTCCACAGATACTGCAAGCACATGATAGAGAAACACACATGGAAGAAAAATACCTGTACACACAAATTAAAAATAAATGAATCTCTCAAAATAAAAAAAAAATTGTGTTTTGAAAGTTGTACATATAAAAAAGAAAATAAATAACACTAGGAAATTCTTAACAGGGCCAAATAGAGAAAAATTAAATAAAAGTATCAGAATTTATAGTTACACACACTATATATATGTATATATATATATACACACACATATATATATATACATGTATATATAATTTGTATGTATGTATGTATATTTTATATATATATAAAGTATTTTTTATGTATTAAAGAGAATTATGAAGACATGACATAGATAAGAAAGTAGCTATAGTTCTCATACAGATGTGCTCTCAGTCATTATTTGGATAAGGTAGATATGCACCATGATTAGAAAATTGACTTGAAATAACATCTCTTATATTTGTTGTGATTTCAACATATTCTAGGTGGTCTTGTAACTATGGTAAAAAAGAAATTGTTATACTGGAGGCATATGAATATTCAAGAGATTTAAGAAGTCTTATTACTAAGTTGGAAAAACTCATGAGATTTTTGCTGGATATTGAGGTAGTGGAAATTTTAATTATTAGTAATAAGTTGACCCTGATTTAAAAGTGCTTATTTATATTTATATATAAATTGGGAATAAGTGAATTATCTTTTTTAGTCTTTAACATTTCTCAGGGACTGGCATAAGGTTGTATACATTAAAAGAGGGCCCAGAAATGACACTTCTATTATATTTCTTCAGGAAGCTTCATAGTTAGATTGTGAGCTGGGGAGTAGAAGATGACATTGGTAATGCATTGCATTGGATTGTGGCATTCCATGACATGATAATTCCTAGCCATGGAATGACAGACTATATCCCAAATCTTCACAAATAATTCATACCAAGGTTTGTCAGGTTGAGAAATGTAGAGGGTATGTGGCCTGGGACTTCCCAAATTTCCATTTCATTTCATTTCTTTCTAAAATACATTGACAGCTGAAGTTGAAGACGTCAACCTGTGACACTACTATGGAGGTTCTCTGGTGCTGTGTGTAACAGGGATGGTAGCAAGGTCATTGTACCAAGTCCACTGTAAAGTGGTCTCTTCTGGACATGGAGATACCATATGTTGATATCACGCATCATTACAGATGGCTTGCAGCTTTTGCTTTCAATCTTCAGGGAGACAGCTTGTATAGATTTTTTTTTTTATTGAAAATAGTTTGTTTTTCTCATAGAATATATCTTGATTATAGTTTTCTATCCAATTATTCCTTCCAGTTCCTCCACCCATCCCCTCCTCTCCAGGTCCACTCACTTTCTGTTTCTCCTTAGAAAACACTTCCAGGAGATAACAACCAAAAATAACAACAAAAATATAATAAGATAAAATAGATAAATACCAATACACTGAGGGACTATAAGGCAATCCAACAGAAGGGGAAGAGACCAAATAGTAGGCACAAGAATCAAAGACCTACTTAGTCATGCACACAGAAGTACCATAATAACACTAACTTGAAAGCTATGATACATACAGAGAGGTACTTGTGTGGTGGCTTGAATAGGAATGGCTCCCATAGACTTGTGTTTTAATGTCTGTTCTGTAGGGAGTGGTACTATTAGGAAGCGTGGCCTTGTTGTAGTAGGTGTGGCCTTACTGGAGTATGTCACTGCGAGGGTGGGTTTGATGTCTTCTATGCTTAAGCTGTGTCCACTGTTGTGATGCTATATTGTTTATGATCTAATAAAGCTTGACTGGATATCAGAATGCAAAGCTAGCCACAGCCACAGAGGCCAGGCAGTGGTGGAACACATCTTTAATCTCAGCAGCCATATTAGTTAGTCATAGAAGCTGGGTGGTGGTTTAATTCAAACACTAAATAGATATGTATGACAGGTGCAGAATCTCAGACCTGGAAATTAGTCTCCAGCCACATTGAGGACAGGATTGCTCCAGCCTTGATAGAGGTAAGAGGACTCTGGTGGCTTGAGTGCTTTGTTTTTCTGAACTTCAGCTTGAACCCCAATATCACTGGGGTTTAGTATTCATGTTACATAGTGTGGAACTCAGTCTCATGATGCCTTTGGATCAAGATGTAGAACTCTGAGCTTCTTCTCCAGCACCATGCCTGCCTGAATGTTATCAGGCTTCCTGTCATGATAAGTTTAATACATTAAACTTCTGAAACTAAAAGCCAGTTCCAATTAGATATTTTTCTTTATAACAGTTACATGATCAACATATCTTTTCACAGCAATATAAATCCTAACTAAGATACTTGGTGAAGATTCTTGCAGTACCTAGGCTTGTTTCTCCAATCTCTAAGCTCATATGAGCCTCACTTAGGTTATTCAGAGGGCCTTGTTCTCCTGTTATGGCTTTTCCATTTTCTTTTTTGTGGGGTTCCCTAAAGTCGGAGGGAAAGGATTGGATGGTGACATCCCATCCTGTTTAGAGTGCATTTTCCAGTGACTCTCTCCCTCCCTGAATAACATCTGTCTGTAGGAAAGCTTCTCTGATGGTAACTGAATAAAGCACTGATCTATGTTATAGAAAAATATCAATAGGAGTCATTTTATCGTTACATTTAAAAAATACCAGTAGTATTTCACTTTACCATAGGTCTCTGTGGTATCTAGACTCTGCTAAGCCACCCAAGCAGTGTCGGGTATGCATGTTGCTGACCAGACTATTATTTGGATTCTTGGGACTTGAACTTAGGTCCTCACACTTGCACAGCAAGTGCTTTCCCCAATAAACCATCACCCAGGATGAGATCACTTCTAAATTTAAATTAACACTATTGCTGTTGAGATTTCACTAAAGAGTAAGTATCTGTCTCCTTGCTTGATACATCTAAGGACTCAGAAACCTCAAATAACAAATAGCAAGAGCAGGGTGTGGCTTGCCACTGTTAGCCACTGCCAATGAAAAAGATACTTTATTAAAGTGGACACTCTAGTTTGTGTGTCAGGGTGAATTCAATCTTGGCATTGATTTTAGAGCTGGGCCCTAATAGAGGAAATGTGAACACACTCATGAGTGTGGTGGAAAAGAGTTGATCTAGTGATACTGTGACAAACATTTCTGTGCAGATGAAGCTGAAGGGTATGTTGATACATGGTGGGAGCAGCCGATTCATGCTCAGGCATACCCAGCACAACACTTTTACCTGTGTGCAGGTTTGACTGTTGGTTTGACCATGTGGCCCAGATCCTCATGCCACTTGCCTGGCTCTGGCCCTATTCTGTCCTTAGCATGTACGTTCACCTCTTTACAACAGCAAATGTGATATCAGACATGGTAGCTAAGATGGAATAATTGCCTATTTTGTTCATGGCTTCAAGGTGTCAAGTCCATCATGATGTAGGCCTGGTGAAGAATCAGGAAGCTGTCAATGGAGATAGAATGTAGGTATGGGGAAAGATATAGTTCTAGGATATGTCTCCAGCAATCACTTCAACTAGTCACTAACCTCTACTTCTCACCACCTTTCAATAATACTATGAGCCTGTCAAGGCTAGGCTAGACTATTCAGGATTGAATCAATTTTCCTGTCTACTAGCATTTAACCAAGCATAATACACACAGGCCTGTGGGAGACATTTCCTATTCAAATCATAACACTGAGACTGGGGAGATGCCTCAGGGATTAAGAATGATTGCTAAATAATCATGAGGATTAGATTTCAGATCCCAGCACACACATGACAACTTGAGTGTTCCACAAATGCCTATAACTTAAGTTATGAAGGATCCAATACCATCTTCTGACCCCAGTGTACACAGAGACATGCAATTCTGCACACACATGTGCATATAAACACACCCACACACAAATAATATGAATGTAAAAACAATGATTGTGACAGCAACTCACATCCCACATATTGTATTGCTGCCTCCATGGATCTGAATGTGCACATAAAGCATATGTTTGAAAAAAGGCCCACCAAGAACTCTGTGGAATTTAAGAAAATGTGTTCAGACATGAGTCACTAGGATTTAAGAGAAAATGACAGGTGAAGGTTTGACAGAGCCCATGCTCTCAGAGGGACTAAATTATGTTAACATTTCATTTACTTTATTGATGATCTGCTTTCACAGGACATGAGTTCTAGGGCATTGAACCCAGGTCCTCACATTTGCACGGCAAGCATTTTGCTGACTGAGCCTTCTGCCCAGACTTCAAGGAAGGTCTTCTGATGATCTAGGACTCAACCAGTTCTTCAGAGAAAATCTTGATATCTGTGGCACAGGAGAGCTCAGAAGCTAGGGTCAGCAGGCGGCTACAGAACAGTGAGGCATAACACATTTTGAGAAAAGGCTCATGGGACCTGCTTGTTTGGCGGTGTGCTGTACAAAATCAGCCCAGACATTGGTGCTTCCTGAGATCTGTATAGAAAGAAGGATGACTGTTTCCTGAAGGCAGGGCTGGCATAATGAAAGTGACTTTAAATGTGTTGGCTCAGTACAATGGGCTCATCTGGTCAGTTCAAGAGTTTCTGAAGCTGGGAACAAGGGATCAGATGCTGAAGCCCATTACCATGGATCTGGAATTTAAAAAGCTACTTAGAACATCAACTCTGATATTTTCTTTTTAATTTAACCTTCATTTTGAACCATAAATCCAGCACTAATAATGAGAATTGAATACCTTTGCTCTCTCAGGGCGTTCTATGGAATTGCAGCAAATGGAATTTAATTTCTGCCTAACTTGCCGTCTAATGCCTTTTGAGACTCCCAAGTCATATTTCCGCTCCTCTGCACTTGATCTGACACAGTGACAACAGTATTTTTGAAGGCTGCTTTAGCTGCTCAGGGAAGAGTGTAATTGATCGGGCACTTTAGTGCCCTTGTGTTTGAAGGATCAGAGAAGACAAAGGTCACCAGACTGTCCATCTTGTAAGCATGAAAACAGAATCCAGGCCATTTCTACATTCTTTCCTCTGTCAGGGTAGACAACACAATGATTTTTGATGCTCACTTGGATCATATATTCACAGTTTTCTCTTGAACTTTACAGATCCACAGCCCATGTCAGCTCTTCAGCCATTTTCTTGTTAAAAGTGATGTGGATTCTGTCCATCTAAGAGAGAGTGGACCAAGGAGGAAGTGTGTGAGCCCTGGCACATGAGGCTAGATAACTGAGTCCTTCTTATAAAAGTCCACTAAGGCTGACCAGTGAGTGCCCCTCTGTCTTCATTGTTGTCAGTTTGAACTTTGGTCCTTTTATATAGCTTTACAATGAGCTGATTGTGCAGAGTGGGAATGCAATGACTCCTGTCCAACACAGAATCAGCTGAAGTTCAGAAACATTCTTTGTTCTTTATTTCAACAGGGAAATAGTGGCCACAGAAAGCACATGTGGGGTTGACACAAAAAAGAATATTAGACATGTAGTTTGTGTGATGTCATGCTCAGTGCTTGAATGGGGGCAAACCTGAGTGTAGGATTTGAGGTGGGTGGTAATGTTTAGACATCTCATTCCTTTCTTTGTTATCATATTTTCCTCCCTCCCTCCTTCCTTCTCTTCCCCCCCCTCTCTCTCTCTCCATCTCCATTTCCCCCCTCCTGTGTATGTGTGGATGTTTGTGTGTGTGCAAGTTCTACAAGTGTATGTATACACATGTGCATTATATGCAGAGGCCAGAGGACAATCTTGGAGGTCATTCCTTAGGTGTTGTCCCCTTTTTGGGTGGTATCAGGCCTGGAGGTCACCAAGTAGGCTAAGATGGCTGGCCAGTGAGCTCCAGGAGCCCACTTACCTCAGTTTCTCCAGGGCTGAGATCATAAGCCACCCTACCCTATCTGGCATTTTTTTTCTTCCTTTTTTTTTTAAACATAATATTTTATTTATTCTTTAGGAATTTTACATCATGCTCCCCAGTCCTGCTCTAGTCCCTCTACATGTGCCTCTCACCCCTGTAACGTGTCAAACAAAAAAAAGAAAATAAAAAAATTTAAAAAAAAGCCAAAAAACAAAATCAATCAACTAACCAACTAAACAACAACAGCAAAACAAAACGCTGTTCCACTTCTCTGTCTTTCCTGCCTCTACAATACCATTTCATTTGCCTTAGTGGCATTGGGAACTTCAGTGTGTCATGCAGTATATCCTTTTCTCCACTCAGTTTTACTCGCAACTTTTCATTGCAATGAGTTGTTGGTCTGGTTCAAGGTCTCTGGCTTCTGCTACCCTGTTGAGGCACACAGAGATGGCTCCAATTCATCCTGATTTAAGGTTAGAGAGTTCAAAACTGTCCTTAGCCTTCCAAGGTTGAAGTCATAAGGCCCAAAGGTCTATGGAGTGGCTACTGTAGGATGTTTGATCTTGGTCCTGGATGCTTTATCTGAATAAAATACAGACTTGGTCTGAGGTATTGTTGCTCTTTATACTCAAAGCCAAATAATGAGAGATTGAGTCTAAGGTGTGGTTACCAAATGTTTGGAGAACTAAGGAAGAAAGTCTGTTCCTTGTACATGATAAAGAGATCTTTTGCCATGTTCCTCTTTTTGGTTGGGGTATTTAAGAATGTTGAAGAATAAACTTGGGGTGTCCAGTATTCAGTGGATTGCCCTTTTGACTCTCTCCTGTGCCTGCCTTTTTCTTAGTGTCTTTACCTGCCATTTCTCAATCCACACTTCCCGTCTCAGGTACAAACCAGAAAAATTGGCTGGATCGGACTGAAGCCCCACAAAGATGGACTACAACAGTACACCATCAATACTGGACCCTCACTGAAACTTATATTTGATATCTTGCTGTTGCCCCAAGTTATGGAGATCTTGTAGCTATTATTCTGTAGGAGCTGTCTCTTCATGCACTCCAGCAGGTCCTAGATGGGGTAAATGTTAGAAAGGACCAACCCAAGGCCCTAAATATATATCTGGGTGGTTAGTCCAGGCTACTTAGGCAAAGGGCAGAGCCAGCTCTTCTCCAACCAAGCCATGGGAGGGGAGCATTTTCTTTACTTTTGTGGATTCTGGGAATTGAACTTGGATCCTTGTGCTTCTGAGGCGACTGCTGCATTGATGGAGCTATTTCCTTAGCCATTCTTTCATGTTTTATTTGTTGACTTCCAGCAATTTAGTAGGTATTTATTTATTTCTTTATTTATTTATTTATTTATTTTATTTAATTACATCCTTAGTGACAACCCTAGACTAATCATATAGATGACAACCAGGGAAACTACGAGAAAATACACAAGACTTTTCTTCTGAACCATGTTTAGCTCCATATTGTCTCAATGAGCTTTTTTTTTTTTTTTAATCTTACCAGACATTTTGACTTTTTAATTTTATAATATGCTTTCTTTTTCAGTTATGGGAGAGGAAGACAACCTAGGGAAGAATAAAGAAAAGAAATAGTACAGCATAATTCTGGTGCCCAGACATAGCTGTTGCTCCTCAAACATCAAGCTCCATAAACTCTGTGCTCTTCTGCTGATGCTTGGAGCCAATGTCAAAGAGCAACCCGAGGTTTTAATGGCTAGAAAGGATTTTTCTGAAATATTGTGAAGTCATATAAATATGTCTAGTAATGAATAAACTGATCCCTAAGTTGTGTTCATTAAAAACGCTGTGAAGCTGTGAATGCCCACTGTGTAAACCACTGCCCTAGGCAAACTCAAGTATGAAAGAATGTAGAACAGATCTGTCATGCTTAGGGTGGCCATATTGTTCTTTTAATTGTGTGTGTGTGTGTGTGTGTGTGTGTGTGTGTGTGTGTGTGTGACTGGGCACACTGATTATGTTCTCTGAAGACACAAGTTACTTAATACTTGTTTCTTTTCCCCCCTTATAGTTATCAATTTTATGTAAGTCATGCAAACATAGAACTGGATATAGTCACAGGGGTACATTTGATCTCAGCTTTGGGAATCTTCAGAGCTCATGTTCACATTAAAAGCTGTCACTATCTTGTACTTATCCTTTGTCTTTAGGATATAAAAACTTGCTGGGGAGATGACTCCATTCATAAATTGCTTGTTGTACAAGTATGGGGGCCTGAGTTAGGTCCCTAGTACCCACATAAAAGAAATCTACAAATAGTGGCATGCAACAAACCAGAGCCTAAGGAGGCAGAGGGAGGCCAATTTCTGGCCTGGCCTTCTTGGCCAGTTTCAGTCCAATGTGAGATTCTGTGAACAGAAAAAAAAGTGGATAGTGACTGTATTTATTTTTGTCCTGTACATGAATGTGCAAATGTGCACACATGTACTGTGCACACAGACAAGCATGCACATATTATATATACTACACAAAACCTTCACATGCCCATTAAAAATGTAGCCAGCACAAGAAGACATGCAGAGAGTTGAGGTAAGACATAAACACACACACACACACACACACACACACACACACACACACACCATTATTGCGATTTAATAAGGATCAGAATAAACAATTAGGCTGAACAGAAGTTTATTAAGGGAGAAATAACTCACAACATAGGCAGATGTACGTGGCGGGTTCCACCGGATCCTAAGCCTTCCAGTGTCCACCACAAAAAGGGGCGGCCCAACCCTTTCCCAGCCTTTTCTCCCAGCTCCCATCCAGCCCTGTCTCCGCCCCAATGGGCATGGCCTAAGCCACAGGTGCAGACAAGGTGAATATCTCGCTACAATTCCCCTTTTAGTCTAAAGAAAAGATTTGGATTTGATACAAAACTATATACAAAACAGTGAATAACAAGTGTGCTCTAAGAAAAGGAAAATTGAGAACAAAACAACCTACATATCTAGTCCTAGGGTGAAGACATAACAGAGTTTACAATAGAGTTATCCTAAGCTAGAAAGCTTAAGCCTAGTACCTAATCTATCTAACTAGGAAGAGAGAATAATAGTTGTGATAGTTTAATCTACAACCTCATCAAGACCTGAGAAGGAAAATAGCAATACTAGGGTAGACAGGAAGTGTGGATGGGCAACTTCCAAACCTGCCATAACACACCATTCTAGGGATGTGGAGGTCAGCCAGCACAACCTAAGCAGTCACAGGCAACTTTGAATTCAAGGTGGGGCTTGAATTGGCCCTTGAAGCAAGTAGGTTTAGACTTAGGGAAAAGTGTATTCTTAAGCAATGAAGTTTGTTGAAGATGGGAGGAGAGAGTAGCTCCTAGAAATTGTGTCAGTTTCATGGTTGATTATTGGTTTAACTGGGCAGGTCCCCTGGCCCCTTCTTTGGAGTTTCTGAGCTAACTATGGAGTAATTTAATTTATCTGAAGAGCTTATATGCTATTTAAATCTAAGAGACAGGGGTATTTGCAGTAACTGTCTGAGAGATGTCAGGGCTATTGTGGCCTGCTTTCATTCCTTTATTTCTTTCTAAGAACAATGTAAAGACAGCACTAAGTTAAAGCCCCAGTCAGGCCAAATACATAGCTATTGAAATAGTAGAACAAAATAACAGAAAGAGGGCTTGTGGTAGACCTCAACTGTTGCACGTGTTGCAGCATCCTCACTGATTACTCTGATTCTGATGGAACTCCTGCACAGACAATTCAAGGCAAAGCCTAGCAGAGGCACTGCACTTGGAATATATTACTTTTCCCCTGTGAGTTCCAGAAGGTTCGCAGAGAATATGTTTTATAAAAATCTCCAGTGTGTTAATAAGCAATGACCCAAATTTTAGGTACCTGGTAATTGGCTCATGTGGGATTCATTTTGTGAAGTAAGCCATTAAAGCTCTACATAAAGTAGGTGGGAATCAAACATTAAACTGTTGGTGTAAAACCCACAGCACAAGGCATATTCAGCACCTGGGTTCCGGATTGGACAAAGCTTGCCATGTGGAAGGGTTTCACAGTTATTAAATTAGATTCATTTTAGGTATTTAAAGCAAAATATTGTTTGTGCCACTGATTTGCCAAATAATCACGGGTGATTGTCTTTTTCTTTGTTCAGCTTTCTCTTGTTATATGGAAGCAGTACACAGTCAAGGTTAATATAGGTTGACTTGGAATTGCAATTCTGCTCATTTACTCAGATTTCCTGTGTTGTCTTGAGGTAGTATATTAAGGCAATGTGTATTGCCCTAATTCAGACTCCTATGAGCTATATGATTTGTCCTCTCTGTACCTCCTTTTCCATATTTATAAAACAGATTTAATCATAGTGTCAGCATTGTATCCGCAATCTGTATGCATATACAGTTTATACAACAATAGCTGGTACCAAGTGACCAGTTGATATGGATTTAGTATTATTTTAGTTAATACTTTCTCTTTAAATTGTGAGCTTCTTAAACAAAAGAATGAAGTCTCATTTTTCTTGGTATTCTTTGTAGTTTCTGGCATAATAATTATAAATATATTTTTATGATGTGTTTATATAATATATGCACATTTAGAGATATGTACATAGCAATTTTAATTTTTATTTGGTAAACTAAATATACACATAAAATGCATATCTTTAAGGAATATTGTAATAAGATATGAAGTTTTTGTCTGAAGAGGACATAGTAGGTTTATTCTAGACAAATTTAGTGGGACTTTGTGTCAAGTTTTTTTCCCAAACCTGAGGTAAAATAATAGAGTTTTCAGTGCTGTATGTCTGGAGAAAAGAATGCTATTGTCATTGGTAGATGACTCAGTAACACTGGTGCTCACAGGTGTCCTAAACACCTTTTATTGTTTTTTTTTTCTGAGAAACTGGAATTTTTCTCAAGGAGAAACAATGTGAATGACATGAGTTCTATAAGTAATAAGAGGGACCACTTATGTCCTTAGGACCAAACATAGCTAGGATGGAGGACTCAGATGAATCAAAAGCAAGAGAAATTGATGCAGGCTGGATAAAAACAATCATTACACAAATGCTCCGGGAATATGATGTAGTGACATTAATTCCAGCCTAATATGTGGATTTGCCTCAAATGTATTAGTGGTAGTTTGCTACAAGGCCCCTGTTTGGATCTCAGCTAGTGGACTCTCAGCTATTTTAAGCAAATGTAGCAATCTGTATTTCTTTCATTGATCCTTTTTTCTCTTTTTCTTTAATTATTAAACGTTTTCCTATCTTCCCTTTCAATCCCTGCCAAACTCTTTTCATTAATACCAAGATTATTTTGAATTTCCATATCACTGATCTAATTTTCTTAAATCAACAAGGAAGCAAAGACTCAGAAAGCTTTTGGTCTGTCTCAGGATAAAGCTGAGTCTCTTGATCCATTGTTACCATTCTCCTATTCATGTTGGTGGTGAAGAAGTTCAGAGAATTATTATGAATGCTCCAGGATCTAGTGATCCCACATGTCCCTCTTGGACTGTCATTATGGCCATTGTAACCCTGCATGCCTGTCAGACCCTGCCCATGTGCTGAGCAATGCCCTGGATTCAGGGATGCAGTGCTAGTGCAGTGTTAGTTTAGTCTTAGTGACTAAATATATAGTTGAGAGGAAGCAATGAGTGAAAGCTGATGTAAAAGTAATAAGGATTCTATACTTGTACATTCTCTGGCTTCTTAGGGCTGCCAGGGCCAGGGTGAATTTTCTCCTTGCTCTAGTTTCTAATGTCTGTGCTTCCTCATCCAGTAGATGCCAAGACCAGTGCTTTTCACAGAACATTAAGGTCACAAATAGATGATAGCACCCAAGAGAATGCCAAATCTGCACACTATCTCTCTCATGTTTAAACAAATCTGATTTTTGTGTACTCAAACACATCATTATATTGTCACAGGAATATTCAGAATGTAGAGGTTTTGTCTTTAATCTCTGAAAAGCCAAACTTCCCTGAAAATTTTCTGAATCTTTTGTGCCAGCTGGATGTCTCCCTTTCCTCAGCCTGCTCAGGACTCTTGGCCAATATTTGTAAGCATCATGTTGAGAGAATCATGGTAGGGTGCATGATGGTTTGAAAAAAAACATGGCTCCCAAAGGGGATATGGCCTTGTTGGAGTAGGTGTGGTTTTGTTGGAGGAATGTATCATTGTGGGAGTGGACTTTGAGTACTTATATATGCCCAAGCCATGCCCAGTGTCTCAAACTACTTTATGTTACCTGCAAGTGAATATGTAGGAATCTCAGCTCTGTCTTTAAAACCTCTTCTAACTGCATGCCACTATGTCACATCATGATGATAATGGGCTAAACCTCTAAAGATGTAAGCCACGCCAATTAAATAATTTTCCTTTATAACAGTTGCCGTGGTCAAATGACTAGAGCTAGAAAAAAATCATCCTGAGTGAGGTAACCAAGACCCAAAAAGACAAACCTGGCATGTGTTCACTCATAAGATGATATTAGAGGCAAAGCAAAGGATAATCAGGCTATAATCCATAGCTACAGAGAAGCTAGGTAAGAAGGAGGACCCTAAAAGAGACATAAATTGATCACCCTAGGAAGGAGAAATAGTTAAGATCTCATGGGAAAACTGGGGGTGGGAGATGGGGAGAGGGGAGTGGTTGGGGGATGAGAAGATGAGGAAACAGGATGGTGGAGTTAGGGAAGGGACAGAGAAGGAGAGCAATGAAAAACATATCTTGAAAGAGTGAGGCATTATAGGGTTAGGGAGAAATCTGGTGCTAGAGAAATTCCCAGGAATCTACAAGGATGTCCCAAGCTAAGATTCCCAGAAACAGTGAAGGGAGTGCCTGAACTGGCTTTCTCCTGCAATCAGATTGGTGACTGCCCTAATAGTCATCATAGAACATTCATCCAGTAACTCATGGAAGTACTTGCTGAGATTTACATACAAGTACTGGGTTGAGCTCCTGGAATCCAGACGAAGAGAGGGAGGAGGAATTATATGAACAAAGCAGGTGAGATCATGATGGGATCAGAAACAGTTGACCTGAGCTAGTAGGAGGTCATGAATTCTGGATGGACAGCAGGTGAGCCTGCATGGGACTGGACTAAGCCCTCTGAATGTGGATGATAGTTGTGTGGCTTGGCTCCTGGTTCATGAACTGGATTTTTGGAGCCTATTCCCTATGATGGGATACCTTGCTAAGTCTTGATGATGGGGTGGGGGCATGGGGGGGTGACTTGTTCATCATTAAACTTGATATGTTAGGCTCTTTTGACTCTCCATGGAAGCCTTTACCCTTTCTGTGGAGTGGATAGTCTTTGGGGGTAGTTGGGTGGTGGGGAGAGGGGAGGGAGGGGGAACTGTGGTTGTATTTAAAATGAATAAAAAGTTTAAAGTAAACAACAACAACAACAACAAAAATGAGTTGCCATGCTCATGGTGTTTCTTCATAGTAATAGAAACCCTAACTAGAACAGGCCATGATTTATTTTTGAGTAGTTTGTAATAATCATGCTATTTGTGAGGTATAGTGTAATATTGATACTTACATTCCTGCATGGTGATTAGAACATATGATTGCCATTTCTTGGCATCAGTTCATGGCTTTATATTTGAAGGCTTTGAGCTCTTATCTACTGCTTCTCAAATAAATAAGAGGTCACCATGAGCTGTGCTAACCAATTGTATCCCTCTTCTTAACTGCATGTAGTATCATTATCTAATCTCTGCATCCTCACCTTGAGCTCTCATCACCCCACTCTCTTCTGCTTTCAGATATGCATCTTCACTTTCATGTACAGGAAGCAATGTACAGTTATTTATTTGTGGCTGGTTCTTTTCCTTAACATCATTCTCCAGTCTTAAACATTTTTTTCTGCAAATAACAGGAATTCCTATCACAATGGTACAATTATCTACATTAAGTTGTCTTTACTCATTTAGTCATGACTGGTAATACAATCACTTCTTTGCTTTTGTGGACAGCATTGTAATAAGCATGAGACTATACATATCTTTGATATTCTGATTTCATTTATTTTAGCTATATGGTATAATATTAGGGTAGTTATATTTTCATTTAGATTCTTTGATAATCATGCTATTTTTCAAAATGACTACACTAAGCTCCATTCTCACCAATTGTATGGGATACTTCTCTTTTCTCTGTATCCTCAACAGTCACTTTTACTTCTCATTTTTAGTCTCCACTCTGAGTTAGACGAAATGATCCTCACTGTAGTTGTTTTGCATTTCCTAACATTGAGACAAGCATTTCTTATACATTAGTTGGTAACTTTTAAAATTTAAAGTAGAAACAATCTTATTTCATATATAAACCCAGGTTACCCCCTCCCCCGTTCTCCCATCCCTCCACTGACCCCAATCCCATTCCTCTTCTGCTCCATAGAAAAAATGAGGCCTTCTATGGAGGGATCATCAAAGTCTGTCACATCATTTGGGGCAGAACCTAGGCCCTCTCCCCTGTGTGTCTAGGCTGAGAGAGTATCCCTCTATGGGGAGTGGGATCCTAATGTCCATTCATGCACTAGGTATAAATGCTGTTCCAGTACCAGGGACCCCATAGACTGCCCAGGCCTTTTAACTGTCATCCACATGAAGGTGACCATAATTGCTCAATTATTTTATGAGTTTTACTAGGTTTTTATGCTTCTTTTTTTTCTATGCATTGAGTCATATTCATAGGGGCTTTTTATCCTTATTTTTATGTTTTCAGTTTCTTTTTCTTGCTCAGTTGCTATGGCCAAGACTTTCAGAGTTGTGCTGAATAAGACTGGTGAAGGCAGATATCATTTTCTTGCTTCAGATCTCATGGTACATTCTTTCTGCATTTCTCTGCCCAGGGTGATAGTGGTGAACTGTTCTTTATGTACTTTCCTATGTGTTAATGGAGTCTTTTTGTAACTTCTTATTCAATGTTTCTATCATGAAGGGACGCCGATTTTCTTTAATTGCCCTTTTCTCTGTCGGTTCTGACAACCATGCCTTTTGTCCTTTAGTCTGTTGATATAATTTATCCCACTTTTGTAAAGTGATAAGCTTTTCTTGTATTTCTAAGAAAAATTCTGCTTAAACATCACTTGTGTAAGAATCCTTTTGATGTGCCATTGGATGCAATTTGTAGTATTTTATAGGGAATATTTTTATTCTGTGTTTAACAGGGATATTTATTATCAGTTTTTTTCTATATTTAAAGATTACTATTTTTACTTATGTGTCTTTCCTTATGTGTATAGGCATGTGTGTCCCCATACTCTTGGAGCCCAGAACAGGGCATCAAATCCCCTGGAGCTGGAGTTATAGACAGTTGTGAGCTACCTGAAATGAGTATAAGAACCAAATTCAGGCCCTGCACAATAGTCATATGTTCTTTTAACTGTTGAGCCATCTCTCCAGCCCCTCTGTTGTTATTATATTATTGCATTGCATTGTTATTTTTGTCCCCAATTGCTTTAGTATTAGGGTAATCCTAAACTGAGAGTGAGATTGAAAGTCTCCTCCTTTCCATGCATTTATTTACTTATTACATTTTAAAATTAGTTTTTGTTTTATTGTATTTAAACATCATTCTGTATATGTGTGGGCACACTTGTGCTATCATACACTTATGTATGGAGGTGGTGGACTACTTGCAGGAGTTGGTTCTCCAACTTTACTAAATATTTCCCAGGAATTGAACTCAGATTGTCAGTTTGGTGGCAAGCATCTGTACCCATTGAGATATCCTGCTGGTTCATTACTGTTTTTTAACTTTGAGAAGAATTGGCATTAGTTCTACTTTAAAAATGTGGAAAAATTCAGTTGCAATACAAGCTGGCACTGACCTTTTCTTTGTTGGGAGTCTTTTTATTACTAATTCAATTTAATTATCTCATGGTTACTCAGGATTTATATATTTTTATGACTCAATTTTGATAGGTTATGTGTTCAGAAACTTATTTTTAAGTTTCTAATTGGTCTTCCTTTTTCTATGATATCAGGTTGGCATGTCTTTTTAATTTATGATTTTACTTGAGCTTTTTCTTCATTATTTTAGCTAAAGTAACAATTTTATCTTCAAAGAAAATAAAAACCCAACACAACTATTTGTAACTGACCTTTTATACTTCAAAAAATTATGTATTTCAATCATTTGTGTTCTGAAATTCATTATTTCTTTCTACCTGGCAATTCTGGGTTTGACTTGTTTTTTTATTATGATTTTTTTTCTTATTTTACATATCTATCCCAGTTCCCACTCCCTCCCATCCTTTCATACCCCGTTACCCCCAGACTCCAGTCCCATTCCCCATTCACTCCCCAGGGAGGGTAAAGCCTTCCAGGAGGGATCATCAAAAACTGTCAAGTCATTTGGGGTAGGGCCTAGGCCCTCCCTCATATCTCTAGGCTAAGGGAGTATCCCTCCATGGGGAATGTGCTCCTGAAGTCCTTTCCTGCACTCGCCCGGAAAGATGGTGATTGGGGGGGGCGGGGTAGATGCTATATCTTTCTCTGCAACTGCATTTCAGCAGTTCCGCTCAGTGTTTAGCTGTGGGTGTTTGCTTCTGTTTCCATCAGCTATTGGATGAAGGCCCTAAGATGACATATAAGGTAGTTAGTTATTAGTCTCATTATCAAGGAAGGGCATTTAATGTAGGCTTTCTAGTATTGCTCAGATTGTTAGTTGGGGTCATCCTTGTAGGCCTCCTTCATGCCTGTTTTCTCTTCAAACCTCTATTATCGTATCTCATTTCTTACACTCCATTATTCCTCCCCCTGATTCAATCTTTCTGCTCCCCTATATTCTTCATGCCCCTCCTCTTCTGCCCATCTCTTTCTTGTAACTCCCTCTCCACTTATTCCCCCGCCCTCCTCCACACACACTCCTGCTCTCAATATGCTCAGGAGATCTTATCCCTTTCCCCTTCTGTGGGGGACAATGTATGTCTCTCTTAGGGTCTTTCTTCTATCCTAGCTTCTCTGGTAGTATGAATTATAGGCTAGTGATCCTTTGCATTATGTCTAAAATCTATATATGAGTGAGAATATGCCATGTTTGTCTTTCTGTGACTGGGTTACCTCACTCAGGATGGTTTCTTTTAGTTCCATCTATTTGCCTGCACATTTCAAGATTCCTTTTTTTTTTTTTCCTCAGCTGAGTAGTAAGTACTCCATTGTGTAAATGTACCACCACATTTTTTTAAAATCAGTTCTTCAGTTGTCGGGCATCTAGGTTGTTTCTAGGTTCTAGCTGTTACAAATAACACTGCTATGAACATAGTTCATAGTATGTACATCTTTTGGTTATATGCATAAGAGTGGAATTGCTGTATCCTGTGGTAGACTGATCAACAAAATGGATATATAAGTTTGCACTCCCAACAGCAGTGGAGGAGTGTTCCCCTCTTTCCACATCCTCTCCAGCATAAACTGTCATTGGTGTTTCTCGTTTTAGCTGTTCTGACAGGAATAAGGTGGTATCTCAGAGTTGTTTTGATTTGCATTTCCCTGTTAGATTTTGTCAAAGGCTTTTTTCAGCATCTAGTGAGATGATCATGCGGGTTTTCTTTTTCAGTTTGTTTAAATGGTGAATTACATTGGCTGGAATTTCTTATGTTGAACCATCCCTGCATCCCTGGGATAAAGCCTACTTCATCTGGTGAATGATTTCTCTGGTATGTTCTTGGATTTGATTTGCCAGTATTTTATTGAGGAATTTTGCATCAATGTTTATGAGGGATATTTGTCTGTAGTTCTCTTTCTTAATTGTGTCATTGTGTGTTTTGGGTACCCAGGTAATTGTAGCCTGGTAAGAAGAGTTTTGCAATGACCCCTCTGCTTCTATTGTGTGAAACAATTTGAGGAGTATTTGTATTAGCTCTTCTTTGAATTTCTGGTAGAATTCTGCACTGAAGCCATCTGGCCTTGGGACTTTATTTGGTTGGGAGACTTTTTATTACTGCTTGTATTTCATTACAGGTCATAGGACTATTTAAGTTGCTTATCTGTTCTTGATATAATTTTTGTAAGTGATAGCTAACCAGAACTTTGTCCATTTCCTTTGCATTTTTGAATTTTGTGGAATACAGGTTTGTAAAGTATGACCACAAGATTCTATGGATTTCCTCAGAGGTTTTCTTATGTCACCCTTTTTATTTCTGATTTTGCTAATTTACATATTCTCTTTGATTTGTGGTTAATTTGTGTGAAGTTTTGTCTATCTTGTTGAATTTCTTGAAGAACCAACTTTTTGTTACATTGATTCTTTGTATTGTTTTCCTAGCTTCTACTTTATTGATTTCAGCCCTCAGTTTGATTATTTCCTGGCATCTACTTCTCTGGGGTGAATTTGATTCCTTTTGTTCTAGGGTTTTCAGTTGTGCTGTTAATTCTCTAATGTGACTCCCCTCCATTTCTTCATATGGGCACTTAGTGAGCTCTGCTTTCAAATGTTCCATAAGATTGAGTATGTTGTGTTTTCACTCTCTTTGAATTCTAGGAAGTCTTTAATTTCTTCCTTGACCCAGGAATGGTGTAATTGCACATTGTTCACTTTTCATGAGTTTGTAGGGTTTCTGAAATTTGTGTTGTTGTTGCATTCCAACTTTAAAGCATGGTGGTCTGATAAGATAAAGGGGGCTATTCCATATTGTGTCTATTGAGGTTTGTTATGTTGCCTAGTATGCGGTCAATTTTAGAGAAGGTTCCATGTGGAGCTGAGAAGGTATATTCTTTTGTGTTTGGTGGAATGTTCTACAGATGTCTGGTAAACCCATTTGGGTCATAACTTCTGTTATTTTGTTTCTTTGTTAAGTTTCTGTCTGGTGATCCTGTCTAGTGGTGAGAGTGGGGTGTTGACGTCTCCCAATATAAGCATGTGAGGTTTGAGTTTTAGTAATGTTTCTTTAATGAATGTGGGTATCTCTGTATTTGGGCCATAGATGTTCATAACTGAGACTTTGTAGAGATGGATGTCTTCTGCAATGAATTTAAAATGACCATCTTTATTTCTTTTGATTGATTTTGCTTTGAAGTCTAGTTTGCTAGATATTAGGATAGCTTTATATGCTTGTTTCTTGGGTCCATTTGATTGGAAAATATTTTTCCAATCCTTTACTCTGAGGTAGTGTCTGTCTTTGAAGCTGAGGTTCATTTCTCTTGTGCAGCAGAAGGATGGGTTCTGTCTTCACATCCATTCTGTTCACCTGTGTCTTTTTATAGGCAGGTTAAAACCATTAATATTGAGGGAAATTAAGGACCATTGTGTGTTAATTCTTATTTGTTTTAGATTTGTCGTTGGCAGTGGTATTGTGAGTATATTTGGCATGCTTTTTCTTTTGGGTTCTGATAGAGTGGGGTTATCTATTGGCTACTTTTTTTTTTTTTTTGTGAGTGGAGTCAACTTCTTTGGGTTGGAGTATTCTTTCCTGAACATTCTGTAGGACTGGATTTGTGAATATGTATTGTGAAAATTTGAATTTCTCATTGAATATCTTCTTTTCTCCATCTATAGTGATTGAGAGTTTTCCTGGGTATAGTAGCTTGGGCTGGTATCCATGGATTCTTAGTACTTGTAGAACATCTATCCAGGATCATCTAGCCTTGAGAGTTTTCATGGAGAAGTCAGGTGTAATTTTGATAGGTCAGCCTTTATATGTTACCTGGCCTTTTTTCTTTGATGCCCTTAATATTCTTTCTTTATTTTGTATATTAGGTTTTTTGATTATTATGTGGCAAGCGGACTTTTTTGGGTGGTCCAGTCTATTTGGTGTTTGGTATGCTTCTTGTACTTTCATAGAGATGTCCTTCTTCAGATTGGGAAAGTTTTCCTCAGTGATTTTGTTGAATATGTTTTCTGCACCTTTGAGCTGGGCTTCTTCAGCTTCTTCTTTACCTATTATTCTTAGATTTGGTTTTTCCACAGTGTTCCACGTTTCCTGAATGTTTTGTGTTAAGGATTTGTTGGATTTAAGATTTTCTTTGGTTGATAAATCTGTTTCCTGTAGTTTATCTTCATTGTCTGAGATTCTCTTTTCGATCTCTTGCATTCTGTTTGTTATGCTTGCATCTCTAGTTCCTGATTATTTCTCCAGCTTTTCTGTTTCTAGCAGTTTTCTATTCCCTCAGTTTATCTTTTTTTATTGTTTCTATTTCAGTTTTCAAGTCTTTAACTGTTTGAATTGTTTCCTTCATATGTTTGTTTGTTCTTGTCTTTCCTTGCTTTCTTTAAAATATTTGTTCATTTCTTGCATTTTTTTTGGCTTGGTATTTTTTTCTATTTCTTCCAAATTTTTTGTTTTTTTTTCTTCCATTTTTTTAAAGCAATTTTCTCATACCATCTTTGATAGCCTCTATCATTTTCTTGAAGTTGTTTTTTAGGTCATTCTCTTCTGCTTCATCTGCTTTGGTGTATTCAGGTCTAGTTGGAGTAGAATCCCTAGATTCTAGTGGTGTTGTACTGGTTTTTCTATTGTTGACTATTTTCTTGTGTTGCAGTCTTCCCAACCCTCCTTCCAGTGGGTGCAGGGGCTACCCTGCTCTCCTGGTGGATTAGGTGGGTCAGTGCTTCAATGTCAGTAACTCTGGATGATCTGAGCTTTCCTGAAGGTTTTTCAAGCAGAGGCCGCCACAGGTCCATGGCTGTGGGGAGGGTAGGTTACAGATGGTCTTGTTTGCCACTGAGGGACCACTCGGGCCAATGGTATGTGTGTGTGGGGGGGAGGGTCAAGATGCAAAGCTGACTCAGTAAGTTTCAAGGAAAAGATGTGTGGAGGTTGGGGGTTGACCTGGGCTATTCCCAGATGCACCACAAGCAGAATTTGATGGTGCCCAAGGGTCAGGTGAGGGCAGGCTCAGGATGTTCGTGAGTGGAGGGCTGGGTCCATTATGCACAGTGCTGAACCAGGAAGTTTCAAGGAGAGGGAGGGGTGTTGGAACAGAGCTGGCCAAACACTCAACCCAAGCAGTGGGCCCAGCAGGGCCAAGACTGAAGGGAGGGCAGGCTCTGGATGGTCTGGCGTGAAAGGGTGTGTGTGTAGGGGTCATGACCATTTGATTTGTTTTCATTTATAATCTTTTGAGTGTTTTTTTTTAAATCTCTTTTTTTTTGTAATAGGCATCTGTCACTATGAACATTCTTCTTAGTATGCTCTTACTGTATACCACAAATTATATTTTGTGGTTTACTTTTCCTATAACTAAGAAAGATAATTACATATTAATCTCTCTCATGAATTTTGATGCAAAACATACTCAATAAAATACTGGCAAACTGAATTCAAGAACACATCAGAAAATTCATTCACCATGATCAAGTAGACTTCATCCCAGAGATGCAGGGATTCTTCTACATACAAAAATCTGTCAATTTAATCTACCACATAAGCAAAAAGAAAAACACCATTAAATGTTTAAAAAGACTTTAACAAAATCCAACACCCCCTCATGATAAAGGTCTTGCTTTCTTAGTTTTTAAAATATATACCAATAGTTTAACTCTTTTAAGGGTTTTACTTTTATTTATTTTTTCCTTTTTTTAAATTTATTTTTTTTCTTATTTTACATATCAAACCCAATTCCCTCTCCCTCCCTCCCTCCCTCCCACCCTCCCATCTTACTACTCCCTCTACAGGGAGGGTGATGCCTTGCAGGAGGAATCCATCAAGTTGCATGATTACATGTCTGCCCAAACCATCTTCATTTAAAGATGTACCTGAGTTACTATTATATCCCAAAGACACCTAGCACTGTGCTTTGTAGCTGGTAAATACTGATATACAAATGAAAGTTAACAATTTTATAAGCCACTTAAGTATTTTATAATCCTTTTTTTAATCTTCATATTACTGCAGTTAACTTCTGTGTTAAGGATCATTTGACTTCATAGTAAGAATTTAATTGTATCCAACTCAAGCTAATTCCAGTTACTTATGGATTTCTCAGTCAACTTGGTTTTTTCTACTTATTTTCCTCTAAGAGTACAAAGGCTTGATAGAGCAGCTTATGTAGTGCTACTTCAACAATAGTACTGTAGAATGTGAAATGTCCTCCACACTTAGTTCCCAGCTGGTAGTTCATTGTAGAACATTGTGGAACCTGTAGGAGATGGGATCTAGATAGATAAACTATGTCACTGAGGATAGGACCTTTAGATATGTATCAGTTACCTCTGAAACTGTAAGCCAGCCCCAATTAGATGCTTCACCCCACCCCATGGTGTCTCTTTACAGTAGAACACTGGTTAAGACATCTAATTTCTTGCAGTTGCTTCTTTTAGGTGTTTTGCCACAGGGACAAGAAAAGAAATGTAGTAGAATACAGAATCCAGTTAAATAGCATCAAATGTAAATAGGGGGATTGACTAAAGACTTTTTGGGGCAAGAGCAGGTATGAAAGTTATAGTTGATATTTAATTCTTCATTTCCCAATTGGGGTATTGGCTGGCCTTTGGCTGGTCAGGGGCCATGGCAGCTGGATTCAACTGTTATCTGTTGATGAGGGCAAAGTTGTTTCATGTGATTTTTATTTTTTTGGTCCAACAGGAAGCTGATGTATATTCTTGTGTTGATGCAGATGTGGAGGAAGAACAACCAGATGCATAAAATGTTTTTTATGGCTTGGTTTTAGAAGAGGTACTGCCAGTTTGGTCTATATTCTCTTGAGCAAAGTGAGTTCACTTGGCCAAGCCCCATATTAACAAGCTTGATGTAACATGAAGTCTGTAGTGAAAGGGCTGTGGAAATAGGATACAATCTGCTAGAAAAGAATTTGTCAGCTAATGTATTAAGCAAGGCATTAAATCAGCACTCCCCTCTGAAAGTTCATACTGTGTTACTATCTGCTCTGTATATCTTGCTGAGGCCACCTGCTAGTGGAAAGTCTTGATTTACTGTATTACATATCAAGTTATAATAATTAATTGCTATTTGCTAAGTCATAAGTAATGAAGCTAAAAGTTCTGCCCTATTCATTTAGAATTTCATTTTTAAAAGATTTATTTTTAATTATGTATTTGTGTGTATGAGGGGTTTGTGCACATGAGTACATTGCATGCTGAGATATACTCCATCAGCATCCACTCAGATTTTAAAGAAGAGGGCATCATATACCTTGGAACTGCAGTTACAGGAAAACTCAAGCTGGGTTCTCTATAAGAGCAAGGTCTTAGCTGCCGAGTCTTCTCTCCAGCCTGAAACTTCATTTCTTTTGTTGCTTAGACAGTCCTTGATTGTTGTCTCTGATTTCAGGTGTATAATTTCATTTTAAAAACTCATGCTCTGCTTTAAAACAAAAACAAAAACAGTGTTATGTAACATGAGTAATAAAAACTCAGAGACAGATATTAGGTTCAAGCTTCAAGCTGAAGATTGGAAAAGCAAAACAACATCTTACTAGCTCTTACCTCTACCAAGCTGAAATGGCAATCCTGTCTCCATGAATCCTCAGACTGCAATCCTGTGAGCTCCTATCTCTTTCCACTTTATATTCCTCTCTCCATCCAGCCATATCTCTTCTGTCTCTACCTCTCTAGTGCTGGGATTAAAGGCATCTGATCCCAAGTGCTGAGATCACCTTTGTGTGAGCTATTTCTCTTTTAGACTGGATCAGTTTTATGTACCTCATTTTGGCTTTGAACTAACAGAGATCCATCTGCTTCTGTTTCCTGAATCTGTTACGAACAGTTTTTCCCATCAGCCTGGTCCCACAGCCATGCCAGTCCCAAATAACACACTGAGTCACTGTATTAGATCTAATGCTGTTAGCCTGTTACTAGCATTTCTTATTGGCTAGCTCTGTCTTAAATTTTAACCCATTTATATTAATCTAAGTGTTTCCACATGGTCATATTTTACCAGAGAGGGTCAGGACCTTTTCCTCTCTCAGTTCTCTACATCTTGAATTTCCCATACTACATCTCCCAGAAATCTAGTCCTTCCTATCTTGCTTTTCCTATTTGCCAACAGTGATTTATCCACTAACCAATAAGAGAAACATATTTACAGAGTGACATCACCCATCAATGAATCCTTGGATTAAAGGTGTATACCACTATCACCTGGCCTCTATGGCTAGCTAGGATGCCTGCTGGGAGTAAAGGTGTATATCATCACTGCCTTGCTCTTTGGCTGTGGCTAGCTTTGCAGTTTGATCTCTAGTGGCTTTATTAATCATAAATAATACATCACCACAGTGTTATGCAGTGACACCTGTTTGATTAAGAAAATGCAGTGGGCAGTAGGCTCTGGATACAGCCAATCAGGCTGCTTGAATTGTGACCTAAACAGCTGATGACAGGGTCTCATGTTATGGATAATGCATCTTAAAACTACACAAATGCATATAAAACCAATGATCTCTGAGACTCTAAAGATATATTCTGCTTATTTATAGTTGAAAGAACATTTATATAGATACATTTACATACAATTATTATACAATATGAGTAAATGGTAAGTAGCACAGAGATTGGGTTTTCTATATTCTACATGCTACAAAATACATTGAGAAGCCTAACTAATACTAGGAACAGCATAATAGTTCTCTTTTCAGCATGTCATGCCTGTCTCCTCAGTTGGTTAAAGGTCTTATGTGTTTGGGTATACAGTCAATACTCTCAAAATATGAGAAACTCTAGACTTTACCATTTTTTTCCTATGAATGCAGTTTATTCATTCATTAAATGCTAACCAATGGGTTTTGAACACTTGTCTCATTTTTTTCTCCTGTTGTTGTAATAAAATCCCTGGACAAAGAACAACTAACAAGGAGAAATCTCCTTGTGGTTCACAGTTGAAATGTACAGTTCATTTGGTGGTGGCATTACAGTGGCAAAAGCTTAAGGCAACTGGTCATACTGCATTTGTAGTCTAGAAATAGGGAGACATGTGAAATAGTGGTTCTCTTGCTGTTTCTGTTTCATGCAATTCAAGATTCACTGCTCAGGGGATGATCCTGCCCTTTTAGGAAGAGTCTTCTCACATCAATTCATGTGAGATAGGTAATTCTTCTCTGGCAAGTCCAGAGGTTTCAAGTTGATTCATACAATCACAGAACTCTATTTATTTTTCCAAACAATGTTATTCTTTGGATATTACAAATTGGACAAGGCATGTGGAGATGGTTATACTTTAGTATGGAAGTCCATTCAAATACAGACTCAGAGGAAATAATGACGCAATATGCTCCATCAGTATACATTCAGTGTTTTGTAGCAGTAACTCTGGAAGAGTTATAAAAGCCTTCCCCACTTCCCTTTTCCAGCAACCTGCATCACCAGTAAGAAGGGAGGAGCCTGCATCACCAGGGAGGAGAAAGACTAAGATTTATATAGTTGTAACACAGGTGAGGCTCCAAAAGCTGGTATAGAATCTTCCTTGGTGGTGAGGTCTGAGGCTCAGTTATACCCTGTCAGATTACGTAGAGTTTACATTGATTATAGAAATATTGACCTGGTGCCTAACTGGATCCTTCATTCCACTGACTAGCATTTTTAGTACTGGAAGGAATTCTACATACCACCAGAGGAGAATGATGAACACCAATCTAGCTACAAACTGAATCCTAACAAGAAGAGTTGTAAGTTGCCAGAGTTTGAGGACATCATCTGTCATGGTGGGGAAGATGTGGGGGCAAGAGTGTGAGTGGCTGGTCACATTGTTCTCTGTCAGGAAACTGAGAATGGATGGGAAGTCTCACAGGGTTCTACTATCTAGAGGCCCACCTCAAGTGACTCACTTACTTCATCCCTAAAAGTTCAGTTTGGAAACAGCTGCCAGCTGGGGTCAAGTGATCAAATACATGCATCTATGGTGGGGTATTTCACATTCAATACACAACATCCCTCTTTCCCAACATTTGCATAGGAAGATCCTTGCTAGAAAGCATTAGGAACTTAAAAGGCTGGAGGTATTTACAGTGATTCTTGAAGGGTAATAAGCTCCTAGATTCAGTAAGAACAGAGGGATCAGAATGTGAAAAGGCATGAAAGGAGTATGGTGCTCCTAAGAGGCAGCAAGGGATCTAGTTAAGGTTGTACTGTAAACTTCAAATCTTGTGATTCCTTCATTATGTAGAATGAAGCCAAAGAAAGGTGACTATGTTAGAAACAGGAGAAGTTAAGTAGGGACTGAAAAACCATCCATCAGTGTGACATACCAAGATCATGGCCTGGTTCATCCTTCTCTGTGACACACTAGACTCATCACCTTACCTATTACTGTACAGAAATTAATCTCATGCAATTAATCTGTGAGGTCAAGAGTTTAAGAAGAATAATATCTTACAGAACATGCTTACACTAAGAAAGGGCCTTTGGAGTCCTTGAAAGCAAATCAGGGTCCCTCATCCTGAGTTTACAAACCAGTGAGGAGTCACTCTTGCTGACATTGTGGTCTCAGTAAGCTGTGATCAGACATCTCACTTCCAGCTCTGCAACTGTTTTCACCTCACGGGATTATTTGGAATCATGAGTGCTTAACTATCATGACAGGAGGCAGGGATTTATTCCTGCTTTTTGTTGGGCACTCTGGAGGCTGGTAAAATGGAGATGCCATAGAAAGGGAACAGGATATTATTATTATAATGTGTTCAGGTTTGGAGGGACACAAGTGGGATTGCACATCCTTATGATGAAAAGATAATTAGTGAAACATCTGTAGCCTGGGCCATTCATCTGGTGATTACACAGAGTCTCTATTGAAAGCAACACAGTGTATAATACCAGATCCTAGAGGACCACTACACAGATTAGAGCACTTCTTGGGGAAAAAGAGGATAAAGAAAGGGAGCTTGCTATGCAAGACAAGTATTGGAATGAGTCTAAGGAAATGGAATAACAGAAGCACTGCTGTTCTTCTGTTGAATGAAAGTCTTAGAAATGCAAATATCTGGGAATACATATTTGACTTAATTTTAGTTTTAGTTTGAATACATTTGGGGCTCTCTCCCAGACACCTGCTTCTTCCTGCTTCACCCACTGCCCTCTCTACTGAAGAAAAGAAAGAAAAGAAAAGAAGGCCCACAAAACATAAGTATGTTGATTAGAAATAGTTACAACGATTAGAAGAAATGAACACAAAACTGAGTGAGGTCCTATGTAAATGGAGAAATGAAAACAAGTGATTACAAACAGCATGAACAGCAGAATAAAAGAAGGTAGAGTTCATGAGTAGAATACCCAGTGCTTTCTCCAGTATAAATATTTTCCTGGTAAAATGGCTTTGGGAGATGACTCAAAGCTTATCTAGACATTTCCAAAATGTAGTAGAGTGAGAAACCATGGTGCTTGGGCCTCCAGTATCAAGCACCTTAATCATAGGATGTTTGATTTAGCCTTAAATATTTCTGCAAAACTGGGGGTTTCTCACATATACCATGGGTGTATTTTGAGTGACATTTCTCTCTCTAGGATCCTGCTGTCAAACTTAACTTCACCTATCAATTTGACACTAACCCAGTGCTTCCTGGGAAGAAGGAATCTGAACTAAAGAATTGCCATTGTCAGACTGATCTATGATTATGTCTATGAGTTATTTTCTTAATTGCTAATTGATGTAGAATGACCTACCCCTCTGTAGGCAGTCCTAGGCAGATGAGCCTGGGCTGTATGCAAAACCTGACTTTGCAAACCATAGGGAGTAGACCTTTAAGCACTTTTCCTTTGCTGGTTTCAAGATCCTGCTTTTTAGTTTGCACCTCACACCCTTTGATGATGGACCGAAGCCTGTCAGAAAGTAGATCCTTTCGTCCACCAAGTTGGTTTTGTTCAGGGTTTTATTGGATCAACAAAATCAAAGAAGAACACTTGCTATAGAATTTTCTGCAGATGACCCCTGACCATTAACAGTTGTTTTATCTCTCTCCATCCTGCTTGGATTACAAGTGGGCCAACATGTTTTGAATAATGTTTGTGTAAATGCAAAGGACAATGTAAGTATATAACTTTAAATGATTAAATACCATAATTTTCCTTAGGTTCTTCCATTTTTCTTTATACAAGAGCACCCCATGTTGACCACTTGAGTCTTTAGCAAGGCTGTCAGCACCTTGCCCTCTGGTTTTCCACTCTATTAACTTCTTATTTTCTTTCACCCACACAGGAGGAACAATATCAATATTGTAACAGACCCTTGAACCATGTCTTTTGCAAGCAATAAAATAAACCCATTTTCTCTATTACATAGAATATGTAACATCTCATTATGAATCTTCTGCAGTTGGGGTAAATCCACTAGTTTCAAACTTTAGGTAGGTTTCATCTTTTCTGGGTTATCCAGAAAAACTCACCAGTGCTATTAAACTCTATTAAACTTCCTAGAACATATTTCATCCTGTATCCTAGTGTATAAAACAGTTTTTTTTTTCTGAAAATTTCTGTTTAATCAGTCCAAATGCCACTGCCTGTGTTGAGAAGAAAAGGTTGTATTTTAAATCAGTGTATTCTTAATATTTACGCTTTCCAGGAGGACAGTTGTGTGATGATGGTTAGTTGGGACTGGGAGCTAACACATGTGCAATTCCTATCTCTAGCTAACACCATTTCAACAGATGTTGCTACTATTGCACTCAGAGGCTCCTGCTTGCTTTTGAAGTTAGAGGCCATGTCTGCCATTGTCCTAGTTTACTGGTCTGTGGCTGAATGAAATTAATCCTGAAAGAAAAGCAACTTAGAGATACTCTGGTCCATATACCACCCAAAGCCTGTCTTCCCCTCACCCTTAGTCCTGCTGGGCCCACTGCTCGGGGTGAGCATTGGGCCAGAGTGTGAGTCCAACACCCCCCTCTCTTTGGAACTTTCCAGGATTGGCTCTGAGCATACTGGACCCACCTATCCACACAGGAATACCTTAAGGCCACACTCAACTGATCATTGGGCCCCATGGCCTGCCCTCTGCTGGAGGTGACACTAGAAACAGTTCAGGCCAAATGTTTCCCACATCCTTCATGGAAACTCCTTGCACAACATCTTGCTGACCCCTATAACATTGACCTAAGTGGTACAGTCCTGGTTCTCTGGTCCATATGTCACCCAGATCCTGCCTTCACCTTACTCTTGGTCCTGCTGGGCCCAATGCTGATGGTGAGCATTGGACCAGAGTGCAGGTCCAACACTCCTCTACCTCCTTGGAACTTCCAGGGTGGGCTCTGAGCATACCAAACCAGCCTACCCACTCTGAACCACCTTGAGGCCCCATTCACCCAATATTTGGGTCCCATCACCTGCCCTCTTTGAGAGACCTCCAAGAGAGCTCACATCATTCAAAGATACTGACACTAAACTCCTGACCCACCTACACCCACAAGGAAGCAGGGTAGATAGAGACTCCACCTGCACCCACTGAAGAAGTGATGGGAAGACAGCAACACAAGAAAACACCCAATAATAGAAAGACCAGTATGACACCACCAGAATCTAGGGACTCTACTCCAACTAGACCTGAATCACCAAAGCAGATGAAGCAGAAGAGGATGACTTAAAAAAATTAACTTCATAAAAATAATAGAGCCTATCAAAGATGATATGAGAAAACCACTTAAAGAAATAGAAGGAAAAAAAAACAAAAAATGGAAGAAACAGAGGAAAAGAACAAGCAAAAATTACAAGAAATGAACATATCTCTTAAAATAAGGAAAGCCAAGAAAAAACAGTCAAACAGATGAAAGAAACAATTGAAACAGTTCAAGACCCAAAAACTGAAATAAAGACTATAAAGAAAACAGAAACTGTGGGAATGCCGGAAATAGAAAATCTGGGCAAACGATCTGGAACTACAGACGGAAGCATAACCAACAGAATAAAAGAGATTGAAGACAGAATCTCAGACGATGAAGATAAACTAGAGGAAATAGAGTCATTGACCAAAGAAAATCTTAAATCCAACAAATCTTAACAAAAAACACCCAGGAAATGTGGGCCACTGAGAAAAGACCAAACCTAAGAATAATAGGCACAGAGAAGGTGAAGAAGCCCAGCTCAAAGGTGCAGAAAACATATTAAACAAATCATTGAAGAAAACTTTCTTAATCTGGACATTCCTATGAAAGTACAAGAAGCATGCCAAACACCAAATAGACTGGACCAAATAAATAAATAAATAAATAAATAAATAAATAAATAAATAAATAAAAACTCCCCTTACCACATAATAATCAAAACACCTAACATATAGAATGAAGAAAGAATATTAGGAGCAATGAGGGAAAAGGGAAAGGTAACATATAAAGGCAGACCTATTAAAATTACACCTGATTACTCCATGGAAACTCTCAAGGCCAGAGGGTCCTCGATAAATGTTCTACAAATAGTAAGAGTTCAAGGATGCCAGCCCAGGCTACTGCACCCATCAAAACTCTCAATAACTATAAAAGAGAAGAAGATATTCAATGATTAGCTAGTTTTTCACAATACATATCCACAAATCCAACCCCACAGAAAATCCTGGAAGAAAAACCCCAACCCAAGGAAGTTAACTATACTAAAAAAGACACAGGCAATAGATAATCTCACTTTACCAGAACACACACACACACACACACACACACACACACACACACACACACCACACCACAAAAGTGGAGCAAATATACTCACAATACCACCGCCAAAGACAAATCTAAAACAAACAAGAATTAACAATCAATAGTCCTTACTTTCTCTCAATATTAATAGCCTTACCTACCTATAAAAAGACACAAGCTAACAGAATGGATAAGAAGATAGAATACACCCTTCTACTTCATACAAGAAACACATCTAAGCTTCAAAGACAGACATTACCTCAGGGTAAAGGGTTGGGAAAAGATCTTCCAATCAAATGGACACAAGGAGCAAGCCGGTGTAGCTATCTTAAATTCTAACTAGTTAGACTTCAAACCAAAATCAATCAAAAGAGATGAAGAAGGTCATTTCAAATTCATCTTAAGAGAAATCAATCAGTACAGTCTCAATTCTGAATATCTATGCCCCAAATACAAAGGAACCCACATTAGTGAAAACAGCATGACTAAAACCCAAAACTCACTTGAAACCTCACACATTTGTAGTGGGAGACCTCAACACACCACTCTCACCACAAGACAGAAACTTAACAAAAAAAAAAAAGAAAAAAAAGAAAAAAAGAACTAACAGAAGTTATGTCCCCATTGGGTTTAACAGACATCTATAGAGTATTTCACCCAAACACAAAAGAATATACCTTCTTCTCAGCTCCACATGGAACCTTCTTTAAAATCGACCACATACTAGGCAACATAACAAACCTCAACAGATACAAAAAAAATCTTATCAGAATACCATGCTTTAAAGATGGAATTCAACAACAACACAAATTGCAGAAGCCCGACCAAGTCATGAAAACTGAAAAAAGCTCAATTGCATCATTCCTGGGTCAAGAAGGAAATACAGAAATTAAAGATTTCCCACAATTCAATGAGAATGAAGATATAACATACCCAAATTTATGGGACACTTTGAAAGCAGGATTACAAGGAAAGTTCATTGCACTAAGAGCCCATATGGAGAAAACGGAGGATAGTCACATTAGAGAATTATCAGCACAACTGAAAGCCCTAGAACAAAAAAAAGCAATCTCACCCTGGAGGAGTAGATGCCAGGAATTAATTGAGTGCTAAAATCAATAAAGAAGAAAGTCGGAAAAACATTGCAAAGAATCAATGTAACAAAGAGTTGGTTCTTTGAGAAAATCAACAAGATAGAGAAACCTTTATCCAAACTAACCAAAAAGCAGAGAGAGAACATGCCAGTAAAAAAAAAATCAGAATTGAAAGGGAGACATAACAACAGACACTGAGGAAATCCTGAGAATTTTCAGGTAATACTTTGAAAACCTGTGCTCCACAAAATTCAAAGGAAATGAACAAATTTCTGGATAGATATCACTTACCAAAATCAAAATCAAATCAAGAACACATAAGAAATTTAAACAGACCTAAACAGACCGAATACCCCTGATGAAATAGAAGCAATCATCAAAAGCCTCATCCTAACCAAAAAAAAAAAAAAAAAAAAAAAGCCAAGGCCTGATGGCTTCAATGTTGAATTCGACCAGAAATTCAAGAAGAGCTAATGCCAATACTCCTCAAACTGTTTCACGTAATAGAAGCAAAAGGTCCATTGCCAAACTCTCTTTACGAGGTTAAAATTACCTTGGTACCCGAGACAAAGACACAAGTAAGAAAGAGAACTACAGATCAACATCACTCATTGTGGGGAGCCGAGAGCCGCCGCCATTGCAGGATGGCGACCGCTCCCCTACAGGATGCCGTGAGTACTCTGTTGGGCAACGCCTCCTCGGACTACGCCGTGTCCCGTGCTTCCCGCATGCGCAGTAGGAACGGTGTCTCTGGCCAATCCCGAGGCCTCGGGTGTCTGCAGTTCGGTTGCGACCAATCAGGGTCCGACCCGTGTCCTTTTTTTCCCTATATAAGCAGCTGCATTTGGGTTTTCGGGGCTCCTCGCTTCCTGCTCTCCCTTCAACCAAGAGGCTCTAGTAAAGCGTGATTTGAGAAGAATCCTCAAGGTGTGGTCGTTCTTCCTCGCTGGTCGAGGTGCGTGCCGCATTCTGGTGCTGAAACCCGGGAATCTCGGACACCGAGCGAGGGGCCGAAGAGGATTCAGAACTCAACACGCGGAGTGGCGACATCGGTAAGTCTTCCGAGAATGCTGATTGCTGGGGTTTCTCTGCTCGCATTCTGCCTTGCTTTTGTAATTCTTGTTTTTGTTGTTCTCTTTTGTTGTTTCTGGTGCGGAAAATGCAGAAAGGGAACACTTAAGGAAGGACGCAAGGTGCTTATAAAACATCAGGATAGCCTTTCAGAGTCAGATTCAAAAGGGGAAGACATAACTAGGCCTAAGAAAAGAAAAAAAATATATAAAGATATTAAAGAAAAACATAGAAAGGAAAAACAAAAAAAGGAAGAAAAAAAGGATAAAGAAGATAAAGGGGACTCCCTTTATCCGGTCCTCGAGGAATTTTCAGATTTAAGATTATCAGGTAAAGAATCCTCGAATGATGGATCCTCAGATGAGGAGCTGTCAGAACTAAGTTCCCAAGAGGAGGAGGAATTAGAACAAGCTGCAGCTAAATATCAAGGAGAAAGGTACGGACGGCGACGGCCTCCTGCCTATAATGTTTCCATGGGAAAAGCCGATGTCCCCATTGCACCCCGGGAATCTTGGCCTCCCTCTGTGCCTCCTTCCTATGCTCAAACGGGAGGAAGCTGCCATTTTATAAAAAGGGATACATGGAGGCACCTGGCCTCTGCATTCCCTGTTTTTGAAGACCCTCAAACTAATCAACGGCATTATGAGCCAGTTCCTTATAAACAGTTAAAAGATTTAGTAGAGGCAGTCAGAACCTATGGGGTCACAGCAAGTTACACGATCTCCTTGTTGCGGCGACTTGGCACCATGGCCTTAACTCCCACAGATTGGTTTGAGATAGCTCGAGCATGTCTCACCAAGGGGCAATTCCTGGACTATAAGTCCTTGGTTACGGACAGGGCCCACGTACAAGCAAGACAGAATATGCAAAATGGCCACCCTCAATGGACGGCTGATATGCTCCTGGGTCAAGGACTCTGGGCGATCAATCAGACCGGCTATCCTGCTGAAGTCTATCAGCAGATAACAGATATTTTTTATAAGGGATGGAAAGCACTCCCCAATAAAGGGGAAGTAGCAGGCAACCTTACTAAGATCATACAGGGAGTCAACGAACCATTCTCCGATTTTGTAGCCAGAATGACTGAGGCGGCAGGGAGAATAGTAGAAGATTTAGACACTGCCATGCCCTTTGTTCAACAGATCATCTTTGAACAAAGAACAAAAGAATGTCAAAGGGCTATAGGTCCTATGAAAGACAGGGGACTAGAAGCCTGGTTGAAAGCCTGCAGAGAGATCGGGGGACCTTTGACCAATGCAGGATTGGCCGCTGCAGTCGTTTCTGCAACTCGAGCAGCTCGAAACCCGAAGGGGAAGGGGTGTTTTAAATGTGGCCAACTGGGGCACTTTAAGAAGCAATGCCCCAACAAAGAAGGCCAGATGAGCTCCAGTCAGGCCACACAGGCTAATCAAAGGCAACTGGGCACTTGCCCTAGATGTAAAAAGGGAAAACATTGGGCTAATGAATGTAGATCAATTAAAGACATTAATGGACAGCCTATTCCTCAAATGCACACCCAGGATTCAAAAAATGGGATGAGGGGCCCCCGTCCCCAGGGCCCAAAAATATTTGGGGCAATACAGAGCCCAGCTCCAATTCCCAACCTGAACCAGTCCTTCCGGTCAGGCGAGCCACTACAGGCTCCGCAAGGTTGGACCTCTGTGCCACCTCCGGATTGGTATTAACTCAGGACATGGGAGTCCAGATCATAGACACCAACATGACTGGGCCCCTGGAAAAAGGGACAGTAGGCATTATATTGGGACGTTCCTCGTCCACTATGAAAGGACTAATTGTTTTTCCTGGGGTCATAGATTCAGGCTACTCAGGAACTATTAAAGTCCTTTGCCACTCCCCCTACGGCGTGATTTCCATAGCCCCAGGAGACCGTATAGCCCAGCTTTTGATCTTGCCCTCACAACATGGGCGCTTCCCATCATTGAATAAAGACAGGGGGAAAGCAGCTTTGGGCTTCACTGGGGTTGATCTTGCATGTCTATCCATGGACCTTGATCAAAGGCCCATTTTGAATTTAGAAATAGAAGGAAAAATCTTTGCAGGTCTAGTAGATACGGGTGCAGACCGTAGTATTATAAGAGCACAAGCTTGGCCAAAACACTGGCCCTTGCAGCAATCATCACAATCCCTCCAAGGATTAGGTTATGCACACACCCCACACATAAGTGCAAAAGAATTGACCTGGAGAATGGAAGATCAAAAAGGTAAAGTACAACCCTTTGTGGTCGAAGTTCCCATTAACCTATGGGGACGAGACGTTCAAAGTCAATTGAAACTTAGATTGACCAATGATTATTCTGAGGCTAGCCAAAATATGACGAGACAACAAGGCCTTGTCCCTTGCCAGGGTCTGGGGAAACGCCTCCAAGGCAGGCAGGACCCCATAGAGCCCACCCAAAAACCAGACAGGAAGGGATTGGGTTTTTCCTAGGGGCCACCGAGAAAACGGCTTCCATGGAGGGTTCTATACCCATAACCTGGTTGACCCGAAAAGCGGTGTGGGTCCCTCAGTGGCCCCTATCACGAGAAAAGCTGGAGGCCGCCAGACAATTGGTTCAAGAACAGCTGCACCTGGGGCATGTTGAACCCTCTATCTCCCCCTGGAACACTCCTATATTTGTTATAAAGAAAACATCAGGAAAATGGAGATTATTGCATGACTTGAGGGCCGTGAATGCCCAAATGCAAGTTATGGGCCCTATTCAAAGAGGACTCCCTTTGCTCTCAGCTTTGCCCCGAGATTGGCCGGCAATGACTCTGGATATTAAGGACTGTTTCTTCTCAATACCCATCTGCCCACAAGACAGGGAGAGATTTGCTTTCACCCTGCCCTCCATTAATCATGAACAGCCCGATACTCGCTATCAATGGAAGGTCCTTCCTCAGGGCATGGCCAATAGCCCCACTATCTGTCAGTTAATGGTGCATGCAGCTTTACAGCCCATAAGGCAACAATTCCCCCTAGTAAGGATCATCCACTATATGGATGACATCTTGCTAACCGCCTCTTCTCAGGATGTCCTCCTTAAGGCTTTTCAAGAGACCACCGCTACTTTAAATAAATGGGGACTCTCCATCGCACCAGATAAAATACAGCAGTCCACTACTTTAAAGTTTTTAGGGGCCGTCATTACCCCAAAAACCATTCGGCCTCAGAAAATTCTGATTCGCACATCACAATTGAGAACTCTCAATGATTTCCAACAGCTGTTGGGAGATATTAATTGGATCAGAGGATATTTAAACGTTCCTTGGTCAGAGCTAATGCCCTTATTTTCAATTCTGGAAGGCAATCCGGACATTACTTCTTGTAGGACCTTGACTCCTGCCGCACTAGGTTCCTTGAAGAAAATAGAGGAAGCTATCATGATAGCTCAATTAAATCGGTTTGATCCTACCTTGCCATTGTTTTTATGCATTTTGAAATCAAAGAATTTTCCCACAGGTGTATTGTGGCAAAATGGTCCCTTATGGTGGCTGCATGGTAATTCAATAGGTATGAGAACTATCCAATATTACCCTGAATTTGTGGCCGCACAAGCCATGTTGGGCCTGAAATTTAGCCTGACTCATTTCGCTAAGCTGCCTGATAAATTGATTATCCCTTACACAAGGCAACAAGTTGAAGTCTTAGCAGCCACAATTGATGAATGGTCTATCTTAATTTGTGCCTTTTCAAATGTTATAGATAATCATTATCCAAAACATCCATTGCTTAATTTTGTTGAGAAAAATTTGGTTTATTTTCCCAAGGCAACTTCTCGGGAGCCCTTGCCTGGGGCCCTGACTATTTTTACCGATGGATCTAAAACTGGAAGGGGTGCAATAATAATAGAGGGCCAAAAACCCATAATGTTGGAATTTCGACCAGATACACCTCAAATTACAGAATGCTTAACGGTCCTGGAAGCATTCAAAAGATATCCTGAGCCATTTAATTTGTTTTCTGATTCACAATATGTTGTCAATACTGTTGCTTCCCTTGAAGTTGCCGCTTCTATTCGGCATGCCAGTACGGTTTCTAACATTCTGACACAAATCCAGAGCCAAATATTAAACCGAGAGAATCCCTTTTATGTTGGTCATATCCGCGCACATTCTTTACTCCCAGGCCCAATGTCTGCAGCTAATGAACAGGCAGACCAGGCCACTCGAGCCATAGCCTTGTTGGCTGCAGACCCGATTGAGTTAGCTAAAGGATTCCATAAGCTATATCACGTGCCTGCCAATACCTTGAGAAAGAAATTTGCATTGTCCCGAAATACAGCCAGGAATATCGTAAAGGCTTGCCCATCTTGTGTAACCTTTATTCATCCCCCTCATATTGGGGTTAACCCCAGAGGGCTCAAACCTAATTCTCTTTGGCAAATGGATGTGACTCATATGAATGAATTTGGCAGATTAAAGTACCTACATGTCTCAGTGGACACCTGTTCCGGTGTCATTCATGCTACTCCTCTCTCGGGAGAACGGGTATCTCATGTGAAGACTCACTGTCTAGAGGCCTGGGCGGCATGGGGAGAGCCCCAACACCTAAAAACTGATAATGGCCCAGCTTATACATCTCATGGTTTTCGTGCATTTTGCACCCAACTACAAGTGCAACACACCTTGGGATTGCCATATAATCCCCAAGGCCAGGGTATTGTGGAGCGAGCTAACAGAAGTCTCAAAATAATGCTCCAAAAACAAAAAGGGGGAATAGCGGAGGTTGCCTCCCCCAGAGAGAGAGTCTCTCTTGCACTCTTTACACTCAATTTTTTAATTTCTAATGATGATGGAAAGACGGCAGCAGAGAGGCATGCCATGGACACCCCTATGTCAGATAGAAGGATGGTTTTATGGAAGGATGTAATAGATAACAAATGGCATGGACCGGATCCGGTTATCACGAGATCCAGGGGAGCGATTTGTGTTTTTCCACAGAACCAAGAGACGCCCCATTGGGTCCCGACTCGATTGACAAGAGACATAGAAGATGCTGCTGAACCGCAGGATGAGGAATCCACCCCTTCGGTGGATCGTTCTGCTGCTACTTCTGACCTGGTGGACTCCAGGAAAGGCAGAACTGAGATGGGGATCCTGTCAGCCTTCCCAAAACCCATGCCTGTGTGCCATGAATCTTACTGAGGCTCATGTTAAGAAAAATCAGACTATTATTAATAGCACCTTTTATTCCCCTACCCCAGTATGTGTTTATCCTCCCTTCTTGTTTATATTATATATTTTTTCCTTTACTAATTGTTCTATCCTGGATCTCCTCAGCTGTCTCCTTCTTTAAAGAATGGGTGGGGGTGGGAATGTTTTTGGCATGCTGCTTAGGGGGATGCGTGATCTGCCTTTGGTTAATATGCCGACTGCGAGCCCAGACCAGAAGGGACAAGGTTGTTATCTCTCAAGCACTGGCTGCCTTGGAGTCCGGCTCCTCCCACAAATCTGGCTTTCTGCCTTAAAGAGCAAATAGGGCCTCTCCACGTGGCCTTTGCACCCCCTGGGGAATAATATTGCCCCATTGCACTGGGGAAGGCGCGTATGGGACTCTGATGACACAGCCTTTGCACCTCCCAGGAATAGAATAAAGGTTCCATTGCATGGGAGAAGGTGTGCCATCTATGACCGTGGCGTCCCTTGATCGGTCTTCACATCATGAGGTGAGGACCTGAACGGGAATAAGACCATCTACCATTGCTCTGCTCATATTAAAATAAAAAGGGGGAACTGTGGGGAGCCGCGAGCCGCCGCCATTGCAGGATGGCGACCGCTCCCCTACAGGATGCCGTGAGTACTCTGTTGGGCAACGCCTCTACGCCGTGTCCCGTGCTTCCTGCATGCGCAGTAGGAACGGTGTCTCTGGCCAATCCTGAGGCCTCGGGTGTCTGCAGTTCGGTTGCGACCAATCAGGGTCCGACCCGTGTCCTTTTTTTCCCTATATAAGCAGCTGCATTTGGGTTTTCGGGGCTCCTCGCTTCCTGCTCTCCCTTCAACCAAGAGGCTCTAGTAAAGCGTGATTTGAGAAGAATCCTCGAGGTGTGGTCGTTCTTCCTCGCTGGTCGAGGTGCGTGCCGCAACTCATGAACATTGATGCTATATACTCCATAAAATACTGGCAAATTAAGTTCAAGTACACATCAGAGAAATCATCCATTGTGACCAAGTTGGCTTCATCCCAGAGATGGAAGAATGGTTCAATATAATAAAATCTATGATTATCTCACTAAATGCTGAAAAAGCCTTTGACAAAACCTAACACTCTTTCATGATAAAGGTCTTGGAGAGATCATGGATAACAGGGACATATCTAAACATAGTAAAAGCAATATACAGTAAACTAACAGCTAACATTAAACTGGACAAAAGCTTAAGGTGATTCCTCTAAAATCAAGAAGACAAGGCTACCCACTCTCTCCGTATGTCTTCAATATTGTTCCTGAAGTCCTAGCTAGAGGAATAAGACATAAAAAGGAGATCAAGGGGATACAAATTAGAAAGGAAGAAGTTAAACTCTCACTATTTGCAGATGATATAATGGTTTACATTAGCGACCCGAAAAACTCTACCAGGGAACTCCTACAGCTGATAAACACCTTCAGCTAATTAGCAGAATACAAGATAAACTCCAAAAAAATAAGTAGTCCTACTATATACAAATGATACAGGGGCTGAGAAGGAAATCAGAGAAACATCATGCTTTACAATAGCCACAAGCAACAAAATATCTTGGGGTAACACTTTCCAAACAAGTGAAAGACCTATATATCAAGAATCTTGTGTCTTTAAATAAAGAAATCAAAGATACCAGAAAATGAAAAGATCTGTCATGCTCTTGGATATGTAGGATCAACATAGTAAAAATTGCAATCTTACCAAAAGCAACTTTATATGGAAAAACAAAAGACCCAGGATAGCCAAAACATCACTGTACAATAAAGTAACTTCAAGAGGCGTCACCATCCCTGACTTCAAGGTCTACTATAGAGGCATAGTCCTGAAAACAGGGACTAGGAATATTGAGTTGGGGGACTAATAGATGAGAAGGGGAAAAGGTGGTACCATAATAGAGGGAGCCATTATAGGTTTGAAGAGAAAACTGACTTTAGATAAATGTCCAGAGACCTACAATGATGACCCCAACTAACAATATGAGCAGTAGTATAAAGGCTACCTTAATGCCTGTCCCTGATAATGAGATTGATAACTAACTTATATGCCACTATAGAGCTCTCATCTAGTAGCTGATGGAAACAGAAGCAGATACCCACAGCTAAACACTGAGCCAAACTCCTGAAATCCATTTCCAAAGAGGGAGAAATAAGAAAATGGGATCATGCACAGGCTACAGAAATCCACAGAGACAGCTGACCTGAACAAGGGGGAGCTCATGGACCCCCAGACTGATAGCTGGAAAACCAGCATTATACCATCTCAGACCCCCTGAATGTGGGTTTCAGTTAGAAGGCCTGTGCAATGTACAGGACCTCTGACAGTGGAACCAGAATACATTCCTGTTGCATGAAAGCATCACCCTCTCTGTGAAGTGATTATATATATATATATATATATATATATATATATATATATATATAATGAAATGCAACTTAGAGGAGAATGGCTTATGTCTGGATTACAGTTCCAGGTTACTGTCCATCATGGAGGGGATGGTTGTCAAGAAGTCAGGAACTTGAATCAGCAGTCACATTTTACCTGGTGTTCAGAGCAGAGAACAATGAATAAATGCAGGCATGCTGGTTCTAAGTGTGCTATTCTCTAGTCTTGTACAGTTTAGAATCCTCTGATTATATCCACAGTGGAAGACCTTCTCACCTCAATTAATGTAATCAAGCAATTCTCTACAGACGTGCCCAAAGGCTAACCTAATCAAGATAATACTTCACTGAGACTCAATTGCCAAGTGATTCTAGATTGTGTCATGTTGACAAAATTAACTACTCTGTTGTAATGACATGTTTCCTTGCTGAAGTATGAAAACTACACTTTTCTGTATCATACTACTGGGAATAAGGATAAACATTTGCGGATTGTTTTTAGGGATTATGTTGGTTTAGGAATATATTCTCTAATAACCATGACTTCACTAACACTGAGTAGTTAGCTAAGTTTTCAGTACAAAGCATAGTTTCCTTCTTGTTAAGTGGATTTTAAGTTCAGTACAGAAAACCACAACTAATAAAAATGTAGAATTGTGGATCTTGGTCCCGATGGATACTACAAAATCCTACTGTCCCTAAGGTCAGGGAATATCACTGAAGATGGGGTGAAAAGACTGCAAGAGCCAGAGAATCAGGGAGCTGGCCATGAGACTGTGTCTGAGTAACATCAGCTACACCCATAAACTCTCACCAACATGACTGCCCAAATGTGAGCAGAACAAGCATGAAACCAAATGAACTTACCAAACTGAACATGAGAAAATTCACAAAGCCTCATTCCTACACAAAACTATAGGAAACTAAGGAAAGCTAGGCTTAGGAGAGGTGGTCTATCCAAGGGAGGAACAGCTCATCAATTGGTCGTCCAGTGCCAAATGGTAGCTCAGAAGCTGAATACAAGTATCATTTTGTGAACTGAACAGGTTATATTTAATAACAATAACAATGAAAGAAGAGATCATGAATTTGAAGACATGTTGGGAGGGCTATATGGGAGAGTTTCAATGGAAGAAAGGGAAGGGAGAAATGTTGTAATTATATCTTAAAATGAAAAAAGAAACAACTACTATAGGTACTCCCTGTGTGGCTATTGACAGATCACAGAATGTTACCTGTTGCTATGGCAACTGTGTGATTTTTTTTGTGTCACATAGACACATTTCTGAAGCTATTTTATTGAAGAATTTTCCTATATCTACTCATTATGAAGACATTGCTAGGTAACACTTATTTTGTAACATTCATTGGAAATTCCTGCTTCTGTTACATAAAAACAAGGATCTCACACTCTGCTACATGTAGAAATCATTTAGTAAGTAAAATTACAAAGGCAAAGCCCTAGTTGGTAAACACAACTTTGTTTTCCAGAGAAGTTCTAATGGCATCTGTCATTAATATGCCCCGTGAAATATTGTGACCTTAACTCTATCTTTAGATACTAGATTTACTTTTCTACTATATAATGATTATTGTTTTAAACCTACCTTGTACTATCTTATTATAATATAAAATTGTTTAACACCCTCCTTGTGCAATGGTGGGGAGGATGGGATGGGAGGGGGGTCAGGGGCATGGGAGGGAGAGGGAACTGGGATAGATACATAAAATAAGAATAAATAAATAAAATACCCAAATAACATTAATTTAAAAATTTTTTAATTTAGAAAAAAATCTTAATTTGCATATCAGTCTAACCCCCATTCCCTCTACCTCCTGTCCTCTCATGCTTTCCCACTGATACCCCTAACCCACCCCTTACCCTCTCCCCAAGAAGAGTGAGTCCTCCTATGGGGGATCATAAAAGTTTGTCACATCATTTGGGGGGAGGGCTTAGGACCCCTCCTTGCATCTTGGCTTAAATATTATCGCTCAATTGGAGATGGGCTCCCAAAGTCCATTTGTGCATTAGAGATAATTAATGGTTCCACTGTCAGGGGTCCCATAGACTGCCCAGGCCTCCTAACTGGCACCCATACTCAGAGGGCTTGGTTCGGTCCAATGCTGGTTCCCCAGCCTTAAGGCTAGTCTGCCTGTGCTCTTACTAGGTCAGGTCAACTCCAGCATGGACTTGACTCCTTTGCTCATTCCTCCTCCCCATCTACAACTGGATTCCAGGAATATCGCTCAGCGATTAGCTGTGGGTGCCTGCTTCTTCTGTCAGCTACTGGATGAAGGCTCAAGGATGGCAATTAAGGTAGTCATCAATCTCATGATGGGGGAAGAGCATCAAAGGTTCCCCCTCCACTACTGCCTACATTCTTAGTTGGGGTCACCTTTGTGGATCTCTAAACATTTCCCTAGTGCTAGATTTCTCTTTAAACCTATACTAGCTCCCTTTTTCTTGCTCTTCTCTATTTTTTCCCCGACTCAGGCTTCCAAAACCCTCTTATTCTTTTCCTTCCTCATTCTCTCACCTTCTCTTTTTCCTACCTCCCTTCCCTCTCCCCCCCATGTTCACAAGTTGCTCAGTAGTTCTTGTCCCTTTTCCCTCTTTCAGGAGACTATGTTTTTATCTCTTAGGGTCCTCATTGTTTCCTAATTTCTCTGGTGGTGTGGACTGGTAGCCCTTTGCCCTATGTCTAATATCCATATATGAGTGAAAATATACCATGCTTGTCTTTCTGTGCCTGGGTTACCTTACTCAGGATGGTTTCTTCCAGTTGCAACCATGTGCCTGTGAATTTCAAGATTTCCTTGTGTTTTCCACTGAGTAATGCTCCATTATGTAAGTGTACCACATTTTGTCCACTTATTCTTTGGTTGCTGTGAACATAGTTGATTATACGTCCTTGTTGTATGAATGTGTATCCTTTGGGTATATGCCCAAAAGTGGAATTGCTGGATATTGAGGTAGACTGATTTTTCATTTTCCTGAGAAGCTTCCATACTGATTTCCAAAGTTGCTGCACAAGTTTACACTCCCACCAGCAATGGAGTAGTGTTTCCCTTTCTCCACATTCTCTTCAGCATAGACTGTCATTGGTGTCTTTGATTTTAGCCATTCTGGATGGTAGAAGGCAGGCTCTCATAGTTGTATTGATGTTCATTTCCTGATGGTTAAGGATGTTGAGCACTTTCTTAAGGGTCTTTCAGATATTTTAGATTCCTCTATTGAGAATTCTCTTTAGTTCTGTACTCCACTTTTTAATTGAATTGTTTTGTGTTTTGGTGACTAGCTTCTTGGGTTCTTTGTATATTTTGGAAATAATCCATCTGTCAGATGTGGGATTGGTGAAGATCTTTCACCATTCTGTAGGCTGCTGTTTTTTCTTGTTGACTGTTTCGTTTGCCTTACAAAAACTTCTCAGTTTTAGGAGGTCCCACTTATTATTTATCAGTCTTTATTTTACTGGAGGTATGTTCTTGAAGTGATATCCTATACCAATTTATTCAAGGGTACCTACAACTTTCTCTTCTAAGAAGGTCAGTATGAATGGATTTATGAGGTCTTTGATCAATGTTGACTTAAGTTTTGTGCATGGCGATAGATAAGGTTCTATCTACAGTCTTCTACATGTCAGCATACAGTTATTTATTGAAAATGCTTTCTTTTTTTTCCATTGTATAATTTTAGCTTCTTTGTCAAAATTCAGGTGTTTGTAGATGTGTGGGTTAATACATGGATCTTCAATTGAATTCCATTGATCTACCTATCTACTTTTGGGTCAAAACCAAGCTGTTTTCAGGATATAGCTCTATAATAGAGCTTGAAGTCAGAGATAGTCATTCCTCCAGAATTTCTTTTATTGTACAGGGTTGTTTTGACTATCCTGTGTCTTTTTTTCATATAAAATTGAGTATTGTTATTTCAAGGTCTGAGAAGAATTGTACTTGAATTTTGATGGGGATTGCATTGAAATCTGTAGATTGCTTTTGGCACGATTACCATTTTCACAATGTTGATACTACCTATCCAAGAGTATGGGATATCGTTTCATTTTTCTGGTATCTGTTTTGATTTCTTTCTTTAAATTCTCAAAATTCTTGTTAAACATGTCTTTCCCTTGGTGGTTATTATTACCCCAAGATCTTTTATGTTGTTTGTGGCTATTGTAAAGGGTGATATTTCTATGATAACTTTCTCAGCCCATTTATGGTCTGTATATAGTAGGGCTACTTTTTTTTTTTTTTTTTTTTTTTTTTTGAGTTACTCTTGTATCATGACACTTTGCTGAAGGTGTTTATCAGCTATAGAAATTCCCTGATAGAGTTTTTTGGATCCCCTATGTAAAGTATCATATGATGTGCAAATAGTGAAAGTTTGATTTCTTCCTTTCCAGTTTGTATTCTCTTGATCTCCTTTTGTTGTTTTATTGCTCTAGCTAGAACTTCAAGTACAATGTTGAAGAGATATGAAGTGGACAGCCTTGTGTTGTTCCTGATTTTAGAGGAATCATGCTGAGTTTTTCTCCATCTAGTATGATGTTGGCTATTGGTTTGCTATATATTGCTTTTATTATGTTTAAGTATGTTCCTGTTATCCTTTATCTCTCTAAGACCTTTAACATAAAGGGATGTTAGATTTTGTCAAAGGCTTTTTCAGCATTTAGTGAGATGATGTGTGGATTTTCTCTTCATTTGTTTATTTGGTGGATTACATTGATGGCTTTTCTTATGTTGAACCATCCCTGTGTCCCTGGGATGAAGCCTATTTGATCATGTTGCGTGATTTCTCTAATGTGTTCTTTAATTTGACTTGCTAGTATTTTATTGAGTATTTTTGCATTAATGTTCATGAAGGTTATTGTTCTGTAGTTCTCTTTCTTAGTTGTGTCTTTGTGTGGCTTGGGTATCAGGGTGATTTTAGCCTTGTAAAAAGGAGTTTGACAATGACCCTTCTGCTTCTATTGTGTGGAATGCTTTGAGGATTATTTGTATTAGATCTTCTTTGAATTTCTGGTAGAATTCTGCAATAAAATCATGTGGGTATGGGCTCTTTTTTTTGTTTTGTTTTGTTGGGAGACTTTTGATGACTGCCTCTATTTTATTGAGAGTTATAGGTCTATATAAATTGGAAACAACTATTTTTTCAATTGTGTACTTAATAGTGAGAAAATCTAAAACATAACATGAAATGTTTAATTGCTTTTTTCTTTGAAATTTAAGATTAATGGAGCATCTTATTTTATTTTCTGAATCTTCCAGCCTTAATTTATTTCTTATCATATTTAATAATGCCTTATTCCAAAATTCTCATTTTACAAATGGCAGCACTTGACCATTGAAGAATGTCCAAGCTCATGTGACCACTAAATTGTCTACCAGGTCTTAACCTGATAATGATTAGCTCTAGAGACCATGCTTTTAACCATGCTTCTATGCTTCAAACTTCTATGAGGAGAGTATAAGTAACTACTTTTTATATCAAATATCAGAGTTAACAAACCAATAAACAATACCATATTTTATAGCTAATGAGAGAGGCATGGACTTGCTTTGAGTCCATGTTGCCTTTCTCTACAGTTAGAACCTTTAATCTGTGTTTAAAGACAAATTCAAATGACTAGAAATTTTCAAGGTCAGGAATTGAAATATTTTTTGGTTGCTAAGTATTTTTTTCCAGGGCAATAGAATAGTCAGCATAATGAAAAATAAATGCCCAGGGATAGCCTAATGTCATTTTATGTCAAGAGATTATATATAGTGTCACTAAGAATCCTTTTAGTGTAAGGATTTATTGGGCTATTTCTAATAGCTTAAGTGTTGGCATTAGACTATTCCTGTGGTTAGGAGACTTGAACTGCAGAGAGGCTGATTTCACCTCTGAGCATTTTACCTAATGTATATGTCAGCTAAGAGGATTTACTGAATAGCCCCAACTTAAAGACTTTCAGCATGATTGCAATGAAAGATGCTACTAAATGTTACCCTTGTCAACTTGATTTGGTTCTCAGAAATAGCACTGACACATTTCCATCCTAAGGAAACATATGCAAAGCAGTCCTTTCAGCTTACTAGTTTCATTGCAGCCATCCTAATTCTATTCTGACACAGTGCCATTGGGTAATTCTCAAGCACAATACAGTCAGAGGCTGGTCACCAAGGAGAACTTTAAAATAAGCAAATCAAATGATTAACTTTTTAAAATGTGCTCATTTGAGTCAAGCAAACATAAGTCAGATGGATATATTTTCAATGACAAGCGTAGAAATTATGCTCACAGAATTAAATTTGCCTCCACTCCCTGTTATTTGTGACAATTGGACATTTGTGTGAAAAGCAAGCAATTATGTGCTCCATTGCTTTCTGAGATGAAGGATACAGAGAGATAGAGAGAAAAACACCACAGCAGTCTACCTGTGGGTAATGACATGTGAGATTGATCATTCAATCTGAAAGTATTGTTATCATCACATACCTTATGGGTGACTGGGTGGCCTCTGAATCTACTTTGGATCCTGTATTGTGAGCTTATAATTACTTCTAGGGAATGGTTTGCGATTGATCTTTCAATCTGAAAGTCTTGTTACCATCACACACATCATGGGTGACTGGATGGCCTCTGAATCTACTTTGGATTCTATATTGTGAGATTATAATTACTCACTTCTAGGGAATGTAAATGCCTATTTAAATATATTGGAAGGGTCACCACATCAAACCAAGAAACCAAGGTTTTTTCTTTTTTTACACTTAAATTAATTTAGCTTTTCTTCATATTTCTACTGTGAGTATATGTGTTTTTTTCTGTGTACATATGTGTGAAGCTGCATGCATGCATCTCTCTCTCTGACTACTCTCTCTCTCTGTGTATGTCTGGTGTGCTGTGTGTGTGTGTGTGTGTGTGTGTGTGTAGATCACAAGTTGATGTAAAGTGTTTTCTTTTATCATTGCCTATGTTACTTTTCGAGACACATTCTCAAAGAACCCAGAGTTCACTGCGAGACTAGCTGACCATCAAGCTTTAGAATTCCTTAGGATTATAAGTGTATACTACCATTTCTACTTTTTATATGGATTTAGGGGATCTGAACTGAGGTCCTCATGCTTGGACTTTATTTACTAAACCATCTCCTCACCTCCATGGTTTTCTTTAGGAGTCTTGTGATGGTGATTAGTTACACAAACTACAAATGATAACTTTGTTTGTATGTCATGATTCATTGACTGTCATAACTTTAATATTTTATATGTTTTGACATTTCAGATAAACAGAGATGTTTGAATTTGTAGACTTATTTAATTTTCATAAGTGAGATTACCACAGCATGTAGCATTATTTCTACTTCTGTTAGATATTTGGGAGATCAGCTCAGATAGCACATGTTGGAACATGGTTCAAGAATAGAGTTGCATGAGGAGATTTCTATGTGCTTGTGACAAAACTCCAAGAAAAGAAGACATGAGTCTTGTGATCTCAATTTTTACAGACATGGACTTGTTCTTGGATTATATTTTTGGGCTCCTCCGAGGTGTAGCAGATAGGGAATTTATGTCAGCTGTTGTTATTCATATGTCATTGTGGAAAATACTTTTTTTTTTGCCATGGTTGGCATGTCCTTATGTGTAGCGCTTGAGCTACAATCTGTTCCACAAATTGGGCAAAGGCCTAGAGTTTGAAATAAGAGACAAGACAGCAGGTCATTCTTTCTACTTCAATGTCGGAATGCCGAATGCCATTTATTGAGGAGATGGAGTGGGCTTATATACTGACACAGTGGAAAATAACAGGCTTCTCAAGCTTAGTTCCTCCTCACCTTGTGTGTGTTAGCAAAACAGGAAGAGTACTAAAGTACTAATGACAACTCTGGGTGGCAAGATAACAGGAAGAGTACCAATAACAACACTGGGGAAGAAATTAGGCCAAGCCTTCAGGCTTGCTCAAGGTGCCTCTGGAGTCCATGTAGTGCCCTACATTTAAGATTGTATATACTTTATTCAGGTGACTCTTTCCAAACTTCAGATTATGAATTGTCTGATGCTGTGAATAAAGTTGGCTATCACAAGAGTCTAGCCTGTCTCATTTTTAGGCCCTGCTCTTCAAGGTCCCACCACCTCTGGAACAGTAAAGAAGTGGCACCATGAGCCAGGGACTTGTTCATCTTATGAGTTAAAAGATTTGGACTCTCACAGAAGGATGTGAGTGAGCAGAATGTGTCAGAAATCAAGGAAGGCTCTACCTTGTATTGAGCATGCACATCAGGGTTTAAATAAAAGAGGAACATACATATTAAAATCAACTTGCTTGAAAGTTGTTTATGACTATAATCCCTGGTTTCCAGATGATGAAGTATAGGGCAGAGTCTGAAAGAATACTGAAGAGGCAACAATAACTAGCGGGAAAGATCCTTGTTCAATTTTGGGTTACTTGGGCATTAATTTGGATGGTTATCAAAATACTTAAGGAAGATAAGGAAGGTATTAATCATGACAAAGAAATGATTAATGAATATAAACTGGGTGATCAAATCTTAAAATTGGTAAAAGAGATTTTCAGTGCCTCTGACAACAATGCCTATCCAGTGATGTTCTCTTACTGGAGCCTTCTTTAGATATTTATCTTCTATTGGCTGAAAATGACCTTGAAGCATGGGGTGAGGAATTTGCTAATCAATCTAATACTGACTTCTATCTACTCTCTGGTAAGGAATTAGGAGAACCTATGAAAAAGCCAAGTTTACAATCTAGGTAATGTGAGATGTTCAGGGAAGAGGAATTTGTTTATCAATTCTTTCCCAAGTTAGGAGTTATTATTGGTATTTTGTGCATAATTTCAGTAAAATCAAAATTTATAAGCACAACAAATCTAGTTAAAATTCTAAGAGAGACAGTGTTAGGCAGTCCTCAAACATCTCAAGAGGTAAAAGAACTACAGCTATTTGAATCCAGACTTAAAGAATCATTTGTATATCAAGAGTATATCATTTGTATGCAAGTATTCACTGCATTTAAATTTACTTATTTTCTCTACTAAATTGTCTCCCATATGTGTCAAAACACAAGAGAGAAAACTATTGGAATGGATTTATTCACACTATGAAGACCTTGAAATACTAACCACTTGCCGCACTCTTCTTGCTCAATTAGTAAATCAGGGGAGGCCCTGATGTCAAAAATTGTAATTTTGATCCTTGCTGTATTATATTAACCTTAACTATCAATCAATTTTTAAGAGCCTTACAGAACTCTACAGATTTTCAAATTTAATTTGTAGATTACCTTGCAAGAATAAGAAATCATTATCCAGCTGCCAATCTATAGGATTTTCTTATATGAGACAAATTTGTGACTACAAAAATTGTCTGACCTTCTCCTATTCCACAGGCAGATGTTTTCTTGATAGCTCATCTAGTCATATGGTGGGTTGGGGGATTCATGGTCCAGAAACTCACCAATGTATTAATATTTCCTTTTCCCAAGTTCAACAAGTAGAACTGACTGTTTTGACTCATTTATTAAGGTTAATTTATACACCCTTAAATATTGTTTCAGATTCTACTGTGTTAAATAATTATTTCCAGTAATAGAATCACACTTGTACACACTCTAACCTCCCTGGTTTTATTGCAGAAAAATAAGTAAGCTGATGTATTATCCTGCCTTATTTGTACTTCTTCTGAAGAAACTTGAGAGGGAGTATACATCTGTCATTGCAGATAGATTCACTAAAATATTATAGATTCCTCTTCAGCTTTTCCAGCCCTGGGCCATCAAGGATGGTGGAGAGGAAGAGGCGAGATAGTAGAAGACAACAAGCCTCCAGATAAAGGGCAAAAGGGGAAATCAACAGTATCATCAAAGTCATCTGTCTACTGGGGGCCAAGTTAAAATCATATGTACTAAGTGATAAATTGCTTTACTAATGACTCTGTGTTTATAATTGGATCTTTTGGGGCCATAATAGACTCATGAATTCATCAGAAGAAGGTAAAGCATTAAATTTTTCCTTGGGATTTAAATCACTTCCTGTTTGCATAGAATGCCATAACATCTGTATTCCTATGAATGACAAGTATGGGGCTTATGCTCAACAAGATACTAGAAGTATAAATCATATGTTTAAGCTGTTGTTTAGATTTTTTTCTGATTAAAATAACAATGTACTGGATGAAGTTTGAATCTCTGTTTTTGGTGGCACAGTATTATACACAATGCTTTCTCCAGTCCAATACCCACTATGTTTACAATTTGCTTGCTTCTTGGATACTCATGCATTAAATTAGTAGATTTATCTACAATTTCTCAAATCAAAACAAATCTGGATATTCTGCTGTTAAAAAAGGGGGGGGGATATATGTTGGAACATAGTCCGAAAGTGGAGTTATGTGAAGAGATTTCTTAATGTTTGTGAGAAAACCCCAAAGAAACAGGAAATGAGTGTTATTCTTCAGAATGTGGAATTGTTCTTGGTTGATGTTTTTGGGCTCTTCCAGGTGTAAGAGATAAGAGTCAATTTACTTCAGCTCTTGTTATTTATGTATCTCTATGGAAAAAAAAATGTTTCTGCCACATGTGGCATGTCCTTGTGGTTGTATATACTTTATTCAAGTGACTCTTCCTAATGTTCAGAGTTTGAATTGTCTGGTGCTCTGAATAAGGTTGGCTATCACATGAGACTTTAGTCTGTCACATTTTTAATCCTTGCTCTCCCAGGTTCACACCACTAACTAGAATGGTAAATAGCACCTACTTAGATTATTGGTTACAAAGCAAAATTTAGGTTATTGGTACTTATAATAATGATGCCTATATTGATACTTAGTTGAAAATGGCTATACAGTGTAGGTTAAAGATCCCAGACTTTGAGGTTCCATTGATTTAATTTCACGTGCATAGGCACTGAGATCATGGTCAACTTTAATCTTAATTTCCTATGGCAAACGATTCCTGACTTATAGAGATGTCAATAATTTGCTAATTGGTAGTGGACACATAAATTATTATTCCTTAAAATGTTTTTAAAAACACCAAATCCCATTGGTTGTGAGATGAAGAAGCATCTGGGGTTTGAATTGGCAAGGGGGGCTTTGAGAAATAAGTAAACATTCAGGATTCAACTAAGGAATTTTAAACATGGATTATGATGTAACTGAAGATTGTGGGCAGGGGAATAGTAAAGAATCAATAAATTATTTGACTGAAGGGAAGGGCTACATATTATAGGTGCCTTATGATTCTGATTAGTGAAAAAGAATGGTGCCAGGTTGGTGTTCACAAGAATATGAAATGAAATCTTTGTCCTGTTATAGTTGTTGAACTCAAGTAGAACATCAAGCAAATTATTAAAACAATGGGAACACTAATGGGGATGCTTCCTCCTTTCCTTAAGATACAAATATAGCCTACTAGTATATTCTTAAGTGTTAATTTACCTAACTTCTTCCTAGTTTTAAAGTCAGGCCAATTATTTTAGTATCATTCTGAAAATATTCTGTGGTTAATCAAAACCCATTTGAACAACTCTTCATGGAAGGCATTTAAATTTTTATCTGGCCTTTTATACCTCCAGGCATCAATATAGCAAGAGAACTGATTTTAGAGATTGTTTGCTCTCTCTCTCTCTCTCTCTCTCTCTCTCTCTCTCTCTCTCTCTCTTTCAATTCTCATAGCTCCTTGAGGTATAAACCAGTTTTCCAGGTCTAACAGCATATTCTTGCAAATAATTGTTTGGTTCTGAAATAAAACTCTTTATTATGGCAGGAATGATAAGATACCAGTAGGACAATAAAAAATTAAGCCCTCATGCACATGGGGCTGACAGATTCCTGGGGGTGGTGAACAGAGCCCAAGCAGAACTGACTGCCTGAGGTTCAAGTGCATTCAGGAGCTATTTCCATAAATAATGTGGCAGACCCTTTGCTGTGTTGAGTGCTGTGAAAAAAAAAAAAAAAAAAAAAAAAAAAAAAGGAAAGAAGCTGCCCTCCTTGGAAAGAAATGGACTGCTTTTTATGTCGCTGACAAAGAGAAGTCCACTGGTCACACATGCTGTGGCATCTGTTGTGCCTTTTAAAAACATATACCACCACCTGGCTGGAGGAGCTATGTGACAATTGCCTGTGGCATTTAAGGTAACTCATGTCAGCTCAATAATGATAGGAGAAAAGAGAAAGTCTCCTTTTCCTTTTTACCATGAAGGAGAAGAAATGTATTGAGCAAAGGCAATGCCTCGAAAAAGTACATGGAATTGGGAAGAAAATGGAAATGGAATGTGGGCCAAGAATGAAGAGCTCAGACTGGAAACGTCTTGTTTGTAACTTCTTTACCTTACAATAGGGACTTTTCTGATAAATACAAGGCATGTTTTATTTTGGTGAGGGTGGTGTGGGGGGTGGTAGGGGCTGCCTTTGAACTGTAATCATCTTCCTCCACCTCCACAGTTAGGGATTACAGGTGTGAGTCATCATTTCTAGGTCAGGAAATACTTAATATTTATTTTTGTCACTTAATGACAGTGTATTAAATCTTGGAGTGCAGCTTTTAAGGTAGAGCTATTTAAGAAAATATCTTCGTTTTAATGTAAATAAGTAGAGTAACCAATGTCTCCACTATATACAGATGTGTAGTCCAAGATAGTATGGAAAGATTATGGAAATGGAGCCTTTCCTTTTATTCTTTCTCCCTCCTTTCTTATTCAACCCCCCCCACTCCTTCCTTCTAACTCTCCATCCTTTTCTTCTTTTTTTTTGTGGGTGCAGGTCAAACTTAGGGCCTTGTACATGCCATGTTTAAGACCAGAAAGGGCTATATAGTTTAAGGTCAGCCAGGACTATAGAGTGATAGTGTTAAAATTCCAAAATACAAACTGTCTGTTCCTTCTCGGGCAGCCCTAGTAGGAGGGAGTGAGAAGAATGAGCATGAATGATGCAGGCACTGGGAGTCAAGTGAGTAGCAAAATGTGCTGCAGACTATTTTATTAAAGAAGTTAGACCTGTCTTTATACCCACTTCCAAGTTCCCATTTGCTCAGGCAGCTGACTCTGCTGCATTGTCCTCTTCTTATTTTTGTCTCTAGTTAGGTGTCTCTTTGTCAGCAGTCTCCAGGCATAGAGGCAGGCTTGGCTCAGGGAGGAAGTGCCTGCTGCATGGATTTGGCATGGACACCTGGTCAGGGCAACTGCGACTTGAGTAGGCTGGCTGGTCAGCAGTTTCTCCTACATTAGTCAACGTTCTGTTGCTGTGAAGAGATGCTGTGACTCTGACAACTATTATAAAAGAAAGCATTTAATCAGGGCTGGCTTATAGTTTCATAGTTTCAGTCCACTATCAGCATGGCAGGAAGCATGACATGCAGACGGCCATAGGGTTGAATAAGTTGCTGAGAGTTCTACTTCCAGATCTATAGGCACAGGCAGAGATAGACTCTAGGTTTGACATGGGCTTTTTGAAACCTGCTTCCTCCAATGAATCCATAATTTCACTAACAAGGCCACACCTCTTAATCCCTATCAAGTAGCACCATTTCTTGATGACCAAACATTCAAATATATGATACTATGGGGGTTATTTTCATCCAAACTACCACACAAATGAACCGAATCAACAACAAAAGTTCCATTAATGTAAATGGAATAGATAGCTCTTGCAGATTTCCATATTGGGAAATAACCACTTAGGAAAATATTTTCTAAGTTTCAGTTACAGAAGCATACAGAGGTTGCTACAGCTGTGGTCCAAGTGTGCCCTCCTGGCCATATCGTGAGGAAAACAGAACTTGGTATTGTCTGTTGTTTGCCAGATAGAAGTCCTTCTGGCTGGTTTTGTGTGTCAACTTGATGCAAGCTAGAGTTATCAGAGAGACTGGAGCTTCAGTTGAAGAAAGGCCTCCATGAAATCCAGCTATAAGGCATTTTCTCAATTAGTAATCAGTGAGAGAGGGCCCAGCTCATGGAGGGCATTACCACTAAGGGCTGGTGCTGCTGGGTTCTATAGGAAAGCAGGCTGAGCAAGCCATGTAAAACAAGACAGTAAGCAGCATCCTTCCATAGCCTCTGCATTAGCTCCTTCCTTCAGTAGCATCCCCTGTTTGAGTTCCTGTCTTCACTTCCTTCAGTGATAAAAAACAATGTGGAAATATAAGTCAAATAAATCCTTCCCTCAACTTGTTTTATTATTATCATTATAATGGTGATTCATTACAGCAATAGAAACTCTGACTAAGACAGGGATTGTGGAGGATTACACCAAAGTTCTAAAAAGCAATGTTCAGCAAAGTCATATTATTTCCATTGAGGTCTTTAGTGCACTTTAGATAAAGCTGTGATTATGATATCCAAGTTGTAATAGAAATTCCAAGGTGTTCAGAGATGCCAGAAACATAAACATTTGCTAATGAGAGCTCCAGGTACAGGTTGTAGCCAGCGCAAGGGAGAATCCACATGTGCTGCAGATCAGAGATCCGGAGGGATGAAGCTGCCCAAACTCACTGGAACATAGCTAGTGACATCACAAGCCTGATTTTGTCATGGAACTGCCAGGTTTTTTGTTTGCCCTGTTGCTTTTCATTCATGCTTTGGTCTAAAGTTTCCTTGTTCTGCCTCTATTCTTCAATTTTGGAATGGGAATGTCTATGCTATGCCATTGGCTATTGTAAATATGTAACATCATTGATTTTGATAGGGGCTCACAGTTATGAGATTGCCTCAAGTCTCAGAAAAGTCTCTTAGAACTGTGTTCAACCTATTAAAATATAGGGACTCTTGGTGATAGATTAAATTAATTTTGTGTTTTGAGATGGTGGAGAGCCTCTGGGTTTTAAAGTAATGTGTTTAGATGTCAAGTTGACATCGTGTGGACTTGTGATGGTTAATAACAATTTCCAATTCTTTAAGTCTCACTAAATGTTAATGGACTAAATAGTGTTAACTGTGATTCTTATTTGATAACTGTTGTGTGATATATTTTGCTATGTTAAGGTTAAAACCCTTTTTATTTTAGACAGAAAAGAGGAGATGATGAGCGATGTCATTCTGTAAATATGTTTCTCTTATTGGTTAATGAACACTGTTGGTCAATAGGAAAGCAAGATAGGCAGGACTAGGAGACAAGGAGGAGAGAGGAAATAGTAGGGAGGAGATCCAAGATGGAAGACAGAGAGAGTAGAATGCCAGCTCCTCTCTCTGGTAAGATAAGACCACGTGGAAGTACTTAGATTAATAGAAATGAGTTAATAATTAAAACAGAGCTAGCTGGTAAGAATCTAGAAACTGGCCAACAGAATTATATCCAAGATAGCATCTCTGTGTGTTATTTGGTGCTGGCATGGAGGTGGGGCCAGACCGGCAGGGAAACACTACTAGTAACAGTGGAGAGCCTCTGGGTTTAAAGTAATATGTATAGATGTCAAGTTGACAACGTGTGGACTTGTGATGGTTAATAACAATTTCCAACTTTATTAGTCTTAGAAACATGAGGGAACTCTCCAGAGAGAGTTAACTGAAGGGGGCAGACTCATCTTGATGTGGATACTAGACTAAATCAAAATTGAAAAAGAAAAATACAATTGAGCACAAGCATACATCTCTCTTTGCTTATTAACTGCAGGTGCAATGAGGTCAACTATCTCAAGCTCCCATTACAATGCCCTCCCCACCACATGGACTGAGTTTCCTCAAACCATGAGAAAAATTAAATCATTGTGATGGTAGATATTAATTACTAATTTGATATTGTCTGTAATCACTTGGAATTATCTAGATTAGGTTTTCCAGTAGAATTATCTCCATTACATTAATTGATTTGAAAGACCTGACCACTTGTGGGTAGTACCATTCCCTAAGAAGGAGATCCTAGACTGTTTAAGAGTAGAGAAGTGAGCTAAACACTAGTATGCATGTATAATTCATTGTTCTTTGCTCTTTACTTGGGATGTAATGAGGCCCATGAGTTTCTGCCATTTTTAGTGCCTCATAGCAAGGGACTGTAACTGCAATTGTGAGTCAGATAAGCTTTAAGTTTTTTGCCAGAGGGTTGCTATCATAGTAACAGGAAATGAATTAGTAATTTTGTCACAGCAATGAGAAACCAATATAGGAATCAATACAATAACCAATATAGTCACTGTTACCAAATATCTGGCAGAAACAACTTAAGGCATAAAAGAATTATTTTGGCTTATGGTTTAGAGAATTTTCAGATCATTGTGGTGGGAAACATGTGGCAGGCTTTCTCTGCTGTGAATGTAGGAATATGAGGTAATGGTTAGATCATAAGGTAGCAGGATGCAAAGGCTGCAGGCTGGAAAGAGAGGCAAGGAACAATGTTGCTGGATTTTCTTGTGGCACCAGGTCCCACCACTTTAGCCCCAAATAAACATACAGGCACTATATTAATTATTAATCTGTTGGCAGATGGGCTAGAACTTCTTTTTGGCTATCTCTGTCTTAATTATTAACCCATTTCTACTAGTCTATGCATTTTCACATGGTCTTGATTTACTGGAGAATACCAAAACCTGTTGTGAAATACATGGTGTCTCTCAGAGATCTCTCTCCTATCTTTCCCATAATTTTTCTTGTCTCCTAGTTCTGCCTGTCTTCCTGCCTGTATTGGCCAAACCATGCTTTATTCATCAACCAATAAGAGAAACATATATACAGAAGGACATCCCCTATCAGATCAACTTTGAAGTCTTGCTAGTAGTGACTTATTTGTGCCAACCAATGTAACGTCTTTCAAGTTTCAAAGCCATGAAAGTTCTTAAAGACTCCAGATTGGGCAGTCCAAACATGAACCAGTGGGAGACATTTTAGTTTCCAGCAACAACATACCTTTCTAAACTATTAGTTGTCTCTTTATGTGTGGGTTTATCTCTGTGCTTTGTGTACATTTCACTGGTTTATGGATCTTATCTTACCATGGTATTTTTATTGAATTGTAGGATATTTTGAAATAAGGCACTGTGATACCTCCAGGTTATTCTTTTTGCTCATTTCCCTTTTGCCATGGATATTTTTTGTTTCCATATGAATTGTGGGATTTTTTTGTGTGTTTATGAAAGATGGTATTATAATTTTTTTTTGCAGAAATTGCATTGAACCTGAATTTCATTCAGTGATATGGCATTTTAATAATGTTAATTCTCATCTGAGAACATGAGAGATGGCTCCATTTATTCATGTCTTCTTCAGTTTCTTTTCTATTGCTCTTTTGCAAAGACTCTTTTATCTTCTTTATTAAATACATTCCCCAAATATTTAACTTGTAACTCTTGCAAATGGGATTGATCATTGGTTTCTTCTTTGGAAATTTCATTGTTAGTATAGATGATACAACTTAGTTTTACATATCAATTTTGTATCTTGCAATTCTACTGAGTTCACTTATGAGTTCTAAAACTTTTGCATGAATTCTTTAGGTTGCCTATACATGATATTTTGATATCAACATGTAGTAGTGACAGTCTTATTTTTCTTTCCTACTTGCATGATTTTACTTTTTCTTGTTTTATGACTTTGTCACACGCTTCAAATGCTATGACAAATAAAATTTGTCTTTGTTTTATTTCAAAGTAGTATCACCTGTCATTCTTGTTGCTATGACAAAATTTCTACAAAAGCAACTTAATGAATGGAAGGTTTATTAGGCTCAGAGTCTGAGAGTTCTTTCCCTCATAGCAGGTAAAGCACAGCAGCAATAGCACCTAGAAGCTTGTTATATCACATCTGCATTCAGGAAAAGTAGGAATCAAGACCTTGGCTAAGAATTCACTTCCCCCTGCTGCCCTCTGGGCAGGCAGCTGTAACCTCAGGAAAACAAGAAACATGTTTTCTAATGCAAAAGCTTTTTTGGCTTCCTCATCCCTGAAAGCACTCTAACCAATCCTTGGAATCTGAGATGACTAACCGCTCCCCTCAGCTTCCCCCTCCTCCATCTTGTGCTGGGGTATATAAGCCAGCCCCCCCCCCGGAGTAAAAGATGACTAAAGAACCTTCTTAATATCAAGCAACAGTCCAGTGTTTTCAACCTTGACACCCTCCTCAGTTTCTTGGCAACCCCCACTTGAATTGAAGGTTCCACCAAGATTCTGAAAGTGAGGTAAGTGGATGGGGTTATCCCTTGTGCAGGCAGTTACTACATATTGGGGTAAATAAGTAAATAAATAGAAATAAGAGAGATGGGGTATTCACCTGGGAAGGTTGAGTTACACTTTCAATTAAAGGAATTTCTAGAGAAATAGAAAACTGCAGTAAAGGTCGAAGGCTTTTTAAAATCTATTCAACAGGCTAGTAAAAGTGAGAAAGATGAGCGTAAGAGTATATCCAAGAAGCTGCTGGGTGCCCTACAGATCAAAGAAAGACCAGGTCTTCAGGGGAAAACAGGGTCTTTCCTAAGGACTCTGGAGCACAGCCCAAGGAGAGGCGCCCTCCTGATCTCAAAGCTGCACATGGGGACTTGGGGAAGCAAAGGTGCAGTCCCATTTATGCACTAGGTCAGCAAGAACTCAGAATTGCTACAATGGCGATTGCTTGTTTTTCAAACAACTGCAGTCACAGATGAGCTGCAGTGGGCCAGTCCAGGCTTAGAGAGCAAAGGCAGGACAAGACCTAGGTGCCTGCTGCTTTAGGAGCTGCTGCCGTGGCTAACACCAAGTCAAAAGTATGAAATAATGAATACAGCCTGTCAGAAATTGTTTTAAGGCCTCATTTAAAAAAATAATAAGAAAAAAAAAAAAAAAAAAAGAAAAGAAAAAGAAAAAAGTGACAAATATTGGGATTTGTTCAGATTTTGGATATTCATAATTCAAGGTTTAGATACAACAGCTGCATTATAAGAGATTTAAATTAAAGATGTTCTATTTCAACAAACTAATCTTGGTCTAAAGAAAAGGAGAGCTGAAAGATGTATGTTTTGTATGTATGATGTGGTCACACATGAGTGTCTGAAGTGTGGTTGTGAATGTGTGAATGTGTGAATACTATTTGAATTGCTTGGAATATAGTAAAAAAAGAAAGAGACATCAGGTCACTGTCTTAATTAAAAGGAGTGGAGATCTGCATCTCCCATGGCTGCTTTGCAGAGTGAAACAGCAGTAAATGGTTAAAGCCAAAATGGCTTGAGAGCCAGAGAAATCTGTATGGATGGTTCAAAAGAGTTTAGCAGAGGAGAGAAAACAGAACTCTTCTTAAATATTGATGGTTAAAAAAGAAATTGAAAGAATGGAGTTTAATATAAGATTCGAGAAAAGCTATTGAGAAAAAGCCTCAGGGAACTGCAGGTCCTGTTAGCCCCCCCACCACCACCTAGAAAGGTGTCAGTGAAAATGCAAGTGAGACCTTATCAGCTAATGAAAGCTTTATAGGTCAGAGTAGAAAAAGTTTTCAAAAGTATTTGGGACTCATGTTACATCCTAAAGAAATTAGGCCTCAAAAATTAGAAATTAGAAAAGATAGCTTATGATCATTGAATGATTTTCAGAAGTTATTAGGAAATATTCCAATGGTTATGTCCTTTTTAAAAGCACCTACTAGTGATTTGAAACATTTAAGAGATATCCTGAAAGGAGATAGTGATCCCAATTCACCTAGACAGCTAACTGAAGAGAGTAGACAAGTTCTCTTGCAATTGGAGAATGCAACCCAGCATCAGCAGATATGCTATATTGATTATGCAAAACTGTAGGAGGCTTATGTGCTTCCCACACAGCATAGTCCAACTTCTGTCTTATGGCAAGGGGGATCATTGTTATGGTTGCATTTACCTATTTCCCCAGCCAAAGTGTTAAATCCTTATTTTGAAGGAGTAGCTTATGTGGTACAAAAATGCCGCATTAAGTGTAGGAGATATTTTGGTAAGGAACATCATATTAATCACTCCTTTGGCATCCCACACAACCCTACGGGACAAGCCATTGTTAAATGCACTCATGCCACCCTTAAACAATATTTTAATAAAATAAAAAAGGGGGAGTGCCCCGACCTGCGGGGCCTAGTCATTCGTGGGTCGAGGTGGGCTAGAACCTGAAAATAATGGGAGAGAAAGAAGGAAGGAGACCAAGCAGTGCATTTGTCAAGGTCTAACTTTATTGATGTAAAAGGAGTTTTTAAAGCAAAGCTGGGAGGAAATGGGGAGGGGTAGCAGGCAGGGAGGAAATGGGGAGGGGTAGCTTCTGCTAACTCCGGGGTCCTGGTAATTATCCCAGACAGTAAACATCAGACAGTAAATGTCTGCTTATCTTAGTTCCTGGGCCAGGCCCATCTCAGTTCCGGGCACTCAGTACCTGGAATGAGTGGAAGAGACTACCTGTTAAGCAGGTTCCTGTATACCAAGATAAGGCTCAATTAAGAGGTCTAAGGTGTAAGCAATTCTGCAAGAGAATGTCACTCAAGGTCGGCTCCGAACAGGGGAATATTGGACCTTCCCCAATTCTCAATTATGTACCATATTTATATTTTAAATTTTTTAACTGTAGATAAAAAATAACTTGTCTGCCATGGATAGACATTGGAACAAACCCTCCCAAACATTGGGATGGGTTAGATGGAAAGACATACTTACAGGACAATGGCAACTTCCCACCCCCCTATTAGCTAGAGTCTGAGGGGCTGTTTGTGTTTTTCCTCCAGGAATAGAAAAACCTATTTGAATACCAGAACAACATGCTTGCCCTGTGGATCCTGGCCAGGAATCTATTCTTGCTTTACTGAAATTTCTGGCCCACTGAGGAATGAATGGTTTGGGCCTTGGTGAGGAACCCCAAAATCCTGATGCCAGTTAGTCAGGAGAGAACATTCCCTGGGACTACTGGCTGCCAATGTGCTGCTGGAAACTTCATTACTGAGTAATTTGACCTTCCTGACACAGGGGGCTTTTGCTTCCAGAGAGTGCTTTATGTTTTTCAATTGCCCAATGGGTCATTCTCCATGTCATGCCTAGTTTTGAGTAATGCTTCCATTGCTGATTTTCACCCCAATGCCAGTATGAGCAATTGCTTGGGACTTAGAGAGGTCTTATACCATAAACTTCCAGCTGGAATAGGAAAATGCTGCTATGTGGCCCCTAGATCTGGGCCCCTATGCTGGAAACTCCTCAGAAAATTATGACTTGCATAGGCCCTTGCCTTGGGGGTGCTGTGCTCCACCTCAAATGGGTCCTTGTGGGAGGGAAAATCTCTCAATTGTTCTTCCAGAACCTGCTTCCTGAGCAACTGCTGGCCCCCTATGGCCACCGGTGCCCTGGTAATTCGAGTTCCTGTCCTCGCCCCCATGGTAATGAAAGACCTACATGAGGGAGAAGAAATTATCCTCTACCACCAAGGGACTTTAATATTACTGCCACCATCATTCCTGCCATTGCCTTGTTGATGACTGCTGCCGCCATTGCAGAGATTGCTGTTGCTCAGACTGCCACCAATGCAGAGACTGTTAACAAGTTGGCGGACAGAATCAGTGAAGCTCTAGCTACGCAGAATGCCCTGCCTGAATGCTCATATTCAGTTTGGACTCTCATATTCAGTTTGGACTCCTTAACTTAAATCAGCAAACTGCCTTATGCCAGTAACAATTTGGGGTTTTGGGTGGGGTAGCAGGCTTCCTGCTCAAGCTTTGTCATTTCTCTTGTGTCACCTTGATTGGAATGCAAATGTCTCTGTAGGGGTCAATTGCCTCAATGCAATGCTGGTGGGGCCTTGTGTTTTGTAAACTTTACCAGTGTTTTGGCTCACCAGATCGTAGAGGTCAATAAGACCTGAATTACTCCTATTTCAGCAGAGGGCTGGAGGAATGCCATGGCTCAGATCAGAGGTCAGATACAGCTTTGGGGTGGCACATTGTTTCTAGAGGACTTTGAGCTGGTAGTGGCCAGGGCAGGGATTCTTGTGCTATGCAAGATCCGACAGTTCTTTTCACAAAAGAAACTCAGTCTGGCCCATGGCTCTCCCAACAGTCATGAGGTCTGGTTACAGATGCTGCAGAAATGAGGGTCCCCCATGATGGACAACTTGTAGGAAAGCCCCCTGCCTAAGACATGGGGTCAACAGGTCACCTGAGGATAAGTAAGGGTTGGCACACCCTGCACTACCTAACCCAGGGGTCTCTCATGGAAAATAAAAAAGGGGGAATTGTAGGAATTAAGACCTTGGCTAAGAATTCACTTCCCCCTACTGTCCTCTGGGCAGGCAGCTGTTGTAAGACCCATGAGGGTGTGGTCCCTCGCACTCCCACTTAGGAAAGGCGACCCCCCCCAAATCACTCACGAGAAGCGGTCTTGATGCAAATGCTATATTCCAGTATACTGGGGTCGTAAGCCACATACCATGCAGGGTGGTGGGCTCAGCAATGAACAAACGACCCCTAGCACAGAATTGAGACAGCTTTTATAGGGTTACAACAATGCCCGCACATTGTGAACCAATCACCTCATAGCATCCAGTATGCACCAATTAATTTAAAGCATCCAAGCCCGCTCTTAGACCAGGAAGTCTGCTTTTGCACAGGCTTCTGGGTTTGGCAACATGGCTCATTTCCTGTGTCCATTCACTCACAGGCTACCATAAACATTGAAGTAGGTGACCCTCAGCTTGGGACTTAGGACTCCCAGCTTCCTGGGTTTTCTGGGGAATTAGGCTGAATTTTTCCATCCTAACACTGTAACCTCAGGAAAACAAGAGGCATGTTTTCTAATGCAAAATGCTAATGCTCTTTTGGATTCCTCAGCCCTGAAAGCACCCTAACTGGTCCTTGGAACCTGAGAAGACTAACCACCCCCCTCAGCTTCCCCCTCCTCCTTCTGATGCTGGGGTATATAAGCCAGCCCCCTGGAGTAAAAGAAGATGAATAAAGAGCCTTCTTAATATCAAGCAAGAGTCCAGTGTTTTCTACCTTGACCCCCTCCACAGTTTCTTGACAACCCCCGCTGTGCAGGGGCAGCAAGGAAGCAAAGAGAAATGAATGCTGGTCTTAAGATCATTTTTTCTTCCATTTGTTCCAGAGACATGATAAAGTAGATGTGCCTTCCACATTCAGTGTGGTTTCCTTTTTCTGGAGACACATTCAGAGACACATAACTGTTTTCATGGTGATAATAAATCGGCCAGGTTGAGAAGATTAACCACCACATACATGTTTCAGTTTTATTCTCACTGATGCGGTTTTCTTATGCATGGTCTTTATTGTAGCAATGCACATCCTCCCTACAACTGATTTGCTGATTACATTTATTTTGAATAGATGTTGTATGTCATTTGCTTCTGTTCTAATGAGATAATCCCATCATTGTTTTCTTTGATGCTATTAATGTGGAACTTATTTTTATTAGGTTGTGATGTTGAATCATCTTTGCATCTCAGGAATGAATTATATTTGATTATGATAAACTATGCTTTTAATGTGTCATTAAATTTCATTTGATATTTGCATATCTTCATTAAGTATTTTAGATTGTAGCTCTCATGCTTCCCTTGTCTCACTTTAGTATCAAGGCAATGATAATTTTGTATGAGGAATTTAAAAGTATTTTAAATTGGGTGGACTTTAAAAGTATTTTAAATTGGGTGGGAAGTTTATGAAAAATTAACATTATTTCTCTTAAAATATTTATTAAAATTCAGTAATGAAAGTATTGGGTCTTAATCTTTCTTTGATGGGTGAGTCTTTTCTGTTTTGTCTTGGTTAATCTGACTAAAGAAATGATGATTTTTCATTTTCACAAAACCGACCCTGGTTTACTAATCTCTTGTGCAATTTTACTGATAATTTACATGTTTTTATTACTTAATTCTATTTATCTAACATTGGGTTAGACCTTTACTTTGATGGATAGAATTAAGTTACTTTACTGTAACTTTTCTTCTGTTTTGATGGTCTCATTAAAAAAATTAATTTTTTTCTTTGAGTTGGCTTTACTGAGTCCTTAAAATTTTGGTGTGTTGGGCTTCCATTTTTTAGTTTCAAGATATATTTTAATCTCCCTGTATTCTCTTTCTCTCTCCTCTCTTTTGGTTTCCGTTAACATTGAGACTTTTGCCTGTCTCCTTATTATTAGTCTCTTAAGCTTTAAGAGAGAAGTTCCTTCAGAAAACACAGATTGTAAGCTGCTGTTGGTATCCTTTGAGTCATCTATATAATTTGACCGAGGAATGTATTTCATTTATATTCAAAATAATTATGGATAGGCAAAGACTTAACACTTTCTTGCTTTCTCATAGTTTGGAAAATACTTTGTTTCTTCACTATTTGCGCTTTGATGTTTTCTCTGGCAGTATGTTTTGATCTTTTTAAAATTGTATGTGCCTCTCCTATAGATTTTTCTTTTTACTTTCTGATCCCAAGAAGGTTTGCATGATTTTTCTCTAATTCTATTTCAAGCTGAAAACAGGCTAGCTTTGGTTTAAATATAAAAATTCTTCACTTTAGTTTCACCCCAACTCTTGCAAGGAGAAAATAACTTTTCTTAAATGTTTTCATGACAGTTTGAGTCTTTTCTAACCTGCTTTTCTAAGTCTTACATTGTGTTTGTATATGGGAATGGAAAATATGGGGATTGGTGCACCCACACATGGTTATTATAGATCTATTACTGTAGGACCTCCTGAGGCACCTTGAGCAAGCCTGAAGCTGCTGGCTGGAACTCCTTGCTCCAAGGCTGTGGTTGGTACTCTTCTGGATTTTGAGAACAATATACCTCATGACAACACACGCCTCATAGGGAGGAGCTAAGCCTAAAATTCATGTAATTTTCCACTGTGCTGTAGTCAGTATTTAAGCCTGTTCCATCCCCTCAATAAATGGCATTCAGCATTTGGCATTCCGACATTGCCATTGAATGACTGACCCGCTGTCTTGTCTTTTTTCTCAATCTCTAGGCCTTTGCCCAATTCGTGGAACAGATTGTAGTGCGGGCCCTACAAGCGGAGGTCCCACAGAGATTGGGAAAGGATAAACTAAGAGATTGCCCTCAAAGGCCGGCCAGCAAAAGTAAGTGATGAGAGTATATTGAAGGATGGGTGCCAGTAACTGTAAGGAAAAGTTTAGTGGGCAATTAGTGGCACTATTGAAAAGGCAGGCCACCAGGATTAAAACCAAGACAGCTACAGAGTTTTTTTGAAATATTAGAGAAACATAGCCCCTGGTTTATGCAGTCTGGAGGCTTTAACATCCCCTTTTGGGAACAGGTAAAAGGAGACCTCCAAAAGGCTTATAAAAAAGAGGGGCCTGATAATTTCCCTATTGCCACCCTTTCCCTACAGCATCTAGTTAAAAGTGTGCTCCTGAGCAACACTGTTAAAGTAAAAGAACAGTTGGCAGAAATGACTAGGACTTTTGAGGAAGTATAAGATTTAGAATCTGTGAAGTCTATCAGGGAACAAGAGGGATCCCAACTAGATGATGATATTCCTACCTTCACCCATACAAAAGAACGTCTGGTGACTGACCAGGCAGTGAGTTGTCTCTGTCATTTTTAGAGTTTATAGATTATCCTTCTGTGGTCTTTGAAGGAGTTGAAGACAGATAGTAATGGTTATAGTGTTCCTTATTTAGGATTAAAGATAAGTTACATATAGGACTTTAGATTCACAAAGATAGTATAGATGATATTTTCTTTAAGTCTTGCAAAATGTTAATGGACTAAATATTGTTAATTGTGATTCTTATTTGATAACTATTGTATGATATATTTTGCTATGTTAAGGTTAATCCCCTTTTTATTTTAGACAGAAAACAGGAGATGATGGGAGATGTTATTCTGTAAATATGTTTCTCATACTGGTTAATTAATAAAGCGCTGTGGCCAATGGGAAAGCAAGATAGGTGGGGCTAGGAGACAAGGAGGAAAGAGGAAGTAGTAAGGAGGGGTCAACATGTAGAGCATGGAGAAAGCAAGATGCCGGCCCACTGCTCTCAGATAAGATGACCACGTGGAACTACTTAGATAAGTTGAAATGGGTTAATAATTAAGACAGAGCTAGCCAATAAGTAGTAACTGGCTAACATCATTATATCAAATACAGAGTCTCAGCGTGCTATTAGGGGCTGGCGTGACAGCTGGACCGGACCAGCCCAGCAGGACCAGACCAGTGACGGTGGTGGCTGGGAAAATGTGCTTGTAACATGACCTAACCTGGATAGCATATCTCTACAAGTGGAATGGGGGTGGGGTGATGGGAGGGGAGGGTGGCCAGGGTGAATGTCACATGGGAAAGAGGGTAAGAAGGAGGGAGAAGAAACTTGGATTGACATGTAAAAATTTTAAATTATATTATTAATAATAAAAAAGGATAAACCACAAAAAAAAAACTAGCCCCAGAAAAGGTGCAACAAGAATTTCCCTATCAACACCTGGGTCATCAATTGTTATATTCTGGTATGTGTCCTCAAAAAATTACTTTAAGGCTGGATAAACTCACCACCCTTAATAATTTTCAAAAATTATTGGGGGATATAAATTGGGTTCGATCTAGTTTGGCTCTAACCACTGGGCAGCTTAGACCCTTATTTGATATTTTACAAGGAGATTCTGATCCCACTTCTCTGAGCACCTTAATGCCTGCTGCACGAGAATGCTTACAGCTTGTGCAAAAATGCCTCCAATCTGCACATTTAAATTATATTGGCTATTCTCCGAACTTGATGTTATTAGTTTTTGCTTCATTGTATTCCCCTACTGCAGTGTTTTGGCAAACTGGTTCTATATTATGGGTGCATGGACATGCATCTCTAGGAAAGATAGTTAGATCTTATCCCCCAGGCAATGCTTTGTGTTATTCAAAAGGCATACAAAATGAGTCTTCAGGTTTTTGTCAAGATGCCGGATGTAATTTTTACTCCCTGTGCTCAACAAAAGATACAATGGCTTCAGCATTTTGATGAGGATTGGGCACATTTCTTGTGTTCCACACCCTGACACTTCGATAGTCATTTTCCTTCCAGTATGTTAGCTCATTTTTTAAAAAAATCACCCTGTGTGTTTCCCCAAGGTTATTTCCCCAAATCTTTTGAAGGGGGCTCGCAATGTATTTACAGATGGCTCTTCAAATTGTCGTGCAGTAGTTGTTTCCTTTGCCATTATTAAGCACTTTGTACTTAAAGTCTTCACAATTTGCAGAACTAGCTGCAGTGCAATTACCCCTTCAACATTTTTCTGATGAGCCGTTTAACTTATACATGGACAGTAAATATGTGTATCATATATTGGCTCCCATGGAAACTGCTGCTTAAATAGCTTTTGTCTCTCATGTACAGGAGCATTTACTAGCCATGCGGAGCCTACTATGGAGGCACTCTCATTCGATTTTTGTAGGACATCTCTGAGCACATTCTGATTTGCCTGGCCCTTTGTGTGAAGGAAACACCACTGCTGATTTTAATACTAAAACAGATGTGCCATTATTATGATGAGAGAGTCTCCTTATGAAGCAGCCTGTAAAGCTCATACAACCTCCCACCTTAATGCAGGGTCACTTAAATTTCATTTTAAAATTACTAGAGACCAAGCTATTAATATCGTTAAGAATTGTCCCCTATGTGCAGAGTTCTTACCTGTTCTGTAAGACCTGGGAGAGCGTGGTCCCTTGCACTCCCACTCAGGAAAGGCGACCCCCCAAATCACTCACAAGAAGCAGTCTTGATGCAAAAGCATGAGGTCCTTTATATTCCAAGTGCACTGGGGCCAACAGCCATACGCCATGCAGGTCTAGAGGGCTGAGGACCCTGGATACAGGCTTGAGACAGCTTTTATAGGGTTACAACCAAGCCTGGGCATCGTGAACCAATCACCTCGTAGCATCCAGTGAGGACCAATTAACTTAAATTATCCTAGCCCATGCTTAGCCCAGGAAGTCTGCTTTTGCAAAGGCTTCCGGGTGGGGTGACAAGGCTCATTTCCTGTGTTCATTCACTCACAGGTGCTATTGTAAACATTCAAGAAGGTCACCACCAGCCTGGGATTTAAGACTCCCAGCTTCCTGGGGTCAATGGAGAGTTAGGATAAATTTTTCCATCATAACAGTTCTACACCTTGGAGTTAACCCCCAGGGTGTCACGCCTAATGATATCTGGCAGATGGATGTTACTCATGGTCATTCCTTCGGCCGACTAAAATTTGTTCATGCATCTGTGGATGCCCATTCTCATCTCATATTTGCCTCTGCCCATACTGGAGAAAGGCTTAAGGATGTTGAGAGTCATTGTTTACAAGCCTTTGCTTACATAGAAATGCCCAGACAATTAAAACCTGATAGTGGCCCTGCTTATACTAGTCAGGGTTTCAACTCTTTTGGCAAAAGTTTTTTTTTATCTCACATAGGACGGTCATCCCTTATTATCCTCAGGGTCAGGCCATGGTGGAGCATGCACATCGCATAATTAAAGTCTATCTTCATAAAACAAAAAAGGGGAGTTTACAGGGTCTCCTTATAATCACCTTTCTCTTGTCCTTTATATTTTAAATTTTTTAACTATTGATGATGCTGCTCGATCTGCGGCTGACAGGCATTGGTGCCCTCGCTCATCTGACTATGGCTCAGTTATGTGGAAGAATGTCACTACTGGACAATGGTGCAGCCCTGACCCAGTTCTAGTGTGGGCCCGAGGGTCCAGTTGTGTTATTTCCCAAGATGCAGATAACCCCATTTGGGTGCCTGAGTGGCTGATTTGCTATATGTGGAGGGACCGTGATTGTAACAGCCAGAAAGAAGGTCTGATGGGCCTTCAAGAATCTACCCTTTCTGATATCTGTGAGTGGAGAAAGTTTCAATTGTTCTTAGCAGGTCTGCCGAATGTAACAGCTGTCATGGGCCATGTACCCCAGGTGTGCAGCAGAGAGGAAAGGAGATTTTGGGATCATGGCTGCCAGTGCTGCCTTAGCCACCATCTCCCAATTTGTAAATACTGCAAGCACAGTGGATCAACTATCAGGCGATTTGGCTGTAGCCTTAGCCACCCAAAATGCACTTGATTATCTAGTACAAATTGGCATTTTTAAACTAAATCTACAAATTAGCCTCCCAAATGAACACTTGAATTTTTTTGTGCAAGGCTCATATGGCTTCTTGTTATCTGTCTTTCACACATACCTGTGCTAATGCATCATTTTTTTTTCTCCAGAAATCCAGGAGTGATCAGTTTTTAAGTTATACACATGCTTTAGCCATGCAGACCATTAACATCAATAAAACCTGAGTACCACCTGCCAATGCAGAAGACCTTTTACAAAGGCTTCAACTTGTGGGCAGATTATTGGGGTATGTAGCCCTTGCACTTGGTGCTACTTTGCCACAGCAGTAGGCAGGCCAAGGCCAACTTTCAAACAAGACAGATACTATACTGTCTTTGGCTCAATAGAAAATGCCTCTGCCCATGTGTGGCTGACAACCTATTCACCAGTGACAGGTAAGGGAGAGTGGACAAATACCCAACCTAAGTCAGGGGGGTTACTGGCCTGGGTGACCTCTCCAATGATGGGTAAGGAATTATGCTGATGTCCTCTGCCACCTAAGACAGGTGTTAGTTTATAGTAAAATAAAGGGGGACCTGTAGGGCCCTGCATGTACCCCCCTGAGGCACCTTGAGCAAGCCTGAAGCTTCTGGCTGGAAATCCTTGTTCCGAGGCTGTTGTTGGTACTCTTCTGGTTTTTTTAGAACAATACACCTTTTGACAACACACACCTCATTAGGAGGAGCTAAGCCTAAAATTCCTGAAACTTTACATTGTGCTGAAAGTTAGTATTTAATCCCATTCCATTCCTTCAATAAACGGCATTCGGCATTTGGCATTCCGACATTGCCATTGAATGGATGACCCGCTGTCTTATCTTTATTTCAATCTCTAGGCCTTTGCCCAGTTGGTGGAACAGATTGCAGGGTGGGTACTACATATTATCAAGATTCTAGTGAAGAAGAATGGAATGTGATAGATTTGGAAGTTTAGAGACTTGGTTAACTTAAAGATGCTAGAAAAATCATTTTTTTTTTTTTATTAATTCTTATATACATAGTGTCTCTAAATTTTAGGGATGGTTTTAAAAGAAAAGCATTAAGATAGGTTCTGGAAATCATAAAAAAATTACATACTTTGAAGATAGAAGTAATTTCAGTTCACTTTCAGATTTTAGGTCAAAATAACATTAGTTTGAATTTACTAGTTTAGTGAGGGAATAGAAAGAACCAATCAGATAAATATAGTGAAAATGTCTAGACTTAATGTTAAGGGATGGCAGTGATAGCATGTCTCAGGAAATTTAATCCAGAGAGTAGATGTCCATCAGTATCATCATCCTGAACCCTGTTAAAAGGACCCAGCCATGTTGAGGAGATCCAGGTATCAAGTGAGATTAGAGCATCACACAAAGCTTTAGAACCTGGACTGACAAAGAACAACATGTCCAGAGGAGGACACTGGGACATAAAAAATACGCATCTACTGCCATGCCTTTCAAAGGTACATGGCTAACTATATCAGCAGTTTCATGAGTTGTGAGAGGCCTTTAAGGGACACTAGCAAGAAGGGAGGTGAAGAAGGAGTTTGGGTAGCAAATGTTAGAGGGCTGCATGGTGTTAGAAAGATCAGTATTTAAGAGATAAAGAAATTTCTATTTAAACATAATTTATACTCAGTAGGTGGTGTGTGTGTGTGTGTGTGTGTGTGTGTGTGTGTGTGTGTGTGTAAGTATACACATGTTCAGAGGTATGTTCATGTTTACATGTGAAGACTAGAGGTCAACATCTTAATCAATTGATCCCCACCTTGCATTTTTGACACTGCATAATTTGGCTTGACCTTCTGGCCATTGAGCCCCAGGGACAGCTGTCTCTGCTTACCTCAGGGACATAACAAGTACTTTTCTGACAGAAAAATATTCTTAACCCTACTAGCTGATACTTTTATACGTTGTATTTCAATGTCACTTTCTTATTACCAATGTGACAAATATTAGGTTCTACTTTTAAGACTTTGTAAAGATAGATAAATAAAAGAATGTGAACTATGAATGATGGTCCATTCTGTAGGACTTAATTGGTAGTGCTATAATTTCATTTGACTGCTTAAAATGTCTAAATCCTAGAGAAAGATCGAGAGCACACACTAATTCTCCACTGAATTTACAGTCATGGTCCCTACTGATATCTCATTGAGCAGACAGGGTTAAAATTTCATAGCATCTTCCCTGAAAGGAGGCTTTGCTCAAGTTGGGAGAATGCTTTTCTGTATAGGCCTTCTGCTCTCTGAGATGAAAGAAGCATTGCATTCAAGCAGCACAGTCAGATACATCTATTTTTGATTGTTGATAAATATTTCATTTTACATTTTAAATTCATAGGGGGCCACAAAATCATTGATGATGAAAAAGAATTCAATATGAAGCCATCCCTTTTCAGGATTGTTCCTTAGAACATACTCGTTCTCATTTTGTTCAATTGAGAGTGAAGCTCGTTGGCACCTGGCCACTGACAGCAACTCCACAGCTGCAGCTGCACTCTTTGAGGATGAGGCTCTTTCTCCTTTGGGTGAATCCAACATATTACCTTTAAAGGATGACATCAAAAGCAATCATTACTTACCCACATTTTTTTGAATTGTCTCAATTCAAAAACATCATCTCTGTGCTGTCATTGCTCCATATATCCCCATCTTACCTTAATGGAGAGAAGTTCATCACAAGGTAAGGCTTTGTTATGCAGAAGGCAATAATGTTAGATTATATAAATTCTAAAAACAACAGACCAAGGTAGCAGAGCAAATGTTTACAAGATTGTGTCACCTCCCCCAATTTAATCAGCTTTTAGAGAGCAAAACCTCTTTCCATCTTAATTTCAATTTATTATTAATAGTATACTCATTGTTATACTCATTTTATCTAATAGAATATTTTTTCATCTAATTGACTTCAAATTTATCATATAATTGTCAAAGCCAAATTTCCCCATAATAAACCATTATCTCTGCAGTTCTGGCTCATTGAATCTGCAAAAAATGACATCACAATCATCTCTGCTAGGGTGAAGGACCTAATTATCCCACCCATGAAGAAAACAACAGGCACTTTTTAAAAATAATAAACCCCAACTATATTTTCTTAATTTGGCCACATTTCTCATAAGTTAGGTTAGATCATCTTCTATTAAGCATGGAAATTTTGCTAAAAGAGGATGATGGAGACAATGAGGTCCATAAGAAAAAAAATTAAAGACTTCCACTTGGAAATACTTAGATTAATAGAAATGGGTTAATCATTAAGACAGAGCTAGATAGTAACTGGCCAACAGCATTATATAAAATACAGAGTCTCTGCATGTTATTGGGGGCTGGCACGGTGGTGGGCCCAGGCAGCAAAGAAAAATCTTACTCATAACTTATGGAGCCCAAAGTGGCTAATAAGAACTTTCACTTTAAACTAAGAAAAGCTTAAAAAAATAGTTTTTAGAAATAAGAGAACAGAGACAAGCAAGGGTTCTTGGTAGCAGCAGTTTTCTGTGTTGGACTGTGTTTTGCTAGAGACAGAGATTTGCGTGGCTCCTTTAAGAGAGGTTTCTTGACTCAGCACAAGCAGCAAAAAAAATAAATAAATAAATAAATAAATAAAAATAAAAAAAAATGCCAAGGCTTTTAAAGAGCTCTGCTAGCAACTGAATGTGTGTATGAGAGCTGGCAATGGCAGTGACCACATTTCCAAGCCTGCAGCATGCTGTTGGAATCAGCATAGACTAAGGTGGTGAACACAGCTTTCACTGCTGGCAGTAAAAGTAGCCACTTGCATCTTGGATAGACCGCAGCTAAAACTGTGGCTTTCAGTTTAGCAATGTTACTGTTTAACAGATAAAAGACTCGTGGCCAGAAAAAGATAAAGATTGGCAGTAAAGACAGATTCACATTAAGAAAATGCGCTGAAGGTTTATAGTGTGTTTTAAAATATATGTAGGCTTGGGAGAGAAAAATAAACAGGACACAATGGTTTAAAAAAAGAAAAAAGGAAGTAGAGTAGCTGGGTGTGGTGGTACATGCCTTTAATTCCAGCATTTGGGAGACAGAGGCAAGAAGATCTCTGTGATTTCAAAGTAAACCTGTCATACAGAATTAATTTCAGGACAGATAAAAGTTACCCAGAGAAACCCTGTCTTAAAAAAACAAAATAATAGAGTAATAAAAAAGCCACATAAAGATGGAAAGCACAGAGAAACTTTGGATATTGTATGCTGTTCTGTTATCTTTAAATTGTTTGATTGCTGAGGAAGTAACAACTGATAAAAGAAATGCTGCTGGATTAATCCAATTTATATATTTTAAAAATGCTTTGACTCCAAAATTTAAGTCTAAGGACAAGTAACTGGGGGAAAGGATTTCTAATTTTGTCTCCACAGAAAATGGAAAGCAACAGTTGGGACAAAGCAGCCTTGCAGAATACAGCCAAGATTTCTGCGTCTTCTTAGGATCCCCCATGACAGCGCCCCCTACCAGCAGGAAGCAGTTTGGAAAGTACGATGCCCAAATACCCAAATATTGTTCATAAATGTTTGTTTTCATTTAAGTAGGCTTGGTTATACATGGTTAATGACCACAAGAAATATTTTTAAAGGTAAAAAGGGAATTATGGTATAGATATAAAGACTTTGTTTTGGAATGAATATTCATTTATTGATACAAATTTAAGGTCAACTTTGTGATATTTCTCCTCTTGTTTGGGTATTGTGTTTATATGCCTCATTTAGAAATGTAATGTATAATTTAGTACAGATTATAGAGAGTTACCTATGATAGTCAAAACCTAGAGTTAAGTTAGTTAGGATTTCTGATATGCAGAGATGTATTTGAGATAAATAGGCATTCTTCAAACCTTTCAAAGACCTACACAATATAGAATTTAAAACGGTTTAGGGTTTTTCTTGACAGTGAGTCACAACTGCTCCTGGTAACACCACCTGCATCAGAAAGGAAGATGGACATTGTAGAAATGCGTTTTGAGTTTGCTTCTAATATGGCAAGACTAGCCATTTGGAGAAGATACTGCTCTTGTCTAGACTCTTTGACTATATGCTGTATAAACTTGATGTGCAAAACCCACAGAAAAGTGACTGCTGAAACAAAATGTACATTGCTACAGGATTCCTGATTCATGGAAGAGTCTGCCAGACATTCTACTGGACAAAGAGAAAAGTGACTGACATACTGTTAATACAGATGGACAGTTTAAAGTTTCCTGCTTTGCTGAGGAGTTTGCCAGACACACTATGGCCTATGGGCTGAAGACGGAACATTACAGAAAAACTTTGGGTGACTGACCAGGCAGTGAGCTGTCTCTGTCATTTCTAGAGTTTATGTATTATCCTTCTGTGGTCTTTGAAGGCATTGAAGACAGATAGTTATGGTTATAGTTTTCCTTAGTTAGGATTAAAGATAAGTTATATATAGGACTTTAGACTCACAAAGATAGGATAGATGATGGAATATTTTCTTTAAGTCTTACTAAATGTTAATGAACTAAATATTTTTTTAACTGTGATTTTTTAACCCTGATAACTGTTGTGTGGTATATTTTCCTATGTTAAGGTTAAAACACTTCTTTTTATTTTAGACAGAAAAGAGAAGATGATGGGAGATGTTATTATGTAAATATGTTTGTCATACTGGTAAATGAATAAAGCACTGTTGGCCAGTAGGAAAGCAAGATAGGTGGGACTAGGAGACTAGGAGGAAAGAGGAAGTAGGAAGGAGGAGGCAAGATGGAGAGACTAGAGAGAGCAGAATGCCAGCCCACTCTCCGGTCAGATGAGACCACGTGAAAATAATTAGATTAATAGAAATATGTTAATCATTAAGACAGAGCTAGCCAATAGGAAAATAGTAACTGGCCAACAACATTATATCAAATACAGAGTTTTGCATGTTATTGGGGGCTGGCGCGGCAGTGGGCCCAGGCAGCGGGGAAAAACCTTACTCATAACAGAACATATCAAAATTTATGGGACATTTTGGAAAGCATTACAAAGAGGAAAGTTTACAGGACTAAGTGTCCAGAACCTGGGTTGAAGAAGCAAATTTTGGGCCTAAACTTCTCCCTATGTAGGGGAGAAGGAGGGAGAGGAGACAATTTCTCCAAGGGCATGCAGGGGAAGAGCTAAATCCAGATCCCCTGCTCCTAAAATGCTGTAGGTTCTTATGGAACCCTCTGAAATAGGGTCAATAAAGAATACACAAACTGAGGGAATGCTGTGAATGGAAAAAACAGATTTAAGCAATACTTATCAACTAATACAGCACTACAGAAAGGTCTGGAAGGAAAATTCCATTGCAAGGAAGTCAACTACTCCCACAGAAACAGACAATAGATAATCCCACTTAAACAACACCCCCCCAAAAAAGTGGGGGAAATCCACACACAATACCACCACCATCAAATCCAAAACAAATAAAAATTAACAATCAATGGTAATTAATATCCTTCAATATTAATGGTATTATCTCACCTATAAAAATACACAGGTTAACAGAACATAAGAAGACAGAAACACACCTCAACTTCAAAGACAGATGTTACCTCAGAGTTAAAAGTGGGGAAAATATTTTCTGCTTTATTATGCAGAAGACAATAATATTAGATTATATAAATTCTAAAAACAACAGACCATGCTAGCAGAACAAATGTTTACAATATTATGTTACCTCCCACAATTTAATCAGCTTTTTGAGAGTGAAACCTCTTTCCATTTTAATTTCAATTTATTATTAACAGTATACTCATTGGTATACTCATTTATCTAATAGAATATTTTTTTATCTAATTGACTTCAAATTTATATAATTGTCAAAGCCAAATTTCCCTATAATAAACTATTATCTCTGCAGTTCTGGCTCATCAAATTTGTAAAAGATGACATCATAATCATCCTTGACCCAGGAATGGTACAAGTGGGCATTATTCAATTTCTGTGAGTTTGTAGGGTTTCTTATATTTGTATTGTTGTTGAATTCTAACTTTAGAACACGGTGGTCTGATAAGATATAGCCATTTATTCCATTTTTTTTTTGTACATATTGAGGTTCTCCATGTTGCTGAGCAGGTAGTCGATTTTAGAGAAGGTTCCATGTGGTGCTGAGAAGAAGGTATATTGTGTTTGGATGGAATGTTCTATAAATGTCTGTGAAGTCCAATTGGGTCATAACTTCTGTTAGTTCTTCTGTTTCTTTGTTAATTTTCTGTCTGGTGGACCTGTCTAGTGTTGAGAGTGGAGTGTTAAAATCTCCCACTATTATTGTGTGAGGTTTTATGTGTGATTTGAGTTTTAGTAATGTTTCTTTTTATGAATGTGGGTGCCTTTGTATTTGAGGCATAGATGTTCGGAATTGAGACTTCATCTTGACGAGTTTCTCCTGTGATGAATAAGAAATGACTTTCTTCAATTTTAGTTTAAAGTCTAATTTGTTAGATATTAGTTAGATATTAGGATTTGTCACAGCTCACGCAGTCTTCTCGCCAGCAAGAACGCACACGGACAACAGGATCCTTCTGCAGCAAGCTTTATTGCAGTTAAGCCATGAAAGGAGGAAGACCCCAAGCCCCAGAGTGGTGCTGTATTTATAAGCCCTAGCCGCACCAGGATGGTATGAGGTGGCGTATCGCCCTCTGGTTGGCTGCTCACTCATCACCCTATGTGACGCCCCGGGCTGGGCAGTGACTTGGCGTGCTTTCGCAACTGGCACATGCAGTCTGGAACCTGTTTTCTGACCGTGGGGCCGGATGTCAGTGCCATCTTGTAATGGCGACTGCAATATCTCAGCTTTCCACAAGGATTGCTATACTGGTTTGTATCTTGGATCAATTTTATTGGAAAATATCTCAGTTTTCAAGTCTTGAACTATTTCCTTCAACTGTTTGATTGTTGTTTTTTTTTTTTTTTTTCTTGGCTTTCCTTACCTTTTTAAAGAGATTTGTTCATTCATTCCAATATTGTGTTTGTTTTTTCTTCCATTTCTTTAAGGGATTTTCTCATATTGGCTTTGAGGACCTCTATTATTTTCATAAAGTTATTTTTTAAGTTGTTCTCTTCTGCTTCATCTGCTTTGGTGTGTTCAGGTGTAGTTGATGTAGAGTTCCTAGATTATTGTGGTGTCATGCTTGTCTTTTTATTATTGTTGGGAGTTTTCTTGTATTGTCATCTTCCCATTGCTTTTTCCAGTGGGTGCAGGTGAAGTATCTCTGTATCTTGCTCCCCTAGTGGGTGTAGGTGGGTCAGAAGTTCTACGTCTGCAACTCTGGATGATCAATGCTCTCTTGGAGGTTTCTCAGGCAGAGAGCAATTAATGGGGCCCAAAGTTCAGGTTAGTGAAGTCTCAAGGTTGTCCTATGTGGATAGGTAGGTCCAATGTGCTCATAGCATTCACAGGAAGTTCAACGGTGTTGCAGGTTGTGTTGGACCCACATTCTGGCCCAATGCTCAATCTGACAGACCTTAATCTGTCTGCCCCAGCATGACAAAGTTTGAGGGAAAGGAAGTCTCTGGGTGGTGTATGGATCAGAGCCCCATTACTGTACCAGTCAGTGAAAGGTTATAGAGGGGATCAAGATGTGAAGTTAACCCAAGGAATTCCCAGGGAAGGGTGTGTGTGTGTGTGTGTGTGTGTGTGTGTGTGTGTGTGTGTGTGTGTTTCAGCCTGAACTGGTCCCAGACTCACCCCTGGCAGAGGGAAATTGATGGGACACAAAGATCAGGTGAGTACAGTCTCATGGTGATCCTGTATGGATAGGTGGGTCCAGTATGCTCAGAGCAGAACCAGGAAGTTCCAAGGAGGCAGAGGGGGTGTTGGACCTGCACTCTGGCCTAATGCTTTCCTTGAGCATTGGGTCCAGCAGGACAAAGGGTGAGGGTCACCCATATTTTATTTACCAAAGTAAGTTACAAGGCCGTGTTTATAGTAAAGAAATAAAATTTTGATTTGTCTAGAACAGTGGAAATATTTGATATGTTGAAATATTTTTATTAAAATATGCTTGTTGAAGCCTGCTATGCTTTGGTTTTAAATTGAACAGAAATAAAGTGATGAGCACAGAATAGTGTGGATTTCAGAGGTCAGAAGCAGGGAGTTTTAGCCAGATATTTAATTTTCTCATGGGTCAAAATGCTCATCACATGATATACATTTATATGCTTTGGGAAGCAAACTGTCCCTGATGTAGCTAATCCAAGCATTTCTGATGGGCCAGCCACTCACTCAGCAAGTGGTGACATATTTCTGTTTGGTATAGACTGAGTTATACTTGAAGGGCTCCTGAAAATTCTTGTAGAAGAAAAGATCTGAGTCAGAAATGTCTAAATACACAGAAGAAGAATATTTCATATTTGTACATGGGTCTGTAACAAAATTTAAGTCACACACAAAGCTAGTAGTATAATAAGCAAGAAAATCATATTACAATGTGTATTCAATCTATTCATTAAGAACATTGTTGTCTGAAAAAAATAATTGTACAATGTTTAATACCTACAACATCAAGTCGCCATTTCCTGAACTAAGTATTCTGTTGTTTAGGCAAAACACTGAGTGGCCATTCTGTAGGTCAAACATTCTCCATGTCCTTAAGCCAGACATGCTATTGTTTAAACTTGGAAGTGTAAGATTGAATTTGAACTCTCTGACCTTAATTCAATAAGAAAAGGAGTCAATTCTGTGGGCTTCCACAATTCTATATATGACAGAGAAGTGGTGGCTCTGAAATCTCAACAATATGGCTGTCTAAACAGGAAATGATAATACCATTTGAAATGCATGGGGAAAATCTTACAGGGCCCATCCTTAAATAAAGGGCTATAGGCAAATGATGGATGATGATGATGATGATGATGAGAGAGAGAATCAGTTTTTCCCAAAGATGAGCCCCCTAATTGTTTGCCCAATAGCTAGTTGTCACCCCTAAAAACAGATGCATATGAACAACACTAAATAATGTATGTAACTGTTGTTGTTCTTTTGATGCAGCTGCTATTGCCTAAGAAACACAAACACGAGATTCAGTGCCACATGGAGTTTATTGAGAGGGGAGAGGAAAAGTGGGGTAGCTGGTGGCCAACCGAAAGCGAAAGAGAGAGAGAGAGAGAAAGACAGAAGGGGCCCCAGAGAGAGCAAGAGAGAAAGAGCAGGAGCAAGAGGCAAGAGAGAGAGGTGCACTTGTCGCACTTGCTTTAAAAGGGGAGCTTGTGCATGTGTAACCAGGTCCCCTGTGCAGCCAGGTAAAAGCTTGAACAGCTAGGTAAAGCCTGATGTAGTGGCCATAGGCGTCCTGCCCAGAGGCGGGGCCCACAGACTGCTGAACCCCAACATTCCCACCTCTTGTTTCTATTAAAAAGGTGGGGGTTGGGCATGGCCCAACAGGGTCGAGACTGCAGGTTTCTAACAACTGTTGCTTTATCTTTGATCCAGTGGCTGTACCTTAATTTATTGCTATTTCAGCCAACATTTGGAACTCTGCAGTTATTGGCCTGCTTCTCTGGCAGCAATCTGCCTTTTCAGGCCACAGTCTGACAGAAATTCTGTTTCTGCTGGCACCAGCTCTGTCACTGATGTTATTAAAGGCAGTCTTAACCAAATCTCTATCATTCTATTTATAAACAAGACATGAGATTGAATGTCTGGGGTGAAATTTGATAGCCCAGTGAGGTTGAGTAGCAACTAGCTAGTCTTTCCTTGCTGGCATCTTCCCAAAACACACCCTTTAGCTTGGCTAAAACAAACAAACAAAAAAATTGCACCACTCAAAATCCCACCCTACCATTTCTGGTAAATCTTCCCATCTCTTCTAAATGCCCTGTGATGCTCTATGGTTACTTTCTCCCATCTACTTTCCAACTCATTCTTTTGACCCAAGGTCATTTTTATTTAATGAACATGCTAACTTGGTGTTCACACCATGATCAAATATTCCCCAACATTTTTCCATTTTTGTCTAAATAAGAAGTAAAGATTTTTAACACTAACACAGTAAAACTAAATATAATAAGAACAACAATCAAGTAAAGATTACTTTCACAATGTCCAGTCCAGTTGTATTTAGCACATTTAGAGAAACTATTCTACTTTGGTGAGCCCAAAATTTGGTACACCATTCACTTTCTATATAATTGTTTACCAATCCCAACCCATTTCTTTAGACCATCAAAACATTTTCTTAGATAAAAAATTATATCTCTCAATCTTATATACTTTCTACCGCCTTTGTGATTTTCTTTTATGAATTTGCTTACAAACTGTAACTATAACTATCTCATCTTCAGCTACATCTGAGACTAGAGAAGGATATAATATTCAGTAAACAGGAAATGTGTAGTAAACAACTTCCAAAATGATAGAAACAGCACAGACATCTGGCTGCCTGACCAGTCACCCCAATTTTCCTCAGCAACATTGGGACAGCCAACTTTGGCCTATGGGCCTAGAATGTTGACAAGAGTTTTCTGTGAAGCAGGAATTTGAAGTACTGTTATATCTTGTCTTGACCAAGTTTGGCAGTTGTTTTCTTTTGTATACTGATTTTTCAATATGGACAACATTATGTCAGCAGTCTAGGCAAGAGAGTTCTTTTGCCCAGTGGTTAATTTTACCACAAATGAAAGTAAACTCTATATGTAGGTTTTTCAATGCTCATCATCCTTTTTTTTGAAGTAAATTGTTTCTTCAAGGAGAAGATATGCTTCATTATTATTAAAAGCCTTAGGTTATTAAGACATCTCAAATATCATATTCAGTGGGTCTCTGAAGTGTTTTGAGACCACCTATGTACTTAAATTATATCTCTGCTTGACACTGATAACATGCCTTGTATGAGTACAAGTTTTTAATTTTTCTGGTATCAAAGTCCATTGTTCCACCCACACAAGTTTGTCAGTTAACAATTTCAAAGGTAGGGCTGTTGGTACCTTTGAAAGATCAGCAGCTGTTATGGCCAGCTTATATACAGTATGAACAGTCAGTGAGTGTTCTTGATAATAGCTTTTAATATTTTTTTTCAGAAGCATATGCTAATTTATGGTTTGTTTCTGTGATGGGAAGAATGTTAATCTGTGTTTTCCATTGCTGCAAGAAATCAAATTCCCATAAATTCATTACTATGTTAGACACATATGGTTTTAATTTTCCACTCTGATTTTCTGGCCTTATACACTTGACCCATCTTGTGGTTTGTTTTTACCTGAGATGACATTCCCATCCCTAGAAGCTGAACATTTACCTTCCCAAGAGGCCAATCAGGATGCCAAGATTTTGGTGAAACGATTGTTACTTTTGTAGCTGTATCTTCCAAACCTTCAATTTTAAAACTATTTATTTGTATTTTTAGCTTTGGTCTTTGACCATTTGTAGATGTTTACAAAACTGCTTGTTTTATTGCTTCTCCAGACATTTTGTTTTATTTAGTGAAGCTCTTCTCTCATGCAGAGCAGTATGGATTTTTAACAACAGGTGTTAATTATTTTAATTGCTGTGTGGAAGGGTTTCTCCCATGCTAACAGAGAAGGACTGAACTTGAGGCTTTTCCTGATGGTAAAGGGGATACCTTGCCTGTCCCATGGTTATCTGCAATCATTAGTCCAATCTTGCCTTTGTTACACCTACTGTACATTTCAGAAGGCTAGGTGGTTCTGTTTGGATTCTTTCTAGGAATAATGATAAAAAATAAAATGTTTCTAGCAATGCCTTACCTACTACCCCTTTACAAATGACTTTATTAACCACAATTAAAACATCTGATCTTTTGATTTTTCTTAAAACTTTTAGCAATCAGTGCTCCTCTCATTGTCTGAATCTCTCATTGTGTGAGATTCAATATCAGTTGTATTTTGGATCCATACATCTGTGGGTGGTGATTTTGCTTTTAAAGCCTTAGTTACTCTTTTGCATTCTGAATTATCATTTTCTAAAGCCAAAGAGTCAATTAATAGTTGTCTGGATCTGATATTCTATTTACAGCTAAAGTCAATCTTTATTAAAAACAAAACAAAAACAGTGGGGGCTTCTTTTAGACCTTGTATAGTTTTAGTATGTAACTCAGTCTTCTTTCCTGATTCTTCAACCTTGTCCCAAGCATTTAAAGCTGATGTATGGCTTTGAACCAAAGTGTGGTCATCAAACATATACTGTCTTTGCAAATCACCACTGAGGAGCTGGTCTTGGGTAATTTCCATACCTCTAGCCCTACTTCATCTTTTTCATGATCCAGCTACCTCTCTCTACCATGTTTTTCATTGTAACTGAGGATCAGCTTTCCAATATTGCTGTAACTAACTCTTTATCAGTCTTATGGAATAATTCTATTTGTAGTTGCCCATGAATCTAACAATTTCTTCACAAAGAATGAATACATACCATATGAAATGATTGCTTTCTTCAAGCTCTTCAAATCTAACATTTTTATAGGATTACAATTAACTTCTGGGAGAAACTATCATATGGTGGTCATTCTTACATGTTAATTGGATACATTTATCTTGGTTTCTAATAACCTTATGCAATTCCTTTTGAGTTTCATAATGCTGTGTTGTGGTAGGTTCTGCTTTATATTCCTCTGTGTCTGAGTATTTTTCTTATTTTCATCAGTAGGTCTTTCTATAACTTGTATCTTATCAATAGTAAGTCCCTCTAAGACCAATGTCTTATTAGTCAAATTTTGCTCACTTTAATTAGTGAGTCCTTCTAAGGTTTGTATCTTATAAGTAGTCTTTCTAAAGGTTGTATCTTATCAAACAAATTATCATATGTTTTTATGATCAGTTTTTTTGCCGGCCTGGTCCTAGAGCCATGCCTGCCCCAAATAACACACAGAGATACTGTATTACATATAAAGCTGTTGGACTGTTAACTAGCATCACTTATTGGCCAGCTCTGTCTTAAATATTAACCCATTTCTATTAATCTAATTATTTCCATGTGGTCTTGCCTTATCGGAGAGACAGCCTGACCCTCTTCTCTCTTGGTCTTACATGTTGACTCTCCTCCTACTCCTCCTTGGAATCCTCCTTGTTTCCTAATCCCATCTATCTTGCTTTCCTATTGGTCAACAGCTTTACATCTAATACAGCATCTCTGTGTGTTATTTGGGGCCAGCAGGAAAACATATGTTGCATAGTTATCAAGCCACTTTTTAAAAGATAAAATATTAATTAACAAACTGATAGTAATTGTAATTGATAATATGTTAATCCTCGTCAAGACATTTATCCCCTTATTGAAATGATCTAGTTTCAAACTATTCTTAGTAACACTATGCATGGTACTAGAACCCTATATTATGATGTTCCCCATTTCCATGTCAACATGGGGAAGATTGTAGAATATTGATAGAGAAAAATTTTAAGTTTTGAAAAATATTTTTAAAAGAATATGAAGTAATATGAATAAGTTGAGACTAAGATACTAAAGAAAATAGCAAAATGGAAAGTCAGCATCCTCAGATAAAAGCACATTTAAGAGCTAAAGAGAGGACAATAGACATGCCAATCCATGTGGGATCACCCGTAATTTCCATCTGCCTGGCCTCTGAGCCCCACCACCAGTCTTCTATTGAACTTCTGGGCACCTCCTAGAGATCCACCTATCTCTGCTGGTCCACTCTTATTTCCTGCAGGGGGCTGGATCATTGACCCTCATCACAGTACCTCTGCTAAAGAGGCCCTACTCAGCTGGAGAGGGCCAGCTAGAACCACCTATCAGTGCAGAAACATCCTGAGTATCAGCTCAGCCTTTGTCCTCAACAGGCCTCAGCTACAGAGAGAGGGAGAAACCCCACCAACACCTACTGGAAAAAGCTATGGGAAGACGGCAATACAAGAAAACACCTAACATCAGAAAGACAAGCATAACACCACCAGAATCTAGGGAAGATACACCAACTAGACCAGAATACAACAAAGCAAATTAATCAGAAGAGAACAACCTAAAAATTATCATCATAAAAATGATAGAGGCCCTCAAAGAAGATGTGAGAAAATCCCTTAAAGAAGTGGAAGATAAAACAAAAAAAATTGGAAGAAATGAATAAAATCCTTAAAGAAAGCATAGAAATCCAAGAAAAAACAATTAAACAGGTTCAAGTCTTAAAAACGGAAAAGGAGACAATAAAGAAAACACAAACCGAAGGAATGTTAGAAAAACTGGGCAAACGATCAGGAACTGCAGACACAAGCATAACCAATAGCATTCAAGAGGTGGAAGAGAGAGTCTCAGGCTCTGAAGATAAACTAGAGGAAATAGATTCATTGACCAAAGAAAATCGTAAATCCAACAAATCCTTAACACAAAACATTCAGGTAACGTGGGACACTGTGAAAAGGCCAAAACTAAGAATAATAGGCATAGAGAAAGGTGAGGAAGCCCAGCTCAAAGGGGCCAAAAACATATTCAACAAAATCATCGAGCAAAATTTCCCAATCTGAAGAAGGACATGCCCATGAAAGTACAAGAAGCATACCAAATGCCAAATAGACTGGACCAAAGAAAAAAGACCCCTCGACATATAATAATCAAAACACCTAACATACAGAATAAAGAAAGAATATTAAGAGCAGCAAAGGCAAAAGGACAGGTAACATATAAAGGGAGACCTATCAAAATTATGCCTGACTTCTCCATGGAAACCCTCAAGGCCAGAAGGTCCTGGATAGATGTTCTACAAGTACTAAGCGTCCATGGATGCCAGCCCAGGCTACTACACCCAGAAAAACTCTCAATCACTATAGATGGAGAAAACAAGATATTTAATGACAAAGCCAGATTTTCACAATACGTATCTACAAATCCAGCCCCACAGAAAGCTTTGAAAGGAAAACTCAAACCCAAGGAAGTTAATTACACTCACAAAGTCATAGGCAACAGATAATCCTACTTCACCAGAAACCAAGGGTAAAGAAGGACAAATAAATTCACAATACCACTGCCAGAAGCAAATCTAAAACAAACAAACATTAACAATCAATGGTCCTTACTCTCCCTCAACATTAATGGTCTAAACTTGCCTAAATAAAGACACAGGTTAACAGAATGGATACGAAGACAGAATTCATCCTTCTATGACATATAAGAAACATACCTAAGCTACAAAGATAGACAGTACCTCAGGGTAAAGGGCTGGGAAAAGATCTTCCAATCAAATGGACCCAAGAAGCAAGCAGGTGTGGCTATCCTAATATCTAACAAGTTAGACTTCAAACCAAAATTAATCAAAAGAGATGAAGATGGTCATTTCATATTCATCGCAGGAGAAATCTATCAACAAAAGTCTTGATTCTGAACATCTATGCCCCAAATACAAAGGCACCCATGTTTGTAAAAGAAATGCTACTAAAACTCAGAGCTCACATAAAACCTCACACACATAGTAGGAGACTTCAACACACCACTCTCACCACTAGACAGGACCACCAAAAGAACTAACAGAAATTATGTCTCAACTGGGTTTAACAGACATCTATAGAACATTCCATCCAAACACAAAAGAATATACCTACTTCTCTGCTACACATGGAACCTTCTCTAAAATTGACCACATACTAGGTGGCATAGCAAACCTCAACAGATACAAAAGAATTGGAATAGTCCCCTGTATCTTATCAGACCACCATGCTTTAAAATTGGAATTCAACAACAACACAAATTGCAGAAACCCTACAAACTCATGGAAACTGAACAATTGCACCACACCTGGCTCAATGAAGAAATAAAGACAGAAATTAAGGACTTCCTAAAATTCAATGAGAATGAGGACATGACATATCCGAACTTAGGGGACACCTTGAAAGCAGTGTTACAAGGGAAATTCATTGCACTGAGTGCCCATATGAAGAAAACAGAGGATAGTCACTTTAGAGAATTAACAGCACAACTGAAAGCCTTAGAACAAAAAGAAGCAAACTCACACCCGAAGAGTAGACACCAGGAAATAATCAATTTGAGGGCTGAAATCAATAAAATAGGAACCAGGAAAACTACAAAAAAAATCAATGCAACAAAGAGTTGTGATGGGAGATGTTATTCTGTAAATATGTTTCTCATACTGGTTAAGCAATAAAGCACTGTTGAGCCAATGGAAAAGCAAAATAGATGGGGCTAAGAGACAAGGAGGAAAGAGGAAGTAGTAGGGAGGAGTCAAGATGTAGACCGGGGAGGAAGGAAGATGCAGGCCGCGGCTCTCCGATATGATGATAATGTGGAAATACTTAGATAAGTAGAAATGGGTTAATGGGAGAAGTAGCCCATTAACAATGCTAGTCATTGGCCAACAGGATTGTATCAAATACAGAATCTCTGAGTGTTATTTGGGGCTCACGTGGTGGCGGGACCATGGCGCCAGGACCGGGAGGCCAGCGGGGAAGAACAAAGAGTGGGTCAGGCAACCAGTGGGAAAAACCTGCCCATTACAGAGTTTTTTTTTTTTTGGTTTTTTTGAGAAAATCAACAAGATAGACAATCATTATCCAAACTAACGAATAAGCAGAGAGAGAGATCATGCAATTTAACAAAATCAGAAATGATAAGGGGGACAGAACAACAAACTCAGGAAATCCAGACAACTTTCAGGTCATACTTTGAAAACCTGTACTCTACAAAATTTGAAAATTCAAAGGAAATGGACAAATTTCTGGATAACTATCACTTACCAAAATTAAACAAGAACAGACAAACAACTTAAATATACCTATCACCCCACTGAATTTGAAACAGTCATCGAAAACCTTCCAACCAAAAAAAAAAGCCTAGGGCCTGATGGCTTCACTACAGAATTATACCAGAAATTCAAGGAAGGGATTGAATTGTTCCACACAATATAGACAGAAGGCACATTACCAAACTCTTTCTATGATGCCACAATCACCTTGATACCCAAGCCTCACAAAGATACAACTAATAAAGAAAACTACAGACCAATATCCTTGATGAACATTGATGCAAAAATACTCAATAAAATACCTGCAAACTGAATCCAAGAATACATCAGAGAAATCATCCACCATGACAGAGTAGGCTTCATACCTGGGTTGCAAGGATGGTTTGACATACAAAAATCTCTCAACGAGATCCACCATATAAACAAACTGAAAAAGAAAGAAAGATATGACCATCTCCCTAGATGCTGAAAAAGCCTTCAACAAAAATCAACACCCTTTCATGATAAAGGTCTTGGAGAGATCAGGGATAACAGGAACATACCTAAATATAATAAAAGCAATATACACAAAACCAACAGCCAACATCAATCTGAATTGAAAGAAGATTAAGGCAATTCCTCTAAAATCAGGAACAAGATAAGGCTGTCCTCTGTCTCCATATCTCTTCAATATTTTACTCGAAGTTCTAGCTAAAGCTATAAGACAACAAAAGGAGATCAAGGGGATCCAAATTGGAAAGGAAGAAGTCAAACTGACTCTATTTGCAGATGATATGATAGTTTACATAAGTGACCCAATAAACTCTACCAAGGAACTCCTACAGCTGATAAACACCTTCAGCAAACTAGCAGGATACAAGATAAACTCAAAAAAAAAAAAAATCAGTAGCCCTACTTTATTCAGACGACAAAGAGGCTGAGAAAGAAATCAGAGAAAGATCACCCTTTACAATAGTCACAAACAACATAAAATATCTCAGGGTAACACTTACCAAACATGTGAAAGGCCTATACAATAAGAACTTTGTGTCTTTAAAGAAAGAAATTAAAAAAGATATAAGAAAATGGAAAGACTTCCCATGCTCTTGGATTGGAAGGACAAATATAGTAAAAATGGCAATCTTGTCTAAAGCAATATACTGATTCAATGCGATCCTCATTAAATTCCCAGCACAATTCTTTACTGACCTTGAAAGGATAATAGTCAACTTTGTATCGAAAAATAAAAGACCCAGGATAGTCAAAACAACCCTGTACAATAAAAGAACTTCAGGAGCCATCAGCTACCCTTACTTTAAGCTCCACTACAGAGCTATAGTCTTGAAAACAGCCTGGTATTGGCACAAAAATAGACAGGTAGACCAATGGAATGGAATTGAAAATCCCGATATGAATCCACACACCTATGAACACCTGGTTTTCGACAAAACAGCTAAAAAATACAATGGGGGTGGGCGAAGCATCTTCAATAAATGGTGCTGGCACAATTGGATGATGGTGTGTAGAAGACTGCAGATAGACCCATGTCTATCGCCATGCACAAAACTCAAATCCAAATGGATCAAAGACCTCAACATAAATCCAGCCACACTGAATCTCTTAGGAGAGAAAGTAGGAGGTACCCTTGAACAAATTGGTATAGGAGACTGCTTCCTGAACATAACTCCAGTAGCACAGACACTGAGATCAACAATTAATGAGAGGAACTTCCTCAAACTTAGAAGCTTCTGTAAGGCAAAGGACACAGCTGACAAGACCAAACGGCAGCCCACAGACTGGGAAAAAAATTTTACCAATCCTACATCTGACAAAAGATGAAGGCTGATCTCCAAAATATACAAAGAGCTCAAGAAACTAGTCAACAAAACACCAAATAGTCCTATTAAAAAATGGGGTACAGAATTGAAGAAAGAATTCTCAATAGAGGAAATCAAAGAGGCTGAAATACACTTACAAAAGTCCTCAACATTCTTAGCTATTAAGGAAATGCAAATGAAAACCACTTTGAGATACCATCTTACTCCTGCCAAAATGGCTAAAATTAGAAACACCAATGACAACTTATGCTGGAGAGGATGTGGAGAAAGGAGAACACTTCTTCACTCCTGGTGGGAGTGCAAACTCGTACAGCCATTTTGGAGATCAGCATGGCTGTTCCTCAGGAAAATCGGAATTAGCTTACCATAGGACCCGGCAATTCCACTTTCAGGTATATACCCAAATGACCCACATCCATGCAACAAAGACATGTGCTCAACTATGTTCATAGCAGCATTATTAAGCAACTGAGATGCCTTTCAACTGAAAAATGGGTAAAGAAGATGGGGCACATCTACACAAAGCAATACTACTCTGCAGAAAAAAATAATGGAATCTTGAAATTCGCAGGCAAGTGGATGGAACTTGAAGAAACCATCTTGAATGAGGTAACCAAAGAGGAACAGGGTATGTACTCGCTCATATATGGATTTTACATGTAGACAAAGGATCACCAGCCTATAATACACACCACCAGACGAACTGGGATACAAGGTGTATTCCAAGTGATTCATATATGGCCCCTCACAAAAGGGGGAAGGGACAACTTTCCCAGAGCACATCGGAAATGGGGGGGGCAATGAATGGAGAGAGAACTAGGAGAGAGAGAATGGGAGGATAGGAAAACATGTGTGACTAGATAGATTGAGTCAGGGTGAGGGGGGGCATAAAAGAGGGAACCATTATTGGTTTGAAGAGTTAACTGAACCTAAAGAAAGGTCTAGAGAACTATAAGACTGACTCCAACTAATAATATGAGCAACAATGGAAAGGTTACCATAAAAGACCTTCCCTGATAGTGAGATCATCAACTGAATTATCCACCATCATGGAGTCCTCATCTAGTACCTGTTGGAAACAGAAGCAAACACACCCATAACCAAAAACTGAGTCAAACTAGAATCCAGATGCAGAGAGAGGGGACAAGACCAGGTTGCAGAAACTCACAAAGACAGTTAACCTGAACAAGGAAGAGCTTGGGCCCCCCCAGACTCATGGCTAGGATCCCAGCATGGGACTGGCTCAGACCCCCTGAATGTGGGTCTCAGTTAGTAGGACTGAGCAGTCTGGGGGACCTCAGACAGTAGAAACAGGATGTATTTCTGGTACACAAAAGGACCTTGTGGTCACTTCCCCATGGAGGGATAACCCCTTAACCTAGAGACAGGAGAAAAGTCCTAGTCCCTACTTCTAAGGACTTGATAGATTTACACGACCCAATCTGGATAGCATAGCCTTACAAGTGGAATAGGGGTGGGCGGATGGGAGGGGAGGGTGTCCAGGGTGCATGCCACAGGGGAAAGAGGGTAATAGGCAGGGAGGGTTGGAGGGAGGTAGGAAGAGGAAACTGTGATCCTCATGTAAAATTCTTAAATTATATTATTGATAAAAAAGAAGGAAAAATACGCTGCTGATTTAAATACATATATATATATATATATATATATATATATGTATATATTTAAAATGCTTTGACTTTAAAATTTAAGCCTAAGGACAAGTTATTGGGAAAAAAGATTTCTAATTTTGTTTCCACAGAAAATGAAAAGCTGTGGATTCCTTCCAGACTAATGTGGTTTAATCAAGCAAGACCTCCTGAAGTAATGTCAATGGGACAATATAGCCTTGCAGACCACTACAGCCAGGATTACTGAGTCTTCTTAGGATTCCTCCATGACAGCGCTCTCTACCAGCAGGAAGCAGTTTGCTAAGAACGACACACAAATTCCCAAATATGTTTGTTTTCATTTTTTAAAAGGCATGTATAATTATGTCCAGCATAAAATAAATAAATGTTTTAAAAAAAAGAGCTAAAGAGAGTAAGTAAAAACAAATCCACTCAGGTATACCAATCAATTTATTGAATGGGTGATGGAGATGAGGGACAGTTGTGTTGTAACTGAAAACCTCATCAGATACCAGTGAGAAATAAGTGACCTCAAAAACCAGAAATCTGATGAGCTACAGTGTGGATTCCTGTACGTGCCTGCCCTCGCCAGCAAGGAAGATGCGACTCCGGGTAGATCTTCTTCATGCAGTTTTAATCAGGATCCTTTAAACATGTTGCTTATGGCCCGCAGTGAGAGAGAGAGAGAGAGAGAGAGAGAGAGAGAGAGAGAGAGAGAGAGAGAGACAGAGAGACAGAGAGACAGAGAGAGACAGAGAGAGAGAGACAGAGAGAGAGAGAGAGAGAGAGAGGGGGACCCCTGCACAGGCTTAAATACCCTTGAGCTAACCAATCCCAGTGAGCCACGTAGACCCTGCAGATAGGCTACTCTAATACGGAAGCAGACAGGCTGAACAGACTTAACCAATTAAGTGCTTTTTTACCCAGAGAGTCTTCACCAGCAGGAAGGTGTAAGGCCGAAGCCAGTGCCACTTTAAGGCGTGGCACTACATGGCTCTCTACAGTTCCCCCTTTTTGTTTTAATAACGCAACAGGCAAGGATAGTGGTCTGGTCTACAGTAAAGCAGTGGACATTGTAATGACCCTGAAACCTGGTAGTCAGCCAAGTCAGTGCCACACCCGTCCAGCGTCTTTTTCCTGGAGGTGGGGCCTCGGACACCAATCCACTTGCAACCAGACTTGCCCTTCTCGGAGTTACTCACTTCCAGAGCTAACTCGGAGTGCAGTGCTAAGTCATACAACCTGAGCATGAAGGATCAATGCTTGTTCATGACTGTGAGCCATACTTGGGGAGACTGTCCTGCCTTAATGGCTGTAAATGCCTGGACAACCAGAGCTGCATACTGCTTCTGAGCAATCCTCATCTTGCAAAGGCGCCATAGGCCCACGAAGGAGATAAGCAACAAGAGTACAGACATGGCTCCCATTTCTGCCCACTCTTTCAGATGATCCATTGCAAATGGGAACCATGATGACAATCTGGCAGCCAGTCCCGCATCCACACGTGTCGATTTCACTGCAATGATGCTCACTCGCAGCTGTACCTTTAAGTCATCAAAGTCAGCAGACCATTTTCCTAAAAGATAGCTAGACAACTGTCGTGACAAATTAGCAGCATGTGTAAAGTTCTCATACTGAATGCTGGTAACACAAACCTGGATATTTCATTTCATATCCCAATTGGGCCAGCTGCCACAAGGTATCTATTTGCTCCTTCATCAGATCAATTCTTTGGTTTACAATCATTAAGTCTCCTTTTAGTTGAGCACCAGTTGTGGATTGCGGCATCCAAGGCCACATTCTTGGACGACTCATTTAGCTTAGAGGCTGTTTGTACCGATGTGCTCATAGCCACAGCAGCCTTGACTGAACCCACAACTGCAAAAGAGATAGCTGCAACCATGGCTTCTGTAATGCCAAAATCTCTCTGCAGCCTCTACCAAACAGGCCATAAAATCTGAAAATGGTATTATGGGGCCTTGCGGTATCTTAGTGAGGTTACCATACACCTCTCCCTTATTGGATAATGACTTCCATGCTTTTATGGCAATCTGATTTACTTGTTCAAGACTTAAGTCATTTCGTATGGCTTTCCAGACCTCCGGGCAAAAGGAATGCCCTGTACCTTGGCCCTGCCCTTCCTCACTCTGATAAGGAGCAGGCCCTGAAGGCATTGTTCTAGGAGGGTCCCTCCCCTCTCCACATCTCCATTTCTCCTCTCCCTTCCCCCTCTGCCCCTTAGGGGATTGTTTCTGAACTCCTTTTACAAGGGCTTGCAATTCTTCCTCAGCCCAGCATGCTACTTTGATGTCTCCTGAAACTGCGTACCAAGGTGCAAAGGCATCGAGCATTCCCTCAGGAATCTTTCTAGTGTGCTTTTCTTTAAGTTTCTTTGACAAAAGTAGCTCCTGAAGAGCCAGAAAAATTGGACTAGGAAGTCCCCATCTTAAATATTTTACTTTTGGTTTGTTACAACTGTTCGCTCAATGCCTGAGACTTTATTGCCGCTTTTTCCATGGTCTTTAACTCGGTCCCAACTTACCTGGGACTTTATAGCTCCTTACTTGAGACCTCATTGCCTCTATACCGAGGGCCTTAATTTTGTCCAAACCTGGAACTTCATGGCTCCTTACCTTAAATTGCCTCTTTACTGAGGGCCTTAATTTTGTCCCAACTTACCTTGGGAACTTTCCAGCGCTGCCCTGACTGCAAGAAGTTCTGATCTGAAAAATTCCCCATAAGGGCCACCATCTGTACGCGCCTGCCCTCGCCAGCAAGGAAGATGTGACTCCGGGTAGATCTTCATGCAGTTTTAATCAGGATCCTTTAAACATGTTGCTTATGGCCCGCAGGAAGAAAGAGAAGAGAGAGAGAGAGAGAGAGAGAGAGCAGAGAGAGACAGAGAGAGAGACAGAGAGAGAGAGACAGAGAGAGAGACAGAGAGAGACAGAGAGAGAGACAGAGACAGAGAGAGACAGAGAGAGCAGAAGAGAGCGAGAGAGAGGGGACCCCTGCACAGGCTTAAATACCCTTGAGCTAACCAACCCCAGTGAGCCACGTGGACCCTGCAGATAGGCTACTCTAATGCGGAAGCAGACAGGCTGAACAGACTTAACCAATTAGGGGCTTGTTTACCCAGAGAGTCTTCACCAGCGGGAAGGTGTAAGGCAGAAGCCAGTGCCACTTTAAGGCATGGCACTACACGGCTCTCTACAGATTCCCAGGGCAGTGGATTGCTACTTTCTATGTGTCAGTATATAGCCTTGTCCTTAATCTCCTGCTTACCCCATCTTTGAGAGAGAAAGAGAAGCAAGGGTACTTATAGATCTATGAGCAAGAAAGATATTTGCTACCCATAGGACATTATTGAATTAATCACAGAAGATAGTATTTCAGCAAGAAGAAATAGATCTAGAAGAATAAGGTTGATATGGTAAAGAAAATGGAAAAATGCCTTATTCTGGAAATGGTTTTTATGGAGATGACATTATTTTATAATTTTCAATAATAACAAAATATAGTTGTAGAGGAAAATGGAAAGAATATAAAAGACCTCTATGGTGAAGTCTGTTCCTCTATCTTGCTCTCCGGGTACGTGTAGTTGAGTCAGGAGCTCGATGTCTGTAACTCTGGATGATTTGAGCTCTCTTGGAGGGTGTCTCTCAATCAGAGGACACAGCAGAGCATATGATGTGGGGAAGACAGGGTGAGAATGGTCTCAAGCACTCAGGCAGAGGGCAGGCAACAAGGTCTAAAGGTCAGGTGAGGGCAGGTTCAAAATTGTCCTGCGTGGAGGGGTGGTACCATATGCACAGAGTTGACCCAGGAAGTTCCAAGGAGGTGGAAGAGGTTTTGGACTCATGTTTTGTCCAAACACTAACCCCAAGCAGTGGGTCCAGCAGGGCCAAGGATGAGGAGAAGACAGGCTCTTTCTTAGTTTTATATCCCATTTTAAAATGGGTTGATTTCTTGATATTCAGGGCTTTTGCTTTGTTTTGTTTTTGTTGTTCTTTGCAAATTCCACATCCTAATCCTCTATCAGTTGTATAATTAGAAAAGAGTTTCTGTCATTCTGTAGGCTGTTTTTTTGCTCAAATGATGGTGTCCTTTGATTAACAGAGGCGTTCATACTTCATTGTGTCATACTTATTAATTATGGCTCTTAAAATATCGGTACTCAGTTCAGAAATTCCTTTCCTATGTACTGACTTCAAATCTATTCCACACTGTCTCTTTACAAGATTCAGTGTGCCTAGTTCTTGATACATTTGGAGTGGAGTTTTGTGAAGGGTGATAGATACAGATTAATTTTAATTCATCTACTTTCAATTTGACCAGCTTCATTTGTTGAAGATGTTCCTTTCTTCAATGAGTATTTTTTACTTCTTTGTAAAAAAAAACCATCAGGTATATGTAGATGCATGGGATTATGTTGTGTTTACTTTTCCCTAGAACACCAAAATGGGGTGAAATGATGGTTTAATGGTTAGGCACACTGGTTGATTTCCAGAGCACCCAGATTCAATTCCTAATACCCATGTGGTTGCTAACAACCATCTGTAACTCAGTTCCAGAAGATCTGGCATCCTTTTATGGCCTCTGTGGGCACTTTACATACTTGGTGCACAGACATCCATGCAATGCAAAACAACCCCAGACATAAAAGAAACAAATAAAAACAAAACAAAAGAGATAAAAAGAATACCACAGAAGCTATGCGTTCTTGACTCTGAGTGTGTGTGTCAGGACAAAGTCTGATGTTAAAAGGCCTTGCTTGCTGGTTTCAGTCTATTGTGGCCTGGCAGATTTTCCCCAAAAGCTTGACATAGAGTCTTCCTTCCTCCCCAGTGAAACTTTCTGCTTTCTACCTCCCCTTATCTGGAAAATGTCCCTGGGCCCAGAGGACTGACCTTAATCTGACAGTTGCATATAAACCAGATGCCTGATTTATCTTTGAATTGATCCTTGGCACAGATTCCTGCTAAAATTCTCCTCTGTTGCACATTATGATAACTATAACTGCTGCCATGAGCCTTATGATAGGACTGTGCCACTTAATTCAAATTAGGATTTGTCCTCAGGCTCCCCAATCCTATATATTCCTTATACACTGGAATAAGGCTAAGCAGATTCACTGAAGACTGTCTCTTGGAGAACTGTCTCCAGTGAACCCACTGCCATCTAAACTCCATTCTCCATTTCTGCTCCCTCCACCCCATGGACCATTGCAGCCAAGGATCCTGAGGAAACAGCAGAGTCACAGTCTGAATTATGGTGAATGTACCTGTTGGACAAGCAGAGGCAGTTGACCAAGGAGTGAGTGATGTTCTGCTCTAGCCCTTCCTGTCTGGACAAAGTAAAGCCCTCTTGCCTTTTTCATAGGTGTTCTATCCTATAGTCCCAGTCCTTGGTTAGGAAATGACTATAGAAAGGTGCTGCTGTCTGGTTCACTTCTGTATCAAGTTCCAAGCTTCTGTATTCAGTTAACACAATATGGAAGCAAAATTTTCCTCCTTTCTATGACAAGTCACTTAAAAATATTTCTCATGTTGCTTCTTTCTTTGTGTTTTCTCTCTCAGGCACTGATCTTTTGGCTCACTCTTTTTTTCCTGCCAGTAGTGTTAACTATTCTTTTGAATTGTTTTTATTTTATTTTTTATATATTTATTATTTTTTCTTAATTTTTATAAAGATCCCAGTTCCCTCTCCCTCCCTCCCATGGCCCCCAAACCTCCTCACATACCACCTCTCCACTCCACAGGGAGGGTGATGACTTTCAGAAGGGATCATCAAAATCTGTCAAGTAATTTTGAGTAGGGACTAGGCCCTCCCTCCTGCCTCTAGGCTAAGGGAGTATCCCTCCATGGGGAACTTGCCCAAAGTCCTTTCGTGCACTAGTGATACATCCTGGATGCACTGTCAGAGGTCCTTTAGACTGCCCAGGGCTTCTAACTTAGTCCCACACTAAGGGTATCTGAGTCAGTCCAATGCTGGTTTCCAAGATATCAGTCTGGGGGTCTATGAGCTCACCCTTGTTCAGGTCAGCTGTCTCTGTGGGTTTCTGTAGCCTGGTCTCTCTCTCTCTCTCTCTCTCTCTCTCTCTCTCTCACTCTGTTCTATTTGTCCCCTGACTCAATCTTCTAGTCCCACATGTTTTCTTCTTCTCCCCTTCTCTTTCTTCTAACTCCTCCATTCACTGCTCCCTCACCCACTCCCAATATACTCAGGTGATCTTGTTCCTTTCCCCTTCTGTAAGGGACCTTGTATGAATCTCCTAGGTTCCTCCTTGTATTGTTTTTAATCTCATTGAGATGTTCTGAATTGTAGTTGTAATCAGCTGCTGGCCTTTCTAGGGAGGACACCATCTATATCTGTATAACTCTCAGAAGAGATGAGACCAACTGTGTTTCAAATAAGTGGGCATTATCAAGGGATTTGTAAAGGGAGTAAACTAGGTATATGTCTGACTTTATTGTGGGTTAATAGTTTAAAAAGGGGACAGTGCATAGCCCAAGCAAAGTGGAGTTGCAATTGCTAAGTTATTCCCTATTGTTTGCTGTCTCAGTTTGATTGGATACACTGTCCAAAAAGAAGCATTAGGGATGGAAAAAAGTAGCTCATTAGTTAAGAATGGGGGCATGGGAGGAGAAAGAGGAAGAACTGTGGTTGGAATGTAAAATAAAATTTAAAACAATAACTTAAGGAAAAAAAAATCTGGTTGTTCTTCCAGAAAACCATAGTTCAATTCCCAATGTCCACATGGTGGTTCACAACCATCTGCGAGTGCCTTCTTCTGGCCTCAACAGGCACTGCACACAAACATACATGCAGGTAAATCATCCATACACACAAGATAAAATAAAGGCTAAAGTGTTTAAGAGACATTGTTTATCCAGATAAACTAATTGTTTTCCTAAGCAAATTATTGTTAGTCTTATTTTCTTGGGTAAAAAAATTTGTGGAATAAAAAACTAAGGTTTGCTTACACAGAGCAAGCACATTTGGGAACTATGGGGTAATGGGCTGATCTGACCTGTACTAGTGTGAGGTTCATACACATCAGCACAAACTGTGGCATCTAAATGGACTTTTATAATTAAGTCTCTATTAAACTTTTTTGCCTATGCATAATCAAACATGCATTTGGTTAATACTATATGTATCAAGGGAAAGGACATAGGCACGGAGCATAGATTTACAGAATCCAAACAGGTCAATTAAAGCAAAGAGCAACTCATTAGCAATCAAACTCCCATTCAACCCCATAAAAGGAAACTCTTGTGTACTTTTGTATGGTCATGTAGTCCACTATCATTCTTGACAGTCTTGTCTGTCCTGTTACATAGGTTTTGCTTTGAATGAAATTACTTAGTTACTTCCACGAAACTATTTCAACCTTTATTTCCATTCCTTGAGTGAGAGGACAAGAATCTATAAACACTTAGTATAGACTTGACCATCAGTAACAAACTATAGGTAGCAACTTGCTTGGAAAGACTCTCTTTAAGAGAACAAATTCATGAGTATCCATCAATCTGAAATTATGCAAGCCCATATTTTACCTAACAGTTTTCTCTTAGTACTTCAAAAATCTATCCTAAATTACTTCAACTCAAATGCAGGATCTCTAAAAATCCTTTCCAAATCACCAGACCAAAAAGATCTATAAAAATCCTTCCAAAATTATCCTGAATAAAAAAAACAAACAAACAAACAAACAAACAAAAATAGTGCAGGGATTGTTGCTAAAGTGGGTCTAGTAATTTAAGGTTCTCTGTGCAACAGTTTTTTTTTTTTAATGGTTGGGGTTCAGTTTGTAGGCCACTTTGTGTGAGAGTCTCTTCTAATACAGCTCAGACACAGTAGATTATGTCTTATGAAGTTGTATGTGATTAGAACTAAGAAGAATATTTTCCCCTTTATATGGAGAATACTTAGAAAAAAATGATGACTGACTTTTTATTTAACATCCAAACAGTTCATGTATAAGTAAGTACAAAGTGAAGGCAGAAAGAGAAAATGGCTCTTGACATTTGACTCATCCTCAGGGAAACTAACTTATATTCCTTGAGATTCCAATAGTGAGTTTTGTTCATCTTCGTTTTGCTGCATTCACATGTGAGGTCTAGTATTCTAGGCACTTGTTCTTCCTAATAGGATGAATGAGAGAATAAAGAGGTCTTTTATTAACTAATGAGTAAAAGCCCTTGGATATGCACAGTTAATGGAGTGTTCTGAACTGGATGCAGTGTCTTAACTCTATCACTATATAAAACCACTTTTGCTTGGCCTTCATAAGATTTACTTTTATGTAGCAGGAAAAAAATATATTTGGCTCCAGAAACAATGAGGTGGTATTTGCATTGGTCATGTTCAATAAAATTCTGAGCCAAAATGTTATGTCAAATATTGACACTTACTGGAAGTTTTAAAATACAGTGAGGGCTGTCCCAAAATGAATGTTTATAGTTATGAATAAATGCTTAAATTAAAATTAAAATAGATCAGGACAAGATAGATGGCTTAGGTAAGAGTACTTTCCATTCTTGCAGAAGACCAAGAGTTTGCACATGATGACTCATGACCATCTATAAATACAGTTCAAGGGATTCAACACTGTCTTTGGCCTCTGTGAACACCAGGCATGCAGATGGTACACATAAGTATATGCAGACAAAGCCCTCATACACATAAAATAAATATAAAAAATAAATTCAAAATCAGAGCAATCTCAAATCAATAACCCAGAGGTACAGTTCAAGATCATAGAAAAATAAAAACAGGCTAAATCTCAAATTGGAAAAGTAGGAAATGATAAAAACCTGGATAAATAAACAAAATGTAAACTAATAAACAAATGCATAGACAATTCAAAAGGTGATTCTTTGGAAAATAAAGATTTACAAGCTTGTTAGCCAAATTAATTGAGGAACAAGCACCCAAATTAGTAAATTAGAGATTATAAGGGGTTTACAACGAATTACATTCAATCTAGAGTAATTTCTTAGGGAATAGTTTTAAAGCATATTAAAACTAGAAAATATGAAATATAAATATAGAAATATATAGAAAATATAAAAGAAATGAATAAATTCATAGATACATCTCACATACTTAAAGTAAACTAAGAAGTTATAAAAACTCAAATAGATTCATAAAAAGCATTGAGAGTGAAAATAATAAAAAATTCCAACAATAGCAACAATGGAAATGATGACAACAAAGATGTTTAAGACCCACTGGGTTCACTGATAAATTATATCAAAATTTTAAGCAAGAGTGAATAACTCTATTCTCAAGTTGCTATATAAACTAGAAAGAAACACTACAAACCTAATTAAACTAATCTAGTATTGCTGAAATTAAAATGAAATAAAAATGACATAATCCAAATTCAGGAGCACATTAAGACAAATAGGTTTTATTCTGGTCAGGCAACAATAAGTCAACACTTATAGCAAAGCTGTAACATGGCGTATAAATTTTTGTTAGTATAGAACTTCCAGAGTCATCTCTGTAGATGCTGAAAAGCCCTTTGAAGAAGTTCAGCATCCAATCTTGATAACAGAAGTAACTGTGAATAGCACCTGGACCCTAGAGAACACCCTGTGCCATTCCTCAACCCATCACAACCCAAGAGGTAAGACTCTTGCAGGTAGACCAGTCCACCACTCTCAAGACCAACAGAATTTAAGAGATGGAAGAGAGAATCTCAGGTGTTGACAATTCAATAGAGAAAATAAATTTATTGTTCAAAGAAAAAATTAAATCAAACAAAGTCTTAACATAAAATTCCCAGGAATTCTGGGAGACCATAAAAAGACCAAATAAAAACATAATAGGGATAGAAGAAAGAGAAGAATGAATACCAGCTCAAAGGCACAGAAAATATATTCTTGTATGATTCATAAAATCATACAAGAAAACTTCACCAATTTAAAAAAGAACATGCCTATGAAGATACAAGAAAGTTATAGACCACCAAATAGACTGGACCAATAAAAAACAAAAGTCCTCTTGCAACATCAAAACACTAAATACGCAGAATAAAGAAAGAATATTTAGATCTGCAAAGGAAAAAATCCAAGTAAGATACAAAGGCTGACCTATCAGAATAACATCAGAATTCTCAATGGAAACTTTGAAATCCAAGAAGTTCTGGACAGATACTTTACAGACACTAAGAGACCATGGATGCCAGCTCAGACTACTATACTCAGAAAAACTTTCAATCAGCAGACAGAGAAAATAATATATTCTATCACAAAATCAGATTTAAAAAATATCTATCCAGAAATCCAGCCCTACAGAAAGTAATAGAAGGAAAATTCTAGTCCAAGGAATTTAGCGGCACCCACTAAAACACAGGCAACAGATAATCTCACCTGCAAATTCCAAAGAAGGGAAACACACACACACACACACACACACACACACACACACACACACAAACTATCACCACTAACAACAATAAAACAAAAAACAAGCAAAAACTAAAAATAATAGAAATTAACAATCACTGTTTATTAACATCTCTTAGTAACAATGGACTCAATTTGCCTATAAAAAGACACAGGCTAACAGGATGCATACAAAAACAGGACCTATCCTTCTGGCTGCATAGAAGCCACACACCTCGACTTCAAAGACAGATATTACTTCAGAGTAAAAGGTTAAGAGAAGAGTTTTCAATCCATTAGATCTAAGAAACAAGCAGGTGTAGCTACAAATTATCTAAAAAAATAGAGTTCAAATTAAATTTAGACAAGAGTTGGAGATGGGCTTTTCATATTCCATACACGATAAAATCCATCAAGATGGAGTCCCAGTTCTGAACATCTATGCCCTAAAAACAAGAGCACACACATCTATAAAAAAACATTACTACAGATTAAATAACACATCAAACCCCACATAATAATAGTGGGAAACTTCAAAACGCCACTTTCACCAATGGACAGGTCCACCAGACAGAAGCTTAACAGAGGAATATGGGAACTAATTGATGTTATGACTCAAATAAACTTAAGAAACATTTATAGATCATTGTACCCAGACACAGAAGATTATACCTTCTTCTCACCACCTCATGTAACATGCTCTAAAATTGGTCACATACTCAGTCACAAAGCAAATCTCAATAGATACAAAATTTGAAATCACTGTTAGTATCTTATTGGATCACCATTACTTAAAGTTAGACTACAGTAATTACACAAATTGCAGAAGGCCTACAAATTGATAGAAATTGAATAATGCTCAACTGAAGCACCATTGAGTCAAGGAAGAAATGAAGAAATTAAAAAGTACCTAGATTTCAATGAAAATGACCATACAATATCCTCAAACAGTGCTAAGAGGAAAGTTCTTATCATAAAATGGCTGCCTAAAGAATTTAAAGAAATTTCACACTAGTGATTAACTGCACACTTGAAAGCTGTAGAAAAAGGAAGCAAACTCACACAGGAGGAGTTCATGAGAGGCAACAATGAAACTTAGAACTGGAATCAATAAAATATGAACAAAGGGAACAATACAAAGAATCAATGAAACATAATTGGTTGAGAAAAATAAAAAAGATAGACAAACCCTTATCCAAGCTAACCAAAAGGCAAAGAGAGAATATCCAACTTAACAAAATCATAAATGAAAAGGGGGACATAATAACAGTCACTGAGGAAATCCAGAGAAGCATTAGATCATACTTCAAAAATCTATTGTAAGGATTCAGGTATTATTCTGGCCTCCCCTTGTCCCCTGTCAGAATGCACTCAGTTAGTACTCTGATCAGCCCAGGGTTCCATGAGTACCAGTCTACATGAAGGTGCAAAGGACCCCTTTAAAAAAAGACCTCTGCCCACTAATACTCTCTTTGCTCTCTTTCAGGCTCTTCTCTTTTTCCACTCTCTTCTCTTTCTGCTCTCTTCCTATTCTACCCACACTCTCCTTCCTGCTATTCCCCTGGGATAGACAGGACTTTTCCAGTCTCCTTCTTCTCTTCTGTCCTTTCTCTGTATCTTTTTACCTCTTTTCTCTTTCCTTCCCTTTCCCTCCCCTTTCTAATAAAACTTTTCACTTAAACTCTGACTGCCTGGTGTGTTTGTCCCTCCAACCCAGTCAGCCTCACCTGCCATGCAATCTGCCATGGATCCTCACCCAAGGTCCCCATTCAAACTTTATCATTACACCTATACCCCACAAAAATGGAAAAATCTAAAATAAATGGACAATTTCCTTGATAGGTACCACACACTAAATATAAATCAAGATAAATACTTTAAATAGACTTATAACCCCTAAGGAAATTGAAACAGTCATTAAAAGTCTCCTAAACAAAAAACCCCAGGGGGGGCGATAATTTTAGCATAGAAATCTACCAGAATTTCAAAGAATAGCTAATATCAGTACTCCTCAAATTGTTCCCAACAGGAACATAAGGAAAAATAACAAACTCTTATTATGAGGTTATAGAACCCTGATACCCAAACCACACGAAGATGTGACAAAAAAGAATTAAAAACCAATCTCCCTCATGAATATTGATGCAAAAAATTAGTAGCCCTCCTATATATAAATGATAAATGGGCTGAGAAAGAAATCAGTGAAACATCACCCTTAGCAATAGCTACAAATAATATAAAACATCTTGTAGTAACTAACCAAATAAGCAAAAGACTTGTATGACAAGAACTTTAAGTCTTTAAAGAAAAATAAATTGAAGAAGATATCAGAAAATGGAAAGATCTCCCATTCTTTTTGATAGGTCAGATAAACAGTAAAAATATTAATCTTACTAAAAGCAATCTATAGATTTTATGCGATCCCCATCAAAATCCAAACACAATTTTTTTCACAGACATCAAAAGAACAATATTCAACTTTATATGAAAAAAATAAAAGCACAATAATGTGATGCCTCCAGAAGTTCCTTTATTGTACTTTATTGTGCTTTTTAAGCTCTGCTATAGAACTATAGTAATAAAAACAGATTGGTATTGTTATAAAAACAGACACATGAATCCATGGAATCAAATTGAAGACCATGATATTAATCAACACATCTATGAATATATGACTTTTGACACAGAAGTCAAAATTACACAGTGGAAAAAAGAACATATCTTCAACAAATGGGTTTGGAACATCTGGGTGTAGACATGTAGAAGAATGCAAACAGATTCACATCTGTCACCATGCACAAAACTCAAGTCCAAATGGACCAAAGACCTCAACATAAACCCAGTTACACTGAACCTAATACAATAGAAAGTAGGAAGTAGCCTTGAACTCATTGGCACAGGACACCACTTCCTAACTATAACAATAGTATCATGGACACTGATAATAACAATATATGAGACCTCCTGAAACTTAGAAACTTCTGCAAGACAAAGCACACAGTAAGACAAAATGTCAGCCTACAGAATGGGAAAAGGACTTCATCAGCCTCACATCTGACAGTGAGCTGATCTCCAAAATATATAAAGAACTCAAGAAACTAGAAATCAAAATATCCAATAATACAATTAAAAAATGATGCACTGATCTGAACAGAGAATTCTCAACAGAAGAATCTCAAATGGCTGAAAGACACTTAAGGAATGTTTCAACTCTTTAGTCATCAGGAAAATGCAAATCAAAATGCCTTTGAAACACCATCTTATGCCTGTTAGAATGGCTAAGCTCAAAAACACTTATGACTACTTTGTTGGAAGGGATATAGAATAAAGGGACCACTCCTTCCCTGCTGGTGGGGGTATAAACTTGTACAGCCACTTTGGAAGTCAGTATGGCTGTTTCTCAGAATCTACCTCAAGATCCACCTGTATCACTCTTGGGCATATTTCCAAAAGATTCTCAATCATACCACAAGGACAGTTCCTCAACTATGTCCATAACATTATTTTTCATAATAGCCAGAACCCGGAAGCAATCTAGGTGAGCCACAACATTTACACAATGGAATACTACTCAACAGTAAAAAGCAATAACATTATGAAATTTGCAGGCAAATAGATGAAACTAGAAAAAAGTCATCCCGAGTGAGTTAACACATACTCAGAAGTATGTACTCACTTATAAATAGATATTAGATGTAAATCAAAGCATAAACAGGCCACAGTCCTCAGCCCCAGAGAAGCTATGTAACAAAGAAGATGCTAAGAAGGGCATAGATAGATTGCTCTAGGAAGGAGAAACAGATAAGATCTCCTGGGAAAGCTTGGGGTTGGGAGGTGGGAGAAAGAGAGGGGAACTTATGGTGATTGAGAACATGAGGGGATGGTATAGTCAGTTTGGTGGAGTGATAGGAAGGAAAACAATGAAAGAGATACTGGTAGTATCCTGATACCAGATCACACCTTGTGTTAGTGAGCTATGGCAACAAAAACTGATTTACTGTCACAAGCAGACATGTAGACCAATAGCGTAGGATAGAAGACCAAGAAATAAACTCATAAAACTATAGCCACCAGATATTTTACAAAGGTATCAACAAACAAACATTGGCAAAAATACAGCCTTTTAAACACAATCCACAAAGGTCCAATTGCAAGAAAATCAAGTTAAAATGTGCAAAAGTCCCTAATATGAGACTCAAGATTCTGAAGCTGCAGAGGAAAACATAAGCAAAATACTTTGAGAAATAGTTATAGGCAATGTCTTTCTGAGAAGGATTTTTAATAGAACAAGAAAGAACTCCAAGATTTACAAACAGGGTTGCATTAAGTTAAGAATCTTTTGTGAAAAAAAAAAATTAAAACCACTCAATAGAGTGAAGAGAGACTACAGACCAGGAGAAAATCCTTGCCAACTACACATCGGTTAAATCATTAATATGTACTTTATAAAATACTCCAAAAACTAAATACCACAAAAATTACAAAAAACAAAAAAAAAATCATGCAATCAATCAATGGGCTGATGAGTTGAAAGGCAGTTTTGAAAGGAAGAGCTATCCAATAATATTTGAATAGACAATAAATGTTTGAAGAGTGTTCAGTATCCCTAGCTGTCAGGATTATGAAAATTAGAACCACAATAAGATAAAGAGACATCTGTTCTGAGTCCAATGTTTTTGTTATTTTATATTATTTATTATTAGTATTATTATTCATATTATAGATGCCTGTGTTCCATTGCGTCCATTGAGAAAGACTAAGGGTATGGATTTGGGTGGATGGGAAGTGGGGAAGAGTCTAGGGAGGGGAAAGGGGGAAAGTGTAATCAAAATATATTATATAAAACTATTTTCAATTTCCAAAAGAGAAGCATATGATAAGAAATTCCCTCCAAAAGGCTTTGCTAATATTTGGTAATACTTTTTAGACATGAATAATAAATCAGACATTCATAACTTCTTGAATTATTCACTTAATTTTCACAGTGTGGCATGATGGCAACAGCCATGATTGTAGGATGCTGAGCAAACAAAGTTCAGGTATCAGGCATGATGCTGCTGTAGGCCTCCAGCTATTTGCCTGGAAGACAAATCTGTGGGAAAGAATGGGCCTTGAATTGGATATTGTGGTATAACCTTGGCTGCACACCTGGATGTATGTTTCCATTTGTACATCACTAGGTGCCTATCCCCACAATCAGCCAGTCAACTCCATGAATTTATGCAGTAAATCACAGTATCCTGAGGCATAGCAAAGCCAGGCTGGTAAGACTATAAATATTTACTGAATGAAAACAGAACAAATAATGCCCCCTGCCCCTAATACCTATAATACCTACACTGAGAATCTTTCCCACACCAGTGAAAATGACTGTCATCAGAAATTAAAGGGCATCAAATGCTGCTGAGCATGTGAGAAAGTAGAAGTTTACATGCTGTTTGTAGGAACATTCACCAAAAATAAAAACAAAAATTTCTTAATTCAGTTATGACAGTCCTGGATCCATAGCCAAGGAATTATATGTTAACATGTGGCACATATAGCTACACACCTATGCTTATTGCTGCTATCTTCGCAATAGCCAAGCTACACAGTCAGTGTCGAAGTTCATCAGCAGACAAAAGGAAAATAAAATGTATTTTAGATGCACAATGGATGCTCATTTTTCTGTAAAAAAAAAATGAAATTGTGACATGGGAAGGAAAATAGGTGAAATTGAAGATCATGATGCTAAATTAAATAAGCCAGACTCAGAAAGATAAATATCACACGTTCTCTCTTATATGTGCTGCCTAGGTTTACATTTACACATACAGGTGTAAATGTAAAGCAGAAAAGAGACTGAAAGAAAGGAAAGAGGTCCAAAGTTGTGGCGATGAGAAGGCAGGTCTGAGTATGTGTAACATGGAGGCAGGAGTGAGTGTTTGCGTTAGAATTCAGTCAACAGGGAGGGCTAAATTGGGTCAGTGTTAGGGCAAATAAGAGCAAAGTGTCTCTCTCTCTCTCTCTCTCTCACACACACACACACACACACACACACACACACACTGTACAATGAAACCCATTGTTCTATTGATAACTAAAATTACTTAAATTTTAACCAGCAAACAATAGACAGCAGAAGAAACTTCCCAGTAGGAGTGGTAAGAAAAGGAAGTTAAGAATTTGATACTCTAGTTGCTAGTTACCTCCGCATAAAAGATGCTCTGCAGAAGCTCCCAGCAGCATCCTCTCCTCTCCAATGAATTATGTTTTTGGTGATGATTCATGCGCTGTACTCCATGGTTCCACTGATAAAATTACTTTTCCCCTTCATGTCTTCATTTGCTGTCAAACCTCCTGTAGTTATTACATATTTTATTTTATTTTGGTTTTTTTGTGATTCATATTCAAAATTTCAAAAGATTTTTTGAAGTTTATTTTATACCTTTAAAATGGTGAGTACTTTTCAGCTGTATTGTGTGTTTGTGTGTGTATTTGTACATGTGCATGTGTATGTAAGGATACATATAAACACACTCATGCTGAGAACAAAGGTCAGTGTCTCCTTCGATTACGCTTCACCTTATTAAGGTTTTCATGGAATCCAAGATTATTCTGTTAGACTAACTAGTCAGCAAGTACCATGCACTTTTCTGTCTCTGCCTCTGAAGTGCTGGGGGTCTAGGTATACACTAGCCCAGGCTTTTACTCATATTCAAGGGTTTGAACTCATGTTGTTATGCTTACATGACAAGCACTTTACTGACTGAGTTCCAAGTTAACACTCTTTTCTGTTATGTCATCTTACCTACTTAAAGATAATACTTGTATTCCATGGTGGAATGACTACTTTTTGTCTCTTATCTCCCACACCCTAACCCTAGGGACTTGCAAGAGATAGACTTACAGGAAAGAATGAAAATCAATTATTCCTATGTGATAATTATATGACTCCATATTTAGAAGACTTTAAAAACCCCAACAGTGGCAGGCTCTCAGACCTGATCAACATACCCAGCAAACTTGAAACAAAGCTGCAATAGGCACAAGGCCACAGTAAAGCTGCTTAATGGAAGACTTTTCTCGTTATTTTGGGGATAGTAAAGAAGAATGGTGCCTGGGAGTGCACATTGTTACGATTTGCATACAAAGTAGTCCCAAAGGCTGGAAGGCTGGAGTTTTGGTGCTTAACTGCTATAACCAATCCTTGAGAGGTGATTGGATAATGAAAATGCTAACTTTGTTGGTGAATCATTCATTCAGGGCCTACCAGGATAAAGCAGTGCCATAGGTATGCTTCTGAAGGCCCTAGCTATCCCTGCACAGTGTCTTTCTGCTTCCAGGCTTCTTTGAAGTGAATAGTCATGTTCCTCTATACTCTTTAACCATATGTTTCACCTCACCTCAATAGTGACTGAATTTTCTGAAACCATTGAAAAAACAGACTTTTCCTCTTCTAAGCTGTGTCTCTCGGGAATTTTGTCACAGTGATGATACTCTATTAACAGCTATCTTGTATTTAACCTCTTGATGTGACCTTGGTTAAGTCATCTCTCAAAGACAAATATAATTATTAGGAAAAAAAATCAGGATTTTGGGGACTAGAAAAGTTCTAAGCTTCCCCTTATTTTTCCTGGGGATTTTACACTCTGAGTTTTTTCCCCAGCTGCTTTACTGTTTGGGTCCTTGTGGAACACATAGGATGGTTGTAGGATTACCCTTAGCTGAGTGTAAGACATTGTCAATTGATAGTATTTGGAATAACTGTAGACAAAAGACACAGTAGTTTTGTGTTTGGACTTCCTAGAGAGAGCAATATCTCACACTATTCAGTATCTACATCCTCAAATGCTTTCTTTATTGACAGGCTTACTGACTGTACTTTTTTCTTTATTCTGGCAGACACCCATTGTGGCATACAATTCTGGGTACAACTTATGTTCAAAGTTGCAGTGTTGCAAGAGGATGGTCTCTCTGTCTGAAAGAGATGTGGGAACCTGACAGGACTTTGCTGGATATAGCTTGTGCATCCCAACAAAAAAATAAGGGGGTGGGGTGGGAGAACCTGTGACAGAAAACACAAATAGGAATGTGCTTTATTGCTTCAAAGAGAAATGTGTAGAGGCAGGGAACTGTAGAGGGCACAAATGAATTTTAGGACAATTTCCTTTCTAGGAGCTGTCTAGAAGAGAAAATGCAGAGCAGGGAGAGCTGACCAGAGGGCAGGAGCAGGATTGATGAAGAAGGCAGGGAAGGCAGACTGCAAGGCAGGGGAACTGCCTTGTTTACAGGAAAACTTTGCTCAGTGGCAAAGAGTGCTGACTGACAAGGTTGCAGTGATAACACACTAGGGCTCCAGCACTAGAGTGCAGGACACTATTGGGAGTAAGGGTCATAGCAGGGGCAATAAATAGAATCTCATCAATTCCAATCTAATGCTGACATCACCCTAATTTTCAAGAAAAGTCACAGCTTCCAGTTTCATGAAATCATTCTGTAACTGGGCCACTGAGGCTTTGCTCTTCCCTCCTCTTGGGAGGAAATAACTCTGAAATGGCCTTTCACTTTTCATCCCAGGAAAAAGCACCAAAGTCCCTAACTTGCTATCAGTGTTCCAAGCTTTCATACAGGCAACTTGTTTTAATTCTAATCAGCAGGAAAATAGACTGCAGGGAGCATAGGTAAGGTTTTGTTTGAACTAATTGCATCTTAAAACCATGCAAAAAGTTTCCATTGTCCACTTTGCTTCAGTTCTTTCTCTTAATAATCCTTATCCCAGAGAGAAAGTCTATTAGCATGCTCATATGCTTCTAATACACAGGGAAAGAGAGGAAGATATGAAATGAGAGAAAGACCATGGCTATCTTGCTGCTTGTAAAATCATTTCAGAAGAAATAAAGAACTTCTGCTGGATAGATGTAAAAGTTCCAGAAATTGTTTAATAAGGCAATTTCTGTGCTATTGATGATTCATTCTCTACTTTATTCTGTGGGGACTTAAAGAATGCACAAGTCAGAAAATAGTGATCTTGGTATGGGAGAAATTTAGTAATGTGAAACTTAAAAATTTAAGTGAGATCTTGGGCTCACCCATGATATTAAGTATGTGAGGCAAATTCCACAAACATATGTAGAGTTTGAGAACTAGCCATAAAATATATTAATGGCTTAGATCCAGCCTGCCTTCCAGGGAAGTTCACAACTGGGACAGCTCTGAGCAGTTCTAAAGACTTTAGAGGCAGTATGTAGAAAACTGGTGAAGTGTGAAACCTTGATCCAAACAGATTAATCCTAGTTGAAATAAAAGCATTTCCTGTAGGATTTAACCAAGGTTGAGAGTCACAAAAACATTCAAGCTATGTAGACAATAATTCAGAATGTTTCAGCATATGTGAAAATAGCTGTGCTTCAACATACACAGGAAACAATATTTACAAACATAGGGATGGAGTAAGTGTTGGGAAATATGAGACTTGAAGTTGAAAGGTACCTCTGGATTAGCATGCTTTTACCTGCTTTATTACAGAGTGTATGTGTGTGTGTGTGTGTGTGTGTGTGTGTGTGTGTGTGTACTTGTAGGACTCATTTTTCTCCTTCCACCATGTGGGTCCCAGGAACGAATTGTGGTTATCATGATTGGTGGCAAGTGCATTATCCAGTTAGACACCCCACTGGTCTGGAGGAGCCTTTTGGAAATGGATACAAAAATAGCACATTTTAGTAAAAGAAAACTTCTACACAGAAAATAATTCTTAAAGCATAAAACAAAAATGAGAAGGGAAACTGGCCATAATCAAAATGACCATATATGAAAAAGACTTTGTTAACAAAAATTAAAGGACAAAGATTGAACATTTGCAATCCATGTGTATGAAAAACACTTATATTCAGAATGCGAATTTATTATCAACACTATAACTGGCAAACAACCCAAATCAAAAAGTGAAAAAAATACATGACTGATGGCCGGCGGGGAAACCTGCTGTAACATAATGGTGTCAGAAGCGGGATTGAGAACTTTCGCTTAAAACTTAACAAAAGCTTAAAAAATAGTTTTTAGAAACAAGGGAACAGAGACTAGCAAGACTTCTCAGTAGCAGCATTTTCTCAGTTGGATTCGTTTTGCTGTAGACAGAGATTTGCGTGGCTCCTTTAAGGGAGGTTTCCAAAATTAACATAAGCGGCAAAAAAAAAAAAACAAAAAAAAGCAAAAAAACGCCTTGCTTTTAAAGAGCTCTACTAACAATTCATTGCTGTGTAGGAGAGCTACAATGAAGGTTTACACTGTGTTTTAAAAAATACGCTGGCTTGGGAGAGAAAAAGAAACCGAATACAATGGTTTAAAAAGAAAAAAGCAATTAAATGGATGGCTGTGTTGGTGCACACCATTAAGCCCAGCACTAGGGAGACAGATGCAAGCAGATCTCTGTGATTTCAAAGCAAACCTGGTATGCACTGAATTCCAGGACAGATAAAAGTTACACAGAGAAACCCTGTCTCAAAATATGTAAAAATAGAAGTAGAATAAATAGAGTAATAAAAAAGCCACGTAAAAATGGAAAGCACAGAAAAATTTTGGATACTATACGTGCTTCTGTTGTCTTTAAATTATTTGATTGCTGAGAAAACAACTACTGATAAAAGAAATGCTGCTGGATTAATTCAATTTATATATTTTAAAAATGCTTTGACTCAAAAATTTAAGCCTAAGGACAAGTTATTGGGGAAAAGGATTTCTATTTTTGTTTTCATAGAAAATGAAAAGTTATGGATTTCTTCCAGACTTATGTGGTTTGATCAAGCCAGACCCCCTGAAACAATGCCCCAGATGATCCAACATTCAAAGCAGTTGGGACAAAGCCTTGCAGACTACTGCCAAGATTTCTGCATCTTCTTAGGATCCCCATGACAGCGCCCTCTACCAGCAGGAAGTAGTTTGGAAAGAACGACGCCCAAATTCCCAAATATTGTTTATAAGTGTTTGTTTTCATTTAAATTGGCTTGGTTATAAATGGTTAATGACCACAAGCAATCTGTTTAAAGGTAAAAAGGGAATTATGGTATAGATATGAATACTTTGCTTTGGAATGGATTTTCTTTTATTGATGCAATTTAAGGTCAATTTTGTCATATGTATATTTCTCCTCTTGTTTAGCTATTGTGTTTATGTAGCTCATTGGAAAATGTAATGTATAATTTAGTACAGATTAGAGAGTTACCTATGATAGTCAAACTTGGAGTTAAGTTAGTTAGGATTTCTAGATATACAGAGATGTATTTGAGATACTAGGCATTCTTCAAACCTTTCAAAGACCTACAGAATATGGCATTTAAAATGGTTTAAGGTTTTTCTTGACAGGGAGGCACAACTGCTACTGGTAACACCACCTGCATCAAAAAGGAAGATGGACATTGAAGAAACTCGTTATGAAGTTTGCTTCTAATATGGCAAGACTGGCCATTTGGACAAGGTACTGCTCTTGTCTGGACTGTTTGACTTTATGTTGTAGAAACTGGACATGCAGGACCCACAAAAAGGTGACTGCTGATTCAAGATGGACATTGCTACAGGATTCCTGCTTCATGGAAGAGGCTGCCAGACAGCCAGACAGTCTACAGGACAAGAGAAAAGTTTCCTGCCTTGTTGAGGAGTCTGGAGACACACTATGGCCTATGGGCTGAAGATGGAACATTACAGAAGAACTTCGGGTGACTGACCAGGCAATGAGTTGTCTCTGTCATTTCTAGAGTTTATATATTATCCTTCTGTGGTCTTTGATGGAGTTGAAGACAGGTAGTTATGGTTATAGTTTTCCTTAGTTAGGATTAAAGATAAGTTACATATAGGACTTTAGACTCACAAAGATAAGATAGATGATATTTTCTTTAAGTCTTACAAGATGTTAATGGACTAAATATTGTTTACTGTGATTCTTATTTGATAACTATTGTATATTATATTTTGCTATGTTAAGGTTAAACCCCTTCTTTTACTTTAGACAGAAAAGAGGAGATGATGAGAGATATATGTTTCTGTATATATGTTTCTCATACTGGTTAATAAAGCACTGTGGCCAATGAGATAGCAAGATAGGCGGGGCTAGGAGATGAGGAGAAGGAAAGAGGAAGTGAGTAGGTAGAGTCGAGATGTAGCCCTGGAAGAAGCAGGAAGCCTGCCCCGCGGCTCCCCGATAAGATGACCACGTGGAAATACTTAGATAAGTAGAAATGGGTTAATAATTAAGACAGAGCTAGCCCATAAACAGTAATGGTAACTGGCCGACAGGATTATATCAAATACAGAGTCTGAGTATTATTTGGGGCACACGTGGTTGCAGGACAATGGCGGCAGAACCAGCGGCAGCCGGCGGGGAAACCTGCTGTAACACATGACCAATGCACAGGTGGCTAGTAAGTATAAAATATTACTTGTCTTCATTAGCTGTTAGAAAACTGTCAATCATCACTGAAGTAAATTGCATCACACAGTCTATTGGTATGGCCAAAAGTGCTGACCAACTGAAGCTCCCCTACATTGCTTCAGGGAATGCAAATAGTGAATAAACACTGGCATTTTCTTCTCTTTCCCAAGTGGTAAGCTTTAGAAAATTCTTATTATCTTTCATGTGTATGAGTGCTTTACCTGCATGTATGTTTATGGACCACACCAGACCCCCTGGAACTGAAGCTAAAGGTAGTTGTGAGTCACCATATGGGAGCTGGGAACTGAACTGATCTGCTGAAAATGCAGTTGGTTCTTGTAACTGCAGAGCCACGTCTCCATCCCCACTCTTGTTCTCTTTTCAAGGTTTACTTTTATTTTAAATTATGTGTATATGTGCATGTCTGGGTGCATATGAGTGCAGTTGCTTGCACAGGCCAACAAAGGACATTGTATCCTCTGGAGCTGGTATTATAGGTCATTGTGTGCAGCTGCCTAATATCTAACTGATGTGGGTGCTGGGAACAGAACTCAGGTCCTCTGGAAGGGCAGTAAGCTCTCTTATCCCTGATATAATTCTATAGTTGTGCCCCCTTTTAAAAGCAAGTTTTTATACATTTAAACATCTATCCAGTAAGTCAGCAACCCCACTGTTATTTGTATAACACTTATGTTCACACAAAAACCTGTGCACTTCAAATTTATATCATCTCTACTCTTAAGTGCCTAAGGTAGGGGCAACTAATTAAATGAATGAATAAACAAACTGTGATATATGTATCAAGTAGAAAACTCTACTTTGCATAAAAAGGAATGGATTATCCACATACTACAGCTTTGAATTTTTGAAGGAAAGAAGACAGTGTCAGAGATAATGGAGTATAGGGGCCCAGTAAAATGAGATTCTGCCCATACAAAGCTATAGAGGTAGAAAACTTAATTCTGATTTCCAGTGTTAAAGTTTGGGAAAAAAGAAGTTGGTGTCAAATGATCCGTAGAACAACTTATGGGACAATTGAGTCTTCCTTATAGTGGTAACTGAACAAGTCTATTCATCTGTCAATTTCATAGGAAAAACAAGGCATATAGATTAAAAACCTTTACAAATGGCTACACCAGAGCCAGTGGGATGTCCAGTTGGATAATGCATTGGCCACCAATCATGACAACTTTAGTTCATTCCTGGGACCCAGATGGTAGAAAGAGAGAGAGATGAGTCCTACAAGCTATCTTATGACCTGCACACATGCATCACAGTGGACACACACACACATACTCACACAGTAATAAAGCAATAAAAATTACTGTGTTTTGAGCCAAGGAAGATCTAAATCTCATAGTTAATTAATATAAAATATGCATTCTTATACTTACAGCTCCTAAGGAAAAACAAAGTAAATACAAGGTGCAGAACTGATAAGATTCAAAGCCATTGATATCAGGTGACAGTTGATGATTGGCATAATTAAATCTTCCTTCCAAACATGCTATGGTGCCTACATGCTGCTCTGAATTAATCATGTTTGTACTGTTACTGATCTAGTTCGTGGCTCATTTTTATTTTAAATTTAGTGAAGCATTTGTTTATATGGTACATTGTGAGGGTATCTGACTCTCATTTGGAAAACTACATGTTTGATTTGCTTTTTATTTGCTGAAGCTAGAAACACAATGTTTCTTTACAGTTTTTTTATTTTATATTTACTTTTTTATTTTTAATAGTTTATATTCATTGTGTATAGCACTTGGTTTCATAAGGACAATTTCAAATAAATAATATACACTCAGCATATTTCTCCATTCCTGCCCTCTCCTCATACTTCTTCCTCTTGCCCACTACTGTTAGCCCCCTACATCCTCATATACAGTTTTCAGTTCTATTTTTTTATTTATTTTTCTTATTTTACATATCAATCCCAGTTCCCTCTCCCTCCCTCCCTCCCTCCGTCTCTTCCACCCTCCCATACCCGAGCCACCCTTCTCCTGGAAGGCATCACCCTACTTGTGGACTGGGAGGGTGGCAGGATAGGACAGTTCTTTTTTTTAACTGGTTGAAGATGGAAATGTGGATAGAAGTCCCATGGTAGAGTGTTCTTGACTGAGAGATAAACATTCTGATGTTTAAAAGTTCATCCACATGTGTGTTTGTGTAGATGTAGATGTTAATGCTTAAGATGCTTTGAGCTCCATAAATGTATACAAGTGTTGATGTCTATCAAAATTATTTGTGGAGAAAATTAAAATACTACATTAAAATATTACATAAGACTTAATCAGCTAAAACTTTATGATAATCAGGTATTTGAATAAACACTAAACTGAGTCATATGAGGGTTGGGTAATATCAGGCAGTAAATGATCCTCCTTCACAGATTGAAGGTATTAAGGAGAATTATCCACCTAACATGTGGAAGAGTCACACCTAGGCACTGTTGAAAGTAAGAGGGTAAGGGTATTTTCACACTCTGCAATCACCTTTTCTTGTTCGTCCTTCATTCTAGGATCCTGTCTTCATGTCAAGCTGATAATCCTCTGTGTGTGTGTGTGTGTGTGTGTGTGTGTGTGTGTGTGTCTGTCTGTCTGTCTGTCTGTGTTTTTGTCTGTATATCCATAATTAAGGATCTAACACAGGGCCACATGAGTGCTTGGTAAATGCTGTACCAATGAGTAATACCATGACCTCTATCTATGACTCTTAATGATATCTCAAACACAAACTCAGTTCTGCATGGAATACTATAGTCTCTTTCCCTTGTTTATCTGCAGTCATACAATTCGGTGTGGAAAACATACTGAGTTTTTAATCTTCGTATGTACTAACATGGGTCCAGAATGTGACATACAAGGTTTCTGGAACATAAAGTATTGATAATTATTTGCCTGAAAATAAATAACAGCCATATGCTTTTCTTGTATGCCAATTATTATTACTACTACTACTATTTTTTGTAATCTTCATCATCATCATCATTATCAACAGTTTGGTTTTCTGAGACAGGATTCCTCTGTGTAACCAAATTTCTGTCTCTCCCGGGATTCACTTTAGACCAGGTTGGTCTTGAACTGATAAAAATCTGTTCACCTCTGCCTGCAGAGTGCAGGGATTGCAGGCATGCACCACCACTGCTCAGCCCATTCCTCAATTCTTACCACTAGTGGGACACAATTGGATGGAAAAAAATGTAAGTTCATAGGGTCCTTAATTTCTATTTGTTATTGTTATGATTTATTCTCTATTACTAGATGATAAAAACATGACAACAAAAACAAACTTTGGGCAGAAAGAGGTAATTTCATCTTATAGTTCATTATGAAGAATGTTAGAGCTCATCGTGAGGACCTAGAAAAAGGACCTGAAGCAGAAACCATGGAGGAACATCGCTAGCTTTTCTGTTTTATGATACAAACCCTACCTGGCTGGGGACTGCGTTGCCGACAGTGGGTTGGACCCTTCCATGTGAATCCTGAGTCAAGAAAAAATCCCCCCCCCCCAGGCTTGTGTATAGATTTAAAAAAAAGTTTTCTAAGTTGAGGTTCCCAATGACTTTAGATTTTGTCAAATTGACTACTAACATCATGACAGAAAGCAACTTGGGGATAAAAGAGTTTATTTGCTCAGAGTGCATCATCAAGAGTAGTCAAGGCAGGATTCAAGGTAGGGGTTTGAAGCAAAAGTCACAGAGGAACATGGTTTATTTGTTTTCCCTCTTTGGCTCATATTCATCTAGCTTCCTTTCTTTCTTCCTTCCTTTCTTTCTATTTTAAATGTAATACTGTTTATTTAACTTCAAAAATATTTCAGCATTCTAAACATAAAAAAAATAACAGAATGTTGCAAATTGAGTTTAGGTACAGAGGGTTCTTGAACTTTCATTGATGCAGTAGTTCTTTGCTTTGCTGACAATGATGAATTCTACAGTTTGTTTAAAAATGGTTTAAAATCTACAGCACTTAACTGAAGAAAAATCCAAATACTTCTCAAGGGAGGCCCCCTTTTCCACAACTAAGAATGTCAGCAGAATGCTATGCCACTATATACAAAAACAAGACAACCTGAAGCTAAATGGATGTCCACTGCAGTATCAACAGGTCCAGCTTCACAGTGCACTCCCTGAGCTCCTCCAATGTCATCTTCCCCTCACAGCCTCTGCGTCAAACAAGGAACAGCAAGAATCTGTCTGGGTTGTTTTGTTCTCTTTACAAACTATAGATATGTACAGTTGACAACTCAGGATTTTTAGCCAATAACCAACTAGTAACTAGTAAACACTACCTTACTAGTTGAAAACAAAATGCCAGAAACATCTTCAAATGCCTTGTCACACCAGCAGCAAAGTGCACAGAGTGAGGAGAACATGAGAGTGCCTTTTCTTTTTAAAAATGTTGGGAGCTATGTACAACTTTGATACAGTTTCAGGGTGCTCTGTACACCCATGGCCACTTCATGTAAACCACTGACACTATGAGAAACTACAATATGATCGTGGTCAAATTTTGTAATTAAACCTAACAAGGGCAACAGACACGGCCCAAATACGAGATGTGTCGATCACGGTCTCATCTACTCTATTCACAAGGAGACAGAGGTTTTATTCATCTTCCTTTTATTCCTCTTCCTCCTCCTCCTCCTCTTCCTTTTTTTCCGGGCAACTTTAGCAGGACCCTTGGCGCCATCGAACTTTCCTTTAGACTTATAGTCAGCAACATCCTTCTCATACTTCTTCAGCTTTGCTGCTTTTCACTGTCATTTAAGTTATTCCATATCTCACCCAGCTTTTTTGTCACATCTCCAATGGAGATGTCAGGATTTGTAGATTTGATCTTGGAGCGTAATTCAGAGCAGAATAAGAAAAATCCAGATGGTGGTCTTTTGGGGGCATTGGGATCCTTGTTTTTCTTGCCTCTTTTAGCTGATCCATAATCTTTCATTTCCCGATCATAGCGGACTTTATCTGCCCTTGCCATTTCATCAAACTTCGATTTTTTTCCTTATTGGACATTGTCTTCCACCTCTCAGAGCACTTCTTGGAAAACTCTGAAAAATTGACTGGGCACTCTGGGTTTTTCTTCTTATGTTCTTCCCTGCATGTATGCATGAAGAAGGCATAAGCAGACATCTTGCCCTTTGGTTTATTGGGGTCACCTTTAGCCATCCTGACTGTATTGTTCGCTAGTCTGGGCAGCGCAGGGCAGGACAAGCGGCTCCTCATCTAGCTTTCTTATTTAACCTAGAACATCTGCATAGGAGTAGAACCATTTACAGGAGGCTGATCCCTCCCACATCAGTTAGCAATTAAAAAGTGACCACAGACATATGGCAGGACAATCTGATGGAGGCAATTTCTCAACCAAAGTTTTCTCTTCCTAGGGGACTATAGTTGGTGTTAAGTTTGACAATAAAACTAACTGATATAATTCACTCCTTGTCACCATGACACATATCACTGTTAGATAATATCTTTCCTTTTTTTGTCCCCCAAATCACATGCTAATATAGTAATACAAAGTGAATACAACTTTAAAAGTGTAACAGTTAAGAAAATTCTAGCCCTTTAAGTTTAAGCACTCTTAAAAGACACAAAGTGTCTTAACTGTGGGTTCCTAAAAAATAAAAATAAATTATATACTTTTTTATTCCAAAAGAGAAAAATGAGGGGGCAATTACAATGACATCAGAGCAAAAATATAAAGAACTCTATATCCAACATCTCAGACTCACTTATGACTCTAGAAGGCTTGGTCAGTTCTACTTTCTTGTCCTGCCATCTGCAAGACACAGCTGCTCTCATAGGCTCAGAGAAGCTCCTTTTAAAGGCCCCTGTCCTCAGTGGTTATCCCATGATTCCTGGCATCTTCAATGGCCTGAGGTTTCTACTCTAACTGAGATGTTCTCATATTACCAAATTGTCTTCTCCCATAGCATCTTTAAAACCAGTACTACATGGGAATTTCTTAAAAACTTCCAAGTTTAGCTATTATCTTGAGATATAGTATTGGACAACATCTTCTGTGTGCTGACCCCAAGAATATCTTGCTTCAGTGATAAAGAATTCTTAATAGTCAGAGATGATTTTTCAGCTCCAGCTAACCGCATCCATTGTCCCAGTAAGACAAAGGATTCACTGACTCTTAATCTAATATGTAATATCATTAACCCTGGTAGAGTTCTTTTGATGATTTTTTTCAACTTTAGCTAACCTCATCCATTGTCCCAATAAGACAAAAGTTTCATAATTCACTGACTCTCAATCTAAACTATAATATCAATAACCCCACTGGAGTTCTTGCTGAATTTTCAGATGTCACAAGCAAGGCCCCCATTTATTTCTACTTTTACATTTTCCAAACTCCCATAGAAAGCCATTGTTCTCTGAGGATTCAATATCCTTTGCAACTCTAAACTCCCAAACTCCTTCATAATCACAGCAGCAATCACACTCTGCTGCTACTAAGTTTGGTACTTATTTGGTTTGATTTGCTCTGACAGGCACAATAAATAAAAACAACTTGAGGAAGGAAAGAGAATTTTGGCTTTTACTTCTAGGTAATAATCCATTATAGAGACAAGTCATCATTGGGATCTAAGCAAAGCAGGGATGAAAACAGGGCTGGAACTTGAAGGAACACTAATTCCTGGCTTACTCCCACTGGTTCATGCTCAGACAGCTTTTTGTACATATCAGGACTACCTGTCCAGGAATGATACTGTCAACAGTGGGCTGGGCCCTTCTATATCAATTTGTAATCAAGAAAATGCGCAATAGATATGCTGCAAGCCAATAAGATAGAGGCAATTTCTCAATTACTACTTACTTTTCCCAGATATCTTCCATTAATGACAAACTGACAACACAATCTAACCAATATAGCACCCAAGTGCTGATGTGCCTGGATTCTCCATCCTTTTTATAAAGGATTTTTAGAAAGGAGGCAGGCAAACCTTGATCCCTCCATCATCTTGGGGTACCACTAGTCCTTTTGATTGCAAATAATTCTCTCTGAGCAAAGCATGGTGTACTGTCTCCATCTTTACAAACAGGGCTGTCTTCTTGACTTTGTCCCTTGAAATGTAAGTGGGTGACTTTTGGCAGGGAAGTGCTCTCTGGAGTTATCTCTAAACAATCATTAATGTCCTCCACTGCTTTTTGTATATATATATAGTCTAGGATATCTATTAATTTGAAAGTTCAATTAAATTTGCTCAAAAATCTCCCACTGAACAGGTAAAAATGACTCTACAGCTTCTCAGGCAGAAAACTGAGGGTCAGATAGGCTAAATCATTCCAAAGTTATATGTATAGATAGTGGCATTTTAGAAGGACGCATCAGAATCCAAAGCCCATGTTACCCCATCACTGATGAGTTCTGAAAAACAAACTTGGCACAGTTCTTTGACCTTGTTTTCCCAATTTTCCTCTCTTTTTTTCAGCATCTCATATTTCTTCATTACTAACATCAGTATTCAATACTGGCTTTGCATTTTTAGTATTTCAGTTCATATTTAAGTGTTTTTAAATATATGATGCTTCCTACAACTTAATAAGGAATGGAATGTCTTTTTAAGACTCTAGCAATCTTAGGAAAGATTAGGTAACACCATGAGGGAGCCCTGAGAAGCAACAGCAATATTGCTGTTTCTACAAACAGCTTTCTTGGTTTAATGTGAATAAATAGCCCATCTTCAGTTTTAAGCAGATCCAGCAATTTACCACATGTTTCTTCTTTGAGACCCCCCAAATCAAGGAATTTCATGCTTATGCAACTTTCATATTTTGTTACTCTTCTTTCCCTAAATGGTGTGGAGTGATATATCAGTGGTGTTCAAGGTCAGAGTATGCAGCTATAAATAGTCATTTGGAAGAGTGTAGAAACCCCAGTAGTATTTCCAGGTAATGAGCTACAAGACAAACTCTAAAGCTGACATTTTTACTAGTGCAATCTCTTCAACCCTGCTGCAAGCAGGGAACTCAGGAAAACTCTGCAATGTCATGAAGTTTTTAACATTGCTCTGGACGATTGGTGCATTTCTGTTATAACTTGTTTTTAGCACCACCATTTAATTCCTAACAATTGCTTGGATTTGACAATTCCTTATTTAATGGTTACCTCTTTTTCTGCACTGTCAAGAGTGAGATGATTGTTAAGTTTCATACACTCTGAAAAGTTCTTTTAAAGGTTCACCTGCATGCCTAATTTCTTGTGATCACAGTCTTTGAATAAAATCCTAAGTGAAAACAGCTCACTAGTCCTGGCATAGTCAGTTTCTGAAAGATGCTTTCCCAAGGGTGTGTGTGTGTGACTATATACCTGTAACTGGGGAACATCTTTCTATAGATGGGAACAACTATCAGCCTAGAGTAGAACAGGATTTATGCAGGCAAGCATCACTATGATTAACTACAGTGGTTCTTGCTCTTGTAGTTAACACAGTGTCACTCTTTAGAGCTCAGATGTTTGAAGCCTTTACTCTGAGTGAAGTCTTTATCCCAAGCTACCTCAAGTCATCACTCCATACTTCTAGTAGCTTCCATGATCATGGACAGCAGCCTCTTGTTCACTCAGTCAAGTACCTCCAATATTATCCTTACAGGAAGTGATTTTTTACTAATTCTTTTAGGACATGGAATTTCTTTATACCAAAAATTTAACTATAACTCTTTTCTAATTTACTGCCTGTTAATTATAATGCCAGATGGTTGTGTCAATCCTAGATACCCACTCACCTAGGAACATTTGGTTTGAAATCTCAGTCACTGAAGATATATAAATGTAAAGATGGTTTTCCAAATTTAATTATTTATTTACTTTATAATTTTATGTAAATTTGAAACAAACTTGTTTTCTATATCTATCCCAGTTCCTGTACCCTTCTGTCATCCCCTGTTTCCCCCATCAAAACCTATTCACTTTCTGCTCCCCAGGGAGGGTGAGGCCTTCCATGGGGAGTCTTCAAAGTCTGTCATATCCTTTGGAGCAGGGTCCAGGCCTCCCCCATGTGTCTAGGCTGAGAGAATATCCCTCTATGTGGAATGGGCTCCCAAAGTCCATTCATATACTGATCTGCTACCAGAGGCCCCATAGACTGCCAAGTCTTCCCAATAAACACCATATTCAGGGAATCTTGATCGGTCCTATTCTGGTTTTCAGCTATCAGACTAGAGTCCAAGAGCTCCCCCTTCTTCAGGTCAGCAGTTTCTATGGGCTTCTCCAGCCTGGTCTTGATCCTATTGTTCACCATTCCTCCCTGTCTGCAACTGGATTGCAAGAGTTCTGCTCAGTGTTTAATGTGGGTGTCTGCTTCTGCTTCCATCAGCTACTACTAGATGGCATATCAGTTAAACATCAATCTCAATATCTGGGAAGGGCCTTTAAGGTAGCCTTTCTACTATTGCTTAGATTGTTAGTTAGGGTCATCCTTGTAGGTCACTGGACATTTCCCTAATGCCAGATTTTTTTTAAAACCTATAAAGGCTCCCTCCCTCTATTATGGTATCTCTTTACTTGCTTTCCTCTACTCGTTCCCTGACTCAATCTTCCTGTTCCCTCATGCTCAACTCTTCCTGTATCTTCCTCCTAATTTCCTTTTCTCTCCCCCATGCTCCCAATTTGCTTGGGGCATCTTGCAGTTTATCCTTCTCTCTTAGGGTCCTCCTTGTTTTCTAGCTTTTCTGGCAAGGTGGATTGTAGGCTAGTAATTCTTTGCTCTATGTATAAAAACCATATATGAGTGAGTACATCCGGTGTTTATCTTTTTCTGACTGGGTTACCTCACTCAGGATAGTTTCTTCACATTCCATCCACTTGCTTGCAAATTTCAAGATTCCACTGCTTTTTTCTGCTGAGTAGTACTCCATTGTATAAACATACTACATTTTCTCCATCCATTTATTCTTCAGTTGAGGGACATTTAGGTTGCTTCAAGGTTCTGACTATTGCAAATAATACTGCTATGAACATAGCTGAACAGATGCCCCTTGATGTATGAATGTGAATCTTTTGGGTATATGCCTATAAGTAGAGTTACCAGGTCTTGATTTAGACTCCCATTTTCCTGAGGAACCACCAAACTCACTTTCCAAAGTGACTTCTTGAGTTTGTAATCCCACCAGCAGTGTAGGAGTGTTCCCCTTTCTCCACATCCTTTCCAGCATAAGTCGTCATTGGTGTTTCTAATTTTAGCACTTTTGGCAGGAGTAAGATGGTACCTCAGAGTTGTTTTGATTTGTATCTCTCTGATGGCTAGGGATGTTGAGCACTTTCTTAAGAGCCTTTCAGTCACTTTAGATTTCTCTCTTGAGAATTTTCTATTTAAATCTGTATCCCACTTTTTAATTGAATTATTTGGTGATTTGCTAACTACTCTCACAAAGACATAGGCAATAGATAATCCCACTTTTGCAGATCCCAAAACAAAAAGTGGAACAAATATACTCACTATACCACCACCACCACCAAATCTAAAACAAACAAGAATTAGCAATCAATGATCCTTACTTTTCCTCAAAATTAATGGTCTTAATTTGCCTATGAAAAGACACAGAATGCATCCTTCTGCTGCATACAAGAAACACATCTAAGCTTCAAAGACAGATATTACCTCAGGGTAAAGGGCTGGGAAAAGATCTTTCAATCAAATGGATCCAAGAAGCAAGCAAGTGTGGTTATCCTAATATCTAACAAGTTAGACTTCAAACCAAAATTAATCAAAAGAAATGAGGAAGGTCATTTATATTCATCACAGGAGAAGTCCGTCAAATTAAATCTCAATTCTGAACATCTATGCCCCCAATACAAAGGCACCCATTCATAAAAGAAATGCTACTAAAACTCAAAGCTGACATAAAACCTCACACACTCATACTGGGAGACCTCAACACCCCACTCTCACCACTAGACAGGACCACCAGACAGAAACTTAACAAAGAAACAAAAGAACTAACAGAAGTTTTTCCCAAATTGGATTTAAAAGACATATATATATAGAATATTCTATCCAGACACAAAAGAATATACCTTCTTTTCAGCTCCACTTGGAACCTTCTCTAAAAAAGACCACATACTAGGCAACATAGAAAACCTCAATGTATACAAAAAAATTGGAAAAGTCCCCTGTATCTTAAAGGTGGAATTCAACAACAACACAAATTGCAGAAACCCTACAAACTCATAGAAAATGAACAATGGTTCTATTGCACCATTCCTGGGTGAAGGAAGAAATAAGAAAGAAATTAAAGATGACCTGGAATTCAACAAGAATGAATACATAGCATACCAGAACTCCCTGAAAGCAGGGCTATGAGCAAAGTTCATTGCACTGAGTGCCCATATGAAGAAAATTGAGGATAGTCACATTAGAGAATTAACAGCACAACTGAACCTTTTAGAACAAAAACAAGCAAACTCACCAGAAGGAGTAGATGGCAGGAAATAATCAATTTGATGGCTGAAATCAATGAAGTAGAAAGTAGGAAAACAATGCAAAGAATCAATGTAACAAATAGTTGGTCCTTGGAGAAAATCAATAAGATAGACAAACCTTTATCCAAACTAACCAAAAAGCAGAGAGAGATCATGCAAATCAACAAAATCAGAAATAAAAAAGGGGACATAACAACAGATACTGAGGAAATCCAGACAATTTTCAGCTCATACTTTGAAAACCTGTACTCCATAATAATAATAATAATAATAATAATAATAATAATAATAATAATAAATAATTCAAAGGAAAAGGACAAAATTAAATCATGAAGAGATAAGCAACTTAAATATACATATAACCCCTAGTGAAATATAAGCAGTCATCAAAAGCCCCCCAACCAAAAAAAAAAAATCCCAGATGGCCTCTGTGCAGAATTCTGACACACCAACTCCAGAGTCGTCTGTGAGACATGACTTATATGGTGATGCTGGATAGAAGATATGTGCCCCTCGGGGCTAAGCTCCCTACAGGCCTCTGGCAGAGTGCCCAGTTGTGGATCCAAAGAGTATGGATGTTCTCCAAAGATGCTTCGCTTCCTGGTTTTTGGATTCTACATAGTGTCCTTTTTAATATTATCTTTTTTCCTGTGCTTGGCACAGTCTCTAACATTTGAGTAGAGAATGGTATGAAGAAGACTTAAGACACAGGCTATACTTTAAGCAACACATGAAATTGGCCTGTCTGGCCATAAATATATTAAGCTTTACAAACTTGTACATTTTTACATAGGAGTCAGCTTGACAAACTTCTAAAAATAAAATTGACCTCAGGTCTGAGACTCTTAACCACTGTCTGGAGGCCAGATGGTACTCGGAGTTTACTTCCTGCTTTGCTCTTTTAGTTTCAAGATAAGTTGTCTACATGTACCCACTCATAAGATGTGACTATGTATAACCTGGAATGGGGTCAAATATTAGTTTCTAAATCATATGTATATATCTAATGCTCTCACTGAAGTAAACTTACAGCAGTTTCACTTGCCTCTCTTGTGTTTGTGTCTGTCTGTCATTTGCTGAGTCCATCCAAACCTGAGTACCTAGGACCCTGATTCTTCCACAGTCACAGCCCACTGGGTAGTCCATGGCAGAATTCCACCAGAAATTTTAAAAAGTGCTAATACCAATACTCCCTCAAATTGTCCCACAGAATAGAAGCAGAAGGTTCCTTACCAAACTCTTTTTATGAGGCAAAAATTACCTGTACCCATGCCACACAAAGACATAACTAAGAATGAGAACTACAACCCAATATCTCTCATGAACATCAATGCAAAAATATTCAATAAAATACTGGCAAATCAAATCCAATAGCACATTATAGAAATAATAAATCATGACCAAGTAGGCTTTATGCCAGGGATTCAGGGATGGTTCAACATGCGAAAATCTATCAATGTGATCCACCATATAAAAAAACCAAAACCACATAATCATCTCACTAGATGCTGAAAAAGCCTTTTACAAAATCCAACACCTTTTCATGATAAAGGTCTTGGAGACATCATGGATAACAGGAACATACATAAACATAATAAAAACAATATATAGTAAACAAACAGTGAACATAAAACTGAACGGACAGAGCTTAAGGTGATTCCTCTAAAATCATGAACAGGACAATGCTGCCCACTCTCTCCATATCTCTTCAGTATTGTACTTGAAGTTCTAGCTAAAGCAATAAGAAAACAAAATGAGAACAAGGGGATACAAACTGGAAAGGAAGAAGTCAAACTATCTACTTGCTGATGATATAATAGTTTACATAAGTGACCTGAGGAAATCTACCACAGCACTCCTACAACTTATAAACTCTTTCAGCAAATTAGCAGGATACAAGATTAACTAAAAAACAATCAGTAGTCTTACTATATACAGATAATGAAGTGGCTGAGAAAGAAATCAGAGAAACATCACCCTTTACAATAGCCACAAACAACATAAAGTATCTTTGGGAAACACCAAACAAATGAAAGACCTATATAGCAAGAACTTTGTGCCTTTAAAGAAAGAAATTAAAGAAGATAACAGAAAATAGAAAAATCTACTTTTCTCTTAGATAGGTGGGAGAAACATAGTAGAAATGGCAATCTTGTCAAAAGCAATCTACAGATCCAATGCAATCTCCGTCAAAATCCCAGCACAATTCTTTCCTGACCTTGAAAGGATAATACCCAACTTTATATGGAAAAACAAAAGACCCAGGATAGCCAAAACAACACTGGAAAATAATGGAAGGCATTATTCAGGAGGCAAATTCAGGAGGCATTCCTGACTTCAAGCTCTACTACAGAGCTATAGTCCTGAAAACAGCTTGGTATTGTCACAATAATGGACAAGTAGACCAATGGAATAAAATAAAAAAAATCCTGATATTAACCCACACACCTATGAACACCTCATTTTTGACAAAATAGCTAAAAGTATACAATGGAAGGGGAAAGCATCTTCAATAAATGGTGCTGGCACAACTGGATGATGGTGTGTAGAAGATTGCATATGTCTATCGCCATGCACAAAACTCAAGTCCAAATGGATCAAAGACCTCAACATAAATCCAGCTACACTGAACCTTTTAGAAAGGAAAGTCTGTGGTACCCTGGAAGAAATTGGTATAGGACACTGCTTCCTGAACATAACACCTGTAGCACAGACACAGAGGTCCACAATTACTAAATGGTCCTCAAACTGAGAAGCTTCTGTAAGGCAAAGGACACATTCAACAGGACCAAACAGCAGCCCACAGAGTGGGAAAAGATCTTCACCAATCCCACGTCTGACAGAGGGCTGATCTCCAAAATGTACAAAGAACTCAAGAAACTAGTCAACAAAACACCAAATAACCCTATTAAAAAGTGCAGAACTGAATAAAGAATTCTCAATAGAGGAATCCAAAATAGATGAAAGACACTTAAGAAAGTACTCAATATCCTTAACCATCAGGAAAATGCAAACCAAAACAACTCTGAAATACCATCTTTCTCCTGCCAGAGTGGTTAAAATAAAAAACACCAATGACAACTTATGGTAGAGAGGATATGGAGAAAGGGGAACGCTCTGCCACTGCTGGTGGGAGTGCAAATTAGTGCAATCATTTTGGAGATCAGTATGGAGATCAAAAAAATGGAAATCAGTCTACCACAGGACCAAACAAGTCTGCTCTTAGGCAAATACCCAAATGATCCACATTCATGCAACAAGGCCATATGCTCAACTATGTTCATAGCAGCATTATTTGTAATAGCAAGAACCTGCAAGCAAACTATATGCCCCTCAAGTGAAGAATGGATAAAGAAGATGTGGCACATTTACACAATCACCAGCCTACAATGCACACAGCCAATGAAGCTAGGATACAAGGAGGACCATTAGAGAGAAGGGGAGGAGAGGAGAACATGAGGGTCCAAGAAGATTGTGTTGGGGGACAAATAGATGAGACCAAAAAAAAAAAAAAATAATAAAAAAAAGGAGATTCCATAATTAGGGAGCCATTTTAGGTTTGAAGAGAAAAATAACACCACAGACATGTCCAGAGACCTACTGGGATGACCCCAACTAATAACCTGAGCAACAGTGGAAAAGGTACATTAAATGCCTTTCCATGATAATGAGATTAATAACTAACTTATATGCCATCATAGATCCCTCATATAGTAGCTGATGGAAACAGAAGCAGACACCCATAGCTAAATACTGTACCGAACTCCTGGAATTGAGTTGCAGGGAGGAATGAGTGATCAGAAAATGGGGTCAAGACCAAACTACAGAAACCCACAGAGACAGCTGACCTGAACAAGGGGAACCCCCATACTGATATCTGGGAAACCAGCATTGGACTGACTCAGATACCCTGAAACTGAGTCTCAGTTTGAAGGCCTGGGCATCTCTGAAAGAAACCAGGATGTATTTGTGGTGCAAGAAAAGACTTTGGGAGCACATTCCCCATGGAGGGATACTCCCTTAGCCTAGAGGCAGGAGGGAGGGCCTAGTCCCTACTCCAAATGACTTGAGAGATTTTGATGATTCCTCCTGAAAGTCATCACCGTCCCTATGGATTGTGGGGTTGGGTGGGATAGGAGGGGTTTCTGGTGGCATGGGAGGGAGGGAGGGAGGGAGAGAGAGAAAGGGAACTGGGATCAATATGTAAAGTAAGAAAAATTAATAAATATACATATATATATATAAAAGAAATGTTGCAAAAAGAAAACAAAATAGGTTTTACCTTTAACATAGTAAAATTATATAAAGCAAAAACAGTTATCAAGTAAAAGCTATAGTTACAGTATTTAGTCTGTTATTTAGCAAGATTTAAAGAAAATATCCTATAACTTATTTTTTATCCTAACTAAGGAAAACTATAACCATAACTATCTGTCTTCAACTCCATCAAAGATCACAGCAGGATAACATATAAACTCTACAATTGACAGAGACATATTGCTACCTGGACAGTCACCCGAAGTTTTTCTGTAATGTTGGGTCATCTTTTTTTGGCCATAGAGTGTCTGGCAGACTTCTCATCAGAGCAGAAAATTTGAAACTGTCCACCTTTGGTAGTTTGTCAGTCAGCTTTCTCTGTGTCCTGTAGAAATGTCTGGCAGACTCTTCTATGAAGCAGGAACCCTGCAGCAATGTCCCATTTTATTTCAGCAATCACGTTCCTTGAGTCCTGCATGTCAAGTCTATCCAACAGTCCAGGCAAGAGTGGTTTCCCACCCAAATGGCTAGTCTCACCATATTGAAAGCAAACTCCATAACTAGTTTCTTTAATGCCCATCTTCCTCTCAGATGTAATTGGAGTTGCCAGGAGCAGTTGTTTCTGTCATGAAAACAAAACAAAACAAAACAAGCAAACAAAAATACCCAAAAAACCATAAAGCATTTAACTGTCATATTCTGAAGTTCTTTGGAAGTTCTAAAGACTTTCTATCTCAAGTATATCTCTGTATATCTAGAAAACATAACTAACTTAACTAGAAGTTTTGATTATTATAGGTAACTATCTATACTCTACTGTACTTAATTATACGTTACATTTTTAAATGAGTTATACAAACACAATACCTAAATAATAGGAGAAATATATCACAAAATTGACCTTAAATTTATATCAATAAATGAAAATCTATACCAATGCAAAGTATTCATTTCTATATCATTTTCCTTTTGTCTTTAGAAGGAGATTGACTATGATCATTAACTATTTATAATAGTTAATAATCAACCCTGCATAAATAAAAACAAACATTTGTAAACAATATTCGGGGATGTTGGTGTCGTTCTCTCCAAAATGCTTCCTGCTGTTTTGGAGCGCTGTCTTGGGGATCCTAAGAAGACCCAGAAATCTTGGCTGTAGTGGTCTACAAGGCTGCCTTGTCCCAGCTGTTTTAGATGTTGGGTCACCTGGGTCACTGCTTTAGGAGGTCTTGCTTCATCAAACCATATTAATCTGAAAGGAATTTACAGCTTTTCATTTGCTGTGTTAATAAGAAGAAAATCTCTTTTCCCAAGTAACCTGTCCTTATACTTAAATTTAGAAGTCAAAGCATTTTCAAAATATGTAAGTTGGAGTAATCTAGCAGCTTTTCTTTTAGCAGTTGTTGCTATTTCCTTAATGGTCAAACAATTCAAAGACAACACAATAGCATACAGTATCCAGACTCTCTGTGTATTTTTCATCTTAATGTGTCTTATTTATTTTTATTTATTTATTTATTTATTTATTTATTTATTTATTATTACTCTATATCTTTTACTTTTATTTTTCCCTTTTATAATACTCTGTGTACTTTTGCCTGTCCCGGAATGACTCTGTTGACTAGGCTGGCCTTGAAATTACAGAGATCTGACTGCTTGCCTCTGCCTCCTGAGTGCTGGGATTAAAGGCATGTGCCACCACACACAGCTACCCTATTCTTTTTTCTGTTTTCTTTATTCTAACACATTGTAAACCTTTAGAGGTTTTACTTTTCTCCCTCTGAATCTGTCTATATGTAAATCTTTATTTTTTTCTGACCATGAGTCCTTTCATCTGCTAAATGGCATTGCTAAAATTAAAGTGAGGGCTGTTTTAACTGCTGTCTTTTCAAGATGGCTGGGGGTGGGGGTATGTTTACTGCTAGCATTGGGAGCATTGGGAGAATTGGGAGCATTGGGAGCTGTGCTCACTGCTTTGGTCTATGCTGTCATCAAGCAGGATGCTCCTGGCTTGGAGATGTCCTCACCGCCATTGTCAGCAGCTCATACACACCATTCAATTGTTAGCAGGACTTTATAAAAGAGCCATGCATTTTTTTCCCATAGCTTCACTAGTCTCTATGTGTCTCTACCAAAACAGAGCACTCCTGCTTGTCTCTGTTCTTTTGCTTCTAAAATCCATTTTTAAACTTTTATTTGGTTTACATGAAAATTTGTGCCACACATTGCTGGCACCATTTTGTGATGTGAGGTTTTCTGGCAGGCAGGTCTCACCCTTCCTAGCTCCAAAGAAACACATGGAGCTATAGCAGTCATAAAGCTTTGGTGGTTGTCCTGGGTTTCCCATTTAGCTAGCTCTGTCTTAATTAATCTACGTATTTCCATGTAGTCTTATCTTACCAGATGATGAGTCTAGACCTGTTACTCCTCTAGTGTTCTACATTGTGACTGTTCAGCATGTCTGCAGACAAGACAGTGGTTTCCTGTTTGTCCCTGTTTATATTCTGATTCTGCCCAGATACATTACTTCCTGCCTGTCTATACAGACCTCCAGACATCTATGGTTAGCAAGTGGCCCGTTTCTGCCCAGCTACAAGTAACTTCCCGGGGTCACATGATGACTCCTTCCTGCCTATACTTTCCCTAATCCCTCCTTGTCTCCTAATTCTAACTATAATCCTGCCTGACCAATAAGTTTTTTATTCATCAATCAATAAGACAAACATATATACAGAAGAACATTCCTCATCATGTATATGTTTTGGTTGGTAAAGGCATAAAATCAATTTCCTTATGGCTGTTTATTAATTTATTCATTTGTTCATTAGTCAATGAGTCCTAAGTGAGAGTGTACCAAGTAGAAATGTCAATATGTCTATAAAAATGAGAATGGCATGGCTCGTGATTGACAGAATAATTTATATTTTGTAGAATAAGCATATAAAAGTGAATGTCTCTTGTTTTTTTCTTGTAGTTGCTATTGTAAATAGTGAGAGAAGAGCACTGATGGCTTACTACTTTAGGCTAAATACATTACAACTAGTTTATCATGTGGTAGTAGGTTCTACATTGTTTGCCGATCTGAGTCTGTCTCTCCACAGAATAAGTAATGATGAAAACAGCAGCACTAACAGTAATAATAACCATAAATAAAAGAAAAACTCATACAACGGAGGTAAGTGAACATCATTTTTAATGCCTGAACTCAGAAAGTAGAAGCTGTCACTCAACTACTTCAATTAGGAGAAGAAAAGCATTACTTCTTTTTGGAATCCTCATGATTTCTACATTTCAATTTTGTTCTAGTATAACTCAGAGAAGAACATAGTGTTTTTTGATTGTCCTATAAGTTTATGAGACAGTTGAACTAATTTCATATGTGTGTGGGGGGAACTCTTATGAGCATGGCAGGCTGCTATGCTTTTCAAGGTATAAAGATGAACAACATAGGAGAAATAAAAATGTGTTTGTAAGTATAGTACAAAACAAGGCAATAGACTTAGGGAAGAGAGGAAAAAAGAGCAATTGTTACATAGAAGGGAGGATAATTGAGTATTTCTGTGCTTCTTTGGGAAGGATTTAATAAATCAATTAAAGTTGACCCAGAGATAGAAAATTTTTAGAGTTCAGACAGAAAGGGAAGTGGCAGTTCAAGGCAGATCATACTATGCCATTAAAGATCATTTGTTATTTGTTAAGACATGTATTGAGTACCTGTGGAATGAATTATAACGTGCAAGTGTTTTATAATCTGAGAAGATATAAAGATACATACTAGCCTAGTAAAAATAAGAAGGGGGAGGAATATGAAAAAATTGATAAATAGCATGTATGGACAACAATGAGAATAGAGAAGAAGAAATTCATTTTGACTACAAGGTAGAGGAGATTGCATCTGGCCTCATTTAGAAAATAAATAGTAATTTTGTGAGCAAAACAATAAGAAATGACATTTCAGAGAGGGGAAAGAAGATTCTGCCTTCTTCAAGCCAGTGTTTTTTGAAGATTCATGGGCTACTTCTGTCCTAACCATATTTTTCACCATATCTCAGACTTACTGACTTATAGTCCTTCTTAAAGGAACTCAATGTTTGCCTTATAAACATGTGTCTGAGATTAATAAAGGATAAAACAGATGGTAACAATGGTATGTGGCATGGCTTATTTGGAAATAAAGAGTAATTTGGAACAAATCAAGGTGTGTGAACCCAAGTGTAAAAGTGTGCTGTGAGAAAGCCTAGGGCACATTTATCAGATCTTTATGGGAGATGAGACTGATTTATTTTGTGATATCTGCAATCCAAGTAAGGAAATTTAGAGACAAAAGACATTCAGTGTGTGTCAATCCTCAGTAATGACATTCAAACTTTGCATGAAGTTTTCTTTCCATTTCCAAAAATCTCATGTTGAGAGTGACTATGTTTTAAGCTTCCAAAATTACATATATTTGATATTGTATTTACTATATATACTCCTAAATGAGTTGAGCATTTGTTATGCTTAGATTTTTAGAATTAACTGCAAATTATATATATATATATACATACATATATATACACACATATATATATATATACACACATATAGTTTATACACACACACACACACACACACACACACATATATATAGAAAACATTGAATTTAACATAATTAATTAAACTACAAAAGCCAAACTAAAGGGTGATGGGAGATGCCATTCTGTAAATACGTTTCTTGTATTGGTTAATGAATAAAGCACTGTCGGCCAATAGGAAAGCAAGATAGGCAGAGCTAGGAGACTAGTAGGAAAGAGGAAGTAGTGAGGAGGGGTTAACATGGAGAGCCTAGAGAGAGCAGCTTGCAGACCTGCTCTCCGGTAAGATAACCACGTGGAAATACTTAGATTAGTAGGAATGGGTTAATCATTAAGACAGAGCTGGCCGATAAGAAACTTGTACCTAGCCAACAGCATTATATCAAATACATAGTCTTTGTGTGCTATTTGTGGCTGGATGGCGTGGAGGTGGGACCAGGTGGCAGGCAAGAAAACATACTCATTACATATTGGCGCCCAATGTGGTTAATAAGAACTTTCACTTAAAACTAAGAAAAGCGTAAGAAATGTTTTAGAAACAAAGGAACAAAGACAAGCAAGACTTTTTGGTGGCAATATTTTTCTGGGTTGGACTCTTTTTGGTGAGAGACAAGTAAAGATTTGCACAGCTCCTTTAAAGGAGGTTTCCAAAATTAGTATAAGCAGCAAAAAACGCATTGCTTTTAAAGAGCTCTGCTAACAATTCATTGGTATGTACGAGGGCTGGCAATGAAGGTTTACAGTGTGTTTTAAAATATACATAGGCTTGGGGAAAAAAAGACAAAAGTAATAAAATGGTTTTAAAAAGACAGAGTGTGGCTGGGTGTGGTGGCACATGCCTTTAATTCTAGTTCTCAGGAGACAGAGGCAAGCAGATCTCTGTGATTTTAAAGTAAACCTGGTATTCAGAGTAAATTCCAGGACAGGTAAATGTTACACAGAGAAACCCTGTCTCAAAATATGTAAAAATAAAAGTAAAAGAAATAGAGTAATAAAAAAGCCACGCAAAGATGGAAAACACAGAGAAACTTTGGATATTGTACATTGTTCTGTTATTTTTAAATTGGTTGACTGCTGAAGAAATAACAACTACTGATAAAAGAAATGCTGCTGTATTAATCCAATTTATATAGTTTGAAAAAGCTTTGACTCCAATATTTAAGTTTAAGGACAAGTTACTGAGGAAAAGGATTTCTAATTTTGTTTCCACAAAAAATGAAAAGCTGTGGATTCCTTCCAGATTAATGTGGTTTGATCGAGCATGACTCCCTGAAGCAACATCAATGGGAAAATGCAGGCTTGCAGACTACTACAGCCAGGATTTCTGTGTCTTCTTAGGATCGCCCATGGCAGCGCCCCCTACCAGCAGGAAGCAGTTTGGAAAGAATGACGTCCAAATTCCCAAATATTGTTTATAAATATTTGCTTTCATTTAAGTGGGCTTGGCTATAAATGGCTAATGACCACAAGCAATCTTTTTAAAGGTAAAAAGGGAATTATGGTATAGATATGCATGCTTTGTTTTGGAATGGCTTTTCATTTATTGATACAAATTTATGGTCAATTTTGTGATATGTATATTTCTCCTCTTGTTTAGGTATTGTGTTTATATAGCTCATTTAAAATGTATAGTTAGTACAGATTATAGATAGTTACTTATAATAGTCAAAACTTATAGTTAGGTGAGTTAGGTTTTCTAGATATATAGAGATGTATTTGAGATGAATAGGCATTCTTCAAACCTTTCAAAGACCTACAAAATATGGCATTTAAAATGGTTTAGCGTTTTTCTTGACAGTGAGACATAACTGCTCCAAGAAATACCACCTGCATCAGAAAGGAATATGGATATAGAAGAAGCATGTGATGAAGTTTGCTTTCAATATGGCAAGACTAGCCATATGGGCAAGATACTGCTCTTGTCTAGACTGTTTGACTTTATGCTGTATAAACTGGACATGCAGGACCCACAGGAAAGTGACTGCTGATACAAGATGGACAGTGCTACAGGATTTCTGCTTCATGGAAGAGTCTGCCAGACAATCTACAAGACACAGAGAAAAGTGACTGATAAACTGCCAATACAGATGGACGGTTTAAAGTTTCCTGCTTTGCTGAGAAGTCTGCCAGACACACTATGGCCTATGGGCTGAAGATGGAACATTACAGAAGAACTTCTGGTGACTGACCAGGCAGTGAGTTGTCTCTGTCATTTCAAGTGTTTATATAGTATCCTTCTGTGATCTTTGATGGAGTTGAAGACAGATAGTTATGGTTATAGTTTCCTTAGTTAGGATTAAAGGTAAATTACATGTAAGACTTTAGACTCACAAAGTTAGGATAGATGATAGAATATTCCTTTAATCTTACTAAATGTTAATGGACTAAATATTGCCAACTGTAATTCTTAGTTGATAACTGTTGTGTGTTAATGTTAAAACCCTTCTTTTTATTTTGGACAGAAAAGCGAAGATGTCATTCTGTAAATATGTTTCTTGTATTGGTTAATGAATAAAGCACTGTTGGCCAATAGGAAAGCACAATAGGTGGGGCTATCAGACTAGTAGGAAAGAAAAATTAGGAAGGAGGAGTCTCTGCCTGGAGAGAGCAACAGGCAGGCCTGCTCTCTGGTAAGATTACCATGTGGAAATACTTAGATTAGTAGAAATGGGTTAATCATTAAGACAGAGCTAGCTGATAAGAAACTAGTACCCAACCAACAGGATTATACCAAATACAGAGTCTCTGTGTGTTATTTGTGGCTGGATGGCACAGGAGTGGGACCAGGCAGCTGGTGGGAAAACATACTCATTACAAAATGGAACTAGAGAGATTGTTCAGTTGTTAAGAACACTCCTAGAGGTCCTAAGTTCATTTCTCAGCAACCACATGGTAGCTCACAACCATCCATAGTATCATCTGATAGGATTTTCTGGTATAAAGTTAGAGTCAGTAGAGTGCTTGCATGCATAAAATAAATAAAGAAACCTTTAAAAAAGCCAAACTAAATGTATGGCTTATTTAATACTATTGATATTTTCTTGGATTTCTCATCTTGCCAAGTGTATTCCTGTCCATCTTTTTTTCTGGAGTAGTGGAGCTTGTTGTCCTCTCTCATTGCTGGTTGAAGAGACCTAAGATTGTGACAGGTATATTATGTTGGATAACCTCCAGGGCTAAGATGTTAGAGTATAAATTGACATCATAGTAGAGAAGTTCTAATAAAAGCAGGTATATCCTTAGGGGCAGTGTTATTTTGGATTATTGTGAAAATCTATGATGTGATCTTAAGATGAAGATGGAGATCTTATGATATTAGATGAAAGTGGTGGAAAGGGGTTGCAGGAGCTACGTTGAAAGCATCTGATGCCCACACTGGCCTAGCACTCAGGATGAGTCTGGCATCCAGAGCCTGTGCAGGTCTAGGAGATGGTGACGATTGAAGTGGGTAATGGTGACAATTGTGTTTCTGTTCATACTCTACATAGTCATTTTGATCTGTGATATTTTCTCAGGGTTCTAGGAAGTGTACAAACACAGCAATGACTGGAATCATAAAAATTCCTCTTGAACTTTTAAGAGAGTAGAGATCAAATATGCTTCCAGACCCTAAAAGAATAGAGCATTCATTATTTAGATTTGTGAAATCCATATGCACTACAATTAATCCAGTGTAAGAACTGTCTTTGCCTCATAGTGGAGTAGAGAGAAACTAAGAGAAATCTAAGCAACTTTCCTGGGCCAGATAATGCCAGTTATTAATGGAAATCCATCACTTCTGTTCTCTTTTCAGAGTTTTGAGAGACATCAATTGTGATAACAAGGTTATGTATCCATGGATATGCTGTATTATTTGGTCACCACCAGTTATCTCACCCCAATACCCAGACCTGCACACACTACAGGCAGAGAGTTCCTAGGCTCCTGATCATGGCAGAGATAGAAATTTGCCTCACTTTAAGGAACTCTAGCTCTATATGCAGATATTTTCTATATCACATGTGGTTGAATACAGAGTACTTTTAAAGACAGAAAGAAAAAAAAAAAAACAAAACACCTCTGGTGTTAGTACTACTGTGCCTTGTTAGATTTAACCACATTAAGTTATCACTCATTAGGTAGATTTCAAAACATCTGTGACTGATAGTTGAGAATCTAAAATATTACATTTATAATCAACTATGGAAATAGATCTTAAGAAAAATTCTCAGATTGATGGAAAAAAAGTAGAGTCCAAGTGGATGAGGGGACTTAGCCCAAAGCAAAGTTCTGGTTAGAGACAAACTTTTGTTGGCTTCTAGACATTATTGTCTGTGTACTTCAACAGCCCCTGGAAGTGGCTTTGAAGTTCCCACCATAATATTGTAACAGAAGAAAGCATATACAAAATAAAGTATGTTGTCTCAAGGTATCAAGAGTTAACAAGGCTACTGGGCACCTATGGGAAAGTCTGTCTGAATTCAGCAGCCTGGTAATGCTCACAAATAACAAAACTACTAGGCATCTGTGGGGGAAGTCTGTCTTCTGCAGGCAGGGAATGCTCACTATGATATTGGTTCCTAGAGGCTGGTTGTTATTCATAGAACCAACAGCTGCATAGGAACATGCTTTGCCATCAATGACTGTGACACCGAGTCCTCTTTAGATACAGGCGAGCCTGGTCAGTTATTAGGTTAATTAATTTTCAATAAAATGTACATCTGACTTGGAAGTGTTTCTGAATATGTTATATTGGCACATGTTATGGAAATGGGCACTAACCTAAGAAAGAACATACCTGGCAGCATTCTGTTTAAGTGACTGACTTTTATGTGACTTTGGGAAAATTGTTCTTCATTTGGAACCCCATTCCTGTTGATATCCTGGCATTATGCTGACCCTGCCCCCTGACAACTGACAGGGTATGTACAGTCGCATTCAGGAGATACTTAGCTCAAAAGGTCCTGTGTTATATGGCTGCATAAGCACTTTGCATGCATGAGCAAGCTTTCCCTTTTAAGCAAGAGCCTCTCACCTTTTTCATCTTCTTCACTGTTTCCAGTTGGCCAACATCTACCTTTCCCTTTGTTCCCTTTCTCCAATAAACTCCTATTGGGTTTTGTTGAGTTTTATGGTTCCTGTTTCATCTTCATCACCATTCCAGAGCTGCAATAAACAATTCCTGCATCACAATTGGGAATTTAGAGCTGCTTTTCTAGCCTTTCAAGGCTGTCTTAAGTGGTAAGTACTTTATAGTATATAGTAATGTGAATGATGGGACTTTGTGGAACTTGGTTTTCAAGGTGATTACTCTGGAATTTCATGATGCCATTCATTGGGTTGAAAGGAGAAGGAACAAATTAGATAAGTCAGGATTTTTATATAACATTTATATGCATATATTTTATTGAAAATTCATTTAATATAATCTTATCATGGTTTCCCTTTTCCTCCAAGAGGAACTTCTCCACCTCACATCTCACTGAACTTCATCCCCTTTCTTTCTCTTTCTCTTTAGAAAAAACAAACAAACAAACAAGCAGGGAAAAAACATACAAGAAACAAAAATGAACACAAATAAAAACAGACAAAGAACAAGAAATACACACATAACACGCACATACACACACATAAAACACAAAGTTGAAAATTGTAACATACAAGCAAAAGACCAATAAGACAAACAAAAAATGCTCAAATAAATATGAGACAAAATGCCTACAAAAAATACCAATGAGTTCATTTTGTGTTAGCTGTCTACTTTTGGGCATGGGTCCTGTCCTTAAGTGTGGTTTATATACTCAGCAAGACACCATTGGGGAAAACTAGGTTGTTGTAAAGTGGATATAGCTTTTTTGGTTAGGAATGGTATCTCATGTCCACTTTCCCCTCTTTCCCCTCTCAACACTAGGGCCACATTTATCTTGAATCTATGCAGACCCTGTGGATGTTGCCACAGTCTTTGTGAGTTCATATGTGCATTATTACCTGTTGTACATTATTTTTGGTTGTACCTGGAAAGCAATGTCTCATTGTTTTCATTTATTCTCTCTGATTCTTAAAATCTTTCTGCCTCTTTCTCTCCATAATTCTATGAACCTTGAGGGGAAGGGTTTGATGAATACATCCAAATTAGGACCTTGTATTCCAAAATCTATCTATCATCTTTTGCACATTGTTCAGTTGTAGGTCTCTGTATTAATTACCATCTATTACAGGAGGGAGCTTCAGGAGCCAGGGTTCCTGCTGCTGAGTTCCCTTCCATGTTTAAGGCTTTGCACTGAAAGACCAAAAGCAAAGTTAAGGAACCCCCTCACTTAAAATGAAGGACAGTCTGACCTAGAAAAGCACTAGAAACTTCCCTCACAGGGCTCTAAGATAGCAGGATACCAAGAATTCACACTGCCCCTCCTGCCAGTGATAGCTGCAACTCCGGTTTACCCAGACAAGGTTAATTAGCACACCCCGAGGCCCTAAGATCCTGCTGATCAAAACAGTGAGACCCTCTGGCCTCAAGGAAAGAACCCATGTCCGGTCACTACTCAGCAGACTGGGAGTCAGAGCCCCACCCTAAGCTTGTGGTTTTTTCCTTTAAAAGTACCTGAACCCAGAAAAATGTTGCTTCTCTATCTTGTGTGCTGAGAGAAGCCCGTTTGTGCAAACGTATCCCATTCATTAAAGCCTCTTTTGTGTTGCATCAACTGGACTGGACTTTGAGTTCTTGGGGGTACCGACCAAAACATGTGACTCCTCATTCTGAGGGTCTTACAGCACTAAGGAGCGTCTCATTAAACACCCACAATTTCTACAACAATCTCATGAAGTAGGCGAGGTTATTTAAATCTTAAAGATAATCTTAACTGAAAATCAAGATTTGTAACTGGCCTTAGGCCACTGACTTTATATTTCAACCCAATGACTCTCACTCCTAGTACAACCTTGTACCTGAGCAGCCCATTGCCTCTTGGAATTTAAGGTTCCCTTGGACATTACCAGGACCAATAGTTTATTTTCCAGCAAAAATATATATCATGAAAAATGGCCCAGACTGGGAAGCTGCTTTGTAGCCTTTGGCCAATCTGGTCCCAGTTCGGCCATTTTGTCTCCTTCTGCAGAAATCAATGGTGTTTTCTCCCACTGTTTTATCACAGAAGTGTAGTGATAAAAGCCTCTCCTTTACAGCCCCTGTGAAGTACAATGTTTACAAAGACATCTCACTGATCATCTGCCGCCAGAGCCCTTGAGTGCTCTGGCCCTACAGACAGCACTTGTTTTAATGGCCCAGAGGAAAGACCCTTTTAACAAGATCAAATGAACTACCTTAGAAGAAAAAATATGGCATCTCTGTCTCCTGGGATGGAGAGGTAGCTTTTATATTTTGGGTTAAATTTTCAGAACTTTTGGCCTTTTCTAACTCTGGGAGAAGATATGGATGCATATTATGTCTTCTCCTCTCTGTGGTCTCACTATAAATGGCATCAGTTTTCTGTAGTCAACTGTCTTTCAATAAGAGTAAGTTAACAATTCCAAAAATAATTTATGTGGGTTAAATTGTATGCCATTCTGATGAGTGTGATAAAATCCTGAGCCTCATACTTTGCTTTGTGTGGAACATGAATCTCAGTTTGTCTATAGTGTCCATGCTAAAGCACTGTGGAAACCATGTGCCCATCCATCACTAAGTAGCCATCCATTATTACATCCCCTGGTGTCTATTATGATATCACAGAGCTCCTGTTCTGGTAGCTTGTGTTTTACTTCATATTGGCCCCTCAGTATCTGAGTAGTGATGCTAATAAATTCATTAAAGTATATTATTATAATTCTTCTATTTTATTATGCACTATTGTTTTTAATCTTTTACTGTGCTTGATCTACAAATTAAAATGTCTTATATCTATCTATCTATCTATCTATCTATCTATCTATCTATCTATCTATCTATATATATATATGTGTGTGTGTGTGTGTGTAAAAAATATAGCATATATGAAGTTCATTTAGTCATACATGAAATGGAGATTTCAGGCAAGGGTTTTGGTATATAAACCCCACTGACAAAAAGACTGAAGATCTCTTTTAAATTGAAGTCTTTCTTGTAGATTAAAAAATTACAAATTTCTAAGTTAATTTACCATGCTGTCACCACCATGACAAATTCCATGCCAATGCAACAATAAGGCAAAATAAACTCTCCCTCAAGTTGCTTCTGGTCAGAGTGTTTTGCCACATCAACAGAAAACACCTAATACACAAAGCAGCATGTTAGAGACTGAGAAATAGGGCATTTTTGCTGTTTTATAACATGTTTCTTTTTAGAACTAACTTGGGAAAGTATGAAAAATACTCAGATCTCTTTTAAGAGAATTGGCACCCAAATAATCCAGCCACTCCTACAAAGCCCCACCTCAAAAAGTCTCACTGTGGTGATTTAAGTGAGAAATATCCCTCAAAGACTCATATGTTTAAATAATTACTCCCCAGTAGGTACGACTGTTTGGTGATGCAACTCTAAGATAGAGCCTTGCTGAAGAAATATGTCTCTGGAGAAAGGTTTTGAGAGTTTGTTACCTTGCTTCACTTTCAGTTTATAATCTCTGCTCCTTGAGTTCAGTTGAGTTATGATCTCTGCTCCTTGAGTGCAGTTGAATTATGCTCTTTCAGCTTCCCGCTCCTCTTGCTACATGTTCCCTGCAGTTATTGACATCTGACTATCTGGAACTATAACCCATAATAGACACTTACTCAATTCTATAAGTTGCTTTTGCTCATAATATTTTCTCACAGCAACAGAAAAGTGACTAATTTATTCACTATTTTCCATAAAGTATCTCATACATGAACCCTGGAAGGATGAGCCACATTCAATATATAGGAGATTATACATGGTCATGAACTTTCTAGACAAAACATGTTTATCTGCTCACCTGGCTTTGCAAACTGAAGGTGGTTATACATGCATCATTCCTGAGCATGACACATCAAATATTATTAGCATGCATTATTTACTTAATATATTTTAGTTGATTCATTTTTTCCATTGCTTTACATACACAGACTAAACCTTGCCTATATCAAACATCTGAAATCCAGAAGATTCCAAAATCCTTTTGTGAGCTCAAATGTGAGACTACAAATAGAAAATTTCACATCTGACCTCAAACAATGCATTGTATTCAAAATGCATACAAGCTAAAAATACTGTATGAAATTAACTTTAGGCTGTTGTGTATAAAGTTAATATGAAACAAAAAGAACTTTTACGTTGTGACTTGTGTTATAGCCTGAAGATAACTCTATACATATGAAAATATTCTACAATATCAAGGAGCCCATATCTGGAACCATGTTAAGCTAATTTAGCATTTTGAACACTGGTTGTTCATTGTATATGGTTATCAGAGTAAAGACATATTTGGAGTAATAAAGAATAGTATGGGGGTATTTCCCTAAATATTTATATATCTATTAATTCTGGAAAAATGTATTGAGAACTGACTTCTCAACCCTTATGATGGATTCATAGCAGTAATTGTGTTGCACAGAGCCCATAGTTGGCTTAATCAGGCTTTCTCAGCAAGCACCTACTTGCATTGTCAATTTGGCAAGTGAGCTATTGTATGTGAGGCAGGGACACCTTATGGACATACTACATTAATTTTGAAGTTCTTGTTTTAGTAATTGAGAACAGTTTGAATTTTTTGGAGAAATGGAAAAAAAACACATAGCTATGCAATATTTCTGTGGAGGAAGACAAACACAGACATGAAGGAACCTGCCACTTTGCCTCAGAGACAGCTAGTCAGGATGGCAGAGGCTACTGCTTATTGAAATGGGCCCCAAATATCTCTGTAAAATTATCATGCTGGGCACAGGTGGTGGTATTTTATGTCCATGCAGAGGTTGTCTTACAAAGAATGACAAAGTTCTTGAGAAAATCTTTGTGGTCACTATGCTACAAAGCATCTGGTGGGGAGATGAAAGCATTTCATGGACCATTAGCTCTTGAGAAATTGAACAAATGTGTAGAGACGAAAAATGTTGACGAGTGACACTAAGAGGAACTCTACTTTTCTCTAAAGACATCTGAAAGATCAAAGAATAGAGTAGATTTTGATGTTAAATAATTCCTGTTCTCATTCAATGAAGATTTTTTTTGAGTACCTGCTGATGTGTCTGTCACCCTTCCATCACTACAGAGAACACTAAGACAGATAAGGTAATCTGTTTTTTCTGTTAAAAGAACAACAAAAATTGCCATTCTTTTATTCACTTTTTATCCTTTCAACCAAATTGAAAATAAGACACTAATCATTTACTGATGAAAACAATAGTTTTATTACTATTGATAGAGCTTATTGTCAAAATGACAAATTCTCTTCCTAATAGTGTAGTACTTTTATAAGACAGCCAATCTAAGAAGCCACTCTAGAAGCATTGTCAGCAAGTCTTTTTTTTTTTCAAAAAAGTGTGTTTGTGTGTGTGTGTGTGTGTGTGTGTGTGTGTATACATGTACATATATGTAAAAATACCTGTAGAGAGCTGGACTTACAGTATTTGTACTGTGACCAAAGTTGGGGTCCTCATGGTAGAACCACAAGTGCTCTTATCTGTGGTTTACAGTTACTGGAAGGTCTTGCTTCTTAGACCTTTTTCACAGAAAAAAAAAGAAAAGAAAATGGGAAAGAGCATTATGGATTGGGACCTAGAATATTTTATCAGGGGAAACATAGTCATATGATTCCAGATTAGAACATAAAGATCCAAGCTAATACTGACAAACTTCTGCCAAGCCTGTAGATCTAGTTTTTTTTTTTTTAATTTTATGTTCAAGGAAAAAGGGTAGTGTGCTTCTTCCCCTCTATACAGCTCATTGGTCAATCAAAAACCCTGTGTTCCAGTCTTGTAATGCCACTGTCCAAGCAGTACTTCACAGTCGATATTGCCAGGAACATTACATTATGCTTAGTTTGGGTAATTCTATGGACTTTAAAAAGGGCCAGACTAGTGCTTCAGGATAAAATGCATGCCTCTTTCATAGGTTGATAAAGAACCCTGGGCCTTCTGCTTGGAGCTTTCCTCTCCCCTCCCAGTCCTTTAGCAGTAGCATTAAAGCCAGATTTTCTTACATCAAAGCTTGTAAACAAACACCAAATAACTGAGGTACAAATCATGGAGAAACCTTCAGTTTAGATGTGTCCCTATTGTCACAAGTTCCATGGGAACAACAATCAAATGATCTAAAACAATAAAGTTATCTTGGCTTTCTAGTAAAGTTAAAATTTATCAAAGACCCACAAATACAATTAGGACTTAAGAAATATGACAGTAGATGGAGAAAAGGTGTCCTTGCTTGAAAGAAAGTCTTCAAATATCACTGAGCATCTATCCCCATGCCATACTCAACATGTGTAGTTGACATTTATCACTTATTTTCTATGTGTCAGCACTATGGGCAATACTGAGATTACTGAAGATACTTACTTTTCCATAGAAGGTTTTCAACCAGGAAATGGGGATAACTCTGGCATACTAGAAATCTCTATCCGGTTCAGTCCAAGCACAAATAGTATTTCTTACTTTCTCTTTGGTTCATTCAACTCCAACCACACTGATTGCTTGTTGTCTCCAACACAGTACGTCTGCTATCTCTCTGCCATTACTTACCAGCCTCCTTCCAGATAGGAACATTTTCCTGCCTTCTCAGAGGAACATCTTTTGGGAGCTGGTTTGAATCTCAATTCTGTGGCTAAAACATTGTTGGTTTTCTGGAAGAAGATAGTGAGAGCTCATACTGGAATTTCATAGTATTTATGTGTACTTTCATTACAGTACTTGTCCCCTCACTTAAAAAAATAAAGAGAGAGAGAGAACATCTCATTTCATTTGTTCATCTTCCTCTGGCAAATGATAATGATAGCTTTGAGTTTTCTCTTCTAATTCTTTGCAAATGTATTCAATTTAATTTATTCTTGTTTTGTAAGTAGGCATGTGCATATGTGGGTGTGTGTGTGTGTGTGTGTGTGTGTGTGTGTGTGTGTGTGTGTTTAAGTCAGTTCTTCTCCAATGTGGCTTCTGGGGCTTAAAATCAGGCCATCAAGCACCTTTTCCCTATGAGCTATCATGCCAGTTATCTCCTGTCTCTCTATTTCTGTAGCTTGTACTGTGTGACATTAAGTGTTGCCCTATACAGACCTAAGATTTATATCCTTGCTACCTAGAATCCTTTTTGATTTGTTTGGCCAAAGGTATGCTGGCAGTCATGGTCTAAAATTTGGAAATTCCAATATTTCTGCCCATATCTGTGTGTTTCTTGCCTTGTCTTGCAAATATGCCTGACTAGACACAGAGAATGAAGATAGGCTAAAACATGGGCATTTTGCCCAAGTTATAGCTGTAAGCCAGACTACATCCACCAAAAACCAGCTTCCCCAGACATGTAAGCTCAATAAAGCACAAAGTAATTGCCACATAATGATCCAGACTATAACACCAGCTCAAAGGCTCATTGCTTAAACAGACACACACATGTACTTCCTCAAACCACTGAACTGTTGGGGTTAGTTTTCAGATAGCTACTTTGTGGACATAAATAATTGATAACATTTTGCTTCCACTGTTGGATAGTGAGTTTCCTAAATGCAATCATTATTTAAGAGTCATTATTCTCTCCTTACACTTTCTCCAAAGTATGCTTGCTTACCAAATGAAACATGGCAGAGATAAATGTGTGATTACTATACCTTCAAACTAGAGATTGTCACAGTGTTGTTTAAAATTGCCTTTGAAATATAGCTCATTTATTTCCTTGGGAAAACATTCATAATAAAAACTATAAAAATAAAAGAAAGAACAACTCTGTAAGACATATGGATACAGGATAAGATAGAATTGGGGTGAAATGAGACTTGTTAGCAGTGGCAGGGGGAAGCATCTCATTGAAAACTGCCTTATGTTTTCTCTTTTTTTTTTTTTTTTCTTTTCCTTTTTTCACTTAGGGTTTGTGACAATTTCATCTCTGTTGTTATGACAAAACTCTCTGACCAAAAAGAACTTAGGGGAGGAAAGACATTATCTCAGTTTGTATTTCCAGGTCATAGCCTGTCCTTGAGTGAAGTAAGATCAGGAACTGAAGCAGGAAGATAAAGGCAGGGAACCACAGAGAAAGGTGCTTGCTGGTTAACTTTCCAAGCTTAGTTTAGCTGGCTTTCTTATTTGGTTCAAGATTGCCTGTCTAGTACCTAGAGTGGGCAGGGCCATCCCTTATCATAATAGTCCAGATATTTTTTCATAGCCACGCCCACAGACCAATCTGTTCTAGACAATTTCTCAGTTGATGCTTTCCTCATAGATTATCCCAGTCTGTGTCAAGTTGGCACTTAAAGCTAACTAGAACAGAGACCTCCATTCAGGTAAAGTAGGACTAGCTATACACTACAACCATACTCCATCCACAGTGAAGCTAGGGTTGGACTAAATATGGCTGCTGAAGGTCACATCTAGAGCTCATTAGTAATCTCCTCAGTCAGACCTTCTACAGCATTGTTTTGGCTCAAGAGGTTAATGACATCTTTTATTTAAAATGAGTTTTCAAGTGCTCTGTGATTCCAGCTGAGCTGGAAAATAAATTGCTCCACCTTTGACCTGGTAAAACTATAAAACACAGCAACACAATGTAATAATTTAATCCCAAATCTCTTGGAGAAGTTTTCCAACAAAACTCACACACATCACGTACACACTTTAGTTATTTACATTTGGAGCAATATTCCTCTAATTTATAACTTCAGTCATAGATGAGTGCTTTTAAATTGCCTTTCTGATGAACCTTGAGCTCCAGAGAAAAGTATCTAAGCATATACCAAGATGTATGTGATCTGAAGGAGAAAATATGTCATTAAGGAAAACATGGGGCATAGTCCTCAACAGCAAGAGAAAAAATAAGCTTAAAAATAAATTTTGCTGGAAGCATGCAAATGCAGTTTCTAGGTATTGATGATCTCAAGGGCTGCAATGGGTCACAGTTAATGTCAATTGCTAACTTGATTGTCCCTGGAATCAAGTAAGAGACACAAATTTGTGAGGCTCTACAAGGGCATAGATAGGATGGAGAACTGAGTGCAGAAGATTCTTCTCAGAACAGGCATATCCTTCCTGCAGCAGCCAGGAGAGAAAGAGATGCCAGGAAAGCAGTGCTCCCTATTGCCTGTTTTTGCTTCTTGTGTTGAATGCATCTGTCTCACCATAGTCTCTGTGCTCCCATCCTTCAGTGGCAACAAAGCCCAGCTTCTACAGTTTCTCAGTATGGCTCCCCATTTGTGAGGCTCTCTGGGAACCCCCCAGGCCTGCAGCACCAGTTTGGCAACACTAAAGCAGACAGCCTGATAGAATGAGCAGCTAATGAGTTCTCAGTCTCTCCAGTGTGAAGGGCAGCCATGCTGGGCTACACAGGTCACACTTTTTACGTCAACATCTATCAGAATACTCTTTGTAATATTTTTCTGTTACTCTAGAGCAATGGATTTTAACCTGTTAGTTGTGACCCCTTTTGGGTCACATCAGATATCCTGCATATCAGATATTTACATTTTGATTCACAATAGTAGCAATATTATAGTTCTGAAGCAGCAATGAAATAATTTTATGGTTGGAGGTCACCACAGCATGAAGAACTGCAATAATGTGTTGTAGCATTAGGAATGTTGAGAAATTACTGCTCTAGAGATTCTATCCCTTAGAAAACAAGGACTAAAAATTGTATGGGATCATTTATATCACTCCCTTTCCTAAAATGCTGGCTTGAGATGTAAGGTTGCCATCAGCTGTCTGTGATGCTTCAAGCAGGTACCCTGACTGTCTTGCCCTTGACTTTGTCATGGTATCCTTCTAGTCTTGAGCTAGGGACATGATCAGAAGGACATGAACAAAGGAATAACTTGCTTTACCAAGGATCACTGGTTATACTTCAATATTTAATCTGCAGGGAAAACAGTACAAGGTGACTAGAAAGTGACCTGAAGCACGAAAGGACTCAAGCCTATAGGATGACGGGACTCAGGCCAGACTGTCTCCTATACAGTGACAGATGTTGGTTGGAATGAATGAACTAACTATTGTAAAAATTATTCTCCCAACAGATTTTCAATTCCTATAAAGCAATCAAGCCTTTGGGAAAGGGTTTAAGACCCAACGGGGCCCACACATGCCATTTTATAGTTTTATAGTTACTTTACATTAACTTTAATGAGCCTGAGTGTCCACCAAGCTTTAGAACACTATGGGAATTTATAAGAATGACTATATATTCACTTCATAAAAGATGGGCAGGGAGTTAAATCTTTTTCTCATTATTGAGGTTGACATTTGAAAAGTAGGATCTTTTTTATATTTTATGTCATGACATAACCTAAAAAATGTACAAAACCTTGTGATAAAATTTTAAAATGAAGTGTTTTGAAAGGTATAAAGAAAATGATGTGAAAACTTTTGACAGAAAGATGCCAAGTAGGTAAAGAGATGACTTAAGTATGCTAGCTAATAAAAAATAAAATGTAATTTCAAATGACAATGGCTGGGGTGAATCATTTTCTTGTTATTTCTTGGGTAAACACTGCTTAATGATTGAAATACTAAACCCTTTTTTTATATACAGTTCAAAACCCTGCAGTAGTTCTCCAAAGGTTTAGCAGGTATTTATTTTAAAATGAAGAAGGATTACAGATTTCCAACTGTAGAAACAGGAATTTAGAAGAGGCATATCCTCAGAGCATTGTGGGGCCATACTCTTGTACCATGGTATCTCCTGAATATGACTTTTTAATGAGAACAAACCCCTAGTTCTCATTAGCATTTCAGAGAAAATTAAAACAACAACAACGACAACAACAAAAAACCCAAAACCAAACCAAAACAAAACAAAGCCAACAACAAAATGTTTTTCCTGAGTAAAAGCAGCCAATTATATAATTTAACACTATTCCAAGGCATGCCTGGAATTTCAGGGGGGATTGAAAAAAAGAAAAATCTCCATGCTGTTCAGTAAATTAGTTTTCAAACTTGCCTGTGGGGATAGAGGTCCTTTCCTGGATGGAGGTTAGATTATCTTCATTCTTGTCTGCCTTGGCTTGAGTTTGTGATGATGGAGGGTGTTATGGATGAGCAAGAGGACCAGCTAGATCTTCACTGTCAGGTCTGGACTACACAGTATAGGCAAGTCTCCATAAACCTGATATTTCTTCAGAAGTCTCAGTGTTGATCATCATCATTATAAGTATTCTAAATTTCATGTGCTGAGCTTTGTGTAAACCTAGTCTCATTTTATAGCTGGAAGTGATTACAAAGATTTACAGACTCCAACCTATGAGTTTACAAACATATCACACTGTTCTCTGATTGTATGATTAGGCCTGGAAGATAGGAGTTTATGAATAAAATCTGTTCAGCATCTCAGTATATTAGGGTAATTAAACATGACCCACCCTGTTATAAGGAGTTAGGTGTTCTATATAAGTTGTCCTTCCCAAACTGATGAATTTGTACACCTGATTCCTAACTGTTTGTTCCTGAAGAAAGTTCTAGAGGAAATGGGTTGCTATTGGCCCCAGTCTCTCTGTTTGCTGGTGTACAGAGAAATGAACAGTAATCCACCAGGTATACCTGCCACCACAGCTATAAATTGCTTCCATTATCATGTCTTCCCTGCTGTATTGAAATATATTTTCTGTTAGGTTTCAAATCTGAGTCAAATAGTTGAGGTGCTTATTTAACCTATCAAAGGTGATATTGGCTTTCACATTCTCCCTGCAATCCCTATGTCCTTCCTCTGATATTCTGGCATTGTGCTGACCTCCCTTCTCCCCCCCCCCCACCCACCCCCCGTAAGCTGACAGGTACACACACCAGTACTCAGGCATATACTTAGATAGCTCAAAGGGCTCTGTATGTTGTGGACACAACATGCATTGATGGGGGATGTCCTTTGGTATATGTGTTTCTGTTATTGGTTGATGAATAAAACACTGTCTGGCCAATGAGAAAGGAAGTTAGGTGTGAGTAGGATGAGGAGAATTCTGGGAAAGGTAAGCAGAGAGATCCCTCCAAAGACAGTTGCCATGTAGTCAACTACAAAGGAGTAGAAGACCCGGAATTCTCTCTAGTAAGATAAGCCCATGTATGAAAACAGATTAGTCGTTATGGGTTAATAATTAAGAGAGCTATTCAGCTAGTCAATAAGAAGCCTAACAGTTTTATAATTAATATAATGTCTGTGTGCTTATTTGGGGCTGAGGATGGTGGGACCTAGGTGGGACAAAGACACTCCACACACCAATGCATTGTGTGGCTGAGTAAGGACTCTGTATGCATGCATAAGTTTTCCCTTTGAAGCAGGTAGCTCCTGTCTGTTCACCCCTTCACTACTGCTCCAGTTGGCTAATCTCTCCCTCAATCCCCCTCCTTAATAAACTCCATGTGGGTTCTGTTGAGTTCTGTGGTTCTCTGAAGCTGCAGCAAACAACAACGCTTACCTTTTACAGGCCCTTCCTGGCTCACATACTCTATCACACTCACCCAATTCCCCAGCCCAGAGGGCTGGGTTGCTATTTACTACATAATCCAACCATTTTGATTAACAACCCTCTTTGTACCTTTGGGCATCCTGGCTGCTGTACCTCACTCACCTCTCTCCCTTCTCCTTTTCTTTCCCCTCCCACCTCTCCTCACTTGCTCAGGGACTTGTTCACTATGGACTTTCCTAGATGGCTCTGTCCCTGTCTGTAGAGAGCCACAAAGTGTCGCACCTTAAATATGGTGCTGGCTTTTGTCTTTAACCTCCCCAAGGGTGAGCGCTCTCTGGTGTAAACAAGCCCTTATTTGGTTAAGTTTGTTTAGCCTGTCTGATTCCGCGTTAGAGTAGCCTATCTACAGGGTCCACGTAACTCATTGGGGTTGGTTAGCACAAGGGTATTTAAGCCTGTGCAGGGGTCCCCTGGTCTCACGGGTCAGAAGAACATGTTTCAAGGATCCTGAATAAAACTGCATGAAGAATATCTTCCCAGAGTCGCATCTTCCTTACTGGCGAGGGCAGGCGTGGCACAAATGGTGGCCCGTATGGGGAATTTTTCAGATCAGAACTTCTTGCAGTCAGGGTAGCACTGGTTAAGCTCCCAAGGTAAGTTGGGACTAAATTAAGGCCCTCGATAAATAGGTGATAAGGTCTCTGGTAAGGAGCAATAAAGTCCCAGGTAAGTTGGGACTAAGTTAAAGACCACGGAAATAAGTGACAATAAAGTCTCAGGCATTGAGCAAGAGGTTGTGATGAACAAAAGATAAAATTTTTAAAATGGGGATTTCTCAGTCTCATTCAATTTTTCTGGTTCTTCAGGAGCTACTTTTGTCAAAGAAACTTAAGATAAAAAAAAGAAACACACACACACTAGAAAGATTCCTAAACAAATGCAATGCCATTGCACCTTGGTTCCCAGTTGCAGGAGACCTCATGGTAGCATGCTGGGACAAGTTATGAAGGGATCTTGGTTTTGCTTGGGAACAAGGGATGCTAAAGTCCAGAGTCCGGCCTGTTTGGAAGTTAATGCATAGCTGTATTAAAGACCAGAGGTACTGTAAAGAGGCAATAAAAAAAAAAGAAAAAGCTGTGCTAAAAATGTTAGAAAAAAAAAGCTCAAAAGAGGTTAAAAACACAAAAAAGTCAGGTATGGACAAAACAAATTCTGAGAAAAAATTACAAGCCCTCGTAAAAAAGGTTCAAAAACAATCCCTTAAAGGACAAAGAAAAAAGGGAGAGGAAAAATAACAATGTGGGGAGGGGAGGGACCCTCCTAGAACAATGCCTTTGGCGCCTTCTCCTGATCAGAGTGAGGAAGGACGGGCCGAGGTACAGGGTGTTCCTTTTGCTCTGAGGTCTGGAAAGCCTTACAAAATGACTTAAGTCTTAAACAAATAAATTAGATTGCCACAAAAGCAGGGAAGTCATTACCCAATAAGGGAGAGGTAAATGGTAACCTCACTAAGATACTACAAGGCCCCATGGAAACATTTTCAGATTTTATTGCCTGTTTGGTAGAGGCTGCAGGGAGAGATTTTGGCATTACAACAGCCATAGTTACTGCTATCTCTTTTACAGTTGTACATTCAGTCACGGCTGCTATGACTATGAGTACATCGGTACAGACAGTCTCTAAGCTAAATGAGTTGTCCAAAAATGTGGCTACTGCCTTGGATGCTCAATCTACAATTGGTTCTCAACTAAAAGGAGGTTTAATGATTTTAAACCTATGAATTGATCTGGTGCAGGAGCAAATAGATACCTTGTGACAGCTGGCCCAATTGGGATGTAAAATGAAATATCCAGACTTGTATTTTCCAGCGTTCAATATGAGAACTTTACATGTGCTGCTAATTTGTCACAACAGTTGTCTAGCTATCTTTTAGGAAATTGGTGTGCTGACGTTGATGACTTGATGGTACAACTGCAAATGGCCATCGTTACAATGAATTCGACACGTGGATGCGGGACTGGCTGCCAGATTGTCATCATGGTTCCCATTGCCATGGATAATCTAAAAGAGTGGGAGGGAATGGGAGCCATGGCTCTTGTCTTGTTGCTTATCTCCTTCATGGGCCTGTGGTGCCTTTACAAGATGAAGTTTGCTCAGAAGCGATATGCAGCTATGGTTGTCCAGGCATTTACAGCCATTGAGACTGGACAGTCTCCCCAAACATGGCTCACAGTCATGAACAAGAATTGGTCCTTCATGCTCAGGTTGTATGGCTTAGCACGACACTCCGAGTTAGCTCTGGAAGTGAACAACTCCTAGAAGAACAAGTCTGGTTACATATGGGTTGGTGTCCGAGGCCCCACCTCCAGGAAAAAGATGCCAGATGGGTATGGCACTGACTTGGCTGACTACCAGGATTCAGGGTCATTACAATGTCCACTGCTTTACTGGAGACCAGACCACTACCCTTGCCTGTTGCGTTATTAAAACAAAAAGAGAAAACTGTAGAGAGCCGTGAAGTGCTGCCCCTTAAAGATGGCGCTGGCTTCCACCTTCCACTTCCCCAAGGGTGAATGCTCTCTGGCATAAACAAGCCCTTAATTGGTTAAGTCTGTTCAGCCTGTCTGCTTCCACGTTAGAGTAGCCTATCTGCAGGGTCTACGTAACTCACTGGGGTTGGTTAGCGCAAGGGTATTTAAGCCTGTGCAGGGGTCCCCTGGTCTCATGGATCAGAAGAACATGTTTCAAGGATCCTAATTAAAACTTCATGAAGACGATCTTCCCTGAGTCGCGTCTTCCTTGCTGGTGAGGGCAGGCGCGGCACACCTGCCTCTAACTATGTTCTTCTTTTTATCTACAACACACCTTCTCTTCCACCAATTATGTAGTTGTGCAGGAGCAGTTATGTTTTCTTTTCTTTTTCTTTTTATTTCTTGTTTCATTCACTATCAAACTGGAAACCAAAATTGCTTTTCATCAGGTATTTGGTCACAGTGACAAGAAACATAACTAATGCACATGATAATAGCTTATTACTTCTAAATATGTAAATCACCATAAACCAAAAATTTTGAATGCCATTAGGTTCCACAAAACAGTTACTATGCTATTGTCAGTTAACAGACAACCCTCTTTAAGTGTCACTTGTTGACCAAACATCCTCTACTGAGAAATCAAAAAAGCTAAAATTACCTACATTGTTGAAACTGAGTAAACTGAGGCTCAGAGAAATTTTTTATAATCTTCTCCAAAGTAATTTAGTCAAGTGGCAATCTCAGATCTCTAATTTCAGCATCACATGGTATTTCAGTGTATCAGACTGACTCCTGCCCACCCCTCTCTCTGTCTCTCCTTCTCTGTTTCTTAAACACTTCATTTATTTATTTATTCTTATTTTACACATAGATCTCAGTTCCATCTTCCACTGTCCCTCCCTTCATACCACCCTCTCTACCTCCCTTCCATAACCCCTGACCACCCTCCCATCCCACCCACCCCACTCCACAGGGAGGATGGTACTTTCCAGGAGGGATCAACAAAATTTGTCAAGTCATTTGGAGTAGGAACTAGGCCCTCCCTCCTGCCTCTACGTTAAGGGAGTACCGTCCATGGGGAATGTGCTCCCAAAGTCCTTTAGAGCACTAGGGATACACCCTGGTTCCACTTTACCAGATCCCTTAGACTGCCTAGGCCTTCTAATTGAGACCCACTTTCAGGGGGTCTGAGTCAGTCCAATGATGGTTTCCCAGCTATCAGTCTGAGGGTTCCATGAGCTCCCCCTTGTTTAGGTCAGCTGTCTCTGTGGGTTTATGTAGCCTGGTCTTGTCCTACCTCTCTGCATCTGGATTCCAGTTCAGCTCAGTGTTTAGCTGTGGGTGTCTGCTTCTGTTTTCATCAACTACTGGATGAGTGCTCTATGATGGTGGATGTTAGTCATCAATCTCATTATCAGGGAAAGACATTTATGGCAGTCTTTCCACTGTTGCTCAAATTGTTAGTTGGGTTCAGTCTTGCAGGTGTCTGGGCATTTCTCTAGAGTCAGTTTTCTCTTGAAGCCTATAAAGGCTCCTCTCTGTTTTTTCTTTTGTCTATTCCTCCACTGACTCAATCTTCCTAGTCCTACATGTTTTCCCCTCTTCCCATTCTTTTTCTCTTAACTCCCTCTCCACGCACTGCCCCCCATCCCAATATGCTCAGGAAATCTTGTTCCTTTACTCTTCTGTGAGGAACCTTGTATGAATTTCTTAGAATCCTCCTTGTATCCTAATTTCTCTAGCAGTGTGAATTATAGGCTGATGATCCCTTGCTCTATGTCTAAAATCCATATAAGAGTGAGGACATACCATGTTCCTCTTTTTCTGACTGGGCTACCTCATGCAGGATTGTTTCCTCAAATTCCATCCATTTGTCTCTGAATTTCAAGATTCCATTGTTGTTTTTCTGCAGAATAGTATTCCATTGTGTAAATGTGCCACATCTTCTTTACCTGTTCTTCAGTTGAGGGGCATCTAGGTTGCTTCCAGGTTGCTGCTATTACAAATAATGCTGTGACAAACATAGTTGAACAGATGTTTTTGTTGCATGGATGTGGATCATTTGGGTATATGCCTAAGAGGGGGATTGCCATGTCGTATGGTAGACTGATTCCCATTTTCCTGAGGAACCACCACACTGATATCCAAAATGGCAGTACAAGCTTGCACTCCCACCAGCAGTGGAGGAGTGTTCACTTTCTCCACATCCTCTACAGCATAAGTTGTCATTGGTGTTTCTAATTGTAGCCATTCTGGCAGGAGTAAAATTGTATCTCAAAGTTGTTTTGATTTGTATTTCCCTGATAGTTAGGATGCATAGCACTTTCTTAAGTGTCTTTCAGCCTTTTTGATTTCCTCTATTGATAATTCTCTCTTCAGTTCTGTACCCCATGTTTTAAATAGGGTTATTTGGTGTTTTTGTTACTAGTTTCTTGACTTCTTTGTATATTTTGGAGATCAGTCCTCTGTCAGATGTAGGGGTGGTGAAGATCTTTTTCCCAGTCTGTGGGCTGCTGTTTGGTCTTGTCAACGGTATCATTTGCCTTACAGAAGGTTCTCAGTTTGAGGAGGTCCCATTTATTAATTGTCAATCTCAGTGTCTGTGCTACTGATATTATGTTCAGGAAGCAGTCTCCTGTACCAACTTATTAAAGGTACCTCCCACTTTCTCTTCTAAGACATTCAGTGTGGCTGGATTTATGTGAATCCATTTAAAGACCATTAAAGTGTGGTCTTTAATCCATTTGGACTTGAGTTTTGGGCACGGCAATCAACATGGGTCCATCTGCAGTCTTTACACCATCATCCAGTTATGCCTGCACCGTTTGTAGAAGATGCTTTTCCCTTCCATTGTATACTTTTAGCTGTTTTGTCAAAAATCAGTTGTTTGTAGGTGTGTTGGTTAATACCAGGATTTTCAATTCAATTCCATTGCTCTACCTGTCTATTTTTGTGCCAATACCAAAGTGTTTATAGGACTGTAGCTCTATAGTAGAGCTTGAAGTCGGGGATGATGATGCCTCCTGAAGTTCCCTCATTGTACAGGGTTGTTTTGGCTATACTGGGTCTTTTGTTTTTCCATATAAATTTGATTATTATCTTTTAAAGGTCTGTGAAAAATTGTGCTGGGATTTTGATGGGGATTGCAATGAATCTGTAGATTGCTTTTGGCAAGATTTCCATTTTTACTATGTTTATCCTCCCTATCCAAGAGCATGGGCAATCTTTCCATTTTCTGGTATCTGCTTTAATTTCTTTCTTTAAACACTCAAAGTTCTTGCTATATAGGTCTCTCACTTGTTTGGTAAGCCTTACCCTAAGATACTTTATGTTGTTTGAGGCTACTGTAAAGGGTGACATATCTCTGATTTCTTTCTCAGCCCCTTTGTCATCTGTATATAGTAGGGCTACTAATTTTAATTTTTTGCTATTTACTGAAGGTGTTTATCACCTGTAGGAGTTCCCTGGTAGTATTTTTCAGGTTGCTTATGTAAACTATCATATCATCTGCAAATAGAGAAAGTTTGACTTTTTCCTTTCCAATTTTTATCCCCTTGATCTCTTTTTGTTGTGTTATTACTTTAGCTAGAACTTCAAGTACAATATTGAAGAGATATGGAGAGAGTGGGTGGCCTTGTCTTGTTCCTGATTTTAGAGGAATTGCCCTAAGCTTCTCTCCTTTCTGTTTGATGTTTCCCTGCCCTTGTCTTTTGTCATGTCTGGGGATCAGATCCAGAGTACCACAGATGCCAGACAAGAGCTCTACTGTAGAGCATCAACAGAATTTGCAATGGCATCATTACTCAAGTCAAAAGACAGTATAGCATTTGAATTCAGCACTTCTAAAATACCCCTTTATTGTGGTGCTCTCAATTCTTATAGTTCAGTGTCTATGTGGTGACTCCATGGTATTAGAGGTTATGCTTTTTATAGAATGTTTCTGTTTCATCATCAGGTAATGTTGTCTTTGACAAGTGTCTCAAAAAGGCTTATCATTTTCTATCTTAAGGAAAGGAGGGCATATATACTTTTATGCATGATTCACTGTATTAAACTTACCTATTCACATATGCTACATTGCAAAGAAATAGGGAATATGAAGATTTCATTATGAATGGCTCTGAGACAAAAATAAAAACAGTATTAGGATGAGATTCTATAATTATGAGAAATTACACACCCATCAAAGGCCTCCCTGAAGACTTCCATATAACAGAGCCTTCTTGCTTCCTTTTCTCTAGAATTCTAAGTTCTCAAGAGGCAATGGAAATTAATAACACCTGCACATAATTTGGTGGCATAGTGTTAGAGTTACTATTGCTGCAACAAAACATTGTGACCAAAAAGCAAGCTGGAGAGAAAAGAGATTATTTGGTTTATATTTCCAGATCATAGACCATCATTGAAGGAAGACAGGACAGAAACTCAGTCAGGGCTGGAATCTGGAGGCAGGAGCTGATGCAGAGACCATGGAAGAGAGCTACTTACTGGCTTGCTTCCTCTGGATTTCTCAGTCTGCAGTATCAACAAATCAGAGATGACACGACCTTCCATGGGCCTGGCTCTCCCCACTGACCATTAATTGATAAAATGTCTTACAGCTGTATTTCATGGAGGCATTTCCTCAACTGAGGCTCCTTCTTCTCTGATGATTCAAGCTGACACACAAAACTAACCAGTCCACATAGGAAGTTGTAAAAACCAAATTTTCTTCCCTCAGGCTTCTGCCTTAACTACCAACTCATTAATCTGTCAAGCTTCAGTATTAGTAGTGAAAAAACAAAAACAAAGCATCATGACCAATTTGGGCAGGTATTTCCAAATTACATCACATAAGAAAATCCTAGGATATTCTTCTGCCATGAGTTAAATTGAAAGAAAATACATGAATATTTATATTTTTGCACTTCATAGAACTTTTTGGTAAATATTTAAATTTATTTTATATATCAACCACAGTTTCCTCTCCCTCTTTTCCTCCCTTCTACACACCCCCATCCATTCCTCCTCTTCATTCAGAAAGGGGCAAGCCTCCCATGGGAGTCAAAAAACATGGTTCATCAAGTGGCAACAGGACCAAGCTCCTCCCCCTGCATCAATATTGGGCAAGGTAATCCAACTTGGGGATTTGGTTCCCAACAGTCAGCTCAATAACCAAGTCATGACCAGCTGCTAGGAAATCCACAGACAAAGCTACACAATGGTGGCACACATGGAGAAGGCCTAGGTTGGTCTCATGCAGGCTCCTTAGACATTGGTTAAGAGTCTGTGAGCTCCCATAAGCTCAATTCAACTGTCTCTGTGGTTCCCTCTGTCATAACTTTGACATCCTGGCAAATATACTTTTCCTCTCTCTTTAACAAGACTCCTGGAGTTTGGTCCAATGCTTGGCTATGGGGTCTCTGCATTTGCATGCATATATTAGCTACTGGATGTAGGCTTTCTGATGATCATTAAGATAGTCATCAATCTTATTGTATGAGAAGGCCAGTTCAGGTACCCTCTCCAGTATTGTTAGAAATCTTAGCTGGAATAATTTTTGTGGATTCCTGGGAATTTTCTTGGCACCAGGTTTCTTTATGACCCTCAAATGACTCCTTCTGTCTAGATATCTCTTTTATAATTCTCCCAGTTGATCTGGACTCAAACCCCCACAACCTGATCCCTCATGATCTCTTATCCAAATCCCCCCACCTCATGCCAGTTTACCAAGGAGATCTCTTCTATTTCTCCTTCTCAAAGGCATGCATGCATCTCCCTTTAGGCTTTCCTTGTTACCTAGCTTTTCTGGGCTGCAAATTATAACATCATTATCTGTCTTTTAATAGCTAATATTTTCTTATGTGTGAGTACATACCATGTTTTTCTTTCTGGGTTTCTGTTACCTCATTCAGGATGTTTTTGTTTTGTTTGTTTTGTTTTTTTGTTTTTTTGTTTTTGTTTTTTCTAGTTCCATGCATTTGCTTGCAAATTTCATGATGTCATTGTTTTCTATTGCTGAGTAGTACTCCATTTTGTAAATGTACCGCATTTTCTTTATCCATTCTTTCATTGAGGAACAGCTAGGTTGCTTACAGATTTTGGCTATTACAAACATTGGTGCTATGAACATAGTTGAGCAATTGTTCTTGTGATATGATTGAGAATTCTTTGGGTTATATGCCAAAGAGTGTTATCACTAGATCTTGAGTTAGGTGTCTAATTTTCTGAGAAACCACCATACTGATTTCAAAAGTGGCTGTACAGGTTTGCACTCCCACAAGCAGTGGAGGAGTGTTCCCAATATAGGGCGTCACTAATATTTTTTTATCTTAGCCATTCTAAGATGTAAGATGGTATCTCAGAGTTGCTTTTATTTGTATTTCCATGATGGCAAAGGGTGCTGAAAAATTCTTTAAATGTATCTCAGTCATTTTAGAGTCAACTGCTGAGAGTGCTCTGTTTAGATCTGTATCTCATTTTTAAATTGGATTATTTGGTATTTTGGTGTCCACTTTCTTGAGTTCTTTATATATTTTTGAGATAAGTTCCCTGTCAGATGTGGAGTTGATGAAGATATTTTCATATTCCATAGGCTTCTATTTTTGTCTAATTGACTGTATCCTTTGCCTTACAGAAGCTTCTCAGTTTCAGGAGGTGCTATTTATTCATTGTTGCTCTGTGTCTGTTCTACTTGTGCTATATTTAGGACAGTTATCTCCTGTGACAATGAGTTCAAGATTATTTCCCACTTTCTCTTCTAAAAGGTTCAGTGTAACTGGATTTATGTTTAAGTCTTTGATCCATTTGGACTTGAATTTTATGCAGTATCATAGATGGATATCTATTTCATTCTTGTGCGTGTCAACTCTAGTTATACCAGCAACATGTTAAAAGATCTTTTCTGCTTTTCATTGTATAATTTTGGCTTCTTTGTAAAAAGTAAGTTGTGTAGATATATGTCAAGGTGTTCAATATGATTTCACTGATCCACCTGTCTGTTTTTTTGTTTTCTCAATACCAAGGTGATTTTTTTTTATTACTATAACTCTGTAGTAGCTTGAAGTCTAGAAGTATGGGGTTATTTTAGCTATCCTTTGCTTGATTACTTTTCCATAAGAATTTTAGTATTGTGTTATTTAAGGTCTATGAAGAATTATGTTGGAATTTTGATGTGGTTGCATTGAATATGGATTGCTTTTGGTAAGATTCACATCTTTATTATGTAATCCTACTGATCTAAGTGCATGTAAGGTCTTTCTATTTTCTGATTTCTTTTCCAATTTCTTTCTTCAATGACTAAAAGCTCTTCTTATACAGGTTTTGTTTAAGTTTCCCCAAAGCATTTTATATTATTTGTGGCTATTGTAAAAGGTGTTATTTCTCTGATTTCTATCTCAATCTGTTTATCATTTGTATACAGAAGGGCCACTGATTTTTTTAGAGTTGATCTTGTATCTATTCACATTATTTAATGTATTTTATCAGCTGTAGGGGTTCCCTGATAGAATTTTTTTGGGTTCACTTTTGTATACTATCATATCATCTGAAAATAGGAAAAGTTTGACTTCTTTCTTTCCAACTTGTATTGCCTTGACCTCTTTGTGTTGTCTTATCTCTCTAATTAGGTTTCCAGTATTATATTGAATATATATGGAGAGTGTGGACAGCCTGATTTTAGTGGGATTGCTTTGAGGTTTTCTCCATTTAGTCTGACGTTGGCTGTTGGCTTTCTATATATTGTGTTTGTTATGTGTTCCTTGTCTCTCTTGATCATGTTAAATGAAAATTTTCTGTGTTGTTAGATTTGGTTTGCCAATATTTTATTGAATATTTCTGCATTCATGTTCATAAAAGAGATTGTGTAATTCTTTTTCTTTGTCACACTTTTGGTTTTTTGGATTGGCTATTAGGGTAACTATAGACTAATAAAAATGTTTGGCAATGTTCCTTTTGTTTCTATTGTGCGGAGCAATTTGAGGAGTATTAATATCAGCTATTCTTTAAAATTCTGGTAGAATTCTGAGCTGAAACAATTTGGCCTTTGGCTTTTTTGGGGGGTGCTTTTAATGACTACTTGTGCAGTTTTGTTTAGATTGTTTATCTGGTCTTGACTTAATTTTGTAATGTGGTACCTATCAAGAAAATTGTCCATTTCTTTGAAATTTTACAAGTTTTTGAAGTGCAGGTTTTTGAAGTATGACCTAGTGATTCTCTGATTTTTCTCAGTGTCTGCTGTTATGTTCTTTCCATTTCTGATTTTATTAAATTTGATAATCTCTCTCTACCTTTTGGTTAGTTTGAATAAGAGTTTATCTATCTTGTTGATTTTCTCAAAGGCTTTAATCTTTGTTTCATTGATTCTTTGTATTATTCTTTGTTTATATTTTATTGATTTCATTCCTGAATTTGGTTATTTCCTGTCATCTACTCCTCCTGGGTGAGTCTGCTTCCTTTTCTTCCAGAGCTTTTAATTGTGCTGTTAACTCACTAGTATGAGATTACTCTAGTTTCTTTATGTGGGCAAAAAGTGATATGAGCTTTCCCTTAACACTGCTTTCATAGTGTCCCATAAACTCAGTAATGATGTAGATTAATTTTCATTGAATTCTAGGAAGTCTTTTAATTTCTTTACTTTTTGCTTGACACAGTAGTAATGCAGTTGAGAGTTTTCCAATTTCCCTGAATTTGAAGGTTTTCTGTTGTTTGTATTGTTGTTGAACTCTAACTTTAACCCATGGTGATAGATATGATAAGATACAGAGAGTTACTACAATTTGTTCTGTATCTGTTGAGATTTTCTTCGTGACTGAGTATGTGGTCAATGTTAGAGAAGGTTCCATGAGGTGATGAAAAGAAGATATATACTTTTGTGTTTGGGTGAAATATTCTGAAGATGTCAGTTAAGTCCATTTGAGTCCTAACATGTTACTTCCCTTGTTTCTCTGTTAAGTTTCTATCTGGCAGTGATGTAAGCTTTGGTAAGTTTTATATTTTTAAAAATGTGGGTACCTTTATATTTGGGGTATATGTGTTCAGAATTGAGACTTCATTTTGATCAATTTTTCCTCTGATGAATATGAAATGTCCTTCTTTTCTTTTAATTAATTTCACTTTGAAGTCTATTTTGTTAGATATTAGGATAGCTACACTGGATTTTCTCTTAGGTACATTTGATTAAAAAAATCTTTCCCCATCCCTTTACTCTGAGTTAATGTCTGTCTTTGAAGTAGAGGCGTTTCTTGTACACAGCAGAGGATGGGTCATATTTTCATATGCACTCTCTATGTCTATGTCTATTTTCTTGATTACTTGAATCTATTGATATTGAGATATTAATGACCAGTGATTATTATATTTTGTTTTAGTGGTGATGGTGGTAGTTCATGTATATGTGTGTATACATGTTTCCTTTCTTTGGGTTTTGCTAGTGTGTAATTATTTATTGCTTGTGTTTATAGTTGCCACTAACTTCCTTGGGTTGGAGTTTTCCTTTTAGTATTTTCTGTAAGGCTGGATTTGTGGATAGGTATCGTTTAAATGTCCTGTTGTCTTCATCTATGGTGACTAAAAGTTTTGCTAGGCTAGTATTCTGGACTGGCATCTGTGGTCTCTTAGTGCATGCAAAACATCTGTGCAGGACCTTCTGGCTTTTAGAGTCTCCACTAAGAAGTCAGATGCAATTATGACAGGTATGCCTTTATAAAATACTTATTTTGTATGTTTAGTGTTTGGTTATTATGAATTGGAAGAAACTTTGTTGTTTTTTGTTTTGTTTATTTTTTTCAGCCTGTTTGGTATTCTGATACTCATACTTTAGGTTATGAAAATTTTCTTCTATAATTTTGTTGAGTATGTTTTTTTGTGCCTTTGAGCTGAGATTTTTCTCCTTCTTCAATTTCTATTATTCTTAGGGTTGGTATTTTCATAATGTCCCAGATTTCCTGGATTTTTATGTTAGAAATTTATTGGATTTAACAGTTTTTTGAGCAATGATTGTATTTCCTCTGTTGTGTCTTCAACACTGGAGACTCTGTTTTATCTCTTGTATTCTGTTGTTTATGCTTGCATCTATAGTTTCTATTCATTTATCCAGATTTTCCATTTCCAGAATTCCCTGAGTTTGTGTTTTCTTTGTTGCTTCAATTTCAATTTTCAAGTTTTGTACTCTTTCCTGTTTGATTTTTTTTTTTTTTTGACTTTCTTGGCTTTCTTAAGGGATTTGTTGATTTCATTCATTATTTTGTTTGTCTTTTCCTCAATTTCTTTAAGGGAAATTTTCATGGGACTGTATCTGTCTTCTTCATAAAATATTTTTAAAGGCAATTTTCTTGTGCTTCAGCTGCCTTGGAATAGCCAGGTCTTGCTGTTGTAAGGTCACTGGGTTCTGGTGCTACCATATTATTCTTTTTGTTGTTGAATATATTCTTACATTGGCATTTACTCATTTGTTCTTCCAAATGATGTGCATTGCATTTGTGCCTATGTAGTATGCTAGGGTTGGGGTTGAGGCTGCCTGGTAGGGGGCTGGCCTCAGGGAGGACAAACAGGCAACACTATGTAGACTCAACTAATTTTTAAAGGAGTATATGTAGTTCAGAAGAGAGAATGGTGGTAAATAGGGTTAGGAGGAGGTAGAGAGGAGGGAGTAGGGTACATTAAGTAAAAACAGTATAGCCATGTATGAATATTTTTAAAATTTATATATTATTTTTAATTGAAATAGAATTACATCATTTTACACTTTCTCTTTTTTTCCTCCAGCCTCTTCCATGTTCCTTCCATACAAGTCCTCCTAGGTTCATTCTTATTCCCTTTCAAATTGATTGTTTCTTTTTTCTCTAGTTATTATTGTGACATATATGCATAAATATATAAATGCAGCTTTATAAGTTTGTTTTTGTTGCTCATGTGTATACGATTTCAGGGATCACCATTTTACATTTAATAACTAATTAGGTGGCTCATTCCTAGGAAAGGCTAATTCTCCTTCAGTATTATTAGTAACTTATCTAGGAGTGGGACTCAATAACATTTACCCCTTCTGTATTAGCCTGTCTATTGATATCATCATTGTTAAGGTCTCATTTAGGTATCCATATTGTTATGATATCAAAGATGCAGTTTCCCCATCATTTCTAGGAGAAAGAATTTCCCAAGAGATATCTTGTTCCTTTAGCTATTACAGTCTATGTTCTCTTCTGTAAGGTTCCCTGGGTAATGTGCTATAGATGTATTTACTGGGTGTGAGATTTTAGATGATCTGCTGATTAAAAAGATAATAGGCACAATCCTATTTACAATAGCCTATTTACAATAGACAATAAAATATCTTCAAATAGACCTAACCAAGGTTATGAAAAGACCTCTGCAATGAGAACTTCAAATCTCTAAAGAAAGAGATTTAAGAAGACATTAAAAATGGAAAAAATATCCTATAAACATGGATCAGTTGAATTAATGCTGTGAAAATAATCATCCTATCAAAACTTATTTGTAGAATAAATGTAATCTCAAAAATATCTACACATTTCTCACATAAATAGAAAAAAACAGTCCTGAAATTCTTAAACAATAACATTTAAAAATTAAATGAAAATGTTAAACCATTAGGCTGGTGAGATAGCTCTGAAATCAGATGCACTTACTTCCAAGACTGAGGAAATGAGTTTTATCCTTGAACCCTACATGGTAGAAGGAGAGAACCAAGTCTCACAAGTTCTCCACTTATTTCCACTGGAACACCTTGGTACATGTTGCTGTGTGTGTGTGTGTGTGTGTGTGTGTGTGTGTGTGTTGGGTGGAGCAGCAAATTAAAAAAAAAAAGAATTGAACTTTGTTATTCAGTTTCTTGCCAGATATCCTCCTTTCTGGTTAGGAGACATAGACTAACTGCAATATAAATAAATTTAGATGTAGACATAGACATGGGCATGTCTGACTCTAGGCATTGGAAGACTATATCATATGTGGTCAAGTAGTCAGTACCAATTTTTTGCTTGCATATTTTCAACAAAGATCAGAGAGCAAAGCCACTTCTTCATATCTGTAGGCTAAGAAGTAATAGATCTTTCCTTTGGTGTAGGATCATCAGCTGGTTGGAACTTAGCCTGCAGGGAGGATCATTAATTTGGTTGATCTGAAATTATCTAAATGGCCATTCCTTATTTTTACAGTCAAGGATTCTGTTTCCTTAGACTGTCATAGATTTGGTTGTGTCTTCTCATCCATCTTCCATTGAGACTGATGGAACCTTATGAGCATCATCAAGGATTCTTCCTAGACAATAGTTAGAACTTTATTGAAAGTTGTATGGTAGAAATATCAAATGATAGAGCTTATGCATAGGATAAATATCTCAGGATAGGGAAAAGTTTGATGTTTTCCAATAAATAAGGCTGATTATTAATTTAAGACTTAGATTGGGAATTGGTAATATTTTAAAGGTGTATTTTATTTGAAAAATATTGTTTATTTGTTATGCATATAAATAAGTATGTGTAAATATTTTCAAATATTTACTCTTTTATCAACATTCAGTTTGTTGCTTTTTTATATGTCACAAAAGGGAACTCTGATTCCAATGAATACTGTTTGTGGCTACTTTGTAAAATTATGAATGAAAGAAGGGGTTTTTTGTACACTAACATAGGTTTTCATTTCTTTGTATGTAATATATGACAGGTATATATACTTGTGTATTTATTTCTGTGTGGGCATTTGTGTGTGTGTGTGTGTGTGTGTGTGTGTGTGTGTGTGTGCTTACATGTAAGTGGAGGCTAGATCTTGCTCCACTTTATTTAGTAATGCAAGATCTCTTAATGAGCTTGCTGATATGGTGAATTCAGTGGACTCTCTATCCATAGGAAGAACTTCTACTGCTGAGCCATCTCCCCAGTCCTGGAGTTAACTATTTTAAAAATTGTGTATACTGTGAATACAATCATATTAAGTACTTTAGAAGGGTAAAGGTAACATTTCATCAGCAAATGAGAAAAAAAAAGAAAGAAAGAAAAAAAGCCTGACCAAGCAGCAGCACACACCAAAAGTTTTACCTGTAATGGGCTCTTTATCTCAAACAAAACCCAAATATCAGCAAGAATTTTTATGTGGTGTTATTAAAACAGGAGAAAACCTGAAATAACTATTGCTGTCTCCATATTGTGCCATAAAATCCCAAATACAGGGCTTTGCAATAAAAGAAAACATGGTTCTTCCTTTTATTGTTTTAGCAGATTTATGGATAGAAAGTAGATTACACTTCACTTTAAATTTTGTTTATTGGTTTTCCTTTGCACTGCTCAGGGCCTGTCCATTCTGATCTACTGATCTATTGTACATCACTCCAGAAACTTTGAAATGTGTGATCTGACAAAAATGCACTATTTCCTTCTAGCATTATAACAAGGTTTGGGAAAGAACCAACATGAAGAATCAGGAAGCTCTACTGCAAATCAGAGTTGGAGAAATCACCCATATGACAGTTGCTTTAAGATGCTGCTGTATGCAGCAGAAGGATGGATTCTGTCTTCATATACATTCTGTTAGCCTGTGTATTTTTATAGGTGAGTTAAGGCCATTAATGTTGTGGGAATGTAAGGAACATTGATTGTTAATTCTTGTTTGTTATAGAATTGGTGGTAGCGGTGGTATACTAAGTATAGTTTCCAGAAACTTATCTAAGCTTCAAAGAAAGACATTACCTCAGGGTAAAGGGTTGGGAAAAGATATTCCAATCAAATGGATCCAAGAAGCAAGCAGGTATAGCTATACTAATGTCTAACAAGTTAGACTTCAAACCAAAATAAATCAAAAGAGATGAAGAAAGTCATTTCTTATTCTTCACAGGAGAGGTTCATCAAGATGAAGTCTCAATGCCCCAAATGCAAAGGCAACCACATTTGTAAAAAAAAAAAAAAAACTAAGCACTATTAAAACTCAAAGTTACATAAAACCTCATGCACTCATAATGGGGCACTTCAATACCCTACTCTCACCACTGGACAGGACCACCAGAAAGAAACTTAACAAAGAAACAAAAGAACTAACAGAAGTTATGCCCGATTGGATTTAACAGGCATCTACAGAATATTCCATCTAAACACAAAAGAATATACCTTCTTCTTAGCTCCACATGGAACCATCTTTAAAAAAGAACACACATTTGAGAACATAACAAACCTCAACAGATTAAACAAAAAAAGAAGAAGAAGAAAGAAGAAGAAATTGGAATATTCCCTTGTATTTTATCAGACCACCATATTTTAAAGTTGGAATTCAACAACAACAAATTGCGGAAGCACTACAAACTCATGAAAACTGAACAATGTTCAATTGCACCATTCCTGGGTAAAGGAAGAAATAAAGAAAGAAATAAAAAAATTCCTAGAATTAAATGAGAATGAAGACACAATGTGCCCAAACTTATGGAACACTTTGAAAGCAGTGTTACAAGGAAAGGTCACTGCACTAAGTACTCATATGAAGAAAATGGAGGATAGTCACATTAGAGAATTAACAGCACAAATGAAAGCCTTAGAACAAAAAGAAGCAAACTCATCGGGAGGTGTAGATGCCAGGAAATAATCAATTTGAGGACTGAAATAAATAAAGTAAAAACTAGGAAAACAATACAAAGAATCAATGGTAACAAAGAGTTAGTTTTTTGAGAAAATCAACAAAATAGAAAACTTTTATCCAAATTAACCAAAAAGCAGAGAGAGAACATGCAAATCAATAAAAATCAGAAACAAAAAGGGGGATATATTAATGTACACTGAGAAAATCTAGAGAATTATCAGGTCATACTTTGAACACCTGTACTCCACAAAATTTGAAACTTCAAAGGAAATGGACAAATTTCTGGATAGCTATCACTTTCCAAAATTAAATCAAGATGAGATAAGCAACTTAAATAGACCTATAATCCACAATGAAATAGGAATAGTCACCAAAAGCCTTGTAACCAAAAAAAAGCCCAGGGCCAGATGGCTGCATTTCAGAATTCTACCAGAAATTCAAGGAAGTGCTAATACCAATACTCAAATTGTTCCACACAATAAAAGCAGAAGATTCATTACCAAATGCTTTCTATGAGGCAACAATTACCTTGGTACCCAAGCCACACAAAGACATAACTAAGAAAGAGAACTACAGACCAACATCCCTCATGAACATTGATGCTAAAATATTCAATAAAATACTGGCAAATCGAATCCAACAGCACATCAGAGAAATCTTCCATGATTACATAGGCTTCATCCCAGGGATGCAGGAATGGTTTAACATACAAAAATCTATCAATGTGTTCCACCATATAAACAAACTGAAAAAGAAAAACCACATGACCATCTCACTAGATGCTGAAAAAGCCTTCAACAAAATCCAACTTGCTTTCATGATAAAGATCTTGGAGACATCCGGCATAACAGGAACATATGTAAACATAATAAAAGCAATATAAAGTAAATCAACAGCCAACATCAAACTGAATGAAGAGAGCTTAAGGTGATTTCTCTAAATTCAGGAACAGGACAAGACTGCCAAAATATCATATCTCTTCAATATTATACTTGAAGTTATAGCTAGAGAAATAAGACAAAAAAAGGAGATCAAGGGGATAAGAATTGGAAAGGAAGAAGTCAAACTATCACTATTTGCAGATGATATGATAGTTTATATCAGTGATCCCAAAAAACTCTACCAGGGAACTCCTACAGCTGATGACCACCTTCAACAAATTGGCAGTATACAAAATTAACCAAAAAAAAAAAAAAATCAGTAGTCCTACTATATACAGTTGATAAAGGGGCTGAGAAGGAAATCAGAGAAACAACACCCTTTACAGTAGCCATAAACAACATAAAGGATCTTCAGGTAACATTAACCAAACAAGTAAAAGACCTATATAGCAAGAACTTTATGTCTTTAAAGAAAGAAATTAAAGAAGATACCAGAAAATGGAAAGATCTCCCAAGCTCTTGGATAGGTATGATAAACCTAATAAAAGTGGAAATCTTGCCAAAATCAATCTACAGACTCAATACAATCCCCATCAAAATCCCAGCACAATTCTTTCCTGACCTTGAATAATACTCAACTTCACATAAAAAAAAATCCAGGATAACCAAAACAACCCTGTACAATAAAGGAACTTCAGCAGGCATCACCATTTCCGACTTCAAGCTCTACTATAGAGCTATAGCCCTGAAACAGCTTGGTAGACAGGTAGACCAATGGAATTGAAAACCCTTATATTAACCAACAAACATATGAACACCTGATTTTTGACAAAAGAGCGAAAAGTATACAATGGAAGGAGGAAAGTATCTTCAACAAATGGTGCTGGCATAACTGGATGATGGTGTGTAGAAGACTGCAGATAGACTCATGTCTATTGACATGCACAGAACTTAAGTCCAAATTGATCAAAGACCTCAACATAAATCCAGCCTCACTGAACCTCTTAGAAGAGAAAGTGGGAGGTACCCTTGAACAAATTGGTACAGGAGATTGCTTCCTAAATATAAAACTAGTAGCACAGACACTGAGATTGACAATTAAAAATGGGACCTCTTCAAACTGAGAAGCTTCTGTAAGGCAAAGGACCCAGTCCAGTGGACATGACCAAGCAGCAGCCCACATACTGGGAAAAACGATCTTCACCAACACCACATCTGACAGAGGACTGATCTCCAAATTATACAAAGAAGTCAAGAAACAAGTCACCAAAATACAAAATAACCCTATTAAAAATTGGGGTACAGAACTGAATAGGGAATTCTCAATAGAGAAATCCAAAATGGCTGGAAGACACTTAAGAAAGTGCTCAACATCCTTGGCTATCAGAGAAATGCAAATCAAAATAAGTTTGAGTTACCATCCTTCCAGAATGGCTAAAATTAGAAACACAGCTTATGCTGGAAAGGATGTGGAGAAAGTGAACACTCCTCCACTGCTGGTGGGAGTACACACTTGTACAGCCATGTTTGAGATTGGTATGTCAGTTCCTCAGGGAAGTGGAATTCAGTCTATCACAGGACCTTGCAATCCCCCTCTTAGGTATATACCCAAATGATCTACATCCAAGCAACAAAGACATCTGTTCATTTATGTTCGTAGAAGCATTATTTGTAATAGCAAGAACCTGGAAGCAACCTGGGTGCCCCTCAACTAAAGAATAGATAAAGAAGATTTGGCACATTTACACAATGGGATACTACTCAGAGTTAAAAAGAATGGAATATTGACATTTGCAGGCAAATGGATAGAACTTGAAGAAACCATCCTGCGTGAATTAACGTGATGGGCAATACCATAATACCATTCTGTAAATATGTTTTTCTTATTGGTTAATGAATAAAGCACTGTTGGCCAATAGGAAAGCAAGATGGGTGGGACTAGGAGACCAGGAGGATTCAGGAAGTTGTAGGGAGGAGTCAAGATGGAGAGAGTTAAGAGAACAGATGTTTGGGCCTCTCTCCGGTAAGATGAGACCATGTGGGAATACTTAGATTAATAGAAATGGGTTAATATTTAATACAGAGCTAGCCAATAAGCAATGATAATAACAGGCCAACAGCTTTGTATCTTATACAATGTCTCAGCATGTCATTTGGGGCTGGTACCATGGTGGGTCCAGACTGACAGGGAAATAAGCATACTCTAACAGTAACTCAGTTACAAAAACAGGAACATGGTATGTACTCACTCATATATGGATTTTAGACACAGAGCAAAGGGTCACCAGCCTACAATTCACACCATAAGAGAAACTAGGATATAAGGAGGAACCTAAGAAATTCATACAAGGTTCCTCACATAAGGGGAAAGGAGCAAGATCTCCTGAGCATATTGTGAGTTGGGACAGGGGGAGTAAGTAGAGAAGGAGTTAGGAGAAAAAGAACGGGAGAAGAGGAGAACATGTGGGACTAGGAAGATTGAGTCTGGGCATGAATAGATGAGAAAAAAAGTGATACCATTATAGAGGAAGCCATAATAGGGTTGAAGAGAAAACTGACTCTATAGTCTTGTCCAGGGACTTACAAGGATGACCCCAACTAACAATCTGAGCAACAATGAAAAGGCTACTTTAAATGCCCTTCCCTGATAATGACATTGATGACTAACTTATATGCCATCCTAGAGCCTTCATTCAGTAGCTAATGGAAACAGAAGCAGACACCCACAGCTAAACACTGAGCCGAACTCCTGAAATACAGTTGCACACAGGGATGATTGATAATAAAATGGGGTCAAGAGCAGGGCACAGAATCCCACAGAGACAGACTGACCTGAAAAAGTGGGAGCACATGGACCCCCAGACTGACAGCTGGGAAACCATAATTAAACCAACTCAGACCCCCTGAACATGGGTCTCATTTAGAATGCCTGGACAGTCTAAGGGACCTCTGACAGTGAAACCAGCATGTATCCTTGGTGGTCGAAAGGACTTTGGGACCATATTCCTCACTGAGGAATACTCCCTTAGCCTAGATGCAGGAGGGAGAGCCTAGACCCTACTCCAAATTACTTGACAGATTTTTATAATCCCTCCTGAAGGTATCATGTTCTCTGTGAATTGTGGGGTGGGGTGGGGTGGAATAGGAGGGTGTTCTGGGGACATGAGAGGGAGAGGGAACTGGGATCCATATGTAAAATAAGAAAAAATAATAAATATTTTATATATATATGTATATTTAAAGATCCTGCTGTCATTCTGGGTTTTGTGTTGAAAAGTGAGCTAATATAAATGTTTCCTTCTTCAAGTTGCTTTAATTCATCACAAAAAGAGGAAAAGAAACTAAGACAGGAAATCTTCTTAAAATAAAATAAAATTAAGAAATGATTTCTCCCCCCTTGCTGTCTCTCTTCAGTTCCTCCTTCTCTGCCTCTCTTCTCTGTCATCTTGCTTTGTAGCTAGGGTGACATTTAATTTGTGATCCTTAGGGCTTAGCTTCATGAGTGCTGATACTGTGTATTATTACCATATCAGGCTCCTTTTTCTTTTTTATTTACTTAAGAAATTATTCACTTCAAATTTGAAAAATCAGAAATAGAAAAGTAATTTCTATATAAAATTTAAATGAACATGAAAAGTGTTGTGTATCATTGGGGGAGTGATTTCTTCAATACAAGTACTTTGAATTCTCAAGATTGGTCTTCCTAGTTTGCCAACATCTTCTTTGACAACATATTCACCAATTTGCAAACAGGCAGGAATCCCTACCTAGATTAGAGTCACACCCTGAATAGGTAATTTTTCTTGAAAGAGATAATTTCTTCTCTAAGACTTCAGTAGTTACTAGAGATGGAGAAACATTAAAATGATGTTAGCTAGATCGAGGTTTTATGATGTCTGTTAAAAAAATCTGCAAAGTGGAGATAAAGAATTCATTTTAGATGGGTGTTGGTGGCACATGCCTTTAATCCCAGCACTGGGGAGGTAGAGGCAGGCTGATTTCTGTGAGTTTGAGTCCACCCTGATCTACAGAGCTAGTTCCAGACAGGCTCCAAAGCAAAGCAATACAGAGATACCCTGTATCAAAAAAAATAACAAAAAACATTCATTTTATATGAATATGATGTCACTACCTTAGATGTGCCCTCTTGTGTTAGAGATAGGAGTCTCCCCAGAAGAGACAGAGTACTCAGAACATCCCTGCTTTCTTTCAACAGCAATGGATGGCACAGTACTTCTGATTAAGAAATCATTTAAAATAAATTGCAAAATGCAAGGAGCAGTCAAGTGTGTCAAGTTCCTCATGGGGGAACTCCTCAGGCTAATGCTGATAAGACTGACATAAGTGGGGGACGTTTGCATCATGCTTTGGGCACATGATTAGCACCTGTGCCTCCAATAAAAAAAGTAAAAGAAAGTATATGGTCCCCAGGTAACTTTGCTGGCAAAAGCTTCATGTACTTTAGGAATTCAGCTATTCTAAACAGGCTAATCAGTAAGAATGGGAATTTCTAAGTGAGTAACTGAACAGAACGTGCAAAGATGAATAGCTGAGAAAGGGAAGGAAGCTGGCAGTGCTATGCATAGTCATTTCAACTAGCACCAGGAACCCTCAACAATATCATACATTTCTCTAGTTTGGCTTCTTGAGGAAGTTCTAGTCATGGTCAGAAAATAAAATTTTCCCCCCAAGTCCTGTAGAGCTTTTGGGATTTCCCTGTAGTGATATATATGATTTATCAAAGCTTGCCTGAGGATTCCGAAAGCAAAATCAGCCATACGCCACAGAAGCCAGGCACACACCTAGCAATCAGAAGCCAGGATTAAGATGTAGAGGGATCTCTCTGAGTTCCATGCCACCCAGGGATTCATAAGATTGAATCAGTCTAATATAGTAACAGAGCTCACTCCTTTTATCCAAGTACCAGAGAAATAGAAATACATAAGACAGGAGCAAGCTTGCAGTAGTAGATTCATTCTTCAGCCATGCTGAGAATAGTAACACCCCAGTCCTGTTGAGTCCTGTCTTTCTGGTATGTTGGCTGCTTTGTTTCCCTAATTTTCAGCTTGAACCCCAATATCAGTCTCCAGGACTTTTATTTTTCATGTTATATTTCCCTGATGGAAGCAAAGAGAGAGTAAAGAAAGGACAATGTAGAAACAACAAAAACACAGAGAAGCTGGGATCAAGTGGGTTGTGCACTGTGATGGAGATGAACCAACAACACCAACCAGGGAACAGGGTTTTTATTTTATTTTTTTTACAGCTCAAGCAAGGGGGGGGAGTATATTGTACATAAGGCAGCAAATTTAAGGAAACAGCAGGTTTAACAAATATCCATAGGAGGGCTCTGTAGAGGAGCAGTATGCAGCTGCAGAAAGAGAAAACTGTGGTTGCTATTTATGCAAACACTTAAACCAGAGGAAGACTTTGATAATACCTACAGTTACCTGTGGAAGGATTTGCCCCAGGGATCTGAGACTTTGGAGTCCATGATATCACTTTACTCATGTTACCAACACACATTCACTCAGAGCTTCATTGCTTCCCGAAATATTTTGTGCACATGTGTTTGCATGAGGGCAGACCATGTGTGTGCAGGTGCCATCATAGGTCAGAGAAGTGTCAGATCTCCTAGAACTAGAGTTCCAGATGGTTGTGAGTTAAGCAACAGAGTCCTTGGAAACAAATATGTTTTTCTGAAAAAGCAGTGAGCACTCTAAACAACCAAGCCATCTCTCTAGCCTGATTCTTGAGATTACTATTCAAAATTTTAATTTGTCAATTACTAGATGACTGACATAAGCTTGGTTTTAAGCCTATCTAAGATTCGGCTTTCTTATCTTCACACTGGAAAGAATAGTACTCATTTCATAGAACTTCAGTAAAGATTATGAAAAGTGCCAGGTGGTGGTGGCACATAACTTTGGATGGCAGAGACCTGGTATACACAGCTATACAGAGAAACCCCGTCTCAAAAAAACAAAACAAAAAAAAATCAAATAAATAAATTTAAAAGGTTATGGGTAGTAATAGTAGACATGACATATGGTGGTTATTATTATTATTCCGGTTTTTCAATAATGGGAATTTATTCCTTCATTCAATGTTCCTTAAGTTCTTACTATACTGCAGGTTTCTTTAGGTCCTTGATAACTTTGTGATGAATATCTACATTTGGGTGTATCCAACTCATGGCCACATGTGGCTCAGAATAGTAATAAATGTGGTCTCAACCAAACTGTAAACTTTCTTAAAGCACTATGAGCTTTTTTGAGTGTGTGTGTGTGTGTGTGTGTGTGTGTGTGTGTGTGTGTGTGTGTGTGTGTGTGTGTGATTTTTTTTCTGTAATGAATGTCAATATTCACCAGGGTAGACATTGTAGATGATAATTGTGTGTGGTAATGTCAGCGAAGTCAATAAGCTGGAATGCTGTGTATGTTATGAATATTACATTCCCAAGGTCACAAGCAGGGAAATTCTCAAATATGAAGAAGAATTTGTTAATATTTTAATGATTTTTTAAAATTTAAATTAGAAACAATCTTAGTTTACATGTCAATCCCAGTTATCCTCCCTTGACCCCATCAGCTTTCTATCTCATCCCCTTTCTGCTTCCCAGGGAGAGTGAGGCCTTCTATGGGTTAACTTCAAGATTTGTCACATCATTTTGAGAAGACCTAGGCCCTCTCCCATGTGTCTAGGTTGAGAAAATATCCCTTTATGTAGAATGGAATCCCAAAGTCCATTTACACACTAGGGTTAACTACTGATCCACTATGAGAGGCCCCATAGACTGCACAGTCCTTGTAACTGACACCCACATTCAAGGGTTCTGGGTTTCCCAGCTACCAATCTGGGGGTCATGAGCCCCCCTTGTTCAGGTCAGCTCTTTCTGTGGGTTTCTCCAGCATGTTCTTGACTCTTAAGCTCATCACTACCCCTTCTCTGTAAGTGGATTCTGGGAGTTTGGCATAAAGATTAGCTGTGGGTGTTTGCTTCTGCTTCCATTAGCTGCTACATGAAGCTCTAGGATGGCATATACGGTATTGATCAATCTCATTATAGAGGAAGCACAGTTAAGGCAGCTTTTGTGCTATTGCTTAGATTCCTAACTGGGGACATCCTTGTAGATTTCTGGACATTTCCCTAGTGGCAGATTTCTCTTTAGACCTATACTGGCTCCCACTCTTATGATCCCTCTTTTCTTGCTCTCACTCAATCTTTGAGCTCCCTCATGCCCTCGTCTCCCTTCCTCTTTTCTCTTTCTCTTAATTCCCTCTCCCTTCCCACATGCTCTCTATTTGCTCAGGAGATTTTGTCCCTTTTCCCTTCTCTGGGAGAGCATATATGTCTCTCTTAGGGTCCTCCTTATATCCTAGCTGGTTTCCTGGCAGTGTGAATTATAGGCTGGTAATATTTTGCTCTGTGTCTAAAATCCATATATGAGTGAGTGCATACCATGGTTGTCTTTTTGTGACTGGGTTACCTCACTCAGGATGGTTTCTTCTAGTTCTATCCATTTGCCTGTGAATGTCAAAATTCCATCCCCCTCTCCCACTGCGTAAATATGCCACATTTCCTTTATCAATTTTTCAGTTGAGGGACATCTAGGTTGCTTCCAGGTTCTAACTATTACAGATAATACTACTATGAACATGACTGAATAGATGCCCTGGTTCTATGAATGTACATATTTGGGATATATGCCTAAGAGTGGAATTGCTAGGTAATGAGGTAGACTGATTCCTGTTTTACTGAGAAAACTGATTTCTAACATGGCTGCAAGAATTTGCTCTCCCACCAGCAGTAGAGGAATGTTCCCCTTTCTCTACATCCTCTCTAGCATAGACTGTTATTGGTATTTTGATTTTAGCCATTCTGACAGGAGCAATATGGTACATCAGAGTTGTTTTAATTTTAATTTCCCTGATGGAAATGATGTTGAATACTTTCTTGTGTGGCTTTCAGCTTTTTTAACTTTCTCTAGTGAGAATTCTCTGTTTAGTTTGGTTTTTAATTGGAATATTTGGTGTTTTGGAAACTAGCTTCTTGAGTTCTTTGTATATTTTGGAAATCAGCCCTCTGTCAGATATGGGGCTGGTGAATATCTTTTTCCATTCTGTGGGCTGCTGTTTTGTCTTGTTGACTGTGTGCTTTGCCTCACAGAAGATTCTCAGTTTCAGCAGGTCACATTTATTAATTGTATATCTCAGTGTCTGTGCTACTGGTGTTATGTTCAGGAAGCAATCTCCTGTACAAATTCATTCAAGGATACCTCTCATTTTCTCTTCTAAGAGTTTCTGTGTGGCTAAGTTTATGTTGAGGTCTTTAATCCATTTGGACTTAAGTTTTGTGCATGGCGGTAGATATGGCTCTCTCTGCAGTCTTTTACATGCCAGCATTTAGTTATGCCAGCACCATCTGTTGAAGATACTTTCTTTTTTCCATTGTATAATTTTAGCTTCTTTGTAAAAAATCAGATGTTCTAGGTATGGGGGTTAACATCAGGGTTTTCAATTCAATTCCATTGGTCTTTTTGTCTGTTTTTCTGCCAATACCAAACAGTTTTCAGGACTATAGCTCTATAATAGAGCATGAAGTCAGGGATGGTAATGCATACAGAAGTTCCTTTATTGTACACGGTTATTGTTTATTCTGAGTCTTTTGTTTTTCCACACAGAGTTGAGTATTATTCTCTCAAGATCTGTGAATAATTGTGCTGGGATTTTGATGGGGATTGCATTAAATCTATAAATTGCTTTTGGCAAGATTTTCATTTTTACTATGTTGGTCCTACCTATCCAAGAGCATGGGAGATCTTTCCTTTTTCTGGTATCTTCTTGAATTTCTTTCTTTAAAGACTCAAAGTTATCTTGTATAGTTCTTTCACTAGTTTTGTTAGCATTACCCCAAGATATTTTATGTTCTTTTTGGCTATTGTAAAGGTTGATGTTTCTCTGATTTCTTTATCAGCCCATTTATCGTCCTCATATAGTAGGGCTACTGATTGTTTTGAGTTAATCTTGTATCCTGCCACTTTGCTGAAGGTGTTTATCAGCTCTCAGAGTTCCCTGGAAGAGTTTTTCAGGTCACTTATATAAACTATCATATCATCTGCAAATCATGACAGTTTGACTTCTTCCTTTCAAATTCATATCCTCTTTATCTTCTTTTGTTGACTTATTGCTCTAGCTAGAACTTCAAGTACAATATTGAAGAGATGTGCAGAGAGTAGCCATCCATTCCTTGTTCCTGATTTTGGAGGAATCAGATTGGGTTTCTCTCCATTTAGTTTGATGTTGACTGTTGGTTTGCTCTATATTGCTTTTCTTATGTTTAGGTATATTCCTGTTACCCCTGATCTCCCCAATTCCTTTATCATGAAAGGTGTTGGATAGTGTCTAATGCTTTTTCAGCATCTAGTGTGATGATCATGTGGTTTTTCTTTTTCAATTTGTTTATATGGTGGTTTATATTGATAGATTTTCATGTGTTGACCCATCCCTTCCTTCCTGGGATGAAGCCTAATTGATCGTGGTGGATGATTTTTCTGATGCATTTTTTCAATTCAATTTGGCATTTTATTGCATATTTTTCATCAATGTTCATGAGGGATGTTGGTCTGTAGTTCTCTTAGCTAGTTATGTCTTTTTGTGGCTTGGGTACCAAGGTAATTGTAAAAAAGAGTTTGGCAATGAAACTTCTGCTTCTATTGTATGAAGCGCTTTGAGGGTATTGATATTAGCTGTTGTTTGAATTTTTGGTAGAATTCTGCACTGAAACCATCTGGCCCTGGACATTTTTTGGTTGGGAGACTTTTGATGACTGCTTCTATGTCATTTGGGTTTATAGGTCTATTTAAATTGCTTATCTGTTCTTCAGTTAATTTTGGTAAGTGTTATATATCCAGAAAATTGTTCATTTCCTTTATTAATTATTATTATTATTATTATTATTATTATTATTATTAATGTCTTGTTGATATTTTAGAAGAACCACCTCTTTGTTAAATTGACTTTTGTTTTGTTTTCTTTGTTTCTACTTTAGTGATTTCAGCCCTTAATTTGATTATTCCTGGCATTTACTGCACTTGGGATGAGTTTGTTTCTTTTTGTTGTAGAGCTTCTGTTGTGCTTTTAAATCTCTAGTGTTGTCTCTTCCATCTTTTATATTCTGTTGGTTATGCTTGCATCTGTAGTTACTGATTGTTTACCCAGATTTTCTATTTCCAGCACTCCCTCAGACTGTTTGTTTCAAGTCTTACCCTGCTTGCATTGTTCCCTTCATTTCTTTTCCTTTCTTTCTTCCTCTTTCTTGGCTTCCTTGGTTTCTTTAAGAAATTTGTTTATTTCTTGTGATTTTTGGTTTGTGTTTTCCTCTGATAGTTTTTTGTGTTTTCTTCCATTTCATAAGGGATTTTCTCTTTGTGGTTCTCTATCATCTTCTTAAAGTTGTTTTTAGGGTTGTTCTCTTTTGCTTCATCTTTGTTGGGATGCTCTGGTTTTGTTGGTGTGGAGACACTTGTGGCATCATATTGATCTTTCTGATGTTGAATATGTTCTTATACTGTCATCTTCCCATCCCTTCTTCCAGTGGGTTCTGGTGGTTATAGGTTTAAGGATATTTTCCAGTGGGTGCCAGCAGGTCTAATATTCAGATGTCTCTCCTCTTCACTTGGGTGGAGCACTGTGACATCACAGACTCTGGATGGGCTTGTCTGCTGGGATTGGTTCCCCCTATGTTCAGTCCCCAGGCCTCAGGAAGCTCTCAATGGGGCAGTGGAAGGCAGGCCAGAAACAGGCCATGCTTACCTCTTCCCATTGGTGGATACTTGTGTAGTACCACGTTGTTGGCAGACTCTGGATGACCTGATCTTCCAGAATGAGTTTACTTGTGCCCAGATCCCAGGCCTCAGACAGCTTTGTGCAGGGTCCTGGAAGGCAGGCTGTTGCTAACCTCCTCCTATGAGAGTAGGTAGACCTGCACTGCAATGTAGAGAGACTTTGGATGGCCTGGTCTTCTGGGACAGATTCCTCCATACTTAGTCCCAAGGCTTCAGGTGGCTTCCAGAATTGTTGATTTTTAATTGTCAGGAAAAGAGTGCATGGTGCTCTTCCAGATTACCCAAGTTTGAGAACCCCCACCCATATTGGGAAGCCTATAACCATTTTCTAACCTGTGCAAGCATCTGCACACATAGGGACACAAATACATACAAACCACACATGCAAACAAAAAATAAAAAAGTACCCTCAATTATTTGCTGCTTTGATTTTCTCAATTACAATTTGGAAATTGTCTTTAAGTTTTGCACAATAAATAGTCTCACACTGTCAAGAACTAAGCTGTCTCTTAATGTGCTTATTAAGAGTTTCAACTGTAAGACTCTGCTGTGATTCTTATACTTTCATCAGGTCAGAATGACTGTCATCATAGCAGGATTCATGGTAGCATGCGACAGAAATAGTTCTAAATCCAAATTGACAGGAAGCAGGAATTGAAAGAGATATTGGGCCTGGCTTGAGCATTTGAAAACTTAAAGCTCATTTCCAGTGACACACTTCCCCTAATAAGGCTATACCTACTCCAGAAAGACCATACCTCCTAATCCTGTAAACCTGTCAAATTCCACTCCCTAGGAGCCTCTGGAAACATTTACATTCAAACCAACATAGTCATCTTACTTATCAATGGGAAAAGTTATGTCTTTAGGTTTTTGTTGTTTTTATTTCTTTTTTTGGGGGGGGTAGGGTTTCTCTGTATTTCTTTGGAGCCTGCTCTGTAGACCAGGCTGACCTCTAACTCACAGAGATCCGCCTGACTCTGCCTCTAGAGTGCTGGGCTTAAAGTCATGTGTCACCAACACCTGGCTATATCTTTAGTTTTGTGCCAAATATTACAGACTCTCCTACTGCAAAAACATACATAAAAAGAAATTACCAGGGTTTATTTTTATACCATAATTTAGAACACTGCAAGGCATGTTTTATTTCTTTGTAAATAACTCAGCAAGCATCATGAACCATGCTTCCTGCTTTTGCCTTATTGTCTAACACCTGATAGGGCTGACCATCTTTACTATGCTTTGGGAAATTGTCATATTCCTTTTTAATGTTAGACCAGCTTTTGAACTTTTATTCACTTTCAGTTAACCATTCTTTTAATGTAAATTGCTTCCCTTCCTTCTTTAATTATTTTCTTCCCTTTCTGTCTTCAGTGTCTGCTTTTTAGGACATAATTCTTTCCCATTCAACAACTTTGTGTGCCCTGACAAATTTCTCTGGCTGCACATAAAATCTCTTGAATGGCACCAGCACATTCACAACTAACTGTTTCTTCTGTATCTTTAGGAGTCTGGGTATAAAACACACAGTGGAATCTCTTTCCACTCTGGCTTTCCCATATATTTTGATGTTAGTCAGTTTGTGCCAACTTGTAACATGATATAAATCACTTTCTTGGAAATAAAAACTGTCTTACCTACTTTATAATTATAACTTTTTAATTTGGCAGCTAACTTCATTGATTTGGTTTGAATGCAGGCAAAATTGATTGAGATTTGTGTTTTTAAATTGGTTTTCAGTCAAAGATAGAAGCTGACACTATTTCACTTCAGTAAGCAACATTCTATCCCCTAAGCAATTTAAACCAAAGGCTTCAGGCAAGTTGACTTTGCTTTTCATTATTCAAAAGTTTTCATTATGAGTATCATATTCACATAAATCAGTCTTGGTGTAAACTTCACCAGCATGCTCACTCATGTCTTTCAGAGAGATAAAATTCATTTCACTTTTTGATTCCTCAATGTTTTTTCTCTCATCTTTGTTAACTTGTTCTCTGGGTGTATCCACATTTGTAAATGTCATGTCAGTTCATCCCTCCTAGACAAAGAGGCACTACAACTCTACAGTTTCTTGTCTGTGTATGAACTAAATGCCATGGGTTTGATGATTACCTGAGAGGTAGTGAAAGAAAGGATGCTGGCAGTCTGTTCTTACGGTTAACTGGCTTTTCCCTGGTTGTGACACCACTGGTAGACAGAAGAACCAGCCATGAAGTTTTTACTTTACACAAATTCTTTAATCACTGTTAATGTGCTGTCTTTAAAATCTGAAGTTTTACCGAGGGTTGATACCATTTAACTATGGTGAAGGAATTTCATGCATGTAGGAGGAAGGTCAGACAAGAATGCCTATAGCTGACTGATAATTATCTCTTGTCAAGATGAATTTGATTTGTATAATTTCAGGTTCCCATTATGAAACAGTGTCCAAAACAAACAAACAAAATACCTGTACAGGGCTATTTGGATGAGCCCAGAGGGCATTTCATTAGACCCCCAGGTCCCCAAGATATGAGATAGCAATGTTTCACAACCTTGTCAGGTATGGTTGACATAAAATTTCCTTTATTCCCTTCTTCTAAATAGAGAAGAAATACAGACAGGGAAACAAAACAAAACAAAAACAAAAAACAAAAAAGAAAGAAACCAGAAAACTGAAAGAAAACCCCAAACTAAATGAAATAGAAAAAATTACAAATATGAGATATTTGTGTGGGTAGTAAAAGCTTCCCCTTCTCACAATGCAGGGTAGATCTGGTAGCCTTCAATTCTCATGTCTTGTTTCAGAGATTTAAAATACAGTCCTTCTTATTCACAAACTGATTTTTTTTTTTGAGACAGGATTTCTCTGTATTGCTTTGGAGACTGTTCTGGAACTAGCTCTGTAGACCAGGCTCACAGAGATCTGTCTGCCTGTATCTCCCGAGTGCTGGGATTAAAGGCGTGCACCACCAATGCCCAGCTACTGAATTATATCTTAAATTCTTTAGTTTTTGTTTTGTTTTGTTTTGTTTTCCTCTCATACCATCTATAGTCCCACTGTTTCAAGTGTATTCTGTTGTGGAATCCTGTTCTCTGGCAATAGCATGGTCATTCCTCTTGAAGACTCAGCAGCACAATTACCATAAGACACTCCCAAGATCAGGTCTATTAATATTTATTCATGGATGGGCTCTGGAGAATCCTGCTCTCATAGTGGAGACTTTTTTTGGCAATGTAGCTGCTTGTAAGTTACCTATGCCCTCATAAGGAACTCACCATTCACACTTCTGTAGGTAAACCCAGACAAGCCCACTTGTTCACTGAGGTGGTTGGGACAAATTAGCATTATTATTTTTTGAGCTTTCATTGGTGCACTACCTGGGGTGAACAGATGATTATTCACTCTTCTCTGGGAGGGTTAATACCATATCTATGCCTGGAAGAGTACATCACCCTGGAGCTTATCTAAAATATAGAAAGCCAGTTCTTAAATAAGACTTACTGGAGGATACCCATAATATACATATGCTTGTTCCAGTCTGAAAAGGTTCTCAATGGGAACTCAGTGCAGTGATTATCTTGTTTTAAGTTGTAGACAAACACTAACAAAACAATCAGACAGACAAAAGCCTTTGCATAGAGAAGGTATTAACCTACTTCAAGATCTCAAATTACTATAGAATCTTTCAACTACAGGAGAAACTAGAGTGCACATAAGTGTCCAGTGTTGCTAACTAACATTGTTCCTAAGCAGCAAGGCACTATATTTCCCACCTGTCCACCACCTCTGTGAATGTGTGTGAAGACAGTTTAGTTCGTTGTTCTTCTTGAAGCACCATTCTACCTAGTGATGTACTAATGTTAAGCATGTTTTCCTTTCCATGTTGTCACATAACATCTGTGAAGCACTTTTAAACTTTCTGGGTTTTATTTTTTAGTAGCTTTCGTTAGGCAGCAGAGCAGACATCATTATGCTTATGATACTAGCTAAGTTTCTGATTCAAAAATATCAAGTAAATGCCCAAGGCTCTGCCAACTTCGATGCTGCCTTGCTTTGTAGAGAGAGCATAGACTTCCCATTGGGGCTGATTTGCCTTTCAGGTGCCTGGAAAAGTCTTTCTTAAGACATTGGAGGGCTCTCTGCTTATCTTGTAAGAGTATGAGGGAGATACCAAAGACCCAGTTAGAATAGAATGTCCTAAAATGCCAGGGGCTCTAGGCCTCAGGCTGTGTGTCATATGCTCTTGGACAAAGAGGCCTTTTAGCACAGTGAGATGCCTGGCTAGTCCTCCCAAGACTTTTTCCTCTCCATCCCAGTTCTACTAAGCCAAGATACCTGATGGCTTCAGAGGTTGTGAGAGCAGCTCACTCTTCTTTCTCAGTTTGCTTCACATCTTCTCTCATACATGAATTCTTCCTACTCAAGGCTTTCCCAGGTACACCTGTGTTATGTAGCTAAAAAACAATATTTCACTATCCACTTGTCATAAGAAGTGCATGTGTAGCTATCTCTAAATGCTGTGTCTGCAGCACTTACGCCAATGTTCCCCATGTCCTGCTCTTTGAAATTGTATACTGTGTATGCCTGGCAGAATAGTTGGAAATTGGCCAATTAAAGTGTCTTGTTGGCAAGATGTTGAAACATGAATCGTTAGCAAGAGTGTTGCTCTTTTGACCCTTACCTCCTCTAATATATGATTAGAAGGCTATTTTTGTTCTGTCTTGCCTTATTTAGGCATATACTTCATGCTTCTGAAATTGTAATAATTTGGTGTGTCTGGCTAATGAATCTGTCAGCATATTAGAGCTGAGTTGAAAAGAAAAGGTTGTGTCAACTGCTCGTAGCTATATAAGCAACAGCAAGATGCTTTTAGTCACACCAAGAGACAGCAGCTATTGTAAACAGTCATCTGGAGAAATTTGCACAGTTCTTCTACACACAAAGACAGCCTACTGCAGTCCCTGACTCTGCTTGAATCTACCACTATATTTTGTGCTGAGCTCCTTTTGGAAACCCACAGGGCATTCTTCTAAATGAAAAGTAGACCCTTTATAAAATATCAGTCTTGTTTTCCCTCGAGACAGGTGTGTGCAAAGGCAGGCCAATTCTGTTGGTACTCTCATTGCATGTACAGCCTTGAGTCTCAGCGATTTGCCAGCAATATAACTTATTTACCTCCCTCCAAAAGACAAATTGTGTAGTTGGGCCACAGTTGGGATTCTGCAAGTGTTGCCTGAAAAATGTAGTTTGTTTCTGGCTTGAGTTTTGAGAGGTATTTTCTTATCATGGAATGTGCTATCTTAACCATTATTGCAATTATTAATAAATGTTTCAGGAAGCCAGGCCACTTCAGTATATCAATTGAAACAGTGGGTAGACAACATTCTATTTTAGACAATCCATAAATGAGCTTGTTTTGATTCGTGATGGTCAGAAACTGATGTAGGATGAACCATAAACCTTTTAGGTCCTTGTCTCTTTTACAAGATCAAAAACCAATATGTACAGGGAGGAACAGGTGAGAATTTATCATCTCAAGCAGAACTTTTTTGAGTAATTGTTTTGTGTTTTTCACTGATCTCTAGATAAGTAAAAAGAGACTATTCAAAGTGCTGATAGTTGGGGTAAGCCGTCTGTATTGTTGTTAACAAGGCCCATTGGATTCTGGTGTTTTGGGTTGCAGCTCTTGAGTGGTCTGTTCACTCACACACTTACTCACTCTTTCATATGCTGGTTGATTTACAAGTCATCACATAATCTTTGAACTTACTTCACAAAGCAATTTCCACCCTCCAATCAAGACTAGTTTTTCTACTGTACCATCTTAAATATCAAAAGTTTTCTTAAATAACTAAAATTGCATAGGTATTTATGTGTGGATTTCTTGTTTCAAAGATGAGATACTATAATAAGTTTGTGCTTATGGTTCTAAACTTTACGAAGTTTGAGTACTGAGAGGTCAATGCTAAGAATCATAGAGACATATCTTATGATTGTCAAGGGACAGAGACAATCAGGAGTGTAATCTCCAGTGCTACATCAATCTGCTATTAAGCCCCTGAATGAGGCTCACTGTCTCAAAAAATCATCATGATAAACAATAAGATGCTTAAAGCATTGCATTACTGGGTTCTCAGAGAAATCCCAACTTCCTTGAGTTGGGTTATATAGAGGTTCCTGTGATCACAGGTATGTATCAGAGAAACCAGAAATTTTTGACACACTGGCTTTCCTCTTCAACAGAAGGGATGTGCATACCTGTTTTCCACCCAGAAGTATGGGTGTGGATATGTTTAATGACCTTGTGATCATTTGCTATTGTGTAGAGTCAGGCTTTAACTCAATCACCCAGACTTTTGAGCATTGTTTCTCAGTCAATTGAATACATGCTTCTGAAAGAGTCCCAAGTTTTTGTAAAAGAGATTTACTATTATGCTTATTACAGACCCATTCTCCCTGGATCCTTACCCACAGCACCATTTCTCAGTGGAACCCATTCTTGTGGAAGATATTACAGATACTTTGAAAAAGACAGGTGCTTTGCCAAGAAGTTTTGATATAGTCATGCCTTAAGCTTTGTTGTGATAATTGTCACGAAGAAACTTTTTTTTTTCAAAGTTGTCCTGTGCTTAAATTGTAAAAAATAGACTGCTCAGTGTCAGACTTCGTAAAGTTGAGCCAGCCTGGCTAACTAAGCTGTGCTGAACCGTGTTGCCTTTTATAGTTCATTTACTCACTGGTCCATATCATTTGGATGAACTCTTGCAGGTTTATCTACAAATTCCTGCAAAGAGCTATTTTTCTCAAGATTGTGCCAAGGGATTGACGTGTACTATCTGATGTCATTTCTAGAGTGTCACGGCCACCCATGTGTCCATCAGCATTCAGGCAAAATGCCTAATCATCCCAGGGACTTATGCACATGCCCCACTTGGCTATGTAATCCCTGTGTGGCAGTGGCTACATAAGGCCCCATATGCATTCATTAAGTGACCTTTAAACACAGATACTTCCAATCCCCCTATTTTGACCTCTGCTTTTCTTCCACAAGGGCCTGTGCATAACCCCTCTCCCTGCTTTTTATTAAGAAAACTCTTAAGTGGATTTTGTTGTATACCATTGTGGTTGTTCCAGAGAATGGTAAATAACACTACCTCAAAAACTCATCATCTTTAAGGAAGCACACCAAGTAGTGAATTTTTGTTAGCACTTTTGTAGAAAATTTGATCTTATTAATCCTCCTCTTCTTACTCTTCTTCCCTCATCTGTATCTTCCTCTTGCTGATACCCTTCTACATCACTTTTGTGTGATAACAACCCTGAGATATTTGCCTTCATATCATGTGAACTTCCTTACCCTTTCTTTTTTCCTTTTTATGACCTGAAACTCTTAACACATATTCTCTCCCCCCCCCTCTCTCTCTCTCTCTCTCTCTCTCTCTCTCTCTCTCTCTCTCTCTCTCTCTCTCTCTCGCTCTCACACACACACACAAAGTAAACTCTAAGATTTACATATGAGAGAAAATGTATTTGTCTTTCTGAGTTTCTGAGTAGTTGATTTTATTTAACAAAATGGATTCCAATTCCATCTGCTTTCCTGAAAATGTCATGATAACAGTTTTCTTTATATTTGAACAAAATTCTATTGTGTATATGCATCACATTTTCTTTACCCATTCATCTGTTGATGGGCCTCATTTTTCAGGTTTCATTTTTTTAAAAACTGTGAACAGTGCAGCCATAAACATGGGTGTGCAAGTGTCTTTGTGGGGGGATTTAGAATAGCTTGGGTATATATCAGAGGGATTAGCTTTCCCATTGAGTTCTTCATAGATACATTAATAAGTGCTTTTAATGGAGTTGGGATTCAGATACCCTGTTTCCTTATCTAAGCAAGTATCCTTTCCATCTTGCTCATTTTTAGTCCATACAGCACAAACATGATCTTGCAATGAAATCTCATTTATCTGATCAGTACACTTAATTTAGAGATACAGAACAAATTTGTTGACTAAATCAAAATTCATGCTGTTAGACAAGGTTGTTTTATTGCTTCTTAAGAGAATTTTGAGAACAGTGCTTATAGTGCATCTAGTGAGGATGTATTGGTGTTTAGGTTTTATGTTATTTTCTTTAAAACGTGTGTGTGTGTGTGTGTGTGTGTGTGTGTGTGTACATGCACACCTGCACATATATATAGGTTCATGTGTTTATGGAAGGACAACTTTGATGCCATCCACAGTAATATCATCCATCTACTTTGAGACAGGGTTTCTCATTGGACTGGACCATACCAATTAGACCAGGTCATAGAAACAGGAGATGCTCCTTTCTCTGCTTCTCAGTTCTGGATAGTCTCATGTCCAGCTTTCTGTGTCAGTGCTAGGAATCAAACTTAGATTTTTGTGCTTGCAATCAAACATTTTCCCAACTAAGCCTTAACTGGCCCCTTTATTATCCCTTATGTTCAAAACCAGTTATCAGACTTTGTCACAATAATGGGCACAGGGCATGTGTAAAGACAATGATGGTGCAGTTTCTAGTAAATCACTGTTTTATTAAAACGGAACTAGACCATTTGCCTCTTCTTCTCTCCTTTTCTGCCTCTCCCAATTGTTTGTGATTTTTAAGGAAAGAAAGCTCTGAGCATAACAGCTATATATGAGAGGGGCCAGGGGATAGAATTAATTGATTTTCAAGCTATGGGGCACAAGGACATGTGAAGCCTACAAAGAAGAAAAGGTATATATGAATCACTCATCCAAAGCTGAGACATACTTGAGAAGAAAAAAAAACATCAAAACTATTGTAAATGTCCAGGCAAATGCCCCATGGGTAACAAGTCTAAAGCTTCAGGTAACTTGCTGAAGTGGAACTCACTGAAGCATATGAACAGGACAGAAACTTAGAGTAGGGAAGCCCCAATCTACTGCAAATGGAGGCTCTCTCTCTCTCTCTCTCTCTCTCTCTCTCTCAAAGTAAGACATCCTCTATTCAGCTTAGCTTCAGACAATACTTACATTTTCAGACAAATAAAGACTAAAAAAATCATAAATTTACCCTTCCTTTGGTGTCAGAAGTGGGATTGATAACTTTCACTTAAAACTTAACAAAAGCTTAAAAAATATTTTTTAGAAACAAAAGAACAGAGACAAGCAAGACTTCTTGGTGGCTGGGGGGGGGGAGGTGAACAAAGAGTGGGACCAGACCAGCTGTGGGGAAAACATACTCGTAACATTCCTGTTTTAATTCTTTAATTATTCATCAACTATTTATTGAGTTTATTCAAATACTTTTACCATATATATATATCATATATATAATTTTAATTTTATTTTACATATCGATCCCAGTTCCCTTTCCTTTCCTCCATCCCTCTTTCCCTCTCTCCCTCCTCACATGTACCTCAACCATCCTCCCCTCCCACCCAACCCCCCACTCCACATGTAGGGTGATATCATCCAAGAGGGGTCATCTACATGTGTCAAGTCATTTGAATTAAGGACTAGGACTTCTGTCCTGTCTCTATATTAAGGGAGTTTCCCTCCATGGGGGAATGTGTCCACAAGGTCCTTTTGTGCACCAGGAATATATCCTGGTTTCACTGTCTGAGGTCCCTTAGAGTCAGTCAGTCTTGTAGGTCTCTGGACATTTCTTTAGGTTCAGTTTTCTCTTCAGATCTATAATGGCTCCCTCTTTTATGCTCTCTCTCTCTCTCTCTCTCTCTCTCTCTCTCTCTCTCTCTCTCTCTCTTCTGTCTTCTATTCTTCCCCTGACTCAATCTTCCTAGTTCCACTTTCCTCTCCTCCCCTTCTCTTTTTTCTAGTTCTCTCTCCCCTCATTGCCCCACCACTCCCCATGTTCTCTGGTGAACTTATCTCTTTTACCTTCTAAATATCATATCAGTTGGATATGTTTTTTAGTGAAAGTGACCATCTGTTGGACATTGTGTTAATTTACTATTAATTTGGATGTATCTGTGTGCACCCTTCATCCAACAATTTTATTTTTTGTCTGACCATACTGCCTCAGAGAAATCTCCTTCAAAGCCAAGTCTACTTATTTACTCACTGTGGAATATTCAGTGCTTTAAAACAGTTAGCCACCTTCTGGACTGTTAGGCTCCCTTTAAGGATTAAAGGATTAGGCTCTCCAAGACCTCTGTTCTCTTTATGGCTCTCATTGGCTCCTCTGCCCCAATGTAAAGAGACTTTTCAGAACATGTAGATTGTCTACTTTCTTACCCAAGTGACCTTGCTCTGGAGGTTCAAGACTTTAAGACACTGAATAGATATTAGTTGGATAACAAATGTCTCCTTTGTACCAGGGAATGTATAAAGCACAGGCAATGAACCCTTACTGGGAGATTATGTGTGCCACAAGCTCAAAGCCTAGATCATAAGGTAAGGGCTTGTCTCATTTTATCATGACACCTTTAGTGAAGCATATGATAGAACTGTGAGGAAAACCAGTTTAGGAGCACTGATGGCCAAGGAGAAAAGACATTAACTGAACTTTGAAATACAAGAAAGGAGAACACCCGAGAAGGCCAGCAGAGGCGGGTGAAGGGCAGGCCCACAGAAATAATGACTCATGGAACCTGTGTAAATCAAGTTATGGACAGACAGGACACACCCATCACATATCATTAAAGGTCGAATGCAAACTAACTTCTATCAGCAAAGGGACTGTAATCTGATTCTCAGACCCAGTTCTGACCTATGCAATAATCTTTGAGAAAAATACCACGCCCTCCAAGAAAGTCCAAAGAGAGTTTGAACTCACTTTAGCCAATCCCTGAATACTGTACAGGTGATTTGATACTTTGATAAAACTGGAATTTTAATTTTCTTGTATGTTCCATGTTGATATACAAAAAAAATGAACCTAGTGTCTTTTACAATAAATCATTCCTTAAACTTTACAAATTATAGGAGACAATTGGAAACTGGGCTGTTTTTTTTTTATTAATTAGTCTTGGCTTGGGTGTACAACATGGTCTGCAAGCTCATATCTTTACCTCCATGATTTCACCTTTGAGATAAAACATCCTTTCTTGGTACCCTGACTCAGAGAACTTGGTTCTGCCATGTTTTGCCATTTCTACATCCTATGCAGTTGTTAAAAGTACTGACTCTGGGGCTTGGGATATCAGTTAGCAGTAGTATACTTATCTAGCATGTACAAGCCCTTGGAATCACAACCCAAAACACACACACATACACACATACACACACACACAAAGGGGAGACAGAGGGAAGGAGAAAAGAAAGGAGGGAGGGTGGGAGAGAGAATTAGGCACTTACCCCAAAGCTTTTTAAGTTCTTTATTTGTAAGCTTTCTTTTTATTTATTCTTGTGTCCTTTACATCATGCATCCCAACCCCTCCTATTACCCATCCCCTCACATTCATCCTCTGCCGCTGCACCCCCCAATAAAACATAATAAAATTTAAGAGAAAAAAGTTTTTTAAAAAAAGGAAGGAAAAATCTTGTCATGGAAGCTTCAGTATGACACAGTGAGTTATGCAGTAATACTCTTTATTCAAATATCTTTATGTGCAGGTGTTCCTCATAAAGAATCTTTGGTCTGGTATGTGGTCCCTGCTCTACATAATACCATCTATGCTGGGTCATCACTGGGACTCTTCCTAGATATCCTCTTGTTGCCCTGTGTTGTAGAGATTTTGCAGCCCTGGGTCTTTTGGACCAATATCTCCTCCCCATACTTCAGCAGATCAGAGATGGGGTACCCCCCATACTTCAGCAGATCAGAGAATAAGCCAGCAGAGAACCCAAATTCTGGGCCTGGGTAGTTGCAGGATTGGTCAGTTTATCACATCTCCCTCACTTTCACCACCAGAGTCCACCACTATTCACCACCTGCCTAGTTCATTGCTTGTACTGATGGGCAAGAGGTGGGTGGGTCCAGTTCTCCTGCTTTTATGTCTGTAGGGTTAGTTCTTCCACACCTATACCTTAAGGGCTAGCTCTACTGTGTTGCCAAGGCAAGTTGTAGGGACCACTTCTCCAAGTTCTACAGTTGATGAGGGACAGAGACAGCTCTTCTGTTCTCATGAGCTCAGGCCCAGCTCACCCCCTGCCTCAGGCATTGATGGGTTGGTGTGGGAGGCATCTCTCCTCAACCCATGCCACCACATGGCGAAAGGTCACACATACCATTGCCAACAGGGCAGCTATACTATGCTGTCCAGGTGAGGTGCTGAGTTCACTTTTCAGAGTTAGCTCCCTCATCCATGTGGCAAGGTCAAGGGGAAAGAGGGCACCTTTCTGTCCCCTCACTACCACATGACAGATGAATGGTGTGCAGCCAGTTATGTTGCCCTCATACCCTCAGGGCTATCTTATCCTCACTTCTACCAACAGGTTCAGCTTTACTCTGCTGCCTAGGTAAACACCAGGGTTCACTTTCCTGAGTGCTGTACCTGGGAAGGGGAAAAAGGTCAATTCTCTCATCTGTCACAGGCAATAAAGGGGTAAGGGGTAAGGAGAGGCATCTCTCCTCCACTTACATTGCCATGTGACAGATGAGTAGAGTAATGGCGACAGCTTTTTGAGGTTCACAACTTTGGAGCTGGCTCACCCCTGCCTCTGCCAAACAGGGTTAGCTATATTGTGCTGCCCAGGTGACATGCAGTACTTGTTGTCCCAAGTACAAAAACCAATTTCTAAGCCTGTCTCTACCGCTTATGAGATGAGACCATAAACAAAGTACTTAAACTGTTGCTTCAATTTCTAGTGGAAAAAATACCAACATGCAGTTTTACAAGGTTCAAACAAAGCAATATATAGTTTTTTAAATTTTATTTATTTTTATTATTATTATTATTTTTCTTTTACATGTCAATCGCAGGTCCCTCTCCCTCCCTCCTTCTCTCCCTCTTACCCTGTCTCCCCCCCTCACATGCACCCTGCCCTGACCACCCTCCCCTCCCAGCCCACCACCCCTATTCCACATGTAGGACTATGCTATCCAGGTGGGGTCATGTAAGTCTGTCAAGTCATTTGAAGTAGGGACTAGGACTTCTCTCCTGTCTCAAAGTTAATGGAGTATCCCTCCATGGGAGATGTGTCCACAAGGTCCTTTTGCGCACCAGAAATACATCCTGGTTCTACTCTCTGAGGTCCCTTAGATTTCTCAGTCCTTCTAGCTGAGACCCATATTCAGGGGGTCTGAGTCAGCACCATGCTGGATTCCCAGCTATCAATCTTTGGGGGCCCATTAGCTCCTCCTTGTTCAGGTCAGCTGTCTTTACATGTTTCTGCAACTTGGTCTTGTCCTCTCTCTCGCTGCATCTGGATTCTAGTTCGACTCAGTGTTTAGTTATGGGTGTTTGCTTTTGTTTCCAACAGGTACTAGATGATGGCTACATTATAGTGGATAAGTTAGTTGTTGATCTCATTGTCAGGGAAGGACATTTATGATTTATGGTAGCCTTTCCATGTTTTCTCAAATTGTTAGTTGGAGTCAGTTGATGGGAGATGTTATTCTGTATATATGTTTCTCATACTGGTTAATAAAGCCCTGTTGGCCAATAGAAAACTAGATAGGTGGGGCTAGGAGACTAAAAGGAGGAAAAAGGAAGTAGAAGGAGGAATTGAGATGTAGCCCAGAGAAGAAGCAGGATGCCTGCCTCGGCTCCCTGATAAGACGACCACATGGAAATACTTAGATAAGTAGAAATGGGTTAATAATTAAGACAGAGCTAGCCCATAAACAATAATGGTAACTGGCCAACAGGATTATATCAAATACGGAGTCTCTGAGTGTTATTTGGGGCTCATGTGGCGGCGGGATGGAGCCGGCGGGAAGGAACAACCTGCCATAACATAATGGTGTCAGAAGTGGGATTTGAACCCATGCCTCCATTCGGAGACCAGAACTGGGATTGAGAACTTTCAATTAAAACTTAACAAACGCTTAAAAAATAGTTTTTAGAAACAAGGGAACAGAGACTAGCAAGACTTCTTGGTAGCAGCATTTTCTCGGTTGGATTTGTTTTGCTGTACACAGAGATTTGCATGGCTCCTTTAAGGGAGGTTTCCAAAATTAGCATAAGTGGCAAAAAACTGCCTTGCTTTTAAAGAGCTCTGCTAACAATTCATTGGTGTGTACAAGAGCTGCAATGAAGGTTTACACTGTGTTTTAAAAAAATACGCTGGCTTGGGAGAGAAAAAAGAAACATGATACAATGGTTTAAAAAGAAAAAAGAAAGTAAAATGGATGGATGTGGTGGCGCATGCCATTAATCCCAGCACTCAGCAAACTGAGGCAAGCAGATCTCTGTGATTTCAAAGTAAACCTGGTATGCACTGAACTCCAGGACAGATAAAAGTTACACAGAGAAACTCTGTCTCAAAATATGTAAAAATAGAAGTAGAAGAAATAGAGTAATAAAAAAAGTCACATAAAGATGGAAAACACAGAGAAATTTTGGATACTATACACGATTCTGTTGTCTTTAAATTATTTGATTGCTGAGAAAAAAATAACTACTGATAAAAGAAATTAATTCAATTTATATATTTTAAAAATGCTTTGACTCCAAAATTTAAGCCTAAGGACAAGACACTGGGGAAAAGGATTTCTATTTTTGTTTCCACAGAAAATGAAAAGCTATGGGTTCTTTCCAGACTTATGTGGTTTGATCAAGCCAGACCCCCTGAAACAGCTCCCCAGGTGATCCAACATTCAAAGCAGTTGAGACAAAGCCTTACAGACTACTACAGCTAAGATTTCTACATCTTCTTTGGACCCCTATGACAGCGCTCTCTACCAGCAGGAAGTAGCTTGGAAAGAACTACACCCAAATTCCCAAATATTGTTTATAAATGTTTGTTTTCATTTAAATGGACTTGGGTATAAATGGCTATAACCACAAACAATCATTTTAAAGGTAAAAAGGGAATATGGTATAGATATGAATACTTTGCTTTGAAATGGATTTTCTTTTATTGATACAATTTAAGGTCAATTTTGTGATATGTATATTTCTCCTCTTGTTTAGGTATTGTGCTTATGTAGCTCATTGGAAAATGTAATGTATAATTTAGTACAGATTATAGAAAGTTACCTGTGGGAGTTAAGTTAGTTAGGATTTCTAGATATGCAGAGATGTATTGGAGATGAATAGGCATTCTTCAAACCTTTCAAAGACCTACAGAATATGGCATTTAAAATGGTTTAGGGTTTTTCTTGACAGTGAGGCACAACTGCTCCTGGTAACACCACCTACAGAAGAAAGGAAGATGGACATCGAAGAAACACATTATGGAGTTTGCTTCTAATATGGCAAGACTAGCCATTTCGACAAGATACTGCTCTTGTCTACACTGACTATATGTTGAATAAACAGGATGTGCAAGACCCACAGAAAGATGACTGCTGATGTAAGATGGACATTGCTACAGGATTCCTGCTTCATGGAAGAGGCTGCCAGACAGCCAGACATTCTACAGGACACAGAGAAAAATGACTGACTAACTGCCATTACAGATGGACAGTTAATGTTTCCTGCTTTGTTGAGGAGTCTGGAGACACACTATGGCCTATGGGCTGAAGATGGAACATTACAGAAGAATTTCAGGTGACTGACCAGGCAATCAGTTGTCTTTATCATTTCTAGAGTTTATATATTATCGTTCTGTGGTCTTTGATGGAGTTGAAGACAGGTAGTTATGGTTACAGTTTTCCTGAATTAGGATTAAAGATAAGTTACATACAGGAGTTTAGACTCACAAAGATAGGATAGATGATATTTTCTTTAAGTCTTACAAAATGTTAATGGACTAAATATTGTTAACTGTAATTCTTATTTGATAACTGTTGTATGGTATATTTTGCTATGTTAAGGTTAAACCCCTTCTTTTACTTTAGACAGAAAAGAGGAGATGATGGGAGATGTTATTCTGTATATATGTTTCTCATACTGGTTAATAAAGCACTGTGGCCAATGAGATAGCAAGATAGGTGGGGCTAGGAGACAAGGAGGAAAGAGGAATTGGGAAGGAGTAGTCAAGATGTAGCCTGGGGAGGAAGGAAGACGCCTGCTACGGCTCCCTGATAAGACGACTACGTGGAATTACTTAGATAAGTAGAAATGGGTTAATAATTAAGACAGAGCTAGCCCATAAACAATAATGGTAACTGGCCAACAGGATTATATCAAATATGGAGTCTCTGAGTGTTATTTGGGGCTCATGTGGCGGCGGGATGGGGCCGGCGGGAAGGAACAACCTGCTGTAACAGTCATTCTTGTAGGTATCTAGACCTTTCTTTAGGTTCAGTTTTCTCTTCAAACCAATAATGGCTCCCTCTTTTATGTTCTCTCTCTCTCTCTCTCTCTCTCTCTCTCTCTCTCTCTCTCTCTCTCTCTCTCTCCTGTCTTCTATTCTTCTATTCCTATCCTGACTCAATCTTCCTAGTCACATGTGCTTTCTTCTCCTCCCCTTCTCTTTTTGCTTCTCTCTCCATCACTGACCTCCCCACTTCCCATGTGCCCTGGGGGACTTGTCCCTTCCCTCTTTTGTGAGGGACCTTAAATGAATCTCTTAGAATACACCTTGTACTCTAGTTCCTCTGGTGGTGTGAATTATAGGCTGGTGATCCTTTGTTATAGGTTTAAAATCCATAGATGAGTGAGTACATACCATGATCCTCTTTTTGTGACTGGGTTACCTCATTCAGGATGGTTTCTTCAAGTTCCATCCACTTGGCTGCAAATTTCAAGATTCCATTATTTTTTTCTGCAGAGTAGTATTCCATTGTGTAGATGTGCCACATATTTATCCATTCTTCAGTTGAGGGACATCTAGGTTGCTTCCTGGTTCTTGATATTACAAATGATTCTCTTATGAACATAGTTGAGCACATGTCTTTGTTGCATGGATGTGGATCATTTGGGTATATGCCTAAGAGGGGGATTGCCAGGTCCTTTGATAGCCTGATTCCCATTTTCCCGAGGAACAGCTATAGTGATATCCAAAATGGCTGTACGAGTTTTCACTCCCACCAGCAGTGGAGGAAGCAATATATAGTTTTATAGAACACATTTTACACTAATTTTTTTCTAAAATTTTATGTATTTATGTAATAGAATGTTTAGGCATATATCACTTTGTGTTTTTGTCTACACAAGTAATCAAAACCAAGGCTTTCTTTGTGCATGATGGAGAAACTCTACAACTGAGCTACATTTTTATCTGCCTTTATTAAACCTGAAAGGTATGGTCACAACAATTTAAATATAAGAGAAAGTATCATTTATACTTACTATTTGAATTGATTTTAGGTTAGACATTTATGTAAAGGGAGTTACTCAACAACTTATTAAACTTGAGTGAAATATTTCAAGGCTCTTAGAGGCAGTTATGGAGCTAAGGACTAAAGGAATAGGTACAAGAGAGGAAATAAGCCTTATGTATGGGCTGGTCACAACTGTAGGGTTCTCAGTTGTATATAGATTGTATTTGCAGCTAACACAATGGGTGATCACTGTGTGCCAATAATATACCAAGCAGCACTGGGGATCATTAGAGCATGGTTCTTGAGTAGTGGGATAATCAACACTACATGCATAGTGTTAAATGCTAAACTATGGTTAAAAGCAATTTCCTGGAGAGATTAGTTCCTAACATCAGAGTTTGTGAAAGCTCATTATTGTCAAGCTTGGATTGGGTTCTAATAGGAGTAGTATTTTAGGCACTGTTATGGTGGAAGTATATTCCAAAGAATAGGAAGACAAAAACCAGGCTACAGGAAGATCAGATAACTTTTCTACAGAATTTTGTAAAGTCACAATTGTTTGCAGTCTTTGTAAAAACATAATGTACACTATGAAATCTTGACTCATATATCTTCTTCTTAGCATACACCCTGTTTCATTTGTCCTTTCTCTCCCCTCAAGTTTATGCTTTCTTAACATAAAGACTGATTTTAATTCTCTTTTAACAGGAAACATTTGGGAGCATGAAAACTTTTTAAATGGCATAGTGCCTATGGATTTTTATCCCTTCCTTTAAACACAATGCATTTCTGTCCCTGGGGTTCAATAATGATTCCTTACTGATGATAAAACTGTTGCTTAGTACAGACATGGACCAGGCACACCACATCACTGCACATGCTTGCTCAGAGAGCAGTGTCCCCAGTGAAGCTGAAACAGAAAGCTCAAATCCCGTGTTCCTTATAGTATAGCTCCTTAAATGTTGTATTTGGTAACGGTTTTCTTCTCAACTGTGCAATACAGTAGCTAGTGCATCTCAAGTGGACTGGTGTTTTTGAGTTGTGTACACTGAGCTAGATGCTAAAGATTTAGTGTTCATATTTTTGAAAGGAAAAAATGATGGGTAAGTGGGAAAAATAATCCACTTCTGGGAGAATCCTTAACAAGAAAACAGGTTTACTTCTGGGAAGAACCAGGTTACTTTTCTTTCACTTGATCCTTTCTAGTACAAGCTTGTATACCCTGTGCTATTTACATGTAAAGCTTTATGTATGAGAAATTTTATAAGAAACATACTTAAATGAGCACAGAAAAAGTTGGATTGAGTTTCTGCGAGTCTAGACCAAAAATAAAATACTGAGGAAAATAGTGTATTATTTGTCAAAACCTGTTAGCATTTACTTGACTACTTAAAACAGCATTCCATGTCCCATAGTATAGTGGTTTATAATTTGTAAAATATTTATTTCTGCTCTCTCTTGTTTGCATACTGTAAACATTCAAGGGACAGTGGATAGGCAGAGATTTTACCCTCATTATTAAAGGGATGAATTGAGGCACAGACTGTTAGTAGGTAAATGGAGCTGCAAAGGCCTATAACTTAGATTCTTGTTTTATTTTTTTTAGATTAATTTTATTTTAAAGTGTGCGTGTGTGCGTGTGTAATGCAAATGAATATGGGTGCCATTGAGTCCAAGGAGGGTGTCAGATCCCTTAGCATTGAAATCACAGGTGGTTTTGGACCACTTAAATGAATGTTGGAAACTGAGCTCAGGTCCTCTGCAAGAGTAGTAAGCACTCTTCATCCCCAAGTTATATATCTAGCCCCAACTTTGATTTTCTTATTTAAGTTCAGGTCCATTTGTCATACTGCCTTTTGGTTGATAACAAAACCCCTTTCCTAAGACTTCTGAGAAATCCTTCCTGCCATTGGTAGGAGAGACTCTCCATCAAGGTCCTATAGAATTCATTGTGTAAACCACAAAAGGAAGACACCAGGAAATAATCAATTTGAAGGCTGAAATCAATAAAATAGAAACCAGGAAAACAATACAAAAAATCAATGCAACAAAGAGTTGGTTTTTTGAGAAAATCAACAAGACAGACAAACCCTTACTCAAACTAACAAAAAAGTAGAGAGAGAACATGCAAATTAACAAAATCAGAAACGAAAAGGGGGACATAACAATGGACACAGAGGGAATCCAGCCAACTTTTAGGTCATACTTTGAACACCTGTACTCCACAAAATTTGAAAATTCAAAGGAAATGGACAAATTTCTGGATAACTATCACTTACCAAAATTAAATCAAAAACAGACAAACAACTTAAATAGACCTATGACCCCCAATAAAATAGAAGCAGCCATCGAAAGCCTTCCAAAAAAAAAAAAAAAAAAAAAAAGCCCAAGGCCAGATGTCTTCATAGCAGAATTCTTCCAGAAATTCAAGGAAGACCTAATTCCAATACTCCACAAATTGTTCCACACAATAGAAACAGAAGGCTCATTACCAAGCTCATCCTTTGAGGCCACAATCACCTTGGTACCCAAGCCTCACAAAGATACAACTAAGAAAAAAAACTACAGACCAATATCCCTGATAAGCATCAATGCAAAAACACTCAATAAAACTGGCAAACCTAAACCAGGAATACATCAGAGAAATCATTCACCGTGACCAAGTAGGCTTCATTCCTGGGTTGCAGGGATGGTATAACATACGAAAATGTATCAACATGATCCACCATATAAACAAACTGAAAAAGAAAAATCATATGATCATCTCCCTAGATGCTGATAAAATTCAACACCCTTTCATGATAAAGATCTTGGAGAGATCAGGGATAACAGGATCATAACTAAACATTATAAGAGCAATATACAGTAAACCAACAGCCAATAGCAAACTGAATGGAGAGAAGCTTAATGCGATTCCTCTAATATCAGTATCAAGACAAGGCTGTTCTCTATATATCTCTTCAATATTTTACTTGAAGTTCTAGCTAAAGCTATAAGACAACAAGAGGAGATCAAGGGGATCCAAATTGGAAAGGAAGAAGTCAAACTGTCTCTAATTCCAGACGATATGATAGTTTACATAAGTGACCCAATAAACTGTACCAGGGAACTCCTACAGCTGATAAACACCTTTAGCAAATTAGCAGGATACAAGATAAACAACAAAAAGTATCAATAGACTTACTTTATTCAGACAACAAAGAGGATGAGAAAGAAATCAGAGAAACATCACCCTTTACAATAGCAATAAACAACATAAAGTATCTTGGGGGTAACACTTACTGAATATGTGAAAGACCTATATAATAAGAACATTGTGGCTTTAAAGAAAGAAATTAAAAGAGATACCAGAAAATGGAAATATGCCCCCATGCTCTTGGATAGCAATGATAAATATGGTAAAAATGGCAATCATGCCAAAAGCAATATACTGATTCAATGCAATCCTCATTAAATTCCCAGCACAATTCTTCACTGACCTTGAAAGGATAATAATCAACTTTATATGGAAAAACTAAAGACCCAGGATAGCCGATAAATCCTGTAAAATAAAAGAAATTCAGGAGGTATCACCATCCCTGACTTTAAGCTCTACTACAGAGCTATAGTTCTGAAAACAGCCTGGTATTGGCACAAAAATAGACAGGTAGACCGATGGAATCGAATCAAAATCCTGATATTAACCCACATACCTATGAACACCTGATTTTCGACAAAACAGCTAAAAAATACAATGGGGGGGAGCCTCTTCAACAAATGGTGCTGGCACAATTGGATGATGTGTGTAGAAGACTGCAGATAGATCCATGTCTATCACCATGCACAAAACTTAAGTCCTAATGGATCAAAGATGTCAACATAAATCCAGCCACACTGAACCTATTAGAAGAGAAAGTAGGCAGTACCCTTGAACAAATTGGTATAGGAGACTGCTTCCTGAACATAACACTAGTAGCACAGACAGTGAGATCAACAATTAATAAATTGGACCTCCTCAAACTTAGAAGCTTCTGTAAGGCAAAGGACACAGTCGACAAGACCAAACGGCAGCCCACCGACTGGGAAAAATTTTTCACCAACCCTACATCTGACAAAGGGCTGATCTCCAAAGTATACAAAGAAGTCATGAAACAAGTCAACAGAACACCAAATAACCCTATTAAAAATGAGGTAGAGAATTGAAGAAAGAATTCTCAATAGAGGAAATCAAAAAGGCTGAACAACACTTAAGAAAGTCCTCAACATCCTTAGCTTTCAGGGAAATACAAATCAAAATAACTTTGAGAAACCATCTTACTCCTGCCAGAATGGCTAAAATTAGAAACACCAATGACAACTTATGCTGGAGAAAGGGCAACACTCCTTCACTGCTGGTGGGAGTGCAAGCTCATACAGCCATTTTGGAGATCAGTATGGCAGTTCCTCAGGAAAATAGGAATTAGTTTACCACAGGATCCAGCAATTCCCCTCTTAGGTATATAACTAAATGATCCACATCTATGCAACCAAGTCATGTGCTCAACTATGTTCATAAGAGAATTTTTAGTAATAGCAAGAACCTGGAAGCAACCTAGATGCCCATCAACTGAAGAATAGATAAAGAAGATGTGGCACATCTATACAATGGAATACTACCCTGCAGAAAAAAAAATAATGGAATCTTGAAATTCATGGGCAAGTAGATGGAACTTGAAGAATCATTCCTGAATGAGTTAACCTAGTCACAAAAAAGGAACTTGGTATATACTCGCTTATATATGGATTTTAGACTTATAGCAAAGGATCACCAGCCTATAATTCCACACCACCAGAGGAACTAGGATACAAGGTATATTCTAAGAGATTCATATAAGGTCCCTCACAAAAGCAGGAAGGGACAAGTCCCCCAGAGCACATGGGAAGTGTGGGCACAGTGAATGGAGAGAGAACTAGGAGAAAGAGAAGGGATGAAGAGGAAAGCATGTGTGACTAGCAAGATTGAGTCAGGGTAGCAGTAGAAGACAAAAAAGAGATAGATATAATGATCATAAAAGAGAGAGCCATTATTGGTTTGAAGAGAAAACTGAATCTAAAGAAAGGTCTAGATACCTACAAGACTGACTCCAACTAACAATTTGAACAACTGTGGAAAACTACCATAAATGCCCTTCTCTGATAGTGAGATCATCAACTAAATATCTACCATCATGGAGCCCTCATCATGTACCTGTTGGAAACAGAAGCAAACACCCATAATTAAACACTGAGTTGAACTAGAATCCAGATTCAGAGAAAGAGGACATGACCAGGTTGCAGAAACACACAAAGACAGCAGACCTGAACAAGGAGGAGCTAACAGCCCCCCCCCCCAAACTGATAGCTGGGAATCTAGCATGGGACTGACTCAGACCCACTGAATATGGGTCTCAGCTTGAATGACTGAGCAGTCTAAGGGACCTCAGACAGTAGAACCAGGATGTATTTCTGGTGCACAAAAGGACCTTGAGGACACATCCCCCATGGAGGGATACTCCCTTAACTTAGAGACAGGAGAGAAGCCCTAGTCCCTAATTCAAATGAATTGATAAATTTACATGACCCCACCTGGATAGCATGTGGAATGGGGGTGGGAGGGTGGGAGGGGAGGTGGTCAGCATGCATGTGAATGGGGAAAGAGGGTAAGAGGAAGGGAGGCAGGGAGGGAGGGAGAAGGAACTGGGATCAACATGTAAAATTTTTAAATTATATTATTGTAATTATATATTGTAAATTATATATTGTAAAACAAACAAACATACAAAAAACTTAAAATATGGTAATACATGTGATCTTTTCTACCATTGGGAAAGTACAACCCATCTGGAGTTCATTACTCATGACAGGGTTGCTGACACTTGGTACTGCCAACACAGTGGTCTCTTACCACAAGCCTGATGCCAAGAACCCAGCCACCTGAGGAGAAAGACATACCTGCCCATCTCTCTATTTATGAACTGCAAAGTCTGTTAGGGCAATAAGGATTCCCTTGGATTGCACACAAATGGTAGAGCAAAGACACAGTCTGATTGATCTGGCTGCCTGAGATTTTGATAAAACCTTTGGTGACATTCCTGCTGAAACTTCAATGGGAGCCTGAATTTGTTTCCAGCTGAGTTGACATACAGTCTCTGTGTCTTATTACTTATGCATCATATAGCTCTGTCCTGAACCCTGGACATTTGTCTATTTAATTCAGTGCACACAGTATAACTATATTCATTCCATTCAGTTATTTGTTCAATCCTTGTGACTGGTCCATAAGGCCAATGCCTCATGTCCATTTGGCAGTGAAGCCCTGGAAGATTGCTGGAGTACCAATGGTCTTCAGTTTCCATTGGAATCTGAGAAAGGTTGATTCTAATGTCAATGAAGAAATGCACCAGCAATAATATACATGAACATTACAGCATGAGTAAAGGTAAACAGACAAAATAAAAAGTTTCTTTTTGTCATGCTTTTTTTTTTCTTTTAATCCAAGCTGCCACCAGAAATTACCACCCAGATTTAGCATGGGTCTTTCTGATTCTTTTCATCTGATTAAGAAAATCCTTCATGGGTCTGTACAGAGGCTTGTGTTTTAGTTGATTCCAATTTCCTTCAAGTTGACAACTGAGTGCCATCACACTCTTGATCCTTAATTTAATTTTCATGTTGTACTCCAGAGACAAAATCATTCATTATCATCACACATATTTGATGGGAGATGTTATTCTGTAAATATGTTTCTCATACTGGTTAATTAATAAAGCACTGTTGGGCCAATGAGAAAGCAAGATAGGCAGAGCTAGGAGACAAGGAGGAAAGAGGAAGTAGTAAGGAGGAGTCAGCATGTAGAGCTGGAGGAATCAAGATGCCGGGGCCGCAGCTTTCCGGTAAGATGAGCCATGTGGAAATACTTAGAATAGTAGAAATGGGTTAATAATTAAGGCAGAGCTAGCCCATAAACAATAATGGTAACTGGCCAACAGGATTGTGTTAAATACAAAGTCTCTGCATGTTATTTGGGGCTGGCACGCTAGACCGGCGGTGGGCGGGCTGGCGGAAAACAAACATGCTACACATGTTTTGCTCATAATGGGGGTTTTGGAATTACTTTTAATAATATATTACAATATATACAAGGATAAATTGATGTAGCAATGGTAGGTATGGTTTTATGAAAATCATGTTATATGATTATATTTTTATATGGGTATAGTGAATCACATTGCAAAATGGATTTATAACTACTCCATGACTAATCTCGAGAAATGGTCTTGTGTCTGTGTAGAAGCAGTTCAGACAATCTGCTTAGATGTTATTAAGAAGGTAATATGTATATTTCAGTGTTGGCAGAGTACACAGCAATAGATTATTGAAAGTGCATAGCATACTGTGCAAAATACTTGATTCTCTTCTGGTGCTCATTATCTTCTGTGGTTTTTGTTTTTGTTTTTTGTGTTTCCTAAAAATATGTGATACCCTCTGTTAAGTGTTTTGAGGACAAGGGCATTCCTTGTTTGGAATCTTCAGTTCCTAAGCAGGGCAGGAGGTCTGTAACTCTGAATGGGTAAAAGGAGTGAGGATATCCAGCTTTCCTCTTAAAGAAAAATTACCCCAGGGAAGTGCATCTTCAATATGGTGAAATTTATAGCCAGCTGTCTCATTTTATGCCTGTTTCTTCCTCCTAAAAATAAATCATTATTTGGCCCAGAGAAATGGCTCAGTGGTTGGGAGTACTTGCTGCTTACACAAGTATCTGTATTCATCCTCTTGCACAAGAATGACCCCCATAGGTCCATAGATTTGAGTGCCTGCACATCAGGGAGTGGCACTATGGGAAAGATTAGGAGGTGGGACCATGATGGAGGAAGTATCACTGGGGGTTAGTGTTGATGTTTCAAAAGCCCATTCTAACCCCAGGGTCTCTCTTTATGTCAGTGGATCAGGGTGTACATCTTAGCTACTTGTCCAGCACTATTTCTGACTGTTTTATGTCATACTTCCCACCATGATGATAGTGTACTAAACCTCCCAACCTCAATTAAACACTTGTATAAGAGTTAACTTGACTATGATGTCTTCTCACAGCAATTGAACATTGACTAAGATGCTAACATTGTGTTGACAGTGAGGTATAACTGCACATATGGTAGTGGAAATCAAACAGATGGGTCACAATGAAGAAATCTTAGGGTAAAATATGAGTATAGTCCTCAGAATGGGGAAGGCTGAAGAATGTTTCACAGAGTAGGGATTGGAAATGAAGAATCAGAAGAGAGGAAAGGTTCACTGTAATGATAAAAAGACAGAAAATCCAAGGTTCCAAAAAGAGAGGATTTTTTTTTTGAGAACTTCTGAGTAATTCTGTATGACAGTTCTGTGTCCAGTATTGCTCTAGGGACTTGACCTGATTGAAGTGAAAGGGAATGAAGAAAATACAAACACACAGACACACAGACACAAAGAAAAGCTGTGGTTGGGTGGTCATGGAGAAATCACAACCACACTGACCTGTAAGCTAAGAATACTTATTACATACAGTTGAACAGAGAGGCAGCCTTATTGTAAACAGCTGAATAGGTAGGGGGTTATCATGTTCCTGTTTAATGGTAAATTCGATGTCTGTGTCATATGCAAATAATTCAAAGGTATGAGTGACATTTCTGAGGGAATGAGGGATCTTGTCAGGTACACTTCTCTTTGCCTTCCACACTTTTGTGTTTTCAGGCTTACAAGTACCCAATTCAAGACCAACAATTCTCTGTATTGTGTGTGTGTGTGTGTGTGTGTGTGTGTGTGTGTGTGTGTGTGTGTGTGTGTATGTGTAAGTGAGGGAGGGCTGAAAATATAAGTTTGGATCACAAAAGAAAACAATGACTTATTGGAGCTCTCTTGATATCCACTGTTGCTATATCTCAACTTAGCTGGTATCCAAGTTTCAGGAAGTCTCTTTACTTCCCATTCCTAGTGGGGTACTAGGACTGTAGATGTGTGTATTAGTGAGTTTGGCTATTTGTGTGTGCTTTGGGGATCTGAGCTTAGGTATTTAGAATTGCTTTATCCCCTATGTTGCCTCCTCAACCTCATGCTCAGTCTCATGATTTTCTTTGGCTTGTCCTGATTTCTTCTGTTCTTTACTTGCCATTTTGTACTCATTCTCCACATGTGTTTATGATCCAGGTTTGAAAACTGAACTGCAAAAGAAGAGATTAGTCTAGGTTATAAACCCCATGTGAGAAGTGACAGTGTAGGTACTGTCCATTTTTATACCTGTTAAGCAACAGGTTAAGAAAGGTAAATACACAATACTGAAAAGTTGCACTACGTTTTGAGAGAAGGGCAGAGAATAAAGCACTAATATATAAAGTAGCCTCAGAACTCAGCAATGACCGCTACAAAATAGTTTTCAATTAAGACAAAGGTCAAGGAAAAATAGGCTTTGTGGTCATGTTGGGGCTGCAAATATGAATAATCCAATGTTCATGACTTCAGGTGCATAGCTTAACCAACCAGGAATGTCCCCAGTCCAATTGACAAGTGGAGGAGCAGAAGCATTCCTTGCAAATCCACCTTTGCCTGTCTGCATAAGGTCATCTTCCACCAGGAGCCACATACTGCTGTACTTTTGGCAAACTCCCAAAATTTCATATATTTTCCTTTCCTTAAAAATTTAATGCCTTGCCTATTCTGTTACATACGCTATTAACTTAATGTTATTTTCCCCCAGTTCTTTACTCACTCCTCTCACCAATACAATGACTACATAGGGACATCTTCAGATCAAAAGAACTGCAGGTGCAATACCAACTGCTCCAGACACTTGGGAGTTTTCATCTTCTCTTTCTCCTCCTCCTTCCCTCCCTCCTATGTAGCACAAAGTCTTACTGCATCAATAATGAAAGTCCATAAATATTTAAGGAATTTGGAGACTAAAAGACCCTACCATAACCTTCTATATTTTTAAGTATTTAAGGTGATTTCTTACTTTATCAATATTTCTAGTATTTCAAAGACTTCTTCCTTTATAAATTTTACTTTAGTATATCATTTAAAAACTTTTTATAATTATTTTTCTTTGTATAGCCTACAAAGGTCTCTACTAAGCTTCTGACTAAATCATACAAATTTATATCTACTTTATGTATTTAAAACAAACATTACCCTGTTTCACATAAGTGATAAATCATGTCTGTTAAATGGGGATTGTTTCCTTTAGTTAAAGGGAAAATCAACTTGGAGGAACACAATTGTCAGGCATATTCCAAACAGTCTTGCCATGGAAACCAGTTATTATTTGAATAAGCAAACAGATGAGTCAAATCATAGCAGGGATGTATACTTGGTCTGAAGCAGGATGCACAATATTTTGAGTAGGTATGTACAAGTGAGATAGGTAGGTCTTAAGGTATTTCTATTTTAATTTTATTGAGAGCATTCCACATAGGTTTAATTCACATATGTGGATTAATTAGTTAATACTCTGACCCACAATAGGATTCTTTTCTTTAACAATAAGAAATAAAAAAGACTGATAATTTTTAAATCGTTCAACATTTCTAGTTAAAGACAAATGCAAATTAATACTATTTGATATTCCATCTTATCCCAGTCAGAATGGCCACTATCACGTGTACAAATGACAACCAATACTGGTGAGAAAAGAGAAGCCATCTCTAGTGTTCTAAGGCTTGTAGCTGGAAATAACTGTAGCAACATTATGCGAAAGCTGAGAAGATTTTCTTTAAAAAATGCAGAAGAATAAATGAGGCAGGTAGACCACAGCAGAGGGTAGCTGGTACTTTCTTCTACATTTATTCAGTTAAAAGGCTCAGCAACTCTAGCTATACCTGTCTATGTCACCTGTCTGTCTGTCCGTCTGTCTGTCTGTCTGCCTGTCTATCTGTGAATGAAAACACTGAATTGGGGAACAAATACTTCTTCAAACATCCATGAAGTAAGGATGGAGAGAGAGAGAGAGAGAGAGAGAGAGAGAGAGAGAGAGAGAGAGAGAGAGAGAGAGAGAAACTTTCTGAGAGATAATAAGAAGTGAAGGGTTGATAAGATGTCATCAACAGTGTCTATCAATCTCCCAGACTTCTTTGTCAGTTATTTTTGGCTGTGCAAATATAATAATTGTATGCCTACCTGTCTAAATTATCTCTTTCTTTCATAAACACTCTGACTAGTTTCAATTGAAGAAACTGAAGAAACTGAAGACTCAGCAATGTCTTGATAGGTATCTCCAAATAAGTCTTTTGAATAAAGGAAGAAACAGATGAACGAGATTCAAACTACTCCCTAAAGTTTCCACACCATCACATTTATGTGTTTTAGATGAAATTTAGCTTGAAGATGTTTATATTTTATAGTCAAAATAATCTTTTTTGAATTTTCCTGGTTTCACTTTGCTGTATTGTAGGCACAGCTAGGGGTCTGCAAGTATGTGTTTCGAAAGAAGAAAATACCAAATTGAAGGAAGAAAATACCAAATTGGTGTAAATATGCCCTATATTATCATTATTTTTGAAAGGTCAGAAATTATTCTAGTTTCTTGTCATTTCAGATCAAACCAACTCTTTTGGGATAAAAAGCCATTCAAAGACTCTCTTTTGTGTGCGTGCAGTGTGTGTGTGTGTGTGTGTGTGTGTGTGTGTGTGTGTGTGTGTGTTTGGCTTTATGGAATGGCTACTTATTTCCACACTTTTATATTCAATATTTTTTTGTATCCAAACTGAGGATATTGTTTTGTCTTAACTCAAAGGTCAGACCTTAAATCTAATCATTCCCTCCATTTCTACTAATATTTATCTAATTTTTCACTGAGCACATATCTAATAAATTTTAAGATAGTCTAGGATTGCATTTTGATGATTTTAAGTTGCACTTGTAAGATATATATTATTCTGTTAAATACCTAGTTTCCCGTACACACTAATAGGAGATGTTCATGAGTCAAAGTTCCAAAATGTGTTTTTCAGAACTTATAAATGTCTTAGGGATTTGTAAGACTGAAGAGGATTTGAAATCTTCTGTACATTTTTGAATACATATAAATGTTTTTTGCTTAGTTATTTTACTTAGTAGGTTTAAGAACTTGCCAACTTGGTTTGTAGAGCAATTGCAATCACTACCAACCTACCATGTTCTTTAATTGGTCTTGTTTAGCTTGTAATTTCCCATGGCATATTATAAGGATTAATAGTTTTACAAAGGCTAGTCCCCTCAACAGTCATAAAAGTGTCTGTGTTTAAATAAAGTTTAGGCTAAATTCAATTAATTATGTTGTGTTATAGAACTCTCATAAACTTAAACAGTTCTGAGTTTTATATTTCTCCTTGAGTTCACATTTTTTCCAATCTTATTTAACCACAATTAACCCCCTTTTTCATGGAACAATTTTATGGAGTTACATTTTTTAAGACTGGTTTATATATTGCAAAACTTAGCTTGATTTAGTGATGTTTACGCTGATGTAAAATTAATGTTTCTAAATTAATAAAGACCAAGTGTTTCTAGTTTGCTTTTACCTTTTAAGCATGCCTGCCTTTCACACAGACACTATATATGCTGTGCCAGCAGACAAACATGAGATTCTAAGCCTCACAGAATCCTTCAATCAACTGCCAGCAGTTTGTTGCTGCCCTCGTTTCTCAATAAAGTCACCAGGGGAGAAGAAACCAATTTTCTACATCCATGGCCATTGTTGATGACAGAAGAGACTCTATTACTGAGTTAGTGCTATGGACAACAGCATATGAAGTATAGGGTTTTTGACAACATGAAGATATAACCAAATAAAATTTAAAATTGTCTGGGGTGCCATGTAAGGACTATGAAGCAAATTTAAGTGTGTATGGTAGGCCCATTTTTAAAAATCACTATCTATGAGCCTCAGTGTTACATGGGGAATTCTAATATATTCTTCCATAAATTGAAGTTGTTTTATAAACTATAATACCCTATTATCTTCCATTATAATTTTGTATTACATTGTTAATTATGATATCTATCATATGCCTGAAGAATATTACTTTATAGGATGAAACACTTTATAAGAAAAGCAAGTAAAGCAAGTGTAGAAGCCTGTGATAATAAAAAATGAACTCTTTTAAATAAACCAAATGATAAATGCATATTTAAATGGAAATGCTGTGTAGATAGCTAGATTTAAGAACTCAAGGTGGCACCATGCATCTCTGGACGAATTGTGAGTCTTGAACATGAAGTTGATCTCTAAAGCACAGGATAAATTAGTCATCTGGTTCTTAGTATTGCTAAGGAAAAGACTCAGAGGTAGGTCCCCTCCTACTGACATTCTCATTCAACGATGAGATAAAAGAAAGGAAGAAGATGCAGCAAGAAGAGGCAGAGATGCATGGCCAAGTGTTTTTGATGGTGGAAATAAAGACCACAGAGTATTCTAAAAGCTAACTGGGGCCAACTTTTCAGCTATGAGAAGATCAGGCATCAGAATTAAGTAAGGAGGAGAGTTAGAGGTGCTCCTTAGGTTTACCAATGCTGGAGTATTTAGAGACCATGAGAAAAATCAGCTTGTATAAAGGGGTATCTTTTGTGTATTCCTACAAGCAGGTGACATTACAGATTGAGATTTTCTTTTTGTAATTTTGAAATTTAAATGTGGTCGTTGTGCCCAATTTTGTGTATTCCTACAAGCAGGTGACAGTACAGATTGAGATTTTCTTTTTGTAATTTTGAGATTTAAATGTGGTTGTTGTGCCCAGAGGATTTGCTGTGGAAACATGAGAAACTGAAGAAAACATCACAAATGAAACCCCAGTGCTCAGTATTTCTAACTGCTTTTTTTGTTTGTTTGTTTTAATGAGAAATCTTTGGTAACAGACTATTACTTTTCATAGAATACTTTATAGTTAGCATTATGGTAATGAAATAAACTTGATTTCATATTATTGGAGTGGCTTTGATCTATATAATTCTCTTTCCTCTGGGAGTTGATTTCAAAAATAGAGAAAGGGTCAAATGGCCATCTTATAACTCATAGCTTATTGTATGCACAATTGAAAATTAAGGAAAATTAGGGTGATATATTTTAATATTAAATATGTTCAGAAACTAAGATTAGAAATGTGCTAAGGAATTAATTAGCTTTTCCTGAAAAATTTAGGATTTTTCTAATAAATATTGTAATTCAAACTTTAACTGAACTGAGGTCATACTGAACATTCAAAAATAACTTCTAACAACAATTGTATATTCTGTGTTTTTTCTCAGTTCATATTTTAGTTTTTTAATTATGATGGAAAATGAGTTATGTTGTGTTTCTTTCACTTTCTCTCACTTTTGATACAATAATGTAACCTGGCAATGATCTACCCTTCTTAGGGTCAATTCTAAAAATATGCCTTTCCCTCCAAGTGCAAACATACATAAGTGACTCCCCTTTTGTTCCATTTGAATGCCAGGGAGTCTGGTCAGTTTATGAGATTCACTGAATTGTGAAGAATGTCACTTGTCTTCTTGTACTTAAAGATTATGTGCTGTGTTTGCTATTTGAATCAACTTTCCCTCTCCTTCACTCCCCTTCCTTCTTCTCCCCTCCCCTCTCCTCTCCATCCTCTTCTTTTTCCTCTCCTCCCCTCTCCTACTTGTCTCAAACCTCCCCATCCCTCTCTCCACATACATAGTCTCCTTTTCTATTTTAAAACAAGATATGTTATAGCCCAGGCTGCTCACTGTATAACTAAGGATGATCTTGAACTCTTAATTCTGTCTTTATATTATAGACATGAATCTTCATGCACAGTTTATAGGTTACTGAGAATTGGCTTTATATATGCTAGGCAAGCAGCCTATTACCTTAGTTACATTCTCAGCCCACTTATTTGACCTCTATAAGCATCTTTAGGTAGCTTAACTCTAGACAAGTTTAAATAGATTGATATAAGCTAAAAAAAATCCCTTAATACAGTACTCTGATTCTAGTACTCCTTTAATCTTATTTATATTATCCTAGTAGAAGTGTTGAGCGAATCCCCAATAATTTCTAAAAGCAAGTTTTGCTACTAGGCAGTTGACTTCATGTATTCTTGCCACCTCTTTGATGAGCTGTGTGATTATGAGATAATTTGTAAACTACAAGTGTCTGGCAGGATCATCAGACATACACAGCATTTTCAACCTCAGTGATTCCTAGTTGTCATGTCAAACACTGTAAAGGAGTCATGGAATTTTCCAACTTCATGTCCTGTAGATGGCAATGTTGTACTTGAAAGATAAACAAATACATATTAAAGATTTCCCGGTGCATTCTTGTTTAATACCCAGTGAGCAGAAGCTGTAATGCCATTTCAATGTACACTGTTCAGAAAATACATGTCTGATGGGGGTCTGTGTGGAGCAAGGCATATATCTGTAAGTGCCAGCATTTACATTTAAGTCTACATGGTTCCAGATGTTGTTTAACTGTGCTTTTTCCTTTCAGGGGCCTCATGGTTGTTTTAATGATGCTGTATTTTAGGGCTACCTTAGATCTCCAAACTCCATTTGCATTACAGAGACAGAATAGTCATCACTAACCACATTGTTCCATTTATGCAATTTTTTTCTGTCTTTATCTATTCAGTGAGACATCATATAAGTAGAAATTGTTCAGGAGTGACTACACTGCAACTTTTTCTATGGTGTTGAATTACATTCTTGGTGTCTGCTTTCCAAGGAGTCAGGCACTGAGTTAGGAGAGGTATACTTCCTCAAAGGACTCCATTGTTCTCAGTTAGTGGAAGTAATTTCAAAAGATGGAGAGCTAGATTAGAACATTTTAATTAAAATATAAACCTTCAACAAGGCAGATATGCTAGATCACTTCCTTCAATATTGACACAAAGATTTTAATATGTGGAGATATACTACAAATTTTTAGTAGAGAATGTAAACTGAGAAGAATCTCAACTTTAGAAAACTGGTATTTTCTTTTTTATTTGAACCAGTTGTATTCTGTTTCTATCACAACAGACTGGAGACACATGAAGAATAAGAAAAATGAAATCTCTTGCAGCATGATAATATTGCTCAGATTAAAATTTCTTGGCATATTTAATCCAGGAAAAAAATAAACTTATACTTCCTGGTAGGAATGAGAGGTTAATAACAAAAAAGGACTGAGATAAGGAAGGAATTTTAAAATGTATATTTTAAGTTTTAATAAAGTACCAGACTAAATGAGAATGAGCTTGGTCAGGGTAGAATATGCACTTGGCTTCTTTCCCCTGAAAACATACCTTTGGTTACTGATTATTACGCTAAGATGCTAGAAATGGCTAATTTTTCTGTTGGTTTGAGCCCTAGATATCTTTCTTTTTAAACTATTGACAGAACAGGATCAGGGAGCTGTGATGGGAGATGTTAATCTGTATATATGTTTCTCTTATTGGTTAATGAATAAAGCACTGTTGACCAATAGGAAAGAAAGATAGGCAGGGCTAGGAGACTAGGAGGAAAGAAGTAGTAGGGAGGAGGTCCAAGATGGAATATGAAGAGAGAAGAATGCCAGCACCGTGGAAGTACTTAGATGAATAGAAAGAAATGGGTTAATATTTAAGAGAGATCTAGCCAATAAAAAACTAGTAACTTGCCAACAGAATTATATCTAATACAGAGTCTCTGTGTAATATTTGGGGCTGGCACATCAGTGGGTCCTGACCGACAGGGGTGGGGAGTGGAGGGAGAACTACCTTAACAGAGCATGAGTGACTGGGGGCTAGACATCCCTGAAATGATAGGTAATTAGGCTACTTGGGGCCTTAGACTTGAGAAAAAGTCATTTGATTGTGATAAAGCTCAATTTTCATCTGCAGAACAGATGAAACTACTATGGCTCTCTGTTACCTATTTTGGCTCTTAAGTATTCAAAAAAATATTTAGCAGATATGAATGTGTGTGTGTGTGTGTGTGTGTGTATGTGTGTGTGTACGTATATATGTTATATTTTTTAAATTTAAATTAGAAACAAGCTTGTTTTACATGTCAATTCCATTCCCCGCACCCTCCCTTCTTCCCCTGTTAGCCCACCAACTCCCAACCTATCCCCTTTTTGCTCCCCAGGGAGGGTGAGACCTTCCATGGGGAGTTTTCAAAGTCTGTCATATCATTTGGAGAAGGGCACAGGCCCTCCCCCACATGCCCCAAAGTCCATTTGTATACTAGGGATAAATACTGATCCACTACCAGAGGCACCATAGACTTCCCAGGACTCTCAACTCACACCACATTCAGGGAATCTGGGTTGGTCCTATGCTGATTTCCCAGCTATCAGACTGGAGTTCATGAGCTCCCCCCCTGATTCAGGTCAGGAGTTTTGGTGGGTTTCTCCAGCCTGGTCTTGACCCTTTTGCTCATCACTCCTCTCTCTCTGCAACTAAATTTCAGGAGTTTGGCTCAGTGTCTGCTGTGGGTGTCTGCTTCTGCTTTTATCAGCTACTAGGTGAAGGCTCTAGGATGGTATATAAGGTAGTAATCAATCTCATAATCTGGGAAGGGTATTTAAGGGAGCCTCTCCATTATTACTTAGAGTCTTAGTTGGGGTCATCATTGTAGATCTCTGGACATTTCTCTAGTGCCAGATTTCTCTTAAAACCTGAATTAATTAACAGAAGATTTATGACTTTAAAGTTTTTATCTTATCCTCTTGTGTATTTAGTCAAAAATTGAAGAACAAGAAGGTATATAAGCTTGGTTTTGTTCTCATTTTCTTTAGAATTTTTGTGATTAAATTCTTCAAATATGTCTTCTTTAATATCATTAATGGTATGAAATGATAAGACTTATGACTTGTTCATTAATTTTAAAACTGGTATTGAAGTTTTCAACCATTCCTTTATCAAAGTTTGTGGGAAGCCACAGCCCCAAGATGGCTCCTGGCTGGATGCCAGGCAGTTCAAGCTTAGCTGTAAACAAGCCTTATTTGGAAGTGCTTGATGGATCTGGTGAGCTTCCTCCTTCTGTGGCCTATCCGGGATCGCCAGGTGGCATGAGATGATTGGGCTGTGAGAGCACATTTAAGGGCTTGCTGGGGCTGGGAGAAGCAGAAGCTGATGTACAAGGTTCCTGAATAAACTTCTTGAAGAAGAGTTGTGGTCGTGTTTCCTGGCTGGCTGAGGTAGACGTGATAAAAGTTCTTGTTCAAATTCTTCGTGAAATATGTTCTTAAGGGCTGAGAACTCTCCCAGTATGTTTATAGTCTAATGGCACCTGAGTGATATAGATTTCTTTGTGTTGTTTTTCAACCTGGATGGCTAAGAATGTAGTAATAAAGTTAGATGTCACTGATTGTATCTTCTGTCAGTCAAGACTTTGTATAATTTTTATTAGCTTTTTTACTACAGTTCACAGTTTTGTATATATCATCCAGGTGTTGGAGCCACACTCTTTTAATCCCAGCACTTGGGAGGCAGAGGCAGACAGATCTCTGTGAGCTCAAGGCCAGCCTGGTCTACAGAGCTAAGCCAGGACAGGCTTCAAAACAATACAGAAAAATCCTGTCTCAGTAACAAAACAAAACAAAACCAAAAACAGAAATGAAAAACAAGTATTATCACAATTAAAATTTTGTGTTTATTTACATACATTTATTTCAAAACTCTTCAACTACTTTCTGGATATCAAAATGGCACAAAGAAGGCGAGCAATGAACACAAATACACAAAAATGTTATAATGAGTAAGTTTCTTCTTTCAATACATGTAGGAATAAAATAAATTAAATTTCAATGTGTTTTTGACAACTTTTATTATTCTTCTTTCTTGATTCATGATATTATGGTTATATAATGACTTTCTATAAATCATATTTTTAAATGAAACCAAATATTTTTATTTTTAGGGTCTATTTGAATTTTTATTTATATTTGCTTGTTTTTACAGTAATGTAGGTGATACTCAATAGACACAATGAACATTAAGTAGCCAAAATTATATCAGAATTATATTATGGTGACAGGGAATAAAATTTAGTATTTTGGATTTTGTTTTGATTGTTAAGACCATACTCTCAATATATACAGCATATAGAAAGAAATTAATTATTAGTGAACTATACATCCAGAGAGTAGTTCATACCAGGGTATATAACAAAGATTTTCCAAATTAAATACTAAAAAACCCATAGCAACAACATAAAACATTTGATTTTTAAATGAACATTAAGTCTGAACAGACATTTTTCCAAAAGAGGCATCCAAATGGCCATTTAGGATAGGAATAGCATCCAACATCAAGAGGAATTGAGAAATACAAATGAAAACCACATAATATAATTTCAGTGAAATGACTATTAAGATAGGACAGAAAGAATAATGATCAGAATGTAGGTGCAGCCCAGCTCAGCAGTAGATCATTCGTGTTCAATGTGCAAAGCTGCAAGTTCATGGGGTTCTGTCCCAACCAACACACACACACACACACACACACACACACACACACACACACACACTGTATTGAACACATTTGTTGTGTACACACTTGTTTTGTAGTGTAAAATACATACTACAAAAGGTTGTTATAGCCTATGCAGACACCTTACTCTTCTGAATGTTTTTTTCAATTAAGTTTTTATTATCACACTAAAAATAGAAAGCATGTTATTTTATGGTATACAAATTCTGTTTTCTGCCATAATTGTGTAAGATAACAGATGTTTCTTTCATTTCTGAATTTCTCATAATTCAGCCACATTGTTTCATTTATTTATTGCAGTGTACATATAATGTATAATGAAATATTACTGATTTTGGTCAAAGTCTTGATGATGGTAATTTCCTACCCATTTCTTAACTTTTAAAGGAACATTGTTTAAGAAAGAATTATGCAACAGAGACCACTTGTAAAACTATCATGACATTGGTGGGTGTTTGAAGTGAGCTGGCACTTATCTGTGTCATCAATTCTTCAGGAAGCACTGATTCAATTCATAAGTAAGAATATCTATCCAGAAAGTCAATAATAAGCACCGACAGCATTTGTGTAATGCCATTGACTTCTGCAATTGTAAGTAATCAATTTTCCCAAGCCTGGATTGTGCTGTGTCTGTATGTCTTTCAATAAACATCTGTCATCAAATAATTTCAATGTCAGTAGATAAGATAGAACATGAAAATCCTTCATTTCTGCCCTTTCTTTCAGAATAGAAACTCTGACCTTGATACATTTATAGAAAGTTAATATACCTGGAAAGATTCAATACAGTTACTTTGGCTAGAACTGTAGCTTTCGTTTACATTTGGAAACTATTACAAAGGTAATTTGACATCTTTGCTTTTGAAAGGACTATATTGTATTAATAATTGCAGGAACACATGTGAATGAAGTAATCTTTTTCAATCAAATTCTTGTGCTTTTATGAAACACTTATTTTATCTTTAATGACTTGGAACCATTTTTCTCTTCCTGGAGAGGACATTATGCTTTTGTTAAATTGCAATTCTCTCCCTCAGTTGTCTCTTCCTCTCCTAAGTGCCAGAAACATCCTGAGCAGAGGAGACAGCATGCTGATGCCATCATTTTCTCAGGCTACATTGTCTAGAACACTTTTGTCACAGACAGGTTTGTTGTTGTTTCTACTTAGAACAACAGTGTTTAAACTTTATCAAATACTTTTTCCTTTTAGTACACTTGAATAATGGGGATTGTTTTTTAATTAAGAAAGGATGAAAAGTTACTGAAAATACTTTAGATGTGTCCCATGTTACTCCAAAGAGCAGAAGCAGGGTAGATGAGAAAAAGCATCAGAAAACACTGGTGTATTGTAAGAAAGGACTGGGAATTCAACAGTGCTAAAAACTCTAGTCTTTGTGAAAAGATAGTAAAGGAAATTGAGGAATGAGACCAATTGCACTGAGCACTCTAAATTCGTGTTAGTTCTACTTTCTGTATTTCTACCACAGATTAGCTTGACTTTTTATCCCCCCCGGGAAGTTTCCTAAGTGAGGCTTTCATTTCTCATAAAGTAATACCCCTGTAGTCTCAGTGCTCTGTAAGAATAGATGTGGTCCTTAAGCTTTCCCCAGTCTTAAATGGCTTGACAGTAGGAAACATAAAGTGTATTTGATTGTGTGCCATACGCATTTCTCAGCAATATTGAAGTATGAATGAATGAATGAATGAAAATAAGGAAAGTATTAGATTTTTTTCAAGTATGTATTTGGGGAGATTAAAAGAAACCTACTGTGTTTTGGCTTTGTAAGCTTCATTTTAATTTCTCTCACAGACCCACAAGGTATCATGTTATGTGGTGGAATATACATGTAAAAGTTATCCAAATAAAAAATTATTTTGAAATTATTTTGAAATAAAAAATTATTTTGATTGTTAATGTGCATCCTAAAATCAGCAGTAAGGTTATTAATGAAGAGTTGTTGGATGCTGATTTTCACATCTGCTTTATTTCTTGAAGTATCAGTACCAATTGTTTGTGTGATTTTATAATTTATTAATTACACTTCCTCATGTCCTCATATGTTAGATCAGAGCTTAATACTCACTTGAGTCAAAAGACTAAGGGCAGGAACTCCCATGGTATTGAGGATGTAGAACATTTGGAATATTCACACACTGTCACAGAAACCTGCATTTCTAGAGAGATTTCTGGAAAACTGTTTGCACCTGTCTTTAAACCTGAGAGTGTTTATGCTCTTTGGCTCAGCCATGGCACTAATATATGCACAGGTTATAGGCGTGAATCCACATATTCACCATTCATGTGCAAACAGGTTTTAGCATCACTATTTATAATTGTTTCCAACCGCACAAAAATGGACATCCTCAACAATGGGATGTAAATAGCTGTACTAGAATGGGATAGGGATAGGCATATATAGTAATCAAGATGAGCCAACATAGTCACAGCACAGAGCTGATGATCATCGTATGTACAACAACAATGAGATTAAATGAAGATGCAGAACTGAACTACCCATTTTACTTCATCAATAAAATGACAGGGGTTCTTTTGCTCTGTATAACTAGAAGTCACAAGTAGGGGAGGATAGCTATGTGAGAGCTGGCAGTTCTGGGCTCTTGACTGTCAAAGGACAGTGCTCTGTGAAGCATGACTTAGAGTCTCATAATAAAATGTCTTGAGAATAGAAACTTATGCCTTTTGCATTTAAAAGCCAGAGACTTAGAGAATACTTCAAACTAGGTGCACATGTTTGAGGCTTATGGTTTTGAGTTTCATTGCCAGTGGCTGCTTTCTTAAGTAGCTAGTGATAGCCAGATTGTATTTAAAGTTCCCAGTTCCACTTCTGTCTATAGCTCCCTTCTTCTTGCTGTGGCCCCAGGAAAGACAGTGATTACTCCCACCATTGCTTCATTGCCGCTTCCTCATTTTGACAGCTCAGCTGCTGTTTGTTGAACAACAAAGCCAAAATCTGGAAGTGAAAATACCATTTTGGAAAAGACTTTTACTTGGCTTAATGTTACAACATCAGTGGGCAATACTGAAAGGTGTCTTTCAATGTACTGGATATTATAAGAGTGGGCATATGCCTGTATGTCTCATTCAAATGAAAGTTTGTATTTCCGCCAGTCACAGGACACTTTAAATTTCATCAATCACGGGATATTCCTGAAGACTCCCATTGTACCAACCACCAGCTCTTCACTGAGTTACTGAGAAAGTGCACTGTTTCATCTTGAAACACATACTTCTGGGTCTTCTGAGTGTCACCTACACCTACACTTGTGTGGTCTGGGAAGTCTGCCATCTAAGGCTGCAACAGGTTACCTGTAGGGATCGTACCTGAGTAAGAGCTTCTGCAGCAGGCTTTAGAACTTTGGTTCAGAGGACTTTTCAGCTAGAGGGTTCTCAGAGTGATCATAAAGTGTTCAAAACACCTAGACTGCTGGGAGAACAGAGAGGTTGGTTGCCAGATAGAGGTGGGAACAGATGATGGTTCTGTGTTCTTGTCTGAAAGGCTGAAGACCTGAGTAGCTTGATTCTGGCAGTTTTTAAATGGGTGTTCACACTAGAGTCTAGAGAACTCACAAAAACTAATATTTTTCAGTCACATTAAGAAGTGCATAGACTTGTCCCTGATACCCTAGGGAGGGTTGGATCACACTCATCAGTCTCAGTATCATTTTATTTACATAAATTTCAATGAAAAAGCTAATTGATAGGCTTGATAGATGGTTCAGTCAGTAAAATGCTTGATACACAAGCATAAAAATCTGATTTGAACCCATAGAATCCACATAAAAAGAAAGGTGTATCTTGAGCTTGTATTTCCAGTGTTGGGGAGGAAGAAACAGGAGAATTCTTAAGGCTCATCAGCCAGCCAGGCTGGTATAGTCTTCAGGTCCAGGTCACATTGAGAGAACCTACCTCAAAACCAAAGTGGCTAGTACCAGATGACCATCACCTGAACTGGCTTTTGTCTTCCAGATGTCACCATACATACACTGGCATGTGCACACACATACATATATTATACACAAACCCATAGACACACACACACACACCACACACACCACACACACACACACACACACACACACACACACACACACACACACACATATATTTGAGAGAGATTGGAGAGAGAGAGAGAGAGAGAGAGAGAGAGAGACAGAGAGAGAGAGGCAGAGAGAGAGAGAGAGAGAGAGAGAGAGAGAGAGAGAGAGAGAGAGAGAGAGAGAGAGAGAGAGAGAAGAGAGGAGTTAATGGTTTCAGTACTCTGGAGTGTAGTTACCTTTGGAAGAAGATCAAGCAATGTTGGGAATGGAGCAAAAGAGGGGAGGTAAGAAGACTGCCACTGTCATTTCTCACTTGAAACAGTGGGTTTCCAGTCACACTCAGTTTGTGAAAATATTTGGTGTTGTGTCCATGCAGGATTTGACCTGACTAGAGATGGTGAAGGAATAAAGGCAGACACAGAGGCACACAGGCGTGTAGAAAGAAACACGATATTAGCTTGTCTTAGCTCTAAGATGAAGAAACCACAGCATCCTGGAAGCTCAAAATGCTTATTGAATAGAATCAAACATGGAGAAAGGGCTTTTGAATACACCTGAACAAGAAGGTGGTGTTTTTTATTATACATAAAAGGAGGCAGGGTTTATGGGATACAGCTGGATCAAGGAGACAGACTTAGTGAAGATGGTGTTGTATCCCTTAGAGTTAGAGTTACAGGTGGTTGTGAGCTATCCAGTGTGGGTTCTGGGAACCACACTGTCATTCTTGGAAGAACAGGCACTCACCTGTGAGCCATCTCTTCAGTCCCCATATCTGTATATTCTTTTTGTCTAGTAAAAGGGCAACAAGTCTGTTTCTTCCTTGTTTGTGAAGGTCCATGAAAAATGTGCTTTTATCAGTCTATTAGCCACACAGGTGAGAAATGTTTCAGAAAATATTACTGCCGAGTGACTGACTAAGAATATCCTAGAATATATACTTTCCACACAAAAGTACATGGCATTTAACTCTGTGAATAGTTACTTATGTTAAAGAAAGCTAGAACAATTTATGAAAGAGGTAATGCAAAAATTAGCAAACTTTATAATGTGAGAAACCTTTGAAATGTGCTATATTTCAGAGCATTAATTCTGAATGGTCATTTAAACATAGTTAATTGTTCTTGTTAAGTTAGATAATCAATGAGGGTTGTTTAAGGCCTTACTATACTGTTAAGTCTCAGAATTGGAACAAAGATTTAAGTCTTTCATAGAACTGATTTTGTGGACAAGATCTATCATTACTTCCCACCATTATAACCACAATATAAACCTTAATAAAAGCCAAGATTATTATAAGGTAAATACTGTGACGAAGGTTATTTAGAAATGTCTAGCTTGTACAAGTATGTTGCTCAGCAGGTAAAAGTGTTGGCTGTGAAGTCCTGGCAATGTGAGTTCAATCCCTGGAACCCATAATAAAAAACCTGGATATAATGGTGCATACCTTCAAACCCAGAACTCCTCAGTGAAATGAGATGTAGATATAGGAGAATCATTCAGAAACTTTTGAGAGATGGCTTAGAAGAGCAGGTATCAACCTGTGGTCATGACCTCTTTGGGGGGTTATACAACTCTTTCACAGGACTCACATATCTGGTTCCTGCATGTTATATATTTATGTTACTAGTAATAACATTAACAAAATTATAGTTATGAAGGAGCAACAAAATTATTTTATGGTTGGGGGTCATTGCAACACAAGGAACTGTATTAAAGGGTTGCAACATTAGAAAGATTAAGGAACACTACTGTTTTAGATTATAAAGCACTGTCTAACAAGAGAAACAAAAGAGATATCACTTAAGTAACACAGAAGAAAGAGACTGGATAGATGGTTGAGAGCACTTGCTGTTCTTTCCTAGGACTGAGATTTGTTTCCTAGTACCTAAATGGCATCTTACAACGGTTTGTAACTCCAGTTCCAGGGGATTTGATGTCTTCATGTGACCTCTTCTATTACCAGGCAGCAATGCACATGTACACATATATACATACAAGCATGAATTCATAAACAGACCATAAAGAATAAGACTAAAATTATCAGAAAGGGGAAACTGAAAAATATGACCTTCACACGTGAGCTGAGGCAAGGACATATACACACTGACACATGCAAACACATGCACACAGAAATGACTGTAGTAGTAGTAGTAATAATAATAACTTTAAAGGAAATGCTTAATTTTACAGTGTTTTTTTTTAAAGAGATGAAAACTTCCTGTATTTAAAGTTTTACACAAAGGATTATGTTAGTTGACACTATTATGCTTAATTTCATCAGGTTTTTACTCTCCAATTTAAGTTAAATTGTTTGGCACTATTTCATTGCTATTCAACATTGTTTCAACAACATGACTGTCTACTGCAAGGCACATGCTCAATCTTGCTGTTGGTTAGAAATGCAGTCATTTGTATGTTTATTTAATTAGTTACAGATTACCTTATGTGCTTCAGAAGTTTATGTGTGAATGGTTAAAAACTGACAGTGATGGCCAGATGAACATTCCAAAAACTATTTCTTAGAAAAACATGGAAAGAATAAAGTTTATTCACCATTATATTGATAATGGGAATTTGGTATAATAAAATATGAAAGCCCTAATTTAATCTCCATGATTTCATTCTCTTTACTAATGTAATTTTACTGTGAGAACTGACAAGTGGTAGATATGGTCTATGTGCCTCCTTCTTGCAGCTCTATAAAGAGCAATTAAATAGTCAGAAGCAGAATAATCAAAAGGTTTGGAAAATCCACATACTGGTTAATCAATTTTTTTAAAAAAATATAGGGTTAATTGGACTTAGCTTTGCTGTTAGTCAAAATTTCTATTAGTATCTTTCTCAGAATGGCTCAAATAAATGCATTTCTGATGGCAGTGCAGTTCTCATAAATATGATTGTGAACCAACTCAGAATTTATAACATCTTCCCAAACACCATTTCCAATGAATGTATAAAGAAGGTATTCATGAGGCTGGAGAAATGGCTCAGCAGTAAAGATAATGTCTTCCTGGGGACCCAAATTCAATCCCCAGCATCTACACACCAGCTCACAAACATTTATAACACCAGTTCTAGGGGATCTGGTGACTTCTTCTGGCTTCCAAGGGTACAAGAATATACACGGTACAAATACAATGCAGGCAAAATAATCATACACATAAAATAAACTAATCATTTCAGAAAAGGAAGGCATGTAGTTTCATGTACTATTCTGTTTAGAAGGATCTCATGGAATCCTGGTTTTTAAAGTGAAGTTTATTTCTAACAACCCACAACTTTTAAGGGGTTCTTTGTTTTAATGGCAATCCATTTCAGCCTTCCTTCCTTTCTTCCTTCCTTTTTTATTTCCTTCCTTCCTTCTTTTTCCCTATTTCTGTCATTGCTTCTACCTACTTTTCTAACAGTATGAAACCTCCATGAATAGAGGTGCTATTGTAGATCAGATCTACAATACCTTGCAAATGATAATGTATGAATATAATATAAGCCACTAATGCTAACATGCTATTAACTTAGTAGATCTTTTCTGACATCAAGGCAGGCATTTTGTGTAGACCTAAAAACATAATTTGCGTAAAAGAAAAAATCTTATGTTTTAGAATTGTAGTGATACATGATGGTTTGAAGACACAAATGTGGGTGAGCATTTGCTTGTGTGAATGTGTATACACCCCTCTTATTTACTCATTATTACACATTAGTTTCTTTCTGTACATGCATTTAACTTACATCTTAAAAGTAACTACATATTTTCAAGTTGGATGGAAGAGGAAAAAAATGATCTTGAGTGACCCATAATGACAAACATGAGTATGTACTCACTCATAAGTGGATATTAGCTGTAAAATAAAGAATAACCATGCTACTACAATCCACAGATATAGAGGGGCCAGATAAAAAGGAGGACCTGGGGGGGAAGGCATGGATCTCCCTTGGGTGAGGAAATAGAAGAGATCTCCTGGGTGGACTGGTGGCAGATGGAGATTAGCACTTGGCTTGGGGTGGGTAGAGGGGAGAGTACTGAAAGAGAAGACAGGAAAGTGGATGATTCAGGGTAATTTAGAAATTTAAAGGAGACTGCCATGAATCTACAAAGATGACCCAATTTAAGACTCCTAGCAATAGTGTATACTATAGCCCAAACTGGCCCTCTACTGTGATCAGATTGGTGACTACTCCAACTGTCATCAAAGATCCTGCATCCAGGAACTGATGGAAACAGATGCAGAGACCCATAGCTAAAAAGAGAGAGGGAGGGAGGATTGTAGGAGACATAGGAGCCATGGGCATTAATAGGAAACCCACAGAAACCATGTTCATAGAAACTAACCATGTTCATAGAAACTCGGAGTCTGAAGCAACAATCAAGGAACCTGCATGGGATGGACCTAAGCCCTCTACATATATGTGACATATATGTGACAGTGTGTAATTTGATCTACTTGTGGGACTCCTAATAATAGGAGCAGAAGCTGATCCTGGTGCTTTGGCTGGCTCCTGGGAATGTATTCCTCCAAATGGATTGCCTTGACCATCCTAAATATTGAAGGAGGTGCTTATTATTACTGCCAATTGATATGATATGCTTTGTTGACACCCATGAAAGACATGCTGTAGCATGTATGTTTTCTGTCAGCCCGCCCACTGCTGGTCTGGTGTGCTGGCCCGAAATAACACTCTGAGACTCTGTATTTGATACAATCCTGTTGACCAGTTACCATTATTGTTTATGGGCTAGCTCTGTCTTAATTATTAACCCATTTCTACTTATCTAAGTATTTCCACGTGGTCATCTTATCTGGGAGCTGCCGCCAGCATCTTCTTTCTCCATGCTCTGCATCCTGACTCCTCCTTACTACTTTCTCTTTCCTCCTTGTCTCCTAGCCCCACCTATCTTGCTTTCTCATGGCCCAACAGTGCTTTATTAATTAACCAGTATGAGAAACATATTTACAGAATAACATCTCCCATCATCTCCTCTTTTCTGTCTAAAATAAAAGAAGGGGTTTAACCTTAACATAGAAAAATATATAATTCAACAGTTATCAAATAAGAATCACAATTAACAATATTTAGTCCATTAACATTTTGTAAGACTTAAAGAAAATATCTATCCTATCTTTGTGAGTCTAAAGTCCTATATGTAACTTATCTTTAATCCTAACTAAGGAAAACTATAACCATAACTATCTGTCTTCAACTCCTTCAAATGGCACAGAAGGATAATATATAAACTCTAGAAATGACAGGGACAACTCACTGCCTGGTCAGTCACCAGATGTTCTTTTGTAATGTTCCATCTTCAGCCCATAGGCCATAGTGTGTCTGGCAGACTCCTCAGCAAAGTAGGAGACTTTAAACTGTCTGCCTGTATTGGCAGTTTGTCAATCATTTTGTCTGTGTCCTGCAGAATGTCTGGCTGGATAGCAGCCTCTTCCATGAAGCAGGAATCCTGTAGCAATGTCCATCTTGAATCAGCAGTCACTTTTCTGTTGGTCCTGCACATCCAGTTTATTCAGCATATAGTCAGTCCAGACACAAGCAGTATCTTGTCCAAATGGCTAGTCTTGCCATATTAGAAGCAAACTTCATTACGCATTTCGTTGATGTCCATCTTTCTTTCTGATGCAGGTGGTGTTACCAGGAGCAGTTGTGCCTCACTGTCAAGAAAAACCCTAAACCATTTTAAATGCCATATTCTGTAGGTCTTTGAAAGGTTTGAAGAATGCCTATTCATCTCCAATACATCTCTGCATATCTAGAAATCCTAACTAACTTAACTCCAAGTTTTAGCTATCATAGGTAACTCTCTAATCTGTAGTAAATTATACATTATATTTTCCAATGAGCTACATAAGCATAATACCTAAACAAGAGGAGAAATATACATATCACAAAATTGACCTTAAATTGTATCAATAAAAGAAAATCCATTCCAAAGCAACGTATTCATATCTATACCATAATTCCCTTTTTACCTTTAAAAAATTGCTTGTGTCATTAACCAGTTATAACCAAGCCCACTTAAATGAAACATACATTTATAAACAATATTTGGGAATTTAGGCGTCATTCTTTCCAAACTAGTTCCTGCTGGTAGGGGGCGCTATCATGGGAATCCTAAGAAGACCCAGAAATCTTGGCTGTAATGGTCTGTAAGGTTGCAATGTCCCATTGATGTTGCTTCAGGAGGTCTTGAATGATCAAACCATGTTAATCTGGAAGGAATCCACAGCTTTTCATTTTCTATGGAAAAATAATAGACATCCTTTTCTCCAGTAACTTGTCCTTAGGGTTAAATTTTGGAGTCAAAGTATTTTTAAAATATATAAATTGAATTAATCCAGCAGCATTTCTTTTATCAGTTGTTGTTATTTTCTCAGCAACAATTAAAACAATTTAAAGACAACAGAATTGTGTATAGTATCCAAAATTTCTCTGTGTTTTCCATCTTTAAGTGGCTCTTTTATTACTCTATTTCTTCTATTTCTATTTTTACATATTTTGAGACAGGGTTTCTCTGTGTAACTTTTATCTGTCCTGGAATTCACTGCATACCAGGTTTACTTTGAAATCACAGAGATCTGCTTGCCTCTGTCTCCCGAGTGCAGGGATTAAAGGCATGTGCCACCATACCCAGCCACATTCTGCTTCCTTTTTTCTTTTTTAAACCATTGTATCCTGTTTCTTTTTCTTTCCCAAGCCAGCTTATTTTTTAAAACCCAGTGTAAACCTTCATTGCAGCTCTCGTACATGCCAATGAATTGTTAGCAAAGCTCTTTAAAAGCAAGGGGTTTTTTTGCTGCTTTTGCTAATTTTGGAAACCTCCCTTAAAGGAGTTATGCAAATCTCTGTCTACAGCAAAACAAATCCAACCGAGAAAATGCTGCTACCAAGAAGTCTTGCTAGTCTCTGTTTCTTTGTTTCTAAAACATTTCTTAATCTTTTATTAGTTTTAAGTGAAAGTTCTTATAGCCACGTTGGGCGCAATCTGTAGCATTGTTGTTTTCCACCCGTCTGGCATGCCAGCCCCAAATAACACTCTGAGACTCTGTATTTGATACAATCCTCTTGATCAGTTACTATTATTGTTTATGGGCTGGCTCTGTCTTAATTATTAACCCATTTCTACTTATCTAAGTATTTCCACGTGGTCATCTTATTGTGGACCCGCTGCCAGCATCTTCTTTCTCCATGCTCTACATCCTGACTCCTCCCTACTACTTTCTTTTCCTTCTTGTCTCCTAGCTCCGCCTATCTTGCTTTCTCATTGACCCAACAGTGCTTTATTAATTAACCAGTATGAGAAACATATTTACAGAATAACATCTCCTATCAGCCTGCCCCTTTTTGAACAGAAACAGAGGAAGAATGTATTAGGGGTGGGGAGGAGAGGGGGGGAGAAGGAGTAGGAGGAGAGGAGGGATAGGAGATTGCTTTTGCGACATAAATAAATGAACGAATAAATAAATAAGTAAATAGAGTTTTGTTTTGTTTTGTTTTGTAACTCTGTCATTGCATGAAGTCTGGTACTCTGGACTGGACTTTTATGTTGGGTTAACTCTTTCCTTTTATGAACAATGCTGCAAAGTGTCTTTTTATTTACCTTGCATAGTAAATATAAATATGTCCTTGAATTACTTTAGATAGAATTATGATGGACAGGAACATAACTTTGACAGTTTAGTGGTTGCCATTTAGTTGATTTCTTATAAGCACAGTGCTTGAGAATACCTATTTCCACTAATAATGCCCATATATTATATTATAAATATAATTTATTTTGAAAAGCCAAATCCTAAAAACAGTAGGAACCATTTTTCAGTGTCATTAAACTTCTTTCATCATTAAAGTGAAATCTTTGTATAAGATTATATCTGGCTTCTGATGAACTTCCTGATCATAATATGTCTGCTTTTGGGTAAAATCATTTTTCCACTAACAGTTTTAAATATTTTTTCTCTATCAAATGAGTTCATTATTATAAATTTTCAAATTGTTTTTCATACTACAGTTTTTATTTTTATTTCACTGAATATTTTTATCACTTTGTCATATAAAAGTACAATGCAGTATTCACATTCATCACCATCTTCTGCTTATGCATAGTCATTAACATCATACTCCAGTTTATGAAAATGAAATATTTATTTGCATAGACTACTATATTTTTATCTGTATGTTTCAATACTTAATTGTTTTCAAATTTTGTTATTACCTGACATGAGACAAAGTTCTAACTAAGTTGGCTTGTATTAGGAGTTTTGTGTCTATTTAGTTAACCTATGTATTATCTATATTAAAAGTATTTATTCAAATAGCAGGTTACCATTTTTTGAGTGATTTTTATATTAAAAGAAAGTTATGGACATTGTGGTTTTAGATCGAAGTTACTGAGAGAACTAAAAGTGAGAATCCATTTTCAACATGGAAATTACTAAGCTCTTCTATTACGAACACATTAATTTTATAGCAGTGATCAGCTCTGCTTTAAAATTTATTTACAGGTGCTATTACTTGATGTCTCATTGTTTTCTGGGAAAGATACACATATGCCAAAAAAGAAAAAAGATAAGGGTCAATGATTAGACTTTGCCATTAAAAGTGCTTAAAATTATAATCTTGGTGATTTGAATTTGATCCCTAGGACCCACATATCCTATTTTGCCTCCTATTTCTGTGATAAACACCATGTCCAAAATCAACTTAGAAAAGGGAAGCACTTATTTTAGTTTATAGTTCTAGGTAACAGTCCACCACAGAGGAAGTCAAGACAGGAACTCAAGGCAAAAACCTGGAAGCATAAAGCATGGAGAAAATCTACTTACTTCTTGTTCAGCTCATTCTGTGGTTCTTGCTCAACCAGATTTATTATATAGTCCAGTTCAACCTTCCTAAGTACTTCCCATAGTGGGCTGAGTTAATCACCAATGATGTTTGGCTCAGAAAAATACACAAGTCAGTCTGATATAGTGTGGTCTCTTAACTGAAGACCCCTCAGGTGACACTGGGCTGTGTAAAGTTGACAGATGAAGTTAAATAGGTAAAATCTTACATAAAGTTAGAAGACATAGAATTGACTCCACAAAGCTGTTCCCGGACCTCCATTAATGCACAGTGGCATGGTCCCCAAATCATGAACACACACTAATAAGTATTTTTTTTTTGTACTAAATCAAAGATATTTTAAAGGTTTGAAACTATTTGAACAAATCATTCAGGAGATGCTGCTATTCTGTTAATCAGGGAGTCATTAGAGGCAATATGTGATTCTTCGGTTAAGGCCAATGGGAGGACTTCTCCTGAATACGTTCTCAGGCCAGGTCTATTGGTGATATACATTTTTAAAAATCATTTATTGACATTGCACTTTCCCAGAAGTTTTAAATTAAACTACATTTTAGGCAAATGTTGAATTTAGAGAATTATTGGGCAGATGTTATTTGCTAGGCAGATTAAATTTATTTATATTTCATCTTTTCCCCTATTGCCTTTTTCTGTTTTAGGATCCTGTCCAGAATTATACTTTGAGTTATCATAAAACCTTATTTTTCCAAGGCTTCCATGATATCTCAGAATGTCCTCTGTCTTGTTGTTTTTGAGAGATTGTGGGGTGCTGATAAAGTCTTCTATGGACTTGTGTGTATTCAAGGAAGTTATTTTCTAATTTTACTTTTTTCGTGATGGAACCATGGTGTCAACTGCCAGTCTTTGATGGGGGATATCATTCTGTATATATGGTTCTCTTATTAGTTGATGAATAAAACACTGATTGATCTGTACCCAGACAGGAAGTATAGGGAGGGCTACCAGATCAGGAGAATTCTTGGAAGAAGGAGCAGAGAGAAGATGCTAAGGAGGAGCCATGTAGCTGTAGAAAAAGTAACATGCTAAATTATGGGTAATCCATTGTTAGAAATGGGTTAATATTTAAGACAGATCTAGACAATAAGAAACTAGTAACTGACCAACAGCTTTATATCAAAACCAAACCAAACCAACCAAACAAACAAAAAAACAAAACAAACAAACAAAAAAACCAAAAACAAACTCATAAAAAATGGCACCAGCAATGTGGCTAATAAGAATTTCCACTTAAAACTTAAGAAAAGCTTAATAAAGGGTATTAGAAACAAAAGAATAGAGACAAGCAAGTCTTCTTGGTAGCATCATTTTTTTCAGTTGGACTCTGTTTTGCTAGAGACAAGCAGAGATTTGCACGGCTCCTTTAAGGGTGGTTTCCTGACTCAGCATAAGTGGCAAAAAACCAAACCAAACCAAAACACACACACAAAAAAAATGCATAGCTTTTAAGAAACACTGCTAACAATTTATTGGTGTGTAGGAGAGCTGGCAATGGCACTGACCACATCTCCAAGCCGGCAACATGCTGCTGGTTGGCAGCATAGACCAAGGCAGTGAGCACAGCTCTCAATTCTGGGGGCGGGGGTAAAAATACCCGCACCATCTTTGGTAGACTGAGGCTAATACAGTTGTGGCTTTCATTTTAGCAATGTTGTTTAGCAGATAAAAGACTCATAGCCAGAAAAAGGTAAAGATTTACAGTAAAGACAGATTCAGATTAAGAAAAACTTCTAGAGGTTTTAAAATATATGTAGACTTGGAAGAAAAAGAAAACAGGATACAATGGTTTTAAAAAAATTATAAAAAGAAAGAGAGTAGCTGGGTGTGGTGGCACACGCCTTTAATTCCACCACTCGAGATACAGAGGCAAGCAAATCTCTGTTCAAAGTAAACAGGGCATACAGAGTTAATTCTGGGACAGATAAAAGTTACACACAGAAACCCTGCCTCAAAAAACTGAAAAAACTAGAAGTAGAAGAAATAAAATAGCCACATAAAGATGGAAGCACAAAGAGAATCTGGATCCTGTAGAGTATTATATTCTCTTTGTATCTTTTGACAGCTGAGGAAATAACAAAGTGTTAAAAAGAAATGCTGCTGGATTAATTCGATTTATATATTTTAAAAATGCTTTGACTTCAAAATTTAAGTTTAAGGACAGGTTACTGGGGGAAAAGATTTCTACTTTTGTTTCCACAGAAAATGAAAAGCTGTGGACTCTTTCCAGACTAACATGGTTTGATCAAGCAAGACCCACTGATTAATCCTTAGTTATGATTAAACAATGTCCATCGGACAAGGTAGCCTTTCAGATCACAGCCAGGATTTCTGCATCTTCTTAGTATCCCCATGACAGTGACCCCTACCAGTAGGAAGCAGTTTGGAAAGAATGAAATCCAAATTCCTAATATTGTCTATAAATGTTTGTTTTCATTTAAATAGGCTTCGTTATAAATGGTTAATGATTACAACGAATGTCTTTTTAAAGGTAAAATGGGCATTGTGGTATAGAAATGAATACTTTGTTTTGGAATGAATTTTCATTTATTGATATAATTTAAGGTCAATTTTGTGATATTGTTTACATATTGTGTTTATATAGCTCATTTGGAAATTTAATGTATAATTTAGTACAGATTATAAATAGTTACCTATAATAGTCAAAACTTAAGTTTTACCTATAATAGTCAAAACTTATAGTTAAGTTAATTAGGATTTCTAGATATACAGAGATGTATTTGAGATGAATAGGCATTCTTCAAACCTTTCAAAGACCTACAGAATATGGATTTAAAATGGTTTAGGATTTTTCTTAACAATGAGGCACAACAGTTACTGGCAACACCACTTGCATCAGAAAATAAGATGGAAATTGAAGAAATACATTATCGAGTTTGCTTTCAATATGGCATGACTAAGCATTTGGACAAGATACTGCCCTTGTCTAGACTGTTTGACTTCATGCTGTATAAACTAGACATGCAGGACCCACAGGAAAGTGACTGCTGGTACAAAATAAACATTGCTACAGGGTTCCTGCTTCATGGAAGAGTCTGCCAGATAGTCTATAGGATACAGAGAAAAGTGACTGACAAACTGCCAATACACGTGGACAGTTTAAAGTTTCCTGCTTTGCTGAGGATTCTGGCAGACTATAGCCAATAGGCTGAAGATGGAACACTACAGAAGAACTTCAGGTGACTGACTAGGCAAGTTGTCTCTGTCATTTCTAAAGTTTATATATTATCCTTCTGTGGTCTTTGAAGGAGTTGAAGACAGATAGTTATGGTTATAGTTTCCTTAGTTATGATTAAAGATAAATTACATATAAGACTTTAGACTCACAAAGATATGATAGATAATGAAATATTTTATTTAAATCTTGCTAAATGTTTATGGACTGAATATGTTAACCATGGTTCTTGTTTGATAACTGTTTTGTTATATATTTTCTATGTTAAGGTTAAAACCCTTTTTTTTTATTTAGACAGAAAAGAGGAGATGATGGGAGATGTCTGTTGGCCAATAGGAAAACAAGACAGACAGGACTAGGAAGTAGTAGGGAAGAGATTCAACATGGAGGATGGAGAGAGTAGAAATCTGGGCTTTCTCTCTCCAGTAAGATAAAACCATGTGGAAATATTTAGATTAATATAAATGGGTTAATATTTAAGACAGAGCTAGCCGATAAGAAACTAGTGACTGACCAACAACTTTATATTTAATACAGTGTCTCTATTGTTATTTGGTGCTGGCACAGCTCGGGGATAAGGCAGGTGGAAAAACATACTCATAAGAAGTCACAGCTTCATGGCAATATATTGTTTAATAGAAATTAGTTAGTAAGAGAGATCTAGTCGGTAAGAAGCCTAAGACATTGGCCAAACAATTTATACTTAGTATAAGTCTTTTCTGTGTTTATTTGGGGATAAACGGCAGTGGGATCAGGCAGAAAAGAAACTCTGTCTACAAGTCTTATCACATCAGACTTATCACTGCTGATAATGACCTTGATCAGCTGACTGGAGACAATGCTTGACAGGCTTCTTATGTGTCCAAGGACTTTTTGTCCTCTATTTTCCTACCATACTCTTTGCAAGAAAGTCCATGTTCACAGCCATGCTTATAAGGCAGGAGTTACCATCAAACTTCTTTCAGGTGGAATATAAACATATATTTAAAACTGTTTTACATAGATTTACTAAGTCTTACTTTTGCATTCAAGTCATTAAATTGTATCAATATGAACTCATGGACAGTATTTTGTAATATATATATATTATTTTATTATAATATAATATATATATTATATTATTATATATAATATATAATATATATATATATATATATATATATATAATCATCATTACTTTGTTTTATTGCTCAATTGCGGCAACTTTGGCCAATAGGGACTTTACCTGGGTTCTTTGATAAACTCCTACTTGTTTTTGATCCAGTTTTATCTTGTATATTTTTGTGTCTCAGTCTCAGATCTTTCTAGGCCCTTTTATTTATTTTGTTGGAAAGTGAAACAAGGATAGATTAAAGGTATGCTGTTTATTTTCAGATTTTATAATCTGGATAAATTAGGGACTGAGCATGAAGAATTCATACATACACATATCGATTCTACTTCACATATAGTCATATTAATTAAATTAGATATTTGTTCACATCAAAGTCACATTGCTAATTATCTCTGTATACATTTCCTTAGCCTCTCCCTTTCTCCCTTTAAGCACACACTCCTCTCATCTGCATGCATAGTTCAACGCTAAGCTGAGGGTAAAGGGAAAGATTGCTTACTTTTCTGTTGATGTAATGAAATACCAAGACTGAAATGTTACAGAGAGAAGAGTTTATTTTGGTTCATAGTTCCAGAGGAGGTATCCATAATGATAAGGAATATGGAGCAGGGCAATAGAGAATCACATTGCCTAACAAAGGAACTGGAAGTGGAGTAAAGCTACAAAGCCTGGCCCCAGTGATACACTTCCATAAAGGCCCTATATCATAAATACATAATATCATCAAACAGTTCCATGACCTGGAGACTTCATGTTCAAATACACAAGACTGTGGTGAAGATTGCTCATTTGAACTTACACAGGTGGTTTTGGGATGTAAAATTGTAGCTCCATGGGAAGCAACTAGAACAATGGTTTTCAATCTTCAAAATGCTGAGACACTTTAATGTAGTTCCTCATGTTAAAATGACCCCTAACCATAAAATTTTTTCATTGCTACATCATAACTGTAATTTTTGCTGTTATGAATTGTAATGTAAACATCTGATATTCAGGATATCTGATATAACTTATGGGTTGCAGTGACCCATAGGTTGAGAACACTGATCTAGAGTATTAAACTATTAGCTCCTTTTGCCTTTATTGTTTTCAGTGTTACTTAGGTAGCATATTATTTCCCTTTTGGCAAAGTTGATTTTATTCTGAGATACTCAACCTTTTAAATGAGTTGTTAAATTTTACACATGTCAATATCTACTTCATATTGTAAAGCTCACTAGGTTTGACAAATGCTGGTCTGATTATTATTATATTATATTATTATTATAGCCATACACAGACTAGTCTTACCCAACTTAGCAATAAAGCCTCAGCTTTATCTGGTCAGCTCTTTCCCTCAACTAGCCAACTTCCCCCATATCCCACCAATACTAAAGTGTTTATTGTGTCTCTTGAATGTCTCTAGAATTTTATCTAGAATGTCAAAAATTTGGAGTCATAGTTATACTATTGTAGGAATATTAATTTAATTTCTAGATTTGACTGCTAAATAATTGCCCATTTGGTGAACATTTTGCAGCTTATGCATTCACCTCTTAAAGTAAAAGCCTGGTTCTTTTCACTTTTGAGGATTTTAAATAAAACTGTTACAGTCATTTACATGGGGCTTTTTGTGTGGACCTTCTATTTCAAACCAGTTTGGTAAATATTGAAGTCTGCAACTGCTGGATCATATGGTAGACTGTTTAGTGTTGTAGGAAACCGTCAAGTTGTCTTTCAAAGCAGCTGTCACAGTTTTTATTTTGAATGGAAATTCCTGTTGCTCCACACCCTTTCCAGAAGCTGATCTTGACACTTCAAATTCATTCATACTGGTAAGTGTATGGTGTCATCTCATTTTATGTTAGCTTTTAAGTCATTGTATAGAATTTTCGTTTCTTTTTCTTATTCTCTATCTGCACATTTCCCTTGGTTGGGCTTCTATTCATATATAATGCCATTTTAAAATTTCTTGCCATTGGTAGGTATTATGAACTTAATTTTATATCAGATATAATTTTTGGAAATAATTTCCTCAAGTTTACAGTTCTCTTTATTCTCATAGCAGAATATACTACAGAGGAAAAGAATCACTTTAGGTGTGCCTACATTATCATTTTTCTTTCTTTTTGTGTGCCTGAGACAGGATCTCACTCTGTACCAGGAACTGACCTAGAACTTGCTCTATATCTCAGACTGTCTTCAAAATCACAATGACCTCCCATGTCATCCTTAAAAGTACTAGACTTACATGTATGAACCATCACATCTAGCTCTTGATTTTTTGTTTCAAGTATCATATTAATGGTGTTGAATTTAAGATCTTATCACAAAACTCAAGCTTATGTATTTTGTTTTTCTTGTTAACTTTGTACTTTAATATTTTTATTTTCCTCTTGATTCCTTCTGAGCTAATATTTTTTTCATGGAAGGTACTTACATTGATGCAGGTTTATGATAGGACATTTCTAGGTCAGTTGTGATGAATCAAGGATCTGGGGAACTAAACAGTTATAGTCACCAAAGATGGACCTGGAACAACGGCTCTTAGTTCGCTCTCTCATACCAGTGATGCTTAAAGATGTGGACTCTGATGGGAGTGAGAACAGAAGCAAGCTTTATTAAGAGACATAAAAAAATTAAGAAATGTGAAAAAAAACTCTCAAGACCCTGATGGGCATCCAAGATAGGAAAAAGCCATTGCACTTCTTTGTCTTGGGCATTTTATGAAGTTATGGAAGAAATGTGACAAAGGCTGAGGTGATTGCTATGAGACTACTGAACACTTCTAGTTGTCATGGGCTGAACTGATTGGAAGTTCACATACTCCATACATTTCTCCTTGGTCCTATTAGGGAGATGATCATGGACTTTTCATGTACTGCCTGCCTTTGAACACCTTTGAGTTTTGATTTGTTTGTTATTGACCCTGAACTTTCCTGTTAGTAAGTTAGCCAATGTTAATATTCTTCAACCTTGTGAATGTCTTTGTTCTTTTTATAAAGTAGCTTCAGCTGTTCTTAGTTAATTGTAGCTAATTTTTTGTCAAGAAAATGGCTTGTTTTTTTTTTCTGAAGTAGGTGGGAATTTTCTTAAAAGCTATCCTATCAGTCTATTACAGTTTGCCACATAAAAAGCAAAAATATGAAAACAATAGGCTTTATATCTATTCTTAAGGGTGTCAGGATGTGAGGAGAGCTAGCCTGCCACCACTGACCCAGAGCTCTGTTCATCCTTTTATCTGTCTAGGTTTGTCATGACATATAAATCCAAGAATTCTCTTATACACCTTCCTCATTATTCCAAACTTTGCCATATTAACTCCAACACATTATCACTCCAATATGTATGAACAATTTGGAATTTTCATCATGGGTCCTTTTCCTTCACTGCCTACAGGAGACTAGTTTCTGCATTGATATAGAGAATGACAGTACATTAATCTCCACCTGATACTATTACTAAGAAAATAAGTATTTCAACATGAATTTGGGGAAGATATAAATGTTTGTAAAATATCATTATATTGTTTGTTTCTGTTTCTTGCCTTACTGACATCAATAAACATTCTGATATGAAAAAATGTTTTGTGTGAGGATGTGGCTCAGGTGATAGAATATTCACCTACTACACACTAAGTTCAGAGTTTGCTCCTCAGCACTGCATAGATTGGGCATGGAATTTAATTACACTATTCAAGAGGTAGAAACAGGGGGATCATTTTTTTCATAGTCAACCTATTCAGTCAATAAAAGGAGCATTCATGTTACCTGAGTCCTTGCCTGATTTTCATGTCAACTTGACACAACTTGGAATCTCTTGAGTGTGTATGTGGCCCCACTGTCTTTTTTTTTTAACTTTTTATTTATTTATTCTTATTTTATATATTGATCCCATTTCTCTCTTTTTCTCTCCCTCCCATGCCCCCTGTTCACCCTCCCATCCCACCCCCCCAATTCCACAGGGAGGGTGATGCCTTCCAGGAGGGGTCAACAAAATCTGTCAAATCATTTGGAGTAGGGACTAGGCCCTCCATCCTGCCTCTAGGTTAAGGGAGTATTCCTCCATGGGGAATGTGCTCCCAAAGCCCTTTTGTGCATCAGGGATATATCCTGGTTCTATTGTCTGAGGTCCCTTAGACTGCCCAGGCCTTCTAACTGAGACCCATGTTCAGGGGTTTCTGAGTTGGTCCAATGCTGGTTTCCCAGATATCAGGCTGAGGTCCATTAGCTCCCCCTTGTTCAGGTCAGCTGTCTCTGTGGGTTTCTGTAACTTGGTCTTATCCTTCCTCTTTGTATCTGGATTCCAGTTCAGCTCAGTGCTTAGCTGTGGGTGTCTGCTTCTGTTTCCATCAGCTAGTAGATGAGGGCTCTATGATGGTGGATAAGTTAGTCATCAGTCTCTATCAGGGAAGGGCATTTATGGTAGCCTTTCCACTGTTGGTGAAATTGTTAGTTGGGGTCAGTCTTGAAGTGAGAAAAACACAAATATTTTAAAGTACACACTTGTTATTCAATCACTGTTGTTTTAATTAATACATTAGAAAAATAATTCACTTTAACAATTCAGACCAAGAACAGGTTTTTGGTCTCCCTGTTCAATGCTCTATTACTTTATTTAAAATGAATTACTGATAATCACTTGGTAGTTCATCTCCCCCCCCCAAAGTGATGCTTTACAAAAACAAGACAAAAAAAGCCACCCTCCTTTTCTATACTTCCAACCTACAGGCTCTTGAAGCTTATGAGGTCAAGAAAATCTCAGAGTATTAGCTAGCCTTGGCTACTTGAGGCTGAACATCTATAAAGGGCTAATATAATCTTCTCAATTTGCCTAGAACCTACTATGTGTTTCCCTTTCTAGAAATCTGTATATTCACTACCAGAATTTTTATTGAACTATTCAAGGTGTTGGACTCTAATTTTAGTGTCCTGATGGGCTGGTGGGAGAGCCCTGGGACACAAACAGAAAAACTAGGAAATGCAACAAGCAAGAGGTATTTATTGAACAAGTGCACTCAGGTGACAGCAATCTCGGGGAAAGTTGCACACCCCCAAAAGGGTTCAGGTTCCTTTTTTCTATCATTACTATATAAACAATACAGTATGTAGTGATTATCTCCATAGCATTCACATTATGTTATGTATTAGCAGCAATCTAGAGCTGCCTAAAGTATTCAGGAGGATATGTATAGGTTACATGTAAACAATAGAAGAAAGACTTGAGCATCTGAGGATTTGGGTATCCAAGATGGATCATAGAAGTTTTACAAAATGGTAGCATGGTATAATATGGGGCCCTTGGCATAAGAACAGGTACTTACTAAGTGCTCAATAAAATGAAAGATGATGGCTTTCTTCTTGGGCTATTTGTGTTAAAAATCACTTTGAGAGTGTGATGGAAGTTAAAGAACAGTGATCTCAACATCAGGAACACCTGGGAATGCAATGGAAAGGGCACATCATCCTTAAAAAAGGTTAATAAAAAACAGAGAATCAGCTAATATAACATAAAAACTTTCATTTCATTTATTAATAATGTTATAAGTCTGTAGAAGAGCAATCTGAAGTATGGCTTTATTCACTATTTGTACCCAACTTGACTAGATTCTTAGCTTTGCTTATTCTCTCTGTATCCATCAAACTTGGAGTAATCCATACCCCTTTTATGGACAGAAAACACAAGAACACACTTTCCAAACCCTGGGAAATATATCAGTGTGCCCTCATTTCTACTTAAAGCCCCATATTGTACAGAATGGATGGCTTATTGACTAAACATTTCTACACCTGAAATGCATTTCATGAACTAAGTGATCACCAAAGGTGATTACTGCCACCTGAATGACTGCAGTTGTACTTCTAATCCCCAGACTAGGAAAATCTACAGAGTCAGAAAACAGTAGTTTGCCAGAGCTGCAGAAGTTGGGAGGGAATAGCAGATGAATGGTGATAAAAACAGGTTCTATTAGAGATAACAAAAATGTTCCCTGACTGACCATGATGGCTGCACAAACTGTAAATATACCACTGAATTAAATGTTTTTAATGAGCAAGCTGAATTACATCTCAGTGATACCACTATCTTAAAAGTTGTATTTCTGCTCCACCTATTTAGTCTTTCAGAATAAGGATTTTCTATTTCAGAAAGCAAACGTCAAATTCAGAGGGGCATTCCTCAGCAACATATTCAGAAACTAATGTCAACAAATGGAAACACAGGTCCCCAAAGCCCAAACCCCTCAGACTAACAGTCTGAATAAAACCACATTCAGTTTGCTGCCAAATCCATAAGAGTCACACATGAAGGCCATTTGTACTGGGTGGTTTGGGGTATCAACTTCATACAAGCTAGAGTCATCAGAAAGGAAAGAGCCTCAGCTGAGGAAATGCCTCCTTGAAATCCAGATGTAAGTCATTTTCCCTATTAGTGATATATGAGGGAGGGCCCAGCCCATGGTGGGTGATTTCCCTGAGTTCTATAAGACAGTGGACTAAGCAATCCACGGGAAGCAAACCAGTAAACAGGTTCCCTCCATGGCCTCTGCATCAACTCCTGCCTCCAGAATCCTGCCATTATGAGTTTCTGTCCTTGACTTCTTTCAATGATGAACAGCAATGCTGAAGTGTAAAGCAAATAAACCCTTCCCCCTCCCAAGGATTTAATTGTGGTTTGCTTACAATGTAGTCCATTGTCTTCATGGCGGGAAGCATGGTAGTACACAGGAAGACATGTGCTGAAGAAATAGCTAAGAGTTTTATATCTGGACTTTTAGTCAGCAAGAAGAGAGAGCCACTGGGCCTGGATTGAGCTCTTGAAACTTCAAAGCCCACCCCCAGTGACATACTTCCTCTAAAAAGGCCACATCTGCTACTGCTACAACATTACACTTCCTATTCCTTCTCAAGTAGTGCCACTCCCTGATGACTGATAAGCCTATTGGGGTCCATTGGTATTCAAACCACCACACATACCATGTAGTTTGTAGAGTAAAGGAGAGATATTATTATCCCAAATATGCTAGAGAGCTTTTGTGGCCTGGTGGTTCAGTATTTGTTATCAAGTTTGCAATGTTATTTATTACTCCAAATATTCCTTCTGTTCTAATTTTATGCAAGTTTTTGAAATGGTCCTATAGTTACTAAGAAGTAGTGCAGTGTAAGATATGCCAACAGCCACTCAAAGAGATGCATTACTTTGGAGAAGCAGTTCTAATTTTGTTTCCTCAGAAACAAGAGGCTATGGATTTGTTTCAGGTTAAGATGGATCAGCTTTGATGTAGAGAGACTTCCCAAAACTTGACAGGTGGTATCTGTCAACAAAAGTTACTGGTTCTCCCAGGACTTGGTCATTATCTCAAATTTTTACCATGGACCCTAAACATACTTCATCACCAGACAGCAGGAAGAGGTTTGGTGAAAACAACATCCACATTCCCAAGATTTGGGGGGTATGGATGGTCTTTGGTTTTTTTATGGTTTATGGGTATTTGTTATATTTATGGGAATATAGGATAAAAGGACAGCTATTAATCTCTGATAATTTGCATCAGCATGGATTTTTGTACAATGGTAAAAATTTGAAGTTAATTTTGTTATACTGTATATATGTTTCTACTCTTGTATAAAGGATTTTTCTATATTGGTACAACTTTAAGGTTATTATTCTTATTCTACACATCTGTTTCTATTTTTGCTTAAGGTATTCTCTATACAGCTCATACCTACACAGGTTGCTTAATTATACAATGTAAAGTGTAATGACATGTTATTTATGATTTTTTAAATCTTGCCTAAGTATTCAGAAAGTCAAGGTCAGCATCAAGCTATAGAGATCAGGCAATGGTGATAGACAGCTTTAATCCCAGCAGCCAGAAGTTATGAGGTAGTACTACATACCTTTAATACCAGGCCTCAAGGTTAAGAGGTAGATGGATCTCTGTGAGTTCAAGGCCACCCAGATCTACAGAATATTGAATCAGTCTAAAAGAGAATTATAACTCATATTTTTAATCCCAGAAATAGATGGGTATAAAAGATAGAAGCAAAGTCTCAGAGAGGCATTCATTCTTCAGCCACACTGAGGATAGGAGCATTTGTTCTCCATCCTTATTGAGGAGAGGTAGCAGTTTAAAACTTGGTGAAGAGCTCATACATGGATCAGCCCTTTCAGCCTGACTTAGAGGTGAGAACTAGTGGTTGTATGTTTTGCTTTTCTGATATTGAGCTTTAAATTTGAACCCCAATATCAGTCTCTGGGTTATTTATTAATTCATACTCTAACAAAGTTTTATTGCTTAATAGCAATTCAAAATAATAAAGAAGTACAGGCTAATAGTCACCTATATCTATCAAAATTATAGTCATGTTAGTGAGATTTTTAAGGTAAAGCAAACGAATATTTCAGATAGATAGGTTATCTGCAAACACCTCAAAGACATACAGAATACGACATTTAAAATGTTTTAATAACTTAGACTTTTCTTTACATGAGACACATCTGCTCCTGGTACTTCAAAGAGGATGAATGGCATTGAAGAAACTGTTTATGGAGTTTTATTTCATTTTGTAAACGTTATACACTGGGCAAAGAAACTCCCCTTGCCTTTGACTAATAATAATGTGCTGTATTATCTGGACATATAGGACCCACAGAAAAGTGACTGCTGAACTTTGCCAAAATGATTTTTCTGGAGTCTTTGATGGAGTTCAAGACTCGATAGTTAGAATTATAGACATCCTTAGTTATAATAAAAGATAAATTAAGTTTAAACTTTAGACTCATGAAGGTAGAATAAATAGTATTTTCCTTACTTTTTCCAAATATGTATAGACTGGATATCGAAACTATAATTCTTCCTTGGTAACTGTTTTGTTTTATGTAATTTACTATGTTAAAATTAAACACAAAAGCAAGTGTTGTGGGGCGTCTTTCTGTACACTGTGAATAATGTTGTTCTTGTTGTTTGATAAATAAAGCTTCTTTGGCCTATGGCAAGGCAAGACAGATCCAGGTGGGAAATCCAAGTACAGATACAGGAAAGAAGGGGCAGAGTCTAGTAGATGCCAGCACTCACCCATGGTGCAGCATGCCAGAGTACTAACTGTGGTCAACAGCCATGTAGGGATACTCAGATTAATAGACGTGTGTTAATTTAAATGTAAGAGCTAGCTAGTAATAAGCCTGAGCCATTAGACAAACATTTATGATTAATATTAAGTCTCTGATTAGTTACTCAGGAACTGGTGGGCAGGATAGAAACCTCTGATTACAATTCTATTTCATTTATCTTTTTAGTTTTTCTTTGGGTTTGGTTTTGGTGGCTCTATTTGTATTCCTATAAACTCAATGCTTTCTTTGGCTTGATTCTACTGATAAGCCCATTAAAATACACATGAATCTTCTTCCAGAGATCAAAGTCAAGTCACCATGTTAGGTGGTAAGCACTTTGCTCACTAAAATACACAATATTTTCATCAGTTCATCCCATTATTATTTAAGTGTTTCTGTCCCTTTAAATACTGTGTTCCTGTGTCTTTTGGTCCAAGACTTTTGTCTTGGATATATGTGTTTCTATAGATCCCTACATTCTGTTTATGTATCTAAAACATCATTGATTTTTATTCTGTGTCACTAAACTGGAAATATCCACCCAAGAGGATTATCTAAATTATTTTACAAAAGGTAAACTATCTGTCAGGTATTCAGGGTTTGAGAATGCAACAATTCTTTAATACTTATGTTTCAAAAACTGCATTCTAAAGTGAAACTTACAACTCATTTAATTTTAAACACAAATCTCACTGATAAACACTGATTTCAATAGAACACATTTACTACCTTTTTTATTTATATAGGTCACTGTATTATTTGCTCTTAGTTACAAAAAATATGTCAGTTTGTAGACTGATCTTTAATTTTGTAATTTAAATCATAAGTGAAAAAACACATCCTGGTCAAAAGTTTCTCTTTTTCAAACCATGAGCCAGAAAATGTAGGCAAAATGTCCCACAGCTATAGATAACAAGAAATTGAGGACCTTGATTCTTTATATCAAGCAGTTAGAAAAAATCTGCCAACAACTGGAAACATTAAACAAAACAAAATAAAAGCATTTTAGAGGTTTTAGTAACCATCAATCAATGATTATAGAACTATAAATACATAGTAGTTTTTGTTCTGTGATACAATGCTCCTTATAGACTACTCTATTTCAATATACATTTTGCTTGCAGACTATGAACATATCCAAAGTCTCCTTCACCATTGGTTATATAAAAAATGAATGTTCTTCTTGAGTCTCCAGAAATGGACCATCTGCTCACATACTGACTTCAATATGGAGAGACTTAAACTATGGCTCTTGTTTACAGAACTGCATAAAGTACATTCTTGTAAGGTACTAACTCTGTGGTCATTATAAAAGCAATAGGAAACTAATATACCAAGAATCCTCATTTCTCATCAAGGCAAAAAAATATCAGAAAGACTAAATATCTTCCCATCTTTGAAATCAATATCAGTCACCCAACATATTCTATAGGGAGAAAATCATGAAATAAAAAAAATGTTTGATCATTAAGATATGCTAAATTTTGGCAGTGTAAATGATGATTATATTATGCCAACAAATGCATCAAATGACTGCACTGACTTTTTCATTTACCCTTTCCAACTTTCTTACTATTTTCTAACTTCAGGTCCATGGCTAATTCAGATTTTCCTACATAATTTTCTGTGTATATAAACTCAGACCCCTAACTTAGAAATAGCTAGGGAATTGATTGCTTATGGCAATCAACTGAACATAAACTTTTATTATTGAAGAATGCATATGGGTGGAACATTGTGCCAGCAAAGTCTAATGAGAAAAATGATGTATTGGGAGTACTGAAGAGTAATGGCCTGCTCTGACTATGCTTCTCAGACTGAAATAAGTTATATTCAATTATAGTCTCCATATCTCTTGGTAAGAGTAATTCTGAAAATCTATTTTGGTGCCAGAACAATATCACACTGTGTGTTTTTACAAAAACACACCTTTTAAAAGCAGCGATCAAATGACCATGAAGATCTTCAAATACCCATTAAAACAGACTACTAGAATTGTAAATGCAGGAATACTGTAATATTCCTACCAGACAGTGGAAGTTTATAGGTAGTTTTCTGAAGTTAAATTTTTGCACAAATCCTTTGTTTTTATTGTTTTCATTCTAATTAATTATATATGGTTTGCCAAAACAGGTTTTATTCATAGCTTTCTTTTTGTTTGTTTGTTTGTTTGTACTATTTGACCCAGGTGCTAAAAGAAAACAATGACATATTTTGTAAACATTTGATTTCAGAATTGACAAATTTATGTGAGAAAGGTGTCACACTATCAAAAACACAGTCTATCACTTTTCCATTACTTCTGTTTATTTCTACATGATCATTATAAATCACTAATTTAAAGTTGTTTGCTGCTCATTTACTCATAAACACTAGCTTGAATCTCAAGGATCCCATCTATCCATCCATGCATCCATCCATCCATGCATTCATCCATCCATGCATTCATCCATTTTCTTATCTACCCTATAGGATTTGAGTATTTGTAACATAAACTGCCCTGAGCTCTGCAGATACAATGGTGAAGGAGACTCTGACCAAGTTATTAGCTCAGGGGAAAAGGTATATATAGCTAGTTATTATTTCTAATCATAAGCATTATGTTATAACCTAGGAGACTTACCTTGTACTGATAATTCTGCAGTCTGGAATAGTGTCCTTCCTTTGGCTATTATTTAAATCTCTTTAGTGTTTTATGTGTGTTTCTCAATAATTTCCATATTTATGTATATATATATATGCATGCTGTAAAATTAAAGCTTCCTTATATGAAATTTATTCTCAGTATATGGCTAATAGGGTACATAAAGAATTTTATACTATATATCAAATATTTTTATCCATTTTCCCTACTACTCTCACCATTCTTACCTTTTAGCATTGGTCTCTATTGTTTCTTTTGACAGTCTAGTCTCAAAGGATTTGTGTGTGTGTGTGTGTGTGTGTGTGTGTGTGTGCATGCATGCATGCTTGTGTGTGTGTGTGTGTATAACATATCTGAATACATGTATATATGTGTGTGACTTTAAGTATATAGAACATGTATTTGTCATTCTGAGAATAACTTAATTCATTTAATGTAATTATTTCCATTAAAGTCATTATAATGCAAATGATACCATTTTGTTGTGTATAGTTGATAAAATCCCATACATATGCATATATATATATATATATATATATATATATAATTTTCTTTATCCATTATTTTGTTGGCTGAGTCATAGGCAAACTCTTTAGTTTATCTTTTGTGACTAGTGCTTCAATAAATATTGATGTGAAATCTCTGGGATATGCTTCATTGAAGTACTCATAAATTTTCAGGAGTGGCATAGCTGGGTCATTTTGTAGAATTATTATGTTTTCCTTTGAGAAACCTCCATATTGACTTCAACAGCAGCTGAACTATTTCATTCCACCAGTATGTGCAATCCTCTCCTATGTTCCAATCCTCAGAATTACTTCTTTTCTTAATGACTGCTATTCTGAAAGGGCGAAATGGGATCTCAGTGCAGTTTGTTATTACATTTCTCTGATGGCTCATGTCTTTGAAATATTTGTTCACTTCCTGAGCCCAATTATTGATATCTTGTCTTTTATTTTTTTCTAGTTCCTTGCAAAATTTATATATTAATCTTCTGTTAGGTATGGAGTTAACACAAATGTCCATGTTTTAACTTGATTAGTTGCTTCATTTACTATGTAGAGCTTTTAGGTTTTATTAGGCCACAGTTATCAATTGTCAGAATTTTTTCCTGAATTACTGGGGTCCTGTTAGGAAGCCCTTGTCTATGTCTGTGTATTGAAGCATTTACTTTTATCTCCAACATTTTCAGTGGTCTAGGTCTTGTATTAAGGTCATAAATCCACTTGAAATTGCCTTTCATTCAGAGTGAGAGATAGGGTTCTAGTTTTCTTTTTCTACATATGGATATCCAGTTTTTCTTGCACCACTCTTTAGTGAGGATCTCTTTTCTTCAATTTATAGCTTCATTGTTTTTGAAAAATTATGTAGCTGAATCTATGTGACTTTATATTCAGGTTTATTCTCTCAGATTTCTTGATAAAACCTCATTCTCTCATTTTGCTCCTGTTTTTCTTCATTCTTCTCAATCTTTTCTGCACATATTAAAGGTATTCCTTAGAATTAGCTTTATATTATGATTTTTATTTAGCATGGAATGATGATTAAAATGCAAGCTCAGTGGTCAGATCACCAATTACAGTAGAGCAGTGAAACATTACACAAGATATCTAAATGTTCTGTCTGCATTTTCTCATACAGAGAGTGGGTATAAAAATAGTGCCTATATCAGCTGGGTGTTGATGGCACACACCTTTAATCCCAGCTCTTGGGAGGCAGAGGCAGGCAGATCTCTGTGAGTTCAAGGCCAGCCTGGTCTACAGGGCTAGTTTTAGAATAAGTTCCAAAGCAATACAGAGAAACCCTACCTTGGAAAACCAAAAAAGCGCTTCATCAATCACTGTAATTCTTTCTTTCTTAGGATTAAATGAGATAATGTGTTCCTGGTTCCAGTTAGTTATCAGCTTCATATAAAAAAAAAATGGCACTTTTTCTTGACAACAATATAGATGACAACCATAATTTAGGGTCACACCATATCATAATAATTGGATTTATCACTTCTCTTTATTTTTGTTTATGCATTTCCCAGGGAACTTTTATTATGTATCCCTTAATAAGGATAAAATGTAAGGTATGCAAAAGTCCCTGAATCCCTGATCAATAATGTCTCAGAATGGTAGTGTAAGGATCTTTGTAGGGATCCCTGGCTCATCTCAGAAGAACTTAGGCCTTTGGCCAGTCCTAAAAAAAAAATTAAAAATGAAGAAAAATAGAAAATTAAACAATGTGGTAAGCTGGAAAGTTGGATCACAGGTTTAGAACACTTGTTACTCTGTTAGCAGGTCATTTTTAACATCCACATCAGGTAGCATAATTCTAATCCTAGGGGATATGACATTATTTTACATCAGCAGGTATCCACACACCCCTGTTACACACACACACACACACACACACACACACACACACACACACACACACACACTAAAATACATTGAATAAGAAGGAGGAGGACTAGGAGAAGAAATAACCAGCAGATTCAGTAGTAGAAATGATGTTCAAATTTACAGTTTATGATAGTGTTAATTTTTCAACTAGACAGGACCAAGAATGTTGTGGATCATGGGCTTCTAGGCATGAATAATGAGGGTTTTCTTGATTATGCTATTAAGATGAAGACCCGAGCCACTGTGGGTAGTGTCACACTCAGACTGTGTTCCTTTACTGTGTATATGAAGGACAGAGCTGAGAAGCAGCATGCACCAATTGTTGTTTCTTGACTATGGTTGTGATATTAAAAATTGTTTTGAGCTCCTATCAATATATGACTACAGCTTCTCTATAGTGTGTGACTATCACCTGGAACTCTGAGCTTAACTTATCTCTTTCATGGGGAAGTTGCTTTTGTCAGGGTATTTTTGAAAGAAATTGAGATAGAACTTCTTTGAATTTAAAATATGATTTTGTTTTCTTTTATTGGCATAAGTGAAGTGTTTCCAATGTGATCAATAAATAAGTAAAGACTCATGATGAGATAGAATAGCACTTCTATACTGTTATAAGCAAGAAGAACATGCACAGAATTTTGGAGTATCATCTATAATTAAAAAAAAATAACAGAGACAGGGTATTTCCTAGTGGTACCATCCCGGCATTATTGATGTAAAATAGCCAGTATGATAACAATATTTGCCTTCGCATGCTGCATTAATACTCCACATTCATTTTGCAGAAATACCACCTAAGTTTGCTCCTCCTTGTGTATTGTGGTACCATATTGTTTTTGTTCTCCCTCTTTAATACAGGATCTCTTGTATCCAAAGCTGGCCCCATATATGCTATCTAGTCAAGGATGTCCTTGAAATTCTGAGCCACTCCAGAATTACTGGGATTACCAATGTAATCCCAGTAAGCTACCAATGTAGCTTACAATGTTCTGGGGAATCACATTGAGGAATTTGTGCAAGCACTCTACCAACTCAATTATATCCACTCCTTGTTTGAGATAGATTTTAGCCATATAATGCTGGATGGCCTGGAACTCCCTATACAGACCAGGTTTTCTCAGACTTGTGGCATTGTCCTGCCTCTGTCTCTCCCGTGATGAGTTTACAGGTATGTGTCACTGTGCCTGGCCAGACCTATATTGTCTTAAATTCAAATATTTCATTAGTATTTTAGTATAGCATGTCATTTAGTAATCGTACTAATGAATAGTCAGTGTTGGTGAGGATCACACCCAGGAGTGTATTGATGAGACAGAATTCTAACCATGCTATCTCTACCATGGGCATAGTCAGCTGGTTGTCTTTCCTGAGTCTCCCCTACCTGGTTTCCGAGAACAATAGAAGAGAACAATAGAACAACTGGGGCTCCTAGGTGACTGTAATTTATGAAAGAAGCCAAATATAGTGAAGAAAAATAATGTAAAGGGTAAAATAAAGAGATTTAGAATACATTGTTCTATTGCATATTTTGACAAGTTTTATTTGAAAATTTATTGTCTTGGAAAGATTTGAAAAATTAATTGAACTCTGATATGTTATGTTTCTTCATGTCTTTATAACAAGGATACCAAACTTTCCTTATTGTGTTTACTTCTTTTCTGTTTGGGAAACATTCTAAGTAGCAGGGGTATTGTGCCCTCCCTAGTGCCCTCTCTCATTCCACACTCTAAAATGTCATAAAAGATACTCACCAATCTCATTATCAGGGAAGGGCATTTAAGGTAGACTCTTCATTATTGCATAGATTGTTAGTTGGAGTCATTCTTGTAGGTCTCTGGACATTTTCCTTCTGCCAGATTTCTCTTTAAACCTATAGTGGCTCACTTGATTATGGTACCTCTTTTTTTTCCTCTCCTCTATTCTTCCCCTCACTCAATCTTCATGCTCACTCATGTCCTCCTCTCCCCCCTTCTTCCCTTCTCTTTTTCCTAACTCCCTCTCCCCTCCCCCATGCTCCTAATTTTCTCAAGAGATCTTGTCCCTTTTCCCTTCTGTGGGGAATCATGTATGTCCCTCTTAGGATCCTCCTTGTTTCCTAGCCTCTCCAGCAGTGTGGAATGTAGACTGGTGATCCTTACCTTTATGTCTAAAATGAGTTAGTACATACCATTTTGTCTTCTTGTGACTGAGTTACCTCACTCAGGATGGTTTCTTCAGTTCCATACATTTCCCTTCGTATTTCAAGATTCCATTGTTCTTTTTTCCAATGAGTAGTACTCCATTGTGTAAATATACCACAGTTTCTTTATCCATTCTTCAGTGTAGGGGCATCTAGGTTGCTTCCAGGTTCTTGCTATTACAAATAATGCTGCTATGAACATAGTTGTACAGATGTCTTTGTTGCAGAAATGTGCATATTTTGGATGTATATTTACTGGATCTTGTGGTAGACTGATTCCCATTTTCCTGAAGACCCGTCATACAGATTTCCAAAGTAGCTGTCTATACTCCCACCAGCAGTGGAAAAGTGTTCTTATTTCTCAATATCCTCGCCAACAAAACTGTTTTTGAAATTAGCCATTCTGATTGGAGTATGATGGTATCTCAGAGTAGTTTTGATTTGGGTTTCCCCAAAGGTGAGGATTCTCAGCACTTTCTTATGTGTTTTACAGCCATTTTAGATTCCTCTATTTAGTTCTGTACCACAGTATTTATTAGGATTATTTGGTGTTTTAGTGTCTAGCTTCTTCAGTTCTTTGTATGTTTTGTAAATCAGCCCTCTGTCAGATGTTAGGTTTGTGAAGATCTTTTCACATTCTGTGGGTTACCATTTTGTATAGCTCTGTAGTGGAGCTTAAAGAAAGGGATGGTGATGCCACCTGAAGTTACTTTATTGTACAGAGTTGTTTTGGCTATCTTAGGTCTTTTGTTTTCCATAAAAAAGTTGATTATTATCCTTTCAAGGTTTGTGAAGAAGTCTACTGGGATTTGGATGGGAAATGCATTGAATCTGAGGTTGCTTTTTGGCAACATTGCTATTTTTAGTATGTTGACCCTATCTATCAAGAGGATGGAAGGTCCTTCCATTTTCTAGTATCTTCTTTAATTTCTTTCTTTAAAGACTCATAGTTTTTACTATACAGTTCTTTCACTTGTTTGGTTATCACTACCCCAAGATAGTTTATGTTGCTTGTGGCTATTGTACAGGGTGATGTTGCTGTGATTTCTTTCTCAGCCCATTTATCATTTGTACATAGTAGGGCTACTGATTTTTTACTTTTTGAGTTAATCTTGTATCCTGCCACTTTGCTGAAAGTGTTTATCAGCTGTAGGAATTCCTTGGTAGAGTTTTTAGAGTCACTTATGTAAATTATCATATCATCTGCAAATAGTAAAAATTTGACTTTTTCCTTTCCAATTTATACCTCCTTTGTCTCCCTTTGTTGTCTTACTGCTCTAGTTAGATGTGCAAGTGCAATATTGAAGAGATATGGAGAGAATGGGCAGCCTTGTCTTGTTCCTGAGTATAGGGGAATCATATTAAGTTTCTCTCCATTTAGTTTGACATTGCCTATTTGTTTGCTGTATATTCCTTTTATTATGTTTAGGTATGTTCCTCTTATCTCTGATCTCTCCAAGAACTTTATCATGAAGGACTGCTGGATTGGGCCAAAGGCTTTTCAGCATCTAGTGCAATGATCACGTGGTGGCATGGTGTTTCTTTTTCATTTTGTTTATTTGGTGGATTACGTTAATGGTGCTTTTTTTTTTTATGTTGAACCATCCCTGAATACCGGAGATAAAGCCTCCTTGACCATGGTGGATGATTTTTCTGACATGTTCTTGGATTTGATTTGCCAATATTTTATTGAGTACTTTTGCATCAATATTCATGAGGGACATTGGTCTGTAGTTCTCCTTCCCAGTTGTTTATTTGTGTGCATTGTGTACCAAAGGTAATTGTAGCCTCATTAAAAGAGTTCAGCAAAGACTCCAGCTTGAATTGTATGGAACTCTTTCAGGGTATTGATATTAGCCATTCTTTAAATTTCTGGTAGAATTCTTCACTAATCCCATCTGGTCCTGGGCATTTTTTTTTTTTTTTTTTTTTTTTTTGGTTGGGAGAATTTTAATGACTGCTTCTATTTCATTAGGTTTTATAGGTCTATTTACACTGCTTATCTGTTTTTGACTTAATTTTGGTAACTGTTATTCATCCAGAAAATTATCTATTTCCTTTAAATTTTCGAATTTTGTGGAGTGCAGGTTTTCAAAGCATGACCTGACAATTCTCTGGATTTATGCAGTGCCTGTCTTTATGTCCCTCTTTTCCTTTCTGATTTTGTTAATTTGCCTAATTTTTCTCTGTCTTTTGGTTAGTTGGGATAAAGGTTTTTCTGCCTTGTTGATTTTCACGGAGGACAAACTTTTTGTTACATTGATTTGTTCTATTGTTTCACCTGTTTCTACTTTATTGATTTTAGTCCTCAATTGAGTATTCCTGACACTTATTCTTCCAGGGTGAGTTTGTTTCTATTTGTTCTAGAGCTTTCTGTTGTGCTGTTAATTCTATAGTATGACTATTCTCCACTTTCTTCATGTGGGCATTAGTGCTAAAAACTTTCCTGTTAGCTCTGCTTTCAAAGTGTCTATAAGTTTGGGTATATTGTGTGTTGTGTCTTCATTCTCATTGAATTCTGCGAAGTTTTACTTTCTTTCTTTTCGTTTTTTTCTTTTCCTTTTTTTTTCTTTTATTTTTTTTTCTTTTTATTTTTTTTTCTTTTCTTTTATTATTTCTTCCTTGACTCTGCTATGTTGCAATTGACCATTTTTCAGTTTCTGTGCATTTGTAGGTTTTCTGAAATTTGTTTTGTTGTTGAATTCTAACTTTAAAACACGATGGTTTGATAAGATACAGGGGGTTGTTCCAATTTTTTTGTATCTGTCGAGGGTGTTATGTTGCTGAGCCTGTGGTCTATTTTATAGAAGATTCCATGTGATGCTGAGTAGCGGGTGTATTCTTTTGTGTTTGGATGGAATGTTATTCAGATGTCTGTTAAATCCAATTGCGTCATAACTTCTATTAGTTCTTTTGTTTCTTTATTAATTTTCTGTCTGTTGGTCCTGTCTAGTGTTGAGAGTGGGTGTTGAAGTCTCCCTCTATAAGTGTTTGAGGTTTTATGTGAAATTTGAGTCTTAGTAATGTTTCTTTTACAAATGTGGGTGCCTTTTCACTTGGGGCATAGATGTTCAGAATTGAGACTTTGTCCAGAAGGATGTATTCTGTGATGAATATGAAATGACCTTCTTCATCTCTTTTGATTGATTTTAGTTTAAAGTCTAATTTGTTTGCAACACCCACTTGTTTTTTGGGTCCATTTAATTGGAAAATCTTTTCCCAGCTATTTACTCTGAGGTAGCATCTGTCTTGTATATTGAGGTGTGTTTCTGGTATGCAGCAGAAGGACTTGGTTCTGTCCTTGTATACATTCTGTTAGCCTGTTTCTTTTTATAGGCAAGTTAAAACCATCAATATTTAGGGGAATTAAGGACAATTGATTGTTAATTTTTGTTTGTTTTTATTTGTTCATAGTATTGTTATTGTGTGTAGATTTACCTTGCTTTTCCTCTTGGCTTCTGGTAAAGTTGGAGTATCTATTGCCTATGTTTTTGTGAGTGTAATTAACCTCCTTGAGTTGGTGTTTTCTTCCAGAACTCTATATAGTGCTGGATTTGTGTATGTATGTTGTGTAAATCTGGTTTTGTCATGTAATAGATTGTTTATTCCATCTATGTTGATTGAGAGTTTTGCTGGGTATAATAGTCTGGGCAGGCATTCACTGTCAATTAGTGTTTGTATAACATCTATCCAGGACCTTCTGGCTTTCAGTGTTTTCACAGAGAATTCAGGTATAATTCTGATAGGTATGCCTTTATATGTAACTTGCCCTTTTGCCTTTTTTGCTCTTAATATTTTTTCTTTATTCTCTATGTTTTGTGTCTTGATTATTATGTGGCAAGGGTAATTTAATTTTTGGTCCAGTCTATTTTGTGTTCTGTTTGCCTCTTGTATTTCCATAGGCATGTCCTTCTTCAGGTTCAAAAGTTTTCTTCAATGATTTTGTTGAATATATTTTCTTCACTTTTGAGCTGGGCTTCCTTGCCTTCTTCTATACCTATTATTCTTAGGCTTGGTCTTTTCAGGGTGTCCCACATTTCCTGGATATTTTGTGTTAAGGATTTATTGAATTTAAGATTTTTTTTTTGGTCAATAAATCTATTTCCTCTAGTTTATCTTCTGCCCTTGAGATTCTCTTTTCCATCTCTTTTATTATGTTGGGTATGCTTTCATCTGTAGTTCCTGATTATTTACCAAGCTTTTCTATTTCCAGCATTCCCTCAGCTTGTGTTTTCTTTATTGTCTCTACTTCCATTTTCAGGTCTTGAACTGTTTGAATTGTTTCCTTCATCTGTTTGATTTTTTTTTCTCTCTTGGCTTTTTTTGCTTTCTTTAAGAGATTTGTTCACCTGCTTTGGAATGTTCAGGTTTTGCTGGTATAGAATCCCTAGATGCTCTTGGTGTCATGTAAGTCTTTCTTTTGTTGAATGTATTATTATACTGTCTCCCTCTACTGGTAGGTATGAGTTCAAGGCTCTATCCTCTCCTTGCTGTGGGAGGGTGCAAGGCTAAGACGAAAATGGCAGCCAATGGTGGATGCTTTGTACTGCCTTCATGTCCCTCTGGGGGATTCAGTGGCAGGAAGCCTTTGGCTGTTGCAGTGCAGGTGACTCAAAGATGCAATTTGCCAATATTTTATTGAGTATTTTTGCATCAAAAGTAATCAGGGATATTGCTCTGTAGTTCTTTTTCTTAGTTGTGCCTTTGTGAGGCTTGGGTACCAAGGTAGTAAAAACAGTTTGTGAATGAAACTTCTGCTTCTATTGTGTGGAACAATGTGAGGAGCATTGGCATTGGCTCTTATTAGAATTACTGGTACAATGCTAAACTGAAACCATCTGGCCCTGGTGGGTTTTTTTTTGGGGGGGGGGACTTTTGATAACTGTTTTTGCTATTATTTCATTAGGGGTTATAGGTCTATTTAAATTGATTATCTGTTCTTGATTTAATTTTGATAAGTGATATACCTATCTTGAAAATTGTACATTTCTTTTAAATTTTTTGCATTTTGTGGTGTATAGTCTACAAGTTTTCAATGTATGACCTGAAGATTCTCTGGATTTACTCAGTGTCTGTTGTTATGTCCCTCTTTTCATTCCTGATTTTGTTAATTTGCATGATCTCTCTCTGTCTTTGATTAGTTTGAATAAAGGTTTGTCTATCTTGTTGATGTTCTCAAAGAACCAACTATTTGTTATACTGATTCATATATTGTTTTCTCTGATTATACTTTATTGATGTCAGCCCTCAATTTGAATATTTTCTTATATCAATTCCTCCTGGGTGATTTTGCTTCTTTTTATTCTAAAGCTTTCAGTTGTGATCTTAATTCTCTAGTGTGATCAAACTATTTATAGAGCTATTGTCCTGCAAACATCTTGGTATTGGCACAAAAATAGACAGGTAGACCAATAGAATAGAAGTGGAAACACTTATATTAACCCTTACACCTACAAAGACCTGAGTTTTTAGAAAGAAGCTAAAATTATATTATGGAACAATGAAAGCATCTTCAACAAATGGTGCTGAGATAACTAGATGCTGGTGTGTAGAAAACTGAAGAGAGACCCATGTCTATCCCCAAGCACAAAACTTAAGTCCAGATTTATGTTGAGGATCAAAGACCTCAACATAAATTTAGCCTCACTGAACCTCTTAGAAGAGAAAGTGAGAGGTATCCTTGAATGAATTATTACAAGAGAATTCTTCCTGAAAAAACACCAGTAGCACAGACACCAAGATCAACAATTAATAAATGGAACCTCCTGAAACTGAGAAGCTTCTGTAAGGTAAAGGACCCTATCAACAATATTAAACGGTGGCCCACAGAATGAGAGAATAGCTTCACCAACTTCACATCTGATAGAGAGCTGATCTCTGAAATATACAAAAATTCAAGAAGCTGGTCTCCAAAACACCAAATAATCAATAAAAATTTGGGCTAAATAACTAAATAGAAAATTCTCAATAGAGGAATCTGAAAGACACTTAAGAAAGTGCTCAACATCCTTACCATCAGGGAACTACAAATCAAAATAGCTATGAGATACCATCTTACTCCTATCATAATGGCTAAAATTGAAAACACCAATGACAGTTTATGCTGGATAGAATGTGGAGAAAATGGAACACTCCTCCAATGCTGGTAGGAGTGCAAACTCATAAAGCCACTGTGGAAATCAGTATGGAGTTTCCTTGGGAAACTGGGAATCAGTCTACTGCAAGATCCAGCAATTCCATTCTTTTAGGCATATACCCAAAAGATTCACATTCATGCAACAAAGACGTCTGTTCAACTATGTTCATGGGAGCATTATTTGTAATAGCCAGAACCTGGAAGCAACCTAAATGCCATTCACCTGAAGAATGGATGGAGAAAATGAGGCACATTCATACAATGTAGTACTACTCAGTGGAAAACAAAACAAAACAAACAAACAAAAACAAAACGAAAAACAGTGAAATCTTGAAACTAACAGGCAAGTGGATGGAAGTAGAAAAACTATCCTGAGTGAGGTAACCCAGTCACCAAAAGATAAACATGGTATGTACTTACTAACATATGGATTTTAAACATAGAGGAAAGGATTTCTAGCCTATAATTCATACCACCAGAAAAGCTAGAAAACAAGCAGGGCCCTAAGAGAGAGACATACATGGTCCTCATGAGAAGGGTAAAAGGACAAGATCTCCTAGAAATATGGGAGCATGAGTGATGGGAGGTTAGAGGGAGTTAGGAGAAAGAGAAGGGGAGAAGAGGAGAGGAGAGGAGAGAGCAGAAAGATTGAGTCATGGGAAGAATAGTGGAGATCAAGAATAGAGGGAGCCATTGTACGTTTAAGTGAAATCTGGCACTAGGAAAATATCTACAGTTCTACAAGGATGACATCAACTAACAAGCTAAGCTATAATGCAGTGGCTTCCTTAAATGACCTTTCTTAATACTGAGGTTGATGACTACCTCACATGCCACCCTAGAGCTCTTATTTAATAGCTGACAGAAGCAGAAGCAGATGGCCACAGATACACACTGAGCAGAAGTCCTAGGCTACAGTTGCAGGGAGGGAGGAGTGATGACCAAAGGGGTCAAGACCAGTCTGAAGAAAACCACAGAAACAGCTGACCTGATCAAGGGGGAGCTCAGGAACCCCAGTCTGACAGCTGGCAAACTGCTGCAGACTGCTCAGTGGGTAACAGGTCTGCCTGGAGACCAAGACTCGGATGACCAGGTCAGGAGTGGCTTCGGCTTGACAGACAGACACAAACACACTTGAAAAGGTTTGCGAACTGCTGCAATGTTTACTTCAAAATATTGGGTTTTTATACAGAAAGTTCAAAAAACAGATCTTTGGTCACAGTTTAAAGATAAATAGACATTCTATAGATGTCAGCAATTCCCTTTGAAGTGTGAGATCGTAAATACATCTAAGCAAGTGCATAACTGGGAACCTCTGTTTAGTTTGGCCTGCTTGTGGTCAGCGTTTCAAGGGCCCTAAAATCCCAAGTTAGAGTTTTTTAGTAATTCCCACAGTAGCCTTGCTGCAGGTAGACTGATTATAGGCAAGGTCACATTGTGGGCTGCTTTCTACAGCTTTAGCCTCAATTGTTTATTAGGCACCTGGCACTATGGGTTTTGGCTAACAGTGGAGCTTACAGACCAAAGTACCCATGATCAAAAAGCATTATTGTTATAGCACAAAACACATCTAGAACCCGTTCCAAACAACCAGCCAAGCAAGCATCTGCAGGGATCTGGACCACTTTTCCCCAGGAGGCGTAACCACATGTGGTGTGAACCTCTGGACAGGTAGCCATTGAGATTTTTCTTAGCCATTGCTACATTGTCTCCACTGGGGCTGGTGTGGCAGCAAACCAACACAGGACTGACTCAGACCCCCTGAACATGGGTGTCATTTAAGAGAACTGGGCAATCTATGGGGCCTCTGGTAGTGGATAAATGTTTATCCCTAGTATAAGCATTGTCTTTGGGAGTTCATTCCACATAGAGGAATACTCTCTTATCCTTGACACATGGGGAGGGCCTGGGGCCTGCTCCAAATGATATGACAATCTTTGAAGATCCCCCATGTAAGGCTTCACCTCCCTGGGGAGCAGGAAGGAAATTGGATAAGGTGTTGGGGGGGGCAGGGGAGGAGGACCTGACTATATTGACTCCTCATGGGAGTACTTATCCATGACAAGGAATGGACTGGTGGTATACTCAGGAGGATGTGAAGGGGCTGGATGGAGGCAAGAGGGTGGAAGGATTCAAGGGGGTGGGAGGTCATATGGAAGAGAGAACTGTGCTTGGAATGTAAAATCAAATTAAAATAAAATATGGAAAAAGAAATAAAAACAACAGGGTAGTTTGAAATTGTCTTTTTGTGACTGGTTTACCTCATTCAGGATAGTTTCTTCAAGTTCCATCCATTTGCCTGCAAATTTCAAGATTCCATTGGGTTTTTGTTGTTGTTGTTTGTTGGTTTGTTTTTTTTTTTCCACAGAGTAGTATTCCATTGTGTAAATGTGCCACATCTTTTTATCCATTCTTCAGTTGAGGGGCATCTAGGTTGCTTCCATGTGTTTTGCTATTACAAGTAACGCTACTATGAACATGTCTTTGCTGCATAGATGTGGGTCATTTGGATATATGCCTAAAAGGGGGATTTCCACTTCCTGTGGTAGACTGATTCCCATTTTCTTGAGGAACCACCATAATGATCTCCAAAATGGATGTACAATTTGCACTCCCACAGCAGTGGAGGAGTGTTCCTCTTTTTCCACATCCTCTCTAGAATAATTTGTCATTGGTGTTTCTAATTTTAGCCATTCTGGCAGGAGTAACATGGTATCTCAAAGATGTTTTGATTTTCATTTCCCTGATAGCTAAGGATGTTGAGCCCTTTCTTAAGTGTATTTCATCCTTTCTGATTTCTTCTATTGACAGTTCTCTAGTCAGTTCTGTACCCCATTTTTTAATAGGGCTATTTGGTGTTTTGTTGACTAGTTTCTTGAGTTCTTTGTATATTTTGGAAATCAGCCCTCTGTCAGATGTAGGATTGGTGAAGATTTTTTTCCAGTCTGTGGGCTGCCCTTTGGTCTTCTCAACTGTGTCCTTTGCCTTACAGAAGCTTCTAAGTTTGAGGATGTTCCATTTATTAATTGTCTATCTAAGTGTCTGTGCTACTGGAGTTATGTTCAGGAAGCAGTCTCCTGTACGAATTTGTTCAAGGGTACCTCCCACATTCTCTTCTACAGGGTTCAGTGTGACTGCATTTCAGTGTTGAGGTCTTTGATCCATTTGGACTTGAGTTTTGTATGTGGTGAGAGACATGGTTCTGTCTGCAGTCTTCTACACACCATCATCCAGTTGTGGCAGCACCATTTGTTGAAGATGCTTTCCTCCTCATACTTTTAGCTGTTTTGTCAAAAATCTGGTATTTGTAGGTGTATGGGTTAATACCAGGATTTTCAATTCAATTCCATTGTTCTACCTGTCTATTTTTGTGCCAATACTTGCTCATATATGGATTTTAGACATAGAGCAAAGGTCACCACCTTATAATTCACACCGCCAGAGAAACTAGGATATATGGAGGATTCTAAGAGATTCATATAAGGTCTCTCACAGAAGGGGAAAGGGACAAGATCTCCAGAGCACATGGGGAGTAGGTGGGGGCAGTAAGTGGAGTAGGAACTAGGAGAAAGAGAAGGGGAGGAGAGGAAATCATGTGGGTCTAGGAAGATTGAGTCAGGAGAGAGAGAGAACAAGAGAAGAGAGAGAGAGAGAGAGAGAGAGAGAGAGAGAGAGAGAGAGAGAGAGAGAGAGAGAGAGAGAATAAAAGAGGGAGTCATTATAGTGTTGAAGAGAAAACTGAACCTAGAGAAATGTTCAGAGACCTACAAGACTGAACCCAACTAACAATTTCAACAACAGTGGAAAGTCTACCATAAATGTTCTTTCCTGATAATTAGATTGATGACTAACTTATCCACCATCATGGAACCCTCATCTAGTAGCTGATGGAAACAGAAGCAAACACCCACAACCAAACACTGAGTTGAACTAGAATCTAGATGCAGAGAGGGAGAACAAGACCAGGCTGCAGGAACACATACAGACAGCTGACCTGAACAAAGAGGAGCTAATGGGCCCCTAGACTTATAGCTGGAAATCCATCTTGGGACCGACTCAAACACCTGAACATGGGTTTCAGTTAGAAGGCCTGGGCAGTACAAGGGACCTCAGACAGTGGAACCAGGTTGTATTCTTGGTTCACAAAAGGACTTTGGGTGCACATCCTCCATGGAGATGACCTAGAGACAGGAGAGAAGTCCTAGTCCCTACTCCAAATGACTTGAAAGATGTAGATGACCCCTCCTGGAGGGCATCAACCTATATGTGGAGTGTGGGGTGGGATTGGAGGGTAGGGTGGTTGGGGTGCATGATAGGGTGGGAGAGAGTAAAAGAGGGAGAGAGAGGAAACTGGGATTGATGTAAAATAAAAATAAAAATATTAAAATAAATACTTCTAGTCAACCACTGTGCTGTGAATGAAATCCCCTCTCCTTACCTCTTCCCCTGTCCATATGTTCATGTGTTTGAACACTTGTTTTCCCTAGCTTGTGGTGCTAGAAGTTGTAGAACCTATAGTAGATGGAAGAAGTGGGCCATAGGGGTTGAGAGGGTGGCTGTGAGGTTTCTTATCCTGTCCCTTTTTCTTTTTGCTTTCTGCATCCTAATGTCATACACAGTGTGACCAGCCATTTCAGTGTCTTGTAAATTGTTTTAAATTTAATTTTATTTATTTATATGTGGGCAGTGGCTGAGAAGGTCTGAAGATAACGTTTTGAACTGCATCTGTAAGTGGTTGTGAACTGCCAGACATAAGTTTTGGGAACCAAACCTGAAGCCTATAGCAGGTAATCTTTATCACAGAGCCCCTTCCCTAGCCTCTTGTTTGACACTGTTTCTGCCACTCCTATTTTCCAGATTAAGTCATGAAGGTACTTGATCACAGCATAATAACTATTCACCACTCTGAGAATTAGTGAGATTAAGGATAATCATAGCACAGTGGGTGTCAAAGTTAGTATAGATTTTGAGATCTGATGGGACACATTTTTTTTGTTTCTGAATTGTAGTGCTCTAATACTCAAAACTAATATACTGGGGATGGGATTAGGCCTTGTTATATTTTGGTACATTAAAGAGTGGTGGGGTACAGCATAAATACATAATATGCTGGATTTATGGCATATACAAGAAAAAACATGCATTCGACATTTGGGAACTACCTTATGCTTCTTGCCTTATGGATTCATGTATGATGAAAGCTTACATAATGACACTGACAGTTGATCCAATGTAGCAGGCAGGTTCAGAAGGAGACTGGAATATGTTTTGTTGTATTCAGAAACCCCAGTGGTAGAATGTGTTGCTATGGAGGGACTGAGGAGAGTGACTTCTGGGCCTTTTGCCCACCTCATCCCTAAGCCATTCTCAGACCTTTGTGTTGCAGGACAGCCTGACATTTTTCTTCTCTACATTAAAAAAAATATCCTACACTTTTAACATTTGACACATTTTTCTCTCTCAGAATTTTCTGTTCCTAAAATATCTACATCTCTACTTCCCCTGATCTCCCTTCCACTTTTGAACTCAGTATATTCTTCTGAAGTAATTTCCTTCCTTCTCATTAACCTGGCTCCACGACATACACTTTCCAATCCCTCAGCTTTATTGTGCCATCTACATAAATTACTGAAGTTATTTCAGCCTTATCTCAGGCCTTTTTTTTTTTTTTTTTTTTTTTTAACACCTAGGCTTCAGAGGTTTTGGCTTCTTTCCATTATCCCTGATTAGTCCTGCATTTCTTTTGTTTGGTAATGACCTGGCAAGAAAATAATTTTTTTAATGTTGCTTTCACCTAATTTAATTCTTTTCAGGAAAGGTCCAATATGCTGGGATCACAGTGCTGCTCTGACTTCCTTTGATTGTCTTGATAGCTCAATAATGTGACCCGAATAAATGCATGAGGGACTTGAATGCAATGAAGGCTTATACACTTACTTAGTTTTTAAAAGTTAGCTTGGCCCAGATTTTGTTGGTCTAAGTTCCTTCAGTTGTCTTTGGTGTAACAAATAATTTCCGAACATGTAATAGTATACAACTATATTTTTATGTAAAAATCAATTTATTGAATGTTCAAATTGAGTTTCACAAGTGACTAACTTAAGTATAATTATTTTTTCTCAACATAATACTTTTATTAAGTATTTGGTAATTTCACAGCATACTCACTTCCCAATCCTTTCAGGTCTATCCCCTGGCCTTTATGACCCATTGCCCCCCACCCCTCCAGAAAAAGGAGGAGAAAGGAAGATGAGGAGGAGGACCAGGAGAACAACAACAAGAAGAACAACTACTGCTACCATTACTACTACTACTATTACTACTACTACTACAACTAATGGTCAAACTTTTGGTGGCCAGCCTCGTAAAGAAAACTGAGTCCTGAGTCCTTCCTCATTGGTATCCCCACACTAACTCACCAGTTATGGAGATATACAATTCAGTATTCATACTAGAATTTTTAGGAGTTCTCTTAGCTGGCTTTATGTCTAAGCTGTTTCTGTTTGGGGGATGTAGTGGGGTGTGAGGTTATTGGTTGTCACTGAAGCTTTCCATGTTCCTTTTTCTTAACTATGAGGTGCAACTACAAAAGTAGCTTCCTTGCTCCTTGGAGTCATCTGGAACACAGACTACAGACATTCATAAGGTCACTGTCTACATCCACCACAAAAGCCATTAAATCCCTCTGCAGAAACACAAGCCAAGGCCATGTAGAGCAACATGGGCCTGACACCAATATGGTCTCTGGCAGAGGCTTGGCCCATGGACATCAACATACCTTTAGGTAGCAGCATAGACTGCAGAGATCTGTTTGGCCTTCTGTAGTAATACAGGTCATGAGCATCAACACAGCCACCAGCCTCAGTACCATAGACCCAGACACGGCTCTCAGTGGCACCATTGCAGTGAGTTGGTGATATGATTCAAGGGTTCTGAGGCAGCATAAATAATGCAACATTGCTGAAACTCATCTGGGATATCTTGCAGTTGCCCAGAGTTAGGGTGGTGTTGTGGCTATCCAGGATGTTCTGGCTGCTATGTACAGGAGATGACTGGCATGATAGCTCATTGGGAAAAGTGCTTGATGACCTGAGTTTAAGCCCCAGAAGCCACATTGGAGAAGAACTGACTTAGACACACACACACACACACACACACACACACACACACACACACACAATTACAAACCTAATTAATCCTAAAATGTATAAGTGAATCATTTAAATGAAATTAATTAAATAGAGAAACTGTGCATGATGATACCTGTCTGGATGAAGGCAGTTTCTAGTCTCAATTTCAATATACCACGTGTACCTGGTAGAGGAAACAAAGCTAGGATGTGGGCCCCATGTTTACCACAACAGTTAGTGTGGCCTTACAGGAAGAGGAGAATTCAAGAAAAGAGACATTGTTTACTGTGAGATTCTGCAAAAGTTTTCGATACGCCCTACAGAGTGGAATGAGTGTAGCACCAAGGATCATCTCACTATAGTGCAGACCCCAGGTGCTGAAAGCCCAAGCCCATAAAGCTGAGAGCCATCTGCCTTTCTCCTTGAGCCAGTGAGAAGTGTCCTGTCTATGATTTTTCTTTCCCTTGGTATCTCTGGCCTATGCTGCTCTCTTTCACTGCACTAACACCTGGCCTCTGTAAGCTTTGGGAGGCACCTTCTACCACAAACCTCAATGAAATAAATGCTCTCAAGGATGTGTTGTCTCCCTTTGTGCTGTGATTTTAGCTTTCAGAAGCCAGAGGCTCTTCAGAACTCTGAACTTACAGAAATGAGCTCTCTCCCTCCACCCTCAGAAAAGTATAAAATTGAAATGCTTCTGTTAATTGTTGTTTCTAGTAAGCTACAGTAATATTTGTGTGAATCTTTCCCAGAATGGCAACCTTTTATTATTGTTAACAAGAAGATACATACTCAAACAGCTTTTAGAAGGATTTTTGCCTTTAGATGGTCCTGGCTGGTGACTGAATGTGGGGCCTAAATAATATGAAGTTATGATGCTCCAGGACAGAAAAAGGCTGGAAAGTTCTTCCCATCTGGGTGACCTGTGCTTGCTGCTTCTTTTAATTGGATGTTGAGGAGAGGGAAACAATCCAGGTCCACTCAGATGGCAGTCACAGGAAAAAAAATCTAACAAACAAAGTGCTAAAATACTAAAAGATGAATCACTTATGCATGTAGTTAGTGTTAAACAACCAAAAATACAGTGCAATGACCTACATTAATACGTTGTCTTCCTCTGAAGAAATATATCTAGGTTGGAGCTTTTTTCTTGCTCATTTATTCAAGCTATCCTTAGAGATATGCATCCATCTGCTGTCTTACTGTGTATATCCATGCTCTTCCTACTTTGCAGCAGTTTTATTAAAAGGTGTGTTTGTTGATATTTCCACTTGGGTTGAAGAAAGAACAATACTCTGCTCAATGGATTCCAGCTGAAACTCAAAAGTACACGGTGGCATGGGAGTACCTAAGTTGAGCAGTCATCTCTGTTGGGCTGGACATGTGGATTTATTCCACAGCTGGTGGAGGATGATGTAGAACAGTGGTTTAAAAGTGGGGGATAATGAGTTCACTAGACCCAAGATAAATGATAAATGGGCATTTCATTGGGGAACCACTTGCACTTGGGGAACCACTTACACAGTCTTCCTGCTTCCTGCTACAGAAGATGCAGTATATGCCCTCCCAATCCTATCCTTGATCAGAGAGAGAGAGAGAGAGAGAGAGAGAGAGAGAGAGAGAGAGAGAGAGAGGAAGAGAGCCCCACCTCATGCTTCCCCACCCTCTGGTCACATACTTATACACCTGAAGCCATGACTAAAGTGATGTGGCCACTAACATAAATATACTGGCAAGGATAGATACCACTACAGTAGGCTTCTCTGAATTCCTTCTAATATTAACTGCCTGGTTTAAATCAAAGTTCTTTTTTCTTTGTCACTGTTTAAATTTAAATAAACAAACTTATTTTACATAATTTCCCTTTCCCTCCTGTCCTCTAATCCCATTTTCCTTTCCCTCATGTCTTCTTACTCTCTATACCCTCTTTCCACTCAGCCCCCATCCACTCCTTTGAGTCTTCCCATTGGGGAATCATCAAAGTCTCTCACTTCATTTGGGCCAGAACAGAGGTCCTCTCCCATTGTATCTAGGTTGAGAAGATATCTCTCCATACGGGATGGGGTTCAAAAAGCCAGTTCATGCACTAGGGATAACTACTGACTCCATTGCCAGTGGCCCCATAGGCTGCACAACCCCCCAACCGCAACTAGCATACTTGTTTAGGGGGCCTAGATCAACTTTATGCAGGATCCTCTGCTATCAGTCTGGAGTCAGTGAGTTCCCAATTGCTCAGGTAAGCTGTTTCTGTGGGTTTCCCCAGCATGTTTTGACCACTTTGCTCAGCACTTTTTCTTCTCTATAACTGGACAATGGATGGAACTAGAAGAAGAAACCATCTTGAGTGAGGTAACCCAGACACAGAAAACCATGGGATGTACTCACTCATACATGGATATTAGAGCAAAGGATAACTAGCCTGTAATCTACAATCCCAAAGAAGTTAGAGAACAAGGAAGACCGTAAGAGAGACACACATGGACTCTCCAAAAAGGGAAAGGGACAAGATCTCCTGATTAAATTGGGAGTATGTGGAGGGAAGGGAGGTAGGAGAGAGTAGAGGGGAAAGAAGACAAGAAGGAGAACATGAGGGATCAGGGAAGTTCAGTTAGGATACAGAGACAGAGAAGGAGAGCAAGGAAAGAGATGCCTAACAGAGGGAGGCATTACAGGATTAATAAGAAACTTGGCTGTTGGGAGCCGACCTTGAGTGACATTCTCTTGCAGAATTGCTTACACCTTAGAACTCTTAATTGAGCCTTATCTTGGTATACAGGAACCTGCTTAACAGGTGGTCTCTTCCACTCATTCCAGGTACTGAGTGCCCGGAACTGAGATGGGCCTGGCCCAGGAACTAAGATAAGCAGGGGTTTACTGTCTGATGTTTACTGTCTGGGATAATTACCAGGACCCCGGAGTTAGCAGAAGCTACCCATCCCCATTTCCTCCCTGCCTGCTACCCCTCCCCATTTCCTCCCAGCCTGCTACCCCTCCCCATTTCCTCCCAGCTTTGCTTTAAAAACTCCTTTTACATCAATAAAGTTAGACCTTGTCAAATGCACTGCTTGGTCTCCTTCCTTCTTTCTCTCCCATTATTTTCAGGTTCTAGCCCACCTCGACCCATGAATAACTAGGCCCCCGCGGGTCGGGGCACTTGGCACTAAGGAAATTCCCAGGAATTCACAAGATGGCCCCAACTAGGAATATAAGCAAAAGTGGACAGGGACCTTAACTGTCCTTCTCCTATAGTGAAATTGATGACTACCTTAAATGCCATCATAGAACCTTCATCCAGTGGCCAATGGAAGCAGAAGCAGAGATCGACACCTATGCACTGAGCTGAACTCCTGAATTTCAGTTGTACAAAGTGTTGTTATATAAGCTGGACAGTGGCATCAGCATTGGTTTTCACATAGGGCTCAGATTGGCAGAGAGCATTTTTACTTGTAATGAACGTAATATTTAGACTCAACTAAATTGTTGGATGTTGAGTTTTGGAAACCGTGCAATGAGGTGTTAGAAACCATGATATGAGGTGTTAGAACAGTGTTCTCAACCTTACTAGTGCTACAATCCTTTAATACAGTACCACATGTTGTGGTGACTCCCAACCATAAAATTATTTTATTGTTACTCCATAACTTTAATTTTTCTATGGTTATAAATTGTAATGTAAATATGTGATATGCAGCTATCTGATATATGGCCCCGTGAAAAGGTTGCCCACCACCTGCCCCCCAAACGTTGGCAACATGTTATATGGAACTTGTTTCTTTCTGTGTTTGGTACTTTGCAACCCAGATGTGAGTGTGTCTTGTCATGGGGTAGATGGGCAAAATGGCTGACTTTGCTGCTATCAGTTGTGACAGTAAACTTTGTTTTAACTTTTCTTACAATGCATCTACAACCTTAGATCCAATAGTATTTTGAAACATAAAAATGTTCATTAGCAAAAACTGTGTTCAGACGGTTGAGAGCTGGCTCAGCTGATGGGAGATGTTATTCTGTATATATGTTTCTCATACTGGTTAATAAAGCTCTGTGGCCAATAGAAAACTAGATAGGCGGGGCTAGGAGACTAGAAGGAGGAAAGAAGAAGTAGTAGGGAGGAGTCGAGATGTAGCCCGGGGAGGAAGCAAGACTCCCGCTGCGGCTCCCGATAAGACGACCAAGTGGAAATACTTAGATAAGTAGAAATGGGTTAATAATTAAGACAGAGCTAGCCCATAAACAATAATGGTAACTGACCAATGGGGATTGTATCAAATACAGAGTCTCTGAGTGTTATTTGGGGCTGGCGCGGCTGTGGGCCCAGAGTGGCGGGCTGGCGGAAACATACACGCTACACTCAGCAGGTAAAGTTCCTGCCTGGTAGGCATAAAGACCTGAGTTTGACTTTTTAGGAACAACCTTTATTTTAAAAAGCTAGGTATGGATGTAGGCATTTTTAATCCCAACAATCAACACTAGGAATATGAAGGAAGCATTCCTAGGTTTGGTAGCTAGATAGTTTAGATAAATTTTAGAGTTCCAGGTAGAACTCAGAGACCATGTTTCAAAGAATAAGATGGAGAATGACTGATGAAGACATTCAAGGTTGACATCTGGTCTCCACATGCACATACATGTGTTGACTTTCCTGAGCATGTGTTGGGTGTGTATGAGTTCATGTGCACGCTTCACCACACACTTATGTTTAGAGAGATCCAAGAAAGTGTGACAAAATATTTGAACTTTAAACTCTAGACACCATTTAAAAAGCTTGCTTGATAATGTAAAACATCTGTATTAGGTTCAAACATAAAAATTCTGATTGAAAAATGAGTGCTAACTCAGAAATGATGAAGTGAGTGTGAGAAAAGTCAAGTTGTAATTTTCATTCTAGGATGCATTCCTGATGAATGGTCTGAAATGCTGCTATGGACTATATCCTCAATGTCAGAATATTTTGAAGTATCCCTAGTAGTTCAAATGCATTATTTGCAGATGCAGGATAATGCCATCTTTTAAAATAGGGATTTAATTAATGAATTGCATATATTTAGAAAACAGCAAGAAAATGCTCTTAATGCTAAGGCAGAAAAGTTGTTAAAAGATTTGTTGCTACTCAAAGCTTTCCAATGGTTTGGGGGCTATTATATAGTACATTCCTTAAAAATCTAGTTGACTGATAATATGCAAGTAAAATATTGTAATTTTTTGAAACATTGGATGTGTGGGAGTTTCCAAAGGAATATTTTAAGCATTTAAGCATACTAACAGAGATTCACAAAAGATTTTAGAATTTTATGTCAATCTCTTTTCTGCTCATAAAACTTTAATTTTATTTGTTGTGTTCATGTGACTGTGTCTGCAGTGTGTGCAATATGTGTAAGGTGTATGTGTAGGTGTGGTTGTGCCTGCCTATGCACACCTGCAGGCCAGAGGAGGATGTTGAGCATCCCACAATATTATGCCTCTGCCTTATTCCCTTGAGAAAAGGTCTATAATTGAGCCTAGAGCTAGGCAGGCAATCAGCAAGCAACAGATGCCTCATCTCCATCGCACAGTTCAAGGAATCTAGGCATGTTCAACCACACCAGGCTTTACATGAATTCTGAATATTTGAATTTAAGTTCATATGCTTTTTCCCAATGAGCAATCTACGCATCCATAGAACACTTAAAACAGTGTATGTGTTGTGTGTGCATTTGTATCTGTTTATGTATGTGTGCACATGCATGTGAAGCAAGATGTAAATATCAGGTTTTCCACATTATTGTATGTGACAAAGTCTCTCCCTATACCGCATGTCACTGAGTCATCAAGGTTAGCTTGTCATTGATCTCCAAGTACCTGCCTGTTTCAGCCACCATGCCCAGCTTTTCATGTGGATGCCAGATATACTCTGTGGGTACTTTACTGACTGAACTACCCCTAGTTTGCTAATCTTTACTGTACATCACTGAGAATGTCATTGCATTTCCATGAAACAGAAATCTGCCAAAACAGGACTCTGTTTCTGCTACACTGTTTCTGTATCACTGCTCTCCATGGGCAGACAGAAGTTATTTACTCCAGTTCTGAGCACTGGACTTCCAGATGTCCTCATTGCCTGTTGTCATCTCGACTACTGTGATGTTAGACACATGTTTTAGAATGTTCATTTTCTTTATTCTCATTTAACTCAGTCCATATTCATTCAGTATTTGCTTGCTACCTCATCAAGGTGTTGACTTTCTCCATACTAGAATTATCTCTTCTTGGAATCTATGGTAACTCTTATTTTATTGGCTTATTCTCTCCTGGCTTTTGTTCTCTATTGAAGCTCCAAATCACCCATATTTCCCTCCTATATGCATTCCCTAGATTGGCCCACCATTTTATTTTCTTTTTTAGGCATAATTACATCTGTGTAACAACAAAAACAAAATCTACTGCTTGTAATTCATAATTAATGCCTGAACTCTAGATTTTAATGCTTCATGTTGGATTTTTTCAATTTGACAGTCCAATGAATGTCATTGTCAGCAAGTTCCTTATGCATTTTTGCTGCTCACACCATCAATTGTCCATAGCATGTTGCCTTGCCTTTGCTTTCTATTTCTTTTTCCAATCTCAGTATTGCACTCTATTTTGTCAGGTCTTCAACCTGGAAGCCATCCTTAACCTTTTAAAAAAGCAATGCAGCTTTTTTGATTTCTTAAAATTCTTTCAGTCTATCTCACATGTTTGTGTTTCTCTGATCCCTGATTTTCTCCAGACCTATGTAATAATTACCTGAAAACAGGGCAAGTTCCATACTCATGTTGACTCCAGCTTCCCTGTCACTGAAGGCTGTCCACTCAATAGAGAAGATCTGAGAAGATAACAATTGTAGCATAGAGATTTCATTCCCTGTGACTGCAAGTGGTTAATTTTTTTCTTTACTTTTGTATATTTCTTTGGGCATCATTTCCTCTGGGAGGCCTCTTAGGATCATCTGTTTGGTGATCTGCCTCTCAGGCACTCCTCTAGCCATAGAAATTCCTCTGTAGGCTTCAATTTACTTCTCATCACCATTACAGTGGAAGTCTAGGTTTTTACTATATTAATAATTATTTTTCCATTGTTCTAAAAAATGGAAAAAAACCTGAAAAAGAAACAAAAAAGCATTTCTGGGATTTGGTAGCTGTAGCCAGGAGTCCATCAAGCATGCATCAGAACCTTATGTCTCTGTGTCTGTGGCATCTCACACTCTTTTTCATTCATTTAAAATTTATATGGTGTCTCCACAGAATGGCTGCCCAAAGGGGAGCAAAACCAAAAATGGACAAATGAATAATGAATAACTGCATCTGGACAATTGCACAGGGAACATCCTGTGAGGAAAATGAGAAGCAACATCAATGTGTTTATGAGTAAAATAATGGTGAGGGGCTATGTGAGAAGGTGACATTGTAAGCCAGGATGTGGCAGAAGATAGGGAACTAGGCATGCAAAGCACTAGAAAAGAAGTTTCCAGAGGAAGTCACTGCAACTGAAGGTTTCTCTGGATCTTCTGCTTGTGTCTAATCTGCAAATTCTGACCATGTGTGTAACTACATGTAGGATATTTCAAAACATTCAAGTGATACATCCATTGGAACAACTATGTGTTTCTCAAGCACCCAGCCCACTGACTGATAGTAAGCAAGCACCAAGCAAATCGTGGTAGCATTAAGAATAGAGTGAAAACATGAGGGATAAGAAGATCGAGTTGGGGGAAAGACAGATAGGGAAGGAAAGAAAAGAGATACCTTGATAGAGAGGGCCATTATAAGGTTAACGAGAAACCTAGCACTAGGGAAATTCCCAGGAAGCTACAAGGATGACTCCCAATGAAGAATCTAAGCAATAGTGGAAAGAGTACCCTAATTGCCTTTCCCCTATAACCAGATTGAGATCTACTTTAGTTGCCATCATAGCTCATTTTTCCAGTAGCTGATGGAAGCAGAAGTACAGATCCACAGCTAAGCAATGGGTCAAACTCCTGGAGGGCAGTTGTAGAGAGGGATGAGCCATAATATGAGCAACAGGGTCAAGTCCATGTTGGGGAAACCCACAGAAAGAGCTGACCCGAGCAAGTGGTAGCTCACTGACTCCAGACTGACAGCTGGGGAACCTGCACAAGACTGAACTAGGCCTGGTGAATGTGAGTGACAGTTGTGGGGGAGGGCAGTTTAAGGGGTCACTGGCAGTGGAACCAGCAATTATCCCTACTGTATGAACGGGCTTTTTGAGCCCATTCCCTATGGAGGGATTCCATACTCAGCCCAGATATAGGGGGAAGGGCCTTAGTTCTTCCCAAAATGATATGCCAGACTTTGATGATTCTCCATGGGAGGTCTCACCCTCTCTGAGGAGTGGATGGGGCTGGGGTGGGGAGGTGATGAGGGTTAGTGGGAGGAGGGAGGACAGAGGATGGGAGGGAGATGGAAGTGGGGTTGGTATGAAAATAAGATAATTTTAAAAAGTATTCCATGAAAAAGTATAGAGTAAATCAACTTGCTTCTTTTTGTAAAAGTGGATCTTTATTTTTGGACAGTTTAGTTCACACAGTGTTCCAAATTTACCCAAGTAGATCAATCTGAACAAATTAATGCTGATGAGCTACAGTGTCGAGGCAGGACAGAAGATAAACCTCAAGATGTAGGCACTAACTTCTTTTTTCCATATTCTTAATTTTCATTTCTGTTATTTATTACTGCTTTGCTTCACTATCCATTCTAGAAGCTATTTCTCCACACACTCACACCCAGCCATACCCATCTCCTCATATTTTCTCTGTGTTTGACTGCTTGAAAATTCAGGGTTCTTGGCTTTTTCCAGGATGATGACCTTATAAATCATTTGAATCACAGTTGGTATTTCTGAACATTTGAAATGCTCACGGCATGAAGTCTTCTCATTTTTGAAAGAAAGGCTGTCACAAATACTGAACTTCATTGAAAATGGAGCCAGATGTTGATGGAAAGTACAAATGTTATCCAAGAAAAGTTTGGTATTTGTATACTAAAAATATTTTTTTGTAGCTAATAGCTACATATGGTTACATTTCTTTTCTTCATGTAGATGTCTGCTTACAAGGAAATTGTGAGTGAAATGTTAGAAATGAAATTAATTAACAGCTTGTGCAGTTCATTTGGCTCCTATGGATTTGGTAATGGCTTTATTTATACATAGCTGTGTCTCTCACTTATTTTGACAAGTTTGGACAAAATATCAGTTTTACACAGTTTCTGGGTTTCTGATGCTGCTGAGAACAAACACAAGGATAAGAGGGACTGGAAGAAGAATAAGGAACTGGGAAGCATGATTGAGAGAGAGAGCATGTGTTTGTATTTGAACTGATCATGTGCTGCTCTCAGGTTTGTATTAAAAACAAGAGGGTACTTTTAGGCTAATGACCTCTTGTAGGAAAACAAAGTGTAATAAATAGTTCATTTTAATTGCTGTTTTTAAAAACAAAATTATACTTTAAGATGTTTTGTAATTAAATGGCTAAAGATATCTTTTAGAATTGACACCATGGCATCTAGAATGAGGGCCATTTCACTAACCTTCATTTGCTGTTTGCCTTTTTAAAAAGTCTTCGTTGTGACAATTTCTCTTGATTGAGACAAAAAGGCACCTAGCTTTTGTTGATTCCAGTGACTCCTTAAGTTTACAGTTTCACCTGATAAAATGTTTCTGTTATGTAGCTAGAATGAAGTAAAAGAACAGTTTTACTACAGAAGCTTGCAAAACAAACTTTGTTGAGCTTATAGCTTTGTTACTACATATAAGATTATATATCTAATATGGAAATTGCCTTTAACTATTATTATATTTATATATAATTTATGTAAATGTGCATATTAATGTGGGCTTGTATGTTTAAATGTGTGAATGTGTGTTTAAGCCTTAGGAAAGCCTCTTAATTTTTTTTTCCGTTTTTCTTTGTTTTAGTTTTACTTTGGGAGACAGATCATCTCTTTGTAGGTAAGGCTGGTCTGGAATTTATTGATTGGCCTTGAACTTGTAGTGATTCTCTGCCTTTGCCTCTCAAAGACAGAGATGACAGATGTGAGCTACTGGATACAGCCAATTATTATGGTATTTAAATTAGTTATAAAATGGCATAATTATTGGACTTTCAAACTTACAGGTTGGAAATACACTGGATTCATGAAGTTGGTTAATGGGGTATCGGGATTCAATATGAAATCTGAGCTAATTAGTGTGTATAATTGTTTTTAAATTCAGTTTGTGGGTTAATCTATTGATAGAGTCTACTAACATTATTAGATAACATCTGTGAATGCTGGGATGTACATAGAACAAACATTGTCTTATGATAGTGTGTTTTGATATATGTTGAACATTATCTGTTACCAAATGCTACACTAAGTTTCAGACTATGGCATGACACAACAGTTGCCCTGGTTGTCACATTGCCTGCCCTGTTGCTACATTTCTTCTTTCCCTTCCTATCAGCAGGCCCTTCTGACACAGCCCTGCCTCCAGCTTCTTATGGGGAATGGCCATGCTGCACATCTCCAGAGGCAAGAGTGATAGCATTTGACACAGGCTGAGCTGATGCATATGGCCACTAGCTCCTGTAACCCCAGTGCTGTGGTAGGAGTGCAGACAAGAGTCTCCCTTGGGCTTGAGGGCAAAGTAGCCTAGCCAAAGTTCAGTGAATAGCTAATTGAAATATTAAGCCTCAGAAGGGTAGGAGAGTGACAGAGCATATATACAAACATTGGTGTGCACTGCTGCACACAGGTACACACATGTGCATATATTGTACAAATAAACACAGACAGAAGTAAACAATTGATATTAAGTACATTCTGGATAGGTGTCCAATGTTGTTAAGTATACAGATATTAAGAGCTTGCCTTTTTGTCCTTACTATAGAGACTGTCTAGTGCATTGGAATATTTGGTGAGACTAACACAAAGAAAGTTGTGGCAGTCAGTTTTACACATAAGCTTGGCTTGGCCACATTATTCACATATGTGGCCTAATGTGAGTCTAGATCTTTCAAAAAAAGTTATTATGATCATAACATTTAAATCATTAGATTCAGAGTGAAGCAAGTCACCCTCTATGATGGTTTAAATGAAAATGGATGGCATCGGCTCATTCATTTGAACATTTGTTCATCAGCAGGTAGAACTGTTTGGGAAGGGTTAAGAGATGTGACTTGTTGGAAGGGGTGAGTCACCTGGGTTGGTCTTTAAGATGTTAAAAAACCAACAGCATTCTCAGTTGGCTCCTTGTGTCTCATGCTTGTGAATCAGATGCAAACTCTCTGCTACTGCTCTAGTGCCATGCATGCCTGCCTGCTGCCATGCTCCATCCCATGATGATCAGTTTCTAACGCTCTGAAACTGTAAACAAGCCCCCCAATAAAAGCCTTTCTTCTACAAATTGCCTTGGTCATTGTATTTTGTCAAAGGTAATAGGAAAGTATCTATGACACCCTCCATAATAAGGGTCAACTTCACCCAACAAGCTAAATATTTTAATAAGAGGACAGAAGACCCTGGTAGAAAAGGAAATCCTGCCAATGAATTGTTACTGCCACATGAAGAGTCAAGACTTTCTCTGTGGCCTTTAATTTTCTCACTCAAACTGCAAGTTTTGACCCCTAGTCTGCAGTCATATGACCCAGTTTCTCCAGAAACATTGTGTGTGTGTCCACAGTAGTGAAAACTAAAAGAGTTGCTTTTTATACTAGTGCTTCGCACGCCGTGCCTTGGCCTTGCCACTTCTATCAAGTACCTAGGAAGATGTTCAGATAGAATGAAAAGTGATGAGAGAAAAGGTTTAGCAGCTCCACGTAGCTGGCTGGTGAGCTCTGTGTAAGATCCGCAATCAATATTGACTCTGCTTTACTTGTTGGCTCAAGGGAGACAAAGGGCCATTTTTTTTTTCACATTTTATTCTGTCTGTACTCTAAGCTCAGTTTTTTGGATTTCAGTACTCAGAGGGACAGTGATATGAAAGTTCTATGGAATATAGCCTGTCTCTTCTTTAAGTCTCTAGTCTTTTTCAGAGTTCCTTTTGAAGATATACCCTGTTCTGAGCATAGTGGTCCTGACTTCAAAATAAATCTGAGGGGAAAATAAAGAATATCTAGACCAATGAGGACAAATACCTGTTGAGGAACTACATATAGTGAAATGATTTAAATGATGAAATAATTTAAATTTGCTTATCCCAAAGAGGAGATGAAGTAAATGCCATCAGCCTTCAAGCCAAATCAAAGCACAATTTTTGTTGCTATTATTATTTTTTTTGCATATATGCATATGTGCATGTTAATTTGTAGTTGCATATGTGTGACTATATTTTAATTAATGTGTACATATGTGTGAATGTGTTTATGTGCATATGAGGGTGTGTGTGTATACATAGTTGTGTGTATGTCTGTGTGTATGGTGCATGTGCACATGGGTGCAGGACTTACCATGTGTATGCTTGTGCTTAGAGGGCAAAGGAGGCTGTCACATGTCCTGCTCTATTACTTTCCACCTTATGTACAGCCTTGAACAAGGCTTCTCATTAAATAAACTAGCCTGGTGAACAGTAAGCCTCAGGGTGGAGTGTCAGGAGCATATCACCATACCTGGCTTTTTATGTCCTTGCTAGGGTCTGAATTCGTGTCCTCATGCTTGTTCAGCAAGTACTCTTACCCATGAAGTCACAAAAACTCTAGTTTCATTGTTTAATCTTGATCAGCATTATTGTTTCTCTCAGTTGGGGATAGTGAAGTGGGTAAAGAAGTATTGAGTGTTTTCAGAAATCAGTATTAATTTTAGGTACCTGGGAGTTTCTATATGCATCAGCTTCTTTCTTACAAACACACAATTATTTATAATTGTTCTCTATATAAATGTTTATTTTGATACACAGCATATTTTTTTTATGAATTGCCCTCTATTGTAGTTCACCTTAACAGAAGTGAAACTGTAGAATTCTTCAGATTGTGATTAACTTAGGATCAGGGGACAGTACTGAGCAGACTTCCTGATTTCACAGAAAAGTTTAAATTTTAAACACAATGGTTCTGGTCTTCTGTGAAACACAAATCATTGGGCATATTATCCAATTACTTTCACCTAGTTTCAAGGCTGCTTAAAGATGTTAAACACAAAGACTAATGAGATAGCTCAACAACTATGAACACTTACCACTCTTTTGAGGACAAATGTTCCGTTCCCAGCACCCACAAAGAAGCTTACACATGCTAGTTCCAGAAGATCTGATGAAGTCATATGCCCTTCATGGGCACCAGGAACACTGTTAGTGCACGTGAATATATGTAGGCACACATGCATACACAAAAAATAAAAGATAAATAAACATTTAAAGCATCAATAATGTCAGATATTTCAGAACATACCTGAAGTCTCAGCTACTTAGAATGAGAAAACAAACACTTACCTTTTCTAGTTTCAGACCAGCCTTGGGAACAAAGCAAGCATTGCCTTAAATAATAACAGCAAAACAAGCAAAAAACTGATTCCGTTAAAAAACAGTATGAAAACTACATGTAAATTGTTGCCAACTAGGCTGTAATCTGAATAAAACATGGACCTGAGACAGAGAAAACCAGGCAGGCTTCCAGACGTTCATGCTGCTTACTTCTTTATCTTCTGTTGCTCTTATATGTTTCTTATACCAATGGAAATACTCGGGTATTTTGGAATTTTTATTGTGGTGTTTTGTCTTATTTTGATCATGTTTTGTGAGATAAAGTTCCATGCAACCCAGTTTGACCACCAACTCATGATGAAATCAAGCCTAGCCTAGCCTTGACAGTCTGACCATTCCTCAGTGCTGAGAAAGTAGCTATGGATCATCATACAGATCTATAATTACATTTCTAAATAAAGACTTTTATAATTTCAAGATAATGTTGGTTAACTTTATAGATATTGACAATCTTCCTTTGCATATGACTCTATCCAATTTTACTGAATGCTTTTTAATGAAATTAAAATACATTTTTTACATTTCTAGTGATAACAACAGTCACTGAATATTTGCTGTATTCTCACAGACATACTTTAAGACATACTTTAGTAGTTTCAATATCTTTTGGCTTCATTTAGTGAAATACCTATGACAATTCTGACCCTTACATATCTCCTTGTGAGATTATAACAGAAAAATATCTCTGGTATTATTTGAAAAGAATAAAGTGAAACCTTGCAGTAGGCTTTCTTTTCAAGAAAAATAAATCATACTCATTATTATAAAAATGGTTTTGGTTATGGATGACCCTATGCAAATTAAAAATTAAACTCTGAAGTAAAAAGTCACAGATAATACATGAAAATATTTTCTTCTTTTGTTGTGCAATATTCTTACATATATATCATTAATACAGAATTATATGCCATTAGGTAGCATGACATTATGTGTCATATTTACATGATGGAATTGAAGTTGATATAATCATTTTCATGTCTATGTACAGACTAAATACAGGGAAAGGTTGTCTGCCTCTTTAAACATTACATGTTATTAATTGTCCTAAATAGGGTATAAAGTTTATTTTATTACCAACATTTAAAAATGAGGAAATGAGACATAGTAACAGGGAAAATGCCTAGAGCAATGGGCTGGTAGACAGGTCCATGATTCCAAAGCCCATGTGTCCTTGCTCAGCAGTTACTCAGCACCCTCACATATCTGATGACATGAAACAAAAATAAAACCTCCTACATGCACCATGATGGATGTGCTTTTGCTTATCAAGTGTAAAATAAATAGAAGAGAGAAAGAATTTACTTAAAGAGACATTCACAGTATATGAAAACAAAAGCTGCAAGTTAGGCAACGCCACATTCTTTACCCTAGAACACTGCTGAAGCAATGAGTCTATAAGAACAAAGATAAGATAAGGTCAGCAAACCTTAATTTAAGAAATCTGAAGCCATGGGCTTAGGACTAAAAGAATAATGTATGACTGATGAATCTTCTCCATTTGTGTTGCTTCTATTATCTTTTGAAGAATGTTTTTCAGAAATAAGAGTCTTTGTTTTGTTTTGTTTTTTTTTAGCCTATACTTCTGAATGAGAACAGGTATCATATTGCTGCTAAATTTGGAATTCCTATAGGAATTTACTGCTGGCTAAGCCTAGCATGCAGTTGGATCCATGTACAGTTGGGCATGCCAAAAAACAACACTGGGAATGGCACTATATATAGACTTCCTTCCATCTGGGCATATGTTACATTCTTCCAAATATAGAAACTATGGCATGTTAGGCAGGGCAGTGATGCTTGGATATTTCAGGAATAGAGAGGATATACCTCTTTTATTTCTTCATTACAACATACCTAGTTTCTAAATAGTTGTTTGATGGCTACCTGATGCTGGGCACTGCTGTATGCACTGAGAGCACACCAATGAAAAAAGAAATGATCAAATTCCTTACTGCATCCAATGTGTTTGCTATGAAAAAGATTTAACTTAAGGATATGCTGCTTAACATGTCCTTAGACCAGCATTCAGTAAGATTTTTCTGCAAAGAAACAGGTATATTTTTGACTCTGTTGCATAGTTTTAGAAGCAGCCACTCAGATTTGTCATGGTAAACAAAATTCCATCAGAGATAATGTGTGAATTCATGTATTGTTTTCTCCATAAATCATTGTACACAAAAGGAAAAATTTGTGACTTTTCCTGGGGGGGGGCTCATGAAAAAATGCTTCAGGTGGTTATACTGACGACATACCAAAGAACTCTTGCACTCAGGTCTTGCTAAGTGAACCATTGATAAATGCTAGTTACAGGAGAATGGGTGAGGAGTTACAGAATTGGATGACTCAAAGGCAGCTATATCACTGAAGAGACTACCATAGCACAGGAGAAAACAGAAAGCTGCATCCCTGGAGCTCTCTACATAACTGAAGCACCCAGGCCAATTGGTGAATGTCTACTCTGAAGTAACTGTTGCTTTTATTTAACCCAAAGACAGGCTATGGGATAGTTGTAAGTCTTTTGTAAGCCTTACAAGTTTCCTTTATTTCCTGAGTCTTAATGACCTTCCCTGCAGGTGGGAATACTTCAGTGTAGAGGAAATAGCTATACAGCTGAAGAGAATTCAGGTTATATTGATGCAATGTGGGTCTTTATTTAATAATTTGCAATACAAGTCACAAAAAGATATGCAGTGTAAATTCTACTATAGGAATTAATCTACTAGTGTTCATTTTTCAGAGAAATTGAGTGAGAACATTAAACAACAAATTAAACTATTGATAATAGAGGGACAGGATGACTGGAGCCTGTAACATCTATCACTCCATATTCCTTCTATGCTGCAATTTTGCCTCTTCCTCTTTAGGAGTCACAGGACTTGTCATGACATTGTACTATGTACAACATTTTATTTGTTGCATTGAGGTCCAGATGTCCTAGAAAATCACATAGGTGCTAGCTCATCTGTCACTATCATTTCATAGGACCATAGTCACAACCCCCATCAATACCACCAATACCATAATTACATAATCATCACCAACCACCCCTACAACACAATAAATACCATATAAAACCAAACACAAAGTCAGAGGGATACCACCTTTGTACAAAAGAACTTGGAGATACAATGAAATGTGATCCCAAAAGCATCTCAGTTGGAAGGGGTCGTTATGGGAGGATCTTCTTACCAATTTGACTTCATTTAGCAATCTAAGAATGAGTTACCAAACAGAGGCTTATCCTAGATCAGATGCTATCAAGAGATAGGTTCTCTCTCTCTCTCTCTCTCTCTCTCTCTCTCTCTCTCTCTCTCTCTTCTTTCTTCTCTTTTCTTGAGATTATAACAATCTTTCTATTTTCATTCCCTCTCCCAAACACTCATACAATCTTTCCCACTCCCTTTCAAATTCATGTCTCATTGTTTTTAACTAATTGTTATTGCATGTACACCTATATTTCTAAATATCATCTGTTCACATCATATAATGATACTTGTATTTATGTTTTCAGGGATGACTTATGGTACTGGATGACATGTGATCTTCCCTAGAGAGGAACACCTCTCTTGCTCCAAGATTTCTTCAGTTGTCTAAAGTTGGTGTATTGGGTTGAGCATTTATGGGCTTTTCCCCAATCAGTTTGGCATTTTAGTTGGTGTCTTTGCTCAGTTCACATTATGCAGTTATGTTGCTGAGACTTTATGGGTGGAGCTCTTGATGTTACTAGGAAACACACAACCATAGAAAACTTCCTAACAATCTGGCTCTTAACACCTTTCCAGTCCCTTTTAACAATGTTCTATGAGTGTAGATGTATCCAATGGGGCTGGGCTTGCCAATTTTCAGTTTGTTTCATTGTGATTTTCTGTAGTAATGTCCATCTGTTGTAAAGAGAAGTTTCCTTGAAGAGGGGTGAAGACTACACTTATCTGTGAGTATAAGGACAAATGTTTGTAAATTGTTGTTTGGGATTATACTGAATAAGTAAATTAATGGTTGTCGATTCTCCTTCAACACTCACAGCTCCACTAATACTAAATAGTTAACTAGGTTTCCAGTACCAGACATGGATTCCCTATTGTCGAATGAGTCTTAATTCTAGTAGAGTGCTGTTTGTTACTATCCAAGTATGTGTGTCACAAGTGTACCCCAAAGGTTATAGTGCCATGCTTGTTGATTATGTGGTTCATGTGCATCTAGAGCTGGGTAGGACTGTTAGTTGTCTACTTTCTTAAGAGGCTTACATGGTGCTTTCTGAAACCATGAAAGCTAGTCCTACAATAGTAAGAGAATATGTGAAACTTGACTATATTTTTTATATACTTCATCCAGTAGTTGAAAATGTGTCAGTAAGGCTGGAATATTGGTGATGACATAGCACCCCATCAAGACAGCCAGGAGTGGCCTTCTTTTTACAAAAGTATTTTACTTATTTTTATATAATTTATTTATTTTTTTATTTTTATTTTACATATTGATCCCAGTTCTCCCTTCTTACCTCCCTCCCTCCTGTCCTCCCTCCTCCCCTCCCTCCCTTTTTCTTTCCCTCTCTCCCAGCCACTCATGCCCCCTCCGACCACCCTCTGACAACTAACTCATCCACCATCATGGAGCCCTCATCTAGTAGCTGATGGAAACAGAAGCAAGAAACCACAACTAAACACTAAGCTGAACTGAAAAAATATTTACTTGTATTTCCATAGTTCAATACCAAAGAATTAGCTGTTGAAAGGTTGCAAAATTCATATAGAATAAAGAATAAAATTAATATACTGCATCAGAAATATCCAGTAAGAGCCCTCCTCTGTGATTTTGCTGTATTTCATTTGACTAATTATTTATATAATATTTATATAATTACAAGATGGCTTCTAGGATTTCTTATTTGTTACTGCTATTAGAAACACATGAATCTTTGTTCACACACAAAATGCTTTTCTTGGGATTGATTCCTAGAAATGAGAATGTTTCCACAAAGTATCTGCACCTTTAAAACACCAATTGTAGTTCTTATTCATTCCTAATTTCACACACACACACACACACACACACACACACACACACACACACACACAAACTCACAATGCATTTTGATCTTGTTCCCCCATTATCCTCTCTCATCCTCATCCCACTAATATTGAACTTCTTTTGCCCAAAAATCCCCCTTCTTACTTTCACATCTTTATTTAAAGGCTGTAAAAATCCTAATAAATTTCCAGGAGAAAATGTGTATATTCTTTTCCTTATGCATGTAGTATGTGAACATATTCCCAACTCTCCTAAAATTTGTTTTATTTAAAATTGACTATAATACAATGTTCAAAATAATAATTTTACCATTTTTATATAGAAGGCATTCTCCTTTCCCATCACTTCAATAAATTTTTATTTCAGTCACTATGTGAGCTGCTGAATATAAAAAAGCAACTGTCACTTCCCATAAAGTCAGCATCTTCACTTGTTGGTGTCTAGAGGCAAAGACATCCATTGTACAAGTGCTAAATTTTATCCAGATAGTGGAGGTTTGTATTTTAAATAGCAAATGACTTCTTTTACATTTGAGATACTCATAGTACAAATATTTAGTGGGCTACCAAGAAAGGTGTGGCATTTTTAAAAAGCACGGTGTGGCAATCAATAAAAAAAATATATATAAATGTATGGCTGCCTCACAGGCAAAATCTAACCTGTGAGTCTGAATTTGTGTCTCTTCAAGGTCTCTCTCTGCTTACCTTCACCAGGTTTCTCCTCATCTCCTAGTCCCACCCATCTTCCTGCTTCTATTGGCTAAACAGTGTTTTATTAATCAACCAATAAGAGAAACATCTATACAGAAGGCCATCCCCCATCAGAAGATGAATGTTAATCATTCCTTCTCAAAAGTACACAATTGCCAAAAAATCATGGGGCAGAATCTGCTTCTAGGGCTTTGGAACAATTTTGCTTGCATATTCTGCTTTTAAATTTAAGGGAAGTTTCTTTTGGAGCTATTTACTCCCCAGTATGTAGAGGTGACTCAGAGTATTGTAACCTTTCTAACTTACTGAACATGTCAATGTGGATGCAGTGCTAGATAATCATGATAATCTAAATATTTCTTTTCTTCAATAGAAAATTTTTTCAACAGTATACTATGACCAGTTTTCCGTCTCCTGCTCTTGCCAGATCCTCTCAACTCCCATACCCATAAAACTCCATACATTTTATTTCTCTCATTAGAAAACAAACAGGCAAACAATAAATGTTTCTTAAATGTATTCATTAGAATACAGCAGTAAAAAGTAGGAAGCTTTTTATTTTTAAGTGTATTATTATTGTTCTAGTATTATTTATGTGGTGTGTGTGTGTGTGTGTGTGTGTGTGTGTGTGTGTGTGTGTGTGTGTGATGGGGAGTTGGGGTCAGGAAAGATCTAATAGAACAGTTCTGTTACCAATGCTTCTGAAAGAATGTGATCTTTATTGAGATAAGCCATACCACTTGATTAACATTTTAAAATTGAGGTTCTGTTTGTTAGTTTTCATTGTCAACTTGGCATAACCTCAATTCACCTGGGAAAGGATGACTCAGTTGAGGAATTACCAGATCTGGTTGGTCTGTGGCCATGTCTGTGAGATTGTTTTAATTGATGATTGATGTTGGGGGTGGGGAGAGCCCAATATAGATAGTTCTATCCCTAGGCATGTCCATCCTGGCTGTATAAGAAAGCTAGTTGTGGGAGTGACTGAAAAGCGTTTCTTCATGGATTCTGCTCCAGTTTACACCCTGAATTTCCTTAATGATGCATTGTTACCTGGGAATGGAAGCCAAATTAACCCTTTCTCCCACAAACTGCCTCTGGCAATGGAATGAAAGCAGAACAGAGGTCAAGGTCATTTATAGATGTCAGTTCCCATTGCTTATAAGAGATTCTTGAATGTGAAAGAGGCAACAAACACCAGCATGTTTGGAGTATATATACTTTTCTCTTGTAACTTTTCCCGGATATTTTCTCTGTTACAGGTCTTAGTGAGTAACTACATATAGTAATCTATTTAATCTTAAGAATTCCAAGGGGTTATTACTACCCTCATTGTTCAGGTAAACACCACAAAATATGGCTCTTAGCTAAAAATAGGAAGAGAAATTCATTATAATCTCCCAAGTTTCTACAAATCCACCCTCCCTGACTTAAATTTTCTCTTCCTTAGCTTAGTACTCCAGGGAGATCCATGTAAGTAAGTGGGAAGCAGTAGTAACAGCACCTTATCCTATTTCCTTGAATCTAGCAAGGTGGCAGAGCTGTCAGAAGTGAAAGGTGCTATGCTCCTCATGACAGATAAGTATATTGCATTAAAGAAAGGAGGTTTCAAGATAACCTTGGTGTGTGCCTGGGGCAAAAGAATCTCATTTGGTATTTTTATTTTAAATTTTTTTATTCATTTTACATACCAACCACATTTCCCCATCCCTTCCCTCCTCCTGCTCCTCCATATCCCCCATACCCAATCCATCCAAGCTTTAGAAAGAATAAGGCCTTCCTTGGGGAATCAAAAAGCCTGACATATTAAGTTGAGGCAGTACCAAGCCCCTCTCCTCTGTATCAAGGCTGAGCAAGGAGGGCATCCTACCATAGGGAATGAGCTCCATAAAGCCAGTATATGCTGGTCCCACTGCTAGGGGCCCCACAAACAAACCAAGCTATGTAACTGTTGTGATAATTAGAAAGCTGATCATGTGGTGAACAGTGCTATTACAGTGTATTCCTCTCTCCTGTCTCTTTATGATGTGTGTGCAGTTTACTTCTTACTAGCATATTTTGTTTCATGTTCTCACTCCTAAAGTATCTTGAGATCAGTACCTTGTTTAGTCCCAGTGCTGATTGTTGACATTTTGGGGCCTCCACTTGACTCTGGCACTTGACTTTGCTTCACATCAGCCAAGTAGTGATGTTAGTCCCTTACCATGTGACTGCTGTGAACCGTTTCTCTGTTTTTGCATGAGATTGTTCCTGAAGTTTGAGTCAACCCCAATGTCTTTCCTTGGCCTCCAACACTTGATTTCCATTGGAGCATTGTTGTATGGGATTTTGTTAAAAAACTTAAGAAATCTTTCCCATTACAATATTAAATTGCCTTAAATGGTATGTTTTATAACTGGTATACCTTCCTATGGAGAAGAAAGGCAGCTACAGCAAATAATGGTGGTCAGCAGGGGACATCATAGTCAGAAAAGCACTAATGTTTTATAACTTATTGTCTGAAATCTGCATCATAGAGCCATGGAGATTTCACATGGCATTCAGATGTCCATGCCGCTCAGCAATAGTCATAAGTAAGGGCAGCAAGGCTGTCTTTTTTTTTTGCAGAAGTTGAGATTGTGTATATTCATTTATCACTGGTTTAAAGCAGTGCTCAGTTGAAGCTCTCCTATATTCATGTCTGGCTTGTGCTTTCCTAGTTGTTGATCTTGACTAGCTGTTAGTTGCCTTGTTTTGTTACCTCTGACCTCTCACAGCTACTATGAAGGAACTGCATCTGTTCTTACTCACTGTCTATGGGGTGATCTAGGGTCTGTTTCCTGAAATAAATGGAGGATTCTTATTAGAAGTCATCCTTGTTTACCATTCAATCTCTTACAGTTAGAAACGAATTACGAATTAAAGAAATGATAATGGTCTCTCTCTCTCTCTCTCTCTCTCTCTCTCTCTCTCTCTCACACACACACACACACACACACACACACACACACACACACACACACACACATCTCAAGGGCTTCTAGTGGGAAATGGGGCTCTTCTGCTGTCATTGGTCCAGAGTCTTGTCCCCCTGTCACATAAGCCACAGTCTTTCCTCATCCTCAGTGCTCCAGACCTTGTCTGTTGTCCTTAATATCCCCTTCAACCATAGTCTCTTTTTCCCACTGTAACATGTGTGAGCAACTTGTAGCTTTCACCCTAGGGCCTTTTCTTTGTCCATAGAGAGCCTATTCCTGTATCAATTTGTCAAATGTGGGATTTTCATGAATTTATTTACATTATTGTGCTTATATTTGGAGGAGTCATGGAGGTCCAGGAAAAAATATGTGCATAGCACCTACTTATTAAAATTGCAATATTTAGCAAACCAGAGAAATAGGAAGGCCCACTATAAGCAGTCTTGGTATTATGGATAGGTCCCAGTCAAAAGGACAAAGGGACTTAGATATAAATAATAGCTAAACATCTTACTAAGTTGCTTTACCTGCTCTTACTGTAGGTATTTGTAAAAAAAATGTATAATGCTGCCACTTTGGAGAAGAATATAGAAAGCTAGGATGGGGAAGTACTTAGCTTAGCACATATGTTATTTGTATATATGTTATTAATTATAATTATCATTATCATTATCATTATTGATGATAACAGAATCCCCAAGCACACTTGTTCTTTGTCTTATGAGCAATAGAAACTGCATGGCATGACCAGTCTGACTACAGCCTAGGAATAAATTGAAAACTATGGAAATAGGAAAGGCACAGGCTGTACCAGTAACAGTAGGAGGCATGTCTGGAGAATGGAAGGCAGCCAAGAACAAACACTGTTTTGAGATGTCTTTGTATAGATATTTGCAAGGTTTTGTTTTCTTACATGAAGAATATGTATTTATGAGAGATAACTAGAATAGGGTGAGATGTTAGCACATAGATAGGATCCATGTTTATGCAGAACTGGTTTTCTGTGCTTCTGTTGTCTGTAGGAGGCTGGCATCAGTTGTGTACAAATGTTCCCACAGTGCAGAGATACTGGTTTTGATTCATATAAAACAAAGACAATCATGCTACTCTTATTTATCATTCTTGCTGAGAGACATCATTGTCTGGATGCCACATGAAATCTTCCTTCAGGAAGGGACTCTCCTGTTGTCACCTCCCTTTTTGCTGTGTCTCCTGTGGCTCAGGCTGGCCTAGAATTCACTATGTAGTTGAAGATGACCTTGAACTACATACAGATCCTCTTCTCTCCTTAAAGCTTGGATAACAGGCATACACCATGCCCAACTCCTTCAGTTAACTTTTCGATTAGATAGAGCAATCCAGTTGTGCTCAGTTTAGATCTAGGTACAAATTATACAATGAATCAAAGAAAGATACTGTACAGATGACATTCAGCTCTCATGGGTACCAACTTTCTGGTAAAATAGAACTTAGAGTATCATTGGAACCTGAAAACAACAGGAACCTCTCCCACTGGAAAGCAAGGAATTACCAATCCCAGCAAGCATCTTGCCAGGCAGTAGGCCTTCACATCAAGGTCTTGTTTATATATACAAAAATCCTATATGAAAAAGATAATAATGAACTGGAAAGATGCATGCTTATTTCTTCAATCATAACAGAAAGGAAGAAGTATAGGTATGGCAATACATCAATTTGGAACAGGTTTCTGTTTTCCTTCAACAGTCAGTCAGGGCACCTGCTGAGAGACAAGTGAGTCTTTTAATCTGTGTGTGTGTGGGTGTGTGTGTGTGTGTGTGTGTGTGTGTGTGTGCACTCACATGTGTATTTTCTGTTGGCTGCTTGTTACTCCACACAGAAGGTAAGATTTCTGATATAGCTGCTAAATTAATTTAGCTAAATTAATCTTTCACCTGGAGTCTGCAGCATTTTTTTCAAACAGAACAATTCCGAAAGTTTGTACAGTATTTCAGTTATTCATCATTTTCATTAATAAAACCCTTTGTGAGACTGAATTTTTAGATTAAGGCCTCTATCTACCAATGGGAACTTTCACTTCATATTTTCTTATTTATTTCCCCTCTATTTGCCCTTATTTTTCCTATGTAGCTCATAATACTCTTACATTATCTTTAGACAACATCTTTAATTCTTCCATTATATTGACCATTAGTGCTGTTCACCTCTATGTTTTTCTCTAGACCAAGATAATATGACATTTTTCACACTTGACCTTCCATATCATATATTATGCTGCAATAATGCCTTACCCTTTGTCTCATCTGTGAAGTTTTTATTTTGGAAATTTATCCTTTAGGCCCAAGAAGGTTTTTAGGCTGTACTTGAAAAATTCTCAAGATGTTTATGTTTTATTCAGTGTGAGGCCATGAACCCATAAAATGGGAGAAAGAAGAGTTTGGTAACCCCTGATTGTATTTAGCAAAATGACATTTTTCTCCATAAATCATCAATAAAATTTCAATTCATTGTGGAATTTTGTTCCTATAAGTTAAGATTTTATGTCTCAGAAAGAGCCCATTACACCTGTATGTGGTAGGTCTCTCTATCTTTCCAATAAAGTGCTGAGAATGGTTGGGGGACACTCTTCCTCTAGGCAATCAAAAAGTCAGTTTCAGATATGCCCATGGATAGAGACAGAAACCCAGTCATTGATGCAGATGGGAGTCATAGACACTGTTAGACTAGTGGAGGAATGGAGATAAAAAGATCATGGGATGGGACAATATTCTAAAGACAAATCAAAACTCAAACTCACTCAAAGTGGCTCTGGAGGACCCCTCCTCATTTGTGAAATTCCTAATGCTGAGCAGGAAAGCTTTACTTTTTTGCTGACCTCTTTTTACATTATTATTATTTTTTTAATTTAACAGAGAAAATGAACCCATCTGATAACTGGTTTCAAGTTCTTAATGTACTTCTTTAAGAGTTCTATGCTATAGAAAAGCTGGCTGATTTTTCTAAGTAGTCAGCTAGGCATGTTAGCAATTTTCTGAACTTGCCAGGGTTAGGTCTGTTAGCTGTAATATTTTAGATCACAAGATATTCAAGGTGGATCACACTGTATAGTCTGTTGGGCCCTGGCCTTTGGTCCCTTGTTTCAGTAGCTGTGCCTATTTTTATCACAACACTCTAGAGTGAAGAACCATGGCACACTGTGTATAATTCTCTGCTCTCTGAGAACCATGGCCTGTTCAGGCCTCAGGTCTGCCCTGATCTGTTCTTCATGCACTTGTCTGGTATATGGGATAACATTTCTGACCAATTATTTCCACTTTGGACACAGCAGAGTCCAGCTCTTATTTAAGCAATTATTTTTAGTCTCGGGCCAGAAACCAACATGTTATGGGATGTCTGAAAAACCAACAATTATAGTATGATGATTTATGGAACATGAAGAAATTGCTCCATCTTTCAGATTTTAAAAATATAACATCTTCTAAATGATTCAGAGTTAGGAACAGATGAGAAAGGAGTCATTGTCATGATGCACTATATTTGTAATGCCTTGTCTATTGATTTGATTGGCCCTTCAATCTGCTCTGTGACCCAGGAAATAATTGCTTCTCAGGCATTAGCAACTTTAACAGCTAAAGTCATAGCTTCTCCAAGGCAGTATTGCAGCTGCCCTAGAGTGACTTCCTGTATGGCTGACAATAACTACAAAAAGTCATAATACTGTTATCTGTCCATGTAATCTACCAGACACCTTTTGCCCATTGCTACTGATTTTTCTCTTTCCTCTAGAGTAAAGCAGTACAAATCTTGCTTAAAGAATGTATTCTTTCAGGTACTTACTCATTTTAGGAAAAATGAAAGAGCACCATCAAAACCTGTGCAAGCCTTTGGTCTGTACAAGTCTCTAAATATATTATTATCATAAAAATTGATTTTTGAAAAGTTTGTTTATCTGTTATCTCTTTCATAGAAAGACTCTGACTTAAAAACACATATTGACTGAAGCTTAAAGTCTCACACTTGAGCACATAAGGAAATATTTGAGATTTTTTAGTTCAATTTCTCATTAGTACCAAGTTGTTGGTTGCATTCTAGCTTAATTCCCTGGTGAGCCTAGGGCAATACCCCATGGAGAGCCAATCTTTGTATTGAAAAACTCTGACTGTTAAAAGTGTCTTGAAATATTGAGCTTGGATCTATATCTTAGCAAATTATAAGCATTGATTCTACATCTACCTTTAGAACATCCATTTTGTAAAGTCACCCCTGCAGGCACAGCATTTTATCATCTCGGGAAAGTCAGATGTCCTTACAAAGTCTCTGAGGAAGCACTTGTTTGGTCGCTGTACTAAAATCTTAGGTTATACATTGAATTTTCATGTGTCTTTTACTGTTTAGCATTCTGAGACAGTTGGGCAAGAGGTATACCTACCAAATCTGGTCTGAAGAAATTTTACTCTACAACTAAAGTTTAATGTTGCAAGGATATTTATCAGTCACCACCCCTTTTGGTGACTGACTGACTTCACACAGCACAGTAACCTCTGATATTTTCCAGGTTTCTGAGTTCTGTTCTTTTTATAGCTAATATTCCATTGTTCACATGTGCTACAAATTGTCTATGGGTACAGATTTTTTACAGATCCCTCAGTTGATTCTGGATCTTGGTTGTTGCGAACTGCACAGCAAGAATTAAGAAGGCCCAGCTCCTTCTTCAATATGCTGAATTAGTTCATGTTGGACATAAACCCAGTTTGAAAATTCAGATGGAAATTGAATTTAATCGGCACATTTCTTTCCAGTTCTTTGGACAATGAATGAGGGCTCCTCTTTTTTTATATCCTTGACAGCTCTTATCTTTTGTTTCTTGTCTTTTTGATATCATATAATCTAGTAAAAATAGTATCTCTAATTTTTCATCAGTAGTTTCTTCAACTGTTCCATAAGTACTACTGAGATACCAGTTCTGTCAGAATCAGTTTTCAGAGTAAACCACTAAGCTGCATACTCATCTTGTGCCCTCCAGGCTCTGGCTCTGTTTTAGTTCCATTCCTGACTTCCTTAGATGATAAACAGCAACATGGAAGTGTAAACCAAGTAAACTCTCTTCTCCTCGGCTTGCTTTTGGTTATACATTTTAGAATAGAAATCAAAACCATATTAAGATGATCTATAACATCCTGTATAGATACAAGATGGTCAGAAGTTTAAGGTTTTCCAGACTTGTGTAATGAGTCATAGGTAAACTTCTGCTACATGTCACTATTTCATAAGAGTAATGGGACAATTATATATAGTAGAAGCTAACACAGGCACATTTTAAGTGTGAAAGAAACAAGCAACGACATTTATGAAAAATATATTTGTTCTACTGGGTATTATTGCCACAGTATGCTTGACATACATCTGCTATGAATACATCTTATCAATAAGCAACTTGCAAACTTCTTACAAAGATAAAACTCCACTAATTGCTTAGTACCCAGTACTATATTGACTATGTCAATATGGAAACAATCTTTTAAAATTCACCATAGTCTGAAAGTTAGTAATAATGCTTCAATGTCTGAACTGCAGCATTATTAATTTTTTTGACAAGAAAGAAAATCTAATGTAAAAATTGAAAATAACTAATAAAATTTATGAAACTGAAAGTTAGGTGAGGCAAATAAAAATATAAATATGTATCAATTAATAACTCCAAATTCCATGTGCTCATGTTCTTAAGGAAAATGCCTATTTTTGGATTTTCTACAGATAAAATACTGAGAAGATCTAGGAAAAAATCCAAGAGGTGATTGAAGAAAATAAAGTCATTTGTTTCTAGAACTGCTAATGAAATATGTCTCCATTTCCTTGTTAGATATGTTAATTAAATTATTATCATTATCATTACTTTTATTATTGTGACTACATGAGGTATTTGATTGAATGCATGCTATGGCACACTTGTGGAGGTCTGAGACCAACTTTGTGTGGTCTGTACCCTCTTTTTACATTTTTCTCAGATGTTGGGGATTAAACTATGTTATCAGGCTTGTGTAATAAGTGCTTTGACCTACTCTGCCATCTCACCAGCCTGCAAAACCTGATATTGAAAGAGGAGAGCACAGGTAGATAGGCAATTATTTATTTATTTATTGATTGATTGATTAATTGATTTATTCCTATTTTACATATCAATCCCAGTTCCTTCTCCCTCCCATTCTCCCATGCCCCTCACTGCCTCCCCCATTAAATTCCCCATCCACTCCCCAGGGAGAGTGAGACCTTCCATGGGTGATCATCAATGTCTGTCAAGTCATTTGGGGTAGAGCCTAGGCCTGGCCCCATGTCTCTAGACTAAGGGAATATCTCTCCATGGGGAATGGGTTCCCTAAGTCTGTTTGTACTAGGGCTATACACCTATAATGGGTATGATGACTACTTTAAATGCCATCTAGATCCTTCATTCAGGAGCTGATGAAAGAGAAACAGAGATCTATAGCTAAGCAGCAAGACAAACTACTGGAATCAAGTTTCAGAAGGGAGGAGTGATGAACAAATGAGTCAAGACAACACTTGGAAAATCCACAGAAACAGCTAACCTGAGCAAATGGAAAGACATGGACCCTAGTCTGACAGCTGGGGAGCTGGAGAACTAACATAGGATAGGCAACCTTTTAAAAAATATTTTAATTCTTTCCTTATTTATAGTCATGGTTTCTATGAGTAGCTCTGGCTGTCCTGAAACTCATTCTGTAAGCCAAGCTGCACTTTACCTACTGAGTGCTGAGTGTACCACCACCACCAAAATTATCTTTTTCTTTTTTTTAATCTCTTAATGTTGTTAGAATTTATACTAAAATATAGGATATTAGCAATGATATTAACTCTGAATAGCAGCCATTTCATTAAATACAGTATAAACTTACCTAGATTAAAAATATCTTGCTATTTTTTGTATATGTGTATACATGTATATGAACTGGCAGTGTGTAAGGGGTAGCAGACATACCTGTGCCATATGTACATGAGGAAGTTGGAGGACACATTTTTTTACTCAGTTTTCTGTTTCTACCTTTATGTAGGTTTGAGGGATCACATTGAGATTGGTGTGATTGAACAGTAAGTTCCTTATAATGAGTTGAGAAATAATCTTTCTGCTCAGACAAGGTAACATACCATTGCATAAACCTTAACATACCAACAAAGAAGTTAACAAAAGATACTGTTGGGGTTACAGATCTTTGGGGATTGAACCTGTGGTTTATGTGTCTTTATGTAACTATTACAGAGTCAGGCTGAGACCATATATATTTCTACTTTCTCTTCCTCTTGCCTTTGGAGAATGTATGGCAAAGCCGTTCAATACTTACTGAGCAAAACTAAAGGAACTCACAATGAACATAATATTTGTCCATGGTACCACCCTGCATGGTACATTAAAACTGTTGGTGAACACAGTCTTAACTATGAAGAGGTAACTAATAGCAAGGCCACTTCTAACTTGTGTTCAGGGGCATAAAATGTCATGTGGATTCACTTTGTCAGGGCAGTGGACAATGAAGAATTCTTGTTTCTTTTACTTTGTGGCCATGGTAAGTCCTCAGGAAGTACAGTTGAGAAATCAATTTTCCAGGCTGAAGTCTTTCTGGTCACAGTTCAGGGATTAGAGAAATTCAATTTGAGGGAAATATTTGTCTGCCAGGAATCTGCTTTATAGATTACCTCTTTGAAATGGTTAGATGGCTTCTTGGTGAATATACAAGCTAGGGTTGTCATCTGTAAATACAGACCTTCCCCCTTGGATTTTAGAGAACAGGAATTAAAAACTCTGTACTTTTACCTACATTTAGGAGCAAAGGGTATATGTGCTTCAGGAGAAGGCAGAATTATATATTAATTGCTATCTAGATTCCACTGAGACCCACTGATACAAGAGTTACTTGAAGATGCTTCTTTTAAAAAGTATGTTCTGTATTTAATCAGTCCAGAAAGACAGATTTCCATCTTTTCAGTATGACATTAATTTCAGAATACTTGATTAACAATTGTTTCATATGAAAACAATATTCAAGGAACTCATGTTTAGTGTTGACATATCAGTTTTTATTGTTCTGTATATCAAGACTTTTAATCAGTGAGACATTCTACATAGAGGATTAATTCTATAGGTAACTGTGCATAGAGGACCTCAACAGAAGTTACAACATGATTGCAAATGATTCGTATTTTGTTTCTCATATAAACTGCATTGTTCTTGATAAGTAACTAGACATCATTCAGTTTCTTTCCTAAATAGACAAGGATCTCTCTGTTGACCTATCAAATTTGTATGAATAAAATAGTCATAACATAGTAATAGGGAGGGAAAACCTGCTATATAATTATTTGTTGTATTGAGAAATAAAACCCAGAAGTAGTATAATAAGCACACAATTAATGATAGACCCATATTTTGCATATACTTTATCCATGGAACAGCTTATAGGATACTCAAAAAGTGCTTAGTGCAACGGTAATTTTTGGATTGATGAGTTAGGAAGATAAGATATATTAGCAAAAGTTCCTCTTGTAATAGACAGTTTTCTGAGTTGATCAGGATGTTGGAATGCAGAATTACTCATTTTACAGTTCAAAACCCTATTTCTCAGGTGAAGAGTATGGATAATCTGGAAATTGAAAGGTTTAAAAGGCTATGAATGATTCTATGCATTCTGGGTCCTGCATTACCCCATCTTCTGTGATCTGTATTGTAAAAGTTTAAGACCCAAAATAGACTGAACCTTCTTTTGTTTTCATTTATTCCATGATGACTGACATGATGTTAGCTTTTTTTCTTGTACTTCTCCCTATTATTGGGCTTAGTCATTAAGGCATTTGATGTTTACCTTGCATTACTCACAATCTGAATTTCTCTTCCTTGTGATGTTGGAAAAATTGGGTAAAATGGATTAATTTGTATGGAGTTTGTGATGGTGTCTTGGTCAAACAAAAAGCATAGTTAAGCCTATTACAGCAATACCCTACTCCTGGAACCATCTTCTGTCTTAATTAATGTTCTGTTGATGTGAAGAGACACTATGTCTCTGGCAACTCTTATAAAGGAAAATACTTAATTAGGGCTGGCTTACATCATAACAGGGAGCATGGTGGCACACAAGCAGACACGGTGCTGGAGGAGGTCTACATTCAGATCCACAGGCATCAGGAAAAGAGAGAGACACTTGGTCCTTAGAATCTCCAAGACCACCCCCAGTGACACTCTTCCTCCAAAATGCCATAGGTACTCCCATAAGGTCACATATCCTAATCCCTTCAAACAGTGCCACTCCATGGTGTCCAAGCATACGGATCTGTTACAGCAGGTTTCCCCACCGGCTGCCGCTGGTTCTGCCGCCATTGTCCTGCAACCACGTGTGCCCCAAATAACATTCAGAGACTCTGTATTTGATACAATCCTGTTGGCCAGTTACCATTATTGTTAAGGGGCTAGCTCTGCCTTAATCATTAACCCATTTCTACTTATCTAAGTATTTCCACGTGGTCGTCTTATCGGGGAGCCGAGCAGCAGGCGTCCTGCTCCTTCCCCGGGCTACATCTGGACTCCGCCTTCTACTTCCTCTTTCTTCCTCCTAGTCTCCTAGCCCCGCCTATCTAGTTTTCTATTGGCCACAGTGCTTTATTAACCAGTATGAGAAACATATATACAGAATAACATCTCCCATCATCTCCTCTTTTCTGTCTAAAGTAAAAGAAGGGGTTTAAACTTAACATAGCAAAATATACCATATAACAGTTATCAAATAAGAATCACAGTTAACAATATTTAGTCCATTAACATTTTGTAAGACTTAAAGAAAATATCATCTATCCTATCTTTGTGAGTCTAAAGTCCTATATGTAACTTATCTTTAATCCTAACTAAGGAAAACTATAAGCATAACTATCTGTCTTCAACTCCTTCAAAGACCACAGAAGGATAATATATAAACTCTAGAAATGACAGAGACAACTCATTGCCTGGTCAGTCACCCGAAGTTCTTCTGTAATGTTCCATCTTCAGCCCATAGGACATAGTGTGTCTCCAGACTCCTCAACAAGGCAGGAAACTTTTCTCTGTGTCCTGTAGACTGTTTGGCTGTTTGGCAGCCTCTTCCATGAAGCAGGAATCTTGTAGCAATGTCCATCTTGAATCAGCAGTCACCTTTTTGTGGGTCCTGCATGTCCAGTTTCTACAACATAAATTCAAACAGTCCAGAAGAGCAGTACCTTGCCCAAATGGCTTGTCTTGCCATATTAGAAGCAAACTTCATAACGAGTTTCTTCAATGTCCATCTTCCTTTTTGATGCAGGTGGTGTTACCAGGAGCAGTTGTGCCTCACTGTCAAGAAAAACCCTAAACCATTTTAAATGCCATATTCTGTAGGTCTTTGAAAGGTTTGAAGAATGCCTATCCATTTCAAATACATCTATGTATATCAAGAAATCCTAACTAACTTAACTATAAGTTCTCATTATCATAGGTAATTATCTATAATCTGTGTTAAAGTATACATTACATTCTAAATGAGCTATATAAACACAATACCTAAACAAGAGGAGAAATATACATATCACAAAATTGACCTTAAATTGTATCAATAAAAGAAAATCTATTCCAAAGCAAAGTATTCATATCTATACCATAATTCCCTTTTTACCTTTAAAAAGATTGCTTGTGTCATTAACCATTTATAACCAAGTCCATTTAAATGAAAACAAACATTTATAAACAATATTTGGGAATTTGGGCGTCGTTCTTTCCAAACTACTTCCTGCTGGTAGAGGGTGCTGTCATGGAGGTTCAAAGAAGACACAGAAATCTTGGCTGTAGTCTGCAAGGCTTTGTCTCAACTGCTTTGAATGTTGGATCACCTGGGGCATTGTTTCAGGGGGTCTGGCTTGATCAAACCACATAAGTCTGGAAGAAATCCATAGCTTTTCATTTTCTGTGGAAACAAAAATAGAAATCCTTTTCCCCAGTAACTTGTCCTTAGTCTTAAAATTTGGAGTCAAAGCATTTTTAAAATATATAAATTGAATTAATCCAGAAGCATTTCTTTTATCAGTAGTTATTTTCTCAGTAATCAAATAATTTAAAGACAACAGAAGCACATATAGTATCCAAAATTTCTCTGTGTTTTCCATCTTTACGTGGCTTTTTTATTACTCTATTTATTCTACTTCTATTTTTATATATTTTGAGACAGGGTTTCTCTGTGTAACTTTTATCTGTCCTGGAATTCACTCCATACCAGGTTTACTTTGAAATCACAGAGATCTGCTTGCCTCTGTCTGCCGAGTACTAGGATTAATTCTACTTCCTTTTTTCTTTTTTAAAGCATTGTATCCCGTTTCTTTTTCTCTCCCAAGCCAGCGTATTTTTAAAAACACAGTGTAAACCTTCATTGCAGCTCTCGTATACACCAATGAATTGTTAGCAGAGCTCTTTAAAAGCAAGGTGGTTTTTTGCCGCTTATGCTAATTTTGGAAACCTCTCTTAAAGGAGTCATGCAAATCTCTGTCTACAGCAAAACAAATCCAACCGAGAAAATGTTGCTACCAATAAGTCTTGCTAGTCTCTGTTCCCTTGTTTCTAAAAACTATTTTATAAGCTTTTGTTAAGTTTTAAGTGAAAGTTCTCAATCCCAGTTCTGACACCAGATATTGTGATTTAATAAGAATCAGGATAAACAATTAGGCTGAACAGAAGTTTATTAAGGGAGAAATAACTCACAACATAGGCAGATGCACGCGGCGGGTTCCATCAGATCCTGAGCCTTCCAGCGTCCACCACCCAAAAGGGGCGGGCCGACCCTCTCCCAACCTTTTCTCTCCACTCCCATCAGGCCCTGTCTCCGCCCCAATGGGCATGGCCTAAGCCACAGGTGCAGACAAGGTGAATATATTTTGCTATGTTAAGGTTAAACCCCTTCTTTTACTTTAGACAGAAAAGAGGAGATGATGGGAGATGTTATTCTGTATATGTTTCTCATACTGGTTAATAAAGCCCTGTGGCCAATAGGAAACAAGATAGGCGGGGCTAGGAGACCAGGAGGAGGAGAGAGGAAGTTGGTTGGAGTCAAGATGTTGCCCGGGGAAGGAGCAGGACGCCTGCCGCGCGGCTCCCCGATAAGACGACCAAGTGGAAATACTTAGATAAGTAGAAATGGGTTAATAATTAAGACAGAGCTAGCCCATAAACAATAATGGTAATTGGCCAACAGGATTGTATCAAATACAGAGTCTCAGAGTGTTATTTGGGGCTGGCGCGGCTGTGGGCCCAGACTGGCGGGCTGGCGGGCTGGTGGAAACATACACGCTACATGGATCTGTGAACCTGTGGAGGTCATTCTTATTCAAAGAACCATATGTGGTTAATGTTTATTTTCAACTGGATTGAACTTGGAATCATCAAGAAGAGGCAACTCTGGCTTTGCTTTTGATGAAATAACCAGAGAAGTTTAACTGATAAGGAAGACTCGCTCTGAATGTGGGTGGTGTCATCCCATAGACTGGGGTCCTGAACTGGCTTAAAAAGAAAGAAAGAAAAATAAAAGGAGCTGAACATCAATATTAATCACTTTCTGCTTTTATATTGCAAATGCCATATGATCAACTGCCTCTACACTCTTTCACAGCATGCTTTCTTCACCTGTGTGCTAATTTGAAATAGAAATGTCTTACATAGACTAGTGTGTTTGACCCCCAGTTCAGTGCTATTTGAAAAGTTTGTCAAATCTTTAGGAGATACAACCTTGCTTGAGAAAATATATCACTGGGACTTAAAGGTTCACAACGTGTCTCAGCTCCTGTATCCTCTCTCTCTCTCTCTCTCTCTCTCTCTCTCTCTCTCTCTCTCTCTCTCTCTCTCTCTCTCTCTCTCTCTCTCCCTCTCTCTCTGTCCTGCCTGTGTGTGGATGAAATATGATTAGCACGATTCTTTCTCTTTCTGCCATATTTTCACTGACTGCTGCCATGCCTGCCTCACCATGATGAACCATATCTCTCTAGAACCAGAAATGAAAATAAAACACTTATCCTCAGGTTGCTTTTGCTATGGCATTTATCACAGCAATGGAAAAGTACCTAATACATGCTGAGCCAAAATGAATCCTGATCTTAATTTGCCTTTGCCTGGCATTTAGTTACATCATCAAGAAAAATAACTGATACAGAGGTGTGATTCAAAACTGGCCATGGTTTCAGGGCTTCCTTCAGGGCAACACGTTTTATGCATTGTTTAAATGGTGAATTTTTCTTTAGATGGTTCTTGACTGACATCTACCACTGTGTGTACAAAAAGAAAGAATGTTTTGTAGTTTAAACAGATACATATCAGAATGTTTAACTAGTATCCACAAGACCAGCTGGCTTGTTTACACTTTATAAGTTTATATGCGAGAATTGATCACAGTGTACACAACATGAAGTCTAGGTAAGATGAAATATATCATCAGTGTTCAATAATCCTTTGTAGAACCAGATTTGTTGGTGACTTGTAAGTATTCTGTGTGATTCAAGTATACTGACCATGTCTAATGTATTCCATCTAAGAGCCATCTGGAACCTTCTGAACTGTTTACATTCATTTTAGAAATGTCTGGAAATTTCTAAAATATATCTACTCATTGCTTTCACTGGTGTCCCATTGTTATAAACATGACCTCTCCTCACATGCCTTTGTTGGAATAGCCTTGACCTCATCAGCTCTTTTGTAAATTACATTTATTTATTTGTATTTTGTGTTTATAAATGTTTGTCTCCATATAAATGTATTGCACCATCTACGCATCTAAGGCCTATGGTGTGGTGATATGTTACTTATGAGTTATTAAAGCTTTCCTGAGGATTCAGAAAGCAAAGTCAGATTTGAGCTATAGACATCAAGTTGTGGTAGTACACAACTTTAATCCCAGGACTCAGGATTTATAGGTAGATGCATCTCTGTTTGTTCCAGGCCATGATGGCCTATACAAGAGTGAATAGTAACAGAGCTCATGCTTTTTATTCCAGCATCTTGGATCACACACCCTTAATTCCAGCACCAGAGAGATGTATAAGAGAAAATCAAAGTCTCAGAGCATTCATTCTCCAGCCAGATTGAAGATAGAAAAGCATTTAGTTTTAGGATTCTCTCCAGGCATGCTGAGGAGAGGCAGCAGTCTGAAGCTTGCTGAAGAGCTTGTGGATTGGCCCCTTTAGCCATAGCTAGAGTTAAGAGCTGGTGGCTGGCTGATTTGCTTTTCTGATATTCAGAATTATCAGTCTCTGAGTCATTTATTTTTTGTGTGTGTGTGTGTGTGTGTGTGTGTGTTGCATTACGGAGACCATAAAAGGGCAAGAGGTCCCCTGGAACTGAAATTATAGCCTCTTTCCAGCCACTATGTGGATTTTAGCAACTGAACCTGGTTCTTTGCAAGAGCAACAAGTGCTCTTAAACTTCAGGTTTAATGAATATATGCAAAATATCTTGATTTCTACTTCAAGGCTAGGGGTTTCTTCTAGAAGACTAGTTTCTTCGTTATGTAGAAATCATACAGAAGTACCTTTCTGGCACTTTACATAGTATGATGTCTAATGATCATGGAAGTCTCTCCCAATGTGACTAGCATATTTCTTCTTAGACATAAACTGGCGCACATTTTCCTCAAAGCAGCGTGCCATATTTCTAATAACTTTATAACTGTCTTAGTTTGCTGGGTAGAAAACATCATCAACTCACATGGGTGATTGCTGACAGGTGCTGATAACTCTTCTTTCCAGGAAAACTGTCCAATAGAGACTATCCCATCTATATGTTCCTGTCCTCCTTTGATTTTGTAGAATAACATTTGCTTCATGCCAGACACTGCAAGGACATAGACCAGGTCAGGAAGGAAAAAGAAGAAACCAGTTTTCTACCATGTCACAGTTCTTCCCAAAGAGGACCCAGATTAGATTGATGAAATGAAATTTGCTTAATATTTAGATATAAATTATACTCTCAGGACACAAGTCACAATACAGAAATGACAGAAAGCATCTGGTTCATTTTGTTTGCAATTGTTTTGATTCACTGAGAAGTCTCAGACTTTTAAAGAGAGGAGGACACAATCCACAATGCAGAGATAATTTTGTTTTGTGTATTGATTGAGCCAAAATAATCATCTACCTTAAGTTTTGGCTCAAAAGCTCCTGAAGTAATCAGCTGTCTGTTCAAGAGTCTGTTGTTTTTTGAATACAGAAGAAAATAGATTTGCCTTTGACACTCACAAAGGGTATCAGGAATAAGTTGGCTTCTTTGTGGCATAACAAATACAGCCTGGCATGTGAAATCTGAAGACTGTAGCAGCATGAGTTGCTGTAATAATCAATCTGCCTATTACATAACAGATATAGATCCTGCAGCCCATTTGGCAAATTGCTACCAATTCACCTTCTGGTCAGTGTCATCATACTGTTTTGTAGGTTTTCACATTTATTTTAAACTTGATTTAAAGAGAGAAAAACATCTAGGATGATATGTACAAAGTAATAATGTAACTCAATTTTTTATATCATATCCATAAGGTAATTATTTGCTAAAATGAAACTATACTAATTCTGATGAAACATCTGGTAAATAACCATAATTATTTAAAACTGTCATATCTCCTTTAAAAATTAATATAGCCTTGAACATCAACTTCAAAACCACTGAATTTGACATAGAGAAGTTGCCAAATTTTGACTGTTGGGCCAGATCTCGTCCAATGCTTATTTTATAAATATAGTACATAATCCCCCTCATTCATTGCCAATGAATGTCAAATGTAAAGTTCCTGCAGCACCAACTGCCTGGCTCACACTATAATGTTTGTGATCTCTCCCTGAAGAGAACAACTATGTCTGTTTCTGTGTTTTATGGTGCATTGAATTTTTATTGTTCTGACTATTTTTATGTCATTCTCTTGATATTCACCTTCAGAAGTTCCATTTATTTAAAAAGTAAAAATGATTTCATGACCATTTCCAGGTGTAGCAATAATTACTTATAGCAGTTTGGTGTTATTTTCATTGGAAGTAGATGTTATCACAAGCAAATAAAATTCATTCTCTTTTCACTGATCAGAATGAAAAAGACAGTGCAAAATTAAGGATTCATTTTAGTGGATTATGGACAAATCTACTACAGTATCTAGAAATGTATATTGTCATTTATTTTTATTTTATGAGGTGCAGTGAGGCAGAGGCATCTGGAGGTGACTTTCCAGTTTGTGCTCAGCAAAAGTGGACATGTCCTCTTCCTTTAGGTATGCGAGGATTGGTTCTGAAATTTGACTCAGAAACCCAGATCATTATGGAGAATGTTACTGCAGAGATTGGTAACTGGTCCAATATTGACTCTGGCACATTCATCTATGTCAGCAGGACTCAGTGGACACAGCTGAACCAGTTGCTTGCCAAGGATACATCAGCAGTTGGGTATTTATAGTGCATGTTGAATATCCATCTTCTCACTTCGCTTTTGTCAACACATTTCTAGTGTAATCAATGCACTGGCTTGCAAGCATTAACATCCCAGATAGTGGTTAAATATATACAGATATGAATGAGAAACAATATTATTGCCACTGAAATGTGTCCTTTTACTATTGCTATTACTAATTAATGAATGCTAACTTTTATTAAGCTTTATAATCCAACCTGGCAATGATTTTGCATTTTCCATGCATAAATCATAGATCTCATATATTCAGTGTAATATTTTGATATGAAGATTAAGCACAGCTCTAAAAATTATCCTGTACATTTATTTCTTGCTATGTGGAGTAAAACTTTAAAAATACAAGTGAGAAATAAGAAAAATGTGTACTAATTTAGCAACATGTTTTGAACACATATATCACTGTGATTTGGGACTCTGTAGATAGCAATAAACTGGCAGTTTCATTGATTTCAGTCCCAAGTTTCTTTCTTTCTTCTCTTCTACTCTTTTTGGATGCTATGTTCTTTTGTTTTTCTAGAGGTTCAAAAGTATCATTACATTAACAATATTAGACCTGGAGTCCAGCATACTAAACCCTACATATTCTTCCAGATAACACCTCTGGCAGAAGCCTTCAACCCAATCAGAAGCTAGGACAGTTCCCAAGATATTATGAAAGCCATCCCTGACTGAGCTGTTCTGCCAGTGCACCCCCACCCCAAGCTTAACCCAAGTGCTATTACTCTCCTTGTCACTTTATACCGGACCACACTTCTGGTGGAAGCCTTCTACCCCATCAGAAGCAGGACTGAATCCCAAAGTTCAAAGGCCAGACCAGCATCTTGAATGCTATGGACCAGACCAACTCTCTGAAAACCAAGCAGTAGTCTCCTACCCCACCAGAAGCCAGGCCAGGATCCTGAATCCCAGAAAACCTGTGACCAGATGACACACACAACCAGAACCTGAGACCAGGTAGGCCAGGGACACAGGGTAAAACCAAATACCTGTGGCTAAATACCTATGGCTAAATACCTATGGCTAAAGGAATATAGCCATAAGAGGACTCTTAATATCCTGCCATACTCATAGACTAGTATCTTTGTCCTCCATCATAAGGGAACTTCCTCCAGCAGTTGATGGGAATAGAGACCCAAAGATGGACAAAGTACAAACAGAGAGAAACCTTGGAACACTCTGTCCTAAATGAGAATTGTGATTAATTTCCTTCCTTCATAGCCCATGGGATCCTGTAGAAGAGGAGGCAGAGAGATTGTCAGAGACATACAGGGTGGAGGGCACTAAGGAATTCTTGATGTCCATATGAACTCACACAAGCTAAACTTTTAACAAAATAAGTTTCAAATGTTGCCATCATATTATACTTCTATTAGTACCATGAGAGAAATCAATTTTCCTCATATTTGGGCCATTTTCTGTCCCAGCTTTTTGTTTTAAATTCTTGAATAGCTTGCTGTTGGACTCAGATCTTTTTGACACCTCATCAGATACAATGTCAGACAATGCCACTGGTTGTTTTTGACAGATGCCCCCATGCAAAAGACTGTTTCACTAGGTGAGCTTCTGAGGTCAAATGAAGATAATCTGGAGAGTAGGCTTTCAGGGAACTGTCAGATAGGTCAAATCATGTCAGCTCTCTGAGAGCCATGCTGTGAAAGACAGCCAACCACACATTGACCCCTTATGGCTGCTAACCTGTGCTTTACAGTGCAGTTTGGGGATGTTGGCTTTTAAGATTACTGGAGAGTGGCGGAGAGGCAGATGGACATGCAAGGAGTAAAAAATGACACAGAGCTCAGGTTCTAACTGATACTCAGTAGTTTTGCTTTAGCATGGCTCCATGAAATGTTACAGCTTTGACTACTTTCCAGAGCTTTAAGAGGTTGATATTGACTTTTTTGTTCATTTATTTTTTCTCATTATTTAAGTGCTTTTATGAAATGAATTATTTGGAGATCCTTACTTTATCATTCCTGATGATAACCCAGCCTGCTTTTTCAAATGACTTATTAATTCCACCCTACCTTTCTCTCTCTCTCTCTCTCTCTCTCTCTCTCTCTCTCTCTCTCTCTCTCTCTCTCTCTCTATCTCTCTCTCTCTCTCTCTCTCTCTCTCTCTCTCTCTCTTGTGTGTGTGTGTGTGTGTGTGTGTGTGTGTGTGTGTGTGTGTGTGTATACAAGTGTAGGTGAGTCAAGTAAGTACAGCATATAGCTGCCTGGAGAGGAAAGATGCATCTTATCTACCTTGGAGGTTTGAGTGTTGGTAACTATGAGCTTTGTTGTGAGTTACTTGACATAGACACATGAAATGAGCTCATAACCTCTGCAAGAGCAGTACTTGCTTTAGCTATAAAGCCATCTTTCCTGCCCTAATATCTGGCCACATGCAGGACATGATCAGTATACTGTGTTCTGGAATACTAAAAGTTACAATGGCATTTTGATGAATCAGTAACAATCACACTAACAGAACAAATCTTTGAATAAATAAGACAAATTTGCAAATGAAACTATTGATCCTGAATAGGCTGTGTCTTAACCCTGAAAATCTAAGCAAATTGAATAACAGGCAATGACAGTTATTTTGATGAAGGACAGTACCTATGAAATCTACACTAGGCTAGAATTTGTGATTTCTAATTCTTTAATGAGTTCTTTTTTTTAACTTTTAAGACATTTATTTTTGAGATTATAAGTCCATTCTAACCTTCTCCTTCCTTCCTCCATGCCATATCATATAACCCTTCTTGGTTTATTTTCTTTCATTTTTTTCCAATTGCTATGTAATTAAATATTTATTTATTTTATATCCTGACTGCAGTTTATCTTCCCTCCTCTTCTTCCAGTCCCTTCCCCTCTCTGCCCACACATCTACTCCTCCATTTCTGTTAAAAAATACGGCGGCCTCCCATAGATATAGACAAAATATGACAGCAAGTTGCAGTAAGACTAAGCACCTGGGCTTGTATTAATACTGGGCAAAACAACCCAGTAGGAAGAATAGGGCACCAAAAGCCAGAAAAGAGTCGGAGATAATACCTGTTCCCACTGTTATAAGTCCCATAAGAAGAAAAAGCTACATAACTGATACATATAGGCAGAGGGCCTGGGTCAGTCCCATGAAGGCTCCCTATTTGTGGGTTCTGTCTCTGTGAGCTGTGATGATCCCAGGTTATTTGATTCTATGAGATTTCTTGTGATATCCTTGACTGGCTCCTGAAATCCTTCCTTTTTCTCTCTCTTCAGCAGGATTCCTTGAGCTTGGCCTAAAGTTAGACAGTGGGTCTGTGTATCTGTTGGGCTTGAGAAATGGTTCTGGTTGAAGGCTAGGCTTACATTAAAAAATTAAGTTATTCTTTTTCTAATGTCAACAATATAGCCTAGTTCCTTCTTGGAGCTCAGCTTGCTGCTACATTAGAGAGCAATTAAATAAACTAATTCCTAGTAAGTTTTTAATTATCACTAATTGTCTGATGCAAATCATCAAATGTGTGGCCTTTATTTAAATAGACCCTCCTGTAAATCCTACAGGATATTAATTTCAAGAAATATTGCTTTTGATGTCACATCTACCTCCTACTCACCCTGTTTTCCCAGAGTATTTGAAACATGAGCCAAGCAATATGGAAACTTGTTATCATTCACATTCTAAAATTCTCAGAGGAGAGCAATTAATAGTACATAAAACACAGCAAGAGTAGTGTCACTAATGAAAAGAGTAGGTTTTCCCTTTAAGTACATTTAAACATCAGGTTTAACTCTGCGACTCTAGCTTTTAGAAAAATGTTTTAACATCTCTGAGCCCATTCCTTGCCTTCACATCAGAAATAACTCCTACTGAAGAGACTCTGTGGAGTATGACATATGGTATTTTTTACAGAGCATGAGGACAATTGTATCCAGAGAGAAAAAAGTTATTGATTGGACTAGCATCACGTTTGCAGTCACCATACAGTGCCTGAAGCTCTCTATAGATTAAGACATGTGAAAATGCTTCTTGGAGTACATGGAAAGTAAGGATGGAAACTATCTTATGACTTCCCTGCCACAGAGAGTTCAGCACACAGGTGCTTTTCCAAGGTCAATGTACTCCTAGTCAGAAGTCTCTCAAGATGAGGAGTTTGCCAAGGTCAGCTCTCTTCCAAGATCAAGGCTCTCTGAATGTTAACATTCTTCCAAGTTTTTTTTCAAGATTCATTTTCTCCATCATCCTCCAGAAAAGGCAGAAAGAGTCACTCACATGTTATCAGTATTCTTCAGTTAATCCATGAACTCTAGGATGACTTCAGTTGAGATTGTAGAACTCCAAAACACATGGAAATCCATCACCATTTCTCACATATTTTTCAACAAACAGAAGGAAAAGGCAGAATTGCTTTTATTTTATATGTGCTTGCCTGCCATTTGTCTGCTCTTTTATCTTACATCTGAAGCCATTGTACTGCGGCATCCCCAAAGTGGAAGGAACTGGTCTAAAAGAGCTAACTCCAGTTTCTTTAGCTTTGCTTTTCCAAGGGCTATGATCAGGCTAGTCGTGCAATGACATAATTCATTGACACTAACAATTTCATGAATCTTGATCAACACTATATTTTTACTATGGCACAATAGGAAACTGATCACAGAAAATCATCTACATTTAGGCAAATATGCACTTAATGTATAAATGATTATCTTTGGCTTGGGGATGTTCCCGGGTTCTCTGTCATATGAGATGTTTTCCTTTCCATTGGCTTAGTAAAGATATGTGTTCATTTCAATTGTCATTTGAAAGGATTTAGAAATACATAAGGCAAAACATCAGACATATTTGTGAGCGAATTTGTATATTATTCAAGAGGGAAAGACCCATTCTAAACTTGGGCAGTAGGAAATCTTGAGATGCAGTCCTGAACTAAACTAAACTCCAATATTTGTCTTTGTGATTGAGCACAACTTGAGGAGTCACCATACTCTCCTGTTGTCATGTGTTCACAACCATGATGGACTATATCTTTAAACTATGGCCTGAAATAAACCTCTCTTTCTTTACGTTGCTTTTTGTTGGGTAGTTTGCTGCAGCAACACGAAAGTAACTAATACCAGGGCTCTTGACAGGAAATGGAGTTTGAACCATGGGCAATGTGAGGATGGTGTGAGTTGGAGCTGCATTTATTGCTAGAGGATAGGACAAGATACCTATAGTACAAGTGCCATGAAGGACAGGATAGATTTTAATAGTCTCAGGAGCCTTTCTTTTAGTATTTTTTGTTTTTTTAACCCTACTATATAAAAACTAAGAGCTATGGAAAGAAATGTAGCTATAGAAGCAGAAAGAGTATAAATTTAAGATTTGTTCTTGAGATAGTAGACACAAAGTGTAATTAGGGGGTTAAGAAAGATGCTTGCTCTCTTGAGATATGAATTTTTAGGGAACCAATGTAGACAGTATCTATGAGAGGTATTATGGAGATTCTTCATGAAAGGATAGTTGCAGATAAAACCTGGAGGAACAGCCTGCATTGAATGAATGAGAAAAGGACAAGTATGTGACTTGGGATTTTAATTAGAGCTATGACACAGAGGAAAGATCTATCAGAAACCACAGAAGGAAGAACTTTCAGAAAAGAGAGATGCTAGTAGTGGTAGCTGTAGTAATGTCGAAGTGGTTTCTTAGTCTTAAATCTCCCTCCTCACATTTCCTTAATCTCATGATTTCAGAGTAATCTTTCCAAATCATGGATCTTTGATATCCCTTGTCTTTTAGTTCTTAGGTGTCTATGACAGTCATTCTTTCCAACATGTCTTATACATCATCTGGACTGAAATGTTGAAGTCATCTTAATTCTTGGGTATGTGTATAAGATTTAATATGTATAGACCAAAAATTAAGATTTTCACAAATGTCATTTGGTAGTCAGATACAGATCATCTATGAATACTTTATAAACCATTGGCCTAGAAGATTATGCTAGTCTTCATTGTTGACCTGATGGTATAAGAACCATTTACAAAACTCATCTCTGGATATGTCTGCGAAGTTACATACAGAGAGGTTGCACTGTATGAGTGGTTCGAAATCCTACACCAAATAATACAGACAAATCAAGAACATTCACACCCATGTCTCTATCTTCCTAACTATAGACACAAGGTGGCCTGTCTCGCCATATTTCCTATGCTATGTCTTCCATACTACAATGAACTGCATTCTCAACCTATAAACCAAAAGAATTTTTTCCTCCCATAAATTTCTTTTGTCAGTTGTTTTGAAACAGCTAGGAAAAAAGTAATTGATGCAAGGATGAAGTTCAAGTTCCTTTTTGACTTCTACCTCAACCCTCCATCCTTCTAAGCTTGATTGCATCTACTAATGGATTGTAAAGGGGAAAACCTTTCCTTCAAGAGCTCTTAAGGAAAAGAACCAAGTAAAACAGATTAGGCCAGAACAATATTGTGACCAGTCTAGTTGGAATGATGATAGTGTGCATACAGAAATGTGTCTCAGGAAAGAGGGAGCTAGGCTTTGGTATTCTTAAATGTTAGAGCTTAAATAATAATTGCACTTTGATTACAAAGTTTGCTTTTAAACGTGTCTCCTTGATTGACTGGCTCTTTCATGCTTTGCACTTGTTTTTATCCTGAATTTAGGGTTTATTTCATCTTACTACTATTGAAACCTTGTATTGTCTGCTGAGTCAGAGCATCATTAAAATGTACAGAATCGTTAACTCATTTGTTCTATTTTTTTTTCTGTGTGTGTGTGTGTGTGTATGGTGTGTGAGAGTGTAGGTATGTACATATCTTTATATATTTGTGGAGTCCAGATACCAAACTTGGGTGTCTTTCTTCTGACATGGCTGTCTTTTTGTTGTTATTATTTTTGTTTGTTTGTTTTTGAGGCAAGGTCTTTTCCTGGCCTGTATTGTGTTGTTCCTGAGGTCAAGGGATTCACGCTCTCATTTCTATCTTCTTAACACTAGAAATGAGAGCATACCTATTTCAACAGCCCTGAATACAGTCTTAAAGAAGGAAAATTTTAGTGATTTGGTGACAAGGTTAGGAACTTACAAACACTTCAACTTTATTACAGTTGATAGGCACACCAGTGATTTTCAGTTTTCCTAGGCCTGGTTAACAGGCAGGTGAGGCTTTATGACTGTATGTTTAACTTTTGGGAAAGAAACAAGCAACAAGAACATATAGTTCAAGTAGCTGTACTTTTGACTCATCACCATGGGGCTGAAGGCTGTATATTTCTCTTCTAGGCAATGTTTCACCCCAGCTGGATCCAAAAGAACATATGAGCATCTCTGCAGAACATTCCCTTAGAGAGCTAGATGGGTTCTGCCATCTGTTGAATCTCAAATAGACCCCACTTTGAGGTTGAAGCCATGTCAGGAGCTGACTTCACCAGCATATACATGCTGCACCACAGGAAACAAAATTGGATGTTGGAGGTTCTAAGAACAATGGGAGGCACATGGGATTCATAAATGTTCAGTGCCTATGATGAATATCCTAGTAGCCACAGGGCAATGATCCCACCCTCAGATTGAGTTGATTTTCTCCTTTGCTTTCTGAAAGAATTTTCATGTATTTTGTTGCTGAAACCACACCATTATTAGTCATTGTAGCAGGTGATGTTGTTAATCATAACCTTTTGTTGCTTGGTGTTTGACAGAAAATGCTAATACTAAAGGTTACTTTGAAAATAATTTCATGAATTTGACACCATTGACAGTGTTTCTGGAGATATTAGAGGACTAAGGAAAGGAACAATTCATTATTGCTCACTTATTTGAAATTTCTCAGAAAGGTGATACACGGACTACTAAGCTTTTTGCAAGGCTGGTTAACTGACTAAAACTTTAGTAATTGTGTATGTGTATGTGCTGGAATAATGCAATTCTAGAATCAAATTATCTTGGGACATATTTAGCACCTTAATTGTCATTTTTTTTCCTCTTATGTATCTTATGGAACATCTTTGTGACTAAAACATGAACTCTTTAAAATGTACATGTAAGTAGTTTCCAGCCAGCCAAAATACCCAGTCATCAGGCTGTAGCTGAGACCAGCCAAAGAACTTTCAGTTAATTTCATTTACTTTAAGCCTACCTACTTTTACAACAATATATTTAAAAAGTGCTTGTTTGTGACATTCTTTTCTCTGTTACCATAAAAGCTTTCTTAAAGTGCTTAGGTAGTAGGACATGGAACTGAGGTAACCTAAATTTGTGTTCACAGGTAATGATCATGCTTATTTGGCTTCAGAGTAAACTATGTCATATCCCCTCTGAGATGAGAGTTGTGTTTTGGAATGATACCTTTAATTATCCTTAAGAGTTCTTTGAATGGGAGGAAGGAAAGGAGAAATGATAAAATTATAAACTCAGAAATAAACAAAATAAAAGAGTTCTACAAATATTCTGAGTATTGTATTGAACTGTCTTTTCCCTCAATGCTTCCATCTTCATCTCCTTCTGTATCCTCTCTTTATTAAAGTTCCCTAATTAATGAGTTTGTACAACAGCAAGTTTGTTAGCATGTTGGATTTTTAAGTCATGAATTGAATTTTGAAGCTTGTTTCTTCTTTGTATACTTTTCTTTTCTAACTTGTCCCTCTCACCTCTCCATACTGAAAATTGATCTACTATTATGAACAAATTTAAATCATCACATTACATGGGGGTGTTCTTGATAATTTCTTGTAATTACTTTACAGTGTTTGACATGATTGGTGTCATTTCCTAGTTATATTGTGGGTTATTTTTTTCTTTATTATTGTCACCATTTTCATTTCTATTGTGGGCACTTCATATTCACATCATCTAAATCTTGGGGAATTCTGAAAATTCCAAAGTTATAGCTATAAGAAATTATAGCAAGAGGAGCACTAAATGTTTCAATATTTTTCAGCTTTTAAGAAATGGATGACTGATAATATAGCTGAACCGCAGAGCTCTAGCTCAGTGTGCCTGGGGGTCCTAAGTTCAACTATAACCACATCCAAAAAGTTCCTTTGGACTGGGTAGATATTTCAGTTGCTAAGGAGATTTTTGTGCAAACATGAGGATCCAGATTCAATCCCTAGAGCCCAAATAGAATGCTGAGCCAGTGACACCCAGTTGTAATCACTGAAATACCCTGTGTGAATTACCAACATGGTTCCTTAAAATGACATCCAAGCTTGAATTTTGGCTTTCATGAACTCATGCACATATGCATGATTGTGTGTGTGAGTGTGTGTGTGTGTGTGTGCGCGCGCGCCACACACACACACACACACACACACACACACACAATTTTGAAAGTCAGGACTTTGAGTTTCTATTTAGCTCTTCATAATTTTCATCCAGTTCCCTCTTGTATTTAGTTGTTTCCTAATCTCATACATTTCTTATATTGTTCATCTTGTTCACATACAGTGTCATACAACTTTTCCGCCTCATCCCTTTCTATCACCTGTTTATTTTCTATTTTTATATATTACTTCTCTTTTCATGCTGTATTTCTCTGCTGTCCTTTAAACACATTGCCTTTTGTACATCTGCCTTGAAGACTTTGAAATTTCTCTTTGAATGTTTTTAAATGGCCATTTGAAGGGTGAGAAAAATTAAGTTATATTAACTAATAGTTACAAATTAAAGAGATGAATGGAACAAATTATTTTAGAATGGAACAAATCAACTGCCTTTTCAGATGTCAGCCAGGTCAAACTATTCATTTCTTTCTTTTTAAAAGTTGATTCAGCCTAACAGAGTGCTCTAGTTTTTAATAAGACAGCTTTAGGATAAGGTCTAAAGTTCATTGATTCCTGTTGTATCCATCTATTTTCCCAATATCTTATTAAAGAATAAACTGTGTCTCTTTAACTTTGAAATAGAATTAGATTTTTCTTTGGTGTTAATAATTTCTTCCCTTAGGTAGGAAACATTTGTCAGAGAAGTATATATTTTGCTAATGGAATGGTTTGATGTGCATTAATAATTTCCAGGTGACATTAACTTTTAAAACCAACAGAATATATCTTGTCTGAATATGAGTATTCCAAAAAGCCAGTTGTACTGCTTATCAACAAAGGACACATCCTTGGTTACAGTTAATTGGATGAAGACAAATTAGACATTATATAACTTTCAAGTGATGTCACCCTGGGGAGAGAGAGAGAAAGTGGCTTACAATGGGCTTCATTATGTAGGATCCATACTGTAGGTGGGAAAGAAGGAGAAAATATTCAGTTAATAACTGTTCTTCACTTGTATTTGGTTTCGGGATCTGTGAATTACTTATGCTTCTGGTCAAGGCCTAAGAAATATTTCAGTGAAGCTTAATTTGTTAAGGTTACTTACATATTACAATATTTCCCCTAACTATAGCTTCCGGTATGGTACCACACATAAATATTTTCATTGTGCTATTTGTTTATTTACAATATTGATGACATTGTAAAGTACAGGGTGTTTGCCCTCTTTAACCAATGTCAGACAAAGAATTAAGACTGGAAATGCTAGTGTCTTCATTGTAGAAATATGGAGGGAAACTTTGATTATTATTCAGCTTTTGTGGCTGATGAGCCAGCTATAAGTCATACTGTGGAAAATTTATTGTGTAGAAATCACGACACTGAATATTTTATCTTACTGGGAATGTGCTGTAAAGAGGGATGCATCTTTAATCAAATACATGATGATGTTGCAGTCTCTTGGTCAGACTGTGAGATTAAAAAGTTGAGGTTAAATAAAACTAAAGGCATATCTCTGGGGAAAGAAATGGCTGGGTACATGGAATTGGATGTTTCTCAAGGAAAAGCTTTACTTTTCCTTTTATGTAAGACCAGCATTTAGACCAATGTTACACATTGTGTAGAGAACTATGTCTGATGGTAGAGTAAAGGGTGGGTGGGGATAAAGTGTAAAACTCAAAGGCTCCTCAGATGTGTTATTTTTCATCTTTTAGAGCTGTTAAAACCACCTCCTTTCCCCCTCACTTTCCTTCTACCTTTATATCTATCTCTCTCTCTTCTCTTATTCTTCCCCTGCTTCTGATTCCCACCCATTCTCCAATGCTGTGATTATAGGTGTGAATCTTTGCTCCTGGCCATTACTTAGGGGTTTGGAATCTGAACTTATACCCGCATGTTGACAGCAGCAATCTCTTTATCTCTTCTCCACAATCCCAAGCAAAAACAACTCTTAAGGGCAGCAATTGGATATTCTAGGTGTACACCTGTTTAAGTACTTGGTTACATGGTGCTCACACATCTGCTCTCTTTTATTGCCACAGGCAGATGCTCTTGGAATTTTGTTGTGTTTTAAGTAAGTATTAGAAAAAGGAAATGAGTGATCAAAGCTGTATTTGACTTTGAATTTAATTGAATTCAAATTGAATTGAATGCTCTATTCTGATGCCTTTATATTATTCCTTTTTAGTTAGGATAGTATAGCTTGAGTTTTCCATTTTGTGGCCTATAGATGCTGAAATTAAAAACACTTTAAGAAAAGACCTCAGAAAAAAGTTAAAAAAAAAAAACAAAAGAAAGAAAAGACCTCAGTATATTGGCATATAAAATATGATCAGACCTGCAATACCCCTGTCTCTACCATGATTGACTACTGTTACCAACAGTCTCAATGCTTTCTTACAGGTTTATTCCACGACTTTGTTGTCCTTTAAAAATATTTCTAGGGCTTCGAGGTGGCTCACTGGTAAGAGTGCTTACTTTGAAAGCATGAAGATCTGAATTTGAATTTCCAATACCCACAAAATATGGGGGCATGACTGGATTTTCCTGTTACCGCAACATAGAGTGTAAAGACTTCAGGATCCAGAGATGTGTCTCTATTCAGGTTGTCTAGGTGAAATGGCAAACTCCTTGTTCAGTTATAAATCCTATCACGATGAGTAAAGGCAACAGAGGTAGTGACAAAGATATCCAGTGTGCTTCTCTGGCCTCTGCAAGGTTTTGTGTGTTGGTGCATGCACCTAAACACTCATGTAAATTAAAAAACACACACACACACACACACACACACACACACACACACACGCACAGTTTCTGTCTGTGTTCCTTATGGGAGAGACTCATTGTTTATTCTATAAGATTTAAAGTAAATTCCCTAAGCCCTGTACTAGCTAGATCACTATGAAAAATGGAAATGTGAAGCAACAGTATTCAAGGGAACATTTTCAATGATGAAAATTTTCTCCATTTCTATGGTTTTGTTTTTGTTTTTGTTTTTTTGTTTTTTTCCCCCAGGAGCTTGTAATGGAGAATTTTAGTGGGATAAAAGCAAAACAAGAGGATTTTATTTTTTTTTTTTAAACCTTTATTTATTTTATGCTATCGAGCAAGACCCCCTGAAGCAAAGTCAATGGGAAAATGCAGTCTTGCAGACCACTACAGCCAGGATTTCTGCATCTTCTTAGGATTTCCCCCATTACAGCGCCCCCTACCAGCAGAAAGCAGTTTGGAAAGAACGACGCCCAAATCCCCAAATATTGTTTATAAATGTTTGTTTTTATTAAAAAAAAAAAAAGGCCCGTTTCTATGGTTTTACACAGTATTTCACAATAGCGATTAGTCACATGTGGAAGTTGCTAACTGGCCATTGAAAATATGGTTAATGCTGGGCCTGATTCCTAGAATTACAAATAAATAAACAATCAACATATAAATGTGTGTAATGGTTACTATTGATTACCAAACTTGGCAGGCTCTAGAATTGTCTGTGTGATAAGCTTTAGGGCCTGCCTGTGAGGGATTTTATCTTGAGTAGCTTAACAAAGGTGTGAACACTGACCCTAAAGGTGCCTGGAACCATTTTCTCCTTGGATTCCAGACTGTATAAGAAGGAGAAAGTAAGCTGAAAATGAGCATTCACCTGCTCTCTACTTCCTGACTGTAAAGCAACCCTTAAAACCTTATTGTATTGACCTCCCCTCCATGTTCTTATTTTGGGTCTAAGTGACTCTAGGACTAGGCAGAGTAGAAACTCCGTCTACTCATGTCAGGGCTTGACCTTCAAATTTAGAACTGTGCCTGAGAATACCCTTCCTGAAGTTAACAAAATAATGAAATGTAGTTGGATATAAAGAAGAGGATGTAGGACAGGTACAAAATATACTAAAATGTTCATTCAGCTCAATAACTGATTTCTACTTGGTTGCATGATTTTTAGTATTTAAAACAATTTTTATATTTAAGTACATTTTGATCATATTTTCCACTCCTTCAAGCTGCCCAGATCCTCTTCTCCCTGCCCACCCAACTTTACATTCTTTTTAAAAAACAAACATAAAATCTAATGCAATAACAAGTCCCCAAAATCTAGAAAACTTAATATAACATCACCTAAAAAGAAATACAAAACAAAACAAAAAAACACTGAACTGTAACCAAATAAACACACACAGAAATAAAAATCAAAGCAAAATAAAACAGCAACAACAATAATAATAAAAGCCAAAAGCAAACAAGCAAATAGAAGACCTGTGGAGTAAATTATTTGTTGGTCCACTACTTTGAACATGAGCTCTGTCCTGGAGTGGTTGATATATCAGTGTTGTTCCATTGAGAAAGCTGATTTCACATGTGTCAAAGTTGTTTTTGGTTTGTTTGTTTGTTTTTTGCTTTGTTTTTTAAAGAGGCTATCTTTTTAAGTCAAGTGTAAAGTTCTCACTGTGCAGGCATGAGGACCTGAGCTTAACCCCCTTAGCCAATGTATGTGTGATGAAGCATACTTTATTCCCAGAGCTCTGTTGCAGAGACTAATCCCTGGGGCTTGCTGGCTAGCTAATCTTGTTTAATAGAAAAATTCCAGAAAAAAAATGGGAAACACAGCCCCAGACACTAAGGCAGATGTAACTGTAAGGAATCCAAGGATGACTTCTGGATTCTGCATTTCTACATGTACATACATGCTTGTACACACACACACACACACACACACACACACACACACACACACACTCACACACACACACACACCACACACACACACACACACACACACACACACACACACACACACACACACAGAGAGAGAGAGAGAGAGAGAGAGAGAGAGAGAGAGAGAGAGAGTTTCTAATATACTAGCCTAGTAGTCACTGACTTGAGAAGAGAAACAACACAACACAATGATTTTGATCATAGGCAGTTTGATAGAACTAATTGAGAGCATGTCTGACAGCAAGTTAACTACAGACCACACCCCTAGTCAATGTAGTAAATGTCACAGTGAATTGCCTCCATCCATGCTTTTTATATCCAGAGCTATGGAGTTAAGGATAAATAGCTCCTTTACACACACAGACAGGAGCCTCTCCACTTGGCTATATAAAGGAATCACTTGAGCAGCTCAAAAATGAATGTAAATGACAAGGGCCACTGCAGACCAATTTTATCAGAGTCTGTAGGGTGACATGTGTGTATAGTTATCTCAAAAACTCTCTCCAGTGGATACTAATGTGAAGCTAGTGTTGAGAATCACTGACAGGGAGATGAAAAATAATCATGAATTCTGCCATATAACAATCAAGAATCTTGAGTTATTATTCACACTTAGGGTGTTGAAATGTAACCACCACATTTCTCAGTTTCCTTAGCTTGAAAATAAAAAGATGAAACTAGATTACCCATGTATTTTTCTAGCTCTATAACTCTTCAAATGTGTTCTTGAAATTTGTATGTAAATACAATTTTAGGTAAGTATATCAAATATAGTTAAATTCCCTAATGCCTCCTTCAGGAATGTAGATAGTATAAATATAATCAACTTCAAGTGCTTTTGTATACAATCAAATATAGATCAATTTCAGGATCTGTTATTTTCATTTGTGTACATATATGTATATGTGCATGTGCACACCTATACACCTACAGTTTCATGTTATTGGTGTGTGTGTGTGTGTGTGTGTGTGTGTGTGTGTGTGTGTGTGTGTGTGTGTATGCATGTGTGAATTGTCAGATAAATACCAGTTTTCTTTTTCAATAGTTCTTCTGCTCATATTTCCGTGTCTGTGAGGAGTGTACACTATGTATGGATATATTCATGGACACATGTGTATATGTACATTTGGAAGCCTGAGGTTGCTTCCAAGAACCTTTCTTGATATCTCCCTCACCTAATATCTTCTTAGGGTTTCTGTTGTTGTGAAGAGACACCATGATCACAGCAACTCTTTTGTTTTTGAGGTATTGTGTTCATTTTTGTTTGTTTTATTTTTTATTATTAATTTTTCCTCATTTTACATATTGATCCCAGTTTCCTCACCTCCCTCCTTCCCATGCCCCCACCCCTTCCAGGAGGGATCAACAAAATCTGTCGAGTCATTTGGAGTGGGAACTAGGCCATCCCTCCTGCCTCTAGGCTAAGGGAGTATCCCTCCATGGGGAATTTGATCTCAAAGTCCTTTTGTACACCAGGGATACATTCTGGTGCCACTGGCGGTAGTCCCTTACACTACCTAGGCCTTCTAACTGAAGCCCATGTACAGGGGGTCTGAGTTAGTCTAATGCTGGATCCCCAGCTATCAGTCTCAGGGTTCCATTAGCTCCCCCCTTGTTCAGGACAGCTGTCGGTGGGTTTCTGTAGCCTGATCTTGCCCCCATTTTCTTATCACTCCTCCCTCCCTGCATATGGATTCCACAAGTTCAACTCAGTGTTTAGCTGTGGGTGTCTGCTTCTGTCTCCATCAGCTACTAGATGAGGGCTCTATGATGGTGGATAAGTTAGTAATCCATCTCATTATCAGGGAAAGGCATTAAGGTAGCCTCCCCACTGTTACTCATATTGTTAGTTGGAGTTATCCTTGTAGGTCTCTACAGTTCTTTATAGTCAATTTTCTTTTCAAACCTATAATGGATCCCTCTTTTATGCTCTCTCTCTCTCCCTCTCTCTCTCTCTCTCTCTCTCTCTCTCTCTCTCTCTCTCTCTCTCTCTCTCTCTCTCTCTCTAGTGTATTCCCTCCCTGAATCAATCTTCACCGTCTCACATGCTCTCCTCTCCCTCCTCTCCTCCAGCCACACTGAACCTCTTAGAAGAGAAAGTTGGAGGTACCCTTGAACAAATTGGTACAGGAGATGGCATCCTGAATATTGTACTAGTAGCACAGACAACTGAGACCGACAATTAATAAATGGGACCTCCTCAAACTTAGAAGCTTTTGTAAGGCAAAGGATATAGTTGACAAGACCAAATGGCAGCCCACAGACTGGAAAAAGATCTTCATCAATCCTACATCTGACAGAGGGCTGATCTCCAAAATATGCAAAGAACTGAAGAAACAAATCACCAATCACCAAATAACCCTATTAAAAAGTGGGGTACAGAACTGAAGAATTCTCAATAGAGTAATCAAAAATGGCGGAAAGACACTTAAAGTGCTCAACATCCTTAGCTATCAGGGAAATGCAAACAAAAACAACTCTGAGATAACATCTTACTCCTGCCATAATGGCTAAAATTAGGAACACCAATGACAATTTATGCTAGAGAGGATGTGGAGAAAGGGGAACACTCCTCCACTGCTGGTGGGAGTGTAAACTTGTACAGCTATTTTGGAGATCAGTATAGTGGTTCCTCAGGAAAATGGGAATTAGTATACCACAGGACCAGGCAATTCTACTCTTAGGCATATACCCTAATGATCCACATCCATGCAACAAGGACATCTGTTTAATTATGTTCTTAGAAGCATGATTTGTAATAGCTAGAACCTGGAAGCAACCTAGATGCCCCTCAAGTGAAGAATGGATAAAGAAGATGTGGCACATTTACACAATAGAATACTACTCAGTGGGGGAAAAAAATGGAATCTTGAAATTCTCAGGCAAATGGAAAGAACTTGAAGAAACCATCCTGAGTGATGTAACCCATTCACAAAAAAGGCAAACATGGTATGTACTCACTCATATATGGATTTTAGAAATAAAGGATCACCAGCCTATAATTCACACTGCCATAGAAACTATGATACAAGGAGGAACCTAAGAGATTCATACATGGTCCCTCACAGAAGGGAAAGGAACATGATCTCCTGGGGTTACTGGGAGTTAGGGGCCAGTGAGTGGAGAGGGAGCTTGGAGGAAGATAACAGCAACTCTTATAAAGGAAAACATTTATTGAAGTGACAGCTTATAGTTACAGAATTTAGATCATTATTCATATGCTGCGGAGCATGGTTGCTGGGAATATGGTGGTGTGCAGGTAGACACATGGTGCTGGAGAACTCTACATCTTGATGCAAAGTCAACAGGAAGTTAACTAAGACACTGAGTACTAGCTTGAGCATAGGAGACCTCTAAGCCCATCCCCACAATGACACACTTTCTCCAACAAAGCCATACCTCTTAATAGTGCCACTCTAACTGAGGGTCATTTTCTTTCAAACCACATCACCATATTGATTGAAGTAAGGTTTTTTAATCAAATTCAGATCTGGTCAATATGTTTAGTACTATTAGCCAGTTTACTTTGATATCTTTGAATTCTGGAGCTGAAATTGCAGGTAACTCACCACTTTCACATCACATTTGGGTATCAGAACTTGTGTCTCTTTGTTTTTATAGCAAGCACTGAGCCAGACTTCCCCATCCCTTTTCTTTTCCTTTTGAGACAGGGTCATTCATTTTCTTGGGAGCTCACAGATTCCACAAGGTTGACAGTTTATTGTTGACTTGCTGACTCACTCAGCAAGTGAGTCTCAGAGATCCTTCTGTATCTGGCTTTCCAGCACTGGAAATTTAGGTGCATATAATCATGCCTAACATTTTAGGTGTGTGCTAGAGAATCCCAGCTCAGGTCATCATGCCCTTTTTATATTAAGCTGACTCCCCATTCCAGATTCAAGGATTAAAGCATTCAATGTGTTCCTAATAGAAATATTTCAGTGCCCAGTTTATAAGACTTTCTCTAGTTTGCCTCTGCCCTTGTAATTGAATCTTCGGTGTTTAGTTTAGAATGTGAGCTTATTCTGATTTTTTTCCTGGGATAGCTGGATAATGTCTCATTTTTCAAAGATGAATCAGTACCAGTATTATTAATTATTCTTTTCATAGGTGTATCCATTGTCTGGGAATAGCTTTCAACAGACAATAGACAGAAGTTTGCACTGCTAGGAATGATTTCTTTCTCATTCTTTCTGTTCCTTTCTCATAGCTCATTTGTAACTTAATTTACTTATACTAACCAGTTTCTGGATGCATAAACCAAGAACTGAGAGCTTTACTTAGATATACATTTCTCTATGTGTGGGTCATGACCTCTGAGGGTTGAATGACACTTTCATAAAGGTTGTGTAAGACAATCAGAAAACATAAATATTTACATTATGATTCAAAACAGAAGGAAAATTGCAGTTATGAAATAGCAACAAAAATAATTTTATGGGTGGGTGTCACCACAACATAAGGATATATATTAAAGGGTCACAGAATTAGGAAGGTTGAGAATGTCTGGTTTGGATTGAATGGTAAATAAATGTTTGGATTGTTCTGATCCAAATCCTCCAACTTGTGGCAGCTTCCAAGTGTTCAGTGAACTGATAAAGTTATCCATGAAGCTACATGTGACAGATTATAAGACTTGGAATTCCACTTAAGGAACTTAGAATTTAAGAGATCTGTTAGAGTCTAAGACCCCAAGAGTGTAGGAGTTCCAGGTGTAGATTGATACATTGGTAAGAAGGAGGATTTTTGCATTGATTCCAAGGAAAACTGAGTAGAATGAAGAAACAATAAGCTGTCAAAGTCCTTGTCAAACCCAATGTAGCCTAATACTGACCAGATGTAAAGTTCCAAGAAATTATAAAGGGTCTTGGTTTCTACTCTGGAGCTTCCCAGAGGGAACAAACTGAACAGGTGACGAGATGAAGTTGTGAATAGCACACAAAGTAGCAAACCACAGATTTCATCCACCCTAGAACTGGAGTCAGACTCATTTAAAAGGGCATCATCTTCCTGTGAGTAAGGGGGAATTCGAGGAACAACTTGAGCTTATGTGTGATATTCCAAGATGGAAACATTACAGCCTCCCCTCCTAAGCCCAAACCATAGTATTGGAAGTAAATTTAGAGACAATGGAAATGTGAAAATGATTTTCTTACAATGTTAAAAAGTCACTAACATTGGTGTCACAGTCAGACTGTTTGCAGATATCAAAAGGATTATTCGGAGAAATGTGTAGCGGCACAGTGATTAATCAAGGTAACTTATATTACTTTATCTTAGCTAAGCAAAGCAGACTTACAGAGACAAAGGCTTGCTACAGAAGGTCAACATTTGTGCATTTGTACAAGATTTGAAATTCAAGGATTTAATTAAGTCATTTCTTTTTCTTCATCTTAGACAGATAGTGTTTCATTATGGCAGCCTTATGAGATTGTGGGATTCTAAAAAATTAAATTCATCTAATTCTTTGACTTGGAATTAATTTTTCCTCAGTGTAGCATTGTTGAACATGGTTCTGTTGATTTGTGGTATTTGAAAAATCTAACATTGCAGACTTTATTATTTTTGGTGATGAAAAATATTACTAAATGTCTTACAACACTCTAAGACAATGATTTGGACAAATGAGTTATACATTTACAAGATGTTGGTTTTTTTGTTTTTTTTTTTTTGAAAGTTAGCCTTAGATTATTTTTAACAGAGCATATGCCTCTGTAATAAGTCAGTCTCCAAAGTTTAATTGTTTACAATGAAGATGCCAGGTGCTTTAGAAGATATATTGTTTTACTGGTTAAAAATATTAAGCAATTCCCAGAGCACTTAAATTCAATTTGGTTTGACTAGTTCATTATAGTTTTTCATTTAAGCACAGACAAGAATTTTCAGAATAATGATTCCAGCCCTCAAGCTTCTTTCTAAATTTAGGTCAGGTAATTAGTGTGGTAATACAGAAGAAACTGGTAATTACAGTGGTAAATGTCCATTGGTTTGAATCTTTCTGGAAGAAAGGATGACTTCTGTGTATTTGCCAGTGCTAGAATAACTACTGAAACCAAGATTTTAACTTCAATTCATGTGTTTTCAAAATCTGACATTTTCTGCTTGTATAAATATGTCATACTTGTTTCACACATTCCTGCAGACGTGGCACTTGAGCTAAATGCTACTTGTGTTCCTCTTGGATAAAAATCAGGTGGGTGTGTAATCTGGTATAAAACTATAACATTTTGCTAAATTATATTTCCTTAGGAAAACCAGAGAGATAGAGATTTTTTTCAGCCCTAGTCAGCAAGCTCTATGAGCTTGTATTCTGCTGAACCTGTAGTTGGCCAAATCACTGTGGATCTGATTAGCTTTTTGGGGGTCTTCCTTCATTTATTATCCAACTTAGAGTTCTGCATGCAAATTGAATTAATGGGATCACATGTTGGAAACTGCCATGGTTCCTTAGAGATGTTACCTTTATCTCACTTTATAGAAGCAAACTCATAAATTATTTTTTTTGACAAGAATATATTCTCCATTTAGTTTTATGGATTCATTAAAAATTTTATATGTTATCTTTTTGACAGTTATTGAAAATGCTGATAATATTTAGCAAACACACACACACACACATACACACACACACACACACACACACACACACACACACACACACACACGCGCACACACATACCTCAAATAGATTTCTTTATACAGTAAACATCAGAGTTTCCAAACTTACCTTCTCAACCCTGGCTTTGGTCACTTCTCAGAGTAAAGCTTTCTTAGGGAAGAATGCTTGAAGATAACAATTTGGACTTTGCTGCATATTTTCCCTGAAATCTCAAAATCCTTTGCTGTAGCTGACACATCTCTGGCTGACTCAGGGGTAAACAGATGTAAATGACACTCACCCATTGTTAGAGACTGCAGCCACTTTGCTGTCTTGCGTGAAGTGAGTGCATTGTATTTCCACAGTCAGCTAACTTGATATGGTCGACTAGTATGCCTGTATCTATGGTTGTAAGGATGTTCGACATAACCTATAACTTAGATTCAAAGGTGATTGCTGAAGCAATATAGGACACAGGTTCATTTGTACTGGAAATATTTCTATTTACCATTTTAAAACAGAAAATTAAATTTATAAATGAATTTCTACCAGATCTAGGGCAGGGTTTTTCATTAAGAGCAAGCTGAAATTTATTCAGAAGTAGTGCTGTGGAACACAAGTCTATGATTTAGTTAGGGATTTTCTCCAGAGACCCCATACAAAATAACCCTGTTTCTCTCCTTTTAGTCTGAACTATCTTCAGAGGATGTTTCCTCCAGGGCTCTGCTCATGATGGATCCTTGATGAGGCACATAAAGAACTGATGTAGGTAGACTTATCAGACAGATGCCATCAATAAATGCCGTCACAAAAATACTTGCCTGTCACAAGTTAATTTGATGTAGTATTTTCTGTCATGAGAGTGGATTAATTTTGTCCATTTTCTCCTCTTGTCGTAATTCTTGTCATGTGAATAAGAATGTATTATAAAGGAGAACACACTAGACATTATAATCCTGTGATAACTCATTTTTGTGACAAAGGATATAATGAGACCAGACAATAGTGCAAATTCATCATATTCTTTCTGTGAACTTAATATTGACTTCCTGGCTTCCCTTCATGATTTCAAAGGCATGCCACTTTTGGTTTTCTACCAACCAAATGATTGAAAGGACCACCATTGAAAGGTTGGGGTTGATGACAACGTCTTTTCCTCAGAGACATAGTAAAATCATTTTGATTTTCCTTCTTTTCTAGCTTAAACACACACTTAATGTATATCTCTGATTTCATCTTGATGAATAAAAACTCCTGGACTTGGTAAGTTAGCCAGAAAGTGGTATAAACTGCAATACTGAACAGCATTTGTTGTTAAGGAAAAAGTGAATTTCTCAATAAATTACTATTCCAATTCATAAAGGAAACATGGTTTTAAAACGAAGAATCCATCCAAAATGGTCCCTGTAGTTTATGCTGGTGGCTAGTACTGAACAACCACTTTAACATGGCTGCAGCTAAGCCAGCTGTGCCCCTGGAAATGACTCCCTGTGAAGAGATGAGCTTTTGCTTGCTTTCCATTCATATTGCCTCTGTCCTACTATCATAGATACTCTTTTATTCATGTTGGAACACAGAAACAATTATTTGCAATTTGCAAACAACTACTCCTTTTTATCAAATATAATCTCAAGCCAACTGGATAGAACAGGCAAGATCTATAAGCAATGCTGGAGCTTGAATTACGTTACAACATATTCATATTTACTGTGTTCAGTGGCTATGAGAATATATCTAAAATCAAACCATTCAGACTACATGGTGGTAAGAAAAACTGCTAGACTGTGAATCTGTCTCCCTGTCTTATGTGATTTTTGATCTCATATTCCAATATATATGTGTGTATATAGACATATGATATATACATATATATTACATTCTGATAATTTAATAAACATATACAATGTAATATGAACAAACACATTTTTCTGGTTACTCTGTGTTATTGCCTTCAGATGCCTGTTGATTCTCTTCTTCCCAGTTAGTTGTGGATATACTGTCATGCTTTATTTGTTTGTTTAAGTCTTGTGTAGGTGGCTACTGCTGCTTTATATTCACTATTATACCAGCCACATCATACCCAGAAGAAAACATTTCAGAACGATGGTCTCTATCTTCCAGCTCTTACAAGCTTTCTGTTCCCATCATCTCTAATATGATGAACATTTTATGATATTCCTTGGACATAAGCAGGGCTGATATAGACATACTGTTTAGAGCTGGACACTCAACAGTCACTTTTCCTAGCACCAAGAGAAGTTAGAGGTTCTAAAATAACTACTGTGCACTGTGACAAGCTATGGGTGTAAATATAAATATTTAGAAGACAATTTGATATATACCTACTTGTGTAAATATCAGTAGTAGGTTCTCCCTACCCAACCCTGTGACATCTCAGCGTATCTTTTTGTCCATGTTTACAATACCAGGCATGTATTTCTTTCTGTGATCAGGCCTCAAACCAGAAAGTGGATCATTAATAATGAACAATGTGGCTACTATAGTAGCTGCAAGACCATTTTGCCTGGTATGTTGATATTTTAGTATGCATAGTCCACTGCTGGGTAAGTCCACTGATAGGTTTTATCCTCTAATAGCCTACATAGCATGTTTGTATACCAGGAATGCTATCCAGTGTGATAGAGGTTCTCTAGTTTAACTCCAATACTATTTGCCTGTGTTGCATCTCATGTGTGTGATCATCAGTTATTGGGTCTTACATTATAGTTCCTTTTTATTAATTTAAAAAATATTTGTTTACTTATTCGTCTCACCTACATTACATCCAAATCACAGCTACCTCTCCCTTCACTCCTCCTAGTTTTTGTGGGTAAGCAAACAAGTTGGCAAGAGCCTTTGTTATTTTGGGATTCTTTAGGTGCTTCCTGGCCAATACCTCATGTAAAGATTTTGTTTAAAATCCCACAGCCAAGAAGTAGATGGGGTTAGGAAGGGGGAGAAGTTCAAGTCGGGAGAAAGGGAGGGAGGAGGGAACTGGAGTCGGTGTCTAAAATGAAAAATAATTTTTAATAAAAACATACAGCTTCTGAATACAGCATTATCTGTTCATGTATGATACTTCTATTCAAACTTAAAGAAATTAATTACAGACTTTAGTTACTATATAAACTATGTTTCTACATGTCTTTTCCTATAAGTTCTGGTTAACACTTCTGCAGTCCCCACCCACCTGTCCTCATTCTTTACCTAACCTTCCCAGCTCTCCTATTCCCATCTCTGCTTTCATGTCACATGTGTTTTACATTCCCTCCCTGTAAGTCCCTTGCTACACACTCATTGCTCTTGCTTAGCTGCCTAGCCTTTGTGGACACCCTCTGCAAACTTAACCAAAACTACAAGTTAAAGCTAGGATTCTCACATAAGGGAAAACATGGCATTTGCCTTCCCGGGCCTGTAAGCTCACTCTGTATCATATGCTCCAGTTGTACATAATGTCTTTCAAATGCAGTAATTCTAGTTTCCTTTAGTCTCAGTTATAACATCTAAGCATTAGACTTTTAATTGTAACTCCTTGTTATATTACAACAATACATTCATTTTACCAGATTTAGATAATCCACAAGAAAAAAAAATCTAAGGATTTTACTCAATTGTCTGTTTACAAGAGCCCTTAATGTAGGTGTTATCCCATCTGTTTGATGTTTTTGTTTGTTTAATTACAATCACCTGTAGCAAAGCCATATAATAATATTCTTTTAAGAACCTGGGGATTCTCTTTTGGTGCTGAAATTGGAGCATATCTAGCCTTCTGTGACATGAAACACAAAGAGTCTTTTTTGCTGTGGCTAGATTGTGGTCCTCTCTCCTGTCCCTTGGAAGTTCAACAGCTTCTTGAGACAAAGGCCAACTGTGCTGTGAATCATCACATGTAGTGTTTACAGGAAACCCAAGTCACTCTATGGACCACAGCTAGTTGACCTGACAGCCTGGGGATGGCAGTTGGGATAAATTGTAAACCATCCAGTTCAGGATCTACACTGTAATTTGGTTTTGATTACAGTATTTGCCAAAGAAAGGCATTAAGGTCTGCTCATTATTCATACTGGCATGCTAATTAACTGATCAATGATTTACAAACCAATTTTTACACAGTGTTCTTAGGATTGCCTATGGTGATTTGAATAATATGGTACTTATTAGTTCTTCTAAAGCTTTAAGCTTTAATATCTCAAATTAAAGATAGAGAAAGCTTATCTCATAGTAAATCACCCAATTTCAACTATAAAAGGTGGCAGGGTGTATTACCCTTTTAGGCATTTAAGCATTTTGATTTATTTCCTGTTATAAGAAATTGAAGTGTGTGTGTGTGTGTGTGTGTGTGTGTGTGTGTGTGTGTGTGTGTGTGTGAAATATTCATGGATGTCAACAAGTAATTACTGATTTATGTGGACTCTCATAGTTCAGGGGAGTGGAAGGAGAGGTGGATGTGTGCATTGCAGTTAAACAGCAAGTAAAACCAGGCAAATGATAAAAAAAGGTGTCTGCCAACATGAAACATGCCCAGGTGCTCAGCCTGGAAGCTCAAAGTAGGTTTGATGAGGTTCACAGGGCAGCAGCACTAGGCACATCTATGTTGGTAACCTGAGGTCAGTTATAGGTCAAGCTGGATAATGGGAGCAGACATCTGATGATATGGAGGGATTACAAGGAGAGGCAACTGGTCAATGGGTTTTGAACAGGTATTGGAAGAGGTGGGCACGAAAGCAGCAAGGGCCTTGTGCAAACCTCCAGGTATCAAACCAGAGAATGAGCATTGTACGTCTTATAATTAAACTTCTGCAGTGTCAGTAGTATTGGGATGGAATAGATACAAATGATCAGCCACACAAGAAAGAGCGCTGCTTGCTTTACTGCCTCTGTAGACTGGGCAGTGTTATTCCTAAGTATAAGCTCTCATGTTAAGTAATACTTAGCCTGAGATTTTTAAAACCTGGTACAATTGAGTACCTAATTAGTTCCTAGTGGCTTCATCTACTATATATTGGTAAAATTATGCCGTTTTTTTTTTTTTTTTTGCAATTCTTTGTTTCTATATCTGAAGATGTAAATTGTGCCTCTGTCCCTGTGAACTTCACAGCCAATTCTAATCTGAATTTACAATATTTTCTATAAAATTTGAGTATAAATTCATATTGACTTGATAATCTAAATATTTGTACTTTTCCTTATTTGGGAGAAATATGAAAATTTGTGTACAAATTTTTGTCTTAGAGTTTCATTGCAGCAATGAAGTATGATAACCAAAAAGCAAGTTGGGGAGAAAATAGTTTATTTGGCTTATATTCAGCATTGTTGTTCATCACTGAAGGAAAGAAATATAGGAAGGAAAGCAAACTGGATAGGATTCAGGAGGCAGGATGTGATGCAGAGGCCATGATTTTTGGCTTGCTTCTCTTAGCTTGCTTTCTTGTAGAACCCAGGATCACCAGCCCAAGGATGGTACCACACACTAATGACTAGGCTCTCCAGTAATTATCACTAAATGAGAAAAACCCTGTGGTGTTTGACAGAAAATGACTTCCAAAGGAAGTATCACTGTTAGGATATCTGGCCTTGTTGGAAAAAGTATATCACTGTGGGAGTGGGCTTTGAGGTCTCATTGGCTCAAGTTTTTCCCAGTGTGTCAGTCAGTTGACTTCTTGTTATTGTCAAGATATGTCACTCTCAGCTCTAGCACCAAGCCTGCCTTAACACCACCCTGATGATAATGAACTGAACTTCTGAAACTGTAAGCAAGCCACCCTGATTAAATATTTTCTTTATAAGAGTTGCTGTGGTCATTGTACCTCTTCACAGCAATACAAACTCAAACTAAGAAAATGCCTTACAGCTGGATTTCAAGGAAGGATTTCCTCAGCTGAAGCTCATTCGTCTCTGATGACTCTAGCTTGTGTCAATTTGACACAAAAAACTAGCCAGTACAATTGTCTTATGTTTCAAACCTACTTATGTATTGCTGCTAGAAATTGTTGCTGTACTTATTACTAGCAATAAAGTAAAAGTGAGGTGTAGCTTGTTGTTTCCGGCCAGCCCGCCCGCCGCTGGTCTGACGTGCTGGCCCCCAATAACACCCAGGAGACTCTATATTTGATACAATCCTGTTGGCCAGTTACCATTACTGTTTATGGGCTAGCTCTGTCTTAATTATTAACACATTTCTACTTATCTAAGTATTTCCACGTGGTCGTCTTATGGGGAGCCAAAGCGGGTGTCCTGCTTCTTCCCCGGGCTACATCTCGACTCCTCCTCCCCACTTCCTCTTTCCTTCTCCTAGTCTCCTAGCCCCACGTATCTAGTTTTCTATTGGCCACAGGGCTTTATTAACCAGTATGAGAAACATATATACAGAATAACATCTCCCATCATTTCCTCTTTTCTGTCTAAAGTAAAAGAAGGGGTTAAACCTTAACATAGCAAAATATACCATTCAACAGTTATCAAATAAGAATCAGAGTTAACAATATTTAGTCCATTAACATTTTGTAAGAATTAAAGAAAATATCATCTATCTTATCTTTGTGAGTCTAAATTCCTATATGTAATTTATCTTTAATCCTAATTAAGGAAAACTGTAACCATAACTATCTGTCTTCAACTCCATCAAAAACCACAGAAGGATAATATATGAACTCTAGAAATGACAGAGACAACTCATTGCCTGGTCAGTAACCCGAAGTTCTTCTTAATGTTCCATCTTCAGCCCATAGGCCATAGTGTGTGTTCAGACTCCTCAACAAGGCAGGAAACTTTAAACTGTCCACCTGTAATGGCAGTTTGTCAGTCATTTTTCTTTGTGTCCTGTAGACTGTCTGGCTGTCTAGCAGCCTCTTCCATGAAGCAGGAATCCTGTAGCAGTGTCCATCTTGAATCAGCAGTCACCTTTTTGTGGGTCCTGCATATCCAGTTTATACAGCATATAGTCAGTCTAGACAAGAGCAGTATCTTGTCCAAATGGCTAGTCTTGCCATATTAGAAGCAAACTCCATAATGTGTTTCTTCGATGTCCATCTTCCTTTCTTCTGTAGGTGGTGTTACCAGGAGCAGTTGTGCCTCACTGTCAAGAAAAACCCTAAACCATTTTAAATGCCATATTCTGTAGGTCTTTGAAAGGTTTGAAGAATGCCTATACATCTCAAATACATCTCTGCATATCTAGAAATCCTAACTAACTTAACTCCAAGTTTTAACTATCATAGGTAACTCTCTATAATCTCTACTAAATTATACATTACATTTTCCAATGAGCTATATAAACACAATACCTAAACAAGAGGAGAAATATACATATCAAAAATATACCTTAAATTGTATCAATAAAAGAAAATCCATTCCAAAGCAAAGTATTCATATTTATACCATAATTATCTTTTTACCTTTAAAAGATTGCTTGTGGTCATTAACCATTTATATCCAAGTCCATTTAAATGAAAACAAACATTTATAAACAATATTTGGGAATTTGGGCGTCGTTCTTTCCAAACTACTTCCTGCTGGTAGAGGGCGCTGTCATGGGGTTCCAAAGAAGACACAGAAATCTTGGCTGTAGTCTGCAAGGCTCTGTCTCAACTGCTTTGAATGTTGGATCATCTGGGGCATTGTTTCAGGGGGTCTGACTTGATCAAACCACATAAGTCTGGAAAGAATCCATAGCTTTTCATTTTCTGTGGTAACAAAAATAGAAATCCTTTTCCCCAGTAACTTGTCCTTTGGCTTAAATTTTGGAGTCAAAGCATTTTTAAAATATATAAATTGAATTAATCCAGCAACATTTCTTTTATCAGTAGTTGTTATTTTCTCAGCAATCAAATAAGTTAAAGACAACAGAAGCGCGTATAGTATCCAAAATTTCTCTGTGTTTTCCATCTTTACATGGCTTTTTTATTACTCTATTTCTTCTACTTCTATTTTTACATATTTTGAGACAGGGTTTCTCTGTGTAACTTTTATCTGTCCTGGAATTCAGTGCATACCAGGTTTACTTTGAAATCACAGAGATTTGTTTGCCTCTGTTTCCCAAGTGCTGGGATCAATGGCGTGTGCCACCACAGCCATCCATTTTACTTTTTTTTGCTTTTTAAACCATTGTATCCTGTTATCTTTTCTCTCCCAAGCCAGCATATTTTTTAAAACACAGTGTAAACCTTCATTACAGTTCTTGTACATACCAATGAATTGTTAGCAGAGCTCTTTCAAAGCAAGGCGGCTTTTTTGCCGCTTATGCCAATTTTGAAAACCTCCCTTAAAGGAGCCGCGCAAATCTGTCTACAGCAAAAAGAATCCAACCGAGAAAATGCTGCTACCAAGAAGTCTTGCTAGTCTCTGTTCCTTTGTTTCTAAAACATTTCTTAAGCTCTTATTAGTTTTAAGTGAAAGTTCTTATAGCCACGTTGGGCGCCATCTGTAGCGTGTATGTTTCTGCCAGCCCGCCAGCCTGCCAGTCTGGGCCCACAGCCGTGCCAGCGCCAAATAACATTCAGAGACTCTGTATTTGATACAATCCTGTTGGCCAGTTACCATTACTGTTTATGGGCTAGCTCTGCCTTAATTATTAACCCATTTCTACTTATCTAAGTATTTCCACGTGGTCGTCTTATCGGGGAGCCGTGGCGGGCGTGGCTACATCTCTACTCCTCCTTCCCACTTCCTCTTTCCTTCTCCTAGTCTCCTAGCCCCACCTATCTAGTTCTCTATTGGCCACAGGGCTTTATTAACCAGTATGAGAAACATATATACAGAATAACATCTCCCATCAGTGAGGAGTCAGAAGCTCCTCTGAGTCTGGATTTACTAGGTTGGATTATTATGTTTTAACATTTGGATACCAATGATTTGAAGGTGAAATACTCTCTTTGTTACCATAGCTCATGGTTTTGTACATGTGGTCCTCATTTGGGGGGCACCATTTGGGGGTGTTGCAGAGCTTTTAGAATAGGAGCTCTTGCTGTCATTGGAGATTGGCCTTTGATATTTCTATCCAGCTCTATGCTTCATTTCACTTTCTGTGTCCTGACTATAGATACAATGAGACTGGTAGTCTTCTGATACCATAATATATGGTATCACCTTGAACTACAAGTCAAAAGCAAGCCCCTCTCAAGTTCTTGTTAGGTATTTGGTGAGAGCAATGAAAACCTTAAATAACAGAGCCTCCAAATATTTGTACCTTAAAGCATGCTCAGCTAAGTGGTTTAGGATTTTTTACCTCAACCATAGTTCTCACATTAAAGACAGAAGAATATCCACACTGATGTTTTTGATAGTATTAGTGTCTCCTACAGATTTTACTCCTAACACATAGCAAAACCTCTGCCCCCTAAATTGGTAGGAGGGATGCAGGAAAAGACTGATGTTGCATAGAGTTAAGCACAATGAGTGTTTCTCTATTCATCTCACTTTTTTTTACCACTTCTAGTGTCATAAGTAGTCTAAGCTATTTCACCTGTAAAATTGAAATATTGACTGTACTTCTCTCATAGTATTGGAGCGAAGATAAAATATGCTAATGCAGGTAATATACTTAGAGAGATACAAGGCCTATAGTAGTGTTTCCTATGTGTTTTTTTTATCTATCATAGAATTTTTATTGTAATTATTTTATTCTATTGTCATTCATACTTGCCTGAAAGGAAGAGGAAAATAAGAGAACTCCATTACAACAAATACACTGGGAAGGACGGTGAAAATAGGAATGTTTTTGTCATCAATTTTCTTTCTACCTGGACACTTAAAAGAAATTTCAATTTTTACCTAGCTGTTGGATAATAAGGTGAATATAATCAAGCTTTTTTATATAGTAGAGAAAACACTAGAAAGCATTATTTATAGGCAGATGAATCCTGTGCTTTTTTTGAAAACTATGAGTATACTCATTAGATGGTGCTTTCATTACAAGCATAATTATGAAACAATATTGGCTGAGTATTCAAGAATTGTGAAATTAACACAAGATGACAATAACCAACTATATTGTAATTTACAGACAATCACAAATTTCTTTTACTCTTACAATGCAAGAAGACAGATTTCATGGGAAAGTATATTGGAAGGTTTTCAGTGCTGATGCCAAGTAATCAAAATTGATCACCCAAGAACAAGAGGAACTGAAAGGTGTTTCAGTAGATCCTTTGTTAGGAACATTAACCCAAAGCCCAGCTATAACATCATAATGAACATACCCACTTGCATAATTTCTTTAGGGAATTGTCTTCTACTTTTTAAAAAAATCATACTGTATTCTTCCACAATAGGGGGCTGATATACATTTGTGAATTACTGATTTATGACCTAATTTCATCTGAAAAAAATTGTATAAACTAATACCTAAATTCCTTGGAGAAAGAGAAAGAATACACAATAATTATCCAAGGAGGTTCTGGGCATCCTTTTCTTGTTCCTTATTTTACAGGAGTCTCTTTGAATTTCTCTCCATCTAGTTTGATGTTGGCTGTTGGTTTGATATATATTGTTTTTTTTTTTAATGTTTAGGTATGTTCCTGTTATCTCTGATCTCTCCAAGACCTTTATTATGAAAGGGTGTTGGATTTTGTCAAAGGCTTTTCCAGCATCTAGTGAGATGGTCATATTGTTTCTCTTTTCAGTTTGTTTATATAGTGTATTATATTGATGGGTTTTCATATGATGTACCATTCCTGCATTCCTGGGATAAGGCCTACTTATGATTTCTCTGATGTATTCTTAGATTTGATTTGCCAGTATTGTATTGACTGATTTTTCAGCATAGAAGAAACACACCTCAACTTCAAAGACAGACTTTACCTCAGAATTAAGTGTCGAGAAAAGATTTTCCAATTAATTTTCCTGATAAATAAGCATGTGTAGCAATCATAGTATTTAACAAATTAGACTTTAAGCTAAAATCAATCAAGAAAGTCATTGAAGAAAGTCATTTCGTGTTCATCACAGAAGAAATCTATCAAGATGAAGTCTCAGTTATGAATGTTTAACAGGCATTTACAGAATATTCAAACACAAAAGAATAAACTTTCTCAGTACCACTTGGAACCTTTTTCTAAAATTGAACCCATACTCAACAATATATCAAACCGCTTTAGGTACAAAAAACTTGGAATAACCCCCTGTATATTATCAGACCACCATGCTTTAAAATTATAATTCAACAACACGAATTTCAGAAACCCTACAAATTCATGGAACGTGAACAATATGAAATTATAAAAATCCTGGGTCAAGGAAGAAATAAAGGAAGAAATTAAAGACTTCCTAGAATTAAATGAGAATGAAAACACAATACTCCCAAATGTATAGGACACTTTGAAAGCAACTTTGAAGCAACTGGAGAATATTCACACTAGAGTATTAACAGCACAACTAAAAACTGTAAAACAAAAAGAAGCAGACTCACTCTGGAGGAGTAGATGCCAGGAAATAGTCAATGTGAGGGCTGAAATCAATAAGTTAGAAACTGGGAAACAATACAAAGAATTAATGTAGCAAAGAGTTAGTTCTTTGAGAAAATCAACAATATAGACAAACCTTTATCCAAACAAACCAAAAGACAGACAGAGAATATGCAAATTAAAAAAATCAGAAATAAAAAGGGGAATGAAACAATGGACAATGAGGAATCCAGAGACTCATTAGTCATACTTTGACAATACTCCACAAATTTCGAAAATGTAATGGAAATGGACAATTTTCTGGATAGATATCACTTACCAAAATTAAATCAAGAACAGATAGATAATTTATATAGACCTATAACCACTAATGAAACTGAAGCAGTCATCAAAATCTCCCAACCAAAAAAGCCCAGGACCAGATATTTCAGTGCAGAATCCTGCCAGAAATGCAAAAAAGAACTAATAGCAATACTCCTGAAAGTGTTGTTCACAATATATGCAAAAGGGTAATTGCCAAACATTTTAGGAGGCTACAATTACTTTGTTACCCAAGCCACACAAATACACAACTAAGAAAGAGAACTACAGATCAATATCCCTCATGAACATTGATGCAAAATACTCAATAAAATACTGGCAAATCAAATCCAAGAACACATCAGAGAAATCATCCACCATGACCAGGGTGCCTTATAACTTTCTATAATGAGATCTGATGCCCTCTTCTGGCATGCAGGCATGCTTACAGGCAGAACAATATATACATAATAAAAAAATATTTTCTTTCATTCTTTCATTCTTTCTTTCTTTTTTTCTTTCTTTTTTTTTTCTTTTTGGATTTTTCTAGACAGGGTTTATCTGTGTGTCTATCCTGGAACCAGTTTTGTAGATTAAACTGTCTTTGAACTCGCAGAGATTACCCCTGCCTCTGCCACCTGAGAGATGGAATTAAAGGCATGAGCCATTGCTACCAAGCAAATAAATAAATGCTAAGAAAGATATAAAAAAGAAAGAAAGAAAGGAAGGAAGGAAGGAAGGAAGTAATGAAGGAAAGAAGGAAGGAACAGAACACTATTCTGCAATGTGAAGGGTGGAGCAGAATGTTCCAGGAGAGATATGTATGACTGAAAGATCAATATCAAAAGCCAAGGACTTGGAGGACAATGGAAGGAGAAGATAATAATCTGAGCCTAAAAAGGCAACAGCAACATTGGTAGTAGACAACTTGTTTAAAGAAGGCTCCGTTAACTACATATATGTTGTTTTAATTTCATAGAACAAATTCAGGGAACATGGAGGTACAACTGTCTCATTTGTTAATGTCTGCATTAGCAGCATGTATCATATTTATAGAAAAATCATGATTTAGAATAAAACAGGATTGTCTTTAAATAATTTTGAAAGCAAATACACATGGATAAAAACATGCTTGCACTTAAAACTTGCATAGTTTATAAATCATGTCACATATGTAAATGAATTATATTAGTATTAAATTTTTGTATATAATAATATATATTACAATAAGTAAAATATATCTTTTATGACTTTAAAATTTTCAAAATGCACCCTAGCTTGACAAGGGTGGAGTTCAGTGGTAGTCTCATTGTATAGCATGCATAAAGTCCTTGGTTATTACTAGAACTGGGTCCCTCCAATCTATCTCTTGTGTTTTTTCCCCAAGTGTCACAGTCAGTTTCTTGACCTTCTGGTACTCATGTTCTATTGGCTTCTAGCTCACTCTGGGTCCAAGTTACATAGAAAGAATACCTCATATAAACACCTAGAAGTTTAATAGATCACCCTATCCAAACCAGCACTGACATTGGGCCTACAGGCCTGTCAAGGCAGCACTTTTGCTTCCCAATTCACTTCTAAGAGGCTGCTGTCCAGATGCCTCACACCTGAACCTAATTTATGTTGCTGTATCACTATCACCCAGTTCTGCAGTAAGACAACCAGATCATGGCTTCATTAGGATTTGTCATAATAATTGGGTTTTACCTGAAGTAGATATTATATTTCTACTATGGCTTAGTGATATTCTTTTGCAACATTGACCTATAATAATCTCAGGATCAGAAGTTTTGATTTTCATTTCTCTGATAGCTAAGGATGTTAAGCACTTATCTTGAAATCTATAGGCAAGTGGATGGAACTTGAAGAAACTATCTTATATGAGGTAGCCCAGTCACAAAAAGAGGAATATGGTATATACTCACTCATATATGGATTTTAGACATAGAGCAAAGGCACACCAGCCTATAATTCTCACTGCCAGAGAAACTAGGATAAAAGGAGGATTCTAAGAGATTCATATAAGGTCTCTCACAGAAGGAGAAAGGGACAAGATCTCCTGAGCTTATGGGGAGTGGGGGGGCAGAGTGGAGAGGGAACTAATAGAAAGAGAAGGGGAGGAGATGAAAGCACATAGGACTAGAAAGATTGAGGCAGGGGAGGAATAGACAAGGGGAAAAGAGAGAGAGAGACAGAGACATAGAGATACAGAGAGACAGAGACAGAGAGAGACAGAGAGAGAAAGAGAGAGAGACCATAAAAGAGGGAGCCATTATAGATTTGAAGAGAAAACTGAACCTCGAGAAAAGTCCAGAGACCTACAAGACTGATCCCAACTAACAATTTGAGCAACAGTGGAAAGGCTATCATAAATACCTTCCCTGATAATGAGATCAACAATTAACTTATCCACCATCATGGAGCCCTCATCTAGTAGCTGATGGAAACAGAAGCAGACACCCATAGCTAAACACTGAGCTGAACTGGAATCCAGATGCAAAGAGGGAGGACAAGACCAGGCTACAGAAACACATAGTGACAGCTTACCTGAACAAGGAGGAGCTAATGGGCCCCCAGACTGGTAGCTGGGAATCTAGCATGGGACTGACTCAGACCTCCTGAGCATTGGTCTCAGCTAGAAGGCCTGGGCAGTCTAAGAGACCTCAGACAGTGGAACCAGGATGTATCCCTGATGCACAAATGACTCTGGGAGCACATCTCCCATGGAGCAATACTGCCTTAACCTAGTGACAGGAGAGAAGTCCAAGTCCCTACTCCAAATGACTTGACAGATTTAGATGACCCCTCCTGGAAGGCATAATTCTACATGTGGAGTGGGTGGGAGAGAGGGAAAGAGGGAGGGATAGAAGGAGTGAGAAGGAACTGGGATCAATATGTAAAAGAAAACAAAAAAAGAAAAGAAAAGTGGGTAATTATTTGACTGAACCAATTCATTCAAGATGTTTTTAAGCAAAATGTAAAAGTAGCTTGTATAATTGGTGAGAATGCAGGCAGTATGTAAGTGGTAAAAATTCTTGAATCAGATATGGTAGTTTACAAATTTTGCATTCATTTTACAGAATAGCTTCATATTCTTAGTAGTAAAAATTCTGCATTAGAGTCAGTGTGGGACTAATAAATATTTATTGAAAATGATGTCTGGATCCATTTAAGAAACTAATAAAATGAAAAAGGTGAGAAAGTCAAGTCTCTTAGCAAACTACTAAGTAGATGTTGGTGTTTGAATATGAAATGTCCCCCATGGACTCATGTAATGAACTTGGTTTCCAGCTCTACTTCTTTGTTCTTTATTTCTTGTACATGGTATCAGCATGACCAGACTACTTCTGTGTCTACTGCAAAGTCTTTCCTGACAGCTCTCAGTCTTTCTATCATGATATTTGATATTCCCTATGACAGACAATAAGCAACAACAAGCTCTCATTTCTTTAAGTTGCTTTGTTGGGATATTTTTATTTCAGAAATATAGAAAATAGATAATAAAGTAACTATGGGACCTTGATACGTAACAGCTATATCTTTCCAGCTTCTCTATGAAATTACTCTCTAAACATCTGTGTATAAACTCTTTAGAACATAAATAACTTGGTTCTATGAATTAACATTAAATATTTATAATATCTAATATTTTATAAAGTCATCATTACTATTTTCATATTTAATAAGAGAGATATAAAAAATCTAATATGAACAAACAGGATGATAGAGCAGAGCAGTGTTAAAATAAAGATGAGAAGTCTTGGTATTGATGATACTAGGCCATGCCTGTCATTATGCCTCTGATACCTATTGGTGATGTTAGTTCCATTGCATTCAGTTTGATTTGTTTGACCAGTTAAGAAATGTACAAAGTTATTTTCACTATAGATAGACTCATTCCAAGAAGTTTTTCTGCCTTCACGATAGCTAAAGCCCATTAAAGTAGAGAACTGACAATTCTTTGGTCTAGAATCTTCTATTAGTCACTGGACTTTATAGGTAAGCAGAAGGGTTTTATGGATAAGAGGTAATAGCAGTGGTTGGGATCATCAGAAGTTATTTGGTTCCTAACAACCCCTGCCTGAGGAAACTGCAGAAGATCTTCCTACTGGAGTGTATATCAATATTGGCATTAGGAGAAAGCAGCAGTAACTTTCTCCTCCCCACCTGCTTGCTAACAAAATGGAAAGTAAGTTAAACATCAGTAAGAGAGAAGTGAAAGGGTAGTTATTAACCAGGGTATATCTATCCATAAGCTGGCTTCCAGTACTAAAGCACAGGCCAGAGCCTTTTCAGCTGGAGCTATTTTTCATTCTCTGTGAGGCAAGAAACACTGAGTATCACGGAGCTTTCCTTGTCACTTCATTGAACAGACAACTTGCTCTTGAAGAATGACAACAGTAGACACAGGAGCACCTAAAAGATTGTCTCCCATGGAAACTAGAGAAGTATGGAATATATTATCTCTTTCATCCTAATTAACATTAACTGATAATTTGGCACAGCCTAGAACCACCAGGATAAAACAAGGACCCCAATTGATCATTTTTTTTCATCATGTGTCTTGACTGTCAACTGATATAAGAGGGCCCACCCCACTGTGGGTGGTAACATTTCTTGGCCTGTGGTCCTAGGTTGTATAAATAACTAGCTAATCTTGAACCTGTGAAAAAGCCAGAGAGTCAGCCAATAAGTCATTACCTCATGGATCTTGCTATAGTCCTTGGCTGTGCATGATCTATGCATTCAGAGATAGTTGCCATGTGGAATATGCAAACTATTCTTCCTTTGGGTTCCTATCTTGAGTTATTCCCCTGGATTATCTCAATGATGGACCATGACCTGGAAATGTAAGATGAAATAAATTATTTCCTCCTCTATTTGGTCAGTGTTTTATCGCACCCAAAGAAAGAAAGCTAGAATCCCTCCTAAGAGTTGTGTTTGCATTTTCCATCTCCATTACAGGCCATTGAAAAAGATGGAAAACTCAAAGAGATCTTGGCAACTGCTCATAATGGAGGAAAGAAAGGAGTGGGATTTTGCTGTGTTCTTTCTGTGGTTCTCACACATGGCAGTGTCTATTTCAGCTCTTTCTATTTACTGAAAGATTCTGACTTATCCATGCATTTTATCTCTTTTCAGCGGCCTGCTGAAACTCACCCCATTCTGACTGAATCTTTCAGCTTTCATTCTATTCATACTGCCTCCTGCAACTGGTATGCATTGTTCCAAAATGATAAGAAAAATCCCCTGTCCTTGGCAGACAGAAATAAAAGAACCATATTTCTGGTAGATTACTAAGTTAAAGACTTGTCTAGCAACAGTGAAGTTTTATTTTAGAGAGTAAAAGAGCATCTAATTTGCCAGGATGGAGAATAAGCTAGCATTTAACAAAATTGACACCATAATAGGTCAAAACTCACTGAGTGACACTTTCTAGGGAGAGCTCCATGGTAACCAAAGAAATAAGAATTTAGAGTGTCAGACAACACAGAAAACCAAATTATTGTCAACTTGCTATTGGGACTCTGTTCAGAAAATATATCATACTGTCAATAGTAGACATTTAAAAAATCATACCTCTAAGCAATGATATTGCTTGTTTACTTCCCTCAACCATTTCTATTTTAATCATAACTATAAAACTCTCCTATTTTTGTACCCACTTTTATATCATAGTCTTAAATCCATGTAGCATGGGGTTTATGCTCAGGACTCATAGTCAACATATCTGAGATAGACAAATTCACACAGACTCATTACAGAAGAAAGTGTCTCAGTGATGTTAAGTGATCTGGCAAAGGTTCCACACACAAGACAAAAGCACAGAAATGGGTGAACTGATCTTTCCCTTCTTGTCCTTGGTATTACAACATGCAGGGGATTAGCTCTAGTGGCTGACTGCTGTCTGCTCATTTCTTTCATTTGGACATTTGGAAAATGATCTGTTTAACAAGGAACATGTAATTTTTTTTATAAAAGTCTATGTTCATCTTTCTGGAGTTCCTTGGTTCTTTCATCAGACAAGCTATGTTATATAGTGTTGCTGCTGTCCTGACCCTGATCACTATGTTACTGTTTGAAGTTTCCTGAACCCATTTTCACTTAACCTTCAAAACTTCTTTAAAAAATTTCATAGAGGCTATGGTTCAATGTCAAATCTCATCTAATTCAGTTACAGTCTTTACCCTAGCACCCCTGTGAGCACAATGAAGGAATTATATTCCCCTTAAAGCAGGAACCCTGACTGAATCCATCAGACAGTGTCAAATACATTGCTGCTTATTCTGTGGATGACAAGTAATATTTATAATGAGTTGATCATGGATTAAGGAGAAGAAGGAGTATCTTGATAAGTAAAACCATCCCAGAAGTTGTCTTGCATGTAGCAGACCCTGGTTTCCATTAAGTATTAACTTGATTTTGGGTAAGAACCCTAATGAAGTCTGGGGCTATGAGTATATGTTAAGGCCAAGCACACAGGTTATTTGCATTGTACTCTGGACTGGAACAAGTTTTCACGCACACTGTCAAATATTGTATAATTTCATAGACCCTTCATATGGAATGTTCATACCTAAATCATCACATGTCTTATGCTAGGTGATTGAGATGCTTGTTTTCAATTCTCACTTCAACTGACTGTCATAGAACACACATTTAAAGAAGGACTATTGCCAAAGTGTTGTGAAGTGATGGAGCTGACGTTTTTTTCCCCTAATGAGACTGGCTCTAAAGTTTCATTTTGAAGAAGCAACATTCCCCCCACCTTCTTGGAAACTGGCCCTTTCTTACCTACATCCAGGATTGTTCCCTTAGTAATGATTTCTTTGGAGTATCTTGGGCTTATATAAGATTTTGAAAGATTAAAAATTCAGAAATTTGGGTGGGAGACATAGCTCGGTTGATAAAGTACTTATTGTGTATACATGTGGGCATGCATTCAAATCACCAGCCAGCATGTAAAAAAATCGAGCATTGTGACAGATGCCTGTTAAACCAGAACTCATGAAAGTGGGGGTTGGTGGATAAAGGAAGATCTCCGTAGCTCACTAGCTATCTAGTCTAACCAAACATGGAACTCAGGATCAGTGAGAGCCCTTTCTTCAAAATGTAAAGTGTAATTTATGTAGATACCCACATTGACCTCTGGATTTTTAATCCATGCGCGTTGCGCACACACACACACACACACACACTTCAGGGGTTCTGTAGATACTAGTGAAATCCTACTTTCCTGATCTATGACTAAAATTCCTAGTAATGCTTGTACCTTGATTCCATGTGGTGAAAACCCTTCTCAGCAGTCACTACTTGTAACCTGCCCGGCTCCGATGTTTCATGGGATTTCATAAACACAGGGTTTGATATAACAGAGGTAATATTTCCAAGTTGAAATTACTTCTCATCCTTAATTTTATTAAGGTCTAATATTGTAACTTGTATGCATTTAGAAGACACAGGAAAATGGGCAAAACAAATGCAGTGAGCATGGATCCTTTTATAGTTTCACAGAAAGCTATTTGGTTTTAATTATCTACTTAGTTTTTCCATAGTGCCTTTTAAATGATGACTACCAGAATAGGTATAGCACAAAGGCATTTCATTCCATAAATTTGTATAATATATGGCATTGCAATATATACGCAACCATGGTTCATTTATGCTTTATTTAGAAAAAAGTCAAAAATTTTCAGGGGTTTTTAATCATAACATTCAATCCTCACAACATCTCTAAAAAGCTCATATAACTGACCCCATATTAGTGACTACCCCTGTGACAGAAAGAAGTTGAAAGATTCAATAGGAATTCTGATCCAAGTCTTCTGGCTATGATGGTGAATGCCCGATTACATGGTTCAGTGGGTAGAGACCGAATTCAAATCCAAGAATCCATATAAACATCCACCTATGGAGTTATGCATTTAGAATCCTAGTGCTTGAGAAGGAGAGAAAGAAGGATCCCTGAGGCTCAATACCAGAAGTTCAAGTATGGAGACAGGCCTCCTTTCAAAAATGTATCGAGGGAGTTGTCTTAATTAAGGTTTCTATTACCATGAGGAGACACCATGACCATAAAAGCTCTTATAAAGGGAAAAGAATATTTAATAGGAGTGACTTACATTTTCAAATATTTAGTTCATTATCATCATGGTGGGACAGGGTGGCATGTAGGCAGACATGGTGCTGGAGAAGGAACTGATAGGTACTACATTTTGACTTACAGAAAATAGGATGTAAACTGTACTAGGAGTAGCTTGATAATAGAAGATTACAAAATCCACCCTCATAGTGACACACTTCTTCCAACAAGGCAATACCTAATGCAACAAGGCCACATCTTCTAATAGTGCTATTTCCTTTGGGCTCATGGGGGCCAATTACATTCAAACTACCACAAGAGTGGTAGAAGAAACCAATTGACTTTTTCCCACCATATGTATATGAATGAACACACATGTAAGCACACACATTATGCACATTCCAGCATTCTACTTTAGTATACCATAGTTATGACTTTCTAATGGGTGCTATTGAATTAATACTGTAGAATTTTATAAAGGGAAGGGAGCTCCATAGGCCATGAGCCTTGATCTTGGATGATGAAGAGTTATAAAGAGGAACATTCTAAGCCCAGATGGGTGAGCAACTGATAGAAATACCAGTAAGACACACTCAATGCCATACATTAGCCAACATGAAAGAAGTAAAGCATTAGTGTCAAGCACAGTCCTAAGGTAATTTAGGGAGGCATGAGGCCTAACTGTGGCAATTCACTGGTGCTATTTTATCAATCTGTGACCATAACCATTCCTGGGAATTCCCCGAGGGACATAGTGCTCTCTTTCTTCATGTGCTTCTGTCTCACCTGAGCTGGGGAAACAAAGGTTCATCTTTAAAATTCACTTAAATCTTTCAGGATGCTACATTTGACTTTTATAATTTGGATATTTTCCCTCCATGAGCCTCCTAGTACATCAAGTTTTGTTTGTGAGATTTATAATAATAATACTTTCAGTCTTCTCTTTTCCTAATTATTTTAAGTGAATTTATCTGATGACTTCAGCCAGACAATAACATTTAGAAAGCTGAGCCTCTACCTATTTATTAGTAGTTATGGAGCCTACATTTCAATAGCTCTATCAAACAAAGAAAAAGATCTATTTAAGATCAGACATTCAAGCACAGAAGAAATATAAATGAGGGTGAAGGTATGGCATAAATACACATCCTAAGAACATGACAATCCAACCTCTGAGGATACTGATGTAGAAAGAATGCAAGGTGAGTAACAGTAACATATGTCTTATCATTACAGTGAGAGCCAAAGTTACATTTTAAGTTTGAATTACTATGCCTAAGAAATCTGTAAAACAAAAATGCCTTTCATCTGTAAGCCCTTTGCCCAAGGACAGATAATTCCTGAAATGCTGAAGACTATAGAATGTGGGAGATAACAAGCCATATGTTTCTACTCCCCTAAACAAGTTTGCTTGACCCACCTGTACCTAATGTGCTTGATCACTTGTGGGCAGGAGGTTCACAGGCAGGAAATACATCAGAATGCATGCTTGTCCTGACTGGATGTAGCCTGGGGGCATGTCAGGTATGTTTGTCCCTGATTGGACATGATAGAAAATATTTAAGCTGCTGTAAAACTAGATTCATTGCCATTTTTCTTGGAAACTACAGCTGTACCTGGCCAGAGCCCATCCACCAGGCCAGTATTTAATTAACGATTGCTTCAAATTTGACCTTAAGTTGTGGTCTTACTCTCATCTGGTGGGAATAAGAGTCATGGGATGAAGTGTATTGTTCTCAGCTCACCTGCATTTTCTTCCACAATGGATCCCAAAGATTGAATCTGCCTTATCCCAGCTTATATCCCTTAACAAGGTAAAAGAAAGTATTCTGTGAAGAATCAATCACTTTCCAGGCCTCTGCCACTTCTGGCTAAATCAGTATCTAGTGATCTGGGGAGATGGCTAAGTTAGCAATTTAAGGACGCTAGTTCAATATCCAGAAAAATCAAGGTATGTTGGAACACAGACAATGAATGAAGCTGGGTGAGATTTCTGAGGTCTTGTGAGAAAACCCCAAATAGAAACACAAGAGTCTTGAAACTCTGTTCTCCAAAACATGGATTTATTCTTAGAATGTGCTTTTGTGCCCTTCCCAGATATAATAATAGGAGTGGGTTTTACTTCAAACTACCTATCATCTTACCCATTATTATTCAGAATAATGTTTATAAGAAGGAAATATCTTTGTGTCCATATACATGCTAAACTCACATGACATCGGCCTTATTACTATATAAAACTTGAACTCAAGTGAACTTTGCTCATGTGGCATTGCTTCACCCACAGAATGCTCTCAGAATATAAATTGTCTGGTTCCCTGAATAAAAGTAACTATTGTATGAGACCTCATTTCACCTCATGTCTAGGTTCCGTTCTTCAAGGTTCATGCCTGCAAACTGAGCAGCAACAGAGGTACAGTGGCGTGGGCTTTTAAACCAGCTCTAGAGAAAGAAAGTAGCTGGATTTCTGGGGCTCAGTGCCCTGCCTGCCTAACCAGTTTCAGGCCAGTAAAAGACTGTTTCAACTAAAGGTGTATGGAATTCCTAGGAATTGTAGTAGAGTTGGGTTATCTTCTGGCTTACACATATGCATGCACATGGCACATGTGTGCACGCAAGCGCGTACACACACACACACACACAACACACACACACACACACACACACACACACACACACGGGGGGAGGGGGAGAGAGAGAGACAGAGAGAGCATACTCTATACCCCCATACATGCATGGCATACCCACACACTCATGAATACACATACACATAAACACAGAGAAACAAGACAAAAAAATAAACATCAAACCCAAGCTGGATTCAGGAAGTATTTCTTTGATGTCAGGTGCAATATTAAATGTTTTTGTAGAATGTTCTGTATAGTGACTGTAGGGAAATTCTACCGTCTTATCTCAGACTCCCCCTGGAACATGCCATGTCTGTGGACAGCTTCTAACAGCTTTCCTCAGATTTCTTGACAGGCACTATTGCTTTAGCTGCTTCTGCATTTTCTTTTGTTTTTCCATGGGTTCCAAGGGGCCACATCTGCCTGTGGATAGCTCCCCATCTCTTCATTGGATGGTTTCACAAAAAATCATGATGCATGTCACCTCCCAGAGTCTTAGCAACAATCCCAAGTAGTTCTTACGTAAGTTCTAGGATACATTTATTAATCCTACTGACTGAGAATAAGAGCACTACCACAGTTTAAAGCCAAATTTGAAACAAGCTTTAATTAAATACTGGCCAGGTAGATGGTGTCTGGCCAGGTTCCTGGGAAATGACCCAGAATCAGTTCCTAGCAGCGTAAGAAGGAAAATCCATGAGTCATTGCATTTCCCAATTTCCCATCAGGTCTAATCAGGAGCAAGCACACATCCTGACATACTTCCAGCCTCTGAACCACCCACCCATATGTGATCAAGCACATCAGGTACAGATGGGTCAAATGGGATTGTTTAGGTGAGTCAAGCTTGTTTAGGCTTTTTATCTCCTGTAAACAACAGCCTCCAGCATTTAAGGAATGATCTGTCCTTGGGCAAGCAGCTTGCAGATCAGAGGCATTTTTGTTTCATGGATATCTTAGGCATAACAATTAAAGCTTAAAATGTAACTTTGGGGCTCACACCTTCCTCTCTGAAACCTGTGGCTCTGTTGTGATACATCTATAACTCCTTTCAGAAGCAATCAGACTTCAGCTCCTCAGAAGGTGTCCTCACAGCAACTCTCCCTGATGAGCTTTACATATGCAGCACAACACAGTGGGATCCTCCAGAAGAACTGACTCAGCGAATGCAGCACAGGACACAGGAAATTTTCAGATTCTTCTCTCTCTGACCACAGCATTAGGAATAATGATCATGTTCTTCTGTAAGGCAAAGGACACAGTCAACAAGACCAAACAGCAACCCACAGACTGGGAAAAGATCTTCACCAACCCCACATCTGACAGAGGGCTGATTTCCAAAATATACAAAGAACTCAAGAAACTAGTTACCAAAACACCAAATAATCTAATTAAAAAGTACAGTACAGAGCTGAATAGAAAATCCTCAATAGAGAAAAAAGGCTGAAAGACACTTAAGAAAGTGTTCAACATCTGTAGCAATCAGGGAAATGCAAATCAATACAACTTTGAGATACCATCTTACACATGTCAGAATGGATAAAATTAGAAACACCAATGACAGCTTATGCTGAAGAGGATGTGGAGAAAGGAGAACATTCCTCCACTGCTGGTGGGAGTGCAAACTGGTACAGCTATTTTGGAGATCAGTATGGAGGTTCACCAGGGAAATGGAAATCAGTCTATCACAGGACCTGGCAATCCCACTCTTAGGCATCTATCCAAATGATCCAGATCCATGCAACAAGGACATCTGTTCAACTATATTCATAGTAACACTATTTGTAATAGCAAGAACCTGGAAGCAACCTAGATGCCCCTCAACTGAAGAATGGATAAAGATGTGGTACAATTATACAATGTAATACTACTCAGCAGAAAAAAAAAAAAACAAAGGAAAAAAAAGGGGGAATCTTGAAATTAACAGGCAAGTGTATGGAACTTGATGAAACCATCCTGAATGAGGTAAGTCAGTGACAAAATGAGGAACATGGTATGTACACAATCATATATGAATTTTAGACATAGAGCAAAGGATTACCAGTCTATAATTCACACCATCAGAAAAACTAGGATACAAGGAGGAATCTAAGAGATTCATACAACATCCCTCACAGAAGGAGAAAAGAACAAGATCTGAGTATATTGGGAGTGGGAAGGCAGTGATTGGAGAGGGAGTTAGGAGAAAGAGAAGGGGGCAGATGACCTAAACAAGGGGGAGCTCATGGACTCCAAGACTGATAGTTAGGAAACCAGCATTGTACTGACTCAGACCCCCTGAACATGGGTCTCAGTTGGAAGGCCTGGGTAGTCTAGGAGACATCTGACAGTGGAATCAAGATGCATCCCTGGTTCATGAAAGGAATTTGGGAGCACATTTCCCTTGGAGGGATACTCTGATGGGAGATGTCATTCTGTAAGTATGTTTCTCTTATTGGTTAATGAATAAAGCACTATTGGCCAACAGGAAAACAAGATAGGTAGGACTAGGAGACTAGGTGGAGAGAAGTAGTGTTAGGGAGGAGTCAGCATGTAGAGATTTGAGAATGCCTGGCTCTCTCTCCAGTAAGATAAGACCACGTGGAAATACTTAGATTAGTAGAAATGGGTTAATATTTAAGACAGAGCTAGCTGATAAGAAACTAATAACAGGCCAACAGTATTATATCAAATAAAGAGTCTCAATGTGTTATTTGGTGCTGGTGTGGTGGTGGGCCCAGGCCATAGATAAACAACTCTTAACAATACTTCCTTAGCTTAGGGCAGGAGGGAGGGCCTAGACCCTACTTCAAATGACTTGACAGACTTTTATGACCCCTCTTAGAAGGCATCACTCTCTTTGTGTAGTGGGTGGGGAAAATGAATGGGAGGGGATGTCAGGGGGCATGGGAGGGAGGGAAGGAGAGAGAGGAAATTTGGATAGATATATAAAATAAGAAAAATTATATATACATATGTGTGTGTGTGTGTGTGTGTGTGTGTAAAACCTAGGATTTTGAAAAGAATCATGAATCCAAGGCTAGTATAAAATATGTAATGAGATTTTTGTCTCAAAATACATTAAACCCTATACATAGTTGAAGACTATTCTTATTATCTTATTAGTCCTCTGACTTATTGGTAACAAATGCCAATTAATCAAATCCCTGTTACATTTAGTAAATTTTTATATTGAATTTCCTCTGTTCATTGTCAATTGTGGCTTCTTCTATAATGTGACTCAATCACAAGTGCAGAGAGAATCAAGATAATAGCAGAGAGACTCTCCCCTTTCTCCATTCATCCCTGCTTCTCAAAGAAATGTTTTAAAAGTTCTTGTCTACTTATATGTGTATTTCTCTAGAAGACATCTCTACTGTCATTATTGAGCTTGTATATTGTAGATATCTATATATCTATATATCCTGTAATCTCAAATGTAGCAATTACATTATTTTTGTTAAGTTAATATTATCTTACATTATTATTATTATAAATATGACCAACAATTATTGATGATATTATTGTATTTCTTTAATTGTCTGACTAAAACAGTTTGGAGTTAAAAATTGACATTTTTTGTAATTGTTGGCCTTTGTATTTGTAAAATATCCTGTTACAGCACAATCTTTGAATTTAGTTCCCTGTAGAGTCAGCAGAATTAAATGTAAAGATTGTGGTCAGAGATGTTTACCTGTCCTGTCTGCATTCCATTTAAATTTTGTGTATTATTCCTACCTCAAACCCGAAATATCTGACATTATATGCTATGTTCCATGGAGGATCAATTCATGGCAGAAGAACTGAAACTCCTTGTTTTTGATCAAGATAAACTATTTTTAAAAGTTAAAAACAAAAACAAAATCCCCACAGTTCTATGTGTATGACTCTAATGTTTTTCCTTGGATGTACTTCAATGACTTTCTGTGAAAGCCTTATGTTAGATTATTAGATACTTGTTTTCTTTTTGGAGCAAAGTGACATAATACTGCACAATGTGAATGATATACTCAAGGACTCCTGAAGTACTTTACCTCATCAGTTTGTCCATTTCATACACAGCTTTTTAATGCAATGGTATCTGGTATGTTTCTGAGTCATGGAAAAAAAAAGCAGTAAACAGAAACACACGGAGAAGAGTTGTGGGTAGTCTAGACATGAACACTATCAATCACATGGACAGGTTAGCACAGATGTCTGTGAACTTGTTAGAAAGGACTATACTAATGGAAGTCATGGAAGGCTTCACTGGGGGAAATGAGACTTGAGTAGAGACCTGAAGGATGAGTAGAAGGTTAATGAGGCAGTGGGAAGCAGGCAGTTCCTTATCTTCAGAATACTGCGTGTAAAAAACTGACTAACTATATAGTGCAGCGGACAATAAAGCAAGCACAAGGAACACAAACAACTGTATGTGTGACTGGCAAGCAGAGAAAATATTTTTTAAAAAGGAAGAAAAAGGAGTTACATAGGATATGGATTCCAGGGCAGGATCAGTAGAAATTTATGTACATTTTTGAGGGTCATGTTTATTCTAAAAGGATGCAAGGCAATTACAAAATCTGGGCAGAATGAAGGATGCAACATTCTACTCTGCAAACTTAGTGCTGTCAGTCAGCACTGAAGAGAATGATTGAGAAGCCAGGCAGTGAGATTCCATAAAGGGTGTTTGAAAGGGCAAGGCAATGTTACAGACTGGGAGATGACTTAGGGGGAAAGACCACATTCTGTACAAGTATGAGTTCAAATCCACAGAACCCACAGGAAAAGCTAGATATTGCCTTCCAGGGCTGGGGATGGTGTCAAAGGACAAGGATAATCAAGGCCTGTTAGCAGACAGACCAGCTTTAGGTTCTGTGAGATCCTACCTAAAGAAGTAAGGTGTAGAGAAACAGATAAAGTGGGACACTACTAACCCATGGGTGTACATTCACATGACCACTTTTTCTCTTATGCTCACAAATACATGTAGACAAATAAAAATAAAATAAAAACTTCATTTGGAAAATGTTGAGGCAGGGTACATCATATATTTCAGGCTAGCCTCTAACTTGTTGCATAGTTAATGATGGCCTTGAACTTTTGGTTATCCTGCGTCCACCCCTCCCATGCTGGTCTATACTACAATGCCTGGTTTACTTGATCTAGCTTCACACTGCTACACAAGCACTCCACCAGCCTAGCTATAGCTCCAGCTCAGAAGGAAATATCCATTGTATCTTTGATCTCAATGTTAACTAATGACTGCTGGATTATAAAAGGAAATAATTATTTGTTCAACTAAATATCAGCTTCAAGCCCCTGACCTTTTTATCTTTCAAATATTTGTCCTTCTTTATCATCTGATATTCTGGCAGCTCCTGGAGAGTCTTGCTGTAAACAGCTGAAGCATCCTGATACAGGATGGTAATTGCAGTTATAAAAACTAAATCCTTCCCTCCAGCCACACACTGGACATGAATTCCTAACAGCTAGGAAATTGCAGAAAGTGTACAAAGGCTCAGTGGAACCAGGATTTCATATCTCCTCCATGAACAAATTGGCTTACTACACAGTCAGTATCAGCCTTTGCCTCTCAGCCAATTACCAAGACAACAGAAAATTGCAAATCTGCTTAGGCAGAGAATTTAGTCATGCCATGTGGACTTGGTAATAAAATTTATTTCTAACGGTCATGAAAAGTAAACACATTATATTTGAAAATCACCCAGAAAGTTGTTACAGACATTTTTCAATTTTTTTCTGATTGCACCATATAAAAACCTTCCATTTTGTTACTTAAAGTAAATATAATTTATTCTTATTTGTATTTTCCTCTATTTAGTTTTTATGTGTTGCTGTTGGTGGTGATTTTGTATTTATTGTTTTGTTTTGTTTTAGTTTTGGTTCTTTTAGATTTAGGATTAACATCTTCCCCCTGGATGCGCTGGATGACAGGAAGATAAAAACTGTTATTTCTATTTTGGCCATTGAAAAGGGGTTCCCTTACAATTTCAAACTTAAATTGATTAAAAAGTTCTTAAAAAGAAGTAGTGCCTGAAGTATCTCTGCTCCATATTAACAAAAATATTTCTGCTTGTAACAGCATAAACTCTTCTGCATCATCTTTTATTTTTAAAAAGAAATATCAACTACTGAAAACTTGTTTTACAGTTAAGTTAGTAATTACACAGCTTCTTTTATTTTTCTGTTCATAGTGGGACTGTGGTTTATATTATACTACAGCACCCATGTCACAATCTCTTTCACAAAAAAATTATCAGATGCCTTATGTTTCTACTTATTCACAGCAGATTGGGTTCTATGTTATTATGTTGTAAAGGGTCCTGTCAGTTCTAATAAACATCAGATTTGATAACATACTGTTTATCCATTATCACATACAAATTGCTGCCAATCACTTTATACCAAACTAGTTTTGTTGTTAATGGAAGATATTATTTATATATATTTTTATATGTACTGAAATCCTTTAAATTTTAAACTTCAGAGATTTCATGGGCAATTTAAGATATGCTATCTCTACTTTTAAGTAATTTTTCTGTAGCACAATAAAATAAAGACCCAGAAACTGATACTGGAGTTCAAGCTCCAAGCTGAAGATTAAAAAAGCAAAGCAGCCAGCCAGCTGATCCTGTCTCCATGAACTCTCACCAAAGCCTAAGACTGTATGGCTGGTGAATGCTATCTGATCCTTTTTTTTTTATACCTCTGATGATCCTATTTTTTATAGTGCTGGGATTAAAGGCCTATGATCCCAGGTACTGAGATCACCTTGGTGTGAGCTTTTTTTTTTTTTTTTTTTTTTTTAGGACTGAATCAATTTCATGTAGTCAGTGTGGCTTTGAAATAACAGAGATCTGTCTACCTCTTAATCCTGAGTCCTGTGATTAAGGCTGTGTGTCACCACTGCCTAGCTTCCATTGCTCACTAGTATGGCTGCTTTGCTGTTTTGATCCCCAGTGGCTTTAATACATTATAAACAATATACCACCACATTTTCCTGCCTGAAAAATCTACTTAACAAAATTATGGAATTGGCATTGCCAAATCACATCCAATGTCTGATATTTAACTCCAGTTTAAACACAAATCACTATGATTGGGACCTTAAGTGATATACAGATAAGTTTTATAATTTTAAGGAAAAAAAAAGCTGAGTTTGATTCTGACATTTGTGGCACATATAGTTAAAACTTTACATATTATAATTAAGTTATAAAGGGTTATGAATAAAATGTAAATCAACTGTTGAATTTAAAATGGGTGGGAACTCACACACACACAAGGACATATGTAATAGGAATGCTGCATACACTTCAATTTCTGGAATTTCTCTAGGTTTATAAAGTCTAATTTTCAGTGTACTCATGCTGATTTAACTTCTGTTCATAATGCTTTGCCTGCACTTTCCCTGTAACATTTATTAACCATATTTTGAGTATTGATGCATCTGCTTTTTTACCTCAATGCATTTTAGGGCCTTCCACCTAGGGCTCAAGTCTGAGTTTTCTTTTTGTCTTTCATTTCACCTTTAATTATTACTGTCCAATGAATTTCCATTAAATAAATGGGAGGAAAAAAGCAAGAGACCTACATTTGTATGTAGAGATGCATTGAGCGAGATTATTTGTAGAGAAGTCATTTACAGGTAATGAGAGAGAGACTTCAGGAATGTCTGTGTGTTTCCTAATCACCATGTACTATTTATCACCTTGAAAATCTGGGAGGGAAGAGCTCAGAATAGAGAGCATGCTTTTGCTGTCACAGGCTGAAAGAAAAGGAATTATTTATTCTCAATGATTTCTTCTTTCCTACATTCAGGGCAAAGTCTAGCTGCATCCATGACATGCTCATGATGGTGAGAACTTGGAGCTACACATTGAGTGACTTGTGCTCATTGCTTCAAGGAATGGAGTCCTGGAGTCACCATTATGCCTAATGAAGAGGGTAAGGACTGATCAGTTCTATGTAGGTGATGCAAAAATAAATTTGAAACAGCTAATGTATATATTATACAAGAATGTTTCTTCCACATGGAGATAAACCAAATTGCAAGGAACATGACATTGGGTCAATTGACTCCTTAGGTAATAAATAATATGCAGAAGACCCTGTCATATACATATATGGGAGTTAGAGTTTAAAATGGTTCTTCTGTTTGGTCTAGTCATTTGAAACTACAGGTCCAGTCTTAGCCTACAGACAATACTTAGCTTTCTGTGAACGCCGTTTGAAGGTCAATAACCAAAACATGTTTGGAAATGTTAACCACAAAGTCTCCAGTTAAAAACATAAATGGGTTGTCTAAGAAAACTGAATTAAGATTTCTTGGACATCTATTATAATGTATATCATTGGATAGCACACTAGTGCTACTGAATCAAATTCTCTGTAAAGGAATCATCACATTCACTTAGTTTTACATCAGGTTTTTTGGATTTTATGACTACCACATGAGTAGACAGGAAAAAGGTAATTAAACACATTGTTTTAGTTTATTTCTGTTACCACAACAAAATAAAACGACAAAGGTGTTTATAAGGAAACGTTTTCAAAGCACAGAACACATGCCAGCAGTTAGAATTTAAAGCATCTGATCACCTGAAAATATTATTCATTGTCCTATTATATTTTTCCATGTAACTAGGGATAGAGAGCTTTAAATCAGCTCCTCTTTCTTGCAATCCTACAGGGACACATGTGGCCTGAGAACAGAGTTAGTGATGCTGTGGTTGGAATTTGAGATGTCCCCAAGATTTATGATTTGGACACTTTGCCCCAGCTGGAGGTGCCTCTTGGGAAGACTTTGGAATATGTAGAAGGTGGAACCTTACTGGGGACAGCAACTCAGGTCTTGTGCTTGGACATTCCAGTACCAATTGCAGCTGAATCTCTGCTTCCTTGTAATGGTACAATGTGACCAATGTCTCAGGCTCTAGCCTCTGTGTCTGCCTTGTTGGAAGAGGGTGAATTCTTTCAAATTTTAGTGAAATAAATTCTCCTTTCTCCAACTTGTGTCTTGTCAGGAATTTGGTTCAAACAACAGAAAAAATAAGCAAAGTAAATGTTTTTACAACTTATGTTATCTTGAGCTAGCATGTTTCACATTTGCTATCCTTTAAATACTTTGCATCTTTAGTGAGTCTTGTTTAAGATTTCCTTTCTGTCTTAGCAGTCCAGAAGGAGGCCCCCATTAAAGAGAAGCACCATGCCCTCTGAGCATGACTATAGAGGAAACTAATGAGTCCTCAGAAAAAAAGCTGTGCTCCAGGTACATTCTTCACTTATTTCCACTCCCTCTACTCACTGTAAGAAATCTGTATTTATCTATTATTTTCTTTTATGAGGAACAAATAATTCTCTTGAGAGACAAGACTAGGACAGAATTCTCCGGGTGTTCAGGTCAGAGTTTCTCAATGACCTCTCAGGGAATGCTTACCTTTTATTGCATGACAAACAGGAAGTTGTTACTTGTGGCCACATCTACCAGAATTTTGAATCTGTACAATACTATATAAATAAGAAGCGGTTTCTTTGTGATTTAGGACTCATGTTTCTTTTTAAGTATCAATAAGACATTGAGTTCAAATCAAAAATAATGGGAAACAGTAATCTCAAATATACCATGATGATTTGCATAAAATGGACTAAAATTGTTCTTAAAGAAACAAGTACTCATTGCTCTTCTTCATCAAATTATTTGCTTTCATGAACTAAAGCTTTTAGGCAGTATATTAATGAGATCTAAATCAATTGAACTGTATCTCAGGAAGCAATTAGAGTTTAGTGGGGAAAGATACAAGGAATTACAGATAGTAAGTTTTCTCTCAGTTAGAGAGAAAAGCTTTTAAATAATAGTAAGACTTCCAAAGAAAATAATATTCACCAGGTACAGCAGAGCAATGTAGACAGAAGTTTCTGTCCCACCCTCTCCTAAAGGTATTTAGTCCCAAATAAATATACAGAGGCTTGTATTATTTATAAACTGTTTTTCTTATGGTTCAGACTTCTTATTGACTATCTCCCTCTCTTGATTATTGACTCACTCTATTCCTTCTCCTAGAATTTTCATAGTCTGGTAGCCCCACCTATACTTCCTGCCTGGCTACATCCTGCCTGTTCATTGGCCAAAACATCTTTATTTATCAACCAATGAAAGAAACATATATTCACAGCATACAGAAGGATATAACCCATCACAGCAGCAGTAAAATAAATTTTCATGCCATTTCAATCAGTCATAACCCTTTCGTACATATCCTTCAAAGCTCAATCTGACCAAAGAAACAGATTGTGTTCTTTTATTCTTTAGTGTTAGCATCATATACACTGACATCTTAGCGGAAAAGAAGCAGTGGGCATAACATTGACCTTGTCCTACTGAATGTATTAATTCTGTATAGTCAGGAAGGGCTAGAACAAGAACAATGAGTGATTATACAATGGGTAAAAACACCACCACAAATGAAAACATCTGGTGTTTTTTTAATTCTCTTAATGTAACTCCTGCATTAACATTTCTGTCTTGTCATGAATCTTAAATGTTCTGCAAAAACTTAGATTAAGCATAGTTTCTTTCTCAGATGTTTTCAGTGTTTTAATCATGTGCTACATCTGTCTTCTAAAATTATTGTTTGCTTGTTTTGAGAGATATTATTAGTAGTTAGTCAAGGTTGGCTTTGAACTTTCAATGTTCCAGCTTATTGTTTCCTAATGCAAATCACACATTATTTTTATACATTTCTGTGTGTATGTGGTGCATGTGCATGTGTCTGTGCGTGTGTGCATGTGTGTGCGTGTGTGTGTGTGTGTGTGTGTGTGTGTCTTGTATGTGACTACAGGGGTACAGAGGTCAGAGAACAAGCTTGTGTGTCAGTCCTTACCTTCCATTTTCTTTGAGACAAGAGTTTCTTTATTGCACACTACAGCCTAGTTTAAGATAGCTGCCTGTAAATTTCCATCGGTTTTCCTGCCACAAAAGTGCTGCAGTTATGGACAAGTATACTATATCCCACAGTTGTGGCTATTAGAACTAGGTGCCTAATGCTTGCATAGAAATGCTTTGCTCATTGATCCACCTTATCAGGCCTTGTATATGCTTCTTGATAACCTCAGTTATTCTCATTGTTTCTAAATGTGGATACCCTGCCATATCCAACTATGCACTTCATGTGCTTAGAGAATGTTGCTCAGTGAGTGGTAATTACATACATGAGAACATAGGAAGTTAATTCAGATTGAATTCCAGCTTATGTCACAGAGGAACAGATTTCCAGAGGCCCATCTGCATGGTTTTGCATCCTGTTGGAAGAGGATTCATGAGAGGGGAAGAAAACCATTAGGATAAACTCAGTCCTTGAAGAAGACCATAGTGGTTAGAACACTGGCCTGTTAGTGTTCTAACAGCTCTCACTCCAATGGGCTTCTCAATGGACTCAGCTGTAAGTCTTCTCACTTGGGTAAGCATAACCTAAGAATTCTTTCCACAAAATCTCTCCACATACTGGGTGTTTTAGGGTTACATTGAAGTGAAAAAAAATATCATGACCAAAAAGCAAGTTGGCAAGGGAAGGGTTTATTTAGCATTGATGTTAACCACTGAAGAAAATCAGCACAGGAACACAAACAGGGCAGGATCCTAGAGGCAGGTGCTGATGCAGAAGCTATGGAGGGGATGATTTACTGGCTTGCTTCTCTTGACTTGCTCAGGGTGCTTTCTTATAGAACTCAGAATAACCAGCCCAAATATGGCATCACCCACAATGAACAGGGATCTCTCCTATAGATTCCCAATTGAGAAATTGCCTTATAGCTAGATATCATGAAGGCATTTCCTCAACTGAGGCTTTTTCCTCTCTGATGACTCCAGATTGTGTCAAGTTGAGAAACAAAACTAGCCAGTATACTGGCCATAGGTACCAATTCTCATGAACCCTGTACATTACTTAGAACTAGAGAGAAAGGCATATTTTTCACTGTGCAATGCAGCAGAGGTTTAGTCCATATATATATATATATATATACATATATATATATATGTGTGTGTGTGTGTGTGTGTATGTATGTGTGTGTGTGCGCACGCACGCGTGCACGCGCGCGCATGTGTGTGTGTATGCATGCACATATACATATATGCTCTCATGTGTGACAAGATGTTGTTGATGAAAGAAGAGTGCGTCTTCATATGCTGGCAGAATTTTCTTATGTTTGAAACAAGGAGTTTGTGTTTGGCTATTTTTGAGAAAATCTACATTAGAAAAGTTGGCTTCTTTTGACATCTCCTGTGTTGCTAAACACTAATTGTAGGAGCAGAAGACGCAACACTAGCAGTTGTGTTTTTGGGGGAATGAAGATAACAGGGTTGAAGGAAAGTACTAGCACCCAGAAGAAGGGCAGGTACATAGGTGAAGGAAGTGCCTCGGTCATAACCTAATCTACATTAAATGGCATACGCCTATCATAAATCTCCTAGCACAAGTCTTCTTATCATATGTGGAAGCATGGTCCTCTTAAAATGTTCTCACCACAGTGTCTAATTAACATATGAGAAGCAGAGGAAACTTCTGTAAGTAGCTCTGTCAAGGGTTATACTTGAGGTAAATCAGTTATCTGGGTCTAGAGACATTCTCCAAATAAGGGTAGGTAGATAATAGGAAGCCTCTGCTGGGCAGGGAGGGAGTCATCCTTGATGACTAAGCTCAGGGAGAGCTGCCAGGCTATGGTGCAACCTCTGGCCAAATCTTGCAATTGTGCACCTGCTGAGCCATGCCCCTGACCCCTGGAAATACTTAATCCATAATCCATAATGATTACTCCATAATCATTAGCCTCATATTTTTTTCTGAGCATTTGCTTCTTTGGCTTATCTATATATATTTAAAATCTAAGTACTTAATGATTAATAAGTGCAATTGAAGAAACCAACACATAAATTTGACGGTTAATCTGAGTTAACAAAAGAAAATGAAGGATTTGGAGGCCAGGTAATTTATTCTGTGGAAGCACCCAGCTCCATATCCTTTATACCTGCTTTCTCGATTCTGATGTTCTTGAGAACAAGCATTTGCCATCTCAGTCCATGCAGTGAGAACTCAGTATTTTTGGTGTATCTGATAATAATAACTGATTCCTTCATTTTTAGCAATGCCAGATAGTCAAGTCCGAAGAAAGCCATGATTGGACTTCAGAAGTGGAATCTGAAGTCCACTTATAGTGCTCATTGAGTTACATATAGTCTCTTATTGCAAGTTGGGAAATAGAGTAAATCTTGAGAGCACTGAATACCCTCATATGAAGAGAAGCACAGTTGGTGGTATAGTGTAGGGACTGTTTTGTCCTGTGGTCATGTGGTGAGCTGGGGCTTTTAGCTACCAGCTGCAGCCCACAGAGAGTAGGAGTTACCAAGTATTTATACATGAGGACAAAAATCAAAGTTCAGACTCTAAAGTATAGTTTCTACTGCATGACTATCTCTTTTGCAAAGTTGGGCCATCCCAAATTGCCTAGAGCCTATAGTTTAATCCTCTCATTTTAGGAATGTAGAAAATGTGCTCCGCATGGCAAGTTAACTCACCCTAAATTATGCCACCATTTTCTTCCCTTCCATTACTCATTTTCTAAGAACTATTTATTATTATTATTATTATTATTATATTATTATTATTATTATTATATAATCCAGTATGCCTTCCAGGCCCTGGGCTGAGTGACCATGTATAGAATGCCTGCTGTGGAGGCAATATTCAAAACAACTGGCTTCAATAAATTCACCATGTTCATTGCTTAGTCCCAAATCCAGTCTTCACTTGATCAGAACATTCCAAAGCAACTGACAACAGAATACCTCTGTTCGGGCTCAGCACTGTTCTATATTTAGTAATTTGTCAATTAACTTTACTCAGCTTCTTTACAGTTGGAATTTACAAATACTTTCTTTCTCACTTTAGTCCTTAGGAATTGTTCTTGAAATTCTTCCTATCTATGAAAACAGCAACAGCCCTATAAGCATCCATCTACTTAATTTCCATGCTGACACTGGCTTCACTGGCTCAGGACCATTCAGTTCTAAGATAGAGTCCATCTTTCCTCTTGCCAGGGTGCCTGGAACTTATCTCCCTTTTATATTTCCCTGAAATATAGCTCAAAGCACCTGACTTAGATGGGTTTATGAGCAAAGCTCTGAGAGCAATTAACATTTGAGTGAAAGCTACCTGTGGATTCCCCTATTTAACAGCTGTTAAATGAAATTACTTGTGTCTTCCAGACTTCAGGCATGTGGTTTGTGTATACCCAGGTGGGAATTACAATGCCCACACACTAAACAGGGATTAAATGGATTGTATAGCATAAATCAAATTGAAAATTTGAAATCCAGTCAGTAATCCCAATGCATGCCAAAGAAAAGCCCACAGAGATGGATCAATGTGTAATACATCAGGAATGTTCAAGGATAATTCAGGGTTTAATGGTTAGAGATCTAGTTTCCAAGCCTGGAATTGGCTGAGATTATCTCCACCATCCAAATCTAAATGGACAAAACCAGCAGTAGCAGCTTTCTTGGTGAGCCTTACAATTGCATGAATTCCAGGATATGGATTGTCAATGTTAAAAATTTGCCCAAAACATGCATATTTTTCACATACACAAGATTTAATATTTTGTTGTTTGTGTTTATGGGTACAAGGGAGAACACAGCATATCTATCTTATTCACTATCAAAGTGAAACCAAAATTATTATGCTGATGAAAGCTTGTCTACTGAATCAAAACAAATTATTTGGTAATAAGCTGATTCATTGACATTATCAAAACATGTGATATATTTTGACCCCTAATGTTTGTGAACCTATGAGTTATTTTGAGATTTGAATCGTCTGGATATTATGCTACTTAAATCAGTCATGTGTTAAGTAAAGATATTTGGCATATATTTGTCCATAGAGTTGGTGTAGTGGGTTCCAGCTTTTAATCTCTGTAATAATCAATAGTGATGCTGTCAACTAGCATGTGCTTCTGAGTAGAGGATAGAGGACTGAGCCATCACACCTTTAAGCCACAAGGGAGGCTAGTTTATCCAGTTGCCTGACACTTGAGTCTTATTGTCAACTTCTCTCTTCTATAGTGAAGTTTAATAGCCATGGTTTTATTCTATTTTTCTGATAGATGTCTTTTTCAAGAGATATAAAAAAATTGGAAATGGGGATACAGATCACAGTAATGGCTTAGTTGCTCTTTTTGTGGCTTCATGTCATGTGTCTTTTAAAACAGTAGCAAGAGTTGTAACAAGCCTGTCTGATTGAGCCCTCAGCTGTCTCAGTGGGCAGTCTTTCCTTGTTCAGGTTTTTTGGTTCACTACCATTTTTTTCTGTTTTTGTTTGTTTGTTTGTTTTTTGGTTTTTTGAGACAAGGTTTCTCTGTGTAGCTTTGGAGCCTGTCTTGGAACCCAAGAATTAGCTCTTGTTGACTATACTGGTTCTGAACTCACAGAGATCCACCTTCCTCTGCCCCTAAGTGCTGGGAGTAAAGGCATGTGCCACCACTGCCCAGCAATCTCTACCATTTTTTAAATTGCTCTGTTCTAACAATGGAGGCCATTTTCAAGGCTTCAACAACTGAAAGTTAATACCCTTTGGGAAAACATCTTTTTGTTATTACTTTTTCTCTTGCAAGTTTCAAAGAATTCTTGTCCCTATCTGTCAATAATACAAATTTGATTTAGCATGGTGTATGTTGTACAAATATATGATATTATATTCACCATTAATATTTCTATTTACTTTGTTGTTTTATAGTACCTTAAAGCAATCAAATAAGTATGCATTGTTATTTGTGTAGTTAAAATATTTAGGAATTTATATTACATTTATTAATGTGTAAATTGTAGATGGAAGAAATTTTTTAGAAATCTTTATTAATACAGAAACTTACTTTTACTTTATATTACTTTATAGTGGCATGAAAATATATAAAAGATATATAAACTCCTTTATTTAATCTTAATTTAAGATATATAACTCCTTTATTTAATTAAAGCTACAACAACTTTTTTACATAAAAGAAATGCATGGTTTAGTCATATAATTAGACTGTAGTATACATCAGATTGGATTTCTATAAGATTCCTTGCCATGACATTACTGTAATATTTTCCTCACACAATGATTCATTAAAAAAGTTTTATTCTTGTTATATTTAACCTTTAGTTTAACCAACAGTTAGTAGCTAATGAAAGTAAAAGACATTAAATGTTTCTTTATTTAAAATGCAAAAAATCCCATTAATAAATAAAGTCATAAAAGGTGTGAAGCAATAACACATTAAATTAAGTAATTAGCAATGTGCAGCTGTGTATTAATTTCTGCAATGACTAACTAGGAGCTGAATAATTTACTGTCTGAATAACACTACAGACTGCCTTTGGACAAAGTCTGAAAATTTGTTCTGTTGTATGTGTGCCAATGTTGTTAGCTGTCAGAAAAAGGCAAAAGAAATAGATGAGATAGACCTCTGCAGTTAAACATAGTTGACATGAGAAGAAAAAGAAAACCATCCCACTTTTAACAGTACAGGCAGACCATTAAATTCTTGTAATAATTTCCAGAATGAATAGTGTCCCAATTTAAGTTTTAATTAAATATGAACATGTTTTAGTGGTGCAGGTAGTGATTTTGAGATCCTAACACACAAGCAGGTGAATTAATGTAGTTTCCAAAGCACTCATTTGAGATAAGAAGAATATGTACTAACTTCTCCATTCTACAAAATAGGAAACCAAGGCTTAGAGATAGTCTTTGCTTTTCACACAGTAGCGTGATCAGCAAATGTTTGGGGGTGGTGGGTTTTTATTGGCCTACCAACTGTTAGAGAGTTTATCTATTTGTTTGAGATGGAAATCCTAGCTAACTAGATATTTTGGGGGAAATCAAAAAGAAGAGGACACTGAAAAATGCTTGATGTTGGTAAGAGATGTGGTGGCTCAGTGTCCATACCATTTCTGCTGTTCTCAAGCACTGTGATGAAGAAAATGGGATCATTTGAGTGCTTATCCAGGTCACAACAGGAAGATATGTGGATAGCCTCAAGGCAGCAGGTCAGCCCTTCTAAGTGAGCAAATTACTCACATTTTTCTGTTTCACGTCCCAGAACCAGAGCTGAATGTTCCACTCAACTGTGTTCTGGGGAAACTGTTTTCTTTACAGTAAATTTTACCTGTGAGATTAATGTTTCACTTGACCTTCAGTGGCTATTCTGTATTGTAAATATGGATTCATGACCTTTGTGGTGTGACTCTGCCTACTAACTTCTGAAAAAGATGGAAGTTATTTTCCTTTCTCTTCCATGTTGGGTGTGGTTGTCTCAAAGAATGTTGGTCAGGTGAAAGTAGCCTGAAGGGTCCTAGCATGAAAGGTTTCTTTTGTTGTTTCTGTATCTCTGTGTCATCAGGACTAGGAAGAAAATTAGTAGAAAGAAACTTGTCTAAAAAGAATGGAAGGCTTGTGACACTTATCATACTCCACTCACTGCTTGGAGCTCAGCAAAATCCAGATCCATTGGTGCCAATTCACAAAACCCTGAGAGATGGACGCTCAGCATTGGGTATTGAGTTTTGGTGGTTTCTTACACAGTTAAAGCTAGCCCATGAAAGAATGCTGCCCATACTCAGGATGGGTCTTCTTATCTCAATTAACATAATCTAGAAGCTTCCCTCATAGACATATGTAAAAGGTTGTAATCACCTAGATGACTTTAGATCCTGTCAAGATGGCAGTCAATATTGTCCCCAAGATCCAACTAAGGCATCCTGGTGTATCACTAATTACTATGTTTCAATTAAGGTATTCTGGTGTATCAGTGATCACTAAGATCCAACTAAAGGATCCTGGTGTCACTAATTTCAATGATCCAGCTAAGGGTTCTTGATGTATCATTAATCACTGTATTTGAGACTTTGTTCAGATTGGTTTCACCATTTCTCCTTTATAGTTTTTTCTGTCCCATGACTTCAGAGTGGGTACCTAATGGCATTGAATCATATGTCCACAGACTTCTCTAGTCAGTGACAGATTTTCAGACTTTGATTTTGGACAATTGGTAGACTATTCTTCTGTTTAAATGGTTGGTGTTTCCCAAGGTTATGTTGGCATTGTATGTTTTGAGGATGTATATTATAGTTAAGAGCTCAATTATCATCAGATTATATCCAGATGACTCTGTCAGCACTATCCTCATTATAATATAACCGTCTCTTATCTTTGTCATTTGTCAGAATTCTCTGCTACAAAGAAATATGCCTTAGTTGTTACACCATACTTTGGAGATATAACTTTTCATACTTCATATTTTATCAAAATGCATTCATGCATTTTCATTATTTTCAGAACAATACATGTTAACTGGAACAGTAAACTTCAAAGAAACCCCTTCTTTTCTATCACTGCTATTCCCTAAAGTAAATATTTTTGACAGTCTCATTTCTGCAAGAGCCGATCAACCACTTATTGAATATCTGTTTCTATAACTTTTAATTAAATGAAATTCTATACCATGTAAACTTTGTGTTTTACTTCTTTCATTGATAATAATAATAATATTTTGTGCTGTATTTGAATATTTATTTGTTATTACTTTTTATATAATATATTTTGGCTTTGTTTCTTCATCTTTCCCATCCAGCTGCTTTTAATTGTTTTTTTTTGTTTTGTTTTGTTTTGTTTTGTTTTCTCAATCTACAAGTTTTAATGAAAAAAATTTATTTTTGACAATTTCATATCGGTGTATTATTTTGTATGATCATATGTAGTCATCATTCATTTCCTTTGACTCCTCCTGTGTTCTACTACCAAAATTTCTTTCAAATTCACATATTTCTTTTTTTTTGATAACACAATAAGTCTAGTTATTGCTGCCCATACTTTTGTGGCACCATCCCCAGGAGCATAGGAAAACTACAGGTGGCATATCCTCCAAAAAGAATGAGTCTATCTGTTGTCAATAGCACTTCAGTAAGTGATGGGACATGCAAAGCACCTACTCCAGCTCTGCTAGAAATTTTGCTGACTTTACCTCACGCAGGCAACCAAGGCTGCTGTTGTAAACTGATTGCAACATCCATGTCCTGTATAGAAGACACAGGACAATGTGCTTCTCCATTGGCTGCTATCTCTTGTATAAGAAGGGTTTTTTTTTTTTTTTTTTTTTTCTCCCAGATAGAAAGAAGCCTGGGTTTACCAGCACAAGTATTTAGAGGCAATTTAGCATAAACATCAATAGCAAGTTGAATACTGAAGCCTATGATCTCTCCAAGGCATTTGACCATAATTATGTTTCTATGGCATGAACATCCCTCTTGTATAGCCTCTAATCCAATAATAAAATGTTTAGCTATGCTTTACCAGTTGTGTCACTGTAACTTCAACAGGCATGTCTTGCCAGGCAAGTTGGTTTTGTAGCATACAGAGTCAAGTACTGGGAAGTCCAATAATACATTTTATATCCCATCAGTCTGTAGAGCTTTTTATGTCACTATACAAGATAGCCAGTCAGGAAAAAATGTCCCAGTCCATTTGACATTGATTTCTCTATGTCCTGTAGCTGAAGTATGCAGTAGTTTTAATCTTACTATGTAGATTTGATGGGTAAAAAAGGACAATGTCAATAGCCTGTATTTTTATAGAAACCTTTGAGGTCTCCCTGACCAATAACTCATAAAGAAGTATCCAGTTCCTTTTACCATGATTTTTACTTAATAACCCATGAAATTTGGGATCAATGTTGTTCATATATCCAGGGTAATTACATTTGAACATTGATCTTTTTAAAAGCTATATTTTGTAATTAGTTTTCTAAGCATTATATTTCCATATGGCTTTTTTATATAGATTTTTAGTTTTACTTAACTTGCCTGCTCCAGTCTTTTCTTCTCTACTTTCCAATTATTCCTGCTTCATTTTTTTACCCACTCTTTTTTTCAAATGTGTCTTGCTACATTTACATATATATATGTATATATGTATATATACATATATATATGTACATATATATATATGTAAATAAGTTGAGTATTGAGATACTGGGCTTCCACATATCTCAAATTGTCCTTTTCTTTTGGGTGAACCCTCCCCTTCACTCCTGTATTCCCCTCTATTCTCATTTCCATCTCTAAATGAACCTTTCTTACCCCAGCATTCACTTACTATTTTATTTTATTAGTGTTATCATATATACTTCTAGGGTAAATTTTATATTACCAAATAGTATTTACTTTAATAGGTATAACATAGTTTTTTTATCCATTTACAAGTTGAATACTTGATTTTCTCCAGATTGGACTATTGTGAGTGATGCTTTATGAACAGTGATATGTAAGCCCTGATATAGATGCTGTTCATTTCTTTTGAGTTAATTTAATAAACTATTAGTAGATTATTCTTATACTTTTAAAGGAACTAACAAGTTATTTTCCAAACTGGGTGTTCTATTTTAGTAATATTTAGTAACATTCAATTTAATAACATTTAGTAACTAATTCTCATTAGTACTGTAAGATTGCTCTGAATCCTTGCTAAATTTTATTATTTTTGTCAACTTTTTTCTTTTTATATTCAAGAGAATGAATTTTAATGTGCATTTGCCAAATGATTAATATTGTTTAAAAGACCTTAGAAATTTATTTAAAGCCATTTAATTAAAAATTTTTCCTTATTTATAGAGTAATTTTCTTGTTGATATTTAGTTATTGATATATTCTACTTGGATGACCTTTGTTGCATATTTATATTTTTAAAATTTCTTCTCTTAATTTGCATACTGCCTTTGTACTCTTTGCTTTTTAGAAATATGAAAGGTTTTTTTTGTGATTGGCACTGTGACTTACAGTGGATTAGTTTTACATGTGTGCAATCTTTGGTCAAGATCATATAGGCTGTTTCTTTTTTTTTTTGTATTTTCTACTGAAAGTTTTCCAGTTAATTTTTTTCATGGATGAGATAAGGACTAGCAATCGTCCTTTCTTGTAGAAATATATCCAAAGTCTTAAGTCTTTTGTGAAAAATACCATGGTAACTGGCTGAATGTAAATCCACCTTGATAATAAGGGTTTCTTTATGAACTCCCAACTCCAATAAATTGACTTATAGTTCTTTTGCTGTATCAGTACCACAGTGTTGTTCTCTGTAACTCCATAGTAATTTTAAGAAAAGTCTTCTTGTTTAATGAATCAAGTTTTCTATGATGGTAATGGTAGGTATAGAATATTTTCTTTGTCTTAACTCTGGGGCATTAATGTTATTTCTGCATTTGCCTAGTATTTTTCCTCTATAAGTCTCTTTGTTGGGTACCTATTAATTCTTTTTTCATCTTCATATTTGGAGCTCTGAACATAGAGGCAAGGCTTGTGGACTTTGGATTTTATTGGAAGGTAATATTTCATCAACAGCCTCTGAATTCTACCTCATATTTACAAATTTGAATGGGCAGTGGAATTATGTTCCTAATTAAAGAATTCAAAGTATAATTCAGAGATAGCAGTGGTAATTTAGATTTTTTTGCATCAAAAAACTCAACTATATTAAATTTAAATTTTTTTAAATAAAAAAATCAGCTAATTATCCACAGACTTTTATTTTTGAAGCTCCTTGTACAGGTATGCATTTATTCTCTGTTACACTTCCTAGGCTGAAATTCTCTGTGATCCCTTTGTGATCAGAGCAGAGTTTCTTATCTCTGTGTTTCAGAATGTCAACATGTGAAAATAGAGTAACAGGGATGTTTACTTCAGACTGAGTCAAGTGCCTGAGATACTCATAGAATTGTTCAAGTGCTTTGTCTTCTCCTTTAGGTCCCCATACATCTTGCCCTTTCTCTACAGGACAGTCTTAGATTACAAATTGAGATGTCTTTGCTCTTTACTATCTGTAGCTAGAAGAAACATTGGGTAAGTTTATCCTCTGAATTATCTGTTCAGCTTTGTGCTGTTAAGTGCTTGTTTCACAGTGTTTTTTCTAAGGCATTTATCTAGGTGGGTTAGTAGGGTTTTATTCAACTTGGAGTTTCAGCCGATGGAAAGGTGCCATTCATAGTAAGAATGGGTCTTCAGTTAATTAGCCTAATCAATGTAATCACTCACAGATGTTCCCAGAGGCTTGTCTCTAAAATGATTCTAGATGCTGTCAAAAGTTGACAGTATTAGCCATTACCACTGCTGACAGTTTTAATAATATAGCTAATAGTCAAGCTGTTTTTTATTCAAGTGTTTTCTGCTACTATGTACTATAGACATTTAATATGTCAGAAACATCTTTTGCCCAAACAAATTTTTTTGTTGTTTTCACAAGCTTAAGTATTATGTCCTAGGAGCACATTATAATTATTCTTTCTGAAATCAATTGATATTGAGGAGGGCAAGTTCAGCCCACTGTTCTATATATAGTATTCTGAAAACTCATGTTTAAAATAATAAGAAATGGCCCAAATTTTCCCATTAAACATTATTATATTCAATGACTCAACACTTGAGTATTTTAAATTTGTTTACTTTTGCCCATGTCTACACAAGCATTTTTCGTCCATGGTTTTCAATAGAGGGGGACTTTTATCTCTTAGAGTACATTGACAATGACTCTTGATGTTTGGTTTCTCATAGCTGCAAAACTGGAGAACAAGATATCCAAGTTGGTGAACAGGGTTTCATTAAGCATCTGACCCCACAAAGCCACCCAGCCAGGAACGTCAGGAGTGCTCTCTTGGAAGTATGCTGATTTTCACAAAGATTGTTTCCTTGACTAAATTTTAGTCAGGATGTTGAACCTTTTTGAGCCCAATGTGTGCACTTCCTTATGAAATTGAGTCTACTAGTCTCTGCTAAGTTACATCAGTCTTGACAGTCAGTTTGACTAGAGTTACATTCATCTAAAACCCAAGCTGCTGGGCATTTCTCTGAGGGATTTCCTCAATCAGATTATTCAAAATAAAAAGAATATGCCTCAGTCTAGGCCGCACCTTCTAGTGGCAGCCCACATTGAAGGACATTGAAGGACATTGAAGGAGTCTTTACTTTTTGCCCACATGCCCTACTTTCACTTGCAATTCCATAAATGCAATATTCTTTCACTAATATTAGAGTTCCAGTGGCACACCATCTCCAATGAGATTACACTTCTTAATCCTTCTCAAACAGTTCTACCAACTTGTGAACATGTATTCAACTATATGAACTTACGAAGGACATTCTCTTAATTCACCACATACATATGTATGTGTGCTGCTTATATATGAATAATTTATATATATATGTATATGTACATATATATGTATATATATTATATTCATATGCTGGTTATGTATGAACAAACATACTCATTCTATCAATCAGCTTTATACTTTCAGAGAACCTACTAATATATCTGATAACTGATTATGTTTGATATTTAGTGATGTCTGATAACACAGCCTATGTTCAACAAGAATTCTGCTAAGTTGGTTCTTCCAGGCTTCCCTTAGTCCTGATGTTTTGTCTTAGCAGGCTCCTTCTTCTATGCCCTTCCCTGTTTCTTAATTGTAATACTAATTAATAGTTAAGCTCCATATGTGTGCCCTACTGCAATATCCAGCAACAATATTGTTGTTACCACAATTTAACAAGAAAACTCAAATAAGTTTAAAACCATTAAACTAAAACATTTATTATCATCATCATCATCATCATCATCATCATCATCATCATCATCATCATCATCATTATCATCATTATCATCATTATTTTAGGAAAGAGAGTCCCTTTTAGTGAGTAGTATAATAGCATTTTTCCAAAAAATTATTTGTAGGCTTCTTTATTATTAAAACCTTTTCTTTTTTATGATAATATTTTATAAAAATTTCAATCAAGCTTGTTTTACATGTCAATCACATGTACACCCTCCCCTGTACCCGCAAACCTACATTGCATCTCCTTTCTGTTCCCCAGGGCGGGTGAGGCCCTTCATGGGGGATCTTCAAAGTCTGTTATATCATTTGAAACAGGGCTTAGGCCCTCCCCCATGTGTCTAGGCTGAGAGTGTATCCCTTTATGTGGAATGGGCTCCCAAAGTCCATTCATATACTAGGGATAAATACTGACCCACTACCAGAGGCCCCATAGAGTGCTTAGTCATACCAACTAGCAAACACATTCAGGGGATCTGGGTGAGTCCTGCTCTGGTTTCCCAGCAATCAGGTTGGGGTCCATGAGTGCCCCTTTTGTTAGGTCAGCTGATTCTGTGTGTTTCTCCAGCTAGTCTTGATCCCTCTGCTCATCACTCCTTTCTCTCTGATCCTTCATGTCAAACTCTTCCCTCCCCTTCCTCTTAACTCCCTCTCCCCTCCTGCCATGCTCCCACTTTGCTTGGGAGATCTTGTCCCTTTCCCCTTCTCTAGGGGACCATGTATATCTTTCGTAGGTCTTATTTCCTAGCTTTTTTGGCGGTGAGGATTGTAAGCTGGTAATCCTTTGTGCTATGGCTAAAAGCTGTATATGAGTCAGTGCATACTGTGTTTGTCTTTTTGTTACTGGGTTACCTCACCCATGATGGTTTCTTCTAGTTCTATCCATTTACCTGTGAATTTCAAGATTCCATTTTTTCCCCTGCTGTGTAGAACTCCAGGTATTCATAGGCATGTGGGTCAAAATTAGGGTTTTCAATTCCATTCCACTGGTCTACCTGTCTATTTATGTACTAATAACAAACTGTTTTCAGGATTATAGCTCTATAATAGAGCTTGAAGTCAGGGATGGTGAGCCTCTGGAAGTTCCTTTATTGTACATGTTTGTTTTGGCTATCCTGGGTTTTTTATTTTTCCATATAAAGTTGACTATTATCCTTTCAAGGTTTGTGAAGAATTCTGTTGGGATTTTGATGGGATTGCATTGATCAGTAGATTGCTTTGGCAAAATTGCCATTGTTACTAAATTGATCCCACCTATCCAAGAGTATGGTAAATCTTTAATTTCTTACTTTAAAAACTCAAAGTTCTTATTATATAGGTCTTTCACTTGCTTGGTAAGTATTATGTCAATATATTTTATGTTGTCTGTGGTTATTGAAAAGGGTGATGCTTTTCTTATTTCTTTCGTTGTCTCTTTATCATCTGTATATATTAGTGCTACTGATTTTTTTTAGTTAATCTTGTATCTTTCCACTTTGCTGAAGGTGTTTATCAGCTGTAGGAGTTCCCTGGTAGAGTTTTTCAGGTCACTTATGTAAACTATCATATCATCTGCAAGTAGAGAAAGTTTGACTTTTTCCTTTCCACTTTGTATCTGCTTGATCTATTGTTGTCTTATTGCTCTAGCTAGTAGTTGAAGTACAATGTTGAGGAGATACGGAGAGAGTGAGCAGCCTTGTCTTGTTTCTGATTTTATGAGAATCACATTCAGTTTCTCTCCATTTAGTTTGATGTTGGTTGTAGGTTTTCTGTATATTGTTGTTATTATGTGTAGGTATGTTCCTGTTATCCCTGATCTCTCCAAGAACTTTACCATGAAAGGGTGTTTTTTGAATTGTTTTGTTTTTTTTGTTTGTTTGTTTCATTGTTTTTGTCAAAGGCTTTTTCGGCTTCTAGTGGTTTTATTTTTTCAGTTTGTTTATATGGTGGATTAAATTGATGGATTTTCATATGGTGAACCATCTCTAAATCCCTGGGATGAAGCCTACATGGTCATGGTGGATGATATCTCTGATGTGTTCTTGGATTCGATTTGCCAGTATTTTATTTGGTATTTTTGCATCAATATTTATGGAGGATATTGGTCTGTAGTTCTCTTTCTTAGTTGTGTCTTTGTATGTCTTGGCTACCAGTGTAATTTTAGCCTTGTCAAAAGAGTTTGGAAATTACTATTCTGCTATTATTGTATGGAACACTCTGAACTGTTGGTATTAGCTGTTATTTGAATTTCTGGTAGAATCCTGCTCTGAAACCAACTAGTCCTTGGCATTTTTCGGTTGGGGAGACTTTTGATGACTGTTTCAATTTCATTAGGGGTTATAGGTATATTTAAATTGTTTATTTGGTCTTGATTTAATTTTGGTGTTATCTATCCAGTAAATTATCCATTTCCATTGAATTTTTGAATTTTTTAGAGTATAGGTTTTCAAAGTAGATTCTCTGTATTTCCTCCATGTCTGTTGTTATGTCTCCCTTTTCATTTCTGAGTTTGTTAATTTGCATGCTCTCTCTCTCTCTCTCTCTCTCTCTCTCTCTCTCTCTCTCTCCTCTGTTAGTTTGCATAAATGTTTGTTTATCTTGTTGATTTTATTGAAGAACCAACTCTTTGTTACATGGATTCTTTGTATTGTTTTCTTTGTTTCTACTTTATTGATTTCAGCCCTCACATTGATTATTTCCTTGTGTCTACTCCTCTGGGTGAGTTTGCTTCTTTTTTGTTCTAGAGCTTTCAGTTGTGCTGTCAATTCTCTAGTTTGACTCTTCTCCAATTGCTTTATGTGTGTACTTAGGCTTATGAACTTTCATCTTAGCACTGCTTTCAACGTGTCCCATGAATGTGGGTATGTTGTGTCTTCATTCTAATTCAATTCTAGGAGGCTTTTAATTTCTTTCTTTCTTTGTTCCTTGACCCAGGAATGGTGCAATTGTGCATTGTTCAATTTACATAAGTTTTTATGGTTTATACAATTTATGTTGTTGTTGAATTCTAAATATAAAGCATGGAGATCTGGTAAGATATAGGAGGTTATTCTAAGTTTTTGTACCTATTGGGTTTATTATATTACCCAGTATGTGGTTGATTTTAAATAAGGTTCCATGTCACACTAGGAAGAAGGTGTATTCCTTTGTATTTGGATGTAATGATCTATAAATGTCTTTTAACCCATTTGGGTCATAACTTCTGTTAGTTCCTTTATTTCTTTGTCAAGCATTTGTCTGGTGGACCCATCTAATGTTGAAAGTGGGCTGTTGAAATCACCTACTATAAGTGTGTGAGGGTGTATATGAAATTTGAGTTTCAGTAATGTTTCTTTTACAAATCTGGGTACCTTTGTATTTAGGGCAAAGATGTACAGATTTGTGAGTTGTCTTGATTGATTTCTCCTGTGATGAATAAGAAAAGATTTTCTTTGTCTCTTTTGATTGATTGTAGTTTAAAGTCTAATTTGTTAGATATAAGAATTACTACACATGCTTGATTCTTGGGTCCATTTGATTAGAAAGTCTTTGCCCAACTGTTAACTCTGAGGTGGTATATATTTTTGAAGTTGAGGTGTGTTTCTTGTATGCAGCAGAAGAATGGATCTGTCTTTCTATTCATTATGTTAGCTTGTGTCTTTTTATAGGTGAGTCATAACCATTGATTGTTAATTCTTGTTTGTTTTGGATTTGTTGTTGTTGCTGATTTTATGTGTGGAATTCTTCCCCACTTTTCTTTTGGCTGTTGATAAAGTGGAAATATCTATTGCCTATGTTTTTGTGGGTATAGTTGACTTCTTTGTGTTGAAATTCTCCTCACAGACCTTTATGTAGGACTGAATTAGTTGATAAGCATTGTTTTAGTATGGTTTTAGCATGGAATAGCTTGGTTTCTCCATTGCTGGTATAGTAGTCTGGGCTGGCATCCATGGTCTCTTAGTGTTGGTATAACTTCTATTCAGGGTCTTCTGGCCTTCAGAGATTCCATGGAGAAGTCAAGTGTAATTCTGATAGGTTTGTCTTTATATGTTACTTCACCTTTTTTTCTTTTTTACTCTTAATATTCTTTCTTTATTTTATATGTTTGGTGTTTTGCTTTTTATGTGGCAAGGGGACTTTATTTTTGGTCCATTCTAGTAGGTGTTCTGTAAGCTTCTTATACTTTCATCGGCTTGTCCCTCTTTAGGTTGGGAAAGTTTTCTTCTATGATTTTGTTGAATATGTTTTTTTTTGCACCTTTGACCTTCTTCTATACCTATTATTCTTAGCTTTGGCCTTTTCTTGGTATCCCTTATTTACTGAATATTTTATGTTAGGAAATTGTTGGACTTAAGATTTTCTTTGGTTGATGAATGTGTTTCTCTTAGGGTATATTCAATGCCTGAGATTCTCTTTTCCATATCTTGTATTCTGTTAGTTATGCTTGCCTCTGCAGTTCCTGGTGGTTTACTCAGCTTTCTAATTTCAGCATTCTCTCAGACTGTGTTTTTTATTGTCTCTATTTCAGCTTTCAAGCCTTTCACTATTTGAATTGTTTCTTGCAATTTTCGGTTTGTCTTTTTTCTCATTTTTTGAAGGTTTTTCTCATTTCCTTCATTAGGGTGTTGATCATCTTCATGCAGTTGTTGTTAGGGTCATTCTGTTCTGCTTCATCTATGTTGGGAAGTTCAGGTCTTGCTGGTGTTTGAGTACCTAGACTCTGGTGGCATCATATTGATTTTTCTATTGTTGACTATGTTCTTATACTGTAGTCTACACATACCTTCTTCCAGTGAATACTAGTGGGTTCTCTCCCTCTTCTGGTGGGTATGGGAAAAAGGTTCTCTTGGGGTGTGTGCCAGCAGGTCCAATACTCTGATGCTCTCTTCCAGTGGGTGGTGATGGGATTAGGGTGCTGTCAGACTCTGAATGGGCTGGTCTGATGGTATAGGTTACCCCATGTACAGTCCCCAGTACTCTGGAGGCTCTGAGCAGGACACTAGAAGGTGGGCTCCTCCTGTGTGTGGAGGCAGGAGCAGGATGCTAGCAGACTCTGGAAGGGTAGGTCCACTGGTTTAGGCTCTGCTGTGTGTGTACAAGCCCCAGGCCTCATGAGGTGCTGAGAAGGACACCCAGAAGGTGAGTCAGAAACTGGCTCAAGCTTACTTCCTCCTGTAGTTGGAGGTGGGAATAGGGCGCTGGCATATTCTGGATGGGTGGTCTGCTGGGACAGGTTCCCCTGCACACAGCTGTCCCCAGTTCTCAGGAGGTTCCAATCAAGGCACCTGAATGTGGGCTCCTCCCCTGGATCCTTATTAAAACCTTTTCAATTCTACTAATTATTGTTTGTCTATATGATGAGGAGAGATGCATTTGTGTGACAATGCATGAATGCAGATATCAGAGGACAACTTTGTGTTATCATCTTTATGTGGCTTTCAAGAATCAAACTCATTTGTCAAGCATTCATCGCAATCACTTCACTCATGGAGGAATCTGGCTACATGCCTATTATTTGCAATTTTCTCACTTTGTTTGAACTAAATGTTGTTCTCTGAAACAAAATATCTTGAAGCTTTATATTTTCAGATTGCTGTATTTCTGCCAACTATGTAATATTATAAAAATTGTCTTTTCACATTTCAACATAGAATCATGTAATTAGACTGTAATGATTTTGCTTTGAGACCAGGAAATGAAACAAAGGGTGAGTTGCAGGGGCCAGTGAACATAAAGTAGCTCTCAATGTATGTATCAGTTGGGGTACCATTTATAAATGTTCATGGCTACTCATCTGGTTTACATTAATGTTTTTCATTTTTCCTGTCACCAGTGATTGTATATTAAAAATTAGAGTGTGTTTTGGAGCCAGTCATAAAGGCAAAAAGCCAAAAATTTGTAGTGGCTAAGTTTTGATTGCAGAGGTTACTTTACCTGGCAATCATTCCCAGTAAACACTTTGACCAGCTGGTCTAAGTCACCTTTATCTGTCACTTTCTGGAAGTGGGAGAGGAAGTGGCTCATTAAATCATAGGCATAATTTAAAACATTTTGTCCTTAGAAAAATTTAGAATTTGTTATATTGGGAGCCAATCTACATCATTTTATTTTCTAACTCAGGTATTGGGTAGAGAGTTTACGTTTATAGAATTTTAATTAAGATGATATAAATTATACTTTCAGATAAAAGATACAGTGATGTATCCTATAATAACATATTAGTCTCCTTATGGGTGGGTAGACTTATAAGATTAATATGAAGCTGAAAATACCTAATGCCTTGTAATACTGCCATCAAAAATCATTGCTCACTTTTATGTTTATGTGGATTTAAGCAAAAACATAATACTGTGATTATATAAAAGTTTGAAATGTGTAATTATATATGTGACTAGTCTCCTTAGATTATAATAGTCTATGATTCTTGCACACTGATGAAATCATGTAACATATTTCTCAAACACAGCTTCTCCTATTGTTAAGCTGTATAAGATTTATGCCAAAGTACGAGAATAATATGTAAATTCTTAACTATTGGTAAGTTTTAAAGGCCACAATTATAGTACCACTAAGTTAATCATGAAATCTATACTTGTATGTATCCAGATTCACATGTTGACATTGCAACCCCTATTACAGTATAATGTATCAAGAGATATTATGTGTGGAGGTAACTGGGTCATAGGGTAGAGTCTTCAAGAATGGGGCCAATATCCTTTGATGTTTTATTTTGTTTCATTTTATACTTGCATGTGTGTGGTACCTATGAGTGTGACACATGAACATGAGTCAAATGCATCCAGTATGAAACCAAGAGAAGGACAGTGGGTATGTATCTCCATTGCCTTCTACCTTTTGGTCTTGAGATAGGGTTTCTTCAAAATTTATTCAGCAAGCTATATCCTGAAATCTTCAGCTTGTAATGCTAAAGTTATGGGCATGTGCAGCCATGTTTGCCTTTTTTTCTTCACAGTCTATAAATTCAAACTCAAGTTCTCAAGCTTGCACAGTAAGCCATTTTAGCTCAGGACATATCTCTTCAGACCCAATATGGCACTTTTAATGAGAGAGATTGTTTTCTCTCACTTACTATGTTTATGTGAGGACATCCTACAAGGTCTACTTCTTTAAAGACAGAAGAAAGTCCTCATTAGACACAATAAGTCTTGGTCTAGGATATCCTATCATAAAGTAATATAAGAAACTATTTTCTATAGTTTAATTATCTTTAGGCTGCTTAATTATTTTCTGTTGTTATTCTATTATAATGGTTCCAATGGACAGAGGTAAGACTCTAGAAGGCACAAATTATAATAAAAAACAATTAGAACTTTTGCTAAATTCTAAGGGAATAATTACCTTGTTCCTGACTAAGAGTAGAAATCTGCATATACTATAGGAAACCCAAATTTGTTGTGGGAGAATGGTTTGAAACAGAAGAGCCAAGAGGTAATGTCAGCTTGTCTTTAAAAATGTACCTCAGGGCTTTAAATAAAGAGAAGCAGGAAAAGAGATACCATAATAGAGGAAGCCATTATATTCAAGAGAAATCTGGCACTAGGGAAATTTCCAGATATCTAGAAGGATGACCCCAATTAACAATCTAAGCCCCATGCCCATCCTCAATATTGAGATTGATGACAACCTTATATGCCATTCTAGAGCATTCATTCAGTAGCTGATGGAAGCAAAACAGACACCCACAGCTAAACAATGAGCTGAACTCTTGGAGTCCAGTTGCAGACAGAGAGGAGTGATGAGCAATGGTGTCAAGAACAAGCTAGAGAAACCCACAGAAACTGCTGATCTGAACAAGGAGGAGCTCATGGACTCTATTCTGATAGCGGGGAAACCAGCATAGGACCAACCCAGATTCTCTGAATGTGGTGTTAGCTGGGAGGACTGCAGTGTATTGCAACTTTGATAATGGATCAGTATTTATCTCTATTATAAGAATAGACTTTGGGAGTCCATTCTGCATAGGGGGATACTCCTTCAGCCTAGACACATGGGGAAGGGCCTGGGCCATGCTCCAAATGATATGACAAACTTTGAAGACTCTCCATAGAGGGCCTCACCCTCCCTGGGGAGAAGATAGCAGATGGGATGGAGGTTGGTGTGGGGAACAAAGGAGGATGACAGGAGGGGGTTACAGGAGGGTATGGAAACTGAGACTGCCACATAAAACAAGCTTGCTGCAAACTTAAATTAAAAAAAATTCTCAAATGGAAAGAAAAATATAGATGTGTTGGATTAGTTTTTATTTGAAAGGGGGTTGTATGGAAAGAGACACATTTTCTCATGGGCCAACACTAAGAGAAACAGAGTATCTGTAAAATAGGCATCCAAACTTATCTAAAGAGGTAATGAGCCTCTATTTAGTCTCCCTGATGAGCAACTTAGAAGATATGAACATAAAGAGTTTATACTCCTTACCCAGTGTGAATTTTAGTCAAAGTAAAGGGAAGTATGCAAACCTAACAGTTCAATGACAACTCAGGGGAAGGAATTGTAAATGTTGTAAAATTGGTTATTTTTGGTAGAGATGAAAGCTAAAGTGACTCTATATCAATGGACTACTTCAACAATCTATAAAGACTTCCTAAGTCCTGGTTGTTCCTTCCATTTATAAAATTGCCTAGTTTTCAAAGGTAGTTAAGTCAGTTGAAGAAAGTAATGCAAGTGAATCATTTCACAAACCTCATGTTAATATCTCTTTAAGAGATCATTGTGATATGTAGAACTAAATTAACTGAAGGAAACTTGGAATAGGGTCTTCTTTCTTGGAATGAGTTTATTCTTGATTATTTGAAAATGCTTTGTCCTTTAAAGTTTCTGAATTTTTGTAGAACATGCATTTTCTAATGTTGTTGCTTGCTGCTACAAAATGTAATAACAATAAAATTAGGTTTAGTTTTTCTATGTTCCAAATTTACCTTATAGATAATCTGATTAATAATAATAACCAAACAAATGAGCAACAAAGACAAAAATTAGTTTTTATTAAAGACTGACATATACTATGATAGACAGTCTTATTCTGAGTCATGCAATGATATTCAAAATACTAACATATATTTGTTACATTCACTGATTATCTCAAGATAATCCTATAAATTAATTGTACTTAAACGTGTACAAGCACAACTACTTATCAAAAGATGTGTTGCAGTTGTTTCTGTATCAAGATGGGCTGAATCAGACCACCATCATCCTGATAGTTTTGTCATGCCTATTGAGGACCAGTTTGTTTCTTATGCTTAATGAATGGAAGCTATCTTACTTTTTAATCTCCTCTGAACTAGAAATTTTGTTTTTTTGTTTTGTCCTATCATTATCTTGAAGAGAAATATGGATGCTCAGGTTCTCCTTAGTATGAGACTGTATAGACATCTGGTCACATGCTATACTTGTCTGCAAAATTCGTCATTTCAGGCAGCTTAATTTTTCTCTTTTAGTGCCTAAGATGTCATTACCCTGCTTGCTCAAATGGGACAAGAATTGCTTATCAAAAAAGACAATTATCATGTTTCATTTTGAGTCTCAGGAAACCTGCCAAGAGTGGCAGCTTATGCATTGCATGAAGAAAGGAAATCTTAACTCAAGAGGAAAGCTATTCTTATTTTTGAATGTCTCTATTTTTCTCTTTACCAGAGAACCACACTACTGAATTCTTAACATCTCGGCTGTCTTTTCTCATTTGTTTTCTTTTTTGGCATCTATATCTATATTTAGGGGTAGATATACTCTCACACATCTTTGAGGTATGATGTTTATAGGAGTAGCAAATGCATAAAGCTCACTAATTGAATATAATGTGGATTCAGACAAAGGGATTCATGAAGTCCTGGAAGCATTTCCCTTAGTAGCAGGTGCATACTATATGATTAATAGAAAATGTGACTATAAGGAAGCGGATTGTGGCTGGAGCCACCACCTTTCTGACTCATTGGAGGTTGCATCTGTATCTTGTAACTTAACTAGGATTGAATTCTTTTCAAATAAACTGGAGGTTTTTTAAAATATGAGATTTGCTATAAAAGCTGGAATTTAATGTGAGTCTAGGATAACAAGTAAAATAAAATTGTTTTAATATATTTTAGTGTGAATCTCACATGATGCTTTCATCAACTGAAAAACAGCAAATAGAACAGCTATGATTGAAAAACATGGAGTGCTGGAAATTCATCCTCATTTCAGAATGTGACTTCCCATGTGGCTCCAGAGGTTTGCATTGAAGCACCAAGCATCCAATCCCCTCCTGTTCTGAAGGGTTGTGAGTTTGATTTTGAGACTGTTTGTTTAATTAGGTTCTCTTCTTTAGGCAGTGTGGTAGCTTGAATAAGAATGGCTCCTGTAGGCTCATATGCATAATTAGTTAGTCATCAGGGAGTAGAACAATTTGAAAAGATTAGTAGTTGTGGTCTTTTGAATGTGGTCTTGTAGAAGGAAATGTGTAACTCAGGTGAGGTTTGAGGTTTCAAAAGCCCACACCAAGTCTTCCCCCCTTCTTCATCCTACCCTCCTTTCTTATGAATAATAATGAAGTTCTTAGTTGTTTCTCCAGTACCATGCCTGTCTGTAGACAGTCTCTTTCTATCCTGCTCTGATAACATAGTAACCCTTTGAGACAGTAAATACTAAAATACTGCAAGTTGAGACTAAAACTCTCTTGCAGTAGATAAGGATGCCTTTATAAGGAAAGGCATTATTGATAAGGAGGGGCTTCCAGAAGAGTGTTATACTAAGAGGTGTCAGGGAAGAGTTAGATGTAGATAAGAGGACTGATAACTCAAAACAAAAATACAAATCTGAGGGATGAAAGTTAGAACTATAAATATACTAAAAGCAGAAAGCAGTACATGAAGATTTTTTTTTATATTTAAGAGGAATTAGTTTACTCCCCATAAAAGGGAAAAGATAATCCCCAAACAAAAGGGATTTCTAGTGAATGGCTGGAAAACACAAACTCATATTTCTTGTGGTGATTCACAGCTCCAGTGAAAATAGTATGGGAGTTCCTAGAGTACTAGAAGTAAACTGTTTTAATGACCCACAAACCCCATCTCAGTATCTATATCCAATGGAAAGAAAATAATTTTGTTGAAGAGACAGCTGCACCACATGTTTTCCAAGACATGGTGTTATTCTCATACCTGTTAGCAGAGAATAAATAAAGAAAATGTGGAACATATGCACATAGAATATTATTCAGTCCCTTGAAAGAATAAAATGATATGATGTAGTAAAAAAATTGGGTACAACTGGGAGATACTATATAAGATAAACCAGATACATACAGATGAATATTTTATGTTCTTCTTCACATGAAGATGGTAGAAACAAATTGATCTAAATAGGAAATAGTAATTACTAAAAGTTGGGAAGGGGAATTATGGGCTGTGACAGTGACCCAAATAGCAGGAAGCAGTTTAGAGAAAATAAAACCAAGAATCACAAATGTTGTTTATAAATGATTGTTTTCATTTAAGTTGGGTTGGATATAAACAGCTAAGGATCACAACCAATCTCTTTCTTTAGAAAAAAGGGAATATGATCTCGAAATGAATACTTTACATTGGTATAGGTTTTGCCATATAAATATATATTTCTACTCTTGTTTAGCCATTGTGTTTATATAGCTCTTTTTAAAAGGTAATGTATAATTAAGTAAAGATTATAGATATTTACGTATAATAGTTAAAACTTATAGTTAGGTTAGTTAGGAGTTTTAGATAGAGATACACTTCAAATGGATAGCCATTCTTTAAAAAATTCAAAGAATATGGCATTTCAAAGTATTTATGGTTTTTCATGATAGTGAGACACAACTGCTCCTAGTAAAACCAAATACCTCAGAGAGGAAGATGGGCATCAAAGAAACTCATTATTGAGTTTGCCTTCGACGTGGCAAGACAAAGCATTTGGGCAAAACCTGCTTTTTCCTTGACTGTTGACTGTATGTTGTATAAAGTGAACATGCAGGACCTGCAGGAAAGTGACTGCTGAAACAAGATGGGACAGTCTTGCAGGGTTCCTATTTGATGGAAAGGTCTGTCAGATATTCTGCAAGACACAGAGAAAAGTAACTGACAAACTGCCAATACAGGTGGACAGCTTAAAATTTCCTACTTCACCATGAAGTTTGTCACACACATCATGGCCTATGAACTGAAGATAGATGCTCCAACATTACAGAACAAATTTGGATGACTGTCCAGGCAGCACAATGCCTCTGTCAATTCTAGAGTTTACATATCTTTTTGAGGTCTTTAATGGAGTTGAAGATAGATAGTTATGGTTACTGTTTCATTAGTTATGATAAAAGATAAGTTACATATGAGATTGCAGACTCACAAAGATAGGATAGATGATAGAATTTTTTCTTTAAATCTTGCTAAATGTTAATGAACTAAATATTGTAACTATATTTCTTAATAAATGTTTTGATATTTATAATTTGACTATGTTAAAGTTAAAATCTTTCTTTTTATTTAGACAGAAAAGAAGAGGCGATGGGAGAATTTATTCTGTATATGTTATTATGTATTTTGTTTGATGATTAAAACACTAATTGGCCAAGCAGGAAGATAGGTGGGCCTATGGGAGAAGAGCTGACATTGAAGTCTGAGGAGGTGTGTCAATACTGCAGCATGCTCAAATACATATTCATTGACTCCCTATACATTCTCTGGTTTTGTCTGTTGGACCATGCCACATTTGAAGAATCTACAGATTTTTGTGTGTAACAGCAATGAAAACTAATGCCTTTGTGTTTCAGGAATTGGGGCAGTGGGCAAGAGAACAATTCCATTTCTGCTTTGTTTCTTTGGCTCTTTCATGTAAAAGTTTTCATTGCTGTTACACATGCTGCAGTATTGACACATGTGTTACATGTACTGATTCTTCCCATTTCAAAACAAATCAGAACATGAAAGCTCAAATGACTTCACAACTTATAGCTAGTAAATAACAAACTCATGATTCAATTTTCTGTATTTACAATTCCAAGTTGTTTTCACTGCCTCACACTGCTTTCTTGTCTTGTTCTTAAATAATCACTGAGATGTGGAACAACAGGAATGTTTGAATTGCATTGTCTTTAATATATAAAAAGTATGAAAAATTAAAGAATCATGTTTTTTTATTTATACAAAGACTTTCTTTTTTTCAGTGAAAACAAACATTTATAAACAATATTTGGGAATTTGGGCATCATTCTTTCCAAACGGCTTCCAGCTGGTATGGGGCGGTGTCATGGGGGAATCCTAAGAGTAAGCATAAATCCTGGATGTAGTGGTCTGCAAGGCTGTATTGTCCCATTAACATTGCATCAGACGGTCTTGCTCTATCAAACCACATTAGTCTGGAAGGAATTCTCAACTTTTTATTTTCTGTGGAAACAAAATTAGAAATCCTTTTCCCCAGTAACTTGTCCTTAGGCTTAAATTTTGAAGTAAAAGCATTTTAAATATGTATATATTGAATTAATCCAACAGCATTTGTTTTTTATTATCCTTCTTTTTTATTAATAATATAATTTTAAAATATTACATGTGGATCCATTTCCGTTCCCTTCCAACTTTCAAGACTCCCTCTCTCCCTCCCTCCCTCTTACCCTCTTTCCCCTGTGACATGCACCCTGGCCACCCTCCCCCTCCCATCCCCCCACCCCCATTCCACTTGTAGGACTTTGCTATCCAGGTTGGGTCATGAAAATCTGTCAAGTCATTTGAAGAAGAGACTAGGACTACTCTCCTGTCTCTAGGCAAAGGGGGTATCCCTCCATGGGGGATGTGTCCACAAGGTCCTTTTGTGCACCATGAATAGATCCTGTTTCTTCTGAGGACACCCAGACTGCTCAGTCCTTCTAGCTGAGACCCATATTCAAGGGGTCTAAGTCAGTCCCATGCTGGGTTCCTAGCCATTTTTCTGGGAGGTCCATTATCTCGTCCTTGTTTGGGTGAGCTGTATTTGTGTGTTTCTGCAATCTGGTCTTGTATCCTGTCTTTGCACCTGGTTTCTAGTTCGACTCAGTGTTTGGTTATGGGTGTTTGCTTCTGTTTACAGCAGGTACTAGATGAGGGCTCCAGGATAGTGGATTATTTAGTTGATGATCTCACTATCAGGGAAGGGCATTTATGGTAGCCTTTCCATGGTTGCTTGAATTAATAGTTGGAGTCAGTCTTGTAGTTCTCAAAACCTTTCGTTAGGTTCAGTTTTCTCTTCAAGCCAATAATGGCTCCCTCTTTTATGTCCCCCACTTTTTCACCCAGACTCAATTTATCTAGTCACATGTGTTTTTCTCTTCTCCCTTTCTCTTTCTTCTAGTTCTCTCTCCATTCACTGCCCTAACCCCCATTTCCCATGTGCTCTATGGGACTTGTCCCTTCTCCCTTTTGTAAGGGACCATATATGAATCTCTTCATCTGGTGGTGTGTATTATAGGCTGGTGATCTTTTGCTCTATATTTAAAATCCATATATGAGCGAGTACATACACTGTTCCTCTTTTTATGACCGGGTTACCTCATTCAGGATGGTTTCTTCAAGTTCTATCCACTTGACTGCAAATGTCAAGATTCCCTTATTTTTTTCTGCAGAGTAGTATTCCATTTTGTAGATGTGCCACATCTTCTTTATCCATTCTTCAGTTGAGGGGCATCTAGGTTGCTTCCAGGTTCTTGCCATTACAAATAATGCTGCTATGAACATAGTTGAACACATGTCTTTGTTGCAAGGATGTGAGTCATTTGGGTATATACCTAAGAGTGCCATTGCTCAGTCCTGTGGTAAGCTAATTTCCATTTTTCTGAGGAACCGCCATACTGATCTCCAAAATGGCTGTACGAGTTTGCACTTCCATGAGCAGTAGAGGAGTGTTCCCCTTTCTCAACATCCTCTCCAGCATACGTTGTCATTGGTGTTTCTAATTTTAGCCATTCTAGCAGGAGTAAGATGGTATCTCAAAGATGTTTTCATTTGCATTTCCCTGATAGTTAAGGATGTTGAACATTTTCTTAAGTGTCTTTCAGCCTCTTTGATTTCCTCTATTGAGAATTCTTTCTTCACTTGTGTACCCCATGTTTTAATAGGGATATTTGGTGTTTTGTTGACTAGTTTCTTGAGTTCTTTGTATATTTTGGAGATCAGCCCTTTGTCAGATGTAGGATTTGTAAAATTTTTTTCCAGTTTGTGGGCTGCCATTAGGTCTTGTCATCTGTGTCCTTTGCCTTACAGAAGCTTCTAAGTTTGAGGAGGTCCAACTTATTAATTGTTGATCTTAGTGTCTGTGCTACTGGAGCTATGTTCAGGAAGCGTTCTCCTATACCAATTTGTTCAAGGGTACCTCCTACTTTCTCTTCTAAGAGGTTCAGTGTGGCTGGATTTATGTTGAGGTCTTTGATCCATTTGGTCTTGAATTTTGTGTGTGGCAATAGACATTGGTCTATCTGCAGTATTCTACACACCATCATCAAATTGTGTCAGTACCATTTGTTGAAGATGCTTTCCTCCCCTCCCATTGTATGTTTTTAGCTATTTTGTCAAAAATCAGGTGTTCATAGGTGTGTGGATTAATATCAGGATTTTTTATTCGATTCCATTGGTCTACCTGTCTACTTTTGTGCCAATACCAGGCTGTTTTCAGAACTATAGCTCTGTAGTAGAGCTTAAAGTCAGGGATGGTGATGCCTCCTGAAGTTCTTTTATCGTACAGGGTAGTTTTGGCTATGCTGGGTCTTTTTCAATACAAAGTTGATTATTATCCTTTCAAGGTCAGTGAAGAACTGTGCTGGAATTTTAATGGGGATAGCATTGAATCTGTTGATTGCTTTCGGAAATATTGCCATTTTTACTATATTTATCCTTCAAATCCAAGAGCATGGGAGATCTTTCCATTTTCTTGTATTTTCTTAATTTCTTTCTTTTAAGACACAGAGTTCTTATTGTATAGGTCATATGTTTGGTAAGCATTACCCCGAGATATTTTATGTTGTTTGTGGCTATTGTAAAGGGTGATCTTTGTCTATTTCTTTCTCAGCCTCCTTGTTATCTGAATAAAGTAGGGCTACTGATTTTTTTTTTAGTTTATCATGTATCCTGATATTATGCTGAAGGTACATCAGCTATAGGAGTTCCCTTGTAGAATTTATTGGGTCGCTTATATAAACAATCATATCATCTGCAAATAGAAACAGTTTAACTTCTTCCTTTCTAATTTGGATCCCCTTGATCTCCTTTTGTTGTCTTATATCTTTAGCTAGAACTTCAAGTACAATATTGAATAGATATGGAGAGAGAGGACAGCCTTGTCTTGTTCTTGATTCTGGAGGAATTGCCTTAAGCTTCTCTCCATTCAGATTGATGTTGGCTTTTGGTTTACTGTATATTGCTTTTATTATGTTGAGGTATGTTCCTGTTATCCCATATCTCTCCAAGACCTTTATCATGAAAGGGTGTTGAATTTTGTGAAAGGCTTTTACAGCATCTGGGCAGATGATCATATGGTTTTTCTTTTTCAGTTTGCTTATATGGTGGATCACGTTGATAAATTTTCATATGTTAAACCATCCTTGCAACCCATCAATGAAGCCTACTTGGTTATGTTGGATGATTTCTCTGATATATTCATGGATTCAGTTTGCCAGTATTTTATTGAGTATTTTTGCATTGATGTTCAATGGGGATATTGGTCTGTAGTTTTCTTTCTTAGTTGTATCTTTGTGAGGCTTGTGTACCAAGGTGATTGTGGCCTCTTAGAGTTTGGTAGTGTGCCTTCTGTCTCTATTGTGTGGAACAATTTGAGGAATTAGCTCTTCCTTGAATTTCTGGTAGAATTCTGCATTGAAGCCATCTGGACCTGGGCTTTTTATGGTTGTAAGGCTTTTGATGACTCTTTTGATTTTATTTGGGGTTATAGGTCTATTTACATTGTTTGTCTGTCCTTGGTTTTTTGGTGAGTGATAGTTATCCACAAATTTGTCCATTTACTTTGAATTTTTATATTTTGTAGAGTACAGGTTTTCGAAGTATGATCTGAAAGTTGTCGGGATTTCCTCTGTGTCCATTGTTACATCCCTCTTTTTATTCCTGTTTTTGTTAATTTGCATGATCTCTCTCTGCTTTTTCGTTAGTTTGGATAAAGGTGTGTCTAGTTGATTTTCTTGAAAAACCAACTCTTTGTTGAATTGATTTTTTTGTATTGTTTTCCTGGTTTCTATTTTATTGATTTCAGACCTCAAATTGATTATTTCCTGGCATCTACTCCTCCGGGGTGTTTTTGCTTCTTTTTGTTGTAAGCCTTTCAGTTGTGGTGTTAATTCTCTAATGTGACTATCCTCTGTTTTCTTTGTATGGGCACTCAGTGCAATGAACTTCCCTCGTAACACTGCTTTCAAGGTGTCCCATAAGTTTGGACATGCCGTGTCCTCATTCTCATTGAAATTTTAGAAGTCCTTAAGTTCTTTCTTTATTTCTTCTTTGACCCATGTGGTGCAATTACCCATTGTTCAGTTTCCATGAGTTTGTAGGTTTCTGCGATTTGTGTTGTTGTTGAATTCCAGTTTTAAAGCATGGTGGTCTGATAAGATACAGGGGACTATTCGAATTCTTTTGCATCTGTTGAGGTTTGTTATGCCACCTAGTATGTGGTAGATTTTAGAGAAGATTCCATGTGGAGCAGGGAAGATGGTATATTCTTTTGTGTTTGGATGGAATGTTCTATAGATATCTGTTAAACCCAGTTGAGACATAACTTCTGTTAGTTTATTTGTTTATTCATTGAGTTTCTGATTGGTCGTCCTGTCTAGTGATAAGAATGGTGTATAGAAGTCTCCCACTATAAGTGTGTGAGGTTTTGTGTGAGCTTTGACTTTTAGTAGTGTTTTTTTATTATTTTTTTTTAATTTTATTTTTTTACTAATGTGGGTGCCTTTGTATTTGGGGAATAGATGTTCAGCATAGAGACATTTTGTTGATAGATTTCTCCTGAGATGAATATGAAATGACCATGTTCATCTCTTTTGATTAATTTTGGTTTGAAGTCTATCTTGTTATATATTAGGATAGCCACACCTGCTTGCTTCTTGGGTCCATTTGATTGGAAGATCTTTTTCCAGCCCCTTACGCTGAGGCAATGTCCATCTTTGTAGCTTAGGTTTGTTTCTTGTATGCAGCAGAAGGATGAATTCTGCCTTTGTATCCATTCTGTTAGCCTGTGTCTTTTTATAGGCAAGTTTAGACCATTAATGTTGAGGGAGAGTAAGGACCATTGATTGTTAATGTTTGTTTGTTTATTTTAGATTTGCTTTTGGCAGCGGTATTGTGAATTTATTTGTCCTTCTTTACCCTTGGTTTCTGGAGAAGTGGGATTATCTGTTGCCCAAGTCTTTGTGAGTATAGTAAACTTCTTTGGGTTGGAGTTTTCCTTCCAAAACTTTCTGTAGGGCTGGATTCATACATACGTATTGTGAAAATCTAGCTTTGTCATTAAATATCTTGTTTTCTCTATCTATAGTGATTGAGGGTTTTGCTGGGTATAGCAGCCTGGGCTGGCATCCGTGGACTCTTAGTACTTGTAGGACATCTATCCAGGCCCTTCTGGCCTTTGTGGTTTCCATGGAGAAGTCAGGCATAATTTTGATAGGTCTGCCTTTATATGTTACCTGTCTTTTTTCTTTTGCTGCTCTTAATAGTCTTTCTTTATTCTGTATGTTAAGTGTTTTATTATTATATGTTGAGGGGTCTTTTTTCTTTCATCCAGTCTATTTGGTGTTCAGTATGCTTCTTGTACTTTCATTGCCCTGTCCTTCTGATTGTGAAAGTTTTCCTTGATGATTTTGTTGAATATATTTTCGGCCCCTTTGAGCTGGGCTTCCTCACCTTCCTCTATGCCTATTATTCTTAGGTTTGGCCTTTTCAAAGTGTCCCACATTTCCTGAATGTTAAGGAAATGTGTTAAGGATTTGTTGGATTTACAATTTTCTTTGGTCGATGAACCTGTTTCCTCTAGTTTATCTTCAGCCCCTGAGATTCTCTCTTCCATTTCTTTGATTCTGTTGGTTATGTTTGTGTCTGCAGTTCCTGATCGTTTGTCCAGTTTTTCTATTTGCAATATTCCTTCGGTTTGTGTTTTCTTTATTGTCTCCATATCCGTTTTCAAGTCTTGAACCTGTTCAATTGTTTTTTCTTGGCTTTCTGTACATTCTTTAAGAATTTTATTCATTTCTTCCAATTTTTTATTTGTTTTGTCTTCCATTTCTTTAATGGGTTTTCTCACATCTTCTTTGATGTGAGATCATTGTTATGATGATAATTTTTAGGTCGTTCTCTTCTGATTCATTTGTTTTGTTGTGTTCTGTTCTAGTTGGTGTAGTTTCCCTAGATTCTGGTGGTGTTATGCTTGTCTTTCTGATGTTAGGTGTTTTCTTGTATTGACGACTTCCCATAGCTTCTTCCAGTAGGTGTTGGTGGGGTTTCTCCCTATCTATAGATTTAGGTGGGTCAGAGGTTCAACGTCTGTAGTTCTGGGTGGTCCAAGCTCTTTAGGAGATCTCTCCGGTAGGCAGGGGTCTTTTGATGGGGGTCAAAGATGAGGCTCCAACAGAGGTGAGCTGAGGCCTCTTTGGCAGAGGCTAGCCCGCAGGATGTTTCCTCAGGGATATTCTGGTCTAGCTCTACCCAAGGTCTCTAGCCAAGGTCTGGTGTTGGGAGACAGAGGATGGTCTGATTCTCAGGATGTTACTGCTCTGATAGGTGGGTCTACTTGGCACTCTCCAGCTCAGTAGGGCCTCTTTAGCAGAGGTCCTGTGATGTGATGGGAATCAAGGATCCAGCCCGCAGGAACTCAGGATGGACCTTCAGAGTTAGACGGATCTTTGGGAGGGGTCCAGTACTCCAGTAGAAGACCAGTGGTGGGGGCCAGAGACCAGGCAGGTGGAAATTATGGGTGGCCCCATGTTTCCACCAATAGGCCAGTCTATTGTGCTCAGATGTGCTCCAGGAATTTCCCTGAAGGTGACTGGATTGTTGGCTCCACCCTCTGGCTCAGTGCTCTCTCAAAGCCATGGGACAGTGGGCAGGATAGAGAAGAGCATAGGGGGAGGATAGGCTCTGGGTGGGGGTGGATGGGGGTATATTGGAGCTCCAACAGCACTCTAGGTGGTGACAGGACAGGGTGGGGACAGGGGAAGCGAAATCCAGGACCCACCTTGGGATTTCCTAGGGAGGGTGTAGGGGAGAATCTGCTGCCCCAGGGTGATTAGACCCAAACTCACATGTATCATAGGCCTGGTGACAGGGACAAAGGCTGGGCTGATACTCAGGATGTTTCTGCACCAATAGGCGGATCTAGTTGGCAGTCTCCAGGTGAGTAGTGCCTCTTTAGCATTGGTCCTGCGATGGGGGTCAAGGATCCAGCCCCCAAGAACTCAGGGTTGACCTGGTAAGATAGGTAGATCTCTGGGTGGGGCCCAGAACTCCAGTAGAAGACCAGTGGTTGGGGTCAGAGACCAGGTAGGTGGAAATCACGGGTGGTCCCCCACAGATAGGCAGGTCTATTGTGCTCAGATAGACTCCAAGCATTTCTGGGAAGATTGCTGGATTATTGGTTCTACTCTCTCAAGAATCACGTTTTAGAAGAATTTTAATAACACAGGAAGTAGGCATTGAATTTAAATTCCAAGGATTTTTAAGCTTTAAATTGCAAACTTGAGCTTATATATTCCCTTGTATATATTATTGATCCTTCGTCCTAATTGGTAGGATTATCTTGTAAATTCATGAGTTTTGTAATGTTCTTTGCATTGGACATTTCCTTATGAGGTACATTACTTTAGTAATTAGAGAAACTAAGAACTGTAAGTCAAGCAAATCTACTGCTATGTTGATTAGTTGATTAAATTATATTATCTAATTAATTTATGATAGCACAGCAGACTGTATTGTAATCAGAACGCCTCAAAAACACAACTGTATGAATTCACATTTGAATCTATTGATGACTGATTGTGGAATCAAGGAGAAATCTGCCTTCTCGGAGGCTCTGGTTTCTTATCTGCAAAATGGAATTAACAACCACTCTGAAGATTTTGTGAGATCATGCATATAAAGTGCTTCCCAAAGTGCACACATGGTGGTCATTCAGCAAATGTTAGTTCACTTCTATTTTATGAGTTCATAAATTTTAATTGATGAAAACTGATACAAAATACTATTAAAGACCTACAAAAACCTGATTTTAAAAGTCATTTATACTGTTGTGGAAATGTCTGATTGAAAAGTATAAAGGGGCAGTAGGGAACATGACAGCAGGAGTGTAGTGGGATATTCAATTTGTCTGCTTCTGTGGCACTGACCACACCAATTGAGGGGTGGAGCCAGAGGCGGAAGTGACCTGTGGAACTAGGTCTGAGTGGAGGCGGGGAACGCTCTCTTTCTGGGGGTACGTGGAGAGAGGAGCATCCAATTCCAACTGCTGTGTTCATCTGTCTGTGTTGTGAGTTGTTTCTTCTCTGAATAAACATCCTTTGGCCTATTTGTTTATCCTGACCCTTATTAAACTGCAATAGCCTGAGTGATCATGAAACAGAAATGAGAACACAATGCCAAGGGAGAAGATACCTATAATCTGAAACATCTTAAACTCTCCAGTAGTATTCTTCAAAATGCTTGGTGATATTCATTATTTGATTCTACTAAGATACTGGAAGCTTGTATGTTGAAAACCATCTCTACATCCTTGAGGTAATTTAGTAAATTGCATGAGCACATATATAATGTATCAAGGAACCCAGCTCATTAGGCTAATGATTTTCTTTGTGAGAGATACAGCATGATCCATATGTTTGAAAATGTTTATGTGAGCAAGTACTAGGCTTTATTTTAGCCACTTATCAGCAAAGTGCTATTACTGCCTTAGCACTCAGTAAAAACACTGTGAAATACTAAGCCAGTATTTCTAGGCACCTGCCATGTGACAGGAAGAGCGTTTAGGCTATCAACACAATGTTCATTGCACCTAGTCTAGATTTAGTGATACATCTACTCAGGTAGATAATGATCACACATGTGATGGTTCTCTAATTAGAATATCTAATTTTCTGCAATAGTTCTTTAACTCACATTATCAGAAAATAGAGAGATGAATATAGAAAAAAATACCTTTTTGCTTCTTTAAAAAGTATCTAGTGTCAAAACACAGCAGCTGTGGGAATGAGAGTCAAGGTGAAGTAATAGGTTTCTCTTAGTGGAATTCATAATGCAAAGTGAGTAAACATACTCTTTTACTCTTTTGTTTTACACATGATTGATATTTTCTGACAAAGAATTCTTTAAAATACAATGAAGTCCAGAATGGGTAATGAATCTGAGGAAATGGTGAATTTTAAGCCTGAGATTGAACTTTTAGTCACATGTCTACATGTTTAGAAGTCAGGACATTTTGCTTCCCTTGTAGTAGCTGTGTCTGTCTGTTACCATTCACAGAGAGACATTTTCATGTTTCATTAGCTTTGTGTCTGCTGGATAAAGGTATGGTGGTACTTTCTGCTTTAAACAGGTGTTTTCGTCAAGCAGATACAAGTTATTGCAAAGTTTTAACCTAAAACTAAGTGGAAAATGGATGTCGGCATTTCGTTTTCTATAATCCAAAGTAAGAATATTGAAGAGAAGATTTGAATTGCCACAATTGCAAGCTTTTCATTTCAAAATTGGTTAAATGTTATTTTTAAAATATGGCATAATTTTTTTAATTGATAGACTTGATCCCATGAAAGTAACTCAACAGAACACACTGCTCTGTTCAGTGAGATAGACAGGCCAGCTCAGGAATTGTCAGGAGGCTACATTGACGTGGGGCTGTTAGAGGAAGCAAAGGTTGATGCAAGGACTTAGTTCCACTTAGTGGGCTGAATTTTGCCTGCCAATTGCATACACAGAAAATAATACATGAAAGAGTAGACTGCCTCCATCTTACGGGAGCTGCTTTGTTTTATTCATTTTCATTTTTCTTCTTTCTGCACAGACAGGTACCAATTTCAGGCTGGTTGATAGTGAAAATGGTGACTGACTATCTTGAATGACATATTTCCCTCATGGATGGGCCTCCTGATTTATACTTGAACAATGGCTTTCTTGTGGTGGATGGAAAAACCCAGACTTAATATGATTGCAGTAGAAATGGCTAAGCTTAGGACATCTCCAGTCACTTTATTTTTCATTAAAACGGAGTTTCTAAATCTTGGATTCCTGATACATACCTGATCTGGGCACTACCTGGAATCTTGTTTTAAAAATGCTGATTTCTAGTCTCTACTATAAGTTTACCTGCTGAACCAGAACCCAAGTAGCCAAATATAATGGCTTCATATCAGGATAAGTGCAAAGCCAACAGCAAGATAGTAAAAGGAAGTGAAAGTTTTTATAACCTGTGCAAGCAAAGATAACATGGGGTTCATTTCAAAGTAATGTTCTTTCTGGAACAAAATAAGCATAGGTACTTTGTTCAGGTTACCCATAAATATTAACATAGTCATCACCCCTTTCCTGGGCATGCATAGTTTTAAAGTACATTCCAGAGCATACTCAAGCACGCTCTAGGGCTAGGAAGAACTGATGCATTCGCTCTGAATTCTAAAGGCAATAAGATTCTAGAATGACAGCTCATACCTAGGACATAGTTCCAACCAGTCTACTTATACAAATATTACTTTCATTTTAATTCCCCCTCAAAGACATACCTAGAAAATGTATATCATGTAGCCCAGGCAAGTTAACACACCTAACTAACCCTTATAATAATTGTCAAGGAGTGCTATCTCTCAACATTCCATATTTATCTCACAATCTTTGCCTAGGCTATCGATGGCTCCATAACCAGGGAGAGGTAGTGGTAAACACCTAAAGGACATGTTTTTCTTTCTCTGCCTTCCCTGTATCTACCAACAACCTGAACCTGTCACTCTATGTATAGAAATGAGTTATGGAAGACAGGAACGCCCTGCGAAGCAAGCCTGCTTCCTTCCCACTGACTGCTGTGAGCTTCTGGGGTTTTTCTGCTTATCCTCTTATTCTTACCATATTCTCCTGGGGAATATTTTAGCTCTAGATGTAATTTTATTTTGGATTTTTAGAACTTCACATGTAAATTTTATGTTTTTGTTTGAGCTTATAATCATAACTCTAAGGCAACATTAGACATATTTTAGCCAACATGCAAAATGTTTTAACAAATCCCTTGATGCCAAAGAAGATAAATAATGCATTTGCATTATATTCATTTGAGTTAGTTTAATCCAAATTGTTTTGCAAATCAGTCTATATTGCAAACAAAATAAAGAATTAGTATATTTCATGTAACTCTTTGTTGATGTATTATCAATAAAGTGTTTCAAGAAAGAAATATTATTGTGTCTCTTTAAAGTATTTCTGTTTATATTAACACCTTTCTTTATTGCTTGTGGTTACCTCCCTTTGTTATATGGCTTCCAGCTGGTACCTTCGAATTTTCCTTTCTCCAACACTTATTTCTTACCAGCTTTGTGCTGCTATTTACAATATATTGCACTCCAATGATACAGGTTCCCCAGGAGGTTATGTTACTATGTTTTTTATCCAATTTCCATTTAAATAAATTAAGAAAACCTGAACTTATGCTGGCATAAATAATCACCTTTCTTGTGTGACTGGGTTTTCGTGAATTAAAAAATACCTTTTTATGTCACTCATTTTAGTTAGTATTTTGAATAGACTACCTAGTAATACTAGATGTACTTGTAATGCCCATATAAATAAATCTTGTAGTATTTAATCAGACTCCATTTTGAGGAGACTATTTTCTTGGATGGTGTCTCCTTGGCTTTGTTATTTTTGTTTGTTTCTTGTTAATACTTTCAGTACTTAAAATATATAATCCCATGTTCCTCTAGGATAGATATTTATGCATGTTTGTTCCTTATCTGTTGCCTGGTTGGCATATCTATTCTGTCTTGAGAAGCTCTTGCCAAATCTTTTATTCAATTTTCTATAGTATCTCACTATGTTTGAAGGTGGTTTCTTTTTTTTAAAGTTGTTTTATTATTATTATTATTATTATTATTATTATTATTATTTATTTTACATGTCAATCCCAGTGCCCACTACCTACCTACCTACCCAGTGCCCAGTGCCCTCCCTCATATGCATGGAGGGACACTCCCTTAAACTAGAGACAGGTAGTTTCTTTTTTTTTTTCAAAGATGCTTTGACAAGTGACTTTCTCAGGACAGGATTGGGTGTCAACTGGACAGGTGCAGTATTCACCTGGGCTTTCCTCTTCTGGAAGACTGTGGTATCTTACTTTCTTAGTTGGGAAGGCTGAACTTCAATTCCATGAGACCATTCTTGGACCTCAGTCCTTACTCCAGTTCTGCATGTAATATGACCTGGAGGTTTGATTCCTCAGTCAATACTTCTTTTTTCTTTCCAAAATTATCTACTTTGTCCAACCCCTGTTTCCAACAATCTTTAGAAATAAAGCAAAGTTCCATCTTCTTTTCTTTATAGCTGTGAGGATTCTTTGGAACTTTTTTTTTCCAGTTTGCATGGCATCATGTTTATTTGCTACATGTAAAATACTTCCTATATTCATTATTAGTATTAAAGTTTTGAATTACAGAAAATATTCCTTTATTTGGGTAAAAATAGATAATTTTCTTTTAATTTGTAAAAACTTGTTTTTTGAGAATTTCATATAAATATATGTACACACACAAATATATATATGTTTATATATTATGCACATACACAAATATATATATATGCTTATATATATATATGTACACACACAAATATATATGTTTATATATATTCATTGCCCCCCAGATTTCCTTCTCCATCACCACCAAATTCTCCCTAACATGTTCTTCTCAAGGCTTGAAGTTTTCTTCTTTGTTCTTTAAATGAACATACTAAGTCCTACTAGTGATGCTGACAAATGCATGGGTGTGGATCCATGCAAACAACCCATCAGAGGCCATACTTCTAAAGGGAAACCATTATCATTTTTACTCCCTGATAACTCCTTTGTTTATTATAGGGAAAGAATATTTACTATGTGAGCTTGTATTCTCTATATAATATACCTCATCCTTTCTCTTCCAATATTTTCAGACACTGTTAATGCTACACAAAAGCTAATCTCAAAAAGTGCTCTATAGAAGTAGGAAAGCATAAAATCTTTGTGTTTGCCACCTACTACTGTGTAAAGTATAAGCCACTTTTCCACTGAGCATGGTGTCTTCTCTATCTTGAAATACTATTGATTCATGCTATGCCAATAGTGACTTAACTGGTTTGTTATGTGAGTACAGGAAAGAACATCTCTGAGATAAGAGTCATGTAAGAAGGAGCATTTACTGTTGAGTATGTTTCAGCTGTCAGCAGAGTCATGTTTAAATATTGAAAAGATTTTTAAGTGTTTAAGTGCTAAATGATTTTGCTACATGGTGGTGAATTTTTTAAAGGTATTTGTCAAAAAAAAATGAGGGCATGAGGAAATGGTTCAATGGTAAAGAATACTTTCTGTAAAAGCATGAAAGACCATGTTCAAGCCACCAAAGCACACATAAAAATACATATGTGGACTAGAATACCTCAAGTGTAGGCTATACCAACCAGAAAAACAGGTGAGGGCTCATCTGTCAGTTGAACTGCTTCATTCTCTAGATTCGGATTTCAAAAAGCAATCCCACAATCCTAACCTCATCACCAGATGAGTTGTCTTACTCCCAATGCTGGCAGACTTCTACTGTTTAGTTGCAGGCCACACTAGTCCGCAGAATATGTGCAGAATACATGATACCAGAACAGAGATATCTGCCAACCCCTACTGTACCTAAGGCAAAGCTAGCTGCCAGAAATCTATCAAAAGCCTTAAGGTACAGCCTCAGGTTACTGCTCCGGGTCCAAAAAGAGATACTAAGGATAAGGTTTAAGTCTGAGGGCTACAGAAAGGAACCTTCTTACACTACATCCATTCTATATACACACTCTTTATTGTACTCTCTTTACTGTTCTCTATTCTATTTTTTTGTCTTAATGTCTATAATGTATTAGCTTTAATTCTATGTCTCATTCCAAGTCTAATGCTCTGTTTCATTCTTTCTTCTTTTTCTTTTTCATTTTCCTACTTGCTTTGTTTTCCTACATTCTTATCCTTTTAAATTTCTGCCATCTTTTTCCTCCAGCTACTACCTCTCTAGTTCTCTTCCAAAATCTCGTTGTCCCCAGAGGTTTGAGGCAAAGAATAAGAATTAGAGAGTTAGTTTTTCATTGGTCAGGAGCACATTTCTCAGTTAACTGATAAAGACAGGGCCATGGCCATGGAAATATAAGGTTCCAAGGACATAGGAACAAAACTACAACCAGAGAAGAGAAGGCACAGTGCCCCATGACAACTTTAAGACACATGCCTATTGTTGGTAGACTGGGAAGTAAACAAAAGTCATTCTTTAATGTTAATATGAAGTTAGCATGGGGCAGTACTTTCCTATATGCTGGTAGAGAGAATTTAGGACATACTTGTTCTCTATCACTTTGAGAGCTGTGGCTCAATAAATTTAGACACGTTGTAATTCTTGTCCTTGGGCATCTGTGAATGTCTCAAATGGGGTCTCTCTGCCTGGACACTAACACAGTCTGTCTGCAAGGAAGATAAGGGTATGGAGAGACTTCTAAGTTTATACAAAGTCTTTCTTCAGACAGTAAGGATATTGATTGTGACTACTTTTTTGCCAAAATCATTCTTGCTGGAGAGAGTCATCAAGTATACAAATGTATACATATTTAGGGTAAAATATACCCAGTAAATGATTAATACACTGCTGGAATTTGGGGGACGAATCCCACCATGGAAAGGGTGTGCCAAGGCTTCAAAGAGAATTTACAGTACAGATAGTGACTTTTCAGAAAGCAAATACTCCCACCTCCTTGTGTGTGGGCCTCCTCTATAAGCTCCATGATTTATTTACTCTGTTCCCACTGCATAATTCTGCTGTATGTAGCAGAAATCCAGCCCTCAACTTAGACAGAAATTACCTATTGAATCAAAGGTCCCCAACTTCCAGAGATACATACCACAAAGAACAAAATACCACAGATAAAACAGAAGCAAAGGAATAAAAGAGTCATGCATAAAAGACAATCTCAGAAATCAACACCAAGATCTATAATCATCCCAAAATGCAGATCCCTAAATGGCCAGTATAAGAACATGGGGAATAACAGAAATGTTAATATGGCACCACTGGAACCCCAGTATTTTATTATAAAAAGACATGATTATTCCAATGCATCTGAAGCACAAGAAACTAACCTTAAAAATCAAAATTATGGAGGTGATAGAGGTTATTAAAGAAGAAATGAAAAACATCCCTTAAAGAAATTGAGCAAAAAATAAAAAGTTAGAAGAAATATATAAATCCCGTAAAGAATGCTAAGATAGTCAATAAAAGCAACAAAAACAAATGAACAAAAATGAACAGGAAACTGTTCAAGACTTGACAGTAGATTTGTAAGCAATAAATAAAACACAAAATCGAAAATCTGAATAAGAAACATGAATTACATACACAAGCATCACCAACAGAATACAAGAAATGGAAGAGATAATCTCAGGCATGGAAGATACAGTAGAAAAAATAGAGTCATTGGTCAAAGCAAATGTTACATCTAAAAGTCTCCTAAGACAAAACATTCAGGAAATTTGGACACCATGAAACTACCAAACATAAGAATAATCAGAATAGAATAATGAGAAGAATTCCATCTCAGAAAATATATTAAACAAAATCAGAACAGAAAAATGTCTGAATCTAAAGAAGGACATGCCTATAAATATACACGAAGCTTGAAAAACACCAAATAGATTGGACTGGAAGGAAATTCCCTGCACCACATAATAATGAAAACACTAAAATTATAAAACAAAGAAAGAATATTAAAAGCTACAAAGAAAAAAATACAAGTAACATATAGAGCTGGACCTAAATGAATTACACCCAAGTATTCAATAGAGACTCCAAAAGCCAGAAGGGCCTAGGCAAATATCGTGCAAGCTCCAAGAGACCATGGAAGACAGTCCAGGCTACTAATTATAACCAGCAAAATATTCAACCACCATAGACAGAGAAAACAAGATATTTCGTGACAAAACCGATTTAAACTATACATATCCACAAATCTTGTTCTTCATAAATTATTAGAAGAAAATCTCCAACCAAAGGAAGTTAGCTGCACCAACCAGAACACAGGAATAGATAATCCCACACCAGCAAAAACCAAAGAAGAAATAGACACAGACATAGACACACACACACACACACACACACACACACACACACACACACCACCACCACCACCACCACCACCACCACCACCACCACTAATACCTCCACCACCAGCAGCAGCAACAACACTTATGGGGAACTTTGAAACCAGTGCTACAAGGAAAGTTCATTGCACTAAGTCTGAATATTAAGAAAACAGAGTGTGGTCACATTAGAGAATCAACATCACAATTTAAAGCATAGAACAAAAAAAGCAAACTCACCCTGGAGAAATAGATGCCAAGTAATTATCAATTTGAGGGCTAAAATCAATAAAGTAAAAACTTGGAAAACAATACAAAGAATCAAGGAAATCCAAGGAACTTTCATGTCATATTTTGAAAACCTGTACTCCGCAAAGTTGAAAATTGAAGTGGACAAATTTCTGAATAGCTATCACTTACCGAAGTTAAATCAAGAGCAGATAAGTAAGTTAATAGATATTATAACCCCTAATGAAATAGAAGCAGTCACCAAAAGCCTGCCAACCAAAAAAAAAAAAAAAAAGCCCAGGACCAGATGGCTTCAATACTACCAGAAATTCAAAGAAAAGCTATTAACAATACTCTTCAAATAGTTCCACAAAATAGGAGCAGAAGGTTCATTACCAAACTCTTTTTACAAGGCTACAATTACCTTGGTACAAAAGCCACACAAAGACACAACTAAGAAAGAGAACTACACACCAATATCCTTCATGAACATTGAAGCAAAAATACTCCGTAAACTGCTGGCAAATCAAATTCAAGGAAACAACAGAGAAATCATCCACCATGACCAAGTAGGCTTCATCCCAGGGAGGCAGAGATGATTCAACATACAAAAATGTATCAATGTGATCCACCATATAAACTAACTGAAAAAGAAAATCCACATGATCATCTCACTAGAAGCTGAAAAATCCTTTAAAAAAACCAGTACCCTTTCATGATAAAGATCATGGAGAGATCAGTGATATCAGGAACATACTTAAACCTAATAAAAGTAATATACAGTAAACCAACAGCCAATATCAAACTGAATGTAGAGAAATGCAATGTGATTTCTCTGAAATCAGAAACAATACAAGGCTGTTCAATTTCTTCATATCTCCTTCAATATTGTCCTTGAAGTTCTAGCTAGAGCAATAAGACAAGAAAAGGAGATCAAGGGTATGAAAATTGTAAAGAACGAAGTCAAATTTTCACTATGTTCAGATGATATGATAGTTTACATCAGTGACCTGAAAAATTCTACCATGAAACTCTTACAGGGGATTTGCAATGTGACCAGATCCAAGATTAACTCAAAAAATAATCAGTAGCCCTACTATATACAGATGATAAATGGGCTGAGAAAGAAATCGGAAAACATCACACATTACAATAGCCACAAACAACATAAAACATCTTGTGGTAACACTAAGGAAGTGAAAGACATGTATGACAAGAGTTTTGAGTCTTTAAAGAATTAAATCAAAGAAGATACCTGAAAATGGAAAGATCTCTGCATTATTCGGTATTTATGAGTTTCAAGGCTGGTCTACTTTGCCTTCTTCTCTGCCTATTATTCTTAGGTTTGGCCTTTTCACACTGTCCCACATTTCCTGGATGGTTTGTGTTAAGGATTTGTTGGATTTAAGATTTTCTTTAGTCAATAAATCTATTTCCTCTTATTTATCTTCAGTGCCTGACATTCTCTGATTTCTTGTATTCTGTTGGTAATGCTTGCATCTGTAGTTCCTGAATGTTTACCCAGTTTTTCTATTTCCAGCATTCCCCCAGTTTGTATTCTTTATCATCTCTATTTCACTATTTAGTTCTTGAACTGTTTGAATTGTTTCCTTCATCTGTTTGATTGTTTTTTCTTGGCTTTCCTTACTTCTTTAAAAGGTTTGTTCATTTCTTACATTTTTGGCTTAATCTTTTCCTCTATTTCTGCCAATTTTTGTTTGTTTTTTTTTCTTCCATTTCTTTGAATGCCTCTATCCTTTTTTTGAAGTTATTTTTTAAATCATTCTCTTCTGCCTCATCTGCTTTTTTATATTCAGGTCTTCTTGGTGTAAAACTTTTAGATTCTGGTGGTGTCATGCTTGTCTTTCTATTATTGGGTGTTTTTTTTTTTTTTTGTATTCCCAGTGGGTGCAGGTTGAATCTGTCACTCTCTACCTTAATCTCCTGGTGAGCATAGAGGGGTCAGGAGGTTGATTACTGTAACTCTTTATGATCCAACCTCCCTTATAGGTCTCTCCTCTGGTAAAGTGCCAATGATGGGGTCCAACGATCAGGTTTGTGCAGCTATAGGGTGGTCCCATGTGGATAGGTTGGTCTAGTGTGCTCTGAGCAGACCCTGGAAGTTCAATGGATGTGGACGGGTTTGTTGGTCCCACATTCTGTCCCCATGCTCACTTGGAGCATCAGAGCATTGGAGCAGTGGGCCCAGTAGGACAAAAGCTATGTTCCTCTGTTTCATTTCTCATTTTGTTAATTTGGATAATTTTCTTTTGCTTTTTAAGTTATTTGGAAAAGTGTTTACCTTGTTTATTTTCAGAAAGAACCAACTCTTTGCTTTATTGATTCTTTGTATTTTTCTCTTTGTTTCTACTTTATGGATTTCAACCTTTAGTTTGATTATTTCCATCTACTTCCATCTACTTCTCTTGGGTGTGTTTGCTTCTTTTTTTGTGTGTGAGAGTTTTCAGATGTGTTTTTAATTTGCTATTATGTGATCACTTCAGTTTCTTTATGTAGGCATGAACTTATTTCTATGAACTTTACTCTCAGTAAAGCTTTCATTGTATCCTATAAATTTGGGTATGTTGTTAATTCATTTTCTAGGAAGTCTTTAATTTCATTCTTTATTTCTGCCTTGACTCAGTAGTGATTCACCATGAGTTTGCAAGCATTCTCTTGTTTCTGTTCTTCAAATCCAGCTTTATACCATGGTTCTCTGACAGGTTGCAGGCATTATTTCAAGTTTCAGTTTTCAGTTGAGATTTTCTTTGTGTCCTATAGTGTAGTTAATTTTCAAGAAAGTTCTGTGAGAAGCTGAAAAGATGGTCTGTTCTGTTGTGTTTAGGCAAAATATTCTGCAGTGATATATTAGATCCAATTGGTTCATAACATCTCTTACCTCCATTATTCTTTATTTAGTTTTGTTAGCATGACCTGTCTGTTAGTGACAGTGGACTACTGAAGTTTCCCACTATCAATGTGGCAGGGGAGATGTGTGATTTATCTTTAGTAATTTTTTTCAGGTTTGGATGACCTTGCATTTGGGGCACAGATATTAAAATTGAAATGTCATATTGGCTGGTCTTTTCTTTGATGAGTAAACAGTGTCCTTCTCTTCTATTTAGTTTGAAGTCTATTTTGTAAGATATAAAATGACTACACCAGCTTGTAGTAGATTTATTAGATTTCTTGGCTAGGAAAATATTTTTCCAAATATTTACTCTGAGGTAGTATCTCTACTTGACATTGTTGTATGTTTCTTATATGCAGCAGGTGGATGGATTCTGTTTTTGCATCCATTTTGTGAGTATGTGTCTTTTTATTAGGGGATTGATTTCAGTGATATTGAGAGACATAAATTACCTACGATTGTGAATGCCTGTTATCTTGTCATTGTTATGGTTGTTTGTTTGTGTGTGTGTGTGTGTATTTCCTTTTTGTTTTGATTATGTGAAATCATTTATTTAGTGTATGTAAATAACCTCCTAGGGTTACAGCTTTCTTTTTCATTTCTTTTATGAGCTGGGTTTATAGACAGCTATTATTTAAATTTATCATGGAAGATGTTATTTTCTCCATCTAAAGTGACTGAAACTTTCTATTGATACAGTAGTCTTAGCTGGCACCTGTGGAATCAGAGTCTTCAAGATATCTGTCCAGGCCCTTCTGTCTTTTAATAATCTATATTGTGAAGTCAGGTGTAATTCTCATATGTCTACTTTTATATGCCATTTGCTCATTTGCCTTTACAGCTATTAATATTATTTTTTTTGATCTGCATGCTTAGTTATTTACTATTATGTGGCAAAGGGACTTACTTTTCCGGTCTAGGCTATGTGATATTCTATATCTTTCTTTTACCTTTATAGGCATCACCTTCTTTAAGTTAGAAAAATTTTCTTCTATGATCTTGTTGAAAATATTTTCTGGGCCTTTAACCTATATTTCTTCTCCTTTTTTTCTGTTACTTTTAGGTTTTGTCTTTTCACACTGTTTAAAATTTCTTGGATCTTGTGTCAGGAAATTATTAATTTAACATTTTCTTTGTCGAATATATTTGTTTCTTCTATTGTATCTTACATGATTCAGATTCTGTTTTCTATCTCTTGAATTATGTTGTTGATGCCTGTGTCTATAGGTCCTGTTTGAATTTTTAGAATTTCCGTTTTTAGCATTCCCATTATGTTTTCTTTATTACTCCCATTTTATTACTCAATTTTCTGGTCATGAACAGTTTTAGTTTTTTCAACTATTTCTTTCTTTGATGTCTCTTTCTTTGATGTCTTTGTGGGGTTTATTAATTTACTCTAATATTTTTTTGTTTTTTTTCTCTTTTGTTAACTTTTATTTATTTTATGCTGGACATAATTATACATGCCTTTTTTAAAAAATGAAAACAAACATTTATAAACAATATTTGGGAATTTGGGTGTCGTTCTTTCCAAACTGCTTCCTGCTGATAGGAGGTGCTGTCATGGGGGAATCCTAAGAAGAAGCAGAAATCCTGGCTGTAGTGGTTGGCAAGGCTGCATTGTCCCATTGATGTTGCTTCAGGGGGTCTTGCTTGATCAAACCACATTAGTCTGGAAGGGATGCACAGATTTTCATTTTCTGTGGAAACAAAATTAGAAATCCTTTTCTTCAGTAACTTGTCCTTAGGCTTAAATTTTGATGTCAAAGTTAATCCAGTACCATTTTTCCTTCTTTTTTTTTTAATAATAATATAATTTAAAAATTTTCTCTCTTTCTTTAAGGAATTTATTCTCTTAATTTTACCTTAAGTCCCATTATCATCTTTATAATGTTGTGTTTAAGGTCATTTTCTTGTGCTGCATCTGTACTAGAATATTCAGGGCTTGAAGTAGTATGAAAGCTATGTTCTGATAGTTATATATTATCCTAGCTGCTGTTGATTGTGTTCCTACACTGACATCTAGCCATTTGGATTAGGGGTGATTATAGGTCTAGGTGCTGATTTCTGAGTTTGTTCTGGTTAAATGGTTATTTTGTTTCTTTTTTATGTTTTCTCTCTAGTCCTCTGGTTTGTGTTGCTTTATCGGGGGTTTCCAGCTGAGTTGGGGCTTGTTTCATGGTGAGGATGAGGGGAGGGAAGATTGGTATAATGGAGAGGAGATTGAAAGAGTATTGGTGATCTGAGGGCTATTGGCCTATCATAAGTTCTGATGGAGAGTGTATCCTCTGGTCTAGCATGGAGTTTCTGACTGAGTCGGGACTGTGATAAGGCAATGAAGAGAGGAGGGGAAATGGGCATGTGAGTGCAGGGAGTTGGGTAGTTCCACAAGTTAGTATAAGACTGTCTACATTTCTGGTACCTGAAACGGCCTTTAGTCTAGCAGAATGTCTCTGCCTGATTTGGGGGTTGGGACATGGTGAGTAGGAGAGGGGTGATTGGGATAGTGTTGGATGTGTCACCAAGAGAGAAGAGGAGGTTCATGGGTAGATGATGTGGTCCTTAGTCTAGCATTAGCCCGAGTTTGCTTATGCATTCTTCTGGCTGGTGTACCCTGCACTTCACTAGAGTATGAACAGGGCCATAGCAGCAAGAGTCATGGATGAGGACCTAAATAGTAGTGGTGGATTGGGTCTTTGGGAACTAAACTGAGGGAGAGGGAATGTTCTGTAGAGAGATAACCTACTTTGTCTTCTGACTGGCGTGATCTGCACCTGAACAGGGGATGTCTGTTTGAGTTGGGTATGGGAACACAGTAGTGGGGTAGATAGGTAAGGATGGAAGGTGTGATGACTGAGTGAGTATTTGGGAATGGAACGGAAGGAGTGGGAAAATTCTACAGGTGAGCAGCCTACTTATTGTTCTGCCTGGCAACTCTATTTTTAAAATGATTTTTATTTTGAGTATTTGTGTTTATGTCTCTGTACTATGTGTATTCCTGGTGCCCATGGAGGAGAGAAGAAGGTGCTAGATCCCCTGGAACTATAGGTACAGATATCTGTGTGGTATGATGTAAATACTAAGAATTGATCCAAGGTCCTTTGTACTCCTTTGTACCTAAGCTATCACTCCATCTCATCAATTAGGTCTTCATTTCTTTAAAATTCTATAAAGATATATTTTCTCTTTAAGCACTGCATTCTGTGGGTTGAAATATTTAAAAATTTCTGAATATATTTAGTTTACAATTTGAATTTCTCCTTTGGCCACATAAAAGTACTTCTTACTTTTTATATATATATTGTGTTTTGATATTTATTTGCCAATTATAAAATCCCATAATTTGTTCATCTATTTAGTTTTTTGTTTTGTTTTTGAGATCTAGCTATAGCTGTTCTGTAACTCACTTTGTACACCACCTAATTTTGAACTCACATAGATCTATCTGACTTTGCTTCCCAAGTCCTAGGACTAAAAATATGCTCTTCCATGTCTGTCATTTGTTTCATTTTTTTCTTTCATATTTACTAAATTGGGGGGGCTCAGTTTGTCTTAAAAATTTTGGTGAATTTTCTATGAACAGTTGAAAGTAACATGTATCTCTGATGTTTATTTTACATTAACTATAATTTTGTTACTTTCATGATAATGTTTTGCTATCTAAACAATGCATAGACTGACACATATTTTCTGCTAAGTATAGCAATTACAGAGCAAGGACTGTTGAAATATTCAGGGTTCAAAATATCCAGCCAGATTTTTTATTCTCTCTCTCTCTCTTCCTCTCTCTCTCTCTCTCTCTCTCTCTCTCTCTCTCTCTCTCTCTCTCTCCTTCATCACTCTATTTCTTTTAATTTTATTTAGTGTTAGTAATGAAACTCAAGCCATAGACATACCAGGTAAGCGCTTTACTACTGGGTTACATTTCTAGCCCCAGAGATGAACATCTTCCTGTCAAACATTTTCTTTACTAAAGTGGTAGAACCTTTCATGTGTCATAGAACCCAATCAAACAATTTTAAAGTGCAGTGTTTATTTGTTTAGAGGAAATATAGAAGTCACTACATTCTTAAATCACCCCAGTGACTTGACAGTGACTTGAGTCTACTTGCCTCTGCCATGTCATAGTGTGTCAATATAAACAAGAACTAGTAAAAAAGCTGATATGAAATTACAAAATGGGGTTAATAACTTTCAATGAAGCTTGTCCCTTTGCCCCCGCACAAACTTAAAATTTAATTTTCTTGAACCTCCAGGGTCTTAATAGTTCTACTTTGATTTTACTACAGTTTTTTTTTAGGTCAGCTTTTTGTATTATTTTAAAGCAAAAATAAGTCATGTCCAAAACTCTCTTATTATCCATAATTTGTTTACTAAACTCCTTTATTAACTTTCCTGAGTAGGGGTAGAAAAATGTCTTTGAAAATCCCCAGACATCCATTTTGCTGGTAAAATATCACTCACTTTGTCTGTGTGTAGTTGATATAATTCTGTTCTGCTTCATGCTATCCTTCTCCGCCAGTCCTTTCTCTTCCTCCTCTGTCACTCTATTTTTCTATGTCACAGAAAAATCAATACATTGAAGCTGAAAGTAGATGGATACTTGGCTCAAGTTTTATGCTACAAATAATAATAAAAATCTTCAAAATTATATAAAAATATAGCTCTTGAAAAGACTTTAAACCATGTACCAAGTAAGTTTTTAACAGGGCATTGTACAAAAAAGCAAATCACGTAATGTTTGCTTGAGAATTAAGTGGCATAATGCATTTTGGATTCATGATGACAGTGACTTTTAAAACTTTGCATGGAGGTAAGTTACAAACATTTTAGTTGTGGTCAGTGGTCCACTTACTTTTTCTTCATACCAAATGTCAGGTAGAAGTGCACAGTTTCATTTTTGTGGATTGAGTGATAACAGTGACAGAAATGACAGGGAGGCTGGTGCTTTCTAAACAATAACATCCCAGTGTTGGTTCACTTTCATTCATACCTTCCAAGAAACCTTGAAATACAAAGTACATCCAACCCAATGAGACAGACAAGTTTTTTGATTTTGCCCCACAGTTAGCAATGTATTTAGCTGTGTGCAAAACAGCAGTGGAGTTTAAAATATAGCTTAATCCTGTGCAGAGTGTCATTTTATCTCATTGAATCAAACTACCGTGTCAAAGAGAAACATTTATTAGGAGAGTTCTCATCAAGAAGATGAGCTCAACTTCATCTGACCTTAAAAGTAAGCATTACAAACCAGGAACATGAATAGGAGATAGTGAGTACCTGAGACTCAAGCACAGTCCAAGCTTACCATCTAAATGAACAGTTGATACCCACCATCCCACATACAAGATAGAGCTTACCTGTTGAAGTTTGCAACCTGCTGGTCTCATATCTGGATCCCTTTTATTCCTTTATGTAAGTTAATTTCTCTCTATTTTTAGCTTGAGGAACAGGCTATCATATGATTTTTGACAGTGGAATCTTTAGAAAATTAAAACGATTCTGTTCTTGAGAAAATTATCTTAGGAATTATGTAAATACAATACTTTGAAAAGAGTTAAAATGTATTTGAGAAATATGTCATTATGGAATCATTTATATCTCTCCTTTTGGATTTTGGCTAAATATTATGTATGAATAGAACTATGTAAATAAGCTAGTTTTATATTGAGGACATAAGATGTTCAAGATCCTCTCAACAGAGTTCAGTGCAGGTGTATTAAAGTTTAAATGAAATGTTGATACAAAAATTTCTCCAAAGAGGTAATATTAAAGAAATTATGAGAATTTCTTGGGTAATCTCAGTTGCTCTTAAAGGTTCTTTATAGCATACTGATATCTTTTTTGGTTAAGTTTAATTTCCTTCTAGTTTTAAATAGAAACAACCCCATAGTAAGACTAATTACTCAGTTCTGGATGTGTGATACTATGGCCATCATTGTGGGTTTCCTCTGTCTCTTTTTCTACAGCCACCTTTTGGCTTCACTCTCTGAATTTATTCAGCCATTCTGTACATATCACATAGAAATTTGATCTTATGGCTTTACTGGATCTACCTACTTAATAACAAGAGGAGAAATCTTCCATCTATTTTTTTTGTCTCTATAAAAACTGGAATATTTAATTTTCCACACCTTAGAATATCATCTATTTGTCAAAGTATTTAGTCAATAGTACAGCTCATCAGCAAGCCACTATCATTGATTTTAAGTCAAGTAAATGAATAAAACACACAGTCTAAAATAAATGTGGATCTTACTTCCTAGAATACATCCCTGTTTATTATGGGAAAATGGGATATTTACACAATGACTCTGGTGATTGGGGTTGTTTCGTTGTATTTTTAGGTATCTTTTAAAAATTCTCTCAAGTTTTTAATTTAGAAAATAAGTAGTAGATTATATTTTACAACAATGAAACATTCAACTATATTTAAAGTAAAGAAATAATCTACTGAAAATACCAGAAACTATTATAATATTTTATTATATCAGTTTGACAATTGATTTTAGTTTTAAATAATATAGATAGTTTAAATAATTCACAAATTCACTTTCTAAGCCATTTCTCCTGACTCTGCTAGCGGTGAGGGACCAGGTTCCCATCTGGACCAAACAGCCTCTAGGTTCTATGTCCTGGATCAAAAGTCCAGTCACTTCCCTGAGCCATCTCAACCTCATTACAGGTCAGAAGAAAAGGTCCCCTCAAGAAATCTATACCAACACTCCTATACCAGACCCTGTAACTACAAGTTCCATTCTGCTCCCCAAACTATCTACCCTTTGCTATCTCATTGGCTGCCTAAGAAAGACATGTACTGCACAGAGACGACTGAGAGAGAGAGAGAGAGAGAGAGAGAGAGAGAGAGAGAGAGAGAGAGGACTAAGAGGATTGGATCAAAAGGCAAAGACATTGACTGCACCCACTGGAGGAAGAGATGGGTAGATGCTAATGCAAGGATTCATTCAACAGCTCAATGGGCAATATAGCAACAATAGAACCTGGTGGTGCTACAATGGGAAGACCTGAATATGCCAACACAGAAGAAGTGGAAGAAAGTAACCTTAAAATAACTTTTAGAAAATGATAGAGACCCTTAAAGAGGAAATATGAAGGTCTCTTAGAATAATGGGGAGAAAGACAGACAAAAAAATTGTAATGAATCAATAAATCCCCTAAACAAAACCAAGAAAATGAAGAAAAAACAACCAAACAAGTCTAAGACTTGAAAATTGAAACAGAGGCAATAAAGAAAATACAAATTGGGATTATGAAAATAAAATATCATGGTAAATGAACAGAAATTATAGGTAAAAACATAACCAATAGAATGGAAGAGATGGAAGAAAGCATCTTCCATAAAATAGAAGAAATATGTTTACCAGTCAAATAAAACATTAAAGCCAATAAAGCACAAAATGTCCAGGAAATCTGAAACAGCAAGAATAGACAAAACCTAAGAATAATGGGAACAGAAGAAGGAAAAATACTAGCTCAAAGGCAGATAAAAATATATTCAATAAATGACAGGTTGATGATAAAAAAAAAAACATTGATTTGCCAGTAATTAGGTAGGGCTACCAGAGGAGAAAAATTCTGGGGAGAGGACTCAGAGAGGAGCCACCAGTCTAATGCTAATTGGAAAGTAGGACACCCATGCATTCTCACAGTCTACAGCAAGATAGAGGTATGTAGAAATACATAGATTAGTAGTTATGGTTTATAATTAAAAGAGAACTCTCTATAATCTGTACTAAATTGTACATTACATTTTCCAATGAGCTATATAAACACAATACCTAAACAAGAGGAGAAATACACATATCACAAAATTGACCTTAATTTTGTATCAATAAATGAAAATCCATTCCAAGGCAAAGTATTCATATCTATACCACAATTCCCTTTTTACCTTTGAAAAGATTGCTTGTGGTCATTAACCATTTATACCTAAGTCCACTTAAATGAAAACAAACATTTATAAACAATTTTTGGGAAATGGGGGATCCTAAGAAGACACAGAAATCTTGGCTGTAGTCTTTGTCCCAGGGATAATGTTTCAAGAGGTCTTGCTTGACCAAACTATGTTAGTCTGAAAGGAATCCACAGCTTTTCATTTTCTGTGGAAACAAAAATAGAAATCCTTTTGCAAGATATTGCTCTTGTCTAGATTGTTTGACTTTATGCTGTATAAACTGGACAAGCAGGACCCACAGGGAAGTGACTGCTGATACAAGATGGACATTTGCTACAGCAGTGGGACAGGATGGCCGGTGGGGAGGAACAAAGATTGGGACCAGACCGGCAGTGGGAAATACCTGCTCATAATAAGTTAATACCAAATCAGGGTGTGGGCAGCTGTCAGATGAATTTGGCCCCCATTCCCAAACATAAAACAATAAAAACCAAGCAGCTAAATAAAACTACAGACACAAATTGGCAGACAGCAAGGTGGATAAATAGGCAGAGAGACAAGATAATAAGACAAATGGATAAGGTAGACAAGTGAGATGAACAAGATGCCATTCAAGAAAGACCATCCCAGTTTCATGGGCTAGGACCCAGGTTCAAGTCAGGGAATCCCCAAGATCTATCCTACTTGGGACACCAATCCCTTAATGCTGCTGCACCATCTCTCCAGTAACTGATGAAACTGGCTCTGAGTTAGAACCCCTCGGGCAAGTCCCTCTTCTCCAGACACAAGGAGTATTGCCTTATTGAATTTAATAATGTTGCTTTATTGAGGCCAAAGTGTGTTCTTTATTGTGTCAAACCGTGTCACCAAAACCTTACTTGCTTCCTGAAGACTTTGACTCTGTTTATGAAACGTCTTGATCTGTTCCTCAATGAGACAACTCAGCTGGACCTCCAAATGTTAAAGTTAGCCTGATATGAGCCATGAGGAAGGGGAGAGACATCACTTATGGGTTCTAAAGTTTTCATTAAATCACCACATAAGCAGGTTATTGATCGATCAGAACTGCAGGACAAAGACTCAGGAGCTTTGCTTCTCCTGACAGTCATGAGCAGGGGGCTAAAGTGAACTTATGAAAATAAAAATTATAAACATTTGTTTACAAGTTGCAGTTACAATTTTCAGCAATCAGGATTTAGAGATTAGGGGCTACCTGTGTGTTTCATCATTGTCAATTCATATACAACGTTAGCCTTGCAGTCAAACCATTCCGACTGATATGTTTTCTTCTGTTGTTAGAAACAGCCATAATGTTTCTAAAGATCTAAGTAGGCATAACAACTATTTCTATGGAAAGTTCTCAGCTCCCCTAGGGTTTGAAAACTTGAATTTTACTTTACCTTACAGGTAATGGAGTCTGAAATCAAAATAGAAATAGTTAGACCAAGGTACTTTTGTCTGCTCCCTTCACTTTATATGTGACTTTGGTTTTTTTTTTTTTTTTTTTTTGCTTTTGTTTTTGTTGTTTTTTTTTTCCTTGAGGTTTTTAACAGCCTTTCACAAGCTTTTTTGCTTAGTGGTTTGCTTACTATAGGTGATATGGAATTACTTCTGGTCCTGTGTATTGATATTCTATGTTTCTTAACTCCTTTAGATTGGGCAAATTTTCTTCTGTGTTTTATTTAAAATATTTTCTTTGCCTGTGACCTGGGTCTCTTCACCCTTCAGTCTAACATTTGGAGGTTTGGTCTTTATATAGTGTTCCCAAATTCCTAGATGTTTTGTGCTTTTAATTCTTTATATTTAACAATTTTTTGACTTAGCTATCCACTTCTTCCAGCTTGTCTTCAAGATCTGACTGTTTTTTTTTCTAATCTTATAATCTTACCTCTCATGTTTTTGTATGAAATCCTACAGTTTTATTACAGTAAAGGTTTATTTTAGTGATTATATGTTTATTTTCAAGTTTTGAAATAATTTTATTATTTCATTTAGCTGTTAGTTTCCTTCTTTATGCTTCTTGAGACTTGATAGCCACTTCCTTTAAGAATTTGTTATTTAGGGATTGGGGGTAGGGCATGGGAAGATGAGCAGGAGAGGGAACTTGGATTGATATGTAAAATAAGATTGTTCGTAGTCTAAATAAAATTTATTTTAAAAAAGAATTCATCCTTTAAGATCCTTGAACATATTCATAATTACTGTTTTGAAATTTTTGCCTTGTGTGTACTTTAGATCAGCTGTGGTTCAGCAGGTTTACTTTTTGTCAGGGATACCCAGTGGCCACAGTGGGCTGGAGAGAATGTTGAAGATTTTCACTATCTTACCTCTTCTCCATTCTGGTCTTTTCAGTTTTATTTTTAATTCTGTAGCAGGAACCATTTTCCCAGCCTACCACCATTCTCTCGGGATTTCACCTTTTGTATGGGTGCAAGATCTCCTTAGCTCTTTGCCTTGAGGACATACTCTAAATTTTACATAAGAAATTATGATAAACTTCATAATTAACATTTTACTAAACTGTGTGAACTCACACAATTCATGGACAGCAGTAAATTTTGTTATGGAGCTCAGTTGACAGTTTTACCACCAGGAAAGCCACTAGCTGAAGACATTTTTCATGTACACATATTGACATTCATGGTGGTAAAGTAAAATTGTTTAAAAGAAAATCTTTCTGTGTCATAGTTATAGGAAAGATGGTCACATGATAATCAACTTATCTACTATAAGGTAGATATTGTTGAGTAAAAATAGAAGATAGTTTAAGGAATCTGAAAATTAAAATTGATTTAGACTTAAGATGGTTTTGTGATTAACCACAGAATAAAACCAAGTTCAGTATTTAGATAATTTAGCCTTAGTACCACTCAGCTCTTGGACCATGAAGCAAACAGAAGGTGATGTCTATCAATGGTGGGTACTTTCCTAGTTTGCTTCTTCCTTTACTGTAATAAAACACAGTTGAAATCAAGGGTTATACAGCTTACACTTCCAATTCACAGTCTATCACTGACTAAGGAAATTCAAAGAAGGAACTCAAGCAGAAACTGAAGTAAAAATCATGGAAGAATGCTGCTTATTGGCTTGCTCAACTATTTTCTTGTACAGCCTAGACCCAGTTGCCAATGATGCTGCTATGCACAGTGGGCTCAGTCCTTCTGCCTCAATGGGAAATTAATAAAATCCTCATAGACATGCCCATAGATGGAAGCAGTTACTCAATTGAGATTCCCTTTTCCAGATAAATGTGTTTGTGACAAATCAAAAAGAGAAAAACAAAACAAAAACAACAACAAATATAACAACAACAACAACAAAACCAATGCAACAAGAGAAAACCAAAACAAACAAACAAACAAACAAAAAACTATCATATATATCAAATAGAGGCATGGCATTCTCATGACTATAGATAGATGTTTCTGTCCCACCTAATCCTGAAGACTTTTTTTTCCCATATAAATGCACAGAGGCTTATATTACTTATAAACTGCTTGGCTGATGGCTCAGGCTTCTTGTTGGCTAGCTCTTTCTTAATTATTAATAAATTTCTATTAATCAGTGTATCCCCAAATGGTCTTGACTTACCAGAGAATGTCCAGGCATACCACCTCTCTGGATGTTGCTTAACATCGGTTTCACAATTCCTTCTCTTCGCTCCTCTTCCTAGCATTCTCCAAGTCCAGTAGCACTGCCTATACTTCCTGACGGTCCATTGTCTGAAACAGCTTTATTCATCAACCAATAAGAGAAATATATATTCACAGCATCCACATGACTAGCAATTAAAAAGGCTGTGAGGGTTGATTTCCTCTTGAATTGATTTAATTTTATGTGAAAGAGGTGGTGTATGTCGAGGTACTTCAGAAAACATGAAAATTTTCTCAAAGAAGTGGAAACTTCCTTCATTTAAAATCAAGCATTTATCATGAAGCTTGTTTATGAAATACATTCCTATGCACCCTTCTGAGATAAATCTAAAACCATAAATTCCAAGAAAATGGGAAGAAAATACACACATAAATAAAAATAAAAATTAAAATAAACAACAAAAATGATATGAAACTTTTTAAGTAGCACCCTACTAATATGAGCTTGATAGTTAAAAATATCACTGGGTAAAACAAGAAAAAAGAAAAATAATGCAAGCTGTATAGAAGTTCATTGGGATATATCAAGGTGTGAACTGTATTAATTGATTTAATGATTTCCTTAAACTAGCTACATGGTGGTTTTTATTTCTCAGTTAAATAAAATAAATAATTTTATTTAAAAAGGCTTCAATTTATACATGAAAACATAACAATAAATGAGAAACACTAAAATAAATAAAAAACAATGATGCCAAAAAGTAAGAGTCATCAATTATCTAAAAGACTCAGGTTCAGCCTATATGCTTCCTACCTGATTCCAGAAGAGACATTTTAGTCCCTGGATCTTTGTAGCCTCACATTTTAAAACCAGGTTAATCAGATTTTAATCTATGTCTTTCTACTTTTCTTCAATAGTTTTTGTTCTATTTTATGCATGTTTCTTCTTTTATTACTTTGAAGATTTTTCAAAACTACTCAGAGATTTATCTTTTCCTCAAAGGATTCTCATTTTCTTTGATTTATTCGGGAAGAAATGATTCTAGATAGCCAAATATCATTCCAAATTAGAAGACATGAGATAGTTTTATAATACCCAAAGTGAGAATTTACAATTGTAAGGTTCTTCCAAACATATTAGTAAAAGATCTTCAGTAATAGGAGATAGGTCCAAGGAATGTAATCAGTGATCTATGTAGGAAAACAGTAGATAGCAATTCTGGTATAACTGAAAAATATCAAATAAAGTACAGTCAGAGCATTTGAGGGAATTTTAAAAGGACTGGAAACTAGTGAAAGGATGCCATTTTTCTGTCCTTTAAGAGTAAAGAGTAGTTTTACTGAGTAGTTTTAGACTTTGCAGTATATAATATCAATGTTAACATTAATCAAAAATAAGAACTAAAAGAAAAATATTCTTTCTGGTAGAGTTCTGGGAGGACTGTCAAGATGATTGTATCACTGTAATCCACACAGTGGAAGAGAAGAACCAACTCTTTCAAACTGTTTCAGAGCACAAGTGTAGATTCCCTCAATATAGATTGCAAAAAAAAAAAAAAATCTTTCAAAATGGCAAGAGAAACATAAACTTATTACAGTACAACACTTAACTTATGCACATCAATTTTTTTACATTACACTTAATTGGTTGTGTGTGTGTTTGTGTGTGTGTGTGTGTGTGTGTGTGTGTGTGTGTGTGTGTGTGTGATGGTTTTTCTGTATAGCACTCAGGGGGGATATTTCACAGTCTATATATACATGAACTAGCATGGAAAACTGGTAGGCAGATGGACTCTTTGAATGAAACAATCTGACTCAATCTTCCTAATCCCACATGCTTTACTCTCCTCCCATCCTCTTCCTCTTAGTTCCCACTCATTCATGCCCCACCTACTTCCTATATGCTCAGGAGATCTTGTCCCTTTCCCCTTCTGTGAGGGACCTTATATGAATCTCTTAGAATCTTTCATGTATCTGAGTTTCTCTGGCAGTATGAATTATAGGCTAGGGATCCTTTGCTTTGTGTCTAAAATCCATATATGAGCGAGTATATACCATGTTCCTCTTTTTGTGACTGGGTTACCTCATTCAGGGTGGTTTCCTCAAGTTCGATCCACTTGCCTAGGTATTTCAAACTTCCATTGTTTTTTCCCACAGAGTATTATATCATTGTGTAAATTTACCACATCTTCTGTAACCATTTTTCAGTAGAGGAGCATCTAGGTTTGCTTCCAGGTTATTGCTATAAAAATAATACTGTTATGAACATAGTTGAGAGCATGTCTTTGTTGAATGTATGTGAATTATTTGGGTATATGCCTAAGAAGGGAATTCATTGGGTCTTGTGGTAGACTGATTCCATTTTCCTGAGGAACCACCATGCTGATCTCCAAAATGGCTGTACAAGTTTGTTCTCCCACAAGCAGTGGAAGAGTGTTCCTCTTTCTTCACATCCTCTCAAGCATAAGTTGTCATTGGTGTTTCTAATTTTAGCCATCCTGGCAGGAATAAGATGGTATCTCAAAGTTGCTTTGATTTGCATTTCCCTGCTTGTAAAAGATGTTGAGCACTTTCTTACGTGTGTTTCACCTTTTTAATTTCCTCTATTGAAAGTTCTCTATTCAGTTATGTACCCCATTTTTTAATAGGTTATTTGGTGTTTTTGGTGATTAGTTTCTTGAGTTCTTTGTATATTTTGGAGATCAGCCCTCTGTCAGATGTTGGTGAAGATTTTTTCCCACTCGGTGGAATGCCCTTTAGTCTTGTCAACTATGTCCTTTGCCTTACAGAAGCTTCCCAGTTTGAGGAGGTACCATTTATTAATTGTCAGTGTATGTGCTACTTAAGTTATGTTCAGGCAGCAGTCTCCTGTACCAGTTTGTTCAAGGGTACCACCCACTTTCTCTTCTAAGAGGTTCAGTGTGGCTAGAGTTATGTCTTTGATCCATTTGGACTTGAGTTTTGTGCATGGTGATAGACATGGCCTATCTGCAATCTTCTACACATCATCATCCAGTTGTGCCATCACCATTTGTTCGAGATGCTTTCCTCCTCCCATTGTATACTTTTGGCTGTTTTGTCAAAAAATCAGGTGTTTGTAGGTGTGCAGGTTGATATCAAAATTTTTAATTTGATTCCGTTGGTCTACTTGTCTATTTTTGTGCCAATACCAGGCTGTTTTCAGAACAAAAGCTTTGTAGCAGAGCTTAAAGTCAGGAATTGTGATGCCTCTTGAAGTTCCTTTATTGTACAGGGTTATTTAGGCTATCCTGGTCTTTTGTTTTTCTATATGAAGTTGATTATTATATTTTCAAGTCAGTGAAGAATTGTGCTCGAATTTTAATGGGGATTGCTTGAATCTGTAGATTGCTTTTGGCAAGATTGCCATTTTTACTGTGTTTATTCTACCTATCAAAGAACATGGGGGATCTTTCCATTTTCTAATATCTTCTTTAATTTCTTTCTGTAAAGACACAAAATTCTTGCCATATAGGTCTTTCACATGTTTGATAATCATTACCTCAAGAAATTTAAGTTGTTTGTGGCTATTGTAAAGGGTGATGGTTCTTTGATTTCTTTCTCAGTCTTTTATTTGTCTGTTTGTTGTATATAGTAGAGCTACTGATATTTTTGAGTTTATCTTGTACCCTGCTAGTTTGCTGAAGGTGTTATCAGCTGTAGAAATTACCTGATAGAGGTTTTTTGGGTCACTTATGTAAAATATCATATCATCTGCAAATAGAGAAAGTTAGACTTCTTTCCAATTTGTATCCCTTTGATCCCCTTTTGTTGTGTTATTGCTTTAGCTAGAACTTCAAGTACAATATTGAAGAGATATGGAGAGTGAGGGCAGCCTTGTCTTGTTCCTGATTTTAGAGGAATCACCTTAAGCTTCTCTCCATTCAGTTTGATGTTGGCTGTTGGTTTACTGTATACTGCATTTATTATGTTTAGGTATGTTCTTGTTATTTCTGTTCTCTCCAAGACATTTATTATGACATGGTGTTGGATTTTGTTGAAGGCTTTTTCTGCATCTAGTGAGATGATCATATGGTTTTCTTTTTCAGTTTGTTTATATGATGGATCACATTGTTAGATTTTCATATATTAAACCATGCCTTCAACCCAGGGATGAAACTACTGGTCATGGTGAATGTTTTCTTTGATGTTCTTGGATTTGGTTTGCCAGTATTTTATTGAGTATTTTTTTTTCATCAATGTTCCTGAGGTGTAATGGTCTGTAGCTTTCTTTCTTCATTGTGTATTTGTGTAGCTTGTATACTAAGGTGATTGTGGCCTTGCAAAAAGAGTTTGGTAATGAACATTCTGTTTGTGCTATGTGGAAAAATTTGAGGAATATTGGTGTTAGCTCTTTCTTAAATTTCAGTAGAATTCTGCACTGAAGCCATCTGGCCCTGGCCGTTTTTCTGTTGTTGTTGTTGGAAATGCTTTTGATGACTGCTTCTATTTCACTAGGGATTACAGGTCTATTTAAGTTGTTTATCTGTTCTTGATTTAATTTTGGTAAGTGATAGTTATCCAAAAATTTGTTCATTTTTCTTTGAATTTTTAATTTTTGTGTAGTACAAGTTGTCAAAGTATGACCTGAAAATTGTCTGGATTTCCTCAGTGTCCATTGTTAAAACCCCTTTTCCTTTTTTTATTGCTGATATTGTTAATTTGCATGTTCTCTCTCTGCTTTTTTGAATAGTTTGTTAAAGGCTTTTCTATCTTGTTGATTTTCTTGAAAAACCAACTCTTTGTTGCATTGATTTTTTTGTATTGTTTTCCTGGTTTCTACTTTATTGATTTCAGCCTTCAAATTGAGTATTTCATGGAGTCTACTCCTTCAGGGTGTGTTTGTTTCATTTTGTTCTAAGGCTTTCAGTTGTGCTCTTAATTCTCTCATGTGACTATCCTCTGTTTTCTGCATATGGGCATTTAGTGCAATAAACTTTCCACATAGCATTGCTTTCAAGGTGCCTGATAAGTTCAGGTATGTTGTTTCCTCATTCTCCTTGAATTTTAGAAAATACTTAATTGTTTTCTTTTTTTCTTCTTTGACCCAAGTATGGTGCAATTGCACATTTTCAGTTTCCATGAGTGTGTATGTTTTCTGTGATTTGTGTTGTTGTTGAATTCCAACTTTAAAGCATGGTGGTCTGATAAGATACCGAGGACTATTGCAATTTTTTTTTGTGTTGGTTGAGGTTTGTTATGTCACCTAGTATGTGATCAATTTTAGAGAAGATTCCGTGTGGAGCAGAAAAGAATTTATATTCTTTTGTGTTTTGATGGGATGTTCTATAGATGTCCGTTAAACCCAATTAAGACATAACTTTTGTTAGTTATTTTGTTTCTTTTTTAAGTTTCTGACTTGTCTAGCAATGAGATTGAGGTGTTGAAACCTCCCACTATAAGTGTGTGAGGTTTTATGTGAGCTTTGAGTTTTAGTAGTGTTTCTTTTACAAATATGGATGCCTTTGAATTTGGGGCATAAATGTTCAGAATTGAGACTTTTTGCTGATAGAATTCTCCTATGATGAATACAAAATGACTGTCTTCAAATCTTTTGATTGAGTTTGGGTTGAAGTCTAACTTGTTAGATATTAGGATAGCCACACCTGCATGCTTATTGGGTCCATTTGATTGGAAGATCTTTTTCCAACCCTTTACCCTGAGGTAATGTCTATCTTTGAAGCTTAGATGTGTTTCCTGTATGCAGCAGAAGGATGGATTGTGTCTTCGTGTGAATTCTGTTAGCCTTTGTCTTTTTATAGGCGAGTTAAGACCATTAATGTTGAGGGAAATTAAGGACCATTGCTTGTTAATGCTTCTTTATTTTAGATTTGTTGTTGGCTGTGGTATTGTCAATATATTTGCCCTGTTTACCCTTGGGTTCTGGTGAAGTGGGATTATCTATTGCCAATTTTGTGAGTATAGTTTACTTCCTTGTGTTGGATTCTTCCTTCCAGAACTTTCTGTAGGGCTGGATTTGTAGATATGTATTGTGAAAATCTGGTTTTGTCGTTAAACAACTTGTTTTATGCTTCTATAGTGATTGAGAGTTTTTGTTTCGGCAGGTTTTTCTTACCCGCCGGCCTCCCGGTCCTGCCGCCAAGGTCCTGCTGCCACGTGAGTCTCAAATAACATTCAGAGACTCTGTATTTGATACAATCCTAATGGGCAATTACCATTATTGTTTATAGGCTAGCTCTGTCTTAATTATTAACCCATTTCTACTTATCTAAGTATTTCCATGTGGCTCATCTTATCTGGGAGCCATGGCTGGCCTCTTGCTTCCTCCATGCTCTACATCTTGACTCTAACTACTTCCTCTTTCCTCTTCCTAGTCTCCTAGCCCCGCCTATCTAGTTTCCTAATGGCCAACAGGGCTTTATTAATTGACCAGTATGAGAAACATATTTGCAGAATAACATCTCCCATCAAGTTGTGCTGGGTATAGTAGCCTGGGATGGCATCTGTGGACTCTTAGTACATGTAGAACATCTATCCAGGAATTTCTGGCCTTGAGTGTTTCCATGGAACATTGAGGTGTAATTTTGATAGGTCTGCCTTTATATGTTACCTGGCCTTTATACTTCTCTGCTCTTAATATTCTTTCCTTATTCTGTATTTTATGTGTTTTGATTTTTATATGTCATGGGGTATATTTTCTTTGGTCCAGTCTATTTGGTGTCCAGTATGCTTCTTGTACTTTCATGGGTATGTCCTTCTTCAGAATGGAAAAGTTTTCTTCAATGATATTGTTGAATATATTTTCTGCAATTTTGAACTTGGCTTCTTCACCTTCTTTTATGCCTATTAATACTGAGGTTTGGCCTTTATTATGGTATCCCACATTTCCTGGATGTTTTGTGTTAAGGATTTTTTGGATTTAAGATTTCTTTTTCTGGTCAATGACTCTCTTTCCTTTAGTTTATCTTCAATGCCTGGGATTCTCTTTCCAACTCTTGTATTCTGTTGGTTATGCTTGTGTCTGTAGTTCCTGATTATTTGCCCAATTTTCTATTTCTAGCATTCCCTCAGTTTGTGTTTTCTTATATGTTCTATTTCAGTTTTCAAGTCTTGAACTGTTTCCTTCACCTGTTTAATTGTTTTTTCTTGGCTTTCCTTACTTTCCTTAAGAGATTTGTTCATTTCTTCCATTTTTTGTCTTTTTTTTCTTCCATTTATTTAAGGGATTTTCTCACATCATCTTTGAAGGTCTCTATTATTTTTATGAAGACATTTTTAAGTCATTCTCTTCTGCTTCATTTGCTTTTGGGGTTCAGGTCTAGATGGTGTAGAGTCCCAACATTCTGGTGATGCCATGCTTGTCTTTCTATTGTTAGGTGTTTTCTTGTGTTGCCATCTTCACCTTGAATCTTCCAGTGGGTGCAGGTGGGGTCTCTCTGTCTCTATGGTACTCCTCTGGTGGGCTTAGGTGGGTCAGAAGTTCAACGTCTGTATCTCTGGGTGGTCTGAACTCTCTAGGAGTTTTCCCCTCAGGCTGGGGCATGGTGATGGGGTTCAAAAATCAGGCTCCAGCAGATGCCCTGTGCAGGGGTCAAAGATCCAGCAGGCAGAGACTTAGGATGGTCCTCCAGCAGTGTCCTGGCAATGAGGGTCAAAGATCCACCAGGCAGAAACTCAGAAGGGTTCTTTGGGGATAGTAGATCTCTTGCTGGAGCCGGAAATCCAGCAGGGAACTGGCAGTGGGGGATAGAAATCAGACAGGTGGAGATGCAGGGTGGTCCCACATGGATAGGCAGATCTACTGTGTTCAGAGCAGCTCCAGGAAGTTCCCCGAAGGTGGCACAATTCGAATACTGTGTATTATTAAGCAAAGAAAAGTAATGCAAAGAAAGATTATGTCAAGCACTTACCAACATTTATAATTGCAGATTCCTATGCAATGACCACTTTTCAAGTATTAAATGTGGTATAGCAAGATAGTTAATATTTCTGCCTTCATTGGTCCTATTATTATAGCTTTATAAAGAAACTAAAAACAAATTATATTTGTATATGTTACATAATTATTTCTATGTGGAAAACAAGGAGTAAAGGTGCACTGATTTAGATTTTAGTTAGCATAATTTAATTAAGTAATTTTTAAGTAACAAATACTTGAACATGCCACTGAAGGAAGAGGATAGAAGTGAGACAGGGTTTCTGAAGAATAAAGGCTGTGCCTTGAGAGATCAGCAGCCTGAAGGCCTTTAATACAGAACTATTTTATATGGTAAAGGGTAACAAAGAAAGTAGTGTATTTGTGGAAAATAGAGAAAAATGCAGTAGTGGGCTATAAAGGAGGTAGTACATCTGAAGATTATGTAAATATTTAGGTTAAGTTTTTTACTTACAAAGTGTCACTAGAGTTAATGAAAGCATATCATATAATAAATAACAGCTCAAAGAGAGAATTTCTAGTGTTTTTATTGTGAATAAATAGTGAATTTTTGATATGAGGGCTACAAATATCCCAATTTAATTGACAAACAACATATCAACAGACCAAAATACCACTCTGTATCTCTTTGAAGATATGTTGCTATGATTGATGGGTTTAAATAAACAGATACAAAGAGGAAAGGATAAATCTTCAAGAAATCCATTGTAAGAATCATATCAAATAATTTACATTTACTTAAAAGGTCATTCTGCCAAACAGAAAAACTGGCTGTCTTGCAAATAGGCTGTTATAAGAGAGTGTCCCGCGCTACCGTCTCGCCAGCAAGAACGATGCAGCACACTCAGGATCCTTCTGCAGTAAGGCTTTAATGCTCTTGAGAGGGAGAGCATAAGCTTACAGGACAGAGAGACCCCAAACACACAAAACCCATCCCTTATATAGGCTAGCAGCCTCTGCCTTGGACATGTCACCCCCTGACTGGCTGCTGCTCATCGGCCCATATGACGCCACGGGAGAGGCAGGGACCCAGGGTTTGACAGTTACCCAGCGCATGCGCATCTCTCCTGTCTACCAACGGTTTTGACAGTTACCCAGCGCATGCGCATCTCTCCTGTCTACCAATGGTACTTGTAACGGCTCCCTACATCTCCCCCTTTTTTATTTATTTTAAACAGAGTCAATTAATAGGAACAGAATTAATGAGGCTTCCCAATTTTCAGAAGGTAGGTCACCCATATAACGAGGGATAGAGACAGAGGTTGTACCTCTCAGATCAAAAATTAAGACCATGTGTGAGAGTCGCAATGGGGCTGTCAACTCACCCCGAAGTGACCTCAACCTGTCCTCTGCCGTTTTTCTGGGAAAGGGAGACTAGGGCAGGCAACCCTTATGCAGGACAACATGCCTCCCAGAGAGCCAGGCAACTCTCTGTGCGATGCTTTGCTCAGCATCCCTCATGGGCTGCTCAGACCAGACACTCTACCCTGTGCAATGAGCCTATGCTCTGGGTGTGCAAGAGCTGTCTGACCGGCAGCCTACTGCTTAAGCATTGTTAGCCAAATATCTGTGGAAGCCCCCTGTTCCAAAGCTACAAGCGCTTGGGCGATAACCAACTTGTCCCTCTTATTTTGAGCCCTGAGCCTACAGACCTGCCAAAGAAGCAACAACAGTCCGCAACAAACGGCTGCGCCAAACAATCCCACCCCAACCCATTCTTTGAAATAATAAACAGCTGAGGCAATTCATGATGACAATCCCTCCGTCAGAGACAAGTCAAGACCAGTGGAGTTGACCTGGATAATAGCGGCTCTCAGGTCCCGAAGTGTCTGCTCAAACTCGGAGGTTCAATTCTGCAACATGAACTGAGAAAGGCTTTTAGACAAATTAGCTGCTTTGGTAAAATTCACATATTGGATGGAGGTGACATATAGGCCGGGGAGCTTTTGCTCACAGCCTAATTGGGCCATCTGCCACAACATGTCCAACCGCTCCTGCACTAAATCAATGCGCTGGTTTACCAGCATCAGGCCACCCTGTATCTGAGTATTTGCAGAGGCCTGCTTATCCAGGGCCTCGGAGACAGTAGCCGACAAGCCATTAATAGCCTGTGCAGTTTGCAACGAGGTGGATAGTGCAAGGGCAGAGGCTGTCACTGCCACCGTGACCGCAGTAGTAGCCACGATGGCGACAATAATTGCTGAGATTCCAAAGTCCCTCTCTTCTCGAAATAATGCCATGCTGCTGGGCGCCTCTATTGGAATGGGCACAAAGCGCGGCATTTGAGTTACCACCGCAAGGGGGAATTTTTGAGCATCCCAACATAAAGTATAGTAACATCTTCCGGACTCACAATGTAATTCATTATCTGTAGCACTCTTATTGCTCACAATCCACTTAAAAGGAGACCAGACACACACTGGTGTGGTGTGGCATCATAGTTTGTATGTTTGAAGGATTGATACTTTATATCATTGTCAGTCCAACTAAATGACCCAGAGCTATGGCCCAATTGGAGGCTGCTCCCAAAGACCCTTTCCAGTCAAACTCCAACCGCCCTTTTTTACTTTTACCTCTTTTAAGCATTGCCATAGGTGTAAGATCAGTGCAGCTTCCATTAATGCCACAGAGCAGCCATTGGTCAAACGGGTCAAGGCTGGATCGCATGGGATCCAAGGATGTGAAATTAGTTCCCATACCCATATTGGGGGAAAAATAGAACAAGCCCTCAATGGCCCAAGCAGAGCCCCTGGACTGGCATCCAGTCCAGGGTAAAGTCAATCAGGGAAAAACTTGCGCATTATACATCACTGGCATCGGAAGTGGAAACGTTGACATGATTCCCCAACGTGGTTCTCCCTGGACAGCTGGGGTCTTGATCATCATCAGTAACATCAGCTTGCTCCCCCTTTTTATGTGTCTGGTCTGCTGCATCCTTCTGCTCCAGGACTGTCCTGGTAAGTCTTTCAGGGACCCAGAAAGGATTTTCTTCATTCTGCGGGAAAACACAAACAGCTCCCCTGGATCTTATTAAAATAGGATCCGGGCCTTTCCATTCATTGGTTAACACATCTTTCCATTTCACCAGTTCCTTAGGTCGATGTGGGTCTGAGCACTGTCGCTCTGCCGCAGTCTGACCATGCTCATCTGAGTTTAAAAAATTTATGGTGAAAAGTGCCACTGCTATGGCAACTCGTGGCATGGGGGGCAATTTTTTTATTATTCCCCCTCTTTGTTTAATTAAGTATGATTTGAGCATGCGATGTGCATGCTCAATGATGCCCTGCCCTTGAGGGTTGTATGGCAAGCCTGTAACATGTGTGACTTGCATTTGTGCACAAAATTGTTTAAACTTCTGAGAAGTATAAACAGGTCCATTGTCAGTTTTCAAGAATTTAGGCTTTCCCCAGGCACTCCATGCCTCAAGACAGTGTTGAATTACATGGGAGGTCTTTTCTCCAGTGAGTGGTGTGGCATGGAGGACACCAGAGCAGGTGTCTATTGATACATGCACATATTGGAGTTTTCCAAAGGAAGGAACATGAGTAACATCCATCTGCCACACTTGCAATGGCAGAATCCCTTTTGGATTTACTCCGGTATGGCGGACAGGGAGAAACTGACAGCAATTGTGACATTGAGTAACAATATCACGTGCCTCTTTCCTGGTAAGAGAGAAGCGCCTGCGTAGGGTCTCAGAAGTAACATGAAAGTTGTCATGGAAGGCCTTAGCGGCTTGTAGTGGGGGGACAAAAACCGTCGCAGCCAGCCTTGTGGCTTTATCTGCCAAATCATTTCCTTGGCTCATCGGGCCAGGAAGTCCCGAATGAGCCCTAACATGTGTAATATACATGGGAGCCTGTCTGGTTAACAAGCAATCTTGTAATTTTTGGAATAGAGATGCCACTCTGCTAGTGGATCTAATGACTCCAGCCGTCTCCAGTAAGTTTACAGCATTGACCACATAGGAGGAGTCAGAAACAATGTTAAGGGGACCTGGGAATTTTTGAAGAACATCTAATACCACCAAGCATTCTACCACCTGAGGGGAAGTTTCAGCATACTGCTGCAAGAACACCTGGGTACCCACCATGTAGGCTCCCAGGCCAGTCTTGGAGCCATCTGTATATACCACCAATCCATCTTTTAGCGGGGTATGAGAGGTGACCCGGGGAAATATGATAGGATGAGATGCAGCAAATTGTAACAGAGGGTGTTTAGGGTAATGATTATCAATTTTCCCCAAAAAGGTGGTGACTAATATGGCCCAATCATCAGAGACGGCGACCAATGTCTGTACATGAAAAGAGTTGTAGGGAACAATTAAAGCCATGGGATGTCTGCCAAAATGGCTGACAACGGCCTTCAGACCCCTAAGGGCAAGCTGAGCTATTGCTGCAGGGTACCAATCAATAATCTTTTGCGGGGAGGCATGTGGATGGACCCACAATAAGGGCCCATCCTGCCAAAGCACTGCAGTGGGTAGTTTCTTCGTATTGAACACACAGAGGGAAAAAGGTTGTGATGGGTCAATACGACATAATTGGGCTTCCTTGATAGCTTCCTCCATTGAGCGGAGGGCTGCCTCTGCGGTGGGTGTCAAAGACCTGGGGGAGGTAATATGGGCGTCCCCTTCCAAAATATCAAACAGGGGCTTTAAATCTGCAGAGGGGATCTTTAGGAATGGCCGTAGCCAATTTATATCTCCCAATAATTTTTGAAAGTCATTTAAAGTATGTAATTCGCCCCTATATATTTTTAATTTCTGCGGAAGGATTTTGTCCGGGAGCACCATGGACCCTATAAAGTGCCTGAAATTGGCAATTTGGACCTTCTCTGTAGCAATCTGGAGGCCCCAGAATCGTAGATTTTTGAGTAGCAAGGGATAGGCCTCTTGAAGGACGTTTAATTCCTTATGACACAGGAGCACATCATCCATATAATGTATAACAATTAAACTTGGATATTGTTCTCTGATGGGTCTGAGAGCCTCCTGTACATATAATTGACAGATGGTAGGGCTATTTGCCATGCCTTGAGGTAATACTTTCCATTGAAATCGCCTGTCAGGTCCCTCATGATTAATGGGAGGGACGATAAACGCAAAGCGAGGCCTATCTGGTGGATACAAGGGAATAGATAAAAAGCAATCCTTAATATCTAAAATAATTAAGTTCCAATTATTGGGCAGAGCAGAGAGCACCGGAAGACCTCTCTGCACTGCACCCAAAGGATGCATTTGTTCATTAATGGCTCTTAGGTCATGAAGTAGGCGCCATTTGCCTGATTTCTTTTTAATAACAAAAATTGGAGTATTCCAAGGTGAGGTAGATGGTTCTATGTGCCCCAATGCCAACTGTCCTGCCACAATGCTGTTTATTGCTTCTAATTTTTCAGAGGTCAATGGCCACTGGGGAACCCATACCGGGTCCTCTGTTTTCCAAGGTATGGGCTGTGCTGCCCCAGTGGCGCCTAGGAAAAACCCAGGCCCTGTCTCCCTGGATTTGGATCAGGGGATATGGGTTCTACTCGCCCTAGTTTCAAGTGTCCCAACCCCTTTCCAGTTTCATACCCCATCTTTTTCATAATATTGACAGCTCGCGGCGAGTATTCGTTGGATAAAGCGAGCCCCAAGCCCTGTAGCACGTCACATCCCCACAAATTAACAGGGAGGGGAAGCACGTAGGGGGTGAACTGTCCTTGATGACCTTCTTCTGATTTCCATGTAAGCATAGAGGAACTAATAGTGGGATGAGAGCTAAAGCCTAGCCCCTGCAGGGAATGTGATGATTCTGTGACCGGCCAGGATTTCGGCCACCAATGAGATGAGATGATGCTCCGATCTGCCCCTGTGTCCAAAATGCCTTCAAAACCTTTACCATTAATCCAGAGCGATAGCTTTGGCAGATCATGAAGCTGAACAACTAGATAAGCAGAGTCTGACCCTGAAGAACCCATCCGTTTATCTCCCATACCATGGTGGGGGTTGCCTGGGAGGAGCAGTAATTGAGCTATCCTATCCCCTCTGCTGATGGAAAATATCCCATTTGGGCTGGAACACAATACCTGGATCTCCGGGGAGTGTTGATCTTCAATAACACCTGGGTGAACAACCAGTCCCCGTAATGTAAGTGACCCTCTACCGAGAAGGAGACCTATAGTCCCGTCCGGTAATGGCTTGGGGGCTTGAACGGGAATGGGCTGCACCCCCATCTGAGGCATTAATAGGTAGTCAGAGGCGGCACACAAGTCCACCCTTGCTCCGACTCCTGAGGGGCCTCGTTCATCATCCTGGTGACTCTGTTCCCATATTTTGGCGTGCCTTGGAACCATGGGCCCGACGCCCCGTTTTTTGGAACCTCTGTTGGTGTTTCTATAGGGGGGAGAATCCTTCCCTTTATATCCCGTACAGAGCGACACTGGGCAGCCCTATGGTATCCTTTGCTGCAACGAGTGCAGAGTGCTGGTGGCTCTCTTTCCCTGTCCAGCATCCTGCAATCCTTTCTTAGATGTCCTGCCTTTCTGCATTTAAAACAGGTTCTTTTATCTGGCCCCTTAAGGGGGTGCTTCTGAGACTGTAAGATGGCAGCAGCTAACCCCGCATTAGTAAGGGGTCCCCCAAGTTCTCTACAGACCCTAAGCCAATCCTGCAATCCTTTGTTCTTTCTCGGGGCTATAGCTGCGCGACATTCCTGGGTGGCCTGTTCAAAAATAAGTTGCTCAACAAGAGGTGCAGCCTGCTCGGGATCACCAAAGATCCGCCCTGCTGCCTCTGTCATTCTTGCTACAAAGTCAGAAAAGGGTTCCTGAGTCCCTTGGATGATTTTTGTCAGTTGATTGTCTGCTCCCCCTTTCTTGGATAGTGCCTTCCAGGCTCTAATGGTTGTACTAGCAATTTGGGAGTAGGCGCCCCAGTGATAATTAGTTTGATCGGCTGCAAAACGACCCTGGCCTGTTAGCATGTCGAATGTCCATAACTGCTGTTCAGGGGTCAAGGCTGTCACATTAGCTCTAGCTTGCTCTTGGGCAGCCTCATGCCAAAGTGCTTTCCATTCCATATATTGGCCCATGCTGATAAGCATAGCCTTTGCGACCATCTGCCAGTCAGATGGCGTTAGGGCATCCAGGGCAAGTCTATCTAATTGTGCAAGAGTAAAATTGGCCGTGACCCCATATTTTCTGACTGACTCAGCCAACTCTTTTATCTGATTATATTCCACAGGTGCATGTAGCCACTGTGATGCGTCAATGCCTTCAAAGACGGGAAAGGCGAGATGCATTTTTCTTTTTACTTTTTCTGGAAGAAAGGAAAATGACCTTTGGCACTTCTCATAGGGCAGAGGCGCGGAGGGAAACACTTGTGAGAGGGCCGTTTGAAACAGCTGTCTCCGAGGATTTTGCTATTTTGAATATGGTCATCTGGATGGTATCTTTCTTCCTCATATTTAGCAGCCTCCTCATCTAGCTCAGCTTCTTCCTCAGTATCTAAGACCTCATCCCCTGACCTTTCAGAATCATTGGAGCTATCAAGAGTTAAGGCCTCAAGCTTACGTACAGGGTAAAAGCCAGTTCCTCTCTCTGGTTTGACAGCAGGGGGAGGATCCCTGTGATCTGGCGGATACACCCCCTTGTCACTAGACTCACCGGGGGGGCCTTTTCCCTTCTTGTGGACGTTTTTTTTCTGCACGCGCCCAACCTCTCACTACGCTCGGTTTCTGACATGCTATTCTGGACCTCCTCAAGGGTACTTTGACACTTTGCTAACAGGATAGTGGAAAAGATCAAAATGGCCCCAAGGACAAGCACTAAAGCCTCGACACTACTGTCCCAATGTGGCAACAGTCCCAAGCCAAAGTCCAGAAAAGACATACCTCTCCGAGCGTATCTACCTGCAGTTCTGAATCCTCCTTGTAGCCAAGGGGTCTCCGATGGTGCCGAAGATGATGAGGTCTTGATTCCCGGGTTTCGGCACCAGATGTCCCGCGCTACCGTCTTGCCAGCAAGAACGACGCGGCACACTCAGGATCCTTCTGCAGTGAAGCTTTAATGCTCTTGAGAGGGAGAGCATAAGCTTACAGGAAAGAGAGACCCCAAACACACAAAACCCATCCCTTATATAGGCTAGCAGCCTCTGCCTTGGACGTGTCACCCCCTGACTGGCTGCTGCTCATCGGCCCATATGACGCCACGGGAGAGGCAGGGACCCAGGGTTTGACAGTTACCCAGCGCATGCGCATCTCTCCTGTCTACCAACGGTACTTGTAACGGCTCCCTACAAGAGAGAGAGATGGTAATGCCCCACTTAAGTCATCTTGAGTAAAATATTGAATTTGTTAAGTTTTTGAAGTTAGGGCTTACTGGATCTACCATAAGTAGGATATGAGGAATGTAGGAAGGGTAGAGTCCCACAGTGAGTGTAAAGTTTGGATGGATCATTTGTGAGTAGTGTTGCCATTTATTGAGCGGAAATATTAAAATATGGACAGTTTGGCATAGGGTGACTCAAACTCTTTTTTAGGTACCCTGGAATTGAGGTGACTATTAAATATCCAGAGAGTATTCTGAGTTAATTTTTTTCTATAACTTAGAAAAAATGGTAGTAGACAGGGGTTTCCCTTCTTTAAAATAGCACCTGCCTACCCATAAACATCTATATCTCTCAGAACACATCATTTATAGACCAATAGCAAGAGTAAAAGTGAGTGATTTTAAAATTTTTATTTATTTTTGAACTGTCCATTCTACCTAATAAAGTAAGAGAACATTTCAAAAATATTTATCAGGTAATACTTTTGCAATTATAGACTTGTTACCAAAAATCAGTACAATTTTCAGATAATTCATAACAACTGATGAAATTCCATATCATATTTATATTTCCTTATTTTTCTCCATCTTCTTTTTTTTCCTTTAAACACTATTAAACATATTTTCTTCTATTATTAAAAATGGATCAGAGGAGACTGGAGAGATGTCTCAGCAGGAATTTTAACTCTTACAGAGGGCCCAGGCTTGGTTCCCAGAACCCTCTTGGTGGCTCACAATCATGTATGACTTTAGTACTAGTACATCTACTGCCCTGTTTGGGTATCTATGGGCACCAGGCACCCATGTGATACATACACACACACACACACACACACACACACACACACACACTCATATATATATATATATATATATATATATATATATATATATATGAATATTACCATACATAAAATAAAAACAAATACAAATATTTTAAAAAGGAAAGGAATTAAAAATAGAAGTATTTATCATCTAATGCTTCCAAATTCATTGTTATTATCTTTGGAGCAGAGTTTCATGTTTTTTTAAATACATTAAAGTGGAAAATTAAGTATAATGAGAAAAGATGGATGGAGGGAGAGAGAGTGAGAATGAGAGAGAGACATCAGGTATGTATGCATATAAGTACTTTATGTTTTTGCATTTGACACAAAAGGGAAAAATGTTTCAAGTAAAACATCTATATCACAGTACATGTTTTTTGGCAATCTGGGAGAAAAAAATGCTAGGGATAGCTTATCCCATATTATCAGTGAAGAAAAAACTCGTATTACTGGTTCATGAACCAAAAACTGCTTTGTGTAAAATTTATTTTCTTTATATATTTAATTTAGGAGAATTTTATACATAGCAATTAAATTTAAATAATTCCCACCCTCAATTCTTTTCCCTCCAACTCTTCCTGTATTTTCCCCCAAATTCATGGCCATTGCATTAATTATAAATGTTATTTGGTTTCCACTTACCCATGCTGGTCATTCTATGTTTTATGGAAGTTCAGGCAGAAACTCAAGCTAGGAACCATATTCCGGACGGTTTTTTTGCTGACTTGCACACAGGTTCAAGTTTAATTAACATTTTTATATAGCTCAAGACCACCTAACCAGGGAATTATGCTACCCTCAGTAAAATGAACCATCTTATATAAACTAAAAATCAAGATATGCCCCTGCAGACATGCCAGTAGGTCAGTTGGATCTGGGAAGTCCTTTAGTTTAGAATACTTTCTCAGTGATTTTAGGTTGTATCAAATTTAATAGTTAAAATTACCTAGATCAAGGAATTACAAAGAACTATTGAGAAACACAGAGTGAGAACAGAATAAATAGAAAAAAAAATGTGCCTGATATGAGCTACTAAAATATGACTAAAATATGCCAACCTCCTCAAATAAGCATACACATTTAGTGTATCCAGAAAACTGATTATAATACCTAATGATCCAAAGAGAAGACTCAAATTTGGCCAAAGTAGTTTTGAAAAGTAGAGATTCTTACCATAACAAAGCACACATTGTATCGTAATTAAGAGAAGAGTAATTTATTCATAAAGAAAATATTAAGTGTAGCATGTTTTAACTTTGAATTATAATAATTGCAAATATTTTTATTCAAATTTGCAACAAGCTTGTTTTGCATTACAATCCCAGTTCACTCACCCTTCCCTCCTTCGCTCTCCCCCTTCCAAACCCCATCCCATCCCCTTCTTGCTATTCCAGAAGGATGAGACCTTTCATTTAGGATCTTCAAAGTCTGTCATATCATTTGGAGCAGGGCCTAGGCCCAACCCCATATGTATAGGCTGAGAGACTATCTCTCAATGTGCAGTGACCTCCCAAATCCATTCATATACTAGGGATAAATACTTATCCACTACCAGAGGCCCCATATACTTTCCAGTCCTCCAAACTAACACCACATTCAGGGAGTCTGGGTCAGTCTTATGCTGTTTTCCAAGCTATCAGACTGGGGTCCATGAGCTCCCCCTTGTTCAGGTCAGCTGATTCTGTGGGTTTCTCCAGCCTGGCTTATCACTCCTCCTTCTCTGCAACTGGATTCCAGGAGTCTGGCTCATTGTTTAGCTGTGGGTGTGTACTTCTGCTTCCATCACCTACTGGATGAAGGCTTTAGCATGTCATATAAGGTAGCCATTAATGTCACATCAGGGAAGAGCATTTAAAGTATCCTCTCTACCATTTCTTAGATTTTTAGTTGGGGTCATCCTTTTAGATCTGTGGACATTTCCGTAGTGTCATATTTCTCCTTATTCTTTTAGGCATATACCCAAAAGATGCACATTCATACAATAAGTACATCTGTTCAACTATGTTCATAGTAGCATTATTTGTAGTAGCCAAAACATGAAAGCAACCTAAATGTCCCTCAACTGAAGAATGGATGGAGAAAATGTGGTACATTTACACAATGGAGTACTATATAGCAGAAAAACAATGGAATCTTGTAAGTCACAGCTAAGTAGATGAAACTAGAAGAAACCATCTTGTGTGAGGTAGCCCAGTCACAAAAAGACAACCATGGTATACACTCACTCATATATGGCTTTTAGACATAGAGTAAAGGATTTCCAGCCTACAATTCACACCACCAGAAAAGCTAGGAAACAAGGAGGGCTCTAAGAGTGACATACTTGGTCCCTTGGAGAAGGGGAAAGTGACAAGATCTCCAAGCAAATTGGGAACATGGGGGGAGGTGAGAGGTAGTTAGAAGAAAGACAAGGGGAGAAGCCAGGAGAGGAGGGCATGAGGGAGCAAGAAAATTGGGTCAGGGAAAGAATAGAGGGGATCAAAGAAAGAGATACCTTAATGGAGGTAGCCATTATATGAATAATTGTTAATATTAATTATAAAATTAATGTGATTTTTCATACTTGATATTTCATAATTTGATCATGTTTCCTTGCCCTTCTATTTTGAATCTCTAATGCTTCTCCAGCTCCAGAATCTTCTCAGTTCATAAAATTCCCTCTTAGCTTTTCTCTTCCCCTCTGTCCTTTTTAACTCCTCATTTCCAACAGCCATAGTCCCATTTTGTGTTTCTAAAAGTTTGATTCTAGTTTTAATACATGAATGCAAAATTATGATATTTGTGTTTATATGTACATCTTGTTCATGCCATAAAAAATTTCTAGTTAGAGCCAAGTCACTGCACAAAATACAAGAGATATTATATGCTGAGGAACATTTCACTATCTGTAATTACTACCCTCTTTTTTTCAAGGTATACATTTTATTCAATGTGAATAATGCACAAAATATGATACTTCCCTTTAGAAATGATGTCATATCTAGAATGTGTTTTGAGTAAAACTGATTATCAAAGCATTTGCGTGATATAAGTAGATTAGATAGAAGTGAACACAAATACACTGTAGTTTTTAAAATTATAAGTTCAAAGTAAAGTTGGTAATGTGAAGAAAAATGGCAAGACTTATTTTAAATTCTCTTTGTTGTTTTCCACTGGGGAGTCCCAGAGCAGAAAATGCACCAAATGTATCAGGAGAAAGGTTTATTTCTCGTACTTATTTTCTGGATATCTGCTTTCTACCTGGGTATAGAGAGTTACTACAATCTGGATTCAGTAGTGACACTTAGATAGCTATACTTACTTGGATGTTTCAGCTTTCTTGCTATGTACTGTTTTTTGTTGGCCTCCTTCCAAGGGCAGCTCATTAAAACACTTTCTGAGATCATTGAAAAATTAGTTCAATCCTTCTAGGACATATGAAATGTCATCCATGAGTTTGTTCGGGAGTTACTTCTTAGCTCCCTAAATATTTGAACATGTGCAATTTAGGCTAGCAGTAATATCAGACCTATGAGACCTCTATCAGTAAGAGAGGGAAAATTCCCCATGTTTCCCATTCATGTTTAAATCATGGACTAAACCTGGATATCTATATCTTCTACTCTCCTGATCCTGATCTCAGAATCATTACTTGTCTTCATAGCAGTGCTTTCATGATTGTTACTCCGATGAGATTTCTCAAGAGATGACTTGTCATCATGCTCGTAGGAAAATGTTGCTGACCAGTTTAGGTGTCCCAAATCTTTGAGAATTCAAGCATAAGGAAGTACTGAGAATGATTTATCAGACTCTCACATCTGAAAATCCTTGCATCAAATGCTGATATTTTAACTTCCTTTGGTACCATGGCAATCTCTACTAATAGTGTCTTTTTACTTAATTCTCTTTCTCATTGCACTTTGTATAGAAGCCAGTTGATTTCTATATGCCAAATTCCCCAACCAAAAGACTGTTTTTGATTATATATATATATATACTATATATATATATATATATATATATATATACATATATATATATATATATATATTATGTATATATATATATATGTATAAAATCATTTCTCATTTGGATTTCTTAAGTTTAGTCAGATTTTGGCTTACATTTTCTACTTGAAAATGTGAAATGTCTCCAAATCTACACAGATTTGCACATTTCACCCCTCACACACCCACAGGATCTTCAAACTGTTTAACTATTTTCTTAATTAGAAGTGTTGTTTGACTAACTGCTGTGTGAATAATACCTTCAGCATTGATGTCCAGTTCCAGTTGTTGTCTTTCTGGGAACCATGCGAGGTTCATTTCTCAGCTCCTGCCTGCTAGATATTTCTAAAACATGATTCACAATATTGTGGTCAACACATCTGCCCTCCATTTATTTCAGATGATGGTATTACTTGCATTATTATTATTATTATTATTATTATTATTTGGTATTTGGAGACAAGGTTTCTCTGTACTGCTTTGGAGGTTGTCCTGGAACTTTCTCTGTAGATCAGGCTGGCCTGTAACTCAGATCTGCCTGCCTCTGCCCCCAGAGTGCTGGGATTAAAGGTGTGATTAAAGTGCTGAGGCCCAGAAGGATTTTTTGTATTAAAGGGCTTCTGAATGTGTGGTAGTGACTGCATTTTAATCTGCCACACTCTTCATTGAAATCTGCATAGAACCCAGAAGACATAGCCATGCATTTGAAACTTGTTATTGGTCATTAAATGCACACACATTTGTGTGCCAAGATCTCTTTTGCTACATGTTGAGCTGTATTATCTTGCATTTGTAAATGATTCTGGGCATAACTGGATGTCAAGCAAGCATCAACAGTTCTAGGAGTCATAGATGCTACTTGTTGCATCCTCAGAACACAGAGTAGCTGAAGCACAAATTATCTAGATGTCAGGAAATTTCTTATTTTCACTTTTTGTCTTAAGTAAGCCTCTTTCTGATGACATTCTATTTGGTCCCACTTCATTTGTCACTCTTGTTTGTAAATGTAAAGTATTTTATTTTACTTTTGTAGTTATAATTAGAATACTTCTCTCTTTCCTATTCTTTCTCAAAAGCCTGTCATACACACTCCTCCTACTCTTCTTAATAGTTATGGCTTCTGTTATCCTAAATTGTCATTGCACACATACATGTATGTGTGTGTACATACATATTTCTAAATATATCCTGTTGAGTCTGAATAATTGTACTTGTATGTGTGAGTTTCTGGCTGATGGTTTGGCACTGAACGACTTCCCTGGGGTAGACCACCTCCCATCTGCACTTCGTTGCCTATAGTTCTTTCTGTAGGGTTGAGGGCTTATGGGCTTTTCCCCAACCAGTTTAGCATATTCACTGGTGTCATCCTTGTTCAGTCCATGTTTGGGTGGTCATTTGGTGAGACTTTACTTGTATAGCTTCTGATGTAACATAGGTGACAAAATCTCACAGCAAACTTCTTGAACCACTGGTTCTTGCAGTCTTTTCATCATGTCTTCTGAAATGATGCCTAAGTATAAGCACAAAACTGCTTTATAGAGATAATCACTGGGAGTAGGTCGACAATTCTAAATTTTAATTGGTTAAGGTTTCTTTTAGTGGTCTCTGTCTATTGAAAAGAAAAGTTTCCTTGATAAAGAATGAAACTACACTCATCAGTGAGTATAAGAATAAATTATTATAGATTGTTATTAGGGATTATGCTGGCTAACACATTAGTGGTTATAGATTCTACTCCAATATCTATAATTTGATTAGCACTGAGTTGTAGATGTTGTTTCTCTCCCACCAGGTCCTGCATCCCTTTAGTCTCAAATAAATACACAGAGGCTTTTATTAATTATAAACTGTTTGGTCAATGGCTCAGGCTTCATATTGGATACCTTTCTCTTAATTAACCCATTTATATTAATCTGTATACCTCTATGTGGCTTTGGCTTATGGGAGACTGCTCCAACATGGTACTCCTTCAATAATTGCAAGGCATCTCCCTGGTGGCTCACACTCTATGTTCTCTCTCCAGAATTCTCCGCATCTGTTAACCTCACCTACACTTCCTGACTTCTACTGGACAATCAGTGTTGCATTCATCAACGAATAAGGGAAACAGATATATACAAAAACATCCCCCATCACTGAATAGTTGGGTATTTTTTTCACTTTCATCTTTAAAAGAAATGGTGTTATCAAAATTTGTTTTGATCTTGGCAGGCACCCATATGCTTGGTGTATTCTCTCTGTTTCATCCATGAGTAATCCTTTCAGTTGGTTGTCTGTGGTTATGGGGCAGAACTGGGAGTTTGCTTTTTCTCATGCATCATTCTTCCTTGTATTGATGCAACTGTGGTTTTAAAAAATGATCTTTATTCTTTGTGTCTAACACTTTCTTTTGCCAAGATGGATTACTCAAACATCCCTTACTCAAACCTTGTAAGTCCAATTGGTATTTTGAGTTGGGTCTTGTTGGAGGAGACTCTTTTGTCTGACTGAGATTTGACAGCTTTCTGTCTATAGAAAAGAAAGAAAGATTACATACATGATTACAAGGAGCAGTAGTTATGATGTCTGCATTCTACACAGAATGGTTAAGCCCCAGTGGAAACATGAGTCACTCTACTGGACTGATTAGCTGGCCCAGAAAGTAAATGAACATTCTGAAGAAGCCTAAGAATCCTATTGCAAACTCTAAAACCCATGTCAATCAGAAGGAAATCAACTATGACCTCCACACATATTCCGTATAGCCACATGCCTACAAACACACACCATATAAGTAGGCACATACCACAGAAATAAAATCAATAAATAAAAATAAAATGTGTAATGAAAAGAAAGATCTATCAGGCCTATAAATGCCTACTTTATTTAATATTCTTTATTTAATCTTCTATTTCTATTCTGTCAGTTTTTGAAGTTGCATTTTTACTTCTGTTTTTAATACAATTTCTTTCAATAGTCTCTGAGTACAATTTTTACTGACCTTGGTTTGAGGTTTTCAGATGTCTTATGTAATTCACCAAGAATTCTTTGTCAGATTGGAATGTTGACATCTTTCACACTGCAGTATATCTTGTTCCTGTTCCTTTTATCTGTATCCTCTGAGGCAGAGGTTTCCTACAAGCACTTTTAGTTCCAATCTTGTCACTGTTTAAACACTTCCTGTGACAACTGACAAATGTGATGAAGACATCTTCAGACACCGGCTAGCAGAGAGTCTTAAATAAACCAAAATTAGAGGTTTCTTTCCAAGAGTGTCATGTCCATTCTGTTACCACATCGTCTCTATTTTTCTTCTGCATTATGTCCATGTTTTGGCTAATGTACACAGTGCTGTAATGCATATTTGGTGTAAGTTTCTGGCATGAAGATTTTATATCCTTGGATACATGGCCAATAGTATAGTTTTGGATTGTCCATTCTTCCTTCCTTTCTGAGGAATCTCCTTTGTTTCACAACAGCTGTATAAGTTTACATTTTCATACAAAGTATGTGGTTCTTCATTCTCTGCATCCTCACCAGCATTTTTTTTTTTGCTTGTTTTTTTTTTTTTTTTTTTTTTTAATAATAACTACTCTAAGTCTGGTGAGCAGATAGGAGGTATTTCTTTAGTTGGCTTTTTTTTTTTATTGGTATTAGAAAAACTGAGCACTTCACATGTATTTGGGGGTTTTGTTTGTTTGTTCATTTGTTTGTTTTTCAAGGCAAGATTTCTCTGTAGCTTTGAAGCCTTTCCTGGAACTTACTCTGTAGACCAGGGTGGTCACAAACTCATAGAAATACACCAGACTCTGTCTCCTGAGTGCTGGAATTAAAGGCATGCACCACCTTGTTTGTGCTTGTTTGTTTGTTTCTTCATTTATTTATTGGTATTATTGTTGTCATTGTTGGTGTTGGAGGTGGTGTTTTGGTTTTATGGTTTTTGTTATTATTTTACTTTGAGGAACTTGTCTAATTCTTTTGGTTTATCTATGCAATAAAGACATCTGTTCAACTATATTCATAGCAGCATAATTTGTAATAGCACGAACCTGGAAGCAACCTAGAAGCAACCTAGATGTCCCTTAACTGAAGAATGGATAAAGAAGATAAGGAAAATTTACACAATTGGATACTACTCTGAGGGAAAAAAACATTGGAATCTTAAAATTTGCAAGCAAATAGATGAAACATCAAGAAACCATCCTGAATGAGGTAACCCAGTCACAAAAAAAGAACATAGTGTGAACGCACTCATATATGAATTATAGACATAGAACAAAGGATCACTAGCCTATAATTCACACCACTGGAGAAACTAGGATACAAGGAGGAACCTAAGAGATACATACATGGTACCTCACAGAAGTGGAAAGAAACAAGATCTCCTGAGCATATTGGGAGTGGGGGGGCAGTGAGTGGAGAGGGAGCTAGGAGAAAGAGAAAGGGAGGAGAGGACATGTGGGACCAACAACATTGAGTCAGGGGATTAATAGAGGAGAACAAGGAAAGAGATACTATAATAGAGGGAGCCATTATAGGTTTGAAGAGAAAACTGACTCTATAGAAATATACAGAGACCTATAAAGATGACCCCAACTAACAATGTGACCAACAGTGAAGAGGCTACCTTAAATGCCCTTCCCTTATAATGAGATTGATAACTAACTTACATGACATCATAGAGCCCTCATATCTGATGGAAACAGAAGCAGATACCGACAGCTAAACACTGAACCAAACTCCAGCAATACAGTTGCAGAGAGGAAGGAGTGATAAGAAAAGGGGTCAAGATCTCTTTTCTCATATATATGTATATATATACATATACATATATATGAGAAATATTTCCTTTAAGTACATAAAATTACATACTATTGAAATGAATTCTGAGCAAAAAAAAATAGATTACTTGACATTTGGTATTTGCCTTTGTATTACATATATTTGGGTGTGATACATGTCAGATAAACTCTTGAAATAGAGGTTGTTTTTAATCTTTAGGTAGGAGAATTTAAACAAAGACCTGAAAGCATGATTTACAGTACATTATTGTATCAGTAAGATTTGAAAGGAACCAGGGAGAATATATTTCAAAACACAGAATATTGAGCTAAAATATTGACAATTTTAATATGAGACCAACTATACAACATTTAAGTTTATGTTTATGGATAGGTGTGAGAATGTAGTGAAAGTACAGAAGTGTGGGATGCTGGTGTGTGCTAGACCCTGAAAATTTGGAAGGGAAAATGGATCAGGAGATCATAGAATAACCCTCCCTAGAAAATATGGTGTCATATATTAATTCTTTTACTACTGGATAAATAAAAATTTGAAGTGAACATGCAAATATAAAACTTTGTTTACTGTGCTGATGTGTAGTTCTGGCTGCTTATACTCTATAATTTTCTATATTTGTAACTATTAAATAGGAAGAGAGAAAAACACCAGAAATAAATAAAAAGACACTTAAGGCCCAGAAATACATAATTTTCTCTGCTATAGGCCTTGACAGCTAATGTTATTGGAAGCACTCTGTATACACAATTTTAAGTAAATATCCATGGTAACCATAACACCATGTTACACAGGCTCCCTGAGCCTATTTGATATGTAAGGAAATGTGGATATTTGTGATTGGAGTGGAAAATGGTAAAGCAAGAATCTTTTCAATTAAATTAGTTTTCTCCTCTTGAGATGAATATTTTTAAAATTGTTTTCTCCTTAGGTCTCTTAAACCAATGGGCAATAGAGTGAAAGAAGGTCACTTTCAAAGGCAAAGAAATGTAATGTTTAAGTGAATACCTGAAAGAAGCACCATTATTAAATGAACTGGGCCATACTTATCAATTGTGGAAGTCTACAAGAGATGACAATCTATGAGTTTTCAGTGTCTCACCAGCTAACAAATGCCTCTGCTGGGTAATTCAAGAAGACTGCAGAAATAATGGATGTGCCTAAAATATGGACACTGACAAAGATACTGGCAAGCTTACTGAGTTTTGCTGGTGGTTTCAACTTTGACCACTATCAAACTTCAGTTCCTCTTTCTTTCCTCTCTTCCAGTTTAGGTATTTGCCAATACTGAATGGTAATTTGCCTCTGTCTCCTGGCAACACAGTTACAATGTCAGGCAGAGTCTTACCTCTTGAATCTGGTATTCCTTTATCAGGATCAGTAGTCAATTTTCCTAATTATTTGACACTTCCTTGTCTTGTTTATAATTTACTTGTAATAAGAGAAACTGTAGGGTTCTGTTTCCTAATCTAAAAGACACACATGCATGGTTAGTTTTATGAAATGTAACGTTTCAGAGTTGTAGCTCTGTTAGACATATGGGGTTCAGAATTCATATCTCTGGATCTTTGATAAATTGTGTAAATTCTCTGTGTCTAAATTTTCTTGCCCATAAATTGGAGTTAATGCTTCCAGGCCATTGCAGTGATTATAAAGATCACATGGATTAAGCCATTCAAGACACCTTTATAGATCCAGGAATATAGTATAAAGGAGAATCTCTTAAAGGGTTGCATTTCTAAGAAAAAATATTCATATTTCATAGTTAGCAAGCTGTTAATACCCAGATAGCATATATTAAGAGATCCCCAGTTTGGATCTTTTTGCTAATGTTGATCAGCTTCTTTGTAGTAATAATTATTCCTGAACAGAGACAGCAGCATATCAATGACTTATATGCCACAGAAGCTGCAACTATTCACCCACTTTAATAAGAGACTGTTACAAGTCATCCAGTATTTGAAAACCACAGAAAATAAATTAATTTTCAAAGAATTCAAATTTATTATTCATCTATAATTTAAGCCTTTATAAAGAAATAGAGTAAAAAGCCCCAAAGGAAGCATCCTATAAAGTCTCACAGAACATGGAAGGTTTCCTTAGTCTGAGTTTATGTGTTGCTATTGCTGATACCAAGAAATGAAAGATATGCATCAAGTCCAAAAACATCAATCACATAGCAACTAAATCATAGAATTATCAAAGCAGCCAAGTTCACAGAAAAAAAAGTGAAAGCATTAATGTGTTTTCTTTTTTTTTTTCCTTTGATGTCAAATGATTCAAATTCACAGACATACTTAGGAAGGAGCATAATTTTATGGGTATGTCAGATTAACATGGAAACATTAACAATGCTATAAGTGTGAACATTAGCTTCATAGGTCTCACTCACTGTAACTTACACTCTTCCAGCTCCTGAAATAAAAACTCTCATTTCTTCTGAAGGAGACATAATTCAGTTCGCATCTGGCTCTAATTTTGAATGCATGGGGAAAACTTGTTCTGTTCACAATCCCATTATCTCAGGACACAGGAAACAGTACTGTAAATAATAATGTTTTCATCACAAAATCACTTTTCAGCAGCATTGCCACTGTTATTCATTTAAAAAATACTGGAGATGATAATTACACTTTGTAAAATCATATATAATACTCCACTATCTAAACTGTTCTTATTTTTCTCTTTTCATTAAAATGTTTTCAAAAGCAATTTCGCATGGCTTTATTTGCATAAATGCTAGTCTTCATTTAAAATTATATTTCAAATACATGTTTTCAGTATTCACCTTTTGAAATCATTGCCCCAAACTGTCTATTCAGTAGTTTGAAATTCTGGGTGTAGTTGCATAACCTACATTAATTGTAATTCTTCATCACTGAAAGGCAAGCTTATCCACAAATCACAGTGCCTCTATTTGCTTGCCATGTCTGAACACCAAGATGACAGGATATTTAGTGTTCCCTCTCTCTGATTAAGTACTGGTGGGGACATAGGAGCAACAGAGGCAAGCTATGACCCATGTTGTTTATCCTAAATAAACCAAGTCTAGATCCAGAACACATATATTTAACTCCCTTCTGTAATTTGAACAGAGAAAGGTAGAATTGAGGTGACAAACTTGATTCATGTTTCAGGTAGACTGGAACTATTTACTGTCTTCTATGCTTTGCCTAACTTATACAACCCTAAACACCAAAATCCCCATGGGCTGTTGACATATCTGATGACATTTGGGTTGAAACACAGCATAAATAAAACTATGTTGGCTTGTACTATATTAAAACCTTAGAGAGAAGAAAAATATCAATGTTTTTATTTTCAAGTAGAAGAGGATGCAACTTATAAAAGAAAAACTGACTTTATCCCTTGTGGTAAAAGAAATAGAAGCATGCTAAGTGCCTTTGTTTTCATTTGAAGGCTGTTGATGATGTAAGCATTTATATTATATGCTCTGGGAGATTGTAGTACATATTCCATAGACTGTTTATTTACTTTGATTTCAGAAAAGTCATCGAAGTACATCTTGCTAATCTCAATTTGATGAGTGCATGGTGCTATTGTATAAGGAAACAAAGATCATTGTTAGAGTGACCATAAAGACTGCCAGGACAACAGATCAATATTGTTTATTCCACAGACCCTCATCTTCCTGTTGGGTTCCAGTAAAAGCAAATGAATTTGTCTAAGATGTTTTTTTATTCTCCAAAGTGTACTACAAATTATGTTGGAAAAACAAAAAGCTAAAGAGTTGCTCCTGTACACTTCAAAATAGCTTAGGGTGTCAACTACTTTAATAATAAAACCAAACAAAAACAAAGATTAAACCAAAAAAACCCACCAAATGAACAAGTTCACTTTGTATATATAGTTGAGCTAAACAGGATTGATGTAGGTAGTGGTATTGTGGTCAAAACTAATACAGGGCAAGAGTCATGGGTTACCTCAGGCCAGATGACTTCCACAAAAGATAGTTCTATATAAGTTATTAAGCTACAGTTCATCTAGCTTAAACATTTCTTCCTTACAAAAACCAAATTAAAGAATACGAACATCCTATTCTTATTTTTTTTTCTGTGTAGTTCTCATAACATCTTAAGGATATTCTCTGTGACAGGAGGAGCCCACCTTCTGGTGCCCTGCTCAGAGCTTCCTGAGAACTGGAGACTATGCACAAGGGAACCTACCCAGGAAGACCGTCTATCCAGAGTATGCCAGAATCCTAGTCCTATCTTTATCCATGGGAGGAGATAAATGTTTAGAGCCCACCTTCTGGGTCATGCTTGGAGCTGCCTGAGGCCTAGAAACTGCACAAACTTGGGAGAACCCATCCCACCAGACAAGCCCAACCAAACACTGCCAATGTCTTAGTCCTGCCTCCATCCATAGGAGGAGGAGAGCCAGCAGAGTATTGGACATGCTTACACCCTCCAGAAGAGATCCTTGGTCCTGTACCCACTAGGAGAGGTAGAGACTCCACAGTGTGCACTGGAAAAAGGGAAGGGAGGACAACAGTATAAGAACACAGTCAACAAAAGAGAGATCAATAGGACACAATCAGAGTCTAGGGTCTCCGCAACAGCAACACTTGAACATTCCAACACAGACAAAGCAGAAAAAAACATACTGCTATAAACAACTTTATGATGATAGAGATCCTCAAAGAGGTAATGAGAAAATCCCTCAAAAAATGGAAGGGAAATCAAACAAAAAATTTAAGAAATGGAGGAAAAGAGAAACCTAAAATTGCAAGATTGCAAGAAACATTTCAAACAGTGCAAGGCTTGAAGGCTGAAATAGAGACAAAAGAAATAAAAAAGCCCACAGTCCCCACAGTCCCCACAGTCCCCACAGTCCCCACAGTCCCCACAGTCCTCACAGTCCCAACAGTCTTCACAGTCCCCACAGTCCCCACAGTCTTCACAGTCCTCACAGTCCCCACAATCCCCACAGCCCCCACAGTCCTCACAATCCCCACAGTTCCCACAGTCTCCACAGTCTGCACAGTCCCCACAGTCCCCACAGTCTGAGGTATGCTGGAAATCGAAAAGCTGGGTAAACTATCAGGAAATATAACCAACAGAATACAAGTGATTGATGAGAGACTCTCAGGCATTGAAGATATACTAGGAGAAATAAAATCATCAACTAAAGAAAATCTTAAGTCCAACAAATCTGTAACACAAGATGTCCAGTAAATATGGGACACCATGAGAAAACCAAAAGTAAGAATAATAGAAGGTGAAGAAACCCACATGTAAGGATCAGAAAACATTCAACCAAATCACACACACACACACACACACACACACACACACACACACACACACAAAAAAAAAAAAAAGAATGACATGCCAATGAAAGTACAAGAAGATTCTAGAATATCAAATAGAGTGAACCTCAAAAATGACCCATCACTACATAATAATCAAAACACAAATGATACAGAATAAAGAAAGAATACTAAGTACATGAAAGGAAAAAGGCCAAGTAACATATAAAGGCAAACCTATCAGAATTAAACCTGACTTCTCCATGGAAATTCTAAGGTTTAGAAGGTCCTGGACAGATATTCTACCACACTAAGAGATCATGGATAGCAGCCCAGACTACTATACACAGCAAAGCTTTCAATCACTATAGATGGGGAAACCAAGATGTTCCATGACAAAACAAATTTAAGCAATACATATCAACTAATCCATCCCTACAGCAAGTTCTGGAAGGAAAACTACAACTCAACAAAGTTAACCACACTCACAAAAACACAGGCAATGGATAAATCCACTTTATCAACAGCCAAAAGAAAAATGGAGGAAAATCGACACACAATGCTATCAGCAACAACAAATCCAAAACAAACAATTAACAAACAATGGTCAGTAATACCCCTCAATATTAATGGTCTCAATTTGCCCATAAAATGATACAGGCAAACAGAATGGATACAAAGACAAATTCCATCCATATAGTGCATACAAGAAACACACCTCAACTACGAAGACACATGTCACCTCAGGGTAAAGGGTTGGAAAAAAAAATTCCAATCAAATGGACTCAAGAAACAAGTGGCTGTAGCAATCCTAATATTTAACAAATTAGACCTTAAACTAAAACCAATCAAAAGAGATGAAGGTCATTTATTATTCCCCACAAGAGAAATCTATCAAGATGAAGTCTCAATTATAAACATCTGTACCCCAAATATAAAGGCACCAACATTCATAAAAGAAACATTAATAAAACTCAAATAGTACATAACGCCTCACACACATTTTACATGGAGTAGGGCCCAGGCCCTCTCACTTGATCAAGGCTGATGGTATATCCTTATATGTGGAATGGGCTCCCAAAGACCTTTAATATACTACTAATAAATATTGATACACTACTAGAGGCCCCATAGACTGCCCAGTCCTCCCAACTAACACCACATTCAGAGAATCTGGGTTGGTCTTTGCTGGTTTTCCAGCTATCAGACTGGAGTTCAGGTCAGCAGTTTTTATGGGTTTCTGCAGCCTAGTCTTGAACCCTTTGTTCATCACTCCTCCTTGTCTGCAATTGGAGTCCTGGAGTTCAGCTCAAAGTTTAGCTGTGGTATCTGTTTCTGCTTCCATCAGATACTAGATGAAGGAACTCAGTTGGCATATAACATAGTCACTAATCTCATTATCTGGAAGGTCATTTAAGGTAAACTCTCCACTATTGTTTAGATTGTTAAATGGGGTCATACATGTAGATCTGTGGACATTTCCCTAGTTCCAGATTTCTCTTAAAACCTATAATGGCTACCCATATTATAGTATCTATTTTCTTGCTTATACTGGGAAATTTCAGCACCCAACTATCAACAGGTCCACACGGCAGAATCTTAATACAGAAACAATGGAACTAACAGAAGTTATGACCCAATTGGTTTTGACAGACATTTATAGGACAATCCATCCAAACACAAAAGAATATAGCTTCTTTTCAGCTCCACATGAAACCTTCTCTAAAATAGACCACATATGTGGCAATACAGCAAACCTCAATAGGTACAAAAAATTGGAGTAACTCCCTGTGTCTTATCAGACCACCATGTTTTAAAGTTATAATTAAAAAACAACACAAATTGCAAAAATCCTACAAACTCATGGAAATTGAATAATGCATGTTGTACCATTTCAGGGTACAAGAAAGGAATAAAGAAAGAAATAAAACACTTCTTACAAGTAAATGAGAATAAAGATACAACATACCCAAACTTATTGTAAACTTTGAAAGTAGTACTAAGAGGAAAGTTCATAAAAATAAGTGCTGACATGAAGAAACTTGAAAATAGTCACACTAGAGAATTAACAGTACAACTGAAAGCTCTAGAACAAAAAAAAAAAAAAAAAAAAAGCAAAGCAAAGCAAAATCATGCCTGAGGAGTACACACCAGGAAATAATCAATAAAGTAGAACCTAGGAAAACAATACAAAAAAATTCAATGCAATTAAGAGTTGGTTCTTTGAGAAAATCAACAACATAAACAACATATACAAACCTTTATCCAAACTAACCAAAAGGCAGAGAGAGATAAAAAAAAAAACTGACAAAATCAGAGATGAAAAGGAAGACATAACAACAGACACTGAGGAAATCCAGAGAACCTTCAGGTCATATTTTGAAAACCTGTATTCCACAAAATTTAAAAATATAAAGGAAATGAACAATTTTCTGGATAGCTATCACTTACCAAAATCAAGAACAGATAGGCAATTTAAATACACCTATAACCCCTAATGAAATAGAAGCAATCATCAAAAGTCTCAAAAACAAAGAAACAAACAAACAAACAAACAAACAAAAACCCCATGGACAAATGGTTTCAATGCAGAATTACCAGAAATTCAAAGAACAGTTAATACCAATAGTCCTGAAATTGTTCCACACAATAGAAGCAGAAAGTTCATGCCAAACTCTTTATGAGGCTATAATTAACTTGGTACCAAACCAAGAAAGACATAACTACTAAGAAATGGAACTATAAACCAATATCCCTTATAAACATTGATGCAAAAATACCCAATAAAATTCTGGCAAATCAAATCCAAGAAAACAGAAATCATCCACCATGACCAAGTAGGTATCATCCCAGGGATTCAGGGATAGTCCAACATACAAAAATCTATCAATGTGATCCACCACATAAACAAAATGAAAAAGAAAAGCCACATGATCATTTCACTAGATGCTAAAAAATTCTTTGACAAAAATCAAACACCATGATAAAGCGTTCATGATAAAGGACTTGGAGGGATCAGGGATAACAGTAAAATACCTAAACATAATAAAAACAATATAAAGCAAACCACTAGCTAACATCAAACTAAATGGAAAGAAACACTTCTAGGAATGAATCAAACAGATGGCCTCAGCCTTCTGCGTTATATAGAGGGTATGGCAAAGGCCGACACTGGAGCAATGAATGTAGGTCAACCAGAGACAAGCAAGGTAACCCTTTACAATTGGAAAACTCCTTGGGGGACCTCTTAAAAGCCCCCATGTCAAAGGTTTCCTAGACATTCCCAGTCACTGTGGAGGACAGTCTTTCACGAAGAGACCAAGACTGATAAGCAATAAATTTATGGGTCATGATCTATTGCAAAGAATACTCAGATAATATTTAATAAGATAAATAAAACTCAGTTGTAGAAAAAATAATAAATTATTTAATTATAAAATATTTAAATATAGGAAATATAGTGAATAAAGATTAGAAAATCCAGTGGCTAAAGTAAAATAATCACACTGCTCTGAATGACATACTAGTCATGGAAGGTGAATCAAATGTGAATGAAGGAAGCAAAAAAACATATATTTTGGCAAACTTCCATAAATAGTCAAAGGCTTAGATTGATAGCTAAGCTGAATAACAGAATGGTTGGGGGGATTGTTGACACAGGCACTGACTAATAAATCTTGGTCTCCAAGATGGCCCCTGCAAAAGGTAAATATTTAATTCTTAGTTGATTGGAATTTTATCTCAGGTAAAACAGAGCATGAGATGAATTGAATATATAGGACCAGAAGGATAGAGAGGTAGGTTGAGACCATATGTGACTGATAAAGCAATAAATTTATTGGGTCATGATCTATTGCAGCAATGGAATACTCAGATTAATATTCCTCTAATATTAGATGTGAACCATAAAGGAACTCATGGTTGTAGAAAAAAATATTATAAAGTACTACACAAGACAGACACCAAATATTCAGGCTGTACAAAAACAGAATACAAAAGTCTTAAAGAAACAGAGGAACCAAAAGCCCTACCCTTAAAATGGCTAACAGATGAACCTGTCTGTGTAGGGTCATAGCCTATGACATCTGAGAATAAGTTAGAGGCTTTATAAATCTCATTCAGAAACAGTTAAATGCTGGACATATCAAGGAATCTACCAGCCTTTAAAACTCTCCTATATTTGTTATCTAAAAGAAATCTGGAAATTGGAGATTGCTTACAGACCTGTGAGGCATCAATAAAGCTATCTAGCCAATGGGCTCTCTACAGCTGGGAATGTCTTTACCTTCTCTGTTACCTAAAGAATGGCCTATTATAGTTATTGATTTAAAAGATTGCTTCTTGACTATAGATTTACCATAAAAAGATAAAGAAAAATTTGCCTTCATGGTACATAATTACAATAATTCTTAGCTGGTTAATAGATGTAAATAGAAGGTTTTGCTACAGGGAATGAAAAATAGTCCTGCCCTGTGCCAATATTATGTGCAAAAACCTTTGGAAATAATTCAAAAACAATCCATAACTTACCATTACATGGATGATATAATGTTAGCTGATTCTAAAGTAGAAATATTAGAAAAAAATGTTTGGTGTTTGAGGAGGTAAAGGAAGTTTTACCTTGATGGGGATTACAAATTACACCCCCCAAAAAGTACAAAGAGGGGATTCTGTCAACTACTTAGAATACAAAATAGGTCTACAGAAAATTAGACCACAAAAGTACAGGTCAGGGGAGATCATTACCAGACTCTTAATGATTTTCAAAAATTACTAGAAGAGATCTTTCAACTATAAAGCATTATTGAAGTAAAAGAGCATGATTTCAAAAACTTGAAACTGACCCTAAAGGGGGACAAGGAGTTGAATAGTCTACAAATACTATCAGCTGAAGCTGAAAAGAAATTAGAATGGGTAGAAAAGAGGATAGCAGATGCACTTGTGAACTGTGTGAATCCAAAACTAGTGTGTATTCTGGTTATATTAACATCTAGAGAATATCCTTCAGGGATTTTAATGCACAGCGAAGATGTCATATTAGAATGGATATTTCTATCACATAAACAGAATAAAAAACTAAAAATATACATATTTAGGAGGACTGGGCAGTCTATGGGACCTCTGGTAGTGGATCAGTTCTTATCAGTAGTATACAAATGGTCTTTGGGAGGGGAATATTCTTTCAGTCTAGACGCATGGGGGAGGGCCCAGGGCTTGCTCCAGATGATATGACAGACTTCGAAGATCTCCTATTAAAGGCCTCACCATTGTTGGGTAGCAGAAATGGGATGGGATGGGGGTTTGTGGGAGCAGGGGAAAAGGAGATGGAGAGAGAACTGGGATTGACATGTAAAAAAGCTTGTTCCAAATTTAAATTAAAAAAAAGAAAATTGAATATTTGCTGTGAACTAGGAGGAAGATTCCATGGAGAAAGCATTACTGGAGACAATGTGATGGTGTATTATTTACAAAAACATTTTCCTCAGCCATGCTTGCCATTTATTTGCATACTTGTTTTCTAGAGAGTTTGGCTTCTTGCTGTGTTTACCATAGGGGCCTCAACTTCTAGGTCAAACAACCCTCCAGGCTTACCTTAGACTCATCATATAACCAAGGAAAGCTTTGATCTTCTGATCCTCTTAACTCCATCTCTGAAGTGCTGTGATTTTCTTTGGCACTTTAGATTGGACATAAGGCTTCATGCTGGATAAGCACTCTGTTGTCTTTGTTACGTGGTCAACTTGTCAAAATGGCTGTCTATGTGCTTTTCTTCTTAAATGTAATCAGCAAAGAGATGGATTAGTAGGCTCTAGATCAGGGTTAAAATTTTGCCTATGAAAACATTCCTCATGTCAAGCTTCTGCCATGTGGTGGTCGTCGGGAGGAGGCTCAGACCTAAGCTTCTTTGGCCTGGCAGCCACATGGTGAATATAGTGTAAAGCCATTAATGTACTGAGGGTTTTCTCTGCTCACCACCATTGACACCTTTTATTCTCATTGACTTTTTCACACATCTACCCTTGATTACCTGTGAAAACATTAGACATTTATCTTCAAAGGGAAAAGTATGTCACAAGAGATTTGTTTCAGATAAAGTGTTTCAATAATATTAAGCAAACTAAGCATGAATAAGATGCAAATTAAATTAGTGTACTCAGATTTCAAACTTAGTAAAAGTCAGCAAATCCCCTTACTATGTTACTGAATCATCTAATATGCTTTTTGTGCAGGATGTGGGGAAAATGTATTTCGGTCTTTAAATAATTACTATAATTTTTAAAGGTTTTTGAACAACTTCTTGATGTTATTTTTAAAGAATTAAAAAGTCATTGGTTATCTGGCCTCCCTTTTTGAATCTTTTTGATAATTTTTTTATTTAAATTTGGATCAAGTTTGTTTTACATGACAATCCCAGTTCCTGGACTTCCTGTCCTTTCCTGTTCCCCCCACCAACCCCTAATCCATCCCCTTTCTCCTTCCCAGGGAGCAGACATCCATGGAGAGTTTTCAAAGTTTGCCATATAATTTGGAGCAAGGCCTAGGCACCTACCCCATGAGTCTAGGCTTAGGGATTAGCCCTTTATGTGGAATGGGCTGCCAAAGTCCATTCTTATACTAGGGATCAATACTGATCTATTACTTGTAATCCTTGTAAGGTCCAGTCCTTGTAACTAACACCAACATGCAGGGAGTCTGGGTCAGTCCTGTGATGGTTTTCCAGCTGTAGGACTGGAGTCTATGGGCTCTCCTTTGTTCAGGTTGGCTGATTCTGTGGGTTACTGCAGCCTCATCTTGACCCCTTTGCTCATCATTCCTGCCTCTTTGCAACTGTGTTCCAGGTGATTGGCTCAGTGTGTAGCTGTGGATGTGTCTGCTTCTGCTTCCATCAGCTACTAGATGAAGGCTCTAGGATGACATATAAAGTAGTCATCAATCTCATTTTGGGGAAGAGTATTTAATGTAGCCTCTATTGCTTAGATTGATAGGTACAGTCATCCTTGTAGATCTCTGGACATTTTCCTAGTAACAGATTTTTCTTAAAACATGGAATGGCTCTGTTTCATATGGTATCTCTTTCCCTGACTCAATCTTCCTGTTCTCTCATGCCCAAGTCTCCTGTCCTCTTCCTCCTAACTCATTCTACAATCCTCCCATTTTCTTGGTAGATATTGTCCCTTTCTCCTCCAGAGGACCATGTATGTCTCTTTAAGGGTCCTCCTTTTTTTTTCCTAGCATTTCTGGTGGTATGGATTGTAGGCTGGGAAGCTTTTGCTCTATGTCTAAAAGCCATATAAGTGAGTATATACTGTGTGGTTTTATGACTGTGTTACCACACTCAGGATGGTTTCTTCTAGTTCCATTCATATGCCTGTGAATTTCAATATTCCATTCTCCTCCCTCCCCCCTGCTGAGTAATACTCCATTGTGTGAATTTTATTCATCCATTCTTCAGTTGAGGGACATTTGGGTTGCTTCCAGGTTCTAGCTAGTACAAATATTGCTGTTATGAACATAGTTAAACAGATGTCCTTGTTGTATGAATGTGCAACTTTTGTATACATGCCTAAGAGTGGAATTGCTGGATCTTGCAGTAGATTGATTCCCATTTTCCTGAGGAACTGCCATACTGATTTCCAAAATGACTGTATGAGTTTCCACTCCCACCAGCAGGAGAGGAATGTACCCTTTCTCACAATCCTCTCCAGCATTAACTGTCTTTTTCTTTTTTCCTTCCTTCCTTTCTTTCTTTCTTTCTTTCTTTCTTTCTTTCTTTCTTTCTTTCTTTCTTTCTTTCTTTCTCTCTTTCTTTCTTTCTTGCCATTCTGACAGCAGTAAGAAAGTACTCAGAGTTGTTTTGAATTGTATTTCCCTGATGGTAAGGATGTTGAACACTTTCTTGAGTGACTTTCAGCCATTTTAGATACCTCTGTTGAGAGTTCTGTATGAGTTCTTTACCCAATTTTTAAATTGGATTCCTTGGTGTTTTCGTAAATAGCTTCTTGAGTTCTTTGTATAATTTGAAGATCAGTCCAGATGTTGGGTTTGTGAAGATATTTTTACACTCTCTGGACTGTTGTTATATGTTGTTGACTATGTCCTTTGCCTTACAGAAGCTTCTCCATTTGAAGAGGTCCCATTTATTAATTGTCTATCTCAGTGTCTGTGCTACTGGTGTTACGTTCAGGAAATGGTCTCATATACCAATTCCTTCTATGGTACCTCCTAATTTCTTTTCTAAGAGTTTTAGTGTGACTGAATTTATGTTGAGGTCTTTGATTCATTTTAACTTAATTTTTGTGCAGGGGCATAGATATAGATCAATCTGCAGGTTTGTGCAAGTCAGCATCCAGTTATGCCAGCACCATTTGTTGAAGATGCTTTCTTTTTTCCACTGTATAGTTTTAGCTTCTTTGTCAAAAATAAGGTGTTCCTAGGTTTGTGGATTAATATCAAGGTTTTCAATTCTATTCCATAGGTCTTTCTGTCTCTTTTGTGCCAATACCAAACTATTTTCAGGACTATAGTTCTTAATAGAACTTGAAGTCAGAGAAGGTGATGGGTCCAGAAGTTCCATTATTGTACTGTGTTTTTTGCTTTGGTTTTTTGTTTGTGTGGGGTTTTTGTTGTTTTTTTTTAAGGTTTTTTTGTTTGCTTATTTTTTGTTTGTTTTGTGTTTTGGCTATCCTGGGTCTTTTGTTTTCCATGAAAGTTGAGTATTGCTCTTTCAAAGTCTGTGAAGAATTGTACTGGGAATTTGATGGGGATAGCATGCATAGATTGCTTAGCAAGATTGACATTTTTACTATGCTGATCCTACCTATCCAAGAGCATGAGAGATATTTCCATTTTCTGGTATCTTGAATTTCTTTCTTGGAAGTCTCTAAGTTGTTATTTTACAGGTCTCTCAATTGTTTGGTTAGGATTACCCCAAGACATTTTATGTTGTTTGTCTCTATTGTAAAGGGGGATGCTTATCTGATTTCTTTCTCAGCCTCTTTATTCTATGGTTATAGTAGGGCTACTGATTTTTTTGTTTTGTTTTATTTTGTTTTTAGTTAATCTTGGACCTTGCCACTTTCCTGGAGGTGTTTATCAGCCATAGGAGTTCCCTGGTAGAGTTTTTGCATCACTTATGTAAACTATAATATTATCTGCAAATAGTGAAAATATGACATATGACTTCTTCCTTTCTAGTTTGTAGCCCCTTAATCTACATTATTTTCTTATTGCTCTACCTAGTATTACAAGGACAATAGTGAAGTGATTTGGAATGAGTGGACAGCCTTGACTTGTTCCTGATTTTAGACGAATCCCATTGAGTTTCTCTCCATTTAGTTTCATATTGGCTGATGGTTTGCTATATATTGTACTTATTCTGTTTAGATATGTTCCTGTTATCCCTGATCTCTAGAAGACCTTTCTCATGAAAGGGTATTAGATTTTGTCAAATAATTTTTCAGCTTTTAGTGAGATGATCATGTGTTTTTTTCTTTTTCAGTTTGTTTATATGGTGAATTACATTGATGGATTTTCATGTGTTGAACCATCCCTGCATCCCTGGGATGATGAATACTTGGTGGATGAGTTTTCTAATGTGTTCTTGGATTTGATTTGCTAGTATTTTATTAAATATAATTGCATCATTGTTCATGAGGGATATTAGTTTGTCATTCTCTTTCATAGATGTGTCTTTGTGTGGCTTGTTTACCAAGGTAATTGTACCCTCATAAAAAGAGTTTGATAATGAAATATCTGCTCCGATTGTGTGGAACAATTTAAGGAGTATTGGTATTTGCTCTTCTTTGAATTCTGGTAGATTTCTACACTGATGCCATCAGGCCCTGGACCTTTTATGGTTGGGATGCTTTTGATGACTGCTTCTCTTTCATTAGGGGTTATAGTTTTATTTAAATGTCTTACATGTTCTTGATTTAATTTTGGTAAGTGATAGCTATCTAGAAACTTGTGTATTTCCTTTCAACTTTTGAATTTTGTGGAGTATAGGTTTTTAAAGTATGACCTGTACATTCTCTGGATTTTCTCAGTGTTCATTGTTATGTCCTTCTTTTCATTTCTGATTTTGCTAAGCAAAATCTTCTTTTTGGTTAGTTTGGATAAAGGTTTATTTATCTTGTTGATTTTCTGAAAGAACCAACTCTTTGTTACATTGATTCTTAGTATTGTTTTCCTAATTTTTACTTCATTAATTTGAGTCCTCAAATTGGTTATTTACTGGTCTCTACTCCTCCTGGGTTAGTTTGCTTCTTTTTGTTCTAGGGCTTTCAGTTGTATTGTTAATTCTCTAATGTGTTTTCTTCATTTGGGCACTTAGTGCAATGAACTTTCCTCTTAGCATTGCTTTCAAAGTGTACCATGAGTTTATGTATGTTGTGTCTTCATTCTCATTGAATTCTAGGAAATTTTTAATTTCTTTCTTTATTTTTTCTTTAACCCAGGCATAGTACAATTGTGCATTATTCAGTTTCCATCAGTTTGTAGGTTTTCTGCAATTTGTGTTGTTGTTGAATTCTGACTTTAAAGCACGGTGGTCTGATAAGATACAGGGGGCAATTCCAATTTTTTTTTTTGTATCTGTTTAGGTTTGTTATGTTGCCTAGTATGTGGTCAATTTTAGAAAAGATTCCATGTGTGTGGGGAGCCACGAGCCGCCGCCATTGCAGGATGGCGACGGCTCCCCTATAGGATGCAGTGAAGCACTCCATGTTGGGCAATGCCTCCTCGGACTGTGTGTCCTGTGCTTCCCCGAATGCGCAGTAGGGACGGTGTCTCTGGCCAATCCCGAGGTCTCAGGTGTCTGCAGTTCAGCTGTAACCAATCAGTGTACGACCCATGTCCTTTTTCCCTATATAAGCAGCTGCATTTGGGTTTTCAGGGCCCCTCGCTTCCTGCTCTCCCTTCAACCAAGAGGCTCCAATAAAGCGTGATTTGAGAAGAATCCTCAAGGTGTGGTCGTTCTTCCTCGCTGGTCGAGGTGCATGCCACATTCTGGTGCCAAAACCTGGGAATCTCGGACACCGAGCGAGGGGCCGAAGAGGATTCAGAACTCGACACGTGGAGTGGCGACATTGGTAAGTCTTCCGACAATGCTGATTGCTGGGGTTTCTCCGCTTGCATTCTGCCTTGCCTTTGTAATTCTTGTTTTTGTTGTTCTCTTTTGTTGTTTCTGGTGCAGAAAATGCAGAAAGGGAACACTTAAGGAAGGACTCAAGGTGCTTATAAAACATCAGGATAGCCTTTCAGAGTCAGATTCAAAAGGGGAAGACATAACTAGGCCTAAGAAAAGAAAAAAAATATATAAAGATATTAAGGAAAAACATAGAAAGGAAAAACAAAAAAAGGAAGAAAAAAAGGATAAAGAAGATAAAGGGGACTCCCTTTATCAGGGACTCCCTTTATCCCGTCCTCGAGGAATTTTCAGATTTAAGATTATCAGGTGAAGAATCCTCGAATGATGGATCCTCAGGTGAGGAGCTATCAGAACTAAGTTCCCAAGAGGAGGAGGAATTAGAACAAGCTGCAGCTGAATATCAAGGAGAAAGGTATGGACGGCGACGGCCTCCTGCCTACAATATTTCCATGGGAAAAGCTGATGTCCCCATTACACCCCAGGAATCTTGGCCTCCCTCTGCACCTCCTTCCTATGTTCAAATGGGAGGAGGCTGCCATTTTATAAAAAGGGATACATGGAGGCACCTGGCCTCCACATTCCCTGTTTTTGTTTTGAGAACTCTCAATGATTTTCAACATCTGTTGGGAGATATTAATTGGATCAGAGGCTATTTAAACGTTCCTCAGTCAGAGCTAATGCCCTTATTTTCAATTCTGGAAGGCAATCCGGACATTACTTCTTGTAGGACCTTGACTCCTGCTGCACTAGGTTCCTTGAAGAAAGTAGAGGAAGCTATCATGAGAGCTCAATTAAATTGGTTTGATCCTACCTTGCCATTGTTTTTATGCATTTTGAAATCAAAGAATTTTCCCACAGGTGTATTATGGCAAAATGGTCCTTTATGGTGGCTGCATGGTAATTCAATAGGAATGAGAACTATCCAATATTACCCTGAACTTGTGGCAGCACAAGCCATGTTGGGTCTGAAATTTAGCCTGACTCATTTCACTAAGCTACCTGATAAATTGATTATCCGTTACACGAGGCAACAAATTGAATTCTTAGCAGCCACAATTGATGAATGGTCTTAGTGTGTGCTTTTTCAAATGTTATAGATAATCATTATCCAAAACATCCATTGCTTAATTTTGTTGAGAAAAATTTGGTTTATTTTCCCAAGGCAACCTCTCGGGAGCCCTTGCCTGGGGCCCTGACTATTTTTACTGATGGATCTAAAACTGGAAGGGTGCAATAATAATAGAGGGCCAAAAACCCATAATGTTGGAATTTCGGCCAGATACACCTCAAATTACAGAATGCTTAACGGTCCTGGAAGCATTCAAAAGATATCCTGAGCCATTTAATTTTTTTTCTGATTCACAATATGTTGTCAATGCTGTTGCTTCCCTTGAAGTTGCTGCTTCTATTCAGCAGGCCAGTATGGTTTCTAACATTCTGGCACAAATCCAGAGCCAGATATTAAACCGAGAGAATCCCTTTTATGTTGGTCATATCCGCGCACATTCTTTGCTCCCAGGCCCAATGTCTGCAGCTAATGAACAGGCGGACCAGGCCACTCGAGCCATAGCCTTGTTGGCTGCAGACCCGATTGAGTTAGCTAAAGGATTCCATAAGCTATATCACATTACTGCCAATACCTTGAGAAAGAAATTTGCATTGTCCCAAAATACAGCCAGGAATATCGTAAAGGCTTGCTCATCTTGTGTAACCTTTATTCATCCCCCTCATATTGGGGTTAACCCCAGAGGGCTCAAACCTAATTCTCTTTGGCAAATGGATGTGACTCATATGAATGAATTTGGCAGATTAAAATACCTACGTGTCTCGGTGGACAGGTGGACACCTGTTCCGGCATCATTCATGCTACTCCTCTCTCGGAGAATGGGTATCCCATGTGAAGACTCACTGCCTAGAGGCCTGGGCGGCATGGGGAAAGCCCCAGTGCATAAGAACTGATAATGGCCCAGCTTATACATCTCATGGTTTTCGCGCATTTTGCACCCAACTACAAGTGCAACACACCTTGGGATTGCCATATAATCCCCAAGGCCAGGGTATTGTGGAGCGAGCTAACAGAAGTCTCAAAGTAATGCTCCAAAAACAAAAAGGGGAAATAGCGGAGGTTGCCTCCTCCAGAGAGAGAGTCTCTCTTGTACTCTTCACACACAATTTTTTAATTTCTAATGATGATGGAAGGACGGCAGCAGAGAGGCATGCCATGGACACCCCTATGTCAGATAGAAGGATGGTTATATGGAAGGATGTAATAGATAACAAATGGCATGGACCAGATCCGGTTATCACGAGATCCAGGGGAGCTATTTGTGTTTTTCCACAGAACCAAGAGACGCCCCATTGGGTCCTGACTCGATTGACAAGAGACATAGAGGATGCCACTGAACCATGGGGTGAGGAATCCACCCCCTCGGTGGATCATCCTGCTGCTACTTCTGACCTGGTGGACTCCAGGAAAAGCAGGACTGAGATGGGGGATCCTGTCAGCCTTCCCAAAACCCATACCTGTGTGCCATGAATCTTACTGAGGCTTATGTTAAGAAAAATCAGACTATTATTAATAGCACCTCTTATTCCCCTACCCCAGTATGTGTTTATCCTTCCTTCTTGTTTATATTATCTAATTTTTCCTTTACTAATTGTTCTATTCTGGATCTTCTCAGCTGTCTCCTTCTTTAAAAAATGAGTGGGGGTGGGAATGTTTTTGGCATGCTGCTTAGGGGGATGCGTGATCTGCCTTTGGTTAATATGCCGACTGCGAGCCCAGACCAGAAGGGAAAAGGTTGTTATCTCTCAAGTACTGACTGCCTTGGAGTCCGGCTCCTCCCTGCAAATCTGGCTTTCTGCCTTAAAGAGCAAATAGGGCCTCTCCACGTGGCCTTTGCACCCCCTGGGGAATAATATTGCCCCATTGCACTGGGGAAGGCGCTTATGGGATTCTGATGACACAGCCTTTGCACCTCCCAGGAATAGAATAAAGGTTCCATTGCATGGGAGAAGGTGTGCCATCTATGACCGCAGCATCCCTTGATCGGTCTTCACATCATGAGGTGAGGACCTGAACGGGAATAAGACCAGCTACCATTGCTCTGCTCATATTAAAATAAAAAGGAGGAACTGTGGGGAGCCGTGAGCTGCCGCCATTGAAGGATGGCGACCGCTCCCCTACAGGATGCAGTGAACCACTCCATGTTGGGCAATGCCTCCTCGGACCGTGTGTCCCATGCTTCCCACATGCGCAGTAGGTGTGTGCCGCACATGTGGAGCTGAAAAAAATGGTATATTCCTTTTGTGTAAGGATGCCCATTAAGACCAATTGGGACATAACTTCTGTTAGTTTTTTTGTTTCCTTGTTAAGTTTCTGCCTGGTGGTCCTTTGTAGTGGTGAGATTGGAATGTTGAAGTCTCCTACTATGAGTGTGTGAGTTTTTATGTGAGCTCTGAGTTTTAGCAGTTTTTCTTTTGAAAATGTGGGTGCCTTTGTATTTGAGGCATAGATGTTCATAATTGAGACTCTGTACTGATGGATTTCTCCTGTGATGAATATAAAACAACCTTTTTCATCTCTTTTGTTTGATTTTGGTTTGAAGGCTAAGTTGTTAGATGTTAGGATAGCTATACCTGTTTACTTTTTGGGTCCATTTGATTGGAACATCTTTTCCCAAACCTTTACCCTCAGGTAAAGTCTGTCTATGAAGGTTAGGTATGTTTCTTGTATGCATCTGAAGGATGGATTTTATCTTCTTATCCATTCTGTTAGCTTATATCTTTTCATAGGCAAGTTAAGAGCATTAATATTGAGGGGAAGTAAGACCATTGATTGTTAATTCTTGTTTGTTTTAGATTTTTTTGTTGGTGGTGTTATTGTGGGTGTACTTGCCCTGCTTTTTCTTTTGGTTCTGGTAAATTGGGATTATCAATTGCCTATGTCTTTGTGAGTGTAATTAGCTTCTTTTGGTTGGAGTTTTCCTTACAGAACTTTCTGTAGGGCTGGATCTGTGAATATCTATTGTAAAAATCTGGGTTTGTCATTGAATATCTTGTTTTCTCCATCTATACTGATTGAGAGTTTTGCTGGGTACAGTAGCCTGGGTGGGCATCCAGGGACTCTTAGTATTTGTAGAACATCTATCTCCTGGCCCTGAAAGTTTCCGTGGAGAAATCAGGTATAATTTTGATAGATCTGCCTTTATATGTTACTTGCCCCTTTTTCCTTCGTTGCTCTTAATATTCTTTCTTTATTCTGTATTCTGTACGTTTTTTTTTTTTTTTTGGTCCAGTCTATTTCATGTTTGTTATGCTTCTTGGGCCTTCCCTTCTTTAGATTTAAAAAGTTTTCTTCAATGATTTTGTTGAAAATGTTTTCTGCATCTTTGTGCTGGTCTTCTTTGCCTTCATCTATGCCTGCTATTCTTTTTTTTTTTTTTTTTTTTTTTTTTGTAGATGGGTCTATTTTCTATAGTTTATCTTCAGAGCCTGAGATTCTCTCTTCAATCTTTTATATTCTGTTGACTATGCTTGGATCTCTAATTCCTGATTGTCAACCCAGTTTTTCTTTTTCCAGTATTTCCTCCATTTGTGCTTTCATTTTTGTCTCTATTTCAGCTTTCAGGTCTTGAACTGTTTGAATTGTTTTCTACATCTGTATTTTTTTTGCTTGGTCTTTCCATCTATTTCTTCCATTTATTTTTCTTCCATTTTTTTAAGGGATTTTCTTATATCATCTTTGAGGGCCTCTATCCTTTTTATGATGATAATTTTTAAGTTGTTCTCTTCTACTTAATCTGCTTTGGTATGTTCTTCTCTAGTTGGTGTACAGGCCCTAGATTCTGGTGTTGTCATACTGGTCTTTTTAATGTTGGGTGTTTTGTTATATTGCTGTCTTCCCATTGCTTCTTTATGTAGGTGTAGGTGGAGTCTGTCTATCTCTACCCTATACTTCTGGTGGTTGTTGATGGTGAGGAGTTCGATGTCTCAACTCTAGATGATTTCAGCTCTCTTAGATGTCTGGTAGAGGGCATACACTCTGGTGTATGGACCAGAGTACCAGGATTGAACCACTCAGGCCAAGGTTATAGGGGGGAGTGAGATGTGAAGTTAACTGGGGGAGTTCCCAGGGAAGGATGTGGGGGGCATGGGGCCTCTGACAGAGGGCAGATTATGGGGCCTAAAGATCAGGTCAATGCAGATTCATAGTGGTGCCTTGTGGATAGGTCAGTCCAGTATTGCCACACCAGCCCCAGGGAGACAGTGTAGCAATGGCTGAGTAAAATCTTAATGACTACCTGTCCAGAGGTTCACACCACACATGGTTACACCTCCTGGGAAAAAGAGATCTAGGTCTCTGCATGTGCTTGCTTGGCTGGCTGTTTGTAATGGGTGCTAGATGTATCTTATGCTATGTTAACAGTAATGGTTTTTATTCATGGGTATTTTAGCTTGTAGCTCCACTGTTAATTTAGATAAGCCTAGAAAACACTTAGATATAGTTTCAGGAACTGAAAGAGATACAGACAAATATTCAGCAGATGGATGTTGACCTCTGTGCCCCCAATCATAAAACCCACAGTGCTAGATGTCATCCCAAGCCTAATAAACAATTAGGGCTAAAGCTATAAGGAAGCAGCCCACAATGTGACCTTGCCTGTAATCAGCCTACCTGCAGCAAGGCTACTGTGGGAGTTACTACAAAACTCTAACTTGGTATCTTAGGGCCCTTGAATCATTGTTATTAAAAGTTTACTGTTCAAAGACAATGATTCTTCTCTAAACTCAGTAAATTAAATCTCTGATATGCTCACCACAAGCAGGCCAAAATAGACAGAGGCTCTCAGTTATGCACTTGCTTAGATGTATTTACTATCTCATAATTCAAAAGGAATTGCTGACATTTCTATAGAATGTCTGTTTATCTTTAAACTGTGGCCAAAGATCCGTTGTTTCTGCATAAAAACCCTATACTTTGAAGTAAACTTTGCTGCAGTTCTCAAACCTCCTCAAGTGTGTTTGTGTCTGTCTGTCAAGCCAAAGCCACTCCTGACCTGGTCATCTAAGTCTTGGTCTCAATACTGACCTGTTACCTACTGAGCAGTCTTCAGCACAGTATACACAGAGCCGATCCAGGAAGTTTCAAGAGGTGGAGGGGTCTGTTGGTCCTGCACTCTGGCCCAATGCTCACCCTCAGCAGTGGGCTCAGCAGTACCAAGGGTGAGGGGAAGGCAGACTCTGATTGGTGTATGGACCAGAGTACCAGGATTGAACCACTCAGGCTAAGGTTATAGGGGGGAGTGAGATGTGAAGTTAACTGGGGGAGTTCTTAGGGAAGGATGTGGGGGGCATTGGGCCTGAACTGGTTCCAGACTCACCTCCTGCAGAGGGCAGGTGATGGGGCCAAAGATCAGTTGAGTGCAGGTTCAAGGTGGTCCTGTGTGGATAGGCAGGTCCAGTTTGCTACAGGCTCTGGGTCAACTTTTATATTTTCTAACAGTGAAGTTGATAATAACAAAATTTTATTGAGGCACTAAGTTGATATTCTTATCTGCTTTTCAAACATTTTATTATGTTTTATTTTTAATCACAATTGTCAAAAATATCTTCACTATATATATTTATATTGTTTAATATGATTAATTTGGTATTAGTGTATATATATATATATATAACTTCATCAAGCTACTGTATCAATTTCCTCATATACTATTAAAATTGTAAATTACTATTATTGTGTGAGTATAAATAATGAATTATGTGTTGGCATACATGCCACTGTACATGTGTGCAAGCCAGAGGACAAATTATAGAATCACTTTGCTCCTCCAACCATTTAATAGGTTCTAGAGATCAATCTCAAATCATCATACTTGGGTCTAAGCACCTTGACTCAATGAACCATCTAGCTGACCCCTAATATACTGTGTTTTTTAGCATGAGGATGTTTAAGTCTATTCTATTAGAAATTTTAAGTACATAATATTTTTTGTTAATTACAATGCTATTCTCTTGTTTAATAGATCCTTGCCTAGCTAAAACATTTTATCTTTTGACCAACAACCTTTTCAATCTATAGTGTAATGAAGTGTGTGGAATCAAAAAACAACACTTGGCTTTCTTCTTCTGAAGAAATTTAGTGGGCTTTAATGTACTTTAGTTCAATATAACCTTCTTGCTACTGGTTGTAAGTCTGGTTTAAAAACTGTTTTGTTCCAAAGAAGCTCAAGCAGATGTGCTTTAGTTCTTGTGGTCTACAATAGACCAGGGAGTAATTTATTAATTTGCATGATTATTGTATTTGCCTTCTTCTGCTGTTTCATTTATCCAAGTGATTTACTGAATTCAAATGAACTAAAGAACTAAGTAATTAATATAAATATCATCTCCAAGATCATAACTATCTCTAGGTTTATGTACTAATCAAATGAAATTCTGAAAGGTATTTTGGCCTGTGTTTTAAATATGCCTTCCTGAGAAGCAGAGATCATCGTGGGTTTCGGTATACTATAAATTTATTAGGAAAAATTCAAAGTGTGAAAGGAGGCCTAGGGTCAAGAAATATATTACTCAACATGGTGACCAACAACAGCATATATTATAAAAAATTATCAAATAATTTTCAATTCTGTCATAAGAAATTACATGAACATGTGAATTAATATGTGTATTAATTGCCTCAAATCAGCCATTTCACAATGTGTCTGTATTCCTAAACACTAAGCTGTACGTGCATTATAAATCTTTGAAGAATAATCATGTTGTATAACTTTAAAAAAAATCAAGCATCAATGTGCCAAGTTTACATGAAAAGAAGTGGGGTGGTTATTATAGGAACAGTGGGGAAAAAACCCACAAATGTTGCATGCCTGGCTTTTGTGAGAGGAGGGGAGAAAGGAAGATATTTTCAGTTCTCAGAGAGCTGTCTCTCCTGCAGAGGAACAGAGCAGTGCACTTCATGGCATCATGTATTAGGAGGCAATGAAGTTTGGAGGGAAAAAAGTAGAATAAGGATTTCCATGCTAGCCAAGTCACTTAGAAGGTATTGTAAGGATGAAAAATTTAGCCTAACTCTCCACTGACCCCAGGAAGCTGGGAATTTATATTACAGACTCTGTTCCCCTAATAGTGAGCAGGCTAAAGGTCACATTCTTGACTGTTTATGACAGGACTGTTTATGACAGAACTTGTGAGTGAGTGAACACAGGAAATGAGCCTTGTCACCCCACTCAGGAGCCCATGAAAAAGCAGACTTCCTGGGCTAAGTGGGGCTTGGATAGTTTAAATTAATTGGTCTGCACTGGCTTCTATGAGATGATTGGTTTACAATGTGCGGGCTTTGTTGTAACCCTATAAAAAAACTGTCTCAAGCCTATACCCAGGTATAGGGTTGTCCCATTCCTCTACCCTCAAGTGGAGTATGGCTGTGGACCCCAGTGCACTTGGAATATAAAAGACCTCATGCTTTTGCATCAAGACCGCTTCTTGTGAGTGATTTGGGGTGGTGGGTCTGCCTTTCCTGAGTGGGAGCGTGAGAGACCACACTCTCCAGGTTTTTCAGTATCTGGCTTTGGGCAGATTAGGTTTTCTTCTGTAAAATTGGAATTGACTACATGTTATGCATACTGTCACAGGGAAACAAATGGGAGGAAAGTGTCTCAGAAAGAGAGCAAGGATGATATCTACAAACGTGACACAACACTTACGAATAAGGTGGTATTGAAAGCATAACAAACAGTTAGGTCACTTGATTGAAATCCAGAAATTCAAGAAAACACATTAGATGTTTCCTAGTCCTTCTTGGCTTTTATTATTTAATGATACATAGGGGGAATGGAGTTGCCCTGACAATTGAATTGAACTTGTATGTGAACCATTCACAGACACATCTATTTCATAGTAAGTGATATAAACATGGACATTTAATACTATTGATGCTATGGAAGTATTTATTCTTATTGGTCATCTTATTTTAAGTGTTTTGACTATTATATATATTTTTTTGATTTCTGTTTTTCCTTTCAAAATATTTTCCTTATGTCTGTGTGGTTTCTTTCTTATTGATTTATCTGAAATTCTTACTAATAGCGCCTTTTGGAGCCAGTGTCCACCAGGGACAGAGGAACTGACCATTGTCCAATGTTATTCACCTTAATATGTCACTGATACCTGAAAATATTATGGTCTATTTCTAGGTGTAGAGGATGCTCCCTCCTGATGGTTTTCCAGACATGTTTTTTCAGGAAATTCCTTTACCAGCAATGCAACAGGCAAGCAGTGTGGTAGGTCTGCAGAACATTTCCCAAGCCACTAAATTGGAGTAATTTCATGCTTCAAAGCTCAAGTCCAAGCTGATTTCTACAGTGTTCATTCTTTTCTTTTTCAGTGTAGACTCAAATCAATCTTGGACTTGTCAGACTCGAATAGCGTTTAGGTAAAATTTAGGATCAAATATGATAAAATTAATATGACAAGTAAAACATTTCTCCCCTTCTTTGAGGAATATGTATTTATGATTTTTAAATTTTCAATTGTCTGTGATGTTAATTTCAACCCAAATATGGAAAGTTAGTTGTTAAGCTCCTCGTTGATACAATGATTAGCTTAAAGAGTTAAGACTTGGAACACTGTAGATACGATATTCTGACCTTCAGGGTAACAGCTTGAAGCTATCCCTTATTCTTTTCTTTCATTCATTTGCAAAGAAGGATTTGGAGCTTCTAGCACAGGCAGGCACCCTGGAGTGCACCTGGTAGATTGAGTGACATCTTTTTTATAAATGGCTCAGCTGGCATCTCAGGCAGGGAGTCTATGAAACAGGCTCTGATGCAGTTGAGGATTTGATGTCCAGATGTGAGGAAGGTGGGAAGAGGCTCAAAGCCTCAGCATCAACTGATTGTAAAGAAGAACAATAAGAATGAAGGGAGAACTGAACAGGAATGCAGCAGGATGACAAGGCAAATTGGAAGTGGCCATTATCATTCATCTCCCCTGAAAGCCCCCATGGCAGAAAGATGGATTAATGCTGTCAAAGGTGTTATCCCTGCCATCTGCTTTATTATATGGTAGAGAGCCTCCTGTCACTTTCTTGACTTCATGCTGTACTTGATCCAGGTTCCTTTCCTGCAAAGCATAGCAAACATTTTCTGAGCTTTCTTCTGAAACCCTCTAACACTTATCTCAATCACAGGTAGACCCATCATATGCATTTAATTTTAAAAAGTCATAACAAGCAGAATTTCTGTAGAAACATAAAGAGCTCATAAAACAAATGCTACTATTTATCAACTCTAATGGATTTTTGTAAAGGTCTTAAAGGAATATATAATACAATTCCAATGACTGCCTTACAATAAATACTCTATATTTTATTGCCTATTTATGGGGCAATCTTACATTCCCAGAATATATGACCCTTGAAAGGACATAGACTTTGATAGTGGTGTGTTTTCCTTACCAGGAGGTGGCAATAGTGATCTATTTCCAAGCTACTCTCTGTAAAGGAACTCTTTTCACCAAAATTAACTTAAGAGCCAAAAGAACTGGTTATTTTTTTTTCAATCCTGTTTTCCAAAGCAAAATTATCCATTTTAAATTCTCAAATTATTAAGTTGTTCTAATCATTTACAGCCTGAACTTCAACAAAAAGCGTTGTCAAGACAGCTTTCCCGAGATCCAAAGTAATTGCTTTACTCTTCTGGATGCAGTAACATAATTTTGAAGAGGGAAAATACATACTATATATACCATAAGATTTCTACAAAAGGCACTGACAATGAACTAATCTGAGAATTCTATAAGATTGTGATGAATCATACTCAGTCAAGGATCACTGAGACTTGAACAAAACAGAAGGACATCTCTGGAATCTAAAGCCCTATGATTGAGACAGAGCCAACATTCTGCTGTCAGAGTTCCTAGTAAGGCTGCTGTCATTGTTCATCCCAGAAAGGCCGACGTGACTATGAATGCTTAGCCCTTCCTGCCAAGGGAATATGTGCTTCTTTTACTTTTACTCTGAGAGCTGGAAAACCCAATTATTTTCAGCTATGTTCAGCATTGAGAGAGCTCAAGAATAGTCATTTGTTTTTCCTTTTTCTCTTTTTCTTTTTGTAATTTTTCTGGTACATTTTTTACTTATTACACTTGTATTATTAATGTGTCTTTTACTTTAGGTGGTAGTCAGCTTCTTGTAGTGTGCTTTCATTTTAGTTTCTGTTGAATCCATTTTTGAAATATGTGTGAGTTAATTCTATATATACAGTGGGATTGCTTGGTCTGTATAATAATTGAAGCCTTCCTTTGTTTGTGATGGCTTGTGCCTTTATTTGTAAAAAGAACAACTCCCTCAAAAACAAAAAGGAACAATCCCAAAACCATCTTATTATTATTATTGGAGTATATAGAATGACTTGTTATCTCTCAACTAGGATATTTTAAAATTGAATAGTAATTTTAATAAAATTGTTTTTTTAATTTGTTGATATTACCATTTACCTAAATATTGTTTATGAGCTATTTGGGCTAAGACATGGCCAATTGTAAACTCTGGTTATCTGTATGGTCTGCTGCAAATATGTTCTAAACAGATTTTGATGAGCCTAAATGAAGACAGCTTGACTAAACAGAAGCAAAATTTAATATATATTATTCATGATTAAAAGTAATACTGGAGAATGTTATAGAAATAACCTAAAATTTATTAAAGTGATAGTATTGATAGCAGTGCTATATCCGGGATCATTAGCTAAACAAGTACTTAAATACATTCTTTGGAGACAGGATCTTTCTTCATAATTGCTTATTTTTAAATTAAAATATAATGATATTACCCTCCCTTTTTTGCTTTTACTCCCCTATACATCTCTTGCCCTCTCTCCAATTTATGCTATCCTTTTCTGCAATTCTTACTGTTGCATACATATTACACATAAATATATAAACACAACCTGCTAAGTATGTTTAGTGATACATATATATGTATGTATATATATAAATATATATATATATATATATATATATATATATATATATATGATTTCAGTGTTGACTACTTGGTATGGTATTGGATACCCAGTTTATGGGCTTTTTCCTGGAAAAGACTGATTTTCCTACTCTTAGCATTTTTTTTTTAGTTGCCTGTAGTTTTTTGTCTCAGGTTGAGAACCCTTGAGGTTTCCCTGTTCCACTTTAGCATGTCTATCTATTAGCATTGTCATTGTTGAGGTTTGATTTAGGCAGCCACATTGTTGAAGTATCATAGCTGAACTTACCCATCATTTTAGAGAGATAATCGTTTACAGCCTCCTCTGACACTTAGATTCTTTCTGTCTCCTCTTCTGCAATAGTCCTTGAACCTCAATTACAGGAGTTGTACTATAGATGTATCCACTGGTTATGGTCACCTTACAATCAGTTCTTCTCTGTATTTTGACCAGTTTTCATTTTCTGAGATAGAGTGTGTAGCCACAGCTAGCTGTGTTTTCTCAAGTTTTCTGCATCAGCCACTGCATTGCTGAGATCATAAGCATTACCCCAGCTTCAGATGAAATTAAAACTTTATGGTGGGATTGTATTTGTGCTATGTGATTGAAATATGGATTTATCAAAAATTGTTTCCACAAACACTTAATGCAATTGATAATTTATGCTTACTCAACTATAAGGACATGCTGACAAACTCATAATAAGCATAATACAACTTTTAGAGTGAGTTGCATTTAGCACTATTTTATTTTCAGTTTTAACCTTTAGTCTGTTAGACTTACTGTAATATGTGAAAACCATTTACATTTGTCTTAGATGAAATGAAATATGAATCTATGATAGTCTTAGAAGTTCTGTTCAGAATTACAAGTGAGCCTGACTGCTATGGCCACACCTCCTGTAATGCATGCCTATTGTTGACCATGATATCTAGGATCTAGTCTTAGCTGACTCAGAAAATAGGCATTTTGGGGGTTCAAAGAAGGAAAAAAGTGGGGATCTATATACAGCACAGGGTGCATCTCTTCTTGGAGATTTCCTTCAGCTGGGCTCTGGAGTCCACCTCCTCCTAGGATTCCCATGCTTTTGTGTTTTGGTCTTTGCTGTTGATAATTCTGGGTGGCTTTTTTTGTTCCTTGTGTAATGTCTCAGCATCTCTTTTACCTCTGCAACAAATTTTTCTTAAATTTTATATTCTCCTTTATAAAAAATTAACATCAATTTCTGTTTTCCTGGTAGAACTTGACTAGATGGTAATACCCATACACAATGCAGTTACCATGAACCATTTTCTATCAGTGTGTTTTTGTGAGATTTTGGTTTTACACATTCTTCAAATAAACTCAAATGTGTTATTTTAGATTGTATTCTAGGTCCCCAAAGCCAGGTTTTGTAGTTACTATATTTCTGAGGAATAGTACATATCAGTGGAACTGCATAGTAAAGGCAAGTGGTGTATTAAATTGGAAGGAGAAACAGGCATCAAAACATGACACAGTGAAGAGGGACGCTAGCCAGCTTAATCATGGTAAACATGGCTCTGTCAGACCTTGTCCTCCCCAGTTCTTTCTGTCTTGAAACAAAACAAAACAAAATAAAACAAAACAAAAAACCAAAAACCAAAACAAAACAACAAAACCCTTTAGACTATAATCCTAATGCTAGTCATTAAGGTCTATTTTCTTATTTGGCCACTTCCTTCTCCTGAGACTGACTGACTACCAAGATCCAGCTATCAAAGTTTTGGAGTCTAACAATCAAACCCACCCCTTTGGCTTACCTAATTCACACGATCAATTAACACTAAACTCTTACTAACACAGGGTTTCCCCCATGAACCGTGTTTGTTTGTGTGTGTGTGTGTGTGTGTGTGTGTGTGTGTGTGTGTGTGTGTGTGCCACATCTGGCTCCACTTTATCCAGAGGCAGTCTTTTGTAGTCTCCATTCCCCCAATGACAAATAAGCCTTTCCCAATTCTTGCTCTTTTTCTTTCACCCTGTCCTTTATCTCCTGTCTTTGTCTCTTATTCCCTGCCTCTGTCCCTCTGGGGGGGGGGGAAAAATTGGTCTTGGGAGTCTCGAGCCAATGTTGTTTTTTTTTCCACGAAGAATTTTAAAACAGGCAGTCACTAGAATTAAAAGGATTTAAGGTTATACCACATTTCCTAAAAATACTTGGCACAGAACTTTATTTTATTATTTTCAAAACAAAGTCTTGTTTTCTAGACCAGGCTGGGCCCAGTCTCTCATGTACCAGGATAATATATGTATACCTCTGTGAACTAATAATTTTATTGTATTGTAAGACCCATGAGAGCATGGTCCCTCACGCTCCTACTCAGGAAAGGTGCCCCCCCAAAATCACTCATGAGAAGCGGGATTGATCAAATGCATAAGGTCCTTTATATTCCAGTATACTGGGGCCATCAGCCATGCAGGTTAGAGGGCTGAGCGACCTCTGGTACAGAATTGAGACAGCTTTTGTAGGGTTACAACAAAGCCTGCGCATCATGAACCAATGACCTCTAGCATCCAGTGGGGACCAATTAATTTAAACTATCCAAGCTCCGCACTTAGCTCAGGAAATCTGCTTTCACACAAGCTTCTGGGTGTGGCAACAAGGCTCATTTCCTGTGTTCATTCAGTCACAGGCTGTCATAAACATTAAAGTAGGTGACCATCAGCTTGGGAATTAAGACTCCCAGCTTCCTGGCGTCACTGGGGAATTAGGCTAAATTTTTCCATCCCAACAGTTTTATAGTTTGACATGAGAAAAAAAATGTGTCACCATAAATTAACTGCAGGAAAGAAAACTTAACAAAAGTTAGGTAGCTATTAGTAGATAGTACCGTGGGGATTTTAATAGCTCAAAGCCCTCTGAATCTCCCAGAGTTGAATTTATCTTAGTTTCTTTATTAATAAGGGTCCTTCATATTATTCATTCAAGAAATACTGTTGATAACATAATACATATAAAGAATAGTTAATAGTGTCCAGGATAAGAGAATAAAGAGAAAACAACAGTGTTCTCTATAACCCATGCCTAATTTGTAGTGGTAATCAATAAAAATCAGTTAAGTGCATATAATATTGTTTGTTATAATTGCTAATGAAACAATAAGGTCAAGGAAGCAACAGAGTTTTGGAGTAAAGGCAAAGAATAATAGTGTCCAGCTGTTTGGGTGATAGGAAAGTCTGTCTGTTTAGTTGTTGTGAAAGGATGTTTGAGAAACACAGTTGGTGTCATTGTGTAGGAAGTTATATGCTTTAAGGATCATCTCCAAGTTAAATACACATAAATATGGATAAATATTTATTTGTGGTTGTACACTGAGTCATAGGGTAGTTATACTGAAAGACTAGTAGTGTATGTTATCAAGAGACATTGTATATTTGTGCTGAATACCCAGAGAATAAATAAAAGTATGTTAAATATCAGTAGCAACAAAATGAGAAAATTTTAGGGCAAATGTTTAAAAGGGAAAAGGAAAAATAACTGCTCCATTCAGTATGCATGCCTGATTTTAAATTAATAATCACATGGATTTACCAATGTGTTTTTTTTAAGTTTTGAGCTTTTAAACCTTGTAAGTGGAAGTTGTCTGTCCCAATATTTACTTCCCATATAACCATGCAGAGACTTTTCTTAATTTTAAATACCTGGCCTGTAGGTTAGTTTGTCACTAACTAGCTCTTATTGCTTAACCCATATTTCTGACTTACATTGTATATTGCAAGATCATGTCCTGTTTCATCTTCATCTGTTCCTCTTCTTTATACTCTCTCTTTGTCTGCCAGTACACCAGTTCTGCCTCACCTCTGCCTGTTCAGTTATTGGCCAGTTAGCTTCTATATTAAACTAGTCACAGTGACATATATTAACACAGTGTGAAGAAATAGTAAACAATGCCTCTGTTGCCAACCTACATTAAGTTCTTCCTAACAGTCCATGGCCAGGAGTTAGTTGAATTATATAATATTCTGGTTCCTCATAGCTTCTCATTATTTTTGGTTATTTTTGGGTCATTTACAGAACTAGCTAAAAAAAATATGGATTCATATTTGACACATCTTGAATTTTGTTTTTTAAATTTCAGTATACCTTTGATTTCTTGGTCCTCCTTAATTTAATTGCATATCACTGGAAGTGAAGTAGTTCCCTTCTGGTAACTCCCCTTATAGATGTCCTTCAGAACACAGGGATTTATCGCACCAATTCTTCTCTGGTTTGAGATGGTTATGATCATCTCAGAAATACTCTGTTTTGTGTGCCCAAACTGTCAATGAGTGCTGCTATGCAGCCTACTTCTTTGTCTGGAAGCTAAAAGATTTTTTTGTATTGATTGATGTATGCTCTTCAGAGAAAGTGCAGCACCTTAAAGATGGCACTGGGGGAGTGCTCTCTGGTGTAAACAAGCCCTTATTTGGTTAAGTCTGTTCAGCCTGTCTGCTTCTGCATTAGAGTAGCCTATCTGCAGGGTCCAAGTAGCTCACTGGGGTTGGTTACAAGGGTATTTAAGCCAGTGCAGGGGTCCCCCAGGCTCTCATGGGTCAGAGGAAGCATGTTCAAGGATCCTGACTAAAACTGCATGAAGAAGATCTTCCCTGAGTTGCATCTTCTTTGCTGGCAGGAGTAGGTGAGTACACTAGTTTTCATTAAGAATATCTTGACTAGATTGAGAATGCCTTAAATTAAGGATTAATTAAATGAATATAATTTTTGGAAGAATAGTGTCCATCATCATTTAGGCACTTGGTTTAATTTTTTTTATTAAAAACTTTACAGTATTTTTTGTATTACTGCTTCAAAAGTTTGCCCATACATGCTGCCTTCCTCCATTTTCCTCTATGGGGGTCTACTATCAGAATTTGCCCAATTATTTTGTGCTTGTTGCTGTGCTTGCTACTCAACTTTAAATTTTATGCATGTGTCTACTGATTATTTTCTCCCTGTCTCTTTTTTAAAAATACATATTTCATGTATTCACTTCTATTTTTATTTTATTCTTATATATATATACATATATATATATATATATTTAAATTTAAATCTGAAACACACTTGTTTTATTTGTCAATCCCAGTTCCCTTACCAACCCCCAACCCATCACCTTTCTGCTTCCCATGGAGGGTGAGGTCTTCCATGGAGGTCCTTCAAAGTCTGTCATATCATTTGGAGCAGGACCCAGGCCCTCCCCTGTGTATCTAGCCTGATGGAATATTCCTCTATGGGGAATGGGCTCCCAAAGCCCATTATTATACTAGGAATAAATACAGAACCACTACCAGAGCCCCCATAGACTGCCTAGTTCTCCCAACTAACACCATATTCAGGGAATGTTGGTCTGTTCTATGCTGGTTTCCCAGCAATCAGACTGGGAGTCCATGACTTTGCCTTATTCAGGTCAGTAGTTTCTGTGGGTTTCTCCAGCCTGGTCTTGACCCCTTTTCACATCATTCTTCCCTGTCTGCAAATGGATTCCAAAAATTCTGCTCAGTGTTTAGCTGTGGGTGTCTGTTTCTGCTTCCATCAGCTACTAGATGAAGGGTCTATGATGGCATATAAGGTAGCCTCTTTACCTTATATGCTTAGATTGTTAGTTGGGGTTATCCTTGTAGGTCTCTGGACATTTCCCTGTTGCCAGATTTCTCTTAAAGTCTATAATGGTTCCCTCTATTAGGGTAGTTGTTTTCTTGTTCTTCTCTATTCTTTCCCTGACTCAATCTTCTAGCTCCCTCATGCCCTCCTCTCTTCTCCTCTTCCTCCTAATTCCCTCTTCTTTTCTTCCCATGCTCCCAAATTTTCTTAGGAGATCTTGTCCCTTCCCTTTTCTCCAGGGGGACCATGTATGTCTCTTTTAGGGTCCTTCTTCTTTCCTAGCCTTTCTGGCAGTGTGGATTGTAGGCTGGTAATTATTTGCTCTAAGTCTAAAAGCCATATATGAGTGAGTGCACATGGGGTTTGTCGTTTTGTGACTGGGTAACCTCACTCAGGATGGTTTCTTCTAGTATTATCCATTTGCCTGTGAATTTCAAGATCCCATTGTTTTTTGTTTTTTTTTTTCTGCTGAGTAGTACTCCATTGTGTAAATGTACCACATTTCTCCATCCATTCTGCAGTTGAGGGGCATTTAGGTTACTTCTAGGTTCTGTCTATTACAAATAATGCTGCTATGAACATAGTTGAACTGATTTCCTTGTTATATAAATGTGTATCTTTTGGATATATGCCTGAGAGTGGAATTACTGGATCTTGAGCAAACTGATTCCCATTTTCCTGAGAAACTGCTATTCTGATTCCTCAAGTGCCTGTACAAGTATGTACTCTCACCAGCAGTGAAAGAGCGTATCTAATATTTTACATTTAGTTTGGTACTTATTGCTAACATACAGTTGTATTTTACAATGGTTTTCAAATGTTATTATCCCACATTGCTATCAATTTATTCACATTTAGAACTTCAAAATGTTCACATTGAGATTTTAAAAATCTCATTGTGTTACATATTGATTTCTGTGTTTTGTCAAAAATTTTTTTTTTAATTCATTGAGGTCTTACTAGTGGTGTTGCACACTTTAAAAAGAATGGGTATATTGTTTCTACCATATAAAATTCTCTATATTACGTTTATATTTAAATTATTCCAGTCATCTATGTTCTGGTTATTTTAGATAATTTAATTTGGTAACTTCTAATAGATCTTTGTTTAAATTTTGATGATTGTAGAATTGTTTTGTTCTTGCCATCAATGAACATTTTGTCTTTTTTAAAAAGAAAAGATTCAGTCGATTTCTGTTGGATTTTCTTGGTAGAACATAATTTTTATTAGTATAAAATACAACTTCATATAAAAATTTTATTTGCTTTAAAAAAAGTGAGCTAAACAATGTGCTTTAACTGTGTGTTATTTTATGAGAATCAGCTATAAAAAATTGTGTTTTTAAATTATTCAGGCCATTGTACCTATTGCATCTCTCATTGATATGATGAGATAACAGCTATTTTCTGATTATTGTCTGTTTTTTGTTTTGTTTTGTTTTCTTTGAAAAGTAATTTAGACAATTCTACTTGTTTCAAAACTTGGGGTTTGACCTTGCCACAGGTCTCTCTTACAATGTTGGCTGGTTGTGCTTCCTTGGTGCTCCTCCTGCATCTTTTTCATGTGTATTGATGACTCTGAATACTTTCCTTTTCCACTTCTCTCCTCATCTTAATTCTACTTTTACAGTAGTTATTTTTGATGTTTAATGTATATACTCAAACTTGAAATTCCATACTGCAGATGGAAGGCATGGCAGTTATTTTCTTAATTACTGTGACAAAATACCTGTCTAAAATAACCTAAAGGAAGAATGACTTATTTTTGCTCATGATTTTTAGAAAGAATGTTGTCCTTTATGGTAGAAAGGCATGAATAGTTAAAGCAGGAGCAGCTTGCTACCTTGATTCAATAGTCAGAAAGCCCTAGATATGCATAACTGATGCTTAAGCGGCTTCCTCCATTTCGAGACTTCAGCCTGTGAATGGTTTCTGGCCCAATTAAAGGTGGGTGTTTCTTTACTTGAACTTCTCTGGAAACTCTCTCACAACCATTCCCAGAAGTCTGTTTCATAGATGACCACAAACCCATTTAAGCTGAAAGCCAAGAGTCACTATTACAGAAGGTTAAGGGCACAAAGCACTGCTACTTTTTCCTTTATTACTTAGGTTCGAGATTTAGATGAAAAATCCTAATATTGAGTTCACAACTCATTTGGCATAAAGCAACTTAACAATGTAATGTAGTCACTCTAAAAATTGTAATGATTATTTTTGCCAAACCAAGGATATTTTGAATATAGTTAAAGGTCAAAGGAGGAACATAATTTTTTGTACAAATAATTCCTAAATAATTCATTGTACAGTCTTGCAAATGTTTGTGGTTATTTTCTTGACATTTAAATCTATCTAGTATTTTGTTCTTCAACCTTTCTACCAGATGTTAGTTTTCTTAGTTCGATGAAACCTAGGGTTAAAGTTTTTTAACTTCTAAACATACTGTTTCTTCTAAAGGTGAGTCAAATGTTACCTCTGCCAGAAGACTTCCATAGTCCCCCATCCTGGAAATCATTTCTTTCCTGACAATCTTTAATAAAACTTAATCTACTTATGCCATGGAAAATGTTCAACTTTGCATTAAAATTATTTCTATATCTATCTCATCTACTTGGAGCTATTTGAGGGCAGAAGGGTTTTGTGAGTCAGTTTTCTATCATGCCTATGATCTAGTTAAGTTATTGGGAGGGCAGGCATTCTGAGAAATACAAACTTGCTCTTATTTCATGTGGCATATAGAAGGAAAGCCAGCACAGACAGGAATAAGGACAATGCAGTCCTGTACCACAGAGGAACTCACAGTCATGAGCAAAATGTTCTGTTTTCTATAGTGCTGCTTCTTCGTCAAACTGCTGCTTTGACCTACACTAAAGCTTCATCATCAGGCGCAGGCTCCCCATTTCCCTGATTTATTACAAAGGATTAAAGTGCTCACTGGTATTTACTTTTGATGATTTATGCTTAGATTATATTTACAGTCTGTGTGGAAGAAATATTGGAGGGTGTGTTCACACCAACATTTTTTAGAAGCTGTCTGGCTGAGAGCAGATTGGCAGTGCATAATAGAAAGTGGAGAACCAGACTCACTCCAATAACATCTGTCTCCTTTGTACTAATTGCAAACTAGAGATGTGGTTTGTTCATTCCACCAGTTATTCAGACAACAAACAAGTCAATATTCACTTTGGAAGTGACAACCAAAGTTGGATGCACATGTGTGGATACAGATTTTATCTTTAAGGTTTTTCCAAAATTGGTTTCTTTACAATTAAAATTCAGAGGAATTCCATTGTAAAAGGACTCTAGCCAGTCTGAGCATGGCAAATATGGCTTTGACAGGCCTTTTCCTTCTCTGTTCTTCCCTCTACATTGCTAAAATATATTTCATTCCATTACTAAAGTTAGCCACATGATCTGTTCCTTTATTTGGTCATTTCCTCCTCCTGAAGCAGCCTTACAAATACAGCTATCAAAGTACTTATGTCCACCAATCAAATCTCAACTAATTAGCAAGACCAATTAAAATTAAACAGCTCATCTAAAATGGGTTTCATCTTTATAAACCACCTATGAACCATGTCTGTATCCTGTCTATCCAGAGGCTGTTCTCCATTCTCCCCTCACCACTACCCCCCAACATAAAACCCTTCCCACTCTCCCTTCTTCCTATCTCCTTCTCCAGTTTCTTCTATCTCCTGTTTTGGTCTCTTATTCCCTGCACTTTATCCTTCTGGGACAAGTAAATCTTTCCACTGAGAACTTGGTCTTGGGGTGTCTTGAGTTGATACCTGTCTTCACATTTTGTTAGTATTCATGCTGAGCACAGAGGTACTAGCCGCCTCACGTTTTGGTGGGAATCATTTTTTCTTCACTCATACATTTGGAAAACACAAAGTTAAAGAGTTTCCTGTGTGGCAGAATTTCTTAGATTATGATGCTTTTCTGTTGGTTGTGGCAGGACCTCCCTGTTTTGCTCTGTTGACTTATAACAATCATTTTGTAGAAGCTACATCATGTACTACAATGTCCAGCCATGATCTGTAATGTGAAAAGGCTTTTTAATTATAGCATTATAGCTTCACTTTGTGTGACTCACTTGTTGATATTTTTCAGAAGAAAAACAATTGCATTGAGTCTTTATTGTACTTTTTTGAATGTCAAAGGGTAGATTGTGTTTGCAAGTATGTATGACAATTTATGCCATAACAGCTATTGCATTATAATTAACATTTTTGAAGTATCAGGTTTCCAGACATCTTCAATAAAAAGTGATGTGTAGGATGTGGCAATTAATGTGCTAATTGGATCCATTACTAAAGGAGGCAGAGGCACTCTTCATGTTGTGAAATAAATTGTGCATTGCAGAAATGTCAGGGTGCAAAATGTAGATGTCACTGCGGAAGAATTTGAAAGGAATAGTTAGAGGATCAAAGAAAGTGGCTCAAGGGCTTTGCCTAAGTTAAGCAAAGCCAGGTCCTAGGGAGAGGCTTCAAGGGATGGCTGGCAGAGGCACTCCAAAGGGCTTTCTGTTTCTAGGACACCTGACTGTAAATAAGACAAACCAGTGGGGTGGAAAGCTGGATATGGAGTGTGAACCAAGTGATTCTTTTTATTTCTTGGCCTATGCATCTCTTCCACATTTTTAACTGCCTAACTTTCAAGCATAATAGTAGCTTTTGGCATCTGAATCTCTCACATACTCTTCTTTTGGTCAACTATATTAAGAAAATATACTAGGGAAGAGGATTACAGGAAATGACATTTCAACTCCCACAGATTGACTGGTACTAAAACAGCCATTATGGATGATAGGTATATTCTGCCGTCTTCAGGAAATACACTCTGTACTTGGCATCCTATCGTAGGCCCCTTACTTCGTCATTACACCTAGCTGAGTAATTTTGGACCAGGGGCCGACTTACAAAAGGCCTTAACATTCTGATTAATTTTCTTGTTTGCTAATGGAGAGAAGCCTTGGAGTCTCTTGGACCTTTCCAATTTATGAGATGGAGCATCTTCAGTTTAGCCTTGCTTACACAGTAAAGGCGCAATAAAAGTTACATAGGAAGCTATACTAGCTTGGAAAATTAGTTAAGTTCTAGCTAGGACCACAGTTAAAATGAAGAATATTTACTCCATCTCATTTTGTCTGGAGTTTACTTTAAAACAACAACAAAAAAAAAACAAACAAACACAAATCAAACAAAACTGTACTTCCTAATGCCATTTTCATAAAAATCATTATTGAGAACATTTTAAAGAGGTTTTACATGCTTGCTTGGCTTTTCTTGCGTTGTAGTTTCTTCAGTGTGTTCTATGAGATAACTTGCTTTATTGGTGAAGTTAATTTCCATGTCAATTTACTAATTGATGGAGGAAGTGGTTTTGACAATATTGAAATGAAATTGCTTTGGCTATAATTAGAAGAGCATGCATTTCTAAGACAGTTACTTTTCTCATGATTTCATGGCACACCTACTATGTGCCAGTAACTGCTAAAACTTGTCATGCAGTGCTCAAAAAAGGGACCAAAGCAACTGGTTAGCCTGGTGCTCAAACAGTGTGGAGGTTGGTTTTTTTTTTTTTTTTTTTTTTTTTTTTTTGTGAGAAGCTGCATTCAGTGGCAGGATTAGTTTAAATAAGTGATGTCTGGAAGGAGATGACTCTTCCTGCTGGCTTTGTTTGCTTCAAGTTAATAAAAACAAGCTAGCCTGACACATGGAACAGAAAACAAAACAGGAAACCTCATATAATCTCATTGGAGAGATGCTATGGAAATATTGCTCACTTCCTATTGATTCAGTAGTGTTTCAGGTAAAAGATGTGGGCACAATTGGACATGTACACTAAAGTGATTGATAAGACAGAATTCACATCTTACACAAAATTTAACCTGGACATGAATGTGCATCCCAAAACTATGAAATGATTTTCAGAAAACAAGGAACATTCAGGTCAAGGATGGTCAAGAAAGTAGGTTTCTTTCCACAGTTCTTACTATTAAGATGTCTGAAATAAGAGTGGAACCCAGAAAGCAGTACAAGGGAGTTTTGATAGAATGAGAGAGGGATCAAGCTTGTCTTACTTAAGAAAAAACAATGAACATTTTTTTATTCAAGCTGAGCAGACAGGGCTATTGTGAAAGTGGAAGATCCAAGTAGCAAAACCAATGTAGTTATGATTCTGCACAGGACAAACCTTGGTGGGTTCAGTCTAATACTAAGCAGGTTGAGGGACAAACACACCATGCAGACAGATCTTACATGGGTAATTTTATTGGGGAAATGGAAGGTAGTGGGGAGAGAAGGGAGAGAAGAGAGAAGGAAAAAAAGCACAGAGCAGCCTCAAGGGAAGAGGTATAGAGATAGGGGCAGGGGAGAGAAAGAAGAAAAGGGAGAAGAGAAGGGACTATATGGAGTGGAATTCTACCTTTTAAAGGGACCACAAAGAAGGCCAGGGCAGGGTACTGCCTGCCATGCACAAGGTTGATGCACTCTACCAGGTCCCTCAAAGGGTGGGGACATGTGTGCTAGGATGCTAACAAAATGCCATGACAAGCTCTTTCTTTTTTTCTTCTCATTTTACATTTTGATCCCAGTTTCCTCTTTCCCCTCCCTCTCTTCCTTCCTTCCTCCCTCCCTTCCTCCTATGCCCCCAAATACCCTTCCATCCCATCCCCCTCCCACTCCACAGGGAGGGTGATGCCTTTCAGGAGGGATCAACAAAATCTGTCAAGTCATTTGGAGTAGGGACTAGACCCTGCTTCCTGTCTCTAGGTTAGGGGAGTATCCCTCCATGGGGAATGTGCTCCCAAAGTCTTTTTGTACACCAGGGATACATCCTGGTTCCACTGTCAGAAGTTACTTAGACTGCCAAAGCCTTATAACTGAGACCCATGTTCAGAGGGTCTGAGTCTGTCTAATGCTGGTTTCCCATCTATCAGTATGGGGGGTTATTAGCTCCCTCTTGTTCAGGTCAGCTGTCTCTGTGGGTTTCTGCGGCCTGGTCTTGTCCCCATTTTCTTATCACTCCTCTCTGCATCTGGATTTCAGTTCCAGCTCAGTGTTTAGTTGTGGGTATTTGCTTCTGTTTCCATCAGCTACTAGATGAGGGCTCTATGATGGTAGATAAGTTAGTCAGTCATCAATGTCATTACCAGGGAAGGGCATTTAAGATAGCCTTTCCCCTGTTGCTCAGATTGTTTGTTTGGGGTCATCCTTGTAGATCTCTGGACATTTCTCTAGAGTCAGTTTTTTCTTCAAATTATAATGGTTCTCTCTTTTGTGGTCTCTCTCTCTCTCTGTCTCTCTCTCTCTGTCTCTCTCTCTCTGTCTCTCTCTCTCTCTCTCTCTCTCTCTCTCTCTCTCTCTGTCTCTGTCTCTCTCTCTCTCTATTGCTCTTGTCTATTTCTCCCTTGCCTCAATCTTCCTAGTCTCACTTTTTCTCCTCTCCTCCGCTTCTCTTTCTCCTAGATCCCTCTCCACTCACTGCCCCTCACACACTCCCTATATGCTCAGGAAATCTGGTTTCTTTCTCCTTCTCTGAGGTACCTTGTATGAATCTCTTAGGTTCCTCCTTGTGTCCTAATTTCTCTGGCAGTGTGGATTATAGGCTGATGATCCTTTATCCTATGTATAAGCTCTTAATAACACTGTCAGGAAACAGGCCTCAGTTTCAGTTTACTGGAACTGAACAAGCAGTTCTAGGAAAGACTACAACTCAGCAGCAACAAATCAATAAGCACCATACAGCTTTATGCAAACTAAGAGATAGCTAAAGATAGCATCTTTCTCCCTTCTGCTGTAAAGTCCCTAACCACTAAGCCACCAACCAATCCTGTAGTGGCCTGTAAACTTATTCAGAGAGAATACTGGGAAATAACTCAGTGAGATGGGAAGAAAGAGGGATATGCAGCGGGGGGCATCGGGGAATGGGGTAAATAGTCATGAGCTTCTGGGCAGCACATAGAATAATAGAAATGTGTTGATTTAAGTTTTAAAAGGTACTTAGTAATCCCATCAGTCAACCCACAGTCTAATCTCTTCCCTGGTATTCTCCTAATCTTGCTTAAAAGGAGCCTTCAAGATTATCTTGGTGTTGCTATTTGCTCATTGGCAGAATGCTTGACTCCTTGCATACATGGAAAAATAAACTCTCTTGTTGATTGTGTACATGACTGGTGGTCTTTTCTTGTAACTTATTATGGACCCTAATAATAGCAGTGAAAAAGACTCACAGGACCTAATATTGTTCAGAATATTTTTGTTGTTGTTGTTTCTGTATTTAATTTTGAAGCAGGGTCTTATATTGCAAAAGCTATTCTTGGCATAACTCAAGATCCGGATCCCCATTACCTTCATTTCTCAAGTGCTGAGATAACAAGAATGATGTACCATGTCTAGATGAGGTTTTAAGTTTCATACTTTCTGTTGGTATCATTGGAAAGTAGCATAATTTACCCTAGAGAATATTGATCATATTTTATCAATTAGTAAATATTTTTTGTTAACATTTTCACATCTCTGAAGATAGAATATATTTTTTATTGCTGGCAGCTGTTTTGTAACAGTTTCCTCTAATATGAAATATTCATGCACTTTCTGCAGAAAGGAAAACAAGTCAAAAGAGCATCAGGAAATCTCTAAAACTGACTAGACTCTCAAGGCTCCTCCTTGCCAGAGTAAACAAGCCAAGCTGCTATGGATGTTTTCAGACAAAGAAGACTCTGTACCAGGCTAGCTGCCTGGAGGAGGTTTAGAACAATTGAGCCACTTGGAAAGGATGCTCTCCCATATCTGGAGCTGCTTGTAGACTGTGTAGATTTCCAGCTTTTGTGAGTATTTCATTGGTGTTTTGGTGGGCCTTGAGTCATTGAGCTGTCTCTGAGTCATTTCTTTTCCTGCAAGTACCCCTTCTGCTGTGGAGCAATCTTTGTATACTGCAAATATACATGATATTCATTGTTCATAAAAATGCTGATTGGTAGATGGCAGGATTTGGGTCAGAGAGAATGCTGGGAAATAATTCAGTGAGATGGGAAGAAAGGAGAATATGCAGCAGGGGGCATCGGGGAATGGGGTAAATAGTCATGAGCTTCTGGGCAGCACATAGAATAATAGAAATGTGTTGATTTAAGTTGTAAAACATACTTAGTAATAGCCTAAGCTATTGGCCAATTGTTTATAATTAATATTAAGTTTCCATGTGGTCATTTGGGAACTGGATGGTGGGAAAGAAAAGTCTGCCTATACCCCTCACCTATACTCCTTTAAGTAACCCCAATAAAACTCACTTTGCCAAGTAGGACTTTGGTAGTATTCATATTTTCAAATATTGTGGTCTCCTTTTTTCCCTCAGAAAAAGTTTTGTCATACAGCAGCATCCTACAGTAATCAGTGGTGTCACCTTAATGATTGCTTATAAAATATCAGTGCTTCATTCAGTTGCAGCTTTAAAGACTGGTGAGTTAGGATATATAGACTATATCTCAGTACTTTGGACCATATTTTCAAGCAATCATTAAACATTTACTTAGTTAACCAGGAAGTCATCTGACAGAATCTGTGCTAATGTGGTCCTGGGGTTAAAAAAGAGGCAGGATAACCTTCCAAGAAATCATTAGTGAACAAAGAAGTCTTGAACATACATGAAAAGGTGACAATAACAACATAAATTAAAGCAGTAAGAATTATAGTGACAATGAGGATAAACTATCTAAAACTGACAATAGACAGAATTAAGAGGGAATTAAGTTGCCAAAGGTAGAATAACAGTTGAGGAAAGTCAGTTTTGTCAGATGTTTATCAAGAACACAAAATTTGATATAGGGATTGTACCTAAGTTTTCTGAGATGGTAATGTAGATGTATAAATAACTGCCATGTGACTGACAGGTATAAACAACTGCTATGTGATTGACAGTGAAACCATGAGGAACAAGCAATTTGTTCAGATTTTTTTAAAAAAAAAGCAAGGAAAAAATAACAAAGTTCCATGGGAGACAATGGGAGAGAATGTTTCAAAAAGTAGGGAAGTTGGAACTAATGTTCTTCAGGAAGCAGGAATTTAAGAAGCAAGCATTACTTTGAAAGACTTGGGAAGGTGGAACCCTGTGTCTACCTGGTGTGGAGATTGGTTTGACTTTGGCTTACATCATCATTGAACACATTCTCTGAGGTGATATTTAATAACGACTAGTAAATAAAGTATGTATTTTTATGTGTATGTTTGTGAGTATCCCAAAAGATTTACTGACCATTGTGATCCACCAGAAAGGGAGCTGGAAGAGAGCATGCATCCTCTGCAAGACCAGGAAGTGCTCTTGACCAATGACAGATTTCTGAAGGCCCTATTTGTTGTTCTTTAGCAAATGTAAAATAATAATTATGTGAAAAATATATTTTCATTCCTTGAAAATTGTTGAGGAGGTTTGTGTAACACACAGTGTTTTCTATAAGGCTTTGTGAAATTGAATTCCTCCTTTAAGACTCCAATGTGAGAAATGCTCCTGCCATCTCCAAGAACAGTTTTCTTTCCTACAGTATTATGGCAAGATATGATGCCTTTCTTATTTTACTTTTTCTTCCATCTGCCAGGAAGGTCAAAGCTAAAGGTGTCATTTGATCACTTTCTGACCTTGGACTTTTGTTAGAATTACCTCTGCCCCTTTTCATTGTCTTCTTCCCCGATATCTTTGCTTTTATCTGTTATTATATTACATGTTTTGACAGTTATTTTGAAAAGATGGATAAAAACACAACCAACATAGTGCATTTTAGAATTCCCTTAATTTTGTTCTGAAATAAGGTTTAGGGCCTCAGTTTGTAGTTAATATTAATGTCTAGAAATTAAGGCTGGCTTCATTGGTCTTCCTTTGTATGATCTGTGTGACAAGAGCTCTTTATTCAAACTATTTTAAGGGTTGAGCTCATATCATTAATGATTCAGGTTCACTAATCAAATAATAACCTCAAATCCACACTGATTTCAATCTTTATTCAGGACACTAGGGAAAATAATCAGTGTTTGCTGAAGGAATGAAGAAAATTGGAAAGGAAATAAGCGTTATTTTTAAACCCCCTTGGAATATATTGCATAGGGAGGAGAGGTTGGCAGCTTTTTTAAAAAAATAATTGACAGCTCTTCTTAAAAACATCATTTTTCTTATTACTTATGACAATCATGACATAATGCGTTTAAAGATTTTAGTATAGAATTAGTTTGTTTTCATTGTTTTAAGAATGTTACTTAAGTTTATCTTGTGTTGGCAACAACACTTTAAAAAATTTTCTTGTCTTAGTTGTTTTTGTTCACCTTTTAAGAGAGAAAGAGTGTGGAGTAGAGTATATGGGGATGTAGAAGGACCTGGGCAGAGTTGAAGGAGGGAAACCTTGATCAGAATGTATATATTATGAAAAGATGCAATAAAAATTAATACAAGATTGAGAAACTCTTTAGTTTCCTTTTGTACTCTTGCTTATGTTTAAATGTCAGTGGTCAACTTTCAAAAGCCCTGTTAATGACTTTATAGAACGGATAGGAACAGATCACAGATAACAGTAAATGTCACGATTGCCATTTTAAATGGATTGTATTTATATATAGCATATGCAGCTATTTGCTCTGAGTTGAAACTTTCTCTTCTGGAGGGAAGAGGAACTCATGAAACTCACAAGGTCCCCAAAACTCAAGGAAGTTGTAGGAATAAAACATGGTAGCTCTATTATAAAAGCAATAACCCATTGTTGGGAATAGAAACAGTTATAGGCAGGGAACTCCAGAAATGCAGATTTGTGGGTCTTTGTCAATGATAAGATAGGATTTTCAGGGATATGACTGCATTTGAGTCATCTATATCTCTATAAGACACACATTATCTATCTTCATTTATGCTCCTGTTAGTAATGGTCTTTAAAAAAACACTCAGTACTATGTGACATAGTGCTAAACTGTAGTTTTAATCATAATATTGTATTAACATAGAATCCATCAAGATACTTCTCCTTTATCTTCACTTGAAAATATAATTACTATCCATGCTTTGTCTATTTCACTCTTTTAATATTTACAATGCATATAATCTCCACTGTTCTCCATTCTTTGAGTTAGCCTCTGTTTTTGTTTCTTCATTATTTCAAAAGCCGTTTCTATTTTTATGCATTGCAGAATCAAAAGACAGCCATAGACCTGTAGAAGCTTACAAAATATATAAATTTCAGAGCCTTCAGAATATGAAAACATAATGTAAGAAAGACAGAATTTAGCAGTGATAGCAGCTGCCCTTACCTAATGAGAGTAGTATTCAATACTATGTAATTAGATGGTATTTAGAAACATAGAAGACATGGCTGGCATACCAACAATCACACAAACAAGTAGAGATGAGCTTAGTACACTAATCCAATGCAAACATGGAGAAATGAAACTGTCATGCCCAGCTGTAGCCAATCTACAAGTGAAAAACCATTTCATGCCAATTATAACCATAGTTAAGCTAGGAAAGTGACAAAAATAGGTTACAACATTTACTTGAAATTAAGAAATATTGGTAGATTAAAAAGGCAGCTGATAATGAAAAACATCAACTTTAAAGGTGTATTTATTTAGAGTGTATGAAATGTGTTTTCCATGATGTGCTGTGTATACATATTAGAGATCATATGTGTATGCAAGTGCATGTGGAGGTCAGAAAAGAATTATGGGTGGCTGGTCAATACTTGTTTACTTTTATTTCAAGACAGTATGCTGAATCTGAAGTTCATTGGTTTGACCACGCTGGCTGTCTAGTGAGTTCCAGGCATCTACCTGTTTCATTTCTACAACACTCAGTTTACAGATGCACCTTACCACACCCAACTTTTTACAGGGAGCTAAACATAAACTGTGGTCTTCATGCTGTGTTTCAGAAACTATCTCTTGTGTCATATCTCTAGTCTTGAAAGACGTCCAGCTTTTAAGAAGATCTCTCTCTCTCTCTCTCTCTCTCTCTCTCTCTCTCTCTCTCTCTCTCTCTCTCTCTCACACACACACACACACACACACACACACACACACGCACACCATACTACCTGTAAATGCTCAAAGAAAAAGATAAAGGTATCGATGAAGAAACAGAGCTTTAACAATAGTTGGGTATTTTTATCTCCTGAAGAGGTAGCTGAGAGTGTTGGCATGCAGCAGAAGAGAGTGAGACAATGGGCCTGGCCTGAGCATGAGACCTTAAGGCCCACCTCCAATGACATACTTCCTCCAACAAATCTATGTCCACTCTAAAACTGCTATACCTCCCAATAGTGACACTCGCTATGAGTTTATAGAGCCATTCAAACCACCATATTTTCCTTACAACTTGGCTTTAAAAAATTGCACCTTAGTGTGTTTTTCCAATTAAGACTTGAATGTTTTCCATATTTAAGAACATGAAAAACACAGAACAACCAACTGCTTATGTTATGAGTAGGTACTTAGACTGGTTATTCTTAGCATTATTGAGATCCGTACATAGTTCTCAGACTGGTCCCCAAACTAGCAGAGTAAGAGTTATGTAGGGATTTTCTAGAAGGACATATTCTTGGAACATATCAGATTCCCTGAGGATGTTTGTCTTATAACCACACTTCCAAGTGTTTGATATACTAAAATTCAAAAACACTAATTTACCCATTTATGTTAAAATTCTGCATTAAATTGAAACAACCAAAGGAAGTCACAAAGGATACAACAAATCAAGTGGTCTGCTACAATTATGTTCTTACAAAGCTACCCAATTCATTTAGCAGTGCAAATGTTATGTCAGCTTGCCATAATGTCTGTGAGTCATAGCTATTCAAATTTTCAACTTATTTTGTTCTCTGTAAACAAGCCATCTTTGAACTTGTGTGTGCCCCCCTTTATGCACTTTTTCTTCATTCTTCTTGAGTTTATTCTTGTTCCCGTGCTCAGACTTCATTTTGCTGAGTATTTATCACTTATCCTCTCCATCCTCCTAATCTGACTTTCACTTGCTTAGTCACAACAGCTGTGTATTCCAGTGTTTCCTGCCTCCTATGACTAACTTCAAACTGTATACATCTTGAAGTTGTCCCCATATCTTGAACATTTAGTTCACTGATATTCTTTATTCCTTTTCTGTAAGAAAGATAATCTGTGAAAAGCTACCTTTAAAGCTTTTTATTTTTATTGTGTATGTATGGGAGAGGAGAGAGTGATAGAGATAGGGAGAGAGAGAGAGAGAGAGAGAGAGAGAGAGAGAGAGAGAGAGAGAGAGAGAGAGAAGAAGAAGATAGAGATAGGGAGAGAGAGAGAGAGAGTTGAGACTTTTTAAGGCCATATAGCCCTGGATTGTCTTGGACTGTTTAGGTAGAACAATCTTGCATCACAAATTTTGCCTCTTATTCTGGAGTGTTAGTATTAAAGTATGTGGCATCATATTTGACTTTTACTTTATTATTTTTTTAAACATTTATTTATTTTATGCTGGACATAATTATACATGTCCCCCCTTTTTAAAATGAAAACAAACATTTATAAACAATATTTGGGAATTTGCGAGTCATTCTTTCCAAGCTGCTTCCTGCTGGTAGGGGGCGCTGTCATGGGAGAATCCTAAGAAGAAGCAGAAATCCTGGCTGTACTGGTCTGCAAGGCTTCAATGTCCCATTGACATTGCTTCAGGGGGTCTTGCTCGATCAAACCACATTAGTCTGAAAGGGAGCCACAACTTTTCATTTTCTGTGGAAACAAATTTAGAAATCCTATTCCCCAGTAACTTGTCCTTAGGGTTAAATTTTGAAGTCAAAGCATATATATATATATATAATTAATCCAGCAGCATTTTTCCTTCTTCTTTCAATAATAATATAATTGAAAAATTTTACATGTGGATCCCAGTTTCCTCTCCCTTCCTCCAACCTTCCAACCCTCCCTCCCTCCATCCCTCCTTCCCTCCCTACCTCTTACTGTCTTTTCCCTATGACATGTACCCTGGACACCCTCTCCTCCCATCCCCCCACCCCCATTCCACTTGTAGGGCTATACTATCCAGGTTGGGTCATGTAAGTCTGTCAAGTCATTTGAAGTAGGGATAGGACTATTCTCCAATGTCTAGGTTAAGGGAGTATCCCTCCATGGGGGATGTGTCTGCAAGGTCCTTTTGTGCACCAGAAATAGATCCTGTTTCTACTCTCTGAGATCCCCCAGACTGCTCAGTCCTTCTAGCTGAGACCCATATTCAGGGGCTCTGAGTCAGTCCCTTGCTGGGTTCTTAGCCATCAGCCTGGGAGGCCCAAGCTCCTCCTTGTTCAGGTCAGCTGACTTTGTGAGTTTCTGCAACCTGGTCTTGTCCCCTCTCTCTGCATCTGGATTCTGGTTTGACTAAGTGCTTGGTTATGGGTGTTTGCTTCTGTTTCCAACAGGTACTAGATGAGGACTCCATGATGGTGGATAATTTAGTTGATCTCACTATCAGGAGAGGGCATTTATGGTTGCCTTTCCATGGTTGCTCAAATCATTCATTGGAGTTGGTCTTGTAGTTCTCTAGACCTTTCTTTAGGTTCAGTTTTCTCTTCAAAACAATAATGGTTCCCTCTTTTATGCCCCCCCACCCTGACTCAATCTATCTAGTCACACGTGTTTTCCTCTCCTCCCCTTCTCTTTCTCCTAGTTCTCTCTCCATTCACTGCTCCCCAATTTCCCATGTGATCTGAGGAACTTGTCCCTTCTCCCTTTTGTGAGGGACCATATATGAATCTTTTAGAATACACCTTGTATCCCAGTTCGTCTGGTGGTGTGTATTATAGGCTGGTGATCCTTTGCTCTAGGTCTAAAATCCATATATGAGCAAGTACATACCCTGTTCCTCTTTTTGTGACTGGGTTACCTCATTCAGGATGGTTTCTTCAAGTTCCATCCACTTGCCTGCGAATTTCAAGATTCCATTATTTTTTTTTCTGCAGAGTAGTATTCCATTATGTAGATGTGCCATATCTTCTTTATCCATTCCTCAGTTGAGGGGCATCTAGGTTGCTTCCGGATCATTGCTATTACAAATAATGCTGCTATGAACATAGTTGAGCACATGTCTTAGTTGCATGGATGTGAGTCATTTGGGTATATACCTAAGAGTGGAATTGCTTGGTCCTGTGGTAAGCTCATTTCCATTTTTCTGAGGAACTGCCATACTGATCTTCAATATGGCTGTACAAGTTTGCACTCCCACCATCAGTGAATGAGTTTCTCTTTTCTCCACATCCTCTCCAGCATAAGTTGTCATTGGTGTTTCTAATTTTAGCCATTCTTGCAGGATTAAGATGGTATCTCAAAGTTGTTTTCATTTGCATTTCCCTGATAGCTAAGGAAGTTGAACATTTTCTTAAGTGACTTTCAGCCTCTTTGATTTCCTCTATTGAGAATTCTTTCTTCAATTCTGTACCCCATTTTTTAATAGGGCTATTTGGTGTTTGTTGACTAGTTTCTTGAGTTCTTTGTATATTTTGGAGATCAGCCCTTTGTCAGATGTAGGATTGGTAAAAAATTTTTTCCCATCTGTGGTCTGCCGTTTGGTCTTGTCAACTGTGTCCTTTGCCTTACAGAAACCTCTTAGTTTGAGTTATCCTCATGAAACAATAATTAAGATTTAGGACACTAAGAAAGTTATTTTATATTTTCATGTGGCAGAAAGTACTCTAGTGATAATGACTGATTATTTCTTTTGCTGATTTTGTTTGTATTTTTGTTTTTCTGTATGGAGAGATGAACAGAATTGAGTACACCAAGGTCATCAACAAACTCTCTTGTTTATTAGAATAATAAGGCAAGGTAAAGTACTTTCCCAACAAACTCAAATTTGTCTCAGATACAAACAAAGGGAAAAATCCCTACAAAACCATGAGATGTTCTTCAAATAGCTCAGTGACTTTCTAAGCAGACAACTTCTTATGTGGGGAATTTTTATGTTATAACAATTCTGACTTGATAACCCCTATGTGAGTGTTAAGGTAAATCTCAGTAAACCAACCATTATTTGATATGTTGGCCAGGTGAGAAATGCATTTTCTGGAAGGGCTCTAGCTATTTGTCCAGATCAGCAAACTATTTTTGTTTAGACTAAATGGTTGGAGAAATTTTCTCAGACAGTAATACTATTTATTGATCAATGTACTTGTATTCCTGCAAGCAGTTTTTATAAAATATTGTTATGCCAAATGTGGGAAAATATCCTCAGCTGCCTGTCTTGGTTGCTGGCCTCAATTCCTACCCTTTCGAGACCACTCTTTAGTCTAGACTGAGGAAGTGTTAAGTTGTGTGTATACTACTTTCTCAGGGAAGTTACAGCTAGTAAAATAATCAATGTGTTCTGGTTTTTTCAGGTAATTATGTTTAGAGTTGAGTTAGTAGTGGTGTGATTACATTTATCTAGCTTCTAAAGATCACCATTGAAGATGATATGCCTACAGAGACTAAGGATTATGATTCCAGGATGTACTTCTAATCTGGAAACCTAGAGGGTCAAAATTAGACAAAGGTCACAATATTTGTTCTCTGTCAGAACACTTTAAATTTAAAAAATAGCATATATATGAGAATAAAGGGTTAGATCACATATATTAACACAAACAGTTGGCTTATATAACCAACAAAACATACTTACCAGGCTAGTAACCAAATATGAATAGGAGTTTGATAGTCTGGAAACCAGGACAATTCTGGGTATGGTTCCTTACAGACAAAGACCAGCTGACTTGATATTGAGAATAAGCCTTTGTTGCAAACAAAATGTATTATGCAAAAGAAACTCTCTTCTACTCTTAACATGGTCATCCTTTGTTTTACCCAATCCTTGAATTGTTTATATGAAATCCATTCATATTTGGACCAACAGTCAGAGTTATTATGTCCACCAAACTTTTATTTATGCATCCATATACATCTTCATACAAACATCCAGATCTCTTGGTAATGGTGCACTTTGTATCACAGGAAACACAGGAAACTAATATATTAAGCATAAAATCACTTATGCTTAATTTTTGCTAGATTTTTATCATAAAAGGTAAAATATGAGAAGTGAGAGGTTTATACAGGTATTAATCAAACATTCTTCTAAGACAACACATTTCCCTGTTTGGCAAAGTTCATTTCTCACATACTGATTAGATTGACTTACTTTAGTCAATGGATGGATTCTTCCAGGCTCTCTTACTTTCCTATTGTATTTTGAATTAGAAACCTTGTTAAGCTGCATGACTTGATTGGATCCAGTCTAAAATAAAAACATGAATGTCCTTTACAAAAAATTTAGTAAAATGAAGTTAAGGCTACTAAAACACAAAGTTATTTACTTTGAAAGTATTTTCTTTCTGATGCCCTAAGATGGCACAGAATGTAAAGTCACTTGCCTTCAAGTCTGATGACCTCAGTTTGATTCTCAGGATCAATAGAGTAGAATAAGAGAATCAATTCCCCAAATCTGTCATCTGTCAACATTACAGTATGTGTATATGCATGAGTATAAGTCTGCATATACACACAAATGTAAATGTAAAAAAAACATCATAATATATGATTAAACTAAGGGTGTATTCATTGCTTTTAGTCATGACTAAACACCTGGCAAGTATCTGCTTAAGTGGAAAAAGTATTATCTTTACTCATAGTTTCAGTGTGGGCAATCATGGCAGGAATGTGAGGAAGATGGTCCCATTGCATCCCCAGGCAGTAAGCAGAAGAAGTGAAGCTGAAATTTCATGCTGAAGTCCATCCATTCCTATCAAACAAAGCTCCACAGACTTGTGTTTGGCACCCTTCCCAACAGCTCCAAAACTGGAGATCAGAATTTAAACTGATGAACCTGTAGAGGACTTTTAACATCCAAACTTCAATATTAGCAAGACAATAATAGAAGCTATGTTGGGGTCTATTCAGAGAGCTGTTATCCAAGCACTCTGTTAGAAGGTAAATTTACTTGGAAGGAGTCATTGGACTTTGGGCTAAGTGGCTGTCCACAACACAAAGGATTTAGGTTACAAGGACAGGATGGAGTAAGTAGATGAAGCCTATCCATTTCAAGTTCTGATTTAGAGATCCAAAATTTAGAAATTTTACTTTTATTTGTTTTCATATTTAAAACATTTGGTAGAAATTATGAAGTCCTGGGTTCAAATCCTAATACATTTCTGGTCACATGGGCTTGTAACACCAACATTATAGAGAGCAGAGACAGGATCATTGGAGCTGGTTGGCTACAGGTTGAGTGTGAGGCCATGTCTTATAGCCATAGGCATAGAATGGTACACCAGGTCTTCTGATATCTGGTTTCTTCCCACATGTGCAAGAGCACACACCTGCTGTTACATATGTACATACACCACAAGATCATAAAGTACAGATATACACATATGAAAAGAAGAAGAAGAAGAAGAAGAAGAAGAAAAAGATGAAGAAGAAGAAGAAGAAGAAAAAGATGAAGAAGAAGAAGAAGAAGAAAAAGATGAAGAAGAAGAAGAAGAAAAAGATGAAGAAGAAGAAGAATAAGAAAAAGATGAAGAAGAAGAAGAAGAAAAAGATGAAGAAGAAGAAGAAAAAGATGAAGAAGAAGAAGAAAAAGATGAAGAAGAAGAAGAAAAAGATGAAGAAGAAGATGAATAAGAAGAAGAAGAAGAAGAAAAAGATGAAGAAGAAGAAAGAAGAAGAAGAAAAAGATGAAGAAGAAGAAGAAAAAGATGAATAAGAAGGAAGAAGAAGAAGAAGAAGAAGAAGAAGAAGAAGAAGAAGAAGAAGAAGAAGTAGAAGAAGAAGAGAATCTTTTCATATGCATTGGTCAAAAACTTCCAAGGAGAAATTTTGGAAGCTAAATTGATTTTCGTATGCTTTCCTACAAAAAATACATTCATTCAATTGATAGTTTTTATTCTAAGGTACTTCTCACAAGAGCGACTTGCTAAAATCCAAAGTTGTTCCAAAGGTCAAATGCATTTTTATTTATCTTTGGTACTGTTGTATTTTTATGTGTACTTGACATAAGATAGAATCATTTGGAAAGATGGATTGAAAATTGCCCCCAACGGTTTTGCTTGTGAGCAAGGCTGTGGTGCATTATCTTTTCTTTTCTTTCTTTCCTTTTCTTTCTGTCTTCCTTCCTTTCTTTCTTTCTTTCTTTCTTTCTTCTTATTTTACATATTGATCCTAGTTCCCCCTCTCTCCCTCCTTCCCTCCCTTCCTCCCTCCTTCTCTCCCACCCTCCCATATCCCCTTACCACCCTCCCCTTCCATCTCTCCCACTCCACATGTAGGGTGTTGCGTTTCAGGTGGGGTGATCTAAATCTATCAAGTCATTTGGAGTAAGGACTACTCCCTCTCTCCTGCTTCTAGGTTAAGGGTATATCTCACCTTGGGGGATGTGCTCCCAAAGTCCTTTTGAGCACCAGGGATACATCCTGTTTCTACTTTACCAGATCTCTTAGACTGCCCAGGCCTTCTAACTGAGACCCATGTTCAAGGGTTCTGAGTAGTCCACTGCTGGATTCTGAGCTATCAGTCTGGGGGCCCATTAGCTCCTCCTTGTTCAGGTCAGATGTCTCTATGTGTTTCTGTAGCATGGTCTTGTCCTCCCTCTCTGTATCTGGATTCCAGTTCAGCTCAGTGTTTAGCTGTGGGTGTCTGCTTATGTTTCCATCAGCTACTAGATGAGGGCTCTATGATGGAGAATAATCAATCTCATTTTCAAGGATGGGCATTTATGGTAGCCTTTCCACTGTTGTTAGTTGAAGTCAGTCTTGTAGGTCTCTGAATATTTCTCTAGAGTCATTTTCTTTATTCAAGATTAATGTGGGTGAGCCCCATTTACTCTGGTTGATGTCATCTCTCTCTGTGCTAGTGGCCCAAACTCTGTAATAAAGCAGGCTGAGAAAGCCATGAGAAGGAAGCCAATAAGCAGTTCTCCTCTATAGCCTTCTGTTCAGATACTACTTTTAGACTCATGCCCTATTTTATACCTTGACTTTCCTTAGTGATGAATTATGATATGAAAATGTAAGCAGAAATATGCCTTTGCATCACTAAGTAACTTTTTGTAGTGATATTTTATTACAGCAATAGAAACTTTAAGACAGATACAGTTATAACATTCAGAATAATAAACACTATAGCTTTATTTATAGAAAAAAATTCTGTAAAGCACAAGAATATCACTCAGATTGAGTACCATCTTACATGGGGATTAAATCCAGCTATCAGCCTTCCACAATGAGCTTACATGTGGCTGGAAGAATTGGCTACTGAACTTAGAGTATTGACTAGCAACTTAGGTGGTCTTCTGACAAGTGGCCACTTTCTTGTGATAACCTGATTTTGGAGTAGGCATTTTAAAGCTACCAGGCAAGTTTTAGCAAAGTCCCTACAGATGTAGTTACATTACCAAGGTAATGCTTGTTCTCCCATGTACCAGTGACTTGTGACCTGTGATTCTTGCTATCTGCTAGAAAGATGTATTTACCATTTGTTTACAACCTTGAAAAATTCTCCCCGTACATTTAACACAAAAGATAATGATACCAGGCAGAAGCAATGAACATACTTTCAATAAGCAGATTTCTAGCAAAGAAACTTATTTTAAAAATTGTGATGATGAATGTTTTACAAAAATGTATTCTGTATTTATTATAGAAAAATATGTACTTCTAATTTGGGGGCTTAAAGTAAAATAGATAAGAGCTTAGACTCAACATACAAGCAGTTAACTCCCAGCCCCTGAGAAGAAGTGTACTGCTGGTCTGACCTGAATGGATGGCACAGTAGTGGTAACTCCACTGGATCTTAGTGACTAACACATGTGAGTCAGCTGCTGAGTTCCCAGTGACTACTGAAACATTCCAATCAAAGAAGGCTAATTCTACTTATTATTTTTATTTGCTTATGCTTTGGAGTTCCTGTGAGTACAGGTATACCCTTATGCCTATGTCTGTGGAATCCAGAGTTAACTTTGAATGTTTTTCCTCAGGTGTTATCTAGTTTGTGTGTTTTGAGACAGGTGAATGGGAAAGTGAGTCCCAGAGATCTGTCTCTGCCTCCCAAGTGCTGGCTCTTTTTATGGGATGACCTAGTTAGCTTAATTTGTTGACTTGATACTGCCTAAAGTCACCTGCAAAGGAAACCCAACTGAAGGATCTCTGAGGTCAGACTTTTCTCTAGGCATGCCTATGGGGGAGTGTCAATTGATAGAGGATGACCCAGCCTACTGTCAATGGCATCATTTTATGAGCAGGTGGTTTTATGTAATATGAAAAAAAATAACTAAGAATGAGCATTCAAGTAAGTCAGTAAGTAGTGATCCCCCATGGTTTCAGCTTCAAGGTTCTACCCTAAGCTCCCTCAGTTATAATACTGTGTCATGGACTTGTAAACCAAATAGACCCCTCCTTCACCTAAGCTGTTTTGGTTCTGAATGTTTTATCACACCAACAGAAATGTAACTATACTATATATATATATTATATATATATATATACACACACACACACACACACACATATATATACATACATACATACGTATACATATATATATATATATATATATACACGTATGTATATTTTTTAATTCAAGTCCACAGGCTCGCAATGTAAATGCTACATAGAATTGACCAATCACCTGTGTCTGGTGAATATTACTAGTTAGTACAATAAGCAAGGGTATAGTTTTTGTTGTTGTTACTTTTGTGCTGTTTGGAGGCCAACCACCACCACCCAGTTCCCAAACAAATAAACAGAGACATATTTTTACTTATGAATGTCTGGACTTAGTTTGGCTTATTTTTTCTCAGCTTTCCTTAACTCAAATTATCCCATCTAACTTTTGCCTCTGGGCTTTTACCTTTATTTTTCTCCTTCCTTCCTTCCTTCCTTCCTTCCTTCCTTCCTTCCTTCCTTCCTTCCTGTCTTTCTTTCTTCCTTTCTTTCTTTCTTCCTTCCTTCCTTCCTTCCTTCCTTCCTTCCTTCCTTCCTTCCTTCCTTTCTCACCCTGTGGCTGGCCATGTTGCTGGGTGGCTGGCCCCTGGTATCCTTCTTTCCTTTCTCTCTTCTCCTCTTTTTCTACTTCTATTTATTCTCTCTGCCTGCCAGCCCTACCTAACCCTTTCCTGATTTGCTCCTGGCCAGTCAGCTCTTTATTAGCCCAATCAGGTGTTTTAGACAGGCAAAGTAACACAGATTTACACAGTAAATAAAATGCAACATAAAAGAATGCAATATATCTTTGCACCATGAAAAAAATGTTCTACAGCATAAATGAATGCAACACATCTTAGAACAATAATTATCCACAACACAAGGGAAATAACCTAAACAGAATTTCAGTAGGTGCTCACAAGACATTTGGAAAGAAGGAATACCTGCACTTTCCTGTTCAGAGAGTTGGGACAGAAATTCATAAGGTGAATGGATTGAGAATGTACAGTTTGTAGCATAGCTTATGATTTTTGACAAAATGAGAAGAGGATATTGCATTAAGACTTGCTGAATAATGTTTGTGTACTAAAAAATCTCTCTACCATGCTAAGCAATCATGAATCTGATAGAAGAGATTTTGCTCAGGTGAGCAAAAATTTTCCAAAACATATTGGTTTTCAGGAAATTCTTGAAGCAAAGCTAATTTCTCTTTTCTTTCTCTAGTAATATATCCATGCAGGAGTTTGAGTATAGAACAATGTAATATATCCAATATCTGTGAAATTGTACAGGTCTTTGAGAAGAAGAAGAGAATACAATAATGTTGTACAGTTTAATAGAAGACCACTCATTATAATTAATATTCAGCACAATTAAATATCTTCCATGATTACTTTGTGTCATTGAAGAAGCATCTTATATTCAGTTTTATTTAAATTATATACATCAACTTCATGCTTGTTTAGAAATAAGTGCAATGAATGGAAATAAAAAACCATCCAGGGCAAATCACTACAAGAGAGAAGTCATAAATTTTCAATTAAGATTCAAGATATAGAAACTATCTGAGAAACTAGACTCTAGCTTCCATTTTGAATGCCTATATTCCCTAGAAAAAAAACTAGTCAATAGCAGTATTGTAGACATCATTCTGGCCTGCTCTTCTGTAATCATCAGAACTTTAGTGACTAACTCATTAAGCTTTCCCTGTTTGCCTGCAAACAAGTTTCCTTGGTTATCATGTAGTATAAACCTCAGTTCTTGGTGACACCTGTTAATGAACATTTTACTTTCAATATTGATATGCAACAAACATGTTCAGTCTAGTGGTGTGCTGAATTCTCTCAAGAGCCATCAGATTGTTTCTTCTGTAGTTGGATGTTTTCTGCCCTGCCCATCAGTTCCCACAGCCACTTATAAAATAACACTCTGAGACTTAATATTAACTACAAGTGTTCAGCCAGATGCTCAGGCATATTACTGACTAGTTCTCACAATTAAATTAACCCATTTTTAATAATCTGTATATCACCATATGGTCGTTGCTTATATGTAATATTCTGGTATATTACCCCTTCAGAAGCTACATGGCATCTTCCTGATTCAACCTTCTTTTGCTCTGTGACTGTTTGACTCTCCTGTCTATTTATATTCTGCTTGACAGTTGCACAAAACAGCTTTATTGGTTAACCATTAAAAGCAACACATTCACAGCACATATAAGAACATCCCACATCATCTCCCAATAACAGAAACTTCAGAATTCCTAGAAAGTCATGGAAACTGAACAACTGCCTACTGAATTGCACTGGGTCAATGAAGAAATAAAGAAAGAAATTAAACATTGCCTAGAGTTTAATGAAAAATAATGTACAATATACCTAAAACTTATGGGAAACAATGAAACCAAGAATAAAAGAAAAGTCATAGAAATAAGTGCCTTTATAAAAATTTTAGAGAAATGTCATACTAGCAACTAAATATATATTTGATATCTCTAGAACAAAAAGAAGCAGAAGGAATAGATGTCAAGAATCAAACTGATAGCTGAAGTCAACAAAATAGAGACAAAGAGAATAATACAGAGAATCAATGAAACAAAGAGTTGGCCCTTTGAGAAAATCAACAAACTATACCAACCACTATCCAAATTAACAAAAAGGCAGACAGAGAATATTTAAATTAACAAAATAAGAATAAAAAAGGGAAATATAACAATAGACACAGAAGAAATCCAGAAAATCATTAGATCATACTTCAAAAATATTTTCTGTACATAACTGTAAAATTGAAAAGAAATAGACAATTTTCTATATAGGTATCATATACCAAAATTAAACCATGACCCAATTGAACAATTTAAATACACCTAAACCCCTAATGATACAGAAGCAATCATCAAGTCTCTCTACCAATAAATAAATAATAATAAATAAATAAATAAATAAAATAAAAGTACAGGGCCAGATGGTTTTAGCATGGAATTCTTCCAGAATTTCAAAGAAGAACTAACACTATTACTCCTCAAATTATTCCACAGATAGAACAGAAATAATGTTGCCAAGTTCTTTTTATGAGGCACGGTTACTCTGATTACCAAACTACATAGAGATTCAACAAGGAAAGATAATTACAGACCAATTACTTGCACAAATGTTGATGCAGTAACACTCAACAAAATATTGGGAAACCTAATCAAAGAACACTCATCCACCATGATCAAGTAGGGTTCATTTCATAGATGGTTTAACATATGAATCTGTCAATGTAATCTATCATATAAACAAACTGAAAAAAAAGCATGATCATTTCATTAGATTCTGAAAAAGCCTTTGACAAAATTCAGCCTTCTTTCTTGATGAAGTTCTTGGAGCAATCAGAGATACAAGGAAGAAACCTAAACATAATATAACAATATACAGCCAGCCGACAGCCGACATCAAATTAAATAGAGAGAAATTCTAAGTGAGTCCATTAACATCGGGAGCAAGAGAAAGCAGTATACTCTTTCCATATCTACTCAATATAGAACTTGATGTTCTAAATAGACCAATAAGACAACCAAGAACATCAAATTCAAAAGAAGTCAAATTTTGCTACTTGCAGATGATATGATAGTACACATAAGTGACTCCAAAAATTTTGCTAGGGAAAATCTCTACTTTATCGACAACTTCAGTGATGTGATGGGATGCAATATTAACTCAAAAAATCAGTAGCCCTCTCATATACAAATGAATATCATGCTTGAAAAAAATCAGGGAAACAACACTCTTTACAATAGCCACAACTAAGATAAAGTATTTTGGAATAAACTTAATAGACCAAGTGAAAGACCTGTGTGACAAGAACTTTAAGTCTTTGAAGAATGAAATTGGAGAAGATATCAGGAAATGGAAAGATCTCCCATGCTCATGGATTAGTATGTTCAACATAGTAAAAATGGAAAATTTACCAAAAGCAATGAACTGAGTTAATGTAATCCCATCACAATTCCAACATAATTCCTCACAGACCCTGAAAGAACAATATTCAGCTTTATCTGGAAAAATTTTAAAAAATCTTGGGAGCTAAAACAATCCTATATAGTAAAGGAACTTCCAGAGATACCACTATCCCTGATTTCAAGTACTAGTATAGAGTTATAGTAATAAGAACAGTATAGAACTCACAATAAGAAAAGCCAACAGTATGTGAAAAGATGTTCACAAACCCCACATCTGATTGAGGGCTGATTTCCAAACTATACAGAGAACTCAAGAACCTAGTTACCAAAACACAAAATAATCTAATTAAAAAGTGAGGTACAGAACTAAACAGAATTCTCAATAAGGACTCTACAATGTCTGAAAGGCACTTAAGAAAGTGCTCAATATCCATCCTTAGCCATTGTGAAATGAAAATCAAAACAACTCTGAGATACAATCGTATTCCTGCCAGAATGGCTAAAATCAAAAACACAAAAGACAGTTTATGCTAGAGAGGATGTGGAGAAAGGAGAACCAACATAAGACCAACTCAGACACCCTGAATATAGGTGTTATTTTGGAGGATTAAGCAGTCTATCAGGCCTGGTAGTGAATCAGTATATATCCCTAGTATATGAATAGATTTTGGGAGCCCATTCCACATAGAGCTATGGTCTCTCAGACGAGACATATGTGGGAGGACCTAGGCCTTGCTACAAATGATATGATAGATTTTGAAGATTCCTCATAGAAGGCCTCACTCTCCTTGGGAAGTAGGTAGGAGATGGGATGGTGATTGGGAGGGACATAGGAGAGGAGGGGAGGGTGAGAAAATTGGGATTGACATGTAATACAAGGTTGTTGCAAATTTAAATAAGAAAATATTACCAAAAATAAAAGAACAGAATGGTATTGCCATAAAAACAGACAGGTAGATAAATGGAATTTAATCAAATACCCTGACATTAATCAGGGTATGAACACTTGTGTGAGGTGTGTGTGTGTGTGTGTGTGTGTGTATGTTTTACAAAGAAGCAAAAACTCTATACTATATAAAAGAAAGCAACTTCAAGATATGGTGCTGCCATTGCTGTATGTTGGTATGTGTAAGAATGCAAATAGATCCTTATTTATTGCCCGGTACAAAATGAAAGTCCAAGTGGATCAAAACCCTTAAAAAGAATTTAGTAAACCTGAAGTGGATAGAAGGTAAGTAGATAGAAGAAAGAAGTGGATTGAAGGAAGTAACCTTGAACTTATTGGCATAGGAGATAACTTCCTGAATATAACACCAGTATCACAGACACTGAGATTAACAATTAATCAAAGGAACCTCCTGAAACTGAGAAGTTTCTATGAGGCAAAAGAAACTGTCAATGAGTCAAAATAGTAGTATACACAATGGGTAATTTTTCATCAACCCTACATCTGACAGAAGGTTGATCTCCAAGATGTATAAAGAACTAAAGAAGCCAGTCATCTAAGCACCAAATAATACCATTAAATAATGGGATACAGACTTAAATAGAGAATTCTCAACTGAAGACTTTCAAAAAGTCAAGATATACTGAAGGAACTGCTCAATATCCATAGCCATATGGGAAATGTAAACCAAAATGACTATCAGATAACACCTTACTCCTGACAGAAGGGATAATATAACACTAAAGACAGCTCATGTTGGAGAGGATGTAGAGTAAGTGAAACACCCCTCCACTGCTTGTGGAAGTATAAACTTGTACAGCCACTTTGGAAATCAGTATGGCATTTTTTCATAAAATTGGGTATCAATTTACCTCAAGACCCAGCTATACCAATTTTGTACATATATATCCAAAGGATACTCTATCATCGAAAATGGATACTTGCTCAACTATTTTCACAGCAGCATCATTCATAATAGCCAAAACCTGGAAATAACTTAGATACCCCTCAGCAGCATAATAGATAGAGAAAATGTATTCTATCTCTACAATGTAGTATTACGTAGCTGCAAAAAAAAAAAAACAAAACAAAACAAAACAAAAAAAACCAAAAAACAAAAAAACAATGGCATCATGAAATTCATAGGCAAATGAATGGTACAAGAAAATATCAACCTAAGGGAAGTAACCCAGACACAGAAAGGTAAACACGGTATGTATTCACTCATAAGTGGATATTAGGTGTAAAATTAAGGCTATCCAGGTTACAATCCACCAAACCAGAGTGGTTAGGCAACAAGGATGGCCCAAGGAGGAACTCATAGATTTTCATGGGAAAGAGGAATATCAAGATCTCCTGGGCAAACTTATTGGGGATAAGAAGTCTGTGGGAAAGAATATGATGGGTTAGATTTGGTGGGTTCATGGCAGGATTAATGGGGAGAATCATGAAAGAGATATCTTCTTGGAGCAGTGTCATTTCAGATTTAGGTAAAAATGTGGTGCCAGGGAAAGTCCCAGGAATCACAAGGATGACCCTAAATAAGACTCTTAGCAATAGTGTAAAGGGTACCCAGACTGGCCATTTCTTGTATTCAGACTGGGGACTACCTTAAGTGTCAACAAAGAGTTTACATTTAGTAACTGATGAAAGCAGATACAGAGATTCTTAGCTAAGCACTGAGCAGAACTCTGGGTGTCTTTCTGAAGACAGGGAAGAGGGATTGTAAAAGCTGGAGATGGGGGGGGTGTCTAGGTCATGACAGGGGAACACACAGAGACAAGTGACCTGAGATCCTGGGAGCTTACATACTCTGGACTAATAGTTAGTGAGCACGCATGGGCCTGACTAGGTTTTCTCCATATATGTGAGAGTTGTGTAACTTGATATGTTTGTAGGTTTCTAGCAGTGGGATCAAGATCTGTCCCTGGCTCTTGAACTGGTTTTCAGGAAATTATTCCCCATGGTGGGTTACCTTGCCCAGCCTTGATGCAGTGGGAGAGGCTTGATCCTGCCTCCACTGGATGTAGCATGCTTTGTTGACACCCATGCAAGGCCTGCAACTTTCTATGCTAGGTGGTGCAGTGAGAGGAATACTGATTAAGGAGATATGCTCTTTATGGGTGTTAAAGGCATTTCCTCAAGTCAGTCAGAGTCAAGAATATTTGAGGTAATGGTAATTCATTTTATGACTAGAGGCACATTGTAGAAATGAAGCCTCTATACTTTGCACTGAAAGCCAGAACCAAGGTGATACTGTTTCTAGAAAGGATCTAAAGTTTCTGATCTCGAATACACTGTGTAGTTCCTGTATACATCAGTGCTGTTATCTGAAAAACAAATTGACTTAGGAACTTGCTCCAGAAAATGCATTCCCTTAGAAGGTAAAATGGATGAACCAATTCTATCAGCTTTAAGCCCCACAATTATTGTATCTGTGAATCTAAAGCTTGTTATAGTATATGTTCTGTCCAATTCTCATGTTCTCTACCTTTCATGATGTGCTTTAAACATCTCTCAGGCCCAGGAGATTGCTTCATTTACTTTCACAATTTGAGACATATTCCCAGTATTACTAAGGTGATTGCTCCTGAAGTAAAACTAAGATATCCAGTGTTGTTTCATCAATAGATATTTGTGGTGTATAGTGTGTATGTTTCTGCCAGCCTGCCAGCCCGCCAGTCTGGGCCCACAGCTGCACCAGCCCTAAGTAACACTCTGAGACTCTGTATTTGAAACAATCCTGTTGGCCAGTTACCATTATTGTTTATGGGCTATCTCTGTCTTAGTTATTAACCCATTTCTACTTATCTAATTATTTCCACGTGGCTCATCTTATCCGGGAGCCGCGGCTGGTGTCTTGCTTCCTCCATGCACTACATCTTGACTCCTCCCTCCTACTTCCTCTTTCCTCCTTATCTCCTAGCCCCACCTATCTTGCTTTTCCATTGGCTCAACAGTGCTTTATTGTTTAACCAGTATGAGAAACATATTTATAGAATAATATCTCCCATCAGTGGTGCTTTTCTGGAGTACATAAGATAAAATTACTAATTCACAAATGAAGAGATTTTGTATGATAAACTTCATTGTAATGAGTAATTTCTAGTGCTCATGTATATGAAAGCTTCCCAACTGCTTACTTTTTTGTTACTACCACTGCAAATGTTGTAAACTGCCTTCTCTTTGTTTTCAGATTAAATCACTCAAAATTTTTAAAACTTTTCCACAGTATTGGACATTTTCTTATATTACACTTTCATTTTTCCTCCTAGTGATTAAACACTGCTCTTGAAATCACTGAGCACCTTTTGTTCATGACTGACCAGTAAGGACTACATAATGTTTCTTCTTTCTTGGGGAAAAATTACTTTTTGATAATAGCATAAGTAGCTAGGCTATTTTTTATGATGAATTATATTTTGACAATTTAGCATTTTATGGTCCTCTATATTCACATTTCACATTTTAACACCAGGCTTTTGATAAGTGTAAGCACAGAAAAAATAATGTTACCTAAAATAAAAAAATTTGCCCTTCTGTAGAAGCTTTTCTTTTCCCCAAAAAAGATTATAAAATATTTCTAAGGTAATATTCACTTTCACTTAGTATAAGTAATAATGACTGTAGAATAAATTTCCTCATAACTATTTCCACAATTTCTTTTAGCATATACTTCCCCAGTTATGATTACCTCTCTATTTTCTATTTTACTGACACAGGGAACCAGCCCTTCCCAGTGAAAACACTGTAGCCCACTGTTATGCTTATTGCTTTAACTATTTACATATTATCAGAATCATGTTTTCTCATGCATGAATATTCATCTTTATTTTTGACAGTTTCATGCATATGTACAATGTATTGTGGTAATATTCATATTCCTCATAACTCCATGGTATGCCCCTTCCTTTCTTTTGGAAACTCTTTCTACCTAGTAACTTGTTGGGTACCCCATTAGAAAGAATGGCACACCTTCCCATAACAATCTTTAGAAGCCTTTGGTTCCTCAGTAAGGAACTGGTCTTTGTTTATTTCCTCTATCTATAATGGGGCATAGGTGAGGCCAGTCTGTGCAGGAATTCATAACTGTTTTGTGTTCATGGTGGCGTTGCTACTCCTACCTCAGAACCTTTATTTAATTCTTCTTTGTTTTGCTGATATATTAATTCCTTCAGGGCAAGAAACCAGTGTGCATGACTGTTTTTCTTTGATTGCAAGTTTCTCATTTGTCCCTTCTTCATCTCTGTTTGATTTAGTCATGGCAAACAAAAAAGAGAATTTATTAAACATAGAATATTTAAATACTTTAATTATGCCCAAGACCAAAGCTCCCTCAGCACAAGTGTAGGACTCAAAGATGGCCACTGGTGGGAATTCTCCAGGACTTTGATTTGATGAACATGTTTTCAGAGAGCACATTGACACTGAAGTTCTGCCTGTGCCACAAAGTAGTGTATTTTGTTTGTATTCATAACCTCTTTTATGTGTAATTTAAGGACTGCACATTTCTAAAAAGTCCTGAATGTGAGAAAGTGAAAAGGGAGGAAAGAGACACTCGAGTGTCACACTTCTGAAAGAGACAAATCAACATAAAAACAGCAACAAAATAAAGAATAAGGGTGGTTTATGGGCTGTTAAAATGCATAGTTCTGGCTCTGTATTAAGGGAATACAAAAACTAGGCATGTGAGGATTTCAAGTTGTTAGGGAATGATTGCTGCAGATTAAGAATCCTTAAAGAAGTTCCATATAAAAGCACACTCCATTAAAATCTTAAATGGTGTGAGGACGTCTGACTGAACAGATATCAACTAAGGGGGGAGAGATAGAGCAGGGAGTATTTATAATTCTGCATGATCATATTTCTGAATTGAATCCTGACAATGGGCCAAAGGGAATAGTTCTGATTTCTTTTCAATACAATCACCTCTTAATTATGCTATTGTGAATAGAGAATCCAGTTCTCCAAACAGATGTCTGTAACCCCATTACAGAATGTTAAAATAAAACTGAAAATGTGGTACTTAGATTGGCAGGGGGCAGGTTGATTGGTTTAGCTCTCTCATTAAGCTCCATGGCTATAAGCTAGCAGAATATTATTTGTACCTGCATTGCCACAATTTTTATTTATTTATTTATTTATTTATTTATATTTATTTTTTACCATTACAAAATTTGAAGGTGAATTCTATTAAGATAAATTATTATGATGAGAATGAAAAAGTGTCTCTCTTTCCCTGTCTTGACTAGCTTACTGAGGCTGGGGTGATGGTTCAGTGAAGAAACACTTGCCCTGGGAGCCTGAAGGCCAGAGTTAAGATCTGCAAAAAACATTTAAAAGCCTGGTGAGTCTTTAAAGCACTCAGTCTGTAATTCCAGAACTCAGAATTCAAGCAGCAACTTTAGACCTAGCTTACTGAGGATACTAACTACATTGATAGGTTTGAATAGTTGATTTTTTATGAAAATATAAAGTGAGGAGTGATCAAAGAAGACACTAAATGTAAATGTAAAGCTTCTCCATATGTACATCCACAGAAACAGGCACTCATGTATCCACACATACACAACTAGGCATACTAAACACATAGATAAATGCAAACAAAAGAGTGATGATATTTCTCTACTTCTTTGTATAGCTGCTACTTTTTTAGAAACCCTATATTTAAAATTTAAAGTTGAGAGCATGTGAGAATAGATTCATTAAAAAAATAGAGTAGGAATTCTTGGACCCACTGTTTAAATTGAGTTTTAGATTTCATACCCATCCCTTCGTTCATTCTAATCTCAGTTTATTTAAACAATAACAATAATGCTGGTGTATGACTAAATTACAGACTAATTTTTCAGATCTTCTGAGTGAGTCGTGAGGAGAAATAGAAATGGCTATATTTTATAAAGTTTCATAAACACATCTTGGCTATCAACACTGTCTGCTTGCTTTGATACACCCATAGGCATGGGTGTTTTTCCCATCATTGATGAAGATGGTAGCAATAAATCATATATTTTTCTTTGAACAGATAACATATATGTTAAATGTTAAAATATGATCAGTTGATTTTGTTCATTTCTAAGAATTGTCCATTCTGGGCTGTTTTATAAAGTTTTTATTATACTCTCTTGTTTAACATTGGTGCTTAGAAAGGCTAATACATTTCATGTCACACAACTGGCACAGGCAGGATTAGAATCAAAAGATCTATATGTCTGGCTATGTTGTTGCGTTCATATCCTGTAGGAGGCTGCTTCCCTGCTTGACCCCATCCTTGCCCATTAGTTTCTGACTTAATTTTGAAAATTACTCACCCAGCGTTTAAAAGGCATAAACCCTCGTGTGGGGGAATCAACAGCCTAAAAACAAACCAAATGAAGTAAAGGCTGAAAACAACCACTGGGTACATGTATTGAGGGCTTTTAATCCCTGGTAAACAAGTGTATGTGTATAGGGCAGTGGAGCTTTTAGTGCATCACTAAAGGACAGGACATCAGTAGGGGACCATATGTCACTGTGAAGAGGCTGAGTTGCCAACATTCTGAATCTCATCTTGCTTTATGCCTCTGCTGACATCACTTAAGCACAGAACAGCTCATTTCTTCCATCTGCAAAGCAGGAATGTAGGGATAAATTCCATAATATAATAATACAATGATTATGAGGTTCAAATAGTCAGTATAGCATAAGAAGTCACTATCAATAAAAATATCTTTCAGTGTAAAGGGAAAACTGGATCATTGCTTAGAATGTTCTTAGAATCTTTTTACTCATTTTCATGACTTAGCTTATAGACTTTTGTTTTGTGTTGATCATGATGGTATCAATTACCAACAGTGGTGTTCTTATTTTTCTATACAAGCGTGCAAAGCATATTTTATGAAAACAAAATTGAAATAGTAGTTCAGCTCCACCTAGATCTGTCATGTTATAACCATTAGCATGCTATAGTAAAGTGTTTGTAGGATATCAATAATGAGTTACAGTATAAATATTTATGGAGTGCTGTGAGGTAGTTTGCTTCCATCAAGCTGGGACATGCAAAATTGAATCGACTCTGATACTGAACAAGACTTTGACTAAGTGGATGTGGCATAATGTTTTCCCAATATTAAACAAATACTATCTTATACAATGTTTGAGTTGAAAACAGATTTTAAAACTTTGGTAACAGATAAAGATGTTCTAGTAAAATATGCCATTTTAATAGATTATGAATATATATTATGAATATATTTGATGTCTCAATTATCTATATCTTACAATTTTGCTCAAGTAGTTGAAAAATGCCACTGTATAATAATGTCCAGATAGTTTGGGAGTAAAATGTCATTCACTTAACAGTTTTCACACCTATTGTTCCTAGCCCCCTATGTGACTGCTTGACACATTGGGATTAAGAACTCTCTTGTATATTTTCTGCCTTGTTTTTCCTTTTGAGAAAGGCTAGAACTCTACAAAAATGTAGCCATTCTTCTTTGGTCATTATTTAAGAATTACATAGTATATTTACACAGCATTTTGTATAAAATATTAAATACAAACATATTCATAAGCTACTCTATAATTAAATTGTATTGAACAGATAATATGTCTCCTCAGAGCTAAATGTCTTCTTACAAAGGGAGGTTCAAGTTGTTTCCTGGAAACAGTAACTCAGGCAAGAGAACCTAAAGAAAGGAACCAAAGCAAGGACCACAGAAGAGCACTACTTATTGATTTTTTTTCCTATGGCTTTTTTGGCCTGCTTTCATGTAGCACCCAGTATGTGTTGTTGGTTGTTCTTTACACTTTTTTCATGCTTGGGGTCCTGTCATTCAACTCTCAAATAATTCATATGTACAAAGTCTTATTCTTACTCACAAATGATCAGTCTTAGCTTGGCTTATTTCAAGCTGGCTTTTCTTAAATTATCCTGTCTAGCTTTTGCCTCTGGGCTTTTATCTTTCTCTATTTCTGTGTAGATGTGAATGGTTTGCTGTGTAGCTGGATGTCTGACCCCTGGAGTCCTCCTCTTCTCCTCTTTCACTTACTCCTAGATCTCTCTGGCTATTTATTCTGCCTGCCAGCCCTGCTTATTCTTTCTCCTGTCTCGTTATTGACTGTCCAGCTCTCTGTTAGACCATCGGGTATTTTAAACAGGCAGACTAATACAGTTCCAAAGAGTTAAATAAATGTAACATAAAATATCACATCTTTGCATTATTAAACAAATGTTTCACAGAATAAACAAATGTAACACATCTTAAAATAGTATTTTACAAAAAGGACAACTAGCCCAGGAACGGCTTTGCCCACATTGAGCTGGGCCCTCCCCATCTATCATCAATCAAGAAATTGCACTACAGGATTGCCTACAGGCCAATGTGGTGGAGATATTTTCCCAACCATTGTTCTCTCCTCCCCCAAAATGACTATATATATATATATAATATATATATATATATATATATTGCAACTTAGAAATAAGGCAAAATGATTATTGCTTTATATTAAATATTTTTACAATAAGGATGTAATTATGTGGCTGAGAGACAAACCTGATAAATAACTAGCTTGTTCATGGTCCTTGGAAGTTAGAAGTAGATCTCCAGAAAGAAATAAATTCCTAGAATGGGGCACTGTGGAGATACTGTTAACTCTAGTGTAGATGGACTTTTAGATGACTGTTGAAAGCTAATGGGAAAACAACACATCTAAACTACTAGGTTTCTTTAATACTCTTTCCCAAATCTGTGTTTTTCTAATGACTTTTCATATTTTTGCAAGCTAACCTTCATACTATGCCATGTTGGGGTTAGAGTCCAGGATTCTGTCTAGATAGGCAAGAGCTCTATTGCTGAGTCATGCCTGCACTGAGGATTATCTTCTCTCCCAGTCATATATATATATATATATATATATATATATATATATATATATATATATATATATATATGTATACATATACATACACACACATCTTTATTATATTGTATCTATTTAATAGAGAAGAAATTATGGCTCAGCAAGTTTAAAACACATACCTACTAAGCCATACAGCTTGCATTCATGTTCATTTTCTAGGCTATAATGTTTGTTTCCTCAACTGTAAGCACCTTAGTCATTCTTGGGTATACTGGTGTTTACTGAATATATACTTCCTATCTGAATGAACCATCAAATTATTATTATTACTATGCAATTTGAAGGTTCTGAACAAAATTTTCTGCATGATAATAGAATTTATCATGTCTTATCTCTATGAATCAGCTTTAGAATACCATTCCCTTCAATATATGGGTTTATACTGTTTTTGTAAATCTGTTCTTAGATACTCTTTGTTTAGGCACTATAGCAGGAAAATGGCACTCTGACTAATCAACAAATGATCCCTAGCATTACTTGAGATTATGTATGACTAAAGATGAACTAATTGTATAATATCGCTTGGAGCACTTAAGGACCATACAATCCAAATCACATTGTAGATGACAGTTTCAGAGCATAAGATTGAGGCTGGTGGTGGTGGCAGACTTCAGTGGATTTTCCATATGTTTGCCTTGAAATTTGATTGGCAATTCAGATGAAATCCGAACCAATGTGCAGTTGATTTTTTGTTGGTTGTCATTCCATTGGAAGTTGAATGAAATACTCTGGTGTTATTTGACAATAAATTTTTGGTGACATGTGCTTATCCCCATAAAATTGGGTATCCTGGAGGCTAGGATATCTTCCACTTAAGAATTTCTGGCTTTCTGAGTCAAGAGAGAATTGACTTTTTAATGGAGAATGTCTCATATATTATTTTGCCTCCATTACACCCTAGAAAAGAGAATGAAAGGGAGAGAAAAGGATGATGTCAGTAAATGCTGGCCTTGGTCTTTTAAGCTGGTCATTTACTTTTCAGGGTTACACAGGGATCTTTAAAGTTGAGACTGGTCAGCTTTGTCTCAAGGAACTCCTCACTAAATTATAAAATATTACTCACCTTCTTTACCAGTACAAGAGGATAACCCCTACAGATTCCACAGTCTCTAAAAAGCAAGGGTTCGAAGTCTTTCTTTTTGGTCAAGGTTATAGAAAACTCTTGTTGCCAGTGAACAGATTTCAGGAGGATTGTTACATCAGTTGTAGGGTATGGCTGTGATTTCATAGCACTATGCATGAGGTCATTGTTTTGATTAAGGAAATGTATGAATTAAGAAAAACTGAACAGATAAAGCAAGGACAATTCCTTTCTTGCCATCAGAGTTGCTGTATGAAATGAATTTTACTGTGGCCATTTCATAGTGACTCTCAGGTTTGTAAAATACTAAAAAATCTTAACTTAGAGAATTTTCATGTGCCTTTCTAAAAGCTGGGTTAAAATAATATATTTTAAAACTTTTAATGAAACAGATTTAGAAAGACTCAGCTTTTTATTTAGGTTCAGGATTGTATGAGAGAATTATGTATGGCCACAGAACCTCAGCAATTGGTAATGTTGTGCCTAAAATGGCTGGGACACAAGGCCTAGTGAAACTTCCTGAGCCTGGCTAAAGTTTGCCAACCTGTCTTTGGCCTGTAACTTCTGTATAGGAGTGACTCAAGAAGGCCTGACATGAGATCACCTCTACCTAGATACTGTGGTGAGATATCATTGGCCTGTGCACCTCACCCCATCCCAAGTTTCCAACTATCTCCCTCTATACTATATAAGCACCTGCCTTTTGCAATAAAATGAGATCCTGCTCTGACAAGACTCACCACTCAGTGTTATTTCCTCTGGAAGGGGGTGTGGGTCGTGGATACTCACCGTCCTGCTCAGCCCCAGGGAGAGACCTGTGGACCCACTCTTCTGTAGCCTTATCTGCCAGAGACCCTGACAAGGGATCTAAATTATATATAAAAAATGTTGAGTTCAGATTGTCCAAGGAAGGGACAGTCTTTCTAGAGAGGGTACACATCATGGGTTAGTGGCTCTCAATAAATAGTATTTTATTTTATTTTATTTATTATGTTTGAGAAAAAGGTCTCTTTTATCTCTACTTACCTTGAACTCAATATATCGTCAAGAATGATCTTAAACTTCTACACTTTCTTCTGGTGTCGCAGGTGTTTTTCTATAAACACCTAGTATATGGGGTACTGGGATTCCATCCATGGCTTCCTGTGTGTTAGGTTAACAATGTACCTACTAAGCTCTCTTTCCATAATTATTATTTACATATACTTGCATCTGATGCCATAATATGAAACAAAATTGTAATTCCATAGAATATTGGCAAATAAAATGACTTTACATTTACTTTACTGGCAAATAAAGTGATCATGGAGTTTTGCATTAGGGTTTCTTTTAAGTAACACTATCCTGTTAATTTCATGGATACCATAGTCTATTGGCTGCAAATGAAATCAAAACAGTTGTACAGTGTGGGAACTGAGTGGGCCATATTTTTATGTTAAATGTAGAATTTAAGAAGTGTGTAGAAATTTTTAAATCAACAATTCAAACTTAATTTTATAGGTAAAGAAAAAATAACTTGTCATTGCTTTTCTTTCTTCCTTTCTCTTCTTCCTCTTCTTCTTTTTACTTTCATATGTTTGCAGAATTACTATCAAGGCTGTATCTCAAAGACAGTAAAATTAGAACATTTTAATATATGGGTTGAAAATGATGTGTGATCTCTTCTGGAATTGAATGGAAAACTACAGAAGGCTCTCCTGACACCTTTTCATGGCTGTGTAAGGTAGGCAGGTTTAGGATTGTTAGGCCCCTGTTAGGTTTTTGTTAGCTTGCTTTGATGTTTCCAAATTCTTGGGACTAGTGCTCAAGTATTTGTTCCTTTATGTTTGTTGGGCTTTTATTTAGAAAATGTCAAATACAGATTTCTGACATCTAAACATACAGCACTGAATTATGCATTTTACACCTTTTCTGTTAAAACTTGTGAACATTTAAAAATATCTCAGCATGTGGAATTTTGCTTTTCAATCATAATATAGATATCAAAGTGATGTGACTCTCTGGGCATTTAATCCACTCAAACACATGCAGAACAAGTTCGTGAGTAATCATATTCATACATATGCACATGAGCTTCTACACCATTTTATCAGGATAAATGTTTAACATTTGTCTGATAATAAGACAGATATTTGAAGGTTGTTACCACCAAGAAAGGATTAAGTTGAACTCTGAACAACTTTTAGTATGCAGCCTTCTAGATCAATGGTAGAGTGTATACCTAGCAGGTGAGAGATCCTGGGTTCTATTCCCACTATCCATAAGTAAAAGCAAAACAGATAAGCCAACAAGTTGTGTTCTCTTAAAAGTCAGACTGGATTGTATTTCTAGAAATAAAAATCTAAGCCATTTATTTAAGCATAGTTTTGGTGCTGAGGAGACCAACTATTAATTTAAATCTCTTTCTTCTTATTATTATGTGATTTCTTGAGAGGGTATTATATACATACACATGGGTGAATAGGTATACTTATTCACATTGAAGAATTTATGAGAGATGGATATGTGTCTCAGAGGTTAAGGGATACTTACAAAGGACCTGAGTTAAATTCCTGGCATATATATCACATGGTTGATATCTGCCTATAACTCCAGGGTAGTAATTTCAACATACTCTTGATGACATTCACTGACACCTGCACTCAGACACACACATACTTACAAATGGACATACACAGGCACATACATATTTAAAGAATAATGCAAGTCTTTCTAAAATAAAAAGTAAATGTCTACTAAAATAAAAAAAAATTCTAAGAAGTCTGTTTTCTTTACACTCTTCTTGGTTAACCTAGGTACGCTCTTCTGGTTATTCTTTTGTGTAAGCAATGCTTTCAGAGAACTATGTGATTTTTACATCTGCACCTTAAGCCCTGCACAAAATTGACTGTTCAGTGGGCCTATTCCAAGTTCATTAACCACCACCACCTTCTTCTTCTTCTTCTTCTTCTTCTTCTTCTTCTTCTTCTTCTTCTTCTTCTTCTTCTTCTTCTTCTTTTTCTTCTTCTTCTTCTCCTCCTCCTCCTCCTCCTCCTCCTCCTCCTCCTCCTCTTTCTTCTTCCCTCTCCTTCTTCAACTTCTCCTTCCTCCTGTTCTCCTTCTTTTCAGAGAATGTAAGAGATGAATTACACCTGCATTGTATTTCATGAAAATTTTGAAAATTATTATTTTACCAATTCTATTTTGATCTGTGATTTTCTTCCACAGGAGTTTATAAGTCTCTCTCTCTCTCTCTCTCTCTCTCTCTCTCATCACACACACATACACACACACACACAGGTATGATTATTTTATTTGTATGTTTGCAAATACAAGATGGTTTGACTTCTTAGTAACTTCCACACTCATTCTTGGAATTAATAAAATAATTAAAGGGCCTTTCTCTAAGTTGATAATACAAGCTGGATATGCAAGTTTCACCTTGAATAATTGGGACATCAATGACTAGTGTTCATGCAGCTAGAATGAAGGGATTGATAGTCCCCTGGTCATTGCTTTGATTGTAAAAAATATATATGAAATTATAATTTTATATTTGTATTCTCATTCATTTTTCGACTCTACAGGAAAGAGTGAATATATTGTATTTATTAATCAATACTATGAAAGAATCTTATTTGTTATAATGATAAAAACAAATGATAGTTTTCATGGTTTATAAAAATGGCTCTATTTCATCTTGACTTAACGTCAGAGAGTTCAAAACTATCCTTATTCTTCCAAGGTTAAAGTTTTAAGATCTATAAGTCTAAGGTGTGCCTACTGTAGGACATTTTGTTTTGGCATGGATGTCTTATCTAAATAACAGGAGATTTGCTCTGAAGTGCAGTTACTCTTAACCCTTAATCAAGGCCATATATTAAGAGATTTAGTCTTAGTCATTTTAAACAAATATTTAAAGGATAAAATAAGAAAGTCCATTTCTTCCTTGTATCTTGATAAGCAATTCTTTTGCCATTTTTTCTTCTTTATGGTTAGGGTATTTAAGAATGTTGAAGAAAAAACTTCGATCATTTAGTAGTCCCTGGATTGATCTTCTGATTCCTTTCTGTATCTCTGTCTTTTCCATAGCATCTTTACCTGACATTTCTTAATCCATACTCCCCCTCTCTGGTATGAATTGGACAAGTTGGAATGTTAAGGTAGAAGCTATACCCCAGCCATTGGCATCCATATACCCAAAGAGTCTGGATGTTATGGTAGAAGTTCCATCTAAGCCCTCTCCCCTATCTGTCTAATGACCTGCTGCATTTCAGAAAGCTCACCAGATTATGGATGGCCCCTCCTCTAGAGATGCTTAAGACCACTCTCACAGGGTATTTATACTGTCCCCCAGAAAACAGACTCGTGATTTTTCCAGTCTTTTTTCTTGTCTTTTCTGTAGGGGTCTGGAAGTCTATCTGAGGACATTGTATCCATGAAATGTGGGGCTTTTCTAATTCAGTTTGATTTGGTCTGATTGGTGGAGAGGTTTATTGGGATGTACCCTCAAGCTTTCCAGTTATACTTTGGCAGTTTTGGGGTGCCCATTTGTTGATACCTATTAGACGTAGTAAAACTTAACTAAGAAAGTAATTTTGAATTTACAAAACTCAAGGTTAGCAAATTCAATTCTGCCCACGGTGAGATTAGAGCACTACATAGAATCCCAATATCAACAAAACTGGGATGTCAATTGTTTCCATGGAGACCAGCAAATATTTCTGAATCTCTTCTGTCTGTGTCTGTTCTCTCCCTGGCTCTTTATGATACATTTGTTTTAGTGTTCAGGAATTTCTGTATTGCGTGCCTTTTATTGATCATGGTTAGAACTCTGTGGGATAACAGTATGTGAGAACTGGAGGTTTTAGTAATAATCCAAGATTTATTTTTCGTCACACTTCAGACGAAAGTCTTTCTTTCTTTGGACAATTATTAATATGAAAGTTTAAGCTTCTTTTTGTTTTTTTTTTCATGTCTGTTAAAATCAATAATATTCCTCTTTTTATATCTTAAATTTTATGTTTAAATTGTCTTCATTCTTGTTTATTTCATGTGTTACATAGAAATATTATCATATTTACTCCCCATGTAGCCCCTTCAGTTTCCCCTTGTCCAATTCTTGACTTTTGTTTTGATTATCCACTAAATATAGATGTTGATGCCCATGTGTGCATAAGTGTCTGATCTTACACTACTGTAGAAAGCACAGCTTAAAGATAGCATTGGAGGAACCCTGCTTGTTAAGCAAGCAGGCCTATTTTTTTCAATAAAAGAATGATGCCTGGTCACCCAGAGGCCGGGGTAAAAGTGATCTACTGATGAAAGTTCCTTGTCGTGCCAGGTCTTGTGGAACTTCTCAACTCCAAATAATCACACAGAGACTTATACTAATTATACATCTGCTGGCTGATGGCTAAGGATTCTTACTGGCTAGCTCTTTATTACTTATTAACCTATTTCTACTAATATATGTACTTCCACCTGGTCTTGGCTTACCAGAGAATGTCCAGACCTTCTACTCCTTTGTTGACTATGTGGCAAATCTCCTTGGTGTGTTCTCTCTGGCTACCTTCCCTAGAATTCTCCTCATTCTCTAGCTCTGCCTATCTCCCTGCCTGTCCAATTGGTGTTTTATTCATCACCCAATAAGAGAAACATATATTGAGAAGTACATCCCACATCAACTCTTCTGTATAAATAAAAAGAAAGGTTTTAACTTTAACAGCAAAATTAAATATAACAAAATAATTATCTAGCAAGAACTATAGTAAACAATATTTAGTCCATTAACATTAGGTAAAATATTTAAAGAAAATATTCTTACATCTACCCTGTCTTTGTGACTGATCTCTTGTCATACTAAGGAAAACTATAACCATGACTACCTGTTTTCAACTCCATGAAAGACCTCAAAAGGATAATACACAAACTCTAGAATTGACAGAGACATCTCACTGCCTTGAAAGTTTCAAAGTTTTCTGTAATGTTGGAGTGAACATCTAAGTTTAGCCCAGAGTTCATAGTGTGTCTGGCAGACTTCTTAGTGACACAGATTGTCAGTCATTTTTGTGTCCTGCAGAATGTCTGACAGACTCTTTCATGAAGCAGCAACCCTGCAGGACTGTCCAATCTTGACTTTTCAAGTTCAGCGTCACTTTTCTGTGGGTCTTGAATGTCCACTTTAGAGCATACAGTCAACCAGTCCAAGCAACAATAGTTTCTTGCCCAAATAACTAGTCTTGCCATGTATAAGGCAAACTCCATAACTAGTTTCTTTTATGCCCTTCTTCCTTTTTGAAGTAATTAGTGTTGCTAAGAAAAGATGTGTCTCACTGTCATGAAAAACCATAGACCATTTTAAATGCCATATTATTTAGGCCTTTGAAAACAAGTTTTGACTTGTTTGTATTTAATTATACATTACATTTTAAAAGGAGCTGCATAAATACAATACTTAACAAGACAAGAAATATACATATAAAACATTTTCCTTGAATCTGTATAAATAAACCAAAATCCATACCTATACAAAGTATTCATTTCTATATTTCCTTTTTCTTTCCTTTAGAAATTGATTGTTATACTTAACCATTTATAACCAAGCCAATTTAAATGAAAAAAATTACAAGCAACATTTGGGAGTTAAGATATTTTATCTCCTGGCCACTGTCCTCTTGGGCAAAGAACTGCCCCCACCTTAACCCCTGATCTTGGACATGCTGTCCTAACTGGGTTAGCAGGAGATAAACTTAATGAAGACTGCTGAACCTTGCCAAGTCAAGATAAGACAGTTTTTCAACTTCCCTGCATCTGTGATGATCTGTCTGATACTTTAGGCCTTAGGCAAAGTTGGTTGTCCCAGCCTTGCTGTGAGACCTTGAGTGACTATGCAGGTAGCCTGCTGTTTCTATCTTTGCTTGCACTTTTTGAAGTCACATGTTGTAACTCGTTGCCTATCCTAGTAATGTTATTTTCCTTCTCATTTCCTTGATGAGATTGAATAATAGACAGTCATAATTATATCCCCACTTTTCTTAGATAGACAATACTTCGATTTTCTGGATTAGGACTAATATTGGACATTTGTTGTCATTGTATATAGTTTTTGTATCATGTTAAAACCTTCTCTTAGACTAAAAGGGGGATTGTAGTGGTGTCTTACCTATGAACCTATAAAAGTGGCCATACTCTTTTGGGTGTGACTTCAGGTGTGGACAGAAGCACAAAGATGAAAGCTTGAGGTGTGGTCTCTCTCATGTGCTCTCTTTTTCTTGGGTTATGGATCAGATCAGAAGGGCAGAGAAATGCTATGGCAGTTCTTTATTGCTCTGTGTAAGTTTTCCCCAAATAAAACAACCATTTATCATTTATCTTGGGTCTAGTGAATTAATTAACTAGCCTTCACCTTCAGTGGTCAATCAACTTGGGGACCCTTTGCTATTCTTGGAGCCAGCCTCCACTTGATTTCCTCCAAATTATAAGAATGATTTAGGGCCTGATCCTGGGCTTTTTCTCTCAATGAATAGAATACATCCTTGTGAAGGCAGCCCCATGTACTTTGCATCCTTCATCAATGGACTCTATCCTGCTTATTTCAAACTCTTCCTCTCTAGGTCCTATCCTTAAACACTGTTTCCCAATCAATAGAACTCGTATTTAGGTAAAGGTCTCCAATATTATTTTGCAAGAAAATTTGAATGTAGCCATCTCGGAATCTTTATTATGAGAATTGTCACTTAGATATTTCCCCCTAATTATTTATTTTGTTTAAATGTGTTAGGAAACTAAACCATAGGATCAGATTTTCTATAAGGTTTGATACATTTTGAATGACCAAGTCTAGCTGTTTCAAATTTTCATTCTCACCTGTTTGTGGTTCATTTCTCTGTATGTAGCTGTGATGCCTGTAGAGATCCCTCAACACAGTAGCATACAGGATATTACCACTTTCTTTTCTTCATGTTAGCATATTCTTGAACTATAATAGTTCTTTGAATTTCTTCCATGATATATCTGTTTAGCTGTATGTGGTGGCACATAATTGGTAATAGGTAATATATGAACTGGGCCTTCTAAATGAGGAGAAATTTTCAACTTCAACTGTATTCTACAAGTAGCCCATCAATCAAATCTGACTCAGAATTACAGTGGAATAAACTGAAAACACAGGCACACAAAGACACAAAGAAATACACACACACACAAACACACACACAGACCTACATATACACACATATACATATACACAGAGCTACACACACACACACACACATAAACACACACACACACACACACACACACACACACAAAGACAGACAAGCTGTGTTGTGATGTCAGAATCCTTTAATGTCAGCATTTGGTAAGCAGAGGCAGGTGGATCTCTGTGATTTTTAGGCTAGCCTGGTCCATAGAGGTCCATGGAAGGCTCCAAATACACAGAGAAAGCCATATATGTATATATATATATATATATATATATATATATATATATGAGAGAGAGAGGGGGGGGGAGAGAGAAGCAAACCAATCACACACACACACACACACACACACACACACACTACACACACAGACTACTTTGTAGAACATGCTTATGAATAACATTCAACCCTGAAGCCATTCTAAGATAAGATTGATAGTACTCTAGCATGTCAATTTGATCATCAGAATTTGTGATCAGTGCTTTGTACCACATAACCAAAACTCCCTGTTTGTTTAAACATTAAATACCACTTTAGTTGATTGACATTATTTGAATGAAAATGGGTTGCATTCCTCTTTGGCAGTGAGTTAAAAGTAAAGACTCTGCCAAAGAAGAAAGAAATATTTTGAACTAAGCTGTGCTAATCTTCACATTTCACTAGCTAGCAAATTTCATAAAAAAGAAGCCTTTATGATGATGTGTAAATTCTATCAAAAATGACCTAAATTAGTTCCTCTGTTCTTGGTAACCATGAATACCATGTGTCAATCCCCTACACTACACAAACTGGGCATGGTTGGATGCACCTGTAATACCAGTACCCTGGAAGTATGAACAAAATGATCAGACGCTCAATGTCATTTTGGCTATAAAAAATTCTAAGCAATGTATACCATGAGACTCTATCTCAAAATCATTATCATTACCCTCATCATCATCATCTTATCCACATCACCTTGCAGTAGCTGATAATGCATTCAATACAGAATTTTCTTTATTGTGGGAATTAGCTAATACTATTTTGATGACTGTCCACAGAATTATTCTACAAATAATTGTAAATGATACAGTACATTATGAGTCCTCTGATATTTTGTGACTCAAGTCTACACATTTCAAATGTTGGTTGCAAAGTAGTAAACAAACACTCATATTCATAGGAATGAATAACATTTTATTATTCCAGGAACTACTCTATATTAAAAATTTTAATCTGTGATCCTTTTTTAAAATGCAAAGGCTTTTTGATGGCGAGAAACAAAACACCCCTTACAATTTAGTGTGAATGGAGTATAAGGAGGCTCATTTATATCCCCAAGGGATGTCTAATGATATAGAGGTAAATTAAAGATGGAGGAAATGTAAAAAGGTAAGAGTGTACAATTAGGCAACCTAGTATCAAACTTGATAATAGTAATGAAGAAGGAAAATAAAATTACCATTTTGAAACTCATTTAATCACATCATTTTTTCTGACCTAAAAAGTAAATCTATTGACTTGGTAGATAAGGACATGCATTTATTAATAAGAAGTTGTGTAATCACTTTTTAATAAAGGACCATTTTCATTAAGTAGAAATGATATTTGGTTAGAAAGAGACTTACTGAGATGATTTAAGTTCTACTTGCCAGAGTACTTCTACATAGTTAAATCTAATGGTCATATTGTTTATTATTATTCACTTAGCAGAACCACCACTGGTATTCAACAGAGTTGATGGCTCCTTTGATCTTTCAAACACCCTCCCTCACTGGATGCTGGGTGGAAAGTGTTCTCATGTTTATACTCCTTCCTTAATGCTTATTTCTGTTCATCAATCATTGCTTTATGAAAATAAGAACCTAGACACTAGACATCCATGTGGGACCACCTGTAATTTCACCTGCCCAATCTCTGTCCACCAACATGGGTCCTCTACTGGAGCTCTAGGCCCCTCCCAGAGATCTGCCCAACCATGATGGGCTACTTTGAGCTCCTGTTGGCTGGATCCTTGACCCCCATTGCAGGGCCTCTGCTGAAGAGGCCTCATTTGGAGAGTGCCAGGCCCCAGGTAAATCTGCCTATTGGTGGGGACACATCCTGAGTAACAGCCCAGTCTTTGACCCCCACAGTCTTTAAACCCCATCGCCAGGACTTGGCTAGAGACCTTGGCTAGAGGGCTTCTGCCAAAGTGAGCTCAGCTCAAGAGTGCCAGGCCCAGGCTAGATCTCCCTCTCAGCATACTGAACATCCTGAGTCCCAGCCTTTGGGATCTTTGACTCCCATCACCAGTCATCTGCTGGAGCCAGATCTTTGACCCCCATTGCTGGACCCCTGCCTGTGGAGAAACCTCATTGAGAGCTTGGACCACCCAGAGCTACAGACATCAATCCTCTGACCCACCTAAACCCACCTGGGGAGTACCATGGAGAGAGGAAGAGACCCCACCAACACCTACTGGAAGAAGCTATGGGAAGATGGCAATGCAAGAAACACCTAACAATAGAAAGGGAAGCATTACACCACCTAGATCTGAATAGTGATGGGAGATGTTATTCTGTAAATATGTTTCTCATAATGGTTAATGAATAAAGCACTGTTGGCCAATGGGAAAGCAAGATAGGTGGGGCTAGGAGACAAGGAGGAAAGACGAAGTAGGAAAGAGGGGTCAGCATGTAGAGCTTAGAGAAAACAAGATGCCTACCTGCCACTCTCCAGTAAGATGAGCCACGTGGAAATACTTAGAATAATAGAAATGGTTTAATTTTTAAGACAGAGCTAGCCGATAAACAATGATAGAAACTGGCCAATAGCTTTGTATAAAATACAAAGTCTCTGCATGTTATTTGGGGCTGGCATGGCGATGGGATGGGGCCAGGCGGGCTGGCAGAACACGTACACGCTACAGTTGACGCCCAACGTGGCTTATAAGAACTTACACTTAAAACTAAGAAAAGCTAAAGAAATGTTTAGAAACAAAGGAACAAAAAGAAGCATTTTACTCAGGTGGACTTTGTTTACTAGAGACAGAGATTTGCATAGCTCCTTTAATGGAGGTTTTCAAAATTAGCATAATCAGAAAAAACAAAACAAAAAAAACCGACATTGCTTTTAAAGAGCTCTGCTAACAATTCATTGCTGTGTACGATGGCTGCAATGAAGGTTTACACTATGTTTTAAAATATAAGTAGGCTTGGGAGAGAAAGAGAAAAGGAATAAAATGATTAAAAAAACAGACTGTGGCTGGATATGGTGGCACAAGCCTTTAATCCCAACACTTGGGAGACAGAGGCAAGCAGATTTCTATGATTTCAAAATGAACCTGGTATGAAATAAATTCCAGGACAGATAAAAGTTATACAGAAAAACCCTGTCTCAAAATATGTAAAAATAGAAGTAGAAGAAATAGAGTAATAAAAAAAAAACATGTAAAGATAGAAAGCACAGAGAAACTTGGGATACTATACATGACTCTGTTGCTTTAAATTGTTTGACTGCTGAGAAAAACAACAACAACAACAACAACAACAACAACTGATAAAAGAAATGCTGCTGGATTAATTCAATTTATATATTTTAAAAATGCTTTGACTCCAAAATTTAAGTTAATTTAAGTTCAAGAACCAGTTTCTGGGGAAAGAGATTTCTATTTTTGTTTCCACCGAAAATGAAAAGCTGTGGATTCCTTCCAGACTAATGTGGTTTGATCAAGCAAGACCCCCTGAAGCAACTTCAAAGGGACAATGCAGCCTTGCAGACCACTACAACCAGGATTTCTGTGTCTTCTTAGGATTCCCCATGACAATGCCCCCTATCAGCAGGAAGTAGTTTGAAAAGAATGACACCCAAATTCCCAAATATTGTTTATAAATGTTTGTTTTCACTTATATGGGCTTGGTTATAAAGGGCTAATGACAACAAACAATCTTTTTAAATGTAAAAAGGAAATTATGGTATAGATATAAATGCTTTGTTTTGGAATAGATTTTCATTTATTGATACAAATTTAAGGTCAATTTTGTGATATGTATATTTCTCCTCTTGTTTAGGTATTATGTTTATATGCCTCATTGAAAAATGTAATATATAATTTAGTACAGATTATAGAGAGTTACCTATGATAGTTAAAACTTAGAGTTAAGTTAGTTAGGATTTGTAGATATACAGAGATGTATTTGAGATGAATATGCATTCTTCAAACCTTTCAAACACCTACAGAATATGGCATCTAAAATGGTTTAGGGATTTTCTTGACAATGAGGCACAACTGCTCCTTGTAACACCACCTGCATCAGAAATGAAGATGGACATCCAAGAAACACATTATGGAGTTTGCTTCTAATATGGCAAGATTAGCCATTGGGGCAAGGTATGGCTCTTCTGGACTGTTTGACTTTATGCTGTATAAACTGTACATGCAGGACCCACAGAAAAGTGACTGCTAAAACAAGATGGACAATGCTACAGGGTTCCTGCTTCATAAAAGAGTCTGCCAGACACACTATGGCCTATGGGCTGAAGATGGAACATTACAGAATTTTGGGTGACTGATCAGGCAGTGAGTTGCCTCTGTCAATTCTAGAGTTTATATATTATCTGTGGTTTTTAAAGGAATTGAAGACAGATAGTTATGGTTATAGTTTTCCTTAGTTAGTTAGGATTAAAGATAAGTTATATATAAGACTTTAGATTCACAAAGATAAAATAGATGATATTTTCTTTAAGTCTTACAAAATGTTAATGGATTAAATGTTGTTAACTGTGCTTCTTAATTGATAACTGTTGTTTGATATATTTTGTTATGTTAAGGTTAAAACCCTTCTTTGTATTTTAGACAGAAAGAAGAGATGACGGGAGATGTTATTCTATAAATATGTTTCTCATACTGGTTAATGAATAAAGCACTGTGGCCAATGGAAAAGCAAGGTAGGCAGGGCTAGTAGACAAGGAGGAAAGAGGAAGTAGTTAGGAGGAGTCAGCATGTGGAAAGAGAAGATGCCAGCCCACTCCTCTCTGATAAAATGACCACATAGAAATACTTAGATAAGTAGAAATGGGTTAATCATTAAGACAGAGCTATCCAATAAGGAATTAGGAACTGGCCAACAGGATTTTATCAAATACAGAGTCTCTGTGTGTTATTGGGGCTCATACGTGGCAGCAGGACCAGGCTGCCAGCAGGGAGGAACAAAGAGTGGGACTAGACCTGTGGCGGGGAAAAATGTGCTCATAACAGAATCCCCCAAAGCAGATGAGGCAGAAGAGAACAATTTAAAAATTATCATCATAAAAATGATAGAGGCCCTCAAAGACAATGTGAGAAAATCCCTTAAAGAAATGGAAGAAAAAACAAACAAACAATAATTGGAAGAAATGAAGAATTTTCTTAAAGAACGTACAGAAAGCCAAAAAAAAAAAAAAAAAATTAAACAGGTGAAGGAAATGGTTCAAGACTTGAAAATTGAAGTAGAGACTACAAAGAAAACACAAACCAAAGGAATGCTGAAAATAGAAAAACTGGGCAAACAATCGGGAACAACAGATGCAAGCACATGCATCAGAATTCAAGACATGAAAGAGAGAATCTCAGGCATGAAAGATAAATTAGAGAAAATAGATTCATTGACCAAAGAAAATTGTAAATCCAACAAATCCTTAACACAAAATATTCAGGAAATGTAGGACACAGTGAAAATGCCAAACCTAAGAATAATAGGCTTAGAGGAAGGTGAGGAAGCCCAGCTCAAAGGTGTAGAAAACAAATTCAACAAAATCATTGAGAAAAATTTTCCCAATCTGAAGAAGGACATTCCCATGAAATTAAAAGAAGCATACCAAACACCAAATAGACTGAAGCAAAGATAAAAGACCTCTTGACACATAATAATCAAAACACCCAACATACAGAATAAAGAAAGAATATTAAGAGCTTTGAAGGAAAAAGAACAGGTAACACATAAAGGCAGATCTATCAAAATTACACCTGAATTCTCCATGGAAACCCTCAAGGCCTGAAGGTCCTGGATAGATGTTCTCCAAGTACTAAGAGTCCACGGATGCCAGCCCAGGCTACTATACCCAGCAAAACTGTCAATAACTATAAATGGAGAAAACAAGATATTTAATGACAAAGCAAGATTTTCACAATACTTATCTATAAATCCAGCCCTATAGAATTTTTGGAAGGTAAACACTAACCCAAGAAGGTTAACTACACTCACCAACACATAGGCAACAGATAATCCCATTTCACTAGAACCCAAGGGTAAAGTAGGACAAATATACTCACAAAAACACTGCCAACAACAAATCTCAAAGAAACAAGCATTACCAATCAAGGTCCTTACTCTCCCTCGACATTAATGGCCTTAACTCACCTGTAAAAAGATACAGGCTAACAGAATGGATAAGAAGACAGAATCCATTCTTCTGCTGCATACAAGAAACACATCTAAGCTTCAAAGATAAATATTACCTCAATCAAATGGGCTCAAGAAGCAAGCAGGTGTGGTTATCCCAATATCTAACAAGTTAGACTTCAAACCAAAACTAATCAAAAGAGATGAAGATGGTCAATTTGTACTCATCGCAGGAAAAATCCATGAACACAAAGTCTCAATGCTGAACATCTATGCCCCAAATAAAAAAAACACCCACATTCATAAAAGAAATGCTACTAAACCTCAAACCTCACATAAAACCTCACACACTTATAGTGGGAGACTTCAACATGCCACTCTCACCAGTAGACAGGATCACCAGTCAGAAACTTAGCAAAGAATCAAAAGAACTAACAGAAGTTATGTCTCAGAGGCCACAATATTGTTGGTAGCCAAGCCACACAAAGAAACAACTAAAAAGAAAAACTAAGAACAATATTCCTGATTAACATCAATGCAAATATCTTCAATAAAATACTGTCAAACCGAATCTAAGAATACATCAGAGAACTCATCCATCATGAAAAATTAGGCTTCATCCGTAGGTTGCAGGGATGATTTACCATATGAAAATCTATCAATGTGATCCACAATATAAACAAACTGAAAAAGAAAAAATATATGATCATCTCCCTAGATTCTGTAAAAGCCTTCGAATAATTCAACACCCTTTCATGATAAAGGCCTCGGAGAGATCAGGGATAACAAGAAAATAACTAAATAAAATAAGAGCAATATATTTTAAACCAACAGCCATCATCAAATTGAATGGAGAGAAGCTGAAGGCAATTCCTCTAAAATCAGGAAGAAGACAAAGCTGTCTTTTTTCTCCGTTTCTCTTCAATATTGTCTTTGAAGTTCTAGCTAAAGCTATAAGACAAGAAAAGTAGATCAAGGGAATCCAAATTGGAAATGAAGAAGTCAAACTTTCTCTATTTGCAGATGACATGATAGTTTACACAAGCGACCCAAAAAACTACACCAGGGAACTGCTACAGCTGATAAACCCCTTCAGCAAACTAGCAGGATATAAGATAAAAAAAAAAAAAAAAACAATCGGAGCCCTACTACATACAATAGACAAAGGGGCTGAATCATGGAAACATCATCCTTTACAATAGCCACAATCAACAAGTATCTTGGGGTAATGCTTACCAAACAAGTGAAAGACCTATATAATAAGAATTTTGTGACTTTAAAGAAAGAAATTATAGAAGATACCAGAAAATGACAAGATCTCCCATGCTCGTGGATAGGTAGGATAAATGCATTAAAAATGGCAATCTTGCCAAAAGCAATCTACAGATTCAATGCGATCCCCATTAAAATCCTACCACAATTCTTCACTAACCTTGAAAGGATAATAATCAACTTTATTAAGAAAAGAACCAGGATAGCCAAAATAACCCTGTACAATAAAAAAACTTCAGGAGGCATCGCCATCTGACTTTAAGCTCTACTACTGAGCTATAGTCCTGAAAACAGCCTGGTATTTGCACAAAATTTGTCTGGTACACCAATGGAATCTAATCAAAAATCCTGATATTAATTCACACACCTAGGAACACCTGATTTTTGAGAAATACAATGGGAAGTAGAAAGCATCTTCAACAAATGGTGTTGGCATAATTGAATGATGGTGTGTAGAAGACTGCAGTTAGTTCCATGTCTATCACCATGCACAAAGCTCAAGGCCAATGGATCAAAGACCTCAACATAAATCTAACAACACTGAACCTCTTAGAAGAGAAAGTAGGAGGTAACCTTGAAAAAATTGTTATAGCAGACCACTTTCTGAACATAACTCCAGTAGCACTGACACTGAGATCAACAATAAGTAAGTGGGACCTCCTCGAACTTAGAAGCTTCTGTAAGGCAAAGGTCACAGTGGACAACACCAAATGGCAGCCCACAGACTGGGAAAAGATTTTCACCAATCCTACACCTGACAAAGTGTTGATCTCCTAAATATACATAGAACTCAAGAGACTATTCAACAAAACAGCAAATAACCCTATTAAAAAATGTGGTACAGAACTGAAGAGAGACTTCTTAATAGATGAAATAAAAAAGACTGAAAGACACTTAAGAAAGTGCTCAACATCCTTAGCTATCATGGAAATGCAAATGAAAACATCCTTGAGAAACCACCTTACTCCTGCCAGAATGGCTATAATTAGAAACACCAATGACAACTTATGCTCGGGAGCTGTGGAGAAAGGGGAACACTCCTCTACTCCTGGTGGGAGTACAAACTCATACAGTCATTTTGGAGATCAGTATGCCAGTTCCTCAGGGAAATGGGAATTAGTTTACCACAGGACCCGACAATCCCCCTCCTAGGCATATACCCAAATGATCCACATGCATGCAACAAAGACAAGTGTTCAACTATGTTCATAGCAGCTTTATTTATAATAGCAAGAACCTGGAAGCCACCGAGATGCCCCTCAACTGAAGAACTGATAAAGAAAATGTGGCACATCTACACAATGGAATAATACTCTTAATATTTATTTTTAGCTTACTATTTTCATGTATATACCTCTCCGATTATGTCCTTATGTTTCTGCGTGGGTACCTCTGGAGGCTAGAATGATTGTGTTTATAAGCCTTTGTGACCCTCTGACATTGATCCTTGAATCTGAACACTGGTCCTCAGAAGAGAGCAGTAAATGCACTTAAATGCATAGCCATCTCTTTAGCTCCATCTCCTGATTTTTAAACACAACTAAATACGGGATAATTTGTAATATTTAAACAGGTTTGGTAAAGGCATAAACTCCTAATGTGTGGTGAATCAGAAAGAAATCTTAATTCCAATCACCTGGAAAAAGAATTATCACAGCTCTGTTGTTTTTTACAAGTCCAAAGTAAATGAAATAAACTTAAAAACACATATACATCTTATAGATTCAATACAACAATGGCTTCTCCCAAATAAATTGTGTAGGTATTAATTTTAGTAGTTAACTTATTTGTATCCCAAGATAAGTTTTCTGTGTCCATTTGGAAGACTGTTGGTCATATAGGTACATAACATATAAAATTAATAATATTACTATGATGTTTTTAATTGGTGTATGTGTAATAATATTAATTGTGCATGTATGATGGATTATCCCAGTGTTTATCAATGTTATGAAATATTTCTTTTGATTTTGTCATGATTATCAATGGTTTGTGTACATAAAGTTTATGTGTACAAGTGTATGAACTACTGTGTGTGTGTATGTGTGTGTGTGTGTGTGTGTGTGTGTGTGTGTGTGTGTGTGTTCCATCTGAGGTTAGTCACCAACCTGGCAGCCAATCAGCCAATACTTGAATAGGATACACACAAGTAGATGTACAAACTACTTCTTCTTGATAGAATTATTAAGGCATAGCATTTGTGATACTATGATAAAAACTGAAAGTTTCCTTGCTACAAGCCATATGCAATCCATAAGTTCACTGAATGTTTTCTAATTTCTCTGGATTTACTTTAACTTCATGACCTTGACAACTTTTAGGATGGTAGTTATGTTGTGGTATTCCTCCAAATGTTGGTGTTCATATAATTTAGTCCACATAGTACTTTAATTTAGAAAAAAATAGTTTTTATCTTTTCAAAATTAATAAGCATAATGGAATTATTTTGATATTATTGAAACATATTTTTTTGGACTTTCATATTAATCCATACATTTATTTTTTTTTAATCTGTACTACTTGTTTCTTTTCTTTTTTTTCTTGTTTAATATGTTCCAATCTATTTCTGCCTTCATTTCTTTGGTGAGGCTTTTCACTTGGTTAAATTAGTTATAGGGACTCTTTCTTCTGTATTGGATTTGTTTTGTCCTTTGATATAGTTCCTTAATATTTCCCAACTTTCTGATGTTAAAGTTGTCATGTATTCCCAGCGACTTAAATATGGGATTGACATCATATTCCAAGAAACTTTACTTTCTTTATCTGATCAAATATCTTATGTATAGCAAATATCACATCTCTGCTTCTTTAACTCCCTGTATGACCACTGGGTTTTCCCTGTCTAGTATCTTTCTACAACTCTGTGGAAGAGTTTCTTTTCTGAATATCAAAAGGGCTTATACCTTACTCCTTTGGGCTCGAACACATCCTTCTGTCCTTCTTCACTATTTGAACTCTGAGGCCTCAAGTTAATTATTTCTTTATTTTGTGAAAGGATTTCCTATGTTTAGGCTCTAATACCCTGTCATGCAGAAGTGATGTAGTCCTTCACAGTTCTTGATATAGCATGTGCCTTGTTTTACCCACTCAAAACCCCCATAATTAAATGCTCAGAAATAGAAGATGCATATGATGATTTTCATTGGCTGCCAAAAATATTCCAGGATTTATTATTATTTTTTATATTTTTATGAGCAGAAAATGCCTTGCTGGCACAGTGTAAAGAGAAAGGCAACAGAAAACAGGGTTTTTTATTCTCAAGGAATTGCCAGGGTAATTGGAGAGGAAAGACAGCTCATTTCATCTTTAGAATAATTTTGTAAGGCATAGATTAAAACCCTTATCTGAGCATAGCTATTAAGAATATGAAGTTATTTTCTTTGAGGAGTTAATTTCTTAGCAATTGTGAAATACTCTATATGGTACTGAAGAGAAAAAGCTAACATAAGAATTTAGGATGCTAAGCAAATTTTAGGATGTCTTAGTGAGAAATTATACTCTTTTCTCTTTGACTTTTTCTGGTTTAGAATGAATGAATAGCATAGATGATACCCTTTAGGGAAAATCATATTAATTTACATCATCATAATGCTACTGGGAAGCAACAACCAAGAAAATAAGCACAGCCTTATCACATAATAATTCCACAAACATGCCAACTGTTTTCAGTTTATAAATAGAATGTCATACCATGTTGGTGACTTTGACTCATAGAGTATATTCAGATTATAATCTTTAAAACTTTGGTGTAACATATAAGATGAATATCATATATTTACAGTCATAAAGATAGCTTGTGTGTCAGATGAAGGAAGAGCTCTGTGGTGATGATAATCATGTCTGTGGCTGTGCTTTTTGACAATTCTATGCTGAGAACACTTACGTAAACTGAGCCTACTGAAATCACAAGGTTCAGTAATACAAATGAGAACAGCTAGAGAAAGAGCCATCTTGCAGCTGAGTTTCCCTTTTCATCATTTCATTCCTGTCTGTTCTTTGGTACCTCACATTCACTCTGAGACCTGACCACTTTTCATTATATGATCGTGTAGGAGACATGAGAAGCTCTAACTTCAGTGTATGGCAGCTTCATCACCAAAGGGAAGGGTCTTACAATCAGCAAAACTGAAAAGTTTTTGACAAAAGACTGGAATGACTTACATTACATGTTCACACCCCTTTAATTCAGTTTTTTCATGTCTGGGTCAAAATGTGCACTATTTGGAATATGGAGTAATTAATGTGCCACTATTGGAAACCCTCATTGTTGCTAGAGGAAGGTTAAGCCACATAAATTTAATATCCTCCAGGTGAAACAAAACAAATGGTATGAAGATGATTCAGCTCAGAGGCTAGCCTGACTCCTGGTAGAAAGCAAGGCTTCTGGAGCTTGCTGTGGTTAGGACATTTGAAGACTGTTGGTCTGATATGATTCAGAATCAGTTAGCATTGAAAAGAAAAGTGATAAAGTCTTGGAAAATCTTTAGCTCTTTCCATTATCAATGATATGTTTGGGAATTGACCTGATGTTAATCTGCATAATTAGTAATGCATTTCAGTTAACCCAATCTGAAGAGAGAAATGCTAACTTCCAGGAGAAGCTAAATTTGGAGCTTAGGGTCACGTTACAGAGCAGCACACCTTTATATGACCATATTGTGAGTGATAGCTAGAACTTAATATAATAGTACCTAACTGAAGATTTGACCTGTATTCTCTTCTCCACATATTTCAATATGTAAGTTTATCCAGCAATACTGTACTTTAAAAATACTGGTGACAATTAAAGTATTTTCTTACTAACTAAAGTTTTCAATACATTTTACCATAATACTGAATGGAGGAAATCTCTTCTTGTGCTTAAAATTTCCATGGAAATCTAAGTAAGGAAAGCATTTGACAACATAATATGAACAGGCTCAATATTCAAAATAAATTATATAATGAATATTAATATTTAAACTGAATTAGGTAAAATATTAGTAATTGCTAGAACCAAGGCAGAGGAATGTTAGAAATCTTAACAAGAACTTAAAGACAGCTATCATAAAAATGTATCAGTAAGCGAATATAAGTATTCCTGAAAGGAATTCAACCGGCAATAAAAAGTAGAAAATGTAAATAACAGAAAAACAAAAGAAGCTGAAAAATATACAACTATCAACTAAGGTTTAAGTAAATATCTACAATGAAGAACACTTTAATGTGGGAAAGATTTGGCAAATTCTAAAATGACACATATATAAGATGAAGTTTCTGTGTGTTGGGAAGGAGGGCCAGATTCAGGTAATGATAACCTGTGAAAGAGGACTGACATTTACATCATGAAGGTTTCAAAGAGGAAGACAAAGTAAAGAGGGATAAAAAAGTAATCATAGAAAAAAAAATGACTGAAAATGTCTCCAATTTAGAAAAGGAACAAAAATTTAGCTTCAGAAATTTAAAAAAAAATAAGATAAACTCAATCCATACTGAAACATACATTATCAAATGTTTGAAAACAAAATAAAAAAAAAATCCTAAGCAGTAATCATACAAAAACAACAGCTTGCTTACAGAAGAAAATAATAAAAATGAAGGTGAAATTCTTATTTAAAACAGGCAATACTTTTTAAAGAACTTCTATTTTCCTTCAGTTAGAGAGACCTGAGTCATCTCTCAGTCACTTAGAGAAACTTTAATTGTGCATTGTCATACCTGTCTTTGTGGGGCTTCAGTATTCCAGCTGACTTGCCTGGTTCATACCTGAGAAGGGGGAGTGTGGATTGAGAAATGGCAGGCAAAAAAGCTAAGGAAAAGACAAAGACTGAATAGAGTCTGCAGATCAATCCAGTGAAAAGCGAATGCCCAGTATATGCTTCAACATCTTAAATATCCCAACCAAAAGTGTAAAAATGGCAAAAGACTTCTTTATCAAGATACAAGGAAGAAGCAGACTTTCTTCCTTAATTCTCTAAACATTTGTTATCGATGCCTTAGACTAAATCTCTTGTTATCTGTCCTTGAGCGTTAAGAGTAACCACAACACAGAGCAAGTCTCTTGTTATTGAGATAAGATATCCACCCCAAGACCAAATGTCGGTCTTGGCAGAGAGCTACAGGTTAAGTGAGAGAGTATCTTTCAAAATTAAGCTGGGAAGCAACAGATAAAAGCAAGCATATATACACGTAGACTGCTGCTTCACAGTAACATGACAAATAGCCTATCATAACAGGTTTCTGTAGTGTAATAGTTCAATAATATGAACTAGGTAGTTCAGCTTCAACTATCAAGTATATTAGATTTGCAACTTTAAAATCTAAAAAGAAAATCTTAAACATATATATGCATGGTCTCTTGGATATTTTGCCACAGTTTGAAGGAATAACATCAATTTTACAAAAGGTCTTTCTCAGGCAGAATCAGCATGAACTGAACTCAGACACCAATGCTGAAAACATTAAACATGAAAGACCACAAATCACTACTGCTAATCAAGAAACCTAAACAGTACTTAACAAAATAAGCAAAGGGAGTTGAATAATTTAAACATCTTAAATGAATTTCCAGTAATTTAGCCTGGGTAAAAATAGTTCTATATTGTATGTTTGCCGTGATATATGTACACACACACACACACACACACACACACACACACACACACAGGTATATTTATACGTGTGTGTGTGTGTGTGTGTGTGTGTGTGTGTGTGTGTGTGTGTGTATGTATTTCTCTTTTGTAATAGCAACTCATATAACCCAGGTTATTACTAAACTCACTAAACAGGCCATGGTGACCTGAAATTTGGTTGCTTTTGCTTCTATCTTTTAAATTATTGGATAACAGGCATGTTATTGTATTGTGATGGGAATCCAACCTGGGACTTTCTGTTTTTTATACCAGCACTCTACCAATTGAGCCACACCCTCATCTCCATATTACATAATATTCTCGAAATGTTGAAATTTGAGAGATAACAGAATATGCCAGGTATGTCAGAATTAGGTAGATGAAGGAGATGAGAGATGAGTTGTTGTTTTAATTTTAGCACAGTGGGTGTGCCATAATCTACTGCTATTTCAACTAGCAAATGAAATTCAACAGTATCAGCTTGGCTGCTCAGGCTGTAGCCTGGTGTTAATTCTGCTCCCACAGGCACTGGCAGTGTCACTGCTGCTAAAGGTACCTTTAAATAAATCTCTATCTTTTTAATTGCGACTAAGACACAAGATTCAAAGGCTGGGGCAAAAACTTGCCAGCTTAGACAGGTTGAGTAGCAACTAGCTAACACCCTCTCCTTGTTGGTGCTCATAAAAAACCTGTGCTTTTGCTTCACCAAAGCAGAAAAATTACTCCAAACCTGATCCTATTACATTCTGTGTCTTGCCATCTCTCCCAGCTGCCCTCTGAGGCTCTATGATTGCTTTCTGCCAACTAGTTACAACTAGTTTCAGACCCAATCAAAGTTTTATTTAATCAATGAGAATGCAAATTGAGGGTTCACAGTGTGATCAAATATCTACCAACATTTCAACATTTCCCCCTTTTTATTTAAAATAAAGGAAAGGTTTCAATTTTAACACAATAAACCTATATTCAATAAGAACAATTATCAAGTAAAGATTACATTCACAATATGCAATCCGCCTGTGTTTGGCAAATTAAGAGACACTACCCTATTATTCATCATATCTTGGTCAGTTCAAAGTTTTGTGCCTAATTCACTTTCTATTCTAGCTTGTATTACCAACCCAAAACTATCATCTTAGACCTCAAACACTTTCTTAGAAAAACAATGTAAGCTTTTATATCTCTCAAACTTATACAACTTATACCTCTTTTGTGAGTTTTCTTTCCTGAATTTGGTAACAAAGAAAACTGTAACTATATATATCTCATTCTTAGTTTCATCAAAGACTTGAGAAGGATAAAACATTATCTGAATAAACATTATACGCCAAGCAAACATCTTTCAAAATTGTAGAAATGACAGAGCGAACTGGCTGCTTTGACAGTCACCAAGTTTGCTCTACAATGTTGAAAAATCCAAAAATCCATTTTGCCCAACAGGCCTAGTATGTCTGAATGATTTATTATTATTATTATTATTATTATTATTATTATTATTATTATTATTATTATTATTATTATTGAGGCAGAAATTTTGAAGTACTGACCTGCCTAGCCTTGGCAAATTTCTACACTAACTTTCTGGTGGGAGATGTTATTCTGTAATATGTTTCTTGTATTGGTTAATGAATAAAGCACTGTTGGCCAATAGGAAAGGATGACAGGAGGGACTAGGAGACAAGGAGGAAAGAGGAAGTAGTTAGGAGAGTCAGCATGGAGAGACCAGACATGTAGAATGCCAGCCCCTCTGGCCAGTAAGATGAGACCACGTGGAAATACTTAGAATAATAGAAATGGTTTAATATTTAAGGCAGAGCTAGCCAATAAGAAAAGATAGTAACTGGCCAACAGCATTGTATCAAATACAGGGTCTCTGTGTGTTACTTGGGGGCTGGCATGGAAGCGAGACCGACCAGCAGGGAAAAACCTGCTCGTAACAACTTTCTGTGTGTCCTGTATAGTTTGAGCTACTGTCCCATCTTGTGGCAAAGTTTGACTTTGTCTTTTGTGTCCCACTTGTTCACTTTGTCTAGTATATTGTCATTACTTGAGCAAGGACAGTTTCTTGCTCAAATGGCTAATTTTGTCACCATGAAATATAGAGGTCATTTTATGCCTATCAGCCTTTTATGAAGTAGATTGGTGCTACCAGCAGCAGATATGTCTCTTGTCAAGAAAAGTCTTTTGTCATTACACATTTTAAAGGACATATTCTGTATGTCTCTGAAGTATTTGAAGATCATTTATGTATCTAAAATATATATGTATTTAACCTTGGAAACATATCTCATAAAATTATAAGTTTAATTACTATAGATGACTAACTATTATTTCCTGTATTTCCTAGTAATAATTATATTTTTAAAGGAGCTTCATAGGTACCACACTTTAAACAACAATAGAAGCATATATACAGTATAATAAGTATGTCAGTAAATTTATATCAATATATAAAAATTTCTTAAAGAAGAGTAGACACATATATAAATTATGCTCTAACAAAACCACCTTAAATTTCTATCAAGATACAAAAGCACCTTAAACAAAAATAGGAACATATATACATTATGCTCTAACAAAAGTAACCTAAATTTGTATCAATATACAAAAAGTCATACCATTGTAATATCTGAGATTAACAGTTCCATTTTTAGTTTAAATTAGATTCAATAATATATCCTTTTACCCTATTTTTTCCTTATGTCCCCTCTGTCCTTTTTTTCAGAGTGATCTTAATTGAAACCTGCCTTGCTGAGTTTCCTCCTTTACAATGACTAGTAATAATTTATAGACAACACACTCTAAATGGTAATTAACATTCATATCCCACCAAATGATCAGAAATCACCCACCGCACCTCTTGCGAATGAAGCCATCTATATTCTGAAATTTACTTCTTGTTTTATGGATGTTGTGGCATCTTTAGGAGAACATGAGAAAATTCAGATAACGATAAAGTCCTGGAACAGCCAGCTGCTTTAGTCTTTGTTTAGTCTTTATGTGATGGGAAATTCTAGAGCTTAGCTAGCAGGATAGTCTGTGAGGCTTGACCATCTTAGCTTTTTTGTCTTAGAATTTAGCTTGGATTGGATGAGAAGGCTTTTTGATTAATTTGTTCCTTTCCTACAAGAGGTCTTTCTTATTTGAATCTAATCTTTATCAATCTTGATTGTATCAAAGTGTTTCTTTTCCTATGGAAAGAAAAGCACAATCTCTTCTTCAGCCTAACACATATCCTTGTTTCTATTCTGAGATTAACACATCTTTAAAATAGTATGATTTAATTGATCAGTGTTTCTTTTTTTTTTTCCATTATCCAGTGTCTCCCATAGCTTTTGTTTCTTTATGAGTAGCATTTGAAAAATTAAAGTCAAGCATTGTCTAATTAACTCTTAGAGTCCTTATTACCCCCTTTCTCTTTATGAAGCCTATCTTTTAAAGTGTACCAGTATATAATGAATGGGCTCCAGAAACTGGTGTTCCATGTTTTATACAAGAAAGAATCCAAGTAGTTCTATAAACTGAAGGATTTTGCTTTTTGGATGTTTGTTGATAATATATCCCAAGAAATGATTACAAACTCTTTGCCATTGCTTATTTTCTGACCATAGTGAGACAATTTTAGCATTAGTAAAAGATACCACAATTTCTTCTGGGTCTATTCTTTCTAATCAAATAAGTCCTAATTTTCTTTGCAGAATTAATTCAGAAAAATTTTCTGCATAAGTCTTAAATTTTGTTCTCTGTTGGTGTGGTTAAAGGTATTCATTCTAAGATATTATCTTTTCTTTGCATAAGAAGTCTTGAAAATCAAATCAAAACAAAATGACTTCCTGTAGTGGGATGAGTTGAAGGTAAAATAGGCAGAACACAATCAAGTTCTAGATCTAAGTGATCCACATATACATCCTGTCATGCTATCATTTCTATTCTACCAGAGGCAATTATCTTTCAGCCACATCTAATAGTTTCCTTGGATTATTTAAGTCCTTCTCACCTCATAACGTAAAATAAATTAATTAATTTTTGAAATATTAATCTAATTGTGGGCCACAGCCAGGTAATATTTCCCTGCAATTTGTAAAATCATTAATATTTCATAATTATTCTCTCATAATTTGTACTTTGAATGGTTGGAATTTTTATAAACTTGTCTTATCTAAACAATTAATAGAATATCCTACTTGTGTTATTTTCAGGAGATATTTGTAATCATCAACAAAGTAAAATTCTCTTTACTTCACCAAATATTTTTTTCTAACGTGTCTTCATCTGAATCATCCAATAAGATAACATCCATAAAATGGAAAATTATAGACTGACAAAACTGTTTACAAAGTGGTCTAATGACTGTAGAACAAAGTATTGACTTAAAATGGGGCTGTTTAACATTTCATGTGGGAGAATTTTCCAATGGTGCCTTTTAATGAGCTGCATTGTGAATGCAAATTTTCTCTATCCTTTTCTTGTCAGGAAAAAAAAAAGTAGTAGTAGTCTTTTACATCAATCACTATTGTAGACTATGGTGTGCATAATAAAAAAGTCAGTGAAATTCCAGATTGTAAAGAGCCCATTGGCCGAATCACCTTATTTTTGGCTCTTACATCTGTGCAGATTCTCTATTTTGCAGATTTCTTTTTAATAACAAATATAGGAGAATTTCAAGGACTGGTCAATATTTTGAGCAATAATGTTCCTGTACCAGTCGTTCTGATGCCTGTAAATTTTCTGATATCAAAAGGCCTGTAGGTATACTTATGTCCTGCTTCTGTATAGCCTGAACAGTTGGTGACTGTTATAATAGTACCTTTAATATTTTTATCAGAAGCATATGTCAACTTTTGTTTGTTTCTGAAATTGCACAAATTTTAATCTGTTTTTTTTTCATTGCTGCAACAAATAGAATCCCCATAAATTTATTGCTATGATTTTATTTTCCCTATTTGTCTTTCTGGCCCAATTCACTTGGACAGTCCTATACTTCATTTTACCTGAGATAAAGTTCAAATTCCTAGAAGCTGCATATTTAGGTCCTGAGGAGGCCAATCTGGAAGCCAAGATTTTGGGAAATCTGCATGTGTATCTACCAATGTTTCAATAACTTTTATTTATACATTTAGCTTTGATTTTTGATCATTTATTGAAGTTTGCCAAAATAAATATTCGTTGCTCTCCTGAAAATTTTGTTTAATCTACTAAAATCATTTTGTCACCCAGAACAGTATATTATTTTTTAACAACAGATATCAAGTCTTTAATTGCTTTGTTGAGTGGTTCTCCCAACACTAACAGTGAATGGTTGAACAAAATTTGATACTGGGGTCTGCAAGAAGCCCTGTAAAGCATTTCCCAATGGGAAAGTGTTACCTTGCCTGTCACTTGATGATCTGCATTCATTTAGTCCAAAGACATTCTTTGTCACATCTTCCACATACTTCACAAATTTGGGCTTTCAGTTTGCATTATCCCTGGGGGGAAAGTGTTTCTAGGAACAATTTACCTATAATCCCTTTTAGATTACCTAATTTATCATAATTGGTAAGTAATCAATATTGTTGATTTTGAAATAATCAATATTGTTGCTTTTTCTTATAGTTTTTATCAATCCCCTCTCTTATCCAGGTGTGAGACCCAATATCAACTGGATTTTGGATCCTTTCATCTGTGGGTGCTGATCTTGCCTTTGAAGGCCTTATCACAATTTTGCATTTTGACATTTTCAAAAATCAAATTTCAATTAATATTTGCCTAACATCTGGGTCTGATACCATTCTATATACAGCTGAAGCCAATATTAAAAAAAAAATAATTGAAGACTTCTTTTGGACTTTGTGTTATTTTGGTAAATGACTCAGTACTCTTTCCTGATTTTCAACTCTTTCCAAGCATTCAAAGCATAGCAGCAGCTATACAGCACAGAATCAAGGTGTTTTCATAAAACAGATTGTCTTTGCAAATAAGCATATGAGTCTTGGGAAATCTCTCATGACCTCTAGCACTACCTCATTGTGTTATGACTCGAGATTCTTCTCTTCCCCATATTTTCCATTGTAACCAAGGACTAGCTTCCAATATTTCTGTTGCTAAATCTTTCCATTTATGTGAAATAACTATGTGCCTAGTGACCCATGAATTTAGCATCAGCTTCTTTATATCTTTTCAAATCTAGTATTTCTACAGGATTCCAGTTAATTTCTGCATAGCTTTGGGGTGCCTATCATCTGGTGTATGTTCCTGTATTGTAACTGGATAAATAAAGGTTGGTGTTCTAGTAACCTTAATCACCTCTAAGTTTCATGGTACAATGTTTCAGTATATTCTGCTATAAATTCCCATGTTTTTGTCTTAGTATTTTTCTTATTTTCATTGATTAGTCTTTCTAAAGCTTGTATCTTACCAATTTTAAGTACTTCTAAGACTTGTACCTTGTCAGCGAATCTTATCTTCATTTTTAAGTCTGTCTAAGGCCTGTATATTGTTATAGTCAGTCTTTTTAAAGCTTGATTCTTATTTGCCAAATTATCATATTTGGCACACTAAATTTAGGTTTTTTTTTAAATTACCATACTTACAGTAATTACAGATGAAATTATGTCAATCCTTGCTCAATAATTTATTCCCTCATTTAAATTTTCCATTTTCAAACCATCCATATGACCAGTATAAAGGGTCGTAGTACCATGTATTTTAATGTTTCATATTCTTAAGGTAGGAAAGATTATTCTTTTTAATATTATTTCACTCTTTACTAAAGGCTTTCCCAAGTATATCACCAAACCTGCTAACTCTCAGTAGTTTGTCCATTCTATCTGCAGGGAGCTCAAGCCCCTCCTGCAATGTGTATGAGGTAGCCTGATTTTCAGAGTCCCTTGAAACAGTAGTTATCTTTGGTGAGCGTTCAAATCAAAACACCCAAAGTAACTGCATCAGAGACAGTGGTATGACACCTCTGTCTGTGTGGTTGTACCATGTGCTGGAGAGTCAAATAATGTTTTGCAAAGTGGCTGTGCCTTCATTTACTGCTATCTCAGTCAGCAATGTTGATTCCACAGTTATAGGCCTGCTTCTCTAGCAGTGGTCTTTCTGCTCAGGCTGTAGACTGGTGAGAATTCTGCCTCTGAAGGCACTGACCATATTACTGCTGGTAAAGGAAATTTTAAATAATCTGCCAATCTAATTATGAATGAGACTCAAGATTCAAAGGCTGTGGTTAAAACCCGTGGGCACAAAGAGTCTGAAAAGCAACTACCTAACCCTTTTTCTTTTCCTGTGCCCACAGAAGACCTGTGCTTCTGTTTTGCCTAAGCAGAAATATTTACAGTACTTCAAAACCCTCCCTACTAATTTCTGTGTATTTCTATCTCTACAATATGCCCTCTAAGGCTCTATGATTACTTTCTGTCAACTAGTTACTAACTAACCCTCTTGACTCAAGGCTATTTTCATTTGATTACCACAAATGCAATCTCACTATTCATAGTGTGATCTTATATCTTTCAACAAAGTGTCACTGTGGAAGGACTAGGTGAGATTCTATAGTAATGGAAATGTCTTCAGTCTTGTATCCATGATAATATTCTGTCTGTGATATTTTGCTGTTATTTGGGAGTCTTTTCCATTGAGAGACACAATCCTTTGTGTTTTATTTTTAGATTTTTGCAGATTGAGAAGACTGTAGTCTTTTTCATCTTGCAATGGCCTTTCTGATGATGCTTCTAATCTCAGTCTTCATTTGCTGCCATATGGCAAGTGTTTAATGAGTTTGAAATTTCAGAGAAACAGAAGAATTACCTCTGATGATATGGTTCATTTGATTGGGAAAATTTAACCAGAATCTACCTTTTTGTTACTTACTCTTATCATCTAATCCCAAGAACACAAAATTATCATCTGTTCCTAATTAAAGTAAGTGAGTTATTGAGAGCCAAGAGAGAGAATGCAATTCCAGCGTTGGCAGTTTCTGACAAAATATTAAGCTGGAAACTAAACTGGAAGCCAAGTCCCATACATTATGATTTGGTCAGCACATTGTCAACCCTGCATACAAAATCTTGATTTTAGTTGGTTTATCAATTAATTTCCAAGTATTTTCTTTGCTTTGGTCAAGAGTTGCTGTGAGGGGAACCTGTCTTGCATCTCATCCAATGGGTAAAACAAGAAATAGACTAACAGAACATTGCTAAATTCAATAAGAGGCTATATGGAGAGTTTTGTGAATGAAGTTTGGTGTACTTGCTATGAAAACACAGGGAATAGGATTGATCCCCAGTATCAACATCAAAAGTCAGGTATGGTGATCCATCTTGACTAAGTCCAATTTTAATTAACCTAAAAGTATTTTAAGGGTTTCCAAAAGTTGTTTTTTCTAATCCAATGAAGAGATTTGGTTCAAGTCAACATGACGAGTAGCCAATCTAAGCAAGCTTGATTATCAATTCCCTGCTTACTAAGTTTAAGTCCTCCCAAACCATTAACTGTCCTCTCACTTTCTAGTGCAAAGGTAAAACTTTGTTTTTCTATGTAGATCTCCAGAACAAATGCTAATAAGAATCTTTTGTCATGATGAATTGTACTTGCCTGTGTTCTCCAAAACTCAGTAACCAGAAAGAAACCAACATTTGGGTGGACCTTAGTGCATTTATTGGCAAATGAACATTTATTGAAAGATTGAGTGTGCAAGGATGCTGAGGTGAGGTGTGATCTCCAGACTAATATTCTTACTATATGCTCATTATCCTATCTTTTCAGCTTATTCTTCCTAATGTGTGTAAAGTCTGGAGCTTAATATTTCTGATCTAATTGTTAAATTATTAACATTATTTTGCAATTAAAGACTAATATATAAATAGTTCCTACATAAATGGAATAATACCAAGTCTCAAAACCTGAAGTAGTCTTTCAGTACATCTCCCCTTTGCCTGGAAATTACTTAATATATCTCTAGAATTTTTTTAGATAGCCATGATGGTATTATTTACTTCATATGGATCCTGTTTTAAAATTCAAAAATATTTATTCAGGTGTAGGTGGAAGAAAGTCAAAAAAGGAGAAAAGCATAAAATAAATAGCTTCATCTGCAGTAATGCTCAGATAATTTTCCAGTGGCTGTTAATCTGTTATAATTTCAGACCACTCTCCATTCTCTCTCAAAGATTTTACTATAGTTCTCCCATTCATGGTAAGAAAATGAATACTCTTCTAAGGAGATAAACATTACGACCCTAAGGGTATACATGCATTAAATAGCCAGAGTCACCATGTCTATATCACAACTGAAAATTTGCACACAATGTCTTTAAGGAATTTTATTAAATACATGAAGTTTCTAAAGCAGCAAGTCTCCATATGAATAGCATAAACCTGTATTCTGTGAAAAATGTCTCAATGCCCAGAAGAGTGCATGTTATTATTACTTGAATTGATAACATTTTTTTTCTTTTTTCTTATTTACCACATCAATCCAAGTTTTTTCTCACTCCCTTCTTTTTCTCTCCCATGTCCCTTGACACCCCTCTCATCCCATTCTACCACCCACTCCACAGGGATGGTGATGCCTTCCAGAAGACATCAACAAAACATGTCAAGTCATTTGGAGCAGGGACTAGGCCCTCCCTCCTTCCTCTACGCTAAGGGAATATCCTTCCATGGGAAATGTGCTCCCGAAGTCCTATTGTGCAACAGGAATACAACCTGGATCCACAGTCAGAAGTCGCTTAGACTGCCCAGGCCTTCTAACTGAGACTCATGTTCAGAGGGGTCTGAGTTGGTTCAATGCTGGTTTCCCTACTACAAGTTTGTCAGTCCATGAACTCCCTTTTGTTCAGGTCATTTGTCTCTGTGGGGTTTTGTAGCCTGGACCTGTCCCCATTTTCTTATCACACCTTTCTCTCTGCATCTGCATCCCAGGAGTTCAGCTCAGTGTTTAACTGGGTGTATGCTTCTATATCCATCAGCTACTAGATGAGGGCTCTATGATGGCAGTCAATCAATCTCATTATCAGGGAAGGGCATTTAAGGTAGCCTTTCCACTTTGCTTAGATTGTTAGTTGAGGTCATCCTTGTTGGTCTCTGTACATTTCTCTATAGTCAGTTTTCTCTTCAAACCTATAATGGATACCTCTATTATGGTATATTTTCTTGCTCTCCTCTATTTACCCCCGACTCAATCTTTCTTGTTCTGCATGTACTCCTCTCTTCCCCGTCTCTTTCTCCTAACTCTCCACTCACTGCCCACCCCCAACACTCCCAATATGCACAGGAGATCTTGTTCCTTTCCCCTTCTGTGAGGGACCTGGTATGAATCTCTTAGTTTCCTCCTTGTATCCTAGTTTCTCTGGCAGGGTGAATTATAGGCTGGTGATCTCTATGTCAAAAAATCAAATATAAGTGATTATATACCATGTTCTTCTTTTTGTGACTGGGTTACCTCACTCAGGATGGTTTCTTCAAGTTCCATCTAGTTGCCTACGAATTTCAAGATTCCATTTTTTTTTTTCTGCAGAGTAGTATCCCATCCTGTAAATGTACCACATCTCCTTTATCCATTCTTCAGTTGAGGGGCTTCTAGGATGATTCCAGCTTCTTGTTATTACAAATAATGTTGCTATATATGAACATAGCTGAACAAATGTCTTTGTTGCATAGATGTGGATCAGTTGGGTATATGCCTAAGAGTGGAATTCCCAGGTCCTGTGGTAGACTGATTCCCATTTACCTGACGAACTGTTCTACTGATCTTCAAAATGGCTCTACAAGTTTGCACTCCCACCAGCAGTGTTCCCCTCTCTTCACATCATCTCTAGCATAAGCTGTTATTGGTGTTTCTAATTTTAGCCATTCTGAAAGGATTGAGAAGGCATCACAGAGTTGTTTTGACTGGCATTTCCCTGATGGCTAAGGATGTTGAGCATTGGCTTAAGTGTCTTTCATCTATTTTGTATTCCTCTATTCAGAATTGTCTACTCAGTTCTGTATCCCACTTTCTAATAGAGTTAGTTGGTGTTTTTGTGATTAGTTTCTTGAGTGCTTTGTATATTTTGGAAATCAGCCCCCTGTCAGATGTGAGGATGGTAAAGATCTTTTCCCATTTTGTGGGCTGTCCTTTTGTCTTATTGACTGTGTCCTTTGCCTTATTAGTTGTGGATCTCAGTGTCTGTTCTACTGATGTTATGTTCAGGAGTCAACCTTCTCTACCAGTTTGTTCAAGGATAACTCCCACTCTCTTTTCTAAAAGGTTCAGTTAGGCTGGATTTATGTTGAGGTCTTTGCTCCATTTGTATCTGAATATAGATAAGAATCTATCTGCAGTCTTTTATACATCAGCATCCAGCTATGCTATCACCATTTGTTGAAGATGCTTTTCTCATTCCATTGTATAATTTTACCTGTTTTTTTTTCTTTTTTTTTAAAATCAGGTGTTCATAGGTGTGTGGCTTAGTATCAGGATTTTTTTATTTGATTCCATTGATCTACATGTCTATTTTTGTGCCAATACCAAGTTATTTTCAGGATTATTCCTCTATAATAGAGCTTGAAATTCTGAACGGTGATGCCATCTGAAGTGCCTTTATTGTACAGGGTTGTTTTGGCTATCCTGGGTCTTTTGCTTTTCCATATAAAGTTGATTATTATCCTTTCAAAGTCAGTAAAGAATTGTTCTGGGATTTTGATCGGGATTGCATTACATTTGTAAATTGCTTTGGCAAGATTGCCATTTTTACTTTATTTATCCTACCTATCCAATAGAATGGGAGAGCTTTCCATTTTCTGGTATCTTTAATTTCTTTCTTTAGTCACAAAGGTTTTTCTAGATAGGTTTTTCACTTGCTTGGTAAGCATTACCCCAAGATACATTAAATTCTCTGTGGCTATTATAAAAGATGATGTTTCTTTGATTTCTTTCTCAGCCCCTTCATCATCTGTATATAGTAGGGCTACTGATTTTTTTTTTTTTTGAGTCAATCTTATATCCTGCTAATTGGCTGAATGTGTTTATCCACTGTAGGAATTCTCTGGTAGAGATCTTTGCATCATTTATGTAAATAATCATATCATCTGGAAATAGTAACAGTCTTCCTTTCTATTTTGTATCCCCTTAATCTCCTTTTGTTGTCTTATTGTTTAGCTATCACTTCAAGTACAATAATGAAGAGATATAGAGAGTAGACATTTTTTTTTTCTTGTTCTGGACCTTAAGCTTCTTTCCATTCAGTTTGGCATTGACTGTTGGTTTTCTATATATTGCTTTTATTATGGTTAGGTATGTTTCTCTTGTCCCTGACTTCTCCAAGATCTTTATCATGAAAGGGTGTTGGTTTTTATCAAAGGCTTTTTCAGCATTTAGTGAGAGGATCATGTGGTTTTTCTTTTTTAGTTTGTTTATATGATGGATCACTTACATAGATTTTCTTATGGTGAACCATCCTTGCATCCCTGGGATGAAGCCTACTAGGTCATGGTAGATGATTTCTCTCATGTGTTCTTCAAATAAATTTTCTAGTAATTAATTGAGTGTTTTCAATCAATATTCATGAGGGATATTAGCCTGTAGTTCTCCTTCTTAGTAATGTCTTTGTGTGGCTTGGGTACCAAGGAAATTGTAGCCATATAAGAAGAATTTGAAAACAAATCTTCTGCTACTATTGTGTGCAAGAATTTGAAGAGTGTTTTTATTAGCTATTCTTTGAATTTCTGTTGGATTCTGCAGTGAAGCCATATGGCATTGGGCTTGTTTTTGTTGGGAGACTTTTGACTACTATTTCTATTTCAATAGGGATTATAGGTCTATTTCTTGTGCTTATCTGTTTTTAATTTAATTTTGGTAAGTAATAGCTATGCAGAAATTTGTCCATTTCCTTTGAATTTTCAAATTTTGTGGAGTACAGTTTTTTTTTAAAATGTGATCTGAGGAATCTCTGGATTTCATCAGTGTCCATTGTTATGTCCCCCTTTTAATTTCTGATTTTGTTGATTTGCATGATCTCTCTCTGCTTTTTTCTTTAGTTTAAAAAAACAGTTTGTCTATCATGTTGATTTTCTTGAAAAACCAACTCTCGGTTCCATTGAGTCTTTGTATTGTTTTTCTAGTTTCTACTTTATTGGTTTTAGCCCTCAAATTGATTTTTTTCCTGGTATCTTCACCTCCAAGGTGAGTGTGCTTCTTTTTGTTCTAAGGTGTTCAGTTGTGCTGTTAATTCTCTAATGTGACTATTCTTCATTTTCTTCATATGGACACTTAGTGCAATGAATTTTCCTCATAGCACTGCTTTCAAAGTATCCCAAAAGTTGTGAAATGTGTGTCTTTGTTCTTTTAAATTTGAAGAAATCTTTAATTTTTTCTTTATTCCTTCCTTTACCCAGGAATGGTGCAATTGCGTATAGTTCACTTTTCAAGAGATTGGAGGCTTTTTACAATTTGTGTTGTTGTTGTTTTTATTGTTGTTGTTGTTGTTGTTGAATTCCAACTTTAAAGCATGGTGGTCTGATAAGATACAGGGGGCTATTCCAATGTTTTTTTGTATTTGTTGAGGCTTGTTATGTTTCTTAGTATGTGTTCGATTTTAGAGAAGGTTCCTTGTGGAGCTGAGAAGTTGCATTCTTTTTGTTTCGATGGAATGTTATAATGAAGTCTGTTAAACTCAATTTGGACATAACTTCCATTAGTTTTTTTGTTTCTTTGTAAAGTTTCAATCTGGTGGTCCTGTTTAGTGTTGAGATTTGGGTGTTGAAGTCTCCCACTATAAGTGTATGAGCAGTTGTATTGTGAGAAAATTTCCCCTGCTTTTTTTTTTTTTTTCATTTTTTACATTTTTTGCTTGGTCTTTTTCTCCATTTCTTTAAGGGATTTTCTCATATCATAACTGAGGGCCTCTATCATTTTTATGATGTTGTATTTTAAGTCATTCTCTTCTGATTCATCTGCGTTGGTGTGTTCAAGCCTAGTTGGTGTAGCATGCCTAGATTCTGGTGGTGTCATACTGGTCATTTTATTATTGGGTGTTTTCTTGTTTTTCTGTCTTCCCAACTCTTCTTCCAGTTGTTACAGGTGGAGTGTCTGTACCCTGTACTCCCAGTGTGTGAAGATGGTGCATTATCATTTTTGTATTAATAATACTAAGCATGATGAACCAATTTAAATCAGAATGCCACATGAGATGTGAAGATAGCCAAGGATCCAACAATTCTGAGAAGCTTGAGGCTCAAAGTTCCTAAAGACTTTAGGACTGGACTTAGAGCACACCATTTAAGAGCACTTCTTAAGTTTTTTTTATAAAACTTGTGTGTTGAAGTTCAAATTCAATGGGTGCCAGCTTGTGCCAGGTAGTTGAAACTGAACCCTGGTTGGCCAAATGTGGACATGCAAATCCAGTGAAAACCAGGACCAATCAGAGAGTAGTGGCAGGTGGCAGGTGCAAGGTAGGGAGGTGTTGGGGAACACTGAGCTCAACAGATTGCTAACACGTGCAGTTCTATCTCTGCAGACAATTGTTCAAATATATTAGCAGTTTCCATGGTCCTTGCAGATTACCTGCTAAATCCCTTCCTCATTTAGCAAGGTTTTGATTGCTTGCTTTTTTCTGTGTGTGCTACACCAAAAACAGTTGTCTGCTCTCCACTCTGAGGTCTTGAGCCTGTCATTAGAAGACTGTTAGAAAATTCTGGTATCATACTCTATGTCCCCATTTCTTTTCCTCCCTTCCTCTTTCAAAGTTCCTTCTGTGCATATGCCATTTAATATTTCAGTTATAACCTCTCAATTACATAGTAGCATTTAAGTAGCTTCAATTTAGTGAATACATTATAAATTCCTTCTACTATTTCATCCCATTGACAAGTTTGTACACTGTCATGATCTCTTCTATCCCGTTATTAAGTTAAATTTAAAATCATGGCACTAAGACTCCATTAAGTCACCAGGAACCCTGTGGTAAGCATCCTGTTTCAGTGAAAACATCAACTGAAAGACTGTGATATCCTGAGAGGAAAGAAACAAAAATAAAGTAAAAAAAAGTGCTGGTATCTGATTGTGTGAATCTTTAAACAACCCTCCTATCGCCAATGATTTTAGAACTATATTCTGTGGCAGGAGACATTCATATTGGTTTCTAGAAGCATGAAAACCTGCCACACTTTGCAAAATCTTTATGTTTTGTGCATTTCCTTTAATTTTGCCATTAGAAAAAGTATGAATATTAGTAGATTTTCTATAATAATTTTTCATAGTGATTAAAAGAATGATTGTATATTAATGTATATGTGATTGGTATGAAGACAGTAAAACTAAATCATGCAATTGTTAGCTATTGCTCTCAAGTACTGAATCTCCCAAGAATAGTGATTCATGATGTATAGCTTTGCTTCTACTAGTCTCTATTTTAAAAAAAAGGTACAAAATCAGTTTCCAACGGAGATGTAAGTTGTTGTTTTCTGTTTTTTGTTTGTTGGCTTAAATATAAACTCTGGAACAATAGACATAAGAGGGATGCGTTGATGAGAAGGCTCAGTGGGTAAAGGTTGTTACTGCTAAGCCTGCCAATGTGAGTTCTGTCTACAGCATCCACATTGTGGAAAGAGAGACTCAACTCCTGCAAGTTGTCTTCTGAATCTCTACATGTATACTGTGAACACACACACACACACACACACACACACACACACACACACACACACACAGTAACAAAATAAATTTAAACAAAAACAAAACTCACCACAAAATATGGGTGGGAGGAATTGCTGATGAAGAGTTGCAGTTATTAACCAAGAAAACTAAATGTAAAAGAAGAAGATAATTCTGATATTACTGACCATTAGACTTGACTCCTGGCAAATAAGTATTATGTGTGTTTTTGGCTTTTTAAATATACATTTTGCTTTTAGTCCACTAATCTTGGTCATTACTTTCAGAAACAAAATGGTTAAATCAGTCAGATTTTTTTAGAGGATTGGTAATTATTATTTATAAGAGCAAATCTCAGCTGTCATCACTCATCTCATTTGCTACTGTGAATACTGTGTCTAAAAAGGATAGAAAAACCAAATACAAAAGCTGTCTTTTGCCTAATAGTCACTCCCTTTCTCAGTGTCTTAGGAACTGTGTGAAGACCTATGAAAACACAGGACATAAGTCTCTATTCTTTATTTCCTGTACAAGAGATTCCATGTATTGAAAGTCTGAATGTCTGGTGATTTCCTTTATGTTTTTCAGGGATTAGAGTCAGCCTGAACAAAAAGTAGTACATGATGTCTGACTAACAGGAACAGTTTTCTTACTTTATGTAAATTTGTTTATAATTATGTGTGCCTATGTGGGGATTATGCATATGTGTGTGGGTTCACGTAGCATCCATAAGAGGGCATCAGAGCTCTTGGAACTGGAGTTACAGGTTTTGAGCCACTGGTCATTGACTCTGGAAACCAAATTTGGTTCTTCTGCAAGAGGAACAAAGATTCTTAACAGTAGAGCAATGTCTGTGCACTCCCCGTCCTCATAGGTGTTTTATATACTGAATTAAAAGCTTTACTTCCTCTTCCTCATTGCTGGATATTAAAAGAAGCTGCATCTTCTTGGTCCTCTATTCTAATTTTGTTGCTAAGTTTTCTTTTTTGCCTAAGAGCACTTTTTTACCGTTTTTGTTCCTCTTAGAGCCAGCTTTGGCAGATGTTTAAGTGCATGTGCCAGCCAGTGTGAACGTCCCTTCATTGCTGAACATAATTGTCCTAAACCTCCAGTTTAATTTTCTACTTTTCTCCCTTAGCTCTACAGTTAGCTATTTTCACCAACTTTCAGCTTAATTTTCTCATTTTAGTTGAAGCTTACAGCCCTATAGTCAGCTACTCAGAGGCATCCATTCTAAAATAACCTTTTAAAAGAAATTTGCAAAAGTGGATGCAGATGTTGAAGAAGACATAGCCCAGGCATCAAATTTTTCTGTAACTCATTGATAAACTTTAAATATGTTTAATGTGTCATATACTAAAAATGAACCAAGATGTTTAAATTTCTTATACAGAAACATGATACAGAAACAACTCTATTATTAGGTGGTGTGAATGGCAGAAGTGTGGATATTATTTAAAATAACACTTTCTATTCTTAAATATGTTACTTAATCCAAATCTTACTTTAATTTTTTTCACCTCTTAGAGTTCAATTATGACAGTTTTATTAGTTAAATAAGAGAGCATAGAATTATTTGAAAGACAGTAGGAAGGGAGGTGCAAGAGGATTGGGAGGAAAGGGAAGATAGAAATATGATACAATTATAATCTCAAAAATAAAATGCAAAATTTTCTGACATAAGGAAAAGTGTTTAAATTTCTTGATATAGGTCAAAATTGTTAGTGTTATTTTTCAGTAGAAGATAAGAAAATTGAATAGTGAAGCTTGAATTACAATAAAGAAAATCTTCTTGTAAATAAATAGAGGGTATATGTCTTTTACAAAAGCACACACACATAAAAATTGGTATTAACGTTAATAGCAATAGAACTTACCTAGAAAATACCAGGGAACACTTGAGCTCAAGACAGGAAGAATGGATTTTGTGAACCAAAGCAATGAATGATAGCACCCTGTTTAATTGAACTTTATTGACACCCCAACACATTCTACAAAAATATCAAAATTTCCATTCAAGGACAAATTATTGTGTGCCTAGTGAACAAAGCAAAATGAAAATGACATAAAATTGACACAAACCACCTGTATTGTCCTTTGCCTTTGCCTTTTCTCTTCTTTCTTTTTCTTTTTTGTTTTTGCTTTTTATTTGTTTGGTGTTTTTTTTTCTTTTTCTTTTGCGTTATTTGGCTTCTTCAACTATGTTCTCAGCTATTTGTTTTTTTAGCATATATTCATTCTTTCACTTCAAAATGTTCTAAAGAATGGGCTGATTCAATCAGGTAGGGATTTATTATAAGTGAATTAACTGCATTAACTGACAAGCTAATGCTATATGTAATGAGTTCTCTATGGAGGAGCTGTCTTCTTGGTGACTCTGTCCTTTGCTGACTAAGTAAGTAAAAAGAAATGTAAACTTTATACTTGTTATCCTCTGAGTATCTAGCATCCTCTTCTTTTCCTTGGCCTTTCACAGAATAAAATTGATTTCAGAAGTTATGGTCTTGTAAGTTTTAATTGATATAGGGATTAGGTGTCTTGCTAAAGGACTCTCTACCTAGCTCTATATATCAAAACGTTTTCCTCCATTTTCAGTACAAACCTTATATAACTATTTTGCATTTTACATTTGAGTCCATAACTCATTTTGAAACAGTCTTTTTTTCCCCTTTCTCCCACGAGAATTTGCACTGATGCCCACTTTGCATATTTCCTCAGTTGACTTTACCTACATCTTTGTCATGTTGACTGAGATGCTGTACTCTGAGCCCTTGATCTGCTATAAGACTCATTGGCTAATATCAGCCATTGTCACATATCTCCATTGTTATCACTAAATCACAGGTTTTGAAATCGAGTGTGCTGTTTCCTCCAACTTAATCTTCATGTTGTCAACTGAATTAGCTTTGCTTTTTTGTATGAGATTTTGTAAAATCTTTTCCATATTTACAAGTCTCTTTGTTAGGAAACAGATAGTGAGTGCATAAAACTCATAACATAATTCAGTGAAAATTGACATAAATACATTGAGTCATTTCAGCCTTCAATACAATGGATCATCGATTTTGCTTTCATTTACTTTCTAAAATATGTTTAGTTTTCAGCAAGTATGTTCTATTCAATTTTTTCAAGACTCACACTTATGTATTTAATTTTTTGAGCAATTAGATTTGGTTTGCAATCTAACTTCAGTATAAATAATTTAATTGGTGATAGAAATAATTTATGTTTTAAAAATGCCTGTCTTAATAGCCAGTGTTAGGAGATTATTTTGCAGATTTTTTATATTTTAAATTTCTACGTAGTCAGTTATGTTATTTACAAAAAAAGCATTTAAAATTATTTCTTTTATTTTGGGGTATTATAATTCTATAATTATCTCCTTCCCTTTTCTCCCTTCAACCCTTTCCATATACCTACCTTTCATTCTTTCAAAATTATGACCTCTATTTATTTTCAATAATTGTAGTTACACACACACACACACACACACACACACACACACACACACACACAATTTTACCTTTCTGTGAATTATATGCTTTATTACTATATTGTAGTGCTAAATCTTCAGATTTTATGCTGGACTGTTGTAGGATATTTTATCATTGTGTGAAGTTGTATCTCTGTTTCTCCTCCACATGTATACTATATCTTCTGATTGGTTTAATAAAGAGCTGAGGGGTCAATAGTGTGAGTGTGTGCATTTCCAGTGTAAATAAGATTCTGTCTTCTAATTTTAATAAGATTGCTTTTTGTTGTTTTCATTTTTCAGAACTTTGAGTGTTATGTTACTGTAAGTTAGTTCTGTGGATTTAGACTTGCAGGTTTTGAGTCTCTGGAAGAGGGATATTTATTGTTTACATTGCTTTTATTTTAACTTTCAGGTTTTCTTCTGAGATATGTATGAGTGTTGATCACCTTCATCCTACTTCACCCATTCTGAGTGGTGACAGCACAAATGTGAGTAATTTTATACATATTCTTTTTCTTCTCTGCCTGACAGTCTTACCTTTGTTTTGTTGTTTGGTTTTCCTGATAAGTTGTTCAGAATATGCACATTCATTTCCAACAGTTGAGTTTACTTATTCTTTCCTTTGGTCTTATATTACTGTTAATCTATCTATTATTTTCTTTTATTATGTTTAATTTTATTTATAGAATTTGCACTTTAGAAATTCACTGTTTTGCAATGACTTGTGTTTATTTCAAAAAATTATCATACTATTTTCTTAAGTACTCTTTTTGGCTTTTTTTGAAAACTGTTGCCTGGGAATTCTTACATGATATTACCTCAATACTAACATTTTTCATACAATTAAAGTGACAATGATTTTTATTATAAGTATTTTATTTATTATTATTAAAACCTAGCTAATTTTAAAATAAGCTTTGAATGTCTTTTAAGCATATTCCCTTCAGTTCTTTACACACAGGGCTAATAGGAAAAAAATATTGCATTCTTTGCCATTATAGCTATTGAAAGAGATCTACAACCTCAGATTCTCTGTAGACTCCATTGACAACTGAAGGATAGGGACGGGTTTCCAGAGGGGTTCCCATTACTACACTCTGTGTGACCTCTGCTGACCCACTGACATTTAGCTTCCCTAGGGTGTCAAGTTCAGGAAAAGGCACATGCTTTTTTTTTTTTTAATTGATCTATTTTACATTCCAATCAAAGTTTTCCCTGCCACTCCTCCTCTTCCCCTCCTCAACTCTCCCTCCAGCCACTCCTTTCAAAGCTCATGCAAACTTATAAACTATGGACTAGTAGCTATGTAGCGTCCATGGGACCTAGCTAGGCCCACTGTATTTGGGTGACAGTTGTATAGCTTGGTCCATCTGAGAGACCACTGACTGTAGGACCAGGATATGTCTTGGTACATGAGCTAGATTGTAGGAGTTCATTCCTTATGGTGAGATGCCTTGATGCAGGGAGGGGGCTTGGTCTTGCCTCAACATAGTGAGCCAGGTTTTGTTGATTCCCTAGGGCATGTGCTGTTTATGTGTTTTTCAATGCTGTTAGTTCTGAACAGTCTCAAATCAGTCAAAATTATATTACACATAAATGGAGGCATGGCAATACCTAGGGAGATTGAGGCTCCTCCTCAGTTTTGCTGTCATGAATGTGATTGGGCTGTAGGTTTTTTATTCTCTTTCAGCCTCTTATTATAACAGCTTAATATCTAGTATGTCTGAAGTCTTTTTCTACTTGCCTTCTTCCTAAGGTAAAACATTTGGCTAAACATTCATTAAATCATAGAGATTCAATACATTTATCCTTCTCATATAGAGATAACTATAATGTAATAGAAAGAACAAGGAGTTTAAAGGATAAACTTCTATCTATATGATAATAACTATACTATGTGTAAAGACAATGGAATTTGATACTACTAAAATGTTGTTGGCTGGTGAGATGGCTACCAAGCCTGTTACCCTGAGTTTGGCCCTCCTCCCTCCCTACCTCCTTCATTTGTTCCTTCATTCCTTCCTTCCTCCATCCCTCCCCTCCCTTTCTCCCTTTTTCAATCCCTCCTTCCTCCCCTCTCTCTTTCCCTACTTCCTTCAGTCTTTCCCATCTTTTATTACTGAGAATGTACACATTGGGTTTCATCACTACATCTTTATGTATCACCCCTTGTCCTCCACTCCCATGGTACACCCCACATTTTTTTATATCTCCAGAGAAGAGAGGGCTGTCAGGGAGGGACACTGAGGGAGCTAAGTTGAGAACAAAGCCATTGTAAGCTACAAGTCTATGGAGAAAATTCTGTTTGGCTAACGGAGTGAATACTTTTAGATTTCCTACCATCTGGTTAACTTAATTGTGAAACTGTTTAATTCTATGGATGCAATGTGATGTTCACTGGGCATTACTGTTTTATTCCCTGATCTTTGGGGGTTCCTGGAATCTACAAATGAGAGAGACCAATGAATGTACTTGTTACTTATGAACTCCATTGTTCATGTGAGACTCTTGTTTTACCACCAATGCTTTGAAAATTAATGGACACTATTCTTGTAAATTTATATAAGCAAGAGCCCATCTCCTTTAGCAGTAAGACATGATACCCAGTTATTAAATGTACTTTCTGTTGCAAATAAATATTGTGTACATGACAGCATTTGGTAAACATGACTATTCCAATACTTTAAAACTATGACTTTTAGGGCTTGAATTTGTGTTGATGCTTAACTAATATCAAGTTTTTAGATGTTAATGTGTTTAATATACTGGGTAAAATTTCTCTTTCTGACCCTGAGGTTAGCAGGGATATAGTCACAGATTTGATGGAATAGAAAATTTCCTCAACAGGAACCTTGTGCTGAGGTTAGGTCTTCTTTGTGGAATGTAAGAAATAAACTGAAAACAAATTAAAATATTTTGTTAGTTGAATGCATGCACTTGTTGCAATTCTCCTTGACCTTTATTGAATTGCAGTTCTCAGTTGACTAGCTCTCACTTGTGAGTAAGAAGCTTTTTGAAATGCAAAGTTTCAATATTGACAAGTACCTTTAATTCTTCTTGTTTCATATTGACAATTTGGAAAGTAAATGACAAGAATTTTGTGTGCTGTATTCACATTTATTTGAATATAATGGCTGTATTTATAAATAATAGTTCAGCCTTTCCAATTGCATTCATGTAGAAATCTGTTTACCAATGAACAGCCTCAAAAGAATGATACATAGCTGATTGAGAAGTTGGCTAGATAAAATTAATTTGACAGGTGTCCACACCACTGGAGGATACAGGTGTTGCTATTGATAATATCTTTTTAATTGCTGGATTAACCTTGTATTTCAGTTTTGTTATTTTTGAATTGTCAAATCCATAAAGCTTTGTCTTTGTTACTCATTGTTAAACTGCCTCCTGCACAGTTTTTGTAGAAGCCAAAACTATTGATGTGAATCAAAGTTGTTGATAACTGCCAGAATGAATCCTCTTTTGCATGGCTGTAATTTAGATAGTGTGGAAGAGAAAAGAAAGAGGTCTTAAAAGAGGATGTTGTAGAAATGCTGAGAATAGATGCTGGTACCATCCTTTTATACCTTATTTGATTATTTTTAGTCTCAACCTATTTGCTAATAAATGATGATAAAAAATGATAAATGTTGCAACACAAAATAGTTTGTAATCTCATATAAATATGTATTAACATTAAAGGGAAATAAATGTGGAATTTGATGTTTTCTATAGAGTTCAAGAGTTAAGGAAAAAGAAGACTTTTGGTTTTTTTTTTTTTTTTTTTTTTTTATGAAACCAGAGATATCTGTACACTGGAAAATATAACCTGCACTATAGTAAATGTTCTTCAATCCTTTAAGTAATGAGATTTCTGTGATGTTAAGCTCATTGCTGAAGAGCTACACTAGGGATCACTTCTACTGAAGGGAGAAGATGGATCTATTAAAAAATGAAACTATTAGATGATTTGGATGTACACGGAATTGTCAGCTATTGTAAAACCAACTTTAAATGCACAGAATATGGATTTCAGAAACAAAATGCCTATCTAATTTTAGAAAGTGGGTGCTATCATAAAATTACTGTGTTTTATTAGAGCATCATTCCTACTCTGAATAAAATAGACATGCAAAACAATCTTTACTGCTTTCACTGTAATATTCTCTAAATATTTTCGTCACTGAATGTTTATTTTTAAGGTTATATTAATTTCTATGATTTGTGGTGCTGCTTTTATTCATTTCTTGAAAATGAACATTGTTATGCTACTTAATAACATTCTTTATGATTATAATATTAATTAGTAAGACTCTTTATTTGTGAGTTACAAATGCCCTGGTTGCCTTTGAATGTATTATTGCTCTGTAAATTTACATATTGATTTAGTTAAGCCTATATTTGAATTAGATATGCTATTTTCATATGATGTCTAGTTAAATGTGTAAGTGAAAACTTTAAAAATTTCTGTTGTTGCAACAAGACTGATTCTAAGTACTAGTTTTTCCTTATATTTAACTTCAAATCAAATTCCTCAAAAAATACAAAAAACAAATGGTTTTGTAGCCAAAAGTTCTAAATTTAAATTAGGAAAATCTTTTAAGAGTTATCTTATTTAGGCTTTCTACACCATGACCATGGCAACTCTTATAAATGAAAATAGTACATTGGTATGGCTCACTTATAGTTTCAGAGGTTTGGTCCATTATCATCATGGCAGGGAGAATGGGTTCATCCAGGCAGACATGGTCTGGGAGACCTATATCTTGCAGGAAACAGGAAGTCTGCTGAGACACTGAAACACTGGGCAGTATCTTTAGAATAGGAAACCTCAAAGCTCACCCCCACATTGACACACTTCCTCTAAAAAGGCCCTACCCACCTTTTAATAGTGCTACTCGCTGTGAACTTGTGACATCCAGTGACATTCAAACTATCACAGGAGTATAGATTTTCTTGCTTCCTTAAGGCAATGATTTAAACTGATGTGCTGCTGTCACAATTTCCTGAAAAGTGTTTTGTTTTCTTCATGATTTTCTTATGGAGTGTATGCATTTTCATATTTAAACACTTTTTGGTATTTTAAAATAAACATATTGAGTGTGGACATGCAGTTTTCATCTGATTTGGGCATATAGTTTAGTTAATTTTCACTGGACTTAAGATTCTTCAGACTAAATCATATGTGCCTATCTTCATATTATTCCCCAAATCTCACACATATAGCTTTGACTGTGCCATGAACTAAAATAACTCAGAGTTCACTGTACCAATCATGTTTAATAAATCATAGTTCAATAAATCATGTTTAAATGAGTCAAGAAATAATGATGTTTCTAAGGTGGAAATTGAATTGCTCTAATCTATAGAAACATTGATAGAAAAATTTCACTAGTTTTCAGTGAAGACAGAATCCTTATCATTGAAAGGTAGTGATAACTGGATTAGGCACAAAACTGGGTGAATTTTTCCCTATGAAGTCACCAAGGCTTCTAAAACTTCAAACACTTATGTCTCATTTATAGATAAAGTACTTATGACAGACTGTGTGTTGTATTCAATATAGTAAGCAAAATTGATTTTGACAAGAAAATTACTATGCAAGGTGAAAAGATTTGCCATCATTTCGGAAGTGGGAAGAAAATTTCAAAAATTTGACAAGTGCCTCTAATATATAAGAAATGAACTGGGATAATCAGACCAGAAGATTGTGTGACATTCCTTTGCATACTCTTTGAGACTTGTTACAGCAGGTTCTTCCCGCCGGCTGCAGCGGGTCCTGCCGCCATGGTCCCGCCACCACGTGAGCCCCAAATAACACTCAGAGACCCTGTATTTGATACAATCCTGTTGGCCAGTTACCTTTATTGTTTATGGACTAGCTCTGTCTTAATTATTAACCCATTTCAACTTATCTAAGTATTTCCACGTGGTTATCTTATCTGGGAACCACAGCCGGCATCTTTTTTCTTTCAGGTCTACATCTCAACTCATCCCTACTACTTTCTCTTTTCTCCTCCTGGTCTCCTAGCCCCGCCTATCTTGTTTCCTATTGGCCAAAAGGGCTTTATTAATTAGTATGAGAAACATATATACAGAATAACATCTCCAATCATCTCCTCTTTTCTGTCTAAAATAAAAAGAAGGGTTTAAACCTTAACATAGTAAAATATATCATACAATAGTTATCAAATAAGAATTACAGTTAACAATATTTAGTCCATAAACATTTTGTAAGAATTAAAGAAAATATCATCTATCCTATATTTTTGAGTCTAAATTCCTATATGTAACTTATCTTTAATCTTAACAAAGGAAAACTATAACCTAACTACCTGTCTTCAACTCCATCAAAAACCATAGAAGGATAATATATAAACTCTAGAAATGACAGAGACAATTCATTGCCTGGTCAGTCACCCGAACTTCTTCTGTAATGTTCTATCTTCAGTCCATAGGCCATAGTGTGTCTCCACACTCCTCAACAAAGCAGGAAACTTTAAACTGTCTACCTGTAATGGCAGTTTGTCAGTCACTTTTCTCTATATCCTGTAGACTGTCTGGCTGTCTGGCAGCCTCTTCCATGAAGCAGGAATCCTGTAGCAATGTCCATCTTGAATCAGCAGTCACCTTTTTGTGGATCCTGCATGTCCAGTTTCTACAACATAAAGTCAAACAGTCTAGACAAGAGAAGTACCTTGCTCAAATGGCTAGTCTTGCCATATTAGAAGCAAACTCCATAATGTTTTTCTTCAATGTCCATCTTCCTTTCTGATGCAGGTGGTATTAGCAGGAACAGTTGTGCCTCACTGTCAAGAAAATCCCTAAACCATTTTAAATGCCATATTCTGTAGGTCTTTGAAAGGTTTGAAGAATTCCTATTCATCTCAAATACATCTCTGCATACCTAGAAATCCTAACTAACTTAACACCAAGTTTTAATTATCATAGGTAACTCTCTATTATCTGTACTAAATTATACATTACATTTTCCAATGAGCTATATAAACACAATACCTAAACAAGAGGAGAAATATACATATCACAAAATTGACCTTAAATTGTATCAATAAAAGAAAATCCATTTCAAAGCCAAAAATTCATATCTATACCATAATTCCCTTTTTACCTTTAAAAAGATTGCTTGTGGTCATTAACCATTTATAAACAAGCCAATTTAAATGAAAATAAACATTTACAAACAATATTTGGGAATTTGGGCATCGTTCTTTCCAAACTTCTTCCTGCTGGTAGAGGGCGCTCTCATGGGGGGTACAAAGAAGATGCAGAAATCTTGGCTGTAGTTTGCACAGCTTTGTCTCAACTGCTTTGAATGTTGGATCATCTGGGGCACTGTTTCAGGGGGTCTGGCTTGATCAAACCACATATGTCTGGAAGGAATCCACAGCTTTTCATTCTAACAAAATTAGAAATCCTTTTCCCCAGTAACTTGTCCTTAGGCTTAAATTTTGGAGTCAAAGCATTTTTAAAATCTATAAATTGGATTAATCCAGCAGCATTTCTTTTATCAGTAGTTATTTTCTCAGAAATCAAATAATTTAAAGACAACAGAAGCACGCATAGTATCCAAAATTTCTCTGTGCTTTCCATCTTTACGTGGCTTTTTTATTACTCTATTTATTCTACTTCTATTTTTACATATTTTGAGACAAGGTTTCTCTGTGTAACTTTTATCTGTCCTGGCATTCATTGCATACAAGATTTGCTTTGAAATCACAGAGATCTACTTGCCTCTGTCTGCTGAGTGCTTGGGATTAACGGTGTGCATCATTATACCCATTCATTCTACTTCCTTTTTTCTTTTTTAAATCATTGTATCCCCTTTCTTTTTCTCTCCCAAGCCAGCGTATTTTTTAAAACACAGTGTAAACCTTCATTGCAGCTCTTGTACATACCAATGAATTGTTAGCAGAGCTCTTTAAAAGCAAGGCAGCTTTTTTGCCACTTATGCTAATTTTGGAAATCTCCCTTAAACAGCAGTGCAACTCTCTGTCTATAGCAAAACAAATGCAACTGAGAAAATGCTGCTATCAAGAAGTGTTGCTAGTCTCTGTTCCCTTGTTTCTAAAAACTATTTTTTAAGCTTTTGTTAAGTTTTAAGTGAAAGTTCTCAATCCCACTTCTGATACCATTATGTTATGGCAGGATCTTCCCGCTGGCTGCAGCGGGTCCTGCCGCCATGGTCCTGCCACCACATGAGCCCCAAATAACAATCAGAGACTCTGTATTTGATACAATCCTGTTGGCCAGTTACCATTATTGTTTATGGGCTAGCTCTGTCTTAATTATTAACCCATTTCAACTTATCTACGTATTTCCACGTGGTTATCTTATCTGGGAGCCGCAGCCGGCATCTTCTTTCTTTCAGGTCTACATCTCAACTCATCCCTACTACTTCCTCTTTCCTCCTCCTGGTCTCCTAGCCCCGCCTATCTTGTTTCCTATTGGCCAAAAGGGCTTTATTAATTAGTATGAGAAACATATATACAGAATAGCATCTCCCATCAGGAACTGATGCGGACTCATGAAGTGTTACAGCAAATATGTGTGGGTGAATAATTTTTTCACAGAAAGAACAAGTCACCATTGAAAACTGCCTACCTAACTCACAAGAATGCAGACCCTTACACTTTAATATTAGGCTTGATCTGATATCCAAGGGATATATTTACGTGAAATTATATTTAAAAACTAAATTTAAAGGTTAACAATATGCAATATATATATATATATGGAAGTTAGAAATCTTAATCTTAGAGGAAACTATCTAGTTTCTAGTACTTTTTGTGGACACTTTTGCTTATAAAGACATCGTAATAGTAAATTAAAGCTATCTAAGGACTTCCTTGTCAAAGTTCTTTGGAATATGTATTCTATTTAATTTCAGCACTTTCCTATTAGTCATTTATCGTGGTTTAATAAGGAGAGAAAAAACTTACAACATAGCCAGATGAACACCTACAGATTCCTGCTCCCAAGGGTGCCTCCAGATGCTCTCCTGGTTCATGTCCTGCCAGCAAGATAGTGCTCCCAGACCTAGTTCCCCCAGGTCACATCCACTCCTGTCTTCCCTGCCCAATGGGCATGGTCAGTGCCACAAATGTGGACAAAGTAAATATCTCACCAGAGTCACTGATCATGAAACTTTTGTGATACAGTGATTAAGATTCATGTTCTGATGGCACAGAAAATAATAATAATAGTATTAATTATCTTGTTACACTACAAATAAGAAAGATATTTATTTGATTTCAATTTTGCTCAACATTTAGCATAATTTTGAAAGTTTAAATACTGTCATAAAATTTGAGGACCAAACACAAGACATAGGTTTTAAGCATTGCTAAACAATATCAGGAACATGAAAACCTTTGCAAGGTTATGTTTCCAAAACTACTCAGAAACCCCTTTACTCTGACATCTGTAATTACTCTCACAATTGAAAACAAAACCAAAAACAATAAAGAAAATTAACTAGTATTGTTGTGTGTAATGAGGTGGTTTCATTGTTTAAAATATGAGCAGTTAGTAAACACTTGCTGGAAGTTTCCTCTCCTCATATTCCTGAGACTCATTTAATGCAGAATTTGGCATTTTTCTGTTTACTGAAGTTTCACCTCTGTCTGGCCTCCAAAGAACAACTTAAATCCTTGCTTATATAACTGTGAGAATGGATAGTTATGTTGTCATGGGGTTGGCAATTTAAATTTAAAGTGCATTTGGCGCAAACTGATTTCACAGATACTGTCACTCTGATGTCCTGTCTACATGATGCATAGTGGAATGGAAAGTGATGGTGGCTCTTGTGGGATAGAATAGCTACTGAGAAATTTAGGCATGCAGACCCAAGGCATAGACACAGCAAGCCCCAGACTAAGTGCAGATTTATGCAATGATTTCAAATGTGAGTGCTAACTTGGATGGTCATGCTGTGCCTTTCCATCTATGGATGTTCCTAAAAAGATAAATGCAGATATTCCTTTAAAAATAATGCAGTACGTATATTAATAGAAATGGGTTAATATTTAAGTCAGAGCTAGCCAGTAAGAAACAAGTAACTGGCCAACAGCATTTATATATATAAATATATAAATTTATATATTTACATAATTATAAATATATATTTATACGCTTAATAAATATTATGTATATTTATATATAATATTTATATATTAAATATAAATATATGTTTATATAATATTTACATATATAAATTTATATATATATATAATACAGAGACTCTGTGTGTTACTAAGGGCTGGCATGGCAGTGGGACAAGACCGGCAGGAAAAAACCTGCTGGTAATGTATGGTGCCTTAACGTGGCTAGTAAGAATTTCCACTTAAAATTTAACAAAAGCTTGAAAAAAAGTTTTAGAAACAAACAAACAAACAACAACAACAACAACAACAAAAAAAACAGAGACAAGCAAGGCTCTTGGGAACATCAGTTTTCTCAGTTGGGTTCTGCTTTGCTAGAGACAAGCCGCTATTTGCATGGTGCCTTTAAGGAAGGTTTTCTGACTCAGCATAAGCGGCAAAAAACTGAATGGCTTTTAAGAAGCACTGCTAACGATTTATTGGTGTGTATCAGAGCTGGCAATTGCAGTGACTACATCTCCAAGCTGGCAGCATGTTGCTGGATGGTAGTATAGACCAAAGAATGAGCAAAGTTCTCAGTGCTGGTGGTAAAATAGTCACTGCCATCTTGGATAGACCGCAGCTAAAAATAAACTGTGGCTTTCATTTTAGCAATGTTGTTTATCAGATAAAAGACTTGTGCCCCCCCACCCAAATAAAAGATTTGCAGTAAAGACAGATTCAGATGAAGAAAACCTCAAAACTTCTAAAGGTTTACAGTGTGTTTAAAATATACATAGGCTTGGGAGAGAAAGTGAAACAGGATACAATGGTTTAAAAAAGAAAAAAGTAGAGTAACTAGGTGTGGTTTTAGATTTTAGACTCACAAAAATAGGATAGATGATAGAATATTTTCTTTAAGTCTTTCTAAAAGTTAATAGACTAAATATTGTTAACTGTGACTCTTATTTGATAACTGTTGTGTGATATACTTTGCTATGTTAAGGTTGAAACCCTTTTTATTTTAGACAGAAAAGAGGAGATGATAGGAGATGTCATTCTGTAATCCCAGCATTCAGGAAATAGAGGCAAACAGATCTCTGTGATTTCAAAGTAAACCTGGTATGCAGAGTAAATTCCAAGGCAGATAAAAGTTACATACAGAAAACTTGTCTCAAAATATAAAAAAAAAATAAAAGTAAAAAAAAAAAAGAGTAATAAAAAGCCTCGTAAAGATGAAAAGCACAAAGAATTGTATGCTGTTCTGTTATCTTTAAATTCTTTGATTGCTGAGGACATAACAACTACTGATAAAAGAAATGCTGCTGGATTAATCCAATTTATAGATTTTAAAAATGCTTTGACTCCAAAATTTAAGTCCAAGGACAAGTTACTGGGGAAAAGGATTTCTGATTTTGTTTCCACAGAAAATGAAAACCTGTGGATTCCTTCCAGACTAATGTGGTTTGATCAAGCCAGTCCCCCTGAAACAGTGTCCCAGGTGATACAACATTCAAAACAGTTGGGACAAAGCAGCCTTGCAGACTACATCCAAGATTCCTGTGTCTTCTTAGGATCCTCCATGACAGCGCCACCTACCAGCAAAGAGCAGTTTGGAAAGAACAACAACAAAATTCCCAAATATTATTTATAATTGTTTGTTTTCATTTAAATGGACTTGGATATAAATAGTTAATGGTCACAACCAATTCTTTGTAAAGGTAAAAATGGGATTATGGTATAAATATGAATACTTTGTTTTAGAATAAATTTTCATTTATTGATACAATTTAAGGTCAATTTTGTGATATGTATATTTATCCTCTTGTTTAGGTATTGTTTTTATACCTAAACTCAGTTATAAATGTAATGTATAATTTAGCACAGATTATATATAGTTACCTTTGATAGTGAAAACTTAAGTTAGGATTTCTAGATATACAGAGATGTATTTGAGATGAATATGCTTTCTTCAAACCTTTTAAAGACTACAGAATATGGCATTTAAAATGCTTTAGGGATTTTCTTGACAGTGAGACATAACTGCTCCTGGCAATGACACCTGCATCAGAAAGGAATATAGACATAGAAGAAACACATGATGAAGTTTGCTTTCAATATGGCAAGACTAGCAATATGGCCAAGATAATGCTCATATCTGGACTGTTTGACTTTATGCTGTATAAACTGGACATGAATAACCCACAGGAAAGTGACTGCTGATACAAGATGAATATTTGCTACAGGATTCATGCTTCGTGGAAGAGTCTGCCAGACATTCTGTAGGACACAGAGAAAAGTGACTGACAAACTGCCAATACAGGTGGACGGTTCAAAGTTACCTGCTTTGCTGATGATTCTGCCAGACACATTATGGCCTGTAGGCTGAAGATGAAACATTACTGGTGACTGACCAGGCAGTGAGTTGTCTCTGTCATTTCTAGAGTGTATATATTATCCTTCTGTGATCTTTGAGGGAGTTGAAGAAAAATAGTTATCGCTTTCCTTAATTAGGATTAAAGATAAATTACATATAAGATTTTAGACTCACAAAAATAGGTTAGATGATAGAATATTTTCTTTAAGTCTTTCTAAAAGTTAATGGACTAGATATTCTTAACTGTGTTTCTTATTTGATAACTGTTGTGGAATATACTTTGCTATGTTAAGGTTGAAACCATTTTTATTTTAGACAGAAAAGAGGAGATGATGGGAGATGTAATTCTGTAAATATGTTTCTTGTCTTGGTTAAAGAACAAAATACTGTTGGCCAATAAGAAAGCAAGATAGGCGGGACTAGGAGACTAGGAGAAAAGAGGAAGTAGTTGGCAGGGTCAACCTGGAGAGACTGGAGAGAGCAGAACACCAGCCCTCTCTCCAGTAAGGTGAGACCACGTGGAAGTACTTAGATTAATAGAAATGGGTTAATATTTAAGACAGAGCTATCTTGTAAGAAACAAATAACTGGTCAACAGCATTTATATATAATACAGAGTCTTTGTGTGTTTTTGGGGGCTTGCGTGAAGGTGGGAAAAGACTGGCAGAGAAAAACCTGCTGGTAACACACAGATCTTACCGATTAATACTGCTTATTGTTTTCTTAATTAATGTTTTCATACTGTTCCTTATGGTTTTAATTTGTTTTTTATTTTGTTATTATATATTTTATAACCAGTCAGTTATATTTATGAATATTATTTAGATACTTTCAATTCTTATACTTGCCTATCACCTTTTTTTTTTCAAGACCATGTTTCTTTGTGTAGCCTTGGCTGTCCTAGAATTCATTCTTTAGATGACGCTGGCTTGGAACTCTAAGATCTTGTGGGTGGAGAGTTGGAATTAAAGAAGTGTACCATTATGTTCTGCTCCATTTTTTTTCCTCATCTTGTACCTGTAATAGTTTTCCTGTACTAAAGGGTTACCATGTAATGCTGTTGCAAGAACAGGATTGCAAGCTGTGAGTTGTAGTAAGTAGAAAATCAGTGAAATTTATGACTCAAATCCATATGATTTACAAGACTTAAAAAGGTTTTTAAATATGAACATGTTTTAGGAGAAGGCATGCCCTGTTTTAGAACAATGACATATGAAAATAAAGAAAATATGAAAAGTAAGAAGGCAGAGAAAATAGAGAAATAGAAAGTAAATAAGAAAATTGTAAAGATGAAATAACAGATAATATTAGGGGAATTTGGGAGTTTTCTCTTAGAGATGAGGCTGACAGCATTATTCATTTTACAATAAGGGGAAGTACAATGGTTAATGAGGACATGCTCCAGCTGTAATCAGCATTATCCTTTACACAGAAAGGGAAAGTGCAAAGGTTACTGAGGACATGCTCAAGCTGTCCTCTCAGTACAGCTTTTACTCTTACAAAAAAAAAAAAAAAGCAATTGCTTAATCATTCTATTACAACTGCTGCATGGAACAGTTACAGGAGATAGCATTTAGAAGATATGAAAACAAGAGTTCCACAGCCTTCCTTCTCTTTAAGGGTTCACAGAAATTGCAGGTAACACAAAAAGAGGAGACCCATTCCAATCAATGGCTAGCTATTTTGGGAACAGAAAAGATTTCTACTGGCTCCTTAACTGTAATTCCACTAGATTTCCTGTATGGAGCCAAAGAAATTAGTGATGTCAACTACACAGGGAAATAGTGTACATTAGTATGGGAAGACAGGGACATTCTCTCTAGCCCCTCAATGGGTGGGGCTTACCCTGTCTGGGAAAGGCCTTTTCTTACTTGTTGACTCTAGAGTAAATGTAAGGAGCACATTAAGTCTTTGAGACTGCTTAAAACAATAGAAGAAAATGCTTGTGAAATATGTTCTCCCAGGTCCAGAATGGAGTACAGCCCTTCTGAGATTAGTGAGACAATGTGAGGGTCTGCCTCCTTCGAAGACACACCCAATGTCCTAGACAGTGGGTGAGGCAATAAGAGGAAGACATTTCCGATTGAGTGAGCAGAAACCAATGCTGTTTGTATTGGTTAAAACACTGAGAGGAACTTTCTTTTTGAGAATGACACACCCAGACCAGGTTTAGGTAATGAGAGGACCCCTTCCCTACTCAGATAGGAACACTCACAGGTTTTGCTTAGTGTCAGTGGTAGGCCATTGCCTTGTAATGTATTCTCTGAACACTGTTCTTATACAGCAGGTCCAACAGGTTCTTTTTTGATGGGGTGGAGTCCTGAAGATGGTACTGGTGTCTGACTTTGTCATATCTCTCCCTTGATGCTTCATGATAACACATTCCTACAACTTCTCACACTGACTTTCTACTATGTTTTGGCACTGCACACTGGTTTAAAGAAATGCCTCTGTTGGTATTTATTCATTGCATTATTCTTTGTTTCTATTTTTGGAAGATTACCTGAAATTATTTTAATACAATCATCTTCAGAGTATTGAGAGTTCAATTATATGCACACTCTTTTCCTTTCTTTGGTGTATGCATTTGTGAGTGTGGGAACTGGAGGTCAGTCTTAGGTATCTTTTATTAAGCACCATCTACGTGTGAGCTGGACAATGTCTCTCACTGGTTGGAACTCACTAAGAAGACTAAGTGGATTAGTATACATTTTTTCACCCTTGGAATTTTGTATGTGAGTACTGGCTATCAAGTGCAGGCTGGGATTTTTGTTTTAAGTAAACATCTTATTTACTTAGCTATATTCCTAGTACCCACATTTCATTTCCTATAGTTACAAATATTCTTGCAATTATAGGTTTTCCCCTTTCCAAGATGATTATTGTCACCTCGCTCTATTAGATTATTTTCCTATATTCTGTTATTTTTTTTCATTTAGCATATGTGGAAAGTTATTTACTTGTAAAATAGAAAAGGAGACCAAAGCACAGTCTTGAAGGTGCTTGGTTCTTTATAATAATAATCTAGTGTAGTTTTGGGGTTAAACATTTTCATAAAACAAAGAACAAACAAAAAAAATAAAGAACTTAAAATTCTCATAAGATTCAGATCAAATCTAATGTGTTCTCCAAACCCAAAGAGAAATCTCTTTAAATACAGTATCTCTAGAATTCCTCTGGAAGAAAACTTCATCTTTTCTAAAATTATGTGTGTATGTGTGTGTGTGTGTGTGTGTGTGTGTGTGTGTTGTGTGTGTGTGTGTGTGTGTGTGTGTGTGTGTGTGTTTCTGTGTGTATCTGTGTACAGCTTTTGCTCAGTACCTGCAGAGATCAGAGAGGAGCATTAGATCCCCTGCAACTGGAATTGGCAGCTAATTGTGACCTACCCCATGTGGGTGCTGGGAAAAGAATAAGATCATCTGCAAATGCTTAAGTGTTCTTAACTTCAATTAACTGTATGTGATGCTATCTTGGGATCTCTTATGATCATTTATATCTTGTCTATGAAGTACATCAACTTTTCTAAGAACAGCATCTTGACAACTTACCTCCAAACCCTAAGAATGTATTTGCATATGGAGGGTGGATCATTTTAGAGCGTAATTAGGGTCATTAGGTTGTGACCTACTTCAACATGAGAGGTATTCTTATTAAAAGTGGATGCACATACACAATGATCCACATGGAGGGCACTATATGAGACGGCTATGAACAAACCAAAGAGAGAACATCAGAAAAAAAAATAAACCCTGCTGATACCTTGATTTCAATTTTGCAGAATGGAGTAACAATAGCTTCCCACTGCTTAAGCCACTCTTCCTTTGCTATCTTGTTTCACTCGTTACTTTATTTCTCTATATTCCACCCTGATAGTATCCTGCAGGGAATAGGATGACAGAAAAATGTAAATTTACTTATACTGGTAATTGCTAGAAAACATGTACAAATGTCCATTTGTACATAAAAATTACACTTACCTATTAATTTTTTCTTAGGATATTTTAAATTTTGAAATAACTTTAAATTCATCTAACCATTCTGCCCCAGTTGAGTTTCTTATATATTTTATTTCACAAAATGACAGCAATAATTTAGCTAATATTTTTGTTTATTCTTTTCATTAATGATCCAGAGACTAGTAAATCAATTCCATATGGAATCCATAATTAGGAAGTGTCTCAGAAATGTTATTAATGGCTAAGTACATGGTCTCCTCGGGAGAACTTTAAATGATGAACACCTGTCTCATCATTAAAGTAACAGATTCTCATTATAATGGGTATCAGCAAATGATAGTTGGTGACATTCTTATTGTACCACTGAAGTGGTGGGAATACTAACATAATGAGTAATTGATAATCTACTTTGTCTAAAGCTTCTTGCTCTTAATAGAACAACAATATAGAATACACAAAATTATTATTTATCTTGAATATTGAAATTCTTTGTCAATAACAAGATTGATACATTCCATAAATATGTACTCAGTTATTAACAGCTACATCTATACATCTATAACTACAAAAAAACTGGCAACATCAACAACACAAAGTATGGCGTGCATCTACAAACATTAACTTAGTTTGTCATAGGAGTGAAAGCAGATATAATAAGGACTGCTATTGATACAAAAAACCACTTTATCCCAGGGTTCTCTTTATGCCCATCCATTGTCTCAGTGCTGAATCAGACTAATATGGACATTGTGTAATTCCTCCCCTCACATGTAATAATATTTTCCTCTACAGGTACATCTTTATGTGTGTATTAAGTATTTATATTCAGGAAGTATTCACTAATGATAGAGTAATAAATGTCAAGAAAACCCTTCTTGTCTGTTAGCCCATACTAAGATAATATCTTAGGGCAAGAAAGACAAGACTAAGACATGATTATAATATATTTTACTTGCATTTGCTATCCTCCTGTTTCTTGCTTACTCATCAGTTCTTCTAATGGAACTTTTGTTGTCCCATGGTCAGAATGGCCATAGGATTAGAGAACCTCTCTCACTCCCAAGCCCCAACAAGAGCCTCTTGTGGATATGTCATAATCTAGACTCAGTGTGGGAGTTTCTTGCCGTATGCAGTCATTTATGTTTAAATAATCTCCACTAGTATTTATATGAGGGCCTAGGAATATGGCTCAACACATACAGTGATTTCTGCGCAAAAGTGATGACAGACTTCAGATCTCCTCAATACTCAGCAAACTAAGCTAGTTTGTCATGGCAGTCTGCTTGCAATCCTAGAACTCAGTAGACAAAGATAAGGGATTCTTAGGACAAGATGGATAGCTGTATTAGCTGATATACAGCCTCAGTAAATAAAGAAAGATGTGATCAAAGAAGACACCTGATATCAACCTCTGGCCATCATACATACATACACACAAGTACACACATGTCAACACTCAAATGTCAAACACACACAGACTGACTTCTCATCTAAAATAGAGTTTTAATCATTAAATTACTGAGTCACTGCATTTGCCATTCTCATTACCACCGAAATTTCCACTGGAAAGCATTGACCCATCTTCAATTCAAACTCTCAGCATCAATTTTTTGCTTTATATTTTATCGAAGGCAATAATCATGTCTTCCAAATTACTTATCACATAAAAGAATTATTGTAAAACTTTTCAAAGTACATCAGCATCATTCTGGTAAATGAGTATTTGATAACAATTTTGATTAAGTTTTCTTGTATAAAATTTCCTGTAAGCTATATAAGACTCTCCTATAACAGAAATTAATTTGCTATCAACTTGCACACAAAATGTAAAAGAATCTGAATAGTACATGAATTGGTTAACAGGAGAATATATTACTTATTATAAGAAACTTGCAAACACAGGTAACCCATGGAAAACTACTGAATTGCTTAGAAACTCTATTTTTTTCTGTGTCTGGGGAAATAAAAATCAATGTAAACACAAGTCAGTGTTTTAAAAATTCTGATAATGATTCACATATAATGGATGAAAGGAAACTCAGAGAAAATAAAGCTTAATGAAGAGTTCTGTGTTTCAGTGTTTCCAGATTCAATTATCATTATCCTCTACAAAATATCATGAAATCCGTTCATTAATTGGGAGGTGAGAATAAATATGGATGGTGTAACTTGACAGTGGTGGAAAGTAAAGCTGAACAGGTAGCATGGTGATAGACAGAAGATTTTAAATATTGCAGGAGTGGATTCATGTTCATTGTGTGGGAAAAAAAAGAAAAAGAAAAAAAAAACCCACTGGCTTCTTACATACAGCTCCAAGAAGAGAAGCTAAAATTTATAATGGAGAACATTCTTGATCATACAAAAAGATTTTTTTTTTAATATTGGACATGACTGGCAAGAAACAATTTAAACAACACATAAAATTGAGGTAAGATACACGCACTAAAGAAAACTATCAGCCTATGTAATGATTTTTATTAAAAATAAAATATATTCTATTTTTTAAAACACTGAATTATTTTTATTTTGTGCATCATCTCTATCCAATGCCCAAAGATGTCAGAAAACGATATTTGATCCTGTGGTACTGGAGTCACTGATTTTTTTTAGTAATCTTATGGATGCTGGAAACCAAACCTGAGTCCCCTGATGAGCAACAATTGCTCTTAGTGACTGCATTATCTCTCCAGGCTACAACTATACATTTATGATATATTTCCTCCAGTTTCCACAGTAGTTATTTCCACAGAAATATGCTAAATATATCTGTGATATTAAGCCTGAGCTAGAAATCCAGCTTTTTCATTGTTTGACTTGGTAGCTACAATCCTTGCTGTGTGGAGACAGTAAAGACAGATAATATAGGTAATACAATGGTGATGCTATGCAAATACATAAGTAGATACAGACCGTACATGTATAAGCATAGTCAGTAGCTAATATTTATTCAGTTCTTAATTAGCAAAGCTGGAAACTAATGCTATTAATCTCCATTTCTCATATCTATGTTCTACCTTATTAAACATATTTATATTTATTTAATTATTAACAGATAGATTACATTATATATTTTCTTAATAGTTCCTCTACCCATTTATACCTATGTATTCTCATAGTGAAAAATGTAAACAGATATTATGGGAAAAATAGTTTTGCCTAGATATTTCGTGATGACTTAAGAAGGATACTACAATACAGATACTATTTGTGATTGTGGCAATTTCTATCTCATTCTTTCTTTGTTGAACATTGAGCATATGTCTTGAAAGGGATAGAGCCACCAGCAGTTTCAGTAATAAGACAGATCAGGACAAGACATTCCTAGTAATCTCTTTCCATTTGCAACAGGGATTGGTGAAGACCTTGCATGTGTTTTTATACTTTAATGTTTCTTTAAAGTCATTTTGTTGAGTAGAAGAACAAAGGAAAGGAAAGATATCACCTTTCTTGATGAATAAGAAAATGTGAAAAAACAGTCTTTTCGCTTCTGCTTTGGGTCAATGACCCAAGAAAAACATCAAAACAAATAAATAAAAGATCAACAAGGGAAAGGCCATACTCTTTATATCAGACTGAAGTACACTGTAGGTGGGTTTTCCCTTCTCTTCTTTTAAGTATGTAAACCAAGTCAACACCTCTCATCCCCCATCAGACACTTCCTTTTTTTGATGACCTAACTTTCTTCAGGCAAGATTCTGAATCCTGCGATGTAAATATGATTATGGTAACTGTTGTCTCTCCTTCTTTCCAGTTATAGATACTACAACTTCATTTGCTATTTCATTTTTTTTTCATATAGTAGGAATTATATTGTTCCTTCTGAGTTATACAGACAACTCTTTGTGGAAAATGGTTTAATAAGCCCAATTATCTGCCACACAAAATTCAAACTCAAGGTTTCTGTGGGGCTGTGAAAAAAAGATTAATTTGTCTCTTTTGGGAGTCAGGCTGTAGGACTCTCAGTAGGTCTGGATTCTATATTCTACATCTTTATTTTATTTAATTTTTTTATTATTTTAAATATTGATCTCAGCTCCCTTTCTGTCCCATACTTACATGCCACCCACAGCCAACCCCCATACCATTCCCCATCCACTCCCCAGGGAGGGTGAGGCCTTATATGAGGGATCATCAAAATCTGTAAAGTCATTTGGTATAAGTCCTAGGCACTCCCCCATGTAACTAGGCTAAGGGAGTATCCCATGGAAAATTGGCTCCTGAAGTCCATTCATCCACTAAGAATACATCCTGGTTCCATGCCCAGAGGTCCCATAGACTGCACAGGCCTCCTAACTGAGACCCAATTAAGAAGTTCTGTGTCAGTCCTATGTTAGTTTCCCAGCTATCAGTCTGGGGTACATGAGCTTTCCTTGTCCAGGTCAGTTGTTTCTTGGGGTTTCTTCAGCCTGGTCTTGACCACTTTGCTCATCATTTCTCCTTGTCTGCAAATGGATTCAGGAGTTTGGCTCAGGGTTCAGTTGTGGGTGTCTGCTTTTGCATCCATCAGCTACCAAATGAAGGCCTAGGATGGCATATAAGATAGTCATTAATTTCAGTAACAGGAAAGGGCATTTAAGGTAGCTTCTCAACTATTGCTTAGATTGTTATGTTGGAGTCATTCTTGTAGGCCTCTGTCTAGTGCCAAATTTCTCTTTAAACCTATAAGGGTTCCCTCTATCATGGTATGTCTTTTCATACTCTCCTCTATTCTTTCCCTGACTCAATCTTCCTGCTCCCTCATGTTCTCCTCTCCCCTCCTTTTCTACCCCTCCCTTTCGCCCAGTTTGCTCAGGAGATCTTGTCCCTTTCACCTTCCCTGGTGATCCATGTATGTCTCTCTTAGCATACTCCTTGTTTTCTAGCTTCTCTGGGGGTATGGATTGTAGGCTGGTGATCCTTTGCTCTCTGTCTAAGATGCATATATGAGTGAGTACATACCATATTCATCTTTGTTGACTAAATTACCTCACTCAGGATAGTTTCTTTTAGTTCCATTCATTTGCCTGAAAATTTCAAGATTTCAATGTTTTTCCCCTCTGAGTAGTACTCCATTGTGTAAATGCACCACATTTTCTTTATTTATTCTTCAGTTGAGGAACAACTTGTTGTTTCAGGGTTCTGGCTATTGCAAATAATGCTGCTATGAACATAGCTGAACAGATGTCCTTGTTGCAGGAATATGCATCTTTTTGGTATATGCCTAAGAGTGGAATTGCTGGATTGTGGTGAACTGATTCCCACTTTCCTGGGGAATAACAATATTGATTTTGACAGTGGTTGTATGTGTTTCCACTCCCACCAGCAATGGAGGGGTGTTTCCCTTATCCATATCCATATCCTCTCCATAAACTGTCACTGGTGTTTTTGATTTTGCTATTTTGACAAGAATAAGATGGTATCTGATTTTTTTTGATTTGCATTTCCCAAATGGCTAAGAATGTCAAACACTTTCTTTAGTATCTTTCAGCCATATAGATATCTCTATTGAGAATTCACTATGTATTTCTGTACCTCCCTTTTTAATTGGATTATTTGGTGTTTTGGTGACTATCTTCTTGAGTTCTTTGTGCATTTTGGAGATCAGAGATATTTTCTCATTCTGTAGGCTGCTGTTTTGTCTTGTTGACTGCGACTTTTGCCTTACAGAAGCTTTTCATTTTCAGGATGTCCAAATTAATAATAATTGATCTCAATGTCTGTGTTACTGGTGTTATGTTCAGAAAGTAGTCTCCTGTACCAATTAGTTCAAGGTTATCTCCCACATTCTCTTCTAAGAGGTTCAGTGTGGTTGAACCTATGTTGAGGTCTTCGATCCATTTGGACTTGAGTTTTGTGCATGGTGATAGATATGAATCTATCTGCAGTCTTCAACACACACCATTCAGTTATGCTAGGACCATTTGTTGAAGATCCTTTCCTTCTTCCATTGTATAATTTTAGCTGTTTTGTCAAAAATCAGGTGTTTGGTTGTGTGCGAGTTAATATCAGGGTTTTCAATTTGATTCCAGTGGTCTACCTGTCTATTTTTGTGCCAATACCAAGCTGTTTTCAGGACTATATCTTTATAGTAGAGCTTGAAATCAGGGATGGTGATGCCTCCTGGAGTTCCTTTATTGTACATTGTTGTTTTGGCTATCCTGGGTCTATTATTTTCTCATATAAAGTTGAGTATTGTTCTTTCAAGGTCTTGGAAGAATTGTGCTTGGATTGTGATGGGGATTGCATTGAACCTGTAGGTTGTTTTACAAGATTGCCATTTGTATTATGTTGATCTTACCTATCCAAAAGCATAGGGCATCTTTCTGTTTTCTGATATCTTCTTAAATTTCTTTCTTCAGTGATTCAAAGTTCTTGCTATGATAGCATTACCTGAAGATATTTTATGTTGTTTGTTGCCATTGTAAAAGGTGATGCTGCTCTGTTTTCATTCTCAGCCCACCTATCATCTATGTATAGTTAGGCTACTGAATTTTTTGAGTTAATTTTGTATTCTGACACTTTTCTGAAGGTGTTTATCAGCTGTGGGAGTTCCTTGGTAGAATTTTTCAGGTCAGTGATGTAAACTATCATATGAAACAATCTAGGTCTTACATTGCTGAAATGCCCACAGTTTTTTCTGATTTTCTAATTTTCTGTTCCTGTTTTAGAATTCTATAATTAAAAGTGTGACTTTTACTTTTTGCTCAAAATCCAACAGCATTTGCAACTTTCATGTTATTGGATGCTATTTAAGAATGGAGAATATTATCCAACCCCTAGAATTAACATATTCATTTTCTAAGTCCAATGTTGCCTAAATTTTGGGACAATATCTTTAGAAAGCTAAAGATAAATGATGTCAGATAAATATAGTCTTAAAAGGACTGCTGTTCTTATAATATAAAAGAGATACTCTGAGTGAGAATACACAGGGGAAAGACACTGTCAATACACTGAGGGAACGCAGCTCTGAAATGTCTAGGCAGATTTCTCTTAAGATACAAACATGAAACACCCTGGTTTTCCAATTTTACTTCAACTTTTTGAAATAGAGGTATATTTCTGAGAACAGCCATTTTCTAATAATTTCTGTGACAACCTTAAAATATCACCTTATGATGTTGATCAAGAACAGGACCTTGAAGATATAGGCAGCATGATCTTACTTTTCCTTAGTGGGCTACATGGAACTGTCCTCCGACTGAAGAGAGCCAGGAAGCTAGTTTAGGAAAAATCAAACCATAATCATTGTTGGTGATGCTACCTCAACAATGGTACCAAAGGGAACAAGATGTGAATGCTTCTTAAGTGTTCCTTCTTCCTGGGGACCATGATTCTACACCACTAATTAGGTGGCTTTCTGTAGAAATCATCCATTCTGAAATTATTTATACTTTATTACTTTGCAGTATTCATTTTCAAATGCAATTTTCAGAATAAAGTTATAAAGGGCAGCTTGCTTATATTTTCTGATCATCATCAGAGAATATTTTTATATTTAAAACAAAAAGAAAAATCGAATACAGAGCCCCAGCCATAAAGTATGCAATAAAATAAGAAAGGCATGAAGGAGATAGGCGTTCTATGTCTCTTGTGTTTGATTCATTTGGATGATGTAATGCTTTATTGAAAGGAAAAAATAATCCCCGACTCTTCTTTAGGCAGAGAATAGATTTTTGCATCAAGCCAACTCAATGGTTTTCATTGGTAGTATTTTGACTTGGAGCTTGTGGTCATAGTAATTAGGCCTTTCTTGTGAGTAATTCCATCCGAATTGGACGCATGGTTTGGAGGTGACTTTCCAAAGTAAAGTACTTCTGTCAGAGTGAATTATAATGAACCCTGTAATGCCTGCTGCTTCTTTTTGCTCATTCAGATTAATCTCAGGCAATTATTGATTCAATTTAACCTTATTTCAAGCCTCTCATTACCCTTGTCCTCAAAAGTAAATAAGACATTGCATAGATTTGTTTGTATTTAAGAAAAAATGGGGCATTTTATATTAATTATATGGAAAACATTACTGGAAGTCATGTTAGATGAAGGCCTGGAGACTGGGTATTATCATAAAGAAATGATGAAGAAATAAATGAGTGCCTCTGGACATTTTCTACACCCTCCTCAAACAGAGGTACCAGATAGTGATTCTATGTAGTTTCCATGGAAACACCCAGAAAGAAATAAAACAAGAGGAGGATGTAGTAGAGCTGAACAGTGGGCTAGATGGATTGGTATACAAGCATGTGAATAGAGTTCTGAACCATAACACCCATAAAAAAGCCATGCATGCTGTGTGGGTTTTAACCCCAGTGCTTGAGATATGTGTAGTAAGGTGGAGACAGGAGGATTGCTAGGGCTTGCTAGCTAGCCAACCTAGAAAAAGGTAAGCTTCAGGATCAGTGAAAAATCCTGTCTCAAGAGAATGAAGGCTAGCAGCTATTCTTCCTGGCATTGACCTCTTTCCTTTTGACAGCCTTATTAATAGGTGGCCCATTTTCATACACAAGTGCATATACTCATGCATATATATGTATATCTCACACACATACATAACTAATGAAAAAATAATCTGTTTTAGTTAAATATGTTTCCAATTTAATTAATAATTCTTTCTAATAAACTGAAGAGTTACTATTGATGAAAACTGGGTTGATTTATCTAAAAGTTTGAGTCTTTGAACAATATAAAATCTTATAAAATAAATGAAATTTCAGCTAATTTATTGGAGTTAGAGTATATTAAAGCAGAGTAGAACCCAAATAGTATTTCTGTTAAATTTTTTCCCTGCCTTTATTACCATACTCTATCTCTCAAATTTTCATATTTAAAACAAATTTATTGATTTATTTGTGTTGTGTTCCTAGAAAGGTATCATTGAACTACACTTTGGCCTCCAATTTTTCTTCATACTGTGACTTACTCCTCCATCTTCATGAAGACACTAAAGTCATCTTTTCAACCAAGACAAAGGTCAGTAACCTATAGCCTGTGGTCAGTTCTAACATACTCTTTTGTTTTTGTGACCTGTTATTATGATTTTATTGTTTTAAGTGTCTGCAAAAGCAAAAGAATGTTTTGTGACATGAACAATGGTAGAAAATTCAAGCTATGATATTCTTAAACAAAAGTTGACAGAAATAAAATGGAATTCATTTCTATGTTTTTTAATGTATTTATTTATGTCTTTATTACCTTTTTGTTATGGCATGGTTTTTGAGGCATGCTCTCATTTTGGAGCCTTGGCTGACATAGAACTTAAAATGTAGAATAGGCTGGTCTCAAACTCATGGAGATTTGTTTGTCTCTGCCTCCAAGTGATGGATTCCAGTGATGGGGTGAATGGCATGAACCACCCTGAATGGCATTATTTGCTTGGTGTTCATGGATACTTTTCTGGTTGAGTAAATTATCTACAGTTATATTCAGGATGATTTTCAGTAGTGATGCAGGACAAACTGAGACCCCACCCCCTACTCTTAAGGAGAGCAGGAAGGATGAAGCAAAATAATGTTTTCTTCTATGATTGGAGTTTGCTACATCTGTAGTTGAATTGTGAAGATTTTGTTTCTGGAATGGGCCCAATCTCCTCAGTTCAGATTCTTTTGTTCTAATGTGATCCTGAGAACTAAATGAGGTAGTACATAGGCAGTGCCTTGTACATCTCAATACAATCCAAGACTGAATATGGACAGGTGACACTTTCTATCATTGTTCTTTTCTTTACCTTATGGAAGATATTGGAGAGTTAAAACTGAAAGTATCTTATAATTTATTAGATGCAGATAGTTTTAAATAAAGAGATTATAGAAATTTCCTTATAAATTACTTCCAGGCAACAATAACACTAATTAATATATGAACTCATAAGGGGCATCCACCAAGATAAATATATTGACACCTATAATAGGCAGTTGGGCATTAGATAACATTTGGGGGCTTATTGCTTAAATAAAATTTAAAGATGTGCTTGATTGTTATATGATGAAAAAAGATAATGATTTAAAAAATAGAATTTAATGGGAAAAATTTATTGAAGCCAGTAAGAGGAGATGAAAACTGGAGGACACTAAGAACAAACAGTGGCATAATTATGTGGAAGAGAAGGACATGCCTTGTGGTGGGAGGAGGGGAGGCCAGTGTTGGTGTCAAGGAAAAAAGGCTCTGAGAAGACTATGTGGGGTATTATATTTCAGGAGAATTTGGTGGACATCAAAAGCCCAGTGAAAAGCAGATAAGAAAAGACATGTTTAGGAATGAGAGTTTGGAAATAGTCGTTCAGTTCAGCATAAATGGATTGTGTAGATGTGCTTGCTTTACTACTTAGTGACATTTTGGGGGAGCTGAATTTTTACAGTAGAACTATCCAGCTTCTAATTTACCAGGAGTATCTTTTAGGAAGAGAGGAATGATTGAAAAGTTAATTAAACATAAAAAAAAGCTGTCTAAGAGGTGTATTTTGAGGAACTGGAGTTGGTTAAGAATGGTTTATATTTTTGTATGACAAGATGAGGAGGCATTTCCTATATATAAAGGAAAATGTATTTTAATACATTTGTTAAAACCAAATATTTATTAGTACCATAATGTATTTTGGATCCATAAAATGTTTAATCTTCTATAGATCAAAAGTCATTATGCACAATCTTTAAAACATTTTTAAAAACTAAGAGCAACTGTTTGCAATATTTGTGAAAACAAGATAATGTCTTTAGATATTTTAATACCTTTTACAATTCACCAAATAGTAAAACAAAAATGAGAAACTAACATAAATGATGTACAAAAGAAAATAAATTCACGAATTTAAAATTTGAAAAAAAGAATGATTTTTGTTTTCTTGTTTGTTCAGTATTTTTGTGCTTGTTTAGGTTTTTGTTTTAAATCTCTATTATCCCAGTAACTTTGTATCTAAATGTTTTTAAGATTTAAGTCATTTTGTCCATGTGTTAGTTTTGTGACTGAAGAAGTTATGAGGCTCTGTGCTATTACACTTCAGTGTTGACATGTCACTGAGAGCAGGCTTATACCGAGAGTACATACCTTCTTCAAGAAGGCTCACTAAATAATATCCTGATTCCTGGGAATGGCATAGCTGTCTTTCTTTTCACCCAGTATCAGGTGCTAGGCTATCCTTGAGTATTTTCTCCTTTCTTCTACAATGACAGATTGTCTTGTTAATGTATTTAACAAAATTTTTTGAATAAAATATATTAGATTACAATCATATTCCCTTTTGTTACTGGGTGTAAGAACTTGGGTGAATACTTTAACCTTTAAAAAAACTCAACTTATCTCTAACATGTAGACAGCTTTGTTATCTGTGATTACAGTTCAGTGATGATTAAGTAATGTAATCTAAGCAAAATGTTTAGCCTGAGACCTGATGCATAATAAGGGCTCAGTAAATGCTAGTTACTCTGTCAATATTAGTGTCAGCATACTATTACGGTTTTTATGATGTCTGGCTTCTTATTCGCCATGGTACTTAATAATAGCTTCCAAAGGTTTTGATAGTAACCTCATAGTCTTAAGTCATTTCCCTATGCCTTACCTTCCAACTGATATTAACTGATAGTATAATTTATACATATGTTATAGACCCATTATTATAATTTTACAGTTAATGTTACACAACTTAAATGTCTTTAATTCCTTTCAGAATATATGGAAAATTTTTAGGGTCACATACTAACCTCTAAGCTTTCTGTTTTTTATGCCTTTCCTTTTCTTTCTTTCCTATTTCCCCCCTTTGGTACTAGAGACACAATAGAGATTAGTTGTTTCTTCCAAACTTGACAAGTCCATGCAATTGTTAAATGAGGTTTCATTTATTTGACATCCATGACTCATGTCCAGTATCTTTTCCTGCAAGCATTAATCCCTCTCTCCCCAATACTCCCTATCTATTGGAAGTAAAACTTCCTCTTAGAGAACACATCTCATTTTCCTTGAAAGTCAACTGTTTCTTTCTGTTTTGTATTTGTGCAAGTCCCTTCCATCCTAAATTATTATCACTTCACAGCACACTGGAATGCTCAGACTGTCTAATACATCTCCTGGATAGAAGCTTAGTTCATAGTACCATTTTTTAAGTTGTACTTATAAAAGAGGCCACTGCTTGCAATGAAAACAATTTAGTAAAGGGATGGTGACTGGTAAATTGAGTATTGTGTAAGTAAAAATATCCACTTAAGTTTTTACTTTTTAAAAAGAAATATTTATTTAATATTTTTTATTTTTGAGGTGATAATATATTTACATTTTCCCCTTCTCTTTTCTCTATCCAGTCCTTGCCCCATAGTGTATTTCCTTGCTTTCTTCATGACTTATTTTTTCCTTAATTGTTTTTACATATATGTATGCATGTATATGCATATATACATACAGCCTGGTCAGTCTGTATAGTGTTAATCATATATCAGTTTTCAAGGCTTTTCATTTGGTGAGTGGATAAGTAATTGGGGTGCTCTTCCCTGTAAAGGACTGTTTATTTTTATGTTAATGACTTTTTAACTAGACATATATTGTGTGTCTGTGTTGGAAAGCCAGAAAAAGACCAGAACGACCTGTACTAGAGTTGCAAAGGTTTGGGAGCCACCATGTGGGTTCTGACATGAAATTCAGGTTCTGTGCAAGCTTCAAATGCTCGTAACTTCTAAGCCATCTCTCCTCCAATTTTCAGTTTTAACAAATCATTTCAACATAATACTATCTTGTAGATAAACTCAACAGATCGAGTTTTGAGTTTGTTTATGGTAGGCAAGCACATGTGATATTTGCAAGATGGAGTTTCTTGTCCCATCTGGTCCTGAAGCTGTTTAGTCCCAAGTAAACACATAGAGTCTTATATTAGTTAGGATGTGTTTAGCTGATGTCTCAGGTTTCTTATTGACTAGCTCTATCTTAATTAGTAACCTATTTCTATTGATCTAAGTATTATTCCACGTGGTCTTGGCTTACTGGAGAATGCTCAGACCTGTTACTGCATTGGTTGCTACATGGCATCTCTCTGGCAGCTTCTCATCTGGTAGCCCTGCCTATAATTCTTGCCTGGCTACTGGTTAATCAGTGTTTTATTTATCGATCAATAAGAAAGACATATATACAGAAAGATATTCTCCACCAGATATTGGTATCATGGTACTGTTCTCTAATACAATGAGTTTCAGAGGTACAGTTTGTAGTATGCCTCTGAAATAGAAAGAAATTCAACAAAGAGAAACCTTTCATCTTGCTGATATTTGCATGCTATTCTATATGAGCCATCCCAATAAAACACTGTACATATGGTCATTGCATTCACCATTTCTTTCCAATTATTAGAAGTTGATTGCTGTGATGACATGCATGCCTTAGCATTCTTCCTGAGCTTTACTTCCTGAAAAGTTCATGGGCATAAAGTAATAAAAAGAAAAGAGTAGGCTGCTAAGAGAATGTCAGCATTTATAAATCGCAAGGGTGTGACCTTCAACTAAAGAGCATGCATGTGTGTAGAAAAACTAGCTAACATAAGGAAAAATCTAAACATATACATTCCTACTCTGTTGTATTTTACAGTTTCATTGCAAGAAAATATTAAAACAATGAAATAAAGTGTAATTTATTATGTGAGCAGATCTTTTTTCATGACTACTGACACTGAAAATATTCAGATTGGAAGAGAAAACAATATATGTATTAAGAAGTACCTACCACAAAGAACACATCTCTGCCACTTTCATCATTCATCATCCTCTGTCTTCCACTGTTAAGTGATATCTTTGTAAGTTATATTGACACCCCAATGGTGCATTTGATCTTCATTCATCTTCTCACTGGATGAAAGTTCTCACAGTAATAGTACATTGAAGTAATGTAACCATGTTACATTAAAAGGACAATAGCACATATTTTTATTTTATTCCTATTTTATCCTACCAAAGCTACTTTCAAAAACAGGTCTTTTCTTTGAATAAAACTGTACTAGGAAACTGTTGAAAAAAAAAAACAATAATTGGAAGATAATTAATATTTTACTGGATCTACACATTCCCACAAAGTAGCTCATTTGAATTGATTTGCACATAGCAAAACATGCTTTTAGACTGATAACTGTTTGATTGTCTGCTGACATTGAGGAGTGTAAAAAATACTCTTTAAGAGTTAATGATTCTTTCTAATTGTAAATATGTATTTATTTATTTTAAACAACAATGAATTATTACCATAATATATACATTGTCTATAACAAAACTTAGAACAAAAATACTAAATCCAGTGCTGGAGAAATGATTTACTCATTAAGAACATTTGCTGCTTATTAGATAACCTGGTTTCTTCCCAGCACACTCATGGTAGCCACGCTTACGGCAGCTCAAAAACAGATGGAATTATAGTATTAGAGGATCTTATATTCTCTTCTGGTCTCCATGTGCACCAAGAAGAGAAGTGGCACACACACACACACACACACACACACACACACGTAAAACACTAATACTCATAAAATGAAAATAATTAATTTAAAAAGAATATTAAAACAATGTTTTTTTGTTATATACATTTCAATATATGTATATATATTTATGCTTCAGATATCTTCTTACATTTGTCTCAGTTAATTAACTGCTAAAAATTTCAATAGTAAATATTATTTATATGACACTGAGGATTTTTAAAAATACAGAAACATGGAAATTACCAATTTGATATTTGAAGTTAATCTTGTAAAGCTTTTCAGTAAAAATAGTTGATTCTTGTACCTTGATGAAAAGAAACTTTCTCTGGTGTGTCATTGATGCTTGCAATTTCTATCTAATCAGAAAAACAATTTTAATTAATTCAGATAGTCGCCTCTATGGTGTCTGTGCCCTTTAGGGACTCTTTCATTATGGATGCAAATGTGCTCCTAAAATAATGAGCATGTCATTATACTGCTTTATTCATCAAGGTGGTCAGGAAGAGAACAATAGACATCATTTAACGGTGAGGTAATCTTTTAATATACAGGAATGACATTAACTTTAGTATTTCTGAGCCTCATTTTTGTGGTCCTGATTAGAAAATGTTCTCTTATGCTCAGTGGTAAAGATGATGAGGGCAGATGTCAAGAAAAGATTAACTCAGCTATTTTCTTTTTCTCTGTCAGGACATATATCAGATATATATATATATATATATATATATATATATATATATATATATATAAAGAATATGTACCTGTTAGTCTATAAATGTGAGTTAGATATTTTAGAAGAGAATACAAAAATTTGAAGACATTTAATAAAGCATTTTAATGATAAATTTCAAATGGCTTGTGAAGAGATTATGAAGATTGATTTTCCTCTGGCCATTATACTTGACAAAGAACATCTACAGTATATGTGAGTTGAGTCTCTCTCACTAACCTGGGAAAAGATGAAACAAATGCCTACCACAAGGCAGTCATTATGTAGAATTTCTCCTGCATACTGCTTTATAAATTATTGCCTATCCACAAAAAGTAGTATATGTGTGTATTATGTACCAGACTGAAAAAACATGGACACTAGTTCAGGTATAATTTCTGTTATCACAGTCATTTCAATAGTAAGTGTGACATATATAGACATGACAAGAGAGTCTTCAGTGGCACAGGGACCAAGAAAATCATATATTTTGGGCCATTGCCACTAAATTACTAAAGATCAATTATCAACTATCAAATTACAATGTTGATAATGAGCTGGCAATATCATAAAAGACAGATGACATGGAGGACAGAAGTAAAGGGTATAGTAATGTCATGGACATGGAGATCATGGAAGATAGAGATCATGGGGGAAAGAAGCCTTGGAGTATAAAGTATTGGGGAAGAGAAATCATGGGCAAGAGAGGTTAATAATGGTGGTTAGAATTCACGGAGGATAGAGGTCTTATAGCAAAGAAGTCATGGGGAATAGATATTATGGGAGACATGGGTCACAGGGTGTTTAGATTGTGGGAGATATAAGTTATGGGGAATCAAATTCTTGGAGGATACAAGTCATGAGGATACAGGTTGTGGATGATAAAGATGATGAGTATGGAGTTGCTGGATAGAGGTCATGGATAATAGTGGTCTTGGGGTTATAGAGGTCATAATAGATGTAGTGTGGTATAGATGTTATGGAGGGTAGAGGTCATGGAGGATAGAGGTCTTGGGAGACAGAGGTCATGAGATTTATAGGTCAAGAAGGACAGAGCTCTTAGAGAATAGAATTTACTTAGGATAAAATTAATAACATGAAGGCAATGAAGGATAGATATTATGAGTCATAGAGATGACAAAGGATAGATATCACAGAAGAAAGAAATCATGGACAATAGGATTTACAGCCTCTTCAATCTGTAGCTTAATTATGTTCTTCAGTAGGAAAGATACTCTATACTACTTAATTTAAATGTTTTAAATTAAGGTTGAAAAGTTTACTGTGAAATTAGTTTCAATGTAATAATTACATATTTCTCTAGTATACCCAGTAATATAACTGAATTTTAACCAAGGTTCCAACTAAATTGTATTGAATACTTCTAATCAAGGCTTTGGCCTCTGGTCTTTGTGTTCTTTTCACTATACACCCAAATATCTACGTTGGGACTTTTCATGATCTCTAAGACAAATCTTGAAAAGAACAAACTAATCTTCATGATACAAAGAAGAAATAGACTGTGATTTTAGCATTTTTCACTGAATATGGTATCACAATATCCTCCACAAAATTGAAGTGCTATGTTTTATGTCCATTTGCAATCAATTTTTTGTAAATGTTTGTATGCCTTATTAACTAGCATTCTGTTGATACTACTCCTCTTTATACCTCTCAATTTTTTCTGACAGTTTCATGAATATTCTTTGTTACCATTTTCCTTCATGACTTCACAATTCTATGCATATTTATTCCAGTTATAATTGTTTCCACGCAGCCAAAATTTACACTCAGCTAAATAAAAGATCACTGCATCAGATATTCTTTAATTTGGAATAAAGATAGGGTCTCTTCCTAGAGGTCTCACAGTATTTGGAATGTTCCTCAATGGGATACAGACTTCAGTCTTTACACTCCTTTTCAGCTATTGATTTACCTGCATGTTGAATGAATATGAATCAAAATATCACTCATTAATTCAACTTTAATATCAATGACTCCTTTTAAAACTCTGCAGTATACTGTTATCACAATGGTCAAAACTATTTCCACAACCTAACAATATCCCCTAGTCTGACTGAAGGACAAAAATAAAACTTTAGATGACATCCACAATATATAAATATATGCGACTTTGTAAATTAGGAACTTCTTTAATTCCAGCTTTATTTAAAAAATTAGCCTGAATTAATTATACAAAATAACAATATCCAATTATATCATATACTTTAACCATGTACAACCAAAGTTACCCTCTCATTCCTGTTTCTCTTCCCAGAAGTGTAGGTGCCATAATTTCTTTAGTTTCAATTTTCTTTATTGCTTCTAAGTCCATTTTCATGTCTTGAACAGTATTATTTGTTTACTTCAACTGTTTGCTATTTTCTTCTTACATTCTTTGATTTTTATTGCTTTTATTGATTTACTTTAATTAATTTGTCTCTTCCTCAATTTCTTTGTGTTTGTGGTTTTTTTTTTCCATTTCATCTTATGTTTTTGTTTTGTTTTGTTTTTTTCCATTTCATTTTTGAGGACTTCTATAAGCTTTTTAAAGTTATTTTAAGGAGGTTTTCTTGTACTTTTGTCATGTTGGGATACTTATGTCTTGCTGTCATATGATAGCTAGGTTTTGATGGAGGCATATTGCTCTTTTTGTTATTGGTTGTGTTCCTACACTGATCTGTAGGCATCTGGATTTGGGATGCTTATTGGAATAGGTGTTAAATTCTGTATTTTTATGGACAGGTAAATTGTTCCCAGGTTTCTATTTGCTTTCTGGTCTATTTGTCTAAGTAACCAAAATTGTGTTAACTGGTGAGTCTTCAGGAGCAGTTAATATGTCTCTACTGGGGATTTTGGGCCTCAAGTCCCTTTATTGTGTCTGGACTCAGGTAAAGCTGAAGTTGTCTTGAGTTCTTTGGTCTGGCCTGACAGCCAGTAAAGCCTCAGCCTTCTTTGGGTTACCTGGGCCCAATCTGGTCTCCGGTAGAAACACTGGGGCTATTTATTCAACAGCTGTATACTGTCCATTCGCTTAACAGGTCTGTTCTTGCAACTGAAGAGGACTGTGTCTGGGCCTGTGGAGTCTGTTTGAGTTTTCAGGAAGATTTGCCCAAGGGACGAATGAGGTGAAAGGGGTCTTGGAGGAGCAAAACTGAGTGGGTAGCAACACTTCAGCTGATAAGTAGGTCACTCATTAGAGCAGTGGCTTTCCTCCAGATTTGGGTGCAGGGCCCAGCAGTGGTGCATGCTGGTGCTGAGATGGGAGAGGAGACACAAGTTAGGAGAGTTACTCACAGTTTGTGGCTGGTTTGGTCTGTGCATCAGAGGCAGAAGTCTGCTGGAGTTAAAGACAGGGCCCAGCAGTAGCAACACCAAAGACAAGCTGGAATGTCATAGTACTGGGGAAGTGTTGCTGGGGTAGAATCCAGGGAATATGTTGTTCTTCTGAAAGGCAGGTCATTCCCCTGCCTCTGGGTTGTTTGGTCTGAGCCTCAAGGGCAGAAGTCTGCTAGGGTTCGGGACAGAGGCCAGCGGTAGCAAGACCAGGGATGGGCTTGACCACTTTTCACTTTATGTAATAGCCCTGTTTTGCCTGGTGAATTTGAATTAATGTTGATGCAGTATTTTTGGTCACTGTCTCCAGATTAATGGATTCTAAATTGTAGGAAAACTTTAAGCATGACTGACATTCTCTGTAATTTTGCCTGAAACTGTGAGCAAGTAAAATACACTCTTTGCCTTTTTGTGAGCACATATGTGGAACACAGGGTTTTCTACATAGGCAACACTTAAACTCCCCATGCAGTTCAGGATGTTATCTATTTGTAATCTTTCTGTCTTCGGTGAACAATTTTAAATGGTCTGTTTTGTTGGTATTCTTGCACCTGTGACTCATTGCTTTCAGGAAAATAACCCAAGTCTTACAAAGAGAAAATCATCTCTAATTTTGGCTATATCATAAATAAAGTATACTAAGAATGTTTGTAAATTCAGAGATGACTATAAAAGATCATAATGACTTAAAATATATCCCAGTTATTGTCAGCATTTAAATATGACTGAGAGTTAATATGATTTTTAGAAATGGTTGTGTATTTTTTTTTTGTTTTGAGTTTGTGGAGTATTAAATAAAGAAGAGGAACACCACAATGTAGTTAAAATCTAGTATAGAAATACCATAGAATAGTTTTTACACAGAAGCCAATGAGAAAAGCCATGTTGTCTGTTCTAAATGATGAGAATTACAAAAATAAAAATAAAAACTAAAGACAGACTTACCATGACACAGCAGTTCTACTTTTAGTTGTATGCCCCAAAAATTTGAAAGCAATGTCAATGTTGTTACAGCATGTTGTTCCTGCCGGCCTCCTGGTCCTGCCGCCATTGTCCTGCAACCACATGTGCCGCTGGTCTGGCGTCCTGGCCCCCAATAACACGCAGGAGACTCTATATTTGATACAATCCTGATGACCAATTACCATTACTGTTTATGGGCTAGCTCTGTCTTAATTATTAACCCATTTCTACTTATCTAAGTATTTCCACGTGGTCGTCTTATCGGGGAGCCGTGCAGCAGGCTTCCTGCTCCTTCCCCGGGCTACATCTCGACTCCACCTACTACTTCCTCTTCCTCCTCCTAGTCTCCTAGCCCCACCTATCTAGTTTTCTATTGGCCACAGGGCTTTATTAACAGTATGAGAAACATATATACAGAATCACATCTCCCATCATCTCCTCTTTTCTGTCTAAAAAGAAGGGGTTTAACCTTAACATAGCAAAATATACCATACAACAGTTATCAAATAAGAAACACAGTTAACAATATTTAGTCCATTAACATTTTGTAAGACTTAAAGAAAATATCATCTATCCTATCTTTGTCAGTCTAAAGACCTATATGTAACTTATTTTTAATCCTAACTAAGAAAAACTATAATCATAACTATCTGTCTTCAACTCCTTCAAAGACCACAGAAGGATAATATATAAACTCTAGAAATGACAGAGACAATGCATTGCCTGGTCAGTCACCCGAAGTTCTTCTGTAATGTTCCATCTTCAGCCCATAGGCCATAATGTGTGTCCAGACTCCCCAATAAGGCACGAAACTTTTCTCTGTGTCCTGTAGACTATCTGGCTGTCTGGCAGCCTCTTCCATGAAACAGGAATCCTGTAGCAATGTCCATCTTGCATCAGCAGTTACCTTTTTGTGGGTCCTGCATGTCCAGTTTCTACAACATAAAGTCAAACAGTTCAGAAGAGCAGTACCTTGCCCAAATGGCTAGTCTTGCCATATTAGAAGCAAACTCCATAATGTGTTTCTTCGATGTCCATCTTCCTTTCTTCTGTAGGTGGTGTTACCAGGAGCAGTTGTGCCTCACTGTCAAGAAAAACCCTAAACCATTTTAAATGCATATTCTGTAGGTCTTTGAAAGGTTTGAAGAATGCCTATCCATCTCAAATACATCTCTATATATCTAGAAATCCTAACTTAACTCCAAGTTTTGACAATCATACGTAACTCTCTATAATCTGTATTAATTTATACATTACATTTTCCAATGAGCTATATAAGCACAATAGCTAAACAAGAGGAGAAATATACATATCACAAATTGACCTTAAATTGTATCAATAAAAGAAAATCCATTCCAAAGCAAAGTATTCATAGCTATACCTTAATTCCCTTTTTTAACTTTACAAGGATTGCTTGTGTCATTAACCATTTATAACCAAACCCATATAAATGAAAACAAACTTTTATAAACAATATTTGGGAATTTGGGCGTCGTTCTTTCCAAACTACTTCCTGCTGGTAGAGGGCGCTGTATGGGGGTCCAAAGAAGATGCAGAAATCTTGGCAGTAGTCTGCAAGGCTTTGTCTCAACTGCTTTGAATGTTGGATCACCTGGGGAGTTGTTTCAGGGGGTCTGGCTTGATCAAACCACATAAGTCTGGAAAGAATCCATAGCTTTTCATTTTCTGTGGAAACAAAAATAAAAATCCTTTTCCCTAGTAGCTTGTCCTTAGGCTTAAATTTTGGAGTCAAAGCATTTTTAAAATATATAAATTGAATTAATCCAGCAGCATTTCTTTTATTAGTAGTTGTTATTTTCTCAGCAATCCAATAATTTAAAGACAACAGAAGTGTGTATAGTATCCAAAATCTCTCTGTGTTTTCCATCTTTACGTGGCTTTCTTATTACTCTATTTATTCTATTTCTATTTTTACATATTTTGAGACAGGGTTTCTCTGTGTAACTTTTATCTGTCCTGGAATTCACTCCATACCAGGTTTACTTTGAAATCACAGAGATCTGCTTGCCTCTGTCTGCCGAGTACTAGGATTAATTCTACTTCCATTTTTCTTTTTTAAACCATTGTATCCTGTTTCTTTTTCTCTCCCAAGCCAGCGTATTTTTAAAAACACAGTGTAAACCTTTATTGCAGCTCTCCTACACACCAATGAATTGTTAGCAGAGCTCTTTAAAAGCCAGGCGGCTCTTTGTCGCTTATGCTAATTTTGGAAACTTCCCTTAAAGGAGCCGCACAAATCTCTGTCTACAGCAAAACAAATCCAATCAAGAAAATGCTGCTATTAAGAAGTCTGCTAGTCTCTGTTCCTTTGTTTCTAAACATTTCTTAAGCTCTTATTAGTTTTAAGTGTAAGTTCTTATAGCCACGTTGGGCGCCATTTGTAGCATGTTGTTTTCCGGCAGCCCGCCAGCCCGCCAGCCAGGGCCCATAGCTGCACCAGCCCCAAATAACACTCAGAGACTCTGTATTTGATACAATCCCATTGGCCAATTACCATTACTGTTTATGGGCTAGCTCTGCCTTAATTATTAACCCATTTCTACTTATCTAAGTATTTCCACGTGGTCGTCTTATCGGGGAGCCGTGCGGCATGCGTCCTGCTCCTTCCCCGGGCTACATCTTGACCCCTCCTCCTACTTCCTCTTTCTTCCTCCTAGTCTCCTAGCCCCGCCTATCTAGTTTTCTATTGGCCACAGTGCTTTATTAACCAGTATGAGAAACATATATACAGAATAACATCTCCCATCATCTCCTCTTTTCTGTCTAAAGTAAAAGAAGGTGTTTAACCTTAACATAGCAAAATATACCATTCAACAGTTATCAAATAAGAATCACAGTTAACAATATTTAGTCCATTAACATTTTGTAAGACTTAAAGAAAATATCATCTATCCTATCTTTGTGAGTCTAAAGTCCTATATGTAACTTATCTTTAATCCTAACTAAGGAAAACTATAACTGATAAAATGTCATTCAAAAGATCCCTGCACATCTTTATTCAAAGCAAATTATTTATAAGAGCTAAAATAATAACTCAGCTCACATACACATAGTCCAACAAATCAATAGATAAAATGTAATACCCACATTCATTTGCATGTTATCAGCCTTAAAGGAGGAAAATTCTGACATAAACACTAATATTAGTAAGGACCTTCAAATCAGAAAGCTAAGCCAATTACAAAAAATGAAGAGATAATAATAATATTGAGTAATTTCCCATCTGTAAGTTACTTTGTCAATTTTAAAAGTGGGGATAGTACCTATATATGTTCTTAGGATATGAAATTAAGGTCACATTAGTTAGTTGCAATGTCCAAGTAAAATATTTTATAGTGAAAATTTTAAAACTGGGTATAAAAAATAACATTCTTTGAGAGGTTCAGCTAATTCAAATATATGGTTCCATGGTTATGCATAATACTAACTGAGATGTATGGTTCAATAATGATGTTTATAGTATGTAGGACTGATATATTTTGTTTTGTAAAATTAGGCTTTTAAGAAATATTTATTTAAGCAAGCCACTCTAAGAAAACAACACATGATATAGAACCATACATGTGAAAAACATTATTTTAGTCAAACTTTATATGAATGTGACAAGCAAAAAGGCATTCATTTGAAATTGTTATCAGAAAGAGCTCTACCATGATCATCAAAGTATTTCAACTAAGGAAAAAATATAAATGACAGAGAAATGTAATTCAAACCTAGAACCCTATAACCCATCTTTTCTGTGATTTAAATGCCTATTAAAGAGACATTTATCTGCATAATATGGCAGTCTTTTAAGCATCTTTATTTTTATGCATCAAAAAAGACTCAAACCCCTCACCCATATTCCTGTAAGTGACCACAATAAAACTTATTGGTTCACCAAATTGGACTTTGATGGTATCCATACCTTGGATTATTGTTGGTTCCATATCAGGAGTGTTCATAGTTCTTCAGAAATAATTGCTTATCATACAATTCTGGGAAATGTCACACCCTCAGCTGGCCACAAGAGGCACCTACATGTCCATAAATGCCCCCTATTCCACCCCTCATGGGTGGATTATATATATAATCCTTAAAAAATATTGAATGAGCTAGGCATGGTGATGTACACCTTTAATAACAGCACTCAGGAAGTAGAGGCAGGTGGATCTCTGGGAATTTGAGGCCATACTCATCTACAAAGTGAGTTCTAGTAAAGCTAGGGCTATTACACAGAGATAACATGTCTTGAAAACCCAATACTAATAAAATAATATAATAGCAAAGTAAATAATAAAAAGTAGTTGTTTTATTTTTCTGGCATGTGAGTGAATTCAGTGCTAAAAAATGATAATATCATGAAAAAGATTTGGGTTACTTTCTGTGCTATGAGATGTGTTAAAATTAGAAACTGGATTACATTATTGGTGCTGCACTTGGTACAGATATTTCTATTTCTTTTGTAGCTACATGAGAGGAAAGAGAAGAAAATGTTATGACAAAAGAGGTGTACAGAATATACTTCATGCACATCTTCTAAACCACCATACATGTAGCTATTGTAAGAACCTTCACTCTCCTTTTAATATTTTCTTCAGTCAGTCATATTTGGACACACAATTCACATTTGTAGACATGTACCCATCAATCTGTTTTCTTTTAGAGTGGAATGTGATAAAAAGATAGCATTGAACAGTCCCTATTATAAGAGTGAGCCATGATGTTGACCTCTATCTGCAGAATTCGTTACTTACTTGCTTCTAACTAAGCTGAAAATCCTTTGTTCTTAATTTATTGATTTGAAATTCATGAGTTTTACAACAGCATTCCATCAGGACAAATAAGCCTCCTGCTGTTGAAATCACTTGCATAATTTATCTCCCGCAAAGTTGGAGTTGCATCATTGCCTCCCGTGCCATTACTCAAGCTTTTCACTTTATTCAAATACTTTTAATTTTTACAGATTTTTAAGCATTTCTCAACTAATAATGTGCTCATCTGAATGCATCTGTTTGCTACAGAATTCTGTTTTTAGATGTAATAGTTTGGGAGGATATATACAGGTTATGCTCAAAGGTAAAGTCAAATTGTTACATGTTTTATTTTCATGTACTGATTTCTTTCTTAAAAACTGGAGAGTTCAAAACCAATATGAATAGTATATAATACAAAGTCCTTACTTAATCCTGAGTTTCTCTTTGAATAGCATTTTGTATATAATTTTACCTTTACAGTGATTGTATAATACAATTCACCTATTTGTGACTTTCCTTTTAACTTGGCCACAAGGTTCTAGAAGGGCTGGGTATAACTTCATTCTCTGCTCATTCTTAAAGTATTGTTGCATTGGGTATTACCTGAATTACTGTTTCTTCTTTGTTTTACTCTTGCTTAGTTTTTATATGAAAGAATATAGACATTTTTATTCTGTAAAAATAATAGTGTGGTTATTATTTTAGAATCTAATTAGATCTGCCATAGAAATCTTCACATCCCTGAAAGATGAAGAGCTGACATCTTCTTCAAGCTAATATGGAATGGTAGATCACCTGAGATTTAGTTATTTCTTTTATTTTAAAGGGAAAAGAAATTTTGGTATAGCATTGCTTTAACATTATTTTTCTTGAGAAAACATCATTAGTCTTTTTCTTTCAGATGTACTCAAATTTACCAGCGACTCCTTTAATAAAATTTTATTATAAAAACAAACAATATATTCAGATAAAATTAACGTTTAAAATTGATACATCTTCTTCATAGTTATTGCCATAGACTCAAAATACCCAGAAATGAAATTAACTAAACACAAAAACAAACCTGAAAACATAAACAATAACCAAACCCATCTCATTACAATCAAAATTCTATGTGATTTTAATTCTCAAAGAGCATGAGACAGCATTCCAGTTTTATATGCAACTATGTATAAGAAGAAATAAATTGTTTAAAATTACATATAGACTGTCATTTACTTCATCTGTTTTCTTATTTATTACTCAAATTGATTCATGAAGTTAGCCAGAACATTTTCTAGGCTATGCAAATACAACTTAAATGTGAAAAAAAATTATAGAAAAAAAAACTCATGACTGGACAGAAAATTAAGTCAGACAACAGAAGTAAAGGAAATGTTCTTGTAATAGATACCTTCAGAAACGGCATAGGTTTTCTTTCTAGAAATGAGACTGTTGATGATTACCAGACCTCTAAGCCAAGAGGATTTCCTTATAGTCACTGAAGATAAAGAATTCTTGCTAAGTATTCTATGAAAAAGTGATTCAAAGGATGTGTTTATTTTCAAAAATAAGGAAATATAAGTTTCAAGAACTTACATAGCCCAATACCCCAATCAAAATCTAAGCCAGTTCTTTAGGTTACCAAGAATGTATGTGACATTTATCCAAAGTCTCAGCTTGTTAGCTATTGCATAAACAATAGACTTTAGAAAATATTTAGAAATTATTCTAAATATTTCTGGCAATCATGCAAATGCATATAATCACAGAGCATTTAGTAAAAACTTTATGCTGTTATGAGAGCAACCATTTTCTTTTGGGTTAAAGTATAAACCAAATACCTAGAATTGGGATTGTGTTAAATTATACACACTTCCCACTCAAGCTGCCTGGAAGTATAGACTTCCTAGTGCAAAGTATAGAGGAGCAATTGGTTTAATTGATCTAGTAATTATTCTCCTATTAATACTAATTTTCTTATGACCAGGTAAATATGTCCAACCCAAGTTGCTTCTTCTATACAGTTTAATTTCCTATTCCTCTCCTGATGGGAGATGTTATTCTGTAAATATGTTTTTCCTACTGGTTAATTATTAAAGCCCTGTTGGCCAATAGGAAACTATATAGGTGGAGATAGGAGACTAGGAGGAGGAAAGAGGAAGTAGTTAGGAGGAGTCAGCATGTAGAGCATAGAGGAAGCAAGACACCGGCCATGGCTCTCCAATAAGACGACCACGTGGAAATACTTAGATAAGTAGAAATGGGTTAATCATCATGACAGAGCTAGCCCATAAACAATAATGGTAACAGGCCAACAGGATTGTATCAAATACAGAGTCTCAGCATGTTATTTGGGGCCAGCAAGCCAGAACGGTGGCAGGCGGGCTGGCAGAAAACAAGCAACACTCTCCCAAACTTTATCTCCTGGGGAAAAAATATTCCATTATTGCTTCATATTGCAAAATCTCAGAGCTCAAAGGAAAACTGGTGGTAGACTAACATAAACACTAAGCAAATATTGCAGGATACAAAATTACAAAAGGGCTTATCAAGTGATAAATAAACTCCATAAGTCACTTTACTGTTTTAGTATGTTCTTTACAGAAATACCTTTGCTGTGTTTATTATAAGATCAGAATGTTTTAAATTTCCTGCATTAAATGTGATTATATGTTATGATACTGAAAGTAGATAATGATGATTGAGAGAGAGGTGCTTAAGAGAATGGAAATGGTAACAGACACAGTGAAAAGAAAGAAGGTTTTGTGATGCAGTACCAAATGTACAAGGGATTCAGGTGGGTGAGACAGAAGCGAAGCTAGGAGAATCAACCAAGAAAAATGTTTGAAGATGCCGCAGTGAAGCCTAATATTGTATACCTTAATAAAAATTTACAAAATGCATTATAACAAACTTACTAAGTGATAGTAACAACAGAATTCTCCCAGTAATCACTGTTTCTTGTGTACACAGTGATGTTCATGCTCATGGGAGATTCAGATTCCACCAGCAGTTGCATAATTGCATTCATAGGCTAAAAGTGGATCTTCACTAGAGTTTGTGTATTTGTTTCCTTTCTGTGACCAGAAATGAAGAGAAACTCATTTTAATGGTCAGGTCACATGAACTTTTAATTGGCAAAAGACTTGAAGTGACATAAGGTGTAAGCTCATTTTGGACTATACCTCAAATGAGAGGGCACAATGCTTATGCAAGGAAAGATAATCTGGAGACAAGGTTTTTGTCTTTTTACAGACAGACAGTGCTTCAGCTTGGGCTGTGCACTGGTCAAAAAGGGGAACCAAGATTAAACTCACCTTCCAAGGAACAGTTCAGAAACCACTCATGGAATGGTAGCCACTCAGGGAAAAAATCATTTTAAATTGTTGCAACCAAGATCATAATTGCTTCAAATCCAAACAACTAATTAAAAAAAATGGATTAGTATGATCCATAATAATAGAAATGGTGAACAAGAATGTAAAAACAGATATCTCAGTTATTTCAAGCTGAAAGATTACAGAAAGAAAATTAATAAATGAGAGCCACCTTCGGGGAAATTTCTGGAGCTTACTGAGCACAATAGACCAGCCTATCCACATGGGACCACCCGCAATTTCCAACTACCTGGTCTCTGACCCCCACCTCCAGTCTCCTACTGGAGTTTTGGGCCCCTCCCAGAGATCTGCCTATCTCTGGGTGTCCACCCTAAGTTCCTGCAGGCTGGATCCCTGACCCCCATCACTGGACCTCTGCTAAAAAGGCCCTACTCAGTTGGAGAGTGCCAGCTAGAGCCTTTTATCAGTGTGGAAATATCCTGATTATCAGCCCAACATTTGTCCCCAACACCAGACCTTGGCTAGAGGCCTTGGCTAGAGCTAGACCCGACTATCCCTGAAGAAACATCCTGCGAGCTAGCCTCTGCCAAAGAGGCCTCAGTTCTCCTCTGCTGGAGCCTGAACTTTGACCCCCATCGTTGGGCCCCTGCCTACGGAAAGACCTCCTAGAGAGCTTGGACCACCTAGAACTACAGACATTGAAAGTTTGACGCACCTAAATCCATAGAGAGAGGGAGAAATTCCACCTACACCTACTGCAAGAAGCTATGGGAAGTCTGCAATACAAGAAAACACCTAACATCAGAAAGACAAGCATAACACCATCAGAATCTAGGGAAGCTACACCAACTAAACCAGAACACAACAAAGCAAATGAATCAGAAGAAAATGACCTAAAAATTATCAACCTAAAAATGATAGTGGCCCTCAAAGAAGATGTGAGAAAATTCCTTAAAGAAGTGGAAGATAAAACAAACAAAAAATTACAGAATAAAGAAAGAAAGAATATTAAGAGCAGGTAAAGAAAAAGGACAGGTAACATATAAAGGCAGACCTATCAAAATTACACCTCACTTCTCCTTGGAAACCCTCAAGGCCAGAAGGTCCTGGATAGATGTTCTACATGTACTAAGAGTCCACGAATGCCAGCCCAGGCTACTATACTCAGCAAAACCCTCAATCACTATAGATGGAGAAAACAAGATATTTAATGTCAAAGCCAGATTTTCACAATACGTATCTATGAATCCAGCCCTACAGAAAGCTTTGGAAGGAAAACTCCAACCAAAGGAAGTTAACTATGCTCACAAAGATGTAGGCAACAGATAATCCCACTTCACCAGAAACCAAGGGTAAGGAAGGACAAATAAATTCACAATACCACTGCCAAAAAAAAATCTAAAACAAAGAAACATTAACAATTAATGGTCCTTACTCTCCCTCAACATTAATTGTCTAAACATGCCTATAAAAAGACACAGGCTAACAGAATGGATATGAAGGCAGAATTTATCCTTCCGATGCATACAAGAAACACACCTATGCTACAAAGATAGACATTACCTCAGGGTAAAGGTCTGAGAAAAGATCTTCCACTCAATTGGACCCAAGAAGCAAACAGGTGTGGCTATCCTAATATCTAACAAGTTAGACTTCAAACCAAAATTAATCAAAAGAGATGAAGATGGTCATTTCCTATTCATCACAGGAGAAATTCATCAACAAAAAATCTCGATGCTGAACATCTATGCCCCAAATACAAAGGCACCCATATTCATAAAAAAAAATGCTAATAAAACTCAAAGCTCACATAAAACCTCACACACTTATAGTGGGAGACTTCAACACACCACTTTCACCGCTAGACAGGACCACCAATCAGAAACTCAACAAAGAAACAAAAGAACTAACAGAAGTTATGTCTCAATTGGGTTTAACAGACATCTATAGAAACTTCCACCCAAACACAAAAGAATATATCTTCTTCTCTGCTCCACATGGAACCTTCTCTAAAATCGACCACATACTAGGTGGCATTACAAACCTCAACAAATACAGAAGAATTGTAATAGTCCCCTGTATCTTATCAGATCACCATGCTTTAAAATTGGAATTCAACAACACAAATTGCAGAAACGCTACAAACTCAAGGTAACTGAACAATGTGCAATTGCACCACACCTGGGTCAAAGAAGAAATAAAGAAAGAAATTAAGGATTTCCTAAAATTCAACGAGATTGAGGACATGACATATTCGAACTTATGGGACACCTTGAAAATGTTAGGATGGAAAAATTTAGCCTGACTGAAGGTCACTTTCTTGAATGTTTACAACAGACTGTGAGTGAATGAACACAGGAAATGAGCCTTGTTGCCCCACCTAGAAGCCTGCAAAAGCAGACTTCCAGGGCTAAGTGCAAGCTTGGATAGTTTAAATTAATTGGTCTGCACTGGATGCTACGAGGTGACTGGTTCATGATGGGCGGGTTTTGTTGTAACCCTATAAAAGCTGTCTTAATGAATTAATTGTTCCTCACTGGATGCTATGTGATTCATGATGCACAGGCTTTGTTGTAACCCTATAAAAGGTGTCTCAATCCTGTACTGAGGGTCCCCAGGCCTCTACCCTGTGTGGCGTATGGCTGTTGGGCCCCAGTGCACTGGAATATAAAGGACCTCATGAGTTTGCATCAAGACCCCTTTTCGTAAGTGATTTGGTGGGGGGGCGCCTTTCCTGAGTGAGAGCGTGAGAGACCATGCTCTAGTGGGTCTTACATTTGGTGCATTGGCCGGGGAACTGTGACCACCCCTCTTAACTGAGAATCTACTAGGAGGTACCGGGATCCCCTCTGTATCTGTACATGTCTGTATGTGCTCTGACATGCTCTGGTGTGTGTGTGTGTGTATATGTAAGTAAGTCAGCCAGCACCTCTGTTCTGATCTGGTATCTGTAGCAGACATGCTAGGATGGTCACAGGCTGTTGCCCTGGAGGAATCTCCAGGGGGGTATAGGAGGCCTGGGAATGCCCAGTTGTTAGATTCTGTCTGTCAGTCAGGAGGACCGAGTTCTGTTGTCTGAATCTGTTTGCCATCTCGGTGGTGAGGAAGCCATTGACTTTTGTCTGTTGGTTGGTCGGTAGGACAAAACTCTGTTGTACTCTGAGGCTGTTTGATTCTTTTCCTGTTGGTTGAAGACTCAGATGAGTCACCTTTGTCTAGATCTGTTAGTTTTTGTTTTGTGCATTTTTGTTCTGTGTGTCTTTGGTGTCTTTGCAGTTTTATCATAGAACAGACTGACTGATGACCTGACCTTAGTTTAACTCTTGACTACTTGACTGAAGTTAAGTTTCAGGCCTATAATTTGTCAATTGAGGTTAGGGAGGTTTCCTGACTCAGCATAAACAACAAAAAAAGCACACTGATTTTAAAGAGTTCTGCTAACAAGTTATTGATGTGTGTGAGGGCTGGCAGGGCTGGCGATCACAGGGACTACATCTCCAAGCTGGCAGCATGCTTCTGGATGGCAGCTTAGACCATGGCAGTGGTTATAGCTCTCAGTTCTGGCCATAATGGTAGCTGCCGCCATCTTGGATAGACAATGCCTAAAACAGCTATGGCTTTCTTTTTAGCTATGTTGTTGGTTAACAGATAAAGACTTGTGGCCAGAAAAAGAGAAAGATTTATAGTAAAGACAGATTCACATTAAGGTGAACCTTAATGTGAATCTATTCTAAGGTGCTAAAGGTTTACAATGTGTTTTAAAATATACATAGGCTTGGGAAAGAAAGAGAAAAGAAATATAACGGTTTTAAAAAGGCAGAAGGTGATGGTGTGGGGGCACATGCCTTTAATCCCAGCACTCTGGAGGCAGAGAAAAACAGATCTCTGTGATTTCAAAGGAATCCTGGTATGCAAAGTGAATTCCAGGACAACTAAAAGTTACACAGAGAAACCCTGTCTCAAAATATGTAAAAGAAATAGAATAAAAAAAGCCAAATAAAGATGGAAATCACAGAGAAACATTGGATATTGTATGCTGTTCTGTTATCTTTAAATTGTTTGACTGCTGAGGAAATAACAACAGTTAAAAGAAATACTGCTGGATTAATTCAATTTATATATTTTAAAAATGCTTTGACTCCAAAATTTAAGTCCAAGGACAAGTTACTGGGGAAAAGGATTTTTATTTTTGTTTCCATAGAAAATGAAAAGCTGTAGATTCCTTCCAGACAGACATGGTTTGATTAAGCAAGACCCCCTGAAGCAATGTCAATGGGATATTGAAACCTTAAAGACCACTACAGCCAAGATTTCTGTGTCTTTTTAGGCTCCCCTATGACAGCGCCACCTACCAGCAGGAAGTAGTTTGGAAAGAACGATGCCCAAATTCCCAAATATTGTTTATAAATGTTTGTTTTCATTTAAATGGGCTTGGTTATAAAGGGCTAATGACCACAAGCAATCCTTTTAAAGGTAAAAAAGGAATTATAGTATAGATATGAATGCTTTATTTTGGAATGGATTTTCATTAATTGATACAAATTTAAGGTCAATTTTATGATATATATATATATATATATATATATATATATATATATATATTTCTCCTCTTGTTTAGGTATTGTGTTTATATAGCTCATTTAAAAATGTAATGTATAAATTAGTACAGATAATAGAGAGTTACCTATGATAGTCAAACTTGGAATTACTTAAGGTCAATTTTATGATATATTTCACCTCTTGTTTAGGTATTGTGTTTATATAGCACATTAAAAAATGTAATGTATAATTTAGTACAGATAATAGAGAGTTACCTATGATAGTCAAACTTGGAATTACTTAGGATTTCTAGATATACAGAGATGTATTTTAGATAAATAGGCATTCTTCAAACCTTTCAAAGACATGCAGAATATGGCATTTAAAATGGTTTAGGTTTTTCTTGACAGTGAGGTACTACTGCTCCTGGTAACTCCACCTGTGTTAGAAAGAAGATGGACTTTGAAGAAAGGTGTCATTGAGTTTGCCTCTAATATGGCAAGACTAGCCATTTGGACAATATACTGCTCTTGTGTAGACTGTTTGATTATATGGTGTATAAACTGGACATTCAGGACCCACAGAAAATTGACTGCTGATTTAAGATGGATATTGCTACAGGATTCCTGCTTCATGGAAGAAGCTGCCAGACAGCCAGATGGTCTACAGGACACAGAGAAAAATGACTGAGAAATTGCCAATACAGGTGGACATTTAAAGTTTCCTGCTTTGCTGGGCAGTCTGCCAGACACACTATGGCCTATGGGCTGAAGATGGAACATTACAAAAGAACTTCAGGTGACTGACCAGGCAGTGAGTTGTCTCTGTCAATTCTAGAGTTTATATATTATCCTTCTATGGTCTTTGAAGGAATTGAAGACAGATAGTTATAGTTATAGTTTTCCTTACTTAGGATTAAAGATAAGTTACATATAGGACTTTAGACTCACAAATATAGGATAGATGATATTTTGTTTATGTCTTACAAAATGTTAAGGGACTAAATATTGTTAACTGTGATTCTTATTTGATAACTGTTGTATGGTATATTTTGCTATGTTAAGGTTGAAACCCTTCATGCTTTTTAGGGTTAGAAACACCCCTGGATGGTTTGGGCTGACCTCCTATGAATTACTCTATGGGAGGGCCCCCTCCACTGGTGGAAATTTTCTCTACATATAGTGCTGATGTGATGTCTTCCCAGCCCCTGTTTGCTAGGCTCAAGGTTCTCAAGTGGGTGAGAAAGCGAGCATGGAACCAACTCTGGGAGGCTTCCTCAGCAAAAGGAGACCTGCAAGTCCAGCATTGCTTACAGGTTGGAGATTTGGTATATGTAAGGCGTCACCAGGCAGTAAATCTTGAGACTCGGTGGAAAGGCCCATATCTTGTGCTCCTGATCGCACCAACAGCAATAAAGGTTGAAGGAATCCCCACTCCTGATCCATGCCTCCCATGTCAAACCAGAGCCACCCCAGATCCTGAATAGAGAGCTGAAAAGACTGAGAATCCCCTTAAGCTCAAGCTTTATTGTATTGGCCCTGTTTCCTCAACCAGGTGACTCCATCCAACTGTAATGGGTTAGACCTATTATTTTTACAGCATGTGGCCACTGCTGCCTTTTGGGTTAAGGGATGGTTCAACAAGTCCCCTTGGATGACCACCCCACTTCCTGCTCTGATGGGACCCTCAATGACTTTGCTCTTTCTGCTTACTGATGGACCTTGAATGATTAATAGAATCTTTACTTTTGCTTGGGAGGGAATAAGTATGGTCCAAATTATGATACCTAGACAGTATAGAAGAGCCTCCAGGGCAAAGATAAAGTCACCTATAGTCCTCCCTATTCTAAGATTATAATTATTAACAAGAGAAGAAGTAGGGAATGTTAGGATGGAAAAATTTAGCCTAACTGAAGGCCACATTCTTGAATGTTTACAACAGCCTGTGAGTGAATGAACACAGGAAATGAGCCTTGTTGCCCCACCGAGAAGCCTGAGAAAGCAGACTTCCTGGGCTAAATGCAGGCTTGGATAGTTTAAATTAATTGGTCTGCACTGGATGCTATGAGGTGATTGGTTCATGATGCTCAGGCTTTGTTGTAATCCTATAAAAGCTGTCTCAATCCTGTACCAAGCGTCCCTCAGCCCTCTACTCTGCATGGTGTATGGCTGTTGGGCCACAGTGCATTGAAATATAAAGGATCTCATGCATTTGCTTCAAGACCTCTTCTCATGAGTGATTTGGGAGGGGAGTCTTTCCTGAGTGAGAGCACAAGTGACCATGCTCTTGCGAGTCTTACAAAAGCAGTGTTATGAGGGAAGTTCATTGCAATGAGTGCCCATATGAAGAAAGCAGAGGATAGTCACATTAGAGAATTAACAGCTCAATTAAAAGCTCAACTAAAAAAGTATTTAAAGAGACACAATAACACTAAATGTCTGAATGAAAAAGTTCGGTAAAAACAGAGACAGAGCATGCAAGTTAGCAAAACCAGAAAAGAAAACAGGGTCTTAACAATGGACACTGAGGGAATTAAGAGACTCTTCAGGTCATATTTTGAAAACCTGTACTCCACAAAATTGGAAAATTCAAAGGAAATGGACAAATTTCTGGATAGGTATCACTTACCAAAATTAAATAAAAAAACACATAAGCAATTTAAATAGACATATAAAACCTAATGAGATAGAAGTAGTCATCAAAAGTCTCCAAAACAAATAAAAGCCAAGGACAAGATAGATTCAGTGCCGAATTTTACCAGAAATTCAACAAAGAGCTAATACCAATACTCCTCAAAGTTTTCCACACAATAGAAGAAGAAGGGTCAGTCATTGCCAAACTCTTTTTATTAGGCTACAATTACCTTGGTACCAAACCTACACAAAGGCACAACTAGACAGTGAACTACAGACCAATCTCCCTCATGAACATTAATGCAAAAATATTCAATAAAATACTAGCAAATCAAATCTAAGAAAACATCAGAGAAATTATTGACCATGACAAAGTAGGCTTTATCCCAGTGATGTAGGGATGGTTCAACATATGAAAATCTATCAATGCAGTGCATTGTATAAAAAAAAAACTGAAAAAGAAAAGTCATGTGATCATTTCACTAGATGCTGAAAAATCCTTTAACAAAATCCAACACCTCTTCAGGATAAATGTCTGGGAGAGAACAGGGATAACAAAATCATACCTAAACATGATAAAAGCAATATACAGTAAAGCAACAGCAAACATCAAACTAAATGAAGACAAACAATGTGATTCCTCTAAAATATGGAACAAGACAAGGCTCTACACTCTCTCCATATCTCTTCAATGTTGTACTTGAAGTTCTAGCTAGAGCAATAAGTCAACAAAAGGACATTAAGAGGACACAAATTGGAAATGAAGAAGTCAAACTTTCATTATTTGCAGATGATATGAGTGACCCAAAGAATACTTCCAGGGAACTCCTACAGCTGATAAACACCTTCAGCAAAGTGGAAGAATAAAAGATTAACTAAAAAAAATCAGTAGCCCTACTATATACAGATGATAAAGGGGCTGAGAAAGAAATCCAAGAAACATCACCCTTACAAGAGCATGGGGTAACGTTAACCGAACAAGTCAAAGACCTATATAGCAAGAACTTTGCGTCTTTAATGAAATAAATTTTAGAGGATACCAGAAAATGAACAGACCTCCCATGCTCCTGGATAGGTAGGAATAACATAGTAAAAATGGCAGTCTTCCCAAAAGCAATCTACAGATTCAATGCAATCCCCATCAAAATCCCGGCACAATTCTTAACTGACCTGAAAGGAAAATATTCAACTTTATTTGGACAAACAAACAAACAAACACAGGAGGATAGCCAAAACAACACTGTGCAATAAAGGAACTGCAGGAGGCACCACCATCCCTGACTTCAAACTCTGTTATAGAGTTGTAGTCATGAAAAGACCCTGGTATTAGCACAAAAATAGACAGGTAGAACAACAGAATCGAATTGAAAAACCTGATATTAACCCACACACCTACAAACACCTGAGTTTTGACAAAACAGCTAAAATTATGCAATGTAAAGAGGAAAGCATCTTCAACAAATGGTGCTGGAACAATTGGATGATGCTTTGCAGATAAATCCATGTCTATCACCATGCACAAAATTCAAGTCCCAATGGATCAAAGACCCCAACTTAAATCTAACCACACTGAACCTTTTAGAAAAGAAAGTGTGAGGTACCCTTGAACAATTGGTACAGGAGACTGCTTCCTGAACACCAGTAGCATAGACACTGAGATCGACAATTAATAAATGGGACCTCCTGAAACTGAGAAGCCTCTGTAAGGCAAAGGACACAGACAACAAAACAAAATGGCAGCCCACAGAATGGGAAAAGATTTTCACCAACTCCATATCTGATAAAGTGTTGATCTCCAAAATATACAAAGAACTCAAGAAGCTTGTCACCAAAACAGCAAATATATATTAAAAAGTGGGGTAAAGTACTGAATAGAGAATTCTCAATAAAGGAATCAAAATAGGCTGAAAGACACTTAAGAAATTGCTCAAAATCCTTAGCCATCTTGGAAATTCAAATCAAGGCAACTTTGAGTCTTACTCCCATCAGAATGGCTAAAATTGGAAACACCAATGACAGAGAATGTGGAGAGAGGGGAACATTCCTCCACTGCTGGTCAGAGTGTAATCTTGTACAGCCATTTTGGGAATCTGTATGGCATTTCCGCAAGAAAATGGGAATCAGTCTACCACAGAATCCAGCAATTCCTCTCTTTGGCATATCACCAAAAGATGCACATCCATGCAACAAAGATATCTGTTCAACTCTGTTCATAGCAACTTTATTTGTAATAGCTAGAACTTGGAAACAACCTAGATGCCCACAACTGAAGAATGCATAAAGAAAATGTGATACAAATACACAATGTAGTCTTACTCAGCAGAAAAAAAATCCCCCCCCACCCAATGGAATCTTGAAATTCACAGGCAAATGGTAGGAACTAGAAAAAACTATTCTGAGTGAGGTAACCCATTCAAAAAAAAAAAAAAGACTAACATGGTGTGTATACACTCATATATGGATTTTATACAAGGAGCAAAGGATCGCCATCCTACAATCCATACCATCTCAGAAGCTAATATACAAGGAGGACCCAAAGAGAGACATACAAGGTTCCCCACAGAAAGGAAAAGGTACATGATCTCCTGAGAATTTTTGGAGAAGTGACTTGGGTCAGTGAGTGAAAATGGAGTTAGGAGAAAGAGAATGGCAGAAGAGGAAAGGAAGGGAGAACATTAGGGACCAGGAAGATTGAGTCTGGGGAGGAATAGAGGAGAACAAGAAAAGAGACACCATAATGAGGGAGCAATTATAGGCTTTTGAAGAGAAAACTGGCACGAGGGAAATGTCGAGTGACCTACAAGGATGACCCCAACTAACAATATGAGCAATAGTGGACAGGCTACCTTAAATAACCCTCCCTGTTAATGAGATTTATAACTACCTTATATGCCATCCTAGAGCCCTCATCTAGTAGCTAATGGAAACAGAAGCAGACACCCCTAGCTAAACACTTAGCCGAACTCCAGGAATTCAGTTGCAGAGAAGGAGAATTGATGAGCAAATGGGTCAAGAGCAGGCTTCTGAAACCCACAGAGACAGCTGACCTGAACAAGGGAGAGCTCCTAGACCTCAGAGTGATAGCTGGGAAAACAGCATAGGACCGACCTGTTATGAATGGGTTTTTCCACAGTCCTGGTCCCAGAGCATTGCCAGCACCAAATAACGCACAGAGATGCAGTATTAGATATAAAGCTGTAGGTCTGTTACTAAACTTTCTTATCGGCTAGCTCTGTCTTAAATATTAACCCATTTCTATTACTCTTAAGTATTTCCACGTAGTCTTATCTTACCAGAGAGAGGATCGGGACCTCAGTTCTCTTGATCCTACATCTTGAAACTCCTCCATACTTCTTCCTCTCTCCTCCTAGTCTCCTAATCTTATCTATCTTGCTTTCCTATTGCCCAATAGAACTTTTTTCTTTATGAGAATATGAGAATATGTTTCTTCAATATGAGAAACATATTTAAAGAATGACATCTCCCATCATCTCCTCTTTTCTGTCTAAAAGAAAAAGAAGGGTTTTAACCCTAACATGGCAAAATACATAACAGAACAGTTATCAAACAAGAACTATAGTTAACAATATTAAGTGCATTAACATTTAGCAATACTTAAAGAAAGAAAATATTCCACCATCCATCCTATCTTTGTGAGTCTGAAATTCTATATGAAACTTATCTTTAATTCAAACTAAGAAAAACTATAACCATAATTATGTCTTCAACTTCTTCAAAGACCACAGATGGATAATATATCAATTCTAGCATTTACAGAGACAACTGGCCTGGTCAGTTACCTAAGTTCTACTGTAATGTTCCATCTTCAGCCTATAGGCTGTAGTACGTCTGGCAGACTCCTCAGCAAAGCAGGAAATTTTAAACTGTCACACCTGTGTTGGCAGGTTTTCAGTCTTTTTATTATGTGTCCTGCAGAATGTCTGGCATACTCTTCCATGAAGCAGGAAGCCTGTAGCAATGCCCATATTGTATCAGCAGTCACATTCTTGTGGGTTTTGCATGTCCAGTTTATATAGCATAAAGTTAAATAGTCAAGGAAAGAGTAGTTTCTTGCTCAAATGTCTAGTCTTGCTATATTGAAAACAAACTCCATAACACATTTCTTCATTGTCCATTTTCCTTTCTGATGCAGGTGGTGTTGCCAGGAGCAGTTTTGCCTCATTGTAAAGAAAAACCCTAAGTGCCATATTTTCTAGGTCTTGAAAGGTGTGAAGAATGCCTATTCATCTCAAATATATCTTTATATATCTAGATAACCTAATTCACCTTACTATCAATTTTGACTATTATAGGTAAGTATAATCTATACTTAATTATACATTATAGTTTTAAATGAGTTATATAAACAAGAGGAGAAATATACATATCACAAAATTGACCTTAACTTTATATCAATAAATGAAAATCCATTCCAAAGCAAAGTATTTATTTCTATTTCATAATCCCCTTTTTACTTTTAAAGAGATCGGTTGTGATCATTAACCATTTATAAAACCCAATTTAAATGAAAATAAACATTTACAGACAATATTTGGAAATTTGGATGTCATTCTTTCCAAACTGCTTCCTGCTGGTAAGGGGCACAGTCGTGGGGCTCCTAAGAAGATGCAGAAATCCTGGCTGTAGTAGTCTGCAAGGCTTCCTTGTCCAAGCTCTTTTGAATATTGGATCACCTGGAACATTTTTTCAGGGAGTCTTGCTTGATGAAATCATGTTAGTCTGGGAGGAATCCACAGCTTTTAATTTCTTGTGGAAACAAAAATAAAAACCCTTTTCCCCAGTAAACTGTCCTTAATCTTAAATTTTGAAGTCAAAGCATTTTTAAAATACATAAATTGGATTAATTGATCAATTTTATTCTAACATTTGTTGCTATTTCCTCAGTAGTCAAACAATACAAAAATAACAGAAAAGAATATAGTATCCAGCCTTACATGGCTTTTTTATTACTCTATTTCTTCTACTTCTACTTTTTCATTTTTTGATAAAGGGTTTCTCTGCATAACTTTTATCTGTCATGGAATTTACTCTGTATACTAGATTTACTTTGAAATCACAGAGACCTGCTTGTCTCTGTCTCCCAAGTGCTGGAATTAAAGGCATGTTCCACCACACCCAGGTACTCTCTTTTTATCATTGTTTTTAAAACAATTTTATCCTGTTTCATTTTCTCTTTCAAGCTTATGTATATTTTAAAACTCACTGTAAATGTTTAGAGGCTTTTCTTAATCTGGTCTGAATCTGTCTTGACTGTAAATCTTTATCTTTTTGTGGCCATGAGTCTTTTATCTGGTAAACAGCATTGGTCAAATGAAAAGCCATAGCTGTATTAACCGTCGTCTATCAAAGATGGTGGCCAGTAGTTTTACCTCCAAAACTGAGTTCTGTGCTCACTACCTTGGTCTACACTGCCATCCAGCAGCATGTTGCCAGCTTGGAGATATGGTCACTGCCATTGCAAGCTCTAGTACACACCATTAAGTTGTTAGCAGAGCTCTTTAAATGCCTTGAAGTTTTTTTGTTGCTATGCTGAGTCAGGAAACCTCCCTTAAAGGAGCTATGTAAATCTCTGCTTGTCTATAGCAAAACAGAGTCCAACTGAGAAAAATGTTCCTACCAAGAAGATTTGTTTGTATATTATTTTGCTTTTAGAATCCTTTCCTAAGCTTTTGTTAATTTTAAGTGAAAGTTCTTAAGCCACGTTGCGGCACCATTTTGTTATGAGCGGTTTTTCTGCCAGCCTGGTCCCAGAGCTGTGCCTGCCCCAAATGTCACACAGAGATGCTGTATTAGATATAAAGCTGTTGGTCTGTTATTAACCTTTCTTATTGGCTAGCTATGTCTTAAATATTAACCCATTTCTATTACTCTAAGTATCTCCACATGGTCTTATCTTACTGGAGAGAGGATAGGAACCCCTGTTCTCTTGGTCCTACATCTTAAATCTATTCCCAATTTTTTCCTTTATCCTCCTAGTCTCCTAGTCCAACCTGCCTTGCTTTCTTATTGGCCAACAGGACTTTATTAATTAACAAATAAGAGAAACATATTTACTGAATGGTATGTCCCATCACTGACCCAGCATCCCTGAATGTAGGTCTCAGTTAAAAGGCCTGGGAAGTCTATGGGACTTCTGACTGTGAAACCAGGGTCTATCCCTGGTGCAGGAAAGGACTTAGGGAGCACATTCCCAATGGCTGGATGCTTCCTTAACATAGAGACACCAGGAAGGGTCTAGGCCCTACCCCAAAGACTTTGACAGATTTTGATTATCCCTCCTGGAAGGCCTCACCTTCCCTATGGATCGGAACAGATGCAGATGCCAAACATTAGGCAGAGCTTGGAGAGTACTATGTAAGAGGGAGAGAAGGATCAGTGTCAAGATTATCACAAGAAATCACTCAGAACCAACTAACTTGGACTCAGGGGATCGCAGAGACTGATCCAACAACCAGGGAGCCTGTATATGTGTTAGTTCTCTAACATAGTCTTTTTGTGAGACTCCTAACAGTGGGAGCAGGGGCTGTCTCTGACTTTGATGCCTGCTTTGCGGACCCAATCCTCCTACTAGGTCACCTAGTCTCATTGAAACTTCATATACCTTGGCTGGCTGATATTCATGGGTGACCTGCCTGTATCTAAAGAGAAACCATGAAGGAGGAGTGGATGGGAGGTGGAGTAGTCAGGAGGTTGGGGGCGGCAACTGAGAAGAGGAGAGAGAGAAGAAATTTTGGTTAGGATGTAAAAACAAAAAGAAATAAGTTAATTTTTTTATTTCAAAAGAAGAACAAAACAGTTTGAATTTAAAGGAAGGTAAGTAAACTAGTCAGTATATGCTTCAACAGAGGTCAGGAAGAGAGTATGATTTTTACGATTAGGGATGTTGGTTCAGATTTACATTCAAAATCAACACAGGTAAATTTACAAAGATACTATGTTTAAAATACCTAGTGAAATAAATAAAATTGAATGGTAAGTGCTTACAATGAATACTGATGGGAGATGTTATTCTGTAAATATGTTTCTCATACTGATTAATGAATAAAGCACTGTTGGTAATAGGAAAGCACGATAGGCTGGGCTAGGAGACAAGGACAAAAGAGGAAGTAGGAAGGAAGAGTCAACATGGAGAGCCTGGAGAGGTAGAATGCCAGCCAATCTGGCTGATAAGATGAGACCACGTGGAAATAATTAGATTAATAGAAATGGGTTAATCACATTAGGACAGAGCTAGCCAATAAGAAATGATAGTAACTGGCCAACAACATTTTATCAAATACAGGGTCTCTGTGTGTTACTTGGGGGCTGGCAAGGCAGCGGGACCTACAGGCAGGGAAGAACCTGCTTGTAACAGAGTACAGAGTACCATGTTATAACTGGTGCTAGCCAGTAGAAAAATAAATAAGAAGATCATGGGAAGTACTGAGAACCATCACAGGAATTGGAAGTTTATTTTATCAAAAACAGTGATTTAGGAACTTGTGTTCTAGGAAAATTACGTAGTTACCAATTATGTAAACATTGAGGAAATAAATCCAACAGTGAATTTCAAAAGGACAAATGAATACTAGAAAATTGATATTGACTTAACAGGAAATGTTTCAGAGAGTTATTTTTATAGTATAGAAATATTTTACAATCATAAATTTAATAGTTATTTAGAAATAAAATGTGCATATATTTTAACTTCAAAAGAGACGGGTTTTAAAATACTTGATATGCATTTACATTTTTAAATATTTTGAAGTGAAGTATAATTACATTTATTCTTATTCTCTTAGCTTTTCTCAGATACCCTCCCTCAAAACCCTCAATATCCCCCCTCAAGCTGATAGTCCCTTTCTCTTTGGTTATTGTTGTGCACACCATGTATTGTATGCATCACTATATATATAAAACAGCCATATTGTGCTGGTGTGTGCATGATTTCAAAGCTGCCCACTCTGAATTGAACAATAAAAAAATAGGTTCATCTCAGGGAGAGGTTAATGCATTTTCTCATAGCCTACAGTTCTTTGTCTAGGTATTGATCCCATGAAATTTCCCCTTTCCATATTAACATGGCCATGTCCAATGGCATTGTTTAAGCAGACATTTCTAGTAACTACATTTTACAATAGTTTTCCTGCTATTCTGTATCTCACAATCTTTCAGTTTCATTCCCTGAACCACCATTTCATAAACTCTGATGTAGCCTTAGGGTGTTGGCTCCCCACAATCTGTTGATCTTGGTATTGTGTTTTCTGTTTGCGTAAGAAAAGGCTTCTATGATGAGGGGGGGGTGGTTATGTGTGGTCATGAGGATACAATTTAGAATGTATCTAGCAAAGTGGCAGTAGTAGATTCTGTCATAAGATCCATAACTCACCACCCTGAGGAAGCTGCCTAGATTTTTAGTACCCAAAATGATTTTTCCTTGTGTTGAGCAGGGTTTCAGTCCAATTAGACAGCTATTAGTTTTAGTTTTGGTTTCAATTTCTCTCCATCCCCCCCCATGTGTTCAAGTACCGTCTGAGGCCAGAGATTCTCAGTTCTCTAGAGCTGAAGTTACAAGTGGAGTTACCCAACATATGTAGATGCTGGAAACTGAACTGGGGACCATTGCCAGAACGGTGCATGGTTTTCACTACTCAGCCATCTCTCCTGCTATGAAAACAGGTACTATAATTTGTATGTGTACAACTGCAGACAATTTCTCCACAGGGAAGACACAAAAGCAATTCTGCTGCTTTTAAACGTATTAGAGACTTGTGAAAATAGAGATTAAATGAGTGAAAATCATTCTACCTTCATTCCCCAGACTCATTTATAGCTTGATGTCTTGGTCTCAGAATACAGAATCAAATTATTATATGAAATATTCTGCCTTTTTTCAACAGTATGGAAAATTTTGAGTCATAACTTGATTTTTTTTTTTTGCCAAGAAAGGCCAGAGGGGCATTCCTGCCATCAAGATGACTAGATTCTATTTTGAGTACTGTTCTGTATTGTTCAGTAAGCTAGTTTCAAGTCAGGTCCTCATCTTTAGCCTATTTTGATGGTGTGAATAAACATAGCCATCTGTAACAGGGTAGCCTGCTCTTTGACCAATAGCTGACAAGCCCTCCCTCATGTGTTTTTGCCCTAATGTAAAAAATACAGGCTAAGCAGCCCCTTCCTTCAGAAATAGCTATAATGTCATCATGACATCCTTGTGGCTTTGAACATGCAAGAAATCCTGAATTCATAACTGTTGCTTCCAGAGGCCTGACTTCACTGACTTCACCACGCCAGATAGCCTGCATCAGCTCTCACTGACTTCCCTAGTACTCACAAGCCTCCATAAAATTCTGGGTCATCACATCTTTCCAATAGCTATTATTTCAAAAGAAGGAGATGTTTTCCTTTTCAGGGACTCAGTAAAAAATGAGTAGCACACACAGAATCTGAAGCAGAACATCTCATGAATCCTTACCTTCTACCTGAAGAAGTGGCTGCTCTTCACTCTAATGCTAAATTTGGAGGCTGTGCTCCCTTATATTGCATGACTGGCATCCTCTGTACATACAGATTCTGCTTCTGGATAGGTTTCTACTTGTGGGTTTTTATCACAGGTAGAGACTGACATGGTAACCCTGATATCAGATGAGATGACTGCCAGCCCATTTTAGAAATGATAGGGTTACAAGAGGTAGTAAGCTAAGACAGCTGACAAAAAAGCTAAGAGCTGAGGGAAAGAATCCAGACCATGACTATTAAGTCAAAGGAAGCTAATGAAGTTCAAGACTAGAGTGTCCAGACAATCAAACTTAGTATTACAATTCCCGGTGCTGGGTGCTGGTCACTGGGTCCTGGGTGCTAGGTGCTGGATTCTGGGCACTGGCATTCAAAGTGTAATCAGCTTCTGCTTCAATGTCTGTGGCATACATCATGTACAAAAGCCTGAAGGTAAAGCTCTTAAGGATAAAGTCCACAGTCTCTAATTTCAAAAAGTTAGAGCAATATATTGTTAATTCTGAGGATCTAGGAGCATCAGCCTTCACTTCTCAGGCCAAGGTGAAACTCCTGGGGGTGAGACCTTCCAGGAAGGGAACTTCATAGCAAAAATCAAGATTATAAGATGGGAAGACTAAGCCTTTTCATCATTTGATCTTAATTTTTAAATTACATTTTATTTATTTTGTCTATTATACAACACTACAGTACTCACAATAAAACGTACTATACTCAGACATTTCCAAAAAAAGCAGTTTACAAAGATATGTAACAGTGTAAGTTGTCTAATGGATTTAGCTGTCAATGAAAGGGGAAAGGAAAAGCACAATGAAATGCCAGCATGACAATGGCCAAAATTAGAAAAACAAATGATGACAAAACTATACAACATGTAAAATGCTCACAAATGATAATCGGCAAATAGTACAGCCATGTTATATGGTGTGTAAAGATTCTTATAAAATGAGACACATGTAAGCCACCAATCTCAGTCCTTTATATTAAAGAAAATAAAGTAATTTTCACCAGCACAAAATCTTGCCTGTGAAAATACATAGCACAATTTGAAATACTGAGAAACAGTGAAGAACGGTTCTTTCCTCTTTGTTGCTGGGAATATGGAAGATATACTCTTCCCACTCTTTCAGTTCTGCATTAAGCTGTGAAGACAATCCCTGTCTATCCTTCCATCTGTCAGAGGTCAGCTGTGCACTGAGATCTGATAATGATAACAGTCTTTGTCTCCTTTTGCTCCATCTTTCACAGCCTTGCACTGGTATCAGTTCTGCACCAAATCCTGAGGACAGTACCCTTCCCTTTCCTTCCATCTTTCTCAGGAACTGCCTGGTCACAGTTAACCTTAATCTTTGAATTTCATTCATCTCATCATGTCTTCATAAATTTATACTTCTATAACATCTTTGAGACCATTGCATATTTTTCTGATTAATTATGTTCAAGCATTCATTATTTAGAAGTCTTGTCCTCTCTGTCTTAGCTATAAAATTCTAGGCACCCAGAGCTTGCTGTTCACTATAAACTTTAAACGTCTATGTGTTAATGGAGAATTTGCCCCCTTGAAAATGTTCATTTGGACCTGATCAAATCTGGACATTAGTGAATTTTTCTCTTCGATTCATGGCAAGTTTCACTTGAGTAACTGAAGAAAATAAATGACTATGCCAAAACTCTACTTCTTCAATGCTTATATACTCAGGGAAAGCTTGATTGAGACTTACTAAGCTATAACACATACTCAATATTGAGACATAGATGTTTTGATATTTCTCCAGTGTAGTCATTCTAATGATAACCTCAGAAGGCCAATGTGTCTTAGTAAAAAGACACAGAAAGGTACACACCCAGAAGAAGCATCAGTGTAGATCTGCTATTTTTGCCTGTCCAATAAATTCTCTACCATCTGGGGCTGAAGCATGTTTTTAATGCTTCCAATTTGTATGTCTCTTTGAATTTGAAATGTATTTTTAAAACTGATTGAACATAAGGTTGTCCATATGCATAAGGACCCTTGTGTTTTTTTGACATACATACATCACTTCAGTGTGAATCAGCTTAGAAATATCTATATCCTTAGGCACTTGCCATTTCCTCGTGGTAAAAATATTCGAAATTCTATTGGTAAACTTTTTGGAAATATATACTACATTACTCCTATTTAGCCCTATTTTTTCACTCTCTTAAAAAAACATTTTTTTGAGATTATAATGATATAATTTACTCATTCTTTTTCCTCCTTCCAAAATCTCTTGTATAACCTCCCTGGATCTTTTATATTCATGGCCTCTTTTTTTATATACATTCATATATTCTGAAATACAAAAGCACAAACAGCCATGTCTGTACAATGTTATTTGTGTGTATGTTTTCAAGGCTAACCATTTCATATTGGATAACAAATTGGTGTGCTCTTCCCTGAACTCACCTCTTTCTCCAGCTCTAAGCATTGTTAGTATCCTGGAACTATTGTTTTAATGTTAAGGGCTCCTGAAATTTGTCTCATCCAATTAACATGTCTGTTTTACTTTTCCTTGTTTAGTTCATTGACAGTCATGTTGGCAAGGCTTTATGGATGTATCTTCAGAGATTCCTAGGAAATACAATTCAGTAAGCTAGACATGTTTACATTCTCAACTAAGACCAGAGGCCCTAGGGAGAAGGGAATATGCACTTCTCCTACCATGGAGCTACAACATTAAACATGGATCCAGTGCCAGAAAACATGATGTGATCTTTGAAGGAAACTTTGACTTTACCCATGATTTTTCCCTCTTGACATTGTGTATAACAGTATGTTTAAGACAGTCTTTCAGTTTATTTGGATTTTTCTGATTTAATTTCCACCTATGTTTTGTAACCTACTTTGAGATGTTTGTGAATTAAACATTAATAAGTTAAGGAGAGCCAGATGATGGTGGTGGATGCCTTTAATGACAACACTCGTGAGGCAGAGGCAGACAGATCTCTGTGAGTTCGAGGCCAACCTGATCCACAAGAGTGAGTTCCAGGACAGCTTCCAAAGCCACAGAGAAACATTGTCTCGAAAAACCAAATAAATGAATGAATAAATAAATAAATGAGAAGAATGGCCTGTTTCTCATAATCAACACCGAAGTCTCAGGTTTCTGGATAGAATTCCTTTGCTTTGTTTGATAGTTGTGGCCACTCACCTCTAAATGTTTGTAGGGCTGCAGACACCACAGTGTTTATCTGGTTTAGTTAGAAGGAAACCCGTGTCGGAATATGGAGAATATATTGCTATTAATGTGTGGTAATGAAGTGATTTTTGGTGTGCAGATAATTAAGTATTATTTAATGCTTTGTATTTTCTCAAGTTTATTTGTTGCAATGTACATGACAATATTGCATTAGGAATGACTACTGACAAATTCCTTCAAGAATTTAGATACAATGAATGGTCAGAGTTTTACTTTATCAATTCAATTTTACTAGACAATATTGCACTGGAAATAAATAAGGTAAGGAGGAAGCATGGGCATAAATATATAGTCACTGTATTTGTCATAGTTTTGATATAATGAAATGTTCTATGAACATAAATATGGAAGATAAATTTCCAAGGACTTAATATCTACCTCTAGCTACTATTTTTCATTTGTGTGGGTTAGTTTAGTGTGGCTTTTCTTCAATTTATATTTGATTCTACCAGTATCAATTTTAGATTTTTAATTGGCCTAATATTGAACAAAAATAAGTACTTTTATATTAAAAAGTAACAAATGTCCTCTTTAAATTTTTAACTTAATGAGCAGAAGACAAAAACCACTGCTGATTTATGAGCAAGTTATACACCATTGCTGTGTGAGCAATAGCTGAATAATTGCTTAAATTTAGATGCAGGATAAAAATCACCACAGTGGCAGTATATAGTCAATTTAGTATGCAACTATTTTACTTTTTGTGTAGATAGGAATTTTATTAAAATTTCATCACTTTAACATTTGATGCATTTCACACGAAATAATACAAAGTCTGACTTTTATTTGGAAATTATATTTCACATGCTCCACCCACTCATGTTTAATCCAGGAAGCAAGGCAGAGTGCAGTATACTTTAATTTTTTCTTTTTATGGAATACTAATTTAAGTCATTATTCATGTTTGCAGAAGGGTCATGAATTTGTAATCTTTTTTAAGTATCTAGGTGTCTGCTTATGAAAACAGCACCAGAGCTGTGGGTAGACACATGTTTTCTATTTCAGCAAATATTCCACTGCCATGAGGATTATAATTTAAATGACTGAATTCATGTGTGTCATCAAGTCTCTATATCTCTGATATGTAGAAGTCATGCACTTGTGACTACCTGCTGGTCTCCATTCTCATCACATTCATAAATCAATCAACAAAATATTTTCTCCTGGTTGCTTAATAATTTCTTTTTCTTCATTAAAATTTAAACTCAAACATCAACTTTTAATTGGTTTCTCCATTTTAAAACAGACTCAAGTCAGTTTCTGACGGAAAGTCTTTTACAACCTCACAAATAAAACTAGTCCAGCATGGAGACAGCCATTTGGTGAACATCCACTGAGAGGAGCTGCTTTTCAAAGTGTCGCTGATTGCTGGCCAATCCAAGACAAATTGATTAAGTACTATGTGAAGGTTGACATGCTGACCTCAGTTCTGTTGTATCTGGTATTGATTCTCATAGAATTGTATCTTCCCTTTGCATTCAGTGCACATCAAGGAATTCAATTCAGCATTATTGTAGTCATTTTTCACATTGTCTACAGTGAAATCTATGCAGCTGTCTATGAGCTAAATGCTGTGTCAGAGCATAATAATCCTTAAACTAAAACATAACTTCCCCCCTATGGTACCCCATCTTACACACACACAACACACATACATTACTACACAGGTACACTTACACACACACACACACACCTTCCCTATCTCCCTTTACTATATATCTAGTTATGCATACATTCTGTTTTTTTTTTCTTTTTAAATACCATGTTTTTTTTTTGTTTTGTTTATTTTTGTTTTCTTCAATCTTGTAAGAGGAGACTGACTTTAGGTGAAAAGCCACCTTGGTTTTTTTTTTGTTGTTGTTTTGTTTTGCTTTTTTTTTGTTTTGATTTTACCTAAACTACAACTTTCAAAGTCGTTTTTTTTTATTTTTATTTTACATGTCTATCCCAGTTCACTCTCCCTTCTTCCCTCCCTTCCTCCCTCTATCTTTCCCTCTCTCCCATCCTCTCAAGCCCCTGACCATTGTCCCTTCCAATTCCCCACTCCCACTCCACATGTAGGGTGATGCCATCCAGGAGGGGTCATCTAAATCTGTCATTTGGAGTAGGAACTAGGCCTCTCCTGTCTCTAGGTTAAGAGAGTATCCCTCCAAGGGGAATGCACCCCCCAAAGTCATATTGTGCAGCAAGTATACATTCTGTTTCCACTGTCCAAGGTCCTTTAAACTGCCCACGGCTTCTAGCTGAGACCCATGTTCAGGGAATCTGAAACAGTCCCATGCTGATTCCCAGCTATCAGTCTGGGGGCCCATTAGTTCCTCCCTTGTTCTGGTCAGCTGTTGCTATGTGTTTCTGAAGCCTAATCTTGTCCTCCCTCTCTGCATCTGGATTCCAGTTTGGCTCAATGTTAAGTTTTGGGTGTTTGCTTCTAGGGTGCTATGATGATGGATAAGTTAGTCAATCTCATTATCAGGGAAGGGCATTTATGGTAGCCTTTCCACTATTGCTCAAGTTGCTAGGTAGAGTCAGTATTGTAGGTCTCTGGACTTTTCTGTAGGTTCAATTTTCTCTTCAAACTTTTAAGGCTCCCTCTTTTATGGTCTCTCTCTCTCTCTCTCTCTCTCTCTCTCTCTCATCTAGACCTCCCTAACTCAATCTCCCTAGTCCCATGTGCCTTTTTTTCCTCCCCTTCTCTTTCTCCTAGTACCCTCTCCACTCACTGCCCAAACCCCACTCCTCATATGCTCAGGAGATATTGTCCCTTTCTCCTTCTGTGAGGGACTTTATATGAATCTCTGAGAATCCTTCTTGTATCCTAGTTCTTCTGAAGGTGTGAATAATAGGCTGGTCATACTTTGCTCTATGTCTAAAATCCATATATGAGTGAGTTCATACCATGTTCCTCTTTTTGTGACTGGGTTACCTCATTCAATATGGGTTCAAGTTCTATCAATTTGCCTGTGAATTTCAAGATTACATTGAATTTTTTTTTTCTGTAGAGTAGTATCCTATTGGGTAAATGTGCCACATCTTCTTTAGCCATTCTTCAGTTGAGGTGCATTTAGGTTGCTTCCAACCCCCATCCCATTTTTTGCTGCTCCCTAGGGAGGGGGACCCCTTCCATGGGGGATCTTCAAAGTCTGTCATATCATTTGGATCAGGGCTTAGGCCCTCCCCCATGTGTCTAGGCTGAGAGAGTATCCCTCTATATGGAATGGGCTACCAAAGTCCACTCGTACACTAGGGATAAAATCTGATGTACTACCATATGCCCCATAGACTGCCCAGTCCTGCTAATTAACATCTACCTTCAGGGCGTCTGGGTTGGTCTAAAATATTTTAAATTTTGAATATATAAACTGACTGTCCAAGCCTGATTTGTGTGGTTTATAAGTCCAATTTGTCTAGTTCCATGACCTGTTTATGTTAAAATGTTGCTATGGCACAAGCTCCAATGATTCTTCATGAACATGTATGTGACTTAGTACATTCTACAGATCTTGGAAGTTTTTATGTTGAGTGAGGATGCCTAACTGTAATTCTAAGGCTCAGAAGATAGAGGCAATGGATTCTAGAGACAGCTGGATATATAGGCTAGATATATCAAGCACTCTCAGTTCAATTGAGAGTGTCTGTCTCAATGAATATTGTAGCACACAATCTAAGATGACTCCTCACAACTTAATTTTTTCACATATATTCACATGTACTTACATACATGTGAAAGTACACTTGTACAAAAACATACATGTGCATATACAGACACACATCATATACATACATATAAATTCAAAACAAAATCAGCTTTGTATATATCTGGTAATTAGAAAAGCCAGAATTTGCTTTTGAATGGCACTTTCAAAGTAAAAAATATAACAATAATTCAACAGAAAGATTTTTAACACACATCTTTGCATTTTGTACATTAAAATGTGTCTGCACATTTGTACATAGTCTTTCTGTTAATATTTGTCTGAAAGATTCATTTGTAAGAATAGAAAAAGTGAAGATATATGGTGATACTGAATGCCATTGAGATTTTCAGCACATTTCTCTTCTAAACTAACATTGTCAAAGTTACTTTCTTCTGAAAGTGAACATCTGCACAACCTCCTATAAGGGATTTCTTAGTAATCACAAATTAAGAATCACAGTCTTCATGGGAAACAAGCTATTTTCTAAATTCAACTCAGAAAATTTTGAAGAGGTCAGCTAGGTATAAGATGATATTTTATTGGGTCAGAATTTATGTTATAACACCTCACACTCTTATCTAAGTGATCATATCTCTTTTGCAATGAAAGTTCTGTTGTTCACAAATTAGCAGAATTTGAAATGCTGTCCTGTGTGTAGTTTCCATCTAATAACCTAGTAAAATGGCAAGGCAAGCATATTTTCTTATTATTTGATGAATGGGTAATTTATTGAGGATATATAAATCAATAGAGGTCACATTGAAAGAAAGTATAGAACTCCAAGAACAAATGAATGTGCAAGTGGATGTATGTGTGTGTATATGACTGTATGTGTACGCATGCCTGTGGTTAATCAAGAAGACATTCATGAATACATTTTTTCAGTGCCATCACGTTTTTTTTCAGACAGTCTTTTATTGGCCTAAAACTCATCAAGTAGGCTAAAGTTGGCTGAACCTTTGGACCACAGGGTTCTGTTTGTCTACCCTCCTCCATTTGAGGATTATAAGGATGAAAGAGTATGTCTGCCTTTTCACATGAGTATAGGGTTTTGATTCATGTCCTCCTGCTTACAAAGAAAACCCTTACTGATTGATTGTGTCCTTAGGCTACCCTATGGATTTTAACAACATAGATACATACATATGACTACAAGGTGGAGAAAAATGAACATGAACAAAGTGACAGAAGCCAGCAAAATGCCTTCTCAGAGCATTCCTTTTCCCTAAATGTAACTATGCTGACTTTTGTTACCACAGAGTAGCTTTGGGTGGCTTTAGCTTTACAGAAATGACTAAAGTTTGTAGATTATTTTGCCTTAATTTACCAAGTCAAATGTATTTTTTCACGTTTTGAAAGGAGTCATATAGTTAGTCTACTTTTATAATTTCTCAGCAATCAATTGAACAATTTGTGTTTTTTCCCATGTGTCTTTTGATGCATTGTAGACTATTTCATATTAATTTTATTGCTCTTATACCCAATGGCTTATACACATCTGTTATTAATTCTAATAATCATTAATCCTATAGTCATTCTTCTAAACATTATCTGAAAATAATGAGTTATATTATTAATTAGTTATAATCATTATCCTGTTCACCTAACATGGTATCTCACTAATATCTCTGATTTCATGTTGAATAGAAGAGGTAATAGTGTCTTTGCCCATTTTTTAAAGTATTATTTTATTTTTTATTTACTCATTGAGAATTTCATAGAGACATAAAATCTATTATTTTTAATTGCAGAGAAATGTCTTTAATTTTTGACCTTCTAGTGTGATTATATTATTATTATTATTATTTCATTATATTGTTATTTTTTTGGTTCTTGAGATGTGAACTAGTAGCCTCTTTCTTATGCTTCCACAGCTGTGAGCTGCTATCACTATGCCTTCCCTCCATGATGGACCAAGGAAACTATTTGACAAAATTAATCTCTTGGTTTGCTTTATTAGATGTTTAATCATACAAGATAAGCAACTGAGATAAAATTTTAAAACTGAGAATTTGGTTTATGGTAGAAACTGAGGTCTCTGGAATGAGTTTGTGTGAGGAATGAAAATATTAGCATTTGTGGCTCAAGAAGTCCTACAATTTTGTATTCAGAGTGCAATAGGCCATCTGGATAGACATTGAGAAGAGCAGAAAATATAAATAGGTGTGGACGGTTCCAACCTACTTATGTTTTAGAGAATAATACAGACTTCATGATGGTGAAGAATCTGACTGCCTTCTGCCTACATCCTGAAAATTTGAATGAAACATAGGTATAAAGTAATGAAGCAAGTTATTTGGCACAAGTAATTTCAAGAAAGCATGACATTTGGGCTATCTCAAGCATTTTTCTCACTGTTTATTGAGACTGTTAATGAGAATTCAAACTGAGTGTAGAGCAGAAGTATATGAAAAGTGTGTAGCTTCCTGAGGAGAGGTTAATGAGCCGTGTTCTAGAAATTCACTGAGGCTACAGAATTCCTGTGTGAACCTCTGAGTATGTTTTATGTGTAACTGTGAAGATGCATGGATATTAGGAATAAGGGAGTGTCACTGAAGAAAACTGTAGGTGCTTTGTAGACTCAGATTAAGATGCATTCCTTGGTAATACAGTGCAGGAAGCACAATGACCCAAATCTGCAGAAGTGAAAATAATGATGCCAAGACCAGAACATACTGCTTCAGAGTTTTGTGTGTACCCTGTTGTTGTATGGTCTACCATTGGGCCAGTGTTTGCTTACAATGTCTCTATTCCCCACTTTTGTAATGGAAATGCTTACTCCATATCACTGCATGTTGAACGTATGTAATTTATTTGTCTTGACTTTACATGGGATTCACAACTGAGAAATTGCTTTAGGTCTTGGGAGATGCCATTGATATTTGAATGATGCTGGTACTGTTACTATTATGAAGCATTTTCTGCAGTTTGAGTGAATGAAACGTGAATCATGAGAGAGCCATGAACTCATGAGTACCTAGGGTATAATGTTATAGTTAGTAGGTAAAATGTTGCAGACAGTATGAAGGTTATTCTTGGTTTTTTACTTGACAACATCTGCAATTAATTAAAACCTAAGTGGAAGGAACACCTGTGAGGGATTTTTTTTTTCTTATTAAGTCATTTGAAGTGGGAAGACACACTTCTCATCTGGAATTTTGAGGTGGGAAGATACACCCTTAATCCACCATCCTTTGATGTGGGAAGATTCATATTTAATCTGTATCATATCTTCTCATAGTAGCCTATATAAAAGACATGGAAGAAGGAAGCTCGCTCTTTTTGCCTGCTTCTTCTGGCAAGTCTATTCCTTTCACTGGCTCTAGAGCCTACTTTTATGAGATTTCTGAACATATTCAAGAACAGACATCCAGCTTTGTGGATTGAACAACTACTAGATTCATGAAATGTACATTCTTAGGCAGCCATTATTGGATTAACTCAACGGCAGCCAGTAAGCCATTCTAATAAAAGTGTGTGTGTATGTGTGTGTGTGTGTGTGTGTGTGTGTGTGTGAGTGAGAGAGAGAGACAGAGACAGAGACAGAGAGAGAGAGAGAGAGAGAGAGAGAGGAGAGAGAGAGGAGAGACCATGGCAGAGTGAGAAAGGGTTGAAAGGGTTATTTTACAAATTCTGTTGACTAATATAGAAAGATTCATGTGTTTGAGCACTGGTTCCAAGCTATCATTTGAAAAAATTTTTAAATATTTTGAATGTTGACAGACACAAACTAGAAAAGTGTACTTCTGAAATGTGGGCTTGGAGATTAGTAGCTTATCTCTACTTTCTGTCCTTCCTCTTTTTCTTGATGTGCAAAATTTGAACAAGCAGCCTCATAATCCTGCTGCCCCAACCACAGGTTGCTTTTGCTAAAATGTCCATTTTCAAAAAAAAAATTATTTTCTCTGCTCATTTTTCCTAGACTGTTTTTTAAGATTAGTGACTGTTGTTAATGTTCCAATTGAATGCTTGTTGGATTTTCCTGGATACTTGTGAAAATTACTATAATTTTCTTTTATTGAAAGGTAAGATGATGAATTGTCTTCAATTTCAAATGCTGAATTATTCTGTATATCAGAAGATGCCACTAATTATGAATTCTCAACCCATCCAAATATTTACAGGTCTCACTTATTTGTGATTAGTTTATTAGAAAATTGTCATAACTTCATATTTTAATGAAAATATTCAATAGGTTTGCTGATAAGTTTTATCCTAGTCTTATAAGATTAATTTTAGTGGGTACATTAATTTCATTTTTTCAAAAAAATGCATTAGCTGGTATTATTTTTGAATTTATGTTCTGTGCCAGAGATGTTACTTTCTTGTTTGTGTACATCTTACACAAAAGGTTTGGTTATTACTTCTATTAGTTAAAGATTTAATGTCTTTGACAGATGTCAGACATATTTTCTACTCCTGTGTTAGTTTTGATAAACTATGGTTTTAATGGATTTTATTCACTTTATCTAATTTTAATTGATTGACTTCCTATTGCATATTAGTTTTGTTGTGTTGATTTATGCTATTACCCTGATAATTTTCCTTCTAAATGTTAATGGTTAATATATTGCTTGGTTTGGAGCTTAGGCATTATTGAATATATTTTCCTATTCCAGGGCATGCAATACTAAGAACATAACTTTGTCATGATCATCACTATTACAATGTGCTATGTAAGGTTCATTGGTCTATAAAGAGAGTTTATACTTTTAAACAAATCCACTACTTTCTCATTTCTTTGAGTAGTATTTCTATCCCTTGTTGACAAGAAATGTGTTGGAGACCTCCAGTGCATGCTTGGGATGATAGAAGTACAATACCCTATAATTCAAAGCTCTTTCCTCTTTCATTAAACACATTGTACATTGTGAAGAACACTAGCAAAGCCACTATTGTCATGGCTATATGCCTTACTGTATCAGTTGTAGCAAGACAGCGTATAATTACTTTTTTCTGACCTTGCAACTTTTCACTGATAGGAAATCCCTCATAGCTTCTGTTTTGGACATGTCAGAGTCATCTGAACAAGTATTCATTTTGGGGTAGGCCGAACCATTACTAAGTAGAATAAAGGTTGTTTGCACAGGTCTGTAAAATAGGACATTTGTTATGATAACAAAGATGGTAGTTATGGGACTCATACCAAGTGGGTGGAAAATACTGTGTGAGAAAAAGGAATGTCCATTCAGATAATGAAGTGGCTGACAGCTTAAAAATGGATTGTGGCAGACCTGGATGTCACATGACACACTGGTCTTTTCAGGATGATGTGGAAATGAAAATAAGGATTGTTTACTTTTGAAATTTCCCATTCATACATTTCAACTCTGTGTCTAAGACTTTGGGAAATCAAAGAATACATAAATTACTTCTTTTTTGTTTGTTTTTTGTTTTGTTTTTTGATACAGGGCTTCTCTGTATCATTTTGAAACCTATCCCAGAACTAGCTCTCTAGACCAGGCTGGCTTTGAACCCACAAAGATCTTCTTGCTTCTGACTCATGACTTCTGGGGTTAAAGGTGAGTGCTTCCAATGCCCGGCTCACAAATAACTTCTTAAAATAAACACAGAATGTACCAACTTATCAGAATTTATATTTCAGAGTTACAGATACATGAATGAGAACATTTTCTAATATTATTTCCCATATTATAGTGTATTATGATATGTGTTATGGCATTTTTTATTTATTTAGATGTTAAAGTATGATCATTATTGCTTCATATTATTTACTTTATATTGGTATACTTAGTAACATTAATTATCCAAGTTTTCCATATTCCTACAAATTTAGAGTGTAACCTTTTGTTTTTCTATTTTTCCCCACTTACCATATTTATGGTGTTTGTCAAAATCATGAAATATCCATATCACCTGATCTCTCTCTCTTTCTCTCTCTCTCTCCCTTACATATAAATATAAGCACACACATACACTTAAAATAAAACAAATCTCTTTTAAAAAGCAACTCCCCATTCTTATTTTTTAAGTTTTTTAAGTATATATTACAACATAATTTATGGTTTTGTATATCAATTCACTTTAGAGTTTTAAAAATGTGTTGCTGGATTCCTAATATGTGTGCTTTATTTTTAGAAACTACACATTGAACTTGAAATATCTTCAGATGGCAAGTCATTTACTAAAACATAAAAAAGTATGATTCCTGAGGAATCTCTTGACCCACTAATACTGGGATGAAGACCTACATTGAATAGTAATTGAGAGCTATTACTAGGATAATTGGAAAACGGATCTGCAGCAGAGGGGTTAGACCTTAGCTTCTGAATTTATTAAGAGGCAGATTCTGATCTGTGAATAGGAAAAATTCAAAGTTCATTAATACCACAACCCCAACATCTGCCTGCCACAAGAAAGATAATGACTTAGTGAAAATTAATCTCACTTCTTCAAGGCAGCATAATTTCTCAGACAATTATATCATTGGCATATATTTCCATACAGCATTACTTAGATCTTAAATATGAATGTTCCTTGACATTTCTTGAACAGTAGATATTAAGAAAAAACAAACTATTTGGGGAAAGCTGGTTTTCACTGATTTTTAAATTGCACAGGCATTTCTAGGGCAATCTCTTTTCTAGTTTTTCTTATTTTCCTTCCATGAGGGAACAGTGATATTCTTTTCTTTTCTTTTCTTTTTTGAAATAAAGCTGTTTGCCTATTACTAGCATTTCTTATTGGCTAACTTTGTCTTAAATATTAACATATTTCAATTAATCTGAATATTTTCACATGGTCTTATTCTACTGGAGAAAGGGTCTGGACCTTTTCCTCTCTAGTTTCTACATCTTGACTCTCCTCTACTATATCTCCCAGATTTCTCCTTGTTTCCTATTCTCATCTGTCTTGTTTTCTTATTGGCCAACAGGGCTTTATTCATTAACCAATAAGAGAAACATTTATGGAAAGACATTTCCAATCATCTCCTCCTTTCTGTCTAAAATAAAAAGAAGGGTTTTAACTTTAACATAGTAAAATTACACACAACAAAACAGTTATCAAAGAAGAAGTGTAGTTAACAATATTTAGTCCATTAACATTTAGCAAGATATAAAGAAAATATTTCATCATCTATCCTATCTTTTGAGTCTGAGGTCATATATGTAACTCATCTTTATACCTCAGTAAGGAAAACTAAAATCATATCTGTCTTCTTGTCCATCAAAGACCAGAGAAGGATAGTATATAAACTCAAGAAATGACAGAGACATATTGCTACTTTTTCAGTCACCTGAAGTTCTTCTCTGTTGTTCCATCTTCAGTCTATAGCCATAGTGTGTCTGACAGATTCTCATCAAAGTACAAAACTTTAAACTGTCCCACCTGTGATGGCAGTTTTTCAGTCACTTTTCCCTGTGTCCTGCAGAATGTCTGGCAGACTCTTCCATGAAGCACGAACCCTGTAGCAATGTCCAAATTCTTTCAGTAGTCACTTTCCTGTGGTGCCTGCATGTCCAGTTTATACTGCATAAAGTCAAACAGTCCAGACCTAGAAGTATCTTGCCCAAATGGCTAGTCTTGCCATATTGGAAGTAAACTCCATAATGAGCTTCTTCAATGTCCGTCTTCCTTTCTGATGCTCTGATGCATAAGGTGTTGCTACAAGCAGTTGTGCCTCATGGTTAAAAAAAAAAAAAACTACCCTTTTAAATGCTATATCATGTAGGTCTTTGAAAGGTTTGAAGAATGCCTATCCATTGGAAATATATCTCTGTATATCTAGAAAACCAAACTAACTTTAATACAACTTTTTACTATTAATGATGACTATAATCTGTACTAAATTATACATTACATTTATTGTAGTCCAAGTTCAAAGGGAGGCTGAGACATGAGCATCGCTTCAGTCCAGGAGTTCTGAGCTGTAGTGTCCTATGCCAATTGAGTGTCCTCACTAAGTTCAGCATTAATATGGTGATCTCCCAGAAGCAGAGGACCACCTGGTTGCCTAAGGAGGGGTGAACCGGCCCAGGTCAGAGGCCATACTTTCTTCCCAAACTTAATTTTGTTTCCTTAGGCAAATTTTCCAAGATACACCTAATTGCTTTCACATTGGCTAGCCTTGGAGAAAATAGGGGAATAGTTAGGGTAGGCCTTGGCCTCACCCTCATGCCTATGTGTTTCTTTTTATCTTCTTATACAGAGTTGCACATGTAGCAAGCTGTACTCTTCTTTTGTCCTGCTGGTGACATAGGATAATGATGATGCATGTACCTGCTTCTTCTTCTAGCGCTTAGTAATGTTGTCAGAACTGATGCTTCGTTAATACTCCTAATTTACTTGAAAATGTTGTTTGCTTGCTGTTGATATTCTTTTCACCCTCTTTTCTTGATTTAATTATTTTTCTATTAAGTTAGAGTTTAATGACTTTTAACGCATAACCATAAAATTAAGTCATGAAAACAGTAAGATAATAATATGTGCTTTCCTTTTAAAAATTCCATGATAGCTTTTATAATTCTTCTCTCAAATTATGTGATAAACATATAATAACACAGAAGCTTTCTGTCACACATTAACCTCCATTGTTACATTTTTTCATATGTGGGTTTAAAGGTATTGTTTTCTTAACTAAATAATTTAATTGAACTAAATAATTTGTCTATTCATTCATACCATTGCCTTTATCAGTAGCTCTTCTTTTTAGGTTACAGAGTAATAAACTGTTGTATTGGTTTGGTACTGCACACAATGAGGTGGACTATTCCCATTTATTACTAATTAAAATCATGCCCTACAGACTTGCCCACAGCCCAATTTTGGAGGCATTTCATCAATTGATTTTTTTTTCTCTCAGATAACTGTCTTTTGTTTCAAGTTGACAGAAAACTAGCAAGCAAAAAACTCCTAATTTAAAGGCTAAGGGAATATTATGGTAGAGGGAATGGTGATGGAATGAGTACAATTGTTAGAGGACTAGGGTGTCTGCTGTGAGATAGTGTCTTCTATTTATAACAAAGAAATTGCATTTGTGGAATCTAAGCAATATAGTAGATTTGATAAGACCTGCATACTGACAAAACTAGCTTGGCATGTCTGCTTAGATCTGACAGAGCCTTGTCCCTAGAAGAAGAGGTGCAGATAATGAATGGATGTTAAGGAAGGAGAAGAAGCCTGATTCCATTCTTTAACAGTATCAGCTATGCATATTCTGTCAAAAATTATAGAGAACTTAGTCAAGAAAACACCATCAGTCAAAAGCTTTGATTCTGTTTAAGCCCTGCTATAATGATATTTGATCTTGAGTAAATACTAAATGATCTTGGGGTCCCCCCACACTTTTTATTTCCTTATTTTTCCATGAAAATATGTGTCCCTTTTAAAGAAGAAAATAACAATTACTTCCCTAGTGTTTATATACAATTCTGTGATTCTCCAGTATTTATTAATCATTACTAATGACATTCTTAACACTCATACTATGGCTTCCAGAATGTTGACTTGCTGGTTTGAGGTATTGGTTATATGTCAAGTGAAAATTAAGATGCATTTAGATACACAGAATAAAGGCATCACCTCATATAACATGACAGATTCATTATTAGTGTGTATATTCAATCAGTCCTAGAGCTATTTGTTTAATTTGTATTTCACAAATACTTATATCAATCCTGTAAAGTAAATGGTGTAAGTAGTCTCAAACAGTAAAAGATAAGGGTTTTTGCCTGTCAAACAGATATGAACATGAGACTGTCCTTAGATAGTCCTGATTCAAAGTGAAAAGCAACTACTAAGTAGTAAAAATTATCACTTAGTATGTGTTTTCTTCACATATCTTACCTTTTATTTATAGCTCATAAAATATGAATTATAATTTTCATTCTTGAATTAAATAACACTCAATATTTTCTACGGGAGTTATTTCACCTATTAAAAGAAACTAAATGCATAGAAAAGTGCAGCTTGGAATGGCAGTCAGCAGATAGGAGAGATGCTATGAAAGAGATGAGATAATTCATTTTTTCTTCTTCTGTGACTATTTCTACTATTAAGTCTTATTAAGATGTATTTTATATATTGATTTAGTTATAGTGGTAAGTTACTTTTCTTTACATTCTTTTCTCTTAATAATTTTCTTATAAAAGAAACATGGTATATTTAAAAATTTAACTATCAATTTAGTTTCTGGCTTTTTCTTTGTATTATTTATTTTTTAGTTAGTATTCATTTTATTTAAAAAACGATTCTACTCTTATACAACATATAGTTTTATTCCCTCCACTTCTTCTAGGTCCCCCCCCCTTATCCCAAATATACTCATGATCTGTTTCCGTTTTGGAAAGAAAAGGCTTCCCAAAAGACAACAGTCAAACAGGATAAAATAAGATAACAAGAAGATAAGGACAAAGCCTTTATATTGAAGCTAGACTCAGTAGGAGTAAAAGTATTCCTGGAACAGGAAAATGAGTCAGAGATGCACCTATTCTCACTTTTAGAAGGCCCACAAAAACACCAAGCTATTACCCATACATAACATATATACAGATGACCTGGTGCATACCCATAGAGGCCCTATGTTTATTACTTTAGTCTATATGAACTCATATGAGTCCGGCTCAGTTGATTTGGAGGACATGTTGTCCTGGTGTCCTTCATCCCCCTACAATTTTTCCTCCATTTCTTCTGTAAATGGAATTCTTAATTGAACTAGATAACAAAATGCTAGAGTCAGATGTAGAGAAAAATCATGAGAGATCAGAGAGAAGGAGAAAGCCACAGCATACCTTACCTCCTAAGCATTTCAGCAGAGAAGATAGTGATTTCCTGTTTCTCCCTGCTTATATCCTGTTTCTGCCTAGTTCTGTCACTTTGTCACTTCCTGTTTGTATGTACAGATCTCCAGATCTCTGTGGTTAGCTAGTGGCAAGCACCATTTTATGATCCCCACCAATTCAGACTGTTCTTGTATAATGTCTGGCAGTGGGTTCATGAGCCTTCTCCTATTTTCTTCTGAATGAAGCCCCTCAGATGATGATTAGATACTGAAATATGAAGAGTGAAGAATATCATTAGGAATAGTTTAACTGTTTTCTTTTTCTTTCAATTTTTTCAATTTCTTTCTTTTTTCTTTTACTTGTTTTTCCCTAGACCTGTGGAAATTCAATCTCTGGTTTCTGGCCATCCAAGCAGAACAGGACATGTGCTCCCTCTAGTTGCATGGGCTTCATGTTAAATCCAAACATTGGGTAGCCACTCCCCAATTTCTACACCATCATTGCTCCAATTTCCAGTGCATTTTGCAGGCATAGCAGGTCAGGGATAGAGGCTGTGGGGCTGGGATTATATCCAGGTTTTTCTTTCTGTAGCCTGCAGAATACCTTCTCAGACCAAAGTGATAAGAATGTAGGGGGATGGCCCCGTGCAGACACCAGCTTGACATCTTTACTTTTAGTAACCTGTGTGGAAGTTGTTTTTGTCAATGGGACCACACTGTCAGTTTTCAGAGAGTGACTTTCTGTCCTAGCATCAGCTGGGTTGTATAAAGATCTCCGGGGTACCACCTCAGCCTACAACTCAAAAGAATATGTAACCCTGTCCCACTACTGGAAGCCTTTCCAGGCTAAAATAAATAACCATTCTAACACACTCTCTCTCTCTCTCTCTCTCTCTCTCTCTCTCTTTTTTCTGTGTGTGTGTGTGTGTGTGTGTGTGTGTGTGTGTGTGTGTGTGTGTGTCTGTCTGTCTGTCCCTCTCCTCTGACCTCATTCTCCTTAAACAACCCTCAATTCTAGACTTATCAGCCCTAAGTTAACCTACAAAATCTATTTTATTGCCCCCTTTCCAGGATGATTCCTGGGGTTCTACTCCTTATGTAGTCTCTCTGCGTCGGTGTTTTGTAGCTTGATTACCACTTAAAAGTTTATATTCCCTTATAAGTGATATAAACGAATACACATTATATCATTTTTACCTCACTCATGATGTTTCTTTGTATTTGAATCTATTTGTCTGTATATTTCAGGATGCCTTTTTTTATAGCTTAGAAACCCTCCATTTTCTTTATTCCTTTTTCAATTGAGTAACATACAGGCTATTTCCACTTTATGGTTATAATTAATAAAGCCATGATAAACATAGTTGCACAAGAATCCTTGTTGTTGGATGGAGCATCCATTGGGTATATAGCCAAGAACGATATATCTGGTTTTTGAGATAAATCAATTTCCAGTTTTCTGAGGAAACATGGAATTGACTTCCATAGTGACTGTACAAGTTAAGTTTGCACTCCTACCACAAATGGAGGAGTGTTCCCCTTGCTGAACACCCTTGCCAAAATGAGCTGTCATTTGTGTTATTTATGTGAAGCATTCTGATTGGTGTAAGTTGGAATCTTAATGTAGTTGAGATTTGCATTTCTGTGCTGGCTCAGGATATTGAACATTTATTTAAGTGTTTCTCATCCATTTGAGTTTCCTCTATGGAGAATTTATCATTAATATACTGCATTTATGTGAGTTACTTTGTATCCAACCACTTCATTGAATATGTTTATTAGCTTTAGGATTTCCTTGGTAGAATTTTTAGGGAAATTTTTGTATGGTATTATATTATCTGCAAATAAAGACACTTTGGTTCTTCTTTCCTATTTGTAACCCCTTTGATCTCCTTCAGGTTGTCTTGTTGTTCAAGTTAAGACTTCAAATACTATATTGGAAACAGTAGACATCCTTGTCTTGTGCCTGATTTAGTCAAATTGCTTTTAGTTTCTCCCTATTTAATTGAGGTTAGAAATAGACTTGCTGTAAATTGCTTTTTATTATGTTTAGGGTATCTTGCATCCATAATCTCTTCTTTATTTTTATCATGAAGGGGTGTTTGATTTTGTCAAATGTTTTTTTTTTCCGCTATGTAATGAGATGATCATGTGAATTTTTTTCCTTTAAGTTTATTTACATAGTGGATCCCATTTACCCATTTACTGTTTATAATATGTTAAACTTTCTCTACATATATCACTTTTACATTATAAATAATTCTGATGTTTACCCTTTCTTCAGTATTGTACCCTATTGTGACATAAATGAACATTGTGACATTTATGGGGTATACATCTAAGCTTGTTTCTGTCTTGGAAATGGATCCTGGAACAGGGAATTATTTTAGATGATAAAGGGGACACAAAGGTGATAATGGGTGTTTGTATTTACTATACTACAAAGCATTTTTGAGTTACTCTGGAAGTTCTCTTGTTATTCAGCAGAAATAATTTCACTTCTGCTGAAATTTTAATCTCCACTTACCACAGATCCAAACTGAATAACCATTTTTTATGTGTTTAGCACTGATATCATTCAGATCTGTTATCATAGACACTGGTGGTATGTCACAATATGAAGGCCACTAGATATAACAGCTGGTTCTATGCCAACTTGACACAAGCTAGTCATCAGAGATGAAGATATCTCTGTTGATAAAATATTTTCATAGGATCTAGCTATAGGGCATTTTCTGAGTTATTGATCAAGGAAGATGGACAAGTCCATTGTGGATAGTGCATTAGTGAGCTAGTGGTCCTGGGTTCTATAAGAAAGCAGGCTCGACATGACATGACATGAAGAACAAGCTAGAAAGCAGCATCCCTCCATCACCTCTGATCTGGTGCTCCTTCCTCCAAGTTTCCATCCTCTTTGAGTCATGTCTTAACTTCCTTTAGAGATAGACTATGGATGTGGAAAAACTAAACCAGGTAAACCCTTTACTCTCCAAGTTGCTTTTTGTCATGGTATTTAATTGTGGAAAGAGTAGCATGAACTAAACTACAATGTTAGACATTCTCATATGATAAATTTTTTAGCTCAGTTGTGAAGCTAGGGGTAATAACAAACATGTCACGAATATAAATATTTTTGCAGACAATGTTCTAGAGTATATGAATTATTGGAGGTTTAGCTTTAGTTTTCAGAACAACTGAGAAGAAGAGTTTATACACTATTATTTATACCATATTGTTGTAAATTAAGAAATAAGCTGGATGTTTAAAGTAAGTGTTCTGTGACAATTACAGTCAGTGAAAATCAGTTTCAAGCAAAAGAAACCCATACAGTCTAAACCACCTCCAAGAACAGTAGGATAATGTTGATATTATCAATCCATTTTACTCAGAATCTATCCAAAGCTATCATTTGAAAAGGATGAAAAGTTTATGGACGTATAGAGGAATGAACCGTGTGTGTCTTATTTTGTGTTCTTTGTTATCTTGGATTTCAATTAGATATAAGCTATGATCAAAGACCATAATAAAAAATAAAAGAAATATTAAGTGTAAAACATTCAGAGCAGGTCACAGTTTTATCAGGTTGTTATTAGTATTACAAAATGTATAGATTGTAATTCCTGTTTTCAAAATTCAGTGAATCAGTGCATTAGACAAAGGTGTGTTTATGGGTTGTCACAAAATCTATAGTCTTCTGAGTGTGCTGGCTTACTTCTGTGGTTTATTTTGTGATGTTTGCACTGGAGACATACCACAGCCATTTGTATAGCCTGAGGGTGAGGACCAGACCTTGTTTGTAGTGATGACAATCACAAGAAGTTCCATAACCATGTCTCACAACTATATTCTCATGGCTGTATGGCTGGTGAGATGGTAAAGTGGGTTAAGGCACTTGCTAGTTTAGAGCCATGGAGAAACCAATTCTTGGGGAGGGCTTCCCTGGACACTTGTGTGTATTGAAAGCTAGAGTTTATCCTAAGTGAGGTTATATCGTAGGAAAGGGTGCCATGCTCCCAAAAGCAATGCCTATTTTTTTTTTTTTTTAAGATCAAGAGTTCTTCTGGATTCTAGGTCCTGCTGATACCACATTCCTGGTTTCTCACCACCTAAGAAGACAGAACCCCAAAAGTTATGCAGATTATTTGTCAAATGCCTGTTTGCCTTCTATGATCACCTTAAACCCCAAGTGAGATCTCTTAAGGAAACAAATGCTTGCTTCCATCATTTGCTGTAGAAAATGTCTGCATATAGATACCAGTCTTCATGACTATATGATTGAAAACAAACCCCAAATAGAATTAAGAGTAAAAAGATCACAATAAGATTAATTCTAATATAATATATATATAAACTTTATTAATTCTGATATACACAAATGCTTCTGGCCCATTCTTAATATACAAATATACAAGTCACAGCACAGAAGAAATAAAATATAATGGGGATGAAATATTTGCTGCTACTGAATAAAAATTTTATCCAAATATTATAGATAGGAATCAATTTAAAGACTATTTTGTTCACTCCTTCAAATGATGTCAACAAAATGGATACTCAGAATGAAGGCTTCAAGGGCAAGAATAAGAAGTGATGCAAGTATGATTAGCATGTGACAGCAAGTCAAATGTAGATGATTTTTCATTTGTTTTTCATGGCAGTGTCCAAAACTTATGGCATAGCTAAGAAATATTTTTTATTATTCTGTGCTTCAAATTATGTACAGAATTACTTCTCTCCTTAAGATAGCTAAGAACGTTTGACAAGTCTGTCTACAAAAGTTGGACAGAGTTTCTACATGTCATTTCCCAGGCAATGCATTTATTGGAAATTACTCAGCTACTCACTGTCCTCATTTTTCACCAAGGGAAGCCCGAGGCTGGACAGTAAGATGACTGTTATATGGGATGTTACCTGATATGGGAGTCTACATAAATGACTCATAACGGTGTGTCCTAGTAGAGAAATACAATAAATGATTTTTTCACCAGTAGTTCATGTGCAATGAAAATTTCAAAGCAATTTGTTAATTTCCAAAAGCTAGAGAGAGAGCTTTGATTACTCTAACACTAAAACTGTGTACCTATGACAGTATTAGAAGCCAAATGGAGGCATATTAATCACAACCCCACTTGAGAAATGTAAATGGAGGGCTATTAGAAACAATTAGAAATGAAAGTGGAGGGCATGCTGAGTTTTAAATGATTTAGTAGGATTGTGGGTAGGAGAAAGGAAGAGAAGGCAGGATAGGGGTTTATTAACAAAAACTAAATACAAAAAAAAAAAAACAACCTCACGCAAATACAGTAGTTACTAAGCTAGTTTCAAAATAAAACTTTCAAACAGAGTTGAAATAGAATCATCAGGCATGGCAGAACAAGACTGTTCTCTGATGACCTGGATTATTTAGTGAAAATTATAATAAAATGTTATTGGTCAGGGAGAACCTAGAGATTTATAAACCACCACAAACTGCTGCCATACATGGCAAGTCTTTATTGCTGAAAGTACTACAACTTTAGCTTCAAGATATAGATATATCAATCTCAACCAGACTGGGAAGCCTCTTTGTTGTTGTTTCATAGTGCTAGAAGGTGCTATGTAGGCTTCTAGGAGAGAAAACCTATCAGTAGTTTACTTTTTCCCAGAGAAAGACCCTGCATATAGCAACAGTGAGCTGCCAAAAAGAAATGACTACTATTGCATACTGCACAGATCTGGAGTAACTAAGCTCTTTGTAATTTAATTTTAGGCTGGCTCTACAGCAGAGCTTTCCATGCCTATATTGTTTTCCTAGACAAAATATTTTGGCTGCGGATGTCATTGACCTTACGGTTAAAACTGTTACTGTTATTTAGTAAATGGCCATGCTGTGAAATTGCAGTTTAAATACTTAAGTTTATTTGCATAGACCCGGGCTACTTTAAACCTTGGTCAGAGATGCTTCTCTTTTCAGTGGGAAGCAGTCAGTGGAGAGAGGCAGGACTGGTCAGAGTGCTGAGACTATAAGGTAAGAGCTCAGAGCTGAGTGGAATAAGTACATTAACCAAACCACACTGAGGTTCAGGGAACATCATGGAAAAGAAGACAAAGAAGGTAAGACCTATAGGATGAGGAACAGTGCTGTGCTGTGAACGCTGCTTTCTGGCTATGGCATACAAACTGCAGTCATGACCTTACAGCATCTGTGGTTGCCTAGACAATACTCCAAGCCATAAACAGTCACTGACTAGATGGCAGAGATGTTTTCCAGGCCTGGTTAATCATTGATGAGTTCTTGCTAGCACAGAATTTCCAGGAGAGAAAGGATCATTCTGATTTTGAGGATGTGCTCACTGGGAGAATGACTATGCTCACTGTACACACATGGGGTGTCATTAATTGTATTTAGAGACTGATAAAAAAAAAGTGAGCTGGGAGCAAGATATTCTGAGGGGAACAGAGAACTGGGAAGGAGGACTTGAAGGGGTGAATATGGTCATATTCCATTGTATACATGTGGGCATTTTCAAATGAAAGGAAAAACTACATCAATAATTTTATATTTCTGATTGTGCTCTCTACTCAGCTTTATTCATATAAGCATATTAAAATGTACATTATATGCTAAGACATCATTAGGGTTTTTTTTCCCTCAAATATTTTCTACTCTGACATGGAAGTAGAATGAGAAGATGTTTTGAGTTCTGAAACAATATAGGCAAACACACACACACACACACACACACACACACACACACACACACACAAATAACTTCTAGCAACAGTAAAAAGAAGTTAACACAATTTCAATTCATACATAGAGCAAATAAATTTAGATCCTCAGAAGAGTACCCAGAGTGCTGAAAGGAAGTACCTTTCTCTTTCTCAGTTGTTTCCACCATGTTTCCAGCTTTCATTCCAGGATGTTCTCATGATAACAGACAGGTGTCATGCTTATGGTTGTTACTGGTCAGTGAAAATGTACCCTTTTAGAAGTAACTTCAGACAACTTAAAATTTGTTCTGAACACCATGTATTTGACAAAGCTATTGTGGCTTTAAACATTATCTTGTCACTGAGATCTCCAAAAAATCCATAGAACTGCTTCTTTTACAGTTATATTTAGTAAAATAATTATGTTCAGAAGGTAGTATTGTGTGCATATGCTTGGTCTTAATTATGAATGTCATGTATTTATGTTTACATTACCATTTATTTATACTACTTGAGTTTCTTCCTAATCTCATTTACTGAAAACTGAGCAATATAATTATGATGATATGAAGTACGCCATGTTGTCCATCAAATTAAAGAATGACATATTTTCTGAATATATGGATCACATTTTATTTTTGGCATTAAAGTGATTCAAATTTTTGACAAGGGTAAAATATTATATAAAAAATAGTAGAGTAAAAAAATGACATGCTTAAATGACATTAAAGAAATTATGTAACAATACAATAAAAAGTAGATAACAACTGTCTTTAATATGCTCATACTCGGAGAATTATTTGTTCATTTTATGCCTATTATTGATCATCATGACTACTGTTGTATACTGAATATTTAAAATAGATATTTTAGGTAGATGATGACATTGAAAAAAAATTAGTTACAAATTTACATACATACTTTCTCAATGATGTCAGTATAGCTAACACAGTTGTATTATAATGCTGGAGAAAGGCATTCTAAGATCCCTGATAGAGATGATATGTTATGATTAACATGCTATGTCAACTTAACATTGAAAATTTTCTTTCATTTAACATGAGTATTTAATTACAGATCATTATCTGTGTATGTTCATGACTATTCTTTTTATAAAATATGATTTCACGCTATTATAATTTCTTTATTACTGTGTATGAAGCAAAAGCTACTAATAACTGCATAATGCCTTGCTGTTGAAAAGATGAAGACTTTTATTGGTATGAATTCAGTAACCATAAACATTTGGCATAAAATCTGGACATGTTGTTAATTATTTATTATCACTTTAATTTTATTTTTTTTGCATTCAAGACAATTTTGATATTTATTTCTTAAGAATGTTTTAAAATTAGTGGTTAGAAAAAAATGTTGATTGGAGTTTTAAAGCACAACAACATTGTCAAATGTTTGTTTTTGATTATTGACTCTATACCTAGGATATAGATATTTCTGTATTTTCACTTACAGAAGGTATTAAATCTACATTTCTTTGTTACTATATTTCCAAAGATATGCACCAAAAATTATTTGTACATTTTCATTTGACTATTTTGTATGTAATTTCCTGAGCTACTTCCTATAAAAATTGGCTTCATGAAGGCCATTAGTGGGCCCTAGTAATTTGCATGTCCTTTTTATGCGAGCCATAGGGGAATTTGATCATCTCCCATATGGGAAATAACTCATGTGCAGTGATGAATTAGAAGAAAACTGCTTACTACAACCTAAAAGCCTTCAGCATATACTTGAATGACCCATAAGAGAATTTATCAGTTTAACCTTTGTGCTACTAGAATACAAGCATGACCATAAGATGAAGAGGATAATAAATAAAAAAATGAACTATGATTTCTGACAAGTTAAGATGTTAAACTTGCCAATTTCCAACATTATTATTAGGTGAAACCAGAAAACCCAATTCAAACAATATTTCAATTTTATATTTTGTTCTTTTTTATGTGAAATCCTTGGAGGGTGGTATTCTTTTTTCAACACTCAATAATAGATGTCAATCAGCCAGAAAACTAATGAGGGTCAGTGACTGATTAGTTTCAATTTAGATTGATGGGTTTATTAGGAAGCAAAACTAGATGAATCAAGGTACACCTAAAGAATATACATCAATATATAAATACTGAATTAATTAATTGCTTCTGAATTAATTTCATTAATATTGTATTAATAAATGAAAATATGCAAGAAGTATGCACTTATTACACACATGCACATGGACATGGTTTAATAAGAAGTAAACAGAGTTAAAGGGCAAAATCCCTATGTGGCACTGAAGTGCATATAAACACACACTGGAAGTTACAAATAAAATGTAAGTTAATAAATATTGAAGGAAGGTTTACTACATATATATTACTTTTTTTGTTCATCTAATGTGTGACTTGACAGAAGTTCAATGATTAAAAATGGTGACCAGGCATGGTAAATAGTGGTAAAAGTATGTCTTTATTTCCCACCAATTTCAATGTCAATATTTCTGCAATATTAATCATCATTTCCTATCTTCTGCCTCAAATTCAAAAGTGGGAAAAATGCAGTCAGATTCACAGACTACATAAGTGAGAAAAAAACTGAATGTATGTCAGCCATCTCTACCCAGCATTTCCCAAACCACACAGCTCCAGAATATCATCTATTGATTATTTTCTTAAATGATGAAAACGTCTTGTAAGTCTGAAAAATTTATCTAAAAGCCCAGTTGCATGTTTCACTTACAGACATTTGTGAAAGACACCTTAAACAAAAGTAATGATGTAGACAAGTGAAAAGTACTGAGATATACAAAATAACATAGACATATGCACCACACACAATCATACACTTACACATATACATACATATATGTGTGTATACTTGTATTTTGAAACATGTTGTCTGGACATTTAGTAAGATATTTAAAACTTTTAAAATGACTTTAGATGATGAATAGTGGCTTAGATGATAAGAGTACTTCTTCAGGAAGCAAGAATATGAACACTAGTAGTCACTTAAGAAGCCGAACATGGCTACATATGTGCCTGTAATCATAATGTTAAGGATAGAGGCAGGAGGGTCATGAGATCTTATTTACTGTAACTTGAAATATGAGCTTCCTTCTATTCAGTGACAGACCATGTCTCTATATAATATGACAGGGTATAGAGGATGACATCTAAAGTGATTTTTCTCTAGCCTTCTTTCACACTCCTGTATACTAACCTGTGTGCACCACACACACACACACACACACACACACACACACACACACACACACACACACCACGAATGACTTGTTAAACTTACATTTAAATGCATAAAAACTGTTAGCTCATTTCCCACCTTTCGCATGTTTGGCACCACATGACTGGTCTATCCATGACCACCGATTATACCATTTACTACTCTTCACTGGTGCAAAAAGACAGGACACTTTGAGAAATTTAAACTGTGATTCAGCAATGAGAGGAGGCTGTCTTAGGTCAGTTGAATGATTTTTTTCCAGTTTACAAGACTGAGTTAGGAAAGAATAGTGCATTAAATGCCTGAAGAAATGTTTCCTTCCATTGGTGATCAGGATTGTAAAAGTTCACCTGCTGATTTATGCCTGGTGTTTCAATAAGTGAATTTTAATACACATTTCCATAACCATAGGAAACAATAGTGAATTTTATTATTAAAAATTAATTCCCCTAAATTTAAATTTGGTGATACATTCATAGTTTGCTTGAGATAATCATGGCAAAAAATTATATCCTACTAAGCCATTAACAAATTATTTGTAGCAATCTTCAGTAAGTTTCTAACTGCAGTTTCATCACCAGAAACTTCTATTCATTGGTTAATATTCTATCATAGACCTATGACATTGAAGTGGAATTAAAAAATTTAATTATACTATATGTGTAATATTTCAAATGTACTAAAATTATATTAGACATAAATATATGCACTACATATGTAAATGGTAAGATTTGAAGAAACAAGCTCGAATTTTTATCACATTCATAATAGGTCCAAAGGGAGATTATTTTGTTCTTTTATAATATACCCAGGAGTCTAATTTCCAAGATAATTTTATGTACTTTTCCACATAAGAAGATATCTCACATTAATCTATGTTATAGAACATGGTAGATGTCTTCAGACAAATATTCCATTTAACTGCAAAGCTGAAATTTCAGAGGTACCAGAAAATTTTTTAATTTAAATGTGAAAATAAATTCATAAATCTTCTCACATTTATAGTAGCAATGCCAGAGCTAATCAAAAACAGTCTGTCTTATGAAACTATCAGTAGGATCAGAAATATGATCTAATATTCTTAACTCCAGAGGCAGACATGGAAGTTGAGACACATGCTTTTTTTTCTGATCACTGGGGATGTGAACTATTTTTTAAGTATGATTTTTTTTGTTGATTTTCACTTTTCATCACATGACTTCTCTAAAAAAGACAGTTGAGTCTTAAATTTTTATACAATTCATTATTTATGAGAAAACAAGTTTAAGGAGCAGAAGAGAAACATAGCATCATATTGCGTATATCTCTCTATGACACTCATAGTAAGGCTTATATTTGTTGTTTAACTTCACCAAAGACATTTTTACTATACACAACAATATATGTTTATATGTATTTATCTATGTATGTATGTATCTGTTTGTGTACATTGTAAACTGTCATTTTAAAAATATATTTTCTTATTTTATATATCAATCCCAGTTCCCTCTACCTCCCATCCTTTCATGACCCCCAAAACTTCCCCAACCGCTATCCACTCCCCAGGGAGGGTGAAGCCTTCAATGAGGAATCATCAAAGTCAGTCAAATCATTTGGGGTAGGATCTAGGCCTTCCCCCATGTTTCTAGACTAAGGGAATATTTCTCCATTGGGTATGGGCTACTGAAGTCCATTCCTGCACTATGGATAAATCCTGGTTCCATTGCCAGAGATACCAAAGACTTCCCAGGCCTCCTAACTGAGACCCACATTCAGGGGGCCTGGATGGATCTTATGCTGGTTTCCCAAGTATCAGTCTGGGGTTCATGGGCTCACCCATGTTCAGGTCACCTGTCTTGACACTTTGCATTTTTCTTCCCCATCTCTGCAGCTAGATTCTAGGAGTGCAGCTCTGTGTTCAGCTTGGGTGTCTGCTTCTGCTTCCATCATCTACTAGATGAAGCCTCTATGATGGCATATAAGGTAGTCATCAATCTCATTATCGAGGAAGGGCATTAATGATAGTCTCACCACTATTGCTTAGATTGTTAGTTGTGGTCATCCTTGTAGGTCTCCTGACATTTCCCTTGTATCAGATTCCCCTTTAAACCTATAATGCCCTGCTCTATTATGGTATCTCTTCATTTTTTTCAATTCTTCCTCTGATTCAATTTTACTACTCCCTCATGCTCTGCTCTCCACTGCTTTTCTCGCCTTATTTTTCTCCTTTCTCCTAACTTCTTCCCTCACCCCACTCTGGCCTGATCCATTTGTTCAGTAGATCTTGTCCCTTTCTTCTTCTGTATGAGACCACATATGTCTTTATTAGGGTTCTCTTTGTATTTATTTTCACTGGCAGTATGGATTGTAGGCTGATGATATTTTGCTCTATATGCAAAATCCATATATATGAGTGAGTACATACCATGTATGTCTTTTTTGTGACTATGTTACCTCACTTGGGATGGTTGCCTGTAGTTCCACCCATTTGCTTGTGAATTTCAGGAATTCCATTGTTTTGTTTGTTTGTTTGATTTTTGTTATTTTATTTATTTATTTTTGCTGAGTAGTACTTCACTATGTAAATGAAACACATTTTCTTACCCATTCTTCAGTTGAGGGATATCTAGGTTGCTTTCAGGTTCTGGCCATTACAAAAAATGCTGCTATGAACATAGCTGAACAGATGTCTTTGTTGCATGAATGTGCATCTTTTGAGTATATGTCTAAGACCAGAATTGATGGATCTGGTGGTAGACTGAAACCCATTTTCCTGAGGACCCTCAATACTTATTTCCAAAATGGCTGTACATGTTTGCACTATCACCAGCAGTGGAGTAGAGTACCCCTTTCTTCAGATTCTCTCCAGCATAAACTGTCTTTGGTGTTTTTTATTTTAGCCATTCTGATAGGTGTAAGATGTTATCTCCATGTTGCTTTATTTGCATTTACCTGATGGCTAAAGACGTTGAGTACTTTCTTCAGTGTCTTTCAGCCATTTTAGATTCCTCTATTGAGAATTCTCTATTTAGTTCTGTCCTCCACTTTTTAATTGGATTATTCTATTTGGTGTTTTGGTTACTAGCATTCTGAGTATATTTTGGAGATCATCCGTCTGTCAGATGTGGGGTTGGTTAAGATCGTTTCCTATTGTGTGGGCTGCTCTTTTGTCTTATTAACTGTGTCCTACCCTTACAAAAGCTTCTCAGTTTCAGAAGGTCCCACTTATTAATTATTGATCTCAGTGTCAGTGCTACTGGTGTTATATTCAAGAAGTGGTCTCCTGTATCTCCTGTACCAATTCATTCAAGGGTATCTCCCACTTTTTCTTCTTAGAGTTTCAGTGTGGTTGGATTTATGTTAAGGTCTTTGATCCATTTGGACTTAAGTTTTGTGCATGGCAATAGACATGGATCTATCTGCAGTCTTCTACACACCAGCATCCAGTTGTGCCAGCACCATTTGTAGACTATGTTTTCTATTTTGCATTGTATAATTATAGCTGCTTTATCAAAAATCAGGTGTTACTAGCATCCAGTTGTGCCAGCACCATTTGTAGACAATGTTTTCTTTTTGCATTTTATAATTATAGCTGCTTTGTCAAAAATCAGGTGTTACTATGTGTATGATCTAATATCAGTCTTTTCCATTCGATCTCATTGATCTCTTCTTGTGCCAATACCAAGCTGTTTTCAGCTCTATAGCTCTATATTACAGCTTGAAGTCAGGGGTGTTGATGCCTCCAGAAGTTCCTTTATTGTACAGGATCATTTTGGCTATCCTAGGTCTTTTGTTCTTTTATATAAGTTGAGTATTGTTCTTTCAAGGTCTGTGAATAGTAGTGCTGAGATTTTGATGAGGATTGCATTTATTCAGTAGATTGCTATTGGAAAGATTGGCATTTTTACTATGTTGATCCTGCCAATGCATGAGTATGGGAGATCTTTCTATTTTCTGGTATATTCTTTAAGTTCTTTCTTGAGAGACTCAATTTTCTTGTTATATATGTCTTTCACTTGTTTAGTTAGTGTTACCCCAAGATATTTTATGTTGTTTGTGATTATTGTAAAGGGTGAGGTTTCTCTGATTTTGAACTCAGTCCCTCTATTGTCTGCATATAGTAAAGCTACTGATTTTTTTTTTTGAGAAAATCTGGTATCCTGCTACATTGCTGAAGGTGTTTATCAGCTGTAGGAGTTCAAAGGTAGACTTTTTCATGTCACTTATGTAAGCTATCAGCAGATAGTGAAAGTTTGACTTCTGTATTTCCAACTTTTATCCCCTTGATATCCTTTTGTTGTCTTATTGCTCTAGCTAGAACTTCAAGTACAATATTGAAGAGATTTTGAGAGAGAAAACTGTCTTAATGATAGAAAAATGAAGATAAATTATGTTGTAAAAGAGTACAAATTTCATTTATTTATTTATTTATTTTTAAAACAATTCCTCTTTTAGGAGAGAATGTAAAGTCAGCCAATAATCAAGTAGTCCAGTGCTGTGACAGAGAGAGAAAGAAAGAGAGAGAGAGAGAGAGAGAGAGAGAGAGAGAGAGAGAGAGAGAGAGAGAGAGAGAATCAGCAGACTGGCAGGTGTCCTAGATATCAGAAGACAGAGAACATTTGTAGACAAGTGAGTGCCCGGACACATAGATAGCTGCTGCTTCCAGAAAGTTACTTAAGAAGGGCTCCTGGGAAATGTCACTGGTGTCCTAGGCCTCATCAAGTGTAATTCTCTGTATGAGGTACCCAGCTGCATCAGCAACCACCTGAGCCTCAGATAAACATACCAGTAGCTTCACATACACCTGGAAAATCAACTTCTAGATCTGTGACCTGCTTTCAATCTAGACCAATAGAGGTTCTTCCCTGACTGCACCTGGAGGAGCAATCATTGCAGCAACAGCCCCAACTGCACCAACTGGAGGAAGAGAGACATCCTGAATCGCAGGTTCCACCTGTACAAGTTGGAGGAAGAGATGAGTAGAGTCGAGTATAAGAATACACTCTAAAAAAGCATTATAGATCCATGTGAAACTAGTGGTTCTTCAACACCAACACTGGAACATCCCATCAGAGATGAAATAGAAGCAAACAACCATAATATTAATTTTATGAAAATGATTGAGGCCCTTAAAGAGGAAATGAAAATTTCCCTTAAACAACTAGAGGAAAATCAAGAAACAAAAAAAAAAAAGAAAAATGAAAAAAAATCATTAAATCCCTTAAAGAAATTAAAGAGAAAGAAGTTGAAGGAAATTGTTCAAGACTTAAAAACTGAAATGCCCACAATATAACAAAACCAAAACTGAGAGAATTCTGGAAACTGAAAATATGTATAAACAACTAGAAATTACAGATGCAAGTATAAACAACAGAATATAAGAGATCAAAGAGAAAATCTAAAGTTTTGAAGGTATGATAGAGGAAATAAATTCATCTGTCAAAAAAGTTAAATCCAACAAATTCTTAGCACTAAATATTCAAAAAATCTGAGGCAACATGAAAAGACTAAACTTATGGATACTACGGATAAAAGAAGGAGAAGTACAGCTCAAAGGAACAGCAAATATGTTTAATAAAATCGCAAAAGAAAACTTTCTCAATCTAAAGAAGGGTATGCCTATGAAGATACAAGAAGCTTACAGAACATTAAATAGACTGAAGAAAATGAAGTCCCCTTAATATATTGTAATCAAACCACTAAACATACAGAACAAAGAATATTAAGAACCTCAAAGAAAAAATTCCAAGTAACATATTAAGTGAGATCTATCAGAATTATATCTGACTTCTCAATGGAAACTTTTAAAGCCAGAATGCCCTAGGTAGAAGCTCAGCAGACACTAAGAGACCATGGATACTAGTTCAGATTACTATCTGCAACAAAGTTTTCAATCACCATGGTCAGAGAAAGCAAGATATTCCATGAAAAAATATTTCAACGATATCTATCCACAAATTAATTTCTACAGAAAAAAATACTAGAAGAAAAATTCCAACCCAAGGAATTTATTTACACTCACAAAAACACAGTCAATAGGTAGTTCCATACCAACAAATCCCAAAGAATGGAAACACACACACACACACACACACACACACACACACACACACACACATTACCATCAACAAAAACAAAAGTAACATAAGCTAGCAATCACTAGTCATTAATGTCCCTTAATGTCAATGGACTCAATTTGCCAATAAAGGGACAGAGGCTTACTTAATGGATAGGAAGACAAAATCCATCTTCTGCTTTATATAAGAAACACACTATAACTTCAAAACAGAAATTACCTCAGAGTAAAGGTTTGGGAAAATATTTCCAATCAAATGGACCTAAGGAACAAGTTTGTGTAGCTATCCTAATATCTACCAATATAGACTTCAAACTGAAAACAATCAAAGGAGATGAGGAAGGACATTTCATATTCATCACAGGAAAAACTCATTAAGATGAAGTCTCAATTCTAATAATCTATGCCTCTAACACACAGGCACCTATATTTGTAAAAGAAACATTACTAAAGCTTAAATCACATTTCAAGCCCCACACACTAAAAGTAGCAAACATCAGTACCCCACTCTCACTACACCACTAGATAGGTCTACCAGACAGAAACTTAACAAAAAGTAAATGAATTAACATGTTATGACACAATTGGGCTTAACTGTCATTTATATAACTTCTTATCTAAGCACAAAGGAATTTAACTTCTTTTCAGCACATCATGGAATGTTCTTTAAAACTGACCACATCCTTGTTAACAAAGCAAGACCCAACAGATACAAGAAGAAAAGAATAATACACTGTACTATATCAGAAATGAAAAGGGGGACATAAAAACAAACACTGAAGAAATCTAGAGAACCATCAGGTCATACTTCAAAAACCTATATTAAACATAATTGAAAAGCTTAAAGGAAATGGACAATTGTTTAGATAGGTGTCACATACCATAAATGAAAACCAGATAATCAAATTAATCAAGCTATAACCCATAAGAAAATAGAAGCAGCCATCAAAAGTCTCCCAACCAAAAATATGCAAGGTCAGATGGTTTCAGGGCAGAATTGTACCAGAATTTCAAAGAACTAATACCAATACTTTTCAGTCTTCCACATAATAGAAACAAAGGAACATCAGCAAACTGTTGTCAAGGCCACATTTACCCTGGTACCTAAATGACACAAAGGTGAAAATACTGAAGAAAACTACAGACTGCTCTCCTCATAAACATTGATGCAAAAATATTCAGTAAAATACTGGCAAGCTGAATTCAAGAACACATTAGAAAATTTATCCACAATGATCAAGTAGACTTCATCCTAGAGATGCAGGGATGGTTTAAAATACAAAAATTTATCAATGTAATCCACTATATAAACAAACTAGAAGAAAAAATAATCACATGATTTTCTCATTAGATGCTAAATAGCCTTCCAAAAAAATCCAACACACATTCACAATTAAGGTCTTGGAGAGATTAGGTATACAAGGAACATACCTAAATATAATAAAGACAATATACAGCAAGCCAACAGCCAATACAAAACTAAATGAAACTCAAAGTGATTCCACTAAAATCAGAAAAAAATACAATGCTGTACACTCTCCATCTCTTCAATAGAGTACTTGAAGTTTTAGCTAAAGCAATAAGAAAAACAAAAAAACAAAAAACAAAAACAAGATTAAATGTATACAAATTGGAGAGGAAGAGTCAAACTTTTGTTATTTGCTGATTAAATAATAGCATATATCTGTGACTCCTGAAATTCTACCAGGGAATTCACACCTGATAAGTATCTTCAGTAAGATCAACTTAAAGAGAATCATTAGAAAATTGCAAATAAATCTACCTCAAGACACAGAAATACCACTTTTGAGCACATATTCAAGGGGTACACCCTCATACTACAAGGATACTTGCTCAACTATGTTCATAGCATCATTATTCCTAATATCTAGAACCTGAAAACAACTAGATAACCCTCAACTGAATAATGGATAAGGAAAACAGTACCATTACAGAATGGTGTATTACTCAGCTATATAAAAATGACATCTTGAAACTTGCAGATAAATGAATGTAAGTAGGGTAAAAACTCCCTGAGTGAGGTAACCCAGACCCATGAAGACAAATATGGTATGCACTCACTAGCAAGTGGATGTTATTTATAAGGCAAAGGGGGGAAGGTGAGATGAGAGAGAAGTGGGGGATTGGGGGGATGACTAGAATTTAGTAAGCAAAAGCAAAAAGGAATAAAATGTATACTACCCCCCCAAATTTATTTATTATGAATATTGTGTTCTGCCCACATGTGCACCTTCATACCAGTAGAAGGCACCAGATCTCATTATAGATGCTTGGGAACCACTTAGTGGTTGCTGGGCATTGAATTTAGGACCTCTGGAAGAGGTCAGTGCTCTTAGCCTCTGAGCCATCTTTCTAGCCTAAGAATATAAATTTATTTTAAACATTAATGCAGTTAACATCAGCAAGTGATTAAACATTTCAAGTTTTTAAAAATGAACAAAAGTTATTATGATCACCTTAAAATTTTACAGTAAAACTGTAGAAGTTATAAAATAAAATAGATGTTTTTCATCATCCAAATTTTAGCTATTTTTCCATCTTGTAATTTGTAGGTGAAAATAATAAGAACCTCATTAAAAATTATATGATCAAATTGATGTAGAAATATAATCTGATATTAAATAACACATTTAAACTTGCTTTCCTCAAATATACACATATTATGTTATCATAATTGGTGAATTGTAAACATTTTATCGCATTAACAATGTAAACATCATTCTCTCATGCATTCATTCTGTTTTCACAATTTCTTCCTGGGCATTTGTGTTTTCCTGGTGGGGTACCAGTACTAAACAAACAAACAAACAAACAAAAACAACCCCAATTAACCAACCAAACAAACAAAAACAGAGTAAACATCAGTTATGTTTCCCTGCTTCTCAAGTGAATAAAAATTGAAATTTGCATGTTATTGTTACTGAAAATATAATAAATGACAAAAGAATAGAAGAGGAACTACATTAGAGTGGTCTGTGGTCAAGGGTGAATAGTAGGCTCTGGCATTTGAGCTAAGTGATAGATTCTAATGAAGGCTCCCATTGATATTTCCAGCACTCAGTAAGGAAAACAGAAGTCTAGAAGCCACACAATGAAGGGAGGAAACATCAAGGTGTGGAATGAGCCTAGTTTATAGGAATCACTTTAGTATCCATGAGGAGTTCTAATTTGATTACCCATGTAAAAGAAGCTACAAGAATATCATGACAGTAAAGTATTATGCTCTGGTTTCCTCTGGCAGTTGGCGATGTATTTGCCTGTACGTGACAGATTACAGAATAGAAAAAACACTAACATGGGTTTACACTACATTAAACTTTCTGCCATGATTAAGTGTGTTCTTTGCTTAAGAATAATACATAATCAGCTGCTAAAGGATACCAAATTCTGTATGAACCAGAACTTTAGAGCCACAGGAAGCAACTAAACCTGTGGGACTTCGGGAAACGGTAACATAAAGAACAGAAAATCTAAGAGGAAGTCTTTTTTTCTCCTACTATCTTCTATAAGAGTGGTCACCTGTTTCCAACAATGACATTAGAGGACAAGTGTATTTGAGATGGTCCATAAACTGAACATATAAAAATACTTTCAAACTCTAGTTGACTCTTTTTGTTGTGGTTATACTAGTGATATAAAAATAAATGGTTATACTGTGGGAGAAAGCATACATATTATAATAAGAAAATGAAGTAAAATCTAGTCATAACAGAAAATTTGGCAAAGAGAAGTCAAGTTTTGGATTGATTGTTGATATCATTGCTTATTGGATTGGGGGCATTAAAAATACAATTTATGAATAAAGTGGCTATGAACATAGGTGGGCACATGTGTTTATGGTAGGATGGATCATCTTTTGGTTATAGTTGGGTCTTGAGGTAGATCAATTCCAAATTTTCTATAGAATCTCCATATTGATGTCCATAGTGGCTGTACAAGTTTGCATTCCCACAAGCAATTAATGAGTGCTCACCTTTCTCCACATCTTCACCAGCATGAGATGTCACTTGTATTTTTTTATCTTAACCATTCTGACATATATATATATATATATATATATATATATATATATATATATTGGAATCATATAATATAATTTTGATTCACATTTATCTGGTGAATAAGGGTGTTGAGCATTTCTTTAAGTGTCTGTCAGATATTTGAGATTATTTTATTAGGAATTCTATGTTTACAGAGGCAGGTGGGAGGGACTAGACCCTACTCCAAATGACTTGACAGAATTAGGTGACCCCTCCAGGAAGGCATCACCCTACAGGTGGAGTATGTGTGTGGGGATGGGGTAAGAGGGTAGTCGGAGGGGCATGGGAGGGTATAAAAGAGGGAGGGATGGAAGGACAGAGAGCGAACTTTGATTGATATGTAAAATAACAAAAATGAAGAAATAAAGGAAGAATTCTATGTTTAGATCTATCACCAAATTTCAATCAATTGCTTCATTTTGTTTATATCTTGTTTCCTGAGTTCTTTTTATATTTAAAATCTTCGTCCACATTGACCATTGCATTTGTGAAGATCTTTTCTCATTCTGTACACTGTCTTACTGTTCTATTTATGGAGTCCTTTGCTTTTCAATTTTATGACATCCCATATATTAAGTATTTATCTTAGTGGCTGGACTATTGGCATTTTGTTTAGGAAGTTGTGACCTGTGCCAATATGTTCAAGGTTCTCCCAACTTTCTCTTCTATCAGGAATATTGTTTCTGTTTTTTGGTAGAGGTCTTTGATACACTTGGACTTGATTTTTGTACAGAGTGATACATATGAATCCAGTTAAATTCTTCTATATGCAGACATCCAGTTTGACCTCCCCCATTTTTTTTTGAAGATGTTCTCTTTTTCCCATTATGTGTTTCTGGCTTATTTCTTAAAATTAAAGTGTTTTTATGTGGGTGAATTTGTGTTGGTCTTCAATTCAATTTTATTGATCAATGTTTCTGGCTTTATGCCTAAACCATGTGATTTTATTAGCATAGCTTTATAGTCCACCTTAAAATCAGGGGTATTGATGTCTCTTTAAGTTCTTTCATTGTTCAGTACTATTTGAGCTATCCTGAAAGTTTTTATTTTCTATATGAAATTGAATATTGTCATTTCAAATTCTGTATAGACTTGCATTGGAATTTGATGATGATTGGGTTGAATCTGTTCATTGCTTTAGATAGGATGACCATTTTTATTATGTTAAATCTACTGATTTTTGAGCATGGAAGATATTTCCATCTACTGGTACCTTCTTCAATTTTTTCAAAGGCAAGAAGTTCATTGTCATGCAAGTTGTTCACTTGCTTGGTGAGGGTTACCTCAAAATATTTTATATTGTTTATGGCTTTTGTGAAGATGTTATGCAGTTGACTTGTTATTTTTATATAGGAAGGCCACTGTTTTTTTTGGTTCTATATTTTTTTTTTTAGTTATTTTTGTATCCAGCCACTTCAGTGAAGGTGTGGAGGTTCCCCAGTAGATATTTGGGGTCACTTGTGTATACTATCATATCATCTACAGATAATGGCAAGTTGGCTTTTTTTCCATTTGTGTCTCCTTTATCGCCTTCAGTTATCTTATTGCTGCACCTAGAACTTAAAGCACTATATTGACTACATAACAAGGACATATATTCTTGTCTTGATCATTATTTAAGCATAATTGCTTTGAGATTCTGTCAATTTTATTTGATGTTAATTTATAGCTGTAAGCTTGCTATAAATTGTCTTTGGTTCTACCCTGGGTCTTTCTGGCCATCTAGCTTTCAGTTTCTGGACATTCAGGCAGTGTAATTTATACTCTCCCTTTCATGGGATGAGACTCAATTTAATCTCATCAAGACTTTATTTTTATCATGAAAGTGTGTTCAATTTGTATTCATAATAGCAGAATCCAGAAACACAAAAGGATGGATAAAGAAAAGTGACACATTTACACAATGGAGTTTTCCCCATCTGTTAAAAAGTGACATTGAAATTTTTGTGGTCAAATGGATGGAACCAGAAAGAAATGACTCTAAGTGAGGCAACTCAGACCCCAAAAGATAAAAATGATACATACTCACTTTTATATGGACATTGGCTTTTAACTAAAGGATAATCATGCTACAATCCACAGATCCAGAGAGGTTATATAATAAGAAGGGCTATCCCTGGGAAGGAAAAATAATTGATTTTGTGGGTGGACTTTGGGGCAAGTAAGGGCCTGGTGTCATATGAAAAGGCAGAAAGATTGAGTACTGAGAGAATCAACTGACATTATGGGTCAAATATAGAGTGATTTAGAAGCCTACTATAATAGAAAAATTCTGGAACCTATGAGGGTGACTGTAGAGTGAGCTCCCAGTAATGGAAGATACAGAGTCTGAACAAGACATTTTGTGTAAACTAGCATGGCATTCAGTGGTGGGATTGGGACCGCAACCCAGGCAGAAAAACGTGGACCCACAACCTGTCTTGAGTTCAATGGAAGCTGGGGCAATGGTGGCTCATCTTTTGGGAGGGGTCAACCAATGAGTGGTCTAAATTGAGACTCATGCCATTAGAGGGGAAGCCCATTCCCTATATTGCCTGTATGTCCAAGAACTGGAAGCTGGATATCCCAGAGACCTAGTGTAGAACCAAACACAAAGGCAAAAAAAAAGTCAATAAAATAATTCCTAAAAATATTCTACTAAAACTAATAGGTCGGTGCCTAGTACAATTGTCATCACAGAGGCTTCTTGCAGAAGTTGTTGGGAGTAGATCAGGCACCTACAGTGAAGTGGGAAGAAGGTGGAAGAACTGTAGGGACCAGAGGGATTTTTGTGTATTGGGGGGGCTTCTTTGAGACAGGATTTCTCTCTTTAATAGCCCTAGCTGTCCGGAAAATAGCTTTCTACTCCTGGATGGCCTCAAATTCACACAGATCCACCTGACTCTGCCTCTTGAGTCCTGAAGCCTACATGGTCCTAAGCTAAGCTAGAGAACAGATACGTTGTGTTTGTTTAGCTTGGAGTTTCTTTATTTTTTAATAATTTTTTTTATTTTATTTTTTATTTAAATTTGGAGCAAACTTTTTTTACATGGCAATCTCAGTTCCCTATAACTCCCCTCCTCCCCTGCCCCCCACAATATCCATCTCACTCCCTTTATGGTTCCCAGGGAGAGGGGCATCCCATCCTGAATCTTTAAATTCCATCATATCATTTGGAGTAGGGCCTATGTCCCCCCTCCCACATGTCTATGGTAAAAGAATATGCCTCTAACTAGAATGGGTTCCCAAAGTCTATTCATATCCTAGGGATAAATACTGATCGACTACCAAAGGCCCTGTAGACTGCCCAGTCCTCCTAGCAAACACCCACATTCAAGAGGTCTGAGTTGGTCCTATGCTGGTTTCTCAGCTATCAGACTGGGGTCCATGAGCTCCTGCTTGTTCTGGTCAGCTGTTTCTGTGGGTTTCTCCAACCTGCTCATGACCCTTTTACTCCTCACACCTCCCTCTTTGCAATATAGATTCTAGGAGTTCGTCTCAGAATTTATCAGTAGGTGTCTGCTTCTGCATTCATTTGTCACTAGATGAAGACTCTAGGATGGCATATAAGGTAGTCATCAATGTCATTATCAGAAAAGAGCATTTAAGCTTGCCTCTCCACTACTGGCATTTCCTCAGGAAAGTGGGAATAAATCTACCATAAGATCCAGCAATTATACTCTTAGGCATACACCCAAAACATGCACATTCATTCAAGAAGTACATCTGTTTAACTATGTTCATAGCAGCATTATTGCTTCCAGGGTCTGGCCATTACAAACAATTTTAAGCAATGGAGTACCACACAAGGAAAAATACAATGGAATCTTGAAATTCAAAGGCAAATGAATGAAACTAGAAGAAACCATCCTGAGTGAAATAACCCATCCACAAATGACAAACATTGTATGTACTCACTCATATATGGATTTTAGACAAAGAGCAAAGAATAAACAGCCTACACTCCACAGTGCCAGAAAGCTAGAAAACAAGGAGCACCCCAAGAGAGGCACACACATATCCCCTGAATATGGGGAAAGAATCAAGAGCATGAGGGGAGAGGTGAGGGAGTTAGGAGAAAGAGAAGGGGAGAAGTGGAGAAGAGAGGAGGACATGACGGAGGAGGAAAATTGAGTCAGGGAAAGAATAGAGGAGAGCAAGAAAAGAGATAGCAATATAATAGATGGAGCCTTTATAGGTTTAAAAAAAATCTAGCACTAGGAAAATATCCAGAGATATACAAGTCTTACTCAAACTAGCTTGGAGTTTCTATGGGATTACTTACAGTGGGAGGAGAGGTATCTCTGACTCTTTCCATGCTCTTGGAATCCTTTTTCTTTTCCCGAACTGTCTCATCTATTTTGTAAGAGGATTTCTGTGTAGTCCTATTGAATTTTGTAGTGCTGTGTTTGGTTGATATCCCTGGGAGTCCTGCTCTTCTTGATGGGAAATGGAGTAGCAATGGAAAGGTGAGGGGAAATCTGAGGAGTATAAGAAGGGGAAGGTGCAGTTAGTGTGTACTGTATAGGGGAATAATAAATAAAAAGAAAAGAGAAACAAAACAATTTAAATAATAATTTAAATTGAGCAAATACAGTGTAATTTATGTACATAAAGCTATTAACATATCCATGTGAAATATATTTTAATTGGAGTGAGACAAGGTCTCATTTTGTAGATAAGACAGCCCTTCATCTAACAGTAATCTGTCTGCTTATGCAGTTCTGAACAGATCTGGGAACCAACACCCAGGTCTACACTATTTTGATGTTTCCCCATGTGCTTTTTCACTAATACCACTATATATGGCTCGAAGAATATTAATTTTATTTAAAATTATGGCGTATTTTCATAAATACAAAACAAAACCCAATACATAGATGATCACATGAAAAAAAATTAAAGGAAAATCCAACTTTTTCAAATAAATAAAATTGTGGGTAAGACTAACATAACGAAATACTTATATGTTTATATTAAATAATTATATATTATCTGTGTTCATAGTTGTATTATAATATAAGATTATATGATCAATGCAAAATGCATAAATCTGAGATTTTCAATAACATGAAAATGCTGCAAAACATCCAAAATACTTTTCCTAATTCTAGCCTAAACTAAAGATAAAAATAAGCAAAAATGGCTACCAACAAGAGGAAAAGAAAATTACTGTCATATTTTTCTTTGTCTTGAAGCAATATAATTGCATACTCAAATATAGTTTAATGTGGGAAATGTTGGAACAAAAATTAAAGAATGGCTCATTATCAAATATATTTTTATCACATTGAGGGAAAATCATGAGGTTTCCTTTACACATAAGGACATTTTCCAATATCTAATTCCTTCTCATGAGTTGTTATACAATGGTTCAAATAATGAAATTAAATCTTAATAAAATATTACCATTTTTAAGTCATTTACAAAGGACAGAAGGTATTTCTCCAGATATGTAATGCTGATATTGAGATAGCAGGGAGCACCTGAAGTCATATGGACTTGCAGAAATAAATGTCAAAATAATTGCAAAAGTAAAAGATACGTAACTGGAAAATAATTGAGTTATCAACAAATCAGAGACTGTTCATGGGGTAACAGTTATAAAATAATCAAAGATAAATCAATAGTTTTATTGTATAAAAACACAAACTAGCGGAATTATATGCTGAAAGACAATATCTGGTATAAAAGACCAGAAATAAAGCAGAAACAGAAAAATTCAGAACAAAATGTTTTAAAATAATAAATATAAAAAAAATAAAGGGATAGAATGGTGGATCAGTGGCCAAAAGTGCTAGTTATCATACTTGATCTGAATTCTAACCCTGACATTCGTATAGTGGAAGATAAATAAGAATTCCTGCAAATGCCCTCTGACCTCCACAATATGCCACACTGTGTCTTGAACTCACAACAAAAAAGTAATTCATATATATACACATATACATACATATATATATGTATATATATATACCTATACCTTTTTAATCTATATTTATATTATATATGTATCTATATTTTATCTAATCTGTAGCTACTCACTCTCTCTCTCTCTCTCTCTCTCTCTCTCTTTATATATATATAAGTTTTCCAAAAGCATCTATCTACTATCTATCTATCCATCTATCCATCCTCTATCCATCCATCCACCCATCTATCATCATTTTATATATATATATATATATATACATATATATATATATATATATATTCAAAATGGTGACTTGCTAAGTATTTAGCCTTTTATATTGGCTTGGTACTCAGTATGTAGCCCAGCTTGTCCTCAAACTCAAGTTTTTCTTGCCTTTGTGTCTCAAGTTTTGCATCACTGGTGTGCAATACAACATGTATCACTGCAAAACATTTGTGTCAAAGCAAAGGTGTCTTTGAAACAATAAAAATACATTATGCTATTAGAAAAGAAGACAAAATGTAATAGTCTTAATTTTCATGAATTTATTAATTTAGCATAAAAATAAATATTTTCATTTTATTCTTGGAATTTGATCAAAAGATTGCAAGAATTATGATAGAAAAATGCTCTTGAGAAACTTGAAATACCTAAGGAAATTTTAAGTGGATATCTCAGCTATTGCTAGACATTAAGATGTATTATTGAGTTTCATGATAAAATATTATCATATTGACAAATAATTACAGTAAGTGGCTATGGGTGACAGCTGAGAATAGTTAAGTCTACACATTAAATGAACACATATCATATAGACAATATTTAAAATTAATGGAAGGGTTGAATATTCAACAAATGATTTTGTACAATAAATTAATAATTTGGAAAGCAATGCTGAATTGTATTTACTGTTTACATCATTTTTCAGAATAAGTTATCAAAAAATTTGACATTTGTATGTAAGAAATAAATATAGACACTGAATTCTAAGAAACAACACTTAGAAGGAGCATCTCAAAGCTGAAAATGGGGTAAACAACAGTTACAAATAATAAGGTCAACAACTCAAATCTGACCAATATATTTCTGAAGTGGAAAAAGGTTAAGACAGACATGCAAAGTCAGTAATCATTATTTCTTTTGATATTCCAATGGATTATATCTAACGCTAAAAAGAATCAACTTTCTAGGAATGTGCCTATAAAACTGACTATATGGATAAATTGAGAGAATACAAAAGCTATTCAACAGTCAAAATATTTGAAACTAAGTTGAATCTCTGATCTTCATAACACTTTTATCATCAATCTGACTGTCGAAAATCCAAAAGATTATCAATACATTCTTCCAGCACAAACATGAGACAACAAGCTTTAGACCATGCAGTTCTTTCATTGGCACAGCCCTTGAAAAAGCACAGAACTAACCAGTCTGAGCAGTGATCTCTTTATTATTTGCTGAGTTTCTGCACTTGTTATATTAAATCCCTACCAAAACAAAATTCAAGGCTTCCTCCTCTCTTGTAAATTCCTCCTTCACTCTAAAGACTTTTTCCCCCAATTATTAATTCTTATTTGTAGAGAGCTGCAAAGTGCCGTGCCTTAAAGATGGTGCTGGCTTCTGCCTTCCATCTTCCCTATGGTAAGGACTCTCTGTCATAAACAAGTCCTTATTTGGCTAAGTCTGTTCAGTTTGTTTGCATCTGCAAAAGAGCAGCCTATCTGCAGGGTCCACATGGCTCACTGTGGTTGGTCAGTGCAAGGGGATTTAAGCTGTGTGGGTGTTTCCCCTGGGGAGAAGAAGCTTTGTTAAGGATCCTGAATAAACTGCTTGAAGAAGATCTTCCAGGAGTTGAGTCTTCCTTGCTGGTCAAGGTTGGGCGCAACAACTTTTGGCCCATACAGGGAACCTCCTCTTCACATCAGAACTTCTTGCAGTCAGGGCAGCACTGGTAAGTTCCCATGGTAAGGTGGGACCATAAAGTCCGTGGAAAAAAGCAGCAGTAAAGTCTCAGGCATTAAGGAAGAGGTTCTAACGAACCGAAAGTAAAATTTTCAAAATGGGACTTCTCAGTCCATGCAATTTTTCTGGCTCTTCAGGAGCTTTGTACTATTAACTGTAGGTGTGATTAAAGTAAATATGCCAAGAAGGTTAACTATGATAATATTTGCAGTCAGGACATACAGAACTAGTTTGACATCGAGACTGTCTCCTTTGTATTCATTGTAATATTATAGTTCTTTAGAAGGATGGATATTTGTCTCTCCAATAATAAAATAGGAAGGAATAATGTAGATGGAGGACAGAGATGGCTGAGAAACTTTTTCCAATCAGTTCCTCCAGGTCACTTTCAACAAGCAGAAACAAAGACAAAGAAAACCCAAAAAAGTATCTTCGTATAGAAGACTTTAAACTGATGCATACTTCTGTATTCTTTGCAAGTACCCATCCAAAGTAAGATGGAGCTAGGATATGAGGGGCAGTACTTTTGACTAACATGTTCATTTTTGAAATGAAAAAAGAAAATTAGGAGAAACTCCTTATTCTTTTGTATGTGTGTGTGTGTGTGTGTGTGTGTGTGTGTGTGTGTGTGTATGTGTGTGTATGAAGGAAAATGAGGAACAGTACTAAAGAAAGAAAACATTTTATTTTTTTTTTGAACAGAAAAGGCATCTTCTGGCACATCAGGTTCATAATAAAGTTGACTTATTCACATGACCTCCTGATATATAGAATACAGGAATTTCAAAATATTGAAAACATGGAAGAAAAATGTATCTTGGTCTGCCTGAGGTTGTCAAACTCTTGTCAAGGAAATGTATGTTTTCACACATGTTGAAATGTATGTTTTCACAAATCTTTGTGAATTAAAGATTTTGATCAATTTATAAGTCAAATCATATCTACTTTCTTTGATATATGTATCTTTCACTGCAAAATACCATAGCAACAGAATTAAGCTGAGTATGCTCAGAGCACATATTGCTCAGTAGTTCAGTGTTTAGTCACTCATAATAAATTACAAATAAATGGTCCCATATGCATATTGTATCCACCTTCATTTGAAAAAGAGACTTAAAGCCTGCCAGGAATGCTAATACTGCAAAGCAAAAGGATGCCAAGACCTGTGCTATGCACAGGTCGCCAGGTCTTTGCCCCTTTTTCAACTCTACACACGTTTGTACTATTTCCTTTCTGCTGGGGGTAAATATACTTTTTCCAACTGCCATTCATTTTATTTAGCATTTGTAGGTCAAAGGTGGGAAACAGATTTTTGGGCAAATTCACCTTTTAAAATTTGCATTAATTTATCTTCTCACAAAGTCCAAATATTCTAATTATGTCCTTTTCATATGAGCACAGATCCTTAAGTCCTGTTGCCTGAAATTTCCTTGAACCTCTGTGTACAAAAAAATGAAATATATAAGGACATTCTTATCATTGCTAGTGTATTTAATGCAATGGATTGAATGACTATATTTGTCTATAAGCACTCCTGAAGTTAATTTGGTGTTAAAGTTGTCAATAAAAGTCTAAGAAATTAGGAAATTGTATTTTCTCATTATGAAGTGAAATTATAACTTCAAAATAATGGGCCAGAGCTTTCCTAAATAAATTCACTTTAAAGGGTCACTACTTCTCAGACACTTGTGGATCAAATGTGTTTTAATTAATAATTCAAATTTAGGATTAACAAAAGACTTTGATATCTGCATTTCTATTAGCAAAATTATTATAAATATGAGATATCTATATCTGATATTTGTTTTATAAACATAGTTTAATTTACTAAATTTTTTTGGTGTCATTATTTCTTATTTATCTCAGACATTTAGTTTTTGGTTGTTTCTTTTATTTCTCTTAATTACTAATCTCCTATGCTTGATATATATATATATATATATATATATATATATATTTCTTAATAATGATAATCATAATGATCTTCTGGTTGCCTATATGTAATGAAAGGGCCTTAGGTCTCAACTGCTGTACCATTCCTGGTATGTTTCAGCTTAGAATAAATCATTGGGGAAATGATTTTCTTCTGTCTTTGGGCTCTTCTCTGATAGAATACACAGTCACCTAGAACAAATTGAGGATCAGCATTTATAACAGTGTCTTCTGGAGAAGCCATGTATAATTTTGCCTAGAAAAAAATGTTTAGATGACTCTAGTGGATTTTTACTTTCCATGTAGAAGTCATTTATTAAACATGAAATGATGTTTGCAACCCCCCAAATAAACAAAACTAAAACAAACAAACAAACAAATGAAATTCTATAAGCAAAGGAATCCAGGATAACATGTGTCATGTTTAGCATGGTGGATCCAACAAAGAGAAGTCTGGGAAATTGACAAGTAAGATGAATCTCAGCATGAATCCACAAAATGTTAGCAGTAAAGGAAGGGAGCCATAGCTGTATGTTGTCATCCACATCAGCCTGAGGAGTTTGCCTAAACTTTTATGGACATCAACTCAGGCCAAATCTGGATTTGTGTATTAATCAAAGAAAATAATACACAACTATGTAGTATAATAAATATATATTCATGTAGGTTTCATCAGGAAAGATAAGAAGAGAGCCACTAAAAATGAATAAGTAAAAATGAAACCAAACAGAAGTAAATGGAAAAGAAGTATTTTCTCCTTTCTGTCTTACCACTCTTCTACAACTTTCATTCTTTAGACACAGCTTCCACTCCAACAACTGTCAAGCTTACCTTTCCATATGCACTTTTATCTTATTTGAAAATTTGATATATTTCTCCAGTTCTGTAGTGAAAGGAATTTTGTGGATCTCAATTAAATATGCAGCAATCTGATACAATTTTCCTTTACACAAACATGAAACAGCTTAAATGATTTAATTCCTATCCTCTGGACTATCCTTAATAAATATTTCATCAATCACTCAAATGTTCACAGAGTACATATTAAGCATGATATGCTGTGACCACTGGATTCAATTTATTTCTTCATTGCTTTATTTGAAATATTCATATATCAATTTACATAGTTTTTAATAAAAATAGCATGGCATAGGATTCATAACTATAAGGAAAGCATATGACATGTGCCAGACAATGCAAAAGGGAGGATTATTCTAGTTATTGGCATCTAGGATTCATGGAGAAGATCGTGAAGTAAATTAATTGTGTGATATTTTTTTTTAATGAATTGTTTTTTGTTAGACATATTTCATCAATAAAAATAAAATAATTGAAGGGAGGGAAGATGAGAAGATGGAATGAAAATCAAAAGAGGACAAGCACAGGTGGATGTTGAAGAAATATGAGGAAGATTGTTAGATTCTGTTTCCTTTTAGGTCAGAGTAAAGATACAGAGTTATTTTCAGTGGAAGTGTTGGGAGAATCTGAAGAAGAGCAATTAATAGCATGGACAACTAACAGCAGGCTTTAGGACAGTAAGCTGAGGATCAAAACATTTCTAGAAAAAGTTTTATGTTCTTTGTTTCACGTGTCTCTCTCCTTGTGATTTCTAGCATTTAATGTCTGTTGTTTCTCAGAATTTTTCTCACCAGTCAGATATGATTACATGATTAACTGTGACTTCTGCATCTCTCTTTCTTATTCTTCTCCTATATCTTGATCTCACATCCCACTCCTGTAATCCAGGTCCTTGCCCCATGTTCTTCTTCTGCATATGGAGCCTACACCTCATTCTTGAATTCTGCACCTTCATTCTATGGACTTCCATTCTGCTCCTGTATCCTGCTATTTCATCCACTTCTTTATACTTGCTCACGTATTTATACAACTTGTTCTGACGTCTTACTCTTATATCCTATTCATGTGTCCAGCTCTTGTATCTTACTTCTTTAACCTGCTTCTGTATCTCACTTCTCCATCTTACTCCTGCACCCAATTCCAGTATTCTATTTTTGAATCCTACCCATGTATCCTATATCCACATTGTATTAACATTGCATTCTGACCCTTCTTCTCAAGCATGTGAGTATGTTTTTACTAAGGCTGGCAGTAGCTGTTCCCTCTGTTTACAACACTAGGCACATTAAAATGGGAAGTTAATGTAATTGATGAAGTGTAACAAATCATGGATTTGAGCTAAACTCCTGCAAGCTATGATGCAATTAAGTTAGAGTGTCCTGATGGCTTTAATCTAAAAGGAGTAATTATTGTCCACTTGCCAAACTGGCAGAATACCATTTCGAAAGCTTTGACCTATTAGGCTTTTGAATTTGACTGTGCCATTGTTTCATTGGTGCACTCTTTTTTATACTTTGTCCTGTGGAAAGTATGTATTTGATACATGTCAGGCTCAGCTCTCAATCTTAGTGACTCAACATAATTAAATCCAAGTGACAGAAGGCCATACAATGTAAATATAGAAAGAGATATATACAAAAATGCTGGATGACTACAATCATTACAAAAATAGAGTATGAGGTAAAAAGGGAATTACTGATATGTTTAAATTGTGGGAGGTTTTGAATACTGAATTATCAGATACAGAGCTTTACCATAATGACTTCTGTTAGTATGAGTTGCTAAAACAAAATACCTTATACTGAATGCCTGACAAATAGTAGAAATTTGTTCATTTCAAATCTTGGTAAAGGCTTCCAACTCTTACGTATTCAACAAAGATAAGGAAGATAAGGTATCCCTGAGGTCAAGGTAGGGGCACAGATGATCATGATTTCACTCTCTCTCCACATCCTCTCTTTTTTCAGCACATAAAAGGTTATATTCTGACATGAGTATATTGAGAGGATATACTTGTACTTAAAAATGGCAGTGATCAGAGACATTTTCTGCCCTTAGGACAGTCTTCCACATCTATTTGACCAAATACCTGGCCTTAAGAATTTAAAGAAGGAGCAATTTATTTTGAATCAAGGTTTCACAGTTTAATCCATGGTTCCTTGAGCCCACATGTTTGTAAAAAACAGCATGTTGGTAGTGGTATATGGCAATACATGTTCACCTCAGGGCATACAAGAAGCAGATAGCAAAAATGGAACTAGGGGAAAATGTAACATTTAAAGAACATATATTCCATGACCTAATTCTTACAAACAAATTTATAGAGCTTTCTCTAAACAGTGTCAGGGGCTTAAACCTGTGAATCTTTATTGAGGCTTTCATATTCAAGCCATAAAACCATTTCAAACAGGGGTAAGAGTTAATGAACACTCCTCTAGAGAGGAGAACATATCTATCATTCACGATTCAATTCTACAAATACCATTAACTTTTACTATACGATATACCTGTTTTACTGCATTAATATATGATAGTGGATAGAACTAAGACCTCTATCTTCATGTCTTTTCACATTGGGAGTAGAGATATGTAAATGAACAAAAAGCATAATAAAGATGTTAATATCTAGAGTAAAAGCAAATAAGTGATTCAATATATAATAAGGCAGTCTTGAAGTACAGACAGGGGTTGTGAAGGGCCATCCCAAGAGAACAGTGAGGTAGAATTCCCTGGAAAACATTTTAGCAAAGACTAAAATTGGTAAAGATAGTTTATATCCAATAAAACTAAGTAACTCATGCCTATCTCCCCTCACTGAGAAGCTGAGGCCTGAGAATCACTGATAGTTTGGAACAAGACTTAGCTATACAGTGAGACTCTCTCTCTCTCTCTCTCTCTCTCTCTCTCTCTCTCTCTCTCTCTCTCTCTCGTGCAAATCCAATAAAATCAAAAGTCAAATCAGTGAAAGAGCTGGACTGAAGAAATAATAATCTTCAAGCAAGCAGCATCAGTTAGAAGAAACACAAAGGTCGAAAATAATCTGCCAGTGTAGGGAGCCATTACAAGTACCGTTGGTAGACAGGAGAGATGCGCATGTGCTGGGTAACTGTCAAAACCGTAGGTAGACAGGAGAGATGCGCATGCGCTGGGTAACTGTCAAACCCTGGGTCCCTGCCTCTCCCGTGGCGTCATATGGGCCGATGAGCATCAGCCAGTCAGGGGGTGACACGTCCAAGGCAGAGGCTGCTAGCCTATATAAGGGATGGATTTTGTGTGTTTGGGGTCTCTCTGTCCTATAAGCTTATGCTCTACCTCTCAAGAGCATTAAAGCTTTACTGCAGAAGGATCCTGAGTGTGCCGCATCGTTCTTGCTGGCGAGACTGTAGCGCGGGACATCTGGTGCTGAAACCCGGGAATTGAGACCTCATCATCCTCAGCACCATCAGAGACCACTTGGCTACAAGGAGGATTCAGAACTGCAGGTAGATACGTTCGGAGAGGTATGTCTTTTCTGGACTTTGGCTTGGGACTGTTGTCACCTTGGGACAGTAGTGTCGAGGCTTTAGTGCTTGTCCTTGGGGCCATTTTGATCTTTTCCGCTATCCTGTTAGCAAAGTGTCAAAGTACCCTTGAGGAGGTCCAGAATAGCATGTCAGAAACCGAGCGTAGTGAGAGGTTGGGCGCACGCAGAAAAAAAAAAAAAAAACGTCCACAAGAAGGAAAAAGCCCCCCCCCCAGTGAGTCTAGTGACAAGGGGGTGTATCCGCCAGATCACAGGGATCCTCCCCCTGCTGTCAAACCAGAGAGAGGAGCTGGCTTTTACCCTATATGTGAGATTGAAGCCTTAAATCTTGATAGCTCCGATGACTCTGAAAGCTCAGGGGATGAGGTCTTAGATACTGAGGAAGAAGCTGAGCTAGATGAGGAGGCTGCTAAATATGAGGAAGAAAGATACCATCCAGATGACCACATGCAAAATAGCAAAAAAAACCTCAGAGACGGCCGTTTCAAACGGCCCTCTCACAAGTGGTTCCCTCGGCGCCTCTGCCCTATGAGACGCACCCAAGGTCATTTTCCTTTCTTCCGGAACAAGTAAAAAGAAAAATGCGTCTCGCCTTTCCCGTCTTTGAAGGCATTGACGCATCACAGTGGCTACATGCACCTGTGGAATATAATCAGATAAAAGAGTTGGCTGAGTCAGTCAGAAAATATGGGGTCATGGCCAATTTTACTCTTGCACAATTAGATAGACTTGCCCTGGATGCCCTAACGCCATCTGACTGGCAGATGGTCGCAAAGGCTACACTTATCAGCATGGGCCAATATATGGAATGGAAAGCACTTTGGCATGAGGCTGCCTAAGAGCAAGCTAGAGCTAATGCGACAGCCTTGACCCCTGAACAGCAGTTATGGACATTCGACATGCTAACAGGCCAGGGTCGTTTTGCAGCCGATCAAACTAATTATCACTGGGGCGCCTACTCCCAAATTGCTAGTACAGCCATTAGAGCCTGGAAGGCACTATCCAAGAAAGGGGGAGTGGACAATCAACTGACAAAAATCATTCAAGGGACTCAGGAACCCTTTTCTGACTTTGTAGCAAGAATGACAGAGGCAGCAGGGCGGATCTTTGGTGATCCCGAGCAGGCCGCACCTCTTGTTGAGCAACTTAATTTTGAACAGGCCACCCAGGAATGTCGCGCAGCTATAGCCCCGAGAAAGAACAAAGGATTGCAGGATTGGCTTAGGGTCTGTAGAGAACTTGGGGGACCTCTTACTAATGCGGGGTTAGCTGCTGCCATCCTACAGTCTCAGAAGCACCCCCTTAAGGGGCCAGATAAAAGAACCTGTTTTAAATGCAGAAAGGCAGGACATCTAAGAAATGATTGCAGGATGCTGGACAGGGAGAGAGAGCCACCAGCACTCTGCACTCGTTGCTGCAAAGGATACCATAGGGCCGCCCAGTGTCGCTCTGTACGGGATATAAAGGGAAGGATTCTCCCCCCTATAGAAACACCAACAGAGGTTCCAAAAAATGGGGCGTCGGGCCCACGGTTCCAGGGCCCTCCAAAATATGGGAACAGAGTCACCAGGATGATGAACCAGGCCCCTCAGGAGTTGGAGCAACGGTGGACTTGTGTGCCGCCTCCGACTTCCTATTAATGCCTCAGATGGGGGTGCAGCCCATTCCCATTCAAGCCCCCAAGCCATTACCGGACGGGACTATAGGTCTCATTCTCAGTAGAGGGTCGCTTACATTACGGGGACTGGTTGTTCACCCAGGTGTTATTGACGATCAACACTCCCCCGAGATCCAGGTTTTGGGCTCCAGCCCAAATGGGATATTTTCCATCAGCAGAGGGGATAGGATATAGCTCAATTACTGCTCCTCCCAGGCAACCCCCACCATGGTATGGGAGATAAATGAATGGGTTCTTCAGGGTCAGACTCTGCTTATCTAGTTGTTCAGTATCATGATCTGTCAAAGCTATCACTCTGGATTAATGGTAAAGGTTTTGAAGGCATATTGGACACAGGGGCAGATCTGAGCATCATCTATTCTCATTGGTGGCCGAAATCATGGCCGGTCACAGAATCATCACATTCCCTGCAGGGGCTAGGCTATAGCTCTCATCCCACTATTAGTTCCTCTATGCTTACATGGAAATCAGAAGAAGGTCATCAAGGACAGTTCACCCCCTACATGCTTCCCCTCCCTGTTAATTTGTGGGGACGTGACGTGCTACAGGGCTTGGGGCTCGCTTTATCCAATGAATACTCGCCGCGAGCTGTCAATATTATGAAAAAGATGGAGTATGAAACTGGAAAGGGGTTGGGACGCTTGAAACAAGGGCAAGTAGAACCCATATCCCATGATCCAAATCCAGGAAGACAGGGCCTGGGTTTTTCCTAGGCGCCACTGGGGCAGCATGGCCCATACCTTGGAAAACAGAGGACCCGGTATGGGTTCCCCAGTGGCCATTGACCTCTGAAAAATTAGAAGCAGTAAACAGTCTTGTGGCAGGACAGTTGGCATTGGGGCACATAGAACTATCTATCTCCCCTTGGAATACTCCAATTTTTGTTATTAAAAAGAAATCAGGCAAATGACGCCTACTTCATGACCTAAGAGCCATTAATGAACAAATGCATCCTTTGGGTGCAGTGCAGAGAGGTCTTCCGGTGCTCTCTGCTCTGCCCAAAAATTGGAACCTAATTATTTTAGATATTAAGGACTGCTTTTTTTCTATTCCCTTGTATCCAACAGATAGGCCTCGCTTTGCATTTACCGTCCCTGCCATTAATCATGAGGGACCTGACAGGCGATTTCAATGGAAAGTATTACCTCAAGGCATGGCAAATAGCCCTACCATCTGTCAATTATATGTACAGGAGGCTCTCAGACCCATCAGAGAACAATATCCAAGTTTAATTGTTATACATTATATGGATGATGTACTCCTGTGTCATAAGGAATTAAACGTCCTTCAAGAGGCCTATCCCTTGCTACTCAAAAATCTACGATTCTGGGGCCTCCAGATTGCTACAGAGAAGGTCCAAATTGCCAATACCGGGCACTTTATAGGGTCCATGGTGCTCCCGGACAAAATCCTTCCTCAGAAATTAAAAATATATAGGGGCGAATTACATACTTTAAATGACTTTCAAAAATTATTGGGAGATATAAATTGGCTACGGCCATTCCTAAAGATTCCCTCTGCAGATTTAAAGCCCCTGTTTGATATTTTGGAAGGGGACGCCCATATTACCTCCCCCAGGTCTTTGACACCCGCCGCAGAGGCAGCCCTCCGCTCAGTGGAGGAAGCTATCAAGGTAGCCCAATTATGTCATATTGACCCGTCACAACCTTTTTCCCTCTGTGTGTTCAATACGAAGAAACTACCCACTGCAGTGCTTTGGCAGGATGGGCCCTTATTGGGGGTCCATCCACATGCCTCCCTGCAAAAGATTATTGATTGGTACCCTGCAGCAATAGCTCAGCTTGCCCTTAGGGGTCTGAAGGCCACTGTCAGCCATTTTGGCAGACATCCCACGGCTTTAATTGTTCCCTACAACTCTTTTCAGGCACAGACATTGGCCGCCGCCTCTGATGATTGGGCCATATTAGTCACCACCTTTTGGGGGAAAATTGATAATCATTACCCTAAACACTCTCTGTTATAATTTGCTGCATCTCATCCTATCATATTTCCCCGGGTCACCTCTCATACCCCGCTAAAAGATGGATTGGTGGTATATACAGATGGCTCCAAGACTGGCCTGGGAGCCTACGTGGTGGGTACCCAGGTGTTCTTGCAGCAGTATGCTGAAACTTCCCCTCAGGTGGTAGAATGCTTGGTGGTATTAGATGTTCTTCAAAAATTCCCAGGTCCCCTTAACATTGTTTCTGACTCCTCCTATGTGGTCAATGCTGTAAACTTACTGGAGACGGCTGGAGTCATTAGATCCACTAGCAGAGTGGCATCTCTATTCCAAAAATTACAAGATTGCTTGTTAACCAGACAGGCTCCCATGTATATTACACATATTAGGGCTCATTCGGGACTTCCTGGCCCGATGAGCCAAGGAAATGATTTGGCAGATAAAGTCACAAGGCTGGCTGCGACGGTTTTTGTCCCCCCGCTGCAAGCCGCTAAGGCCTTCCATGACAACTTTCATGTTACTTCTGAGACCCTACGCAGACGCTTCTCTCTTATCAGGAAAGAGGCATGTGATATTGTTACTCAATGTCACAATTGCTGTCAGTTTCTCCCTGTCCGCCATACCGGAGTAAATCCAAAAGGGATTCTGCCATTGCAAGTGTGGCAGATGGATGTCACTCATGTTCCTTCCTTTGGAAAACTCCAATATGTGCATGTATCAATAGACACCTGCTCTGGTGTCCTCCATGCCACACCACTCACTGGAGAAAAGACCTCCCATGTAATTCAACACTGTCTTGAGGCATGGAGTGCCTGGGGAAAGCCTAAATGCTTGAAAACTGACAATGGACCTGCTTATACTTCTCAGAAGTTTAAACAATTTTGTGCACAAATGCAAGTCACACATGTTACGGGCTTGCCATACAACCCTCAAGGGCAGGGCATCAGTGAGCGCGCACATCGCACGCTCAAATCATACTTAATTAAACAAAGAGGGGGAATAATAAAAGATTTGCCCCCTGTGCCACAAGTTGCCATAGCAGTGGCACTTTTCACCATAAATTTTTTAAACTCAGATGAGCATGGTCAGACTGCGGCAGAGCGACAGTGCTCAGACCCACATCGACCTAAGGAACTGGTGAAATGGAAAGATGTGTTAACCAATGAATGGAAAGGCCCGGATCCTATTTTAATAAGATCCAGGGGAGCTGTTTGTGTTTTCCCGCAGAATGAAGAAAATCCTTTCTGGGTCCCTGAAAGACTTACCAGGACAGTCCTGGAGCAGAAGGATGCAGCAGACCAGACACATGAAAAGGGGGAGCAAGCTGATGTTACTGATGATGATCAAGACCCCAGCTGTCCAGGGAGAACCACGTTGGGGAATCATGTCAACGTTCCCACTTCCGATGCCGGTGATGTATAATGCACAGGTTTTTCCCTGATTGACTTTACCCTGGACTGGATGCCAGTCCAGGGGCTCTGCTTGGGCCATTGAGGGCTTGTTCTATTTTTCCCCCAATATGGGTATCGAACTAATTTCACATCCTTGGATCCCATGCGATCCAGCATTGACCCGTTTGACCAATGGCTCCTCTGTGGCATTAATGGAAGCTGCACTGATCTTACACCTATGGCAATGCTTAAAAGGGGTAAAAGTGAAAAAGGGTGGTTGGAGTTTGACTGGAAAGGGTCTTTGGGGAGCAGCCTCCAGTCGGGCCATAGCTCTGGGTCATTTAGTTGGACTGACAATGATATTAAGTATCAATCCTTCAAACATACAAACTATGATGCCACACCACACCAGTGTGTGTCTGGCCTCCTTTTATGTGGATTGTGAGCAATAAGAGTGCTACAGATAATGAATTACATTATGAGTCTGGTAGATGTTACTATACTTTATGTTGGGATGCTTAAAAATTCCCCTTTGCGGTGGTAACTCGAATGCCGCGCTTTGTGCCCATTCCAATAGAGGCGCCCAGCAGCATGGCATTATTTCGAGAAGAGAGGGACTTTGGAATCTCAGCAATTATTGTCGCCATCGTGGCTACTACTGCGGTCACGGCGGCAGTGACAGCATCTGCCCTTGCACTATCCACCTCGGTGCAAACTGCACAGGCTATTAATGGCTTGTCGGCTACTGTCTCCGAGGCCCTGGATAGGCAGGCCTCTGCAAATACTCAGATACAGGGTGGCCTGATGCTGGTAAACCAGCACATTGATTTAGTGCAGGAGCACTTGGACATGTTGTGGCAGATGGCCCAATTAGGCTGTGAGCAAAAGCTCCCCGGCCTATATGTCACCTCCATCCAATATGAGAATTTTACCAAAGCAGCTAATTTGTCTAAAAGCCTTTCTCAGTTCATGTTGCAGAATTGAACCTCCGAGTTTGAGCAGACACTTCGGGACCTGAGAGCCGCTATTATTCAGGTCAACTCCACTCGTCTTGACTTGTCTCTGACGGAGGGATTGTCGTCATGAATTGCCTCAGCTGTTTCTTATTTCAAAGAATGGGTTGGGGTGGGATTGTTTGGCGCAGCCGTTTGTTGCGGACTGTTGTTGCTTCTTTGGCTGGTCTGTAGGCTCAGGGCTCAAAATAAGAGGGACAAGGTGGTTATCGCCCAAGCGCTTGTAGCTTTGGAACAGGGGGCTTCCACAGATATTTGGCTAACAATGCTTAAGCAGTAGGCCACCGGTCAGACAGCTCTTGCACACCCAGAGCAGAGGCTCATTGCACAGGGTAGAGTGTCTGGTCTGAGCAGCCCATGAGGGATGCCGAGCAAAGCATCGCAAAGAGAGTTGCCTGGCTCTCGGGGAGGCATGTTGTCCTGCATAAGGGTTGCCTGCCCTAGTCTCCCTTTCCCAGAAAAACGGCAGAGGACAGGTCGAGGTCACTTCGGGGTGAGTTGACAGCCCCATAGCCACTCTCACACATGGTCTTAATTTTTGATCTGGGAGGTACAACCTCTGTCTCTATCCCTCGTTATATGGGTGACCTACCTTCTGAAAATTGGGAAGCCTCATTAATTCTGTTCCTATTAATTGACTCTGTTTAAAATAAATAAAAAAGGGGGAGATGTAGGGAGCCGTTACAAGTACCATTGGTAGACAGGAGAGATGTGCATGCGCTGGGTAACTGTCAAAACCGTAGGTAGACAGGAGAGATGCGCATGCGCTGGGTAACTGTCAAACCCTGGGTCCCTGCCTCTCCCGTGGTGTCATATGGGCCGATGAGCAGCAGCCAGTCAGGGGTGACACGTCCAAGGCAGAGGCTGCTAGCCTATATAAGGGATGGGTTTTGTGTGTTTGGGGTCTCTCTGTCCTGTAAGCTTATGCTCTCCCTCTCAAGAGCATTAAAGCTTTACTGCAGAAGGATCCTGAGTGTGCTGTGTCGTTCTTGCTGGCGAGACGTTAGCGCGGGACATGCCAGTGATCCATTTATTGATTTTTGCAAGTGTTATTATAATTAGGCTCATTTTACTATGTGTGTCACCAATGTGTGTGTGTGTGTGTGTGGGGTGCATGTAAACACTAAGTGTGTGCATAAATCAGAGAATATCTATTATTTATACCTTACTCCTTTGACACAAAAATATCTTTACATTGAATCTACAGCTGGGCTAGTGACCACCACATTCCAGCAATCCTCTATCCAGTGCAAGTAGGAAAATTACTAGTATTTCATAGGAGTGACTTCTTGGGATTTGAACTTTGGGCCTTATTCTTGTTCAGAAAGCACTCTTTTGTGCTGAACCATCTTCTGAGATACAATTAGACTGTTAATAGCAAATCTATAAATTTTATCTTTCTGCTTCCTATAACTTGTACTAGATTTTAATTTATAGGATTTCAAATTCTAAGAAGCATCAAATTTCCAGACAAAATTTCAAAGGTTTTACCCGTTCATGTGGGTAAAGAGACAGACACTCTAGCTTTATGAATGGGAGTCAATTTGCTTTCTAGAATAAAAATAATCTTTAGATTTTAGACAATAGGTGAGCTATATTAACTAAAATGCTTTGTGCTTATAGTCTAACTCTGTGACTATAGTAGAAGCTATAAAAGTTGAAATCGGCATGACTGATTTATATGTAAATTATGGTCTTAAATTAAGAATGTAAGATTCATCCCAATGTTTGATTCATTTGATTATAACACTGTGGTAGACATTAGCATATAGTAATGCATACTGTCTATTTAACAGTATATTTGTATAAGAACTATTTTGAAGAACACTGCTTTTACTTTTTCACCACTAAAAGTTACCTCTGAAATATCTGAATTCTGAAAGCATAATGCAAGGAACAAAAGACACAAAATATTGTCATTATTTTCATGAGTTACTTTCTTGTTCCCTTTGGTCTTCAGAGATTTGTTAACCTCCTCAAGTGTATATTGTTCTGCTTTCCATTGGACATGCCAAGCAATCAGAGCTCATTTCCAGTCTTTCTCTGATAACTTCCTGAAAAATGTATGAAATGCATTAACATGCATGGCCAGGAGCTGATTTAGGGTTTGCAAGTGCATAGAAAAACAGAGAACAAACTAACAAGGTTCCTGTGGTGTGTGTGTGCTACTGGTGTATGTGTGCTACATTAGTGATCCTGGCCATGCAGGAATGAACCACCATGTTAGGACAACACAAGAAAAATAATTATTTTCTAAATTGTTATGAGACAGACTCCTTTTATGTTAAATATAGGTCCATTCTTTTTTTAAATGAGTTATGAATGTGGTTATATTTTTTTCTTTATTCTCTTAGAGCCCTTTTGGTTCATTTAGCAAATTGCAGTATTTTGAGCCATAATTTTCTTTCTTTCAAGACATTTGGGGGTGTATAGGCAAAGGACCTGTTTGACAATATAATGCTCTAGGAGATGTTATTCATGTACTCTTGTAATCTTGTCTTCTTGTTTGCTTCTCTTGTTTTCCTAGTTGATTTTTTCCACCTCATTTAATATAAACTTACAATGGATGGACATAGAATGTATTATATAGGAAGGGCACTGGAACAAAGAAAGAAAAGGCTTAATGCTTACTTTCATATGCAGATTCAAGCCTAGAATGTATACATGCAAACAAATGTCATGTGGGTGTTGAGGTAGAAAAGAGACCAAAACGGGCACTATCAGATGTTGAGGAAGGATGGAGGTAGACAAAAAGATACATGAGTCACTAAAGAGAATATAAAGCCAATTGTAGTCCTAGTTTCAGCTTTGTCATAACTTATTATTTGTAGTTGATAGTATTTAAAATATAATTTATAATAAAAGTTTAAAACCCTAAGTGAAGATCATGGCTTCAGAATTGTCATTCCAACTGTTTGGAAGTGTGCTATGCAATTTAAAAAGTTTGTTCAAGCACTTAATATAGCTGTGGTATTTAAATTGTGAGTTCATCACATTAAATTGACTCCTCAATAACTTTCCTTTTTTTGATAACAGGCAGAAGGTTTTCATTAAAATTCTAGGTATCTTCTTACTTCCAGATTTAACCACACAAACAGCCATCATAGTCATCTAGCTAGTTTTAGTTGAAAATACCAGTATCAGACAAGTGAATGCTCTGACACAATATCTAATTCCCACAGTCAAGAGCAAATATCAATTATTGATCTTTTCAGAAAATTAGATTAAATTTCCTTTCTTACACATTGCAACTACATTTTCATGAGAAAATTTTATTGATTGATTGTAATCTTTAATAAGACAACAAATTCCTGTAGTTTGTGAGGTTTATTTTATTTTACTTTTGGAAACACATTTATGCAAAATTATTGAATTATGTAAAATATAAGATATAGGAGATTATATATTTATGAACAAGGGTAAGCAACATAAAGGAAATGAAATTTAGCTGAAATATTTTTGAATTTATGAATTCAACATGCAGAAATGACAATAGGGACTATAGAATACTACTAGTATTTTATGAATATGGCGTGCTAATTTTATTTTTTACTTGATCTGTTTTTAAAGTCTTCTTTCATAAATTTTATCTTATACCTAATCTGACTTTTCCTTTCCTTCCACTCTTAGTTAAATGGAATCATATTTTACTTATTCTGTTCACATATTTGTTTCATGAATATTTCTCTAATATCTGTCAAGTGCTAAACCAAATTTGGTAGATGGATGGCATATCTGAAAAAATAAATAACACTTTTTCTTTTTCAAATTATTTTTATTAATAATATAATTTACAAATTTTACATGTTGATCCCAGTTTCCTTCCCCTCCCTTTCTCCCTCCCTCCCTCCCTCTCTCTCTCCCTCCCTCTCTCCCTCCCTCTCTCTTATCATCTTTCCCCTGTGACACTCACCCTGCCACCCTCCCCTCCCATCCAGCCACCCCCATTCCACTTGTCAGGCTATGCTATCCAGGTTGGGTCATGTAAATATGTCAAGACATTTGAAGTAGGGACTAGGATTTCTTTCCTGTCTCTAGGTTAATAGGGTATCCCTCCATGGGGGATGTGTCCACAAGATCCTTTTGTGCACCAGGAATACACCCTGTTTCTACTGTCTGAGGTTCCCCAGACTGCTGAGTTCTTCTAGCTGAAACCCATATTCAGGGCGTCTGGGTCGGTCCCATGCTGGGATCCTAGCCATCAGTCTGGGGGGCCCAAGTTCCTCCTTGTTCAGGTCAACTGTCTTTGTGTGTTTCTGCAACCTGGTCTTGTCCCCTCTCTCTGCATCTGGATTCTAGTTGGACTCAGTGTTTAGTTATGAGTGTTTGTTTCTGTCTCCAACAGGTACTAGATGAGGGCTCCATGATGATGGATAGTTTAGTTGATGATCTCACTATCAGGGAAGGACATTTATGGTAGCCTTTCTATGGTTGCTCAAATTGTTAGTTGGCGGCAATCTTGTAGGTCTGTAGACCTTTCTTTAGGTTCAATTTTCTCTTTAAACCAATAATGGCTCCCTCTTTTCTGTTCCTTCTCTCTCTCTCTCTCTCTCTCTCTCTCTCTCTCTCTCTCTCTCTCTCTCTCTCTCTCTCTCCTTTTTCTGTCTTCTATTCCTAGCCTGATTAATCTACCTAGTCACACGTGCTTTCCTTCTCTTTCTCCTAGTTCTCTCTCCATTCACTGCCAGCCCATTTCCCATGTGCTCTGGGAGACTAGTCCCTTCCCCCTTTTATGAGGGACTATATATGAATCTATTAGAGATTTTTTTTTCTTAAATAATAGTCAGTTTTGGAACATCTGATGCCAAAAATTCAGTGGTTTGAAGTAAAAAAATCACTATTGCTTTCACATACATGATGAAAATCTGCTCTTGACTAAGTTCTTATTGGCACATCACTGGCCTTAGATCAGCTCACTCACATATCTTGAGGCATCTAAGGGGCAGCTGGTCTAGACTGACATATTCCACCACCCTAACCCAATCATTCAAATCTCTTTGTGCTCATTAGCCATTAAAGCAAATTCAACATGGAAGCACACCGGCTGAGCAACTCAGGAAATGAGCGCACACACAAATCTGACTGTAATATCTGTAATATATAGAGCTCCTAGAGCTTTCATGCAGGAATTTAGAGAGTGGTAGCAAAAGCAAACAAAAAAAATTAGAAAGACATTCAAATAACACAAACTAGTTTGTTTTTTATAAACTGCTAATATGATGACTTTTTAACATTCTATATCTGATCCCATTTTTCTAAGCTACTAGATAGACACTGATAGTAATCTCTATGGGGAAAAATAACTACTTTTATACCATTACTCTTAAAGCTCCCTTAAAAGTACATTGTATACGTATAGATTATTCTTAATCATTTTAGTGCTGAAGGATATATATTATCACCGTTTTGCAGATGACATACTAAAACATGAGACTTTAGTTATTCAGAGTTCTAGGAAGCCAATAATGGTAACAGTATTCAAACTATGGGAGTCTAATTTAAACACACATATTGGACTTCATTTATTTATATTTAATATAGCATTTGTGTCAATAATAAATGAATTAGTAAAAACAAAATATAATGTCCAGATCTATTGCATAATCATGGGAGTATTTGTCTTCAGTTTACCTTTCAGAAACTTCTAAACTCTCTTGGTGAACTTTTATGTTTAATGCATAAACGTTATTGAGAGCCTAATCTGAGAATGGTGTTGTTGGAAGAGTTATGGCATTTTGTCTATCCTGAGGCAGTTCTGAAATTGCACTGATTAAAAATAGTACAATTTATATATTATACAGCACAATGGGTGAAGACTGAATCAGTACCAACCACAGATACCTCTGTTCCCATGATTCTTCTCTGATCTTTGTCTGTCCCACTGCCATATTAATCTCAAAGCCATTTTTTGGTTATTTGCCATCCCTCTTTAGTAATGGACTGCACATGTTTACTCTGTGACCAGTGCTAAAAGCTCTGAGAAGACATCTTACAGGATTCTGTGGTACTTTGCTAATTTCAAATGGGATTAAGAAGTACCACATCTAAAGAAGAAACAAGTATGCATGTTCTTGTCCTTAAAAATAACACTGCATGGGCCATTGTCAAAATCTAGAACTTTGTCTTTTGGTTGATATAAGTTTAGACCACTGAAATAATGAAAGTAAAATGAAGGCCTCAAAGATTGATTTCAACAAGACAAAGTGTCTTCCTCCAAGAAGAGTTCAATTCACTTTTATGAGAATTATGCTTAATTATGAAAATTATGAAAATGTAATATAAAATTTTAAACTCCTGTCTTCACTGATTATTTTTGTAACTTGAAATTCGAATCTCAAATGAGGCAAGCAAATCTTGGAACAGAGACAGAGAAGAATTTGTTAAACTAACAAGCACATTAGGTAGCCATGATCTCTCTCAAAGCAAGCAAAGGGCTTTCCTTTTTTAGTGACTATTAACAAGGCTTTTTGGGGAAAAGTCATGGTACTATGCATTAGAAGTGACTTTCTTGGGCTTCATTGTAATCATAATTTATTAAAATGTTCATTCTGCTTATTTAGAGAAAAATCATACTAAGTTTTCTGGCTGTCAGAGTTCAGCTAATATGGCATAACTTCACACTTCTGCATTTCCCCTTGTGATCGTATTGGTAAATTAAAAGCTAACAGCCTATGTCAGAGACTAACCATACAAGGCAACAGTAGACACAGGAGTGAAAGGACTCCATGAAGAAAGGAAGGCTGTCTAATGAGAAATTAGCATTCATATATGGAAGCACCTACACACTGTGCAATGAGATACAAGTGTCAGGTTATTTTATCATGAAGTAAGTATCATAATGTAAAGTCTTACTGACAGCTGAACATAAATGACTGTCTTTCATCTAGTGATAAAATGTTCAATATTCTATAACAGTAATGGCACTTTTAATCATGATGTCTATCAAGCTGTCACTCTGAATTATCCCCTCTTACCCCAAATCCCCCAAAAAACACCTTCTGTATTTGTTGGTTCTTGCTGAAAAGACATTCTATAATTTTGAACAAAATTGCATTGCTTATTTTACTCAATCTGTATATTTTCAATGGGAGTCTTGCAGTAAGAAGGACATGGGACTGTTAATCATAGTCTAAACTCTGGTATAACTAATAACTCAAAAATGTGTAGTTTATAGGTACCTTAAATATGAATATTTAATGTTTAAAATTATGTTAATAAATAAGATGCAAATCATTTTGATTTTTATTTCAGCTAAGAGATATTGAATAAAATAGAGATAGGCATGCATACATAAGAGCAGAATCAGCAAAGAAAAAATAGAATCTAGAGAGTATCTAGAGAGTTTTGCTTCTCAGCCAGGGAGTGGGCACAGAAATGCAATTTCTCCATGGGAGTTGTTGATTTGGAGCCAAGGAAGGCTCTGTGAGTAATTCACTTGCCACCAACCTGTTTGGCTTACAAATCAATATTGTGGAAGAGAAGAACTAACTCCATCAAACTGTCCTCTGACCTCTGCCAAAGCACCCCACAAAATAAATACATTTGAAAATAAAGAAAATTATATTTTGAATTTCATAATTCACTTTTAGTATCCCTTTTTTATGTATATGCATGTGTCTGAGTTTGTGTGTGAGGTTGTGCATGTGTATGAGGGAACAAGTGTACCATGAAGCATATGTGGAGGTCAGAGGCCAAGTCAAGGTAAGTATTTCTCTTCACCTTTGCTTCAAGGAAGGGTTTCTCTTGCTTCAGTTGCCTTGAGTGGTCCAGATAAGGCTGCTCATGGGCTTTTAGGTGATTATTTTGCTTCCACCTCTCACCTCAACACAGGAGTGCTGAGATTACAGACACATGCCTTTGTTTTTAGATTTTCTATGTGGTGTCCAGAAAGATTTTTGATGCATGTATGACAAGCACATTTACCCAATGACAAATCTCTCCAGTCTGGAAATAAAATACTCTTCACGTAGGTGATTTGTATTAGCTAAAAAAGCATAGATTCCCCTTGAAATGTACAACTTTCTTTTCAAGTCAACTTTTGAGTGACTTTAGCTGAATGAATATGCTTGCTTCAGTTTATGGTGTTGTGTGAACATTGCTCCATCGTTTGAATCTGAAGTTGCTTTTAGTTCAAGGAAGAGAGGATCATTAATTTAGAATCATTTTCACTTTAGGAAATATAGGTGTTCAAAGTAGTTTAGTAAATCTTAGAATAGCTGTCCAAACTGAAACCACAACATTGAAACTTAGCTTATTAAAAATGCTGAAAAACTGTCATCAGAGCACCAAGATAAAAACGGAATTGTGTTAAAAGTGAGAATGAACTTTGTGTAAAGGAAGTCTCGGTCAAGAACAACATGTCAGAGGGATGGCTACAAAGTACAGTGTGATGACTGTAGCTGCTCCTCTCATTGGTTTGACTCTCTTACAGTGCCCTGTCTCTTGTAAACTCAGGCCTGCCTAGTTTCTTCTTTGTGTGTTCATCGGTTATGTTCAATAAATTATATTTTACAAGCTCAAGCAGAATTTTATTGGCATAACAGAAACATGAAAAATTGATCTGAGTAAATTTTAATTTCCTAAAAAAAAAAAAAATGTTAGCAAAATGTGATCTGAAGATATACATGAGAGAATTAGTAGGTATACGTGAAGTTACACCATATATTCTGAGCATTTAAACTAGCTACAATCAAAACAACCTTCCTCGTATCATCATGAATTTCCTAATGAAGTACCACAAATTTCTAAAATATGCTTTATTATTATTATTATATTAATGTATGTATCAGCAGATAAAAATCAATTCCTAAATATAATCCTTTTAGTACTCATAATTTTATTTGATATATGTGAAGTGCTATATGGACAGAGTTGGAGTGAGGAAAGGGAAGAGAAAAATGTTGTAATTATATTATAAATCAATTATGTCTTAAAAACAGTCAGTTACTCTACAGCAGAGCAGCAGTGCTCCTACTGGACACTAGGGGTTGACTGATAAAAGTCCGTGTGCCAAAAATGGGTTAATTCTTCTGGAGTTCTTTCTTATAGGGTTTCATGGGTCACCAAACATATACGCTTTAACAATTATATGGTTACTCTCCATGACTTGAAGTTAAGACCTCATTACTAAAGACATGAGCCTTGACTCTAAAGCTACTTGAGTAATGGCACATGGAGAAGTTAAGCTGGTATGGACCTAAAAGCTTCATAGCTGTCATGGTACTGAAAGGTGCTAGGTATGTATGCTACTAGAAATTAAAATTAATCCTACATCTTACCCACATGCAATCCCTGAGAGTTACATTATTGACTGTACAGGAAACACATGCCCAGTATAATAGTGTCACAAACATCATGTGGCTAGCATATTATTATTTGATTTATTTCTTATTCTGCAAGATGAAACCCACATTTGGGCTCTATTACGAAGTCACAAACCTGTGGTATATAAGAGAAATTACTGCTGTTATTCTGATAAATTGAAATAATGTTAAACAGGGTCCTAATGACTTATCATTTATTGTACCCATAGGATACCCAAGCTTTGCCAGAGAGTCTTCCATTTGCAGCACATGATGATCAAAAGAGAGACCACAACACTCCAGGTGAAAGAAAAAAAAACTTAAAAATCTCTGTTGTCTATGGAATACCTGTACTGGAGCCTGTCCTCCCAAGGCTCAGATATCACTTTAGAAGAACAATAGGAACAGTGTAAGAGACAGAGATGGCAGGTAACTGTGAAGAAATGGTTAGGCAGCTGGATTGTGCACATATGAATTCACACTGGTTGTACAATAATCAAAAGACTTTGTAAGGGCAAGACAGACCAAGCTCCACATGAAGAGTTAGGAACAAACTCTCACCCTTTAACTATCAAGTAACTGGGGTTTGGTAGCTGCTGATAAAAGGAAAGTAAATTTTCTTCAAATTAGTGGACCATGATAAGGTGACCACACTCCAGTGGATGATTACACAGCCAAGGATATTAGGATAATGCTAATTGAACTTAATGAATTAAAAAGAAAGTTCACAGTGTTTTATGGCTAGAGCCCAGAAGCTGAATCTAGAAAGAGTTGTGGGACAGGGGAATAATCAAAACACTGACAAATTTTTAATGAACTAATAAAATATTTTATATGTCAACATATACACATGCAAATTCTAAGAATTTAAAAATAGGATTACAGTGTCTTTTAATGCATTTATAAAAACCTGACACATTTAACCTATAGTTTTTAATAAACTATGAACGTAGTTTATATAGTTTCAAAATTTTCAAAATTTTCTTATTGTATTGAGAAATCATGCGCACATTTTTCTGGCAACTAACATCTTCTATGGTTTATAAATAGCTCTTCTTACCTTACCATAATAGAGGGAGCCAGTATAGGTTTTAAGAGAAATCTGGCACTATGGAAATGTCCAAATATCTACAAGGATGAGCCCAACTAAGCAATAGTGGAAAAGCTACCTTAAATGTCCTTCCCCAATAATGAGATTGATAACTATCTCATATGCCATCCTAGAGCCTTCATCCAGTAGCTGATGGAAGCAGAAGCACACACCCACAGTTAAATACTGAGTCAAACTCTTGGAATCCAGTTGCAGACAGGGAGGGACAATGAGCAAAGGGGTCAAGACCAGGCTTAGGAACCCACAGAAACTGCTGACCTGAACAAGAGGGAGCTCATGGACTCCAGTATGATAGCAGAGGAAAACAGCAGAGGACCTACCCAGAAACCCTGAATGTGGATGTTAGTTAGGAATCCTGGGAAGACTATAGAGCCTCTAGAAGTGGATCGGTATTTATTCCTAGTATATGAATTGACTTTGGGAGACCATCCCACATAGATCGATACTCCCTTAGCCTAGACACATGGTGGAGGGCATTCCCCATGGAAGGTCTCACCTTCCCTTGGGAGCAGAAAGGGAACGGGATGAAGCTTGGTGGGGGGGAACAGGAGAGAAGGGGAGGGTATGGGAACTGGAATTGACATGTAAAACAAGCTTGTTTCAAATTTAAATAAAAAATATTAAAAACAGCCTTTTCAAGTTTTACTATATGTGAAAGATATATTGAAGCAGCATATTGAGAAACAAGTCATTTTAATGATTTCTAAATAGTTTCTTTTATATTTTTATATAAAAATGTATAGTTTATAATTTTTTCTTATTAACTTTTTAGTCCTTATATATGTTTTCATAATGCTTAAAATATTGACCACCATATCAGTAAATTGTTGAATAATAGTTATGGCAATTGCTACTTTCTTGTGAGCTGTATCAAAGGAGCAGTTTAAGTATGCTTTTTATATTTCTTATTTTACATATTGATCCCAGTTTCCTCTCCCTCTTTCTCTCCTCTTTCCCTCTCCCTCCTTCCCTCCCATGCCCCAACCACCCTCCCATCCCACCTACTCCCACTTCACAGGAAAGGTAATGCCTTCCAGGAGCAATCAAAAAAACCTTTCAAGTCATTTGGAGTAGAAACTAGGCCCTCCCTCCTGACTCTAGCTTAGGGGGATACATGGGGAATATGCTACCAAAGTCCTTTTGTGCAGCAGGGATATATCCTGGCTACACTGTCAGAGGTCTCTTAGACTTCCCAGGCCTTCTAACTAAGAACCATGTTCAGGGGGTCTGAGTTTGTCCAATGCTGGTTTCCAATCTATCAGTGTGGGGATTCATTAGCTCACACTTATTCAGGTCAGCTGCCTCTGTGGGTTACTAAAGCCTTGTCTTGTCCCCATTTTCTTATCACTGCTCCCTCTCTGCATCTGGATTTCAGAAGTTGGGCTCTATGTTTAGCTAGGGGTGTCTGCTTCTGTTTCCATCAGCTACTAGATGAGGGCTGTATGATGGTAGATACGTTAGTTATCAATCTCATTATCAGGGAAGGGCATTTAAGTTAGCCATTACACTGTTGCTCAGATTGTTAGCTGGGGTCAACCATGTAGGTCTATGGACATTTCTCAAGAGTCAGTTTTCCCTTCAAACAAATAATGGCTCCCTCTTTTATGGTATCTCTCTCTCTCTCTCTCTCTCTCTCTCTCTCTCTCTCTCTCTCTCTCTCTCTCTCTCTCTCTCTCTGTTTTGCTCTACTTCATCAATTCCTTGACTCAATCTTCCTAGTCCTACATGTTGAAGAATTTCTTTATTTAAAGCATTTTGGATTCTTCTTTCCAGTTCTAAATTCCACTTTTTAATAGGGCTATTTGTTGCTTTGTAGACTAGTTTATTGAGTTCTTTGTATATTTTAGAGATCAGTCCTTTGTCAGATGTGGGGTTCATGAAAAACTTTTCCAAGTCTGTGAGCTACAATTTGGTCTTGTCAACTGCATTCTTTGCCTTACAGAAGCTTCACAGTTTCAGGAGGTCCTATTTATTAATTGTCGATCTCAGTGTCTGTGCTACTGCTGTTATGTTCATGTCTCCTGAACCCATTTGTTCAAAGGTACCTCCCACTTTCTCTTCTAAGAGGTTCAGTGTGGCTGGATTTATGTTCAGGTCTTTGATCTACTTGAACTTAAGTTTTGTGCATGGTAATAGACACTGGTCTATCTTCAGTTTTCTACACACCATCATCCAAATGTGCCAACACCATTTGTTAAAGATTTTTTCTCTTTCTATTGTATAATTTTAGCTGTTTGGTCAAAAATCAGGTGTTTGTAGGTGGCTTGGTTTTATTTGATTCCATTGGTCTACCTGTCTATTTTTTATGCCAATACCAAGCTGCTTTCAGGACTATAGCTCTATAGTAGAGCTTGAAGTCTGAGATGGTGGTACCTCCTGAAGTCCTATATTGTACAGGGTTGTTTTGGGCTATCCTGTGTCTTTTGTTTTTACATATAAAGTTGAGTATTATCTTCTAAAGGTCAGTGAAGAATTGTGCTGGGATTCTATAGGAATTGTGTTGATACTGTAGATTGCTTTTTGCAAGATAGCCATTTTTACTATGTTTATCCTACCTATCCAAGTACATGGGAGATCCTCCCATTTTCTAGTATCTACTTTAATTTCTTTCTTTGAAGATATAAAGTTCTTTCTATACAGTTCTTTCATCTGTTTGCTAAGCATTACTCCAAGATACTGTATGTTTTTGTGGCTATTATTAAGAGTGATGTTTCACTGTTGTCCTTCTCAGCCCCTTTATAATCTGTACATAGTAGGGCTACTGATTTTTTTTTGAGTTAATCGTGTATCCAATAATTTGTTGAATGTGTTTATCAGTTGTAGCAGTTCCCTGGTAGAGCTTTTTGGGTCATTATGGTAAACTATGAGATTATCTGCAAATAGTAACAGTTTACCATCTTCAATTCCAATTTTTATCCCCTTCATCTCCCTTTGTTGTCTTATTGTTCTAAATAGAACTTCAAGTACAATATTGAAGAGATTTGGAGAGAGTGGAGAGCATTGCCTGATGCCTGATTTTATAGGAATCTCATTAAGTTTCTCTCCATTTAGTTTGATGTTTGTTGTGGCTTTACTGTATATTGCTTTTATTGTGTCTAGATATGTTCTTGTTATTCGTGATCTCCCAAATCAATATCTTTATCAAGAAAAAGTATTATTTTTTGTCAAATGCTTTTTCAGAATCCAGTGAGATGATCACATAATTTTTCTCTCTCAGTTTGTTTATATGGTTGATTGCATTGGCAGAATTTCATGTGTTGAACCATCCTTGCACTGCATCCCTGGGAATTAAGCCTCCTTGGTCATGGTGGATAATTTCTCTGATTTTTTTTTGATTTGCCAGGATTTTATTGAATACTTTTTCATCAATGTTCATAAAGGGTATTGGTTTGTAGTTCTCTTTCTTGGTTGTGTCTTTTTGTGGCTTGGAAAACAAAATAATTGTAGCCTCATACAAACCATTTGGCAATGACACTTCTGTTTCTATTGTGTGAAACACATTGAGGAGTATTGGTATTTGCTCTGCTTTGAATATTTGATAGAATTCTGCAATAAAACAATCTGGTCCTGTTTTTTGTTGTTGTTGTTTTTGTAGTTTGTTTGTTTGTTTGTTTGGGAGGCTTTGATGACTGCTTCTATGTCATTAGGAGTTATGGGTCTATTTAAGTTCCTTATCTGTTCTTGATTTAATTTTGGTAAGTCATAGATAACCCAGAAATTTGTTCATTACCTTTGAATTTTCCAATTTTGGGGAGTACAGGTTTTCGAAGTATGACCTGAAAATTCTCTAGATTACCTTAGTGTAGGTTGTTTTGTCACCCTTTTCATTTCTGATTTTGTTGATTTGCATGTTCTTGCTCTGCTTTTTGATTAGTTTGCATAAAGGTTGTCTATCGTGTTTGACTTTCTAAAAGAACCAACTCTTTGTTACGTTGATTCTTTGTGTTGTTCTCCTAGTTTTTACATTATTGATTTCAGCCCTCAAATTGATTGTTTTCTGGCATCTACTCCTCCGGGGTGAGTTGTTTGCTTGTTTTTGTTCTAGGGCTTTCAGTTGTGCTGTTAATTCTCTAATATGACTATCCTCCATTTTCTTTATATGGACACTTAGTGCAATGAAGTTTCCTCACAACACTGCTTTTTAAGTGTCCCATTAGTTTGGGACTGAATTCAGCCCCTTTATAATCTTTATAATTAGTTTGGGAATGAAGTGTCTTCATTCTTGTTGAATTCTAGGAAATACTTAATTTCTTTCTTTATGTCTTCCTTAACCCTGGAATGGTGCAGGTGTGCATTGTTCAGTTTCTATGAGTTTGTAGGGTCTGCATTTTGTGTTGTTGTTGAATTCCAACTTTAAAGAAAGTATGGTGGTCTGATAACATACAGGGGATTAGGAGATTATTCCATTTTTTTGTATCTGTTGAGGTTTATTATTTTGCCTAGTATGTGGTTAATTTTAGAGAAGATTCCATCTGGAACTGAGAAGAAGGTATATTCTTTTGGATTTTGATGGGATGTTCTATAGATATCTGTTAAACCCAATTGGTACTTAACTTCTGTTAGTTCTTTTGTTTCTTTGTTAAATTTGTGTGGTCCTGTTTTGTGGTGAGAGTGGGGCTATGAAATCTCCTACTATTAATGTGTGAGGTTTTATTTGAACTGTGAGTTTTAGTAGCATTTCTTTTATGAATGATCAGAAGTGAGACTTTGTATTGATGGATTTCTCCTGTAGTGAATACAAAATGACCTTCCTCATCACTTTTGATTGATTTTGGTTTGAAGTCTAACTTGTTAGATAATGGGATAGCTACACCTTTTTACTACTTGGGTCCCTTTGTTTGGAGGATTGTTTTCCAACCCTTTACCCTGAGGTAATGCCTGTCTTTGAAGCTTAGATGTGTTTCTTGTATGCAGCAGAAGGATGGATTCTGTCTCTGTATCCATTCTGTTGGCCTTTTGTCTTTTTGTAGGCAAGTTAAGACCATTAATGTTGAGGAAAATTAATGAGCATCGATTGTTAATTCTTGTTTATTTTAGAGTTTTGTTGTTGGTGCTGTGAGTATATTTGCTCTGTTTTTGGGGGGTGGGTATTTTGGAGAATTGGGATTATCTATTGCCTATGTCTTTATGAGTTTTATGGGGCTGGATTTGTGGATATGTATTTTGAAAATCTGGCTTTATCATTGAGTATCTTATTTTATCTGTTTATAGGGATGAAGAGATTTTCTGCATATAGTAGCCTGGGCTGGCATCCATAGACTCTTAGTAGTTGTAGAAAATCTATCCAGGACCTTATGGCCTTGAGAGTTTCGATGGAGAAGACAGGTAGGCAGGTGTAATTTTGATAGGTCTGCTTTTAAATATTACCTGGCATTTTTCTTTCACGGTCCTTAGTATTCTTTCTTTATTCTGTATTTTAGGTGTTTTGATTATTATGTATGTGGTCTGGGGAATTTGTGTTTTTCCCCCCTTTGGTCTTGTCTATTTAGTATTTTGGTATGCTTTTTGTACACTCATAGACATGTCCTTCTTCAGATTGGTGAAGTTTTTTTCAATGATTTTGTTGAATATATTTTCTGTACTTTTGAGCTGGGCTTCTTCACCTTCTTGTATGCCTATTCTTTATTCTTAGGTTTGGCCTTTTTACCTTGTCTCACATTTCGTGGAAGTTTTTTGTTAAGGATTTGGTGGATTTAAGATTTTATTACAGTCAATGAATCTATTTTGTCCAGGTTAACTTCAGCACCTGAGATTCTCTCTTTGATCTCTTGTATTCTGTTCATTATGCTAGTGCCTGATACTTTGCCCAGTTTTTGTATTTCCAGAATTCCTGTTGTTTGTGTTTTCTTTATTGTCTCTATTTCAGTTTTCAGGTCTTGAAATATTTTAATTGTTTCCTTCATCTGTTTGATTATTTTTTCTTGGATTTCCTTACTTTAAGAGATTTGTTCATTTCTTAAATTTTATTTTACTTGATCTTTTCCTCTATTTCTTCCAATTTTTTATTTTCTCCTCCATTCCTTTAAGTGATTTTCACATAACATCTTCAAGTAGTCTGTTCAGCTATATCATCTCAGCTGTCCAATTAAAATTGTTCTGTGTAGTGTCTGTAAGACTGGATCATCTCAGCAGTTCACCTTGAAATTCCTCTGAGCAATTTGTAGTACAAAGTAGATCTTTAGTTGCTATTGTTCATCTTGATGGTGTTATCTTAATTCTGTTAAGACTGTTGTGAGGCCCATTTTCCTTATGAAGACTTCAAAGGTCACTGTTAGGTATGGTCATGATTCACTGTAGAAAAGTGGTAGAGACTCAAATTGGAAATCATGTACAGGAAAGTAGATAAAAACTTTTTCTAGAATTATTTGTACTGTATTTGACTAGTAATATCATGACAAAAACTTTAAAATACAAATATATTATTCTTATAAATTTTTATATAAATATAATACTTGCTTTAAGAAAAGCTGTTAAAGTAAGCATAAAATGAAAGGATTAAGATATTAGTGGCAATTTATTAGTCCTTTAATACTTGGTTTCCTTCTGTTTCATAGCAGGTGGCTATTCTGACATGAGACAAATTTTTTATTTTTCTTTAATAAGTATGCCTGGGTTTATAGAAGGAGAGAGCCACACTATAACTCATTTCACATGGCATCACTACTGTTTTCAGTATGTATATTGAGGGGTATTGACCAATCACTACATAAGATAACCTGCAGGGATGATACTGCATCTATTGAAGCAACTGGACATGTTAAATCTACTTGGAATCAAGAGCACTTGCATCTTACACCTATGGGTAGTTTGAGTTTCTTTGTACATATTTCTTGCTTTTTCTGATAGAAAATAAGCTGTTCTGTCTTTTGGATATTTCTAAACAGAGAACTTTCTTCTGTGTTGTTATTCATGGAAAATAGTAGTACATCCAAACTCCGGTAAGAAAACATTTGTTATTTTCTAACTTAATCAATTGATGTATATGCTATTGAAAAATTTAATTTTCATTAAATGGAAAGCAAACCTGTCTTCATCTTTGGAGAGAATATTTCTATTCACATACTTGAGGAGCACAGCATTCTTTCATGCAGAGGATGACATTATCTCCATCTTCCCATGCAGCATGCTGTACAAAAGCCTTGAAAAGGAGTTTTGAAATAGATGGCTATAGTTTCTTTTCAGTAATCATGTAAAAATACTCTCTATTCTGTGGCTGTCTAATTACCATTGAATTGCTCACAATATTTTGAAATTCTTTTGTCCTGGTCTTCCCCAAATAGTTTATAATTCATGAAAGTATAAAGAGCTTGCAGACTATGTTACATTATTCCTGAAACTTATTCTTTTGGGGGAAATAGTTGCTAAATAAATAGTTCCTGAAGGAAAATGTGAACTAAACATTATTATCTCAATTAATACCCGCAATCATGAAATTTATGATGGTTTATTCTTAGTTGTCAAGTAGATTTCTGTTGGTTTACATTTTCATTATTTTGAAGAGAAATGAGCATAATTTTTATTATTAAATTATTTGTAATGTGTTGTGCTTTTTCCATATGATAATAACAAATCTGGTAGAACTGTCCATAAGCATGAAATAGACAAGTGTTTGTTCAAATAGATTTCCAAAGGAAATCAACTTAACCATTGTAATAGGCTCCTCTGAGCATAATACTGACTATTAGGTACTCACAGAAGGAACCCTGAAGATGTGCATTAATTCATTACATACTATAAACAGCATTAGCATCTGAATTCATCACTTTGTTTATGTCTTTAAAGCTAAGCAGTATGTTAGAGGGAATTTTTTGAAAATGAAACAAAAACAGAAGGCAAAATAATAATAATGATACATGGCTGTTATGGCAGTATATTAGAGACAGAGGGAGAAGGATAGACAGTTCAAGGCTTGCCTCAGCTTGGTGTCAAGTTAAATTCCACCCTGGGTTACATGAGGCTACCTCAGAAAAGTTCATATTCATACCATTGTGTTATAAATCAAAAAGAATTCTATGAATTTAGAGATGAAAAGAAGGGGGTGAGAGTGATTAACATAATTTATACAATTATAAAAAGGTCAGATAACAAATTAAATTAATAAACAACACACAAAACCATCAAACAAAACAAAGTAATTACATTGAACTTTAAGTGGAACATTTATTATCTAGGATAATATGTAAAAGTACTTGTTGAGGTCTAGCTATGCAGAGATCTAATTCTGTTTTTCTTTTTCCAATTGTTTTATGTAATCTGTTCTTCAACTATTATTAATTGTACTTTTATGCCATCAAATGAACATTTACTGTAGAGAAAAATACTGTTTTCTTGGAAATTGTCAGTCAAAAAATTCAACCCAAATAATACAATATTATGAACATTTCTTATGTTTTAAGAATGTCACTATTTTTATACCTATTATTGACTTTATTTAGCAATTTCACAGAAAAGAAAATACTTGCAGATTACTGTAAGTTGTCCTTCTCAAACTTTAAGCTCTTGTTCTCTCTACAATCCTTTTCACTTATGTCTCCTTCATTTCCATTTATCTATATTTGTTTTGTTCTAAGACCTATTTGATTCATGTGTGACTATGGGCTTAAAATTACCTATTAAAATGTGGTAATTAATTTTTATTCAGCATTCACAATGTGCAAAGCTATGGCACTTTTTTGAAAAATTTTGTTATTAATGCTACAAAACGGATGTTATTGTCTTTACTATGGTTAGTATTATTACTAATGCTATTATTACTATTATCACTATTATTATTATTATTATTACTATTATTATGTCAATATTATTTTTGCAAAAGAACAAGATAAATCTTTGAAGAGTTAACTAGGTAAGTCCTGATCATATAACTAGATGTTGAAAACATAGATGGTTTGAAGAGCAAAGATTTCTTTTTCTGAACAATAATAGACTGTGTCTGGACATATATTTGAAAGCTATTGCTATTCCACACACTGTAAAAATATGTTTCCTGTCTTCTCTGATAATCATTTAATAATCTGATATATAGCATGATATGTAGTATGCTTTTGCGTAATGAATTTGTACTTTATTGTTGTCTCACTTTTTCTACACATAAAAGGACTCATATCAGTTTTGTATTGCTATATGGTATTATTATCCATCACAGCTGTACTAATAATGTAAGAGAATGAGTTGACTTAGAAATAGTTATTTCTCATCTTAGCTGTTCCACACATAGGTCAGCAGTGTGCTATGTAACTCTTATTAGAAGGACTGGATGGGTAGCCATTTTCCATAGTCAGAGAAATGAAACAGACCAGTGAAATACCTAGAAGTTTTTGTTACAAATAATAAACAGACATTGTCTGTACATTTCACTATCCATAGAAAGAATGCCCAATTCTAACCACTAGACCACCATGAAAAATCTCACTTCCAAGGGGAAAAGAGTTCTATGATTCTATGGACCACTCAGAAATTCCCAGGAGATTGGAAAGTACTGCTCTTCTCAGGAGATCAGGAATAGACATTAACATATCTCATATAAACTATATTCTTTCATTCCCCTCATAGAATAATAAGAATCATGCTTCTCTAGTAATAATGTTTATTTAACCTGAAAGCATGTTTAATCAATAACAATTATGCATTCTGTGTAAATGCATTAATAATTCTTGGTAAACTATCTGCAAAGTTTTAGAGAAATTAATCTTTAATGATTATTAAAATATTTCTGATATAATACATAGCAGAGGTGTTAGGAAGATTTTTCTGGCTACTCTTCAATATTAAAAGATTTCTGGCTTGTATTTACTACCTAAGAATATTTGTTGAAGAGTGTTCTGAACAGATCTAGTTGTAGAAAACTTTTTTTCTGACTTAGTGCTACTACATAGCTTTAGGTATCATTTTTTTTTCACTTTTAGATAAACATTTTTCTTTCTAGAATTTTTAAGGCCACTGTTGCCTATAGTACATCTAGAGTGTCAGCTGATGATCAGAAGGGGTCCATAGCATACTGTTCCAACAATATATCATTGATGTTTGACTATGAACATGCTTATTTTTGTATTAATGATATAATTTAAAAATTTTACATGTCGATACCAGTTCCCTTTCCCTCCCTACCTTCTCCTCTTTCTCCCCTCCTATTTCCCCCATCACATGCACCCTGACCAACCTCCCCTCCCTTCCCCCTACCCCCATTCCACATGTAGGGCTACGTTATCCAGGTGGGGTCATGTAAATCTGTCAAGTCATTTGAAGTAGGGACTAGGACTTCTTTCCTGTCTTTAGGTTAAGGGAATATTCCTCCATCGGAGATGTGTCTGCAAGGTCCTTTCGTGCATCAGGAATATATCATGGTTCTACTGCCTGAGGTCCCTTAGACTGCTCAGTTCTTCTAGCTGAAACCCATATTCAGGGGGTCTGGGTCAGTCCCATGCTGGATTCCCAGCTATCAATCTAGGGGTGCTCATTAGCTCCTCCTTGTTCAGGTCAGTTGTCTTTGTATGTTCTTGCAACCTGGTCTTGTCCTTTCTCTTTACATCTCGATTCTAGTTTGACTCAGTGCTTAGTCATGAGTGTTTGCTTCTGTTTCCAACAGGTACTAGATGAGGACTCTATGATGGTGGATAATTTAGTTGATGATCTCACTATCAGGGAAGGGAATTAGGATACTTTTAAGAAGGTACTTAACAACATGACTTTATTCAAGATTGGGTGATACCAATAATCTGACTCCTATTACAATATAAATTATGGTAGGAAACCTGAAAAGAATCTCAAACACAGAAATTAGGCAATTTTATACCCAGAATCTAAAATACTATGGATCTTTAAAGTCAGAATTGTAGAATTTAGTTTTTTTTTTCTGTAGGATTTATTTTAATTTTAAGAGGGCAGCATAGGATATGGGATACTATGATCAGCTTACAAGCAAAAAGGATACCTCAAATGACTACTGACAACAAATCTATGGTGTCGGGCATGCCCATACACACACACACACACACACACACACACACACACACAAAAAAATGTAGCATTTCAAATATTGGGCCTTAAATTCAAGAGCTCTTATTGAATTAGAGCTAACCATTTTTTTTTTTTTGCACATTCTATATGGTTACCCTGTTGTTACCAGTCAAGTGCTGCAGATCTCTGAAACTTGATGGTGTGAAAATTTCAAAATGTAATTTTTGATTTGGGGATATGATTGACTTTAACATTTTGTTATTTTGTTATTTGACTGGATTACTGGTTTTATTGCACACTTTGCTTTCTTTAAATAAAATCACACTTCCTAAAAACAAATTTCAGTACAGAAATAAATATATCTTCATAAAAGGCCAATTCTCCTGAATGTCTCTGTGACAAAGTACACTGCTGGGATTTTCTTTCTATTCACTGTTCTTGTGAGACAATAGATAGGTTTAATGGGCCCAGCCCCATCAGCTGGTGCCGAAAGTGAGTTTTCTGAAGGATATGTTGATTTGTTTGCCATGTATATCATGTATCTACTTCTCTGAAATTTTGCTCATTTTAATGGAATTACCTATCTAATAAATATGGGAAACCATTTGATTGAGATTTAAAAATATGCATAAAGAGTGAAACAATTTCCAAAAGAAAGCAAGACCTATGTCTTGAACAAATTACCAGACAAGACCTCACTATTTTATTCAAGATAATAAATAACCCAATGCCTTCATTAACCTTTATTCTTTTTTATTAGCAGTCTTGGTACCAGGGCTCTGAGCCGAGAGCAGCAGGCTGCCCACAGAGTGACATTTCAAAGATTGGCAAAGCAGTGCACTTTATGCCAGAATACACTATCTTGAGTTTTTTGTCCTTCACAGCAGGAGGAGTCCTTTCTGGGTTCCTTTGTCCTTTTGAAAGGATCTTGGTGCATATATGTATATGTAGACATATGAGTATATGAACTTTTTCTGCTCCAACAGAAAATAATTACTAACCTTTTTCACTTAGAAATCTCAATGTTTGAATATATTCAAAGTGATCATGAAGTAGATTTGGCCAGAGAAGGAACTTACAATAAAAAATAATAAAAAAACTGAAACTTTCTGAAATAGTGTCTTACAAGAAGATATAGTAGATATTTTATTAGGACTTTTTATACCTTTTTTGCTTTAAAGGTACAAATCATTAATTGGAGAAAGTATATGAGGGAGAAGTAAAAATGTAAAAGAAATAAACTGTTTAGTGTGTAGTGCCTGAGAATATCACAGAGCTGTACACAGCAACATGTCTGTTAACAATACACAGGCAGCTACACAAGAAAATGTAAAAGTATTTATAAGACAATATATATAAAATAAAAATATTTTATTTAGTGTATCAATATATCTTTTTAAAAGGTTTATAAAACATATTTGTACTCACTAACCACTACTGAAATTCACTATAGAATGGTACAGCATATTAGGAACAACAAGAAACAGAAAGAAAGCTTGATGATAGAAAAGTGAAATATAAATAGATTATAAAGAGTTTGGCATATGTGAACAGGCAAAACCCAAAGACATTTTCTATGGCACACAACATTCCAGTGTGAATGTAACTTTAAACCTTAGGGGTTCACCCTTCCTTCTAGTGTCTGTAAATAATGTCTTAACCAAAGATGAATGACTTCAAGGTAGTCTCATACAGAGGTCAAAACGTGGTAAAATTTGAACTAAGAAGACATTTCCTAACATGATATCTTTAAACATTTTATTATTTCTTTGCTTTAGAACCCAAACCATTTTATATGTGGAGTAGCTAGATCTTGAAGTAGAGGGATTCCCGTTTTCTTGAAAAACTGCCTTACCAATTTCCAAAGTGGCTATACTAGTGTGCACTCCCACCAGTTATGGAGGAGCATTCCTCTTTCTTTGCATACTCTCCAGCTTAAACTGTTTTTGGTGTTTTTGATTTTATCCATTTTGCTGGGTGTAAGAGGGTAACTTACAGTAGTTTTAATTTTTCATTTTCCTTATGGCAAATGATGTTGAACAATTCCTTAAGTGTCTTAATCATTTTAATCATTTCTTCAATTGAGAATTATCTGCTTAAGTCTGTACCCAACTTTATTGTTGAATTATTTGGTGTTTTGATGACTAATTCCATGAGTTCATTGCATATTTTAGAAGTCAGTTCTCTGTCAGATGTGAGGTTGTTGAAGATCCTTTCCCAGTCTGTGGGCTGCCATTGTGTGGAGTTGACTCTGTACTTTGCCTTACAGAAACTTCACTGTTTCTGGAGGTCCTATTTATTAGGTATCCATCTCAGTATCTGTGGTACTGGCATTTTACTCAGGAAGTGGTCTCCTGTATCAACTTGTTTAAGGATACCTCCCACTTTTTCTTCTAAGAAGTTTATTGTGGCTGGATTTATGTTCCAATGGTCTTTGATCCATTTGGACTTAAGTTTTGTGTATGGCAATAGATATGGATCTATCTGTAATCTACATGTCACCATCCAGCTATGCCAACATTATTAGTTGAAGATGTTTTCTCTTCTCCATTGTATAATTTTAGTTTCTTTGTAAAAAATTAGGTGTTCATATGTGTGTGGATTAATATCATGGTTTTCAATTTGATTCTATTTGTTTACATGTTGGCTTTTATGCCAATACAAAGCTGTTTTAATTATTATAGCTCTATAGTACTGCTTCTAGTCAGAGATGGTGATGCCTCCTGAAGTTCCTTTATTGTACAGGGTTGTTCAACTATGTTCAAGGTGGCATTATTTGTAATAGCCATAACCTGGAAACAACCTAGATGACCCTCAATCAAAGAATGGATAAAGAAAATGTGGTACATTTACATGATGGAGTAAAACTCAGTGGAAATAAAAAACAATTAAATCTTCAAATTTTCAGGCAAATGGATAGAACTAGATGAAACCATCCTGAGTGAGGTAAGCCAGTCACATAAAGACAAACATTGTATATACTCACTCACATATGAATATTAGATATTAATGCAAAAGATTTCCAGCCTACAATCTATATCTTCAGAGAAGCTAGGAATTAAATAAAGACCCTAAGGGAGAAATCCATGATTCCCCCCCCCAGAGAAGAGGAAAGGGATAAGAGCTCCTGAACAAATTGGAAGAATAGCAGGAGTGGGCAGGAGGTAGGAGTAAAACAATGGGAGAAGAGGATGGGCAGGGAGAGAACATGAGAGACTGAGTTGGGGGATGAATAAATGAGAGCAAGAAAAGAAAACTTAATTGAGGGAGCCATTATAGGTTTAAAGAGAATTCTGTCACTAGGGACGGAGCAAAGATCCGCAAGGATGGCCCCTACTCAACTACATTTATAACAGCACTATTTGTAATAGCAAGAACCAGGAAACAACCTAAATGCCCCTCAACTGAAGAATTGATAAAGAAGATGTGGCACTGTGGCACATTTATACACAATGGAATACTACTCTGAAGGAAAATAAATGGAATGTTGAAATTCACAGGCAAATGGGTAGAACTTGAAGAAACCATCCTGAGTGAGGTAAACCAACCAAAAAGAGGAACATGGTATATACTCATTCATATATGGATTTTAGACATAGAGCAAAGGATCACCAGCCTATAATACACACCAACAGAGAAATAGGATACAAATTCCTTCACAGAAGGGGAAAGGAACAAGAACTCCTCAGCACATTGGGAGTGGGAGGCTGTGAGTGGAGAGGGAGTTAGGAGAAAGAAGAGGGGAGAATAAGAAGAGAACATTTGGGACCATGTGGGAGCAGGAATATTGAGTCAGAGGATAAATAGAAAAGAGAAAAAAAGGGGGGAGCCACTACTGATTGGAAGAGAAAACTGACTCTAGAGAATTGTTCAGTGACTTACAAAGATGACCCCAACTAAAAATCTTAGCAATAGTTGAAAGACTGCCTTATATACCCTTACCTAAAAATGAGATTGATAACTAACTGATATGCCATAAAAGAGCCCTCATCTAGTAGCTGATAAAAAGAGAAGCAGATACCACAGCTAAACACTGAGCTGAACTCCTGGAATTCAAATGCAGAGAGAGAGAGGAGTGATAAGAAAAGGGGTCAAGACCAGGCTGCAGAAACCACAGAGACAGCTGACCTGAACAAGAGGGAGCTTATGGGCCCCAAGACTGATAGCTGGGAAACCAGCATTATACCTACTCAGTCCTCGAATGTGGGCCTCCATTAGAAGTCCTGGGCAGACTAAGGACCTCTAACAGTGGCATCAGGATGTATCCTGATGCACAAAAGGACTTTGGGAGAACATTCCCCAAGGGGGAGAATATTCCCTTAGCCTAGAGGCAGGGGGGAGGGCCTAGACCCTACTCCAAATGACTTGACAGACTTTGATGATCCCTTCTGGAAGGCATCACACCCTGTGAAGTGGCAGGGTGGGGGGAAATTGGAGTGGAGGTAGTATCAGGGGTCATGGTTGGGAGGGAGAGGGAATTGGAACCAATATGTAAAATAAGAAAAAAAGAAAAAAAAAGAATCTAAATCTAAGCAGTATTAGAGATGATACCTTAAATTCTCATCCCCTATAACGAGAATGATGACTACCTTATATACCATTGTAGATTCTGTATCCTAGAACTGTTGGAATCCAGAGAAGAGATACACAGCTAAGCACTGAGCCAAACTCTTGGAATTGTAGAGAGGGAGGAGCGATGAACAAAGGTTCAAGACCATTCTGGGGAAACCCACAGAGACAGTTGATCTGAAGTAGTGGAAGGTCAAGGACCCCAGTCTGACAGCTGGGGAACCAACATAGGTTTGAATCAGGCCCACTGGAGGTGGATTTCTGCTAGGAGTATATAGGGCAATTTATAGGGTCTCTGGCGTTGGAACCAGTATTTATCCCTAATGCACAAATGGACTTTGGAAGCACATTCCCCATGGAGGGATACTCTCTTAGCCTCGATATATGAAGGAGGTCCTCTGTCCTGACCCAAATGATTTGATAGACTTTGATGATACCTCATGGAAAGCTTCACCCTCACTGTGGAGTGAATGGAGGATGGGATTGGGGGATCGTGGGGAGGCATGGAGAATGGGAGAGAGAGGAAGTTGGGATCAACACGCAAAATACGATTGTTTCTAATTTAAACAAGATTTTTTTTATGTTAAAGATATAGAACCCAAACCATGAGTTTGCTTCTCATTTCAGATTCTGGGAAGTTCTCAATTCAGCATCATGGAGATGGCATCTATAACTTCTCAATGATGCTCTTAAATAGGCAACATGAGAAGTGAAAAAACTACATATCTAACACGTATTTTTCTGGACAACTGCATTGTATATATTTGGTTTGACAGGTAAATACATATTAAATAAGTATATACTCAATATTTTAAAGGTTCTAAAATCATAATGTCTGTTTTCCTTTCATTCCTTTATGTAAACCTACTGGAGGCAGTGTTTGTATCAGCTGTTGTGGGATATTTGTGTAATTTTTCAAAATGTTTTGCCATTATTGGAGTAATAATAAGCTATATGCCCATGTAACAAGGAGCTACATAGTCAATAGATAGGCAGGAGGTATAGCTGGGACTTCTGGGAAGAGAGAGAAAGTAGGAGGAATATGGCTGTGTGAGAAAGGTACAAGGAGACAGGGAGAAAACAGGATGTGCATTAGGTGACAGAATGTAGATTAATAGATATTGGTTAATTTAACTTATATGAGCTAGTTAGGAACAACCCTAACTTAAGGTTAATATTTCGTATTTAATAATGTCTCTATGTCATTATTTGGGAGCTGACTGGCAGGACAGTAAAATATGTTGAACAATCAGGAATTTTCTAAGTATTAGGAATTCTACAGTTAACATAAGAAAACCATATATTTCTAGAATTTGTTTCTGCAGAAAAGACTAGAATTGTATGAGTGAATAATCTTTATTTTCATACACTCATAAGATCTGTTTTATTGCTTATTTTATATGCATAGTTTTATAGTATCTTTTCATTATCTCCTTACCACTTAAGTAAAAGGACAAAGGGCTATATGTGTTCTGTCATATTCTATAATATTGTACCATAGTTTTCTCGTTCTAATTAACTCTTGTAGCCTGAGGAATTCAGTCACAATGAACTGTGAAAACTTTCTTCATTAAATTTACACTTTGAGAACAGAGAATTTTATGGCAAAACTTCTATATCTATGTACTTTTAAAAACAGGATCCTGGACTCAGTAAAAGATTTGTTCAACAATTGAGGCAATTAATAAAACTGATAAAGAGTCTGGAAGGCATTTCACATATTTTCTAGTTACCTATTCCAGACTCTGAAGTTTGGTAGAGAAAATGAATAAAATATTAATGGAGTGGTCAGTGCTTTGGCCAGAAGATATTTTGGATGACCAAGTGAAATTTGGGAGCCACCTTACAGACTTAACACTCTACACGAATTGTAGTAACTAAAGGGGATGAAATTTTTTCATTCAATGTTTGTCTGCACAGTTTAGTGTCAGTGGGCTCTGTGTATGGAAGCTCAAGGCAAAGGAATATGGTAGATCTGAATTTAGGCTTAATTTGGTGAATAAAATCTAATACATAAAATTTTTATGTGTGTTTAGTTTTGAATAATAATTTTCATTTTCTACACAGAAATCTAAAGTTAATTGTGGGTTCCTCATGAAAGTTAAGTAACAGCAAAGGAAGAAGAAAGGAGATATAGGTAAACCTAATGAAGTGTTGACAGGGAAGAAAAGTAATGCTATGAATAACATATAAATTATAGGCATATTAAGAAGGTGCAATTTAACAGGTGTAATAGCATATAAACTAGGTGATGTTGAAATAGCTTAAACTTTAATGAAGGCTAAAAGAATTGATTCCATTTCCATTGTTTTATTCACCATAGTTTTGAATGTCAATGTGTCAAATCTAAACTTAAAAAATATTCTGTGAGCACAAAATACAATATGAACTAGAGGAAAAGTTAGACAGGGATAGTATGGGGAACTGTTGATAAGAAGTTAGTAAGAATAAACTGAATGTGATAGTGTATGTTTAGACTCTGAATTTTAAATGACCTAACATTTAGGTATAAAAGCTGACCAGAGTGAAAATCTTGGGTAAGCAAGTGACAAGAAATATTGGTCAACAGCTTTGTCTGGGACATAGAATCTCTATGGATGACTGAGGGATGAAGACAGGAGACATAAAATGGTTGGAAGAATGCCCAGCAGCAGGCAGACTTGTGATTGAACAAAGAGAGATCAGGATAGGATAGATACTGTTTCAGGGTGAATATGAAATGACATGAGGGAACATCTGATATATGCTACCACAAAGAAAATGTTTGGTGGGATATTACAATATATGTCAGTTCTGTAACTTGAGAAAATTAACTACAATTAATTTTTGCTGACTTCTACAACTTAATACTTCATGTTCCACTGTTCCCCTTTGAGAAGGGAAATAGTAGGAAAGGCTAGTGAAGACAACAAGGCAAGAAGCAACTAATGTGAAGTGTCTTTTAAAAAGGCAATCTAAAAACATAGTACTATAGAAACTTTCTAGGGAATACACACAAGAAGAGTTTTTAATGAAGGTACAGTACAATGAGGGACAATATTTCAACCAGGCACTAGAGTTTATTAAGCCAAGGAGAAAGCAGTTAGAATTTTCCCTCATAACATTTTTCATAATTGTATTGGTATATACATAGTTTTATAATTTTAAATACAAAGAAGGGTTAGGAGTATGTATCCATTATTGAACATTTGCTTAGCATGGATTTGACACTGGCAGTCTATTTCCATCACCAGAAAAAAATAATTATATTGAAAATAAAATTAAAAGAAATATTATAGATTGTTAGAAAAAACAGGTAAAAGGTCTCTCAGAAACAGAATTTAAATAAATTTTTCAATTAATTATTCATATGAATATCTCAGATCCTTAATATCCATAGTCCAAAACAAGCATAAAATAAACAGTATGAAAACTTTCAAACTAGAATCCTTATTAGTACTTGGATTCCAATATGGGATGAATATATTGAAACTAAACTAGTTAGCTGCCATAAAACAGAATCAGGCTTTTATAGTTCTACACAGCAGTGGTAGCCTCACCATCAGTAGATTTGGTGAGAAAATTGGTAGTTCTTAATAAAAGGAATTAGTTAAAACAGAGTTATCTGTCCTATGTCAACAAATGGGAAACACAATTACAATACACAAAGTTATGTCTCTGTATGATTACACAATTCATGCTTTAAAATTGGATCAGTTAAGTAAAAGAATAATGAACTTCAATGGGATTGACATACTGTTAATTATCATTTTGATAATCCTTATTGCTGGTTTGATAATTCTTGGTTTTACTCTAAAAAAGTTGGTCAATATGAATGCCAAGATACAGGCCTTAGGAAAATTTGTCAAAACAAACCATAGGGATATTCAAACACAGACATAGTGATTTAAAGGAGAACCAATTTTAGCATTGCATTATAAAGTTAGAGAGAAACTGCTTAACCTTTTAAAATAACAAACTGTAATATATCCAGTAATCTTACAGGAAGTGGCAAATGATAGAGGCTCTATAAAAGATGATTGTACTTCTGTGGCAGTTAGTTTTAAGGTAATTCAAGGAAGCGGCAATTTCACATGGCATGCATTCACCATTTGAGAAACAGATGTTAAACTCATGGTAAATTTGCAATAGATGTATTCCTAGAGAGACTTGGTTAAAACTGTTTTAGACACAGGTCCTTAATTACAATGGGGTATCTGATTTAAAGAAAAAACTAAGATCATTAAACAACTGAGTAGAGGTATGGAAATCTAAGGGTATGTAAATCTCCCAAGAACAACTTCTTTGAGAAGGAGATTATGCTACTATAGAAAGTCAGTCTCTATATGATGACAACACCCTGGGTTTTATGCTGCACACCAGCTTTAAATGCTTGGGACAAAATTGGAAAAGTAGGAAATATATTGAGTCATTTACTAAAAGTATATATATATAAAAGGACCCAAAGGAAGCTATCATGATTATTTTTACAAAGATTGACTTTAGCACTAAATACAATGATAACCAAATTGAGAAGCTAAACAAACAATTATAGAATCTCTGGTTCTTGAAAATGATAATTCTCAATGTAAAAGGAAAATTAGGTTTTTAAATTAAGATCAGCACTCATCAAGGAATAGATCCAAGATACAATCCATATTGAATCCCATTACCAGGATGATGCTTTGCTAGGAAAGATGATTTCTAGAGCCTCTAGAGCTTTGAAGAAAAATTGAAACATCAAGTGTTTCAATTGTGGCAAACAAGGCCACTTCAAAAGGGATTGTAGGCAGAGCATTCTTGGAAACAACATTTTTTCAAAGCTTAATTCAAGCAGAGCACCTGCAGATTATGCAGAAGGTGAGGCAAAGCCCAGCATTGGACTAATGAAGGTACATCAACAAGGGACATCCTAGGTAATTCTATGCCATTGGGAAACACCTTAAGGGGCCTCTGGCAGGCTGTCATGTCAAATTCAGCTTAGTTTTCTATCATCTGAGAGAAAATACCTTCTTAGAGTTATTAATTAAAGAACCCAAATGCCTGCTGTAAGAAACTATACTGCACTAGATGAGAGAACAGCTATAGAACAGAAAAAAAACCTCACAATCCTTTTACAGCTTTTCTTAAGGCATTAGTATTATCTCAAAATTTATAAGATTAATATATATGTATTTTAAGTTTTTTCATGATATTAATGGTTATCTAGAGTACTAATTCTAGACAAAGGTTTCATCTATCTTCCTGTATATTATTTCAGGTTTGAATCTCTATCAGTTTTCTGCAGTGAACCATGACCATGCCTAACAATGGTCTTTGGAGTCTCCAAAAGAAGGATAGGGGCCCACAAGAAGAAATCCTCAAGGACTATGATAACAACACTATGCTGAAAATCACCAACTAAAGATCAGATTTGGACTACAAACTGTTCAAGATAATTTCAAGTTATTTCAGCTGAGATGATCCAGACTCATATACTACTCTAGCAAGGACTTCAGAAACAAAACAGCTACCTTTCCCAGTACTTAACAATTAGTAGGCCACATTTTTTTTTCAGGGTCCCTTAAAGATGCTGTCATACCCAGATTAAAGGAAATAAATTTAAGAAACAATGCCTACATTCCCAAGAGGTGGGGAGAGTAGTTTTTGGTTGTTCATTTTTGTTATGGATATTTGTCATTGTTTACAGAAATTGGTTACAAGTAGTTACCTGTAATGGCCAGGGGAAAAAAAAAGATGAACAAAGTAGATTGCATTAAGGGATTTTTTTTTCTCTGAAAAAAAATAGGGGGATAGAGACTTTATGGGATAAAAGGTGTAGCTTATTGAATCTACTCTGAAAAGAAAAAAAATGGAGGATATAGATATGATAAAAGATAGATTCTTGAATCTATATTTAGAAAGCAAATAGTATATTTAGATATTTAAATTGGATTGGATTTGACTTAGCAAATCTTCTGATAATGCCAGTGAATTGTGAGGGGTGGCTCATCTGATTAGAGAACTAGCATGGAGCTGTGAGCTGAGAGTGGTGAGTGGCAGCCTGAGGAGAATGGCTTTAGGAAAAGCCCACACCCATGTCTTGGAGGCTGGTAAGAGACAGACACACACACACACACACACACACACACACACACACAACAGAGACAACAACACACACACACACAGAGAGAGACAGAGAGACAGAGACAGAGAGAGACAGAGAGAGAGAGAGAGAGAGAGAGAGAGAGAGAGAGATGGCTGTTTGAAAAACTGCACATAAGATTCTGTGAAAGACAAAGAGGTGTCACAGTAGTTGCCTGTAGGCCTATCCAGCCAGCCTAGGGCAGGAAAATCCTTTGGTCTTTAGAGCCCAGGTGTTTCTGGAGTTTTGGTGGCTGCTGGAGACTGTTTTGAAGAGGTTAAAATAGGAAAATCCCAAATTCATTCAGAGGCTGGGAGAAAAAAAAATGATAACTTAGGCTACTGCACAGTAACTCTGTCTGGAGCCTCACATGCAGCTCCACCCTATGCTCATGGCTGCAAAGCCACAGGCAAACAGCTTTTTTATGGAGGTTCACTCAAAATGTTGGGCACCAGATGTAGCAGGAACTCTAATTGTTGTTAATAATAAAAACCCAGAGGCAGATATTGGAATTAAAGCTGAATATCAGAAAAACAAGGAAGCCAGCTACTAGAGTTCTCACCTCTCTACCAATGCTCAGGCCAACCGAGCAATCCTGTTCTTAGACTGCACTTTCATACTGTATCTGCCCCACTAAACCTCAGACTCCTCAGATTGCAAGGGGTTCCAGGATTTTTCCTCTGATAACTATGTAGTTTTCATCTCTGTTTCTTCTGATTAGTTTTGGTTTGAAGTTTGTATTGTCAGATGTTAGTATGGCTACAAGAGCTAGCTTTCTAGGTCCATTTGTTTGGAAAATTTCTTCCCTGTGATAATGTCCATTCTTGATGTTAACATGTGTTTCTTGAATGCTGCAGAAAAATGAATTCTGCTTTTGCATCAACTGTTAACTTCTGTCTTTTTATTGAGAAACTGAAACTGTTAAATTTAAGAGATATCAGTGAATAATGATTGCTGATTTCTATTATATTGTTGTTGGTGTTGTTAATGGTAGTGGTGGTTGTGGTGATGGTGGTGGTGGTGTAATATGTGTGTGTGGAAGGTTGTTTCTCTTCCTTCAACATTGCTGGTCTGGGATTATTTATTCCCATTGTTTACTTTGATGTAGCAAAACTTTTTAGGTTGTAGTTTTCCTTCTAGGACCTTCTGCAAGGCTGGAGTCATTAAAAAAAAAAAGATTACTTAATCCAGGTTTTATCATGGAAAGTCTTACTTTTCTATTCTTGATAACTGAAAGTTTTTCTGGGCATAGTCATCTTGGTTGGCAGTTTTGGTGTCTTAGAGCCTGCAGTCCATGTGTCCAGAACATTCTGGCTTTTCGATTCTCCACTGAGACATCTGTTGTGGTTCTATGCTACTATTATATTTTTTTTAATCTTGCAGATTTAATATTACTTCTTTGTTCTGTACATTTATTGTTTGACTCTTATTCTGAGGGGACTTTCTTTTATGGTCCAGTCTATTCCGTGACCTTCCTTGACACATTTGAAGCAAGGGACACAAAAATCTACTATTTTTGACAGATAATTGATATAAGGGAATCTTCCACCTGGCCAGGGAGGAGAAAAGAAATGAAATGGTCTCTGGAGTGACAATCATGTCTGTTATTGTAATTCCTGTAAGATCAATGTCAGTAATCTAGCAGATCTAGCAGATGGGTTTGATCTGTTTGGTGAATCTGATCTGCATGTTCATGTGCTTTCTCCCAGACATGTATGTGTTCTTGATTGGATGTTATTAGAAAGAAAAAATATAGAGGTCATTGTGGAAACTGAGATCACAAATTGGGTTAGGTATTAGAATTGTTTGATGAAGTTAGTGGTGTCTGAGGTAGAGGGAGCTAAACATTTTTTTCAACCTGAGCAAGTTCAATAAGGGAAAAAGGGACATAGACTCAAGTAGAACCACTTGTACCAACTACTTCCTTAAGGGACAGGATTGTGGTAGGAGTTGAAGGCAGTTTAAGAAGGGAGCAAGTGTGGGCAGGACTGATAGGAGGGGTGATGGCATCAGATTCTGTGAAGGAGATAAGTTAAAAGGGGAGGCAATATTGGAGGGTGTAGAGGCCTACATCTCCTGTTCAGATGATATTCAGAGAAATAAAGGAAATGGTAGAGTAATCAATACAAGAGAATGAAGAGAAGGCAGCTAGGGAGTGGGGGGTGGAAGAGAAAGATAAGGGTAGGGAGGAAATTCATCAGAATGATCAAAGGGCTGTACTTCTAAGTTCAAGTACAGAAGAGTCAGGAAGTGAGGCAGAAGACATAGCATCAAAGAGGTAGTGGGAGGGTGAACAAGAAACACATAAACATGATTTGAATCAAAGAGCAAAAGTATAAGAATCTCCATCCAATTATTTTATTGTACATTCACAAAAGCTAAGATACCAAGCTATGTTAGGATTAAGAGAGCTGTTAGATGGCCACTTTGACTGTATATTTAGGGTATATTGAGGCCAAACATGAGTACTACAATGAAGAGCTTAGGACTTCTAAGGTCTGGAATAAGTTGTACCCTTTTGTGAGAAGACATGCCAAGGCAAGAAAATCAGGATGTAAGGAAAATATGTCATCAATATTGGTTGCAGATGAAACAAACTTGAGAGCCCAGACATACCTGAGTTTTACATGGCTGTTAGGGAGGGCTTTGTGAGGGATGGGTCATCACCCACACTGCATAACAAAGAAGGGAACCCAATAATATGAGGGAATAAAAACCTGAGACCTGCCAGCAGGATTTTTTGGAGGGTAAAGGGTAGATACCTAAAAGAAAACTGCCAACCAAGCTGAACTTAATAGAATGTGCCTAATAGCAGTCCAAGAGAGTCTACTATAACCAGTAAGAGTCATCTTGAGGTGCAGTCTCTTCAGTCTCACAGGACAGAACAGAGATGCTGGACACTCAACGGCCATCACTTGGTTACCAAGGAACTGTTTAGGACAGTGATGGTGGAAGACTTACCAAACTGCCACTGTTCATGAGGACTGGACAGTTTGGGAAAAGGGCTGGGGTCATTACTGGCCAATCCTAGTCACTTCCCCAACATAAAGCCACCAACATAGTTAGACCTTGCTGATCAGTCTCAAGAATGAGTCAGTGGCCACATAAGAGAATGGACCTTGGTGGCTACCTTTAGGAATATAACCTTGATGGGAGATGTCATTCTGTAAGTATGTTCTCTGATTGGTTAATGAATAAAGCACAATTGGCCAATAGGAAAACAAGATAGATGGGACTAGGAGACAAGGATTCTGGTAGGAGTAGGGAGGAGATTCAACATGGAGGACAGAGAGAGTAGAATGTCAGGCCCTCTCTCCAATAAGATGATACCACATGGAAATACTTAGATTAATAGAAATGGGTTAATATTTAAGACAGAACTAGGCAATAAGAAACTAGTAACAGGCCTACAGCTTTATATAAAATATAGCATTTCTGTGTGTTATTTTGGACTGGTGCTGCTCTGGAACCAGGCAGGAGAAAAACCAGCTCCTAACATAATCTAATGATTTAGCAAGAACAAGAGTAAAAGGCAAAGCCTATTGGTGCCATATTTGCCATGCTTGGGTCTGTGTTTTCTTGGGCATGCTATAGCCCTTCTTTGGGGATGAGACAGGAGGATTGGACCTGAAGTAATGGAAAGAGAGGTGAAGATCTGCAGTTAGCCTACCTGTTTCCTTATCCAAGTACACATTGTCATTTCTAAGTGAGACACATAGGTGATATTGGAGCCCTACACCATAACTAAGAAGATGGAATAGACATAAAGTTTTTGATACATAGACATTCATTTGTCTATTTTCCCTGTTTGTTTTATGATAGCGATTAACATAGTTATAATCAAAGATCTTCTAGCCATAAATCTGGCCTTTAGGCAGGGGTGGGAGTGACCATTTTTTTTTCTTAGCAATTAGTATGTGGGTTAGAATGTTTTATTTACCTTTTGAAAACTTGTAGTATCTAGCCTCTAGCCTCCTTCTATGGTAGTTACCTCACAGTGTTTCAGGAATAGTGTACAGATATAAGAATGGACTTTACTACTCTTAAGAGCCCCTGTACATATCTTTCATCCAAGGAATTCCTATCTTGGAACTCTGAACTATTAGTTCCATTTCTTTAGACTCATGAGTTTAATTTTCCCAGCCAGCACTGTGGCCCAAAAATCTTTCTCTAAGCAGAAAGCTAGAAAATTGTTAGTGTTACCTAATCATTTTCTACATTTTGGTACTATTGTCTTTGACTTTGGTCCATATTCTGAAAGCCTTTTTACACATATATTTGGTAGTTTCAAGTAAAGGGTATCATTTAGTTTCCCATACTAAGTTTTTTTTCTGTAAAACAAAATCTACTAATTTTTTTCTTCTCTTCAGAACATCTCAGAAAAGCATATAATTTAGTGAAACAAGGTGAAGTTTATATGCCTGTAAGTTATTTCATGTTGTTGTTGAAATAAGTGTTAGGATACTTCTCTTAGATATTGGTGTTGATATAATTTAAGCAAGTTATTTAATGCGCAATTTTCATTTAACAATTGAATCACCTTTAAATATATTCAACCTACACCATTAGTTGTAGGTGTTGTTAAGAATTGTTTCTATCCAATAGAATAAAACATAAATTATCTTCATGTTCCAGAGTAGGGCAGATTTTTTTCTAGATTATAATGATATAAGTGGTATAAAAACAGCCCTGTTGATGCCCAGGTGATGGCGAAGGGCAACCTCTTTGCTCAGTCACATCTATATTCTTATTTATACTCATGAGACATGGCTTACAAATATCCTTCCTGATTCATGCTGTGTCTTTAAAATTGCATTCTAATTGTGCGTGTGTGTGTGTGTGTTTGTGTGTGTGTGTGTGTGTGTGTGTGTGTGTGTGTGTGTGTGTGCGTGTGCAGGTTAGTTAATGTTTTATAGCATGGTGCACAATTGGACATCATCAGAGAACAATATGCAGAAATGGTAGTCAGGTGTATTTTTTTTCCTTTTACTGCGAAAATCCCAGGAATTGAAATCAGGTCCTCATTCTCATCACTAGCACCCTGACCCGCTCATCCATCTTGATGACCAAATTTATGGGTCCTAATGTTTAATGTACAATAAGTAAAAATTTGGGGTGATGTAGATATAATTGTGTCTAAATTTTTCCTAGTTTCTTACTATCTAGGGACTTGAATTTTTCTTTAAGCTAACAAAAATATCAAAAATTATTTAATAAAATATAAACATCATGTAGATTTATTATTAACTTTATACTGCAAAATTTGTAGGTTAACATAATTCTCCCTTTGCCAGGGTTACAACTTCCTGAACCTCTGAGAATTGTTTCACGAAAAAAGGTTTTCTTCTTGGTAATGCATCAAAGCAATTCTGGTGATAAAGTTTTCAGTTATCTGCATAGCGTAGAAACTAGCAAAACTGTTTTATTTCCTTTTAATTGGGAATATGACACATTTCAATAATTCTCTTCATTATCTCTGACTATGCAGTATCAGTACTTTGGGTTATGAGCCTAGCCTTTGATGGTTGAGCCATCTATCTAGTCCTAATGTTAGTACTTTTATGAAAACATTTTGGCACGTGGATGAAATTGTAAATAGGAAAAAATCCTTCCTTTTATAATGATTTTCTCCAATTAAGAACCCTACTTTTTATCTTCCTGCTCTATAAGGTACACAACACTGTTGGCAACTAACATTTTAGCCGTGATCCCTTAATATTTTGCCCTAGGTATCTTGACCATTGTCAAGCTTTGATTTCACACTGAATTTCTGTAAAGTTTGGATTCTTAAAAGTTCATTAGGAAAGTTAACTGTTTCTAAAGACTTTGTTATGCTATTATATGAAGTAGTTCCAATAGCCAATGTATCAGTAGCTATGTCTTCCCCCTATGTGAATGATTCTCTAAATTTGAGCTGCTAAATCAGATCATGTTTGTTTATCTATGTGTAAACTCCGTTAAATGGTTCATTCCATGACAAGGCAAACTTCAACATGACAGTCTCCAGAGAGAATGTTTTTTCAAGATGGCATATGGGCTTGCTTCCAGTTTCTGCTCCAGAGCAATTCTTGGGAGAATCTAAGACAAAGTACATCCTGATAATATGAGCTCTTTGTCTGTTAGGTCACCAGTGCTAATCTGATTTAATGTCTCTTTTCAAAAAATATTTTACATTTACAAGGTTAGCAAAAACAAAACAAAACAAAACAAAAAAAAACAATGGAAGCATCATACAAAATAATTTGATAATGAATGAAATTTATGGTTATGGGTTTATAAATAAGTTGGGACCAGAATATAATGTCTACCAAAGTACAAGGATTATCAAGAATATCTGGGCATGCTACCCTCTATTCCAGAATGTGAAGTTTAGCATGGAGGCATTTATCTTTTGATAATCTTATTCCACATTTGCTCAACAGAATTCTTATATTTTTAGAGGATGAGCAATATGCAAACAGCTGACAAAAAAAATAAAGAGATAAGATGTGAAATACAAGAAGATGAGAAAGACTAAGTTCTCACCTAAAGAAATTGACTGCAGTAGGCAATACCATGTCACAAACTCATTTAGTGTTTTACATATTTGAACTATTTTCTGAAAAACCCAAAGATAAAATATAAACAATTGAAAACTTGTTTATAGACACCTCCATAGTGAAAAGCTGCACAATTAAACATGCTTACATATAGATTACTTCAAACAGAAAGTAAAATCTGAAAAACTGTCACAATGATAAGGAGGGTTGCAATAGGTAGCAAAGGAACATGGTGCTTTAGGAAGAAAAAAAATCAGTAAATACACAGAAATGGAAGGCTTTATGCTCAAAATGGAATGTTCTGAGAAAATTGGCCTAGAAGTCAGACTATGCAGAAAACAAAAAGTACAGTTTGGCAGGTAAAATTCTGCTGATATTTTCAAAGCACAATCATGCATACAAAATAAACATATAAACATACCAGTTTATGCAAAAATATGAAAAGTTTTGTATATTCAATGACAAAAATCTTGAATAAAATAGTTAAGTGTGAGCATTATTGGTTGGAAAATTATCTTCATAAACATTCTGTGGGCATCTCTCCATTTCTAAAACTGAGTATCAAGAGGAATACTGGAACACAACTGATAAGACACATAGTCTAAAATTTTCAGAAAGTACCTACTCGTCATCACAATTAAGATTTACAAAAACGAGGATTGTTTGGCATAACCTTTGTTCTTGTACATGTACATGTACAAAATGCATCTTGTAGCTGCATTTTGAAGTTATGAATGAAATTATGAGTGTCTGCATTTTGAAAGGTAGGATTAAAATAACTGAAGGGGTCTAAATTTATCACATAAGTGCTCTGCCCCTTAATTTATATCTCTACGTATTTAAATAAAATTAAAACCTATACTTTTTCTACTGTTTCTCAGTAACATCGAACTGAAGGTGAAACTGGATTGAGACTGAGGTTGTATACCATATTTCTGATATCTTCTAGGTTCCCATACTTTGGGTCTGTGTTTAATGCCATTTCTATGCATTTCAACACCTGAGAGTTCCCCATATTCAGGCTGTTCTGACAATTGGCTACTGGTGACCATACTTCCTTTCTTAATTGGATCTGTATTGGCCACAGTCCATATCAACTGAAGTTCTGCTGTAGGATATGGAGGCAGTAGGAGAAGAAGCTGCTGCAGGCATCTGTCTTTGCACTGAGCAGCCTACTCAGAGTATCCTCAAACCAAGAAAATATTCCCTAAAGTATGCAACATTCTCCACATTTTTAAGAGACATTAAGAAAAATAATTCAAGGTGTTTCTGCCCGAGAGAGCTGGATACTGTCATGCTGTGGCCACGCTGCTCCCAGTCTCCCTACCACATCTCACTTAGTTGAGCGGCTGCCACCCCAGCACAACAAAAACTGCAAGAAAGGGGAGCGGACCCTGCTGGTGCCCGCTCTCATCAGTTCCTGGGGGGAGCTACCCATGAATAGCAACACTGGCAACGATCATGGCAACATGAAGAATGGGTGTCTGGAGCACGTCCCTTCCTCATTCTCAATCCACAATGGTGACATAGAGAAGATCCTTTTGGATGCACAGAATGAGTCAGGATAGAGCAGCTCAAGTGGCAGTTCTCACTGTGACAGCACTTCACCACAAAAAGATGGACAGATTATGTTTGATGTTGAGATGTACACCAGCAGGGACCATAGCTCTCAGTCTGAAAAAGAAGTTGTAGAAGTTGAAGCTTTGAAGAAAAGTGCAGACTGGGTATCAGACTGGTCCAATAGACCCGAAAACATCCCACCCAAAGAGTTCCATATCAGACACCCCCCTAAATGTGCTGTGTATCTAAGCATGAGGAAGAGTGGAGCCTTGCAGAAAGGGGGCATTTTCTCTGCAGAGTTCCTAAAGGTCTTTATCCAATCTTTCTTCCTTTCTCATGTGTTGGCTTTGGTGCTGGACACCTATATTGGATAACGACTGACAACACCTTCTGCCAGCACCTACTGAGGGTAATGAAAAGCCCCTGGAAATGCACATGGCCTATGAAGTAGTGTGCTGTAGTTTGGATGTGAAACCTATTGTAAGCATGATTCCCAACCACAGCCCTTATTTTTATGTACCCAATTCCAGTAACTCCCAAATCCAGTATTTTACTCAAACTGTTGAGGCACTTTACTAAACTTGTCCCCGTTTTGGCCTGTAAGACACTTTAGAGATTGCTAACAGAGTTTCCTGTCGTTTAGAAATTTGCAAGGGCTTTTTTCAGGAACGTCACCAGCAGAATATAATCTTGTCAACAATGTCATGGTCTCCTCATACTACCACCAGAATCACACCTATATCATCATGCTAGAAGCTGTATTCTAGCCATGCAACTACATCTCTTTCTAAATGATGTCAGGCTTGCAAACAATACTATAAAAGCTTTTTTAGTTTATGTTTTGTTTTCCAGGACAAAACCAAGCTTACCTAAGCTTGAATATATAGTTATTAAAACAACAACAATAATAAAATATAAACAAAAAACAACAACAAATATCCTGGGCAAGAAAAATTACTTTAAACCAACTTTGGAGCTGCTCTTTTCCTAAGCCTCCTGTTCTTCCTTCAATTTGTAGGAGGCAGCCTGTATGATTGATAGATAGGAAATAGAAGAAGAGAACATACTGACAGATTTTAACAATAAGAGTATATTGTAATGCTATCTTTTCTATGATAGAGATTCTTTATTTCTAAGAAATGCCTCAGCTTAGATATACGTGAAATTGCTTTTGAGATTTTTGTGTGTTTGGTATTTTCATGTGTTACTTGCACGTGAATTTCTCATGACTTTCTTTACTTGTTTTTCTAGTTTCTTTCTCTTTTTTTTTTTTCTAAGAAGAGACTTGGAACGAGTCTGATTCATGGTGTTAATAGAGGCTTCTTGTTTTAGGAAGCTTTACTTACACTTGAAGCCTTTGCACTCTAAAGAATAATTTCAGAGTTATGCCAAGCACCTGTGTAACTGCAGCAACAGACCTGGGTTGTGGGAGCAGTTGATTAAGTTCCGGAAAGATGCCATTCATTCTTTGGTCCCTTATTTCGCTGCGGTCTTCCCAGTTGTCCCTAGAATCTCCCAGGCTCTGGTGACTTTCTCGTGTAATTGTCTTTCCAGTTCTGTCAAACTCCCGATGTTCTACACTACTCAGAAAATCTCTGAATGACAGATTTTCTTTTGTGTTTCTAAAATGTGAAGCTTTTAAGACCAAATTGTTAGCTTGCATCAGGATTGCAGATTGTCTCAAGTAGACTTTGTTGGATTTCAGAACATAGCACGACTCTGAAGGATTCTCTGTTTTATATACAATTGATTGCTGTTTATAACACAGACTCAAAGCTAACAATCTACAAGGTGCACCGGGTTGACTTGAATAAATATGGCAACCAGGTTTGCTAACATGTAGAAACTAACTCTTCTCTCACACAAAGGGTTATAAAATTGGTTGTATGGAAATGGAAAGTACCACAGATAGGAAGACATTTATTGCTATAATTTTTCAAGAACATACCTGTTTATCTTTAAGAAAGATAATATATCCAAAGTAGTTTTTGTGACTTATTTTCTTTCTGGGATTTAATGTCTAAATGCCCTTTTCCTGTCTTGCTTTTAAACCTGATGACACTTGATTTGTCTCTTTGCCTATTTATTTCAAGTGTTTATATTTAAATTTCTTTAGGAAGAAAGTAAATCTGTTGGTCTATTTGTTTGTTTGTTTTTGAAAAACCTGAATCAGATTGGCAAGTCTGTTGAAACTAATCTGCAACACAGCTCCCAGTGCTGCTGTGTAAGTGAACAAGCAATCACTCATCAGTGACCTCACAGGCAGACATCATCCTTCTTAATGAATTCACTAGCAGTTTATCAGCAGTGCTATTGAACTGTGGGGACACTTAAGATTTTATTTCAACATTAAAAGTTAAATTTAGTTTTGCCATTTTTTGAAAGTATCAGTAATATCATGGAACCCAGTCACAGTACAAGTGTCTGTCATTGAGCTTGTACGTTGTGGATTTGCAGCCCTGACATACAGGATGTTTATGCTCCTACACAGATTCTTGTTGAGTGCAAACAGATTGTCCTATTGCAAAGCAGAAATCAACTAAGAGTTGAAATGTAAGATAATGTTTAAAAAGCTTTATTTCTGTTTAAAATTTGGAATGAAAAGCAGGCTTCATTGTAAGTTTGATAACTGGCTCAGATGTTTGTTAAGTCAAGAGGAAAGCAGCACAGAGGATAGCTCAATGGTCACTCAATTAAAGCAAAGAGCAAATTGCATACTCGAGCCGAGAGGATTCTCACAGTGAACCAGTTTTTGGAACTCCTGGCATTAACTGAGCCAGAGTGGCATGCGTCCTTCATCTGCCTTGTCAGCACGTGTCATTCCTTGCAGTTTACAGAACACGTGTAACTCGTAGCTATAAACATTTTGTGCCATTAAGGCTCTCAGCAAAAAACAAACAAAAAAAAAAAACAGAAAAAAAGAAGAAGAAAAATCCAAATGAGTTTACTTTCAATATGCAGATAATGCTTTGGCTGAAGTAAGGCAGCTACTTATGAGGGTAATATGGAGTTCTATGTTAAAATGTACTATTTCAATGACTCAGTGTGTAAGAGAAATGAAAAAAGACTTCCAAAGTGTTTGTATAAAAAGATGAAATTTGCACATATGTGTATATACATGTACTACTATTATATAAATTATATTATTTGATAAATAACTCAATTAAGATACTTCAAAATACTTTCATTTGCAGGAATTCCTGTTGTCTTAAAAATTGGAAACAAAAATTGTTAATGTTCTTAAGAAGTGTTACTGTACATTTTAATTTATTTAATTGATAGTAAATCTGCCCAGTAGCTCTATAATAGTTTTCTTTGCAAAAGATATTTTTAATTTGTGTTAACTCAGAAATAAGCAAACAAGTGGCACAGGAGAATGCCTATACAGGTAAAAAGCATCATCACTAATTTTCTCCAAAGTAACTGTCTAGAATGCCAGGACAGGCTAAATAATTAAATTGGAAAGATAATACACAAACCTGCTGTAAATAATTTGCCAAGTGAATTTTCATATAAAAAGCCATATTCTTGAATTTCCTCAAACAAAAATAGCTGTTTTAGAATATCTATTTACATGGTAAAATAACCAACAGTAATAGTGATATAAATTTACATATTTAAAAAGGCAACAAAATGGATTCTTATTTCCAAAAAACCATATCCCCAGAGATGGTTGTAAATTTTTGAGAAATATATAATATATATATATATATATATATATATGTACATATATATGTATATGTATATATATTTTTTTTCATGATGGTATTGATATAATATACTCCTAGGGTATTGTTCACTCATCGGGAAGCCTTAAAAGATGAAGAATTCCCTAGTCTCACTGTATTCTATTTCATTCTGTTGGTTCATTTGTACTGATAGGCTTTGCCAATAAGTTAAAAATCAGAAAGGACTCATTTTTTCATTATATATATATATTATACACATATTTCATTTCATTATATATATATATATATATATATATATATATATATACACACACACACACACACATACATACACACACACACACACATAAAACCTCACACATGTAACTGTGTACCTGGTGTGCAATGCATGAATTGAATTGTATTGTTTTGGTTTTTGTTTAAAAACTATTAGTGGTTATATGCCTAAGGATGGTCATGCTTTATTTCTGTTGTGAATTTAGTTTCCAATTTGCACTGACATATCTGATTTTACCTCATGTTTTGAAAAGTTCCAAATAAGTCCTTCTTTCTCCCTGTGAAATTATCCACATTGTTTTAACATTCAGAGACTAGCCTTACCAAATGTAATGCTCAACTTTTCATGTTTTTTTTCAATCATTGTTCTGTTTAAAAGTGGATGAAAACAAAATAGATGGTAGCATGTCTATATAGCACCCACCCACAAAGCATATTACATCCCAAAAACTCAGAAGGAAGAGAAAGATTATAAAAGGGAAACAAATTAGTAAACTTAAAAATGTTTACAGACTTGAAATTTGAACTACTTAAACTTAAAGTACAGCATACCCTAATTTTTCTCTAGTACCCAAAATGTATTATATAGTTGTTATTATACAGAAATGATAATAATAGGCCACATATATTTTGACATGCTAGGTGAGAGATTCTAGGCTCTCACATAACCTAGTGATTGAAAAGCTTGTTTTTTCCACGAATATCTATAATGCCCAATTGTCCACACCATCATAGCAACATTCTCTTCTTTCCTACTCTTCAATACTTCACTGAAAAAACTTGCAACCCTCATGACTATGAAGAAGCTGTCGACCTAGGGATGTTTTATGAATGGCAGTCAATCACATGTTTTCTCTTCAATATTTACAGGGTGAGTCTAATAAGTTATATCCAGTGTGAAAAAGAGCAATGAAATTCTTGGGGAATGAAGAACAAAGCAGCAGGTTCAGTTGTAAGAACTTTGTTCTTCATTCCCCAAGAATTTTCCATGTTTGTATCATTATTAAATATTATGGTAGTTATTTATTGATTCCTCCTTGCTCATCAAAAATGCATTACCAATCAGGGCAATATTAGTGCTTTAAGATTAAGGAATTGCAAATAAAGCTGAATTTAGGAATGAAAAAAGTGAACATCGGTAAAAACTGATACCAGGAAATAACTAGTTATTATTAAACAAATTAACAAAAAAGCTATTTAAATAACAAATTTTAAAATTCATGCATTTATGCTATATTTCTAGAGTCACAGGCTGTGTGATCCATTTTATAGCTTCATGTGACATATATAATATACACTCAGTGACTATATGTAACATTTCAGAATTTTATGAAAAAATAAATCATTAATTTTATGCAATAATCCCATTAAATATTAACTATAATAACTTTACATGTGTTTTCATAGTCATAAACAACTTAATTATTTTAATATCCAATATTCAATTCATTATTTGCTTTTTAAGGAACATTTAAAGTTAATGAATATCAAAGTGCCTGAGGGGTAATAATTAGAATGAAACTTAAAGATCATAATGAAATGTAGTATTGAAAGCTTCTCTCAATTCTATAGAAGAATTGAGAAAAAGGTGCCAGACTTACTATCATTTTTTATTATGATTCTTTTATTAGTATATATTCATCGCAAACAGTAAGGAGTCATTTCCAAAGAGACAAGGATACAGGGGCTGTAAGAGGAGGACTACTTAAAGCTTTTCTAAGGAGATTATTAAAACCCAGGAGAGCAGAGCACTAACGATAAGGAAAACCCAGTTATTTTTTTTTCTTTCAGGACAATCCCCCTGACATCCCTGTGCTGAGGATTCAAGACTAATAACATGTGCAGGAACTTCTACTTACATGTAAGGTCAGAGCTCATCTGACAATTTATCACCCTTGTGATAGGAGCAGGAAGAAATAATAACATTGACAAGAAATTACAAAGTAACTCTCTATATTGGCACTGTTCTTACTAGAATCTTAAGGAGGTCTCCAGTTATAGTTTCTGCATCCCAGACTCCATTCAGTATACTACCTACATTGGATTGCCATTACGTTGAACAGATATGTCAAAAAATAACACATTCAATTAAAAAACCTTAAGTATCTGTCCAGAACCTAATATCATCCTAGTGTTTGACAATCTTAATAAGTTCTGTTAAATCATGTTCAATCAAAGAAACATTCTGGGGAACTATGATCACACCTTTGTTACCAGTAGGTTTTTCCCACCTGCTACCTGACCCAGACTATGTTCCTCCCCTGCTGGCTGCCCATCCTGCCACCATGCAATCCCCAATAACACTCAGAGAGTCTGTATTGTATACAATCCTGTTGGCCAGTTACTATTATTGTTTATGGGCTAGCTCTGTCTTAATGATTAACCCATTTCTACTATTCTAAGTATTTCCATGTGGCTTATCTTACTGGAGAGTGGCAAGCAGGCATCTTGCTTCCTCTAGGCTCTACATCTGACTCCTCCACCCTACTTCCTCTTTCCTCCTTGTCTATAAGCCCCGCCAATCTTGCTTTCCCATTGGCCCAACAGTGCCTTATTTATTAACCAGTAAGAGAAACATATTTACAGAATAACATCTCCCACCATCTCCTCTTTTCTGTATAAAATAAAAAGAAAGGTTTTAACCTTAACATAGCAAAATATACCATACAACAGTTATCAAATAAGAATCACAGTTAACAATATTTAGTCCATTTACATTTTGTAAGACTTAAAGAAAATATCATCTATCCTATCTTTGTGAGTCTAAAGTCCTATATGTAACTTATCTTTTATCTTAACTAAGGAAAACTATAACCATAACTATCTGTCTTCAACACCTTCAAAGACCACAGCAGGATAATATATAAATTCTAGAAATGACAGAGACAACTTACTGCCTGGTCAGTCACCCAAAGTTCTACTGTAATGTTCCATCTCCAGCCCATAGGCCATAGTGTGTCTGGCAGACTCCTTAGCAAAGCAGGAGATTTTAAACTGTCTGCCTGTATTGGCAGTTTGTCAGTCACTTTTCTCTGTGTCCTGTAGATTGCCTGGCAGACTCCTCCAAGCAGCAGGAATCCTGTAGCAATGTCCATCTTGTTTCAGCAGTCAATTTTCTGTGGGTCCTGCATGTTCAATTTATACAGCATATAGTCAAACAGTCTAGACAAGTGAGTATCTTGTCCAAATGGCTAGTCTTGCCATATTAGAAGCAAACTCCACAATGTGTTTCTTCGATGTCCATCTTCCTTTCTGATGCAGGTCATGTTACCAGGAACAGTAGTGCCTCACTGACAAGAAAAACCCTAAACCATTTTAAATGCCACATTATGTAGGTGTTTGAAAGGTTTGAAGAATGCCTATCCATCTCAAATACATCTCAGTATATCTAGAAATCTTAACTAACTGAACTCTATGTTTTAACTATCATAGGTAACTCTATTTTCTGTACTAAATTATACATTACATTTTTCAATGAGCTATATAAACATAATACATAAACAAGAGGAAAATATATATATCACAAAATTGACCTTAAATTTGTATCATTAAATGAAAATCCATTCCAAGGCAAAATATTAATATCTATACCATAATTCCCTTTTTACCTTTAAAAGATTGCTTGTGGCCATTAGCCATTTATAACCAAGCCCATTTGAATGAAAACACACTTTCATAAACAGTATTTGGGAATTTGGGTGTCGTTCTTTCCAAAGTATTTCCTGGTGGTAGCGGGCTCTGTCATGGGGAATCCTAAGAAGACACATAAATCTTGGTTGTAGTCATCTGCAAGTCTGCATTGTCCCATTGACATTGCTTCAGATGGTCTTGCTTGATCAAACCACATTAGTCTTGAAGGAATCCACAGCTTTCCATTTTCTGTAGAAACAAAAATAGAAATCCTTTTCTCCAGTAACTTGTCCTTAGGCTTAAATTTTAGAGTCAAAGTATTTTTAAAATATATAAATTGAATTAATCCAGCAGCATTTCTTTAATCAGTTGTTGTTATTTTCTTAGCAGTCCAACAATTTAAAGACAACAGAGTAGCTAGAGTATCCAAAATGTCTCTGTGCTTTCCATCTTTACCTGGCTTTTTTATTACTCTATTTCTTCTATTTCTATTTTTACATATATATTTTTACATATATAGAGACAGGGTTTTTCTGTGTAACTTTTATCTGTACTGGAATTCAATGCACACCATGTTTACTTTGAAATCACAGAGATCTGTTTTTCTCTGCCTCCCAAGTGCTGGGATTAATGGCATGCACCACCACACTCAGCCATTCTACTTCCTTTTTTCTTTTTTAAACCATTGTATCTTGTTTCTTTTTCTCTCCCAAGCCAATGTATTGTATTTTTTAAAACACAGAGTAAACCTTCATTGCAGCTCTCATACACACCAATGATTTGTTAGCAGAGCTCTTTAAAAGCAATGCATTTTTTTTTGCCGCTTATGCAAATTTTGGAAACCTCCCTTAAAGGAGCTGTGCAAATCTCTGTCTCTATCAAACCAAAGTTTAACCAAGAAAAATGATGCTACCAAGAAGTCTTGTTAGTCTCTGTTCTTTTGTTTCTTTTAAGCTTTTGTTAAGTGTTAAGTGAAAGTTTGGAAACATTCCTGGAAAGTATGATCACACCTTCCCTGAACAGGAAACCTTACACACTTTGCCCAGTGCTGCTTTGTTTATTTACTGCCCACATTCTTACCTGAATGCATTGCTGTGTCTTTTGGATCTTCATCTCTGATTAGTGTTGTCATGAATATCTCCTAATACATTCATTTTTTATTCTCTTGTCATGCTTATTTTATCCTCCTATGATATGGCTTTTATAGATGAAAATGGTGGTAGTTTCCCACTGCAAGAACAATGGTAATAAAGGCATCCTGTGCTGGCCTACATGCCCTTCATGTTTTGTTTCTGCATCATTAGTTACACTTACTTTGTAGCCACATTATTTGTGGAGAAATTTCGACAAAACTTCATGTTTCCTCCCCAATTTTACAACTGATCCTCTGTGGAATCAGTGAAGCCCAGGACAATACTATCTAGCTCCTCTCATCAGGATAGGTTCATATTACAGATTTCACCTATGCCTATTTTATTTCATGCTAACAGGGTTATTAATATGTTCCCCTGAAAGTGTTTTTTGAATATAAAGTGCTATGGTATTCAAAGATCCTTTTAATAACAAAGATATTTTCTACCATAATAACAAGAGCCTGGAAGAGGGCTTGGAAAACTAGTATTCAGAGAATTTTTGAATGAATAAATAGATAAAGTGATATTATATATAATCATGAATAGCAGTCTATAAACAGTTTTATGCATTACAAATTATTCCACCAAGATCCTTCTTCAGCAATAATATCTTTAAAAATGATTTTTTAAAATAATACAGGCTTTTCTCTGTGTAGTTCATGCTGGCCTTAATCTCTGGTATTCTGGCCTCATTTATGACACCCATCTGTGCCATACTAACTTCCATGTTGGATTTTACATTTTGGAAGGGATGAGGGAGAAGCAATTGTGACTCACACAGAAGAACAGATTATATGATTGTCCTTTATTTATGTTTTTAGATTAAATCATTTCACTCCTTGAAAGAAAAACATTCAAATGACAGAAGAGGTCAGAATGAGAAATAGGATAATAGCTAAAAATGACTTTCGTTTGACCTGATTATTCAGAAACCACTATATTCCTGAGGAACTCCAAAGAATGTGCTTGTGATCTGGCATCAACTTTCATAATGTGAGGGAGAAGGCAAGGTTTAAAATAATGTATCTGCCAACATTAATTACTTTGTCTTAACCACCACCCTATATTGGTGCTCTTTCTTCTCTGAACACAAATGTCAATTTCGTTAAACTTATTAAGAATATAGTGTGTCACATGCGGGACACTGGTGTAGTTATTTATGATCTTGATATCTTTCACCCCACTCTAGCCAACAGATTTTGCAGGGAAAGGAGTCTGAGCTTCCTCCTTTTTTCATGGATTCTTAATTTAGAATTCAGAGTATGTTAGTAACTAAAAAGATTGCTCTTAAATTTTCTTAAATTATTGATAACATAAATGATATTTATGTGCTTATATGTTTGTTTATAGACAAAGGAAAGATAGAGAAAGGAAAGAATTCACAACAAGAGGAAAGGAGAACTACAAAGAGACCACCTAGGAAAGAAAGAAAAATGGTTAAATTTTGTGTTTTACACATATATACTTTCTGGGGAGATTACCTAAAGCTAAGTTTTCTTTTTCATAATTTTAAATTTAATTTGAGTCAACAGGAGGGTGAAATGCCAAGTGCTCAATACTATATCTGGGCATTCAAAGAAGGACATTTATTTACTAATGATGCAATGTGTTATGAAGCAACTGTGTTATAGAAAATACTTGCCACAGCTCTAATATTTCCTAGGTTGTGTCTGCAAGAAAAAAAAAACCTTCAAATTTAGTAAGGGCTTCTCAGGGGTAATTGATGGGAGATGTCACTCTGTAAATATGTTTCTCTTATTGGTTAATGAATAAAGCAATGTTGTCCAAGAGGAAAGCAAGATAGGTGGGACTAGGAGACAAAGAGAATTCAGGGAAAGGTAGCAAAAGTGTCAAAATGTAGGACTGAGAGAGAAAAATTCCAAACCCTCTCTCTGGTAAGATAAGACCACGTGGAAATACTTAGATTAATAAAAATGGGTTAATATTTAAGACAGAGTTAGACAATAAAAAACACTAGTAACAGAACAACAGCTTTATATCTAATAGAGTGTCTCTGTGTGTTATTTGTTGATGGTGTGGCTCTTGGATCAAGCAAGAAAAACTAATTGTAACAGGTAATGTTCTTTAGGAACAAATGTTCAATATTTTACTAGGCACAAATTATATAATATGATTTTTTTTTATCCTAAGAGTTTCCCAAAAGTGAAACTTGTAGGATAGAATATATGGAAATAATGATGTGAAAATAAATAAATCAGAATATTTATACTTCTCATTTCAAGATTAAATGCAGCATTCTTAAATAAGTTTTAAAGAAACTAAGAAATTATGAAAGAATATGAGTAAATAATAAAATAAGAAAAATGTCTGAAGTTCATATGAACATTATTTTTATCTTCATGTTTTAATGCCTCAGTTTAAAAGGGAATTATTATGTTGCTAAGAGCAAAAAAACCAAAACAAAACAAAACAAAAAAACAAAATAAAACAAAAAACCACCACCAACAACAACAAAAAAACCCTAAATTGTAACATGGCTTTGATGATGCATATTTCAAAGGCAAATATTTTATATAACATTTTTCTAATTCTTTCTATACCTCTCCTTATTATGTCTGGATAAAAATTCTAGTATATCTTAAGTAATATCTGTTTTAAGTAGTGTCAATTCTGTACAAATTTGGAGCTATTTTATGAAGCTGTTTGAAGTTCTTAGCTGTGTGTGGTAACACATACCTATCCTCCTACTCTGCCTCAGAAGAAATAGAAAACCATGGTCATCCTCTGCTGTAAAAGGAATGCAAGGATGGATAGTGTTACCAGAGCCTTTTTCTCAAAAACATAACAAACAAGCAAGCAAACCAACATACAAACAACTGAGGGAAACTTGTTATATAAACTCGAAGACATGAATTCCACCTCAGAACCAAAAGAAGAATGGAGGAAAGAAGTGATTCCTGAATATTGTCCTCTGACCTCTACACATGAGCTTTGGCATGTGTGTGTATGTCATGCTCATATGCACACACACAAATACACTAATAATAATGGTGATATTATCAATAATAGTAATGGCAATAAGAACATTCACACTCAGAATGAAAATTTCTTCATATTCAGTTTTATTTCAGAGAAAATTTATTTCTCAATTATTTATTTCTTTTAAAAATAGATTATATTCTCATATAATATATCTCAATTACAATTCCCCTGCTTCTTCTCCTCCTCCTAGTTCCTCCCCACCCCTCCATTCTTCTAAATCCACACCCTTCTTTCACTTATTAGAAAACGACCGACTTCTAAGAGATATGGCCAAACCTAAATGTAGTCAGATATATTTAATAAATATAGTAAGATAAAAAAAAAACCTATCACATTAAAGTTGGACAAGACAAACTATCAGAAGGGAGAGTCCAGGAGAAGAGGGATCAGAGACCCACTCATCACACACCAAGGCATTCCATAAAAATACTAAGCTGAAATCAACAACATATGAAAAGGATATGGTGCAGACCCATGAAAGCCTTGGGATTGATGATTCAGTCTCTGTGAGTTCATATGAGCCTTGTTCAGCTGATTTATAGGGCCTTGTTCTTCTGTCTCTGTCTCCTCTGGTTTTCATGTGCTTCTTTTTTATATTTTCATTTAAGTTTTATATTTATTCTTATTTTACATATTTATCCCATTTCCCTCTCCCTCCCATCTTCCTATGTCCTCCAACTCCTCCCCATCCCATTCCCCACCCACTCCTTCCAGGATGGAGCACCAAAAGCTGTCAAGTGATTTAGGGTGAGGCCTATGCTCTACTTCATGTCTCTAGGCTAAGTAAGTATCTCTCCTGAAGTTATTTTGTGCACCAGGGATACAATCCCGGTTTCAGTCTTGGTAGTCACAGGCCTTATAACTGAGTCTCACATTGAGGGGTGTTTGTTTGGTGCTCTTCCTGCCCCCTGACTTCTACTACAGAGTTCTCTGAGCTCTGAGTGGTAAATAAAAGTAGAGACATCCCATTAATAATGTTATGTTCCGAGGACTCTCTCATAATGTTTGCAGGAATGTTTCTGCATCTCTTCCTACCTACTACATGAGAAAATCTCTGTGATGACTGAATAAGTAGCTGAACCTAGGTCTCTGAGCTATCTTGTTTTTGTTTCTCAATCACACACACAGTATTAGATATAGGTTCTATTCATGGAGGTGAGTTTCTAGTGACTTCGACTACCCAGGCCTCCCAAAAACTCCACAGCCTTCAAAATAACACTGGAAAACAAGTCTTCAAAGCAAGTAGGGGAATTTGGCATACAAACCAACATAACATATCTGTTAATGCTGATATCTTTTACTAATCTGATTGTGAATACATAAACTTTGAGTGAGAACTCACATTTTTTAAATGTAATCTTTGGTAGGTATGTCATAGATTTTCATTGTTCTATACAAAAATCTTTAGGTAGAAATTAATTTTTTAATTTTTTGCTACCTCTATCCTAATTTAGATGGAGTTCCGACAGAAAGACAGCATAGGGGAGCATAAATATTGATCTCTTAATATAAACTTTATACTAAATTTTCACATTCAATAATTAGCTTCATTTGCTATCATTTTGGTACATAGAATATGTATCTTATTTTTCTATTAGTCACAGTGTTTTATTGGTGAAGATAAGTAAATGCTTTACTAATTGTGGAAATTATTATAAATAATGACTACAATACCAAATGTGGTCTTCTCTGCCATAAATTTTACATACATAGAAAGGCATAATTTTGATGTATGGGATAAACATTTTGACTATAGTGCTTCATAATTTAGTAACAATATCATACAATAGCTATTTATATTACACTTGCAATTGACTGAATACCTATCACTTAGTACTAATGATATTTTGTAGAGTGATTTTTATTCTAACCAGCAAGTTTTAGACAAATTATGCTTGATCAGGAGTAATCCCTTACCATATGCTAGTGCAAATACATGCATGGCTTTGAAGAAAAGTAGAATGTTCAAAAAAATTATACCACACAACTAATTTTTTTCATGAAGCAGCCAAAATTAAACAATGGAAAAAAAGAATCTTCAACTAATGTGCAGGTCTATTTGGATGTTTGTCTATAAAAGAATGCAAATAGATCCATATCGATTACCATGCAGATAATTCAAGTCCAAGTAGAGCAAGGAGATCAATGTAAATCCATATACAATGAACCTGATAGAAGAGAAACGTGGAAATAATTTCAAATGCATTGGCACAGGAGACAACTTCCTGAATAGAAAACTCAGTTCACAGGTACTAAGATCAACAATTCATACATGAGAACTCATGAAGTTGAAAAGTTTCTGTAAGGTAAAGAAAACGTCAATAGGGCAAAATGTTACAATTAAAATCATTAAGTATAAAGTTATTATCTAGAAAAAAATTAAGAAAAATATTGGATTTATACTAAAAGTTTCCCAAAGAATGTATTTACTGAGTATCTGGATGCTATTAATACAACTATGTGGCGCATATTTTCAGAGGAGAAATAACAGCCTATATTGTCCTCTGTAAGAATACATTGAATTCTGTAACTCTGTAACTGTATTCTCCCAGGCCCTGGCTAAATAATTGGTTTCTTATACTAGCAGAAACTAAAATTCCGCTTACATAAGCGATGAAAGTTGGGTTTTATTTCTTATTACACTTTCCATTTAAATTCATCTCTTTAAAGGGGAATAAAAGTTTATTCCTTTTATTGTATTTGGTTTTATGTCAACTTGACACATTCTAGAGTCATAGAATAGAAGGAACCTCAACTAAGAAAATACCTCCAAAAGACCCACCAATAAGGCATTTCTTTATTAGTTATCAAAGGGAAAGCCACAGCCCCTGGTGAGTAGTGCCATTCATTGGGTGGTGGTCCTGGGTTTTATAAGTAAAATGAACAAACCATGGGGAACAAATGAATGAACACCACCTCACTATGCCTCTGTGTCAGCTATAACCTATAGAATCTTGCTTTGTTTGAGTTCCTATACTGAGTTCCTTCAAGGGTGAACAATGTAGTGGAAGTGTTAGCAAAACTAATTTGGTCACGGAGTTTCACCATAAAAACAGAAACCCTAAATAAGATATCTTTAGCCTTGAGCTGCATCAGAACTAAAGATGTTCCAATTTGTGTGGTGGGATATATTTTCCAAGGCATAAATAAAAGGCACATCTTTATCATGAAATTTAAAGCACTTTCTTATTGAGAGCATGCTAATAATATAAAAATATAGAAAAACCCATGAATTTAAGCTTCACAGAGGTGGTGGCAAAAAATACATTTGTAGAATTTATACCCTTAATAAAATAGTATAGTAGTTTCTGTTATTATATAATATTCATAAAGTAAATATACATTTCCACTTATTCATGTTATGAATTCCTGGATAAGACAATGGAAGAATTTTAGTATTAATGAAGCAGGTGCTAATATGTATGACACTGTGTATTTTATTTTTCATTCATTGGGCAAGATTTACTTTTAGAATAATGGCAGATAACATTCAAAACATGCTCATTATATTTCAGGCATCCTTTTAAATGTTGTCTCACTTGGTCCTCTTTAATCATAAGAAAATATATTTTAATAACTTTTGATTCACATTTTAAAAAGTTGTGACAGTAAGTATTTAATGCATTGAAAATTCTACGCTGTTACTATTGGAGTTTCATCTGACCACACATTTTGTTTTCAGAACAATGACAGATAATATACTTGTTCTGCATTTAAAGAATCTGTATTATAAAAAGATAGACACTATAGACAGAGAAAACAAGACATTCAATCACAAAGGCAGATTTTCACAATACATGTATACAAATCCAGTCCAGTAAGGAAAGTTCTAGAAGGAAAACTCCAACCCAAGGAATTTAACTTCACTCACAAAGACATAAGCAATAGATAACCCCACTTTACCAGAATCCAAAAGAAAAAGCAGGGCAAATATAGTCACAAAACTACAGACAAAAACAAATCTAAATCAAACAGGAATTAACAATCAATGGTCCTTACTTTCATTAATATTAATAGGCTTAATGCTCCTATAAAAAGACAGAGGCTAACAGAATGGATAAAAAAACAGAATCCATCCTTCTGCTACATACAGAAAACATATCTAAGTTTCAAAGACAAACACTACCTCAGGGTAAAGGGTTGGAAAAATATCTTCCAATCAATGAACCCAAGAAGCAAGCAGGTATAGCTATCTTAATATCTATATGTTAGACTTCAAATCAAACTCAATCAAAAGAGATAAAAAAGGTCATTTCATATTCCTCATAGGACAAATCCATCAGTAAAAGCCTCAATTCTGAATTATCTATGACACAAATCCAAAGGCACCCAAATTGGTAAAAGAAACACTACTAAAACTTCACACACTCATAGTGGGAGACTTAAACATCCCATTCTCACCACTAGACAGAACCACCAGACAGAAACTTAACAAAGAAACAAACGAACTAACAGAAGTTATGTCCCAGTTGGGTTTAAAAGACATCCATAAAACACTCCATCCAAACACAAAAGAATATACTTTCTTCTCAGCTCCACATGTAACATTCTTTAAAATCAACAACATACTAGGCTATCCACACAATAGTAGCAGAAGGTTCATTGTCCAACTCTTTTTATTAGGCTATAATTACCTTGGTACCCAAACCACACAAATACAAAATTAAGAAAGGAAACTATAGACCAATATCCCTTATGAACATTGATGCAAAAATACTCAATAAAATACTGGCAAACCTTTCATGATAAATGCCTTGGAGAGATCAGGGATAAAAGGAACACACCTAAATATAATAAAAGCAATATACATTAAACTAACAGCCACCATCAAAATAAATCAAGAGAAGCTTATGCGATTCCTCTTTAATCAGGAGCAAGACAAGGCTGCCCACTCTCTCCATATCTCATAATATTGCATCTGAAGTTCTAGCTAGACCAATAAGACAACAAAAGTGGATCAAGGGGATACAAATAGGAAAGGAAATAGTCAAACAGTCACTATTTGCAGATGATATGATAGTTTATTTAAGTGACCTGAAAAACTCTACTAAGGAACTCCTATAGCTCATAAACACAATCAATAAATTGGCAAGATACAAGATTAACTCAAAAATATCAGTATCCCTACTATATACAGACAATAAGGGGCTGAGAAAAAAAGTAAGCCAGAAACAATATAAAATATCTTGGGGTAATACTAACTAAACAAGTGAAAGACAAATATAGCAAGAGTTTTGTATCTTTAAAGAAATTAAATAATATACCAGAAAATGGAAAGATCTCCCATGCTCTTGGATAGGTAGGATAAACATAGTAAAAATGGCAGTCTTGCCAAAGCAATTTGCACATTCAATTCAATCCCCATTAAAACCCTGCAAAATTCTCCACTGACCTTGAAAGGATAATAATCAACTTTGTATGGAAAAACAAAAGAACCAGGATAACCAAAACAGCCCTGTACAATTAAGGAACTGAAGAGTGGATAAACAAGATCTGGTACATGTACACAATGGAATACTAGTTAACAGAAAGAAAAAAAAAAGATCTCAATGGAATCTTTAAATTCTTAGGCAAATGGATAGAACTTGAAGAAACCATCTTGAGTGAAGTAACCCAGTCACTAAAAGAGTAACATGGTATGTACTCACTCATATATGGAGTTTAGACATATAGCAAATGATCACCAGCATATAATACACACTGCCAGAGAAACTAGGATGCAAGGAGGAACCTAAGAGATTCATGCAAGTTTCCTCACATAAGGGGAAAGGACCAAGATCTCCTGAACATATTGGGAGTAGGGGTGGGGCTGAGTGGGGCAGTGAGTAGACAGGTAGTTAGTAGAAAAAGAATGGGGGAAATTTGAGAGACCAGGAAGATTGAATTGGGGGATGAATAGAGGAGAACATTACAAGAGATACCACAATAGAGAGAGCCATTATATTTTTGAAGAGAAAACTGACACTATAGAAATGTCCAGAGACCTTCAAGGATGACCCCATCTAACAATCTGAGCAAAAGTGGAGAGGCTACCTTAAATGCCCTTCTCTGATAATGAGATACATAACTAACTAATATGCCATCCTAGAATCATGTAGTACCTGTTGGAAACAGAAGCATACATCCACTGCTAAAATCTGAGCCAAACTCCCGTAATCTAGATGCAGAGAGGGAGGAGTGATAAACACAGGGATCAAGACCAGGCTACAAAAACCCACAGAAACAGCTGGCCTGAAATAGGTGGAGTGTATGGATCTCCAGATTAATAGCTGGGAAACCAGGATTGAATAGACTCAGACCCCTGAACATGGGTCTTAGTTAGAAGGCCTGGGCAGTCTATTGGACCTCTGACAGTGAAACTAGTATGTATCCCTGTTGCATGAATAGACTTTGGAAACACATTCCCCATGGAGGTATACTCCCTTAAGAGACAGGATGGAGGACCTCAACCTTACGCCTAATGACTTGACAGATTTTGATGATCCCTCCTAGAGTACCTCACCCTCCCTGTGGAGTGGGTTGCGAATGGGATGGAAGTGGGTTCAGGGGCATGGGAGGGATGGTGGGAGAGGGAACTGAGATTGATATGAAAGAATATGAAAATATATTTAAATAAAAAATATGAACAAAATGTAAGCATACAGCAGCATACAACTAATCACACAGTAGGTATATAATGAGCAAAGCATAGATTCCTGACTCTGAAAATTAGGATTCCCTAGGTCATTGAGAAACTAAAGGCACATTAAATTGTGACTGGCAGTAATTGAAAATATACACAAAAGTGTAATGGAAACAGAAATTGCTGTGCACATTTGAGTGTAATAGAACACTGATTTCTCTTTTTCAGTACAAGGATGTGTGATTGTCTACTCAGTATAGGATTTCAACTTGAGAAAAGGAAAAATATATATTCATATTTATTAAAGAAGCTGATTTCTTCAATATGAACACTATTGACTAATTTTTTATTTAGCAGGTTTTTAATATAAATCTGTATTGATCATCCATGCTATGTAAGATAGCATGCTAGTAAGCTCTGAAAGATTTATATTATCTGAAAAGACACCAATTAAGGCATTTCTTTATTGGGTATGTAATGGTGAAGCCACAGGTTCTTGTGAGTAGTGCTATCCTTTGGGCTGGTAGTCCTGGGTTCTATAAGGAAGTAGAATAAGCAACTATGGGGAATTCTCAGACCACAGTCTGACAGCCTGGGAATCAGCATAGACCACCTGAATGTAGATGTCAGTTGGAAGGCCTAGGGAGTCTATAGAGCCTCTGACAATGGAACCAGTGCACATACAGGCTTTAGGAGCCCATTTCCATGGAGGGATTCTGCAAGCCTAGATATACAAGAGAGGGCTGAGCTTTTTCCCCAAATGATGTGACAGACATTGATGATTCCACATCGCTATAGCTAGTTGTTTTCTTCCAGCCCGCCTGGTCCCACTGCCGTGCCAGCCCCAAATAACAGGCAGAGACTGTATTTGATATAAGGCTGTTGGCCAGGTACTAGTTTGTTACCGCTAGCTCTGTCTTAATGATTAACCCATTTCTATTTGTCTAAGTATTTCCACGTGGCTCACCTAACCAGCCAGAGTGGCTGGTGTCCTGCCTCTCCAGGCTCTCCATGTTGACTCCTCCTCCCTACTTCCTCTTTCCTCCTCTTAGTCTCCTAGCCCCACCTATCTAGTTTCCTATTGGTCAACAGGGCTTTATTAATTAACCAGTAAGAGAAACATTTACAGAATAACATCTCACATCATCTCCTCTTTTCTGTCTAAAATAAAAAGAAGGGTTTTAACCTTAACATAGCAAAATATATCACACAACAGTTATCAAATAAGAATCACAGTTAACAATATTTTGTCCATTAACATTTTGTAAGACTTAAAGAAAATATTCTATTATCTATACTATCTTTGTGAGTCTAAAGTCTTATATGTAACTTATTTTAATCTTAACTAAGAAAAATTATAACCGTAACTATCTGTCTTCAACTCTTTCAAAGACCACAGAAGGATAATACAGAAACTCTAGAAATGACAGAGACAACTCACTGCCTGGTCAGTCACCCAAAGTTCTACTGTAATGTTCCATCTTCAGCCATAGGCCATAGTGTGTCTGGCAGACTCCTCAGCCAAGCAGGAAAATTTAAACTGTCCATCTGTATTGAAAGTTTGTTAGTCACTTTTCTCTGTGTCTTGTATAATGTCTGGCAGACTCTTCCATGAAGCAGGAACCCTGTAGCACTGTCCATCCTGTTTTAGCAGTCACTTTCTTGTGGGACCTGCATGTCCAGTTTATGCAGCATACAAAGTCAGTCTAGACAAGAGCAGTTCTTGCCTATATAGCTAGTCTTGCCCTATTGAAAGCAAACTTCATCACGTGCTTCTTCTATGTCCATATTCCTTTCTGATGCAGGTGGCATTGCCAGGATCAGTTATGTCTCACTGTCAATAAAATCCCGAAACCTATTTAAATGCCATATTCTATAGGTCTTTGAAAGGTTTGAAGAATGCCTATTCATCTCAAATATATCTCTGCATATCTTGAAATCCTAACAAACTTAACTCCAAGTTTTGACTATCATAGCTAACTCTTTATAATCTGTACTAAATTAAACTTTAGATTTTCAATGAGCTATATAAACACAATACCTAAACAAGAGGAGAAATATACATATCACACAATTGACCTTAAATTTGTATCAATGAATAAACATCCATTTCAAAGCAAAGTATTCATATCTATAGCATAATTCCCTTTTTACCTTAAAAAAGATTGGTTGTGGTTATTAACCATTTATAACCAAGCCCACTTAAATGAAAACAAACATTTATAAACAATATTCGGGAATTTGGGTATCGTTCTTTCCAAACTACTTCTAGCAAACATAGTCCACCCGAGAAAAATGCTGCTACCAAGAAGTTTTGCTTGTCTTTGTTCCTTTGTTTCTAAAATATTTCTTAAGATTTTCTTAGTTTTAAGTGAAAGTTCTTATTAGCCATGTTGGGTGCCAATTGTAGCTAGTTGTTTTCCTCCAGCCTGCCTGGTCCCACTGCCGTGCAAGTCCCAAATAATAGGCAGAGACTCTGTATTTGATATAAGGCTGTTGGCCAGGTACTAGTTTGTTACCTCTAGATCTGTCTTAATGATTAACCCATTTCTATTAGTCTAAGTATTTCCACGTGGCTCACATTACCGGCCAGAGTGGCTGGTGTCCTACCTCTCCAGGCTCTCCATGTTGACTCCTCCTCCCTACTTCCTCTTTCCTCCTTGTCTCCTAGTCCCACCTATCTTGCTTTCCCATTGGCCCACAGTGATTTATTCATTAACCAGTATGAGAAACATATTTACAGAATAACATCTCCCATCACATGGCAGGTCTCACCCTGCTTGATGAGTAGTTGGGGGTTGGGGGTTGGTGAGGGGAATGGGGGGGGGTCTGGAGGGTAAGGGAACTTGGATGAGTATATAATTTGAATAAAAATTAATTTAAAACGTATTAATGTAAAAAGAAAAAGATAGCATGCTAGAAACCTACTGAACACATTGGTGAAGATTGAATATAATCTATACTCAATTTGTGTCTTATAGGCAAAGTAATCACATATTTGTCAGTACCCACTCTTTTTCATTTATATCCAAGGGAAATTGATTATTAGGTGTCATAAACTTGAATCTTAATTATAGGTACTTTGACTCATTATAGGACATGCAGGAAAAAAAAAAAGCCTAAGGAAATTCAATCCTTTGAATCCTTTCAGATTCCAAGACTGTCTCCATCCCTAATTGTTAGTGCCCAAAACCCAAAAATACCTTTAACTTGGAAATCCCACTTGCCACACCAATCAATTAGATCCACAGAAAATCCCCTATCAGGAAACACTAAACCACTATATTCTCCTAAAGTGTACAGAGGGAACAGAAACAAGGAAATAATATACCTACCCACAAAGACAAAACCAAATGTCAGGAAAAACTATAACCTTTCAAATCCCAGATGTCTTAATGCAAGGACACAAACACAATCAGGAACAACCAAAGACAGTGTGACATGTCTTCATTCGAGTCAAGCAACCCAAAAAGACATGATCCTGAATATTCCAACAAAGCTGAAACTCAAAAAAAAAAAAAAAGAAAGAAAGAAAGAAAAGAAAAATAAAGAAAATCTTAAAACAACCTGGATGAACATGATAGAGTAGAGGAAGTAAATAAATTACTTAAAGATATCCGGGAAAACACAATCAGTAGGAGGAAATATATAAAACAGTTAAAGAGTTGAAAACAAAAATAGAATCACTAAGTAAAACTCAGTCCAAGGGAAATCTGGAAATAGAAACTTTGGTAATAAAAATAACAGAAATGACAGACCCAAAGTTCTCCAACAGAATGCAAGACATGAAAGCAAAATTCTCAGGCATTGAAGATATGATTTCAGAGATGGAGATATCAGTCAAAGTAAATATTAAGTCTAAACAAATCCTGACCTAAAACATCCAGGACTTCTGGGACACTATAAAAAAGACAAATTCTAAGAACAAAAGGAATACAGGAAAAAGAAAAACCTCAAAAAATCCACCAAAAAAGATTTTCAACAAAAGTATAAGAAAAAAAAATATTTACCCTAATGAATTAGATGCCTATCAAGGTACAAGAAGCATACAGAAAACATAATAAATTGGAACAGAAAAAAAAAAGTTCACTTGCCACATAATAATAAAACATTATACATGCATAACAAAGAAAAATATTAAAAGATTCACAAGAAAATGTCCAAGTAATGTATAAAGGTGGGCCTTTTAGAATTATATCAGATTTCTCAAAGAGAATCTAAAAGCCAGAAGGACCTGAAAAATGTGATACAGACTCTAGGGAACCAAGAGCCAGATTACTATAGCCAGCAAAACTTGCAATCACCATACACAGAGAAAACAAGTAACTATATTATTATAATAACAAAATTACTCAATGTCTATCTAATAATTCAACCCTACACAAGACACTGGAATGAGAACTTCAACCTAAGGAAGTTAACTACAACCATGGACAGATGGGGATAAATAATCCCAGACCTGGAAAATAAAAAGGAAGATAAATAAAAACACACACACACACACACACACACAGCACCACCACCACCACCATCACCACTACCACCAGCAACAACAACAATCAAGATAGCAAAAGGAAAGAAATCAACAGTCATTGGGCATTGATATATCTCAATATCAATGGTCTCAATTCCCCAATAAAATGACACAAGATAACAGAGTGGATATAAAAAAGGGAGTCAAAAGTCTGTTACATGCAAAAAACATACTCAACATCAAGGATAGACATTAAGTCAAGTAAAATTTTGGAAAAAGTTATTCTAAACTAATAGACCTAAGAAGTGAGCTGATATAGCAATTTAAAATCTAAAAAATAGGCTTCCAAAATAGATGATGTATGGAAGACTACTGCATCAAAGAAAAAGTCTATCAAGATGTCATTTAGATTCTTAACAGATATGTCACAAACAGAAATGCACCTAAGTTTATAAATTATAAGCTGCTATAGTTTAAATCACATAAGGACCTTCTCACCGTGTTAGTGAAAAGCTTAAATATCCCACTGCCATCAACCTACAGATCATCTAGACAAAATATAAGCATAGAAATTTAGAAGATAATGGGCATTATAAAGAAAATAGACCTAACGTGTGTTTATAGAAAATTTCATCCAAATGCAAAAGAATATACCTTATTATTTGCACCTCATGGGACTATTTCCAAAATGGACCACATACTCAAACACAAAGAAAGTCTCAGCAGATACAAGAAAAGAGACACAACACTTTAAATCTTATCAGACCATTACTGGTTAAAGTTGTATATCACCAACAGAAACAACCCAAAGCTTACAAATTAATGTAAAATGAACACTTCTCTACTAAATACAAATTGGGACAACAGAAGCAATCATGTTGGGCAACATGATAGTGGTGCTAAGGGACAAGTACATAGCATTATGTACCTCTATAAAAGAAATCCAGAGAAAGACCTCATACAAGCAACTCAATAGCACACCTGAAAACTCTAGAACAAAAAGAAGAAATCACATGCAAAAGCATAGACACCAAAAAAATAAATCACTTGGGAAGAAATCAATAAAATAGAAACCAACAAAATTAAACAAAATTCAATGAAACAAAGAGTTTGTTTTTTGTCAAAAGAAAAAAAAAGAAAAGAAGCACTATTATTGACAAACCTTTATCCAAATTAATAAAATGGCAGAGTTAATATCCCAATAAACAAAATAAGAAACAAAAACAACTGTAAGGAGAATCATAAGGACATACTTTAAATACCTGTACTCAATCAAATTGGAAAACCTAAAAGAAATGGACCACTTAACATACAAACCAATATCAGGTAAGCATTTTATACATACCAATAAATGTAATAATAAAGAGGTACCATCTCCCTGTCCCCCAAAATGTATATGGCCAAAGAGCTTTAGCAGAGATTCTATTATCTTTCATTGAAGAGTTAATAATATTATTCTTCAAATTATCCCCAAAATAGGAATAGAAGAAACCACAAATTTACTTTATGTGATAACAATAACTGTAAAACCAAATCTCATAATGATGCAACAAAAAAGAGATACAGACCACTTTCTATAATGAAAATAGATGCAAAACTACTCAATAAAATACTTGCAATCTGAATCAAAATGGTCTCAACCTCCAAGATCAAGTAGACCAACACAGAAGAGGAGAAATGGTTTGATATAGAAAAGTCAATTAATATAATCCACCATATGAGAAAAACTGAAAGAAAAAACACATAATTATCTCTTTAGGTGCAGACAAGCCCCTTGACAAAAATTTACTACCCCTTTATAATAAAACTCCTGGAGAGCTTATGGATATAACATAAAAAATGGAGTTTATATCAAGCCCATAGCCAACACCAACTTAAACGAAAAGAAACTCAAAGCAATTATACTAAAATCATATACAAGGCATAGTTGTTCACTATCTGCATACTTACTTAATATAGTACATTAATTCTTAGAGCAATAAGGCAACACAAAGATAAAGGGGACACAAATTGGAAAGGAAAAAGTCACTATATCTCTATATCTTTATTTGCAGATGATATGATGGTATACTAGTGACAATAAAGACACCACCATGGAATTCCCACATCTATTGAACACATGGAGCAAAGTAGTTGGATACAAAATTATTTCAAAACAAACAAAACACAAACAGCAAGCCTACTATATAGAGTTAACAAATGGACTATGAATGAGAGACAGCACCTTTCACAGTAGCCTCAAATAACTTAGAATATCTTGGGAAACTCTAGTCAAGAAAGTGAAAGACGTGTATAATAAAAAAGAAAAAATAATTGAAGAATGAAATTGAAAAAGACATCAATTGGAATAATATCCAATACTCATGGTTCAGTAGTATTAACATAGCAGAAATGGTTATCCTAAGAAATTAATGCACAACACATTTCTTCATAAATCTTGAAATGGTAAGTCTCAGCTTCATGTGGAACCACAAAAAAATAAGTAGAGCAAGTATAATGATCCTTAACAATAAAAGAACTTCTAGAGGATCCAGTATCTCTAATTCCAAGGTGTACTACAAAGCTATTGTAACAAAACACAGCATTGTATTGGCATTAAAAACAGACATGTATTGTATACTGTAACTGAATTGGAGAGAGAGACATAAATTAACAGGCATGAGGATGTAATGTAAAAATAGACTCTGATCCAGAAACCTGAGACAGGAAAGAATTATAACCTGGCACTGAAACTAGCACAAAAATTTAAAAGGGGCCAGTGGAAGTAAAACACACTTTGGCCCTGAAATCTGAGCTTTTAAGAAACACACTCTGCCCCTGACCAACTGAGCATGAAACCAATCAATCCATGAACAGGGAAACCACCCATCTCTGAGAACAACATCTACCCAATCTCTGAGTTTTTCCAAGCTTGGTCAATTGAAATATGACGAATTCCCACTCCGAAAATCTCTGCAGTAAAGCTCAGTCTTTAAGAAGCCCTATATAGGTCCTGTGTTTGTTCTTTAAGCAGTTGCTCTTTCCCACACTGGCAGAAGCAGGCACTCTAGATTTATGCCAATAAATCTCTTGAATGAGTTTTGTGTGATGACCTTCTTTTGCCTAAGCAGAACAGAACTTCTGGCAAACTCCCTAGTGGAACAGAGTAGAGAAGAAAGGAACATCTCTGCTTAGAAATCCCCATAGGTGAATGAAGCACAAGTGACAATCTTCCATGGAGCTGAAACACATTGCTACATTCTGCAGGTGTTTTCCTCTTAGCAGCGTAAAGAGAAGTAACTATTGGGGCAGAAGCTTAGAATTGGACATTTCTGCTGGGAAATTATCTTAGTAGAGTGGAGCAGAACTCAGCTATAGCTGTTCTCTCTCAAAGAAGATTGGGATTGCCACATCATGTTGGGAGACCATTCTACCTGGAACCCAGATTCATATATAGCCTGGCTTCCCAACAGTATGGATACCTCTCTTCTCACAGCTGAGGTATTCAGGATACTTTTCTTTTATAGCTGTAGGTATAGTCGGACTTCTGACAGTCAGGGTACATTTCCACAGCTGTAACACTTGCAAAGGACACATGATAATTTTTTTATATAAAAATAGCGAAAAACAAACACTGGAAAAAACAGTACCTTCAACAAATTGTCTTAGTCAAACTGGATGGTGCCATGTGGAAGTATTCAAATAGATCCATACTTATCACCATGCAGAAAAACTCCCCTTCAAATGAATCAAATATCTCAACAGAATTCTAGGTATATTGGGCTTGACAGAAGATAAAGTGGGAAGTAGCACTGAACTTATTGACAGGGAAGAAGAGTCTCTAGACATAATGATGCTATCACAAGAACTAATAACAACAGTTAATTGATGGGACCTCATGGAACCAAAGATTCTATATGGCACTGGTTTCTGTCATTTGGACAATGTGGTAGCCTGCGGAATGGGAAATGATGTTTACCTGTTTCATATGTGATAGAAGATTAATATGAAGAACCTATAAAAGAGCTCAGGAAACAAGCATATAATCCAATTTTTAAAAATGGTATATATCTAAGCAAAGAATTCTTAATAGGGGAAAATAAAGTGGCTAAAAACACTAGGGAAATTTAAGTAAAAACTAATTTGAGATTCGGATTTACTCACAAAAGAATTACTAAGTTCATACTGGTGAGGATGGAGAGTAAAGGTAATATTTACATATTGCGGGTGGAAATGCTAATGTGTACAGCTACTATGGAAATCAGTATGGCATTTCCTCTGGAATATAGGAATCAATCTACCTTAAGAGCCAGCTGTACTATTCTTGGATATATGCCCAAAAAAACACTGTAAGGATGCTTGTACAACCTTGTTCCTTGTTCCTTTGTTGATAATACCCAGAAAACTAAAAAAGAAAAACAAAACCTCTATGTCCCTTAAAAAGTGAATAAACAAAATGTCGTTTATCTATACCATGGAGTATTATTGTTCAGCTGTTAAAAATGGCATTATGAAATATTCAGGCAAATGAATAAAAGAAGAAAAAAGTTATCCTGAGTAAAGCCAACCAGGCACAGAAAGATAAATATGATATGCAATTGCTTATATGTAAGCATTAACCTTTATAAAATTAAAATGATAACCAAGTTACAATCTATGGATCCAGAGAGGTTAAGTATAGGGGAATGGACTGGGTGGGGGCATACATGGATTTCCTCTCTGAGTGGGAAATATAAAACTTTTGTGGATGGACCTGGGGTGGGAGGAATGGAAAGGGGAAATATCAGTTGGGGAGGGGAAGGGGAGAGATAGAATTGAGAGAGAAATGCAAGAAGAGACATCAAGTATTGAGGGGAATTTTAGGAGTGGAATAGAAATATGGTGTCAAAATATATGAAAGTAATCCTAATGAAGTCTCAAAATATTGAGAGAGAGTCCCAACTAGACATCTCTTGACACCAAATGAAATTTCCAGTACCCTGGCTCAATTGCAAGCAATTGATTTGTTGGTCAAAGGAGTCTCATGGAAATCCCTAAACAACCGAGTTTATTTGCAAGCCCATATGCTTCTCTCCATGAACTGATTGCCAAGCTCCATTGCTTAAGAGAACAAACACACAATCAGCTCATTGAATTTGAATTTGACAAGATTGAGCTGGTGCCAGTGGAAAATCTTCAACCACTACAATCTATTTTCTTTGGTAAGAAAAAGTACTCTAAAGTACTCTTTGGGCTATTAAAAAGAAGAAAGAAAAGAAAAAAGAAAGAAATGGTGACATCAATCTAATTACAAAAGCCTTATCTACAATATATCCTGCTTGTATTGTAAAATACATTAGGTAAATTGTGACATAAACCTTAATGGAACACCCAACCAATACCTAACAAAGCATGGATGACCAATAACCAGAGAGTAGATTTTCTAGAGACCTAGGGTAAAAGCAAATACTACTTGTCTAAAAAATAAAAAAATAAATTAAAAATGACTCCTAATGATATTTTGCTGTACTCATAGTTTATTCAGTCATCTTCAGACAAACATCCTTCTGCAGCATATAGAAACAAATGAAGAGAATCACAGATACATATTACACATATAGAAAGAACTTGGAACACAAAGATCTAAATAGGATGTCACCATGAAATACCTCCCTCAGAACTCAGGGAAGCCCACAGAAGAAAATGCTTGCTGAATGAAGGAATATCTAAATCAGTGTGCACAAAGCCCAAATGAACTCACAGAGACATGAGCAGCATGCATGGGTCATACAAATACATACATACATTTACCTGTCTATTTTTCTGCCAATATCAGGCTGTTTTCAGGACTATAGCTCTATAGTAGATCTTGAAGTCAGAGATGGTGATACCTCCTAAAGTTCCTTTATTAAATAGAGTTGTTTTGGCTATCCTGCGTATTTTATCTTTCCAAATAAAGTTGATTATTATCCTTTCAAGGTCAGTGAAGAACACCTATGACCACTTATGCTGGAGAGGGAAACACTATTAAACTGCTGGGGGGAGTGCAAACTTGTACAGCCATAAACTGCTGGTGGGAATGTAAACTTGTACAGCCATTTTTGAGATCAGTATGGTGGTTCCTCGGGAAAATGGGAATCAGTCTACTACAGGATCCAGTAATCCAACTCTTAGGCATGCACGCAAATGATCCACATCCATGTAACAAAGACATCTGTTAAAATATGTTTGTACCAACATTATTTGTAATAGCAAGAACCTGGAAGCAACCTAGATGCCCCTCAACTGAAGAATGGATAAAGAAGGTGTGGCACATTTACATAATGAAATACTACTCTGGGGGGGGAATGGAATCTTGAATGTCACAAGAAAATAGATGGAACTTGAAGAAACCATCTGAGTAAGGTAACCTAGTCCCAAAAATGAGGGACATCATATGTACTCACTCATATATGAATTAAACATAGAACAAAGGATCACCAGTCTATAATTCACACCACCAGAGAACCTAGGATACAAGGAGGAACTTAAGAGATTCATACAAGGTCCCTTACAGAAGGGAAAAGGAAAAAGATCTCCTGAGCATATTGGGAGTGGGGGTGTCAGTGAGTCTAGAGGGGGCTAGGAAAAAGAGAAGGGGAGGAGAGGAAAGCACATGGGACTAGGAAGATTGAGTCAGGGGAGGATTAGATGAGAAAGAGAGAGAGAGAGAAAGACAGAGACAGAGACAGATACAGATACAGAGAGAGAGAGAGAGACAGAGAGAGACAGAGACAGAGACAGAGAGAGAGAGAGAGAGAGAGAGAGAGAGAGAGAGAGAGCATAAAAGAGGAAACCATTATAGGTTTCAAGAGAGAACTGACTCGAGAGAAATATATAGTGACCTATAAGACTGACCCCAACTAACATTCCCCATGGAGGGATACTCCCTTATTTTAGATGCAGGAGGGAGGGCCTTGTCCCTACTCCAAATGAGTTGACAGATTTTGTTGACCTCTTTTGGATGGCATCACCCTCCCTGTCGAGTTGGGGAGGGGAATGGGAGGGGAAGGTGGTAGGGGAGGGAGATAAGGAGGGAGATAGGGAGAGGGAACAAGGATTGATATATAAAAAATTAAAAATAAAATCTTAAAGGACTCCCCAAAATTATAACAAATATTTGAAAATCAAATGCTAATAATGAAGACTGAATGTTCTATCAAGAAATTCTTCAAATGAATTCCAGACAAATTATGTACCGCACCTATCCTCAACCAGCAAGGAAGACGCGACTCCGGGAAGATCTTCTTCATGCAGTTTTAATCATGATCCTTGAACATGCTTCTTCTGACCCGCGGCGCCCTGGGGAACCCTTGTACAGGCTTAAATCCCCTTGCTCTAACCAACCCCAGTGAGCTACATGGACCCTGCAGATAGGCTACTCTAATGCAGAAGCAGACAGGCTGAACAGACTTAACCAAATAAGGGCTTGTTTAAGCCAGAGAGGGCTCACCCTCGGGGAGGTGGAAGGCTAAAGCCAGCACTATGTTTAAGGTGCAGCATTTCGCAGCTCTCTACAAAATTATAGACATGTGATAGAAGAATAAGCATCTGAAGATGAAATGAAAGTTGTGAGACCACTTTTGACTCATTATCAGTTCAGATTTATTTCTCCAAATCACCATATCATGAGTCTTTGATTCCAAACCATTTTTTTGTGGTACTTATTGCTATTTGGTTCTAAAGTACTCAGGATTCTGCATCATGGGTCTTCTCTCATGCTCCTGCCTATTTGTAAACATTCATCTGTGTTTAGATTTGTGTCTAGCTTTGACTCCCCACTTCTGATAATTATCGCTGATACTTTTCTGCTCATCAACTACATGCGAATAACGGCTGACACCCCAATGACAGCTTAAGGCTGCAATCTGAATCAGGTCATCTGCCAATGAGAAATGGCCTTTTATAACTTCAATACCACATATATTTCCAAGATGATTCTAAGGGTTTAGCTGAGGCTAAGGAACTGTAAGTGCTTGGGGAATGTGTGGGTATTGCTGGAGTTTTATTGCTTGTTAGGAGGTATTTTGTGTCTTATCGTCAGTAGGCAGTCCAGAGGTCAGGCTTAAACAACAATGGCAAAACCATATTTTGTTAATGTTCTTCCATCACTTCCTCCTTCAGCTGGAAATGATACCCTTTACAGCAGTTGTTTGTTCTGTTAGTGCCCACTGCTACCTCCCAAGGCTATAGAGTAAGGAAGGGCAACCAGGTCAAAATTGTTTTTGGTACCTTTTTAATCAGATACTTATTGCTGTCTTCCTTCTTTCTTTTCCCCACAGAGAATCTATTTTAAACCCTTGAGATTTTGAAAAGAAAATCTAATTTTGTCTCATTCCTCAGGACAATAGTTCCCTGGCCTGTCCCTATCCTTTCTAGGGAAAGCTACCTTGAGCCATTCTGAAGACTCTCCTTTTTCTATTCTAGAGAAAATAGTTTACAATGAGTTCTATAGTGACATACTGTTTACAATCTTTAAAAGCCACCAGATATCAAACAGCAAAGCAGCCAAACAGATCTCTGATTCCAAGGTCACAGGCTGCTCAAGAGTGAATCAGACCTCACAACTTTACTTCAAGGATATGATAGGTAGAAAAGGCAGAGGTATTTATTCTGAGATTAATCTCTAGCCAGATGGATGAGAGCAATGCAGTCTGAGTGAATTTAAGGAGCAGTGAAGACAAGAGTAGTTTGAGAATTACTCCTTTGGTCTGAGCTGAAATAGAAGTAAGGACTAGTGACTGGCTTTTTGTTTCTCTGATCTTCAGCTTGAAGTTTAAACCAAAATATCAGTCTCTTGGACTTTTATTTGTTGTGCCACATTTGGTGCCCAATGTTGAGGTACAAATTCACAAAAACGTTTATTTGAGGCCACTGGTCCAGGACCAAACCTCAGCTACTGGCAGGATGCCTTTTTCAGTCCTTCCTGCCTTATTCCCTGCCTGACCAGATAAGTGCTCTTTTGTTTTTTGCTCAAAACTTAGTGCATGTATGGGACTTTTTCATCTGTAGCTTTACTAGTCTTCACTAGACACCCAAACTTGGGAGGCCTGTAGGTTTTTGTTATAATGCCTCCTCTTGGGATAAATCTCTCAGCTCATCCATACTTTTACTGTATTCTAGTTCTATTACTCTCAAATCATTCCCCTACAGACATTTTAATGAAGATCTTTTTACCCCATAAACAAACTTATGTGAATAAGATATCCCAGGTGATTCTAAATGAAAATTGACATTTCATCAATTAGCAGAAACAGATCTAGAAAAAATTATAGTACCTTTTACTAATGGTGAAATTGAACCCCGGTAAATAATTTTTAGTACTTATTTGGAAGAGGTTAACAACAATTGTCCCAAATCAAGAGAATTCAGCTCATAAAAAGAACTAATTGTATCCTTCCTCGCTTTGTACAAGAAATACCAATAATTGGAGCCACTACATTCTATACTGATGCAAATTATTCAGAAAAGGCATTTTACAAATCAGACTATTTTAATAAGGTAAATCGAAGTCCTTATAATTCTGTCCAAAAGTGATAATTATATGCTATTTTCTTCATAAATATCTTCTCAACATAGTCACGGATTCACAATATGCAGAAAGATATGTTTTGCAAATTGAAATCACTGAATTTATACCATATGACACATAATTGACTTTATTATTCATTCAGTTATAGGAAATAATCAAGAAGAGATATTATCCCATATACATAGCACACATTTGATCCAATTACAGGTCTATCAGGCCCCCTAGGACAACGTAATGATGAGATTGCTAAACTATTGATAGAAAATTGCTAAATGTCTCAGAATTTCATTTCAAAAAAGAAAATCTTGGCAATAGCAAGGGTTTGAAAAAAGACTTTTCTATCACATAGCCACAAGATAAGGAGATGTCTTACTTGTTCTTTATAATACCAAACTCCACCACCTGCAGGAAACAACCCAAAGAGTATTCAAAGGAATGAAATTTAGCAGATGTATGTGTTCCATGTTGTAAAATTTTGAAAAATACTGTGTTTACCACACCATTGATAAATATTCAGGTTGTCAATGGAAAACATGAGTTTGTAAATGATGATGTGGTAATTTGCTAGAAGTCATGGCCATTATGGGTATACCTGCCCAAATAAAGATAGAAAATGATCCAGAATATGTCTCTAAGAAAAATGACACAGTTCATTGTGTACCATAATATAAAGCATATTACATGTCTACTTACAAACCTACATGACAGGCAATTATAGAAACATCAAACTGAAGAACTCTCAAGCTGAACTCTAAAGTAAATGTTAAATAACAGAAAGGGATAACAAAGAACTATCAAAGCAGATTGGGTATTGCTTTATTAACTTTTGATTGTCTGAATGTTAGTAAGGAAGAAACAATAACTGTGGAACAACATTAGATAATAGAAAAACATGCAGAAGTTAATCAGCTAGTATTAAGATGTCTTGACCTCAGAATAGAAACCAAGATATGTGTTATGTTGGGCAAGAGGTTTTGCTTTTATTTTCTATGTGAAGAAAAACTATGAATACCATCAAAATTGATTAAAAAAATTAGATTTTAACAAGAAATCTCCTAATTAAAAGATATGATAGGTCATCAAACAGCATGGCCATTTAATCTAAACTAACCTATAAACCTAACAAATATTTTTAATTTGATCAGCTATAAGTTGCCAAAGGAGAACCTCCCCAAAATTTGGAATTGAGGAAGGCTTTAGTTTTCCCTTGTGAGGAGAATAAATGTATTCAGATAAGGAATCCAAAGAACACTGACCAAATCTGACATCTGAAAAATAAAAAGACAAATCATAAGGAAAAATTTGTTTTAATGAAGGGGGTAAATTGGCCTATCATATTTCCAACAGGGTAAAATTTTGTATATCTTCCCACATGTTTTTTTCTGTTTTTCTCTACAGACATATTGCAAATGATTCTTTTGTAGTCCTAGTGCTATTAAAGGTTATCGCTGGCTTTGGACTTCGAGTTTGGCTCTCTACTTCTCTAGACCTAACTATGCTTTTAAAAAAAACAAACAAACAAAAAACCCTCTGTCTCATGTCAGAAGAGCCACATGATAAAAAACAGAAAAAAAATTAAATATTTAAGGGCTGTTATATGGCTAATAATCTCTTAAATCTCTGATTTTATATAGATTATTTACCAGGTTTATGTTTAAAAGAATAAGAAAATACCAATATAGCATAAAAGAGAAGACTATTGAATCTACTCTGAAAATTATATATATATATATATATATGTATATATATATATGTACATATATATATATATACATATATTTATATATTTAAAATAAGGTGAAAAGGTAGATTATTGAATCTATGTTTAAAATCACCTACCAATTTTAAATGTTTTACATTGGATTAGAATTTTCTATATTGTGTACAAATATTATACGTTGATACAAATTTGAAATTAGTTGGGTAAAATATACTGTATGGATGTTTATGATATTGTTCAAGTTGTTGTATACCTATACAGATCATTTATGAATGTACTGCAAATTTTGATTTGGTGAAAGTTATTATTATGAACTGTGTAAGATAATAAGTAAATGTAGATTAGTCAGCTATTACAATTAAATATGTAGTCATTTAGACATCGTGTCAAGGTCAAACATATATATTTTAAAAATTCAGGTAGTCTTCCAACACTTCTGATATCAGCATTACCTTGCATTAAAATGTTTTAATACCACAGGTTTTTTTTTTCATGACAATGAGGCATGTCTGCTTCGGGCACCACCAGTCTTCAAAGAAGATGATGGGCATTGAAGAAAGTCCACATGAAATTTACTTTCTTTGTGTCTAAAGTAACCACTGGGCAAGAAAGTGCCCTTGCCTCTACTGCTGACATTATGCTGTACAAATTGGATAAACAAAACACAAAAGAGAATACCTGCAGAACCTTGCCAAGACAAGGTGGGATAGCCATAAGCAAATCTTGCATCACAGAAAAATATGTCAGAGATGGTAGTCCTATAGTCTGAAGGTTGATGCCCCAATATTTCAGAAAAAAAAATTGGGTGACTGTCCAGGCAGCCAGCTAAATTTATCATTTCTCACATTATTTTGGAAGTTACTTGCTCACACTTCTGTCTTACTAAGTTAATCATATTTTTTTCTTGGGTCTCAGAGGGAATTAAAGAATATGTAGATATAGTTATAGTTTTCATTGCTTACTGTACTCAGAAAAGAAAATCATTGAAGATATGTAAAATGTAAATGGTATGATATACATTAAAAGACATTTTGACTTCCTCTAACTCCCTTTCCCTTCCCCATATGATCCTAATTTCCTTGGAGATCTTTTCCCTTTCCCATTCTCCAGGGAACCCTGTATGTAAGGGTCATTTTGTTTCCTAGCTTTTCTGGTGTTATAGATTGTATGCTCTATGTCTAAAATCTATATATAAGTGAGGATTTTACAGTGTTTGCCTTTGTGTGACTGGGTTACCTCACTGAGGATGGTTTCTTCTAGTTCCACCTATTTTTCTGAAAATTGCAAGATTCTATTGTGTTTTCCCCTGAGTAGTACTCCATTGTGTAAATATACATTTTCTACATCCATTCATCAGTTGGGGGAAAATTAGGTTGTTTCCAGGTTCTGACTATTACAAATAATGCTACTATAAACAGAGTTGAATACATGTCCTTTTTGTATGAATGTGCCTCTTTTGGGTATATGCCTAAGAGTGGAATTACTGGCTCTTGAGGTAGACTGATTCCCATTTTCCTGAGAGGACAGCATACTGACTTCCAATGAGGCTGTGTGAGTTTGCACTACCACCAACAGTGGAGGAGTTTACCCCTTTCTCCACTTCCTCTCCATCATAAACTGTCTTTGGTGTTTTGGTTTTAGCCATTCTGATAGGAGTAAGACTTTATCTCAGAGTTGTTTTAATTCACATTTCCCTGATGGTAAGGATGTTGAGTAGTCTCTTAATTGTTGTTCAGCCATTTTTGATTCTTCAATAGAGGATTCTCTATTTAGTTCTGTACCACGCTTTTTAATTTTATCATTTGGTGTTTGATAACTAGTTTCTTGTATTCTTTGTATATTTTAGAAATCATCCCTGTGTCTGATGTGGGGTTGGTGAATATTTTTTCACATTCTGTTGGCTGCCATTTTAGGTGAGCATGTTGGATCAGGAAGATTGAGTCAGAGAAAGAATAGAGGAAAGCAAGAAAAGAGATAACATAATAGAAGGAGTCATTATAGGTTTTAGTAGAAATATGGCACTAGGGAAATATCCTGAGATATACAGGGATGACCCCAACTAAAAATCTAAGCAATAGTGGAGAGGCTACCTTAAATGCCTTTCTCTGAAAATGATATTGATGACTACTTTATATCCCATGCTAAAGCCTTCATCTAGTAGCTCATGGAAACAGAAGCAGACACCCACAGGTAAACACTGACTCAAACTCTTGGAATCCAGTTGTAGATAGGAGGTGGGGTTGATGAGCAAAGTGGTCAAATCCAGGCTGCAGAAACCCACAGAAATTGCTGACATGAGCTTATGGAACCAACCCAGGTTCCATGAATGTGGTGTTAATTGGGGGGACTGGGCAGTCTATTGGGGCTCTGGTAGTGGATCAGTATTTATCCCTACTACACAAATGGACTTTGTGAATATATTTTACACAGAAGAATTCTCCTTCAGCCTAGACACATGGGGGAGGGCCTGGCCCTCCTGCAAATGATATGACAGACTTTGAAGACTTCTCATGGAAGGTCTTACCGTACCTAGGGAGCAGAAAGGGGATGGAATGGGCGGTTGGTGGAGGAAACAGAGAAGGACAGGAGGGTGTGGGAAACAGGGATTGATATGTAAAACAAAGTTGTTTCAAATATATATATATATATATATATATATATATATATATATACACACACACACACATACACACACACACACACCCACACACACACACACACGCACACACACACACAGAATTGACAATGCAAAGAATCCTTGTCACCAAGAGACTTCTTCTAATTTGGGTGAGTGAAAATTCCTGGCTCTAGTTACTGGATGAGGACTCAACTCTACCTGATTTGTGGATTTCAATATTTTTTTGAGAATTTGAGTGAGCCACACCTAGATATCAGAATTCTGAAACAATGAATGTATGGTGCACTCAGATACTGGACTGAATTTTTGTACAGTATAGTACTTCAAAAATTCAATTTAAAATATTTTTTCCATTCACTATATGGCATCTGTAGGCCCAAGAGTTTGGTGGACTTTTCCTGTCTCTTGTCTCTGGCTTTTGAGTTGACTGTATCATCAAGGGAAAGCTCTGAGCATATTCATATTTCATGTCCTTATTACTGTCACATGTTCTACTGGAAATGACCTACATTCCAACTTTTTCTTGTAAGCATTTTGAAAGACAAAATATAGAGAACTTCCCTATTCTTTCCCTGAAATCAAGTAGCCTGCAATTCTCTCTCTAGATTAAATAAATTTCATTCTTATGTTGTGTTCTGAAAACATTTTTCCTGCATAGAATCCTAAAGTACTGACCATATATTATCAGAGTTCATTTTAGTGTGTTTCCCCCCTCTTGTTTTATGTACTGTCTTAGAATAGGCACTGTGACTACTGTTCTTACATTTCTAGAATCTGATATAGCAGTTTGAAATACATATGACATTCTGTAAATGCTTTTAAAATTGAATTAAAATATTTTATCTTCCAAAAGGTAGAATATTTTAGTGTTTGGAACATGATAGGTACAATAATTTTTAAATGAATATTCTGCATATGATCACTGGCATTCCTAACATAAGCTGGCAAGGAATCATGATAAATTAGAAACTATTTTAATTAGGCAGAGGTAATTAGGACTACAAGAAATTACCTAATCGCTTTTTATAACATTAAAGGCTAGCATTTCCATTTTATAATTACATGATGCTTACATAATACTTGAATAAATACATATAATCATAGCATTAGAATACACAGGGAAAGAACTTATTAAGAATCTGGTAAAGGAATTTGCATAATAATATTTCTTAAAAGAAGTATGTGTTTCAAAATTCAAACTAAAGAAATGAAACTCTCATTTCCAATTAGGCAAACAACTCAGGTATTCAAGAGATTACATGCCTTGGGGTTACTAACAGAGAGCCCTTAGAATGGTGTACAACATAATAGTGTAGTACACAAAAAAGAATGCAAGTAAAAATGTAAGGACCAGAATGAAATCACAGTACTGTATTGAAATGTGATACCTAATATTAAAAATCATGGAAAAGAGCAAAGGTTAATGTACTTGAAACATAGGTGCTGGCTTCTCCAGTATATAAAGTCTTTCATTGTGACTAGAATACAAGGATGGCATCATCAATAGCTATCTTGAGTTTCTAATGTGATCTTAACACAAAAATTAAAATTATTTACAAATAAAGTGAGAGACATTAGGGACTCTCTAAAATTTAAGTCCATGCACTCCTCTTGAATTCTTTGGAACTTAATTCTCTCCACTGTAACATTATATACATACTCTCCAATATAACAACATAGACACAACCTTATATATGATGATCAAGTCAAAGTAGTTGTACATACAAATTAAACAGAAATTATGTTAAAATTCATATGAAGATTCTAAAGTTAGGAATGTCTTACATCTTCCAAGGATGATATATTTACAATGAAGATGGTGATGTATTTCACCTGAAGGAGTGTTCATGTAGCAAGTACAAGGCCCTGGCTTTGATACCTTGAAGGATTTAAACTGGGTTTATAGGCACATTTTTGTAAGCATTTTATGAGGAATGTAAATGCAGGAGGAACAGTAATTCGAGTCACACTAGGATGCATAATGACTTTAAGACTGGATGAAACCCCATTTCAAGCAATTGGAATGAAAGGAGAAGTCGGGGAGAAAAGGAAAAGATAATTTGCTTTGTGATTTTAATGGATAGTGAATTATTATTTTCAGTATAAATTAACCTAACACTTTGGTGGTCAGGAGGTACTTCAGAGTTATTAATTCTCTCTCATTTCATCATGTATTCCATTTTTGGAAGCAACTGAACTGAAACCAAATGCCTGGCCTGATACTCAAAGTGATCTTGTACACCCAATTCTCCTGAACCTTAGTGGTTCTACTACCTCCACTTTTTATTTGTCTGAGAAATGGAGTCTGAAAAATGCTCTTATTTGACATTTTTCTCCCCGAGCATGTGAAGGTGCTTGTAAAACTCTAAACAGAATTTTAATGCTATCAATTTCACAGCTTTAGTAACTGACTGTAAAGAGTAATTGTCTCAGGTCTTATCTTTCTCAGGTCTGTATCTTCCCACTGAACTTGTGATATTTTATAAAAGGCATACACTATAACAAACAACAAAGAGTCTCAGAATGCAGCACAATTTGACAGTGGAGTACAATTCTCCCTTGAACTTGAGAACAAGTCATGGGAATTCTGTGAGAGCCCTGAAGTCTTGGGTTAATATCAAAAACAACAAAACAACTGCACAGGTGTCATTATTCTTTATTATTTTATTTTTTAAAGAAGCAGAGGTAGAAAGGATAACTTTCAATTTTCTTCAAGTTCCTATTAAAAAAATCACAGACCCCAAGTTGTATTTGTTAATCTATTTAGTTATTTTTAAACAGGAAATGGAATATATCAGTTAGCATCCCCCCAAAATATATGTTATTAATGTTGCCATTGGTGAACTATTATGTTTGAAATGTAGCATTATTTGTCAAATTTCATCTAATTAAGTCACACAACTATGTTCAGACTACTTTTTGTCATGGCAGTCTCTTATACTGTAACCCACACTGGCCTGGCACTCATCATATGGTCTTGAAATTAGGATAACACTCTGCTTTATACCAAGAAGTATAAACAGATTAAAGTAAACCATGACACTAAGTATAATGAAAGGAATTGTAACCCAACCTAGCTATGATGCTAACTTGTAAAAAGAAATTAAAAAATAGTGAAATGAATCTAAAGCAAACTTTAGGGTTGAATGTTGTTGTTCACACCTTCAATTACAGAACTCAGAAGGTATCTCTTGGATATCGGTTAATAAAAAATGTTTGCAGTTCTCCTTGTTCTCTGGTCAGTTTGGTTCAGTTACAGTCAGGGACTTAATCCCTTGTAAACTCTTGATGTTGTCTGTAAAGATCCTTCATTTATTCTCCATGTAATTCTTTCTATACTGTTCAATAATGACAAGGCAAAGCCTTTTGTTGGGTACAGACACACAGAGACATTTGCAGACAGTCACAGACACAGGGGAAGATTAAAAAGTCAGACTTTAAGAAGACACAAATTCTACACAGAAGATTTCTCCTTCAGCCTAGACACATGGGGGAGGGCCTGGCCCTCCTGCAAATGATATGACAGACTTTGAAGACTTCTCAGGGAAGGTCTTACCCTACCTAGAGAGCAGAAAGGGGATGGAATGGGCGGTCGGTGGAGGAAACAGGGAAGGACAGGAGGGTGTGGGAAACAGGGATTGATATGTAAAACAAAGTTGTTTCAAATTTAAATATATATATAGACTAATACAACAGAAGGCAGACATGGAAGTCTCAGAGAGCATGGATTAAAAAATTCAAATATGCACTGGCTCATAGTAAAAGGATTCCAAGGGGACTTGTTTTTACTTCTTTCATTAATGCATTACTGGGGACTTTTAGTTATTCATGGATATATTTAAACCACTAACATAACTGTATTTATATAATTCTGAAATATTGTTTTGATTATTTATATTTCAATACTGTCAAGAAAGACAAGGTTTAAAACCTCTTAGTTTAGGACTTCTTATGAGTCTGTGAGAGAGAGAATAATCTTTTAAAAGCCTGTAAAGCCTGTAACACTTCTCCCTACTTAATAAAACAGCAGCTGCTACTTCTGTGGGCTTCAGTTTATGGTTGAATAAAAATTAAATACATAATACCCTGAAGAAAAATTTTCAATTACATATAATGAATAAACCATGATAATAGAATGAACTACCAGCATACCACACCAAATATGCACAGAATAATTGACACTATATTTTCTTCATCTACATTTTAAGACTGAGCTCAAATGTCTGCGATATAGAAGTGGGAAAAGTGGAACATTTTAAGATGCCAGCTTCTACTTATCTGACAAATGACCTATTCATTTAAATACCCCTGAAAAATTATCCCTAACATTGCCAGAAGGTGATTGATTCTACTTGTTTTATTTTTCTGTTTTTCTTTTTTCTTTATATATGTGACATATTACCACATAAGAAAAAAATATAGTTATATTAATATAACTATATTATAACCCTCAATATAGTTATATTTAATTAATACAAATCAGAAACCCTTAATAGCTATGTATTGCATGTAATCATGAGGTATTTTTTTTTTTAGTTCTGCAGCTATAAATAATGTTTTGGCTATATATCACTATGGCTTGAAAGAACTTACATTGCTTTTTCCTAAGTGACTGGTCCTCTTCATTGCAGTAATATTTTTAAGCAAACATTGTAATTAATCAACCGAACTGTTTTTTCAAGGAGATCATTTTCACATCACATTTGTCAGTCTCATAGTTTTCTCTTCCAGTCAGTGTATTCTTCCGTATTTTGACTAGTGTACTCAATATTTTCTCCATTAGTGACCAATGAGAAAAAATAGGAATTTATAAAAGACAGTGGATTACTCTCTTAATTTTGATTTTATGCACACAAACACACTCCCACACATACTGTTAACCACTTCTGTTGTAACTACAATTTATATTCTTAATACTGTGTGCTGTTTGAGTAGACTTGTCTACTTCTTTTTGACACTGACACATGAGTGCTTTTACTGTTTGACATGCTAAACAGCAGTCTGCTTTTTTGTGTCATCAGTGCATAAGAAAATCATCACCTCTTAAGCATCCCTTCCATACCAACTGCTTATGAGAAGTACCCATATGTGGCCAAGTAAAGTTTCAGGTATACAGGTTCCTTCTTCAGTATCCCTGGTGTTCCCTGCCATGTGAGTTCAGGATACAAGTTGACCTTCTCTATCTATGAGCTGCACTGGGAATGCAGCTATAACATTTTTTTTTCAAATTTATAAACTCTGTTTGGAAAATATTACTGTTTAAAAATCATAGCTAAAAAGTAAATAAAAATTGTGATATTATTAATTTCAGGATTACTTAAATTTTTAGGCAGAGTATATTATGTATCTAATATGCTACTGTAAGCAGAAATCACCAAGAGGATTCAGTTACATTGAATGTTAATCAGGCAATTGTACTGTGGATCCACTGTGGATTCAGTGTAAGAAAACCCAGCTTTTCAACTTTGAGTGACAGCTACTATTGTGGCTGTTTTCATTGGACATATGGGTGATTAGAATAGTAGTTATTATAAGGAAGTAACAGTATGAAAAATGAAAATCGTTTTGATGGCCACATGTACCTAGCACATTCGCATTCATGATATTTGAATTATATTGATAATAGTCTGTATGCCCATAAAATTATATTTTCTAATGTAAGTTATTGCTATGATTTTCACAAATCTGTACTTTGTATTATTTAAAAAGATGTAGTTACCAATTGTCCAGTCTTCTTAACTACATACCAAAGCCACTCTGCATGCTTGGCACACTATCTTCAAGATTCTGATAATTAGTTGATATTTGAATTTATACTACATGTCTGCTTGACCTTTACCAGAAAAGCATTTCAGATTTGGAACAGTGCAGTTTGTTAAGTCCCATTTTTTGCTTATTTAATATTTCAGAAGCATATTGCTTCCTGCAAATTGGAAATCTTACTTTTAAAAAGAAATACAAAGGATTCAAGGTCACCTCAGGGGCACTAAAATATCTGACAATTTACTGTGAGCAATTGGAAATACTTAGGGTTCCCACTGCTGGATATATGACCTTTGCATTAGCTTAAATTTTTGCAATTATTTTTCTAATTTCATCACATATAAATGGAATATCTTTATGGCCAATATCATGATTTGTCACAAAAGGTAAATGTTAATTTTAAAGTACACTAAGCAAGTATCCTTGCATAAACACCAAAGCCTTACTTGTTTTAAATGTTACAGTTCATCATGATGGGCATTCAAGGCAGGAACTCAAGCGGAAACCACAGAGATGTGCTTCTTACTGTCTTGCTCTCCTGATCCTGACTTGTTCAATTTGCTTTCTTATACAATTCAGGACCACCTATTAAGGGTGGTACATCTACAGAGGGTTGGGTTCACCCACATCAAACATCAACCAGGGAAATACTCCACAAATACACCCTCAGGCCAACCTAATAGAGTCAATCCCACAGCGGAGGTACTCTCCTACTAAGTGATTGTAAGTGATTGCAGTTTTTAACAATTTGACATAAAAAACAACCTTCACAGAACATCACACTTGAATTACTTAATACATGTAAACAATTAAAATGGAACATATAAAGTCTTCACATTGAAGGACACAAGTCCATAGAGGATTCATTTGAAAAGAGGAAAATAATAGATACCGAGGAAATGGATCGTTGTACAAGCAAATTTACCTCTCAACCTTGGGCACCTAAGTGTGCAGGCCAAGCACCTATGTAAAAAGGTATGTGTGGCCACATGTACCTGTAATCCTAGCACTGTGATTACCAAGGAATCTGAAGATGTTTACTGATAATGCAGGCTAGCTAGAAAAGGGTGAGCTGCTGATTCAGTAAGGGACTGTCTCAAGAGGGAGTAGTGGACCTCAACCTTTTCCACATGTGCTACCCACCAGCACTCAAACACTGCCCCTTCACTCACACACACACACACACACACACACACACACACACACACACAACACACACACACACACACACACACACACACTCATGTAAGCACAAGCACTTAAATATGCACCTTTGTACTCACATAAACACATACAAACACACATGAAAGAATGCAAGAAATGAACAGCCATGTACTTGGGATTATTAACATGTCAGATGGCAAGCTTTTTTGAATAAATATTTTGTTCTTTTATTTATATATTAGTCCCACTTGTTAATTACTAAGCATGGAAAAACATTCATAGCTTTCATAGTTTACTGTAGAAAAATAAGCCCTTAATATCTTCTTAACTATGTCTCCAACATGCTACTTATGGAAGGCCTTGCTGTGCCCATGCGACCAGAATACTAGATGGCAGAGGGTTTCAGGATTGAAGCACTTAACAGACCACCACAAGAAGTGAAGAAGCCATTTATTACAGAGAGTAATGGGCTTATATACCCAAGCCAGGGGATGGGCTAATCATAGGAGGAAATAATGCACCACCCACACCTGGGGTCAAGGTACAGGCACTGCGCACTTTAAAGTTCTGAAAACAAAGTTGTTTGCTCAACCTTGTGAGTAGGGAAGTTCTACAGCTGGGTGGGGAGGAAAAGAGATGCAAGGGACAAATACTTAAATTTCCCAACAGTGCCTCCCTTTTTGTTTTTTAAATGAAGCAATCCCTGCCTTAGGTCAGCTGGGGAACAAATACCTTACCCAACATGGGGAAATACTCTCATCATTCCCTGTCTTAAGGGGCATTGATCCTGCTAGGAGTTGCCTGTCATTGGTTATTGCTTCTCGAGCATCCGTAGCCATACTTAGTCTGGTTCAGGTTACACTGCCAAGGACATGAGTGCCTGTCAGGTGACACTTGGCCTGTCTATTGAACTGGTTGCAGAATCCAGATGCAGGCACTGATACTCAGGACCCCAAGTAGGAATAACATAATAGACTCCAACCAATGCTGTACACATTCCCCCACATGAGACATTAAATTTTGTTTCTAAAACCCCCTTTTCTGTCACTTTTCTCTGTAAACAATATTTGTGAATTTGAGAGTCGTTCTTTCCAAACTGCTTCCCGCTTGTAGGGGATGTTATCATGGGGATCCTAAGAAGGTGCAGAAATCCTAGCTGTAGTGGTCTGCAAGGTTGACTTGTTCCAGCTGTTCTGAATGTTGGATTGCCTGGAACACTGATTCAAGGGGTCTTGCTTGATCAAACCATTTTAGTCTGAAAGGAATCCATGCTTTCTATTTTCTGTGGAAACAAAAATAGAAATCGACTTCCCCAGTAAGCTGCCCTTAGACTTAAATTTTGAAGTCAAATCATTTTTAAAATATATAAATTGGGTTAATACAGCAGCATTTATTTTAACAGTGGTTGCTATTTCCTTATCTGGAGAAAGACCCTCACAACCATATCCCGTATGATTTTTTTTTAAGACAATGCTATAGATTATGGCAGAGTTCTTCAATTTCCTTTATTAAGTTTCCTCCTCGGAGTAGTCCTCTGACTGAGACTTGGAAGATGTTAACCATTTTGTATCATTCTCTTTACTGGGGATCTGACTAATTGTTACTTTTCCTATGTCTTTTTGTTTTGAGTTTACAGATCCTCTAGTTTCCTCCACTTGAACTTCTCTAAAAGCCTCCTTGGTTGTCTCTAATTGTTTTTTCACTTTAACTTTTTCTGTTAGTAAGACACCTTTGACTAACCTCCACAAGGAGAAGGTACTTAAAGCAATTCCCATATTGTTGTACATACCTTGTTTACCCCAATACACTCCTTCAGGCAACATTGCAATCCTGTCCATGATTCCTCAATTTCCTAATCTTGGTGTGTCTTTCACTTGCTGCACTTGTGCAGCCAGAGTACTGAGCTGGCAAAGGGTGTCGTGATTGAAGCACTTAACTGACCACCATGAGAATTGAAGAAGAATCTGCTGTTTATTACAGAGAGTAAAGGGCTTATATACCCAAGCCAGGGGATGGGCTAAGCATAGAAGAAAATCATGTACCACCCACACATGGGGTCAAGGTATGGGCCCTGTGTACTGCAAAATTCTGTAAACAACCTTGTTTGCTCAACCTTGAGAGTAGGGAAGTTCTACAGCTGTGTGGGGATGAAGAGAGCTGTAAGGGAAAAATACTTAAATTTCCAAACAAGGCATCCTGGTATCTGTGGCCTGTACTGTTGCCTAAGGTCATGTTGATGTTTATGGTTCAGGAGGCCCTGTTGATATCTGTTGTCCCTTTTGCCACTAGAGGTCATGTTGGTATCTATGTGCTATACTGAACTCTGAGACCATGTTGATATTTGTGGTCTATTGAATACCTGTGGGACAAGTGGATGTCTGTGGCCTGGGATGCCACCTGAAGTTATGCTGATCCAGGCTGTCTCCAAAACAATGTCAATGTCAATGATCCATGTTCAGTTCAGACCATGTTGAAATCTATGGTCCTATTTCATCCGGGGGGGGGCATATTGATGCTCATGACCCATATTAGCACCAAACACCATGTGTATGTCCACATTCTGCATTTCTGTCCAAGCCCATGGTCCATGCTTCAACTGCGTTGAACTGCGTTGATGTCTGTGGTCTCTGCTGCCACTCTCCAGTGGATGCATGTGGTCTATGGCATTACCTTAGACCATATGAAAGTCCATAATTTTTGCTGCTGATGACTGTAAAGAGAACAAGGAAGTTTCTTTTGCTGTGGTATCAATGACTTCAGACTCAGGTTGAGAATGAGAAACATAGAAGGTTACAGTGACAACCTCTCACACCAATCATTCCACAACCTCTCACACCAATCATTCCTTCTGGATAGAAACCATCTAGACAGGAAGCAATTCAAGAGAACTCTTCAAATTGTGATAAAGATGCTAAAGTGTAGCTCTTCATAGTTTATGACCTCTTTTTGGAATAGAGGTAGGGAAAAGATGTTCTCTTTAAGAGGCTGACCACTAGGAGCTTGATCATGTTCCAGTGAGTATATAGGCAACACAAATTTTACTTAGTATAACATTATTATTCTTGTTTTTGGATGGCAGGAATCAGAAGAGTAAGAGTGGGTAAGTAAAGGACTGTGAAGTGAATGTATTATGGGTGTATTATGTGAAATTTCCAAATAATCACTAAAAATAATTTGAAAACAGATTAAAAACAAATTAAAATAAATGCTTAAAAATATTAAAGCATGGACAATCAAGTTTGATTATTCCCGTGTTTCAGTGTGCACATAACTCACAGATACTTTACCATTTGGTACATATAAAGAATAGCAAGTCTCTACTTAATTCCTAATATAAAATAAAATATGCTACTTTTTCATATCTCTTGAGGGAATATTTCAGGCTCACTGAAGAACTGCAAGATAAAAGAAGCAGACAAATGTTTTTGTAGATTTTTTCAAAGGAAAATTTATTTTTTAAAGTCTAACAGTTTTCTTTTTTCTGAGTTTATGTGAATTGCATTCATTTTCTGTATCAGAGGCCTATCCTGCTCCTGCATTGAGCTTAGCATTTTACTTGCAGCATTTTATATTTTCCTTTAATCTTTTTGCTTGTTAAGCTAGGTTTTCTATGCATTGTTAGACCTAAGACTCTTTTTCAGACTTTATAAAAATCAAGTGTGAGTTCAATGGCATGAGTGGAGATGTGAGGAGATTCAAGAAAGGAGGGAAGGGAAGGCCATGTTAACAAGAAAAAGAATGCATTTGCAGCATGAATGCTCACTGGCAATTAACACATAGACCCTGCCTGGTCAGACACTGTCCCTCTGGCTGAGGAATACAAAAAGAGACCTATAAACTACATCTGAATTTCTTTTTCATGAATATGTTTTATATAAAATCTTAGTTATTGAGAAAACTCCATTTAAAGATATGAAGTCTGCTGTAAATGTAATGACTTTGACCCAATATTTTTAAATCATTATAAATAAGTATAATGACCTCTAGAAAATCTGCATGTGGGGTACACTTTCATAAATCATTTGGAGAAGTTCATGTCTCAAAAAAAAAACTAGTGTGGACTCTTAAGTAGACATTAGTGTTCTGCATTCAGTTGGCATATTTATTTTTTAGCTTCTCTCTTTGAATATATATCTAGTTATTTTAATGAATGGATTTAATGCGCCCTTCTCATTTGTTTGTTCATTTAATTGAACAATATGTATTTTTAGATTTGCTTTGTTTGTGTAATGCAATCAGTAACCTGCCAGCCCTTCCTATTTTATGAAGTTCTCATAAGTACGTGTGATTATATCATCTCTCTGACTTCCTTTTCAGAATGTGCTAATTTAATTATTAATTAAAAATAAGGACTATGATCCTTGTTTCACCTTCACAATCAACATACTCTGGGAGTTTCATCAGAATGAGTTTTCAGTGTGTTGATTAGGAAAATATTGAGGCAGGAAATTTCAAATGCTATACTTAGAAACATGTTATGAAACCAAAGAGATGCATTACTGTATCAAAACAAAAGAGCATTAATCAGGAGATGCTTGCAAGTCTCTGTATAAATTAAGATCTTTACTAGCAGTGAAATGGATTTGTTTCTCTTAACTTCTTATCTGTGTTACAAACTTGACTGAAAGGCTATAAAAAAGCAGCTACTGTTGAAAATGCCATTTTTTAACCCAAATAATTCACATAAACTATAGAGCAAGGAAAAAAAGCCTTGAAATAAGAGAAGTGTCAGATTGACTAGAAAGTTGTCAAATCTCATAGATAACAGTTTTCTTCCCTTTGCAAAGATATTTTATACTGGTGTTAAAGTGACTGATTATCTCAATATCAGTATCTAAAACCACAGACCATTTAAAATTGGCAATATTAATAGCAGGTATTTTTAATAGGAAGACACAGAAATGGCCAGAAAATGTATCAGGTGGTTTTCTGAAATACTTATCTTAGGAAACCTCAAGGAGACATCCTCTCTTCTGGGTGTCAATGACATCTCTCAAAACTGAGAGGGCTGGTATGAACATGGAGAAGAAGAAAGATTGACCACTAGTTGATAGGAATACAAATTAGTACAGCCATTGCGCAGCGCTATGACAATTCCAAAATTCAAAATATGATTGCCACAAGATTCAGAAATCTCATTTGTCATAGCCAAACAAACTTTATTACATCAGTATGTTGATGAAACACCCACACACCCATGTTCACTATAGTATTATTCTCATTATCCAAGAAATAGAAGTAACCCAACTGTCATCAACTGAAGAGTGAATTAGAAATATGTGGCATGTGTCAGTGTAAGAGTGGAATATATTCAACCAAAAACATGAATGAAATCCTGTCACCTGTAACAATATGGATAGAACCTATGCAAATCATTAAAAAGGTGAGAGAAGTCAAGCAGAAAATGAAGGACTGTAAGACTTCAGTCAGAGATGGAGTCTCAATTGTTCATGTCATAGAAGCTAAAAATAGAGCAGTAATTACCAGATGCTAGGTAAACAAGGATAGGAAGCAATTCTGGTGGAGTATTTAGAACCTGAAGATCGACATGACTTCACTTTTCTTTGGTGAATATGTATTAACATGCCTAATAATGCTATTCTGTGTGTTTTAAGAAAAAGGACTCTGCAGAACAATGGCTTCATTATATCCACAAACAAAGAAAACTAAAAGAAAATGGATAGTTTTCTTTCAGAAAAGAGTTTGAGTAGCAATATTGATGGCTCAGTTGTTAAGATTTCTTACTCAGCCATGTGCTTTGATGAATTAGTTTTTCTGTTAAATAACTCAAGCAGATTAATTAAAAATGGCACATTTTTTTCCATACAAAGTTGATTATTATCCTTTCAAGGTCAGGAAAGAATTGTTCTGAGATTTTAATGGGTATTACAATGATTCTGTAGATTGCCTTTGGCAAGATTGCCATTATTATTATATTTATGCTTCCTATCCAAGAGCATGGGAGATCATTCCATTTTCTGGTATTCTTTAACTTCTTTCCTTAAAGCCACAAAGTTCTTATTGTATAGGTCATTCACATATTTGATACGCGTTACCCAAGATACTTTATGTTGTTTGTGGCTATTGTAAAGGGTGATCTTTCTCAGATTTCTTTCTCAGCCTCTTGTTGTCTGAATAAAGTAGGGTTACTGATGGTTTTCAGTCTATCTTATATCCTTCTAGTTTGCTGAAGGTGTTTATCAGCTGGAGGAGTTCCCTTGTCGAGTTTTTTGGGTCACTAATGTAAACTATCATATCATCTGCAAATAGAGACAGTTTGACTTCTTCCTTTCCAATTTGGATTCCCCTGATCTCCTTTTGTTGTCTTATAGCTTTAGCTAGAACTTCAAGTGCAATATTGAAGATATATGAAAAGGACAGCCTTGTCTTGTTCCTGATTTTAGAGGAATTGATTAAGCTTCTCTCCATTCAGTTTGATGTTGGCTGTTGGTTTACTATATATTGTTGTTAATATGTTTAGGTAGATTCCTGTTATCTCTGATCTTTCTAAAACTTTTATCATGAAAAGGTGTTGAATTTTTTCAAAGGCTTTTTCAGCATCAAGGGAGATGATCATATGGTTTTTTTCAGTTTGTTTATATGGTGGAACACATTTATAGATTATTGTATGTTAAACCATCCCTGCAAAGCAGGGATGAAGCCTACTTGGTCATTGTGGATGATTTCTCTGATGTATTCTTGGATTTGGTTTGCCAGTATTTTATTGAGTATTTTTGTGTTAATATTCATCAGGGATATTGGTCTGTAGTTTCCTTTCTTAGTTGTATCTTTGTGAGGCTTGGGTACCAAGGTGATTGTGGCATCGTATAAAGAGTTTGTTAATGTGCCTTCTGTTTCTATTGTGTGGAAAAATTTGAGGAGTATTGGAATTAGTGTTTCCTTGAATTTCTGGTAGAATTCTGCACTGACACTATCTGGCCCTGGGCTTTTTTTTTTTTTCTTTTGGTTGGAAGGCTTTTGATGACTGCATCTATTTCGTTGGGCGTTATAGGTCTATTTAAGTGGTTTGTATGTTCTTGATTTAATTTTGGTAAGTGGTAGTTATTCAGAAATTTGTCCATTTCCTTTGAATTTTCAAATTTTGTGAAGTACAGGTTTGCAAAATATGACCTGAAAGTTGTCTGGATTTCCTCTGTGTCTGTTGTTATGTCCCCCATTTTGTTTTTGATTTTGTTAATTTGCATGTTCTCTCGCTTCTTTTTTGTTAGTTTGGATAAGGGTCTCTCTATCTTGTTGATTTTCTCGAAAAACCAACACTTTGTTGCGTTGATTTTTTTGTATTGTTTTCCTTTATTGATTTCAGCCCTTAAATTGATTATTTCCTGGTGTCTACTCCTCCAGCATGAGTTTGCTTCTTTTTGTTCTAAGGCTTTCAGTTGTGCTGTTAATTCTCTAATGTGACTATCCTCTGTTTTCTTCATATGGGCACTCAGTGCAATGAACTTCTGTCGTAACACTGCTTTCAAGGTGTCCCATAAGTTTGGGTATGTCGTGTCCTCATTCTCATTGAAATTTAGGAAGTTCTTAATTTCTTTCTTTATTTCTTCTTTGACCCAGGTGTGGTGCAATTGCACATTGTTCAGTTTCCATGAGTTTGTAGGGGTTCTGCGATTTGTGTTGTTGTTGAATTCCAACTTTAAAGGAAGGTTGGTCTGATAAGATACAGGGGATTATTCCAATTTGTTTGTATCTGTTTAGGTTTGTTATGCCACTTAGTATGTGATCAATTTTAGAGAAGGTTCCATGTGGATCAGAGAAGAAAGTATATTTTTTGTGTTTGGATGGAATGTTCTATAGATGTCTGTTAAACCCAGTTGAGACATAACTTCTGTTAGTTCTTTTGTTTCTTTGTTGAGTTTCTGATTGTTGGTCCTGTCTAGTGGTGAGAGTGGTGTGTCCAAGTCTCCCACTATAAGTGTGTGAGGTTTTATGTGAGCTTTGAGTTTTAGTAGCATTTCTTTTACAAATGTGAATGCCTTTGTATTTGGAGCATAGATGTTCAGAATTGAGACTTTGTGTTGATGGATTTCTCCTGTGATGAATATGAAATGACCGTCTTCATCTCTTTTGATTAATTTTGGTTGGAAGTCTAACTCTGAGCAGTCTGGGGGACCTCAGACAGTAGAACCAGGATGTATTCCTGGTGCACAAAAGGACCTTGAGGACACATCCCCCATGGAGGGATACCCCTTAACCTAGAGACAGGAGAGTAGTCCTAGTCCCTACTTCAAATGACCTGACAGATTTACAAAACCCAACCTGGATAGCATAGTTCTACAAGTGGAATGAGAGTGGAGGAATGGGAGGGGAGGTTGGCCTGGGTGCATGTCACAGGGGAAAAAGGGTAAGAGGGAAGGAGGGAGGGAGGGAGGGAGAGGAATCTGGGATCGACATGTAAAATTTTTAAATTATATTATTAATAAAAAAAATGGCCCATTTTGATCACTCCGAAAACTGCCTTTTAGAAATACTTGAGCATTCACACACTGCTGTATATATTTTCAAAATAAAAATTGGGAAAGGAATGTCTGTGGGATGGCTCAGCAAGTAGGGACTATTGCCTAAACACCTGATTTGAATACTCAGATTGAATAAGGTAGGAGAAATGAGAGACCCAACTACAAAGATTTTTCCTCTGATTGCAGCACTACTACTACCAAAAAGCAATAATAAGTTAGTGAATATTTAATGTCAAATGATCAATGTTATACACATTTAGGTGACAATAATAATAGGACTTTTTAAAACAACATAAAAGCAACAAAAAGAGAAAATTGATTCTTTCTGCCATTGGACAGAGCTACAAGTTTTAAAGACTTGGATATTCAGAGATACTTATGGTTGAACAATGAACACAGAACAATGTAGGAAAGAATGTAATGAATGTGACAATGACATCAGAAAACAAACTTCTTATGTAAACATTATTATTTAACTGATTGAAATAATAGATGATTCATCCACCTTGGATGTTTGGCCATAGTGAAATTCTGTGGCAACCCTAAAATTTTTATTTTTAATTTGTCTTTTGTATGGCAATTAAATGCACTATTTTAAATGTAGATTACAATACTCCAAAGGAAATTTAAAGTAGAACAAAAACTACAAATATAAATAAAAAATTATCTATGCATGTCTCAAAAATATAAAGTCAATTGGAAATATTTATATAAGATATATAGACATAAGAACAACATTTTATAAATAGAATACAAAAATAATTTCAGTTCTTTAACTTACTGTTTTTCAGATGGATTGTGCAGAATTCTATCAGATGTTCTAAGATGATCTAATGCCAATACTACTCAAATTATTCCACACAATAGAAACAGAGGGAACATTGTCAAACTCTTTTTATGAAGAGTTACAGTTACCCAGATACACAAACCATACAAAGACACAACTAAGTAAAAAATTATAAACTAATTTTCCTCATGAACATTGATGCAAAAATACTCAATAAAATACTGAAAATCTGAATTCAAGTACTGTTTAGAGTAGTTTTCCACCAGCCTTGTCCCACTGCCTTATTAGCCCTAAATAAGACACAGAGAAGCTTTATTGGACATAAAGCTGTTGTCTTGTTATTAGTGTTTCTTATTGGCTAGCTCTGTGTTAACTATTCACCCAATTCTATTACTCTAAGTGTTTCCACATGATCTTACCTTACTGGATAGAGAATCTGATCCTTCTGTTCCTCAAGTCTCTACATGTTAAATCTCCTTTTACCCCTCCCTGAGTCCTCCTGTCTCTTAGTCCCACCTATCTTGCTTTCCTATTGGTCAACAGTGGTTTATTCATTAACCAATAGGAGAAACATATTTACAAAATGACATCTTCCATCAAAATACACATAAGAAAAATCATCCACCATGACCAAGTAGGATTCATCCCAGAGACCCAAGGAATGTTCAACATATGAAAATCAACCAATATAATCCATCATATAAACAAACTGGAAGAAAAAGCCACATGATCATCTCACTAGATGCTGAAAAGGCCTTTGACAAATTTGAAGGTCTTGGAGAGAATAGGGAAACAAGGAATGAACTTAAATATTATAAAGGCAATATGCAGCAAGCCAACAGTCAACATCAAACTAAATGGGGAGAAATTCAAAGCAATTCCACTGGAATCAGGAACAAGACAAGGCTGTATTCTCTCTCCTCATCTATTCAATATAGTACTCATAGTTCTAGCTGTGGCAGTAAGGCAACAAAAGGAGATCAACTCAAAGAAGTCAAATTCTTGCTATTTGCTGATGATATAATAATTCACCTAAGTGACTCCAAAAATATTACCAGTGAACTCCTACTAGTGAAAATCACCTTCAGTAATGTATCAAGACATAAGATGAACTCAAAAAAAAATCAGTAGCCTTCCTATATGCAGATGATAAATAGGCTGAGAAGGAAATCAGAGAAACATCACCCTTTACCATAGCTACAAATGACATAAACTATCTTGGGGTTACTCTAACCAAACAAGCAAAAGACCTGTATGGCAAAACCTTTAAAGAAAAAAAAATAAAGAAGATATCATAAATTTGAAAGTTCTCCAATACTCTTGGATACAAAGGATCAACATAGTAAAAATAGCCATGTTACCAAAATGCAATACCCATCAAAATCCCAGCACAGTTCTTCACAGAACTTGTAAGAACAACATTTCATGGCATATGGAAGAACACAAAACACAGTATATTCAAAACAATCCTGTACAATAAAAGAACTTCTGGGGGTGTCACCAAACCTGATTTCAAGCTCTGCTATATAGCTATAATAATGAAAAGAGCTTGATATTGCCATACAGACACGTGGACCCATAGAATCAAAGACACAGATATCAACCACAAACCAATAAACACATAATTTTTGACAAATAAGGTAAAAATATAACATGTAAAAATTAAAACATATTCAACACATGGTGCTCGTATAACAGGCTGTTATAACAGAAAATAGATGTGAGGCATAATTATCATCATGCACAAAAACTCAAGTGTAAACAGATCAAAGACAACAATATAAATTCATCCATACTGAACCTCATAGAAGAAAAATTTGGAAATACTTTTTAATGCATAGGCATAACAGACCACTTTCTAAATAAAACACCAGTAGCACAGAAATTGAAAGCAACAATTAATAAATGGGACCCCCTGAAACTGAGAAGCTTTTATAAAGCAAAGAGCATGGTAAATGAAAGAAAATGTCTCCCTGTGAAATGGGAAATGATCTTCACAAACTCCTCATCTGACAGACGGCTGATCTCCAAAATATACAAAGAACTCAAGAAATTAGATATCAAACCACTAAATAATCCCAATTAAAAAATGGGGTACATAGCTAAACAGAGAATTTAAAAAGATACTTAGGAAAATGCTCAACATCCTTAGTCATCAGTGAAATGCAAATCAAAACCACTCTGAGATTCCATCTTACACAGATTAAAATGGCTAAGGTAAAAAACACCAATGACAGCTTATGCTTCAGAGGATGTGGAGAAAGGGGAAGACTATGCCAATGTTGGTGGGAGTGTAAACTTGTATAGCCACTGTGGAAATCAGTATGGTGATTGCTCAAAATATTAGCGATCAACCTACCTCAAGACCCTGCAATACCATTGTTAGGCATATACCTAAAAGAGGCACATTCACAACACAAGAACATTTGTTCAACTATGTTCATAGCAACATTATTTGTAATAGCCTGATCTTGAAAACAACTTAGATGACCTGAACTGAAGACTGGATAAAGAAAATGTGGTCTATTGATACAATGAAGCACTATTCAATGATAAGAAACAATGCCATATTAAAATTTGCAGACAAACAGACTAAACTAGAAAATATCAACCTGACTGAGCTCAACAAAACCCAGAAACACAAATATAGTATATACTCACTCATAAGCGGAAACCAGACATAAAGCAAAAATTACCCAATATACAAACCACAACCCCAGAAACAAATGGAAAAAGATGCAGAAATCCACAAGTATTTTTGGGCCAAGCTCCTGGAGTACAATTGTAGTGAAGGAGGATTGATATTATGATAAGAGGAATCAAGACCATGACAGGAAAACCCACAAAATCAGCTGACACAAGCTAGTGACAGATCACTGACTCAGGTCTGACAAATGGGGAAGCTGCATAAGACTCCCTTAATATAGGTGACAATTGTGTGACTGGGAAAATATATGAGGTCACTGGCAGTGGGTACAAGAATTAAAAGTAATATACAAACTGACTTAGTATAGTCCATTCTATATGGAAAGATTTTAATTATTCTGACAGATGCACAATGGAATTGTTTTGATATCCATGCCCTGACCGATAAAGCTGTGAGCAACTTCTTAAGTGTCTTTTAAGCATTTTAGTTAATTTAAGCATTTTAGTTCTATTGAGAATTATTGATTCAGTCCTATTCCCCACTTTTTGGTTAGATTGTTTGGTGTTTTGTTGACTATCTTCTTCTTTTATGACTAGCTTCTTGAGTTCTTTGTATATTTTGAAAATCAGCCCTCTGTTATATGTGGGGCTTGTGAATATCTTTCCCCATTTCTGTGGGCTGATGTTTTGTCTTATTGACTGTTTCCTTTGACTTATGGAAGCTTTACAATTCCAGGAAGTTCCATTTATTTGTTGTGGATCTCACTGTCTGTGCTATTGATACTATGTTTAGGAAGTGGTCTTCTTTATCAATTGTTCAAGGGTACTAGCAGGAAAGCTGCTTAAAACAAAATGACACAACATCATGGATACTAATAACTTTCACTTAATACTTGGTAAAAGCTTAAACTCGTTTTTTAGCAGCAAAAGATCAGAGACAAATAAGTCTTCTTGTCAGTGAGCACAACTGACAGTGCTGGTGGTAAAGTAATGTACCCCACCATCTTTGATGGATGCTGACTAAACCAGCTGTGGTTTCACTTTAACACTGTTGCTGTTTAGCAGATAAAAGATGTGTGGCCAGAAAAAATAAAGATTTTCAGAAAAGACAGATTCAGGTTAAGAAAAACCTATAAAGGTTTACAGTGTGTTTTAATTTATATTTAAGCTTGGAAGAGAAAAAGAAACAGGATAATGTTGTCTTAAAAAATTAGAAACAAAGAGAGAAGCTGGATGTGGTGGCACACTCCTTTAATTCCAGCACTTGGCAGGCAGAAGCAAACAAATCTCTGTGATTTCCAAGTGAACCTGGTGTACACAGTGAATCTCAGGGCAGCCAAAGTTACACAGAGACACCCTGTCTCAATAAATGAAAAAATAGAAGTAAAAGGAATAGAGTAATAAAAAAAGCCACATAAAAATGGAAAATGCACAGAGAGTCTAGATACTTCATGCTATTTTGGTGTCTTTGAATTGCTCAATTGCTAAAGAAGGAATAACTGCTAATATACACTTGCTTATTAATGCTACTGAAATAATTTAATTTCTATATTTTAAAAATACTTTGATATTGAAAATAAGAATGGGGGAGAACACATTGGCTGAATAAATATTTAATCAGGGAGAAATAACTTACATTTGAATGCCAGCAGTTTCCATTCCCAAGGATGACCCTGGATGCTCTCTGTCTCTGTCCAGGAAGCAAGAGTGAGTGTAGAGAGCTGCGAAATGCTGCACCTTAAAGATGGCGCTGGCTTGGGACTTCCACCTTCATGATGGTGAGCTCTCTCTGGCGTGAACAAGTCCTTATTTGGTTAAGCCTGTTCAGGATGTTTGCTTCCACGTTAGAGTAGCCTATCTGCAGGGTCCACATAGCTCACTGGGGTTGATCAGCACAAGGGGATTTAAGCCTGTATGGGTATTTCCCCAGGCACAGAAGAAGATTGTTCAAAGATCCTGAATAAACTGCAGGAAGAAGATCTTCCCAGAGTTGCATCTTCCTTGCTGGTCGAGGGTAGGCAAGAACAATTGGTGGCCCGTATGGGGAACCTCCTCTTCGGATCAGAACATCTTGCAGTCAGAGCAGCGCTGGTAAGTTACCAAGGTAAGTTGGGGCCAAGTTAAGGCCCTCAGTAAAGAGGCAACAAGGTCTTTGGTAAGGAGCAATAAAGTTCCCGGTGGGGACCAAGCTAAGGCCATCAGTAAAGAGGCAATGAGTTCTTCGATAAGGAGCAATAAAGTACTGTGTTCAGACAAGGCAGATGACTAGTAAGTCCCAGGTAAGTTGAGACCAAGTTAAAGACTGCAGGAACAAGCAGCAATAAAGTCTCAGGCAATGAGCGAGAGGTTTTAATGAACCAAAAATAAAATTTTTAAAATGGGGACTTCTCAGTCTCATCCAATTTTTCTGGTTCTTCAGGAGCTACTTTAGTTATGGTAGCATGCTGGGACAAGTTAAGCAGGGATCTTGACTTTGCTTGGGAACAAGAGAGGCTAAAGTCCGGAGGATGACCTGTTTGGAAGTTAGTGCTTAGCATATTGAAGACCAGAGGTACTGTAAAGAGGTGATGGAAAAAGGGAAACCTGCACTAGAAATGCTACAAGAAGAAAAATCAGAAGAGGTTAAGAGCACAGGAGAGTCAGGTATGGACGAAACAGATTCTGAGGAAGAATTACAGGTCCTCTTAGAAAAGGTTTAGAAACAGTCCCTTAAAGAACAGAGAGGGGAAGGAAAGGAGGAATGGCAATGTAAGGAGGAGGAGGACCCTCCCAGGACAATGCCATCAGCGCCTCCTCCTTATCAGAGTGAGGAAGGGCCAGACAGAGGTACAGGACGTTCCTTTTGCCCTGAGGTCCGGAGAGCTGTACGAAATGACTTAAGTCTGGCCTCTCCAGTTTTCCAGGATGCCCAAGGCAATAGATATGAGGAGCCTTTAGACTTTAAGGTCATCAAGGCTTTGGCTGAGTCTTAAAGAACATATGGAATTTCAGCTTCTTTTACTGTAGCTCAAGTTCAAGCCCTAAATAGACATTGCATGACTCCTACTGATTGGAGTGGGCTGGCTCGAGCATACCTAAGCCCTGGACAGTATCTGGATTGGAAAACTGATTGAGAATGCCAATGAGCAGGCTGCAGCTAATCTGGCAGCCAGAAATGCAACATGGGACAGGGACATGTTACTTGGACAGGGATGTTTTGCCAATCAACAGACAGGATATCCATTACCAGTTTTTTAACAAGTAAATCAGATTGCCATAAAAGGATGGAAGTCATTACCTAATAAGGGAGAGGTGAGTGGTAACCTCACTAAGATAATGCAAGGCCCCATGGAACCTTTTTCAGATTTCGTGGCCCATTTGGTAGGGGCTGCAGTGAGAGATTTTGGCATTATAGCAGCCATAGCTGCTGCTATCTCTTTTGCAGTTGTGGGTTCAGTCTCGGCTGCCATGGCTATGAGTACATTGGTGCAGACAGCTTCTAATCTATATGAGTTGTCCAAGAATATAGCTACCACCTTAGATGCTCAATCCACAATTGGTGCTCAAATAAAAGGAGGTTTAATGATTGTAAACCAAAGAATTGATCTGGTGAAAATAGGATACCTTGTGGCAGCTGGCCCAATTGGGATATGAAATGAAATATCCAGGCTTCTGTGTTACCAGCATTCAATATGAGAACTTTACACATGCTGCTAATTTGTCATGACAGATATCTAGCCATCTTTTAGAAAGTTGGTTTGCCGACATTGATGATCTGATGGCACAGCTGCAAGTGGCCATTGTTGCAGTGAATTTGACATCTGTGTATGCAGGATTGGCTGCTGGATTGACATCGTGGTTTGCCATTGCCATGGACCATCTGAAAGAGTGGGTGGGAATGGGAGCCATGGCTGTCCTCTTGTTGCTTATCTCCTTTGTAGGCCTGTGATGCCTTTGTTAGATGAGGTTTGCTCAGAGGCAGCATGCAGCTATGGTTGTCCAGGCATTTACAGCTATTGAGGTAGGGCAGTTCCCCCAAGCATGGCTTGCAGTCATGAACAAGAATTGATCCTTCACGGTCATGTTGTATGAATTAGCACTGCACTCCAAGTTAGCTCTGAAAATGAGCAACTCCGAGAAGGGTAAGTCTGGTTTCATGTGGGTTGGTGTCCGAGGCCCCACCTCTTGAAAAAAGATACCAGACAGGTGTGGCACTGACTTGGCTGACTACCAGGATTCAGTGTCATTAAAATGTCCACTGCGTTACTGGAGAGCAGACCTCTACCCTTGCCTGTTGCATTAATAAAACAAAAAGGAGGAACTCTAGAGAGTTTCAAAGTGCTGCGCCTTAAAGATGCCACTGGTGTGGGCCTTCCACCTTCCTGATGGTGAGGGCTCTCTGGCATAAACAAGTCCTTAGTTGGTTAAGCCTGCTCAGCTTGTTTGCTTCTGCATTAGGGTATCCCATCTGCAGGGTCCATGTAGCTCACTGGGATTGGTTTGCACAAGGGGATTTAAGACTGTGAGGGCATTTCCCCGGGGTCAGAAAAAGATTGTTCAAGGATCCTGAATAAACTTCATGAAGATCTTCCCAGAATTGTATCTTCCTTGCTGTTCCAGTAAGTCGCAACAAGTGAGCTCCAAGATTTCTAACCCCAGATGTAGTTCATCCATGTCAGGTGTGTTCCTGTCCTTAACACAATGGGCATGATTATTGTGACAAATGCAGGTAGGCTGAATCTCACTACACTTTTATTTCAAAATTAAAGTCTAAGAACAGGTTACTGGGTAAAAGGATTTCTATTTTTGTTTCCACAGAAATTGAAAAGCTGTGGATTCCTTCCAGATTGACATGGTTTGATCAAGTAAGACTGCCTGAAACAGTGTCCCAAGTGTTCCAACATTCAAAACAGCAGCCTTGCAGACCACTAGATTCAGGATTTCTGCATCTTTTTAGGATCCCCATGATAGTGCCTTAGGAAGCAATTTGGATAGAATGACACCCAAACTCCCAAATATTGTCTATAAATGTTTGTTTTTATTTAAATGGGGTTGGTTATATTTGCTTAATGATCACAACTAATCTCTTTTTAAAGCTAAAAAGGGGATTATGGTATAGAAATAAATACATTGTTTTGGACTAGAGTTTAATTTATTGATACAAATTTAAAGTCAATTTTGTGATATGTGTGTTCTCTTCTTTAGGTGTTTAAACATTTAATGCATAATTTAGTACAGATTATAGATAGTCACCTATAATAGTCAAAACATATAGTTAAGTTAGGTATACAGAAATATATTTCAAATAGGCATTCTTCAAACCTTTCAAAGACCTACAGATTATGGTATTTAAAATGGTTTAGGGTTTTCCTTGACAGTGAGACATAACTGCTACTGGCAACCCCACCTGTGTCAGAAAGGAAGATGGACATCGATGAAACTCATTATATGGAGCTTACTCCCAATATGGCAAGACTAGTCATTTGGGAAAGATACTGTTCTTGTCTGGACTTTTTGACTTTATTCTGTATAAACTCGACATGCAGGACACAAAGAAAAATGACTGACAAACTGCGAACACAGATGGGACAGTTTGAAAGTTTCTGCTTCACTGAGAAGTCTGTCAGACACATTATGTCCTATAGGCTGAAGAGGGAACATTACTAAAGGATTTCAAGAAAGTTGTCTCTGTCATTCCTTGAGTTTATGTATTATCCTTCTGTGGTCTTTGATAAAGTTGAAGAGAGTTGGTCATGGTTATAGTTTTACTTATTTAGAATTAAAGATAAGTTACATATCAGACTTTACACTCACAAAGATAAATTAGATGATTGAATATTTTCTTTAAATCTTATTAAATGTTAATGTTCTAAATATTGTTAACTATAGTTTTCTTTGATGACTCTTTTCTTATATATAATTTTACTATGTTAAAGTTAAAACCCTTCTTTTTATTTATACAGAAAAAAAAGGAGATTATGGGAGATGTAATTCTGTAAATATGTTTCCCTTACTGGTTAATGAATATAGCCCTGTTGGCCAATAGGAAAGCAAGATAGGCAGGACTAGGAAACAAGGATGATTCTGGGAGTTGTATTGGAGGAAGAGTCAAGATGTAGGGTCTTGAGAGAAGAAGTCCAGACCCTCTTTGCAGAAAGATAAGACTACGTGGTAACACTTGAATGAATAAATTGAGTTAAATTTTTAAGACAGAGATTGTCAATAAGAAACATTAGTGACAGGTCAATAGCTTTATATCTAACACAGTGTCTCTGTGTGTTATTTTGGGCTGATGTGGCTGTGGGACCGGGCTTGCAGGAAAATTGTAACATGTACTTCCCAGTTTATGTTCTAAAAGGTTCAGTGTGACTGGATTTATGTTGAGGTCTTTGATCCAGTTGGACTTAAAGTTTTGTGCATGGCAGATATATATATATATATATATATATATATATATATATATATATATGCAATCTTCTCCATGCCAGCATCCAATTATGGTAGCAGTATTTGTTGAAGTTACATTATTTTTTCTATTGTGTATTTTTAGCTTCTTAGTCAAAAATCAGGTGTTCATAGGTGTGTTCAATGTGATTCCTTCCTTTTGTCTACTTGACTATTTTTGTGCCAATACCAGGCTGTTTTCTGGACTATAGCTCTGTAATAGAGCTTGAAATCAGGAAAGGTGATGCCTCCGGAAGTTCTGCATTCCCTGTCCAGAGTCACCTGAGGCCTGGGGTCTGGGTAAGGGTGAACCTGTCCCAGTGGACCAGGCCATCCAGGTCTGCTGACATTGTGGTGGTAGTCATGTCTCCACCCTCAGGGAGGTGTGAACATGGGTCTATTTCAGGCACACCTTTCACTTGGCCTGCTCAGAGTTCCTGAGGCATGGGGTCTGTGCATGGATGAACCTATCCCAGCAGACCAAGCCATCCAGAATCTGCCAACATCATGTAACCCCCAACCAATATCTTGTCCCACCCCCACCAATGAGAAGAAGAGAGCTATTAGAGTATTGGACCTGTTTGCATCCACCAGAAGAGAACTTTTGATCCATACCCACCAGGAGAGGGATAGACCACAGTGGCACCCACTGGAATTAGGGATGGAAAGACAACAGTATAAGAACACATTCAACTACAGATACATCAACATTACATGGCTAAAGTCTAAGGATTTCACATCAGCAAGACATGAACATTCCAACACAGATGAAGCAGAAACGAATGACCCTAAAAAAATAAATTTAGGAGAACTGCATGTAAGACATTTCATTCCCATCTTTGTGCTATAAACCATTAAAATATGGCTTTCTAGAAAATTTATGACAAGTAAACATCTCCTTTGATTTTCTTCCAGAGTAATAGGAGAACATGAATCAATTTTCTACAAATAAACCTTGAGAAAAAGGTTACAAAATAATTTCATTAATATAATTATGATCACACATGAATAATTTGTGTGTAAAGTGTGTGCTGCTCTTTATGAGGTAATTACATCAATTATAGGCAATTACTGTACCTGCATTATCACTGTAGGAAATACTTATTACAGTTATTGTCAACTAGAAAATATGTTTGTTTGATGTGACAAGTCTGTAACAAGCTACTGTATAAAACAAATCCAGAATATAAAAATCCCCTTGAATTAATAACTCATAAAACTTTTATATGACATTCACAAGTTATTTTTATTTGTTATAGTGATTAATATCTACAAAAAAATGTTTTCCTGATGCCTTGAATACTATTTATTTGTATACTCAGTTTGAGGATGACCAAAAAAAGAGTAATAGGCAAAAAAGATGGCATATAAATGTTTTCTTTACAACCCTTATAAGCTGATTTAGGTCCATTTCATCAAAGATAAGTTTGAAGAGTTTCATTTCACAAAGTAGGTCTCTGACCTCCACATCCATGCCTTGACACCTCTTTGCTTTTTGACCACATTAGTAATGCTTTAACATTATTTTTAAAGATATATTTATATATATAAAATAGCAAGTGAAGTACAATTCGTGCTGACTATGTAAACATGTGTGTGGGGTCATTCAATAGAGTGTTGACCTGCTGGAGGTTACATCTTTAAAGAAAACTGAACACCTCTCCAAGCCATTTACATCTCCTTAGTTATGCCTGGGTGCTCATGACTTCCCTCCTAACTGACTGACTTGACACTGTGTAAGGATTGCAGGTAAATACAGATGCTGCAAGTTTATAAGTGCAAGTTGTCAGCCAATGTTTTCCTCTTAACCAAGCTACAGGTGTTTAGTCTTCCCAACCCCTTCTATAATAGTCCCTGAGCTTTGAAGGAAGGCATGTGATACATATAGCCTATCTAGGGACTTTACACACACTTGACCTCTGTTCTTTTACCAGCAGTGGATTTCTGCATTAACCACCATCCATTGCACAGAGATATACTTCTCTGATGAGGTTTGGGACCTACCCTAATTTATGGTTAGGAAGAATTTATATATCAGAAGCAAACAGCACCTGGCCTCTGAGATCCCAAATGATGGGTTTTAATTCAGAATTAAAGCCCTATGTATGTATTTATACATTAGTTTGTGAGGTTAATTCTTTGTTTTTGCATTTTCATTTCTTTTTTTTTTTAGACAGGTGAAACTCAAGTGCTGTGTAGCTAAGGATTATCTGGTGATTCTGATTCTCCTGCCTCTACCTACTGAGTTGCACTTACAAGTTTGAGCCACATGCTTAAACTTTTTCTTGAAACATTTTGTCATGTGTCACTGTAAACTTCATATGCACTTTCTGAATTTTCAAATGCCTATAACAGAGTCTGGTATATATGAGACAGTAATTACTGCTAGTCATATATTTGTGTGTTTTGAAGCATCTCCTCTTACACAGATATTTTAAAGCCAATATATCTGGTGAGAGCAGAAATTTCATATTTGCAACCAGAATAAAACCTTTTAGGACAATCTTTACATAGTGTTACATCGAGACTAGATAGAGAGGAGATGATTCAGTGGGTTAAAATGTTTGTTGTGAAAGCATGTAAAACTAAATTCAGGTGTCTGCCACTAGCACAAAAACCATGCATTTTTACTAGTTCTTTGAGAATTTCAATCATACATTTAGATAATATAATCTGCCTCCCTCCAACTTCTACCAGGTCCACTATCTCGCCTATCCATAATGTCATTTTCTGTTTTTTTCTTAATTCAATTTTACTGCCATATCCTCTTTGATGTATGGCCTCCTGCTTGTAGAGAAATAGTTGTACATTACATTCTATTATTCCTTTCTTACATTCAAGATTTTTGAAACCATGAATAAAATATATCTCATTGTAGAGTTCTGTGAGTTAACCATGTATTCACTTGAGTTTCACACATTTGCATATTTCTGTTTTTCAGATTTTCAGGTATTTTTTTAGTCACTATATTATTATATGTTATAAAGAAAATAATCTTTGCAATTTGTTTATTTAATTGAAATTCAGTAAAATTTTTCTTATTCTATGTACTTTTAGATGTCATGTCCCAATATATTATATTTTCATTAATTCAAAAATGGAAATAAAATACTTCTTTTTATTTCTGTTCATACATATGGGTATGTATCTCTCTGTGTATGCTTCATGTCTATAGATAATTACTAAGACTGGAAAAGAAAACAAAATGCCATGCAGCTTGAGTTATAGAATTTTAAGCCACCTATCATGGGTTCTGCAAATATATATATCTTTTGGAAGATCAATTAAGCCCTCTTTACAACTGAGCAATCTTTTCAGTTCCTAATAAACATAAAACAGTCTCTCTCTCTCTCTCTCTCTCGCTCTCTCTCTCTCTGTCTCTCTCTCTCTCTGACATACACACACACATAGATATACAAAGCAATACATATATCAAAAAATTGAAAATAAAAATGAAGTAAACATCAAGACATCTGTTCCACCATTTTTCTTACTTCCGTTTTTATTCCTATTATGGAAATCAGTATACAAAGATACCGTGGTTTAATAAGGAATAGGAGGAACAAATAGGCTGAATAGATGCTTATTTAGGGAGAAATAAATTACACCTAGACAGATGAACATAAGCAGTTTTCTGCAGATGCTCTCCAGTCCGCCTTCTGCAAGCAAAAGAGCACTCCCAGGCTCCTCTTCAGACCTAGTTCCCCCAGGTAACTTCCCACCCTGGCTCCACCCAAAACGATCTTGGTCAGTGCCACAGATGTGGACAAAGTCAATATTTCACTACACAAAGACAAAGACAGTGTGCTTCCTTCCTACCATGTTTTCATACCTTAAATATTTGCATATATTCTCCTTTAGTCATAAAATATTCTCTTTAATTAATTTACTATGTTTAGGCTTTGTTCACCATTTCCTCAGAGAATCTTGTCAATATTTTAAGATTTTGTATTTTCACCATTTTTTTTTGTACTAATTCCTTTGATGATGCAACTTCCCACTTGGTATTGATCAGGGAATCTGATGTCTTCATCTGGAGAGCTGTAAGATGCCGGCTATGGGTATGCATTACTCTCCTCTGCCTCCAATGTTACACCATGCCACACAGTCACACACCACAAAATTGCAACTATGTAGTTATTTCCATTTTGAAATCAGTTGTTCTTTAAGAAATCTCCAGTCTCTATCTAAATTTCATGGGATATTTTAATATATGCTAGTAGAGTTAGATTGATGCCTTTTTTGAGGCTTTTAAATAAAAAAATATATGAATAAGTGTCTTATATCATTGAGTTCAATTTTCTGGCTTTTCACTTAACTGTTGTGAATTTTGATACACAGATACAACACCTGGTTACTGTGTGCAAGGCCCTGTTAAAATTTTACAGGTCTACTATGACTTAATAAATTAAATCCAGGGTCATTTAATCAGTTCTCCTTCACAGAAAATACTGTATTTAGCAATTTACAAAAAAAGAAAAAAGAAAGAAAGAAAGGAAGGAAGGAAGGAAGAAAAAAAATCCCCACAAAATACAAGTTGTTTATTAGTGTGTAGTAATAGTTAACATGAAGATAATCCTTGGTGAATAAGTCACAATATTCTTTGCTTTATGTCTTGTTGTTTACTATGCTACTTCCATTCACCTATTGTTGACTCACTTCCACTATGCAGCTGATAGTAATATCATAGCACCTGTCCTTGTCAGGTGATGTCATGGAAGACAAACATAAGAAGTCCTTGTAAACAATGAGGAAGTCAGGGTGCAACTGGGATATAGTATTGGTATCTACCTGTTCTGATCTTCCCTACAGAGCTTTACCCACTACAGAGTAGGGGGAATCAGGTCTTAGTTCCAGGAACAGAGGAAGCCTGAATGCAAGGAACTTGAGAACTACAACTAGACAGATTTATTGTTGTTGCTATTGTTGTTGATGGTCCAATGAAGGCTTTTTCTTTATTTGTATTGATACAGGCATTACCAAATTTCTCACCTGGAGAACTTATTTCATGCACAGAATGTTCAGAAGTGCAAAATATGTCTATGATTAAACACTCATAGATCCAAAACATTTCTGCTGTGCTTTGACTAACCTCTACTTCTACACAATTCTATTTAAGCGAGGACAAAGAAAGCCCAAGAACCAAAACCTCAATTTGGAGAAATGGATGGAAGGGACATGGTATCCTTTATAGGAAAAAAAATTGTCCATAATAACACTAACAATGGTGAGTAATTAGCTATCATGTCTTACTTTTGTCAAGGATTGTAAATAGTGTGTTAATATTATGTTGGTTACTATCTACAATAGTAATTAATTTTCTGTTGATTCTCTGAGCTACTTCTGAACAATGGGGGCTTTGAAATTGAGAAGCACTTACATGCCAGCATGTTTGTTCAGCTGTGTTGTAATTGTCTTAGATGGAGCTGACTGAAAAAGTACAATAAGAGACAGTGTCCTCAAACCCAGACACTGAAAATGAGAATACTCAAAGCAAAATTCACATGGAGAAAGAAAACATAACCCATTCCAGATTGGCTGTACAGGCTGTATATGGGCTTGGATGAGATATTCTACCATAAAATATACCAAAGCCCCTTTGGTATATTTGAAATAAATAGACAGATAATTTCAAGTAAACATAGCTTTCATGTCTTCAGTAATCGAGACTGTGTTAATACTTAACTGCACATTTTTAAAAATTTCTTAGATAGCAATATCAAAAATGATTATCAAGTATTTGACCATGGCATTAAAATTCTAGAGATTTTAAAGGTACAGTCTTCCAAACATGTGCTTCTTTTGCTTCTGCCATTCAGATCAAATGACTAGCCTCCTGCTTTCTTCATAATTCCCTTCCAGGTTTACCTTCCTGAACTGAAGCAGATATTCACTCTGAGTTCTTACATGAATTAACTTGAGAACTAAAATCAAAACACAAACAACTGCAAAACTGATGTAAACACACACACACACACACACACAATTGAAATCATCAATACCAACTTGATAATACCATGACCAAAATGAAACAGTCTTACCCTGGAGTTATGGTGGGCAACTAGGAAAATTTTTGACCAACAACTCACTTGAATGGTCAATGTCCCATGCTAGATTCTGGGCTTGTTAATTAATAACCTATAATTTCTCCAATATAATTCATGCACATAACATACATACATACATATGCATATATTCATACATAATATATTCATAAACATGAAGTTTAAAAATAGTTCCTTTTCATATGGATTTTTCAAACTTCCTTCATATTTCTTGTTCTTATTCCATTGATATTCTCCTGTACAATTAAATCTTTCTTTCTTAAACTTTGCTCTCTACTATTTTCTTTCTCCATTTATATCACTTGTGTTCTCTCCATCCATGATCTCTTTATAGTTTCCATAATGCTATAGGTACTCCAAAGTAAATGCAGAAATCAAAAGACCAAATTGTAAAATCCACATATGAGTAACAACTCTGACATTTATCTTTGGGGATTGAGTTACCTTGCTAAGCAAAATGTTTTCCATTTCCATCCATTTAGCTACAAATTGTATCCTTTTTAAAAATGGAATTAAAATTTAATTTCATATAAGTACCATATTTTCTTCAACTCCATATGCATTGGCTATTTCCCTGTCCTAGCCACTGAAATTAGGTATGAGTGTGAATGAGCACAAGCATAGATAACTCCATGTGGCAAATAAAATCATTTAGATATAAGCACAGATATAGCTAGATTGTATGAATGAACTGTATGACTGAACTATATATAGTATGAACTATATCTCTGTTTTGGAGGAAGTGACACACTGACTTTGATAATGCCCTCATCAATTTGTAAATCCCACTAACAGATCCCCACTTCATCACCAGCATTTTTTTGACATTTCTTTTCTAAATCCTTTTGAGTTTGACTGGGATAATAGAAAAAAAAAAGACATTTACTAATTCCCTGCCAATACAATAACATTGTAAACAATTCAAAAGGGATGACTTGTGGCAGGCTCAAGCTAAATTTTTCTATTATGGGTTGACTTTATATCTTTCTAGGAATGACAGTGAATGGACCTATTTTCTTTTTAACTTCTTTATTCCTGGGCCCATGGATCCTCTATTTTCAAGAAACTCTACCATATAGTGGGTACTTATTCAAAGTATATGCCACTTTCTGGAGTACCTTACCTCAGCTTTCTAGGTTGCCACAGAACTGGCAATTTAACTCTGTCTCTAAAAGGCAATTCCATTCTTTTTATCTGGTCAGATGTTTCAGGATGGTGCATAAAATTGTAAGACCAGTGGATTCTATGATCATATGTCCACTATCACATTTCTCTGACTGTGTAATGAGTTCCCCTCATCATAAAATTACTGTGTTAGATACTAAAACAGTGAACAAGGAATTCTAAAATGGCAAATCCATAGTCTTTATACCAGTAAGGATAAATCATTGCCTTTTCCACAGAGGTAGAGGTCAAATATATTCAACCTTCCACCAGGACATTGCTAGATCACTCTAGGAATGGTACCATGTCCAGTGTTCAGTAATGATCTTTGCTCTCGGTAGATCTAAGATAGTACTTAGAATCAGTTAGAGCAAGGTCAGACTTGGTGAGCAGCAGTCCATGTTGTTGAGCCGATGCATAACCTTGACACCTTGACCTGCATAACCTGCCAACTTGACCACTTTGTTCATGGGCTCATTGAGCAAGGAAAGAATAGCTGGAGAATGAGGCTCAATGTCTAAAGAAGGCCTTACCTTGTCTATTTAATTATTTTGTAGTGATTGATTCCCCATGACAGTGCCCCCTACCAGCAGGAAGTAGTTTGAAAAGAACGACACTCAAATTCCCAAATATTATTTATAAATGTTTGTTTTCATTTAAGTGGGCTTGGTTATAAATGGCTATAACCACAAGCAATCTTTTTAAAGGTAAAAACGTAATTATACTATAGATATGAATACTTTGCTTCGGAATGGATTTTCTTTTATTGATAAAATTTAAAGTCAATTTTGTGATATGAATATTTCTCCTCTTGTTTAGGTATTGTGTTTATATAGCTCATTGGACAATGTAATGTATAATTTAGTACAGATTAGAGAATTACCTATGATAGTCAAAATTGGAGTTAAGGTAGTTAGGATTTCCTGATATGCAGAGATGAATAGGCATTCTTCAAACCATTCAAAGACTTACAGAATATGGCATTTAAAATGATTTAGGGTTTTTCTTGACAGTGAGGAACAACTGTTCCTAGTAACACCACCTACATCAGAAAGCAAGATGGACATTGAAAAAACACATTATGGAGTTTGCTTCTGATATGGCAAGACTAGCCATTTGGGCAAGATGCTGCTCTTCTGGACAGTTTGACTTCATGCTGTATAAACTGGACATGCAGGTCCCTCAGAAAAGTGACTGCTAAAACAAGATGGCCAGTGCTACAGGGTTCCTGCTTCATGAAAGGGTCTGCCAGACACACTATGGCCTATGGGATGAAGATGGAACATTACAGAAGAACTTCACGTGACTGACCAGGCAGTGAGTTTTCTCTGTCATTTCTAGAGTTTATATATATTATTCTTCTGTGGTCTTTGAAGGAGTTGAAGACAGATAGTTATAGTTTTCCTTACTTAGGATTAAAGATAGTTATATATAGGACTTTAGACTCACAAAGATAGAATAGATGACATTTTGTTTAAGTCTTACAAAATGTTAATGGACTAAATATCGTTAACTGTGATTCTTCTTTGATAACTGTTGTATCGTATATTTTGCTATGTTAAGGTTAAAACCTTTCCTTTTCTTTCAGACAGAAAAGAGGAGATGGTGGGAGATGTTATTCTGTAAATATGTTTCTCATACTGGTTAATAAATAAAGCACTGCGGCCAATGGGAAAGTAAGATAGGTGGGGCTGGGAGACAAGGAGGAAAGAGGAAGTAGTTAGGAGGAGTCAAGATGGAGAGCTGATAGAGAGCAGACGCCGGCCTGCCACTCTCCAATAAGATGACCGTGTGAAAAGACTTAGATAAATAGAAATGGGTTAATAATTAAGACAGAGGTAGCCAATAAGGAATTCGTAATTGTCCAACAGTATTTATATCAAATACAGAGTCTCAGCGTGTTATTGGGGGCTTGCATGGTCACAGGACAAACCAGGATGAGGCGCGCTGGTGGAAAACAACTAGCTACATTATTGAACTCTTCCTATGCTGAAGTCATCATTCGATATATATTTACATGGGATATAACTATCTTCACATCACTGACCCATTTGGAAAGATCCTCTGCATACTTCTTCCACAGATGTCCTTCTCACTAATTTTCCATTATTGCTCTTTCCAAGTCCCTGACCATCCAACTAATCTATTGACTCCAGCCCATGAATCAGTGAACAATTGGACATTTCTTCTTTCAAACAAACTCTACTTTCCAAAATTCTGCCCAATATAAAGATTTCCCTTCATGATGTCTTTTAGAGTTGTGTAACAATGACACTATAATGCTTTATTAGTTTATGTATGGGTGGTTCCTCTATAGCATGCAGAAAATCAAGAACAATGGCCTTTCTAGATGCTTTGATTTGAATATCAGATGCATATTCCTTGGGGCCTATATGTTAAGATTTGGCTCCAAGATTCTATGACTATTAATGGGACTATGAAGAAATCCCTAAGTTTAGAGCGCAAATTTACAGCAAGGTGTTAACACAGGAGTCTTTGAAAGTTCTGTAAAAGGCATTTCAATTTGAAGAATTGAAAGATTCTTCAAATATGCTAGAAGTGATTTTCAGTTTAAACCAAATGCCAAATATATGGTGATGTATAAAATGCCAGTGCCTGAGATCCAGGGAATACCAGTTAAATCAGAACTCTTAACTTTCATTTTATTTTATTTTTAATATTTTGTTAATTCTCAGTTTCATACATGTATACAACATATTTTGATTGTGTTCACCCAAACTCTACTTCCCAGCTCCTCTCAGATTCATTTCACTTCATTCTGGACAGTTTGACTTCGTGCTGTATAAACTGGACATGCAGGTCCCTCAGAAAAGTGACTGCTAAAACAAGATGGACAATACTACAGGGTTCCTGCTTCATGAAAGAGTCTGCCAGACACACCATGGCCTATGGGATGAACTCCTCTCAATTTCCTGAACACTTTTCTTTTAAATGTATAACCTACAGTATCAAATTTCCAATACCAATGTACTCCTGGATGTAGGACCATACACTGGAGTATGATGAGACTGTCATGGTACACACCCTGATACTTTATCCCCAAGAAGTTATTAACTATCAGTAGTTGCTCAGTTAAGTATTGGAGATTGTGAATCTCCCTCAGCTGCTCTGAGTTTATGCTTGCAGGACTTCATACCAGAAGCCACTGTTTTGCCAAATTTCTTATACCTTCTGTCTCTTGCAATCATACAACTCTCCTTTCCATCATTATCTTTGATCCTTTGGGTTAGAGGATGTTATATGATGTTCCAACACATAGCATTACCATATGGACAGAAAAGTTATATCAGTCGGCTTTTACATAGTTGCTCCATGGGCCTCTCTGCACAGGCATTCAAAAGCAGTGAGCAGCCACTTTCTAGGTCTCTGAAAGGCAGGTTCTATTATGAGTATGTTTTTCCTGCCAGCCTGGTCCCAGTTCCGCACCAGCCCCAAATAACACACAGAGGCATAGTATTTTATATAATGCTGTTAGCCTGTCACTAATATTTCTTATTGGCTCTATCTTAAATATTAACCCATTTTTATTTATCTTAGTATTTCCATGTGGTCTCATCTTACTGGAGAGAGGGGCCTGCATTCTGCTCTGTCTGTCCTCCATTTTGAATCTCCTCCCTACTTCCTCTCTTCTCCTTGTCTCCTAGCCCTACCTATCTTGCTTACCTATTGACCAACAATGCATTATTCATAAACCAGTACAAGAAACATATTTACAGAATGACATCTCCTGCCAAGTTTCATTATTGGAAATTGCAAGAGGGTCTTGAGTTTGGCATTTCAGAAAAACTAAGAAGTAATCATGTTTGGTGAGATACCTGGATAGTCCTTTAGCAGAGGGAATGTCACAATTCAGGGCAGTAGGACCACGTATAGTGCTACTATGAGTGGTTTAAAATGGAAATTTTAAATGAGGCAAAAATGGCTTAGCTTGGATTAATATTATGTTGATTGCAATTAACACCAGTTTGTTAATTAATATTTTATCCATTAAAAAGTGGTATGATAACTGTCAATTTGATAATTTGATTGAAAATATACAGATCTTAAACAGTATTACTATTGGTAAGATGCAAGTCTTAGAAAGACTCATCAATGAAAATAAAATTTGACTGATAAGAGACAAGCCTTAGAAAGACTTATTATGAAAATAAGAAAATTTTGACTGATGAGGTACAAGTTTTAAAATAACTTACTTTTCCAAGATACAAGTATTGGAAAAAAGTACTAATGAAAATAAGAAAAGAACACAGACACAGACAGAAGGCTATACAGAAGAGCTGACTGTCCCATTGCAATATGAAACTGAAGAGGAGTGACCAAAGATTATTAAAACACCAAACTTAATTTATCCAATTACTATACAAGAACAACCAGCATATGATAAGCACCACCAAGACTATTCAGAAGTCAATTGAAACTGTAGAAATATAAGATTTGAGAAGGTTTAAGGTTTAAGGTTTAATAGTCATTTCATATGGTTTGCATTCCCCCATTTGTGAAACAGATGTTAAAACATGTAAATTAGGAACAGAATTATTCCACAAGACTGGAAAGATTTAGTTACAACAATATTGGAAGCTGATACTCAGTAACAATGGAAACTATGGTAAAGAGAAAGCCAGGGCCATTGGACAACAAAGTAGAGTTGTAGAGTTGATGAAATTTCCCAAAAGCAACTTCTCAGTGAGGGCCAGTATGCTGACTTGAAAGACAGACTATATTAGATGATAACAACTTGATTCTTTGCCAGGTATCAGTTTTGAATACTTGGGATTGGGTTGAAGGATCAGAAAAGAAGACTGAGCCATTTTCTAAAATTATACAAAGCTCCCAAAAAACTCCCCCTTTTCTTAAAGATTGACTTCAACTGTGAATATAATAGTATCAGGTACAGAAGATAGATAACTATTACTTGAATATTTGGCTTTTGAAAATGCTAATTCAGAATACAAAAGGATGATTAAGCCTTTAAAGTCAAGGTCAACACCAATAGATGAATAGATACAAAATACAACTAGTATTGGATTACTGTGATATTTGGGTAGGAGAAATGATTTTCAAAAATATTAAGAGAATTAAAAATGTTACAGGTTATTAATTGTCTTAAACAAGGTCAATTGAAAAAAGATTGTAGGCAAAGTGTCCCTAGAAAAAAATTATATATTTTATAGAGATAATCCAAACAGAGTGTATCAGTCTTCTGGAAAGTGCAGGTATGGCAAAGGCCAGAATTGGACTAATGAATGCAGATCAGCTTGGGACAGGCAAATTAATCCTGTACCAATGACATATACCTTGCTGGGTCTCTTTCAGGCTCCAGTATCAAATTTGGTTCGACTGTACTGTGTCAGCTTTGTTGCAGCAATGGGAAACACAGATTAACATTCCTCCAAACTCAGAAGTAAACTGATAACTAATTCATGCTTCTGAAACAATATTAAAATATATTAACAAGAGCAGTCACCACTGTTCACATTCTACATAAGCAGGACATAATAACTGCTGATCTTTAGAAGGCACGAATACCACTATCTTTAAAATTGATAACTGACAAACCTGTGTGGATGAAACAGTGGCCTTGGACATTGGAAAAATTATATGCATTAGAATAGCTGGGATAGGAAGCAGTTAAATGCTCAACATTTTGCAAAATCTACCAGTCTTTGGAATTCTCCTATATTTGTTATTAAAAAGAATCATGGAAAATAAAGAATATTTGCCAATTTTAGGCATAAATAAGGTGATTCAACCAATGGGCCCTTTACAACCTGGAATTCCATTGCCTTCTTTATAACCTAAGGGATGGTCTATTATAGTGATTGATTTACTGACTGTTTTTTCACAATGCCTTTATGAGGACAGCATAGAAAACGATTTGCCTTCACAGTGCCTACTAATAATTCCTAGCCCATTAAAAGGTATCATTGGAAATGTTTTCCACAAGAAAAATTAAACAGACCTAACTTATGTCAATATTTAGAACAATAGCCATTAGAACTAATTCATGAAGAGTTTCCTTAATCTATAATTTACCATTAAATTGATGATAGCTTATTGACTAATTCAGACACATATATTTTAGAAAAAATATGAGGAAGTATGGAATGTTGCCTTGTTAGAGACTACAAAATGCTCCTGGTTCCTGCCTAAAACAAAACAAAACAAAACAAACAAACAAAAAAAAAAAACAAAAAAAATCAAAGTAATAAAACACAAACAAAACAACAACAACAAAACACAAGGAAGGTATTCTATTACTTATTTAAAATACAATATAGAAGCCTAGTGGTGGTGGCACATATCTTTAATCCCAGCACTTAGGAGGCAGAAAATTAAACCACAAAAAGTGAAAGACAAGAGAGCTCACCTACCAACTATAAGTGATTTTGAAAGATTGCTGGGAGATAATAACTGGCAATGGCCCACAAATGTATGAACAACTCAATGCCTAAATCATTTATATAAAATCTTATGAGGTGATAAGGACTTAATTAAATCTTAAAAACTCAGCAGAGGTGAGAGAGAATTAGTTCTGATAAAAAATTATGGCATGCACATGTGGATCACTTAGATCCAGAATTTGATTGTATTCTGGATATACCACCTTCTTTCTATTCATTCACTTATAGGAATTCATATACAGAGGTAAGAAAATGTCTTAGAATGAACATTTCATCTCATAAACAGAGTGAAATATTGAAGATCTATGTAGAAAGATTTTCTGAGTTGATTCTGAAAGGAAATTGAGACTTTGTCAATTAGAAAGAATAGACCCAGCAGAAATTGTGGTACCTTTTACTAAAGGTGAAATTGCTTCATTATAGGCAGAAAATGAATATGGACAGAGCTTGTATTAGTTTCTTGGGAGATATTATCAACAAATATTCCAAGAGCAAGAAACTTAAGTTTTCAAAACTTGTACAAATTGTATTCTCCCTCATGTGATAAAGGGAGCATCCATTTCTAGAGCCCTGATATTTTGCATTGATGGAAATAAGTCAGGAAAAGAAGGTTATAAGTCATGACAATTAATTAAAGTGGCTCAAACCTCTTATGACTTAGTTAAGAAATCAGAATTATTTGCTATTCTCATGATACTATTAGATTTTCCAGAACCTCTTAATGTAGGTACTGGCTATAAAATTGTTTTGCATAGTGAAACTGCTGAACTTACTCAAGATTATCCAGAATTAACTTGTTACTTATTCAACAACAGGTAATAATAAATAGGAATCATCCTCTGTTTTACACATATATAGGATCCCATACAGATCTACTAGGCCCTCCAGCACAAGGTAATGATTGTTCAGTTATTGGGAGGAAATGTGCAAAAAATCTCAGAATTTCATAAGAAACACCATGTTACCAGCAAAGGTTTGATAAATGATTTTATATTATTTGGCAACAAGCCAAAAAATTTTTTTTAAAAAATGTCCTATTTGTTCTTTGTACAATGAAACTCTATTACCTCCAGGAAAGTACCCCAAAAGGCACTCAAAGAAATGAATGTATGTGATTCATTTTGCAGTTATACTTCAAAGGTTGATAGCACAAGCAGTTATAGGAATATCTAATTGTACTTTAAAAGAATTGCTTAACAAGCAGAAAGTGATAATAAAGACCCCCTAGATATAGATTGCATAGTACATTTTTTTATTTTACATTTTTGTAAATGTTATTGAAAAAGGACCAAAGGCTGCAGAGAGACATTGGATAATAAAAAAATAAATCAGTCTAAATATTTTAAAGATGTGTTGACCTTAGATTTGAAATCTTGAAGTCAGCTTTGTTTTGTTTTTTATGTTGGAGAAGAAGTTTTGATTTTGTTTCCACAGGAGAAAATCTTTTGTTACTAACAAATATATTCCTAGTATATGAGTAGTCTTTGGAAGTCCATCCCACCTAGTGGGATACTCTCTCAGCCTAGACACATAGGAGAGAGCTTAGGCCCTGTTCCAAATAATATGATAGACTTTGAATACTCCCCATGAAAGGCCTGACCCTCCTTGGGGAGCAGAAAAAAGACAGGATGGGGGTTGGGGGCTGGGGGCTGGAGAGGAAGGAATTGTGCTGGAACTGGGATTGACATGTAAAACAAACTTGTTTCAAATGTAAATAAGAGTTATCAAAAAAGACTCTATAGTCTTTCCAGAGTTGTGTCAAATAAAATAGCAACATATACACCACTGTAAACAAGTCCTGGTAAAGTTGGACCCCAAGAAAGTAAAGAATCAAAATGTAAAACATGAAGTTATCTTCCAATCAAACTTCCTCTCTTACCACATAGATTATGACCTATCTACACTGTAATGAGTAATATATGAAATCCTGCACATGTGAGGTTAGAGAACCCACATTTTCTTGCTTTTGTGTATTCCAAAGCCTATATCACCACCTCCCATTCCTTTGTATATTTAAATTCATTTTTGTGGCTGCAGAAAGCATTTGTTATTACCTGATGCAGAAGGAATTCACAGATTAGTTGATTCACAAGGAATGGGCTAAAGTAGGATAATTTATGCTTGACATTGTAATACACTTGTATTTATTTTTCTACTTTTGGAATAATACCTAGTTTTAAAAGTCTCACTCATGTCTTCAAAAATCAATGTAAACCTTATCATAATTTGATACATGAGAACACACACTGTAAAATTTACTGAGAAGCTATAAATTATTGCTTTTACTTAATTTCATAGTTTTTCATATAAAATATAAAAATTAGTATTTGAATATGTGAAAATTTAAAGTTCTGCTCTTTAAAATGTGTTTTACTTAGATAATGGCAAGCTGTAGGATTATAGAAATATTTAAGATAGGCAATGGAGAACAGCAACAGGCTTTTATACAAGTAGCAGGGCAATAAAAGAGAGAAGAAAAGGAGGGAAGCTGGGTTAGAGATTTAGAAAAGCATGTATATATCTTGCAGGGAACCTGAATTCAGTTCCAGCACCCAAACCAGATTTCTCCCAATTATTTATAACTCTAACTCCATTGGATCTGGCACTTTGGACTTCTGAGGGTAACTGCACACATGTTCACACATCTACACACAGATATACAAACATAATTTTAGAAAAAATGTAAACAGAGATATGCAAATAAATATTTCAGAAAAAGATGTTATATATAGTTTATAATGTTCAAGGTCCACATAAGCCATTATTGTCATCTCTTTTTCTTTGAAAAAATAACCACAACACTAGTCCCTTTTCAAGATCCAGCAGGTCCTAGATGGGGTAGATGTTACAGTGGCTCAAGCTCAGGCCAGGTTGTGGGCTTGTGTAGAAACTGAGTTGGTCAGTCAAGGCCACTGGGGCGACCCACCACTGGGAGGGGGTGGAACATGTTTTCCCATGCTCAGCATAAGGGTCAATTCTCCCTAATCTGTGGTAAGGAGTGTCTCTATCTCTACTGAGTGCAATGGCCAGTTATCCCATAAGTCTCAGGTCTAACTCTCTTGCTAAAGTGTCCAGAAAATGCAAAGTGCAGTATGGCCCTCTGACTTCATCATGCATGGCCCCTATGGCCCCCTGAAGTTACAAATGACATAGACATCAACACTGATCTCAATGACAGACCTAGAAATGGCCCTTGGCTGCAATATGTGCCTAGGTTGGGTTGTAGGTAGCTAGCACCTGCTGAGAATAATTGTATAATGGAAGGGGATTGGAAACAAATTTATAGTACTTTAAAATTCAAATGAATGCAGTTATTTTATGTAAATTATACTTAAAGTTACTTGTAAAACAACAGTGAAAAGCAATATATTTTAAAAAATCCATAGAGAAATAGATGAAAATGAATTCAAATATACATAATAAACAATATAGACAATAATACAACACACATTTATTTAGGTCCTTAGAATAGTTTTAAAATACCAAAGAAAGGTAATATTAAAAGCGATAACTAAAGATTATTACCAAAGTTCTAGAAAAACAAATAAACTGTACCAAAACCAATCTAGAATAAGCTGGATAATCTATGTTAAGCAGTCAAAGAAGAAAGACTTCAAAGTAAAATTCAGGGAAAGAGGGCCAAGTCATGATACAGACACCAGTTCAGTTATTTGAGCATGAAAATGTTGGCATTGCAATGTTTACAGAGCATCAAAAATAGACAATATAAAAGAGAAATGAAAGGAGGCATAACGACCAAAATAATAACAAAAGTCTTCTCTTAATAGAATGGTACCCATGAACCACCACACACCAATCTTGAAATGAATAATTGATCCAAGATGAAAATGCAAGGAGAATTATAATTTTAATGGTAGTTGACAATTATTGAAATGAAAGATGCATAAGATTATTGAATCAAAGGTAAGCTGATAATAATCTCATATTAGAAAGTAGAAAAGAATTAAATTAAAATTTAATATGCATATAAAGTAACAAGCACAAACTAAATATAAGTATAATAAACAGGGAAAAGTATAAAATGTGAGCACCAAAGTGAAATAAAAATAAGATAGAATCCAATCAAAGCTTAGTTTTCAGATGGAGAAACAAAAATGATAAAACCATTCACTGCACTACACAAGAAGAGACAACATGTACCTCATTAATATGAAAACCAGTATTCAAATTTCTATGGATATTATAAAGGATGAAACAAAGACTATGAAATCTGTAGTATGCCAATCCCACGTTAGACAAAGGAAATAATTCTGTGAGATATAGGGTGTAACTAAGAAATATTGATAATATAGCTCAGAAAGTAATATTTATTTAAAAACTAGTTCAAAACAAGAACATTTTCTCCAATAAGACTTATATATTCACTTTATTTCTATTATAATTTCTGCCAAAATTTCCAGAGGAGCAAAAGGTGGCATTTCTGCACAAACAGTGTAGAAAATGGGGCACATATATTCTTAATATTTACATGAAGGAAATATTACTTAACAACAAAACTCAAAGATTGTATGTGGAAAAATAAAAAATAACAATTCCTAATAAACAGAAGAACACAATCCATAACAAAGCATTAGCGAATGAAGCATTAGAAAATACATGATATCACCATCAAGAGCAGTTTTTACCAAGATGGCAAGGTTAGGTCCATTTCCAAAAAGCAATCACTGAGCTTTATCACAATAACTGAGAAAAAAGCAAAATCAAACGAACAAACAAAAACACTAGGCATACAAAATAAACTATCTAAACTGGAAATTTTAATAAACACAAATTCTCCAGCTAGTACAATATTTAAGGGTTGGGAAATAATTGCTTTATAGCCCAGTATTAGGTAAGGATTTCCATTCAACAGTCTCTTTCAAACTCATATTTACATTTTGACAAGTAAAAAAAAAAAAAAAAAAAAAAGCAGAAAAGAAAAAGTGGTTTCAAAAAGAAAGGAAAAAATATCTATTCTTAAAGGAAGTATTTTCTCTACAGACAATTTAAATGCATTATAAATCTTCTAATATTAATTTGACACATTTATAAGACAAAGTGCCTAAAATTCTGCATATTCTGTCATGTAATAATAATGATATATTTAGATTTAAAAAATGAAGTCATATTTTTGGAGGTATGAATAACCAAATAATTTTGGAAATTTTATAATACCGATAAAGATATGAATGGGGGCTAAATGATGAACCACACAAACACCATGTATGAATCTTATAGCAATCCTAACTTGAAATAGGTCTTTAGCCTAAACTAAGATGTAAGCTTTAGTATTTTTATTGCAAACAAATTTCCCAAGTATTCTTTCTATAATTGCTTTCCTTTGATTTTTTCAATGTATTTGTTCTATGATACTATGTTCTGAATTTCCCATGGATGGAAAGCTATTTGTGTTCCTTATTTCCTGTGCCCTGCTTTATATAATTTAATGCTAGTATTGATGATCAGTAAATATTGGTAGGTAGATGTGCCCTCAATGTAGTATAACTTTTCCAAAATATTATACAATTCTAGAATGTGATTTTTTCCCATTTTTTTAAATTAGAAATTTTCTTCCAATATTTTGAAGTGTTAAGTAGAGGTGAGCTGTTATATTATCTGCCATTTAACGAGAGAGTAGAAGTGAGAAGGGAGGTGTTAGTAAGCTATAATTGTAGCTCACAGTACAAGTGCTAATTGAATATTGTTGCTAATTCTATAGCTATAGCAGTGTAGACATTTGTTAAGTATAGAAACAAAGTGATCATGGAAGTCAAAACATTGAATTAAAACAGGGTGTTATGAAAGAGATTATTAACATACTACAGCACTTTCAAGGAAGTAAAATTATCTATAAGGAGCTCATGACAGTGAGGAAAAATGCTTTGTGTTCAACTTAACTTCTTTGGGAGGTTTATATTCAGAAGACTCTAATTACATATATATTTATTCTCTTATTCTCTTTAAGAAAATAGCCAATGGACAACCAAATCAAGATCTAATATTTGGTAATGCTGACTCGGAGGATTTTTTTTTTGGTTGAGAGCTCGTATTCTCATGTAATAAGTTTAATTTAAGGAAATGGTAAGATAGTTTGGTAGCTAATGATGCTTGAAATCAAGCTTGGCATATGGCTACAAACAAATCAAGTTGTCTTTTGAATTCTAAACATGTTTGTGACACATGTGAATACATGCACTCAGATGTAAACAATAACTAAATAATTTTGATTTTTGTTACCCTCATGCTTTTGCTAGAAAAATACAGTACATATTTTTAAATAATGAAAATGTGAAAAAAAGTATAATTTTAGATTTGGAGAATTTTGTGAAAGGTTAAAGTTAGGAAATATAGTGGCACATCTCCATAGAATTAAGTAATGAGTTCCAGTGAAATAAAAATGAACAGTTCCATTTTCTAACCTTTTCTTCCTGTTTAGAGAGTTAATAAACCTCTTACCCAGTGGTCAGTACATTACAAAGTGTATCACTTAAGCTACACTCCTGCTGTGCAGCAGTGCTCATTCTTCATCCAATATGTTTTTATATCGGAGATCACACCTCAATATTTTCTCCTCCTTTTCAGCCTGCCCAGGTTCTATTAATCACTACTAACCAAAAATATTTTAACAGTCCAAGGAAATAGAAATGATAACAAACCTAGGGTCATTGGGTATTGTACAACTTATTGCATTTACATGACTGAGTCAATGAAGCAGAATTATAGAAAGTTATACTGTGTATCCACTAAATATGGGAATATTAATATATATTTTATGACTTCTCTGCTGTTGAGTTTCTATTTGCTTTTTAATTAATTTATTTTTTATTATTTTACATAATGATCCCTGTTCCATCTCCCTCACACCCTCCTTTTCTCCCACCCTTCCAAGCCCCTGACCACCCTCCCATCCCATTCCCCCACTGAACATCGAGGGTGGTGCCTTCCAAAAGGGGTCAACAAAATCTGTCAATTCATTTGGAGAAGAGAAGAGCCCTCCCTCCTACCTCTACTTTAAGAAGGTATCCCTCCATGAGAAATGTACTCCCAAATTCCTTTAGTGCACCACAGATACATCATGGTTCCTCTGTCAGAGGACCCTTAGACTGCCCAGGACTTCTGAGACCCAAGTTCAGAAGATCTGAGTTAGTCCAATACTGGTTTCCCAGATATCAGTCTGGAGGCCCATTGGCTCTTCCTTGTTCAGGTGGGCTGTCTCTATGGGTTTCTGTAGCCTGGTCTTGTCCTCTCTTTCTCTGCATCTGGATTCCAGTTCCACTCAGTGTTTAGCTATGGGTGAAGGTTCTGTTTCTATGGGCTACTAGATGAGGGTTCTAATATGGTGGATAAGTTAGGCATCAATTCATTATCAGGGAAGGGCTATTATGGTAGACTTTACACTGTTGCTCAAATTGTTAGTTGGAGTTAAACTTGAAGGTCTCTGGACATTTCTCTAGAGTCAGTTTTCTCTTCAAACCTATTAATGGTTCCCACTTTTATGGAAACAGTCCCTATTTTTGCTCTCATCTAAGCCTCCCCTGACTTATTCCTAGTGCCATACGCTTTCCTTGCCTTGCCTCCTCTTACTCTTAGCTCCCACTCCACTCACTGTCTCCCCAAATCCCAATATGCTCAGGAGATCTTACTCCTTTCTCCTTTTGTAAGGGACCTTGTATGAATCTCTTAGATTCTCTCTTGTATCCAAATTTCTCTGGCATTCTGATTTATAGCCTGGTGATTTTTTGCTCTATATCTAAAGTACATACATGAGTAAGTACATAACATGTTCCTCTTTTTGTGACTGGGTTACCTAACTCAGGATGGTTTATTCAAGTTCCATTTATTTGGCTGCGAATTTAAAGATTCCATTGTTTTCTCTCCGCAGAGTACTATTCCATTGTGTAAATGTGCCACATCTTTTTTTTTATCCATTCTTATCCATATAAGTTGCTTCCAGGTTCTTGCTATTACAAATAGTGCCACTATGAATATATTGTACACATGTCCTAGTTGCATGGATGTGGGTTATTCGGGTATATGCCTAAGAGTGAGATTACCAGGTCCTGTGGTGGATTGATTCCCATTTTCCTGAGTAGCTGTCATACTGATCAAAAATGTCTGTACAAGTTTGCACTTTCACCAGTAGTGGAGAAGTGTTCCTCTTTCTCCACATCCTCTCCAGCAGAATTTGTCATTGGTGTTTCAAACTTTAGCAATTGTGGTTGGAGTAAGATGGTATCTCAGAGTTGATTTGATTTGCATTTCTCTGATAGCTAAGAATGTTGAGCACTTTCTTAAGTGTCTTTTGGGCTTTTTGATTTCCTCTATTAAGAATTCTCTATTTAGTTCTATACCCCATTTTTTTTAAATAGCATTGTGTGTTTTGTTGACTAGTTTCTTGAGTTCTTTGTATATTTTGGAGATCAGTGCTCTGTCAGATGGAGGACTGGTGAAGAACTTTACCCAGTCTGTGGGCTGCCATTTGGTCTTGTCAACCATGTCCTTCATCTTACAGAAGCTTCTCAGTTTGAGGAGGTCCCATTTATTAATTGTTGATCTCAGTGTCTGTGCTACTAGTATATTCAAGAAGAAGTCTCCTGTAACAATTTGTTCAAGGGTACCTGCTATTTTCTCTTCTAAGAAGTTCAGTGTGGCTGGATTTATGTTGAGGTTTTTGATCCATTTGGACTTGAGTTTATACATAGAGATAGATTTCGGTCTATCTGAAGTCTTCTACACACCATCATCCAGTTGTATCAGTAATATTTGTTGAAGATGCTTTTCTCCTTCTATTGTATACTTTCAGCTGTTTGTCAAAAATCAGGTGTTCGTAGGTGTGTGGGTTAATATCAGGATATTCAATTCGATTCCATTGGTCTACCTGTCTATTTTTGTGCCAATGCAAAGCTTGTTTTCTAGGCCATGGCTGTATAGAAGTTCTGGAAGTCAGGGGTGGTGATACCTCCTGAAGTTCCTTTTGTGTACAGAGTTGTTTTGGCTATTCTAGGTCTTTTTTTCCCATATAAAGTTGATTATTATCCTTTCAAAGATAATAAGAAGAATTGTCCTGGGATTATATTGAATCTGTAGATTGTTTTTGGAAAGATTGCCATTTTCACTATGTTTATCCTACATATCAAAGAGCATGGGAGATCTTTGCATTTCCTAGTATCTTCTTTAATTTATTCTTTAAAGGCACAATGTTCTTGCTATATAGGTCTTTCAATTTTGGTATGTGTTACCCCAAGACACTTTATATTGTTTGTTGCTATTGTGAAGGGTGCTCTTTCTCTGTTTTGTCAGTCTTTTTGTCTTCTGTACATATTAGTGCTACTGATTTCTTTTTGAGTTTATCTTTTTTCCTTCTAGTTTGCTGAAGGTGTTTATCACCTGTAGTTGTTTAATGTTAGAGTTTTTGGGTTGATTATTTAAACTATCATATCATCTGCAAATAGTAACAGTTTGACTTCTTCCTTTCCAATTTGTATACCCTTGATCTCCTTTTGTTGTCTTATTGCTTTAGCTAGAACTTCAAGTACAATATTGAAGAGGTCTGGAGACAGTAGCATTATCTTATTCCTAATTTTAGAGAAATTGCCTTAAGTTTCTCTCTATTCAGTATGATGTTGGCTGTTCGTTTACTGTATATTGCTTTTATTATGTTAAGGTATGTTCCTGTTATCCCTGATCTCTCCAAGACCTTTATGATGAAAGTGTGTTGGATTTTGTCAAAGGCTTTCTCAGCATCTAATGAGATCATCATGTGGTTTTTCTTTTCCACTTTTTTTAATATGGTGAATCACATTGATAGATTGTCATCCTTGCAAACCAGGGATGAAGCCTACTTGGTCAAGGTGGATGATTTCTCTGATATTACTTGGATTTGAATTGCCAATAATTTATTGAGTATTTTTTTTATCAATTTTCATGAGGGATATTAGTCTATAGATTTTTTTCTTAGTTGTATCTATTTGTGGCTTGGGTACCAAGTTAATTGTGGCCTCATAAAAGGAGTTTGATAATGAACCTTCAGTTTCTATTGTGTGGAACAATTTGAGGAGTATTCATATTAGATTTTCTTTGAATTTCTGGTAGAATTTTACACTGAAGCCTTCTTGCCCTGAGCTTTTTTTGGTTGGAAGGCTTTTGATGACTTCTTCTATTTCTTTAGATGTTATAAGTTATTTAAATTGCTTATCTGTTCTTTATTTAATTGTGGTAAGTGATAGTTATCCAGAAATGTCCCCATTTCCTTTGAATTTTCAAATTGTGTGGAGTAGAGTCTTTCAAAGTAAGACCTGAAAATTGTCTGGATTTCCTCAGTGTCAAGTGTTATGTCTCACTTTTCATTTCTGATTTTGTTAATTTGCATGTTCTCTCTCTACTTTTTGGCTGGTTTGAATAAAGATTTGTCAATCTTGTTTATTTTCTCAATAAGCCAGCTCTTTGTTGCATTGGTTTTTTGTATTGTTTTCTTGGTTTCTACTGTATTGATTTTAGCCCTCAAATTCATTATTTCCTGGTGTCTACTCCTCCGGGGTGAGTTTGCTTCTGTTTTTTCTAAGGTTTTAGATTGTGCTGTTAAATCTCTAGTGTGACTCATCTTTATGTTCTTCATATGGGCATTTAGTGCAATGAACTTCCCTCATAGCACTGTTTTCAAGCGGTCCCATTGTACAGCGTCTATCCTCTCCAGCAAGGAAGATGCAACTCCAGGAACATCTTCTTCATGCAGTTTTAATCAGGATCCTTGAACATGTTTCTTCTGACCTGCGGGGTCCCTAGAGGACCCCTGTACAGGCTTAAATCCCCTTGTGCTAACAAACCCCAGTGAGCTACATAGACCCTAAAGATAGGCTACTCTAACCCGGAAGCAGACAGGATGAACAGACTTAACCAAATAAGGGCTTGTTTATGCCAGAGAGTGCTCACCCTCAGGGAGGTGGAAGGTGGAAGCCAGCTCCATCTTTAAGGTGCAGCACTTCGCAGCTTTCTACATCCCATAAGTTTGGGTATGTTGTGTCCTCATTCCCATTGAATTGTAGGAATTCTTTAATTTCTTTCTTTATTTTTCTTTGACCCAAATATCATGCAGTTGCACATTGTTCAGTTTCCATGACTTTGTAAGGTTTCTACGGTTTGTATTGTTGTTGAATTCCAACTTTAAAGCATGGTGGTCTGATAAGGTCTAATCTGTTGAGGTAAGTTTTGTCACCAAGTATGTGGTTGATTTTAAGGAGGGTTTTATGTGGAGCTAAGATGTAGGTATATTCTTTTGTGTTTGGATGGATTGTCCTATATATGTCGGTTAAACGCAATTGGGGTATAGCTTCTGTTAGTTCTTTTGTTTCTTTGTTAAGTTTCTGTCTGGTAGTCCTGTCTTGTGGTGTGAGTGGGGTGCTGAAGTCTCCCACTATGAGTACGTGAGGATTTATTTCAGCTTTGAGTTATAGTAACATTTCTTTTACAAATGTATGGTCCTTTTATTTGGGACATAGATGTTCAGAATTGAAACTTTGTGTTGAAGGTTTTCTCCTTCTGATGAAAATGAAATACCCATCTTCATGTCTTTTGATTAATTTTTGTTTGAATTCTTAACTTGTTTGTTATAATGATAGCTATACCTATTTGCTTCTTGTGTTCATTTGATTGGAAGTTCTTTTCCCAATGCCTTACCCTGTTGTAATGTCTGTCTTTGAAGCTTAGATGTGTTTCTTGTATGCAGCAGAAGGAAGGATTCATCTGCTTTGTTGTGTTCAAGTCTAGTTGCTGTAGAGTCCCTAGATTCTGGTGGTGTCATGCTTGTATTTCTATTGAAGGTGTTTCTTGCATTGCCATCTTCCCATTGCTTCTTCCAGTGGGTGAAGGTGGAGTCTTTCTCCCTCTATGCTAATATCCCTGTGGGAGTAGGTGGGTCTGGAGTTCCAGTTTCTATTTGCATAATATGAATAATTTCTTTTTTCTTGGATCTGAAGATCAAAATATGGATTTCAACCTACACTAAACTCACTCACATGGCATATAACCTTCCCCTCGATTCTTCCCTTTCATTGTATTTTTCTAACAATATAAAACATCTCATTCACCCCTGTGAACACCTTATCTGTCCTGTAAAAGAAGAACTTCAAGAGGCTGGCAAGGGATGCTCATCAAAATCACAACTCAGGGTGAGAAAACTGGATGGTCATTCTTAGCTGTACCCCAAAATATGGCTTGCATTAATTAAAAAAATGTGGATTTGTTATTCTCTCATTACAATTTTTAGGTTTAACATTTAGAGTTCCTACTGAGATGCAGCTATCTACACAATTTCTGGAGCCAGATCCTAGCTCCTCATGTCAAAGAGGTTAATCCTAGACTCCAGGGTATACCTAAGGTCCCATCCATAGGAGGATTCCCACCTCAAAAAAAAAAAAAAAAAAAAAGAACAGTGAGCATTTCACTTTTTTTGTGGTGGCCTACATTGGGTTAGTCACAGAAGCATTTTCAGTTTTCTATGACATCTGGTTCTCTTTTAGATCTATAGGGCCCAATCTGGTTACAGTGAAGTAGGGATTTAATAAAATCTATTCAAACCCATTCAGGTCAAAGCATGACATCTCACAACCCACTGGTTACTACTGCTAATTGGAGGTTCAGATAGCCACAAGGTATTTTCCTGCCATCTGCCCTGAAATCTGGAGGATGGGCTAGTGAGAACAGGGAACTGGAGAACTGAGAGGAGCCAAAAATCTGGCCACACATCAAGAGAGTTTCAATGTCTGGCTGCACATTGAAGCTGAAGAACTATAAGAATGCCCCGCAACAATGGGGACAAGCAGAAGGTATGGAGAGGCCCAGCATGGGATGTCAGCATTCTGAGAGCAAAGACCTCAGAATGGCCTGCCCCCCCCCGGGGGGGTTTCCTGTGTGTGTCTTATGTGGAGAGGCTGTTGAAGAAAAAAAAGAGAGATCTATTTATTTATTAATTATTTTTCAATTAAATTAGAAACAAGCTTTTTAAAAATGTTAACCCCGGCTTATTCCCTCTCCCTCCTCTGCTGCCCCCCACCAACTCCCCTATCCCATCCCCTTTCAGCTCCTCAGGGAGGGTGAGGCCTTTCATGGGGGATCTTCAAATTCCATTAGCTACTGGATGAAGGCTCTCTAGGATTGCATACAAAGTAGTCATCAATTTTGTTATCAAATAAGGTTAGCTTCTCCACTATTGCTTAGTTGGTGTCATCTTTGTAGATCGCTGGACTTTTATCTAGTGCCAGATTTCTCTTTAAAACTATAATGTCTCCCTCTATTATGGTATCTCTTTTATTGCTCTCATCTATTCTTCATCTGACTCAATGTTCCTGCTCCCTCCTGTCCTCTTCTCCCCTCCTTTTATCCAATTTTCTTTCTCCTGACTCCCCCTTCCCTCTCCCCTCTGCTCTCAATTTTCTCAGAACTTGTTCTTTCCCCCTTCTCCAGGGACTATGTATGGAAAGACTTATTTATTAAGAAAATTTCTTTGACCATACTAATGAACTTATTAATTATTCCAATTATGCCTATCTTGCCCTCCTATTTGCCAATAGTGCTTTATACATTAACCAATAAGAGAAACATATTTACAGAATGACATCTCCCATCATTGATGTCCTTGTTTCAATTTTCCTGTGGTCATTTTGGTTCTGTGTCTTGCCCTCTGATTTTACTTGTCTTTATGCATTCCACCTTGGGGTGACTGAAATAGAGTAGGGACATGGGTAGCAAGACTGGGAGATTGGATAGATCTCTGGTTGGAATTCTCAAAACTTCCTCTTCCAATTAAAACAAATATTTGTGCTATCCTATCATGAAGAACCAAACTGCTATTGCAGAGTGACTCCACTGATAACAGGACTTGGGGATGTGGGGCTCTGTGGCAGTATCTGTCAATCTGTGCCCAGAGAGAGCAGAGTTCTGGCTTGGAGCTTGATGGGCAGCTTTGAGAAAATGCCCTGAGGCCTCTTGCAGAAAGGCCTCCCACTGGCCCTACTGTAGCTTGCTTCAGCAGCACAACCCTGCCACATAGCATGACTGCTTACAGCTTCAGCTCATTGGCTCACCCAGCTGCCACTTTAATAACTTCTCACTGAACCAGAAAGTTTCATTGCCTACCCATACCCCTATGGGGCAAGCACATATTATAACTGACTGGATATTGGATTCAGCAGTAATAGCTACCAAGCCAGGCCCCCTTGGAATTGCAGCACTGAAGGAGGTTGGGAAGGATTTAGTGATTATCACCAGGCTCTGATAGGATGGAAAATTTTGTATTGTGTGTGTGTGTGTGTGTGTGTGTGTGTGTGTGTGTGTGCGTGCGTGCGCATGCATGCGCACGCATGTGTAGAGAGATGTGAAGTGCAGCACCTTAAAGATGGCACTGGTTTTCGCCTTTCACCTCCTCGATGGTGAGAGCTCTCTGGAGTAAACAAGTATGTATTTGGTTAAGTCTGTTTAGTTTGTTTGCTTCCGCATTAGAGTAGCCTATCTATAGAGTCCATGTAGCTTACTGGGGTTGGTCAGCACAGGGAGATTTAAGCCTGTGCGGGTTTGCCGCCCCCTCTGCGTCAGAAGAATCATGTTCAAGAATCCTGGTTAAAACAGCATGAAGAAGATCTTCCCGGAATTGCCTCTTCCTTGCTGGTTGAGGTTGGGCATGTACAAATGGTGGCCCATATGGGGATCAGATCAGAACTTCTTGCAGTCAGGGCAGTTGACTGGAACGTTCTAGGTATGTTGGGACCAAGCTAAAGCCCTCGGAGAAGAGGAGAAAAGATCTCTGGTAAGGAGCAATAAAGTCCCAGGTAAGTTGGGACCAAGCTAAAGACTGTGGAAATAGGCGGCAATAAAGTCTCAGGCATTGAGCACGAGGTTGTAACGAACCTAAAGTAAAATTTTCAAAATCGGGACTTCTCAGTCTCATCCAATTTTTCTGGCTCTTCGGGAGCTACTTTTGTCAAAGAAACTTAAAATAAAGAAAAGCACACTGGAAAGATTCCTGAACTAGTGTGATGCCATTGCACCTTGGTTCCCAGTTTCAGGAGACCACACGGTAGCATGCTGGGACAAGTTAGACAGGGATCTTGACTTTGCTTGGGAACAAGGGATGCTAAAGTCCAGAGTCTGACCTATTTGGAAGTTAATGCATAGCTGTATTAAAGACCAGAGGTTCTGTAAAGAGGCAATGGAAAAAGGGAAAGAAGGTCTAAAAATGTTACAAGAAGAAAGATCAGAAGAGGTTGAGAGCACAGGAGAGTCAGGTATGGACGAAACAGATTCTGAGAGAGATTTTGGCATTACAGCAGCCACAGTGACAGCTATCTCTTTTGCAGTTGTGGGTTCAGTCACTGCTGCCATGGCTTTGAGCACATCAGTGCAGACAGCCTCTAAGCTAAATTAGTTGCCCAAGAATGTGGCTACTGCTTTGGATGCTCAATCCACAATTGATGCTCAACTACAAGGAGGTTAAATGGTTGTAAACCAAAGAATGAATCTGGTGCAGGAACAAATAGATACCTTGTGGCAGATGACCCAATTAGGATGTGAAATGAAATATCCAGGTTTGTGTGTTACCAGCGTTCAGTATGAGAACTTTACATGTGCTGCTAATTTGTCACGACAGTTGTCTAGCCATCTTTTAAAAAATTGGTCTGCTGACTTTGGTGACTTAATGGTACAGCTGCTAGTGGCCATCGTTGCTGTGAATTCAACCCATGTAGATGCAGGACTGGCTGCCGGATTGTCATCGTGGTTCGCTGTCGCCATGGATCATCTGAAAAAATAGGCGGGAATGGGAGCCATGGCTGTCCTCTTGTTGCTTATCTCCTTCTTGGGCCTGTGGTGCCTTTGCAAGATGAGGTTTGCTCAGAAGCGGCATGCAGGTATGGTTATTCAGGCATTTACAGCCATTGAGGCAGGGCAGTCCCCCCAAACAAGGCTCATGGACATGAACAAGAATTGATCCTTCAAGCTCAGGTTATATGGCTTAACACTGCACTCAGAGTTAGCTCTGGAAGTGAGCAACTCCGAGAAGGGCAAGTCTGGTTGCATGTGGGTTGGTGTCCGAGGCCCCACCTCTTGAAAAAAGATACCAGACAGGTGTGGCACTGACTTGGCTGACTACCAGGATTCAGTGTCATTACAATGTCCACTGCGTTACTGGAGACCAGACCACTATACTTGCCTGTTGCATTACCAAAAGAAAAAGAGGGAAGTGTAGAGAGCTGCAAAGTACCAGGCCTTAAAGATGGCACTGGCTTCTGCCTTCCACTTCCCGATACTGAGTGCTCTCTGGAGTAAACACATCCTTATTTGGTTAAGTCTATTCAGCCTGTTTGCTTCTGCATTTGAGTAGCCTATCTACAGAGTCCACGTAGCTCATTGGGGTTGGTCAGCACAGGGGTATTTAAGCCTGTGCACCACCCCACCACGGCATCAGAAAAAACATGTTAAACGATCCGGATTAAAACTTCATGAAGAAGATCTTCCTGGAGTAGTGTCTCCCTTGCTGGTCGAGGTTGGGCGTGTAGACATATGGACATGTTAGTGTTTTCTTATGTGTCTATAAGGTTTGTTGCATACATAGAGTTGAGGCAGAAATGGGTTATACTCAGTTGAATGTATGAATGGTAGCATGTTTTGTTTCTGACTAGTCACCTTTGAGTGATGAGCTTTCCACAGATGCCATGGCTGCTTTGATAGCTGGCGCTGAGAATTGTCTCTGAGTTTTCTGGCCACTGAGATCAATTTATCAATATAGTAGGGATGGAAATATCTTTTGTGTATGGATCATCTGAAGTTGTTTTATGCTGTTATGTTCTATTAAAATCCAGCTCTGGCAGTGCATTATAATGCTCCCTTTTGCAGATCCAGTCACACTTTTCTCTATGGCCAGAGTTATAAGATGCACTTGACATTGTGACAAGGAGATGAGAGCAAAACAGAACAGTGAAAAGAGGTTATTGGTTTCATTTAATTACAAAAGAATGTTACTAAGGATATACCCAATAAAAAATCTTCAACAAATGGTGCTGGCACAACTGGATGATAGTGGGTAGAAAACTGCAGATAGACTCATGTCTATCTACATGCACATAACTTAAGTCCAAATAGATCAAAGACCTAAACATAAATCCAGTCAAACTGAACCTCTTAGAAGAGAAAGTGGAGGTACCCTTGAACAAATGGTACAGGAGACATTTTCCTGAACATAACACCAGTAGCACAGACACTGTGTTCAACAATTAATAAATGGAACCTCCTCAAAATGGGAAGCTTCTGTAAGGAAAGGGACAAAGTGGACAAGACCAAAAGGCAGCCCAGAGAGTGGGAAAAGATCTGCATGAACCCCACATCTCACAGAGGGCTGATCTCCAAAATATAATAACAACTGAAGAAACTAGTCACCAAAACAATAAATAACCCTATTTAAAAGTGGGGTACAGAACTGAATAGAGATTTCTCAATAGAGGAATCCAAAATGGCTGTACGACTCTCTTAAGAAAATTCTAAACATCATTAGCAATCAGAGAAATGAAAATCAAAACAACTCTGAGATACCATCTTGCTATTGTCAGAACTGCTAAAATTAGAAATACCAATGGCACCTTATGCTCAGGAGGATGTGGAGAAAGGGCAACACTCCTCCACCAGTGGTAGTACAGCCATTTTTGAGATCAATATGGCAGTTCCTCTGGAAAATGGAAATAATTCTACCTCAGGACCTGACAATTACACTTTTAGGCATATTCCCAAATGATCCACATCCATGCAACAAAGACATCTTGCTCAATTTTGTTCTTATGAGCATTATTTGTAATAGCAAGAATTTGGAAGCAATCTGGCTGCCCCTCGACTGAATAATGGATGAAGAAGATGTGATATATTTAAACAATGGAATAATACTCATCAGAAAAACAAACAAACAATGGAATCTTGAAATTTGCAGGTAAATGATTGGAACTTGAAGAAACCATCTGAGTGAGGTAACCTAGTCACAAAAAAAGATATATCATATGTTCACTCATACCTAGATTTTAGATATAGAGCAAAGGATCACCAGCCTATAATTTACACTGCCAGAGAAACTAGGATACGAGGAAGAACCTAAGAGATTCATACAATGTTCCTCACAGAAGGGGAAAGAAACAAGATCCTCTGGTATATTGGGAGTGGGGGAGGGACAGTGAGTGGAGAGGGAGTTAGGAGAAAGAGAACGGGATAGGAGAAGAAAATTTAGGACCAGGAAGAATGAGTAGGGGAAAAATAGATGAGAGAAAAAAGATACCATAATAGAGAGAGCCATTATAGATTTGAATAGAAAAATGACTCTAGAGAAATGCCCAGAGACCTACAAGGATGATGTCAACTGAAAATCTGAGCAACAGTGAAAAGTCTATCTTTAATGTTCCTCCATGATAATGAAATTGATAACTAACTTATATGCCATCGTAGAGCCCTTCTCTAGATCCAGACCTTGAGGCAAAAAATTAACATGCTTTTGATTCAACCTTGAGTCTAGAAGGCACACCTTTAATCTAAGTCATACCCTTTGCTAGCAGGACAATGTAATAAGGAGAGGGATGCATTTATCTTTTGCTTGTTTTCCCTTGCCTAGTCATCACATCCATTCCTTCACTGACATTGGCACCTATTTCTTCAGCATTTTAGTATATGCAGGAAACAAACTGAAACACCCAGTCCCTTGGTACTGAGGGACTCTAGAATCTGGATTTTCCATTCACTGCCACTGGTGGACTGTCATATGTGTGTATGCATGTGTGTGTGTGTGTGTGTGTGTGTGTGTGTGTGTGTGAGAGAGAGAGAGAGAGAGAGAGAGAGAGAGAGAGAGAGAGAGAGAGAGAGAGAGGTTGAGATTCATTGCATAAGTTCTATGACTCTAGGGAACCATAACTAAAAGCTTTTGGTACCAGGAATGGGGTATTGTTTGGAAAATTTGGTCTTTGGTACTTAGGGTTAGAAAAGCAATAGTGTGCTTTTGACCTGTTTAATGAGTCAGACTAGCAATGAGTCAGACTAGCAGAAGCATGGAAGACAATGTTATTGACCATGACTTGAACTGTCCATGGATGGCTCAAGATGTCTCAGAGGAGAAGAATCTTAGTATATTGCTTAGAAATCACTCTTTTAATATTTTTTGGTGACTGCCTTTTGCCCTTGTCTGAAGAATCTGCGTAAGGCTATAGTGAAGAGTTCTGGATAATTCTATTTTCAGAGGAAATCCCAAAACTGCCCCATATAGATTGTGGTATGGCTATTAATACTAATCTAATAAAGACTAATAATGAAGAGAAGAAAGCAGACCAAATGAAATTACAAAATGTACTGCTTGAGAAAATGGGAAGCAAGCAGTAGGATGGAACTAACTCTTATAATCAAGAAGATAAGAAATTGAATAAATGCTGTGTTGACCTCAGGCTAAGACCTCACTCAGCTAGTTGCTAAATTTAGAATTTAGGAAAAAGGAATTAAAAAAAAATCTTAGAGCTTAGTGTGGGGGTACATTTTCTTCATCCTAGGACTAAGAAGGCAGAGAAGTCTGATATCTGAATTAGAGGCCAGCCTAGTTTACAGAGAAAGTTTCAGGACAGACAACCTTAGGGAGTAGGAGACAGAAAGATGGTAAAGATGTGAGTGAACAAAGGTGTCATGTTCCAGTTTTGGCAAGTAGAATAACTTGGCAATTTAGACCATGTAGTTATGGAGTTAAGAATCAATGAAACAGCCTAGGAAATTTTTATCCTGAGGCTAAGGAAAGTCATACAGGCCAGAAATTTATCAGTTGAGTCCCTGAATGGAGCCTAAAGAGGCCTTTGGGTAAAGTTGTTAAGTTGAATCTTGGGTTCCCATGGAGATAACAGGATGTTAGAGATACCAGGGTTGTGAGATATCTGTCAAGGAAATCTGCTTACAGGATGGAACCAGCTCTAGAGAAAGAAGAGTGTTATAGTCAATAAAGGAGTTGGAGATCTAAAGAGTGTTTTGACTTCAGACATGGAGAGGCAGGGTTTAGAGTTTGCACAGCTGATTTTCAGTCTTTCTTTGGTCCAGTATTTCCTTCCCCATGATTTGCATTGGTAATATATGTCCTTTGGCATTGTATGTTGAAAGTATGTGAACTGCTTTTTGATTCTGATTTTGTAGGAAATTATAGTTAAGAGATTTCATAATTCTCTGAAGAGACTTGAAATTTAGACTTTTAAATAGGTTTGGGGCTAGTATAGACTATGGCAACTTTTGAAGTTACTGAATAAATTTTGTGTTATAGTACTGTTATAAGATTATGGAGGCCAGGGAGTGGAATGTGATATTTTTAATATATATGGCTCATATAATCCCATAGGGCATGACACTATTTAGATGTATGACCTAGTTGGAATAAGTATAATCTTGCTAGAGAAAGTATGTTACTGTGGAAGTAGGCTTTAAGATCTCATATATGCTCAAGCTATATACAGTGTCACTGTTTTTTCCTTCTTCTGTTTTACATCATGATGTAGGATTCACATCTCCTTCTCCAGTACCATATCTGCTTATATGCCCATGTTCCCCACCATGATGATGACAAACTGAACCTGTGTAAGCTACCTTAACTCAAATTAAATGTTTTCCTTGATAAGAGTTGCCATGGTCATGGTGTGCTTTCAGAGCAATACTAGACAGTACTAAGAGAAAATTTGATTAAACATATTTTTTTTAAGGATCACAGTTAATAGAGCTGTAAATTCTTATTGTAAGACCCGTGAGAGCATGGTCCCTCATACTCCCACTCAGGAAAGGTGCCCCCCACAAATTACTCACAAGAAGTGGTCCTCATGCAAAAGCATGAGGTCCTTTATATTCCAAGTGCACAGGGGCCATCAGCCACATGCCATGCAGGGGCAGAGGGCTGAGGACCCTTGGTACAGGATTGAGACAGCTTTTATAGGGTTACAACAAAGCCCCCGCATCATGAACCAATCACCTCATAGCATCCAGTGTGGACCAATTAAACTATCCAATTAAACTATCCAAGCCTGTGCTTAGCCCAGGAAGTCTGCTTTCGCACAGGCTTCTGGGTGGGGAGACGAGACTCATTTCCTGTGTTCATTCATTCAGGCTGTTGTAAACATTCAAGAAGGTGACCCTCAACTTGGGATTAAAGACTCCGAGCTTGCTGGGGTCTGTGTAGAGTTGGGCTAAATTTTTCCAACCTAACATCTTATAAAGTTATTAACTTAGTGTAAAGTTGTAAAGATAATTGAAATTTCCAAGTGAATGGTATGTTAACTCATAAAGGATCAACTTCCTTAATGTATTCAAAACTATACTTGTAGTCATGCTAAGTACTAATGTAATTAATTATGCAATTAAGTCTTATTTACTCTCCTGTGTATGTTTAAGTTAAATGTAAATCAAATAACTAAAACAAATAATATTTGTTTAGCTAAGATGGACAATACATACCAAATAAAGATCATAATACATTTCAGAGATCTGGTGGCCATGGCATTTAGAATGTTTAATGGAAAAAGCTTCATATGATATGACACAGAGACATTAGCCGTGCCACTATGATGTCAAGGTCTCCAAAGAAGACGAGGGGCACAGTGACTCTGTCTGGATAATGGATGAGCAGGACATTGGGGAGTTAATTGTCACACATTACCTAAACAAAATAAGGTCAGTCTGCCAAGTTTCTCCTATACTGGATAATCTTTCAGACCAGGATCTGGCTGCTAAGGGTAGATGTTGCCTTGGGACCTCTGCCCAATCAAAACCCTTGAGATCACAGGAGCGTGGGGTGACAATCTCGGTAATGGCTAAGTCTTTGTCATTTAATTGATACATGGGCTATTTAGATTATTCTTCTTTCTCTAATTTATTCTTCTCAGAACTTTGATGACATTGGCAGCTATGCTAACTGTAACTGTCAGTTTAAGAGCAGCAGGCAATAATCTCCTTTCCCAAGGCTAGTCACCTTGTTAGCTCATTTTATATGTAAAATCAAGACTTACCTTTCTTAGAGCTCCTAGATCTCCTGTTGAGAAAGGCAGTTTTGCCTTGCTAAGAGGCTCCACATTAAAGGATAAACAAGCGTTGGCTATTACATTTTACTCTTCACTTATTTAAAAGAACTTTAACTGAAAACTGTACTCAGTAATAACTACTGATGTTTCTGATAAATGATTAGATGCAAAGAAAAAATTTTAAATTCTATACAAGTTCTTCATGTCTATGAAACAGTTTTAAGGTGTATAAGGTTGAGGGTATTAAAACTTAGATAATTCTGAGGGTATAAGAAAATGGTTTATGTTATATGAAAAATGGGAAATGATTCATTTCTTTTATACTTCTATTTTATTGGAAATTTCTTACAAACACCTGTTAGCTTCTTTTTCTACAATGTGGGATTTTAGTACAGATTACAATAAATGGTAATGCTAATATACATAAAACTTTTCTTTATTTTTAAGCTAAAATTTCATGTAAGCTTCAGAGAATTGCAGGAGTCATAAGACTTGAATGCATGTCTCATAGACCAAACATACTCCAGATAAGTACATTCTGTTTCACCACTTTACTATACCTGATGATTGGATCTCTCTCCTCCCTGGTCTAAGGACATAATGTCTCATCTGGGTGTCATCAACTTGAGGTTCTTCAGTCCCAATATAAACAGATCACCACTATAAAATCATGGATTTCACTGGGGATACAATTTATGGTGGGAATGTAAGTCCAAAGGAGGAACTAAACCTTGAAAGTGAATGGGAGACCAAAAAAGAAAAAAAAATATTTTAGTGATGTATTACTTATGATTTATTAAAGCTCAATGGAAGATTCAGAAAAGCAAAGTCATCTGGAAGCCTTAGAATCCAGGCACCCACATTTAATACTGGAAGACAGAAGCTAGGAGGTTGTGGCACATATCTTTAATCCTACAACTCAGAATTAAGAGATAGACAGATCTTGGTGAGTCCAAGGCCACCTAGATCTACATAAGAGTGAATCAGTCTAAAAGAGAATTATATCTATAATTCCAACATGAAGGAAGTATATTAGACAAAAGCAAGGTCTCAATTAGGGACATTCATTCTCCAGCTATTCTGAGGAAAAGCAGCACTTTGAGACTTGATAAAGAGCTACAGCATGGCTCAGCTCTTTCAGCCTGAGCTAGAGGTGAAAGCTAATGGCCATCAGCTTTGCATTTCTGATATTCAGCATGAAGTTTGAGCCCTATTATTAGTTTCTGGGTCTTTTATTAATTTATGTCACAATTTAAAATTAAGAATTATGTTTTCATTTAAAACAAGTAAGAATAAGTTCCTGTATGTCCTGCGATAAATCCTTGCAAGTTCAATTTCCTATTTGCAATTAGGAATACTACATTTCTGTTTCTCAAACCTGATGTAAACTTCAAAACATGTTTTTCAACCTAGTGAGCCATTCACATGATGATGTCTATTCTTATCCTGGTTCCTTCATTTTCATTGTATTTTTTTAACAATGTAAGGCATCCCACTCTGTACCCTGTAAACACTCTTTCTATCCTATGAAAAGGACCCCAGGAAGCTTGTAGGGACTGCTCTCTGAAATCCTCCTTAAGACAAGACAGCCAGATGACCATTCCTGGCTGGTTTCTTTAAGTGGACAATTGTGGATTTAGCCTATTCTCCTTGCAATTCTTATATTTAACAGTAGACACCTTTCCTGTGTTACTCTATGAATAACTAATATATATATATATATATATATATATATATTTATATATAAATATAATATATATAAGAGAAAAATGTATTATTAAATGAGGAACTGTTTGTCCTATTCTCCTTCTTCCCCTCCCCTCCTTACTTTGTTCATCACTTGCAGAATAGGCCTAAGCATTTTTTGAATTATATAAACAATGATGCTCTATAATTATTTTGCTGTTCTCCTGTGTCTGTTATTTTTTTCCAATTATGGAATACATGATGCCATGGTCCCTGGTATCCCTTAACAAACATTTTCATGATTGGAAAGGCTATTGATGTCAAAATACGTGTTGTAAGTAACAGAATGAGACACAAAGACATCTAGAAATAAAACTAGGGTGGTTTGTTTCATATACAGACTTTTTTGTAGTTCAGAAGATAGGAAAAGTTCCCCCTTATTTCAGCATTTCAATATAGTACCTTACATGCAGACTTCTATGGTTAAATTAATACAGATAATTGTTCCACTTTTAAACTAGGATTACTTTGTTTTTACAAGTTATCATAGTCCATTAACTTAATTAAAATACAACAGTTCCAGCAGTTTGCCCAAATGAGAAAAAAAAAGAACATTACGGAAAAAACAAAAATGTATACATTTATGTTGGATGTGTCTTTTCTTTCTTCTAATTCACATCATTGAAGTTAAAACTGAAGCAAAGTATTTTTGATTTTCTCACTGTTCATGCATTTAACAATTTGGAAAGAATATAAAATATGAGTAAAACGTATACTAAATGGCCAAAGTTATCTAAATTTCATTTTTCTAAACCATTTTCCAGTTTATTATATTTATTTTATAGTTTGTGTCAACATGTTTGAATATGACATTCTTCTGTCTTTTCTTACTCTTCAACACCAACATTTGTGGTTCAAAAAATATGACTGATCTCTAAACTCCTCTACTGCTACTGTATCACAACCATACTCTTAAGAAAGGAATATTTGCTTTGGACTTTTGCTTAAATTCAGTGTGTGTGTGTGTGTGTGTGTGTGTGTGTGTGTGTGTGTGTGTGTGTGCATTTCATTCAATGATTACTGGAAACCTTGGCATCTATATCTTTTACTTATTATTTCATGACTGTGGTATGTATATGGAAGTTAACACTATGAACATGTATTTTCACTGCCAGAAATAGTGAATAACTTTTGTTTTATCCATAATTATATGGTAGAAATCTGATTATGATGATGATGTTGATGATGATGAAGATGACAGTGATTTGATGCTAAGTATTGTACTCAAAACATCATGTATAGTAACCAAAGTAACTTTAGAATGCATTCAATTTCTGGTTTCCTTGTTTCGTTTGTGTAATTGTGTACAATCTTATTATAAAGCCCATAATAACTCTGTACTACTTCCGGAAATGCCTCCCACATGTGAAGATCACCGTGTCAACAACCAGTCATAAAACTTTTTGTAAGATGAATCATTTCCATTTACCCCATGATTTAGACATGTAGTTAATAACAAACGCAAGTAGAATAGAATAGAAAGTTATATGTGAGCAGTCTATATGTGTAACTCCATTACACATATTGGTTTCAGCAAGCATGCATTACAGTTAGTAGGGAACTGCTACAGCTGATAAACACCTTGAACAAACTAGTAGGATACAAGATAAACTCAAAAAAATCAGTAGCCCTACTTTATTCAGATGACAATGGGACTCAGAAAGAAATCAGAGAAACATCACCCTTTACAATAGCACAAACAACTTAAAGTATCTTGGGGTAACACTTACAAAACAAGTTAAAGACCTATATGATAAGAACTTTGTGTCTTTAAAGAAAGAAAGATACCAGGAAAAGGAAAGACCTCTCATGCTGTTGGATAGGCAGGATAAACATAGGAGAAATGGCAATCTTTCCAAAAGCAATCTACAGATAAAATGAAATCCCCATTAAAATCCCAGAAAAAATTCTTTATGAACCTTGAAAGGATAATAATCAATTTCATATGGAAAAACAAAAGACCCAAGATAGTCAAAACAATCCTGTACAATAAAAGAACGTCAAGAGGTATCAACATCCCTGACTTTAAGCTCTACTACAGAGCAATAGTCCTGAAAACAACCTGGTATTGGCACAAAAATAGACAAGTAGGCCAATGGAATCAAATTAAGAATTCTGATATTAACCCCCACACCTATGCACAATTGATTTTTGACAAAAACACCTAAAAGTATACAATGGGAGGAGTAAAGCTTCTTCAACAAATGGTGCTGGCACAATTGGATGATGGTTTGTAGAAGACTGCAGATAGAGCCATGTCTAGCGCCACACACAAAACTCAAGTCCAAATGGATCAAAGACCTCAACATAAATCCAGACATATTGAATCTCTTAGAAGAGAAAGTAGGAGGTACCTATGAACAAATTGGTATAGGAGACCACTTCCTGATCTTAACTCCAGTAGCACGGATACTGAGATGGACAATTAATAAACGGGACCTCCTCAAACTTAGAAGCTTCTGTAAGGTGAAGGATACAGTTGACAAGACCAAATGGCAGCCCACTGACTGGGAAAAGATCTTCACCAACCCCACTGCTAGTGGGAGTGCAAACTTGTACAGCCATTTTTGAGATCGGTATGGCAGTTCCTCAAGAAAGTGGGAATTAGTTTACCACAGGACCCAGCAATCCCACTCTTAGGTATATACACAAATGATCCACATCTATGCAACAAAGACATGTGATCAACTATGTTCATAGCAGCAGTATTTGTAATAGCAAGAACATGGAAACAACCTAGATGCCCCTCAACTGAAGAACGGATAAAGAAGATATGGCACATTTACACAATGGAGTACTACTCTGTGGAAAAAAAAAACAATGGAATCTTGAAATTTGCAGGTAAGTGGATGTAACTTGAAGAAACCATCCTGACTAAAGTAACCCAGTCACAAAAAGAGGAACATGGTATGTACTCGCTCATATATGGATTTTAGACCTAGATCAAATGATCACCAGCCTATAAAACACCACCAGAAGAACTAGGATACAAGGTTGATTCCAAGATATTCATATAAGGTCCATCACAGAAGGGGGAAGGGACAAGTTCTCCAGAGTACATGGGAAGTGGGGGGGGGCATTGAGGGGAAAGGGGACTAGGAGAAAGAGAATGAAAACAGAGCAAAGCATGTGAGAGTAGGAAGGTTGAGTCAGGGGGGGAATAAAAGACAGAAAAGAAAGAGAGAGGGGAGAGAGAGAGAGAGAGAGAGAGAGAGAGAGAGAGAGAGAGAGAGAGAGAGAGAGAGAGAACATAAAAGAGGGTCCTATTATTCCATTATTGGTTTGAAGAGAAAACTGAACCTAAAGAAATATCTAGAGACCTAGAAGACTGACTCCAACTAGAAATTTGAGCAACAGTGGAAAGGCTACCATAAATGCCCTTCCCTGATAATGAGATCGACAACTAACTTATACATCATTATGGAGCCCTCATTTAGTACCTGTTGGAAACAAAAGCAAACACCCACAACTAAACACTGAGTTGAACTGGAATCCAGATGCAGAGAGAGAGGACAGGAGCAGGATGCAGAAACACAGAGACAGCTAACTTGAACGAGGAGTGAAAGAAATAAAAGATTTTAATCTGTAGAATAAGGATGTGGGAAAGGTTTAGGACAATAATTCTTGCAAACACAATATATAGAAAATCATAAAAAAATGGGCATTGACATGGGAGGAAAGAACAGAAATTATGAAAACAAGAAAGTTACTATGATGATGGGGCTAGTGGTTATTCTAGGCTTGTTATTCTGGTTAGATATGGCTAGTACCTGAATCATCAATCTTTTGTGAAATAACTGAAGTGAAGTCTCTCCTATGTCGTGGTCCTCATCAAGGAAATGGGCCCCAGCCCTGGATCAAGTGGTTCCAAATGAATGGTCCTGTCTGCGTCATACTTGGCCAAGGACAATCTGGGGTCTTTCCAAGTCATTCTGTGGTTTTTCCTTTAAAGAAGAACAGGTCACACCTGGATTATCTTTCAAACATGAAATTATACTTTGTACTTTGTAATTATACTTTGTAATCAATCACTGTGTGTCCCATGCATGTATGCCAATTTGCACTCTTTAAAAAGTGCCTGGACCCTCTGAGTGTTGTGCAGCTTTCCGTGAGATTGCTGTCACCTGAGTGCACTCATTCCTTGTGTTTGTTGCTTCTCCTGGTTTTGGCGTTTGTGTCATGGAATTAGATTCCAACAGGAGGAGCTAATGGGCCCCCAGATTGATAGCTGGGTCTGACTCAGACCCCCTGAACATGGGTCTCAGCTAGAATGCCTGAACAGTCTAAGGGACCTCAGAAAGTGGAACCAGGATGTATTCCTGGTGCACAAAAGGACTTTGGGGGCACATCCCCCGTGGAGGGATACTCCCTTAACCTAGAGACAGGAAAGAAGTCCTATTCCCTATTTCAAATGACTTGACAGATTTAGATGACTCCTCCTGGATGGAATCACCTACGTGGAGGTGGGGGGTGGGGGTGGGAGGAAAGGGTGGTTGGGCGCGTGTGAGGGAGGAACAGAGGGAAAAAGGGAAGGAGGGAAGGAGGGAGGGAGAGGGAACTGGGATTGATATGTAAAATAAAAATTAATTAGTTAATTAATTCAAAAAATATAAAAAAGAAAGTTATATGTGGGCAGTCTATATGTGGAACTCCATCGCACCCCTTAGGTTTCTTAATGCATGCAATACATTTGAACAGTAATGCTATAAGAACAGTAGCCATAGGGGTTTACTAGGCTCCACCTTCAGCGAGACACTATGAACAGTTAATATATAATGGAGATAATGTTTGCTTTATATACTTTATATATTTTAAACTACTTGAAATATATAACTTGTGGTGATGTTGTATAAGAAAATTTTAGATTCTTCTATAACATTTGGATTGCAAACTTGCATTTATTAATTGTATGACTAGATATAACTTCTCTGAACAGCTGCAGAACTTCTAGAATGAACTCTGAAGTGAACCTTTGGTTTAAACCCAAGGCAATTCACAACAGCTTCATAAAGTTCTTCAGAATTCTTCAAAGAAGAAATTTTGAAAACAAAACATGTTCTATAAGATGATACCTTCAATTAAACTCTCAATTCAAGATTTCCAGGAAGAAGAAGAAGGAAAAAAAATATCAGTGCCAATTTGGTGTAGGCCAGAGAAGTTTGCTACATTTTTTTTTTTATTTTTTTTCAAATTATATTTGAGGTTCAGTTTGATATCATTTTTCATCATTTGTATCTGTAATGAACATAATTCTGTGCTCATCAGAAGATATTTTAAGCTCATAGTAATCATCCAATTGCTTCAAAACTTTAATGCTGGCAGTACTTTTTATGATAATTTCATTCGGTATTTTCAGTCCATATACAATAAGATGCATTTTTAAACAAATACAATTGGAATAGGCAGTAAAATAGGCTATATTCTATGGAATTTTAAAGTAGATGTTGACTTTGGTCTTTAATTTATTCATTTAATAAGAGAATAGTTGACAACTAAAGAGAAAAAAATGTGTTTTAATCAGATTCTATACCAGTATTTAGCCCTATGAAAAAGGTATTAAATGGCAAACACTGCTATTTTTTTCTCTAAGCCACTTGCAAAAGTATCTTTAAAAGTTGCAAGCATTAATACTTCACATAATCATGGCAGAATTTACATTTCAGTTAAGGAAACCATGCAAAATAGAAGTTAACATACAGTGTACCCTTTGACTAAGCAATGAAGTCAAGATGAGACTTACATTCTGATTTACTCACCTGTATGTTTCAAGCCTTCTATGGAAATAGTGAAAATGCTGTTAGGAGAATGTGTACCTGCAAGAAACGAGAACCTAGTGACCAAGAATCCTACCACTGCTAATAACAATGCCCTATTAGCAATAGCATTCAGAAGAAAAAGTCATCACTATTGAAGAAGGAAGTTGGTGATTGAACTGGGACTCTTTTCCTTCTATTGGGCTGCCATGTCCAGTCTTCCATTTGATAGTTTTTTGCTTCATCATATTATGTTAAATTGTCATGTGTGGCTGTTATTGCTTAGAAGCCTGTACTCTTCTAATGAGAGAAAAAAAGTAAATGGATCTGGATGGGAGGGAGTTGGGAGAAAATTAGAGAAAGAGAAGGAGTAGAAGGAGAAAGTAAAATCACTGTAAGAAAAAAAGAATATTTTTTAATTATTTTTGCTACATATTAAATGCTATTTTTTGTTTTACATATTGATCTCATTTTCCTCTACCTCCTTCCTTCCCATCCCCCAAGTACCCCCTGGTCAATTCACCACACACTCCATGAGGAGAGTGATGCCTTCTAGGAGGGATCAACAAAATTGTCAAGTCATATGGAGTAGGGACTAGGCCCTCCCTACTGTCTCTAGACTAACGGAGTATCCCTCCATGGAGAATGTGCTCCCAAAGTTCTTTTATGCAACAGGAATACATTCTGCACTACCCAGGCCTTCTAAATGAGACCCATGTTCAGATGGTTTGAGTCAATACAACGCTTTTTTCCCAGTTATCTATCTGGGGGTCCATGAGCTCCATTTGCTTAGGTAAGCTGTCTTTGTGGGTTTCTGTAGCCTGGTCTTGACCCTTTTTCTTATCACTCCTCCCTCTCTGCAATAGGATTCCTATGACGTAAGTTCAGTGTTTAGCTGTGGATATCTGTTCCTATTTCCATCAGCTACTAGATGAGGGCTCTATGATGGCATATAAAGTAGTTATCAATCTCATTATCAGGAAAGGACATTAAAAGTAGCCTCTCCACTGTTGCTTGGATAGTTATTTAGTGTCATCCTTGTAGGTCTCTGAACATTTCTCTAGAGTCAGTTTTCTCTTCAAACATATATGGGCACCCTTTATTATGGTTTGAAGAGATCACGGACTCTAGGTCTTTCACTTGTTTGATTAGTGCTATCCCCAAATATTTTATGTTGTTTGTAGCTACTGTAAAGGGTTATGTTTCTCTGATTTCTTTCTCAGCCCTTTTATTATCTATTTATAGTAGGGCTACTATTTTTTATTTTAGTTAATCTTGTATCCAGCTAATTTTCTGAAGTTGTTTATCAGCTATATGAGTTCTCTGGTAATAATTTTGAGGTCACTATGGTAAACTATCATATCACCTGCAAATAGTAACAGTATGACTGCTTCATTTTCTATTTGTATCTCCTTGACCTCCTTTTGTTGTCTTACTACTCTAGCTACATCTTTGAGTATGATATTAAGTACATCAACAAATCCAACCCTACAAAAAATTATGGAAGGAAAACTCTAACCCAAAGAAATTAACTACACTCACAAAAACATAGGCAATAGATAATCTCAATTTACCACAGCCAAAAGAAAAATGGGGGTAAATCCACACACAATACCACCACCATCAACAAATACAAAACAACCAAGAATTAACAATCAATGGTCATTAATATACCTCAATATTAATGGTCTTATCTTGCCTATAAAAAGACACAGGTTAAAAGAATAGATATGGAAACATAAATCCATCCTTCTCCTGCATACAAGAAATACACCTCAACTCCAAAGGCAGATGTCATCTCAGAGTTAAGAGTTGGAAAAAGACTTTCCAATCAAACAGACCTGAGAAACAAGACAGTGTACCAATACTTATATCTAACAAATTAGAATTTAAACTAAAATTAACCAAAAGAGATAAAAAGGTTATTTCTTATTTATCACAGGAGAAATCCATCAAGAAGAAGTCTCAATTCTGAGCATCTGTGTCTCAAATATAAAGGTACCCACATTCGTAAAAGAAATATTATTAAAGTTCAAATCTTACATAAAACCTCACACACTTGTAGTTGTGTAGATTTAAACTCTCCACACTCGCAAGACTATACAGGTCCACCAGACAGAAGCTTAACAAAGAATCAGAGGAACTAACAAAGGTTATGAGCCAATTGGGTTTAACAGACATTTATAGACATTCCATCCAAACACAAAAGAATATACCTTCTTTTCAGTGACACATGGAACCTTCTCTAAAACTGAACACATACTTGGTAATATAATAAACCTCAACAGGTACAAAAATGTTGGAATATCTCCCTGTATCTTATCAGACCACCATACTTTGAAGTTATAATTTGACAACAACACAAACTTCAGAAAACACACAAAATCATGGAAATTGGACAATGAGCCATTGCACTATTCCTGAGTCAAGAAAGAAATTAACAAAGAAATTAAAGACTTCCTAAAATTCAATGAGAATGAAGACACAACATACTCCAACTGGGTATATTAAAAGCAGTGCTAAGAGAAAAGTTCATAACCCTAAGTGCCTACATGAAGAAACTGGAGAATATTCACACTAGATAATCAACAGCACAACTACTAGAAGCTCTCGAACAAAAAGAAGCAGATACTACCAGAGGAGTAGATACTAGGAAATAATCAATTTGAGGGTTAAATCAATAATTTAGAACCTATGAAAACAATACAAAGAATCCATGTAACGAAGAGTTGATTCTTTGAGGAAATCAACAAGATAGACAAATGTTTATCCAAATAAACCAAAAGACAGGAGAGAGAGAGAGAGAGAGAGAGAGAGAGAGAGAGAGAGAGAGAGAGACCGAGAGACCATGCAAATTAACAAAATCAGAAATGAATAGGGAGACATAACAATAGACGCAAAGGAAATACAGATAACCTTCAGGTCATAGGTGAAAACCTGTACTCCATAAGACTCAAAAATTTTAATGTAAATGGACAGTTTTCAGTATTAATATCACTTACCAAAATTAATCAAACCAAATAAGAAATTTAAATAGATCTATAACTTCTAATTAAATTGAAGCGGTCATCAAAATCTCCCCCCAAAAAATGCCCATGGCCAGGTAGTTCCAGTACAGAATTCTACCAGCAATTCAAAGAACAGCAAATTCCAATACTCTACAAAATTTCCTTACAATAGATGCAGAAGGGTTACTACAAAACTCTTTTTATAAGGCTACAATTACCCTGGTATCCAAGTCATGCAAAGACACAACTAAGAAAGAGAACTACAGGCCAATATCTCTCATTAACATCAATGCAAAAATACTCAAAGAAAAAGTATTGCCAAATCAAATCCAATAACACATCAGAGAAGTAATCCACTATGATCAAGTAGGCTTCATCCCAGGTATGCAGCAATGGTTCAACACATGAAAAGCCATCAATGTAATAAACCATATTAATAAACAGAAAACAAAACAAACAAACAAAAAAGACCTATTATCTCAGTAGATGCTGAAAAAGCCTTTGACAAAATCCAACACCCCTTCATGATAAAATTATTGGAGAGATCACAGATAACAGGGACATACCTAAATATAATAAAAGCAATATACAACAAACCAACAGCCAACATCAGACTAAATGGAAAGAAACTCAGTGTGATTCCTCTAAAATTAGGAACAGGAGTAAGCCGCCCCTTCTCTCCCTTTCTTTTCAATATTCTATTTGAAGTACTAGTTAGAACAATAAGACAACAAAAAAAGAGATCAAGGGGATACAAATTAGAAAGGAAAAAGTAAAACTTTCACTATTTGCAGATGATATGATAGTTTACATTAGTGAGCTGAAAAATTGTACCAAAGAACTCCTACACCTGATAATCACTTTCAGCACAATGGCAGGATACAAGACTAAATAATGTAAAAAAAATCAGTAGCCCCTAATAAAGGGGCTGAGAAAGAAATCAGAGAAATATCACTCTTTACAATTACAACAAACAACATGAAATACCTTGGGATAATGCATACCAAAAAAGTGAAAGACCTATATAATTAGAACTTTGAATCTTTAAATAAAGAAATTAAAGAAGGTAGAAAATGGAAAGATCTCAGCACAGAAAAAATGGCAATCTTACCAAAAGCAATCTGCAGATTCAAAGCAATCTTCATCAAAATCCTGGCACAATTCTTCATCGACTTAGAAAGTACAATCCTTAAATTTATATGGAAAAACCAAAGAGAAAGGATACTCAAAACAAACCTGTACAATAAAGAAACTTTCAGGGTCAACACCATTCCTGACTTCAAACTCCATTATAATGCTATAGTTCTGAAAATAGCTTGGTATTGGCACAAAAAATAGACAGTAGACCAATGGAATGGAATTGGAAACCTTGATATTAACCCACATACCTATGAACAACTGATTTTTGACAAAGAAGTTAAATTTACACTATGGAAAAAAGAAAGCATCTTAAACAAATGGTGCTTGCATAACTGAATGCTGGTGTGTAAAAGACTACAGATAGATCCATATCTATCACCACTCACACAACACTTAAGTCCAAATGGACCCAAGATCTGAACATAAACCCAGCCACGCTGAACCTCTTAAAAGAGAAAGTGGAAGATACCCTTGAACTAATTGTTACAGGAGACTGCTTCCTGAACATAACACTAGTAACACAGACACTGAAATTGACAATTCATAAATGGAACCTCCTGAAACTGAGAAGCTTCTGTAAAGCAAAGGACAGAGACACCAAAACAAAACAGCAGCCCACAGAATGGGAAAAGATATTCACCAACCCCACATCTGACAGAAGGCTGATTTCCAAAATATATAAAGAACTCAAGAAACTAGTTACCAAAACACCAAACAATCCAATTAAAACACTGGGTACAGAACTAAATAGAGAATTCTCAATGAAGGATTATAAAATGGCTGAAAGACACTTGAGAAAGAGGTCAATATCCTTAGCAATCAGGGCAATGTAAATCAAAACAACTCTGAGATACCATCTTACTCCCCACAATGGCTAAAATAAAAAACACCAAGGATGGTTTATGATGGAGAGGTTGTGGAGAAAGGGTCATACTCCTTCACTGCTAGTAGGTGTGCAAACTCATACAGCCACTTTGGAAATCTGTATGGTGTTTCCTCAGGAAAATGGGAACTAGTCTACCTCAAGACCCCATTATTCAACTCTTAGTCATATACTAAAAAGTTTCACATTCATACACATCTGTTCAACTATGTTCATAGCAGCATTGTTTGTAATAGCCAGACCCTGGAAGCAATATAAATGCCCCTCAACTGAAGAATGGATGAAGAAAATGTGGTACATTTACACAATGGAGTACCACTCAGTGTAAAAACACAATGGAGTTCTGAAATTTTTAAATTAATGGCTAAAAAATGAAGACACTATCATGAGTGAGGTAACTCAGTCAGAAAAAAAAAACATGCTATATATGGATTTTATATAGAGAGCAATGGATTATCAGCTTACAATTCACAGTTCCAGAAAAGCTAGGAAACAAGGAGGACCCTAAGAGAGACATATATTGTCCCCTGGAGAAGGGGTAAGGGACAAGATCTCCTGAGAAAATTGGGAACATGGAGGGAGGGGAGAGGGAGTTAGGAGAAACAGAAAAGGAGAAGAGGAGGGGAGAGGTGGGCATAAGGAAACAGCAAGATTGAGACAGGGAAAGGATAGAGGAGAACAAGAAAAGAGATACCATGGTAGAGGGAGCCATTATAGATTTAAGGAGAAAATATGCACTAGGGAAATGTCCAGAGACTACAAGGAGCAACCCAAGTAACAATCTAAGCAATAGTGGAGAGGCTACCTTTAATTCCCTTGCATGATAATGAGATTGACTACTACATTATATGTCATCCTCCAGCCTTCATATTATAGCTGATGGAATCAGAAGCAGATACCCACAGCTAAACACTAGTTGAACTCCTGGAATCCAGTTATAGAGAGGGAAGACTGATGAGCACAGGGGTCAAGGCCAGGCTGGAGAAACACACAGAATCAGTTGACATGAATAAATGGGAGCTCGTGCTCCACACTCTGATAGCTGGGAAATCAGCATAGAACTGACCCAGACCCACTGAAAGTGTGTGTTATTTCAGATGACTGGACAGTCTGTGGGGCCTCTAGAAATGGAACAGTATTTATTCCTAGTACACAAGTGGACTTTGGGAGCCTATCCCACATATAGGGATATTTTCTCAGGCTAGACACATATGGGAGGGCCTAGGCCCTGCTCCTAAAGCTATGATAGACTTTGAAGACTCTCCATGGAAGGATTCATGCTCCCTGGGGAGCAGAAAAGGAATGGGCTGGGTTTGGTGGGAGTGATAGGGGAGGATGAGGAGGTGATCAAACTGGGATTGACAGGTAAAATAACTTTGTTTCAAATTTAAATTAAAAAAGAAGAAAAAAGAACCCATGCTATCGAAGTACATTAAATGTATTTTTTTTTCCTTTTTTCTTCTTTCTTTTTCTTTTCTTTTCTCTTTTTGTTTTTGTTTTTTTTGTGCAGGATATTTTGAGACAGGGTTTTTCTGTGGGTTTGCATGGTGTTCTGTAACTCTGTCCTGTAGGCCAAGCTGGTCTCAAACTTAAAGGAATTAAATGCTTGTGCCACCACCCACTGGCTTAAATTCCTTATTTTGTAGATCTCTGTAGTGTTTGAAGATGACTTGTATTTCTGATATATCAGATTGACTTTGTAAACACACCTAAAGTGATTGTAACTTATGTTGTTATAGTTGACACTTTACTAAATTACATTTTCTTATTATCCTATATAGTTGCTATTAATAATGTCCAAGGACTAGAAATTTGGATTACATTGACAAATAAACAGTATAGATAAAATACCTTGAATATTAGAAATGTATATACAGTATGTTTTTGTTATATTTCTATCAATATACATTTGTATATAATTTACAGAAATCTAATGCAATTTAAAATATTTAAAAGTAGTTGTTACTTTTAAGAGTAGATTTATAATTTACCTTTACATCTCAACATCATTATAGTCTCCCTTCATTCTTTTTAAAGTAGATTCAGTAAACCATTTATATCGTATTATGTCTAGATTCGGTTTTGTTCAACTTTCTTCTTGATCATAAGTAATAACATGTTTGGGAAATTAAAATACTTTTCCCTTACAGCTCTCTTCTCCTCACCCAGCTGTAGAACTTCCGTGTAAACAAGGTTGAGCAATCAGGGTTGTTTTCAAAACTTTCCCTGTGCACAGTGCAGGTGCCTTGACCACAAGTGTGGATAGTGCATTACTTCCTCATATTCTTAGCCCATCCCCTGGCTTGGGTATATAAGCCCGTACTCTCTGTAATAAGTGGCGGCATCAGCTTCTTCTTAACTTCTCCTGGTGGTCTGGTAAGTGTTTCAATCCCTACATCCTCTGCCAAGCTCAGTACTCTAGCTGCATGGGCACGGCACAATATTTTGTAACAATCCCCCTATATGATGGCAAATATCCATCTTCTGCTATGGAAAAAGTAGAGGTAGAGTTGAAACCATTAAAATGTGCTAGTAGAAAAACATCAAGAATGAGAGAGTTAGACGTTTAAAGAAAAGCATGAAGAATAAAGATAGTAAGAAAACAATGAAGAATGAGAGAAGGAAAGGACGAAAATAAAGAATAGAGGATGTAAAAGAATCAATAAAATATATGAAGGAGACCATCAAGAGAGTATGTGAATGTCCTTTTCCCTAAGCCCCTCAGAAAAAATATCTAGTATTATTCAAAACTATGGTTTTGGAAATTAGCCCTATGTCAGTTGAGGAGTTGATAAAAATCTCTTCCAATTCTGTATGCTGTCATTTTTCCTATTGATAATATCTTTTACCTTACAAAGGCTTTTATGTTTATGAGTTCCCATTCATTAATTGTTAGTCATAGAGCCTGCATTATTGTTGTTCAGTTCAGGAACTTGTCTTCAGTGCCAATGCATTCAAGGCTATTCCCTTCGTTCTATAAAATTCAGTGGATTTATTTTCATGTGGAGGTCTTGATCTACTTGAACTTGAGGGTGATAAATGTGGATTTGTTTGCATTTTCTACATGGCAACATCCAGTTATATCAGCACCATGGATTCACATCTATGTCTTTTATTCCATTGATCAACATATATGTTATTATACAATACCATTAGGTTTTCATTACTCTAGCTCTATAGTAGAGCTAGAAATCAGGGATGGTGATATCTCCAGAATTCTGTTAATGTACAGAATTGCTTAAGATATTCTTGGCTTTTAGTATTTTTCTATGGAATTGAGTATTGTTCTGTCAAGGTATAAAAGTTATTCTGTTGAAATTTTGATAGAGATTGTGTTTAATCAGTATATGTCTTTTGGTAAGGTAACCATTTTATTATGTTAATCATACTGATCCATGGGCATGGGAGATATATCTCTCTCCTGATGTCTTCTTTAATATCTTTCTTCAAAATTTGCAATACTTGTAATTACAAATCTTTTACTTGCTTGGGTAGAGTTAACCAAGGAATTTTACATTGTGGCTATTGTGAAGGGTACTATTTCCATGAAGTCTTCCCAACCTATTTGTCAATTATGTATAGTAGGGCTGCCATTTTGTGTGATTTTGTTTTTTTGTTTGTTTTTTGTTGTTGTTGTTTGTTTATTTCCTGTATCTAGTAATTTTGGTGAAGATGGTTTATCAGCTGTAGGTGGTCCCTGGTAGAATTTTTGAAGTCATTTATGTATAATATGTCATCTACAAATAAAGATACTTTGACTTCTTCCTTTCCAAATTGTATCCTGCTGTTGTCCTTCAGTTGTTTCATCACTTCAACAAGAAATTTCAGTTCTATATTGAACAAATATGAAAAAAAAGGCAGCACTTTTAGTTTATCTCCATTTAATTTTTGTTGGCCATAATATTACTATATATTGCTTTTATTGTGTTTAGGCATATCCTTTTTAGTTTTCTGATCTTGCCAAGACATTTGTCATGAAGGGATGTTAGATTCTTTCAAAGGCTTTAACAGCACCTAATGAGATGATCATGTATATTTTTCCTTTTGGTTTGTTTATTTAGTGGATTACATTGACAACTTTTCATATGTGGAAGAGGCACTGAAGCTCTAGAGTGAAGCCCACTTAATAATGAAGTAAAAAATCTTTTTGATGTTTCCTCAGATTTGTTTAGCTGGTATTTTGATATAGTACTTTTGCATTGATGTTCACGAGGGATTTTGTTCTGTAATCTTTTTTCTCTGTTGAGTCTTTGCATGGTTTTGGGTATCAGTGTTGCTGTAGCCTTGTGAAATGAATTTGACAATGTTCCTTGGGCTTCTATTTTAGGAATACTTTTAGAGTATTAGTATTAGCCCTGCTTTGAAGGTCTAGCAGAATACTGTGCTCCAACTCTCTGCCATTGGGCCTTTTTTGGTTAGAAATCTATTCTGTCATATATTCAAATGGCTACTCCAGTTGTTTCTAGGGTTCATTTACTTGGAAAATGTTTTCCAACCCTTATCTCTGATATATATATATACATATATATATATATGTGTATATATATATATATATATATATATATATATATATATATATCTTGATGAAGAGGTGAAAACCACATAATTTTTCAAATAGTTATCACAGAACATAAAATCTAGCACTCATACATGGTAAGTGGTCTCTCAAGATAGTGAAAGTATTCTTCATTTATATTCCACAATTTCTAGTTGCACCAAACATAATCAGTAAATAATGTTGAGGGTTTGGTAGACAAAGGTACAGAAAAAACAAGCATTTCATCAAAATCGTGGCATCCATATTGTCTTCTTCAGGAGGTAAATGTTCAGCTTCTAAGAACTGGAAGTTTATTTTGGGTATAACAAGGTGCAAAATAGATACAGAGTATGGGGCCTGAATGACAGTTAAGGAAATTAAAATCGAATGTGAATAACACAACAATTCTGAAATAAAACTATAAATTGACATATACTTTTGAGAAAAAATATTAGAAAGTGTTATGAAGAAGCGTCACCATTTAGGTTTTTACATAAACAGAGCATAAGAGCAGCTGATTTTCAAAATTACCAACAACTCCATGTTTCGAATGCTTACATGACAAATCTGTGTGGATGAAACAATGGCCTTTGACATCATAAAAAAGGCATTAATGGAAGAATAGCTAAATGCTCAACATACTGAAGAATCGAGCAGTTCTTAGAATTCTATATGTACTATTAAAAATAAATCTGAAAAGTGAAGAATGTGAACAGATTTATGATCTATATAAGGTGATTCAGCCATAAATAAAGGCTCTTTACAGCCTAAAATACCATTTTTTTTTCATTTTTTTTAAATCTAAGGAAAAATTCTCCCACAAGGAATGTTCTAGGTTATATCAATATTTGCTCAACAGCCATTATAAGTAAATAATAAAGTTTCCTCAATCTAACATTTACCATTATATGGATAATACCTTATTTCCTCATTCAGACACAAATTATTCAAATATATTTAATGAAGTAAAGACATTTTGGCTTCTTGGGTATTGGAAAATTGATCCTGAAAGAAAACACAGAAATCTTCTATTAATTGTTTAGAATATAAGATAGATTTATGGAATATTAAACCACAGAAAGTATAAATCAGGAGAGATTCATTGTGAACTCTTTATGAATTTTGAAAATTACTGTGAGATACTAAGTAGCTATGGCCCACAAGTGGTTTAACTACTCAATAACAAGTAATTAATATCAAACCTTATGAGGTAAGGTGATAAGAACTTAAATAGTCAAAAAAAAAACTATTAGCTGAGGCTAAGATAGAATTGGTTCTTATAGAAAAAAAATTACAGAATGACCATGTGGATCACTTATAACCAGAAATTGACTGTATCCTGGTTAATTTTCCTTCTACTTATTCTTCTCCATGAATTTTTACACAGAGAGAAAACATTATCTTAGAATGAACAACTTTACAACATAAAGAGAGAAAAAAAAAAAGATCTATGATTTCATTTTTAAAGAAAAATTCAAACTTCTCCAATTGGTAAAATTAGACCCTAAATTGCCTCATTGTGGGCAGATATGAACACTGGTAAAGAGCTTGTATTAATATCTCATGAGAGATAAGAAACAAATACTCCAAAGGCAAGAAATGTCAACTTATGAAAAGAAAGTATTGGATTTTTGACCAAGTGAAAAAGAGATCACCAAATTCTGGCGTCCTTACATTCTATACTGATGCAAATAAACCAAGAAATTCAGGTCATAATTCAGGAAAATTATGTAGAGTGGCTCAAAGCTCTTATGAATGAGTTCAAAATTCAGAATTATATTCTATTCTCATGGTATTATTAGATTTCCAGAAACTATTAATATAGTTACTGAATCAATATTCAGAAAGGTTTGTTTTACATATTGTACCTGCTTCAATTATTACAAATGATTAAATTTTTTTATTTATGCAATTATAAAAAGTAATCAGGAAGAGTAATCATCCTGTGTATAAAGCACACATAAAATCACCTATAGGTCAACCAGTCCTCTAGCAAAGTTAATAATAAAATTGATCAGCTATTTCAAGGAAATATGATAGAAGTTGAAGAATTTCATAATACACACCATGTTAACACCAAATATTTTAATATTTTTTTCCATTACTTGGCAATAATATAAAGATATTATAAGGAAATGTATTATTTGTTCTTCTTACTATCAAACTCCATTACCTATATGAATTAACACAAAAGGCATTCAAAGAAATGAAATTGAGCAAATTGATGTGTTTCATTCTGTAGAATTTGGAAATTAAAATATCAGCACCATACCTTTGATATATATTCAGGATTTCAATGGACATTTTCTTTATGTTCTGAAATGTTTTATTTTGTCAATGCATATTAATTCAGAGTCATTGCTATTATGGGTATACCTATACAAATTAAGACTGGCAATTCTCCTTCATATGTCTCTAGGAAAATGAAAGCTTTTTCTGGATCACACCATAAATCACAGTACAGTGTCATGATACAGTCTTACAAAACAAGCAGTTTATTAAAGACCCTTAGAGATAGATTGAGCAGTGCTTCACTGACTAAAATTTTTAAGTGTTAATGAAAAAGAAACAATGGCCATGGAAAGACATTGAACAAAAAACAAAAACAACAATTACAAAGAACCAGGTGGATTAAATCAGCGTATACATTTTAAAGATCTGTTGAACTCAGAATGGGAAACAGGATATGTTTTATGTTAAGAAAGAAGTTTACTTTGGTTTCTACAGGAGAAGAAATGCTATGGATAACACCATGACTGATAAAGATTATATCCAAACAGAAGAGAACTCTTAATTAGTAGACATGATACTTCATCAAATGGCTTGGCAATTGAATCCAAATTAATTTATAACATTAACAAATGCCTTTCATTTAATTAGGAATAAAATTTATTAAAATATAAAACCCTGTCTCAAAATATGTAAAAATAGAAGTAGAAGAAATAGAGTTATAAAAAAGCCATGTAAAGATAGACAGCACAGAGAATCTTTGGATATTGTATGCTGTTCTGTTATCTTTAAATTGTTGGACTGCTTAGAAAATAACAACTACGGAAAAAGAAATGCTGCTGGATTAATTCAATTTATATATTTTAAAAAATATTTTTTTAAATAAAATTTAAGCCTAAGGACAAGTTACTGGGGAAAAGGATTTCTATTTTTGTTTCCACAAAAAATAAAAAGCTGTAGATTCCTTCTGGACTAATGTGGTTTGATCAAGCAAGACCCCCTGAGGCAACGTCAATGGAATATTGCAACCTTACAGACCACTACAGCCAATATTTCTGTGTCTTCTTAGGATCTCTCATGACAGCACCCCCTACCAGAAGGAAGTAGTTTGGAAAGAAGGATGCCCAAATTCCCAAATATTGTTTATAAATGTATGTTTTCATTTAAATGGGTTTGGTTATAAATGGTTAATGACCACAAGCTATCTTTTTAAAGGTAAAAAGGGAATTATGGTATAGATATGAATGCTTTGTTTTGGAATGGATTTTCATTTATTGATACAAATTTCAAGTCAATTTTGTGATATGTATATTTCTCCTCTTGTTTAGGTATTGTATTTATATAGCTCATTTAGAAATATAATGTATAATTTAGAACAGATTTTAGAGAATTACCTATGATAGTCAAAACTTGGAGTTAAGTTAGTTAGGATTTCTAGATATACAGAGATGTATTTGAGATGGATAGGCATTCTTCAAACCTTTAAGACCTACAGAATATGGCATTTCAAACGGTTTAGGGTTTTTCTTGACAGTGAGGCACAACTGCTCCTGGGAACACCACCTGCATCAGAAAGGAAGATGGACATCGAAGAAACGTGTTATGGAGTTTGCTTCTAACATGGCAAGACTAGCCATTTGGGCAAGATACTGCTCTTCTGAACTGTTTGACTTTATGTTGTAGAAACTGGACATGCAGGACCCATAGAAAGGTGACTCCTGATGTAAGATTGACATTGCTACAGGATTCCTGCTTCATTGAAGAGGCTGCCTGCCAGACAGTCTACAGGACACGAAGAAAAATGACTGACAAACTTCCAATACAGGTGGACAGTTTAACGTTGTCATTGACTGTTCCGTGGGCAGGGCATTATGATAGTTTTGTTCATAAATACAAATACTTTGAATATGTTCCTTTACCTATTCCCCACATATAATTTTTACGTCCATTCTTTCTGATCTACTTCTTACTCACTTCAGAAAATTAAGTCAAATTTATGTCTTGTAATAGTTTTTAACCTTCTCATAGCATTGTTTCACTTTAGAAACTCATCACTGTTTACTTGTTCTATTCTTGAATTACATTTAAATTTCTAAATTTTCAAGATTGGTAAAACAGTGCATATTCTTTGTTTTGTTTTTAGATTATCGACATATCAATCTGATAACCTGAATTTGTTTCCCTTCCTCCATCCCCTCCCAGTCGTAACCCCCATCATCCTTGTGTCCCCTCATCTTTTCTTCCACCATTTCTATTCAAATGATTGCAGGCTTCCCATTGATATCAAGCAAACAGGTCATATCAAGTTGAAGACTGGACAAGGCAGCCCAGTATGTGGATAAAGGTCCTAAAATTGGGCAACAGTGCTAGAGACAGGCTATTCCCCAATATTAGGAATACTATAAGAAGAACAAATTACATAATTTTATCCTATATAAAGAGGGAGTATTTCAATCCTGTGCATTCTCTCTGATTGCCCCTGATTCAGCAGCCTCTATGAGACCAGGTTAGTTGATTCTGTTTGTTTCCTTCTGGTATGCCTGAAACCTCTTCCAAAGAATTCACCAAGTTCCATGTTGTATTTGGCTGTGGATCTCTGCATCTGTTTCTATCAGTTATGGGATGGAGTCTTTTGATACTGATCATGTCAGGCTCTTGTCTATATGTGTAGCCAAATATAATTAAGAATCTTTCCCCCCCTCTCTCTTTCTCTCTTTCTCTCTGCTGAGTGTATTTGGTTTTATCCTACATTTCATCACAGATGCAGGACAAAGTTTATGTTGATGTTTATGAGGCTGGATTGATGTTCCAACCCCTCCACTGGAAGTCTTGCCTACATATAAGGATTTGGCCAATTCAAGCTCCATAACCCCCATTTCTAGGGTCATCTTCTTAGACTCCTGGGAATTTATATTGCTCTAATTTTCTAGCTCATGCCACAAGTACCCCCAACTGATGGAAGTTGTTATTGTGTAAATATGTTTTTCATACTGGTTAATTAATAAAGCCTTGTTGGCCAATAGGAAACTAGATAGGTGGGACTATGAGACTAGGAGGAGAAAAGAGGAAGTAGTTAGGAGGAGTCAGCATGGGAGCCTGGAGAAAGAAGATTCCAGCAGCAGCTCCTCGATAAGATGACCACGTGAAAATACTTAGATAAGTAGAAATGGGTTAATAATTAAGACAGAGCTAGCCCATAAACAATAATGGTAACTGGTCAACAGGATTGTATCATATAGAGAGTCTCTGAGTGTTATTTGGGGCTGGCATGCCAGGCTAGCGGCAGGCAGGCTGGTGGAAAACAGACATGCAACACCCAACCCCATTCTAGTTTTCTCTCCCAGGATTCTCTTCATCCATACTGCCCCAACTTGATTACTTTCATTTATGTCCCAAAACCCCTCTCTCCACCTGAGATATCTATTCCATTTCTCCTTCTCAGACAGATTCATCTTTCCCCCTTGAACTCTCTTTGTTACATAGCTTCTTTGGGTTTGTGGGTTGTGGCATGTTTATCTTTAATTTTACAGCTAATGTCTACTTATAAGTAACTACACACCACATTTGTTTTATTATTCCTGGATTACCTCACTCAGGATATTGTTTTTCTAGTTCCATCTATTTGCCTTTTAAGTTCAGTTCATGGTGCTATACTTTTTTAAATAGCCGAGTAATACACCATAGTGTAAATTTACCATAATTTCTTTACCCATTTTTCTGTTTAGGGACATCTAGGTTGTTTCCAGTTTCTAGGTTTTGTGAATAAAGCTATTATAAGCATAGTTGTGCAAGTGTACAAATGGTAGGAAGGAGCATCCTTTTAGTAATATGCCCAGGAACAGTATGGCAAGGTCTTGAGGTAGATTGATTCCCAATTTTCTGAGAAAACACAACCTTGACTTCTCAAGTGGCTGAACAATTTTTTTTTTAGATTCCTATCAGCAACTGAAGATTGTTCCTTGCTCCACATCTTCACCAGCATGAGTTGTTGCTCATGTTTAACCTTAGCCATACTAACAGGTGTTAAGAATCTTAGAAGTTTTGACTTTTATATCCCTGGTGATTAAAGATATTGAACATTTATTCAAGTGTTTCGCAAACATTTAGGATTCTTCTTTTGAGAGTTTTTTATTTATGTCTTTACCCCGTTTTTTAAGTGGGTTATTTGGTTTGTTGTTATCTAGTTTCTTGAGCTCTTACTCTTGGAAATTAGGCCTCTGTCAGATGTGGGGCTGAATTTTTTTTCCCATTCTTTAGCATGCCATTTTGTCCCATTAAAGATGTCTTTTACTTTAAAGAAGCCTTTTGTTTTATGAGTTCCTATTTATTAATTGTTGAACTTACTGCCTACATTATTGGTGTTCTGTTTAGGAGCTTGTCTCATGTATCAATGTGTTCACAGTAATCCTTGAATTATTCTCCTATAAGGTTCAGTATATCCAGCTTATACTGAAGTCTTTACTCAGTTGAAATTTATTTTTTGCAGGCTGATAGATATGGTTCAAATTGTGTTCTTCTAATTTGAATATCCAGTTATACCAGCACCATTTTAAATACACTTTCTTTTTTTCCCATTGTGTAATTTTAGATTCCTTGTCAAAACCAGGTGTCCATAGTTGTGTGGATTTCCTTCTGGTCTTAGATTTGATTCCATTGATCCAAGTTTTGTTTTTTGCCAATATCATTTATTTTAGTACTGTTGCTCTATAGTAGAATTTGATAACTCCTGAAACTCTTTTATTGTAAAGGATTATTTTAGCTATGCTGAATTTAATAAAAAAATTAACATTTTTCTTTTGAGGTCTATAAAGAATTGTTTTGGAACAGTCATAAGGATTATGTTGAATCTGTATATTGCTTTTGGCAAGATAGCAATTTTTACTATGTTAATTCTAATGATCCATGAACATGGGAGTTCTTTTAATCTTCTGATATCTTTTTTAATTTCTTTCTTCAAAGAGTTGAATTTCTTGTCATGCAAGTCTGGCTTGTGCAATTTCTCCAAGGTATTTTATATTGTTTGTGGCTAATGTAAAGGGTATCATTTCCCTGATTTCTTTATGAGCCCCTTTAATTTGTGTATATAAGAGAGCTACTAATTCTTTTGAGTTGATCTTGTGTGGAGCCAATTCACTAAAGATGTTTATCAGCTGAAGAAGTTTCTTAGTAGAATTTTTAAGGTTGCTTATATATACTATTATGTCACCAGCGAATAAAGATGCTTTAGCTTCTTCTTTTCTAATTTTTATGCCTTTATTTTCTTTTTGCTGTCTTATTGATTTAGCTAGAAATTCAAGAACAGACATAGAACAGACATGTGGTGATTTTACTGGAATTTCTATGAGTTTCTCTCCATTTAATTTGAGGTTGACTATGGGCTTGCTATAAGTTTTCTTTATTATGTTTTAGTGAGTCCTTTTTATTCCTGATTTCTTCAACACTTTTATAATAAAGGGATATTGGACCTTGTCAAAATCTTTGAAAGCATCTAATGAGATGATCACATGCTTTTTTGCCTTTCATTTTGTTTATAGATTGGATTACATTGGCAGATTTTTTTCCTATGTTGACCAATAATGGGGGATGTCCTTCTGTATGTTGTGAACATGTATTTCTCTTATTGATTGTGGAGTAAAACTGATTTGGCAGGATTTAGCCAGGTGTATAATTGAAACAGAGATAGAGAAAGTTAGTAGGCAGAATCAGGGAAATACCATGTAGCTACCTGTAAGGGAGGATACCCAGGCAGTTTTCATTAAGCCAAGACCACATGATGATAAAAACATTAATAGAAATGGGATAATAATTAAGACAAAGCTAGCCAATAAGAATCTTGAGCAATCAGTCAAATAGTTTATAATTCATGTAAGCCTTTTATTTGGTACCGAGTGGCTATGAGCCCATGTGATACAGAAACTTTCATCCACAGAACAATCCCTGCAACTCATGGATGAAGCCTACTTGATCACAGTAGATGATATTTTTGATGTGCTCTTGAATTCAGTTTGCCAGAGGGATACTGTTATATAATTCTCATTCTTTGTTGACTTGTTGTGCTGAAAAAAATACATATATTCTTTGTGTTTGAGTAAAATGTTCTGTAGATATTTGTTAGTTTCATTTGAGTCATAATGTCTATTAACTCCATGATTTCTCTGTATAGTTTCTGACTGGATAACCTGTCCACTTCTCAAATTGATGTGATAAAGTTTCTCACTATTAAATTGTGGTTTCATGTATGATTTAAGCTTAAATGAAGTTTCTATTACAAAAGTGAGTATCCTTTCATTTCGACATAGATGTGCATGTTCAGAATGGAGGAGTAATCTTGTGGATTTTTCTTTATTATGTATGAAGTATCCTTCCCTATCTCTGTGGATTACTTTTTGTTGGAAGTTTACTTTTTTAGGTATTAGAATCATGATCCCAGATAGCTTTGTGTGTCCCTTTGCTTGAAAAAAAACTTTTTTCTGAACCTTAACTCTGTGGTAATGTTTGTCTTTGATGTTGAAATGTGTTTCTTCTTTGCCTCAGAATGATGGAGTCTATATTTCCTTATTACCATTTTTTTATTTTACATATCGATCCCAGTTCCCTCTCCCTACATTCATCCCATGCCCCCTGACCCTCCTTACCATCCCTGGAAGGTTAATGCCTTCCAGAATAGATCATCAAAATCTGTGAAGTCATTTGGAGTAGGGTCTAGGCCCTTCTCTCTGCCTCTGGACTAAGGGAGTATCCCTCAGTTTCTGTTAGCCTATTCTTTCTATTGGGGAATTAAGTTCATTGGTATCAAAAGATATTAATGACCAGCAATTGCTAATTCTTGTTATTTTTTGTTGTTGTTAGTAATAGTAGTTGTTAGTAATAGTAGTAGTAGTAGTAATGTGTCTTTTCTTCAGAATTTACTTGTGAGACTAATCATTTCCTGTGTTTTCATGAGTATAATTGACCACCTATATTGAACTTTTTTCCTAGCACCTTCTGTAATGCTGAATTTGTAGATAGATAACTTTAAAAATTGACTTTGTCATAGAATATCTTCTAATTTTCTTCATTGTGGTTGAAAATTTTGCTCAATATAGTAATATGGCATGATATCTCTGGTCTCTTACAGTCTACATGATGTCTATCAAGGCTCTTCTGACTTTGAGTATACATTGAAAAATCAGGTATAATTCTAATTGGTTTGCCTATATAAGTTACTTGACTTTTTCCCTTTGCAAATTTTTTTTTTGAGAGCAGTGGAGAGTCTGCCCCAGTTGTGGGTTTGATGTGGTGTTTACAATGATGCGAGATCAGAGTAGTCCTTGTCTGCAGGGTATCTACTAGAAAAAGCAGTCTCCACTGCAAAATGAAATCTGGTATAGCAAGAATCTCATCTAATTTAGGTTCTTGAGTATAGTGACTTGAAAGGCATGTGGCTGGATTTCTTCTAGTCTACTAGGTCTTTGGTAGAGTCAGTGTACATTCTTCAACACCATTTTTTCTTGTTGTTTGCATGGATAGAACTTCTTTAGGTGTTGCTCCTAGAAGCACAAAGCTCACCTATCTGTCATGCTTCAGTATAAACTGATAATCACATCTCCAAGGTATAATGCCTTACTGCAACCAAGGATTTTTCATTTATTCACAATTACCTTTCTGATGAGTGCACATGCTAATTTTAATTTTATTATTTGTTAATGTGTAACTATCTTTATGTTCAATGACATGTACATGTCATCTTTTATGAAGTCTCGTTCAGAAATACCTCTGTAGTTTTATTATGTCAATTTACTTGTGGTCTTTATACACTCAAATACAAAAACTTGATTATCTGTTTACAGTGCATATTTTCCTCATTAATGATGCTTTCCGATGATAAAGATGGACTTTGATAAATATATGGTTTTTTGTAATGTTATTCCATTTATTTTGTGCCTAACAGTTCCATTTTTTTTCTAAGCATAGTTTTCAAAGGGTCTTTTACTAATTTGTGACTAAAAACTCATTCATGAAATTTTATATATAAACATGCAATATTTATATTCAGTGCCTCAATATTCTCAGTAAAGCATAAAATACAAATTTTTTCTTTCACTTTTTATACATGTTGCATGCATGTATGTGCACTTGTATGTCATTTGCATGTGGGTGCACAAGGCATAGCCCATGGAGGCCAGAAGTAAGAAGATAATGCTGGGTAGTTTCCTCCTCCTTATATTTTTGAGATAAGAGATCTTATTGAAATTCCAGTATCTGCCTGTTTCTGCCCCACTATGCCAGAGGTGCAGATACATACTACATATCTCTTTTGTGAATGGGTGCTTAGTATTCAAACTAAGGTCCTTATGCCAACATGAGAAGAACATGTTCAACCCAGACATCTCTGTAGCCTCCAAAATTATCACTTTCAAAACGGAAATTGCCATTTCTAAAGCCATGGACAGGGAAGAATATAAATTGATTGACCTTAAATATAGGATATGTTTTATGCTTGAGAACAAAACATTGGTTTTACTTATATTGGAGCTAATTATTAAGCCTCACACTATGATGTGGCAGAAACTACAGTGTATACATTCTGAGAAATCAAATGAGCAATAAACATTTCTTTAAATTTGCTTCTGTATTTGAATTTTTACATGATAGTTGATTGTCTGATCTCTAGCTATTTTGAACATTTTTGTACCTAAACCATGTTTGGAAATGCATCTCTCTTGGCATGCTGATTTTCTAGGAGCTGTTTACAAAGGCCTATAATCATAAGTTCCCAGAAACTAGTTGACAAGGGTCAAGCCATGCTAAGAAGGTAGCATCTCTGCTTCCAGAGTATTCAGTCATATTTGAAATGTAAATTGATTTTGCACTTATGCATGAAAATTATGAGTTCTTCCTGAAACACATCGTAAAAGATTGCAGTGGAGCAGGAATCCCATCATATCCCTTCAGTTTAGAACACTGTGAAATAGAGTAAAAGGTATTCACTTCATGGTTGAGGATTTAAAAGACTTAATGTTTCTGTGATTCTCTTTAGGCTCATGAGCCTTGGTGTTTTAACGTTAAACATGTCATTAGTTTTCTAATATTGTTTTAACATTAGTACTGTTTGCTAAATTATTTCCCCCAAATGCTGTTTATATAGAATTTAAGTATACTATTAAATAATGTAGCACTTCAGCCTTTTATGAAAGTTTAAATTATAATAGAGATGGCAATTAAGTTATGGAGAAAATAATTTAGGGTTTGCAGAATAGCTATAAAAAGACTTAAGAAACAGAGATTTGTGTGTGTGTGTGTGTGTGGGTGTGTTCATGCCTGTGCATGTGTGTGTGTTTACATATGTGTGTGTGTGTAGAGAGCTGTGAAGTGCCGTGCCTTAAAGATGGCGCTGGCTTCTGCCTTCCACCTCCCCAAGGGTGAGCGCTCTCTGGTCTAAACAAGCCCTTATTTGGTTAAGTCTGTTCAGCCTGTCTGCATCCACATTAGAGTAGCCTATCTGCAGGGTCCACGTAGCTCACTGGGGTTGGTTAATGCAAGGCGATCTAAGCCTGTGCAGGGATCCTCCCTGGCCCCACGATCAGAAGAAGCATGTTTAAGGATCTTGATTAAAACTGCATGAAGAAGATCTTCCTGGAGTCACATCTTCCTTTCTGGCAGGGTCAGGCACAGTATGAATGGTGGCCCGTATGGGGAATTTTTCAGATCAGAACTTCTTGCAGTCAGGGCAGCACTGGGCAAGTTCCCAAGGTAAGTTGGGACCAAATTAAGGCCCTTGGTAAAGAGGCAATAAGGACTCCAGTAAGGAGGAATAAAGTCCAAGGTAAGTTGGGACTAAGTTAAAGACCACGTAAATAATCCATAATAAAGACTCGGGCATTGAGTGAGAGGTTCTAATGAACCGAAAGTAAAATTTGTAAAATGGGGACTTCTCAGTCTCATCCCATTTTTCTGGCTCTTCAGGAGCTACTTTTGTCAAAGAAACTTAAAATAAAGAAAAGCACACTAGAAAGATTCCTGAGCGAGTTCAATGCCATTGTACCTTGGTTCGCAGTTTCAGGAGATCTCACTGTGGCCTGCTGGGACAAGGTAGGCAGGGATCTTGACTTTGATTGGGAACAAAAGACGCTAAAATCCAGAGTCCAACCTGTTTGGAAGTTAGTGTGTAGCTGTACCAAAGACCAGAGGTACTGTAAAGAGGCGATGGAAAAAGGAAACGCTGCACTAGAAATGTTATAAAAAGAAAGATCAGAAGAGGTTGAGAGCACAGGAGAGTCTGGTATGGACAAAACAGATTTTAAGGAAGAATTGCAAGCCCTCGTAGAAAAGGTTCAGAAACAATCCCTTAAGGGGCAAAGGCAGAAAGGAAAGGAGATATGGTGATGTGGGGAGGGGAAGGACCCTCCTAGAACAATGCCTTCGGTGCCTTCTCCTGATCAGAGTGAGGAAGGGTGGGGCTGAGGTACAGGGAGTTCCTTTTACCCTGAGGTCTAGAAAGCCATACAAAATTACTTAAGCCTGGTGTATACAGTTTTCCAGGATGCCCTAGGCAATAGATATGAGGAGCCTTTAGACTTTAAGGCAATCAAGGCTTTGACTGAGTCCTCAAGAACATATGGAACTTCAGCTTCTTTTACTGTAGCTCAAGTTGAAGCCCTAAATAGGTATAGCATGACTCCTAGTGATTTGAGTACACTGGCTCAAGCATGTCTAAGCCCCAGGCAGTATCTGGATTGGAAAGCCTTTTTAATTGAGTATGCCAATGAACCTGGCAGCTGGAAATGCAGCATTGGACAGGGGCATGTTGTTTGGACAGGGATGCTTTGCCAATTAACAGACAGGATATCCATTACCAGTTTTTTTAACAAGTAAATCAGATTGCCATAAAAGTATGGAAGTTATTACCTAATAAGGGAGAGGTGAGTGGTAACCTCACTAACATACTGCAAGGCCCAATGGAATACTTTTCAGATTTTGTGGCCTGTTTGGTAAAGGATGCAGGGAGAGATTTTGGCATTAAAGCAGCCATAGTGGCAGCTATCTCTTTTGCAGTTGTGCTTTCGGTCACAGCTTCCGTGGCTATGAGCACATCGGTGGAGACAGACTTTAAGCTAAATGAGTTGTCCAAGAATATGGCTACCGCCTTGGATGCTCAATCCACAATTGGTGCTCAACTAAAAGGAGCTTTAATGATTGTAAACCAAAGAATTGATCTAGTGCAGGAGCAAATAGATACCTTGTGGCAGCTGGCCCAATTGGGATGTGAAATGAAATATCCTGGTTTGTGTGTTACCAGCATTTAGTATCAGAACTTTACACATGCTGCTAATTGGTCACGTCAATTGTCTAGCTATCTTTTAGGAAATTTGTGGCTGACTTTGATGACTTAATGGTACAGCTGAAAATGGCCATCATTGCAGTAAATTCAACCCGTGTGGATGCCTGACTGGCTGCCAGATTGTCATCATGGTTCCCGTTGCCATGGATCATCTGAAAGAGAGGGCAGGAATGGGAGCCATGGCTGTCCTCTTGTTGCTTATCTCCTTTGTTGGCCTGTGGTGCCTTTACAAGATGAGGTTTCCTCAGAAGTGGCATGCAGCTATGGTTGTCCAGGCATTTACAACCATTGAGGCAGGGCATTCCCCCCAAGCATGGCTCACAGTCATGAACAAGTATTGATCCTTCACACTCAGGTTGTATGGCTTATCACTGCACTCTGAATTAGCTCTGGAAGTGAGCAACTCCGAGAAGGGCAAGTCTCATTGCATGTGGGTTGGTGTCCAAGGCTCCACCTCCAGGAAAAAGATGCAGGACGGGTGTGGCACTGACTTGGCTGACTACCAGGATTCAGGGTCATTACAATGTCCACTGCTTTACTGGAGACCAGACCACTACCCTTGCCCGTTGCGTCATTAAAACAAAAAGTGGGAACTGTAGAGAGCTGTGAAGTGCAGCGCCTTGAAGATGGCACTGGCTTCAGCATTCCATCTCCCCAAGGTGAGTGCTCTCTGGCGTTTAGTCTCTTCGGCTTGTCTGCTTCTGCATTAGAGTAGCCTATCTGCAGGGTCCCCGTAGCTCACTGGGATTGGTTAGCGTAAGGGGATTTAAGCCTGTGCAGGGTTCCGCTGGGACTCCGTATGTCAAAAGAAGCATGTTCAATGATCCTGATAAAAACTGCATGAAGATCTTCCTGGAGTTGCTTCTTCCTTGTTGGTCGAGGTTGCTTGCTCACATGTGTGTATTTGCAAGGCGGGAGAGGTGTATGATAGGTGTTTTTCTCAAACATTTTTAACCATATTTTTTTGAAACAGGGTCTCTTTTAATCTGAACACTGTCACTTAGACTTTGCTGGTTGAACAATGAGCCCCATGAATACATCTACCTTCATCTACCCAGATCTTGGATTTTATGTATATGTCATCACACTCAAAGTTCTCCTTGTAAACTTTTTTTTTGTTTGTTTTCCTTCATTGTCTTATCTTTGTCCTATAGTTTCATCTACTTGTTTGGTCTTCGTATATTCATTTTTCCTTAAACTTTTTTATTACTTGGCAGTGGGTATATACAGGACAATGTAATTCATATAACAGAGAAGTAGTGAATTCACTGGTGGAAAAAAAATGTGAAAATTTTGTTCTATCCCTAAAATAATGGATAAATAATTTTCACTGACTTAAGAAACTTCACTATTTTCAGTCCTTTACATTTGAGAGGGCTACTTCCTTTTATTATTGAGCTTTAACCTAAAGCTATATTTTATAGTATAGAAGTTGATTCATAAAAATGCAATTTTGTTTTGATATGAGACAAAAACTGAAATAATTGTACCTGTTGGTATTTTTAATAATGCTCAAAAATCACTTGTAATACTTGTTTCTTGGCTTGTTTCCTTTAATTGTTCAGGGAAAATTCACTAAACTTTCTTGCTGTCTTGGATGTTTTGAACACCTCAAATTATTATTGTAAATAGCAATATGCTCATAAATTGTATTATTCATTGTGGTATGTAGCTTTGTAGGTAATTTTTCTTTTCATGATGAGGACAGAAGCCAAGGCATACATTCCCTGAATAAGACTTGCTGTCATAGGCAGCTTTCTAAAGTGACTTTTTGCATCATCCATCCTCTAGTGTGTATGCCCTTTCACATGAAGTGTGTTCTGAACATTACTCTGCTACTAATAATCAGAGTACATTAAATAGGAGCTACCACTACTTTCAAATATGAAATTGAATATAGACCTTTGCATTTAACTTCCAACCATGGCCCCAAATCTCTCTTCTCATGTCTTCCTTTGAGGGGACCATTTGATGAGATCTTTATGTTAAGGAATTGTAGGATTATTTGGCTTATTTCATAAAGGGAATTAAGACCTCTGATCTAATATCCTTGTGGAACTAAACTAAAGCAAACACTATGTGTTTAAGCATAGTAGTGTAAACTTCATTGAAATATATAGCTTCAATCTACACCTTGACTGAAACCTTATGTAAGTCTCTAACTTGATTTGAGGAGGCCATACTAGATTCTTGGCCCAGATAAACTATGAAGTATTAAGTATTCGTTATTTGTTTTAAATGGTTAACATTTACATTACATTTTCACACAGAAATAAATAAACAACTCAGTCATATTATAACTGGAAATAGACCCAAATCTCTTGAGTTCCAATGTCATATTATATCCTGTGACTATATTATGCCAAACTTACATATCCTTCCAATCATAAAACTATTATTCCTTCTTCCTGCTTCTAGGTCATCTCTCTTTAGGAGTACTGGGACAGCAGACACAGAAGCTAATATTTCTGCTTTCTCTGGGTGCTAGGTGTCTGCTCCTGGGTCCTCCCAATTTCCAGTGAGCAATTTATGAATTTATCCATCTCCCCGGAAGATATGTGTGCTCTCTTATTTGATAAAATATGGGCATTGTTGCACATTATACTATATGTTCATTAATAATAGTTATAAAACCAAAATTGTCATATTTGACAGAGTAATCCAAATTTTAAATCATTTAAGACTATTACATACTTCATAGTTTTCTCATAGCTGCCATTTTTGACAGAACTGTTACTCCCAATGTAACCAGTTAGCTGTTAGAGACTTTTGGAAGAGAGTTCTTAGCTGCCAATATAAAACATCATTTCCATTTCCTGCAGTGACTGAGGAAACTCTTTTTGAGGGACTGCAGTGGTTGTGGGATCAACTCACAGTGGATATTTACAAGAGTCAAATGTAAAATGACTTGAAATACGGGTGTTTGTTTTCACTGTAGGATAATGAGGTTTGACTTAACAGACTTATATGTAACTTTTATAAGTCCTGAGAGTCTAAAAATGGAAGCCTTTTATCCAAAACATTTCTGCATTTTGGTTTTAGTTTTTAATTCAGAAGGTAGGAAAATAATAACAGCCAGTTAGTCTTTATAAGTTATCTAATTTCAGTTGCTTTTCGAAAGCTCACAGTGTAGCGAGTTGCTTGAAAAATGTTATTGCTTCTACATTCAATGTTATTTTATTTTTTTTTTTTACTTTTCTGCTAAAAATTACTCATATCTTGTCTGAAATTTGGACAAATGTAATTATGATAAATGCTAAAATATAATTATAAAATATTTAAAATATAACTATTATGATGAATACACATTATGGCAATTTTATTCAGACCAACACAACATCTCTGTCTAGGACATTCTGTTCCAGCACTTTATCATTCATTTGTGTAACTCACTACTCATCCTTACCCTTGCATGTCTGAAATCCAGTTACTACTACATCCTCTCATACACAAAGTCTTCTGCCTTCCTATCTGCAACTGTAGTTCCAGCCTCTTCATCATCTTTATAAAAAAGGCTTCTACTTTTTCATTTTTCAGTTGAACTTCCAAGTCATTTTTGTTCTCAGCTTTTCTACCTTCAGTTAGCAACAATCCCATTGGTTCCCTGACATGGAAGCCACACCACTTTATAAAATTCTTTACTATTATTTGAATATGTATATAATTTTTATTTATGTGTGTCTGCGCATGTATACAGGCATCCATTCAGGTGTCTATGGAAATAAGAGCAGGTTGTTAGATACCCTGAAGCTAGAGTTATAGGAGGATGTAAGGTGTTTCATGTTGGTGATAGAAAATGAACTTGAGTCCTCTGAAAGATCAGACAGCAGTCTTAAACACTGAACAGTCTCTCCTACACCATTTATTTTTCTTTAATGTTTTTATGTATATATATATATAATTTATAGTTCATAGATATTTGTATATAAATATGTAATAAATTTAGTCATTTACACAACTTTCATCTCCCTTGCCTTTGTATGTGACACCTTTAGTGCCAAAAAGGTCTCCTAGTATATTGTTTCATGTATATGTACATGTGCACATTAACATGGTTGGGAAGTTATTTACTGGAGCATATGTGACTTATCATTTTGCTACATACTAAAGAAAATATTATTGCTTTGCCCAGCAACCCTTAACATTCAGGAGGCCTTCATGGAGAGCTGTGGGTTCATAAGCCCCTTCCCTATCCATGATAAAATGCTGACTACCATAAGTTTATGTGGGTCTTGATTAGGTAAACAATTCTTCAGGATCTTCATGAGCACAGTTACATCACATCAAGAAAACAACATGTTTAATCACAGCTTTCCATCTTCTGGCTCTGGAAGCCTTTCTGCTTCTGCTTCTGTGATATCCACTGTATCTTAGAGGGTTATACAGGTGTTTCTCCACATTACCACATTGAAAAGCCAAGGAGTGCTGACAATAGCACTAATCTGTGGACTTAATATTCAGAAGGCAGTTATGCTATGCCATTCATGATTGATTTATTTTTTTACACATTCCATGCTCAAACGACCAGTCAATTGTTTTCACTGTAACTTTGAAGTTCATATAAGATCCAGTCTCTTTATGTCTCCAGTCTCTTTTATGTAGTTCACTCCCATTTGATGAGATGAACTGTCTTTGTCTCTTGTTTAAAGTTTGATTGCAACTTCTTAACTGTCATCCCTCAACCTACTGTACTTCCTACAAGGTGTCCTCAATTAAACAATGTTTGCTTGTTTGAAAAAGAGTCAATATTTGTATATCTGTCCTGAAAGTTCACCTCGGACTCCTATGTGATTCACGATGAAGTAGTAAGTACACAATGATCTCTAAGACTATAATAAATAACTTTGCTCATACAATAGCATGTCTTATACCTTTGATTGCCCACTCACCTTTTTATTCTTCTTTAATCTCAGTGAACTAATTTATGCTTTAAAATCTTATCAGGTAAACCCTTTCTTCCAATTATCTAGTATTTCTTCTTTATTATTTCTGGGCTTCTTCCCTTATATCTACATTTCATTGTGTATGTGTGTGTTGTGTAGATGTAGCAAGTGTTTCTCTGTACCCCCAGAGACTTCTCATTAATTATGAAAGCACAGCCTATTAGCCTATAACTTATGTTTGTTCTCAACTAGCTTTTCTATCTTAACTTAACTCATTAATATTAATCTATATTCTATCATATGGCATTGCCTCTCTTCTATTTTGACCCCCTGTTTCTTCTCCATGTCTTCTAGCATCTAGTGTCTAGAATCATTCTCCTCTTCCTATATCTCCCTGGAAATTCGACATGTACCTCCTGCCTACTTATTGGATATTCAGCTTTTTATTATACCAATCATAGCAATATACTTTCACACAGTGTACAAGTATCCCACAACATATATATATATATGTATATATATATATATATATATATATACATTTTTTTTAACAAAAGTTGACCACAAACCCTTATTTAAATATTCACTTTCAAATCTATATTGGAAATTTGTTTTTCTTCCCCAATTTATTTTGTCTCTTGACATTTATCATTTCAGAATTAATTTGTGTTTTATTATTCTTTTTTTCCAATATATGTCTGTAAATGCAAATGTAGGACCCATAAAGATTGGACCTGCATTTGTTGTTATTGCTAAATTCCCATTGCCTAAAGAATGATAACAATGCTAACCAATTCAAGGAAGGGAATCATAGTGACTTTCAAGTGATGGAGGCTGGTGATGCCTCTGTAAGGAAGCTGTTTAAATTGTGTTTGTTCTCTTTCCCAGAAGTGTGTGTTAGTTATGTTCATCTTCCAAAACATCTGATAATGGGCATAAAAAAATGCAGTTACCACTTAACATTTATTGCTCATTAGAGAGCAGTATGTTTTCCCTTTTGCATAAGTAATTGCTTGCAATTTAAAGAATTGTGTTAAATGAAGAATATCATAAATTCCTTTTATTACATATGACTCATATTTCCTCAAAACCACAGTTGACCAAAATAACCATTTGTTCACTGTATAATATTATTTACTAATATTGATAATTTATAACACTGATTAAAATTTAAATGTTAGCAATATATATCTGTAATATGTTGATAGATTTTATCCTCTCTTTGTTCATCTACACCTACATATATGTGCCCTATTTCTCTTTACTTATCTTTGAGTTTTCCTACAAATTGTTATGTTTTAGATAGCCAAATAATGTGTGGGGATATTCTAGATTCTAGGACAATAGAGAAGAATATGACTAAGAGTCTGCTAAGATGATCAATTATGGCAAAGCAAATGAATATGTTAGCTTTCTTGCCAAAATGGTAGAATCATTAGGCCATTGGGCCATGTAAGGTGTGGGTAATGGCTGAGTAATTTGCAGGTTAGAACCATCACCCATGAACATTAAACTACATATACATTTTTTTATTAATTGGGATGAATTACCAGTCTTGCTTAGCTTTCACAGGGACTTACACACATCTATTTTATTTCACAATGCATCAATGATGGGCTCCTTGTTTGGTTGGTTTACATTTGGTTTTGTGGTTTAAGGGATGAAATGCTGAGATACATCCATGTTAAACAAACACTTTATCTCTGAACTATATAAGTAGCTCTTATCAATGTTATTTTATACCTTATTTATTGCATAATATTTTTATCTGTTTCTCTGGGTTACAAATAATCCCTTGTTAAATATTCTTCCTTGTGTTTAGCTGTCCTAAACCAGGTGAGAAATTGTATGGAATCCTATTGTCACAAAAGGATAATTTCACAAATCTTATTTTATGTCCTCACTCATTAGTGACAGTATGAGTAGTATATAACTATAAAAGAAAACAAAAGAAAATGTACATTATGGGTTCCTTGGAGGATAAAACCCTAATAATTGTGATTTTTTAAATTTTGATAAAAACTGACTGTTTACTGTAGCAATGCTTATTGACAACTGTTTACGAATAGACTTTATACCAAATAGTGGTATTTGTGACACTGGCTTCGGTATATGACACACTTAGACTTTCTGAGTACAGTGCCACAACAGAAAATGTGCATTCTCAACAGAAAAAAAAAGTGCGAAGAGGAGTGAGATACCACTCAGAAAAAAAATATTGAGAAATAGGATTTGTTAATTTAAATCCATTTCCAAGGGTGGACAAAATGAAGAACATGGCAATTGCAGTATTGCTTTATTTAACTAATTGAGACAGGATGAAACTGACTGTTATCTGATCTCAGATAATTAGTATTAACATTATGTTGGTTTTCTAAACTTATTAATCAGTATTAAGATATTTAATAGACAAGTCATAGTCTGTTCTTATTTTTGCTTTGATTTCCTGTTCAAGAAGTGATCGGTGGGTCAGTTGTATCCAATTAAAGTTCTGGCATGAATGTTAACGCTAAGCCATGAATGAAAATACATTTATAACAGACAAAAATACCAAATTATAGGATGTTGATCAATTTTGATTAATTTAAACCTCAAATCCTTTTTTTTCCCTTCTGATTCTATGCTATAACTTCTAGCCTGAATCTCTCAAAGCATAATTCATATGTTTATTACTCATTCAAAATGTCTTCTAATTTTATAGCCATTGAGAGCAAATCAATTACTCTTGCTACTTTTCTGATTTCCTGGGCTGGTTCCATCAGTTTTGTCCCTAAAATCAAAAATTTCTGCCCATTCTAAACGATAACATATCAAGGCAACAATAACCTTGTCATTATAATATCCCTTGTGTTGGATCTCTTAAAAGCACCTTTTTGACAGAATACAGAGCCTTTTCATTTATGCTTGCTTACTGCCCTTTTCATCTGCATCACAGTGAGTTTAAATCCATGCTAAGAAAATGTGTGAAAAACTTTTTTCCAACAATTCCTAAGCTTTTCTTGTTTATTGACTAGCATATGTTCCCTATCTCTATGAGTTATTTGAGTTATCAATAAAATAAACCAGACATTAATGGTAAAATTATTTTGACTCTGATTATAATAATTCTCACATACCTCTGATCTGCTATCATCATAAAACACATTTATTTGAATTATAAAAATGACTTTCTTGATGAATTATGCAGCACTCCACTTATCAGTCACAAGGAAAAGAGCCATTTATATGCATTTTACTCATTGCTCTCAATAAAAAATATTTTATCAAATTATATAGAAATTGAGAAGAAATGCAGTTGGTACACATGCATGCACATTTTGAAGTGCCTATACTGCCCTTAGCTCCTCAAAATATGAACCTTTATAGATAACTTTTAAATGTTCTTTCACTTTCTTTCCAAAAGCATACACCTTTGAAAGTTGGTTTTGTTTGTGTGTTTTTGTTTTTTTGTGGTGTATGTGTGGGTGCACCTATGCATGGTTGCACATGCATGTATGCATGCATGTAGTTTTTCCACATCCTAGAATCAATAATTTAGGTAGAGTGGCCCAATGATACAGGGGCATTATTGGATTATAGCATTAGCTCAAGAAAAGTCCTCCAGAGCACCCTCTCCTCATGTTCTGTGCAGTTGCTCTATTGAATAATATCTACAGTAGACATAATAAACTACTCACAAAATTCTATACCAATTTTCTGTTGTCCTGAACAGAAGATGGGTCCAACATGATCTCACCTTTAGTAAGATTCAAAACAATTTTTCATTCTCCTAGGTAGGAAGATCTTGTCATTAGATTTTAATATAATGTTCAATACACAGAGCTGTTTATGTCATCTCCAGAAATTAAAGCCAATGCAGTGTTTCTATAGAAACCTTTTGACAGTATTTTGACACTTGGTGTGACCCTCATACATGTTGCAAGGTTGAAAAAGAAAGTTTTGTTATTTTGTTTTGTCTCATTTTCATGTATCAAATAGGATATACTCTTGTAAATCATGAATCAAACAAATTTTTCATAAGTGAAAACTGAGATTAGTTAGAAGTATAAATAATCAGTTAAATAATGATTGATGCTTATATTCCAAATGCATTTACAGTAACTAGGGGATGAAACAGATCTGTTTTGTCTGCTGTAATTAAGTAATTTTATTTATATCAGCTTGCCCTTGCCATGGATTATATTAAGTTATTTGATAAATATTAAATGAACAAATGAAACTGTCACAGCTCGTGCAGTCGTCTCACCAGCAAGAACGCACACGGACAAAAGGATCCTTCTGCAGCAAGCTTTATTGCATCCAAGCGATGAAAGGAGGAAGACCCCAAGCCCCAGAGTGGTGCTGTATTTATAAGCCCTCGCTGCACCAGGATGGTACAAGGTGACATATCGCCCTCTGGTTGGCTGCTCACTCATCACCCTATGTGACTCCCCGGGCTGGACAGGGACTTGGTGTGTTCTCACAATCGGCACATGTGCTCCAGAACTTGTTTACTGACTACGGGGCTGGATGTCAGCGCCATCTTGTAATGGGGACTGCAGTATCACAGCTCCCTACAGGAAACAAACAACAAAAATTTTGTAGTTTAAATATGTTGCCAAAGAAAAACATAGCAAGTTCAACACCCGAATAAATAACCTAAGTCACTTTTTGAAAGATGAAAATAAGATGATATTTTCTGGAAGAAGCATAAGACATTCAGCATCATAGCCAAACATTATATAAAATATAGTGTTATTTCCACTCTTAGATTGACATCAATTGGCCTTACTAAACTGAGAATTTTCAGAGGTTTCCTTTATGTATTCAACAGAATTACATTTACTGTATATATGTGAAGAATTTACTCAAGACCAGAGAAAAAAAGCAACTGAAAAGATGAGACTGTTGCACAGTCTCCTGTTTCAACCTATCAGACAAAGTAAGAAAACAAGCACCCCAAACAAACAAAAACAAACTAAACCATCATATTTCTCTAAACTTGTATAAAACTCTCTGGCATATCTTGTCTCAGTACTGGATGAAAATTTCTTCAGACTGAACACTCCTTGTAAGATGCCAATCTAAATCATGAGGAAGATCCAGAGCACCAGGTAGTATCCAAATAATTTAACCACATGCCATCCACAAATTAAAGAGTAGGGAAGATCCACTATAGCTGGGAAGCCACAGGTGCTCTAGCAATGGAAGCATGAAAGCTAAGTGCATATATTTACCTATGCCTTGAATCTTCCAAACCTACACCCGAATCAGCTCTATAGCAGACCACCTGTTGCAGCATCCCCTTCATCACATTCTCCAATGCATCACACAGATCCATACTTACAACTTTTTTCCTACAACTCATTGCCTTCTTCTAACTCTCATCTATAACATGAATTCCCTGGAAACTGGCAGGTCACTTCATCCCAGAAGCAGGTATGCTAATTTCAGATCTTTCCCTCTCCTATCTTTACACCCAATTCAATTCTGTCTCTTCCCCAGTTCTATAGCAGTATATTTGCTATGGCCTCTTGATCATTTTCTCCATTCCCAGTGGACTAAGCAAATTTTAGTGAAAGGCCTTGCTTCCCTTCTCCCAGTAAACCCTCTCAGCCTACCCCAAGTCCATCTCCATTACTGAGTATCAACTTCCAATACCTAGAAACACATTTTACTTAGACTCTTAGTGAACACACCTACTAGAATTCCAGAAGAGTTTCCTAATAGAAACATAAACCCCACCACACTGTTCTAATGACCAGAAAACAGAGCAACAGAAACCTAACTAAAAATATCATTACAACAAAGACAAGGCCAGACATCAGCACCTATAATTATAATCTTTCCACACCCAGATGCTTAGATGTCAGAGTAAAAACACAATCAATAGCATCCAGTACAATACATGTTAATACACAGCTGAAATACCATAAAAATATCCTTACACAGCCTTTATGAATGAATATGATAAAAGATCTTCCGAAAAGAAATTAATAAATCCCTTAAAGAAAATGATAAAAACAAAGACAAATGGGGAAAGAAATTAATACAACCATCCAAGAATGAAGGTGGAACTGGAATTAAAAAGAAACCTAAATTGAAGGAAACCTGGAAATGAAAAATTTAGCAATTTGAACAGGAACCTCAGAAACAAATCAACAGAATTCAGAAGATAAAGGGAGAATCTTGGGCATTGAAAATACAATAGAAGAAATAGATGCCTTAGATGAATATTTTAAAACTGAAAATTTCTGGTACAATGCATCCAGGAAATCTGGGATATTGTGAAAACAAATCTGAAAATAATAGGAATAAAAGAATAAAAAACCTAGATCCAAAGCACAGCAAATATTTTCAACAAAGTCATAGAAGAAAATTCTTGTAACCTAAAGGTGATGTCTATCAAGATACAAGAAGCGTACAGATTACCTAATAGATTATCCAGGAAAGCAAAGTCATCTCTGCAATCATAATAGAAACACCAAATGTGTAGAACCCAGAACAAACAAAAAGCTGAAAGAAAAAAAAAAAGCAAATTGACATATAAACTGCTGACCTATTAGAATAACAACTGACTTCACAGTGGAGATTGTAAAAATCAGAATAACCTGAAGAGATGTGCTGCAGAATCTATGAGACCACAGCTGTCAGCACATACTAATGTAACCCATCAAAAATCAATCACATTAGAGGCAGAAAATAAAATATTCTATGATAGAACTAAATTTAAGTAATATCTGTAAATCCATCTCTGCCAAATGTGCTAGAAGGAAAACTCCAACCTGAAATGTTTAGCCACACCCAAGAAAACACAAGGAATTAATAATGCAAATCCAAGCAAACAAACCAAAAGAGAAAAAAGAAACAGGATCCACCCTTCTACCGCATCCAAGAAATACATCTTAACCTCAGGCTAGACATCACCTTAGAGTAACAAGATCAAAAAAGATATTCAAGCAACTGGACATAAGAAGAATGTTAGTGTAGCCATGTTCACTTCTGACAAAATAGACTTCAACCCAAAATTAATCAATCAGGAGAGATAGAAAGGTATTATATATACTCATCAAAGGAAAAAAATATCAAGAAAACATTGGGATCTAATGAATGAAATAGAAAAACAATGGGAGAGGCACAGCCCAATCGGGCCCTCTCTTATCACAAAAGGAAGCTTCTAGTACCAGGATTAGGTTACACCTAATTTTGGTTTTGTCAAGAGATGTTCCATGAGAATCCCCAAATAACATAGGCTGCTATTAACACTATAGGTTGCTGTCCATAAACTTTCAACAAGGACCCATATTGAAGAACACACCCTACATAACATAACTCACTTAACAGAGGGATGCCAAGCTGATACATATACAAAGACTTCATCCCTATATTCTTTCATACAGAAAGCTACTCTGATTACTGCAAAAAGAAAAGAATAATCATCAATACAGGCACAAATGTTGTGATCCACAATGATGTCTTACATGCAAGATATGCCACGGTAATGATGGCACAAAACTGTGGGAGTAAGTACCCAATGTCTGATGTGAATGAAGGCTGTTCCATAAAATGGAATCTATATCTAACACTAGTTGGGTGATAAAGCAGCAGAGAGTAGACAGCCCATGTAGCGAGTATCAAACCAAATAATTATTATCTAGTAACAAAAAAATATGGTGACAAAATGTGTGAATGAGGGGGTCTCTAGTTTTTATGCCTTCTTATGAGCTCTGCTCCTTTTATTTTTGTTTTTTGATTATGTTGTGCTAAAATTTTGTATTATATGAATTTTTTATGCCTTAGAAGATTTCTAAGGAGAGACATAAAGGAAGGGAATCAAGATAGCAGAGGAAGTGGACAGGATCTGGAAGAGATAAAGGGAGGGGATGTTGTAATCAGGATATTTTATGTGAGAAAAAATATGTTCTATTGCTAACTAGTGTGGCTACTAGGATTAAAGGTGTATGCCACACTGCCTGGACTCTATAGCTAGTTAGTATGGCTAGCTTTGCATTCTGGTCTTCAGAAAAGTTCTATTTGTTGTATCACAAATAGGGTTGGTCAGTCTGAGCCTCTGGAACCACACCCCTCAGGTGAATGATCGATCTAGCTCTCTCATTCCCCCAGTGTACGGGGCCAGCAGCACTGCTGTGTAGAGGTCACTGGTGTGCATTATCCCAGGGATGCTAACAGGTGAGGTCAGTTCTCTAATGAAGGGTGGGGTAGCTTTCCTCACATCAGTGAGAGGCAGGGCAAGCTCATCAAGGCCCTCATGCTTTCACACAATTCAACATATGGTTTCAAATGGGCTCCTGTGATAACACAGATAATGAACATCAACATACACCCTAGCTGCAGCAGGACCATTGTCTTAGACATAGGCCATAAACAGTTCCTGATGACACTATAGCCCCTGGTGGCAGCAGAGACCGCTCACATTGACATGGGCAGAACAGTAGTATAGGCCACAGACTCCAATATGGCATCAGGTGGCAGTCGAGACCCTGAGTGCAGTCACATGACCTTTGATTGTCACAAAAGCCAAGCATATCAGCCTAGACCCTGATTGTAGTAGGGCCACAGACCCATGCATGGCCCTTGGCAACAACTCTGCCCCAGACATCACCAGGGCCCTAGGCAGCAATACAGATCATTCTTTTATTTTTCCCTTTCTTTCTTTCTTCCTTTCTTTCTTCCTTCCTTTCTTTCTTTCTTTCTTTCTTTCTTTCTTTCTTTCTTTCTTTCTTTCTTTTTTCTTTCTTTCTTTCTTTCTTTCTCTCTCTCTCTTTCTTTCTTTTTGTTTTGTTTCCTCCCTCTTTTCATCCCTATCTCTTGCCCTCCTTCACATGCCCCCCAACCACTCTTGTGGAGGTCAGTGAGTGAAGAGGAAGCTGGCAGAAAGAGAAAGGAAGGAGGGAAAGAATGTGGGACTAGGAAGATTGAGTCAGGAGAGAAAAGAGAGACAGAGGGAGAGAGAGAGAGAGAGAGAGAGAGAGAGAGAGAGAGAGAGAGAGAGAGAGTGAGATATAAAGGAGGGATCCATTATAGGTTTGAAGAGAAAACTGACTCTAGAGAAATGTCTAGAGGCCTACAAAGATGACCCCAACAATCTGAGCAACAATGGAAAGGCTACCTTAAATGCCCTTCCCTGATAATGAGATTGATGACTAACTTATCTACCATTATATAGCCCTCATCTAGTAGCTGATGGAAACAGAAGCAGACACCCACAACTAAACACTGAGCCCAACTCCTGGAATCCCGATGCAGGGAGGGAGGAGTGATAAGAAAATGGGTCAAGACAAGGCTACAGAAACCCACAGATACAGCTGGTCTAAACAAGGTGGAGCTAATAGATCCCCAGACTGATAGCTAGGAAGTCAGCATTGGACGGACTTAGACCCCCTGAATATGGGTTTCAGTTAGAAGGCCTGGGAAGTCTAAGGTACCTTTGACAGTGGAATCAGGATGTATCCCTGGTGCACAAAAGGAATTTGGGAGCACATTACTCATGGAGGAATATTCCCATTTTCCTAGGCAAGAGGGAGGGCCTAGACCCTACTCCAAATCACTTGACAAATTGTGTTGATACCACCTGGAAGGCATCACCCTCCCATTGATGTGTGTGTGTGTGTGGGTGGGTGGGTGCAGATCATTCTTAATCTATGTGGCTTTAGAAGTAGCATGAACCTTGGCAACTAATGTGGCATTTGCTGTTTGGCCCAGAACCCTGGCATCTGCACAAACTTGGGTTATAACAGGAGCCACAGACATCGGTGCACTCCTTGGCTACAGTAGTGCCATGGACTAGATATGTACATCAGCAACATGCATGGCACCAGGGACCCCTGGTGGCTACGTACACCATGCATATTGGCATGGCCTCTGTAGAAGCTCAATTTTTTGACCCCATCTTGGCCACAAGTAGAAGCTCATAACCTGGTTTTCCTCTTGGACTTTGGTGACAACATGGACCATGGGCATTGACACATACACCAGTTGCATTTGGATCAAGGACCCAGACATGGTCCTTGCAGAAGCCTAGCTCCAGATGTCACCATGGCCCCTGCTGGCAGGGTAGCACTTGGACACCAGTAGGGCCCCAGGTTGTGGTTCAGACCCTGTGGCAATTGCACAGCCTTTGAATGTAACAGGTGTCATAGATATGAACACAGAAGCTGGCTGAGGCAGGGTTATGGACAGAAACATGGCTCTAAGCCATACTCAGGGCAGGAAGTCTCTTTGGCCCTGGGTGGCAGCACAGGTACTCACATTAAGATAGCACCTGTGGTGGCATTGCCCTTGGGTACCAACATGAACTTAAGTGGCAACCCAGACTCTAGGCATCCTCACTGGCCTACAGTAGTTTTAGAAGACATGGACATCAAGTATACTGTGGCTGTGACTGTGACTGTGGCTGAACACAACTCTAGACATTGCCCTTGGCAGATTCCAAGACCTGGAGAGTAACATGGTCCTATAGGTTTCAAGGAGGCCATGTACATCAGCCTCTTTGTCACACCTTTTTCATCAGATCTGCCTCTCCACATATCATGGAATGTATTGCCACTCTCTCTTCTCTTGTTTCTCATACCTGCTCAGTGAAGGTAGTCCCAGATTGTCATGTTGAAAGATTCACTGCTTTGTTTTGTTTTGTTTGTTTCTTTGTTTTTCAAAACAGGATTTTTCTGTAGCTTTGGAGCCTGTCACAGAACTCACTCTGTAGCCCAGGCTGACCTCAAACAAAAAAGAAATCTACCAGTCTCTGACTCCTGAGTGCTGAGATTAAAGGCCCATCCCACCACTGTGGAAAGTGGAAGGTGGAAAATCCCAGGTTTGAAGAAGTCTTTGTATCATATAAACATGTTATTCAGGGTACAAAAAGAGCTGTCAGTGCTAATAAAATATTCATCCCAATAAAAAAAACAAAATCCTTGAAATTACTATATGGCCAAACATTCACTCCTACAGCTAATACTCACTATCAGCAAAGTGGCAGAATACAAGATTAACAAAAAGAATCAGTATTCCTACTATATACAGACTATAAAGGAGCAGAGAAAGAAATCAGAGACCATCATCCTTTACAATAGCCACAAACAACATAAAATATGTTGTGGTAACACTAACCAAAAACATGAAATACCTATATAGCAAGTTCATTGAATATCTCAAGAAAAAAATTGAGGAAGATACCAGAAAATTGAAAGATCTCCCATGCTCATGGATAGGCGGGTTCAATATAGTGAAAATGGCAATCTTGCCAAAAGCAATATACAGATTCAATGCAATCCCTATCAAAATCCCAGCTCAATTCTTCAAGGATATTGAAAAAACAATACTCAACTTTATATGGAAAAACAAATGAGCCAGGAGAGCCAAAACAACCCTGTACAATAAAGGAACTTTCAGAGGCATCACCATTCCTGACTTTATGCTCTACTATAGAGCTATAGTCCTGAAAACAACTTGGTATTGGCACAAAAATGGACAGGTAGACTAATGGAATCAAATTGAAAACCCTGATATTAACCCACACACCTATGAAAACCTGATTTTTGACAAAGCAGCTAAAAGTATACAATGGGAAAAAAGTATCTTCAACAAATGTTACTAGCACAAATGGATGAAGACATGCACAAGACTATAGATAGATCCATATCTATCACCATGCCCAAAATTTAAATCCCAATTGATCAAATACCTCAACATAAATCCAATCACACTGAAACCCTTAGAAGAGAAAGGGGAAGAAGTTTTGAGTAAATTGGTACAGGAGACCACTTCCTGAATATAAATCCAGTAGCACAGCCACTGAGATCAATAATTAATAAACGGGACACCCTGAAATTGAAAAGCTTCTTTAAGGCAAAGGACCCAGTCAACAAGACAAAATGGCAGCCCACAAAATGGGAAAAGGTATACACCAACCCCACATCTGACAGAGGATTGACCTCCAAAATATACAAAGAACTCAAGAAGCTAGTCACTAAAACACCAAATAATCCAATTAAAAAGTAGGGTACAGAACTAAAAAAAGAATTCTCAATTGACAAATCTAAAATGGTTGAAAGATTCTTATTTGCTCAACATCCTTGTCCATTTGGGAAACGCAAATCAAAACAATTCTAAGACACAATCTTACTCCTGTCAGAGTAAAACACCAACAATAGTTTATGCTGGAGAGGATGTGGAGAAAGAAGAACACTCCTCCAATGCTGGTGGGAGTGCAAACTTGTACAGCCACTTTGGAAATCAGTATGGTGGTTCCTCTGGAAAATGGGAACAAGTCTACCACAAGATCCACCAATTCCACTCTTAGGTATATACCCCAAAATGCACATTCATGAAACAAAGATATCTGTACAACTATGTTAATAGCAGCATTATTTGTAATAGTTAGAACCTTGAAGCAAACTAGATGTACTTTGGGTGAAGATGAATAAAACAAATGTGGTACATTTACAGAATGGAGTACTACTTATAGGGAAAAAAAATGAAATATCGAAATTCACAGGTAAATAGAACCCAGTCACAAAATGATGAACATGGTATATACCCACCTGTTTACGGATGTTAGACAAAGAGCAAAGGATAACCAGCCTATAATTCACATAGCCTCAGAAGCTAGGAAAGAAGGAGGACCCTAAGAGAGACATGCATAGTCCCTCACAGAAGAGGAAAGGGACGAGATCTCCTGAGGAAATACAGAGCAGGTGGAGGGGGGCGAGGGGGTAGAGAGAAAGTTAGGAGAAAGAGAAAGGCAGAAGAGGAGGCGAGAGTTGGGTATGAGGGAGCAGGAAAATTGAGTTGTGGAAGAATAGAAGAGAGCAAGAAAAGAGATGCCATAATTGAGGGAACCATTATAGGTTTAAAGAAAAATCTCACACTAGGGAAATGTCCAGAGACCTATAAGGATGACCCCAACTAACAATCTAAGCAATAATGGAGAGTCTATCTTAAATGTCCTTCCATGATAATGAGATTGATGCCTACATTATATGCCATCTTAGAGCCTTCATCCAGTAGCTGATAGAAGCAGAAGCAGGAGCGAGGGAGAAATAATGAGCAAATGGGTCAAGACCCTGGAGAAACCACAGAAACAGCTCACTTGAACAAGGAGAAACTCATGCACCAAGACCAGACCCCCTGAACATAGGTCTTAGGAGGCCTGGGAAGTGTATGGTGCCTCTGACAATGGAACTAGGGTGTATTCCTAGTGCAAGAGCAGACTTCAGGAGCCCATTCCCCATAGAGGATACTCCCTTAGCCTAGAGACTCGGGGGAGGGCCTAAATCCTACCTGAAATGATTTGACAGATTCTTATGATCCTTCATTGAATGTCTTACCCTCCCTGGGGAGTGGATTGAGTTTGGGATGGGGAAGACTGTGGGGGGAATTGGAGAATGGGAAGTAGTGGGAATTGATATCAATATGTAAAATAAGAAAAATGTTAAAAATAATAAAAAAGGAAAAACGAAAGTTATTATATGAAGACAACAGGTAGAAGAAGAAATGAAAACCAAGAAAAGATTCCTAAATTAGCTATGCATCAGACAAACGAAAAATAAAGTCATGATGGCATAACATTAAGTGTATATTTAAAAAGTTTCCCCAGACCTGGAGAAATGGTTTGGCAGCTATGAGTGCTTACTCTCTTTGCAAAGGATTTATGTTCAGTTCCTAGTACCCACGTGAGACAGCTTGCAATTGCTTGTTAGCTCCAGCTTCCGGGCATCTGAAATATCTTTTGACCTACAGAGGCACTATGTTCAAGTACACACATGTATAGGCATAAACATGCACATGGACACAATTAAAAGTCAATCATCAAAAAATAAGACTGTCCTTCCCAAAGTCAATATTACTTGTAGCAAATATATGGTGAGGTAATTTTCATAGGTGCATTTAAACTGATGATTACTTAAAAATTAAAAACTTTTTTCCAAAGTAAGAGTGAAAGATAAAAAAGATGGTTATTCTAAACATATGTGTAGCGTGTATGTTTCCGCCAGCCCGCCAGTCTGGGCCCACAGCCGCGCCAGCCCCAAATAACACTCAGAGACTCTGTATTTGATACAATCCTGTTGGCCAGTTACCATTATTGTTTATGGGCTAGCTCTGCCTTAATTATTAACCCATTTCTACTTATCTAAGTATTTCCACGTGGTCGTCTTATCAGGGAGCCGCGGCAGGCGTCCTGCTTCTTCCCTGGGCTACATCTCGGCTCCTCCCTACTACTTCCTGTTTCCTCCTCCTGGTCTCCTAGCCCCGCCTATCTTGTTTCCTATTGGCCACAGGGCTTTATTAACCAGTATGAGAAACATACATACAGAATAACATCTCCCATCATCTCCTCTTTTCTGTCTAAAGTAAAAAAAGGGGTTTAACCTTAACATAGCAAAATATACCATACAACAGTTATCAAATAAGAATCATGAGAAACATATATACAGAATAACATCTCCCATCACATATGTCTATAACAAAGAGAAGTTGGCCATGGTCAGTTAACCTTGTGCCAAAACGAAAATATAATCTAGAATTACAATTAGTGGATAAGTAGAGAAAATTTAAAATATTAGATAACAGATAACTTACTGCCTGATGGGTAGAACAAAGAGACAGGTGTACACTAGAGAAGTATGAGAAGATATTGCCCTCAATATGCATATTCAATGTGTTTAAAGTATTGAATTCTCAGATATGTTCACACTGATACCACATTGCACATTTCAGAAAAATGCAGTTTGATCTCATTCTGCTTCAGGAAAGATATCAAGCAGAGTTGCTAGATCATTCCCTATTAAATCTTCATAACATCAAAAGGATATCTCATGAAAGCATTTTGAAGGGTGACAAAAACATACAACTAACACGCTGAATTCATTCATTCTCTGATAGAGTTCCCATCCTCTCAATTAACTCCAATTTCACAAATGTGGCTTATAAACAGAAGTGACTTTCCCCAAGACTTACTACTATATTTAGTTTGCATTTTGCTGAGTAACTTTGTAAACACACTGCTTAGCCAACAGGAAATGTCAGTTTTCCTTAAAAGTCATATTATCTCTGTATTTTGTTTGTTTAGTTTGAAAGCTGATACCAGTTCATAGAGCATTAAAATCTCATGCAAGTTCCTCTAGCACACTCAATTGCTTGGTGGTTTGATTTTTCCTAAAGACATCTGTAACAAGGCATGTCATCATCTACAGCTGATGCAAAGAAAATATGTATGTGTTAAGTGTCCTCCTTCAACTTCTGCAGCAAGGAAAATAAAATTTAATGTTTTGTGTACTTTGTTTTAATTGACTCAGTGCAAGATGAAAGTGCTTTTCAGACAGACAATTGCTGCCTTGGTTCTGAATTAATGCTTGGTAGCAAAATTGTTCTCCTTACTTACATGAGTTATATTTCTTCCTCTGAATGGAAATGGTTCACAGATAGTATGGTCTGAGATATTTATTGAAAGAACTCTGTCAGTGCCCTCTTGTCTGACATTGTCCTCATTAGAATAAAGGGAAAACAAACAGATTATGTCTCTTTCCATCACACTGGCATTGTTTTGCATGCTTCTGGCACTGCAACCTGATTTACAGATTAAGAAATATTCACACAACCATAACAATATGGCATTCTTTCATTGGAGTGAACATGAGGACTTCTACCAAAGTATATTTTATAATAACATAAGAAAATCTTAGACATGCCAGTAAACTGGTGTCTAGAACAATGTTGCCACATGCCCTAAGTTCCATTATCATGCACAATGAGGTTACAGTTTACATGAGTAATTTCATCTTGGGTCAAAATTTTCCCTGCCTGAGAGGGACATGCAAAAAGCCAGACTTCAGTGAAAGAAACTCAGTTCTACAATTCATTTTGTGACTCTTATGAATCATGTGTACAGTCTTTGTGTGCAGTATCAGTAACTCTTCTGTGATACACAATCATTGATATTATTTCAAATGTATTACAAGATGAATTGGCCTGCTGTTAGAGTTAAAAGAACATAATCACTAAAGAAAGCAAGAAATTCCATCCTGTGAATGTTGTCTTGGCTTGAGAAGTCCAGGGAAATGGGTAGCTTCTTCATCTTGAGGATCTGTCTACCGTCTCTAGAAAAAAAGATCGTATTCATTATTATTTGCAAATGGAAGATGAAAGAACATAATAAGAGTGTTATAAGTCATTATCCTCCCAGGATAACATCTGCCATCTGCATAAGACCAGCTGTGTCTGCTCACAGCTGTGTCTTGTGAGGAATTTGCTTTCCTGACAATATAAGAATGTGGTAAAACTTCCTTGGACCCTTACCTAAGCACTCTGCCACTCCTCCCTGCCAGCTGTTTTGTAGTTCTCCACAATTGCACACAGCCTCAGCATCTCAAGGAGGGACTATAGTATACAGGTCTTGGAAGACTAGAGGAAGGAGTTTATAGGGGTCACAATCTATCCAGGGTAGATACTTCCCCATAAGGTTGTTTTAGGGGTCCTTCAAATTCGTGTCTGGAACCACATCAGTTGTGTTTTATAAGTCTATTAAACTTGTTGGTTCCCCAGTATGAACTGTGGTATAACATAGGTGTTTGTTTTCCACTAGAACATAGAAACAATAAAAATTGTTTGTAGTTTCTTCACTGAAATTTAAAGTAAATTCTATCCTGCATTTGTGTTTGTATTCTGAAACATGTTCAGAGTGAGAACAAGTTTTTGGGGTAAAATTGGCTTCATATCTAATAATGTCCCAATATACAATTAAAAAAAGAGAAGGAAATGGGAAAATGGAAGGCATACCTCCACTAAAAATATGGTGTATTTTGGATTATAAAATGGCAGAAAGTTCTAGTCTGAGAAAGAATTTTGTATTGTAACCATTAGCTTAAAAATGACAATCTGGCTTGGGATTTCTGCTTATTTTTCTACTGGCATTATAGTTTTGGAGCAACATTTTTTTTCTTTTAAATGTAAAGTTAATTTTGTAAAGTCATACAACTATACAATAATTATGCTTATTTAGTTTAAATAACCTTAAAACATCTCTAAAAATTTTCAATTATATTTGTAATTTCTTTTGTTTCTTCCTTTTACCCAAAAGAAAACAATTATTGCAAATACATGTACCTTTGTACTCTGTACTTCCTGACCTTGTATGTGATGCTGTATACATACGTAAATATCACCACATATCTGCATACATTCTTTGCAACTGCTTTTTATCTGCTAATATGATTTTGTATCTTGAGATTTCTCCTACTGTTGCACAGCATTCTATCTCATTGCATTTATTCATTTCTCTAGTGATGGACAATGGTACATCTTTATTTCACAAGTGCTTTATTAAATATCTTGTCCATTTGCATGCACCTCCTTATACTGCTTAAGCAATAATTTCAGAGGGGAGCATTCCTCAAAGTGGACTTGTCACACTGGAGGGTTATCTTCACTAAATATGTACTGATAGTTTTCCAGTCAGTATTTCCAACCACAATGGAAGGGAGTCATTGTTATTATGAAATCTATGTAGTTATAATCAGACCTCTATTTTGTATATTGTTGTCTTATTGGATTTATAAATGTTATATTATTGTCTTTATTCAATAGTTATTTTCTTTGTTTTCTTCTTGTTTCTCTAAAACTTGTCTGTTTCATATGATGGTCTAAGCTTATGGGCTTTCACAATGGTATAAGCATATTTTCAGTATGCTTTATAACTTTTTTGTTTTATTTTTTTTTTTTTGAGACAGGGTATCTCTGTATTGTTTTGGAGCCTGTCATGGAACTTGCTCTGTAGACCAGGCTGGCCACAAACTCACAGAGATTCACCTGCCTCTGTCTCCTGAGTGCTACATTATAAATTTTCTTATGATATTTCACACATAAAATTTTACCTTGCTTTCTGTAATAAATTTATTGTGCATTTTTTAAGCTGTTATGTCAGCATCATGTGAGAGCAGAGGGAGGATGATTGCAATTCCAGGCCAGTCTGAGATTATCCAGGCTCTGTCTAAAGCAGAGGAGACAGAAGAGGTGGGTGAGAAGGGGAGGAGAACACAGGATGTGGAGGGGCATTTTAACTAACTTATTGTTGTAAAGAGGTTCAGCCTTTTAAAAGTTTGAAAGATACTTTTAGTCTTTGAGATCTTTAGTCCATCTGGAATTTATATTTTATGTGTGAGGTGTGGAAAAGCAGTACAGTTTTATTTTTATATATGAAGTGCCAATTTCTATAACACAGTTTATTATCAACAACTTCATTTTTAATTCCATCCTCTTTTGCCTTATGTTTGCAGTTTGTTTTAGCTTTTTTTGTCTTCAAGGCAAACACTGGTTTAATAAATATTCACAAGATGAAGTATCAGACTATGTCTGTATCTTTGTTTCTTCTACTGTAGCAATTTCTCTTTTTACTACATTTTCACCAACTCTGCTTTTAAAAACTCTCTCCCTAATTTGTCCATATTTTTTCTTATTTATGTCCTTTTCCTTCTGCCTAAGCACCCAACCTCTTCTTTGTATTCATAATAATTATATTGTAATTTTTATCTCTCAAAATCCTGTTATCACACTATGGGCTATCTTCATCCATAGGGTCTTACCATTTAGTTCTCATTTGTAAACTAGAGCATTTTAAATAGATCATGTTGTTTGGGGAGGGGTCTTTTGTTCATCCCCTGATCAACAACATAGAAGGCAGAGTTCTATACTTTGTCCTATATTGAGGAGGCTTATGAAATGCGGTACTTGTTGTTTCTTCAAACACCCTTAATGTTATTTATCCCTTACACTATCCTTCCTCTGCCTCCCAATCCTCCTTTAATATCTGAAACAAGGAGCCTCTGCTGATATTGTAAACCTTTTAAAGAATCCATGCCTTGTAATGTCATGGAACCTACTATTATTATTTTACTAAAAAGACACTGTCAAACTTCTTTCCAAATACTTAGATCCATACACTATTGAAAATCTTGCCCATCATCAGAGAAGTTCTTTGCAGAATATAACAGCTAATACAGAACTGGGCAGTGTAGTTACACACCTTTAATTTCAGCTCTGAAGAGGCATAAGGAGGCATATCTCCATGAATTTGAAATCAGTTTGGTCTACAGAGTGAGTTCAAGGAAAGCCTGGGTGCTTTCATGAGGAATCCTTGTCTTGATAAACAAAAAAAGTTAAAGTTAACATAGAGAAAAATTGTCAAATTACATAGAATAAGTGCATTAAGAATACCCAGCATTAAAAGTGAAATATATATCATAATGCTATCCCTGAAAAAGTCTCAGGGAATGTTTCATAAGAGGGTCTGGCTAGAAATATTGTTACAGCTAAAGGTAGGTAAATATTTCAGAGAAATAATTCCTTCTAGACATAACAGTGTCATTGTTCTTGTGAACTCATAGCAGCTATCATTGCCATAAGACCTGCAAAGTGATAGCCAGATGAAACTCCAGAATAGAAAAATGAGAGATCATGAAGTTTCATTTCTAGTGGAGCAAATACTGGAAATCAGAGGCTACTTGGTGAAAAAGAATCATTTTTGTCCATTAATGAGGCTCGTGCCCTACTTAATATCATTTGCATGCAAATATGGGCATGCAAATTGCACTCTGTAGATTATAATTAAAAGAAAAAATGGAAAAAGGGAAGTTGTGAAGGATTCTGCACAAATGTTGGGTGGGGCAGTGGAGTGTGGACATGTCTAAATACATTTTATTTATATATACACATATTTATGTCATTCTTAGCATTTACATTAACATTAAACCAGTTCTCCACCATGAAAGTGTTGTACACACTTGTAAACTGGTTTAGCCTCTTGGTGAATTTCACTTACTTAATTTATTAAAGAAATAAAGAAGAAGAACAGGAAGAGAAATTAGAAGAAAGAGAAGAAGAAAAGCTATTTCTATCTAAATTTGTTCTTTAGGCCATATTAATTTACCTAACACTAGCGTACATTCATTTATATATTTAAATAACTTTGTATTAGCTACTTATTATATAACATTTCATATTTTTGGGCAAGACATGGCAATTGTGTCATTATGTCTATACTTGGTGAAAGAAGAAGAATTTGGACCAGAATCAGAAGTCAATATCACTTTCAATCGTATCTCAATGACCTAGTCCTCCCATCTGTACAATTCTACAACCTCCTGAAACCACAACATCATCTAAGGACTAGTATTCAAGCCCACTTCACATTCAAACTTTAGCAACACCCATATGAAACAGTCCCCAGAGCATCCTTACACTCAACTATATCAGGATTCAGCAGAATTTACCAAATATAGAGTGTTCTAAATACCATATAATCAGTTACCATGATTTTGGAGATTCAAACCTCCACAATCAATTTATCTGTTGTTACAAGCCACACAATATACAGCCTTCCATGACAGTACATCGAATGGACAAACACAGCCTCATTCTTAAGTATGATTTCATCTTCTTTGGACACATATTTTTGATACAGAAGAAATTCACATATTCACACAAAGCATAATCATTTTGATAAACAGGGGAGGAGATGTTGATCAGCCTGAAATATAGCAGGAAGTGTTAGTATGTTATTCTTGTTACTTTAATATAAAAAATAAGGATAGAAGAGGAACTCAGAAAAATTTAAATGATAAAACTTGTGGTGTTGATAATACATCTCATCTTGGAAGATCTTGATGGTCTCCAATAAAAGAAACTTTATATCAAAATCAGAAATATTAAAACAAAATAACATGTTCAGACAAATACTTAAAAAATAGAATTTGATGTCACTTCTCAAAGGACACTCCAAAGCCAGAAAGGTATGATAGATGTCAACAGACTCCAAGAGATCATACATGCCAGCTCAGACTACTAGACCAAGAAAGTTTCAGTCATCATAGGTGGTGAAAATTGGTCCATGTTAAAGCAAATCTTAAGTAGTATATATATAGGAATAGAGTCCTATAGAAGTATAAGAAGAAAAGTTCTGACTAAAACCAGGTTAAGTACAAACATGAAAACACAGGGAATAAATAATCTCAAACCAGCAAATTCAAAAAAGGGAAGTAGATACACACACATCCACACACACCCACACACACACTCGCTCACACACACACACACACACACACACACACACACACACACACACACACACAGACACCATCATCACCATCCACCACCATCACCATCAGCAGTAGCAGTAGCATAAGCAACAAAATAACATAAATAATAAAATAACGTTGAAACTTATCAAAATCAATGGTTGTAATTCTCCAACTAAGTAAACCGAACTAACAGAATAATTGGGAAAAAAGACCCATCATTCTGCTGCATTCAGGAAACACATTTCAATATCAAGAATAGATATTACCCAAGGTTAAGGGGTTAGAAAACAATATTCCAAGTAAATGGACATAAAATAAAGCTGGTCTTGCCAGGCCATTTTAATACCTAAAAAAGAAATTTAGACTTCAAACCAAAACTAATCAGAAGACGTAGGAAGGAAACTACATATTCATCAAAGGAAAATTTCTCTAAGATGACATTCCAAGTCTTCACATCACTACATCAAACATAAGAGTATCCAAGTTTAAAAAAAAAAATTAAGGCTTAAATCTCATATTGATTCTCACACAATGACAGTCTCACCAATAGATAATTAATCTGAACAAAAACTAAACAGAAAATCACTAGAACTAACTGCAGCTGTAAGCCAAATGAATCTATAGATATTTAAAGAACATTTTACTCACAACAGAACATACCTTTCTCTTTGCACTTCATGGATCTATCTCCAAATTTGACCACATACTTGAAAACAAATAATAACAGATTCAAGAAAAGGAAAGCAACTTCCTGTGTCTTATAAGACTACCATGTATTAAGGCTGGGTATAAATTGATGAAAAAACAGAAAGCTTACAAACTTGTGGAAACTAAAAACAAAACAAAAATTGTATTGAATAAAAAAATGGCTCAAAACATAAAAAGAAATACATTAAATTATTTCTACAATAGAATGAACATGTATAAATAACATATGCAAAGTTATGAGATACAATGAAGGCTGTTCTGAGAGGAAAGTCCATAGCATTAAGACATAAAAAAAGAGACTGAAATCAATAAAATAGAAACAAAGAGAACAATACACAAATAACTGAAACAAAGAATTGGTTCTTTGAGAAAATCAATAAGATCAACAAACCCTAATCCAAATCAACCAATAAACAGAGAAGGTATCTACATAAAATCAGATTTTAAAAGGGTACCAGAACAGCATATACTAAGGAAATCAAGAAAATTATGAGGGCATCCTTTAAAACTCACATTCTACAAAATTGACACACTCAGAAGAAGCTTATATTTTTCTGTATAGATACCATATAACAAAGTTAAATTATGATCTGCTAAGTAATATAAATACAGCTATAATCCCTAGAGAAAGAGAAGCAGTCATTAAAAGTCTCCTAAACAAGAAAAAGCCCAGTACCAGATGATGTGAGGACAGACTCCTACCAGATTTCCAAAAAGGAATTTACATCAGTACTCTGCAAATTGTTCCAAAAAATAAAAATGGAATAAACACTGCTCAATGTATTTTATGAGGCCATAGTTTCCCTGATACCAAAACCACATTAAGGCCCAATGACAAAAGAGAATTCCAGACCAATTTTCCTTATGAATAAAACTTCAAAAATACTCCACTGAATACTTGCAATCTGAATCCAAGAACATATCAAAATAGCATCTGTCATAAAGTATATAAACACACTGAGAAAAAAACCACATGATCATTTCAGTAGCCTTTTGATAAAATACAACACTCATTCTTAAAATCCTGAACAAATTAGGTATACAAGGGATATACCTCTATAGTATTAAGGCAGTATAGAGATAGTTCCTGGCCAAAATCAACTGAAATGGAGACAAACTCAAAGAAACTATACTAAAATCAAGAACAAAACAAGGCTGTACACTCTCTTTATACCTATTCAGTACAACACTTTAAGTTTTTGCTAGATCAATAAGACAACTCAAGAATATCAAACATATACAAATTGAAATGGAAGAAGTCAGATTATCTTTATTTGTTGACAATATTATAGTATACATAAGTGACAAAAAATGTACTAGGGAAGCTGATAAAAATCATTGAGCAAAGTATCTAAATGTAAATCTGTAGTAGCCCACCTATGTATAAACAACACACAGATTGAGAAAAGCTTAAAGGAAACAAAAACTTTCATAATATCATCTAACAATGTAAAATATCTTGGAGTAACTCTAAACAAGGAAGTGATAGACTTGTATGATTAAAATTTCAAGTGTTCAAAGAAAGAAATTGAAGATATCAGATGACAGAAAAATCTTATATGCTCATGGAAGGGTAGAATTATTATACTAAAAATGGGCATCTTAACAAAAATAATCTATAGATTCTATGCATTTCTCATCTAAATCCCAAAACAATTCTTCACAGATATTAAAGGGATGATCCTCAGCTTCATGTGGAAACACAATCCCATGATTGTTAAAAGAATCTTGAGTGGTAAAAAAATAAATATTCTTAGAGGTATCAATATTCCCAATTTCATGTTATAATACCAAACTATAGTAATGAAAACAGCAAGGAATTAGCATACAAACAGACATATAGATCTATGGAATTGAATTTAAGACTGAGACATAAATCCACACACCTGTGGACATTTGATTTTTTTTAAGAAGCCAAAAATATGTCCTAAAAAGAACACTACTTGTTTAACAAATTATGCTGGACAAACTCTATGTCTGCATACAGAAGAAGGCAAAAAGATCCATGTTTCTCACACTATACAAAACTCAACTCCACTTGGATCAAAAAACTCACCATAAAATAAAGACATACTAAACCTAATACAAGAAAGTGAGAAATAACTTCGAACTCATTGGCAGAAGAGAATAATTTCTGAGCAGAATATTATTAGTACAGGCACTAAGATTAACCCTTAATAAGCAGTATGTCATGAAACCTTAATGCTTCTGGAAGGTAAAGGATTCCATCATTAAGACAATATGGCAGCCTACAGAACTGAGAAATATTTTTGCAAATGCTACAATCTATGAAGAATCTACTATACAAAATATAAACTCATGAAACTAGATATGAAAATAAAACATTTAAAAAATGGAATGCTGATTTAAGTAAAGAATTCTAAACAGAGGAAATTCAAATGGCTTAGAAACACTTAAAAATGTTCAACTTAAAATGTTCAACTTAAAAATGTTCAACTTAAAAATGATGATGTTTTAATCATCATGGACATGCAACTGAAAATTATTTTGAAATTTCAAGTTACTCTTGTTAGAATGTCTAAGATAAGTGATAGCTTATTTTGGCAGAGATCTGAAATGTGGGGACCACACATTCTAATATGAGTGAAAACTTATACAGCCACTAGGGAAATCAGGATGGCAATTTTTCAAAAGATAGAAATGGATTGGCCACAAGATGTAGCTATAGCTCTCTTGATTATATACCCAAAGGATGCTGTATGATTCCTCAAGGACACTTCATCAATCATGTTCATTGTTGCTCTATTTATAATAGCCAGAAACTAGAAACCACCTAGATGTTCATCAACATAAAAATGGATAAAGAAAATGTGGTACATTTACAGAATGTAGCTTTTCTCTGCTATTTAATAAAATGAAGTTGAGTTGTTGGACAAAGGGAACCTGTAGAAATTCCCCAAATACCTGGCTATTTCCAAGACAATGAGTTGCATTGTATAAACTAACAACATGGCACCATTGTTGAAGAAAACATGGTTACAACTCATTGAATATGTAGACACCAAGCTTGTGTCTACATAGAGTCTCCAACTCTAAGTTCTAGTGTCTTTGTTAGAGGAAGGGACTCTACAGTCTACAAAAAAGGAAACATATACACCAACCCTGTCCCAAAATCATTAACCTACAATGTGAATATGCTAAAGCAATGGTGGCAAAAACCATGTGAGAGTAACCAAGCAATAAAGCAACATGTTGTTTACGTCAAGATCAGATCCTTGTGATGGAAGCCATACATGACATTTCTTGTTTGGGTGCAAAGAATCCAAGACTAGATAGCCCAAAGACCTATGGCAAAATCAAACACTACTGGGGAAAAAAGGAATGATAGAATGACCCCTAATGATATTCCACCCTACTCACAGATCAGTGCCTTATTCTGCAATCATCAGATTTTTTTTTTACTTCAGCAGATGGAAACCCATCACACATACAATGTCTTCATTAAATTACTCACTCCAGAGCTCAAGAAAGCATTTCAGAAGAGATGCAGTAAGAAAGAGCTAGATGGGTAGAGCACACAAGAAGAACAGTTCTCTCTAAATAAACATGCACAAATTTCATATGAACTCATAGAAGCTGAAACAGCCTGCCTATGTGAAGCAGAGACCTACAATGATCTGTACAGGTCCTGTGTGTAGGTATTACAGCTTTCAGTTTAGTGTTTTAATTGTCACTCCAGAGTATATGAATGAATGGGTTTCTGATTCTTGTGCCTTCTCTTGGGCTCTTTTCCTTCTATTGGTTTGCCTTGTTTAATTTCAATGCGAAAGTTTCTGTTATGTGTTATTGTACCTTATTTGGCTGTTTGGTTGTTATCCCTTGAAAGCCCATAATTTCTATTCAGTGAAGGAAACTGGCTCTGGATGGGAGGGGGGGAGGAAGGGACTGGGAAGGTAGAGGAAGAGGAAAGTATAATCAGGATATATTTTATAAGAAAATAATCTGTTTTCAATGAATGGGGAAAATAAAAATCATGGAAGAAAAACCAAGTGCTTCTTTGGAAAGAGAATTTAAAATAGATGAAAACATTTTTTGAGTCTGCAAAATAATATGAGGGCAAATAAATTATGAACACTTAAAATAGCACATTCCTCGTGGAAGGAAACTCCCTTAGCTGAGAGGCAGGAGGGAGGGCCTAGATCTTACTCCAACTGACTTAACAGATTTTGATGATCCCTACTGGAAGGCTTCACCCTCCCTGTGGAGTGGGGGGGATTGGGTGGGAGTAGGGTCAGAGGGTATGAGCAGAAAGGAGATGGAATTGAGATCAATATGTAAAATAAGAAAAAATAATAAATATATATAAATAAAATAAAAATTAGATGGACACAGAACTAAGGGTGGACATGTATGTATATTTGTGCGCATGCCGAATGCTCATGTTATCAGAGACACACAGAGAGACAGACAACACAGGGAAAGACAGAGAGGGAGATCAATCTGTTTGTTTTACCACAGCAACAGCATAAATCCATAGAGGTTCACTGAGTGCTAGGTCAGCCTAGATCATAGATTCTAGAGGTGCTGTCCTATAAGCAACACAGAAACTGTCCATTTCTTTTGAGAAATGACTAGTCCTAGTTTTAAAATACAGAAAGGAGGTCTGAAAAATCTTGTGACTGAAATAAAGAAGATTTCAATGAATGATTCATGTCATAAGCATATGATGAAGAATAACCTAAGGAATGTTATACTAGCTAAATATGGGACATATTCAGATTTAAATGAATTTTGGTAGTAGATCACAACCATTTGAATGGAATAAGGAATAAAGGCATAAGTAGTGGTACTTTGGAATCTGTTTCAACGCTGCCGCTGCAGCATTTCTGGCTTTAATGTATTAAGAATGCTAAATGGAAACAATTGCTATTTAACTGGTTTTCCATTGTAGGTTTTAATTATGTTAAGTAAAGCAATCTCAGATAAATCACATTTAAGTACAGAATATCTAAAGGGTAAATAATTCCTGCCATTGCTTCAATATTTACAAAGCAACCTTTTCATTGCACAACAATATTAACTTATGGCTTTTCAAAAATATATGGTGTGTGTGTGTGTGTGTGTGTGTGTGTGTGTGTGTGTGTGTGTGTGTAAATGATAGAGCATATTGTTGAAAATATTCTTTGAGTGAGAAAATTTAAAATGCTTTGACAATTACAGAAACTTATAAAACACTTTAGAAAATCAAAGTTCTATGAAATCTGTATTATAGGTCCACTAACTTTTTTGAATATTCATATTAATCAAAACTTGGAAACACTATTTACTACTTACACTTTGCTACAGCACTTTAAAACAATTATCTAATTTCATTTCTACAGTAATCTTATGAAATTCACATGATCATTTCAAGTCCACAGATGAATAAAATTAGAATTAGTAAGCTTAGATAATATACAAATGCCACAAAGATGCTGCCCCCAAAGAATATGGATTTATAAATATTTTTTAAGATACCAAACATTTTATTTAATAATTCTTGATTTCAAGCCTGGCAAGGCTAATAATATTTTTATAGTAAATAAAAATATAACCTGATTGGGATCACAATAATAGGAAACAATAGATATTTTGTTGCCATCTGATTAATTACTCATTTGACCTTCTGATATTTCTTTCTATGTGACATAGGTGGTTTCACTTTGCTTCCTTTTGCATGCTTTCTCTTTGCACAGGTGTAGTATTCTTCATGACAGTAAGAATAAAGAGGACTTGCTAACTATATTAAATCAAACCTTGTTTTAAACATTAAAATGAATACTAGGTAGAATAATACTGGTATATGTCAAGTCTTGTTTTGTATTGAGTAACATGCCTATAATTTTATCTTTATGAATTCTATTTTCACATAGGAAGTGTCTTTTTCTTTGCAGAATATAGATACATTTTACCACAGGGAAACTCCTTAATGGCTTCTTACAACCCTAACTCTTAATTCACTTAAAAGATCTATAAAGTTGTATACCCCTTTCCCTGATTTCTTGCTCTTAATGGGTATGCAATTTTGTAGAACACAATTATCAGGATTGCTTTTGCATTCCTTTCTCCACATTCTTACCTCCTATATGCAAACATGCTAATGCTCTCTTGACCAGCTCAACACCAATAGTGATGTATTTGAAATCATTTATATGAACTAGAATTTTGATCCTGTTTTTCTAGGCATATTGGGAATATTTTTTCCTTCATTTTTATTCCAAACTCACATCCAACCTCAGCTTCACTTGTGATAGGTAATGATAATTATCAACCTTGGAGAATCTAGAATCACTGGGGAGATGGCCTCTGGTCTTGATTACTTTAATTGAGGTGGAAAACTATTTCACTGTGAGTACATTCACTTCCTGGCTAGGACCTTTGACGATGTAAATAGAGTGAGAGAACTCATCACCACTGGCACTTATATCCTATAATTCTTGATTGAGGATATGATATGACAAACTGTTTCCATCTTATGCTACCTTAACTTCTTTATTGTTATGGCTTATACATTCAAATTGTGAGCCAAATTAATCAATTTTTCCCTTAAGTTTCTTTTGTCAGAGTATTTTATCACTGCAACATAAAAGAAACTCAGACAAATATAGTACTGAAAGATGGAACCATTTGTATCACCAACATGACCATGTAGTTGTTGCCTAAAAAAATTTAAATTGGTCTTTGGAAGGAAAGTGATAGTGTTCAGAACTTTGTTTGAGAAAATCCTGGAGTGCCATAATCAGAATGCACTGGGTTGAGGTGAGAGCTTTGATAAGGGTGATGAAGGGTAGAAAGCAGCTTCTGCAGTCTCAGAGGGGAATAACACCTTTCTAAAAAACTAGCCTAAAGGCCAACCATGTGACATTTTGGGAAAGATTCTGACTTCATCCTACCAGTGTCCTGAGAACTTGAGTCACATTAGATTTCAATACAATAGATTAATTTTCTTAGAGGCAGAAAGACTTGTGAGCAACCTTAAATTTGTAACACACAATATAGATTACAAAAGCTATAACTATTGAAGAAAGCAACACCATTAAAGGGAATCTTGACTCTATAGCCTGGTCTTTTTCTCCCTCTCTGCATCTGGATTCCAGTGCTGCTCAGTGTTTAGCTGTGGGCATCAGCTTTTGTTTCCATCAGCTACTAGATGAGGGCTCTATGATGGTGGATAAATTAGTCATAAATATCATTATCAGGGATGGGCATTTATGGTAGTCTTACCACGGTTACTCAAATTGTTAGATGGTGTCAGCCTTGTATGTCTCTGGAAATTTCTCTAGAGTCAGTTTTCTCTTCAAGCACATAATGGCTCCCTCTTTTATGGTCTCTCCCTCTCTCTCTCTCTCTCTCTCTCTCTCTCTCTCTCTCTCTTTCCCTCCCTCCCTCTCTCGCTCTGTCTCTCTTTCTTCTCATCCATTCCTCCCCTGACTCAATCTTCCTGGTCCCACGTGCTTTCCTCTCTTCCCCTTCTTTCTCCTAGCTCCCTCTCCACTTACTCCCCCCTCCCAATATGCTCAGAATTTCACCTTCTGTGAGGGACATTAAGAGAGAAAGTGAAAGAGAGAGAGAGAGAGAGAGAGAGAGAGAGAGAGAGAGAGAGAGAGAGAGAGAGAGAGAGAGAACCTTGACTCTTGATCACAGTAATAATATGAAAGGTACCTAAGGAGCAAGATCCCACCCCCATAAGCTTCACTTTATAAGGACACAAATTTGTATCAAAGTGAGGAGCATGAACTGATAATTCAGAAAAGAAATTTCCTCCTCCTGAAAAGTAGCTACCCAGAACACTGCTTCCACAAGGCCACACAGAAGTTTTTGGAACTCTTGTTCAAATGAATTTCACTCCACCTAGACACAGTAGAATTTGGCAGTATCACCAAAATGGTGTTGTTTTGGAGGTGTGAAAGATACAATATTGAGTAGAAAGAAAGTTATACTCTGTAGTTTTTTAGAGTGGCTGAGGCCAACGCATTGGAAGTCAGGGGTCCTGAAAGAAGGCCATTTGTGAAGCTGCTGTGGGAAGCTTTGAAAGTGAAGCTTAGGTTGCAGTGGAGAACCTGGTATGTTGGGGATAGTTGGTCTTTTGGGACATCTGTAAGTAGAGCTAAAGACATGGAGTCTCGATTGTGGGGAGCTCCCCTACAGGATGCCGTGAAGGACTCTGTTGGGCAATGCCTCCTTGGACTACGCTTCCCGCATGCGCAGTAGGAACAGTGTCTCTGGCCAATCCCGAGGCCTCGGGTGTCTGCAGTTCAGCTGTGACCAATCAGGGTATGACCCGTGTCCTTTTTCCCTATATAAGCAGCTGCATTTGGGTTTTCGGGGCCCCTGGATTCCTGCTCTCCCTTCAACCAAGAGGCTCTAGTAAAGCATGATTTGAGAAGAATCCTAAAGGTGTGGTCGTTCTTCCTAGCTGGTCGAGGTGCATGCCACATTCTGGTGCCAAAACCTGGGAATCTTGGACACTGAGCGAGGGGCTGAAGAGGATTCAGAACTCTACACGTGGAGTGGCAACGTCGGTAAGTCTTCAGGGAATGCTGATTGCTGGGGTTTCTTCTTGTTTTTGTTGTTCTCTTTTGTTGTTTCTGGTGCGGAAACTGCAGAAAGGGAATATTTAAGGAAGGACTCAAGGCGCTTATAAAACATCAGGATAGCCTTTCAGAGTCAGATTCAAAAGGGGAAGACAGAACTAGGCCTAAGAAAAGAAAAAAAAAATAAAGATATTAAGGAAAAATATAGAAAGGAAAAACAAAAAAAAGGAAGAAAAAAAGGATAAAGAAGATAAAGGGAACTCCCTTTATCTGGTCCTCGAGGAATATTCAGATTTAAGATTATCAGGTGAAGAATCCTTGAATGATGGGTCCTCAGGTGAGGAGATATCAGAACTAAGTTCCCAAGAGGAGGAGGAATTAGAACAAGCTGCAGCTGAGTATCAAGGAGAAAGATACGGACGGTGAAGGCCTCCTGCCTATAATGTTTCTATGGGAAAAGCCGATGTCCCAATTGCACCCCGGGAATCATGGCCTCCCTCTGCACCTCCTTCCTATGCTCAAACGGGAGGAGCTGCCATTTTATAAAAACGGATACATGGAGGCACCTGGCCTCCGCATTCCCTGTTTTTGTTTTGAGAACTCTCAATGATTTTCAACAGCTGTTGTGAGATATTAATTGGATCAGAGGATATTTAAACATTCCTTGGTCAGAGCTAATGCCCTTATTTTCAATTCTGGAAGGCAATCGGGACGTTACTTCTTGTAGGACCTTGACTCCTGCCGCACTAGGTTCCTTGAAGTAAATAGAGGAAGCTATCATGATAGCTCAATTAAATCGGTTTGATCCTACCTTGCCATTGTTTTTATGCATTTTGAAATCAAAGAATTTTCCCACAGGTGTATTATGGCAAAATGGTCCTTTATGGTGGCTGCATGGTAATTCAATAGGAATGAGAACTATCCAATATTACCCCGAACTTATGGCAGCACAAGCCATGTTAGGCCTGAAATTTAGCCTGACTCATTTCGCCAAGCTGCCTGATGAATTGACTATCCCTTACAAGAGGCAACAAGTTGAAGTCTTAGCAGCCACAATTGATGAATGGTCTATCTTATTTTGTGCTTTTTCACTAGATAACCCAGGGGAGAGAAATGGGTGGAACCAAAGGTAGAGCTAAAGACATGGAAATACCTTCACTCTTCAGAGTTTAATGAATTTTAATTTCATCTCTAGATAAAGATTACAGACAGACATGAAACTGTAGTATTTGTCCCTTTTTTTTTTCTTTAGTCTGATCGCTTTTGTTATACCTTATACTATTCTGCTGGAATAGAACAATTTATTCTATGTTATTGAAAGTTGGAGGTAGGTAACTTATATTTGATTATTTGATTCATAGTCATTCCTGTATATGCCCAACTTGGACCAGCAAGGAAGACGCAACTCCAGGAAGATCTTCATGCAGTTTATTCAGGATCATTGAACAAGCTTCTTCTGACCCTGGGGATATGCCCGCACAGGCAGACCAACCCCAGGGAGCCACGTGGACCGTGCAGATAGGCTGCTCAGAATCAAACAGGCTGAACAGGCTTAACCAAATATGGACTTGTTTACTCCAGAGAGCACTCACCATCGGGAAGGTAGAAGGCAGACGCCAGCGCCATCTTTAAGGTGCAGCACTTCACAGCTCTCTATACATTCCCATTTAGGAAATTGCCTATTCTCAAATAAGATGTGGAATTTGCACTGGAATATTAAAAGTTATGAAGACTTATTGCTGAATATGTATCCCTTCCACACTACATAATCACAATTTTTGGTAAGTTAAAGCTAAGGAAAGTCATATTTATCTTCATAGTTTATGGTTCATTAAATGTATTAATTTTGTCTTAAAATAATTCAATAACAGTATTTAACAATAATTCTGCATTATATAATGTAGTAGCACCTAATGGGATACATATAAATAAGCAATAGTAAAAATGGTTTGTATTTTCAGGTATTATTTCAAATAACTTAACCATTCAAAAACAACTCATATCAAGAAAAATAAGATGAGTCACATTTCCAACTAAACAGAGTTATAAAAATGAAATAATTAAAAGTTTGTAAGTAGGACAGGTAAGCATTTAAACAGGAATACTTTCTCAGAAGAAAACTGAAAAGGGAGAAGTCAAGATTGCAACTGCTGAGAATATTTTAAATCCATAATTTTATTAAGGCTTTCAAAATTTAACTCTATTATAGCCAGCAGACATTTGATGAAATTTTGGTAACTTAAGTTTTATACCTTAAGATTAATTATGTAGGTAGGTATGATAGCACATTCATTTAATCCCAGAACTTGGTAAGCAGATACAGGCAGATCTCTGTGATTTTGAGTCTAGCCTGATCTACATAGTGACCTCCAAGACAGCTGAAGCTGTACAGGGAGACCTTATATCAAAAAAATATATATATTGTGTGTATATATACATGTACATATATGTATGTTTGTATGTATGTATGTATGTATAAACAAATATACAGGTATAAATAGATGATAATAAATTGTCTAGTGACAAAGGAAATTTTTGCTCACTTATGTTCATGCTGGAAAAAGTGTTCCAGGAACAGACCAAATATTATTTGGTTCTTCATCTAAACAGATGCACCATCTGGTTTCGTAACCAGAATTACTGTTGTCATCTAGAATAATATTCATTTTCAAAATTCCATTTATTTGGATATTTATCTATTTGTGTCTTTGTGTGCACAGGTTCTCTCACTGAACCAGAAGCTTATGTTTTTTGACTAGACAACAAGCCAGTAAACCCATTAACATGTAATATATGGCCCAACTTAAACTGTGGTTTCAGATGTTTGTGGGACTCTTGGCTAATTATATCAGTGCTGGAATATAAACTTTAGTCCTCATGATTGTGCAATTGGAACACTTAAAACACTGATCCATGTAATTTGCCCCATGAGTTCTTATTAAACATATGTCTACACAAGAAACTTGTCACTATTGAATCTGACTAGTGATATGAAAGTGGATAGTCAACATTGTTGAAACTGCACAACATGAAATTCTCAGTTGCTTAACATTTTAGGAAAAAGATAAGGACATGTGTGGCACTGACTTGGCTGACTACCAGGATTCAGGGTCATTAAAAGGTCCACTGCATTACTGGAGACCAGACCACTACCTTTGCCTCTTGCATTATTAAAACAAAAAGGGGGAACTGTAGAGAGCTGCGAGCTCTGTAGTTATAACAAACAGAACTGTGTATCTAAGTCTGATTTTAAAGTAAAAGGTGATTAATTTTAAAAATGGACATTAAAGGCTTTATACTCAATTCAACTACTGTATTCACTAATCTGTATCACTTGTCATTACTATCAATAGGCCCCCAAAAGACCAGCCTTGTCAACAACAAGCCAAGAAAGAAGGAGTGGCCTTTATGGCCTACCCTTTCCTGTGAAGTTATTGGTTATCAATATTTTTTTCATAGAAGGAGAATTACTGTCTTTAGTTGTGTATCCACTCTCTTAGCCCACCAGCTCTGATGAATAGATTCAACCCAGGGTCACACAGTTGGTGATGAATAATGTTGGAGAATAATGGTTCACCAAACAAAACCAATAAGCATGAACTTGATAGGTAAATTCATAATGAGAGTATGTGGGAAGCCACAGCCCCAAGATGGCACCTGGCTGGATCAAGCTTAGCTGTAAACAAGCCTTATTTAGAAGTGCTTGATGGATATGGTGCACTTCTTTCTTCTGTGGCCTATATGGGATCACAGGTGGCATGAGCTGATTGGGCTATGAGAGCATATTTAAGGGCTTGCTGGGGCTGGGGGAAGCAGAAGCTGATGTACAAGGTTCCTGAGTAAAGCTGCTTAAAGGAGAGTCCAAGCATTGCATCTTCCTTGTGGGTTGAGGCGGTCTCGACAAGTGGTAGCCCATACTGGGAACCCCCTCTTCAGATCAGAACTTCTTACAGTCAGGGCAGCACTGGTAAGTTCCCAAGGTAAGGTGGGACCATAAAGTCCATGGAAAAAAGAGGCAATAAAGTCTCAGGCATTGAGCAAGAGGTTCTAAGGAACCGAAAGTAAATATTTTTAAATGGGGACTTCTCAGTCTCATCCAATTTTTCTGGCTCTTCAGGAGCTACTTTTATCAAATAAATTTAAAATAAAGAAAAGCACACTAGAAAGATTTATGAAAGAGTGCAGAAATGTTCAGAAACAGTCCCTTAAAGAATGGAGAGGGGAAGGAAAGGAGAACTAATGGTGATGTAAGGAGCAAGAGGATCCTCCTGGAATAAGGCCTTTCAGTGCCCCCTCCTTATCAGAGTGAGAAATGGCGAGCCCGAGGTAGAGGGTGTTCCTTTTGCCCTGAGTCTTGAGACCAGTATGAAATGACTTAAGTCTGGCCTATCCAGTTTTCCAGGATGCCCAAGGCAATAGATATGAGGAACCTTTAGACTTTAAAATCATCAAGGCTTTGGCTGAGTCTGTGAGAACATATGGAATTTCAGCTTCTTTTACTGTAGCTCAAGTTGAAGCCCTAAATAGACATTGCATGACTCCTAGTGATTGGAGTGGGGTGGCTCGAGCATGCCTAAGCGCTGGACAGTAATTGAGTATGCCAATGAGCAGGCTGCAGCTAAACTGGTGCCTTTGCAAGATGAGGTTTGCTCAGAGGCAGCACGCAGCTATGGTTGTCCAGGCATTTACAGCCATTGAGGCAGGGCAGTCCCCCAACATGGCTCCCAGTCATGAACAAGAATTGATCCTTCACGCTCAGGTTGTGTGGCTTAGCACTGCACTCCGAGTTAGCTCTGGAAGCCAGCAAATCTGAGAAGGGCAAGTCTGGTTGCAAGTGGGTTGATGTCCGAGTCCCCACCTCCAGGAAAAAGATAAGGACATGTGTGGCACTGACTTGGCTGACTACCAGGATTCAGGGTCATTAAAAGGTCCACTGCATTACTGGAGACCAGACCACTACCTTTGCCTCTTGCGTTATTAAAACAAAAAGGGGGAACTGTAGAGAGCTGCGAGGTGCCGGTGCCTTAAAGATGGTGCTGGCATCCGCCTTCCACCTTCCCAATGGTGAGTGCTCTCTGGCATAAGTAAGTCCTTATTTGGTTAAGCCTGTTCAGCCTGTCTGCTTCTGTGTTAGAGTAGCCTATCTATAGGGTTCACGTGGCTCACTGGGGTAGATCAACCCAAGGGGATTTAAGTGTGTGCGGGTGTTTCCCCGGGGTCAGAAGAAGATTGTTCAAGAATTCTGAATAAACTGCATGAAGAAGATCTTCGCGGAGTTGTGTCTTCCTTGCTGGTTGAGGTTGGGCACGACAAGAGTATATGGTAGAGCCAGTGTACAAGACATATGTAAACAATGTTGCAAAAACAAAACCATAATTCAAAACATTGCTCCCAATAAAAGTCTTTTTTTTTGGTCCTTAAAAATGGAAGTTTTTATTATTTCAAATAAAAAATATTAAAAATACCAAGTATTAAGAAATAAGCTAAGGATTTGCTTAGCCTTCAAAGTCCAATAATCTCTGAAAAGTACATTTTATTTTCCTCTTACAGATAAGCATAGACTTGCAATTTCTAAAGATATATGTATTAAAAGAATATAAAAGTATTTGTTTTATAATTTGTTTTTCCAATCTCGGTTCCCACTGCTTCCCCTGATCCTGTTCTCCTTACCTGTCCTCACCTCACCTCCCTCCACTCATCAAAGAGGGTAAGGCCATGAGGGTCAATAAAATCTGTCACATCAATTTGAGTCAGAACCTTTGCCCTCCCCAGTACTTCTAGGCTGAACAAGTTATCCCTCCAGAGAGAATGGGCCCCAAAAAGCTAGGTCAATCACCTGGGATAAATCTGTTCCCACTGCCAGTAACACCACAGACAGCCTAAGCCACACAACTGTCACCCACATTCAGAGGGCCTAGTTTGGTCTCATGCAGGTTCCCCCACTGTCAGTTTGGGGTCAGTGAGCTCCAACTAGCTCAGGTCAGCTGTTTCTGTCCATATCCTCAAATGATCTAGAACCTTTTGCCCATGTTATCACTGCTTCCTCTCTTTGACTGAACCCTGGGATTTCATCTTTAAAAGAAGCTAATATTATGAATATTTTCAGTCTACACAGTTTTGTGATGAAGCAGTTATAATATCAAATGATATTATTTGTAGAGAGCCTATAAAGTATTTGTCATTAGTGTTCTGAATTTCCTTTATCTTCTCAGGTGATACTCACTTCTCACTATAAGCAAACTGTAAGCAGATTCACAAGAATGAAATAGCCTTCTCTTATGTAAACTAAGAAACAATCAGAAAGAATATTTTCAAGCATTTGTGAATTTCATTCTGATATTATGGGTTATCATGGCTACAATTCAAACACCAGTTTTATTCTTTGGTTCTGAGTCATGCATTTGTGCATCAATAACTCATGATGAAGTGCCAGCTGTCAGGAAGATCCTGTGTTTAGCAATTAAATTAGAATGCATAGATGCATTTCCTATTTGTAGAATAGTTGTGTCTTATATGTGGATATAATAGAGCTTAAAACCAGGGAAACAAATGGATGATAAATATATCATATGCCATAAAGACAAATTCTAGGACTATGAGAAAATTCTCAGTATATATTGAAAACCTCCAAAAAATACTTTCTCACACTTTATTTATAATCTTGAAATAAGATACTGCAAATTATCCTATTGAAAGACAGAATGTAAGGTGGATGATGTTCCTAACTTTGGTCAATAAACTTGAAAAACATTATACAAGAAATTGAAAATTATCTGTAATTAAAAGCACCAGAAAACCTGGAGACCACTAGATTACTTATTGGATAATGGAAGACTACACTAGGGATGTGAAATTATTCATTTCATAATCAACTCCAAGATATGTAAATGAGGCCATTTAGAAACAATCAGGATCAAGATAAAGCACAAGTTGATCATAGAACAATGAGTGATTGCAGAGATAAGATGAGAAGGAGCCTGGTGGGTAAAATCTCAAGAATAACACAGCTGAGCCTCCCACAGAACAGGAACTTAGAAAAATGACGCAATGAGTATTTTTTATTGAGAACACTCAGTTTGGTGTACTTTGTTATGCATTAAGAGCTACTGGAGCATGTAAGAGATACCTAATTTAGCTTGCAGAGTTGGAAGTGTATTCTGGTGGAGGGAGATGATGAATGCAAATCAACTTAGTTAGAATTATTTCCTGCTCTAGAATCCATTATGTTTCCTACTTCACACCTTTAGCCACTCACTCAGGCTTGAGTTTTTGTGCTTGAGTTTCTGAAAGCCTACTGGAGTAAATAAAAATGCCAGATCCTCTGATACTTGGCTACAGATATTATACTTGCTATTCTTGCACGATCCGGCAGTATTCCCCTATAAGAACTGATTGGGATTTTGACATCTACAGACAAACATCCTAATACTTTTCATTTGTTTTGAGCTGCTTTGTTGTTTCTTATAATACCTCACTGGATAACTTGGATAATGAGGATTGCAGAAGATAGTCATTAGAAGACTGTATCAGAGATAAATAGATACATAGATGGAGTGAATGGTTGATAAATGAATATAGCAAGTCATAAAGAAAAATTTTAAATTAATTCAATATTTTAAATTCAATTTTTATAAAATTATTCATGTTCTATTTATTACTATTTACTCATATGTAGTAAACCAACATATACACATTCTTACATGAGAGCCCCGGGAATAGCTTTTGTACCCATAATCCCAGGAGTCTTATTTTGGTCTATATTCTGTTGATATTGTTTGTATATACTTCTAAACAAGACTCAGTACACATATATTAGTTAAACTGGCTTCTGAGATTATATATCAAAAATGTCTGCTTACCTTAGTCAGTTATTAATGACCCATATTGTCACTTTCACATATGGCTGCGGATGGGAGAATAAATAAGAGTAGGCTAAGTGTATTTGTGAGAATAAACTTCAAGGTACATAGCTATTTAAACACCACTATCTACTATTTATACAGCTTGCAACTTCAAAGAAACCATGATGGCCTTCCCTGCTTCGAATGTTTTACTATACAAAGGTATGTCTAAAAGCTATTATGTTTCTCAAAAACTAAATGATAATTTAATGCTCATTTACTAAATATTGATGTCATTATATATTTGCTACTAGATAGAATGAGCTCATAAAATAGATTCATAAGTAGATTGTTTGTATAGAGGCAATAATATTTACTTGTCAGAACCATTGATTTTCAGCATTCTTATCCCATACTTGAAAACATGCAATATGTGCCTAACAAACAGATCCTGGATCATTACTGTATTTTGTGAGGCTGATGTGGGTAACAACTTCTTTCCTCTGGTTGTAGTGATGAGAGCTGAAGCTCCCCATTAAAGGACTCAGTGAAGGTCTTTGACTAGATCTACTGACTGAAGGGATTTTTGCAGAAAACCAACAAAATAATTATCTCTCTAAGTTTCATTGAGCTCCAAAGGAATAATGTCTCAACTGATACAAGTCTCTTCATGAATGGTCTTTTCAGAGGCCAGTTTAGTTTACAGGACAGTTTTATTACAAAGTATTTTGCACAACTAAATTTGATTTTCTAGATGACTAAATAGTCATTTATTGTGAGTAAAGATTCTAGATAATATGAAAAGGTCAGATATGTAAATCTCATGACATCATTCACTGGAAATCAACTATGTCTTCATTAAGTAGATAATTTGGATTGTATTTGTCTTCCATGATACTCAAGGAATCTAAGAAAAACTCATTTAGAATTGGTGAAATAAATAAAAATCCAGACATTCTTATAACACAATAATCATCATCCAACACATTGCTCTAGTATATCTTTCCAAATTTCTTTGTGGTTTTATAACTTCTATCCTCTATCCCCACCATAAACCCTTTTGAATAGTTTCACAATTAGAAGTGTGTACTTTCCACACTTCCATACTGGGATTCATTGTGACACTTGTTTAAACTAATGGGATAATATTAATTATGAAGTTAGAACTTCGTTTGGTTAAGCTTCTTTCCTATTCCTCTGCAATTGTAAAGAAGAGACGGAACTGAGACCCGGAGTTAGATATGCAGTAGAACCATCACAACAAACTCACTCACATCCATTAGTAAACTCAAGGAACTACCAAAGAGGCCTGCAATATGACACTGGGCCACTTATGATCACAAATGTCAGAGGGAAATATTATTCCCTGTGGCAATGACCTGAGATTCCTTATTGACTGATATACATTGCAGTTTTCAAATATAGAGTGCTTGATCTTTCTATTATCAGGTGGATTCTTTGTACTTACTAATATCCCAGAGAGAAAGCCCAACTTGAATGCTGAGTATGGACACTTTTAGGTGTCTAGTACTTCATGAGTCCAGAATTTGAGTTTCTTAGACTGTTTTTTGTGTTCATTTACCTTTATTTCATTTCTGGAGAAACTGATGTCTTAATCAATGTTCTATTGCTGTGAAGAGACAACATGGCCATGGCAAGTCTTATAAAGATAAGCATTTAATTCATTGTAGCTTGGTCACAGTTTCCAAGTTTTCCATTTTCAGCATAGTAGGAAGCATGAAAGCTTGCAGGCAGACATGATGATGGAGAAAGAGCTAAGAGTTCTGCATCCAAATCTACAGGCAGCAGTAATAGAAAGACACTGTGGCTGGCTTGGGCTTTTGAAAACACATAGCCCATCCCATTTGACAAGGCCACAGGTCCTCCTGCAAGTCCATGACTCCTAAACTTTTCAAAGGGCATTCCCTGTAGGGGTCATTCATATTCAAACCACCATATATGATGATTCTTCTTTTATGGTGATTCTTAAAAACATTGAATGAACCTTCAAAAGATGGCTAAGAGTTGCTCACAGTTTTCTTATATCCTGTGACTTTGTTTTATAAATTATATGGATAGGTTTCATTTAATTTTTTTCAAATTTGTCTCATCATTTGCCCTACACATGTCATCAACATAGAAGCAAAGCAATAGGAGTTTCCAGGAATGTGTAATGTTTCATGTGCAGCTTGTGCTGACTATATTATATGGCAATCTGCTAAAAGCTAGGAACTTCAATTGAAAATTTACCTCCATTATAGCTGATTATAGGCAAGCCTATTGGATATTTTCTTAACTAATGATTTATATGTTATGGTCAAGCCTATTGTGGGTGGTGTCATCCATGGGTTGATAGTCCTGGGTTGTATAATAAAACACCAAGCAAGCCATGAGGAGAAATCTAGTAAGCAGCACTCCTCCATAGCCTCTTCATGAACTCCTGTCTCCTGGCTCATGCCCTGTTAGAATGTCTTCCCTAGCTGCCTTCAGTGATTAACTGTGATATGGAAGTGTAACTGAAATAAACCTTTTCTTTCCTCTCCAAGTTGATTTTGAATGTTTTATTTCATTACAGAATGATGAACTCTAACTGAGACACTTGTGTTAAGAAAACCATATAATAAAAATTACTATGTGCATAGTGAAGAGAATTAAAGAAACAAAGTTTAACTGAATAAAAAATTAGTCCATGAATGTTGTAGATAGTTATTAGTTAATACTTTTGATTATGGATGTTTATTAAAGCATTCTTCCAATGACCACTCTCAGGGAGGGTTAGACTCTGTGATTCTTTACTTATGACTAATTGCCATAGTGTATTGACAGAATAACACATTAAACTGAATTATTTATTGTTCATTTTGCCTTACTGTTATTGTCAGTTTACTTTTTTATTATTTATGTATATGACTAAGAAGAGCAATGAGACAGAACAGATTTTAAGATTTTACTGTCCTTTCAACTGAGAAGCCAATGTCTGACACTGATTCGTTAAAGATATCATCATCAACAGATTTTCAAAACAACAGAAGGCTACAAATTTTACTGCTGGCCTCTGAATTACAATATCAAATTGTATATTTAAAAGGTAGTAGGAACACAATGGTCTGTAATAAACATCATTATTGCTTCATACTACTTTCCATTTCAATTAACACATGACCAACCTCATAGCAGAGATACCTCTTGCTTTCTTAAGTGTCCAGCTGCCTGGAAGCAGATTGTAGAAAATGCAAGCTGATGAGCTTGGAGGATGATCTTTATTTGTTAAAGGATTTAAATGTTGGAGGTAATATTATGATATTAGGAATATAGAAAGTAATTATATTCTTTTTCTCAATAGATACTTTGAAATATGTTTTGAAATGTCAGGGAATTAAGTAGGTAAATGGTTGGACATTCTTAGTCCATTGCCAAATGTACACAGGTATAAAGCCACATGGCACATTCAAAAAGTTGTGATTAGCTAAGCTTTCTGACAATTACAGGCTTTAAGGAGGAAACGCAGAGCAAAATATAAAGCAGGAACTATTTGCGAAAAATGTTCCAGAGACAATTCACCTGTGCTCAGTTATTAATAATGGTAACCCCTGGCCACATCTATATCATCATAAAGATCAACCTCAGTATACAGATGTAGCAGAAACATAAGGACAGCAAGGTCTAGGAAATCAGAACAACAATCTCAGTGGTAGCTAATTCAGGATTCAGCCAAAAAGAATGCTGAAGATGAGTTTTCATCCACATGGCTATCTCACCACCTCAGCAGTAGGAACACAGGAACAGTATGGTGTAGGATACACCAAGATGAGATTATTTGCATTTGTTACTGGGTAAAGTGTTGAAGTTAAGTTAATAAGAAGATAAAATTACCTAAAAAGAGTAGACAATAGAGCCTTTGGCAGTAACTTGCATAGAGACTCCAGGAGAGGAACAGGCTAGTGGCAGACATATTCTGACTGGGCTTGCCCAGGACTTGAACAGGTAGCAATTTCTAGTGAGTAGTTCCTCTCGGAAGCTCAGTATGCTGATACTCGGTACACACAATAGTTTTTACTATGCAATATACAGTGGTTTAAGGCAAAAAAAAAATGTGTTGCTTTTAAAAATCAATCAAACAAACAAATAAATAAATAATTATCCCAAACAACAGTAACAAAAACAAAAACAAAAAACAAGGTAGTCCAAGGGGAGGAGTAATTTGGACACATGGAGTTTAGGCATAAGAAGATTTAGACAAAATCCTCTGATCTTAGGTGTTCATACTATCAAAACTTCAAGAAAATTAGAGAATACAGGATCAGATAAAACATGAGCCTTAGAGCCACCAGTCAGAATCAATCTGCTTTTGGAGCAATTATGGCAAAAACAGTTAACAGGGATAGTGGTCTTCTTCAGTTATTTCTTCTCATTCCCATTGTTTCCCTCTCCTTTAAACTCAGTTCAGTTTTCTATTTCAGTTTAACAGGGCACTCATGTGTGATAAGTGTTTGGCTAAGAACATTCTTAAGCTGAATTTTGCTGCTTACTTTCATAAATACTATAGAAAGAGTTCAAAATAATGAATACAAGTGAAATTTCTTTGAGATTCTATCCTTCACAGTCAGAATGATTAGCCTTAGGAAAACAATGTCAAGGGAAGCTTATGACTCACTGACAGTAAGCTGTAAAAATATGCAATGTTTATGGAAATCAGCAAGCAGCCTACATAAAATACTAAAAATAGTAATATGACCCAGGTATAACATTTCTCAGCATATGACAGAAGCACTCCAAGTCAATTTACCACAGGGATAGTGGCAAGAAGAGAATCAGATGAGAATGGCAAGATGAGAATCAGAAAGGGGCACATGTGTATTTTGGAAAACAGGGAACATTTGTACTTCATGTCATGGGGCAGTGTCTTCCTTGGAACAATGTGAATAACTCAACACATAAAAAGCAATAATGTCTTGTTTGTTCTGAGTTAATCTTTTAATGAAATGGCACCTTGGTAGAAATGCTAGGCTAAAAAGGCCCATGAATGTATTTGCATATAAAGTATTAAAATCCAGCTGCACAGAGAGGGACAGTAATAAAAAATAAGTGTGGAAGATATTAGGAATAATAATCAGAATTAAGAAACACAGAGATGAGTCTTACTTTCTGAGTGGAGGGAAAATAATAAATTCCCTATTGGTCAGCTGGAGATGAAGGAAAAGCCTCATTTTGAAATTATTAATCCTGTCTTTCTTCACAGAGTGTTTTCTCTCTTATTAAAGTGAATGTTAAAGATTCAATTTCTGCCTTTGCTCACAGGTGTCAGTGGTGACAAAAAAAAAAAAATGAACTCCAGTAGTCTCACTATAAAACGTGTACATCCTTGGAGTTGCATATCAGTTCATACGTGCTGTGATCAAAAAGCAGATGTGCACTCTTGTGCAGCAAGCATTCTTACACTGATCCATCACCTACCATTCCTAAATCTTCCTTAATCTTCTGTCCTGGCTTTGCCCACATATACTTCTTCAAATCAACATAGAACTTGAGAAGACAATGTTCAGAAATGATTCCTATGACCTGTGATTGGTTTTGCATTTTTAGGTTACAGTTTGTAGCTGAGTTTAATGTGACTAGCAGCATGACATTTAGAGAACAGCTTTATTTTACATTTACTTCATCTGATATTTAAGCAATCAGCCAAGTTCTGTCAAGTGAGAGCCTTACAAAATACTAGTGAATGAGGTGGCGATAGAATTCCAAGTACCATAATTTTCTAAATCTATTTGTAATGAGATGTTTTTTGGAAGGAAGATAGTCATAATGTAGAAAATGATTACTTAGAAAGTAAAAGCCACATTTCAATAATTTCAAAGCATCAAAATGAAGGAAAATTATCTAAATATAATAATTTTAATGATTATGTATCATTAGTATAATCTTTTTAGTCATCACTAAAATTCATTAAAATCTTAATGCAAAAAAGGAGGAAAATCACATTCTTCCAATAATGATTATGTTAATTTCAGCAACACAACGCTTGATAATATTTTTCTACTGAAGTCTGTTAAAAATTTTAACATCTATATAGTATGAACTGTTTTGCATCTAAAGTTTCCCGAGATGTAACTAACAGTGGTTTTAGTCCCCCTCTGAAGAAATAGGGACATTACAATGACAAGAATTACAGTGTGAGGCAGTAGATACATGTTAAACCACAGACTGAAGGATGAGGGTCCATGCTGGACTCATTAGCTTATTCTCCATTCAATAAACAACCCAGACATAGAATGGAGTAGTTTTCTACAAAAAGATGGTATTCAGTTATTCAAAGCTGACTTCTTTTCTTTGTTTTTCACTTATGAAATAAAGACTACAAAAACTTTTGTCTGAGAGTTTAGCATGCAAATTCCAGCAGATTGAGCCTTAACAAGAGGAACAAAATTTATATGAAAATATTTAATGAAACACTAATTTCTACCTTAAGAATGCAGAAAGCTATATGAAAAAAGAATGAAGTTTGATCTTTATATTTTATTACATGAAAACAAAATCAAAATTCATCAGAACCATAAATGTAATAGATTAAAGCCTAAATGTTTTAGTAAAGCATTCAGAAGAAAAGAGAAAAGAGAAAGCTTAAGGACTGATGAGCTTATGATATCTACTATGATGCTAATCCTTTTTTTTCATCCAAATGTTAAAACTCCAAGAAAAACAAAAACTTCAAAAATGAAATTGGAAGTTGAGTCACAACTATGTGATAGCTTAAAAAATAAGTCAGTGAACTCTATACTCCAAAAGAAAGACTTAAATAGGGAGGGACCTGGAGGCAGAACAAAGGACATAGCATTGAGTACCATTCCTACTCTGCCCCACCACCCTCTGATAGAAAGGTGAGTGCCAAGGGCTACCCCTGCTCCCCTCCTCCCCTCCTTCAAGTCTACAACCTGTAGCTGCCAGACGCTACCTGCCACTGAATCCCTCAGAGGGATCTGGAGGCAAAAAAAAAAAAAAAAAAAAAGCACCCAGGATCAGGCACCATTCCACCATGCCCCTCCACTCTCAGCAAAAGAGGTGAATAATGGGGATTCCTTAGTCCCCCACCTCTTTCTCTTCCAGTCCTCTAACCTTCAGTCACTAGACCTTTCCTGCCACCAAATCACGCAGAGAGACCTAGAGGCAGAACAAATTATCCAGAATCTACTGCCATTACTGTCTTGCACATGTACCCTCCTGAAGAAAGTACAGGAGAGTCTTGAACCCATACCCACCAATAGAAGGAGAAACCCCAACTCTACTAACTGGAAGAAAAGATGGGAGGACAACAATATAAGAACATATTCAACAACAAAAATACAAATGTAACACCATCAGAATTTTGGGATTCTACACCAGCAAGGCATGAAAATCCATTCAGATGAAGCAGAAGAGACTGACCTTAAAAACAACTTCATGAAAATGATAAAGGCCCCCAAAGAGGATATAAAAACAGTCCCTTAAATAAATGGAAGAAAAAAATCAACAAATCTCTTAAAGAAAGCAAGGAAAGCAAAGAAAACACACACACACACACACACACACACACACACACGAGACAGAGAGAGAGAGAGAGAGAGAGAGAGAGAGAGAGAGAGAGAGAGAGAGAGAGAGATGAATGAAACAATTCAAACAGTCCATACTTGAAAACTTAAATGAAGAATAAAGAAAACACGAACTCAGGAAATCTCGAAAGAGAAATGCTGATTAAACAACCAGGAACTACAGATGCAAGCAAAACAAACAGAATAAAAGAGATAAGAGACAATCTCAGGTACTGAAGATAAACTAGAGGTAATAGACTCATCAACCAAAAAAAAATCTTAAATTAATGAATAACAAATGTTTTACACTAAATATCCAGGAAATGATGGATACTATAAAAAGATCAAACATAAAAAATGGTAAGTATAGAAGAACACAAAAAAACACAGATTAAATGTGCAGAAAACATACTCAACAAAATCATAGAAGGGATCATTCCCAACCTGGAGGACATACCCATGAAAGCATAAGAACGTCAAACAAAATAAACCAAAAGAAGAAAAAAGAAAGAGTCCTCTTGCCACAAAATAATCAAAACAGTAGACATTCACAATAAAGAAAGAATATTAAGAACAGCGAAGGAAAAAGGTCAAGTAATATTTAAAGGCAGTCGTACCGAAATTACACTTGACTTTGCCATAGAAACTCTGAAAGGCAGAAGGTCCTGGATAAAAACTATTCAACTACTAAGACACCAAAACTCTCAATCATTATTCACAGAAAAGAGACGATGTTCCATGATAAAACCAGATTTACACAATATATATCCATAAATCCACCCCTACAGAAAGTTCTGGAAGGAAAACACCAACCATAGAAAGTCAACTACACTCACAAAAACATAGGAAATACATATTCCAACTTTACCAGAAGTCAAAAGAAAAATGGTAAATGTACTCATAATACCACCACCACCAACAAATCCAAAACAAACAAGAATTAACAATCAATGGTCCTTAATTTCCCTCAATATTAATGGTCTTAAATCACAAGTAAAAAGACTCAGGCAAACAGAGTGGAAACGAAGACAGAATCCATATTTAAGCTGCATTCAAGAAACACACCTCAACTTCAAAAGCAGACACAACCTCCAAGTAGAGGGTGGTTAAAAGACCTTCCAATAACATGGACCCAAGAAAAAAGATGGAGTAGCTGTCCTAATATGTAAAAAATTATAATTCAAACTAAAATCAATCAAAAGAGATGAAGAAGGACATTTCATAAATCTCACAGAAAAAAATCCATCAGGACAAAGTCTCAGTTCTCAACATCTATGCCCCAATTAAAAAGGCACCCACATTCGTAAAAGAAACATTACTAAAACTCAGACTTATTCTTTCTTTAGTGAAATCCATGTCAACTGACAAAAGCCTGTCTAAGCTCAATTTCCTCATATACAAATTGAAAAAAAAAATAGATCTTTCTCCTAGATTTGCTGTCAAAATAATGTTAAATTTGGAAGACAAATACTAATGTTCAGAATAACCTTATTATTAATAATATATACATTCTAAAAGGCCTTAAACTGAGAACTGTTCTGAGAACCAAGACTTGCTGTTAGAAAGACAAGCATAAAAAACTAAAATTTTTATTTGTATTTTTGACATTACTCAAAATGTACTGATTATTTCTGTTCTAATTTACTTCTCTGTTATTGTGATAAATACCAGGGTCTAAAAAAACCTTAAAAAAAGTATGGGGACATTTTAGCTTATACTTCTAATTTGCATGCTATTCATGAGGGAAGCCAGGACAAGAATTCAAACAGGAACTCTGGTAAAAAAAAAAAAAAAAAAAAGAAAGTATAAAATAAAAATGCTTACTGGTCAAACTCATCCTGTTTTCTTATATAGCCAAGACTCCACTGCCTACTCAGCAGGTAAGAGCTTGTTCTATGAAAACTTGAGGACATGGGTTCAGATTCCAGCACCACTATAAAAGCCAGGTATGTATGCAGGTATAACTATAACCACAGAGCTGGAGGAGACATGGGAGTGAGGGAGTGCATAACAGTGCGTATTTCTGTGGCTTGCTGGATACTATTCTACCTCCAGGTTCAGTGTATTACTCCTGTCTCAATGTGGTAATACAGAAAAAAGGATAACGGGATACCCAACATCCTATTCTAGCCTCAGTACCTATGTATGGGCATGCACACTATGTACATATGTATGTATGCAATGCACATGCACACGCACACGCCCACACACACACACACACACAGGGAACAGAGAGAGCAAAAAGATAAATGAGATAAATGATAATAAATAGTTTGTCTTCATAAGTTATGGACCACAGTTCATGTGGCTCTGCTCCTTGTCCCATTGTTACATAGGAATTTCCTCCAGGATAAGATCATCCATTTTATAGGAAAGTTCACTAAGACATAGGCTGTTCTAAGGGAGGCCAAGCATCCCATCCTGTAGGGGAAGTTAATTTACACTCAAGAAGCAAATTACTCAATGGTTATAGGAAGTCCCAAAAACCAACCAGATTCACTATGCCCCTCCCTTCCTAAGCATAAATAAGCAAAAAGGACTCCTGAAAGACACTGGTAGACAAGCTGAAAAGGTTTCCTGAAGAGGGTCAGACCACCCAAACCTCCTGGAAGGTACAGAGACCAGATGGTCCACCTAGAAGAAGCAGGTACAGAGACCAGATGGTCCACCTAGAAGAAGCAAAGGACAGCTGAGCTGCCCCTAAGAGATCAAACCAAAAGAGCTACCTACAAAGGACATTCTGCAACTTCAGTGCACTCCAGGGTCCCAGCTTTTGTATGGAGGCTGTCACCCATGCTGAATGTGGGCTTGTGGTGATGCAGTTGTCTTTGAGTCATCTCTGCTCCTGCAAGGAACCACTCACCTATATCCCTGTAAATAATCAAATGAAAACAAATTGGTCCATTGAGTTGGGAAAAAAAAGACTCAACTAGACTCAACTGCCTGTACGTCCCACAGTGATCTGGTCCTCGTATGTCAATCAAGAAAATCTCTTACAGACATGACCACAAACCAATTATACTTTGACGATTCCTCAATTGAGCTTTTCTCTTCCTAGATGACATTAGGTTGTGTCCAGTTGACAATAAAAACTAACAGCTTTAACTTTATAGACATTCATTTAAAAAACAATGATTTGATATAAGAAAGAATCACTACTGAAAATAATCAGTCTTAGAGAAAATAACTGCTGAGATTCTGGGGTAATTTATATTTCTAAACTATGTTGTATTAGATAAGAGTGGATAGGGTTTATACGGCTCAGAGGCTTCTGGAATAGCAGACATAGAACACTCCCTTCCAAAGGATCCTGTGATCTCCACATGATTACATTGTTCTTGCAATGGATTCCTAAATTCTTTTCAAAATATTTTCACTTTGAGGATATATGTACTTGTTGTTTTAAACCATTCTGATTGACTATAGCAGACAGATTATATCTCTCTGGTAGAATAAATAATAAACAATATGCTTTTAATTTTTTAACAACCATACAGATTAATAGGGCTACAAAGTTACAACTTTCCCCAAAGTTTCCCTTGCCATGCATACACCATAACTAAAAATACTTTTAGACTATTTTATTCAGGAACATAAATATCATAAGAAATAGGAGTGAAATTGGAGTGAAAATGTTGTAGAAAAAAAAATTGTGATAGAAAAACCTTTATGTCAGTAATTGGTGGCACACACCTTTAATTCCAGCACTCTGGAGGTGGAGGCAGGTTGATCTTTGTGAGTTCGAAGCTAGCCTGGTTATACAGGTAGCTCCAGGATAGGCTCCAAAGCAATAGAGAAAAACCTTGTCTTGAAAAAAAAAATAAAAAAAACCTACATCAACTAAGTTTATGAACACTATATTTGTAAAACATGTATACCATGATAAAATATTAAAATGTTAAATTGAAAAGGCCCTTGAGTTAGTCCATAGGAATGTCAGAGATGAAACTATTGAAATACTCAAAATATTCCTTTAAATAACAAGGTCATGTCAGCATTTATACACCATTTTACCTAATTTTATCACTGAGGTCATGTTGTTAAAAATAAATTATAATGCATTCAATTTTCAATAGTGATCTGCTCATTCATTTACTCTGTCTACCAACCTCAAAGAAATCAAATAGTTAGACCAAAGAAGCCTTCTGGAAAATCTAGGTCATAAGTGCTTTTTTCGACCCTGAGCCACCTGACAGATTGATGGATAGATATACAGCAATATCCTCCTTTTTGCATTTTGGTGATCTAAAATGTGTGGGGATATGAACATATCACCACATTACCATGGCAATAATGTGCTGGGCTCTGACCTCATTCAGTGGGATTCTATGGAGGAACTCAATGCAAGTGCCTATTCTGAAGGTCAGGCCTGCTATCTTTATCACATCAATTATGGCAGTCAGTAGGAGGAAACACTAAATTTTCTGTAAAAAAATGTTCAGCATTTTTTTTCTGGCACACAATAGCACATGTTCTATGAATGATAAATGAATAAATAAATTAATTTATGAAGCACAGCACAACCCTTTGCTTTTATGGATATTGACATATGATTGCATAAACCCTCAGGAACCTGAAAATCTGCTCAAGTTCTGAAAAATATAAAATTAAAAATAAAGACTAATCTGTTCCACATGCAAGCTCATCTTTTCCTTACTGATATAGCCAATAAATCAGGAAGAGCAGCTTCCTCATTTTAAAAAAGTCAGCATGATCCCAAATTTGCAAGATGTAAATGCCAGAGAAATAAAAGCAGAGATTTCTGGAGGAATAAGTTGGAATGAATGCCTGTTTTGTAACACTAAACTTTATTTAAATGTTTAGTTCCCAAGGTTTTACATATTTTCAGTCACTGAGATGAAAGCCTAGAAATACAATTATATTTTAAACACAGCTGCTCCTCAACTTACAATGGTATTATGGCTCAGCATATTTACAGCAAGTTACAGGTAACATTGTTTGCAATGCACTGAAATTATGAACTGAACCCAATACATGTTTTAGCTAAGTGGAACTGTGAATTCTAGTCTCTTGCCACAATGATCACATGCTTGACTGGTTGCTGAAGCTTCTGGTTACCTTTCCAGACAAGCATCTTTGAGAGAACTGTAATATGTATTGCAGCTAACCCAGTAAAATATTACCTTTCAATGTTTAAAGCATAATTTCTGTTGAAGCCATACCATTTTCTTATTGAAATTCTCAAAAATTACAAAGCAGACTTCAGCAGGCCTGACTTTCAACCTAGATGTATGTATGGAAATCTGCTATTGACTTACATAGGAGGGAGAAAGAACTCAACTTATTTATCACCATGGTAATACAGTGACATGTTTACAGCCCTGCACATTTCAGATTGTTAAAATGAAAGAAGCAGGATATTTGCTGTGTCTTTACTGTTAAATATTAGCCATGACTCTTCTACCACTCAAAGATGGCAAAAGGAAGCCATATGTGAACCAGAGAGAGACATAGGGAGATTCTAAATTCATCAACACCATGGTCTTGGTATTCTTAGACTTAAACTGTGAAAATGAATTATGGTTCATAAATTTTGATGTTTTATTACAATATCTTAAATAAACTGAGACAGACTATATAATCTGTTGTCTTATTTTGTATGGCTTATTGCACTTAGCACTGAACATATTCATTTATTCATTTACTCAAATGAATGGATATTAATGGAAGGATTTATGCTTGTCCTACTAGCTCTTATAACTTAAATCAACTTGCTTCTGTTCATTTATGTTTTACCTTGGGGTTTTTACCTTTCATGCTGTATATCCCTCTCTGTGTCTGTCTGTCTGGCATCTGGCTGGCTGGCTGGCCCTGTACATCTCCTCTTTCTTCCTCGTTCTCCTCTCTCTTTTCTCTTGAGCCTAGATTCCTCCTTGTACTTAATCTCTCTGCCTCCCAGGCCTCCATATCCCTCTACTACCTAGCTATTGGCCATTCAGCTTTTTATTAGAGCAATTAGATGCCTTAGGCAGGTAAGGAAAATCAGCAACACATCTGCGCACAATTAAACAAATGCAGCGTAAACAATGTAGCACAGTTTTACATAGTTAAAGTAATTTTTCACAAAAATGTAGTGTTGAAGTTTTTTATATGTTGTGTACAATAAATGTTTCCTATACCTATTATCCTATTGATTTGAACACATAAATGACCACAATTATTTTACTGAAATTGAGGTTTACTTCATTATTTCTTTCTTTATTATTATTTTTCTTATTTTATGTATCGATCCCAGTTGCGTCCCCCACCCCCTCCTTCCTTCCCTTCATCCCTTCTTCTCTTTCTCCCTCCCTCTCATCCCCCCTGACACCCCTACTCATCCCATTTTCCACCCACTCCACAGGCAGGGTGATGCCTTTCAGGAGGGATCATCAAAATTTGTCAAGATATTTGGAATAGGGACTAACCCCTATTCTCCCCTCCACCCCCCCCTGCTGCCTCTAGGCTCAGGGATTATCCATCCCTGTTGAATGTGCTCCCAAAATCCTTTCACGCACCAGGGATACATCCTGATTCCACTGTCATAGGTCCCTTAAACTGCTCAGGCCTTCTGAGACCCATATTCAGGGGGTCTGTGTCAGTATAATGCTGGTGTCCCACTTATCAGTCTGGGGTCCAGGAGCTCCCCCTTGTTCAAATCAGCAGTCTCTGTGGGTTTATGTAGCCTGGTCTTGACCTCATTTTCTTATCACTCCTCCCTCTGTGCAACTGGATTTCAGGAGTACTACTCAGTGTTTATCTGTGTTATTTCTTGTTAAGAACTCACCTTTCCCTAAAAATGAATGATATTTGTATTTAACTTTGGTTGTGAAGTATTATACTATTGAATGAGATCTTAAAGTGCTATTCTTTTTTTCCTAGGGGTTTTAGATTGCTATGGTAGTGGTAAATATGGGTTGCCAACTTGATTTAACTTACAGCCGCCTAGTAGACAAACTTAAAATTTTGAATGTTTTCGAGGAAAATAAATGCTAAATAAAGAACTTACTTTGTGACTGGTTAATGGAGTGGTTCCTACATTACCTCCAAACAAAATAACCATTTTGTTATAATACACCAAGTAACTTGATTTCCATTCCTTCGGACTGTTGTTTATTGGTTGTTGTTTTACTAACTGAAGTGTCTCTTCTTGATCTGAGTTGATTTATTCTTTGCTATTGTCTGGAAACATTTTCAGAGTTGGCTAAGGCATCCAATGCAAAATAAACAACAAAACTGAGAATAAAAATGACTGCAGCAGATTTTAAGAAACACATTTTCCTGCTCACTGATCCTCTTTTATCTTCTGCCCATATGCTTCCCTGTTGTAGTTTTATCTCTTCCACACTTACGGAATGTCTTGGCAGTTGAAATGAATTCTGATGAGAAGGGCTTGGTGGAATTCCAGAATGTTTTTAAGTTCAGATAGAAAGCACAGGACCTGCCTTGCTATGTAATCCAGAGACTGAACCTCTAGTTGCTAGTTGAGTTTGGCTTTTGTTTGTTTGTTTGCTTGATAAATGTGGTTTGGTGGTGGATGTTTGTAGTATTCAGTGGTTCAATTCTATGGTTTGAAAATTGACAGATATTGTGAAAATCACATGTTTATTCGTCACCATTCATTGTATGTGGGTGAGAAGAATATATCACATTGTAGAAGTAAACTAGGGGAGGTATATGACATGGGACAAACACAAAGAGTATATTCCTGATCAAGTAGTCATGTAATCTGACAAATAGGATGTTTCTCTGTGATGGCCATAGGAAATTATTTTCCCTTAAATAACTTTTAAATGATGTGTGTGTTATAGTTCAAGTAACAGCAACTTTCACACTAAATATATAAGCTATTACCCCCCTGGTAGTAGGCACATCTTCACACTTTTTTATGTTTTATTTTTTTTTTAATTAATTTTTTTTCCACATTCCAAACCCAGTTCCTCTTCCACCTCCTCATGCTTACCCAACTCTCTCCCACTACTCCCATATGTTCCATGTCACCTATATTAAGGGACATTTTTCAGAACAGAGTCAGTGATCTCTCACTAGCTCAGGTCAGCTGATTATGTGGGTTTCCCCATCATGGCATATCCATAATTCTTAACCAAACCTAAGCAATGAGTAATACACTAGTTATCACAAAAATGTTTTGCCTTTTAGTACCTCCTCCTCAGGAGATTTGCAGTCTTTGTTTGGGTAACATTCAGTGTTACTTCTAGCCAGCCTAGAATTGTTTGGGAATAAGTACTGGAAGGAGAATCAACTGAAACCACATCTTTTCAACACTAAGGCAAAGTACATAAAGTACATGGCACTAAACTTTTCCACTTACTGTTAATAGTGACCATGGTAGAAATAGGAAATGTTATCTTTATGAAGTCTTCCTAGATAAGTTATTTTTATGCTCTACTATATGAAACTAACAGCATTTTGTGACTTGCCAAGTCACAATTAACATGCAAGATTTTTCCCTATGTAATTCATATCTACATGTGGGGACTGAATCAATCCATAATTCTCCTTTGTTCACAAGATGCAATTGTATAAGGAAGTTTGCCTTACTCATAATTAATATAATGATTTCAGATAAATAAAATAATTTTATCTTGATTATCTTTATTCTCACTTATTTGAAACCTCATAAATTTTGTCTTTTTCTAGTGTAGTTACTTTGAGATAATATTTTTCTTCCAGCTTCAAACTAATCTTTCTTTCATTTTTTTTCTGATACTTTATTGATGGGAGATGTTATTCTGTAAATATGTTTCTCATACTGGTTAATGAATAAAGAACTGTTGGCCAATAGGAAAGCAAGATAGGTGGGGCTAGGAGGAAAGAGGAAGGACTTAGGAGGAGTCAGCATGGAGAGCCAGGAGAGAGCATCACACCAGGCCCACTCGGGCCAGTAAGATGAGCCACGTGGAAATAAATTGATTAGTAGAAATGAGTTAATCAGAAAGACAGAGCTAGCCAATAAGAAATTAGTGACTGGCCAAGAGCATTATATCAAATACAGAGTCTCAGCTTGTTATTTGGGGCTGGGGTGGTGGTGGGACCAGATCGGCAGTGGGGAAAACATACTCGTTACACTTTATTTATTTGTATATTTATTTATTTTTGACAATTATTTAATTTATATTTTCAAGCAAGCTTGTTTTACATATAAATACCAGTTCCTACACTCTCCCATCCACCCCTGTTCTCCCCACCAACCCTCATCCTATCCGCTTTCTGCTACACAGGGAGCAGACTTCCATGGGGAGTTTTCAAAGTCTATCACTTCATTTGTAGCAAGTCCTAGTCCTTCCCTCATGTGTTTAGGATGAGGGAGTATCCCTCTATGTGGAATTGGCTACCAAAGCCCATTCGTATACTGGGGATAAATACTGATTCATTGCCAGAGGCCCCAGAGGCTGTCCAGTCCTCCTAATAAACACCCACATTCAGGGAGGCTGGGTAGGTCTTATGCTGGTTTCCCCATTATCAGACAGCAGTCCATGAGCTATACCTTCTTCAGGTCAGCAGTTTCTGTGGGTTTCTCCAACCTGATCTTAACCCCTTTGCTCATCACTTCTTCATGTCTGAAACTGGATTCCAGGAGTTTGGCTCAGTGTTTAGCTGTGGGTGTCTGTTTTTGCTTCCATCAGCTACTGGATGAAGGCTTTAGGATGACATATAAGGTAGTCATCAATTTCCTTATTGGGGAAAGCATTTGAGGTAGCCTATCCACTATTGCTTAGATTCTTAGTTTGGGTCATCCTTGTACATCTCTGGACATTTCCCTAGAGCCAGATTCCTCCTAAAACCTATAATGGCTCTCTCTATTATGGTACAGCTTTTCCTGTTTTCTCTATCCTTTCCCTGACTCAATATTTCTTCACCCTAATGCTCACCTCTCTCCTCTTCTTTCTCCTAACTCCTTCTCTTCCATCTCATGCTCCCAATTTTCTTGTGAGATCTTGTCCCTTTCCCTTCTCTAGGGGACCATGTATGTCTCTCTTAGAGTCCTCCTTGTTTCCTAGCCTTTCTGGCACTGTGGATTATAGGCTGCTAATCCTGTGATCTATGTCGAAAAACCATATATGAGTGAGTACATACCATGTTTGTCTTTTTCTGAATGGGTTACCTCACTCAGCATGGTTTCTTCTAGTTCCATCCATTTGCCTATGAATTTCAAAATTCCATTTTTTTCCACTGAGTAGTACTCCCTTTGAAAATGCAGCACATTTTGTACATTCATTTTTCCATTGAGGGGCATTTAGGTTGCTTCCAGGTTTGGGATATTACAAATAATGCTGCTATGAACATAGTTGAATGGATGTCCTTGTTCTATGAATATACACCATTTTGGCATATGCCTAAGAGTGGAATGACTAGATCTTGAGGTAGATTGATTCCCATTCTCCTGAGGAAATGCCATTCTGATTTCCAAAGTGGCAGTATGAGTTTGCACTCCCACCAGCAGTGGAGGAACGTATCCTTTTCTGTAATCCTCTGCACTATAAACTGTCATTGGTAGTTTTAATGTTAGCCATTCTAACAGGAGTAAGATGGTATCTCAGAATGTTTTGATTTGCATTTCCTTGATTGCTAAGGATGTTGAGCCCTTTCTTAAGTGTCTCTCAGCCATTTTAGATTCCTGTATTGCAATTTCTCTATTTAGTCCTGCACCCATCTTTTAATTGGATTATTTGGTGTTTTGGTAACTAGCTTCTTGAGTTCTTTGTATATTTTGAAAATCAGCCCTCTTTCAGATGTGAGGTTTGTGAATACATTTATTCATCTGTGGGCTGACATTTTGTCTTGCTAACTTTGTCCATTGCTTTACAGAAGCTTTTCAATTTCAAAAGTTCCCATTTATTAATTGTTGATTAATAAATGTGCTGAAAGTAATCTTTCATTACTGATTGTTGGATGTTTCTGCAAACATAAAATCCTACAAAGTCTCAATGCTCCAAAGGCAAGAAGGAACTGTATGCAGTTCAATATGATTCAGTACCTGCTATTGGCTCAACTTTTGAGAATCTTACCCTGTGTAGCTTATTTCTGGAATATTTAAGCATAACACAATTTGAAAAAAAAAATCCTGGTGATAATTAACTCAATCTTGTGTGTACAAAACAAAGCTTAAGACAAAATTAACTTAAAAGTCTTTGTAAAGTATGTGTGAGATTTCCCATAGAAACTATATCTAAAGAAAAGTGTTCAAGATTAGGTGTTGGGAAGGTGATTAAGGTAAATAGAACAATCTAGGTGAGCCAGGTGTTCCCAGTTGTACAGATAACCCAAGGTATTTACACCAATACCTATCTCCATCCCCAACCTTCTTGGTAAAAAACAGGTTATATGTCACTTCCTTTAAACAGACAATCCTGAGTTTTTAACATTTCCATTTTTTCTAGTGCTTATGTGTGAACACAGACTGTGTGCCCCTAAACTGATGATTATTTTTTTTAAATATAAGCATGACTGTTTGTTTACTATTTAATGCTGTGATGATTAAAAAAAAAAACTGACCAAAAGCAATTTGGGAAAGAAGAGCTTCATTTGGCTTACCTACCCTGATCACTATCCATTATTGAGGGACTCAAGGCAGGAACTCAAGAAGGAGCCTAAAGGATGAACTGAAGTATATACTCAGAAAGAACCCTGCTTACTAGCTTGATCTCTATAGCTTTCAGGGCCACCATGACATAAGTAACATTGCTTACAGTAGGCTGGGCTTTCTACATCAGTTATTAATCAATAAAACATTCCCACAGATCTATCTCCCTAAATTTCAGTCTGATTGAAGTATTTTCTCTGCAATTCTAGGTCATGACAAGTTGACATCACTACAATGAATTTTAATAGATATTTTCTTCTGAAACTGGCACAAAATCTATGAAATTACTTTGTGCCATTTAAAATTAGCAACATTTAATGCAACAAATTATTTCCTTGTATTTTTACAAAAATATGACAAACTATGTAGAGGCAATGAATAGAATACTGCTAGATCCCCAATTTACATATCTCTTGGTTACTTCAGAATAGTGAGGAATGACACAGCTTTATTCCATGGACATTGTATATCTTGGAATTGTTCATACTTCTTTGATTTTATTTGTCTTTGAGAAATGATGTATAAAAGAAGAAGTTAAATAATAACCTGGGAAAATTAGGTTGACCTACAATTATGTTTAGAAAAATTAGTTATAAGATAGAGGAAAACTTCACATTTGTTCTCTTCTAGAAAAGTAAGAATTTTATCACCAGGATATACAAGTTGTAAATATTTTATAACTTATAGCATTTACCAAAAATTTTAAGTCAGGTCTGATGATAGACAATATACAATCAAACTCCACTCTGGAAGAACTATTGGAGAAAACACTTGTGCCTTGAATGAAAAAAAAATATTTCCTAAGCAATGTATTAAAGTTGCAATGCATAAAAAAGGAACCGGGACATATTTTAAGGTAAACAAAATTATGTATCTATCTTCAAAAGACAATGTTGCATCAATGGAAAGATAAGCAATGCCTATGAAGCACTTCCCTAACAAAGATCTGTCATCTAATATATAGAGTTCCCAAAACCAATAAGAAAATGATCAACTCAACTTTAGAAATAATTGAAACTAATGTATTACTCACTGAATGTTTGTTAATGGCAAATAAGCACTTAAGAATTCTGTCATTAGACATTATGAAAATAACAATTCAAATCTCAGTAATCTGACCCTTCCTATCTATCCAAATGATGATAATTTTGGAAGGCTGATTTTATCAATTTATCAGAATAGAATGTAGAACTACCAGAATTTGCATGTTTTTGAAAAAATAATTTGGCAGTTTATAAAACACAAACATCTGCCAGGTGTTTTATTCTAAATGGTGTTGAAACTGAAATAAATATAAAATATGGGAACTGTCACATGAATATTAACATCAACTCTACTTTTAGTAGGCAAAAACAGAAACAGAAACAAATATCCAACAATAGGTGAAGGATAAATAGTCTTTTCCCCACAAAATGCAATTCTAATCATTTGTCACTGGAATATATTTCAAAAAGAGTAGGTTGACTGCAAATATTGGATAAAACTGGATTCTAGACTGTTTAGTATAATACACAAGCAAATAATATCCACAATATAATGTAAGTGTTTTAAATAATTAAACAAAGAATGTAAGCCATACCTATTTTATTCCACCAAGTATAGCATATTTATTTGGGGGTACTTCCAAAAATGCATTTGATGATTCCTGAACTACAATAAGGCAGGACCTCGAGTTGATTGTACTGAGTGAACCAGGAAAGAAAACTCATAAATTCTATTCTAACGTTATATAAAAAATTCTAGAAAACGTATTCTATGAGGCCAGTTGGTTATTTCTTGCTGGGAATACAGGAATAAGAAAGAATTTAATCTAGATGGAGAAAGAATTGGGGATTGTCTTAGGGTTACCATTGCTGTGAAGAAATCCCATGACCAAAAGCAATTAGGGGAGGACAGGGTTTATTTGGCTTAGATGTCCCAAGTCACAATCCACTGAGAGAAGGCAAGGTTGGAACTCAAAATAAGCCAGAATCTGGAGTCAGAAACTCATGAGAAGGTCATATAGGGGTGTTGCTGAATAATGTCTTGTTCCTCAAGGTTTGCTTAGCTTGCTTTCTTGTAGAGCCCAGAATTTACAGCCCATAGATGGCACCCACCACAATAGGCTGAACTCTTGCATATCAATTACTAGTTAAGAAAAGTTGTAAAGTCTTACCTGCAGCCTGGTTTTATAGATGTAATTTCTCATTTGAGTTTTTCTCCTAGGATTTCTAGCTTCTGTTAGTTTAACATAAATGCCAGCTGGCACAGTGATAATGAGCATGTTCAATACCCATTATTCTCAACATGGACAATTTCACAGGCATCTATATTTGTCAAAACTTATCAGACTATGGAACAGAGCTTGTATAATAAACTCAAAGCCTTGGGCTTGAACTTAATATATAGTACTTGATAAAAAAAAAACATAAAACATAAACCTTAAAATACTATGTACTTCAAATATTTGAAGTCATTTTAATATTTAAAATATTTTAAATTAATTTTTTAAATCAATAATGACAAATAGTCATAATTATTTTCCTGTTTTCATTTGTGTATTATTTTTAAATTAGGTGTGTTCTTGTGTTTAGTTTAGTCAAGGGTTGTATCATCTTAACAGGGGAAAGAAGATAGAATACAAGCTGCGAAATTGCAGATGCTTTTTTATTTGTTCATTCATGCATTTAGTATTTTTCCATATATTTTACAATTAACTTCTACAAGATCCTCCTTTTGGAAACTAAGTGAATGATACCATGTGATTTATGACTTTTTGTGTCTGGCTTGACACTTAACTGCCTTCAATATAATCTAAATTGTGGTTCTTCCTGTGAGCCTGTGAACTTACTGCCATTGAGCCTTACAGTATTTGTTGACTGGCATGGCCATAAAAATATCTCATCATATTTTATGAGTACCATGCACACTAAGTGAAAATCTCTACTCAAAAATGAACCTCTTAATAACATAACATATTGTCATAGAGAAAAGTACATGATGCAAGATTGACTATTCTGCATCAAAAGAAAACACACTTGAATATCTAATATTTATCATTTGTCCAAAAGTCAGAAGATCAACCTAAATGAGGATGTGAAGAAATGGGATCATTTGTTCGTCATTGATAAATATGTAAATGACTAATGTTACCATTCAAAATATACAAAAGTTCCTTTAAAATTAAACCTAGAACTATCATCAATTCCTCTTTGTGGAAACTGACACCATTAGATTTTTAATATAACGTTTTATTTAATTAGAAACAATCCTATTTTACATATCAATCAATCCCTGTTCCCTCTCCCTCCCATCCTCCCATGTCCCTTACTGACACCCCCAACTCACCCACCCATCCACTCCCCAGCAAGTGTGAGGCCTTCCATGGGAGATCATTAAAGTCTGTCATGTCATTTGGGGCAGGACCTAGGCCCTCCCTGTGTATCTAGACTGAAAGAGTGTTGCTCCATTGGGATTGGACTCTCAAATTCCATTCGGGCACAGAGGATAAATACTGATACCACTGCTGCTCCTTAGACTGCCCAGGCCTCCAAACTGACATCCACATTCAGGGGTCCTGCTTCAGTCCTATTCTGGTTCCCTCGGAGTGAGGTAACCCAGTCATAGAAAGACAAGCATGGAAAGTACTTACACATATATGGATATGAACATAGAACAAAGGATTACCAGCCTATAATCTACACCTACAGAGAAGCTAGGAAACACAGGGGACCCTAAGAGAGATATACATGGTCTCGCAGAGAAAGGGAAAGGGACAGGAGCTCCTGAAACCATTGTTATAAGAATATCTAATCAACTATGTTCATAGCAGTGATACACACAACAGGCTATTCATAGACTGGGTTGATCAATGTATCCATCAGGGGATGAGTGGGTAAGAAAATGTGATAGGCATACATGTAAAGACATATTTACCATGAAACATGAAATATTGTCCATCCTTAAAAGGTTTTGTATTCTATCATAGAATAGCTGCTAATTGGCTACTTTATTATACCATAATTCCTCAGAATCTCAGATATTAATGTTAGGTTCTCACAAATTTTGTAAAATAAAATAGAATCAGTTAATTTTAATTTTGTATGTAATAGCAGAAGTACTAGGGTTGATGGATAAGAGATAATTGCCTGTCTTATTGTAACCCAATTAACAAATTAGAATAGTTATTTAATTTATTAGTGCATATTGAGTTAAAATATTTTGGTATTGAGAACTGGCACTTCAGTCCAAAATGGAATGTCTTAACTCTTTTTCTTACAACATTTAATTAAAAAAATATTTAATTACATTTTATGTGTATGTTGCCTGCCTATAGGCTGTGTACCATGTATATGTCTTGTGTTCAAGGAAGTTGGAAGAATGAATCAGATCTCTGGGACTGGAGATATGGATGGTTGTGAGGCAATAAGTGGATCCTGTGAATTAAATCTGGGTCCTTGGCAAGAGCAACAACTGTTCTTAAACATTGAGACATCTCTCTAGATAATCCATACAATAATTTTTTAAATTTAATTATAGTTGTTAAGGTAACTTGAAATTGACTTGTGTTAAAAAAAAAAGTCTAATTTTTCCATTTAGGTACTGAGAAAACTAAGTAAATCTATATATTTTCCCATCTTTCAAAAATAATGATTTGTGGACTCTACCTCTAATCCCACCCATCCAGGTGACCTCAATGGCTCCCTGGGACTCACACATCAACTTGCTAGAGAGAACAGAGAGGTGAATGATAGATTCTTATCTGAACCACACAGCTTCTAGGCTCTATGTCCTAGAGCAAAATCCTGGGATCTTCTTCTACCCATTTTAGCAACACTAGCAGGCCAGCAGGAAATATTGCTACAGGTATGCTACACAAAAAGCCCACCCCTATGAGACACTGTAACCTACAAATCCCACACTTCTCCAAATCCCACGCATCCCCTGTGACATCAGTGGCTTTCTGGGAAAGATGTCTACTGCATAGTGAAGGTTGAGAGAGAACACTGAGAGGATTGAATCAAGAGCCAATGGCATTGCCTACACCAAATGAAAAGAATAGATGGGTAATTGTCAATAAAAGAATACATTCAGCAACTTAAACAGAAGTATGGCAACAACAGAACCTAGTAGTACTACATCAGGAAGACAGAACATCCTAATACATTAGAATCATAAGAAAATGATCTTAAACATTACTTGATCAAGGTGATGAAGGCCCTTATAGAAGAAAGGAACAATTTCCTTAAAGAAATGGAGGAAAATACAAACAAAAATTAGAAGAAATCAATAAATTTCTTAAGGAAAGCCAAAAAAAAAAAAAAAAAAACAGGAAAATCAGTCAAACATATCCAATAGGGAATTCTAGAAATGGAAAATCTGAGTAACATGGGCAGGAACTACAGATGCAAACATAACAAACAGGAGCAAGAGAAGGAAGATAGAATCTCAGGTGTTGACGATACCATAGAGGAAATATATTCATGGGTCAAAGAAAACATAAAAGCCAACAAAGTCATAACATAAAATGTCGATGAAATTTGGGACATCATGAAAAGCCAAACCTAAGAATAAAATGGATAGAAGAGGGAGGATACCAGATCAAAGGCACAAATTTCAAAATCATAGAAGAAACTTTCTCAATCTAAAGAAGGACATACTAATGAAGATGTAAGAAGCTTACAGATCAAGATCTCCTGTTCATATTGGGAGGAGGGCAGTGAATGGAGATGGAGTTATGGGAAAGAGAAGGAGAGGAGAGGAGAACACTTGGGACCCAGAAGACTGAGTTTGGGGGAAGAATAGACGAGAGTGAAAAAAAGAGATACCATAATAGAGCCATTGTAAGTTTGAAGAAAACACTGACTCTAGAGAAATGTCCAGAGACCTACAGGGATCACCCCAACTAACAATCTGAGCAACAGTGGAATAGCTACTTTATATGCCCTTCCCTAATAATGAGATTGACAACTAACTTATATGCCATCATAGAGCCCTCATCTAGTAGCTGATGGTAACATTAGCAGATGCCCACAGCTAAACACTGAGCCAAACTCTTGGAATTCAGTTGCAGAGAGGGAGAAGTGATAACAAAATGGGTGAAGACCAGGCTACAGAAATGCACAGAGACAGCTTATCTAAACAAGGGGAAGCTTATGGACCCCCATACTAATAGCTGGGAAACCAGCATTGGACCAACTTAGCCCCCCTGAGAATGGATCTCATTCAGTTAGTAGGCCTGGGCAGTCTAAGGTACCTCTGACAGTGGAACCAGAATGCATCCCTGATGCACGAAAGGGAGCACATTCCCCATGAAGGGATGCTCCCTTAGCTTAGAAGCAGGAGGGAAGGCCTAGTCCCTACTCAAAACACTTGACCGATATTGATGAACCCTCTGAGAAGGCATCACCCTCCCTGTCGAGTGTGGGAAGATGGTATGGGAGTGGAGTCAGGGGACATGGGAGAGAGGAAGAGGGAACTGGCATCAGTATGTAATATATATATATATATATATATATACCATATATATATCCATATATGTATATATATATATGTTTGTGTGTATATATACATTTATATATATATATATATATATATATATGAAAAGAAGAAGAAGAAGAAGAAACAAGAAGAAACAAATAATGGCAAAACCATCAGAATAACAGCCAACTCAAAGCCAGAATGCCCAGATAAGAGTCTAAGAGACCATGGATACCAATCCAGAAAACTATACCCAGCAAAGCTTTCAATTACCATAAATGGAGGAAACAAGGTATTCCATAAAAAAAAAACAGATTTAAACAATACATATTCCTACATAAAGTACTGAAAGGAAAGTTTCAACCCTAGGAAATTAGATGTTCCCAGGAAAACACAGAAAATAAATAATTCTACACCAGCAAATTCTAAAGAAAAGAAAAACATACCACAACCACCATCAAAAATAACAAGAATCAACAATCATTGGTAATTGGTGTTCCTTAATATCAATGGCCTCAAGTCACCTATGAAAAGACACAAGATAACAGTATGTATAGGAAAACAGGATCCTTCCTTTTGCTTTATATAATAAATCTACCTCAACCTCAAACACAGACATTTCCTCATAGCCTCATAGTAAATGTTTGGGTAAAGGCTTTCCAATGTAACAGACATAGGAAACAAGCTAGTGTACCTATTCTAATGTCTAACAAAACAGTGTTCAAACTAAATGTAATCAAGATGTGATGAAGGACATTTCATATTCATCACAGGAAAATTCCGTTAAGAAGTCTCAACCCTGAATCTATATTCCTCAAATACAAGGGCACCCACATTTATAAAGAAAAATTATGGTTGCTTAAATCACATATCAAATCCCATACCCTAATAGGCGGGGACTTTAACACCCCACTGTCACCAGTGGACAGGTCTGCCAGACAGAAAATTAACAGTTAAATTAGGTATCTAACAGTTGTTATGATTCAAGTGGGCTTAACAGACATTTATAGGACATTCTACCTGGACACCAAAGAATACACCTTCTCAGCACCCCATAGAACCTTCTCTGAAATTGATCACATACTCAGTTACAATGCAAACCTCAACAGATACAAATAAAATGGAATAACCTCCTGTATCTTATTGGATCACCACGGCTTAAACTTATAATTCAACAACAACACAAATTCTAGAAAAGCCTTCAAACTCATGGAAATTGAATAATGCACAACTGAGTCACCCCTGGGTCAAGGAAGAATCAAGAAAACAATTAAAGATTTCCTAGAATTCAATGAAAATGCATGGGAAACTATGAAAGCAGTGCTAAGAGGAAAGTTCTTGGCAGTAAACACTTTCAAAGAAGTTAGTGAAATCCCACACTATTGAATTAAGAAAACACCTGAATATTCTAGAATAAAAGGAAGCACTCACCCAGAGATGTGGACAACAGGAAATAATCAGATTGAGTGCTGATATAAATGAAATAGAAACAAAGAGAACAATAGAAAGAATCAATAAACAAAGAATTGGTTCTTTGAGACAATCAACAAGATAGAAACTTCCTTATACAAACTAATCAAAAGGCAGAGAGAATATCCAAATTAACAAAGTCAGAAATTAAAAGGGGGACAAAAATATAGACACCTATATGTGCAAGTTTTTCCCTGCCAGCCTGAGCCCACTGCCACACCAGCCCCAAATAATACACAGAGACTCTGTATTTGATATAATGCTATTGGCCTGTTACTTGTTTCTTATCAGCTAGCTCTGTCTTAATGATTAACCCATTTCTATTACTCTAAATATTGTTTTCTCCAGTCTCTCCATGCTAACTCCTCCTTACTACTTCCTCTTTCCTCCTTGTCTCTTAGTCCCTCCTATCTTCCTTTCCTATTGGCCAACAGTGCTTTATTCATTAACCAATATGAGAAACATATTTATAGAATGATATCTCCCATCTTTGGAAATCTAAAGAATCATCAGATTTTACTTCAAAAACTTATAGTCCACAAAACTGGCAAATTTTAAAGAAATGTACAGTTTCCTGGATAGGTTCTACATATCAAAATTAAACCAAGATCAAATAAGCAATTTAAATAGACCTATAACCTCTAAGGAAATAGAAGCAGACTTTAAAAGTCTTCCAACAACAGCAACAAAAAGCCCTGGAACAGATAGCTTCAGGACAGGATTCAATTAGAATTACAAAGAAGAGCTAACTACAATACTCCTCAAATTATTCCTCATAATAGAAACAGAAGAAACATTGGCAAATTCATTTCATAAGCCTACATTAAATCTGATAACAAACTACACAGAGATACAACAAAGAAAGAGAAGCAGAGACCAGTCTACCTCATAAACATTGATGCAAAAGCACTCAATAAAATACTGGCATACCAAATACAAGAACACATTAAAAAACAAAGAAACAAACAAACAAATAAAAATAAAAATGAAAAAGAAGAAGAAAAGAAATCATTCATCCTGACCAAGTAGACTTCAATGTAGAGGTGCAGAGTTTGTTCAACATAAGGAAATCTGTCAATTTAATTCACCATATAGTCAAACTGAAAGAAAAAAACAAAACACAAAACTACGAGCATCTTATTTGATGCTGAAAAAGCCTTTGGTCCTCTTGTAGAACTCCTAATGGTGGGAAGAGCCATTTTTGTCTCTTTTACAGGCTTTTGGGACCCTACTCTTCATACTGAGACTCTTTGCCCAGACTTAGTATGTAGAAAGGTGCTTAGTTTTACTGCAAATTGATTTGCCATTTTTTGTTTAACAAAAAAAGCGGGATAGATTGAGAAGTGGAAACAGAGAGGGGTTAGGGGAGAGGAAACTGTGGCCTGTATGTAATATATATAAATACATGAAAAAATAAAAATTATTATTAAAAAAGCCTTTCACGAAATCCAACTCCCCTTCATAATGAAGGTCTTGGAGAGTTCAGGGATAAGGGAACATACTTAAACACAATAAAGGAAATATACATCAAGCCAACAGCCAACATCAAAATAAATGGAGAGAAACTCAAAGTGATTCCTCTAAAATCAGGAACAAGACAAGGCTGTCCACTCTCTTTTTATCTATTCAATATAATACTTAAAGTTCTAGTTAGAGCAATAAGACAACAAAGGAGATCAAGGGAAAACAAATGGGAAGTTAAACTATCACTATTCACAGATAATATAATAGTGTACATAAGCAACTCCAAAATCTCTGCCTGGAAATTCTAACAGCTGATAAACACCTTCATAATGTGGCAGGATACAAGATTAACTAAAAAAAAAATCAGTAGCCCTCCTATATACATATGATAAAAGGGCTGGGAAAGAAATCAGAGAAGTATCACCCTTTATAATAGTCATAAATAGAAAATATCTTGGGGTAACTCTAACCAAACAAGTGAAAGACCTATATGAAAGAAGTTTCAGTCTTTAAAGAATGAAGTGAAAGAGGTTATCAAAAATAGAAAAATCTCCCAGGCTTTTGGATAGGTAGGATCAACATAATAATAATAATGGCAATCCTACCAAAAGCAATCTAGAGATTCATTGTAATCCCCATCAAAATCCCAGCACAATTTTTCACAGATCTTGAAAGAACAATACATAAGTTCATATGGAAAAAAAAAGTCCCAAAACAGCTAATAACTGTAAAATAAAGGAACTTCCAGAGACATCACCATCCCTGGCTTCAAATTTCACTGTAGAGCTATAGTAATCAAAACAGCTTGGTACTACAATAAAAAAACAGACAGGTAGATCAATGGTATTTAATTGAAGACACTGATATAAATCCACATGCCTATGAACACCAGATTTTTTGGTAAAGAAGCCAAAATGGTACAATGGAAAAAGTAAAATATGTTTAACAACTGATGCTGATATAGAAGATTACAGATATTCCATATATATCACCATGCACAAAACTTAAATCCAAGTGGATCAAGGTTCTCAACATAAATCCAGCCACACTGAACCCCTTAAAAGAGAAAGTGGAAGGTACTCTTGACAGATCGGTACAGGAGACTGCTATTGAATGTAACACCAGTAGCACACACACTGCGATTGACAATCAATAAATGGGGCCTTCTGAAACTGAGAAGCTTCTGTAAGACAAAGGACACCATCTACAAAACTAAATAACAGCCTACAGAATGGGAATAGATCTTCACCAACCCCATATCTGACAGAAGGATGATCTCAAAAATTTATAAAGAAGTAAAGAAAATAGAAAACAAAATAAAAAAATAACCGAATTTTAAAACATGGACAGAGGTAAATAGATAATTCTCACCAGACTAATCTTAAATGGTCGAAAGGCATTTAAGCAAGTGTTCAATATCCTTAATCGTCAGAGAAATGCAAATCAAAACAACTCTGTGATACCACCTTACACCTGTCAGAATGGCTAAGATCAAAAATACTGAGGATAGCTTCTGTTGGAGGGGATGTGGAGTCAGGGGGACACTCCTCCACTGACAGTGGGAGTGCGAACTTACATAGCCATTTTTGAAATCAGTATTGTATTTTGAGAGAAAAATGTAAAACAATCTACCTCAAGACCCAGAGATAATTCTCTCAGGTATTACCCAAAGGATGCTCAATCATACCACAAGGACATTTGCTCAACAATGTTAATAGCAGCATTATTCATAACAGTCAGTACCTGGAAATGACCTAGATACCCCTCAAGCAAAGACTGGAAAGAACTAGAATAAAGAAACTATCTTGAATGAGGTAACCTAGACTCAGAAAGACAAACACAGTATGCATTTCCTTATAAGTAGATATTAGATGTAAAGCAAAGGCTAACTAAAGTCCACAGCTCCAGAGATGATATGTAACAAGGAGGACCATAAGAAGGACACACAGATTGACCTGGGAAGGGAAATTAGATAAGATACACAGGCAAACTTGGGACAGGGGTATATTAAGGAAAAGGAGAGGGAGTTGAGAACAGAAGGGAAAAAGATGGTCAAGGCAGGGAGGCATGCAATGGAAGAATAATTAAAGAGCTATCTGGGAAATAGAGAGCCTCTATGGTCTTAGGGATAACTCCCAAGAATCCACAAGGAGGACTCCAGGTAAGACTCCTAGCAGTAGTAGAGAGGATGCCTGAACTTGCCTGCCCCTGTAATCAGATTGACAAACACCACAACTATCATTATAGAGCCCTCATCTAGTAATTAGTAGAACCAGAATCAGAGATCCACAACCAAGAACCAGGCTGAGCTCTGGGAATCTAGTTGAAGAGAAGGAAGAGGGAATATATGAGCAAGGAGAGTCAAGATCATAATGGAAAAATCTACAGAAAGCTGAACCAAGCTTGTTGAAACTAATGAACTATCAGCCTACAACTGTGGAGAGTTCAGGGTACTAAACCTGGGCCTTTGAATATGGGAGACATTTTGAAGCTTAGGTGTCCTTGTCAGTAGAACCACAATACAAGCCTGGTACATGAGCTAAGTTGTTGGAGCCGATGCCCAAAGGTGGGATTCCATGCTCAACCTTAATGTGTGGGAGCTGCCCCAACCTAATGTGCCAGACTATGTTGACTTTTCATGGGATCTCTTACCAAATAGGAGGAGAAGATAGGGCATGGGCTAGGGAGGAGGAGATGGGGGTGAGAGGAGGCAAAGTGGTAAGAGGGAGATCTGTTGTTGGAATGTAAACTGAAATTAATAAAATAAGAAAAATGGAAAAATATCCATTTTAGAAAAAAAAGAAAAGAAAAATAGTATATTTGCATACATCTTCTAATCATAGTGAAAAATGTAATTAAATAGGACACTTTACTCTTTCTAAATCCGCCCACACAAATTTCAGGTTTGTTTAAATGAAATGTGATGAACAATCAGTGATGTCTTCCAATTATATTTGGTGTTACTTCTTGATAAAATCATGGAGTTTCTTATTTTCTAATATTTTGTGACATTAAAATAATTGAATACCATGTAGTTATTACAGTGTCTGGAGCATGGCAGGAGCTCAATACAGGTTTGCTGTTTCTTAAAATAAAAGCAGGCTGTTATACTGAAGAGAGTATAATATACTCTCAGGGAATCTGTGAACAGTTTTGAAAGCAAGTGTCTGTGAAGATGTTGAGAGATAGATGAGCAGGATATGTTGAGGGAAAAAGTAATACGCACACAGGAAGAGATGGCATGCACAGCTCAGGAGGAATGCATGCCTGGTGGAAATCTTTACAGAACAAATGCAGCAGCCATACAGTTTACTGAGAACTGGTTAAAGATTGGATTGGAGAATTAGATGAGGATCAAGTCAATCAGTATATTTGATACTCTTTTGATGAGTTACAATATTGTATGAGATAATTGCAAGATCTTGAAGCCCTTAAGAATCAAGTTATAAGAAAGTAACTTCTACTCTATAGGTCTTAAATGCTTCTCTATTATGCAGGATTATGAAAGAAGTCATCTCATTGCAAATATTATGAATTTCTAAACATCTATGTACTAAACAAATAACATGCAGCCTTTGAAATGTCTCCCTAGTTAAGATCTATTGTCTTCAGGTTAATTTTGTTTGCTATTACTCCTCTTTGAGCTTTCACCTATACATATATCTGTGCATAGCTAGGTATGTGGATATAAAACTTTAATAGCTTGCACTCACTGGTTCAGTGGCAGAATATAGAAAGTAAAGCAGACAGAAATTTGATAGGCTCGTGTTGGCATCTTGTTGAAGTAACTCCTTAAAATATTTTGGAAAATCATTGTGTTTGTATTTCTTTTACCTGCTTCTAAATCAAACTTTTATTGTCTGTTTCCTCAAGCACTCAATCTCAGGTCCCTTGATCAAACAATACTTATTAAGGTATTTGTGTTTCTATTACATTTATTTACTTTTAAGTGTGGTCTAGCTATAACCATACAAAACCAAAAATCACAATACAAAAATTATGCAGATGCAAAAGCACAAATATTCCACTAAAAATTCTATGCCTTAATTATGTATTTCTGTTGGAGTATAATACAAACAAATGATAAATCAAACATTTTGTACCAAAAATTTCAGGAAGTGATTGATCACAATCTTAGCCTCTCGTGCAGTCTTGTAAAACTGAATTTTACTATTGAAAGAAACATGATTCAACACCACTCAAGTGTGCCCAGATACTTTCTGAAACACTAAAGAATACTCACTGAAGATGAGTCTATGGATATGCAGTACTTATGTAAAAATTTCTGGAAATATTCTGTGCATGGGATTTAATAAGGCTCTTGTCTCATTCATAATTTCATATTTTCAAAAGTAGCCCCAAAAGACATAAAGGCACTAGACAAATGAACTACTTCACACATTTGGAAATCACAAGGAACATTTCCCTTTGGCTTTAATGTTTTCATGATCCCCAAAGGAGTTGGAGTTTGGAATTGAGATGCTAAAACCAACACCAAGGTTTATGGAAGGTAAACTTCTAGTGAAATGAGAAAATAGAAAAAACAACTTTTCCTCAAGTTATAAAAACAAGCATGATTTGACAGGTTTTAAATAAAATTGCAGCCCCACAGACTGAGATCAATACCTATCTTATTCTGGAAACCCTTTAACTGAGAACAGACTTTAAAATGTCCGTGAATGTAAAAAAATAAAATGTAAGTGTACACCAGTTCAAAGATCTCAATCAAATCTTTAAACAGATACTCTATTTAAAATAACAAAATATATTATGTATGATAAAGGCAAGCAAGTAAAACAACAGGACATAATATTCAAAGCTAAAATACTAACATAGGGGCTTACTGATGGCTCACTTATAACTAAAGGTCCATGGGTTTCTGATTCACACTCTCCTCTCCTCTGCAGATACTTGTACTCACCTGTGAATTCCCATGCACAAACACACTCATTTACATGATTAAAAATGAAAATAAATTCTTGAATTATATGTTCAATTAAAATATTAAAGAGCAGATGAACACAAAAGAAATTTCCCAGATTGATGTCTATAAAGAGTTTATGAAATACAACAAAAGATATAATTAATCAAGCAAGTGAAAGGGTACAGGTGCTGTGTCAACTACACTGGAAACTAATGGCAGAGGGCAATGTGAAATCAGTTTGATTAAGAATATTCTAGTGGTTCCTCAGGAAAATGGGAATTAGCCTACTACAGGACCCAGCAATCCCCCACTTAAGTATATACCCAAATGATCCACATCCATGCAACAAAGACATGTATGTGTTCAACTATGTTTTTAGCAGCATTATTTGTAATAGAAAGAACAGGGAAGCAACCTAGATGCCCCTCAACTGAAGAATAGATAAAGAAGGTGTGGCACATCTACACAATGGAATACTACTCTGCAGAAAAAAATAGAATTTTGAAATTTGCAGGCAAGTGAATGGAACTTGAAGAAACCATCCTGAATGAGGTACCCCAGTTACAAAAAGAGGAACATGGAATGTATTCGCTTATATATGGATTTTAGACCTAGAACAAAGGATCACCACTGCCAGAAGAAAGAAGATACAAGGTGGATTCTAAGAGATTCATATAAGGTCCCTCATAGAAGGGAGAAGGGACAAGTTCTCCAGAGCACATGGGGAGTGGGGGTGGCAGTGAGTGGAGAGGGAACTAGGAGAAAGAGAAGGGGAGGAGAGGAAAGCATATGGTACTGGAAAGATTGAGTCAGGGGAGGAAGAGAAGACAGGAAAAGAGAGAGAGAGAGAGAGAGAGAGAGAGAGAGAGAGAGAGAGAGAGAGAGGGAGAGAGAGCATAAAAGAGGGAGCCATTATAGGATTGAAGAGAAAACTGAACCTAAAGAAAGGTCTAGATAATTACAAGATTGACCCCAACTAGCAATTTGAGCAATAGTGGAAAGGCTACCATAAATGCCCTTCCCTGATAATGAGATCAAAAACTAACTTATCCACCATCATGGAGCTCTCATGTAGTACCTGTTGGAAACAGTAGCAAACACCCACAACTAAACACTGAGCCAAACTAGAATGCAGATGCAGAGACAGAGGACATGACCACGCTGTAGAAAAACATAGAGACATAAGACCTGAACAAGGAGGAGCTCACAGCCCCCCCCAAGACTGATAGCTGGGAAACCAGCATGTGACTGACTCAGACCCCTGAACATGGGTCTCAGCTAGAAGGCCTGAGCAGTCTAAGGAACCTCAGATAGTGAAACCAGAATATATTCCTGGTACACAAAAGGACTTTGCAACCACATCCCCCATGGAGGGATACTCCCTTAACATAGAGACAGAAGTCCTAGTCCCTACTTCAAATGACTTGACAGATTTTGATGACCCCCTCCTGGATGGCATCACCCTACATGTGGAGTGAGGGGGAGTGGGAGGGGAGGGTGGTCAGGGTTCATGTGGGGGGGCGAAAGAGGGAGGGAGAGAGAGGGAACTGGGATCGATATAAAAAAATTAAATAAAATAAAATGTTTATCCTGGACACACACCAGAATACAATTTACACATGTGTCCAAGAAATAACCAGTTAAAAATGCTCTTGACAAAATTGCCAGAGAGACAAGTTAGACTGCAAATAACTTTGAAAAGTTACAAGTTGGAAGAAATAGTTCAGGAAGAACTGGGGATACAGGGAATAAAAAAGAGAGTTAAGAGCTAGAAAATATTAGGGTGGAGAGGGGAAGGAGCTTAGCATCTACTTGTTTTGTAGTTTGAGAAAATGACCAAGGCAGGAAGATTCATTCTGCGATAAATATCTGTGAGTATAAAAAATATGCAGGCATGACTGACAAAAAGACTCACAATTGTGTTAAGAAAATTAACGTCTTCCTGATATGAGGCTCTAAAATCTAGAAAAATGTATAGTAAAAGGGAATAAAGTATAGTAGAGAATATACATTTCTAATAAGTTGTCCATAGTGCTGGGAAGTAACCTGAATTCTCTGGGTTGGTGTACTACTAGTCCTTAGGTGTGGAAGAGTAGAGAGATGGTTACACTGAAGAGTAAGGAAGCTGAGGACTGCAGGTGGGTGTCCCTCAGATGGGTTGTATGTTGAAGGGGTAAGGGGATTGTTAAACCTGGAGTATATCATAATTCGAAACATAGGAGGAGAAAGACCACTGACTTAAATCATCATGGCCAAATTAATTAAACAAGCAATTAACAAACTCTTTTATTATTGTGCATAGGGTGCCTTCCCCTAAGGTGAGGTTTAAGAAGTCACACTTAGATATGAAGAAGACAAGATTTTTATAGCTCAGGGGGAGTAGGTTTCCAAATAGTGAGGTTAAATAGGTAAGATTACAAGAGAAAAATAAAACATTACAAGTTAGTCCCTCCTGAAACAAATACATGGTTGCAAGGTAGGCATAATAAGGTAGTCACAACAACAGGTAGTTATAATAAGGCAGACCTTGGTAGTCATTTACCTTTTTGACACAAAGTTGAGATTTCAAGACGGTTATAAATAACTTTTTGAAACAAAAGCATTTGCCAATGCTGCAACAGGCAGTCCAATCCATTTGTAGTAAATGTATAGGCCAATCCTTAAGAAATGAAGGTTTAATCATAACAGGAATGAACCTAGTTTGTCTTTACTATAGCGTGGCTTTTAACCTAAGATCGAGGCAGGTTGGTTCTTTAAGTACCCTGAGGACTTCAGGTGGGTGCACCATAGGTGGGATATGCATGGAAGAGGCACAGGAGTTTTAGTGTGATAATATGGTGACATGTCTTCATGAACTGACCTATCATGGGTCCAAAAAAACAATCTCCACACTGATGAGGAAGATGCATGATGATCTATAGAACTTATCCAGTTTGAAAACAAGGACAAATAATAAACAAAACACAAATAATAAAATACAGCAAAAATATTATGTTATTCTTTTTAAGAATGATACCCACAATATTTCATTTTAAAATTATATATACAATTATAATAGACCACAAAGATGATCTCAGTATTTTTCAAAATTGAGGCCTGTTTGTTAAACTGCCTGATACCAAACTACAGTGTAGTCTGCAATTTGAAAATGTCAAGAAAATGAAATGCTCTGTTTTTGGCAAATATAGTACAGGTAAGTTAAAAATAATTCAGTGCTATCCTACATGGTATAATTTAAAAAAGAATGTTTGCCCCATTGATAATAATTAAAATTGCGTGAAAATTACCAGAAACAGGTACCCAGGAAAACTGAAATTTTACCATATTTAAGCAAATGAGGAAATGAAGACTGACTTGAAGAATGATGTCTTAGTATTTCCAGTTACATCTCCCGTTACTCTAAGTGCAGAATTATACAAGAATTAACAGAAGCAATGCTTCAGTTTTAAAACATATATTCCTGATATACACAGGCAACTAAAGAGCTAAAGAGAAACATTTAAAGACCAAAAATAATTCTATCTTACAATTATGTGAAGTCCTTTAGAAGTGGTCACATGACTGGCTAAAGCAGGCCATAGTAGAAAATAAGCAAAAAGGGTCTTCCTTGTTGGCTATGCATAAGGCTGACTCTATTTTGCATGGATAGTTCTCAGATGAAACATCACACACCTTTACTTTTACTTTTTTCTTTTATCCTTATGACTTTTCTTAGTACACCATAATGTGTCAACTATTTTACCTGACCATGAAACCATATTAGGATTTGGCTGTCTGCTAGGATTTGGATGTCTGTGTCTGGTGCATATGGATGTGGATGTGTAGAGTGACTTCAATTGTTGTTTTTACCCTTGATTTCTATATTCATTATCATTAACATATAACATATAGTCCGACAAAACTGGCCATATATTGTACTGTCCCTTTAGTTTCCAGTTAACCCCCAGCCTCATTTTGTTTTATGATCTTGTTCCACTCATGATGAGCAAACAACAACTTCAATAATTAAATCCATACATAGAAATTACATATGTTTATAAATTTTATGCATGTATACATACATACATAATTGGACAATAGGGACTGACGATTCAATAGCATGTATTCAAAGAATCCTAATATTATAATTTATAGTCTCATGATTTTAAGTGTCAGTCTCGGGCTGAACCTCAAAACCTTAGCAAAGTCCTAGGTTTGAGCCTTATTTTGTAATATTTTTGTTCTCATGGTTCCATATTTTTCAGGCCTGCCAGAAAATTTCAGTCCAAAGACACCTGACTCTAAGAAAGCCTTAATATAATATAAGCAGATATAGGAGCAGAGTAGTGTGAGAAGAATGAATCACTTTTGTAAAAACCTTATGATTAATAAAATTTAAAATCAAGACTTTCATTATACACTATAAACACATAGTAATTTTATTAAAACAATCTTATTTTACATACCAATCCCAGTTGGCTCTCTCCTACTCTTGCTCCCTCCACCATCTCCCCAAACCTATCTTCATCCACTCCTCCTCAGAGAGGGTGTGGCCATCCATAGGGAGTAATCAAAGTCAGTCCTATTATTTGGGACAGGACAGAGGCCCTGTTCCCTGTAACTAGGCTGAGTATCCCTCCATAGGGAATGGTCTCAAAAATGCCAGTTTATGCACTAGGGATAAATACTGGTTCTACAGCCAGTGACCCCATAGACTGTCCAAGCCTTCTAACTGTCACCCATATTTTGGTTGCCTAGTTTAGTCTTATGGAGGTTCCCCAGATATCAGTATAGAGTTTCTACTAGCTGTTTCTGTGAGTCAGGTTTCCCCATTAAGTCTTGAACCATTTGGCTGGTATTATGCCTTCTCCTCCTCTACAACAGACTCAAGGTGTTTGACCCAGTGCTTAGCTGTGGATCTCTACATCTGTTTCCATTGGTTACTGGATAAAGGCTCTATGATAACAAGTCAGATTGAGCACATGTTACTTTTAAATGTAAAACCTTGAGGAAATCCTCTCATAACTGCTTTTTTTGTTTAAAAAAAGTTTTTAACACCTTGTGCAGAACCCAATGAAGTATAAAATAACTGAAAAACTGATCAAATATACTTGTTGAAAATCAAGAAAGTAGATCATTTGAATAAAATTAGAGATTTTTTAGATTAAGCAATTTTCCTAAAATCGTTTAAGTTCATTTCTTTATTGGATAGGAAACAGAAGTCTAATGTTTGATATATTATTTAAAAGACATTGAAAGTATATTCAGTGATTTTTTAATTAAAATCTCAAAATAGTGTATATGCAGAATTTTATGAGAAAATATGCTAAAGCTATTTTTGGATGTGAACCTAGCATTTAAAAGCAGAGCCATCTCTCTAGCCCTAAAATATGCTAAATATAAAGTTTTCAGTTATTTGGAATTCACATTTAGTTTAAGAAAAATATATATTCCATTTTTTTCCATCAGAGATTGGGCTCTGTGTGTGGAAACACTGGCATTGCTCAGGGGCACATTTCATTTATTAATTTTAGCCTACTTCCAAACCACATTATATTATTCTTTATCCCAATTAGATTTTGATGCCAAACAAAATAGCAAAATACAATAAATTGCTCAATACCACACATGTGCAACTTTGCCTTCATTGGATGATGGTTCAATGCTACTGAAGTGGCTTCATTTGCGTCAGGCTGGTATAGTGAGATTTTTCTATTGGGCTCATGACTCCATTTTCCTCTTGCAGTCTACACAACTTTTCCTCTGTACTCTGGGATTGCTATCCATTTTCTTGTCTTATTGAGTTGTGGAGCTTTCATCACCTGAAAGCTTTCTCCCCACTGGCTGGGTCTAATAATACAAGAAAGTGTTGGTGTCCACAGATTATCTCAACAGCCTTATCCATGTATAAACTGTCTCTAACCTTTTGCAGCAGGGGATGGAGGGCCTCAAGCTACCCAAAACAAGATATTCACAAAACTTTGAATACATTTGTCTCACAATTATTCCCTGCCCTTTACTTTTTTCATGATCTTGGTTGGAAAGTGTTCCATATTTCATCCTGTTGACTTTCATTATCATTATGACTTAAAGCATAGTAATAAAAAAGCCAAAGACAGAAAAACAGTTTGGTGCTAGATAAAATTAGCTCTGTGGATATTCTTCTATTTATTCTTATTTTTATTCTCATACCACACTTTATAAGGCAATAATATACAATGCAAGACTATAGAAAGCTATATATTTTTATTAATTATTTATATTAAAAATCTTATTTTATATAAAAACCCAGTTCCCTCTCCCTCACATCTTCCCATTCCCCCCACTATCTCATCATCTCTACCCCCATTGGATGAGGTCTCACATGGGGAATCATCAAAGTATGTCAAATCATTTCAAGCAGGACTGAGGCCCTCCCTCCTGTATCTAGGCTGAGAGTATCTCTCCACAAGGAATGTGCTCCAAAAAGTCAGTTCATGCACTAGGGATAAATACTGGTTCCACTGAAAGTGGCCCCACAAATTACCCAGGACTCCTAACTGACACTCATATTTAGGAGGCCTGGTTTGGTCCTATGCTGGTTCTTCAGCTATCATACTTTTCTCCATGTGCTCCCACTTGTTCAGGTTACCTGTTTCTGTTGGTATCTTCATTGACTGACCCATTTGATCATCAATACTCCCTCTCTACAAGTGGATATCAGGACTTTGGCTCAGTGCTTAGCTGTGAGTCTCTGCTTCTACTCCCATTAGCTACTGGATAAAGTCAGTAGGATGGCATTAAAGATAAACATCAATAGCATCATCAGAGAATGGCATTTAAGGTAGCCTTTCCACTATTGCTTTGATTTATAGTTGGGGTCAACCTTGCTGGTTCCTGGGAATTCCCCTAGTGTCAGGTTTTAGGTTAATCCAATAATGGTTCCCTCTATCAAGTATCTCTTTCCTTGCTTTCCTTTGCTGTTCTCCCAACTCAACTTTCCTGATCCTTCATGTTCTTTTCCCCTCCTTCCCTTCTTCCCTCTTCTTTTTCCTCCATCCCTCCACCCTCCACCATCCACCATGCTCCCAATTTACTCAGGAGATCTTGTCCCTTTCCCCTTCTCAGGAGGTCCATGTATGTCTCACTTAGGGTCCTCCTTGTTTCCTAGATGGGGTTGTGATCTTAGACATAGATCAAAGGATATCCAGCCTACAATACAAAACTCAGGGAAACTATATTTTTATTTATGATTGTTCCAACCTTAAAATAATATTAGCAGTTTTAATTCTATTCTTTATTTCTTAGGATGTAAAATTTTGAAAGAGAATACTAAATAAGATTATTAATGAAAATATAGATCTGTATTGTCATTCACTAATTTTATACAAACATTGATTCTATCAACATTTTCTCCAAATTTGATCTCCTTTAATTTGCACATTATCTTGCTATCCTAATTATATTTGTAGTGTGCCTATCTAAAGCTCAGATTTCATATGAGTAGTTTGTAGTAGGCCTTGCAGGTATAGCATCTTGTTAAAAATTTATGCTGGCCAGAGTATAAGAAGGTCAGAAAATGCCTTTGAAATTATGCCATGGTCTTTTTGATAATTTATTCGGAAATTCCTCATTAAGTAAAGGGTCTCATACCTATTAATTTATATGCTTAAGCAGGAAACTCCACTGATTCATTTATTAAATATCAAAGACCATATGTTTTCACCCCTGTCCTTACTTATTGATTCATTGCCTCAGCCAATAAAGATAGCAGCAAGAAGAAATATTCAGTAACCATGGTAAGTATTTGATCTTTCTTTTATCTTAATGAAAGGTGACACTTTTTAAAAATCTCTGCTGAAAAGTTCAAATGGTATCACTGAAAGTGAGTTTTTTTTTGTGAAGCTATGGATTTTACAATGGTTGAGGAATGTGATGCAATCCCTTTGATACAATGAGGATATTTAATATGTCTTCCCATGGCCTCTGGAAAGACAGACTTAACTCTCCAGACTTAACATTCTCTTCATAGAGGCAAACCATAGTGCTTAAAGTTTGGGGTTATAAACCAGCACTTGGGAGACAGAGGCAGGTGGATCTCAGTGAGTTTGTAGCCAGCCTGGTGAACAAAATGAGTTACAGGACATCCAGGACTGTCACACAAAGAAACCCTCTCTTGAAAAACAAGGGGGGTGGTGCTTAGGATTGTAAATATTTGGAAAAGAATGTTATAAAGCAAAAAGGAAAACATTTGGTAAAATAAGGATACAAAATAGTAGGCAAAACCGTTTTAAAAATACATATTTTAAAAATTCAAAGGTTAGTAGGGATTTAAAATTTATAAACTAATTTTAAAACATCTTGTTTATAGCTGGTTAGACCTTTGCAATATAATTTTTGTTTAATTACTTTACTATTTAAGTTTCTATGACTAGAAGCAAGAGAAAGCCATTATGTCAGTTAAACAGAAAAGTATATTGAAGTATACCTCAAGTATATCTGGTAGATCACAGAATTCACTATAACAATGAAGCACAGGAGAGTGCAGAGGCTGTTTCACTGGTTTTACAAATGGTCTGAAATACTTATGTTAAGTTTTTTTTTGACAGTTAATGTTTGTGTACAATAGGATGTTGAAGAGAATAAGGGAGAATTCTAATCTATAAGTTAAAATAATAAGATCAGAGTGATTTTAATCTATAGGCCACTTTAACAAATATGTTCTTATGTCTTTAGTAGTACAGTGAATGGAACCAAGACAAGACCTTTATCCTGACCTCTGTCCAAAGATTCATCCCCTAGGCTTTTAAACTAAAAGAAGTTAACACACACACACACACACACACACACACACACACACACACACACACAGAGAGAGAGACAGAGACGAGAGAGAGAGAGAGAGAGAGAGAGAGAGAGAGAGAGAGAGAGAGAGAGAGAGAGACAGAGAGGATGCAAGAACTGGCAGCAGCAACAGCAGTGAATTGGGCTTTATTGAGTTTTTTCTAAGTCCTAAGGCTATAACAAAACTTCACATTCATTACTATAAAAAGTTAATACAGCAACCCACACTGTATCTATTGTTTCTAAAACTCTAACTTTGCTGATAAGGAAATATGGACAGAAAAATAGCATACCTAATATGGAGTTTAGGTTTAGAAACAGAAACATTGAGTTTCCTGGGTTGATAATATATGTCAGCAGTTAGGAGTATGTACTGCTATTGTATAGGACCTGTGTTTCCTTCTCAGAATCAGTGTTAGGCAACTCTCAACCACCTATAAAACCCGGTTTCAAGGATCCTATGACTCCAGCTTCTGTGGTGTGCTGTACTCATATATCCCCACAAATATACAGAAATTAAACTAGAATAGTTATTTTAAAAGCTGCCATTTCAAAATGTGTGTTATAGCATTCATTTGTTAACACATACATAGAAATCTGCCTCAATATGTGCAATAATATAATATAAATGTTAGTCTTTTAGGTTACTGGCAGAACTATAGCACTTCACTAAAAGACGCATGTATTATTGTTATTATTATTGTGCTGTTGGTCAATGTCTAGAGCTTCTTATTGGGTGGCTCTATCTTAATTATTAACCCATAATTACTAATATTTGCATTTGTTCATGGTCTTATCTTACTGAGAATGCCAGAGTAGTGAGTTCTCTTCACCCGAGAACACCTTATTACTCTGTCCTACATTTCCCAGAATTCTCTACCTCTTCTAGTCTCACCTGTCTTGTGTCCTTATTGACCTACAGTGCTTTATACATTAACCAATATGAGAAACATATTTACAAAATGAAATCTCTCATTATCTCCACTAATCTGTCTAAATAAAAGGAAGGACCTTAACTTTTACATAGTAAAATATATAACAAAACAGTTATTAAGCAAGAACTATAATTACAATATTTAGTTCAATAAAATTCAGCAAGATTTAAAGGAAATATTTTATCTATCTTTTCTTTGTGAGTCTAAAGTCCTATATGTAACTTATCTTTAATCTGAACTAAGGAAAACTATAACCATGACTATCTGACTTTAACTCCATCAAAGACCACCGAAGGATAATATACAAACTCTAGAATTGACAGAGATTACTTGATGCATGGTCTGTCACCCAAAGTTCTGAAATGTTCCATCTTCAGCCCATAGGCCATTGTGTGTCTGGCAGATTCCTTAGCAAAGCAGGAAAACAGGAAAGTTTCAACTGTATTGGCAATCTGTCAGTCACTTTACTCTGTGTCCTGAAGAATGTTTGGCAGACTCTCCCATGAAGCAGGAACCCTGTAGCAATTCTATCTTGTTTCAGCAATCACTTTCTTGTGGGGCTTGTATGTCCAGTTTATACAGCAAAAAGTCAAACAGTCCAGACAAGAGCAGTATCTTGTCAAAATGGTTAACCTTGCCATATTGGAAGTAAACTCCATAAAGTTTCTTTGATTCCATCTTCCTTTGTGACACAGGTGGTGTTGCCAGGTGCAGTTATGACTCACTTTCAAGAAAAACCCTAACCCATTTTAAATGCCATATCCTGTTGGTCTTTGAAAGGTTTGAAGTATGCCTATGTAGTGGGATATTCACTGTGTCTGCTTCTGTGGTACTGACCACACCCATTGAGGGGTGGAGCCAGGGGTAAAAGTAACCTGTGGGACTTGGTCTGGGAAGGAGGCAGAGAATGCTCTCTTTCTGGTGCGACACAGAGAGAGGAGCATCCAGTTCTAACTGCTGTGTTCATCTGTCTGTGTTGTGAGTTGTTTCTCCCTTAATAAACATCTATTCGGCCTATTTGTTTATCCTGACCCTCATTAAACCACTATATCTGGTGTCAGAAGTGGAATCAGGATTTTCAGGGCAGGTCTCTTGCTTATTCAGGCGAATACATCCTGCCCTAGAACTCCTTTTATCTCCATCTTGGCCCTGAGACCACTGTTAATCTTCTGCCCATTCGCACAGAGCCCGCTGGCTGCCGCCACAGCCAGAGCCAGAGCCCTCAAGCACACAAGCAGAGCAGGCCAAGTCTGGGCCTTGTGCAGCAACACAAAAGGCAGGGCTAATGCCGCAGGGCTCTAGACTTAAGCTTTCCAGTTTAGGACAACTCTATTGTAAATTCCCTTATGCCTTCACCCTAGGACTAGATATGTTTGTGGTTTTGTTCTCAATTTTCCTTTTCTTAGAACACACTTGTTATTCACTGTTTTGTATATAGTTTTGTATCAAGCTTAAATCTTTTCTTTAGACTAAAAGGGGAATTGTAGTGGGATATTCACTGTGTCTGCTTCTGTGGCACTGACCACACCCATTGAGGGGTGGAGCCAGGGGCGGAAGTGACCTGTGGGACTTGATCTCAGAAGGAGGTGGAGAACGCTCTCTTTCTGTCAGAACATGGAGAGAGGAGGTTCCAGTTCTAACTGCTGTGTTAATCTGTCTGTGTTGTGAGTTGTTTCTTCATTAATAAACATCTATTTGGCCTATTTGTTTACCCTGACCCTTATTAAACCACAATATGCCTATCCAATTTAAATATATATCTACATAACTAGAAAACCTAACTATCGTAACTGTATGTATTGACTATTATAAGTGACTATGTACAATGTACATTTCATTATGCATTACATTTAAAAATATCCATATAAACACAATACCTAAACAAGAGAAGAAATTTATATATCACATATTGACTTAAATTTATCTCAATAAATGAAAATCCATTCCAATACAAAGTACTCATTTCTCCCTTTTTTTTTCTTTAGAATGAGATTGACTCTCATCATCAACCATTTACAACCAACCCCATTAAAATAAAAACAAACATTTATAAAAAATATTTGGGAAATTGGACATCGATCTTTCCTAGCTGCTTCCTGTTGGGTGAGGGCACTGTAAATCATGAGAAAACAGAACCCTGGCCAAATCTCAGTTCTAGTAGTCTGAAGCTCCATTATCTGAGGTGTTTTCAATGTCGGATCACCTGGCCATTGCTTTAGAGGTCTTGCTTCATCAAACCATATTAGTCTGGAAGGAATCCATAGTGTTTTATTTTCTGTGAAAACACAAATAAAATCTTTTTCTAAACCAACATATCCTTAGATTTAAATTTTGAAGTCCCAACATTTTTAAAATATATAAGATGGATTAATTCAACAGCATTGATAAACAAGTGTATTTTAGCTGTTGGTACTATTTCCTCAGTAGTCAAAAAATTCAAAGACATCAGAATACCATAGAGTACCAAGATTCTTTGTGTATTTTCCAACTTTGCATGGCTTTATTACTACTCTATTATCTTTTACCTTTATTGTTTTATTTTCCTTTACTGAGGCATCCTTTTATGAGACAGGGTTTTTCGGTGTACTTTTGCCTGTTGGAATTCACTCTTTATACCAGCATTGTCTTGAAATCACGAGGTCTGCTTGCCTCAGCCTCCCTAGTGCTAGCTAGCATTAAAGACATGTGCCACCATACCCTGCTACTTTATTTCTTCTTTGTTTTTAAAACAACTCTTTATTCTGTTTTTCTCTCACAAACCTATGTATATTTTTTAAACACATAAACTTTCAGAGGTTTTACTTTTTCCCTGTGAATCTGTCTTTACTGTAAGTCTTTATTTTTTCCTGGCAATGACTCTTTTATCTACTAAACAACATTACTAAAATATAAAGCCACAGCTGCTTTAGCCTTTGTCTTAGCCTCTGCCTTTCCAAGATGCCCAGGGTGAATTTAGAACCAACACTGAGAGCTATACTCATTGTCTTGTTCTATGCTGACAGCAAGTAAACTGCTGCCAGCTTAGAGGTGTGGTCACTACCACTGACAACTGCTCATACATACCATTTAGTTGTTAGCAGGGCCCCTTAAAAGAGCCTTGAAATTTTTCTGCTTATGCTGAGTCAGAAAGACTCCCTTAAAGGAGATGCGATGCAAGTCTCTGCTTGTATCTAACAAAGCAGAACCCACCAGAGAAAATGGTGTTACAAAAAGCTGTGCTTATATCTGTTCTTTTGTTTTTAAAATACCTTTTAAGCTTTTGTCATTCTACTTGAAAATTTGTGCTGCATTTTGTAGCCTCCATTTTGTAGCATGAGGTTTTCTGACACAGCAGGTCCCTTTGCCCTCTCTGCACCAAAAAAATCACATGGACACAATATTAGTTATTAAACTGTTGCTTGGTTATTAGAGTTACTTATTGGTTAGCTGTGTCTTCTTAATTATCCCATAATTACTAGTATATGTATTTCTTTTTTTAACTTTTTTCTATTTTACATATTGATCCCAGTTCCCTCTCATTCTCTCCCTTCCTCCCTCCCCCTCTCCCTTCCTCTAACCCTCGCATGCACCCTGACCACCCTCCCAACCCATCCCCCCATTATACATGTAGGGTGTTGCCATCCAGGAGGGGACATCTAAACTTGTCAAGTCATTTGAAATAGGGACTAGGACTTCTCTCCTGTCTCTACGTTAAGGGAGTATCCCTCCATGGGGGATGTGGCTGCAAAGTCCTTTTGTGCACCAGGAATACATCCTGGTTTCACTGCTTGAGGTCCCTTAGACTGCTCAGGCCTTCTAGCTGAGACTCATGTTTAGGGGGTCTGAGTCAGTCACATGTTGGATTCCTAGCAATTAGTTTGGGGCCTGTTAGCTCCTCCATGTTCAGGTATGCTACCTTGATGTCTTTCTGCAGACAGAAAGCCTGGTGTTGTCCTCCCTCTCTGCATCTGGACTGCAGTTGGGCTCAGTGTTTAGTTGTGGGTGTTCGCTTTTGTTTTCAAAAGGTACTAGATGAGGGCTCTATGATGTTGGATAAGTTAATTGATGATCTTACTATAAGGAAAGGGCATTTATGGTAGCCTTTTCATGGTTGCTTGTATTATTAGTTGGAGTCGGTCTTGTAGTTATCTAGACCTTTCTTTAGGTTCAGTTTTCTCTTCAAACCAATAATGGCTCCCTCTTTTATGGTCTCTCTCTCTCTCTCTCTCTCTCTCTCTCTCTCTCTCTTACTCTCTCTTGTGTATTCTCTGTATTCTCTCTCTCCGTCTCTCTATTTTCTGTCTTCTATTCCTCCCCTGACTCAATGTTCCTAGTCCCATGTGCTTTCCTCTCCTCCCCTTCTCTTTCTCCTACTTTGCTCTCCAATCACTGCCCCTCCACTCCACATGTGCCTTGGATAACTTGTCCTTTCCCTCTTTTGTGAGGGACCTTAATTGAATCTCTTAGAATCCAACTTGTATCCTATTTCCTCTGACAATGTAAATTATAGGATGGTGATTCTTTGTTCTATGCCTAAAATCCATATATGAGTGAGTACATACCATGTTCTTCTTTTTATGACTGGGTTACCTCAGTCAGGATGGTTTCTTCAAGTTCTATCCACTTTCCTGCAAATTTCAAGGTTCCATTGTTTTTTCCTGAAGAGTAGTATTCCATTGTGTAGATGTGCCACATCTTCTTTATCCATTTTTTAGTTGAGTGGCATCTAGTTTGCTTCCATTTTCTTGCTATTACAAATAATGCTGCTATGAACATAGTTGAGCACATGTCTTTGATGAATAGATGTGTCTAAGAGGGGGATTGCAGGGTCCTGTAATAAACCATTTTGCTGAGGAACCATATTACTGATCTCCAAAATGGTTGTACAAGTTTGTACTCCCCCAACAGTGGAGGAGTGTTCCCCTTTCTCCACATCCTATCCAACATAAGTTGTCATTGGTGTTTCTAATTTTAGCCTTTTAGCAGGAGTATGATGGTATGTCAAAGTTGTTTTTATTTGTATGTCTTTGATACCTAATGATGTTGAACACTTTCTTAAGTGTCTTTCAGCCTTTTTGACTTCCTCTATTGAGAATTCTCTCTTCAATTCTGTGCCCCACTTTTCAAAAAAGGTTATTTGGTGTTTTGTTGACTAGTTCCTTGAGTTCTTTGTATATTTTGGAGATCAGCCCTTTGTCAGATGTGGTATTGGTGAAAATCATTTCCCAGTCTATGGGCTACCATTTGGTCTTATCACCTGTGTTCTTTGCCTTACAGAAGCTTCTCAGATTGAAGAGGTCCCATTTATTAATTGTTGATCTCAGTGTCTGTGCTACTACAGTTATAAGACAACAAAATGAGATCAAATGGATCCAACTTGGAAAGGAAGAATTCAAACTTTCTCTAATTGCAGATGACATGATTGTTTACATAAGTGACCCCAAAAACTCTACCAGGGAATTTCTACAGCTGATAAACACCTTCAGCAAACTAGCAAGATACAAAAACAAAACAAAACAAAACAAACAAACAAACAAACAAACAGAAGCCCTACTTTATTCAGACAACAAAGGGGCTGAGAAAGAAATCAGAGAAACATCACCCTTTACAATAGCCACAAACAACATAAAGTATCTTGGGGTAATGCTTACCAAACAAGTAAAAGACCTATATAATAAGAACTTTTTTCTTTAAATAAAGAAATTAAAGAAGATACCACAAAATGGAAAGATTTCCCATGCTCTTGGATTGGAAGGATAAACAGGAAAAAATGGCAACCTTGCCAAAAGCAGTCTACAGATTCAATGCAATCCCCATTAAAATCCCAGCACAAATCTCCACTGACCTTGCAATGATAATAATCAACTTTATATTGAAAAACATCCAGAATAGCTAGCCAAAACAACCTTGTACAATAAAAGAACTTCAGAAGGCATCACCATCCTTGACTTTAAGCTCTACTACAGAGTTACAGTCCTAAAAACATCCTGGTATTGGCACACAGATTGACAAGTAGAGCAATGGAATTGAATTGAAAATCTTGATATTAACTCACACATCTACAAACACTCGAGATTTGACAAAACAGGTAAAAGTATACAATGAGAGGAGGAAAGCATCTTCAACAAATGGTGCTGTCACAATTGGATGATGGTGTGTAGAAGACTGCAGATAGACCCATGTCTATCACCATGCACAAAACTCAAGTCTAAATGGATCAAAGAACCAAATGGATCAAGTCCAAATGGAACAAGGAACCTCATAGAAGAGAAAGTGGGAGGTACTCTTGAACAAATTGGTATAATATATGCATTTATAAATGGTCTTATCTGATCAAGAATGCAAGACTCAAGCATTCTCTTCTCCCGAGATCACTTTGCAACCAAGAAACTTTTGCTAAGTGAATATTTTTTAAAGCTGAAAAAAAAAATAGACCTCACCTACTATCTACTTGAAGGTGTAATGTTTTAAGGCTTCTAGAGTAGATTTGTGTTTACCTGATTTATTAATCTTTAAAAACATGGAAAATTAAATGTGTATCACTGCTACCTCTGTAAAGATTATGATTAAATAATTTTATAAACCCATATGCGGATTTTATGGGGGCTGCATGATTCAGTTCTCATGTAGGGTATAAATCTTTTGCTCATTCAGTTTGATTATGATTAAGAGGCCTAGAGGCATGGGAAGAACATTTATTTCTTGCTTAATTTAACTAAGAAATATTTATACAAAGATATCTATAATTTAGAGAAAATTTGAAAATGCCTAAATTTATTTGTCATTTATACCATGTTGTTATTTCCAGCAACACGGTATTATCCAAAGAATTTTGCTACTTTATGAGCATTCCTAAAGCTCTTTTGAGACTTTCTACAGCTATGAAAAACATATATATGTTATATGATGAACGTTGATCCTAACTATCATGTTAGATATGTTCTTGTTATCCCTGACCTCTTCAAGAACTTTATCATGAAATGCTGTTGGATTTTGTTGAAGGCTTTGTTGGCATTTAGTAAGATTATTATGTAGTTTTTCTTTTTCAGTTTGTTTATATAGTGGATTACATTGATGAACTTTCATATGTTGAACAATCCCTGCGTCTTTGGTATATAGCTTACTTGATCATGGAGGATGATAATTTCTAATGTTTTCTTGGATGCAATTTGCCAGTATTTTATTGAATGTTTGCATCAATATTCATGAGAGATATTGGAGTGTAGTTCTCTTTCCTTGTTGTGTCTTTTTGTGACTTGGTTACCAAGGTAATTGTAGTCCCATAAAAAAAGATTGGCAATAATTTTTCTGTTTCTATTGTGTGGAAAACTTTGAGGAGTATTGGTATTAGTTCTTCTTTGAGTTTCTTGTAGAATTCTCTACTGAAAACATGTGTCCCTGGTCCCTTTTTTTTTGGTTAGGATACTTTTGATGACTACTTCTATGACATTAGGAGTTATAGGTCTATTTAAATTGTCTATCTGTGATTGGTTTAATTTTGGTAACTGATATCTATCCAGAATGTTGTCCATTTCCTTTAAATTTTCCAATTTTGTGGAATACACACTTATAAAATATGACCTAATGATTCTCTGGATTTCCTTAGTATCTGTTTTTATGTCCCCCTTTATATATCTGATTTGTTAATTTGTGTGTCCTCTTTCTGCGTTTTTGTTAGTTTGGATTATGGTATTAGGTAACTCAACAATCTTTTTTGTTTGTTTGTTTTTGCCTGATAACTTGGTGCTAAACAAATGTTAGACCTATGAGAATCTAATGTGATGCAAGGCAGTGGTGGTGTATGCCATTTGTCCCAGCACTAATGAGGCAAAGGAAGAAGATTCCTGTGAGTTTGAGGCCACACTGGTCTACAGAGTCACACACAGAAACAGTTTTGAAAAATAAAATAAAATTTAAAGAAAGAAAAAAAAGAAATCTAATGTGAAATTAGTTCAACTAATCCTTATACTGCCTATGCCCAACCTATTCTTTAAAAAAAATAAGTCAGAAGATATTAACACTACATAAGAAAAAGCTAAATCATATTAATAAGTGGAACAGTTCACCAAGAATATGTGATGGTAAATACTTATATTACAGATCCTGGTGTTCTCTTCTCAATAAACAGTGGGTATAAAAGTCCAGATAAGTTTTAGTATGGTAATATTTAACACACCACTCTTGTCTGCTGATATGTCATAAAGACTAAAATCAATAAAAATATCATACTACAGAAATAACAGAGATTAAACAGACTGAACAGATGTACACAGAATATTTCATCTACCAGTAATTTGATTTTCTTCTTAGTAGCCCATGGAATCTTCTCTACAACTGACCATATTATGGCACATATAAAAACCTTAATGAACATAAAATCATTGAAATAACATCTTCCTTTTAGGAGTAATTTAATTCATAAAATAAAAATCAATAGCAAGACAAATAATAGAAACTGCAGACAAACTTGGAGGATTAATAAATAAAACAATCTTTAAAGGTTAGTTGACAAAATTATGGAGGAAATTTAAAACTTCCTAAATTAAACTTAAAACTTGCCAAAATGTGTATATGACTATGAATCATTTTTAAAAAATTAAAGCAATCTAATACAAACACTAATATTATATCTTAAGCTCTTAAAAGATCAAGAGTAAATCAAATCCACATCCAAAAGTCAGAAAGAAATAACAAGAGTAGAATAGAAATGAACAATATTTACATTGAAAAATATAGTGTGTTGAAAGATCAAAGAGTTGATTACTTGAGGAAATAAGACTGTAGTGACTTATCTCCAGACAAACTAATCAAAATAAAGAAAAAATTTACAGATAAAAAGAGAGGGCTGCAATACAATAGATTTCAGTAAAGTTTAGAAGCTTATTGGGAAAAACTTGAATACTTAACATTTCTGTATATGGAAGCTCTAGAAAAGATAATTTCCTAGTTGCATATGATTTACCAAAATGAAACCAAAGAGATTACACTTAAACAAACCCATAACAAACAGTGAAACTTAAATAAAATATTTTTATAACAAAAATCCAAAGTCAAGAAAGATTAATCGCCAATCTCTTCAAATAAATAATAAGTATGATACTCTTAAAATGTAGAAAATGGAAAAAAAGTTTCAGTATGGACTTATTCTATGAAATTATTAGTGTCCTGATTTAAAAATATATAAAAAAATCCACCAAGAAAACAATAAGTAATACAAAAAGACAACAAATTTCCATAGGAACAAAGACAAACCAATTGTCAGTAAAACATTCATAAATCAAATTTGTGAACACATTTTTATTATATATTATTTCCATAACTGATTCATCCCAGGTATACAAGGGTAGCTCAACAAGTGTACACATGCACACACACAAACACACAATCACACACATGCACACACACAAAACACTATGCAATGCAATATATAAATATACTTAAAGAGATATTTCATTTTCAATTTAACCAACACAATACAAAGCTTATCATAAACCTTGACAACATGGCTTTATGGTCATATGATTAAGAAAATCAGCAGTAGAAGCATTTCTCAACTACGATTATGTATGTCCAATCTAAAACCAATGTTATATAAAATGAAAAAAAATTCATATAATGAAGGTTTTTTGTGTACTTAAAATATTTTTACTACATAAATTTTATATATTTTTATGTTTTAAAAGATAAAAAAATTTTAAATTATATACATATGTGTATGATGTCTGTTTTGACAAGTCCATGTGAATTCAAGTGCTCGCAGAATCCTAGGGGGGGTCCAAATCCCATGGAGCTGAAGTTATATGTGATAATAAGTTGTCCAGTGTGCATATTGAGAACCTAATTTTGGTTCTCTCCAACAGAAGCAAATGATATTAACCATGGAGCCCTCTCTCGAACTACCACTTCTAAATTGTAGTTATTAATTTTGTCATAGGATTTAATAAACAATGTTTCAGATTTTGTATATTACTTTAGAGACTGTCATATCAAGTTCCCTTAATTCACAGAAGTAGAACATGACAAAGAGCACAATTACCAAATTACCAAATTGTCTGATGTTTATTTTTAAGAAAATATTTATAGTAAATTTGACTATGACGACATATACCTACAGAATATGATCATTCCTATCCTACAAGGAAAAATACTGAAAAGGAAAATCTCCTAAGAAAAGTTTACATAGTCAAGGGGTAGTTGCAGTTAGATCAAGTTTCCACATCTAGTCTGATATTTTGTATTTCTGTTATATACAAAGTTGGCTTCCAGATCACTCTTATGAAAGGGTGCTGCTGACACAGACTGGATACCACATCTTCTGTCTCTCGGTCTGTCAGCCAATCAACTCCAAATTCAGCAGGGAGCTGAATGATGACTGATAGCTGCTTCTTTTGCCATTGTTTTCCTTTCACCACATTACAATAATGTGTAGTTTAATTTTAAAATGTTATATTTGCAAACCTCTGTTATTAGCTGAACAGTTTTATGTATATATCTTCACTGAGAAATTGGTCTTAGGCATGGAAAGATGTTACCAGCATCCCTGGCCTCTTTCTGCTAGCTGCCAGTACATCCTGAAGTCATGACAACTAAAAGTTTATGCAGACATTGCCAACCATCCTCTGGGGGAATAAATCTGCCTCCTGATGAGAAATACAGCTGGAGGAATTTAGGTCACGAAATCATACTTTGACTTCTTTTCCTGAAGTTGCTTCTTAGTCATAGCTAAACTTTGAAATATATTTAGTTATGTAGAAATCACACATTATGAGGTCATAGGGTGCTTGAGAAATGCTGTCATCAATTTCATTATCCTAGCTATAATTTGTCCCCACAGGAGATAGTATTAGACATTCATACAAGCTATAGTTTCTAAAATACTCAAAAGAGGGGATTATTATCCAGGCAAGAAAATTCACATGCATCTAACACTGCTTTCCTCAGCTAGAATGCCTAGACAAGTTGAATTAGAGGGCATACATCACCACTTAGACAATGTCATAATGTAGTCTCTTCCTAGGAAGTCATTGTGGGTGATCATAAGTGTATATTTTTAAAAATAGCATGCCCTTTATCTGTTTTCTCAGACAAAGTGCTTTAACCTAGAAGACAAACAGTTACACGTACTCTTTATGTAGAATTTTACTCCTCTCATTTTTTTGTTTGGATGAGTATTTTTAAACATGTTATTGGGTTCATTGCAACAACTTAGATCAATGTTTCCTCTCATGTAAGCCTCTTTTTGTTAATCTAACTCTTCTTAAACTCAGCATTTTCACATAGAACTATAAAAACAGTTGCATTTTTTAAATTTAATTTTTGTTTTATTTATTTATTTTCTTATTTTACATATTGATGCCAGTTCCTTCTCCGTCCCTCCCTCCTTCCCTCTCTCCCTCCTCCCATGATGGCCGACCACCCTCCCATTCCATCCCCCACACACTCCACAGGGAGGATGGTATATATTATATATATATATATAATGTAGTAGTAGGCATCAATATGACATGTTCAAATATTCACAGATATTTAATGTCATATATTCCTCTCCATATCTCCCCCACTACCCTGCCCTCTCCTCTTATACCTCAACTTATCCCTTCCCATTCCATTAATTCCCCTTTAATTGTTCATACCAGGTTGTTCTACTTTTCCCCTTTGAAAGACCTCATGTAAGATTTTAATTAGTGGGCACCAAAACCATTGGTTTTCTTTTCTGTGTTTTTACTTGATACATACTATATTCTTATTACATCCCTTTTATCTTTACTATCACTTTTTGTGTTTAAGAATATTTTTGAATCAGACATGAATGACTTGAAATACACAACAGTTTTAGACACATGAAATACATTGTCTCTGTAAACTTTAGTGACTTTGTTAGTTTAATAGTAGAAAAAGACAAAAATCTTATTCCTTGGTGCCTCTGAAGCAACCAACCAGCTGTTATTTCTTCACACCCTTTGCTTTTTTAAAGTTATGACCAGAAAACACCATCTGGACTCCAGGCCTTTTTGTTTCTACCTAATATTTGAAAGCTAGAAGTGATAGCCTTAGCTTTATCTGGTTCTATGTTTTATAGTATTATGTGTTTCAGAGCAACTGGGAAAAAAAGGTTAATAAGCCTTTCATTTCACACCTGAAGTATAATCTCTGTCATTTTCTACTTATTACTTTCAAGAGTGGAAACTCACTCCCTGATCAGTGTAATAACAATTACATTGTTAACCCTTAAAGTGAAATCACCAAATTTAACTCTTTTCTCCTTTCAAACTTCCTTCAAATATAGAAAATTATTCAAAATGTTATTCTTCTTTGCAAATGAATTATTATCATTTCAGAAAATTCTGATTTGTTTCTGGTAAAAGTATTTACATTAACTATAGAATCTCAGTAGGTGGAAATCCATGGGTCAATGTTTTACTTTGAAAATATTTTTACTTTGCTTTATTTCCTTTTGCCCGATGAGTAGTGGCACATTCTCAAAGACTTCTCAGATTATTTCCTCATTCTCTCTAAATAAGCTGGCATAGGAATTATTTCAGATATGTAATATATACTTTATTGAATATATTTAATAAGGTATTTAATATATTTAATATATTTAAGGTATATTTAATATATACCTTTGTTCCTTGCATGGTTCATTCACTAACATGTACAATTCTTGCCTTTTAAATGGGAAGGAAGAAATTACTACAGAGCAATGTGAACTGTTCCTCAGCTCCATATAGCAGTTCTTTTTAGTTCCTTAAAAACTTTTTCAAAAATGGTTTCAAAGGGTCAGAGTTCATGATGGCAGAGTCATGGAAGGCACACCTAAAGGACTATATCTTTATCTTGATTAGAAAGTTTTAGGAAGAGAAAGAGAAAGAGAGAGAGAAACACAGAGAAAGAGAGACAGAGAGAGAGAAAGTCAGAGAAACAGAGAGAGAAACAGAGAGAGAGAGACAGAGAGAGATAGAGAGGAGGAGGAGAGGGAGAAGACTGAGAATGGCATGAGTCTTTTGTAACCTTAAAGACGGTCATCAGTGACACACTTATTCCAACATGTCCATACATGCTAATCCTTCTCAAACAATTCCACCATCTGTGGACCAAGGATTGAAATATATAAGCATATGGAAGCCACTTTCATTCAAACTACCATATCAGTACATAATTATTCATCCTGTTTTAATCACTGTTTTCTTGCTGTGAAGAGACACAACAATCAAGGTGATTTTTATAAGCAAAACATTTAATTGGAGGTGGGGTGTGTTTACTTACAGTTTCAGGGGCTTAATCCATTGTCAACATGGCAGGGAACATGGAAGCAGGCAGGCATGGTCTTGAAGAAGTTGCTAAGAGCTACATTTTGATAAATAGGCAGAAAGGGAGAGGAAGAGAGAGAAAAATGAAGGAAGGGAGGGAGGGAAAAAGGAGAGGAGAGGGGGCGATAAGGGGAAAGGAAGGAAGGAAGGAAGGAAGGAAAGAAGGAAAGAAAGAAGGAATGAAGGACCCACCTCATGAGGCTTTTGAGTAAAAGCCCATGCTCGGTGACACACTTCCTCCAACAAGGAAACATCTACTCCAACAAAGCCACACCTCAAATCCTTCTCAAGTAGTGCAATTCCATGATGATTAAGCATTCAAATATATGAACCTCTGGGACCCATTTTTATTCAAGCCACTACGGTCTCCTTTCACTTCAATATGGAAAGACATTGTCAATATTCAGATTCATGTCAATAGCATGTCAAAATGCTCCCAAAGACTTTGAATCTTACCAACAGTTCCCAGAGTCTCTCTGGCTCCACAAATTTGTTAAAAGTGGCACCATGAGTCTTTTTCAACTTAGCTATTTTTGTAAATGTCAAATATATATATATATATATATATATATATATATATATACACACACACATACATATGTATATATACGTATGTATATATATATATAGAGAGAGAGAGAACAGCATAATATATTCGTTGTTCACTTTATAATTTATTTTGAATTACCCATCATCTTAATCTTATTGTGTGTTAAATATTTTATAACTTATATAGACAGTGTTCATTATCCTAATTTTTTTCTTGCAATCATTTATTATTTCATTTCTCATGTGTTTATAGAATATCTCTAAGATTTCCATTTCTGCTTTCAGCTGTGCTTCTGATGGGAAAATTAATAAGGCCTCTTTCCTCATGGGTCTCTTGTGTAAGTATATTTCCCAGACAGTAGTCAAGTTTCAGCACTGTACAGTGAAGTCTCATACTACTGAGAATGATAGAGAAGATAAAACATCAGGTTTGGATACATAAAATTAGTATGTCTCTGGAGCCTTGTGAATTCTACCTTTAAAATAATTGAACTAGATCTCTCTTTATCATGGCTCATTGACTCTGTTCATTAGCTAAGAGTTGATTGCCAATTCCCTAAATTTGGAGTAAATACTAACAAAAAAAATATTGCATTTTGTTCCTTTACTATTCCTTGGAGATATGCTATATTTTGAAACACACAAAATTCATAACACAATTAAGTTTCTTAAGTCTATTCTATATATTCCTAGGGATATGTAAATATCTTAATCATTAAAAAAAAAAAAACCTTTAAGGACTAATGAAATAGCTCAGCAAATAAGAACATTTGTCAACAACCTTGATCCTGTTGACCTGAGGTCAGTCACCAGGATCTACCCACAAAGTTGAAGGAGATAATCAACTAAACTCAACTGTTTTCTCAATTTTATATGCATACGTATCCAGAGAAAGACAACAGAGTCTGGGGAAATTATGTCTAGAATGGTTAACCACTACTGGAGAGTTTGAGTAAATTTCTTTAGTATTTTTTTTCAGGACTAAATTTTCACATCTCTAAAATAAGATTTATTTAGCATTGTAGGTTTGGAGTGAAATCAACATATAATATCTGATACTAACTACTGTTAAAAATAAAAAGCAATAAAAGCAAGAAAGAAATAAAAAAGAAAGTAGCATGTGTGGGTGTTCTAAACACATTTTGTGTGCGTTGGTAAATAGAACATGATTCTCTTGCCTTTGAGTTGGATATGAGTCTCACTTTCTGACCAAGTGACTCAGTGGCCAGAAACAGAACAACTTGAGATACAGGTGACCCTTACATGAAAACATTATCATCATCAAGGTTCTTTATTATTTTTTCACTGCCAAAGCTTTTTATTTTTGAAATTTCTCTAATAAAGTTGTTCTCAGTACCAGTCACTAAGGAATGTAAGAGAACTAGCCCCTTATCATCACATATTCAGAAACCCTGGGCTGCATTCTTCAGTTTCTAACTATGTTGAAAGATTTCTCTGTGATCAGAGTGGATGGTTTTCTTTTTTTACAACATGATTTCTTTATTGAATCTTGGGGAATTTCATACTGTGCACGCAAAATCCCTTCACACCCTCTTCTCTCCACTGTAGGGGTTCCCCAAATGAAATTTAAAAAGAAGTCAAGATAATACAAAACAAGCAAACAGAAACAGAAAAAAAAAAACCACTATTAGTGCCTCTTTCCTTTTTACCTCTCCAACACCTTTTCATTCAACATGGTACCATTTGGAACCATAGTGTGTCACATAGTATACCCTTTTGTCCATTTAGTATTACTTGCAAATGTTCATTGCAATGAGACACTGGTCTGTTTCAAGAATCATCACTGAATCCTCACTGAAATTTCTTTTGAATATCCCAAACCCATGCTGAGTGATAAAACCCTGCGGTTATTGTTCCACAGGACCAGTCTCTTTACAAGATTCAACAGGTCCCTATATGGTGTAGGCCCAGCTACTGGGTGATAGTGGAGCTTGCCAGTCCAGGCCACCAGGGACCCTCCCCTCAACTTAGGGGCAGAACCAGCCCCGCCATGCCTGTTCCATCAAGGTCAGTTCTCTTCTGCCCATGGTGAGCTAAGCATGGCTCTCTGATTACATCATGCATGGTTCCCAAGGCCCCATGTAGCAGCATGGGCCACAAACATCAACACAGATCCCAGCTTCAGTAGGACCACAGACTCAGACAGGGCCCTCAGCAACAGCTTGGACCCACATGACACCTTGGCTCTGAGTGGAGGTACAGGACACTGAGATCAGGGTTGCTCTGGTTGTGGCACAGCTCCAACAAGGACTCCAACAAGGCCAAAAGTTATGGCTCACTCGAAGAGTGTGGATACTGGACCTGATTGAGACCTTGCTTCTTAACATTATCAGCAAGGAATAAAACCTATAACTCGATCAAATGCAACTATTTCAAGCAAAAGTTTCCTGTGACACCCACCTAATTATATTAAGAACAGAAAATTTTAAGTTAAGATTTTAATTAATTTTTCCAGATAATTGCAATTAAGTAGCTCACACTTAGAAAATAAATCTAGAAACAATGTGAATCTTAGAAACAAAACTACATTTGATTTATATATATATATATATATATATATATATACACACATATATATATATAATTTTTATTTTACATATCTATCCAAGTTCCCTCTCCATCCCTCCTTCCCTCTTTTCCACTCTTCCACCCTCTCATTCCCTCCAATCACCCTCCCATCCCCCCTCTCCACATGTAGAGTGATGCCCTCCAGGAGGGGTCATCTAAATCTGTCAAGTCATTTTGAATAGGGACTAGGACTTCTCTCCTGTCTCTATGTTAGGGAAATATCCCCCCATGGGGGATGTGCTCCCAAAGTCCTTTTGTGCACCAGGAATACATTCTGGTTCTATTGTCCGAGGTCCCTTAGACTGCTCAGGCCTTCTAGCTGAGACCCATGTTCAGGAGGTCAGAGTCAGTTGCATTCTGGATTTCCAGCTATCAATCTGGGGCCAGTTAGCTCTTCCTTGCTCAGACCAGCTCTATCTATGTGTTTCTGCAGCCTGGTCTTGTCCTCCTTCTCTGCATCTGGATTCTAGTTTGGCTCAGTGTTTAGTTGTGAGTGTCTGCTTCTATTTTTATCAGCATGAGGACTCTAGATGAGGGCTCTATGATGGTGGTTAAATTAGTCATCGATCTCATTATCAGGGAAGGAAATTTATGGTAGCCTTTCCACTGTTGTTCAAATTGTTTGTTAGATAAATCTTGTAGGTCTCTGAACATGTCTCTAGGTTCAGACTTCTCTTCAAACCTATAATGGCTCCCTCTTTTGTGCTCTCTCTCTCTCTCTCTCTCTCTCTCTCTCTCTCTCTCTCTCTCTCTCTCTCTGTCTCTCTCTACTCTTGTCTATTCCTCCCCTGACTCAATCTTCCTCTCCTCTCCTTCTCTTTCTTCTAGTTCCCTCTCCACACACTGCCGTCCCCTCCCCATGTGCTCTAGAGATCTTGTCCCTTTCCCCTTCTGTGAGTGACCTTATATGAATCTCTTGGAATCCTCCTTGTATCCTAGTTTCTCTGGCAGTGTGAATTATAGGCTGGTGATCATTTGTTCTATGTCTAAAATCAATATATGAGTATTTTTATTTCTATTACTGGGTTATCTCATTTAGGATTGTTTCTTCAAGATCCATCCACTTGCCTACAAATTTCAAGATTCCATTGTTTTTTTTTCCTTCTGCAGAGTAGTATTCCATTATGTAAATGTGCCACATTTTGATTTTTTAATTAAATAAAAGCTAAGTGTATGAAGCGTGTTCAATATTCAGAGTATTACTGTTCTCATAAGTGCATGAAGTTTCAAATAGAAAAGGGAGATAGACTACACTGAAATAAATAACAAAGAGTACAGGGTTTGATCTGGATTGTTCTCATAGTGATTCGGATCCCAGAAATGTTACCTGGAGAGACTTGTACTTTCTTTTCAACACTCACCAAAACAAAGTGGTATTATTGTAAAATTTTCTAGCATCTTCAAATATACTTACATTTTATTTCAGATTTAACAAAACCTATTTTAAAAAGAGAAGAAGCTCAAAAGAATTTCAATTTATTTTGAATGAACAAAGACCACAATGTGTAAGGAAGCCATTGACTATGATCACAAAGGAGAGCAAAGATTTTTAATTTATCAGGTCAAACTACAGGTTGAAAGTAGCACTGAAATTATAAGCTAGACAAAGAAGGAAGAAATCTTTTTTTAATGAATTATGTGATTTTCTGTTTTATTTTCTACTGACAAAAATAAGAGTAACAGTCTTAGGGGGGTGGACAAAACAAAACAAAGCAAAATAAAACAAAACAAAACAAAACAAAAAAACAACCAGGCAATTAGTATTCTTCTGAAAGATCCATTTAGCATAATTATATCCTATGCATTCCAACTTATAAACTTCCCATTACAAGTAATTGCATTTATGAGTGACACAGCCAAAATTCTAGGAGTCAATACCTGCTTATCCTTCATGTGTGTTTTAGCATCTTTGTTGCTGTGCTGAACACAAGACTGAACAGGCTGACATGAGAATGTAGAGAGCTGTGAAGTGCTGCACCTTAAAGATGGCACTGGCTTCTGCCTTCCACCTCCCTGAGGGTGAGCGCTCTCTGGCGTAAACAAGCCCTTATTTGGTTAAGTCTGTTCAGCCTGTCTGTTTCTGCATTAGAGTAGCCTATCTGCAGGGTCCATATAGCTCACTGGGGTTGGTTAAAGCAAGGGGATTTAAGCCTGTACAGGGGCCCCCCGGGGTCCTGCAGGTTAGAAGAACATGTTTCAAGGATCCTGATTAAAACTGCATGAAGAAGATCTTCCCAGAGTCACGTCTTCCTTTCTGGCGAGGGTCAGGCATGGCACAGGAGAACATGTGTTTTTGACTGACTATGTCAGAAGTTTTCATCTGTCATAGTGGGGAGAGCATGAAGGAACAGAGAGCCACTGATATTATGATGGCCAGGGAGCGTAAGAGGGAAAGTTCACCTCAGCACAGAGAGAGGCAAACCAAGATTTAGAAAGAGGCTAGTTTAAAATCCTAGCATATGCTTGCCATGAAATGACTTTTCCAACTAGGCCTCACTTCTTTATTTCCACCATTCCCGGAAAACTTGATCCTATGGTAAAGCTATTACTTATATTGCAATGCCAAGAAACAACCACTTTTTAAAAGCTCATCAGCTGCCAGCCAAACCCTTGAAACTTGAGCCTATCTGAGACATATCATGTTTAAATCCTAGCAGAATAAAACCATTGATCATAGTGAAATGTAATAAGCCAAGTCACATTTCCTTAATAGCAGCCACAGGATAAAATTGTTCCCATGCATGTGCTAACAATACACTCTCTTTTTTTCTGCTCACTGATGAGGAAAAGAAAATGGAATTTATACAAGAAAGAACAATGCTAGCTGTTTTATTTGTTGACTACTACATTTCCTGCTAATAAAGTTGATTGCTATGAATGACTAATGAGATGAATTAAAAATACTGAAGTGCAAAAAGAAAATATAAAATATTTGTCTCTTCTTTTGTAAGTACTTGGATTTAGTGATTGAGGAGAAAAGGAGAAATGAAACTGATCTTTATTTTTTTTTTAATTTTTAAATTTTTTTTAGTTCTACATGGTTTGCTACTTCAAAATTGTCTCTCCTCCTTTGAAGGTAGATGAAAATCCTTCTGCTATGTGATAAATTCACCTAAAATGCCAGCCATAAGCTTTAGCATGTCTCATTCCATTTGGATGTATAACTAAACCTTTCTGATTTATGTTTATTGTTTTTTATTTATAGCACATGGCTAAAGTGAATGAATGTCTTGAGTCTAAAAAAAAAAGCATTAGATATAGCTTTTTTTTTGCCTCAGTTGATACCAAGCTTATACATTTATGTTCTTTATCTATGTTTGTGGGAATAAGATGTCTGTGAATTTCTCTAAAATGAAAGCTGAGTATTTATTTGAAAGAGACTATTTAGAGCTTATAATTAAGAAGTGCTGTAGACTTTTTCATTGTCAATGTCATAATGTTTTAGAACAACTACTGTTCCATCATGCTGTAAAGAAGTCAGAGCATTCAAGCTGACTTTATGATTTAATAACAACTGTCAGAATTGTCAGAATTGTGACAGACCAGAGTTAATGCTCCACTCACAACTTCAAACTTTAATGATTTATCATAGAAGACAAGAGACCCCTGGATCTGAGACCAATGAAAGCATGACAGCAATAAATAGAGACAAAGTGTCATTGAAACATTCTAGTACTAAGGATGTCATAGGAAAATCTGTTGAGTACAAGATAGTTGAAGTGAATGAGGCAGGTGGAGTAGCTTAGATGATAGAGAACATCCTGGGACCAATTGCAAAGAATTCACAAAGATGTTTTCTATGTATAACTTAGGGCAGAAGTATTTACACTGTGGCATCTGTACCAGTAACATAAATGTCCCCTAGGAACTTGTTAGAAAGGCCATTTTTCTCTTTATCCTGGGCTTGTAGAACCAAGAAAAAAGGAAAAATACAACCTAGCAATCTATGTTTTAACAAGCCTCTGGAAGATCCAGCTATGCACCAAAGGGTTAGAATTATTAAAAAGGCAATGCAAGATCCAGGATTCATAAACAAAAAAAGTGTGTTCCTGTTACCGATTCATACAATGTTATCATTGCTAAAATAATTTTCTAGCCATAGGTTGAGATTTATGTAACATATTCATTGATACTGTTTCTTAATTCAAAAACTACTAACCAAACTGATTAATTCTAACAGTATATATGTTCAAGAAACAGCACTGAACGAAGGGACTGTGTGCTTTGAAATACCAGAAAAGCAGCAAAGCTCCCTGAGAATTAGAAGCTACCCTGGTCAAGGAAGCAGATAGATTAAAAGCTCCCGCAAATCTAATTCCTAGTCTCATCCCCAACTCTGCAACTGGACATCTCCTGAAGCCTCCTGCATCCTAATCTCCAGTGAACCTGAAAGATTTTCTTTCCCAACCATCCCTTCCCCCATTCTACTCATTGTTTCAGCCCCAAACTTTAGTAGGCACATATGTAAGAGAAGTAAGCAGGCTAAGTGCAAACTTTCCTCTCCCCTTCCATTCCCACAAGATTAATTCCCTAGTTTCATCCTCAGTTTGTAAATAGCATTCCGTGTTGTGCCTCTTATTTCTGTAACACATTCACAGAGGACTACCTAAGCAGATCCTATTGGAACACTCTGTTTTCAACTCACATGAAGCCTCTCCACTGCCACCATCCCATCCCCATTCATAAGTCTCTGGTGACAATAGCCAGAGACATGTTTTACATGGACAAAATACACACAATGGCCTCATTAGATACTGAAAAAGCTTTTGTCAAAACCCAACAACCCTTCATGATGGAGAGATTAGAGGTACTAGAGATATATCTCAACATAATAAAGGAAGTTTATAACAAACCCATAGCAAATATAAACATAAATGGAGATAAACTTAAAGCAATTTTACTAAAATCAAACACAAGAACAGATAGTACACTCTCTCCATACCTATTTAATATAATGCTTAGCTGGAGAAACAAGACAGCTAAATATCAAGATGATACACATTGGTAAGGAAGAATTCAAAGTGTATTTATTTGTAAATGACATGATAATATTAATAAGTGTCCCCCCAAATTTTTCACCAGAAAAATCCTGAAGCTGATAAACACCTTCAGTAAAGAATTTGGATACAAAATTAATTCACAAAAAAATCAGTAGACCTGCTATATACAAATAGCAAATGGTCTGATCTGAGAAAGAAGTCATGAAAACAATACCTTTCACAATATCCTCAAATAATATAAAATATCTTGGGGTATTTCTAGCAAGTAAGTGAAAGATGAAAAACTTAAGTAATTATAAAAGAAATTGAAGATATCAAAAGATTAAAATATCTCTGATCTTCAGGAATGAGAAGAATATATACAGTAAAAAGAGCCATCCTACCAAAAGTAATCTACATATTCAATTCAAGCCCCTTCAAAATTCCAACACAACTATTCACAGGTAATACAAGGACAATCATCAGTTTCATATGGAAACACACACACGTACACACACACACACACACACACACACACACACACACACACACACACACCAAACATACCAAAAGGAAACAGGATAGCTAAAATAATCCTGAAAAATTAATGAATTTCTGGAGATATCATCATCCTCTATTTCAAGTGACACTACAAATCTATAGCAATAAAAACTCAAAAGCAGACAAATGAAACAATTGAATCAAGTTGAAGACATAGCTATACATCCACACACCTCAGGATACCTGATTTTTGATAAAGAGGCCAGAAATAAATACTGGATAAATGAAAGCTCCTTCAACAAAGGTGTTTGTGAAATGGTATGTCTGCATGTAGAAGAAAGCAAATTATACTTATCAATCTGCACAAAACTCAACTCCAACTGTATGTAAGAACTCAATGTAAAACCAGATACATTGGCACTGAACTATTTCTGAAAAGAACACTGATAGTAAAAGCACTAGGACCAATTTTATTAAATGGGGCATCAGGAAACTGAGTAGATTCTGTAAAGCAAAGGACAATATCATTTAGACAAAGAGCCTGCCTGCACAATGGGAAATTATTTCTATCAATTCCACACCTGAAAAAGGACTAATATCCAAATTATATAAATACCTCAAGAAATAATATATAAAACAAAGCAAATATTTTAATTAAAACTAGGGTACAGATCTAAGCAGAATTTTTAACAGAAAAAAAGTCAAATGATTGAGAAACACAGAAAAAATTATTTAACATTCTTAGTCATCAGGACTATGCAAATAAAAACCACTTTGAGATTTTATCTTACACTTCTTGGAATGGCTAAGATCAACAAAACAAGTTACAGCTCATGCTGGAGAGAATGTGGAACAAGAGGAATAATCACCTATTATTGATGGGAATGAAAACGTGTACAGCCAATATGGAAAGGTGCATGTTACTCAGAAAGATGGGAATCAATCTACCTCAGTATCCATCTATACTGGTCTTGGGCATACAATGAAAGATCCTACCACAGAAACATTTGTTTTGTTCATTGCTGCTCTATTCATGATATCCAGAAGCTGGAAACAACCAAAATGTCACTCAACAAAAGAATGAATGAAGAAACTGTGGTAAATTTATAGAATGAATATTACTCAGCCTTTTTAGAAAATGACATTATGAAATTTGGAGCCAAATGCGTGAAACTTAAAAACTTATCCTGAGTGAATTTACAGATCCACAATGATTCATATGGAATGTATTTGCTTACATGTATATTTGCTGGTAAATCAATGATATCCAAGCTATACTGTTATGAGTATGCTTTCCCTGCCGGCCTTGTCCTAGCTGCATCAGCCCCAAATAACACATAGAGATGCTATATTAGATATAATTCTATTAGCCTGTTACTAGAATTTCTTATTGGCTAGCTTTGTCTTAAATATTAACCCATTTCTATTAATCTAAGTATTTTCACGTGGTCTTATCTTACCGGAGAGAGGGCCTGGCATTTTTCTGTCTTGGTCTTACATCTTGAGTCTCCTCCTCCACTACTTCCATAATCCTTCTTGTCTCCTAGTCCTGCCTATCTTGCTTTTCTATTGGCCAACAGGACTTTATTCATTAACCAATATGAGAAACATATTTACAGAATGACATCTCCCATCATCTCTTCTTTTGTGTCTAAAATAAAAAGAAGGGCATTAACTTTTATGTAGTAAAATGTATAACAAAACAGTTATTAAGCAAGAACTATAATTACAATATTTAGTTCAATAAAATTCAGCAAGACTTAAAGGAAATATTTTATCTATGTTTTCTTTGTGAGTCTAAAGTACTATATGTAACATCTTTTATCCTAACTAAGGAAAACTATAATCATGTCTATCTGTTTGCAACTCCATCAAAGACCACAGAAGGATAATATATAAACTCTACAAATGACAGAGGCAACTCACTGCCTGGTCAGTCACCCGAAGTTCTTTTGTAATGTTCGATCTTCAGTCTATAGGCCATAGGGTGTCTGGCAGACTCCTCAGCAAAGCAGAAAACTTTAAACTGTCCACCTGTATTGGCAGTTTGCCAGTCATTTTTATCTGTGTCCTGCAGAATGTCTGGCAGACTCTTTCATGAAGCAGGAACCTGTAGCACTGTACATCTTTTTTCAACAGTCATTTTTCTGTCCAGTTTATATAGCATAAAGTCAAACAATCCAGACAAGAGCAGGATCTTGCCCAAATGGCTAGTCTTGATATATTGAAAGCAATCTCTATAATGCATTTCTTTAATGTCCATCTTCCTTTTTGACACAGGTGGGGTTGCCATGAGCAGTTGAGCCTCACTGTTAAGAAAACCCTAAATCATTTTAAATGCCATATTCTGTAGGTCTTTGAAAGGTTTGAAGAATATTTATCCATCTCAAATATATCTCTGTATATCTTGAAAACCTAATTTAACTTTAAGTTTTGACTATCATTGGTATAATATGTACTAAATTATATATTACAATTTTAAATGAGCTATAAAAACACAATACCTAAACAAGGGGAGAAATATACATATCACAAATTTACCCTTAAATTGTATCGATAAATGAAAATCCATTCCAAAACAAGGTACTCATATCTATACTATAATTCCCTTTGTACCTTTAAAGTTATTGGTTGTGGTCATTTATAACCAACCCTATTTAAATGAAAACAAATATTTATACACAATATTTGTGAATTTGGGCATTGGTCTTTTTAAACTGTTTTTGGTGGGAAGGGGGCTCTGTCATAGGGATCCTAAGAAAATGCAGAAATCCTGGATGTAGGCTGTAAGCTGCCTTGTCCCAACTGTTTTGAATGTTGGATCACCTGGGATACTGTTTCAAGGGGTTTTGCTTGATCAAACCATGTTAGTGTACAAGGAATCCATAGCTTTTCATTTTCTTTAGAAACAAAAATAGAAATCCTTTTCCCCAGTAACCTGTCCTTAGACTTAAATTTTGAAGTCAAATGTTTTTAAAATATAAAATGGATTAACTTAGCAGCATTTGTTTTAATAGTTGTTGCTATTTTCTCAGTAATCAATTTAAAGACAAAAGTATATAGTATTTGGACTCTTATTGTGGGTTTGTTTTATCTTTACGTGGAATTTTTATTGTTTTTATTTATTTGTTTATTTATATTTTTAGAACAGGATTTCTTTGTGTAACTTTCATCTGTCTGGGAATTAACTCTGTATACCAGGTTAACTATACTATGAAATCAGAGAGATTCAGCTTTCTTCTGTTTCCCGAGTACTGGAATTAAAGGTATGTGCCATCCCAGATACTCTCTTTTTGTTATTTTTTTACATCATTTTATTCTGTTTCTTTTCTCTTCCAAGCCTACATATATTTTAAAACACACTGTAAACCTTTAGATGTATTTTATTTTTAAAGCTGAGTCCATCTTTACTGTATATCTTTATATTTTTGTGGCCATGAGTCTTTTATCTGGTAATTAAAGTTGGTCAAATGAAAGCCACAGCTGTTTTAGCCATTGTCTAAGATGGTGAAGGGTAGCTTTCCTGAGAGAACTGAAAGCTGTGTTCACTGCCTTGGTCTATGCTGCCATGTAGCAGCATGTTGCTGGCTTGGAGATGTCATTGCCATTGCCACCTCTCACTCTCTTACACACCATTAAGTTGTTAGTAGAGATCTTTAAAAGACTTGAGACTTTTTGCCACTTTTCCTGGGTTAGGAATCCACCCTTAAGGGAGCCGCACTAATCTCTGCTTGTCTCTAGCAAAACAGAGTCCAACCAAGAAAGATGCTGCTATCAAGAAGTCTTGCTTGTCTTTGGTCTTTTTTTTCTAAAACCCCTTTTTAAGGTTTTATTAAATTTTATGTGGAAGTTCTTATTAGAAACGTTGAAGGTGCTGTGTTGTTAAGAGTATGTTTTTTTCCCTGCCAGTCTTGTCCCACAGCTACGACAGCCCCAAATAACACACAGAGACATTGTAGAGTATATATATATGTGTATATATATATATAAATATATATATAAACATATATATATACATATATATATACATACATATATATATATATATATATATATATATATGCACTGTTGGCCAGTTACTAGTATTTCTTATTGGCTAGATCCATCTTAAATATTAACCCATTTCTATTAATCTAAGTATCTTCACGTGGTCTTACCATACAAGCAAGAGAGAGAGAGGCCAGCATTCTGCTCTCCCTGTCCTACATCTTGAATCTCCTACCTACTACTTCCTCTCTCCTCCTTGTCTCCTAGTTCCACCTATCTTAATTTCCTGTTGGCCAATAGTGATTTATTCATTAACCAATATGAGAAACATATTTACAGAATGACATCTCCCATCACTATACAATTCACAGAAGCACAAAGAGTAGATATAAAGTCAATAATGTGTTTAGAGGGAACAGATAGATATCTTTAAGAAAGGGAAATGGAATATATATGGATGGAAGGTAATGCTAGAATGGGAGAATCAAGTGGGGAGGAGAGGGTAAACTGGATTATTAGAGGGATACTGATAGAGACAGCTCAAATAAAAAGGCATTTGAGAATTAATATGGAAACCCAGCAAAGAACAAACTTCTTAATATATAAACATATGAAGGCAATCTATATGAAATTACCAAACAATGTAGGAGACTGAGCCTCAACTGGCCATCTCTTAACACAAAAGCTTCCAGTACTGAGATGAGGTTACATCTTGTGGAGTATTTGGCCAAAGGGTATCCCCAAACAATCCAAGCTGTTGCCAATACTATAGTTTGCTCTCTATAAACTGTTATCAAGGCCCAATTGCTGAATATACCTACATAACTCATTGAATGTGGTGATATCAAGCTGTTGCCTTCATAACTCTTCACTCCCATGGTCCAGAGAAACATAAACACCATGCCAGTGAGTCACCCTTTTTGATCATGAAAATGTGTTGTGTACAAATCTTGTGGGTGTAACTAACCAATATTTGATTTGATTTAAGGCCCACTCAACAATATGGCCTGATACTGCTTGAGTTACCAAAAAACTGAGATTGGTAGCCTAGGGACAGAGGGTAAAACCAAATTTTTCAGATCTAAAAAAAAAGAAAGAAAGAAACATATTTTTAATGATATTCTGCTATATGCATACTTTTTAGTGCATTGTTCAGCCATCATCAGAGAAACTTCCCTCTGCAGTAGATGGCAACAAATGTACAAACTCACAGAAAGACATGCTAAAAGAGAGAGAGAGAGACCTTGGGTCACAGAGCCCCAGTGGCATGTCTCCATCAAATACCCTTCTTCGGAAGTTAGGGAACCCATGAAAAAGAAAGTTTAGAGAGTTTAAAAGCCAGAGGGGATAAAGCACAGCAAAAGGAAAGCCTTCAGAAGTAATATGAGTTGAGGCAGCATGCACAGGGCCTTCAGAGATCAGCACCAGGGCCTCTGCACTTAGAGTATAGCTTCCAGATCACTGTTTTTACGAAACTCCTGAATGCATAATTGAGTAGATCTTTGATTGTTATAATTTTTTTTACTCTTTGTCTTGTCCAACTTTGATATATTTGTGTATTTTATTTTATTATATTTTATTTTGTATTATTTGAAGAAAAGAAAGGAGGAAAGCAAGAAAGGAAGGAAAGGAGGAAAGGAGGGAGAAAGGAAGGATGGAAGGAAGGAAGACCTAGCCACTATGGTAAAGGATAACACAAGAACTTTCATTTATGCCTCTTCAGAGAAAGAAAAATAAGTTTGCTCCAATAGAGTGAAAGTGGAAAGGTATATCCACCACTCCAGGATGGGTTTCATGTTCATGAATAGTTGGTCAGTAATTAATAAACTCCACATTTTGTATGTGTGTGTCTTTGATTTGCTTATATTTTGTGTTTGTTTTTGTTTTTTCCTTGTTTGATTTTTGGTTTTGGGTAGTGATTTATCTCGTTTTCTTGTTTGGGAAGGTTTGTTGTATTGGGTTTTGTTTGTTTTGAGAAAGAACTTAAAATTGTGAGAATTGGGAATGGGACATTAGAAGATCTGGAAGGCTTGGGTGAGGGAAGGGATATGATCAAACTATATTTAAATTTAAAAGTATAATATAAAATATACAATAATAATTTGACAACAAAAATTTAACTTCAGGGTAATAATAAAATTTAGAATATTTTTCTTCACACTTAACAAAACATCAGCATCACCTAAGATCCTTTTTCCTACAATATCTAAGGCTAATTCTTCCCTGAATCCAATTAGACTGGGAACCTTAGGAAATATGACAGAGTTATGTAAGTTAATAGTGAAAAAGAGGAAAAATATTTAATAATGAATATATTATTTAAATATTAGGAAGCATCAGTTACCAAATTTCATTATGGATATTTTCTTTAGTGAAATTGAAATTTTAGATATAATATGATCATGTTGTAGATATGAGGGTCAAAGCATTACTTCCTAGAATTATTCTCAAATTAAATACAACTATTTTGTATGAAGATAAGTCCTTAACAAGTTTTAAAAGTATTTCTTGATTCTTATACCTACCATAAATGTTATTAATTTAATAGTGTATTCACACAGCTCCCATCAGCATTTCTAAACATAAAGTCTAGAGACACAATTTCTAAAGAGTAGGGTAAACTAACACTTTTTTTAGACCTCTTTTTTCATACTAGTTGCTCTAAGATAAAGTAAGGAAGCAAGAAAGAACATAAACCTTAGATTATCAAGAATGAGTTCACTTTTTAAAAGAGATGTTAATGGTCCTAGATAACTTAAAATATCTGACAAATTATTATTTACAATATAAGAAATCTAATGTTTTAGGAGCCCTCTTACATTTGCAAATCAGAACACCATTGTGGAAGTAAGAACATGTTGCTTCTATTTCTAATTTGGTGCAGTAGGTTCACAGATGTGTGCACTCTTATATAGAATTATTAACTGAACATTCCTGATCCAGCATTCTTTATCCCAGGTCAATGATCTACTGCCATGAATACACAAAGTGGCAATTACAATATCATAGTTGACAGCAGTACTTTATTATGATCATGAGTTTAAAGAACAGTGGTTACTCTGTGTAGCTGTTATTGTCTCACCCAGTCTGACAGTCAGCTGGCACTAGTTGATAGATGGATGGGGTAAGTCATGTATATGAGAGGGTACCTCAACTGGGGATTTTCTTGACAATTATGATCTATCGACATGCCTATGGAGCATTTTCTTGATGTCTGATTGTCTGATTAATGTATATGGTCCTAGTTTATTGTGAGTGGTGCCACTCCTAGGTAGGTGGTTTCAGATTGTTTATAAGTTTCCTAAACAAGGAAGCAAACTAGTAAGCAGTATTCCTCTAAGATTCTTGCCTCTGATTCTTCTTATGTCCCTGCCCTGGCTTCCCTCCATGATCTGAAATCATAAACCTAATAAAAGGTTTTCTCCTTTAAGTAATTTGGTTCGTTTGTGCTGAATAGTTTTTTGATACCATGATATAAGTGGAAGTCATTGGCGAGGGAAGCTGTAGGCAAGACTGTAAGGCATCTTCTTAGTGATTGTTGTTGGAGGAGCCAGCCCATTATGGTGCAGTCACTTTTGGGATGATGGTTTTGGGTTCTATAAAAAAAAATCAGGCTGAGAAAGCCATGAGAAACAAGACAGTAAGAAGTACACTTACATGGCCTCAGCACCAACTCCAACACCCTTGCCCTGCTTGAATTTCAGTCCCAATTACTCATGAGCAGTCAACTACTCATGGACAGTAGTGATGTTGAAGTATAAGCCAAGCAAATTCTTTCTTCTCCAATTTGCTTTTTATCATGGTGTATCATCAAAGAAACAGTAGCAATATATGACAGTGTTTTCTCATAGCACCAAATAAGACTAGAACAAATCTGTGGTGGTTTGAATAAAAATGACTCATGTATTTGAAGGCTAAGTCATCAGGGAATGGCAGTACTTAAGAGAAAATAGAAGTATGGCTTTTTTTTTTTTTGAGTAGGTATTGCCTTATTGAAGGAAATATGTCACCAAATGTAGGTTTTGATGTTTTAAAAGCTCAAGCCAGGCCCAGTGGCTCTCTCTCTCTCTCTTCCTGCTGTCTGTGGATTCAAATGTAGAACTCTCATCATGTCTTCCTTTATGCTGCTACACTGCTTCCATGATGATAATGGACCAAACCTCTGAAACTGTAAGTAAGCCTCAATTAAATGTTTTATTTATAAGAGTTGTCATGGTTATGGGGCCTCTTCACAATAATAGAATATTAAGCAAGATAAAATCATAAACAAAAGTAATAGGCAAAAAAACAGGCAAAAAGCAATAATGTGTATTTGGTACGAAGAAATAGCAATGTTAAAAATCAGTATTTTTAAAATGTTAATATCCTGAGTACCTCAATTTAAAATTTGAAGATTAGTTAAGAGACTATATTAACAAACCTAACTCTATATTTTCCACAGAATTAAAATGTATTACAAACTTCAAAAACAATTTTAAGTCGAATTAAAAATGTTAAAGTGGTCCATAATCCTACAAATTTAGTTTTGAACCTCTAGTCATATACCAAGTAAAGTTAACTCTAAGTAAGACCGTTTTTCACAGAAAAGGAGGAAATTCAGCAGAGATAGTGAATATCACTAGTTTGAGATTATTTTCAAAACTATGAACTTCTTTGAAATTAGTATTCAAGTAAAAATAACAAAGCCACAAGAAAAATAAAATAAAGATCAGCCTGAAAGTTTTTGATGAAAATGGGAAAAGGATAGTGATTTATCTGTTGGTCTAGCACACATTTTTCATTTTAGGCCTAGCTTTAGCTTAAAATACTGCACTTAAGGATAAAGAAGAAAGTATAATGGGACTTTTCTTTACAAGTCTGAGAGAATAGGGCAATGGGGCTGAACATCAGCTGTCAGAATGCATCTCCAGAATCAAATGCATCACCAGAAACAAATGAATTGGTAGTGATGGTTCCTTGTACCTGTAATTCCAGCACGAGTGCTCATGGTAAGGAGAGGGGATATATGCTGGGGGTGGGGGGGCAGAGGGAGATGAGTTCAATGGCATCCTTGCCTACAGAGTTTAAACCCAGACTGAGCTACATAAGAACCCATGTCAGGAGATTTTTATCCTTTTCCTCTTATCCAGGGGGATGTGTATCTCTCTCTTCAGGTTCTCTTTCTTATCTTTTAGGGTTCTCTGTCAGTGTGGATTGTAGACTGATAATCATTTGTTCTATGTCTAATATCAATATATGATTGAGTAAACACCATGGTTTTCTTTCTGTGACTGGGTTACCTCACTCAGGATGGTTTCTTCTAGTTTTATCCATGGGCCTGCGAATTTCAAGATTCCATTTTTTTTTTCTGCTGAGCAATCCTCCATTGTGTTAATGTACCACATTTTCTCTATCCAGTAGTCAGTTGAGGGGCTTAGAGGTTGCTTCCAGGTTCTTACTATTACAAATAATGATACTATGAACATAGTTGAACAGATGTTCTTGTTGTGTGAATGTGCATCTTTTGGGTATATGTCTAAGAGTGGAATTGCTGGATCTTGTGGTGGACTGATTCCCATTTTCCTGAGGAACCACCATACTGATTTCCAAAATGGCTGTACAAGTTTGCACTCCCACCAGCAGTGGAGGAGTATTTACCTATCTCCACATTCTTTCCACCATAAAATGTCATTGATGCTTTTGATTTTAGCTGTTCTAACAGGAGCAAGATTGATGACTACCTTATATTCCATCATAGAGCCTTCATCTAGTAGCTGATGTAAGCAGAAGCAGATACCCAGAGCTAATCACTGAGTCAAATTCCTAGAATCCAGTTGCAGAGGGAGAAGTAATGAGCAAAAGGGTCAAGACTGGGCTACGAAAACCCACAAAAATCGCTGACATGAATTAAGGGGAGCCCGTGGACCCCAGACTGATAGCTGAGAAATGAATATAGTACCGTCCCAAGCCCCCTGTATGTGGATGTCAGTTAGCAGGTATGGGAGGTCTATGGGACCTCTTGTAATGGGTCAGTATTTATTGATAGTGTACAAATGGAGTTTGGGAGCCCATTCCCCATAGAGGAATACTCTTTCAGCCTAGACACATAGGGAAAACCTGGGGCCCTGACCCAAATGATGTGACAGAATTTGAGGAGCAGAAAAGGGATGGGATGAGGGGTAGTTAGGGACAATGGAAGGATGGGAGAGAGAGGGAACTGGGATTGACATGTAAAACAAGATTGTTTCTAATTTAGATTTAAGAAAAGAGAAAGAGAAAGAGAGAACCTGTCTAATAAAAAAGATGTCACAGAATAACTCAGAACTTTCCTTTATGTTGAAATATAAAAGTTGATTATTTATTTTTTGTGTCAATTTTTGTACATTGGAATTCTATTATTTCACTTATTTATGGGCCACAGTGTAATAATTTGGTATATTTATACAATGTAGTATGGTCACCATATCAGAAAAAGGACAATTTTATCTCCTGGAACAGGGATTGTTTAAAATGCTTTATTTTAGTTTTGTATATAACATCTAACAATCTACCATTTACTCAGCATTCCTGACATTTATCAAACCTCCTTTTGTTTATTCTACACCATCTTTCTAGCATCTAATGATATCTATTCCATTCTGACACATTATCTATCATTGTAATCAAGAATAGGCCACTTAACATAATAATCTCAAGGTCTGTGTTACCACAACTGCAGGATTTGAAAATGGGTAATAAAATGTGCTACATTTATACAATGGAATATTATTCAGCTGTTAAAATGAAATATGAAATGTGAAGGTAAATGGGTAGAGCTAGAGAAAGTTGTCCTGAACTAAGAAACCCATTTCCCTAAACACAAATACTATATGTATTCATTGATATGCACATGTTAATTTTTAAGCATTCAATAGGTGTGTAACTATCCATACCACCACAGAAGTCAGGTATAGAGTAAGGTAATGGGGAAGGGAAAGATCTCCCAATGAAGGGAAATAAAATATTTGTCTAGCAAAATAATAGGGTGGGGATGGAGAACTAGAGTGGGAGAATTAAATTGGCACTTGGGATAGATGAGGGAAAAGGAGGGAATATGAAAGGGACACCTAACAATAAGGCCATTTGAGGAATCATATAGAAACATACTAATGTAGAAAAAGTTTAAATATATATATATATGCATACATATATTTAAATATATTTATGAAAGAAATCTAAAAGGAGTTACCAAATAGCAAGTATAAAATGGCATAACCAGATATCTTTACCATCATGAGAAAAGTCCAATACTGTGAATGCCTTATATCTAGTTGAATCATTGGCTAAAGGAGTCCCATGAACCCCCCCAAACAACTCAAGTTATCTTCATAAATTGATCATTATTCTCTATTTTGATGAGAGTAATTAGATATCTTATTGAACATTGACAGATTGAGTTGGTGCTTAAAATGTGCCTTTATCTTCGTGGCACTGGAAGATAATCTGCACACTACCAGAAGAGAAATGTATACACCAACCCAGCTACAAACATTTTATTATACAACAGTGACTTGCCTGCACAATATACTGCTGTAGTAGTGTCACAAATGTCATAGGAGTTAACAAACATTCTCTGATTGGATTAAAGGGACACTCCATGTGATGGAACCCACACCTGGCACTGCTCAGTTTATCAACCATTGTATTTGTCTGTTTGTTCTCCCATAGTGAGTTTCACCATAATTTGTTATTATATAACTACATTAAAACCCTAATCTTGTTGAATTCACAAAACTATTTAAAACTTGGTCTATATTGGGTCTGCCTCTTTCTTAGAAAGCTGTCTTGACATGTAGCAACACCTTTAATCACTCATTCATCATAACTTGTTTTTATCAATATTTAGTACTCTCTTTACAGTTAATCTCTAACTTAGCACTTGTTTTACTTACCTACTACATCTTATCTTCCTGTATTTAACTCCTTGGTAAATATTTCATGTCTTTTATGGTATTAAAAATACTCCAAATAAATTAATTAGATTGCCTTTGTGGAATTTTGTATCTATAATAGCAATTTAGTTTCCTCATATTAAATTATTCACTATCCATGACACTTTTTGGAGCAGAATATAAGGCTACTTACAATTTTTTATTGCAGGTGCTAATAGGTATATAAAGGCAGCATGCACTTTTATATTATTTTAAAATGAGTATGCCTGAATTATTTGAAGCAGATAAAACTTTGAAACTATGCATACCTTCAATTACAACTTTGCTGAACTTACTTTCTTTCCTATCCATAAAACTCAGGAAAGAATCCAAAAGTGAAGTAATAATAAAAATTGTATATAGACTTTGGTTAGCAAACTTTTTAATCACATTTTTAATATTTGTTGAAAGATTTTGAAAAATATGTCAACCATTATCTATACCATGGTGTTACTTAGATTTATACTAATATGTCCTGGATAAAAGTCTGAAATGTAAATTGTATTTATAAACTTATTTGTGTCTGAATACCTTTAATTGCTCTAAGATAAGTGTGAGATATTTAGTTCACACTTACTCTTCATTGAAAATCTGTATAATTTATTAACATCATTCTGTAGCATCTAATGTTATTTGATGTTTAAACATTTAATGCTGAGCATGACTCAGGTCATTTGAAGACATACACTTTTCTCCTGGGTTAGCTTCGTTTAACATCTGTCAAAAACACTGAGGCTTGGAAATCAAATGCAGATGCCAGTGTTTAATAGCACTTTAAAAATAAGAGTGATTTTTTAAAGCATAAATTTGTTTAATTAGGCCTGTGAATGTCTAGTGGCAAAACCACTGAACTTTTGATCCTTCTGTTGATGGCTATCTTAAAGTAACTCAAAAAAAAATTGGCCACATAATTATTTGGCTGTATTCCAGTGCATGCATTTTCAAAAACTAGAATATTGACTTTTATTTCCAGTCCTCTGGGTGGTAATAGTATTTGTAGCAGTTGAGAAACATGCTATATTTCTATCAGTCATTACTTTCCTGTCATTTTTGTTATTTAAACTCTAGTAAGGAAAGTGACTATGGCTATTCTTTTTGCCACTGCAAAAATATGTGTATTATTCCCTGCCTCCCCTACATAGTTCTTTTTCAGCTTTCCTATTTTCTTTTCTTTTTATCATGCTACCCATGCCAGAAAAGCAGACATAAAAATGAAAAGCAGTGGGTGCATGCAGAGTGTACCCTCAGCACTCAAGCTGCCTTCCACGTGTCTCTTGCTAGTGAATTTTATGCACAAAACAACTCAGTCTGTGGCACATCTGTCCTCAGATTTGCCCAGACCCTCATGCTTATTTCCTATGTAGCTGCAGTTCACCAAGTCTTTTGTGCAGGTTCAGCACAAAAGTGGACTGATACCTCAAGCCAGAAATAATTTTTTGAATTACTCTGCTATCTGCTGATAAAGGAATTCTCAGGCTTTTAACCTTACATTATTTATGTACTACACAGACGATGGAGGAAATGAGCTGCCATATTATTAAGGATGAGATAATAAATTCTTTAGCTTTAAAGTAACAAAATAAAACGTTTTTGACCTTTCACTAATAACCTCTTACCAAAAAGGTTAATAACTGCCAGAGCAAAGGAAAGCTAAAAGTCTGTTACTGAATAAAACTTAATTTTGAAAAAATTTAATTTTGCATTTTGTCAACAAAAAATTGCTAAGAAATGATTGTTAAGGTATTACTATAACGCTTAACCATGTATTAAATATTGATTAAAATTATGATTTAGACCCAATAGACTCAACTCAAATATTTATAAATTTAAGCCAAGACTACCAGTCATACTATGTTTTTATTACAGGTCCATTATATGCTGATTATAAAATTTTACACTAATACTAAATATTACAGTAGTGTAGCAGAAGATACTAGGAAATAAACAATAAAACTAGAGCTAAAATAATTCCAACAAATTAAAAGCCCTTTAACTCTAGAGTAAGAACAGTTGAAACATTAATTTTAGATATTAAGAAACAAACACATTATTACAAATAATGCTGACATAAACATAGTTGAACAGATGTCCTTTTATGAATGTGCAACTTTTGGGTATATGCCAAAGAGTGGAATTGCTGGATCTTATGGTAGACTGATTCTCATTTTCCTGAAGAACCTCCATATTGACTTCCAATGTGGCTGTATGAGTTTGCACTTCCACCAGGAGTGGGGGAGTATACCCCTTTCTCCACATTCTCTCCAGCATAAACTGTCTTTGGTGTTTTTGATTTTAGCCATTCTGACAGGAGTAAGATGTTATCTCAGTTGTTTTGATTTGCATTTCCCTGATGGCTGAGGATCTTGAGCACTTTCCTAAGTGTCTTTCAACCATTTTTGATTCCTCTATTGAGAATTCTCTATTTAGTTCTTACTCCACTTTTTAATTGGATTATTTGGTGTTTTTACAATTCACTCTTGTATGGATTATGGACATAGAGCAAAGGATTACCAGTCTACAATCCACACCACCAGAAAAACTAGGAAACAAGAACATTAAGAGAGACATACATGTCCCCTGGAAAAGGGGAAAGGGACAAGATCCCAAGCTAATTGGGTGCATGGGGGAAGGGGAGAAGGAGTTAGGGAGGAAGAGGAAGAGAGAAGTGAGAGAGAAGGAGGAGGAAAATATTGAGTCAGGGAAAGAATATAAGATAGCAAGAAAAGAGATACCATAATACAGGGAGCCATTATAGGTTTTAAAAGAAATCTGACACTGAAGAAATGCCAGAGATCTACAATAATGACCCCAAATAACAATATAAGCAATAGTGGATATTCTTAAATGTCCTTCCCTGATAAAGAGATTGGTGACTGCCTTATATGCTATCCTAGAACCTTCATCTAGAAGCTAATGGAAGCAGAAGCAGATACCCACAGCCAAACAATGAGCAGAACTCATGGAATCCAGTTGCAGACAGGGAAAAGTGATGAGCAAAGGGTTCAAGACCAGGCTGAGAAACCCAGATTAACTGCTGACCTTAACAAGAGGGAGCTCTTGAATTCCAGTCTCATAACTGGGAAAACAGCATAGGACCTTCCCAGACCCACTAAATGTGGATTTTAGTTAGGAGGCCTGGGAAGCCTATAGGGCCTCTGGTAGTGGATCAGTATTTATCCCTAGTATATAAGTGGAGTTTGGGAGCTCATTCCTCAGCCTAGACACATGGAGGAGGGCCTAGGCCCTGCTCCAAATGATATGACAGACTTTGAAGACTCTTCATGGAAGGCCTCACCCTTCCTGAGAAGCAGAAAGGGGATGGGATGGGGTTTGCTGGGGGGGTTATAGAGAAGGACACGAGGGTGTGGGAACTGGGATTGGCATTTAAAAAGCATGTTTCAAATTTAAACAAAAAAAAAAAGTATAAAAAACAATACTCAGCCAGGTATGGAGATTAAAAGAAAAGCTATAATCCTAGGACTGAATAAATGAAGGCAGCAGATCAAAAGTTCAAAGTCATTCTTACATAAATCCTAATTTAAGGCTAGACTGGGATACATGATACACTCCCTTCTCCAGTCTCTAAACAGCAACAACAAAAAGAAACAGTCATCTTTAATTATATTTTCCTAATGGAAACACTCTCTATCACTTATACACTTGTCATAAACGTCACTTTGTATCCTTACATATGAGTTAAAATTGCTTTTAAGTTTCAAAGAACCAATAAACTTTTGGATTGTTGATGACTTAGATGACTATGCGTTAACATGTACATATATAGATAACTTCACACATTATTTCATATAGTAAACTATATCACAGGAGTTCCTCTCCATTCTAGAAAGAAGAGAAAGTTCTAGTTTTACCTTGAGGGCCATATCAAAATGTTCATTTATTAGACTCATTTATAGTATTTGAGGTGGGTCATGTTCATGGCATGACATGTATGTAAAGGTCAGAATTCATTTTTTAAGATTCAGTTCTTTTCTTATATCACATAGGTTCAGTAGAATCAAGTTCAGTTCATTGACTTTGGGAAGTGAATCCCTTAATTTATTGAGTAATCTTATCAGCCTAAGGTACTTTTTTGACTCTAGAAGATACATAGTTGTTTTATTCTGTCTACATTTATATACTTTCATTTGTAGCCATTATTCTGATATTTTTTCACAACCAACCAACTTGTTTTTGCTTGTAACACACACACACACACACACACACACACACACACACACAATTACATATACAATAAAATTAAAGACTCTATCAACAGGGATATTGACAACAAAACAATATTTACTTATCAGAAATACACAAAAGTTACCAGGAACACAAAACTGAATTTTGAGTATGGATGAGGAATAGAGTGGGCAATATCATTGGAATTTAATTAAAAGTAAGGAACATCAGATGAATTATTTAGTGTTAGAAGGCAATTGTATTCTGGCTTTCAAATATAGAATGAATCCATGTTTTAGAATTATTCAGGAACATATATTCTATGGTCAAGCTATTTTAGCAACAATCCAGTAACAGAAATATTCTCAATATATGGTAGGTTGGCTTTCTGCAACTCTATTCTACAGCACAGCAAGATCTTTGTAAATATAGCCTTGATACTGATGCCCACATTGAAAGGGAAGAATACATTCAGACCCTAATAATTAACACTGTTACCAACCTATGGTTTGAATGTGAAATGTCCCCTAAAAGTCTCCATTATTGTGTGTAATATGCATGATGCAGCAGTGTTTAGAGGTAGTATGTTAAGAGAGGTAGTATGGGACACAGGGGCCTTGACTCCATCAACTGGTTGATTAATTGAGGGGTTCATAATGCAATAGGCAGTGATAGAAGCTTAAAATGTGGATTCTAGTTGAAGACAGTGAGTCTTTGACAATGAACATTTACAGACTATATACTGTCCTTAGCTCTTTCTTCTTTCTGTTTTGCTTGCTGGAATCAATGTCACTACTTATTATAGAATCATGTTGTGAGAGCCATTCCACACTGCATGTGGCCAGTTCTCCTCTGACCTCAAAAAAATATGCACTTAGTGTTGCCTTGAAGTCACATTTTTCTCCTCTAAATGTAGAACTTAATTAACGTTCATAAGACATAAGCAAGCCTGCAGTTTCCATATTCCAAATGCAATTTAACTATTCATAATCACTGTAAGATAGTAAGTTAATTTAATTTATATGGAAAACTGATTGCTGGGGATGCTAGCCCTGTGATTGGGGTAATGTTCATTTTTGTTACATAGAGCACATATGTATGACTACAGAGCTGATAAAACTTCAGGTCACTGTATTCAGACAGCAGGACCATGGTGTTAACTATGGGACCAGCATCTTATATCTGGGGACAATAATTCAATTGATCAATTGCTTGAACTACTATTAAGTTTGAATCACCATTGAAAAAACAAAGGCCAACACCAATTCTCACATCTCATTCAGAAGAGATTAAAAATGTATTATAAATGCAATTTAAAATTGAATTTATAGGCATTGATTTTCACTTTAAGGCTTTGTATTATTGAACTACCAAAGCTATATGCACAAAATGCAATTTCTTAATCTAAGAATTCAAGGACAATTTCCCACAGAAGCCTCAGTATGAATACAAATGATATAATACCTAACTACATAGACACCATTTTAAGATAAAATTAACTTTGGCATAGTTGGTGTACATATTATTTCAAACTGAATAAGCTTATTATACCTTTAAGGCACAATTTTAAATTTTTATATAAATTTATTCCTACCAAGATATTATAAAATTAAAACTTTAAAAAGTCATGGTTTGACCCTAATTTCCAATGGCATTATATCAGAAGAATCTTTATACAGACAAATCTAAATAAAACATAAAATTTTGGGTTTTAATATGACAGGACTGATGATTCTATAAGAGTCAAAAACGCCTCATGCCTACCCCATCCCCCTTCCTTTCCCTGATGAGTAGTATTATTTTATGATTTATTATATTTATTTATTCTGTGGAACATTTGTTTAATGATGTGTTGCATTTATTATATGGCATTTGTTTAACCCCGTGAAGCTGTTGATGTGCAGCATTCTTTTATATTGCACTTGTTTAATTCTGTGAAGCTGTGTTTCTTTGCCTTTCTGAAACACTTGATTGTCTAATAAAGAGCTGAAGAGACAAAAAGACAGGAGAAAGGCTAGGTGGGGCTGGCAGGAAGAGATAATGAATAAAGGAGGAAAGGAGAGAAAATAGATCAAGGGAATAGAGAAGGAAAAGAGGAAGATATTAGTGGCTGGCCCCAGAAACAGAGCAGCCATGGAGTAGGGGTGAAAGTAAGACAGACAGATGTAAGAAAAGAAAAAAGCCCATAGGTAAAAGGTAGACAAGATAATTTAAGTTAGGAAAAGCTGCCTGCAAATAAGCCACGCTAAGTCTGGGCATTCATAAGTAATAATAAGCCTCTCTCTCTCTCTCTCTCTCTCTCTCTCTCTCTCTCTCTCTCTCTCTCTCTCTCTCTCTCTCATGTGTTTGTGTGTGAGTCTGTGTGTGAGTGTGTGTGTGTGTGTGTGTGTGTGTGTGTGTGTGTTTATTTGGTAGCTGGGAGGCAAGTCCCCCCAAAAGAGAAATGAAAATAGACAAACAACTCATATACCTTTTCCATTCTCTTATCTTCTCTTCCTTCTCCTCCCCTTTCTTTTTTGTTCTTCAATTACTAATGTGTTTCCTTTACCTTCCCTACTCTTCATTATTCTCCCCTTCCCCTCCCTGTCTCTTCATTTCTCTTCCCTTCATCTCCACTTTCTTTTCTCTTCCTCTCCCTTGTCTTCCCCTTACCTCCATAATTCTCCCCCCTCCCTTGTGCTTTACTCAATGTCTGCTCACTTTCTCCCACCCTCCTCCAATTTTCTCCATGTAATTTTCTCTCTTCATACATAGGTGAACAAAGGACACATGAAAATACAATTTTGAAAGTGGCCTAACAATAAGCCAGTAAGAAATCTGTCTAAAAGTCATCACTGATAGTGCCTCGATCCTAGATGCTCAGCCTCTAAAGCCAATGAAAATAAAAGATGTGTTCTCTACCATACCCTCTGTGGTGTGTGTGGAAGCATGAAAAGACAGGCAAAGAACATGCAGGTTATTTTCCTTACCTTAAATATCATAAAAATTCTAAAGGTTTAAGAAAATATATTTTCATTAACATAAAATACACAAATCTTATTGATGACATTGCTTTTTCTCAATCACATGTCATAACTGCTGTGTATACCTATAGCTATGACCAACGTATTCATCCCAGAAACCTGGCATGTAGAAAACCCCATCACAGGCATTCTATATCTTATGATAGATGAACAAAAATTGTGAGAAACTACCAGTTTCTTTAAGTTTCAATTTTGAAATTACACACTCTACTTTTCTAAATGTCACTGTCAAAGTAACCAATAAGATTATTCTTCATATTTAGTGGCTGGGTGGGGAGGGAGCATAGTTCTTTCACTGGGGAATACAGCAACCTTCAACTAACATGCCAAAGAAGCAAATGACATCAAAAACTAAAGTCAAATCAAGCTTCCTATATGCTCACATACAAGAGATTATTAAATACATGTAGGAATATTATAATGTTATAAAAGAATGAAGTGTATAATCATAAAGTGATATGATGACAGAAACATGTGATAGGGATGTCCTTTTGTATATATGTTTCTTCTATTGGTTGATGAATAAAACACTGTTGGCCAATAAGGCAGGAGATAGGCAGGATGAGAAGACAAGGAAAATTCTGAGATAGGTGGGCAGGGATAGCCTGCCAAAGTCAGTTGCCATGTAGACCACAAAGTAGTAGCAGGTCTGGACCCTTCTCTGGTAAGTTAAGACCATGAGGAAATAAATAGATTGATATAAATGGGTTAATAATTAAGACAGACTATCCAACAAGAAGCTCCAGTCGTCAGGGAATGATTTTATAACTAATATAGCATCTGTGTGTTTCTTTGATGCCAAGAATAGTGGCAGAATATTGCAAGACAAAAAAACTAGCAACACATATGTGAGGGAAAATAAAAGTTCTCACCTCCCAAAAGGAATGCACATGTCATTTGTATATCAAAAGGAATCCAAGAAGATGTACACCCACCTTCTCATTTGTGTGAATGAAAACAAATAGAATAAATCTCACATTATCTGGAGGTGGATTTGGGATAGGATGGAAATAACATGGGAAGTGAGAAATAAGATGTGTACAATGGTAAATAGGAGTAAAAATTCTAGCAAATGTGAATTATTTTATCACTATGATTTCATGATCATTAAAATACTTTGGAGACCTAAAAATAAGTCTTTACTTTAAAGGAGCAATAAGTAGAGAAATGTTACATTGCATGCAAATAGTAAAATTTAAACGTCATAGAAAAAAGTAGCAAGGTAGGGGAGAGAAATATTTATAAATGAAATAACCTATTAACTTTTGCCAAAAAGTTCAATTATGAGCTTCCAATGTTAATTAAAAAAAGGAACTATATACAAGCATTGTGTTGTACTCAGAATTTTTCTTCACAAGTGTGTAGATCAATAGTTGGAAATATAATAGTGTTAAGCAAATAATTAACTATATTTGGCTCATAAAATGAACAAATATTCAAAGACAAAATATCATGGTTTAAATTCTGAGCTTAATATATATGTGAACAGACAAATGTAGGTAAGAAAGTGAATCTATTCATAGATCTTCTCTAGGTTTGTGTTTCAACAGAGCCTTCAAGGAGTAAGCTTGCTTTGATACTAAATATCATTTATTGACAAGATTGAGGGAGTCCTGAAGAAATGGATGATAATAGGATGGGGGACTGAACAAAATGGATGATGTCACCATTTCTCATGACTAGAAAGTAAGAAACATAAAACCATACTGGGAGAAAAATAGGGCTTCAAAATAGTAAAACTTCAAATAGAACTTCAAAATAGTAAAAATACATAAGTGGATGTGGCAGTGCAGGAGTAATATTTTGAGAAATAATATAAATGATTTCATGATTACCTACAATTGATAGATTAAAGCTTGAGAAACAGATTTTTCTTATGGTAATCCAAGTAATTAATCTTGATAAATAAATCAAATCCATTATCAAAGTAAGAGTTAGTGGTAAAATATCAATAAAATATACTAAAATCAGTCAAAACATTACCATGAAAAATGCAGTCTTGGTAAAGTTGGTCAGTATCTGAAGTTGATTTCACTTTTTAGTGAGAAGAATCGGAAGACATCACCTAAAACAGAAGATCAAAATCATCATTGTGCTAAAAATCATACTCCCATTGTGTGCCCTTGAAAGAATGGACTTAGGAGAGAAAAACATAGTGTCTGTGAAATTCTTGACAAAGATAAGTTTAAATCCTATCCTGAAGGAACATAAGACAGAGTTTAGTTGAGGCATGATCTACAAAGTAAAACCCCACAGTGTTAAGGTTACACAGTAAAGCAAGACAAGGAACTATGAAAAGGAATTTGATTGCATGATATAGAGGAGACATAAAATTAAATGCAAGGTGTCTGGCAGAAGAAGTGGCAACAGCACTGTACTCACTGCTTCATGATTCCAGGTGCTTCCAGACACCATATAATAATTTATGTAATCACACATTTTCCAATGCAATTATAAACAATTTACTTACCTTCACATGTTGACTTCTTGCCTAATTCATGATGTCAGCCTTGTTTCATTGTTACACTGCAAAATTGTTATCATTTAGGTCATTTAATTTATTTACTTACTTACTTATTTTCTATGGTTTTTCCAGTCAGGGGTTCTCTGTGCAACAGCCCTAGCTGTCCTGGAACTAGCTCTGAAGATCAGGCTGGCCTCAAACTCAAAGAGGTACACCTGTGTCTGCCTCCCAAGTTCTGGTATTAAAGAGTACACCACCACATACCTACTTCTTTCAAATCATTTATAAGGGATTTATTCTTTTAATTTGCCTTTCTTTAAAAAATTTTACAGTTTGCTTACATGGTGGATCACATTGATAGATTTTCATATCTTGAACCATCCCTGCAACCCAAGAATGAAGTCTACTTGGTCATGGTGGATGATTCGGTTTGCTAGTATTTTATTGAGTTTTTTTGCCTTGATGTTCATCAGGGATATCGGTCTGTAGTTTTCCTTCTTAGTTGTATCTTTGTAATGCTTGGGTACCAAGGTATTGTGGCCTCAAAGAAAGAGTTTCGTAATGTGCCTTCTGTCTCTATTGTGTGGAACAATTAGAGGAGTATTGGCATTAGCTTTTCCTTGAATTTCTGGTAGAATTCTGCACTGAAGCCATCTGGCCCTGGGCTTTTATTGGTTGGAAGGCTTTTGATGACTTTTTCGATTTCATTGGGGGTTATAGGTCTATTTAAGTTGTTTGTCTGTTCTTGGTTTAATTTTGGAAGTGATAGTTGTCCAGAAATTTGTCCATTTCCTTTGAATTTTCAAATTTTGTAGAGTACAGGTTTTCAAAGTATGACCTGAAAGTTGTCTGGATTTCCTCTGTGTCCGTTGTTATGTTTTGATTAATTTTGGTTTGAAGTCTAACTTGTTAGATATTAGGATAGCCACGCCTGCTTGCTTCTTGGATCCATTTGATTGGAAAATCTTTCCCAGCCCTTTACCCTGAGGTAATGTCTATCTTTGTAGCTTAAGTGTGTTTCTTGTATGCATCAGAAGGAAGAATTCTGTCTTCGTATCCATTCTGTTAGCCTGTGTCTTTTTATAGGAGAGTTTAGACCATTAATGTTGAGGGTGAGTAAGGACCATTGATTGTTAATGTCTGTTTGTTTTAAATTTGCTTTTGACAGTGGTATTGTGAATTTATTTGTCCTTCTTTACCCTTGGTTTCTGGTGAAGTGGGATTATCTGTTCCTTATGTCTTTGTGAGCATAGTTAACTTCCTTGGGTGGGAGTTTTCTTTCCAAAGCTTTCTGTAGGGCTGGATTTCTAGATACGTATTGTGAAAATCTGGCTTTGTCATTAAATATCTTGTTTTCTCCATCTATAGTGATTGAGAGTTTTGCTGGGTATAGTAGCCTTTGCTGGCATCCGTGGACTCTTAGTACTTGTAGAACATCTATCCAGGACCTTCTGGCCTTCTTGGTTTTCATGGAGAAGTCAGGTAATTTTGATAGGTCTGACTATTTTATGTTACCTGACCTTTTATTTTTTTCTTCGCTGCTCTTAATATTCTTTCTTTATTCTGTATGTTAGGTGTTTTGATTATTATATGTTGAGGGGTATTTTTCCTTTGGTCCAGTCTATTTGGTGTTCGGTATGCTTCTTATATTTTCATGGGCATGTCCTTCTTCAGATTGGGAAAGTTTTCCTCCATGATTTTGTTGAATATGTTTTCTTTGCCTTTGAGCTGGGCTTCTTACCTACTTCTATGCCTATTATTCTTAGGTTTGGACTTTTCACAGTGTCCCATATTTCCAGGATGTTTTGTGTTAAGGATGTGTTGGATTTACGATTATCTTTGGTGGATAAATCTATTTTCTCTAGTTTATCTTCAGCACCTGAGATTCTTTCTTCCATCTCTGAAATTCTGTTTGTTATGCTTGTGTCTGCAGTTCCTGATTGTTTGCCCAGTTTTTCTATTTCCAACATTCCTTCGGTTTGTGTTTTCTTTATTGTCTCCATTTCCATTTTCAAGTCTTGAACCTGTTTAATTGTTTTTTTCTTGGATTTCTGTACATTCTTTAAGAATTTTATACATTTCTTCCAATTCTTTGTTTTACCTTCCATTTCTTGTAGGGATTTTCTCAGATCTTCTTCAGGGCCTCTATCATTTTTATGACGATATTTTTTTAGGTCGTTCTCTTTTGATTAATTTCTTTATTTGTGTTCTGGTCTAGTTGGTGTATCTTCCCTAGATTCTGGTGCTGTTATGCTTGTCTTTCTGATGTTGTCTTTTCTTGTATTGCCGTCTTCCCTTAGCTTCTTCCAGTAGGTGTTGGTTGGGTTTCTCCCTCTCTCTATGGATTTAGGTGGGTCAGAGGTTCGATGTCTGTAGTTCTGGGTGGTCCAAGCTCTCTAGGAAGTCTTTCCATAGGCAGGGGCCCTACGATGGGAGTCAAAGTTCAGGCTCCAGCAGAGGAGAGCTGAGGCCTCTTTGGCAGAGGCTACCCCACAGGATGTTTCCTCAAAGATAGTCGGGTCTAGCTCTAGCCAAGGCCTCTAGCCAAGGTCTGGTGTTGGGGCACAAAGGCTGGGCTGATACTCAGGATGTTTCAGCACTGATAGGCATGTCTAGCTGGCACTCTTCAACTGAATAGTGCCCCTTTAGCAGAGGTCCTGCAATGGAGGTCAAGGATCCAGCCCACAGGTGCTCAGGGTGGACCCATAGAGATAGACAGATCTCTGGGAGGTGCCCAGAACTACAGTAGAGGACTGGTGGTGGGTGTTATTGACCTGGCAGGTGGAAATTACAAGTGGTCCCACGTGGATAGGCTGGCCTATTGTGCTCAGATAGGCTCCAGGAATTTCCCCAAAGGTGGCTGATATACATTTCTTAAACATCTTAAAATATTAATTCTTTATCTGAGATTCCATAAACTTCTTATTTGTTTTTATTATTTCAGTATTTTCTGAGTAAAAAATTCAGAATCTTACAGCTTACCTCCATGTTAGAAAATATTTACCATATATCTTCAAGACCCTATGTGGTATTTTGAATGAGAGTGGTACCCATATATTCATATTTTATTTCTTGATCAGTAAGGAGTGGAAGCATTTGGAAAGAATTAGGAGGTGTGGCCTTAAGATGGGATGTGTGTCATTGAGGGCAGGTTCTGTGGTTTCAAAAGCCCAAGACTGGTCCAACATTTCTCTCTTGGTGCAGCCTGTGGATATGAATATAGAAATCTCAGCTAATTCTCCTGCCTATCTGTCTGTGCGCTTTTATGCTTCCTGCCATGACAAAAATAGACTATACCTCTGGACTATACACAAGCCACAATTATATGCTTTCTTTTATGAGTTGTCATGGTCATGGTATCTCTTCATATCAATAGAACAATGACTAAGACTCTCTCTCTCTTTTTCAAGTACTTGATAAAGACAGAACCATCACACTTAAATCTTTAACAAATATGGCACAGTAGTTGCCTCTTAGCCTTGGGTCACAAAGGAAGATGGGCATCAAAGAAACTCATTATGGAGTTTACTCCCAATATGGCAAGAGTAGCCATTTGGCCAAGAAAAGCTCTTGTCTGGACTGTTTGACTTTATACTGTATAAAATGTACATACAGGACCCACAGGAAAGTGTTTGTGGAAACAAGGTTGACATTACTGTGGGGTTTCTGCTTCATGGAAGAGTCTGCCAGAATTTCTTCAGGACACAGGGAAAATTGACTGACAAACTGCCAGTACAGGTGGGCAGTTTAAACTTTCCTGTTTTGCTGAGGAGTCTACACAATGGCCTATGAGCTAAAGATGGAACATTACAGAAGAACTTTGGGTGACTGACCAGGAAGCCAATTGTCTCTGTCAATTCTAGAGTTTATATTATTCTTCTGCAATCTTTGATGGAGTTAAAGACTGATAGTCATGGTTATAGTTTTCCTTATTTATGATTAAAAATAAGTTCCATATAGGGCTTTAGGCTCACAAAGATAAGGTAGAGGATAAAATATTTTCTTTAATTCCCGATAATGTTAATGGACTGAATATTGTTAACTATAGTTTTTATTTGATAACTGTTTTGTTATGCATTTTAATATTAATGCATTTCTTTTTATTTAGACAAAAAAGAGGAGATGATGAGATATTTCATTCTGTAAATGTGTTCCTCCTGTTGGTTAATGAATAAAACACTGTTGGCCAATAGGGAAGCAAGATACATAAGACTAGGAGAGGTGAGGGATTATGGGAATCATAGAACAGGGTCTCAATGTAATCTCAGGAGAAGATGTGTGAGTCTGGCATTCTTTGTAAGATAAAGCCATGTAGAATACATATATTAGTAATTATTGGTTAATAATTTAGACAGAGATAGTCAAAAAGAAACCCTAGACATTGGTCAATGGCATTATAATTATTATAATGTCTCTGTGTGTTATTGGGGCAGCAGTGGGACCAGGCTGGTAGGAAAGTGCTCATAACAGTACAGTCTATGTTGATGGTATTTATTTAAAGTTGCTTCTCCATTTGCTATTGAACTTAAGAATAATGATGGATATATATATATATATATATATATATATATATATTCTGTCAGAAATTTAGCATAGTATATAGAAGATGGTCAGTCAATAATTAGCTGTGTAATCAATGAACAAATGAAACAAAAGTCAGTTTTGTGTCAGTAGAAAAGATCATTTTTTATCTCAACTTTATTTGTACCTTAAAAATAAGATTTTATAGGTAATAAGTATTGTATTCATAGGGATAATAGGAGTTTTCTGTATTCATATTAATGTGCTTCTCTGAAGCAATTTGATGTTTTATTAGGCAAGCATGTGTAAACATAAAATAAAAAATAAAATTAACCATTTAGTTTCCAATATTTTCACAGATGTTATTTATACTTTAATTTTGTTTTCACTGTGCCCACATAGATCAAAAATTTCACCCCCAAAGGGAGAAGATTAGCTTAAGATCACCCTTGGGCATGGCATGGTGGTGCACCCTGTATTCCTGGCACTCTGAAAACTGAAGCTGGGGGATCTTGAGCTCCAGATCAGACCTTCTTTCAGTAAAACAAACAAAAAACAGTTGAAGTACTTCTTAATTACTGTTCTAATTTCCTTCAGCAATTAAAATTAGAGACTTAGAGTTTGATTGTTTCTATTTACAGTGTGTGTGTGTGTGTGTGTGTGTGTGTGTGTGTGTGTGTGTGTACATGTATGTGTACATGCTCCAGAGTTGGCACTTCTTGAGCAGTTTGTCTTCTTAAGAGCTGAGCCATCTCTCCAGTATGTAATTAGACATTTTAAGCAACTGGGAGCAAGCACTTTTCTTGTAGTTTACAAGGCTGTAATGTAAAATGAAGGTGTTAGCAAGGCGGATATCTTCCATAACTCTGGAGGAGATCCTTTTTGTTCTCTTCACCTTTGAAGTTCTTGGATTTTGTGATTCTGTCACCACAGTCTCATCGTTTTTTGTTCCTAAGTAGCTTTCTCTTCTCCCTCTCTTTTATCTCTAGTAAGCACTTATTTTTAAAGCTTATTAAAATGTCCAATGAGAATTGCACCCCAAAATGCTTAACTTAGTTCTACTTGTGAAAGACCTTTAAGCAGATAATTTCACAGTCCTTGGGTTCAGGTATTAGATTAGCATATCTATAAGGTAGACACACTGTGAGTGTGTGTAAAAAGTGTGGATAAATTTAGAAGTTTATTTCCCAACAATGTTTTTTGGTGATCCTATCATTTTTGCCTCTCTCTGGCCATACTTTTATGTATATGTCAAGATCACACACATTTTCCAACTATACTATTTCTTGCCTTCAAAAATACTTAAGGATAAACAAATAATTCAAACCACCTAGTTTTCTTGTTAGAAAAAAAAGCTTTTAAGCCTGGAAGTAAAGATTTACATTTTATGTTATAATTCACTTTAGTATTGGTGGTAAACATTTCAATTATTTTCTTAAGGTACTAAAGTTTTCTCAAAGTATGATGAATGTACTTAGGCTGAAGACACATCTAAATGTATAAAGGAGTCTGTTACAAACTGGAAGCAAATGCCAATTTAATATGTGAAGCTGGGCATTTGGCAAAAAGGCTGTGGCAATGGATGTACTGAAGATGAAAGACTGCTCACTGGGTAGCAGTTTTAATGAACTGACCCAGTGTATAAAAAGATAATTAGAGTCATAATTATATAACAGTAATTCATACTTGAAATTACAAATGGATACCCCACAGTAAAATTCTAGAATTACTGCTTGGATCAATATCACCCTTAAATGAATTTAAATGTTCACTATTTTTGTGAGGACAAAGGACCAGACCACCTCCCTCTGTTTTCATAAAGGCAATGCTGATTGAGAGGAATGCTGTGAGGATGACTACATTTGGTTCTGTAAAAGAGTTTTCCATAGCAGCTAAAGGTGGAAATCCACTTGTTCCCTCCACCCTCCAATGACGTTATCCCTGTGGAAATAGTTTAATACCCAATGAGATATCTTTAAACTTAGGTATAATATTTTTTCAATTATTCTTGACATGATAGCACAGCACTATAATTGCAACTTTGGTAGGTAGAGATAAGAGGATAGGGCATTCAAGGTCATCCTTGCCTGCACAGAGTTCAAGGTCAACCTGTGCCCTTGGGAATTATTCAAGTCCCCTACCTCCTTATGTATTTCCATAAAACAGATTACTTTAGAAGATAAGTAGGACTCTAAGTTCCCCTAAAATCTCTTACATTTGGTATAAAGGTCACTGTGACACTACTGTCTGGGAAATATACTTACACAGGAGACCCATGAGGAATGAGGCCTTATTAATTTTCCCATCAGAAGCACAGCTGAAAGCAGAAATGGAAATCTTAGAGATATTCTATAAACACATGAGAAATGAAATAATAAATGATTGCAAGAAAAAAATTAGGATAATGAACACTGTCTATATAAGTTATAAAATATTTAACACACAATAAGATTAAGATGATGGGTAATTCAAAATAAATTATAAAGTGAACAACGAATATATTATGTTGTTCTCTCTCTCTATATATATATATATATATATACATACGTATATATACATACGTGTGAGTGTGTGTATATATATATATATATATATATATATATATATATATATATATATATATTTGACATTTACAAAAATAGCTAAGTTGAAAAGGACTCATGGTGCCACTTTTAACAAATTTGTGGAGCCAGAGAGACTCTGGGAACTGTTGGTAAGATTCAAAGTCTTTGGGAGCATTTTGACATGCTATTGACATGAATCTGAATATTGACAATGTCTTTCCATATTGAAGTGAAAAGAGACCGTAGTGGCTTGAACAAAAATGGGTCCCAGAGGCTCATATATTTGAATGCTTAATCATCATGGAATTGCACTACTCGAGAAGGATTTGAGGTGTGGCTTTGTTGGAGTAGATGTTTCCTTGTTGGAGGAAGTGTGTTACCGAGCATGGGCTTTTACTCAAAAGCCTCATGAGGTGGGTCCTTCATTCCTTCTTTCTTTCCTTCTTTCCTTCCTTCCTTCCTTCCTTTCTTCCTTCCTTCACTCCTTCATTTTTTCCTTCCTTCCTTAATTCCCCTTCCTTTCTTTTCTTCTTTCTTTTTTTCTTTTTTTTCTCTTTTTGACAATGCCATTCAGTGAATTAGAACTCAACTCTTAGTCTGGATGACCTGACTATCTAGCCCAGGGATTCTCTGATGCTAATTCCTCAGTGTAGGGATTATGAAAGCATACAAACATACATAACTTTTAAAAAGAGGAATCAGGGTTCAACTCAATTTCCCACAATTGCAAGGCAAGCACTCTACCTACTGAGTTACATTACCAGCTCAGATAAATAATTTCCTCATGAAATTGATACTCACTGATTTCTAGTCTATGCATGTGTTCATACAAGAACCCTTTACTAGTTTATTTACATCTCATGGTATGCTTATAAATTAATTATTGATTAATTTATTGTATACAAACTGCATGCATGAATATTGTTATAACCCCAACTTCATGGTGGCTAAGGACAACTCCATTTTGTGCTAGGTACTCGTTCTGAATTCCTAAAAGATAAAATTCCTTACAACTTCACCCTCCCTCAGGAGCAGAAAGGGATAGGATGGGGGTTGGGAGGGGGACAGGGGAAGAGGGAAGGGTGAGGGTACTTGGATTGACATATAAAACAACCATATTTCAAATTTAAATTAAAAAATATTATCATTAAAAAGAAAATAAAAATTTAATCATAAAAAAGAATTACTGGCAACACTAACTCCTTGTCCTCATCTCTAACATTGTAAAACTGCAATGAGTTAATTAACATCTTGTTCTGACTTTTGTAAATATACTTATCACTGTGTACCATGGAGTGAGACATCTTTATGGCAATATACAGGGGGAGAGAGATAGATCTTCACAGCTAAGTGAAATAAAAGCAGTTTCTTACTGGGCTACACACACATTCTACATAAATGAAATGACTGTGATGCCTACCATAAAAAATCTTTCCTCTAACTTCTGCATGACATGCCTTCTATTTGGTTGTCACCTCCTAGAAGTTATTAATAAATTCATGGAATTATAATTTGAATAAAATCTGTGGTCTTTTTCTGATGGATTTGAACTCCATAACACCTTAATGCAAAAATGAGGATTCTAGACTTAAATATGCCCAATGGCACATGTCTGAAACTGTAACTCTGGCTTTGATCCCAAGTTAGCTGACCCAGCTTCCTTTGGGTCATGATAGAGTTGTTTTGAAGCATACCACTCATATTGGCTCTTCATGTCCATCTTTGTGCTATATTGTTTTGTTTCCCCTAAGCTGTGCCTCTTTATCTTTGTGCAAATGAACTTTCCATAGCACACTTGCTTCCTTTGCCCAGTGTTATGTTTTCCTTATGATGGAGGGGACATAAAGCTCTCTTTGTTACTGTAATAGCTGGCAGAAAACCAAGGAGGTGTAACTGAGAGATGTGAATGCCAAAGGGGAAAGACCTCGGAAGAAGGGTGTTATATGCAAGTGAAATATCCAGAGGACAGGGAAGGAAATGCACTGACTCTATCCCTTGTTTCTAGTTCCTTTATGGGGGCATCACACAGGGTCTCAAGTGCACTAAGCCTGTTACAGTGAATGAGGTGAAGCTAAGTTTGCTTAGCTACTTTATAAGCAACTACTATAAGGACTGTATCTTGAGGTGGGATAGCTATAGATCCTATGGTAGGGGGACAAACATGCCATTGGGTAGAACTTAAATGGGAAGGAAGTTTTATTGGGAAGAGAGAGTGGGGGGATGAGACAGAGATAAAGGAAGACAGAAAGAGCATGAGAGGGAAAAGACAGAGAGTTAAACAGAGATCAATCTACTTCTTCAGAGAGATGGTAGAAACAAGAGTAGAAGTGGGCAGATCTTATAGAAACCTCTACACCAGCATACAGAGCCAGGGTACTGCCTGCCATGAACAGAGGAAAGACACACTGTGTCACGTTCCCAAGGGGCAGAACAAGTTTTGCCAGGATTATTGCAATTATTTCATTTCATTTGCCCAATTTTTTCACTGCATTGACACAGAAAGTGTCAAGAGCCAAGCTAGCAAACAAGCCCTGTGTCAGGTCTCCAAGGGGCAGAGTCAGGCTTGACAGGATTATTATAAACACTCCATTTCATTTGACCAAGTTCTTCACTGCATTGACACAGAAAATATCCAGGGCCAAGCAAGCAACCAAATATGACTTTCTCTACTTCAAATATTACTCACATTTCTAGGGCAGCATTGCAGATAGGGCACTGACAGATCCGTAACGCATCATCTAGACCTGCAGCTGATATTCTCCATTCTCAGCCAAGGTAGCAGCTGTGTTCATATTTAAGTTGTGTTGAATGTATCAACTCAACAGGGAATCAGGGAAAGATAAAGTCTTTCCCTCCTCATATTGAAATATGATAGTTATTCTCTAATAGCCACACAGTTCCTGAGCAGAATTGATGGTTCTTAGTTTAGAACTTAACTAACTAAATGCTTTAAAAGATAGGACCAGTAACCTCTGTTCAAATGTGGCCTTCACTTCTTGTTTGTTAAGTGATCTCCGGTACAGAGAATGTGTGAACTCAGAAACTCTTGCTTGACACCAACACAAAATCACCTGTCTTCTTTCTTTTTGAAATAATTGGACTAATGTAAATGAAATATTTCAGAGATCCCTAATTTAAATATAGAGATCAATTAATACTATGTTTTTGTTATTCTTCATGTCATGACAAAATAAAAGTTTCAAATTTAGCATTACTGTAATGTCATTAATAAAAAGAGAACCAACGCAAATACCCCATTTAAAAATTCCAACACTCACCAGTTTATTTTCCTAGAAGTATGAATAGCCACATGGGACCAACAGTGGTTTAGCTCCAATAACTCTGAAATGATAGGATCACCTCCCTGAGATAGCCAAACCAGCAAGCACCGACCTCTAGGATATTCATGAGGCCTTTGGAACTTTTTTGTCATATAGCTGAGATGGACACACATACAATTACACACATGATGGGGAAAATGTAACAACTTTTTGACAAAAGAAGAGGTATGATGCTTAAATCTTTGTCATTTCCACTTAAATTAAGACACAACCTTATGGCCCTCAGTTATGCAAGTTATAAAACTTTGAACCTCCTGCCAGGATAGCTTATAAATTGTGATTCATCTTGAAGTCCCTTTAGCAATCTTTGGTGCTAAATTGGTCCTTTCAACATGATAAGTACCTTTCCAGCCTCCTGTGCACCCTTCCATTAGAAAATGGCTACAGGGATTTCTTTGAGTTTTGCTGTTACACCTGTGCTACTGGAGAGTCTCCAGCAAGGAGACTGATCTGCTGCTTAGCAAAGTGGGATGGGCAAAGTTTTACCATTTTAATCTTCATTCCCTGTGTCAGTGAAAATAATCATTCTTTCTCATAATTCAAAGAGGCTTAAGGCTCGGCAGGTTTCAATTCATTATATTTTATCTGATGGATGAACATCTTCAAAGCAGAAAGTGAATTCTTAGAAAATGAAAATTCGGGTAGTTGAGCCAGACAATAAAACAGAAGAATCCCAAACTTACTGCCGGTGCTCTTCCATTTGATGCCAGAATTTCACAACCAGAACTACAAAGTACTTCTCATTTTCTTTCTTTAAAATGATTCTGTACTATTACTGAACATGTTTTTGTCAACCATTTTTTTAAAAATGTAATAGGCTTAAAGAAAAGATAGTACAAGCTCAGGGTGAACTCTGATTTTAAAAACAAATTTAAAAAAAAATCAAGTTAGATTAAGAAAGAATTCAGTGAGTAAGGGAGTTAAAAAGACTGGATTTATTTGAATATCATCCCAGTAACAGGGCAAATAAAGACAGAAAAATCATGCATATGTTGAAGACTTTCTTTTTGAGAAAGAACACACAATTTTTAAATATAAATAAAAAACTGCAGAAGTATTTTGTGAGAAACCTTAAAAGATATGAACTATACATTGGTTAAATTGGCAGTGGAAAATGACAGTCCAATATATCTTTAGATACAAAAGAAATGGGTGACAAGAAAAGTAGGACAGTGAAGATTCCAAGAAAATGAATGACAAAGTAACACCCCTGGAAGAAATGAAACATCACTGAAGCTCCCTAAATGAACATACAGATATTTTTAGAATTCCTTATTCTATCTGAAGCAGACATGAATCACAACCTCATAGAAATCATTTGAAGAGTAGCTGATCTGCTGCTATTAGTTTGGATAATATAGGCTGTTCTCAATTTCCACTAACAAGATCGTTGTTAGTAAAATTGGTAAAGTGGGAATTAAAGATATAATGACCAAATAGGTGGCATATACTGGTATTAACTTTTTGCTTATCAATGATTCAAAAAAGATCACACATATAACCTTAATTAAAATTACATCTCAATAATTCAAAGATTAAATCAACTATTATACTATTATATATATTAAGATATTTTAGAATAATTTTAAATTTATAGAAAATCATAAATAGGATATGATGTATTCATATGTTCCTGCTAACATTAGTATAATTTGTACATACACTATTCAGGGGGAGAATAGACAGGAAGAAAGGAAGGGTAGAAGTAATGTAAGAAGAGAAAGAAGTACAGAAATTTTGAAGAATTTGCTCATATTGTCAGCAAAGGTGAAAAGTACTAGGGTTTGTATTTTGGTGCCTGAAAATCCAAGAAAGCAGCATGTATTTCTACTTCAAAATCTATGCCAGGATAGTTAGCACAAACAAGTGCAGGGCATGATCAGTGCTCCATTTTGAAAATTCTCCAGACATACATGTTCATACTTTATCTTAACTAATATCTTTTCTAGCTTCCAAATGATTTCATGCCACAGTGTTGGGGGTAGGAAAAGTAATCAGGCTAAGCTAATTTACTGGTTCAAATTGAAGAGTATTTTACAATGGATTATGGCCCATTATTTAGATATTTCTTTTAAATAAATTGTTCTAGCTTTGAATATTTTGAGCTCTTTAAGTAGGCTTCTGGTTTTTTGTTTTGTTTTGTTTTGTTTTTGCCATATTCGCCACATTGTTTATGGTTATAACACTACAGGATAAGTTAACTTCATTTCACATTCCCATGTCTAGTCTAGTATCTGAACACTCATCTCTATATATGAATATGAAATGGATCCAAATATCTGGCAGTGGCAACATTAAAATGAAAGAAACTTATTTCAACTCATAGTTTAAAGAGATGAAGTTTATCATGGAGAAGGCAAAATTCAAGGAATTCTGTCTGTAAGGAGAAACTCGTGACCGAATTCCTCTCTTCTCAATGGACCAGAAGGCAGAAAAAATGGGACAGAATAGAGCTAAACAAGAACTCTGAGGCCTCATCCCCTATGGCCCTAATTATGTCACACAAAGCCCATGGCCAAAAGGTTACACAGCCTTCCAAAAGACTCTCTCCATAGGTACCAAGTATTTAACACAGTAGCCTATGGAGGATACTTCACAATCAGAACATGATATTCCTTTCTCAACAGTAATAGGCACATGGCCATCTCATGGCAAGGTTAATTCTGCCCAAATTTATCAGTCCCTGTAATCTTAGTTTCCGCAGTCGTCATGAGTATATCTGACATATCTATTGACATTTGAGGCAGTCCCTTCACTGTTAATGATTCCCAGCAATATCAAAGTTAAGTGACATATTTCCAATATCCAACAGTTACACTGGAAACGTTCCCATTCTAAAAGGCAGGGATGGAAAACAGGAAGGAAATTCCGAGCAAGCAGGACTGAAAATGTGCAGGGCCAATGTTAAATATTATAAATCTGGGTCTAATCTGGGACTTACAACAAGGAATTTTCATGGCACTACCTGAGTTCGAGCCCTTTTAGGAAATGTGACACTTCTATCCTTGACACCTACAGTATATGTGGGTGCTCTCATGAGCCAGAATTACTTCTTATTTACCACTTGCCATGTCAGATATCCTGTGTTCTTAACATCGACAATATACAGCAATAAGTACTATAGCATAGGATTCACGTTCACAGCTTCACAGCTGCTTAGGGCTCCCATGCTAAGGACAAGTTATTCTGTCCTTGTATACATTGAAGGGTTACATTGTTTTCTGGAGTCTGTACACAAGCCTCTGTGACCCTTTAATTCTTAACTCTGAGGTTTTCATACCTGAAAAACAGCAACAATTAGATGATGCCAAGTTCTGCTTACAATTCAGCATGTAGACTAGCCTTGGTGGCTTTCGTAAAAGCAGCTGTAGAACACTTACATAGCTGGAACTGGGTTCTCAGTGCAGGGCTGGGTTCTCATGCAGTCCTCGGTTCGTAGTGCAGGGCTGGGTTCTCAGTGCAGTCCTGGGTTCTTAGTGCAGGGCTGGGTTCTCAGTGCAGTCCTGGTTTCAGTGCAGTGAAGTCAGAGGTTCTGTAGAACCTAGTTCTACAATCACATTTAGCCACAAATAAACACGCTGATGCTTATATTAATTATGATATTTTTGGCCAATAGCCCATGCTTCTTATTGGCTAGCTCTCTCTTAATTACTAATTCATTTCTATTGAACTATTTGTCTCCATGTAGTCTTGGCTTACTGGTGAATGCCCAGACATGTTAATATTTTGGTGACTATATGGTGTCTCCCCAGTGGCCTCTCTCTGTATTCTCTCCCCAGAATCTCCACTTTTGGTAGCTCTGCCTATACTTCCTTCTTGTCTACTGGCCAATTAGTGTTTTATTCATCAACCAATAAGGAAACATATAAGGACAATTCCCATCACTTCTTATTTTCTTTCTAAAAATAAAGTCTTTAACTTTCATATAGTAAAAGTATATGTAACAAAACAATTATCAAATAAACACCATAATTAAAAATATGCAGTCCATTTATATTTGGCAAAATTTAGAGAAAATACTATAACCTCTATCCTATCTTTGTGAGTCCAAAATTTTATATGTAACATCTTTTATCATAACTAAAGAAAAGCATAACCATAACTCTCTGTTTTCAACTCCATCAAAAAATTCAGAATGATATTATATAATCTCTAGACTTAGCAGATATATATTGCTGACTGGACAATCATACAAAGTTCCTCTGTAATGTTAGTGCATCCCTCTTTAGCTTATAGACCTAGTGTGTTTAGTAGACTTCTCAGCAAAGCAGTAAATCTGGAATTGTTCTGCCTTTATTGTAAGTTTGTCAGTCATTTTTCTGTGACCTGCAGAATATCTGGCAGACTTCTCCATGAAGCAGGAACCCTGAAGGACTATCACATTTTGGTTTGGCAAGTTTAACAGTCACTTTACTATGGGTCCTGCATATCCAGTTTGAACAGCATGCTGTCAAGCAGTTCAGTCAAGAGCAGTTTTGTGTCCAAATGAGTATACCTGCCATGTTGAAGGCATATTCCATAATGAGTTTTATTGGTGCCCATCTTCCTCTCTGATGTAATTGGTGTTCTGGGAGCAGTTGTGTCTCATTGTCATAAAAAACACTAATAAACTATTTTAAATGCTACATTCTGTAGGTCTATGAAAGGTTTTGAAGATTACCTATCCATTTGAAATATTCCTCTCTATATCTAAAAAACCTAACTTATATAACTATAAATTTTGACTATTATAGGTTACTGTCTATAATCTGTATTTAATTATACATTCCATTTTAAAATGAGATGTATAAATACAGTACCTAAAGAAGAGTGGCAATATACTTATAGCAAAATTGACCTTAAATTTGTATCAATAAACCAAAATCGATATCATTGTATTCATTTCTATCTCATATTCCCTTTGTTATTATTGTTGTTTAGAAAGAGATTGATGGTGATCATTAACCATTCTAATTGACCTGATTTAAATGAAAGCAAAAGTGAACATTACATTTATAAACAATATTTGGGAATGTGGACTAGTATTCCCCAAACTGCTTGATTCTGTTTGGGGGCACTGTCAATCATAAGGAGATCCTCAGAAAACCCAGAATTCTGGCCAAATCCTGGTTGTATCATCTCAGCTGTTTTGGATATTGGATCACCTGGGCCACTGCTTCAGGGGATCTTGTGTGATCAAGCCTGGAAGAAATCAGCAGCTTTTCATGTTCTGTGGAAACAATATCAGAACATCTTTTCCAAAGTAACATGTTTTTAGACTTAAATTTAGAATTCAAGGCATTTTCAAAATATATACATTGGATTTATTCAGCATCATTTATAATCAAATGTCTTTTAGCAGCTGTTGTTCTTTCCTCAGCAAGCAAAGAATTCAAAGAAGACACAATCACATACAGTATCCAGGCTTTCTGTATATTTTCCAACTTTCAGTAGTTTTTACTCTTTACTCTTTCTTTCTTTTTTAACTCACTCTATACTGTAGACCAGTCTGCCCTTGAATTTGTGGAGATCCTATTGCATTTATGTCCCCAATGCTGGGATTAAAGGCAGGTGCTACCACATTCCAGCTACTCTATTTACTTTTGAAGGAAATTACTCCCCGAGCCTATGTATATATTTAAACATATTGTAAATCATTTAGAAATTTTTCTTAATCCAGATCAGTCTTTACTATATATCTCTTTTTCTGACCACATGAATCTTTAATCTGTTATACAGCATGGCTACAATTAAGGGAGAGACTTTGGCTTTTGGGTCCAATAAGTTAGGCTTTTCAACTTGGCTGAGGTACATTTACCTGTTACTCCTTTAGAGGCTCTCAGCAGCTTCTCTTTGTTTTTCTTTCCCCAAAATTCTCCTGTTCTGGTAGCCCTGCCTATACTTCCTGCTAGCTACTGGCCAATCAGCATTTTATTCATCAGCCAATAAGAGAAACATATAAAGAAGGGCATCCCCTATCAGTGCAGTCCAGGGTTATGTGCAGTCCTGGGTTGATTAAGTCATGGATTCAGTGAAGTCCTGGGTTTAGTGCAGTCCTAGATTTGCTACAGTCCTGGTTCTCAGTGAAGTCCTCCTAGGTTCAGTACAGTCCTATTAAAGTGGTCTCACATGGAGGTGCTATCTTCTCAGACACTCTAAGTACAGGTTTCCTATTTTCAATTTAATTTTATTTTTACTCCTGTTGCCTTTGATGGTTGGGATTGCCAAAGTCCATCACTATTTTTTGTTTGTTTTGTTTTATTTTTATGGCACTCTTGCATTGAATAATTCTAGGATGTTGTCCAACTTTAATAACAAGTTTAATCATATTCAACGTCCTTTCCTTTCCAATCTGTACAGTTTGATTTTCTTTTCTTTTTATCTCTTTGTACTTGACTTTCTGCTAAGAGCAGCAAGCAGTGACCATGTCACAATAAGGATGTTATTTATGTCTTCAGATTTCCTCTGCCAAACAATTTAGCCCATTGTTTTCAGGGAAGTTTTGCTCAAATACACTGAATGAAATTAGAACAGGCCCATCCCAATATAGTCTCTGTTTTCAAGAACCTAAAAGTCACCTTGCATTTATACCACTACATGGTTTTCTGCACTTAGCTAGCTGATTTATATTACACTCTGATAATAGCATGATGTGGATTTAATAGCCCATAGCTCCAGATTATTCCACATTCCCCTTACAAAATTACTATAGAATTTCGCAAATCTTATGGTCAGGCTTATCATAGCAAGAAGTTATTCCTAATACCAATTTCTATTTTAGTTTCTTTTCCCACTAACTGGAATAAATATCAGCAGTGACTGACAGAAGTGGCTCATGGTGTAAGAGGATAATTGACGAGAAATGTCATTCTGTAAATACGTTTCTCTTTTTTTTTAATAATATAATTTAAAAATTTACACGTTGATCCCAGTTTCCTCTTCCTCCCTCCCTCACTCCCTCTTACCCTCTTTCCCTCTGACATTCACCCTGGCCACCCTCCCCTCCCATCCCCCATCCCTATTCTACTTGTAGGGCTATGCTATGCAAGTTGGGTCATGTAAATCTGTCAAATCATTTTGGTTAATGAATAAAGCCCTTTTGGCCAATAGGAAAGCACAATAAGTGGGACTAGGAGACAAGGAGGATTCAGAAACAAGGAAGTAGGAGGAAATTCAAGATGTAGGGATTTGAGAAGTCTGGACCTTCTCTCTGGTCAGATAAGACCACGTAGAAACACTTAGATGAATAGAAATGGGTTAATATTTAATAGAGAGATAACCAATAAAAAGTCTAGTCACAGGCCAACAGCTTTATATATAATACAGCATCTCTGTGTGTTATTTGGGGCTAACTCAGCTCTGGGGCCAAGCTGGTGGGAAAACTGCCTGTAACAGATAATCTCCATGGTTTAGGAAAAGATGTGGCAAATGAAACTGTTTCTGGCAGCAGAATCTGATGAAAGATGTTATTCTGTAAATATGTTTCTCATACTGGTTAATGAATAAGGCACTGTTGGGCCAATGGGAAAGCAAGATAGGCAGCAAGATAGGCGAGGCTAGAAGACAAGGAGGAAAGAGGAAGTAGGGAGGAGGAGTCAGCATGTAGAGCCTGGAGAGAGCAGATGTGGGCCTGCTGCCCTCCGGTAAGATGCGCCACGTGGAAATACTTAGAATAGTAGAAATGGGTTAATTATTAAGAAAAAGCTAGCCGATATGGAATTATGAACTGGCCAACAGATTGTATCAAATACAGAGTCTCAGCATGTTATTGGGGGCTGGCGGTATGGCGGGACCAGACTGGAGGCAGCTGCAGGGGAAAAACCTGCTTGTAAGAAGAATCTAAGGACTGGATCCCTCACATTTGAGCAGACTAGGAAGCAAAGAGTCTGGGCCAGAGCCAAGCTATGTTAGAACATTCACCCACCGAGTCTTCATGTCCAAAATATTCTCAAAGCAGCTTCACTAGCCAGACATCTGGAGTGCAAACACATGGGTCCATTGGAACATTCTACACTCGGACAACCATAACAAACTTCTATCAGATTCCATATCTGTGCATCTTTGCTCAATATCGAGCTAAACATGAATTTATAGTGAGGATTCCTTGTTTTAATTCATTATATGCATCTATATGGCCATTTTCCTGTGGCTCTCTGTAACATTCAGCTCAAAACAGTAGAATTTTTGGCTCTCAAAACAATAACGTATGGGATCATCCTTGGTGTCCACAGATGGACGAGTGGATAAGGGGAACATAGTTTATATTCAGATAGAAATTAAGTTCAGCCATAATGAGTTACAAAATTATGTCATTTGTAGGGAAATGAATGCAACTGGCAATGATCATGCTAGACAAATTCAAGCAGACTCAATAAGGCAAATATAAAATGTAGATCAAAACAAAAGCACATGAAAGTAAAAGGAAACAGTGGGGCCAATGAGATAAATTTTAGAAATTATGGGATGAATATGATCAAAGTACTTAATATGCTACCAGGGCTCTGAAGGTATCTCTATGATATTCTCTGTCATAACCCAATGATGCTCTAGTAGGACATACCAATAGTGTTTTTTCCAATTCCACCTCTGCTGTGGATGCTGATTCCTAATTTGCACCTGGACTCTCAAAAATTCATTAAAAGTCACATTTGAATTTTTTGACATATGTGCATTGTATTCACAACAATCTAGATCCCTTCTATCAAACCACCTCCTGGCCTTCTCCCAACTTTATCTCAAAGTCATGGCCTCTTTTACTCTATTATTGTTACACACACACACACACACACACACACACACACACACACATTTATACATACATACATACATACATATATACATACATATACACATACACACATATATACATACATACATACATACAGGCAAAACATTCATCCATGCAAAATAATAAACAAATCAAAAGCAAAGAAAAAGAACACAGAAGTGAGAAAAAATGTGAAAGACAACTCACACTGACATTTCAAAATTGTCATTCTCTAAATTCATGGGAGAATACCACATATGCACTTACACAAGACATGCATGTCACAACACATGTGGATCCACACACAGTTAAACACAGGGATTGAAAATATTTTATTATATTTTCAATAATATAAGATCAGGAGAATGAATCATATGGGCTTAAAGGAAGATAAGACCAGAACTTTTTGTGATGTACTCTGACATTATTGTTTAAAGGAGTACTAAAATACCAAAAGTAAGCAAGAATCCAAAAATTCTAAGCCACAATGAGCTGAGTAAGGAATGGGGTAAAGATAGATAGATAAAGCAAATGATAACGTGGCAATGAGGCTGGAAATAAGCAAACAAATTGGGATAGATTAACCAATGAGTTTCAAGTTCAAAAAATAAGTAGACAAAATTTATATATTTGCATTTCTACCTCTGTCTTTATGCACTTGGAAAAGTATTCACTTTCAAAAACAGAAGAGACTTATGAACAAGCCAAAGCTTGGAAGAAGCAGAACTTCAAGCAAAACTAGATATGAAATAATCATTAAACAAATAAAACCACCTCTGATTGCCACATGAATATACTTCACTTATATCTTCATGTGTACATGGAAAGATTAGTTTTAGTGACACAAGAATACCATGAGAGACAGGAAGTCTGAAATGACCACGCTCAATGCTAAATGAAGTATTAATAATATCAATCAAGATTCAACTAACAAAATATATCATATTCCATAAGGTTTTTTGATTGCCATAGCTCAATAGGATCTATGATTTAACATATAACATGTTCACTGCACAGTGAATTATTTGATATACCAAGTACTAAATAATTTACTCAAAATTACTTCAAATAATTTGTGAAGTCCAAAGAAATCACCCAAATTAAGAATAAAATGAACAAACAAAATTGTGAAAATATATATATAAAAAAAATTGAATTTAAGTCCAACAGACTTGGTCTAATCAGAGAATTTTTCAAGAAAACCTGTTTAAGGAATAAGTTCACTGCAAACCTTCTTCTACCACTTCTGTAGTTATAATGAAACTCATTAAAATAAATATTTGATAATGCATAAATGAATAAAGATGAAATGAATAAATCAATGGAAAAGGAACATAAATACTAAATGGTGGAAATGAAATTAATAATTCTCTTGATAAATCAGCTTCCCTTCACTTGAATGTTCTAGGATTCTGTACATAAAAATGCCAACTAAAATGGTCATTTTGAAAGGATTATTGAAAAGAATTTCTCTGGAAAATTAATTTACCTACACAGAAGTATGTTTACTTATGACTATAAACAATATATTCAATATGCTCTAAATGTACTTTCTTATTATGGTTAAATAATATCTCCACTATGTTAGCAAACCCCACTTGTCTTTTCATAATTTTTTGAGATGGAGATTTACTTATGTTTTTGAGATTAGGAGACGACTTCCTCCATGGGTTTTTTTCTGAGGACATTAAACTTATCGGTTCTTTTCACTACTTATACTCTCATTCTTATCTATGATGAACACTTCCCACTGTCCTCTATATAGATACTTTTGGTTTAGGTTTTAAAAATATACTATATTGATAGCAAGCATGCTATGTTGTATGGCCCAAAAGAAGAGCATGTTTGCCATCTGAATTTTAAAGTGGCTCCAATTTTATTTTTATATATAAGTAAATGTCTTATAGGGAAATCATTTAAATCCAATAATACATTTCTTTGTTACAATGAAAGTCAGTGACAGATATTATTGGGAAATGGGGCTCAATATATTTTATAAAAAGATGCACTTAGTATCTGGAGAGAAACGTCATCACTTGTTAATTTGATGAGTGAAGTTCAGACTCTGCTCATATGCACAGATAAGCCTCGGATGTGGTTAGAAAAGCTGTCTCTATATCCAAATAAATGCATAATCATCATTTTCAATGTTCTATATTGACATACTGAACTTTCTGCATTTTATAACCCATTTTACATAACTACACTGTTTACCAAACACCCACTATCTTCAGGAATTCTGCTGGGATCACACAAAAGTTCACCACAGTTTGGCCTATTGTGCATTTATCTTTTCTCTTAGAAGGAAGGCATAGGGTGAATTTTTAGAATCTCACTTGAGTATCCAGCTGAATACAATTCTACCCCAATTGCAAGTAGTATTGGGGTGGGGATAGAGGATATAGATGGAGATGAAAAAGTGGAGTGATTCACAGATACCCCGCCATTAAGAAAGCATCACATAACTTGGTAAGACTTTCCATTGTGGTTACTTTAAGGTGCCCCATCTGTACTCCTGCCCATAACTCCGCACACATTTTCTGTAAGACTCCTAGACTCATTGGTTACCCAGGTGAAATTGTGTGGGGCTTCCAGGGATTGTCTTTGGAACCTTAGCAGAAGACAGTTTTTATGCTTCTCCCCGAGAAGGAATTTGAGCAACACATATTTAGTGATAATTATAGTTTTCCTTTTTTAAAATAAATCATACAATGTTATGATCTAACCAAATACAAGGGGTGTACTTTTTTAAACTAAGCAACTTAGTTCACAGGCAACCTTGTCTTTCTGCTAGGTATGCAATTGGCTCAAGGAACAATTGCTGAAAGGTTTTATGGTTTGTCTGTCTGTGTTCCAATTTCAAAATCATCAATATATTTTAAAGGGTTATTTGTTTCTTAAAATATTATCCTTTATGGTGGAAATAAATGCAGGAACCCACAGTCAAACATTAAGCCAAGGTCAGGGAAACCTGCTAAAGAGAGGAGGGAAGGATTGTAGAAGCCAGAGGGATTAAGGACATCGCAAGAATACCCGCAGAAACCACTAACCTGGCTTATAGAAACTCGAGCCTGAAACAACAGCTAGGGAGCCTCCATGGTACTGATCTAGGCCCTTGACATGTATGTGACATTTATTTAGCTTGGTCTATTTGTGAGACTCCTAACAATGGGAGCAGAGTCTGTCAATAATGCTTTTAAAGCTATTATTAGTCATACTGGATTGCCTTGCCTAGCCAAAAATACAACTCATATGCTTAGTATTATTGCAACTTGACATGCCATGTTTTATTGATACCCATGGGAGGCCTGCTATTTTCTTCACAGACAAAGAGGAGGAGTGGATTGATGGAGGGCATGCAGAGAGTAGGGGAAGGAGGGAGTGGGAGGAGAGAAAAAAGGAGGGAAAAGCTGTTGGGATGTAAAATAAATAAATTGACTAAATAAAAATTTGCTTTTATTTTATTTATTATTTTCCCAATAAATACATTCAGAGATACAGTTGGCATAAAATAAAATATAATATCTTAGGACACTAATTCCTTCCCTGAATAACCACTGAATTCCAAAGACTTTAGATGTTTTTTGCTATCTATTTATTTCTGAGACATGCTGTTTGGTATCCCAGACTGGCCTCAAATCTCTGTGTAGCTGACAACTTAGCTTGAGCTCCTGATCCTCCAGCCTCCAACTCTGAATGACTGAGGTTATGGACACAAACCAACATTTGTTTATACAATATTTGACTCAAAGACAGGGTTTTCTGAATACTAGGCAAGCCCTCTCCCATTGAGCCATACTTCCTGCTCCATTTCCAACACTCCTGTATCTGCATAAGCTCTCCTGGCTCACTTCTATGCTTATATATATTATCATATTTAAAGTATAAAAGCATAGTGTTTTCCTGTATTATTTCCCTTTCTGAAAGTTAGTTACTGATTTTACTTTCCATGAAAATATAATGAACAATAAAGTTATTTCAGCATTGTTAAATAAAATGGTTTGTAGGATGAATAATAAAAATCCAGAGACGGATACTGGGGTGAAAACTGAAGACCAGAGAAGCAACATGGCCAGCCACTAGAGAGTTCTCATCTCTACCAACACTCAGGCTGAAGGGGCAATCATGTCCTCTGATCACATCTCCAAATTGCACTGTTCCTCAGACTCTTTAGAAAGCAGTAAGTTCCTGCCTCCCCCCTCCCCATTATGTTTATTTCTTGCCCAACCATATCATTACTGTCTCTATCTCCCTACTGCTGGGATTAAAGGCGTGAGCTCTGTTTATCTTTTAGACTGATTCTTTCTCATGTAACCCAAAGTAGCCTTGAACTCACAGAGATCCATTTGCCTCTGTCTCCTGAGTACTGGGATTAAAGATGTATGTAACCAAAGCTAGTGCTGTGGCTAGCTTTGCATTCTGATCTTTAGGCAGGTTTTATCTGTTCATAAACAAAATAGCACCACAATGTTTAATACTCTTACCAGGGACTATGTCACCTTTGTAAAAAGTAGAAATATAATTAATGGCATTGATTATATTGTTTCTACAGCTACATAGTATTCAAATATAGCTTACATCACATCTTGCCCTTTGTGAACATTGGTAAAAGAATATGTAAATACAGGCAGATACCTCCAAGAAGAGGTTATGTCATATAGTTCAGGTGTACTTCAAAAGAAACTTCCTGTATTGTATGCAATTTTTGTCTTTAATTTATAAGGAATGTCTTTATTGATTACCCTAATGACTGTGTTCATCTTCATTTCTACCAACCATGACTAAAGTCCCCTTTCCATTAAGTTATAGTATACACTGATATCTCTTGATTTTATGGCTTTGATTGGTATTTCCTTCTAAATATTTATGAATTGTATGAGTTTGTTATAATTTTTAGAAATTAAACTCTGTTTAGATTATTATTTGCTGAACATGTTAAGTCTACTGATTTTTGATGTGGGAACCAAACACAGCTAGAAAAGATGATCTTTTTAAGAAACAGTACTAGGAAAAATTGTGTTTCTATGTGCAAAAGAATGAAATTAGATCTTTATTTTTACAAATCAAAAATATCAACTCAAAATGGATAAAAGACTCAAACTTGAGATCTGAATATATAAAACTCCTGTGATAGAACACCACAAGAATTTCCTTGACATTGACTTTGGCGATGAGTTCTTGTTTTAGATAATTCAACGAAAGCTTAGGCTACAAAGTTAAAATAAATACATTAATAATGATCATGGAAATGCAGTGGCAGCTTACATACTGGGAAACACATACCAGGGATTTTGAAGAAATATACACATTTTGTAAAAGTTTTCAGTACATTAGCTTTGGGAAAGTTGATGATCTCAATATTTATAGTCTCTCTATATTTTTACCATTTTTCAATGCCAAGTAAGTTTGAATGTGCACTAATTTAAAATATTTCTATATTCTTGAGCTTTTATTACAATACAGTGATTTTTCTTAGAGCTAATAATATTTTTCTCTCATCTACTTCAAATACTTGTAAGATATAGTGGTGAAAGTGTACATAGTAGTTCACACACACACACACACACACACAAGAGAGAGAGAAATAAACCACATATTTTTGAGCATTAGATATTTTTTAATCATTTGAGTACACACACACTCATACACACACACACACATACACACACCCGCACACATACACACACACACATGCACACACAACTTCTGGCAGCTGAGGGTGAAGGGAGAGATATAAATCATAATTACCCCCAAAATTATATATGAATAATGGACTTATCTGAAAACTGCATCTATCTGACAGAGTTATAATAAGTCACTGCAAGTACAATTCACTATCACTTGACAACTGAGGAATCCAATCCATCTAAAATTATTTTTTTCAAGTTCTGCATTTCTAGCACTATGCTAAATATATGATAGCATTTTACCTTTATTGAATCAATCATGGAATGATAATACTTTATACTTAAATATATTTAGAAACCAGCCATTTCCTTCTATAGAACATTTTCTCTCATTGTATTTATTTTTAAGCTTTTTGTGCTCATAATAATATAGAAATTTATGAATTATGAATATTATTACTTTATTACTTCTTTAAATCTATTTATTTATAGAAAAACAATATTTACTATTAAACATACTATAGTTTTTTACTTTTAATTGGATGAGTAAAAAATTGTAGCAGTGCTATTCAAGCACAAAAATAAATAGGTCTCAGGAGGATACTCCTAAAGATACTGTGACTGGTTCAGCTGTGGATCAGTATGAAAAGGGAGTGTTTCTCAACATATGAATCATACAGACTGTTCCCTGAATGGTGGATGTTAATTGAGTTAGAGTTTCACCTCACATAATTTAATTGGAGAAAGATAAGTCATTAAATTTCAGGATGGCAATGTGACTAACAGACTGGTAGAGAAAACAAGTCAACCAAACAATGTGAGATAGTCAATACCCTGGGATATTACATTTTTTCCAAAGCTTTATGCTTGGATATTGTCTTAGTCATGGTTTTATTGCTGTGAAGAGACAGCATGACCACAGCAACTCTTATAAAAGAAAGCATTTAATTTGGACTTACTTGGTGTTTCAGAGGTTTGGCCTATTGCTATCATGCAGACAAATACAGTAGAGGAGAAGTAGCTGAGTGTTTGATATAGGATCTTTAATCAGGAAGAAGAGAGACACTGTGCCTGGCTACCTCAATGCCTATCCCCTGTAGCAAACTTCCTTCAACTAGGCCACACCTCCTAATCCTTTCAAATGGTGCCAATTCCTAAGCATTCAAATACATAAACATATGGGGGGCCATTCTTACTCTAGCTACCACATTCTACCCACTGTCCCAATAGGCTTGTAATACAAACATATATGCTACCCAAGTTCAAAAGTCCCATTGTCTACCACAGTCTCAACAAGGTTTAAAATTCCAAAGTTTAAAATCTCTTCTGAGACTCATGGCAATCTCTTAACTGTAACACCGTGTAAAATCAAATTGAAAAGGCAGATCATATAATTCCAACATTCACCAAATACACATTGCAATTCCAAACTGGATTAAAGGGAGCACAATAAGGAAATGCTGGGCCAAAGTAAGACTGGAAAACAGGTAGATCTTCTCCAAACTCCACTCCCCCATGTCTAATGTCAAAAACAAACAAACAAACAAACAAACAAACAAAAAAAAAAAAAAACAAAACACTCTTCAGATCTCTAACTCCCTTTGGCATTGTTGACTACAGCAATACTCATTCTTGGGCTTGTTTCATACTCAGTTGGCAGTTCTTGTTAAATATCCTGTGTCTTTGCCATCCCCAATATCTTGGGGTTTCCAAAGCAACCTAGGCTTCACCAACACTTCTCACAGTTGATTCATAGTACTCCATGGTGGAACACCAGAGATATTCCTGACATTAATGTCTTTCTTTAGTCATAGAGTTATTTTATGAATGCATTTTTATCCTTGTCTCTATAGCCTGAACCACATGCTTCAAGCTCCCAAGTTCTGTTGGTGCTGGGACAGGAAATGCTCCCTTGTTCAATTACATTTGCATCAAGTTCATGTTTTCATTGGCTTCTTTCAGTGCTTAATATTTTCTTTCATTCCTTTCATGACTTGGAATTTTACCTGGCTGGAGTCTTACGCTAAGATATCTACTCCCCTTATTTCATTTATCAACATCAGGATTTTACTTAAAGTTTTTATCTTCTTGAACCCTGATCTTAATCCATTACACTTCTTGGTGCTCTTCTATTCCTCTAACTTCTTATGTTTCTTGCTCAGCCTTCTCCTTTTCATAGGAAATCTATGTAACAGTTACCAATAATGACCATACAACATAATTAATAGTAAGCTGTCTTGGAAATCTTGTATTCCAACACCATTTGTTTTGGAATGGATTTTCATTTATTAATAAAAATTTAAGGTCAATTTTGTGATATGTATTTTTCTCCTCTTGTTTAGGTATTATAGTGTTTATATAGCTCATTGAAAAATGTAATATATAATTTAGTATAGATTAGAGAGTTACCTATGATAGTCAAACCTTGGATATAAGTAAATTAGGATTTCTTGATATACAGAGATGTATTTGAGATGAATAGGCATTCTTCAAACCTTTCAAAGACCTACAGAATATGAAATTTAAAATGGTTTAGGGTTTTTCTTGACAGTGAGGCACAACTGCTCCTGGTAATACCACCTGTGCCAGTAAAAAGATGGACACCAAATAAACACATTATGGAGTTTGCTTCTAATATGGCAAGAGTGGCCATTTGGGCAAGATACTGCTCTTCTGAATTGTTTGACTTTATTCTGTATAAACTGGTCATGCAGGACCCACAGAAAAAAATGACTGCTGATTCAAGATGGACATTATTACAGGATTTCAGCATCATGAAAAAGGCTGCCAGACAGTCTACAAGACACAGAGAAAAATTATTGAGAAACTGCCAAAACAGATGGACAGTTTTCTGCTTTGCTAAAGAGTCTGCCAGACACGCTATGGCCTATGGGCTAAAGATGGAACATTACAAAAGAACTTGAGGTGAATGACCAAACAATGAGTTGTCTCTGTCATTTCTAGAGTTTATATATTATCCTTCTTTGGTCTTTGAAGGAGTTAAAGACAGATAGTTATGGTTATAGTTTTCCTTAGGATTAAAGATAAGTTACATATAGGACTTTAGACTTACAAAGATAGGATAGATGATATTTTCTTTAAGTCTTACAAAATGTCAATGAACTAAATAACTATGATTCTTATTTGATAACAGTTGTATGATATATTTTGCTATGTTAAGGTTAAACCCCTTTTATTTTAGACAGAAAAAAAGGAGATGGTGGGAGATGTTATTCTGTAAATATGTTTCTCATACTGGTAAAACAATAAAGCACTGTTGGGCCAATGGAAAAGCAAGGTAGGTGGGGCTAGGAGACTAGGACAAGGAAAAAGGAAATAGTTAGGAGGAGTCAGCGTGTAGAGCCTAGATGAAGCAAGATGCTGGCCGCCATGTTCAGATAAGATGACCATGTGGAAATACTTAGATAAGTAGAAATGGATTAACCATTAAGACAGAGCTAGCCCATAAACAATATTAGGAACTAGCCAACAGGATTGTATCAAATACAGAGTCTCTGCGTGTTATTTGGGGCCGACACGCCAGACCAGTGGTGGACAGGCTGGCGGAAAACAAGCTACAGAAATTTGTGTAACAGTTACCACAAATGACTATACAACACAATTAATAGTAGGCTTTCTTGAAAATCTTGTATTCTAACACCATTAATCCGAGACTGATTGATTTCTAGGCCACTTGCTAATATTCTCTGAAACTTCTTGAGCTGGACTGTCAGTCTGTATTCTTGTCAACACCATCTTCCACACTCCTGATAGTGTGGCCCATTAAGCCTAGCTTAAAGCATTCAATTGCTTTCCTAATTCAAAATCCTTGAGTCCACATTCTTTCAGTAAGCAACATTATCAACATTATCACAGCAATACCCCACTCCCTGGTATCAATCTCTGTCTTGGTCTTAGTTATTGTTCTATTGCTGTGAAGGTACCAGGGCCTTAACAATTTTTATAAAGGAAAGCATTTAGTTGGGGGCTTGCTTACAATTTTAGAGGCTTAGTTCATTGTCATCATGGCAGGGAGCATGGCAGCATGTATATTACTGGGGAAGTAGCTGAGAGTTCTATGTATATATTCACAGACACCAGGAAAAGAAAGCCAATGGGTGTGGCTTAGGTTTTTAAAAATCAAAGCATATCCAAATGACAAACTTTCTCCAGTAAGGGCACACATCCTAATTCTTTCAAATATATGAGCTTACAGGGGCTGTTCTTATTCAAACCACTATAGAGGATGCTATAGTAATGTGAGTTCCAGTGCTTACTTACTTACTGAACCAAGGTCATCTGATAGAGCCTATGAGAAGTTTAAACCAGTCTGGGATGGAGGGGCTCTCAGTAAAACTGAGGCTGAGACAACTTTATTGGAAGCAATCAGACTTTTTATGCCCTTGTCAAAAACAGAATACAATGATGGTTGCCAGGATCAATATATTGGTAGTTGCCAGGATACAATGTTATTTTCAAGTTATACAGGGTATACGAGATTAATGTCTAAGAGGGAGCACAGAGAAACATGGGTGTTCTGAATGTTTCAGTTCTTGAGGTAGTGCCTCTATTTCTTAAAATCTGAAAGGCATACATGCCCAAGGAACCACAGACTCTAATCTGAAAAACCTAAAATACCTGCCTCTCAATGCAGCTAGGCCAGGCCAATTCCATACTTCCATACACAGAAACTTACAATTCAAGAGATTCTAGTGCTGATCATATGCTTCCATCTTACTCTTGAATCCATGTTCTCACATTTCCTGTATCATGGCAGCCATCAGTAAACAAATCAACTTCTTCCATCAACCAAAACAATGGTCAGGGAGATGGCTCTCACCTTCACATACTTGACTGGGCATCTGTATCTACACACAATAATTAATACCACAATTAATAATATTTTCTAAAAATTCTCTTAAATGGTATATCGGAAAAAGAAAATAGATGTTCTTTTTTGAAATACTGAACATCTGGGTTAAATTCAGGTTCTTAGAAAATATACATTGATTTAGAGAGAAAATAATGGCTTAGGATGGAACAACCTATTCGTACTGAACTTTCCAAGAATCCAAAGTTCAGGTTTTCTGTGAGTCTCTGTTGTTAGAATGGACATGAGTATATCCACAAGCAGTGCAGGCTTTGATTGACATCTTCAGTAAGTGTTGAGGACACTTGTGAACTGTGAATTCTCACTGTTGGTTGTTAGAATGTATTATATATGTGAATCCCATAAACCTCAGCAAGTCTAAAGAATTCTGTACTGAATTCAAGCAGTACTCCTTGTAAATAGCTCTATCTCTTGGGAAATCTTGTGTTTCAGGCACTTTATTTAAAATGAAATCAGAGTAGAAAAGGATAAAAATCTATAATTCTCTGGATTCCAATTAATTATGTAAATAAATAATACAAAGAAACTGAAATAAAATCACAATGATAGTTCCTTTTTAAACCTTTGAAAGTACAGGTCTAAAATGGACAGGGAAACTTTTGTTATACCCCCTCAAACTATACTATTATGGAATTGAAATTTTTTTAGCTATTGATTTGTAAGATTGGTTTAGGCACAATTTCACAGTAAATTATATCTCACTTGACCAAAGAGTATAGTACTCTGACTCAGTACTGTAGACAAAAGCTTAATACAATGCCTGAGGAAATCAATACCTCTCTCTCCAAAATAATAGCTCAGTTATGAGCAGCAGGATGACAGTGTACAACATTAGCTAACATATGAAAGGAATGAGGAATGAAAAGGCTGGAGAGTCTCATGAACTTGAGTGATGAGAAAGTGAATGATAGTGTATGCTTTCTTGTCTATTTGTGAAACTGTCCCCATAAGAGAGTGAGGACTGCTATTTTTGACAACTTTAATTATTGTGTTTATTTATGTTTTGCTTTGACTGTGCTATGGTCATACCCAGAGATAGTACAATACAAGATCTGAGCTTGGGCTTGTTTGTTTTCCAGCTAACGAAATAGATTGATGTGGAGCAAATTGTTCTCTAACAAAAGTAAATTATTCTTATTATTACCCAGAATGCTGCCCCCTTCTGTGAATTCAATAAAGCTGATTTTTTTCTAAAAGTAAATACAAATAATTATTTTTGAAATGAGCATTCTAGTTAATGTATAAAATAATACTTTAACGATAATTACATAGAATTACTATAAAAGGTTATGCTTCTTATATTCTTCTCAAATACCCATATAAATTTCTTCTATTAAGTAAGTATATTATTTGAGAACAATTTTAGAGAAAATATAATACATTATTAGTGGAAATTGTGGAGTACAAAATTTTTTAAAAATAGAAAATTTGTAGATTTAAATGACACAATGGCATCTGGTCAGATTTTTAAAAATAGTTTTTAAGTCTAAAATCCATTGTAGATACCCAAGGTGTCCTGTTTTAACATTTTGAGTTAAAACTACTGTGGAAGAATGAAGCTAGGTATCATTTCCTTTGTCTTTAAAACTTTGTTTGATTTATAAGACAAGCTTCAGTTGAATCCACAGCCTCTCTTTGATGTGAAATTTCATTATTTTATATATTTCAAATAAAACTTGTGTATTATTTTTTACTTGTCAATTTTCTTCAAATAAAATTACATTTCATAGCATCCACATAGAAAGCTTCACTTAAGTAAGACAAAATCTTTAGACTGTCATATGGTTAATGAGGAGAAGGCTGATTTTAGTAGTTTGGTTCAAAATGAATCAGATTATTTAGAGAACTCCCTTCCTCACGGATTATTTCCCCAGTAATATAGGTTTAAATATGAATAAATAACACTGATATTGATTATAGTGTCAAGGTTTCTGAAAATGCTGTCTGTGGTGATATGTTATAGACGTCAGACAATCATGATATACTTATTTAATTTCAGCGTCACACTAGCAGACCATGTAGACATGCAGAGGTGGCATATACCTTTAATCCCACCACCCCAGGAGAAAGGCAGATGGATCTCTCTGAGTTCAAAGCCACCATGGCCTACAGAAGAGTGAAGAGTAATAGAGCTCATGCCCTTAATCTAAGCTCTAGGGATGTGGAAACAGGAGTGATATGGCAAGGAAGATAAAGGAATATGAGAAGGAGGATAAGGCACTGAAGAGCTTTTGTCTCTGAGGATTCCTGGAGACAGGATTACCATTTCAGCTTGGTAGGAGTAAGATATACTGGCTTGACAGTTTTGCTGCTCTGACTTCAGCTTAAAGCTTGAATTTCATTATCTGTCTCGGTTTTCATATTCATGTTACAGCTGTCCATTTGTTTTTATTATAATGTAATTTTCTCTAAGTAAATACAGAGGTTTTATAATTGGGCCTCTTTGAATTTCCTTCATGGATTCTTCCTGTCTGAGAACTTGACCTAACCTCATATTTCATTGGTTTTACTTGATAATTCACTCACAGCTCTTTCATAAACTATCTCTAACCTCAGGCAATATATGTAACTCACCCATAAATTTGTACAATGAAATGCATACTTATAAGATAGACTACTGTGATACCAGTATAAGGCAGCATTTAAAATGATTCAACATATAGGAAGCCTTACATCCTAACTCTCCCTATCGTTAAGTTTCAATACTACTTTGTCTATGGAATTCAGCCCAAGTCTCCAGGCCCTATATCACTTTGAAACCTTCAGGAAATTATTACATCGCAGGACAGAATCTTCACAAACATAATTTAAATGTTTATTTTCAAGTCGTATTTGGTCAAGTTGATTGTAATCCCTTCACAAATAAACCTATCTTGTTCTTTGCTTGATGTTTTTTGGGGCACACTGTATCTTTTATCATAATATTCTTACCACTACAGCTAATAATATTTACTGCCATTCAAATGCATGTAACCTCTTCTTAATGCCTACTTTCATGTTATTGCTCTGACCATATTATTTTTTTTAATTATTATAACCACATTAATGTGGCTTCTGTGTTTACATCCATTTTACCAATAAGATTGGTAACAGATTTTGGAAGGCTGAGTCATTTGAGCAATATCAAATAATCAACACTAGCAAGTATAAATGGTCAGAGTATCTGCAACAATTCACAGCATATTTCACAATACTTTTGATTGAAACTATATCTTTATGAAGCCAAATATATGTTCCTTATTGACTATTATACTTGGTGTCCACCCATTCAGTCCTATTTTTTTTTCTGGTTGGTGTATAACACACAATAGCCACTAATGGCAGGGAGACAGGTGGTGATAGGTTATAATTTGAGGTGAATTTTCTGCATAATTTAGGCAATTTTTTTCTTTTCATTGAAAACATAAAAGGTAAATGGATTATGTGAAATTAATTACATGTAACTCTTTTGTTGGATTTTTCTGATATGTTTATGATTTTTATTTTATGAGTATTTATCTTAACTCACATCTGTGCACCACACTCATGCTATGTTCACGGAATTCAGAAGATGGCATCAGATATTTTGGAACTGGAATTTCATGTGGTTGTTATCTGCCCTGTGAGTACTAGCAATAGAACTAGGGTCCTGTGGAAAAGCAGCCAGTGCTCTAAACCACTGAGCCACCTCCCAGGCCCTAACTTTATAACTTAAATGTTTAAATTCCCTCCCTTGTGTTTATTTGACAATTTATCATTGATATTACATCTCCTAATTTTTATTTACTGGCTTCTTAACAATTTGCCATAGTGAAGTCATCAACCTGATGACTGATAGATTAGACTTAGACTTTAGGAACTCAGTAGCTTGATTCACTTCAGTTTTTCAGTGTAGAAACTAGAAGGTAAAGTGGGGATCTTTCCAAAGTACTCTACGGATGATGATGACAATAAACATACTTCAGCAGTAACTCAGAAATTTTGGAAGTACAAACAGTTTTATTTTTCTTGTCTTTCTTCTATTCAGTCATGAAGGACTAGTCATATTGTCAGGAAATATCTGACCCTTTTAAACAGTCAACTTTTCACTCCTACACATGTGCCCTGCATGTTTTCCACTCAGAAACTGAGGCATGCCTTAAACACATCTCTACCACCAACAAGGAGGAAATGAGTGTGCAGAGGAAACCTGTAACTTTAGACTCAGTTCTATCAAGGAACACATGATGTGCCCTATAGAAAACATTGATGAATTTTATCACAGTTATACTTGGGTTCAAATAAGAAGGCACTGTGTTTAAGATATGCTGTGATATTCTTCTAGAGCAATTTGTGCAGAATAAAACAGCAGAGCTGGACTGCTGTAAACAAGTGGAACTTCCCACATGGCATATTAGATGGAGACTGACAAGGCCAATTGAGTATTCCCACTAACTTTTTTGCATAAACATCCAGTGGCATTTTGGAGTCTACACTGACTTCCTACTGTCTTCCTAAATTGTGTACAGTTGTCTTGTTAGTGCTATATATTTGCTACTGGGTTTGGGGCTTGTATATGACTCATAATAGCTGTTATAAGGACTCTTAATGTCATAGGAAATAAGTATGTCAATGGTGTATTTTCTTTCTTTACATACATAAAGAAATATGTGCTTACTGTTACTGTGTTGACTATTATTTTTTTAGATGAAGAACTTAATAGAGGCATTCAGGTGATCGTGTCTATTGGGGATATGCAAATTTGTATGTCGTGAATTAACGGTGTCATTGGTACCATGGCAAGTTGCATGGCCCACACATGGAATAAGACCACCACAGTAATGATCACACATTTTTATTTACAGTCTTTAACAGCAGTGTCTTTTTTATTATGTCAGGGTTCATTATAATAAAAATTAAGGCATTTAAACAAGATAATTATTTTTACTCTACTTCCATAATCATCAGCTACATCTCCCAGCACAACAGATGGAGATCCTAGTGACACAAAGACAGAAGAACCATAAGACTCAGGTCTTTAGGGACCTCCTTCCTGTGTATTCATTTGTGAGGTAAAGCATGTTGTATATAATTCAACAGAATTCTCCAGAGCTGGTTTTGGCTCATGATTTTATCTATAAGCTGTAGAGAGCCAAGAAGTGCCACGCCATAAAGTGGTGCTGGCTTGCGCCTTACACCTTCCCATTAGTGAAGGCTCTCTGGCGTAAACAAGCCCTTAATTGGTTAAGTCTGTTCAGCCTGTCTGCTTCCTCATTAGAGTAGCCTATCTGCAGGGTCCACGTAGCTCACTGGGGTTGGTTAACTCAAGGGTATTTAAGCCTGTGCAGGGGTCCCCCGGCTTTCTCTCTCTCTCTCTCTCTCTCTCTCTCTCTCTCTCTCGCTCTCTCTTTTTCGCTCTCTCTCGTGGGCCAGAAGCAACATGTTTAAAGGATCCTGATTAAAACTGCATGAAGAAGATCTACCCAGAGTCGCATCTTCCTTGCTGGCGAGGGTCAGGTGCTTACAGATGGTAGCCCATAAGGGGAATTTTTCAGATCAGAACTTCTTGCAGTCAGGGCAGTGCTGGCAAGTTCCCAAGGTAAGTTGGGACCAATTTTAAGGCCCTCAGTAAAGAGGCAATGAGGTCTCCAGTAAGGAGCAATGAAGTTCCAGATAAGTTGGGACCAAAGTTAAAGACCACAGGGGAAAAAGTGGCAATAAAGTTTCAGGCATTGAGCGAGAAGTTGTAACAAACCGAAAGTAAAATTTTCAAGATGGGGACTTCTCAGTCTCATCCAATTTTTCTGGCTCTTCGGGAGCTACTTTTGTCAAATAAACTTAAAATAAAGAAAAGCACACTAGAAAGATTCCTGAGCGAATGCGATGCCATTGCACCTTGGTTTGCAGTTTCAGGAGATATCAAGGTAGCATGCTGGGCTGAGGAATAATTGCAAGCCCTTGTAAAAGGAGTTCAAAAACAATCCCCTAAGGGGCAGAGCCAGAAGGGAGAGGAGAAATGTTGACTTGGGGAGGGGAGGGACCCTCCTGGAACAATGCCTTCAGGGCCTTCTCCTGATCACAGTGAGGAAGGGTGGGGCTGAGGTACAGGGCATTCCTTTTGCCCTGAGGTCTGCAAAGCCTTAGGAAATGACTTAAGTCTTAAACAAGTAAATCAGATTGCCATAAAAGCATGGAAGTCATTACCCAATAAGGGAGAGGTGAATGGTAACCTCACTAAGATACTACAAGGCCCCATAAAACCATTTTCAGATTTTATGGCCTGTTTGGTAGAGGCTACAGGGAGAGATTTTGGCATTACAGCAGCCAAAGTTGCAGCTATCTCTTTTGCAGTTGTGGATTCAGTCACAGTTGCTGTGGCTATGAGCACATCGGTGCAGACAGTCTCTAAGCTAAATGAGTGGCTTAATGTCCAAGAGTGTGGCTACTGCCTTGGATACTCAGTCCACAATTGGTGCTCAACAAAAAGGAGGTTTAATGATTGTAAACCAAAGAATTGATCTGGTGCAGGAGCAAATAGATACCTTGTGGCAGCTGGCCCAATTGGGATGTGAAATGAAATATCCAGGTTTGTGTGTTACCAGCATTCAATATGAGAACTTTACATGTGCTGCTAATTTGTCACGACAGTTATCAAGCTATCTTTTAGGAAATTGATCTGCTGACTTTGATGACTTGATGGTACAGCTGTGATAGGCCATCATTGCAGTAAATTCAACACGTGTGGATGCGAGACTGGCTGCTGGATTGTCATTGTGGTTCCTGTTGCCATGGATCATCTGAAAGAGTGGGCGGGAATGGGAGCCACGGCTGTCCTCTTTTTGCTTATCTTCTTTGTGGGCCTGTGCTGCCTTTGCAAGATGAGGTTTGCTCAGAAGTAGTATGCAGCTATGGTTGTCCAGGCATTTACAGCCATTGGCGCAGGACAGTCTCCCCAAGCATGGCTCCCAGTCATGAACAAGTATTGATCCTTTATGCTCAGGTTGTATGACTTAGCACTGCACTCCAAGTTATCTCTGGAAGTGAGCAACTCCGAGAAGGGCAAGTTTGGTTGCATGTGGGTTGGTGTCTGAGGCCCCACCTTCAGGAAAAAGATACCGGACAGGTGTGGCACTGACTTGGCTGACTACCAGGATTCAGGGTCATTACAATGTCCACTGCCTTACTGGAGACCAGACCACTACCCTTGCCTGTTACGTTATTAAAACAAAAAAGGGGGAACTATAGAGAGCCGCGAAGTGCCACGCCTTAAAGTGGTGCTGGCTTCTGCCTTCCACCTCCCTAAGGGTGAGTGCTCTCTGGCATAAACAAGCCCTTATTTGGTTAAGTCTGTTCAGCCTGTCTGCTTCCACATTAGAGTAGCCTACCTGCAGGGTCTATGTAGCTCACTGGGGTTGGTTAGCGCAAGGGTATTTAAGCCTGTGCAGGGGTACCCTTGGCTCACGCAGGTCAGAGGAAACATGTTTCAAGGATCCTGATTAAAACTGCAAGAAGAAGATCTACCCGGAGTCGTGTCATCCCTGCTGGCAGGGGTAGGCACAATACAATAAGCTCCTTGAAATTTACTTATCTAAAATAATATTGATTGAATTTATTTTGATGATAAGTAAAACAGGAATATAGGGAAAATACAACCAAAGACTTACATAAAAGTCTACGGCATATGGATACAAATGATAATAGCAACACCATCACAAATGACTATACTTTTCACATGCATCATAAATATTACAGGTTAGATGTGCCAGGATTAATAATTGTATTTGGTAATCTATCTAGTGAATATTTACTCATAAAACTGCTTTCACATACAGGTGGCTTCTCAACAGGTAGATATTAACTACTGTTAATCAACTTTTATCACTAATGAATTGTTAGAGATAATTTACCTCCAAATAAAAAAGTTTATTTTGTTTCACAATTTTAGATGCTTCTGTCTAAAACTGGTGGACCCTTTCCTTTGGACCTGAGGTAGAATGTCAGAATCAAAAGTTCATCTCATCAGTCATGTAGTGAAGAGAGAAAGAAGTCAAGGCAGAGAAAGGGTTTCTAATATCTATGATTGTAGTACCTAAGATCTGGCAATAGGACACACTTCTCTTGAATTTCTGCTCAATGAAGTTCTGGAGAACAAACAATTGATAAATTAATATATGAACCATTGGAGGGCATAAACATCCAAAACATGCATCTGCCTGTTGTTACTTCTGGAGTCCAAGTAACTTCAACCTGACTCCTGCCCTAGACACCACATAAATTGCATCATCACTGCAATCACAGGCATTCTCAAGGTCCCCCTGGGAAGCTACTCAGGCTTGTGTATTTCCATTTTGCCTGCATTCTCACATTAAACATTTTGTGCAGTAAATTGAGGCTATGCTTGCCCTCACCTCAAAATAGAAAAAAGAAAATACCAGGAAAATTCAAGAAAAGAACCTTCCTTGCTTCCTATATTATCTGAATATCCTCAGTAAAAAAATCTATTTTTATTTTTTCTTCTGGAATGAAATAGCAATATTAAAGTGCTGCGATTTAGTTTATGCACAAATATGCAAGAAAATGAATATTTATGCTCTTCCTTACTGAGGAGCTGAAGCATTTTGGCAGCTGCTCAATTTACTAGATATGCTGTTAGAATAGTCAGCTGACTCAGCACTTTCATTCAGGTACAGGTTTGCCTAATGTTCCTGGCCTCCTGCCATAATGTGCACACATATATGGGTAATTCAATGGATATACCAGTTATTTTATCATCAAGAACAGGCTCCATACTGACTTGAAGTCATTTTCTTAATTATAATTTCTCCCTTCTCCCTTATATGTGATCCTTAAATTAGAACTGACTCTCTTAGTTCATAGCAGGCCTCAAGCAGGCCTTTAAGTACATAAGAAAAATAAAACAGATGTTAAATTTGTTCCTCACCTACAATACAAGTAACACAAACAACATGATTAGCCTAGAAAATGTTGTCAATTGCATTTAAAATAAGCCTGTTTTTTCCTAATATTATTATTGATTACTATCCATTGCTATAAAAACATTCTCATTTATTACATTAATATCACATTGTTAATTACCTATCACATGACCTGGAAAATTATGCAATATGGTCCATCAATTTATATTATAAACATTTTATGTATATTTTATATTTCACACTGTGTATGAAGTTGGGTACACATATGGGTTTATATGCAGAGGCCAGAGGAGGACATAGTGTTTTCCATTATTAATTCTCACTGAAGCAATACAAGAACCATTTCTCATTGAACTTAGAAAACAGTTTGTCATCCAGGATCTTGGCTACTAAACTCCTGAGCTCTTCATGTTGCCTTTACCACCAACCACACTGTAGATTTAAGGCCATGACTGGATTTTAAATGGGTGCTGGAGATTGGATTTTAGGTACTGTTTATACAGCAGATGGTCTTACCTAGCAGCCATCACCCAAGTCCTATTATATGTTTCTAATAACTTAAAAATTTCCTGATACTAGCGGAGAAAGAAATCACAGAAACATCACTTTTTACAATAGTCACAGACAATATAAAATACCTTAGGGTAATGCTAACCAAACAAATAAAAGACCTACATAATAAGAATTTTGAGTCTTTAAGGAATGAAAATGAAGAAGATACCAGAAAATGGAAAGATCTACCATGCTCTTGGATATGTAGGATCAACATAGTAAAAATGGCAATCTTATCAAAAGCAATCCACAGATTCAATGTAATCCCTATCAAAATCCCAGTATGAAATTCTTCATAGACCTTGAAAGACCAATACTCAACTTTATATAGAAAAACAAAAGACTCAGGATAGCCAAAACTACCCTGTAGAAATATAAAGGAATTTCTGGAGGCATCACCATCTTTGACTTCAAGCTGTACTATAGAGCTATAACCCTGAAAACAACTTAGTATCTACGCAAAAATAGACAGGAAGACCAATGGAAATGAAAATGTGGATATTAACCCACACACCTATGAACACCTGACTTTTGACAAAGCAGCTAAAAGTATACAATGGAAAAACAGAAAGTATTTTTAATAAATGGTGCTGGCATAACTGGAAGGTGACTTGTAGAATACTGCAGATAGATTCATATCTATAACCATGTACAAACTTAAATCCAAAGACCCCAACACAAGTCCAGTCACACTGAATCTTTTAGAAGAGAAAATAGGAGGTACCCTTGAATGAATTGGTACAGGAAAACACTTCCTGAACCTAACACCATTAGCATAGACACTGAGATCAACAATAATAAATGGTACCTCCTGATATTGAAAAGCTTTTGTAAGGCAAAAGATACAGTCAACAAGACAAAAAAAAGCAGACCACAGAATCGGAAAAGATATTCACCAGTGTCATATCTGATAGAGGGCTAATTTCCAAAATATACATAGAACACAAGAAGCTACTTACCAAAACACCAAATATCCAATTAAAAAGTGAGGTACAGAACTAAGTAGAGAATTTTCAATAGAGGAATCTAAAATGGCTGAAAGACACTTAAGAAAGTGCTCAACATCCTTAGCCATCAGGGAAATGCAAATCCAAACAACTCTGAGATACTATCTTACTCCTGTTAGAGTGGCTTAAATAAACAAACAAACAAACAAACAAACAAACAAAACAAAGATAGTTTACATTGGAATTAGAGAAAGGAGTACACTCCTTCACTGCTGGTGTATGTGAAAACTCATACAGCCACTTTGGAAATCAGTATGGATGTTCCTTAGGAAAATGGGAATCCGTCTACCAAAAGATCCAGCAATTCCACTCTTAAGCAAATACCCAAAAGATGCACATTCATACAAAAAGGATATCTGTTTACCTATGTCTAAAGTAGAATTGTAATAGCCAGAATCTGGAAGCAATCTAAGTGTCCCTCAACTGAATAATGGATGGAGAAAATGTGATACATTTGCACAATGGAGTACTATTCAGTAGAAAACAAACAAACAAAAACAATGAAATCTTGAAATTTTGCAGGCAAATGGATGGAACTAGAAGAAACCATCCTGAATAAGGTAACCCAATTACAAAAAGATAAACATGGCATGTACTCATTCATATATGGATTTTAGACATAGAGCAAAGTATTACCAGCCTACAATCCACACTGTCAGGAAAGCTAGGAAACAATGAGGTCCCTAAGAGGGACATACATGGTCTCCCAGAGAAGAGGAAAGGGACAACATCTCCTGAGCAAATTGGGAGCATGGGGAGAGGGTGTAAGGATAAATAGAAGGGGAGAAAGGGAGGGGAGAGGAGGACATGAGGGAGTATGACAATTGAGTCAGATAAAGAATAGAGGAGAATAAGAAAAGAGCATAACAAAGGGAGCCATTATAGGTATAATGAGAAATCTGGCACTCGGGAAATGTTCAGGGATCTAAAAGGATGACCCCAAATAACAATCTAAACAATACTGGAGCTACCTTAATTACCCTTCCATAATAATGAGATTGATGACTACCTTATATGCCATCCTAGAGCCTTTATCCAGCAGCTGATGGAAGCAAAAGCAGACACCCACAGTTAAACACTGAGATGAACTCCTGGAATCCAGTTGTAGAGAGGGAGGAGTGATGAGCAAAGGAGTCAAGACCAGGCTGGAGAAACCCACAGAAATAGCTGACCTGAACAAGGGGGAGCTCATGGATCCTAGTTTGATAGCTGGGAAACCAGCATATAAGCAATCCAGACCTGAACGTGGATGTTAGGAGAACTGTGCAGTATGTGGCCTCTGGCTGTGGATCAGTATTTATCCCTAGTATAAGAGTAGACCTGGAGCCCATTCCACATAGAGGTATACTCTTTCAGCCTAGACACATGGGGGAGGATCTAGGCCGTGTACCAAATGATATGACAGACTTTGAAGATTTTCCTATGGAAGGCCTCACCCTCCCCGGGGAGCAAAACGGGAATGGGATGAAGGTCAGGAGGGCATCAGCAGAGGAGGGAGGGTGAGAGAACGGGGATTGACATGTAAAATAAGCTTGTTGCAAATTTAAATTTAAAGAAATTATCAAAAAATAATTTCCTGATACTAATTTCAAGAAGTTCTTATGTACCTACTGCACATTGCTTTTTAGGTGTGGGATTAAATTAACTCAGAAACAAAACAGTGACCTTATTGTAAAGGACATTCAAAAAGTCTTTCTTGTGTCATTTCTTATGAATTTATGTTGTGGCTCCACAAGGTTAGAATTGCCTCTTCCCTGTACATTTATGTTTGCAGAAATGTACTGGCGATATTCTAAATGTCTATGCACACTCAAGATATCCTCTAATTTTGAAAACAAAAATCACAAGTTTATTTTCATTTATCACCTTCTTACTGTATTCCAAGAGAGAACAGAGAAAAACAGGATTTCCCATAAGACATAGCTTGGCCTCGCTCAGCAAAATTAGGGGACTGTGTAAACTTTCTATTATTATGCCCCTTTTTCCTGACCAGGAAGTGCTAGCCAATTACAATCAATCCCTGCCATTGAAACTGGAGTAACAACCTGGATTATTCAGGCAACTTATTAATGGCTAGATCTATGTCTGTGTTTATTCAAAACTTCCTATAGAATGGCACTTTCTTGTAGTAAATACAAGATAAGCATTTGCTGGCAGCAGTAGGAACATTTTTCCTTAATTAATGGGAATTGTAGTCAGAAGACATAAAACATAAGATCTCTTTTTAATCAAGTTAACTAAAAAATTAAGATTTTGGAAACATTAACGATAGGGTAAATGGAAATCCTAGATATTGTCCTCTGACCTTTACTAGTATGCTGTGGCACACATGTACCCACATATACATAGGTATGTATAATATGTGAATATAACACAATTAAATTAGCTGAGTAAAATCCCTGATCAAATCTTTGATCTTTGATTTCCTTCTATGAATTTTGACATTCAGTGGTTTTCGGAAATTCTCAAAATTAGTGGTAACTGAGTGTGTCTGCACTTATTTCTTCAAACCGTGGAGTTTATCCTAATCCCTTGTGTTCTTTGTGGGAAACTGGAAACTCATACTCACTAAACACAAGGTATTAGTGTGGTCAACTCCCATTAACAATTAGGGCAGCTTATCTACATTGCACACATGTGGACAGCAGCTTCTGACTTGTTTCCATTGCTCTCTGCACCTTTGCTTTCTGCTACCAAGATTTTAAGACTTCAGCAGCCTGGCTCCACAGCCATGGCCCTGACCCTTCACCACAGGGTTCACTACCACTGCCTCTTGGCACAGCCATGGGATGAGATTCAGTTTCTAAAGCACCTTTCTTCTGAGATCTCAGGGTCTCATTTATCCTCCCAACAACCCTGAACAGTCAAGGTTCAGCCCCCAATTCTCAGAACAGGTACCATCACAGCGGCTTCATAATCACAGGAGTCTTTATCTGTTTCTATTTCTCAACTCCGGTGCTCTGCAATTCTGTGACAAGATACCCAGCAGGCCTGAGGCAGCTTCATATGCCTGAGAGTGTCACAGCAGAACCAAGGTTGGAAGCTCCAACAATGCAGGAGAATGCAGGAGATCTGGTCATCAGTGAGCAGCTCCTTGTGCTCTGTGGTTCAAGGTAATGCAGGTCAGGGGATCAAAGGTGAAGGGTCACACATTATTAAAAAGAAATCCAAAAGGCGGCTACATCATGATCTCTCATTAGTGTTCCAGCGGTGCCTCTCTTTGGGTCAACTTGAACATTTCGGCAGACATTCAAGCAGCTTTATCGGTAAAAAGATTTTTACATGACTACTATTGCTGTTCCCATGATCATCTTCTGTAGTGGCACGGTGTTGAGAACACAGTAGGTGCTAGTTCCTCAGAACACACTTTGGGAAACTCTCTTCCAGCTTGTTTTCGGCAGCCATTTCCCCTCCATGCTTCATATCCCCCTCCTCCTCCTGCTCCTGCTCCTGCTCCTGCTGCTGCTCCTCCTCCTCCTCCTCCTCCTGCTCCTCCTCCTCCTGCTTCTCCTCCTGCTCCTCCTCGTCCTCCTCTTCCTCCCACTCATACTCCTCCTCCTCCTCCCCGTCCTTGGGACCAGGACCCCTACAGCACACCTCCTACCGCCACAGGCCCAGCTACCCTGCTGCCGCCGCGCCACCCGCTCTGGCCCCTAGATTGTCCCTTATATACATTTTTTTTCCTCTGATGATTTGTTACATCCTTCAGCTACAAAAATAGTGAGTGCTAAGCCCTCCAGGAAGCTAGTGGCATAAGTGACCCTTCCCATTCTCCAGTAACCCTCTACATCTCACACAGCTTCTACATTCATATTAATTATTACATGAAATTAATTTCTAAGTCATGTTCAAGTGAGATTTTAAAGCATTGCACAATTTTCAAAGTAGTATCTTATGACAATATAATTTACAGGATTGGTTACCTGAAGGAGAGAAAATATAGGGTTCCAGGGAGACTCCAGGATATATTTTCTTTTCTGGTTGACCTCTGACTTATTTTTGTTCCAGTTTCTCTAACAAAACACCATATCAAGGATACTTACAAAAGAAAATGTTTTATTTTGAGTTCAGAGTTCCAGACTATCATAGCAAGGAGCATAGTAGTAAATAGGTAGGTATTGCACTGGTACAGTAGCTGAGAGCTCACAACTTGATACTCGACTATGAGTCAAAGAGAACTGTGAATGGTGTGACCTTTTTTGAAATTTAAGCATCCACTACCTCTGACACTCTCAAACTCACACTTCCTAATCCTTCCCAAATAGTTCCAGCAGCTGGATATCAAACATTTATATATTTGAGCCTATGAGGGCCATCCTAATTCTAACCATCACATCTCTAAAAACAGCTATCAAGAAGGCATCTGAAAACACAAAACTGCTGGATAAAGAGGCCTCCACTCAATGTTTTCCAAGAAAAGAAGACCTTGAATTAGCAAGGAAGCGGGCTTGTTAATACGTTCCATGTGTATATGACCTAGACTATGTAACTAGAGTGACTACAGCTCTAGATAAGGGGTGGAGATGATTAATTAATGACTCCAGTCAAACTGTCTCAAATTTTAGGTGATGGGAAGTGGAAAATGCATGTCTCTGTGTGAGAGGCCACTCTGCTTTTTGTGCCAGGTGCTGGTGGGAGTATTCAGAGGGGTGTGGAAATATTTTCTGTCAGTTCCTGCAGGGATAAGAATGGTTAGATCTACTATAGAACACCAATTTTCTCCTTGAAAATGTAATAATTTCTTAATTAATGTAAATAGTGTGTCAGTCTTGTGGAGATACATTGGCACTTGTGATTTACTTAAGTCAAGGACTTAGAGCCTCACTGGCTTCTATGTAAGTTTTCCCTTTATTCTTAGAGCTTCCCTTGCAGTTGAATACACCTCTTTTTTTCATTGCAGCATACTTTAACTGTCAGAAATAATGGATAACAATTTAAATTTAAACTTTCCTATTCCTGTTAACTCAGGATATTGGTTTCATATGGAGGCCAAAATTAATAAACTCATTGCTGCCAAGCTATAGCATGGAACATGAATTTCTGTGGTAATTCTAATGTGTTTTGTTTACTCAAAACGGTATGTATTTATAAAGTTTTTCCAATGATGTTATTTATCAACTTTATAAATTTTGAGTAAAGTTGTATAAACAAACCACTTATATCATAGTTTATGATAAGAAAAGATTTCTGAACTTTCAGGAAGATTGCTTTCATTTCACCTACAGAAAGCCATTCTTCTCTTAGAAAAGCATGGAATAATCTATACCTGTAAATTCTATTAGCTAAATGCCCAACTGAATCCTGTCTTGACTTTGCAGTTCCCAGGGTATCTGGTTACCAGTCATCCTGCTCAGATTCCAAGAATTTTCCAATAAAGCTTTGACTGCTGTTAATCTGTATTTCCTCTGGTCACCAAGTGGCTGAGGTTTTGTTTCCCAATTCTCTGAACTCTACCTTCTTACAATTTAGATATTTGTCCTTACCATAAGGATGGAATTCTCCACTTCATCTTGTAGATCATAGTACTGACTTGTCAGTTCATCAGTGATTTAGCTCACAGGAACATTAATTCGATCAAAATATGAATTTTAATATTTTCATCTAAACATATATCCAGTGCTTTTTCACTTTTTCTTCATTGTCACTCTCATCTTTATTGCTATGTATAGAGGTGCACTTTAATGTACATGTGCATGTTTGTGTGTGTACACATGTGAGTGTTTTTTTGCAAGGGAATATATAGATGTGTGTGTGTGTGTGTGTGTGTGTGTGCGTGCATGCTTGCTCTCGTGCACGTGTGCTTGTGCATGCACACATGGCATGTGTTTAGCTCAGTAGCTGACATCTGAGCCTTCAATCATCTCCTTGAATTTTTGAGATATTGTCTCTCAGTGAACTTAGAGCATTCTAATTGTCTATACCACCTGGCCTGGAAGCTCTAAGTATCCTCTTATTTACATCATCTCCAACTCCCCTCCTACATTCCTGTTAGATATTGAAAATGCATGTGTGTGTGTGAGTGTGTGTGTGTGAGGTGTGTGTGTGTGTGTGTGTGTGTGTGTGTGTGTGTGTGTGTGTGTGTGTATGCACTTGGTATCAAAATCAGGGCTTCATATTTGTTCATCTCACTTCCTCTTCCAGTGCTTTTACATTTATTTTTACATAGTACTTTTTTTTTAACATTTTTACTTTATTTTCCTTTTTTAATTTAAATTTGAAACAAAGTTGTTTTACATGCCAATCCCACTTCCCTCACCCTCCCATCCTCCCCTATCAACCTCCACCAAACCCTAGTCCATCCTCTTTCTACTCCCCAGGGAGTAGAAATCCTGCCTTCACTCCCTCAGTTGGCTGGATTAGAGCGAGTTGGTACCATACTCTACCATTCATTTCTGTTCTTTGTGACACTCTTAGTGTTTAGTGGAAATTTTTTTTTAATGTTTCAAAAGAACCACGAGATATCCTTAGAATACATTAAGACAAAAGATATAAAAAAATATGTAATTCAGTTTGTTGAACTGACAACCAAATCAATTCATTTTTTTAAATTTTTATGGATAGACATAAGGAGTTATAAAACACTGTAGTAGAATAAATATATATGCATATATATTACTTGGTGCTACATAGTCATGACTCAAAAATGGTTTTTATATTAAAATACTATATTTTACATATTTTATATAGAAGGGAATTGTTGTTTTAGCAAAAAATATTTTCTTCTGTTACAGTTAATGACTTGATATCAAGGTAAAAACTCATCAAACTTATCTTAGATTTCTAAGCTGTTTATCCAAATTTTTCAGTAATCTAATAAGCTTGCATCTGCCACTTAAATTTAATTTTTAGTCATAGTTTTAATCTGGCATCTAGAAATATAGGTATTAAATTATCTCTTGAATGCATAGACCTAATATGTGTGGGTAAGTGTAACACAGGTAAATATGTTATGGTTTATTTCCTATATTCAAGAAATACTAAAGGACAATTGACTAATGTGGAGACACAGAGCTGACTTAAGATCCAGGCTCCTCTTGAGTCAAGTGAGGTGAGAGTTGTGATATAAATGCTGGGCATACCAAGCATAGATGGAAGCATACTTCCTCTATTTGTGTTTGAATATTCTGCCAGAATTTTGTCTTCAAGATAAGGAAGAAGCTCATGAGTTCAATGAACTGTGTTCCACTGTTCTGATTATTGAAGAAATGTTTGTGGCTATAGTCTTCTTTAAATTTAACAGAGACATTGTATAATACTGACGAGACATCTCATGATCCTTTATGGGGTCTAAGGGTGGTGAGATTATGAGATAACTGTCTAATCTTACATATGAAAGTTCTGCAAAATAAAGTGCCTCTTGCAACTGTCCTTACTCTGCATCCCCTGTGTCCTGTTTTATGTGATACTGCTACCCATGGTCCCCAACAATCCAGATGTTGATGGACTAACACATGTCTTCAATTCATAGTGTATAGTATGCTTTACTTCCAAACTTTCAGGGCATTATTTTGACACCATTAATGACTTTAAAAGTGGATATTTCAGATATGATACAAAATGAAGAGAATTATTTATACTTTGATAATATCAGTTTTGAAATTAATAAGATATGGTGATATTAAGGTCAAAATAGTTTGCAGTTTAAAATGGAATACTGTGTAAGGAGTGAATTATGATTACTCAGATTGTGAGATTGCAGAGTCAGAACTCTGTGATTCCAGTTGACTCTAAGTTTAGGTTAGTATGACTACCTACCTCTGTCCAGTATAAGTATTGTAATTATTACAAACACTAGGATTCAAAGCCTGAGCCTTATTAACAGACTAGGAACAGGGATACTGATAAGTCAGTTACTCATTGTACAAATTTATGAATTACCTGTTCTGTGTTAATATGATGATAAAGAAGACAGATATGTCTCTCCTAATTTGTCAAGAACTGGTGGCAGGCAATAAATTAACAAAATTTATTATGGAATCTGTCAAATTCAATTGCTGTCTTTAATAACAATTTGTTACAGACCACCATAAATGAACTCAATGTGATCTATGCTTTGTATTCCCTCCAATATGCTGTAGGTTCCACTTAAAGTCCTTGCTGTCACACTAAGAGTCCTCTTTAATAAGATAAAAACCTTTCTCTTCTCTACATTAGTGATCCATTGTTCTGAGTGACTGAGTGACTGTTCGTGTTCTGACAGTGTCTGCAAGCACAGAAGCCAGCTATTTGATACATTGCATCAGTAAAGTCTTCTACCTTGGAACCTTACTTGTAAAAAAGGATGTGGAGATGAAAGTGTGAAATGATCAATGAAACATGAAAGCTGCCTCTTTGTTTTTTGGTGATAGAGTTTAAGAGACCTCTACTGGTGCCTTTTAATGACAGTTCAGCAACTTGGATCAGGCCTCATTCATTCCTAATTTAATGAGTGTATCTTCTATGATACAATGAGTTTTAAAATCTCAGCTGGAAATTTTTAGTATTCTCCTTAAGTAACTAATCATAAGTCTATAACCTGCCTGTCCTCTGCAGATAGTGAAAAAATAATTGCATACATGTCATGCTTGAATAAGAATTCTGTAAACAATTTAGACTGCTTTGAATATAGTTTCATAAATTGTTACATCAAAGCCTGGAAAATAGAAGAAAATCTGTGCATCTCTATTGCTTTTGCTTCATGTGAAGGCACACACACATATTCAAAAAGGAGCAACTCTGTCAACACTAGCACGTCAGTACCCATTCAACTTCCCCCTTTGAGTTTGCACATCACTGGCCTCCACTGCATCCCTTATCCAGTTAGTTGATCCTTTAGTATTGCTTGTATTTGTAATAGTCAACTGATATGTTGAAAGACAGGATACAATGAACAAAAAGTAACCGATTAGCCATATAGCAGAGATCAGGGAAGAATACTTATGATTCCAACAACTAAGGTAAGTAAAGAGAGCTCAAAGATCAGACATATCATATAATCACAAGGTTACTTTTATTATTAAAATGCTACAGCTCAAAGTTCTCTAGAAAAAAAATAACACATTACTCAAGGATGTGGGACATTCCACATGTGACATACAGTTTAAAAATATAATACCTTATATATAATACATACTGTCAAGTTCATACCATGTAATTATTTGTCATATCTATTATAATAATTATGATGGGTATAATTTTAAACCAAAACATAATCTATGCCTGAAATGAAAGATACAGTAGTTGCATTATATGAAAAAATATTTTTTGCATAAAAATTACTAGGTACTTCCATTTTCACAAAATCTGAAGAGTTGTCACTAGAAAGTCATTGTCTTCACTTTGGTAATGGCCCATCCATGAGTTCTATATTGTCTCATATTAATGTCAATACGCTAGGCACCAGACATTAGGTTTTGTTTGTGTATTTTCTGTTCATTCCTCTTACACATTTTTCCTTATAGGTTGTCTATCAATATTTTAAATTCTTTCTGACAACTATTACTCCAACAGGAAATGTTAATCTTTTAAAATTTATTCTAACATCCAATAAAAATAATTTTTCTCATCGCAAAGTTTGAGAGTCTCTTTGGTTTTATTTTACTATTTGTGAGCTGTTGAAGTTCTACTTGCTTCTTTTATTTGGAAATTAAATAATAAATATTCATTTCAGTCCACATTTTCTTTGCTTTCCTTTATTTATTTTTTTCATAGTGGCTTTCTGTGGCATTCATCTACTACTGACCTACAGCACTATAGTATATGCTTATTAGAGTTAAGAATGTAACAACTCAACTTTAGAAGAGGTCATCTATTAATTTATTTATAATTTTAACTAAAATATAATTAAATCATTCTACCCTTACTTCTCCTATCTCCAATCCCTTCCATGACTCACCCCTTTTACTTCTCAGTTTCATGACTCTTCATCTTTAATTATTATTGTTACATATTTTGTAAATGTGTAAAATAAATCTCCTGAGTTTTCTTTAGTGTTGCTTACATGTGTGTTTTCAGGACTGATACCAAGTATTGTATAAACCATTAGGGAGAATGTCTCAGGGGAAGATGAATTCTTCATCTCTCAGCAGTAATTTATTATCTGTAGCTCTTCATATAAGAGCAGAGTCTCATCAGTTGTCCCCTTTTCAAGTTGGCATGTCCACTAATGTTTTCATGGGTCAGGTCTTATTTAAGCAGCTGTTCTGTTGGGGTATCATAAGTGCAGCTTCTTTTTCATTTATAGGTGACAAAATCTTCAAGCAGACTTTGTGGTCCTCTGCTATGACAATCTCCCTGCCCTGTCTTCTGCTACGTCCTCTGAGCCTTAGGTGAGCAGTTGGTGGAAGTGTTTGGGAAGGATCAGCGTTATGGCCTTGTTGGAAGATGCCTGTCACCGGCAGCTGTGTTTTGGTTTAACAAGGTTATACCAGTCCACTTAGCACTCTCTGTCTCATGCATATGGATAAAATATAGCTGTAAAACCCAAACAAATCACTTTTTGCTAGTTGCCTTTGTTATGGTGCCTTATCACCATAGAAAAGCAACAGAGACACTTGCATACCAGTCACTATTATAGCTAAAGGCATCATAGAGCTACTGCTCATTTCAGCAGCTTCTGTAGCTATAGCACTTTCTGGTACTATAGAGCGAATCCTGTGCTAGGAGACTTGTGGGTTGGATCAAAATGGAGTCATCTTTGTACTGTGCATGAAATTCATTGTATCCTCAATAATAAAGACTTACCTTCAAACATACATTATCTCAATATTAAGTATAATCTGTTATAATCTGTTTTCTTTTACTTCCTTAGGCTTCATGTCTAAGATGGAGTTTCAAGTTCACCAACTTTGAGGTACAGATGACACCCAAACTACATACTCAATAAGCTCATTTATCTGACAGCCCATTCCACCTTCATTTTGCACTCCAAGAAGATGAAGCTTAGGTAAATTAACACCAAATATTGTGATCTGGAAAGATACCATGTACCTAACTTTGAGAGAACTTAAATTTAGGTCCCAGCATCCATCTCACACTGCTAAGACTTGCCTGTAATCCATAGTTTGGAGACTATGATGCCTCTAGCCTTGATGGCACTCAAACAAATATAGAAACACCTACATACAGATACAGAAATACACATAAATAAAATGTAAAAATCCTCTAAAGTTATCATCCTGCTGTCACTGATACTAATGTTTTAACCTACACTTGCTGGTTATTTTAAGTTTGACAGGTGTTCAGGATATTAGACTTTAACCATTTCAAAACAAAAGGGAGATGTAATTAAAATAGTTTTAAAAGATAACAAAGCCAGACTATCAGGAGGCAGACATGAGCAGATCATTGTGAGTTTGACACCAGTCTTATTTAAATACTGACACCTTGTTTAAAGAACCAGGTAACAGTGTACCACCATTACATACAATCGTACTCAGTCTATAGAAATTTGGCTATGTCGCCTACTCATTCCCTTGTGCTCTTTTCTTAGATGTCCAAATGTCTTTGAAACTTTCTACCACTCAGTTTTAAAGGATTTGTAGGTATTCTTACAGTATGTATTTGCTTTTCAATTTTCTTTCCTCTTGAAGAAATCACACCTTTTAAATCTATGAGATCTAATGGTTCACCCCATTAATAAAAATAAAGCTTACTAGATTGGATGGGAGTGTATCTCTCTAATCTCAGGACCCAAGAGACAGAGGCAAGGGAAGACCTGTGAATTTTAGGCCAAACTGAGGCCAGAATAAGAAAAATGGTGAGAGAGAGGGAGAAGAGAATGGAAAGCAGGCAGAGGATCCCTTCCAAGGAAATTTACTTTTGTTATATATGTAAATACATGAATCTATGAGAGTATTTGTCACTGTCACTCACAATAACACAATTATTCTGTTTAATAATAGAGATGATTTGAGTCACTGAGCATCAGGTGTCATTGGGCAGGTGTCTGTGTATATCTGTGTCTATGTCTAGACAATGCTTAGCTTGTCTCAGACAGCTCTTTTTTATATTGAAACATTTTATTTACATATTGATCCAAATTCTCCCTCCCTCCCTCTTTTCCTCTCTCCCACTCTCCCAACCTCTCATACTCCCTGACCACACTCCCCTTCCTTCCCCCTCCCACTCCACATGTAGGGTGATGCCTTCCAGGAGGGGTCATCTAAATATATCAAGTCATTTGGAGTAGAGACTAGGCATTCCCTCCTGTCTCTAATTTAAGGGAGTATCCCTCCATTGCGGGATGTGTTCCCAAAGTCCTTTTGTGCACCAGGGATACATCCTAGTTCCACTCTCTGAGATCACTAAGACTGCCCAGGCCATCTAGCTGAGACCCATGTTCAGGGGGTCTGAGTCAGTCTCATGCTGGATTCCCAGATCTCAGTTTGGGGGCCTATTAGCTCCTCCTTGTTCAGATCAGCTGTCTATATGTGATTTTGCAGCCTGGTCTTGTCCTCCCTCTCTGCATCTGGATTCCAATTCAGCTCAGTGTTTAGTTGTGGGTGTCTTCTTCAGTCTCCATCAGCTACTACATGAGGGCTCTCTGATGGTGGATAAGTTAATCATCGATTTCATCAGGGAAGGGCATTTATGGTAGTCTTTCCACTGTTGCTCAAATTGTTAGTTGGGATCAGTCTGGTAAGCCTCTGGCATTTCTCTAGGTTCAGTTTTCTCTTCAAACCTATAATGGCTACCTCCATTATTCTCTCTCTCTCTCTCTCTCTCTCTCTCTCTCTCTCTCTCTCTCGCTCGCTCTCGCTCTCTCTCATCTCTATCTCATCTCATCTATTCCTCCTCTGACTAAATCTTCCTAGTCCTATGTGCTTTCTCTCCTCCCTTTATATTTATCCTGGTTCCCTCTTCACTCACTGCCCCCCCACTCCCCATATGCTCAAGAGAACTTTTCCTTTGCCCTTCTGTGAGGAGCCTTATATGAATCTCTTAGAATCCTACTTGTATCCTAGTTTCTCTGGCAGGGTGAAATATAGGCTGGTACTTTTTCTATGTCTAAAATCCATATATTAGTGAGTACATATTATAATCCTCTTTTTTGTGACTGGGTTACCTCATTCAGGATGGTTTCTTCAAGTTCCATCCACTTGCCAGTGAATTTAAAGATTCCATTATTTTTTCCACAGAGTAGCATTCCATTGTGTAAACATGGCACATCTTCTTTATTCATTTTCTTGTTGAAGGACATCTAGGTTGCTTCCAGGTTCTTGCTATTACAAATAATGCTGCCATGAGCATAGTTTAAAACAAATGTATTTGTTGCATGGATGTGCATAATCTGGGTATATGGCTAAGAGGGGGATTGCCTGATTCTGTGGTAAACTAATTCCCATTTTTCCGAGGAACTGCCATACAAGTTTGCACTTCCACCAGCCCAGCAGTGGAGGAGTGTTCCCCATTCTCCACATCCTCTCCATTATAAGCTGTCATTGGTGTTTCTAATTTTAGCCATTCTGGCAAAAGTATGATGGTATCTCAAAGTTGTTTTGATTTGAACTTCCCTGATACCTAAGAATGTTGAACACTTAAGTGTCTTTTAGACTTTTTGATTTCCTCTATTGAGAGTTATCTATTCAGTTCTGTACCGCATTTTTTAATAGGGATATTTGCTGTTTTGTTGACTAGTTTCATGAATTCTTTGTATATTTTGAAGATCAGCGCACTGTCAGATGTAGGATTGGTGAAATCTTTTCCCAATCCATAAGCCGCTGTTTGGTCTTGTCAACTGTGTTCTTTGCCTTACAGAACCTTCTCAGTTTGAGGAGATCCCATTTATTGATTGTCAATCTAGTGTCTGTGCTACTAGAGTTATGTCCAGGAAGTGGTCTCCTGTACCAATGTGTTCAAGGTTCCTACAATTTTCTCTTCTAAGAGTTTCAGTGTGGCTTGATTTATGTTAAGGTCTTTGATTCATTTGAATTTAAGTTTTGTGCATGATGATAGACATGGGTCTATTTGCAGTCTTCTCCATAGTATCATCCAGTTGTGCCAGCAACCATTTGTTGAAGATGCTTTCCTCTTCTCATTATATACTTTTAGCTGTTTTTGTCAAAAATCAGGTGTTTGTAGGTGTCTGGGTTGATGTCATGATTTTCAATTAGACTCCATTTGTCTGCTTGTCTATTTCTGTGCCAATACCAAGCAATTTTCAGGACTATAGCTCTGTAGTAGAGCTTAAAGTCAGGTATGCTGATGACTCCTGAAGTCTCTTTATTGTAGAGCATTATTTTGGCTATCCTGAGTCTTTTGTTTTTTCATATAAATTTGATTATTATCCTTTCAAGGTCAGTGAAGAATTGTGCTGGGATTTTAATGAGGATTGAACTGGATCTGTAGATTGCTTTTTGGCAAGATTGCCATTTTTACTATATCCTACCTATCAAATAGCATGGGAGATCTTTTCAATTTCTGATATCTTCTTAAATTTCTTTCTTTAAAGACAAAAAGTTCTTGCTATATAGGTCTTTCATTTGTTTTGTAAGCATTATCCCAAGATACTTTATGTTGTTTTTGGATAATTTTAAGGATGATGGTTTTTCTGATTTCTTTCTTAGCCCCTCTGTCATCTGTATATAGTAGGGCTACTGATGTTCTTGAGTTTATCTTGTATCTTGCTGGTTTCCTGAAAGTGTTTATCAGCTGTAGGAGTTCCCTAGTAGAGTTTTTTGGGTGACTTATGTCAACTATCGTATCATCTGCAAATAAAGACAGTTTGACTTTTTACTTTCCGATTTGTATTCCCTTGATCTACTTTTGTTGTCCTATTGTTTTAGCTAGAACTTCAACTACAATATTGAAGAGATATGGAGAGAGGTGGGCAGCCTTGTCTTGCTCCTGATTTTAGAGGAATCACCTTAAGCTTCTCTTCATTCAGTTTAATGTTGGCTGTTGGTTTACTGTATATTGCTTTTGTTATGTTTGATATGTGTCCTGTTGTCCCTGATCTCTCCAAGACCTTTATCATGAGAGGGTGTTGAATTTTGTCAAAGGCTTTTTCAGCATCTAGTGTGATGACCATATCATATTTCTTTTACAGTTTGCTTACATGGTGGATCACATTGATAGATTTTTATATCTTGAACCAGTCCTGCAACCCAAGGATGAAGCCTACTTGGTCATGGTGAATGATTTCTCTGATGTATTCTTGGAATTGTATTGCCAATATTTTATTGAGTATTTTGCATCAATGTCAATGAGGGATATTGTTCTGTAGCTTTCTATCTTAGTTGTGTCTTTGTGTGGCTTGGGTACCACACAAAGTGGTAATGCACCTTCTGTTTATATTGTGTGGAACATTTTGAGGAGTAATGGTATTAGCTCTTCCTTGAATTTCTGGTAGAGTTCTGCACTGAAGCCATCTGGCCCTAAGCTTTTTTCAGTTGGGAGGGTATCAATGACTGCTTCTATTTCATTAGGGGTTATAGGTCTATTTAAGTTGTTTATCTGTCTGTTCTTGATTTAATTTTGGTATGTGATAGTTATCCAGAAATTTGTCCTTTTGCCTTGAGTTTTTCAAATTGAGTACAGATTTTCAAAGTATTCCCTGAAAATTGTCTGGATTTACTTAGTGTCCATTGTTATGTCCCCCCCCTTATTTTGAATTTGTTAATTTGCATATAATCTCTTTGGTTTTGAGTTAGTTTGGATAAAGGATTGTTTATATTGTTAATTTTCTCAAAAAAAAAAAAACCCAACTCTTTGTTGCATTGATTCTTGGTATTGTTTCCTGGTTTCTACTTTATTGATTCCAGCCCTCATATTGATTACTTTTTTGGTGTCTACTCCTCCAAGGTGAGTTTGCTTCTTTTTGTTCTAAGGCTTTCAGTTATGCTGGTAATTCTCTAATGTGACTATCTTCCATTTTCTACATATGGACACTTAGTGCAATGAACTTCCCTCGTAGCACTGGTCTAAGGTGTCTCATAAATTCTGGTATATTGTGTCCTCATTCTCATTGAATTTTAGGAAGTCCTTAATTTCTTTCTGTATTTCTTCTTTCACCTAGGTATAGTGCAATTGTACATTATTCAGTGTCCATGGGTTTATAGGGTTTTTGCGATTTGTGTTGCTGTTGAATTCCAATTTTAAAGCATGGTGGTCTGATAAGATACAAGGGACTATTCCAATTTTTTGTATCTATTGAGGTTTGTTATGTCACTTAGTATGTGGTCGATTTTAGAGAAGAAGTTATATTCTTTTTTGTTTAAATAGAATGTTCTATAGATATCTGTTAAAACCAATTAAGACATAACTCCTGTTAATTTTTTTGTTTCTTTCTTAAGTTTCTGACTAGTGGTCCTATCTAGCAGTGTGAGTGGGTTTTTGAAGTCTCCAACTATGAGTGTGAGGTTTTATGTGAGCTTTGAGTTTTAGTAGCATTTCTTTTACGAATGTAGGTGCCTTTGTATTGGTGCATAGATGTTCAGAATTGAGACTTTGTGCTGATGAGTTTTTCCTGTGATGAATACGAAATGACCATCTTCATCTCTTTTGATTTATTTGGGTTGAAGTCTAACATGCTAGATATTAGGAAAGCCACACCTGCTTGCCCTTTGGGTTTATTTGATTGGAAGATCTTTTCCCAACCCTTTTTCCTGAGGTAATGTTTGTATTTGAAGCTTAAAAATGTTTCTTGTTTGCAGCAGAAGGATGGATTCTGTTTTTGTACCCATTCTGTTACTCTGTGTCTTTTTACAGGCGACTTAAGACCATTAATGTTGAGGGAGATTAAGGACCATTGATTGTTAATGCTTGTTTGATTTAGATTTGTTGGTGGTGGTATTGTGAAAATATTTTTCCTGCTTTACCCTTGGGTTCTGGTGAAGTGGGATTATATATTGCCTATGTCTTTGTGAGTCTAGTTATCTTCCTTGGGTTGGAGTTTTCCTTCCAGTACTATCTGTAGGCCTGGATTTGTAGATATGTATTTTGAAAACCTGACTTTGTCATTAAATAGCTTGTTTTCTCCTTCTATAGGGATTGAGAGTTTTGCTGGATATAGTAACCTGGACTGGCATCTGTGGACTCTCAGCACTTGTACAACATCTATCCAGGATCTGATGGCCTTGAGAGATTCCATGAAGAAGTCAGGTGTAATTATGATAGGTCTGCCTTTATATGTTACCTGTCCTTTTTCCTTCACTGCTCTTAATATTCTTTCTTTGTTCTGTATGTTAGGTGTTTTGATTATTAGTTTCTAGGTTTCTTTTTTTTTGGTCCAGTCTATTTGGAGTTTGGTATGGTTCTTGTACTTTCATCAGCATATCCTTCTTCAGATTAGGAAAGTTTTCTTCAATGATTTTGTTGAATATGTTTTCTGCACTTTTGAGCTGGGCTTCTTTGCCTTTCTCTATGCCTATTATTCTTAGGTTTGATCTTTTCATGGTATCCCATATTTCCTGGATATTTTGTGTTAAAGATTTGTTGGATTTACAATTTTCTTTGGTTGATGACTCTATTTCCTCTAGTTTATCTTCATCACCTGAAATTCTCACTTCTATCTCTTGTATTCTGTTGGTTATGCTTATGTCTTTAGTGCCCAATCGTTTGCCCAGTTTTTCTATTTCCAGTGTTCCTTTAGTTTGTGTTTTCTTTATTGTCTCTATTTCAGTTTTCAATACGTGATCTGTTTTCTTTATTTGTTTGTTTTTCCTTGGCTTTCCTTACTTTCTTTAAGAGACTCATTCCCTAGACTCTCTTGGTGTCATGGTCCTTCTATTGTTAGGTGTTTTCTTGTATTGCCATCTTCCCATTACTTCTTCCAGTGTGTGCAGGTGGGGTCTCTCTCTCTCTCTCCATGCTACTCCCCCAGTTGGCTAAGGTGGGTTAGAAGTTCGATGTCTGTAGCTCTGGGTGGTCCAAACTCTCTAGGAGGTCTCTCCTCAGGCAGGGGCCTGGCGATGGGCATCAAAGATCAGGCTTTTAAAGAGGCCTGATGATGGGGCTCAATGATCCAGCAGGCAGGGAATCAGGATGGTCCTTCAGGGATCTCTGGTTGGGGCTCAGAGCTCTGACAGAGGAACAGAGGTTGGGGTCAGAGATAAGGCAGGTAGAAATTCAGGGTGGTCCTGCATGGATAGGCAGGCCTAGTGTGATCAGAGCAGCTCCCAGAAGTTCTCTGAAGGTGGTGGGAATGTTGGATCCACCCTCTGTTCTAGTGCTCAACCAGAGCAGTGGAACAGTGGGCAGTGTATGGCACAGAGTGGGGGAGGGTAAGGTCTTTGTGGGTGGGTGAGTGGGTAGTTATGTATCAGAACACCAGGAGTGCTCCAGCTGGAGACAACACACAGGGGGGAGAGAGATTTGGGGCTAATCCAGGCTTTCTCTTGGAAGGGTGTCAGGAGGATTCAACCCAAACTTGTCCCCAACACACCTGTAACAGAGGCCCAGTGATGATGGTCAAAGATCTGACAGGCAGGGACTAAGGATGGTCCTGTGGAGATAGGCTGATCTCTGGCTGGGACCAGGAGCTCCAGCAGAGGACAGAGATCAGGCAGGCAGTGATTCCTCAGACAGCTCTTTTTATATGTTCTTAAGCTCTTGATCAATAAATAGGTAGACAAATATGTAAATCAAGATATTAGAGAAGGGAAAAGATGAAAAATAATTTTATAAATAAAAAATGCAACCATTTATAGAAAAAATAACAACAGTGTATTAAGGGAAGTTCACTATAATGAATCAAAGGCAGTAATGGCATCAGTAAAAATGAATGTGCAACAACTTAAGGAAAAGATGGGGCTGCTTAAAAATCCATCTATCACTTCCCATTTTAATGAAGTAAAAAAGTGAGTCAAGCAATTAAATACCCTTGTATTTATGTATTTTCTTTTTTAATGAAAAATTATACTAATATTTCATCTCTAATATAATTAATGTAATTTAATGAATATAATGCATATACAATAATTAAAAATAATATGATTCAAAGATTATATGATGTTAATAAAATTATTAGTTCAGCTTCTCTGATTATTTTAAACACATTAAACACAAGAGATTCATTTATTCTAGATAATATTTACAATTCTGTACATCATTCTCTATGAGGTTGATAAAAATATTACATATCTACACTAGAAACAATGCATAGTACTGTTGAGCACATTTTTTGGGAACATGTTACCAATTACCCAAACAAGGAATGGGGCTTTCGAGTCAGCAGTTTTCTTAGCAGGTAATGTTGAAATTGGCTCATTGGTGAACAATTGCATATAGAGTTGCTTCTGGACACATTGATTGTTCAGGTGAACATCTCTCATATCTTTCATTAAAAATAGGGATGTTTATACATGATAGCAAAATTACAAAAGCCTGCCTGTTACAGCAGGTTTCCCCCCCACCCCAGCCTCCTGGTCCTGCTGCCATGGTCCCACCACCACGTGAGCCCCAAATAACATTCTGAGACTCTGTATTTGATATAATCCTGTTGGCCAATTACCATTATTGTTTATGGGCTAGCTTTGTCTTAATTATTAACCCATTTCTACTTATCTAAATATTTCCATGTGGTCATGGAAATTTTATGTGTAATGATGTTTTTCCAGCATGTATATCCATGGACCATGTGCAGGCCAGAAGAGGGTATTAATCTCCTAGAATTGGAGTCCCATATAGTTGTAAGCTACCATCTGGGTGCTTGAAATCAAACCTGGCTTCTTTGGAAGAACAGCCATTTTCCTTAACTACTCAGCCTTTTCTCTAGCCCCTGCGTAGCTAACACTGAGTGTTACTACTAGCAAACAATAATTGGTGAAATTATTTAAAAAAATGCATTCATGATTTCTAGCAAAATTTAAATAATATGTAGGAATGACAGAATAGTATATTAAATATTCTGTAATATGTCTCAGTATGAGTAGTTGGATCACACTGGATTCTATTTGACTAACAAATGCCTGACACAAACTCAGAGTTTACTTCAGAAATCTGTAGACAGAGTTTCTCTGGTCCCACAACCCCAAATAAACACACAGAGAGTTATTTTAAATATGGAGTGTTTGGGTAATTGCTAGGCTTCTAACTTGTAGGTCTCTAGACATTTCTTTAGGTTCAGTTTTCTCTTCAAATCAATAATGGCTCCCTCTTTATGCTTTCTCTCTCTCCCCCCCCCTGTCCTGTCTTCTATTCCTACCCTGACTCAATCTTCCTAGTCACACATGCTTTTCCCATTCTCTTCTAGTTCTCTCTCCATTCACTGCCCCCAACCCACTTCCCATGTTCTCTGGGGGACTTGTCCCTTCCCCTTTTTGTAAGGGACCTTATATGAATCTTTTAGAATATACCTTGTATCCTAGTTCTTCTGGTGGTGTGAATTATAGGCTGGTGATCCTTTGCTCTAGGTCTAAAATCTATATATCAGTGAACATCTGCACAATGGAATACTACTCTGTAGAAAAAAAAAATAATGGAATCTTGAAATTCCCAGGAAAGTGGATGGATCTTGAAGAAAACATCGTGAATGAGGTAATCCACTCACCAAAAGAAGAACATGGTATGTGTGGGTACATTTTAAAGAAGTAGATTAGTTGGCTGTTCAGTGATCTGAGCTGAATAGTGGTATCTCCAAAGGTGTCCAGCAGAGGTCACTATCTCAAATATAGGTATTTCTCTATCCTGTCATCATTTTCCAATTAGACATTTTCTTCTTTTAGCACAGTTTATCAGATTGTTTAATGTGAGACATGAAAATCCAATATATCAGGTGTATAAACAGTAAATTTAATTTATGTGTATTGTGATATGGATAGATAACACAGTAAAACCTGTTGTTAATTTATAAGGTGATTTATGATAGGACACAGCAATTAATTTTATGGCAACAATAATAATAATAATTCTATGTAGTGATTCCATATATCTATATATTAGCTCTACTTAATGATGTAAATATAAAAGACCATAATGAATTCATAGTACATGTATTTCTGTATGCACTATTCAATTTACATACAATGGTAATAAGATAATGAACAACTGAAATGTATCTTAATGTGGAGTAGTTCCACTAAAATATCTTATTTTAAGTGATATATGTTGAAAAGAGGTTAAACCCATCTTTCTATAAATAAATAAATAAATAAATAAATAAGAATATCTCTAATGGTATTCCCCATGATTTGGGTTTATCTGTAAATATTGAGACATATTATAACTACTTTTCAATTGCTTTCATATGAATTATTTTTTAGAATAAATAGGTACTGGCAAATGGTATGTTTTTTAATTGTTTTCTTACTCTATTCTAAAGAATTTTTAAAACTCTTGTTGCTTGGCTGGTTTTATTGAGCATACCTCAGGGAACTGTCAACACAAACATAAAGGATATACTTTGAATTGGACATAGAAGACTGCCCTGGCTTCTGTTGAAACTACAGGGTATCATGCCAAAAGCCTTATTTGAAACTAAAGGAAAAGCTATGATCACCTAATTAAGTCAAAAAAAAATAATACAGACAGTGTACAATTTACTAATGGTGAGATAGCTCAGTGCTGTCCATTTTAGACTCATGAAAATATTTGCTATAAGTATTCACAGGACGGAAAGGATAGTGTGAAATGAATAATAAGTCAACACCTTTTTAATGTCATAAACCATGAAGAAAAATATTGAAACAAACAATTTGTAAATGCCTATCTCTGCAGTATACTCTGTAACACCTTACCCTTTTTCATCTTGAACCAGCACAGGTCCTACTCAGAACCCCTGAATATGGGTTTTAGGAGGACTGGGCAGTTTATGGGGCCTCTGGTAGTGGATCAGTATTTATCCCTAGTATACATAGAGGGATACTCTCACACCCAAGACACATGGGGGAAGGCCTAGCCCCTGCCTCAAATGACTTAGAGGATCCCCAATGGAAGGCCTCACCCTCTTTAGGGAGCAGAAAGGGGATGGGATAGATGAAGAGAGGGAGAGGTAACTGCTATTGATATATAAAACAACCATGTTTCAAATTTAAATTCAAAATATTATCATAAAAAAATTAAAAAAAAAAAAAAAAAAAAAAAAAAGGAAAGGAATCTACTCTGGTTCTGCCTTACCAGATCTTCAGAGTCCATGGGGATAAAGACTATGGAATAAAATATCTGAAATTGTGAGTGAAAATAAATCTCTTCCCATTTATGTTACTTTCTTTTTTATCACAGCAACAAAAATGTAACTGTTACAGACAGATTGACTAAATTACTCTTTTTTACAGTAAGATTATTGATTTTTTTTTCAATTTGAGGTATACGTGAAGCTTATAGGACAATAGCTAGCTCACTGTACATGACTGGTTTATTTTAGCCATGTGAAAAATGGCTTGTAACATTTTTTATATGAAGTATAAAATTCAAATGAAAAAGAATATAAAATAAATGTAATATGTAATTCTCAAGGCACCAAATTTTTAATATGTGATCACTTATCCAAAAGAAAATTTAAAGTAGGTGGTTAGGAATTAAAAATATTTGACCTTTATTTTACCTATAAATAGTACATTTCTTTTTAGAAAATTTTAAATTTAGATAGATGTGTTAAAAATTAAAATTATTTATCTATGTATGCCAATTTTATGAGCAAAATAATTGCTTCTTAAAATGGAATTATAAAAACAAATTGTTTATTAATAAATTTCAACATTACTTAATTATTTTCTTAAAAATATATTAAATATTAAGTTATAAATAATACAATGCAGCATTCAAAATCAGCATGTTGCCAGAAAAAAAATAACTGGTTCTGGACCTTACTCTCACTAAATGTAGTTTTAAAAAGACACATGCACAAATATAATTTCAATATGGCTTATTTTACATTAAATTTCAGATGAAAATTATACACACTCAAATACATGTACATTATATACATTTAACTATACATACCCATACACATATAACTATGCACATACATGTATGTAATCACACATAGATAAAATACCCCCAAAATCACAATTTTTAACACAGGAGAAACAAGAAAAATGATACTGTATTAGTACATGTCATGACACAGCTTAGTTACAGTCATGATATTTGAGAACTGACCTTATAATTTTTTTCTTCTGTGCTTATATGATTCTACCCAAACAATACTTATCAAAAATTCCTGCTGTTATAGGCTTAAAATTTTTTAAGCACTTAGAAATAGTGATCTTTCAAGTTCTAGACAAGAAGCATAGGGATGTTTGTGACAGGAGTACTCAGGCTTATGGGTGTATATAGCAATGAAAACACCCTTGAAAAAAGCATGGGTATGGTCTCTGGGTGAACTCTAAGGGTTCCTTCTTGGCAATTAGGGTTTCTGAGTTACTTACTATTGGCTGGTTGCCTGACTGTGCTTAGAGCTACTCAGTGTTATTTCAAATCACAAACTGGTATTTCAAGTTCAGGTCCTAGTATATACCAGAAGAGGAAGAACTAAGTAGGTGGTAGCACTCTCTGTTTCAGCTTTGCAGATGTTCCACTGTGTTCCTGTTGTTTTGTTTACCCCCCCCCCCATTCATACTCTAGTTCCTCTTGGTAATTCAGAATTTATGGGAAGAGCATAAAAAATGCATGGGATGAATCAGTATCAGAACTCTGACGCCTATTAGTTTTCCTTCATCCTGAATGTTCATCTAAGTTACTTACCAATCTGTTTGAGTGGTTTTCTCTGCATTTGTCTTAATCCCTACCTATTCTCACTAAATATTTGTTTTATAGTGCTATCCTACAGTCTGTATAATGGCTACCAGACTTGATTTTCCTATTTACATTATTAACTATTTCCACATTTTTATAACTCAAGCAATTTCTCACAGTGGTAGGTTTACTGTGGGTTTTTTTTTTTTTGATAACCTCTTGTCTATATACATATTAAATAGCTAGACAGGCAGATAGATAATTAGATAGAAATTATAATTACATTGATGGTAAAACAGATTGATAGATCATAGACAAATAAAATATATCAAAGAATTGTTTATGTAGATAGATATGCTGGTATATATGTATAAATTAGGGTTACAAATGTTACATATGATAGTTGCAGATTTAAATGTCAGTTTCTTTATCTCGCTTTAATAACTAGACTACTTCTTTTACAGAAAGAGTTTTGATGCTATAAAATGCTAGAAACTAGCCATCTAATTTGTAGTTGTTCTGTTTATTCTTCTGGATAACTTCTAGTACTCTGTGGAGGATATTATCCAAAAGATCCTTCTCTTTGAAAGTTTATGTTAGAGTTTATTGTAGAATCTTTCCCAGAACTTCATTAAGTTCAGGGGTCCTCCTGGAGTGTTTTCACATGGAAGCTGCATGCCAGCTCATTTTACAGACTCCCGAGAGGCAAGAGAAACACTGTGACTTCCCTGTAGGAGTGGGGGTGTCTCTCATTGTGTGATTTCAATATGTGATACCAAAACATTTCAATAAGTTTCTTGCTATGCTAATTATAGATGGAAAATGGGTAGAAAACATTTTGATCTTTTCCCAAGCACCTTCACTAAACATGCTTCTATTTGTTCCATACTTTTTCTATCTTAAGTGCTCAAAGTCATTTTTCAGTAACTAAAGACAGACAAATTATATAATATCAAACTTTCCACAATGCCTGAGTAGCTCCTCTAACTAGGACCACATATTGAATTGATTTATTCTCTGTAAACTGCTTCCTATGTCTGTACCTTACCCCTTGTCAACTTCAGCTTCCTAATTGCCATATTAAACTTTTATATGAGGCTTATATTATGTAATGTTTCTCACGATTTATGTAAATATGTTGAATGATACAAGAGGGCATGTGAATCCCTGAGGACATTGTCTGCTTGGCATATGCTAATTCTTAATCTATCACTTTTTAATTGCTTCATATTTTAAAAGTCATTCTTTCATAAATGAATTAGTAGTATACATATGACATTTATCTGTCATCTACCATCTTTGCTTTTAATACCTGTGTTTACGAATATAAATTTGGTACATTAAAAATAGCATATTCAGAAAAGTAAACCACATGCAAGCAATGAAATTGGCTTCCTTTCTCTTTATATTGCCAAGATCTTGCAAAAGTTTAATTTTGCAAGTTAAAATTGTTGGTTATTGTAGTATTTAATTCAGGGAAAGTTTATCCAGGAAAGGTTACAATAAGAAATGCATGTAAAAAGTAAGTTTTTCCAGCCCATCGGACTCACCACCACGCCAGCCCCCAATAACACGCAGAGACTCTGTATTTAATATAATGCTATTGGCCAGCTACTAATTCTTATCAGCTAGCTCTGTCTTAATAATTAACCCATTTCTATTAATCTAAGTATTTCTACGTGGTCTCACCTTACCGGAGAGTGGGCTGGTATTCTGCTCTCTCCAGTCTCTCCATTTTGACTACTCTCAACTACTTTCTTGATTCCTCCTTATCTCCTAGTCCCACCTATCTTGCTTTCCTATTAGATAACAGTGCTTTATTCATTAACCAGTATGAGAAACATATTTACAGAATAACATCTCTCATCACTCATCTTATCAGAGAGAGGGCCCAGACCTCTGCTCTCTCCAGATTCTCCATGATAACTCCTCCTTACTACTTCCTGTTTCCTCCTTGTCTCCTAGTCCCTCCTGTCTTCCTTTTGTATTGGCCTACAGTGCTTTATTCACTAACCAATGCAAGTAACATATTTACAGAATGTCATCTCCCATCAAATGCAGGTGTGAACTATATTATAATTTGAGGTACAGTAATCAGAGAAGTGTCTTCAAATACAGGCTGTGTGACCTACAACATTATACAAGGGTCCACTTGAATAATGTCTTATTTGCCTTTCCAGTTTCAATGACAAAAATAACATAACAAAGGCAAGTTAGGAAAGAGTCCGTTTATTCTAATTCGTAATTCCAAGGTAAAGACCATCATAAGTGGGAAGTCTTAGCAGGAAAGACACAGTGGGAGGAGTGTGACTGAGGTGAACACATTATATCCATTATCAGAAATAGAGAACAAGTGATGCATACATGCCTGTTTTTAGATTTGATTTTTTTATACTCCTTCTAGGGCACATCCCAAGAAATGCTACAACTCAAATTGAATAGAAGTCTTCCCATATCAGTTTTCAGTTAACACAATGAAGAAAATTCTAATTAAGACAATTCCTTGTTAGAATATTTTAGCCAGGGTCTCCCTGAACATATAAGACTTTCACAAAATTAGGTCAACTCAAATGACATCATAAATGAGAATTCATCAATTTCCACCCCCATTTGATGAGTTATCAGCAATTGATGCTTACAGGAAGAGGAAAAGTCATTTTTGTTAAGGGATGAGAGGTTGGAGAGGTTACACATGCTTCAGTCAACATCCGTGCATAGACAAGCAGCAGCACATGTACTTAGTAGGCCAAAAGAGAGAAAACAACAGCATGAATGACACTGATAGTAGAAAGTTATGGGATCTATAGGGATGGAATTGAATTGTGAACATGGAAGTAGATCTGATGCAAACAGATTCTAAATGCACATGATTATGAAGTGTAGCATTTAAATTTTTGAAAAGCCTATCACAAAAGGAAAATATATTTAAATGGTGGAACATAAAATAAAAAAGAAACAGTAAGTTATAACCTATAATCATATTTTCATTATGTATGCACTCAAATTAGTGTGTATGAGAAAGAAGGGCATATAGAAAAGTGCATATAAGGTAAGAAGAACTTGCAGGCACCAGCCTATACCAGGATTTCTTTTGGTCCAACAATCTGCTCTCAAATTATGACACAGAGACTTATTAGTTATGAATATTCAGCCTTATCTTGTAGTTGTCCTATTAACTCTTATAACTTAACATGTTTCTCTTCATCTATGTTTGCCTTGGAGCATTTTACCTTTCTTTCCTTCTAAATATCTTACTTGCACTATGTCTCCTGTTTGTCTGTCAGGCAGCTGCCTGGCTTCTGGACCCAGGCATGTCCTTCTCTTTCTCCCTAGGTCTCTCCTTCTCAAAATTAATTTTTTCCTTCTACTTATTTTCTTTCTGCTATCCACCCCTGCCTATCCTTCTCCTGTCAGCTTTTTATTAGAACAATCAGGTACCATAGGCTGGCAAGGTGAAACAGCAACACATTTTTACATAATTAAATAAATGTAGCAGAAACAAAGGTACAAAATGTTTACATCATTAATAAAGTTAGCATAAAAATGTAATGCACCTTTACACATTTAAAGCAATATTCTGCACTATAAACAAATGTAACATTTGTTTGCATAGTTAAAATAATATTTCAGACTTCATTGACTCCCTAGGGGAAGCCTTACCCTCTCTGAGGAATGGATGGGTGAGTTAGGTAGTGGAAATGTGGGGAGAGCACAGAAGTGAAAGGAGTGGGAGCTTGGATTGGTATATACAATGAGAAAATGTAGTTTTTTAAAAAATGATAGAAGAAATAACATTCTACAACACAACCCTAGTTAGATAGAGTCTCCTAAGTCTATTTTCAATTGAATGAGTCCCCTTAGTGGAGGCAATGAACTCAGGTCCCTCTTCCAATAACAACTCAGGAAACCACTCTCCTCCCCATTTCTCCACAAATGGCACAGAGATTCAGGAAATAAACTGTCCAGTGATACCCGATAACATACAGAACATCAAGGATCAAGGATCATACTGAAATCAGAGGCTACATTCTCTCCACAGCCTCATTCTGCCTTTCCCTGAAAAGCAAGAACTCCTGGACAAAGTCCACACCTCAGTTTTTCTGTGTTCTGCTGTCACCTGAGACACTGCCCTGCTAGCATATCTTCAAGGAATTTTGTTGAAAGAGTCAAATGAATGGCAGAAGAAAAAAGTTTAAAGGAAATAAGGTCAATACTTTAAAGGTCTTTTTATTTCTGCACACATACAATTCTGATGTTCAAAACTGTGACATTTGATATTGAACAAAATATCTTTCTCCTAGAAATAGCTCCAGAAATATGTAAGGGTAGGAAGTCTGTCTTAGCTTGCTCTTCTTCTCCAAAGAGTTTCTGAGTTGATGAGTAGGTTTAAATCAAGGGTCAAATGGGACCATGCTCATAGAGTTACATAGTTTACTTTTGGGTCAGTGTACAAAGAATTTATATATATATATATATATATATATATATATATATATATATATATGTTCTAATTATATCTCAGAGGAATTAATGTGGGGTTGATGAGATGGCTCATTGGTTAAGAGCATTGGCTGTTATTCCAGAAAGCCTAGGTTTGATTCCAGAAAGACACATGGCCCCTCATTTCTCTAGTTTAGGGGATACAACATCCTCTTCTGGTCTTTGGGTAACAGGCATGTATGTTGTGCCTAGATACATTTGCATGCATAACAAGTATACCTATAAGCAAAAGAAATTTTAAAACTTACTGTAACAGTGCACATATAACAACAAACACACGTAGATGCTCATTGCCCATTAATTAAACCAAAATAATGCATTTTATTTCTATTTTTGCTTTTATACAAATGTATACAGATAGGAACTGTGAAAAATAAGTCTAGGGAAAAGCAATGAATGCAGTTATCACCATAGTCAATCTGATATCAGGGGGATTAAGAGTATTTTGTTGTTAATGTTACCTAATCTCTCAGGTTCATAACTGTAAAATGAGAGTTTATCTTTGGTAGGGACAAAAGGAATATTGAAGTGTAATAAAAATTCAATAAATGATAGATATTACTTTTATTTATAATATGTCAAATGATATTTTTCTTATATTGAAAATATTGTTTCATTTTCCCCTCCTTCTAGTTCCTACTCCCCATCCCCTCTTGTAAGGCAAACAGGCATCCGGGGAATAGTAAGAAATTAAAATAAGATAGATAAAGTTCAAAAAAAAATGAGATATGACAAAACAACTGAACAAGAAAAAGACCCAAAGACAAAACACAAGAACCACATACAAGCACGGAGACAACATTGATATAAACAGGAATCCTAAAAATTCCAAACCTGTAGAGCATAGGTATATTATTTACATTTATCAATACATTTGTATATACCAAAGAAGATATATGTTGTATACATATGCTATCTTTCAGATATTTTTAATATAAGCTAATCCAGAATGAGAAAATGGGCTCTGCAGAGGCTGAGTGTTTTACTTTCATTTCAACCTGCCATACCAACAAATGCACACACACACACACACAAACACACACACACAGAGAGAGAGAGAGAGAGAGAGAGAGAGAGAGAGAGAGAGAGAGAGGAGGGAGAGAGAAGAGAGAGAGAGAGATTTCTTTCAAACCCTGAGAGTGAGCCCAAGAGATTTCTTGCTTAATTCTTTGCCAAACAAAACCTCCAGACTTTTCTAATTCATTTCCTGTATACACCCAAGAGGCAGAATTGCCTGGCAAGCACTGCCTGTGGTCTGTAAACCATGCTGACCTACAAAGCATAAAGCAAGCCTGGATCTTTCAAGGATTCTATCAAAGGTTTTATATATAACACAGGCTCTGAATGAAGCAGAAAATTCTGCATGGTCGTTGGATAAACCTCATGTTATCACAGTCAAAAATGTGGAAATACCTCTTTCTCCAGTGTCAGGAAGAGAGAATAAAGAAGGCAGTGTCAAGTACAGTTTTGTGAATATATGCAGGACAAAGTAATCCACACAGTCCAATTATAGGAGAAAGAAATACAAGTAGTAAAAATGCAAAGATGCCCTTGATTTCATGACCCCATCACTTGTGTGATGACTTGGACTTAGTATGCAGCCTGTTCTCACTTTCTCTGTCATGGTTCCACTGTAGTACACTCCAGGGTTATTTTCCATGTGCTGACATGCAGTCATCTTGATATCAGGTATTCTTTAATGCTGTGTCTCGTGAGAGTGGAAGAGGCATCTCTGCTCTCCTGTTGTCTTCAAAGTTGTCTTCCCTAGAAAGCCACACTGGGAATTATTTTCAAGTTCTTTCCTTTAAAACTCATCAATTGCTTCTTTTCAAAATGTCAGCATTTTGCCTCAAGCTTTTTTCTTATTGGCTGTCAGCTTCTGAAAAGAATATGGGAAGTGCACTTAATACCACAGTTACCTGCAAAATCCCCAAGGTCAGACATGATCCGATTCATGTCTTAAACTTTCAGGATGGATTGGCAACTCTCTTGGCTCAGACACATGATAAATGCAAAAAGAAGGAAAGTGCCTGACTGACTTCATGGCACAAGGAAGCAAAGGCATCAAGTAAAGACAGAAGACAAAAGAGTTCCTAAGAACTAGAAGTCACTGCTTAGAAACGAGACTCTGGGCTGTGTGCAGGTGACACCTCCAAACAGTATGTTAACTAGATATTACACATCCAAGGGCTGTCTCACATTGAGTCAGAAGATTGGAGATATAGCAAATCACAAAATAACAAACAAGCATTAAGAGTCAGATGATTCCTTAATTATGAAAAGAGTGTTACTCTGTGTATATATTAACCATAGCAACAAACTCATATTGAGCTAATCCATTATTGATTATTATCAATGGATCATAAATCTTAAAGCGTATTCTGCTCTTCAATTAACTCAAAAACAATTTTCAGTTTGCTGAGGTCCAGGTATTGTTCTTTGATCTATGAAGATTATTATTAGTTGAAACAGACTGGGATCTAGGGCACTGTATACTCCAGTTATATCTTACTAAAAAGGATTTGTTTGTGTTTTATTTTTAATTTTTTTTTTGAGAATTTGACTTGTAGTAACAAGGCAAAAGGCACAACTAATCCTATATCATAACCATCATTTCTAATCCCATATCCATATTTGCAATCAAATTTTGAATTTCTACTCTGCAAAACTATTGTTGTGCTTACTGCCATCATGGGCAACTGTATAGGAGACCATTACTAAGAGTTAACATAACTGTACAATACTTAGTTATCTTTACAGATGTATAACTAGACATTTCTGTCTTTTCCATATCTTCCATTAAAGAGATGAGTACCTATCCCTCAGCCTACCTATCCCTCTTTGTGGACCTGACATGAATCTGCCACACAATTCCTGCCACTGAATCCTCAGGAGTAACATGAAGGCAAAAGAACACATCCACCCTCTGGCTTTCATTTCTGTCTTGCCCCTCCATCCTCCAGTAGAGTGAAGATGGAAAGAACCCACCTGTACCCACTGGAAGAAGAGGTGGGAAGACAGCACTATAAAAACACACCCAAATACAGAAAGACATCACAAGAGTAAAGAGATTCTATGCCAGCAAGACCTAAACATCCCAACGCAGATTAATCAGAAGAGAATGACCATAAAACAAATTCATAAAAATGATAGAGGCCCCCAAAGAGGACAAGAGGAAATTCCTTAAAGAAATGTCAGAAAAAAAACAAACCAAAAAATTCACAAAATAAATAAATCTCTTAAAGAAAACAAGAAAAGCCAAGAAAAAGCAATCTAACAAATGAAGGAAAAAATGAAAACATTTAAGACGTGAAAACTGACACAGAGCCAATAGAGGAAACACAATCTGAGAAAATGTTGGAGATAGAAAAGCTGGGCAAATGATCAGGAACTGCAGATGCAAGCATAACCAAAAGAATACAAGAGATGGAAGACCAAGTCTCAGATGTTGAAGATACACAAGGAAAAGTAGATTCATCAACCAAATAAAATCTTAAGTCAAGTCCCTAACACAATATATCCAGGAAATATAGGATACTGTGAAAGGGTAAAACCCAAGAATAATAGGTATAGAATAAGATGAACAGACCCTTAAAGGAGGAAACATACTCAACAAACCCATATAAGAAAACTTCCCCAAACTAAAGAAAGATATGCCTATGAAAGTACAAGAAGCTTACAGAACACCAAATACACGGTACCACAGAAAAGTACCCCTGCCACATAAGAATAAAAACACCAAACACAAATGCATAGAATAAAGAATAAATATGAAAAGCAGCAAAGGAAAAAGGCCAAGTAAAGGAAGACTATCAGAATTACACCTCACATCTCGAAGGAAACTCTGAAAGCCAGAAGGTCTTAGATAAATGTTTTATAAACACTAACACACCATGGATGCCAGCCAAGACTACCATACCCAGCAAAACTCAGAATCACTATGCATGGTTTAAAAAAACAAGATATTCCATGACAAAACCAGATTTATATAATACATATTGGCAAAATCAGCCCTACAGAAAGTTCTGGAATGAAAACTTCAACCCAAGGAAGTAAACTACACACACAAAGCATAGGCAATAGATAATCCCACTTTAACAAAAGCCAAAGGAAAAAGCAGGGTAAACCTACATACAATACCAACAACAACAACAAATCAAAAAAAAAAAGAATTAACAATCAATGGTGATTAATATCCCTCAATATTAATGATCTTAACTTGCCTATAAAAAGTCGTAGACTAAAAGAGCGAATAGGGAGACAGAATTCATCTTTCTTCTGCATACAAGAAACACACCTCAACTTCAAAGACAGACACTAGCTAAGTTTAAAGAGCTGGGAAAAGATTTTCCAATCAAATGGACTCAAAAAATAGGCTGGACTAGCTATTCTACTAAAGGACAAAGTCTCAATTCTGAACATCTATGCCACAAATCCCACATTCATAAAAAAAATGACTAAAACTCAAATCAAACATAAAACCTCACATACTTACAGTGGGAGAATTGAATACCTCACTCTCACCATTAGACAGGGCCACCAGACAAAGCTAAAAAAGGAACAAAAGAATTAGCAGAAAATATGACCCAATTGGGTTTAACAGACATCTAGAGAACATTCCATCCAAACACAAAAGAATATATCTTCTTTTCAGCTTCACATGAAACCTCCTGACATAAGAATAATGTACTCAGCAACATAGCAAACCTCAACAGATTAAAAAATGAAAGAAAGCAAAGAAATTGGAATAACCCCCTGTATATTGCCAGACCACCATGCTTTGAAGTGAAAATTCAACAACACAAATTACAGAAACCCACAAATTCAGGGGACAGGAACTATGACTAATTCAACCATTCCAGGGTCAAGGAAGAACTAAAGAAAGAAATTAAAGACTTCCTAGAATTCAATAAGAATGACAAAACAACATACCCAAACTTATGGGACGGTTGTATTAAAGAAAGTTTATAGCACAAAGTGCCCCCATGAAGAAACTAGAAAATAGACACATTGGAGAATTAACAGCACAACAGAGAGCATAGGAACAAAAAGAAGCAAACTCACACCCAGAAAAATTGATGCCAGAAAATAATCAAATTGAGGATTGAAAAAATAAAGTAAAAAAAAAAAAATACAAAGGATCACTGTAACAAAGAGTTGGTTCTTCAAGAAAATCAACAAGATAGACAAACTTTTATCCAAAATAACAAAAAGCAGAGAGGGAACATGCAAATTATGAAAATCAGAAGTTCAGAAGTGAAAAGTAGACATAACAACAGACACTGAGGAAATCCAGAGAATTTTCAAATCATACTTTGAAAACAGGTACTCCAAAGTAATCGAAAATTTAAAGGAAATGAACAAATTTCTGGACAGAAATCACTTACCAAAATCAAATAAAGAACAGATGAGCAATTTAAACAGACATATAACATCTAATAAAATAAAAGTTGTCATCAAAACTCCCCAACCCCCCCAAAAAAAGTCCAGGGCCAAATGGCTTCACTGCAGATTTCTACCATAAATTCAAAGAATTACTAATAGCAATACTCCCCAAATATTCCACACAATAGAAGCAGTAGGGTTATTATCAAATTTTCATTTTGAGTCTATGATTGCTTTGCTAGCTAAGCCACACAGAGACACAACTAAGAAAGGGAACTACAAACCAATATCTCTCATGAGCATTGATGCAAAAATACTCTATAAAATGCTGGCAGATCAAATCCATGAACACATCAGAGAAAACATTCACCATGACCATGTAGGCTTCATCTCAGGAATTCAGGGATGATTCTACATACAAAAATCCATTAGTGTAATCCACCATATAAAAAAAAACTGAAAGAGAAAAACAATATCATCATCTTACTAGATACAGAAAAAAACCTTTGCCAAAATTCAATACCACTTCCTGATAAAGGTCTTGGAGAGATCAGAGATATCTGGAACATAACTAAATACAGTAAGAAATATACATAAAACCAAAAGCCAACATCAAATTAAACAGAGGAAAACTCAGAGTGATTCCTCTAAAGTCAGGAACAAGACAGGGCTGTCCACTCTCTTCAATATTATACTGGAGCTAGAGCAATGAGTAAGCAAGAGGAGATCAATGTGATACAAACTAGAAAGGATGAAGTCAAATTTTCACTATTTGCAGATGACATATATGATAGTTTGTTCTGTGCCTGCCTCGACCAGCAAGGAAGACGCAGTACTTGAACTCTTCTTTAAGCAGCTTTTCTCAGGAACCTTGAAACAATCTTCTGACCCCAGGAAAGCTAGCCCACAGCTTATAAGGCCTTGGGGTAGCCAATCCCAGCACGCCACGTGGTGAATGCAGATAGGTCCACATACGTGGAAGCAAGCCTAGATCTCAGCCTTAGCCACATAAGGACTTGTTTACTCCAGAGAGCACTCACCATTGGGAAGGTGGAAGGCAGAAGCCAGCACCACCTTTAAGGTGTGGCACTTCAGCAGTTTACATGAGTGACCCAAAAATCTGTAACAAGGAGCTCCTACAGCTGATTAAAAAAAAAAAACTAGATGCTGGCCTGTAAATGACTACAGATAGATCCATATCTATTGCCATGCACAAAATATAAGAACAAATGGATCAAAGACCTCAACATAAAATGAACCTCACTGAGCTGCTTAGAAGAGAAAGAGCGAGGTACTCTTGAATGAATTGGTACAGGAGACAGCTTCCTTAACATAACACTAGTAGCACAGACAGTGACAGCAACAATAATAAATGGGACCTCCTGAAACTGAGAAGCTTCTGTAAGGCAAAGGACACAGTAAACAAGACAAATCCATAGTGCACAGAATGGGGAAAGATCTTCATCAACCCCATATCTGCTAGAGGGCTGATTTCCATTCTACAAAAAACTCAAGAAGCCAGTCACCAAAACACCAAATAACCAGTTAAAAAGTGTGGTAGAGAACTAAAAAGAGAATTCTCAATAGACAAATCTAAAATGATTGAAAGATTCTTACATGCTTACCATCCTTATCCATCAGGGAAATGCAAATCAAAACAACTCTGAGACAACATCTTACTACTGACAGAATGGCTAAAATCAAAAAGACTAATAACAGTTTATGCTAGAGAGGATGTGGAGAAAGGTGAATAGTTCTCCACTCCTGGTGTGAATGCAAACTTATAAAGCCACTATGGAAATCAGGATGGCAGTTTCTCAGGAAAATATGAATCTGTCTACCACAAGAGCCAGCAATTCTACTCTTAGGCATATACTCAAAGATACAAATTTATAAAACAAGGATATCTCTTCAATTATATTCACAGCTGTGGCTTTCATTTTAACAATGTTGTTTAGCAAATAAAAGATTCCTGGCTAGGAAAAGAAGGATTTAATGTAAAGACAGATTCAGATTAAGAAAAAAAAAACTGTAAAGGTTTACAGTGTGTTTTAAAATATACATAAACTTGGGAGAGAAAAACAAACAGGATAAAGTTGTAGAAAGAAAGAGAGAAGCTGGGTGCAGTGGCACATGCCTTTAATTCCAGCCTTCAGGAGGCAGAGGCTAGCACATCTCTGTGATTTCAAATCGAACCTGGTATACAGAGTTAATTCCAGGACAGGAAAAAGTTACACAGTGAAATCATGTCTCAATAAATGAAAAAAAAAAAAAAATAGAAGTAAAAAAAATAGAGTAATAAAAAAAAACACATAAAAATGGAAAATACACAGAGTCAGGAAATTAATGCTATTGTGTTGTCTTTAAATTGCTCAGTTGCTAAGGAAGGAATAACTGCTAAAACACACTTGATTATCAAAGCTGCTGAATTAATCCAATTTACATATTTTAAAAATGCTTTGACTTAAAAATTTAAGTATAAGGACAAGTTACTGGGGAAATTAATTTCTATTTTTTGCTTCCACAGAAAATGAAAAGCTATGGATTCCTTCTAGACTAACATGGTTTGATCAAGCAAGAACCCTGAAACAATGTCCCAGGTGATACAACATTCAAAACATCTGGGACAAGGCAACCTTGTAGACAACTACAACCAGGATTTCTGCTTCTTCTTAGGATCCACAAGACAGTGTGCCATACTAGCAGGAAGCAGTTTAAAAAGAACTGTGACCAAATTCCCAAAAACGGTTTATAAATGTTTGTTTTGACTTAAATGGGGTTGTATATAAATGGTTAATGATCACATCCAATCTCTTTTTAAAGGTAAAAAAGAGATTATAATATAGAAATTAATATTTTGTTTTGGAATAGATTTTCATTTATTGATACAAATTTAAGGTCAATTTTGTGATAAGTATATGTTTCCTCTTGTTTGGGTATTGTGCTTATATGGCTTATTTTAAAATGTATTGCATAATTTTGTACAGATTATAGTTACCTATAATGCTCAAAACTTATAGTTAAGTTAGTTATGTTTTCCAGATATACAAAAATATATTGCAAATGGATAAGCATTCTTCAAACCTTTCAAAGACCTACAGAATATGGCATTTAAAACGGTTTAAAGTTTTTCTTAACACTGAGACACAACTACTTCTGGGAACACCACCTGTGTCATAAAGGAAGATGAACATCGAAGAAACTTGTTATGGAGTTTACTTCCAGATTGGCAAGACTAGCCATTTGGTCAAGATACTGCTCTTATCTGGACTGTTTGACTTTATGCTGTATAAACTGGACATGCAGGGCCCATAGAAAAGTGACTGGTGAAACAAAATGGACATTGCTGTAAGGTTCTTGCTTCATGGAAGAGTCTGCCAATACAGATAGACAGTATAAAGTTTCCTGCTTTGCTGAGAAGTCTGCCAGGCACACTATGGCCTATAGGCTGAAGATGGAACATTACAGAAGAACTTCGTATGACTGACAAGGCTAAAGGTGGAACATTACAGAAGAATTTCAGGTGACTGACCAGGCAGTGAGATGTCTCTTTCGTTTCTAGAGTTTATATCTTATCTTTCTGTGGTCTTTGAGGGAGTTGAAGACAGATAGTTATGGTTATAGTTTTCCTTAGTTAGGGTAAAAAATAAGTTACATATAAGACTTTAGACTCACAAACATAGGATAGATAATAGAATACTTCCTTTAAATCTTGCTAAATGTTAATGGACTAAATATTGTTAACTGTAGTGCTTATTTGATAACTGTTTTGTTATCGAAACAGTTTATTAAAATAACTTTACTGTGTTAAAGTTAAAACCCTTCTTTTTAATTTAGAAAAGAGGAGATGATGGAAGATGTCATTTTGTAAATATATCTCTCTTATTGTTTAATGAATAAAGCCCTGTTGGCCAATATGAAACCAAGATAGGCGGGACTAGGAGACAAGGAGGATTCTGGAAGATGTAGTAGGGGAGAGTAAAGATGTAGGTACTTGAGGAAGAGGTCCAAACCCTCTCTCCAGTAAGATAAGGCCACATGAAAATATTTAGCTTAATAGAAATGGGTTAATATTTGAGACAGATTTAGCCAATGATAAACACTAGTTACAGGACAACATCTTTATCTCTAATACAGCATCTCTGTTAGTTATTTGCGGCTGATGTGACTTGGTACTAGGCTAGTGGGAAAAATGATTGTAACAAGGAGTGGACTGTGGATGGGATAGGATGGTATGGAAGTATGTGAGTGAGACAAAACTGAGATTGATGTGTAAAATAAGAAAAATATATTTAAAATAAAAGACACCCAAATGGGATGAGATGTGTAACTATATGTGGCTGCATAGGTATGTTTTAACCATTTGTAACTATATCATTCTATATAATTATGATATTAATATTCTATGTTATGCTAGCTATTATGATCATGTTTCATATGTGTAAAATGTATGTAGTCATATAAATCTATATGCAAATTCTACACATTACAATTGTGTATTTGAAAACCTTTAAGATTAAATTCTCAGTTTATATTTTGCTATGTCCTTGGAATTCATAGAATTCTAGGATTCAAAATGAAGACAAGAGTCATGCAAATTTTCTTCAGTATACTATTGCTGAGCCTTGAAATACATGCCTAACCCTCTGTAATTCCAAATGGACAAACTTTGCTTCCACATCCTAATGACCCCAAGAAACTTTGAATGTGGAAGCTAAGTAATTCCATTTCTAGTATTACATCTGTGAGGGTCAAATTCTCCTCAATCGCATATCCATAAAGCAATTTAAAAGTTTAAATGTAGAAAAGATCTGAGGATGAAATACAACTAATGGGATATGAAAATTTAAGGTCACTCTTTCTATTAAATGTATTTTTCCTGGAATTTGTTCTGTAACTATACTACATATGTTTACATGAAATAGATGTTAATATTATTCTTAATATGTGTACTTCACTTGTCAGCTTTTGCATTTAATCCAATAACCATCAATATGGTAACCATAACAGGAACAATGATCTTGTGGAATCTCAATCATTTAATTTTGATATTTTAATTGTATGTGTAGGAGTGCTTTTCTGCATATACATATGTCTATTTACTATTTACATGCCAGGTGCCAAAAAAGGTCATTAGATCCCCAGGAACTGGAGTTACAGATAGTTATGAGCTGCTATGTAGGTGCTTGGAAACAAACTTGGGTCTTCTGGAAAAGCCACTGTTCTCAGATACTCAGCCCAATTTTAAACTTCCAGTCTCCAACAATAGTAATCTTTAAGAATGTAAAATATTTTCCAACCCAAAAATTTGACAGCATTTGTATTACATAATAGTGTATTAGATGTTTTATCACAAAGGCCCCTAAGATAGTGGCCAAGTTACCCATCAAATCCTTGTTTTGATGGATTTAAGAGGTCAATAAACCATGCGAAGCATCTGACACCAGTGTCTTCACTGGAAACATGTACTCAGAAGCCTGCACGTAACAAATGTACCATGAACAATCTGACAGATAATGGAAGAGGAAGTATGTCGGAGGGACTGTTGGCTCAGAAACAGAAGCAAAACAGACAGTGAGGAGAGTTTCTTTTTCTGAGAACAATGGATGCTGAAAACACTCAATGTTAGGTGCTATAGGTTATACCTTTGTTGGAAGAGTACCACCTAGCATATATGGAATGCATCGCTAGCACTTCATATGCTAGGTATAGTGGGACATGCCTTCTCTTATAATGTTTTAAAGGTAGAAACAGGAGAACCATCCTTTGCTATGCAGGGAGATGAAGTGCAACTAGGATATACAAGTCACAGTTTCTCTTGTAGAAACTGGCTTTGAGTGAACCTGACTGTGCGACCACTGGGACCATCCCTATTCTGATCCCATCCTCTTATATGTCCAGGACTCAGAACTCAGAGTTTTTCTTTGTGTACTCCCTTTAATTCCTACTTAGTGAATGGAACTAGTCACCTGGCCTGGAACACAAATTCAGAGTTCTATGATTCTTCTTGTTACTTTTAAGTTACGCATGTGTGCATGTACGTACAAACGTATGTATTTATTACAAGTACATATGTCAAATTATATACATAAATTACATGTATGTTAAGTCAAACAAATATATATTTCATATATATTAAGACACACATCTATATATTACATACACGTTAAGTCACACATACATATACATACATACATATGTATATGCTTCAAGCTGCAAACATCTCTCACTGAATTGACTGAGGAAAAAAGTACTATTAACTGCAACAATCAGAATTCAATTGCAAATCTAATGTGTGTTTCTCAGTGAGAGAACTGCTTAGATTAGCACTGGACTGGAGACAGGTCTTATGATTTTTTTCCCTTTGTCCACCTGTCATTGTCTTATATAATTTTTAAATGCTTCTGATGCCTCCTATTGATGGGAGATGTTATTCTGTAAATATGTTTCTCATACTGGTTAAAAAAGCACTGTGGGCCAATATGAAAACAAGATAGGCTGGGCTAGGAGACAAGGAGGAAAGAGGAAGTTGGAAGGAGGAGTCAAGATAGAGGGCCCAGCGAGGTAGCACTCCAGCCACTCTGGCCAGTAAGATGAGCCACATGAAAATACTTAGAATAGTAGAAATGGGTTAATCATTAAGCCGATAAACAATGATAGTAACTGGCAAACAGGATTGTATCAAATACAGAGACTCTGCATGTTATTGGGGGCTGGCATGGCAGTGTGACCAGACCAGTGGCGGGTAAAAACGTGCTGGTAACATCCTATGATGTAGCAGGAAACCAATATCAAAATATCCACAGCACACAAATATTTTAAGAAATGTTTCTATGGAATACCGTTGTGGAAGGGCTGAGGAATTTTGGCTTAGTCTCTGTTTAATGACAACTCTCATTAAATGGAGAGAGCATGGCCTTAAACTATTACACATACTTTTTAAAAAAAATAATTGATCCCAAGGTCCTATTCTATAGCACATTTGGATTCCTTTGAGCTTTTAAAAAGTGACCCCAATGGCAGGGGTAGAACACACTGGGAAGGACATTTGATTAGCATGCAATAACTGTATAAACTGGAAATAGTAGTTTGTGAAGTAAGCAGGCAATAGCACCTTGGCCATAGTACTACCATTTTGACTTCAGACTCTATTTTATCTATAGGGTGAAATGAAGTTCATATTCCCATGCCATAGGGGATCTGTGAAATTCCCAGTGGCTGATCAGCATCCTACCCAAAGTATACAAATAGTCTTTATGCATCTTTAGATCTCAATAAATATCATGGTTCTTCCTAACAACAGAAAGAACAAATAAAGCTGATTGGTTGGACTAAAATGTTTACATTTAAGTCAGTTGACAATAATGGAACACACAAGGAAGGTCATTATCTTTGATTTCTGATTGATGAAAACTGTAACCACAACTTGGCAACAAATGTTTGTTAAGTTTATGCTTATAAACCTGACTTTTGCCCTGCTCAGGGCTATCAGGAAGAAAAAGGTCCCTGAGTCCTTGTTCTGCAGCACTGATAAATCAGTGACTCACTTACATAGATATTTATTAAAATCTTTGGAACCCATTAAGTGTTATCTCTCTCCTTCCTCATGGTACATAACAGAGTAGGTGTAACAGGTAAATTCAACATTGAAGAGGTGGAGAAAGGAGGTCAGAAGTTCACGGTTATCATTCAAAGTTATGTTCAGTTCTGTAACAGGTTATGTGCCAGTCTGTGATACATTTGACTCAAGGTATGACAAACAAATAAATAAAAAAATAAAAATAAAAAAAGCAACTCCTTCCTACAAACTGAATATACTACGACAGGTTCCATATTGCTTCCACTGCATTTATATACTTTTGACTTCCCAGAAGAATATCACTATGTATTATGATCCAGTTCTATGATCTGGAGACATATAAAAGTTTATCTGTGTCAAGTGAGAACCTGACCTGGGAAGGAGATAGAAATAATGATGGCTCTTTACAAATAAATCTCCTGTGTTTTCTCTCTTTTCAATCCTGCCACTAAGGTCACATAATTAAAATCTAATGATATCTTGTTTAAAATTTTATGAGTACTTTCTTTGAAATAAAGCATCTATTATAGATGAATAACTTAATCTAACTTTCTAACTTAAGGCCTTGTTGAACACAATGACCTTACTTTATTTGAAGAATAGTGGTTTCCCTATATATGGCATTTTTAACATTAAATGTCTTTGATATTACCTATAAGAAATTTTTACATATGATGACATTATACATCATCAGAGGCATGTGTAGGTATACACAGCCATACATGTACACCAAAAGATTATCAAAATCTGTAACTTTATTCACACTGTATCTTTCATAAATTTTCATTATGACATTACACTTCTCATCTATTCCCCCTTCTTTTAGTTCCTATTCCAGTGAAACATTATTTTAGCTCCAAGCCAAACATGAAGAAAAAACATATCAACTTGGTTTAAATTCTGTATTTTTTGCATATGTATGTGGAAATCTGATATGTATAAAATACACTTGAAGTGTTTGATATTTTATTTAGAGTTGGTTGCCATAGAGCTTAGATATCAGACTGAAGTATTATTCAACAGACTGAGTTGAGGAACCTATCTTTAAGTTGGGTGGGAAAGAATAAAGAACACAATCTTAGTCGTTTTCTCAATATATCCAGACAGTGAAGGTTATATTTTAAACATCTAGTAAATGTGCTTTGTGTTCTTCAACAATCATCTAAGTTCTATTTAAATATTTTGATGATGTCATTCCAAGAACAAAGCATTAGAGCATGCACACACACACACACACACACACACACACACACACACACACACACACCTTTTAAACACAAGAAAGATGAGGTTATCTTAAGCCAGAAATTTGGGCTCTCAAAAAAATAAGCCAGGCTTCCAAAAAAAAAAAAATTACAAAAAGCTATATGTAAGCCATGTAATCACGCAATTTCTGCAGGAACAATAGAAAGTTGATACAGAACTAAGATATAAACTTAAGGGAAAACTGCCATGGACCCTTACTACATCAATGTATCAAATTTCTTTTCACATAATCAGTTGAAGAATCAATCTCTACTAGAGTAGAAATTATGGTGGAGGACACTATCCTCCCTCCTCAATATTCTGTAAACTGTGCCCAGATCTTCAAGCATCACTTGTTTCAGGACATATTGCAGAGAATAACGTGTTTATTACTTTCCAGAAGCATCTGAGCCACCATATCAGTTAGGCTCAGGTGTGCCAGGTCTGTAATGAGTGCTTTAAGAAAGCTTCCCACCTCAATGAAACTAGGTAGATGTCAGTAGCAGAAGTAGGGCAGTAAGATGGCACATTCCAGCTACCCCTCAGCTGAAGTGGTGCCTCAAAATAGAAGGTGGACTTCAGTGTTCACCAACAGTAACAAAAAAGACAGCTTTAATGGAACACTCAGATAAGTTTAGGTCTCATATACCTTAGAGATAACCTACATTTCAATGAAAAAATCAACATACCAAGAATAAGGAAGACTTCCATCTAAACTGTGAGTAGCAGTTAATTGATGTGACCAATGAGGTGACAAAATTTTAAGATTACAATGATCTTAAAGCAGCTGTCATAAAAATGATTTATGATCCATTATGAACACAATACAAACAACTGGGAATATAGAAAATCTCAGTCAATAAATAAAAGATATGAAGAGCCTAAGGGAAAATTTGGAAATACAAAAAACAATAACTGAGAGTAAAACTCAATGCACTAGCTCAGCAACAGGAAGAAAGGCACAGAAGAAATAATAAACTTATAGGCAGAATACCCGTCAAATAAAAGAGGAGAGTAAAACAAAACAGATCCCAGAAGAACGTGAGGACTTTAACAAAACTGCCCAAACTTTATTGACATCTACAAGGATAGAAAAGCGATATGTATTCAAAACATGATGCTTTAGCTTTACATAGGTAGAAAAAAAAAGTCCCAGCATGTGCTGCTATTAGTCTTAGATCTGCATTCACCCACCTGAAGAGGTGAATGCAGGACCTACTCCTACCCAAATTCCACACCCCCTCCTTGGAGTCTCCTCAACTGAGGACTGAACATAGTCCCTTCCCACACACTGAATACTCCAGAGACCTGGGTGTAGCCCAAATATTCCAGCATCTGCCACTATTAGAGTCTTGGACACAACTGTATCCACAGGAAGAGGTGAGTGCTTGGGCTTCTCATAGCCACCTTCCCTCCATCCTTGGAGTGTCCTTACCTAGGGGATGCAAGTAGTCTCATCCCACCTACTGAACCACACAGAAACCTGGGGGCACATCAAACTATACAGTGTCTGCAGGCATTTGAGTCTTGGTTGTACCTGCACCCACGAGGAGAGACCTTTGGACCCATATTCATCATGAGAGGAAGGGAAACCACCTGTACCCACTGGAAGAAGGGAAGGGAAGATGACAATATAAGAACACATTAAACAACTGAAAGACTAATATAATACCCCAGACTTTAGGGATTCTACCCTATCAAGAACTGAACATCCCAATGCAAATGAAACAGAAAGGAATGACCTTAAAAACAACTCTATGAAGATAATGATACAGGCCTTCAAAGAAGAAATGAGAATATCCCTTAAAGAAATGGAAGAAAAAAAACTAACCAAAAAATGTAAGAAATAAACGAATCTCTTAAAGAAAAAAAGAGAAGTCAAGAAAACAAACAAAAGAACGAACAAGTGAAGGAAATAATTCAAGACTTGGAGGAGGAAATAGAGACAATAAATAAAACACAAACTGAGGGAATGCTGAAAATAGAAAAGCTAGGTAAATAATCAGGAACTACAGATGCAAGAATAACCAACACAATGCAAGAGATGGAAAAGCAAATCTCAGGTGTTGAAGATACACTAGGAGAAATAGATTCATTGACCAAATTAAATCATAAGTCCAACAAATCCCTAACCAAAATATCCAGGAAAAATGGGACACTGTGAAGAAAATAAAACCTAAGAATAATAGGTATAGAAGAAGGTGAACAAACACAGCTTAAAAGTACAGAAAACATATTCAACAAATTCATAAAAGAAAACTTCCACAACCTAAAGAAAGACATGCTAATGAAAGTACAAGAAGCTTACAGAACAACAAATACACTGGGCCACAGAAAAGTCTTCTTTCCACAAAATAATCAAAAGACCAAATGTACAGAATAGAGAAAGAATATTAAAATCATCAGAGGAAAAAGTCCAAGTAACATATAAAGGCAGACCTATCAGAATTACACCTGACTTCTCAATGAAAACTCTGAAAAACAGAAGGTTCTGGATAGATGTTCTACAGACACTAAGAGAATATAGATGCCCGTCCAGACTACTATACAATACAAAGCTTTCAATCACTATAGATTGAGAAAACAAATATTTCGTGACAAAACCCGATTTACACAAAACATGCACAAAGCCAGCCCTGCAGAAAGTTCTGGAAGGAAAATTCCAATCAAAGGGCTTTCATTAGATAAGCCCACTTTATCAAAAGACAAAATGGGAGGGGGTTCCACACACATTACCAACAACAACAAATTCAAAACAAGTAAGAATCAATAATCAATGGTGATTAATATCCCTCAATGTTAATGGTCTTAACTCACCTATAAAAATACACAAGCTATCAGAAGGGTTACAAAGACAGAATCCATTTTGCTGCATACAAGTAACATACCTCAACTTCAAAGATAGATGCTACCTCAGATTAAAGTGCTCAGAAAAGATTTTCCAATTAAATGGACCTAAGAAACAAGCTGGTGTAGTGTCCCTAATATCTAACATATTAGACTTCAAACTAAAATTAATCAAAAGACATGAAGAAGGACATTACACATCCATCCCAGGAAAAAATCCATCAGAATTGATGACGTATCAATTCTGAACAAATATGGGTCAAATACAAGGGCACCTACACTCATAAAAAAAAATAAAAAAGCATTATTACAACTCAAATCACAAATAAAACCCAGCCCCAATTATAGTGGAAGATTTCAACATCCCACTCTCAACACTGGGCAGGACTACCAGACAGGATCTTAACAAAAAAAAAAAAAAAAAAAATTAAGAGAAGTATGACCCAATTGTGTTTAGCAGACATCCATAGAATATTCAATCCAAACACAAAAGAACATACCTTCTTCTCAGCACCACATGGAACCTTCCCTAAAATCCACCATGCACTACCCAACAAAGTAAATTGAAGAGATACCAAAAATTGGAATAACCCCCTGTAGCTTATTTGAACAACATGGTTTAAAGTTGGAATTAAACAACAACACACATTGCAGAAATCCAACAATTTCATGCAAGTTGGATAATGTTCAATAGCATCACTCCTGCTGGAACAAGAGAAAAATAAAGTGAAGACTTCCTAGAATTCAATGAAAATGAAGGCATAACATATCCAAATTTATGGGACACTTTGAATGCAGATTTAGATAACCTCTCCTGGAGGACATCACCCTGCATGTGGAGTGTGGGTGGGTGGGAGGAGAGGGTGGTCAGGGTGCATGTAAGGGTGGGAGAGAGTGAAAGAGGGAGGGATGGAGGGAAGGATGGAGAGGGAACTGGGATTGATATGTAAACTGAAAATAAAACAATTTAATAAAAAATGGAAAAAATACAAAAAAAATTGGAAGAAATGCAGGAAAAGACAAATCAAAAAATGCAAGAATCAACAAATCTCTTAAAGAAAGCTAAAGCTCCACATTGTAGGACCTCTGCTAAAGAAGCCCTACTCAGCTGGAGAGTGCCAGCTAGACCCTTCTATCAGTGCAGAAACATCCAGAGTACCAGCCCAGCCTTTGTCCCCATCACCAGGACTTGGATACAGGTGAATTTGGATCTAATCCCACTGGGGTGGATTCTCCCCGACACCTTCCCCTGGAAATCCCTTGGTGGGTCCTAGATCTCCTGCCCCTGCATCCTGTCCACACCAAGATTGCTCTTGGAGCTCTGATATGCCCCCACCCACCCCCATCGAGAGCCTGCCCTCCCTCTACCCTCTTCCCTACACTGCCCACTGTCCCACATCTTGGTTGAGAACTGAGCCAGAGGGTGGAGCCAAAAATCCAGCCACCTTCAGATAAAATTCCTGGAGCCTATTTGAGCATAATAGACCAGCCTATCCACGTGGGACCACCCCTAACACCCAAATGCCTGGTCTCTGACCTCCACCACCAGTCTTCTACTGGAGTTCTGGACCCCTCCCAGAGATCCGCCTATCTCTGCTGGACTGAGTTCCTGCAGGGGGCTGGATCCTTGACCCCCCATCACAGGACCTCTGCTAAGGAGGCCCTACTCAGCTAGAGAGTGCCAGCTAGACCTGCCTACCAGTGCAGAAACATCCTGAGTATCAGCCCAACATTTGTCCACCTACACCAGGACTTGGCTAGAGGCCTTGGCTAGAGCTAGACCCGACTATCCCTGAGGAAACATCCTGTAGGCCAACCTCTGCCAAAGAGGTCTCAACTCTCCTCTGCTGAAGCCTGATCTTTGACCCCCATCGTCGGGCCCCTGCCTAAGGAGAGACTACCTAGAGAGTGTGAACCACACAGAACTATGGACACCGAAACTCTGACCCACCTAAAACAATAGAGAGAGGGAGAAATCCCACCAACACCTACTGGAAGAAGCTATGGGAAGATGGCAATACAAGAAAACACCTAACATCAGAAAGACAAGCATAACACCACCAGAATCTAGGGAATCTACACCAACTAGATCAGAACACAACAAAGCAAATGAATCAGAAGAGAATGACCTAAAACTTATCATCATAAAAATGATAGAGTCCCTCAAAGAGGATATGAGAAAATCCCTTAAATAAGTGGAAGATAAAACAAACAAAAAAATGGGAAGAAATGAATGATTTTTTTAAACAAAGTATAGAAAGCCAAGAAAAAACAATTGAACAGGTGAAGGAAATGGTTCAAGACCTGAAAACAGAAATGGAGAAAATAAAGAAAACACAAACCAAAGGAATGTTGGAAATAGAATAACTGGGCAAATGATCAGGAACTGCAGATGCAAGTATAACCAACAGAATTCAAGTGATAGAAGAGAGAATCTCAGGTGCTGAAGATAAACTAGAGGAAATAGATTCATAGACCAAAGAAAATTGTAAATCAAGCAAATCCTTAACATAAAACATCCAGGAAATTGGGACACTGTGAAAAGGCAAACCTGAGAATAATAGGCATAGAGGAAGGTGAGTAAGCCCAGCTCAAAGGAGCTGAAAACATATTCAACAAAATCATCAAAGAAAACTTTCCTAGTCTGAAGAAAAACATGCCCATGAAAGTACAAGATGCATACCAAACACCAAATAGACTGGACCAAAGAAAAAAGACCCTTCAACATATAATAACCAAAATACCTAACATACAGAATAAAGAAAGAATATTACGAGTAGTGAAGGAAAACGGACAGGTAACATATAAAGGCAGACCTATCAAAATTATGCCTGCCTTCTCAATGGAAACCCTCAAGGCCAGAAGGTCCTGGATAGATGTTCTATAAATACTAAGAGTCCACGAATGCCAGCCCAGGCTTCTATACCCCGCAAAGCTCTCAATCACTATAGATGGAGAAAACAAGATATTTAATGTCAGAGCCAGATTTTCACAATACGTATCTAGAAATCCAGCCCTACAGAAAGCATTGGAAGGAAAACTCCAACCCAAGGAATTAACTATGCTCAAAAAGACAAAGGCAACAGATAATCCCACTTCACCAGAAACCAAGGGTAAAGCAAGACAAATATATTCGCAATACCAATGCCAAAATCAAATCTAAAACAAACAAACATTAACAACCAATGCTCCTTACTCTCCTTCAACATTAATGGTCTAAACTCACCTATAAAAAGACACAGGCTAACAGAATGGATATGAAAACCGAATTCATCCTTCTGCTGCATACAAGAAACACACCTAAGCTAGAAAGATAGACATTACCTCAGGGTAAAGGGCTGGGAAAAGATCTTCCAATAAAATGGCCTCAAGAAGCAAGCAAGTGTGGCTATACTAATATCTAGCAAGTTAGACTTCAAACCAAAATTAATCAAAAGAGATGAAGATGGTCACTTCATAATCATGGCAGGAGAAATCCATCAATAAAAAGTCTCGATTCTGAGCTTCTATGCCCCAAATACAAAAGGCACTCACATTCATAAAAGAAATGCTACTAAAACTCAAAGGTCAAGTAAAAAAACCTCACACAGTTATAGTGGGAGACTTCAACAAACCACTCTCACCACTAGACAGGACCACCAATCAGAAACTCAACAAAGAAACAAAAGAACTAACAGAAGTTATGCCACACCTGGTTTTAACAGACATCTATAGAACATTCCATCCAAACACATAAGAATACACCTTCTTCTCTGCTCCACATGGAAACTTCTGTAAAATCGACCACATACAAGGTGGCATAACAAACCTCAAAAGATACAAAAGAATTGGAATAGTCCCCTGTATCTTATCAGACCACCATGCTTTAAAATTGGAATTCAACAACAACACAAATAGCAGAAACCCTACAAACTCATGGAAACTGAATAATGGGCAATTGCACCACACCTGGGTCAAAGAAGAAATAAAGAAAGAAATTAAGGACTTCCTAAAATTCAACGAAAATGAGGACACGACAAATCCGAACTTATTGGACACCTTGAAAGCAGTGTTAAGAGGGAAGTTCATTGCACTAAGTGCCCATATGAAGAAAACAGAGGATAGTCACATTAGAGAACAAACAGTCCAACTGAAAGCCTTAGAACAAATAGAAGCAAACTCACCCCAGAGGAGTAGATGCCAGGAAAAAAATCAATTTGAGGGCTGGAGTCAATAAAATAGAAACCAGGAAAACAATACTAATATCAATGCAACAAAGAGTTGGTTTTTCAAGAATATCAACAAGATAGATAAATCTTTATCCAAACTAATGAAAAAGCAGAGAAAGAGATCATGCAAATTAACAAAATCAGAAATGAAAAGGGGAATATAACAATGGACACAGAGGAAATCCAGACAACTTTCAGGTCATACTTTGAAAACCTGTGTTCTACAAAATTTGAAAATTCAAAGGAAATGGATACATGTTTGGATAACTATCACGTATCAAAATTAAACCAAGAACATGCAAACAACTTAAATAGACCTATAAGCACCAATGAAATCGAAGCTGTCTTGGAAAGCTTTCCAACCCCCCACCTCCCCCCAAAAAAAGCCCAGGGCAAGATGGATTCACTGCAGAATTCTACCAGAAATTCAAGGAAGAGCTAATTCCAATACTCCTCAAATTGTTCCACACAAAAGAGACAGAAGGCTCATTACCAAACTCTTTCTACAAGGCCATAATCACCTTGGTACCCAATCCTCACAAAGATACAACTTAGAAAGAAAACTACAGACCAATATTCTTGAAACTGAGAAGCTTCTCTAAGGCAAAGGACATAGTCAACAAAACAAAACAGCAGTCTACAGAATGGGAAAACATGTTCACCAGTGATGGGAGATGTTATTCTGTATATATGTTTCTCATACTGGTTAATAAAGCTCTGTGGCCAATGAGATAGCAAGATAGGCGGGGCTAGGAGACCAGGAGGAGGAGAGAGGAAGGAGAGGAGTCGAGATGTAGCCCAGGAGGAAGGAGGACGCTTGCCGTGGCTCATGGATAAGACGACCACGTGGAAATACTTAGATAAGTAGAAATGGGTTAATAATTAAGGCAGAGCTAGCCCATAAACAATAATGGTAACTGGCCAACAGGATTGTATCAAATACAGAGTCTCTGAGTGTTATTTGGGGCTGGTGCGGCTGTGGGCCAAGACTGGCGGGCTGGTGGGCTGGCGGAAACATACACGCTACAGATGGCGGCCAACGTGGCTATAAGAACTTTCACTTAAAACTAATAAGAGCTTAAAAAATGTTTTAGAAACAAAGGAACAGAGACTAGCAAGACTTCTTAGTAGCAGCATTTTCTCGGTTGGATTTGTTTTGCTGTAGACAGAGATTTGCGTGGCTCCTTTAAGGGAGGTTTCCAAAATTAGCATAAGCGGCAAAAAAGCCTCCTTGCTTTGAAAGAGCTCTGCTAACAATTCATTGGTGTGTACAAGAGCTGTTATGAAGGTTTACACTGTGTTTTAAAAAATATGCTGGCTTGGGAGAGAAAAGGAAACAGGGTACAATGGTTTAAAAAAAAAAAAAGTAAGAATGAATGGGTATAATGGGGCATGCCATTAATCCCAGCTCTCTGCAGACAGAGGCAACTAGATCTCTGTGATTTCAAAGCAAACCTGGTATGCAGTGAATTCCAGGACAGATAAAAGTTACACAGAGAAACCCTGTCTCAAAATATGTAAAAAATAGAAGTAGAATAAATAGAGTAATAAAAAAGCCATGTAAAGATGGAAAACACAGAGAGATTTTGGATATTATACGTGCTTCTATTGTCTTTAAATTATTTGATTGCTGAGAAAATAACTACTGATAAAAGAAATGCTACTAGATTAATTCAATTTATATATTTTAAAAATGCTTTGACTCAAAAATTTAAACCTAAGGACAAGTTACTGGGGAAAAGGATTTCTATTTTTGTTTCCACAGAAAATGAAAAGCTATGGATTCTTTCCAGACTTATATGGTTTGATCAAGCCAGACCCACTGAAACAATGCCCCAGATGATCCAACATTCAAAGCAGTTGAGACAAAGCCTTGCAGACTACTGCCAAGATTTCTATGTCTTCTTAGATTTCCCCATGACAGCGTCCCCTACCAGAAGGAAGTAGCTTGGAAAGAACAACGCCCAAATTCCCAAATATTGTTTATAAATGTTTGTTTTCATTTAAATGGACTTGGTTATAAATGACTATAACCACAAAATCTTTTTAAAGGTAAAAAGGGAATTATGGTATAGATATGAATACTTTCTTTGAATGGATTTTCTTTTATTGATACAATTTAAGGTCAATTTTGTGATATATATATTTCTCCTCTTGTTTAGGTATTGTGTTTATATAGCTCATTTAGAAATGTAATGTATAATTTAGTACAGATTATAGAGAGTTACCTATGATAATTAAAACTTGGAGTTAAATTAGGATTTCTAGATATGCAGAGATGTATTTGAGATGAATAGGCATTCTTCAAACCTTTCAAAGACCTACAGAATATGACATTTAAAATGGTTTAGGGATTTTCTTGACAGTGAGGCACAACTGCTCCTGGTAACACCACCTGCATCAAAAAGGAAGATGGACATTGAAGAAACTCGTTATGAAGTTTGCTTCTAATATGGCAAGACTAGCCATTTGAGCGAGGTACTTCTCTTGTCTAGACAGTTTGACTTTATGTTGTAGAAACTGGACATGCAGGACCCACAAATAGGTGACTGCTGATGCAAGATGGACATTGCTACAGGGTTCCTGCTTCATGGAAGAGGCTGCCAGACAACCAGACAGCCTACAGGACACAGAGAAAGTTTCCTGCCTTGTTGAGGAGTCTGGACACACACTATGGCCTATGGGCTGAAGATGGAACATTACAGAAGAACTTCGGGTGACCGACCAGGCAATGAGTTGTCTCTGTCATTTCTAGAGTTTATATATTATCCTTCTGTGGTCTTTGAAGGAGTTGAAGACAGATAGTTATGATTATAGTTTTCCTTAGTTAGGATTAAAGACAAATTACATATAGGACTTTAGACTCACAAAGATAGGATAGATGATATTTTCTTTAAGTCTTACAAAATGTTAATGGGCTAAATATTGTTAACTGTGATTCTTATTTGATAACTGTTATATGATATATTTTGCTATGTTAAGGTTAAACCCCTTCTTTTACTTTAGACAGAAAAGAGGAGATGATGGGAGATGTTATTCTGTATATATGTTTCTCATACTGGTTAATAAAGCTCTGTGGCCAATGAGATAGCAAGATAGGCGGGGCTAGGAGACCAGGAGGAGGAGAGAGGAAGGAGAGGAGTTGAGATGTAGCCCAGGAGGAAGGAGGACGCTTGCCGCGGCTCACGGATAAGACGACCAGTGGAAATACTTAGATAAGTAGAAATGGGTTAATAATTAAGGCAGAGCTAGCCCATAAACAATAATGGTAACTGGCCAACAGGATTGTATCAAATACAGAGTCTCTGAGTGTTATTTGGGGCTGGTGCGGCTGTGGGCCCAGACTGGCGGGCTGGAGGGCTGGTGGGCTGGCAGAAACATACACGTTACACACCAGCCCCATATCTGACAGAGAGCTGATCTCCAAAATATACGAAGAACTCAAGAAGCTAGTCAACCAAACACCAAATAATCCAATTAAAAAGTGGAGTACAGAACTAAATAAAGAATTCTCAATAGCAGAATCTAAAATGGTAAAAAGACACTTAAGAAAGTGCTCAAAATCTTTAGCCATCAGGGAAATGCAAATAAAAACAACTCTGAGAAACCATTTTACACCACTCAGTTTATGCTGAGTAGGGGTATGGGATATGGGAAAACACCAATGACAGTATATGCTGAAGAAGATGTGGAGAAAGGGGAACACTCCCCCACTCCCCTTAGGAGTGCAAACTTGTACAGCCACTTTGGAAATCAGTATGGCAGTTTCTCCAGAAAATGGGAATCAGTCTCCCATGAGATCAGGCAATTTTACTCTTAGGCATATACCCAAAAGATGCATGTTCATGCAACAGAGACATCTGTTCAATTATATTCATAGTAGCATTATTTGCAATAGCTAGATCCTGGAAGCAACCTAGATGCCCCTCAACTGAAGAATGTATTGGATTGAGTAAATATGGTACATTTACACAATGAAGTACTACTCAGTGGGTGAAAAAAAAAAAACAGATTTGAAATTCACAGGCAAATGGATGGAACTAAAAGAAACAATCCTGAGTGAGGCATCCCAGTCACAAAAAGAGAAATTTGGTATACACTCACTTATATATGGATTTTGGACATAGAGCAAAGGATCACCACCCTACAATCCATACTGCCAGAATAGCTGGGAAACAAGGAGGACCATAAGAGAGACATATATGGTCCCTCACAGAAGGGGAAAAGGACATATTAATAATGAAATTATCAAGTATCCTTTTTAATCATAGAATGAAACCAGAGGTAAATAACAGAAACTTAAACCACAGACCACATTTTTTCTTTTCTTTTATATTTAATTTGTTTTTAATAATAATTATTTATTTTACATCTCCATCATAGTCTCCCCTCCCTTGGCTCTTCCCAGTCCCTCCTGCCTGTATCTCCTCTTTACCCCTCTCCCAACCAATCCCCCTCTGTCTCTTTTCAGGACAGCATAAGTTTACAGTGGGTACCACCCAAACATGGCATATCAAATTGCAATAAGACTAAGCACCCCCCCTTGTATTAAGGTGGGCAAGGTGACCCAGTATGAAGTGTAGGCTCCTGAAAACCAGCAAAAGTGTTTGAAGTTCCACAAGAAGACTAAGTTATACAACTGTCATGTATACCCAGACTGCCTAAGTTAGTCCATGCAGGATCTCTTGTTGTTGGTTTGGACTCAGTGAACCCCTATGAGCCCAGGTTAGTTGGTTCTGTGGGTTTTCATTGTGTCTTTGACCCCTCTGGCTCCCACAGTCCATCTTCCCTTTCTTCAGCAAATTTTTAAAATGAGCTAAAAATTTGGTGAAACATATCACACAAATATTTGTGGATTGATACAAAATGAAACTGAGAAGGAAATCCATAGCATTAAATGCATAAATAGAAGCTATAAGAAGACTTGAACTGATAGCATTGGACACTAGGGAAAGGAAAGGAGATAAAAGCTTGACGAAGAACATGGAGCTGCAGGATAGGCCCCATACTGCTGGCTGCAGTGCGGCAGCCTCAGATAACCACACAGCCACAGGATGCCCTCCTATAATCATGTGAACTGTGAAAAAAATGTTTTAATATTACAGATAATGTGTTTATTAATCTATGAGAATTAATCTGTGAAATGTGTTTTCATTATATTATCCACTTTCCCCAAGTCCTCCTGTACTACCATATCTACCTGGCTCCCTGATCTTCTCTCTCTCTCTCTCTCTCTCTCTCTCTCTCTCTCTCTCTCTCTCTCTTACTCTCTCTCTGTCTCTCTCCATTACCATCATGGTGGGACATGGCTGCATGCAGGTTGATGAACTGCTGGAAGAGTAGCTGAGAGTCATAAATTGTATAGGGAACAAGAAGTTGTTTCAGTGTCATACTTCCTCCAACAAGGCCATACCTACTCCAACAAAACACACCTCCTAATAGTGCCACTCCCAATGAGTTTATGGAGAACAATTAGTACAAACTCCCAAAATGTCCCTCCCTACCTTCCCCCCTCTACGGATCTTCCTCCCCCTCTCCTTCACTGTTCCTTCCTCCTTCTCTTTCACTTCTTCCATCCTTTCTAGCTTGTATTGACTGACTACACCAGGGCTTGGGGACTGCCATGCAATGTGCTCCATATATCATATATCATACCATTAAAGTCATACTTTCCTTTTCCCAACAGCAATCACATGTCTGCAGCTCCTCAGGTGGATATTTTTTTTTCAATAAAACATCTCAGTGCCAGTGTTCAGGTTGCTATCTTCTCTGAGCTTAGAAATGTTTACTATCTGGGAAATCTATGTGATAAGTACATGGGAATAACCCTGCACTATTTAATATATCTAATTGTGACCATATAATTCTCCAAATAGCATTTTACTTAAAGTAAATGGCCTGGTCTTTTCGGTTCCTGGACAATATTAGCAGGACCATGAATAACTCAGGAAAGTGCTAAACTCCACACACAAGATATCAGAGGAAAGTCATTTGTAAAACTAGTACATCATATTTTCTAAGTTATGAGTGGTATTTTGATGATATTTTCTGTTATTTGACTAGAAGACTCATGTTTAGTCAGTGACCCCTTGTCCTTTCATAGTTCTTTCAAAAAAGTGTTGATATACAGCAATGATGAGTATTGTCATCAGGTTACATTCTAAGAAGTCTTGTGATATTTCCCAATAAATATTCAGGAATGATGATTTTATTGAATAATGGAAACAAAATAAAACTCCTTGCATCTTATGCTGAAGTTGGATTTTGAAGCTGTATCACTTAAAGTGAACCATAGATCGAAATGGGCATAACCTTAGAGACATGGGGCCCTGAACAGAGAACAAGGACAGAACACAGCAAATCAATGATTCTAATGAAATCACTTGACTGCTATCTTCCTTCCAGTGAACATGTCTGGTGCTCCATTAAACATATGCATTTAGTTTATATGTCAATTTGGGGCAGAAAATAGTTTCTTATGGTGAGAATGTCTATTACTCTGAAAAGCAGAACACAGTTATGTAGGTACAATTACCTGTCTAGAAGTAGAGTAGTACATGAACTGGGGATTCAGGTAATGTCCTTAGTGATGAATTAGTCTTTATCTTGTCTGAACTTGTGTCCTTTCACCCTTGTCCATCCTGGAATCAAGTATCTATATTACTGGGTGATCTCTTCATTATCTCAGTCTTTAATGTGTATGCTTTATTTATCAGAGACATTTTTTATTATTTATAACCAAAATCACTGTTTTCTAAATCACAGAAAAGAAATGGTTATTGTGCCTGTTGATGAAAAAATTTTTCTAAAGCTGAGCAAAACAATTTTGGCAGCTAATGACTCATAATGAAGTATTTTTTAATCAAATTATCAAACATTCTTCCATGGAATAAAGGTTTTTCAATAACAAGGCTGTATAAAATTGACTTTCACCTATTTTGGAACAATGAGAAAAAAAGAGAAATTACAAAACAATGGAGTTAATTGGCTATTTTTAACAACTACAAAGATGAAACTGGCTGGATCTAAACAGTAAATTCCCAGTGCACAGCCTGAAATCTCGACTTTTTTCCCCTGTGATCATGTTACATGTGGGCCTGCAAGAGCCAGGAATCCAATGCAAGAACTAAGCTTATATATAGTCTGCCAATTTTCAATACCCACTGAACTCAGATAATTACCAAGTCTCTTAAGGGAAAGTTAGGAGCTTTGATCAGAATAGGGCTTGAACTGAAAAACTGGTATCAGACATAAATTGAAAGAATAAAAAGACATTGTGTATCCACATGCTCATGCCAAAATTCTGCCATTTGACACAGTTTTTCATTTCCTTGATGTAATTTTCTTTCTTATATTAATTATTACATTTTAAAGGGGTAATTATTATATTAAATGTTTGCCTTTTACGCATTTAATTGTGTATAGTATAAACATTTTACCAACTTAATTTTTAGACATGAAAACATGTGGAATGCTTCAGATAATTGTGTTCATTCAAATACCTAAAAATGTCTTCAATTTATTCATTGCTTTCAGTTGAAATATGTTAGTATGAGATATAGATATTCAGTTTATATAAATGAACTATAAGAACGTTCATTGGTGAGCTTCTCGTTTATATGTTCTCAACAATGACCTATAAAAATCAGTCACAATGAAGTAAGAATGCTCTTAAACTGTATTAATAGTTGATTTTTTCTTTTGGTGGTAGTATGAACATACATTTAGTGTTATAAACTGGCTGAAATATTCAGTTGAACTTGACTCCCTCATAAGAGACAAAGCAGTGTTTATCATGAGATGAAGATGGTAATCATGATAATCTAATCCTCTGAGATCATTTGTCAGTTAACTAGTTACAGTAATTCTTAAAACATGTTGAAAATATTCTGAAGCTTTGATTATTAAAGATAGACAAGATTTCAGAAGAATTACAAATTATCAATATATATGCCAAATATATATATGAACTGATAATTCTCCAACTTCAACATCATCCAGGCTTGAGGTTATAGACAGGAGAAGAGATAATTAAAAATGTATTTAGTGACCCAGGCTGATGTGCCTTTTGCCAACTGCAGTATGTTACCACCATGAGAGACACTGGGTTACATTGGAAAGAAAAGAAGATGAACACGAAATTCAGTAGCTAGAGTGTGAAATGGCAACATCACTTAAGCCTACTTAGGTAGCTAGAATTAAGTTGTAGTAGATTCTTCTCTGAGAAGGGAATCTAATGGAGTTGGCACATAAAAAGTAATTTATGAAAGGTCTGACTTGATCATCATGCTGTAACATTGCTGACAGTCATTCTAATTCCCACATCTCTATGAATTTTTGAACAAAATTACATAGAATAAAGGAAATTTGAATCCATTGAGAAATATTCTGATATTATGTCCAATAATTAAATCAATAAATCATCAGATATAGAATTCCAGTGTGATTCTCCTTCAGACAAGGTAAATGATAACAGAATTTGGTGCAATGGGTATTTGAACACTTCTCTTTAATATGAATTTCATGCAAGAGTATCAAGTTAAAATAGACAGGTTTAGGCAACACTTTTTATGGGATTTAGAGGAATCCAAATTGATTCTTTGAACATTATTTAAGGATGCATTAGTTTGTTTGAAATATTTCATACAAAATATCAAGTAGAGTCCCTGTCACTATCAAAACTAAATAATATCATGTTTATTTATCTTAAAACATTGAAGACATGAGCCACATGGTGGTGGCACATATCTTTAATCTCAGCACTCAGGAGGCAGAGACAGGTATATCCCTATGAGTTTGAGACCAGCCTGGTCTACAGGACAATTTCCATAAGCTACACAGAGAAAGGCTATCTCAACAAAACAAACAAAAAAAAAAAAAAAAGAAAGGAAAAAAAGAAAAGAAAGGAAAGGAAGAAAGAAAACTTTAAAGATATGAAGGACATGAAATAGTGAATATTACTGCCTATTTTACTTATTTAGTCTTTGAACTGAATGCGAAAGTTCTATGTGCTATGAAAAGTGGTATGACTGACATTAGAATTTTTACAGTAATCATAAAGTAAAATTGATCAGGAAACTTCCATGCTAGGATTTGTTTCCACTTTAGGACAACTCCAGATATATATTTCATAGATTTTTGATGTAGAAAAGATAAATATTTTGCCAGGCATCATGTATTTCCCAGAAGCAGACTGGTTACACATTTTTATATTGTCTAAATGTTGTTTCAAACCTTCAGGTCAGATCTAGAGATAATTAATTATATATAATTATATAGTGAATTATAGGATTTCTTCTTTAGTTTCCTTTCTATTGCTATGATAAAGACATCTTCAAAAGCAACTTGGGAAGAAAAGGGTTTATTTCACTTCTACTTCCCCATCACAGTCCATTATGAAAGAAGTCAAGGCAGGAATTCACCAATAGGGAGTTAGGACCTGAAGTAAAGACTATTGAGGAGGGCTACTTACTGAATTGTTCCCATGACTTACTAAGTTTGCTTTCATCATCTGAGGACCATAAGCCGAGAGATGGCACTATCCACAATGAATAGGACCTTCCCACACTAACCATTTAAAAGAGCTATAGACTTGCATACAGACCAATCTGATGGAGGCATTTTCCCAACTAAGGTTTTTTTCTTCCCAGGTGATGTAAACTTGTGTCTAGTTACCATAAAAAAAGAAAGAAAAGGAAAAAAAAACACCACCAACAACAAAAAACCCACTAGCCAGTACAGTTTTCTACATTCTTTTCTAAATTTCTACATTCTACATTCTTCATTATTATGGGAAAACCAAAACAGTTCATGCTGGATGTGTCCTGTATGGCTAAATATAGCCTTCATGGAACAGATCAAACACTATCAAAATGGAGGGTTGCAACTGAATTCCAGGAGTTTGGCTCAGTGTTTAGCTGTGGGTGTCTGCTTCTGTTTCCATCAGCTACTAGATGAGGGCTCTATAATGACAAATAAGTTAGTTATCAATTTCATTATCAGGGAAGGGCATTTAACAAGACCAGGCTACAGAAACCCAGAGACAGCTGAGAACAAGGGGGAGCTAATGAACCCCCAGACAGATAGCTGGGAAACGAGCCTTGGACCAACTCAAACCCCTGAACATGGGTATCAGTTAGAAGGCCTGGGCAGTCTAAGGGACCTCTGACAGTGGAACCAGGATGTATCCCTGCTGCATGAAAGGACTTTGGGAACACATTCCTCATTGAGGGATACTCTCTTAGCCTAAAGGCAGGAGGAAGGGCCTAGTCCCTACTCCAAATGACTTGACAGATTTTGATTATCCCTCCTGGAAAGCATCACCATACCTATGGAGTGGGGTAGTGGGATAGGAAGGAAGTTGGGGGCATGGGAGGGAGGGAGGGAGAGGAAGAGGGAACTGGGATCTATATGTAAAATAAGAAAAAAATAATTTTAAATGAAATGTAGGGTCGCAAAAGAAAAATCAAACATGTTATTTATGCTGATATTTTTTGAAGAACAGTTTCACATACTCAAAGAGTAACTGCTATTTTTATTTCTGCTCCTGGTTTAACTTTAGAAGGAATGACATCATTGTACTTTAGTTAAAAAGCCATACTTTGAGTGTGCACTTGTAACTTGCACCTAACCTATATGGGCTATCTTATGCAAGCATCTGTAATGCAGGAAATTCTTCCTTTCTTTCTTCACATGAGTGTAGTATTTCCTGGCAATATTATTCCAACATATAGGTCTCATTCTGAGAGAGAAGTAATACAGTCAACCCTAAACAATGATTTATTTTTAAAGGCTTTGGTTTGGGCTTATTTTTTTTTCCTTTTAATTTGGAAGCAATCTTATTTTACATATCAACCCCCCATTCCCTCTCCCTCATATTTTCTCATGCCCCCACTGACCCCCAAACCACTCCCAAACCACTCCCCAAGGGTAGTGAGGCCTTTCATGAGGGATCATTAATCACAGCACAAGATTTGCATTTGATGTAAATACTGTATTGCCAAAGCTTCAAGAAAGTGTATTCCTAATCTGAAGCGAGTATAAAATTTTTAGGATGTCAAAGAATCTTCTCCCCTTGTCTCCAACTTGGCATTATTTACTGAGCTAATGAATGATTGGCCAGAGATACCAGGGAAAGGCCTGTGTGGTCAAGCTTACAATTCAGCTGCCATTCAGGCCCTGATCCAGTTCTTTGAGTTAGTATACCACATCTAATCTAACTTTGAGATGATACAGTGAGTGGAGAATCTGGTCCTGCAGAACTAGATGCCATTACTGAATAGGACCAGTCTTAGGCTCATGGATGAGTCCCCAACAAAAGGTCTTTATGGCTGTATCCCTAGCACACTTGCCTTTCTGGAGAGAGAGAGAGAGAGAGAGAGAGAGAGAGAGAGAGAGAGAGCACAGGGCAGTGGTGCTGCATGCAGCATAAAAACACAAAGGTTGAACCCATGGAGCCTTGAGGCAGAAGATAGAGAGGACAGGAAGGTGGACATGCAGCCTGGAGTTGCATGGACCCTGCCTCCAGATGCTCTACCTAACCACAAGATCACACTGATTCTAGGCAATAGCAGGATAGCCAAGCTGAATCTCAATAGCAGCCCGATATGTATGGTATGTCTAAAAGCAGGAATCTTGCACCAAAGAAATAACTCATTGCAATAAATATTTGCATGTAAAGCTGTTCAGTGTCTACAATATCACTATGATAAACAAATATGACATGGAGAGATGGGAAAGATGGAGGAACTAAACAGTGAGTGGGTGGTGGAAGGAGGTGGAAGTGGAGATGTGATGGTGTGACAGTGGTGATATGTTTGAGAGAGGGCTATGATGGAGAGATTATGCCATTGGGCATGAAGTTTTTGAGACAGTGTGGTGTGCAACTGCCTAGAGATTGCACTCCAACCCAGGCCCCAAAAAACTTTGTTCAATTGCATGATCATTCTTATTCTAAACAATGACAGGATGTCCAAGATGAAGAAGAATTGATTTTCTGGATTGAACTGCCTCAAAAGATGTCTTTAGACTAGAATGTCACTGGAGGTCACTTTGGTATCCATGGTATGCTGCCCCAGGGATGTTGAAGCCAGAAGTTCATAGTGATATCTGTGGTGTTACAGCAACAGGGAGCTAGGTTGATGCACCTAGCTCTAGGGGCTATATTGATCTAAGGGGCCTCTGCTGTCACCAGAGACCATTGTAACATCCAGGCTTATACTGCCACCCATGGCCATATCTGGGTCTATAATCATACTGATGCTGGGGTCTCTGTTAATATCTATGGCCTGTGTAACCACTAAAGGTCATGAATGTCCGTGGCCTAGTCTGCCCACTTCATCTATGGTGATATCTATGGGTCATGCTGCCTCCAGGGACCTTATTGATATGAGGGGCCTCTATTACTACCTGAGGCCATGCTGATGTCTGGGGCTTGTGCTACTGCAAAGAGCTGTGTGTAAAGTGGAAATTATTTGAAAGGCATTAAAAGATAATTTGGTATTGCAAATTAGAATAGAAACAAATTATACATAATACTTTGAATTCACCAGGATAGCATAGATAATGGAGTATTTTCTCTGCATTTGTCAAATGCCAATGCACTAGACATTGTTGACAAACTTATTGCCTGTATATATTGTATATGCTTTTTTCTTATTGGATATAATTTTTCTTATGTTAGTTGTAGCATTTGTTTTGTATTAGACAAAAGGGGGATTGTGGTTATAAATTATTTATAATTTATTAAAGCTTTTCTGGGGATTCAGAAAGAAAAGCTAGCCACAAGGCAGTGGTGATACACATCTTTAATCCCAGCAGCCATACTATCTATTTATGCAGTAGTGGCACACGTCTTACTCCCATGACTCAGTATTAAGAGGTAGATGAATCTCTGTTAGTTCAAGGCCACACTGATATACCAAATTGATCCAGTCTTGAAACAGTTTACACAAAGGTGATCTTAGAACTTGGGATCACATGCCTTTAATCCTAGCACTAAGAAGGTGGAGATAGTATTATGGCTGGGCAGAGAAATGAATATAAAGCTGGAGGTGACAGGAACCTCTAAGGATTTCCAGAGACAGGATTGCAATTTCAGCTGGGTAGAGGTAAGATCTACTAGCTTGGTTGCTTTACTTTTTTGATCTCCAGTGGTTTTAATAAATCATAAACAATATATTACCACATGTTTGCTCCATTGAGTATACGGGCAACACAAATTAGATTTGCTTTGTGGGGTGTTTGTTTTGTTTTGTTTCTTTTTCTTCTGCTCTTTTAGGGAAGGGATGTCCCAAGGGTAGGGTAGTATATCTGGAAGGATTGTGAATTGAGGATGATGTGGGTTCATGCCATGAAGTTCTCTAATAAACCATAAAAATGATATGGAAAAATAAAAGATACCAGGGAAGAAAATTCTGAGCAGACATAATGAACCCAGGCAATACAAGCTACACTGATGACAGCCAGAAGCAATCTCAAATCTAGAGTAGTACTGTTCACCATTGGGAATATCCTAAAGAAGATAATAATTTAACTCCATTGAATGCTGGAGGAAGTAAAACATTTATTTTCTTTGATAAAACAGACACTGGGTTTAGATTTATTTCTATGCCCATCATGCTTCTGCCTGCCTTGTAATTTATAGATTCACTAAATGTTTTTATATGCCATCCAGTGTATAGGTAAATATTTCTTAGGAGACTTTTTAAATTACTGTTACAATAAACAAGATCATTCTCAGTGAGAGAAAAAAAAATACGTTCTTTTCTTCAAAAGTCATACCTTTGTATGGAACCAAAATACAATCAGAAGTTTTTCCATGATTAAAACAAATGTTCTAAATGACAAAATCTTGTTTTACACAGTCAAAATTTACTTCCATTGATCATAATTTACAAGGATGTGCAGTAGTCTTTTTGAGGCAGGCTCCTAGTTACCCATATCCCAAATATTCTACACTTCTGTACAATTCATTTCCCTTGAATATGAGCTGGATATAAGGACTTCATTTTAATAAACAATATAGTAATCTTATAAAACAACATGTTAACAAAGTTAATTATAGACTGTGGTTTTAGTCTTGATAATGACTATTTCTCCATCACATACTTCATATAAGGAGTTGTTTGTCATAGTGTGGACATCCCTTTTGTGGTGCCCATATGGAAATGAATAAAAGCTTTCATTTCATATGAATTCATTGCCATATGAAGAACTTAATTCTGTTACCTAAGAATTTATTACAAAGGTGTATTTTCTGCTAGAGGCTACAAATGAGATTATAGTCTAGAACCTTCTGAGTTACAGCCTTAGCAGATCCTTAGAAGGAACACTCAATTAACATGTGCCTAAAGTCCTATGCCACTTGGAACAATAACTGCTGTTGCTATGTTCTAGAGTTTTAAATCTTTGTTAGTAGACAACTAACAAAATACCCCAAAGAGATGGTGTTATTATATACAGCAATGAATATTGGCACAATTTATTATTTCAGCATGCTTTAGAATAACAGAAAAATATTAATGTTTGTTTCAAATGAAATGAAAGGTCATAAATACTCTGGTAGTTAGAAAGGATATGGCTCCCAAAAAAAGTGGCACTATTAGGACGTTTGGCCTTGTTGGTGTAGGTGTGGTCTTTTTGGAGGAAGTATATCCTGGGGGTGGGGGATGGCAAGCTTTAAAGTCTCTTATATGCTCAAATCATGCTCAGTGAGACAGTTCCCACACAAGATTGTAGAATTCTCAGCTACCATTCCAGCAGCATTTCTATTTGTATGCTGGTATGTAGCACAATGATGATAAGGGACTGAACATCTAAATTGTAAACTACCAACACAAAACTTAAATGAGACAAATACCAACATTATAAATCCCATGATATGTGATAAATTATTTTAAGTGTGACTTGTAAAACATGTGAAGTGAAACAATGCCATCTAACCATGTCTTTCATACCAAAATAGCTGTATTCTTTATTTTCATAGTCAATACTGCTTTTATTTTCTCCTGCCTACTGCTGTATTATTTTAAACATTTTACACTCCTAGTCTTCTCTCTCTCTCTCTCTCTCTCTCTCTCTCTCTCTCTCTCTCTCTCTCTCTCTCTCTCTCTCTCTCTCTCTCTCTCTCTCTCTCTCTCTCTGTGTGTGTGTGTATTCCTTTTTCATACAAAATGTGTGTATGTAGTATCATGTCATCTTCTGAAGTCATCTTAATAACCATATGAAATGCTTTAAAAGATAATGATTGATATGTTTGTGATTTTTTTATAAAAATCTGAGTTGTCTAAGTAGCATAGACATAATGCTAGACATTAATTTAGAATCTAATACTTTTTTCTCTGTAAAAGTTGAGGAAAATCTCACAAGAGGCTATGACAGGTTGTTGAACTGACAGTTCCAAACTGCACCCTCACTGTGTCCTTTACAATGTGAAAGTTCAGTATGTGCTTTTAAGAAGTTAATGTGTATTTGCTATGCTATAGTATGGTTGAACTTATTTTGCTATGGAAAATGACATTGTTATACTTCCAAATATGGGTCAGGAGACCTTATCTCCACTTTGTCACTGTTTGAGCTCTATTACTATCACTTGGGATAGTCTATTATTAGATATTATAAGCCATCTCAACAACAAAAAAAAACAGAAATGGTAGAACACCAAAGTATTCCTCAGCAACTCTACCTAATAAATTTTAGTCTTACTCACTCAACTTAAGCGAAATAAGATCACCACTAAAATAAGATTTATGAGAAATAATAAAAGATTTTTATTTGAAGTTATTCAACTTTGGAATGGTTTGCTGTAAAATAATAACTGTAATAAACAATGATATTTAGTATGAAGAAACTACTCTTAAACACGTATATTGTCCTTCAGTTTTAAGATCACAAATGAAAAATTTGAATTTTGACATTCTGCTTAAAATCTGACTTTTCAAATATTTAAATAAAATTTAAGCAGCCTGTTTTATATGAGTAAAGTATAATATTTCAAAAACTAAGCCAAAATTTTCATAGAATAAATCTGGGATTGTCATAAGAGAATGCATAAACATGCAGTGCATCTAATATATAAATGTCATTGATTGGCAATATTTATGAAATGCTTACTCTTTGTCAGGCTCTCTACTTAATCTTCCTTCCCATTTTTAACCTTTGGTGACACCCAATCTGTGCTTACTACAGGAAATTCATATATACTCAAGGTGTAGTTTAATTAAGGATGCACCCACAGACCATGGGTTTTCTCACACTTCTTCAGAGACAGTTTGTAGAATGCTAATACCCAGAGCTGTTCTAGGATTTAACAGTGGCCACTTCATCAGCACCTGCAAAATAGATCAGGAAGGGTATAATACCAGAATCAATAGCAGGACTCTTCCAGAGGGATGTCTGCCAGGGAACAGCTGTGCAAAATAGCATGGTTCCATTGGAAAAATTTCTACTTTGCTAAAGCTGAGGAGCCAGCTACAGAAAGTCATCCAATTGAACTCATCTTTCTAAGTGTGAAGCAGCTCAACTACTATTTAATAAGTTATCAAAGAGGAATAGCACTGATAAAAAAAAATCTGTCACTCATAATATGAAGATAGCCCTCCTTTGCACATCTGTGTGTGTGTGTGTGTGTGTGTGTGTGTGTGTGTGTGTGTGTGTGTGTGTGTGTACACATTTGGGTGTTTTGCCTGTAATTATGTCTGGGCACAATATGCATGCTTTGTTTGGGACAATCAGAAGATGTCAGATTTCTTGTAGAGTTACAGATGGTTGGGAGCAGACCTGTCAGTCCTCTGGGAGAACAAGTGCTCTTAACCTCTGATCCATCTCTCCAACCTTTTAGACTTATTCTCCTTGATCTTCAGGATCATCTAGGAACCATGTCTAAACCTGAATAGCAACGAGCATGATTCCTCTAAACCTGAACAGCAGTGAGCTTGATTCCTGTAGTTTAAGATTGAGCAGGTCTGTGTTTAGTCTCAGAAATTTGTATTTTTAGTAACCACCTTTTCAGCTTCATGGGCAGACAAGATTGGTTGACACTGTTTTAGATGCTTAGGTGGAAGAGAACCCCCATATTATTTTATATGAGGCAGCAAGAAAACATGTAGCTCAACAGCAAGTTTTCAAGACTGACTCAGCCCAGGCAGAGGAATGTGCTAGCAAACAGGGAAGTACCAGTTTTATGACATAAGGGAAGAAACAAAAGCCAATGTGTGCTCAAGAGAATTACAATCTAGAAGGCAAGTTAAACACATAAATTCCTTATAACAATCTGATATGCAAGTTATATTCATTGGTGATTAACTCTGTCACAAAAAATGCATCCACCTTCATTAAAGAAAGACACAAAACACTTCCCCCTCAGAGAATGTAACCAAGAAAGAGTCTGCTACAGACCACAGAATTATGCATTGTGAGTTCAGGGCATACTTCAGGGGCCTTCCCATCAGACATGCATATCTCATTTAGCAAGGCTAGAGGAATATTATCAGCAGAGGTCATGGATAGGAAAAACTTATTTAGCAAGGTGAAAGGGTATACTGCCTTCTGAATGTGTTAACCTGTCCTTAGTGCAGACTTCTTGCATGAATATGTCTTTCCCTCACATTACAGCTTGAAAATTCTTCCCACATCACTACAATCTGTTAATTGTTTACTGTGGATGGTATGGAAAATAACTTTTAATTTATTTATATAAATTCTGAAATATATAATATATACTGGGGCATGCTTCATAACTGGATCATTTTGTCCCACAAGGACTGTGGATGCTTAACTGTATGTCTTATTCTCTTGCTCAGACTAGTGCACACACTAAGATCAATTTCACCTCTGAGGAATTTCAAACAAGAGTAAAGGCTTTTTTTTTTTAAAGGAAAACATAACAGCTTCTACAATGTCAGAGTCACAGATATCTACCGATGTTATAAGAACAGCAAGCTCATTCATCACTGGCCAGTCTACTAACAATAGACCTGTCTCAAAGTTACCATTGGACACTGTGCTCTTCCATATCTGGTCACTGTTTTGCTCCTACAGTCCTGAACCTATGTTTTGCCATGGCAAATGGTTTACCTCCTTAGCACTTGCTCTAGGATTGTTCTTTTGACCAATGAGAGAAATTCCATTATCACTTCAAGGCTTGTGAAGGAGAAGAGTTTTAAGAATAGAAGAAGTTAGAATAAGCATAGAGAATTTAGAAGTAGGACTGGATTATTAGAATAGAAATAGAACAAAATGAAAAGGACATGTATTTGAATCCATGTGTATTTTTTGCTGAGGCTGAGTTTCCAGTTTTCTAGGTAAGAGAGAATTTTGTAGAAGGGAAATGTTGACCTATCACATCTATGTGTATATTATTGAGAATGTTGTGGGACAGTGGGTCTATAATATGGAAGATGTTTACATTTCACCAAATTATTAAATTAACAATGATCAAGATTATAGTTGTTTTGTGACCTATAAACTCAATTCTAAATAAAATTATCATATTGTACATAGTAAAATAAAGAGCACATAAAATAAATATCATGACCCTAAGATTGTGAGTGAAGTTACTATAGAAATCTTTTATGCCTTCCTTTGCTCCTGAGAAGCATTTCACCTTTCAACCCCTGGGTAGGGGATGGGCAGGTCTCTTAGCCTTTATAGGATTCCAGATTTAAATTCTCTTTTACTTCATACTTCTTGTTCCTTTGTCCCCTGTCTACCTGGTGTATGATTCCAAATCATTGCCTAGTTGAAGTCTATCTTGCTAATTTGTTTGTCCCTGTGTCTGTGTCCGTTCATGCCTGTTTCCGTTTGTGTGAGTTTGTGTCTTTGTGTCTCTCTATTTTGTCTTTCTGAGAATAGTGTGACTGTCCGTGCATGTATATCTGTTGACTGTGTGTTTATCATTACCTAACAACAGACTCTGTATTTACTGAATAATATATAAGGTACCACATTCAAAGGAATGGGACACTTTGAAGAAATACTCTCCCAAATAGTTCACGGCATTAAGTCAAGTCACTGGCTCCAACTGATGGAACAGAAGCAGATAACAAATATCATTTATTTGGAGCTAATACCCTCAAATGGTTGTTTTTTATTTAATGATAGATTTTAGGAAATTACTTTCAATTTCTGTATTGCTGATTTCAGCAAATGACACACCTAAATTTTCTGAGTCATAGGTGTATAAGAGTACACAATTTAAGATTAGAGCTAAGCATTCCTTTAGGTTGTCAAAGTTGATTACCTGGAAAATCAAAGGTAAGTAAGGTTTGCTATTACATTGTTCTAAATAAAGACAGATTAGTCATGCAGTTTGAGTACAAAATACACTAGCACCCTTCAATCTTAAATGATATTAGGGTGTTTTATTTATTTTGACTCAGAGGTTCAGTCTTTAAAATATTTTAATAATACTGCATGGCCAAACTCTGGAGTAGACTGTTCTATCAAAAGATTAAAAGTGTGGGATGGAATTAGAGGAGCAATCATCAATTTCCAGGTGTTAGGTAGGGATGACATCAATTGTACTGGGTTTTGAAGGATGATTAAATATTTCTCTCAGTACAAAAGTATAGACGGCATTTCAGGTGGAGGAAACCATATGTGCAAAAGTGTAAACAGAAAGAGGCTATTCGAGTGTATGGTTAAAACAAGTTCACAGTAGACAACATTAGCAAGAGAGAAGGAATATAGAAACCAAACAAACTAAAGTGAGATAATGAAATAGCTTCTATTCTTAAACTCAAAAGCTGGAGATTATCCAAAATTCCATGAAAACTCAATTAAGCTACACTAATATTTCTTAGTAGAAAAAGAACTATCAGATACAATTGTAGGACTATTCTATATTTAATGCAATATATGTGCCCTGTGACTATAAATGTAAGCTACAAACTACATCATCTTTTTAATAATCATATATTAAATCTAGAACATCTAAGAAGATGAATATTGGAGGAGGTACTTGGGAGAGATAATTAGATTTAGAGGAAGTCTTTTATACCTGAGCACCATGATAAGATTAGCATCTCTAAAGGGAGAGATAACACAAATCTTTTTATTCTCTGCCCTAGTAGGACATAGGAATTATAATAAGAAAATCAGGCATAGGTTCCACATTAGCCATAATCATTGTGATGAACTTCTCATCCTCTTGAATGTGAAACAAACAAAAACACCCAAGTATTTGTTGTTTAATTCACCAAATCTGTGGCAATTTGTTAATAGTAATATCAAATTGCAGAACAGTTTATTTGTGTGTGTGTGTGTGTGTGTGTGTGTGTGTGTGTGTGTGTGTGTGTGTGTGTAGAGAGAGAGCCGCGAAGTGCCATGCCTTAAAGTGGCGCTGGCTTCCGCCTTACACCTTCCCTTTGGTGAGGGTTCTTTGGAGTAAACAAGCCCTTAATTGGTTAAGTCTGTTCAGCCTGTCTGCTTCTGCGTTAGAGTAGCCTATCTGCAGGGTCCACGTGGCTCACTGGGGTTGGTTAGCTCAAGGGTATTTAAGCGGTGCAGGGGTCCCCTGGTCTCTCCTGGGCCAGAATCAACATGTTTCAAGGATCCTGATTAAAACTGCATGAAGAAGATCTTCCTGGAGTCACATCTTCCTTGCTGGCAAGGGTCAGGCGCAGTACATGTGTGTGTGTGTGTCATTCTGTGAAATAAGTAAAAAAACAAGGGAAGGAGCCAGAGAAATAAGAAAATGAGTATTCCCTGGCCAAGGCTGTCAGGGTTGATGAAACCTATTACTGTTATCTATCTGATCATATTTGCTATGACATCATATTGAAAGATTAAAAAAAGATTCCTACTGTTTCCCTACCTCTCAATCTGATTCATGGGTAAGTGTATTATATGAATAATATGGACACATATCAGAAAGCAGGTAAGTGGCAAACAGAAAAACTGCCATAACCAGGAATTAATATGAAGAAGCAATGGATATGAATACTGTTAGGAATAGGTAGGTTATTATCAGGTAGGTTTGATTATTCTTCCATGAGACACACAGTAACAATGAAACACATATCACATTCTCATTTCTTATAATCTGTCCATTCTTTCACAGACATTCTCATTTAAGTACTATTTCTATGCATACAGTATTCCCAGTGTCAAGATTCATGAGGTCAGATGCGAAGATGAATTTGTTGGTTAAGCTGTTCTCTCTTAAGGGCAAGAGGCTTAATCATATTTTTTTTGGTACTGACCTTGTCTTGTCTCAAAATGAATCAATGAGTCAAGCTAGGAATGATAAATCATGAATAAATGATTTATGTGTGGCTTGATCAAATATGATAGATTGCTTGGATGCTTGACTATTACTGCATATAAAATTTATATAATATACATTTGACTGTGGATTGATGAAGGAATTGATAGTTTTCTCCAAGGATGAAAGTCTAGTGTCACATTGTAAATGTTATTCAAAGAGGGATAGTCTTGGAGGGAATAATGATAGCATAGTATCAACACAATGTGATCTTTTCAAATAATGAATGTATTAATTTCCATACTCTTCATCACTTCTTTCCTTGTTTCTTCCATCACCACTGTCATCATCTTTGTCACCATCAACATTTTAATTGCCATCATTCTTTGTCTCTGCCTTTTCGCTTTGTATCTCACCCCACTGTCATTCTGGTTTCTTAATTAGATCAAAATACTACCAATAATAATTCCAACCCTTTTAGACATAATTACTATATTTCATCTTCGCATGAATCTGTGCTCTTAGGCACACACACACATATGCATGCATATTTATATAAAAGAATTGATAAAAAGAGAGATGTTATTTTGGCAAATTGGTTCATGTGACAATGAGAATTGGAAAGTCTCTGTAACTTCAGTCAGCAAACTGAATTCCAAAATACCTGAACATCTCAGTTCCACTTTGAGAGTTCAGCCACTGAGATGAGTGTTCCAGCTCAAAGATGGCTAGGAAGAAAAAGATAAAGGCCAGATTTTTGTATTCTTTTGTGACTTGCACTGGTAGGATGAAGTCCACCACAATAAGGAGGACCATTTGATTTACACAATCCCTGACTGACATTGAAATGCAGTTCCATTATATGTTCATTAACAGCAATGTGTGTCTGAATATGATGAATGAGAAACATTTTCATATATCTCTTATTTCTTAAATATATTTCCAATAACAGTTCAATATGATTTATAGTAGGTGAGTTTTCTAGTAGATGTTGTGACCTCTAATATGTATAGACTGGTGGCAAGTGTAGTCAAGAAATTGGAGTTTGTAAAAATGTCAATATCAGAGTTAGCTATACTGTCTTGTGAGCACACTCTGGTATTGAGAGCATGAGGATTCCCCATGTGTGATAGTTAGTACTGATTGTCAACCTGACAGGATCTAAAATTTCCCAAAACATAAGCCCCTGAGCATGTATGTGAGGCAGTGTCTAAACTGATATAAAAAAATGAACCTTATATGCAGGCAAAACTGTTATATACCTGGAGTTGTGGACTGAATAAAAAGGAAGCAGAGAACTGAGCATCAGTACCAGCATCCATCAATCACAATCTCTGCTTCCTGACAGTGGCTTCAATGTGATCATTTGTTGCTCACTCCTGACACCATGCCTTCCAGACCTGACATGCCATAATATAGTCTTGTGAGCCAAATTAAATAATTTATCCATTTATGTTGCTTTTGAACAGATATTTTCACAGGGTAACAACAAAGTAATCTAATATACCATGCATATCTGGTAAGGTAAATCTTCTGGGAAATTTTTTCTAACAAAAGGTTATTCAGCCACTTCTTAACTAAGGAGGCAGATAGTACACATTTGGGGGCAGATGTTAACATACACAACTTGATGCTGTTGGTTTTTATGTTCAGTTCTTTGTCCTTTGCTGTTTCATCACCATAGTTCTCTTTCATACTCTGAAAACTCGTAGAGTTCTGTATATACTAATGACTTTTCTGATCCACCAAAGAATCTTTGGCTTTCTTTCATTTGTTTGTTTTTCTCTAATTACTTTCTTTTTGCCAATATTGGAAATTCAGCATTGTTATGGAAGATTAAGTATATCTGTTCCTTGGGATGGAAAGCTACATGATTTCTTGAATATTCGGCATTCATGTCTTGGTACTTTGGACAATGTCTCGTTTTTGTGTACTTCTTAGAAATTGGTGCAGATTTTAGCCATTGGTTTTTTGATTTTAGCCATTCTGACTAGAGTAACATGGTTTCTCAAGAGTTGTTTTGATTTGCATTTGCCTGATGGCTAAGGATGTTGAACACTTTCTTAAATGTCTTTCAGCCATTTTAGATTCCTCAACTGAAAATTCTCTATTTAGTTCTGTACCCCACTTTTAATTTGATTGTTGGTGTTTTGGTAACTAGCTTCCTGAGTTCTTTGTAGGGGAATGTCCAGAGATTTACAAAGATGACCCCAACTAACAATCTAAGTGATAGTGGAGAGGCTACCTTAAATGCCCTTCCCTGATAATGAGATTGATGACTACCTTTTATGCCATACTAAAGCCTTCATCTAGTAGCTGATGGATGCAGAAGCAGGCACCCACAGCTAAACACTGAGCTGAACTATTGGAATCCATTTGCAGACAGGGAGAAATGATGAGCAAATGGGTCAAGACCAGTCTGGAGAAACCCATAGAAACTGCTGGCCTGAACAAGGGGGAGCTCATGGACTATAGTCTGATAGTCGGGAAAGCACCATAGGACCTACCCAGATTCCCTGAATGTGGTATTAGTTGGGAGGACTGAGTAGTCTATGGGGCATCTGGTTGTGGATCAATATTTATCCCTAGTATACAAATGGACTTTGGGAGCCAATTACGCATAGAGGGTTACTCCCTCAGCATAAACACATGGGGGAGGGCCTTGGCTCTGCTCCAAAAGGAAGGTCTTTGGAAGCAGAAAAACAATGGGATGGGGGTTGGTGGGGTGACCAGGGAAGGGCATGAGGGTGTGGGAACTGGGATGGATATGAAAGAAAAGCTAGTTTCAAATTTAAATTGTAAAAGTTATATAAAAAATAAATTGATGCAGAGTTTTAAATACAACATTCTATTTTGTCATTCAAGAAAATATCTACATCATCACCTCTCCTTCCCTGCTCTATACTCCTATGAATGCAGTAAGACCACATTAACACATTTAATGAGGATATTATATTTATTCTAATATAGACTAAATTAATTAAACACACTAGATAATTTATTTTTCTTTTTGCAGATCTGCTAGGCTTGGGGTTCTACAACTTGTACTTGTTAAATTGAACCTTTTATTCACTTGACCAAGCCAATCTTTAAAATTTGAGTTGCTATTCAACTTACTATCAACACTTGTTCTTACACTAGTAGCTAACAATATTCCCCAAATTTAAAACAGTTTCTAATTACTTTTGGTTTTATTCGCTGTTGTATATTTAAATTGTGCATTCTATTAGCTAAGTAGGCAGAAAATAATTATATTTCATTACATTAGGTAAGTAGAATATATAAAAACTAATTATTGCGGTCATTTATTCATTCAGTATCTCTGCTGTTTAGATTTATGTTGCCATTTTGGTTTTGTGAATCTGATATAAACTAGAGTCATCTGGGAAGAAGGAACATCAATTGTAAAAATGTTCTAGCAGATAGATCTATTGAGGTGGCTTCAATGTCATTAACTTTTTGAATGGTAATGGATGTCTTCATGTTGTTTTAGGAATAATGTCCTGCAAAAAAATAGTGGTTTGTTGTACCGCGCACCTGCCCTGGACCAGCAAGGAAGACGCAACTCCAGGAAGATCTTCTTCATGCAGTTTTAATCAGGATCCTTGAAACATGTTCTTCTGACCCACGGGACCGGGGGACTTTTGCATAGGCTTAAATCCCCTTGCAATAACCAACCCCAGTGAGCTACGTGGACCCTGCAGATAGGCTACGCTAATGAGGAAGCAGACAGGCTGAACAGACTTAATCAAATAAGGGCTTGTTTATACCAGAGAGCGTCACCCTTGGGGAGGTGGAAGGTTGAAGCCTGCACCATCTTTAAGGCGTGGCACTTCACAGCTCTCTACAGATGTTTCTAGTCCTTTGTATATGATATTGCTTTATAATCTTACATTTGGTCTGAACTCCAGGAGTTCTGCAAAGTTACTTGTTGGCTTTGGTGTTTCATTCATTGTAAAGTAAGGGAGAAACATAATCATTTTGATTTGTCCTCAGATTCAGAAGAAATCATTATTTTCTACAAAAGATTTGGGACATAGATACTTGAATATTTTATTTATAGAGATATTTCATTTGAAAATAAGAGATTAAATATAGCATTGATTTGTTCCTTAAATTAGTCAACAAACTGATATAAACAGAAGGTAAAACAGCATCATAGAAATGCAAGCAATAGAATAGTACATCTTGGATATTTTCTACATTTCTTATTTTTACTTCTCAGACATGGTGTCACTGTGTTGTCCAACACATCATGTATAATGTCCACATTTTTTAAGTAGAATGTACAGTGCTTTCCTAGGATTAGGTGTAGAAGCACCTAGTTATGAGGATAAAAGTCATATTGGTGAAGGAAATAAAGTAGCATAAAAAAATTCCCTTCTCACCTTCTCACCTTCTACCTTTCAGCATCTCTTTCAGGAAGAGAAATACCAATGATGCTTACACTGTCATGGAAGAGAAAGCTTTCTGTGAGCACACATGTATAATGAATATTCTGTATTTTTCTCTTGTTTATCCAGGAAGAGATTGTATTTTCCCAACAACTACTATTACATGTTCTTAGATAACAAGTTGAGTCTATCCATCTACCTATACAATATAAATCTAGATTTATGAAGAACAAAATGATAATTAAATGAAAGGCTTATATTCTAAATCAGAATAAATCACACGTAAAAAGTTAAATTATATTTACCAAGAAAATCCCTAGTAGAAAAGTTTAAGTATCTATGAAAATCAAAATAAATAAATCAATATGGTATTTGACATGTCATGGTAAAATTTTTACACAAAGGAAATTTTAACTGAAATCTAACAATGAGCAGAAACTGGAAAACAGTGAAGAGAGCACTTATGGTTCTGAGAACATGTGAGGAAAGTCATTGGAAGATTCACATGATAGGCCCCATAGGTTCTTATGCTTGAATACTTAGAACCTAATAATCAAAATTTTTGTTTGGTAAAGATTAGGAGTTGTGGCCTTGTTGGAAAAAGATGGGTCATTAGGAATAAGGCTTTTTTTACATGTTGATCCCTTCTCCCCCTCCCTCTCTCCCTCTCTCCCTCTCTTTTAACCTCTCTCTCCCCTCACATGCACCCTGACCACCCTCCCCTCCCACCCCCACCCTCATTCCACATGTAGTGCTATGCCATCCAGGTGGGGTCATGGAAATCTGTCAAGTCATTTGAAGTAGGGACTAGGACTTCTCTCCTGTCTCTAGGTTAAATGAGTATCCCTCCATGGGGGAATGTGTCCACAAAGTCCTTTTGTGTACCAGGAATACATTCTGGTTCCACTGTATGAGGTCCCTTAGACTGCTCAGTCCTTCTAGCTGAGACCCCTATTCAGTGGGTCTGAGTCAGCCCCATACTGGATTCCCAGCTATCAATCTGGGGGCCTATTAGCTCCTCCTTGTTCAGGTTAGCTGTCTCTATATGTTTCTGCAACCTGGTCTTGTCCTCTCTCTCTGCATCTCGATTCTAGTTTGACTCAGTGTTTAGTTATGGGTGTTTGCTTCTATTTCCAACAGGTACTAGATTAGGGTTTGATGATGGTGGAAAGTTAGTTGTTGATCTCATTGTCAGTGAAGGGCCTTTCCACGGTTGCTCAAATTGTTATTTGGAGTCAGGCTTGTATGTCTCTAGACCTTTCTTTAGGTTCAGTTTTCTCTTCAAACCAATAACGGCTCCCTCTTTTATGTTCGCTCTCTCTCTCTCTCTCTCTCTCTCTCTCTCTCTCTCTCTCTCTCTCTCTCTCTCTCTCCCTCTCCTGTCTTTTATTTCTACCCTGACACAATCTTCCTAGTTGCACAGGCAATCCAGTCACAAAAAGAGGAACATGGTATGTACTCGCTCATATATGGATTTTAGACCTAGAACAAAGGATCACCATCCTATAATTCACACCACCAATGGAATTCTACAAGGTGTATTCTGAGAGATTCATATAAGGTCCCTCACAGAAGGGAGAAGGGCCAAGTTCCCCAGAGTACATGGAAATTGGTGGGGGGCAGTGAATGAAGAGAGAACTAGGAGAAAGAGAAGGGGAAGAGGGGAAAGGGTTTTGAGGTTTCCGTAATCTCATAGTGTCTCTTTTCTCTGTTTCTTGCTTGTCAAACAAGATGTCATCTATCAGCTCTTACTTTGTTCTGCTTTCATAGACTCTAACCCTGTAAGTCAATTAAATGTTTTCTTTATGTTATTGCCTTGGTCATGGCATCTTATCACAGCAATAGAAAAGTGACTAGGAGAGTGGGAAAATGGGGATGCTTGGCCAAAAAGAAAATAGCATTGAGACATCAGGGCAAATCAGAAATGAATATAAGGCCAAAAATCCAGAGGATGGCCCAGGACATGTATTGGGTTAATGAGCCATAGAAGTATGGTTAAAGAACAGTTTTCTGTGAAACTTGGAAGATTACATTGATTTTTTTTTAAAGTGGTGCTTCTATGCAATTCCAGCATTTGTAAGGAACATATTGTGGGTTTAATTTTGAAATTCAATTGCATTTTGCTTTACCTTTTTGAGTTTTATTTAGGGTTATCTCCCTTTGGTGATTTTTAAAGTGCCACAGCTTGTTTATGTAGACAAATTGTTCCCTCAGTTGTGCAGATCAGTGGACAAAAGTGACTCAGTGCTCTTGAGTTATCCTAGATTAGATGTTCCCCACCTCTCCTCTTCAACTGCCATTGTCTTCTCCTTTTCTGTCTTCAAACTCTTATAAGACATCAGCTGTAAACAGTTTTTTGTCATCTGACAAACTTAAATACTCATTTAGCAGCAATTACAGTCTTGGACTAAGTCCATGTGTGAATTAAACTAAACCTCATGCTCATTTGGAAATCAAACTCTTAACTAGTATTTATGCAGCATGTCCACTGTATGATAATGTTCAGTTATCAGAATGTTCTCTTTCTTAACACATCTCATAAATTCAGACTCATGGTAAAGTCAACAAACAGCCCAACAGATCCAAAGTAGCATATACACAGTGACAGAGGATGCCCACTGGCTCACCACATGAAACTTTCCCAAAGTAGAAGTGACACAATTCCATATTTAATGTTTATTATGCACAATGCTACACACAATAGAAGCTTTATGCTTTAAAAAATATTTATCACTATATGTTAATTTTAGTACATGTTAATCCCCCCCACACACACACACACCCTCCTTTGAATCTGGGAGAGAACACTTCTGCTGGAAAATGTAGCTTAAGAAAACTCCAGTCTTATAAAAGGGCTGTTAGGCCTCCTAAGAGCCTTTGCTTGAATGATTGACAGTGTTTTTGTCACTATGGGCAATAAACAAATCTGTTCTCCAGCAGAGAGCAGTTCATTCCTTCCAAGTGCTGGAATAAACAAGCATTTGTGAAAGACTTCTCATCAAAAGGTGGAGAAATGGCATGGAGGATTATCTCCCAATACTAGACATCTAAATATGGCTAGCAAGGAGGAAGGAAGGGAGGGAGAGAAAGAAAGAGAAAGAGAGAGAGAGAGAGAGAGAGAGAGAGAGAGAGAGAGAGAGAGAGAGAGAGAGAGAGAGAGAGAGAGCATTATGCATCAAACACACTCATACATACCTTTGTAATGTTGCCCAAGGAACAACACATACAATAGAGATGGACGAAACATACTGTAGGTACCTAGGGACAGCTGAGCCTATGGAGAAATGCAGCTGGCATTTTTCTGTGAGTCTGGGAGAAAATGTGAAATCTGAGGCTCTGTCCAAGGAGAAAAGAAAGGAACATCAACATCAAAAGCTCTTGGAGGAATCAGATTTTGTGTATAAGCTGTTTTTGATCACTTTAATACTTTTAACAATGTTGGGATCCAGCTGCCCTCATTCTTATTTTGCTGCTGAATGTGACTATCATCTTGATTCTTCTACCTCTACTTCCTGAGTATGGTATTATAGGTATGTACCAAGACTGGTAGACACCATAGAACACAAACTAATTTTTTAGTTCATTTACTGTATTTAATATTTAAATTAAATAAGATAATTTTAAAGTTTCACACTTTAGGTTTTCTGGCTCCTTTCTGCCAACTTCCTTTTCCTTTTCATAAATTTTCTTTTCAATTTTTTTTTAATTTTTAATATTTATTTATTTGTTTATTGGAGGCTGTCCAGGCTGGTCTTGAAATCACACAGTTCCACCTGCTTCTGTCTCCCAAGTGATGGAATTAAAGGTGTGGGCCACCAACGCCCAGCCAAAATATTTTAATTAATATGTGCACTGCATTTACATAATCTCTTCTCCCTCTTCCCTCTTCTGTGTCACCCTTCTTGCTACTATTTCTGAAAATTATGACAGCTTTTCCCCCTGCTGAGTCCACTTAGTGTGTCTCTGTGTTTACATCTTCTTTTATCAATATTTGACAACCAGTTAGGGGCTCATTCCAGGGGAAAACTAATTCCCACTCTCTGTAATCTATAACTGTTTGTAATTCTTCATTTGGAGATGGGGCCATATCTGATTTCTTGAATCCACAATGAAATGTCAACATTTGTCAGTGTTCAGGTCTTGTTTATGCAACTGTATTGTTGAGATTCCATTGGCCCACATTCTCTGTAATATAGAGACGTCAGTCTCAGCAGTGGTACAGGTGATTGCAACTTTTAGCTACCTTTTTCACAAATGCCCTCTAAGTCCTAGGTGTAGCAGTAGCATCTAGATTTATAAATTAGGTCTGGGCACCATACAAGCAGTTGATCTGTGCATTTTTGCTACAAGCTTCAAGATAACACAGTAATTATTCAGCATTCACATTACTTCCCTCAGTTTAGCACCATCTGATCATTTACTGTGGACAGATTTCTCTCATGCATTTGGAGTTTTTACTTATTATACATCCTAGCTATGTGTAAATACCTGTTCTCCATTAGCAGGTCCTAGTTTACTGATTATATTCCTTAACTATGTGTGACACCTGTTTCCCACGATCAGGTTCATGTTCCCCTCTCCATTGTAATTGTTCTGATCTGCCTTCTTGCAATTACTTTTAGTGACAGGCATTTGGTCAGTGTTTAGGGCCCGGGCAAAATCACCCCATCTAAGACATTCCCAAATATTCAAGGACACAGAATTACTACATATCCAAAATTGTTAATTCATAACCACCTAGATGAATAGAAAAACTAAGCATGCCTTAGCCAACCTCACTGGCACTAAAAAATATTCTCAAACTTCTTGTGATAACTCAAGACTTTATCTCAGAGATTTACTGCCCCCTCTTGTTTCCCCTGAGAAGATAAAGACAAAGGTAGCCAACCCACTTGCTCAACCTCAGGGAAAAGTAAACTTTTAAAGGCCTGTGCTGCCACTGAGGCTAGAGCACTGGAAGGTGCCAGGTTTTGTTCCTTGTGTAACCTATACTTTAGACCTTCTTTTGACCTACAGTCCTAAGTAATTGATGATAAATGTTTCTGCTAGCAGTTGTAATTTATTGCTCTGTTTGTAAACCTTATCTGACTTGCTGACTCTGAGAAACTCAAGCCTCACATGGTGTGATACAAAGAATTACTATTGCAAATTTATATATACCTGTACTCCCAAGAACTGGAGAAGACAAGAATTCAAGAGACAAAGAAACAGAGAGCTGGACAGAAACAGAGAAACTGAACAGTCACTTGTATAAGAAGACCTTTAATTATTTTGTTTTTATTTTGTATTCCCCACTTTGATGAATGTATTTATCATCTGTAGGAATTTTTGGTGGAGTCTTCATAGCCTTCTAAGTATTGAAACATAGCATACACAACAAAGATACTTTAACCACTTCCTTTTCTATGTGCACTCCCTTTGTTTCCTTCAATTAATATATCACACTAGAAAATTTCTTGGTTCTAATTTAGTGAAAAGGCTTTGAGTTTTGCCTGTCCATGCTAATTTGTCTGTGTCCTTCTTTTGTGTTGCTTTTTCAAAGATTTTATTTTTACATCAGTTCTTTGATCATGGCAATTTTTTATACAATATATTTGATCATCTTCAATCCCCAAATTTTCCCAGATCCATCTCCCATCCCCTATCCACCTAACTTTGTGTCCTGATTTTAATAATCTTTCAGAAACAATTTGTGATGGCCAGCTTATTACTGGAAATAATCTTCTACTAGAGCATAATTGCTTTATCATTTTTAGATATTGTATTATTTTTCCATATTCTCTTAGGGACTTTTGCCAACAACATATGATAGATGTCTTCAAAGGCCTTTAATAAACCTAATTAGATATACCATAGCCTATTCATGAGGTTGACTACATTTATTGATTTACATATGTTGCATGATTCCTGCAAATCTACAATGAAACAGACTTGATTATGGTAAATAAACTTTTTAATTTTTAATGAGTTCTTGATCATGGGAAATATTTGTTTAATGTTCTTGTTTTGTTGTATCATGGCATGGTTTTGGTATCAGGGTACTATTAATATTTTACAAAGAATCTAGAATGTCCTTTCCAGTTCTTGTTTTGTAGAATAGTTTGAGAAGAATTGGTGTTAGTTCTTCTTTGAAGATTTAGTAGAATCTTGCCTTGAATTTACCTACAACTGTGATTTTTCTAGTTCAGAAAATTTTAATTTCTGCTTATATTTCATGGAATGCTATGGGTCTGTTTAAATTATTAACTGTATTTTTGTTTAAATTTGCTGTGTGATATATGTCTGAAAATCTGTCCCATTCTGTGGATTTTAAAATTTTCTTTAATTAGATTTTTAGGGTGATTCTTATTCTCAGAACATTTTGCAGTGTCCTCTGAAATGTGTATCATTTCCTATCTAATATCATTGGATTCTTTCTTTCTTTTGGTTAGGTTTGGTAAAGTTATATCAATCTTGTTCTCTTCAAAGAAATAATTATTTCTCTTTTTTGTTTTTAATTTGGTTCTATTTCATTAATTTCAGCAGTATATTATTATTATATATTTATGAATTTGGTTAGACAAAACATTGTCAGCTGCTCTCTTCACTTTGTATAGTTGTGGCTTTCTATGGTTGTTTTCATGTGGTGTGGGAAAAAAGATTTTATGATGAGTAAGAAGTACGTCTATATCTGATCATAAGGATAAGCATTTAGAATGAAGTTGGGAATTACACTGATTTAGTGATGTGGCAACATTAGGTTTTCTTGTGAGAACTATGATTTATCAAGCCATGAATGGTTGAGTAGTTTTTCAGTACCATGTATGAGTTCTCTCTGGTTAAGTACCAATTTCTCTTCTGTTACATGGAATCCAATAAGACAGCTATTGGTTACTGAAAAGATACAAGTTCCACTATTGTATCTTTAGGGATATTGCTTATGGTTGAATGGTCATTTTTATTATATTAATTCAAACAACCCATGATGATTATGGGAGGACTTTTAAATTTTCTAGTATGTGGAAATTATGAGGATTTATTTTCTGTCCCAGGATTTTCTCTACTTTAGTTTTAGAGAATCTCAGATGTGATACTGAATAGAATGTATGGTCTTTGGTGTTCAGTTAGCACACGCTGTAAATATTTGTTAGGTTCATTTGATATCATTCTCTCTCTCTATTTGACTGTCTTCTCTCTCTCTCTTTTCTCTCTCTTTCTCTCTCACTCTCTCTCCCCCTCTCTCTCTCTTGCTTCAATCTCCTCAAGATGACCTGTTAAATTGAGACTGATCTGCATACCCATTTTTGTGCTAGTAGCCACAACAAACTTTCAATTAAACTCTAAGTTCAAATTTTTTTCTCATTACTTTGGGCTTCTAATGTCCTTAAAGGAACAGGCTAAGGAAGAAATAACAGTGTTAGGAGTAGAGATTGATCCAGATGTCATGGGTAACTGGATTGCTTCTCCACAATTGAACTAAGTGAGATTATGCACAGAGATAGGGAAATCTTTTAGTGCTTCTTTTGGTGCTAGCTGCCATATCTTGTGATTAAAGTTGATGGGAAACTAAAACAGACAAATGTGGGCAGGATGACAAGCAGCACAGACTTTTCAGGAATGAAGGTATGTGTTGCTCCTCTTGGAAAAGAGCCAAGACCTACTGAGGTACTTGGCAATGGTAGAAAAAACTAAGGCTGGATAGTACAGGAAGTTAGTTCTAAATGCCATCTAAGGCCAAATGGCCTTAGAAATAAGTATTATAGTTGGTATGAATGTTTAATGTTAATAATGCATTTGTACAAATACTTATGTTTTCTTTCTTCATTGTTATGTAATATAACATGGATTATAAGATTATTAATATTTACCACATTTAAGTTTGGTACTAAAAGTGTGACCCTCTAGAGATATTGTTGCCACCTATTCTAAATTTTCACTGAATTTGCTATTGTATAAGGGAGAGTTGTATCACATAGATATAATTATGACCTGGTTAAATGCTTAATGTTTTTATGATTACACAAGCAATAATTCTGTTATCTTTATGTGTTCTGATAACATTGTTATTGTTGTTCTTATTTGGAAATTAGTCATGACATGAGGAGATAAATTTGTATCAAGTTGACAATAGGTACACTAGTGATAGTTATTCTTGGTTTTCAATTTGACAATTACTGGAATTACCTAAAATTCATAATCAAGGGGCATACCTGTGAGGGATTTTTGTGTAATTGGAAGTAGATAGAGCCAATTCTGATACAGACCTTTAAGACAGTAAGATATACACCTTTAATCTGTGTTTTGAGGCAAGAAGACACACCTTTAATCTGGCCCACACCATCTTCTAGAAGCCTACATAAAGACAAGAAAGAAGTGTGCTTTTTCCTTTTGCCTACATGCCCTCAACTTGCTGGCAAGCACATCCATTCCTTGATGGGCATTAGAACCTATTTCTTTTGTACTCCAGCATATACTGAAGACCACCTGAAACATCAAGTGTGTTTATTAACTACTGTATCCTTGGTCTTTCTCTTAATGGGCAGCCATTTTTAATTAGCCGGACTGAAGCCTTTATGTCATTAACTCATGCAAATCGCCTTTCCATAGAGAAGGAGGGATTCATTGTATAAGTTCCATTACTCCATAGAATCCTGACTAATATGATGCAAATATGTTTGGGATAGAAATATCTCTTGGTTACCTATTCTCTTGATTAGAAGTGTCCTTGTGTTATTATTAGTCGGAGACTACTTTTGTCTGATATGAGAATGATATCCCATCTGCTTCTGATTCCCTTCACCTGGAATATATTTTCCATCCTTTCACCTTAAGGTCTTTAAAGCTAAGTTTTTAGTTGACAACAGAAAGATGAATTTTATTTCTTAATTCATCCAGTCAAACTGTGTCTTTTCATTGAATAGACTTGAGAATATCAATATTTAAACTTATTGTTGAAAAGTGGGTGTTGATTGAAGTCATGTTATGTTGTTTTTTTTTCTGTTTGTCTTTTTAGCTGTATTCTGATTTAGTATTTACAGATATGTTTGTTTTCTTTCTAGACTCTTTTGGCTATGAATATTTCACTTTTTGATCTATAGCATTTATTCAAGTGTTCTTTTTGTGGTTGGTTTGGGGAACATGAATCTTTTAGCTTGTTTGTATCATGGAATATTTTCTCATTCAAATATTCCATAAGTTTTCCTGGGTACAGGAGCCTGAATTGCCATTCACAATCTTTTAGAACTTAGATTATATTTCTGTAGGGTCTTCTGGATTTCAAAGTCTCAGTTGAAAAAAATCAGTTGTTATTATGATTTTTCACTTATATAAAATTTTTCTGTTTAATAATATTCATTTCTTGATGAATACTTCTAACACTATTCATTTTTTATGTATATTTACTGTTTCAATATCAGATGCCATGGAGTTTCTTTTCTGATACTGCATATTTGGTGTCTGTATGCTTCTTTTATCTGAATGAGTATATTTTCTATTTTTAGAAAGTTTATTTCTATGACATTATTCAAGGTTAAGTTTTATGCCATTTACCTATGATTCTTCTCCTTTATCTATGTCTAAAATTTGGATATTTGATTTTTTATGGTATTTCACAATTCATACCTGTTCCTATTTTGTTTTAAAAAAGATCTCCATGCTTTGCTTATATGATATGATATAATTGCCCTCATTTATCTTTAAGGTTGATATTCTTTCTTTACTTGATCCATTATACTTATATGGCTCTCTTTTGAGTTTTTAATTGAGTTATTGGGTCTTTCAATTCTGTCTTTATTTCGGCTTAGGTTCTCCTCAATATGTCTATATATTGATTTCCATTTGAAAACCCTCTACTGTCCTTGTCATTTCATTCAGCCTATATTTTTTTTCTAGGATATTATTCATGTATTTATACTCCTTGAATTCATTCTCTTTAAGTTTCTTCAACTGTTTATTTTTAACTTCCTGAATTCTTTGGTGAATTTTGATTGCTTGTTTGAGTTCTACCTATTGGTGTTTATCTAATAGTTATTAGAGAACTTTTTAAAGGACTGCTGGATTTGGAATTGAGACATAGTGTCTTGACTTTTCATATCTTTATGATTGGACCTGAGCATATGGACTTCTTGTGTATGTTGTATATCTAATGCATACATAACAGATTAGGATAGTGCAATTAGGATGTGCTACATGGCCAGAATCTAGGGCCTGGAAAAGATGCATTCAAAAGATGCAAACTTTCTCATCGTGCAGTTTGGGGGCCCTGACTACAGGACCAATGTTAGGTATTAGAACTGGGAAGGATACAGGTAGAGTAGGATCGGGAAGATTCACCCAGCTCGGATGTATGTCCTATAGATTTTGGTATGCTGTAGTTTTACTTTCATTTAGTTCTAGTAATTGTTAAAGTCCCTTCTTGACTTGTCTCTTCATCCTGTTCTTTTTCCTCCCTCCCATCTTCCCCCACACCAATCCCCATTCCATCCTTCTACTCCATAGAAAGTGAGGCCTTCTATGGAGAATCAACAAAGTCTCTCACATCATTTGGAGCAGGACCTCCCCCATGTGTCTAGGATAAAGGAATGCAACCCCAACATCCATTTGTCCACTAGGTATAAATGCTGTTCCAATTCCAGGGGTGCCATAAACTGCCCAGGCCTCATTATCCTGTTTTGATTCAGTAAGGTGTTGTTGAGTTCTCTTGAGTTTGTGTATTTTCTGTCTCAACCTTTGTTGCTAATATCCAGTATTAATTCATGGTAGTCAGATAGATGCAGAATGTCATTAAATTTTTTTATTTGTTGATACTTTCTTTGTATATCAACATTCAGTCTGTTTTAAAATGCCCCTTGCCTACTGAGAAGAACAAGTATTGCTTAATGTTGAAGTAGAATATTCTGGAGACAGCTGTTAATGCAGAGCAATTCATATGATGTCATTTAACTCCAGTATTCCTTTATATAAGTTTTCTCCTGAAGGCTTCTCTATTGCTAAGTCTACAGTATTAAAAATAAAACAAACCAACAAACAGGAAATATTATCACTGTTTTGTGTTGTTTTCATCATTCTGTTGTTTTAAATACTGCATGACTCTATTTGGTGCACCTATGTGTAAGACTGTAATATCCTATTATTGGACATTTCTTCATGTACAAAATGTCATTCTATTCACTCCTTATCTTTTCTGATGAGTTTGGATTGTAAATATTTCTCTCAGATATTAGAATTGCTAGGCCTGTTTTGTTTTTCAGTTCTGTTTTCTTAGAATACTTTTTCCCTTTTACCCAAAAGTGGTGTCTATTGCTAGTTATGAGGTACACTTCTTGGTGGCAGTAAAAATATGTGCCATTAATATTAAGAGACATTATTGAAAATGTGTATTAATTCCTATCATTTTGTTTTTTATGGCATTCTATTAGACATAGTTTGATTTGTTGTTCTATAGATTTTTTTTGCAATTTCTTTGCCATGTTTAGCCTACTCTTCATATCTAAGTATTAATTCAATAACATTTTAAATCTGTCTTATGGTCATAAATCTTCAAATCTGTTTCTATCATGGAACTTTTAATTTCTCTTTTAATTATGACTATGGTTTTGCTGAGTGAAATAATCTAGGCTGGCAATTTTAATTTACTGAACATTTGTCCAATACCTTCTGGGTTTTGTGGTCTGAAATCAAATTTACAAATGAAGAATCTGGTGTTATTTTGATGGCCCTGTCTTCATATGAGACTTTATTTTTTTCTCCTTTTCTTTTTCGTTTATTTTTATTCTCTAAACTTACTGATTTGACAGATATATGATATGGGCATTTATTTTCTGGTACTGTCGATTTAGTGTTTTTTATGCTTTGTGGCACTTCATAGCTTCTTTTCTCTTAAATTATGGAAGTTTTCTTCTAAAGTGGTTCCTGTGCCTTTGATTTGCATCTCTTTAATACAAAAATTATAAACACATAGTATTTATAGGTTTCAGCTTTATACAGTGTTCCAGACATATTTCTTTTTTATTAATTTATCATTTTGTTTATTTGTTAATTTTTTAGATTGATGTTTTCTTTGACTGAGTGATCCAATTTCTCTACATCTGATAGTCTCTCTTACACTTGGCCAAATATATTGGTATTGCTTTTCATTTCAAGTTGGCTTTCCTTCTGTTTTCAGTTTAAGTTAAATGGAATATCCAATTTCAAGAGCATACCTTTTGTACATTTAGAAAATTCTCATAGCTAATCTTATTGAGTGTGGAAGAGGTGCTCAAAATTTTTCCTCAGGTAATGAGTACTGATGGAATTGTCATTGTGAATCTTTGATCCCTTCCAGAAGATAAATGTCTAGCATGGAGTTGGAGTTGGGGCTGGGTATGTCCATGACAGTTTTAGAACTCATGGTCCTTAGGTATGTCATAGGTGGGTTAGAATAGGTCTAGTGTTACTCCCTGGAAGAGGACAGTCTTTGAGTCTCCAGGACAGATAAAGTTGAAGTCATGAATCTAGTATAGAGTCTTCCTGAAAAAGAGGTGCTCAAAGTGGAGTAAGGGTCATGAAATTAATGACTTTTGAATGCTACTTTTGCATCTTGCTACTTTGATGAATGATTTTTGTCACCTGTAGAAATTTCCTGGTGAAGTCTTTGTGGTCATTTATTAAAACAAAAAAAATATCATCTGTGGATCAGGGTAGTTTTATTCATGCTTTTCTATTTGTACCCACATTATCTCAATATGAAATAAATAATTTAAGCAGGGTCATAATCTGTTTACATGAAATGAGTAATTAAAAAATCTCCCAACTAAGAAAAGCCAAAGATGAGAACAATTCACAGAAATCTTCAATTCTGTGAAGAATTTAAAGATGAGCTAATACCAATATTTGTTATATAAGTCAATTAAATAGAAAGTGAAGAAATATTTTTAAATTGATATGACAAAGGCAGTATCACCCTCATACAAAAACCAGACAAATCCAAGCAAAGAGAAAATTATAGATCAATAAGTATTACTGACAAACATAGATTAAGAAGTTCTCATGTAAATATAAACAAAATTTAAGAACATTTCAAAGTGATTACCTACCATGATTAAATAGGATAGCTTAATTCCAGAGATGACTCAATATGTGTAAATCAGTAAATGTAATCCACTGCACAAACGTACAGATGGACAAAAATCACATGATTCTGCCATAAGCCTTTGATAAAATTCCAACATCCCTTCATGTTGTCCTGGAAAATGTAATCACACAGAGCTGTTCCTTTTACAATATCTATATGTATGATTTTCACAGTTATTAATTTTTCTCTCATCTATGGCATGAAATGATAAAATATATTGTGCAAGTAACTATAAAAAATTAAAAGATACAAATTAATATCTTCCTATTTTATCAGAATGTTACATATTGGTAAAAACCTGGAAAACAACATCCAAAGTGCAGCAGAACATTACATAAAGAAGTTTACCCTAATAAAAACATATGGAAGGCCAGTGAGGCCACCATGTTGCCTTTCACATATATCTGCTCTGCTCAGTGTTCAATACTCTGTACTACTGTTGCTAAATCAAAATGTGAAGCTAACGTGTTGCATGCCTTTTGGCTGAAGAGTTAAAAAGGCATATTGTGTATGACATGTGTATAACACTTGGGCTAGAACAGACCCTTGGTTCATGTCTACTTAATAAGTGACTAAATGGATGGAATTTGCTAGAGAGTGCAAAGAAGTTTCATTCTCTAGGTGGTGAATAACTTGTAGCATTTTACAAAGTGTTGTTTGAGGAAACAAAATTTGTCTTTTTTTAAAGGGGTACAGGTTATTTAACTTGGATGTGTCCCACACTGAAAACATAAAATGGTATAATATGAAAACAGAGAAAGTTCATGCTAAGGGTGGAAAGCAAGGGGTTGATAAAAGTGTAAGCAGACTTTCCTATATAAGGACAATGGGGTACCAGGTTTGATATGGGAATCAATATGAAAAGGTATCTCCGTTAAAAAAAAAACATTTTAAATACTTAAAATACTGTATGTAACAAAAGCAGACAAAGTGAATTTGACCCTGTGTTTTTTATATTTGAAATTTATTTTAAAAGTGATAATTCCATTATATATATCCATTGCATTTATAAATCAAAACATGTTATTTTAAAGATGCTTTCATTTAATAGTCCTAAGTTTGTAATTATGTGCAAATATTTAAGTAATGAAATACAAAATATTCAGTCATTCTTAATGGATGGGGCTATCAATCAATTTTATCACTGCATATTGAATAATTTGTAGTAACACATAGTGGTTATATACTTAATTGAGATCTTACTTGAGAAACATGCAAAAAATCATTCAGTTTTATATAGACATTCACATATAGACATTCAATCATATATAGTAATTAGAAAATAGAGACATATACCTATAAACTACTGTTATTAAAAATCAAGGAAGACCACAATGACTTTAGCAATCTCTAAGCAATCAAGTTTATCAGTCACAGATGATAATAATGTTAACTGTAACAAAAGTTAACAAGACAGGTGCAGCTTATTAAAGGGCATACCTCATAGAGAAGTGATGGTTTTTAATTAAAGTACATTTATTTGGTAAAAACAGGTTCACATTTTCCCCCAAATGGAAATATAAATTTTACCATGATGATTTGCATTTGTAATTCTAAGATTCTATCTTTTGATATTATAGCACTGACAAATATTCTTTATAAAATTTATCCATTTAAAACTTGTTTCATTACAAACACCATTTTAAAAGCTAAAAATACTAAATATCTGTAGATATGGATATTAAAATCCTACATACAAAATTATTAACAAAATGCCATGCAATCTTCTGGGTGTCTATAAAACAAATTAGGACTTCAGAGTACCTACGAAGCTTTTTGTAGAATTTGGCTTAGCCACTAAATGGAATTATTTATAGCATTCTTGGAATTCAACTATATGAGTTATACTTTACCATCTGGTTATTTTGCTTCTTGAGGACATGCTGCAATGGTATAGTAAAATATTTTGTTTGTTTAAATATTTGACTTCCCATATACAAAAATGGAAAATCATCCTTATAAATTAGTCGTGTTTGTTCTAACTTTCAGAGTAAGGTCCATTAATAGCATATAAAAATCACTATTATTAATATTAATAAATTTTCACTGTATGTACAGATAACACATTCTCAAATGGTAAGAAATCCCAAAGGTAAAACCCAGGTATTAACCTCCTGTACAGCCTTACTGAATATAATCTCTTGAAGGAGATATAAAATTATAAAGTTTTAATTACTGAAAAGCATAGATAATTAAATAATTATACATTTTGATTGAAAAATATATGCAGTCCATTAAAATAGTGACTCAGACTCAATGTCTTCAGCGAAGTTCTATACAGATGCCAAGTCTGCACTTTAATTACAACAAAAGACCACTATCAACATTAATGCATTAATGCAGCATAATCATCAATAATAACTATTGCATATTAATCTCCTGAGCTTGCAGAACTATGGTCCATGACATATGGCATAGGACAGGCACCTGTGTGGTTTTTTTTTGTTACTGAGGTTGTGCATATTAATTAGACCCAAGAAAATGTCTGTCTTCCTCTGAGAATAGCTACTTCAGTGCTTATTGGCTTAAGCTATCAAAGGAGCAAGAATGAATACTGTTAGGCTTTATGTAGTCATTAGAGATTTCTCTGGGTGTAGGCTGTCAATGAATGGCTTGTGGTGTAATTCTTGATTGAATCCTGGAAATTTTCCAACAGAACAGTCATGTGTTTCTTTGGCTTTAGTGAGTGGCAAATACCTCAATATCACCACTTCATTTATTTCAAGCTTTGTAGCTGTATATACAAACACATAATATAACTGGAAACATTAAAATAGTAGGTCCTAAATCTGCCCCAGTTTATTCCTTTACTATTAAAATCCTGATCCAGTTTGAATCTGAGATTATAAATGTCTTTAAGGAACATGTCATATTAGCTAGGTGGCACATGTCTTTATGCCCAGGACTCTGAGTTTGAGGAAGCCTGTTCTACAAAGCTTCACAGAGAAACCCTTTCTCAAAAATTAAAACAAAACTAAAATATTATAAAAGAAAAAAGAAACATGCCCCCACACAATAAGCCTGTTTACAGGATTCTTAACAACCTCTTTATGCTAAAGGCACTTTTAGTGTACATCTTTGGATGATAATGGAAAGGTATTATGAAGTAAAACTCTGAGTGGTTAACAGATACACTTATGTTGAATAGATGAATCCTAAAACCACTAATCCAGAAAGGAGATGTCTAATACCATTTTTAGAGTTTATCTAGAGAAAAAATACAACATATTTCTGCATGGACATGGTGATGGCCGGAAGCATTCTACATTATAGCTTTCAATTCTTCATATCTATGTCACTTCTTATTCAAAATTCAATAAAAATAATCCTTTCAACTGGAAGATATTCACACTTAATATAGTACTTTGAACTCTGAAATGCTTTTTCAGATTTCAAAAGAGCAAACTGTATTGAGCCATTTTTTTTAGTTAGCAGTTTAAACTCATGGGACAGATCTGAATTTGCTAGCATAGACAGACAAATAACATGTGCTTATTTGCCCATCCCTAGGCTGTATTCTCAGTCCTGTATTGAAACATGCTAGAGAGTAATTTAGTGGAAAATGCAATATCATTTCCCTTCTTCTCAATATATGTATTGGCAATTAATGGCTAAAGCATACCTCAGTAACATATTTAACCAATGAGATGAGATGGCAAAGTAGACTCTTCATATAAAACTTAATTCATTCAGGAACTAATTTCACATACTATGGAAGGTCTGAGAGGATCTTTATTAGCTAAGTCTACACATTTATCTTGCAAACAACCATTTTTTAAAAAAAATTTAGCAAGATAGTAACAGATGTTTTATTTGTGTGTGATGCTTATTTTTTCAGCAAACAAACCTTCTACATTCTATGTATTTATTTAAGAAGTTGATTGTTTGAAGTTTTGAAGTCTGATATATAGCCATTGTCCTACATAAAGGCACCTGCTGTTTTCTCAGTGACTTGTATAGAAGCTTCGATGAGGATATTAAGAGATTAGTGGATTCATGTTTGAAATTCCAACTTGAAGCCTAGTTATCCTAATAGTATATAAATTGCCTGCTTAGTTTTTCTGTTTTCTCAATGTTTCAAACTTACACAGGCATAAGTGGTTGGCTACAGCCACTGAAGATTTTGTATACTTATTCTTTACTACTTTGCAATTATTGTGAAGTGGCTCCTAGCCAAGGCTCTTGATGAACTAGCTAAGGCTGGTCATATGTGGGAAGCATACATTGAAATGTTGCAGCACATTATGTTTTCAAATCAAAAGAATTATGTTTCTTGCAGTGCTTGGTGTGATGGATGCCACATTGACATTACAGGGTTCTTCTGGAAAGAAAAAGTACATTTTAAAATATTAATCTGAGAACTGTGAACATGTCTCATTAAACATGTTCCTTTCTTCTTAAATGAATTGCTGTATATAGTTAACTACAGAAAGAAACAAGAATTAAACCGTGTCTAGACCAGTGCCTGCCGTATATGGCATAGATGTTGGCTACTTCTGGCTTCTCTTTTATTGATAAAAACAGGTCAACCTTTGTATTATTACACTTTGCTTGGGGTTTATTTTGTTCATGTGTGAATATGTGAACAACACCTCTGCAGGTCAGAGGGGGGGCATTGGATCCCTTAGTGCTGGACTTTACAGGAATTTATGGCCTTCCTAAAGTAGGTGCTTGAGAGTGAATTCAGGTTCTCCTGTTTGAGTTGCAAGTGCTCCCATCTTCTGAGCCATCTCTCCGGCTTCTTGTTTGGAGTTTTAATGATGGCATTTTCAAACTCTTTAGGATCCTCGTTAATGTGACTTTTTTATATTTTCATAGGCTTTCAAAAGTTGTTTTATCAGGATAAAAGGTTGATGTAGAAGAAATTACTAAAATAGATGATATGGCATCATAGAATAGATACTCTCAAAAACCTTTCCTCAAATTTAACATTTCAAAAATCACTGATATAGACGGTAAATGTTCCCAGCTAACAGGTCCCTAGAATAACATTCCACTTAGCCTCTTCCTTCTTGACCTCTGGGGACATATAGAGTCACTCTTCAAACTTCAAATTCTAGGTTCAAATTGTCTGGGAACATTTTGTCAAGTACAATCAAAGTGTGACCTTGCCTGGCATTAAAATCATGTACCCTGCCCATAACAGCATCTAACTTGATGGCTGGTTTTAAAGAATACACTAGAAAGGTCATCTATAATTCTTTTGGAAGGTAAGACAGTGCACAATGTTAAGAAAGTCATGAAGCTTAAAAATCTAAGCAGTTTTAGCCCCTCTGAATGAATGCCTATGTGCATGTTTCTCTATCATCTGTCTTCAGGTGTTAGTGCATGTAATTGGGACAGTGGTGATTTTATTATTAAAGGGAAGATCCTAGACCTTAGTCTTGACTGTGAATTGGGCTCCCTTTTCTCTCTAGTCCTGGGGTAAGAATCCTGGATATCTTGCTTACATAAAAATTCACAGGACTTAATGCCCACTTTTTCTTGGGAAATGGATTATTTATGATTTTTTACCTCCTGGGAACAATGCTATATGAAGTACATTGAGAAGTAGTTGATACCTAGATGTCTCAGTATTAATTTGAAAATACTACTGGTTTACATACCACCTGCCATTACCTTGCTCAGTATTACATTCACTTTGGAATTCTGGGGAAATTTAACATGAAATGTATCTGAAGAAATCTTGAGGTAATTATGTCATAGCTGTGATTCTATGACATAAAGCTCAGAATTCAGTTAAAACAAAAATGTGGAGCAGCATCTGTAGTATTCATGGATACACTCTGTTTTAAGTGTAATTTAATCTATTCATGTGCTCTCTTAAATGGTCTCATAAAATAAAGTATCAAAGAGTTAACTATAATTTTAAAAAAAAAATTCAGAATATTTATAAAGAAGGAATACAGGACTTACATGTGATCAGATTTACCTATGCACAAAATCTTTAAATAAAAAATCTAGAAGATTTTTATTTTCCTCAATGCTTTTTTGAATTTTTGTACTAAAACAATTTAGGGTTTTGATCTAAGATGATAATCTACCAAATGAAAAGTATTTTGTCATTCACACAAATAACTGCATGACCTTGGACTTGGTGATGAACACCCCTGACATAAGATTTGATTGTCTGGCCATGTAAACATTCTGTCTCCCTTTACCTGCTCATCTCTGCATATGATGGGAAAGAAGCAGCGACAGGCTAGCAATGTTCAGACCCTTATGCTGCCTTCCCATACACACTTAAACAAGTACAATTAAAATAATTACATTAAGTAAGTACACTTTAAAATTACAAGATAGTTTCATTTCTCCTATGAAAATGTATGTACACAGGCACTACAGAGGCTACTATATGTTTCTGCTTGAATTGTCTAGCTAATTATCTCAGTTCTCTGGTTTCAGCACACAAATATTACAAAGGCTGATGGCTATAAATCACTAAGTCAATGATGAGTAATTATTTTCTCTCAATTATAGCTTTCTTTTTAACTAACCTTACTTTTATGTTCGTCCAAAAATAAAGACTGAAACATACATAGGTAGCCTCAGAATTTCCTTGGCATGTGTAATACTGATTGTTTCAGGGTTGAATTTGGCAGGGAATGTCATAAGAACTATTCTGGTGGTCTATTCCCAAAAGCAAACTGCATTACCCAATACAAGAAAAATAGTTTTTAAACAAGTGTGTTTAAAGGGTAGGCTAAAAGTTGTGTTTGTCCATCACAAGGAAGAATTTTTTTTAGTTTGAAGGGACTATGAATTGTGGAGCTCTTGAATGAAAGTGCTAAAAACAAAGTCTGTCTCCTACATGATAGAATTTACAGAAAAAGGCTATAAAACTCTGCTTTTTGTTTTTAAAAAAGTGCCATGCCTATTTACTGTTTACTGTTTTTATCTTTGCCACTGATAATGGATGACAAAGGGGGAAATATTAAATTTTCTTCCTGTATTTATAGTATTTGTTGACAAAGCAAACATCTCTTTCATAGTAAGTTCTGTTTAGCCAATAGTATAAAACATTAAGATGCATTTGAAGATATTTTAGCTCTTCAAAGACAAACTGTGCTATTTTTCCATTGTAGTTATATAGGGTTCTGTTAAAACCATTTTATAACAAAGAGTTGTAAGAAAGATATAAGGGGGGAGCAGACATGTGAGATGCTCTCTTTTAGCCTATTCCCTGTTTCTGTCATTACATCAGAAACAAGAGAAAGTGAAGTAAAAACTGTGCTCTCTCTTGTCAAATGTACAGCATTGCTAAAGTTCATGTAACATCAACTGAGCCAATTTAAGGTTTTCAAAACTTGTCGCCTCAGGAAAAATTTGCATTTAAATTGCTCTTTCCAGTTTCTTGGGGTTCTTCCCCTTGGAATGTTTATGGCTCTTTTTTCATTAGTACTTACAAAATGCAACTTCATAACCAGTGCATTACTACATCTAGTTGTGTCAAGAAGAGAAACTTAATTTTAAAATAGAAACATTCAAAGTGGATCAGGGCATCATTCAAAACACATTATTTCTTCATATTGAAGAGTTAATAGAAAAGTTGTCTGAAACCTCATCAGGTCTCCATGTCTAACATAGAAGTTCAGTCACTGGAGATTTCATCAGTGAGAATACTGGCATTCCTCCACATTCCAGATGTCCACAGTGCTAAGGATGCCAAGAACATCTTAACCACAGCCCAATTATTTTTTTTTATATAAAAAGACAGCATATTTCTATGTAATAGAAAATTGCTCTTATATACTGAAGTTGGGATATAAGAAAATATTTAATATATGCAAAATATTCTTTCTTATGTAAATTTAAAATTAGGCACACACACAACACATATACACAACAAAAAAACAAAATAAACAAACAAAAATAATAAAACAAAATCCTGGTCAGATTAGAGACTTGCTTGTGAAATTGTAAACACACTTTAAAAAAGGAAAAATGCTGAGCATTTTCTCAGTTCTTTTCAACCAAGACATTCTCAAACAAATCCAATCCTGCTTTGAAGGAAACTTGAGCTGAATTAATGCTATTTAGCACATTAGACAGGGCCTCTTGAAAGGTCTCATTGGATGCCAGTAGATTGCAGTGCTCCCAAGCCTCCTTGAGAATGGAAAACTGGCCTGTCTTCCCATCCAGATGGTACAGGATGTTTCTAAAAGAAACATGAAATAGTAAATTTTTATTCACAACTATCAACCCCTTATCAGAAATAGTGGCAAAAGCAATAATATCTGCAAAATAATGAAGATATTTAAAAAATACAGCATGATGACTTTTCAACACATAATGAGTGAATGCACAGACACGCGGTTCATGGGTAGGATCAGAGGTCATCAGGCAGTGTATACTTCCTGATTGAAGCTCGCAAGTACCTGTCACCTTAATGAGTCAGTGATGAATATTAATCCAGAATTCTGACATAAATCCTTTCTGCCTAATATTACTTTTTTATCAGGGTATTTTATTACAGCAAAAAAAGTGAAACTAGGAATAGCAATATCTTAAGTCTTTCACATAGTATTTCTAATAGAGCAAAAAAGACTCCAACTACAAACAAAATGTTATGTGTACATTTTGCTTTAAAATAATTTTAATGAAGAGTGGAGACTGAAATTATAGACAGTAGATTGAGAATCAAATTGATTATGAGTGAATAACTGTTGAAGCTGAATAATAGAATTATACTATTCTATTTTCTTTCATGTATGGTTGACCTCTAGAACATATCATTACAGTTTTGAAGTGTGTAATTAAACAGTGTCATGTAACCTACCCAGATGTTTGAGAAAAAAAATGAGTATGGTTAGTCTAACAGTCCTATGTAATAATATTTTACATAGTTATGTTTGACATAGTTTGACATTGGAATTTTGTATAACAAAGGTGTAATACTATAGTGAGCTACCACCATAAGTTTTTTTTATATCAAGAAAAAGAGACTAAACTTATTGTTTCCAAGCAGAAGCCAAGTTTCTAAACATGAAAGAATGAGGATGGATTTTATTTTTAAACCAACACTGGAAAACAAAAGACTACTGAGATAGAAAACTGATAAAAATCACAAGTTGATAGTTGAGTTTGAGAAGTTAGAAAGATGGCTATTGCATGGTATTTAATTCTAGTTCTCCCTGGCATTAAGTCCACAATGATAAAGTATAAGATTGCTACTTCCTTGTTTGTCCATGTTTCTCTGCCTCTGCTTTATGACACTTCCAAATACATATTTGTCATGGGTACTAAGATTAGAATTCTATATAACCCCATAGCAAAACTGAAAAGTCATATTTTCTTGGCATGCATGACAGCTCTTCTCGAATATTAGCTATACCTTCTTCTTTCTGTTCTATTGCTTGGCCATATCCTCCAAGGATATATTATGATGTTGCTGCTTTATACTACATGGTAAAGAATTTTGTTACTCTTTTAGGGTTGACTTAGTTAACAAGAGAAATGTCTTAGTATGTTTCGATTACTAGGATAAAACACCATGACCATAAACAACTTTAGCAATAAAGAATTTGTTTTGTTTACACTTCTATATTATGGTCCATCATTGAAGAAAATGGAGTCAGGAACCTGAAAGAAGAAGCTGAATCAGAGACCATGAAAAAATTCTGCTTTAAGGTTTGATGGCCATATGGCTTGTTCATTCTGCAATCCAATAGCATTCAAGAGCACATGCACAGGTTGGCAAGACCCACTGTGAGTTGGGCCTTCCTATATCAATCAACCAATAAAATGTAGAATAGATAGGATTGCCTACATGCCTGTCCAATAGAGGCATTTTCCTGATTAAGATTCTCTTTTCCAAGGTGAGCATAGCTTGAGTCAAGTTTAGTAAAATCTGCCCAACACAGGAGGCCTTCAGTCTTCCTGGCTTGGTCATAGTTCAAAGGAAGCTACTAACCTCACTACTGATACTGTAATTCAATTGCTGTTTATTCTAAACTTTGTAGAGAAAGTTCAGACAATTATGAATACACAGTAGCCTTGTGTCGCGTCTTTACCAGCCAGCAAGGAAACACGCAACCACGACTCTTCTTCAAGCAGTTTATTCAGGATCCTTGTACATCAGCTTCCTCTGCTCCCATCAGCTTCCCGCTTCTCCCATCAGCTTCCACTTCTCCCGTCAGCTTCTGCTTCTTCCAACCCCAGCAAGCCCTTAAATGTGCTCGCACAGCCCAATCAGCTCATGCTACCTGGCGATCCCAGATAGGCCACAGAAGGAGGAAGCACACCAGATCCATCAAGCACTTCCAAATAAGGCTTGTTTACAGCTAAGCGCTAACTACCTGGCATCCAGCCAGGTGCCATCTTGGGGCTGTGGCTTCCCACAGCCTTCAATTAAAATCTGATTTCAGTTTTTAAAATTATTATATGACAGCATGAAAAGCATATTACAACAATACTTCAGTCCCTGGTACTGACTTTTGTAAAGAGACACCATGGCTACAGCATCCTTTTTAAATTTTATTTTTATTTTATTATCATGTTTTTTATTTTACATACCAGCCACAGTTTCCCTTCCTTCCTCTACTCCCACCTCCTTTCTACCCATCTATACTTCTCAGAAAGGATAAGACCTCCCATAGAAGTCAACAAAGCATGGCATATCAAATTGATGCAGGACAAAGTTCCTCCCCCTGCATCAAGGTTGAACAAAGCATATCACTATAGGGAATAGATTCCAAAATGCCACTCATGTACCAGGGAAAGATCCTGGTCCCACTGCTGGTGGCTTTACAAACAGATCAAGCACCCACGTGCTTATAAACGAAATTTTTCATTGGGCCTGGGTTGAAGTTTCAGAGCTTTAGTCATTCATCTTCATGGTGGAATGCAGACAGAAATGGTGCTGCAAGAGATGAGAGCTCTGCATCTTATCTGCAGGAAGCCAAGGCAATTGTGTGCTACAGGGAGTCTAGCTTGAACATTAAAAGACCTCAAAGCCCACTCCTATGACATACATCCTAAAACAAGGCCACACCTATTCCATAAAACCATACCTTCTAATAGTGTGGCTTCCTATGGGGCCATTTTTTTTTATCCTACCACAGCAACTCTCTCAAAAAGCTGCAGAATAAGATTGTGAACCTGTTTTCCATTAAGAGTTAATAAATTTTTGAGGTTAAAAATGTGTGCAGATTAATTAATGTACTATAAACATAGCAAATAATTTTACTGTCAGATATAAATACAACACACACACACACACATAATTTTGGGCTCATTGTGAGGGGCATTGCACATATCACAATGCAAGCATGAAGATGAGATGACACATGGCAGTCAATTCTCTTCTTCCACTACACGTATTCTACAGATCAAATTTAGGTCACTGGTCTTTATTCGGTGAGCCATCATTGTAGCCCAATATTAACAGATTTTATCCAATGGTTTAAAAGTTTGTGAAACTAAGATAAAAACATAACAATTACTGAAGCAGCTTAAACTGAGGTTCATTAAACATAAATTTTCTAACTATAAAGGAGACCTATACTGGACAAAATCTAATACTTCTTCATGATAAAGGTCTTGGAGTAATCAGAAATAACAGTAACATAACTAAACATAATAAAAGTAACATACAGTTAAACTGACAGCCAACATCAAACTGAATGGACATAAGATTAAGGTGATCCTCTAAAATCAAGGACAAGACAAGGCTGCCAGTCTTTCCATATCTCTTTAATATTGTACTTGAAGTTCTAGCCAGAGCAATAAGACAACAAAAGGGGATCAAGGTGATATGAATTGGAAAGAAAAAAGGTCAAGCTGTCACTTATTGCAGATGATATGATAGTTTACATAAGTGACCAGGAAAACTCTACCAAGGAACTCCTACAGCTGATAAACACCTTCAGCAAAGTGACAGGATACAAGATAAACTTAAAAAAATAAATCAGTAGCCCTATTATATACAGACAGTAATTGGGCTGAGAAAGAAATCAGAGAAATATCAACCTTCACAATAGCCACAAACAACATAAAATATCTTAGGGTAATGCTAACCAAACAAGTGAAAGACCTATACAGCAAGAACTTTGCATCTTTAAGGAAAGAAATTGAAGTTGATACCAGAAGATCTCCATTGGTCTTGGATAGGTAGAATCAACATAGTAAAAATGACAATCTTTCTAAACAAGGTGGAGCTAATGGGCACCCCCACCCCAGACTGATAGCTGAGAATCCAGCCTGGGACAGACTCAGACCCCCTGACCATGGGTCTCAGCTAGAAGGCCTGAGCAGTCTAAGGGACCTCAGACAGTGGAACCAGGATGTATCCCTGGTGCAGGAGAGGACTGTGGAAGCACATTTCCCATGGTGGGATACTCCCTTAACCTAAAGGACTAGGCCTTACTCCAAATGACTTGACTGATTTTGATGGCCCTACCTAGAGGGCCTCATCCTCCCTTTGGGAGCAGGGAGGGGGGTATGGGAAGGTGGGAGGGAGAGAGAACTGGTATTGATATGTAAAATAAGAGAAAATAACAAAAAATTAAAAATAGAAAGAAATTAGGTGTTGGACCACACTTAGTTGAAGAAGAGAGAGAGAGAGACAGAGACAGAGAGAGAGAGAGAGAGATAAAGTGAGACCCATGAAGAAGAATAAAACAAAAAATAAAAACCAATAATCCAGAAGACCCAAATAAGGGATATTCAGCACAGAAATGAAGTTTCCTGGGGGAGTCTCACATATTATCTCCTACTTGATGGAATCTACACAAAACTTGACATTCTCATCATAACATAGGCATTAATAATGGACATGAGTAAAAGGAGTGGGATCTTATCACCAGTCTACTCACCAACCAATAAAACCAATAATCAAGCAAATTTATGTTATGTGAGAAACTTTTAAAATTAATTCATTTTAAAGGTAAACTTAGATTAGTTTTATTCATAAAATCAGTACTTGTTTGTATGAAACTTATGCGTTTTTCTAAAAAATAACTAGGAGAATAAAAATTCACGTTGCATATTATTTGCCACATTTGTTTGTTTGTTTGTTTTTTGAGGCAGGGTTTCACTGTATTGCTTTGGAGACTGTCCTGGAACTTGGTCTGTAGACCAGGCTGGCCTCAAATTCCTGAATGCTGGGATTAAATGCTTGCACCACCAATGTCCAGTTTATTTGCCACTTTTAATACTCTCCTGTTAATTTCATGTTTAATTAACAATAGTTACATTCAGACAAATTTTTAGAAACTAAAAGTATAGGAGACATTTTTCAGAAGCTATTATCAAATACTTCCATTCTTAGAGATCACATGGTTTATAATAAGAAACAAGCTGTAACATAACATAATATGGGGAAACAAATATATACTCAACAACGAATGTTCAGGTCCAAATCACCATGGATAGAAGTACTTTGATTAGTTCTTAACACTGAAAACAGTGCATGCATATCTCTGAGCTCAACACAATGGAGTCTGAAGAATGCCAACCTTGTCCTTTCCTAACTAGTGAAAATGCACAACCTGCCTTTTTAATGACTGTAAACATTCCATGTAAACAGAAATTTTCATGCACTTATTAATCCTGAAGATTTTCTTACCTATCCACCCATTAACTCTATGGCCCCAGGACCTCCTCAAATGGGAAATACAATTGTGCATCTTTCATATACAAATGCTTCATGCCTTTGCAATATTTCAATTTTTTCAATGGTTCTGGTAGAAATTTCTAAGTCAAAAGCCATTATTTATTCTCACTAATTCCCAAAAATTAAAATTCAGTCGCATATAGTTTAGAGGTCATAAACACCCTTCCTTTCCAAACACAGACCAATACACTTCAGAATAAGAAAGAGTGAGAATCTCTTTTCTTGCTCTCCACTATTCATCCTCTGACTCTGAATTTATAGGTTTAAAGAGAAATCTGGCACTAGAGAAATATCCAGAAATCCACAAGAATGACCCCAACTAAGAATCTAAGCAATTTTGGAGGGGCCACCTTAAAGCCCTTCCCTATAATAGAGATTAACGAAAACCTTAAATGCCATCTTAAGCCTTCAACCAGCAGCTGATGGAATCAGATCCACAGCCAAGCACGGAATCAAATTCCTGGAATCCAGTTGTAGAGAGGGAGGAGTGATGAGCAAAGGGGTTCAGACCATGATGGGGAAACCCATAGAAACAGCTGACCTGAGCAAGTAAGTGGAGCTCATGTACCACAGACAGACAGCTAGGGAACCAGTATAGGATGGAACCAGGCCACATCAATGCGGGTGACAGAGGCCTGGGCATTCTATGAGCTCTCTTGTGTTGGAACCAGTATTCTTAGTGCATGAATGGACTTTGGAAGGTCATTCCCCAATGGAGGGATACTTTCTCAGCCTAAATATGGGGGTATATATTAGGGGGACAGGTAGTTCCTGACCTAAATGATGTGGCCGACTTTGATGATCCACTATGGAAGGCCTCACTCTTCCTAGGGAGTGGATAGGGAGTGGGGGGATGGTAGGAGGCATGGGAGAATGCAAGGAAGAAGGAACTGGGAGTTATAGACTAGAATGGTGGTAAACACTGTTCTAACTCAATCATAAATACAACATGTATATCATTATGGCATGAACAGATATCATATATAAGTAAAATATTATTTAACTGGAATAATTTTAGTAGTCATTGTGTTTAAGATAACATTAATTTCTCCCCAAACCTATCTGCCCTCATTTAAATATTTACATCTTATAAATGAACCTGGCAACTACCCTGGCCCAGAACCAAGGTTGTGTAATAACTACTCCATCTGTGATCTTCTGGAGCATAGGGGGTGGGGTGGATGCATAACTCCACAACAAAGGTCAGCCACAGGATGCCCAAAAAGAGTCCCAGTGGAGGTTCAACATGTATGATGTAGCAGAAACCAGGGGCCTTGAAACAGATCACTGATTCTTTGCAATGAACACCTACATGACTCACAGGGTAACACTGCAGCTTCCATTATGTAACTTTCCCTGTTTTCCATTTTTTTTTAAATTTTCTTTTTCTTAAATTTTACTTTGTTTTATTATGGGGGGAGAGGAGGATGGGTTAGATCAGGAAGCATGATGTGAAAGAAGCAAAGAATAAATAAATAAAATAAATATAATTCATACTATTCTTGGGAAACCCTCCCCTATACACTCACAACATGATTTCTACAAGGAACATGCAGTGAGTAACTGGTGACACTAATGAAATTACAACACATGTTACTCATTTTAATGGGTCTACTTCAATGACACATCATGGTGACCAGGAGGAAGTTTTTCCAAATCAGAAACCTAATTAATAACTCCTGGCAGTATCAGTAGAAGAGATGAAGTATCTCTACTCAACAGATGAATATTTCCCATTCAACTTATACTAAAGAAAACAGTGGGAAAAATGAATTTTGAGACAAATGAATCTGAAATTTTCATGAGCCATTTCCACTTGTGTGAATTAGGAAATTAGTGGTGGAAAGAAAGAAATGATTGCTCTCTTTTTCAGTATTTATTCTTAATATGTGCCTGTGTATGGAATGCCATCTACTATCAACCTGAGTTAATATTCATTATACTACATGCTGAGGAACTTCTAAATTAAATCAACTAAACAATAAGTCATGTCTCAGAACTGACTAGGCATCAATGCTAAAGCCTGAAATAAAGTATAATTCAACTGTGTACAATGGCTTCTAATTCCTTTATTGACTGCACTAGCTGTACCCCATCAACAAGAGCAGGTCACTGTGTCTATACTTGACATTCAGAAAAATCACTGAACATGGATACTATGTCTATGAAAATTTACAAAATATGTAGCTTTACTATAAAAAATAAGATTAAACTGAATTTGGTCTTCCCTTAAATTCCTAGGGCAATAATTAAAGCACATATTGATACTGTCCAGCCACAGATCATTGATTAGACAGCGAAAGAAATGTGTGTAAAGAAATACCTACAGTATGGCCTGGGGTCTAGATTAGTGACATAACATATGCTGAGTGTTGTGTCATTGGCTCTGGGGTTAATCCTTAGCAGCAAGAACAAATCAAAACAATACAAAATGCAACAAAAACAAAAAGTTATAATTGTTTTCATGCCTGTGTGTAGGCCCCTTTAGAATCTTATCTGACTTATCTCATAAGAGGTAAGAGCCATTTCACCATTTTGAACCTTCAGATCTACTCTAACCTTAGTATTTTCTTTGACAAATACAATGTGCATATATAACAAGCCCATAACTCACCATTTCTGGCAGGTTATTTTTCTCTCTTCCAAGGTGTTATGCAATCAGTATTAGGTTAGGCCACTTAAAAGGAGAATGCTGGGCTGGATCCACAGAAGATATGGCCATCTGAGGCCCATGAGAATTTAGCTTCAGACAGCTGAGCAGTGGGAATACTGGGTACATACATGAGCCGAGACATCGAGAAACCATCCAGGCTTGCAAGTACTGCACAGCTGGGTCCTATCTAAATAGCAGTACTAAATAATTATAAATGAAATAAACAATTGTTGTTTAAGACACTAAATCTCAGTGTTTATTTTTAATAAGTCATTGGGCAGTTTTATAGGGATCATTTTCCCTATGAGGCAGGGCAGGGTCTAGTTGATATAGGAATTCATACTATTTTTTCTTAATAAATCAAGGGTACAATGAGATATATAGATAAATAATGTTTTAACGGCCAGAAAAACTGAAAATAAAGACTCTTGCTATGAAGTGTGCATTACAAAGTTTTGTTTCCTCTGTTTGTTCCTAAAAGTCTGTTTATTAAGTGCTAAGTACGATTTGACTTCAAACCAGAAAACAAAGGTAGTACCACGATGAACTAAATCTTTGTAATGTGTTGGCATGAAGAAGTGATTACTTTAAGATAAATTGACAAGAGTGGAGCACCATGGAGGGATGGGTACCACATCAGCTTCTCTCTACTGTGCCAAGATACCAGGAAGAAATCAGTCACTTGTATAATAGAAACAGATCAACATTAGAAAGTGCTGTGCTGGTACCCTGATCTGAAACTTCTAAGCCTCTAAAATTCTGAGAAGTACTGTTTCTAATCCATCCATTGCATGGTAGTGTATGTCTTACTTAAGAAAACCATCAAAGTATACAAGAATAGCTCATTATAGCCCAGGAAATAGATTAAAACTACCCTGTTTCTATTATGACTAAATTTAAAATATCCTAGAGAAATAATTGTGGTCTATGTACTGATAGCCAAGATTTTTCAAGACAGTCAACTACTTCATTTGTCAAGTGACTGATTCATTAAAAGTATATCTTTTAATGTGACTGAGGAAGAATCTCTCTATAACAGAGCCCATTGAGTTGTCAACAGAGATAAACATGTCTACACACAAAGAATCTTCTGTGGATCCTAATAGGGAGAGAGAAAGTAGATGAAGATTTTAGTGGTTCTTTGAATCACATACTTAGACTAGAAACTGAAGTTGTTAAGCACTCTCTTTGCTTTCATGTCTTTCATCATGCATTTTTACTCTCATTTTTACCAATGCAATTTTCTTTCCATCTTATTTACAAGTGTATAGATTCACAACCTGAATGTCAAGATGTACACAACTGCATTGCTTTCTTATTTGGAAATATCTATGTTTCCATATTGAAAGCCATAGGTAGGATCTGTCACAGTCTGTAATGGATAATATTGATTGCACACTTAGCAGCATCTAGGTGACAAGTCTCGTTGAAAAGCCTTTGAAGTGGTTTCTAGATTAGGTTACCCAGCATTCAAACCTATGAAGGATTATCTAGCATGAATAAATTGAGAGGGTAAAAATGACCTTATCTGTGGCCAGCACTATTCCATGGCCTGGGGTCTCAGACTGAATTAAAAAGAAGAAAGTCAGCTCAGCACAATATATATTGTTTTCTGTTTTTGACTGTAGACAAAATGTGACTTCCCCACCACAATGGACTACTCTAAAACTGTAAGAAATAGCTTTCCACTTTGGGATTGCTTCTTCTCAAGTGTTTTGTTATAGCAAGGTGATAAGAGCTAATACATCTTCCAAGGACAATATTACTTGAATACCCCATAGATTCATGATAATTAGTAGAAGTAATTTTCTTTACCTTTTAAAGCTCAAATGTTCACAATTTTTCTTTTACATCTTTTTAGGTGCTTCCTTTACTTTTGGTAGACAATAATACTCAGCCCAATGGAAACTAAAATATATGAGCATTTATCTTCACATATATTCAAATATAATGAGAAAAATGTGAATTATGTTTGAAGAAGTTTGTTCTAAATACAATAGTTCACAGTTTAGGTATATCTATTTAAATAAGTAAGTCATTCAACCAATATTATTACATTTGCTCATTCCACTCAGTGGCCCATACTAAACTTCTAAGATGAGTTTTAGGTACTATGTTAAGGAAGTCAAAATAAGTTTGCTTGTACCAAGCACTAAATAAACAACTATTTGGGTTTTTTTAATAATATGTTTAAATCATTATGGGGAGAAAATTAGTCAAATTAATCAATTCCAAATATATTGAAGGTGTAGATATATATTGTTATAAATTTAAATAATTATTTTTTAAAACCTATTCTGGATTCAAAGTGTTGTGAGATTCTTTGATACCAACTGTGTTATTTAAGATCATCATCAGGAAATTGTAATATTTGCCTAATTGCGTTGGAAGGAAAAATATGCACAATATAGTGATTGACATAAAAGCTGTGTACAATATTCTCAAGTGTTTCAGATAAACATATTTTAATGCACAAGCATTCTAGTGTAAAATCATTCACAAACTAGAAGATTAATATTTTATATCAAGTCAATTTTCTTTTAGTGTTTCTTAATGAGTAAATATGCTGACAATTATTGATGTGTTACTCTGTTGCTGTATTTATCGGATTCAGAAATAAATTTTCTGCAGTGCAGATGGACATCATCTGTAAAGATTTATTTAGTCTACATGACATCCTACATTCAGTCCCTACTACTGGGGACAGGAAAAATAAAAGCATTTCATTTTAATCTGAAGATATGAGTGTATAAACAATTTATTGTGCAAGATTTTGAAGTATTTGTTTACTATGTGTAAGTCATCAGGATAGCCATGCAATTTATAAAATACTTAATTAAAATACTTGATGTTTAAGAACCATAATTTTTTTCAATATTTAAGTAGGAAACAGACAACTTTTAATTGACTATGTAAGAGTTGAATATGAAAACAAACTCAAATTTTACATAACAACATAATTGTCATTTTAGACTTTTGGAACTCTAAATAAAGAGCCTCACCCATCCACAGGTCAAGACAATTAGAGGGGGAAAAGTATTCTCAAAAACACTAAAACACAATATCTATGTGGTTATTGTAATAAGAAATAGGCATGTCCAGATTAATAATAAATGCATGCTATTTTGTATGTGTACAGTATACGTGCACAATTGACACAATATTTTATAGAAGTAAGAAAAGAAAATCAGAACCAGGGAAGAAGAAAAGAAACCAAGGAAGGAAACCACCAGAGTCTGAGTAAGATCCTCCTGAATAAAAATCTGGGTGATGACATTTGTGAGAACCCACATGGTCCCTACTGCATATAATCCCACTCTCCTATGACAGTACTGCTCTGTCAGTATTGCCTCTCCCATCAAGACTCTTGATCTGCAACTCACTGGCATAATCTGACACTATATTGTTTTAATTAACTACTCATTGCAACAACAAAATGCCAGAAAAAAAAACAATTTAAAGGAAACATTTATTTTGTCTCATATTTTGGGTGAAATGTCATGAGGAAGAAGGGTAAGGTGTCTAGTCTTACTGCATCTCATTTGGGAAAGCATTAAAATGGATTCCTGAACACTTCACTCCCTCCTCTTTGAGGCAGTTTGAGACTGCAGCCCATAAAATTGTGGAGGACATATTTAGGGTTGATTTTCTCAACTCATTTACCAATTAAGGAGATTTCTATATTAGTAGAAATGCTCTCATAGTCATAACTAGAAGCTTGGTTCCTAAGTGATTCTAGATTCAGGTAAATTGGTGATCAATATTAACTATCATATACCTCTAAATATTTGCCTTTGACTTTTAAGGTTTTAAATCCTAAGAATATTTTAGCCTAGGTTATATGACTGCTGTCATAGACTTGCGTTACTGTGGGTAAAACACTATGAACAAAAGAAACTGGTAGGGATGGTGGTGAATTTATATTTATAAATATAAATATACATTTAATTACATAATATCATTAAAGTTTATATTACATCATCTAGGGATGTCAGTGCAGAACCATGTATTAGTTTGAATGAGAATGGCTATAGATCCTATAGGCTCTCATGTTTACATACTTTGTCCCAGCTGGTGAAGATGTTTCAGAAGGATTAGGAGGTATGTCATTTTAAAAGAGGTGTACCACTTTTAAATGGTGGTCATTTTACAGCTTCAAAAGGCTCTCACCATTCCAAATGGTAATATAAAATACTCCCCCACTCCCTTACCCACAAATGCTTTTCCTGCTTCCATGCTTTTTCTCTACAAACATGAACCATCCAAAACCATTATCCCAATCAAAAGCTTTCTAATAAAGTTGCTTTCATCATGGTGTTTTGTCACAGTAATAGAAAAGTAGTCAATCCTGTAGACTGGAAGTGATGTAAAGGTCATAGAATAGCATCCATTATGGTTTGCTCCTCATGACTTGCTCAGTTTGCTTTCTTACAGCACCTAGGATCAAAAGCCTCAGAATGGAACATCCATACTGACCTGGAATTTCCCACATACCTTCAATCAAGAAAAAGCACCAAAGGGTTGCCCATGGGCCAATCTGATAAGAGCAAATTTTCAATTGTGGTTCTGTCTTCTTCTAAAATGACCTTAGCTTGTGTCAAGGTGACATAAAGCTAGTCAGCACACAAAGCATATGAATGTATTTGCCATTTGTGGGGGAAAAGGCAGAAACTGTTTGTGACTGTATTCCAAAGAGTTCCTTCATGTGAGAAGGATGTTCTGAATCTAGACTTTGAAAATAATGTCAAAACAGCAACCCACAGATTTTTGCATTGTATTTCAACAATGTTGTTTATGGAATCATGCTTTATATTGCTCCTCTAATATAGAGCACTTTCCTGCTTTATGCTCAGTGTTAGTGCTCTATAATATTGTCACAGAGGAACATTCTGAGACAATTCAAATTGCTTAGTGGGATAGGGTATGAATGGCTCACTGATAAACTCTTGCTATGCAAGCTTGAGGATCCAAGTTCAGATCCTGAAGACTCATGAAATTCCTGATTGGCACTATAGCCTGACTGTGATTCCAGCTGCAGATTTCTGGGATAGGGATTTCCAGATTCAGCTGGCTTGCTAGACTAGTGATGTCTACATGCTCTGGGTTTTACTGAGACTGAATTTTCTTATAAAAAGTGGAAAGAGACTAAGAGGAAGAAGGAAGTACTAAGGAGGAGTCAGCATGGAGAGCCGAAAGAGAACAGATGTCGGCCTGCCACTCTCTGATAAGTGGTCATGTGGAAATACTTAGAAATACTTAGATAAGTAGAAATGAGTTAACCATTAAGACCGAGGTAGCCGATAAACAATGATAGTAACTGGCCAATGGCATTGTATCAAAAAAAAAAAGTCAATACTATACACATATATACATCTATACTTGTGTGTCTAAGGAAAAATATCTATAAGAGCAAAAATTAAACTAAAGTCCAGCCAGTGCTCTTAAACTACTGAGACACTTCTACGTCCTCTTTTGTCTTCTTACAAAGATAACATAAGTCCTTGTTGGAGTGAAAAAAAAGAGGTGGAATAGACATTAAGGAAAATTCTGGACCTTGAGAGTCCATCCACACAAGTACCCATATGGACCAACATATATGCATATACATGTACAACACACACAACACACACACACACACACACACACACACACAGAGAGAGAGAGAGAGAGAGAGAGAGAGAGAGAGAGAGAGAGAGAGAGAGAGAGAGAGAGAGAGAGATAAAAACATCTGCTGAAAAGATGTAAACACAGCAAATTCTAGATGCCTTGTATGACTCTATAGTTTTGTTAGGTTTTGTCTTCTGCTCTATATATTAACTATACCCATGCCACGTACTTCCCAGGTCCTCAGTGAGTTCTGCATTTAGCAATAAATATTGTTTTGTCCTCAAGCCAGTTTTCCCAAAGAAATGTTTAATTATATAGAATGCATGATTTAATTAACACTTAAAAATAGTAACAGTAATATGCAGGAAATAATGATTCCATCAAAGTGACACTGAATTCTTTGGAAGAGTAATAAAGAGTAACTGATACATGAAGTATCACTGAGTATATTTGAAGAGACAAATGGGAAGATTGCTGGAGAAGGGAAGGGTATAGTAGAAGAAGCAAAGGACAAAGCTGATTTCAGATTGCTTTGCAAGTGCCCATTTCTTGTGCTAGGGTGAGGAAATGGAAACTAGAATGCTTATCATGTATCACCCATGTGATTTACACAACTAAAGAAATTTGGAGTTGTAATTCTCTGAATGGTACCCAGAGAAAGATCCTTCATCTGAGAGCAAAAGACCATTGGCAAATGTTTAGTTAAACTACTCTTTCAAACATCTGAACATCTACTGATTAAGCCTGTGCTGGATTTGCAAAGAATGCTAACCTTCTCAACAAGATGTAACTTCATCTTGAATTCCAGTGTAAGAGGGTGATGTACTGAAGGTCTATGTGCAAGGTAAATCAGACACTGTTTGGGTAACCAAAGGAAAAGAGGACAGTATTTACTAGATTCGTATATATAGATTCTGCTTCTCTAAGATCCACTAGTCCATCTTGGTAACCAGGCATGGGTTTCTCAGTTACTTGGCTACATTATGCAAATTATCAAAATGAATGAGAAATTCATAAGGTTTTTTTTTTTTATAATTCAGTTGTTAACATTCCATTGATTTCTTCTAAATTTTATATACTAAGTCCCTTTGTCTATTCTTCTTATAAAATATGAATTCATTAAATAACTGCTGAAATTTTCTTTTACTAATTGTAGTAAACTGTTTTTTTAAAGAAATGGCCCAATCTGTTCTTAATTAACTTAAACTAAAAATAATTAAAATGTACGTATATTTTATTTAATAACTATATTTTAGATATGTTTAAAAATTATTTTTGCAGAATCTAAGTGTCACTATCTAAAAGTTTTATTGCCATTGACTTTTTCAATGAATGGTTTTCTCTTTGTCTAAAGTCTTATTTCTGGAATTTTAATATTTAATTATCCAAAATATAATTATAATGCAATTGCCTCTGAGTTGGACCTTTTGGAACTGTAGAAATAAGTTGACAGGAAAGCTGTTAATGGGTTCTTTGAAATACCAACGCTGGAACATGTGACCTTGATATTTGTTCCATACTCAGTGAATGTTCTGTCAGACATATTAATCTGATATCCTCAAATAGATACCATTCAGAGAACTGTGAGGTATACAAAGATCAACACCTCTTGGAGCAGAATATGCCTTTAGCCCAAATCAGACAGTGGCAGAGAATCTGCAAGATTATTTTACAATCTTACTAAACATAGGACAATGGTGAAGTCATATATGTAATATTTAGGATGCAGAATTTTGGTATTTTTAGGACTTGGAAAAGACAAATTCAAGAACATTTGCATTTTGCTAGAACAAAAGAAAGCACATAGTTGCATCTTACTCTGAATCACAAAAATAAATGGAGAAAATTTTAAAATGTATATTTTGTTGAATATTTCTACTCACCTCCAGAGACAGAAATATTTGCTTTATTTTTCTTGTGGAATTTGAAAATTGTTTTTCAATTCCCAGATGCAGATGAGGAACAGTTATAACCAAAGCTATTGCTACTACTCAACAGCTGTGAATAAATAAAATCTTTGAGGATAAGCTCCACACACTTTGCCCTCCTGTGGTTTTACGAGAACATAAAGCATCAGCTCAGAGAAGACTTATGCCTGACTGCATGTGGAAACTATTTCTTATTCATTCTTGCTATTTTTGTTTTTATTGTGTGCATATACAGTTTAAGATTTGTACATGTGTATATATTTATGCATGGTTACCTGTTCAAATTCATATATACATATTTGAATATGTCATACAAGTATGTGTATACAAGTATACTAGAATATATGCATGTCATCTCTCAGCAGAGCCTCTTTGCCTCTCTCCCCAGCATTCTTCTGGTCTGAGATCCCTGCCTATACTTTCTGCCTGGCTATTAGTCAATTATTATTTTATTCATCAACCAATAGAAGAAACATATATAAAGATGGAGACCTCTCATCATCTTTTTGTAGACAAAAGTTTCTGTCACAAATAAGCACACAGAGACGTATTAATTAGTAAACAGTTGGCTGATGGTTGGGGCTTCTTACTGGCTTGCTTTCTCTTAATTATTAACCTATAACTACTAATCTATGTATTTCTACATGACCTTTTCTTACCAGAGAGAACCTGGCTTGTCCTGTCTTCCCAGTGTCTACATGGCATCTCTCAGCGACCTCCTTCCTCTCTTCCCAGCATTCTCCTTATCACATAGGCCCACCTTTTTTTCTGCCTCTACTGGGCAATCATTGTTTTATTCATCAACCAGAAAGAGAAGCATATATACAGAAAGACAATCACCATCAAAGTACGGTGTTACATAGTAATGAAAATAATAATGAAAATCAATAAAAATAAATATATTAGTCTATTCTGAGTGACAAAATACTAATTATGTTGATTCTTTTTGGTCACCAAAGAAATATGTGAATTCACAAAGCTAGAGATGTGTAGAGAGTTCTCAGTGCAAACTGTTTAAGTACTTATCCTCAGGTCCTCATAGTTTATTTTCCATTCTAAAGGTAATCTTCAGATCTTAACTCTAAATATGTTTCTTAAATTAATAATAATTTCTTAACAGACACAATTATAGTAGTTACCCTACCAGATTAAATACCACAGGAGTAAACTGTTCCCCTCAATTGCAAGTTTAGCATTATATAAGACCCCTTTTAAGTTTCCCCCTAGTGTTTAGGGCAATATAAAATGGAAGAATTTGAGAACAAATATGAATTTGAAATTATTAGTAGGAAAAAAGGATTAGTTACTAAGGGCTATACCACAAAACCATCTCCATTGAGTGTAGACTCATGTTCTTTCCTATGCAAGCATGTGGTTTACCCAGAAAACTATATCCCTCACAGAAACAGGCTATTCAGAGAGCTTTAGTTTGAGCTAGAAAATGCTTGAAACATAATGGAAAGTAGAAAGACCTTTGATTTTCATGTTCTAGAATACATGGTAAATAATATTTCTGTATGAAGGATGCTCCCTTTTTACAAGAAGGAAAATTCTTATCAGCCACAAAGGAATAGAGGTCAAACAAAAATCTGTTAAACTTCTCTTGGCAGCTGATCTCTATTTTCCTACTCGCTTTCACACAATTGACTGTCATAGGCAAATCTTGTTGTTCTCATGATATTTTTTCTTAATTTTCTGTTTCTGATGTGTGTTGTTTTGTTTTGTTTTGTTCAATGCAATATGGAAGTTCTTTGGAGTAACTTTGACTCCATATTTCTTTTGTGAATACCTCCATGAAGGTCTATGGAATTTTGTTACAGAAAATGTTTTTGCTTCTGTTAGTTTGTCTTAGGCAAATTTAAACTTAGGTCCATACAGAAACCCTTCTAGGTGTAGAAATAAATCTACATCCTCTGCACCTATAAGCAATCCTTCTGACTGATGTATTTCCTCCAAGTTCTCACCCCATAAATGAGCCTATTACAGCTAATGTAACCTAGTTCTTCTTTCAGTCACTTGAGAAATAGGAAACATTTACTCCTAATGCCTTCAGTGGCTGCAAAGACTAAATGAGCTATAACATGCACATTACTTATCATGATGCTTGGCATGTGCAAAAATGTTTTTTAACATTACTTCTTGTTGTTCTAATATTTGGGGATTTCTCTTTCACAGACATGCATCTTTCATCCCCCTTCACTCTAAAATGACTATGACCTATTACTTCTGGATCACACAATGACTTCTCTTGAACCAAAAATCTTTCATGCAGATATTCTAAGGGAACACAAGAGCACTTTAATGATCTTAGCAAGATACACACTGTTCCATTTACATAGAACCACCCATTCATTCATATGTTACCATAACAACAATAGAATACCTCATCCCTTACCAGACTTCACTCTGCTCGCTTAATGTTGCATATTTTCTGTATAGAATATAATGGCCAAATATTTATCATGTCCAGTTTATGCCCCATAACAAATGTCTCCTGGCCCTCTATTCAGCCAATAATTCAACTCTATTAAATAAATTCAGAATTTTCTTCTAAAGGCAAATATTGGCATTTTATAATGGAATAGATTATTTACAAAGAATTTTGGCATCTTTAAAATGTATATGCCAATTTAATTTAAAATGTGCATGATGGTTCATGTCCTTCTGTATAGAAGTTTCTCTTATAGGTTGATGAATAAAAAACTTCTTGGCCAATAAGAGGCAGGAAGATAGGCGGGACTAGGAGAAAAGGAGATTTCTGTGAAAGGAGGGAGACTGCAAAAAGATATCATCTGGCATAGGAAGGAGGAACAGATCCGGGCCTTCTCCAGTAAGCTAAGAACAGGTGAAAATACTTAGATTAATAGAAATGGGTCAACAATTAAGACAGAACTAGCCAATAAGAAGACCTAGCTATTGGGCAACCATTTAATAATTCATGCATCTGTACCTTTATTTGGGGCTCACAAGTGTTTGTGGGACCTGGTGGGAAAGAAAACTCCAGCAAAATGTGAATGAAATTCTAAACAATGAGAACTCCAATTAGGCACTGTACTCCTGGATACGCACAGTTGGTTGATATACACAACAGTTACAACACTGAAGTAAATTTTCATCCTAAGAATACATTTTGAGGTTCACATATAAACTAATAACAGTAGATGTTTTTGTGCTATGTTAAAGGTCCAATATTAATTATGTGAAATTTTCCTTTTGAGCTAGAATATAGTCACTGATTCTTAAAAATGTACTGAGCAAACATCTGGCTTGTGCTCTGGATGAACAAGATTGAGGCTGACATGGTTCAGGGAGGAACCTATCTATCTACTTATGATAAAGTTGATAAGAGTTCTCCTCAGTAGACAATAATGTGTTGATAATATCATCAAAGCACTGACCATTTTGTAACACTTTAATTGTCACTTGCCTATCCATAGATGGAGATCCTCAAGATCAGATTGTTTTGCACAGTACTTGCCCCCAGCTTTCCATCAAGGAGATCCCAAAGAAGTCTCATAACATAATTTAATTATGGTGATTATTTACCATTTATATCCTGAGCATTTTACATATTTATCTCACATAATCTTCTAAACAACTCAATATGAGAATTTATTTTTTATAGAAAAGGAAACCAAGACAGACTAATTCCTTTATCCAAAAGCCCTGGCCTGTGTACAGCATAGTAAAATTTGGCAAAGCTCATGGATAAATTGTTTTCATTTCAATATGTTCCGTGTATGCACTTACATTGCAACATCCTAACAAGTACAGAACTGGAACTCTTGCTGGAGAGAATGAAAAGCTGCCAACAGAAACAAGCACAGTAATCATTTGTCAAACAGCCAAAGTAGAACCCATCTCAAACTCTTAATAATTCATAATTTCATCTATAAAGAAACTGCAAAAGTATTTTCTCCTCACTCTGTGACAATATAATGCTGGCTTAACAGTAAGGTTAGAGATACTTGTCTGAGGCTGTTTTGCAGCAAAGATGTGGTTTATCTTGAGTGTTAAACACTTGTCCACCCATCCTGAAATAGTAAAGTCTGTATTTTGCTACATAACATATGAACTTGAACCAGCAGAAAGTTTTCATACTGATACAGACATTGTTCTGAGAGCAAGTAAGAGAACAGGAGAGAAGGTGGATGAAGAAGGGGAGGAAGGTTATAGGACTCATGTGGCCTACATATATGTGTTATAAGTAGGTTTTTTTCCTCCAGCTGTCTGGTTCCATTCTTTTTTGCTCCCTGTCAGCTGCTTTGTCCCACCGCCATGCCAGCCCCAAATAACACGCTGAGACTCTGTATTTGATACAGTGTTGTTGGCCAGTTACTATCATTGTTTATCAGCTAGCTCTGTCTTAATGATTAACCCGTTTTTACTATTTTAAGTATTTCCACTTGGCTCATCTTACTGGCCAGAGGGGCTGGTGGTCTACCTCTCTGGGCTCTCCATGTTCACTCTCCTTACTACTTCCTCTCTCCTCCTTGTCTCCTAGTCCCACCTATCTTGTTTTCCTATTGGCCAACAGTGCTTTATTCATTAACCAATATGAGAAACATATTTACAGAATGACATCTCCAATCATCTCCTCTTTTCTGTCTAAGATAAAAAGAAGAGTTTTAACCTAACAGTAAAATATATCACACAACAGTTATCAAATAAGAATTACAGTTAACATTATTTTGTCCATTAACATTTAGTAAGATTTAAAGAAAATATTTTAATATCTATCCTATCTTTGTGAGTCTAAAATCTTATATGTAACTTATCTGTAATCTTAACTAAGGAAAACCATAATCATAACTATTTGTCTTTAACTACTTTAAAGACCACAGAAAGATAATATATAAACTCTAGAAATGACAAAGACAACTCACTGCCTGGTCAGTCACCTGAAGTTTTTCTGTAATGTTCCATCTTTAGCCCATAGGCCATAGTGTGTCTGGCAGACTCCTCCATGAAGCAGGAAACTTTAAACTGTCCACCAGTGTTAGCAGTTTGTCAGTCACTTATTTTTGGATCCTGTAGAATGTCTGGCAGATTATTTCATGAAGCAGGAATCCTGTAGCACTGTCCATCTTGTTTTAGCAGTCATTTTCCTGTGGGTCCTGCATTTTTAGTTTATACAGCATAAAGCCAAACAGTCCAGACCAGAGCAGTATCTTGCCCATATGGCTAGTTTTGCCATATTGAAAGCAAATTTCATCACGTGTCTTTTTTATATCCATCTTTCTTTTTGATGTAGGAGGTATTGTCAGGAGCAGTCATGTCTCACTGTCAAGAAAAACCCTAAACCATTTAAAATGCCATATTCTGTAGGTCTTTGAAAGGTTTGAAGAATGCCTATTAATCTCAAATACATCTCTATATATCTAGAAAACCTAACTCACCTAAGTTTCTACTATTATAGGTAACTATCTATAATTTGTACTAAATTATACATTACTTTTTTCAATGAGTTGTATAAACACAATACTTAAACAAGAGGAGAAAAATAAATATCACAAAATTAACCTTAAATTGTATCAATAAATAAAAATTCATTCTAAAACAAGCATTTATGTCTATACCATAATGACATCATTATGTTACTAGCACGTTTTTCCCTGCCGGTCGGTCCCGCCAGCCCCCAAGTAACACACAGAGACCCAGTATTTGGTACAATGTTGTTGGCCAGTTATTATCATTTTTTATCGGCTAGTTCTGTCTTAAATATTAATCCATTTTTATTAATCTAAGTATTTTCACGTGGCTCATCTTACTGGCCAGAGCGGGCCCAACGTACTACCTCCCTGGTCTCTCCATGTTGACTCCTCCTAACTACTTTTTCTTTCCTCCTCTTAGTCTCCTAGCCCTGCCTATCTTGCTTTTCTATTGGCTAACAGGTCTTTATTTATTAACCAGTATGAGTAACATATTTATAGAATAACATCCCCCATAATATATGTGCTTCCCATCTCTGGCTCTAGTACCTTCCTCACAGGTATCTATCTGCCTTGCCTGTTCTGATAAAGAAGTCGCATCATTAATTGGAATTTTAAGTACATTTTATGCTTCTATACCAGAACATGACTACCAAAATGATTAATAAGCAATGAATTAAATGAAATACTGACAGTTTTCTAAACAGCCCACAATCAAAGGGCTTCCTCTACTAACGATATTTTTAACAGCATCATAACATGGCAGAGAACATCACAAAGCCAAATAGTAGATAAAAGAAGACGTAAAGAATCTCTGATAAACATATCTGGCTTTTCTAACAAAGCCTCAATGCAAACAAACCCAATCCCTTGAGAAAGGTAGGAATCCATTCATTTTTTAAATTTATATTTTTCCATTTTACATATCAACCCCAGTTCCTCTTCCCTCCCCTTCTCTCACCCCTGAGCATCCCCATTTCTCTCCCTCCTCTACTCAGAGGGAATAAGGCCATCCTTGGGGTGTTAACAATACCAAGTTGAGGCAGAACCAAGCCCCTCTGTCCTGTGTCAAGGCTAAGCAATGTGCCCTACCATAGGGAATGGGCTCCAAAAAGCCAGTTCATGCCTCTGGTATATATCCATTCCCAAGCCACTGCAAGCCCCCAAAATAGGTCAAGCTATGTAACTGTCACCCAGATTCAAAGGGTCTAGTTTGGTCTCATGCAGATTCCCCAGGTGTCATTCCATAGGTGATGAGCTCCCACTGGCTTGTGTCAGCTTTCTCTGTGATTTTTCCCCATCATGGTGTTGACATTCCCCTTGTTCATATGACCCTTCTTCCCTCTCTTCAACTGAACTCCAGGAGCTCAGCTCAGTGCTTGGCTGTGGTCACTGCATGTGCTTCCATCAGTTACTGGATGTAGGTTCCATGATGACAGACAATAAGGATAGTCACTAATTTGATTAAAGGAGAAAGCCTATTCAGACACTCTCTCCACTATTGCTAGTAGTCTTAGATGGGGTCATCCTTGGGGATTCTTAAGAAATTTTAGAGAACATTTTTCTCCAATACCATGATGACTCACTCTATCAAGATACCTTTTTCATTGTTCTTCTTTTCTGTCCCTCCCCCAACTCAGTCTTCTCGATCCCTCCTGTTCTCATCCCTATCTCCTCCATTCTACCTCCTCTCCCAGTTTACCCAGGGCCCTCCATATGTGTCCATCTTAGGGTCTCCCTTTTTGCTTGGCTTCTCTGGGGTTTGGATTGTAGCCTGGTTTGTTTTACATCTAATATCCCCTTATGGGTGAATACATACCATGTTTTTCTTTCTGAGTCGGGGTTACCTCACTAGAGATGGTTTGTTCTAGTTCCACCCAAGGAGTCCATTTATAATCAGAGATTTTCCTCACCTAATCTGTTATTCAATTTGGCACACCCAAGCACAATCCTATTGGAAAACAAATTTCAATATGCACTTTGGAGAACACACTGTAATCGTATCAAATATTGTAGGAGATATTTTAATGGCATATCTTAAACAGAATAGAATATAAATTAAATCCTTATAATGTTGATTTTGGAAGAAAAAAAAATGCTTCAAATGTAAAAATTTCCTAAAAGTAAACAGTGAAGAGCAGATAGCCAAATTTGTTCACTTTATTGACAATGAAAGAAATGGTTTCCAAACAAGAGTAGATTAGTAAAAAATATGTCCGTGACAAGGAGACAATCATAGATTAGAATGTTACCAAAAAGAAAAGGGAGCTAGACCAATGGCTGAAGGGATGACAGAGTGCTCAAGCTCAAAGAGCACGGCTTCGGTGTGAGATGTGAAGGAGTGCACATGGGCCTTGGTGCAGAGTGTTTGCAAAGTGGAAATCATAGAGAAGTCAGAGCTCTTTATGAATGCACATTTGTGTAGGTGGGATTATTATAGACACCAATGAGAAAATCCAGAAGAAATATTTGAAAAACAGATAAAATCAGGCTAGCTTTAGAAAGGCTGCCTTCAGTCTTAATTTCTTTTCTTTCCTTTTTACTTTGTGTGTGTGTGTGTGTGTGTGTGTGTGTGTGTGTGTGTGTGTGTACACATATGTGTACATGCATGTGTGTGGTGTATACATTAGCATATTTGCATATGAGAGCCAGGCATTAATGCCAGTTGTCTGCCTCACTTACTCTCTGCTTTCTTTTTCCAGACCAGGTCTCTCACTGAACTGGAGCTTGGCAATTCAGCAGTGCTGGTGGAAGAAGACACTCTAGGGTTATCCTGTCTTCACCTCTTTGTTGCTGGGATTGCAGACACACTACTATGCCTGCCATTTTTTACATGGGTGCTGGGTGTCTCACTTTAGGTCCACAACTTTATTGACTCAGAAATTCCCTCAAAACTGAAAAAAAAAATGTCATTTTTAGTCATGGAAGACAGGACAATAGAATACACATAGAAAATAATTAAGGACAAGCAAGAAGACAAATGCCTACTATGTAAGCTTGCTTAAAATATTCTAAACTTAATTTCAGTACTTGCTTGATGTTGTTCACTCAGAATCCAGGTATGCGATATTCTGCCTAATTTGTGCTCCCATCTCTCAGGACCTCACTCTCAAGAAGGTGATACACTCTGACTTCTCAATAGACTTCTATGGCAGCATTATATGATGACATTGAAATTAATTTCTCTAATTCTTTCTGATTGGGTACCTGAAGTCATTTCACCTATTTTTGTATACTTCAATGAATGCAGACTAGTAGATTCTGGAAATTAGCAGAAGAATGTGAAAAAAATTTCATCTAGCTCTGAACTTGGTATGTAGAAGAAAATAGAATAGTACTGTTGACAACCTTAGTGGAACCATAAGCAAAGCAAACAGCCAGTGTGTTTTTGACATGTGCTGGGAAAAAAAAAAACATAAGATGACTTCAGAAGTTAAAAAAGTTATATGCAGGCTATTAGATACAATCCTATTAGCATCAAGGCAAATGATTTCAACTAAAATAGATTTAGGTTATGCTAGGACAAATGAAATAAAGTCACTATATCTTATTGGGCATCTCAGACAAACAAATTTACATTCAAGTATGTCCTTTGATATTATTGATTTGTTTCTTCTTGTTTGAAGTAGCACATACTAATTATTATCAATGCTAATGTTAATTTATTTATTTTCAAGAATTCCTGTTCTATATTTGCCATCCACCATCATAGACAACAGTAGCTTTGCCCATTCTAATTCTTTGGGACAAAGACCATTGTCATTTTATTTTTATTTTTGTAATTAGCATGCAATTCAGCATTTCCTTTCGAAATTCTCATGCATGCTATGTGTTCCTTGGTCTTCCCTTTTGTTTGCTTCCGTCACTCCCCAGTATTTACATTTCCACCCTGATGTCACAACTGTTCTATTACTTTCCCCACATCCTTCCTTTAAATTTTTTTTTCTTCTGATGGTGGCTGTTTTAGATCATGATCCATACTTACAATACTTCCATATAAATGTACATACATAAAAATAGAAGCCAGGATGCACAAATGAGGGAGGATGTAATTTGTCTTTTTGTAGTAAAAATACATCATTTAGCATAATATTTCCAGTTCCATGTATTTCCCTGACAATCTTTTTTATTTATGAACAAAATTACATTATTCATATTTACCACATTTTCATTATCCAATCTCCCCCCTCAACAAAAAAACAGAAAAGAAAAAACAAAACAAAACAAAAACAAAAGGAAAAAAAACAAGCCTCAGCTTGCGTTGATAGGCTCTTGGATATATTTTCTTGATTTGAGTCAGTTTTAATCAGTTATGTGTCTCATCTATGAAAATGTATTGTGTTTAGAAAAACATTTAAAGCAACACTAACCAGAAGAACTAGTTAATGGTTGTTGCATGTACAATTTAAAATTCCCTAGAGGCCACACAAAATTAAGTTTAAAAAAAATCACATGAAGCCATTATATTTTACTCCATTCAGGGCAATTATTACTTTGTCATTAGTCAAAGTAAAAATTTTAGTGTTCTGTTTTTGAGTGTGTCATTGTCATTTAATATTAAATCTCCTATCCATTTGTATTCTGCTTTTACCAACTACATTTGATTAAGTATGTTTCAAATTGTTAATAGATGTTGTTGTTAATGACTACCTTGTTGAGCAGCATACATCCAGAAATTCAGATCATATATGCAAAAGCATTTTTTAAATTGAACATTTAAAAAAGGTCTTTAAAAGAAAAACTTTCTAAAATTAACCATTTTTTTTCCACATGAGAAACTAATGAGTCAAGATGTCTTCATTTATTTGTAATGCAAAGCTCTACATAGGCATCTTATAATGGATAAGGAGAAAGCCAAACATTTAAATAATAGCAATTTAATTTTTTTTCTTGACCCTTACTTTAAGTGTATATGAGTATAATGTTAAAATCTGAAATTTTTTTTCTTTAAAAATGTTATATATTTATGTACATTTTTAGTACTTGATTAGCCTCCAACTCTTATCTTTCTGTTTGCACCTCCTAAACAGGGGTGTTATCTAGATATGGTACTGAGGATTGATGTTGTAACAGGGTTGTGGTGCTGTGTACTGATGCTATGGTGCTGAATACTAAAACTATATATGTATATATAGTTCTGTATATATGAAGGCTCTGTATATATGAGGCTATGAGGCAAGTACCCTACTCACTAAGCTACATCCCTAGCCCTATATTTCTTAATAGCCATGTAGGCTGAATATTCCTGGCTACAGGATGCTACTTACAAATATGTTTATAAACCTGATGAAAACTAACACAGCCTAGATTTAATTATTTAGCACCTTAGTTATATATATATATATATATATATATATATATGTATATACACACACACACACACACATATATATATATATATATATATATATATATATATTGTATGTATTCCTATTTAAAGAACTTATGGATGACCCCCCCCAGAGCTGAAAGCTTGCTTCACGTAAGTCAAGATAGGGAAAAGATAAAAGGTTGTGATTTCATTCCCTGAAACAGTAGTGTGCCTTAAAATTGTTGACCGATATTTAATTGCAGCAGCACAAAGCATACTGCTACATTTCTCACTCATCATCCACAAGCAGGAATTTAGGATTCAGTTTTCTGTTTTGACCTTCAGGCTCTTGGATAATCAAGAGTACATAAGTAAAATAATTTACCCTATTTGAAAAGACACAGTTTGGACACAATAAGCCGCAAATATTAGCTTCCTTAATATATTGCTTGATCTACAAATGACACTTATGCTCTTATTTTTCTTATTTATTCTCTCATAATATGTGCATACTTGACTAAAAATTAGTTACTATTGTGATTTAATAAGGATCAGGATAAATAATTAGGCCGAATAAATGTTTATTAAGGGAGAAATAACTCACAATATAGGCAGATGAACATGGCAGGTTCCACTGGATCCTAAGCCTTCCAGAGTCCACCAAAGAGAGCTGCCCCGACCCTTTCCCAGCCTTTTCCCCCAGGTCATGTCCGGCCCTGTCTCTACCCCCCAATGAGCGTGGCCTAAACCACAGGTGCAGACAAGGTGAATATCTCACTACAAGGTACAGTGCTTGCAAGTCTCCTACATTAAGGTCTCAACCAACTAAGGTCCTTTGACAAACATTTATGGCTAATTATTACGCACCCAATGATGAACACAGCTGAAGTAAAACACCTTAAAATTCCACTCTCCTCTACCAGCAACGGTGAACTGAGTTGGGGTGAGTTTATTTATACATCCCAGCTTACTCTAAGCAATTAAACTAAAACAAGGAAATGGATATGCAAATAACTGTCACCTCACTCAGCACACTGCCCCTTTAGTAGGGCCAAGTAATATTGAAGAATGAAGACAAGGATGAATAGTTACTTTATACTTGAAATAATGATATCAATTAGAGATAAATAGTACACAATAACATCCTCTTATTCAACAGAGGCTCTCTCTCCTGGCCTAGTAATGCCTTTAAAAAGATGTAAAGACATATTATGCAGATACAGAAGAAAAGGAGTGAATGTGTGAAGTGAATAGAGTTATTAGTGACAGAGCAACACCAAGGGATGCTGGCAGTGACAGATGTAGATTCTCCTTTAGAGCTTCCAGAGATAATAACTTATTGACAACTGAGGGCAGAGTTTGGTTCTGCAGAGCTATGAGGAAATACATCTCTCTGGCTTTAAGCCACTGGATTTATGGTAATTTGTTATGACAGCAATAATAAGTTAATATATTCAGTTTATGCCATGTGTATATATGTATACATGTGCAAGCACACACACACACACAATTTGATATATATATATATATATATATATATATATATATATATATATATATTGTAGCATAAGCCAAATAATCTCTGGATAATGCTTGATTTACTTATTTAGAGAAAGTTAAATTTATGTAGACATTTGTAAAAATATCTTAATATTGTAATATCCCAACTTTACTCATTTAACCCCCCTTGGAGATTCCTAAGACCAAAGACAGTATTGTAAGTTTTCTAGGAATACTTACAAATAAGTCACAATAAAAAATAATGATCATAGGTAGTAACTAAACAATTACAATAATATTGTTGAATAAAATTGTCAGAACCCCTTTTATGGCTTTAAGGGAGCACCATTATCCTAAGAGCTTGTGATCACAATGTTGGTATACTCTGATGCCATGACAGTTTCATGGTGTCTCAGAAGCTTACCGTGTAATAGATGAATAGTTTATAACCTGTAAAAACACAAGACGAGTTAGAAATTTACTCCCTGTGGGACAGAATATGATACCTTAAAATTTCAGCATGATACTGTAATGGGTAAGCAATTTAAATCTTGTAAATTCTTTATTTTTTGAAATTTTCTATTTAATATTTCAGTCTAGGGTGAATATAGTTTACGAAGTGATGAAAAGCCAATCTTTGGACAAAAGGTGTACATTCTTGATGAAATAAAACTTATTTAGAACTAATCTAATTTGTATATAAATTAATATTTAAGTTTGGATTCTATAATCTTCTGGGTCATTAGAAATGATTTGTTGAACTAAATGCAAAAAGTAGTCCAACAGTTTATGAAAAGGAATGAAACAGCAGAGTTCTTTGTCCTCTAGATGTGATTCTGGGAATGTAATCTGTCTACTTTTAGTAGTCACAGACATATAGATAGATTCAATGGTAGTTGATTAAGTTTATTAATATGATCATATTTTCATAACACCTATTTTCCTCTTACTGGTCTCTAGTTGACTTCATAATTTCTAATTTCATCCAACATTTCTGTACCAAATAAATTTGGCCACCTTAAAAGAAAAAGAAACTTTTTTTCCAGTTAAGACAATCTTTAATACTTGTAATGGCATAGTCTTTCAGTCCCTGACTACTCATTTTTTTTTCCAGAAAACAAAATACATAAAGTAGCCTTGAGCTCTGTGTGTCTGTTTCTTCTCTGTGTGTCTGATTCTTCTCTGTGCAAGACAGATCTGATAGTGGTAGACATTCAGTATTAGCTGAGTAACCATCTGCAATAGGCATCACTAGTAAACTCAGGTAAATTTTGTAAAACAGAGTCTGAGATTTTTTTTCCTCATAGATAGTAAAATGTGTTTAAAATGTCAACTAGAGGAAGACTTCAGAAAAATAAGTCACCAAAGCCAAGGCATATAGTGAGATATCCACCCTGCCCACACCTGTTGCACTGACCATCCCCATTGGGGACATGGGGACAGGTACATGCATGACCTGGGTGGACTAGGTCTGGGGACCTTCATCTCAGCTCTCTCTCTCTCTCTCTCTCTCTCCTCTCTCTCTCTCTCTCTCTCTCTCTCTCTCTCTCTCTCGCTCCTTAGTTGAAGAGAGAGAGCATCCAGAGGCTTCCTTGGAACAGGAACTTGTTGGCAGTCATCTGTTGTTTCTGGTGTGAGTGAATTTTCCCAAAAACATCTATCAGCCTATCGTTTTCCAGATTCTTATTTATACAAAGCAGTAGGAAGTATGAATATCTTTTTTTATGTATATCACATTAAATGCATGTTAATTGTCTTTTGTGGCTATTTAAAAATATTATCTTACTTCCCTGTATATGTTACATACAAACTGGTCATAGATTTGATATAAAATTAAGATTATTATTACTTTCTTAAGTGTCATTTAGCCATTTTGGATTCCTCTATTGAAAATTCTCTTCTCAGTTCTATATCCCAATTTTTAATAGGGTTATTTGGTGTTTTGTTGACTATCTTCTTGAGTTCCTTTTATATTTTGGAGATCATCCCTCTGTCAGTTGTGGGGTTGGTAAAGATTTTCCCCGAGTCTGTGGACTGCTGTTTGGTCTTGTCAACTGTGTACTTTGCCTTTCTCAGTTTCACTAGGTCTCATTTATTAATTGTCAATCTCAGTGTCTGTGCTACTGGTGTTGTGTTCAGGAAGCAGTATCCTATACCGACAGCTAAACACTGTTCTGAATCCTAGAATCCCGTTGCAGAGAGGGAGGAGTGATAAGAAAATGGGTCAAGACACCCACAGAAACCCACAGAAACAGCTGACCTGAACAAGGAGGAGCTAATGGACCCCTGGACTGATAGCTGGGAAACCAGCATTGAACCAACTCAGACCCCCTGAACAAGGGTCTCAGTTTGAAGGCCTGGAAAGCCTAAGGGACTTCTGACAGTAGAACCAGGATGTATCCCTGGAACATGAAAGGACTTTGGGAGCACATTCCCCATGGAGGGATACTCTCTTAGCCTAGAGGAAGGGGGGAGGGCCTTGACACTACTCCAATTGACTTGACAGATTGTGATGATCCCTCCTGGAAGGCATCACCCTTCCTGTTGGGGGGGGAGGGAGAGGAGGTTGGGTGACATGGAAGGAGAGGGAGAGGGAGAGAGGGAGGGAGAGCTAACTGGGATCGATATATAAAATAAGAAAAAAATAATAAATATATATAAAATTTTTAAAAAACATTATTACTTAACTTTTGCCATTTATCATACCTAATTTCATTGTAGAAATTTTTAATTTTTCTGACCCAAAAACCTCCTTTTAATAATGGGGATAACACTGAACTAAATGAATGATTGACAGATCAGTAAAAAAAATTATTTCACTATAAATTTCAATAAAAACTATAGTATACGTATGCAACATGAAGGAAATCTAGTTCCTTGAAGATGGAAAAATATAAAAGCATGAAGAAAGAGTTAATTCACAGACTTCATCAAAGCACTTTTAAGGATACACAGTATAATTTGGAAGGCTTAAGAAGAAATGCGACTGTGTAATTTAGCAGCATTTCAGACAACTAGTGGGCAGAAAAAAATTCAGAGAAATTCTCAAAGAACACTTAGAACACAGCATGTCTGTGTGGAAGAATCCTTTCAGATCTACTAGTCTTTGATGCCATGAGCAGCCATATAGATCTAGCACATGCAATGTATTAGATAACTAATTCTACTGAGGCTAGTACTAAATTCTGTACATCTCACTGAGCATCTATACAGTTAAAATGCCTTCTGAAACTTCACTTAGGGTTTCACACTTGCACTATCATTTTTTGTTCTCTTATAAGAAAAATGTTTGAGTGGCTTCCTTAAATTAGCTTTGTGGTAATTTTACTTGAGCTAATTATAATACGGTGATCTTATGAATTTAATAACTTTAAGCACGTGCATGAAAGATTTATTTGTACTCAGAAAGCACAGACTGTCTTTATGTTCTCACACATGTGTTGGTCTGATAGTGCTAGGTGATGACTTTTCATATGGTAGGCTGAAGAAATGCTAGCATGAAGGAAGATATTCTTCTCTATATATGTTTCTCTTGTTGGCTAATGAATAAAACACTGTTGGCCAATAAGGCAGAAAGATAGACAGCAGGAAATGAGAATTCTAGGAAAGATAAGCAAAGAGAAGTACTTTGAAGAGATTCCATGTAGTTATCAAAGGAGTAATACGTTCAGGCATTCTCCAGTAAGATAAGACCACATGGAAATACATAGATTTTTAGAAATGAGTTAATAATTAAGACAGACCTAGCCAGGAAGAATCCCTAGCCATTGGCTAACAATTTTATAAATATAACATCCATGTGTTTAATTTGGGGCCAAATAGCAGTGGGACCAGGCTGAATAGATGTCCAGTTGTCCTAATATCCTTTCATGCACAATTCAGTGTCTTGTCTTATTATCATATTCATTATATGTAAAATTATATATTAGATAGTGTAATATAAATATTTTCCTAGTTACCCTCTAGGATAACTAATTATATGGTAATTAAATGATTATAATTTAATAGAGTAAATTTTTATTAGTAGAAGCATGGGGTGTTGGCTCTGAGAAATAGACTAAATAATCATCAGATCCATAACCACACTTCAGGTGCTTCAGGTGCCCAGAGAGAAGGAAAGAACATCTATGTCTCTTTCTTAGCTAAAGTAGCTCATGTAAGCTTTAATCCAAATTTAGAATAACACTGATTATGTGTACAGAAACAAATATGTGCTTGGCAGAGTCAAGCCTACAACTCATCTTTTCCATGTCCATTGTATGTTGTCCTTGCTACATATTTTTGTATATGGTATAAAGATTAATTTAGATGTTTATCAAGATAATTATTTCTCAGTAATATATCTTAAAGGAATAGAAAATTAATTCATACTTTTATAAATACCTACTGAATATTAGATACATCCCAGTCTATCTTACTAATAGGTGAAAAATAATATATGCTCAGAGAAGGTAGATGACTGTTCCTTGAATGACTTAGTCGATGCTGTTCAGGCTGCATGACCTATGGATCAATTCTTGCTTTTGTGACTTTCTTTATATGATATGGTACTTTTATATAAATGTATCCAACTGTAATGAATATTCCTAGGAAATAAATGTTGCTTCCCTTGTAATTCAGTTTAAGATTCATGGAAATGTAGAGTGATGAGGCCAAGCTTTGGGTAAGATGATTTGACAGATTCAGAACCATGGAGATTATATATCGTCCAGCACCAGAAACAGAGTCAGAACCCTGCAGATGCATATCTGTGATAGTCGCTGCTGGAGGACACAAGCATCTAAGGGATGACTCTTGATGGTCACTATTGTGGTCTGAAAGCTGCACACAATGCCTGCATGTAGTACATGGCCAATCAATAATGATGAATGAATGAGTAAGTGCATATAGAACAGCCTAATCTTTCAAAAATACTAGAATAGCTTCCCAACCCTGACACAACATACTTCAACACAAAGACACACAGACTTATAGACAGACAGATGGCAGACAGTCTGGCATGACAAAGAGTTCTTGTTTAAAAAAAGAACTGGATATATGATATGAAATTGGTAATCAACCAAAGTCGATGACAACACTGTGATATTGAAATCCCAAAGTCACTTCTTCAAAAGTGCTTCTTAGTAGCATTGTACAGTGGAGAAAGCAACAGCCAAAGATGTTAGGAACAAGATTTTTAATTTAGTTATGCTGTAGATTATTACCTTGATAAAGTCCCAATATTTGCCCTTAATTCCCTTGCTACTAAAACAGAAAGGTTCCTATTTAAAAGTGGTTGATTGTAGTATTGCTTCTTGTTTGTCATCTAGAGAAGACATTTGTGCATGTTTTATAGATAAAGAGACTGAGTAGCAGGGCATGTACTCAATATGTATGGGTTCCTATAGAAAATGAATCTCTTAATTCCCCTCAACAACCCTTCACAGAACAACACTGTGCTTATTCCTTCCAACATACAGTAGAAAAAAATGTGGATTGCATGTGCATGATCTCTCTCTCTCATGCAAAACACACACACACACACACACACACACACACACACACACACACACACACCTTTTGTTAGCACTGGGGATCATCAACTCCAAGGACTTGCACATGATAAACAAGCATCTAAAATTGAGCTCATATCACCTACTATAAGCTGTTTTTGATTTAGTGTTTTTGCGGTATAGTTTAAAAGTAGCAAAAAAGGAAAGACAAAACTAGTTCTGAGACTTATTAGATTCCAGTCAGTGGGCATGCACAGAATGCACAAAACACTAAAGCAGTCATGATTCCAAGTTGCAGAAGATCCACAAAACAGAAATTGTTCTCATACATTTTTCTGTTAACTCTCAAAGCAATTTCTCAGAGATACCAAGTTGTTATCTTATGAAATTGTTGTTCAGGAAGGTTAAAAATCTTTCCTAACTACATAACTGCCTCATATATGTAGAGGGTCTAGGTCAGTCCCATGTAGGTCCCATTGTTGTTGGTTCAGACTCTGTGAGATCTCATGAGCATTTGTTGGAATCCTAACAATGAGATCAGGGGCTGGCTGTTCAGAATCTGTTCCTCATACTGGATTGCCTTGCCCATCCTTAACATAAAGGGGGGTGGGTACTTAGACTTACTACACCTTGATATCCTATGCTTTGGTGGTATCCATGTGATGCCTGGTCCTTTCTAAACAGAAGTAGAGTAGGAATGGATTGAGCTTGGGACGAGGGGATAAGGGAAGGAATAGAAGGAGAGGAGGGAGGGAAAACATTCAGGATGCAAAATAAATAAATTAACTAAATCTAAAAATTTTTAAAAAAATATATGAAAACAAAATTTCTCTTAAGTTAGTACTGGTGAAAGAAACAAAAATTCTACCTAGAATTTAGAACCCAAGGTAAATAATACTAGACAGGACCTCATGTAAAAAGATTCAAAGTGTGTTGAAGAATGATGCCTCTTGTAGCATGACTTAGCATGCTATATAAAAGAATCAGCTCTTTCTACTTCAGCCTCAGGGTGACCTAGGCCATGAGTGTGGACTTGAGTACATTTAACAATAATCTACCTTCATGAGCATATAATCTGTTTCACACCAACAAGTGAGAACAGCCTCATATGACCACTTTTGAGCATCCATAATCCCCTAACTTATAATTAAATCCTTAGAAACAATAATGTACACATGGAAGAATTTTCATTCATTATAGAATCAGTCACACAGATTAATGGCATCGTTTATTACAATCCTTTTTTTGTTGTTCAGCATTCCAACACATTCTATACTCCAGATGACATGAATATATAGACAACAGATGAGTTAGTCTCTGAAAATGGAGCTAAAGAACTGTGGGTGAAACATTAATAAGAAGCCAGCATAGAAAGTGGTATAAGGTTATTCTAGAATGAAAGTTCCTTATGATTGTGGACTTTTTCTGAAGTTTTTACTGCTGGATCTCCAGGAGCAATAATGAACGAGTGAAAAAAAAAGAGTAAATGAATAAATGAAGAGGATGCAAGGAAAAAAAATGGTATAAGAGAAACATTCTTTCAAAGTTTTTTACTGGGTTCTGGTCTAGGCTAGAACATAATATTTTATTCATTAGTTGAGGTTGCTTTAAAATTTCAGATGAAATATTATTTTAAACTATTGTGAGGTGTGAAAATGATTTTCTCTTTTGTAAATGACATCTATCAGGTTATGCCTCAGTTTACTTTATGTCTGGATTTTGGTAGTAGCACAGGGGAGTAATTACAATAACAATGGAACTAAAATATACTGAAAAACGACAACAACAACAAAAAAGCCAGGGTAAGTGCCTGTAGAAAGTAATCCTTGAAAACTGACATTTTTAAAGGATTGATGAAAGTCCATGTAGTGTGTGTGAAAGTTTCTGTCACATTGAGATACTTTGTTTTAGTAGAAACAAAACAATGCACTTGGATTATATTAATTTTGTTTCTCTTAAAATAAGGAGTTGTTTTTATTATCTTAGAGAGATAAAATAAAACATGCAAAGGATACATCATTATAAAGCACATTATTACATCTATTCAGAAAGTATAAAAAGAACCTCTAAATTGTTACACATTATAAAATTTTTAGTACATGAGGCAGGTGACCAAATTTTGAAAATTTTACATTGAGCCTATGGTTTAACTCTCTATTCATGCACTGATCTTTTAGTTCTATCAGCAATATTAAATTATTTAAAAGCATTTTGATAATCCATAATCAGTTATTTTTCATAATCTAAAGAAATCAGAGGTAGATGTAATTAATGACAGGAGAAAGAGTGATGGGATTTTATTCCCACTCACGCCACCTTGATATCAATAGCAGAAAAGTTAAACCAAAGTAGTCATTACCACAATCAGACAGATAATAATAGGTTCTACTATTACTTATAAAACTAACTCTAATTAAAACACAATGACATGAAATGATGGCAATTTAGAAATGTTGGGGACTTGTATCTATACATAATAAAGTTATTGAAATACTCCAAAGTAAGTATTTACCATGAGAGTGCAGCTTGGGCATGAGTGTGGGTGGCTTTACATCATTCTGCATAATGTCATTTCTTCCTTGCCTAGATAGAAATGAGAGCTAACGTTTTTTCACAGAAAAGTTGGGGAAGTTGCATGTTTGGAAAGCACTTTTAATGGATTGCTTGCTCTGTTTACTCTTGGTTCAAGGCAAAAGCATCTTGACATTTACACTGCTATTTTCCTGCTTTCAAGGATGCACATGAAAATCATCGTGTCTTAAGCTTAGCTTAAAATGGTCTTCTGAACTTACACAAATCCATTCTGGCTAGTTCCAAAAGAAATCCTTTCTTATGAACTTATGGCAACATAGCAAGAACACAAAGCTCTTAATATACACATGTACACAAGCACAAACTTACTTTCCCTTAATTAAAAATTGGCCTGCATGGGTCCCAAGGATTGAACTCAGATCATTAGGCTTGGCAGCAAATGCCTTTAATTACCTTGCCAAAGCAATATTTTTTTAAAGATGACTTTTTTTCTTATAATTCACTGCATCTAGTAGAATTAGTAGGTGTTTAATTAATAACCATTTCTACCTAGAAGGTAACATTAGATAACAGGTTATAATTGTGTCCCTGTCAATTTTCCATCAAATAAGAACAATGGTGAACTTCTAGTTCTCCTTCACAGTAAGTTTGTTATGCTTTGACGAAATTTCTCTTTGAACACAGCAGAGCAGTCATTGTGTGTGTGTGTGTGTGTGTGTGTGTGTGTGTGTGTGTGTGTGTGTGTGTGTGCATGTCTGTGTACTCACACACATATCAGAACAGAAACACTTGAGTCCAGTTCCCTTTATCACTGTGATACTTTGAACAAAAGCAACTAGGGTATAATCCACTATAACTGAGGGAAGTCAGAGAAGAGAACTTGAGGATTGCTTGCTATTTCTTGAAGTATTTACTTTGGACGGGAAACTCATAGCCCAGGAAAAACAGCAGAAATTGGAGGATGCTGTTTATCAGCTAGTCTGCTCTGGCTCATGCTTGGCTATCTTTCTTATACAGCCCCAGAGCAGCAGACTTGGTACCATCCATCATAGGATGGGTCCTCCTACATCAATTACTAAGCAAGAATCACAAAAACCCCATACACCAACCTTATCTAGGCATTCCTCAATCTAGGCTTTCCTCTCAGATAACTATATGATATATAAAGTTGAAATTAAACTTAACTGGGACACTTTCCTGTTGTGGCAGGTTTTTTGAGACATGGTTTCTTTGTGGTTTTGGAAGATGTCCTTGGAACTAGCTCTTGTCCCAGATGGCCTTGAACTCACAGATCTGCCTGCCTCAGCCTCCCAAGTGCATTTTGGAAATTTTACAGAATTATAAAGTCAATATATTTATCATACTCTGACCTCATTTCAGAGAACTTTTTTCTATTTTTAATATCTCTTATAGAGTTGCTAGTTAGAGAAGCAAAAGTGATGTTCAGAAATGCTTAGCTTTCTCTAAGACATGCAAGCAGAAAAAGACAAACCTCTTTATGACAGGGCCTCCTACTTCTGCCAATCCCAGCTCATCTCCTTCCACATGAATGTTTTATATGTTCTACCTGAACAAGTTAGTAATGAACAGCACAATGCAATATTAAATGCAAATTGTATGACAACATAGCCAAGATAATTGAATTGAGAAATTTATATTTTAAACAAACAGTTCTAAAACTGATAATTTGTGCAGATATAAAGGGATTAAATATATGATGGCAAACCTTTTACATTTCAAAAAGATGAATAAAAAGTGGTTAGCATACTTAAGTCTAAAATACAAAATTGTAAAATTCATAGGATGCTTCATAAAAGAAAAAGGAATCTAGGTAACATTGACTTTCATACCCAAATTTTGGAGACTACATAGTAGTAGAACAATACATGAAGGATAAATTTATAAGCCACAATTCATTAATATTAAAAACCCATGCTTACCAAAAGACTTTGTTATGAAAAGGAGACAAAACACAAACTATGAGGAAATTTTCCCCAAACAGTTATCTGACAAAAGACTGGTATGTTAATTTAAATGTAATTTTATCCCCATAAGCTCAAGGGGAATGATAATATTGGTACCTATGGATTTGTTGGGTTATATATGGTGTCGATGAAGAAAGTATATCACTATGAAGGCAAGCTTTGAGGTCTCATGGGTACTCAGGCGTAACCAATATTTCAAATCACTTCCTGTTGCCTGTGGGATCAAGATGTAGCCCCTTTCTATTCTCAGCTCCTTCTCCAGCACCGTGTCTACCAACACATCACCATATTCCATGTTGTCGTTTGTAAAAGCTACCTTGGTCATGGTGTCTCTTCGCAGCAATGGAAACCCTACCAGATGTTGGTACTAGTAACTGAGATATTGCTATCATAGGCCTGTCATGCTTTTGATTGAAGGAATATGAACCTACTATGGATTATAAGGTAAAGCATTTGTACATTTTATGTGCTACTTATTAGGCCATCCTAGAAGACATTGGTGCTGAGTGGGATTTTAACTGTGGGTTCCTCAATCAAAAGATTTCAGAGGAGAAGAACGTTAGTATGTGGCCCAAACACTAGTCTTATGATATTTTGGTGAAGAATGTGGCTAATTTTTGCTCTTGTTTGAAAAATCTACCTGAGGCTAAAGTGAAGAGCTTTGGATTAATTCTAGGCAGAGGAAATCTCAAAACAGGTTAGTATAGACTCTGTTGTGTGGTTGTTGATGTTAACTCTAAAGAAGATTTATAACGAAAAAGAGGAAGGTGAACAAAGAAAAATATAAAATGTATAATTTGAGGAGAAAAGGAGAAACAGAGAGTAAAATGGAACTAATTTCTGTGTGCAAGGAGATAAACAGATTGAGAAATGAAATAAAGGAAGCAGTGACCTCAGACAACATCCCATCCAGCTAAGATCCAACTTGTGAAAAGAAATGTAAAGCTTAAAGCCAGAATTCATGGTGCATGTATTTATTCCTAGTACTCAGAACTCTAAGGTCAATTTGGATCTACAGAGCATGCTCCAGGACAGGCAAGCTTAGGCATTAAAGGAAACCATGGAAATCAGAAAACTGGTGAAGGTGTAATTGAATAAGGGGGAAATGTTCCAGACCTAGTAAGCCCCAGAACTTGGCAGCTTTGGCCAAATGTTTTTGGGCTTTAGCATCAAGGGACAGCTAAGGAAAGTCACTGAGGCCAATCATGTATCAAAGGTGCCTCTGAATGAAAGCCTAGAGATGTCATTGTGTGAAGCTGTTAAGGTAAAGCTTGGATTGCCTGGGAGATCCCAAGATATTGGAAATGCCAGAGCCATGCAATACCTACCAAGGAGAGCTGCTAAGAGGGAGTAGGACCAGCCCAAGGTAAAGAAGTGTGTTGCAGTCAACAAAGCTCAAAGCAGTTGGAGATCTGAATAGCACTTTCATGTAAGACATGGAGATGCAGAGTTTACAGTTTGCCCAGCTGGGTTTGTGTTTTCTTTGGCCTAGTATTTCCTCACTATGCTCCCTTCCCTACATTTTGGAATGGTAATGCATATCCTGTAATGTTGTATTTTGGAAAGGTGATCTGCTTTTATTTTTATTTTATAGAGCATTGCACTGCTAAGTTTTAGGAATTTTTTTATATTTTTGATACCAGTAGTCTAGTGTTTCTATTACTGTGAAGAGACAATTTGATCATGGCAAGTCTTATAAAGGAAAAACATTTAATTGGGTGGCTCACAGTTTCAGTGGTTTAGTCCATTATCATCATGGTGCACATGGTGGTATGCAGGCAGACCTGGTGCTGGAGAAGTAGCTGATAGGTAGAAGGCACTACATCTTGATCCCACAGACAACAGGAGAGACTATGCACAGTTACTTGAACATATGGGAAACTTCACAGCCCACCGTCACAATGTCATACTTCTTTCAATAAGGCCATACTTATTCTACAAAAACACACCTCCCAATAGTACCATTTCTTATGAGCTTCTTATGAGCTTATGGAGCCAATTACATTCAAACTACCACAAACTTCCTGGCTCCCATAAGCTTATGATAATAACACAATGCAAAATGCATTTAGTGCAACTTCAAATAACCCATGACCTACCACAGTCTCAACAATGTTTTAAAGTCCAGCATTCAACGTTTCTCCTGAGATTCATACAGTCTCTAACCAGTTGTGAAACAACTTAGTTTTGAAATTAGGTGAAAGAGCTAACCAGACATCTCATTTTAGAGAACACAGGTGAGAAGTTACCATGGCAAAGGACTGTCACCAACACATGCCATCACGAAATTGCAAATTCAAATACTAGAACCAATGTGCACCCTTCAGTATAGCTTATTCCCAGGCCACCAACAGCAAATATAGGTGAGGTGAGAGATAACAGAAGTACCATGTTATTTACTGGTGAAAATGCAAGACAACAGACACTTTGGAGGATAGTTTCTTTCAAAGTTATAAATAGACTTTACTATGTGACCAGCATTTAAACTAAGGACAAGCACGGTAAGCATACATTTAATTAACAACTATAGTCAAAATTTGGTAAATGTTAAAACATTGAACCATAGCCATTGATTTCTAAATTATATTATATGAACTAGAATACTGTAATAACATTTGGACTTATATTACTTAAATACAGATAGGCTATGATAATTATTCTGAGTAGAAAATCAGTTTTATTGGTGTTAGTAGAAGACAAATGTTTGCTTTTCTTCTCAAAATACAGGACGAAATAAATTGTGTCTATAATATTGTTGAAAGAATAAGAAGAATCATATCATATATGCAAGCCAGCTAGCTACACATGGCAAGAATATTAAGAAGGGAATGCATTCTTCATATAGAAATAGGCCTAATTAAATAGGTCACCAAACATGATTACGTGATAAAGACATATGAAATAATTCTGTCACTAATATGGTAGGATTTTCTTTAGGTAATTACTTGTGTGTAATATCTTTGTATTTTACCAAATCATCATGTTCTTTCTTCAGGGAAAGTTGTTTTTACTTGAGGTGTCTGCTAAGTATCAGGGACTTAGAAAATACAAGGAGCATATATAATACCATTAAGTATTATGGAAAAAATATAAATAGTATACATTTTTTCTAATGTCTCATGATCCAGAGTTATAGTGTCAGGAGAAATTATATGAAAATTTAATCCACATGTGAATTTCATTTTCAAATTCACAAAGCTAACTTTGTTTCCATCTGCTATCTCATTTAATAGATGCAGAAATTAAGATGTTAGTCAGTGAACATATTTTCAGGTTATGAAATTTGCTACCAAACACCATTCAAATTTCATGCTCACTTAATAGTCATAATCCATGTTTTACCATGCACAGTGATGGAAGTCTACTGCTATAAAAGCTGTCATAATCTTTGGGGAGCTGTAATTTTTGAAACTCTTTCTCATATGTAATTAAGATTTCTATACATTTGTATCGATTATTTTTTGATATTATTTTATTTATCATTAATTTTTACAAACTTCTATTTTAATATTTTTCTTATTTCACATATATATCCCAGTGCCCTCTCCCTCCCATCCTTCCATTCCTTCCCCCAGGTTACCCCCACCACCACCATTCCCATTCCACATCCTCTCCCCAGAGAGGGTGAGGCCTTCCAGGAGGGCTCACCAAAATTCATCAAGGCATTTGGGGTAGGGTCTAGGCCCTCCCTTGTGTCTCTAGGGTAAGGGAGTATCTCTCCATGGGAAATGTTTTCACAAAGTCCTTTCATGCACCTTTTGTGGAACATCCTGGTTCCACTGTCAGAGGTCCCATAGACTACCCAGGCCTTCTAACTGAGACCAACGTTCAGGGGGTCTGAGTTGGTCCTATGCTGGTTTCCCAGCTATCAGTCCAGAGGTCCATGAGCTCCCCCTTGTTTAGATCAGCTTTCTCTGGGGGTTCTGTAGCCTGGTCTTGACCCCTTTGCTCATTACTCCTCCCTGTCTTCAATTGGATTCCTGGATTTTGGCTCAGTGTTTAGCTGTGGGTGTCTGCTTCTGTTTCCATCAGCTACTGGATGAAGGCTCATATTTATCTCTTTATGCCTGGGTTACCTCACTCAAGATGGTTTCTTCTAAATTCCATCCATTTCGTTTGCCTGTGAATTTTTTTTCCTTTTCTTTTCTTTATTTTCTTTCTTTTTTGACATTTTAAATTTTTTCTTATTTTACATATCAATCCCAGGTCCTTCTCCCTCTCACCCTCCTATTACCTCCTCCAGATACCCACCCCATTCCATGCTCCATCCACTCCCCAGGGAGGGTGAGGCCTTCCAGGAGGGATATGTTTGTATCACTTATTGATGCCTTGCTTTAACTGCTGGTTAAATATGGTATCATTAGCAATTCTAATCATGAAATGAGACAGTAGACAAAGGGAAGCCATGGAGAAATGAGGCAGGAGGTCAGATCAGCTCAGAACTTTTCATAAGGAGTCATTAATTAAACATTTAAGTATTACTTACAAATGCATATATAAGATATATGTACATATGAATGTATATATTAAATTATCATGTCTACATACATTATATAATACATGTATAATACATATAATATATTGCACAGAAAGTATATATTTTATCCTCAATTGAATGAATAAATTATGTAAAATATTTAAGATATTCAAAATTATTTGACTGCCATCTTCCATTTATTTACTTTCTACTTTGATTACATCCTAAACAAAAGCATAGTCCTCTTGTTTTAGAAGTATGAGCCCAAGTCATACTTCTACGTCTACAAAACCATTGTCTACATGTTCTCAGGAGCACTCCTATGACTCTCCAACTAAACTGTCCCTGCTCTCTCTGTTGTTTCAAGATCCACTGAAGTTGCATGAAGCTAGAATATTAAATGTATTCAATACTGTCATAAATTATAGGCACTAGAATAGAGTCCAGTGCTCTAGACATATTTTTATTAGAAAAACCTGCTTGGTCTATTTCCTGACACTCAATAAAGCATATTTCTCACTATGGAAGCTTTGACTGCACACTTTTCCATTAATGATATATTGATATCAATGTAAGATATTTTGTCCTATGTTCTACATTTCATATTAATTCATTGGAACTTTGCTTTGGATAATGATTCTCATCTTCATATTCTATCTATAACTATTTTATTGTTTTGTTTTTAAAATAGATTATATATGTTCATAATTTATTTTGATCAAACCTATCACCTATTCTTTTCTCGCCAATGTTTCTTCCATCTGCTCCCTACTTTTTATTTAAGTAACGTTTGTTTCACTCTCACTTCTGTGCACTCTTCTTAAATATCTTAAAGTATAGTTTCTTTTAAATATCTCTTTAACATACTAAGGAAGCGAAGTTAAGGTTTAGAGGAAAAGACAGAAATGTGGAGGTTTATTTCATACCTATAAAAACCAGGTGGTGCCTGCTCCACCAGGAAGTTCTTCTCCAGGTCTTGAAGGATGTCATTCAGCATTCGGACATGACTGGCAACTCTCTCCTTTGGGTCATTAGCAGGCCGCATCTCATCTGACTGGAAGAGTTCAGCACTCTCCCTCAGACGTGATGCCATGGCAAGCAGGTAAGGGACACTGGGCTCACCACCTGGTGAAGATAAATGAGCCTGTTTTAAGAGAGATTTTCATCAATGAGCCAAGCATATGTGTTTTCATCTTAACTCTAATTTATAAACCAGATTGTTCCCTGATGAGAGAGTGGCCTGTCATTAATAGTTCTTTCTGTTGTCTCCACAAAGGTTTATATGGTTCAATTAAACTCAGATAACATTTTTTTCTACCAAACACACTGTAAAACATATATATATATATATATGTTTTATAAACATATAAATACATATATATATATATATACATATATATTCTATTACCTTAGTGATTGGCTACTTACTAATGATAGAAGGTATGTTTTGTTGGGTTATATTGCCAACACTATATTCATAAGCAATTATATTACTTAATTATTACCAAATGTTATTAATTAAATCATTTAAAATTTACCAAATGTTATCCCTTGTACACTAATGGGCTTTGGGAGCCCCTTGCTTATGGAGAGATACTCTCTCATCCTAGATACATAGGGAAGGACCTAGATCCTGCCCCAAATGATGTGACAGACTTTGATAATCCCTAATGGGAGGACTTACCCTCTCTGATGAGTGGATGGGGCTGGGGAGGGGAGTTGGTAGGGGGAATGGGAGGACGGGAGGGAGAGGAAACTAGGATTAGTATATAAAATCAGATTGTTTTTATTTTAAATAAAAATTAATTGTAAAAATATTACCAAGCTTCATTTTACAGAAAACGAGACTAAGTAAGGCTCACAAATTAAGGTCACATATCATTAAGTAAATTTCAGAGTTGAATTGGAACCTTGATCTTGCTGGTTCAACAGTCCAGGTTTTACCACAGTATACCTGCATTCAAAGAAAAAATACAAAGTATACAGTCATGGTGGTGCATGCCTGCCTTGCCAGCATTTGAGAGGTGGAAGCAAAAGGATCTTGAACTCAAGGTCATTCTTGGTTACAAAGAGATTATGAGTCAATCAAGGTCACATCAAACACCATCAAAGAGATAAATAAAAAGGAAGGAAAGAATATCTTTTCTTATGATGGGATGGCATTTGTATGCATTGATCTCTATTTTCTTTAGTAGAAGTTTTTAATAACATTTATTACTTTACAGTATACTAGAAATCATCACATGTGTCTCTACATTAGCTTTGTTTCTCAGAAAACAGTGTTTTTGCTTATTTCTCACTTGTTAGGCAATAAACGCTTTTCATGTCTTTTTCTCTCACATAGAAAGGGATGAGAAAAGAAAGGAAATGGGAGTGAATACAATCAAATTATAAGCATATATAAAAGGGCCATATAATACATTTTATTTTATTTAATAAGGGGGGAATGAAGGCAAAGAAAAAATTGTAGAAATAAATTCTCTTCTTCAACCTGTGAACCTTGGGTTTATAACACAAGTCATCAGGCTTGTAAATAAGTGCCTTAACTGCTGAGCCATCACATTGGTCTAAATTTTAAATAGATTAAAGCAGAGATAATTCATTATTACAGTGTATGAAAACATTTAAAGATGACTTAAAAGAAGTATCTGAACTAAGCATAAAATCTTGTAAGTATTATATATTTACAGATGTTGTTAAAGCTTGTAATGAAGAAATAAGAGAGCTGAAGATAATTTTTAGAACCTTGCTCACAAATAATGATATGGTTTATTCAACTGAAGGAGTCACCATGTTAGGACACTTCTGTATCTGTGTGCATTCTACGTTGATTAAGTCTTGTGTTTAATTTCACAGCTCACCATGAGTATATAATTCTATTCATTTTGAAAATCAAGTCCCTAATAATTTAGTGGAATTTTAGGATGGCATGCCTTTTTTACATTATAATGATTCACCAAAGCTAATGTATAAAAAACTAAGACTATCTTTGCAAAAAGAAGAAATAAGATTGATAAGGCACATTAGAATTCACTGAAATTGAGTGAGCAAAGAAAAGAACAAGTTTGACATCTTTGATATTCTTCCACTTAAGAAAAAAAAACTTTTTCTGATCTACCATCCACTACAGAATTGAAGGAATTACTACAGAATCAACTGAGACAAACTCTACTGTTCCCTCTTTATTTAGCTTTAAGTGAATTTATCTTTTATAGTACTGCAGATACAGTGAACTGACAGCTTCCAAAACTACTTAGTTTCAGAACCAAAAGAAAAAAAAAAAAACCAGGAGTGACAACATGCCTTATATACAGGAGGCATTACTTACAGAGTTGAAATTCAGGGATTGAGAAGCAGCTCCCTTGTAATGTCCACCCAATCTTTTCAATGTATATATTATGCTTCAAGGAACTTTAGCAGCCATCTCCCTGCCAATCTATTAGAGCTTGTTACTACCTTTTAATTAATCCCAGACAGAAATGTTCCAATTTCTCTTTCAGAAATTTTGTTGAGCCCAGATGAAGTAATCCTTCATGATTTTGAATCTGCATGAGGATGTTAGCTGTATCACAGAAAGACAGTTGTCTACTTAGTTGCAGTCATTTTCCTGGTACCTAAAATTGCACCAGATGTGTCATTTAATGAGGGAACTACCACGTTACCTAGTGTTATAGAATCCAAACATTGATAATATTTTATCTCTATCTGCTTTGTGTCTCTGTTTCTAAGTTGAAAAGAAACTTATAAAGGAAAATACAATGTTGTTTGTATCCTTGTAGCTGGGTGCTAGAATAATAGCTATTCTACCACAATCATTTAGTTTTAAAAAATTATTGAATGTTCAGTTATAAGGTAATGTCTTTGAAATATAATGATGCATTCATTACACAATGTTTACAAAATCATTCAGGGAGATGTTTGGTGTATTACAATCACCTATGATATTATATCATTTATTTACTATATATAAATGAATTATAATTGAAAATATAGATACTTAGAATGAGAAAAAATATTTTAAGGTAGTAATCAGTTAAGTTATACAAAGTTAAATCAAAATATTCCCTGAAGATCTTATATAAACACTTCAAATTTCAATCAAGAACTGTAATGTCACAGAATACAAGATTTCTGGAGGCTGTTAGCAGCTCACATGTAAAGATACTATCTATATTTCATGAAAAACTATGAACTGGGAACAAAAGACTTCTCAGAAAGAGGGTAAATATTATTTTAAAGCCATATACATGAGGTCTACATTTCAATGATTTGATATAAATAAAAAGATAACAACTGCATCTACAAAATGACTGCCAATGTAGTCTGGGATAAATTACTTAATGTCTGTCTACTACCCTTAAGAAAAATAGTCACTTAATTTTCAAAATGCACAGACCACTATAAGTCAATTGCTTTTATTAGAGTATATAAGCTAAATATGCTATCTCTAACTTATTTTTTAAAGGTAGAGAGAAAAACTATGTTATCACAGATCTCTGAGTTTAATCCCAAAGTTTTTATCTCAAATGCATTCCAGATTTTGTCCCCCTGTGTCACTGGTCTCCCTGTGTTCACTTTAAAAGAATCTCAGTTCATTCTGGAATGTCTGACTCTGAAGCTATGTGTCCTCACCAAGAGCTGACCTCACCAACCTCTGTGAAGAAAGAAAAGGACTGATGTAAGGTAAAGGAATTCAATGGTAACCCTTTAAAGATGACAGCCATATCTTTGTCTCTGGTGAAAAAACAACCTATAAGACATCTTAGAGCTCTGTAGCAAATACTGGTTTGTTTTAAAAGTTGAAAGTCATGCCTGATATAGTACATAATATTTAAGACTACATAATAAAATTATGTATTTCAGATGTTTTAAGTGCTTCTTCATTTTGAATGGAAGTGTCTTGCATTTTCTATACATATCAAAGTAAAATTCATAGATTTAGGAAGTTCTTATGAAGTAATTATTTACACATTCTTGTCACAGATAGGAAATTGGTAAAGACAAAGATTAATAATTATAATAATGTGTGACTTATTTAGATTAGACATAATATTCATGAAAATGCAGGATCAATGTCATGTGAAATCATTGTATATAAGGGCCACTGATGCATTACAGAAAAGTCTTGTATAGAAGCCAAGTTAAAAAACATTCAGAGACATATTTTGGGATTATCTAAAAATGTATTATGCCAAATGACTTTTAAAGTTTCTGGCACTTTCTATATATTACATCATTTCATGAAAGTTTACTATCTTAAGCAACAATATTGATGTGTTCTTACAGCTGTTCTGTACAAGACAAACTCTCCCCCACTAAGGTCTTCTCCAGCAAATCTAGACAAATATTAACCTATAACATTCTTCCCTAACTGGAGTGTGGCTCCAGAATCAGTGCTGTATTGTAGACTGAAAGGTGCACTGAGATCTGATAAATTTAAAGGCAAGCCTAACCTATGAGTGATTAAATGCACTGATCTATCCAAGGCATACAACCTCTTTTAAGATCATTTTCAGATTAAATCTAATCTTGGCACCTCAAGAACCCAACTCTTGACTCATGTCACACAGAGCAGGAGGCAAACAGAGTATACAGGAATCTTTGTATAGTGACCTCAGGACTTCCCAGATATTTAAGAGCTTATTCCTCATGAGTATTATTTATGTATGGTTTCTCACATACCTTCCTTAGTAGTTCAGAAGCTACAAGTACATGACACATTTCTATACACATGTGCCATCAAGATCCAACATCAACTACAGCACAGACAACAGACACTAAGTCTACACCTGTTCTGACATGACAACACCTAGGTCTATACAAGACACCCATCAGCCTAAACTATGTCATAGCTTGATGAAGGTTTAAACCACTGTGCATTTACATGCCTTGCAAACTCACAAGGTTAAAGACTGATTTTACTTTGGATTTTTGTAGTTTCTTGGGGTTTCATAGTCCAAAAAGTTTTAGATACTAGCTCATTTATATGATTTGATTCCATTTTGCAGCTGTAGTTTTAAACTTCCACTGCATTTCCTTTTAAGATATGGGGGAAGTGTACTGGTTGTACTCAAACACTACATTTTTACATAAAACAAGCACAACCTTTCTCATTTACTAAAATTTCTCAGGAGCCACTGCAGTATCCATAAGCTTATCACAGCTTTAAAGGCACTAACGTTGCATAACCACTGCTTAGACCTCTTTGATGTAAAACACAAAAATAGAATGACGTGCTTGGTGTAATACAGTGGTTAAAAGCATAATAGGAGATTATTTGAAAGAAAATATATGCTACTTAATGTCATCTTAAAAATATCTCATAGCTCCATTAAAGAGAAGAAAAGAAATTGCCAATATGATGTCAGCCAAGGGAACAACAGCTCTTTATTACGCTACATTTTCTATTCTTCACGCTGTCTTCTTCAGTAGGAACTACAATGTATCATCTCAGCAGGTTCCTTAAGCAGCACTCTGGTAAAGAAAGATGTGTGGGTGTTAAAGCAAGAATAATCCTCAGATAATCCAGACCGTATTTTACATTGCATCAAAATATATATTAATTGAAGATGACTAATATTGAAGGGCTTGGATAACTATGACTAAAGTGAATGCAAAAGAGATCCCCTTGGCAAAGATGACAAAAGGATATTTGGGGAAAGTTTAGACACTGGCCACATTTTAAAAAGTAGTTTGGTATTATATTCTTGAATGCAAAAGTTATCTTATAGTCCAGGTAGCCAGGGCATGCTTCCTTCAGGAGAACTTTAGCACTCCTGAATAAGTGTATATGGGGTGATCTCTCCCTCCCCCACTATATGGAATGAGCTCTGAGCCCACAAGTCAATAGAATGGTCTATATCCCCAAAGCTATATGAATGCACTTCCCCCAACACTGCATGTAGTGAGGATTTCCCTTGTGTATTGTTGTAAATTAAAAAGGTCCCCAACAGGCTCATGTATTTAAAAGCCTAGCCTCTATTTGGTGGTGCTATTTGTGGTGGTGAATCTCTGAGGAGATAGAGCCTTGCTGGAAGAGATACACCACTGGGAATGGGCATTGAGAGTTGAGTCTGCCCACTTCCAGTTCAATCTCTCTGCCTTGTGTCTATGGTTGAAGAGATGATTTCTCAGATCTGTCTTCTGGCTGCCTGTTGCCATGCCTCCTCACAATAGTGCAATTCTCTCTCCCTCTGTAACCTTAAGCCAAAATAACTCTTTCTTCTATAAGTTGCCTTGGTGATCATGTTTTACAGTAACAGAAAAGTAATCTCCTTATACTATGTGGAGTGAGCTCTGCCCCCATCCCTGACTGCCTGGTATAGAAAATGAACCTTGAACTCTTTATGTAATTCCCTGATGCTTCCACTATGCAGAGGAGTATAGATCTGCCTATTGACAGCTTTGGAAGAGAGAGCTACAGCTTTCTGTTCTTTTTAAAAAATATATTTATTTTTGTGAATTTGAATATTTTTCTTACATATACGTATGTGTACCACATAAGTCCCAGAAGCCACTGGAGCCCAGAAGAGGATATCAGATTCCCTAAAACTGGAGATACAAAGAGTTTTGAGCTATCATGTGGCATCTGGGAACTGAACCTGAGTTCTCTGCAATAGCTGCAGTACTCTTAAACACTGATATGCCCCTAGGGTTCCTAAAGCATTCTAAAATGAAGTATATTTTGTACTATACATTTGCATCATTATCCACTGCAGGCAGAAATATGAAGCTGTAAATTTAAAAGTATATGTGAGTTTAATTTTACACAGGCCAATTCAAAAACTGAAAAAAAAAGGTTTAAATAAAATTGCTTAACATGATGGCATGCACTTAAATTCATTTACAAGTAAAGGTAAGAATTATTTATGAGCTTGTTGCTGGAGTACAAAGCTGGGGCCTTGAACAGACAGGATAAGCAAACAAACAAAATGATAAAAACACTATTAAAACTTACCATTGATGCAAAATATATAAAGTTATAGATTGAGATTTTGTAACTTCATGGGTATGGGGCTTTTGATTAAAAAAATGCATCCTGTATTTTTTTGAAAGAAATGTAATAGATAGTTATCATAGTGGGAAAGTAAGAGTATAAGTGGTCAGCATTAGACTGCAGTCACTGACCCCTCATCTCTGAACTACAGTCAAAAGCAGACGAAGCACAAATCTGAGTGGGGCCTCGAGGAAGAAAGCATTATCACAAAAAAAGATGATTGACTAACAGTGAATTATGCAACAAGAGAGGAACAAAAGTAAACACATAATTCCAAGGAATATGACAAAATGCATGACCAGAGAATATCAAGTAAGTGGCATTATTTGAAAAATAAGCAGAGTTAGTGATTTCCAAGAAACACCATGGGGAAGAAAACTCTAGTTTGACAGGCCAATGCTAAAAGTTCTGTTCTTAAACCTGGACTCTCCCAAATATTTCATTAGTTTAGGTGTTGATTATTGATAAATGAACCATATTCTTTAACATAGTTAGATAGTCAAAATCAATATGTAGATAGAGTGAGGATCAAGGCTAAATAAATCTATTCTTAGAAATATTTTCAACCCTTTTGATTGATTGGAGGAACCCTCTGGGAAATACTTATCACATAAATAAGCTGTTTTCAGACATCCCTGTTATGAACATACTACGGGAGATCTAGCACCATCTAAAGGGTCCATGGAAAGAAAGTAAAATGTATGTTTGGAATCATTAGAACTTAGACTGTCAAGGACGTAAAGCTAGCTCACAGAACTAGGTGAGCAGGAAGATGGCTCCCCATGTATCAGCCAGTCCCGAGATGACACGGATAGTAATTAAAACCAAGATGGAGAATGATGGGCTTAGAACAAGAATCACGTAATTTGTTCAGCATATAACTTAATTTTTCCAATTAGGAAATTTATTTTATATTACTTAGGATGAAAATTAAACACATTATATGGTTTTCAATTGTGTGTGACATTTAAAACTTGAAGCTATAAATATAGCAGGACTCTAAATCCTGGTCTCTCTGTACCATCACCTTGAAAATTATGCCCTCCTCCCAAATTCAGCGAATGATACCAATGAACTATCAAAGCTAATAACAAAAAATGGTCCCATCAAATCAGCATTGTCACTTATTCAAGCAACAGGGGGAAAGCTGCCAAAACGTATTTAAATTTGTGAGACAATCAAAAGATGGCAACAAGCCACAGTGCTCAAAATTGTATTTCCTACTAAGTCTGGCTTGCACTAAATAAATGTGTACATAGCCAGATCAAATGGTAATTACTTTTGCTTATTTGGGCTCACACAATTTTTACAATAACTTTAAATAAACATCCAGGCTTCTGAGAAGAAAAAAATGAGCATCACAACTCCATAGTCATTAATTGTTGTAAAGTGCAGTTTTATAGCTTAAAATTTAGTGAAAATGAGAAACATTAACTGAGTGAGATTATTAGTTACCCATTCTCTAGTCTATTTGCTGGCTTCACACCTATAAACCTACTTTACTGTTCATTTGCTTGATGTCTACCACCAACTCTAACAATCTAGTGCCATTACTTTCTAGGAGAATCTTTAAGACCTATCATTCTTAATCAAAAGTACATCTGTGAAATCTGGTGAAAATATATGAGTCATGGAAGAGTTTGTCTTAGAGGCACAAGGAATTGAATTCAATCCCTAGCTCCCATGTGAAAAGCAAAATGTGTTGGCAAAGGCTTAGAATTTTGCTGTTGTGGAGTCAGAGGCAGTCAGATCCTGGGCTAACTGGTCATCCATCTTAGCCTAATAGCTTTGTCCTAGGATACAGAGAGACCCTGCCTTTATAGGCACATAGGCAGCACTTGAGGACAATGGAAGAGCAGCACATCTTGCCCTTTGGTCTCCAAACGTGTGCATATGTGTGTACACACAAATGCATTAAAGTACGCAAAAGCACATCTGAAGTATATCATTTACTTTATCAGTCACTATTTCCACTCCATTTCCCCATGGCATGGATAAATATATATTCATTTTCTATTTTGTCTTTGGCATTGACCAAATATTAAAAGCCAAGGTCAGTCACTTTCAAGAAAGACGCAGTAAATCAACTCAAACAAATTATTCACTAGCAAATGATCCTTCTTTCTGATGCTTGTGGGAACAGTGGAAAATGGTTGGCTGTGATCATAAACTGGTGTCATAAATAAATAAGATGGCCAATTGTCAAGGGATAAAAATTATAGTACTGAAAATGCAATTGGGTTTCATGGACCTTAGTCCTCACAGTGCTCGCACTGAAGAGAAACAGTATTTTATAGTTCAGCCTTGAAGGTCGCTTTTTCTTTTCCTTTACTATCATTTAAAACTTGAGACTAATCACTGATGCCTGTCATAACAAAATAAGAAATAAATCATCAATTTAAGCTTGTGTTAAACAATAAAAATATGTATTTTATTTAATAAACTACAGAAACTATTTAGTATAGAGAAGTGTTTAGCATTGTTGGTAAAATTGGTTACTTATTTAGGTGTTGACGTCATAGTCATATTTCTACATTAGCATACTGAAGTAATATGTATTGCAAATACAGCTATAGCCAATATGATAGTAATTGAAAGGTTCATTTAAGTTAGCAAGAAATTAATATTTTATCATTTTAAGTTAAGATGACTAAAATACCAAAAGGGAAAAACCAAAGCCTACATTGAAGGCTTTAAGCCACAGCTCTTTGAACAAATCATTAGACGCGAGACATTAAAGGAATTTTAAACTTATTTTTGTTACAGTTGATTTTATTCTCATTGGGATTTTAATATTGGCAACTCTAAAAGTGTATCACATAATTCTGAATCAAAGAAACATGGTGGTACCTAAGGAGTTTCACATGAGATGTAAAACAATAAAATTAGCTAAGAGTGAAGGCAAAGTTCTTCACCTGCAAGAGAGGCAGCCTAGCAAAACAGAAGTCCAGCATTCCTGGCTAACAAAACAGAAGTCATGCATTCCTGGATGATCTCACACAAAACTAGGATCCCACGGAAAATTCTGTATTTAAACAGCAGTATTTGATTTCAATTGGAAGTACTCACACAACAACTGGCATTTTGTCTCTCACTAGTGATTTTTCTTGCTATAATGGCATGTTCCTGAATACAGAGGGCTATTAACTGGGGCACATATAGAGTGTTTTTATTTTTACACATTTATTTATTTTGTGAATATAAATACACAGCCACTCATGTCCCTTGGATTGTGTGTGGAAGTCCCAAGACTTATTTGTGGGAGTAATTTCTCTTCTAGCATATAAGTATTGTGTTGGTTTAAACAATCCATAGGAGCCTCAGAGTACCCAGAATGGGTCAGTGTTGCATTTAGGAAAAGAAATTAATAAAGCATTTCTCCATGTCATTTAACCAAGAGAAAAAGCAGAGTTCAATTCTGTCTTTTTCTTCCTGTGTATTCTGTCATTCCTTTATGTCTTTTGTAGGAGAATGAATCTATGCCTGCCTGAATGCTATCTTGTGAATGTGTTTTTCCCTGGCTCTGTCTCTCACTAACAAAGAACTTTGCTCTCTCATTTATTGAACAGCACTGAAAGATTCAGCACGCGGAAGGCATTGTAAAGCAATCTTTAATGGAGTTTACAAGGTTGAGGTGACTGACTCCAATTGACTACATCCAACCCCAAAATTAAACAGTACTACAAACACTGTTTTTTAAATGATTTACATATGCTGTACCCAACATTTATGGGGACATTCATTTATTAAGGACATTTTTTTTCTTACCAATGGTTTTAAGCAAATAATTATACACATACTCATGCATTGCTTTCCAGGCCAGTTGCATGGAAGAGCATATAATTTATAATTTTAGCTATGCATTACCTTAGGTTGTAAAAGGTGATAACATAAGAAATCCAAAACAAGCAAGTTCAGTCATTTTCTTAAAGGTAGGTTAACAGCCTGAGTACACAGTAGGATAACAGTGTTATGCCTTAAGTGACCTCAAAATATATAACTAGCTTTGGTTGTGAGGTCCACCAAAAAAAAATGTTGTAATTTCTTTGGGAAGAGGGGATATTTTCCTGATAATGCATCCACAGTATCTGGGTGTGGATAGGACTCAGGCCCTCAGCATCTTTTTCTATTGAGCCATGCCATTGACCTTCAATGTGATTTATTTGCCATCTTGCTCTAAGGTAAGCCTGGCACTGCTCTGATTCCATTGCCTCTCTACCTGCTCAGATGTGGATTATATTGCCTCTCATGTCCTGTCTATGACTAGGCCCAGGGAAGTAAAATGAAAAATTTCTAATCACTTCCCAATCTTTGAACAATTAAATCTCCTTCTGAATTAATGCTTGTCTAACTTCTTAACAATTAAGGTCTCAATTAATGAAGTGCAAGAACAGGACAGTCTCTGTGATCCTCTTTATCCTTTGTCTTAAAGAGGAATACAAAGAATTGTCTGACCTACCTCTTAGAGCATGGATAAGACCTTTGCACTGCTATCTCCCCCATGCTGGGAGCTAGGGAACTCCTTATCTCTGGCTATAGGAATATAGAACAAACTGAAGCACCAGGATTGTTTAAGAGTATAAAGTTAGCATTAAGTCACACACTTCCAACATTCAAGCTTCCTCATGACTGTTTACTCTTTATTAAACTCCAGATTAAAAAGTAAGTATTATTCTCCACTTTCTTGAGTCTCAAATACATAAGATTCTTGTTTACACACTATGTGAAATAAATGTATTTGTGTCAGGTTTTGCTCTAAGTCTAACCATCATGCTAAGGAAAAGGAGGATTGATCATATCCACCTTTACATCTTCATCTGAAGATATAAAAATTGTATAATTATGCTTTATTATCTCCTTTACAATATATATTTATTAGATCACACATTCTTTCTGGGAGCTCAAAGATATCTAAGGAATTGTCACACTTTCATAGATCTCTCATCTTTGTCCCTACACAATTATAATAGTCTTTATAAATAAAGACACTGGAGAAGATTTTACATGACCACGTTTAGCATCTATCATGTTCTATATCTTTCTTAACACTTTAGGGATGCATTTTCTACTACCACTTTGGTCTGGATGCCTGTGCTCTCTTGCTGTTCATGTGCTGTGATCCTAATTCTAACGCAATTATTACCTGTCTGGTTCTTGGAAAAGGACTAGGTTATCAGTCCAGAATCCTCAAGTATGAGATAAACACCCTCATAAAAGTGGCCGATATACCTCTCATCACCCTTCTGTCTTGTGAGGTTCGAGAAAATCACAAGCATCTGGGCACCATGATGCTGAGACTGAATATGATGGGCCTGGAAATGGTCTTCTCAGTCCTAGGCACCATGAGCAATGAATCGTGGTTGTTGATTTAGTCTGAAGCTTTTGTTACTTGGGCCAATGGGCCAATGCCCATTTTCAACACAGCAAAGCCATCAAACTGAAGGTGTTTGTCCTTCAAGAAAATCACGCCAGTAATTAATTCTTTCTTTCCCTTTTGAACAAAGTTTGCCTCCCAAAAGACCATTAACATCAAAATAAAAAATATGCCAACCTTCCTGTCTAACACCACATGTCCTTGATGGTTCCTATCTGCCCACACTCCTTTAAATCACTCTAACTGTGCTTTCACACAAGTGATTGTTCTAAGCTGGGTTGTTTTTTTTTGGGGGGGGGTCACATTAACACCCAAATTGTTCCACCCAGTAGTGAATGTTTTCTTGAGGTTGAGCAGCATGGAACAAAACTTATATGTCTTCCTCTTCCTCCTCCTCTAGTCTTGTGACATAAGTGTGCCATATATATTCAGTGACTTTTTAACTTAGTTAATGAATGATTTTAGGAAACCCTGTGAAGTTCGGGTGGGGGTTCATTATAAATAATTTGTAATGCTACTTCTCTTGGGAGAAAGATGGGATTTATATTGAAATGAATCTTTGTCTACTCCCCAAAACTAGATTAATATTAATGACTCTAACTATGAATAATAGTTCTTTTTCAGCCCTAGTATACCCTATATTATAAAAATATTAGAAGCTGTTTTATAACAATAAACCACTGGGCCTAGTTGAAGGTATTTTAAAATAAACTCAATTGTTTAAAAACTAACCAAACAAAATATAAAGATGTTTTGTTAGCACTTATGTTTTTATTTCCTTAATTTCTTTAACCTTTTAAAATGTAACTCTACATTGTTTTCTTTTAGATATTTTTATCATAATTTTAACTCAGAAAGAAATTTGTTTGGAATTCTTTTATATACTGTTGGTATTTTCAAGTACACAACTTGAGATTCTCTCTCATGCATGATACTTTACAGATGGACAGGGATTTCATAATGTAAAAAGCCTCCTCTTTTTGTTCTCTGAAAGTTTAAAGTACTATCTTCCAGACCAACAAAATTTTATAAAGGATAAAGTTCAGATGCTAAGAAAAGGCAAAACAGCTTCAAGATAAAATGAAACGGATTTTTTAAAAGCTAAAATTCTTTAAAAAAGGTTATTATTCACAAAACTATTTATTTTCTGTACCTGCTCTATGCTTATTTTGTAAAATGCCATGTGCTTCACTACCCTGTTTCTGAGCTCCAAATATTCTAGAAATAGCAAATGTGAAGTAGAAACAGAGTGGCACGGGTAGCCATAGCAACCTGGGAGTGATGCAAGTCTGGTGGGAGCATGGAAGAAAAGAACTACACAGATAAACAAGATTTGGTAAAAAGAAACTGGGATCAAAATGTAAATTTATAAATTATATTATTTATAAATATTATATTATAAAAAAGAAGTTTACACAAAAAAGCTGACAAAGTCATTGTTTTCATGCAGTGTAACAGTGTAATAACATTCATAATAAATAAACAAACTTGGATAATTATCTTAGGAAGTTTTATTTCAACTTTAAAAATGTCTTTAATTCCAAGTTATGGGAAATCTTTGGCTTTGGAACTGCTTTGTCATTAGAGGACACTTTAAGTACTGCAGTTAAAACACTGGTTTTCTCTTCAGTGGAGCAGTTTCTTTCACTGACTTGTTAAAGATTTGCTAGCACAATATGCAATTCAGAAAGAGGATGACAACCTTAATCATAGTCTCTCCATTTGTATTTAGTGAGTATAACACAGGAAGAGGGTGACAATCTTAATCATCTTCTTAATCACAGTATCGCTCTTTGTATTTAGTTGACAAAGACAAGACGAACTCAGCTGGAAAGGTGGGAGTCTGAATTCTGCAGGATTCTTCGTGTGTGAAGGGCTGAGGTGGAAAACTATGGAACTGATCCTCTGGTTGCCTCACTACTGCCTTTGACATGAGCCAGAAATGTGGTTCACATCCCTTAGGCACCAGTCCCAAAGGAAAAACTTGGAATTCCATCTTGTGTGGAATGAATGTGTTGGGTACACTGCTGAAAAAAATTGGATCCCTGAACTGCTAGCTCACAATGAATCTGTAAATAGTAACAAAAGCTCTGAACCGCTATTCAAGTATCTTTGATGAAATAGTGCTCACACTCCTCCAGTCTGTGACACACTGCTTTCTGTCATATAGTCTGTCTCATTTCTGTCGGCAGAGTGGCTTACACATTTTTCAAATGTCCATATTTTCCCCTCAGAGGAAGAGAACCATAGCATTGATACTAATTTTCAGAAAGTAGATACTTTATCTAGTCTTTGTAGGAAGTATTTGAAGTCTTTTTTCACTTACTAAAATTAAAACAATTTAAAGGAAAATTACCTTTAAGACTGTTTTGAACTCCTAAGGCTATATCAAGGGCATTGAAGGGCAGAACAGGTTCACTGGCAATTTGTAAAATTACTTCTCCTGAGAGCTGAAATGAAAAAAAAAAATAATAATTTGTAGTGTTCAGTAATTAAGATTGCCTTTTATTTATTTATTAGATATTTCAAATATTATTATTGCCCAGAGCAATAATAAAAAGAAACACATTTAGTAGTTTCCTAAAAATCCCTTTCCTTTCAATTTTTTTTGAGTTTATAGCTCTGTAAAAAACAAAAACAAACAAAAAAAAGGCTAGATACCTTTTTTATCAAAGGACAGTAGGGAGACACAATGGCCCATTCTTTTTTTGAGCTAAAATGTAGAGAAGTTAGAGTTTAAAACAATTCTTTATGTGCAAAACAGGATCAAACATCAAACTTATAAAAAAGTAGCAAAATAGTCTGATTATTGAACTAAACAAAAAGACCTCCAGACACAGTTAACACTTACACCATTGTTGTATTTCATTTAATGAATAACCAAACTTGATATATTTCTTTTTCCCTTAAGTATGCCTCTCTTGATGCTTAACTTTATTCCTAGCCATGTTTCTGAAATTTATCAAAACCAGTATTCTCTCTTCTCTTGTCTACACACACACACACACACACACACACACACACACACACATATATATATATATATATATATATATATATATATATATACATATGTATATTTTTTCCAGAACACACCTTAATTTTAATTTAAAATTTTTTAAAAAAATCTCTACATGGCATCCCTCAAGGGCATGCTGGGGCTTGCTTATGTGCATACCCTTCACTCCACTTCAAAGCTGTATTTGAAAACTGACCCATGTGCCATACCTGAGTTAGTGTGTGCTGGTCACATTCTGCTAGTCATCTGCATACACAACCGTAACAGAACCTTAAAGCTGCCAGCAAATGACATGACTACATCTCTTTCTCCCTCTTAAATGATACTCAATGTTTTCCAGGGCTACACAAATGTCCCTGTGTCTCCTACAACCCTGTGTCCAAGCGCAGAGGGAAACATGACTCTGTTGGTATTATAAATGTTCTAGGCATTGTGGCTAGTGTATAAAAACTATAAATGGAAATCAGAGAATTAGCTTGAGTCGGGACAGAAACCATATTAGATATAGCATACCAGATAAACAGGATTTGAATATACATATACATATACATATACATACATACATACACATATATACACACATACATACACACATACATACACACATACCGCATCAAATCCTATAAGTTAAAAAATAGTATTTCCCCATTGTTCACACAATTCATTTTATGGTAAGAATGCAGTTCAATCTGTTCTGTTCAGGTTTGGAAAAAATATGTTTCTGAGAAGTAAAGAGGAGAGATTCTGTTACTTCATTGAGGTATTTTATTTCCAAATGTAGCAATGGATTTTCCCCAATGACCAAGATATCTTTGCGGATTTGATCGCCAGTGTATCTGTTGTAACTGCTGTGGGGAGCTGCCTCCTTGATCACACTGTGCTTTAGGAACAGAAAATTGCTTACAGCAGGTTAACAGGAGTCACCCTTGTACTCCACCTGCCCTGTCCAAATCGTGCACTGAACACCAATATTTGGAAATACATTATTTGTACAAGGAAAATTTAAGGGTTGTTAGGAAATAGGATGGTTCCTTTTTCCAATCTGCACTGGATAATAGGAGCTACAGAACAGACAGGCTTTGTTGATGCTTTTTGTATCTGGAAGCTACACTTTACAAAAGATTCAAATGAAAGGCGCTGGGGAGGGAAAAGGTGACTATGTTGCTAGAGAACATTGTTTTGTTCTCTTTTTAAAAGAGTTCATTTGGCAGTACCAACAGCTGGAAGGTATACCAGCCACCCTGCTACTCCTTTGGAAAAATACCTGGCAAGCAAGAGTGGGATTTGAAAGGACCTGGGCCCTGATAGATGCTAAACTAGTTTTTTTTTTTTTTTTTTTTTTTTTTTTTTTTTGTGGCTTGTTAGGCAAGAGGGAGAATTGTGTGCTCAGTGCCATGTAAGGAATGTGAGCTGTGCTGTCAGATAGCCTTCCTCAGACATAAGAGTACAGGTCTCCCTGATGCTTAAGTGAGGCTTGTGTTTTTATTCTACCTACTACACTTCATTATAAGGAAACCCGAATAAGCTTGCAGTAAGCAGAATTAAAAGTCATTTCTATGACTGAAAGGACCAACACTGAGAAAGCATTAAACAACAGTTGAAAAAGCTAAAATACTAATGATCAATATTTATGAAGAAACTTCTGGAAGCACATGCTGTGCAGAAATTCTTACACCACTTACTTCTCACCACAGCAGCTCAACACAGCAGCTGTGTTTTTGTGGAAGAATCTTACAAAAGACTTTTAATTGATTATTTGTAAAGAATTAGAAGAAGGCTCTAAATCTCTTTGCCTGCACTACTATTTGTAATATACACATATGCTTTCTGACATAAATACATCAGTTTCTTTTAATATTGGCAGGTACTTGCCACATCCTCAACTCCTAGACAGTGGTGACACCTAGAGCCCCAGGTGGTATTGTCTGACATATTGTTCATGTGGGTATTTGGGGAAGTAAATCTATAACTCATATGTAGGTGCAAAGGGGCTACTGGAAGGTAATTAGGGATAAGTTTGGTGCTGAGAGCGGCCCCTGCAAAGGAATAAATAACAGAAAGGATGGTTGAAGTTTGTTTGTTTTTGTGTCCTCTCATCATGAGCTCACTACCCATTCTATTATCAGGAAGAGTAGAGTTTCCCACCTGACACTGGTCCCTTGCTGTTGAACACTTCAGTCTTCAAAGCCATGAGCTAAATAAACTTCTATTGTTCACAAATTTTCCTCAGTGTGGTGATCTGTTAGCAATGTAAAGTACATTTAGATATTGCAGTGTGCAGGATTAGTAGAGGGTAATTGTGAGATTCTGCAGAATAACTAGGCACAGGGATGTGGCGAAATTCAGTGGCTAAGAGAGGCGTTGCTGTCATGGAGGGTGAAGCTCTTTTCTTAGCCCCCACAGGTGGTTCAAAATCACCTGAAACTCCAGCTCCAAAGGATTTAAGGCTATCTATGGCAATCTTGCTCACTGCACTGGTGTGCACATATCATCACCACACCCATGACAGCACTAAAAACTAATCACATAATCTAATCTGCCTTCATGACCCACAAAATGGCTCAGGAGTAAAAGTACTTGCTATGAAAATCTGATGATATGGCCTGAGTTCAATTCCTAGATATCATGATGGAAGCAAATAGATGAATACTAAGAGTTGTATTCTGACCACTACATACATATCATAGCACAATAGACCCACATATAGTGTAAACACAAACATACACACACACACACACACACTGATAAATAAGTCCATATATGGTCCCAGGACCATTCCTTCTTTAGGGCTCTCTTAACTCTGATTAGAAGATGAAGAATGAAATAAAATTAAAAAAAATTATGTATGAAGTAAAGAATATTTTAAATATGTAAAATGAGTCACTGAACAATATCTTTCATCCACTAAAAATAGTGATGTTGATAATTAATGTCCTGGAAATACTAACTTTAGACAACATTCAATATGCAAAGATAAAGCCACAAAAATGCGTCCTTCAAGTTGTAAGGAGAATAGAAGCAAATTGCATTTATTCCATATATAAGCTTGTCTGTCTTCACGCTGAAATAGTCTTTATATTTAAAAGTTCAAATGAGTATAGAATAACATGAGGGAGCAGGAAGATTGAGTCAGGGGAGGAATAGAGGAGATGAAGAAAAGAGATACCATAATAGAGGGAGCCATTATAGGTTTGAATAGAAATCTGACACTAGGGAAATGTCCAAAAATGCACAAGAATGATTACCAACTAACAATTTGAGCCTCAGAATGAGCGAAAAGTTTAATATTTAGGAATGTATTATAAAAATCAAATATTTCCTTCATTTCAAGACCACAAGTATGAGAAATCTACTATTTTATCTACATCCAGGCCTTTGCTTTTATCAGTGATTGTCTTCTGCCTTCTGCCACTAAAGTATAGTAGAAAAAAATATAATTGCAGACCATCAGCTTGGAAACAATCCAGTTTATTTTTTGGTATCTGTGTGATGTTTGAAAGTGTAAGAATTGAATTTGAATTTGCTAATTATGCTGTTTGGAGAAGAGCCTAGTGTGTTAATATTTCCTGGTGCACTAGAAAGAGGAACACCAAGACACAAGCTTTCTATTTTAACTGTCAAGCACTATATTTACTGGCCAATAAATATCTTTATTATGTTTCATTAATAACTAACTTCAACATATTAGCAATATTTAAAACTAACATTTTAGAGCTCTTCCATTAAGTCAGGTAATATTCTAAATTCTTTACATAAGTTAATTAATTTAAACCACACAATAGTATTATTATATTTTGCAGATGAGAAAACCAAAATATTACACAAGTAATTAACTGTCTCGAGGCCATTTATCTAGTACATGGTCATTTTGAGAAGTGGCTGAAAGCATTTTGGCTACAGATCCCAGACTCCAATTATAACACCAATTAGCAGATTATTCCTCATTTTTTTTATTATTAACAATTCAAGAATACAAGTGGCTACTGACACAGTATGCACTTAACCAAAAGATATGATTCTAAGGAATAACCATAACTACAACCACAACAAATGATTAAAATTAAGACCTGAGCAAGTCACTCTATCAGAGGCATAATTTTTATGCTTGTCAGTACTAATTTTAATGTGTATAGATTCTGGACTATTCAGGAATTTATGAAATAAAGTAATTTCCCTTGAGGCTGATAAATAAAGATTGATTTTTACTTCAATTTCATTGAAAGGTATAGTATTGATTATAAATCTATTAGATAATCAGATAACCTGGAAGAACAAGAAAGAAGAAGGAAGTCAGTACCTGGGGACCATGTCTATTTAGAGTCTTTAGAAGACTACAAGTTAGCATGCCAACTTTAGCATCTTTGAAAAAAGCTCAGAGAAATAATTTTAATAACCAATAGAGCTATTGTACAAATGGTTATCAGTTATCAGCTACCCCTCCTCTTCCATGCTACTGGAGGACATTGCTATTACTAAGCCAACATTCATTCAGCACCAGCTATATGTTAAGAATTATGCTGAATTCCTGGGGCTATTGAAATGACGCTCATGAAAGGAGATAGGTATTGGCCATAATTTTCAGCTAAAATCTTTCACAAGGCACTGTGTAAAGGTTTACAGGGGTACTTGGTCATCAGAAGAATTATGTGAAAGGTCTTCTGTGAGAAAGGTACAAAGGTACCACCGTAGGCTTGACCTCAAAAGGGAAAAAAAAGGGAGTAAACTAGTTGAAAAGCAATTCTCCCTACATCACATAAACTTTCTCATTATATTTAAATTTTTAAAACCAATTAGTGATTATTTAGCATACATGTCTTGAAAGTATGAAGGAAAAGTCATGGGTAGAATTAGCTAATCATCCTATCACTATCACTAAGAGAAATCAAGTTCTCTGTGTTGCACAAGTCACCAGAGCTGTGTATTGACAAACAATAAGGCATTGAGATATTGTCATTGTGTCTTTATTGCAACAAGAACTCCATCAATTATCCAAGTCAAAAGCTAAAGAGGGCTGACATGGCAGCATCTAACAATGTTAACTCAACATGTGTCAATTATACTAGATACAGGAATACAGACATGACAATGATTTCCAATGCTATAGCTTAACAATGCTACTATCAATACATGCAAAATAATGTTGTTTTTTAACAATGTAATAAAAGTTTCTTAGTCAAGAATACAGACAATATTGGTCTGTGGCACCCAACAAATGATGTTTTGACAATAATGACTTTAATCATGTCCAAAGACAAACCTTTACTGTATTAAATATTTTAAATGATGCCGATACAAAAACCTGGTAAAAGTAACTTTAGGAAGAAAGGAATTATTTTGTCTAATATATTGAAAGTATATAGTCCATAATGTTGGAGACTTATGGTTGCAGGTCCTGGAAAAGGCTACTAAATATTTGCACCCATACTTAAGAGGCATAGAGAGAGATGGATGCTGGTAATCATGGCATAGTCTTAATTTGATTCAGTCCAGGACTCCAGTCCAGTGCCATCCAGTAGGAAGGGTCTCTCACTTCCTCAAGATAATCCCTCTAGGCATTCTTAATACTAATTTAGAAATTCTCACTGTCATGGGCAGAGGTCTTTTTCTTTGATAATTCTATAGCTTGTAAAATTGACAGCTAATATTAACTATTGCATTGAGCTAATTGAATAATGCTACTTTTTTCATATTTGTTGCTCATGGCAATTATTTTCTTTTACATATTTTCAGTGAGAGCCACCAGAAACTAAGCCACTATTGTTTTAATGTAGATTGGATATCAGGTGAAATTTTGTTCTAGAAATAATATGTTATAATAATTAAATAATAACATCTTTTCTTCATAGTAGCAATAGAGGCATTAGAGAGGGAGGATAATATGTGAGTGGTAAAAAAAGAATATTGTTCCTTTGAACTAACTGCTTTTACCTATAGAGACTTCAGATTTAAATAATGGTCAAAATATATGTGACCTGGAAAGCATGCTATTACATTGCTAATGCAGTTTCTTTTTCTTTCTTACTTTGAATATAATACATGCCGTTGTAGACTGCTTCCTACAGAGTGAGACTTGGCATTTTAAAAATAGTGAAAGAAACACACAGGCTTCATATCTTTTGATGTGCGATTATCTTCATGACAAGTTTCCTCTAGCAAATTTCTGGGGAGCAGAAGCTATTGTTCAGTAGAATCTGAGGCATACACATGTAAATAAGGAACTGCAGACAGAGTGCACTGCCATGCTCAGGCATTCTGGAGCTATCTCTGTTATGTTTCATGTGTTACTTAGAAAGACAGGACTGAGCCAGCCCTGAGCTTCTTTGAAGATATCTTGATTGTCCACAGAGCAGTTACAGAATTGGAAATGAAAGTTCACCAATTAGCCCCTGTCACAGGAGCCAATTCATTTGAACAATTAATTTATTGTTGGGTAATCCTGTAATTCATTTCAATTCATTTCAACATTATCATTTATCTTAGAGATATATATGCAACACTAACCTTAGAAAACAATTCTAATAGTCCTAGTGTTCAAGAGTTCTGGTTAGTGCTAGAGAGCTATGAGTTGAATATATGCCACATAAATATGAGAACCTGAATTTGGATCTTCAGACCTAAATTAAACAGTTCAGTAATAGTTCACATCAGCAATCTTAGTGTTCTTACAGCAAAATTAGAATTAGACACATGGAAATACCTGGAAGTTCCTGCATTAGCCAGAAAGGATTTTGTAGCACACTGGCAAGTAACACTGAGATCTTGCCTTATAGATGGTGGAAAGCAAGGATGAACTCCCAGGTTGACCTTCAAACTCTACACATGCCTCTGCCATACCACACATACAGGGGCACATACATACAGATGTACACACACACACACACACACACACACACACACACACACAATGGATTAGATGGAAAACCATAAAGCAGTTACTGTTGTGAACCAGTTATAAAAGAAAAATGAAAGGACAAATGCCTTAGTCATGAGAGCAACCATTCCAGAACACTGGGTAGAGATTCTACTTCCATTGGGCTTTCGAAAAAGGGTAATATTTGGAGAGGCTAGAGCAAAAAGAACATTCTAATAAAAGGAAGGGACAAGTCCAAATGCTGATTCGTGCTCTGAAGAAGTCCACTTTGGTAATCAAAGGAGTCCTTTATAGAAAAAAAGGCATGTGGGCAGAAGACCAAAACTCTCTTTGGTAGTCACCTCAATGGAGAAGAAGAGCATTTCAGATACACTGCAGTGGCTTGACAAGTCAGTTAGATTTTGTAATGTGACACCATGGGATTCCTAACAAATTTACCTGGAAGGTAGCTCTCACCATTCTATGTAAGATGACAAAGAAAAGCTTCATTTGGAATGATGGAGCCGACTCTGCTCATGCTTTCACTTTCTGAAAATCGATACCACATACCTCCATGATACCACCATCAGCAACATTTACAATATGTAAATAAAACTTGTTAAAAATACAACAGCCATTGATGTTCAGTGTGTGGATTTAATGGGTGACTTCCTATGCCTGTGGTAAGACCTTACTATCTCAAGTGCTCACAATACCCTTAGAAGAATTTACCACATGGTTGGTTATCAATGAGGACTGAGATGATTGGGAGGCTTTGATGCTGATAGAAGTCATCTAAAGGTCTGATAAATATGACTACTTTCTAGAAATGGAGGAATGGTAGCCAAGTATGAGGGCTCATAAAAATCAAGATCCTTCTTAGCTTTTACTGGAGATAACCTGAACTCTAATTGGAAGTCTACTGTCTGTAAGAAAGTTCATCTGGGTTCAAATTAAACCTGTGTCTCAACTAAGGAGCAGATGGTCAATACCTGCCCACACATATTGAACAGACTTTCAGTTTCTCAGTATTCGGTGAGATCTTAGCAATTTTAGGTCTTTAGATGAATTAGTTGCACTCCCCTGTTCATCAATGGGTTATGATATTCCTCTTTCCACAATATTCAATGCAATCTATTTAAAAGATAACCTGGCACATCTCTGTTTCTGTTATGTGAAGGAGATGGAAGAAAGGGACAAGGGTTGTGACTCAAGCCTGGGATATAGGGCTAGAATGATAAGAAGTCAAGGTCCCTCTCACCTACAAAGCAAGTTTGATGGTAGCCTGGAATAGATGTGTTCCAGTTCAAAAAATAAAATTGGATATACTCCACCCCCAATCCAGCCTTGCCTGTGACGTCTGAAAGTAACAACAACCTTCCTTTGAGAGTCACTAAATCCCAGTCCAATGCCCACCACAGACCCTCTACCCTACCCACCTGTTGTAGAAACACAAGGATAACACCACTGCTCCTCTGGTATAACCACGACCCATTCTGCTTACTTCTCAATTGCTTTCCATGGTTGTTGGCCTCCTTCTAGTCCCTCTCCTTCTCTGGGGACTCTCTATTAAGACTAACTGTGTTCCTGACAGCTGCCTAACTTTGACACTATCATCATGGTAAGCCACATTGACACCAAAGAACAGACAACATTGCTAATGAAAACTTGTTGACCAAACTTTTGAAGGTACCAGACTTCAGCCAAACATTTCATTGGGATTACAAAGGTCTGATTGCATTTCATCTTGTACAAACATGTCAAATTATAAAATGCAGTGAAGATAACAATATAGTGAGGTCTATGAAAGGTTTAGTAAGTGACAGTAAAAAGTCTGGGCTCTGTATTGAATATTGTAATGCATGATTGAAGCCATTGGACATCTAGCATCAGAAGAACTTGCAGTAATTTTCAAAGACTTAAATCCCTAAGCATGACTGTCGCACACAGGAGAGAATCTAAAGTGATCTGTAAACAGCTATCATTTCATAACAAACATCTTGACTGGGGCTGGATTTAGTTAGTAGTACCCAGAAGCCCCTGACTTACACTCACCATAGATAATGAGCCAGCATGCCTATGGTTTCAGCACTTGGGAGACAGAAGCAAGAAGATAAATAATTTCAGGATCATTTATGTCTTCAGGGAGTTTAATGTCAATCTGGGCTTACGTGAGACACTGACTCAAGAAAATAAATAAATAAATAAATAAATAAATAAATAAATAAATAATAAAGCGACACCAATGCTGGATGGCAATGGGTAAGGGAGCAGACTTTTCGAGCCAGTGTCTGTATTTATGTGTTTCACATACACCACTGATCAACTTTTGGGAGTCAGTTCTCTCCTTCTACCATATTGGTCCAGAGATTCAGACTCTTGTTGTAATCTTGGAGGAAGCATTTCAAAAGAAAGAACCATCTGTCTGCTTAAAAGCTGTATTTCGAATATATATAATTTGAATATATCTATATTCAAAAGTCTGAAAATATGAATCTTATGTTATCTAGCTATACATTTAAAGTACAAACACAAATTAGTGCCATGCTCATTTATGTGGACATAAATAAAAAATACAAGTCAACCAATTTCATGATTAACAAAAGCTGATCAAATCAAGTAGCTAATTTGAAAATGACCAAAAATGTGACCAGTAACAGACACCTAGTTTCTTCATTTAAGGTACTATTTATAAGAAAACAGAAGCTAAAGTAGGTATTTTTAATGATGCTTTTTATTTTTTCATTCCTATGTCATAAGTTGCTAACTATGTCTCTTTTTTCAAGGGCAACAAAGAACCCAGTGTGCCTCTATTCAATTTATTCAGAAGCTTGGGGACACCTCTAAGTAATGCACTCTTTTGATCTAAGACACTTGCAAAGGTAGATTAAGAGGTATCTGGTATAAATAACTTCATCCTTATTTTATTTTTTTCCAGTTTTTTTTTTATTTCATTTTACATCCAACAGTTCATCCCTCTTACCCCTCTTCCAATTCCCTCTCACAACCCTAACCCACCCACAGTCCACTACTCCTCATGGGTAAGGGCTCTCATATTTTGGTGCAATAAGTTGGGGCAGGGCCTAGCCCTTCTCTTAATGCAAGGCATTAAGGCTGAGCACAGCATCCTACCATAGGGAATGGACTCCAGCAATCTAGTTCTTGTACCAGGTTTCTACCTTGGTCCTACTTCCAGGGGACCCTCTGATAGTTCAAGCTTCACAACTGTCTCATATATATGGACAGCCTAGTTCAGTTGATCCCTTTTATCCTTATTTTTAATGAAAGATCAATTTCTGTAAATACACATTATGGAATATATAATGTAAATACATGTTTATAAGTAACAAAACCACTTCCAGAGGATCAAATACTTTGTATACATTTATAGGGGCACAAATAGTGAGAGAAATCTTCCTGTTGTCTGATCTCATCATTTCAATTTTCAGATAAAGAAATGGGAGTTGCAACTTGAAATCACTTTCTGAGCATCACAGAGCTGTTCAGGGATAGGCCAGTAGTGGAATTAAAATTCTTAATACATTGCTTTTACACCTAACAAAATGCTACCAGGAGAATCTAAATTGGTCAACTGCATATGTTCTTGTCATGTTTGTGTATACATTCTAAAAATATGAATAATGCAAACTTTGGTGAATACAAATATGAGACTATGAGATTGTAATTTCAGGTGTGTGTGTGCTGGCCAAAGTACAACCCCAGGATTGGCTTAGAGCTCATTAATTATGCTAGACTGGGCTGATTCAGCAAGCCCTTTGGTTCCTTTAGTTTCTGTCTCCTCAACATCAGATAATAAGCACATGACATAAAATCTTGATTTTTACATTGGTTCTGAACCATCTAAATCATGTCCCTATTCTGCATTTAAAAAAATAATGCAACAAAAATAATCTCTAGGACTCACTACTGTTTTACTTATGTACAGTAGGAAGACAATCCTCCTAAGAACCCAACTGGCCTCATCTAGGTAGATTCTGCTACCCAGGAGACAAACTACCTTGCCTCCCACTGTTTGTCCTACACCAGGTTAGGCTTAATTCCACTCTGCTGACAGAAAGATAGTGTGTAAAGTTCCTCATTATAATTTGTGATCCTTGTTTTACATGAATGTTTGTTGGTCATATATCTAGAAATGATGTATCTTCCTGATTATTTATTTTATATTCCTTGATGATTTTGTCCTCTAATTGAACCACCCTCCAAGGCTGGACCTTATGAAACTTACTGCTTGTGATTTTGAACCTGCTATATTGGTTTCTACTGGTTAGTATTCTCACTTCAGTCTCTTTATTTTTAAATTTTAAATATTTTACAAAATGTAAAGTTACGAATGTATTTGTATTATCCTATTCCTTTGTCTTTTCTCCTGATTAATTTTCCCCTTTATATTGGAGATTTTTTTCTTTTGTCTTTTTTTCTTTCTCTTTATACTTAAGAATTACATTTTAAGGTGTTGATGAGGTGGCACAGAAACTAAGAGCAGTGACTGCTCTTACAGAGAACACAGATACAATTGCCAGCATTCTCATAGCAGCTTATGTGCTGTAACTTTATTTGAACATATTCAATGCCCTCTTTGACCTTCCTCTAGCACCAGGCACATGCACAGACACACAAGCAGGCAAATCACCCCTACACATAAAAAAGTGCATTTTATTTTATTGTTATTTTGATGAACATATTTGAGAACAGCACTGCTTGCTAATTGATTAATCAATGGGCACACCCATTTCCCAGCCATGCAAGACAACAGGGTTATCAGAATGTCTTAAAGTTTTCTTCCTTTCCCTTCATTTTCTAGGATCTTAAACCAATTTTGTTCTTCTTGTCAATTATCACGTAGACTTATGCATGAGCTAACAGTTTTTATTTGTCTGCACTGTGCTTTTTCCCTATGCCTTCTTTCAGGATTTGATTTCCTTCTTTGTGAATATGCTGAATATCTCTGTGCCAACTTGACACAAACTAGAGTTATCTGAAAAGAGGGAACATCAGTTGAGAAAATGTATCCAATAAGATCCAGCTGAAAGATGTTTTCATAATTAATGATTGATCGGGGGAGGGTTCAGCACACTTTGGGTGGTGTCATACCTGTACTGGTAGTCCTGGGTTTTGTAGGAAAGCAGACTGAACAAGCCATGGAGAAGAAGCCAGTAAACAGCACTCCTCCTTGGTCTCTGCACCAGTTCCTGACTCCAGGTTCTTGCCCTGTTTAAGTTCCTGCCCTGACTTCCTTCAATGACAGCTTGGAAGTGTAAGACAAATAAACAAACTGTGTCATCTCCAACTTGTTTTTGGTCATGGTGTTTCACTGAAGCAGTTGTAACTCTAGCAGTACAGTGAACCATATTTATTTCAGTTAAGCCTGTAAGTATGAACTTCTATTAGCCTTTCTCTAATAAAATTTTTTACTTAAGATATTCTATTTATGTGTATGTATGTTATGTAAGCGTGCATCACATACAGGCAGGTACTGGCAGGAACCAGAAGAGAGTAGTGGATGCCATGGAATTGGAGTTAGAGTCAGTTTTGAATTTCCAGATAAATGTGTAGTGAATCCACTCCATGCTCTCTCCAAGAGCAGCAGTGTTCTTAGCTGTTGAGTGAATACTCCAGCTCCTTTTTCTCACATTTACATACTCTGGATGAGCATACAATTCTAAGATGAGAGTTACACTTCTTTAGGACTTTGAATTTATTCGTATTTGGTTCTATTTAGTTACTGGTGAGAAAGCTTTGGATATGGCTTATTTAACATTTTGCAGTTGCTCCACTTCTAAGGACAGTTTCAATTTCAACAATACTTTATAGAGGTAGATTTAATTTTCAACAAATTCCACTTGTGGCTTGATAATAGAAGCAAAATTTGAGAAAGCTGCATAAAAATATCAGTACTTAAGAACACTCATTGATTGTACACAGGACCTGACTGATTTCTAGCACCCAATTCTTGCTGTTCACAACTTCCTGTTAACTCCAGTTTCAGGACACCCAATGCTATTTGCTGGTCTCTGCGGGCATTAATAAAACACACACACACACACACACACACACACACACACACACACACACACACACACACACGGGAATTGTAGAATATTATTTCAGCTAGACAAAGAAGATGTGTTACTTTTGTATATGCTACATTTGTAAGGATGTGTGTTTAATTATGTAAAAATATGTTGCATCTGTTCACCTTACCTGCCTGAGGCACCTGATTGGTCTAATAAATTTCTGAAAGGCAGTAGCTAGGCAGAAAAAGGAAACGTGGGGCTTGCAGGGAGAAAGAGATTAAGTAGGAGGAGAAATCTAGGCTTGAAAAGAAGAACAAGAGAAGGAGTAGAGAGGAGAGAACTAGAAAGATGCCTGGGGCTAGAAGCCAGGCAGTTGCTTTCAGACAGATAAAGAAAAGCATTGAAAGTAAGATATACAGAAAGCAAAAGAAGCCCCAAGGCAAAATGTTGATCAAGGGAAACAGGTTAATTTAAGTTAAAAGAGCTAGTCAGAAATGTTCCAAAGGTAGGCTAAGCATTCAAAACTAAAAAGTCTCTGTGTCGTGATTTGGGAGCTGGTTGGTTGCTTAAAAGAAAAAGCCTGGTATACACACACACACACACACACACACACACAATTATATTTTCTGATATTGCTAGGAAACGATCATCACCCTTTTCAGGTAATTTAGAATGAAATGGTTCAAGTAATACAATTCTCATTTACTAATCTCTTCAGTTTTATGAACTCACTCTAGAATTTTTTCTGAATTACTTCTTCAGATTTAATCTCAGCTCAGAAATGATCTACCAAGATATTAATATATATACATATATGAATATGGTTATTCATATACATTACATAATATAGTGTATGCATATACATTATACATAATATATTCTATTGTGTATAAAATATAATTTATGACACATTTACATATCATATATATTATATATAGACAACACATGTATATACTTTTTAATCACTCATTGAATTTTTGTTTTCACTGTTTATATTGTTTCCAGAGGTGCATCATTATTTTTAGAATAATGTTTTTTATAATTGTGATCTATTATTTTATTGTTGTGTTCAATATTTACTTTTTCCTGTAATAATTTCTAAAAATTTTTATAGCTTAATTTTGAGATGTTGGGTAGATACTAAAAGTTATACAAGCTTATCTGGGTGGATCTATTTTAACTCTTAGTCATAGGTAATTATGTATGTCCGTGGGTATCTGTAAATTCATGAATGTGGTTTTAAAAATTAAAAAGGACTGGAGAAGGGCCAGCAAGATAAATTCATAAGTAAAGGTGTTTACCACTAGTCCTAAAAACCTGAGTTTAATTTCCAGGGTCCAAATAATTGAAAAAGAGAAGAGACTCCTGCAAGTTTTCTTCTCACTTCTAATTTCATGCTAAAGACCTTTTCTAATATACAAAATATAAACAAAATTGAAAATTTAAAGAACTGAGAATGGTATGGTCTACATTGTGACTTCCTAAAATTCATATATTGAAACTTTACCCCACAAGGAAATAATTTTAAAGTATTAGGAACATTGACTAAAACACGTGGGATGCTAGGAATCAATCCCAGTGCTTTGCACATTATAGGCACGTCATCTATCAGTAAGCCCACACACAGCCATCACAGCACAATGTTTGAATCCTGAACCATCTCTCATCAGACATGAAATCTATTGGTAGCTAATCTTGGCTTCTTAGCTTTTTTTTTTTAATGTTACTGTATCACCCAGTTTATGACATTATAATAGGCTACACAGATGAAGACATGAATAAAGTTCAACATGGCACTACATATAAAGGAGGTGGAAGGCTTGAGGATGCTGATGGTTAGTAAATACAATGGTGAGTCAACATTTGAAACAGATAAAACATGAACTCTTCTGTCTCAAAAGGCACAAAGAACAAAAGAAAAATCACCTCAAAACATAATCCAACCCAAGCTTTGCTTTATGTTGTTAACACAGAGAACCTCTCATCAGGACTGTAAATACAGATCTGGTAGTCCCACATTTGGTATCAGGAAGCAAGCATGCCTTAGTTCTGCTTCCAGTGTTGATGTATTAGCTGCCTTGAACAATTCTATACATAATATCTAGAATGTTCTTCCTTTTTTTGAATTATAAATTAGGTCATGTCACAAGATTTTAAAGCCCTGCTTTACTGTAGCATTCAAATTACCACGCAACACTCTGAAAAACAATAGGAATCTCTTCTCTCAACCCACCAAGCCACTGTTCTTCCGTTACTTGTATTTCCCACCCTTTCTAAAACTTTTCATATTGCTGTGAATTTGCATGTGCTTTTATCAATCACAAGAATGCAGAGGTTTCATTTGTCTGCAGATTGGACACTAGGATCCTCTATGACCAAATGCCCTCTGAAAGGCCTCAACACATAATGCTATCACGTTGGTATATAGGATTCAGTCAATTATTCTGGAGGACACAAATATTCAGAGCATTTCAGTCTGCAATCAAGAATGTTGTTATAATGATGTATGAAGAGAAAGGGCTGCTCACAAATGCTGTCCTTCATAATTGTCCTAAGAAGTAGCATTAAAGGCACTCTGTAATATTTTGGTTATGAGCCTTGTCTTTAATGGTTGAGCAATCTAGGATGTACTATATTAGAGAATAATAATAAAAAATAAAACTATTCTCATTACCCTGACCTCTGTAAAAAGGTCCTTGAAAAGCAGAGGTTTCCTATAGCAGCAGTCTCCTCAGAAAGATGATATCAATGATATTTTCTTCCTTTTGTCTTGTGTGACCTATCACTTTTCTTCCATGTAGCTTTAAGATTGTTACTAAATGCCAGTACCAAGCAAGTTCTTAGATTCCCTACCCTCCCAATCCATGAGTCAAATGACTTTAATTGTTTAAAATTTGCCTATTTTAACAGCAGAACACTGATTAAACTATAGTGTAGAAACTTTTTGTTTCAGATTTGTCTAACCAGCAGTTTAAGGACACCTTATAGCTGAGGATGGCTATGAATGTGGCCAACACAAAACCATATTAAAATAAACTCACATTAAAATAATATGAGTGGGTGCTTCTTTTAGCCATTTTTCCTTTTGTTACTTATTGTGCATTTCTGAAGCATGAGCCTAGTAAATAATAGTTATTTCGCAGGATAAAAAGGTGGCTTTTTTATGGTTTCCTCAGAAGTTTACATAGTATTTGGCATAGTAACTTTCAATAAAATGTTATAGAACTAAGTTTTGCACAAGGTAGGCAAGCATCAATTAGCTATGTAAGGAAGCATAGTAGGGCTAAATGTGTCTAGTGATAGAACTGCCAGTAAACTAATTAGCATCATTGGCCTCTTTGTTCCTGGTTGCAAGGTCATTAAAATATTTCCTTTATTTTTGACACCTTACTTTTGTATGCCTCAAAATTCAGTTGACTCTGATTTTCTGAGAGCCCCAAAAGGGCTCTTTCCTAACTTTCCTGCATTAAAATTCTGATTTTTCTACCAGTAGGAAGATGCACATTCTATGGCTTAATCATTTATTGATCCCCTTGGGAGAGATTACAGTAAAGACAAGAGTATGCATTACATTCCAGGTGGATTAATAACACAAATATAACTGTCAATTTCAGTGAATTGACATGGAAGAAACAGTTTAAGTTAAACCTTTCAATGGTTTGTATACTTTCTAGTGTTTTGTTGGAGTTCTGAGGTCGATTTCAGTGCTTTAAGCATGCTAGGCATGCATCCTATTACTGAGTTATACAGCCACGCTTTTACATATTTATAATTTGATAATTTAATAATAGTAAATAACTACTGCTTTTATTTATATGCACCTTCTGATGTAGGCATAATGCATTTTTATATTTATTCTACAAAAGCCCATCATGTCTCTATAAATTCAGATCATGTATCTATAAAATATTTTATAGACTTTATCATCATGACAAATAGATTTTATCATAAGATTCTCTGGGTGGAAATAAATAGTGCAACTTTTAAAGGAGTAAACCTTTTGTGCATGCATATTTCTTTAGAATGAAAGGCATTTGGGTAATGTTTCTCACTATATATCATCACTGCCAGAAATAAATGTACACTGAAATAGGATTTGGGATAGATTTAAAAATAAAACTATCCTCTATTCTCAGAATGTGAAAGCTTTGTGTCCTTGACAGCAAGTAAGTATTTTAACGCATAATCCTTTATTTCTCCTTACAACTAATCACTCTACTTCTTTTCCTTGATAAAATATAAACAAGAGCAAAGCAAATCAAAGAGACCAGATAAATGACATACACTTATTTTTAAAAAGGAAATTTCAAAGTTAAATGGGCTTTGTATGACAGGAAATAGTTCATCTCTACATATGCTATACTGTGTGACTTTTAAAGATTCTCTCTAATTACAAGACTCAGTAGCATACATGGCTTTCCTTTGAATATAAATAGAAAATCTTTAAATCCTCCAACCACATTAAATCACACACTGATTAATGCATAATTTAATCACCTTTAAAATTCCCACATTGATTTTGAATTTGAACCATTACCATGCAAACTACCTTCAAAAATTTTAGAAGACAAAATAGATTCTTTGAATGATGACTCAAAGTGGGATTCTGATAAATATTTCTCTAATCACTCACCATTATTAAAATGCAGTTGATTTAATTGAACCTGTAGAAAAGATTGCATTTGCTAATCAAATCTCATCTGTAGATGCTTATTATTCAAAGAAAGCATATGTATTTTCATGCATGCCTAATTAAAATAACACATACATTCTTGAATGTCATTCTTGCTGTTGATTACTGCAAAATGATTATTATCTTTCTATCATGTCCCACACAGAGTGAACATTTTCCTTTTAGAGTTAAGCAAATACAAATTTGAAGACATAAATGCCTTTATCAATAGTCTACTAAATATTGTATTTGGCTATCAGACATAAACATTAAAATTCAACATTGGGGGAGAATTTGTAAAGAAATTAACAGAAATACTGAAGATAATTCTGATTTTTGCCATTTTAGAACATAGGAAGTAACTTAATATGAATCTTGTGTAATAAAACGCATATACCCAAGTCTTTTAAGCAAGTGCCACTAGAAAAGCATGTTTTTGAAAAGCATATCTGAGCCTAGTCCCTGCCCCCAAATAATATGACAGACTTTGAAGACTCCTCATGGAAGGACTCACCCTCGCTGGGGAGCAGAAAGGGGATATGCTGGGGTTTGATGAGGGTGATAGGGGAGGATGGGAGGGTGAGGGAACATTGATTGACATGGAAAACAACCTTTTTTTCAAATTTAAATAAAAAAGAAAAAAATAAATAAATAAAAGTGTATCTGAGACACACACACACACACACACACACACACACACACACACATATATATATATATATATATATATTTACTATATAATTTGAATTGGAACATTTACAGATGTACACATACAGGTGATCTATAGAAATATCTTAAATATATGCACATATTTTAAATATCCTGAAATTATACCTACAAACACATACACACATACATACACATGCATACATACACATACATACACATCATTCTGCTTACATAATATTTAACCTTATTCACATATGTGGTACATTTTATATGCATATGTATATATGCAATAGAAAATAATCTAGTCCAACAAACTAAAACATTTAAAATAAAATAATACTTGTCAGATATTTATGATAATATCTCATCATATTAGATAAAAGCAGGTTTCATGCTGGTATGATTTCATGATCACCATCTTCAAACTGACCTTTGTACATGTCAATTTTACCACTTACTCCTTTCCATCTACTTTTAAGGGATGTATAATAAAATTAACAAGGAACATTTTCCATGATATTAGGTTTACAAGTGTATTTACTATTACTTCCTATTTTCTTGAAGCCCTCTCCTTTCAATATAAAAATATTATGCTTTGAAAACAGGTCTCAACTCTTTCCCTTAGACTCTTTCTTTTTCTAACTCTGAATGTATAGCATCAATTATCCATCTCACACTTAACTTGAATATCCCTTCCTACTCTGTCATATAACTACTAGAACATATTTAGGCCTCTCCCTAATTAAAAAACAAATGATGAATAATAAAGCAATAATTTTGTGTGAAAGAATGCGCAAATTAAATTCCTTTGTCTCATCCATAATTTTACTAGGCCCTATCCTCTTGAAAATATTCTTACAGCCATGTCTGTACCTCAAGATAGTGCACTATCATATACTGTTACTAGTTTGGAAATGAATATGTTTGCCTGTGTTCCTCTAAATGTAATAATCCCTTAGGAGATCCTGGGAAAACATATCCTCACTAGATAGGTGGAGTTAGACTTCTATAACTGCTAGCTATTAACTGTTTTTCAGTTTCATTTGTAAATAATTTAATTCGAAATGCTAACACTTCCCTGAATAATTTCTCTAAGTAATTCTATTTAGAACTGTCATTCCAAATAATATACAGACATAAAAATATGAGGTCCATTACTTCAAGCCCAGTTCTATATCTTCATGTTAACATGACTACATAACTGCCTGATAGAGATGTCCTCTGGCACTGAAGGCTTGAAATAATCAGAAAACTACATCAATAATTAAATGCTTGATTTCACATTGTGCAATTCAATCCACACTATCTTGCTAATTATCTCTGTTCACTTAACTGTAATATTTACAGATATCTCATCCCTTCCCTAGACTTGAGTGAATTTTTTTAATCCCATTTTTATTGCATCCAAGGGGCATGCATAGTGAAGTGACACACTATGCCATATAGTTACTTCTGGAAACCAACAAATTGAAACTACAATTACATAAAAATTATTTTAAGGTATGGACTATACTATTGAGTTAAATATCATCCTAAGGAACATTTTGTGCGATATTTTGTAACTTCAAATTGTCCTGGGCATGACAAGAGAATGTCAATTGTTCCCTTTGAGACTAGAGGCCCCTGTAGATGATCTTTTATCTCATTAGGGTTATTCTTGAATCAAAGTTATCACACTAACTCATATTTTTCAGTGTCAATGCTAAACTTGACTAGACTATAAACCTTCAGGCAAACGATTTTAAAATTGGGTGATATGCACTCATACAGTGGGTGAGGCTAACCAGTTTCTTATACTGGTTAATTAATAAAGCACAGTTGGGCAAATGAGAAACCAAGATAGTCGGGGCTAGGAGACAAGGAGGAAAGAGGAAGTGGTAAGGAGGAGTCAAGATGTAGATTGGGGAGGAAGATGTTGGCAGCAGCTCCCCGATAAGATGACCATGTGGAAGTACTTAGATAAATAGAAATGGGTTAATAATTAAGACAGAGATAGCCCATATACAATAATGGTAACTGGCAAACAGGATTATATCAAATATAGAGTCTCAGAGTGTTATTTGGAGCTGGTGCGGCTGTGGGCCCAGACCGGCAGCAGCGGGGCTGGTGGGCTGGCGGGCTGGCAGAAAACATACATGCTACATCTCCCCATCTTAATTTTTTTATTCACTCATTATATATGTTTGGAGACAGTTTAAAAAGTAACAGAGGGACAGAGAGATGGCTCAACCATTAAAGGTGTATCTCACAACCAAAAATACAAGAGTAGCAGACATGTTTCAAAGAACTCAAACCTAACTATCTCTTCACTTTTGATTTCTGACTCTAAATAGCTATAGAAGAGAGGGTATTATGGATGTTTATTGCATACTTTAGTCAGTTTTTAATGAACATATAACAAGTTTACTACCAACTGTTATAAATGTGGCATGGGGGAGGTTGGAACCCATGGTGGGTGAGGGACAACGACAGTAGGCAGAGTTTATGTGAGAAGTTTCATTGGAATGGTAAGCGAGTGAAGAAAGAAAAGCTAGAGGAGGAGGAGTAAGAAAGAAAGGGGAGAGAGAGAGAGACAGAGGAGACAGGACTTTTCCCGACTCCCCCTTCAGAGGAACAGTGAGAAAAGAGAGGAAGTGGGCAGAGCTTTTCTCTTAAAAGGGACCTTTGCACCTGCTTCAGGCAATATAGTGACTTAATAGTCCTAAGACCTAGGCATGACCGGGGTTCTGCCTGACTGCTTCCAGCCAGGTGACAGGAGCAAGCCAGAATAATGCCTAAATCCTAACACCAACTTTGATACCATTCATGATACTGAAAAGTAAAAAAAAAAAAAAAATTACTAGCTGTCTGTAAGGACATGAACTCGCCACCCTAGGGCCTCCCTACCCTGCAGGTGGACGCTCACGGAACTCTCTTGAGAAAAATATTTCCTGGGATAACTCCAGGATGTCCCAACGACCTCTGTGGAATGTTCCAACACCTTGCTTAATACAATACATAGCTTAACTGATGAGTAAACATGTAACTCCGGATCTCCCCTACCTCCTCCCTAGTCAGCTGATGAGTAAACGTGTAACTTTGGACTTCCCCTATTTCCTTCCCCTCTTGCGGTTTTTGCCTTTATAAGCTTGTCACAATTTTGGGTCGGGTTCGAACTCTACCCCTGCGTGGGTGTATGAGTCTCGACCCCAGCATGCTGGCCTGAGATCTCATCCAATTCCATTTTCAATAAACTTCCTCGTGTGATTGCAGCAAGTCCGGTCTCGGTGCCTCACTGGGTGCGCGCTATTCCCGAGATTTGAGTGAGGGTCTCCCTTGGGGGGCTTTCAATACCACCACCTACTAACTTTTGCTGGAACACAGCTATATCCATTTCCTGATATACTGTGTATTAGCTTTACTGCCAGTAGTGTTGGATTATTGTAGTAAACATGATCTACAAAGTCAAAATAGTGATAATCTGAGCCTGATCTAGATCAATGTCTGTAGTCTTTTAATAAATTTAAATATTACTATCACTTTTAATGATCAAAAGTCATGAAAAATTTGCTTCCTTTGTGTCATAATGTCTTATCACATCACTTCTGACCAGTAAAACTATAACAATGAGGTTTTTGTTCTATACTATATGTGTTATACACATATAGTCAAATAACAAATGCTATTTATTTCAGCAACAAAAACCATATATAATGTAAGCTGACAAACTGAACGTGATATTGAGTAAGAGGCTTACAGAAAAGGTTTGATTGTCTCTTTATAAAATCTATTCCACTTTTCACCTTTGATAAATAAACCTACTCTAGAAATAATAGAAATTCCTCACTCACATTTTTTCTCCCTAGATCCCATTCTTTTTATATTAATTTATTTTTTATATTACAATCCCAGTTCCCCCTCCCTGCTCTCCTCCCATATCCCCCACTTTCCCCCCTCCTCCCATCTGCTCCATGGAGAGGGTAAGCCCCCCACCATGAAGTGTGTCCCACCCAAAGATTCCATTCTTATTGGAAGTGGATGAATATTTGTGACTTGATTGTTCCTTACTTACAGATGTGATTGGAATTGTTTCAGGAGGACATTGAGTTATCTTCTTTTCTTGGTGAGCAGTCCTTTAAACACTAGTGATTTCCAGCTCAGGAACTAGAATTAAAAATGCAATCTGTTTTCTTTGCCTAAGTCCTATTTCTGTGAAGAGATACCATGCCTTGGTATACAATTTCAATTTCAAAATGTATAGCTTCTTAGAATTTGGGGATATAAGATGATAATGTGAGATACCAATCCTTCAGAATATATGGCTTCTTGATATGCTTGAAATCCCAAATAATTTAAGTAAGCAAGTAGAACATTTAAGGCCAGATAGCCTGTATTTTTCTCTTCGTGTAATGAGTATTTCCTAATCCAACTCTGAATTCTGCATGTTGGACAGAATGCAATTTATTACTCATGTTTTCTCTAGGCTTTTTCATTCAATAAGATTAGAGTTCAATAGCATTTTACAATGTATTTGCATATGTGTGGGTAGAGAGTTGTGTATTTATGCATGCATATGATTATGTATATTTAAGTTGAAAGTACCGATTCACTCCATTTTCTGCAGTATATCAACATTTCTGTCCTTCATTGATGTTTCAGTTCAGTATTTGGCCTTGTTTTTAGCTTCCTACTACATTCATTTGTGAGAGGTTAAGTGGGATGTGGTGATATGATTCTAGTCTGGATCCACAGTTTAGATTACAGGCTAAACTTAGCACTAGTCACCTGACTTAGAACCGTTATTTAGACAGTTTTGTTTTTATCTTGAATATTATTCATTCTATTTTAAAAATGAATAAGTATATAAGCCATGGAACACCTGTGAGCATCCAAATAATAAAAAATGGAAATATCTATCAAGGAAAATGTACAGACATTCCTCATTGGGAATGCTGCGGAATTCTCATGCATCCTCTGAGATGGGGTGTTCTAGTTTGTTACGTTCCCATGTTCACCAGAGACACAAGCTTCCACATGTTCCATCATAGAGAAATTATCATTTACTCAAAAGACCCAACCTGAAGTACAGATTGTAGGGCTCATTCATATGTCATATCTGGGTTAACAGACAAATCTATGTCTAAATAAGCAAAGTAAATGACCTGAGGGCTGGTACATGTTTATTGAGTGTGGTTCTAAAACCTCATGTTAGCTTTCTAATGGAAGAAAGATTTCCTAAGTTTTCAAAGACTGTTTGGTGATGAAATAGAGTGTAATTTATTCTGTATCAGGTAAAACAAACAGCATATTACAGTGGGTATTTAATAGCAAACCAGTGGAGATCCTGCCCTCTTTAAGTGATGAGACAGATAAAATATTTGATCAGTCACTTTCCATTCAGCTTTCCTAGTTAAATTTCTTCTCAGAGTTAAACACATGATATGAGGCTTTACTGCTTAGACACAATTCATCCTCTCCCAGAGTATTTTTTTCTGATATCAGGTTCACTAGCAAGTATTTAGCTAGAATATAGGGGTTGGAATTACCTGAAATAGACAGAAAGGTTGCTGTTTCTCATTCTCTCACCGCTGAGAACATCTAGATTCTTAACAGATTTGCTTCTAAAATTAGGAACATTTTGGTACCATATATAAGAACCTCATACAGGCTGGAAACAAATTCTATTATATGTCTAACAATGGGCTATAACTGTGGTGCAAATGTCAGATTTTTGGGTATTTTAATAAACTGCTCTCTTTTCTCTTTTTATTCAGGTATTCTTTGTTATTCTCTAACTTTGTGGGCAGCAGTTCTGTTTCAGGTCCTTTCATGTGTATCATAAAACATAGTGACTCTACCACAGCCTGCTTTAAGATGCTTTCGTTAAGTGACTTGACAACAAAAGTAAAATCAACACTTTTAAGAGAATGCTCTTTGAAAAATACCCCAGTGTGAGCCCTGCAGACTCATGGGCCAGAGTTCCTTTTAAGGATACATGGGCAGATTTCCATCTTTGAATCACACTGTCCTCTGAATGTTTTACGACCTGCACAGACGGAACACCAAAAACCTTAGCTCCAGACTTCTATAAATGACTAGTAGCACAGATTGCAAGATTAGCCTCATATTTCTTTTCATTAGTGTAGCTTTATAAGACCATTTGTTATCTGGCTAAATGTTAGAACCAGCGTGTTTGACTTGTTCAAAATTTATTTTCTCAAGAAAAAGAACTGCTGAGAAAATCGTAAATAAACGTTGGAGTTTAGAGACTCAGAAATATTTAGCTGATCCATTAGTTCTCATGGAAGTCTAAGTCCGTTTCTCAGGAAGTTAAAATTTGGATAAATTAGTGCTGTACTCATCTATTCTCTAAGAGTAGAAACAGAATAAAAGTGAAATTCATTCAGTTTTACAGAACATAACAGGAAAGTGAGTAGATACTATTACATAAATAGAAAAGGTAACTCAATTACAATGCCATTAAGCATATGTTTGAACAAAATGTAAGACAAATAGAAATGTTTCAAGAAAAGCAGTAATTAAGAATTACTTCATTGTCTTTTAGCAGCAAACACAGTCATGATGGCCACACTAAACTTTCTGTAAAATGAACTGTCTGCTTTTGATGAGTTTTAATTTTTCTTGATACAGCTGACATGGTGGAATCATAGCCAATTAGCCATTTGGTGAAATTTTTGTCTTGTGTTTTGTGTCAAGGGAAGCTGTGACATTTCTAGGTAAATGTATATGTTACCAGTTTCTGGTTTGAATGTGCATATTGGCATGCATCTGTAGTGAGAGGCAGAATTCATAAAAAGAGAATGACCAGAGGATTACTAAAGTAGAACTCTGGGGGCCAAAGATGTAACTCATCAGTTTCAAGTGTGAGTTGCTCTTGCAAAGGACTCTGATTGGGTTCCCAGAACCTATGTTACATGGTTCACAACTGCCTGTATGTCCCTCTCCAAGGGGATCCAACACCTCTGGCCTCCATTTGCACATACCCACACACAGATATGTACATATAATTAAAACTTAAAAAAGTAAAACATAGACTCAACAACAATGCCAACCCCAAACTTATGCAGCTATCAAGAGAAAGCAGGCAGACTCTCAAATATTGACTAATAACATCTTAACTTTCTGCGCCCTAGTTCTAATCAAAAGAAATGTGTTCTCTGACCTTCTTAAGATGCTCTTGTTTTGCCTGCTTGCCCATAGCTTACTAAAATCTTTAGGCCCCAATAAGCATATATTCCTTTTATTTTTCCCAAATACCTATTAAAATATTTTATCAGCCTTTGAGTCTCCACCAAAGCAAGCTGCAATGACAAGCTCCCCAGTGAAAGCTCTGGAAAGACAGCTTTTATTTTTCATCTGAGTGCTCTTTATTTTGTTATGTTATTTACCAATATTCTATAAAATTATATCATCCTAAGACTCTACTGTACCTTCCTTTTGTGTATGTGATTGTTAGGCTGACAAAACATGTATCAGGATCTAACACCAATAAACACTATTTTTCCCACATATGTTTCCAAGATAAATATAAATGACATGTATTGTAGTTGGTTTTGATGTCACCTTACTTCTGTAAGGAATTGTCCTGCTTGCCTTGATTGGTGGGGGAAGGCCTATGCCGCTAGTATTTCTGGTGCATGACCAAATAAAAAGAAGTATCTGGAGGACAATGATCTGGCCTTTTCCTCACCTAAAAGTGCCTCGGGGCAAAGTGTTGATATGCACTGTTGTTACTGCTGATCCTGATACATTCCCTGATAGCAGAATCGGCATTCCCAAGCTTTCATACCAGAATAGGGACCAACTATTCCCAAGAACTGAGATTCCACCAACAGAACAGGACTATTACATCAGCCAGCCTGTGGACTAAGTAATTAAAAGGGCAAGTCGTTACTCCCCAGTGAAAGACAGCCATTCTGGGACTACTCTGCCTGCTGAAGCACTCAGACTAATGCAGGAATCCAGGTTCTCAGCTTCTCATTACCTTATAGATCACTTAATAAGTTTACATACACAAACATATGCAAATACACAAATACACATATATTGCGGTTTAATAAGGGTCAGGATAAACAAATAGGCCGAATAGATGTTTATTAAGGGAGAAACAACTCACAACACAGACAGATGAACACAGCAGTTAAAACTGCATGCTCCTCTCTCCGCGTCCCGCCAGCAAGAGAGCGTTCTCCGCCTCCTTCTGAGACCAAGCCACACAGGTCACTTCTGTCCCTGGCTCCACCCCTCAATGGGTGTGGTCAGTGCCATAGAAGCAGACACAGTGAATATCCCACTACAATTCCCCTTTTTGTCTAAAGAAAAGATTTAAGCTTGATACAAAACTATATACAAAACAGTGAATAACAAGTGTGCTCTAAGAAAAGGAAAATCGAGACCAAAACCACAAACATACCTAGTCCTAGGGTGAAGGCATAAGGGAGTTTACAATAGAGTTGTCCTAAGCTGGAAAGCTTAAGTCTAGTACCTAATATATCTAACTAGGAAGAGAGAATAATACTTAAGATAGTTTAATCCACAACCTCATCAAGACCTGAGAAGGAAAATTACAATACTAGGGTAGACAGGAAGTGCGGATGGGCAACTTCCAAAAGGTGCAGCGAGGACAGAAACAGCAAGCTACCTGGACAGTCACCCAAGGTCTCACAGCAATGTTGGTACAGCCAGTTTTGGCTAAGGCCAGGAGTTTTTGACAGACCACAACAAAAGCAGGGAGGTAGAAAGGCTGTCTTACCCTGACTTGGCAAGGTTCAGCAGTCTTCTATGTTTGTCTCCTGCAATCACATAGGACAGCATGTCCAAATCAGTGGTCAAGGTTGAGGCAGTTCCTTGCCCAAGAGGCCATTAGCCGAAGCGAGGATGAAATCCAGAAGGAACAACAACAGTGTCCAACATACTTTCGGGAAAGTGTGCGGTGCTGTCAGGAGCAACAGTGTCTCATGTCAACAGAGTACTAATATATAAAACATTTAAATGCCATGTTCTGCAGGTCTATGAAGTGATTGAAGATTAAGCATATATGACTGACTAATCTCATAGGCAAAGGAAACATGGGTGAGGATAATCTGTAATACTCAGGAACTTGACTAACAAACCTGAATAAAACTTCCTTGAGTAAAGCAAGAATAAATACCTAAACAATATAACTATGTACATGTATGTGTATATATATATATATACACACACATATATATCTCACATGTAAATTCCTAAAGTAGAGGTAGAGTAAAAATGTCTAAACAAGAGGTAGAGTTCTAAAGGGCAGCAAGACAAATATCCCAAATTGTATCAAAATACAAAATGTCTTGAACACAAGCAAAAGTGTGCATACATAGAATATGGCAAGTATAATGTGCACAAAACATCATAAATGGAAAGATTTCACACAATATAACAAATATAAGATACAATTCTTCTAGGAAGAGAATAAACTTAATTTTACATAGGTTACCACAAATAATAATATATAACAATGTAAGCTGTAATACTAATGTCTCACTCTTACTAAATAATTCACAAGAAAATAGGCTAATCTACCTATAGCCATTCTGAACCATACCTGTCCCAACCATACCCTATTCCTGTCTAAAAGATATAACCAAGTCTAAGTATCACCTTCCAAATCAACCCCAAGTAACTATGACCAACCCTATGAAGATGAATATTATCCCTAAATTCCAAGAGTGGGGAAAGGGGGCATCGTTATCTTAAGATTACTTCCTGCTGAAATGGGACGATGATTTCTCCATGGGATCCTGTTGGAAGAAAATTTTAAGCAACCAAATTTCTCAACAGAACTGGCTGTAACATATGTAGGAAGTCATTGTGTGGCAGAAAATGCTTGACTGGAATTCTACTTGAAACTCTGGCCAGGTTGTAATAAGAAGGTGCACCAATACAGCTAGCTAGTCATGAATTGTCTGTTGTCTCGAGAAAAGCAGTCTCAAACCGGTTTAGGGTAAAGTTTGTATCCAGATGCATCGGGCTGAGTCAAGTGGAAGTGTCCAATTGGGGCCCCATCTTCTTTCCAGAGTGTTCAAAGATTGCTGTTGAGAACTGTTATATTCCTTGTGGAAAACTTAAATATCAAAATCAAGGTAAAATTTTTAATTTTTATGGTATGCATTAGGGAAAGGGAACAATAAGCATTAAAAGGTATATGAGGAAAATTAAGATTTCAGAGAGAAAAACTGACTGTAGGTAAATGACAGTGCCCAGATTTTGTTTTCTTCTGCCTTACACCAATTGGCTTCTTGATATAAGGCAGAAACTGTGAATTTAATCTTAACAACATGCTTGAATTTAGAGAAGGAAAGCCAAATCCAACTCCAAAGCCAGCATTGGTTTAGATAAATTGGGACTAGAGGAATTCTAGATATAGAAATATTAAATTAAATATTTTTTTTTACCATATATCAGATTCCTCTTCATTAAATGGTTCTTCCTGGAGAGCTGTATTCTCTTCTGTAGGTACCTACACGTTCAGTGTCTTTCGGCAGTTTGAAGATGGGTGCTTTAACATAATGGTGTCAGAACTGGGATTGAGAACTTTCACTTAAAACTTAACAAAATCTTAAAAAATAGTTTTTAGAAACAAGGGAACAGAGACTTCTTGGTAGCAGCATTTTCTTGATTGGATTTGTTTTGCTGTAGACAGAGATTTGCGCAAGCTCCTTTAAGGGAAGTTTCCAAAATTAGCATAAGCGGCAAAAAGCCTCCTGGCTTTTAAAGAGCTCTGCTAACAATTCGTTGGTGTGTAGGAGAGCTGCAATAAAGGTTTACACTGTGTTTTTAAAAATACGCTGGCTTGGGAGAGAAAACAGAAACAGGATACAATGGTTTAAAAAAGAAAAAAGGAAGTAGAATTAATCCTAGTACTCGGCAGACAGAGGCAAGCAGATCTCTGTGATTTCAAAGTAAACCTGGTATGGAGTGAATTCCAGGACAGATAAAAGTTACACAGAGAAACCCTGTCTCAAAATATGCAAAAATAGAAGTAGAAGAAATAGAGTAATAAAAAAGCCACGTAAAAATGGAAAGCACAGAGAAATTTTGGATACTATACACACTTCTGTTGTCTTTAAATTATTTGATTGCTGAGAAAATAACTACTGATAAAAGAAATGCTGCTAGATTAATTCAATTTATATATTTTAAAAATGCTTTGACTCCAAAATTTAAGCCTAAGGACAAGCTACTAGGGAAAAGGATTTTTATTTTTGTTTCCACAGAAAATGAAAAGCTATGGATTCTTTCCAGACTTATATGGTTTGATCAAGCCAGACCCCCTGAAACAATGCCCCAGATGATCCAACATTCAAAGCAGTTGAGACAAAGCCTTGCAGACTACTGCCAAGATTTCTGCATCTTCTTTGGAACCCCATGACAGCGCCCTCTACCAGCAGGAAGTAGTTTGGAAAGAACGACGCCCAAATTCCCAAATATTGTTTATAAATGTTTGTTTTCATTTAAATGGACTTGGTTATAAATGGCTATAACCACAAACAATCTTTTTAAAGGTAAAAAGGGAATTATGGTATAGATATGAATACTTTGCTTTGAAATGGATTTTCTTTTATTGATACAATTTAAGGTCAATTTTGTGATATGTATATTTCTCCTCTTGTTTAGGTATTGTGTTTATATAGCTCATTGGAAAATGTAATGTATAATTTAGTACAGATTATAGAGAGTTACCTATGATAGTTAAAACTTATAGTTAAGTTAGTTAGGATTTCTAGATATACAGAGATGTATTTGAAATGGATAGGCATTCTTCAAACCTTTAAAAGACCTACAGAATATGGCATTTAAAATGGTTTAGGGTTTTTCTTGACAGGGAGGCACAACTGCTCCTGGTAACACCACCTGCATCAAAAAAGGAAGATGGACATTGAAGAAACTCGTTATGAAGTTTGCTTCTAATATGGCAAGACTAGCCATTTGAGCAAGGTACTTCTCTTGTCTAGACTGTTTGACTTTATGTTGTAGAAACTGGACATGCAGGACCCACAAAAAGATGACTGCTGATGCAAGATAGACATTGCTACAGGATTCCTGCTTCATGGAAGAGGCTGCCAGACAGCCAGACAGTCTACAGGACACAGAGAAAAATGACTGACACACTGTCAATACAGGTGGACAGTTTAAAGTTTCCTGCTTTGTTGAGGAGTCTGGACACACACTATGGCCTATCGGCTAAAGATGGAACATTTCAGAAGAACTTCGGGTGACTGAGCGGGCAATGAATTGTCTCTGTCATTTCTAGAGTTTATATATTATCCTTCTGTGGTCTTTGAAGGGATTGAAGACAGATAGTTATAGTTATAGATTTCCTTAGTTAGGATTAAAGATAAGTTACATATAGGACTTTAGACTTGCAAAGATAGGATAGATGATATTTTCTTAAAGTCTTACAAAATGTTAATGGACTAAATATTGTTTACTATGATTCTTATTTGATAACTATTGTATGTTATATTTTGCTATGTTAAGGTTAAACCCCTTCTTTTACTTTAGACAGAAAAGAGGAGATGATGGGAGATGTTATTCTGTATATATGTTTCTCATACTGGTTAATAAAGCACTGTGGCCAATAGAAAACTAGATAGGCAGGGCTAGGAGACTAGGAGGAGGAAAGAGGAAGTAGAAGGAGGAGTCAAGATGTAGCCCGGGGAAGGAGCAGGACGCCTGCCGCGCGGCTCCCCGATAAGACGACCACGTGGAAATACTTAGATAAGTAGAAATGGGTTAATAATTAAGACAGAGCTAGCCCATAAACAGTAATGGTAACTGGCCGACAGGATTATATCAAATATAGAGTCTCCTGAGTGTTATTTGGGGCACACGTGGTTGCAGGACAATGGCGGCAGAACCAGCCGCAGCCGGCGGGGAAACCTGCTGTAACACACATATAGCCACAAATACATACATATTCACCCCCTTTAATTCTGCCCAGTTAATTATATGTATTATATTATTTTATATATATTTATTTAAATTAGAATACAATTATATATGGAAATCTAAACAAAAGTAAGTTCAGAAGGCATGCTGAAAGATTAGTGTTCATTTTCCAACATTTCCAATTCTGTCTTCATGTGTTAAGTCAGGAGAGAGTAGGCCACTCTTCAGGGTAGCTCTAAAATCTCATGATCCCTTACTTTCTCCTAACAGACTTCATAAAGCCTCCAGTAAATATTTTGTATCATACAAGTTCTGGCTTTTCAAATGTCATGTATATGGAAAATCTCACATTTATTGCAAAGACTAAAAAAAGAACTTTAACACAATCATCTTCCAGCAGCGGTTTTGGAACAGGCTGTAACCTTTGTGCCTCAGCTTTGAATGCCTCAGTAAAAGGAACAGCTGACTTCTAATTACAGTTTCTGTAGTTGTCTTTCCCCCTGAATATTCAAGCTTTGTGATCTTCAGTCTCATTGTAGAAGATAACGGATATCTTTCTGTTCTCTCATCATTCTCCTGACCCTTTTCACTTTGGTCTTTTCAACTGTCTCAATTTCATCACGGAGAAACTTACCACTTAACAGTTTTTCAAATACAATCTTCTTTTTAACATAAACCAACCTAAATTTGGATAGATGTAATTCCAACTCATGATATTTATAATCAAAGTCTCCACAGGTACCTTTGCTACAAGAGTACAGGGATTGCAAATTCAGAGGAAGTAAATTCTTTTGTGTACAAATACTATGACAATTTTTATGTTAAATAAAACACTTCAAAAAATAACCTAGAAGTCACAAAAATTCACTACTTCTGGCATTTTAGGTGAACTATAGGAAATGCCCTAGGCACTCCATTAGCTCTTTGGATGGCTTGTCCTCTGACATTACAAATATACCATTGTTTAAAATGTCTTCAAAGTAGGTTTAAAAGGATTTGACATTTATCAATAATTTATGAGTCCCTATTATAATAATGACTAAGCTGAGAATAAAATTGTATGATGCATTTACAGCATATAAAAATATATTTCTTATCTTCAGTTATACATACATGTTCACTGAGACATGTTTTTATCTCTTTGTGTATATGGCAAACATGTACATACACTCATACATAAGCATACACCCACAGAGGTGTCTGTTGTTTCATAAGTACTAGAATAGACCTTATTGTCATAGGCCAATGTGAAAGAGAATTATTCTCATGGCAGGTAAATTCCAGACCAGCAGTAGAAATGAAGGGTAGATGGCTAGAGAAACACAGGTACTCGTGGACTGTGTAGAGTCTCATCAAGAAGCTTCATATATATTCTTCAATGAATATATGACATTCTACTCCTTCTAATAGAAAGACCAACAAGCTAAGAGCAGCTGAGTGTTCATGATGTATGTTAACATACCCAAGACAAAGAGATGCACCAGCAAACAATTTATTTTTTATGATAGTTAATTCTCAGTCTATCATGATCTAGAATCATATAGGTTATAAAATTCAGTATGTTTCCTTGAGGAGTTTTCTAGATTGGGTTCACATGGAGAGGTTTTCATTATGGGAAAAGCAGGGAAGTGAGGGAGAAGATTAGCTTCTGGAGACAAGAGCAGCAGAAAAGAAGAGGGAGGTGGAGAGAGGGAAGACAGAGACAGACAGACAGACAGACAGACAGACAGACAGACAGACAGACAGACAGACAGACAGAGATGGGAGGTGAGCAGGGACCTTTTAAAAGGAAATGTGGCTCTTACTGGCTACAGCTGATGGCATATGCTGTCAGAACCCTAAGGACAGATGCTTGTGGTACCATTCAATTGGCTGGAGTCCAGGACTAAACAAAAGGAGAAAGGGATTTGAACACTGTACCTCTATTCTGTGGATGCAATGAGAATAACTGCCTAAATTGCAAGATTTTATGGATTGTGTTCTTCTTTCTTTTCTTTTCTTTTATTATTTTGAGACAGGGTTTCTCTGTGTAAGAGTCCTGGCTGTCCTGGAACTCACCTTATAGAACAGGCTGTCCTTGAACTCACAGAGGTCTGCCTGGCTCTGCTTCCCCAGTGCTAGGATTAAAGACATGTGCCATCACACCCAGCTGCACTGTGTTTTAGGCTGCAAGCCAAAACCACCCCTATGCTCTTTCAGTTGTTTCATTATGCCTTTTGTCACAGCAAGGAGAAAGGTAATGAATACTTTATTTGTCCTTCATCCCTTGCTACCTACCTTTTATACAAATAACAGTGCATATTTTCTCCTCTGGATTATGTTTTCCCAAATTTGGATATTAACCCTCAAATTACTTGTTATGTTATTATACTGAATGCTGCATCTTCATCTCTCTTCAGGGACACAAAGCTGCTTAGGGAGGGTCTGTATCACAATGTCTGACTCCTTTTCTACTCAAAGTGCCAGACAGAGTGCTTTCCATATGGTAGGTGCTCATTGGTACATGTTTTGGAATGTCAGTGGTAATGCTTTCTTAACTAAAAAGAGAAGAAAACAAGCAATTTTTTCCAAGGATGTTTGGCATGGTCTGGGTCTACCAGGTTGTTGTGAAGCATGTTGCTACAGTTAGACATGCATAGTAAGGATCAAAAAGGACAGAGCGGCACCAAGGCATTTGTTTTCTGTTTAGAATCTCCAGTGAGATGACTGGTTGTTTTCATCCTCAATATCACATTGTGTTGCCATTTTAGTTTCAGTGGGGCCAGGATAATTACTACTAATAAATATACTACCACCTATGAAGTCATAGATACTGGCATTATTGATTTTAATGATTACAAATTTGAGACCATAACTGTTTATTCCTCAAAAGATAGATCAAAAAATATCTCCTGGATGCCAAAGCCTATTTGCAGAAGCATCATGCCATTCTAATGGAATTTAAAAAGAAAATGATTTAAACCATTTATTCAGTAAGGTTGCCTAATTTAAGATGTGGGATTCACTAGTTACAGCAGCTTTGATTCTAAAAGGAGAAACTACACTGGTTGCCTCTGTGCAGACAAAGAGCATGACAATTGTTCACAGCTCAGCATATGCTTAAGCAATACTGTGAAAATCCCTACAAAAAATGCTGAAAAGTAGCTTCAACAACAAAACTGCAATGTGGAATCTACAATTTGAGAGTGTTTGGATAGAAGATGTAGGAAAACAGCAAAGGCCTTATTCAAAGTCTTGCTGGAAATCATGGGTTATGTATAATTGAAAAAAATCACTGTACATAAAACTGCAAGTGTGTGTTGTAGAAAAATGCCCAATTATCCCAGGGATTGGAGTTTTTCAGGTATCTCTGTATGTCACCACAAGCACATCAAATTACATAATGCCAGCACGGCAAGGCACAGAAAGGCAAGCAGCAGCAACACTGAACCTTCTCCTTAAGGGCTGAGTTTGAAATCTAATTTTATGTTGGCCAATTATATTGTTGGAAGTTCCCAGAAGCTTCACCACAAGGCCACTTCGAGGGTCTACTGGTGGATTAAACGGCTTACCCTACCTTCAGTTCTGGTCTGTTTTGTTTTAGGTTTCCATCCATGTGTGTTTCTGTTTTGTGTTCCTTGTGTGTTTATGGGTTTGAGTAGAGGTAGCATTGTGTGTGTGTGTGTGTGTGTGTGTGTGTGTGTGTGTGTGTGTGTGTGTGTGTGTTTATAAGGCAAGGGACAACCTCAGGTGAGAGAGGGCACAGGACAACCCCACCTTGAACCTTAAGGCAAATTGGTCACTCCTGCATAAAACAGGCGAGCTCACAAACTTCAAGTGAACATCGTGCCTTTTTCCGATCTTACTACAAGAGGCTGGGATTGCACACACCAACCTCACATTTACAAGTGTTCTGGGAAAATTAAATGAGGTTCTCATGCTCTTCTGGCAGTGCAGTCCACTGAACCATCTCCCGTTTTAATTTCTGGTTTCATCTTTTTAGAGATAGGATTGGTGAAGTGGAATATTATAGAGGGTCATTACCTGAAAAAAGAATGTAGTAAGGAAGAACTCACAGATGACACAAAAGAGACTGCCTAAAGCCAGAATTCCACTTTCTAATTTTAATACAGACACTGTAAAGGCACCCAGGGGATCTTTCTCCTCATCTCAGTACTGATTCTTACCTGACCTCCACAAAACCATCATTGCATTGTTAATAGAAAACAGAGAGAAACTTACCTGCTGGGAGCACCTGCATCATTTGTTGGTGATGACTCTTGCCCTAAACTACTTCTCAAGAGGCAGACTAAAATGAACTCCAACCTACATACCATATTCTTTTATCACACTGTGATATCTTTACTCTAAAAATTAGATATTATTTGGTGGTACAACTTCATGTATATTTTGTGATTTAAAAAAATTTAGGCATCTTTTCAGTAATAGAAGTAAAATCAATCCATTATTTTATAAGCTGCTGATTGCTTTTAAAACTAAACCACATTTTCGTGTGTTTGGAAAACTATTTGGAAGTTTGGGGAAAAAATAAATTGTTGTTTATCCATAAAAGATGTGGGTTGAATTATTTTCTTTAAATCAAGAGAACTTCAAGACATATTTCTGTTGGTTTTTACACATACATGCTTTTAATGTTGCATTTATTAGTTTTATGATATCATGTACTTTCTCTAAGCTAGGAGACTATGATTGAATACTGTTTATTAAATGGAGTTATTATGTAATTAGTACAAGTACAGTTTCTGATGATGTTTACATCATGTGCAGAACATTCAGGTTTGTACGTATTAGAAATAAAAGACAATATATACAGCATTGTAGTGTAGTAAATAATACATACCACTTTCTGTATGAATATGTATAGTTCAGTATGTTTATAAAATTACTGTGGCTATTACAGTCAATGTACATTTTCTTGACAATGAGCTTAATTTTACTGCTATCTTAGTCTTTTAATTACAAAAGCATGTATACTAAACCAATGTGGACTGCAGAAGGAAAGAAATGGGAAAAGTTTAGGAGACATTTGTGTTCTTCACAAGCTTTTATACCAAGCTTAGTTTCTTAAACAGAATGATTAGTCCCAAACATTGTTTGCACATGATTTTGTGCACTAGTCAATCTGAAAGTTTCTTTTATATATCTGCAATTTAATGGAAACAGAATGTAAATCTGTAGACATTAAATCACATTTTTGTTTCTGATAAGCGTAAAGGACAAAACATTTGCAACAAAATTAAGTGTGAAGAAATACTTGCCCAGAGCCATGTAAATTCCTTAACAGACTTTTTTCTAGTTATCTCTGAGTTAAAACTTCTGTGTTTGAGAATGAGAAACAGACACTATAAACTAGTATAATATCTGAGTTTCATGTAACATGATGTTTCTTTCCTTTTGGTTTAATTTTGAAAGTAAATTGCCTCTGCATTTTTATTTTATCCTTTTGCATGTAGATGTTGTAACCACATATCTCTTGTCATTTCTGGGAAGAGGCGGATGGTGCACACAGAACGACAGCTGATTTCTTTGTGCTCGTTTCCAATTTGGTTTTAAAGACAGTAATGACTGAAACAAGAATCAGAATGACTCTATGGCTATACCTGCTGAAAACCTGCAGTCTATTAATTTGATTTCAAATGTGTTCCTAATTCACTTTATAATAGGTTATCAATATCCTGACATTCTGCTGAGTCTTTACTTATTTATTTCTGATTTAATTTGTGTGTGTGTGTGTGTGTGTGTGTGTGTGTGTGTGTGATTTTGCTTGAAAATAGTTACATTTGAATCCCACAATTGTTGCTTTGAAGCCATATATGAAAATGTATTTTAAAGAGTATCTGTAGGAGTTGTTGTTGCTGTTGCTTTGGGAATTCAGGATCACTGTTTTTGTTTGCTTTGGAATATCTAATCTAGCACACTGCAGGGAAGGTGGCAATGCAGGCACTACTGTGGACAAATGGACAGTTCTTATGGGACTGCCCTATCTCACATTCCTTCAAGTCTGGCTGTTCATTCAATGCCAACAACTAATTCATCAACAACTATAGTGAATTTCCAAAGATAATATCATCTTAGAGTTAATGATTTCTCCATTCCTCGTTGAAATATTGACACCCTATTGAGATTACTATAACTGGCATAGCTTGAAATTATAGGAGCATGAGGAGGAGTCCATAGCATAAATTAAGACACTGAGCCATGCTCTCATGTGATACCATTAGGGGTAAGCTCCTCCTTTTCATCTGTCTTTGTTTCTTTGAACAGAATAAAGTTTAATATTGAAACACTGCTGCAAAACATACACAAGATAAAGTCTTTTCATGTTACTGGATTTAGCCTCTGACTTGAAGGTGCTTCTCTCTAATTCATGAGTGACACTGAGGATACATGAGTCTATTAAGAAGCAATACCTACTATAAAAGGAAGATGCTGGAAGCACCAATGATGAAGAGGGGAAAATTAAATTGTTGCTGCCAGTGCTTTTTTTTTAATTCCTTTTGGAACAATTTTACATAATTAGAAAAGAAATACAAAATAGTGATACAAAATTGATAATGCACTTTTAAGTTTTGGAAATTCAATATTGTTTTTAAAAATAGGATAAACAGAACAATTTTTGGTAGTATCTTTATACACCAAATTATTATTTTCCTAGGACATGAAAGACAATCAGGACAAAGCATGCGTGTGTGTGTGTGTGTGTGTGTGTGTGTGTGTGTGTGTGTGTGTGTGTGTTTGCATGTGTCTCTATCTATGTAGAGGTGTCTGTGTATCTGTGTTTATAGACATATATCTACAGAGAGCATGTTATATGCTTTTACTAATTTAAATATATATACACACATATTTTACAAAAATGTAATTGAGACACATTGTAAGACCTATGACAGTCTACAAATATAATACAAATAAGTACACAGAAAAACATAAAGTGTGCAATATCTACATGTAAAAACTTCTAAGATCAAAGTGAAATCTTAAATGTGATGATGTACCATCTTTCAGAATGTAAGAATAACACCCATCCCTTCTTAACAAGAAAATTTCCTTCAACAGCAATAAAACTGATGAAAAACTGATTTTGTTTGTTTTAGTAGCTACATGTGCTAGATTTTAAGTTTGTTAACAGGTCTTACGATGGCTTGCATCCACATAAGGCAGATAAGTATTCTGCATGGGTGGCACTACCTTCTGTGAGTACCCATGGGAGGTAATGCCTGATCATTACTTCTACAGAGACAAGGAGGAGCTTGAAAAGGAGGAGCACACAGCTGCTGAGAAAGCTGTGACCAAGGAGGAATTCCGGGACTTCACCAGTCTATGAGTTCATTTCTGTGTAGTCAGAGGTGGCTGACTGGTAGAGGGTGTGTAGGTGCCCTCTGTCCCCATCCAGCAGTTTCCGACTAAAGACTGGAATACCCAGCCGGACACTGAGGATTGGTCAGCAGCTCCCCCAGAGCAGGCCACTAAGTGGATTGGAACTACCACTGAGTGGTCTTGAGCTCCTCTGCAGACACCTAAGCAAAGTGAAAAAAGATAGAAGGAAAATAAAGTTCCCACAAGCTATAAAAAAAAAAATCAAACAAACAAAATGTGAGTTAGGAAAGGTGGCCTTTGCCTTTAATCCTAGCACTCAGGAGACAGAGATAGCTGGATCTCTATGAACTGGAGGACAGAATGAACTACAGAGTGAATTCCAGGACAGCCAAGACAACACAAAGAAACTCTTTCTCCAAAAACAAAACAAAAAATCTATATAAATAAATAGAAATAAAAATAATCAGGATAAATGCAGTATTTTAGAAAGATAAAAATTAATTTATTAAATTATAAGCTAGCATCTGATTACCAGATTAAGTCTGATACCGTTCATAGTGAAGGTATTGTCTTAAAAATATTTTCTATCACTGAGTATTCTAGACATTTATTTTTCAATTTGATATCTTTTAGAAATCAGAAAGATTAAATACAGTGATGCATACAATGGACCTAATTCATAGCAGTGACTCAATAAGTGTAATTTTTGCCATGTGATTCAAGTACAAGCATAAGGTGAATTTTAAAGGCATTTTGCAAATCAATAAATGGCTTTCACAAACATGAGAGTAAGGAGCTTGAAAAATTGCTGACATGAGAGAATTGACACAGAGGCATTTGAGATCTCATAGAAAAAAACAGAATGAGAAAACACACAAAATGTTTCTGTGCTCTTTTTTTCATGAAACCAAAACAATTAAAAGGACTTATTAAATAAAATGCCTCAGATGACATTTTTATACATTCCAAATTATTAATGTAATTAATTCCATTTATCATTTCTCCCTTGCTGAAATTCCAAAGAGATTCTCAGACATCTATTGTCTGAAGTTTTAGAGACTCACAGTAAGATGTGGCCTCCCCAGTCAGCCTACTCCCCACATCATGGGTTCAGCTTTCTACATTATTGTGGACTTGCTACATTATTGGATTCATTATTCAGTTCATTATCCCTCTTTGTAGATGTTGCCAAATGCATGAAGCAATACCATTGGATAACATGAGATAAGACAAAAGCAAAAGCCATGACAATTTGGGATAGTCTTTCATTAAGATACTTAGACAATCACTAGCTCTGTCCCAAAGTTTTCTGTGGTAGAGTTCAGATGCTTATCTATTCCAGCCCTTACACAATGTGTCTGACCTTCTTCAAGTGGAAGGGATTATGAGGTTGTAGTGCAAAGGACATTTAGCACCCAGGTGGCACATAGCTCGCATACCTCATCCCCAAACCCACTTAATCCAAATTGAGGGATTTGTGAGTCACAATAGGAATTTCAAAATAAAATCCCCTCTGGTACCACAAGAGACTGCAGAGTCAAATATTTTATGCACATTAATGTCATCGACATATCTTCATATATTTTGTACAAACATTATGTTTTATACTAAGCAAAGACTCAGTATATTGAAGTATTATATTATACTTGCCCATTCTCCTAAAAGCACTTCAAAATGTTTATGTGAAATGTAATTATGGTTGGGCTATAGCTAAGTGGGTTATAGGTTGGGGCTAAAACTAAGTTATAGCTAAGCTATAACTCTTGCCTCCCATGTGTGAGTCCATGTGTTCAATCTTCACTCCTCAGTATAATGCATACTACATATATAAGTGTTTGTGTACATGTGTGGATGGACATGTATGTGCATGTGTTGGCATGCATGCGTGTGTGTGTTTGGATTCGTGTGTGTGTGTGTGTGTGTATAGGTGTGTACGTGTGTGTGTGTGTGTGTGTGTGTGTGTGGGTGTGGGTGTATCATTGTGTGCCCATGTGCATGTAGCTGTAATGCAAGCACCTAGTATCCTGGTCCTTCTAGCCAGGGCTGCATAGTGAGATCATAGCTAAATTGAACGGGTAGGTCTTACCAGGCTCAATCATGAAAGTTTCACGTGACAGATATTTGAGGATGCTGTTCACCTTACATCAAGGCTCACTGCCCAGGTAGCACACTGTATCCCATGAGACTTACAACAAAAGACTCAGACCAATGGCTGGTGACAGTTTGCATTATTGTCTTCTTAGCCCAAGTATTTTAGATAGATTCATATTTCTTTAGATTCAGGCCAGAGATCCTTTTTAGCTGTTTCTCTTACAGAAGATGGAGATGGAGAACACGGTTTGAAGGTATTTCCCTCTAAGTAAATATAGGTTCTTTCAGACTCAGAATCATTTACCCACCCATCACTCTATTCCAACACTTACAGAGCTGCCCAAGCCTTTGGTCCTGGGCTCCCTCTGCAGTTAGATGACCCCATGCCTATACTGATCTATTTGACCCTCACCTGTAAACCATCCCATGAGGAATGAAAACAGAAGAGTCTGCATTTTGTCATTTCATGCCCTTACAGATAAGCTGGTGAAGGGTAAATGATTCCATGTTGTCTTGTTGCTTTCTATGCCTGGCTTTTCCTACACCAACTGCCTGACTATTTGATCTCACCTTCTGTGAACACTGAGGATATTTTGTCAGGATACTCTACTGTAGTGCTCAATGCACATCTTCTTTTTAAATATAAAATAGGTAGAAAATTTCTCAAATGGATTTTTAATAGTGTGGAAATATAGAACTATCAAGAAATAGGGAAAAAACTTTCATAATACCATCACAGATAGTCATTAATTTTTTACTCTAAGCTAAACAGAATCTTCATTATGACATTATTCTCTTTCACTTAGTTTGATGGAAGATGCTAACTTTACAGAATTTGTTTTTGATTCCTAGAGAGAGTACTAACTGTTACTTAAAAAATCCCTCTTGACCCTTCAGAATTCTGTGCAAGAAATACTTAGGTTTGCACTTAGAAAGAGTTCAAGCTCTAGACTCAGTGCCCTAACTCTTCCTTGTCGGTCCCCCAACTCAGAACTGGTCAGTACTCTAACTGAGCTTCCCACTTCAGACCACTGTTGCTTAGAGCAACTACATCAACTGTTAAATATTCTCATTAGAATCTTTCCTAGGCCTAAAGCTATGCATTAACAATAACACATTAACAGCACATTTGGTCAGTCATTGACACCGTGCCATGCTACCTCTACTTACTGTTATTGTTCAGAAAGTGTTTAGAAATTTCTAGTTTAGAAATGCCTGTAAATTCTATTCAGTGGGAAGTTTCATTAATTGATAATGGCATCTCATTTTTAAATAATTTGTCTATTTAGTTATCACCTATACTGTTGACCAAACATTATTCTAGATTACTCAGTATTATTTTCCAAGAGACATTCACATTTGCCATTTATGCATAACAAATTCTTAATTTGTTAATTTAACACCATTTTTTTACTTTGCTTAGAGTGATTCATTTGTCTATGACAATCACCTTTGTCTATGACAATCACCTTTTTTCACATCTCATAACCATGTGTTTTAGTTAGTGACTCAATACATAAAGTCTGCTTCCTCCCTAAGTTTTCCTATGATTTTTGAAATTTTTTATTTGAAAAACCAGACATGTCAAAATGCCCATGACAATAATTGTAGGATATTAAAAAAAAACATATAACAACTTTGTTATAAAATCAGTCATAAGACACACACTAAATTTATCAAAGTAGGTTATTTAAGCTGTAAAGCACCTGACTGACAGTTACTGGGAATATCAACCACAGGCTTTTATTTTAAAGAGAGTAAAGTGTTCTTTCAGAATTTACAAGTGACTCAAAACTCTGAAATACTGCAGTTACACCCATAAGTTGGGTTAAACATCAGATTATACTTGTACTTGTAGAAAATGCAGAAGGAAACTTAATCATTATGAAATCAAATGAGCTATAGCAAAGTATAATTGTAGTAGAGTATTTTTTACCACTTCTGTTTTATTTTGACCTCCCTCTGAAATTTGCCATCCTACAAATGAAGACACATTTAAACAGATTTTTTTAAACTTTAAAAAAGTAAATATTACAAGGATAGCATCTTGGACTGGTTACAAAAATTTTCAAGAGAGAAATAATATAAACCTAAGTTTAAATGAATTACTTAGCTAAAGTTAATAGTACGCTTTTAATAGCATATATATATATATATATATTCACAGCAGGGAAGTTTCATTAAAACACATAATTAAAAATTTTATTTACTTGCATATTGTTAAATTTAATTAATTTTCCCTTTTTAAATATTTAAATATTTTAGTGGCCGATAACCAATTGAAAATTTATGTTCTGCAAAGAAATTTCACCAGTGTCTCTACAATTTATAAAATTATCTTTACTTAAAAGTTTGAAATTAAGGAATAAAGTTATTACTAAGATAATTGATAATGCACTTTGAATTTGAAGAATGCATACAAGTATTTAATTTGCTCAATGTTACTTAGCAGTGGCTACACTTCTTCTATTCCTGCAACTGCTATTTATTTATTGTAGCATGACCTGACAAAAGCATCTGTTGCGTGTCTTCAGTAAGACTTATGAATAACATAGACTGGCTAACCTAGCCAGTGAACTGCAGGGCTCACCCCTTCCTATTTCCTAGATTTGCTGGTACAGACGTGCATCTCATTGCTGCACAACACCTCAGGTCATGCTTGCGCTCAGACAAGGCAAGCACTTTAGTCACCTAGCAATTTCATCAGCCAAGTTGAAAAAATAAAAATATTTTAATAGTATGTATTTATTTCTCAGAGTTAAGTTTTTCAGTGCTAATATCCAAGACATTAAGTTCTCTATGCAATTCTTTCTACTCAAAGTTTACTATTTTCATTTTCACTATATAGGCATTTTCTTTTCCTGTCTGTACTTATAATCTATATAACTGAATAAAATTGCATATATTTTGAATCCCACAACAATTTTTCTTCAAAAGTTACTATTCTAAATTATTTTGTCTCCTTTCTTCATAAATGTCTTCAAATTTTGAGTTTTTTATTCTTACCTAACGTTCTCTTGAATAAATATTACTTTTAGTGATTCCTTTCTGAATTTAATAGTCAAAAATGTCATAGGTGCCACACACCCTTATGGAAAGTTGTGAATTTTTGACTTTATGTTCCTGTCTTGGAAAAACTCAACACTAATGAAATAAATAACTTGGTTCAGTTACTAACCTCTTTAGGATTAAGTTTATGGTAAAACACAATCTTACATAAGTAGGGGTATACGTGTTAACGACTTTGCAATGAAAATTCCTGTGTTTCAGACAAGAAAATTCTTTAGTTATTCACTTGTCCACTTACTATTATGCTAAGTGTATCCCAATTAAATTCCAATAATTACAAAGTATGGTAGTGGTTTTGAACTGCACCAGATACTTAGAAATACTCTTAAGAAATATGGAAAAGGTGTTTCCCTGAGCCACAGTGAATGTATGAAAGCATTCAGAATTTAAATACTCGAGGTAATGATTCTTCACTCATTTTGCAAATATTGGATATACATCTAAAAGTCTTATGTATATGCAATCATTAGATTATAACATATTGAAAATATAACATTTGAATTGTAAATATATTTACATAAGTATAAAATGCATAAGTATACTTATTTACATTAGTATAAATTGTTTGGACAATTTTTATGAGATAAAACATTATTCCTCTGAAAGAAAAAAAAATAAAGCAGTGAGGAGAAACTGAAAAAATGGTGTCCAGTGAGCCAAGCGATATGCTTCCAGGGTTTTCTATTTCACTTGTAACATAGAAGGTTCAGCAGTACAATTACCTTTATCTTCAGTTAACAGGAATCTCATAATAGAACCTATGGGAGCATGTTTGTAAAGCACTTGTCAAGGTGAATATTACTTTTAACTGCAGGGAATCTAGCATCATAAATGTAACCACACCTCCAAGGGCAGTTGCAAAATATTATCTAGGTCAGTTTTATCCTGGGCTTTAAAGTCCTGGACTGAATAAGAAAAAAAGGCAGATTAAAGGCAATCAGCTCTTTTTTTGGTTTTCTAAATGCAAATGCAATGTGACCGAATGCCTCATGCTTCTGCCACTATGATGGGTTGTACCTTGAATGCGAGTTAAAATAAATCCTACCTCCTTGAGTTTTTGTCATTTATTTTGTTACAGTAATGAGACAAGTAACTCATGCATCCATTGATCTGGGCCAACACTTAAATAATATTTTGAAAAATGTATCAAATTAATGAAGAGTTTACTTTCCCCTTAAATGGTATATATTTTTATTTCTATTTTCTCCAGAAATTAATATCTATATGTCTTTTTATTGCATAGACCACTGGTATTCAACCAGTGTGTTGCAATAATTTTTGGGGGGTCACTTATCATATATCTTGTGTGATTTGTAACTAGCAAAATTATAGTTATCATGTAGCAATGAAATAATTTTATGGTTTGGGGGTCACCATACAATGAGGAATTTTATTAAAATGTCACAGCATTACGAAGGCTAAGAAAAACTATGTTACACCATGAGTTTTTCTAACAAAGACACTTTGAATCTTCAATGCCCAGCAGTTTCTACAGCAGAAATAAGTCAAGGGACATGCATATTTCTTTAGAGTTCTCAACAAGGAGAGAAAATTTGCACTAACGCACTAGACATTACACAATCAAAATTACAATTTAATGTTGCTCATTTCCTATGGAGGGATACTCTCTCAGCCTAGATACTTGGGGGAGGTCCTTGGTCTTTCCCCAAATGATGTGACAGATTTTGATCATCCCCCACGGAAGGCCCTGTGCTCCCTGAGAAATGGGTGGGGGTGGGATGGGGAGATGGTGGGGGAATGGGAGGATGGGAAGGAGAGGGAATTGGGATAGATACGTAAAATAAGAATGTTTCCAATTTAAATAAAGCAATTAAAAAAAAAAAACAAGATAAACGGTAGTAGCAATGCAGCTCAATGCTCTTTCTGGGGTTGACTCTCAAGGCCTTTGCCTTTACCTCCTACTGTGTTTTCCAATGCCAAATGTTACCACAGAAGCCTGGTATGCAATGACCTTTGTATTGCATTCAGGAAAGCTCCAGCATTCAGGAAAGCAGTGAAGGTAACAAAAGACCTTTTTTACACTTCAATCCATTTTTAATGAGTTGAATATCCACTTTAGGCAAAATTATGTTACTTGCTTTGAAATGCCCTGTTTTGAAACATATATTTATTGAACACACGTACATATGTTCATACACAAACACAAGCATACACATGCTCATGTACAAAGTCATAACTCTATAGACTATAGATGGGGCACACTCCTTAACAATTAAAACAATGTTGCCATTTAGTCCTATGGTAGTTCACCTTTCACATTTTAAAAGTTTCCCACAACATCCCTGACAGGCTCAGTCTTCTCCTCAATCCAATTTAACTATGAATATGGAAAGACAGATGAAGACTGCCTACTCAGGTAAAGTTGTGTCCTGAGGCAGTTATGAGAGTGATTCAAGCGGAAAAATTTCCTACTGCAGACGACATAATGTTTTCTTAAACTATTCATTTTGGCCATTTGTAATAATTAAATCCATTAACGTGTTCTTCACTCTGCTTTCTAGGAGGAAAAACTGGTTTCTATTAAAAACAAGACCACAATTCATCTAAAATATTTGCCAGTCTACAAAATATTCCGATTGCTTTAAAATATATTCACATGTTTAAGAAACTGCATATTCTTCAAAGTAAGACATGAGTCCCTGAGATAAGCAGAGAAAACAGGAAGATAATCAGTAAACCACATATTATGTTGCTTTACTCAAACTTACTCATATATGATTTTCTTATGAAAATAATTTATACAGTTGTCTTTAAATCTGTGAAGGAGACCATTACTCTGCATTTTATAATAGTGATCACTTTTTTTCATAATTATTGGATATAATTTTTAGTGGCTGTTCAATATTGGTCTTGTATTGGTTTTGTGGTCTCTGTATGTGTGTGTGTGTGTGTGTGTGTGTGTCTCTGTGTGTGTGTGTGTGTGTGTGTGTGCTCATGTTGATCTACAGCAGGCTGTTCGAAGATCCTCATTTTAGTATTCTGATGTATTCATCTATCACTAGCCATTTGGTTTCTATATTTTTTAGAGTTTATTTAATCATCACTTGCTGTGGAATTGTCATCATGGCCAGAAGAATGGCAGCGTGCAGGCAGACATGATGCTTGAGAAGAGCTGAGGGCCCTATAACCTGATCAGCATGCAGCAAGAAGTGACTGTCACGATAGACCTGACTTGACCATTTGAGACCTCAAAAGAAGCCTTCTAATGACACACTTCTTCCAACAAGGTCATATCTATACCAATAAGGGCACACCTCCTAATGGTGCCACTCGCTTTGGGCTTATGGGGGATTTTCTATTCAAAATAATACAGTTTGTATGTATGTGTGTTATGTGCAAGTAAATGCAGGTGTTTATGTTGGCCAAAGAAATCAAATGCCCCACAGCTGGAATTACATACAGTTATGAGCTATAAGATGTGGAGCTGGGAATTAAACTAAGGTGCCTTGTAAGAACAGTACATATTTGAGCTTGGGCCTGTTTCCTGCCTGCCCTCCATGGCCCTGCTCAGAGCCCAGTGAGGACTGGAGACTGCTTTCAGGGGAGCCCACTGAGGTGGATCGGCCCATCCAGAGTCTGCCAGTGTCCTAGTCCTACCTACACCTAAGGAAGGAGCCCACCTTCTGGTTCCCTGCTCAGAGCGTTCTGAGGACTGGGGACTGCATGTGGGGGAGTCTACAGGGCCCATCTGGAGCTGCCAGCGGTTAGTCCCACCTCTAAAAGCTGGAGGAATCCCGCCACCACCCACTGGAAGAGGAGAGTCACTGGAGTATCGGACCTGCTTGCACTGACCAGAAGAAAACCTTGATCCTGAACTCACCAGGTCACCAGGAGAAGGAGAGACACCAGTGGTACACACTGGAAGAACAGATGGGTAGACTACAGTATAGGTACACAATCAACAACAGAAATATCAATATGATACCACCAGAGTCTAGGGACTCCACATCAGCAAGACCTGAACATCCCAATACAATGAAGCAGAAGAGAACTACCATAAAAACAATTTTATGATGAATATAGAGACCCTAAAAGAGGTAATAAAAAATCCTGTAAGAGAATGAAAGAAAAAACAAACAAAAAATTCAAGAAATGGAGGGAAAGACAAACCAAAAATTGCAAGAAACAATTCAAATAGTACAAGGCTTGAAAACTGAAATAAAGACCAAAGGAAAAGAAGGAAGGAAGAAAGAAACAAAGAAAGAAATAAAGAAAGGAGTAAAAGAGAAAGGAATAAAGAAAGAAAGGAAAAGGGAAACATAGTAATATAGTCTGAGGGAATGCTGGAAATAGATAAACTGGGCAATTGATCAGGAAATACAGATGCAAGCATAAGCAACTGTATACAAGGGATGGAAGAGAGAATCTCAGGAATGGAATATACTAGGAGAAATAGAATCATCAACAAAAGAAAATCTTGAGTCCAACAAATCCCTGACACAAAATATCCAGGAAATATGAGACACTGTGAAAAGGCCAAACCTAAGAATAATGGGTATAGCGGAAGGTGAAGAAACCCAACTCAAAGGTACAGAAAATATATTCAACAAAATCATAAAAAAAGGGCCTTCCCAACCTAAAGAATGACATGCCAATGAAAGCACAAGAGCTTACAGAACAACAAATAGAGTGGACAACAAATAAAGTCCCCTTGCAAAATAATAATCAAAACACCAAACATACAGAATAAAGAAAGAATATGAAGAGCAGCAAAGGAAAAAGGCCAAGTAACATATAAAGGCAAACCAATCAGAATTACACCTGACTTCTCCATTGAAATTCTGTACTTAATTATACATTTTTAAATGGGCTATATAAATACAAGACAAGAGAAATATGCATATCACAAAATTGACCTTAAATTATATCAGTAAATGAAAATCCATTCCAAAACAAAGTATTCATATCTATATAAAATCCCCTTTTTACATTTAAAGAGACTAGTTGTGGTCATTAACCATTTATAACCAACCTCATTTAAATGAAAATAAACACTTATAAACAATATTTGGGAATTAGCCAAAACACCCTGAAAAATAAATGAACTTCAGGAGGCATCACCATCCCTGCCTTCAAGATCTACTATAGAGCTATAGTCCTGAAAACAGTTTGGTATTACCACAAAATAGACAGTAAACCAATGGAATCTAATCGAAAATCCTGATATTAAGTTGCACATCTACAAACAACTGATTTTTGACAAAAGAGCTAAAATTATATAATGAAAAAGAGAAAGCATCTTCAAGAAATTGTACTGGCATAAATGGATGATGACCTGTAAAAGACTACAGATAGACTCATGACTATCACAATGCACAAAACTTAAGTCCAAATGGATCAAAGACCTCATCATAAATCCAGACACACTGAACCTTTTAGAAGAGAAAGTGGAAGGTTCCCTTGAATGAATTGGTTCAGGAGCCTGCTTCCTGAACAAAACACCAGCAGCATAGACATTGAGATACACAATTAATAAGTGTGATCTCTTGAATCTGAGAATCTTCTGTACAGCAAAAGACACAGTCAACAAGACAAAATGGCAGCCCCCAGAGTGGGGAAAGATCTTCACCAACCGCACATCTGACAGAGGACTTAAAAAACCTCAAGATACTAGTTTCCAAAACACCAAATAATCAAATTAAAAATTGGGGTACAGAACTGAATAGAGATTTCTCAATAGAGGAATCCAAAATGGCTGAAAGACACTTAAGAAAGTACTCAACATCCTTAGCCATCAGGGAACCGCTAATCAAGGCAAATCTGATATACCATGTACCATGGTGGTCAGAAACACCAATAACAGTGTATGCTGAACAGGATGTGGAGAGAGTGGAACACTCCTCCACTGCTGATGGGAATGCAAATGTGTACACCAATTTTGGAGATCAGTATGGCTGGTGATCTTCAGGGAAATGAGAATCAGTCTAACACAGGACCCAGCAATTCCACCTTAGGCATATACCCAAATGACGCACAACGGATGCAACAAGGACATCTGTTCAACTATGTGCATAGCAGCATTATTTGGAATAGCCAGAACCTGGAAGCAACCTAGATGCCCCTCAACCGAAGAATGGATAAAGAAGTTGTGGCATATCAACACAATGGAATACTACCCAGTGGAAAAAAAATAATAATGGAATCTTGAAATTTGGAGGCAAGTAGATGAAACTAGAAGAACCATACTGAGTGAGATAGCCCAATCACATAAAGAGGAACATGATATGTACTCACTCATATAAGTATTTTAGACATAGAGGAAATGATCACCAACTGACAATTCATACTACCAGAGAAGCTAGGATACAAGGAGGATCCTAAGAGATTCATACAAGGTCACCCACAAAAGTGGAAAGGGAGAAGATCTACTGAGCATTTTGTGAGCAGGGGTGGGGGGCAGTGAGTGGAGAGGGAGTTAACAGAAAGTGAAGGGGAGGAGAAGAGGAAAGAGGAGAACATGAACGGCCAGGAAGTTTGAGTTGGGAGATGAATAGACAAGAGCAAGAAAAGGGGTACCATAACAGAGGGAGCCATTATAAGTTAGAAGAGAAAACTGACACTAGGGAAATATCCAGAAACCTACAAGGATGACCCCAACTAACAATCTGAGTTATAGTGGAGAGGCTACCTTAAATGCCCTTTCCTGAAAATAAGATTGATATCTAACTTCTATGCCAACCTAGAGACCTCACGTAGTAGCTGATGGAAGCAGAAGCAGACACCCACAGCTAAACACTGAGCCAAACTCCTGGAATCCAGTTGAAGAGAGTGAGGACTAGAACAGTCTACAGAAACACAGAGACTGCTGACCTGAACAAGGGGGAGCCATGCACTCCCAACTGATAGCTGGGAAACCAGCATTGGATGCACCAAAACCCCCTGAAAGTGGGTCTCGGTTAAAAGGCCTAGGCAGTCTGTGGGACCTCTGACAGTGGAACCATGATGTATCCCTGGTGCATGAAAGTACTTTGAGAGCACATTCTCCATAGAGCCTCCCTTAACCTAGAGGCAGGAGAGAGGGCCTAGACTCTACACCAAATGACTTGACAGATTTTGATGATCCCTCCTGGAAGGCCTTGGACTCCCTATAGAGTGGGTGTGAAATGGGATGAGAGAGGTGTTGTCGGTGGTCATGGGAGGATGGGAGTGAGAGGGAACTTGGGTTGATATGTAAAATAAGAAAAAATAATAAAATAAAATAAATAAAACACTAAAAATTGAAAGGTAATGATAACAGTAGTGGTAAGCATTTAATGTATTTCAGTATAAACAAATAGATTATGAAACAATTGGAAAGCACTAGTATATTTAAATGATATAATTTATAGTTTATATATACATATATAAATATATATACACTATATATAAAATAAAATATCTTATATAAAATATTATAATATATATAAACATATATAACATATAAAAATATATATAAAAATATAAAAGAAGTAAACATTGGCAATCAGAGCCTGAGCATCTGAGGAGAATATGCTGAGACTTGTTTTAACATTTTGTTTCATTTTTGAGAAAAGAGGTGTCCTGCCTGATCATGTGAATAAGATGATCTAGCACCTGAACAAGGGGAGTAACATATAAACTACACTGTGTATGTGACACTGGGCACCAGAGTCCAGGCTTTATTCATGCTAAGCAGCACTTTTTCAAATGAATACATTACCAGCCCCACAACTATTTTTAACACCTTACAAAACAGGAACTTGGTGAATATAACCTAAAATTTAAACATGTAGCTAATACCTCAATGAACATAAGCTCCCAAAATTCTATGAAATTTTTGTAGTAACACATTAAGTTAGTTCCTTGAAAATTAATACATATTATAATAATGTGAAAGTAAATATATGAAGTGTAACATGAGAAAATCTTCAGTAAGTTGTGTCTTTGTGTTGTTGGAAATTGTGATGATAAGACACAAGAAAACTTGAGGAAGACAGGTCCATAAAGGGAGACATTAATTGATGAGAAAACTTGTATGTAGAGTTTGCTCATGCCTCTCCCCTGGTATCCTTAAAGCTGAGAATCTTGTAATTTAGTTGGAAAATAAAAAATAATTTAAATTTAAATTATCTTAGTAATTTTGCCTAATTTACCCAACAATAAAAGTTACTAATAATTTAAATCCAGTTGAAGCATATGCTCCAATTTTAGCCTTCAAAGTCTACTGTTCCACTTAAACATGGCTCTATCCATACAAAGACCTTGATGAACTAATTAAAGAACATATTCTTACTATTAATAATGGAGTGGGAAGATGTATTTATGAATAATATATTTATCCACCTGCTTCATTTGAAACCATCTGGCTTCCCCTGATTTGACAGGAATATCTATTAAGTCCCAAGTAAGATGCTTCTGTGATGTGAGAAAGAGTGAAGTCTTAATCTTGGAAGGGGCAACTGCACACACAGATCTGCCTGCTTAAAGGATTGAGCAGGTATGACCAAGGGAGATGATATTGATAGAACAGATTTAAGAGAGCAAAAAGGTATTACATAGGAGAGAACCCAGTAGGATCAGATACAAACTGCATGTGAAAGAATAATCCTTAAAAACTACTAACTTGATCAGAAATGACTGAGATTCACATGTCAACATAATGAAAGCAGAAGCTTACAAGTAAATTTAAAATTTTAAGAAATTCTGTAACCAACATAGTTTGCATATCAGAGGATACACAATCATGTCCCACATGCAGAGGGCCTAGTTCAGTCCCATGGAGGCTCCAAGGCTATTGCCTAGAGTTCGTGAGTTCCCACAAGTTTGGTAATAAATTAGACATGTTCCCCCAACAAATTATCTTTATTCTAATTATTGAGGAATTTATTTATATATTCTTAGACATTTGATAACCTTTTAAACTTCCTTTCTGGAACAGATTGTACACCTTAGGCTCTGATCTCTGGGTTCAGGCTTTGATTCCTAGTCATTAACTCTTTGGGGCAAAAAAAAACCCAGTCAAACAGCTGAATATGTACTGTGAACTCACAAATCTTCCATTATGTCTGCAGATAACAACAGATACTGTATGTTCACACTGACAAATCAACAAACCGCAAATTAAGGAAAAAGTGCAGCTCTTAATATCTTAAAGAAAATCAATATGTTAAATACATCCAAAGAAATGCCATTGTTGAGACAATCATATATTTTTTTCCAGCAACACAGATGGTTTATTCATGGATTCAAATTTCAGATAGATCCAGAAAAGATTATTATGAAGATATTTTAATTTTCTCCAAATACAGGATTCTCCATGAACCACAAAATAAATAGATAAATAAAATAAAGGATAAAATTATATGCCATGATTTCCTGAGAGGAATCAAAATACTGTCATTTACATAGAAGTTAACAATATTAAAATCGTTCTATACTTGAATTAAATTTAGTGATCTAAAAACTTTTCTTTTGAGTTTATTTTCTGGAAACAGGGGCACTCTCAATAGTGTATCTAATATTTTCAGTTGTATCTTACATAAATAACAATGTTTGCAAAATGCAAACAAATTAAAACCAAACTGACACTGTTGCCACCATTCTGGGTCATTTCTATGGCTATTTCCATTTGACAATGGTGAAGAAAAAGCAAACTCATTCCCCATAATGCCATTTGGGGAAAACCTATGTATCTTACAGTGATTAAATATTGTTAAAGGGGGAAAATGAATGTACTAGAAACCTACTTAAACATTATTATTTGTTACTTGAATACAAAACAAGAATGATAGTGAAATGATTTGCCTCAAGAATTTGTAAATACTGAAAAGCTGATGTGAAATGAACAGCGCCCACTACACTGCAAGCTTGTGTGTTGGCTGTTGTTACTACATGCCATCTTATTGACTGAAACCATTGCTAACAGTGAACAGGGTGCTTCAAACAACAGACAGAGCTGAATCACCGCAGTGAGTCTTGCCTTTGATGGAGGCACTTTGGAAAGTATTCACTTATATCATACTGCCATCCTAAAGAGCATTTTAGATTCTTTCTGTTGTGTGGCTGTGTTTGGAAACATTCCCAAAATAGGTAGAAAATCTAGCCAGGCAGTGGTGGTGCTTGCCTTTAATCTCAGAGCAGGTGGAACTCTGTGAGTTCAAGGCCAGCCTTGTCTGCAAAATGAGTACCAGTACAGTCAGAGCTACACAGAGAAACCCTGTCTCATAAAACAAAACAAAACAAACAAAAAACAAAAAGAAAGATAGGAAGGAAGGAAAGAACGAAGGAGAAAAAGAAAATCTATCTCATCATTGCTGGTGCTCTATATTCTTTCTCAATTTGAATAATACTGGCAATTATCAGATTTCTCACTGTCATATCCATGTTAAAAAATTAGTAACAAAACTAAAGCTACTTTTTACTTCTTTGATTCATAATTTGAATAAAATTGGATGAACATCAAGGTGTTACTCTTAAGAAGGGGATTTTGCAAGAAGTGAAAACAAATGTGTTCTTTACATATCCCATGTCACAGTGATGGGTATGGCCTAGCAAGAAATGAACCTTTGGAGATTGTGTTTTGCAGTGTCATACCTACAACAAACTGCCATGTAATCCCACAGTCAGTCATCATCAGGATATATGCTTACACAAAAAATTGACCTAATCATGATTGAAAAGTGAGATAACTCATAGCTTAAATATGCTGCACACTTTTCATTATCTAAGTTGTCTCATGACAGAAAAGTATGCATAACAGTAGATTTGTTTTGTTTTAATGATGGCTAATGGACAGCAGGATGTGCTATACTCTAAAATCTTGTTGAAACTACAAACTACAAATGCTAAGTTTCTGTCCCTTGTTGCCTAAACAAAAAATATGTAAAACATGTAAAAGATGTTGTGACTATTGGAGGCGTTGTCATCTGAACCGGATCTAGAATGTAGAAGCAAGTATCTGGGCATGGTTGTGAGAGTTTTTCTGGATTAGCTCAACCTTGGTGGGAAAACACACCCTAGCTGCTGGACTGAATAAAATGCGAGACAAGAACCAGCATTCATCTCCTTCTGCTTCGTGACTGCAAAGCAATATGACCAGCTCCTTCCTCTTATTGCCATAAGGGACTGTACCCAGAAACTGTGAGCTAGAATCGTCCCTGCTTCACACTGGAACTGTGATCCTGCGTCATCCCTGTGGACTGTAGGCTGGAACTGTGCGCCAGAGTTAACCATGCAGACTGCACCCTGGAACTGTGATGGAACTGTGAACCAGACTCATTCCTGTGGACTGTGAGCCAGAATCATTCATGCAAAAATTGCTGCTTTTGCGAGTTTATTTTGTTATGGTGAAATTCCTGACACAGAATAAACATGTAAGTAATAATTCCTGTTAACAAATGTTGACTATCAGAAGCCATAAAATTTATATCTGAGAAATGAATATCAAACCACAAACACATCCACAAAAACAAACAAACAACAACAAAAAATGGTGTTCTTACTACACAGAAGCTTTTTGTGGTCACTATATCAAATGGAAATATGAGACAACCTTGTTGTTATGTCAAATTAAATGTGTGTGTGTGTGTGTGTGTGTGTGTGTATGTAAATACAGCTGACCCTGCTACTAAAGTGATACATAATAAGGAGAAATCCTCTTTTCCAAGAGGAGAGCAATCATAGAAATCTTACTAAGACTTTGGCACACAAGCAATGTAAAGTTAAAAAAAAAAATGACTTGACATTTACTTCTCTTTCCATTCCCTAATGTTTCCTTGTGCTGAATGATGTTTGCTATTCATTCTGAACCCACTTAGACAAGAGAGTCAGCTCACTCACATATGGTGTGGTTGCAGTTATTAAGCAGACTCATTTTTGTTGTTGAAAATGAAAAATCTGAAAATACAGTAAGAGCCAAATGTAATATGTAGTTACATTCCAATGCTGTTCTTAAAGTCATCATAATATAGTGAACAATATCTCATAAAAAAGATTGGTGGCCACAGCACACAACTTATCAAACACCCAATGGCTTTCCTTCTGATAGCTCTACAGGCCAAACTTCAAGAATATTAGGATATTGTAGTAACTCAGCAGCTATGAAAGTTCATTCTAAAGAATATGAGTGCAACAATGATGAAAGCAATCTGTTTTCTCCATCCCTCTGGTAACTATTAGAATAATAGATTCCAACAAGATATTGCCTATTGTGCAAGAAAATAATTCCTTCAGAGGAATTATAATATTGCACGTAAAAGGAGAAAATGGCATTGAAGTAATGTTATTGTCTCAGTATTGCACTAAGAAGTGCAGTTTCTATACTGCATGCTGAAAGGTCCAGCATGTAGATGTCTGATGAATCAATCTAATGATAAATATGTTTTAATATGAAGAATTATGTCTGGGTAGAAATCATGGTAAATTTTAAGGGGATTAAAAACAAACAGCAAAAATACCAAGAAATAGAAAGATGTTTTGAATGGTTCTTCCTGACAGATCACAGGTAAAGGAAAAGCATATTCTCTATCAAACTTCATCCTTGCTTATCTGGCACAAACAGCTGTCTAATTTTGTGTATCTGTGGCTACCAAAGAACCTCACAAAAGGCTCTGTCGATTTTCTCACTTTCAGTTCAGTGGCCTCTGTTGCCTGCACATTGTTTAGGACAGTGTCTCACTATGATCACAGTTGCACATCCCCCTTCCCTGACTCATCTCCAGACATAAGGGGACCATATAACACACTAGATTCACTGAAATCGGAATATTTTTTAGTGTGCATCTTTTTTTGGGTATTTATCTTAGAAAATGTTTGGAGTGTGAAATACTTGGATTGAAGCCTCTCAAGCAAGAAATGTGTCCCCTTAATTTCATTTCCTTGGTTCTACCTGCTTAATAAACTATCTGGTCCACAAGTATCTTACATACAGGCAGCACTTGAAAAATTGAAAATTAGTAATTTACCATAACATTTGCCATATTGTTATCCCAAATATCCTCAATACTAAATGTGTATGTCTAAATTCCAAAGACAGTTATGGGAAAATAGCCACAATAATGTGTTCAAATAGTGTTTGTATTAATATGTTCAAAAAGTATTAAGATTTTACCTACCATATCTCTAGGCTTCAGTTTCCCAAACCCACATGGAAACAAGGGATATTATATCATAATTACATTTACACCTTTACTTTCTATGTAATCCTAAATAAAACCTGTTCAGTCCATATAATGTTGCTTTTCTGTGTTTTCAGAAAGGGTGGTCTGCCACTGGACAGCCAATTGGCATGCTCCCCTCTGGGGAGGATCACCTCTCCCACTCCCAGCTTTACTTGGCTGCCTATAGTTCTTTGTGTACAGTGGAAGCTGAAGGATTTTCCCTCATGCAGTTTGGCATGTTTGTTGTTGTCTTCTTTGTTCTTATAACCACACACTTATCTATGTTATTATAAAAGGTTGTCTATATTACAAGAATTAAAAGTTCCAGATATATGATCAAATTAATACTTTAAAATATCACACTCACCAGTACTGTACAGTTATCTTACAGGGATTAATTCTGCTGTCTACAAAGCTAAGATCAAGAAAAAAATAAAATTAACTCTTTCAAGAAGCTAATACTGACATGTTCCATTTAATATTCACACTAAAACCTTTTCAGGTTAATTTGTTGTCTACATATGACCAAATTTCCAGGATGTGGATGTTTTAAGACTTATTTTTAGTCAAGGGGACATACACGCCCATGTGTGGATATGTGCATATGAGGACAAACACCTGTGGATGAGCCTGAAGTTACAGGCAATAGAACTGTGAGCTGAGATCTGAATTCATGTCTTTGAAAAAGCAGCAAACACTCGTAACTGATAAATCATCTCTCCAGAACCAGGAGAAGTCTTTAATTAAAATATTTCTGAGAACTAAGAGAAGCTTGTTTGAAAAATACCAAAACAATGATAGGATAAAGTTAATGAACTTACTTAATCAAATATAACAAAATATCCAATGGATGAATCTAGGAACTGAGTTCTAATTTTTTTTTTAATTTCATTTTCTGTCATGAAAAACCAGGAGAATGCATTACATGTTGACAAGACTTGTTCCAGCAGTTTACCTACTGGGCTTATTGTATGAAGTAGGAACATGAGAAACATGTGAGCACCACACAAGGCAGTCCTTCACTGTGAAAGGAAGTCGTGGGTGGCATAGACCTAAATTATATCCTTGGCACTTCCAGGGGCCAGTGTGACTACCATGAAAAACTTATTTTCTACTTTCCAAATTCCTGTTTCCTTATCTATAAAACTGGCATATTTTCACCTATCTATCTCAAGTGTTAATGTAGGAGTGGCAAATGTTTGGAAATTACACACTAAGCTTTACTTTTTCCACCACTGAAGATTGAAAACACAGGCTCAAAATCATTAAACATGTTTTCCTAATAATAAATCAAAATTTATATTATTATTTAATTGTGATAGAAACAAAAAAATCAGCTTGCAACATATATATTCTCATGTATTTAGCGTAACCCTCTAAGGATATTGTTCTATCAAGCCAATCACTTTTAAAAATATTTATCTATGTATTATCATTATATTCGGATGTTATTATATTAATTTTAATGTTTGGATATTGTTAAGCAATTGTGAAATTGTAGCCTTGTAATAGTTGCTCTGTCACCTTTCATGTAATTGTGGTCACCCTAATCTCATTTCGTACTGTAAGCTTCCAATTCCATTGGGCTTACATCATGAACTTGATGGATGAGCTAGACTGTTGTGTCTGCTTGAGCAGGTGTGAGATAAATTACTGGGCAGGCTATGATCTTTGGGCAAATTACTCTCCTTGACTACAATATATATCGATGAGATGTGTCAGGGCTCATATACACACTTGTCAATTGCATTACACAGGTGATGAAAATACAAGTTAAGGGACCATCCAAATGAAGAGGAAGAAATTCATTGTGTCATAGGAAATTAGTGAGAGAACCATCACTCTAAGCTGGATATATGATAGAGTAAAACCTTTCATAGATTTTGATAAAGAAAAAAGTTCAAGCCACTTAGTCAAATACATAATTATATGTCTCCTCTTCATCCTAGATTAGTTTCACTTAATACAAATGAAAGTGAACATGGTAATTTAAGAATTTTATGTGGGAACAATCAGGAAAAAGGTATATAATTTAATATCAATAAGTTTTGACTAGTCATTCAAATTAAGAGTCCTTTCATATTGATTTTTCTTTAATACAAAAATATTACTTGTGAAAAGGGTCCACACATATATGATTATTTTACATAGTATCTTGTTAGCACAGGAATATATTCTAAATCTTATATGTAGAGGGTTAAACATATGTACACAGAAATAAGAATATCCTCTAAGCCTGACAAATAGGTGACAAAATCAAAACTCAAAATGACTTCCCTAATGATGCTTTATTAATTTTATAAAATATCTGTATTTTTCTGGTTATTAATGAAAACATAAATTAATGCCAAGCACACACTCAGGAATCTCCATCCATAGAAGCACAATAAAATGAAGAAGATAGCCAGTGATGCTGACTAATTCTGTGTATCATCAAACTAACTCCAGCCAACACTGTACTCTCAACAGCCCAAAACGAGACAGAACACTCTTCATTCATTAGCTAAGCTAGTTAGGACTACTGAGGAACAATAGAGTCACAATGTTAAACTATTGACAAGCCTGAAGGCTTTGAAAAGAAATTTGAAACTATCATAAGATATAGTAACACATTAATGATAGGAACAATACTCTAAATTACCCAAGAATGGCTTTTTGTGATTGTTCTTGCTAAGAAAATTCCCTATCTCCAGTTGTGTCTCACACAGTTAAACATTATTCATAAACATCAATGATCAAATTTTACTAAGAGGAAGTACATGGTTTCTCAAAAACATATTCCATGGGGTAGCAAGATAGCTCAATAGGTAACAGCTTTACCCACAGTGCCTGACAACCTGAACATCATCTGTAGAACCCACGTGGTGAAAAAAAGAAAGACACTGTTTTATACCAGTTGTTCTCTGTATGTATGCATGTAACCACCCATGAATACATGTAAATTTCATGGTGTACTCATGGGTGGGCACATACACACATACTTACATAATTGAAATCAATCCTTTAGTAAATGACAAACTTTTAAAATAGATCATGTAAATGCTACTTTCATATGTATATATATATATATTATATATGTATATATATATGTATGTATATATATATGCTGCTTATACATACAGCACACACAAACACTATATATATATATATTGGAAATTAAGTAGTTTTTTTATATGAGATATATCACCTACCCAAATGAACAACTTCAGAGTTGAAAACTATCTCAGAGTTTGATGGGGAACAGGAAGGAAGAACAGACCCTAGAGAACAGAAAGCCTCCTGTGGCCAGCCCAGTCATCATCATGGGAGGGGCACAGCTACAACTGAGTCCCAGATACCATCGCAACCATAATTAGTGCAGAGGTGTCACCACTGGTACAAAGCCAGCTTCAACCAGCAGCAGTGGCCCAAGCAGTCCCAACTATACTGCCTGCCTTTGGGGACAAGGTTATCACAAGGAAAACATGTGAACAATAAAATGTTTCAGTGTATCTCTGCTTATGGACCCTAGTCTGACAGCTGGGGAACCAGCATAAGACTGAACCAGGCCTCCTGAACATGGGTATCAGCTGGTGTCCTGAGAAGTCCATGGGTGAACCTCTGGCAGTAGAACCAGTATTTATCTCTAGTGCACAAATGGGCTTTGGGAGTCCATTCCTAATGGGGGAATACCTCTCAGCCTAGATGCATAGGGGAAGGCCTAGGTCTTTGCCTGAGTGATGTGACAGACTTTGATGATTCCCCATGGGAGGCCTTATTCTCCCTGAGGAGTGGATGGGGGTAGGATGAGGAGATGCTGGGCAATTGGGAGAAAAGGAGGGAGAAGGAACTAGGATTGTTATAATAAATACGATTGGTTTTGATTGAAATAAAAATTCATTAAAAATGGTTCACTGTAAGGAATTAACCTAGTTTCATCAAGGGGATGACAAAAGGAAGAAGTATTTGTCACTAGACCGCCATAACAATACCAGAAAGTACCTTCCACAGGTAGATGGAAACACAATGGGATTTGATGTTGTTATAAAAAGAAACACCTACAGAAGCAGCAAATGTCACAGGCCCTAGTAGAAACCAAGTTCCAGGTGGCCAATATGCAACCAGCTAATAGTCTTTAGGGACAATAATATAATCATGACATTGTCAGTGTCCTCCTCATATTTACCAGATTAGAGAAGAAAATAATGAATGGGAGAAAGCTCTTAAAGCCTTGCCCAACAACACAGGCCTTGAAGCATGGGAGGCTCCCACTCTTCTGTGTGTGAGACTCTCAGGTCATAGACCACAGTATTACAATCCTCCTATGCAGGGAGAGGATTGCTGACAGTCAGGGTACAAGGGAACAAGGCAGACCAGTGAAACATGATATGAATCAGTATTACAAAACTGAATTCCATCCGGGCCCTTATCTAGAAAGTCTCCAAGAGAGGACCCCAAGGAAGAGGACAAGGGAAACCAAGAAGACACCAAAAGTCAGCTGACACCTCAGTGCCAGAGGTGCTGTAACTTCAAATACAAGAGTACCATAAACCACAAGAAGACAAAGAGACAAACGCAGTCTGAGTACATTGGGATGAATTGATGCTAGCTTACTGTCTTTGCCACCATCTGCTTATTCATCCACCAAGAAGAAATGAAATGAACAAAGCTTGTAGCTGAAGACCTCAAGCCCATACAGCACATGGTTTTATTTTACCTAAAAATGTTTCTTTTGTGTAATGCCAAATGTAGTTTCTTTGATTCTTAAGCTTGTTATTTTCTTCCTCAATGTATCTATAAAGGTTTTAAAATTATTTCGTGTCCTGTCAAGTGAGATTATATAAACTTCATTTCTAATTGGTAATAACAGCTTACAATCTTTTCAAAATAGTCAAAAAACTACCATTGTCTGTAAATAGAAGTCTAAATAATGAATAAATAAATCAATACAAGGCTCTCTCAGTATATATAAATCAAAAGTTTCAAATTACATAACAATTGTAATTTTAAAAAGAAATACTCTTTATTACATTTATATGAAAATTCTATATTTTTCTTATTGAATGTTTCACAAATTTTAGATAATTTAAAGAGGTGAATTTTATTTTAATTCTATGATATTCTTTTGGCATATAAAGGCAGAATGAAATACCCTTTTCATACACTTGTTACAGTTCTATTATATTTTACCCTATTTTTGTATTGCTGAAAATCAAGAGTGATGTAACTTTTTTTATCATATATTATACACTAAAATAAAGATACATTTTTGACATATGTTAGAAAAGTATATTTTTATTTTACTGTTTATCTTTTCAGTAAAGATCAATATCGTGTGCTGATTTGATTCATAAGAACACTAGACATAGTTTAAATCTTTCTCTGCTAGGGCTGGAATCTGAACAAGTTATACTCCAAAATTCATGTTAAATCTACTTTTTAAGTGAAATAATATGAATAGGTGCAGCATTTAGCAGGTTTCCTGGAGGAAGGAGCCCACATAATTGAATCTAGTTTCTCTATGCAAGATGCCAAAGACAGCTTGCTCATCTCTCCCACCAGATAAAACAGTCAAACAAACAAAAAAAATTAAGGGAGGCGGGGTACAATGAGCTCTGTCAAAGCAGAAACCAGAGCAACTGCTGGGCCTTGATCCTGGTTTTTTAAGCTTCACAGATTATAAGCAGTCTACTTCTGAGGAGTTTTTTTTTTCTTTCTTAGTTGGAGAAGTACTGAGCTGAAATGTGAATTCAGTTTCTGGAACAATTTCATGAAAACTAGCAGTGAAAAAACAAAGAACCCACACAGCACATCAGATGTCTACTGCATATCTGTCTTGTGAGTTGGGTGTGGTGTAGTAATCTATGATAATTTAAACTGTACAAAATGATGAGTTCATCTCATTTATTTCTAAGAGTAAGACGGAACCTTCTAAGACAGACCTTAGTAGTAAAATTCTTAATTTAATCAAGTCAATTGTACAAAGTGGAATGTTTGCTTTTTTGAATAGCAAAATATTGATTTCATTAGTGAGGACTGCTGATGTTCATTCTGTTTGCATTTTAGTGATTCAACATTTCAGTAACTCAAAAGCAAGCAAGGAGAGTCATGGGATTTTGAGGAAGCACAAAACAGACTGCAGTGTTGTTATTGATTACTAAGAAACAATGAGCCGCTTGCAGAGTGTGCTGGATAGACCTGTGGATGAGATTATCTACATCCAAAACCCTGAACAAAACATAAGGGTGGAGGGACAGGGCAGTGAAGGGGATAATACAAATGTATGCATGAAACTGTGTGTCCAGTTATTAAAGTTTGTATTTTACTCTTTGTATTTATAATCAAACTCTGTGAAAGCCATCACTGCTTTTAACAGTAATAATAAACTTAAATGTTGATTAAACTTTTACTATGTATGAGACATAAGACCTTCAGAACAACCCAAATTGTCATTAATACTATATAAACAGAGTTTTCCTGTCCAGACCACATGCTCCCAAATAACTGGTAGCCACTTCCCAGATAACTGACTCAGAGACTTAATATGAAGTGTAAATGTTTGGTCAAAGTCTCAGGCTTGTTACAAGCTAACTCTTAATTTTAAATTAGCCCATATTTCTTATCTACACTTTGACGTGTTACTTATGGATTGTCACCCCATTTTGTACATATACTGCTTTCTCAGTAGCTGGCTGGTGTCTCTCTGACTTCTCCCTTCTTATCCCAACATCCTTAGTTTGGTTGACCTGCCTATACTTCCTTCCTGGCTACTGGGCAATCAGCATTTTATTAAACCTTATCTAGTGAAAAATCTTTACACTGTACAAGAGGATTATTCCACAGTAATAGTGTTATCTACTTATAGAAAATACAAGAATGAATTTGATGTTAAATTCCCTTATATGACATGTTCTTTCAGGACTTAGAATTCAAGATCACATATGTTCAGAACTTTACTGTACAATCTTTCTTGTTCTTGTTGTGAATCCACAATCTAGCAGAGCATGTGTCCGATGGGTTGGGGGCATTCTGTGTGCTCACGTGCATGCATGCATTTATGATGTGTTTGTCTATTTGTGAACCTCTGCAACAGCTTACCTAGTACATTTTGTCACATACAATAATAAAAATGTTATGAGAGGTTTTAAAAATAGTTACATGGGTCATGTTTAAAATCATTGCTCTGATAATTAGCTATTAAATGAAGACAGTGTGCAACTTTAAATAATATTTTCAAATTACAATGAACTTTCAACATTAATGTTAACTGCATGTATAAAATAAATTTCTTGTGTTATGTATCTTTTAAATTTTATATACTGAAAAATATATGCCTTTAACAAACATAAATCAAGAAAATGTATTGCTGAATTCTATTAACTTTTGATTATATGTTGTTATACATTTTACAAGGAATAAAAGCTAGTCAATTCTATTCTTTTTCAACTTTTTATATATTAATAAATTTTAATATTAACATTAATATTAAACTTATTAATATTAATAAATTTTTCTATGGTTCTCAATACCAGTTAACCCCAATCACTAGAAGAATAGCTAAGGGAGCATAAGAGGTTCATTCATCCCTCAAAAAAATTATATACTGTTCTTAATGACCAAAACATTGAAGTGTAAGGTCATATTCCTACAAGACAGAGATTTCACTACTACATAATAATATTCTACATTTGGGAACCCAACAATATTACATGGGGACCTTTTATTTGTATGGCATGACCCATAGCAACCACTGACAATGATTACACAATTCATAGTAAAGACAGCAAGCATAGAATAAATACAAGAAAATATGTCTTTAAGGTTATAGTGACAGTATAAGATGTTAATTTCACTCAATTTAGTAGTCCACTACAGAGAGAGATTTTATAAGCCGTGACGTTGAATTGTATATGAGCTACCACTTTCCTCTAAGGAGTCACCCTTTGTCCTTCAGAAAATGAGTGACATTTCTTTCAAACACACCCATTAGATTGAGCTTTTTGATCAAGATTATAACCTGACAACAACGATAATTAAAGTAATTCTAATATCTTTGTTAAAAGAAAACGAATATTCTTTTCAGAGTCTTTGTCACTATCTATTCTTTTCCTTCACACCATTGTTTATATAGTAGAATTTTTACTTCTCGCAATTAAATACTGTCTTTTTGTTTAATGTCTGCATTCCACAAACTAGATGAATATGATAATATAAAAATTCTATAATTTTACAATTGCATGGTATTACAATTTTAATTTCTCTCGTAATTATATTTGGAGATCTATTGTGTGTTTTAATTTATACCCTAAAGAATTAACCTTCAAATTCCACAGGTTCTGAGAATCACAGTATCATTTAATCCTCTGAACAATTACATAAATTGTTCATTCAAATGTACCATCTCCTAAACAAGTATTTATAATCCAATAAGTATAATGAGATTCCTCATAAGTAAAAGAAGGTCAGACTGCCTGAATATTATACACTTGCACTCTTAAGCTAATTCTCTGAAGTCAAGGTGAAATAGCAATTCAGATGACCTTTACTAAATTAATCATATGAGCTTTTATTTTCAGTATGTAAAATGACAAATCAGTATTTGTTCCTTAGGAGTACTGGGCAAAGGTATATGAAAATGATTCAAGATTGCTCCTAGTGTCCTGCATATCATACTGTACCAGCACCCTGTTGGTGCTGGGCTTGGGTAGGCATGACTGCCATAATGTTGGCAAGAATACATTCATTTAAAATGTTAACTCTGTTTTATCATATAGAAAGTGGAGTGGCAGTCACATCACAGCAAACATTTGCTAATTTAAGAGCAAATTGATTAAAGAGGGATCGTATTGGATGTGCTACTATTTCTCCTGGGCTACTTAATTTTCATATTCTTCTGGTAAAGTATAAAAAGTCTATTTATGTATTTAGTAATTCTCTAAAAATATGTTTATATCTTTAAAATTATGTGTTTTATGTAACATGTTTTATTACATGTCCAACAAAATTAAACTATCAGACTAAATGTTTTTACTTGTGTTGCCTCATCTAAATATTTGAAAGATTAGATGTTATCCATTGCAGTGAAGTCTGTATAAATACACTTCTTTAGGGATATTTATTCACAGAAGTTTAAAATATAAATTAATTATACCTTAATTTCATGGAAATTTCTGCTTTGCAGAAATTGTTCATTCACTTCAATTGAGAAGTCAGTATATTCAGAGTTAGATGTTAAAAAAACAACACATTTTTTAAAAATGAATCTAAAGTGATTCTAAAACAGATGTCTGAATTTACTTATACTAAAGAACAGTGTAACTTTTATCTGACTGAAAAATACCAATGGACAGTGTCCCTGACAAAGAGAATTCTCAAGTACTATTTAGACTGGGAGAGACACAGCAAGCATAATGAATAGTTAATGTGTACTAGTAGGCATTCTGAAAGCTGAGCTCTGATATGGTAGTAACATGCTTTGAGGCTTTGTCCAGACTGTTGTGTGACAAGATTTCCTGGTAATATTGTAATGCACATATCTACTTATCCCAAACAGGGAGGTAATGACAGACCAAAGTATGGGTGCTACCCAAGTCCAACTTGGAGAACCCATGAGTTTTATTGGGGTTCCTTACAGGGGTATGGGTGGGCGGCGCTACTTCCAGGAGCATAAATGACTCAGAGACAGCTCATCACCAAAGCCCACCCCAGTTCAGGGAGAGAACTCACAAAGCTGCACAGTGGAGCACACTGCACGGCCTCTAGGCAGCTCAAAAGGTTGGAGGGTGTTCCTTTCAAAGTGCCTCAGTAAGCCTAAATTTCTTTTAGGCAGCTTGGCTGCACTCTGTTTCATTCAGGCAGCTGATCTGCTCTTAGAGTCTTCTTTGCAGCTCAGCTTTCTTCGGTCTGAGCGAGACCTTCAACTTTTTTATCATTTAAGGTGGTAGCAGGAGCCTGACGAAATCTGGTTAATTTCAGGGACTTTCCTGAATCTATCTGTCTTGAGTTGTTTACCTTCAGCTCAAGGTGCTTCACTGCATGATGCATGTTTCAGTCTCTTAGGAAACTGTTACATGACACAGATGTCTCCAAATAGTCATTTCAAATTCGGAACATTAGATACCTCTGCCCATAAAAGCAGGGATAGCATGCACAATTCCTCAGACCCTTTCCTTGGCACACAGATATCAGCAGTGAATGACTTAAGAAACACAAGGACTGTGTGCTTTCCTATGCTACAAGCTTACTTGTAGAGGTGTCTTAATTGTTGTTCTATTGCTGTGAGTAAATACCAAAGTGAAGACAACTTGGGTTTTTTTGTTGTTGTTGTTTTGTTTTGTTTTGTTTTTTTAAAGAATTTAATTGATGGTTTGCTTATACTGTCAAAGGGTAAGTTCAAGTCTATCATGATAGGAAGCATAGCACTGTAGCTGTATTACATTTGATTTGTAAGCTTGAGGTTAGGCATCAGAATACTGTTCCTGCCATAGTCCTTTGAAACCTCAAAGCCCGCCTCCAGTGTTTTGCCACTTACAACAAGGTCATACCTCCTAATCCTTCTCAAACAGTTCCACCAGCTGGGAGCCAAACCTTAAAATACATGAGCCAGTAGAGAATAAATCAAACCACCACAAATGATTCCCACAAATCCCTGAAATAAAAGTCAGAAAATCATGGCAGTCTATATTAACATAGGGGACAAAGAGAAGACTCACTGGCTAAGAATTTGTACTGTTCTTACAAAGGACCTCAATTTAGTTACTAGCACTCACATTCAGTCTCTCACAAATGCTCGCAGGTCAAGCACTAGGGTATCTATTGAGGTCTTTGGATGATATTAGGCACTGTTGGTAAATGCACAAAACCACACTTAAATATACATATTTATGTATAATTAAAATAAAAATCACAAAAAATAAAGTCACAAGAAGACCCCATCTGACACTTTGAAGTATTCTATGGAAACTTCTTAAAAAGTGAAATTGAGTAAACATTATTTCTTAATATTTCACTATGGAGTACTATAGATTATTGAGATAGACCAAAATCTTAATCTGAATAGTTTATAATATATTCAAGAATGATCATCTAGTGATTTCCCAAAGCACTTTTAGCTTACCAAAATTAAATCAAGATAAAAAATTAAATAGACTTATAACCCCTAGAGAAATAGAAGCAGTCATCAAAAGTCTCAAAAATAAAATAAAAAAAATAAAGCCCAGGGCCAGTTGGTTTCAATGCAGAATTCCATTCTACAGGAACTTCAAAGAAGACCTAATACCTATTCTCCTCAAACTGTTCCACACAATACAAACAGAAGGAGCATTACCATGCCAAATTCTTTTTATGAGACTAGAGTTACCCTGGTACTCAAACCACGCAGAGACTCTTCTAAGAAAGAGAATTATAGACCAATCTCTGTCATGAATATTAATGAAAATATACTCAATAAAATACTGGCAAACCAAATCCAAGAACATAATAAAAATAATCCACACTGATCAAATAGGCTTCTTCCCAGAGATGCAGGGATGGTTCAACATTTGAAAATCTGTCAACATAATCCAATGAAAGAAAAATATGGTCATCTCAATAGATGATGAAAATGCCTTAGTCATAATCACACACCCCTTCATGACAAAGGTCTTGGAGAGATTAAGGATACAAGATCAACTAAAAATAAATCAGTAGCCCTACTATATACAGATACTAAAGGTGCTGATAAAGAAATCAGAGAAAAATTACCCTTCGAAATAGCCACAAATAGCATAAAATATCTTGGGGTAATGCTAGGCAAAGAAGTAAAAGACCCATATAACAAAAAGTTTAAGGCTTTGAAGAAAGAAACTGAAGAACATAACAGAAAATGGAAAGAGCTCCAATTCTCTTGGCTAGGTAGAATCCACATAATGAAAATAGCAATTTTACCAAAAAAAGCAATCTACAGATCAAGATCCCTACATGATTATTCACAGAACCTGAAAGAATGGTACTCAACACCACATGGAAAAACAAAAACCCAGGATAGTAAAAACTATCATGCACAATGAAGGAATTTCCACGTGCCTCACTTCAAGCTCTATTATAGAGCTATAGTAATGAAAACAACTTGATATTGGCATGAAAAGATACAGGTGGATCAATGGAATTGAATCAAGACACTGATATCATTCCACACACCTATTAACACCTGATTTTTTTTACATAGAAGCTAAAATTATACGATTGAAAAATGAAAACATTTTTCAACAAATGGTGCTGGCAAAACTGGATGTCAACATGTAGAAGAATGCAAATAGATCCATATTTATCCCTATGAACAAAACTTAAGTTCAAATGAATCAAAGGCCTCAACATAAATGGATCCACAATGAACCTCACAGAAGACAAAATGGAAGTAGCCTTAAACACGTGGGCTCAGGAGAATACTTCCTAAATATAATACCAGTAGCATAGACACTGATAACAACATGGGACCTCCTGAAACTGAGAAGCTTCTGTAAGACAAAGGATCCTGTCAATAAGCCAAAATGGCAGCCTACAGAATGGGTAAAGATCTTCCCAAACCCCATATCTGACAGAGGACTGACCTTCAAAATATATAAAGAACCAAGAAACTAGACACTGAAGGGAGATGTCATTCTGTAAATATGTTTCTCTCATTGGTTAATGAATAAAACACTGTTGACCAATAGGAAAGCCAGATAGGCAGGACTAGGAGACTAGGAGGAGAGAGGAAGGAGTAAGGAGGAGATCCAAGATGGAGGACAAAGAGAGAAGAATACTAGCCCCTCTCTCTGGTAAGATAAGACCAAGTAGAAATACTTAGATTAATAGTAATTGGTTAAAATTTAAGACAGAGCTAGTTGATAAGAAACTAGTAACTGGCTAACAGAATTATATTAAATACAGTGTCTCTGTGTGTTATTTGGGGCTGGCATGGCAGTGGGACCAGACTGGCACGAAAAATCTACTTTTAACAAGACCCCAAACTATCAAACAATCCAATTAAAACATGGGGTACAGAGCTAAACAGAGACTTCTTACCAGAAGAATCTCAAATTACCCAAAAACACTTAAGAAATTGCTCAACATCCTTAACCATCAGGGAAATGGAAATCAAAATTACTCTTACACCTGCAAGAATGGCTAAAATAAAAAACACCAATGATAGCTTATTCTGGAGAGTTTCTGAAGTAAGAACTCTCTTCCATTGCTGGTGGGAATGCAAACTTATACAACCACTTTGGAAATTAGTATGACAGTTCCTCAGAAAACTGGAAATCAGTCTACCTCAAGACCAAGCAATACCACTCTTGGGCATATACCCAAAAATGTGCAATGATACCACAAGGACATTTGCTCAACTGTGTTTATAACTACATCATCCATAGGATCCTGAACCTGGAAACAACCTAGATGCCCCTCACTGAAGAAAACGTACATTTTACACAAACATGTACTAGTCATCTGTAAAAAACAATGACATTATGAAATTTGATGTAAATGGGTAGAACTAGAAAAAACAATCTAGAGTGACATAACCCTGACCCAGACCCAGAAACACAAATATGGTATATACTTACTCATAAGTGGATAATAGATTTAAAGCAAAGGATAACCAGTCTATAATCTATGATCCCAGAGAAACTAGGTAACAAAGAGGATCCTAAGAGAGATATACATCCCTAAAAGAGACATACATGAATACTCATGGAGAAAGGAAATAGAGAAGAGAACCTGAGAAAATTTGGACCATAGTGTGTGTGTGTGTGTGTGTGTGTGTGTGTGGAGGAGGAGACAGAGGGAGAAAGGGGAAGACATAAGAGGAAGGAGGAGGAGAACATGAGGGAACTTCATGGTCGAGTTTGGGAAAGGACAGAGAGGGAGAGCAAGGAAAGAGATAGCTAGATTGAGGGAGTCATGGACCAGTGATAAACCTGACACTAAGAAAATTCCCAGGAATCCACAAAAATGACCCCAACTAAGACTCTCAACATTAGTGGAGAGGGTAACTGAACTGTCCTTTCCCAGGTAATCAGATTGATGACTACCTGAATTATCATCCTAGAACCTTCATCCAGCAATTGATGGGGACAGATTCAGAGATTAACAGTTTAGCACTGGGCTGAGCTCCAAGGATCCAATTGAGGAAAGGGAGAAGAGATAATATGAGCAAAGGGGTCAAGATCATTTTGGGGATAACCACAGAGACAGCTTACCTGAGCTAGTGGGAGCTCACTGACTCCAGACTGACAGCTGAGGAACCTACATGGGTCTAAACTGGGCTCTCGTATTATGGGTGACAGTTGCATGACTTGGGCAGTCTGTGAGGTCACTAGCAATGGGACCTGGATTTATTCCTAGTGATTGAACTGTCTTTTTGGAGTCCTCTCTCTTTTGGGGGGATTCCTTTGCTCAGCCTAGATTCAGGGGAAGGGACTTGGTCCTGTCTCAAAGAGATGTGCCAGACTTCATTGACACCTCATGAAAAGCCTTACCCTCTCTGAGGAGTGTGGATGGTGTGGAGTGGGGATAGCAGGTGGAGAGGAGGGAGTGGGAACTGGGATTGCTATGTAAAATGAGAAAAGATTGTTGTAAATTAAAAGAAAAAAATCATGTATTAAAAAAAATATGAACAATGATATGTTGTAACTACAGGTCATTTAAAAGTTCACCAATGAAGCACAAATATCCTCTTATATGTAATGTGTACTAGAATGAGGGTCATGTCTGCTGCCAATAGAGCTGTCCCTATACAAGCAAAAAGTAATAACAATGCTAACAATGAATATTTATAATGCTCTGGAGTTTTACCTAATTTTTTTATAGGTCTAATTTTGCAATCCAAATTCTTTTGTTTCACATGATAAGAACTGTTAGAGCCCATAAACATGGTTCCATTTCATTTTGCCTCAAGAGCAGACAGTTCCAAACTGTCCTTATAGCCATAGGTCTAAAGCTTGCTGCTGCAGGCTGTTTCAGCCTTGGTAGCAGATGTCTTTATCTAAGTAACAACAGACTTGGGCTCAGGTGTGTTTACTCTTTAACCTGAAGGTCAGATGGCAGGTGTGGCTACTAAATACCTGAAGGATTAAGGAAAGTAAGTCTGTTTACTCCTTATATTTGATAATACAGATCTTCTGTCGTTGTTCCCACTTCTGGTTGGGTACTTAAGAATGTTGAATAAACTTGGGAGGTTCAGTATGGACTGGATTTTGCTCTCCTGACATTATCCTGTGTCTTCATCTTTTCTCTTAATATCTTTACATAGCCTATCTCAATCCATACTGTATTCTCCAATATGAACCATGGGAAAGTTGGCTGGCTCCAACTGCAGCCCTGCAAAGACAGCCTCTCACAAAGAATTACGTATTCCACATATTCCTCCCACACCATGGTTTGTGTATTCTATGGGCACGATTTTAGTCATTGTTCTGTCCTGTCCTGAGAATTGTCTATTTAAGGTATAGAGAGTGACTGACCACATTTGTTAAATGAATAGGAAACGGAGTAAAAGAATAAATTGTAAATTTCTACATAAATTGATTTATAGATAGGTACATAGAAAGACAAGCAATAGCAAAATACCATCAAACTGGCTGTGTAAAAAAACCATTCATAAACTGATGAAAGCCTACTAAAGAAGTGAGTTTAAGTTTCTCATGGAGTTACAGGCAGATCAGAGTGTCTGCTTTGGAAAGGCTGCCAGGTAAAATAAAAATTGTAACAGATACAGATAGCACACTGTATCAATGAGAAACCCATAAGAGACAGGTTAAGTTCCCTACTGAGCTTGAGTGTGAAGGGAGCACACCACTCCTGCCTACAAAGCAAGTTTTTGGTGTACTCAAGCTGCACACTCCAATTTACACATATAATGTACAATTTATTCTCTAAGAAAATATGTTTACATGAACATCTAACGAGGAGTGTGTCTTTGTACTCATTGGGATTGTGAGGAAGATGAAAGTCTAGGACTATGGACACACTTGCCATTATATCTGAAATATACCTCTAAAATGAATCTCAGATGTTTTAATTAGTTTTTCGTTTTAAAAGTTGAGATCAATGCTGGGGGAAGCCAAGAATACATAGAGTAAAATGAGATGCATAATGCAATTTATGCAAAGAAAATTGGTATTTATGTTGTTCTCAAATGCATTCAGGATAGTTTCTCATGGGAAAGGGGAACAAAGCAGCCATCTTTGCTATCCCAATGAGGACTAAACAAATACTGCCAGTCTGTTAAAGAAGTGCCTCACTCATTTAGGCTCACTGATGAAATAATGTCCATCATTCTACCATCTTCTTTTTTCTTTGTTGCCGCCTCCATATCAAGTTCATTTTAGTATATCAAGAGATGATTAAGAGAGATTTTATTGTTCATGCCACTGAGAAGTCATTGAAAATAGCTAACTCTTTCAAAATGCCTTAGAGAGAAGTTATATCATTTTCTTCATTTTGTTACTGAAAAATTAGTGTTATTCAAAGACAAAGCAAATTAACTTTCTATTGAAATTGTAGATGTGGTGGCTATCACAAACCATGAACTATGATATAAATCAAGTGGTATTAAATAGAAAACAATGCAGCCAACAATCAGCTGAAGCTGCTCTCCTGCAGGGCCAGCTTCTTTCTTTATTCTGTTTATTTAGCTTTGATTTGTGCATGGTATACAAAACTCACTGAGCAAAAAACAGCCATGAGCCATAAAAAACAGTAAATCATTTATGTGATATTTCACCAGGAGGATTTCTGTTTAATATTTCATACACTTTTAAGCTAGTGCTAAGCAAAATAATATATTAAATACAAATACTTAATATTAAGAAATAATTAGGAGACAAATTTCAAATGTGTGTATGATGGCAAGGTTACTCTATGCTACTACAATGGATTTGCCTTAAATTTTTGTAGTGAAAACACTTGTATAAAATCATAGTGGTTATTTGGATCTCTATTTGTTTATATTTTCTCTAAACCCCTAGTGACTTGGGCTGCCCTATGTATAAATGATTGGAACCTTCAAAGTCCTTTTTTTTCTCTGGATTAGCTGTGATCAAACCTCTCTAGGATGAATTAGAGTGAAATCACCGAAGCAGTTCCCCACAAAGACTCATGTTTATAGATTGTATCATTTAATCATTAAAGACAGTACGTTGGTTCAAGTTTGCAGCCTTGAATTAAGAACACTTAGAGCAAATACTGAACATGAATTGCCTCCTCTTGTAGGCTTGCATATAAGGATACACAGCTTCTAAATAATGACATGGATATTTATTATGAATTGTGAAAGCTTGGTCTTAGCTTAGGCTTCTTCCAATAGCTCTTATCATTTAAATTAACGCATTTATTTTAATCTGTATTCTGGTGCATGACTAGTTAGCTATCACATGCTGCTTCCTCTGAGCCTGGCTGGTGACACTGCCTTCTTCTTCCCAGCCTTCTCTCTCTGCCCTGAAGTCCCGCATAAATCCCCTGCCTAGCTATTGGCCATTCAGCTTATTATTACACCAATCACAGCAATTAATTTTTATAAAGTGTAAAACTATCCCACAACATTTGAAAATTTATTTTCCCTTCTTTTTATTTAATATATTTTTCTTATTTTACATATTGATCCCAGTTCCCTCTCCCTCCCATCCTCCCATGTCCCCCACAGAGCCACCCAATCCCATCCCCCAACCACTCCCCAGGGAGGGTGAGGCCATCATGAGGGATCATCAAAGTATGTCAAGTCATTTGGAGTAGGGCCTAGGCCCTCCATGTCTCTATGTTAAGGGAGTATCCCTCCATGGGGAATGGGCTCCCAAAGTCTATTTCTACACTAGGGATACATCGAGTTTACATTGTCAGAGGTACCATAGACTTCCCAGGCCACATTCAGGAGGTCTGGGTTGGTCTTATGCTGGTTTTACAGCTGAAAAGTTATTTTGTGTTGTTCTTATATGTACTCAAATGAGAACTCCTTATCCTCGATGAGTTGGTAATCTTCAACTACAGAAGGAAAATTCACTAAGCTCAAGGTCCTGTGAATTCAATTTAGTGAAATAAGTGACTTGTTTGTATAGATGTGAATTGTAATAAAAATAATAGCAGTACATATTGTTATTTTTTTTTGAAAAAACAAGTGCCGGGAGTGATTATGACATAAGCCTTAGAGATTTCCAGCCCTTTTAAAGAATAGCCCATTGAGTTGGAAGATTGCTGCCTTCACTCCCAATCAATCTTTCCCCCTCCCCAACTTCCTGGCAGAGTTTGGGGCTTATTGCAATGCAGTTAGGTTACTTAGTAACCCCTCCTTATGCAGTTAGGATATTTAGCAACTCCCAGGACCTCTTTCCCTGCTAACAGCCTGCTTATCTCCACCTGCATTTCCTCTTAGCTAATATCCTTCTCACCTTCAGTGACCTATGACTAAGAACATACTGCAGTCCTGTAACCAGGCAACGACCTCCCCCATCTGAAACCCCTCCTTACCTAACTTGCCGCCCTAACCACTGTATAACATGCTTTAGGAAAAAAAAAAAAAAAACAAGCAAAACAAAAAAACGCAGCGTGTTCAGAAAGCCTGTTTTGCTGCAGATTTCTTGTGTCTCCTGTCCTTCATTCCAGGTCCTTTGGGGTTCAGACCCTCGTTGCTGCCCTGCTTTCCAGGGCAAACAAGAAAATATATTTTTACTAATTCAATAGAGTATGAGCTATGGTACAGATAGTACTAGTAAAAGTATATTAGTAATCCTTATAAGTTCCATAATGAGAAATAACACCATAAACCCAAAGGAATTAGGAAACTGAGATAACTTCACTCGGGCAGTGTGAAGCAGACTGAAGAAGGTTGAGGACCATCACATCTCAACTCTCTAATTCATTAAGCCCTCATGCATCAGTGAGCAATCTGGATGTCTTGGGAGGATCTTTAACAAGGATGGAAATGTTTCCTGGAAAGAAATAATAAAAAATGTAAGTGTGTATGGATGAGGGGTGAGGTTGATTAAGATGAAGTACTCTTTCTCTGGAAAGAGAGAAGTCACAAGTCATTTGAAAAAAAAAATAAAAGAGAGAAAACAAATAGGAATCTACTCAAATATAGCTTAAATTACTTGGAAAAATATATATCTTATGCAAGGATGTATTAATGTTTTCTGACATTTTCTATAGATTAACAATGTGCTGTGGTAGTCAGGGAGGTTACAGGACCATTTGTATGAGTCAGTTGTTTCCTTCCCTGATATGAGCCTAGGGAATCAAATTCAGGTTGTCAAAGTTGGCATCAAGCACCTTTCCCTGAGGAGACATCTGGGATTAGAAGAGAGCTTACATTATAATAAATCTTTGAGATGTTTACTCAACATGAATTTCCTGCATGACCTGTATACAATGCTAGGCTTAGGCCTTAGTTATAGGTTTGGTGTGTGTGTGTGTGTGTGTGTGTGTGTGTGTGTGTATGTGTGTGTGTGTGTGTGCACGTGCACACACACATGTGTGTGCGTGTGTATTTAAGATACACTCTCACTCTTCAGGCACTCAAGCTAAAACAAGATAGACTGAAACTCTTCATAATGCTTCTGCCATACAGTTTCACAATAGCTAAGATTGCAGATATGAGCCACCATGCTAGCTTGATGGCCTTAAATAAATTCATAAGCCAACACTTTCATTCCTTCTGACCATTTCTAAAATATTCCCGCCATCTTCTCTATTCCCTAGCTGCATTTGTGAGATTTTAGGTTGATGTCACATAGGTGCCAAAGCTCAGCTCAAGGTATCTCTGCTATCTATGTCTATAAATATCTGTCTTTTCTGCTCAGAGCAGGTCAGTAGAAAAGTAGCCTATTTTGTCTGGTTTCTTTTACTTAGTTTCAGAAGTTCATTCATACTCATACATCAACCTTTCATAATTTTCAATTACTATCCAGTTCTAATCTGAATGGACATGCTGCATTTTGTTGGACAGAAATCTTGTTAGCTTGAGACATAGGCCAATTTTGAGTAATGTTGTTTTGATTATTTGGTTTCTTATATTTCTGTGAACATACTTCTAATTTTTCTGACATGAATTCTTAGGAATAGAGTTGTTGGGTCACAGGAGAACCCAACTTTAAAAAAACTGGTGAACTAATACCTAAGTTAATTGTGCCAAATTACATTGAAAGAGATTTACTTTTTTATTTTACAGTTAAATATATAAAATCTATATATTGTAAATATAGTAAACATTCTAAACTTTAGGTCATGAGCACTATGATGGTCTAAGGTTGTATTTTCACCACAGATTCATATGTTAATAGCTTTACTGCTAGTGTACCTACATTAGCAGATGTGGCTTTTAGGGAAGACATAAAAATTAAATAAGATCATAAGTTGGTTCCTGATTTTATTGGATTTTGGTTTTATGAGCACAGACACCTGAACATAATGCTGTCTCCCCTCCAGACTGCCCATCTATGCACACACTCTGAAGAAAGCCTCTGCAGTGATTCTGTAAAAAAGAGGCCCTCTGGTAGCCCAGGGCAGACTCCACCAGAAACTTCATCTCCTTTTCTACTAATCTTGAGCAGCAGCATGAGGAACTGCAATAAAATGAATATCTAGCATTTAAGCCATTCATCCTGTTACCCTATTTAGAAGAAGAGTAAATATATATATACCAACAGGATAACATGACAGGAATGGGTGAGTGATGTGTTTTCCATCAATGTTCTGATAAGGCAAGAGGATGATTTTTTCGGATTTGTTTTTGTCAGATTTTTTTACCACACTAAAATATTGTTAGTTTAAAGGAAAATGATCAGTATGGGGTTGAAGACTTCATGCTAGAATACAGTGAGGAATTAAACTACTAAAAACAAATTTCTGATGCCAGATCTATAGTTGTGGTCCATCTGCATATTTTTTTTTATAAATTATCTTGTTTTTGCAGGCATCCAACGAACTAATTATGTGCAAACAATAAGAATCAAGCTGTTGCCAAAAGAGTTAGCTCTGTAGCCAATAGCAACTGCCTTTGGCAGGGAAATTCTGCTAAAACACTTAGGTTTTATTGCTGAATTAAATATGTGTGCCTAGTCTGCAATAGGGACAGCTAAAGACATGAAGAGAACTAGAAGAAAAAGTGACCTTAGGCAAAGTGTATGATTCTTCTTATCAGAAAACATAAGGCTTACAGTTATTATTTTGGAGATTAAGTTTATAAAGAGAAATGGAATATTTTTCCTTTTTTCAATTTGTACTGCATTTATTAGCTGCAACAAAGCTTAGTGATGATATTTCAGCAATAGAAGGTATAGGATCTAAGGAAAGGTCTCTGGAGAGTACATTTTTTGGGCTTGATATTAGAGTGTTTCATTAAAAGAGCTAGTGAAAATAAAGATTCTATTTGGTAGCATTTTATGGCTAAGAATAAGGGTGTGTGTGTGTGTGTGTGTGTGTGTGTGTGTGTGTGTGTCTGCATTCAGAAGTAAGATTTCCTTCATAGTTTAATGAGAATGTGAATGTGGAAGAAAACAACGAAATGGTCTGAATTTTAGGATGATTCATTTGAATTATTTCCAAGAACACATTGATTTAGAACTATTAATAAGTTCGTATATTTTAATATAAACCATATTTAGCTTTTAACAATGTTTTACGTAGTGGGCACAGCCTTGCAACAGACCTTTACACATGCTATATCATGCTATTTTATTTAATCAGTTAATCAATATCCCCTCAGGAATACTGTTTCTCTAGTTTTATGCCTAGAATATTTTTAACATAAGAAAAGTGAGGCACAATTAAAGAGACCACGACACTCAGTCTGTACCTACAACATAATAAATGTGGCAAAAATAGCATGACTATGAAACACAACCTACTGTTAGCATCCACAATTGACCTCCCGACTCAGCTCCATGATTCCACTGTGCTATTTCTCTGAAAAGTACTTAAAGTGGAAATACACGATATTTTGTAAAGTGAACTGGGGTATGACAAGCTATTATATGAGGCAAAATGGAAAGAGGAAGCATGGCTTCAGTGCTAGCTACTTCGTGTTGAATGTTATTACAAAGCTCTACTGGGGCACACCAGATCCAGACCAAATCAGTGTTTGTAAAGTAATTGCTTTGCCTTCCAATTGCCTGAAGGGAAATCCATAGACAATAAACACAGAATGCTAACAAGCACAAGAAATGAGAACTCATGGCTGGAGAGTTCTGCTTCACTATGATGCCACAGTAACTGTCAAGAGTTACTCCATGGGCACTAATCTGAGTGCTGTTAAGACTTCTCTCTCTCTCTCTCTCTCTCTCTCTCTCTCTCTCTCTCTCTCTCTCTCTCTCTCTCTCTCTGTGTGTGTGTGTGTGTGTGTGTGTGTGTGTTCTCACATTTACAAAGGGCTCTAGGTGCAAAGACCATCACAAACATTTCTGACTCACTGACTTCCAAAGACAGTGGTGTCTGCTTTATCATAAGGTGAAAAAACATCAGTACAGACAGACCACTCAGGCTATGCTCTCAAGTCTTCTAAATATATTCTTCAAACTTGTAGCATACAAGTAATTATAGTCACATATTAAAGTGAATTCACTCCTACTGGAGATTTGGAAAGGCAAAGAAGGGGGGATGAGAGAAGAAAATATGAAAGAATAGTAGAGGTGTGAATTTGATCGAACTACATTCTATGCATGTATAGTCATGTCATAACAAATCTCTTCCCTTTGCCCAACAAATGTAAACTAATAGAAAAGGTAAAATAACAGGAGAATGAATAATTTCAGTTTAGCTATGAGTAGAATAGCAATACACACTAATATTTGATATAGCAGAGATCTGAACTAAAGGAGATTGGTATACACTTCCATCATTTCAAAGGAGATTTGCTTTTCAGCTGAGGTAATTCTATAAAGAAGGGAGGCTCCTTTATAACACATGGAATGAACTGCACTTTTTACCTTTAAATGAGTCTCAAGAAAAGTTAACCTCTGGATTAAAAGTAAATTCAAACTTTGTGACAATATTGATTCTCAACTCGACTGGATCTAGAAACATGGAGGAGACAAGCTTCCAGCATGTCTCTGCAGTCAGTGTGCAGATTAGGCTAGCCTTTCTGCTCATCAATAAAGGAGCATCTTCAGGTTAGTTAGGTGCCTGAGTCACCTTAAGTGTGGGTGACAAAATTCCATGGGCTGAAATCCCAGACTGAGAAAGATAAGTGCCAACATTCACTGTTCTCTGACTACTGATGAGGTATACACTGTGACCAGCAGGCTTCCTGCTCTCACCACTGTGTCTTCCCAATACAGGGAGAATTATGTGCTCAAACAGGAAGCCACAATAACTCTCCTTTTATAAAGTTGCTATTCTCAAATATTTTTTCACAAAAATGGTAAAAGTAATGACTACAAGTACTAATTTTTGTATTCAATAGTGAAAATTTCAGCATAACAATTTTAAAGATTTAAATGAGCACTTTCTAAAACTAAATGCATAGTATTTGAAATTTATCATGTAATGTACTTATATACACGATGTAACAATTAAAACTAAGATTAATATTTTATACTTCATATGAATTAAATATTGAAGAGTCAATATTCATATCATAAATATTTGTGTGTTCATTTTCAAATAGTTTATCTCCTTCAGAATAGACTGCTTTAGTAAAATAATAGAAGCATACATTACAGGAAATAAAGAAGACCAAATTACTGCACATAGCATAAACCTCTGGCTAAATATCAGAAGCTTAATACACTGACTTAGCTCTAGACACAAAAATTCCTTGTGACTTAGCTCTAGACACAAAAATTCCTTGTGACTTAGCTCTAGACACAAAAATTCCTTGTATTAAGGTATCTCTTGGAAAGTCTGTTCAAAGATATGAGACATAGTACATCAGTTCTCTATAGCATCTGCTACAAAATTTTAAAAACTTTATTTAAGCCATTTCATGCAATGTAATAGAATGTAAAATCTTTGATTATTTTTTTCCTTACTGGAATTGAAAGTTTCTGAAAATCACTATATGAAATATTTTGCTTTTATATATGTATTAAGATACTAATAACAACTCATAGTAATGAATGTTAATGTAATATATACACTGAGTCATAAAGGGAGCTTCACTTTACATTAGCAGTTCCCAAATGTAAAATCTGGCTCCACTTGGTAAAAAGTTTAATGAGCATCTTGACTTCCCAGTTTTTCCAGGTCTGATTTAATGGAGTAAAATTTCAAAATTTTTGTGATTCCCCCATGGAGGGATACCCCCTTAACTTAGAGACAGGAGAGAAGTCCTAATCCCTACTTCAAATGACTTGACAGATTTATATGACACAACCTGGATAGCAAAGCCCTACAAGTGGAATGGGGGTGGAGGGATGGGAGGGGAGTAGAGGGTGCATGTCACAGGGGAAAGAAGGTTAGAGGGAGGGAGGGAGGGAGGGAAGGAGGAAGGGAGTGATGGAAGAAGGGAGTGAGTGAGTGAGTGAGGGAGGGAGGAATGGAGGGTTGGATGGAGGAAGGAAGAGGAAACTGGGATCCACATGTAAAATTTTTAAATTATATTATTAATAAAAGAAGCAGAAGAAAATGCTGCTGGATTAATTATATATATATATATACACACAAATACATATACATAAACTATATATATATATATTTAAAATGCTTTGACGTCATAATTTAAACCTAAGAATGAGTTGCTGGGGAAAAGGATTTCTAATTTTATTTCCACAGAAAATGAAAAGCTGTGGATTCCTTCCAGACTAATGTGGTTTGATCGAGCAAGACACCATGAAGCAACGTCAATGGGACAATGCAGCCTTGCAGACCACTACAGCCGGATTTCTGTGTCTTCTTAGGACTCCCCCATGACAGCGCCCCCTACCAGCACGAAGCAGCTTGGAAAGAACAATGCCCAAACTCCCAAATATTGTTCATTAATGTTTGTTTTCATTTTTAAAAAAGGGCATGTATAATTTTGTCTACCATAAAATAAATAAATATTTAATAAATAAAAATAAAAATAAAAAATATGTGATATTTATTGTGATTTTAGTAACTAATTTTTAAAAATCCTTTGTTAATGAAGCAAAACCAAGCAATTCTATGTGTATTATTGTCTTGCTACAAGAGAAATATAACTGTAGGAGAGAGATAATGTGCTTTTACTCTCATCAAATGACAAATCTTAGATGTGCTGATGATATGACAACCAGATAAGACACATCTCTGGTAGAACATAATGTCACCTGGACATTATCAGTGTAATGTTACAGAGCAAAATGCACTAAAAATCAGTGCAATCTGGTTACTAATACTAGGGTGCTATAGAGATAAATAGAAATTCATTAACTGAACCCACAGATCTGAAGTTTAAATAATGTGAGGAAAATTTTACTGCTTGCTTTAACAGATCAGATTTATGATGATAGATAGAAGATAGATACATGATTGATGGTGGATATAAAGATAGATGGATGGACATATAAATATAGATGGCAGAGAGATAGACGATAGATAATAGATGCAAAGATAGATAGAAGATAGATACATAGAAAGATAGATAGATAGACAAATAGATAGATGATAGACAGATAGGATATAGAGACAGACATATTGACAGATGAAAAGACTCCACAGGAGGTTTAACTAGCTCCAGGACAGCCTCTAAAACCACAGAGAAAGTCTGTCTCAAAAAAAAAAAAAAAAAAAAACCACGAACAAAAACCCTATATCAAACATAGAGCCAAATATTGTATCTGGGTATGGATACATTAGCCACCAGAACCATATACATACAAGATATCTGAAAAAATGTAAATATATTGTATGTGTTAGATAATGTTTATTTTTTGAGGAAAGATAATGTTGATTACTAAAAAATATATATATTTATTAATTACAGTAATTAATATTGAACATACATATAAGTATGTCGATATACTGAAAGTGTGGTGTGAAATGCTTGAATTTCATTTTGACAAACAATAATGTCACTGTACTATTTTTGTAAGTTAAAAAAACATGTGAGATAAAGCACACCAATGTCAGGAGAGGCAAGAGAAAATACAAATTCTTCCCATTTGTTTATCATTACATATACATTAATTTTAAGCCAAGTCTCAATTTAAGACATTAGAAATTAAGTGCCAATTTGATTGGAATTTCTCTTCTCATCTTTCTAAGTTTTAATTTTTTAATCATTTTCAAATCATTGGGCCAATTTCTTCTCAGTCATAACATTTCTACTGTTGTGTACTATTTATCGCCTAATGGAAATCAATACAAGTAATTATCATCTGTTTTAAAGAATATGAGTATTAATTTGCAGACCCATCTCTTCATTTTTTTTTTTTTTTTGAGAACTTCTCATTCTTTCTTGGGAACATGCTTTCCTTCATAAACACTTTGAAACACTATGAGTTAAAAAATACATCATCCCACAATGATGATATTATAAAGCACTACATATTCACTTCAAATATATCCATTTTTCCTTGAGTTCTAAGTTCTATTTCTCTTCTTATTAATTCATCTGTGTATAAGCACAAAACTCTTTTACCCCATAGCCAAAGTAAGAATTCCTATCAGGTTGTTCATGGTCCCTTATAAAGTTTTACCTTAGGAATATCTTGATGTTTTTACTTTCCTTTATAAGCTTATATGAGAATAAGATGGGAATACATGTAGGAATAATAAATATTAATTCTTTCCTCACTTTTATTTTTAATGAGATAGGAAAGACATTTATAAATTTGTTTCCTCAAAATTAAGTGGGAATAAATTTTGTAAATGGCTGTAATTTTTGTTTGCACCACTTTTCTATGTCATCTATGACCCATTACTGTTTTCTTATAATACCTTTTTTCATTATTGTATTTAGCATGTAAACCAACTGTAGACTCAGTTTTACTATTAATTGACAGATTAAATATGACCTACAAAAGTTCAGTGATTATCTTGTTAAAAAGCAAAACCAAACAGCAAATCCCAGAAATATCTTTCTTCTTTTGTTTTACAATGATTTATTACTTCAAACCATCTGACATAAAATTACATTTTTTATATTCTGAAATAACTCTTTCCCTAGACTCAGCAGCACTCTTTCCTGCATTACTTCTTGCTTCCACATTCCTAGATCCTTACTGGATCCTGTCTTCTGTATCAGTCTGCACTGTGTCCTTCTACCAGCTGACACCTGTGTTAGCAAGAATTACTAATCACTTCATACAGACACCATGGATACATGATCTTCCCTAGATCATTCTATCAAGTCAAAGATTTGTCAGACACCTTCATGAAATTCAGGCATTCTGGTGCATTTTCAATATCTTCACAGAATGTATTTAATAAAATATTACAAAATAGAAATAAGTGAAGATGTGCATAAAACAATTCAGTTCATTAAACACAAAAAATGGTCCCTGTACTGCATATTAAAAAAAAAAAATAGAGCAATGTGTGAGGGTTAAAAGGGAGAAAAAGAAAAGGGAATGGTGTAATCTCAACTCAAAACATTTAAAATATCACAATACATAATAATGCTTTTAGAAAATTGCTGCAAAAATTGTACAGGTAAAGCAAAAAGTAAACAGGTCTAACCCTTTGCTAGCGGCTTACACAGGTTCCAACACTCATTACTTAATGTGACTCAAACCTGCAGGTACATTAAAGAAAACACGACACTTTGTAATGAAGCTGAATGAGGGACAGAATGCTTGCTGATGAGATACACTGAGAGAGATTCTGGTCATTAACAGGACAGATGGGAAATCTCATTCCAGAAACTGTGAGCCTTGAGCACAAAAATACAGTACTAGAAAATCACAATTTGCTACAAAGCTCCTGTACATTGCGAAAAGTGAAGTTTGGACTCTTAGTTTCTTGGTGTTGGGGATCAAAGGGAAGTTCCTTCACATTGTGAAGTGCACAATGATGGAAAATAGTAAGAGCCACCATCAGAAATAACTAAATATATGTGTCCCTGGATACTTATGCTTATTAAAGTTTTCAGAAGATCATTTTATACTGTGTTTGGGTTTCTTTTGGTTTGTTGGTTGGTTGGTGTTGTTTAGTCTTTTGTTAGTTTGACTTCAGGAGTCTTTTTATTGTGGACTTTATGAAAGAAGGCCCAGATTAGCTCCTGACTTTTTTATTTTGCTGAATTGCCCTGTCATTTGTAGCAGTTTAAATCAGTCACATCTGGTAGAAGTCAGCAGCATCAGTGTTTCCTTCATTGACTGTATTTCATCTGGGGTGTATTTGAGATCTTTACCCATATCATTGAAAGAAGCAGCTGGGAAATCTCTCCTGGTATTGTGCTGGCCTCCATTTTAGCTGTCGGTACAATCATTCTCTCCTCCATGTTTGTCTGTGTTTCTCATCCTCTGGGATTCTGAGTACCTGCAGGCTGCCTTGAGATCTGAGGCTAGGGGACCAAGGAGAGACAGGGATTGGAGTTCTTGATGGCTTGGCCTTTCATGGACAGAATAGTATGCTTTTTCATGCCACTGTAGTAAAAGACATTCCCAGTGGAAATTAGAGTCTGAAACCTAGGGTCTCATGCATGTGAGGCAAGCACTCTGTGAGCTACTGCCCTAGCCTATAGTTAGTATCTTAAAGGCAAATTGGTGGGATGGTAGGTTTCTTTTAGTAATAGTGTAGCTAGTCGTATAATTAAGAATTACTTTATGTAGCTACACAGAAAGTCATGTATACAGAGTTTCCTGATAGTTAAAAGTTCTGTAGAGGATGCGGTGTATAAGTTTTTTGTATATATTTACTTATTTTAAAAGTGAAATATTTAAAATTATATTATAAGGGCTTTTATATCAGAAAATATCAGTTTATAGTATTTATAAAAGTCATAATTGTGTAGTTTAGGCTTTCAACCAAAAGAACACGATATCTTGTAGCAATAGCTAAAATTTAAGGTACGAGGTCAGGAATGGAAAGACAGCTCAACAGTTAAGAATAGTTAACTGCTATTGCTGAGGACATGAATTCTGTTCGCAGCACCCACATCTGGCAGCTCACAACTGTATCTCTAGATCCAGGTGTTTGGCAACCTCTTCTGGCATACTGTATTCATGTGTCTTCATGTGTATGCACACACACATACACACACACACACACACACACACACACACACACACACACACACACAATTTTAAAAATACAACTCGTCTTCTTTAGACAACATGGGATAAAAGGAACCATGCCCATGCTGTCTGATGACAATTTGGAGTCAAATAGTTGACAACAAATTTAATTGACTAACTTCAGGGATTTTTCTTCAAAAGTTAGCACTTGGTTTTATTCTAGGTCCTGGAAGAGTTTTACTGACACAATGTCTGCTCATTTCTTTATAAATAACAAGAGTATTCTTTGCTTAAAAAAAATAAAAAAATTGGAAAGTCATGGTGGAAAGGAATAATAGAATCCATCTTTTCTTTCCACTGTCCTAAAAATTTATCAGTTACTACAATTAGAAAACATCTCTACAAAAAATGCATGAGCTGATGACCAGAAGTTGGACCTAAATTTTACTGTATTTTTGTTTAAAAATACCTATGATTCAATATAATAACTATGTTTTTAAAATAAAATGTTTTATTTCTTCATGGATCTTATCAACTATTGAAGTGCACCGTGTATATTTATGTTGCCAAAGCTACCTTCTTCTTCACCATTTCAAATGGTATATATTTCTATCTTTTTTCTATCATTTATTTATTAGCTTTCTTGTAAAAATCTGAGTATTGACTAGCATTTCTCTAAACTCATAGTTTCTCTTTTTCTGCATGTGTTAGATGTGTTTATGTTTACATGTTTACATATGTGTGAGCATAAGTGTGAGTATAAGTGTGTGTGTGTGGGTGCATAAGAAAGTGCCAGGTCAATGCTGGGAATCATTCCCTTAAGAGCCATCCTCAGTACTATTCATCTGATGTACTGAGGCAAGCTCTTGCAAATGAACTGAGAGCTCACTGATGTGGCTAACACTGATTAGCCGTCTAATTCCAAGCCAGGAATTATAGGCAGGTAGACAGTCCCACTTGGCATTTATGTGTGCTCTAAAGATCAGAATCCTAATTCCCATACTTGTACAGAGATCACTTAGAATAGATGAAACATTTCCACAATGCTAAATTTTAATACACAAATCTCAAGTATTTTACGAAAGTATACATATTCAACTGCTAAACTGAATGACAATATCTTTTATTCCAGCTATGACTATACCATAACTTGTTTCACTATTTTATATGCCAACTAGAAGTACAAGATAAATCTAAAGAAATACCACAAAACCCGATGTACACAGCCATATAATCTCACATTTGTAACACTGATGAATGCTTTAACTTCTGTTGTTGTTGGTTTTGTTTTTTCCAAACAGGTAGCCCTCTTTGGAAACTTGGTCTGTAGATCAGGCTGGCCTTGAGTGCACTAACATCTTTATAACAAACTTTGTGTTTTGAAATACACTGCATTTTTATCAGTGTCTAATACTGTGAATGAAAGTTACCACCCAGAAGGTGGTTTTAATTCCTTTGGCTAATGCATGGGATTTAGGAACTCATGACATTGTTGACACTTCTTAAATTAATAATTCCTCAGAGCTTCAAGGGCCTCCTTTCACTTATGAGCATTTTAGAGCGAGTACAATAAGCAGGTTTCCTCATCTGTCAAATCCAATCAATTTGAGATGGCCATGAAAAATCATGTATTGAGGATGATTCTGAGTGGGGAGTAATATGGCAATTAAGCTTTTATGGTATCCTCCAAGGAAAAAATAAAGGCAATTGATTGAAAATAGAAGTGTTTTTTTAAATTCTTCTGAAATCTACATAATTCTCTAATGTGAACAGTGACATTCTGTAACAAATTCAGTTTTCCTAGATCACTTTATGAATGATGTTGTTCTTTTAAAAATCCACTTCCAAATCCACTTCAGTGACAATTCAAAGTGTACACCAATTTGATATTATAATTGTCTCCAGTGTCCAGCACTGGTTCAGTATTTTCTAAAGCACTGGTTCTTTCCCCTTGTGGACATTTATCATAAATAACAGTTTTTTGAAACATTATAGCTGCTCTGGAACTCATATTATTTTTCAATAGCCACATGTTTGGTTTCAATTGACTCCATCCTACTATTTGTAATCAAAATTGCTTAAAGTGACTTAAATTATTTCTATAGTAACTACCTATGTACAGGCCCAAATCAATCAGCATAGTTAATCTGTCTATCACAAAATAGAGTACTTAGTCAATTCAAATGACAACTATGGATGCCAGGTTTGCTGTGGCTTTCTATAAATTACCATTCATTTTTATATGTATGTGTGATAGGGGACATGTGCATATATCTGTGTGCTGACATGTGAGTGGTCTCCCATATATGGGTGCATGTGGATGTCTGTACAAGTGCAAGCCTAGTTTTCTCATGGCTCTCTACATTTATTTTTTTGATGCAAGTTCTTTCAACTGTTCAAACACAGAACTCACCCAAACTATTAGTCTCTCTTTCCCATTTCTCTGTATACTATCTCTATCTCCTTGGGTAGGAATTAGGACCTTATATTTATACCACAAGCATTTAACAATTGAAACATATCTTTATCCAAAGAAACCAAATCCTTGTGTTGGGAAATATATCTGAAAAGAGTCCCTCCCATGGTTTAATAATGTTTATCAGTTACATAGTATAGCATAATATCACAGATAAGAGTCTATCGTATATGACAACACCTTTCCCTATAGAGGAATTTAACTTGTCTAGAGTCAATATAGAGAAACACAGATATAAAATTATAACAGATAACAAATCCAAAGCAATATATGAAACATTGATAAAATATGTCTATTATAGATTTACCACTTACATACATTTATAGAATTCTTGTAATTCATTGACCAAGATTATGTCAATAGGTATTGAATGCAATTCTGATATGTACAGTTTTGATAGTAAAACAGAGTGGCTTTAAAATGGATTATCATATTCCTTTTTGTTTTTTAAAGCCACTAATATAAGGGTTGCAATTTTTTAATGACTTTAGGATATGGCTATGATTATTCATCAATAATGTATTTTCAAAGGCAAGACTTTACTGTATGAATCTCTATTAAGTGATGTAAGGCCAATATAGTTTCAATTAGTAACATCTTACAGCTTAATTTTCTAAAAGAAAAAGGCTATATTATAAACAAACCCTAAATTGGCCAAAATAAATATTGTTTCTCTATGATAACATATATTTAAGAGTGGTGATATATTGTTTATAAATTACTAAACCTTGTCTGAGGATTCAAAAAGCAGTGATGAGACACACCTTTAATCCAAGCAACCATAGAGCTAGGCAATGGTGGTACACACCTTTAATCCCAGGAGAAAGGCAAATGGATCTCTGAGTCCAAGACTGCCCTGGTCTATGGGAGAGTGAATCAGAGCTCAAGCCTTTAATACCAGGATTTAAGAGACATAATATGTAGAGGCATTCAGTCTGAGATTAGTCACTAGCCATGTTGAGGAGAGTATAGCAGTCTGGGAATCTGAAGAGCATTGAAGTCAGGAGAGGTCTCAGGTTCACCCCTTTGGTCTTAGCTGAGAAAAAGGTAAGAGATAATATGTGGCTGGATTGCTTTTCTGATCTTCAGCTTGAAGCTTGAACCCCAATATCTGTCTCTGAGTCTTTTATCAAGTTACATTTAAGGACAGTATTGGTTAATGTCTTAGAATTATATTGGTCAAATCTAAAAATAGTCTATATTATCATACAATATAGTACATTCTATACTAAATTACTGATGAAAAGAATTCATAAAATATAGCATTTAAATTATGACCATATCCCAGGATAACAAAAATCTACAATTTGATTAGTTTCCACAAAATTCCAAGATCATGTTCAATTACACAGAAATAAAGTTCAGTTCACAAAACAAAACAACAAAAGTCATTCTGAAAATTAGAGACCCTAGTGGCAGAGAGAGTTTGTTGGCAAGGAAAAAATCTGGAGGAGGTGACAATGAATGTCTGGCCCACTAATTAGTTCCTACTGCATAAGCTTCTATGTGTGCACATATGGTCAGCTACTCCTTCAGTCACCTATGAGACATGGGACCTGCTTTCAGGACACTGAACTACTAAGATTAAAGTCTATTATTCCAGATTCCAAGAGGCTGGTCAGGTCATCCTAATATGTTGCATTATATTAGATTTTTTTTCTTAATAACTAGATAGTGCCTGGAGCTATTAAATCTCTTTATTATACAAGTTTGCTTCAACAGCATTTTTTGAAAAGGCATTTGACCTTGCTTCCTTTGGTCCATCTTTTATGCACTGGTTACTATGCTCTCTGTCAGCATACTTCTAGGTGACTTTGAGAATGACATTGTCCAAGACTGGTGTGGAAACATATGAAATCATCTTCAGTGTAAATGAGAAATGTGGAATAGAAAATAGAAAATCACTTTCAATTTCTTGGTAGAGTCTCAAAATAAGAAACACATATATGCACAATGCTAAAAATGAAATTATCACCAAATGTTGCTATACTCAATGAGCTAAAGCTTCCTGAATTAGATGTGAAAACTTCCTGTAATACATTTATTGTGCTTCAAAGTTGCCAGATTATTTAAAATCATATATATTTAAATTGTGTCACCATAGAGCTTCCTTCTGTGATTTAAATTGCTCATATCTCAATATTTTGCTACAAACACAGGTTAAAATCAGTACTTTTCTTTTTGTTCATTTAAAGCAGGTTTTTTTAACTTTATGCATTTGTGTGTATACATTTATAGACACATGAGGAGACTTGTGGGGCCAAAAGATGTTGGGTACTCTGGAAATGAAGTCATAGGTGGTTATGATTAGGAATCATACTCAGGTTCTGCTAAAAGAAAAAGCAGTAAAAGATCTAAAATACCAGGTTGTATTTATAACCAAATAAAATATACATATGGTAAGAGCCTTTCTACTTTCATACTTTATAATGCAGTAATAACTTTTAACATACTGTAGCATTGATCATAACATCTATGTTGATAATTAACTTTTTTAATAAAGTAAATTCAATGTTGATACAGTTCATACAATAATCACCTTTTAGGTAATAAAACCAAAACAAGAAAAACAGATCATCTAAGACATTCCTTTAGAAACTATAACATTTTTACAGTATAATGAAAAACAATAAATTAAACTTTGTACATAAAAACATCATAGCCGCAATGCAATCTCCAATTTTAGTAACGGAAGACATTGAGTTTAATTATACATTTGTGAAGAAAACATACCTATAATATTTTGTTCTCATAGCATAAAAGGTTATTTTTTTTATACTACAATCTCTCTTGAGTATCTCCAAACACAGTTTTCTTTACAATGTGCAATTTCTGAATTGGAAATATTCTCTGGGATACTATCTGTTTTAGTGCATGCCATGAAGACATACATTGAATACAGCTCTCCACAGAGACATTCTTGCATCTAGTATCACTAAGTTCATACAACATGGGAAATATGAGTTTTATATAAAACCTTTTAATCCATAGAATTAGAAAGACTTCAAATATATGCATGGGAGTATAAATGGGGGTAAAAATATATATGGGTGTATACATATCTTTATACTTGATTTTCTAACATGGAATATACATAATTTATCCAAAAGTTCAACACCAACATTAGAGTACTTTGTGAAAATGCTGCTATTTATTCTTTCAGATTAGCAATGACAGTTCGGTTTTGTGTTGGTGCTGACATTCACAAAAACTTTATTAGCTTCAAGAGTGAAACATGCTTTTGAAACCTAACATAACAAACAAAAATTTAAACAAATAATTAAGTCAACCATGATATCATAAGACTGTAATCCCAGAACTCAGAGGCTGAGGAAGGAGAACTGCCAATAACAGGCCAGTCTGGGATATTCGTCTAGACCATCTCTGAAAGAAGAGGAACGTTAAGATTTGACCTCTTAAAACACATTTACACTTAATATCACATATTTAGTATATCTTTTAAGATATTTGTCAATGTTGTGGTAATTATTTTAATCAAAAAGGTAACTGATAGACATATAGAATTAATATCAGCCTAAAATGGTTATAAATTGATGTCGATCAAATGATTTTCAACCTTAGTGTAACGTCACTATTTTTTCACATTACTAAAACTTAAATTAAAAGATACCTATGAATTAAGATTAAATGTTACTATATTTTCCGAATGCAAATTAATTAGGTATTATTAATCTTGAATAATATCCAAACATTGTCTTACTCTGAAATGTAATCTCACTGAGACACTTCTTCAGTAAGAAGAAATAATCAAAGTGTTTCAGCTACTTCTTTGTGTGATAGTGTATCATATAAAAGTTTTACAAAAGATCATATTTAAACAATATTGTAGACAAAGAAACAAGAAAATTAATTTATAAAAAAAATTTCTGAAGACTCTCTTTTCGTATGAGATATGCTGCAATATTTGATATCCAAAGTAATATTAGATATTTTATAATAATATTAGATGTTCCAAAATAATAGAAGATATTCTGTAATAATATTATATATTCTATAATAATATTAGACATACTACAATGACATAAGATATCCTCTAATAATATTAGACATTCCATATTAATATCTCATTTCTTATAATAATTAAACCAATTGGGTAGACAATGCTGCCAACAAAGACCATAAACTAACAATGCTTTTGAATGATAATGGTAGTCAAATTACTCCAAAAAATATGGATTATTACTGCATCCTGTGGTTTGCCACTTAGGGTCAAGGGTAAGCCCCTATTGTTGAATACTCCATTTATAGGAGTTAGATCTAACCTAAAAGTCTTTTTCCTGACTTCTCACTTCCAGAGTACCAGAAGGTACTATGTGGGCTGTGAAGGGAAGGGAGCAATTAAACAGTCTTTCCCACTGCAACACCTATGAACCAAAACAATGACCAGAATGGCAGGTTATGCATGAATGTGCAATGAGTAGTAGTCATATGTTGATGGTAAACAGCAGCTGTCTATTTGGATTTAAGATTTTCTCTACAGGAGGGACATCATAGTCAATACCATAAACCTAGCCAGTTTCCTGGGGCAAGTAACTTCATGCATAATAGACAATAACCTATTTCCACCACCACTTTGGTAGACCAGCATAATTTAATGTTGCTATCATCCTTCATCAAAGAAACCCCTCTTGGCAGCAAATGCAGTCCATCACCGAGAACTACAACTGAACACAATGCAGAGATCAATGCATTTTGGTAGACCAGCCCTAATGGTTATATCTATATTATAGCTCCTGCTTCTATGACTTGGGGGAATATTTCATGAGACAGGGGAGAATGATTCTAATAGCAAGCATACCAAAAAGTCTGTGGGAAAAGTCTGTTCTAGAAATAGTTCTACAAACAAGACCAGAACAGCGGCAATATCAATGGCCATATTAAAAAGAAAATTTGCAGAAGTCATTCCTAGAAAAAGAAATACTTGGCATCTAATAGCTGCTGGAAGAAGGAAAATTAGCCTCTTGAAGGGATGGGTCCCATTACTGGTATACTGTATAGAGTGGTTCTCACCGAAAACATGTATACACAATAAACAAAAGCTACTCAGGATGTTGTAATCATGTATTTGTACAAATGCACACACACACACACACACACACACACACACACACACACACACACACAGAGAGAGAGAGAGAGAGAGAGAGAGAGTTAAAGAAATAGTAATCAAAAAGAAAAGAAGCTAAGTATTCAGATCAATGTAGTTGGGGAATGGGGAGTTAGAGGGAGAAAAACTGGGGAAAAGTGGATACAACTCTACTTCAATTAAAAACCTATGTTGTTCTTTTTTAAAGACAGTTTTCTTAAATGAAAATCCAATTATTTGATATTCCTGGACAAGCTCATAAGCTGAATTTGTTCTTTTGGCAATTTTGTGGCAACATATGAGGGAATTTTACTAATTATTAATCACTAGCAAGTATCATTTTGCTGAGGCAGAACTAGTAGAATACCCACTCACTATCTTGATTCTATGTCTCATGTCCTACAACCTCATGATCATGATCTTTTATTTATTTATTTATTTTGATGCAGAGATTATTTTTGTGTGTGTAGCAGCCCTGAAACTCTTAATAAAACAGGCTGGTCTTGTTGATGGTCATTTTTAAGGTAGTTCCTCAAATTTCTCATTATTATTTTTTACAAATATGTATCATTGCATTTCACACATTGTCACCAACATCTAATTTAAATCACCTTCAAGGAATCTCAGGATACTGGAGGTTAATTCCTTAAATTCTTTGAATGCCCTTTGCTAGTTAACTATTGTGGTCTGTTTTCTTTCCTCATGCTGTGAATGCACAGTGCATAAACCAAGCACAGTCTTTCCTCCTCTGCTTCTGTTTCTACCACACTTTCTTTACCCGTTCATTATCTCTTTTCTTTGGCATGTGAAATTAAAATGATTTACAGATGTACCTCTCAGACAAACTATTGTCAACTAACAGCAATGCCTAGGTACTTAATAACAACTTGTGAGATAATTGTTGAAGCTTCAGAAACTCAACAAGAAAATTCCTAAGTGTAGAAGGAGAAAGAAGATTATTTAAACTATAAATACATGATAATTTCTATACACTTACTAAAGGATATGGCAGCTGGGATTCATGCTAGTATTTATTAATGCTTTTCTTTAAAGGAATTAGTTTGGCTATTATGATGACTAAAAATCTAAAATGCAATTTGTAAGATAGTGTTGTAGAGAGAGTAGGAAAAACCTCTTCACTACCCATTTCAGCATGTGTTGCCCTTCATCAACTTCACATAGCTGACAGCTGAAGCCATGATGGATTACTCATTTTGACATCAATACTAAGTCTCATTCATTACTTTCTTAGGTTCTGTGCTTTATATCAAAAAGAAAAATGCCAAGAAAGATTCAAACAGAGAGAAAAAAAAAAGCCTTAGAGGACAACATTGAAAACCTGCGTTCAAAGACTAAATTCATGTAACATATATGGGGATAGCCTGTTTATTTTAAAATGTTGGCTAACGGCAGAAAAGCACCAATTATAAATTGTTAACTTTTTCTTTTGGTTATTAACTATGTAAATATAAAAGTACAATTTTTTTCTTCAGCAAAGGTTTAAAATGCAAATAGTTACTTTCTGGGAGATGGTAATCAATTGCTTTACAGGTATTAATACATCATTATCTGTTATGTCAGTACTGTATGAAAGTCAGCTCTGGCTGAAGGACTTAAGACATGAACCTTGAAAATTGCAGTTACATACAATACCTTGATAATTTTCAATAGTGGCTAATGTTCATCATTGACTATTCATGTTAAACAACAATATTAAAAGCCATTACTAATGATGCTTTGCAATTTATATGACTTATCCAGTATCTCAATATCATTTTATCATGGTTAATCATGAATATATATATATATATGTATATATATTCATGTATATATATATATATTCATGTGTGTGTGTGTGCACATGCACACATGTGTGTGTATGTATATACATATATATTTCTGTTTCTTAATTCAGATGACTATTATTTTCATACTGTAATACTGCTACATGAAATTTTAAACCATGATACACAGTAATCAAACCACTTATTGATACAATATCCTAGCAAGTCCATTTTATAAAAATTACAACTTATACTCAATTATCACATATTGAACATATTGCCAACATTCACTTAATTACCTTCTCTTCATTTTCCCATGTTTATAAACTATAAATGGTAACTAGATACATAGAAAGGCAACAATGAGATGCTATTCTTTTGGCCCTTGCATACAATTACAATTCAGAAAACACAGACAAATAATCTTCTTTAAACAAGTTAGCTCTTTAAGTTTTAATGTTCAGATTTGATTGATTATGCACATATTGAATTTATTAAGAAAATGCTAACATCATTCCTTTTGGTCTCAAATTTCTAGTGAGGATGGATAGCATTAGTCTATTACTTTTTGTGTTAATAATAAAACAAAATTCACTTGTAAAATATTAAGATTTGTTAAGAACAATAAATCAAATGTTGTTGATGACGATGATCATAAAACTGAAGTCTTGACTGGATGTTAATCAAGTCACGTAATATTAAATGTTTCCTTGTACAGCTCCACATTATGGCAACAATTTAGTTAAGACTGAACTTCAGCAGTATATTTTGTCTATGTTTGCAATGGAAATGCAAGAACTTTGAAGATTTTGGCGTATAATTTACATTGGATAAGATATAAACTTGTGAAAACTTTTATAGAACTCTATCTTCAGCATTTCTTTGCTTAGGATTATTTTCAGGCAAAGAATTATTCCCAATATTCCTTTAATGGTCTAATGAAATGCATGCTTTGGATTGAATATACATTTGAAAACACATGTAGGACATAGTGGAATAAATCTGTGCCTTTTTATAATGGTCTCTTACCTCAGTATAACATGGACTACTGAAAATTTGTAAGGATTCAGGTTGTGTTTATGACCCCTTGTTTACTCTCCCATCTGCTGTGGAATATTCCTGTACACTGTGTAAATTATGCTATGATTGGTTTAATAAAGAAGCTGACTGACCAATAGTCAAGCAGGATAAAGTTAGGCAGAAAAGACAAACTGAGAAATGTGGGGAAATGAAGGATGGGGTCATTGGAGTTGCCAGCCAGTTGCCTAACAATCAGGGCTTGTAAAAAATGAAGTAACAAGGTTTTAAGCACTGGGCAAAACAAAGATAGAAATATGGGTTAATTTAAATGTAAGAATTAGCTAGTAATAAGCCTGAGCTATTGTGCAATCATTTGTAATTAATATAAGCCTCTGAATGATTATTTGGAAGAGGCTATAAGGACAGAGAAACCTCTGTTTATGGCCATCTCTTCCTAAAATGCGCTTAGAAGTAGTAGTTGCTATGTGTAGTAAAGCTCTTAGCTACTGAGATTCAACATACATTCATGCTCTAAAATAAGGCCAAGCATTTTTGGTTCTGAAGATTTCATCAGCTATACTATTTTGTTATATATCGGATATCAATTCACAGATTTTCTTGATTTCTCTAATCAGGAGAGAGCAAGAAATATAGAAAAATATTATTATTCTTTCATTTTATAATCCTCTAATTATTTGCTTAAAAATAATAAATGCAGACTAAACACCCAGATTTTTAAATGAATATCATGCATATAGATTTATATAAATAGATAAAGATGTATCTAGGTATCCATTAAGATTCCTACACCTTCATTTGTATGTGCATATATATGCATTTGTGTAAGATAAATATATGTGTATATATATATTATATATAATATCTAACTTTCATAAATACAGATGATATTTTCAATGCCAAGGAAGCACTTGGTGGTAACTTTTCTTTGGTCATATATAAATAATAATGTACAATAAGAAGATGAAATTATCAAAATTGAAATCAGGGAATTGGAGTAGATTATTAAGTAAAACATGATAAATACTTAGAGCTTGAAGAATTTTATCTAGATTGTAATTCTAAGTTAACTGATTTTTACAGTTTCAAAATGAATTTATGTAGTTCTGAAATATAAAAATAGATAGAGACCCCCGGTTCCTAGCTCTGACCTTATTCTATGACCACATGACAAGGTTAGTTCATTTTACCACACTTTGTTTTTTTTTTTTAAGGAGAAAAACAGTCTATCACTATTTTTAAGATTTAAGAATGATTAAATTATTCTAGTAAGCATATATAAATATGAATTATTCTAATGGCACTGCAAAATCAATATATACTGAGAACTCTATCCTGAAGAGGCAGGCTGTGACAGGTTAGATAAATAATTTGTAAATGTAAAACTTCATAGAATGCCATTTGATATCACGAACAATAAATTTATTTTCCCCATACTTGAAAACTTAGTTTTCTTCAAATAATAAAATTATGACTAAAAATACAGCAGAAACATTCCTTATAAATAAAATTCTTTACCTAATATAGCAAGCCCTTTTTTTTTTTTACTGAAACTAGATTGTGCAATAAGCAGGGCACTAAGGTAGCTCAGAGGACAAAAGCCTCACAACCTGAGCATCATAACCAGGGTGAAGATTCAGAGGGCAAAAAAACAACTAAGTTACCATTTACTCTCCACAAGTACACAATAACACCTATGCATCCCCATGCCATATACACATATGCACACAAATTAAATAATTAAAAGTTGAATAAGTATAGAAATCAAGATGCATCACCCTTTACAATAGCAACAAACAACATAAAATATCTTTAGGTAAAACTAACCAAACAAGTGAAACCTATATAGCAAGAACTTTGTGTCTTTAAAGAAAGAAATTAAAGAAGATACCAGAAAATGAAAAGATCTCCCATGCTCTTGGATAGGTAGGACAACATAGTAAAAATGGCAGTCTTGCCAAAAGCAATCTACAGATTCAATGTAATCCACATCAAAATCGCAGCACAATTCTTCACTGAAATTGAAAGCGTAATACTCAACTTTATATGGAAAACCAAAAGACCCAGAATAGCCAACAATACCCTATAAAATAAAGGCACTTCAGGGGGCATTACCATCCCTTGACTTCAAGCTCTACTCTAGAGCTATAGTCCTGAAGACAGCTTGATATTGGCACAAAAATAGACAGGTAGATGAATGGAACCAAATTGAAAATCCTGATATTAACCCACATACCTAGGAACACCTGCTTTTTGACAAAACAGCTAAAATTATGCAATAGAAGGAAGAAAGCATCTCAACAAATGATGCTGGCACAACTGGATGATGACTGCAGATAGACCCATGTCTATCACCATGCACAAAACTTAAGTACAAATGGATAAAAGACTTCAACATAAATCCAGGCACACTGAATGTCTTAGAAGAGAAAATGGGAGGTATCCTTGAACAAATTGGCACAGAAGACTGCTTCCTGAACATAACACCAGTACCACAAACATTGAGGTCAACAATTAATATATGGGACCTCCTCAAACTGAGAAGCTATGTAATGCAAAGGACACAGTCGACAAAACCAAAGGGCAGCCTACAGAATGGGAAAAGGTCTTCACCAAACCCACATCTGACAGAGTAGCAAATAACCCTATTAAAAAGAAGTGGAAGTGAATAGAGAATTCTCAATAAAGGAATCTAAAATGTCTGAAAGCCTTTTAAGAAAGTGCTCAACATCCTTAGCCATCAGGAAAATGCAAATCAAAACAACTCTAATGTACCATCTTACTCCTGTAAGAATGGCTAAAATTAGAAACACCAATGACACCTTATGCTGGAGACGATGTGGAAAAAGGGGAACACTCCTCCTCTGCTGGTGGGAATGCAAACTTTTACAGCCATTTTGGAGATTAGTGTAGCAGTTCCTCAGAAAAATGGGAATCATTCTATGCCACCAGACCCAGTAATTCCACTCTTAGGCATATACTCAAATGATCCACATCCTTGCAATAAAGACATCTAGTCAACTATGTTTATAGCAGCATTATTTGTCATAGGAAGAACCTAGAAGTAACCTAGATGCCCCTCGACTGAAGAATGGATAGAAAAGATGTGGTACATTTACACAATGGAATACTATTCAGTGAATAAAAACAATGGAATCTTGACATTTGCAAGCAAATGGATAGAACTTGAAGAAGCCATCCTGAGTGAGGTTACCTAGTCACAAAAAGAGCAACATGGTATGGATTCACTCATATATGGATTTTAGACAGAGCAAAGGATCGCAGCCTATAATTCACAGCCCCAGGGAAACTAGGATACAAGGAGGAACCTAAGAGATTCATATAAGGTCTTATCTGAAGGGGAAAGGAACAAGTTCTTCTGATCATATTGGGAGTGGGAGTGGGAGCAGTGAGTGGAGAGGGAGTTAGGAGAAAGAGATCGGGAGGAGAGAAGAACATGCTGGACCAAGAAGAATGAGACAGGAAATGAACTGTCACTGGTTAGAAAAAAAAATACCACAATAGAGGGATCATTATAGGTTTGAAGAGAAAACTGACTCTAGAGAAATTTCCAGAGACCTACAAGGATGACTCCAACTAACAATCTAGGCAAGAGTGGAGAGGCTATCTTAAATGCCCTTCTCTGATAATGAGATTGGTAACTAACGTATATGCTATCATAGAGCCCTCAGCTGGAAGCTGATGGAAATAGAGGCAGACACCTACAGCTAAACACTGAGCCAAACTCCTGGAATCCAGTTGAAGAGAGGGAGGAGTGATGAGCAAGTGGTCAAGACCAGGCTTCAGAAACCTACACAGCTGACCTGAACAAGGGCGAGCTCATACATGCTAGACTGATAGATGGGAAACAAGCATTGGACAAACTCAGACCCCCTGAACATGGGTCTCAATTAGAAGGTGTGGGCAGTATAAGGGACCTCTGACAGTGGAACCAGGATGTATCCCTGTTACACAAAAGGAATTTGGGAACACATTTTCCATGGAGGGATACTTCCTTAGCCTAGAGGCAGGAAGGAGGGCCCAGACTCTACTCCAAATGACTTGGCAGATTTTGATGATCCCTCCTCAAAGGAATCACCCTCCCTGTGGAGTAGGGGGATGGGATGGAAAGGGGGGTCAGGGGGCATGGGAGGGAGGGATGGAGAGGGAACTGGGATCAAAGGTAAAATAAGGAATATATATATATATATATATATATATATATATATTATTCAATAAGTAAACATATTAAAACAAAACCTTGGACATAAAAGTTAGAAAACTTATTTGGGTTTTCTAACTTTTCACATAGTCATGTGAAGTAGCCATGTATTAAAATAAAAGAAATCTTAATTTCAGATTAAGGGCAAAAACTAATTGTTTTCTTGAGGATATATAATTTTTTTTCATAAATTCTGAGTTACAAGCTATATTTGGGATGATTTTTCCTGTGCTACCATCAGTCCTACTTAGAAAAGCATTCTCCTGATTGATTCTCCTCTAAAACACTAACAATGGCATAAAAGAACATTTTCTCATTTTAAGTTCACATTTCATTCTCACCTTAGTAATGGTTTCATGGAGGTTGAAAGATGGATCAACTTCTTCCATTTTTGTTGCATGTTTAGGAAAAATGGCTTCAGAGAGAAAACTTGGACCCTGTGACAAATATAAGAGAAAGCCTTCATTGATTTTTTTTGTCTCTGAGTACTTTTATTGGATTTTCTTTAAAGATGTACAAATGTCTAGAGTGCTTTAAGGATTTTGTTAATTCTGAACTTCATCTGGCTGATCTAATTATCCAACCCAGAATATTTTTACATTAAGATGAGTAGAATTCTATTACGTTTAACATTTTATATACTCACAAAATAGTGTTTTCTCACCAAAAGATAACTTTTTACAGTCCTCAAATATTTACACTATATATAGTTTATATATACAACTAAAAGGCAGATGTTTAGACTACAAAATCGCTATTGAAATTTTCTTTTTTATTTTTACATGTTGTGTGTTTATGGCTGGGAGACTAAAATGTTCTTGATGAACATGACTACCTAGAAAATCATAGAAAAATGGGCAGGTTATGGTATTTTAGATATAATGATGACATCATCAAGACAATAAGTTACAGGTAGAAATCACATGCCTTTATGGCTTGCCCCAAAAGTAATTAAACCTACCATCAAAACTCAGGAATGAAATGAATTAAAAATAGTTCAAATACTTCAAATAAAATTTTTATTTTTAGTATAACCAAGGATTGGGGTTTGGGAAGATGTAGAATATTGATATTGTTTCTATCTACATCAGGGTTGTTGGAGTCATCAATATATAATTAATATTCTTTAAGTGTTTTTTCTTAGAGTGTAAATAACATCTTGATTCAGGAACCTGAAACTAATCAAGCTGGAAGCCTCCATGTGAACTTGACATAAGCTAAAGTCATCTGAGAGGTGGGAAACACAAATAACAAAATGCTTCTCTAAATCAGGCATCACTTAGGGCATTTTCTTAGCTAATGATTGATGGGGGATGGCCCAGTCTGTTGTAGGTGGTGATATCCCTGAGCATTGGGTCCTGTATTCTATAAGAAGCAGAATGAGGAAGCTATAAAGAGCAATCCAGTAAACAACATCCCTCCCTGGCCTCTGCATCAGCTTCCTCACTGCTTTGTTATATGGAACTATGAGAAAAATAATTGTTTCCCTCCCCAAGTTGCTTTTTGTCATGATGTTTCATCAGAGCAGTAGAAACCCTAACTAAGACAAGTTGGTTCTAGCACAATGGGATATTGTGACGGATCCAATCATGTTGTTTTGGGGAGAATTATGGGAGGACTTTGGAAATTTGGGCTAGAAAAGACTGAGTTTTGAGAAATGAGCTGTTCTGTGGGAGCATAGTTTGTGAAGTTTCAGAGAGAAGTTTAAAAACCATCAGGGCCACTTTTTTTTTCCCAAATAAGATCCTGTGGTTTTAGTTAGCTTGGCCTGAAGAATACTGTGATTAACAAAATACCAGAACTAATAAGGAGAAACCTCTGCTTTGCTGGGATATTTGATGCTGGTTGACTGAAGCTAAGAAATTAGGTGTGATTAAGAAGAGAGAAGCATCACTGTGGTGAAATTAGAGAAGTGTTCCCTGAAAGCACACAGAAACTGTGTTTCAGAGGCAGCCAAGGTTATACTTCACACTGGCAGCTGAATTTGGTAGTATAAGAGTTACCAAGGTGGCACTGATTTTGGAGGCATGAAGGCAGCTCAGGTTTGGAACTGTGAGAGGCCAGAAGAGGACATTGGTGAAGGTGCAGCCTCAGTAGCCATTGAAGACCCAGGATTGAAGGGGTCATGAAGAAAAGTTGAGGCTTGGCACCATGAAAAGTATTCAGGATAGGCTCTTGGTGATAGTGCAAGCCAGTTGCAGCAGAAGACCCCAGCATTTTACAAATGCCCTACCATGGGATGACCATCAAGAACAGTAAAATGCTGCACCTTCACCAAACTGATTGTGTACAGGGGACAGAGATGGAGATGTGACCCAAACACTTTGGAGGAGCACAGAGAGTTGTGAGTTAATCCCAGAAACTGAATATTGCCTTATTTCACCTGGTTTGCCTTGGTTTGATTGTGACTGTGTCCTCGTTCTTCCCTCTTAAAAGAAGAAAGTTTTTAACCTAATTTTGATAACTACAAGTGCACACATTTGAAAGATTTGGAACTTTTAAAAGAAAATTTAGATTTTTAAAGTGATTAACTGCTAATGTGTTTAAATTAGTAAACTGTAAGATGTTTAATTTTTATTTATGTTTTTAATGTGAGTTTTGTCTTTTGTTTGTTTGTTTGTTTGTTTTTCTGTGTGTTGATGCAGGGTCTTTCTGTGTAGCCATGGCTGTCCTGGAACATTCCATGCAGACCAGACTAGCCCTGAATTCACAGAGATCTTTCTGTCTATGCATGAAATCTTAAGGATGAATGAGAAAGGAAAGGAAATGTGAATTAATTAAAAGATATGAGAACCTACTTATACTATCTGTTCATAACAGTACATTTCACACTTCCATTTTCATTTTGTCTGCCAACTAAAAACAATTTTGTTTAAAATTTTGCCCAATTCCAACCAATACTAAGTTTTGTAAGACTTTACACAAATTATATATGACTAACATATATATGACTAGCAATTTTCTCTGAATTGAAACAGTCTGTCTTGTAAGAAGGAGGAAGAGTAATGAGATTCAGGAACCATACACAAGGTACATTGCTGTGACCTTGGGAATTGACCAGACTGGGGCAATAGGCAATGAAGAAATGAAGACATACACAGAAAAGCTGGGATCAGGTGGGCTATACACTCTGATGAACAACCACTAATAATAGCTAGAAACTCAGCATGTTTGTTACATCTAGAATAGAGATGTTTCTACTGTCTGAGGTCCCCCAGACTGCTCAGTCTTTCTAGCTGAGACCCATATTCATGGGATCTGAATCAGTCCCATGCTGGATTCCCAGCTATCAGTCTGCGGAGGTCCATTAGCTCCTCCTTGTTCAGGGGGAAGGGACAAGTCCCCCAGAGCATGTGGGAAATGGGGGGGGCAGTGAATGGAGAGAGAACTAGGAGAAATAGAAGTGGAGGAGAGGAAAGTACGTACGACTAGACAGATTGAGTCAGGGTAGGGATAGAAGTCAGAAAAAGGAGATAGAGACAGAGAGACAGAGAGAGAGAGACAGAGAGAGAGACAGAGAGAGAGAGAGAGAGAGAGAGAGAGAGAGAGAGAGAGAGAGAGAGAGAGGAGGGGGAACATAAAAGAGGGAGCCATTATTGGTTTGAAGAGAAAACTGAACCTAAAGAAAGGTCTAGAGACCTACAAGACTGACTCCAACTAGCACTCAGTTTCTTAAATGGTCAGATGTTGAAGGACATAGAGGCCTTTTTCAACCTTTTGTGTTAAGTCATAGCCCTGTTAATCTTTGGAGGAAGAGATGTGCTTCAACCTTGGGAGTGGTCCTTACTACTGAGCCTGTTAAAAATAATGCTAGCTGACCAAGGTTATGTATAAAGAAGAGGACTGGGTTAGTTCTTTCAAGGTGATCCTCAGTCTGTTGCATCCAAAAATTTAATTATCAAAAGAGCCAGAGTTCGCTCTGGGTTGGGAAAGTTTCCTCATGGGCTATTATTGCTGCTCAACCAGTTCCCATTCCTATCACCTGGAAAACTGATAACCCAGTCTGGGTGGAGCAATGGCCGTTATCTATTGAGAAATTACAGGCTGCACAATTTGCTAGCTAGCTATAGTACAAATTAGCCCTTCAACATTTTTCTGATGAGTCCTTTATCTTATACACTGATCATAAACATGTGTATTGGTCCCCTTAGAAACTGCTGCCTATATAGTTCTGGTCTCTTGTATACAGAAACACCTACTAGCCATACAAAGCCTACTGTGGAGGAGCTCTCATCCAATTTTTGTAGAATATCTCTGAGTGCATTCAGATTTGCCCGGCCCTTTAAGTGAAAAAAATGCCATTGCCAATTTTAATAGTAAAACAGATAATGCCGTCATGATGATGAGAAGTCTGATTATAAAGCAGCCTGTAAAGCTCATACAACCTTCCACCTTAATGCAGGGTCACTTAAATTCCATTTTGAAATTTCTAGAAACCAAGATATTAATATAGTTAAGAATTGTCCCCTACGTGCAGAGTTATTACCTGTTTCACACCATGGAGTTAACCCTCAGGGTGTCATGCTTAATGATATCTGGCACATGGATGCTACCCATGTTCCTTCTTTACCTGACTACAATTTGCTCATGTATCTGTAGATTCCCATTCTCATCTCATATTTGTCTCTGCCCATACTGGAGCAAGGCTTAAGTATGTTAAGAGCCATTATTTGCAAGCCTTTGATTATATGGGGGTGCCCATACAATTAAAAACTAATAATGGCCCTGCTTATACTAGTCAGGGTTTCAGTTCCTTTTGCATTTTTTTTTAAATCTTACAAAAGACAGGCATCCCTTATAATCCTCCAGGTCATGGTGGAGAGCACACATTAAACAAATAAAGCCTATCTTCATAAAACAAAAAAGGGGGAATTTACAGGTTCTCCTCATTATCACCTTTCACTTGTCCTTTATATTTTAAATTTTTAAACTATTGATGGTGGTGCTGTGGCCAACAGGCATTGACACCCTCGGTTGTATGCCTATGGATCAGTTATGTGGAAGAATGTCACTACTGGACAATGGTTCAGCCCCTACCCAGCTCTAGTGTGGGCCCAAGGGTTTGTTTGTGACTTTCCATAAGATGCAGATAACCCTATTTGGGGAGGGACCGTGATTGTAGCAGTCATCGAGAAGTTCCGATGGGCCTACAAGAATCTACCCATTCTGATGCCTTTGGGTCTGAGTAGTCCTATGTGGCCCCTTTTCCTGACCACTAATTATAGTTTGGGTGAATGAGCTATAAAATTACACTTTGATCCAAAAGATAAGAATTTCCCCTTCATTTCAGGTACTTTTGTTCAGGCTCCCTTTTTTTTTGTTGTAACTAATACTACTAATTATGAAGGAATTCTCAATTGTTCTCATCAGATCTGCCAATTGGTTAACTGCTGGACATATGAAGTAACAGCTATTGTGGACCACGCACCCCAAGTGGTACCTAAGCCGGAAACCTCTTCTACAGATAACCAACTTTTGTGGCACAGAGGAAAGGAAATTTTGAGATTATGGCTGCCAGTACCACCTCTGCTACTGCAACAACAGTTTCAAGGATAGCCCTCTCCCAATCTGTAAATACTGCCAGCACAGTGGATCAACTATCAGGTGAACTGGCTGAAGCCTTAGCCTCCCAAAACACACTCGATTGTCTAGTACAAATTGGCATTTTTAAACTAAATCTACAAACTAGCCTCCTATAGGATCAATGGGATTTATTGTGAGAGGCTCATATGGCTTCTTGTTCTCTCTGTTCTACACATAACTGCGTTAAGCCTGCTAAAGCTAAGAATACATCAATTGCAGTTATTTTTCTCCAGGGGTACTGGAGTGATCAGTTTTTAAATTATACACATGCTTTAGCCATGCAGATCATTAAATCAATGAAACCCGAGTACCACTTGCCAGTGCAGAAGACCTTTTACAAGGACTTCAACTTGCAGGCAGGATAATTAGAGAATGGGCAAGCTCTCCCTCACTGAGCTTCATAGTCGTTGCCCATGGTGTTATCTGCCTGATCTGCCTATGCCACCACTGCATTAGACAAACCCAGGCCAACTTTCAAAAAAGACAGAATCTACTGTCATTGGCTGAAGAGAAAACACCTCTGTCCAAGTATGGCTGAACTTACAGACAAACTACTCACCAGAGAAGGGTGAGGCAGAAGGGGCCGAATATCCAACCTAAGACAGGGAGGCTACAGGCCTGGGTGACTTCTCCAATGATTGGTAAGGAATTATGCTGATATCCTCTGCTGTCTAAGACAGGTGTTAGTTTATATTAAAAGAAAGGGGAACCTGTAGAGTCCTGCATGGAAGCCTGAGACACCTTGAGCAAGCCTGATGTTGGCTAGAACTTCTTACCCCAGAGCTGTTATTGGTACTCTTCCTGTTTTCTTGCCCCCCGCCCATCCCCCAGAGTTGTCATTGGTACTCTTCCTGTTTTGGAAACGCACACCTTGTGGGAAGGAGCTAAGCCTGAAAATCCTGTTATTATCCACTGTGCTATAAGTCAGTATATAAACCCACTGCATCCCCTAAATAAACGACATTCGGCATTCCGACATTGCCCTTGAACAAATGAGCCACTGTCTTGTCTCTTATTTCAATCTCTAGGTCCTCACCCAATTCAATGGAACAAATCTTAGCACTGGCACTGCACATGTGCATATTATTGTCAGCCTATGATTGGTTTTCTTCTACTTTTGAACAAAAATACATGTTAGTTTTGATAAGATGACCTGTTAGGGCCAATAAAGAGGGGTCTGCTTCATCTCAAGATCAGAGAGTTTAAAACTGTCCTTGGTAAGTTAAAAGACTTAAAGGTATAAAGCATGGCTGTTGCAGAATGCTTCAGTCTTGGTAGCAGATGTCTTTATCTAAATAACAATAGTCTTGGGCTCAGGTGTGTTTACCAAATGCCTGGAAGATTATGGAAGTAAGTCTGTTTGCTCCTTCTATTATACATGAAAATAGAAGTTTCTTTCTTTCTTTCTTTCTTTTTTCATTATCTCCACTTTTGGTTGGGTACTTAAGAAAGTTAAAGAATAAACTAAGGACCTACAATTTCTCAATCCATTCTCCCCCTTCTCAGGTATTAACCTGACAAGTGACTGTAGCCCCACAAATACAGCTTCCTACATTGACCTCAAAGTTTGTTTTTAACAGATATCCTGGGGAGTTTGTTTTCAAAAATTTATTGCACTGTTTCTGCAATGTTTTCCCTCATCTGTGAGCTTTTTAAACCCATGAACCATTTTCTCATTAAGTTGCTAAATTTTTGTTCAATTCATTAAATGTCTCAGTCAGAGTGATCATCCACAACTTTAAATGCAAACATTTCTCCATCAGGAAACTCAATATCTAACAAACAAGAAGCATACAAAAATATCTAAAAAGAAGGAAATGGGTATTCATAGAAAGGATATGTTTGACCATTGTCTCTGATTAAAACCTCACTTTTCTTTGTAGCCAAAGACTCTACAGTTCTGAACCTTAAATTACCAAAAAATGCCTTTGTAAAATGAATTATGTGTATAATTTTGTTTTTAAAAAATGTGTTACTCTTAATGTTTGAAAACAATTTCCATAGGTAGCAAAGTATTTGAGTGGTAGTTGGATGGAATAAGTCATTTTTCTTTGTGTGTTTACAAAGGGGGCACATACTGATGTGTTTGTGGGGAGGGAAAGAAGGGAGTAGTATTTCATGAGACATAAAGCACACTTTTGCAGTCAGCAGATAAAGAACAAGTGAATAACATACTATAATGGTGTAACAGACATCTATGATTCCAGCATTCCTGTGATGAGATGGGTGACACAGGCAGGAGGTCCTATTGTTCACAGGTCAGCTAGTCTGTGATGCTCAGAGACTGTTAGGATGGAAAAATTTAGCCTAATTCCCCAGAAAACCCAGGAAGCTGGGAGTCTTAAATCCCAAGCTGACAGTCACCTACTTTAATGTTTACGGTAGTAAATGAACACCCAGAAGCCTGAGTGAAAGCAGGGTTCCTGGGCTAAGGGCAGGGTTGGATATTTTAAAGTAACTGGTCCACACTGGATGCTACGAGGTGATTGGTTCACGATGCGCGTGCTTTGCTGTAACCCTATAAAAGCTGTCTCAATTCTGTGCTAGGGGTCCTGAGCCCTCTACCCTGCATGGTGTATGGCTGACGGCCCCAGTATACTGGAATATAAAGAACCTTAAGCATTTGCATCAAGACCGCTTCTCGTGAGTGATTTTGGGGGGGGGGGGGTCACTTTTCCTGAGTAGAAGCGCGAGGGATCATGCTCTCGCGGATCTTACAAGACAAGCTATAATGTCTATCAACCAAGGTTGTTTTCTCATCTCCAAACTTGTAAAAGCAGTGCATGATTCCACACCCAAACAGAAATAAAAGATTTATTTGAAAAAATGAATAAATGCATAAAATTAACAGATCATAGGCTTAAAAGAGAGCAAATCAAAGTTAAAATTTCCACAAAAGCAGAATTTCAGAAAACATAATTTAATGTAGAATTGGTGAGACAAAGTGTTAAAAGAGACCAAGATTTAAATAAGGTGGAGGACAGTGTTGGTGTTTTCCCAAAGGAGGAAAACATCTTAAGATCCTGTCTTAGGTTATAGCATTCATGGAGCTTACAAAATTTGTAATCATCTCTACACTACAATATTTTGCATGATATTTTCTAAAGTGATTATTTGTTATTATTTTAAACACAGGGTCAGTGAAGGGGAACTCAGCAGAAGCCTTCCATGCCTGCCCCCAGTGGGCTGGTACTTAGAATGCAAGACCTTGAGTGGAAAAGAGACTGCAATGCCCCCATATACTAGTATAAGACCCTCAGAATATGGAGTCTGCCCATTTTGGTTGGTACCCCCAAGAATTCAAAGTCTAGTCCAGTTGATGCAACATGCTTTAATGAACGGGATATGCTTGCGCAAGCGGGCTTTCTCAGCACACAGACTAGAGAGAAGCAACAATTTTCTGGGTACAGGTAGTTTTAAAGAAAAAAAACACAAGCTTAGGTTGGGTCTGTGACTCCCTGTCCATGCATACATGTCCAGTCATGGGTTATTCTCCTTGAGGCTGGATGGTCTCACTGTTTGGCTCAGTAGGACCTTAGGGCCTCAGGGTGTGCTAATTAATCTTGTCTGGGAAAACCGGAGTTGCAGCTATTTGACAGGAGGAGCAGTGTGAATTCTTGGTATCCTGCTATCTTAGGGCCCTGTGAGGGAAGTTGCCAGTGCTTTTCTAGGTCAGATTGTCCTTCATTTTAAGTGAGGGGTTTCCTTAACTTTGCTTTTGGTCTTTCACTAGCACTACTGTTCCAGGCTTCTAGTTTCATATTGATCATCACCAGGTTTGTTATGCACATATGTCTATGAGTAAGAGTTGCTTCTACCCATTTTTAGAGATGAGAGCTAATGAGTTTCTGAATTCAGTCTGACAACATAATATAAATAATTGGCAACACTGGATAGCAACTGTGGTATATCTGGGTCCACAGCCTATACTTTTATTCAATCCCCATGCTGCATCCCCACTGAAAAGTTTCTCAAAAACCAAGGTTCTGTGCACCAAACAAGGATGACTGCTCCAGATTCTGTGTTATGTCTCCTGTCAGCCTTAGTGAACATCTGTAAGTCACGCAAACACTGCAAATGACTTCAAGACTATAGTCAAAGACTTCTTCCTTAGAGGAAGAAAACTGAATCCAATGCCCTGCACACATCCTTCATTGCAATATTCTCTCTGCAATTAAGAAGATACACATCAATAAATAAATTAAATATATGGGATTATAACATGTATAGCCTTTGAATGGCACTGACATTCATTATGTTCTGGACAGAGGGAAGAGGTAATAACAGTCATAATTTTTGAAGCATAATGTTCTCATTGCTTCTCAATGTAAAAAAGATGTGAGATAATGCTGAGTTTAAATAAAAAAGTAGCCATCCAAGGGTCAAATGTGGAACACTATTGGCATATTATTTCCTGAATACACTCATTATTTTTTACATTTTAATTACATTTCTGGGTTCTAGGAAATTCTATACATAGTACTGGCAGAACTGAAAATACCCAGCCTAACTTTATAGTCCCAGTCCTATTGATTTAGCATTCTAATTTCAGTTCTAGGAAGGATATTAAAATTTTTACTTCAAGTTAAATACATGAAATAAAAAATAGGCTCCTCAAATGACTACATGGTCTCACAGAATCACATAACAAAATCCTAAAGAACTGTTGTGTGTCACCTGGGTCTGTGTATACTCAATACACATTTTGGAATTTTTGAGATGTTTTTGAGATCAGGGAAGAAAATACACACACATGCACACACACACACACACACACACACACACACACACACACTATATATATATATATATATATATATATATATATATATATATGAGACTAGAGTAAATTGAAGATGCTGCAATCTAGTGAAAAAAGTGAAGCTGAAGTCACTATGTACTGACACCTACTATGAGTATGCTGTAAAAAAGATTTCTGTATTTCTGCATTGTTAAGATTTTCTGGGGAAAACTTACAGGAACTAAGATTAAGAGATAGTCCTAGGAAAATTATGATGAATGAATACAAGTGAAAGAAACCTAAGGATATTTTTTTTATTCCTGAGAATTTGTAATTATATTCCATAGGGGCATGAATAGCAGAGCCTGGAAACTGAGACAATATTACACTACCAACACCACACAGCATATGTAACATTGTGCTCTAAATGCTACTTGTCATAGGCCAGTCCCTGCTTTCCTAAAAAGAATATGTTTTACAATGTCTTAAAATTTTAATAATTCCAATTAAATCTAGTAAGTTTGTATCATGTACTGGGTTGTTAAAACACTTTCATAGAAAATACACTTTATATTTAAAACTCCTTCTAGCTCATCTCTCATATATGGCTACCTTTGTTCATCCCTTAATCATGTACCTATTACTTTTTAATTGCAGTGCTATAGTTTAAATCTAGGTATTGTCACATATGCTGTAAGGATTTCCCACAGTCATCTTATCTAGAGGATCTCTCCACTACCTCCTAACCAATAATATATATATTTCTTTTTTTTTTTTTTTTATTCTGAGTCTCCAAAGCCCCAAAGCCTTGTTGTAAGAGCATCCTGACCCTTCATCTGTCATTTGCATAGCACCTACCTTTTCCAAGGTTCTTCTTCCTCTTTTTTTAAAAATAAGGAGATTTTTTTGTTTATTTTTATTTTTTATAAAAATTTTTATTTAAATTAGAATCAATCTTGTTTTACATGTCAATGTAAAACAATGTTCCCTCTCTCTCCCTTCCTCCCCTGCTTCTCAACAACACCCTGTCTCATCCCTTTCTGCTTCCAGGGAGGGTGAGGCCTTCCATGGGGGATCTTTAAAGTCTGCCATATCATTTGGAGCAGGCCTACTACAAGAGGCCTCATAGATTGCCCATTCCTCCTAACTGACACTCAAGTTCAGGGGGCTGGGTCTGTCCTATGCTGATTTTCCAGCTATCAGTTTGGGGTCCATGAGCTTCCCCTTCTTCAGGTCAGCTGTTTCTGTGGATTTCTCCAGCCTGGCCTTGACCTCTTTGCTTCCCTAGCCCTCTTATCTATTGCACCTCCCAACTACCTCCCCAGCTCTCTCTTTACTTTGTATTTTGTAATTTACCTATATTTTGACTGAAAACACCTTCTTTAACCCATGCTTGTCTTGAATTTATGACCCTATTCCTGTTTCAGTCTCCCGAGTAGATGGATTTACAAATCTTCAATTCTAATACCAGACTTTATGTTGATATTTTTTTTTAATTTTTAAAATTTAAATTAGAAACAGCCTTATTTTACATATCAATCCAGTTCCCTCCCTATCTCCCATGTCTCCCAACATCTCCCCCATCCTATCCCCTTTCTTCTTTCCAGGGAGGGTGAGGCCTTCCATGTTTATCTTAACCATTATACACACCATGAATAGGTAATAAGTATTCGGTCTATTTTGTTCTTACATCACATTTTGGCAGACATCAGGATCTCAGTCTGTAACCCTGGCCAATCTAAAACTTTCATCAATACTTTCTGCTTCTCAGTGTTGGGATTACAGGCATCTGCCACTATACCTAATATCAATTGATGGAATAATCTGATCCATAACAAAATGAGAGGATAGAACAAAATACTAACTCAGACTGTGTGTTCATAAATCAAAGTGCAGTATAACCAAGAACTGTTCTTTTACCTGCCTTTTGGTGTTACAGTATTCTTTTATCTTATCAAAATTTGATAATAGATTGCAGTTCTATTCCCTTCTTTTGTCAGAGCATCCTTTCTTGGGACATTTGAATCTCTACTGTACATCAGTACCAGTGCTTTATATTTTCATTCGTTTTATTTTTCCCCAAATTAAAGGCTACAAAGTTCTGATTAAATCCTCCAGTACCACTTATGTGAGGTCTAGAGATGAAAACAATGATTTTGATGTGTTTATTAAAAACCACTATGATTTGCTATACTTATCTCAGAGCTAAATTTCCATCCTTCATCATTTTTGCCATATATACAGCCATATGCAACCCTGAACCCATATGAAACTCTACTGAATGAGTAGTACAGACTCAGAAAATTTATAGGCAATTTCATTGTTTCAAAACAATAAAAATAAGCAAACATCATTACAGAAACTTTTCTACTGAAGCAATAGCAACATGGCCAAATCTCAAGGTAATATAGATTGGCTGGTTAGTAAGAGGCTCAACAGAATTTCTAATATATATGCTAAGTACTATGTAGAAGGTCAGTTCACCCAACACTTAAATATAACTTAGGTGCACAAAGACATCTTCTCACTTAAGCCACAGAGATTAACATTTAAAGAATAGTTTCATCTAAAAATAAACACTAACAGCCAGCCTGATAACTCACTGTGGAAGGGGTTTGCACCAATCCTAGTGACCTGAATTCAATAGGACCTATAATGCAAAATGACTCCCACAAGTAACATTTTTACAAACACACACACACACACACACACACACACACACACTAATTCAGGAAGCAAATTTAAATTTTAAAATAAATATTAAGTATCTTTATTTTTTTTGAGATCATAGCATGGTTATTTCCTGTAAATATAATATTAAGGAATATCATAGTGGCATTGTACAGCCCTTGATAATTGCTAGAGTAAGAAAGGTATCTCTTTGTTTCACAGGTAGCTTATAAAGTACAGTATCTGAACATACATATCCTCACCATATCTGAGATTATGTCAGTCTATTCAGAGAAAACAAAATTTTGTATTATGAATATTATGCTTCAAATTATATAACAAATATTAACTCAATTAATGTTAATAAGTTCCCATGAAGTAAATATTATTCCCATTTGAAGATAAATTATGGCAAAATAAATTTAAATAGAAGTTGTATACTAGGGAATGAACCTAGAAACTCTGCACTTTTAAACATTATAAAATATATTGGATATCTTCCCTTCACTGAGAGGGTGAAGTTGACATTAACTCTATCCCTTACCAAAGAAATCTATCTCTATCTGATGTCTGCTTTCAAAGAAAAATGAGTTTTCTCTTATATTTTTGGTTTTGAGCCACTAATAGCTGATCTACCTCACCATACCAAAAATCTAAATCTAGATTTTTAACCTCATTGTGTTTTTAATTGAACTTATTTGTGATGTTACTGTTAAAGGTTTCTAGGGGGCTAAGAGGCTGATTGCTCTTCCAGAGGCCCTGAGGTTGATACTAATAGATACATGCTACCTAACAATTATTCAACACTCCAGGTCCAGAGGATCTGATACCCTCTTCCTACTTCTAGACATGAGGCATACACATGGTATGTATACATACATGCAAGCAAAGCACATATATGCATGAAATAATTCTTTGTTAAAAAATGCTTTCTAAATAAATCTTAGTATGGGAACAAAACTGCTGTTTTTAAGTCTTCCTGTTATCAAATTGATCAACAGAAAACTTGTATCAATTTATGAAATAAACAAATACTTCTTTAAGTCTTCAATAATACAAAAATAGGAAGGAAGCAGTAAAAGAAGAGAGGAAGTAAAGAAGAAAGAAATGATGGAAGGAAGGAAATAAGAAAACAAGAAAGAAAAGCTTGTTTTTGCCAATGGAGTTCCACTGGGTGTATAAACCACAATCAAGGGTTGGGCCCCCATACATAGCAATAGCTGACTAGCACAAAACAAACTCAGTGTATTTTTTGTAGACTTTTTGTGTCATACTGCTTTATGTAGAGTTTTTTTGGTCTTATAATTACTATTTGTATAATTTTAATATACATTATGGTTTTCACTTTTGTTTTATTTTCATGGGTTTCACGTATGTGTGTGTAGATTGTCTTTTTCTTTGTTTTTGCTTTTTATTTTTGTTTGTCTTTTATTTGTTTGCCTATTTAATTTCTAGAGAGAAAAAGAAGACATGAAGATGAGTAGGAGGGAGGTGAAGAGGAACTGGGAGGAGATAGGAGAGTGAAATCCATGGTTGGAATATATTGTAAGGAAAAAAAACTCAATTAAAACACTACAAAATGCATTGTATATAAAATATAGAATATAAATTCTAACACATTATTAATGTATGCACTTTTGAAAATCCTTTCAAATGAGAAAAACTCTTCACTTCATGATTATAAAAAACCAAAACATTTTAAAATAAGAATTTCATGTTAGATAGTTTTTCTTTATCTGCCATCTTTAAATTTATGTCAAATAATCTGTCAAAAAATTTCAAAAGAGAACTATGAACCTAGAATTAATATATTGTGGTTCCATCCTGGAACTGCTGACTTAGACTACATAGATATATCTCTAGAGTCCCATAACCTCAGTTATTGAGAGGTTAAATGCATTCTCTATTTTCTAATTATCTTCTCTATTTTTGGAGAAAAAATATTCTACTAAATATCAGAGATAGTAAAAGATGACTATAAAATGATATAACAAAAAGTCCCATCATCATAGACAAGGATAATAGATAGCTTAGATATGATGGTGATTAACTCTGGGGACATGCTAATCAGAACTAGCTCAAGAACATTGGTGAGTCGTAAGCTGCAGGGCTCATACATGACATGGCAACAGAATTTCTTGTGCCCCTGAGATGTAGAATTTACACAAATTAATTGTAAGACAGTTGCAAGAAAAGCCCATATTCTCAAATCTCATAGTAGAAAGATGTTTTCTAAATGATGAGAATACCAAACTTTGACATAGACTTTCATAAAATTTGGTGTCTTGAAAGGCCTCAAGTTAATTTAACATTTTCAGAGTTCAGAGCCTGTTAGCCTCCTGAAAAGCTTTCTGTTCAACAGTCACTCTGTACTTTCCTCAAGGATTTACTTAATCAACTGTAGAAAAATTAAAGGATTTGGAGGTCTTAAAGTTAAAGACAAAAAAATCTCAACATGAGCCTGAGAAGAAACAAATGCATTATTCAAAACCAGGAAGTCATTTCTTGCCTTTCAGAGTCTTTTATCAAGAAATAGGAAAGTATTACCTTGATAGGATTGACTCTTGTTCCTTAATCTGGGTGAAAATATCCTGGGAAATTTAGCTTGGAACATAGTCTATCCGAGTGTTTCCATTTAGGATATAATTTTGAAATTATTCACTCTTTGTTATCAAATACTAATCCAATGTAGGCATTAATTGTGGCAACATCAAAGAGGAAAATTTAGAAATGACTCCTTCTAATCCCTATATTGTCTTATCATATAGCCCACCTACTGGTATTTCATTTAGCGTATGAATAACTTCACATTGCTAGTATAAGGGACCCCTAGCTATATTAAATATTTATGTTTCATCTTCTACTTACAAAAGGCTACATGAAATTCTGTTTTTCATGTAGCCTAGGGACTGTAGAGTAATTCAATTTCAAGGAGTAAGAATGATTTCTGGAAAGTCTTACAGTTGGAGAAATGTTTTCCTTTAGCTTGATGTATTCATTTCAATCATTCTTTCCATTTGAGACTCAATAAAGACACCAAATTAATTTTGTAATAGTTTAAAACAAAAATATATATTTAATTGAATAACTAGATATTAAAGAAAATAGAGACTGTTTTAGTCCCAATAGAGAGAATATACATGGCTACATCTGCCTTTAAAGACCATATTTAGTGCCACATCTAGGATTTACAGTCTCCAATGTTGAATCGAATATTTCCTTTATCAATTAATGCAAATGCAAAGAATTTGTATTCTGAACCACATGCTTCTATTTGAGTTCTGATATTACCTATGCTTTAATTCAGCAATATCAGAATTATTTAAGAATAATCAGCTGTCTCCAATTTCTCCAGTCCTGGTGAGAGTAAAATCAAAAGGATATCAATGCTCTACTCTTCAAACAATGGGTCACTTCTGTTTAAATACCCATTGAATATAGAACTTTTAGACTTAAAACAAATTACCCCTATTTTCTATTTAATTTGGATCCAATTTCATGCTGCCCTAAGGTCTCTCAATGGTAATTAATTGATTTATGAATCAATGGATGAGACATCTACACTGGGAAAAAAATAAAGACAAAATAGTGGGAGGAAACTTTCTTTTTCATTTGTGACTAAAATTTTAGAAATGGCTGAATTTTTTCAGTGTGTGTGTGTGTGTGTGTGTGTGTGTGTGTGTGTGTGTGTGTTGTGTGTGTGTGTGTGTTTTAATTTAGTATATTTCACATTCATCAGTTATTTTTAGAAGAATTCAATTTTTATTTCATCTTAGATACTCATCATGTGCCTTTGAAAAGAGTCTTAATTGAAGTTCTTTAACATATTATATAATTACTGATTAGCCTTTTCGCTGATAGAATGACCAAACCTGAATATTCCCATTCCCATCAGCTTCTCAATATAATCAGCAGGTATAGTAGCTTCAATAAGAATTTTGGCCTGAGTTTGAACTCTGACTCTGTTACTTGCAATGGAAGAGCCACCAGACAGGTTAGCTCACAATTTCTCATGTGTAATGTTGTAGTTGTGATCCAGACATCTCAGAACCACAGTATGTGTTATACTTCCACACTAATATCTTGGCTTATTTAAGTATTATAACAAAAATATCAGTGACATTATTAAATTAGATTGAATGATAAAGTAAAATTAATAAAACATTTGTAATGGAAACTGTGGTATAAATGCTTTTACTTATTATAATATTAATGAAGACTGCCAACCCAATTCATAGAATGACTTTAACCATATGCATACTCATGCTATTGTTTGAATAGATTACATTTTTAACAAAATTTCACATTATCAAAAGTCCTACATGAGAACAGTAGATTTTCCTTACTCAAAAATATTGTAAATATCATGGAGGATCTTTATGTTATTTAAGGCCTAAAACTGTTGAAATAGTAAAGAACAGTGATTCACCGATAAACCAGTCAATAACATTTAAGGTTATGTTACTAACATATCATATCCTTTTGTATTTATTTTGATGTATGCATGATTACCTGTAAAATCCATCGGCGTATTTATGGCTGCTTTGACTAGTTAGAGTATATCTTCCTCCTCCCTTACTACTCCTTAAAAACCTTTCCGAAATCTTTATTCTTGGTCAAAGAGGACAAGCTCCCTTGGTAGGGGAGTCCTGGCTTTTTTCAAGGGTGTATGAGTAGTTGTTCTCTCCTGTGAGAATCTTCAAATAGTCTCTAAGAAAATGCTTATTGAGCTACAGATCAGTACATGTACATGTTCAAATAAAAATTAAGGCCAGGCATTGGTTTTGTAAAGCAGGCAAATTGGAAGAGAAACATGAAATATACGAACAAACAATCACATTTATAAATAAGAAGGGGGATGTCATTTATTTAAGGACACATCACCTTACGTATACATGTCCTTATGCATGTGTGTGTAGAATGGATTTGTCATTATTAACATTTTTTACTTGTGTTTATAACACTGAAAACATGCAATCTGTCAGTGCGTGCATGATTTTATCCATGTGAGGAGATATATGTATTATGTAAAAGTAAGTTAAGTAAGTAAGTAAACAGTCATGAAACAAGCTGTGGTGTCACAGAAGAAAGTTCATAAGTAATTTTCAACAATTAAAGAAAAGGGGGCCATGATTTTGAAACATGAACAAAAGAGTATAGTAAGTTTGGAGGTAGGGAAAAGAATGTGAAAATAATTTAACTATAATATAATCTCAAAATGTAAAAATATAAATAAATATACTTTATTTGAGCATAATCAAAATAGAGGAGCATATGGCCAGAAAATGAGAAAAGGCACAAATGCAGGCAGATGACTGTCTTGCTTTGAAGCTAGCTTCACTTTTCTTGATGTTAATCAACTAAAATGCTTAGGTTGGGCAATATCAAGGACATGAAGCAATTTAGGTCACATAGATTCTGAACGCAATACCATGGGATTTGGACCATACTTCACCACAATTAAGAGAAACTATTAAGACTTTGGACAAGGAGTTAAGAAGACACATTAGATGTTTCAATGGCACCTCAACTCTAGGCCTGAATGATTATAGGTACTATGGAGGATTATAGTACTATATTGAAAGATACATATAAACTCACCTTAAAATATCAACAACTCTTAGCCTTATATATTTGCCACTTTTATAGCATAGGTCTTGTCCACAATATCATCATAAAAATGTTATTTTTATAATTCTATATACTGAAAATATACTTGTACAACAAAACTGTTTCAACCATGAACAAGCCATATTTGACTTAAAAAATGTCAAATTATCATTACAGCTCAGCCATGAAAACCATCAGGAACAAAATGTGCAGATAATATCTGTTTACAACCAAAGTCTTCACACATGAATTTTCAGAAACAAAAACTCTTTTCCTATTTCATCCAGACTGCAGAAACAAAATTTTGTTTACACAGTTGTATTTAGTAATGTCTAAAACATATAATTCAGCAGAACAATGATTACTTTAGCCTTTATCCATATAATTATCCCTCTTCTATAATGATATGCTATCAGACTGTGTATTGTTCACAAAACAATTCTCATTTCTTAATTGATCAAAAAAGCCAGAAAAATTCTGCTTATATAATGTAGAGCTCTATAATTTTTGTCTCTAAATTAAGCAAACTATTGTATATTCAAGCCTCTAACACAGTAAATGGATATTGGTAAAACACAGAACTATGATCTTATGAACAAATTTTAATATATGATATGCATATTGTTAATGTATACTAACACATATATTCTTTTTATAGCTCCTTGTCTTACATTAGGATATTCAGGAATGAAAACAGTATTAGAAATATGGAAGGCTGTCTTTACAAGTCAAATGTTGAAAAACAAGAGACTTAATTTACATGCAATAGGACCCTAGTTATTGGAATAGCCAGTGAAAGCTTTTTAAAGCCTTGTTGGGAGACAAGTGCTGACTCTCATCACAACGCTACTATCTTTACATATCCCTGTCTTCCAAACAGTTCATCAAAATTGTAGCTACTTACACCGTGGAAATGACTAGTGATTTTTAGCAGGAAGGGAAGTGTTGGTAAACAAAAGATTTTGCCCATCAACTTCTACTCAGCTCTCTCTGCAGAACCGTGGTTTTTACTCAGCACCTAGTTTATGCACTTTAATGAGGGCAAAGAAAAGCTGAGCGTAATACATATACATATACATAATAGAGAACTGAGAAAGTTCTTTAAACACATCCTCCAAATGAAGGAAGCCATGTGCACAGTTGCAAATAGTCATATCATGCATATGCAAAGTGAAAGATAAGAAGGATGAATTGGAATGGAGTCGATATATTTAACAAAGTTAATGCCAGAGATAGATAGCATTAAATATTAGTGTATTTATATGCTGATTGTATAAAGATATAGATACACTTTCTTTATTCAAATTTTTTCTTGTGCTACATTTAATGGACTCATTCTAAATCTTTAATAGAGATCTTTATGTTAATAAATCTTGTACAAGTCTACTTGCTTCATATTTTCACTATATCTAGGATTTACTACTTATCGTTCATCATTTCATCGTTTACTCTGGGTAGGTAAGTTGAATTGTGACAATCTGTCTTATAGTAGGGTTCTGTCCTTATTCAAGATAATAAGCTGTTCTCAAAATATTTCTTTTCATGTTATGGGACTTTGTTCTAGCTGTTCAAAACAAGAAGTTTGGTCAATACAGAAGCCAGACTTAGTGCCATCAGTAGGACTACAACACAAAGGATGTGGTGTCCTCATGATTGTGTGCACTAAGGCAGGGGCAATGGAGATTGTCTCCTATCAGCCTGCATTTTGCTTTGTAAATATTTTAGAAAAAAAAGTAATCAATGTCACAAACACAAACTAAGATAAACATAAGGCTATCATGGCTGTGTTCATTAGGATACCAACTACGAATTCAGTTTATATTTTATATAGGAGAAATAAACAGTAAGAGTGAGGCAGAAATGATCATTTTTGTTGCCCTTCATCTGAAGCCTTCTAAAACTTATAATATTATAAATTCAACCCATGATTAAAGGATTCTTTACTAAACTGCACACCACTACACAATTGTTCTAAAAATATATAATAGGTTGTCTCATTTCGAATTCAAGGTATATGCCAAAGGCCGTGGAAGCATGAAGGAGAAAGAAGTACTGGGAAAGAAGATAAAAGAAATGCAGAAGGAAAATATGACTTATGCCTGCACTGCAGGCATTCACTGTGAAGAGTGGTATTTCCTTCTAAGAAATAATGCCTTCAGCATGAGACTCTGTTTGCTCATAAACTGCTTGTGAGAATTAATATATTTTTGGAATTTTTCATTATAAAAACATGTATTTAGAAATAACAACTATTATATGTTATTTAAAGTATTAAAGGAAAGAAAACATGAGTGCACGTACCATGATTTTATGAAAGTGTGTGTGTGTGTGTGTGTGTGTGTGTGTGTGTGTGTATGTGTGTGTGCCTGTGTGTTCAGGTGTATACAAACACATACCTGTGAAGATGAGATGTTGAAGATGTGCACTTTCCTCTCTCATGCTCAACCTTATTTTTTGAGGCAGGGACTCTCACTGAACATGGAGATTGTTAGTTGGCTAGGGTAACTGGTTAATCTTCCCTCTGAAAGCTTCTGTATCAGTGCTGGCATTAAAGGCACTGCCACTTAGCCTAGTTTTTTTTTTTACTTTGGTTCTAAGGATCTGGAATCAGGTCTTCACTATACCTACTGATATACCTCCCTTATCCTACAAATTTGTTGTTGTTTGGTTGGTTTGGTTTGTTTTACAATTTTTAATGTTGAGATTATAATTTTAACTTATTCTCCTTCTAAATCATTCCATGTACCCACCCCCTCATATATGTATATTATAATCAGTTCAGTATAAAAATGTTATTTGTATAAATATTTTCAGAGCTGACCATTAGACATTGGACAATCTTGGTATGCTCTTCCAGGCAGAGGGCCAGTTATCCCATTCCTAGCTTTCCTCATTTGTCTGTAGTTCTTTGTGAAGGATTGGACCCTCACGGGCTTTTCCTCTATCTGCATTTGCATGCTCATTGGTGTTGTTCATGTTCAGTTTACATTTGGACAGTTAAGTTGGTGAGACTTAATGATACAGTTTCTGATATTACTAAGAAACACAATCTCACAGCATACTCTCTAATTCTCCAGGCCCCAACACTGTTCCTACCTTTTGGTCTGCATTGTTTCTTGAGGCTTTGATTTGGGAGTGTTGTATATTTAGTTCATATCCCACAATCACAAATGGGAGAATGTAACTTCTATTAAATAAATAAAATGTACACATGAAGGACTCTGATAGCCAAGGGAAGCAAAAGAAAGAATCTAGATGACAGATATTTTACTATTTCTACCTCAACAGCCCTAAAATACTGATGAGAAAATTATACAATACATTGATGGGTATAACATTTATATTTTCTTTTTGTATTATTATTTTCTACCGTTTTTTCTGCTGCCCCTGCATTAGAATATTTATAAAAAAATATTCTAGTTTGGTACCTTTTGTGGGCTTCCATTTCTTCACAAGGCAGAGAAGACTTGTAAGGAAAGCAAAGCATGGTATTTCATCCATATCTCTCTCTTTTATTTTCCTATAATTCTGAGGTATTGCTAGACAGTACATTCTGGAGAGAAATGCTATTGCAATTAAGAGCAAGAAATAAAAAAGCAGATAAAATAAATATTTTCTTATTCCTTATTCCTATCAGTAAAGTGAGGGTCTACTGAGAAAAACACACAACTGCCTGAAGAATTAAAATGATAAACAAACAAATAAATAGGTTTTAGGATCATTTATGAAGTTGATAGAAATTAAGATATGTTTGGAAAATTTGGGGGAATGCAATGCTGCAGGATATTTCAGAAAACTATGTAAAGATGTGTCACTTTTTACCTTCCTTGTCTAAGACACTTGATTTGTTTAATGAAGAGCTGAATGGCCAATACCTAGGCAGTAAAGGATATGGGGACTTCCAGAGAGAGATAGAGAGAGGCGGCACTCAAGGGGTTATGGATCTATGCATGTGGGTGATGGCAGTGAGATGCAGAGCATGTCAGACATAAAGGATGGAAGAGATATAAAAAGACATGTGGCAGAATGTAGATTAATATAAACCAGTTCATTTAGGTTATGAGAGCTAGTGGGAAAAGTCTAAACCAAGGCCCAGTTTTCATAATTAATAATAAGTGACTCTGTTATTATTTGGGGGATGGCCATTTTAAAAGAAAGTGACAAGAAAGATTAACTGTAGCACAGAATGTGTATAAATTTCTTACAGTAAATTTCAGTATCTCAGTTACTTTGGTAAATAGCGGGAGAACCCAGCACTACTCATGGACATTTATTCAAGGTATTGTTCATGGATAAAGGTATAGAGCTATCAAGTTCAGTATTTGATTGTTAGTTTCAATGAGGATTTAGAAAGGATCTAATAAATGAATTAATGAATGAAGGTTGTTTGTGCATCTCTTGGTGTGTGGATGAATAACAAGTTATTTAGTGAACTGACCTCAAATTTATCTAGACCAATAAATATCTCTGTGGCAAAGCATTAGTCATTTATCCCATTCTCTCCACAAATATTTTAAGGGCAAATTAAATAAATAAATAAATAAATGTATCTAAAATGTCAGGCCTGATATTTATATCAATTTAGTTTTGTGAACTCACAACTTGCCCTAAATTGCAGTATACCCTGTGCTCCTGATATAGATGTTGTATTCAGTCATTCTATCAAAATACAGTGTAGCATTTCTTATTAAGCCCGGCGTCGCAGACCTAAAAGGAGCTAAATGACTGTCTGAAGAAAGAAAGTACTGGATAATTGCATTAAATTAACAAAGTTTTAAAAATGTATTTGGAATGTGCATTTACACACAATATCTTAATATTAAAGATAATGCTGCTATTTGTAATTTCATTTTTAAAATTATAGAATATGATTACAAATAAATTTTGTAATTAGTATGCTCTAAAGAACAGGGCAGGCATCTAAAATACTTTTTAAACAATTCAACAGTATTTTAGCATGTGAAATGAAAAGACTGTCTTTCATGTAGCTATATGCCCAAGTTTGTCTTTCCTGAAATGAAAATTCATAAAAACAATCTTTTGTCCAACAATGATTTTTTTTTTCTGTATTATAATTAGAAATGCAAATGGGAGGTTTAAATTGGGCACTGGATGACAGGAGGAGAGACATTTGCTTTGGAATTGTTGAAAGCAATTTCAAGCTCATATCCTTTGAAAACAAGGTCCATTTGTCACAGACTATCCAATGGCTCATGGTCTTTTCATTGGCTCTGATTTGGTTAAATTTAAAATTTATTTGTGGGATGAAAGGCTGGTGAAGAGAGGGTAGAGGTTAATAAGTGCATTGTAAGCTCACAAACGCTAACATGTTGAGGGCTTTTAAAACTCTCCAATCACATATAATGTCACTGGTAATTTCTACCATGAAAAGATAGAACAGCTTCTTATCAGTAAGTTTTCATATTATATGAGATATCAATTTAAATATATATATTTTGAATGCATGTGTCATAAAAATTATAATGATATAATATATGTGTGTGTACATATGCATCTCTGGACTTTTTTGTCAATTTATACAAGAATTTTATACATACTTTTAATTTAATTTTTATTATGAATATATGTTTGCACGTATGTGCATATGCTGGTGGAGGATATTGGAATCCCTGGAACTGAAGTAACAGATGTTTGTGAGCACTTGATGTGGGTTTTGGAACCATGCCTGTTAGTGTCTGCAAATCCCACAAAAACCAGCATCCACATATGCTATTAGCAAGAACATTTAATTTCTTGAGAAAATAAGTTCCAGCATTCAAGGGCCAGCCATTTGAAATAAAGGCAAAATGGTGACCCCAAAAGAAGCTCACAGACTCCTTTTATTTACATCTAAAGGAAATTTAGAAACATTTAGGTCATTCTATTTATGATTGGCTTAAGCAAGCACCAGTATTAGTACATTTCTGAGTGGCTAGCTCTAACATGGGTAGCTATGGCTGCGTTTTTTGGACGAGTTTGGAAGAGTTCCAGATTTGTCCCTATTTTGCCAGTGCCTTGAGGTAATATGTGTTGGTTGTCCCCCTTGTCCCTGCTTTCAGGGGCATTACTGACTGATTTTCCTTTGGGGGATTCTGCAGAAACTGCTACTTGGCTTTAGGAAGCTAGACTGGGCACTAGTCTCTGACTGGTTTATTAGCAGCCTGTCATGGCATTTGCTTGCTTGACCCTCTCAAAGCGAAGCCAAGTCTTTTGCAAGTGCTCTTAAGTGCTATGCCACCATTCCAGCCTCACTTTTTACAGAATTTAACATAGGCAGAAATATTGGTGTCATTAAAATTATGTACTATTGGCTTATATTTTCAATTTTTTGGATATCATATGATATGCAGGTATTTTGACTCATCAAATTTAAAACCTAGGATGTGATTTTGTTCTGTACTTACATAATTCACATGGGCTTAATAGTTGTATTCACAAAATGATTAAATAATATAGTTCAGATTCACATAACATTACTTAGAAGTCACTGCCCCAAGCTGTTTCTGTTATCATGTTGAATTTTAAATGTTATAGGTTAGTATCATGACCACACTAACACCACTGTGTGGCAGGGGTGGGTGGCCCTAATTCTTTTGTCTGATTTGGGAACCCCTTCCCTCATATTTGCTTCCCTTGCCTAGCCCTAATATGAGGGTTTGTGTCTCGTCTTATTAAAATTTTTATGCCATGTTCAGTTGCCATCCCTAAGAAGATTGCGTTTTTCTGAAGGGAAAGAGAAAGTGGAACTGATGGAGAGGGGAGGTGGGGGAGACAGGAGGAGGGAGTGTATTGTATGAGAAGAGACTAAAAAAGGGAAAAAAGCAATAACAACACACAAAAAAAGTACCACTGTGCTTAAACATAGTCTACATTACCACACTTCTGGTCCTGTATGAAATTAAACTCTACCTTGTTAACAAGGAAATCACAGCATTGCAAAAATACAACTCCACATTTTCTCCGTTTTTCACAATGGAACTCAGAGCTCCTTCTTTTCATAACCAAGTAAAGACAATCACAGAGGCATACAGGAGTACAAGAGAAACAGTTCGCTGAAAGTAGGGGCTTGTGTTAATTATTTTATTTTCCCTAATTCCCATGGAGCAATTTGACTGAACTTCTTTTGCTATTTCAATTGCCAAATTGCTGAGGTCCTGCTCCAGCCCAGTTCAGATCCTGAGATGGGGAAGGGGCATGGGGACAAAGAAAAGTCTGATCCCCAGATGAGTTTCTTACAAGTGGTGACCTAAATTACTTGAGTTATCTTTATTTATACTTCAAATAAAAAACAAAACAAAACAAAAACATGTTTTTCTACCACTCCCCAAGTGTTAACCTCAGACAAAAACAAACATTTGTTTTTCCATTTTTTAAATTAAAACTACTTTAAACCCAAAACAATACTCATTATTTTGCTAGCTTGACTAAATATGGAGCCAAACACATCCTGTCCTTAGAAGGCTAAAATGGTTCTTGACACAGGCACACAATCTCAAGAACAACAATATTGCTTAAAACTTAGCAAAGCATATTTACAAAAATAGGGTTCATTTACTATAAGCTGCTTTCATATAGTTAGCTTGAATTTCTCCAACTGTTCCCTTGACCTACAAAAGGGTCCTGCACATCTAAGGCTCCCTATAAAGGGTGAAACTTTTAAAAGGGACTCCTTTTCCATCATGCCACACCATTCTCAATGTTTTCTTCCCTAACTGGGAGATGTAGTTAATATCCCCTGTGTTGCTTCCTCATTTGGGCCTGTCAGCCCTGAATAAGAATAGTTCTCAGGGTCTTAAGTGACAGCTGGTATTTTGAGAAAAGAAACCTGAGAAGTATTTGTTCCCTCTGGGAATGATTATACCCATACCATGAATAATGGGCAAAGTGCAACTAAAAACTGCTGTGAGAATCATCAGCATTACAAGAGAGAGGGGAGAGTACAAGACACACAGTTCCAGCAGTATTCTGTGCTGCCCCAATACCCACTGGTTCTTGTTCACTGAGAAAGCATCTCCATGTGTCTTGCCTCTTGAAAACCTGTTAGACAAGCATTCATATGCTTGGGCCTCCCAGACTGATGGCTAGGAACCCACCATGGAACTGACTTAGACCCCCTGAACATGGGTCTCAGCTAGAAGGACTGAGCAGTCTGGGGGACCTCATACAGTAGAAACAGGATCTATTCCTGGTTCACAAAAGGACCTTGCAGACAAATCCCCATGGAGGGATACCCCCTTAACCTAGAGGTAGAAGTCCTAGTCCCTACTTCAAATGACTTGCCAGATTTATATGACCCAACTTGGATAGCATAACCCTACAAATGGAATGGAGGTGGGGGGATGGGAGGGGAGAGAGGCCAGGGTGCATGTCACAGGGGAAAGTGGGTAAGAGGGAGGGAGGGAGGGTTGAAGGGAGGAAGGAAGAGGAAACTGGAATCCACATGTAAAATTTTTAAATTATATTATTAATAAAAAAAGAAGGAAAAAATGCTGCTGGATTATATATATATATATGTTATATATATATATACATATATATATATATATACATACATATTTAAAATGCTTAGACTTCAAAATTTAAGCCTAAGGACAAGTTACTGGGGAAAAGGATTTCTGATTTTGTTTCCACAGAAAATGAAAAGCTGTGGATTCCTTCCAGAGTAATGTGGTTTGATCGAACAAGACCCACTGAAGCCACGTCAATGGGAAAATGCAGCCTTGCAGACCACTACAGCCAGGATTTCTGAGTCTTCTTAGGATTCCCCCATGATAGCGCCCCCTACCAGCAGGAAGCAGTTTTGAAAGAACGATGCCCAAATTCACAAATATTGTTTATAAATGTTGGTTTTCATTAAAAAAGGCATGTATAATTATGTCCAGCACAAAATAAATAAATGTTAAAAAAAAAAGGAAAGCAGGCTGAGCAAACCATGGCAAAGCAGCTATTAGAAGCACCCCTCCATAGTCTCTTCGTCATCTCCTGCTTCAAGGATCTTGTCCAGTTTGAGTTCCTTCCCTGATTTCTTTCAAGTATGAACTACAAGGCTGAAGTGTAAGCCTAATAAATGCTTTCCTTTTCAACTTGCTTTTTAGTCATGGTGTTTTTTATCATAGCATTTGAAACCCTAATTAAGACACTATGCTTTGTTGCTTTTTTTTTTTTTTGGCTAAGTTTTAATCTTTGCTTGATTGTAATTTGTGTGTATTGTAATATATAATATATAATACATAATAACAGAGCAATGTAATAATAATGTATTGAATAGCTTGATTGAACAATAACTTTTTTTCCTTGGTTTTCAGGAAAGAACATTCATTGCTTATATCATGAAATATTAAGCATGTGCTTACATGTTCTCATCTCACAAAATTTTCCAGTACTGGCTTAATGTAGTAGTATATATAAACTATATACTTACGTTGCTTCTTTAGAATAGGGCTGATATTTTAAAAGAGTTAGCTTGGTAGAATAGTATTTTAACTCATTAACATTTACTAAATACTTTAGTTGGTAAAATTAGCATGGTAGACATATAACTAAATAAAACAGTTTTTCCTGGTAAGAATAAACTTAGAGTAGGGACATCCAATAGTCTAGTATCCAACAACATTCTGGAGGTTTCAGAATATAGGGAACAATCAACATAAAGTCATAGAGTAGGTCAGGCAGGCAAACAAATAAAAGAATGACACCTATGTCTGAGTGTTCAGAAGTTGAACATTCATGAAGTACAACTTGGCAACGAGGTGCGCAAGACTTGGTTAATCAATCATGTCCAACTCTATCAAGTAGTGATTAAGCTAAGGGAGTATTCTGAAAAGCAATCTGAAGTCAGGTGTCTGACTCCATAGTACTTAATATTACTACATAGACTTTCCAGGAAATAAATGAATTGATATGTGATATACTGTTTGCTACAATACCAACTATATGGTAACCACTCCATTAGTGTTAAAGTGATAAAGGTTTGTTGTTATCATTATGGCCACTCAATATATGGAATTCTGCCCCACAGGCTAAAAGTCTATCAGTAATCTGACAGCATAGGTTTAGTAAAACATTACTATGTCATAAGCTTTCAAATACACATACAACATAATATTTAAAAATTCTTCATAAATACTACTGAATTTTGTATATTTTAATATATATGTCAATATAAGTTCAGTAATTTGTGCCAATCTAATTTTTATGACAGTGTTTTAGAAACACTTATGGATGAAGTGTTAGATTAATATCTTGTTATCATGTCTACTCTCTAGCATTAAGGATATAAGAACAATATTAATCTCAGTATTAAAAATACCTTTGCCATTCAAGGTCATCATGTTGTTGAATAACACAACCCAGACAATCAATTTCAGTGCAATTGTGTTCCAACATGTAAAACATTGAACATTGACCTTATCAGTGTCAGTAAGTAGCTCAGCTGAATGGCTGTCCAGGGGAATATTTATGAGTACAACTCATGTGGAGTAATGTGCTAAGTGGATTAGCATAGCCTGCTAGAGGGAATGACCCTTAGTGCACTGAGAAGGATGCAGTCACTTATTCAGTGAGGAAGAGCAGTAGATGTATGGAAAAGCCTCTAAGAGCTGCATATTAGGGAAGTCTCTCAGCAGCACCTGGCCATTGTTGCTGACTTTGTGCTTAACCATGAAAGACCTGTGGGAATAAGGGAAACTTCTATTGTGTGAGTCATAGCATTCTTCCTAGATCTCTTCTTCAAAAGATTTCAATAATTTCTCAGTCATTAACCTGATAATTGTAGCCTACATATTGTAGTTTAGACAATTGTTAAAAACAGGTTTGAAATCAATACCTGAATTCAACTTATTGTTTTTATTTAAAAATATAATTATCTAAGTCAAGTTTTAAATTTTCTCATGATTTATCCCATGTTATACATTCAGGATAATACAAATGAACATAACCCCCAAATTTAAATATATTAGACATTGCATATTTGAAAATCTCACACAATGCATTTTGATCATATTCACCACTCCCCCATACTCAAAGGCCCACATTTTCTACTCTTACCTCCATACCCATAAAACATTTTCTTACCCTTTGTCACTTCCCCTTCCTCATCCTCTTCCTTCTCTTTCACTTCACCTTCTTTACACTAAACACAGTAAAGACCTTGCTTACCAGCCCACTCCTTATGACAACTTTCTTTCCTATCATTTCCCATCTATCAATTTAGACTATAGGATCACACAGAAGAAAAAATAAATTTAAGTCAAAGTGTTTTTTCAAATTTCAATAATTTTTTGTATTTTTGTTTGTTTTAAGACAGGGCTTCTCTGGGTAGCTGTGGCTGTTCTAAAATAGTAATTTTTAAAGTCTTTTATTAGAAACAACATAAACTACAATAGCTTGACAATTATCCATAAATTTTAGCTGTTTTTATATGTTCCCCATTACTTTTAATTAAATAATGGCATAGTTAAAAACATATAATATAAAGCATATATATATATGCATATATATATGCACACACAAATATACTTGGATATATACATATATGAAAACAAAATGTATTTATACAGGAAGAGCAAAGCCCTAAAGGCTATGCTTCAAAACATACAGATATATATTTTATAAAATAATGACAACGTTTTACTTAGTCAGGAACTGTGCAAAGCTCTGTGTAATACAGAGATTCTTGATTTAGCAATATGTGAAGATAATTTTGGTTGCATAACTAGAGAAGGATCAGCATGCTAGCATGCTGTAGAGAGCAGAGAGCAGAGACCCTACTAAGCATCCTCCAAAGCCTCAAGGGATCCTCCACCACCAATGTCTGTATGGTCAGTACAATACTCACCATAACCCTGATAGGCATCAGTGCTACTGTACCCTATAAATGAGGAAAATACAGTTTCAAGAATCCTCACCAAATACTTTAAATTAGGAAGAAATAAGTTGGGACCAAAATAAAGGTTGTTACATTCCTTCTTGTTAAAGGTTTGAAATAGTTTCTCTGGCTCTTATTAGTTTCAGACATATTTTTTTCAATATTTAGTGTGGAGAATCAATAGGGACTGGTTAAATCTCTATGTTTCTGTCCATTTTAGAGTTTTCCCTACCAGTTAAGGAAATGTAGGTCTCAAATAAGAGAGCAAATAGCTGACTTTTTGATAAGTAAACACACATCTGAATTTAAGTTTCTTGTGCCCTTCCCTTTCACAGAGATGGAGAAGTTGTTTGAGGAGGGCTAATGAGATCTGAAAGTTCCCTTCAAGGAGTTGTGCATACCTCAGAAGAAATAAGCCATTATGTATTCTCTCTAAAGAGAATAAAGTCTGAACCTGTCAAGTCCCTAAACTCTTCTACATATATTACATATAAATGCCATCTTTTACAAACCTCTTTCCATTTTTTTCCTCCTAAATTAGCTTAGTGGGCCATGGTATAACAGTATCTTGATCCAGGCTGTGAAAAATGTGACAGGTAATTTCTCTACTTCTTCCTGCCTGTGGTTAAACCTGACTGAAGATATGGAAAACAATTTTATGACTTAGGTGGTAAAAATAAATGCTCTGTAAGCCATCCAGAGCTAGGTTCTAGACAGCTAGCATAAAATATTGCATAGTGAATTTATATGTGCCAATAAATAATTTTTAAAACTGGAAAGATTTCATACTAATGTACACTATAGTATTTTCCTAAAACAAATTGATAATGATTGTAATAATCTCAATGTACCTGTCATGTTGCTGGAAACCATGCTACTCAACATTTTTCAGTGCTCTGTCTGGACATGCTCAAAAGACAAATAGCTTTAAAAATAAGATATGCTAATTTAAAACTATTCATATTGTAAATGAGATAGCAGCATACAAATAATGTCATAGTCATAATATTCTGTCTGTACACTGCATAAAGGAATGTCTCCTATGAGAGTCTACAGTTATAAGTTAAATGAAACTTCTCTCTAAGATGGTAAAATTTAGCTACATTATTTTATTATGGCTATGATTAAAACTGAACTATGATGAGCAAGCCAGCATCTAGAATCACAGCTAATTGTGATTATTTTTTCTATTACTGATTGCCACAAAGCAATATTGTAGAGCAATGTGATTAGACAATCACCCAAATTAATGAATCCAGATAACTGGGACATAACTAGAACACAAAGTTGTGTAGCATGTCAACTAGCAGTGTTTCCATATTTGACCAAAGCCTCCTGAAATAACTGAAACAGTTATTGCAATACACACTGGAAATCTTCTATCATGTGTTCTGAATCTATATTAATAGTGTGGAAAGGGAAATGGAGAAACTGAAGATACACTGATCAGCTCACTTGAACTTATATGAATGGAAAAAGAGCAACATTATCAAGTCAGAACCTTCTTTTACTGATGTCAATAAAAAGACCTTGTTGAGGTTAAAGAAGTAACTTTTCAGAGAAGAAAGGTTCAGTTCCAAATACCTACCAGGTAGCTCTCAACTCTCTGCAACTCCAGTTTCAGATCTGACAACCTGTTTTTTGCTTCCACTAACACTGTATGGCTACGGTACATGGAAATACATGCAGGCAGACAAAACACACATATAAAATAAAAGTAAATATATATATATATATATATATATATATTTAAAAGAGAGAGAAAACCTTTGTCATTGAGCTATGACTCGCTCTTGACTATTTATTTATGCTAATGATTTAGAACTCTAATGAGAGTATAATTCCTTTGAGCTCTGTGGATTATATAATGGATTTATCTGTTCTAAGATGATAGCTTGGTCTTTTGCACAGTTTGTACTCAATTAAATGTAATTGATAGAATTATTAATTTTAAAAACTTATTAAGTTGCTTCCATGTTACCATAGCACACAGGCTCCTTTCTATTGTTCCCCTCTCTGGAATTTTTTCCACAAATATAACTAGTCTGATGGTTTTGGAAAAGCTGTGATTCTATGAGTCTGCTGCTTTTGTTCTCTTCCTGGTTAAATATTGTAAGTTGATTGTGAAAGGGTTCTTCTGGAGACACCCAAAACTTAGGTTATTTCCAAGGTTATACATTTCTCTCCACAAAGTCCATGTTTCTAAAGACAACACTTACATATCTTACTGAATATGGACAATCTACTGAAGAGAATACTTATGTATCTCATAGGCCAAAATGAAGTAAAGCTAGTGCCCACCTATAGCCTTCAGCCCTACTGGTTTGTATTTGGGACAAGATGGGATAAGGGAAACTGTGATTATATGTTGTATACATCATTTTAATAAAAAAGGGAAATATTGGAGAATATTAAAAACAAAAACTATCTCATGGAATCCAATAAATAACATAGTTTAGGTTATAAAAATCTCAAACATAAAAACCAATGACTTTTAAAAGAAAATCTATATATCAAATTCTATAAATTCCTCTTTTGGGATTACAAGCATTAGGAAGCATTCTGGGAAATTCTGTTGTGAGAATACTTACAAATGCCTTTTTGCCTTAAATTCAAATGTTGCTTAAGCAAGTTATATTGAATGTGATTTTAATAATAAAATATTATGTTAAATATAAATTGGCACTATTCCAATATATTCATTTCACATATGAGAACACAGATATAATTCAAAATTAAACAAATGAAACCATAATGCCATGAAAAGAATTTGGTTTGAGAGTCTATCTACAAATTAACCCATCAACTAACCTAACCTACAAAAGTAGAAGTGGAATTTTCCTCAAAAGAAAAAAAAAACAAGAAAAAGAAAAGAAAAAAAACTTAAGAATGATGGAGTGTACTGTGGAGTGGGTCTATTTTTCTGTTGCCTTACAGGTTAATCTTAGTGTGGAGACAGCAGGCACTGTTTTGAAGGGGTGGTGAACCACTAGATAGAAGCATTAGTCATGTCTGCTATTTCCTAAAACCTGATCCCTTGTCCCTATGCACAAACATATATCTTTGTTCAGCTTTAACAGCAAATAGCTGTAATTTTGAAATTATGCCCTTGAAATCATTAACTCTGATTTATATACACTTTAGCATTGATTCATTTCATTGTCACTTTTCTCCCACCTTCTTGGGAAGTGGTATGACCTTGCTGAAGGAACTCTCTGCCCACATTCCTCAGAGTAGTTTGAAACAGTAGAGAAGGACTTCCATAATGTAAGCTCTGACACCTGTCAAGCTGCATGTCACACATTTAGCATTTTTCTGCTTCAACACTTCAAATGTTTCAGAGCTTTTCATGACTCACTTTAAAAATGTAAATATGCAGAAAGAGGTATGCCTTAAATATAGATACTTTCCCAATGTCTTCATTAGATCAATTATAGATTCATAATTTGTTATAGTTGTTTGCAAATAAAACTATGCCATACCATTGATATTTTTACACTGGTAAGAATATTCAAAGTTATCATTAAATACTAATACATTCAGAAAAGCAGGTGAAAAAATAGGTCAGCAAAAGTTTGTCTAAATGCAAGTGAACAACAAGGGTGGCTTTGAGTCACAGTCAGAAAGAACAGTGCAGGCAAACCCAAACAGGAGAATAATTACATTGATTGTGATAATACACATACACACACACACACACACACACACACACACACACAATATCATTATGTTTTAAAATAAAATGAAAAACTCTCTTTAATATCATTTAAAATAAATATGAGTGATACATATATATGACCAAAACTGAATGAAAAAATAAAGGGAAGAATGTAAGGAAGGAGAAAAGATGTAGGGATGAGAGGGGAGATCAAAGAATGTAAATACATAGTAACTCTCTTTAAAATAGATAAAAATGAGTTTCATCCTTTGATTTCAAAAATGTGTTGAGTAAAGAATAGAACTTACATTTTGTTTCATTTTGTATATACAAACCTACATGACTACATTTTTCTCACAATATATAACTTAAAATATTGTGGCTATGGATCTAATATAAAAAGACTGAAGTATAGAAGTAGAATTCTTAACTAGTATTCTTTAATATCTTTATTAGCTTTAGCTTAGACCTTAATTTTCCCATTAAGATTCAAACACAAAAATTCTAATAGCAAGAGCATCCAAAGATGTCTCTTGCCTCAAAATATTTAGCATAAATTTTCACACCATCATGATATAGACACTGTTCACACAGGACTGCAGTATCCGTCAAGATCTCTCTATTATAGTTGAGAGCAGTGAGTCTGTTCTTGATGTTTGATTCTATAGGCTCTGTTTATGGTTTACTTAATCAGTACTTTGTTTCACGTTTTACTAAATGAATCTTTCCTTAAAACACACTTCTCAAATACTGTGTTTCTGTGTTTGAAGACTCTTCACTTTTAAGCAACTTTTAGTTCTGAACTTAATATTTTGAAAAAGTTTGAATTGTTTGAAGCTATGATGTGCTAGAGTAAACAGTTTAAAACCTAAAGTTACTAGGCCACATCTTTAAATAGCAGAAGAAGGCAACAACTTGGTGTTTCAATAGATGAATGAAATTGCCCTTTACAGGAAAATAGATACAACTGGAGATAATCATGGTAAGCAAAATTAGCCATTCTCACTCAGAAAGACAAATATCTTACGTTTTCTCTTTCTTGCTGTTCCAAAGTTTCATGGAAACTCATAGAACCATGAATATAAATATGACATGACAATAGAAGTTAAATTGTTTGGGATAAAAAAAAGGACTAATAGAGTTAAAAAAACAGATAATAATTGAAAAACATATAATGTACAATGTATAGATAAATAAAAAATATTCATATGTAAATTATACTACAGAAAATGAATATATAACATAAATTAAAATATATGTTAATAATCTTTAAAAAGAAAACAAATGACTTCTCATCAGTTGGCTCAAGTTTCTAGATTTCATAATATCAGTTCTATGGCTGCAAACCCAAGGCATCTAAGGAGGGAAACTCTCTTTCTGTACATGCTGAGACATAGGTTCTGGAATACAGGCTTTAACTTTTTTCTTTTATTTTTGAGATTATAATATAATTCCAGTATTTCCTCATTCTGTTTCCTTCCATCAGTCTCTCTCATGTACTATTTCTTGCTTTTTCTCATGTTTATGTATATTTGTATGCATTTTCCTAAATACATAAGTATTTATAATATTATGTGTATGTATGCTTTCAGGGCTGATCAATTGTTATCAATAGTGTTCTCTCAGGAAGACCATCTCTCCTGTTCTCATCCTTTGCTGCTTGTACAGTTTATTGCTATTGAATTTTCTTAGCTCCAGAGCAATATATGCTTTTTAAAGAATGGTTTCCATATATTTAATATTAAATCAACCCAATCAGATGTGTTCCTTTAGAGTCAAGCCTTTCTAGGCATCAGCATCTATCTTCCCTGTGATCTAGACTCAGCATTCCTAACTATGTGGTCCTCTCTTCCATAACCACTCACTACTTGCAGTGTTGTGTGCTTTTATTTGATTCAAATCTCAGGTGTGGGTCAGTATCAGTTATTTACATGGGGATATAGGTTTGGGTTGTTTGTTATGACTAGAGTACAAAGTAGAATGTCTATATATGTATCCAGGGTCCTGTATCATATGAGATAGAGCCTGGGGTGAGTAGAAAAAGCAAACAGAGGTTGGAATATAGTCTGGGGCAGGGAGTTACCTCTTATGTTTCTATTCCTTTGTGCAGTATAAGGAGGAATTTGAAAATATCTAATTTAAGTGTCATTTATATTTAAAGGATATATGTCAAGGCTAAAAGAAAGAAACAAATTTTATTTGATAGATATTTTCAGTTTGATATGTGCATTTAATTATTGAGCACTTATCCACATACCAAATAGTCCTACATATTTATGTTTCCTCCTACCAGAAGATGGTGCCTTCTATGAAGAAGGGAGCAACACCAAATCTTCACCTGGGAATAAACATAAAATGAAAACTGTGGTTTGGAGTCAACTAAACATAATTGAAGATGAGCAGAATTAGAGAAGTGCAAGCTAAAAACTAAAGAAATAATGTAAAGAAGCATACTGAGTGAGAACAAATATATATATATATATATATATATATATATATATATATATATATATATATATAGTAGAATTGAACTAATGAGGTGAGAGATGGAAAATGAGTGGGAAAGGAAACTAGACAAAATATAACCCATAAAAGATGAGCTTATAGCTGAGTGGCTACAGCCATCACACTGGGCAGACAATAGGGAGAAAAGAATGCTGTTAATTCATTATTTCGTTAACTTACTAATAGACAGGATTGCATTTGATAGTGAAGAGTTGACAAGAATTTTCAAGACTACTGTATTAGGGTGCTAAATGCTAGGTTTACAATTTTGTGATAACAGAATGGGCTTACACTCAACTCTTGTTTATTTTGTAAGTGGTCTGTGCTTTTGTATATACATGAACACATGTGCATACACATGGGTTCTGAGTACCCATGTTCGTGAAGATCAGGGTCATTTTCAGGTATACACCTCAAACTCATGTGCACATTATTTTTGCGGAAATTTCTCACTGAACCCTTGAGTTTGCTGATTTGGGGGTAAGCTGGCCAGCCTTTAGTTCCAGAGATTTGATTGCCTCTGCTCTCTAGATCTGGGATTTTATAATGTATTGGCAAGCAAGTTTTTTGCATTCTTATTTAGAATATAAATTTTCATCTAGAGGCTTGCATGGCAAGCACTTTACTAGCAAAGCCATCTTTTTTTTTTTTTTATTAATCTCGTGTTTTGTTCTTTGAGGATTTTATTGACATATGCAATGTGCTTTGATCAACTCCATCCTTCATTTGCTCCCCTCCAATTTGTTCTTTAATCCTCATCCTCCATTCTTTATCCCAGCTTTATTTGTTCTTTCATTTGTAAAACCAAATATAGGGTCCCAAGGCACCTTGAACAAGCCTGAAGCTATTGGCTGGAACAACTTGTCCCCCTTTTCCCCCAGAGGAGTTGTTGTTGGTACTCTTCCTGTTTTGCTAACACAGATCTGCTAGGGAGGAGCTAAGCCTGAAAACTGGTACTCTTGATCCTGTTGTTTTCCACTGTGCTGTGAGTCATTATATAAGCCCACTCCTTCCTCTCAATAAATGGCATTCAGTATTCCAGCATTCCTGTTGAAGGAATGTCTTGTCTCTTACTTCAATGTTTAGGCATTCGCCTAGTGGAACAGATTGTAGCTTGGGTGCTACAACCAAGTGATACTGGCTGGAGATACTTCTCAGAGGTTAAGAGTACTATGGTTTGGATTGCAGAAGCCACACGGTGCTCACAATTGTCTATAACTCCAGTTCTGGGGATCCATGATCATTTGTGGTCTGTGGAAACTGGAAAGACATACAGTCAAAGTGCCCATACACACAAAATAATAATTTTTAAAAAATTAAAAAACAAGACAAAAAGCCCAGAGTCTACTTAGTGCTATCTATATATACAGGGGTGTAGTACATAGGTTAGAAAATCAATGTCTTCAGCTAATTTAATAGGTTTCATAGATATAACAAGTTACTTTTTTGGTCCTAAAGAATAATAAACCCAAGTTTTATGTTTCAGTGATCAGTGCCTCCCTAAAAGTTAATCAGTTATTTTTACCTATTAGTCATTCACAAGGAACTGTTTCATGCAAACATGTGAACTCACAACCCAAGTAGTATGTTCATATTAGCAGCTTCTGATCTTATTTTGACCATGTGAATTCTCTAAAATCATGAAGTAATAGGAATCTTCAAGTCATTGGTATCCAGTGGGTCACCTGACCTAGGAAGGTGGCCACTGCACAGAGACAAACTAACCTCAATTTGACTCCAACATTTTGTCAAAAGCATATCTCTCAGCATCATCACTACAAATTTGTTCTTAATTGCATCTGTCCTGGTTAGTTTTATGATAACTTGACACAAGATAGAGTTATCTGGGAAGAGGGAAGGAGCCTCATTTGAGAAAATGTCCCCAACAGACTGGCCTGTAGTGAATTTTTTTGATTGATCATTTGCATGGCTGAGCTCACTATGGGTAGGGCCATCCTGAGTGGCGGTCGAGTGAGCAAGCTAATAACATTCCTCCATTGATTCTGTTTTAGATATTAATCACAGGTCCCCAACCTGCTTAAGTTCCTGGTGTGCTTTTCCTGTGATGAGCTACACAATGAAATAAATATTTCTGTCCCCAAGTTGCTTTTTCTAATTATATGTTATCATAGCAATAGAAACCGTAAGACAGTGCCCATGAGTCTTTGCTTCTGAGACTTCATAAGAAGAGCAAGATTATTTCATGTTCAAGTGCATTATATACAATGACTTTAAATTTGTGCTTTGAAAACATGTCTTTTGTCATATTTTAAATACTTTCTAGCTCACTTAAATTACAAAATACAATGTAAATGCATATAGTTTTGCATTGTACTTTGGAATATTGAGAAGAAAAGAATGTATATTATATATGTCATATATACAGATAAATCTTTAAAATAGCCTTGTGATTCACTTGTGAATTTTCAAATGCCAGTCATAATTATGACAGACTTGAATATATCTTCCATAAATTGGAAGTTTCCACAAAATAGGAAGTATTGTGAAATTTATAAACCTCAGAGAAGAGTTATGAATAAATAAAGAATAAAGCAACTATGAAAATATTGAAGTATTGGAAGTGATTGATATCCAACATATACATAGAGTTTATCTTTCTCTTTCTACTTCTTTATACTACATAAACATTCAACTCTTTAGAATTACAGTGTACTTCACTGATAAGAGAAAATTGGGTCAGAATAATTTTAAGGCTAAAACTACTGACAAGAGACTGCAGAAATCAAAATGCTTACAAATGCTTTGTTCTATTTCAGCAGAATTCTCTCTATTCATTTAAAATCACAGAGACAGTCGCACCATGAAAGGAGACCAAAGACAACTGATTCTCTCCTGACACTTACACAGAAATAAGAACCTCCACAGGGGAACGACAGATATCTCTATAAACCAAGTGGTCTTGACTTTTATCTGATGTTTTTGAACACTTATGAGATTTTATAAATGTGACTTCCTTTGTAGTTTTACAAAAAAAAATGCTTATCAGGAAAGAGGGTACAAAACTGTAAGTTCTGTGAAGTAGACTTGGAAGATCTGCAATTAAAGATTAGTTAAAATTTGGTTTAGTCCAGCCTGGTTTACAGAGTGAGCTCCAGGACAGCCAAGGCTACACACAGAAACCCTATCTCAAAAACAAACAAACAAATAATAATAATAATAATAATAATACAGATTACAAGCAAACAAACAAAACCTATGCTAAAGTTTTGGCAGTTGAGAGGCTGGATATTTGTCCACCTCATGCCACTGTCATCTCAGCTGCTGAGCCCAGATATGGACTACCCTCTGTAGTGTATGATTGGAACATATGGAAAGCAAAACAGCTTTTAAGATTTTAATTGTATGTTTAAAAAGCATCTTAATTGTTTTCCCAAATGTTTTTAGTTCCAAAAATATTTGCTCATGGAAATGTGCCATTAACACAGAAATTAGACAAGAAATTAACTCAGAAATGAAATTAGAAAATATGCAAGGAATGATAACAGTATCTAAAGCTATGGGCCTCATGTGCAGTGACTGTGAGCCTCTTGCATAAGTGCAGTTACTGTGAACCTTGTGTGCATGCACAGTCACTGAGAAATGGGCTACCCAGTAGTACCATCATGACATCTTTATTTTCAAAATATATGAAGCAGAAAAGTCAGTGTTTGATTTTAGCATGTTTTCTATTTTCTTTTATTGAAGTCTGACTGAATTCATTCTCCCTCTACCTATAGCCTTTCTTTGTTTCCCCTCCCATTGCTACACTCTTTCTCCTCATCCCCCTTCTGCTTTCATGCTTCATGCATATACTTAAATGCCATTTTATATATGTAAATATAAGATACACAAACGAGAGAAAACATAGTTGTCCTATGTTCAAATGATTTCATTTCATATAATGATCTCAAGGTGTATCCATGTTCCTATATCATCATATTATTCATCTTTATTGTAAACAAAATTATACTGAGTATTATTGATATGTACTGAGTACATATCAATCATCTATTTACATGCCATCTACTTGTTTATGTGACTATCATCTATTTAGTCATCTATAATCACATTTCCTTTATCCATTTACTTGTTGATGGAATCTCAGGCTGATTCAATAACTTGAGTATAGGGACAAATGCTACAATAACATGAATGTATAGTTATCTTGCAGCATATTGGATTAGAGTCTTTTAGGACCATATCCAGAATTGATGTGGCAGAACCATATCTGGTTCAACATCTAGTTTTGTTTATTTTCTGTTGATCTGAAATACTTTCTATTCCCACCGACAGTGTTTAAGGGTTGTCTTTTCTCCATATTTTTATCAGCATTTGTTATTTCCTTAAGAACTGCTCATCTCATTTTCAGTGTCTTTTTTTCAGGGTTTTACACTACATATTGTAGAAGGCTTTCCATTTACTGGATATGTTTATTCACAGGTAATTTTGAAGTTGTTCTGAATAGAATTGCTTTCTTCATTTCTTCCTTCATTAGTTATTGTTATACAGAAAAGCTACTAATTTTAAATTGTTCATTTTGTATCCTGCTGTTTTGTTGAAGGTGTTTTTCAGCTCTGGTCATCTTTAGGTCTCTATTGTAGAGGATAAGATCATCAACAAATATGGATGATTTAAAGTCTTCCTTTACTATTTCCATCAATTACTTGAAATATACTCTTGGGAAGTTTAGAATTAAATAATTGACTTTATTTCACAATGGTACATAGCATTAAATAAGATGAAATATCCATTTATACAATAATAAAGATTATGGCTTCATATTACGCATTTACAATGTTTTTAACTTTCAAAATGGTAAAAAAAAACTGCTACATTTTTTTTCCTGGTAAACATAAGCAGAAAAATATCATTCATCATACTATCATGGTGGAGTATGGAAATAATGAGAGATGGAGACACTTAAGAAATGGTACATGTGGCCAGAATGTGGTGCATCAATCTATTTTTCTTTTCTTTTCTGCCATTTTCAGATAAACTTCAATTTTTATTTCAATTATTTTTTATTTTACATACCAATCCCAGTTCTCCTTCCCTCCCCTTCTCCCATTCCCCTACCTTCCCCCTTCCCACCCCTATCTACTCCTTGGAGGGGATAAAACTTCTCTTGAGTCAACAAAGTCTGGCATACCAAGTTGAGGTAGGATCACCCCCCCCCCAAGTATCAATGTTGAGCAAGGTATCCCTCCATAGGAAATGGGCTCCAAATAGCCAGTTAATGAACGTGGGTTAAGTACTGGTCCCACTGTCAGGGGCCCCTGAGTAAATCAAGCCACATTACTGTTACCAACATTCTGAGGGCCTAATTAGGTCCCATGAAGTTTCCCAAGCTGTCTGTCTAGACTCTGTGAAACTCAGAACTTGGGAGGTAAAGGCAGGAAGCTCTATGTTTGAGGCTGCCTGGTCTATGGAGTGAATTCCAGCACAGCCAGTGCTATGAAGAAAATCCTGTCTTGAAAAGTCAAATAATAATAATAATAATAACAATAATAATAATAATAAAAAGAGAAAGGAATGAAGGAAAGAATGAAGAAAGGAAAAATGGAAGGAAGGAAGGAAAAGAAAGAAAAAGAAGTAGTGCAAGTGTATGTGATTAATAAAGGGTGGAGATCTTGTGACTAAATACCAAGTTCAAAGGTTTTATCTTTGAATTAATTGGTGACCTCAAGTAAGTACTTAAGTACTCTGTGCTAGGTTTTGTCAACTTTAAAGAAAGTAGTGTTATTAACAAATTCTTCATAGGTGTTATCTATAAATAGAAAACATAAAGATGACAGCATGTGTAAAGGAATTAGAAGACAACAATGTCTGGTACAAATGTTATAATGAGTGTTTTAGAAATATAACTTTCTTTGTTATTATTTTGCCTCTATTAATGTATTCTTCATAGAGCCTTTTCTTAGCTAATAGGATTAGCCCCCACTTTTACGGGTTAATTAATTAGAAGCTGGATCAAATAATAAAAAATGAATGTGTAAATGTTTCCTCCAATTTTAGAATTACTTCTTGCATGTTACATTTTTGTTGTTACTCGGTCAGTTTTTACACTGATATCAAGAGAGATCTGTCAAGTAAGTTTTCTATGCTCATGTTTTACAAATGTAAGCAAAAATACCTTATGGAACTTGAAGAACATATGTAGTATAGACATCAGAAAAGCATTGTCCTGCATTTGAGTGGACACAACATGCCAATGTTCAGGCAATATTTCACGTAGGCATGTCTTAGCTTCTTTTCCAGTTGCTGTGATAAAATATCTGAGAAAATGAGCTCCTGCAAATAGGGTTTAGTTTTGCTAGCTCACAGTTCACAGTACTGTTAGAATGTAATAGTGGCAGGAATTTAAAGCAGTTGGTCACATCATATCTGCAATCAAGGATCAGAGAAAACTAATCACATACTGTCATTCCATTTACTCTGTCCAGAAACCTGTGCAGAGCTAAGTTGGGTGCTCCTAACCTCAATAAACATAATCAACAAAATATCCTTTGGGCATATCCAGAGTCCCATGTCCTAGGAGATTCTACCCATCAAGCTGAGAGTTCCCACTAACCATGACAGTGAGTGTCCAGGATTTCTGAACTTTGGTCAATATGCTTTAAAGGAATCAAAATTGTCAGCTAACCCTGCTCTATTTTCTTGTATCATTTTCTAATTTTCATAGAATATGATTACATAAAGGGAGGAAAACTTTCCTCTATATTTTATATGTTTTGCACTTCTGGCATACTGTCAATGTTATAAAATATGCATAAAATTGCTAACTAGAAAATTTCACAAATTTAAGATTACGTATACCTAGACAAATCATATGAGACTTATCATGTATTCTGAAGTTAAATATGGCAAACCATTGCATGATCTAACATTAAGCCCATGTTAAGGTTGTTATAAAACTTCATCATGTAACTTATGCCCTCATAACAGACTGAATTGTCTAGCTCCACAAAAATAGCACTGGAGTTAAAACATTGTATCTGTGATATATGTTCTGATCTGATGATGACAATCATCTAGAATAAATGTTCTCATTTAGAATTCCAAAAAACAAAACAAAACAAAACAAACAAACAAACAAACAAAAACCCACCAGGACAAGCAGTATGGAAATCTGTACTCCTTGCAGCCATTTCGAAATATTAAGCAATTTGAAGCATGACTTTTGAATTATCTATTTGAGTCTTAAAATTTTCTCTATTCTTTGTTTTTTTTTCTCTACATTTCTGTCTCATATTTCAATTTCTTATGTTTACTCCTCAGGCTTTTGGAAGCACATAGCAATTTTAATAGCTCTCTCTGTGTGACAGCCATTTCATAGATTGTGCAATAAAAGCTTTGCAGCCTGCTCTGGAACTGTTGATTTGTTGATGGGGTTTAACCTCCTTTTCCAAAGAAATGTCTCTACAAGGCAGACTTTTTCTGTAGAGCCTCAATATATGACAGTGTTATATTTTCTACTTCATGTTGTTTGTCAGATGAGTGGGATGGTAATATACAGAGATAACCAGAAAAGACATACACAGGTTTATACTGAATCATAGCTCACATCCTTGAATGAGGTGAAATTGAACACTTGTCATACATTATATAAAACAAAGTAGGCCAGCTTAGGGAAGACAGCTTCTCCAGCCAGCATTCTTCCAGTCCAGAGACTTCTTGTCTCCCTGAGATATGAACTTTTTCAAACTGACAGTAACATAACATTCTTTTTTTCTCTCACTTTTGTACTTTATTCATAAGCTATGGGAAGTTCATTAATATGAACCCAGATTCCATGATGAAATTAATCTCTAGAGAGCTTAGATTTTTTAGCATAAAGGTTGTACTGAACAAAAATGTGTTTTTAATGAGAAAGAGTATTAGTTGAATTTTTTTTCTGCATCTGCAACAAGGCACCATATTACAAAGAAATAAATAAAAAATGATGAAAATAGCACTGTTTTGTATTAAATGGTATTAATAAGATTTTAAAAATGTAAGACAAACACCATCATTCTCAATTATATGAGTTTTTTAAAATATTAAATTACTTTTATTAAAAATAAAAGTAAAACATGTATTTTTATTTTATGTGCTTATTCACGTTTGTGTATAGAATTGTATGTGTTAATGCATGTGTACATCTATGCATCCACATACATGTGGAAGCCACAGGATCAACATTGTATATCATCATTCAGAAATAATTCACTGTATTTGAGACACAATCTTTCACTGAGACTTGGAAATTCACTGGATTAAGCAAGGTTGGCTGTACAGCGAACCTTAGTATACTTCTCTCTCTGATTTCTGAGTCCTGTGATTAAAGGCTCGCACTATCACACTCATATTTTAATTTAGATATGAATGCCACCCATGTCCTAATGCTTGCCAGCAAACAGTAGGCCTAAGAAATAGCTCCCCAGTGCTTGACTAATTTCCAAAATTTTTAGTTATTTCTATTGATTCATATTATTGTTAATTAATAATAATAATATTAATATCTACAGTTATATGAATATATATTATGTCAATGCTTATTAAAATATAGTATTAATATTTATTATTCATAAAAGAAAAAGTTATAGTGGAGGAGGAAACTTAGTACCTGTATATGGTTAGTAGACTCAGTTGGAGACTCTTCTCTTAATGAAACAAGTCTGATGGGAAAATAACAATACCATCTATTTTGACATGATAGTATAAGTGGTTTTCCTACAATAAGTTATGATTATGGATAATTACCTAGACATTAAGGAACCCTTTCTTCCAATGAGGACATTTAAATAGAAAAAGATAAAAAATAATACTTATTGACACTGCACAAAGCAATTAGTTATTGGGATGAATTGCTTCTATCAGATGTTCCAAAATACCAGTAGAACATATACAGAAAGAGATGCAATGGTTTTGGTTACTGAAGTCTGGAATTTTGAACTGACTTTTGAATGGCAATTATTTGCTAACCTAACAATGCCATGACTATGTTCAAAACAGAAAATTGAGTGAACAATGATTAGTAATTTATGTAAAACATTGCTCTTCTGATCAGAATAAAGCAAAAATATGCAAATTAATATCCTCATTCAAATATGCATGAATTTAACTATTGCATTTGATGCTATATGCAAAAGCAAATTCTCAGCTTTGCACCACAAGTTCTATTCATTGTTAAAGTTCATACATGCACAAATGTATACTATTCTGTATATTGACTTAAGAACCAGATTGATAATAAACTCATCTAGCTTTTGAAAAAAATATATTTCCCTATGCCTTTGATGCTTACATTTTTGTCTTGACATACTAGATAATGTTGAAACAAAAATGACATGGCTCTCACTATTTAAAAGCCATGATACTCTCTTAGCTCATTATTATCTAAATGTTAAGTCCTGAATTATAGAAGTATATTGGTCTTAAAATGTAGTGTCTCAAGCAGAAGTGCAAGGAGTATAAGGTGAAGTGGAGTGAGGAAACAGAGCTTTAATCTATGCTATAAAGTTTGGTGAGCAAAAGTGATCTTCTGATTCACCAAGAAGGGTAGGCCCTCTGACATACCTTGCAGAGTCTAATTATACTGATCTAGAACAAAAAATTATGTCAGACAGGTGGTAAGTGACAGAAGCAATGTGTGTGGACTACCATTTGTTATAAATACTACACCCTTAATTAGAGAGCATCTGTCTTTTCATTTCCTTTGTGACAACCTCTACTTTCGATTTAACTGTGCAGGATGCTCCTCCTAATAGGTGCAACAGTGTTTATGAATTTAAAACCTTATTTAAATGAAGCCAAAAACCAGAGATGTTTCAATTAATAGGGCAGTATCTTATAAGAAGGAATCATACTACTGTTTGGCAAATATGTTGATTCCTATGCATTAGGGAGCTTTAGTTACTGGAATGCTAACAATTCAAAGGAAAGACAAAGATGAATGGTGTGTTAAGCAATTACAGGTGAAGTATTTGAATCCACAGAAACTACGAAGAAAAGGTTTACCTGAGAATATGGATAATGTGAAACATTTCACATACACATGTTTTAACTGTTACATTTCATTAAAAGCCAAACTAATAATATCTTATGTATGTAACAAATTATCCATTTGCAATAGCTTATTTTTCTGAAATTAAAATTTTTACATGGTTTAATTGTTGTAGCTAAAAGTAAAGAGGTCCCATGTATATCGTCTAACAATTTTCACTTTGGGAAGTTAACTATAGTTGAATAAGTGGTGATTTTCAGAAACAAACAATAAATTTTAATTTGCATACTGATTTTTGCAGCATGATGAATTCCAACACGATATTGTTCCATCCTTTTCAAAATGTGAATGTGCTTTAACCTAGTGTATGCATGTTTTCCATGAAACTGTCCTTATAGTGGTTTAATCATCAGGTATTAAGATTGCCCACCCTGTTACTGAAGTACATGTGTTCATGCAATCCTTTCTTAATTCATAAAAATCCCCAATGGTAAGAGTAGCAAATCACAGCATTTTTGAAATCATAGGTTGTTGTAGCTCAGCAATGTTGATCTTTACCTGTGTTTGGTTAAGAATTCATCTTTATTTGAAGTGTATTCCATGTATTCCCTCAAAGATTTAAAGGTATTAATGTCTATAAAAACAGGAATAATACAGAACAGTTTATGGTGGTGGGAATATATACTAGAGATTCCTTACATGGCAGCAGGAGAGGAAGCAAAGAAGAGGATATGAACAGCTACAAGTACCAGCCTGTGCCAATCAAACAAGGCCTGCTAAGGACTATACAGCCTTTGTTAATATGTCATAAGCTGGAGAACAACTGTTAAAAACATGAGCCTCTCTGGTAAATTCTAAATTCCAATGATAATAGTAGTAAGTGCTATTTTTGTGCCAGTTTTCTTTACCTATGTAGAGAAGTGCCAGAGGCACAGACACACATAGAACTTGAGAAATGTCAAGACACGGGGCTTCTGATTTCCAACCCTCTGGTAACTTCTCTAAAGACAACATGTGAAAATTAAATTACGAAAGTCAGGCAAATTCGTTACAAGGCTCTAATTTCCTTGACTATTTTATTAATTGATGGAGTAAAATATTTTAATATCCTACATGAAGCTTTTCTATATTTAAAATTCCTCTTAATGACTGTGTACAAATACTTATGATAGGTTAACATAGAAAGTAAAGGTTAATATCTGTTTTTTATAGAGGTTACACAAAATTATGTCCACATAAGCAATCTTATTTTGCTAAAGACAAATCTATTTTTAAAACTTTTCCCCATTAAATCAGCATAAACAAGGTCATTTGTCATTAAAGCATGGGGGACACTTTACTAATTACTTGTGTAGAAACAAATATGATAACAATTAATTTTGAAGAGAAGAGTTAGGTATTCTCAGCACAGTTTGAAACACTTTTTGGTCCTTCAGAATAAAGCCATTTGTAGGAGAGACATTGGCTTCCAGAGTTTCCCAGTGATGATAACATTCCCTGGAGGCTTCAGTTCTCCTCATTACTAGTCTTCTTCCTCTCATCACATCCTCCAAGTGACTATCCTTAGACCACTCTGTTTCCCTTAACAATGAACAGCTCTTACTTCATGCATTGATGTGTGCATCCAAGTTATCTGGAAATACTCCTTAATCTATGGATCCTACATCCTGACAAGAAACCATGCTAATTGCTGTGGTTGGTTGTTGGTGGTGGATGGGGCCTTAGCATGAGCCCAGTATTAACAAACCCCTACATACCCACAATATTATTTAATCAATAACATTGTCTAGAAAGTGTGCTCCATAGTAAACCAAAGTAGTTCATCTTAAAAATCAATCCAAGAGAGAATAGAGAAACCCTGTCTCAAAGAACGAAAATATGGTGAATGTAGGAGGGGAGATGGTTGACAGATAAAAGCACCTGCCTCATAAGCCTGATGAGCTTGTTCAGTCCCAGATTCCACTTCAGAGAAGTAAATCTAGTGTTGAAATGTCTCACAGAATTCTACATGCCTGCTGTGACAAGTACCCCTCCATGACTTACAAGCAACAACAACAAAAATAAAATTTAAAAATATACTTTAAAATGGTGGATGAAAACCTTAACTTAAAGCAAGTAAATCTATTACTCTACATTACCAAAGAGTTATTCTCTCCAAAGTAGAATTCTGCTCGAGGTTTTTGTCTCCATGAGTTTAAGTGGACAATGGTCACTATCTCCTGGAAACAAGAGTGTGTAACAGAGAGCCATGGATACATATAACACTAAACACTGTAAGTCTGATGGAATTGAGAAACTGCATAGCTGGAGATGTGTCTGTGTAAACATAAACACTCTTTCCTTGACATATATACATTTAAGGACCATAGTATACTTCACTCTATTTTGTAGTCAGTATGTTGTCAGTGGCCTGAAACAGGATACTCCAAAACCTCTCACAGACACATGAACAATGTGTTCAAGAAGGTTTAGATTTACCCAGAAGAAATTTGCTGATTCTCAGAAATAGTGAAGGACTCAGATCCATACCATAGAGAAACAAGGCTAATGAAGACGAATCAGGCTTTCATGTTATCCTTTGGGGAAAAGGTTTTCAGGTATGCAAACTATTGACAACCTTGGAGAACTAAATCGCAAGAATCACATTAACACTGAACACATGAAATGCATTTCCCCTTGGGCAAGGAGAGGAGGGTCTTCTGCACAGGCCATGTGTTTTTGTGAACACTGAAAACTGCAATTGCTTTGATCTTAATTCAACAACTTATGTTTCTTGTTGCGAAGCTCTCTGTGAAAATGTGACAGTGTAAATCTTTCTAAATTGAATTGAATACTCTTTAAAGCTCATGTTTTCAAATACAATTTCAAATTTCTGGATAACAAGATTATTTCACAATAAAGCTCCTTCCTATAGCAACCTATTTGGTATGAAAGATGACTATGAAGCTATATTAAAATCAAATCTGCACATCTGCTACATTGTATGTGAGTACTTTCCATGTTCAGAAACAATTACCTCTAATGCTTTGATGTCCTCATAAGCAAACTGTACAGTGGGAACTCCAAGATAGTTGATGAAATAATCAGCGTCACCTTGTATCTGTACAGAGCTGACATTGGTTCCTGGGCATTGAGATCTTCTGGAACAGTTGAATTTACTTTTCTGAAAAACACAATTTAAATATTGTTAACATTTAGTCATATGTCACAAAATATGTAGAAGTCAATGCCACTCAAAATGTGGCCCAAATATCAGAGAATCAATCTGTCAATGAACTACATGTTTAAAATGCAAGTGATTAGGCTTCACTATGGTTCCTTCGATGGGATAATTTGGAGGTAATGACAGGAATCTGTTCTCCAGTTCTTGCATAAACTCCTTAAGTATGAGTCAGGTTAAGGCAGATGAAGTTGACTCCTGTTCCTCAGGCACTGGGCACACACTCACACACACACACACACACACACACACACACACACACACACACACAACATTGAAAAGCACTGTTGAAATCATTGGTAGTGTTCATAATAAAATTTTTAGCTTTGTATTCTCAGCCCTCTTGACATTCATTTTTTTTATGTAAATAAGTAAAAATCTTGTGGATTGAGGCATTGACTTCTTAATTTGCTCCCTGAAATGCTTTGAGGAAAATGTCTATGTGTCAAACACTCAGCTGGGTTAGCCTTATGCCAGTACCAGGCTTGTTGAAAGCTTCAAGGATGCCTCTAGACAACTATGCAAAAGATGGAAGTTGAATGTCCTGGCTCTCCAAAGCACAGCCTCAGCTAGGTCTGTTAGAGACATTCTATAGCAGACTTTTAATCACAAACTTCAAAGAATCATTTCCACCTTGACCAGAAACAGAACAGTTTCCTGGTACAAGGATGACTCAGACTGGTAATAAGATGACAGATAGTGATTCGTCCAAAATACAAGCCTCAGTGACTATGATTGTTGTAATTGGCCCAATAGTTAGGACTGTTTCAAACTTAATGACCAAATGACTGTGATTGGTCCAAACACTCCCATTTACCATCATCTTATCAGGATGCTGAAGCTCCCTGAGTCCGTCATCTGGGAGATACTATGCTGAGCTGTGTCTCAACTGAATTGCTTAGGCTTATTAGATTCTCCACAGTAGTCTTTTCTTGACTGTTTTAAGTATTATGAGGCGAGATGAGCTCCTGAAGAAAAATGCATCAGAAACCATATAGGGCAATAGTGGGGTGGTAGTAAAGACGATCACAGTGCCTGATGGCAAGATGAAATGGCATTAGGCTCAGCTAACTGATATAGGAATACTGATCAGAGACATGTACCCATAGTTCAAATACTGTCTGGTGTCCTTTGGACCTGGTGGAACAAGGCTCCAAAATAGCCTAGCTCACACACTGTACAATGTTTCTAAGCATCAGGCTTTCACTTCAAACTCAGAGTATCAGCAAACCATTGTTTGATGGCTGCAGATCAAACAGGAGATTCTATCTAGTCACCAGTATTCTGTTCACAGCAAATGCCTATGTGTGAATGATACTGACTATATCTTTATCCAGTACTTCAGGGCCTACTAGGTCCAACCCCTGCAGATATGACCCTGGAGCTTGACTATATGACAGTGCTTTGGAAATCTCTTGGTGTGCTTGGCCTGTAAGTTCACTTATTTAGTTCGTTATAGGCTTTTATCAGTTCACTTCCATGTCTTCCCTTTATTTCAGATATTATTTTCTCTTCCTTCCCATTCCTGCTTCTCTGAATATGTTTAGTCATCATGTTTAGAACATTTGTTCCCCCAAAATCAGTGATTCCTCAACCTCTGAATTCAAAGATGATACTGCAGGTAAAATGAGGTGAAGATTTTAACAGTGCACTAGTAAAACTGATCATTTTCTTATTTGTATCCTCAAAGAGGAAATGAATTCAAGTTAAGATACAAGGAAGAGTATAAACAACACAGATAAAAATCTCAGAAACATGGGTGCACAAATAAGCAGTATGTATGAAAAATATGCATGTAAGAAAAGTTCATTATGGAAAAATGTGAAGAGAATAAAGAAATGTTTGAAATAAAAAGTAATTCAAAGGATCAAGTATAAATCATGTTGGAAAGAAGGGCCAAACACCCTTGACCAAACAGAAGAAAGATCAAATATGTAGAAAATGTTTTAGAATATAAAACATTAAAATATTAATAAAAAAAGCAAATGCAGAATGGTTGTGACTGTATTCTAGCAGAAAGACTTCTTAGTGTGGGTAAAACCCTGAATGTGATCTCCAGCATCACATCCGTCTTCATGGTGGCACATGATAATCCCAGCACTTGGATGGGAGAGGAAGTAAGATCAGAAATCAAGGCTATCCTGAACTATATACAGTTTAAGGGAAGCCTAGGCTACATAGACACCTGCCTCAAAAATAAATAAATAAATAATATAACATAACATAACATAACAGGATATATGCTCAAGATACCAAAAATTCATGGGATAATAAGATAAAATAATGTAAAAACTAATGGCATACAGAACCCTCCAAATAAAACAGTTACTTGAAATTTCCCAAATTTACAGAAAGAAATGGATATTTTAACACAAGACATTTAAAAACCCTATCTAGACATGACTACTTTTCCATGACATATTACAGTTAAAAGTCAAAAATACAAAGCAAGTAACACCATTAAAAGTTGTAAGTAAAAAGCACCAACTTACCTATTTAGGTAAACATGTCAGAATAACAGATCTTTTATGAAGTAATGTTAAAAGCTAAGAAAATATGAATTATATATTTCAAATACTGTAAGCAAGTATATGCCAATCCAGAATGCTAAACCCAGATGACCTGTCTTTTAAACTTGACAATAAACAATATTTCAAGACAAACAAAAACTAAGAGAGTTCATGACAACCAAGCTGGCAATACAGAACATAATGTGGTAGTGCCAATCATGAGAGCACAGGAATGAAAATATTTCTGGAGAGGAACAAGCAAACCGAGAGGATTTGGAAGGAGTTCATCAGGTCTAACACAGTAAACCAACCAATTTCAATGTAAACAGCAGGGAAAGAAAATCATTAACCCAATTAGTTAGAAAAACAACTATCTATATTTTGGGGATTACTAAACATCTCTTAACTATTAGCTGGAGTGTAAATAATCTCAATGAGCCAATAAAAAATTAAGGATTTATTGAATATAATGAAACCAAAATATATGTCTATTGTACACACAGGAAGAGAGAGAGAGAGAGAGAGAGAGGCTTTCAGGAGTAAAGACCTCCATAGAATGATAGTTAAATGATAGAAAATAATATATTAAGTAAATAGAACTTAAGTATAAGCTGGCAAAGCTATTCTTATACTATATAGCTAAAGTTAGTCATAAATAAAACCACTACAACTGAAGTGAAAAATTGATGAAGAAGCTCTAATAAGGTCATTGAGATGGCTCAGTATGTAAAGGAACTTACTGTTAAACATGGTAACATGGATTTCATCTATATAATTCACATGAAGGTAGAAGAAAACTGACTTCTGCAAGTTATACTATGAATTACATGGATGGTCTATTGCATGTCAACAACCACAACATGCACACCCAAAGAGAAGATTATCTAACAAGTTTATATACATATGAGTGGTATCCAATTTTATAAAACAAATATGGATAATATAAAAATCCAGATAATTTATGAAGATCAGGGATGGCAGAGAGGTGTCTTCAAACATATCTAGTGATATCCTGGTGATCATTTAGGATACTTCGAAAACTTACCTTTATTAACACTAGAATATTTAGAAGAAATGGATTTATTCAAAGACACATATGATCTACAGAATTTGTATCAGTAAGATACCACCACCTTCAAAATACATAGGAAGAAATGAGATTGAGTAGTAATAGCCCTATCTCACACACACACACACACACACACACACACACACACACACACACACACAAAGCCAATGACTAAAAACACTTTAAAAAACCCTAATACCAAAATTCCTCCAATTATTGTACAGAATAAAAAGGGCAGCTACATTGCCAGCCTTTGAAGCTTTCTTTGCCCTGATAGCAAAGCCTTATCAACACACACAAAAGCAAATGACAAGAAGTATCATAAATTACATAGCATGACCAAGTTGTTTTCCCATGAGTTTTAAGGCTAAATTAACATGCATAAATCAGCAAATGTAAAACAACTCATGAATATATTTAAGGACAAAAATCACATGAATATTTTGTAGACACAGAAAAGTCCTTCAACACTACTGAGTATCTTGGCCTTAGTAGTAAAGTTGTACTCACTGTACTCACCACTACAAGTAGGACAAGACCTGTGCAACCTGCTATGCTTCATTGACACAATGTAACTTTAAAAATAATTTTAAATATAATCAATCAAAAGATTTGTTAAAATAGTATGTGTAAAAATAATAAATTAACATTAAATATATATTGAATAAATGTAATCAATTAAAAGACAGTGGGTGTGTTAGCACACACCTACAATCCCAACTCTCATGGATATCTTTTATTATCAATTATTCCATGTTTTCAGCTGTAGTCATAGATAATTCAAACACCTAATGTTTCACTACTAAGCAAATTTTCTCAAGATTTAACAGAAAAAAAATCTTTTCAACAAAGTGAAATCTATTTGAATGAAAAGCTACCATGAATGTTTATAAGCACAACAGTTTTAGTTTAAGTTTATGTACAAATGTCATGTCTGATGAAGGTCTTTTGAGCTACAAAGACAAGAGTGTTATACTACACAATGTCTTCAGTAGCAACCTCTTTCTCTTTACAGATATAATTTGCTGAAGTGGGAAGAGACACTCTTACTTCAGTTCTCTTTGCTGGTACTATTAGCCCCCTAAAAATTCTGTATCAATCTGGGACACTTGAAGCATGATATTAAATATTCTCAAAAATATATTCCAAAGTAATAAAAGTAGCAGATCATGTAATGCAAATTAACTATCATGCTAAAACTCCTGAATATATTTTGAGTGATCCAAATACTAACATTTTTCTTTAAAATGATTTACTTATACATAGTAGATTATTTTTCTTAGTTGAACCTGAGTGCATGGGCAGATGAGTTGTTTGCCAGTGCCTGACCACTGGTCCTTAAACTCAGCCTACTTTACTATTTTATTTTTACCAAATTGTGGCAGGTGTTTTTAAATGTGCAAAGCCTGGATTTATTTTTTATAAATGTCTAATTAATGAAATATCTGCTATTATTTAAGCAGTTTGCATCCCTATTGGTAGCACCATCTATGTCTTTTCAAGACAGCAACTGACCCTACACAGAACTAATGAAAATACAAATGTGCTTGAATTTCATTTTGCATATTTTATTTTCAAAGGTCATCCCAAATCACAGTTGTTCTCCTTAAATAGAAAGATGGGTTCCCTAAGAAAAATGAATTGTATGGATCAAGAATTGACAATTTAAATTAAATTTTATATGGCTATTAAAGAATTAATTTTTAAATGGAGCTATTTAAGTAAACATAGATGTCACTGTCATTTGTATATAAACTGCCCTTTTAATAAAATCTTTTCATTTCTCATATAAGTACCTAAAATTTTAGATACAACTGGTTCCAATCAACTTTCCTTTATCATCATTCTTTCATTTATAAGGTAATTCTTTTTAAAACGTGTACTGATTCTCTTCTGTCTTTCTAATACTGTAGTCCAGTGTGTTCTTTATTTTAAAAATCATTTATTTATTTTATACTTGACATAATTATACATGCCTTTTTATTTAAATGAAAATAAACATTTATAAAAAATATTTGGGAATTTGTGCGTCATTCTTTCCAAACTGCTTCCTGCTGGTAGGGGGCGCTGTCATGGGGGAATCCTAAGAAGACACAGAAATCCTGGCTGTAGTGGTCTGCAAGGCTGCATTGTCCCATTGACGTTGATTCAGGGGGTCTTGCTCTTTTACATGTACTTTTATTTTCAAGATTTGTCGTTTTATTTCTGTGCATCCGTATGTGGTTATGTGCATGAAAGTGCAGTATTTTCACAGGCCAGAAAAAGGTATGATCTCCTGGACCTGTGATTATAGGAGTTGGGAGCTACTGATGGCATCAGTACTGAGAACTGATGCCAGGTTCCCTAGATGAACAACCACTAGCCTCTTAGACATCCAGACATCCCTCTAGGCCCTCCTTGTGCTTCTATCTATATTATTACTTACATATTTCCTGTGTTTCAGACAATCCAAAAGGACCATGATCCTACTTTCAAGATTACCCTCTTCAAAGCGGCATTTTTCTCTTAATCTGTATGATCTCATCAATTTATTATTTTTAATCTGCATTTTTGTAGAGTTAAGTTAAAGATAAAATTGCCACCTCTGTCATGTATAAACTCATTTTGTATATCAGCTATGATTGACACTGGTCATTACTGGAAAGTGTTTTAAAATTACACTGTCAGGGTGATGGTCTATAAATTACATGTTAAACACTTACTGTTTATAGAGAAGAGATAAGATGCATGAGTAGACCCAAAGATCTCTAGAGACTGTAGCTGACAGCACTAAACTCTTTGAAAAACTCATCCAAACCTGAGAGCTGCAGGTAGTGAGCAAGGTTCCTCAGAATCTACCTCAGACTTTGGCCACCTGCTAAGATAAATCTTTACTCCTCCACATTTCACCACATTCTCCATAATATCTCTGTTTTCTTTCTCCTCTGTTCATCACCTTTTTTTTTTTTAACTTTACTATCCTGATTCAGCCAGGTATGAGAAAGTATTCACTCCCACTGAAAATGTGTGTATCTATATTCTAATGTGTTTGTTTTAAAAGAGCTTTAGAGCAGAGTGGCACAACAATACTCTGAAATGTCAGGTTAGAGATTTTCTTCTTCCTTGCTGTTTCATTTTGGGATCTTATTTAAAAAGAGATCACTTCTAGCCAAAGACACATTCACTAACACTTCATTAATCATCATTTAAAGCTGAGTCTATGATTGTAGGTTTAGTTCAGTTGCCATAAAAAAGACTCCAATCCTATCACCAACAGAAACAAACAACAACAGCAAAAACAAAAGAAAGATAAAAGGAAGGAAGGAAAAAGATAAAGAAAAAACCCTAACTGACCCAAATTCACATATTAGATGCTAAATCACATTTCTGCTAAATTATGTTTTACAAATAGCACTTTAGTGGAATACAGCTGATCCATACCAAGTAGTAGAATGGAATAGACTGAACCCTCACAAGCACTAATGTGTGAGAGGAGAGTAAAAAGAAATGTTGTTTTCTTTATTTTATTGGAAGTAAGCACCCTGGGAGATGGAAGGTTGCTAGCAAATTTGTGCAGGTCAATTAACTTTTTAAATTTATTTACATGGCTGAGTAAATTCTTATTAAGTATTTTATCTGAGGGGTTCAAAATGATCTAGATTTAATGTTTGATAACAAGCATTTTTATTCCAGTTCATAAAACAAGCAAGTTTAGGAAACAACTGTATCTGTGCGTTATTTAATTTCCATGCAAGTCAGCTGACAACTTGAAATGACATCACCATCCCAATCTTCAAAAGCCACAAGGCATGAGCATATATGCAAAATATATACAAATTAAATTAGCATTCATATTAATTGAGAATACACTGACAAGTATTTTTAAATACTTTAAAATGTATATTTAATCTATTCTTCCATACATGTGTATATTTTGTTATATCTCAATCCTTATTTCAAACTTGTCCCAATTTCCTCCCCACAAATCTCCCACCCAACTTCATGGTTTTGATTGCAATACTGATATGGATAAATGATATAGGTATATATAGATAGATTAGGTATATATAGGCATAACTACTGTTGTGGGAATCTTTGTGAAACAAGAAAATCAACACCAATGAGAGTAGAAGAGAGGAGATGTCACTAGAGGACCACAGACCTGAAAGGCTTCTATCTATCAAATGCAGTTTGCTTTCTCATTTTATACTCTAAAACAAGAAGGTAGGGAGGGCTAGCATGTAAGATCTTACAGAAATATATATGGCAGTCAGAAGGTCCTTAAGGGCAATGACCCCATAGTTTCAACTCTTTCTCTGGGACATTCTGTTCCACATAGCCTGTAAAGTCATAACTGGCACCTAATCAGTATAAGCAATGCTTTGAGCAAATCACTAAATAAAAAGCAAGTATTTAATAACTGGTCTTTTCTACAATATTTTTACTTCAATATCATATGTTCAAACATCTTAATCCTGCTCTGCTAGCTCACACTTACTGTTACAGAACTTGGGATGCTGAGGCAGGAATATCCCCAACATTGTGACGATAGTCTGGATCACATGGTGAGTGTTAAGTCACCCTGAACTACACTGTAAAATCAAAATCAAATTTTAAACACTTTTAAGGAATGTGTATTTATGTTTAACAGCTCAAGTGCTTTATTTCTCTCATATTCTGCTATCCCTGCATGAATAAGCACTCATGCACTAGTCAACGGAAATCTAACTTGACTGTTTGTGCAAGCAAATTACATTTAAACAATTATAATTATATCCTCTATATTAGTATTAAGTAAAATCTACATTTTCATTTCAGTGTTATCTTCTAATCACAGTTGGGTAGAGTGAATCCATCTTACTGGTTTACCTGAATGTAAAGCATAGCAATTTCCCCACTGCAAATCCTGATGCTTACTGTATTCAGAATGACTTCTCACTACAAACACTATGCCTGTGTCACTAACTGTAGGCTATGTGTGTCAACCTCAATAGACTACTGCAAGCCTAAATAAATGGTCCATTGTCGAGTCTACCTGTGAGAGTGGTCTTGGATGAGATTAATATTTGAGGAAAGCAAGCCCTCATCCAATCAAATGAAGCCTGAATGGAGTGAGCAGGAAGATCCTCTCCTGAGGCAGAGGCAGTTCTATTCTTGCCTGAGAACAGTTACATAAATGTATGCATTAGTCTTGACAACAGCAAAGGCATGGCAGAACTGGATAGCTGGAGTAATAGAAATTCTCTTTTAGTGGATCTGGGGGCTGAGAAAGCCATCCAAGTACTGCCATGGTTAATGAAGGTGAGTGTTGGTTAGAAAGTGTAGTTCTCTTGGGTCTTCAAGTAGTAGAGAACAGATAGACTATGTTTGTTGCTCTTTTAATGAATGTCAATTCCATTCATTATGGCTCAATCCACATTTCCCAATTCCCTCCCTATGTGAAGGTGCTGCTTTCAAATCCCGAACATTGGGGATTCCATATACAAGAGGGCAAGCAGGAACTATCTTCTTAGATTCTTTGGAATACCCTGAAGTGTCTATGCCAGCCTATTTAGCCACAAAAGAAGGAATGATTTCTTCTGGTTATAAGCAAAGTATCATTTGACTGCCAAGAAACCAACCTGTCTTTAAGTTTAAGGCAAATGATGACTCAAAATAATGTACTGAATGATAACTACTCCAATGACTTTGCTTCTTTGAAAGGTCCTCATCAAACTTGATGCCAGTCACTGTCATGCTAAACTTATTTCTTCATAAGTTGAAAACTTAACCTAGGTAAACAAAGCTCAGAGCCTTTCCCCAATACTATACTCAAATTACAACTAAGTAAAAGTAAAAGTTTACTGAAAACATACAGTATATCTCCCCATGCTGTTCACTGTCTAGTACACTAGCTCTGTGCACACTCCCCCTGGATAATGTCCCCACAGGATCTCTAATGACCAGAACAGGATAAAGATTTTATGCCTCTGTGAAAGATAACCACTCTGGCCTCACACGTTGTTCCATGCTGAAGAACTGGCTGACATAACATAACTTCAGCTATTATTTCTCCAGCCTTCTTGAGCTTTGTCTTAAATAGCTTCTCCAGCCTCCCAGGCAGTGCTATTTTAAATAATATGGTGTCAGCACTTCCGTGATAGATAACAGCTGCCAAGCATTAAAAAAAAAAAAAAAATCCTAACTGGCTTTCAAATAAACATTGTCTCATGCTGCAAATATTTTTAATGAAATATTTAAACAAAATTTTTCTCCAGATGAAACAATTTAGTAACTTCTCTTTAAACAAAATAAACATTTGGAAAACTATCCCAGAAAGATGAAACAACTGGAAATGTTTTACATATATTTAGAAGTACCAACAGGGTGTAGAGAAAAGTTTGCTATTCTGTGTCTGCTCACAGTTGCAGGGCATTGTAAATCACATGGGTACTCTAAAGTTTCACAGAGGTAATTCATTTAATTTTAGGAGGATAGGGGGAGAAAAGGCAGGGGAAAAAACACACAGCTAGCAAGCAGGAGGCAAAGGATGTGAGCAGCATAGTACCACGAATTAAAATTTCAAGCAAGTGAAGTGCAGAAAGTTATAAATTGGACAGAGTAAAAGCATCATCAATGGGAATATGTCTAAATCTGACAGATGGAGGGACTGCCTCAGAGGTTTAAAGCCCTACATACAAAGAAAGGCCAGCAAAGAATGAACTGTACTAGGGGGCAACCAGCAGAACAGGCCAGTCTCTGTCTCTGCTGTGACTAGGGAAATTTCAAGAACACTAAGCACAGGAAATGCCCCCAGGCTCATCTCAGCCCTGCTCAATTTGGGGTGGTGCCCACATGCTAATCTGAGCCCTGCCCAACTTGGGACTCACTCATACTTTGGGTATCTTTAACTGAGGCACACTCCTGTCTTGGTTCTAACACATCACAATTCACATCCTGTATTAGCACTAATACATTTTGGTTTTCTTTTTTCTTTTTTTTTTTTTCTATTTTCTAATACATGTTTCTGTTGCTTTTTGTATAGGTAAGTAAAATAAAATAATAAATACAAAGGCTTGAAAAGGTGACATCAGTCCGTCCACACAGATCTTTTCCAATAGAAAGAAACTGTAATAAAGAGAATAGAGAAAGTCCAAGAAATACTGAGAAACACCTGAACCCTCTGCCAAAGGTGACACAGGGAGCTTGAATTTGACTGGGGTAATTTCCTGTATAAAAACAATCCTGAAAAGTGTTCTCTTAAGTCTTTTTCCTGGAAAGAAATTGTTTCCCAAGTAATCCCCAATGGGCTGTTCTCGGAGTTAGCCAGTATGAACAAGGTATACAGCTAGACATGGGTGTTGCAGAGTGTTCTAGCAAAGCCAGGGTCCCTGAGGGTAATACAGATAAGGTTCATGGTTTGCACTTTTAGCAAGTTTAATCTTTTCAGATTTGCATTCTAAAGAAATCATCAGTTTCTCTTTTAAGAGATGTGTCTATGTGGCATTTACCACACTTTCTACAGCCTTGAGCTACCAAATGGGAATAAACCCTCTACTTAAGAGGAGTGTGTGTTCTTCTGAGAGAGTTGAGAAGAGTGCATTTCACTCTGCAAGGCACAGCCTATGGAGTACTCACACAGGGTTATAGATAAGCATTGCTGCTGAAGTAATCAAGGCAAACGGCCTTTTCAGTAAATCTCTTTATACAATTATTCTTCCTGTCTTCCAAGGTACAGAATAATCATCCTGAGAAAGCAAAGTCTTTTCATTGCAGTTTTCTCATTTAAATTCTCATCTTAAAAATAGGAAAGATATCTGTAGAACGATTTTTGGTTGATGTTTTATTTTGTTTATTTTTTGTTGTTGTTTTTACATCCTTACCAAAGTTTCTCATTCCTCCCTTCCTCCCAGTTCCTCCTTCCCACCCTCCTTCACACACCCCAGACATTTCTGTTCCTCTGTTACTGTTCAGATAAGGCTGGCCTACAATGTATATAAGGCAGCCATGCTATATGAAGTTGAAGTAAGACTAGGCAAATCCTCTTCTATCAAGGCAGGATGAGGCAATCCAGTATGAGGAAAGGGGCCAGCTATAGTGATATTTTGTTTGCAATGCAACAAATAAAACTTGCCTAAAGATCAGAAGTCAGAGTTAAGCCACTAGTTACCCACACACCTAGTTAAGAGCTAAGCTACTACTTAGATAAACAGCTAAGCCATTAGTTAGCCATAGAGGACAGTTAGTGGTAACCACCCCTTTAATCCCAGCACTAAGAAGACAGAGGCAGATAGATTTCTGTGAGTTCAAGGCCACCCTGGGTTACATAAGCATGAATTAGTCTAGAAGAGAAACAGAGCTCACACCTTTTATCTCAGCACTAGAGAGGAATATAAGGCAGGAGCTCAGTGTAGTCTCAGTGCTGTATGAGGTTTAGTGTTGAGCACTGCAGTCTGCAGTCATTCTGAAGACAGGATCACCCTCTTTAGTCTGAGCCTTGGTAGAGGTAAAAACTCTCTAGTGACTGGCTGATTTGCTTTTCTGATCTTCAGCTTGAACTCCAATATTTGTCTCTGGGTTTTTATTATCTTTGTTGCATGCAGCAAGAGTGGAGCCAAAAAAATATTTAATAGGTATGGATTTCACATCTGCTATGTGCCAGGTGTTTTCATACATAGTACTGCTATAATATAATTTTAGGCAAGAAATATTTATCCTTGTCAAAAAACTGTCTGCTAAGAAAGATAAAGATCATTTGTGTTGAATGAGGCTATCGAGGCTAAATCATAGATTCTCTACCATAGTCTTTCCTTTAATACTATACAGTTTCAAAGCTTAGAAAGAAAGAAAAAAGCAGTCTCTATGCTTGGCATATAGTGAAAACACTTGAATTTTAAATGTACCATCAATAACAGTTCCATGAATATAGATATATATCCTTCCAGTGTATAGTTTCTATTATATGAAACACAACTCATGTTTAACTGTTTTTTTTTTAATTGGGGTGCTTTTTTGTTTCTGTTTTGTTTTTAAATTGCCTCACCCTTTAAGTGATTTATAATTTATACCAGACCTTGGTCTACAAAACTTTTTATTTCATAGTTCTTTTAAGTAAGTAGGACATTGCAGTTGACTGACATTTCTTGGGAATCTGGCCCCTACTCCTGCTTTCTTACTTGCCGACTTTTTTTCTTCTTCCATTCTTCTGCTTCATGTCTCTTATAGTGACTTTATTTTTATTTTTTGTGTGTGTGTGGATTTGTGTTGTCAGAAAAAATAAAGATGTGGGTTATTACCTCTTTCTGCGTCAAAGTTGTATTCTTCTAATGGCATTAGTATAAATGCTTATAGCTCTCAAGTCCACTGCTCACCCACACTTAAAAATAATTAGATTCCCTACAATGAACAGTGGTGAATTTAAAGACTCAACTGTCCAAGACACAGAAAATAAGTAACAAATGTAGGCTTAGTCTTAAACAAGTCACTTACACCACCCCTTCAAAGGCTCAGGAAATATTTTTAAAGAGAAGTTAGAAAGTATGTTCAGAATTGAAAGGTAGGGTGAAGAGCTATGAACGACCATTTCCTAGAAATAATACAGCCACTGTGATCATTAACTCACAACAACTGTAATTACCCCTGCTATGGCCACTGAAGACAAGTCTTATCAACAATCAGTCAAGCCAGGGTTTGTGCTTGTGTTAGGCAGTGGAGGGACGCAGGACCTTATGTTCGCCTCTATACTACAAATAGGTGGAAGGGAGGGAGCTAAACTACCTCCAAAGACTAGCTCCAAGACTTCAGTCACAAAGATGTCCTTGGTTAACCTTGCTAGGTCACAATAGAAAAAAAAAGGCACATAAAAAGAGATTTGTGAGGAGAGAAGAGGGAGAGGGGTAGTAGCTAGAAAAGTAGGCAGGGGGAGGGGCAGAGGATGATCAATATGCAAAAACTGAACCTAAGAATAATAGGAATATGATAAGGATAAGGGTACCAGTTCAAAGGCTCAGAATTTTTTTTAAACAAAATCATAGAAGAATTTTTTTCTAACCTAAAGAAGGACCTACTTATAAAGGCACAAGAAGCATACAGAACACCAAATAGATTAGACCAGAAAAGAATGTCCCTTTGCCACATGACAATCAACATATTAAGCATACAGAACAAAGAAAGAATATTAAAATCTTCAAGGAAAAAAAAAACAAGCAAATGTAGACTTATTAGAATTACACCTGACTCTTTAAGGAGTCTCTTAAAGCCTGGAAAGAAGTCCTGATGATTCTGAGATATCACAGATGCCAGACCAGACTATAATACCTCCATTACTGGTAAGGAAGAAATCTTGTATAGCCACTCTGGAAATCAATATGAAAATTCCAATCAGAAAACTGGAAATTGATCTACATAAAACCCAGTAATACTATTCTTGGGCTCAAAGAATGGTCAGTCCTGCTACCAGGACATTTGCTCAACCATGTTCATTGCAGTTTTATTCATATTAGCTAAAAAATGGAAACAACATAGATGTCCTTCAACCAAAAAATGGATAAAACAAATGGAGTATTATGTAGTATTACTTAGCTGTTAAAAGCAATGGAATTGTGAAATTCTCAGGCAAATAGATGGAACTAGAATTGATCTGGGAGAGAAGGGTGGTGGGAAGTTGAGAGTACTGGAAGAAAGAGAAACTGACATTGGGAAGGATACGGTTTAAAAAGAAGAAACTGATGACAGTAACTGATGATAAACTAAACACATTTAGGTCCAGATAGCTTACAGTTTTGAAAAAGTTTTATGTTCTTTACTGTGTTAAAGTAATATTTCATTTTCTGCAAAGGATGCAACATAGATAATTGTTATAAGCATGTTTTCACTGTGGTCTGGTCCCACAGCCGTGCCAGCCCCAAATAACACACAGAGACATTGTATTAAGTATAATACAATGGCTTGTTACTAGCATTTCTTATTGGCTTGCTCTGTCTTAAATATTAACTCATTTCTATCAATCTAAGTATCTCCAAGTGGTCTTATCTTACTGGAGAGAGGATCCAGAGTTCCTTCCCTAAAGTCTCTACATCTTGAATCTCCTACTACATCTCCCAGAATCCTCCTTGTCTAACACTCCCACCTATCTTGCTTTCCTATTGGCCAACAGTGCTTTATTCATTAATCAATAAGAGAAACATATTTATAGATTGACATCCACCATCAGATAATTTTCCTTGTTACTTCAGCATGACATTTTACAATGATTTCTAAATATGATATGATGAAACATCATGACCAAAAGCAAGTTGGGTAAGAACATAAATGTTCACCACTGAAGAAATTCAGAACAGGAATTAAACAGAGCTTGAACCTGGAGGCAGGAATTGATGCAGAGGCCGTGGAGGGATATTGATAACTGACTTGCTTTTCATAGATCGTTCAGCCTGCTTCCTCATAGAACCCAGGACCACCAGCCTGGGAGAGACACCACTTAAAATGGACTGTTTCCTCCCATATTAATCACTAATAAATGCTCTACAGTCTTGCCTACAGCCTGATCTTATGTTATAGAAACTTTTCTTGGAAGGATTGTGGGATTTTTGTGGCTTTGGTGTTTGTTTACTTTCTATGTCAACTGGTACTCACTCCTCTCTTCCCCTGCCTTAGTTTCCTGTTTATAGTTTGATAGCTACTTTTGGCTTCATTATTAATTCTTATTAACTGTTATCTATTTTTCTCATCATGTATGTACTTAACTGTCTCAGTAGACCAGATTTTACATAATATCACTGGCACAAAGTAGGACTTGCCAAATATTTATTCAATTAATAAATGAATAATTACATTGTAATTGAGACATTCAAGATTAAGAATAAATGTATTTTAAAAAGACAAGTAGAAAACTCAAGTTTATTCCATAAAGGTATTTTGTGATTAAAACAATTAACTATTATTAATAACTTCAAACAGCCTCAAGTATTAAAAACAAGAAACAGTCCGAAGAACAGGAATCAGTTTCAGTTTTACTTTTTGAAGTAAACACAATATCACAAAGTCAAACATTTATAAAAACTCAAATCAATACATTGAAGATATGTTATTTAGTTCAGTAAGTACAAGAAGCAGAGGGCTGGTGATTTAACTGAGATATAGAGCATTTGCAAGACAGTAGCAAAGTTGTGTTTAATCACCAGCATACCGACATAAATGATCAATTGTCTTGTGTGGCTGGAAGATACCCAATAGAAAGAAGATATCCATGTGGAAACACTAAACATTGAAGAAGCTACAGCTTACCACATTGTTACAAAGAAGAGAAAAGATTACAGAGACATTTAGCAAAAAAATATTTTAGAGAAATTTTAAAACACATTAGTCTTTGTTATTTTAAGAGAATAGATCTCCTCCTGCTATACTGAAGGCCATAAGGTTGCTCAGGGTCTGATTTGCCATATGTGGTCATGTTGGTAGCCAAGGGCCATGATGCCACTGGGACCATATAGATCTCAGTGCCCTGCATTGCCACCTGGACCATGGTATAATCTGCGGCTGAGCTGCAGCCTAGGGCCATGTTTGTATCTGTGGTGTTCTGTGGCCGAGGTCTACATTGTTGTCCATGACGAGCCACCAAAGACCACTAGGATTCCCCAGTTCTTGGCTGCCACCTGGGGACATGTTGAAGTCAGATGACCAGGCCATTACTGGTCCTGTTTCAAACTGAGACACCTATGTTGTCACATAGGGCCATGGTGACAACCAGGCCCACAATGTTGCTGCTGGCCAAGTCTGGGTGTATCTATGGTCCTGATGCACGGGGCTGTGTTGATATTCATTTTATGTGGTAACACAGTGGCCCAATAAAACCATATTTTGAACCATGTGTTTAAGTACAAGGACCCTACTGATCTTGTCTCCCCTCAGTGGCCTGGGAAGAGGTACTCTCACCTCATCAGAGAGCTTATCTGGCCTGTCACCAGCTCAGGGATAGCACACCCCAATGGCTTTGTCAGAAAAGAGCTGGCCTGGATCTCCATAGGAGAGTTGTCCCCTTTATAAAGTTCACAACCTGGGAAAGCTAACTCCATCACTACCATATGTGTGAGAGAGGTTGTTCTACCCCTCACATGAGGGTGTTCATCCTAGCAGCCAAGACAGAACAACTCAGCTACCACCCAGACATTTATTCAGACTTAGAGTTGGCAATTCCCAGCATCTAACCCATCTATGACCTACTAGAGCATGTGAAGACTGTCCTTACAAAGTCATATCCTTGGGTGACTTGGGGCAACAACAGGATATCCTAGAGGAGATTTGGTACAGGTGTACCAGAAGCCAGAAGCCTTGATCCTGATCCACAACACATTACCAATGAACCTTTGCAAGTAGAGCTGTTTGGACAAAAGATACACTGCATGATATATGCCATCTCCTAATGCCAGTAAGATGAATGGAGATGTAATGGAGAGGCAGGAAAGATGGAGAATGAAAGTGGGTTTGCTGCTTTGGTGTTTGCTTTTATGTATTTATATATTTATTTATTTATTTATTTATTCATTTATTTTTGATAGTTTGGTTTTGTTTTGTGTTATTGTTTGTTTTAATATTCTTATTTGTATTTTCTATTTTTATTATTGTTTTAAAATTTTCCTTTGGAGAGACACTACAAGGGTAAAAGGTAGGTTCAGAAGGATTTGGAAATTAGTGAGACTGAAGCTATGAAATTCCTAAAGACTGAATTAAAAAAATTATGTTTTAAACAGGTGAAAAATCTAAGACAGGTGAGGGGAGAGAATAGAACCCTAAATTCCCCTAATGTTAATATTTTGACTTACAACCAGAAAGCACAAGACATGTATGAATAGTAAGTGCTTGAACCCTCACATAATATGATGCTTTATTAGTTACAGAACTTTTCAAAACCAAATGGAGAGGCCCCTAGCATTTCTAGACTGGCCCTACTTTCTAGAAACTCCTATTTAGCAATTACTGCATTAAATCACTAATGATCTGGGTGAGAATAAATTATCTCTGTTTACTTTCTAGGACTTAACATGCTCAGAAAATACAAAGTGAGCTGTCAGCAAAAGCTGATAATCAATTGTTATTCATATTTTAGCAGGAACAGTCAGCATTCAATGAATTACCCGCAATACCTTTGTGCACAGGGAGAGTTTTTGAAGGCATGGAATAATAGTAAATTTTAAATGCTGAGTACTAGCATTGATTTAGTGGCATTTGATTCAGTCTATAAATGTTTGTTAAAGTGGAAAATGTGTATAGTGATCATAGTTTTGTCACCAGCAGTATGGCTTAAAGTATGTCCACTTGAATTTAAATGAGACTATATCAAACCTCCTCCTTATTCTCATGTAAATAAAGCAATTGATGCTATGAAATTCTAACATACTATAAGTATATGCATAAATCTTCACTTCCATAATAAATTTCTAAACTATTGTATTCATCAGTACATGCTTCCAAATTAATAAAATGGTAGAAAAATTTAACATAAATAAAAGATATTAATATATCACATGGAACATTTTTCACACCTTATACTTTTATTAATTATTTGTCTAATAACATCACTGTAAGACCTATGAAAAGAACACACAGGTTAATACTACATTTCTTTTAAAACTTACAAGAAGGGGAAAAAAGTCAGGTTTGAGAGGCACACAGTTTGACAGATATCTCAATGATATAAAAGTGTAGCTGCATATTATAACATGAAATAGATGTCCAACATATTAATTTACCAGTACTTGTAATAGATGATTTAGCAAGGAGAATTGCATCTTGTTATTTGCAAACTGCAATAAATTTTCATGTAAAATTTAGTATTCTATCTTTCTTTTTACAAGAAGCTGTATACACAAGGGGAGAAAAGTGAAAATATGAAGACATTGTGGTTTAGAAAATTATTGATCTCTTGAAAATCTTAAAGGAATAACAACATTGTATTTCCTGGTATTTTATTTGTACTTTATTTCTCAACCTAAGAAATATCTTTCGCACAACCATTTTAATGTCTAGTTAAGAGGTTGTCATAAATTATTATTTCTTAGTACATATTATATACTGCATATATATAATTTTAAATGACATTGAAGCCTTACATCATTTATTATCTGTGAGCATAAATTCTAAGCCACTCAATTGATGGTAGACTTTACAGAGTAATAGAACTGATATATAGTATATTTTTCCTACATAAATATATAAAGTAAAGTTTAGTAAATAAATTAGGGATGGTATAATATTTAGATTAAGTACTAAGAACTGTAATCATATGCTATAAAATTCTATAAAAAGTGAGTCTGGTTTTTCATGGTCTTGTCCTCTCTCAAAATATCTTACTGCACATTTGCTTTCACTGGTAAGGAGTTACCCATGGTTTCACTTTAAATATTAAATTGCCAATGTGGCTGCTCTTGCATTTAGGCCATAATAAGAGCAGATACTTGAACAATAACAAAAACAACTAAACCTTATGATGTTGCAATAGTCACCCTGAAAATCATGATGACTACTAAGTGACTTCACAGCAGGTATCACACAAAATCAAGGTGGGAAAAGGATGATTCTTATTTCAAAAAAGGAAGGTGAATTTGTGTGTCAAGAGATCCTGTATTATTTTTCATAATAGTTGGAAATGTAAAGCTTAACAATTATTTATTTCTGGAATATTCTTTTTTCATATTTTCATGCCATAACTTAAGTCATAGAATATGAGATTTGAGCAAGTGTGCAGACTACCAAATATTTAGTTTTTAAGTTAAAAATTGTGAACCATAAATCAAGACTATGAAAATACATGGCTATAAAATGTAATATCCATAGGTCACCTGTGTTGACAGACTCCTTTAATCCCAGAATTGGGGAAGTAGAATAGGGTGATCAAGAGATCAAGGTCACCCATCATAAAATACATTGCAAATTTGAGTTCAACCTTGACTACATGAGATCTTGTCTCAAAACACACACACACACACACACACACACACACACACACACACACACATATATATATATATATATATCCAACAAATAAGGAGATTATTATAATAATAATAATTGAATCTTGTACAAAATAAGTTATATATATATACATATATATATATAAGAGAGAAATATATCAGTTGAAGAGGTTTTTAAATTCTATATGACTGACTCTTTATTTTCTTGAAAATGGTGTACCATATATCTCAGCTTTCCTGCCTGGCCTTATACCTAAGGGACTCTGAGTCTTACCAAAAATTGAGATAGTTCCAGGTCCATACTTGCTGCTGCTCAACTCACAGTAGTCAAGAAATAGAAAGAGCTTAAATATACATCAGTAGATAATGAGGAAAATGAGTTTTACACAGTGGGATTTTATTCAGCCACGAAGAAAAACCAAAACATGAATGGAAAATGAGTGGAACTGGAAATTATTAAAAGCAGTGACCCAGACTTTGAAAGGGAAAGATAATAATTTCACTCAGGCATAGATTATAAATTTTAATTTTTATGTATGCACATAGATCATGACAGTAACAGGGAGCTTTTTATGGAAGGGGAAGAGAGAAAAATGGAATAATGAACATGTAACTTGAAAGCAGAATGAGGGTTACTGGGACCCACAGGATGAAGGGACAGGGATGGCAGAGGGGAGTGAGAGAGAAGGGTACATGTTTTGAACAAGTGTATGTGAAAGTGCTGTTTAACTAAATACATTTTAATGCCGCTTAACTAAATTCATTTTAAGTTAAATGAAAGGCTCCGGCTTTTCCAATTTTAGCAGCCTTTTTATGTAGATAATTGGCTGAAAGCAAGGGATGTTGTCAAGAAATGGCGGGTGATACCTTATTTTTATATCTGCCTACCTTCTTGCCACAGATTCTCACCCTGAAGCACTGACAGACAAGTTGTTGACCTGTTTCAAGTTCAAACTTCTAAGAATCTCATGTAGATGTTGTTGAATCCTCAATGCTGTGACAACGTACCTGATCATACCACCTTAAGAGAGGAAAGGTTGATTTTAGCTTAGACTTCACAGGTGTTTTGTGCAGCATAGAAGAGAGACATTGGCAGAAGTCGAGAGAGATTGCTCTTCACATTCATCCATAGTCACAATGCAGAAGGACGAATGCTGGTGTTTCCCTTCATTCCTCTTTTTATTCAGCCCGTTATCCATCCTAGAGAATGTTGCTAACCACATTTCAAGTGCATCTTTCCACTTTATTAACCTAATTTGGAAGCTTTCTCATATATATATTTATACTCAGGGGATTGTTCCCTTTGCAATTCTAAATTCAGTAAAACTGACAATGTGGATTGACAGTCACACTTCATTGCTGGTGTTTCTTGGTTTTTCAGTTTTAATATTGGAATCACAAAAAAATTCTTTAAATTTAAACTCACTCACAAAATGGGGCATGATGGGTACTCAATAACTCAGTGATCTTTGTGTGCATATGTTCACACACACACACACACACACACACACACACACACACACACACACACACACGTGCACTAGATTCTGATTCTGATCTTTCAAATGTCCATCTCCTAATTATGTCAAGTCTCACTTCCTCAGTTATGCCCCTTCTGAGGCAGTTTGTAATATCTTGTTATTTTCTCTTGTGCAATGATGCCCTGTCTTTGAGCCAATCACCTGCATGTGTTTCTTCCAAACCAAGTGTCATAGGTCCAATGCTTTAGAAATTTATGAACTTCCTATTCAAGCAGCACAAACTAGAAACTACTAATGAGCAGATATTCAACATTGCTTGCCTCATCTTAAGCCCTCCAACCACAAATGCTGGTTCAGAAGCCACAGAATGACTAAAGATGGTTTCTGGTTCTCTCTCATTGCTTACAATAGAATTCCAGAATTTCTGCCATGCAGATTTAGAACACAAGTAGTCCTCCCATCCTGTAACAACATTATCTACACAATAAGGAATTCAACGGCAATTAATAGCCTTAGCTATCTTTTATTTTGTTATTAAACAATCTTAGCCAGTGTCCTCACCTCTGTAAAGGCCCATAAACAACATATGGCATCTTCTTCCTATTGGTAGTAGTCTAATTAGGCTACTATTTTTGTTATTGTTATTTGAATCATTCTACAGCTATAGCAAAATGTTTTTCGCATTTTACTTTCCAATTCTCTTCATCCTGAATGAGTGTTGTGAAATGTTACTTTAACTAGATAAAGATGTGTTATGTTGGGTTTTGTTGTGGAATATGACATTAATTATGTAAATATGTGTTATATTTGGTTTATGCTTCTTTTGTTTAATTATGTAAATAAGTGTTGCTGTTTTACCTTGTCTGCCTAAGGCAACTGATTTGTCTAATAAGAAACTGAACACCCAATAGCAAGGAAGTAGAGGGATAGGCAAGGCTGTTGGGCAGAGTAGGAGGAATCTAGGCTCAGGAGAACAGGGAGAAGGAAATACATGAGAGAGTGAGATGCCAGGGGCCAACAACAAGAAACAGAGTAGGACACACAGAATGAAAGAAAGAAAAAAGCCCTGAGGCAAAATGTAGATGAAGAGAAACAAGTTAATTTAAGTTATAAGAGCTAGTGGGACAAGCATAAGATAAGGATGAGCATTCATAACTGATATCAAGTCTTTGTGTCATGATTTGGGAGCTGGTTGGTTGGCTGCTCAGCCTGCTACAAGGAATATTTAATGCAATCAACTGACTATATTAATATTCCTATCATATTTCCCAAATTATCTCGAATAATTTTAAAATGATCATGTATTAAACCCGGTGTTGGTGGCACATGCCTTTAATCCCAGCACTGGGAGGCAGAGGCAAGCAGATCTCTGTGAGTTCCAGGACAGGCTTCAATACTGAGAAACCCTGTCTTAAAAAAAAAAAAAAAAAAAAAAAAAGATCATGTATTATTTTTTCTCACCCAAATGCCAACTATTTATTAACTTCTCTCCTTCACTATGAAGTTTATGGTTTGAACTCACAGACACAACTTAGGATTTATATCCAGTTTCCTAATATTTCAGCTAGAGAACATGGCTCAATAATTAAGAACACCTCTTGTTCTTGCAGAAGAATTTAGTTTGGTTCCCATCACCCACATATAACTCCAATTCTAGGGGTCCCAATGCCGCTGCACAGCATCAATAGGCATATATAGTTAAACTCGTACACATAAATAAAAATGAGTAATTTTTTTAAAATTCAAAATTCATAAAACTAGCTGTATCTCATTATATTTAAACAATACCTAAATAGGATAGTTTATAGAATATTTCCAAACTTATACAATGAAAAAATATTTTTCACTATAAAATGTTATATGTACATTGTTAATATATAATGAAAACACTGATTATTCTATGAATTTAAAAGTACTTCAAAAGGGCTGCTATGCCCAAAGTCCAGGATTGGTTCAATTTGTGAAATGTTGTGATGTAATGTGAAAATAAGCACCCTGGCCTGTTTAAATCTAGCCTAAAATGGGAACAGAAAACTCTTGTGACACTTTAATTACTTGGGGCTACCCTATGTGAAAATATGATCTATGTAGATAATTAGAGGAGTGGGACTGTAATGTCAGGAGTCAAATATAGGAGTTTGTGTCTGGACCAGTAATTTTCAGCTGGGTTTATGACTACTCTCCTTATTAGTGACTTGGACTAGGACTCACTAAGTAATCCGGGGAGAGAGGAAAACGATTTGAAGGTTTTCCAAAGAGAGAAAGCAGGAAGACTGTGGATAAATCCATATGCTATAAATTTGATTAAACCCCTAAGGCTGAAGTACTTCAACTTCATCTTCAACTACAGATGTTGAAAATATGCAAGGAACAAGGTGCTGAGGTCAGTGGAATACAGTTTTATTAAATAAATCTCTATTATTTTCATTGATTAATCCAACTTGAAAAATAAATCACCAATTGTGGAAAAAAAGTGAAGCCACAGAAATATTATTACTGTCATAAAATGTGGGAAGTGGGGAAGTGCTGTGATAAGTTTTAGATTTTATAGTGACTGCATGAATCACTTGTCAAAGACTTGATACAAGTGTGTTCAACCATAAAGGTCTCTTCAAATAAGATGAGTTACCTTTGAAAAATAAGCATTGCCTAAAACAGAAATAAAATGATAACTATGAATTGTCAAAAAAAAAAAAAACTTCACTCTTGACTCTCTGGTAAAATACAGAAATATAGGCCAATATTATTATTTAACAAAGGAAAATGCTAAAATGTAAAACCAAGCGATTATCACTGAGAGCATTTTAAAATTTTCAGTAACCATTTGAAACATGGTCAAAAAATGTATTAATGTATTTACTCAACAGACCATATGGTCTGTTGGGAATATGTTACATATTTAATTTTGGTATAAGTATTAGGTTTATTTAAATTTGTAGCATTATTAAATGACACTTTCAGTTAAGTATTCTGCCTCCATCATTTGTCAGCTCTATGATTTGGAGAGAATATGTAAAATATCTGTCATCCGTAATTGATACAAGGAGATTAATTAATAACAGTATCTAATTAATGACAGATATATTAAGTAATAACAGATATAATTCTCTCTGGTAATTTCAGGGTTGTAATGGATATAAATTAAATAGCTCATAAGGCAGATCAAGAAACATTTTGTGCCCCCCAAATTTTAATTATCAAAAGAAGGATCCTCCATTAAGATGACATGTAGATCTTATACAGAACCCAAGCAGGGTATCCAGCGCCCACATAGTGATACAAACACTCACCTGTAATTGCAGCTTCAGGGCATCCCATGCATTCTCCTGAGCCCTGAAGGCATTGACATTCATATGGTACACATACATATCCTCAACACATACATCCAGCACACACACACAATTTTAAAATAATAGTGATCAGGTGGTACATAATTCTTTCACAAGAATTCATCATTTTACTACAAAAGGAAAAAGAAAAACATGATTTGAAACTTCAAATGGCTCACCATAGTCCATAAAGCTTCTTGTTAATAATTCATTGCATTCAGCACTGTGTCCTGGATAATTTTTTTTTATTTTGTTTTAAATAGTGTCTTTCTATGGTACAGAGACTAGCTTACAATAGACCATCTGTGTTGAGGTGAATGGAAAGGCAATTACAGAAGTAGTAATGAATATCTCCCTTCATATGGCAAAAACTCAACTGCCCCAGTGACTTTAGGAGGCACTCCCTCATCCATCACGCTGTGCTAGTAAACTCTTAGTGCTTAGTAAACCAACCTCCATTTTCTTTTGGCACCTTCAGTTAAATCTTTCTGTGACTTACTACAGTTTATCCCAAATCAACAGCAACACGACAGTCATTGTCTATATTACTTATCTGTTCATCCCTTGTTTGTGTTGTACATAAAAAGTACATCGTAAAATTTTGTTAAATTCTCTGCTTAAACATCAAGCAAGTGAACTATTTTATGCACAGTTCTTTTAGATTTCAATGGATCTGGAACAACACTATTCTTGCTCATGTAACTCACCCTTTTTCAGTTTGGTGCAGCTTTTATTAAACCAACAAGTCTTAGAATGTAGTAGCATTTTCATTTAATTTATGAATTGAGTCATATCAGCATCAAAAACACATGATAATAAATATTTAACAGATATTAATTCAAAATGCTTTTCATGCCAGATATGATATTTCCAGAGCTTATCTCTTATTAAATAACCAAAAAAATAACAATATTATTCAAGTTTAAACTTGTCTATAGACACTGCTGTACTGTGCAATAACAAGGGAAGCAACAGAACAAGCTCACACAGACAGTGTGGAAACCATTAATTTCTTGACGATGCTGAAAGTGTTTCTACTCCCGAGTGTCTGGTTTAGAATTTTACCATATGAAGAGTTGGTTATAAATTTAACATACTCTCATATACTTTAAAACTAACTTCACTGAGGGCTTCCAATGCATAGATGATTAGCTAACCCAGCACTGCTTGGATCATTGTATTTGGATTAGGGGATTTCCTTTTAATGCTAGATGCTAGCTGCTCATATTATTAGCTGGATTCCAGCTGGGTAAGTTCATAGGAGTCATTTAAACTTTCTGATCCTGTTTCTCTCTCTGGCAAATGGACGTAAAACACCTGTTTTGCTTCTCTCACACTGTAGCTAAAGAACCTAGTTTTTTTTACCAAAACTTCTTCATACTAGTGGCTATATAAATGCTTCAGGATAATATGGCTACTAATACTATTATTGCTATGTTCATAAGAAAGCCATCCTACTGGGTTGGAGAGCTGGCTCAGCAGTTAACAGCTTTTGCTGCTCTTGTTGTATACCTGTATTCAATTTCCAGGCATCCACATAGTGACTCACAAACTTAGCTAACACCAGGTCTCAGAGATCCAATGCCCTATCCTAGCCTTAAAGGGCACCAGACACACATATGGTGCACATACATTCATACAGGCAAAGCTCTCATACATTTAAAATAAAATAAATAATCTATATTAAAAAAAGAAAGTCATGATTCTCAAACGAGACTTCATAGAGATATATGGTTTACTTAGGTATTAATTTTTTTGGAGAGGGGCTTTCCAGAGACAACGGCTGAATGGGCAAATAATAGATAATGTCACCTGGCCAAAATCCAGTGGTTATCAATGTTCCTAATGTTGTGCCCTTTAAGACAGTTCCTCATGTTGTAGTGACCTCCAGCTATAATAGTATTCCATTGCTACTCCATAACTGTAATTATGCTACTTTTATGAATTGTAATGTAAATATCTGGTATGGAGGATATCTGAAATGTGACCCTGGTGCAAGTGCCATTCAGCCCCTAAAGGGTTCAATCATAGGTTGAGAATCGCTGGAACAGACAAAACTGTTTGTGCTCACAAAACAGAGCATGGGTCATGATGATTCACCAAAGAGAATAATGGTTCTACAGGGAAAGTAATATAGAATATGATATGGCAGGGAAGTGAAAAGTAGGGCTTAGGGGTACAAGAAGAAGAAGAAAAAGTAGGAGACCTGGTGAAAAGAGAAAGGACATGCAAAAAGGGTTATCCTATAAGTAATTCTAATACTTTCAATTCAACTTTGGAAACTAATAACAAACTTATAATGGCTCTTACAGAAAGGAAGCCATCACCCATCATACAATAATTATAGTGCTTGAATAGTATAACATCTATTTATGGGAAAAGAGGGGAGAGAAAATATTTTATTTAAAAGGTTATATTTGAGAATTATGTCCAAACACATATATTCTCTTTGATTCTCATGACTTTCAGCTGACACCATTTTAGATGTTGGATCAAGAAAATTCATAGGAAGATACCAATAAATCAATGTTAACTTTTGTATTAGGCAAACTCTTTATATCTTCATGTGAAGATGAATAATTTGTTTAATTAGAGCAAAGAACAGGCTATGGAGATTGTGTTGAAGATTATGCTTTGCCTTGCAATCCTACATTTGTAGTCCACTCAAAGTACACATCTTCTTTGCCTTGTTGGACATTCTCTGAGCCCCATGCCCACCCCCTCGTGCATGGTTTACCAGAAGCACTCACTCATACACATACACCACACACCACAGCTCTACCCAATGTGTACATAATTGTTGGGAAACGTAAGTACTTGTCCCTTACAGCTCTCTTTTCCCCACCCAGATGTAGAACTTCCATGCAAACAAGGTTGAGCAAACAAGGTTGTTTTCAAAACTTTCCGGTGAGCAGTGCAGTGTGCCTTGACACCCAGGTGTGGGTGGTGCATGACTTCTTCCTATGCTTAGCCCATCCCCTGGTTTGAGTATATAAGCCCATCACTCTCTGTAATAAACAGTGGTAGTGGCAGCAGCTTCTTTTTCACTTCTCGTGGTGGTCTGTTAAGTCTTGTTAATCCCGACACCCTCTGCAGTTTCTCGGTTCCTTGCCATGCAGGCGTGGCACATAATCTTTCATGATGTGAAAAAGATAGTAATCACAAAGAAGTGCCCTGTCCCTAGGTGTTCCTGTTGTTCTCTGCAGGCATCCTTCCTAGTGTTGGCTTCCTTCAGATTTCATGTGATCTTTCTATTCTCAGAGATATAATGCTCCCCACTTCCATGGCCTAAGCAAAATCACCTCATTAATGATCTAGTTCATTTGTACTTAATACTCCAAACCATATTGGTATCTTCCTCTGACATCCACATTTTAAATGTATGCATATCAATCATATCAATACATATTTAATATCTGTTTATTTTACTACATTGAATCTAATAAATGCGGGTTTTGCTTAATCTAAAGATCAGGAATACTTGGACTACTCACTGAAACATATGAAAGGGGTTTGAGGCTGGAGCACTAGTCACTAAGAAGGATAGGGAAGGCAAACAGAATGTGTCATCTCTATAAGAATATGAATGAAACAGAGAATGACTTCTCTATGGAAATTAAATATTCCATAAGACATGGACATAAGACATGAACAGGGAAAAGATTAAAGCAATATTACAAACGACTTTAAATGATGCTAGGATAAACAACCCTAGAGAATAGAAGGCAGGAGATACTACAACAGGAATTTTTTATTGCTACTCTCCTATTATGCATATTCCTTAGAATGATCACATTTAGTGGCTCACAAGAAAAATAAGACATTTATGGGACTACAAAGATCACAAGTTACTTGAAGTGACATACAAGCACTTTGGAGTTAAAATATTTGTATCACATTTGTAGAGAATTCACAAAAGATACTGGCTATGTAAATGTGGAAATAAAAACATTTTTGCTCTTTCCTTAGAATTGGGGTAAATTTCGTTTCTAAATATATCATCTTTCTTAGAATTAAAATTTGATACTGAACCTGAGGATTACTCCTTTAAGGGTTGCCCCTGTTTACAATATGGTACAGACATGTATTTATCCATAAACTCAGTGTTAAGATTTTACATGTTTCTTCACCCACAGCTCACATCATAGTAACCAGCAAAGTCTGGGTACTTTGTTCTCAAATCACATCTCCCCAGCTCAGAAGTATGGCCCTATTTCAAACCACTGCGGTGTTTATAAAAAAGAAAGGAAGAACAAAGGTGTTAATGTTTTATATTCCATTTTAAGCTCAATGACTGCAAACAAATCACTGGGGTTGGGAAGTCTGCTCAGCAGTGAATATCTCTGGGTGCTCTTTTAGCATTCATAGGGCTATAAGGCTGTTCCCAATCCTCTACACCAGTTCCAGGGTATCCAATTCCCTGATTTGACCACTGTGAGCACCAGACACACCTGCAGTATAGATACATACATGATACATACGTGTGGCTAACCACTTATACACATGCACAAGACAAAAATAATTAGCAAAATCATTGATGGACTATTATGTGAAATTGAAATGCAAATGTTAAAATTAAAGAATGCTGAAATATAAAAATTACAAACCAACCACAGTCAAAAATTATAATCAGAGATTATCTAATAGCTAGCATCTGGTATCATCCACTTAACCAGGCAATATCTAATATCTAATATCTAATGTGGGTACCATTCATGTGTTAGTTAGCAGAACATTTTGATGGAGTTCTCTTTTTCTTTCCCTTTTTTTTTTTTTTTAGAAATTTCCATCTTTGCTGACTCTATTTTCTATTTCATGTTCTACTTTACAAGATGAGTTAATGGAGATTAATGGCAATGACATCATTCTGATTAAGCTTTTAAAAACTTCACCAATAAATGGGTCACTGAAAACCACTGTATTCAGCTTGACTTTCTGACAACTCACTTTTCCAATTTGAATTTATTTTTAATTCCTTAATTATATGTATATTTACATATGAAGAAAACATCAAGCACATTTAGAAGCAAATAGACAACACCAAAATGATCAGATTTCAAACATTTACTTTTACCAATATTATTTTCTTCTAACACTGTATGTGCTGCACATACTCCTTTGGATCTGTAAAATCAAGAGGCAAAGACTAAACATGTTAGTTATCACTACTCTTTCATAACCTCACTGTGCATAATGTATCTTCTTTAGAAAAACATGTAAGATCAGCCACTTTGAGATCACAAAATTTTCTAATGAGTCTATTGTTTCATGATTCTGTATCTTTTAAGTTAGCCCTAATTGATTCCTAAATTAAGATTTTGATACATCGTATTTCTAACATTGTTACCACGCTTTGAGTGCTAAATAATGTTGTCATTTGTGTAAACATAAGCACTAAATCACAGTTGTAAGAGAAAGTATAAAACATGAATACATTTTAAAACTGCCCTACGCTTTTGTGGTCATAAATAAAAATCCACATTCTAAGAATCAATTGCTATTCTTCTCACATATATTCAATAAACAAAACAAAATTACTATAGCAATGGTGGTATAATAAATTGGCAATTTTATAAGCTGTCTTCTCTATATTACTGATTCACTGTAATGTGAACAATACATATTTGAAAAGCAGTGATATTCAAAGTAATATGTGGCTTGGGTTCAGACAGATCTTATTTTGGCCTTACTGGTCTTAAGTTTGCAACTAAAGTTTATAACCATTAACAAGCTATGTACTCTCTCTGAGTCTATCTCCTCATCTCTGAAAGAACCTTTGAGTGCCCAATTCATGAAATTATTTTGTTTTTACAGAGACAAGAGTGCCAATCACTTCAACTAGTATCTGAATCTGCAGAGTCACCCAATAAATTCAACACTTTATTTCTGAAAAAATAAATAATAATAAGTTAAGTAAGCAGCAGACAAATTGCTTTAAAATATTCTACAGTCCATGCTTCTCTCTACATATCCATACACATGTCCATCAATCAAATCTATTAGTTTATCATTTACATATTAACAATTGGCAATGTATTTACTATGTGCTGGAAGTAAAATTTTTGCATGTTTATTAGCATCAGTCTTCATGACCGTCTCCAACTAAATGAGTATGGCTTTGCATAGACAGGATATGAAAACTAATAATCATATTGTAGGTATTTGATTATGTTCAGAAAAGTTCTTAATGGCTACCACAGTATTTAGATCAAATTTCCCTTGCAACATATTTTCAATATATACCAACATATTTTCCTAAATACTATTTTATTGACTAAGTAGGATTTAATGAAACAAATAATTGTTTAAATGCCTGCATGATAATCGTAAATCACAATATGATTGCCTAAATATGAATTGAACAAGGATGGCAACAATAGACATGTTAACATGAACTAGGAAAGCCCAAGAGACCTCAGCCCTACACAGAGAATTGCAGCAAACTAAGGAAAGCTGAGAGCAGGAGAAATGGTCTTGCCCAGGGAAGTAAAGACAAACTGATTAGTTCAATACCAAGTGGTCAGCCATGAAAACATACATACAAATAACATACAGACTAAGCAACCTGTTTGAGGATATATATGTATATAACAATAACTAATGAAAAAAGAGGCATGAATTTGAAAGCAAGCAAGGAGGGGTAAATAAGGAGTATGGAGATAGAATATGGAAGATAAAAGTAATATAGTTCTATTACAATCTTAAAACATAAATGAAATAATTATTTGTTAGATTAGTGTTTACTAACTTTTCACTTTTCTTCTATGTATTTTTTATAGGTACCATGTTCTTGTTTTTTATTTTGTTTTGAATTTTACAAATCATAAAGGTAGAATTTAAACTTAAGTGTAGTTTGTTCAAACTTCATTTACCTATGATTGTGAAGAGTGTGAAATGCTTATATTTTGTCACCAAATGAGTCTGGGTTATGATACCAGGTTTGCCACCTGCTGATGCCATCAAATTTCAGTTGGGCTCAAGGTGGCTCTACACAAATAAATACATGTACAGTTCTCATAAGTTTAGAGAACAAGATGAAAAGCATATGTAAGTATTTAACACGCTGTATTTAATGTTATTTTTTGGAAATATAAAAAACCTTAGGACTAAGAAGAATAAAAACTGATTTCTAGTGACCTATTTAAGTACGACTCAGGCAACTCCATTTTCTAACTTTAAAGTGCATGTTATTTTATATGAAAAGAGTTCATTTTCCTTCTGTTCATCCTTTAGTATCATTGAAGAGGTAATTTAACTTCACATAACACTCCATCCTCCTCTGTAGGTACTAGTGGATTTACAACCACTGATGGAGAATGGGCAGAGGTGGAATTTCAATCCGAGGCATATTGTGTGTGACTAGTCCCGTGTGGGTAGGATAGATGTAGGGCCTTACAAACATGGAGTTTGTCCCTTTGGTCTACCATATGCTCTCTGCTAGGCAGACTCAGAATAAAATCTGTTATGCAGAGCAGCAGGGAAATAAAGGAGGATGTAGTTACCCCAGAGACATAAGAATGCATGCAAAAGAAGAGGCACAGAAAACTCCCAGATGTTCAGATGTTTCCCATGACAGCACCCCCTACCAGCAAGAAGCAGTTTGGAAAGAACGACGCCCAAATTCCCAAATATTGTTTATAAATTTTTGTTTTCATTTTTAAAAAGGCATGTATAATTATGTCCAGCATAAAATAAATAAATGTTTAAAAAAATAAATGAGTTCTTTATCTAAATACTTTTTAATCAGCTTAGCTAATTTAAGGTACCTGCTATTATAACCAAAGAAATCTTTACATAGAAAAACTTTGAAAAAAATATGAAATAGTGAATACTTTGTATAGGATTTAATTATTCTGTCTGTATTGCACAACACTAATATGACCGGGTGAGGCTGCACTCCTACAGTTCTACATGTCTAATAACTTGCCAAATTCAGGCTTCCTGAAGTAATATACATGGATCAGAGCATAACCTTCATTTGGTCAAAGGTGCTTATCCCCCTCCCCCAATCCCAAATACTTTCTGGAAAATGCTCTTATAATATGGACAAAGTCCTTACAATATGGGCATTTTTTTCATTTTTTTGGATTTTGTGATATAAACATACAGCTCAAAACTACTGCAACCACTGTGTTACTATCAAGAACACTTACAATAAAAAAAACAATTAAAGACAAAGACAATTGACTGATAATGAAAACACTGTGTGTCAAAGTGTCTCCTGGACTCGCTGCTTCTGTCCTAGTGTATCTGCTTTATCACTTAATCAGTAAGTTCACCAGGCTTCCTGTCACTTCAAAATATCTAAAAAAAAAAAAAAAAAAAAATCAAAGCTGGAAAAAACCAGGCATGGTAGCATGTGTCTATAACACCTGTACTCTGATTTCTCAGGAAGTAGAGCCAAGATGGGATAAATACTTCAATCCAGACTCAAAACAAATGAAGAAAATCAAAACCCATATGATTGCCAGGATGGGAAAGGCCCTGATCTCAATTATCAGCACAAAGAAGGGCAATCTTGGCAATGTAAGGAAGGCTTGGTTCTTGGCAACTGACACAAAGGTGAGAGCTTTCATGTTTCCTCCAGCTGGGGCTAGAGAAATAACTCAGGTGTTAAGAACACATACCACTCTGGAGAAGAACCAGGGTTCTGGTCCAGTACTTAATCTTAGTGGCACACAGCCAGCTATAACTCCACAGGTTCCTTCACTCACACATGCACATATCTACTCACTGACACACATACATACATGGGATTAAAAATAATAAAATTAATATTGAGAATCCACAGAAATCCTATTATGTTGTAAAAAATAAGCTTTGGATGAATTTCATGTTCTATATTTTATATTTGTCATATTTGATAGAAATGTATGGAGAAATAGAAAGATCAGTGATTTTCCTGTTTCCATACTCCATAAATAAACTCACATAAACAACTTGTAGCTGAAGCCTCCTTTTCTTAAATTCATTTAATTCTGATTTCTATTTTAAACAAATAGTTTAGAGTTGATTACTATCATTGACTATTATGCTACACATGTCATTCAAGGCATTGTAAAAGCCTGTAGGTTTGGTATCTCAACAGTGCTGAATATAAACATCTTAACTTTTTCCAGCTTTGTATTGTTCTCTGAAGTATATAGAAGAACATATTTGACTGAACATGACTGGATATTTTGAAAATTAATATATTGTTTAGAATAAAATATAATATCATAATTTTCCCCCTTCCCTTTTCTACCTCCAAACCCTCCGATGCAAGTAATAATCCCTCCTTTCTCTCTTTTAATCATGGCCTTGTTTTCTTTAATGATGTTACACACACATACACATACACATACATACACACACACACACACACACACACACACACACACACACACACACACACACACACACTCCTAAATATATAAACACAACCTGCTCTGTCCTTACAATGTTATTTTCGATCAGAGCTGACTATTTGCTCCTAATAACCAACTGGGATGTTCAACATTGGGAAAACTATTACTTCTCCTCTCAGCATTATGCGATTACAAGTAATGCTTTGTCTAAGGTTGAGGTTCCATGAGCATCCCCCCTTTCATGTCATTGGTGTCCTCCTCGTGCAGGTCTAGGTTAGTCAGTCATGCTATTGAGACTTAATTGATATCAGCTCTCTAAGTGCACTTAAGGCCCATTCCAAAAGAGGGAAATCACACCTGGTACTAGAAACTTACCAACTACCCCAGAGCCAAAGAGATCATGGGTCTACGAAAAGAATCTACGTCTTTCACTTGTGCATTTCTGCCCACTGCTACCATCTTACTAGACCAGTGGAAAGGAAAACCTTTCTAGAAACACCAAACAAGTCATTTCTAACACAAATACAAGGTGAGAATCGAGAGAGAACTCTTTAAATAGGAATTCCTAGTACAGAAAAAAAATCAATGTATATCTCTATAAAACTAGTCTGTTCATGTTATGAAGATCTGAACTTTGACTTGCAGAATAAATATTTCAATCAGCTACTTGTATGCCTTGACACTAGGTAACTAGCCATCAATTTGAGTACAACTTTTGGAGTTCATTCTGCCAACTCTGACAATTCTGCTTAGTCTCTGCCAGACAGTAGAGTTTGATTTACCTATAGTCTCCTGTGGTAAGAGTATTTGGTTGAGCCATCTAGCACCTAGACAAATACACCATCCAAAACTTAACCTGTATATTCATTTATCAGTCACAGTCACCATTTTGGATGAAGGGTGTCAAGTGTATAAAGACAAAAGATATGCCATATCTGAACACAAGCTGAAGTCTTTAATGCGTTGTAACTGAAGCTCCAATCATTGCCTTTGAAGGTCAACAGTAAGCCAAGCCCAGGTCTTCTGGCCTTCTAGTGACATTTCTTCAACCTCAAGTGCCTCCTTCTTCCTGAGTGGCCCACTTGGGATTTTCCCTCCAGCACAGCTCAAAAGAGAAACCTTTGACTCTCTCCCCTTTGGGACTTCTGATACTTCTCATTTCAGAGAGAAGGAACAGATAATGGGAAGTACCAAACTTGAAAAGAAACCAGAAAGTTCTGGGAAAGTGTTAATGAGCCTAGGAGAACAGTCCTCTTTTGTTATGCTAATGAAGGCAGAACAATGGAAGAAATACTTCTGAGAGCGGGTTAACACTAAACTTTCCTCAATTTTATTCCTGCATGGGCTAAAAAGATGGCTCCTTAATTATGAGCACTTGCTCTTTTTTCTGAGGACACAGGTTCAATTCCCAATGTGGCAGCTCCTGAAAGACCTGCAGAGCGTGGACCTTCACACTCCCATGCAGGGAAAGTGACACCCCAAATCAATAGCATGAGGAATTTTTATTCCAAATGCACTGGGGTCCACAGTCATAAGACTAAGGACTTCAAGGGCAGAATTGAGACAGTTTTTATAGGGTTTACAACAAAGCCCACACATAGGACACTGGGGCAGGGGTTTGACAAGCAGTTTACAAAGTCAGATAAGCAGTTAGTCAGCTCATCTTCTGTTAATTTACAAGGGCCTGTCTGTGTAAACAGAAAGGTGTGCGAGCTTGCCTATTTACTGGCAGAGGACCGGGTCTGGAATTTGAGGTTTTTAGGGTTTGTTGGATAGTATTTTTAAACTTTTAGCTTCCTGGGGTCATTGGAGAGTTAGGCTGTATTTTTCCATCCTTACACTCCCAAACTGTCTTTAAGTACAGTTCCAGGGTATCTAACGCGCTCTGCTGACCTTAGGAGTAGGTAGGTACATAGACATATATGCAGGCAAAATATCCACACACATAAAATTATAAAATAAAAGTGATTTAAGAAAAGTAAGTATTGTTCCCGATTTTCTACAGCAGGTAGTTTCTAATGGCCCTAGAATCATGATGCTGTCTCCATGACCCCCCTCCCAAGGTCATTTATAGTTAGATCCCCAAATACAAACACACAAACACATTTTGAACTATACACATTATATAAAAAGGAAACAAATGGTCTTTATATTAAAACAAGTCGTATTTTATTTGATATTTAAATTTGTGAACTGAAGTTTCCAAAAGGGGAAAAAAAGTCATACCTGTATAACTAAAAGTGTAGTGTTTATAGAGAGGTGGAATGTTAAATTCCCTTGGACTACTTATAAACCTAAATTAGCATTTATCACCCACCTTTGTGCTTGAGGAAACATTCTTGTGACTATCTGATAACATTCCTTTGTGATTTTAAACAGACTGCATCTTGCATCAGAACAAAGCTAAGAATATCATCAGATAATATCTGAAGTATGTATGTACCTATCTGATATTCCTGCCAATTAAGTTTTTAAATTGCTTTAATTTATTATTCTCTTAATTCTGTTGCTGTGAAATTTTTATGAAACTGTTATTACATTGGAGCACTGTATGTGGAAGAACCTGAACCCGAGTCCCCAGGCTATCATCAAGTAGATTTTGTTCATACAAAGCCCTCATTAAAACAATACCAACACGACATAAATTAATCAGCGATGATTTTTCAATTATGTTTGGGGTACTAAAAATGGGGTTGATAGGAAACTGCCCACATTTCAGAACCAAATTCATTCCATCTTCAACAATGCAATCATTAAAGGTAAATGTGACAGGTTTCCATTGCCACCATGGTCGGCTATCATGGCCTGTGTCTCTGTCTCTCTCTGTCTCTCTCTGTCTCTCTCTCTCCATAATGTATGTCTGGCTATGGGTTTTTGTATTTGTTCCCATCTGCTGCACAAGGAAGGTCCTCTTGGTGGCTGAGCAAGACACTGGTCGGTGAATATCAGAATGTCTGTTTTGGGGTATGATTTTCTAACTCTTGGCCTTAATCAAAAAGGAGCTCTTCTACAAAATCCTTTCTATCTATAGCAAGTAGATAGAATAATGACTACCAATTCTTTTTTTTTAGTCATTTAACAGGAAAATAAAATGTGCTTTTATTCATCATTCATTATCTACACTCCAAAGAGATTGCAACATACAGAAGCAGCAATTACAAATGGGTGAGGGTGATAGTCACCATTCTGATAAACTGAAACTTACTGAAACATGCACGGAACATTTTCTATTCTTTTGTATTGTACCAAACACATTTACTACTGCAGAAGTAGCCACACTAAATATTTCCAAGATTAACATCCGACTAGCGTCCTCATTTTAAAAGTGGCTGATAGACTTTCAAAGTAGAATTTGTGAAGCATACATTATTACAGGTATTCTAAGTCTATACCACACAGTTTTGATAAATATTAAAATCTATTAGAATTCTTAGAAATAATGTCTATGTTCCCAGACAAAGCTGATTTGGATTGGCTTTGACACTCCTGTGAAGATATTCTAAAGTTAAAGTGTGATTGTCTTGCAAAAGTAATCAGAATAAATGATCATTTCATTACCATTAGAATTTATGGTATTAATTGTGAAAGATAAACTTCTGTAAGGAGAAACAAAGTTAGGTTTCTTAAAATCCTGTTACAAGGAAAACATTTGAGTATAATCCCATACCTCAAGGCTGCTCATTAGCATAGTAGATGGAGGCCTTAAGAAGAAGCTAATTAAAGTATTTCATATGGGGCCAGTGAAACAACTCAGAGATAAAAGGCACTTGCCTGTCAAGCCAAGCCTAGATTTGATTCTCAGGACTCACCTGCTGAAGCAGAGATTGAGTTCTGGAAGTTTGCCCAGCCACATGCACACTGAGGTGTGGGTGTAGGAACACAGGAAGGAGAAAGGAAGAGAAAGAGTGTGAAAGGGAGAGCTTATCTAGAGGCAAAGCCTCCCCTTCTGACGTCCACCATTTGGTGAGAACAATAATGATCTCATTGGGCCAGTGAAGTGGCTTGGGTAAAAGTACTTGCAGTATAAGCCTGGTGATATGAATCAGATCTCTGAAATCCATGGTATAAAGAAAGTGCTATTATCTTAAAAATGCCTCGAAACTATGTGTGCCCTGCGACACCAGGTGCCAGAATTAATACTAATACATCTCATAAATACCAAGATACAGAAAAGCAAATAAATAACACAAAGTGTCTTGAAAATGATCACCTACACTTTCCAGGGTTCACACAGTCTCTACATACCCAAGGCTTTAAGGGTCCCTTGTGCAGCAGGCAACTCCATGTCTTTGAGTCACACTTCATGAATCTTGTTTCTGGCATCTGATCTGTATGTACGACTCTTTTTTATCAGGGTTCTCGAGGAAGGCCATCACCAATACTTCAGATGAGAAAAAATACTGCTCTGCTGTATTTCAGCAAGAGTGACTCTGCGATAAAGGTCAAAATGACTTGGATTTCTAAAATTTTTAGAATAAAGCATATTTTAAATATTAGCCTACATGGCTGAGAAGACTCAACATGTGTACTAATTCCAGAATTGGAAATACGGTATATATGTTTTCAAATCAAAAGTATTCATCATATATCTCTCACTATATACAATGTATCAGCCAAGATAAAAGCTGCCAACAAAAACATTATAATGGTCAGTAAATAAATGTATGAATAAAATTTTATTTAATACAATGACCACTCATAAGCAAATAAATCTATGACACGGAAATAAGGTATCTTCAAATTAGTGGATTTTAGCTTACAAACTTTAATGACTTGATCAATACTTTGATTTTTCTTTTTACGGGCACTGTAGAGGTTCAATGTAACATTGACATCAGGCTAATAAAGAGGATTTTAAATAATACAGCATAAAAAGTTTATTACTTTTGTTACTAATATTGTCTGTGGCTTTTCATATTAAAAACATCTAATGTCAACTATGTTCTTCTTTTCCGTATATATTTTCTAGAGCTGCTGTGAATATTCAGAAACCAGGGAATTTACAGCAACACTGGCCCATCACTATGTTCTAGATGTTAGAAGGCTAGTTAACTTTAATTTCCCCAGCCTGTATAAACATAGAAATAGTTCTGACCTCTTGTTATGCTCTTATATTTCCCTGTGTCCAAGTTCTCTGCATACAGGGAAACAACAGTCATTTGGTCAGGGCCCACTTTAATCCAAGAGAACATTATCTTGACACTATTTGTAGAGATTCTTTCCACAAAAATAAACATTGGAAGTTAGGATTGGAACACATCTTCTTGAAGGACACAACTTCTTCCATAAATTCTACCTACAGGCTGGAAATCCCATTTGGTACAAAATAAAATATGGTATTCAGTGAAAAAAGAACTAATCAAATGGAATATAGATTGAAACACTAAAGCCACTTATTTATGAAATGGTAAAAAGTGTGCAAAAGTATATTAGCCAAAGCATTATTTCAAAGATACATCAGAATTTTTATTTTACTCAGATTAAAACAGTATTTTATTTAGATTATGAAAATATAGTCACACAGAAATAAAAATGTGTTAAAAATTAGCCAGGCATTGGTGGTGTACACCTTTAATCCCAACACTAGGAGGCAGAGGCAGGTGTATCTCTATGAGTTCCAGGCCAACCTGGTCTACAGAGCAAGTTCCAGGACAGGCTCCAAAACAATATAAAAAAACCAAAGGAAAAAAAAAAAAAGGTTATTAACTCTGCGAGTTTGAGACCAGCCTGGTCTACAACAGCTAGTTCCCAGACAGCCTCCAAAGCCACAGAGAAACCCTGTCTTGAAGAAAGCAATAGAACAAAAAAACAAAAAAACCAAAAAAAAACAAAAAAACAAAAAATAAAGGAAATCTCAAGAATTCTGGAGACAAAAACCACATGAGATATTTTATGTCATATTGCCATATAGCCATATAGCCTTCAGACATAGCAGCAAACTAGCTTTTTTAAGGGAGAAGAAATTCATTCTGGTCAAGTGGATAAAATCTTGGATTTCTGGAGCCTTCTTTCTAAATAGCCAAAACCAAAAGCATTAATCAAGATGGACTAGACAATATATTAATGAAATAAGCAGATCACAGTGCTTACTCTTTGCAGATACCCCAGCTGCCAGAGTAGTCCCTACACTCTGACCTTGCTTTTGTTGGCTCTACTCATCTTTTAGAGTCTAAAACTATTTTCTTTCTCTTGTGTTGCTTTTGGCTTTTTTGTCTCTTCTAGATGATGATGAGAACCTGACTCTGTCTTTTCTGATATTGGGCTTTTCTTACTCTTTCTCTAAAGCACCCTCCCTGCTGTGTGACATCCATGCCTGATTAACTTAAATAACATATCCCTTTTCTTTCTCTATTATCCAGCTCTGGGGAGCTGCCTGATTTACAGTTTGCCTACCCTGAGATTTTTTTCTTAAAAATGTTAATAAAATTGTTCTTCAAACTTTCCCTGTCTTTTACTTTTTTAATCTGCAAAGAAAATGAACCAGTTTCTGTTGAAATCCTGTTTGCCCCCTTTCCCCTCACTTATCCTCTTTCCAATTCTGTTCCCGGTTGGCCAACACTTACCCCTCCTTTTGCTCCCTTTTCCCAATAAACTCCACATGGGTTTTGTTAAATTTTGTGGTTAGTGTTTCATTGTCTGCAGCTGCAGCAAACAGCAACAGTTCTCACAGCTCTAGATGGCATCATCTTTAGATATGAGAACATTTAGTTTACATTATTTCCAGATATTTGAAATGTCAGTATTTTCAAACTGGTTATATTTAAACATTTTTGCTCAAGAGCTTAATTAATCAGTGTAGTCTAGAATGTATGGAAGACAGTATTAACCTTTTCTTCGATAGCCACCATCAGTTTTTCTCAAACTGCCAATGGGTTTCTTTATATTTTATATTAGAATGTAATTCCCATTTCTCTGCCTTGGGGAATTTTTGATGAAATGTTTGGCTTTTGTTTGCTTCCTTTTCATTTGACACAATGGTAAATAGAAAGAAAAAAATTAGTTTCTTCTTGACCTATCAACCAGTGTCCTTTTCTAATATTTCCCATTTGCCTTTGCCTTTTAACCTATGAGGAAACATGTAGTTCTTATTTTGGAAGTGAGGTACAGCTATCTTGTCTACAGTGAGTCCTTTTCCTGGCTCCATACCTTGATTACTTCTAGTGGATTTCAGTTCACACAGTTTACTACATTGTTCCACTTCTTATGGATATGTTTGCCATCTTGAATTCTATCCTTTAGATTTCCAGAAAGTTTTCCTGAGATGGAGTGACAAGTGTAATAAAACAGAGTAACAACAATTTTGTGTTGTTGCTTTTCTGTATGGGCTAAAATAAACCACTTCTTTAAATTGTTTTTGTCAGGCATTTTATCACAACAACAAGAAACTAAGATTATTAGTAACTTAGATTCGTATCATTAGTGAAGTATAACTGGCTCTTGTCACTTTTATTATTGTTTCTTTGTTTGCCCACGTTGGCTTCAAAAATCTCTATTCATCCCAAGATGACCTTGAACTTCCAATAGTCCTGATGCTGGCATTAAAGTAATGTGCCACCAACTTTGCCTAGCTAAGAATCACCATTTATAGATTAGATTCAAGGAACACCTGCAGGAAAACATCACTTATTAAAATTATATTTGTTACCTTTAAACATAGGAGATTACTATTTAATATATAGTATCAGCACCTGGCCTCCAGGCTTTCTCAGCATTCCTCAGTCTCTAGCTATTACAGCATGTGGCTGGCATACTTTACCTTCTACTCTGAACTTTCTAGTCCAGTGGCTAGGCAGCCCTATACTCAGAGGTTCTTTCCTTTATGACCAGACATTTTGATTATCCACCCTTTTTGAACTTTTGACCTCCTGGCTGCTGCACCTGGTTCTTTCTCACCTTCTCCTTCCCTTCTCCATCTCCCCACAGGATCCACCTCAGCCTAGGCATGTCCACTCTGGACACACCCAGATGTCCTTGCTTCTACCTATACTATCCCTTTTATCTACAAGAAACTTCCTCCTCCACCATACCTAGGTACAGGAGCAGTCATGTCCTTTATATATCTTTTTTTTCCCTTTTCATTTAATACTATGAACCTATGTCAAAGCATCGATCTAATGCTTTGACCATTTTCTACTTCTCTTGGTGCTAACTGGACCTCACCGGTTTATTAAACTCTCCATTCCTTGCTCCTACGCCTTATTTCTGTGTAAACCCCATAGGCATAGTCCTCCCTGACTCGTATTTCTTTTCATTTTACCTTTGCCAGTCTGGCTGTCTCAAATACAACAGTGCTGTAATGTCCTGAAACAAAATCTAGCTCTATAGTCTTCACCGTTTACTTCCGCATCACTACCCTTCTTATATTCCTCCCTGAAGACAGGATTACACCGAACCTATAGGCAAATGAGCAAAAGAAAGAAACCCAAAACTCATCAGCCTCCTGGGAGCTGGCAGAGTGCAGCTGCAGAGTATACTACTGAGATAAAGATATGTAAAATGAGAACAAAGAGTTTACTATCAAATAGAAGAGAAAAAGTATGAAAATGTGCAAATCCATGCAAATTAGAGAAATAACACTCTCTTTCATGATGTTATAGTTAATGGCTTATGAATGTTGATTTTTCGACATTAGTGTTAATGTTCATATTCTGGGAAATGTCACTTAAATCTTCAATTAATGAATAGACATATATGCAAATAGAAGTGTACAAAAGAAACAAATAACTTTAAGCATTTAATAAATTAATTGAGTTACAAGCATCATAGAGGCATTAAATTATCATACTGCAGTTACCACATTAATCTTACCATGACCCCATATAACTGAAAGTGATCTATCTTGTTTCTGTAAAAGCATGACATGGAGGTCACTTGTAAAGTCTCATACTCAATGCATTTGGAAGACAGTAAGCTACCTGTTCAATGAAATCCATATAGATTTAACTTGGGTTAGTTTCTTGCTCGTGGCTGGTACTTAAGCTCAGCTTTGTTTCTCTAATTTACATTTTTGATTCTTTATCTCCTCATAAATGCTGATGCCTATGTGATCACCTGTTATAGATTTCTCTGCTAACCCTTACATGTGACCCTTTGACTTTTTGAGCACAAAGTCTATAACTGTTGAATGCTAATGTCCATCTCCTGAAATCCTGGGGAATCAGGATGCTGTCTATTGTAGTAACTGAAAGCTTGTACATGCTTACAGTATATCTTTTCCACTGGGGAAAAGCAATACTACTTCTCTTTTCTGAAGAATTTCTATACACATGTAAACAGCTTACATCAAATGCCTTTTGTGATCATGTTTAAAATAAGTCAAGTTTCTCCACAGTGCTGCTCATCATGCATAAAATTAAATATATTTTACCATAATAAACAAAGTATGAACACCTGCAAATCTTTCAACCAGAAAATCACTCCTAGCAATGATCAAGGGTCCTTTCGTCCTTACCTTCCTTGTAACTGACACAGAGATATTGAGCACTTGAAGGTATAGTATGGTTAATTGAATTTTATACCTTATTTAATTTTCTTTGATTTAAGTTCACCCTTAAAATATTCACATGGCTAGTTGCTATATTGTTGAGCAACTCATGTATTATGATAGTTAATGTTAACTATCAACTTGATAGAATCTTGATAGAGTCACTAGGAAAGAAGTCTCTAAGGGAATTTTTCTGGATAAACATGGCTTATGGTTGTAGATGAGGAGGATTGTCTTACTGGTTTTAATTGGTATGGGATGGCCTGTCTAATTGCAGCCAGAATCATTCCCTGGGCCAGAGATAAATACAATGGAAAGAATAAATTGAATATATGTATTTACAGTTTCCTTGTTGCTATTGGATATATGACCACCTTCTTCAAACTACTTCTGTCTTGACTTTCTCACCATTTATGGTAAGTTAAAATAGCTACCTTTTGCATTGTTGGTCAGAGTATCAGGTCCAAAAGAAACTCAGAACAAACGGTTAACGGTAGTGCCTATCAGCATACTAAAGCTCATGCTGGGCCTCCTGACTTTAGCAACATAGCAAATACCTGGCTCCTCTCAGCTCTTCACTCATCCTGCTACTCTAAACTCCAGCCATTCCTTCTTTTAGTTTGTGCTGCAGCAGGAACCTGCCTCTGATGCAAGGCAGTTATATCTTCAGCTGTCCCCAGGCCCCTTTCCACCATCAGCATGTGACATGTGCACACTGTATTATCTTTTTATTTCAAGGACTATGCCTGGTACACTGAATATATTCCATTAATAATGTTTATTAAACTTAAAGAGAATATATTAAAATTGCACATGGCAAAGTGCATACCAGGTACAGCTTTCTCTCTCTCTCTCGCTCTCTCTCTCTCTCTTGCCTCTCCTGTTTATCTTTGCTTTCTTCTCCCTCTTGTCTCCTTCCTGATTTTTCTCTCTTTGTCTGTCTGCCTGACTACCTTACTCATGTCCTCACTTTACTGGTACTCTAACATGCCTTTTGCTCTCTCCCCTCCTCTCCCCCAACAAACCTCTTGCCCTAACTCTGTTGTGGATAGTGTGTTTGCTTGGTGACATACCTTGGCAGGGTCCAAAAGGTAATCACTCTGCCTTTCTTTTTTTTTTATCATTACACCTTTCACTAGCTTTTCATTCTTATATAACTGTCATTTTGGCTATTGGCTCTTTTAGTTTTCTTTGCTCTCTCTCTTATTCCTCTTAGCCACTTCCCTCTTGACCCTCTTTACACTCTTAGCTCTCCTGGCCCTGGCCTTTTGTCCCTTTCTCATCTTTGTTTTCTTTCTCTTTCTTTACACTGTCCCACCCCCTTCCTCATGGCCTGGTTCAGACTATAGTCCATATTCAGTCCACTATTTTCTCACCCTGCTCTGGACTCTTCCATATGCCTCTGACTGTACTGTCCTTCATATCTACAATAAAAACCTTCTCCTCAACATTAGAGTGGTCAGGTAATTTCCTTACTTTATACATCTGATGCCCAAACCCTCATTTTATACTTAGAGATGTTTATTACAGCAGAAGGAGGAAAAATAGAGACACATATAGGCTGTTTTTTGTTTGTTTGTTTGTTTGTTTCAATCTAAAGGCCTGTCCTGGCACACTGAATACATCCATTAATAATGTTTATTAAATTTATAAGGAAATGAATTATAATTGCACACTTTTTGGTTAAGTTTTTAATATTCACACACAAACAATCTCTGATTTAATAATCATGTAGAAACTAGGGCAGAACGTTGATCTCAGAACTGTATATTCAATAATTAATAAACACATATATATTTTATTGTAGCTCCCTGTAGAGCTGCTTTAGAGTGTGACCTTTCCCTCATTCCAATGCAAACTGGGAAGTCTGAACAATAAATGAACTCTACAAACTGGACAATAGCACTTCAACTCTGAATTTGAAAGAATGGAGAAACAGTGACTGTTGATCAGAAAACAAACAACAAAAGAAACAAAGGCAGAGTGTTCACTTCTTCTGGACACCACCCATTATCTACTAGGCAGACTTCTCAAAGGAGAAGCATGAGAATCAGGCACTCTATTTTTAAAAGCCATGACATCCAGTAGATAATATCTTATTTGGAAGACTGCTGGTCTTCTCAAGAAAATTACAAAGTAGTTCTGCCATCCCCAGTGACATTTTTCAGCACATTGACACCCTCAATTCTCACTTGTTCTTCTGTGCTCTGCCTTTCCAATTATAAAAATAATAGCAATAAAGCAGATTCCTTACTGCTGTAGTTGTTATTTTTTTCCACATTGTTTAAAAAGCAGTAAGTTGTTTGATTTTTTCTTTGGGTTTTTTAAGTTTTATCTTTTCCTTATATTTAAGTAGGGAGACTGAACATAGTAGTGTTTTAATCCTAGCACTTGAGAGGCAGAGCTGAGCAGATCTTTATGAGTTGAAAGCCAGCCTGATGTACATAGACAGCTCTTGGCATTCCAGAGCTACTTTATGAGACCCCCATCTCAAACAAACAAAATCCTTTCAGTGGGAGAAATAAGAGACCTTTAGAAAAGGTAACAATACTACATAGATGAATTGAATCTAAAACATAATTATTCATAAAATTCATTTTTTTCTTTTAAGTTGATAATACCATTGAACCTACATAATAGCTTTAACTTTGACCCAGAATAATTAACATTTAACAATGGGTCTAATTTGTTCATGAAAATCTCAAAGCATAAAGAAACTGTTTTAAAGTGATTAGTAGATGGGGCCCATTGATAAAAACTTAAAATATACTAAGTTAAAAAACTTAGGTGAAATTTTGATTATAAAAATGTGTCGTACTCTAGATTACTGACATTTATAATTTATTACTATATTTTCATTAGTTTTACAGAAGCTCAGTGTATCCTTGAAAAACTTGGTATATGTATGGATCTGGCAGTGTGCCTGATCTGAAGCAAGTTGCAAATGACTTCATTCCTTGGTTTGTCTCAGTTGGTAATTTGCTTAAATTGTGTGATGGTAATGAGGAGGGGTTCTCCTTCTCTATTAGTTCTCAACAGTTGTCAAATTGGAGTCCTGTGGATTAGTATTTTTTAAAAAAATTGCCCAACTTTTTCTCAGTGATGGAGAATGACGCTTCCAGGTCCAGTGTGTTTCTGGCTTGAATCTGTGGAGGGCTTTCTCTTTGCCTTCTATGTGAAAAGAGTACCTTCCTGTTTGGCCTCTGCTGTCTCTCCTCTGTTTACACACATTCCTGTGACCCCTTTGTGAGTTCATAATTCTTCTTATTAGGTATAAGAAAGGCCCAATCTAAAGACCCAATAAACTTAACAGCTTCCTAAACAGTTCTATCTCCAAATACATTTCTATTTAAAAAGTACAGGAGTGGGTTAGGGTATCCAACACATGTTTCCTGAAAAAGTACAAGTTAGCCTTGAACAACTACTCTTAGGTCTAAGAGAATAGATCATAAAATTGAGTCATCTAATCCTGTACCCATGAGAGCTTTTATTATCAACAGTGATAATATTAGCTACTTTTCTCCTTTCTGTGAGAAATAACTGAAAAACAAAAACAAAACAAAAAAACAAAAAACAAAAAACAAACAAACAAAAAACCCAAAAAAGGTGCCTTATGGGAAATAAGACTTTCTCTATTCTTGTTAACTATTTGAAAATACAGAATTTTTCATGGTGGTAAAAGTCACAGCACCAGTAAGGTCATACTGATCCACAGTCATAGATGAGAGAGATAAATGCTGCTGCTGATCCCCCTTTCTCTTTTCTAACTAGTTCATGCATGTATGCATGCACACTTAAGATGGAGCTTCCCTTCCCAGTTAACACCAACATGACCCATACAGATGTGTGTCTCCTAGTTAATTTCTAAGTCCAATCACATTGGTAATAAAAATCACCTATCACAATGCTCGAGTTCAAAGTCACATTGTATGTATGTATGTATGTATGTATGTATGTATGTATATAATTTAGGATCTTAAATTTTTGTGGGAACAGCGACTCTGGGTATATAAACCTAGTACTTCTTTTTCAGAGGTCTTATAATACCTAATATTTGTAGGATGTTACCTATCTAACTGCTAGACTCCTAAAAGGTACAGCAGATACATTGCTCATTTATTGTCTGCAAAGATCCCTGATATAGGTGCCACTGTCTTTCTGATTTTATGGGTGGAGAAAGAGGCATGAAGTTACCTGATAGGTCGAAGTGCAAGAGGATGGTGCTGGGATTGAAACTAGAGAATTGTGTGTATTTGCTAATTACATACAGTTTCTACAAACAAAATCTTTAGCAACTTCACATTTCTGACACTCTATGCCTCTGTGTCCTTGAACATATTCTTTTCCTTCTTGTACCTTCTAATAATAGTACCCAAGATAGAGTTACTGCAAATCAAGTCAATTATTATATAAACAGACAAGTTGAAAATTATAAAACATTATGCATTCTAAATTCAAAAAGAAATGACTTGCAAGTGCTTGGTATAACTGAACCAGCAGGTGGTAATATTTTCCTTGAGGGACTTGCAGACATATTCAGACTACTCTAAGTCTAGGCTTATACTAGTCATGACATCATCCATGTATGTAGGAACGAACAAAGCTGAGACACAGAAAGAATCACATATTATGATGTATGCACTGATCTATACACTAATTAATAAGGTAATTCAATACTTAAACACATTTTCCATATTATTACTAGATCTCACAGGACTTAGACCTATAATTATAGAAGGTTCTAATTACTACAGTAGAATCCATATTAAAGAAGCAATTCATGTCTTATTAGGGTAACTTGTAATAAAGATATCCGGAAAGACCTCATGAACCATTTGACACTTGTAGGAAATGATAGGAATTTTGAAAAGAATGAGAGAGACATATACAATAGAGCCATGACTGATATTATCAAAGGAAAAAATATTCCAGGACTTGTATATCACTAATGCGAGGTTGAGTACAGGAAGCCTGGATAGAAAGATGTCTGTTAGGAAACTTGGGGATGCCCAATACTAAGCTCTGGACAACTGTGTAGATTTAAGATACCAACAATGTTATGATACAGCAAATAGGTATTAAAGTATGGGAACAGGTTAATCACAGTGAGTCTGTTCTTTAATCCAATCAAATGCCCAAATTCATAAAAATATCAACATGAAAGTGAACAGACCCAAAAGGACCAATTAAGACATTACTGCAGGCTGAGAATTCAGATTAGTGGTAAAGTGCTTGCCTGCCATACATTCATCCCAGGGTTATAGTCCTAATTTGCAATAGAGACATTTTTTATAGTAATGTAGATAAACAGAGAATCTTTCAAATTAAGGAAGAATAAGGAACTTTGAGGTAATATTCATGGAAGATGGTAGTAAGCTTACTAAGAAAGGTATAAGGGATGAAAGCCAGTAGGCAGAAACATGAGAAAATTATCATTTATATATGTCCAAAATGAAAGGGTGGCAGCAACAACATTTAACTATATTTTTTGGTTAGATGAATGGATGATCAAATATAGAAAAATGGACTAGATCTTGAAGATTGATAGAAAGGGTGGATATTAATTTAATAGAAACTAAGGATCTTGCAGATATTCAAGAGTGAAATAGACACTAAGGAGAGAGGTTCATGTGCCTTCTGTGGTATCATAGAATGTAATAGGAACATGCAGATAGAATATGAAGAACACAGAGAAAGAGGTATCTGAGTATTAATCCATGCATTTGTGAAAGATGTAAGAAAGCAAAGGAAGTGTTTAAGTCAATAATAGGGAGAAGACAAGACATGGATGTGAAGTAGGTAGGGAAGTCAGCAATATCACAAAGGATACAAGAGATTTCCATCAGTCAGAATGCTTAAGAGCAGAAAAAGATGCTTGGATGTGAAAGTCTATTTTGTCTCTTAGCCCTTGTGGAAGCCAAAAGGTCTACATTGACCTTTTTCCTTCTGATATGGAAGTGATTTATACACTGTACCTAAAGTACCAATCAGTGTGGGAGGAGGAAGTGGACATCTCTTTCTCAGTGTACAGAGGAGGAGAGCTGGTAAAGTGGGACAAAATTTTTAAAAAAGGCACAACTGAAAGAAGAATTTGCCTGATGTTGTTCTTGTGTTCATAGGTAATATCTTTCTTTTCCACGTGAACAGGAAAAATAATGACTTTTTTAAATCTGATAGGAAGATCTTTAATGAATAATGATACAGATGGAGAAGTATACATGGCTACTCATAGTGTCCTCAGTGCTATAATCATGAAAGATCCCACCACACAGTCTCATGAACAGCTTTCATCCACATGAAGAAGGTGGGGCCCAAAGAGATTGGGAACATCTTACAACAATTACTTAAAATGTGAATAACATAATTCAGGGAATTTAAATAACATAAATGTTTATGCAGTTAGTATATAATGGTGAAATACATTTAAATAGCCTGAGATTATACCTCACAAGCTTCAAATGAACTGAACTGCTGTGGTGGTTTGAAACAAAATGTCCCCTAAAGACAGTGGCACTATTAGGAGATATGGCCTTATTGGAGCAGGTGTGGTTTTGCTGGAAGAAGTGTGTTACTGTGGAGGCAGGCTTTAGGTCTCTTATATGCTCAAGATACCAGCCAGTGTTTCTGTTCACTTCCCATTGTCTTAAAGATGAGGGACTCTCAGCTACTTCTCCAGCACCATGTCTGCCTGTATGCCACCATGTCTCACTATGATGATAAGGAACTAAACCTCTGAAAATGGTAGCCACCCCATTAAATGTTTTCCTTCATAAGTGTTTGGTCATCGTGTGTCTTTGCAGCAATAGAAACCCTAACTATGACAGCTGCCAAAGAGATAATTGCACTCTACATTTTGTCTATTTTTGCCTATACTTTTTACACTCTTAAGCATATTTTTTTTCTGTCACAATATTAAATCCAGTGAATTATCGCTGAGAGGAATTAAAGTCTTCTAAAGAAAAGAAGTAGAAAAGCTTACATTTTTTCAATCAATATTTTGAATATGATTTTTCATAGCCAACATCATATGTTCCCAGAGGGCTGATAACATACTTATCTTTAAATTTATTAGATCAAACATCTAGAGAATGAAAGTTGATAGTTCCTAAATGTTGTGTGATATTATCTAAAATGAACATAAATTGCATGAACCTTCAAGTTTTCATGCATTATATAGTGTGACCTTCGGAAATTACTTCTATACCAATAAAATGAAGCATTCAAGGATGATACGTGTTCAGAGCATAAAAGTTAGAAGTGTTTACACCATTCACACTGCAGAAGATAAATTGACAGATCTGCCAAGGTACTGCTGCAATGCCAAAATCATATCTGTGACTTTTTTCCATTTCACCTGAGCAAAAAAGCAATGAGGTAACTCTGTTAAATGATTCTTTAAGTGCAACAGCTCATAACTTCAGTGCCTGAGGCAAGAGGTAAGACAGAAAAGCATTGAAAGTAGTCAATGGAATTCTTGAGTTAAAAACAACCTGAAACCTGACAATGTCTGTTGAAGATTTTGCATTTCCAAGTGCTCTTGGGGTGATTCCAGTCACTAGAAACCAGAGAGGAGGAAGCAGCCTTAGGTGGGCCTTCATACTTTAAAAAGTCCAACAATGCATGCCTTCAGAATTTGATTAGAAATTAATAGGCTACATTTTTTAAATACTTACACAGATGGATACATCTCATAGTTTTAGCTCCACTCCTCAGACTTTGTACTCCCTCTGTCTTCCCATTTTCGCTCTCTGATAGATAGAGGTAAGTACCCTTCTGGCTAGGACAAAGTCTTCTTGCATACATTTTCTAACATGCATTCTAGCTCTGACCACATTTACCATTGGAAAGCTTTCTCTTCAAATAAAAATTCACAGGCTACTTAAAATTCAAGTAGGCTTCCTAAATTAAAGTGAAAGATAAGAGAGAACTGTATGACAATATCATATAGACGCCATCATCCTCTTCCAAGATCTGAGTTCTCTTTATGCTTTGCCATGCCATAACAACACAGAATTATATTACTTCCTCTCATAATTTTGTGGGTTGACTGTGTTCAGTGTGAGATTTCCACCCAGGGGCTTTTGAATTGTTTGTTTTCAAATGGTGGTCATTCTTTGTATGAGAAGTGATCTGTGTACATATATGCAATCCTTCATTTTTGCACTCATGCAGGCTATTCCTATGCTTGTCTATGCTTTTCTCACATATGGCATCTCTGCAATCGAATGCTGTGATAGTTAATCAGAGCTACAAATTGTCAGGATCCCTGGGGAGAGAGTTCTCTGGACATGCCAGTGAGGGATTATCTAGATTAGCATAATTAAAGCAGGAAGAGCACCTTAGCTTTATCAGTGACAGCACTCAATCTGCTAGGAACCTAGACTTCAAAAAGCGATAACTCTAGCAGGGTACCAGCATTCATCCACTCTGTTTCCTGACTTTGGATAAATATACACACAGAAAAAAAAGGGGGGGTCATACAGAACACACACATAGAGATAAACTCATAGAAATAATTAAGTCAGTGTACTCTACAGGTATGTGCATGCCAGTGTTTGCTCTCTCTCTCTCTCTCTCTCTCTCTCTCTCTCACACACACACACACACAGAGTTATCAGGAAATGATTCTTGTAATTATGGAGGCTGTGAATTCCTGAGATCTGTTACCAGAAATCAGGTGATATGGGGAGCTGCTTGTAATCCTGGTTCATGTTAAAATGTCTGAGAAACAAGACAGCTGTTAAATCCTACAGCTCTGAGAGCTGATAGGCATGAAAACCAAGAGGAGCCAAATTTTAAGCTAAACTCAGAAAGGAATAGACCAACACCCTGGGCCAAAGCAGCCAGGCTTGAGGTGCTCTCTCTTGCATAGGGTTGGGTCAGCTTCTCTCTTGAGTTCAGCTTGTCAGATGATGTGATGAGGACAATATATCTTACACAGAGCAATGCACTTTAGTGACTTTATGATTCTTCTGGAAACACCTGGGCATGCTTTGGTCTGGTCAAACAAACATAATATTACATTATAGGGCTAGATAGTTGGTATATTGGCTTGGAATCTATGGCCACTCTTCTTTCATTCGCTTTTGTTTTTTTTTTAAACTCCTTACCATATGATTGTTTTTAACTTGCAGTTGTCAACGACTTGTTATGAATTTATATGAGTATATACACAGACATGTTCATGTGTTTATTTTCACATGTATGGGAGTGCAAAGGTATTCAGAGGAAAACATCTATAAGCAACCTTGACTGTCACATTGCAGGAGCTATTCATCTTGTTTCTTTGAAACAGGGTCTCCCCCTGGAATAGGGCTCACTGAATAGAACAGGCTAGGTAGTGAGCCCAGGAATCCATCTGTCTCTGTGTCCTCAGAAAAAAGCAAGCACTTTACCAACTGAGTGATTTCACCAGTCCTGATTTGCTGCAGGTATCCGGCAAATGTCACTCCTTCTTCTTCTTGATTCCCACAAAGGCTTTTGCTCCAAGGAAAAACTTCCTCTTTGAGTTCTTAACACTGAGTTTTAATGATATTATTTGACTTTGAGTGTCTTCTTATACAAACAATTTCTCCTTATCTTAATGGTACTAAAGTTTATTATTCCTGAAACCATCTGTATATTTGTTGATTTATCACTTATTTATCTACTATGTATGTATTTATGGTTTGTATATTGTTTTGTTTCACTGTGTAGCTCTGACTGTCCTGTAACTTACTAGGTATACCCAGCTGCCCTTGAATTCATGTAATTCACTTGCCTTCTGAGTGCTGGGATTAAAGGTATGTGCTACAAAACGTGGTTTTATTTTTTTATACTTTCCATTCTTCTTTGTTTCAAACATGCTCCAAATTTCAAACTTGTCTGAAATAATTTTTAGACAGATTTTCAAGTTTGATATAGCCTTGGGTGATTATTAATTTTACTCTCAAACTTGCTATTGTTATTTTCTTCACATGCTTACTTCACATAGACATTATTTATCACCTTCCTAGGCTCCAGATATTTGTGAGATAGGAAACTATTCATTATTTGTCTTCTAGATTCTAAATTTAAAAACATGTTTCTCTCTGGCCACCAGTCCAAGGGATTCAAACATGTCTTCCCTAATCTCTAGCTTTGAATCTGACTACCTAACCTAAGCCAATCCATTGCAATTGTGTGCTATACTGTATAAAACATGTGGAAAAGATGTCCCCTTAATGGAAATTTTCAGTTTCCATGTAATGCAATTTTAGAAGTACAAAGAGACATCTTCACTACTACATATATAGAGCCTGTCTGAAGTAGAAACCCTTGAGAAGCAAGTGAATCTCAGAAATAGTAAGAGACAAGATTGCTTTGATTGAAATATATGAACCAATACATTTTGATTTTATTATGTGAGTATGAGTTGGCTTTCTATCACTTGTGATCTGTGGAGTCCTGTTTGATGCTTCTGCTGTTATATTACATTGCTGTTTCTGATCCAATCCTCCTGTTGATTCCACCCATATAAAACTCTCTTCTGAGTATCATTACAGCTACCACCTAACTCAAAACTTCATCATCTGTCATCTGCAGTAAAGCGAGACCCACTCACTTACACAGCTTCATTTCCCAGTCAAAATCAATATTCACTGTTGCTAAGACTATCTTTCTAAATTATAGTTTTGATGCTGTCAAACTGCTTTGCTTGTTATCATTCAAGACCATTCACTGTCTTTCTGTATTACAAGAGAGGATGTTTCTCAACCCACTAATGTTTATTTAGCAGATGTAGTGCTTAAGACCACTGACTCTGGCACCAGATAGACACATTTAAAGTAAGAATCCATCACAGCATAGGCACATAGTCACATTTATTCCCTCTATCCTCATTTCCCCAACTGCAGAATTAGCATAGCAATAGCACTTGCTGCAAAAGATTGCCATGATAATTAAAATAATCAGATTTAATATGGTACAGTGATAAATGTTAGTTAAAATATAATGAAACTCAGGGGCTTGATTTAACTTGGTTTGTGTTATACTGATGACCATGCTGTGAAGAAAAGCCCCATTTGAGACTCACTGCATGAGAGATGCTTGTCTCTGATCTTAACAACTATTCCTAATTCTGTGCCACTTAAAATCCTGTGTTCTATATCAACATAACTATTTTCTTTGTCACAAATATGAAATATTATCCATACTTCAATGCTTTACTTAAATGTTGACTCCTTGAAGTAACTGTTATGCATTAGTCAAGCCAAAATGAAATTCATCCCTATCCTCCACAGAAACAAATTTCTCTCATTATGGGTTATCTGGACTTTACTGGTGTCACACTTACTTTGCGCTGTCTTCAGAATCCTCACAATTCTATGAGGCAGATGAATGATTCTTATTGAGTTACCACATTGCACCTAACATAGGTCCTTACACAAGGTAGACATTCTGCATTAATTTTAAAGTTGTATAGATGATTGCCACACATCTATGATAGTGCTAGAAGGAAGCAAGAGGAATGTATCACACTGATGTTAAAATTGGACTATAAGGAAGAAATGTTACCATATCAGAAACCTTAAGAGACTAAAAGTATCTGAATTAACAGACATAGATGAACCAATCAGACCTCAGAGAAGCAGCTGTGCATCATAATGGAGGAAACACAGCACTGGCCAGAAGTAAAAGTAAATCAAGGCAAGCATGCTTTCAAAGGAATGACTAACTTCATAACAAAATGCAATTAATATGTGAGATAGAATAATTTGGGCAGTAACTGGTGATGTAGGCAACAGTGATTAGTAAGTGGAACACACCCATCTGGAAACAGACTCAAGGAAAATTATCCTGTCTAAAAATAAACATAAATCATGAAAGCAGATAGGGAGTTGTTTAGGAACACAAGGCGGGCAGTGTGAGTCAAGAGGGGATCCTCTTAACTCAATCGATTTATCAATATGATAGATATGTGTAAAAATAATGAAGATCATTATTTTATAAAATAAATACAGGCTAATAAAAACAATGATTATAAATCTCTATATACAATTCTCCTGTCAGTTCCTCTTTAGTTTATTTATTTGTGAATTTTTCTTTATATTTTTGAGACAGAATTTTATTATATAGCCAGACTACTATCAAATTCAATTCCTCCTCTCTTAGCTTCATGAAGGCTAGCAGTACAGATGTGAAATGTCATTACTGGCTTCCTTCCTTTGCAATCCTAGATGCCTTGTATCATTTCCACAAGGAGATTGCCAAGATAATTTTCTCATTAGAAGAGAAAAAAGTTAGCAGGAAGACAAAAGAACTAAGATTTTAAAAATACGACAAGGATAACAAAAACCAGAGACCTCAAACAAGACCAATTACAATTAATACTTTGCAAGTAATAATTTATTGACTAAAGGACCATGTGACTCACTGTGTCACACTATAGCTTTCACATTGAGCTCCTTTCTTCCTTTTTCCTTCCTATCTTCCTTCCTTTCTTCCTTCTTTCCTTCCTTCTCTCTCTCTCTCTCTCTCTCTCTCTCTCTCTCTCTCTCTCTCTCTTTTTAAATTTTACCTTGTTCTATCCTGGAGGGACAGGAGGTTGCAAGGGTAGAGGGTAAATAGGAAGTGGCAGAGAGATGAGTGGGATAAAGACACATGATGTGAAATTCACAAAGAATCAATAACAATTTAACATTGAAAAATGTTAAAAAAAAATAGAACAAAGAACAGACTTTATAAATAAATTTAAATACAATGATTTAGTACATCAGTTTTAATAAAGTTTTGACCAATTTCTAATGACAGTTTTCTATAATTTTCATGGTTACTAAAGCATTCACTGAGAGACTCTGTTACGGCATAACTGTTAAGGGTTTCATTGTTCAAGCTTGCAAGTATGACGTAAATGCCTGGTGAAATTACACTAGATATATGGATGTATTATTAGTTGAATTAGTCCACTATTAAGTATTAGAAAACAGCAAAGCAAATTGAGATAAGAGGATGTCTATCTATAGTAAGGATTCTTGGAATTGTACAAAGTCCTCCAGGGTTCCTACGAGTGTATCATAAATTAGAGTATGTGTTTTCAATGATATCTGGTTTCCATTGGAGATGGTTTTACAATAAATTATAAAGAATTACATTATTACCATCTAATGTCTCTTTATTGAAAGCATGTGGAAAGGTAAAAGTAACTTAAAATTCCTAAGATGGCAAATTATGGCACATAATCATTGAAAAGAAAATTCCTACATGAAATTAAACATGAAATAATGCTCTGCACCTCTGCGGTGCATTTGGCCATGACCACATTAATTTGTGAGGGTGACCACACTTCTGACCTCTTTTTAACTAAATTATCTCTTTAGTGACTAAATTTCCCTAAGCAGTCACATTGTATTGTACTGTGAGGTACTGTTGGTTAGGCTTCTAATATGTAAATCTGAGGGGAAGACAGTTTAACCCATAATAATGATGTAAAGAATTTATTGATGGTAAGTTCCTTCCTTATAATACTACTGAGATAAAAAAATGCAAAATACAACTATATATATTATTGTAAAGGGGAAAAGTTCAAGTCTTTAGTTACATATTGTCATAACAGTCATCTAGAGACAGACAGGAGTACAAAAAAATGTATTAACTGGATAAGTTGAAATCAAACTTCAATTTGGCAGTTTTCTTAATGTGGATACAAATAAACTTAAGATTATTGTATGTAACAATGAGACATCATTGTTAGCAGAAAGGGAACCTAGATTGGTAACAGTCTGGGCTATATTCTGTGAGTATGTAAGGTTAAAACAGTGTCATTCTAGAATCCAAGCAGATTTCTAACTTCCAGTCCTCTGACCTCAGCCTCCTTAGTATAGGTTGTAGATTTGCAGCATTGACTGTCAATGGCTTCACTTAAGGTTCATAAAGACTCCTTGAACACAGATAGCAGCAATTTGCTTTACTGTTAAAATATATTCAATTTATACTAAGAAGTAATACAAAGAACAATTTTCCATAGCTCATCTGATGAGATCTCCTCATATTGTCAAAATTATGTGGACCTAGAAATTCTACTCTTGGAATTAACAACCTATTTCTCCTTGAAAGTGATAACTCAATTATAGGGCTTTAGTGGTACATTGTTAGTTGGGCTTAAAAAATAAAGTGATCTAAAGTCCATTGTAGAGAGCCGCGAAGTGCCGCACCTTAAAGATGGCTATGGCTTCCGCCTTCCACCTTCCTGATGGTGAGAGCTCTCTGGCGTAAACATGTCCTTATTCAGTTAAGCCTGTTCAGCCTGTTTGCTTCTGCGTTAGAATAGCCTATCTGCAGGGTCCATGTGGCTCACTGGGATTGGTCAGCGTGAGGGGATTTAAGCCCGTTCGGGTGTTTCCCTAGGGCTAGAAGAAGATTGTTCAAGGATCCTGAATAAACTGCATGGAGAAGATCCTCCCAGAGTTTTTTCTTCCTTGCTGGTCGAGGCAGTCTCGACAACTGGTGGCCCGTACGGGGAACCTTCAGATCAGAACTTCTTGCAGTCAGGGCAGCACTGGTAAGTTCCCAAGGTAAGTTGGGGCCAAGTTAAGGACCAAGTTAAAGAGGCGATAAGGTCTCCGGTAAGGAGCAATAAAGTTCCATTTTCGGATAAGGCAGTTGACTGGTAAGTCCCAGGTAAGTTCAGACCAAGTTAAAGACCGTGGAAATAAGTGGCAATAAAGTCTCAGGTATTGAGCGAGAGGCTGTAATGAACCAAAAGTAAAATTTTTTAAAAGGGGATTTCTTAGTCTCATCCAATTTTTCTGGCTCTTCAAGAGCTACTTTTGTCAAAGGAACTTAAAATAAAGAAACGCACACTAGAAAGATTCCTGAGAGAGTGTGATGCCATTGCACCTTGGTTCGCAGTTTCGGGAGACCTCATGGTAGCCTGCTGGGACAAGTTAGGCAGGGATCTTGACTTTGCTTGGGAACAAGGGCCGCTAAAGTACGGAGGCCGACCTGTTTGGAAGTTAGTGCGTAGCTGTATTGAGGCCAGAGGTACTGTAAAGAGGCGATGGAAAAAGGGCAAGCTGGCTAGAAATGCTTCAAGAAGACAGATCAGAAGAGGTTAAGAGCACAGGAGAGTCAGGTAGGGACGAAACAGATTCTGAGGAAGAATTACAGGCCCTCATAGAAAAGGTTCAGAAACAGTCCCTTAAAGAATGCAGAGGGGAAGTGTAGCGAGATATTCACCTTGTCTGAACCTGTGGCTTAGGCCATGCCCATTGGGGCGGAGACAGGGCCGGATGGGAGCGGAGAGAAAAGGTTGGGAGAGGGTCGGGCCGCCCCTTTTGGGTGGTGGACGCTGGAAGGCTCAGGATCTGCTGGAACCCGCCGCGTGCATCTGCCTATGTTGTGAGTTATTTCTCCCTTAATAAACTTCTGTTCGGCCTAATTGTTTATTCTGATTCTTATTAAATCACAATAGGGAAGGAAAGGAGAAATGGCGATGTAAGGAAGAGGAGGACCCTCCTGGGACAATGTCATCAGCAACTCCTCCTTATCAGAGTGAGGAAGGATGGGGCCGAGGTACAGGGCATTCCTTTTGCCTTGATGTCTGAAGAGCTGTACAAAATGACTTAAGTTTGGCCTATCCAGCTTTCTAGGACTCCCAAGGCAATAGATATGTTGAGCCTTTAGACTTTAAGGTCATCAAGGCTTTGACTGAGTCTGTGAGAACATATGGAATTTCAGCTTCTTTTAGTGTAGCTCAAGTTGAAGCCCTAAATAGACATTGCATGCCTCCTTGTGATTTGAGTGGGCTGGCTCCAGCATGCATAAGCTGCGCACAATATCTGGATTGGAAAGCTTTTTTAATTGAGTATGCCAATGAGTAGGCTGCAGCTAATCTGACATCCAGAAACACAGCATGGGACAGGGACATGTTGCTTGGACAGGGGCACTTTGCCAATCAACAGACAGAATACCCAACACAAGTTTTTGAATAAGTAAATCGGATTTCCATAAAAGTCATTACCCAATAAGGGAGAGGTGAGTGGCAACCTTGGGTTTCCATAAAAGCATGGAAGTCATTACCCAATAAGGGAGAGGTGAGTGGGAACCTCACTAAGATACTGCAAAGCCCCATGGAACCATTTTCAGATTTTGTGGCCCATTTGGTAGAGGCTGCAGGGAGAGATTTTGGCATTACAGCAGCCATAGTTGCAGCTATCTCTTTTGCAGTTGTGGGTTCAGTCACAGCTGCCATGGCTATGGGCACATCAGTGCAGATAGCCTCTAGGCTAGGTGAGTTGTCCAGGAGTGTGGCTGCTGCCTTGGATGCTCAATCCACAATTGGTGCTCAACTAAAAGGAGGTTTAATGCTTGTAAACCAAAGAATTAATCTGGTGCAGGAGCAAATAGATACCTTGTGGCAGCTGGCCCAATTGGCATATGAAATGAAGTATCCAGGTTTGTGTGTTACCAGAATTCAGTATGAGAACTTTACACATGCAGCTAATTTGTCATGACAATTGTCTAGCCATCTTTAGGAAATTAGTCTGCTGACTTTGATGACTTAATGGTACAGCTATGAGTGGCCATTGTCACTGTGAATTTGCCACGTGTAGATGCGGGACTGGCTGCCAGGTTGTCATCATGGTTCGCTGTCACCATGGATCATCTGAAACAGTGGGCAGGAATGGGAGCCATGGCTGTCCTCTTGTTGCTTATCTCCTTTGTGGGCCTGTGGTGCCTTTGCAAGATGAGGTTTGCTCAGAGGTGGCATGCAACTATGGGTGTTCAGGCATTTACAGCCATTGAGGCAGGGCAGTCCCTTAGTGTTTAGCGTTTAGTTGTGGTTGTTTGCTTCTGTTTCCAACAGGTACTAGATGAGGGCTCCATGATGGTGGATAAGTTGTTGTAAAACATATACTGAGTCCCAATCTAGTCTTGAAGGTCTTTTTGTGTCAAAGGTACAAACTCCAGATTAGAGGAATTCCCTACAAGTGTAGTTTTTCCTAATAGAATAGAGTAAGAATTATGTTCTATTCTATTAGGAAAAACTATAGGTTTCAGAGAGGGTTTCACTGTACCTAGAGGACTGTACAATTGGATTCTTGTTTTTATATAGTTTAAAATATTTGGAACAGAAGACATGTAACCTAGAATGTCTGCTTTGGAGAGAAAATTATGCAGAAATTTGAATTGTGGTCATCACTATTTATGTGATAGAGATAACATAAGAAAAAAAATGCCTAACTTCATTGTGGATATCTCATTATATTAAAATTCAGCTATCAAAGTTTCATCATTTGAAAAACTTGCAATTACAATTTCCAATTTCATGTCATTAATTCCATGAACAGTGCTGGGTACCTAGCACAACCACCTGGATCTAGATTGTTTGCCTCACCACAGTGATGTTCTTTTCCTCTGGAAGCAACTTTGTTGCTCTTCTACAAATTCAAATAGTAAAAGGAAATAAATTGCAGGTGTCTTAAAGTTCTTACTTGTGAAGTTGCGTAGAGCTTAAAATGCCCTTATTAGAACAGAGTTCATGTAAAAAGGAGAATATTGTGTTGGGTGTTTCTTTGAATTTAAACACAAAAATTCGGTACGTGTCAGTGGTAAAGAGAATCATCCAAGAGCATGGAGGCACACAGCCTTGTAATCTCTTCCCTAGGGAGGAAGAGGAAGGGGATTAGAAGCCTCTGCTCCACGTCTAGTGTAAGTTCAATTTGAGCTCAGAGACCTTGTTTCAAAGACAATAAAAAACAAAATAAAAAATGCAATTCTAGTTTCTTAATTTGGAATTGGCGAAAGTTGCTATAAACAGAAAATGTCCAAATTAAATGAATACTTGTTCAAATAATTGGTGCTTACATATAGTGGAGGAGAGCTAATTTGAATATTGAAGGAATTCTATGTTTCCAACATTTGAAGCAGAATTCATCCTTATGTGTCTAGGCAAATTTTCACAATAAACATGCAATACAGGCCTTCCCAAAGCATCTTTTATAGATGAGAAAACAAAACAAAACCAAAACCAGACTTTAAAATACCAAGTGGTTTGTCTGGGTTATGAGAGTCCGTTTTTAAAGTAGCATTAAATAACAAGAATTCTGAGGAAAGTGCAAGAGGGAAAGCATTGTGTTTCTACTACCCAATTAAGAATTTTTCAATGCAGGTTTTAATGATGAAGCAAAGCTGTAATATTCTTGATCTGAATTTAAGAACTGGATATTATCACTGGTAACTCTATGGTCTGGTTATGATAAATAGACTTTAAAGCAATGTGTATTTGTTATTAACAGGGAAGCAACACTAATTTTAGGATTTTTAAATATAATTCTTCTAATAGAACTATTTGCTATTCATTCCAATATTAATAAATAGTAAAAATAGAAATCTATTACCAGGAGTTCACCAGATATCTACAGTGTTCAGGTAAGTAAATTTATTGAATTCAAAGAGCTTCAATTCTCTCAAATTAAATTAAAAGATTTTTTCCAGTATTAGAGAGCTTTATAAACTCACCAGTACTTACATAAAGTTAAAATTCAAGAAAACAGCTTGTTTTTTTTTATATCTGGTAGCCAATCCATCAGTTTTGTTGAACTTTATAGATTCTCAAAAGCTTATTGCACATATGATGATCTGTGAACTAGTTTTAGTCTTTTCAAGCCACAACTCTCATGAAACTTAGAGATGAAGAACGATAAATAGGTACAGCATCCTCTATAAAACACAGTAAGTTCAAATGACAGGGCAACTTGGTGAAGAAGTTTCTCTATTATTGAACGGAGGTTGGAAACTTTCAATCCCTATAGTACAGCCTTTGCGCGTGCAAACACACACACTCACACACACACACACACACACACACACACACACACAATGACTTTATACACTAGTAGGAAACCATTTTCAGTATTTTTACTCAGTTCATAGAACTTGATTAATAATTTGTGTAAGTGGTGGTTGGAGAGAAGGTTCACAGTATGAGAGCACATACTGATCTGATAGATGACACAAGTTCTTTTCCCAGTATGCATATCAGGTGACTCACAAACAATTCTATCTCTAGATCTTTGGAACAGGAAGCCCCCATTGTCATCTGTACTCATAGATTCCTAACACATACTCACAATACACACAATTAAAATCACTAAATATTTTTAAAGATGAGTTCTTGGAAAGTGAAGTAAGAACAGAGGCTGCCATTCAGAGACAATAACTTTGAACTGCACAGCCCAAGATGGAAAAAGCTTTAGAAGACTTCATCCCCTGCTGTCCACCAACAGTTGTCTATAGTGCATAAATGTTAAGAAGCCAAATGCCAAGGTTGGAGTGATGGCTCAACATTTATCCTTGTAGAGTGATGGGAGATGTTATTCTGTATATATGTTTCTCATACTGGTTAATAAAGCACTGTGGCCAATAGAAAACTAGATAGGCGGGGCTAGGAGACTAGGAGGAGGAAAGAGGAAGTAGAAGGAGAAGATGTAGACCAGGGAGGAAGGAAAACGCTAGCTGCTGCTCCCCATAAGATGAGCCACATGGAAATACTTAGATAAGTAGAAATGGGTTAATAATTAAGACAGAGCTAGCCCATAAACAATACTGGTAACTGGCCAACAGGATTGTATCAAATACAGAGTCTCAGAGTGTTATTTGGGGCTGCTGCGGCTGTGGGCCCAGACTGGCGGCAGGCGGGATGGTGCTGGCGGGAAAAGCCTGCTGTAACAGGCCAGGGTTCAGTGGACAGCAATGATATGATGACATACAACCATTTCTAACTCCATTTCTTTGAAATCTGAACCCTCTTATAGGCCCTGAGAGCAGTAGCCTTGAGTGTAGTATATAAACACACATACAGAGAATATACAAAGAAAAAAATCTAAAACTATAAAAGTTTTAAAAGAGTCCCAATGTTTAAACAATTTAAATGTGAGAGGATAGAACCTCATAGCCAAAGATACAAGCACATGGCCAAGGTCAAGCACAAACATTTATGTATTTTTGTTTTTTATACCTGGATCACATTTCATATTCCCTCCTCTCCACCCAGTCTCTTTTTCTACCACCTCTATGCCTCTCTAACCCCATCACTTATCCTCCATTTTTATCCAGGAATTGTCCCCATGGATGCAGATATAACATGGAATATCAATTTGTAGTAAGACTAAGCACTTCACCAGAAGGCTGGGCAAGACAACCCAGTATGAGGAATAGGGTCCCAAAAGCAAGAGACAGTCCCTCTTCCACTGTTAGGAGGACTCCCACAACAAGACCGAGACACACAACTGTCACATATATGCAGAGAATCCCAGACACAGAAAGACAAACATGGTATGTACTCACATATAAATGGATATTAGCTTTTATGTAAAGAATAATCAATAATTCACAGGCACAGAGAAGCTAGGTAACAAGCAATGTTCAAGGAAGACACTTGGATCTCCCTGGGAAGAGGAATAGAGGAAATTTTAGGGTAGAATGGGAACAAGAGGGGATAGGATGCACAAACACTTCTAAACAGCTGCAACACACAGTAGAGAAGAAATAGCCATCCAGCGGTTTGGAAGAGAGAAATTTTATGTTCTTAAATATTCAATGCTTCTCAGCATTAAGTGAATATTGTCCATTTTAAAGCCAGGGGTTTCTAAGTATTTACAGGAACATAGTAGATGAAAAATAAAAGAAAACAAGCCATTTTCTATACATTATACTGGGATTAATCTAGGTTTGTTATGATTTGTGCTTGGGCCTGTGCCATTTTTTGATTTTTAACAGATATCTATAGTGTCTAGCCAATTGAAAAATAAGGGTATCCATCTAATTAAAATAACATTTGAAATCATCCTTCTAATAGAATAGGTATTTACACAATAGTCAATTTGAGGAAATACGTGCTAACCTTTAAATTTATTGTGACAAACTATTCATTATGTAAACATGTGAGAGATGAATGCCTTTCTTGAAATTACTTCATAAGTACACATAGGTTTCAAAAAGACCTAAAATGTACAAGAGACAAAATTTTAGGGGAGTGAATAAAATCAGTACAATTGTGGGAAAGCCTATTTTAGATATTTTTATACTGAAAAAGGGTCACATGATCAGAAATTTAATTGAATGTAATTTCTAGTGAAATTTGAATTTCTGCACGATGGGAAGTTTTACAGAAGCTTTCATCATTTACTGAATGTCACTGTGTCTGTTTTACACAAGGAAGGACAGGACAATTTATTGATTAAAAGCCAGCCCAAATTTAGGCTTCTTGGCCTTATATCTCCTATTAACATGGCGATTATTCAATACTTAAAATACATTTTATCACCTGTAGCCAGTTTATAACAATGTATTTATGTATTTATAAATGTTTAGTGATAGTTTATTAAGAGTAAATACAGAGTACATTTATGTAACATAGAGATATGATCCATAAAACTGTTCAGCATTTTATGGAACATACAAAACTAAAGGCTTTGCAGAATAGAAAATTTAAAGTGAAGCTGTCACATGTCTGGATTATAAGAAGAGTAAATTAATTTGTTAATTAAAAATCACTTATATAGGCCTTCCCTTCATTCTTGACCCTGCTGGGTCCACTGCTAGGACTAAGCCAGAGCACAGGTTCAACATCCCCTCCATCTCCTTGGAACATCCTCGTTCTGCTTTGCACATACTGGACCACCCGTCCATGCAGAACCATCTTGAGTCTACCCTCACCAGATCTTATGGCCCCTTTGCCTACCCTCTGCCTGAGGTGAGTCTGAGACCAGCCCAGGCCGCCCCCCCATCCTTTCCTGGAAACTCCATAGGTTAGCTCCAAATCTTGCTCCCCCCTTTAACATTGGCCTGAGTGGTCCAGTCCTGGTATTCTGGACCATCCACCACATAGGGCCTGCCTTCCCCTCATCCTTGGCCCTGATGGGCCCACTGTTCAGGTTGAGCATTTCACCAGAGCATGGGTCCAAAACACCCTCCATCTCCTTGGAGCATCCTGGGTCAGCTATGCACATACTGGACCCACCTACCCACAAAGGAATATCTTGAGCCTGCTCTCATATAATCTTTGAGCCTCTGCACCTGCCTTCTGCCTGAGGGCTTGAGACCATCCTGAGCCTGCCTTCCCTACTTAATTGGCCCTGCTGTGGCCTCTGCTTAAGAGACATGTAAGAGAGCTCTGGTCATCCACAGTTATTGACATTGAACTCCTGACACAAGGAGAGCAGAGTAGAGAGAGAGAAACTTCACCTGCACCCACTGGAAGAAGCAATGGGAAGATGGCAATACAAGGAAACACCAAACAATAGAAACACCAGTATGACACCACCAGAATCTAGGGATTTTACTCCTACTAGACCTGAACACACAAAAACAGATGAAGCAGAAGAGAACAACTTAAAATAAACTTCATAAAAAATGATAAGGCCCTCAAAGATGATATGAGAAAATCCCTTAAAGAAATATAAAAATACAAAAAATTGGAAGAAATAGATGAAAAAAACTGAGCAAAAAATGCAAGAAATGAACAATTGTCTTAAAAAAAAAAGCAAGGAAAGACAAGAAAATACAATTAAGAGATGAAGGAAACAATTCAAACAGTTCAAGACCTGAAAACTGAAGTAGGGACAATAAACAAAATACAAACTGAGGGAATGCTGGAGATAGATAAACTGGAAAAATGAACTGGAACTACAGATGCAAGCATAACCAACAGAATACAAGATATCAAACAGAGAATCTCTGGGACTAAAGGTAAACTAGAGGAAATGGATCCATTGACCAAAGAAAATATTAAATTCAACAAATTCTTAACACAAAACATCCAAGAAATATAAGACACCATGAAATGGCCAAACCTAAGAATAATAGGCATAGAAGAAGGCAAAGAAGCCAAGCTCAAAGGTGCAGAAAACATATTCAACAAAATCATTGAAAAGGACTTTCCCAATCTGAAATAGGGCATGCCTTTACATACCAAACACCAAATAGACTGAACAACAACAAAACAGTTTCCTTGTCACATAATAATTAAATCACCTAACACACAGAATGAAGAAAGAATATTAAGAGCAGTGTAGGAAAAAGGCCAGGTAACATATAAAAGAAGACCTATCAAAATTACACCTGACTTCTCCAAGGAAATGCTGAAGGTCAGAATGTACTGGATAGATGTTTTACAAATACTAAGAGACCACGGATGCTAGCCCAGGCTACTATACCCAGCAAAACTCTCAATCATTATAGACAGAGAAAACAAGATATTCAATGACAAAGCCTGATTTTCACAATATATATCCACAAACCCAGCTCTACAGAAAGTTCTGGAAGAAAAACTCCAACCCAAAGACACTCACAAAAACACAGACAAGAGATAATCAGACTTTACCAGAACCTAAAAGAAAAAACAGGGAAAATACACTCACAATACCACTGCCAACAGCAAATCTAAAACAAACAAGAATTAAAATCAATCATCCTTACTATACCTCAATATTAATGGTCTGAACTCACATAAAAAAATACAGAGGTTAAAACAATAGATACAAAGAGAGAATCCCTCTTTCTGCTGTATACAAGAAACACATCTAAGCTTCAAAGACAGACACTACCTGAGACTAAAGTGTTAGGAAAAGTTCTTCCAATAAAATGGACCCAAGAAGCAAGCAGGTTTGGCAATCCCAATATCTAACAGTTAGACTTCAAACTAAAATCAATCAAAAGAGATGAAGATGGACATTTTGTATTCATCACACGAAAAATCCATTAGCACAAAGTGTCAATTCTGGACATCTATGCCCAAATACGAAGGCACCCACATTTGTAAAAGAAATGCTACTAAAACTCAAAGCTCACATAAATCCTCACACACTTATGGTGGGAGACTTCAACGCGCCACTCTCACCACTAGACAGGACCACCAGTCAGAAACTTAACAAAGAAACAAAAGAACTAACAGAAGTTATGTCCCAATTCAGTTTAACAGACATCTATGGAACATTTCATCCAAACACAAAAGAATATACCTTCTTCTCAGCTCCACATGCAATGTTCTCTAAAATTGACGCATACTCTGAAACACAACAAACCTCAACAGAAACAAAAAAAAAATATTAGTATAGCCCCCTGTATCATATCAAACCACCAATCTTTAAATTAGAATTCAACAACAACACAGATTGCAAAAACATAAAATCTCAAGGAAAGTGTAGAATGCACAACTGCACCAATCCTGGGTCAAGGCAAAAATAAAGAGAGAAATTAAAAACTTCCTAGAATGCGGTAAGAATGAAGACCCAAATTTATAAGACACTTTGAAAGCATTGCTATGAGGAAATTCTTTGCACTAAGTACCCATATGAAGAAAATGGAGGCTATTTTCACATAAAAGGATTAACAGCACAACTGAAAGCCCTAGAACAAAAATGAGAAAAATTAACCTGGATGAGTAGATGCCAGGAAATAATCAATTTGAATGGTTGAAGTCAATAAGGTAGAAACTAGGAAAACAATACAAAAAGTCAAAGTAACAAAGAGTTGATTTTTTGAAAAAAATCAACAAGGTAAACAAAACCTTTTCAAAACTAACCAAAAAAAAAAAAAAAGGAAAAAAAGAAAAGAAAAAGGAAAAAAGAAAACATGCAAATCTGCAAAAATCAGAAATGAAAAATGGGACATAACAATGGACACTGAAGAAATCCAGAGACTCTTCAGGTCATACTTTGAAAACCTGTACTCCACAAAATTTGAAAGTTTAACAGAAATGGACAAATTTCCTGTCAGAATGGCTAAAATCAGAAACACCAATGATAGCTTATGATGGAGAAGATGTGGAGAAAGCAGAACATTCCTGCACTGTTGGTGGGAGTGCAAACTTGTGCAGCCATTTTGGGAATCAATCTACCAGAGCCCTTGTCAATTCAACTTGTAGGCATATACACAAATGATCCACATATATGCAATAAAATCATTTGTTTAACTATGTTCATAGCAGCATTATTTGTAATAGCAAGAACCTAGAAGAAACCTAGATGCCCCTAAACTGAAGAATGGATAAAGAAGATGTGGTACATTTACACATTGGAATACTTCTCAGCAGAAAACAAACAATGGAATCTTGAAATTCATAAACAAATGAATGCAACTTGATGAAACCATCCTGCGTGAGGTAACCCAGTCAGAAAAAGAGGAACAGGGTATGGACTCACTCATATTGGATTTTAGATAAGAGGAAATGATTGTCAGCCTATTATTCACACCAACAGAGAAGCTGCTATATAAGGAGGACCCTAAGAGAGTCATACAAGGCCCCCCTACATAAGGGGAAAGGGACAAGATCTCCTAAGCATTTTGGGAGTAGGTGACAGTAAGTATAGAGTGAGTTAGGAGAGTAGAGCATGTTTGACAAGAAGATTGATCAGGGGACAAATAGACAAGAGCAAGAAAACCGATAACATAATTGATGGAGACATTATAGGTTTGAAGAGAAAACTGACTCTAGAAAAATGTCCAGAGACCCACAAGGATGAATGACCCCAACTAACAATCTGAGCAACAGTGGAGAGGCTACCTAATATGCCCTTCCCTGATAATGATAATGATAACTAATTTATATGCCATCCTGGAATTTTCACGTAATAGTTATTGGAAACAGAATCAGACACCCACAGCTAAACACTGAGCTGAACTCCTAAAATCCAGTTGCAGAGAGGGAGGAGTGATAAGCAATGGATTCAAGACTAGGCAACAGAAACCCACAGAGACAGCTGACCTGGACAAGGGGGAGCTCATGGACCTCCAGACTGATAGCTGGGACACCAGCATTGGACCGAATCAGACCTCCTGAACATGGGTCTCATTTAGAGGGCCTGGCCAGTCTATGGGACCTCTGACAATGGATCCAGGATTTATTCCTGGTGCACATCAGGACTTTGGGAGCACATTCCTCATGGAGGGATACACCCTTATCCAAGAGATATGAGGGAGGACCTAGGCCCTACTCTAAATGACTTGACAGAGTTTCATGATCCCTCCTGGAAGGCATCACCTTCCCTGTGGAGTGGGTGGGGAATGCATGGTAGGAAGGTTGTGGGCATTGGAGGATAAAGAGGGAGAGGAAACTGGGATCGATATGTAAAATTAGAAATAATAATAATAGTAATAATAATTTGAAATGCACTTATATATGATAATATAAATATTGATGGAAAAATATGACACAAAAGATAGCATGTGCATGCTCAAATTTTTGATATAATAAGACATAAGTTAAAAGAAAGGATAGGTTTAAGCAAGAGTAATTGCTAGTTTTAATTGTCTACTTGACATAATGTCTAGGAAGGAAATTAAGATAGCTGGGAAATAATGCTTTCCCCTAAGCCTACAAACCCAACTCAATCTGCAGACCCCATTATAAAAGGGAGAAAATCAATTTTGAAACTAGTCTCTCTCTCTCTCTCTCTCTCTCTCTCTCTCTCTCTCTCACACACACACACACACACACACACACACACACACACACACACACACACTCACTGTGCCCATATAATAATAAATAAAATTAAAAATATGATGAAATATAGACCAAATAATAGCAACTTAAAGTTATGAGGGGGTTGAAAGTTGTGAGATGGAGATAGCTTAGTGGTTATGATCACTAGCTGCTCTTCTAGAGGACCCAGGTTCTGTTTGCAGCATCCACATGGTAGCTTATAACCTTCGGTAGGTCCAGTTCCAGTGGATCCATCAGATGCCTGCTCTGGCCTCTGTGGACACACACACACACATTCATGCACAAACACATACACATAAAAGTAAACTAATTAATAAATACATAAAAATATGAACATTATAAAACTCTTGACCTTTTATCTGAAAACTGACAATCCTGGATTGGGGTTTGAGTCCCTGTCAACCACCCACTCTTCTATCTATTCATATTTCATCCCCATATTCTGTAACTTTTAGTATTCAGCTTTTCATTATCTCATTATGCCAGAGGTTATGTAAAAGAAGAATTTGTTTTCAGTTGAGAATATGAAAGTCTTGATAACTTTCATCATTTATAGGTGTTTAGTCATGACTTAACAGGCAAGTTGTAATATCTAAGACAAAAAATCTTTGGTCAAACTTAGTATTATCTGTTACTGGATTATTCCCTTGTCTGTCCAGGTCCCACCACCGTTTGAGCCCCAAATAAACACACAAGGCACTATATTAATTATGAAACTGTTTGTTGATGGTTAGGGCTTCCTGATGGCTAGCTCTGTCATAATTACTAGCCTATTTCTATTAACCAATTTATTTCCATGTGGTCTTGGCTTACCAGAGAATGTGTGGACCTGTTTCATTTTTGGCGGCTACATGTTCTCTCCTCTCTCTCTCTCTCTCTCTCTCTCTCTCTCTCTCTCTCTTCTCGCTCTCTTTCTCTCTCTCTCTTTCTCTCTCTTTCTCTCTTTCTCTCTCTCTCAGAATTCTCCTCATCTCCTAATCCTGCTATCTTCTTGCCTCTGCTGCCCAAACTGTTTTTATACATCGATCAATAAGAGAAACCTATATACAGAAGGACATCCCCTATTCAATATCTCTTGTATGAATTTGTGGGAGAAGTATTTTACCATGCTGTGTAACCACCTTTTGACTGTTAATTAACTTTTATTTTGTTTTCATATATTTTAGTTGTATTTACTCTTGTGACTATATTTTCATGCTTTTTCCTGTTTATAGGTTTGTCTTATATCAATTTCTAACATAATTTAACTTTTAAAAATATTATCTTTTCTGCGTCCAATTTTTTAATTATGTTTTAAAATTTTAGAGTTGAGAGTTTGTAATGATTTTCCACTAAAACAACTAACATTTAAATTTATTTTCTGTGTGTGTGACTGTTTCCCTGCTTACATGTCTGCATTACTTGCTTATAGTGCCTGAAGAATCCAAAAGAGGTGAATGGATTTTCCTGAAAATAGAGTTAGAGATGTTTCAAAGCTGTCTTGTGGATACTGAGAATTGAACTCTAATGTCAGGAATAGCAGCCCTTATTCTTAAACACTGAGCCTTTTCTCCAGCCCAATTACCTATTTTAAGAGTTTGACTTATGGAACTACCATGCAGTTCCCAAGAAGAATTCCCTTGTTTCATGGTTTTATTTATTGACCTTTGCTTTGCTGAGTAGAATTATTAGCCCATGTATGATTTGTATGAGCAAAAACCTATAAAGCAAGAAAAATAGAAGAGGTAGAGAAAAATGCCATTCCAGATGGCCATGTTCCTCAGGAGGACAGGTAGTAGTCCTGGAGAAACTGTCCCTTTGAGTACTGACAACCTCCTTATTGTAGTCACCTGGCTTCTCTACTAGTGGTCCACATGATTTTGCTGTTGTATAGTGTAATATGGAAAGTAGCTAGGATTCATCTATATTGGAAGTTCTGAACAGGATAACTGATCAGGTTGAGAAGATGATAAGTGGTGAACCATATGCCTAATGTGGACAACTGTGATTTCAATTCACAGCAATAAATAAACTCATTTTAAACATCAAAAAAATAAGGAAATAAAAATGGAAAATGAGAAAGTTATTTGTCAGTGACTATTTTATAATAAGCCTAAGTATTGATGTTTTGATGGTTTCTGGTACTGAGGTTATATATGCCCCCACCCATGTGTGAATGAAAGGCGATATTTACACCTCTGAATAAAGTTATGTAGTACTCACAGAAGAACACAAATAATTAGACTGACATAACTTGTCAGTCTAAAAGAATTTCTAGGGTAAAATTTTCTTTTGAGTTTTGAGATAATAAAATGTTTCCTCTTAATGTAGAATAATGCTGTTTATTTCTTATAGTTGAGTTCCACATCAAAAGTTTCCCTTTCCATAGCATCTTTTAGTTCAGCATGATTGGATGCAATTGCCTTTCATTCTTTAGTGTATGGAGTAGTCAATCAGGCATCTGTGGAAAGTGATAAAATGAAGCCCTTGAAGTTGAATTTGTAGCTTTGAGAGATGGAATACTTTTCATCTGCATTCATACTTTCTGACTTTGTGCTACAGCATCTAACATAGAAAAGAACAGTATTAAGACACTTGGAATATAAAATGCTTTCAGGTAAGATGGTAAATTCCATTGAAAAAGAGAGCTGAAATCCACATATTTATGACAGTATGAGTGCCTGCTACTTATGCCAACATGCCAATGCCTGGCAAGGAAAGAATATACTGAGCAAAGCCTGTTAACCATTTGTCTAAAACACATTGGATCTGGAAAATGTTTCAGTGGGGAAAGGGACTTGTAATCAAACCTAACCACTTAAATTCAACACCCAGGCCCAGATGTAGACAAAGTAGGTTCCCATATTAAAAACAATAAATTTACTAGGACTACTGTGAAATATCAAAACAAAAGCAAAAACAAAAAACAAAACAAACAAAAAAAACTACTGTTTTGTAAGAATAGCACCAGATTACCTTTGTTTTAAAATCATGCACCAAATAATGAGGGAGACAAAGCATAAACTATACATCTCTCTCCACCAAGTAACACCCCCAGTGCCAGGAATAGGTAACATCTAATTGAGTTCTTAGCCAAAGGAGTTTCATGGAAAGACCCAAATAACTCAGTCTACTGGCAAAGTTATTTCTTCTCCATGAACTGTTGGTAAGGCCCTATTGCTTAAGACAACACCTACATATCTCACTGAACACGGGCCAGTCCAGCTGGTGCCTAATTAAGTCTTTACACCCTACTATTTAGTGTTCTTGGTACTGGCAGGTACTTTACTAGGGGAAAGAGTAATAGCAACCCAGTGACAAAACTTTCAATGGACAATGGTGACCTGCCTACATGATACTCTGGTGCAATAGTGGCACAGATGTTTTAGGAGTCACTAACAACAATCTGATTGAATTGAAAGCCTACTCCATGAGATGAAATCTATGTCAGATGCTGCTGAGGTCACAAGGTACCTGAGATGAAATAGGTCATGGACGTAGGAGAAAATCAAATGTCATTGTCAACTAAAGAAAAATGGCAATGACTCCCAATGATGTTCTTCGTACCCATACATTAGTGTCTTGCTTGAACATCATCAAGAAGAAATTCTACTGCAGCAGATGAGAACTAATACAGAGCTTCACAAGTGAAGCAATGTGCAGAAAGAGACAATTTCGAACACTGATACCTAAATGAGATGTTTCTATCAAACCACTCACCTCAGGGCTCCAGGAACTCTGATGAAGAGGAAACAGAGAGGTGTAGGAACCTGAAGAGATGATGACACCAATGTAACAGTGTCTTCCAGATGCAACAGGACTGATGCACATATGAACTCACAGAAACTGTGGTAGCATACACAGACTAGGCCTAGTTACAAGTCAGATGGAATCCCAGTACTGACAGGGGAATGTGGATACAAGCTCCCACGCCTAATCAGAAAGCTAATTCTAATTAATGACTACTTGTAACGGCAAATTTAGATTTCACTAGTAGAGTCTCACTGGGTATTAAGACCATACAGAAGGGCAAGTCCCACACCCAGCAATAGAAGGCCAACACAAAATGAACTCAATGATATTTAAAGATAGATTTTAGTCTTATATTGCTTTGTTTGTACATTGTATTTAACCATACTGTTTCACTGCTTGTATATTATGGATTAAAATTTTGTGTTTTTTTGTGTGCTTGTGTTTCTTATGTATTCTCTTTTCTTTCTTTTTATTTTGCCTGTTTTTTGTTTTTTGTTTTTTCCCTAAAGGGAGTGAAATAATGTGTGAGGTTGGACAATAAAGGAGGTGGGGAGGATCTGGGAGAAGCAATGACAAAATGGGATCAGAACATAGTGTTGAAAACAAAAATTGTAAGGTAAGTCCTGGTTCTGCTTAGGTCCTTATAGATGACTCTTGAGGATACTGTACTAAAAGAAATAAAAGCAGACACAGACACAGACATGAAAATATTCTCATATGTAGATGTGTCTGTGAGTGTGTAATGAAGAATTTAAGTACTAGTACATAATATGAGAGATATAATTAAAGATAACACATTGCTTCTCATATCTTTCACAAATTAGAAGACTATTGCTATAGTTTTAATCAAGAGATAGCATTAAGACACTTACTTTTGGGGAATAAGATTCCCCTTATATGTTACCACCATAAAAAGTGGAATTGTTTTTCAGTTTATTGGCAGAAATGTTATCATTATGTAATTTTTCTCTTCTCTTCTATAGAAAATCCATAATAATAATTATTAAAACTATTAAAGCAGTGGGTGTATAAGAAGAGAGATAGTCAAAGCTGTAAAATCTATTGTGTTCATCACATTTCCTTAATATGTGATGGTTATTTTTATCTGTAACATGACAGAATCAAAATAATGTAGGAGAAAAGTCTTCAGGGATTAGAAAGATGAGGTTAACTAAAGACTCCACATCTAATTACAAGATGGGACTGGTTCTGACTGGCTGATATATAACTAGTCTCCTCACACTCACTGTCATCACTTCTCTCCATTACTGTGTCTCCACTAAATCCTTCTCTTTTTAAATTGTGCATTGGTCATACTATTTTATTACAGTGACAAGACAAGAAAGTAATAGGATTTAGCAAGTTCAAATATGTATTTGTGGAATAAGTAGCGTAGCTTGGAATAGTGGTAAAATTTATTCCTCTGGTTTTTATCATTACAAAATTCTTAAATACATCCTCATGCAGACAGGTGTTGGTGGCACCTTGAATCCCAGCAGTCAGGAGGCAGAGGCAGGAGGATATCTATGAGTTCGAGGCTAGTCTGGTCTACAGAGCAAATCCCAGGACAGACTCCAAAACCACACAGAGAAATCCTGTCTAAGACAAACAAATAAACAAACAACAAAAAATCCTCGTGCTAAAAGTATTATGTACTTCTAAGAGGTAAGTTTATAAATAAAGAGGAAAGCGTAGAAATATGAATTATTACTTAGGATACATTTGCTCTTTAAGAATGATTATATGTAATTATATTTGTAAATATTTAAATTTTATAAAACTTTTAAAGCTAAAAAGTAATCTATTTTGTAAGATAACATTATATAAACACAGAAAGATATGAATAAAAGATGAAGAAGCATGGATATATTAATAAGTAATCCACAAGCTCATATACCAAGATTTTAACAGCAGGTTAAGTTCTTATTTATTCATTTCCTATTGCATATTCAAAGCATGTGATTTTCAGAGCCAGCAAGATGATTCAGCATCGTGGGCTGAATACTGGTGTTAAGTCCTCAGGTCCCATATGATACAAGGAAAATACCAACACTATACACACATGCACACAAACATATATAACAACAACAATAAAAAACTATGTAGTTCTTGTATAACATAAATAACTAACAAAATACTACTTCTTAAGTAGTACATGGTAACACTTTATCATATTTCTTTTTGTTTTCTTTTAATCAAATGACAAAGATTCAATATAACATTTTTTTTAAACCTAAACTGAACATTGCACATTTAAACAATTGCCAGAACTGATGAAGTTGCCAGCACCCAGTCACTACTAGAAGACACCCTTAATTTGTGTTAAACCAGAAATGAATTACTATCAATGCCATCCTAGCTCTCATCACTCAATACTGAAAACTATTTCTGTAGACAATTCATTTGGTAATGTTGACTTCACAGCAGACTGGTACTCTCAACCACATTGTGACAGGATGGAAGCAGGATGTTTGTGTCTGAAAACTCACTTACTCTGACACTATTTAGGAGTCAGTCACAAGGCTCACCTTTAACTATGTATTTTCCCATGGAAAGCAAAGCACAAAAGAAATTGAAAACAAGCACCATTTGATAACCAACAGGAATATATTTTTGAAAATTTCAGTATAACTCTACCTAGAGAAAGTATTTATAAATAGCTAATTGGAAACCTGTTTGTCACATTTGAAATTGTTCTTGGGCCCCAACATAATGACCACTTTAAGTAGTGTTTTCATAGTCTCTTGGAGATGACACATACATTTGTTAATTGTATGAGAATCTGTGGCTTGTGCATGATGAAAAGAATCATATTTTAAAATAAAACAAAACATAGCAGACTTTATTACTAGTACCAGTTGTCAACCACAATTTTCCCTGGGACATTATCATATAGAAAAGACGTTTCCTGAATCCAACAATGTCACACTCACAGTTGAAATTCATAATGACACAATTCTATATTTTTGAGCATGTATCACAAATGAGGTATTGTGTTTAGTCTTATGGAATGAACGAGGAAAAGCCCCATTTTCCTTAGCCTTGAGACACTTTTTGATTGTCACATGAAATGTTCTGTGTGCCAAGAAGCAGATTGGGATAGAGACTTTGTAGGAATATCGAAAAAAATGAGCTTAGAAAATAGAGTGATGATTTTCTGAAGTGATCTACAATAACCATAAAGTTAAATTATTTTCAGTACATTATACTTATAAGGCAAGATTTAATACTTAATCATCTTAGAACTGTTGCCACAAATGGGTATATATTAAACAGTCTTATGTTTACCTTATACTATTATGAAAATTAAATTACCACAGCTCCTCATTCCCCCAAATTTTAGCTAATTATATCTTCACTTTTAAGGATATAGGAAAACATTTTCTCCATCATTGGGCTTGGTTTTATTGTCTCATTTTTCCTCATTTCCAGGAGTAATATAAGCTAATGATGTCCATTGTAATTATTTCAATGCATTTAGACTAATTAAAAAGTTTTCAAATACTTTTTATCATAGCCTCATGTAAAAAATGAAAAAATGCCACTAACAGTCATGTTATTAAACTGTTAATAATTTCATCTTGGATTATCTTTACAAGAGTTTGTTGAACTCCAAGGAAGGACTGAGACACAGGTTAGTGGAGGTAATTTGGGTATGAAAATATCATACTGTTGTGTAGTGATTGTTCCAAACTCGACCTCTAACTGGAATTATCTCCTTAGTAGTCTTTTTTCTTTCAGCATGAAATCTGGAAAATTTCTGAGTTTTAGATATCAATTCCCAAATTGTTGTAGAAGTCATTTTTTTCTACTACCACTTTGCCAAATGATATGGAGTGCTTTCGTACAATATTTTAGGACCTGAAGAAATAAATAAGAATTAGGTCATTCATAGAAATGTATAAAAAAGAATTTTGCTATTCCTCATGATTTCTTTGACCCAGGTAAAATGCCTTTTTACATGAAGCTTCATTGTAAAGGGGTTAGTATTACTCCATTTTAATATTTAATCCTTTCTACTTTGCTATTCACATTAATTTTGTATCTGATCATTTTGTAGTTTACTTCAATGTAAAGTATGGAGAGATCCCTCATCTTTGGGACAGAGGTAGAATGTTTCATCCTGAGTACTCTCAAGTTTGTGTCAGGCAAATTGACATCCTTGGTAACAGAATTTTGGACAGAAATTCCTATGTATGAACAACAAGAGACATTTCATTTCTCCAGACCCTCCCCAGACCCTGTATGAAAAAAAATATATTTTATCAACTGTAATGTCAGGACAGCTTTCTCACGCTTGAGGATAGATAGATTTCTGTTTCAGATACTTCAAAAAAAAATGCCTTGGATTTGATATTAACTTTTGGTATATTTCTGCTCTTGAGTAAATATATAACCTAAAGTGAAGAAAACTCAGATGTGATGTAGGAGTTCAAATTATAGCCAGGAATCAAATCTGACCTGAGGCCTACTATTCAATTTCTTTTTAAATGTAATTAACTTCAAGTTTTGTCAGCGGATGCTTCTCTGGTATGAGAGGGCAGTACTTCTAGGGGCATGATGGCTCACAGAGCCAGACAACTATTTGGCTATCCCATGACATTTTCTGACCCCTGTTCCCCAGTAAATATGGCTATTTCATGTAGACAGACACATCTGCAAATGTTTTCGTTTTACTCAAGGAATTATATATATATAATTTTCTTATGTGCCCAAATAAATATATATTGTAGAGACATTCTATGCAAGTATATGCATTGTATATAATAATTATTCTAAAAATAATTATTATAAAATAATTGTTAATATGATATATATTTACATATACTTAGGTAGATTAAAATATACAGTTTGTCAAATTATGGTAAAAATATCATTGGTCAAGGGTTATCTTGTTAAATTGTTGATTAATGAGTATCTCAAAAAACAATACGGATTACAAACTCTATTTTGGAATTTATTTTACAAATCGGTTGCTTTAATATGTAGTGAGATATCCACCCTGCCCATAACTGTTGTACTGATCACACACATTGGGCCATGGGTGCAGGTGTGGGTGTTGACTGGTGAAGTCTAGGTCTGAGTCCTGACACAAATTCTCTCACTTTCTACCAGGTCAGAAATGAGAGAAGATAGAAGGATATCCTTGGAGCGGGAACCCGCAGTGGCCATCTGTTTCTTGTGTATGTGAATTCTCCCAAAATAGACCATAATCAACCTGTATTGTGTCCTAGAATCTTATTACCTGCTTTATCTGGTGTCAGGAGTGGGATATAGAATTTTCAAGGGACCTGGGAATTTAGGTTTCACCCGGGTGGTGGTCTGTTTAGCCACTGCCCATCCCCCCATGTTGCTCAGAAGTGGCCCCAGACTCGTGCTGGTTTCTTTCCCAGTGGAGGTTCAGTGAGCGACTCACAGGTACTCAAGCATGCCCACTCTTGGGCTCCAGAAGGCTGCTTCCCGGGTAGTGCTGGCAGCTTGGCACAAGCGGTCTGATCTCTGATTCACACATGGCAGCAGAGCAGACTATTCCCACGCTTCCTAAGGCTTGCTGGCTCAGCGGGTCCCTGCAATTAGCGCAAACCTTGCCTTTCTCCTTTTTAGACAAAATTTCAATAGATTTGAATTTGTCGAAAGTTTTACTTAGAATTTATAGGATCTAACAGATTAGGAACAATTCAATATAAGAGGAGCTACCGTGGATGCTGTTTAGTGATACACATACCCCACCTGTTGGCCACTTATAGTTACTACAATTTAAGACATACATGTGAAACTACAACTTTGAGAATAAAATACTGGTTTCTACTTAAAGTAAGTATTGCATTCTTTGCAGTTAACAGTTTAAGTTATCAGTTATAAATTTGATTAAATATTCTATACCAATGGTAGATAATCTCCTAAAAAGGAAACTTTTTGTTTCCAAATGGATGGGATTTTAGATGAGCAGTATGATCTATCCACAATATGCATATTCTTGATAACGGCGATTGGTTTCATAATCCATCTAGCATCCTTAAAGAAAGGGTTTAATAATAGAGCAAAGAATAAGGAATTTGTTCGAACCATACAAATTTTAGAAAAGCAGATTCAGAATATTGAAAATGGCATTTGATCTGACAAACAGAATGCAAAACATAGAACACTTAGAAAAAAGGATTCAGATTATTGAAAATGGCAGTGGAAATCTGACAGGCAGAAAACAAAACGTGGAACATAAAAATAACCAACTAGAAAGCAAAATATGTTCCATGTCTGCTGCTTCAAGGACCAAAATAGAAACAATGAAAGATAACATTAACATACTAGGAGAAACAGCTTGTTCATTGTTTGATGACTTGATAATAAGATAAAAAAAAAATTGGATCGTCAGATGGAAAACACTGTCAGACAGAATATGTTCCCTATCTGAGGATAATGGCAAACTAGTGGATAGAACATTGTTTTTTAAGGCAGTTTAATGCCATTCAGATAATATCTGAGGATGAGAATATTAATGCATAGAATCATTTATAGTTGAAGAAAACAAGAAACTGATTCAATGAAGTCTTTGGAAACTTGTGTAGGTCAAGAAGTTCAAACACTCAGAGAATCAATTGTGAATAGAATACAGGCATTAGAAGACCTTAAATCTGATACACTAGAAGAGAAACAAGTAATAGGCCAAGAAAGAGACTTAAAATTTCCTATACTCTTCAGGGCTCAGGTAGACCTACCATAATGGAAGGCCATTATGCCATCACCTATGGCTTTCCCTGTAGATGTTACTGAAAAATCTAGCAAAGAAAACACACCAGAAAGGCTCTATTGCATATCAGTGGGAAGGTATAAAGGAAGCAGTAGTCTTTTATGGAATGAACTCACCATATGTGAGTCAATTAGTAGAGTCATGGGCAAAAATAATAGAGTGACCACTCAGGATTGGGATCAATATCATCGGTCTTTGAAAATTCATCTCAAATAGAATGGAAGGCTTTGTGGAAGCAAAAGTTCTTGAACTTCAGGGCTTAAAGGAAGGTTATAAAGCTCCACAAGATAAAATTCTTGGTGAGAGTCTTTATGCTGATCCACAAGGTGCATACGATGAACACATCTTATCTCTACATAGCACAGCACCTCTGAATACCTGGGATAAGGTTCATAACCAGGAAAGAGGTTAGAATCTTATACTAAGGTGAGGCAGGATCTGAGGGAATGCTTTAGCACATTTCTTCAAAGATTGCCTAGAGCAGTAGAATTAGAGGTAGCACACCCAGAATCTAGGCGAATACTCATAGAATCATTAGCTTATGAGAATTAAAATCGAGAATACAAAAAAGTGCTTTGGCCCTTAAAAATTAGATCAGCAGCACTGGAATAATGGGTCTTATATACAGCCAAATTGAGTATAACAACAATGACCCTGAAGCTTGGGTAGAAGTGATATCCAAAACTTTGAGAAGATATCAAAATACCAAATGTTTTAAATGTGGTAGAATGGGACCTCTAAGAAGAATTTGTAGGCAAAGCATTCCTAGAAATAGCACTCCTTATAGGAATGAACCAAACAAAAAGCCTCAACCTTCTGGATTATGAAGAAGATGTGGCAAAGGCCAACACTGGACCAATGAATGTAGATCAACTAGAGACAAGCAAGGAAACCCTTTACAATTGGGAAACTCCTTGGGGGGGCTTTCAAAGACACCCAGGTCAAAAGTGGTCTGGTCATTCCCAATTAATGCAGAGGACAGTCTTCTGCAGGACAATTAAAAAGACCCAGTGCCAATTATAAACAACAACAACAACAAAAATAACAGCTCTGGATGGTAGCTTAACTATGGAGGATGAAAGAAACATAATGGAGGAAACAAAAAAAAACGTATATTTTGGCAAACTTCTATAAATAGTCAAAGGCGTAAATTAAGAGTAAGGGCGAATAACAGAGTTGTTGAGGGGATTCTTGACACAGGCACTGATGTAACCATTATAACGAATAAATCTTGGCCTCCAAGATGGGCCCTACAAGAGGTAAATATTCAAATTCTTAGAGATTGGAACCCTATCTCGGGTAAAATAGAGCATGAGATGGGTTGAATATATACGACCAGAAGTATAGAGAGGAAAGTTGAGAGCACATGTGGCTGATATAACAATAAATTTATGGGGTTGTGTTCTATTGCAGCAATGGAATACACAAATGTATATTCCTCTGGTATTAGATACAAATCATAAACCAATGCATGGTTATGGAAAAATACTGTAAGGCACTATACAAGACAGACACCAACTATCCACGCTGTACCAAAACGATACAAGTGCCAAACTAACAGAGGAACAAAAAGCCCTACCCTTAAAGTGGCTAACAGATGAACTTTTCTGGGTAGAGTAATGGCTTGTGACTTCTGAGAAGCTAGAGGCTTTAGAAAAGTTGGTTCAGGAACAGCTAAATGCTAGACCTATTAAAGAATCTATACCTTGGTTTTCTGTATTTGTTATCAAAAAGAAATCTAGTAAAATGGAGAATGCTTACATACATGAGAGCTATGAATAAAGTAATCCAGCCAATGGCTTTCTATAGCCAGGAATGCCCTTGCCTTCTCTGATACCAAAAGAATTGCCTACAACAGCTATTGATTTAAAAGATTACTTCTTCATTATAGCATGACAAGAAAAAGATAAGAAAAATTCTGCCTTCACATTGCCTAATTGCAATACTTCTCAGGTTAAAAGGTATCAAAAAAGGTACCAATGGAAGGTCTTCCCACAGGGAATGCTAAATAGCCCCATCTTGTGCCTATATTTTTGTGCAAAAACCTTTGGAAATAATTCATAAACAGTTTCTACAATCCACAATTTACCATTACATGGATGGTATATTATGGACTGACTCTAAAGTAGAAATATTAGAAAAAAATGTTTGAAGAGGTAAAGGAAATTTTACTTCGATGGGGATTACAAATTGTCTCCAAAAACATACAAAGAGAAGATTCTATCAATTACTTAGAGTACAAGTTGGTCTACAGAAAATTAGACCACAAAAGGTATGGATCAGGAGAGATCATTGACAGACTCTTAATGATCTTCAAAGATTACTAGGAGAGATTTCTCAACTGTGTAGAGAGCTGCGAAGTGCCACACCTTAAAGTTGGCGCTGGCTTCTGCCTTCCACCTTCCCGATGGTGAGCGCTCTCTGGCGTAAACAAGTCCTTATTTGGTTAAGCCTGTTCAGGCCATTTGCGTCTGCATAAGAGCAGCCTATCTGCAGGATCCACATGGCTCACTGGGGTTGGTCAGCACAAAGGGATTTAAGCCTGTGCGGGCATTTCCTCAGAAAAAGAAGCTTGTTCAAGGATCCTGAATAAATTGCATGAAGAAGATCTTCCTGGAGTTGCATATTCCTTGCTGGTCCAGGTTGGGCACGACACAACTGCAGACCATTATTGGAGTAAAAGGTCATAATTTGAACAATGAAAAAATGACCCTAAAAGAAGATAAGGACTTGAATAGTCCATGAATACTATCAGCTGAAGCTGAAAGGGATTTAGAATGGGTAGAAAAGAGGATATTAGAAGCACATGTGGACCAAGCGGATCCAAAGTTAGACTGTATTCTGGTTATATTACCATCCAGAGAATATTCTTCAGGGATTTTGATGTAGAGGGAAGATATAATATTTAAATGGATATTTCTACTACATAAACACAATAAAAATTAAAAAGACATAGAAAAGATCTCTGACTTGATTTTAAAATGTAAATTAAGACTTCATTAACCGACAGGAAGGGACCCACAGAAATTAAAGTAGCTTTAACTAATAAGGAAATTCCCTCCTTATGGAACAATAATGAATATTGGTAGAGAGCTTGCAGTAACTTTTTGGGGAATGATTAGCAACAATTATCTTGAAAGTGAGAGAATCAAATTCATAAAGAAAACTATTTGGATCCTTCCATGCATTGTAAGAAAAACACCAATCTCTGTAGTCCCTACATTCTACTCTGGTGCAAACAAATCAGGTAAAGCAGGAAATATAAGTAAAATAGTTCAAAGCCCATATAACTCCATACAAAAGGCAGACTTATATGCTATTATCACATATCAGATCCCTTACAGGTCTGCTAGGTCCTCTAGCACAAGGCAATGATGAAATTGATGAGTTATTAATAGGAACTGAGCTGGAGGCATCAGAATTTCATTAAAAAACACCCTGTGAATAGCAAAAGTTTAATAAAGGATTTTTCCATCACTTGGCAACAAGCCAAGGAATTAGAAAAAAATGTTCTACTTGTTCATTCTATAACCAAACTCCTTTATCATCAGGTAGTAATCTTCAAGGTATACATAGGAATGAAATCTGGCAAATGGATGTGTTTCACTTTACAGAATTTGGAAAATTAAAATATATGTACCATACCATAGAAATATTTTCAGGGTTTCAATGGGATATTGTTCTGATCTCTCAAAAGGCTAATTCTGTTATCACACACCTACTAGAGGTAATGCCATTATGGGTATACCTGCACAAATAAAAACTGACAATGCTACAGCATATATCTCCTGCAAATTCAAACAGTTGTTTAAATATTATAACATAAAGCACATAACTGTTATACCACATAATCCTACAGGACAAGCAATAGTTGAGAAATATAATCATACATTAAAGGAAATGCTCTATAAACAGGCAGGTTGAACCAAGATCCCCAAACAGATTATACAATGCCTTATTAACACTAAACTTTCTTAGTGCTAATGAGAAAGGAAAAACAGCAACAGAAAGACACTGGAAAAGAGAAAAAACTTCTGAACTAAATCAGCCAGTGTACTTCAATTCTACCTCATATATATATATATATATATATATATATAGTTATATAGCTAAAATTATTGTTCTTGGTAAATTATTTTGGGAAGTTTCAGCCATTTATACAGATATGCTCCTGGATCAGATTGTCATCACCCATGTTTCTTATACCTATGAGATTAGTGAGACATAGATGTTTGATCTTCAAACACTTCATAGACCTGCAGAACATGGAATTCAAATGTTTTAATATTAGTACTTCATTGATATGAGTTAAAATTGCTCCTGACAGCATGAAGATATTCCCAAGAAAATGTTGGACACGATGTCACTCATGGAATCCATTCTCTTCTTGGCTATTGACCTCTTGGGCTAAGAACCACCCCTACTTCAACTGCTGACTTTGGACATGCTGTCCTATTATGCTATCAGGAGATAAACATAGGAGATTTCTGAACCTTGCCAAGTCAGAGTAAGATAGCTTTTCTATCTCCTTGCTTGTTGGTCAGTCTGATACTGTAGGCCTCAACCAAAGCGGGTTGCCCCGATGTTGTTGTGAGACTTTGCTGCATCTTGTGGAAGCTGCTCACTGGGACTTCCTACCTATCTTATTATTGTTATCCTCCTTCTCATGTCTTTGATGAAGTTGAAGATTAGACTGTTATAATTATTGTTCTCTCTCTAGATAGAAGCATTAGGTATAAGACTTAACCTTCCAGCTTAAGACATCTCTATAGTAATAACTGTATGCCATCACCCTAGGGCTGGATATGTAGTTCTTGCTCCTGTTACCTCACTGACAATAAGCCTTTAAGTGTGTAGTGTGTATGTTCTTACTTTTCCTTCTCCTAGAGCATATTTACTGTAGTTGTAAATATTAATTTCAAGCTTAAATCTTTTCTTTAGACTAAAAGGGGATTTGTAGTGATATATCTACCCCACCTGCACCTGTTGTACTGAAAACACCCATTAGGAAATGGGGACAGGTGTGCATGTGATTGGTGGAATCTAGATATGGGTCCCCACATGGATGAGCTCACTTCTGGGTTGGAGACTAGAGAAGATCGGAGGACATCCTTGGAGTGGGAACCCATGGCAGTCGTCTGTTTCTTGTGTAAGTGAATTCTCCTGTAATAAACCTCAATCTTCCTGTATTGCGTCCCAGAATATTATTGCCTGCTTTATTCATATATGAGGAAATAAATGGATAAATAGAGGACACTCTCCAAGGATTTCTTTACACAACTGAGACTTCCATGAGATGTTTTCAAAGGATAATAATCACAATTTGACACATTTTGGCATAACAGATGAAAGGTTATAAAAGACACAAAACTGGTAAGACAGACCAGTTAAATGAGTCACATTTGTGACATGAATTACATTAGTCATTAAAGCACATGAAGCAGCCCTCTCTACAAGGTGGTAATAAGGCAGTGATAACAATAGCTGAGGCAAAAATAATGAGGAACAGAGAGAAAAACATTCTTCTATTCAATCTCTTCACAGATCCCCCTGAGTGAAATCCACTTGGTGAATGTTAACCTTTTCTTCTCTTTTTTGAGGAAGTAGTACTAATTTGATACCAGGGGAGATTTTTATTATCAAGCCACAATGGTTTTATTCTATTCAGAAAAAAATGTGTAAATTATACTCAGAGAACATTTTTATTCCCATTTCAGGGTTTTAAATTTTCTATTAAGGGAAATAAACATATTTGCTTACTTGTCTAATGTATGATATTTGAATAATGTTACTCATCTTTTGTATAAGTGTATTTCTTTATATAAACATTGTCAAGCTAAATTTATTTTCTTTTATTCCTTAGGAATAGTAGCATAGTGAATCAGAACCGGATGAACTGAGGGCAAACTCACTGTCCATTCTCTAGCTCTTTCTGTGTGAAGTTGAGTCTACGAAATTATTCTTCTTCCAAAGGGTTTAGCCTTACACACATGAACAAGCAGAAACACCATGCTCTTTGAGCCTTAAGAGATGCTCAGGGGTTAAGAGCAATAGCTAGTCTAACAGAAGACCTGGGTTCAGTCCCTAGAATCTTTCATTCAGAGGCTCACAACTGTTTACATCTACAGCTCTGAGGGATCTGATACCCAACCTGTATATTTGTGGTGCTTATGCTGACACACACACACACACACACACACACACACACACACACACACACACACACATTTAAAACTGCAATATAAGATTATATTTAGAACCTTAGGGCAATTCACTCTTGTTCCTCAATCCCCTTTCAGTCCTTGAAAGGGTGCCAAAAAAATCATTGACTGTATCAAACATTCCAAAGAATGTTTTGTTATAAAATTAAAAGTTGAAACGTTTCAGTGTAAAATGATATTATAGAGACAAGTGAACATCTAAGGTATTTGTGCTACTAAACATCACAATGCATCTTTCTCCATTAATAGTGTCAGTGTTATCATATTATCATTCTTGGCCTTGCCATTTAGCAGGGTTTGCCTTGGTTAGGCCTATTAGTAGTGTTACTTAAATTGATACCTGCCTTTCCCAGAATATAAACTTATTTGATAGAACAACTCAGAAAATTATAAATAAAATAAGTAAACAATTTTAAAACACACATTTTTTTTTAACAATCCTATAAATGCCAGAGATTCTATACTTTGTCAATGTAATTTTTTTATAGCCATAGTGGATAGGTTTTCTTCTAATACATACATTGTCTCTAGTAAATTTTTCATCAAAATGTATCTGTAGAATGATTGTTTAATCACAGTTTACATGTATATTAGAAGATATTGAACAAATGATTTTGAAAAATACTAAAGATGTACAGATTGGACTGCAGAAAATGGTTCATCATGAGGACTCACAAGGCTAATTTTCATGTTGAAAAACCAGCCTCTCAGGCCCTTTTGTGATACAAGGCTTCTGTGAATATACTGAAGAAAGTGATAGAAGTTAGAAGCATACAGACAAATCTTTCCCTGATTCCATGGGCAGTGCTTCGGATTAGGTAATTTAAATCTAAGAAGCTTAGCTGTCTTAAGCTTTTTTCTCCTGTAAGCTAACATAAGCTTGCAGAACCTCCTATGTTTGTCACTAAATTGGATTCAAGAATATATCAGTGAAAGAAGTAGGTTACTATCATTCTATGTCCCTAGGAGGCTGATATTCTGGATAAGAGTGAGCAGTAGTTGAAACCCATAATACCAGGGTCAAGAACCTGTAGCTAGACAGGTCATAGGTCCAAGGGGAGAGACTACTCATAGTATTCTGCTAAGTGGGTGCATTATTAAACTGACTTCTAATGGTTTGTCACTCTTCCCTTATATTACTGAATCACACAACCTTCATCAGAGAAGTTTCTTTTTGCATTAGATAATGACTAACACTGAGATCCATACCTGGTCAAGGTGTAAAGAAGAATAGACTGCAGAGTTCTAAGCCTTAAATGGGACCTCTCTAATGCATGCCCTCCACACAAGGTGTAGGAGTCATGAGTAAAAAGGGAGTAGAACAATAAAAGAGCCTTCGATGGATGGCTATAGAGAAAACTGTTTTATAGATATAGCAGGAGAGTGGCAAAAGTTAATTTATGGCAGCTGACAAAATATACACAAGATTTGTGCAAACACATGTCACACAAAACTCCAGCATGAAGAGGGGAAATAAGCATGGCCCCAGCTAAGAAGCTATTGAGAATTGCTGGATGCTGAGAGAGGATATTCAGTTTTCTTTAAGGATGCAACTTGTGGTGGGTAGAAAACACTTCAGAGAAGACTAAAAATTGTCTTTGAAATTTTCCAAGAATTAATAAAAATGAGCAAAATGCAAAAGAAAAGTAATTGAATAAAAGAAAAAAATATGGCATAAAGTTTAAAAAGAGATCAGGTATATAAATGTGGATTTTTAAAACTATCAAATTTCTTCTCATTCATGAAGCTAGTTCAGGTGAGGGAAGAAAGTAGCACAGTCTGCTTGGGTTACTATAACAGAACATCATAGGCACACAGATAAAGCTAGATGTAGTTATTTTCACTTATTCTGGAGGCTGACACCATCAGAACTGCTAGGCTTTCTGCTCACAGATGTCCTCACAGTCTCCTCTTTCAATGGAGGAGGGAGAAGAGAGAAAGAGAGAGATAGAGGAGACAGGGGAACCCTTTGGTCCCTTTTTCTACCTTTTTAGGAGTCTCTCCATCTCTAATCTGCTTCCTTCCCACCAGCCACACCTTCTCACACTGGCAGATTGACACCAAGAACTCTGAATTCATGATTTGGGTAACAGAATTAGCCCATAATAGTTTTAATATTATTGTGCCAGTTTCACAGCTTAACAAACCTAAAGCATATTATATATTTGGTCAAATATCCCAAGGCTTGTCTCATCACTTTCTCTAGCATGTGAGGATACACAAATATGGCCATTCTGGTGCTATGCTTACTTCCCATTTGTAGCCAGTGTAGTTGGATGAGAAAGAATTATCTACAGTAAGTATAATTTGACTTTTTCCCTGGAGCTCTTCTGCATACTCGGGGAACATACAGGCAACAGCCATATCTCTATATTACAAACTGCAAAGAAAAAATTATTACATACCCATGGCATTGGACAATATTGTTAATTCAAACAATGTAACTTGCTGTTAATATATTTGCTAATTATAGCTATTATACCTTCTCCCACATTTGGCAACACAGATTCTATTCTAATCAACATCTAAACAATACACACACATACACACACACATACTCACCCATAAACTTATGAATACAAACATATACATGTTTTGTGTTCTGTGAAAATGTCTGTGTTACTGTGTATTTTGCTTTTATTCGGCTTTGTGTGAAATGTGATTTTATTTATTTATTTATTTTGCTACATGTTTTACAAATGATTTGACATTATCAGGCACTAATTTTCTTCACTAACAAAGAATTTGACTTATGTTCTTTTCTAACAACAAATATCAACAATAATTGACTACATAGCATCCTCAATTTGAAATATGAACTATCTATACAGTAGCATTTTAGTGGCAATGATAACATGATTAAAATTTATCTTGTGGAGATTAGTAGCTTGCACAGTGTTGGAAAATAATTATGTCATTTAAGGTAATTTTCAAAAATACATGTTTTCAGTGATTTGAAAGTATTAGTCTGGTATAATCCTCAAAAAAGAGTATAAACTGTCTCTACAAATTTTATAAATGTAGCTGTTTTTCTTCTAAGTATGTTTTCCTGGTTAACAAACTTTAAAACTGACAGCAAACAAATCACCATTATTGATAGCAAAGGACTTTCATCTGTATAGTATTCTCCTGCTACATTCAGGCTTCATCCAAATCAAGTATTTGGCTTAGAGTGGCCATTCTGAGGCATCTTCTCACTCCTGAGTACATCTCTTTGCTTTTGGGATCCAGCTGGTGGTGATTTCACTCTCCTTTCATGATGCTGAAAAAAAGTGAGCTAACTAAATTTAATTTACATATGTATCTGCATGTTTGAACTCTGGTGAGAGACAAACATTTCTGAAAAACAGCTTAACCTGGGTTATCTGAAAGCTGTAATGTTTATAGGACAAACTCAAGTAATATATAGGCACATACATTCTTAGTAAATACTTGCTTTATCTTGTGTTTCTTAGCAAAAGAAGTCTACAATATGACCAAAACTTCATGCTGGAAATTCCAACTACACCCAATAAGTGATTCAGTCATTGTTTCCCCAAACAGGAACCACTACTCCCAATAGAGGACACATGTATTTGAATTAATAATCATTTGAATCAAGCCTTGAAATATTATATGCACTAAAAACTAAAATTATTACCTTTATTCATTTTTCTTCCTATCAATCAATTGTGTGTGTATGTTTGTACACCCAATTGTGCTTACATGCATGTGTGTGTATTGTATATAAACATGTAATTCTGTGTTGGAAAAGGAAAAGTGGTGAGATGCAGATCCAGGGATCAAATTCAAGTCATTAGGATTGGTGGCCAGACTTTTATCTGCTGAGATATCTGACTGAGCCTCAAAATATATTTTTAATAACCATGATAAGTAAGCATAACTGAAGTACCAACAATAAGTTTTAATGAATTAAGTCAAATGAAACCATGAAATAAAGTTGATCAATATTTTGAAATGGTGGTTCAAGAGACACTATAAGTAAAATAGGTTGTTGGGTGCATTGAAAGGAAAGAAAAATAGTACAAAAACAGAAAAAAATGGGGTTAGAAGGATGGGTCAAGAATTTGGAGTGCTTTCCACTCTTCCACAGGGCCTGAGAGAGAGAGAGAGAGACTGTTTTTTCATAAGTATTACCCTCAACTAATATTAATCCCTCTGTGTACATGCATGCCCTCGCCAGCAAGGATGACGCGACTCCGGGAAGATCTTCATGCAGTTTTAATCAGGATCCTTGAAACATGTTCTTCTGACCCGCGGGGCCTGGGGGGACCCCTGCACAGGCTTAAATACCCTTGTGCTAACCAACCCCAGTGAGCTATGTGGACCCTGCAGATAAGTTACTTTAACACAGAAGCAGACAGGCTGAAAAGACTTAACCAAATAAGGGCTTGTTTATGCCAGAGAGCACTCACCCTAGGGGAGGTGGAAGGCAGAAGCCAGTGCCATCTTTAAGGCACTGCACTTCACAGCTCTCTACACCTCTGTCCTCTGTATGTGTATATACCAAACAATGATTTTTATGTCGTTTTGAAATTCTTCCTACAAAATTTAAGAAACAATAGCCAAACATTATAGACTTATTCAACTGTATGTCCCTATCTATAAGATATTATTGAAATAAGCACATAAGAAGCTCACAAATAAAGCTTCATTTACTATGCCTGATAAGATACTGAAAGAACCTATACCTATACAAAGCCCAGAAAACAAGTACATATCATATGACAGTCTCAAAGGTGTATGAATAAACTACTTTTTACCAAGGCAGTGGGTCTGTAATAACTATACCTTTAAAAAAAGGCCTTGTGTTTTAAATATGATCAAAAGAGTTATTGAACCATCTCTGAACACATGCATATGAAAACTGACATAAAAGCCTAAAAGATTTTCTCTAAAAGATCTGGATGGTATTGCTTTAAGAGATGTTTTTTAATGGCACTAAAGGATCCAAGAATATATTGTAGATCATGGCTTTCTCTGCCAGTTGTACATTTCCTTAGTGACTTAAAAAGCTTTTGGCTAAATAAACTCTATGTCTGGAATCTACAGTTACTTTGGAATCTAGTAATTTTGTGACTTTTTTCTCTAGTGATTGGAACTGTAATGCAGAACAGCAGACTCTTGAAAACCTCAGATTCAAGTAGACTCCTTTGCAAACTGAAGAATTCACTGAATATAAAATTACAGTAATTTTAGAAGACTTAGAATGTAATGATTGCTTTAACATTCCTGCTGAGATTTTCTTGATGTTGGCTAATATGTGTCTTTTAGATAAGTATATTTTAGTTCCTCTAATTTTTTTTCTTATTGAAAGTGAATAACTTTTAAGATTTTTTTCACCATCAGTATTTCATGTTTAACCTCGGGGCTTTTACAGCAAAAAACATTTACATTTCCAAGCATGAGATAAAATATTTTAAGATAATGTTTTTAGGAATTATTCTTAGATAGATATATAAGAATTTGTGTTTCTGTCTAATTGCTAGCCTCTTTTTGTCACAAATTAGCTCTATTAGTATTATAAATGAAATGATAAGAAAGAGTTTCTATTGAGTTAATTCTTTCACAAGTGATAATGTTTTCAGGGTTGTCCAACATGCTGCCTGCCAATACATTATTATTTTCTATAGTTGGTTTGCATTATGTTTTGATTAGATCATACTTTATTTTTGCATTTTCGTGTTGATGGAGATTTGACTTTTGTGGTGGGGAACATGTTCTTATAGGCCTTGTTACAGATGTATTATCATTTATTTAAGGGAATACTTAGACTCTTGGATTTTGTGCAATGTATATGATACATGGTTTGCTTCATAGTAAATCATTCTTTTCAAATAACTGGACACTTTAAAAGAATATTGGTGGGTGATAAAAGATTTAGTGGCTCTATTACCTATAGGATACAGATACTCTTTTGGATTTAATCTATGGTAGTGTTTTCATATGTCTGTGCATATACATGTGGTATGTGTGCCATGTACATTCACCAAAATACACTCCTTATAATATAATATAATATAATATAATATAATATAATATAATGTATATTATATTCACATTTAATGTGCTTTTGTTCATCCATATAATTTTTAATATCAGGAAATAATTTTGATATTTATGTATAAGGAGTAGGACTGGAATACTCAGTGCCTGACTGTTTCCATAAAGAGAAGTCTTGACACAAGGCCTTGTGTGCTTCAAGGAGATGATCTTTGAGCCTTTGGAATATTTATTTCTGGCAATAATACATCCATGTTAAGGGCATAGGTGTAAACTCTTATATTGTCGATGCAAGCAATGAGAATTTTATATAGTATCCTGATGAGATCTGACGCCTGACAAGAATTCTGGAGCTATCCTTAGGTTTGGCTTTTAATTGCCGAGACAACAAGACAATTCCTCCGTGATTTAGAGCCTAAATGCATTGTATTCTTTTAACTTTGGTCAATTAGAATAACTTTTCCCCTCCCATCCTGTCTGGTTTTCTAAGGTGAAAAATTTTCTCACTGCCTTATCCTAACCTTCAGTGTCTACTGCCTTGTACCTCAGTACCTGGACTATATTTCTTTTTCTTCACCTGTTTGGCTTCCCCATCCAGAAACCATTGTCTTCAGGTAAACAAAATTCTGAGTGTCTCAGCGGAATTTTTCACAGTTATCTTTCTTGGCCTCAAGCTCTGGCATCCTGTTCTCTGTGGTCATGTCAGCATCCATGTTTTTGTCAGATGCCCTTCTCCTAAGGATGAGTAGTTCTTTTTTTCTAGATGGGGCTTTATGTATAATATAGTGTGTACTGGCTATGAACAAAACACTCCGAGGAACCTCATTTCAAGAAGCTATCATTTGGGAAAAGAGGTGCTAAAATAAAAATTGTATATGACATACTACTCCTTATACAGAAGTATCAAAAATGTTTAAAAGGTGAATTAGCATAGTAGTGGAAATCAAATGCAATAGCAGCTTCCTAAAGCATACAAGTCTAAATGAAATCACCAAATAATGGGAGAAGGGGAAGAGTACAAGAACCAACTGGACATCTTTTCCAAGCAAATGAAGCTTTGAGTAAAATGAATGTATTACATCTAATTGAGTTGTTGGCCAAAGGGATCCCATGAGAACCCCAAAGCACCCAGGCTTTTGCCAAGGCTATATAGGTGGGTCTCCAAAAAAAGTGATGGCAACATCTTATTGGCTGAAGACAACTACCCAGGTCATTGAACACAGATAAGTTGAGCTGGTGCCTACCTAGTATTCTTGGCACTGTAAGGTACTTTATACACTGCCAAAAGAAAAACAAACGCCAACTCAGCTATAGCTCTTTGTTCTACAATAATGTCCTGCTTGCAAGATATACTAGTGCAATAATGGCATAAATCTTGTGGTAGTAACCCACTAATAAATGACTTGACTGAAGGCTCACTCTGTGAGATTGGACCCATACCCAATGCTGCTTGAGTGACCAAAATCTTAGACTAGATAGTATAGAGATCTAGGTTAAAATCACACACTACTGTTCTACTAAAGGAACATAGCAATAAAATGACTCCTAGTGACATCCTAGTATATTCAAAGATAAGTGCTTTGTTTTAGCATTGTCAGAGAAGCTTCATCCTACAACAGATGGGGACAAATAAATAGACTCACATGTTGTTCTTGGTGGTTTCTGTTTGTTTGTTTGTTCGTTTGTTTGTTTGCTTGCTTGCTATTTATCCTTTGGGGACCCACCATGCAGCTCACAAATTAATACATGCAGATTTATTCTTACTTATAAATGCCCAGCCTCAGCTTGGCTTGTTTCTAGCCCACTTTTCTGATATAAATTGTCCCATTTCTCTTAACTACATTTGCCTCTGGACTTTTAAACTTTCTTTATACTATATATCTTTTTTTCCTTCTTATTCCATGGCTGGCTGTGTGGCTTTGTAGCTGGCCATGGAGTCCTCCTCTGTTCCTTTTCTCATTCCTCCTTCTTATCATTCTACTTTCTATTTCTTCTCCTATTTCTTCTCTCTGCTTGGTACCTCTGCCTATCCCTCTCTCCTGTCTAGCTATTGGCTCTTAAGCTCTTTATTAGACTAAATGGGCATTTTTGATAGGCAAGGTAACACAAATTTACAGACTTAAACCAATGCAACATAAAAGAATGAAACACATGTTTCCATTGCATAAATGAATGTAGCATGTATTGCACTATTATTCCACAATACTCACAGTCAGAAAATCTGTAGAGTGAGAGGTCTTGGAACACTCAGCTCTCAATTGGATATCTCCATGAACCCTCTACTTTCAGGCTCAGGGAACCCTTCAGAAGATGGGGTAGAAAGAGTGTAAGAGCCAGAGGGGATGGAAGATGAAATGGAAACACAGCAGAACTGATACACAGGTGAATCCAGAGTCTGAGGCAACATACACTAGGCCTGCAAGGATGTGCGTCAGATGGAGTCCTATAGCTGTAAGCATGGTCATACGCCTCCATACTTAACCCAGAAACCGTCTATGTTTGATAACCACTTGCAAATGAAAATTGAGATCTTTCTTTAAGAGTCTTACTGGAAAATAAACTATTCTTAAATGTAGACTGCATAGCCAAAAGTAGGTGACCAACAGAACATGGACTCAATAGCAATTTGGATATTTATTGTCTCATAATGATATGTCAGGGCTTCCTTCCTTTCTTTTCTTTACTTTTTAAACTTTAACTTTTAAATTATATAGGCATTTATTCTCCCCCTCTCCTTTTTACTCCACAGGTCCTTTGACTACATGTTACAGCTTCTAGTTTTCTGTTTTTATGGGATTACTGAGTGTGCAAATGAATAGGTCTCCACATCTGTATCTGTTTCTTGTGACTTTTTTTGGTTTCATTTCCTTTTATTTGTTTGTTTGGTTTCTTATATTTTGATGCATTTGTTTTGCTTTAGCTTATTTTATTATTGCCCTTTTAGAAGTCTGTTACTTTTCTAATGAGATAAAGGGGATAGATCTGAGTGGGAGGGGAAGTGGGGAGGTACTGGGATGAGTAGAGGGAGGAGAAGCTGTAATCAAGATCTGGAATAAAATAATTTCTGATTAAAAAAGAAAAAAATAACCTTCCTAGGTGACATTTTAGACTTTACTTATTGGGTTTAGGAGCTTCTCAATAAGGGTATAGGGTTTATTTTCTCTGCATAAAGATAGCAAGGGAAGGACAAGTATTCAATTGGAACACAGGAAAGGAGACATCTGTATCTCTGTCTTATACTCATGCTGTGGTCTGTCACTATTCACTCAACTATCCAATTTCCTGGCATATACAAAATATGAGTGAACTGGAAGTTTATCTACTATTCAATAAAATTCCATACTTGCAAATAATGGAGAAAAGTGTAGTAATGCAATATTGTGATATTATATACTAATATTATTTTACTCAGAAATTTCATGCTTTGGAATTTATTCTATGAAATGTTAAGTATGTATGTAGGTCAACTCCTACTCACTAGTCTGGAAAGATAACAATCTTCTGTATAATAGCTAAAATGTTTCCAAATATTTATGTAGGTTGATGTTTTGGACAAATCCTCCTTCCCTTCAAGATGGTGATACCTGATCAGTAGTATGTCACAACTTGAAGTCAACTTCTACCTCTCAAAAGTGGTGTGAACCTTATCAGACCTTCTATAAGTTACTGACCTCTACTGCCTGCCTCTCCTTAGAATACAGTGAACTCAAGAATCTGGTGAATATGGTAATTTCTCACATAGTAACAGCACAGTATTTTGTCAGACACTTCTCTGGATGCAAAAATCTTAGGCTGTGACAATACTTAGGGCTTTGAGTCCCCAACTACACAAAGCATGACCTTTCAGAATCAAGTAGGCTCAATCACTACGGAGTGGGTAACTTGAGTACAACACATTTACCTTCCCACTTAAAAGTATAATCTAATTTGACTTTCCACAGAGTCTGACTTTCATTTACTTCATTTGTTGGACTTCAATAAATTGGGAGGTCATTCTGATTTGTGGTTGTTGTACCTTGTACACTGAAGGCATTTGCTATGACATTTGTCTGCTTAATTATTTTAAATCCTTTAAGCATTGAGGTCACAGGAAGAAATTTTCTTTGACGTTATACAGTGTGAAATCAAACACTGCTCAGTCCTTATTTTACAATGTGAAAACAACTTTACCACTTGCTGAGACCAAATCTTCTACATGTACATGATTGGGACTGGGACTAGAAATTTAACAGGAGAGCAGTAATATGATGGGATTGTCAGGTATGTGTTTGCTGGTGATGGAGGGATGTTACTTGCCTCAGGGTATTTCAAGAGACAGAATATGGGGATACTCTATTTTCCTCCATATAATCACTGACACAGCATGGTTCAAAACTTAGTAACTCTGACAGTGGCTTTGTGATCACAGCATTTTAGCAAAATATATAGTCACAGTATTTAGAAAGATATCTTCTTACATCTCAAGATTTCTGATTGAACAAAAAAAGAATTTTATGGCCCTGCTCCAAATGATATGATAGACTTTGAAGACTCCCCAGGGAAGGCCTCGCCCTCCCTGGGGAGCAGAAGGGGTTGGTGGGTGGATCAAAGGAGGACAGGTGGGTTTGAGAACTGGGTTTGACATGTAAAACAAGCTTGTTTAAAATTTAAATAAAAGTATTATAAAAAAAGGAAAAAAGAAAACAGTGTTGGAATGAAAATGTAAAATGTTTTACAAGAGAATCAATTGATAAAGGTAATCATACATATTATTTTATTATATAAAATTTTATAACATATAATGAAATAGTGTAATTCATGGAATGAACATTTTTTATTTATAAAAAATTAAAACCCTATAGATGAATTGTTAGCATATTAAACCCATTTCTGTTTTCCATATTGATTCCAGTCTACCCACTATAGCACAACATATTTTGAATGATAAAATCTTTGCAGTAATCCATAGGAAACCCTGCATGTCACCCTTCCCATTTTATAACTGTATAACTGTGAGTGCAAGTTGGTGAGACAAGATCTCAGTTTCTATGAGTACTAAACTGTCAGTGATTGATTACAGGGTATTTTCACATAAAAGATTCAATTTTTTCTTCAGCTAAGAGTAAAATAATATTAAGAGTTTGAAAATGACTGTTCTATAATATACAATTATTTTGTGTCCATTCCAATTTATACTATAAAATGCAAATGACAAACATCTTTGTGGATTTTATAGCAATAGTCTACTTTGTTAGAGATTGTACAATGGCTTATAATTTTTAGAATCTGAGAATTAATGAATATTAGTAAAACTTGCTTAAACTTTCTGAAGACTGACTATTTATAGCTAGAAAAATATACTACTTTATTTAATGTCTGACAAAATTCATTTAAAACAATTGATCAATACACTTCATTTTATCCCAAATCTTCAAATAAACAATTTAGATTTTTTTTGTGGTAAAATAAGGGATGCCATGGGTTCTGCCTTTGGTGCTATGAGTCTAAACTCCAATTCTCTGTATAATTCTCAGTAAAGCAATGACCATTTCAGTTTTGCCCATTTCCATCCTTCTAAAGAGATTTTATTTTGTTCTTCTGTGTTTCTTTATTGATTTGAGTAAGTTTCTGCAATACTTTAAGAGGCTGGGAGAGCAGGTCTCATGCCCTAGTCTTACTGGAGGTTGTTAGCTGCCTTAGGTGAGTGATAGGAACTGTATTTGACCTCTATTAGAGGAAGAGATACTGTTAGCTGACAGCCACTGAGGCATTTCTGCATCTTAATCCATATTATATTAATCATCTTTATTACCATTGATAACATCTTTATTCTATGGTTATTAGAAATATTTGCCTGGGGCTTCCTACCATGTTTATGTGCCCACACAGCCTAATAAAGCATAAACATCAATATAGTCCTTAATTTTTTCATGGTTTCTTATATTTCATCAACTGTTAGCATATATGTCTTGCAGTGTTAGCACCAGAACTTTTTAATCCATGGTGTAGACAAATGGTAAATATGAATGTGGTTAGCCTTGTAAACAATAGAACAGAATAAAAGGCAAGCTCCCTTATGTATTATAAAAGATAAGCAACCAAACAAATACAAACAGAAGATGGATTATGAATGATTTGTTACACAAATAAATATAGGTGGAGAAAGTCACATACAAAAATGTTTAATCTCTTTCCCAATATGAAAACAATGTTTGAGTACCTGAATGTAATTCTGCCTATCTGAGAATCATCCTTAGGCCAAAATGAAATTGTTTCTCAATATCTTAGAGATACACAGAATATTGCTATCATGTTCCACAGGAGAACTAATGTATCAAGGCTAAACAGTGTTCTACTGTTTATTTTCATCATCTGTACCTTAAAATTATAATTTGAAACTCAAGAATTAGCTAGCAAAGTTAAAGTGGGATTGGAGTCAGATCCAAGATGCTTATAGCTGTGCATTTGCAGGTGAAATTTCTGATCATAAGGAAAGAGAATATACCTCTAAGTGCAAGAAGTAGATACTGAGTGATGTTTCTGAAAAAGTGAATTTGCTTGAAAACTCAAATTCTAGACTTTATCATTTAAGGAGTTTATTAGCAAAATGAGAGCACTTAAACCTTGCTTGGGTTAAATACCTGTAGGCTCAATAACGTTTACTTAAAAAAGTTGCTTTCTTTGTGGTCATTTTGGGGAATGGGCTGCAATTAGAAAGAACAAAGAGGTGCTTTAAAGAGAAAGACACCATGCTACAAAACTTGGGTGTAGGGAATTTCCTGTTTGTTTTTCTTTTTCTTTTTCTCTGGTTCTCCAAATTTTATTATTTCATATGTATGTATGTATGTATGTATGTATGTATGTATGTATGTATGTATGTATATGTATACACACACACATATATATATATATATATGTTATTGTTTGTTATTTTATGTAACGATCCCAATTCCCTCTCCCTCCCTCCTATATCCCCTGACCCCACCTCCCATCCCATTCCCCTCATACTCCACGGGGAGGGTGATGCCTTCTAGGAGGGATCATCAAAATCTGTCAAGTCATTTGGAGTAGGATCTAGACCCTCCTGTGGAGGGACTTTCTATTGGGGGAAAGTGAATGAAAAAGGGGGAGAAGAGAAAGAGGAGACTAGCCTCTGGGGGGCAGGAGCAGCAAAAGAGAAGAGAGATCTAGAGAGGCAGAGAGAGAGAGAGAGAGAGAGAGAGAGAGAGAGAGAGAGAGAGAGAGAGAGAGGCAGAGAGAGAGCGAGTAAAAGAAAGAGAGAGAGAGAACAGAGAGACAAAGAAAGAAAAAAGATGAGAGGTGGGCAAGGCACTTTTAAAAGGGAAAGTAGTGAATATGCATAGGTGGTGCTCTTAGTCACTGCAACTGAGGGCATATACAGTCAGAACCTCAAGGACAGGCCAGTACAGAGGCTTGAATACTAACAGGGAAGAATCTGCTTTTGAAAATAGTGTATCTTAGTTTTAAAGAGTATTTTTACTAATTTTTTAAGAATTTTAGACAGTATATTTGAACAGGTTCATCCCTCCTCCAGCCCTCCCATAGCTCTCTTCCCATACATTCTGATCTAACTTAGTGGTTTCTATTTTTTGCCTATACATCATTTTCAGTTTGTGTTGCCAAACTAGTATCAGGAGTGGAGCCTGCCCTGGTGTGTGGCTGATCTGCCATAAGTCAAACCGTTAAGAAAAAGTGATTCTTTTTTTCAAAAAAAGTGTCATATGCCAGTAGCTCCTACCTAAGCTGTGGTAGGATTTCTTCTATTGTGCCTAAAAGATAATGCCTCTGAATGAGGTAGGTTTGGAGCAGGCTCTATCACTTCATTACTTCCTGGGCCTTTTGAGTGAGAGCAACTTCTTTCACAACACAGTGGGGAATTTGCATATTGAATTATTTAATCACTTATTTAACATTATCAATTATTTTTTTCCATGTTTCTGTAAATCTAATAATTTTTTTCGAGAACATGGCCTAACTAACCAGTCAATCAAAATTTCTTTATCACAACAGCCTTTGAACATGAGAAGCGTCAAAAACAAGGAAAAATACCAGCAGCCGCTGAATTTACTTCAGAGTTACACCTGGAAAAAGTGATCTTCTTTATTTTTTTTTTAGCAAAATACTTAAATTAATTAATTTGGCTATAGAAGTATAAAATATTCAAGTTCTTAGATACAACCATCATAGCTATAAGTGTGGGGTACATGGTAAACTGATATTACTTAGGTTTTTTTCAAACATAAGAGATAATTGATATGCAGATGGGGAAACTAAACCACAACAAATCCTTAGAGTGAATTTCATTAGAAAAATGGAAACATGTGTTGAGCTGCATTAATGATTATAGTTGAACAGTCACAGAACCTGACAACAAAGCTGGTTTACTAATTCATGGACTAAACAGCTAGATGTTCTTTGAAGTTCTGCCAAGCTAATGCCCAGGATAGTGATAAAAACCCACAAACAACAAATTACTCATCTTAGGCCATTTTAACATTGGGACATTGATTATGATTGTGTGAATAAATTCAAGCATAATTTGCTAATAACTCCAGTTGTTCTGATTTCTCCTTAGCTACACAATTCAAACATTTAAATAAGCTGTCTTGTGAATTTCAGGGTTTGAATAGGATCTAAGACTTCCTTGGGTATCTAGATTTAAATAAAAAGTGATTTACATATTGTCAGTGTACACTGAACAGAAAACCTCGTAAAAACAGTAATAAACTTGAGAGACTGCTAGTTCTTAATACAGAGTGAAGGTTTGTAAACCTAAGAGATATAATCCTGCCAATACAATTACATTCTAAAATGGAAGACTTTATTGAAGTAATAAATTAGTGTAAAAAAAAATTTAAATCATTATATTAGTTGTATGGTCATTTCAGTTGACTTGTAGTAGAAGTAATAGAAAAAAAGGATAAATTAATTAGAACCCATTGACTAGTATTATAATTCATGAGTATCAAGAAAGTGAATATAATTTTTCCCATCATTAAACTGAAAAAAATAGAAAATAAAATACAGTTATGTAATTTGTCTTGAAAGACAAGTATATAGAAGTATATTTTATGCAAAGTTACTTTTCTTTTTTATGGCAAGGATAATAAAAACCAAGATTCATTTTGGTGTGTCAAGAGCAGAGTGAGAAACAACAAAGATTGTATGGTAATTCTTCCATCACACTTCCTATCATCTGGCACTAGTAAAAATACCCACATGTTAAATTAAAGTGTGATACGTGAAAATAGTGTAGCAAAGTCACATAGCAATAACTGTATGTTATCAACTTGTGTGGATAATCATGCTTGCCCAGACACTGAACAACCTCATGTGTTTTTGTCTCCATTGCGGTCCACAGTTCTTAGACAGTGACCACTTGTAAGACCTGTATGGAAAAATATGTTTAAAAAAACCAATAAAATCAGGACATTTATTTAAAGACAAAATAACAAACACATCCAAAAGCAAGAATGGTTTAACTGGATGAGTAGAAGAGTATAGGCACAAAATTTATTAAATCCTTGCTGGCTAAGTGTGACTCAACTTGACACAAGCCATAGTCAATATGGAAGAGAGATCTTCAACTGAGAATTTATCTATCCCAATCAAATCGTCTTATTGGCAAGCCTCTGGTGTGCTTTCTTGATTAATAACAGATGTAGGAGGGTCCAGCCCACTGTGGTCAGTACCACCTCCAGGTAGTTGGCCCTGGGTTATCTAATAAAGCAAACTGAGTAAGCCATGAGAGCAAAGCCACTATGTGATGTTTCTCCATGGCCTTTGCTTCAGTGGCTGTATCCAGGGTCCTGCTTTGAGTTCCTGTCCTCGGTTCCCTCAGTGAAAGACTTATAAGATGAAAGGTGATATAAACACTTTCCTCCTACAAGTTGATTTGATGATAGTGTTTTATCATAACAATAGAAACCTTAAATAAGGCAAACGTCACATGCTTCTGGTTAGGACATTGATACACTTAGACTGGACACATTTCAAATGCAATAAAAATAAACTATATAGGGTTTGTCTTAATGAACTGGTAGGTTTTCAGTTAGGAAAAATTACAATATTGGCATGCTAAATATCATCATGTTTAATAATGACAGATGTAGGAGGGTTCAGCCCACTGTGGGCAGTACCACCTCCAGGTAGTTGGCCCTGGGTTGTCTAATAAAACAAACTGAGTAAGCCATGAGAGCAAAGCCACTACACACTATTTCTCCATGGCCTTTCCTTCAGTGGCTGTATCCAGGGTTTAAAATTAAGCTGTTACATAATCATGCAGACATGTAAAATGTCAAATAATGATAGAACATAGCAAAACTTGAGAAGTAGTATGTTCTCTTCTAAGAGATGCCTGATACCACACTGAAGCTTACCAATAGGGACATGCATACATTTAAGAAATACAACAAATCTTAGGATGGTTGCATGATATTTACTGGGTTTTGAATTGGTTGACATTTGTGTTGTGAAATAAATATCCTCAGTATGTAGTTAGGACTACATACATGGCTCCCAAATTTTCATGTATGTTTGTAAAAGATGTATGGCATCATTTACCCATTAGGACCCTGTCAGTGATATCTCATTATGAAATATTATTTCTATGATAGTATCTCAAGAGAATACCTGTTTATTACCATAGAACTTTAAAGATTAACCCTTAGGTATGACCTTTGGCTATGACTAATTATTAAATATCAGCACATTAGAACATCAATCCAACAAAATTGCTAATATATACCTCTGATATTTGAACTAATGCCTCACAAGATTTGCTCTGACTCCTTGAAAACTATGGCATGAACAGGTAAGAGGAGCAATATCTACCCACAGTGAGTTAAGAGGGAGACTATATCAATAACACAACAGATGGATAAAGACTATAAGCAGCATCATTAGACTGAGCCAGAAAGTGAAAAAGGACAATAACACAGCTAATTAGAAAACAAACTAGTTGTTTGGTATTACAGGACTTGACTTACATGACTTATTGGGCTTTGAGTGTGACTTGAAGTCCATTCATATTTCATGCCACTGTTGTATAATGCATGTGTTGGACTTCAACTAATACCATTGCCTTTTTCTTGTGAATTCTGCTGCAGTGTATATCATACTGATACCTTGCTCTAGCTGTTATTGCATACTTTATGTTTCTGGAGAATAGGGGAATTTAATTTGTTCATTTTGTTATGTAACCCTTAAAGCAATTCATACACAACTTCAGTTCTCTATGAATACCTATCCAATGAGGAGTTTACCGAGAGACTGGGGATTGTGAAATATTCCTGCCTACTTCTAGGCCAATGCACTAAAGAATCTGTGTGATTTGATATACATGCTCTGCATATTGTAGTGGAAAGCTTTAGTTCTTTCTTTTCTTTTGCTGTAAAGAGATAACATGACCAAGGCAACTTATAAAAGAAGGTATGTAATCGATGGAATGTTTACAGTTTCAGTGGGTGAATCCTTGACAATCATAGTTGGGAGCACAGCAGAAGGCAGGCTGGCATGACTCTGGAGATGTAGCTGAAAACTTATATCTACTCCACAAGCATGAGGCAGAGACAGAGTTAATGGAACAGTATGAATTTCCGAAAACTCAAAACCCACCCTCAGTGATACACATCCTCCAACTAAGCCAGACCTTCTCCAAGTCCACACCTCCAAATACTTCCCAAACAGTTTAGAAAACTGTGGACTAAGCATTAAAACATATGAGTCATTTTCATTGAAATCACCACACCTTAGCATGTATGAAAATGTAAAATGAAATCCAAATAACTTACAAACCTGAAAACTGTCTGAACCAGCTCTATGAAGTTTTTGTAAAATTTGCCTGTGCTTTGCAGTTTCATAGTATTAATGTGGTCACTTAGTTTTCATTAGTCTTTCCAGCTTCTGTCAAGTAATTCAAAACTAGGGTTAAGGTTGAATATGGCTATATTAACTACATTGATATGCACAAGGGCCTCAGGCTTTCCCAAAATAATTTCATTTTTATTTGTTTGAGACATACAGAACACTGACTAATACATGGATGATCAATTTTTTTCTTTTTATTGGGGCAAAATCAATACATTATGTGATCTATGAAAGATGATTGCAAAACCTGAGAGAGAACTCTAAAGAGACAGATAAGGTATGCACATTTGTATTGTATGCTAATGCTTTTTGACTCCATCTTAGCAGCAATGTTTTAAGCTATTTTATATGAAGTCAGATGTGTTCATCAACTGAGGCCTCTGACCTGTCTATGTTCTATTGTGCATTTAGATTTTACACTAATTTATTCAGTAGAACTAAGTGAATATAGACACATATACACACACATTCACACACATAGACAAATACATATACATACTGTGCATATTTAAATGTTTGTGAATGACAGAATAGAAAATTATTCTTTATATTAGTAGTAGAATATTTTAAATTCACTTTGTCGTACATAATAATGTTCTGAAACAATAATGCAATTTAAAAAGAGATAAAAAATTAAAAAACAAACAAACTTAGTTGTGTTAACCATTGCTAAAACTTACATGAAAATACCAAATGATGCTGTCATCCCAAACATTGGTCCTGACATAAGGGTGTTTGAATGTCCAGACCTTAATGTTGGGACTATAACTAGTACAACTGCTTTAGGGAACTTATTGCCTGAGTTAGCTGAATTCATCAAGTCTCTACCCTGTGTTATACATTTCTTGTTCTATAAAAACAGCTCAGCAGAAACAGTGTCATTATTCTGCTAACACAAAGAAGTCTCCAGGAGAGGTGTACTCCTAGAAACTAAAGGTAACGACCAAAATTTGTACTTGAATTTTTGATTAACTTATATGTTAGCATTTATTATTTTATTGTATTTTGCTAACATTTTTATATAATTGCACAGTTTCTTCATTCTCACTGCCATTGTAAGTTACTTCACTTCAGTTTCATCTGATGCACTGAGGCAGTGAATATGCATAACAGAGAGAGAAACTCAATGGTTTGAAAATATATACAAATGTCTTAAATTGTTTGGGAACTAAAAATATTACTGTCTGAGTTTTTGAATAGGATTTTAAAACTCTAAAACTTATACCAATTTTAAGTGATGTAATCAGTTTTAAATTTGTTAAATTAGAAGCCTAAAAAGGAGCAGAAAATACATTCTACATGGGAGCACAAATATCAGAAAAAATAGCTGACTAAGAGAGTCGGTTTTTGCCTCTGATTCATGTTTGATTGCTAAATCATTGATAGACTATAGATTTTCTGGAAAACAAATTAATTTGTCATTATTATGACTTGTAAAATGTAATACTTTTATTAATATTAACAAACACTTTAACCAAAGTAAATTGAAGTTTTCTTTGAATATCATTCTAGTTCAATTTCATACAAGGTTGGTATGTAAGTAGTTTCAATATAGAACCAAAAATATTTTTCTCCTAAATAAATAAAGGAATGACTCTTATCATAAAACATTTATTATTTATATACCTTCTTTCCTCCAAAATAAATGGCTGCACATACTAAAAGCTTTTCAGTTTATCTTATGAAAATATTTAAAGAAATTTTTAATTTACTTTGCTTTATTAATTAGATGCATTCTTCAACAGGTAGTATTTAGCATGCTACATTCTGCTTATTCTCTTCCCATACTTTATTCTAAGAACTAATATTAATGCAGAAAACCACAGCAGGTCAAAGTGCAAAGAGTGCTTTTGTAGTATTCAGCCATAGATGAAATATCAAAACACAACCCCCCAACGCAATAAATCTCAGGGAACATTGTGGAAAAGGGATGGAAATGTAGTAAGATGAAGGAATTGTGGAGGACCAAGGGAAAATTATGTTCTGGAAATGACAGTAACTCTGTCCTCATGAACCTGCAGAAACTGTCATTGCCTGCAGAAACTGTCATTGCCTGCACAAGTTCGGTATCCAATCAAGTCAGTCAGCATAGGAGGAACTGAGGTGATATTGATGGACAAGGGAGAGTCAACTTTCTTTAAGGTTAATGCTTCTTGGTTGATTAACTATGCTCTAGTTGATAGCTACACAGGTATATGGGAAGCACAAGTTATATTCAGTGGGTTAAGAAAAAATAAAATAAATAAGAGGCCATATAGTATAGAAAAGTGAATTAAGAGAATAGGAAGTACGAGAGAGAAGTTAAAGTGATGAGTCAGTGGTAAATATTATCTAAATACATTGTATGCATGCATAATTTTCTTCACTTTTTAAAATTTAAATTAGAAACAATCTTATTTTACATATCAATCCTAGTTCCCTCTCCCTTCCATACTTCCATTCCCCAAGTGACCCCACATCCCATCCCCTTTCTGCTCCTCAGGGAGGGTGAGGCCTTCCATGGAGGATCCTCAAAGTCTATCACATTATTTCAAGCAGGGTCTAGGCCCTCCCCATGTGTTTAAGCTGAGAGACTATCTCTCTATGGTGAATGGGCACCTAAAGTCCATTCATACACTAGGAATGAATATTATATTTAAAGTTAAAATAATAATAAATATAATTTAAATATAAAGAGAAAAAAGTATATTTACCTAGTCAGCCCTAGAGTTGAATGTCTTATTGTCAATCTCTACATATGCACAATAAAAGAATGCTAACAAATGAAGTCCTTTCTCAGTATCTGGGCTGTGTCCTGGCCACCTATTTATTTAGAAATATCTGAATACTTCAGAGAAAAATATGCAGCTGGTTTCCTCAATGGATTTCTCATGAGTCTTATAAAGAAGCCATATAGAATTCATGGCATGCACACTAGGGTACAGCTGATCATTAATGTGCACATTTTTCCATTTGATCTTTCTCATTGTCTTTCTTCAATATGTGACATATGAAAATGCCAATGAAAAATTATCAAACTATAAAATATTTACAAAAGTCTTAAAGTGTCCATTTGCTTTTCGTTTTAGTCAAGACTTATGGTGACAAAGTACACTTGATCTCTATTTAGTTCCATTGCTCTGGTACTTCCTGGAAGCCCTGTGACCACAAGAAAGGCCATGTTCAGCATATGCAGCAGAGATTGGGCTGGGCAGAAACTGTACTTCAGTGATGGTGCTGCTATCTTCATATAGAGAACCAGCATGGCCAACTTCATGTTCAGTAAATGTTATGAAAATGTAAGTAGGAGATCAACAAAGGAAAAAATGTCTACTAAATTGCTGAGGTATGTGAGAAATGATTATTAGTGGTGAGATGTGATAAACTTTACAGTTCACAGAATTTTCTTAAAAATTAAACTTTTCCTCTTTCACAAAGATTTTCACAACTCTCTTTAATTTTGTTCATTTTTCTATGTCTCATTATTCAGCCTGAGCTAGCTTCACAGTCACAGTTCTGCTTCAGTCTCTCAAGTGCTGGTATTACAGGCATGTGCCATGGTAACCATCTTCATACTTTATAAATTTGTCAACTATATGTATTGCTAAACTGCTGCCTTTAGGAATGGTCATAATGTTGTTAAAAAAAAATAAAGTAGGACAGGCCCAAAATTTACTAAAGTGCAAACCAGTGGAAAGTAATGCCAAATTGACCATAGAAATGGCACAAATGTAAATTAGGGATGTAAGAGCTAAATTTCAAGTAAACTTACTTTTTACTACACCTATATTGGAATAATTCATAATTTCTTACAAATATACACATAAATAATATTAGGTGAAGCATTCCAGAGTATGGTAAATTAAGTTATAGGAAGATTGATAAACAAAACAAAAGCTAGGTGAGTTGGCACAAATCTATTATCTCAGCACTTGGAGGCAGAGACAGAGGCATCATAAGTTATGGGTCAACCTGGTCTACAACATGAACTCTAGACTGCTCAATGCTACATGGGGAAATTTCTTTTCCAAATAACCAAGCAGACAACTAAATGATCAAACTGGTGCAATGACAGAAGCTCTTTAAAATACTTACAGATCATTTTATTTACACTTAATGAAATAAATCAAGAAATATTAACTTAGACAAGTATGCAGTCTTGAGCATTTATTTCCCACATGTGGTCCATCTTACCTCTAGAACCAGTTGTTGGAGAGAAGGAGATGCTACTGGATGCAGACTGGTGTTGCCACGGACAGGACTATGGAGGCTAATATAAGCCACAGCATTGTTTTGTAGAATCTTTGTGAAATCCTGAAATAAAAATTTCAAAAGTGGGGGTAATTAAGATAATATGTTCTGCCTTATTAGGACAATACACACTTTGTTGTTAAAATACAATTTTCATCTGAAACACACTGAAATATTTTTTGTATGTTAAGGCTAGCTCTTCTTTTGTATGTATACTTCCTCCAATTGGACTGCTGCTAAGGTAGTATGTATACAAAGTAATCATTTTAAGAGAAGAGGCTGAAAGGTAAGTATAATGGTCAGTACAATTACAAAACACAGATTAGGGATTTTCTTCAGCGATGGTGTTTAATGTTATAGTTATTGAATTGGAGAACATAATTGGTGAGCTTCACTGGTTAGGGCTGACAGACTTTTCCTGTGAAGTAGTAAGCTAATTTGCAGCAATAAACTCTTATTTTGAGGAAATCTGGACAAATAAGAACTGTGAACCTGAAGGTATTACCTTATAAAAAACCCTTATGAATACTGCATGTACTAATGGCATGAAATGACTCAACAGCATGGTATTGCATTGATGACCCTGGCCCTGCTGTATTAAAGATATCTGATCCCACAATGTGTGGAGAAAAATCAGAGGAATTTACATCCTTGACTTATCTCTACTTAATGTTGCAAATTCATCTTCAGATTGAAAGATGAGTAATTATTTAAAAGTAATTCATCTTTAACATGAACACATAATTAAAAACACTTTAGTAGTTTCACATATAATGTGGTAAAAGTTGTCAATTATTACTTAAAATCTATGAAAACAATTCTTATAATGCATGAACACATTGACCTTCCTATTTCAGTTAATGTAGTTTCCACAAGCACCACAGGAGACAGTCAGTCATATACTTGAGAAATCTAATCTCCGAGAAGTCAAGCTTTTTAAAATAACATGTCTATGACAGAAAAGATTTGAATTCTTTTTTCCTTACTCTAAAATTTATAATATTTCCAGAGGGGCATGTGAAAAAATATTCTTCATATAAGGAATGGTCCTTTAAAAGATCCTATTTTAGGAAACGCCTTATTTCCCACAGGGATCAATGTTGGTGCTCAGTCAAATCTCTACTACTTGCATGGCTACAATTGCCATTTCAAATTTATTGAGCAACTTTGCTTAATACTGTTAACTTCAACAGGATGTCCAGGGGGTTCTGTGAAAGCAAATTTGTAGAGGGTAAGATGGAGCTTTTTCTTGCTCACCTTCACTCAGGATCACTATAAATGAAAGTGTCTCATTTTCAGGAGGCCCAGATTTCCTAATAATAATTGGAATGAACAACCAATGGTCTATGCATCCCTTCAAATGGATGGTATTGAAATCTTTTTGTGGGATACAACAGTGCAATGTATTATATAGAAAATTACAGATTTTTTATTAGCCAACGCTGAACTTGAAAACCTTTGCTCATTATATTAGTTATGTCTTTGTCCATCTATTCATTTAAGAGTTCAGAAGGTACCTAAATGTGTATTTTTTGCTCAGCTTCACACCAATACACACACACAACACACAACATACACACACATAAATATGAGAGCAATCTACATATATATATGTCTATTTAATTAAATATAAATACATTTCTCTATATATTTATAGCCAATTGAAATAGAATTATATTACTTTCTCTACCCCAGTTCCTCCTTCCACATTTCCTAAATATCTTCACTCTAAATCCTTTTATGACCCTAATCAATGCATCTTTAAGTTGATAGTCGAGTTTTCATTATTATTGCTATATTCATATACATGCATATGTATGAGCAAGTATATAAATATAACCCACTGACTCTATTTTTGTTGTTTGTTTGTATACAAGTAGGTTTTCAATTATTTTGAACTCATGTACGATAGCAGTTTTTATATTTGGTCTCTGTTGAGAAGTAACAGAGTTGTCAAAAGAAACAATAAAATCACAAAGTACTTTAAATAAATTAATATTTTATGAGTCACAAAATATTTTTGTAGTTTGAAAAAAAATGTTCCCAAACATGCTAATCCATATTTATTTAATTTTAGCCTGTGATGACTGACAGCTAAATACTTGAAAGGAATTTTTGCAATAAAATTCTTTATGAATTTTGGTTTAAGATATGTAACTTAAGAAATAATGTAATGAAACTCTATTTTATGGATGTGGTTTGAACATACTTATTAATTAAATATTAATATAAATTCTTTGTGGAAGTTGTAGACATAGTGAAACCTGTTTTAAAACAGCCCATTCCACATAGAGAGTTACTCTTTAGCCCAGACACATAGAGGAGGGCCTAGGCCTTGCTCCAAATGATATGACAGACTTTGCAGATACCCCATGGAAGGCCTCACCCTCCCTGGGGAGCAGAAAGGGGATGGGATGGAGGTTGGGGGGACAGGGTGGAGTGAAGGGTGGAGGGTGAAGGAACTGGGACTGACATGTAAAACAAGTTCATTTAGAATTTAAATAAAAAAATTTTTAAAAAGAATTAGAAAAAAGATGTTCTTAACATTTATTAGAAAATTGAATCACAGTTTCATTATTTTATAATTATTTAAAATATTTCAAACCCATAAACATGCAAAAGCTATTTTTAAATTGTTTTAGTGATCTAGAAGCTATGAAATAAACTTTAAAATTTTGTTTCAGGGGCTATTGTTTTTCTCCTGGAATTGAAAAGTTTCTCAAACAAAGAAATGTCTTCATTGGAAGAAAATGCACATATTTTGAAATAGAATCTTCTCACCATTCATTTGAATACCCTGAAATAATCTCACCTGAGGACTTTGGGAGTCTTGCTTGGCTTACTTACACGAGTGAACATTTTCTCAGCTTTAAGATTATTTCCCTTCTTAAAGGTACATGATGGAGTCATTTTTTAAAAAAAAAAATACTTTTATTTCATGTGTATTATCCTCTAAGTAGAATTATAATTACCAAGTAAACACTACTACAACTGATAAGCAGGTATGTAGTTCTCAGAGCAATGGACTAAGATTAGTTTTAGGTCACATAGAATACACAAAGAAATAACTCAAATTTCCTCTTATCAATTAGCAGATAGGAAGTCCTTTTGATAAGTTCATTATTTTCTTTGCCTTCAACAATATTAGACTATAATATCTGGAAAATAAAAGAATGGAATGTAAAAGGAAATAAAATAAATGATTATAATTAATAAATATATTTCACCTCTCCCCATTCATAGGAGCCAATATTGCCCCAAGTCGTTCCTCCCCAAGAACAGAAAACAATAGTACGTTCTGGTCTCCATCCTTTCTTCACTCTTAACATCAAGGCTTGGATAAATGCTGTGATTATTGCAGTACTGCTGGCCCATTCTTGTCCATTATAACTGTATCCAGCATGGTGGTTACTGCCCACTATAATATACCGGTCTGGAAATAGAATAAAATAAGTACTATTAAAACAAAATGTAAACCTCAACAATGAGTTTAATGACATTTACATAAGCCTATTGCATAAGTAAGCAACAATTAAGCCAAATTGTTCTGATAATTAATACCACTTTAACATTTTCCACCCCTTTTCTTGATTCATACATCTGGGTATATCAATGCAGGAGCAGCTGCTAATGTCAATTATAAATCCACAGCTTAGTTCCATATTACTGTCCTCTGCAACATGAATATTAATTAATGAAGTCTACAAATATTCCACAATGAAACTCTTATCTATCATTTTTCCAGCACCATGGTGGGAAGTGCACAGCACACAATGTGGTGAGTGCTTATGGAATAGCAATGTGCTATTAATAAATCTGAAAGAGAAGTGTCTTGGGTGATGTGTATGTTAAAAATTTGTTAGTCAAATACAGATTTGTAAAAAGAATTAAGGATCTATTTATAGTTTCAATTTATATTTCTAACCCTTCTCTATTCTCTGAAGGAAAATAAAATTCACCACCATCAAGCCAGAACTACTAATAATTTAACTTATTTAAACTTTCACATATTTTATTGTGTTCACACACAGTTCATTAGATGTTCCTGTAGAAAATTTCCCACAATTCATGTATGTTGTTTTTGCAATGTATTTCACTGACTATTCACATCACTAAAATAGGATCAAATTATAGCTCCAGATATTTCTCCTGAATTTTTTTCCTGTTTTTTTGTTATTTTGTTATTGTTTTTGTTGTTTTGTTTTGTTTTGGTGTGTGCTTGTTATTCATAACAGCAACAGAGTTCACTTTATTTGATCAATAACCATATGCTTTTATGAAAGAACATTCTCATCATTGTTTGATTATGAGCTGTATTATGTAACTAAACAGGCATGGGCCAGCAAGCACTCACAGTGGATATAGGCACTGTGACTGCAGTTTGATTCTGGGACCCACATGGTAAAAGGAGAGACATAATACCTGTAAATTGTCCTTTGACTTCCATATCTTACTAGTAGTAGCCTTCAATGATTATGTACAAAAGTGATGTAAATATCAATGTGATTTTTGAAAAGTATGCCTCCTTTGGGGGAAATCTGTGTTGAAGTTGATATTTACAAAACAACTGATTTTATGGCCCCTAGAAGTTTATTTAAACTATGTGTGCCTTACAGATTTAAAACTCTCTATGTAAATCAATGAAAATTACTGGATACTTCATTCCATCATTTAAAGTAGTTTATTATTTATAAGCCTCTTTGAACAGTTTTTGACATAAAGTATGCCCTACATCTATATAGATCAAATGGATTATCCTTGACTAGAAGGACAATGATTGCTAAAAAAAATTTTAATGGCATAGAATCACTTAAATTTTTAATACTGAAATGGAACCAGTATGGATTTAAATTTTTCCACCACTATCATAAACTGTACTTAATTGGATAGAGTGATATATACAAAGTTATATAACTTTATATTCAAATACTAAATGTATGGGTATTTTTCCCTCATTTCCCAGAAATATTTAAAAATTCTGCTTGAGATGAACTGAATCCTTAATAAATTACTAACCAATGTATGTCTCTGGATTTTATCATCAATAAATAAGAAAGTCTCAAGCACAAGCAAACTTTTTAACTTTTTATATGGAATTCATATTAAGCAATATTTGAGAATTTTTGCATGCAAAACTTCTTTTGGTGGATTAAAATTCCATTATCATGAATATGGTGTACTTTTTATACAAGTGCGATTTCTTGTGGTGAGTTACCAATGGAATAGTGATAATAAATATTCTCATACTTCAATTGGATTTGCTTATAGTTAAAGTCACTGATATCACTGATATGGGTGAAATACAGTCATATAGATTCCCAAGTTAATTTGTGTCTATGTCTAAGGATACTGTGATGACAAGCTATACAATAAAGAAACCATGGAGAATAAATACATTGCATAAAAACTTTAAAGTTGGCTGTCAAGGAATAGAGAAGAAGTAACTCTTAATTTCAAAAGTCTCTGGGTCAGCAATTAGGTCATTTTAAGCAGTGACCTAGAGAAAAATAATTTTCCAAGGAGAGATGAGTAAGTGTCCAAGTCTTATCCACAGAAGTGGTTTGAGATTATAAATTAAAGTACTTAGCCCACATGAGCAATGAGATCAGTACTTAGAACTTGTGATGGAAGGAGAGTAGTAATTCTGGAAAGTTGTCCTCTGATGCCCACCATGGCACTGCTGTGCCCATACTGTCTCTCACACACGTACATAATAAATAAATATTTAATGAAATAGAAACAATAATAAACTGCATTTTCTCTCATGGCCATTCAGTGATTTGGGATCAAACCTTGTGATGAGTCAGAGTGTGCTGGCGTTAGTCTATTAACTGATAATATACCAGATATTTTTATAGATTCCATCCACAGTTCATAAGAAGGTGTAAGTTATTTAGCATCTAATAAGACAACATTTCCATAAAAGATCTTTCAAACCCAAAAGAACATAGACATTGGGAGAACTAAGAGTAGACAATATATTCAAGCTGTGCCAGAGATTCACATTAGAAGCTTTTGCTTTGAGATCAAAACTTGATTTTTTTCAACAACTGCATCATTAAAACCTATGATATTTTCTCTAAAGTATTTTTTCATTGAATTTCCCATAGTATCATGGAAATAAAATAAGAAAAATATTCCCTTTTGATTTTCATCTCTATTTAACAATCACAAACTCTCCCTTTGTCTCCTTTCTTGGCCTTACACACACCCTGCCTGCCGATGCTTAGATTTGATGAGATGTGGTAGAAAAGAAAGGAAAACATATTTAAGCTTTAATATCAACCCCTTCTTTTAGTCATCTAAACCTAGTTACATATAAAGTAGGATACTGAACTCCATGTCAAAATTATTATGGGACATAGAACAGTTTTGGTCATTTCACATGAATTAGGAACTAGGTTATAACTACTTAACCCAACTTACCTGGTGATGTCAAGCCTTTCAGATATCCAACAACATTAGTCACTGTTTTAAATTTTGTGACTGTCTGTACTTGCAAACGTACAGTTCTTTTTTCTGAAAAAAAGAAAAAAATTAAAAACACATATATTGTTGTGTTTCCTTCAAAATATTGTTTATCTAGTAACATCCTTAAAATAATTCCACATGATTCACCTTTTCCTGATTGATAAAGTTACATTTTTGTTGTTGTTGTTGTCAAACATTAAGAATATTTTATGCTGACTCTATTTTAGAGATTTCTCCTGCTATTGTCACTTTGACACAGCTGCCAGCTTCCTGCTCTGAAAACTGTGAAGAGACAAGCCTGAATCTCATGTTTTTTCCAGTGCGGGGTTTAACATAAGAATACACGGGAAACCACTGGGAGAATTGGGAAAGTTATAGCTTGCAAAAGAGAGCAAAACAGACAGATACAATTATTTCTGCGAATGTTAATAATTTTCTGTCTTCAGAACATGAGGGTAAGATAAACACACATTTTCTCTGTGTGACTCATTGTTATATCAGCATTGAAAACTGTACATAATCTATGTTACAAGTATTATCCCTAATACCTATTGTCATATAATACAACGTATTTTCACAGATTCTGTAATCAATCTCTACTAATTTCTCCACCTTTTTGTTTTTATTGATGTTATGCTTGCATGTTTTCTGTTGTCAATGTGTGTGCACTGCCCATGGAAGTCAAGATTGGAGATTGAATCTCTAGGGGCAGGAGTTGGTAATTGAGCATGGTTATTTTGTATGGTTTAACTTGTATGGTTTAAGCACATTCTTGGGACTGGCAATATGGCCAAGCTATATATTCCTAGACTGATGATTTGAGTTGCATAACTGGGACCCACACTGTAGAAGGAGAGAATGGAGCTCAGAAAGCTGTCCATGACCTCATGCATGTAACATGGTTCTTACATGTCATTTTAACTAAATAAATAAGGGTAATAAATTATTTTAAGAAGGTTAAAAGACTTCTTTATTTAATTACATGTAATTCACATGTTCTACAAATATTTGAAACACTGAAACTTGATTTTTTTAAGTTGATATCATTGATCCAGGACTTTAATTGTGGAAAGTAACTTGTTATTATATAATTTATTGTGTAGTTTGTCTTACTGAATCAGCTATCATATAGATTTCTAATATATATGGGTCATTTTTAGCTTTACAATTGTGTTTCAGTTTAACATTTATTAAACTTATCTAATCATCATATAATCACTATACAGCTACTTCCTGAATTTGATTGTATTGATGGACTACTACTTTCAAATGAACTGTATACTAACTTTTTATGTTTCATGTATTTGGTTTTGATTTTGCTTTTTTTCCTATAAGACTGCAAGGCACCCATAGACGTATCTGAGGAAATGATACTCAGATCTTTAGTATACAAATGTGGTATACTTCCTAGTTGATTTCACTTGTCTTTATGTCTGTCAACAAAGTTTTATATTTTCTCCTCAACAGTTTTGTACAACTGTTTTGAATTTATTTTTATTTTTTTGTACATATTTTTCTAACAATTTATATTACAGACAAGAATATAATTTATTTTTATACTTTTGATTTATAATGTAAGTTTTTGCTAAACTTTAAAATGTCATAGTAGTTCATCCATTGGGTTCCTTTCTATAAATATATAATTTTAAAAATGATTTTTATGAATTCCTTAGTCTTTTTATGTTCTCCATCTTCCATGTTCAAGGAAAATAAAAATAGAAATACAAAATTTAAAATAATTACTTTACTCCTCTAGCTTTTCTGCTTCTCCATCACATAGTCAATTATTTTAGTGGTTTTTGGAGCTGCAGTATGTCAATATACACTTTTGCCCAAATAGCTTTCCTTACAAATATTTATTGCAATGAGTCATTGGTCTGGTTCAAGGCCTCCGGTCTGCACTACACTGAACTCTCAGTGAGACTCCTTTTGGTTATTCTGCCATTGCCCTGATTCTTTGAGATGCTGTGACTGTGGTTCCACAAAACTAGTCCCTTGAGGCACTCCAGGAAGTCATAGATGGGGTAGGTATGGTGGGCCAACTCTAAGCCCTGTATATGGCCCTGGGGAGTAGCTGACTTGGTAAGCCCAGACTTCCACTAGGACCACCCCAACCCTCCACCCCCTGCAGGAGAATGGCAAACTCTCCCTTACCCTTTCCTTGTGAACAACTCTCCCAGGGCCATAGAGGGGCAGAGCAGCTCAGCAAGATTCTTGAACTTCAACATGGCCTCAGGTGGCAGGCCAGCCCACATGCATCCTCATGTCTTTTGATGGTAACACAGATCACATACATCAACACAGATGCAATAGGACCATGGACTTTAATGCAGCCAGATATGGTCTTTTGTATCAGCACCAGCCTGGACATTATCATGACCTCTGGTGTCAGTGCATGCCTCTCACATCATCCTGTTCCTCACCTGCTGTCACATTTCCGGTACTGCCTCCCTCCACAGCACCTGATCTGCTTTGTTTATCTTTCTCTCACATCTCTATACTATATACTTGCTCAATGTAGTGGTGCTCATTTTATCTGGCCCACACAGCATGGTGACATGCTGGGCCTGTTGTCTCTTAATCCCTAGGGTTCTTGATGTTGGTAGTTTTCCATGAAGACAACTCCTTTCTACCCTTTCATATGTATATGTATGAGTGTCTATTTGTGCACATATATGTGAACATGAATACACTTGTATGTGTGCATATGTGGAAACCAGAGGTTGACATATGGTATCTTTCTCTAGTGTTCTCTTATTTATTAATTTTCTTGTATATGTGTCTGAGGCATGTGCTCATGCTTGTATGTACGTGTGTGTGAGTGTGTGTGTGTGTATGTGTGTGTGTGTTTATGTGTGTGTATGTATATATGTGTATATATGTGTCTGAGTATTTGTCTGTGCATGTGCACACATTTGTGTGTGCCTGAATGTGGAGATGTGATATCAGAAATCCATCTTGATTACTATCTACTCTATTCATTGAGGCCAGGTCTGACAGTTGAGCCCATAGCTACATAATGTGTCTGCTTTCACCACCCAGTTTGGTCTGTAGATTCAAAAAATGAGACTTCAAATAACTGGAACATTGATATACCCAATAAGCTTTTACTTGGCTTCTGGGCTTCACACTCATATGGCAAATGTTTGGCCACTGGATTATCTTTTCAGTCCTCTTTTCATTGCTGAGCCATCTTCTCATCCTCCTTTTGCTTCAGACAAGGTCTCTCACTTAACCTCAAGTGCACCAACTATCTAGACAGGCTGGCAAGCAAGACCAAGAGGCCTGCCTATCTCTCCCTCCTAAGGCTAAGATCACACATATTCACCCACTGAGCCATCTGCTTAACCTCCTTGCTTACTGCTAGCAAATTATCATTTTGCCCTAGAGTCCATGAAGAAAGAAATGGGCACAAACATTGTTCTTTTATCTTTGCCTTTTATTATTAACAAAACAGAATGTTTTTAACATCTTTATCTCTTACAACATTCTTGATATATGTTTCTGAGTAATTCCTTTTATCAAATTAAAAAATTCACTTTTATTGTTATTTTGCTAAGAGGTTTTCCCACAAGCAAAAGTTGAGTCATTGATGGAGATAGCTGGAAGCTTTTCACTTCACAGTGTTTGCAGATATGTGCATTTCTGGAATGAGCTGTACTTTGTCAAGCCATGCACTACAATTGGTGATAGTTTCACACACAAAATACACATACACAATTAAGTATTTACTCAACAACTTTATATCTACTTTTACTGGATTACTTTTGATATGTGGATTGCACAAACTTCCAAATACTTTAGGCATCTTTCTTCCTCTTACAGATTCTATAAGATTATGAGAAATGCAGAGAATCACTTGCACAAAAGGTAGGATTAAAATATGAAAATTTACTTTGTCTTTCTTACTATTGTATTAAATGGAATGATTCACCTCAAATTTTATGTGAATGCACTGTTATTATTAGCCTAATTTCTTCATCTAAGTGCTTTATTCACTAATTTTTCATTTTATTATGATTTATCTATTCTTTTAAATTTCATTTTACATTCCAACCACAAATCTTTCTCCTACCTCTCCTACCACCTATCCTTAGCTCCTCCAGATCCCACCCCTAGTCCACTCATCATGGATAAGGACTATAATGTGCAGTCAATAAAATCTTACACAATAAGTTTTGGCAATGCCAAGACCCTCTTCCGTGCATTAAGGCTGAGCATGGTCTCTAAATATAATCATAGGATCCAACAAGCTATCTCATGTATCTGGCTTGTATTGTGGTCCTACTGCTAGGGGAAACTCTATTGTCCAAGCTTCACAACTGTCTCCTACATACAGAGGGTCTAATTCATGCTGAAGTTTCTACAGTTGTAGGTCTAGAGTTCATTTGTTTCCACGAACTTGGTTCAGCTGTCTCTGTAGATTTCTCTGTCATGTTCTTAACCTCCTTTGCTAATATATTCTTTATTCCCTTTCTTAAACTAGATTCTGGGAATGAGGCATGGTTCTTGTTTGTGGATCTATGTGCTTGATTCCATCAATTACTGGATGAGGGCTCTATGATGATAGTTTGAGTATTCATCAATCTGATTATAGGAGTATGCTCTCTCTGTTAAAGTATCTCTTTAGTTGCTCTTCCACTGCACCCCAACCTCCCTAGACTATCTTGTTCTTTCTTGTTCTCCTCCTCCTCCTCCTCTCTCTTCTTACCACCCCCATCCCCAGTTGATCCAGTAGATCACATGTAATTTCCTTTCCCAGGGTAGTTCATGTGTCCTTGTTAGGATCCTCCTTGTTATCTATTTCTTTGGCGCTGTGGGTTATAGTCTGGATATACTTCGCTTTACATCTACTATCTACTTATGAGTGAATACATACTGTATTTGTCTTCCTGAGTTTGAGTTACCTGGTTTAGGATGGTTTTTTCCCATTTCTATCCATTTGGATGCAAATTTCATAAGTTTATCATTTTTTTAAACCTAAGTAGCATCGCATTGTGTAAATGTACTACATTTTCTTTTTCCATTCTTCAGTTGAGGAGATTATTTCTAAGTTCTGACCATTATGAATAGCGCTGCTAAGAACATTGCTGAGCATCCTTTGGGTATGTTTCCAAGAGTTGTATCACTGGTTCTTGAGGGAGATTGATTCACAATTTTCAGAGAAACCTCCAAACTGACTTCCAAAGTGACTATACAAGTTTTCTTTCATTCTCACCAGCAATAGAGTACTGCTCCCCTAACCAAATCCTCTCCAACATAAATAGTTCTCAGAATCTTTGATTTTAGCCATTCATGGAGGTGTAGCATTATCTCAGAGTCACTTTGATTTGTATTTCTCAGATGACTAAAAATGTTGAGCACATTCTCAAATATCTTTTGTCCATTTGAGAATCTTCTGTTGATAATTTTCTCTTTATCACTGTACCCCAATTTTCAATTAGGTTTGCCAGTATTTTATTGAGTATTTTTCATGAAGAAGATAAGTGTGTCCTTCTTTCCTTGTTGCATCTTTGTGTGGTTTGGGTATCATGGTTACTATTGTCATAAGAGGAGTTTGGTCATGTCCTGGTCATGTTCCTTCTGTTTCTATTTTGTGGAACAATTCAAGGAGTATTAGTATTTTTTTTTTGGTTGGGAGATTTTTAACGACTGTTACTATTTCCTTAAGGGTTATAAGTCTATTTAAATTGTTTATCTGTCTTGATATAATTTTGGTATATAGAACCTGTACAGAAAACTATCCATTTCTTTTAAATTTATCAATTTTGTGGAGTTCAGGTTTTATTGAATGATCTGATGATTCTGTGGATTTCCTCAGTGTCTTTTGTTATATATCTCATTTCATTTCTGATTTTGTTAATTGGATATTCTATCTCTGCCTTTTGATTACTTTGGATAAAGTTTAGTCTATCTTCTTTATTTTTTTTCAAAGAAACAACTCTTTGTTTTATTGATTCTTTCTTTTGTTCTCATAGTTTATATTTTATTGATTTAAGCCTTCAATATGGTTGTTTCAGTAATGCTATAAGATTTTATGTATTAAGTCTATAAAATTTTGATATTGCTGTATCTCTCTCTTCTCTCTCTCTCTCTCTGTGGTGTGTGTGTGTGTGTGTGTATGTATGTGAAGGTGAGTATGCACACATGTATACATGAATATGGAGGCCTCTGGTATAGTTTCTCAGGAGCTCTCCATTCATTTTTGACGCAGGATCTTTGAATGAGCACTGACTTGTGAAGGTAATTAGTATGGCTGGCCAGAGAGCATTTAGGAACAATTTTTCTCTGCCTTACCTGCACTGGTATAAGCAGGCACTTCTTCACTTGGCTTTGCTACATGGTTTATTGGGACAGAGTTTGGATTCATATACCTTTGCTATTTATACTTTATCAGATGAACTGTCTTTCCACTTTCCAAAATGTTGTACATTTCTTATGAACTAAGTCTTTAAGAATTTTTCTAAAACCTTCTCCTTTATAACTCAGCTAAATATTACTGTAATCACCAAGTCTTGCCTTTAGTTTGCATTCTTCTAATGAATTTCCCCACAACTGTTCCCACTATGAGAAGTAGCTCAGCCTGGCAGTTGCTCATTCAGTTTCTTGAAGTCAGAAGCAGAATTTGACATTAGTACATCAGTTCACCCAATTAGCACAAAGTGAGGCAAACACTGAAGGCCATTGCTCTATTTATACCATAGCCTTTCTGCTAAAAAAAATGACTGTTTTAAAGACCCAAGTGTGGTCCAAATAATGAAACAGCCACACAGCAAGATGGTATATTTTATCTAATTATTTATATTCTCATATGTATATGTCATGATGCATATTAATAGGTTACTCTGTATCTATATTTGAAAGTACACATATACAGTCTTTTCTTTCAAACACTACCATGGCCATGCTTTAAATTTTAGTAACAAATCTCTGTAAATTTTTTTGATAAACTGACATTTTAAAGTTCCATTTGTCACTGCTACCCTTACAAAAGTAAACCACTCACTGTTGAGGCAAAGTGCCCATTTCACAGCAGCAACAATAGACAAGGAATAGTTTAGCTCTCTACAGCACAATGTACAGTAGAAATTAGAGAAGGCAACAAAAGACTCCAAGTGGATAGATGGTTTAGAAGATAATGATAAATATATGGCTGTACAAATGAGAAAAGATTATTTAGAAACATTAACACAGCATGTATGATCACAAATAGGACACATAGATGTACATAATGGCTCCACTCATGCCACAGGAACACACGCTGTGAGGAAAGAGAGATTCTCAAGTGGAACAGAGATCGGGTTAGTCAGGCCTCAGCATGCCTGCAGGGCTAAAGCTCTATTGCAGAGAGTTCAACAAACTTTCTTTCTCTGGTATTTATTTTCTCTTTCAAATCTCCAGAGATGGTTGTATTAAAACCCAAGGATATTTTCTCTTCCTAGAACAGCATCTAATAACAGTGAATCCCTTGATACTAGAACTGCTTACTGTACTGACTGAAAAAGTAGGTGCTTTAAAAGTTTAGTAACATCTGGAGAAATTAACTCTTAGCCAATTTACTCAGGATGGTATAAACTGAGTCCTGTGTCCTCTCATATGTCACAAAATAGTAAAATTGTACATCTAAGACAATAAGTACTCAGATATGAGGGGTCCATGCACAATTAAAGATGACTCAAAGAACAGGTAATGTCATCCATCCACAAAGTAGCCACATTTGAAAACACATGATCTAATATAAACAATGTAACTAAACAGAGAAGAAATACATCAGAACACATTACCAATGAGGAACAAATCTAAAATCATTAAATAATTGTTAAATAAAGTAGAATAATTCTAAAAAAATATACAAAAGACATACTAGGTAATGCATTATATGTTTCAGAGTAAAGAATGAGTACAAAGCCTTGGAATTAACACTGAGAATACTTCCAGAGAAACACAAGAAGGTATAGAGACATGGACCATGCAAATACAAACATAAGATACAATGAATAAAATGTGATCTGTGCAAATAATATCGGAAGCAACACACAAAGTGAAAGGCAAATGGAGAAAATGATTGAAAAACTTTTAGAAATAAAGGAAAACACACATGCATATAAGAGTAAAATTAGACAAGAAAGAAAACCTAGAGTGAAAAAATATAGTCTCTGGAGACACACACAGGAACAGCAGGTGTGACAGGTAGTAAGAGACAGACACAGAGGCAGAGGAAGGCAGAGACAGACAGAGAATGAGAAAGAAAATAAGTATTAAGGGATTAATGCAATGAGCAAAGTCAAGGAAGCACATTGAGAACACGGGTATATATGAGTTAAGAAGATGCAGTCATTTAAAATTGCAGTCTGAGTATAGTATGCTATTTATTTCCATGGGGTAGGGGCAGACAGAAGATTAAATTAGGAAGAGTTCCTAATAAACAGTGTTGGGCATGTCTGATCACAGTGGGGTGAGAAGGATATCCTTTAAACACAGGAGCAGCAACTCCAACTTATTGCATATAGATTAAATGACTCCATTTCTTAGTACATGCAATATCACGAGAAGCAGATATTTGTCATAGAAGGACTTACATGACCTGAAAAAAATTTGGAAATAGATATATCACTTGTATATCGGTATATAATTAGATTACATGCATTTAATTGTTAGTTACATCAGAGTATTGATATATTTCATATATTTGTGTTAAATATAATATTAATAATAGTAAATACTAAGCCTTATTCCTTGAGTGGTATTGGGAAGAATTTTTTCTAAAGCCACAAATAGGCAATGCACAGGTCTTACTTTCTAGATAACATTCTCTTGTCTCATAGAGAAACTTTTCCCTCTTCTTTCTTTCTTTCTTTCTTTCTTTTTTCTACCTTCATTCCTTTCTTTCTTTCTTTCTTTCTTTCTTTCTTTCTTTCTTCTTTCTACCTTCATTCCTTTCTTCCTTCCTTTCTTTCTTTCTTTCTTTCTTTCTTTCTTTCTTTCTTTCTTTCTTTCTTATTTCTTAAAAGAAATATCTGTCAGCAAAGTTGAGGTGGGAGAAACACCAGACTGTTTGAAAATCCTTTAGAACCAGAAACTAGGAAAATGATCAAAGAAATAATGAGGACTTGGGGAGGACACAGACTCCAGGCTGGAGTTCTATTGTTAGACATTGTTTGATAACTGCAGTTTCAAGAAAAATTAAAGTTTACTCAGTGAATTTTATAAAAGAAAACACATTAAGTTTGGAGGGAAAATCATAGGATACAGGAAGAAATTGAGAGGCAGTAATTTAAAGAGTATTCCTGATGAATATATATATATATATATGTACATATATATATATATATATATATGTACATATATATGTGGTGTGTGTTTAAAATTATCACAAATTAAAAAGTTGGGAAAATAAAAAGAATATTTTCTGATGTGTACATTAAGAAGAATGCAATTTTTAAAAGTTTGTTAAAAGAGGTGATTAAAAAAAAAAAATCAAGGAAGCTGCATGAGTTACTGCATGATCCATATAGTTCCAGGACTTGGGAAGCAGAAGTGGATGGGAAAGTGTTCAAGAGCATCCTGGCCCACACAGTAAGCTCAAGAACAGCTTGTGATCATACCACAGTCTTCCTCAGGGTTAGGTCCTGCTGGGCTATCCAAAGCCAAATGTGAGCCCTGGAAACAAATGCCTGACTAGATTCCACAGCTTGTATTCATGTGTATATTCATTTATACAAGCAAGTAACAAGGATGTTTCAAGATGAGAAGGCTGTGAATGTGAAAGTGAATTGTAGGAGGGCAGGTGGGGAAGGGGAAATGATAGCACTGTATTTTTATTAAATAAAAAATGGCACTGGGAATATGGCTTAGTGACAGATGTAGTTCTGCTTAACACAGAGAATACAAGTCACTATGCACAACAAAAAGTGATGAATTAAAACTAAATGGCAGTGAAAAAGGAAAAGCTGTTATTTTTTAAACAACTCCCAGAATTTTCAAGAATTAATAATCAAATCCAACAAATTGAATTTAATAATTCTTGATTTAAATAAGCCAGTCTTTTTAGATAACCAAAACAATCAAACTTGAAGTAAATACTAGATAATATTCAAGATTGCTGGCTGATTGTGTTAAGCCTAATCATTATCAGAATTGTGGGTCTTTTATGTCCTTCTTTTGTAGAACATCTATTGAAGCATTCATTGAAGTCTTCTCCTAAATTTCCTTTGGGAACTTCTAGTGACAGAAGCTGCTTGGTGGTAAGATGTCAGAGTGGAAGCTAAAACAAATCTATCTCAAGTTGTGTGATTGCTTCATGAGTTCATTTAAACTGTTGTTTCTTCAATTGTGTATGACTGCAAATTTTCAAAATAAAATTTTTAAGCTATCCACAGAAAAATGTAGTGTGACATTATAACTTATTAAATTAGGAAAATGAATCCTATCAATGTTAATATTTATAAATAAATTGCAAGCAAATTAAAAAAATCTTCACAGTACAATGAAATCTGTACATGTAATTCAGCAAAGTTAGTAGTAATTGCATCAGAGCTCCACAATAGTGAAGTTAATTGGTAGAAGTAATAAGAATGGTTGTAGGACAGATACATCAGTTCAGACTAGCTCTGAAAAAGAAAAGTTGAATAGGTGACTTTAATGAAGAAAACAACTTAAGTAGTTGTTCCACTGTAGAACAAAGTGGCACTATGTATCATTTGGAAGATACAATAAGAAAGCAATAGTATTGTCAAAATTCACCTTCTGAAAGAATTAATTGAAAGTTTGCGGACAGGGCAATAGGAAGACAGTCAAAAAAAAAAAAAAAAAAAAAAACAGCTCTGAGCAAGGCATGAGCCTGGTTTGAGCTCTCTGCAATTAGGACATTATTGAAATGATTGACTCGGTTGAATTGTGCCAGTGGAGTATGTAGTAGAAGGATGTCAGTAGTTATAATAGCTGTGTTGTTTGTTTTTGGAGGGTTCAGATGTGGGTAAAGATGTATTTTGTTTTTGAATAGCTAAGAGAAAACACTTTTGGTATACTTTCAAGCTTTCATTAATATTAATTTCATTTCAAAATGTTAAAACAAAAACCTCAAAATGTGGAATGAGGACATGATTGAGAACATGAGCTGCAATTTATTATATAAATACTTGTTGATGCCCCTATATTTCAACTTATTTTACCAAACAGTTTCTGTCTTTCACGTTGAAAAATGAAAATATGACAGCTTTAAAATATGACATCAGAAGTTTAAAAGATTTCAATGAGATAGAAATTTGGTTCACTCAGAAATATTTGTATTCAAATAACGTGAAGTGTGTCACAGTCCAGAGACATGAAAGAGACTTCCTCTCATCATTCCTTAATTTCATGAGGTTGAAAGAAATAAGGCCTATACATGTGCATTCCAGAGGCAAAAATCTGTTGCATTCTTGTCATTTTTAAGGTCAACTGGTTCTAAGTCTGTCTGAAAGCAACAAAAATGTTTATTTATGGTGTAACCAAAATTAGCAAATATTTTAAAAATACCTTAAGCCATCCACAGAAATTTGAAGAATAATGCTTTCTTTGAGTTCCCATCATAATAATTAAACTTCTCTTGTATTCATAGATACAGTTCTTCCAAGTTTTTCTAATTTTAACAGAATTCTTGCCCATTCTTTATGTTTGAGAATTCTTATATGAGAGTTTTAAGTACATATTTTTCTACTCTTGGGGCATTGGTGCTTGTGTGTGTGTGTGTGTGCATTCAATTTTTCTATATTCTTTGGGGATTAAAGGCTGTTATAAATTCATGTTTTCAATAATTGGTGTTCTATATCTATAATCCTGCAACATCTTTTAAAAATGTCAATTATTTACACCAAACCTTTAATATTATCAATATTAATGACTATGCTATTTAAGTAGTAGTACATTTTTAATAAATGTATCTAACCCTATTTCTAGTATACAATACACATATTCACATATACATTTATACATACAGATGTGTATGCATTTGAAAAATTAGAAATATTTTCTTCTGTATAAGTAAAGAGACATTTTCATGAATATGAGTATCAAAAAAGGAAGCAAAACTTTTACTTATTTTTTGAAAGAATGAAATTTGTGGAAATTGATTAATTTCCCATATCTTTCTACCAAACTTCTACAACTCAAAAATCATAGGACCAATCAGAAAACTAATCTTCTGGAAAATTGCCTGATGTACACAGTTCCCATTTGTCAATCAGATCTATCGTTCACTCCTTGACCGTGCTAGTGATCCAGGAGAATGCCCACTGTGGACCACATCATTCTGGCTCCCAGAATTGTTGGATTAAGTTAGGTTATAGGAAATAGAAGGCTTCAACAGTGATCAGCAGGCTGTGGATATGAAAGATTAGAGGATTAATTTTCTGTCACCCTTTTTGGCTAGTTGCCTGCTGGCAAAGACTATATTGCATAACCAAAACCCACAGTTTATCTCTTGCAGCTCAGAGTCTTGTTAATCCCTGTAACTATCCTCACATTTCTTACCTGTGTGGATTTAGAAAAATAGTTACTACCCCAGGTTAATTGGTAGCAGCACAGATGTATCGATTCTGTTCGACTTCGTACTGTATCTTGTATATGGTCCATTGGCTAAATGGTCACGTAGTGCACATTTTAAGTATTTTATTTACTTTTATAATGTCACCTTATATTCTATCTCAATTAATCTTTATATAAACACAAACACATGTGTTTATATTGCTAAGTAATTAATACACAGAAAGAAGATTTTTCTTTACTAGTAATATGGTATTCTGGGATACTGAACTAAATTTCCCAAGTAAAAATAATTTACAATGATAAAATAAAATTTTAATAGGAGTACTGAGAAATAGCAAACATTATGGAATTATTAAGTCAAAATTTATATGAATACAAACTATACATTGGCTCTATCTAGAAGCTCAAAGGATTTGATTAATCTGTGACACCTTTTCTGACAGCCCTATGAGTTGTAAAGGTTCTGAAATCTTCAGGCAGACATCATAAAGACTGAGGTTGTAATGTCATCAGGTGTCCTCCTCCTCATTTTAATTTGCTGTTTGAGTGTACTGTTGTGAAACTTTCTACTTGTTGGTGAGCTGAGCTGCAAGGGTGTTATTCTAAATGATGATTAATGAAGTTAAGAATGGATCCCTTTTTCTCCTTTAAAGGGTTCATTTTAATGAAAGAAAATAATGATTCTTTAGGAAGCAGGTGTTACAGAGGCTGACTTCTTACACTCAGGAGATGACATAAACAGTTAGTTCTCATGAAGTAGAAAAGGAATAAAGGGTTCCAAGGGAGAAATTACTATAGTACTCCAAAAGAACACAATGAGTTGAGGTTCTTATATACTTTAGGAAAAATATAAAGAAATTACTAAACATAAAAATTAAAAATGTGGTCCAGACAGAAACACCAAATGAAACTCAGAAAAACAAACATAGGAAATATACCTAATGTATTGTACTAAATGTTCCAGTTCATGTCAAAATGGTGAATTTGAAATTAAGTTATTTGCTATATTGAGATACATTGAAACAAAGATAAAAGAGTTAGAAAAATTAAAAGTAAAACGCTATCAAAGTAGGAAAAATAAACAAAACAACAACAAAAAATCTTAGGCTAAATAATTATCAAGCTAAACACAATTGAAGGCATGTGTTGCTAGTCAGATATAATGCCGTTTTATTCTATGAGTGGCTCTACTAATCACTAAGAAGTTCGGATTGTAACACCTAAGACGTGAGCTTAAAACATATAAGATATAAAGTTAACACCACAGTCAAATTACACTCATCATGAGTGTTTTTTTTGTTGTTGTTGTTCTACAGTTAAATAAGATATAGAATATTTAAACAGCCTAGAAGAGAAATTCAGTCTAAATGCAATATATTGAATACTGCCTGTAAACTACTGGATGCACACTCATTTGAAATACCTGTAGGGCATATATCAGAATCTGAACTACAATGTATACCTCAAAAAATTGAAATATAGAAACAAAGAATAAACAGTGCTTTCTAATGAATTTTAAAGTATTCATCCTGGTCACAGAGACTTCATATCTTAGTGTCTAGCAGCATGTAAGAAGTAGAACCTGAGAGAAGGAGTAAGTGAGATCACTTCAACCTGACAGAAGCCTCATTAACTTGTGAAGGAATGGTCAGTGTTGGCACAGAGACTTAGGATGAGAAGCTATGGGGCCTTCACAGCTTAATCATGCAAGCATACAAGATAGTTTCAAACAGCTGTGAAAAGAACAATAGCAAAGAATGTTGTAAAAAAGCAGGATGTAAAAACAGAAAAAGCAAGGTATTTCCAGTAGGCTGTAACTTTGTAAATTACAACATCTGTCCATTGTGAAAATCAGATCATCAAAATAGATGGCATATGTTGTATTAGATTTTTATCACATATATAAACTCTAAAGTTTAGTTGGAGCTTCTGTAATCTGTAAAGAGTAGAGAAATGCTTAAAGACAATAAGATAAGAATGCAAGAAAGCTGAAAAATGACAAAAATAACACTGAAATATGGGATAGTATAGCTGAAAACGATTTTACATGAAAGTGTGCATCTCAGATTGCTTTCAGTGTTTAACAAGCAAAAACTTCTGCTGAATCATTTTTAATAACTAACTGATGAAACGGAACATAGGGAACTTGAGAAGTTCAAGGCAAATGACAGTTCTGTCACCCTGGTTAAGCCCTACCTTCACTCCCCAGGAAACAGGTCTGACTCTACTGTCTGTGGACTTAGGACAATAGGTCTCACACCTGTGTTCGGTATTTCAGATCCTTCATGAACAGTCCTTCAAAGTGAGTACTGAAACTCTTTTTCCTTTTATCCAAGGACTTCATAATGGCAAGTCATGAATGCTGATCTTTAGTTCCACAGCTTACTCTGTTCTTAGCTTGCAGCCCAGACTCCTAGGTGTACTGTGCAATTGGCTGCAAAGAATTTAGAAACTGGGTGTCACTGCTACGAGTACAGGAGCAACTCGTAACATGCAGCCTTCATTTCTGGCCAGACATGTCTTTCCGAATGTAACCTAGCACATTGATTCTATCCATATGTATGCCATGTAGAACAGTGTACACAAGTACATTGATTTTTCCCATATGTATGTTGTATAGAGCTGTGTACATAAACACATTGACTCTACCTATATGTATGCCATGTAGAGCAGTGTACACAAGCACAATGATTTTACCCATATGTATGCTGCATAAAGTTATGTAAACAAACTAAAATGATATCCATTTTTGCTTGCATATTTTCTTTCATACTGATGACAACAAGTAAGTAACTTAAGGTATGGATAAGAGCTTCTGACAGTCTATGTGTGTCCATTATCTACTGCTTTTGGAAGACAATAGAACTTGCAGGAAGTGGGCTTAGTGACAGCAAGGTTGATAGCTAGAGAAGTATGCCTGGTAGAGAGCCACTTGGAACGTTCTTCCTCATTCTGCTTTCATAAGCAACTGTCTCAGATAGAGTCCTCAATTATTTGTCATTGCAGAACCAATGTAACAAGGCAAACTGAGCACAAACTAAATCTTATCACTGTTAGAAAAATCAAACATTTCTCCCTTTTTTAAATATTTCTGTTTCAGTATTGGAAAAGTGATTACTAGCACACCAACCCTACTGGAAAACAAATTCATAACTTTTCTTATTAAAAATAGCCTACTTAAATTCTTTTCATTTGTATGGTCAAAACTTTAGTAACTTATATGTTACTAAAATGTGGAGATCATGTCAGTTTAATCAGTTCTATAATGCAATGTTTCAAAACACATGTTGTATCATAGGATAGATAGATGATAGCCAATGGTATATACATAGTCTCCTAGATTTTCCTCTCATGGGTAATGTTGAGGCTAATACTATTAGACAGTTCCATTAGCTTTATATGTAGTAACACAAATATACTTATAGAGCCATGTGAATAAACATTAAATGTAAATAACTTTTTGCATAATCCCACTTTGTAACAATATATTAAATATATAGTGAAATATCTGCTAGAGAAATGTAAATGAATTCTTTCAAGTAGAAAACAAAAAATTAAAAAGATGGATATTTACAACACATTTGAAAATTATAAAAAGCATAAAGATATTATGAGTTAAATGTTGCTATATTATTTTAAGGAAGTTAATTTTCACAAGAGAATTTGCCAAACTATCAATAAGAAAATCAGAGCTACATCACTATTTTCCTCTCTATTTAAACAGATAGATTTGTGGGGGTTTTCTTTATGGTTAAAAGAATTTATGTTATTCAACAAAAAGTTCATATGCAAGAATGCCTGTTTTGTTAAATATAGACCCCCTGAAGAAACAGAAACATGAGTAACAAATATACCTCTTCTAAAACCCAGCACCCTTATTTTAATATGCCATGAGAGAATTGATTTCAATGAAAAACAATAAAAGCACTTCAAAATAACAACTTTGTATATGTGCAAAGACCTTAAAGAGAATATGAATAAATGTTTCAATGAAGGCTATGAAATCACAAATAGTTGAATGATATAATGCAATAATTTATGAGTTCTATGTTTTAAGTTTTTGTTTAGTGTGTCTATTTGTTTATTAGATTTGTGTTTTACATACTTTATGCACAAAAATTTTCTTCGTAGGTAAGTTTGATACAGCCAAAACAAACATTACCCCTTTAAATATTAATCAAGTTTATCAATTTCTTCCTTTAAGCATAATGTATGTATATTTTCTACATAGGTTATATTAATGTGTTTCATAGTTTGTCACTTCAATATTTTCATTGTATTCACAAATCTTAAACATGATCTCAAATTAATATCTGGCATTAATATTTCTGTTCCTACTGAACCTCAAGTGATATGACTGAGAACATATTAGACCAGCAGATAGGCTCTCCAAAGAAAGTCTAAACAAAGCAAATCGAGGCTATCATTTGATCAGTCTATTTTGTTTCTATTTAGGCTAAGACAGTTATTCTGGCTCTTTGGATTGCTTCTCTTGGGAGTTTCCACAGTATGCCCTGACTTCTTCCTTATATATCCTGAACCTCTTTCATGACTGTTTTGCAACTTTCACCATCTGTATCACCTCTACCAATTAGATAGCCTTTGGTTATAAGTAACTGAGAAACAAACACAACTGTATTACATTTCAAAGGAAATATATTCACTTGCATTTATGGCCAGCTCAATGAATTTAGCTTTAGGTATGACTGTTTCACCTAGTGATTAAGAGTCCCACTGTCTATTTTGACCATTTACTTGTAACCACCATTTCTCTCCATATATTTCTTTCTCCTTTACTCAGCTAACTCTACTCACCTTTGGCTCCATTAGCCATCACTATGCATTAATATAGTCACAGAGATGAAGCAGAATCCAGAGTTTTTTATTTCTAGTGTTAAAATCGGCCATTGCTCAAAACAAAATTCATAAAATGAGTAAACCTTGGTTGTGCTGTACTCAGATAGGCTTTATATGATGAGGTAGTTATGGGAAATGCCCTTCTGTATATATGTTTTCTTATTGGTTATGAACAAAACACTCTTTGGCCAATAGCCAGTAGAGGCAGACAGATAGGTAGGGCTAAGAAATATGGAGAGTTCTGGGAGAGAATTCAGAAAGAGAGAGGGGAGGGGGGAGATGCCATGCCATGTAGCTACTGAAGCAGAACATTTTCCGGTAAGCCAAGGCCATGTGGAAATACTTAGATTTTTAGAAAGGGGGTAATAATTTAGACAGAGCTAGACAATAAGAAGACCAAGCCATCGACCAACAGTTTTTTATAATAATATAGCATCTGTGTGCTTTATTTGGGGCTGAAGTGTGAAACAACAGAGCAACAGAAATCAGTAGGCTAGAGCCAGTCAGGCCCATCTATAGAGTTTATAAAAAAACTCTCAAACACACCTAACACACATTGCTGTATATGTTGCAAATATCAAAAACATGAAGGGTAAAGATATTGATAAAGCAACTGTAATGTAGAAACTTGGCTGCATTGCCTAGATTTTGGAAAATCCTGATTCAATTACTACCTGAAAAATATAAATGTAAAAATCTGTTTGTGAAAAATGAAAGCATCACAATATACCAAATTCTCTAAGTTTAAGTACACTTGAGTTTTTCTGAATCACAAAAACAATTACTACATGAGAAGAACTTTATATGATACAATTCCTTAGCATATCTTTCATGTTGCTTTTTCTGACACTGGAATTGTAAAGTTTCAGCACTCAATCTCTAATTTCCTCCCAGGCTTCATATATGCTGTGTGTAACTTCATGTTATAGGTGTAGCTAGAGGACATTATTTAATGTTGTTAAGACATTTTATTGTCAAGAAGGCAAATGATATCATCTTTTGATAATAGGCTCACTAATATACACAGCAGTTTGTGGTTTACCAATGTGCTGGTGTTATATCCACCTTTGATTCTCACAAATGTGTGGCTTTACTTGTTTCTATAGATACAAGCATGTGGCCTTTACTGCAGAAGTGAGATGAGGCATTATAATGTTATCACAGGAAATACCAGTTCTATAAAAAGTAAATAGTTGCTGAAATGCATAAAAGGCTCTACTCATCACTGAATTAACAAATTCTGGGCAGCAGAGATGGCTCAGCAGCAGGAACACCTGAAACCAAGCTGATGAGATTGATCCTAGGACTCACCTGCTAGAAGTAGTTAAGTAATTCACAGTTTGTCCTTTCTTATCTATACATGCTGTGGAATATGCTCCCATTTGCATACACACACATGCACTGACACATATACACTAAAAAGTTCATGTCTCTAACATCCAACATTATATTAACTTTGGAAATACTTTCTTCAAAACATATTTTAATGCTTTGTTGTAAGAAGAAAAAGAGATGATGTAAAAGAGTGGTAATGGATAGAGCCCCAGATCTAGACACACAAACCTGAAGGACAGAAGTCTTAGATCACAGTAGTGAGAGAACTTTAACAACATGTAAAAGCCATCTCTTCTTCAGAACTTTAATGATGAAGCTGAAGGCAGAAGAAAGATGCAGTCCATGACATTCATCTCACCACAGGTAGCTTAACTGCTTCAGGTTTATCCAGCAAAGTCCAACAAGGCCTGACAAATTGCTCCAAAGAAGGAGAAGCATCTCCCAGGCAATGATGCGTATAGACAGAGGGATTTTTTTAGTCAATAGAAGGAATTAGGCTTTAATGCTTTATACTAAAAGACTTCATACCCCAGAAGCTGCTGTTATTCATTGACTCTTGGTAGGCAGTGAGACTGCCAGAAAGCCGATGCTATCCACTGAACCCTGGCAGGCAGCGAGCCTTCCAAAGCCGAACCTGTGAAGCCATGCTAAGTGATTTCCATGCATGTACAAATGCTTTATTTTTGAAGCTCCTTTTCTTTGGAACAATCTAAACTCCCCGTTTATCCTTTAAAAAGCTATCCCAGTTTCATTAAATTTTTAGATTTTAATTATAATCATCTTTCAAACTTATCCCTATAGGAACATAGAATGGGCCAGATCCCCGCCTATCAAAAGTCAGTACTTTTGAAATGAATAATTATAGACCTTTCAATTCAAGAGATTTGCAAAAAAACGTATGACCAAAGTCCTTAAAGAATTCACGAAATGTAAAAAAGCACAGTTACCTTACCATTATATGGGAGTTCTAGAGGGCTACAGGCATCATTATCCATTCTCAGTTTTGGCAAACCAATGAGTTTTTGAGCGAACGATGCAGAAATGGGCTGCACTAACAGGGACGTGAGGTTTGGTCGGCTCTGTCTAAAGCTTCCATCTGTATGCAAAAGAGAAAAGGTCCAAATCCTTAGCAAGCAGAAACTTAAAGCAATCATACACAAGTTCCTTGTAATCAAGTATATGAATTTTGGGTAGTAAGTCTATATTTGTTTATTTATTCATATTCAACTTCTTAAAGTGACTTGAAACACTAAAATTATTTAGTCTGAATAATATTATATTACTTCATCAACAACATACACAGACATTTACCACCAGTTCTACCCCTATGACTCTCTAAGGTAACAAGAATGGAAGGGAGACACAGCAGTGAATAGGATTAAAGACAGCAGGGTGGGGAGGCTGGACTTTAGGCATTGAGATATAGTTAATTATCAGATAAAATAGAGAGTGGATCCCAGAGACCAGAACTGAAGTTATGGTGAGGAGACTAGGAAGTAATGTGGCTTATAGCAAAGAATTCAGAAGGCACAAGAACAGGAAGTTCCTGCAATCTTTGATGGGCTAAAGAATGGGGAGCCTCTAAAATGCCATGTGAAGAAGGCCACTATACGCATATTCAGTGTGGATGTGTGGCCCTTTATCATGCTAAGTGGGAAGTAGGCAGACATAAAAGAGGGAGCTTTAAGATGATGATGAAGTTACCATGTTAAACAGGATATGCTAGAATGTCTGAGAATTCACATGGTTAACTCTGTGCCCAATGCCTTCAGGCAGAAGAGCATTGGTAGCAGCACATATGTGTAGACCAGTAGAAATTATCTTCTAATACCAATGAAAATCTGAATGGCACTGATAAAAACAAATTTGTCCAAGAATTCTAACACCTAAGCCCATGGTCAATGAATAGTACCTACAAAACTAAAATGAACTAAATTTTTCCATTCTTGAAAATGACCTCTCAGGCAAAGGCATATACATAGAAGAGGCAAGCTGTGAGCAGAGGTTAAAGGGCTGAGGAGAACCTACAGGACAACAGAATGAATGGGAATACATGCAATTTGAGCCAAGGACCCCAGTGAACATGTACAGTAAGATTGGAGGTAGGATTTAAACATTTCCTAGATATGTAGGAAAATAAGTATTACCTGGAGACACTGGTTGGCTTTAAAAGAACTATAGGTGGTGTAAAAAGGAAATGCAACAGTACAGTACGATTAAAAGTGGTATAATCATAATCAACATATGCATAAAAAGTGTATTTCAGGACAATGGAGACAAGGAAAAATCTTGGAATCGTATACATGAGACACGAAGGTAAATGCTGATGATGCAGAATGATGAGTTGGTGAGACTAAAATATGGTGCTGTGAAGATGACCTCAGAGGGGCATCCTAGCCTTGCAAGTACAAGAACCTGAATTAGTTCCCCAGTGTTCCCATGTTAAGAGGCAGGGATGTGCTGGTATTGTGGCATACAATTGGAATCACAGCAGAGACAGGATAATTACTCTAGGCAGCCTTGGCTAATCCACAAGTTTCAGGCAACCCATAAGAGACTCTATCTGTAAACAAACAAACAAAATATAGGAAAGTACCTAAGAAACATCATCCAAGGATGCTAAAAAGTTTCCATACACATGCACATGTATAAGCTCAACTCACACACACACATACCTATACATACATATACACATTGAATAATAAAACTGATGTAACTCTAACACATGCACGAGTAAGAAGGAAACTATAAAACACGGTGACAAGGAAAGATGCCAAGCCAATTAATTGTGTACTTAGGAGAGATCAAGAGAAAGAGACAAGAAGGAGTGGAGCAAGGACTTATACTATCTGTATAAATCATGAGCTACATTCGTGTATAATTTTAATAAAATACACATCAAACAAAACTGATAAGACAAAACAATTATGACAATGTACAGCATACTCAGAGAACAGTGGAGGATTCCATAAAGCAAATGTACTCAATCAAACAAGAAAATACTTGTTAAGACTATGTTATTGCCTTAGAAAAGGAAGTCACAGTTGAATGCCGACAGTTACATTTTAAAATAAAGAACCATAATTTTCAGAATTTTATTAGGGAAATGATTCCTGGAGATTGTCTTGGAATTTAATTTGACATATCTGCAAGTGGTGCATGCCTCCATGATTCTTGTAACCAAGTTCCAGGAGGCAAATTACACATGAGAAAATTTGTTTGTGAATTACTTTTTTAATTTATCCTGTGGATAACCACAAGACAAAATATACTTTGCTTAAGGCTACAGCTGTCATAAAAGCTGAGGTTTTAAGCTTTGTGGCTGAAGCACAAGGCTAGTTTTGGTTGTCTGTTACTAGTGTATACCAATGTGTGACAGTAAATATTGACCAAAATGTACTTTATTGCTCCTTGACTGTTTCATGTCAAAGACCATGGAAAGATGTATAATTTGCATTGCCCAAGGTAAAGTGACAAATACGACTGATAGTTGGAAAAGAAGGAAGAGTTTTGATACGGCAGCAGCATAGTGTAAATGAAGTGGGGGACCTTTCAGAAAGGACACACTGAGAGTGCACAAGTCTTATGCTCACAAGCCAGGACATGCACGGTTCACAGACATGATGTTAGGAATCATGTAACCTGTTAGGCCAACATGACAGTAATATTCAGGTTTCAGGAAGTTGCTTTAAGCTAATATTGATCACTCAGTCCTCTTCTGCTCCATCCTGTACACTAGGACAAGATAACTCACATAGCAAACACAGATCATACCTAGGTGGCTGTAGCATCTTTAAACATAGTAACGTTTTACTTTTGAAATTTCTACTCATTATGTAATATATATCGATGACCTCTATCCATCACAACCTCCCTCCAACTTCCCCAACTTCCAGGTACCTCACTCTCCTAGCTTCGTGTTCTTCTTTCAATTTTTACTTTCATTTTAAAATACCTATAGTGATATTCCTGTGCATGCTGCTTTCGTATTATTTTCATTAACCTAGTGAAGTTTTTCTTTTTTTCTTGTAAATTTTCAAATTTGTTTTGGTGACTCTGTGTGTGTGTGTGTGTGTGTGTGTGTGTGATTGTTGTGTGTGTGTGTGTGTGTATATATGTATGTATATATATATGTATGTATATATATATATATATATATAATTCTGCATCTACACACACACTCCATCCTCTTTTTTTTGTGCCTCTTACTTCCCTACTATTTTGTGAGAAAATATCTCTTAATGGCCTGTAATTTTCCAAGCAGACAAGGCTTGGCAGCAAGAAAGCGTCAGGGTTCCCACTCCTTAGGTCACAAACATCCAGGACTTAATCTGACTTTTTATATGCATTCTCACCTTTCAGCTCACTCCCTCTTACTTACAAGGCAAATGTTGCCATACATCCCTGAAAAGATAAAATCTGTAATTGCAAAGTTGTCATGGATGTCAGCAATTGGTATATTTTCAATAACAAAAATAACTTCTTAAGGTTATGAATGATGTAAGCCTACCACATGCAAAATAATCTTAACCTTGGGTTGCCATTATTCACACATCATTTTCTAACACCCAGTTTGTCCCTCTGTGCATTCTGTGATCTACGTATACTGTGAATTGATTTAAGCCATTAATTCCATGAAACCCATTCTGAGGTCATCACATATGTCTGAGGCACTAACTTTCTGCAAAGTCCAACTCAAATTCACTTCCTATATCAAGTTTTCACTGGTAATTATCCCAGCTCTAACTCTTCACCGTTTTAGCCTGTTTTTAGTTTTTAGTTAACACAATCACTAAATGAAATTATTTCCCTTTTCATGTTAAAATATGACACATGGTGCCAAGCATATTGTCAAGGGTTCAAGAACTTGAGAAAGACAAATGACTCAACAACTGTTTGGAAATATTGTCTTTCTGGGTCTCAAAGTGCCAACAAATGGAGCAGGGGCACAAATAAAAGTTGTGTGTCTCCTCTCACATTTTGATCATGCTTTATTTATAGTAAGCTTTCACCTCCAAGCAGACACAGTGAATATATTTCCAAAGCCCATTTTTCCCATTAACTCAATGGTTAATCATGTCCTAAAGCAATCATTGGTAGATGAAAGCATTTCAATAAATAAATTATATTTAAATATATGTATCAGCTATTAAAAAATCAATACTCATCTGTTTTTCTCTGAGATGCTCTATCGAGCACATAAAACAATGGATTTAAAAGTTAACTACAAGTGAACCTTAAACCTAAATGAACATCCCTATGTCTTTGATCGTATTGGTGCTGTATGACTAATAGGCTTGCATTAGTTTGGAAATATGCTAAGTAATTGGTTCATTAGCTTTTCACTTTCACCTTAATGGAAATTTGACAAACAGTTCACCTCTGAGAGTAGCCACTAGCTTTGCAGGACACTATGGTTTAATTATATTCACAAGCTATTTTTTAAAATTCTGTTATTAAAGAACTGAAGAATTTCATTTTTCTTATATATTAAGAATTTTTGAATGCAACTAAACAGGTATCCCTTCACTTAATTATATTTTAAAGCACAATTCTGAACTATAGGAATCCATTATACATGTTACAAAATTAAGTGGGTCATGTTCAAAGACATAATAGGTAATACGTAAAATTTATGTGGCAAAGGACTGAGTACTTTCTGTGGTATTGGCTTCTGTTTCCTTACCTGTATTGTCTACCTTCAATAAAAATTGACATAAGCCTTTGGTGCAGCTGATGGCCAACTGCCTTTATTTTCTATATATGTTGTTATATAAAGAGGAAGGAAAATAATAAAGGATTCATTTATTAGTAATCTTTATTAGTAATTCCACCTGTGACAAATGCCATATGTCTATAAAATGAGAATTTGAATAGACAAGATGCTAAGTTTCACTCTGTCTTGACTCATAGTTGGAGTGCAAAAAGTATGTAATTTTACTGTGATAATATTGTCACTCTGGAGCTGGGGAGATGGCTTAGTAGTTAAGGGCACATTCTGCTGTCAAAGAGAACCTGAATTCAGGTCCCAGGACTCACATAGAATACTTCACCATGTACCACTAAGAAGTTCTCAGAGAATCTGACACCTTCTCTTTGGTTTTGTGGGTACTCGGCCTCAAAGGTGCACATTCCCACACACAGAGATACAAATACACACAATCTTAATTTTGTTAATAAAAATAAATACCTTAGAAAGCCATCAACCCATACAAAGTGCTTTGCCTAAACCACCAATGTCTTTGATGTGTTGACTTACTGAAGAAAAGGTTCATTATTTCAGACACTGAAGCCTGAAGTACAAAATGAAATAAATGAAGGTAAAATTGCTGTGTAACTGTGAATATCTAGTTCACATTCTATTACATCTTTTCAAACTCATAATGTCCACTTCAGTGTCATCAGGAGGTTATGGGTACAAATGAAACATTAGTCTCTCTCTCTCTCTCTCTCTCTCTCTCTCTCTCTCTCTCTCTCTCTCTCTCTCTCTCTCTGTGTGTGTGTGTGTGTGTGTGTGTGTGTGTGTGTGTGTGTGTATATAGTGGTACGATGAATTTTACTCTTTTGTCTCTTTTAGGGTTCTATTACGCATATCCCAAGTAAAACATACACAGAATATTATTATTACTTATGAATGTCCATCCTTAGCTTGCATTGTTGCTAGCCAGCCCTTTTTAAGTTTTATTATCTATCTATCTTTTGCCTCTGGACTTTTTCCTTTCCTTACTTCTGTATAACTTACTTTCCCTCTTACTCCATGGCGGGCTGGGTGGCTAGATGGCTGCCGCTGATGTCCTCCTCTTCTTGTTCTCTCTTGCTCATCCCTCCTTTTCTCCTTTTACTCAGTTCTCCTTATATTTATATTCTTTGCCTGCCAGACCCATCTATCCTTGCTCCTGCCTTGCGATTGGTCATTCAACTTTTTATTAGGGCCATCAGGTGTTTTAGAAAGGCATAGAATCACAGCCTCACATAGTGAAACAAATGATGCATAGACAAAAGTCACACATTTTAAAATAATATTTTACTACATGTGTGTATTTGTGTTTGAAAGAGATAGTGAGAGAGAATGCAAGGTAAGAATTAGGTCTGACTCAAATATCAACATATACAACAAAAGCCAGTTATTCAAAAAGAAATATCAGTCTCTGGGTGTTATAACATGAGATACTGAGAGCGTAAGAAATGTGTTGGTTAAGTAAAAGATAGGACCCATATGGGTTAACAGTTTCTGCAGTTGAGAGGACTATGTGACTCCTGCATCTATTTCATCTAACTCTCCCTTCATATCGCTGTCCTTTCATCCTTCTCCATCCTTATTTCTCATGGTCCTTCTTAAACATCCAATCTAAGCATATATCCCTTCATCCCACTTTAAAGCCACTGGATAAGCAACAATCACATGATCCAGGCACTAATCACAAATGGAGAACATCATGTCCTACCCTCCCGAATCTATTATCTGACAAAATCACTAACATGGCATGTGCCACATCATACAGAAATTGACTTAATGTGGTATGTAGTTTTGGATTTTTACACAATATAATTTACATAATTTAACAGCAACAAAAATATAAAATGTGGGGCAATGAAGATGAACACTTCATTTGATCCTTTCCGCACATCAATGAAAATAACACTAAAGTAATCAAATAAAAAAAGTGGTTATACATCTGCTGTCCCAGAAAGCTATGCATCTGCTGTCCCAGAAGGCTATGCATCTGCTCTCCCAGAATGCTATGCATCTGCTGTCCCAGAAGGCTATGCATCTGCTGTCCCAGAAGGCTATGCATCTGCTCTCCCAGAATGCTATGCATCTGCTCTCCCAAAAGGCTATGTCCCAGTATACTGCTGTCCCAGTATAACTGATATCCTTCCTTTTGAAAACTACCACCTTGACTGATGTCAAACCATTAACAAAGTAGCACAACCGTGTTTTCATTTTTACTTGAGATCACTAAATTCACAGATTTTTTTTCTGAAATGACCTGAACAGTAAATCAGCTAGTCATTTTGTTATCCTTATGAATATAGCCAAGACTTCATTTTTCTCAGTATTGTGTAAACCACTATTGTAAATATCACTAACTCTCCAGGAGCCAGTCAAAGTAAACACTGGGTTGTTTAGATTATTATTAAAAATGAAAATAGTTAACATGGTTCATGTTCCTTTATATAGCTCTCTCTCTCTCACACACACACATACACACACACAAAATACATATAGAAAGATTTTTCAATCATGAATAACTTTTATTATTGGTATTCATACTTCATATTTCTTTAATTTTGCAAGATATTTTCTGTTCAAATCAATATAGATTTTAGTTTATAGAAGTTCTTGACAATAAAATACTGAAAATGTACATGTCAATCATATCAGAAAGATTTGTCTTCATTCTCTGACTCTCACATAAACCTTTGATTACATAGAATACTAAACTGATTATATTAATTCCTTACTTCCTTCTTGTTACACAATGTGTAGAATCTCTGGGGCACATTTATGGTTGTACATGTGAGAATGAACACAGTACTTGATAAGATTTGGATGCTCTGTAGATATTTTTGGATGAATGGTTGTACTGATATTCAAATGAACAGGTATGTTGTAGACTCTTATAGCTTCATGATTTGATTTGGTTAACTATCCTTTAATCAAAAGTATGTCATTATGTTCTTCATCCTTAATCAAAGCTTGTAAAAATCAGCCATAGTTATTCAGTTGCTAAGGGAATAGAAAGTAACATGTACATTTGTTAACCAAATTTAACAAGTATTGTGATGTTCAACAACATGGAAAGTCCACAGACCCATAAGTGGAACCTAACATTGCCATTTTCCTAATGTGTATCACTTCATAATATTTTCTAAATACTTATTCTTAAACACAAAGATACATTCAGCACTCACTCCTCATCAAAGGATATTAGTTTTGCAACAGATAGATAGAGATTATTATAGAAATCCACAACTAGTCAAGACACAATGATAAGTTACTTGGAATGCCCGACCCTATCTGATGCAACTCTTGCATTTAAGATTCAGGGAAAATCAATAAAGAGGGGCTGTGAAATTCATAAGAACCAGATGTCCATGATATCTGCTGCTAGATAGTGTCTACTAGACATTACTGGGATAATGCACCCATGGAATAATATTATTATGGTTGCCTTTATAAGACTAGCATAATAATACTACCAATTTTTCATTCAGATGTGTATAGGGAGATCACATATGGTCTACTATAGATAAAAAGCTACAGAGGTGGCCAAAAACTCCTGAGAGGGGAATCAGTTGATTTCAGGCATGATCTCTTGTATACATTGTACAATATCAAGTGCTCAGTTTAGGATACATGCACATATATGTAATACTAAATTGATTCATTAGGTTACATATACCTATATGGATATATCACACCACACATACACACACACACACACACACACACACACACACACACACACACAAAATCACACAAACACACATACACACATTCAGACAATAATAATTAAGTAAAGAATGATTTTGGGAGGGATTGAGTATGAAAAAGTTATATGGAAAAAAGGTTGACAGACACAATACACATGTTTGAAATTCTCAAAAATAAAACTTAAAAATCAATAATAACAAAAACCATCAAAAATATAACCACAATGGAAAGAAACAATGAAATCTTAATATTTTCAGGCAAATGAAACCATCCTGAGTGAGATAACCCAATCACTAAGAGACAAAAATGGTATGTATTAACTCATATACAGATTTTAGACATAGAGCAAATGATTGTCAACTTATAATCCACACTGCCAGAGAAGCTAGGAAACAAGGAGGACCCTAAGCGAGATATACTTGGTCCTCTGGAGAGTGGGAAAGGGACAAGATCTCCAGAACAAATTGGGAGCATGGAGGAGGGAGAGGGGGTTAGGAGAAAGAGAAGGGGAGATGAGGAGGGGAGAAGAGGGGAGGAGAGCAGGACATGAGGAAGCAGGAAGATTGAGTCAGGGGAAGAATAGAGGAAAACAAGAAAATATATATCATAATAGAGGGAGCCAATATAGATTTAAGAAGAAATCTGGTGATAGGAAAATGCCCAGAGATCTGCAAGGATGAACCCAACTAACAATCTAAGCAATAGTGGAGAGGCTACCTTTAATTCCCCCCCCCCATGATAATGAGATTGACTGCATTATACGCCATCCTAGAGCCTTCATCATGTAGCTGATGGAAGCAGAAGCAGACACATACAACTGAACACTAAATTGAAATTCTGGAATCCAGTTGCATACAAGGAGAAGTGATAAGCAAAGGGGTCAAGATCAGGTTGGGGAAATCCACAGAAACAGCTGAACAGAATAAGAAGGAGCTTATGGATCCCAGACTGATAGCTGGGAGACCAGTGTAGGACTGACTCAGACCCCTGAATGTGGCTGTTAGGAGGACTGGGTAGTCTATGGAATCTCTGGTAGTGGATCAGTATTTATCCCTAGTATACGAAGGGACTTTGGGAGCCCATTTCACATAGAGGAATACTCTCTCAGCCTAGACACAGGGGGAGGGCCTAGGCCCTGGTCCAAATGATATGACAGACTTTGAAGATTTCCCCATGGAAGACCTCACCCTCCTTAGGGAGCAGAAAGGGGATGGGATAGGGGATTCATGGGGGGCAATGGAGGACAGGAGGGTGAGGGAACTGGGATTGACATGTAAACCAAGCTTGATTCTAATTTAAATAAAAAATGTAAAAAGATGAAAGTAACAGAAGACAATCATATTAATGTTACACTGGGTAAAAAAAATTATATATACAGGAAAAGTCATATAAATTTGATTGAAGAAGCTGAAAATATTGCTCAGTACTTAGCAGCACTGACTGCACTTGCAGATAACCCAGATTTGATTTTTCAGCATCCACACAGCAGCTCAAAATCTTTCAATTCAAGAACATCTGACATCATCTTCTATCTTCTAGCCTCCACAGGAATGACATGCAAATGGTGCGTGTGCATGCACACATGCACACACAAGCGCGCGCACACACACACACACACACACACACACACACACACACACACACAGAGAGAGAGAGAGAGAGAGAGAGAGAGAGAGAGAGAGAGAGAGAGAGGGAATCACAGAGAGAGGGAATCAGAGAGAGAGAGATGCAAAAGACTCAAACATTCAAAAAAGTGAAAAAATGTATTGTGGCTCTTCCTTTGTAATTAACTAATTTACAAGTATTTGTCATAAATATGAAATCGACTTAAACAGAACAAGATAACTTTTCTGGTGATTAAATGTATTGTTTGTATTGTTTTTGTGTTTAGACATACAAACTTGATGTTTATATTGGTAAAGTAAAATTATTTCTGGGCCAAGTAAGATAATATATAAATCACAAATACTCCATTAATCAAACAAATAGGCTAACGTATATGCAAAACTGTCATTGTTAAGACCAGGGAATTTCATGATTCTTATTCAGGTAGTAAAAGTTTGACAACTGTTCTGTGAAACAAGGTGTGAAACAAGAGTTTATGTACTATATGGCATGGTTCATAGTTTTAACTGTAATGTTAATTGACATATGATATGTCCTATAATTTAAATAGTGTTTACAGAATTAGGAGATGATATTTTCCTGCATATTTTCAGATACCCAGTTATTTGAAACACATTAATGTAATCACTTCAAGACAAAGCTAGGTCCTGTATTTTCACTAACGATGTATTCTTTAAAGCATTTAAACAGTGGTCCTTTCTCCTGAAGAAACAGTTCTTTTCAGTAAAGCATTTTATCTCACTGAATAAATTATAAATTTGTCACTCTGTGTGAAATTTGTGTTGTTTAATAGCAAAGACACTATTGTGATCCTAACAGATGTTTTCTTATTTCTATTTCAGAGGAATAGCGGGCTACATTAGAGCTATTCTCTACTTTATACAATACTAAAAATTCTGTATTCATCATTTGTTTGTTCTAAGATTATTTCATTCCCTAAAGTATTCACAAAATATTAACATTTGGAAACAACCATGAAAAACAAGTAGACAAACTATCAAGTTTGCTCTCTACTTCAAGGGGAGTAGTCTTGATTCATAACTGGAATAACTGACCATCTGCACATTATGGGTACCAAAAGTAAAGCATCCCCTGTAGAGGCTTTCCCCTGAGAAGCCACTCATCTCAGACTTGAAGGGTATAAACACTGGGCTGATTTGTAAATTCTCTTCTTTCAGAAAGAGCATGTTTTGCATTTTTTTAAAATGACAGTAAATAAATTACATTTTCCTTGCTTAATTTGTTATAGTTGTGGAGGTTTGCAGCCATTAATTTGCAATAACAATTTTCACACCAGAATGCAATGAGAATATATTATTTTATGAGCCTGATAGTAGGAGTGGGCAGAACAGTTATTATTTTGGTATTTACATGTTAGTAAAAGTTTCTTATTAACAAGTGTATAAGGGAACTAATGTTTGATTCCCTGGTAAAAATATTATCAGAATAATGAAATATCTATCAGATGTTAAGTATTTTTTATATATTCACAGTCTCATCAATATTTTCTAGCTTTGACATGGTAATATTAACACAGAGGAGACACCAGCTGATGGTCTGGAGCGCCATCTGACATTTACCCTGACTCAAAATTCATTCTTGGGGATGTTTTGTTAATTTTTCTGGATTTCAAAATCATAATGGTAGTCTTGAAATGAACTTAACAAAAATATTTCCTGCCTTGACATTGAAGGAGATAGTCTCATCTACTTGCTTATTAATGTGTGCTTCAGAGTTAAAATGAGATTGTGAAAGACTTCATGGGGTTTTATCATTCATATAATAATGTGACTAAAATATATTGTTTTATTAATTACACATAGAGTAATGTCTTATCTGCTATGGTCATGTTACATTGAGAGAAGACACATTCAAAGGAAAAATGAAATTTTAAAGATCCATAGAAATAAACCATAGAATGACCATTAAGACTAAGGCTTCTAGTAATAATAGAGAGAATGCCTGAAATATACTACCCTTGTAACCAAATTGATGAACACCCCAACTATCACCAACTATCATCATAGAGCACTTATCCACAAATTTATAGAACCATACACAGAGATCGAGGCCAAGCTCCAGGAATCTTGTCAAAGAGAAAGAGAGGAGGGAATATATGAGAAAGGGAGGTCAAGATCATGATGGAGAAATTCACAGAGACAGCTGGACAATGCTTATGGGAACTCATGAACTCTAGACCTACAACTGTGGAGACTCCAGGGGACTGAATTAGGACCTCTGTATGTGGGAGACAGTTGTGAAGCTTGAACTAGCTGTGTGGCTCCTGGCAGTAGGACCATAATACAAACCTAATACATGAGCTAGGTTATTGGAGTCCATTCCTTAGGATGGGATGTCATGCTCAGTGGCATTAGGAAGGTGCTATTATCCTGGTATATGAGCTTATTTGTTGAAGCCCACTCCCCATGATGGGATGTGATGTTCAGCCTTAATGCATAGGAGAGGAGCCAGGCCCTGCTCCAACCTATTGTGCAAGACTATTTTGACTTCTCATGTGAGTCCTTACCTGTGAGGTTTAGTGGATTAGGTATGGGCTAGTGGGGAGATAATGGGGGATGCAAAAGATGAGACGTGGTGGGAGGAGGATTGGAAAGGAGAGCTATGATTGGAATGTAAAATGAAATAAAAATAAGACCATCTACATGTCATATTCTATTACTAATTATTTTTTCTGAATACATAAATAAGAGAATATTCTTACAAAGTATTTACAGTGTAACCAATGCAATGAGACTCAAACTAAGACAAAAGATTAGTAAAATATAATGGGAACACATTATTTTATGAGACTACATTTAAAACTATATTAATTTCGTCTATCTTAATAAATAAGGAATATTTTCCAATGCTTTGAAACATCGCCTCCTTAAAAATGTCTTCCTTGAAGTTAGAACAACGGATTCAATGGCACAGTTGGAACTATGACTGTGCTCACTGTAGTATTAGTAACTCTGACAGTAAGCTACACTACTGTTAAATGGTAGCAAAGATATCTTCCTCAACTGTGTTCAGGACTTCAAACAGCACATGAAAGGCAAGCTTTTAAAACTGTGTGATCTTATGCAACTTGAATTTAATTCAATACAATTTAAATTGCTCTCAATTTTCTTTTTAGTTTCTTTGTATAATTTTATGAGCTCAAGAATATGTCCCATCATATGCACAGATAAAAGTCTTATTTATTTATTTATTTTATCTTAGACAACATACTGTTTCTTTCATTCTTAGACGAAACACGAGTTGCTGAGTGAACTTAAATAAGAGAGGGAATTTAAAATCTTACTCCAGAGTAAGAATAGAGCCATGGGAAAAATAAAAACTGAAGGAAGTAATTGCTAATGACTGTCTCAGAAGTGCCCCATGCATGGTAAAATGTTGCTTGTCAGAGCACAGTGCCATATAGTAAGTTTGTTGTCTCTTCATGGGGAACAAAGCAAATCTTAGATCACTGCTCATTATTTCCATCTGTTATAGAATAATTCTGGCTTTTACAGATTTTTATTTCAAACTATCCGAAGAATAAGTTAACTGGACAGCAGATGATGATAAAGAAATAAATCAGATATTCAATGAACTATGATACAAAATAAAGAAGCAAAAGTGTGTGCTCATAGTCCAGTTCACCTTCAAGGTAGCACATGCATTATATGCTAAAACTTGACTTGCAGTGTGCTTGTTTTTGGGGAATCTTGTGGTGAACATTAAGTCAGTAATAGGAGAGCTCTATAAGACTTTGAAAGGGCAAAGTGGCAAGACAAAAATGGATATCAGACATTTTTTAGGAGTGATATATAGAATAGAGTAAAATCAGAATAAGGACCTTGGTGTATGGTGTACACATTCACCTTCTATGATATACATATGTGTATATAATCACATAAATACATAGCAATATGTACACAAATATGTTGCATATGCAATATAAAAACCATTGCTAATTGTTCTATTATAATCATCATATATTATTATATATTACAAATACGGGGCTCTAAGTCTTTGAACTCCTTGAATACCTCTCCAAATAAATATTCTCTTCAACGGCAAATTTAGCATTTTGCCACAACACTGCCCAGAAGTTATTTTCATTTTGAGGAAAAACCTCACATCTGCATGAGCTTTGGAATAGAAATGTAAAAGGTTAAATGAAGGGGTATCTATGGTAAGCAGATTGTAGTTACTAACAAAATACTCCAGACAATTAACTTATAGGATGAGAAGAGATGCTTTGGCTCACATATTTCAAGGTTCCAGATCATGACAGCAACATCATGACCATGTTATTGTCAGTGTATGGCATGGACACCAGGTCAAAACTGTGCATCTCTTGAGCAAGAAGCAAAAGAGATCATAAAGCTCTTCAATACTATGCATACCAGGACGGAAAGTTCTTTGATTTGGTTTCTTATATTCCAGGAGCACATTCCATGGACCAAGCTTTACACACAGTGGTCTTTGGATGACATTTAACATCTAAACTTAAAATAAAGATCTATGACACATGCCTCACAAGGGAATATTGGCACTAACGTAAACACCAAACAGGGGAGTAATACTGAGGTAACAATACACAAAGAAGATACCAATCCTGGAGATATGCATGAACAAAAATTCATCAGTAAAATGATTATAATAAGAAAATGTGACAGAAAGAATGAGGAATTGGTATATTTTAAATAAATACATTTGATATTAACTTCATTGGCCAATTACACCTGTACAAAAAGATACATCTTCAAACAGTTTCAATGTTCACTTCCTTGCCATGGTCTACACATTACTGCAAGTGACTTTAGTTGTCTTATGCATGTTTGCAAATGGCTTCACAGTAATATGCATAAGCACATAAAATGAGAGGAAAAGCTATGATATGCCTCCTCACAGTAAATTTTTAGAGTCAAGTATAAGGCCATAATACACTTTGAGTACCACAGAGGAATATTCACAGTATTCACGAAAACGCTATTATAGTGACATTTATTGTTTCTATGCTATCCGTTAGAACTGAAATATACGTTTTTTTTAATTAATATAATCATGAAAATGTCTTGCAAGCATTATTTTTTTTTTATCCTGAACTTCCAGTCACTAAAATAATAAGCATTTTTCCCACGTGTCTCACTTGTGGATTGAACTGAGATACACAAATGAAACAAATAATAGGACAGTCTAAGCTAATAACAGTTTAATATAAAGTGAACTAAAGGAGTGATGCATCTGAAATATAGCTTCAAAGATAAAATAAATCATATGAAAGAAAAATGTGTATTTTTTAGATTGTGTTAAGATAAAGTTGTTTCTGTTTTACTGATTCCAGCCCTGCTTATTTCTTACTCCTCTTGGGTATGATTACTTCTTTATGTTCTCACCCTTCCTAATGCTGTGACCACTTAATACTGTTTCTCATGTTGTGGTGATCACAACCATAAAATTATTTTTGTTGCTACTTCTTAATTCTAATTTTGCTACTGTTCCCTCTGCCCCCAATACCTTTAACTCACTCCATATGCCAGCCTTGTCTAATTCTAACTTCTTTACTAACATTTAAAATAACAATAAAAGAAAGTTTTGGCTACTTGGTTTTTCAATAAACAACAAAAAATATTTGGAAAAAAAAAGATAAAGTCAAATGAATTTTCAATACAAATACATTAACTAATTTATGAAGATTTTCAGGATTTATTTAGTTTTCATAGATTTCAAAATTACTTCAAGTTTTCATTAAAATATCTATGCTTGCCAGTGGCATCATATGACATCTCATGACACTAATGTATCAATACTGTGATGTATATTCCTCACTGTCAACTCCACGGGATTTTGGATTCACTTAAGAGACACATGAATGGATATTTTTCTGAAAATGTTTCCAGAAATGTTTAATCAAGAATGGCAGACTGACCTTGACTATGGGTGTCATTATTCTATGGCCTGAAGTCCCAGACTGAATAAAAAGGAGAAAACTGAGCTAAAGGAGGGCATTCAACTTTTTGCTTCCTAGCTAAGGGTGCAATGTGAACAGTTGCTTTCTTCTTTTTCTGCCACAGTGGGAACAACTCTCACAACCACACTGACCTAATTATAACGGACAATCCTTCCAAAGCCTTAGAGGAAATAAGTATCAAGCTATTTCATAAGGCATGTTGTTACAGCAACAACAAAAGCAACACTACAAATACTCATGTATCAGTAATGCAAAGGTTGAAAACTGAAACTCCCCTTCATGCTGTAGGGTGGGAATGTCCAAGAGAACAAGAAAACAATATAGTCTTTGTCCATTAGCCCTGGTTCATTCCAGAAAAAGAAAGTAAGACATTCTTGGTGAAGATGCCACACTCTTAACAAAGAATTTGAAGCAATCAATCCCTTTCCCTCCGTGCGTGGTTCATCCAACAGTGTGTATATGTAAGCACAGAAGAAGTGCACATGAAAGTGAGAGGACAAGTTGTGAGAGTAACTTTCTCATTCTACTATGTGGGGCTTGGGGATCCAAACCATTCGGATTGGCTGACAAGACCTAATGCTTCCCCCAATCTTGTTTTATTCTATTACACTTGTGATTGGTCCCTTTAGTTCTCCAAATGAATCTTGATCTTTCTGAATCTGGATCTGAAGTATTCAAATACACCGTACATACATTATCTGTCCAGGACAAAGAGGCTAAACAACACATAGTAGTTAATGGACCTTTTGCTCCTCTAAATAGAAACTCATTTTGAAAGCTTTAAAAACTACTCTGTAAACCAAGCATTGCCTTGTAACTGAAATGTTAGGAAGCAGAGAATTCCTTCATTGTTTTGAGATTAAATCTTTTTACTGAAAACCTTCCACATGCTGGCTACAAGGGAAAGATACAGAAGTAGGCATTAAATCTAATCTGTTTGCTTTCAAAAAGTCTAGCAGATGATGATACAACCAAAAATGAGCTATTTGGTGATTTATGTTTGAGTAAAAACCTTGTCAAATTGCTTGAAAACTTCATACATTAGCAATGTGTCTATACCACTCCAATCCTTTTATTTCCACTCCAAATTCCTCTTGTGTCCCCATCTCACAAAGTCAGTCTCTCCTTTATTATTTTTAAATGTATATGCACATCCACACAAACACAATACACAAGAGAGAGTGAGAGAGAGAGAGAGAGAGAGAGAGAGAGAGAGAGAGAGAGAGAGAGAGAGAGAGGAAAGAGAGAGTATCCATATGGGAAAATGATGCCTAATTAATATCCAATATGCACCATTACCATTGAACAAATATTCCCAGTTCACATGTCAAAAAACAGGAATTGAAGGAATAAATGTGAGATGCCTTCTTCCTACAGACTGGCTCTCATGGTGTCCAACATTGCTGTGTGAGTTATCAAGGGAGAGATGTAAACAACAGTGCTCCAGATTGTGAATTCTATAAATCACAATAATGCCTGGATGAAGAAGATAATGCCTAATGGTGCAATGGAGGCACTTTGATCTTGTGGGTGACCAACAGCTATTTAATTGTAATTAAGCCTGCTTAAAGGTGGCAATTCATTGTTGGCTTGTAAACCAACCAAGCCTTCATGGCTGGAAATGTCACACACTTGACAGGAGAACCCACTTCTGCCATTTTTTTCTGTCTATATAGATAAATATCTATATCTATACACACAAAAAAAACAGATTATTACATTTATGAACTGTGTCCCTTATATTCTTCACTAAGCACATACTATCTAAAATAATACAAAAATGTGAAATAATTGGTTCATAAAAGTAATGTTACATAGGAAAAGTAGAAAAGCAAAATCAGGAATGAAAAAGTGTCTAGCAGTTACACATTTTTATCACTTCAAATTTTCAACCCACAAATTAACTATGCAATAGAGGAATATTTACCTTGTATCGTAATATATAAAAGTACATTTGCAAATTGTTGAAAAGAAATTGATGTAGTATATCATTTTCTTCAAAAATTGTCAGTTACAAGATAAACTGGAAAAGGCTAAAGAAATGCCAGTCACTTTGTGTGAAAAATCAAGAAATCTAATATGTATCTCTATCTCTATCTCTATCTCTATCTCTATCTCTATCTCTATCTCTCTATATCTATATCTGTGTCTGTGTGTGTGTGTGTGTGTGTGTGTGTGTGTGTGTGTGTGTGTGTGTGTGTGTGTGTGTGTGTGTGTGTGTGTAATTTTTATGCAGGGTTTATTTGCGTAACAGCTCTGTCTGTCCTGGGACATGCTTTTCAGACCAAATTAGTCTAAAACTTACAGAGATCTACTGTCTCTGCTTCACAAGTGCTGGTGTTAAAGGTGTGTGTGCTACAACTATCTGGCTGAAATCTAATATTTTCAAGGGCATGAAATATGTAAGTAATAAAATGACCTGCTATTTGAAGTAGGTAAAAGCTACTTGAAGGCATGAATATCAAGTGCATTCCTTCTTGCCAGTGTTGGGAATGTTATTTGTGTTACTCTGGAAATTTGTCAACATAATGTAATAATACACTAATATATATATATATATATATATATATATATACAGTTGTATATATATGTAAATATATATGAGTTTGTTTTTATTATATGCATGAGGCACATATCTTTGACAAGCAATTACAAGAATATATGCAAAAGGGAGTGATGTGTTTAACAAAAACAAATTTACTTCAGAGTAATAGAGAAGATATTCTTTCAAAAATATTTTTCCTTCTAAAACATTAGGGATCTAGGTAACCAATTGTTAATTTTAAGAATATTTCAGTAATATTTAATGCTAGAGACAAGCTTGGATAATTTAGAAATAGGACTTAATTTGCAATTTTAATTTTTGACAAATCCTTTCTGGGTAACTTCATAGTTGAATCTGAATTCTAGGCTCTTTCTGGTTCCTGAAAGTAGTGGTATACAGGGATGCTTGGATAAAATTGGCACCTTTGGTTCACAAAACCAGTTAAAATATTTAAATTAAATTTCATAAAATGTGGAAGAAAGGTAAGAAGAACAAATCTGTGGGCTCAAGCTGACAGGCTTGAGGTAACATTATTTTAGTGTGTGTGTGTGTGTGTGTGTGTGTGTGTGTGTGTGTGGTGTGTGGTTATAGTTTCTCTATGTCTAACGGCTTAAAGCCAAATAGACTTGAGACGGTTATTGACATGGCTCTTTCTGGACAGCCTATAGGATGTTATTGATATGATGTGAATTGTTGGGCACTGTTTCTGACAATAGGTTTAAAACTTTCACCTGATGCCATGTTGCCATTTGCCTACAGGAATCTTTTCTAAGATTCACTCTTCATCACCATCATTACTTTCTCCATCATTACTTCCAAACAAATGCTCTGGCATTAAAGTTACCAAAAACCAGACAGTTGACTGAGAGTGCTTACCAAGAGTTATCCATGTGTTTAACTTTAAAATCTCTCAAAATGTTCAACTCTGTATATTACTAGCTCTAAACATCCAATGTGATTAGCTTTCATATATTTTCTCAATATTAAAAGGAAAAACAAAATACAATATTTTTATTTGATTAATATTATTTTCTCATAATAGAAATACTGTGATCAATAAACTATTTCCTTATTCTGTACCATATAGTCTTAGGTGATAACATTGCTTATTGGTAGCATGAGGAAGACAGACAAATTATAAAGGTATAGGTTTCACATATTGGGTTTGGAAAAAACAATCACTACATCTATACATGTATAATTTTATTTCTGATATCAGTATTCTGAACTTTTTAGTTCCCACATTGAAGCTGTTTGCCTCTACTGCATTTATTTTACTTTTATTCAAAAAATACAAATAATACAACATTACATTTCTCCCTTTCCTTTCCTCCCTCAAAACTGTCTTATATACCCTTCTTTGTTTTCTCTCAAATTCATACGCTCTAACTTCCTGCATTTTAAAAAATGACACCAGCTTAATGCCTATTGCCTCCAAGCAAACAAAAATTTATTGGTATGTTCTCTTCACATTTCCATTATCAACATAGACTTAACTCCTTTAAAAACCAAGGACCTGTTGGGCCTGACTTCTGAGACTGGGTTTGCTGATGTGCCTTCTGACCTGAACTCTGTAGGAACATCAGTGAGATGACATTCCTCCAAAGCACAACAGTTGCTTTCCTAACAGACTATGGTCTTTTGACTCATGAGTCTGCCATTTTCATTTTATTTTCTGAAAGTCAGGATTATGAAAAGGCTAAACAATATACTTACCTGAGATGGTAAGCTTTGTTCTAAAATTGTTTCCATAATTAAACGTGTCTTTATAATAATCATGGATACAATTTGGCTTGGAAAAGAGAGAATCACCTGAAACATGTTTTTAAAATTAGAGGCATTTCCATAAGCTTATATGTTAAAGATGAAGGCGTTTGTACGATGAGCTACCTAGGTATTTCAGAGCATTTCATGACTTTTCTACATGTTTCTCAGTCTCAAGTTTGAACAACAAATTAAACATAAGAATGATCAAATGACTTCTGGGATTAAATAACATAAACTAGTCTATCAAGTTTAGTATCAGTATTATCAGTATTGACATTTGTTCAATATTAGCAAAGAGGTAAACCAGTAGTTTTGTGTCTTAATGACAGAGACAACATTTATCTTGGGGGAAAAAAGGATGTCTAGAATCAGCAGAACAACTAACAGTAAATGATGGTAAGGATGTGGTGAAAAGGAAACAGTCATTAACTGTTGGTGAGCTGCAATCTGGTGCAGCCACTATGTACGATGGTATTTTGCTTATGATCTAATAAATGTCTGAAGATTAGCATGCAGAGCTAGATGCACTAGTTATCCATAGAGGCCAGGCAGTGGTGGCACACACCTTTAATCTCAGTACTAGGAAAAGAAAGGCAAACATTTCTCTGTTAGTTCAAGGCCACCCTAGGCTACAAGAAATTGATCCAGTCTAAAAGAGAAAGAGAGCCAAAAAGTGGTGCCTTGCACACATAATCTCAGTATTGAAAGTTACAAGCCTTTAATCCCAACACTAAGGAGGTGAAGGCAGGAAGGGATATGGCTGGGGTGGTGAGAGGAATATAAGGCAGGAAGATCTAGGAACTCATTGTAGTCTGAGGAGAGTCAGTCTGAGGAAGCAGTCTGAGGACAGGATTGCCCCCTTGGTCTGAGCATTGGTGAAGGGAAGAACTCTAGTGGCTGGCCACTCTACTTCTCTGATCCTTTAGCTTTAACCCCCTGATAACTGATGCCCAGTTATTTTATTATTAAGACCAAAGGGGATGTTGTTGACTATTCAAAAGATAAAATTAAATCTACCCTATGACACAGCTATACTCTTCCTTGGCATATGTCAAAGGACTTGAGATTTTATTCTGCAGAAAGACCCCTCACTCAGTAGTGTTCATTACTACTCTATTCACAGTAACTATTAAATGTACCCATATAAATGTCCTTCCACATATGAATGGATAATGAAACCGTGGAACATATATACATTGGAATACCATTCTGCTGTAAAGAAAATAAAATCATGAAAAGATAAATGGATGGACCTAGAAGAGATTATACTGAGTGAGGTAACTCAGATGTGGAAAGACAGCTGATAAACATTCTCTGTCATCTGTAATTCCTAGTTTCATTTCCCCACGTGTGAGTATATACCATGGAGTAAAATGTAGCGTGGTGGTTATTCTTGGTTACCAACTTTCTATATATATGGAATTAACTACAACCCCAATGACTAGGCACATCTGTGTAGGACTTTTTATTTGGAAATGGGAAGACCCACTTGTAATCTGCACCTTTGAGGTGGGAAGATCCATCTAATCTGGGCCATACTTCTTGGTAGTCTATACTAAAGACATGGGACAAGGAAGCTCTCTGTTTTTGCCTCCTGGCCCCAGCTCCAACTCTTAAAAAATATATTTCTTCACTTGAACTATAGCCTACTTCTTCAGAATTCTGACATATACTGAAGACCAGCCAAGAGTGGACTGAACCGCTAATGGATTCTTTGAACTTCCGTTGATAGGCAGCCATCGTTGGGTTAGCTGGAATATAATACATAAGCCATTCTAAAATGTCCCCTCTATGCATACCTATATGGAGAGAGAAGGGGAGAGAGTTTTATGCTATATGTTCTGCTCTTTTAGAAACCATATCTATTCCATGGAGACAACATAAAAATACTAAGGTATCATAGAGAAGTTGATAGAAATGGGAATGCAGTGGAAATAATAGATATGAAGGGTTAGAAAGGTAAACATGGTGAGGGAATCTCTGATAATTAAGGATGTAAAAAGATCAATACAGATGGAGAGAAGGGACGAGGGACAAATAACAGGGATGGTTGATGAAGCATCAAAGATTATTTTCTATTTTATCTATTGTTTTATGTTAATCAAAATTATATATTATGCATGCACACTTATGCGTAAGTGTAGCTATCATCCTTTAAATATTTGTTTACAGCAAATAAAGAATATCACAGAAAACCAAATTGGACACAATGAGTCATGGGGAGCTCAACCCAGTTGGCCCACCTACAGCACAGTTCCTGAATCAATGGATCAGGGAAGATTGTGGAAGAAAGAGCTGAATGTAATACAAGAGGACAATGGGCTGTATTTAGAGCTTGTCTCCTAGAAACTGGGAGAGATATATATATGCTAATGTGAGAGGGGAAATATCAGAGGCCCACTGTTTGACAAAGCTATAGGCCACCAATGATTTTTGCAAGAGGGAGTATTAGCTTCATTGGGGAATGAAACCCCTAGTTGGTTATACAATACAAAGTAGTAATCCTGGAACTCATATACAAACTTAGCATTTTGTCTTTCTGTATCTATTTATTTATATATAATGATAATAGCCAAAGGAAAAGAGATAACGAATTTGAGAGGGTATTGAGGGCTTGGGAGGGTATGGAGGGAGGAAAGAGAAAGTGTAAAATTATAAATTATATATCAATTAAAGATTTAAAAACAAGGGTAGAGGTTCTCTTTTCCTTATAATATTTATTTCAGAAAACATGAGGTTGTGAATATTTTCTTTATTTTTTAAGCAGAAAATATGCTTTCAAAACTTTTTATCAGCTTTACAATTAAAAAAGAGAATATTTTTAATCATCCCAGGAGATATTTAATTTTGCATGCAAAGCAGAATATCATATCATCTTTTTGAGTACATGTAAAAGGACTAAAAGACAAAGGCAAGCAGGTCTCTGACTCTATGTTGCAAAGAAACCTCTTTGTCATGAAGATATGAGCAAAAGATCTTCCCTAAAAATAAGGTAATTAGAAAACACTGGTGGCCACTCCAATTACCAGGTAAATTTGGAACAAAGTATGGGTGACAAATGTTGTCTTTGAGAGCTCCTGTTTGAGGACTATTTTTGTTTATTTTGAGCAAAGCTATGTAATTAGATTGTACCAGCTCAGCTATACAAAATAGTGCTGTTTTCTAGTTTTTCTCTTCATATCATTATAATATAGCCTGTGATACATATTTCATGTGCATGATTATTCCTTAAGGATAATAGTTTCTCCCTCTTCCATCTGCAACAAGGATGGTTTCTATGTTGTCAAGGAGTATTGTTTTAAGGTATATTTCCGTAATTAGTGACATCCTTCTGCAACATTATTTTGCTACCGGAATGTGATACTGAGTGGGCAGATACTGTGGTTCAGTCCTGCTCTTCTGACACTGCTTTATCTGTTTATGCATTGGTCATTCCTAGGACATGAACAGTTTTAATGCTTGTGTGGTAATTAATAACCATGACAGTCTTTTCACCCTGGAACCCAAGCTTTGATTGGAAAAGACTTATTTGCTGTATTTACAAAATACATTTTTTGTTGTGTTTATATTTACCACCTTATAATGTTAATAAATGACATGTGACTTTTTAAAATTTATTCACATCTTGGAGACATATTTTACTTAGATTCAATTTTGCAAGTGTGTATGTAGTGAAGGGACGTATAAAGAGAGAACGTGTGTATGGGTGTGTGTGTGTGTGAGAGAGAGAGAGAGAGAGAGAGAGAGAGAGAGAGAGAGAGAGAGAGAGAGAGAGAGAGAGAGATTGTGTAGCAGTAGTATACTTAGAAACCAGGTCAGGTGTCCTGCTCTATTACTGTGAGTCTCAGTCCCTTAGGACAGAGGCTCCCACTAAACCTGGAGCTAGAGTATTGGCTAACAAACCCTAGCGACCCTCCTCACTCCACACTACTCCCCAGCTTTGAGTTACGGGTGCTCACAGACAAACCCAGATTAATATATGGGTTCTGAGGTATGAACCCCTGTCTTCATGCCTGTGTACCAAGTACCTAGATAGAAAATTAAAACAACCTACCAAACACCTCACACTTCGACGCCCTAATTTGATAGGACAGGATAGAGGTTGTGTATTAATTACTTCACTTGTTGTCACAACACTATATCTCACAGTAAGCAACCTAAGGAAGAGATGCTTATTTTGATTCATGTTTCAGAAGGCACAGTCCATCTTAGCAAGCAATATATGACAGTAGAGGTGGCTTGCAGCTGTGTCAGGATGAACTTGCTCACATGTGCAGTGGACCATGAAGCAAAGAAAGGAGAATGTCATCTGTCTGGCTCTCTCTTACTTTTCTTGCTTTATCTTCAGTCTGGGATGCCCATGTTTAGGGTTGGCTTTCCTCCCTCAATTAAACTTTTATAGGAATGACCTTTCAGAGATTCCCAGAGGTGTGTCATTCAGGTGGTTTCAAATCACATCAAGGTAAAACTAATGATTATCCACTGCAGGGTTCATTTCTGATATGAATATAATTCTTGGAAATGTACCTTTTGCGGGGCAAATAAAAATAAAGACAAGACCAATTTAACTTGCTAGTTAGTAGTCAAAACAGCTTTATGTACTGTACTGGCTGGTTTTGTGTGTCAACTTGACACAAACCAGAGTCATCAGAGAGGAAAGAACATCTGTTGAGAAAATGCCCCCACAAGAGCTAAAGGCATTTTTCTCAATTAGTAATCAATGTGGGAGGGCCCAGATCATGGTTGGTTGTGCCATCTTGGGCTGATAGGCCTAGCTTCTATAAAAAAGCCAGCTGAACAGTCCAGGGAAAACAAGCCAGTAATCAACTAGCCTCCATGGCCTGTCTTCTTTGAGATCGTGTTCTGGCTTCCTTCAGTGATGAACAACAATACTGATGTGTAAGCCAAACAAAACCTTTCTTCCCAACTTGCCTTTATTCATGTTGTTTTGTTGCAGGAATGGGAATTCTAACTAAGACCCATGCCTTTTGAGGGAGTGAAATGCATGCCTGAGCTTGCATGCATTCAAACAAGTGTGTGTGTGTGTGTGTGTGTGTGTGTGTGTGTGTATGAAATAATTTAAAAATCACTCCCTAAAATGTAAAATACTTATGTAAAGAAAACCATAATTACAACAAAGTGAAATCACTGTAAAATTTATCACATATCCATTTTACAAATGTTACATATAACATTATTCACTGCTTACAAACTTAAATATGATCAGAATAGTTTTACTGCTAAAGATAACAAAAATCCCTGACATTTTATATAGAAGTGAACAGAAAAGCAGATGTTGTATATTAAAATATAATATCATAACTGATATCATAACAAAGGTTTTTTTTTTAACCAATTTTATTGCCAATTAGATTTAACCCCTGGTCCCTGTTTTGAAATTATTTTGTCAAAGAGATGAATTGCTGCATTAAAACATAAAATAACTTTTAAAGATCAGGCACTTTAGCCACCAATGTGTAATCCAAGAAAATGGAAATGCCAACATTATCATGTTCTTCAGGATGGGTCTCAGAACAAAAATTACTACAATATCACTTTTAAACAATTATCTTTTAAAGAAATATCTGCAATAATCTTTTTAAAACTTGATTACAATGGCTATTAAAAGAAAGTTTTAAAATTAGAATTCATTACTTTTATGTTCTAAAGTTTAAATAAATTTTGTTCTAGATGTATACTTAAAAACATGTTTAATTTTAATGAATACGGTCAAGCATGAAATATTCAACATTTTAGAGGAAAATGTCATGATTGTTCAACATGTTCTAATCTATCTTTATCCTTGATTATTTCAAAAAATTTATACAGGAAATTAGCTAAAGTCTTCAAAGAACATCATCCAAGCTATTCTCTTTTCAGTGGAGGTAAAGGAGTGTGATGTTTAGTGTAGCTGTCTGTGAGGTAGTAGAGTAGTACTAGCCTTTGAGAATATCTGGGAAGAATTATTTTAATTAAGTTAATATATATAGAAAATATTTCTTATATTTGGGTGGAACATTTCCTTGATCAGGATCCTAGGTTGTGTAAAGTGTGGACAATGAGCCCAGCCGAACCATTCATTTATACCTGATTCTTGACTGTCTTTTCAAACCTTAGCTGCCACTGCATTTACCACCATGCTGGACTGTAGCCCCAAAATATGAGCCAGAATAAACCCCTTCTCCATTAAAATGCCTATCTCAGGATATTTTATCACAGCAACAACAGAAAGAAATACTCTAAAAGAGCTGTGTCACAACAAGGCAAAATAGCCAAAGAAGTCAAGAATCACAAAAGCATCTTAACAAACCAATATGTTTTCATTGTAATTATGCCATGGAGATCTCTGGACTTGTATATATCCTGGTCCTTTTACCTTCACAAAGCCCTGCAGATTTTGACAATTAGCTTTGTTTGAAAATTTCTAAGGTTTTAGTGTTTGCATTGTGTACTTGAGGGAGGAACTTGAGGTTTAGAATGTCTTCCCCAAATTTGAGCTTCCCTTCAGAACTTCAGATACAATTTTTGTTATTTGGGTATATGCCTATCCTACCCTTTTATGGTGGTTGTGGCAAAGGTCTAATAGTTTTATTGTAATTGCTTGTTGATTGGTTTTCTTTGTCTTTTTCTTCAAAAGGAAAGAATTGGTTCCTCCAAGAACATGGTGACGTTCCCCTATTGCCTAAATACCTCAGCTACAAACAGTTTCCCCCCCCATACTTTTATAAGTCACAAACAGATTGTGTTTTCTTTAAAAATGCTTATAACAAAGGGACCATGTAAAATATGAAGCAATAATTGAAACATTCATATAAAGGATGAGAGAGGAAAATAAACCAAGATAACATTGTTTTGTATTCTAATTGTTTCAGGTCTGCTGTAGAAGACATGTAGATCAGAAGGAATGTTCTCAAATGACAGTATGTTCAGAGTAGCCTAAGCCTAAGATGAAATAGCTGGATAACTTTCTCCAGGAAAATTTCAATACAATTTCTCAAAAAGTATTTATTTTAATTTTATATGCATTTGTGTTGTTCCTTCATGTATTCACATACTACCTGTGTGCCTTGTGCCCACAGATGACTAGAAGAATGTAGCAGATCTCCTGTAATTGGAGTTTGGACAGTTTTAGCCACTATGTGAGTGCTGGGAACTGACTGGTCTCTTCTGCAAGAAAAGTAACTGCTGATTAAAATATCCAGCTCACAGATCACTTTTAATTTAACATGCTTGCAGACTGTTTTGACTTTTGATAAACAAAATACAGGAAATACAACTAAATTATTGAAAAGCCTACCAAACTGATAACATTTTAAGGAATAATGTAATGCTCAAGAGTTTGTGCAAAAATTCAAGCACTTTTACACCTCAAATAGACTATAAAACGGAAACAATTTGAATACCCCAACTGATGTGTTATAGAATCTCTGAATTGTCAAACTAATACCCAACACAGTGTAAAACCAGCCTACCGATTTCACCATCCTTTTCCTATTCAATTATCTAAGCTCTTCACATTGAAAATCACAGTATTGACCCTACAGTATTTATATACCAACCCCAATAGGCTATTGTTTACAATCACTTCTAGATTCAAAATGAGGGCTTGCATGACATCTTCAACAGGTGCTGAAGAACTGAACAAGGCAACGTTATATTTTATTTATACTTATTTTATATGTTGCATTACTCAGAGCAGGGACATGGTGCTGGTCAAGAATCTATCAAAATTCCTGTTTATTGGAGCATAAGAGAAGGATACAAGCATCCATTATACTATAGAAATTTGAACCCAGCACATATTACTTCTAAAAGACTTACATTGAATCCAATAAGCATGCAGTCAAAATAACCTGATGAAAATGAAACATGCCTGTTTTGTGTTCAGCTGAGTAATTCAGCAGATGTTTCAAATAAGAAAACAAATGTGTGTTAATTTATCCAATAAAGGGCTTCTTGCCTTGAGGCAGCATGATGAAATCCAACAATCAGCAGGCAGAAACAACTTCAATGTTTTTGTAAAGGCTTTCAAATTATGAAAAGTAGTTTTATATATTTATTTCAAGAGCGTTTCTTGATGTTTTTTTCCTCTTTACCTATCGTTTCCATGTCAACTTCTGCTCTCAAGATAACTTAAAACTTGCCTTAAACCCAGGCAAGTGCAGAGATCTAGGTATCTTTCTCCCTCCCTCCTCCCCTTCCTGTTCAGTTACATTACCACAACTCTGACTATTGCCAGCATATATCGAGGAATATGCTAAGGCAAAGTTGCAGCTTTTTGAAGGCATGCAAAATATACAGGAAATACTTTGGCACAGCTAGCTTTGATTACTCAGAGCTTGGTGTCCTTGTTTTCCTAGCCACAGTATTTATAGGTTTTTATCATTCTTGATAGCAAGTGAAGTGAAGGGTCTTATATATTAAGGTTTCATTTGTTTGTATCAGAGTGATATCTTTATAAAGGATTGATTTTAACCTTATTTTATATGTGTTCTTGTCCTTATTATGAATTCTATTAAAAATGTTTACAGCATAGTTTTCATGAGCAAGAGCTTATATGGATGTATGTGGGGGGGACTAATTGGTTTATGTCCCAGAAGTTCAAATCAGTTATAATTTCTGAATTGGCTTTTTAAAACTCATTATTCTATAATGTACAAGTTGATGCATCTTAACAGTATTAACTGCACTTAAACATTTTTTAATTACTTGATTGAATCATACATTCTAGTTGACAACATTATGATGATGAGTATTCAATGAAAAAGTACTACAATACTAATTTTTCTTCCAGGGATATTATTGAATTAATAATTTATAGCTCATGATTAATGCTTCTAATTATGTCCACTTTCAGAATTAGTTCAATGATTATTGAGTCTGAAATTTCTGAGTAATGAATTAGAATAGACACATCTTATTTTATAAGCATTGGATGTGTATTGAATATTTCATAAGTCTATGATTTGTGATTACCCTTTAGATATGTTATGTTGTTTTATTTTCCTTTTACATTAGGCTGTTGGTTTTCAACACAAACTTATAAATGCATTTGTAAAGAAACTTATAAATATAACCTAAAATACTAAATATTTTAGTGTTCCACAAAGTCCAATTGAGCAATGGGTGATTCTGTGACATTGTTTCTTGAGCCTTTTAAGTTTCAATGATAATATTATATGGCAATAATTAGCATAATTATCTCCATGGCTTGGCTTCATATCACTGTTCACTTTCACACATTATTATCCACAGACTTCATGTATCATAGTATCAAAACCATATTTTGACATATTTTAACACACAATTAGTTTATTCTTTCAAGTGTATAATTGGTCATATTATTATGGAGTGATATAACACCAACTACTAGAATGGGCATATCATTTCCACACCAGCAAAAATTTGTTCTTGTAGTTATACAAATTGTTGTTATTCAAATTGCAGCTGTAGCATTTTCCTACATTAAATATTTCAGAAGGGAAAAGGCCTTATTTCTCATTAATGTCAGAAATGTTGTTAGCACAATTCTTACACAAACTTTGTCATTTGGTGACAATAACCAAAGCTCAAAGTTGCTTAAAGCAAGCAGCTGGGATTTCATGTCACTATTTCAAGTGAGGAATTATTGATATACTCATTAGAAATAGCAGTCTTCAAAGCAAAGAGGATGTTCTCCTATTGAATTATTTTTCTTTGTCTAATTATGAATAGTAGTGCTTAAATTTTTCTAAATGAATCAACACCATTTTGTATTTTGCTCTTAGTCCTGATAAAACACTTTATATCTTACTCTAATGCCAAAGCAGTGAGTGATTTTTGTTCCTTTGTTTGTTTGTTTGTTTGTTTTTCGACACATGGTTTTTCTGTGTAGGTTTGAAGCCTGTCCTGAAACTAGCTCTTGTAGATCAGGCTGGTCTCGAACTCACAAAGATCCACCTGCCTCTGCCTCCAATGCTGTAATTAAAGTCATGTGCTACCATCTCCTGGCATCTGACACCTGGCACCTGGCACCTGTTGTGTTGTTGTTTTTGCTTTTTGACTGTTAGTAAACCATGAGGGAATCTTTTGAAGGCAAGACTTTGCACATATTGATATATTTTTTGAATCCACGTTCAACTGAAATAATTGTACTATGAAACATCTTTACACTACTGATCTCACCCTGCCTTGAGAGATCACTTGGCTTTCTGAAAGGGCTGTTTTTATAATATCAGTGGCAATGACTTAGCATGCACATATGTTTTATTTTACTTTTTTGAAAGATTATAATATATTACAATACATTTTCCTTCCATTTTCTCTCTCTCTCAACCTCCCAGATGCCCCTCCCTACTCCCCTTCAAATCCATGGTCCACAAATTGCTTTTGTGTGCACATATGCAGATAAATTATCCAATGTATCCTCCCCTGACCATATAATCTAGCTATATGTATGTTTTCAGGCCCCACTGGGCACTGGAGGTGGGCACTGGACCACCTCCCCAGGGACTTCTCCCACACATTTAAAAGAAGTTATGTTTTCTTTAGTTTTCTATTATAGTATGCTTTATGGCTTGATAAATTGTAATTGATATCTCTGTTATGCTATTTAGCATTTATATGCAGTGTTTGTTATGTATTTGTATTTCTGGCTATGTTGATATTTACTCTTTATACATCAATTGTGGTTGACATGTTACACTTTTTTAGCAATGTCACATGCTATATTCTTTTTATTACCATCAAAAGTGCATGCATGTGTAAAGAGAGATTCATAGACATACATTTACACAGAGATAGAGAGGAAAGTTCAAGAGTAAGTCAAGAAAATTACTGTATAGCTCTAACCCTATCAGAAATCTCCTACATAGTGATTTCCTGTGATCCATTTCAGTATATATATATATATATATATATATATATATATATATATATATATATATGTAGCGTGCCTACCCTGACCAGCAAGGAAGACGCAACTCCGGGAACATATTCTTCATGCAGTTTTAATCAGGATCCTTGAACATGCATTTTCTGACCCGCGGGACCCAGGGGGACCCCTACACAGGCTTAAATCCCCTTGCGCTAACCAACCCCTGTGAACTACGCGGACCCTGCAGATAGGCTACTCTATCGTAGAAGCAGACAGGCTGAACAGACTTAACCAAACAAGGGCTTGTTTACACTAGAGAGCGCTTACCCTTGGGGAGGTGGAAGGTGAAAGCTAGTGCCATCTTTAAGTCGAGACACTTGGCAGCTCTCTCTCTCTCTCTCTCTCTCTTATATATATATATATATATATATATATACATACATATATATATAATTTCGTAATTTAAATTCGAAACAAGCTTGTTTTACATATCAATTTCAGTTCTCTCACCCACTTGTCCTCCCTTGTCCCTGTCCTCTCCACCAACCCTCATCCCATCCCCTATCTGCTCCTCCCAAGGTAACATGAGGCCTCCCATGGGGATCTTCAAAGTGTCATATCATTTTGAGCAGGGCCTAGGCTCTCCCCCATGTGTCTAGGCTGAAAGAGTATACCTCTATGTGAAATGGGTTCCCAAATTCCATTTATATACTAGAGATAAATACTGATTCATTGCAGTCTTTATATTTATTCTAATTCTACTCTGAGGGTCCAAAGGAGGCTGACTAATATTTTGCCCACTCACACTTTTTTCAACTTATGTTTCCTGTCCAAAGGAACTGCAAGCACCTTCCCATGACTCCCTACAGTGTCCTAATCTTGTAGTTTTGTACCTCCTTTACCTAAACTAGTTTGATCTTTGGTCTACACTAAGGCCAAAGCTATGACTGTGTCTTTTTCTTATTTATTTTAATTATCACAGTTTTAAGAACATTATTTTAAAGCACTCCAAAATCAACTTTTGTATTTGAATCAAATTTTGAAATCATTTGTATTAAAGTTTAGCCTGTTTTATTAGTGTCATAACAAAGGGTTGTACCTTTAAGTTTTGGAAAAGAACTTATTTTGATAATATTAATTTTATTTTAAAAGATAAATAAGGAAAGCATGCTAAAGTATTTCAAGTTATGTAGTTATTAATAATTATATATGTGTTAAACATGAACAAATAGAGGTATAAGAAGATACCAAATCCAAAGGATCATAAATACATTTCAGCCATCACAAACGAAGAACTTATGTGGTAATATGCATGAGCGGCTGACATTCTTATGACCTTAATCTGTTACTCATTGTTGAGAAGCATTCTGATTCTTTGTGTTCTCTGTCTAAGAGGTACAAATAAGCCTAGGGCTGTTCACAGACCTAGCTAGCTACAGTTACTAATGAGGAATATTACCCTGATTATCTTCTGTGAAACAAATGTATGATGTTGAGCAGCTCTGTATACGTACCTGTAGGTTTCCTAGCGTCAAACCATAACTCATAAGCCACGGCTGGTGAAACTGACCCAGGAGATGACAAACACAATGTTAACCTGCTTGTATCTGGGACTGTGTGTACTAACCTTTTGATTCACCCTAGATTTTCTGTGAGCTTTCAGTTCATTTTAAAATACAATTGGAGACATTAATTTTGCTCTGTGTATATCCACTTTCTAAGACCTCTAAGATGGCTTACCTGGTAGCAAGGGTTTTGGGGATTGCTTGCATCACAGCAATTTTTAAATGATAAATTCATTTCCTTTATCAATCACATACCTACCTTTTTCATATAATAAATGTTTCAAATATTTTAATGAAAAATAATTCATGTAGTTCATAAGAATAAAAATTAAATTTGGCAAAATATTCAAATGCTTGTATCCATAAGTAAACTTTAAAAAGATGTCATTTATTTTTTTTTTAATGAGAGGGAAGTGTACATATTTATAAAGAGTTAGCTTGTTTATTTTCTCTCTGTTTAGATACTTATCTCACTATTCATTTGAACCTTATGTAATGATTAAACTGACTCCTTAATGAGAATGCTTACAATACCATCTGGGATTTTATTTTCATATTTTTAAGTTTTATAATGATAGTGCTGAAATTTGGTTTTTAAAAATAGTTGTTTTTTTTTGTAAGACTAACTAGTGTCTAAGAATGACCTCCATCCTAATTATGCAAAGAAAAACTATCATGTGACTAGCCTAAATTGTTCTGTGGTGTAGCACTATTTTCCCTCTTGTACACATAACATTAACTGAAAACACTCTTATTCTAAATTCTAGTACCAAGTGTTTCTCAACACAATAACAGGATAAGAAAAAGAGAAAATTGGTGAAATTTTGTATATATTTTATAATTTAAATGTTATTTTTATATAATATAAATGTGCAAAAATCATAAAATTATATAAAATATGTGAGTAATATACACACATACACATGCACATATATGTATGGAAAGTGACACAGAAGACTTAAAATACTTTTTATATAACTCAGGTAAATATTTTTTTTCAGAAATCAACATAAAAATATCAGCTGATCTAATTAAATATAAATAACAGGCCAACTTTATGTAAAATGACTTCTAAAATTGTTGATTTTGATTGAGACAGTTCTCCTTTGGGGAATCACTCAGAAGAACCCTGCTGTCTGAAGCCACGGTGTAGAACATTCTAGCATTTTAATTTAGAGAAATGTGTTAATTCATTACTTACATTACTTAACTCTAGTCTTTCAACCTGAGGGATATGGAGACCAAACCTTGGCTTCTTGCCTAAACCTTCTTAGAGCTAATACATAGTGAGTCACTGTGGTTCTGACAATGTACATTTCTGCTATTAAAACCAAATAACAAGTTAGTCTTTGATACAACACAGTTGTTTGGGAAATAGTTCATTACCAAAGAAAAACTGTTTTGTCAAATTTGTACAGTCTTTTAATATGAAAGGGATTTTTCATAGTCCCGTTTCCTTACTTTTCTGCATCATTAACAGGTGATGTACAGATGAGAGAAATTCTCTTCAACCTCTCTTTATATGTCTATTCATCATCTGTATACAGTTTGTTACAGGTAGGAGAATCACTAATTCCATCCTTTACTCTTATATTTTTACCTCTTTTGCCAATTAAGACCAGAGTCCTGAAAATGAGATATGAAGACTGTGCCCTTATTAATTTCAAAGATCTTCATGTTCTCTCTCAAAGTTCTAGATACAAGATAAAAGACATTTCATTTCTAAAATGTAATTATTATGAGATTTTGTATCTGAATACCATGTATTTTGATCACAGTCATTCCCCTCACAATGCCTCTTCAAGTTCCAACATGTTGCATCTTTCCAATTAAACAACCTCTTAAAAGTACCCTACTGAGTACAATTAGTGATAAACACATATGCATCAACCAGGGCAAACCCCTACTTCTGCATGCACAAATTAATAGGGGCCATACCCATAATTATTCTCTCAGCAGCAATCAACTACCAATAGCTTTTCACTGAAGGGTGTGGTCTTGTGAGCCCCTAACCTATTTATGCTAGAATTTTGAATGACTTAATTTGGTGAAGATTATTAACACTTTCTTAGCTTCCTCCATTCTAGCATGAATTTTTCTTCATATATTGCAATGCATGAGTCTTGGTTTCCATCTGGAAATCCTATAAGTTCACTAATTAAGATTACATTTGTTTCAAAGGCTACTAATCATTTCAGAGCAAAGTCTTCTGTGATTTTTACCTGTCCTGTGCTAGGGCAGAACCTAATTCTATACGCAAATTATACCATCTATTAAAATTTTGCATCTACTGGAAGAAATTCATTGAGTAACCATCTTGCCTTCCAGACTGAAAGCACTAGGAGTTAAGATAGCAGGTATTTTGGCTGCAATGGTTTTTCCAGCTTTAACAGAATGGCTGGCACATGTGACTAGTTCCTAAACATTTGTTGAATAAAAGAGTAAGTCAGTATAACCGAATATTCTCCATCCTGTCAACTTTCTGCTATAGCATTTGCTGCCACATAGTTCTCTGTGCTAGTTTTGATGGACTAAATATCTGCCATCTGTGGTCTTTAAATATAGCTGAGGGAACACTCAAGCTGTACCAAAGTTTTAAGGAATGTTTTCATGAAAATTGTATGTGGATCTATGTGGTGTGATAAATCCTCATCAACATATGTTGTCTGAGGGCCTGTAATCAATATGCTCAGTCAACAATTTGATTGTTACAAAGGGAAATCAAATCCCATTTTGGACATGTTTACTTGAAAGTTAGCACATTTGAGGAAGGGAAGAGGAGTATGTAGAAATATTTTTAAGAAAAGTAACATAATTTGCATTTCCATGACAGCTAAAGATGTTGAGCAACTATTTAAGTGTCTTTCGGCCATTTGAGGTTTCTCTATTGAGAATTCTCTATTTAGATCTTTGCCATATTTATTAATTGGATTATTTGATGTTTTGGTGACTAGCTTCTTGAGTTCTTTGTCAGCCATTTGTCCGATGTGGGGTTGGTGAATATCTTTTCCCATTTTGTGCATTGCCATTTTGTCTTATTGATTGTGTCCTTTGCCTTACACGAGGTCCAAAATTGTCAATCTCAGTGTCTGTGCTACTGGTGTTATGTTCAGGCAGTGATCTCCTGTGTTAAATCATTAAAGGGTACTTTCCACTTTCTCTTCTAAGAGGCTCAGCGTGGTGGAATTTACGTTGAGGTCTTTGATTAATTTGGACTTTTGCATGGCAACAGATATGAATCTATCTGCAATCTTCTACATGACAGCATCCAGTTATGCCAGCACCATTTGTTTGTTGAAGATGCTTTCCTTTTTAATTGTATAATTTAACTTCTCATCTAAAAACAGGTGCTCATGGGTGTGTGGATTAATCCAATTCAATTTCATTGGTCCATCTGTCTGTTTTGTGCTAACACCAGGCTGTTTTCATTATTATAGCTCTATATTAAAGCTTGAACTCAGGGATGGTGATGCATCCTGATGTTCCTTTATTTTACAGGGTTGTTTAGGCTATCCTGTGTCTTTTGTTTTTCCAAATAACTCTGAGATACCATCTTATAACTGTCAGAATGGCTAAAAAACAAAACAACAAAACAACAACAACAAAACAAAACAACAAAGGCAGTTTATGCTGGAGAGAATATGGAGAAAGGGGAAAACTACTTCATTGCTTATGAGAATGCAAACTTGTTCAGCCACTTTGGAGATCAGTATGATGTTTTTTCAGCAAAATGGGAATCAGTCTACCTCGAGATCTAGTAATTCCACTCTTAATCATATACCCAAAGGGTGCATATCGTACCACAGGGACATCTGCTCACTTATGTTCAGAGCAGCATTACTTGTAATACCAGAACCTGGAAGCAACCTAGATGCCACTCTACCAAAGAATGGATAAAGAAAATGTGATACATTTACACAGTGGAGTACTACTCAGCAGGAAAATAAAAGACATCTTGAAATTCACAGGCAAACAGAAAGAAGTAGAAGAAACCATCCTGAGTGAGGTAATCCAGACACCAAAAGAAAAACATGGTATGTACTAATTTATAAGTGAATATTTGACATAGAGCAAAGGATAACCAGACAATCTACAATCTCAGAGAAGCTAGGAAACAAGGAGGACCCAAAAAGAGACATACATGGACCCCCAAGAAGGGGAAAGGGACAAGATCTCCTGAGTAAATTGGGAGCATTGGGAAGGAGTAAAAGGAGGTAGGAGAAAGAGGCTGGGAGAAGGAAGAAAGGGGAATATGAGGGATCAGGAAGTTCTAGTAGGGGGAAGAACAGAGAAGGAGAGCAAGAAAAGAGATGCTTTAAGAGAGGGAGCAGTTATAGGCTCAGTGAGAAAGATGGCACTAGGGAAATCTTTAGGGATCCACAAGGATGACCCCAACTAAGAATCTAAGCAATAGTGTGAAAAGGCTACCTTAAATGCCCTCCACTATAATGAGATTGATGACTATCTTAAATGCCATCATAGAGCCTTTATCCAGTAGCTGATGGAAGGAAAAGCAGAGATTCACAGCTAACTGAGCTGAACTTGAATACAAGCGAGGAGTGAGGAGCAAAGGTCTCAAGTCCATGGTGGGGAAACTCACAGAAACAGCTAACCTGAACAAGTGAGAGCTCACAGATAACAGCTTGGGAACCAGCATAAGACTGAACCAGGTCCCCTGAATATGGGTGTCATGGGGGAAGGGGGGATTTGGCAATCTATGGGGCTTCTGACAGTAAAACCAGTATTTATCCCTAGTGAATAAATGGGCCTTGGAATCCCATTCCCTATGGAGGGACACTCTATCAGCCTAGATACACGGGGGGAATGGGGGCTAGGTCCTGCCTCAATGATGTGACAGACTTTCATGATCCACCACGGAAGGTCTCACACTTCCTGAGGAGTGGATTAGGGATGGGATTGGAGGATGGCAGGGGGAATGGGAGGATAGGAGGGAGAAGGAACTGGGATTGGAATATAAAATAAGATTCTCTTTAACTTAAATAAAAATTAATTTAAAAATAGAACATAAAAGGACAGGAAAAATAAACTAGTTATTATTATCATTATCCACTAATGGTTTTCCTCATTGTAGTGACTTCCTAGCTATATGAATGTGACATATGAATGCCAGGTACAACAGGCCTAACTGTTTTCCCAGTTGTCAACTACAGCTAGCAAAGGTTTTACAATATTCCTAAAAAGATGTCAGGAATCATTAATTCATCAATTTGGAAGTACTATGCTGGGACCCTCACTTGACCCCTAACATTTACCTTTCGGTGAATTCCTTTTGAAATATGAATCTGACTCTTAAAACTGACTCTTATAGTTTTGTCTTATACTTTGTATTTTCCCAATAAAGGGCAAGTAAAAAAGTCCTTAATCTCATTTTGTCATAATAATTTTTCTGTCATTTTACATTATTAAATTATGCTTAAAAACAAGAGAAAAGAACTGCATTCACATAACGTTGGCTAAAATGTATTCATAGCTCATGAATATTTACATTTTTATAACTTAAAATTATGGTAAGTAAAGTACGAAATTTCTAGTTTATCAGAAATCGTTAATTTTTTTGACATGGTGAAGTTGTTAGGGAAAGAAATAAAGTTTTCTATGAGTATGGATAGTACAATACAGCTTGGTTATGAAGAGTAGAGAACTGTTTCTGTAACTTAAAATTATGATAAGTAAGAAGAAACTTCAAAACTATCCGAAATAGTTGACTGTAAGAAACAAAGTTTTCCATGATTAAAGAAAATATAGTATAGCTTGGTTGTGAGTAATGAGGACTGTAGGATCTGAATGAGGGACTACTGCTGAATGAACATGTGTTGTTGACACAGCCATAGCTATGTCAAAACCTTAGCCACAGACCCACAGTAAAATGGCAAAGCGTTCCTTTCTTAGATGATGTTCAGAGGGATAGAAAAACATTCCTTTAGTCGTTGTGAGGATGTTGATAGAATGTGCCAGAAATTTCCTCCCTTTCCTCTGTACTTTTGTACTTTTCTCTGTAATGAAAAAGAGAACCACAAACTAGAACTAAATGCCAAGCTACATAACTACAAGAGGAAAGACTTTCTCTGCCCTTCCCTCACCATTTATGATCTGGAGATGGCTCCTTTACACAGACTGCTCCTACAGAGATTAGCTGAATCTGCCTCTTTGCCCAGCTGTAAACCATAAACTCTGTCTACTTGTTTATCTGCATGTAATAAATGAATTGTAGGAAATAGCCTCATACCATTGTTCAACCTATGTAACAATCAGAACGTCCATGGCAATGAAATTTCTCCATCACAGAGGCCCTCCCCTAGTCCCAGCTTCTTCTGTGTGCCCACGTGTATTGCGATTTAATAAGGATCAGGATAAACAATTAGGCCGAACAGAAGTTTATTAAGGAGAAATAACTCACAACATAGGCAGATGTACGCGGCGGGTTCCAGCAGATCCTGAGCCTTCCAGCATCCACCACCAAAAAGGGCCTGCCGACCCTCTCCCAACCTTTTCTGCCTGCTCCCATCCGGCCCTGTCTCCGCCCCAATGGGCATGGCCTAATCCACAGGTGCAGACAAGGTGAATATCTCGCTACACACGTGTCCTTTCTTCAGCTCCTTGCTGTACCAGTCACTTGTCCCTGCAGCCATGCTCAATGTATCACTGGGGTCAGTAGTTAATATTTAATCATTCTGTGACAAAAAGTCTGTTATAGAATTCACTTGAATTTAACCACTGTATGTATATGAAAAAATTCATATTTATGATGAGTGAATTTCCAAAAGTCACTTGATTCAAGAATTATTCAAACTTCACTTGACTGAAGAATTATTCTAAAGGTTGACTGTAAATTCTTATATAATTAAAGAATAAAATGACAAATTTATAAGGAAATTGTAGTTATGTAGCTTGGAATTTAGTTCTAGTTCATGGTTCTCATTTTCATTACAGAGAAAAGTACAATCATTGTATGTAATTATCAATGATTCAATAGTTGTTACATGTAGGGAATTAATAAAATCTGCATTTAAAATTAAATAACTAGTGTTGAAATTTGGGATATATGGCAGAGGAAACAACTTAAAATTCACATGGGAAAATAAGTTATGTGAGAAAATAGAATATTATAAAATAGGAAAGCTAACATATAGTAGGTTTAAAATTAAATTTATTTTGCATGAAAATCATGGACATATCTATAAATAAAACATGAGAATACAAATTGTTTTATATATGTATAGGTAAGTCAGACTACTAAGGTTCTAGATAAACTGAGCAACCTGTTGACCAGGATTTTCCAGTTCCTTTTATTTACTTGCCTATATAACTTCTGTTCCCTAACATAATTCCTTCTTCCAGATATAAAGTAGTTGTTGAAAGTAATTGTTTCTACCTCAGATCCAGTAATTCGATTCTTAGGATATATACAAAAGATGCACATTCATACAAGGACATCTGTTCATCTATGATCACAACATTATTATTTGTAATAGCCAGAATCTGGAAGGAACCTAAATGCCCCTCAACTAAAGAAGTGACAGAGAAAATGTACATTTACAAAATGGAGTACTACTCAGTGGGGAAAAAATGGAATCTTGAAATTCGCAGGCAAATGGATGGAATTTAAGAAACCATCCTGAGTGAGATAATCCAGTCACAAAATGACATAAATGGTATGTACTCACTCAAATATGGCTTTTAGACATAGAGCAAAAGATTACCAGCCTACACTCCACACCTCCAGAAAAGCTAGGGAACAAGGAGGACCCTAAGAGAGACATACATGGTTCCCTGGAGAAGGGGAAAGGAACAAGAACTCCCAAGTAAATTGGGATCATGGGGCATGATGAGAGGGGTTTAGGGAGAAGAAAAGGAAAGGAAAGAAGTCATGAGAGAACAGAAAGATTGACTCATTAAAAGAATAGAGGAGAGCAAGAAAAAAGCATAATAGAGGGATCCATTATAAGTTTTCAGAGAAATCTGGCACTAGGAAAATGTACAGAGAGCTACAAGGATGACCCCAGCTAACAATCTAAGTAATAGTAGAGAGGCTACCTTAAATGTCCTTCCCCAATAATGAGATTGATGACTACCTTATATGCCATCCTAGAGCTTTCATCTAGTAGATGATGTTATCAGTAGCAGACGCCCACACCTAAACACTGAGGCAAACTCTTGGAATCCAGTTGCAGACAGGGAGGAGTGATGAGCAAAAGGGTCAAGAGCAGGCTGGAGAATCCCACAGAAACTGCTGACGTGAACAAAGGGGATCTCATGGATTCCAGTCTGATAGATAGGAAAACAGCATACAGATTCCCTGAGTGTGGTGTTAGTTGGGAGGACTTGGCAGTCTATGGGGCCTCTGGTATTGGATAAGAATGTATCCCTTGTATACGAATGGATTTTGGGAGCCCATTCTACATAGACTGATATTCCCTCAGCCTAGACACATTGGGGGATGACCTAGGTCTTGCTCTAAATGATATGACAGACTTAAAGATCACCCATGGAAGGCTTCACCCTCCTTGGAGAGCAGAAAGGGGATGGGACTGGGTTAGTTGGGGAACAGGGGAGGATGGGAAGGTCTGGAACTGGGATTGATATGTACAACAAGCTTGTTTCTAATTTAAATTATATATATATATATATATATATATATAAGGAAAAAGACAATTTATTTAAATAGTGGTGGAAAGGAAGAAAATTATACTTTAAAATAAAGAGTATAAGTGAATAATAATGGCGTGCAGGCATATACATTCAGGCTGAACAGTATATACAAAATAAATAAATATTTAAAAAAGGGAATCATTCAAATAATGTTCAATGATCAATTTACTACTGTGTGAATTAAAATGCTGAATGAAACACTGCAAAACATTTTCTTAAGTTAGGATGTTATTCATATTTATTAATATTTATTCACAGTTATTTATATGTTAAGCATCTTTTAAAAGATTTTCATTATGATTCTCAAAGCTGTGACAGGAAATCAAGGGAACTATTGCCTCTTCCTCCATATATATATTTGCAGAAAAACTTTCCTAGAAATTGAGTTGAAATGTTAATGAATAGAAGAGATTTACTTTAAAATACACATAATGAACTTTTCAATATAGAAGCATAGTTTTGCATCCTTCTAAGGGCTTCTTTTGGGCAGAGTTTAGGCAAAAATCAAATTGAGAGAATATAAGAAGATTAGAGATGTTTTTTTTTTATCAGCTTTGTCACACCACATGCCTAGTAGATACTAAGAATGCAGAAATCAACTTGGTATTACTTTTCAGCCCACAGCATAACATAATCTTAATATAGACAAACAAGAGAAAAATAATTCATCATAGAATTTAAAAAATTCTCAGAGAACTAGATGAAATATTTTACAAAATGCAAAAACCATAGCATTTTACATTTAAAAGCTATATAAAAGTCTAGAGACCTACAAGACTGACTCCAACTAACAACTTGAGCAACCATGGAAAGGCTACCATAAATGCCCTTCCCTGATAGTGAGATCAACAACTAACTTATCCAGCATCATGGAGCTCTCATCTAGTACCTGTTGGAAACAGAAGCAAACACCCATAACTAAACACTGAGTTGAACTAGAATCCAGATGCAGAGAGAGTGAGGAAAAGACCAAGTTGCAGAATAACACAAAGACAGCTGACCTAAACAAGGAAGAGCTAATAGGACTGATAGCTGGGAATCCAGCATGGAACTGACTCAGACCCCCTGAATATTGGGTCTCAGCTAGAAGGACTGAGCAGTCTAAGGGACCTCAGACAATAGAAACAGGATGTATTCCTGATGTACAAAAGGACCTTGGGGACACATCTCCCATGGAGGGATACTCCATTAACCTAGAGACAGGAGAGAAGTCCTAGTTCCTACTTCAAATGACTTGACAGGTTTACATGACCCCACCTGGATAGCATAGCCCTACATGTGGAATGGGGATGGGGGAATGGGAGAGGAAGGTGGTCAGGGTGCATGTGAAGGGGGAGAGGAAACTTGGATTGACATGTAAAATAAAATAATAATAATAAATAAAATAAAAAACAGAAGAACAGCAAATATTGTACAATTGTGAAAGTAAGTAGAGAAGAAATTTTCTCCAAAGGAGAAAAAATAATTTAATTTAGATGGAATATGCACAGGCTTAAAAATGTAGACTCTCAATGTTTGTGTGATAATTACTCAAAAAAAGAGTAATTCCTGAGGTGTTTGGGCCAACAACATCGAAAATACAAACTGCACTAAAACAAATGGCAAAAAGTGTCTTAATCAATTCATCCACACTGCAGGTAAAGTTATTTAATCTGCCAACTTTGTGGCACTATGTTTTTATTAGATGCTTCCAAAGCCCCTCATTTACCAGTGTTCAGTAAGCTAGTTGATCACATGATTGGCTCTAAAAGGTTGTTCTGCAGACAGGGATGATAAAAAATAGGGATGCTCTTCCCTAGACATCTCATGGTTTGATAATTATTAGTAACAAAATAGACTCAAATTTATGTTTGTTGAATTACTTTTTCTTGCTCCATTTCATGACTTCATTTAACTTCCTATTCAATTTCATGTCAGAGGGCTACTGTTAGCTAATGGTCCTTGAAAATGAGCTCTAGCTGTCTGAGTCTTTCCTCTTTCTATGTCTGTGTATATGCTTTTCCTCTGATAACTCTCCAGCTACTGATCCAAAGGTAAAGGTAACCTCTCCCATCTCTTCTCCCTTACCACTATTTCTAGCTATCTGTAGCTGATACCTATATCCAACTCATAGAATTATTGTGTCATGGTGGTTATTCTGCTTTCCTGTTCTATATTATCTTTGTACATTTTGTGTATTGTCTGTGACTCTAGAAGACAAGGCATATCCCAGCATTGGGGGACTTACTAGCTTCAGTGTCTCCTGCTGTTTAGTAGGTACTTAACATACAAAACAATGTGTATAAACTGTAATTTTAAATACTCTGTGGTTTGAGAATGAACACTAAGAGAAAACTCAAGCTTATTTTGCTACTTTAAATGGTAGGCGCATGTATAATATGATGAGTCAGAATATTGTTTGTTATAAATTCTATATAAGGTGACCTTAATGTAATACAAGCTATTTTTCTCATTGCTCTGACAAAATATCTGACAAGAAACAACTTCAAGAAGAAGGTTTGATTTGGGCTTAAGGTTTGAAAGATTTTCTATTGTCACCAAGGAAAAATATGGCAGAATTCATGGGTGATTTTGACTGGGACTCTTCATGTCTAAACAGATCAAGAAGCAGAAAGAGAGGGACCCTTTTATTCAGCCCGGGGCTCAGTTCTCAAGGGTGTAACTGCCTAAAATTGCGGTAGAATTTCCTTCCTCAGTTAATACCTCCAGACATATCCAAAGCTATGCCTCCTAGAAAATTTCAAATGTATTCATATTGGCAATGAGGAGTAATCATCACCATGTATGAGAAACTCCTTTCTGTAACTTATTATGTATCTCCTTGAATAACATCACTTAATTGTTATAACTATTCATTATACTGATTGGTAAAAAGGATTATAAAATAAACTACCATACAGGTAAAATTATAAGTCAGTAATGGAAGTGACCACACAAAAGAGAAATGGCAAAATTACTCTATTTGTACAAAGTACTTACATTTGGAGTTTCAGTATTAAGGAATTAAAAAATTAAGGAATATGAATTTATACTCCACATGTAGATCTGGTGCATAAACTACAATGAATCAAAATCTGTATATTCATGACTGGTGGTAAAAATTAAGATATGCAGGATAAGCTAGGATTTATGAGATTGTATAGATCATAATAACAAATCATAACTTTTGAAATTTGTTTCTATTTCAAGTCATTTAATTTGGCAGGTGAAATTGTGAAAGGCAAGAAAAATTAAAATGTTTTCCTGGAAAAATCATTTTATAGAAATGTAAATTTGAGTGATAAATTATTCTTAATAAATGTGATGTTCCCAGAAATGTGTGTTGTCAAAGCAATTTATCCTGCCACATGAGAATAGTAAAGCACTGATGGACCTGAACATGAGTCCATATTCCACTTGGTTCAGATATAAGTTAAGTAAAAGTTCATTTGCAAGTGCAATGTGAGACTTTTTTCCCCAGTAGTTTACAAAATCAGGGAATAATCATTTGCATCCTACATTTCTCTGGGTTGAAATATCTCCTGCTATGTTTCTCCATATAAGATTATATTCCACATGGTATGAATTTAATCTACATGGCACAGTAAATGCACTGCTAAATGTGCAACATTAGCAGATTATGTGTGCCGTCAATCAATGTATGGCTTCTCTGTTTCACTATGATTCGTTACTCTAATGCAATGTTCTTGTAAGGAATTACAATCCTTTTGCAGTAAATCTTCTTTAGAAAGCTGTGGCTACTAGGTGTTTGTGACTACACATGGGATGGAAGTTATTGCGATATTAAGCTGTAAGCTGTGAATATGCAGGATTTGCCGGGAATACTATATCCCTGAGGAGAATAGAGGCAACAGCACAATCCTGAATTACATGAGTTTCTGCAGAAGATTCTAGGCTCAATAAGTCCAGAGGCATTGCCTGATATTCCCACTACACTCTATATATCATATTTCAGCAGAAATGGCTTCCAGGAACCATGTGTGTTGTGGCTTTATTTAACTCATGTTGGCTCAAGAACTCAAATAAAGATTTTTTTATTAATATCTTCTATACTCTTTCAACACATTGCAAGAACATATGAAGAAATAGATAGGCACACAAAAGTTCAAACAAGATAATGATTGCTAGTAACTTGTAAATTTATATGCTTTTCACTTATTACTATCATCCACAAGTACTTGACTAATGCTGGATACAAAATAGGCAATTTATAACTGTCTTCTGCATAAAATATGTGAAATGTAAGTAATTAATGAATAAACAGGACAGTTCACAATTAAGAACTAAATCTAACATTGTACAAGTCTAGGAATTTTTCATGAACTTTCATGAGTGTCAACTTATCTTCAGTATATATTAATGATACATAATGAGAACCTTAAAGTTACTCTTCTCAAGCACAGAATGGTATTTTAATCTGTATTCTCAGAATGTGGAAGGCTGCAATAGTAGGATCACTGGGAGTTTAAGATGGACTTCATAAATGTAGTAAGTTCCAGGCTACCGTGGGCCACAGGATGTTCTTCTGTGCTTAACTCTGTAAAAATCTTGGCTTAATCTTTTAAAATAATGCACAAACTTTCTTATTTCTATTTTATTACAAACACAAATATTCTCTAGAATTTTAAACAAAGCATGAAAATAATATAGCAAATACATACTGTATTTAGTCATCAATGCAATACTCGTTCTCCAATGAGAATTTTAATGATATTAGTTGACTCACTTATGAATATCTGCATGATATGTCACTAAATGAGTGATATGAAGCCAAAATACCAGCTTGACCTGGCATTTTGTGGGGACTAAATAAAATAATCTACCAGATTTTATAAACAAGAACTGGGGCAAGTATCAGGGGACATTCTTTTTTATATGTCTGTATTGACAGTTTCATAAGAAAGACTCTGTACTAGAAAATGTCTGACTGTAGGTCAGGCAGGAAGGAGGCCTTTAATGGATGTTAAAGCATGAGTGAGAATAAAGCAAACAAGAAAAAGCCAAGGTGGCTATTTTCACATGAAGGAGGTGACAGAAGTGTGCCATTTTTGTTGTTTGTTTGTTTTTCCCCTGTGTCTGGTAGTCAGGAGGGATTTAGATGCACACACACACATATGGGAGAACACAAAACCAAGTGAATAAGTAAGCCAGCACCTAGCATGTAAGAATTCATTCTTTCACATGTATGACTATATAGTTCTTTGCCTGGCTAGACATAGGAACATATTGTTGAGCTTTGCTCAAATTACTCATCAAGCATTATATCTCAGAGTGGACAACTTTATCATGAAGGATTGAACATGAAGATTAGGGTTGTGAGATAGGGAAAAATTTATCTGGAGACAGAGGGGGATGCAGAGAACCATATTGTAAAGGTGTTCTTAGAAGATCCTCAAATCCAATTCTGTGGAATGATGTGAGCTCTCATTAAACTCACTTACAGTGTAAACATGTTGGAAACATGCTAAAGAGAAAAAACTGGCATCCCTGGAGACCGGAAATACTTGTCAAAGTGTGGCTGAAAATATTAGGAAGATGTATTTATATAATTGCTGACTGTGTTATATAAATGTGTTGATAGGATGCAAGATTTGTAAAAGGTCTCTGGCTTAGCAGGTTGTATATTTGGGCCATTGCAGTGAGCAGCTAGCAGCCACTAAAGTACAGAAGCTTATCAGTTACAATGATCACTCTGAAAGCCCTTTAATTCAATATTGGAGGAAGTAATATCAAAAGGACAGAAGAAAATATCCTTGTTTGGTCCGAACAATTGCTTTGAAGAAATCAGTTCATTTCCATGTTGCAAGGATGCATTGCTTTCTTTAAAAGTAATCATCTGTCACACCTAATTATTGTTCAGTTTATTTTTACTGGCTTGATGTGTTTCTTTTATTTAATGTGTTACTTGCATATTGTACCGTGATTTTTAAATGGTTCCACTTCAGAGTCTCAAATTGCACATTCCTAGAGATTAAAGGTCAATTTTTATCTGAAGACTTTCAATATAAAACATCTGACAGGGAACTGATCTCCAAAATATGCAAAGAACTCAAGAAACTAGTCACCAAAACACCACATAACCCTATTAAAAAGCAAGGAAGAGAATTGAAGAGGGAATTCTAGTAGAAGAAATCAAAAAGACTGAAAGACACTTAAGAAAGTGCTCAACATCCTTAGCTATCAGGAAATGTAAATCAAAACAACTCTGAGATACCATCTTACTCCTGCCAGAATGGCTAAAATTAGAAATACCAATGACAACTTATACTGGAGAGGATATAGAGAAAGGGGAACACTCCTCCACTGCTGGTGGGAGTGAAAACTTGTACAGCCATTTTGGAGATCAGTATGGTGGTTCCTCATAAAAGTGGGGATCAGTCTACCACAGGACCAGGCAATCCAGCTCTTAGGCAAATACCCAAATGGCCCACATTCATGCAAGAAAGACATCTGTTCAAATATGGTTGTAGAAGCATTATTTGTATTAGCAAGAACATGGAAGCAACCTAGATGCCCATCAACTGAAGAATGGATAAAGAAGATGTGGCACATCTACACAATGGAATACTACTCTGCAGAAAAATATAATGGGATATTGAAATTTGCAGGCAAGTGGATGGAACTTGAAGAAACCATCCCGAATGAGGTAACCCAGTCACATTAGAGAACATGGTATGTACTTGCTCATATATAGATTTTAGACCTAGAGCAAAGGATCATCAGCCTATAATTCACACCACTAGAGGAACTAGGATAGAAGGTGTATTCTAAGAGATTCATATAAGGTTCCTCATAGAAGGGGGAAGGGACAAGTCCCCCCCAGAGCACATGTGGGGGGGGGCAGTGAGTGGAAAGGGAGCTAGGAGAAAGAGAAGGGGAGGAGATGAAAACACATGGGACTAGGAAGATTGAGTCAAGGGAGGAATAGACCAAGGGAAGAGAGGAAGAGAGAGGGGAAGAGAGAGAGAGAGAGAGAGAGAGAGAGAGAGAGAGAGAGAGAGAGAGAGAGACCATAAAAAGCCATTATAGGTATGAAGAGAAAGCTGACTCTAGAGAAATGTCCAGACTGACCCGAACTAACAATTTGAGCAACTGTGGAAAAGCTACCATAAATGCCCTTCCCTGATAATGAGACTGATGACTAACTTATCCACCATCTAGTAGCTGATGGAAACAGAAGCAGACACCCACAGCTAAAAACTGAGCCAAACTGAAATCCAGATGCAGAGAGGGAGGAAAAGAGGAGGCTACAGAAACCCACAGAGACAGCTGACCTGAACAAGGAGGGGCTAATGGACCCCCCCAGACTGATAGCTGGGAAAACAACATTGAACTGACTCACACCCCCTGAATATGGGTCTCAGTAAGAAGGCCTGGGAAGTCTAAGGGACCTCTGACAGTGGAATCAGGATGTATCCCTGGTGCATGAAAAGATTTTGGGAACAAATCCCCCATGTAGGGATAATCCCTTAGCCTAAAGGCAGGAAGGAGAGCAAATCCCTACTCAAAAGGACTTGACAGATTTTGTTTATCCTTCCCTCCTGGAAGGCACCAACCTCCCTTTGGAGTGTGTGTGTGTGTGTGTGTGTGTGTGGTGGGGGTAATGGGATGGGAGGGTGGTGGGGAAGCATGGGAGGGAGGGAGAGAGAGGAAACTGAGATCGATATGTAAAATAAGAAAATAAATAAATAAAATACTTTAAATACATCAAGAAGATACTGTGAGTTTTACTTGCACATTTTCAGTCAAATGATTCCAAGAGCAAAATTACAAATACCCAGAGATTACAGGATGTAATTGTTTTCAATGGGTGATAATGTGAAAGTCATAGGAAGCAATGCTTGGAAAATTTAATGTCAGTAAATGTGTGTTATACCTACTTCCCCATCACCCACATGACACCAATTGTCATCTAAAGCACCATTTCTCAACCTGTGAGGGTCATGACCCCGTAGAGGTTTTATGATCCTTTCACCGGGGTCATATATCAGATATTCGATATCTCAGATGTCTACATTTTGATTTATAACTAGCAAAATTACAATTATTAAGTAGCAACAAATAATGTTCTTATTTGAGGTTACTACAACAAAAGAAACTTTATTAAGTGGTTGTGGTGTTAGAAAGGCTGAGAACTACTGATTTAGAGGATATTAGGGTACTAAAATGCCAGTGGCTATGCCTAGAAACTGGGAATTGTGGTTCACATCTGTTAGCCCTATACTCATAAAGTGAAGGGGGCAATATCAGAATTTTGGGCTTACATGGGATACATGAGACCCTTTTGAAAAGAAAATAAATAATAATGCAATAAATATATAAAATATATACATTCTACAGTAATTTGACCTCTTACTTTGATTAAAATCAACATACATATTAAAACTAGTTAATCCTGCTACTTATGTGGCTTTGTAATCCCCAGAGAAAATAGAATCAGATATGAAGCTGTCAAGTCTGCAGTCTATTGGTTGTACATAATCCCTGTTGTTACAGTTGTGTCCCACTCTGCCCCTTATTCCCTTACACACCATAGCCAATAAAGGCGGCTTAGAATTGTTTAGAAGTGACAAGGGGGAGGATAACAACACACATCTATAGAATACTGATGGTAGAACGACCACTAATCAAATCACTGCTGTCAGTGACTTTGAATGAGAATAGACCAATGTCATCAAAATAATGCAAAGCAAGGAAAATTCAGAGCAAGCCCAATTGCATTATGGCCTTTCCCCAGATATTCAGTGAACCACTGTGATATTACTATGTCTAGGTTTAAACTCAACTGATTACCATATCTCCTGTGCTCTGTTTTCCTTCCTGTAGTACAGACTGACCATACCAACAAGGATCATGAAAGGTGATTAGTTGTGACTCTTTAGTACAATAAAGATATTGAAAAGGACTATATTGGCATTAAAGATTTTCCTCTATGGATTATAGGTCATCAAGTAAAGTAAGATATTCTAAAAACAACTCAAAGAGACAGAAGTATGTACTTGCTGAGACCCTCTTCCATTAAACAACAACAACAACAACAATAAAAAGAAAATATTCTTCTGTCTTTTCAGTGATATATTTTCTTCTTTTTTTTAATGTAAGAAAAAAGTCTATTTAGGAATGTGAGTGCATCAATCTAACGCACGTAATTCCTATAAGCCCCAGCAGAAATGCATACTTTAAAAGAAAAAAGGTAATAAAAATGATGACACATCTTCAACAACAACAACAAAAATATACAGGAGTCACATTATTTGAAAGTTTTCAATACACGGAATATTATTTATCAAAAATTGACATTTTACAAAACATGGTAATATGTAAGAGAAACCCATTAAGAAAGTAGGAAATAACACATTGGTGGGAAATATAAATCAAAGTCTGTTAATAATGCCATAAGGTATGACCTGTTAGTGACTGATACATCAAACCAATATTTTAAATAAACTTTTGTGTATTTAATTCAGCTATTCATTGTTGGTCATCCAGAACTCCAAAAGTTAATATTCAACATTAAAATCTGCCATGACTCTATATTATGGAGGTTCATTTACCAATGTTTCTTGTATACTTACTGTGTGTGTGTTTGTGTGAGGTGTGTGTGTGTGTGTGTGTGTGTGTGTGTGTGTGTGTGTGTGTGTGTGTGTGCATACGACAATGCACATATTTCCTTCTATCATGTACGGCCTGGATATTTGTTGGATTGGTGGAAATCAACTTTATCCCTTGAGTCATCTCTGTAGCCCTCATTTACCTATTTTTTTAAAAAATAAATTTTCATTTAAATTTAAAACAACCTTATTTTATATACCATTCCCAGTTCCTTCTCCTTCCAGTCTTCCCATGCCCCCACTACCCAACTACATCCTTTCCCCCCGTCCACTCTCAAGGGAGAGCTAGATCTCCATGAGGAACAGTCAAAGTCTGACACATCAATTGGGGCAGGAACCAGGCCCTCACCCATGTATCCAGGCTGAGAGAATAACCCTCCATAGGGAATGGGCTCCCAAACCCATTCCTACACTAAGCATAAATATTGGTTCCACTGGGAGAGGCCCCAAGGATTGCCCAGGACTCCCAAATGAAACCCACATTCAGAACATGCCTGATCTCGTAATTATTTCTACAGATATGACCCAATTTATGCAGACCTTCAGAATAAAGTCATAACTGGATGAAGTTTGTAAGATAATGTAAATCAATTTACAAATTTGAACAGTTACTCTACCATGTCTCACTTAACACAGTTGATTGCGGTCAACAAAAATTGGTCATGAGTTAACCTGTCAAATCTTGCTAAATCAGGTAAATGCCACCGAACCATGACTACAGTAGCACATCCATCTGCCAGAGCTTTTATCTAGTTACCTACAAACATTACAATCTCCTGATAGTAACAAAGTAGTCTAAATTCAGATCAAGATATAACTCCATTGGTGGAATACTTTCACAGCATGTAGAAAAAGCTTGGTTCAGTACCTACCAATGCATAAATTGGATGGGGTGGCTCATGCCTTTAATCTTAGCATTATGCATGTGAAAGCAAGAGATAAGATTAAGATCATCTTGAGCTGCTTGGAATTCCAGGCTAGTCTGGGTTATACAAGATCCCATCATTAGAAGTGAATAAATAGATAACTAAATAAAAAAACAAAAGTATAAAATGAACCAATAAAATAAAACAAAAATATTTGAAAGCATGTATTATAACATGCCTATCAAAGCACAATAAACAAATAAGAGCAATACACATGATAAAAAACAATAGACAATATAATAGTAGCTATGTTGCCATTGTATATTGATGATTCATAGTATTCTTAAATGATTTAGTTCATTTTTGTCACCATATTTTAGATGGCATTATTACCTTATATAAGCTAATATATACAAACCAGCAGTTTAAACTTATCAAAACTAAATGGAAGTGGGCACTTCAGTTCCTGACTTTTGATTACTTATATCTATCTATATAAAACATTTAACTCATAGGGTATTCAGTCTCCTAGAGACTTTCAGTAGAAAACTCGCCTTACTCTGTCATTGTATAAGTGTGTGTCAAAGTGGGAAACGGTAGCTTCCAATAAATCAATCTGCATCTGCTTCTAGTATGGTATTCTGTGGGAATGAACAGAGCTTCAGAAACTCATGACAAAGATGAGCACAACACAGCCTAGTTTTCAAGGCTACAGAAATAATACACAGTATAATAAATAGCACATAAACTTGTGTCCCAGTCTGGTTCATCTTTCTTCATATATTATTCAAAGTACAGTTAATGTCACATTGGTATAACAGATCTCTAAGTTTTCTTTTTATGTAACAACTCTAAAGCCTTCAGAGAAACTAAATTGCCATCGATCTGTTAGAATTCAAAAGAAGGAATGCTTGCTTCTTATACAAAGTCCCTGGTTGAACTCTCAATGCAATATAAAATCTGTATGATGTTATCATCCAATTCTGAAAGTGAAGCCATGGGGAAGAGGCATTTCAAAGGTACTATTTACTACGGAGAAAAGTGCAACTAGCTTGGAAAACATGGTAACTTTTCAGGAAGGAAGGAGGGAGGGATGGAGAGATAGAGGGAGGTACAGACTGAGTGGGAGTGAGGGAGGAGTTAAGGAAGGAAAGATGTATGTAATGAAGGAAAGAGGGAAAGGAAAGAAGGAAATGAAAGAAGGAGAGAATGGAGGGGGAAGAAAGGAGAATTAAAAAAAAGGAAGGAAGAAGAGAAAAAGAAAGAAGGCAGGAAGAAGGTAATTCAAAGGAAAATGTATCTTTTTCTTTTCCTTTGGAAAAGCAAAGAGCAATTTGGCTCCCTACTGCTTCTTAGATATCTTCCAAAATAGTTTGAGAAATGATATTCTGGTACATTTTCTATAGATATATAAGGCACATGTGCATAGGGCAAAATTAACTTTCACTTAAATAGTATTAAGATAATGATAAACCAAAAATATTTGTACAGGCTTATAGTTTTCTTCTTGGAAAAAAGTATTAGAAAAGAAGGATAAAAGTACAGCACAACAGACAACTGTTATAAATTGACTATAGAGTGTAGGCAAACCAGAGTATTGCATCAACAGTAAAGTTTCCAATTTTGGTCATTGCTATATAGTATATAAAATGGTGACCTTATTATCATGACATATATAATATATTCTTTATTATTTAGGGTAAAATCTGTTCTTCATTTATAGATGATAGTAGTCATTTACACTGTAGTAATTCGGCAAGAAGTATGTGTATTTGATAGTGATCATAACATGATTAATTAAATAAAACTCACATATTTCAGCATTTCATGAGTCTAAGTAAAACAATCATTTATGTACTATTATTCTAAATCTTTAGCAGAAGGTTCATTAGAGTATGTGTTGTATCATTGTCATTATAGGCAAAGCCAGCACAATGCAGTTGTTTCTTTTTAGGGTATTAATTCTCAATGGTAAAACCACTAAAACCAAACAAATTATGACAGAATTAAAACTAGAAAAACAAATTTTGCTTTATTTCATCTTTCATGGCTTTTGCTTATGAGCTGCATTCAATTCTCACTCATCTTTGCATATTTAGCCTTTCTTGTTCTCTTTTTTCATGTTATATTTAACTCTTGATATTAAATATATATGTGTGTATATATATATACATTATATTTACATCTGTTTTCTTTTTCCATTTATAACTTGTTTCTGATCAATTTGATCTGAGTTCAGCCAGTGAATATAGTAGGTTGTGGTGGTGTGAATGGCTATGCACTTATACCCTCAGGTGTTTGAATGCTTGGCCATAGGGAGTAGAACTATTAAGAAGTATGAGATTGTTGGAATATACATGTTCAAGTCATATCCATTGTTATTGTTCACTTCCTGTGGCCTGCAGATCAAGATGTAGTATTCTTAACTCCTTCTTCAACACCATGTTTCCTGCCTAGACAATAATGGACTAAACCAATGATGTGTAATAAAGTCCCAGTTAAAGGTTTTCAGGTTTTGGAGTTGCTGTGGTCATGGTATCTCTTCACAGCAATAGAATCCCTAACGAAGACAGATGGTGAAAGTCACTCAATCTTCCTTGGCCTTATCCTTAAATGGACAGAAAATAGTATAAAGGTGCTAATGGTTAATTTTTAAAATCATTGAACCTTTGCTTTGTAATGAACAAAGAATGCTACATTTTGCTCAGTATTTCTATGAAAAGAGAGTTTAAATTACATAGTGGTTCTACTAATACTCTGAAGTTCTTTCTACAAATCAACTAGTAATAACTTGACCAGTGTAACTAAAGCAGTAAACCCTGTCTTTGTTGAGCCCTACTATATGGTTCCTATTGTGTTTCTTCTATAGAAACCTCTTTATATTTGGGTAACTACTTCTCACTTTGAGACTTTTACAAGCAATCAGATTTTATCATCCTTTGTTTATTGATTTGGTAGTGGCCAATTAATACTGATTTTCCTTTTTTTGATTATCCAGATATTTTTCCCTCCTTTCAGAGATTGCCTCATGTCAAGAGTTCCCCCAGTGGGAGTTAGGGTCATCTCTCTTACAACTTCCTTGTCCATCATTCTCTGCCTCCTCTAATTACCTCTATTATAAAGTGCATGTTTCTTTATTCTTTTAAAAAGATCTACTTATCATTTTTTTCTAGGCAGAATAACATGTACTCTTTGTGTTCTCTTATTTATGGTAATGGTGATATGGTAATGGTGACAGAATTTTTTATTCTACTGAAGAATATTCTTGGGATATCATGTTGGAAAACTTCAGCATGACCTAAGAAGATATTTCCTTTCTTTTTTTCTTTCTTTCTTTTTCTTTCTTTCTTTCTTCCTTTCTTTTTTTCTTTCTTTCTTTCTCTTTCTTTCTTTCTTTCTTTCTTTCATTCTTTCTTCTTTCTTCCTTCCTTCCTTTCTCTATTCCTTTCCTTCTTTCTTTCTTTTGTGCTTGTTTATTTTGGTTTTTTGTTTGTTTGTTTTGTTTTGTTTTTCAAGATAGGGTTTATCTATAAGGCTTTGGAGCCTGTCCTGGAACTAGCTCTGTAGACCAGGAAGGCCTCAAACTCACAGAGATCTGCCTGCCTCTGCCTCTGCCTCCTGAGTGCTTGTATTAAAGACATGCTTCACCAATGCCCAGCCAAGATCTTATCACTTATTTATTAGTTTTATATATATATATATATATATATATATATAAAATCTTGAATATATATCTATATGCAAGATTGGATACTTTTATCATTATAAACTGTTTTCAAGTCTTTGTTTACAATTGCATGCATTATAGCACATGCTTTAAGTTTATATTTTTCAAAAAAATTATAATTTCAATAAATTTACTACAGTTCAAATAAAAGAATGATTAAACTTTCATTACTGTATGATGATATATAATAAGTTTTGTACTGTAACATTTTCTTGTTAGTAGCAATTTTATCTTCCACACAAAACTGGGAGTAAATACAGAAGAAGGCATTACAGTGTCTTTCATTAAGTGAAATGAAATAATACCCTATGTTTAACACCTTTCTTAGGGGCATACTTGTGTTATATTCAACAAACATAGCCAAAGACACCATTTTGTGTACAGCTGGAGAGTATCCTTGAGTTTCCAAAATTCATAGTGGAACACTGAGAGTAAAGTGTTTGAATGATCACTTACTAGTATTGCTAGTAACTGAAGCTCCAAGTTCCTATTTAACTCACTCATTTTGATGTCTGGACAGGACACTGATGTCTGCAAACAGACAACCTTTGTGTATGTAGAGGCCCAAAGCCCTATCTGACCAGAAGGAATAGCAAGTACAGTAGAAACAAGAAAACACATTCTGTGATTATCACAATGTCACTCAAATTGCACCATTTTTCCTGAGAATTCAAATTTTGTGAGCACTTTATCTTGAAATATAAAGATATCTTTCAATAATAGGTTCTATTTAATATTCAACATTATTTCAAACTCATTTTAATTTTAGTTTTTTTATTTTGTAAGAATATAAAATAATATACATATTTATATACTGTATTCACTTCTGATTTTAAAATATAATATACAAAATAATCTGCATTAATAAGACATAATGATGATAATTTTTATTATTCATATTTCCTGTATACATTTGTTAGAAAGAGAAGGTTTTTTTTAAGTTTTTTTGAAAGGGCACAAAACAATCTTTAGCCTAAACTGCTGCAGTCAGTAAGACAGTAGTGGTAACCATACAAAATAAAACATTCTGACATGCCATCTAAGCAAATCATTCCAAAAAAAACAATTATCATGACACTTCACTATGCCATGTGAAACTTTAATGACCCTACGACTGGTGTGGAATTTAGTGCTATTTCACTTCTATAAAAAAAAAGAAATATTATTATGAAAAATACCCAATGAGCTAACTAACGCACAGAATAGCACCGTAAACCTTCAGTACTGATCACCCAGTTTTGAAACTCATATATTTGTGTGATTACAGTTTTAAACATCCCATACAACTGAATAAATTTAATGAGAAGCTAGATACAATTTTTGATTTAAATATTCCAGAGTGTATCTTTAAATGAGGACTGTTTGCATTATACTATGAAATTTTAACATAACCAAATAACAATATCAAGTATTTTGTTCAACTATTAGACATGCAACTTTTGATTAACAATTCATCACTTGCCTCTTTTATTAGACAACCCCCTCCCACTTGTTATTGCTTGGGAATCATTTTAAACAAAATAATGAATCATTTTATAGAGCTGTGGTTGTATGGTAATTTTTTGCCCTATTGGAGCATCATTAAAAATCTTCACTCAGCCTTTGTCTTTTCTGTAGGTCAGGGTAAAAGTATAGACTCCTGATTTAACTAGATTCAACATGTTGACAACATCTTAGTTATAATTTGAGAATCTATCGACAGGCACAGTGTTGCTCCCTTGTCCCCTTCCTTCCTTTTCTTCCATTTTCCATCAGAGTCAGTTGCTGTTCATTGCTGGAATTATCACTTCATCATTTTATAGAATTATAATCATTCAATTAATTCATTCAACTTTCTATGATAGGTAAAATACATCTATTTAAAAATTAACATCCTTGAGGCTCATTTTTTTATAGAATGTCAAGTTCATTGATTATTATTCCTTATTTATCTTCATTGAGTTTGTTGAATTTGGTCTGTAGAAACCTCCAAATACAGCAATAAGTTTGAATTTCAGTAATGATAAACTTGGGGACACTTCATTTTTGAACAAAGGAAGTTCACTAAATTTAGTTTTCTTAGGATGAAATAAATTATTAAGTCAAGAGAGTGTATATGGTTGAAAATATAATAAGGAAGACACCATGGGAAATCATGCCAAGTACTATTGATGAAAAATGAATAGGATCACAAATGTATATCCTAGTTTAATTGAAATGGGTTTTGGCACAATGTAAGACTTAGTAATAACAGACATTGCTGTATATCATGTTCATTTTCTATAGCGTTCAGGAGATATGGATTGAGATACCGAAACACACAGATTTTGTGTAAAATTATAAAGTAAATGAGTAAAGCACTTCAGAAAATAGATTTAGCTACTGAAAACACAATCATGTAAATAAAATCACACTGTTGCAAGTTAAGTACCACCAATTCTGATGTATGAGCCTCTTAGTGGCTCCAAGGCTGGATACTGTGCTTAGAACTCCAAATTAACAAAGCACAATAGCCAGATTTTGCTTCTCATAAAATTTCTACACTGATCATAACCTTTAACCAGTTTTAGCAATACTGTGGCTACCATTAGAACTGTTTTAATGGAATAACTTTTTTAAAAAACCAGTCCAGCATCCACTTGATTCTAGCCTCTATCATTGTCAGAATAAAAGCATCCTATAATGTATTTACTATTGGTGTAAATTTAAGGATACACTCTTCAAATTTCCTGATTTTAATAGTGAACTCTAAGCACAGAATTTCTTTATGATATAAATACCATGCTGCCCTGATGGGTCTTCTATTTCATTTCTACTTAACGGTACTTTTTAATCACCGTGTTCATTAGGATACCCATCTTGGAACCATAAACACACTCCATGAAATGTTTCAGGGGACAGATTACCAATGTTCTAATTAAAGAGCCTGTTGACCATAAGCTAATTAGAGTAGCAGCATTTTAAGCATAGTACAGACACTGTGCAATTATAAATTACTGGAATTAAAGATGTGGTACCATTGGAATTTTATCAGGCTGCATAAAGTATTTTAACATTAAGTCAAATTATTATTGGATTAGACTTGTTTCATCAGAATTTCATTTACAAATTCTCTAGTTACAAGGAAATACCATACGCGGCAGTGAGGTATTGGATTCAAGAAGTGATTAAACACTGTTGTCTGAACCACATTTTCATCCTTATCTTCCTCTTCACCCCTTCTGTCTCATTCCCCTTCTTCCTTCCTTTGTATTCTCTAGTTTTTTAGCTTAAACAGTGAGTTATAATATTATCTAATTAAAATAAGCAATGTTAAAACTTTCATCTAAATAATTCACATGAAATTCTTTTCTAGGCTTGAACTGATCTTTTTTTCTGTGGTGGAGGTCATGGATAATTATTAGAATAAGAAGAAACAAAGGAATGAATTATCCTTTATCTGTGTATTTGTACACAAAATCGGCACATTTATTTTCTTTGTGAATGCTTTTTTAAAAGGTCTGGGAACTAGGAAAATGCACAATAGAAGGGCAGCTTGGGATCCAAGGTTCAGGTCAAGCAGAAGTCTTCATTAGTGATGCTAATCACTGACCCTAGAGGAGGAAAATCAAGCAAAAAGCATGAAAGCAAGTGAGCAAGAAAACAAAACAGCAAAAATCCCTACAATGACAGAAACTGCTTCTTACAAAACACTACAAAGAGGTTGGTGAGGTAAGCAGATAAGTCATTCCAGCACTCAAGATGCAGCAGAATGATCTATATTTCAAAGACAGCCTGAACTACTTAGCAAGCTTGTAGCCAGTCTGAGATAATCCTTTTTACTTGAAATAATATGAAGTAAACAATAGAAATAATCTGTGCTTGAACTCAGGGACAAAGGCCTGACAGCATTTCAGAGCAGATGATCCTATGGAGAAAGGAATTACAATGTTGAATGTAACATACAAATTAAAATTTGAACTTAGAGAAAAACTTAAGAAAACCCTGATGAAGTTATTATTAATGTATAGAAAAGTCACAGATACTTAAGTAAATGGTATGTGGACATAGCACAAAGTCAAACTTCAAGCATAAAACCTGAGGACCAGTCCTCACTAACTTCCTTCCATCTTTTATTCGTTCCTTCCCATTTTCTAGTCTTTCTTCTTCCTTTGAAGCCTCACTTCTTGTTTCTTGCTTCTTCTTACACCATTAATAATATCATGATAACCATATTTGAATGTTAACTATGTGAAAACTAAACTAGAAAGTGATTTTAGTTTTCCTAAATACCTCACATAATATTGATCGGTTTATCTGAACATGCTCAAAGTTGGCTAAATAAACCTATGTTTAAAAGGTTATTACTATTAAGAGTCAACAGAAGAAATTTAATGAACTGTGTATTTCAGGAAGGAAACAAGATATGAGAGATAATATGCTGAATACATGAAAATAAGAATTTTTAATATTCTGTACTTAAGTTACAAAATTGACAGTATAAGCAAGTAAATCATGGTTTGATAGTAACTGAGTTTAAAGAAAATATTCCATCAACATGATAGTACCTATTGCTTTAGAATGCTTAGTGTGGCGGTTCTTAGGCCAGACTTTGTGTATTCTTCAATTTTACCCTTACTTTGAGAATATAATATTTATATTCTATAGTAATGCAAATGTTTATATTAATGGCAGAGATGATATTAGTTCCCAGGGTGATACAAATGTAGAGAAATTGACTTGACTAGCTCTTATTGATTTATATATGTAAGGCACATTAAGGAGAATGTCAGGTCTGAGAATAACTGAACTTTATTTTTTTGTCAGAATCAGAGAGAAAAACATGACAAGACTATGATTATTAGTTAAAAATGAACTGTTTGACCAAGGTACAGATCCTGTACAATTTCAGGAATTCACTATGTGGAAGGATATCTTCATCAGCTTCACAAATCATATGAATCAGAAAATTGTCATTGATAATTTGCTGTCAATAAAGCATTTTCTGATGATATTGAATATTAATTTAATATTTTGTGTGTATATGTGTGAATGTATGTGTGTCCTTTCCCCTCTTCTTTCACCAGTCACTTTCATTTGAAAGAATATTTTCAAGTTGACAGTAATTGAGGACAGAAACACTATCCCTGGTTCTTTTGAGAACACAACCTGCTATGTCTGTTAGTATTCCTGCCTTATTTCACATCACCTTGAATAAATTAAGGTTGAAAACCTGGTGTAGGAAATCACTGGTTGTTGTTATGGTGGAGGGTAATGAAGTTTTTGTCTTTGAGAAAAGAATACTGCAGCATGCTCAATTGTTCGCTGGAAAACAAGGAAAACCCCCGAGACTCTTTGGAACCCTTCACAGTATGCAGAACAGGACTACTTTATTTATACACAGTGCAGTCTTCATGTAATGACTAGCAACTTAAGACTTGGCAAATCTGAGATAAATCACTCAACAACACAACTGCAATCCATACTCTGCAGAATCACACTTCCTGACTTGCACACACTGACTAAAGTTTGCCTCTAGCTATAGGTCTTAATTGATCACATGAATTAGTTTATCAGTGTGTTGTTTAGTTCAGTTCCCTAGTATGCATTTGAAGATTTTGCTCCTATGTCCAGGAGTGATACTGATTCAAGATGCCCTTTTTCATAGCATACCTGAGAATCTTTCAAAATTGTTCATACAGCCTTGAAGGAATACCCACTTCTTTTCCTAATCTACTTAATAATGTCCCTCTAATCCTTGCACCTGATTCTTTTCTAAAAATTTTTACTTATTTGAAAGTTCTTTTTTCATTTAAATACAGTTCCTCCTCCTTCCCTTGTTCCTGCTCTCCCCACCTTCCACCCCTGCCCATCCCCCACCCTATTCCACTCACTAGCTTATCTCTAACCCCAGGAAAGGTTAACTCTGCAGGCAATCATCTCATGCTGGAAAAAAAGCCTTTCCTTTGCAAACCTCAGCACCAGCAGTATCTCTTCAGAGCCCCACAGAATTAAACTAGTAATAGGACTGAAGTCTGTCAGGAGACTCCCGTGTTATCCTTCTTCTGTGTGTTACTGGAACTATTCCTTTGTGGGTTCCTATATCTACTGTTTTCCTATTATTACAAAACAAAAATTTAATTCCTTCCTTCCCCCACCCTTTTGCCCTCCTTTTCTATCTTCCTCCCTCTTCTCCTCATTCTCCCTCCCTCTCCTTCTATGCGGCTCACTCTCCCTATTTTCCCTCCCATTTCTCTTGCTCTTTCTTTCTTCCTCCTTCATTCCTTTCCTACTATCCCCCTCTCCTTCACTCCTTCTTTCTTCCACATTTTCTTTCTTTTTATTTCTATTGCATGTCTGGCATCAGGTTCCCATGCCTAGTCTGTGAGGAACTCTGGAGGCAGTACTCTGGATAAGATACCAGTATCTGTTGTGTTGTTCTTTTGTTACAGTTTTAGAAATAAAGCTGGAGAAGGTGTGGGGTGTCCAGAGTGTGGGTCCCAAGGACCACGTGGGAGAGCATAGCAGGGTTCCTTAGCACCCATAAAGGGTGACAGAGGCAGAGGGAATAACAGTCCAGGCAGAGGGAGCTTAAGTGAGAAGTTTATTTAGAAAGGGGAGTAAGGGCAGAGCAGAGTAAGGGGGACCTCAGACATTAGAAACAGGATCTATTCCTGGTGCAAAAAAGGACCTTGTGGACACATCCCCCATGGAGGGATTCCCCCTTAACCTAGAGACAGGAAAGAAGTCCTAATCCCTACTTCAAATGACTTGACAGATTTACATGAACCAACCTAGATAGCATAGCTCTACAAGTGGAATTGGGGTTGGGGGATGGGAGGGGAGGGTGGCCAGGGTGCACATCACAGGGAAAAGAGGGTAAGAGAGAGGGATGAAGGGAGGAAGGGAAGGAGGGAGGGATGGAGGGAGGAAGGGAGGAAGAGAGGGAGGGAGGGAGGGAGGGAGGGAGGGAGGGAGGGAGGGAGGGAGGGAGGAAGAGGAAACTGGGATCGACATGTAAAATTTTTAAATTATATTGTTAATAAAAAAGAAAAGAAAGGGGAGTAAGGGAGAAGGGAAGAGACATAGAGGCACCAGGAACAGAAGAGGGAGAGAGATAAAGGACTATTTCAAATTAACAAAATATTTGCACCCCCCCCAGTCCTTCCTGTAAACTGTTTACAAAGGTTGAGCTTCTGTTACAAAAGGAATTTTCCTCTACTTCTTTGTTCTTTACTGATTCAAATCTAACCTACCAAGTGTAAATCACTTACAGTCAGGCTGGAGGGCTCTAAGAAAACATCCCTCCATAGCCTCTCAGCTTGGATTTAGTTTTCCAGACAGATTAATTACTTACAGGGATGAAGCCTTGCCTAGCCACCTATGTGCTTAAGGCAAGTAACTAAAGATACATTTTGAGTGAGAAGTTTATTTAGAAAGTGGAGTGAGAGGGAAAAGAAAATAAAAGAAACATAGAGGCACTGGGAACAGAAGAGAAGAGAGAGAGAGAAATCGAAGAGAGAGAAAGCAAAAAGAGTGTAAGTGGGTGGGGGCTTGCCTTTTAAAGGGGCCCTTTATACCTGCCTGCAGACTAGTACTCATGAAACCATGGGCTGACCAGTGTACTGCCTGAGTGTATTCTGCCAGGTGACAGGAGCAGGCCAGCATAACACCTGAACCCTTACATGTTGTTCTTATCTAGCTTTGGGAGCAGGCACTGCTGGCCTTACAAAATTAATTTGTAAGCAATCTTTCATAGTGGTTAATGGTGATTGTCAAAATGATGGCATTTGGAATTGCTTTGGAAATAAACCACTGGCCATATCTGTAAGGGACTGTCTAGAGTTAGTTAATTTATGTAGAAACTCATGTCTTGGCCATGGGCAGTTCATCTGTACAGTGTGTTGGATACTTCTGAAAGAGCACCCACACCTCCTATAATTACCTATCCTGTTTCTGTTTACATTTTGCACAGCAGTTTATTGTCTTTAATCTGTAAACAACTGATGATTAGGGTAATGAGGTGATGACATTTTCCTTTTGAATTGTCATAGTTCAGAACCATCCCTTCAAGAAATAATTCTGAATTGCTACTATATGTCAGGGAATAGAGACATTAGAAGTAAACCAAAATAAATCACTATCTTATCAAATCACTAGAAATAAACTTTCAATGAATATTTGGGTAAAAGAGGAATGAATGGGAATAAGGACTTGAACCACCTAAAAATATGTAAAAGAAATGTTACACTTAAAATAAAATTTAATAGCTGCTTTTACATAATTTATAATTAAGGATTAAGAAAATTAAAAATATTTTAGTCAATATATGCATATTAACGTTTTAATAAATTAATTTCATTATGGAATATTTAAAACATCATTGCAACTTTAATTAATCCAATTTAACATAAGACAGGAAGGATTTAGGCCACTAAAATGAAAGTAATCCCCCAGAGGGAAAACAAATGTCTTGAATAATCTTCATAATTAAGTTTATAGCTCCTTTAAAATAACAAAACATACAATGAGAGGGTACATTCTGTTCTTAGCTCTAACATATTCTAGATGTAGTTATGAACTCATAAATATCCTATTAAAATTAATGATAGCACTCAACAATTTAATGCAATATGAAAACCCCTGGTTAATTCAGCATTCATTTCACAGGGATACCTCCTGTCTGGAATGAAAACCAGGAGGTACAATTTGAGCAATGAGGTTTTTGTAACTTCAAGATGCTGGTAATTATTCTCCAAACTTGGCGTTCCCTCTTCAGCTAGACTTGCTGGCCACAGAGTTTCTGGGATCCTTCTGTCCAGTCCCTAATATTAGACAAACTGATTATTTTGCCTAGTTTTTCAAATGGTGCTGTGTTGGGAGCCGACCTTGAGTGACATTCTCTTGCAGAATTGCTTACACCTTAGACCTCTTAATTGAGCCTTATCCTGGTATACAGGAACCTGCTTAACAGGTAGCCTCTTCCACTCATTCCAGGTACTGAGTGCCTGGAACTGAGATGGGCCTGGCCCAGGAACTAAGATAAGCAGCTTTTACTGTCGGTGTTTACTGTCTGGGATAATTACCAGGACCTGGAGTAGCAGAAGCTACCCCTCCCCATTTCCTCCCTTCCTGCTACCCCTCCCCATTTCCTCCCAGCTTTGCCTTAAAAACCCATTTTACATCAATAAAGTTAGACCTTGACAAATGCACTGCTTGGTCTCCTTCCTTCTTTCTCTCCCATTATTTTCAGGTTCTAGCCCACCTCGACCAACGAATAACTAGGCCCCGCGGGTCGGGGCAAGTGGCGCCCAACGTGGCCCCCGAGGGAGGGCTTTTACCAGAACGGACACCCCATCCCCGAAGAAGAAACGTCGGTAGCGCGCACCGAGAAGAGAGCCGGACCTGTAGGCTAGACATGAGAGCTGCAGCAAGGCCGAGTAGGAATCAGTCCTCACCGCTCATGAGCACGCGATTCCTGGTGAGTTTCCCCCCACTTTCCATTCAATAATGATGGGTTAATCCTTGTCAAGGAGGAAAAAGTTCATTAGGGACTTAAAGTACTCCTTTCGAGAAAGAGGAAGTTGAGTTTCATGTAAAGAATATAGATAATAGCCCCATTACAAGAGATTTCAGTTAAGGATGTTTTATTTCAGCAAACTAATCTTCACCTAGAAAAAAGAAGGCTAAAAGATGTATGTATGTATGTATGTATGTATGTATGTATGTTCTGTATGTATGGTGGGGTCACACAAATGCATGTATGGAGTGTGATTATGATTGTGTAAATCCTAACAAAAAATACCATTTGAATTGCTTGAGATATGGCAAAAAGAGACATCAGATTCACAGCAGTCCGCAGGAAATGGCCAAAGCCAAAATGGCCTGAGAGCCAGAGAAATCTCTATGGATGGCTCAAAAAAGTTTAGCAGAGTAGAGAATACAGAAATCTTCCTAAATTTTGATGGTTAAAAGAGAAATTGAAAGAATGGAGGTTAATGTAAGATTGGCGAAAAGCTATTGGGAAAAAGTCTCAGGGAACTGCAGCCCTGTCAGGCTCCCAACCTAGAAAGGTGTCAGTGAAAATGCAAATGAGATCTTGTCAGTTAAAGAGAGCTTTACAGGTCAGAGTAGAAAAAGTTTTCAAAAGTATTTGGGACTAATGTTACATCCTAAAAAATTAGGCTTCAAACAGTAAAAATTAAAGATAGCTTGTGATCACTAAATGCTTTTCAGAAATTATTGGAAATATTCAATGGTTACGTCCTTTTTAAAAGCATCTACTGGCAATTTAAAGCCTTTAAATGATATCCTTAAAGGAAACAGTGATTCCCCAGTCACCCAGACAGCTAACTAAAGAGGAGAGACAAATTCTTCTACAATTGGAGAATGCAATCCAACATCAACAGATACGCTATATTGAGTATGCTAAACCATGGGAGACATGTGCTTTCCACATAACATAGTCTGACTTCTTTCTTATGGCTAGGGGACTATTGTTATGGTTACATTTACATTACTTTGGTTTCCTCAACCAAAATGTTAAGTCATTATTTTAAAACAGTAGCTTGTATGGTACAAAATGCTGTATGGAGTCTAAGAGATAATTTGCCAGAGAACCAAGTGTAACACACGTTTCCTATACCAAATAGTAAGTTAATGGTTATTTTAAACCTTTACAACTGGGAATTAACATGGAAAGGAATGTTTACTCAGATGGTGAGGCACTCCAGACTTAAGGAGCTAACTTTCTTTTATCATTAGAAGTTTCCTTTTTCTGTATAGATTCAGGGCCTAAGTTTCCAAGCTTTTATTAATTATAAGTTTTGGTCCATCAGCTTTTGCTAAATTTTTGGAGAAAATTGATAATTAGTTTCCAGTTTATAGACTATTACAATTTGTGCTAGACATCCTTTTGTATTCCCTAAAATTGTAAGGAGTAATTCTGTAAAAAAATGTTGTTAGTTTCTCCTGATGGTTTTTCTAACAGAAAAGCAGCTTATGCTATTGATGGTAAAGAATATGTAGTACAGACAGATTGATCTTCAGCTCAGATAGTTGAGTTACAAGCTGTTGTAATAGTTTTTCAGCTTCTAATAAATGATTCATTTAACTTATATGCTTATAGTCATACTGTTTTCAGAATTCTTCAAGTTTTAGAGATAGTTCCATACATTGGAACTAGTAACAATCAGGTTAAAATGCTGTTTGAGCAAATTCAAAGTTCCATTCATTTTAAAGAGAGCCACTGTGCTTTGTGGGTCATATAAGAGCTCATTCAAACTTTCCCAACCCACTGGCGAAAGGTAATGAGTCAGCTGATAGAAAAATTAGCTCAACAGTCATACAGCTTTCATCATCAAAATAGTAATAGTCTAAGAAAGCAGTTTGGTTTAACTACAGAGACTGCTCAACAAATTGTCAAACAATGTAATGTGTGCCCACAGTATTTACCTGTAACTAATATAGAAGTTACAGGTAACTCAGGCCTGCTTCCTAATTATTTATGACAAATGGATGTTACCCACATTGCAAAATTTGGCAGATTAAAGTATGTGCATGTGACAGTCGATACATATTCAGGCTTCTTAATGGTCACTGCACAAACTGGAGAAGCCACTAAGCTTGTGAAGTCACTGTTTAAAATGTTTTGCTTACATGGGAGTTCCAAAAAGACAGACAATGGATCTGGATATACTAGTAAAACATTTCAACATTTTGGGCACAATAAAAACAGGCATTCCTTATAATCCTCAAGGATAAGGAAGGAATTGTGGAGCATGCTCATAGCTCCTTAAAAGTACAACTTATAAGGAGAAGAGAGTTATGTTTCCAGTCTCCACAAGATGCATTAAATCAAGCATCTTCATTTTAAAAAATGTTTAAATGTGGATGCCATGAGCAATCTGTGACAGACAAATTCTGATATGATGGAACTCAAAGAGAATTTTACTCAAGTCAAATGGAATGATCCATGCACTAGACTATGGAGAGGGCCCAACCCTTTCCTATTAGGGGTTTGAGGAAGGTCGAGGGCATGTTTGTGTTTTCTTACAGGAAGAAAATGAGGCCCTGTGGCTTCCAGACCACTTGGTGAGATGCGTGAAACAGAAAAAACCGGACCTGAGATCTAGGGAGTATAATTACCTCCTCTCTCTCAGTCTCTCTCAGGGGTCATTCTTTAGAACAAGGAGAGATTTGTGCAACACTCAAGAAAGGAATGTTGCTTCTATACAGAAGCAGGGAAAATAGGGACCAGGCTGGGTACCATCCTACTCCCTTATCTCTTGCTGGCTTCTTAATTCTATTTGCCTTAGGCCCTTAGGCCATTAAGAGGTTAACTGGCTTTACCTGCCAACAGACTTTATCCAAGTCACAGGCTTGACCTCAATGTATGTGGTCATGGTGAGCCTTTAGAAGGTGACAACCCACCATGACCTACGGGGCCATTTTCCAGGGAAGACTCTTTCCGCTATTGACAAAATAAAACATCTCTGAGGTGCACCTATAAATAAAGAAGCCACCAAAGGCACCTACCATGCCTGAACTTCATGGGAGTATACCTGGTTGCATGAAGGTCTATGTCAGAAAAAAAAAAAAAAAAACCTTCCCTTTTCAAAAAGGTTAAGGCGTGGCAGGCTGAGCAATCTTGCCTGCGAAGGCTGGGTTTGCCTGCTTGCTTCAGGATATATGTCACATAACTATCTAGGGAGACCAGGATCCCTGCTCCCACTCATGGTGACATAGTGTCAATAGCCCACCTTCTTACTTAAAAAAAAAAAAAAAAAAAAAAAAAAAGGAGGAATTGCCAGAAATGATCATGGCATAAGTCTTAGAATAGCCCGTAGAGTTAAAAGATAGCGACTTTCAGTCCTGATCTACCTTCTCCCCAACTTCCTGAGAAGTAGAATTTAGGGCTTACACTCCTTATACAGGTAATTAGCAACTCCTGAGACCTCTTCCCCTGCTAACAACCTGCTTATCTCTACCTGCATTTCCCCTTAGCAGACATCCTGCTCACCTTCAGTGACCTATAATGTAGAACACCAGGAGGTCCAGAGGCCAGACAATGACCTCCCCAGAACTCATGGAGGATTTTTGCCTATGCTATTATTCTTGGCCTTTCTTATGAAGGGATAGCCATTTTGGAAGACAAAATTCCGGTCATTGCAGATGGCACACAGATTCCACTTATGGAATCTCTGTTACTCAGGTCTCTGGCCTAGGGCTATGCATTTTTACTTCTGAAGCTCCTCAATATAGCCATCTTTGTAACAGAACCGGTTCTCCTGACTTACCTCACACATTGTCCCTCCCTTGGCGGGCAGGTATTCATCCCCCTGCCAGGCCACAGCTGCCTTTTGTACTTTAATCAAGCTTTTGCCTCTTCTGCTTTACTATCACTCCAAAGACTTCCTTCCCTTATGGGAGGAAGGGGACGTCTCTCTTTTCTCTAGGCAGCACAGAGAACATATTTCTGTCCTCACCATCTCTCTCCTCGGTCTTGGTGCCGCTGGAGTGGGGACAGGCATTTTCTCCCTTGTTCTATCCAGCAACAGGTATTCTGAACTACGCTCAACTATCGACGAAGACGTCCAGTGACTTCAGAAGGAAAATGTCCCTTATAGGTCTCCTGCTAGACCCTCTGTTAGAACTTCCTCTCCCCTGTGGAGGTCACAGGAGCCTTTTAACTCACCTTACCCCCTTCCTTTGCAGAATTGATCCTTGCACTAGCCAATTCAACTATTTCTACCCTCCTTCCTTCCCTCCTGGGACCATTGGTGGGCTTATTACTGCTGCTAACTTTTGGACCTTGGGCATTCCAGAAATTAACTCAATTGATCAAAACCCAAATTGATTCTATACTCGAAAAACCTGTTTCTGTACACTACCATCAGCTTTTAGAAAAGGAACAGGGCTGCTTTGAGAATGGTGACAATGTCGAATCTAACCCCCCCCCAGGCAAGGACTTGATTTCACAGGACTCGAAAAACAGAGGACCTGGTTCTCATGGATATGGAGACGTCAATGACGGGAATATCGCGGTGCCACAGATCGGACGCAGACCCTCCTATATGGCTGTAGGTCCCTCAATGACGGAAATAGCATAGGTCCGTCTCTCAGGAGCCCACTCTTCTTGCACCAGTTTCTTGCCCGATTTTTGACTGTGTCCTTGAGTGCTGAGGGCGGATGCACCCTATGTAGCCTAAGACAGAGGTCCTACCCACCCATTTGTCACATAGTGACAAGCCCATCTTCAGGGTCCCGATTGTGGGAGCCCACCGCGTAGCCTAAGACAGACCCTCCATAAAATATAATAAATTAGGGGGAGATGTTGGGAGCCGACCTTGAGTGACATTCTCTTGCAGAATTGCTTACACCTTAGACCTCTTAATTGAGCCTTATCCTGGTATACAGGAACCTGCTTAACAGGTAGCCTCTTCCACTCATTCCAGGTACTGAGTGCCTGGAACTGAGATGGGCCTGGCCCAGGAACTAAGATAAGCAGCGTTTACTGTCTGGTGTTTACTGTCTGGGATAATTACCAGGACCCTGGAGTTAGCAGAAGCTACCCATCCCCATTTCCTCCCTTCCTGCTACCCCTCCCCATTTCCTCCCAGCTTTGCCTTAAAAACCCATTTTACATCAATAAAGTTAGACCTTGACAAATGCACTGCTTGGTCTCCTTCCTTCTTTCTCTCCCATTATTTTCAGGTTCTAGCCCACCTCGACCCACGAATAACTAGGCCACGCGGGTCGGGGCAGTGCTGGGGATTCAACTTCAGACTTCATGTTCTTATTGCAAGTACTTTACTGATTGAGCCATCTGCCTTGCTCCTGTGAGATTAGTTTCTGATTATATGCAGTTTTTAGAGGTCAGATGTATATATATATATATATATATATATATATATATATATATATATGTATACGAAAACTGTATTATTGTGCTTTCTAGAGAACATCTAAGTCTTATAAAATACCAAAATATTTTTTATGACAGAACGGAAGTTTAAGATATTTAGGAAATATTTGGTTAAATAAAATTCGAGTTCTTAACTTATTGAATACATTCTTGGAGGAATATTGTCTTCATATGAATTTCCATGTTGCTAAAAATAATTTCTAACATAACTAAAATTTTCACATACCTATTAAATATCACTGATCATCTGTAGAATATAGAAGGAAATAGAATTGAACATGAATCTTTTATAATATTCATTCTATCTTCCAAATATAATAACATTGAATTGAGTAGATGTGGATTATTTTGGTTTATATATTAATCAGAAAACTTATTTGAAAGGGACAAACAGTAAATATTGTGGAAGGATATACATTTTTGTCATATCTTCTCTCATCAGTCATTGAATATTAAGAAATATGTAGGTCAGATGGGGATGTAGCTCAAGTTAACAGACTTGCTTTGATTAAACAAAGCTCTGTGTTTGATCCCAACAATGTATAAAGCCGAGAATCCCAGAACCTAGAGCAAAGTGGAAAAAAGGTAAGCACTTCCAAGCCATCCTCAGCTATATCGCCAAGTTCAAGCCATCTTGGGATACATCAGACCCTGTCTTAAAATAAAATAAAATGACAGCAAATATGTACCATAATAAATCTATAGATTATAATTATATTAAAGATTTTGTCTACAATTTAAATTTGTGTGTATGTATGTATGTATATGATGTGTGCAGCTGTGCAAGTCATCTGAGAATGTGGGTACATAAATCCCACAGTGTATATTGTGGCCAGGGACAACTTTGAGTGCTAGTCCTCCCTTCCACCTTGTCTAAGTTAACAGTGCTTCTGTCAGAATGACTGTGGAACTTCCAGGGATTTGCCTGGAGTTGGCTTCATTCTTGTCTTGTCTAGAATGACAGACACATGCTGCCTTATCTGGCTCTGCTTGTGTTCTCCTAATCTGAACTTAGGTCCTCAGTTTGCATGGCAAGTACTTCATTGAGTGGGCCATCTCCCCAGCAACAAATAGATCTTAGTTTTCAACAAAAAGGAAGTGGATCAGAATTTCAAGCATCTGTTCAAGCAACACAAACAGGATAACATTGTTAAAAAAATATTCATTTGTTGAACTTGAATATACACACATACACATAACACACACACACATTTTAAAAGTTAACAATTATTTAGTTATTATGCTTATTTCTATCTGAGAAATTATATTGGGATAAAAAGAAAATCAATTATTGTTCAATTTATATTTTACTCTTTTTCCCTCTTTTATTTTTCTTTTGGTTTTTGGAGACAGGGTTTCTCTGTTTGGACCAAGCTGGCCTTGAACTCTCAGTGATCCACCTGCCTCTTCCTCCTAAGTGGTAGGATTAGAGGTGTGCATCACCACCACCACCACCCAGCTCAATTCATATATTAACCTAACTAAAAATTTTTCAATCTTAGAATTGCTCATTGTGTCATTTATCTACAAATATGTGTCATTTGCTTTTATTTTTGGGGGAATTCAGAGAAAACCAGATGTCAAAGCTATATATTAAATGTTATTTTCTAAATTTGTTGAATAAAGGTTTGAAGAATGTCTATTATTTTAACAAAACATAATTTTTAAAATCCAGAATTATTGCTGTCTATAAATGTTTATTTGGCATGAACATTTGTGCCTCAGACCAAAAGCATAGGTTTATCCTCCAAACTCCTCAGTTTCTAAGCAAGTATGAAACAGTGTCCTGCTGTCTTATGAACTATTTGAAAAGATTTCTTCATGTCTGACTTCACTTGTTTATCTATTTTTAGCTAGGACTCTTTCCTTTAACCGTGCTCAGTGCTTCTCCAAACAGCATGCTTTTATCTGGGAAGGTAGAAAAATATAACAGAACTTCAGTTCTTCAAGGCACTCCCCTCCTGTGGTCCTGATCGCTTAAATTAAGAGCTTCCTCTGAAATGCTTAAGATTCTTTATCAAAGATAGGACAAGACACAGCAGTTTGCCCAGAAAGGGAAGTGAGGACTATGGTAGTAAGTGGGTTAATATGAAAACTAGGGCACAGAACAGCATCTGTCAAAGGACAGCAAGCTAATGGAACTGACAGGTGGCACTGAAACTCTGGCCATCAGCAACATGCTGCCCTTCCTGCAGCTGCCCTCCCAGCCCAAACATGCTCAGATTTTGATCCCAAAACTAGACTTGTGTCACAAAGAAATTCACACCTGGGTATTCTTTGAATACTACCCCAGTCTAATTTTACAAATCAATATTATTCTAGGACAAAAGTTAGAAATTATTAAATTTTAGCCATTTAAAGAAGATCAACCATGTTTTTGGAAACTCTTACTACAAAAAGAATTAAGCACTGTCCTAATCCGAGCTCTATGATTTTGCCCTGATACTTAGCAAATGTTCTATTAAGGAACTGAAATGATTTTTCATTATAAGCAATTAAACACATTTAATGAGTAACTAGAAATTGGTAATTTTCATTTTAGATGATCATTAAACACCTGAAATAAATATGAATTTTATTTGATAAAACCACTGTGAGTATTCACATAGTTGAGAAATTCTTAGATATGCAACATTTTTAGAAAAGGCATTTCTAATTTGTTAGTAAATTTATATCAGAGAAAATAATAGACCCAGGAAAGCCTCCTACTGCTTCTTTACTAAATGAACGTATTTTCAAAATGCTTACTAAATATTTCTGTTTTCACCCATAGATTAATGCTGCTCTCGATCTTTATTGATGTATTTTCTATTTACAGTGGATAATGGCCTATGTAAAAATTTGTAACTAGTCAAAATTCTGAGAATAAATGACAATTTACTGCTGAGCAACCCAACCAATGTTCTGGAAAGATTGATGAGGAGGGGATGGAAAGAATGGACCAGCCAGAGGATGGGAGGGAGTGCTAGGAAACTGTTTCCTGGGCATGATTGTGCTGTGGACCTCTTCAACTCACAGCAGAGGTATCAACCTGCAAAAGATGTGCACTATGTCATCAAATTTGTCATTGGTGATTAGAGGCTCAGAAGGCCCCAGCACAACCTGGAAGCTGTAAGCAGTCATGGGTGTTGGAGGAAAAGTTGTATTTTTCTGTGGAGGAGGCACTGCTAAAAGGACACCCTTACTTCATGCTGGTGCAGGTAACCCAAACTGAATCAGATGAGCACAAAAGAGAGTTATGAAAGTAGCAGGCAGACTTTATGGGAAAAAAGGGGTCCTTTGGGGCGGGGGAAGGAAATAAGGGTAATGGAGGATTATCTCAAAATATTGTGAGTATGTTCATATATAAAAACACATATGTACATATATATATATATATATATGAACTTGTAAAATGCACTTTAAAGAATGAATACATTTCAAAAAACAAGAAATGCTAAGTTCATGTTATTAAATTTATGTAAATAGGAGGAAATATATAATTTTTGTGGTGTTTTGACCTGAACTTTAAAAAAAAAAGTTGAATATTTTTACAAAGAAATACAAGCATCATTGTTTTAAAGTAAAATCTATAAAAATAACTTTAATGCTGAATTAAATTTAAGAACATATTTAAAAAACTATTCCACTCCTATAATTATGTTTATAAAAATAGATAGTAAATTATCTTTTATTTTTCTAATCTGAAGTAAAAGATACTAGAAAACTATACAATATAGTAAAACATATTTTCAGATTGCTTTTTATAATTCTTGGCATTTTTCATAATATTAGACAAGAAGTATATTTTGGTATATATGTTTTATATATATATAAAAAAGATGTTAGACATTTAAGGCATAGTGTTTAAAATTTCCTCAATGAGATTCAGTTTCCTGGCACAGTTTCTATATTCTGTAAATGGAAAATGTGTCTGGCCACGGACATGACATCAGCAGTGTCACAAAACATCTAAAGCTCTAAAATCACACTATATCAAAGGCTGTATGGATTGTGCAACTACAATGAAAGAACTGCTTTCTAGAACATGGTATAGTCATGACTCACTTAAAAAGACTTTATATTTCTCTCCTCTCTCTTTCCCAGGGACATTCTGCTGAGAGATTGCAAGGAAGCCATAGTGAGAACATTGACATCTTTTCTCACATGATATCTATTACATGTGTTTGCCTCTGTGTGTGTGTGTGTGTATGTGTGTGTGTGTGTGTGTGTGGTTGGTATCGGAACTAATCCTTTGTCATTCTCCAATTTATTTGTTGAGACATGGCCTGCTACTAAACCTGACACTCCTCTCAATTTCAGTTAGGCTGGCTAGGCAGTAAGTTCTGGGTACACCTGTATATGCCCCCAAGGGTTGGGATTCCTGGCATGGATAGTTACCCCCAACTTTTTATTGAATTATAGAAGTTCTAGCAGGCCATCTTGTTTCACACCAAGTACTCTTACCTACTGAACCATGTTGTCAGTCCCTCTGTGATATGTAGGCAACAATATGAGGGAAGAAATCCTCAGTAATAAATTAGCGAAATAATGTTCTATTTGCATGTCTATTCTGAAAAATAAATGAAGCAGCAGAAAAACTCTTATACCAGATTATCTGGTGTAAGAACACACTGAGTAGAAGCACACAGAAATCCTGCCAATACATATCATCAGTTCATTAGTATGCTAGTAGGAAGGTAGGAAAACAAAGGAATATGGTTATACATGGTAGGCTCATTGTAGGGCAGATATGAAGGGAGAGAAGCAAAGGAATATGGTCATAGGTTTCCTTAAAATAGAAACATGTTGAAATTAGTGATTGCGAACAATTTAGTATCTTCATAAATGGGACCTTACATCTTGCTTAAGCCTGATCTTTTTCCTCAGCATTTTTAATTCACTTATATTCTTGTATGTTTATTAATTTGTTACTGGTAGTGGCAGGTATTCCATTTTACTCACTAAGGGTAGTTTCTCAGTATTCCCTGTTCTTTTTATTAACTGACATTTTGACTTCCAATTAGAGGCTGCTATAACCAATTAAATTAATCTAATTTTCATAACAATTGCCTTTAAGAGTAAGATATTTATTTGTCTTGGCAAATATTAATCAAAGCTGTAACTTCAGGCTTCACTCAAAACATTAAAGAAAAGCTAGACATCGGGTATAATTTTTGTGATACTCAATGAATGGCAAGCCTTCCACTTGTTTTAGAAAGGAAAAATAACCCCTTGCTCAGTTTAGAAAATCTCACTCTTAGTTGACCTCTTTACATGCAGGAAATCTCTTTGTCTCTTTTTCTCTGCCTGTCTCTGTCTCTGTCTCTCTGTCTCTATCTCTGTCTCTCTCCCTCTTTCTCTCTCTCTCACACACACAACTCTAAATAGATACTAAAATATTTATTTTGACTTCAGAAGACCCAGATTGAGCAAGCCAGGATTACACAGGTGTTTGAACAGTATACTGCACAATTTTATGATAAAGCCTTCAGAATATGGATGGGCTTGCTAAAAATATGGCAACCTTTGAAATTGAGGCAGTTGAGTGAAGCCTGCAGGGCAACATGTCAGCCATGTTTAATGAGATCTGCCTATGAAGCTGGGGGAAAAATTATGTGAGCTAATTCCTAAGGGTAATTCCTGTATATTCTAAGATACAGTGGCTGAACTCATTTTTAATTAACTGTATTTGCCTATTTTGTGAGATGGCAGGGATGTGGCCTAGGGAAATAGAACTATGTTACCACCCTACAGTAATATTTCTTCTAAAAATTATTAGTTAACTAGAGGAATGTCCTTATGGATAAAGTTTTGCTAAAGGTCGCAGACAACTTCCGGGGATTATTATCTTAAAAGATGGATGATAGCCATTTTAACTGGTGCTCAAAATGTTTTTAAGAATTACGTACAGAAAAGTGTTTTCCTTCTAAACATTACCATCTGTAATGTTAGCTTATGTTTTTTCTGGAATTCTGAACCCAGCATTCTATGAAGCATTAAAATCTTAAAGTTAAATATAGAAAAGAGTAAGAGTAAACTACTGCATATGACTGAAACTCTTGTTATTTGAAATATTTGTTAGTCTTTTCTAACCTAAATTGTTATTACAGAGAAGTTATGCATACATTTTCAATTCGACAAAAATTCTAATTTTCAATGGATGATTTTGTCAGACACTTTGATGATGATGGACACAACAGTATTATGGCATCTGGTGCTTAGCAATGAGGGTTCTAGGCTTGCCTTTGGTTGAAAGCTATGAGGTCTTCAAAAGTCAACAGTCTTGCTGCTTTAAGTTCTCAGCCTTACTGAACTTGTTGGCTTGCCTTCACTGTATATTTAATGAAATAATGTGAAAATGCCAAATCATTACAGCACTTAGACCTATATGCTAAAATTCTTTATGATAGAAATGTCACAGCATGACTGCAATTGGAATTAGGATGCAGTTTTGATACTATTAAGTACAGTACTCCCAGTCTTCCTCAGAGGCCAGAGGAGATTGTGAGTACAGCATGATCAGAACCATAGCTGGTGACTCTCTGGGTCACTTCTCAGCTAGAATTTTATGGCTCAGAAATTCAATGTGTAAAAGAAAGTTTCCACTATTTCATTCCCTTTCATTAAGATCGTTCAAAGTACCTTGTGTTATTAAAATTTTTGTTTTAAGTGACAGGTAAGAATGATGGAAGATGCTGTCATTATTTTTTCTTTTTCATAGTTAATCAGACAGATGGATTTCCAGAGACATTGATGGGATCATCTAACGCAAAAACATATTCTTTCCACTTTGTTCAGGGTTTGGTGTGAGCTATGACTATATATATATTCCATCTTTTCATCCTTTGATTACGTTTGCTTTGTCCAGTGACAACATGTTGAGATAAGCAGAGCTCAGACAACATGTGACAATATTCAATTCAATTTTAACACAGTTCTCCTCAATTTCACATGTGTGATAGATGGACTGACCCAAGTATTTTCAGGAGCTTAAGGACAACTTTACACCATCCTTCAGACACGGGAGGTGGGGATGGCTATCCCCATAGAGAATCTCAGCAACAAGATAGTCAATAAATGTTTGTTAAAATTTAGCACATGCTCATATAGGAGGACAGGAGGAAGAGTTATGCTTTCCTAATAGTGTTCTCAGAATATTTCCCTCAGATTCTCCTAAGGTTGTGAAGCATGAAGTATTTATTTAACACACCTATCAGTAACAGTACCCATATTTTCAGTATCTCAGTTCTAACACAGAACATAATACAAAGATTGCTATGGATAGATTCTCTCCTGCATGAATGTTTCTATGGGCCTCATATTTATATAGATAAATAGATATATATTGATGTATGTGTATATTTATATAGTGTCACATATAATATGTATACATTATATGTGTAAATGTATGTGATTATCTACTCTTCATGTGTGCAAGACTATATGCCTACTATTATATTTACACACATACATCTGTTCTCTCTGTACAGACAACCACAAGTACACACACACACACACACACACGGTGTAATAAACCACAAATTGAACCTATTGCACTTGTTCTAGATCAGAGACCATATGAGTCACAGCACTGTATAATTATCAACTCTATGTTTTTCTGCTTACCATAGTCTAAATGATGACGTGTAAGCAAACAATTGTCCCAGAGTGAATTTTTGACTTGTAACTGGGGTATATCACACACAGAGTATTTCTATTTTACACAAAATTTTCTTTTAGGAACTGTTTAAGAAGTGTTTCACTGCACAGTATCAGATTTTCAAGCAATAATGTTTTTTTTCTCCATACCAGATGGGGTCATATTGATATAAATGATAAATTCCTTTTAAAAATTAATATTTTTATTTTCTCCTTTATAAAACATGTCTGCTTTACTTCTACTAATTTATAATCTGCCCTTTGAGGACACCCTACACTTGTTTTATTTCTACAGCCATGTTATTCAAACTTGGTTAAATGCTGGTCTCTCTTTGCTCTCTTGGACAGGAAAGAAGACACTATTAACTTAGATCAGGGAGGAACAGGTCAGTAAGTGGGCTGTGGAGGATTCAGGCTTGGGACTCAGCTGCAATGTGCATAAAAATAATTTCCTTCACTGTAGGCAATTTTGACTTGGAGGAATATTGCAGTGTTTGAGTCATCTGAACAATAATTTAAAGACAATGGATCTGGTGATGTCACCCCAAGTTTACAATCCAAGATAACATAGTTCTAAGATGTATGAATTTCTCAGCAACCCAAATCTGCTACAGAGTTTGCACTAGTTCTCTGTAGTCCCTTTATCTTCCTCCAAATTCTCTTTCTTTGGGTTTTGATTTTTACCTCAGTTTCTAAATGAGATTATATTTTTTGCCTTGTTTTATATGTAGAATAAAGACATAGGTTCTGATATTAACAGCACAAGAATGAGGAAGATTCATTTTATTTCCTAAGAAAAGGATAATGCAAGGGGGCAGGAAAAGGAGAAAGGGTACAGGAAATTTTTTGAATTAGTAAACCTAATTCAGGGTGGTCACACAGGGCTTCACCAAACTCAAATCATTAACTTCACTCTTTGTATGTCTATTTTCTTTAAGTAATTTTAATTTTCACTTACTTTATATCCCAATTCCAGTTTCTCCTCTCTCTCTCCTCCAAGTCCTCTCCACTGTATCCCATCTGTCCCCCTCGCCTTCTATTCCTCCTCCACCCCACTTGAATCACAGATAGAAACAAACACTTATAACTGCTCTGATGTACATAGAAGCAAAGAGAATGATGTGTTTGTGTTAATACTGAACAGACTGACATCAAAAGTCTAACTAGTGTTACACTACCATCAACATTGGGCTACAGATTTTGATAGACAGGGAATCTTAAAATGCATTATTTTACTTACCTACTTTTATTTTGTGAATTCATTTAGATGGTATTCTAGCAATATTCTAACTTAGCATATGGAAAATTTGTTAGACCCTTTTGAGTTAATGTTCTTAAAATATGGTAACTGTAAAAATGTGTGGCAATTATTATGTTAATTTCAAGATAAGATGAATTACATTATATTTGCAAAATAATAATTACAAAGATAATCAAGATTGAATAATTTTATGTTATGAATCACATATACTTAGGTGTGTATTATTTGAACACTGTATGATTGTTTACACTAATGAAACTTAATAGAAAGGGGAAGAATGAAGAACAGAAGCACAAGTGGAAAGACTCATGTTATAATGAATAAAACTCTACTGAAGAATCATCCTTTTCCTTCTAGTCAGGTATAAACTAATCACATTTACAATTGTCTATTCTTGTCATGCATGGTGGTGAATGCAGTTAATCTCAGCACTCAAGAGGAAGAAGCAGGAAGATCTCTGTGCATTCCAGTTTAGTTGCACCTACATTGTGAGTCTCTGCCTAAAAGCAACCAAAAACATACAAATACATTGCTTTGAAAGTATACAGGAATCTTGGAAAGCTATTTATTTATAATAATGTAGAAATATATACATATAATAATATAGAAAAGAGTGGAAATTTTGTTAAACCATACATGATGCCATTGTATGTTAGAGTTCAACAGAATGCCTGTGACTCAAAAGAATGAAAACTACAACTAAATGAAAGGATTAAAACACAAAAACAAAATGGAGAGATAGGCAAACAAACAAGCAAATTGAGATGGAGAGTGGAGGAAAAAGAGAAGTCATGCAAACCAACTAAGGCAAGAAGACTTAAAGATTTCAAGAGACCACACAATTGTTTTGTGACTAAGTATGGTAAAGATGAACACTTAAGGAGGTACTTGGGTTGCTGGTGACATCAAGGGAGGAAGCTGAAATAGTCAACAGAAATTAGAAACTGGGATTATTGGTACCTTTCCTTTGTTTGAAAACTCTGGGTAGGTGGGATTTAGAGAGGAAGACAGGAATAGGGCTTTCTAGGCTATGCCAGACTGAGCCAGAGATCCCAACTGAACAATACTCAGAAAAGAAAATATGGACTTAGATTATAAACTATTACTAATTTGTGACCAATGCCTATACCATAATAAAAACAAAATACTAAATACAGATTATCTTAAAACTTGGGAAACAGCTTAAATGATGAGAAAGGGAGCTGAGGGGGAATTGCATTGAATGTGAAAGACAGACGGTAAGAATTCAGGCATTATGCTGACCCTGCCCCTTGACAACTGGCAGGGTATGCACACCAGAATTCAGGCAGATATTTAGACAGCTCAAAGGGCCCTGTGTTGCATGTGTTATGTAGCCTCATGTGTTATGTGGCTGCATGGCTACGTAAGAACTCTGTATACATGTACAAGCTTTCCCTTTTAAGCAAGCACCATTTTGCCCCTTCCATTTCTGTCCTTACTCCTTTCCCTTTCCCCTTCCTCATCCATCTCTTTTCCCTGTTGGCCAATATCTACCCCTCCCTTTGCTCTCTTTCCCAATAAACTTCATGCATGTTTTGTTGAGTTTTGTGGTTCATGTTTCATAGCCCACAGGTACAGCAAAACAACAATACAGACGTTTGGAATGTGAAGGACAGACTAATGTTTTCCTTTGTAAAATAGATCACAAAGTTTCAGTATAAGAATAGTATTTAGAAATACAGGTAAATAACAAGGTATATGAGTAAACAGTTATAGCCGATTCCATTTAGAATACATTCTTTATCCTGCTCTGCCTACTCACCTCTGCATCTTGCTTTCCTTTGCCTTACTTTCATCTTTTCCTGCTTTCTTGTCCTAAAATTTCTAGAACAAATTCATTTTTTATCTATGAAGGACTACTGAAGCAAAAACTAACCAGTAAAAAAATCCTGCTATGCTTAGTCATGTGGTGCAATCAGTGTGATTCTTTTATGTAAGAATTGTATTTTCTCATTTCATAGGAATTATATAGAATGAAGAGAATTGTCATTATTCCACAGTTAAGCATTGTTGAGATTTTTCACTAACATATTAAAGACACATAGAATGAGTACATAACTATTTTATTCATGATGTGAATCAAATTTGTCCTTAATTTATTAATTCTTTGTGTTTTCATGAGGTAGGTAACGAATGTGGCACTGAAAGTGAATTCAACTTACTCTCACTCAGTATCCCATCCCCAGCTATGCTTAATGCCACGAAGTGGCTCTCCATCATTGTCACTGTAGCTGTTGTTTTAATTAAAATGGAGAGTCATGGTATAGTTTTCAGAGATAGTCTAGGAAAAATACCATTAATTCAAGTGGCTGTTTGCCTTGGGCAAGATGGAATGCCTCACAGAGGTCATTAATTTTCTTGGAGGTCATTGCAGCAAGCTACATAATTATTAACTAATTATCATAAGGAATGATTGCATATTGGAAATAATTGAATATTTAAGAATAATGAGATTAACTGGCAGTTAGAGGTTCCTACTTAGGAGACTGTACAAGAACTGTCGGTGTCCACTTACTGCTTGTGAAGAGCATTAGAACAGAGAAATTAAATCTGCATTGACAACAGGTTAGTCATGATGTTAGCAGTGCTGGCAAAGTTCAGAAGCAAGTGCTGAGGCAGCCAATGGAGACAGTGCAGAGCCTCAATGGGAATGTTTCATGTTCACTGTGGCAGTTTTGGCAGATGTTTATGTCATCTCCTATTATTTAAATTGTTGGGACTCCTGTTATTCCTGGAGCAGTTATCATAATTGGACAGCCGTTTGTGTTTGTTAGTTTGGGTTTTTCGAGACAGGGTTTCTCTGTGTAGTTTTGAAGCCTGTGCTGTTACTCACTTTGAAGACAGGTCAGCCTCAAAATCACAGAGATCTATCTACCTCTACCTCCTGAGTGCTGGGATTAAAGGTGTGTGCCACCATTGTCTTGAATAAATGAGCAGTATTTAAACACTTTCTTCAGTTGTTCCGACTTTGGGGGGATGAAGGTGTTTCTTTTTATGCCATTCATTATCCTTTTAAATATGTAAGTAGAAGCACACATGAGTGGCTAAAAATGGGAGAAAAGGAGTGTGAAGTAACGTCAACCTAAATTTATTTATGTGAAAAATCTGAAAGAAGATCTTATATTTTATAAACTAATGAAAAAATAAACTTAAACTTTCTAAAACTGTTAAAATCATACAGAAAGAAGAGATAATCTCACTGAAGTAACAAGATAACCACTGGAGGTTTGAATGTAATGAATGTAAACTCTGTTAGATGTTTCGTGTGTGTGTGTGTGTGTGTGTGTGTGTGTGCACACACACACACACACACACACACACACACGTATATTTATGGATATGTATAGAGTATAGAGGTGAGAAGCCAATCTTGGTGACTTGGTATCTTCCTCAGGTGCTTTCTATGTTAAATATGAGACAGTATTTCTAAGACCCAAACTTTACTGATACTGCTAAAAATGGCAAATGTAAGTACTCAGAACCTTATTACCACCCTCCAATACACACCGCACAGGGATTTGAGGTTCACCCCACAACAAATACATGGGTGTGGGCTGCAATTCAGGCCACATTGTACAGCAAACACTTTACTGACTGAGACATCTTCCCAGGTTGGGTGAAAACTTTGCTTAGTTTATGAGGACACATTAGGCTATTGTTTTAGAAATAGAATAGGTTGGAATAAAATGTCATCCTAATCCAGTTATTCAACTAGATTCCACAAGGCGGTTATTATTTCTGGATCTAAAAATAATAACTTGAATAAATATAAACATACATAATTACTTAAGGGAATCCAAAAAAATATAATAAGAACAAAACTACATATTCTGAACCAATGTAATAAACTAGAAAATGTAAAGAGAAAAATTACTGCTTGCCACAACTAAAAACATACTTGCAAAAAAACTGCATGCATATTCATGACAGCAAGTGAGCTAAGAAGTTGCAATCCTATACTATAACATTTAAAAAGCTGTTCTTTATGTTTCTTTGTTATGTGAACTTTACAAAACAAATTCTTTTAACTAGTTTATTTGGGATTTTGGATGCACTTCAGATCCTAATGTCCATCATGAGGCAAAGTCTAATCCAAGACCTTCTGCTGGCTCCAAGCCAGCTTGCCTTAGTTGAGTGCTTTGTGGCTATTGAGCTCTGTTCTATGTCATCAACTCTCTTGGTGGTGACAGTTCACTGCTAATAGGAGCTTCCCCATGTCCCCTCTGAATACCTTTGCAAAAAAAGCTTAGCACAGTCCATTCCTATGATTCTAAACCTGAACTCTGCATTTCTCATACAACCATAGAATTGTCAATATTTGATATAAAGAGAATGGAAAATATCTCCTTGTCTATACTGCCTTACATTGGCAGAATCTAAAGCTTGACTCAGAACTGTGTGGCATTCCAGGTGTGGTAAGAGCTACAGTATGACAGACATACCAGAAGGAATGTCAGCATGTTTGTAAGCTAGCTAGCTATGGACTATTCCCATTTGAATTCATACCACAGCTTGTAATCAATAGTGCAAAGGATAAAAAGCTTGGGACACTTTTTTCAATTAGGAAGTATTTTCTCTTCAATTATACATTTTAGTAGATGTCTGACTAATCTAATCCTTATGCTGATGGAAAATAGCAAAGTATTGTCATAGGAATGATGGCAAGAGTGTGTCTGATTTTTCTGTCAAGAAATACTTTTATCTGATAATCTTGTGGGTTTTCATGAAAAATGAAACCAATTTAATATGACTTGAGCCTAAATAATACAGCAGCATAGATTGTCATTCTCCCTCAATTGATCTTTGTGGCCTATTCCTGGGTGTAGGTTGTATTTCTCATTTTTCAAAGAGTAAGGGGAATATGGATTCCAGGTGGATAGAACATGTCTATTAAAGTAAGCCAAGTGAAATAAAAAATATCACAGAAGGGATATAAAAATGTTTAAAGGGAAATTTTTCACTTTAAAAGAGAAGTTTCCATCACTCACTGAATTTAAAGGGGAAATGACTGACTAGGAAAGAGGCATGGCTTGGAAATAACTTAAGCTAAAGGACTCCAGTGAACATGGGGAATACGAGCACAGCCTACATGTTCTTTCCTGTGGAAAGAAGAATGGTAATAGTAGTAGGAATAGTGATGGAGGAGGGGAAGGAACAGGAGGGAAGGAAGAGGGTGTTATTTCAGAGCTTCCTGATAGCTGAACAAATCAAGGTCCAGTAGAATAAGTTTAATGACTCCAAATCCGCAAGTGAGCAATAGCTCACCCCTGTGACAGGATTTTACCACATGTCACATGAGAGTCACATTTACCATGACAGTTTGCAACCTTCCTCAGAACTCTACTCTCATCTCATGTTCTTACAGTGATACCAATTATAACTTCTGAAGAAACACGCCATGGCTCCCTGTTTTCTTTGAATACCAATGAAACTATCTTCTGTTTTGGCACAGAATACTCCTCTCACACAGTTGACATTCCTTACAAACCAAGCAGCTGACATCCTGAGACAGTTGTCATTTAAAATCTTTATATATATTATTAATATCCTTTTAGTCTCATTTCTGACATGAACAAACTATTGAAGGAAAGATATAGTTGATCTCTTATGTTGTGCTTTTTCTTCATTGTCTTCTACTGTTCATTAGTCCTTTCCTAAATATATCATTTGTTACCTTGGTGTCACTAAGGTTTTACATTGCTTCTTTATCTGGGAATTTTTTTAAAAATGCCATTTTAGAACTGGAAGCTGGCTTAGTGGGTAGAGAATGAAGACTTGAATTTTGATTCCTGCAACAAATTTAAATTTGGGCATATTTAAGACCAGTGTCCTTACAAAGAGATGGTAGCAAGAGACCTGGAGAATACCCAGAGGCCAGTGGGTTAGATATCTGGCCTATACAATAACAAGCAAGAGACAATTGGAAGCAAGGTGCAGTGCAAATACCAAAATCTAATGTTGTTCTCTGACCTCCACATGTCTGTACTGGCACAAGCATACTTGTGCTCCACCATAAGGATATAAACATACATGAACACACACATGAACAAATGACACTATACTAGCAAAGTAATAGAGATAAAGACTGGAATGTGAAAATGGGACATCAGAACAGGAAGATCTGCAATGATATGCAAGGTTATGAGTGATATTAGATCCATGGTTGTAATATAGAAATAATTTAATAGGTATGCAAACTGCATATATTTCTTATGTATAGTGTCAAACTGTTAGCTATTATGGAATTCCAAATGACAGAATTTCCATATGATTCTAGGTTATTACAGAGATGCACACTTCATAGTTTTAGTTTTGATATGTCTATTTCATAGGCACAGGAGTTATTTTATATGCTAACAAGTTTGACAAAATATGTTGAGAGGAAACGTGCTATATTTGAAAACTAGATTTGAAGGCACTAGACGAGATTCTTCAAAATAAAGTGATTGTGAAATTTCGAATCTTATTTCTTTCAGATCAATAAAATGTAAATTTTCTTGGAAATGCTTTATCTATGACACTCAATAGCAGAACAGCAGAGGGAAAAAGCAAGAAGGCAACTCTATTAACCAGCAGCATCTGTTCTTAGTGAACGACAAGTACAAAAGACCATAGTCTTCTCATCATCCAAATACTTTAAAGAAACAACAACCTAGATATTATCCATGTAGAAAAATAATACGTTTGAAGGTAAATTTTTAGGGAAATTTCAGTAATTTGGGGATCAGATAATACACAAAGCATGAATTAAATAAGTGTTAAATCAATAGTAAAATTTTACTTGAACTTTATAAAGTTAATAAAAATGGCATCAGATGAGTTAGTTGGAATTATAATGCAACAGTATTTCCAAGAAACAGTAATATAGAACTATGCCTAAGTGCACACACCACACAGGCACACAGAGACACACATAGATACACACATATACACACACATACAAGCACACAGATAATTCAATGACATTTTTACCTAACTAAAATACATTATTTTCTCTTGAATTTTCCTGTTATGTCTTTTTTCTCTTGTTTCCAGGTTGTTGATCACTTTTCTTTGTCCAATCTTACACTAAAATATGAAATGAATATTCTTGCTTTTTTCAAATGTATTCTTGCTGTGGTATTGTTTATAGAGGTTTCTTTAGTTTATCTCTCAAGGTTCTGAAGCTTTCAGGGAGATATACTTTGTGTTTGATTCCACGGAAAATATGTGAATATTTGGTAGCTCTTAACTAACAAGATAAGAAATGTGAAGAATTATTTTAAACCTACCTTAACTCTGGGCTAAATGAGCTCAATTGAAGATTTTGGGGTAGTACATTTCCCAGATTGTATCTGGTTATATTTTCATTATGGTAATCTGTACAGTCAAGTGTATGATTTTACTTAGGACATTTCACTAACTACAGTTTTATATCTCATCTCTTCTTCATGACCCCACCTATTTACAGATAGAGAAGAAAGTTCGAGTGTATGTTCTTTTTACAGATCAAAGTTCAAACAACAGCAGGTGCCCTTGTTTCAACTCCTTCTCCCAGATAGTAAACAAAACAAAACAAACAATAATAAATTACACAAAACTTTTCTTTCTGATTCCCTTTTGCCATAGAATCTCTTTAAAAGACACCTGCTTTTCCAAGAAGGATTCTCTCCATTTCCATATCCACCTATCCACCCCTACAGGGGGGAGGGGATTGGTTCCACCGCAAGTTGATATACCAGACCTTGTTGACTCTGCAAGAAAGGTTTTAACCCCTTTAAGAGAGGATGTCAGGGGTGGCATGGGGGAGGTGGAAGGAATGGGAGGAGAGGAGGGAGGGGAACTGGGGCTAGAATGTAAAGTGAAAAGAAAATTGTATTTTGTTAAAAATAAGAGAGAAGAAGAAGAAGAAGAAGAAGAAGAAGAAGAAGAAGAAGAAGAAGAAGAAGAAGAAGAAGGATTCACATAACATACTGCCTTCTGAAGAGTCTTATCCTAGTGCTCCAGGCTGCTGCCACCTATTTAGGGACTATAAATGTGTCCATAGATGGCCATTAAATTTTGGTTAAGCAAGGAGCTTGAAGATGAGAGAGATGGAGAAGTCCGTGACTTTCACATAGAGGATCCACTGCTGTGCTTCTTAGTCCATGAAATGCGTACCTTACATGGGACTCCTCTGAAGTGTCTCTCTCTCTTTCTCTCAAAATTCTCAATAATTAAAAATATTATATTAAAGTCTTTTTTTAATTTTAGAAACAACAATCTTATTTTACGTATCAATCCCAGTTTCCTCTTCCTCCCATCCTCCCATGCCTCCACCGATGTCCCATCCCATCCCACCTCCAATTCAATTACCAGGGAGAGTAAGGCCTTCCATGGGGAGATCAGCAAAGTCTGTCACATCATTTGGGGCAGGGCCTAGGCCCTTCCTCATGTATATAGGCTGAGATATTATCCCTACATGGGAGAATGGGCTCCCAAAGTCCATTTATGCACTAGATACTGTTACCAGCCTATAATCCACACCTCCAGAGAAGCTAGGATACAAGGAGGATGCTAAGACAGAAATACATGGTCCCCCAGAACAGGGGAAAGAGACAAGAACTCCTGAACAAATTGGGAGCATGGGCAAGGGGAGAGGGAGGTAGGAGAAAGAGGAGGGGAGAAGAGGAGGTAAGGAGGAGAACATGAGGGATTAGGAAGATTGAATCTGGGGAAGAATAGAGGTGAGCAAGAAAAGAGATACTATAATAGAGGGAGCCATAGGTTTAAAGAGAAATCTCACACTAGAGAAATGTTCAGAGATCCACAAGGATGACCCCAACTAAGACTCTAAGCAAGAGTGGAGAGGTTACTATAAATGGCCTTCCCTTAAATTGAGATTGATGACTACATTATATGCCATCCTAGTGTCTTGATCCAGTAGCTAATGGAAGCAGAAGCACTAAGCACTAAGATAAACTCCTGGAATCCAGTTGTAGAGAGGGAGGAGTGATAAGCAAATGGGTCAAGGCCATGCTGGGGAAACCCACATGACCTAAGCAAGTGAGAGCTCATGGACCCCAGCCAGACAGCTGGGGAGGCAGCATTGGACTGAACCAGCCCCCCTGAACTTTCTCTCTGAGCACAAAGCTCTACTTTCCACTGTGCCACTTTATGGTAGGACTAAAATTGGTTTGTATTCTTGTCTTTGTTGCTTTCTTTTATAAACATATATTGATTTAATTGCCTTATATTTTACTACATTTTTAAAGTGAACATATACAATAACCAGAAAACAAAAAATATAGAAATAAAAAGGAAGGCAAAAAGCAATGTAGGGTGACCTACTAAAATGAGGGATAAAGATGTTTCTTAAGGTATTCCTTTTTGATTGAAAGACATTATTGAGAATTAGCAGGGTTATTCTTTTATTTTTTAATCATAATTTGGATTTTAACTAGAAATTATGAGAAACAAAACACATGCCTTTAACACGTCTTGGGAAGTCATAAATGTAAGGAAAGCTCAGACACTATTAACTAGGTCTTTCTAAAAGCAAAAGAAACTTATATATCCCTCCATCCAACTATTGATTATGTAAGTGACATTGTGGCAACCTGAAAATACAGAGACACAACCCAGATTATTCTTGTCCTCATGTGCCTGTGTAATAGAGCCAGGAATTTTTCTTCATATACTAAAAATAGATTTAGGAATGTCTCTATTTCTCAGTCTTATTAGGCTTGATAACCAGACTCTCCTGAATCATAGAGGAGGAGAAGTGTGTTAATAATTTTTTGCCATTCACACCTGACTCCAGACTCACTAGTCTACTGATACAGTTTGAACAAAAGCATATGTTTACTATGGTACATAAAGGGTGAGTTTGAGAGTTTCTAACCTTCAAATCACTTAACTTCAACCTACACAAAACACACACACACACACACACACACACACACACACACCACAAAGGAAAAGGAGTTTGAAGCAAGTGGTAATTTTTTACTAATATCCCAGCTTATATAAAGTACTTCATGGCATAAGGAAATGCATTTTGTATTTAGAACTAACATGGGGTAGGGTGATGGCTCAGCAGGTAGGGTTGCTCACTTCCACATCTAAGAACTGGATTTCAATCCCTGGAAGCTACCTGGTAGTAGGAAAAGAACTCCAGGACAAAGACACAGCATACATTGTGTGAGTACATGAGTACATATGCATGCATGTATACATACACACACACACACACACACACACACATTCACAGAGAGAGAGAAAGAGAGTGAGAGAGTAGAGTGAGAGAGAGAGAGAGAGAGAGAGAGAGAGAGAGAGAGAGAGAGAGAGAGCGCATTGAAAATATTTTAAAACCTGAGCTCATCTGTTAGGAAGCCATAGAGCTTGTTTCTTTCCTGAGTGTTTCCTTAACCAATTTCAATTCTTTAATAAAGCATTGACATGAGAACAGAATCAAACAAAGTGGCTCCCATTCGCTCCATTGCCACCATCCTTGTCACACTGGAGGGGATTATTTTCTATTGTGCTGTTAAGTATAGCTCTCTTCTTTCCCACTGGAGCTTAGCAGTATTATTATGGAGTATATATTCACAAAAACAAAAGCACCTTCCCCTGCCCAGTGTATAATATGGACTCACATGGGGTTCACCTAGTACATTTAGTTTTAAATATCTCCTCTAAATGGATAATCAATAGCCAATTCATGCCACATCAGGTCTTTGTATAAATCATAAAACAGTACCTTGCTTTCCCAGCTGTAGATCTTGGCCTAGCTAATTGGAAGAAGATTGGACATCTGTGACCTATTTGGTTAAAGCCTCACTACACTAAAGTGAGTGCTGTCAGCAATATCTGTTGAGAACTGAAAATCCAAGCTAAGGTGACTTTGCTAGCCTCAGAGCCTCTAGCTTTGGGGTCAGCCCAATGTGCCATCCACGTTTCAGGTTGTCCAGTCACAAGCTGTTTGGCATGAGGATACATTCTGCCTGATTCTTAGCTCCTTTTCTGTAAATGTTCTTGAAACCTCCTCTATCTAAAAACACTAAGTATCAAGCTCTGGTCCCCTTCCAGACCTCTCTATGCTGAGCAGAAGCTTTTTTTTTTTTTTTTTTTTTTGCACTGCTTCTTCTGGCTCTTAATAGCTGCTAAGAAAACAACTTCGGCTCCTGATACAATTTTTCATTATGAAGCACTTGTTCAGCTCTCAGAGCCTGTTAAGTTGTATGTGTGAACTTAAAGGAGAGTAAACATATATTGTACTTCTAACACACTGTTTAAAAGATCAAGCTTGCCATTTAACCCCAAGCAAGTCAATTACCCCTCTTGTCTGTAGTTTCTATGTCTGTGGAATGAGAAGGATCCATCAGAATCTTTGTAGCCCTATCACTGTATGACTTCAACTGTAGTGGGGGAAACAAAAAGTTGTCACCTTTCTTTCTGTCATTGTATCTCAGAGTTGTGGACCAATTTTGACAGATTTTTATTTTTGTGAAACAGTTGTGCATACTGCCTGAATGGTTAATAGTAAAAGGAAACTCACTTGTTGGTGTCACTTTTTGTAAATAGGCATCTATTGCTATAACAAAAAGAAAAATATAAAGACAACCCCACAGATTGTGGAATTATCTATAAATGAGCATAATTAAAAAGTAAAAGTCCAAGTTATAATCCTGACAGATTTTAATATTCCTTGTTGTGTGGTCTCAGGAAGACACTGGGACACTAGTCACTCCTACTGTCCACTATTTCCAGGTAAGTCAGGATAGAAACTGATGTGGCTACACTCCTTAACTATCAGATAAATGATGCAAATGAAACTGCAAACACATAACTGTTAGGTTTCAAATTGGAACAAATGGTTGAGGTGCCTATTTTGCATTATTGCCAGATTCTCTCCACATCTCACAGTCTCTGTTACAGACTCAGGTCCCTCCTGGCTGGCACACTCTACCCCTACCATAAACTTCTCTAGCCCATGGACTAGGCTGCCCTTCTCCCAGCTGCCCTTCCCATACTATCCACCATTTTTCTTACCCCTCCTCTCTTTGCGCATCTTGACTGCTGCACCTCTTCCCTTCTCTTCCTTCTTTTCTCTCCCCCTCTCCTCACATGGCTCAGGGTCACATCCACTCTCGACTCCCCTAGATGTCCCCGCCTCTGGCGATGCTCTCACACATATCTATAATAAACTTTCTTCTCCATCATACCTTGGAGCACTCATGTTTCTTTCCTTTCTATTTCTTTCCTTCATTTATAAACACCATCTAAAACCATATTAAAGTTATATATGTTAAACAAGAGGAAGAAAGGAAAGGCCTTGAAGACTTGTCAATCACCTCATCTTCTGTCTCATTATATTTAAATGAAATTTTACAGCAGGCCAAATCATATAGCACTTACACAAATATTTTTAAAGCTTGCAGTATTTATCATTAACAAAAGGTTTGCAGTATTTATCGTTAACAAAAGGAAAAAAAAACTCAACTCTTCTTCAATATCCCACTGCCAATTAGGTGGTAATGTACATTGAGTATAAATATCATATGTAACACACTTGAAACCTTCAAAAAGCTAAAAAAAAAATATTTGTCAACACAACTTAGTTATAGAGCTTTACCTAGCAATGAGTTAATGCCACCTTCATTTCAGAAGAGGAAATGATCATTTGCAGGAGCAGCATCCTGATGCTTTTGTTTTCATACATTTATTTAGCACTTTGGAAGCTTTTTTTTTTCTCCTAAGAGAAATCAACTGCAAAAATTACATAATATTAATATGTATCCAGACAATTTACAAGGATTTTTCAAAAGGTTTGTCAGATGATCAGTGAGTTCTCTGACATCTGCCTGCTTATTTTCTAAGTCTGTTTTTGTGTACATTTCTCTATGAAAAGATGCATTTCTCAAGGCAGTCAAAGTACTGGGTAATAGCCACCAACCTCTACCATATATTAGTTACATTATATTCTTTATTTAATGTCTCATGTAGCTCAGGCTATCTTTAAACTCACTATGTAGCTAAGAATGATGATGAACTCCAGATTCGCATGCATCTTCCTTCCATATGCTGGGAATACAAAAATACTCACTGGACCGAGGACTCAACACGGCCATCATGAGTGCTATGGGGAGGTCATTCTACCAACTGAGCTATACCCACAGAGCTCTCTCCATTCACTTTTAATCAGGACTAGTATGTTTCAGCATCACGCTGGATGCTGTAAGGAATTAAAACCACCATGTAGTGCATTGTTCTTGTCCTCAAGAATTTAGTCACCAACTATTGCATTTCTTCACTTCTAACGTGGAAGAGATCATAGTCATGATCTCCAAAGTTCCTTCCTGGACAGAGAACCTAAAGCTGCTCTGTTGTCTCAGTGCAGCAGTGGAGTTTAAAAAGAAAAACCAGGGGAACTCTGAGTGTCCTTGTACCTTTCCACGAGAGAGCTTGTACCTGGAGAGCTGACACATCTGGGAGACATTGGCACTAGATCCCTGCCCTCCATAGCTCCCTGTCTTATGACCACTGATTGTAGTCTGTGCCTGAAATGCTTCTCAGTAGTCCTTAGGCTGACAGTGAACTTTAACTTCCTTTTTCTTGGGTCTGCAGAATGCCTTGGAGCTATATGCCAGCTTTCAGCTCCAGGAGCTGGCTATTCCCACACCTCCTGGCTTTGTGATACCTGGAGGCTGTCCTGGAGGCTCTGCTTCAGAGCCTCTTTCAACTCTGCCCTGCTTCAAATCGTCACACTTTAACTCTGAGTAACACCAGAGTGGCAACTATGCTACCTTCCATGGCTCCATGCTGTAGCTTATGGAGTCTCTGTGTGAGCACTTACTTCCTTGACAACATTGTATCTCTATCTCATAGTACCTGAAAGGCACTATAAGGGGAGACACAACTAATCTTAATCAAATTTTAACTTTAATTTAAACCTTATAGTGCAGTTTGCATTTAAAGATGGAACTCTTCTAGAAGTCAGCTTTTGTCCAAATTTTCATTTGTGTCCCTCCTATGTCCTTGCACTCTCCTGCCCTGAGCTAGGCACTGCTGTGTTAAGCCATGCCCAAGTTCGCCTGGCTCCTAGCTCCTTGCTGATTAAGAATATCTCTTTCCTAAACCACCCAGAATGTCTTCATACAGAAACACAATTTTCAGTCACACTTAAAGAGGGTTTGTGGGTGGGCTTGGAGAAGATTTCAATCCTCAGTGTCTCCATAAATATACTGGATAGAAAAGCCTACACTTGGAATCAAAATGCTGAGAAGGTGGAGACAGTCAAATCACTGGGCTTGCTGGACTGTAAGACTGGCATATTTGGTCACTTCAGACCAGTGAGACATTATAAAGAATAATGTGGATGGCACCAGAGGAGAAAGATCCAAGGCTTACAGGCTCATAAAGTGTACAAACACACTTAATCAGGTTTCTGCATGTACAGAGATTGGGCGTTCACACATAAACTTTAAAACTGTGAACCATCATCACACTTTAGTAAGTCAATTTTTCTAATCAGTGAGTGACTGACGCCACATAATTTTTTAGGGTGATCTAAGTAGTAGCTGACTACTCTCTTTTTATGAATTCTGTGGCTCCTGCTTCACCCTCACAGGCTGAGAACACCTAAGATCTTACTTCAATGAAAACCTCATTGTCCACATAGCTTTCTTTTTCTAAAACCTTAACCACCACGCTGTACTGTTAGAGAAGTTTAAAGTCAGGTCCTTTTCTGGATTCTGACACATAATCTGATATACAATCTCATCTTATCAAAACTGATTGCATGGGCAGGGTTCTTCCTAGTTACATGTGTTTGTTAAAGGAGTATCACATTTTTATTGAATAGGTTACTTATAAGTTACCATCTTAATAACAAACTGGTGTGAGGCACATAAAAGTTGCCCTTAATATTTTACTGTTTTGTGTTCTTCTTGAAGACTGTGTAAAGAGAGGTACATGAAAAACTTTATCTATAGACTTCACATTTTTAATAATAAGAAAATTAAACAAGCAGATTTTCAAGTTTGCTCAGACTTTATTACCAAATAACACAGATAAGTGGCATGAACAGAAGTCCATGTCCCTATTGTTATACAAGTTAGAGTACAGGATCAAGGTGTCTGCATTGTTAGTTTCTTGAATTTCTTCAAAAGTCTCACACATAGGCTTCTAAGATTGCCATGTTTCTCCTTGTTGTTGCATCTGCCTCTCTCAAAATTTGTCTGTATTCTAATCATTTTTTGTAAAATGTATTCTTTTCATCGTTTTAGAGGCAGGGTCTCATGTGCATGCCCATGCTGTCCTTGAACTCACTATGTACCTGGGGTTGTATTTGAACCTCTGATTCTCCTGTCTATACCTTGAGAGTACTAATCTTCTCTTATTAGGAAAAAATTGTTATGGATAGGAGCATGCACTAATGCTTCCCTATAAGTCACTCATTTCTGTCCCCCAAAAGATGTAATTATAATCTCAAAAAAGAGAAGAAAGTAATAGCATTCTGGTATACTATGGTCTCATATTTCAAAATACAAACTTTAGAGTAGTACATTCCTGACCAGGACATCTATCATCTTAGTGTCACCTGGGTTCCAGGGACAAACATAGTGGAGAATCTTGTCTTGAATCTAAACAGTCATCATGGTATTTAGTGAATGCCTAATGTGCCAGTTAATTATTCATATTAAATAGTTTTCTTTAAATATGATTGCTGATAGATTTGCATAGTATTTTGTTATTCTGCACATAAAGGCATCACTTGTTTTGCTTCATTCTCCTATAGTCTGCAGCAATATTCCCATGCCAGGTATCACCATGAGTAAAGGTTCTGAGTATGAATTTGGGCCATGCTTATCCTGCTAAAATCTACTATGGATTCCAAAAACTTGCTTGGAATATTGATATGACTGGTTATTCAGTTGACCATGATGTCATACCTCCATGGTAACAATTTAAGTGCATGTAGAACAAATGAAATTTTTGTAAGATATATTCTAGAAATAATTGTCTAAAACATATTTTGTTTTTGGCCTATTCCTAAAAGGTGTGCCCATGTGAATTGCCTTAGAATTGTCACTTCAACATATTTTCCCGAAGGCAATAGCATTTTCTATTCTGTCACTGAAAGGGGGGGAGGGTGAATCACCTAAGGGAGTGGTTAGAGAAGGCTAAGCGTTTGGTTTTAATTTGTATTGGAAAAAAACAAATCTTTGAATATGGCTGGCAGTGGGCTGGAACAGATCATGCTGAGTGAAGGCTTAGTTGAAATACAGAGATTTTCCACACATTAGACTTCACCAAAAATTCAATTATAAATCTAATTACGACTTTAATTGTTAAACAATCAACCAGATTACTTTCCAGTGTGAAGTGTTTTGCTTCCTGCTGACTCATGAACAGGTGCACTGTGCAGGTGAAAGCTCTTCTATAACCACGTGACCTCACCAGCCTACCCTTTTCAATTTCCTGCATTACTTTTAATAATACGCCTTAGACTACAGAATGTGAAAAGTTTGCCACTTAACTATGCATCTCCATGCAGTTAGAGAAGAGTAACGACAGAAGGTTTGTGTCCGTGAGATGTGCAGGATTTATATGCCAGCAATACTAAGGTGGAATTTGATGAATTAGCCCATCTAGCATCTCATTCAAAATTAGGTTTCTCGGACTTCATTGTTTCTGAATTTTTGAAAATGTGTCATAATCACAATAAGGGGTTTGTTTACATTTCTGTTTCCTAAAAATTGTAAGAAATGTTTTTGACAATTTTATCAAGTCACAAACTACATCAAATGCTAAGAGTTGGAGAGAAAGAAAAGGTGAGAAGTCTGGAGAGCCCCTTACCCAACTGATAGCAAGCTTGGTGTGTATCCTCAGATGGGGGTGTTCATGGTTAATGTATATCAACAGACAGGAGTGTGCAAGGTTGGTGTGTATCATCAGATGGGGGTGTGCATATGCAGAAAAACAACTAACTTTGCAAATATACAGGTGGTATCTATTCCCATGGAAAGAAAGGCCATTGCCTGACTTTCCAGCAAAGCTAATTTTACATGTGAAACAACTATAAACATCTAGCTTTTGATTTACTGCAAAAAATGGCTCACATTCATACTTTGAACAGTCTAATACTTAACTGTTTTTACTCTCAAAATTAAGTCCTGTAAATTTCCAAAGACGATTTAATCTTTCAGTTCTCTCTGAAAATTTAAACTGAGAGGTAGTTGATAGTCAAAACAAAGTAGAACACACTTTTTCAATCAGGATATACTTTCAGAGGAAATTGTATGGAGCTGAAATTTACAATGCTAGCAGTTTGAAGCAAATGCAATAACACTTTAAAATAACATTACACGATTTATTTTAACATATTTAAAATGCAAAACCTCTTCTGAGAATTCTGGAAATGGAAATGTTTATTTTAGAAGCACTCACTCAGCCATGTTTTTGTTCAACACTAATCCATAAAAGGTTTCAGGAACTGTACTTAACATGTGGTTCACACTGTAAGCTTTATAAATGCAACTTTCAAATAATGCCAAGGGTTTAACAACATTAAAAGATAAACAACTGCCCCTTATCAAGACAGTGGAGAAACAGGATTCTGGATAGCCTGAAATACATTTGCACATACAAAGGTAATTATAACCATACATTCTGTAGCATCCTGGATAAAAGCACAGCCCTATTCATGTAAATCCTTTTCTATAGCCACATTGGCTGCCATGTGTTTGGAATGTGGCTAAGATGACTACATTTTAAGTGTCATTTCATTTTAATTTATTTAAATGTAAACCTAAAGAAACAGACATAGATTGTAGCTAACAAATTGAACAATATAGTCCTGTACTTTCCATTGCCATGGATGAGATCAGTCATGTCTCTGTGGTACATACAATGGTGTTCATTCTGAATGTGTTTCTGCTGCCTCAGCCTCTCAAGGGAGCACCTTAGCAACTACAGTGAGGGTTAGCAGCAGCCATCCCATACTTGTGGGGTCTCAGTCCTTCAGATTGTCAGGTATTGTTTTTGTTGGCTTAGTGGCTGCCCTCCAGTCTACCATAATTTCATTTATTGTCTGTGCCCCATAGTCAGCACCCTACAGTCAGCATACTACTGCTCAGGCCACAGGCAGCCACTGCTGCCACCATAGGTAGTTTTTAACCAAGTCTCTGTCCTTCTATTTATGAATAAAGACTCAGGGATAAGATGTTAGGGTGAAAACCTGCTACTTCAGAGAGCACAAGAAGGAAGTAGCTGACCTTCCTTTTTTTGGCCAGGGACCCAGCAAGAGTGTTTCTCTCCAGCGTCCCAAATTAAAGATTCCTCCAAACTCTGAGTCCCTCTCTACTTCTTCCTGTGAGTCTCTCTATCCATATTGCTGGTACTCAACACTCTCTATGGTTAATTCCTGTCAACTAGTTGCTGGCTAGTTGATTTTATAAACACAGTTTCTGGTTTAACATTGAAACCAAATATCCCACAAGAGTCAGGGTTTTCCCTAGTTAGAAAAGGCTTGCTACTACTGCCAATTGTTCTTTAGGAAGGCTCACCCCCAGTGATGGCCAGGGAGGAAAAAATGTAAGTTGAAACTAGGAAGCATTTATTTTTAAAGTTAGTTTGGATCCCTAAGAGCATTTGCTGTGAATTCCCCATTTCTGCCTTCTTGAGGCTATTTCTGTGATACTAGAATTCTCATTGGCAGAATATCTTACTTCTGCCCTTTTTTGTATTTGAACAATGAAAGAGGCTGTGCCTAACCACCTCACCCAATGACTCGGGTTTGTGTGTGTGTGTGTGTGTGTGTGTGTGTGTGTGAGTGAGAGAGAGAGAGAGAGAGAGAGAGAGAGAGAGAGAGAGAGAGAGAGAGAGAGGGGGGAGAGATTCTGTTTGATTGTGGGTGGCATAATGACATATATGGTATGGTTGGAATATGAAGTTCCACCAAAGCTGGAGTTTCTGTCTGTTTGGGAAGAATGTTAAAGAAGGACTTAGCTGATAAAGTAGTACACTAAAGGCCTTTGAAGGTAATGGCACAGACTGATATGAAGAGTCCTGCCACATACTCCTGCCATCTATTGGGATGCCTCCACCATTATGACAGACCGAAGTCTTTGAAACCTGTAAGTCAAAATGAGTCCTTCCTTTCTTTCCATTCTTTCAGGTGTTTTGTCAAAACACTGCTAAAACTCTGACTTGTTGAGAGCTGCCAAGTGCAGCACCTTAAAGATGGCACTGGCTTTTGTCTTCCACCTCCCCAAGGGTGAGCGCTCTCTGGCATAAACAAGCCCTTATTTGGTTAAGTCTGTTCAGCCTGTCTGCTTCTGTATTAGGATAGCCTATCTGCAGGGTCCACGTAGCTCACTGGGGTTGGTTAGTGCAAGGAGACTTAAGCCTGCGCAGGCATTTCCCTGGTTCCCACGGGTCAGAAGAAGCATGTTCAAGGATCCTGATTAAAACTATGTGAAGAAGATCTTCCCGGAGTCACATCTTCCTTATTGGTCGAGGTTGGGTGTGCACACTGACTCACAGTGTGGGCCTCAGCACACCTTCACTGAGTCCCATGGTTTTTGTATTTTATCTTTAAAATTATCCTCAAACAGGTTCATTGTTAAGCTAAATCCCAGGTTTTCTGCATTAAATTCAATTATTCAATTGTTTTTGTTAATGCCTCAAACTCTTGAATGTAAACTATATGATGGATACATTATCTTAGAGAAGTAGCCCCAGGTTAGAAATTAGACAATATGTGACTTTGTGTTGTTATTATTATGCTTATTTGTTCATTTTTAATCTATACCAGTTTACTAATTAGGAATGTGGAGCTATTAAGGTTTATTCTATTTATGACACTCTTAAAAGAACTGGAGAAATTCTTAGCTGTTGTGACTGCTTGCTTCTCATCCAGAAGTCTTGATTTATGTAGCACCAGCTTTAGTAGATACAGCACCCCTTACCTCTGAGGGTGCCTGAACTGTGTGTATGTACTCCTCTCCCTCACATTTACACATAATTCAAAATAATATTATATATGTACATTTAAAAAGAGACCATTGAATGTAAAACTAAAATTACAATGAAGTTTAAGAATTTTCACTTAAACAGCTTATTACCTCTATTATGTAGAAATGTATTTGAACATCTGCTTTTAAACTGTATACTTTAAAAATATTTCATTTAATCTCATGTGTATATATGGGTGTCTCTGTGAACATGTGTGCAGGTGTCCAAGGAGGACAGAGAAGGATGTTGAAGTTCCAGGAAATGAGTTTATATAGGTGACCAGGAGCCACCAGAGGTGGGTGGAAACCACACTCAAGTCCTTTAGAAGAATACCAGGTACTCTCAAATGCTGACCCTTCTCTGAGTAGAGTTTTTATTGCCCTAAAAGCTCACCATAGATTTCTATGGAAACATTGGTTCTTAAGAAAACAAATGACTCTGTCGACCTGGTACTTATTGAAAGTTAAGCACTCCCAGTGTAGGATTGAACAACACCCTGAGTGACAAATACAGTTCTGTACAACAATAACCACTCAAAGGCATTATTTGTAGGCTGCACACTTAGATATTTTAGCAATCAATAAAATGTTTCCCTGCATAAGACAATGAAAACTTAAGTTCACAAACAAACTATTTTTCAAAACAAAATCTTGTTTCCAAAGTAATATTTGAACTTAAATAATATGAATTTTCAATATTTGTTGAATTAAACTTTTAGGAAAAATTCAGTGCTTAACGATAGTTCTCCTTAAAGTAGTAATAAGGAAAAGTAGTAATAAGGAGTTTGACAATATTTCTTATACCTTGGAAGACACTGGAACATATACTATCAGTCAGTTACAATGGAAAGAAAGAATGCAGACAATTTCTGTGCTTCCCCAACCAAGTGACAATGCATTCCATGCTGTGAATATCTAACACTTTGCTTTGACAACTAGGCAGATATTTATATTTTCTGGTATTCTAGTCAGGGAATAGCTCAACATTGTCTCAGGTAATTTAGCACCTACTCAAGTCAGTCTTCAGACATTTGTCTAAGTAACTGGACCAAGGACACCTGCTGAAGCCTTGTCACATTCACAGTGACCATCTAATACTTTGTACAGCTCTGGCTGGCAGGAGTGGCAATGAGCAGATAGTACATAAATGCACAGACCCACTGAAATGTAACTATGGGAATATTAAATAAACTGTATCGTCTGACATATTTCAGAAGAGTCAAACCACTGAAAAGACCTTCCTCTCAAGAATTTAAAACAAAGAGAAAAGGGAGTAAAGGATTGTCACAAGCAGAGAGATACAGGTAGGGCATTACCCGATGGAGTTCTGGAAATACAATTTATAGATATTTAATATTAAATTAGGTGAAAGGAACAACTTCAATTTCCATGAACTGGTACTCAAAAATTTTAATACACAGTTATTTGAAAGCAACAATAAAATTAAATTAAAAATGTAAAATTCAGGAGACAAATCTGTAAAATAAATGCATGGGTAGAAAATATTTCTTACTGTAGGAACTATGTTGTATTTAAATTTCAGACAGCCTCAGTTCTTTGAGATAGGGGAAAGGCTTTTAAATTATGATTGAATAAAGAAGAAATGAGTCCCACATGTAGTAGAATATTATTTTAAAGTGTGTGACTTTTGTTTATGCTGCATTTGCTTAATTCTGTGAAGCTGTGCTTCTTTGCCTGTCTAAAACACGTGATGGGCTAGGTGGCCAATAGTGAGGCAGAAGCAAAGATCGGCAGGGCTGGCAGGCAGAGAATATAAATAGGAGATAGGAGATCAAGAGAACAAGGGGAGGAGCATATCAGGGGCCAGCCACCCAGCCACCCAGCCACCCAGCCACCCAGCCACCCAGCCACCCAGCCACCCAGCCACCCAGCCACCCAGCCACCCAGCCACCCAGCCACATAGCCACACACAGCCACACAGTTGCTAAGCCACTCAGCCACCCAGCCACCCAGCCACCCAGCTACCCTGCCAGCCATGGAGTAATTAGGAAAGTAAGAAATACAGAAATAAGTTAGATAAAAGCCCAGAGGCAAAAAGGTAGTAGGCTAGAAACAAGGCAAACTAGGACTAGACATTCATAACCAAGAATAAGCATCCATGTGTGATTCATTTGGTAGCTGGACAATGGTCCCCTAAAGAGTAAAGAGTGATTTAAAAAATTACAAAAATATAATGATGTACAATCCTGGGGCTTGGATATCCGTCTAGAGCCTGACAAAGCTGAGAAAAAGGGTATGGCTTGTCTAAGAGTTTCAGTGAGTTCTTGAGCACCTAGTTCGTTAAGTAGGAATAAAAAACGAAGTAAAAACACCAGTGCAAGCATTGGCAATCTAGAACCCTAGGAAGGTGAATGCAATTCCTGGTAAGATGAACCTTCGAGGAAGACATGAACTTTAGGCTTGGCTCTCACCAACCATGTGCAGCCAGAGCCAGCTGAGAGCTGTGTTGAATATCCCTGAAGCTTATCAGTCTAAAGTTTGTTCCTGTGGCCAGAAAAAGGCTAAAAAACATACAGTAAAAGAGGTCCCTATTGGTGCAAAAAACAAAAAACAAAACAAAACAATCCTCTAAACAGGTTCTAGTGTGTTTTACAATGTGCATAGGCTTTAAAAAAAAAGAAAGAAAATGGGTATAGAAAGAAATTAGTAGATTAAAAATAATAAATTCATTAAAGAGACAGTAAAAGAAAAACAGTCACTGAAAGATGGTAAATAATCAGGGAGTCTGGATCCTTTATAGTATTGTATTGATTTTTTTTTTTTGATTGCTGAAAAGCAAAGGGCAGCTTCTAAGAGACCTGAAATTTAGAGAGGGACTGTTAAAATAAACCAGCCTAGATATTTAAGACTGCCTTAACTTTAAAAACTCAAAAAATATATTTGACAAATGGAAATCAAAAATGCTTTGGAGAAGTGTTTTGTGGATTTGTTCCAGGTTGATCTGGTTTGATCAAGAAAGACCACCTGAATCTTGAAATCTAGACAGGTGACATTTATCAACAAAGGTTATACCTTGTCTTCCCAAGACTTGGCCACTATATTAAATTTTCTCTATAGGACCCTAAAGCTGCTTTATCCACATTTAGCAGGTAGCAGTCTAGAGAAAACTATGCCCACATTACCAAGAGGAAAGGGAGTGCAGATGATCTTTGGCTATGTTTTGGGTAATGGATGTTTGTTATAATTTAAGGGAATTGTGGAATACAGGAAAAAAACACAATCTCAGATATTTTTCCTTGGCATGTATTGTGGTATATGTATATAAATTCAAAGTAAACTTTGTTACACTGTGATATGATTTTGCTCTTGTTTAAAGAACTTTGGCATATTGTTACATATTTAAGGTAATTTTATTACAACACATTGTGTATATGTTTCTAATTTTATTTAAAGGATTTTTGTATATTAATAAAAATGTAAGGTTATTTTTGTTACAACATATTATGCACATGTTTCTGCTCTTGTTTAAGGTATTATACCTATGCAGTTCATTTTTAAAAATGTAAGGTATTTTAGTTTTAAAACCTATTATTATGAACTATTTAGGATAATAAACAAATGGGTCAGTAGATAGTCATTTATAATAACCAAATTTATAGATATGTTAGATATGCTTTCCAGATCATATGCCAGATACTATGAGCCTGCAGGCTAAAGATGGATGCCCAAACATTGCAGAGGAGCTTTGGATGATTGTCCACTTAGTCAGATGTCTCTGTCATTTCTAGAGTATTTGGAAGTTGTTTGCAGTGCACTTTTTGTTTACTTAACTAATATATCCTTCTGGGACCTTGGGTGTAGTTGACTATATAGTTGTAATTGAAGTTTACCTTAGATATGATAGAAAGTACATAGGTATAAAACTTTTGATTCACTAAGATAGGATAAATAATGGATTATTTTCACTGAATATACTAACAGCAAATGGACAAAATATTGTAAATTAATTCTTTTTGTTGTATATAGTTTTACTATGTTAAAGTTAAAAACTCTCTTTAGACAAAAAAGGAGAAATGTGGTAGAATATTATTTTAAATAGTGTAACCTTGTTTATTCTGCTTTTGTCTAACTCTGTGAAGCTATGGTTCTTTGCCTAAAACTACTGGTGGTCTAATAAAGAGCTGAATGGCCAATAGCAAAGATAGGTGGAGCTGGCAGGCAAAGAGTATAAATAGAAGATAGGCACAAGGAAAGGAGAGCAAGACAACAAGGAGAGGACATCAGGGCCTGCCACACAGCCACCCACCCAGTATTGAATAAGAAAGAAAGTCAGAAATACAGAAATAACATAAAAGCTCAGAGGCAAGATAATTTGAGTTAAGAAAATCTGGCTAGAAACAAGCCAAGCTAGGCCCAGACATTCATAACTAAGAATAAGTCTCTATGTGTGATTCATTTGCAAGAAGAACCCCAAAATTGTAATAAGTAAAGAAAAAAAACCCATAACAATACCCACTTCCTACTCTGCTGGCATGTTCCTATCTTATAGCTTTCTAGTCCTTGCTGTTTGGCTCTACATAGATAATTAGCTTTTAAGTATTGTTATACCAAGCACAACTAGGTATAATAGACCATTGATGTCATAATTATGTTCATTTATTGTGAATATCAGCTAAAATTGTGTACATAGTGTAAGAAAAACCCATGAACTTATTTCATTCCTACACAGTGACAAGAAAACAAATAACAAAATAAAACTTTGACATGCTAAGATGTCTCTGGAAATTTGATAAATACTATTTTCTGGGTGTTGGCATTGGTTTTGTCATTGTTGCTGTTGTTTATCTTATTTTAATACAAGCTCACAAGGTGCATCCCAGGTGGGCCTCAAATGCACTATATAGCTACAGATGACTAAATTTTTGAACATCTGTCTAGGTCTCGAAACTTCTGGCATTACAGGCAGGTGCCACCATCAGCAGCTCAAAGAAATTAGCATAGTAGATTACAACACTCATTGGTTAATATCTTAAATAAAAAATTAAACTATTGCTATCGATAGCATTGTAATTTGAGTGACAGAATATCTGAAAAGTCTTACCATACACTGAAAAAGAAAAGGATGTATATTCTGTGATAAACTCATCCTGCATATGTACTTTTAATGGTTTTTGTTTGTTTGTTTGTTTGTTTTTGTTTTGTGTTTTTTAGACAGCAATCATTCTATTGTTGTAAAAGATAAACTCAGGGACAATGCCATCCAAGGCATCACTCATGTTACAGGAGTTATTTACTCAGCAACATTGACTTTGTATTGATAGCCTGCTGAGCGCAGGAACTGGGCTGTAAATTCAGGATGCCATGTCAGAATCCTGACTGATGGAGAGAGGGCAAATATGAAAGGCCCCGATGCTGAGGGAATAGTAGCAAGAGGTCACACAGTTCAGAGCACTGGCCCCACTGGTCCAATTTGGACCAGGCAGAGCAAGTATGATAAAGCTTTTTTAGTCCAGTGCTCTTCAAACTTGAATCACCAGCAAAGTGTGTTTGAATACAAATGTATGGCTCCCTCCTTCAAAGTTCCCATTTTAGTCTCACTTGGAAGTCAAGGTTTTCCATTTCCTTAAAACTAACATGTGAGAGACACACTAGAGCAGCATAATCTTCTTTTTTACTGTCAAGAAAATAAAGCTCAAAGAAACCACCATGCTGAAAGTATCCAAAAGATTGCTTTTGTTAAAGTGATGGCTCCAAGACATTCTTTGCTGAATTACATGGGAAACTGAAGTTGGGAAACTATTTCTTCCCTGCTCTGATTCAATAATATTCAGGAACGACTTGACTAGGCAATGAGGCTTAGGAAGTAGCAGTTCCTTAAATGGAATCCCCATGTCTCATTCGAGCAATTCATTTGAGATTTTTGGAGGAATACTTCCACAGTCTTAACTTAATAAACACCCACTTGAAGTGATGTAAATATGGCACTTTGTGATTTCTGAAGAGTGTGGTTTGTTTTCTAGGACTCTAGGGGCATGCTGAACATTTGGAGGTCACAGGCCAATTTGTGGTAGTCAATTTTCCCCTCCACCAAGGGGATTCTAGGAATTGGAAACTGAGGACAGAATTTGGTGATAAGCTCTTTATTTTTTATGCTTTCTAACTGGACCTGACACAGAATATTTGGGGTGATGAAAACATTTTCAATTAAATATCCAATGGATTACAAAATATCTCTATTAACATTTTAATTTATTCAAGTTTTCTGGAAAATATTCAATTGGGCTAAAGTTATTAGGGAATATGCAGGCAGAACAAGGCTAGTAGAACAATAAGCCCTTGATAAAACTATATATGACAGAGTAGTCACTAGACTATTCAATTTACAAACATAATAAATAAAACCACCAGAAAACAAGTCCAATATATAATTGTATGGTCAATAGTTATACAGTGTTTCAACCTTGTGAGAATACAGGCAGCAATTTCTAGCACTATTTGAAATTGTGTTTTAAGCTGTGAGGTGTTTGTGGATATTTGATCACACTTGGAACACACAGTTTGCCTTTCTGTTAATTAAATAAAATTAACATTGGGTCAGGAGGAGTAGTTAGCCACTAGTTGACAGAAAGTAATCATGGAACATCAGAAGGCATCTGGAGGAGATAGATGCACTGGAAGTAGTAGGGAGGGATTTGAAGTTGCATTGGCTTTTGTATTGTTTTGGCTGAGAGAAAGAGAGAAGTTTAGCTAGTTGATACTGGACCTCTCTGAGTTAATAGGTTTTCACCTCAGCTTTTGTATATTTAGTCTTGTTAAAAATACAATGATAGAGATTTAGTTAAAGCTGTCTTTAGTGGCAGTGACAGAGCTGGTGCCTGCAGGCAGGTAATTCCCATCAGGTTGTGGCCTAAGGGGCTGGCACACTGCTAGAGAATCAGTCTGGCAACTGCAGTCTCAATTTCTGCCTGAAAGAGCAGTGTATTAAGGCACAGCCATTGTGCCAAGGTTAAAACAACAGAATAGTGGCTTATACCTGTAATCCAAAGGTTTAATTGGCAGAGATAGGATAGGATGACTACCACAATATGAGTCTAGCCTATGCAACACAGAAAGTTCGAGGACAGTCTCAAGCTACAGAGTGAGGCCCTGTCTGAAAGCCAACATACATTCTAAAGGAATGACAGAAATCTCAAATCACTTGGCAAATGATCCTGTCAATTACAGCAAATGGCAATCATTGGAAATCCTCAGATTTTGGTGGAAGTGGTTAAAAAAGAATATTTAAAGTCTTTTATCACTGCTATACATGTTGATAACAAAACCTGACAGCAGAGAAAACTACCAAAAGCCAGCAAAACTAAAGAGCCAATAGCATCATGGGAACTGATACGAGTACATAGGAGTAAGATGAGACAACACTGAGTGAAGGGAATGCTGATTCTGTACATACGTTGGCAATATTTAAAGCTCAAGTTCTTTCACTATTAAACTGAAAAAGCATTCTGAGATACCTTAATACTTTGCCCAGAATTTTGCTAGATAGGCCTGAACTCTGCATTTCTAAAATAACCAAAGACAAAAACGATTAAGGATTAATGTTGCCAACTAGACAACTTATCGCAATAAGCAAAGAACTCATAAATTATCTGCTTTTGTACCTCACAATTGACTAACTCTTAACAGTCACTAAATGCTGCTTTTCAAAGCAAAGCAATTATAACACAGGACCATGAGTGCAGTTACAGACAGAAGAACTGGAATGTGCTCTGTGATACATACAGAGTATATACAGACAGCTACTATTCTAATCTCAGTCTTCCAATGATAGAATAAGAAACTACAGACAGCACAGTGAATTCAGATTACAGAAAGTTTATTGTAGTAAAAAACAAAACTTTAATCAGTTGATTGAATATTAAAATAGAATTCGTGGAAAATTTAATAAATGATTGGTAAATATGTATAAAGTTAAAAAACAACTGAATTTGAGTAAACTCATTATGTGTTTTGTAATATTTTGAAGAACAACAATAGAATATATGAATAATCACATTTTGTTTATTTACTAACTGAATCATTATGAACAGTAGGGTAGTATTGTCCTGAAAAGTGTTTAATGGTCTGTTCCATCAGCCTAAGTGTATGGACAGACTATATGCCAATGATAGACTGGGCAGAAATGTAAAAACACTGTGGGCATCTGCCATAGCTATAGTTGTCCTGCCTGCATCTCATGTCATCCAGTGTGTTAAACACAGCTGTTCAAAAAACAGAAGGAGGCCTAGGATAAAGATAGTATCTATAAGCTCATAGAAATGGCCAATCCAAAGGAATTTCATCATAATTTATAGCATCTTCCCATGCTGCTGTTCAACTCAATTCTGTATAGCATTAAGCATTAGACTCAAGGTTATCACAACAGGCGCAGCGTAGCAATGAGAACCAAGATTCCAAGGTATTTGTTTGTGTATGAAAACTTCAAGGAGTGTCTCCCCATCTTAGACTCAATTTACCTTATAAACTAATCAGTAATATAATATGTTTGCTGTCTGTCAATAGCATACATTATTGAAATGGCACCTGATTATAGTTTTCTAGAAATGCTTTATTTCAACAGATTGGTAGTGCGCACATTTGATAGATAAAGTTTTCACTTTAAAAAAACTATGGAGCACTTAGATGTATTTCTTTTACAATATATGGACTAAATTAAATATCATGCACTTACTAATCATGTTTATATGAGGCTTACAAAAACAAGCTTACCAAGACTGGGGTACCCAGGTGTAGAAGGATCTCCTCCTGGATTCAGTGTCACCATAAAGGTCTCAGATCTAAGATCTTCAGACTTTGGTACATCACAAGGGTCAGTGTAGAGAAGAGCACCTCCAAACCCAGCCTTTTCCAATAAGGAAAGCTAAATAGGGTAAACAGGTGAAGGTATTATACACATTAGACGTTCACATATCACTGCTTCCTTATTGTAGGCAAATAAAATAATTCATAATTCTTACAACATTTTTAAAAAGCTACTTTATTATATAAATAATATCAAGAGGATATCAAATGTTATTTAACCAATTTATTACAAATAATATTTAATTTCATACTGAAAGAAATACCTATTCATATAAAATTCTATATAAATGTATTTTGTGAAATGTGTTTTCAAAACTTTAGAACAAAACATTCTTGTTTTATGAGTGTGATGGCTCTTCTTGGTTGTTAACTTGAATACATCTGAAATTAACTAAAACCCAAATATCTGGGCACATCTAAGAGGGATGTTTTTTCTTAATCATTTGAAGTGAAGTGGGAACACCCATTTCTTCTTTTTTTGTGATTTCAATATTAATTTATTCTTTCACTTGAACAAGTGAAAGAAGTTCCTTCTACCCTGCTCCTCAGTTTTCCCAGGTAGAAAAAGAAGTAACTAGCATTTATAGTCTTCCAATTGTGGCAGTTTTTTTTCTTTGAACAAGATTTTATGTGGAAGTTGAGCTGATGAATACTTGCGTAACAGATTTTTCTCTTTCTTGCTCTTGCTCATGATTCTTCAACAATTTAGACACAAAGAAAGAAACACAGGAACTGTTGACACAATTCAATCCTTCTGCAGGACCTTTGTACAAGCATTCCTTTCCATCTAAAATAGTCTCCTCTAAGTCTTCTTTTTCTTAAGTCTCTCTTCTCTCGTTCTCTCTCTTTTCTCTCTCTGTCTCTGTCTCTGTCTGTTTCTGTTTCTCTCTCTCTCTCTCTCTCTCTCTCTCTCTCTCTCTCTCTCTCTCTCTCTCTCTCTCTCTCTCTTCTCTCATTCTCTCTGAGAAGTTTAGCTGAGCACTCTGTCAAACTGCTACCCTATGCTCTCCTAAGCCCTGTGGTTACTGTTATAATTTATCTCATGGAACTTGTTAATAGCTATACTGAGTGTATTTGTCTGTGTCTCCACCAGATGATAAGCTATCTGATTTATCACATCTTTCCATTAGCCTAAAAGAGCCAGAAAAACACATCCTATGTAAATTAACAAGGAAGCCTTTTTCAAGATAGCATTATCATACTAACCACACAAATATGTTGAAACTAAATATAAGAGATACTGTCTAGAGTGAGGCAATGTGCATCCCTTGGCATTGAATTCAGATGCTGCTGTCACAAAACCTGGTGTATAGATGATGCTAAGTGAATGATTACATGAGGCCTCTGCTTCACATAATTTTGAGCAGACTTTGCAAGTCAGGCAGGTTCAACTTAGCAAGCAACAGCTTGAATTTTAAATATTTTAGTTTTTAAACTTTTCTTTCATTTATTCTTTGTGTCTTTCACATTATGTATCTCAATCCCATTCTTCTTCCCATCCATTTTTATCCATGCTCTGCCTTTGAATCCTTCCCACTACCCTCAAAAATAAAGAAAGAAAAAGAAAAAGAAAAAGAAAAGAAAATTATGAAGAAAATACAACTGCCATCATGAAAACAGTGGAGTGATACAGTGAGTTGTACAGTATGCTCTTATGCTCTTTAGTCCATACATGTTCACTTGCAAAGAGTCATTTGTTAGTTTGTGGCCTCTAGTTTCTGCTACACTATCAGCGCTGTGCCCTTACTAGAACTCTTCTTCTTCTTCTTCTTCTTCTTCTTCTTCTTCTTCTTCTTCTTCTTCTTCTTCTTCTTCTTCTTCTTTCCCCTCTTGTTGCGTTCTGTTTTGGAAATCTTGTAGCTTTGGGTCTGCAGGACTGGTTCCTTCATGAGCACCAGTAGATCACAGATTGGGTGGATGTTGTTGTGGGCCAACTCTTAACCCTGGTTCTGTTCCTAGGTAGCTGTAGGATTGGTCAGCTAGGCAGCTCTCCGGGGGGAGCTCTCCAGCACTGCTTCAACTATTTTACCTTACGCTTCAAAGGGCAAAGGACTGGCCAGTTCTCCTACTCTCATGCCCTCACAGCTCACCCACATCTACACCAGTTCTTCTGTGTTGCTCAGGTGAGGTTCATGGGCTACTCTCCCAAGTGCTGCAGCTAGTGAGAGGAAGGGTCAGCTTTCCCACTCTTAGCACATCAAGGCCTGCTCCCCCAGCTGTCACTGGTAGCAATGGGGATGTCTCTCCCTCGCTCTCACCACCTTATGGTAGAAGAGTGATGGGACCAATTCCCCCAAGTTCACATTCTTGGGACTGGTTCATCTGCAACTCTGGCAAGATCCACTTCTAAAGCATATCATTGGGAAGGGAAAGTATACCTTTATACTGGGTCACACTTTCTGGTGTCAATCTATAGAAAGGACACTGAAGAAAGAAGCTTTCCGTCTTTACTGGATTATTTTTCATCTAGCTGGCAAGCCCATTACTTCACTTGCATTAGAACCTACTTCTTTGGAATTCCAAGGTATAATGAAGACCAGCTAAGACATCAGCTTCATGGACTACACAACTATTTGATTCTTGGACTTTCCATTTGTAGACAGCCATTGGTGGATGGACTAGTTTCACCACAGACTACAAGACATTCTAGTAAACGTGTGTGTGTGTGTGTGTGTATGTGTGTGTGTGTGTGTGTGTGTGTGTGTGTGTGCTCGCGCAGCGCGTGCACATGCATATTCTATAAGTTCTGTTCCTCTAGAAAACCACAACTATTTTAGTATACAATTATATACAATGTATACTAAGTATACAATTAGTATACAATGCCAGAGGAACTAGGATACAAGGTGTATTCTAAGCGATTCATATAAGGTCCCTCACCAAAGGGAGAAGGGACAAGTCCCCCAGAGCACATGGGAAGTGGGGGATGCAGTGAATGGAGAAAGTAACAGGGAGGAGAGGAAAGCGCATGTAACTAGGAAGATTGAGTCAGGGTAGGAATAGAAAACAGAAAAGAGAGAGAGAGAAAGAGAAAACAAAAAAGAGGGACTTATAGAATATGCATTATTGGTTTGAAGAGAAAACTGAACCTAAATTAATGTATAGAGACCTACAAGATTGACTCCAACTAACAATTAGAGCAACAGTGGAAAGGCTACCATAAATGCCCTTCCCTGATAATGAGATCAACAACTAACTTATGCACCGTCATAGAGCCCTCATCTAGTATCTGTTGGAAACAGAAGCAAACATCTATAACTAAAAACCGAGTCGAACTAGAATCCTGATGCAAATAGAGAGGACAAGACCAGGTTGCAGAAACACATAGAGACAGCTGACCTGAGCAAGGAGGAGCTAACGCCCCCCGCCCCCAGACTGATAGCTGGCAATCCAGCATGAGACTGACCCAGAAAAAAAAAAAAAAGAAAACAGGAAACCACGACTAATGCAGTGAGTTTTACTAAGGTGTATCCCCTATATTTAAACAAATTAATTTCAATTTCCTTACAACTAATTCATATGCAAGTACAGTCATCCCCTCATATGTCTTTCTGTGGTTTCTATTCTTCCTTTGTCTATATCTGTCTCTATTTCTCTGCCCCCCCAACATTTCTCCTCATCATCTTCCTTCTCCTTACATCTGTTTATTATTCCCTCTCCTTCCTTTCCCATTTCTTTATCTTTATCTTTTTTTAGTTTTCTGGCCATGCTTTGTGACTGAAGAGATAGCTGAGAGGCACAACACTTAAGTAGGATACTCAAGGCTGTGGGTTCATTTGTCTGTACTAAGGAAAGCAAGTTTATTCCAAATAAACTATACTGCTATATTTATTGAAACTTTTGCTTGAAATGTACTTTACTGAAAAGAAATATATGCCAATTGTTAATTTTCATTCATTTAAATTTTCTGTACTATGCTATAACCCCTTTTATAAAAATATAAAGAATCATATTTTTCTGCAGCTTATTAACTATAATGAAACAGTGGGGAAAACTGAATACTCTTTTCTAAGGTAGATTGCTTCCCTGAGTCTTTAAAGTATAACACTTGTGTGAACTGGCTTTCTCTTCTATCCTCCTTTGTAATTGTTGGCCTTGTGGCAAGAACTTCTGTATTGTTAAATTTGGTCTCAAGTGTCATCTGTAGCTTGCATTCTGTAGCTTAATTCAGTAACTCTTAATTTCATGAATTATTTATTGGTGTATTTCCAATGCAGTTGGCAGTAAAGGAGGCAATTTTCAAAATAAAGCCATGTATTAATACATCTGAGTACACTAAATCACACAGAAACTGGTCCTATGCATATTGACACAGCATTTTGAACATTCTAAGATTCAGTCTAGTTAAAATGTTGAAAAAACCTAATGATAAATTACATATATATGTATATGTGCATATATATATTCATATATATACACACACATATATATATATGTATATATATGTATATATGTATATATATATGTGTGTATGCGTGTGTGTGTGTGTGCGTGTGTGTGTGTGTGTGTGTGTGTGTGTGTGTATGTTGTCAACTTGCCAACTGGACACAAACAAGAGGCATCCAGGAAGGGAAACTCAATGAGGAATAGTTTTAATCAATCAGTATAGTTTGTCGACATTTCTATGAAACATTTTCCTGATTAATAATTGATGGGAGAGAGTGTTGTGGGTGGTAGTCACCTTGGGCAGATGGTGGGTTGAAGAATAAAGGAGGACTAAACAAGCCATGGGGGATAAGCCTGTAAGCACTGTTCCTCCATAGACTCTGCTTATTTCTTGCCACCTGGTTTGTGCTTGATCTCCTACCTTCACTGTTTTGTGATAGAATGTAACCATCAAGTGTAAGCTGAACAAATCTTTTTCTTCCACAAGTTAGCTTTGATAAGTGTTTTATCAAAACAACAGAAAATAAGTAGAAAATGTGTAGGGTATGCAGAGAATATTATAAGCATTATATATTTATTAGTATATAAATTATTATATATTTATTAGTAATAAATGCATTAAGAGAAATCTAGTATAAAGGGGGTGAGAGCAGATAGGCTTATGCCATTTCTTTTTGGTGCAGGACGACCACCCATTGTCAAATGTGAGAGTATTTAGCACTGTCCAGCACCATTTGCATCTAGGACAACTTTAGTCTCCGATAATAACTGTATTAACCATAAAATTCCTGAAACTAGGAGGTAGTTGTTATATTACAATTTCCTACTTGATTCTCATCATGATGCTGCTAAACATAATGAAGTGATTTATAGATTGGTGAGTCCACGCAGAGACAATACACACTGTGCAGGAAACTGGTGATAAACTAGAAGCAGATGACAAGAACAAAAGTGATTCTTATGTAGACCTTGGTCATCCATACCTCATTTAGCTGGAGTAGTTCATATTTTTCTCTTTCTTTGAAAGGATTTCTATTACTTGCAAGTAAATCTACATCAATCAAAATAAATGCAAACGTGAATTCTGATGCCCATTTTAAACATCATGAAAATATGACAGCTTACGTGATCTGTCTCCTTAGTTTCTTCTAGAAATTGTACAAATCGAACTACATTTTCCACAAGTATGTTTACTTGTGCAAATTAAAAGCCATGTAGTCTATAGTCTAACCCAGTGACCTTAAGATGTCAACCAAGACTTAATTATTATTTTATGCAGGTGTCTATTATTTAACAACAAGGACATTTTCTCAGGAACTGCTGTTAGGCAAATTTACTATTGTGCAAACTCTGCTCAGACAAATTAGGATAGTCTATGTGGTTCAAGTACGCACTGTCCACAGTTGAAAGAAACACACACACACACACACACACATACACACACACACACACTACATGTTGTCATGTTTCAATTTTTCATCTAAAAGTATGTATTCTGACACTTGCCTATAATACTAGTACCTGGAGATTGTACAGAAGAATTCTGTTCATGATCCACTCCCGTTCCAGAAAGAGTTCAAAGCCATCCTGTGATACACGAGTCCCTATCTCAACAACTAAACCCTAATTCCAACAAATTTACTTTTTAACCATTGGCCAGGAATGTATCCTCCAAAAATAATGCATTTTTTTCTGATTAAAATATTCATAAATAAAATAGTTTTATTATTTGTTTTCTCAGAATATATTGTACTGGTATCTAATTTTGGATTACTCTCTCATTAGCTATCAGATGTAGGCAATATTAAAGTAGTATTATTGTAATGTGTTAAAATATCTGTGAGCAAGAAGATGCATGCTTTCATTTCATTCAGATATAGTTTGATATTACACTGTGAAATGTTAATTTTCTTTTAAAGCTTATTCATAACATTTACTCTCTAAACTTCAGGGCTTATTGACACAGTGACTATTAATACTCGTGTAAAGCTAAAGAAACACTGTTTTAATTGAACTAGCAATGTTATGTTTATTATTGGAACATTTCTACTACTCTAAATACTTCAATAAGTAGTCTATTTCAATAAGAAAACTTAGATGTTGTACATATTTATTTTATTCAAAATGCCTACACTATTAAGTGCTAACTTTTCTAAAGTCAATATCTCTATCTGACAATATGCTTTCCATGAAAACAGGAAAAATAAAACCAACTTTCTTTCCTCATAATTTGACCTTCATAAAAAATTACACAGAGTCCATTGTACTAGATGTTGCTAAATACTTTGACCTGTGACATTAATTGTAAAGTGATAACACAAGTCATCTATTTCAAAGTTCTTGACTGACTTTCACCATATTTCCTTATTACTAATGGTCCAGACATGGCAGTTAGATTAGTCACTAAGGAATTCTTTCCTGAGACACTTTCAAGTTGGTGTACAAGCTTTCTTAGTTACTTTTCATATTGTGAATAAATATAACAAAGAAAGATAATTAGGAAGAAGGGCTTAGTTTTATTAATAATTTCAAGGTTATAGTTCATCATGGTTGAGAAGTAACAGATTAGGAACTAGATGTTCCTAATGCCATGGTCACATGGCATCATAATCAAGAAGCAGACAGTGGTGAATGCATGTGCTCAGTTCATTTTCTCCTTGCTGCACAGAAAAGACCGTAAGCCAGGGAATGGTTCCACCCACAGTGGGCTGGCACTTCCCAATTAATTACCTTAATCAGAATAATCTTTCATAGGCATGCTCTGAGTCCTGTCTGCAACTTAATTTTAATTCTTACTAAGTTTATACTCAAGAGGAAATATCATCATATGTTACTGATGAACTCCTGCTACCACAGTACAGAAACTCAAATTTTAATGTATGTGAATTGTCAGTAATATTTTATTTTGTTTTTCCTTCCAATAATTAAAATGTGTTTGGGAAAAACTTTAGCAATAACAAATTTTAACCAATGTGAAAGGGGATCCCTACAGCTTCAAGTTATTTACTTAGTCCCTAGTGGAGTGAGTGGCAAAAAGTGACTTTTCTACTGTTCCTGAACATCTGCATGTTTTAGTGTACTAATCAAATAATGAATGACTGAATATGGATAAATGTTTCATATGTATCTATAGTTTATGTAGTGAAGTTATCCCACATAAATGTTGTTTTTTTTCTGTTGTCCACACAATAGGAATGAGAGGTTCGTGCAATAATTTTTTTTTTTGTGGAATTCACAGATATAGTTACAGTGTGACTCTAAATACTAAGCTAAATTATTTTTAAATTTAGGGAATCAAAACATTTTATTATGTGTGTTATGTTCTCTATCATCCTTTAAAATACAAATGTTGCTATGATTTCCATTCTGTCATTGAAGAGGAGAGTCAGAGAGTTGGTGATTTGCCTAGAAGGCTTTAATATCATGAATTTTGTCTTCCTGACAAGGTCTTATACATGAATATATTGGGCCATTTCAAGGTTGCTGATCCCATACATCATATCATGAGCCACATTTGTGCATTTTTTATTGTGTAGAGTATGCTACAATTGCCAAATAATCATATGCCAAATGGCAGTACCAGTTCTGTGGTCAAATAACAGACTATCGCAAAGAACTTACAATACTATAAGCTTCCCAGGAATTTTACTATTGAGAATAGTAGTCAACATAGGTGTCCATGCATTGCTATGAACATGTAGATTCTGGGTACTTTGTGAGTATTTAAGTTTAGACACCCAGGAGAAAATCATACAAATAAATTCAAATCCACAAATAATAGAAAAGGAGCCTCTTTTTGTTTCTGGTCCTTCTTATGCTTCTGTTCCTACTTTCAACTGAGTAGCTTTCATTGTCCAGTTATTATTGTCTCTGTATAAGTCATTGCTCTAGTATCTAGCAAGAAATTATTGAGTTCAGCTGCTGAGTTCAGCCATCCTCATGAATTGTCAACTCATCCTTTAGGACTGACGTATGTTAGCCTTGTACTTTTGGTTTTGCTTGCACAAAATTCAAAGCACATTCAGAATGCCAGGGTCATTTCAAGCATCAAATGCTGATAATTCTGTTTTCTATCCATCAACACTTGCACAGGCTTGCTATAGCATTTGCAATTGTAGTAGGCCTTTGTAGCTATGACAGCTTTTTGAGATCTCATAGGGAAAGCATGAAGATAATGTAGAAAGATTATAGGTTAACAGATAGACTTGCTCTTCCCAGCTGAGTACGGTTCCCTCCATACTCACATGTTGAAATTCTCAAAGTTGGTACACATTAAAATTCAGTTACTACTGGAGGTATAACATTTGAACAAGGTCATTGGACAAATGAATGGACACTAGTCCCAAACAGGACAAATGAATGGACACTAGTCCCAAAGGGTACTGCCTACAATGTAGAAGCAGTGCAAAGATTACATAGTTGTCAAAGGATTTGCTACACAGTTCTGTGGACCTGATCCCCTCAACCCAAATGAAAAAGCTAGATGTGGTGGCATATAAATATGTTTTTAATCCCAGTGCTACTGAGGAGGATCCATTTTGATTTCTATGGTTCACTGGCCAGCCACTTAGTTTACTGGGAGAGCCTTCAGCTATGTAGAGAACTTCCCCAAAATACCTAAGAGAGCACACCCTGGTTACCAATACACACAGAGACATATACAGGCACCTAAACACATGCATATGCTGTAAATATTCATGTGCTCAGAAACAGACACAGACACACAGACATAAAAACACACACGCACACACACAAGTCATCAGAAGAGAGAGACACAGGGAAATGGGAGAAAACTGAAAACTAAGAAGAGGTACTTGGAAATATTCTAAAACTATCAATACTTTGGTCTGCAAATTTCTGAAAATTTCTACTCTTTGCCTAACCCAACCTGTAGCATGTTGTTATAGCAACCTAATGAAAAAATAGCATACCCACATAAGAAAGTATCAAGTAAGCTCTGGCAAAGATTCAGGAACACATATGTAGTTACCATCTTCTGAGTCAGGTTGATAAATCATCATGTGTTTATTACACATCTGCTGTGGGATAGGTGCTGATTTTAAGTCATTCATTGATTTATAGTCAGATCATTTAATATTATTCATTTGAATTCTCATTATATAGCAGTGAAAACTGTGGTTATTGAAGGCTTGGCAAAAGGACAATGTTGAACAGTACTTTTACAAGTTCAAGTCTGGGCATTTTTCTACTGTAGTGCATCTTTGCTTTCTAGTTTAATATCTGCTTGATACAAGTTAGAGTCATTTTGGAAGAGGAAATCTCAATTGAGAAACTATATGCACTAGATTGGCCTCTGAAAAAGCCTTTAAGGGATTTTCTTGATTTTAACTGAAATAGAAGGGCCCAACTCACTGTGGGTGATGACACCCATAAGCTGATAGTCCTGGGTGCTATAAGAAAGCAGGCTGAGCACACCATGAAAAGGAAGCTAGTTAGCAGCACTCCTCTATGGTCTGTGCACCAGCTCCTGCCCTGAATTCCATGAATGCCGCACTACAACTATAAGCTATAATAAACCCTCTTCTCCCCAAGTTGATTTTGGTCTTGTTATCACAGCCATGGAAACCCAAACTAAGATAATATTTTCTTATCAGTAATATAGTCACCCTGTATACAGACATTGGCTAAAGGGTGAGTTCATAAAATGCAGATGGCTCCCGCTATGACTTATTTTCTAGGAAGACACTTCTGTTAATACTATAAGAATTAACTGCCTGTTTAGATTGTTAAAATAAACCAACCAGATTTCATGAGGGTTCCATTGTTGCAGTTAATAAATGTTAAGAGAATGCACTAAGATATTTTGTAAACTGACTGTAGTATTTAAAACATGTAGCCTAGCTTGGTACAGTAATACATGCCTCTAATCGGTGGTGGATACAGAAGGACACCCTCAATCACATAGGGAAAAAAATCTCAGATTGGGCTACATGAGACCCTTTCTGCAAATATTAAATAATGGATGGTGGTGTATGCCTTCAATCACAATACTAAGGAGGCAGAGGCAGAATCTCAGCCAGCCAGGGCTCCATAATGAAACCCCATCTCAATCAAAGCAAAACAAAAATATACATAATAAAGAAACTGGTAATTAATAAAATAAACTAGTATAAATAAAATACCCAAAATCTTATACTACATAATACATTTATAAATAAAAATTAAATAATTCTATGTAATATAAATAATGTAAGTCACTTTGTAAACACTTATTTTCACCTCAAAAACTTACAGCTCACATTTTATTACAGAAATTCCTGTAGCTGTTATTCCTACTAGCAGGCATGCATTTGGCCTTGTGTATTGTATTGGAAAGATGACATTAAATAGCTCTATAGAGTCTTGCTTTCTTTGCTATGTTTCAGAAATAAGCACACTTTTTTGTTATCTAGAAAAAGACTATTAAAGCAAGACAATTTACTGCAATCAAACAAAATGTACCCAAGGATGATCACAGCATTCTTCTTAGAAATCACTCTGCACCTTAACTTGTGATTTCAAATTGCTGTACATGATGTATAAAGAGTTACTTCAACAACCCTAGTGACATTAATAAGAAGTGACTTTATTTTTTATAGGGGAGATACCTTGGAGTACTCAGAAAGTTAATCTTATTGCAAAGGTCTGAAACAAAAGTTTCCAATTTGTATTATCACAATTGAAGAAAAAGAAGAAAGGGAGGAAGGAATAATGATAGGGAAGAGGGAAGAGGTCAAGGATGTGTCCCTTGGTATTTATGCTTTATCTTGTGTTAAAAGAATATCACACTATAGCTTCAAGTTAACCTGGAGTACTCTTATTTCAAAATGAAGCAAACATGGCATAAAGATTACCAGGTCAAGACCACTCTATTATTAGCAGATTTCAGACTAGAGAAATTTTCCTTATAATTTACTCTTTGTATCTTTCCTATCCTACATCCACATTGCTGCTAGATAATTAGAAAGTAATAATATGAATTCAAGTTTCACTATTTAAAAATAAACTCACATTTTGACAACTTTTGCAATATTTGTTGCATAGAAAAATTCCACTAAAAATAGATGTTCCTTTCTGCCTTCATTGCTAAAATGATCAACAAAATAATAAAACTAAAGGTCATTTGCCTGTCAAAATTTACTGGTGTGATTTCATCCCTGACAGATAATACTGTGAAGGGATGGCACATTTTAACAGCTGCATGCATTTCTTTTCCATCTAAGGACATAGTTCTTTTTTTTAAGCAATGCAAAGCACGTTCAAAAGGATTAGAAAGGAGTATGGGCTATATGTATAGAGACAGCATCCTAAGATAAACACAAAGTTATTGACAACCATTTTTAATGCTTATGTTTATGTGGGAAAGAGGATGGAACAGGAAATAGAGGACTGGAGCTTGTCTTCTAGATAGGCATGCACATGTGCATCCTAGATTAGATAATTTTCTAGTTCAGGGGAAAAATTTTAAGAGAAAAATTACAAGGTCTGTCTACATTTAGTGCTTGACAATTTACACTTAGCTCTTCAAATTATATTTTAACAATGTTCTTACTTTAATGTGCACTTTAAAGACAGGAGGAATGTGAGGAATTGAGGTGTTGTACCTAACAAGAATGAAATGTCTTTCTGCTGCCTTTTCCTTCCCCCTCTCTGTAATGGGCTTGCAGCTCCCATTTCTCTGGTGAGATCACCTGTACCCTGCTCCTTATCTTTATTCTTCCTCACCATCTCTCCTGGGAATGGTATCGTTTCCTTGCCTAGTTTTTGCAGATATTTGGGGGCTATGTAGTTATGTCTAAAGAGGTGAAACTCTAAGCCTCCCAAATTTTACTCATATAAATTATCTTCTGAATATTTTGATGTATATGAGTGAACACTCAGTATTTATTTTATTTATTTTGCTTACAAAAAGTCTCTTTTATAGCTGAAATAATAAAGATAATTCTAAATATTCATACACTGAAAAATCCTACTTCATTGGTTACCATATATATATATGATTTGATATGTAATCTTCTTGATTTTAACATTACAGATCTTATGAAGATAAAAGGCATGGTGTTTTCCTACCAGTCACAAAAAATAACAAGGACAAAGGGAGTCATCTGACTGAAGGATTTACAGTGTATACAATTTTATCTGATATACGGACTATATTTTCCTTCTTTAGTTATTTTAGTGGTAATAACAGATAAGGAAGGGGAAAAGAAGTTGATAATTAATGGGAATGCCAAGAAAGATGAAGGAGAAAGAAAAGAAATTGGTATTATGAGAATACTTGTCCAGTGATAAAGTGACAAAATTATATGGTGATGTTTCCAAAAGAGATGTTCACATGGGAGTGCTTTTTCACGATGACCTACGTGTACCCGGCCATGTCTACTTCATTTCATGTGAAATCTGAAGAACCACGAATCCCTGTTCTTCCAAACCACTTGATATTGCAAACTACATTAACTAAGAAATCTAACAATCTGCTACAACATCAGTTTATGTAGTTTAAAATTAGTGTAATGTTTTCTCATTTTCTCTTCACAAATAGTGAAATACTATTTGAACTGAATTTTATTTTATTTTATCTATTTTTAAAACAGCTGATTACCAAAAATGGTTTTATCTTCTCTCAAAATTAGTGCATACAATTTTACAGAATGAGGAAGACCTGAGCAGTTAAAGGGTATTTTTTATTTTCTATGATTTCACACAGACATAGCCACAAAGTTATCTGTACGTTCTTATAAGTTACAAATGCCAAGCAAACTAACTTCCGGTAAGGAAACATCAGAGTATGGATGGTCTCCACATTCCCCTCTGTGCTATCACTAGTTGAAAGATTAACAGTTGCTTCAGAGTCACAGTCTGTCTCTGCCACTTGCAGAGACAAGTGTCATTGCCTTTGCCATTCCATTTGACCAGAACTGACAAGTGGGACATGTTTCCTAAACAGAAGTGTTAGACTTTCCACTTTGTTGACCCAAAAAAGCTTTTGACGTTTTGGGCATGCAGATTCCTTTCATAGTGAAGGGAACAGGTATCTCCATGATTTATTTTTTTCATTCACATAGGAAATGTTATTTTAAAACTAAAGGACAAAAGATCAATTTGATCCTGATTTTCCCTTTGATGATAAAATTAGGTTAAATTAACCTACTTGATTTTCCATCACAAGTGTGCAAGAACTCAGTCTAAATTGTGATTTGAATAGACTAAGCCATCCATCAATAATCTGTTATCCCTACCATTGCTCTGGTCAAGTCTATATTAAGTTAGAATTCTAGATAGACATCATACTCAGTTTGATGTATAGGTACACAGAAGTAAAGAGAGATTATACCACACACAGCCTCAACAGCATTTTCTAAAGAAAATTTGAACCAACAAGAAACAGCTAAGATATGTTGAGAAGGCATGGAACAGATCAATTGATTTTGTGGTTCAGTTCTTTCCTTGTGAGACTATCACGAAGGAAAATATTAATATCTCTTCCTTCTGTGGCAAGAGAATAGTTTCTTAAGTGGAAATATCTATCCCATAGGAATGCATGTAAACTGCATTAAAATGAGAATATTTAAGAAAATGATGTCTCAGCGAACATATCTTCTATTCCTGTGCATCTGTTGACACTTTAGACACTAACGTGTACATCAAATGGAGATAAGAATTACATTGTGTTTTTGTTTTATTGAGTAAGGATAGCTCATGTTGTGATAACAGTTTTATTTGAATTTGAAAGTAATTTGTTATAGAACAGCAGTGTATGTAAATGGAAACTTCTAAAAAAGAACTATGTGAGATGTTTACATATAAACTATACTACTCATTCTCTACACTAAGTTCCAGAAACTTAATACAAATTAAGTGGGTGCATTGTGGCTAGATCGTACTTAGCAGGGCTAAAAAATTCATAATGTTCAGTTCCAATTAAAAAGTGAAATTGAATTGCAGTTCCCTGGAAACAAGAGTTGATCAGACTCAATAAGTTTTACTTAATTTATTTAAGAAAAAAATAATTGAATTGCTAACAAAGGCAAAATGCATACATTGTTAAAGAAATGCATGCTTCCAAGCCTTTCATAACATATATGTTCCAATACCCACTGCTGGTTATAAATCCTATGTATGTTTCAAGATTATCAAACAGCTGGAGAAAATTGCTCACATTGTTTTTTTTTATATATTATTTTATTTTTTATTTTTATTTTACATATCGATCTCAGTTCCCTCTCCTTCCCTCCCTTTCTCCCTTGTCACCCATTTCCCACTCTCCCCACCTCACATGCACCCCTACCACCTTCCCCTTCCACCCCACCCCTTTTCCACATGTAGGGTGATGCTATCCAGGAAGGGTCATCTAAATCTGTCAAGATATTCGAAGTAGGGACTAGGACTATTCTCTTGTCTCTAGGTTAAGGAAGTATCCTTCCATGGGGGATGTGCCTCCAAGGTCCTTTTGTGCACCAGGAATACATCCTGGTTCCACTGTCTGAGGTCCCTTAGCCTGCTCAGGCCTTCTAGCTGAGACCCATGTTCAGGGAGTCTGAGTCAGTCCCATGCTGGATTCCCAGCTATCAGTCTAGGGGCCCGTTAGCTCCTCCGTGTTCAGGTCAGCTGTCTCTATATGTTTCTGCAGCGTGTTCTTGTCTTCCCTCCCTGCAAAAAACTGAATCTTGAAATTCACAGGCAATTGAATGGAACTTGAAGAAACCATCCTGAATGAGGTAACCCAGTCACAAAAAGAGGAACATGGTATGTACTCTATCATATATGGATTTTAGACCTAGAGCAAAAGATCACCAGCCTATAATTTACCCTGCCAGAAGAACTAGGATACAAAGTGGATTCTAAGAGATTCATATAAGGCCCCCTGCAGAAGGGGAATGGGACAAGTTTTCCAGAGCACAAGTGGGGGGGCAGTGAGTGGAGAGAGAACTAGGAGAAAGAGAAGGGGAGGAGAGAAAAGCACATGCGACTAGGAAGATTGTGTAAGGGTAGGAATAGAAGACAGAAAAGAGAGGGGGGGAGAACGTAAAAGAGGGGGAGCCATTATATAATTAAAGAGAAAACTGAACCTAAAGAAATGCCCAGAGACCTACAAGACTGACTCCAACTAACAATTTGAGCAACAGTGGAAAGGCTACTATAAATGCCCTTCCCTAATAATGAGATCAATGACTAACTTATCCACGATCATGAAGCCCTTATCTAGTACCTGTTGGAAATTGAAGCAAACACCCACAACTAAAAATTGAGCCGAACTAGAATCCAGATGCAGAGAGGAGGACAAGACCACGCTGCAAAAACAAAATTGCTCATATTGTACCCACAGTCAAATGACAGATAGATTTGAATGAAACTTCTTAGCCAGTGTTCTCATGTCCCATGAAATAGTGTTAAGGAAGTCACAAGCTCGACTGTGGGTGACCAGCTACCACCAGCTCTTGACTGTGGATTCATGCTGTCAGTTGCCACAAGCCTAAGACTGTGAGTGCAATATAACCAGCTGCCACCAGGTCTTAACAATCAGCACTGCCTCAGCCTTTGACCATAGGTGCAATGTGACCAGCTGCCACCAACTCTTGAAACTTTAACTTCCTCACCATGAAGAACTGGATTTTCAAAATGTGAACCACAACAAACCTTTTCTCCCTTTAGTTGTCTTTGTCAGATTGTGTTATCAAGGTGAAAAGAAAAAAAATTAGTTTAATAATATTAATCTATCCTTTAATGATTTTTAGCATGGATAAAACTACCCCTCCTCTACCATAAATAACAACACCTTGAATTCAGTGGAGTCTATACTTAGATACAAATTCATTGTTTGTGTAGTTCATGTATATTTTACCTAGGAAATAAATTGATATTTTTCTTTAAATCAGGAGGTCAGACTTAGTTAATACTGAATTGCTACAAGTTATTTTTCACCACTCTTATATACCTTAACCAAAAAGGGAACATAGTAACATGCATATGGAGCAAACAAACTTTACTTCCCTTTTTCTCTAAGGATTCTGTAACCACACCTTAGATTTAACTTCTTGTTCCTTGAGGGTCAGGAATAGCAATACCTCAGACCAGGTCTATTGTTATTTAAAATAGACAGCTAATGCCAAGATCAAATATCCTCCTATAGCCACCTTTAAGTCTTATGACTTGCTAAGAATAGTTTTAAACTCTCTGTCCTCTAGCCAAGATGGAGTGCAGCCATCTTAGGGGCACCTAAAAATCCCCCCTCCTTAATACAATTAACTAATGCCTGTGCTTCTGCTACAGGACAGATGACTGCCTCTGTCTTAGGTTGCCTTCTTCCACCTTCCAACTTTACCTTTCATCAGAACAAACATTCTGTCATATTTGACCTGTCTTAGATTGCCTGGAGGCAAAAGGACCTTACCTGTCCCTGACTACCAGTCTCTGTAATAAAAAACGTTAGGGAGTGGTACATAGCTACATACCACACACCTCTGAGCTAACTTTTCAACAAGAGTTCACAAGCAAGCTAGATAATCCTAACTAATTCATGTGCTTTTTATGGCTACAGCATCTCCTGAAAAAGGAGAGGATGGGTCAAGATAAAATGGATTTTTAAAATTGGTCTGGGATGTTAAGATTGGCTTTTGCTATAAAACTGCTAGTTTTTAACATATTGGAAGCAGACATACAAAACTAAGTAGAAAGGGGATTATTTAATAGACAATAATGAAATAGAAACAAAAGTAAAAGCAAAGCACATCATTTTAGATTTGCAAGTTTGAAGAATATTTTCACAGTCATCTATATGCAAACATGAAGAATGGAACAATTTCCTCAGAGCTGGTGACCAAGTTAAAAATTTCAGAATACAGAGAAATGAAATATTTGTAAAGTCAGACCATGTCTCTAGACTCCAGTCAAACAAAATGGCCAGCAAAGCATCATATCACAATGAACTTGTTGAGCAAAGCCTCCAGGACAAAAGTTCTCACTTCACTTGCAAGCTGAAAAGCAGGTAGCCAAGGGAAAAGTCCTTTAATAAAGCCATCTATAGGTGGTAACAATATCAAGCTATGGAGACATTTGTCTCAGTTGCAAAAGTAGAAACTGTAAAGAGGAATTATGTAAAAGATTTCAATAGACAGTTACAATGGAAGCATATTATGGTTAAAACCTTTGGAACACATAGCTATCTGTAACATTTAGATAGACAAAGAAAAACCAAGCAGACAAATTTCTTTTGTACTTGGTCATTTGAAGACAAGAATGTTTCAAGCTAACATATTCATTTGTAGAAACCCTGACTTCTGACATGATGGAGATTGACTGCCATGTGAAAAGAGTTTTTCAGATGCTAAGAACTCACTTTGAGCAATAATCCCCCCCCCAGATTTCTCTTTTATGTTCTTTGCACTTCAAAATATAATGGTATTTTTATTATTAGAAAAACAACTCACACTTCTTAAATTTGTGAAAAGTAAAATAAAATTGAGAAAATTACACTATGATTGGGTTGTTTAGTTCTCTCGATAACTGTTTCTCTATGGAGTATAGTGAGAGGGTCTAGTTCTAGCAATGTCCTTAATATTGCCATAAAAGGACTACACAGGTATTTAGCTATAAAGCAAAGCACCAGAGCACACCACAGCCAACTACACTGCTGTTCCATTAGAGCCATAACTAAGTCCAGCAGGAAAAAGAAAGCCACATAGTTTACATGTGAAGTCAAGTGAATGAAAAGTCACACAATTTAGACTTATAGAACTTTTCACAGAAATGGTTACAACTGTGGTGTCTAAAGTGTGAGAAATATGAATCTGATACGTTAATATTTTCAGTGTTCTTTAGCAGTGTGATTGCTAAGGAAAATATCAAAAAGTGGAAAACACTGCAAAAGTGTTGTTCATTGATTTGTGCAGTGCATATGTGTTGGGTATTTAGATGGTATGGGGGTATAAGCAGTACATGTGGCAGAGGACACCAAATATTATGCTCTAACATCCTCAATGCCATAGAAGACTGACTACAATAGGGAGAAAAATTACAATAATTCAATTTCTATCTAAAATCTTATAATATATAACCATGATTATTACAAAATAAAAATTCTCAGCAAATATGAATATATATGAGAAATTAAAATCAAGAGAAAAAAGAGTAAGAGATGGGATATAGGAAATGATAATTTGGTAATATTCTTACCATTCACTGGGTGCAAATTCACAAACCTCCCTATGTGTAAAGTCAAGTTCCAAATCCTTAAGAATGTGTGATTATTTATGTGGCATAAGTATTTTGATGCTATTTTATCCACAGAAATGAGGATCACTTAGTGAACGAATGCCTAAAATCTGACAGGATCTGCAGCAAAAAGATGACTGTTATTAATCACATTCTAAAAGCTGGCTTTGGGATCAAAGTTTAAGTATCTTGTCACAACTTGTCCTAATTCCAAAATTGTAAAGCTAATAAGGATTATGTCTGTCTGCAAAATCTGTAAGCCTTCTTCTTGGCCATACAATGAAAGGCATATATGTTTTCTGTACATTTATAATGAACAGACAACAAAACAAACAAAATTTTCACACGAAGTGCTCTGCAAATTATTCATTGCACCTGTCATTCTTTTTTTCTCATTAATGTTTTAGTGTTTTCAATTATTTAACTAAAATTATAATACAAAACTTCCTATTGCCTTTTATTCTTCATATTTACAAATACACATGAAAGTATGTTTGTATGTTTTCATATCAATATAAATATTTATATAGTGTTATAAAAGTCACATATTCAAATAATGGATAATATTTGTTACTAAAGTTAATCAAAGTATATAATCAATGTACTGCCCAGGGCTTGTGTACTCTTTCCCATATGCTACTTATTTTTAGTAGTTAAAGTAAAACTACATACTCAGTATTTCAGAGTTATATTTTTCCTTTCAACAATATACTTTTTATTCACAAAATCTGTATATTGGGATGAATGTATATATACTTTGTTTTCCCTTTTATTTTCTTAGTATTGAAATATTTCCAAATATTTACTATTCTGAAGAGTGACTACTAATTCATAATTACTATTTTTTCCTGTTAAGTATTATGAGATTTTTATGTTCATCTTATGTTTATTTTTGAGATTATAATATAATTACAGCATTTCTCCCTTCCTGTTTTCCATGCAAAACTCCCCATATACCCCCGATGCTCTCTTTTAAATTTATTTTAAATTCATTTCTCATTATGAGATGCAATTATGTATACATATATACATGTGTATTCCCAAATGTATCCCACAAAGTCTGTATAATGTTATTTGCTTATATGCTCATCCATCATCAAGGAAACTTTCCTTTGTAACCGTTGAAGAGCACCATATATTATAACAACCAGTCAAAATGCAGAGTTGTGGAGCCCAATCCCATTACATACATGTACAAAACTCTCCTGCTTATAATAATTTTTAAAACTCATTAAGTACTGTCTGGACTTCATTAATTATGTTGGACAAACAATAGTAAATAGTAATGGTCTCAAAGCTAATCCACTAACATATGTAAGTTAGAAAAACAAATGTCCTCCTTTGATTTATTGTTGTCTGTCATTCACCTAAACATAATTAATTTAATTAACCCTAATTTCTGACATTTAAATGCTATGAAATCATGAAGACCAAATTTCAATCTTCAAATATTGTAGTAGTTAATATCATGGGGCAGTAGACAAATACCTAGATAGGAATTATATATATATATATATATACATATATATGTGTATATACATACATATATATGATAATTTGAGTTCTTAAATAATTATTCATTTTTAAAAACAAAACTGTAATTTTTCTTTAATTTTTTATTTCAAGACTGATAAGTGATTTCTATAGTTCATGATCAAGTTTCTGTGCTTTCTCTTATTTGTGAATTAAACTGTGCCTCTGGTTTCTGACTAGCTGTTGACCAGCCGCAAGACTATATTCAATGGTGTTTCCAACTGAAAAACTGAGTCAATTGTAGATTTCCACCTATCTTGTATTTTTCTCTCAATTCATATTCCTAGCAAGCAGATTCCAACACTCATACTGAAGAAGCACCAATATTACTGAGAAATTCGTAAAATTACCATCCTGTGATGAATGATATTTAGCTCTTGACTTCATTCACTCCTAAAGAGGAGGAGAATAATTTCTCCAGTAGATTTTCCTTATTCACAGTTTTGGGGTTTACATTAGTAGTCATCAATCTTACCAGAATTCTATATTTAATAAGTACTCTTTCCTCTTTATTTGTTTGTCCACTCTCATCACATCAATAGATAAAAAACCATGGCTAATGGAATATACTGTAGCATTCACATACATATGCAGTGAATTAAAAATACGCAGCAGGGAAATTGGAATTAAACACACTTCAAGAATATAAAACATTAGTCACCTGCATGGGATTTGTGGCAGACTACTTAAGTTTTTTCTTATATCCTGTGCTGATGGATATACAATGCTGTCATTACTTTGACAGTACTGACACACTTTCAAAGTAAATACAAAGTAATGTTACTCATTTGTTTGAATTTAAAAATGGTCCAATAAATAACTTTGATGGTAGATTAAAGAAAATGAAAAATTATCCAAGAAAAAATTAAATAGCTTATACTTCATTATAACATAAACTACTCCACAAAAGCAAGCTTTTTAAATATAAATAAAATCTGATCACTCACATTCTAAAACATTGTCTTGTTTAAGTGCAGGTGATGCAACATTATCCAATTTAAATAAATCAAAAATAAAAATACTAAGTATATATTTGAGGGATAGGTTCTGAAATTCCCTGAAAGCCAGCCAATCAGAAAGGAAGTAGGAAAATTGGAATAAGAAATAAGGAGTCCCAGAAGAAAGTGTAAGGATTTGAGCACTCAAAAGACTGAAATAGGTGTTTTAAGTTTTAAAGTTGCACAGTATTATCATAAAGTATACACAGCTGAAAATTGGTAAGTGCTCTTTAAAATTCCTCAGACAGTAGAACCAGGATGTATTCCTGGTGCACAAAAGGACCTTGCGGACACATCCCTGATGGAGGGTTACTCCCTTAACCTAGAGACAGGAGAGATGTCTAGTCCCTACTTCAAATGACTTGACAGATTTACATGACCCCACCTGGATAGCATAGCCCTACATGTAGAATGGGGGTAGAGGGATGGGAGGGTTGTCAGGATGCATGTGAAGGGAGAAAGAGGGTAAGAGGGAGGGAGGGAGAGGAAACTGGGATTGACATGTAAAATTTTTAAATTATATTGTTAGTAAAAAAAAAATAAAAATAAATAAATTCTCTTGTTCTTGACATTATTGCTTCAAAATCTAAATAACATTACTACTACTTTTTCATTTTAATCAAGTGAATGTTATCATATTCATGCATAGTAATCTTTATCCTCTATCAAGCCACAAACAAGATCCAACAGAATGAAAACCAAGTTGAGTATGAACACATTTACTTGGAAATATCACATCCCAAAATTAACAAGCTTTGGCTTCCATCTACCTATGGCTACCTATGGCTCTTCAAGTTTTGACAATAGGATTCTCAATAAACCCTCAGTTCAAGAGGAAACTGAAAAATTTAGCACATGGATATGGATGCTTATCTGTTTTTCTTCCATAAAACTTTCTTGTAAATATCAAAAATATTAATATTTAGATTACATATGTATATGAGAGATAGGGGATAAAAAGATAGATGATATAAGAATAGATGATGGTAAATAGATAGGCAGATATACAGACAAACATACAGAGAAGTAGATGGATAGATCATAAATATAATAAAAATCCATTTACCAATAGCTTAACTATAATTCAACAAATACTTAAGTGGATTGGGCATTATTCTCAGAAATGGGAAACAACAATTATCAATTAACATGCAATTATTTTCAGCCAGTGTTTTAGGGAACTAATAGTCTTATAGTCATTAAGTCTTCAAATTTCATCAGGTATTAACAACATTTTAAAGTAAATTGGGTATATATATAACTCCTCTGAAAACTAACAGACATAAATCTGCATTATTAGAAATGTGTCTTACAAACAAAAATGCAAAAAAATTAACTCTAAAAGTGGATATGTTACCGTAAATTGTTAAGATGTTATCACCAGACTTCAATAAAGTAACTAACACAATAAGCTAACACATTAATAGAAAATATGAATTATCAATGTATAGTGAGTAATATCAGTGTATATTGTATTGTAAAATGTAGCACAGTTAACAAAATTGGAGATAATTTGTTAAGGTGCCTACCCAACAATTAGTTTCTAAATGCTATCTTCTGAATTAGTTCACAAACTGTATCTAGAACACAAGTATTTTTCCCAGTGAAAGTTCATATTCTTTATTAGTATTTCACTCAAATTACTTCAGTTAGTTATCTATTTAGTAGACCATGACAGTAAAAACAGTTTGGAGTGCAGTGTTGAAAGTGCCCTTATTTACTGACTTTCTCCAGTAAGCCATTATTTTAGAACAGTCTGGGCATTCTGTTAATTTTCAGAAATAAATGAATCAGACTTTGAGGGTATCCTGCTAATACCAATATCTTGGAGGCTATGTCAGTGAGAGATGTCCCTAAGCCCTGGAAGAAGATGGGTTTCTGGTTCTCATGGAATACAATGCAGCTGGTCAGCTAGGGTGACATATGGACTATGAGCTGTTTCAATGGTTTGTAAGCATGAAAGAGGTTAAGTGTATGATAAGGACTGTTTCAACTCTGTAACACTTGCAAATCCTACTTCTTTGAGATCCAGTTTAGGAAGCTTTATTCAAAACCACCTTTGCTAAGCCCTGCATTTAAATTCCTGCATGATGTCTATAAGTAATAAAGAGATTCTCAAAGATCTCTTGCTGGCATCTGAACAATAGAATTAGTGTTTTGGAATTGCACCTTCCACTATTGAATGTGGCATTCCTCCTCCTGAACTTTCATTTAATATCAAAAACATAAAATAAGCATCCAGGAATGAAATTTTCCTACACAATCCCAATGAAGACATAATGGCAGACCATTGTCATATACACACAGAGGGAAGTAGATCAGCTCTAGATTTATCATCATAGTCATCTGAAAGATTTCACTGTATAATGAAAGTAGTCATAAAGATGTGATCACAGTTTAGTTGAGCAAATAAGAAAGAATTCAACAGAAAAATAGAGGCTAAAGAAAGATTCCTGTGGTAACTGACTCTAGAGGAAGTCTCGAAGTTTTTCCTTACTCTAGAAATGTGTTCAAAGCAGAAGACACACATTTTATGGACATAGCAGAGAGAATATCAAAATTTAGCTTGAGAATTATAGTTAATTGGATTTTGAATGATGACAAAGAAGTAGAGAAGGATGAAAACAGGTCATAGACTCAAAATATAGAAATCTTTATGTCTTCAGGATTACAATTTGTCTCAAATGTGTTTCTGCATCATATAAGAATTTATGTGTGTTTAATAGAAATAATAAGTTCTATTTTTTATTGAACAGTGGAGGTTTTGTTATTCATTGTGATTTTATAATAATATGTGTGTACATGTTCAAGTGTGTGAATGAATGTGTGCAAGTCAATGTATCCATGTGTGTGCCTATGCATGTGATTAGAGGCTGAGAATTGTATTTTGTTTCTCACTCTCTAACTTATCTTTCAATGTAGTCTCTTTACTAAACTGTAGTTATCAATTGACCAAAATTGTTGGCCCATGAGCAACAGGGTTCTGGCTAATTCTGCCCATATTTAGCATTTTATATAGATGTTGGCGATTTGAAATCATGTCTTCATGCTTGCACATAAAACACTTTGCTGAGCCATCTATTATACATTTTTAGGCATAATTGGAAGAACAGACTCAAAGTTTCAGAACTTTAAGTAATGATAAGGATATGGAAGCTAGTTTTACCTGACAGTATAACTGTGTAGATACAGTAGCACAGCACACTGTTGGGGACTAAATATATATTATCTCCGTACCCCTATAGTTTGTTCATTCTTTGACTGATGATATATAAGTACTAGGTGAAATCTTCTGCTTTTGATTCATGTTTTCTCCACCTTGGTGAATCATATCCAACATGAACAGTAAGCCAAAATTAAACCTCTCTTCCTTAAGTTACTCACTGTCAAGTTTTTTTTTAGAATAATAAAAGCATAACTAAAATTTACATAATATTGGATAAATATGCTTATCTGTGTATTAAAACAAGTAAACGTTATTAATCAAAATGTTCTAAACTTTTCTAGAGATTTGAATGATCTGTACCTGATGTTTAACATGAGACCCTCACTGTCAGTTTGTAGTTTCAGAAACACTCTGACAGTCACACAGAGTATGTGTCAGTCCAGGAAAATCAGGGGCAGGGAAAGTTGTTCTTAAGAAGCAGTAATAGCATAGAAGATTAAAGACATGTTAAAAGTTGCAAGCTTTGGCAATTTTCTGAATGAGGGCACTGAGGGAAAATCAAGGGAAGTGTATTGATTTGTAACTTGTGGAAAGAGGTGTGTTACTCTGCTGCTCCCAGATACAAATGAATACAGAAGGGGAAGTGGAGCCAGAATAGCAATGAACTGTGTGTTAGCCTGCCTTTGTAATGGCTCAGTGGAGCTGTCCAGCAATCATTGGTCTGAGCTGTGATGGGAAACATCATTTGGCCAAGTTTTCTATAAAGTCAATACAAGCCTCTTGTTTAATAGAACAAGGCTTAAAGATTTATGGACTGCACATGATCCATTAATTTCTCCAAAGGCTCTTATCTAAATCGTGCATTCTGAAAATTCATGCTTAAGTTGACAGTGACTGACACACTTCACTTTATTCTGGATCTTCTCATGTTCAAGTGCTCTTATAGAAAAACCATGAGCAAAGTTTTCATTATGTATCCAAATAGTAAAAAAATTTCACTAATTTTACTCCTTAAAATCCCAGCTAATTTAAGATCAGAGAAGCATGTTTCAAATGCTTAAAAACAGAAAGAAAAAAAAAGAGATTGAAATTCAGTGGTCAACAAGTAATCCTCCATGTTTCCTTTTCTTGAAATATTCTGGGATTTGATGCACCTACTGATATATTTGATATGTCCTAGATCTTGAGGGAACTTCCACAGGACAGTATTCACATATGCTTCCCCAAATCCCTGGCTAGATTTTCATGTTCCCGAACACTTTTATTTCTTCTTGCCTAGCATCTGCTACAACTTCCCTGATCAACACATTTGGTCTCACCTGTTAGAGGTAATCTGCCTGTCATAGAATCCTTTTGTACTAGAATATCTTTATGACATCATTTCTTTTCATGATATGGAGAGCAAACGGTTATAATCTTCAGGTCTCAGGTTGAACTTTCAGATCTAAGAAATATATTAGATAAGATTGACATAGCATTGGACAGCTATAACAAAATGCCACAAATTGGGTTGCTTATACACAATAGAAACGTAGTTAGCACAGTCTGGAGTCTAGGAAGTCCAATTAAACATGCTAGTACTTAATGTCTCAGGAGAAACCTGTTTCAGTTGTACTGGAATAATCTTGTATCCCTTTCTAACATAATAAAAAATTCAACAAATGAGGATATATTTCATACGAGGCATGTGTCTGTGTGTGTGTGTGTGTGTGTGTGTGTGTGAGTGTGATTCAAGAGCTCACAGTATTGTATAAGTATTTCATTCCTTCCTTCATTTCCTTTGCTTCTTCTTTCTCTTTATTTTACCCTTTCTTTATTTCTTCCTTTTTATATTTTTCTCCTTTTCTTTTTAAGAGTGTCTATACATAGTCCTTGTACTAATTATGTAAACCAAGCTGGCCTGGAATTTATAGATGTCTGTCTGCCTCTGCTTCCTAAGTGCTGGGATTAAAGGTATGCACTACTATGTCCACCTATAACAAGCATTTATCAAAAACACACTCTCTAAGGGAACCTTCATCCAGTAGCTGATGGAAGCAGAAGAAGAGACCCACAGCTAAGCACTGAGCTGAACTCCTGGAATCCAGTTGTAGAGGGGAAGGAGTGATGAGCAAAGGATTCAAGACCAGGCTGGGGAAATCTGCTGACCTGAGTAACTGAGAGATCATGGACTCCAGTCTGACAGCTGGGAATCTGCATACAACAGAACCAGGCCCCTGAACATGGGTATCACTCAGGAGGCCTGGACAGTCTATGGGTCCTGTGGTAGTAGAACCAGTATTTGTCCCTATTGCACAAATAAACTTTGGGAGCTCATTTCCCCATGGAGGGATACTATCTCAGCCTAAATAGATGGAGTAGATCTAGGCCCTGGACCAAATGATGTCACAGACATTGATGATCCCTCATGGGAGTTCTCACCCTCTCTGGGGAGCAGAATTGGGATGAAATTGGAGTCAAGTGGATGGGGGGCATGGAAAGATGAGAGGGAGCTAGGATTGATATATAAAATAAGATTGTTTCTAATTTAACAGCAACAACAAAAACAACAAAGCATACTCTCTTTTGGAAATTTTATTAGGGCTCAGGGAGGGACATTTATTTAGGAGGGAAATTTTTTGATATAATTACTTAAAATATTGAAGGACAACTAGTTTCTTTCTTTAAATTTTTAGACTTTTAAAAAATATAATTACATAGTTTCCTCCTTCACTTTTCTCCCCCCACTTTCTCCAACATCAACACATTCTTCCCTTTCAAATTTATTGGTTTCTATTTTCTTGATATTCTTACACACACACACACACACACACACACACACACACACACACACACACACGCACACGCCGGGGGAGTGGATGAGAGAGAAAGAGAGGGAATGGTAAGGAGGGAGGGAGAGAGAGATAGAGACAGAGACAGAGACAGAGAGGGAGAGAGAGGAAGGGAGGGAGAGAAGGTGGGAGGTAGGGAAGATGGGAGGGAGGAAGGGAGGAAGAGAGAGAGAGAGACAGAGAGAGACAGACAGACAGAGAGAGAGAGAGAGAGAGAGAGAGAGAGAGAGAGAGAGAGAGAGAGAGAGAGAGAGAGAGAGAGATTGAGGACTTTCCCAGTTTATTTAGTGCTATTTGTGTGTATATGATTTCCAGAACTGGTTTATATGTCATGTCCAGTGTACTTGTTTTATAAAAGATATTGTATTATTTATAGCTGTAAACTTTTACAGCAATTTTTATTACACAGTTAATGAGCCATGATAAAGCTTGCATCTATTAGTCAGCAAAAGCCAAGCAATTAGTCAGCAATAAAACTGATCTTAGGCCTAGGGAGTAGGCTCAGTGTTTGTTTTTCATTTGGAATACACCTATCCTGTGGTGGAGATTATTTATGTAAAATAGGGTAGGATCTTGAAAATACTGCTTCTTTGCTGGCTTGAAAATGTCCACAATTACAATAAATTGAGATTTTGAACCCTCCAGCCCTTGTGCTCAGCTTGCATTTCATTGATCAATGAATAGCTGTTGAATGGATGACTGAATTATTAGATCCTTCACAATGAATCTGGTTAACCTCATAATCCCTTGAGTGTAGAAACAATCACCTCAGTCTGAACTCAAAATCCTATGACTGACCATGTATTTATAGAAGTGTAGTTTATGATCTGCCAGTGGTAGACAGTAGTGAAAATATTATCCATAGGGTGAACCAAAGAGTTAAGGATTTCATAGCTAGAATAAACCAAGATTTTTAAAAATGGAAGTTCAAAAACACAATCTCCCAAAACCAACCTTTCTATCATTCAAAATGTATTTATATTTTAAGGCCGCCACAGACATAAATATAAGTTCCTGACCTATAGCTATAAGTCAGGTTGGAACCTTGAAAACTTTGAGCAACAGGTGTATGGAACACGTTTTAAAGTCTAAGCTGGTATTAAAGAGGCTGAAGAGATGACTCAGTGGTTATGAACATGCATAGACCTTCAAAGCCATCTCTTCAGCCTGTTGTAGCTGAAGTATTTTGGTTTTACATTGTTGTTAATTTAAAATAATATGTACATTTGACCCTGTGACAAACTCAAATAAGTTTATGTTTGGTGCTTTAATTAAATGATGAAGACATGAAGAAGAGAGACACATAATGGAAAATTTGTGTTCTTAGTAATGTACACCTTTTATAATTCTTTAAGTAATTACTTGCAAGGTTAGTTTGAGAACTGTAATGCAGCCTAGATAATTTAAAAATTGCATATAGCTGTGTGAGTCAGTAAATGACTTGATAGTAATAGATATTTGAAGACATGTATGAACAATATTTACTATGAACTTCTTTTGGTCTATTTGTAGACACCGCTTCTCTACATATTTCTGACCACTCAGGAACTCATTAAGTACACCAGTTTGACTTTGACATCAGAGATTCACCTGCCTCTGCCTCCAGAGTATTAGGACTAAAGTTGTACTTCATCCAGACATTAGCAATTGTGGTTCTGGCATGCTTTTCCCACATCATACCATTTCATTCACATCTTTACATTAAGGGTGGCTGCACCAGGTAATCCAGCAGGTACTCAAGACCCATTCTGTTTCTAGATGACTTCTCATGTGTCACCTACCTAAAGAAGCTCATAATAAATTTTTTGTTTCTCTGGTATTTCATACATGACATGTTACTTTGTAAAACAATTAAGCTATGTTCTAATTATTAACAACTTAATAACAAATGCAACTACTCAGGAGTAGTTAGGTATATATTACTTGGAGTAAATTAATTAGCCAATTAAAATTTTACATTCACTTACAAAATTAAACATCTAATTAATTAGTTGGTGAAGTTTATTTTTAAATACATATGGTCATATAAAGCTAATTTTCATTTTTATTGAAATATACAAATGAATAATAAACATTGTGATAGAGAAAATTCTAATTTAGATCATATCAATTATTGCTGGAATATGACTTTATTTGAAAGAGATTACAAGAAAACTTATGAATACATGAAAATGTTGTCAACTACACAATTTAGCATTTGAATCAGCTGTTAGTTTTGGATCCAGATGTATTCATGGTCTTTTTTTCCTACTTAATTTCTATTTTACAGACACTCACATTGGTAGCAAAGATAAAGAGCAGCAGTGGTCTACAGAAAAAATTCTACAGGGAAATGATAATGTATCTTCTGGTACTTTTACATACAGGCTTACATGTTGATCCATGTTAAAAAACAGATTAGTAATATTGTCCAAAAATATTTTTTAATTGTTCCAAAATAAATTAGTGCTTTATAACAACAGCTCAAGACCTTTTATGTTCAAATTGAATGTTCATTTTCCTCCATTAGAAATAAAGTGTAACATGGAAATCCTGACAGTGGATAAATGATTGTTCATTTTTCCTACCCTTATAATGGTGTCTAAAAATCTCCCTGTATATTATAAATTTTATAGAGATGCAATTTATACATAGTAAAACCCACCAGTTTTTAATAGCATATATCAATCAATTTGAAAAATACAACTGTGTCTTGTGTCAAGATGAGGCTTATTTCTGTCTTTCTGCTTCTATGCACCTTTTCCCTCACAAGCTCCCTCTCCACCAAAGCACTTATAAACCACATTGTAAATGTGACTAGACAGTATGCCCATTGTCTGGGCTGAAAGTGTTTGTAGATGCAGCCTATTGTCAAGCATAAAGGTAATTTGGTCCTTTTCCTGAAGCAATAGTATTCCATTTTATCAAGAGCTACAATTTTTTTTATCATTTGCTGACTGATTTGCAGGTTGTGGCTAGCTTTGAGTTTACATGTAAAAGTTATGAACATTCATGTAACAACTTTTTGAGTCAATGTTTGGTTTATTTTTTCTTAAATATGAACTAGAAATTCGAGATTTTTTAATATGTTACTGTGGTGTTTTGAATGTAATTGGTCCTCAAAAGCTCCTGGGGAGTAGCACTATTAGGAGATGTGGCTTTATAGGAGTGGGTGTGGTCTTGTAGGAGGGAGTGTGTCACTATGGGGGTGGGCTTTGAGGGCTCATATTTGCTCAAGACATGCTCTGTGTTTCAAACCGCTTTCTGTGCATCGTGTATTAAGATGCATCTCTTGCTCCATTTTCAGGTCCTGTATCATGTCTGTCTGCAAGCTACCATGACCTGCCATAATGATCATGGACTAAACCCCTGAAACTATAAGCCATCTAACTAAAACTTCCCTTATAAGAGTTTCTGTGGTTATGGTGGCTCTTCATAGCAATAGAAACTCAAACTGTGGTAATAGAAACCCTTACTGACACAAGTACCTTCAAGAAATTGCCAAACTGTTTGAAATTTGTAACATTTTCCACTTTCTTGGCAGCTTGTGATTCACTGTTTTTAATGCTAAAAGAAGTCATAGGGTTATTCAATGGCATGTCTTGTCTTGTTTATTTTACTTTTTTTTCATTTAAGGTCTTTATATTTAAGAGGATATTTTGTTATTTATAATGTTAATTCACATAGTCCTATGAGAGGCATATTCTATATATAAGCCCCTTGTCATGTTTCTGTGTCAATGCTGTTTCCTCAGTTTGCAGCTCCTTTTTTTGGTGTGTGTGTGTGTGTGTGTGTGTGTGTGTGTGTGTGTGTGTGTGTGTGTGTGTGTGTGTGTGTGTGTGTGTGTGTGTAATTCTATAGTTGAGACCTAAGGTCATGCCTTACTTTTCTCATGCTCTGCAACTACAATCCTCCAACACAGCCTTTTACATTGCTTTAATTATGTCCTCATAGCAAGTAATTTTGTTTCTCTTACAATTTAGTATTTATTTTCTTTTTGGTTTTATGTGTGTATGTCCTACCTAAAAAGAGGTTTTCATATGATTTTATTAAAATATATTTGATAGCAATATTTTATGATTTATTTTTCATAAATTTGAAGGTATGGTGCAAATTTGGGTCAAAATTTCTTCTTTTGAACATATACTGATCATGAGTGAATTGTATTGTTATCACTTTATAGGAATCTTAAAATCAGTAGATAAAAACAATTCCTATTTCAGTTTACTATTAATATGACAAATTAAGTTGAAAATATAGAATATTTTCGTTCCTTACAATTTAATTTTCTTGGCACTATTTTAGATAAAAGTGAAAAGCCTTACATCAAATACTAGATCATCTCTTAGAAATACACCAAATGTATTTTCTATAACATTACAACTCATATTATTTCCAGAAAAAAGTTATCTTGTCATGCTGACTTTCAGCATACTTGTAGATCAGCAGTTTTGTCTCTTTTGCTTCATAAGGAGTTTGTTTTATCAAATGACAGTAGACATCATTGAGAGCTACACATATTTCTTCTCTGCATGTGATTAAGAGCATTCACTGATTTACTCTGCAAAAAGTGGAGCTTAGAATCCTTCACAGAAATCACAGGCCATACGGGGTATCATCTAGACATATTTAGTGGTCATAGGGAACAAATTGAGCTAACATGTACCATATGATAAGTGATATTTATTCTGCTAAATCTTACATACTCTGCTGAACTCTGAATGATATACCATGTATGTTTTGTGTATATGTGGAATGCTTATCAATAATGAAATATAATTTGCTTCTCAATTTAGTCTCAACTTTAGAAACATCCTCAAGAAAACAGTTGTATCATTTCCGTGAAAATGACACACATTTCATGTGTTGGCTCCCCTGGCATTCACCAACGTGTAGCTGCTGGCTGATCTGAACAGTCATTGCCTCCTGCTGATGGAGTTTTATAGTAAAGCTTACAATGAGTATATATAAAGAGGAGGAAGGTAATCAAGTTTTTCTTTTCATTTGAATGGATCATCTTAATACTAAGGGAAAGGAAGAATGACCTGCCTTAGCCCTGAGCTTTGGAGTTTGCTATTTTCAAATAATAAATATGTTTAAATCAAGGCTTTTGTGAAGGAAATAAATGGTTATAAAAATCGTGAAAATACTGGAAGAACTAGAAAGCAGGGTTATAGACTGGCAAAAGAAGGCTATACTGTCTTTTCAATTACACGAGACTCCAATTCCTCTCAGGGAACATATAGATGAATGTGGGTGCTGCTTCCCAAAACCTGCTCTAATTTGCAGGTATTCCTTGACTGTACATTTAAATAGAGAAGAAGACAACTTTTTATCCATCAATTCTGCTTCATCAACAAAGAATGAAGAAAAATTCCTGCCCACACAATTTTCTAAAATCTCCACAAATTTTTATGGCATCTTTTTCTAACATTCTATGATATGCCTATCTAGTCTGTGATGAATTTCATAACCACATGCTTTTGATGTCTGGGAGCAGATTGTGCTATCAATCTTTATTCATGTTGCTTACATATAATAATATGTAGAAGATTTTTTTCAGAGATTTGTGTAAAATTCAGAGCCTTCTTTTATTACATCACCCTTCCTGACATTATCACTCTAGATCACTCTCCACTCTCCAAATTTCAGGAAGCAATAAAATGCCATATAATATCTTCTGCCATAAAACATGCACAGATGGCTTGAACTGGAAATTAAAGTGAGACATAATATATAGTGGCATGCCCATAATACATTCAAGCTAAAGATTTACTATGTGTTTAACCAAAATTGGAGGTTAAACAAAAAACACCCCTTTTATGTGTTTTAATTAAGGTATTTTTTTAATCAAAAGCATTAGCATTCTGTACTAGAGTTTAAAATGAAAGCAGGCATGAAAATCTACACTAAACAGGTTCAGTTTTCTGACATCATTATCAAGCACTCTAAATTCTTTAACTTGGTAGGTAGTTAGATTTTCTTTCCTTGACCTGTGGTTAGAATATTTTAATAAAAATGACTATAGTAACAATTATATTAATAAATTTCTTTTGTTGCCCTGGGGTGTCATATAAATGAATCAAACCCAAGGGGTCCCCTTTCTTGTGACTTTTCAGGTGTACTTATTGGTAGCTATGTCTGGTAATCTTTGTGTCTCTCAACGACATACAAGCATGATGTAAAGAACTGAATTTTCTGAAATGAAGAATACACTCTGAAATTTTGCAAAGTGTATGGCTATTTTAACTGGAATACAAAGTTGTTGTACAATATAGCATGGCAAAACAAAACCACATTCTTATGTCTTATTTTTAAAATGATATAGCATAGGTAAGTAAATTTTTTGATTCAGTTCATACATTGGTGGAATCATTTGATGTGAATTTTCTACATTTTGTATGTAGATGTAACCATTTGCTATAAGGTAAATTTGCCATAATCAATGACTGTGAGACTCAGTGTATTAGTCTGTGATTTGAATTTAATATTACCTTATAATAAGGGGTATCATGCAAATAGCTTCTTTGTGACAGTGAGGTGAAATATTACTCCAAGTGTATGAAAATTCAAAGTCATACTCTTGCTCAAGAAAGAGAGTAATATACCATCTTGAAGTATTCATTCACGTTCCATTCACAGAAAAAAACTTTATGTGAATATCAATATATACAGATGAATAAATGTACTTGTAGATGATTCTTTAAATGTCATATGTTGAACCTGATTGTAGATGAAAAATACTTGATTTCATGGTTTGGAACCTTAATATTATCTTTAACTCATTGTTTATTATGTCGTGCTAATTGCTACTTAAAATGGAAGCATAAAACAATTTTATATAAAAGAAAGAGTGACACACACACACACACACACACACACACACAGAGAGAGAGAGAGAGAGAGAGAGAGAGAGAGAGAGAGAGAGAGAGAGAGAGAGAGAAAGAAAGAGAGAGACAATTCTTTTTACAAAATTAGGCCAATGATTGTACTCCCATTCTCTGGTGGATGGCCTGCATCCTAAGGAATGTGCAGAATTAAGTTGATCATATGAATAAACCAGGATATGAAGTTAGTTAAAGGAGACATGATAGGAGTAAAAGGAGAAAGTTTTGACAGGAAAATGGGGGGGCATATATGATCAAATTTATTATATATATATATATATATATATATTATATATATATATATATATAAAATTCCAAAGAATAAATTTTAAAAATTCAAAAAGGTTATAATTAAATGTGAAGTATGAAATATGCTGTTTAGTTACATAACTCAATAGTATCATTGCTATCCTGTTTCTTTTGACATGTTAGCTGATGAGGAAAAAAACACCACATGATTTTCAAATATTCCCAGATACAATTATTTTCATTAAAAATCAGTGTTTGGGAGAGGTGGCTAAGTAGTTCTCTGTGTGTACTTTGTGTAGAGGGGCTGAATAAATTTTGTTCTCAGCACATATGTCAGGCAGAACAGAACTCTTGTAACTCTCGATCCAGTGTGGTCTGTCAGCTTTTGTCTCAGCACCTGCTCTAGTATGTGTACCCTCCCCTATGCCCCCCTCTCTCCCAGTCTCTCTCTCTCTTTCACATGCACACACACACACACACACACACACACACACACGCACACACACACGCACACACACACTTGCTCAATTCATGGGACCATCCATAACCACACATATACACATCACACAAATTAACATACATAACACAAATATTTTAAATTGTATTTTGGGGAGGAAAAGGAAGAACCAGGGCCAACATATGCTAGCAGATGTATGGCTCACAACCCTTCATATTTATCAGATGTCAAATACTGCAGGATGAGTGCGTCATATGTAGCTGTGATCAAGTAAATTGCTAGAAGCCAATTTCACATTAAGATGATAAACATGGCTATTAACAGAAATCAGGAGCTGTAGTAATCAGATCATCTGGCTTAATTAATTTTAGCTGTGTCACAAAGATTCTTTGAGACTGGAATGGTGTTGTAAGACAGGAGGAGTGCCTTTCAAACATTTTGTTTTATGTCTCCTATGTGTTCAACATGAAATAGGCAGTGCTGTGGTGATAGGATTAACTGCTCTTGCATCTTGTGTCTTAGAGTATATTCAGGAAATCTACATAAAAATTCATTGGTATGAGGTTTCTCTTTCAATCTGAATCATAAAAATTAATACAATAACTGTCACCATAAAATGAAATGTAATCAATCAATTTTATACTGATAGAGAACTGCAGGCTTTAAACAGAGGAAAACAATTGAAGCCTAAGGCTCAACAGCAGGGTATCTATACTCCACACATGTTAAAATTATATCAGTGAAGATAAGACATGGGCCTTTATATAATACCAGTGCCAAGACTAGTGCAGAGACAATGTAAACTCTAATGAAAACAATTCATCCATCTATAAAGCTTTCACTTTATGCTAAAAGTAACACTCAATAAGAGAGTAAACTCATCATCTAATTAACCTACATAACCCTAATTTTTTTTCCTTGAATGTATGCATTCCCAGAATAGACTGTCTTTAACTGAACTTGCTCTTATGCTTTACCTAAATGAACTCAGTGTGTTAATCAGTGCTAGGGCCTCTGGTTACACAAAAAGGAAACTTCTTAATCTCTTAGATCACACACCATCACTCATATAAACATGAACTTACTTATTTTGTGTGGGTGTAGAAGATGTATTACCAGTGGCTAAAGTGGTATAAAAAGAGGTGTACATGGATATTTTACAATGTCTACTGAACATGCTTCTATACTTAGAGAAATAACAAAGGTCAGAAATTAAAGAAAACGTATAAGTAAATAAATTAGGAAAGATGAGACATCTTTCTTTGGAAGCTCAAAGACTATGATATTTACTTATATTTTGTATTCTTGTATAATGTAAATTTGAATATAAATATATCTATACTTAAGTCTATGTTTTATATTAGAAGAGGATCTAATTTTTCAATCCATGAAAACACTTTCATGGTCTGGGGATTATTTTTAATATTCTCTACTGCCTTCTTTATTTACATTTAACAGGCAACAAGTAACTTACTTCATTCTTTTTTTTTAGATTTACATATACCATTTGTATCTAGTCCTCAATTTCTTTAATAAATTTTAAAATGCATAAGACCAAACAAAACCTGAAAAATCTAATAATGTGTAGCTAGAAAAGACTAGATTGATGCTTTCATGTATCTTTGAAGATTAACTCAGTACTTTTCTCTTTATTGTTTTCTATTGTTTCCTTTAATAAATTGTCTTATTATGTCACAGTCATGATGTGCACTCTCAACCTAAGCTACTGACATTCTTCTATACCTGAAATCTGATGAAATTTTCTTGGAATTGTGGCATATTAGATCAAGAAGCAAATGTATTTATAATGAGTCTACAACCTAGGAGGGGGAATGGATATCAATTCATTAAGAATTTCTTTGTTCATACTTTTGCATTTTAAAAGTATGTCTTAATAAAATGGAAACAAATACTTCATCGACTCTTTACCCTAAACACATCTAAGGCTTTCTTAGCACAAAAAATATCTTTCTAAAATTTTAAATTATTAATTAGAAAGCATTTTCTATGTAATGATTTTAATAGCCAGTTAAATCTACATAATAGTGGAAGATGTTCACAGTCTCCCAGAAAGCACACTGAACATTCTACAGGAATTCCTCATATCCTTACCATACTTCATGAATCTACCCAATTTTGATTATCTAATGATGAGCATGCAACATAAGATGATTACAATGAAAGATTTGTAAGTATTTTCAAGTTACACATTCTTCTTATACAATATTTAATAGCAACACTCTGATGAAGTACTTAGTGTGTACTTTTGTTTACTAATAAAATAACTCAGAATTTCAAATATTCCACGATTCACCAGGTGCTGTGGTGCATCACCAATCTGATAAAAAGTCAATTTGTATGAAGAGTGATTTATGCTGAAATGACCACAGTTAATCCATTCATTTATGGTGATGGGAGATGTTATTCTATAAATATGTTTCTCATACTGGTTAATTAATAAAGCCTGTGGCCAATAGGAAACAAGATAGGTGGGGCTAGGAGACCAGGAAGAGGAAAGAGGAAGTGGGAAAGAAGAGTTAAGATGGAGACCTGAGAGAAAGAAGATGCCCGTGGTGGCTCCCGGATAAGATGACCACGTGGAAATACTTAGATAAGTAGAAATGGGTTAATAATTAAGACAGAGCTAGCCCATTAACAATGATAGTAACTAGCCAACAGGATTGTATCAAATACAGAGTCTCTACATGTTATTTGGGGCTGGTGCGGCTGTGGGCCCAGACCGGCGGCTGGCGGGCTGGCAGGCTGGCAGGCTGGAGGGTTGGCGCCTGCGGGAAAAATCTGCTGTAACATTATGGTTTACCACTTTTTTTTCAGGAAGAATATCAAGAGACACTCTTTTATCCATTGGTCAAGTTGAATTTTGGAATGCTAATTTGGAAAGTCCAAGTCCTTTGATTAGTATGCCTGACTGAGTAAGAGCAAATATGACTGGCAGACCCTATACACAAAGGAAAAGTTGTGTCAAAATGGAGAGTTTTTCTTAAAAGTTCTCAATCAACTCCCATGAAAGAAGGACTGGCTCAATTGGTGCTAATGGCCAAAACCAGTTCTATTCACGGACTCTATTTTATCCTCAATTAATGCAGCTAGAAATTTTTGTTTTAAGAATTCAACAGAAAAATGTGTATCACTGATGAACACTCATATACTCATGTTTACACAGTTCCTTTATCATTTCCTATTTTTCTCATCATGAAGCATTTAAAAATAACCTGAACACTTATTTGTTCAGTTGTGAAGAATGATGACTAAGACCACAATACTAAAAATGTCTGAAAAAGGCCATTTAAATATTCTTGAACACTACTAAATTCATAACTTGCAGACCAGAGTTTGTTGGGTATGGAAGGCTGCCCTTGCTGTCCCATAGTGGATCAGAGAGTGTTAGTGAAGTCAATTCATTTGGACTCTGGAGCATTATTCATTGATCAGTAGTTACCATCCTAATAAAGTGTTTCAGAAAATAAGGAATGTCCATTGGAGATAATGAATTTAGAGAAAAGCTGCAACAACACACATATACTTTTCAAATTACTTACTTTAAATATATCTCTGAAGCTAGGTTGCAATTACAGCATGAAGAGTACTTTTCTAGTAAGATGAGCACTAGTCAATAGGGGTAAAGGCTCTATGTAGGCACCAGCTCAACTTCTCTGTTTCCACTAAGTTGTGTAGGTGTTATATTCAGCAATAGAGTCTTACGATCAGTTTGTGGAGAGCAACCAATTGCCTGGCCAATACCTTGGCTTGTTTGGGAGTTCCCATTATTTTCTTTTGGCTAATAATGATTTTAGATGTAACCAATTCCCCAAAGTGGAGTCTTCATTTGGTGATGAGAGATGTCCTGTTGGGTCACCATCACCACCCCCCACTGTCATTCCATTTAGACATGATTCATATACATATATATTTTAGGAAGCTTCTATGCTGATGCAGATACTCAAGCTACATACAATGAGCACATCTTGTCTCGATGTCATACAGCAGCCTTGAATGCTTGGGACAAGATTCATGAACCATGGGAAAGAATTGAGTCATATACTATGGTTATACAAGGCCCAAAAGATACCTTTAGTGACTTTTTGAAAAGATTGGCGAAAGCTATACAAATAGGGGTAGCAGATCTAGAAGCTAGACTTTGAATCTCTAACTTTTGAAAATGCTAATTTAGAGTGCAAAAATTACTTGGGCCCTTAAAGATCAGATCAGCAACATTGGATGAATGGATCCTGCACACAGCCAATGTTGAGTCTTTTGACTATAACACTGAAGCTTGGGTAGGAGACAAAATACCAAATGCTTTTAATTGTGTTAGAATAGGTGATCTTAGAAGAAATTGTAGACAAGGCAATCCTAAAAATAATGTTTCTTCTGTGAATAATCCAAATAGAATAATCTAAATAGAAGGTCCAAACCTTCAGGATTATGTAAAAGATGCAGCAAAGTTTGACAATGGAGCAATGAATGTAAATAGACAAGAGACAAACAAGATACCAAAGATACCAAAAAGAGTGAATATAAACCTTGCCAAGACAAGGCATTCAAGTCCTTCACATTACTCTGGTTCACAAAATGTCTGACAGATATGCTAAGCTTATAGGCGAAGATAGATGCCCCTACATTGCAAAGCAACTTTGGGTGACTGTCCAGGCAGCCAGATATTTTGGTCATTTCTCACATTTTCTGGAAGTTGCTTGCTTGCACTTTCTGTTCACTCCGATGATATAATTTCCTTCTCAGGTCTCTGAAGGAGTTGAAAAATAGTACAGTTATATTTTACAATTACCATACTCAGTAAAGAAACTCGCTATAGATGTGTTCAGTGTAATAGGTTTGAAAGACATTAAAAGATAATTTTATGCAAATTAGAATAGAAAGTAAATTAGGTACAAGACTTTGGACTCATCAAGAAAGAATAGATAATGGAGTATTTTCTCTGAATTCATCTAATGCTAATGGACTAGACATTGTTAATGTACTTACTGCCTGTATATATTGTGTATGCTGAATGTACTTATTGTATATAATGTCTTATATATAACTTTTTTTGAATTTTAGACAAAAAAGGGGAAATATGTGGTGATAATTTACTTGTACAAATAAAGCCTGTCTGAAGGTCAGAGAATGCACCTGGCAATAGTTAACCATAGAAAGCTGTACACACAGGCAGAAAGTGAGATAGTTGGTCAGAAATGGATATAAGCATGGAGAAAGAGGAACTCTCTCTCTCTTGTATGCTGAGACACTAGGAAGTAAGGTATGGTGGTGGTTTGATCCTTCCCTCTGATCTCTCAGCCTTTTCCTTTTTATCTGATTTTGGGTTTTTATTACTTAGACAAACTAAGTAATCTACACTTCTACTCTATGAGATTCCCATACATTCACTCAAAGAGCCCTTAGTTATAACTGTTTCTCCCTATATTCCCTCCCTCACTTCTCTCTTTCCTCTCCCTTTCCACTTGTTTCTTTTCCCTTAAGGAAAGGGAAAGAAAGGTGTGGATATGGGTAAAAGGATAGGTTAGTAAGATCTGGAAGAAGCTAGTGGAGAGGGAACCATATTTAGAAAATATATAAAAATAATTTCAGTAAAAGAAAAAGACTGAAATAGCAAGTATTCTTCAACATCCTAAAAATTCATGATTTAAATTAATCATTGTCATAACATCCTCACTACTTTATTAAAAGTAAAAGCAAGTATACTCCTATTCTCAAAATTAAAATGACTCCTAATAACATCTTGTTTTACTAATAGATCAGTGTCATGCTCAGCCATCTCCTCCTGTAGAAGATGAGAACAAATACCCACAGTCAGACATTATGCAGTCAGTGAGAGACCTTGGAACAATCAGCACTCTTCAAGTCCCTCCTTTCAAGATTCAGGGAACCCTTAGAATAGGAGGCAGAAAGAGTATAAGAGCCAGAGAGGATGGAGGACTCCAAGAAAACAAGGCCTTCTAATTGAACATGATTAAGATAATAAAATTTCAGAGCCTGAGGCAGCTTGCACAATGCCTTTGGAGAGATCTGCACCAGGGATTCTGCATAGAATATGTATACGTGTATGTATATGCATGTTTATGTATGTACATATGTGTGTTTATATATGTAAATATATATGTATATAAAGTATATATATATTTATATATATATTTATATATATATATATATATATATATATATATATATATTTATATAGCTTCTAGTTTAGTGTATTTCTGAAATTTCTGTGTCTGTGAACAGGTGGTCTCTGAATCTTTATCCTGAGTTCTTTTCCTTCTAATTGTTTGTCTTGTCCAACCTGGATGTGATAAGTTTGTTTTCACTAATTATATTTTCTTTGCTTATAATTTTATTATTTTTCCTTAAATGCCTATTTGTTTGCTAATGAGAGACAGAAAGTGAGTTGATCCAGATTGGAGGGGCAGAGGAACTGGGATATAATATCTATTGTAATTGGAATATTTTATATAAGAAAAATTTTTTTTTCAATAAAGGGAAATAGAAAAATTCCACCAAGATTAAAAGAAAAAAATCTTAAAGTCTCAAAAATAAAAATATTATAATAAAATATATCATATTAACCTGTTTTATCATGACAGCTTAGAGTTTATAGAGCCAGACAAAATATATATAGAAATACATATTTGATGGTAGATGTCACTATATATATATATGTTTCTCATACTGGTTAATGAATAAAGCACTGTTGGCCAATAGGAAAACAAGATAGGAAGGACTAGGAGACTAGGAACTCGTTACACATATTTAGTAAGACACTAGAAATGTTTTAAATGTAGATAATAATAAGACTTTTAGTGAATTGCCACTCAAATTAAAATGTATGCATTCAAATTTCAATTTGTTTCAATTAAAAGTTCAATTTTTAATTTCTTTACAAACTCTTTGATTTTAACTTTAAAATGCTTTACTCCCAAATAATGAGAATTGATAAATAATTCTAAATATTTTAAAAAATATTTAGAAACTTGATATTTTCAGTGTTCCCAAAACATGATTGCATTCTGCCAGAATCCAAAATGTCTGGTAGTTACATCTTTGGTTTATTTAAGAACTAATAGCTATCTATCAAGGCATGTTGAAACCAACAAATCGTTACTATTAAAGAGTACAGAATACCTTTACATGCAAACATTGTGGGAAGTTAATGAGGGCTCATTTGTCCCACTGTATTTGGTATTCTCTATAAAATATGTGCATTACATATCTAAGGGGATGGTTTAGATGAGCTCTTATGGAAGTCATATAAAATTTCCCCAGTAATATAATATTTATGTATTTACAGTTGTATAACAATTCTTGCTTGGCTTTGAAAGAATTAACTCTACTTTAATTGGTCTAACAGTGTAAGTTTTAGCACATTCTATTTTTATACAAAGGAATTTTGAGTTAAGAATATAATATTGTGCCCAAATTTTGATGCCATCAGATGTAAGTCAAGGCAGACTATTTAATTGTTCTATTTATGTCAGGCAGCAGTACTGGCATATGCCTTTTAACTTAGCACTTGTAGGAAGAGATAGGCAGATCTCTGTAAGTTTGAGGCTAGTCTCGTCTACAGAACTAGTTCCAGCAAAGCCAGGGCAATGCAAAGAAACTCAGTATTCTACTTACAATAGAAGAGAAGTAATGTTTTAAATAATATGACAGATATTTTGTGTCCAACATATCTTGCCAGCAATAATTTTTGCTATTAATTCATCAGAAACCTGCTATTACTGAGGCAAACATATGCTGTGACAGTTGTTTGGGGTAATAACTGTCACATGTGAGTCTTGAAGAATTCACTCTTAAACATCATGCAATTACAAATATTATATGAGGAAGTCTATTCTACAACTACATAAAGATAATCCCTGAGAATTACAAACGCCTTGTAAGAACTCATCTCATTTACAGACTGATAAGCTTATTCATAATAGTACTAGGCTGAAAGGTATGTTGATATTTTAAATAACCTATAGAAGTCTAGCAATGTAGAGTAGAAAAAAATTATAACTGAAAATGGAAAAACTGTAAGTTTCTCTTAAGGATATGCTAATATTATTTCCTTAATCATTAATGGTAGTTTAAATTTATCTAACCTCATTATATAGAATAAAGAAACTATTTATTCTGTTTACTTTTTTTCTATGCTAAATTATTTAAAATGTGGAATTACTCTAATAATGATCTGAATCATTAATACTCAGTTCTAAAATTTAGCCAGATAATATTGAAATAATTATTAATTTATTATTAATTTAAGTAAATAAAAAGAAATTTATATATTCAATGAGGTTACCAGGTATAATCTAAAATGCAATATGAGAAAATATATGAAATAATATTTATGTATAGACAATAAAAAAGTAAATGTAGCAAATGAAGTGTTTTTGTCTTTATTAAAAACTTTTAAAATATTCATTATTCAAACAACAAAGAAGGTTGCATTCTTAACTATAGTATACACAGGCTGTAAAACTTTCTGGATAGCTTTTGTATAAACAGAGTGTATGTGTATTTTTAATTAATGAATAGTTATTGAAAACATATGAGTTTGGTAAATTTGGTTGTATGTTAACAATTACTAATTAAATTAATAGAGATCATTTTAAAGTTTAAGAAGACTATTTTGTGGTGTATTAATAGTTTATATTACTGATTAAATAGTAATTTTTTGTAAAAATTTGAATTCCACTGAAGTTTAGGTACAGTACACCATGTAGCTTTTATTTTTATTATATTTTTATCATTTAAAAACAATTACTGAATTGAAATATCATTTTCATTTGTTGGTCAATTACTTCTAAACATGAGACATTCCCTGGTTTGGATGATATAACACAGTGTAACTCCATTGGAAAACTTGTTTTTCCCTCCAGAAGTTGTGAGAGTTCAGTTGCTAGCCATTCATTAATTCATTCATTCATTTAAAAATATACAACATGATGAAATATAAAATAATGCAAAAACTATATATTGAGGTTGTGCAAAATATACCCACAGAAAGAAAATAACCCAAGAAAAGTCACCAGAATCAGAGGCCCACTCATTTGCTCACTCAGGTATCCCATGAACACACTACACTGGAAGCCTGTTGCAAACTAGGGCAGACCCTGTGCATACTACTTTATTCTTTGTGAGTTCATAGGAAGTTTGCTCATGTTGGTATAGAGGGTCTTGTTTTCTAGTTCTCCACCCCATCTGACAGTTAAATTCCCCATGCCTCCTCTTTTTCAGGGTGCCCTCATGTCAGAGCAAGGACTTGATGAAGATATTATTATTGAGAGCTAAGTGCTCTAAGGTTCCCCACTCTATGTGTAATGTATGGCCGTAGATCGCTGTATTTTTTCCTGTCTGTTGCAGGAGGAAGCTTCTGTGATGACAGTTGAACAAAACATTGATCTGTGAGTAGAGCAGAATATCATTACAAGTCACTTATCTTTCCATATTTTATCTTTCCCTCTTTTATTTATTGATTTGTTTGTTTGTTTATTTATTGGACAAGCACTATTCAGTTGTGCCCTAGAATGCTAGACTAGCTAGTATCTTGTTCTTGGTCACTAAAGTTGTTTTGGTATGGGTCCCATTTATGGAGTTGGCTTTAAGTCAATCAGTTATTAGTTGGTTACTCCCATAAGCTTTTTGCCACAACTGCCCTAACATATCTTGCAGATAGTACACCATTGTAGATGGCTTGGAGTTTATGTTTCACTTTTGACAGCTTGCAGAGTACCTTCCTGTACCAATGATGCTGGAACATAAAGGTGAATGCTCCATGTAGGCGGCAGCTCAACATCACCATTCTCAATGGGTTATGAAGGTGTTGTCTTCAAAAATGGGGCTTTGCTATAAAGCAACCTATATTCTTGGCAACAACCTGTGTTGTAGGGTGATTAATGTGGGGCCCTTTGGGGAAAGAACTCAATTGGTGTAACCCAATCCTTTATTGGAAGTTTCTTTTGCGGGCAAGAGATGGCCAGTTTAGACTCTGTCTCTCCCATTATTTGGTGATTTAATTTATAACACCATCATATATGTGAATATTTTAAAATGTGTCTACTGTATCAGATTTCCATTATTATTTCTTAAATACTCCTTAATTTTAATCCCCCCTGCATTCCATCCCACAACCCTCTTGATCCTCCCATTTCAGTACCAAATCACCTACAACCTATTTTATTTCCCTTTCCTAATAGGATCTATCTGTTCTTTCTAGTCACTTACTACGTAACTACCTGTGGTTATACAGACTTTAGCTTGGTCATCATTGGCTTAACACTTAATATCCATATAAAAGTGAACGTATACCATATTTGTCTTTCTGGGTCTAGGATGCCTCACTCGGGATTTTTTCTAGTTCCATCCATTTGCCTGTAAAATTCATGATGTCATTTTGTTTAATGGCTGGATTATACTCCATTGTGAAATATCCCACATTTTCATTATCTCTTCTTCCATTGAGGGATAAATAAATATCTATTTCTAGATATTATGACTAGAGCAGCAATTAACATTATTGAGCAAGTGTTTCTGTGATAGGATAAAGCATACGTTAGCTATGTGCCCAAGGGTGATATAGCTGGATCTTGAGGTAGGATGATATCCAGCTTCCTGAGGAACCACCAAATTAATTTACATAGTGGGTGTTCATGATTACAGTTCTATCAGCAAGGCATGAATGGTTTTTTTCTTACTTCATATCCTCACCAGCATGAATTGTTACTTGTTTTGTTGACCTTAGACTTTCCAACAGGTGTAAGATGGAATCTCAAAGTAGTTTTGATTTGTATTTCTCTGATGTCTCAGGATGTTGACATTTCTTTAAATGTTTCACAGTTACTTGAGTTTCTTCTGTTTCATAAACTCTGTTTAAATCTATACCCCAATTTTTAAAGTTGATTTATTTATTTTCTTATTGTCTAGTTTCTTGAGTTCTTTTAATACTTTGATTATTAGCCCTGTCTTAGATGTGTGGTTCATATCACTTTGTCCAAATGATGTCCATTGAAGTGCAAAAGGTTATAAGTTTCTTGAAGTCCCATTTATTATTGGTGGATTTTAATGCCTGTGCTACTGATATTCTGTTGTGCCAATGAGTTCAAGGCTGTTTCCCACTTTACTTTCTATTGGGTTTAGTGGATCTGGTTTTATGTTGAGGTCTTTGATCCCTTGGAGTTGAGTTTTTTACAGGGTAGTAAGAATGGATCTCTTTGAATTCTTCTACATGTGGCCATCATATTCGACTATGCACTATGTGTTGAAGATGTTTTCTTTTTCTAGTGTGAATTTCTGGTTTCTTTATCAAATATCAGATTTCTATAGGGGTGTTAATTTATATATAGGCTTTCATTTCAATTTCCTTGATGCACATATTTGGTTTTCTTCAGGTGTGTGTGTGTGTGTGTGTGTGTGTGTGTGTGTCTTTTATTAGTATAGCTTTGTATTAAATGTGGAAACTGAGGCAAGAATAGAGGATACACCTCTAGCAACATTGTTTTAGCAATCCTGTTTTTTCTTTTTCTTTTTTTCTCTGAGTGTGATTTCATATGTAACTCAAAATTATCCTTTCAAGGTTTGTGAGAATTGTGTTGGATTTTGATGGGAATTACATTTAATATGTAGATTGCCTTGGATTAGATGGCCCTTTTTATTATATTAATCCTATTGATCCATGCACTTGGGAGATCTTTCCATCTTCTGATACCTTCCTTTATTTCTTTCTTCAGTGATATTAATATTTTTTCATTCAAGTCTTTCCCTTGCATTGTAAGAGTTATTCCAAGAGATTTTATGTTATGTAACGCTATTGTAAAAGGTGTTTTTCCTGATTTCTTTCTAATACCATTTGTCATTTGTATATAGGAAGGTTACTGATTTTTGGGAGTGAATTTTTGTATCCAGCTACTGTCTATAAGTGTTTGTCAGCTGTAGGAGTTTCCTAGTGAAAACTTTTTGGGTTACTTGTATATTCCACCCTATCTTTTGCACATAAAAGACTTCTTTTTTTCAATTTGTATCCCTTTAATCTCTTCCAGTTGTCTTATTGTATAACTAAGACTTCAATTACTCTGTTGAATAGATATGGAAAGAATGAACAACTTTGTTCATAATAATAATATGAATAGTGGTTGTCCCAACACATAATACTAGCATAACCTAAGTTGAGACTATCTGTATAATTCTAACACAGATTGTAACATGGAAACAGATAGAACTATTCCAAAGTAGTATAATCAGTGAGCAATAGGAAGTATATTTGCCATCATTAGTATTGTGTGTCATATTTTACCATTTTAAACAAATTCCCTATTGAACAGAGTAAGTAGGGAAGATGAATTACTCTGGGAAGCCCTAAAACATATTAAAAATTTACCAAACAAAGTTGGGAAGAACATGAAAGTCTAAAATGTGCAAAGGTGGGTAGGGGCATTCCCATAATGTGGCCTCTATGTTAATGATCCCAAATACTTTGTAATGTTTTAGGACTTTTCTGAAATAGTGATGGTTTTAGGGATTAAATTAGGAGAGTGTCTCTCTTCTTTCTCTTTTCTTTCCCTCTTCCCTCACTAGTTCATTACTCTCTCCCCTTTTCCTTCCCTCTCCCTTCCATTCTACCTTCCTTTCTTCTATAGCCCTCCTTCCATTTCCTCTTGCTTATCTGTCATCTTTCTCTTTTGCATTCATGCTTTTAAAAGAGGCATGCTTAACATTTTATTGGGAAAAATAAAATTCTCATTCCCTTCATGTTACAAAGTGAGTATGAATACATGTACATACTTGTGCTTAGTATCTAACATAACAGGTATCAAAGCAAAATCAATCCTAACTTGCGATGCTACTTCTTATGATTTTTATAGTTTTGGGGGGTTGTTCAATAACTAATGAAAATAAAATAAAGATATGAGTAATCTCATACGTACATGGTTATCTAAACATAAATATAGGTAAGACTTCTAAATTATGCAGTTAATTCTAGGCAAAATATGAGGCTTTGTAGACATGCTTGCATTAAATTCACTACAAAAAAGTGCATATTTGAAAAGTTATATATATATATGCACATATATATATATATCTTCTAAATTCATTTACTTTAATTTTTTCCAATTGAACATTTTTATTGATTATTTATGAATTTCAAATCATGCATCTTCATCCCACTCATCTCCTCACCTCTTACTATCCACCTTCTACCATTGCAATCTATACAAGGGAAAATAAGCAAAATAAAAATTTTAAAATGTAGAAAAGGGAAAAAGGAAAAGGAAAATCTCATCATGGAAGCTCTTCTGTGACACTGCGCATCACACTGTACACCCATTAGTCCATATGCAACTACTTGCAAGTGTTCATTACAATGAGTCATTGTTCCGGTTCAAGAACTGTGGATTCTGCTATACCATCTATACTGAGCCCTCACCAGCATTCCTCTTGAATACTGTGCTCTTATTTTTCTGTATCATGGAGATTCTGCAACTTCACATCAGTAGGACTGGTCCCTTCATATGCTCCAGCTGATCACAGATGGGATGGATGTTGGTATGGGCCAACTCATGGCTCTGGATCTAGGTCTGGGTAGTTGCTGGACTGGTCATACTGACAGGTCTCCCCTGTCCTCACCACCAGGATGAACTCTACAGCACTGCCTGCCTAGCTTACCCAATGTAGTAAGCAGCAAGGCTGGATCAGTTCTCTCCCTTTCAGGTCCTTGGACTGGCTTGCCCACACCACCAGGGGCAGCTCTACTCTGTTGTGCAGGTGAGGTGTAGGGACCACTCTGCAGAGGGCTGAAACTGGTGAGAGGCAGGGCCAGTTGTCCTGCTCTTATGACCTCAGGGACAGTTCCCCCACCTGCCATAGGATACACAGGTTTGGGAGAGCTTCTCTCCCTTGTCCATGCCATCATAGGGCAGATAAAGAGCAGGGCCAGGTCTCTCTTGCCTATGTTTTCTGGGGCAGCTCACCTGTACTCTTGTCAACTGGTTCAGCTCCATTATGTTGCCCAGACAAGATGTAGGACCCACTCTCCCAAATATTGCAGCTGGTGAAGTACAGGGTAAGCTCTCACCTACTGTGCATGACAAGGAGTAAGGGAGAGGACATATTTCCCGCACTATCACCACTTTTTGGCAGATGAGGGGTGCAGGGTCAGATCTCCCACTCTCAGGACGTTATAGCAGATTCACCTACATACTTGCCAGGAGGCTAAGCACTGCTGTCCTGTCCAGGTGAGGTACAGGGACTATTCTCTTGAGTGTTACAGCAGGTGAGTGGCAGGTTCTGCTCTTCCATTCTCATAACCCAGGAGCCAGCTCTCTGGCCTACCACAGGCAGTGAGGGAGCAAGAGGTCAGGGGAGGTATCTTTTCTCTGCTCACGCTATTGCATAGCATGAGAGACAAGTAGTGTGACCAGCTTTCCCATGATCACAAATGCCCCTGCTAGCAGGGTCAGTACTACTATGCTGTCCAAGTGAGGTGCACGGTCTGCTGTTTCCAGTACTGGAGCTGGTGTATGTTTCGGCTTTGTATTGTAGCAAGTAAAGGGTTGGACCAATGCTGAGCATGCCTCCAGTAGTAACAGGAGTACCAGACATCAACACAGATCATGGATGCACCAGGGCCAAGGGCACAGACATGTCCTTTGGCAGTAACTCGAGCCCAGATATCACCATGGTCTCAGGTAGCAAGAGGACATTTAATTGAGCCCACCTCTCACTGCCTTGGGATCTGCCTCTCTCCACAGGATATGAACTACTTTGGGTCTTTCTATATATCACACCCTGCCATATATGTGCTCAAGCTAATAAGCCTGTCTAGCTGGAGTCTTGTGGCACCAAACAGGCTTCAGTTTTCTCTTCCAGGCCTGGAACAGAGACTCCCAGATCAGCATGTGAACCTTTGTCTCCCACTCAGTCTTACAGGCTCCAGACAGGTTTCCAAATCCTCTTCCAGGCCCAGGGCAGAGAGCCCCGGACCATCATGTCATTTGAATTACTTTTAAATTACATTTATTTAATGTGCATGTGTTCTTGTATGTGTATCTGTGGCACATGTATGGAATGGTGTGCATGCCAAGGCCAGAGGACAAACGCAATTTGGTTTTCATCTCCTAGTATGCGAGTTCTAGGAATCAAACTCAGGTGATGTTATTGTTTTTGGTGACCAGTTCTTTTATCCACAGGACCATCTTGCTGCCCCTCTAAAGTGACTTTCTTAGAGGCTATACACACAGTTCAATATATTTTTATAAGTCAAAATACAGTTTGTAGATATATTTGTCTGAATAATTTAGACATCTGGCTAAAGCTAGTATAAGAGGGAAAATTTCAGATACAATGCAGCTTACTTATCTTTCACATGAATTAGACTATAATTTTCTTATTTTGTATTTACTGCTGACCATGTTTTCTATGAGAAATGAAAGCATTCTGGAATCTTATAATTACAAATTATGGAGGCACTGTTCTCTTATAATTACTTCTGAGGATTGAGTGTGAAGTGCCCCATTAAATTATTCAGTGAACAAAGTACATCTTTTCCAAGGAGTAAGATAATGTTTGTCTTTTATTTTTCTTCATTAAATAAAGCAAAGATTGCTTTGAGTTAAAAGAGAAGCAAGTTTGTCTTTAAATGCAGAATCACTCTAAACTCACCAGTGATAACAATTAAATACATTTTGCCCAAAATTGTTCTAAAATTAGCAATCAGTCTAGCTTGATGTAATTGGGAAGAGATGATATTTTCAAAGTTTCAATAGGAAAATGGGTTTTTTCCTTTCTTATCTTGTCAGCTCTATTTGCCCCAATGCACTTTAATTTTAGTGGTACTCATTGCTGCATACTCTACACCCATCAGAAATATTTTAGAACAAAACAATTTCATTGATCAGAGGGGCCTTAGGCCCTAAAACAATGGGGGTTCTTGCCATTGATCTTGGTTGTTCTCCAGAAATAATAAGACCCTTACTGCTGAAGGTACCACACACCTTGTTTCATTTCATAGAAAAATCAAGCTGGGACTTCTCTAGCAGCTTCCTGTCTGCACACTAGCTTTTGTAATGAGAAAACGTGAGAAGATGGTTGAAGGGAGAGAATGTCAGCAAAAGATTTAACCAGCTGCAATTTCCACAAACAATACTAATTATCAGGTAAGATGGAGAAACTTGTATAATAGTGGTAAGAAATTATGAAGGTAACCAACTGATTGTAGTCGAAATTCACAAGAGGGACACCATGCAGAACTGTATAGTCAAAAGCTCATGGAAGTAAGGTAATAGGACACTTAATTCTGTTATTTAGTTATTTTGACATAGCATCAAATCACCTGGCAAATATGCTGTTATACCTAGACAGTACTTGACAAGACCTTCTCCTTCAAAACTAAGGGACCATTGTAGCAGAGGAGGTGGAAAGAAGGAGAGAGATAGGAAAACATGAAAAAGACTGTGAAATGCGTGTTCTGAGAAATACAGTCATCGGAAACACAAATCCTTAACATTAAAGATGACTACACTTGGTCTGTACAGTAATGATTCTACAAACAGGCATGGATTGGTAGAGGAAAGGCCCAGAGAGGCTAACTTATCACTACTGCAATATGTTTCATGGCAGAATCTGGAGAATGGAGCCATTGCTTTAAGTGGTGTGTCCATTGGTACCCTTACTAGGTTCCAGTGGATATTCCAAATAAAGTGGTCATACAGATGGCCTGGCTTAACTAAACTAAATTGGCCAGAAAATAAAACCAAGCATCATGAATCTAGGAAAAGTATAGGAGGTGAAAACAAGTTGCAGTTTAAAATTCAAATAACATGAACTTCTGTTTAAATACTCCTTCTTAATGTACAGAATATATTCCACAAATATAAACACATGAAAAATGTTTCTCACTCTAATTTCAGACACATTCTCACCAGACATTTTTCCATTTAACCACTATCTCTAGGCCTAAGTGGCAGTGAACTACAAAGTGTTCTGTTTCATGTGAGTAGAACATTCCTTTCAGGAGGGAGATTGGAGGCTCATGGGACTCAGGCAAAACAAAACTTTTGTAATTCTAGGAATGTTGAACCTTGCAGGATTCATCGTACCTTCCCAAAAGGGTAAGAAGTGGCTTACACCTGCTGAGTGAAGAGATCGCTGATGTGTCAAGATGCCTATGTGTTAGCTGTGTTAGCCACAACTGTTCTTATTTGCCAAGTTAGACTTGGGTATATTGGTAACTTTGGTCTGTTGTAGGTTTCATTTTTTGTGGTGAGTTGTATTTTCCAAGTAAAGTCTTTCATGCAACACACACTGAACAAAAATCATGATGAAATTTATTGCCATCCAGGGGTAAAAGTATTAATCATGTGCTTTTTGTTTTTCCTATTATATGACATGTTTTATTAGATAGATAAGAATAGGTCATTATTAGGAGTCTAAAAAATCATTAAGATAATTAAATTTTTAAAATTAAGTATAAAATGCATGTGAGAAAACATTTTAGTAACTCACTTGATGACAGTGATAGATACGTGATATCCATTATTCCATTTATAAGAATAGCAATAGGATTTGTAAATTTTAAGTGTAGTTTTACAATGCTAAAATAACATAGCTAATAAAGTAACATGTTCACTTATAATTTGCTCCATATAGGATTTTATCCTTCATGTGAGCGTTATTGTGGAAGGACTTGACTCTAGTGTGAATTCTACTCATTAAAATTTATTTAATTTTACGTTTTATAGAGTAAACATTATTTATTACTGAATTTATTGAAATTGTTATACAAAGAAATAAAATGCTTTACAGTATTTTATTTTAAAAAGTTTCATAGTGAAATGTATTTTAGCAAGCTAAGACTATATGAAGGTCTCAGGTCACATACTGCCACTGACAGCACTCTGTCTCCTTCAAGATTCATCAAAGCAAACCTTAGGCAAAGCTGAGGGTATCAAAGATACCTAATCCCAGATAGATGTGTTAGTCCATATTCTAAGTTTCAGAATGAAAAATAAAAACAGGCACATATATGCTTTATAGAATTGGTTGACTCAGGGCATAAGTAGAATTACCCATGTATTAACCATGCAAACTATAACACACATTGGACAAGAAGGTGTATCACTGGTCTTCTACAAGAACAGCAACTGCTGTTCACAGCTGAGCCCTTGCTCCAGACTCATAATTTAAAATTTTAATGGTATTTTCTCATAAAATACACAATCATTTTCTCTTATAAAATACACATGCATAGATTCAGGCAAGCATAAAGTTACAAAAACTAACCTAATCACATTTTGTAATTGGTACAATGAACCCATCAGACTCATACATATCAACTGTGTTACTTTGCTTCCCTCTTCCATTTAAATTATCCATTCAGACCACCTTTATGAATATGGAATCATTTTAAGTATTTGATGGCATGAGTGTACCACTGTTGATATTTATTTATTTTATTAAGTATGGTTGTATTTATCATCTTTTTTTCTTTAGAATACATTGGTTGAGCACAATTTCTGTAGCCATATGTGACTGTTTTAAAGCATTTATTGCACTTCCAAAGATTATCCAGTACAAGATAATGTCACTGTCCATTTTTATCTTTAAAACTATGTCACAGCTATGCAAGATCTAATACTGTTTTAACTGTAAGCACACCCTTGAAAGATAATGAAAAATAAGTACAGAGATTCTCCTCCTTCCTTCCTTCCTTCCTTCCTTCCTTCCTTCCTTCCTTCCTTCCTTCCTTTCTGAAATAAGGTCTTTCTCTGAAGCCTAGGCTGGCCTGGGCCAAGTAGACAAGGCTAACCTAAAACTCAGAGAGATCAACATGGCTCTGCCTCCTGAATGCTGAAACTAAAGGAATGTGCTACCATGTCTGGCATCTTCTTTCGTATTAGGTCATCTAACAGTTTTATGGAAAATTTTTGGGGGGGGAGGTGAGGATTAGCAAAAGCCTTAAAATTGGATGAGAAAAAGTCTAATATATCTTAAGAACAAGGGCTTCCTGTGACATAACCATTATGACTATTCTTTCTGAAGAGAAATAGAAAATAAAGTAGTAACAAGCAGCCCAGGCTACATTTTGTGCTAAATATTTATCCACTATTTAGTTTGAACTGCTTTAATTATATATATGCATCTAGTTGATCAGTGTTAATAAACTTCAATTTAAATAAAAATAAATATAATTCCACATCTCCTTAGAAATATTTTAATAAGATATTTTAGTATGGGCAATAACTGTGAATTTACAGAGTTTAAAACATTAATCACAGAAGAGTATAAGTCAGTTAGGTTCTAATATAACAGGATCGATGCACATGAAAATTAGCCAGTTTTGACAACGTATTGGAATATTCATGTATGTTATGAGAACAGGTAGCCCAAGTTCTCTTTGTCAACATTATAGATGTGGACTTTTATATGGGTATGTTCCTTGATTAAAGCTCAAATATTCACCAATCCCAACTAAGCACATCTCCTCATTAAATATCAAAGGCATTGATTTCTTCTCCATAAATATCTTAATTTATTCTAATTTGGAAATTATATTTCTTATAATTCTTTCTCTCTTTATTTCACACATATGTGAGTACAAGCACATTCACATGCATGTACTCTTTATTTCCATAGATTCAAAAGCACCTACCAAAACGGCACAAAGAAATTCATTTACTTTATCACCAAATAAGAGCCTTTGCACTAACCTTATAGAGCAGTGGTAATTTTCCTAATTTCAGGAGTGCAATTTGATTGGTTGTATTTTTTAATTTTGTAATTCTTTTAAAATCATCTGCAGTTCCATAACTCACATCGATGACATCAGCCTGAAGGAGGAGAAAATATAAAGAAAAGTAAAACTTTTTAGTGAGAATAATGTTAGTTACCCAGTCATTTGTAGTGAGTCAAATCTTCAAAGGCTACCAGCTTTGGACAACTTTAACTCTCTAAATGACCAGTTATAATGATGCCTCTTATTACAATGATGAAGTTTAACAGTCACTTCTGTTCCTTCTCCACTAAAGGTTGAAAAACCATCAAGACAATTTTTCTAGACTCATATTTTATGAATAATTTTACAAATATCAAAGGATTAATATTTTAAAACCAATAAGAATCATAATAGTCATACCAAAAATCAGGCTTACAAGTTCAACAAGTCATTATTTATTATTATTATTATTAGCAATTACAAAGTCCTCTATGAATAATTGTTTAAAACTTTGCAATTTGTTTACATGAACAAATATTGAAAATTAAATATTATGTCATCCCACCAAAATTATGGCATTCTAGTCTTGAAAATGTGGTACCAAATAACTACTTATGCCACAATTCAACCACACCATTCTTCCTTTTAGTTTTCATGTGTTCAAGTAAAATAATTATAAATATGTAAAACCCCTATTAATAGTCCTGGTTCCTGTTTTTCTTTTTGCAAATCTGAACTATAGGACTGTCAAAGACATTCCAAGCAGACAAGATGATTTTTTCTCCTGAATAAATTTTATTGGATTATGGACCAAGACCTATATAGGTATACTTTACTATCTACATTTAGCACCAAATAAATCTCTTTTTCATTCTTTTTTATTTAGTAATTTTTTTTATTTTACATTTCAAACCTCTCATGTCTCCACAGACCCCCCTATCCCATCCCCCATCCACTCCCAAGGGAGGTTAAGGCCTTCCATGAGGGATCACCAAAGTCTCTCAAGTCATTTGGGTAGGGCCTAGTCACTCCTTTGTGTCTCCCCTCAATCTACGGGGAATGGGCTCCAAACGTCTGTTCCTGCACTAGGGATACATCCGGGATACATCCGGGATCCATTGTCAGATGTCTCATCGACTGTCCAGTCCTCCTAACTTACACCCACATTCAGGGAGTCTAGGTTGGTCTTCTGCTGGTTTCCCAGCTATCAGTCTGGGGCCCATGAGCTCCACCTTGTTAAGGTCAGCTGTTTCTGTGGGTTTCTCCAGCTTAGCCTGGTCCTGACACCTTTGCTCATCACTTCTCCCTCTCTGTAACTGGATTCTGGGAGTTTGGCTTAGTGTTTAGCTGTGGGTATCTACTTCTGCTTCTTTCAGCTATTGCATGAGGTCCCATGTTCATCTTTTTGTAACTGGGTTACCTCACTCATGATGGTTTCTTGTAGTTACATCCATTTGGCTGCAAATTTCAAGAATCATTGTGTTTTTTCACTGAGTAGTACTCCATTGTGCAAATGTACCAATTTTCTTTATCCATTCTTCAGTTGAGAGACATCTAGGTTGTTTCTAGGTTCAGTTATGCTTTCTGTAACTTTTGTCATTAAAATAACTATTATTGTGGATTTAATGTTTATGTAATACAAAATTTATTCTTTCTAGTTACACTTGCCATAGACATTATGATGAAAGGAGTGAGTGAACAGAGAAATGTAGAGGGGAAAATCAGACCTCTTAGCTAAATCTAAGGTACTTCATCTGACATTACAAAAGCAGCATCCCTAGATTATCACTTTGAGCAAAGGATTCTGTTTCAAGAACTCATAAGTACTATATATGATGAAGAGGCAGAAATCAATGGACACATGCCACTCCTTGATTCCATTTTCATACTACAAAATCTGTGATTAGAGCCAGGCAATGGTGTAACTCCAGCTGACTGCAATTACTGAAGCCAATATAGTCACCCACAGGCACGACTAATAGATCATCTATCCACTAGGTATATTCAGATTAAGTGAAGCTGACAACATTAACCATTACTTTTAGCTATCAAATTTATCAACATCTTTAAAACTTGGCTAGCACATCAAGATCCTTTTCAAACCTTACCTATCAGATAAAATGTATTTTAATGTTGTACAATGTGAATGTGAACTTTAACTAATTTTTTCCCAAATAATCTATGTCTGCCTCTGTTAAAATCATCCAATGGCTGTCCCTATGTGTGCATGTGTGTATGTATATGTATATATTGTTATATATATATGTATATATATATATATATATGCACGACTGTTTGCGTGTGTGTGTGTGTGTGTGTGTGTGTGTGTGTGTGTGTGTGTGTGTGTGTGCATAGTTTCAATGTCTACTACTCTGAACATTCTTGTTGAGGGCACATTTCACATCATTTTCTCCAATTTGTCAGCATGCCATGTCAGTTGCTGGTGCTTGTACTTAATTATGCAATATCGGAAAAGCTAAGTTACACATTAAAGTGAATTTGTCACGACCTAATTGTTAAAACACTTCTGTTAGAATGTGTTTTCACTAAAATATTCTTCATATTTAATATACTTTTTTGAGTTTACTGATGTTATTACCATATAGATAACTCTTGATCTATGATCTTAAGAAACTGTTTAAGTAAATGTTCACATATTATTAATGAATGCACTGCAAAAAAGAAAATGTATTTTTTATTTCAAATTAGTAAAGTACACACTAATTATATGAGATTCAATGACCAAACCTAGAAATAGACTACTACTTTATTGATCATATTAAGGAATATATTTGTCATATTTAGAAATGTTAGAGTGAAAACTTTATAGCTACAGTGGTAGGATTTGTTCAAACACACATCCAAACAGCCACACACGTAAATGTATATATATATATAATTTGTGTTATATATATCTATATCTATATCTATACAAAATGTATGGCAATTATAAATATCAATCTTGAAAAAATATTACATTATTGGAAACTATAGATATCTTGCATAATACATCAAAAGTTCAATCACTTCCTCACTTCACCTCATATAAAATACATGTCAATGGAGGAAATTTTGCATTTAAGTGATTTTATTTTCACAACAATGTTCCTCAGCACAGCCAATATATACAAATCTTTTTTCACTCAAGTACGATAATTATTTACAGTAGTCTTAATTTCTTTAGGACTTCAGGGTTTGACAAAATTGCATGTTGTTTTTGAAGACATCTCTGAGACTATCATTTCTGAAAGTCTTTCCTATTTACTCTTAAGAAAATGGAAAATTGCAGCTGCAAAATATGTTGAATTATTCTGACACACATATATAATGCTATGGTAAAGTACCAAGCCATTTCTTTCCACATGTGTTCATTGCTACAGTGATGCTCTTCTGACTGCATTTCTACTGTCATGTTAGGAAAAAAGATCATTCACAAGACCATCAGAAACACTCTATTTTATGCACTAAACTAGAGATAAATTCAAATCTTACATATGTTTTTTGAATGAGGAACAAAGAACAACAACAACTGAATAGAAACAACATATAATATTCCATGTTAAAATGAAATCATTTTCTAGCTTTATAACAATATTGGTCCATATTGATATAGCTGAGAAGAAATTGGACACACTACAAAAATAAATGCTTCTGGTAAAATATTTGAGAAGAAATCAGCAATGAGATATTTTCAAAACTTAGAATTGAAACATGATGGAATGACACTCCCTACCATAAAGATTTCCATGATTTTAATGGAATTCCCATAAGTTGAAATAGTTGTTTAAAAAGTCCTAGAAATCAGAAAGCAAGCCTTCTTGTATAGTATTATAAAATATTAAGATAATTAAATCAATTTTGGAACGACATGATGTATCTATGAGTTTCTAAAGTGTCCCAGTTTTATTGTGAAGAAAAGTTTTCTTTGAAATATTAAGCTTCTAAGTTGTTAATCAGACATGCTATGGAACAATAACAATAACCAAAATCATACTTGAAAAATCTATGTGTCAGAAACACTATGTATTACCCATCTCAGATATTAAGTCAAGTTTTCTGCCTCTTCTGAATAAAGAGAGACTTGGAAGGAAAGGGGTGGCACAAACTCTCTGGAGTCATCTCCTGGAGGCATTTCACCAAGATAGGTGTTTCACAACTGGATCCCACTAGTGAAGAAAAATTCATGGTGTTGTCTGCTTAAACAGGGCCTTTCAGTCTGAAGTGCAAAGATTCTGTGTAAAATTACATTCTCCCAGGGGTTAGTGGAAAGTCCTTGATGTATATGAATGAGGCTCTGAATTCAGGTCTATAGTGTACACCTGAAAATCTTGGCACTGAGGACCAGCCTGTATCCTTACTGCTGAGAAAACAAACAATATTTTCTACAGTGTTGTGTTACTAAAGGTAGATGAATTTCTGAGTTGTAGGTTCAATGAGGGACACTGCATGAAAAAAAAAATGGGCAAATGCCAGAAGATAATTGACAATAAGCCTGTGTCTCCACATGGGTTTGCAAAGACAGGAACACTCCTCCCACACAGATATTCACCACATATTTCACACACTCACACACACACACACACCACATATAAACACGCATATTCATAGACACATACCACACACACCCACATACACACCACATATAAACACGCATATGCATAGACACATACCACACACACATGCACCAAACAAATAAATATACCACTCATGAACAACAAATACACACACATACACAAACACAAACACACAGATAACTTGGAGATTTTTTTTTCTTAGTAGTTACTTAATAAATGTTAGAGAGAAGCAAGGTACCTATTTCACTAATTAAAAACAAAAACATTAAACTAATCAAAATATTTAAAATTTATTTACATCAATTATTAAATATACAACTCAAACATGCACAAAACAAAAATATGCTGTCTCTATGTGTTCCTGCAAGCTGACCTTGTCCTTACTCTCTGTATCTGGATTCTAGTTCGGCTCAGTTAGGTTTCGTTGTGGGTGTTTGTTTCTATTTCCAACAGGTACTAGATGAGGGCTCCATGATGGTGGATAAGTTAGTTGTTGATCTCATTATCAGGGAAGGGAATTTATGGTAGCCTTTCCACTGTTGCTCAAATTGTTAGTTGGAGTCAGTATTGTAGGTCTCTAGACATTTCTTTAGATTCAGTTTTTTCTTTGAACCAATAATGACTTTCTTTTATGTTCTCCCTCGCTCCCTCCCTCCCTCTCTCTGTCCCTCCCTCCCTTCCTCAGTCCCTCCCTCCCTCCCTCCCTCCCTCCCTCCCTCCCTCTCTCTCTCTCTCTCTCTCTCTCTCTCTCTCTCTCTCTCTCTCTCTCTCTCTCTCTCCTGTCTTTTATTCCTTCCTGAATCAATCTTCCTAGTCCCACGTGCTTTCCTCTCCTCCTCTTCTCTTTCTCCTAGTTTCCTCTCCAATCACTGCCCCCCTCCCCATGTGCTCTGGAGAACTTGTCCCTTCCCCCTTCTGTGAGGGACCTTATATGAATCTCTTAGAATACACCTAGTATTGTAATTCCTCTGGTGGTGTAAATTATAGGCTGGTAATCCTTTGTTCTAAGTCTATAATCCATATATGAGTGAGCACGTACCACATACCATTTTCCTCTTTTTGTGACTGGGTTACCTCATTCAGGATGGTTTCTTCAAGTTCCATTCACTTGCCTGCAAATTTCAAGATTCTATTTTTTCCCACAGAGTAGTATTCCATTGTGTAGCTGTGCCATATTATCTTTATCCATTCTTCAGTTGAGGGACATCTAGGTTGCTTCCAGGTCCTTGCTATTACAAATAATGCTGCTATGCACATAGTTGAGCACATGCCTTTGTTGCATGGATGTGGACAATTTGGGTATATGCTTAAGAGTGAGACTGCCAGGTCCTGTGGTAAACTATTCCTATTTCCCTGAGGAACTGCCCTACCGATCTCAAAAATGGCTGTAGAAGTTTGCACTCCCATCAGCAGTGGAGGAGTGTTCTCCTTTCACCACAGTCTCTCCAGCAGAAGTAGTCATTGTTGTTTCTAATTTCATCCACTCTGGCAGGAGTAAGATGGTATCTCAAAGATTTTTTGATTTGCATTTCCCTGATAGCTAAGTATGTTGAGCATTCTTAAGTTTCTTTCAGCCTTTTTGATTTCCTCTATTGAGAATTTACTCTTCAGTTCTGTACCCTATTTTTAAATATGGTTACTTGGTGTTTTGTTTCTTGAGTTCTTTGTATATTTTGGGGATCAGCCCTTTGTAAGATGTGGAATTGGTAAAAATCTTTTCCCAGTTTGTGGGCTGCCATTTGGTCTTATCAACTGTGTTTTGCCTTACAGAATCTTCTAAGTTTGAGGAGATCCCATTTATTAATTGTTGATCTCAGTGTCTGTGCTACTGCAGTTACATTCAAGAAGCGGTCTCCTATAACGATTTGTTCAAAGGTACCTCCTACTTTCTCTTCTAAGAGGTTAAGTGTGGCTGGATTTATGGTGTGGTCTTTGATCAATTTGGACTTGAGTTTTGTGCATGGCGATAGACATGGGTCAATCTGCAGTGTTATACACACCATCATCCAATTGTGCCAACAACATTAGTTGAAGATGCTTTCCCCCCATTGTATACTTTTACCTGTTTTATCAAAAATCAGGTGTTTGTAGGTGTGTGGGTTAATTTCAGGATTTTCAATTTGATTCCGTTGGTCTACTTGTCTAATTTTGTGCCAATACCAGGGTGTTTTCAGGACTATAGCTCTGTAGTAGTGCGTAAAGTCAGGGATGGTGATGCCTCCTGAAGTTCCTTTACTGTATAGTGTTGTTTTGGCTATCCTGGGTCTTTTGTTTTTCCGTATAAAGTTGATTATTATCCTTTCAAGGTCTGTGAAGAATTGTGATTGGATTTTAATGGGGATTGCATTGAACCTATAGATTGCTTTTGGCAAGATTGCCATTTTTACTATGTTTATCCTACCTATCCAAGAACATGGGAGATCTTTCCATTCTTTGTTATCTTCTTTAATTTCTTTCTTTAAAGCCACAAAGTTCTTATTATATAGATATTTCACTTGTTTGGTGTTACCCCAAGATGCTTTATGTTGTTTGTGGCTTTTGTAAAGAGTGATGTTTCTCTGATTTCTTTCTCAGCCCCTTTGTTGTCTGAATAAATTAGGGCTACTGATTTTTTTTGAGTTTATTTTGTATCCTGCTAGTTTGCTGAAGGTGTTCATCAGTTGTAGGCGTTCTCTGGCAGAGTTTTTTGGGTTGCTTATATAAACTATCATATCATCTGTAAATATTGAAAGTTTAACTTCTTCTTTCCAATTTGGATCCCCTTGATCCCCTTTTGTTGTCTTATAGCTTTAGCTAGAACTTCAAGTACAATATTGAAGAGATAATGGAGAGAGAGGGCAGCCTTGTCTTGTTTCTGATTTTAGAGGAATCGCCTTAAAATTCTCTCCATTCAGTTTGATGCTGGCTGTTGGTTTACTGTATATTGTCCTTATTATGTTTTGCTATGCTCCTGTTATCGCTGATCTCAACAAGACCTTTTTCATGAAAGGGTATTGAATTTTTTCTCTTGAAGGCTTTTTCAGCATCTAAGGAAATTATCATATGTTTTTCTTTTTCAGTTTGTTTGTATGGTGGATTATGTTGATAGATTTTCGTATGTTAAACCATCTCTTAAACCCAGTGATGAAGCCTACTTGGTCATGGTTGATGGTTTTTCTATTGGGTAGATTCCTGGACATACCAGGGTCTGAACTTTCTTCATTGTTACTGTGACCTTTGCTGAATAGCATAGGCACAGCCCTGAAGATGTATTGCTGAATTACAAGTATGTCCTTTTATATAACTGAGATCCAATGGCTAAATTTTAAATATTTTACTCCCTGAATACACATTAGAAAATAAAGAATAACAAATTAATAATCACAGGGTGCTTTATTGACTTAATAGTGTTCAGCTAATTAAGTAAAGATATTGGTGAAATTGGAAATTCATTTTGAAGACTTTTTCTGAAATGCCATACAATGAACATGCCATACTTTTCCTTCTAAATGCAATTGAAAGCTAGGTGTTTGTTGGTACATGCCCTTAATCCCAGCACTTGGGAGGCAGAGGCAGGTGGATCTCTATGAATTGAGGCCAGCTTTATCTATAGAGCTAGTTCCAGGATGGCTCCAAAACAATACAGAGAAACCCTGTCTTGAGATCCCCCCCCAAAAGAAGCAATTGCAGTGGTTTGAAATAATGCAAGAAGTGCTATATATTTTTTCCTAACTCTCTAATTCTGAAAACATCAAATGTTTAGAATTTATTGGTATGGGGTAGATATTACTATAAACAATTATGCATACACATTCAGATTTTTAGAAATTAAAATATAGTTAACATTTCCAAGATAATCCGACTTATCTTTGTAAATAATATCCTTTAAATCAAACAAACCTTTAAAGCATAGTAAAAATTTCCATCAAATGGTAGGACGGTATAGGTCATTTATAATTTCACTATAAATAGGACTGGGCCTCGAGATTTCTGTCTAAATTCCAACACACAGGGAGAGGAAAATTGATGTCAGCCAGGGTTCCATAGAGAGATCATGTCTCAAAAAAAAAAATGATATCTTTAGATACAAAGGCAGTCAAATTTAAATGTATATATTTGCATATGTATACTCACTTGAGTAGGGAACAGATCATCTGAAACCAGAAACAGAAGGCCATATTTGCCAAAGGGATAACATGTCAAATTTTTAGATAAAAAACAGTCGCATGTAGCTGTGTTCTCATTCATTTATCTTTGATTTGTATATGGTTACCAAAATTTGAGACCCACAAGACAAGTAAAATGTCAGGTGATTGTCACCATTACAGAGCCGCTCCAGGGCTATATTGCTATGTTGGTGATATAAAAGCTTCAACAATATATTTTTCTTACCCTATCCCTTTTTTTCTTACCCTTACCCTTTTTTTTTTAGTTTTTTTTTTGGTTTGTTTTTGTCTGATTGCTTGCTTGTTCTGTTTTTACATTTACAAGCTGTAGAAGAATTAAACAGAGTATGAGTTATAGAAACAATTTTTAATAGTGATGTTTTGTTTTTGTAAGAATTTCCAGCTAAATATTTGACATTGTGTTCAGACTTCATGTGTTAGACTACTGTGTCATGAGAGCAATACATAACAACAAGCCATACTCATCACCCAACTTAATATAATGGATCACTCTGCTTTCACAAATAAAATATTTCATCTCTACATTACTTAAGTTCTCAAGTTTTACATTTTATTCATAATTTCAAAGGTATTTTCTAGTTATCAATATTTGCAGTGGTAAAAAGAAATTTAGAAGATTATGTTCACATAGCACAATAAATATAATAAATCTAAATTTTAAAAATCTTAAGATAACATTTCGATATTTTTTAACTTCTTTATATAAATATGCCTACTTTCTTCCAAATAAAAATAATAATTATATTTAATTGATTGCTTACAACTACCAAATACTCTCTATGTCATTAGGATTACTACCCCTTAGCAGTCATGTAGGTAACTGTCATTTTTCCCCCTGACAATATGAACAAGGTCCTAAGGTATTAGGAGACTCATAATTGTACAATTGTACAATTATGTACAATTGACAGATAGGCTTGAGTTCTACTCTCTGTGGAATAGAGCTGTAATAAATATATCAGTAAAAGTATATCTTATGCACAGGCAATGTGTTGCTCAAAATAAGCTTCCCCATCACATTGAATTTCTTGGACTGCCTCTTGGGCAATGATGAAAACTTTACAGAAGGAGACCAAACTATATCCCCAATATGCATGGGTCTATGAACCCTGCCTCAGTTCCAGAATATAGTAGAGGCAAAGTCATTAAATATTAATTAATTACATTTTTCCGAGTCAGCCTATTTTCAAATTAGACAAAAGTAATGATTTCACAGGAATTAGCTAAAAGCCATATTTTATGTAGATAAAATTAATTACCTGTGGTCAAACCTCATGTCCAGTGTTTCTGTCTTGTGATATTAATGTTGCTATTTTTATATTAGTAAAACCTTTTTTTTATGCCCTGATGCTAAACACATACATGCTAAATTATTTATATATCCATTTTAATATGTATTTTGCATCTGACAAGGCATGTCTCCTCAGGACCCTTTTACTGACCTACCTGTCATTATTAAGGGGTAAACAATGTCACCTCTCTAGTGCACAATGAATTACAAAGAATTTGCAAAGTGCACCATCCATCACACTGGCACTAAGTAGGTTTGCAGAGTAGATATCAGATATCTCAAATGCTCTTTAGACTGTTACCAGGAAGCACAAATTGGAAGCTTATACAAACAGTCCTATGATGAATGGGCATGACAGGTCTTCAAAGTAAAAGGGAGCTACTCTTCTGCAAATCACCTTGTCAAATCAAAAGTTGTGGGGAGCTTCACTGGCAGCCCAAATAGAATAATTTAAAAACTTATTAATGGTTCTGCCTCATAGAAATTCATGAACACAGAATGTACTCAAAATAAGAACAGACTTATGTCTGAATCAGCAGCAACTACTCAAGATTTATTCAACTTGGGGAATGGTCAGAGATATACAAAAATCATCATTTCCCTATGAGCTGTTCTGTGTGATTTTCAGTGTAACAACAAACCCATAGAACATAAATGTGGAGTGTATGCACATGTGCTATATGCACATACAATAGGTAGGATTGTTTTTACTTTTGAATATCCTAGTCATATCATTTGAGTTTTAAGATTTATCAGATACATACTTTCTTCATGCATCTGTTTAAGTACTATGGGTAATATATTTGATTTATTCATTCTTAACATAGCTATTCTTAATGTTTTCATTCAAGTCACAAGACTAACTTTTTAAAATTAAAGTCTTCAAATAGGATTTGTTTTATGTGTAACTGCATTTAGTCCTTCAGTTGGAGCTAAATATTTCAAAGGAGTACATTCTACATCTGCTCTCATCTTTGATTTTTCCTTTTTAATAATTGGTTTGTTAATACTTTACAAACTTATTTACTAAAATGGCAGCTTAAGTATATGTAAAATGAAGAAATGATCTCAAGTAAATATTATAGACTTTGGTGAAATTTCATAAATGTTCTGGAAAGATGAATTTATTATCTGAAACAACAAAACTATTTCACATATATCACCGGTAAGAAAAAAATATGTACAATACTCTGAGATATCTGGAGTCAGGTCTATAAAATTTATAGTTGAACAGTATTCCAGTCATCATACAGGACCACGATAAGAGAATATAGCTTTTCAAGATCCACATGATCAAGAAATCATTAATGTTTGCTGGGAAAAACTGAAAAACAAGCAGGTAGGAGTCCAAAGACTTACTAAATTCTTTGTGTTGCTTTGTTGTTGTGCCTGGAGTTTGAGTTTATTTGGGGCTGGGGAGCTGGGAGGGGATGATCTGAATGTACTTAGTACAAACATAAAAATTGAGGAAGGAGAAGATGTATTTCTTTTAAATGTTTTGAGTCTAAGACAAAATATACTGACTAATTTTTCACGCATTGCCTTAAGTTCAGAGCTTCTGAACCAAGACAAAGGTGTTGACCTCTATCTTTTGTTTCCATTGATATAAAATTATGTTTCCATTATTTTCAGAAAAAGTATGTTTTATCAAATCAAATGATGACTTCCATGCTAAAATTATTTTACATTAAATTAAATTTAATTGTTATTTAAACTCTTTAAGTTTGTGCTGGTTATATGCAATTCTGCTAAAAGGTGAGAAACAATACAAAATAGAATCCTTTTGACTTTCTAGTACATACACATTCCCTATACACCTCAAAAATTCCAATATAAAAAATAAATGAATATATATATATATATGTTGCAATGTAACAAACCTTGGTTATTCTATTGTTTTAAGGGATTTTTACATAGTAGCTTTAAATTTCTCAAATGTCTCATATTTTCCTTATAGTTTATTACAAATGAGACTTCCTGAAACTGAAAGGTTTCTGTAAAACAAAGGACGAAGTCAGTAAGAAAAAAAGGCAGCCCACATAATGGGAAAAGATATTCCCCAACCCTACATCTGAAAGATTACTGATTTCCAAATTATACAAAGAACTCAATAAGCTAGTCACAAAACACCAGTAATCCAATTAAAACATTGGATATAGAACTAAATAGAAAATTCTCAATACAGGCATCAAAAATGGCTGCAAGAATGTGTTCAACATCCTTAGTCATCAGAGAAATGCATATCAAAGCAACTCTGAGATACCTTCTCACACCTGTCAAAATGGCTGAAATCAAAACACCATCAACAGTTTATGCTGAAGAGGATGCAGAGAAAGGAAAACACTCCTCCATTGCTGATGGGAGGGCAAACTTTTTCAGCCACTTTGGAAATCAGTGTGGCGGTTACTCAGGAAATTAAGAATCAGTCTATCTTAAAATCCAAGATTCCACTCTTAGGCATATACCAATTAGATGCACAAGCATACGACAAGGACATCTGTTCAATTATGTTCATATCAGTATTGTTTGTAATAGCCAGAACCTGGAAGCAACCTAGATGCTTCTCAACTGAAGAATGGTTAAATAAAATGTGGAACATTTACACAATGGAGTATTACTCAGTGGAAAAATAATACAATGGAATCTTGAAATTCACAGGCAAATGAATGGAACTAGAAGAAGCCAACCTGAATGAGGTAATCCAGTCACAAAAAGACAAACACAGTATGTACTTACTCATATAAGGATATTAGACATAGAGCAAAGCACTACCAAAATACAATTCACACCTCCAGAGAAGCTAGGAAACAAAAAGTACACTAAAAGAGCCATGCATGGTCCCCCAGAGAATGGGAAAGGAACAAGATCTCCTGAGCAAATTGGGAGCATGGGGAGATGGGAAAGGGAGTTAGGAGAAAGAGAAGGGGAAAAGAAGAGGGAGGAAGAAAACAAGGACCAGGAAAATTGAGTTGAGAGAAGAATAGAGGGTAGCAAGAACGAGATACCTTAATACAGGAAGTCATTATAGGTTTAAAGAATAATCTGACACTAGGGAAATGTCCAAAGATACAGTAGGATGATCCCAACTAAGAATCTAAGCTATAGGGGACAGGCTATCTTAAATTCCCTTTCCTTGTAATGAGATTGATGGCTACCTTGTATCTAATCCTAGAGCCTTAATCAGTTATTGGTGGAAGCTGAAGCAGAGATCCACACCTAAGCACTGAGCCAGAATCCTCACTTGTAGGGAGGGAAGAGTGATAAGCAAAGGAGTCAAAACCATGCTGCGGAAACTAACAGAAACATCTGACCTGAACAAGGGAGATCTCATGGACCCCAGAGTGACAGCTTGGAAACAAGCATAGGATGGAACTAGGGCTCCTGCACATGGGTGACAATTAGGAGGCCTGGGCCGTCTATGGAGCCTCTGGCAACAGCATTTATACCTAGTGTACGAATGGATTTTGGGAGCACCACTCCTCATAGAAGGATGGTCTCTCAGCCTAGGCAGACAGAGGAGGGACTAGGCCTTGCCCCGAATGATGTGACAGATTTTGATGATCTCCTGTTGAAAGCCTCACCCTTTTTATGGAACAGAAGACGAAAGTGATGGGGTTTGGTGGGGGGCATTGTAGAATGGGAGGGAGAGGGAACTGGAATTGATATATAAAATAAGATTGTTACTAATTTAAATAAATTAAAACAGAAACCAAAGAAGAAAAACTACTAAAAAATACAAAAAAAATTTTTGAATGTGTACATAAAAATAAAAATATATCACAAGTTCATCTATATTCAATTAGACAATTTACCATTTTAGAAAAGGACTATACATATTTGATAAAATTACAGTTTATGATGAGTTAGAACAGTGACTATATAGAGCAAAATATGTAACTATTTCTAACTTGCATATTGTGTGTTCTCTGTGTCATGCATTGTTCCACAGGATTCACTTAGATTTGTTATTTTAATTCTCCCCGTGGTCCTCAAGTGGAAGAATAATGATGCTTTATACAGAGCTAAGAATCTCAGCATCATAAGACAGGAAGAAAACATTGGGTAAGTACACTGTGAGTTTAATTCATTCATTTGGGTCTGGAAATTTTGTTCTGAACTAGAATGCCAAAATAACTATCAAAGCTAGCTAATCCTGAAAGGTGCAGGAATAATCCACACCTGGCTCCCGTTCACATATTTGCCATCATTAATGTAGGAATGCTGCATTTCAAATCCCAGATATGTGAATAATAACATCAATTTTCCTCTTCATTTCTTATGTGCATAAACAATCTCATAGAAATTCTTGCCATTTCTGTTCTCTCCTTACATATCAACATATTCAAATTTGTCTCTTCAAACCATAAATGAGATTCTCTTGAAATATATGGGCTGAGAAAAATGTGAATATCTCAGTTGCACCTTCAACACCTTTGAATTAAATTCGTCTAACATGTTTTCACTTTCAAAATTTGACAAGTTAAGATTCAGGCACTTCCCCTCTTCCTTGATGCTGGCACTCCTACACAGAATATATTTAATGGCTACTTTTGTATTCTGCACCTTGCCAGTTAGTTCAATTTAGATGAAAGCTGTTGTTTTCTAATTCCATTTCAGTGAAAATGACAGAGACAAATGGTCAAATTACCTGGAGAGTTCCTTTGGCAGAATAGGCTGCATATGATGAGAGAAGATCTTGGCTTTGGTCTTTTCTGTCCTCTTCCCTACAAGGTTGGCCATCAGGATAAAAGCATTGGCCAGTGCTACTCACAGTGATGGTGCCTGGAGATGGCCCAGGGAAATCCAGCAACACTGAGTAGTTCATGAGCTGTGTATCTTCTAAGCCCAAGGCAGTCCAGTGAGTCTTAATCTTCTTTGAGATTTCCATGTCATCTTCTCTTTTATAGAGTTGTACCAAATTTCTGAAAATAGTTAAAAGCACATTTAAGAAGAAAAAAGGAAGTCTTTGCAATTTTGATATACGCTTGTTCATATGTGAGCAATTATTAATAGATTTCATGGGCTGTTGAAAAACAAATGTGATAAGATCTGACCTTAACAGATTTACAGAGTTGGTAGAGCTGAGGTGAGTGAAGGAATCATATTAAACCAAAGCAGGATGGATTTATTTTTCTAGTATGACTACAAGGAATGATGAATGCCAACTAGTGGTTTATGACTTCTGGCTGTCCTATCACGATTAACAAAATCCATTCATAATCAGTTCCCATTACTAAATATTATGTTAATTGAGCTAGCTTTTATTATGGTTAATATGCTTACCTGTCAGAATATTGAATAATCTACAACTCCTGATATTTAAAACAGAGCTCTGTTCTGTTCCTCTTCCACACTGAAAGTTTAAGTCTGGGTCTTAAATGTCCCTACAAGGCTCATGCATTTGATTGCCTGTTTCTTAGAGGTACAGGATATTAAGAAACTTCAGGATTTAGGAGCCACTTGTAATGGTCCTTAAAGGGGATCATCCACATATTTTATGGCATAGCTCTTTGCTTTTTTATTGATCAAGAAATGTAAAAAAAAAAAAAAAAAAAAAGCCATGTTTCAAGTCTTCTACCAAGGAATGAATCCCTTGTGTCATGCATTCCTCAACACAACTGACTCTATCCTCTGAAATTGTGAGCCAAGATTAACTTCTATTTTAAATTGCTTCTGTACCATATTTAATTACAAGGAGGGAAAGATATAAGATATAGTATGCATTAGCATTGAAATAATCCTTTCATTCCAATGTTGTGATTGTAGATGTCAATAAAAAACATCAGTTTTTAAATGCTCAATTTTGAATGTCTGAATCAGTTCCCTCAAATTGGTACTTTGAAGTACTAAGAGTCCAAATCATGAAGTGGAAATTAGGGGGGGAGTGCTTATATCACAGGTAAATTTTACTCATTAATGCAATTAGCACTCCAATTAAAGAGGTCAGATGGAAAATTACACATTTCATACCATATATAATATAGAACTAGAAGGAACCATCTGTACATAAGCAGGTCCATCCCAACGATTGTAGAAAGATGGATCTTTGATTTCTCAGGTCTAAAACTGAAAAAAAGAAATTTCTGGTTTTTGTAAATTGCCTATTCCAGGGTATCTTGTTATAGCCACTTGGATGTACTATGATAAATATCAAATTACTTGTGTCTATGAAAATATGTATAAGCCTAAACTATTCACTTCAATTACTTTTGTCACAGGGTAATGCTTATTTTTCTACCACCTGGTTCCTAGGAGACATCTTTAATTATGAAACATTTCTTAGATTTTGCTTTTTGGAAAAAGCAAATGGATATTTTATTACCTCTTTCTTACCATTTTAAATTTTACTTTAAATTTTGAATTATTATGTACAGGGTGTCCTTCAGAAAATATTTAATTCAATATTTATTAAAGAAGCAATTGTAGTTGATTTTATAAATGGGTTGAATTTCTTCCAAAATTGCTGAGATGTTCTTTGAAAGAATATTAAACATAATCACACATCCTGATATGTTCATGAAAACAATCATAAGATCTATTAAAAAATGATAGAGTACACCAAAATAATTTCAATCGTGTAAAATCAAACTCTATTAATGATAGGATACATTAGAGTTTTTAGATATTTTGTAATTTTCACTTTTAATTTTAAAAGCAATGTGGTGTTAGTAGTAATGTTCCTGTCAGGAATATTTTCTGTTTAATTTTGGTAAGAAATTATACCTCATAGATAGCAAGTATTTTCTTTTGATTCCTTCTCTGAGAGAGATCAAATAAGATTAGAATATTTGAAGAATATTATCTTTAAACTAAAAATGGTCTGTAATTGATGTCTTATTATGGAAGAACTATGACCTGATTGATCAATAGCTTTAATACTATATGCAGTTTTTTTTATTGCTTCCTCTTTGAACCCCAGGCCTTTCATCATTCCTTGTTCCACTTCCTATTCATTCTCAGGGTTACAGGCTTTCACTCATCATTTGTACAACACTTTTCCATATATTTCATTTCCTTCTTCTTTGTACACTGATAGGTCAGCTTAATATCATGATCTTTTCAAAATAATCCATTGCAACATGCAATCATATGAATCATTTGTATGAAGCATAATTGTATTTTTAGAATATCAGTTCAAAATACTTGCAAATAAGAAAGATCATTCAATGAGAAAGATCCCTTATCACCATGCCTAATGGCTTGAGTTTGATCCTAAGACCCACAAGGTGGAAGGAAGGAACAAAGTCTTACTAATTATCTCAACTAAATGTCAGGGACACACACACACACACACACACACACACACACACACACACACACACACTAATATTTAGAAACTACTACATCAATTAAACAATGTATTGACTACTTGAAATTAAATTGCTTTTTTCTAATAATTTATTATTCTTTCCACAATATCCAAGGAAAAATCTCCAGAAAAAGTAGTAAGGTTTATGACTTAGGATATTTCTTTCAAAAACTATGGTGTAGATGTTTCCTTAGAATTTTTAACTGTCCATTAATTTATCCATTAGAGATTAAAAATTTTAAATCTACTATATTATACTTTTAGGCTGAGTTTAATTGAATACAAGGGCATCTTTAGAACAAACTAAGCAATAGCAATTCATTAACATAAAACAGGCATCCTCACTGATGCTTTCAAAGCTTATAGATGCACATAATTACAGGCTTGTCAAAGGGCTACTTTGGGTTCAGTGGGAGACCTTGTTTCAAACATTCAATTGGAAAGAGATTAAGTGAAACACTGAACAGTGACCATTGGTGTCTACATGTACTAGCACTAGCATACAAGAGCACACACCACACAAACACATACACCCCCCCACACACTGATAGTGGAACACCATTATTCATATATAGTGTATAATACCCAAAATAGTTGAGCAGTTTCTGTTTGATTTTCCTATTATAAAAGCTGCTCTATTCTTGTGTTTGAAATTTACACAAACTTTTGTTTAGCTTCATTCCTTCAAGACTCATGTCTAAAGATTATAGTTTCATAAACTGGTTCTTACCTTCAAGTTCTGGAAGGTAATCTAGAAAGATGGCAATACCCTATATGATTTGGGGAATCTCATAGACTTCCCAGAAAAACAACTTGAAAGTGGGCTTTTTATGCTTGTTTTCTTATCTGCAATTATTGTTACATAGTCTGTGGCTATTAGAAGCCATCCTCAGCCCACGTGATATAGTTTCACTTACATTATTTACATATGTACACACATTTAAATACAAACAATAATAGGGTTCCCTGTGTTTTTTTTCAAGCACTTTTGATGCTCTTTTTTTTCCTTCCTTCTCTCCCCATTTTCTTCCCTATTCTCTCTCCAAATGAAGTAACCCAACAATTTCCCATTACTTTTAAATAGTAGTATCTGTGTCATACTATCCTCCTCTCTATACTCTCCCATCTACAACATACCTACCATGCCACAACTTTAGTTTCCTTATTTCTGTGGCTACTACAGTTTCTATACTCAACGTAAGGATTTGGAACTAGGACCCTCAAATAAGAGAGAACAAGAAGCTTTTGTCTATGTAGTTCTGGATTGCTTCTCTTGGTACAATATCTTTTAGTAACCTGGAATCCTCCATTGTGTACAGTCACTGTTTTGGGTCTCATATCATTAAGAGATGCTATACAAACTGCCAAGACACAGGAAAAATAAGTAGTTCTACACTGCTGTAAAGCCTATGAACCACTGCAATGATCGGATCATAAAGATATCCTCAGTGATGCAATATTGGCACCTTTATATTTGAGACAACCAACAGCACTCTAATTGGACTGCTCTTTAAGAGGAAACCCATCCCTGGTCATGTAACAAAGTACATGTAAGTTAGGCAGCTATAACTTATTCTTTTACCTATGGCTGGAGACTCATAGACATTAGAAGATACCTATTATTTCTATTTCCCTAAAATATTATAATTAGAAACTGTATTCTAAATACTTACCCTTACACTCTCAGTTAAATGTAGCTGACATCATTCATCAAAAATTTCTTTTTGCAACAGATGAAGACTATCAGAGAGATATTCAATTGGTCAACATGCATAGAATAATTGACTGTAGAGAACCCAACCCAATTGATAATATCTGTATCACAACTACTAGAAGCAAGATTAGGGAAAATTGTAGATGAGGGGTGAAAGGATTGTAAGAACCAGGAACTCAAGATATGTTCTGTGAGAAAGTATCTCCTATATATGACAGGAAAGTTGTATTTAAGTATACTCATCAATGTGGATGCCTGAATAAGACCAGCATAATTGTAACCCTAATTGATATGCCTATGTAGGCATGTTTAATTCCACATGGTCAATGCTTATTGCTTGCTCAGGAGAATCAGTTTTCCCCAGGGATAAGCTCCCACTTAGGTTGTATAAACTCAAGTGGTCAAACTGGACATATGTATATATTAGCAAAGCTAAAAGCTATATATATACTTCTGTGCACATATGTTTGTCTAAGAGTGTGCATGTGCATAGAATAATAATTAAGAAATCATAAAATTGGGAGGTGTGGAATATGGGGAGAGTTAGAGGGACAGAATTATGTTGATGTATTGTTCATGTGTGAGCTTCCCAAAATAAAACATCAAAAACAGCAATAACTTACACTGTGTCTATAATACTAAATCTTGGTTAATATTTGTATTGTGTAAAAATTCAATAAAGCCATCTTGTGAAATCAAGTAAGCTTTAAATTAAGTGAATTTAAGTTATATAAATCCTCATAAATTTTTCATTTAAATATACAGCAGTCAATGTTTCATTATTATGATTGGTTTTTTGAGGGATTCTGTTTATGGTCTAAAACTCCCTAGTAAGTGAACATGGCTATATTTATTTGTAACTTTCCACATTTTTAAATCTTTCTTTCTTGCAGTAAATGGTTTGTGAGTTGTGGTAAACACTTCTGTTATAATTAAACAATTTTCTATATTAAACCAGAAATGCTATTAAGGAATTAACTGCTATGCAATATCAATTTGCTAATTGAGAAACTTGCAAAAATAGAAGTGTGTTACTCCAAACCACAAGGTATTTATTTTTGAGAAAGTTTTACTCTGACTTAATTTTTAAAATAAGGGTTTCCATGGGCCAGTAGTTCTGGCAGGTAGCATAATGAACTGTCATGGCTGAGACTTGAATTTGGAATTAACTTTGTCGTTAATGTTCCGTTGACCAACAGAGACTTGATATGGAAGGATTTTGGCTTTGCTAGACAAAATTCTGTTTATATCAATGTTCAACACCTGCTACTAGATGAGCCACTGAGCAACACTGATGTCAGAACGGGAAGAAGTGGTGCATGCAGTATTCGTAGTTCCATGGTGACTGCCAAGAATGTACTCTAAATGAATGGGCAAAGAAATATCTCAGCAATGATCCCCATATTGCACAGGAGGAAAAGTAGCACATTTACTAGTACCCACTAATATTTTCTTATGTGTGTATATAGAAGAACAAATGCTCACATTTATTGATACTATGCATATATTAAAGAGCCAAAAGTTGAGCTACAGATATAATTCAAATAGCAAAGTGTTTGCTTTGCAAACTAGAGTTCAACTTTCCAAAAGCATGTTAACTGAGTGCTATGATATCACGTACCCATAATCTCACTGTTGGGAGTGAATGGACGGGTGAGCTCCTGACTAAAAAGAGAGCCTGCTTCAAATTATGAAGTGGATAACACCAACACCTAAGGAACAATGGTCAAAGCTAAGGAGTTCTAAGTATTGCACAGTAGGGGAGTACTTCCTAAGGGTGCACAAAGCCCTGGGTTTGGTACCAGCACGGAAAGTAAGTTAAATGTTATGGTATCTTAGAGAGGACTCCTAGTTATGAGAAAATGCCACAGGAAAATTAATATACCACTTCAAGGGCACAATATACCCATTTTACAGATTGAGAATGAACAAAACTGAAACTGATTATATATTGCATAAAAAGTAGTGCAGAAGTGGATTCTCTAAGGGATCTTGTTCTCCTTCTTTTGATAGAGTGCACTGCATAAAGCCATTTGCTGTTCAATTGCTAGAAGGCATGCTGATGGGCTATCTTGAAACTCAACAAGTACTTGTTTGATTTTATATTGCTGTCCAATAAGTTCTTTAATAAAGAAAAGCAAACTGGATTTTAGAAAATGAACGCATCGAAATAAGGCATCCTGTGAAGACATCTATTATTCCATATGCTTGAAAAAATTTATTGTTCCAACTCTCATCCATAACCCACAATGTACAGAAGATAACTTCATAGTTGGCCATTACAAAATGCATATTTGCAAGAGGGAAACATAATGGAGTGTCATATTATTTTGCATTTAAAAATTATAGAAGGAAGAAATGTGAATAAGTGACATAAAGGCATTATGACTACTGAAGTGTGAAGGGCTTTATCAACCCTTTCTAAGAAGCTTATTCTCAACATTAATAGAGTTTTCATTCTGAACTTCTTGATGTTTTTCAGGGCACATCATGCCACTAGTTAATATTCTCATAAAATTATTTTAAATCATATGAAAGAAATCTAAAGGCACATTCTAAAAATGGACAAACTGATCTTTGTATTAGGCACTACAGGTCTTCAATTCAGTCTGCTTCATTCTGTGATGCAATGACATGAATTCATCAAGCACACAGACACACAGAATCTTTTGATTAAATCATAAACTACTCAATTAACTATACATGTGTGCATACATATAATACATACAACCACAATCTCTTTTTCCATTTATCTGTTTATGGACATCTATGCTGATTCCATTTTCTGGCTCATATAACAATAAATATGCATGGACAAATATTGAGTCCTTTGGGTACACAATCAATTTTTTTCCTTAATATATGCACGTGTGTAAGAATATTTGGATGTGTTTGTACATGTGTCAGTGATAATATCTAAGTTGGGGGGCAGTGACACTATTTCAAACACATATGTAGTATAATATATTCCAAGACTGAAAAGAAACAAATGTATTAGGGCCAACAAGGATATATGATGCTTACTGTCTAGCAGAGTGTGTCAGGACTGTCTTAAATTCTTCAGTTTACAGCCTCAGGTAATTTGTTGTCATTGGTAACTGGAAGCATGTTTTTAATATTAACCTCAACCATATTTTATCAAAATAGAACCAATGTATATCTAGTGTCTGTCATCTATTGTGTGGAAATTGCTAAAGTGATAAAGAAGACAGACAGATCTCTGGCCTGGACACAGGTTTCTTAACATATACAGGCCAAACTGAATGCATAGGAAATGCAAGTCAACAACCAAATTGGAATGTTTGACAAATTTATTTCCATAATTGATAGAATAAACAAGAACAAGAAATAGATTAAAAAATATAATTTTTACATTTTAAAAATTCAATATATGTTGCTTAGTTTGTCTAATGATTATAAAAGTGTAGAATATTTTTATACACTACCTCATACCAGACTACAAAACAAGTCATGATGATTTAAACACATTGAAATCACATAGATTACATTGTCTCAACACAGAGTTTACATGATCATTATTGTGTTAATGTGATGCTATTTTGATGACTTTAAATTTGTAATGTGGTTTTAAAGCCTAGACTGTAATACTGCTTTTTCATTTGGCTATGTTAAATATGATATGAGGTTTGTGCTTTACTATAAATTTCCATCCCAAATATTATAATTACTTGCCTTCTTATATAGTTTCATTGTTTTTATATATTCATAAATATTTATCATATTGTTTTCTCTCTCCCAAGTCATCCAATATTGTCTTTTCCTCCCTATCCACTGAAATTCACATTCTTTCTCTTTCTTAAAATATAAAATTAAATAAAAAAGAAGAAATAAAACAAAACAAAGCATATAATGCCAAGTTATAACAAAAGCATATACACAAAAAATTATGGAGTACATTTTGTATTGGGCAGTTATTGCTGAGCATGAGACCTTCACTAAAATGTTCTGTTGTAGAGAACTGATTTGCCCTTTCCCAAGGAATATCAGTTCCAAAAAAATTCTTTATTAAGGATGGGCATTTCTGCCCACATCACTTTTGCTTGCTGAGATTCTGTCTAGTATGAATATGTAAGTCTTATGTGCTACCATGGTGTCTGTGAGTTTATATGCACATCAGCCCTGTTGATAAACACTTTTCTTTTACATTATATTATCTACTTACTTACCCTTAATAGGGTTCTTAGTAGCCCTACTCCCAACTTTATAAATGTCAGAATTGGAAAGACTTATCAGTCTTGCCACATTTTTGGTAATTATCTGCAATTGTCATTAAATAATGTATGTTTAATAAAACCAAAAGCAGCATTATATCTACATTAATGTAAGTTGTTTCCTAAACTGTAACAGAAATTAACAATTGTGTGGGGGAAAAAGTGAGATCAAAATTGAATTTTTTTTATTATTAATGATGCAGATAAACTTGATAGATGAGAGAATGTTGAATCAAGATTTGTAACATCTAAAATTGGTCATCTTTTTTTCATGACTAGATTAATATGATTTCTTGTCACAATAAAAGTCAAAAGAATAATTTTATAAATCAAATAAGAATCCAGCAGTACATTTGTGACAGATATTGGCAGCCTAGAAAATTTATTTAAGCTATCTTTGGGAAGGATGGTTACAAATTGCTACTCAAATTATTCATCCATTAAGAATCTACTGAAATGTAACTATGCCATAGGAACTAATAAAAAGTAATCATTCAATTTAGGGATAATCAGTCCTGTATATACTCCAGGAAGACATTCATTAGCACCAACCCTCCCTATGAGACTAGACCAATACTTAAAGACCTACTTTTATACTATACACAGTTATTTTAATCATAACAGAGACAAACTCAAAACTGAGAAATTATTTTTATTCAATGCTATGAGTATGCATTGTCTTGTATTACAACACCAAACAAGGCAAATTGGCAAAGTAAATATGTATAAATTGTGTTATGCCAACAACAGGAGGGCATGAAGTTACCTATACTGACTTTTGACAGGGCTAGGGGATTAGACTTGCAGAATTCCTGAGTAAATGGTGTTCAAATAAGCATTAAGTCATAGCTGTTCTGTAAAATGTATATAGGTCCTGGTGATGACAAATTTAAGACTACACATTATGGGGCTGTCTATGTTTCAGTGGAAAGAAAATTATGACCAACTCTGACCACTTGTTCCAGGCTACAAAACCATTATGTTAGAAGAAAACTGAGTCCCCCTGAATTTCCTTCTGTCAGCCACATATGTCATGGTACATGACCTCTACAGTGGTTTAAAAGAAAGTGGCACTATTGCAAGGTATGACCTTACTGGAATAAGTGTGGCCTTGTTGGAGAAAGTATAGCACTGTGGGCTCTCCTATGCTGAAATTAAATCCAGTTCACTTCCTGTTATCTGCCAATCAAATTATTGAACTCCCAGCTCCTTCTGTAGCACCATGCTTACCTACCCTCCACCATGACAATAATAGATTTAACCTCTGAAACAGTAAATAATCCCCAATTAAATATTATACTTTATAAATATTGCTGTGGACATGTTGTTGCTTAACAACAATTAGCACACAAAACAAGACATCCCTCCCCCCTCACACACACACACAAAATAAATGTTTTCATTTTTGTTTTGTTTTTTTAAAGATAATACGACATGTAAAAGTTCAGACAAGCAGTGGCTTGCTAAGTAATCACACCATAGATAGCAGGTTCCTTCCAGATTAACTTACATTCCTGTACCATGTATACAGGGTGTAAGGATAGGAAAAAGGTGTATGTTTGAAAGTTCCAGTGGAAGGGGAAACAATTGAAGCACAAGACTAGTGATGGAAGTTAAAGAAGTTCTATCAACATGGGGGAAAATTAAGCTTGTTTTGATAACATCTCTCCTTTCACTGATAAGCTAGCTTCAGTAATAAAAATAGTTTGAAAAATATTCACACAATCTTGAAAAGTAGCTATGTTAAAACTTTGGAGACAAGATAACTGGCAGACAGCAAAGTTGAATTGGTGTTTCACATAAAAGTTGATATAGTGATTGATTTTAGAAGTCAACATTTTGACACTACATACAGATAATCAAGCAGCCACAGTGGAGGAAAAAGAGACTCCTGATAGATAGGTAAGAAATATGAAATGATCTCATGTATAGAAAGCAGTGTACATACTCTAAAACAATCTGAGCAGGTAAGAAGTAAGACATCCATGGGAAGGGGGCATACATTACACATAATCACCAGAACAAAATCTTGTATTTATGTATAAGAATACAAACTAATTCATAGAATTTCTCTAAATGCTATACAACCAGCCCTCAATATGAGAATTTGAAGTGTTTAGAAATGAAATCATGCACTCAAATAATTACATTGTTTAAATACTTAGTTTATTTTTTAAGTATGTTCATGTTTGGGTGTTGGGGTATAAGTATACAGGTGCCCAATAAGGCCAGAAGAGAGTCAGGTACCCTGAAATTGAAGTCAGGGGCATTTATGAACTGCTCATCGGGGGGTCTGGGAAGGAACTCTATTTCTTTCTAAGAGCAGCAAGTACTCTTAACCATAGCCAACTCCCCACCCCTCCCCGATGCTCAACTCAATTACACTTTGTTATGTTAGCTACAAATTTATAGTTGACAGTTTAGTGAAATTTATCAAAAGGATTCAATTATTATTTTTACTGGATTTCTTATTTCTACAGTTCTATCATAGAAGAGTATGTCTGCATCCAGTGAAGACTGTATAAGAAAAAAAAATAGTCTTTTGGTGACATCTGACTTTTTTATTTCACAGGGTCAGCAAGGAAGACTGATGATGAACACTCCTGTAACTTACCTAAAGCTGAGATAGGACCTAAATAGACTTATCAAAACTAACTCAGTAGCTGACATTTGTACAAAACATGCAATTAATCCAAAGGTTTATGGCCTTTTTTCCCAAACAATACCTCTCAAAGAATTTCAAGCTCACCCTGAAAGCCAGCACAATTCAAGTGTCTGTTTTCCATAAAATGTGTCTAATTTTCCATGATTTTTATGTACTATAAATGGAATACACTAGTCAGATAAAAATACTGTCATATGACTAACTGTAATAAAGTTAATTTCTAAACAGGGAAACAGTGTATTTCCTTAAAATATCTTAGTTCTTGTTTTGAAAAGTACTTAAGAAAAAATAAGCATGTTGGCTCACATAGATTATGTAGTTCTGATATCAGGATACCATTCTAATTTTCAGAATTTCAACATTTTCTATATTTTGATAAAATATTCAGTCCCTAATCAGTGATTTATGGGTGAATGGAATTACTATTCATTTTCAGACATTCATACATATGCATGCCACACTTGTGCATATGCACTCAAATGCAAACTCACACATATTATAAATACAAACACTTATACATTGATACCTAAACAAGCAAATGAAGCTTAGATGCAGACTAGTGATGGAGACTAGCAGTGGTTTTGAGGATCTATGTTCAAAGTTCTTTTCCATTTTAGTTGTTTAACACTCTTGAGTTCTCTTTTACTTAATTGGAAGAAAATGAATATAATAGTTTCATGCATATCAGTTGCTGTGATTAGATGCAATAATTCTCAATCAAATCACATCAAGGGTTCTTCAGGTCACACTCTGTTTCCTGTGCCACTTTAGTCTGTTTATACACTTACTCACCTAGAATATACATAGTAGGCTCAAAAGCATACCTCTATGAGGAGTATATATAAACTTTCAGTACTAGTGGGATTTTTGTTGCAGGTGGCAGTTATTAGATATTTGCTATCTATCCCTTGAAGTGGCATCTAATTATTCACTAACAGATATGGCTGCTTCTTACATGAAAGGATTTCTGTGATCTGACAGCTGAGTTACCATGACAACTTGCTTGATTTGTAGAGAATATTAAACACAGCAGTGGACATATAATGTTGATTTACAAAACTATTTTACAACCACTAGTCTTCAGTCTCCTTCACTGTGAGAAAGAAAAAATCAAAAGTATTTTATAGCATTAAGATTTTGTTTTAGCCAGTCTCAAGCTCCATTTGAAAATATACCTTATTTATTCTTTGAGAACTTCGTGCATTTTAAATATATATCATGGTCTAACATAATTCTTTATTTATATTTTAGAATATGGAGCTATTTTCTTCAATGTAGCTAATTGTATGTGGTTGGGAGAGTGTTTTATCCTATCAATCAAATTACAACATGATTTAAACATGACAGACTGTTTTGTTTTTTTTTTCCTTGTGTTCATATGTAATAAGGTATCAGAATGTAGCTCAGTCTTTCACTACCTTATGGCCTGGTTAATCAGCTATTTTCCCCTGTTGTACACATAGGCAGTTCCTTGGTGCGAAGATGTCCTATGAATACACTAGAAATAAGCTGCACTTATTTGCTCTTGTGATGGTCATAGACCCTACATAGTACTTTTGTTACCAAGAGCAAACTGTAACAGCTTGAGGCAGATGCATTCTGTCTCCTAAACCTTTAGTACGATTACTTTTCATAGGAGAGCAATATATTTTTAAATTACTTTAAAATGAAGTGAAAAGTAAATAATTCTGAGACAGTTACCTAATAGATGACTAAATTGTGTCAAATACACTGATGAAAATAAGACACTTTTCAACACACAGCTTGCTCATTGTGTTTGAAGAGAACCTTCTGTGTAAGTGAACAGTATATAGGCATTACAAAAGAGGATTCAAAATCTGGAGTTTTGCAAATGGCCAATACATCACTTTGCATAATTCAAGTTTTTCAAATATAGGGGATTAAAACAATGAACATGTTAATATAAAACATGCTTTTCAAAGTTACCCATACAGATATCTAAAAAGACTATTCTATCCTTGGTTCAGTGAATAATGTCAGCACTTGATCAAAAAGAATCATTGACATTCTTCTTGGATTGTCACTTTTTTCTTTAGAAGGAAAATTAGGGTTTACTAAAGGTATTTAATATATTACTATAGACGCAACAAAAAGAGGGGACTTGGAGAGACATGAGTGCACTTTAACATGCACATGGGATGAATTGGAGGGAAGAGAGAAGAGTGGAGAGAAGAGAGACAGAGATTTCAACTGTTATTAATTTTCAACTGTCTGAACTAACCTTGAGAAGTTCAAATTCTTCTTTTTTTAAAATCTCCCTGTTCCTGAAGGACTCTTTTGTGCATGTGCATGATAAAGGCTATGGAAATTCTTGCTTATATGTGCTTTTCTAGGTAGCTTCAGGAGATTAAATTAAATCTTATGTTACTACCCCCACTACAATCTAGAGAGCTTTACTGAAATAAATTGTTCTATATCAAAGTTCTAATCCCTTGATTCAATTAAGGTTAAGGATGCTCAGAGCTAATTGGCTTTTTTTGTTTTAAATGTTAGATTTAATTTCCTGTGAATAAAGTTTTACAACATAGAAAAATTAATTCTACTGAAACACCATCATATAAGGTATTTTGGAAAATATGAGTGAATAAATAAATACATAGATCATTAGATGATTGATATATAGATACTATTCAGCCTTTATGAATACAGTAATTCTAGAGGTATCTAACTTGCAAAATAAGCATTTCAGCATTTGTAAGTTTAAGGTGTTTAAAGATTATTTTTTAAAATTAGGTGGTCGTGGTGGTGGTGGTCCATGTGTGTGTGTGTGTGTGTATGTGTGTGTCTCTGTGTGTGTGTCTCTCTGTGTGTGTGTGTGTGTGTGTGTGTGTGAGAGAGAGAGAGAGAGAGAGAGAGAGAGAGAGAGAGAGAGAGAGAGAGAGAGAGAGAGAGAGAGAGAGAGAGTCTGTGTGTGCGTGTGTGAGTGTGCATGTGCTTACAAATGCCAAAACTGGGCACCAGGTCCCTTGGAACCTATAGTGACAGGCCATTAGAGTGTCAGGAACCAAACCCATGCAATGCCCTTTGCTATGCCCATCCTTCCCACAAACCCCCAATAGTTTTTTTAAATTAAGAAACAGGGTTGAGCTTCTCTCTTTCTCTCTCTCTCTGTCCTGCTCCTCCCACCCCCTCACTGCTCTTTCCTCTTGCCTATCTTCTGCTGCTCCTGTCTCTGGAGGCTACTCTTCCCCCTCTCCTTTCCCCTTTTTGTGATACCTTTCCCTAAAAAGAAAACAAAAAGAAAGAGAAAAGAAAGAAAGAAAGAAAGAAAGAAAGAAAGAAAGAAAGCAACATGGTTGAGCAAAATATGATACTGTAGTCTGAATCACAGGTTCAGTACTTAGATTTGTTCATATTTATAATTTTTTAAAAATGCTGCTTTAAATTTAAATATTAATTTTAGAATGGCTTTGCTTTCCTTAAGACAGATGTCACAATACTTACCCAGACTGGCCTCAAATTCATAATCCTCTCACTTATTAATGTTATTGAATTTGCTCTTATGTCAGTAAGAGAGAAATATTGCCCCATCTGATATTGTTTCTTCTGTGGAGAAATAAATGTGAATGTGTTCCTAATTTATTATATTCAGCTATTTCATCAAGCTCTTTGTATTGCTTAGAATCAGTTGGTTGTCTAAGCACACATTATCATCAGTGAACTGCCACTAGCTCTTTCACAGGTTTGTAATGGTAATTTTTCTAAAGAACTTAAAGTTAGTACTCATTGTTTTTAATGTAGATTTTTGTGGGTTTTTTTTTTTTTAAATTGAATGTCTGTTCTTACCTTTTTAGTGAGCATCATAGTGAATTCACCTCATTCCCTTCTCTTTATCTTGGAATTTTATCAAGCTTGGTCATGACATTTTATCAAATGTTTGTTCTATGAATTTTGATGTGACTTCCTCTGCAACCATCTGAAGTCATGAACCATAGCACCAATTATATTGGTTCTGGAGAGTGCACTGTCTGAGACAGTAAGATTAAAATTTTGATAAGCTGAAGGTTGTGATCTGTGGGACTTTCCTTTCTTCTTAGATGTTTCTCATGTATTTATGAGAAACAATGATTCACATTTTTATCTTTTCTCCCATCTTAATCAGAAAAACAATGCTTAACTTTTAAAGATTTTATATTCTCTCTGTCTCTCTCTCTGTCTCTCTCTCTCTCTCTCTCTCTCTCTCTCTCTCTCTCTCTGTCTGCTGTCTCTCTCTTTCCCTCTGTGTGTTTGTGTGTGTGTGTGTGTGTGTGTGTGTGTGTGTGTGTGTGTGTGTGTGTATGTATGTATGTATGTAGGTACATATATTACTACTGTTTTTTTGTGATCAAGGCATTAATTTTTCTGAAGCTGGTATTTTGTGTTGTTTTATAAGACTGTGGAGAATGTAGGTCCTCTGTGAGAGTAGTACATGTTCTTAATAGTCTTGAGCCATCATTCCAGCCCAACTATGTAAAATTTTAATATATCCTATGTCCTGGTATAGTTACAATAATAGTGAAGTGGAAGTCTATATGTATGTGTATATGTATATTCATGTGTGTGGAAGAGAACAAGGATGGAAAAGTAAAGATAAGAGACAGAAAGCCAGAGAGATGAAAAAAAAATGAGAGTCAAGGGGAAAAAGGGGTGAATGCGTGAAATGGGAAGTTAACACAACCTCTGGTGCTATTTCTTCGATGCTCCTTTCCTTGTCTTTGAGGCATGGTCTCACCCTGAAACATGAACTAAATTATTTGTATAGGCTGGCTAAACAAGGAGCTTCATGAATATGTTTATGTGTCTTTCTTTCACTGAAATATAAATTCCTATTACCACATCCAGATATTTTGTGTGAGACTTCTGGCAACCCAACTCAAGTTCACCTTGTGTTTGTGCTTCAAATTCTTTATGGACTAAGATTTCCTAAAATAATGGTATTTGAATATGTAGTCTAATATAGCTGTAAGAGAATCTTTTCATTTGGAATAATCTCAAAACATATATTCCAATCTCTATTTGCAAATGTGAACTATTTAATTTGTTATGTTTGAATAAATTATATACTTATAAGATATCATCCATTCCCTCTAGAATTTAAATATGCTGCCTTAGGTTTATGCTGATTTAATATTTGCATTTTAGTGCTGCATGTTAGTATATCTTTGATCCTTGCCAATATCACTTATCACATTTTTTAAGCTTAGCAATCATTGCCCTCTTTCTTTCCTAGGGTACATTTTCAACAAGTTAAATTGAAGTTACACTTTCAAAATAAAAGAATATATATTCTGTTAAAGACAACCTGTGCCATTTATTATAATAAAGTCCTCTACTGGTTAATTGAAGTTTATTATATAATTCATTTAATTTGTTAAAATATATAGTGCAATCCTTTATTTATCTGTTTTTACTTTGTAATAGTGAGACACCAAAGTCTATTATTGCCCTGCATATAAACCCTTCCTATATCTCACAACTTCTGTAAAAGAATTCCTTTAGTTTAATCAGGATAATTATAATGTCAGTCTCAGTGTCACTCAGAAGGAAACATATTCAAATCCATGCACTTGGTGAGGTTCTATTTGTAAATATTTCTTGAAGTATTTGGTACGTAACATACATGAATGTTGGATAACAAAATTTCTAAAATTCAGAACCATCTTTTTGTAACCAAGTGACTGACTGCTTTTCCTAAGTGTGCCTTCAATATGTGAAAATGTATATTCTCTACTTAAAATAATATCTTTTCATGCATATTTTCAGTGAAAATTCCTGTTGTAAATATTTTCAGATTAAACTCTTAGAACATTTCCTCTGTACTGATAGGTGAAGAATTTTTCTACTGTTAATCTTTATAAATGAAGAACAACCCCTTCTTTTTCAGTTACCTGCAGGACCAGTGAGATGGTTCAGTGTGTAAAGTTCCTGTCACCAAGCTTGATTACCTGATTTCAGTCCCTGGAACCTACACAGTGAAAGGAGAGAACCAACTCCTACAATTTGTCTTTAACATTCACACATATACTAAATCCTACTCACATACCTTCCCCACTACCGCATAGTGGGACTGGGTATTGAACTCAGGCTGTTAGACCTGTATGTGAGCATCTCTTCCTGGTGAGACATCTCACTGGCCCTAATCCATAGATTAATTGTACTTTACTCTTGATTTCTTTGATTTTTGCCTTCTGGATTAAACACATATTATACTCAGTTCCAAATTTTTAAGATATAACTTTCCTATGATATTATACAACACTAAAATTTAAATTCACACTATCATTACAAATAAAAATTTCTTTATTGTTCAATTTTTTATCTAAATATACAAGACTCAAAACTTCAATTTTTTTTATTTTGTTGGATTTCAGCTGCAAACACTTGATTCTGACTTGATAAATTCAAAGAGGAAATCTTCAGAAGAATTTTCTCACATTCTCTAGACACTACCTATTGCACAGATATCAAATATCAGCCAACTCAATTACAAGAGCTCAATAGTTAACTCAGGAGTCCATTTAACTTTTCACAGAGGCACACATGTTATAAAAACTTGGAATGGAAAGTGACTAATTTATAACATAATTGATCCATGTAATCAATCATTCTTCATTACTCAGTGACTAAAAAATATACAAATGCAGATTATATTAGATTATAATATTTATTCTTAAAATAAGCAAATTTGAAGAAAAATAGTGGAGAGAGTGGAAGGTAGAAAAAAAGTTATAGGAAAATGTGGCATGTATGTATATATGTAATTGACAAAATAAAACCTACTCCTCTGAAGGATAAATAAAACCTAATATTTAAAGCACATAGCCAGAATTAATGCCAACCAAGTAAAAAAAAAATAGTCAATATGTTTGGCCATCAAAGAAAAGCAAAGCAGAAGCACAATGAATTATCACCATATCCTACTTTAAATGCCTACAATTAAAAGGAAATAATAGATTGTAAAGCTGGTGAAAAAGAGAGGAGACACCTATGCTAATAGTGGGGTATGCAACTTCTGTTTTTCAGAGTTGGCTGAGAGAATATATTATCACTTGTGGACACTGCATTTGTGCCCACCCTAAACCTGGGAAAACAGAGCTTAAAAATGAGATGGACTAAAGTCTCACACATTATCCAACTTTATTCAGAGCATCAGACAATTTGTATTGGAGACTATTTCAAAGGATAAGCAAGGTTGAGGGATAAGCAAGGTTAAATGAGCAAAGGTTCATAAGTTTTGGCTACATACAGTCATGTGGACAACCAGTGCTTGGAAAACATCATCTGAGTAATAATAGTAGCTGATGGGTACGCTGAAGTAAGCTCACTCCTGTAACTATATCTGGGAGAAGACAATGCACATTCCAGAAAATCCATGCTATAGAGACACAGAAGTTAATGGATTATTGTCTTTTTTTACTTGTTTTCTCACAAGCTCTCAAAATTTTCTTCACACAGCTTCTTTTATGGACATGTTCCAACATGCATTGAACTTACATCCTTTATGTTTTATTTTTATCATCAGCAATATCTTTTATAAGTCCTGTAAAAATGTGGTAGATATATACATTCTGTCCTAAAAACTAAAATAAAAATTCCCATTTTAACTTGACTTTATAATAGACATGTTTTCTATAACACTGTTTAGGCTAATTCATTTCATCCATATGATGCACCGAAGACAGAGAAAGGAGATCAGACACAAAACAAAATAAACATTCCTTCCTTCAATTAAAAAAAAAAAAGGTTTTGCTTTTTAAGTCAGGTAATAAGCCCCTTTATAAACAGTATAATTTTGTAGTCACTGGAAAATATTCAAAGAAAAAGTAAAAACTATACTACAAGCTGTCTGTCACTAAGACAATACCAAATTTTCCAGCCTGTAAGTCAAAAGATATCTGGACTGACTTTACCAATAGTTGAAGGATAAAATGGTGTTCAAGACACAAAAGATTGAGTGCAAGACGCAAAAGTGACAGTAGCTGTTCTGCAGATAGCTTTAAACATTTTTTACCCTTAATGTATGTCATAATTTTCCATATTATTTACTTTCTATAAGTAGGTTATAGGATGTTAAAAAGGAAGTGAGTGATGTCAATCATGCTGCCTCTCAAATAGCCTGAAAAGATTAGCAGACCTAAGCTAGGAAAGACATAATTCTAACTTTGCCCCTGATCTACCACCAAGGATAGCAGACAGCATTCCCAAATGGAAAGTGTCTTCATGCCCTGAGGCTAATTACCCAAGCATACAAAAATCACTTCTCTTGGATCATTGGGAAAGAAATATCAGTGTGTGAAATGGAACAGTCATCTTGCCAATGAAGTATGTAAAACATTCCAGAACCCACTTGCTCACTCAGCATTAAAAAGCCACCTACCCTCCAGTCTTGTTCTTACTCTAAAAGGGGAAACTCATGATTTATAAATGATGAAGGGAAAGACTGCCAGGGTTTTTCTCTTTCTCATACCTTCTAAAAGAGATAGCTGTCTCGAAAGAAGCCAAAATGCTACTTTGGCTGGAGATTATCATCCCTTCCTCACTTTTGAGAGGACAGAAGCTTTCAAGCTGTAAGTCCTGCTTCCTTACAAAGAATTACATAACCCAATAGAGGTCATAGCATAGTACTAACAGTTACTTGAAGCTATAAACTGTTCTGCTCAAATCCTTATTTCTGACACATTCAATTTTATATATTTCTAGACCTTCACTTTTGCATAAAAATAAAGAGTATCAATATTGTTAGAACTGCCATGAGACCTAAATGAGGTAACACTATAAGTAACTTTAACACATTAACAGCCTATTAAACACTGATGAGAAATTATTGCCCAAAGCAGGCACATTATCTTTGAGAAATAATAGATAAATGTGTTTTTTTTCCTGTTTAACCACTCATTTCTTCCACATTTTCTAAAGACCTATTTTATTATTTTTTTAGGCATAAGTGCACATGTATGCATGCATGGGTGTATGCATGTTTAATCCTGGGAGTGTTCCTTCATAGCTCTCTACTGATTGATACAAAATCTTATAGTTGAACCCAGAACTTAACTGATATACACAGTTGGGATACCCTACCTCCTCCTTTGGAGAACTTCAATGACAAGATACTTGTCATGACCATTTGGCATGCACATGGGTGCTGGGGATCTGGATTATAACCCTGATGGCTGTGTGGTATAATATTCATCCACTTAGCTGTCCCTTTTAGCCAAAGAAATGTTTCTTAGTAACTCGTTTTCATTAAATATCTAGCTCTACAAGGGAAAACAGTTTACATAAGAAGGAGACACAAAACAGATGGTAAGAGGCATACAAAAGGAAATTAGGCTATAAAGTTTAGAGAAGATAGTTATTTAAAGTAGCATTCGAGAAAAGGGAAACCTGTTCTGTAAAGATATGATGTTAGATTACCTTTCAAAATTGTTATCGTAGTTTAATAATTTTCATAGGTAGACTCTGAAGCTGAAAAGTTTATATACAACACAAAACACAGGCTATTCTGAATGAATAAAATAACAGAATAATAAATAGTGTGTTTTCTTTTAACAAAAATTTCCATAGGAATAAAATACTACTTAATAAACATGCAAAAATTAATTAAGTATTTGGAACATAGTTTTACTGTGGATGGGTAGAGAAGACTTAGAAACATGAATCTGTAAGCATAGCAAGCTAACATACATTGTTAAAAACAACTATGAAATATTTTCTCTTTGTCAAATACATACTTTTTCAGTGCATTTTAGTACTTGTTATTGAGTCCACACCTGACACCAGGTTGCAGGCAAAGACTAGATCTACAGATTGATTATGTGATCTTCCCCCTCAGGGGATACTGAGATGGGAGTACTGCAGTTTATTCTGCAAGGAACTCTAGCATTCTAACAACAATCAGGACAGTGTGTTCTAGTGACCACAATTGAATGTTATGGGAACATGAGAAGCACAGCCTGATTTCTGAGCAACAGGAGATGAGGGTTTTGAGAAGGTTTGGAAGAAGGGGTTGCCTTCCATGCTGTTTTAAATCATTCATAGAAATTAGGCTGGGAAAAGACATGAGGGAAGGGCAAAATGTATGTACTTGAATGGCTTGAGTGAGGTCCTAGTGAGGTGATCTGTTGAGAAATCAAATCAAACAGATAATGCTGGGCCAGATGAAAGTTCACTTTGAGAGGCAATAGACATATTCAGGAGCTAGGACCTGGGGCGGTGTTGGAGAAATGAATGGTGTAGATGAACTAAGAAGGAAAGAGTTTCTCTGTCGTACCTCCTACCAGAAATGCTAAAATCCTTAATCTTAGCAATATCAAATGTGAAAGGGAGGAGCCTATGGTAAGGAGTATTGAGGCCATAGATGGTCATTGACTTACATGGCACACTGGATGTGGTCTAGTTGGGATGTACCCTTCTGTTTTAACCTTTTATCCCACTCTCCACCAGAGGAGACACAGAGGTGGAAGAAACTAAGACTAATGTTTCAGAAATTAGATACAGGGACATCATGAGAGAGATGATAATAGCTAAGCATTAGGGTTTCTCTTATTATGCTCTAAAATTTTATGAAAAAAAGAAAACAAATTTCCATACTTATAGATTATACAAAAATAATCTATCTTGTTTATTTTAACATACTAATTAAATTATATTTTCCATCTGAGTAATAGTTTGATTGCTTCATGGAAAAGAGATTTCTTTTTAACCTACTTAAAAGGATTTTATCCTATTGGATTCATGAATTGTCAACGATTTTGTTCTGAAATTGTATTTGGAAAAATCAATGTCTCTTAGGCTAAAGCCAGGTTCACAGTTGTGGACCATTAAAAGCATAAATATTTCAAATGTTGAAAGCCCAGGGGGTAATTTTGAATAATAAGTGAAGAAACTAAGCATGGCAAATGTGGAAACAGCTTCAGCTTCATGTAGCTAGGAGCTGGCAAATGGCTGTGAAGGATTTCAGATGGTTAGAAAGAGCATCAAAGCTATTGTGGGACAGAACTAGGACAACTGAGCAATGTGCACTGGACTTGAGGAAGCAAGAAACTGAATTTTTATTCGTATTATTGCTTGCACTTTTACTTTCCTGCTAATCTGTGTTTTCTCCAGAAGTTCCTGGAAATATCAACCTTACTTCCCTTGGATTAAGTAGAAAAAAACATATTTTTCCCCAGTTAAAAAACCCATTTAAGGAACCACGGTCCTAAATAAATAAGAATATGGTTGTGTTTATCAAGAACTAGAAAAGTACAGAGGTACAGATAAATGGACAATCCGCTAAGGATAAGGGAAGAAACCAGAGACATTAATCACAAGTATCTCAGCATGTAGGAAGTAGCCCTTACTCATTCATTAGTCAATATAGTTTACACATACTTAGTGGTGTTTACACTATGTTTGTAAGTGTAAGCAGATGGAGCTTCAGTAGTGAATAAGCACACATTTCCTTCACCTGTTGGGTTTCAGATTTTATTTACATATTATCTGTATTGTTGTTTAACAATTCAACCTAGAACAAGATGAAACCTGGACTAGGATTACAGCAGAATACACTTCAAAACTTCTGGACTCAACATATAAGAGAAATAAAGAAAAAAGATGAAAACTAGCAAAGAGGTCACTGCATGGATTTACCTTCCTAGAAAATAGAAGAACTCTTCATGAGAGGAAACCAAGTACAAGATAATAATCCTAAGGATTAAAAAGACATTGGTAAGTGCAACAAACTAAGCATTATTCAGAAATGTCAGGATTGAAGGAAATACCCTTCTTGCCGAAATGTAAAGCTAACCTGGAGACAAAATGTCTCCTTTGAAGTCACCTAAGAAAATTCAGGCTAGAATTGTAGCTCCATAGAGGAGCACTTACCAAGTATGCAGAAAACTTTGGGGTGATTCCCCAACACACCTAAAACTCTGAAAAAGAAAATAAAAACAAAACAATAAAATTCTCTAATCTAACATTCTGTAAGGTGTTCACCTTTCATTGTCTACAATGACATGCAAGTTAACCACAGCATGAAACAAAGTGCTCATCAGTAGGGAAGTAATTTTATAAATGACACCATCACATATTTAGGATTATTGAAGTTTATGGAAGAAAGCTGCAACATCATAATGAGTGTAAATGAATTGATTCAAATCTTACACCTATGTTGTATACATGCTTACATGCTTGCATGCATTTAAACATATATTCACAGATTATGGAAAATTATATAGAAGAGTTCAGAATTGTTCATTATGCTTTCAGTAATTTGAGCTGAAGTATTTGAGTTAAAGAATAAATAGAAAGTATCTATTGGAAAACATAGTTACACATGAAATAATCTGATTTAAGAATATATTTTAGATAACAGTATCAGAAATAGATCATGAAATTTAGAAAGTCTTTGGAAAAAATATATTACAGTTTGTAATATAGATGAACATATAGAGTTTTGTAGTTGTTAAAAGAAAATAGCAACTTAGACTTTGAATTAAGCATTTTGAATATCCATTGAAAAATTTAACCTGACTAAACAGAATTATTCAAGCTACCATTAATATTGAAGATGTTAGTCAATTTTTGTCTTGTGAATTACTTTCTCAAGAATTGATTTTTTTCAGAAAGTTTGATTCACATTTGTCTTTAATATAGACTTCCAGAACATTCAGGCAGGTTATATGTCACTCCTAAACAGCAACAAAACAAGTTCTTGAGCATGTAGCCTTTTTTTTTTTTTTTATTTTTTGTTTTTTTTTTGTTTGTTTTTTTTGTTTGTTTGTTTTTAACCTTCAAACATGTCTATAGTGCAACTTGTCTCCTGGTAGATGAGGCATAAACACTGAGAAAATCACATTTAGTCCTGACTGATTCCATGTCCACATCATTCAGTAAAGATTTTAGCAGGAGGCTTTGTACTTTGGCAACAGGCATCTCCACTTCACCTTCAGATAGAACCAGATATTAGAGCATCTAGGGGCCAACAAGACAGCTGCAGAGCATCTAAAATGAGGTTTTACCTAGGACTGGTGAAAGTGTCCTATTTTTCATGTCACTAAAATCCAGCTGTGCATTCAAACTGAGTGTCTCATTCTTCTGAGATTGCAAGTAGTAAGCAAATCATATTTTTCAGGTGCATGTATCACTTTGCCCAATTTGTATCTGGACACTACCTAATTACAAATCTCACTGGTTTATCACACATAAAAGTGATGATAACTTTATGAAAAACTCCTAGTTTGTGAAGGTGTTGCTCTTTAAAATTAAAAGTTTGAGAAATGTTTTATGGTATTGGTATTGAGATGATGTTTCCTGCCATTATCAAGGGTTTCAGTAAAAGAGCTGTAAACAGGCTTTCTTGTTGGATTTTATTTCCCAAATAATACTTATAGTTTTATAACAAATAAGATCTACTTATTAGTTATATTAAAATGTCATTTTATAATTAAGTTGTAAATTCATGTTATATATGTGAAATAGTATGCATGCATACCGTGGATTTCTGTGGCAGCTAAAGATTAGGAGGTATAAAGTGGCAGGTAAGAATTTTAAAAATTAACATAATTTAAAGGAAGAAATGAAGACTTTTGTCACTATTTCTAGTAAGATCCGTAATTAGGAAAACTATCAATTTCTCAGAATTGAAAATTCATCTTTAATACCATCTTTAATACACAGTTCTAGCACAAAGTGAGAGGTGAGGGAGAACTCTACCAATGTTATTCAAACATGTCCTAATAATGGCAAAATTTTATTTTTTTCTATTAAATTCGTAGTAGTATTATTCATTCTGGATCAAATTTTAAAAGCACTAAAGAAGGGTTGGGATACAACTCAGTAAAGTGTTTGCTACCCGAGTATGTGGACCTGTATTCAGGTCCCAGTACCAATGGAAAAAGCCTGGTAATACTTGCATGTAATCCCACCTTTGGGAAAGAGGAGACCTGAAGATTTCTGTGCTTGGTGACAGGGAGTCAGATGAACACAGTGAACATCAAGTTCAGTGAGAGACTCTATCTCCATGGAATGAAACTCCCCACATTGACCTCTATCCTCCACACACCTGTAACCTTGCTACAAAATGTATAGTTTGAATCACTGATTACTACTGCTTTTATGTTCAATAGTCTCAAGTTTCCAAACTTTAGAACAGCAGAGTTTCCTTGCATCTCGAAAGATGTGCACATGCACACACACATAAAAGGAACAAAACACTTCCCTGAACAATCTACCCATTTATATTGAGGAGTAAAATATCATTTCTGTGAATTCCTCAGGATAAGAAACCCTGATTTATCTTGCTTTACAGATTTTATTTTATACTACAGTCCCACTATCCATTTTTTCTCAATCCTCATATTCTCTAAATTTTCTGAGAACACCTCCCAAGTAAAATATCTAGATTCTTATTTATGTTGCAGTGTTTGTTCCTGATATCACAGATTTATTTTTGTTTGTTTGTTTGGGTTCTTCTATAATTTGACATCTACAGCAATGACTGGAACACAATATCTGTTTTTTTATAAAGAAATAAACAAATACTGTTAATGATTAAAAGTCAAATAACTTCAGCCAAAACCACCAGCCCACTGCTCTGTTTCTCAGAATGCCAGACCATGTAACTATATATAATAAGTATAAAGTGTATGTAAATTTATTATATGATATTATTCAGAATGAATAATGCTCAGTATATCTTTCAGCTTCCAGATCTGAGCTCACATAACTTTCCTTACAAAGTATATTTATGGGAAATATTTCATAAATCAAAAGAAGCGGCACATTTCAATTGACTAGAGTAGCATGCAAAGGTATGGAAAAGTGGGGAATCTGGAAGATGCTTTGGTCTGGGGGACACAAAGAAGAAAAATTCAGTTCTCAGACATGAAAACTCAAGAGACTGGTGGAGAAGCCAATGCATATATCATGTATGATCTGAAAGAATAACTTGTCTAGGAAAGCGTATGTTCTTTAAATACATGTATGCATCACCATTACTTTATTACAAATGAAAATGCAAGTACACATCAAAAACATCATGTATTCATCTCTAACATTCTGAGAAGATACTAGTACATTTTCACATCTGCCTTAAAATACATTTACTTTTAGTGGAAGCTACTAGCAGTACAGATTCATATAATATTGGCAAGAATTAACATTTTGTGTGATGACTTTACCCTAGGACTTGTGTAGTGTGTTTTCTAAATGCATCTCATTGAATCTTTTCATTAAATCTCTAAGAAAGTCTCATTCATCTTTACTCTGCAGATGAGGAAACTGAGACTTTTCATGACCAATGTCAAACTTTCAAAGCACATGGTTACTCATTCCAGGACTAAGATGTTTGGTAACTTTAAAAAGGGGTTCTGCTGTGCATTGATTCATCCTATTAGCTGTAAGAAATTAGGTTCATTTACTTGGTCAGTGGAAAATGGAAAGTAAAGTAAGAATTATGGTAATGTGTAAATGCGGATGTAGAGATGGCACAGTTGGTAAAGGCACCTTTTACCAAGACTAAGAATGATTTCCAGAAGAGCCCATATGGTGGAGGAAAATCCTTAATCTCCAAAACCTGCCCTCTGACCTCTGTCCATAACCCATGGCATGTTAAGAGCTCCACAGTAACACAAGAGCACAAGAGGGAATATATAAAAATGTGATAAGTTTCTTTTAATGAAGGCTTTGTCTTTCCTAAAGCATTTGTGTGCTAATAGAGGGATGTGGGATGTGTCTAGCACAGTCTGAGAGTGGTCATAGAAAAGCCAGTAGGAACAAAGGTAAACAAAGCAGTGTGAGGTCAACCTCAGAACTTAGTCCTGTAAAGACTTTCTTTCTCTGAAAGGATATGAACATTTTTAGGAAAGTAGGCCCCACTATTGACTGCCCAACATTTTGTCCACAGTACCTACTATGATGACAGATATCACCAGTAAATATAAATTCTTTTAATAAATGACTTCACTATTCATTATTAATATATGTGTATCTACAAATAAAATTTTATTAATTTCAGAGAAGGCAAACTTCTTCCACCATAAATCAGTTCTGCAAATCAGATTCATTTGTTTAAAGTATAAACCAGGCAAACACAAACATATTCTGTAAAGAAACAGATATACAAAATATTTTAGTATTCTCCGTTTTCCTTACAGTTCTTCAACCTTTAAATACCTGTGTGCTCCTTGGCTTAGTCTTCGGGGCCTTTCTACTCTAATTTCTTAAGTCATATTATAAAGGCTCATTAAGTCTATGCCCATCATTTTTAATCTATTTTTAAATTTGAGAGGATAAATATAATCACAATATTTCTCCTTTCCTTGTACTACTACAGATCAGCAGATATTGTTACATTTACTTCTACACATTCACATTGTTAAGAAATAAATAGTATGGGGATTGATAAATGGTAAGTAGAGCAAAATTTTATACTTGTACAATGGTAGTTTCTTAATTTTTAAAGTCATTAGTCAAAATATTTCATTAGTGAATATGTTTATAATTGTTTGAGTTTATATATGTAGTTGACCATTTATGTGTTAAATACGAAAAATTTTGTCTTTTGTTTCTCTTTTGTTTCTTTCTACTATTTCAGACAGCATCTCACTATGTAGCCCTGGATAGCCTAGAACTTGCCTGTGTATCCACATCATGCTCTAAAAAAGTTTCTTGAATGTATGTATAAAAAATAAGGTATATTAATTGAACCATGTTTAATGTCATGATTTTTAGAAAATGGCCTCATCTACTCCCTGTATTTCTGATTACTAGGGAGTTCATAGGACAAATCCAGACACCCTAGTTAGGGGGACTGGGCAGTCTATGGGGACGCTAGTAGTGGATCAGTATTTGTCCCAGGTATACAAATGGACTTTGGGAGCCCATTCTATATAGGGATATTCTCTCAGCCTAGACATGTGAGAGAGGGCCTAGTGCCTGTTCCAAATGATACCACAGACTCTGAAGATTCTCCATGGAAGGCCTCACCCTCCCTGCAGAGCAGAAAGGTGATGGGATGGGGGTTGGTGAGGAGCACAGGGGTGAAAGGGAGGGTGAGGGAACTGAGATTGGCATGTAACAAACAAGCTTGTTTCAAATTTAAATTGAAAAATTATCATAAAAACAAAAAACAAATTTCTTTTTTTTTTTAAGAACTCATGTATTTAATACAAATTGCCTAAATAGATCTCAATACTTATAGAAGCAGATGTGTTTTCATATATTCAAGGTGATATTCTAACTTGGATATATTTTTATAAATAGTACATGTGCATTCCAGCAGCCTACCTTTCCTAAAAAGTTAATGTGACAGATTGCTGTAATTTTAAGATTGCTAAATACTTCTGTCAAATCCCTGAAGGCATTTTCAGAATTTAGTTTTTGGGTCTGTTGGAATGATTTCCAAGCTCTCTCTTTTGGGAGGGATGAGGTGAGCAACAGCTTGAAACTATGATTCATCCTTTGAGTTTCTGTCAAATACTCTCAGGAAGAAGAAAATGACTAATCACCTACTAAAAATGGCAGCAGATGCCATAAGCAAAATTTCATTCAACCTGTTAACTTTGCTACTGGTATAAAAACCATCTAATTAAAAGTCTAATTTTAAAAATGATATAATTTTTTAAAAAAATAACCTCTGCTTCTAAATCATGAAGGAATGGATGCTAGGCTTAATGTTTTAATTTATTTATTCTTATATTTTTTTTGTTTTTAGACAATATTTTATCACAAAACTCTAGTTGTCTTGGATTTCAGTATGTATATATGTTTGTCTTTAACTCAAAGAAAGCTTAGACTTGATACTTTATGAAACTTCTTGTAGCAACTTTCTTCAGTTCTTCAGCTTACATACATCTATATGAATATGTAGGCCATGTTGTTCTATGCTACAAGAAAGCTAACCAGCACGTCACAAAGAAAGTAAATATCCTAATTTCTAACAGGTCTAGTGGCATAATTCTAACCATATCAAATACCATGAAATTGTGATTAATGTATTAATGTTTTTATATAACTTTTTCAATATTAAGTTCTTTTAAGTATATTGTTGCATTGTGTCCCCAAGCATTTGTATATGGAATAAAAAATAGACTTGAGAAACAACAGATCAATTTTTAATTCAAAGATTTTTGATAAACAGCAAACCAAGTAGATACCCATGGAGGGATTTCTTTCATTTGGTGTTTTGGAGACATTGAGCTCTATAACGGCAGTAGACAGAGACTATAGAAAGGATGAAGATGCATTATTAAATAGCAGCAAAGAGGAGACATGATGGCAAAATTGCATCTTACCTTCCCTGCACATAGGAAGCAGAAGGAAGTAATTGTGTGTAATAGTCACTGTTTGTGTAAGATATTCAGAAAGTACATTGTGCTTGTTTGATTAATCATAAGGCTAATGTGGAAGTGGCTATTGTCCCCCACTTTAAATGCATAAATGCCCAGGTAGAGTAATAATTGCATTTCTCTCTATCCCTCTTTTATGTCTCTTACCTAGCATAGCTCTGTGAGGTTATATGATCCCTTTCTACCAGAGAGGAAAAACACACTGATAAAGGACATATAACTAACTGATAGATATACCATCTCTTAGACCTCTGGATTTAATTCAATTGCAGCTTTGGTCTGCTGCACAGTGCAGATAAAATATATAAAATCATAAATTTCATTTGCCTCAAAAATATTAAAAATATAAGTAGGATAGTACCGCTTACTTAAAATCCAGAGATAAGTATGCAGTTAGAAAAGGAATCTTGTGGTGTGTTGGTCTGTCATCTTAAAGACAGAGTCCACTCTTCAAAGTCTCTTACAATTATAAAATGTATTTAATAATCTATTGGTTATAGCTGCAGTCAAAACTAATTGATATCATTATAGAAGCAAATAATTGTGCTGAGTAATACTAAAAATTGCCAACTTTGGATTGATGATGGTGTTCTAATGTGTTATATTTATTCATGTGGCTTTCCCATGAGAATGAGTCCATGATCATTGTAGTAAATTGACTCTTCACAATTTCAAAGCATTTCATAAAAACCAGAGTATCTCTGTGACCACCATATTCTAGATTGCCACTATATTATTGCTCAGATTTAAACCACAAATTCTGAAAAGCTTTTAAAAAGCAAAATATATCCACCAATCCCTAAGCACTTGATTGTATTCAATTTTGATCAGTGAATGTGAACTACATGGCGAGCCTCTTAAAAATGCTATATTTTGTACAATGTGATGTGAAATACAAGGGATCTGACCATGGAGCTGCTCACTAATGCTCAGCATCCATCCAGGGCAATTCTCTGGGCCAGCTCAGGTGCCAAGCTAGCTCAAAAGGATACTTAAGAACATTCTTTGCAGGAGGATCCACACCCTCTGAAAGCAGTGATTGCTTTCCATTCATTGTTCAAGTACCATTTTGGTCCTTAGCTAGATTGAGAAGGCTATGTAGAGAAATCCTCATAGCATTTTTGTGTTAAAATCTGTGTACAATTTTTCTGTTGTTTCATGGTAGACGTTTGAGCATCATTGCAATAATCCTGCCACCAACTATTGTAGGATAAAACTGGTAGAACTATATTCTGTTAAAATTAATGACAGTGAGAGTTCATAATATTCAGGAGCATGTGTGAGAATAAAGAGCAATTTTTATTGTGAGGAACTAATTTTTGTTGACCCAGAATCAGCAGTTCAGTTTGTTGCATTAACCTATATTGGCAAAAAGCATGTTTGCTCTGAGATCACAGTCAAATGCATATTAACTGAAGAAAAATATTGAAAAGAAAAAAACGAGGTAGGGATGAGTTAGTTATGCAATAATATGTGAGATAAAAACATTTAACACTTCACACAGGGACTGTGACTGTTTGCTCCTTGAGGGCAAGAGTTTTACTGACTCATCTTCAATCCTCTATTCTACTTAGAGCTCTGCACAGTACTTGCAGATAATATGAAAATCAAACCTTGCAGAATAGACTCACCTTACTTGTCAGTTTGTCTTCTATTCCTCATGGGCTAGTTGACAGCCATAAAAATTGATCATTAGTAGTTACTGAGTTGGTTAGAATAAGAACAGTTCCCATAGGCTCATTTACTTGAATGCTTAGTCACCAGGGATTAGAATTCTTTTAAAACATTGAAAAGATTAAATGTGGTTTTTCTGGAGGAAGTGTGTCACTGTACTTGGGTGTTGAGGTTTCAAAAGCCATGATAAGGCCTAGTCTCTTTGCCTGCTGCCTGTAGATAAGAATATAGCTCTCATCTAGGGCTCCAATACCATGTGTGAGGCCATTCTTCTTATCATAATGATAATTAACCATGCTTTGAAACTGTAAGCTTTCTTTTATAAGAGTTGCAATGGTCATGGTGCATCTTCACAGAGATAGAATGTATAATGAATGAGACAATTACTTAAATACTCACAACATTTATATATATATATATATATATATATATATATATATATATATACCATTGGCAGTTGGGAAATGACAGTTACAACTGTTTCATACTACCACAGTCAAAATGGTTAAAATCAAGGGAAAAATACTGACACCAAATGCTGGTGAGTATGTGGAGGAAGGAAAGGAGAAACCTCATTCAGTGATGGTAGAATTACAGACTCATGCAGTCCCTCTAGACAACAGTGTGGAACATTCTTTAAAAAGCAAAAAAGAGAGCTATCAATACCAGCCATACCAATTTTTAACATATTACTCTATTTGCAATAGCTCCTGAATGGAAGCAACCTGAATATCTTCAACTGGTTAATAGCTAATACAAATGTGATCTATATGTAAAATGTAATATTATTTAGCTGTAAAGAAAACTGAAATAATGAAATCTGTAATAAAATTATCAAATATTATACTGAGTTAACCCACACCTAGATAAAGACAAACACCATATGTTTTATCTTATTAGTGAATTATAGACCCAAATATTTGGATGTCAGCATGTAATTGGAGTGACCACAGAAATGAGAAAATGAAAAGTAACTATGACTTGGGATATGGAGAGTAGAAGCTCTCAAAAGGGAAATAATAGAACACAGAAACTATGAAGGCTTAACGCTGAAGAAGAGGAGAAGGTAGGATCGGATGAGTCAGAGGAACAGATGTCTGCTGTAAGAGTGTGTCTTCTCTTTAGACAGAAAAAAAACTGTATTCATAAACTCTCAAGAACATGGTTGTCTAAACAAGACTAGCATAATGACTACATCAGTTGACAAGACAGTAACAATGGGGAACATCTCACAAGACCTCTGTTTTAGTCCTTTAGATGAAGAGTCACAGACAATTAATGACTCCTGAGAGGTCCATCTCTTCACATAATCTGTGTTTTATGTGAAATATCTAATATTATATAAACTGCTTAACATAAAAGTTTTACCTAGTGCTATTGTCTACTCAGGTAACTAATTGATTGCTAGTAGAGGAATAAGTTTTGTCTATCAATGCTTTTTTCCAGAGACATTTGAAATGGGGACTTCACCTGATACACAGGATCAGAATTGACTTAGATTAGAGGTTACCCATCCATTGTTTGATGCTAAAAAAAGATTTCTTGCTTCATGTAGTGGGGAAAATACCATATATCACTGACATCTGTTCATTGCATTGTGAGAATATATGGGAAAACATGAGATACTGTATTTTGTCTTCAAATGTAAGGAAGGCTTGGAAATTTGAGGAAAGTCTTGCTAAGAGTTCAAGATTGGTTCCCATGATCTAGCAAAACAAGAAAGAGAATTATATATATATATATATATATATATATATATATATATATATATATAATGAAAAGGCAAAACTACTATATAATGAAGACAGACAGTAAAATTTAAAGTAATTAATCACTTTAGAATTTTCTGTTCATTTCCTCATCATTTACAGTATGTCAGACATCACTCAAATGGTCAAATATTTAAACTAATACCTACATTATGCCATTCAATATTACTGACTGAAATCTCCAGCAGTTAAGTAATTATGTTAAAAAGGAACAAAGACAGCTTGCAGAGTACGAAAATTGGATATATTTTCCCAAATTCAACACAGAAATAGTGCTGAACAATTACTTCAAACTTGAACATTTATAATTTAAATTGAACAACAACATATTTAAAACTAGTTTTAAATGTTGACTTAGTAATGCACATATGTGAACAGAATCAACTAGAAAGTTTGAAAGGCTTATTTAGAAACATATATTTCTTTCATTTAACACACACAAAACTATAGAAATGCATATCACAGTTCTAGCTTTAAAATATATTAGTAATGCATAATCATTATTTTTCATCCACTTCAAAAATAACCATTACTCAGCTGTTAGTAGCTCTCTGACACAGAGACATCTACTGGATATGGAGGGATGAGAGAGAGGACAAAGAGGGCTGATTCAAGAAACAAAGACATTGCCTGCATCAAGCATAAAAAGAGAGGGGTAGACATCAATACAAGATAAGCTAGGTAACAAGTAGGGCCCTAAGTGGGACACATGGTTCACCCTGAGAAATTAGATAATATCTACATGGCAAGCTGGGAACAGGGAGTGATAAGGGTAAGGTGAGGTGAATGAGAACAGGAGGGAACAAGATGGCCTAGGTAGGGCAGAACTAGTGAAAGAGCAATGAAAAAGATATCTTAATATAGAGAGCCACTATGGGCTTAGGGAGAAAAATGGTGCTAGGGTAACTCCCAAGAACTCACAAGGAGGATCCCAACTAAGACTCCTAGCAACAGCAGAGAGGATGCCCGAACTGGCCTTTCTCTATAATGAGATTGATAAATACTCCATAATAGAACCCTTATCCAATAATTGATAGAACCAAATGCAGAGATCCACAACCAAGAACTAGGCTGAGCTTCAGGAATGCAGGTGAAGAGAGGGAGGAGAGAACATATGAGCAAGGGAGGTCGGGATCATAATGGAGAAATCTACAGAGATAGCTGAATCAAGTTATGGAAACTCATGAACTCTAGACCTACAACTGTGGAGACTCCAGGGGACTGAACTAGGCTCTCCATATGTGGGAGACAATTGGGAAGTTTGAACTAAGCTGCAGGGGCCCATGGTAGTAGGACCACAACACACACCTGGTACATGAGCTAGCTTATTGGACCCCATTCCTTCATGTAAGATGATATGTGAGTGGCAGTAGTAGCACAATATAATTCTGGTGCTTGAGCTTTCTTGTTGGAGATCCTGCCCTAGGCTGGGATTCCATGCTAAGTCTTCATGCATGGGAAAGGGGCCAGCCCTCCCAAAGCTATTGTACCAGACTATGCTAACTCTTCATGGAAGCTGTTAGGCATAAGGAGGAATGGACTGGAGGTAGGCTATGGGGAGTGAGGGAAGGTGGGAGAAAGTGAGGGTTTGTGGGAGGAGGCAAGGAGAGGTGGTATTAAGGGGTGAGAGTAAGAACTGTGGTTGGAAAGTAAAATGAAATCAAAAAAATAAAAAATTGGGGAAAAAAAACCATAACTCAATACTTCCTGCAAGTCATTACTATGATAAGGAAGTAACTAGATCAGCAGTGGACTGCTTGCTGGCTATGCACAGGCCAAGGCTTGATCTATAGCATGAGAAGTTATGATAATCATTATGACTTATGAACACTTGGGTATATATCTAAGTTGCACTATTCTGTTTAAATAACGATACCATACTACAATACATACAGCATAGATGTTTTTACATTAATTTTTATGCTTATAAAATTTCTTTTTAATATTAAAATATTAGTGCATTTTCACTATCATTGTGCAAACACTCCCAAACTTACCCATTTCACAAGACAGAGAAATCTAGACTTTCTCTCTTTAAACCACATGCAAACACTATTTTGGAAACCCCTTGTGCATACATGAATAAATATGGTGGGTAAAGACCAGAAGCAGAATTGCTGAGTTATGAGTTTGAAAATCTGCAGCTGAACAAATAGTGTCAATTAGTTGCCACTATTTACCAGGATGAATGTCAACATATGTCTCATAAGTACACTGCTTATAGAGATTTAACATGTATTAATTGCTTCTGTGTTCTTTTTCTGCCCTGCGTCAAAATTTCTTTCTCTTGTAGCACAAATGGGCAATAATTGTGTACTTAAGCAAATTCCCTGAGTTAAAAACATACTATTCTTATCTTTTATCATTGAAATAACCTCAGATAAAAAGAGCAGAAGTCTTAAACAAGCAACCAAATATATAACCTGTCACAGAGTAACTAAATGAAAAAAAATAAGTTATTGACTGTACAATTACTTGCTAAACACAGTGATATGTAATTAATGCACACAATCTGATGGGAGATGTTATTCTGTAAATATGTTTTTCATACTGGTTAAATAATAAAGCACTGTTGGGCCAATGGGAAAGCAAGATAGATAGGGCTAGGAGACAAGGAGGAAAAAGGAAGTAGTAAAGAGGAGTCAGCATGTAGAGCCTGGAGAGATCAGATGCATCCCACCACTCTCCTGTAAGAAGAACCACATGGAAATACTTAGATAAGTAGAAATGGGTTAATAATTAAGACAGAGCTAGCCCATAAACAATAATAGTCACTGGCCCATGGGATTGTATCAAATACAGAGTCTCTGTGTATTATTGGGGCTGGCATACTAGCAGGGCGGTGAGAAAAGACCAGCAGGAAAAACAAGCTGGTAACATAATGGTGTCAGAAGTGGGATTGAGAACTTTCACTTAAAACTTGATAAAAGCTTAAAAAGGGATTTTAGAAACAAAGGAACAGGGACTAGCAAGACTTCTTGGTAGCAGCATTTTCTTTCTCGGTTGGATTTGTTTTGCTGTAGACAGAGATTTGCGTGGCTCCTTTAAGGGAGGTTTCCAAAATTAGCATAAGCGGAAAAAAAAAAGCCTTGCTTTTAAAGAACTCTGCTAATAATTCATTGGTGTGTACAAGAGCTGCAATGAATGTTTACAGTGATTTAAAAAAAATATGTTGGCTTGGGAGAGAAAAAGAACAGGATACAATGGTTTATAAAAGAAAAAAGGAAGTAGAAGAGTTGGGTGTGGTGGTACAGGCCATTAATCCCAGCACTTGGGAGACAGAGGCAAACAGATCTGTGTGATTTCAAAGTAAACCTGGTATACAGAGAAAATTCTAGGACAGATAAAATTTACACAGAGAAACCCTGTCTCAAAATATGTAAAAATAGAAGTAAAAAAAAAATAGAGTAATAAAAAAGCCACTTAAAGATGAAAAGCACAGAGAATCTTTGGATATTGTATGCTGTTGTGTTATCTTTAAATTGTTTGACTGCTGAGAAAATAACAACTACTGATAAAAGAAATGCTGCTGAATTAATTCAATTTATATATTTTAAAAATGCTTTGACTCCAAAATTTAAGCCTAAGGACAAGTTACTGGGGAAAAGGATTTCTAATTTTGTTTCCACAGAAAATGAAAAGCTGTGGATTCCTTCCAGACTAATATGGTTTGATCAAACCAGACCCCTGAAACAGCACCCCAGGTGATCCAACATTCAAAGCAGTTGAGGCAAATCCTTGCAGACTACAGCCAAGATTTCTGCGTCTTCTTAGGTTCCCCTATGACAGTGCTGCTACCAGCAGGAATTAGTTTGGAAAGAACGATGCCCAAATCCCCAAATATTGTTTATAAATGTTTGTTTTCATTTAAATGGGCTTGGTCATATATTGTTAATGACCACAACCAATCTTTCTAAAGATAAAAAGGGAATTATGGTATAGATATGAATATTTTGCCTTGGAATGGATTTCCCTTTGTTGATACAAATTTAAGGTCAATTTTGTGATATGTATATTTCTCCTCTTGTTTAGGTATTATGTTTATATAGCTCATTGAAAAATGTAATGTATAATTTAGTACACATAATAGAGAGTTACCTGTGATAGTTAAAACTTAGAGTTAAGTTACTTAGGAATTCTAGATATACAGAGATGTATTTGAGATGAATAGGAATTCTTCAAATCTTTCAAAGACATACAGAATATGGCATTTAAAATGGTTTAGGGTTTTTCATGACAGTGAGGCACAACTGCTCCTGGTAATACCACCTGCGTCAGAAGGAAGATGGACATTGAAGAAACTCGTTACGAAGTTTGCTTGCAATATGACAAGACTAGCCATTTGAGCAAGGTACTGCTCTTCTGGACTGTTTGACTTTATGCTGTATTAAATGGACGTGCAGGGCCCACAGGAAAATGACTGTGATGCAAGATGGACAATGCTACAGGATTCCTGCTTCATGGAAGAGGCTGCCAGACATTCTGCAGGACACAGAGAAAAGTGACTGACCAACTGCCAATACAGGTGGATAGTTCAAAGTTTCCTGCTCTGCTGAAGAGTCTGCCAGACACACTATGGCCTATGGGCGAAGATGGAACATTACAGAACTTTGGGTGACTGACCAGACAATGAGTTGTCTCTGTCATTTCTAGAGTTTATATATTATCCTTCTGTGGTTTTTGAAGGAGTTGAAGACAGATAGTTATGGTTATAGTTTTCCTTAGTTAAGATTAAAGATAAGTTACATATCAGACTTTAGACTCACTAAGATAGGATAGATGATATTTTCATTAAGTCTTACAAAATGTTCATGGACTAAACATTGTTAACTGCGATTCTTAATTGATAACTGTTGTATGGTATATTTTGCTATGTTAAGGTTAAAACCCTTCTTTTATTTTAGACAGAAAAGAGGAGATGATGGGAGATGTTATACTGTAAATATGTTTCTCATACTGGTTAAACAATAAAGCACTGTTGGTCCAATGGGAAAGCAAGATAGGCGGGGCTAGGAGACAAGGAGGAAAGAGAAAGTAGTAAGGAGGAGTCAGCATGTAGAGCCTAGAGTGACCAGATGCAGCCCACCGCTCTAGGGTAAGATGAGCCACGTGGAAATACTTAGATAAGTAGAAATGGGTTAATAATTAAGACAGAGCCAGCTCATAAAAATAATAGTCACTGGCCAACAGGATTGTATCAAATATATAGTCTCTGTTTATTATTGGGGGCTGGCGTGGTAGCGGGGCGGTGGGACAAGACCAGCAGGAAAAACATGTTCGTAACAACAATCTTTTTTATTTTTTAAATAATACTACATTATTATAATGAAATAATACTGACCATAATATTATCTTTGCTTTTTTTTTTCAAGAAAAAAATCAGAAGATAAATAAGAAATTAATCTACTTACATGAAGTAACATGGACACAGGTTGCTAACATTCACATTAAACTGGTCACCTCCCAAAGCCAGGCATTCTTTGCTACATACTAACAGTCCACAGGAGGATAAAACTCTGAAGTGTTCAGTAACCTGAAACCTGAAAATTTGGGCTTAAGTATAAAATTTGTGAAAGTAGCTTTAACTAGTTGCACGTTTAAGAATTTTGGACAAACTTATGAAACATTCCAACTTCCTGTGTTACTTAATTTTGGCATTTATTTTTTAGCAATGCTAGGACTTTGATAGAAATCATGAGCAGAATGGTTAAATATGTTTACATTTAATATCAATGGTACTAAATTGTGATAGCACTTGAAAGTTGCAATAGAGTAATGCTGGATTTCTTTATATATTATATGAATATACGTTTGTCTTATCGGTTGATGAATAAAGCTGTATCAGCCAGCAGATTGGCAGGATGCACTTTAGCAGGAAATGTAGGCAGAGCTGCCAGACTAGGAAAATTCTGGGAAGTGGAACTTAAAGAATGAGTTGGGAGAGAGATGCCATGTTAGCTATCGGGAAGATAGGACATCTGATCATTCTCCAGTAAGCCAAGACCATATGGAAATGCATAGATTAATAGAAATGGATTAAATATTAAGATAGAGAGCTAGCCAATAAGAAGCCTTAGCCACAAGACAAAGTGTTTATAATTTATGTAAGTCTCTGTGTATTTATTTGGGACTAAAAGCCTGCAGAATTGGTAGTACAGAAATTTCTGTCTACAAGTGATGCCCAACATTTGGCAAGAATTTCCATGTAAAACCTGACAAAAGCTTTCAAAGTGTTTTGGAACACACAGAAAAGGAGCTGTACTGGGCTTCCTAGTCTCACAGTTTCATGCAGGTCATGGTACAGAAACACTATGGCAGTTGGGCTTGAGCACAGCATAGTGGATTCCTGCTGTGGTACCAGAGGTGTTTTGCAAGCCACACAGCATGCTGAATGGTGGATTTAGCTTTTACTCATCCATACAAAAGAAAGTTTATGGGCACTGTGTAACAAGCTGTTTGATTTCAGCATAGAATGAGTCAATGTGGTGATCTCAGCTCCCAGAGCTGGTGGTAAATTAACCCTCACCTAGTTGGAAAGCCTAACTCGATTGAACCAGCAACCAAAAGCCCCACTTTAATCCAAACCATGCAGTTTAGCAGATTAAAGACTGTTGTGGGTTTGTTTTGTTCCATGTGGTTCTGCTGCTTCTGCTCCAAATGAACACACATACACTATATTAGTTATACAACTGTTGGCCAAAGCAGAGCTGCCATGCTGCCAAAGGAGTAACATTACAGGTAATTTGCAGCCTAGTAGCAATACATAGGTTAAGAGATATGGGCTAATAATTAAGACATGACTATCCAATGAGAAGCCCTAACCATTGACCAACAGTTTTATAATTGATATAAGTCTATCTGTGTTTATTTGGGGCTGAGAAGGACAGCAGGATCCAGCAGGACAAGAGCAAACCTACAGCAACAAAAGACTCATGTGGTCAGAAAAAGATAGAAATATACAGTAAATAATGATTCTGATGAAGCAAAGCTTCTCAAGGGGTTACAGTGTGTTTAAATATATATGGGCTTTAGAGAGAAAAGAAAAAGGATAGGGAATATCCTTCAAAAAGAAATGGAGTATCTGGGTGTGGTGGCACACACCTTTAATCTTAGAATTCTCAAGGCAGAGGCAGGCAGATCTCTGTGATTAAAAGGCCAGAAGGCCAGCCTGGTCTGCAGAGTGAGTTCAAGTTTAGCCAAAGTTACACAGAGAAACCCTGTATAAAAAAATAATAATTAACGTAAAAGAAGTAGAGTTTTAAAGAGCCACATAGAGATGGAAAATACATAGAGAGTTTGGATACTGCATGTTATTGCGTTGTCTCTGAGTAGTTTGTCTATACATCAAACCTATACATTTTGAAAAATGCCTTGACTTCAAAATGTAAGTCTAAGGACATGTTACTTTGGAAAAGAGCTTCTGCTTTTGTTTCCACAGAAGATGCAAAGCTGTGGATTCCTTCTAGATTAATATGGTTTAATCAAACAAGACACCCTGAAGCAGTGGCCCAGGTGATCCCATATCCAAATAGCTGAGAACATGCAGCCTCAGACTACAGCAAGGATTTGTTCAGGGTTCCTGGTTTTCTCAAGATTCTTATGGGATTGACAGTACCTCCAACAACTGAATGAACTTTGGAAAGAACTAGGCCCAAATTCCCAAATATCACTTATATATGTTTGTTTTCATTTAAAAGTGGGTTAGTTATAAATGGTTAATTATCACAGTCTATCTTTTTCTTAAAAAAATGGAATATGATATAGAAATGAATACTTTGCTGTAGTATGGGTCTTGGTTTATTGATACAAATTAAAGGTCAATTTTGTTATATGGATATTTCCATTCTTGTTTAGGTACTGTGTTTATACAGCTGTTTTTAAAAATGTAATATATAATTAAATACAGATTTAGTCACATATAATAGTCAAAATTTAGAGTTATGTTAGTTACATTTTTAGATACAAAGAGATGTATTTCAAATAGTTAGGTATTCTTCAATAGCATTCAAACACCTATAGAATATAGCATTTACAATTTCTATTTGGATTTTTCATGACAATGAGACACAATTGCTCCTGGAAACAACAACTATGTCAGAGAAGAAGAGGGCATTGAAGAAACTCATTATGGAATTTGCCTTCAACAAGACAGGGATAGCCATTTGGACAGGAAAGTGCTCTTGCCTGCATTGCTGCCAAAGTAGATATGCAGGTTATAAAGACAAATGACTGCTGAACTTGGCCAAGGGACAGCATGTTTTTTCAAGGTTCCTGCTTCATTAAAAAAGTATGCCAGACATTCTTGGCCTACAGGCTGAAACAGGATGCCCCAAATTTACAGATGAACTTTGGGTAAGTATTCAGTCAGTGAGATGTCTCTATCAGTTCTAGAGTGTGTATAGTATTCTTCTGAGGTCTTTGATGAAAGTGAGGACAGATTTATATGATTATAGTTTTCCTTACTTATAATAAAAAATAAATTGCATATAAAAAGACTCTCAAACATCAGATAGATAACAGAATTTTTTTTTAATTTTGACAAGTGTTAGTAGACTAAATATTGTTTACTGTAGTTCTTTCTTGGTAACTGTTTTGTTGTATATAATCTTGTTCTGCTAATGTTGAAAACTTCCTTTTTATTTAGACAGTAAAGAGGAGATGATGAGGGATGTCCTTCTGTATGCTGTGAATATATATTTGTTTTATTGATTTATGAATAAAGTTATTTCAGCCAATGGACAGGCAGGATGTTGCCAGGCATGGGGTATAGCCTGGGATACAAGGCTAGGACAATCCTGGGAATTAGAATGCAGAGAGTGAGGTAAGAGAGAGATGCCATATAGCTACCAGGAAGCTAGGATTCCAGAATATTCTCTGGTAAGCCAATACCATATGGAGATACATATATTAATAGAAATGAGTTAATAATTAATAGATAGCTAGCAAATAAGAAGTCTTAGCCATTAGCCAAACAGTTTATAATTTATATAAGCCTTTTTGTGTTTATTTGGGACTAAAAGGCTATAGGATCAAGCAGGTCAGAGACCTCCATACACAATAGAGACAACAGAGGACAACAAGCTTAAGTACTGAAATGTGTATGTATCTTTTCACATGGATGTATGTGATGTGCATGCATATATGTATGTGTGTTTCCACAGGTATGGATGACATTGTGTGTGTATATGTCTACATGTGTTTCAGTGCATAAAGTAGTATGAGGTTGAGGTGTAGATTTGGATTTCTTTAAACCCAGAACTAGCTGACATGATTAGTCTTGCTAGTCACCTTGCTCTGCTTATGCTATGCCTCCATTTTCAAAGTCAAAAATTACAAATGGGCAAACAGGCCTGCATAGCATTTACCTGAGTTTCCAAACTTATTCCTCTTGCTCATGCATCAGATCCTTCAACTGCAAAAGCCATGACATCCCTCTCACTCTTAATGGGATAACAATTGCTCTATAAATCAGCACTATAAGGCCTCTTTAACAGTAGTGTAAAGAGAACAATTCTGGGTCTCTTTAAAAGAATTAAATCAAACAAAAAATTTTTCTATAAATTCTGTTCCGTCAAGTGATATATGAAATTCACGGAGAATTTTTGAAAGTTGCACTAGGGAACTAATGAGATTAGAAGGTCGATGAACACCCTCAGAACATTGGAGAGCACAACCCATGACATAAAATGCTTCTTAAGGAGTGATTCAGATGCACAACTTCCTGTTAATACAAATTTCTACAGAGCCTGAAAAGCATAGAAAAGTGTTTGTATTTTGATAATGGGTATGCAGACATCAAAGTTACACTCTCAAAATTAGTTTCTTGTGTTGTTGATTAAGCTCATTTGCTTAGTGTATGCAAGGCTATAGTGTATGCAGGGCTAAGACAACAAATTTGGATTTTTTGTCATACAATAGAGAAATATAATTGATATAATTCAAGTCCCATGTGTGTTCATCCACACATTAAGATATCGTGGGACAAAAAATCACTCAAAATGAAAATATTAAAGTATTGTCGGCAGTTATGATGGGAGATGTCATTCTGTAAATATGTTTCTCTCATTGGTTAATGAATAAAGCACTGTTGTCCAACAGGAAAGGAAGAGAAGAGGGCCTAGGAGACAAGGAGGAAAGAGGAAGTAGTAAGGAGGAGTCAGCATGTAGAGACTGGAGAAAACATAGGTCTGGACCCTCTATCCAGTAAGATGAGACCATGTGGAAATACTTAGATTAATAGAAATGGGTTAATATTTAAGACAGAACTAGCCTATAGGAAAATAGTAACTAGCCAACAGAATTATATCTAATACAGTCTCAGTGTGTTATTGGGGGCTGGAGTGGCAGTGGGCCGGGGCTGGCAGGGAAAACATATTCGTTACACAGTTATAGTATGGTGAATAATATAAGTTCCTTCCAAAATGAATGTCTTCTTCAAAAGAAACAAAATTTAGCTGGTATGACTGATGAACATAAATGCAAAAATTCTCTACAGATTTGATCCACTTATGAAGATCTTTCACCGAATAATGAATTAATATATTAAATATGTAAATGTGGTAGATCTCATCAGCAGAAGGAAAGACAGAAAGATGAGCATCTAAGCAGACACAAAAATTATGATAAAATATAAGATCTCTTCACACACACACACACACACACACACACACACACACACACACACTATACACCTACAGCTAATATACCAGAAATCAAATACATTGAAAGTTTTCCTCTAATTTGGTCAAAGATATGAAGTGAGACAAGGATACATTCTCTCACTGAAGTAGTATTAGAACAAACAAGAGAGAGAAATAAAAAACAAACAAATGTTTATTTTCAAGTTCTACAGGAAAAAAAAAGTTGCTAGCATGTCTTAAAATAACTGCTTTAAAAAGAAATCAAGAGAACAGCTACATTTAAAGATTGAAATAAAGTTATTACTTACAAAGAGCAGGATGCAAAGATCTATACATAGAAAACTAATACATTGATGAAACACATGAAAAAATAAAAGAAATGTAAGTTGAGCTTATGACCCTAGATGGGATTAGTTAATACTGTGAAAATGTCCATGTTATTCCAAAGGGTCTGTACTAGTTAGTTTTATGTCAACTTGACAAAGGCTAGAGTAATCTGAAAGGAAGAAACCTCAATTGAGAAAATTCCTCTATAAGACCCAGCTGTAGGACAATTTCCTAAATGGTAATTGATTGAGGAAGGGCCAGCCCATTGTGGGTGGTGCCATATTTGGGATGGTGGTCCTAATTTGAAGAAAAAAGCAGGCTGAGCAAGCCATGGGGAGCAAGACAGTATGTAGTGACCTCTAATCACCTCCTTTCTCCAAGTTCTTTCCTTGTTTGAGTTTCTCTTCTAACTCTTTTCTATGATTAACTATGATGTGTTAGTAAACGCCAAATAAATCCTTTCTTTCCCAAGTTTTGGTGGTCATGATATTTCCTCAAATCAAAAGAAACCCTAACTGGAACAAGTTGACACCAGAATAGTGAGGCATTGCTGTGACAGACTTGGTCACATCATTTTGGGGAAGACTATGCAAGAACTTTGGGACCTTGAGCTAGAAAAGCCATTAAGTGTTTAGAGATAAGTACACTGTAGATGTTTGGGAGATAAGAATATTGAGAGGACAATGAATGCCTGAATTGTAAAGATTCAAGGGAAGCAAAGACAACACCAGGCATTTTGTGTAAAGAATCTGTAGTGTCTGATCAGCTGGAGCTGAAGAATCAGCTATGATTAACAAGAAACAAGTAAGCACTAAAGTAAAAACTTTCCTGCTTTGCTGGGATGATGCTGGCAACTGTGGCTGAAGATTAAGAAGAAATGAATTAAATGAACCTTTTGGGAAGTGTTTCCTTAGTTGTTACACACAAGCTGAGTTCCAGAAATGACCAAAGTTGATAATTCCTGTCAGCTGGCTAACTTTATTGTGTAAGAGTTACCTACATGACACTAAATTTGAAATCATGAAGGAGTCATGGAAAACAGATAAAACATGGTGTCATGAGATGTCAAGAGAGGTCATTGATGAAAGAGATGTCCATTTACAGGAAGGGACAAGGGAAATTTTTAAGATGCTCATATGGTGGGATGACCACTAAGGGCAACAGCAGGCATAGAGTGGAGTCATACTGAGAATAAAAGAAAATCTGTTTGTGTAGCAGAGGCAGAAACAGAGAAGTGACTCAAGTCCTTTTAAAGAAGATCCCAGACATTGGTATTTGGTTCTACTTTGGTTTGATTGTGACTGTGTCTTGGGTCTATCCTCTTGAAGTAAGAAAGTATTTACTTAGTTAATTTTTTATATAATAGAAGCCTATAGTTGAGAGACTGAATTTTAAGACTTTGAATTCTAAAAGAGATTTAATTTATAAGCATTTGAATTATTTTATTCTTTTAAAAATGTTTTAAATTTAAATTTGAAATAGGCTTGTTTTACACGTCAATCCCAGTTCTCTCACTTTCCCCTCCCTCTCTTTCCCCCTACCAACCCCTGTCCATCCCCTTTCTGCTTCCCAGGGAGGGTGAGACCTTCCATGGGGAAAAAGACTGTGGGATTTGTAAATGTTGCAATGTTAATATTTTAATGTTGATAATAATGTGTGATCCTGGGAAAGTACAAGAAAAAAAGGAGGGTTTATGATTTAACAGTGATGTGTTTGTGGATCAGGTTTACAAGGGGTCAATTGTACTGACTAGTTTTATATCAACTTGACACAAGCTAGAGTTATCTATAAGGACAAACCTCATATGAGAAAATACCTCCAAAAGATCCAGTTGTATGACAATTTCTTAGTTAGTGTTTGATGAAGGTGGACCATGACCACTGTGAGTGTTGTTGCCATTCATGGACTGGTAGTTCTAGCATCCATCTAAGAAAGCAGGCTGAGTAAGCCATGACAAGAAAGCCAGTAAACAGCACCCCACTTTGGCTTCTGCATCAGCTCCCACCTCCAGATTCCTGCCTTGAATTTCCTGGACAGATGAACAATGATATGGAAGTGTAAGTCAAATAATTCCTTTCCTCACCAAGTGCTTTGGTTATGATGTTTCACCACAGCAGCTATAACCCTAAATAAGGCAGAATTTATAGATTCAACTCAATCTCTATTGAAATAGAAAAGTGTCCTAAAATCCTCAGGAAACAAGGGACCTCTAAAGTTCTTAAGAGGATGAAAAAAACTGAGTTCATCACATGATCTTGCTCAAACAAAGCTGTAGTAATGAGAGCAGACAACACAGCTTTAAAGCAGACCCAATGACTTCTGGGGGAAAGAAAGTGGGTGCCAGTAATGAACCTACACAATCTACCACCATCAGACTTGTACAAAGGTACAAAGATAAGAAGTCTCTAGGGAAATGCTCTTGGGAAATAGATTGTACACATGATCAGAGACCAAAAGTAGTACTTTTGACTCCCAGTTGTTCAAAGACTGAAAAATGGAGACCTATCAAGTGAACCAGAGCAATAAACTATTTACAAGATCTAGATATGGCACTAAATGCCTGTACATAACAAGACTTTGGAAGTAAAGGCAGGAGGTTAGGTAGTCAAGTTATATCTTACCTATGACTGTATTAGACCCTGTCTCAAAAACAAACTTCAAGCAAACATGCCCCCTTACACACACTGCAGTACTACTAAATTGTCAGAAATTCTCAACTATTTTCCTATTAATATAAGAAAAATAGTTTTATCTTACAAAGTAGAAAATAGCTTGGTATATTCTTGGAAAGCAGAGGTCACCGGAAAAGAGATATATGAATTATTGTGGATATATGGATATTTTAAAATGTGGGTACCAAAGTTGTGAACACATGCAGTCTTAGCATAGAGGAAGGCTGAGGGCAGCATGGATTATACAGAGAGACCATGTGTCAAAGAGAATTCCACAAAAATCATAGATTATTTCAACTAACACTTGTATTCATAATACTTTAGTATTAAAATCCAAAGACATTGAATTAAGTTAAGTAGAAAAGGTTTTTTTATTTTTTTACTGATATTAACAAATTAGGTCAGCTACTGAAGCCTATTTTTGGAATGATTTAATTCTAGATATTAAATATAAAGTTCATTTTACAGAAAAATAAAGGGCTCTGCTCCTTCAAATGCAGGCTTTCTAATGATCTATCATTCTAATATCAATATTTTTCTTTGCTTTAGAGATAACTGTGTAAGTTAAATAGTCTATCAGGTGTTAGGATAGCTATATTTTAGTTCTAGTTGTATTGTTCTTTAACTCTCAGTGGAGGTCAGCAATTAAATTTGTAAAAGTTTGATATACATAACAGTCACAGGGCCTATAGGCATGTGACTAAATGGTATTTACTTGTAAATAAAAATATATGTATCCTATAGCCTCCTGATATACCTAAATGATATTGGTATTTTTGACAATAATAGCTTGCCTAATTACTCTTTTTTATTACTCAAGAAATGCAGCTGAAATGTCCCATTGTGTTTGGTCCAAAAGACATTCTTATTTTGTATTTAATCTTTATTCCCCCAATTCTAAGTTTTTATTTCTTATTTCTTATTCTTTACTGCCTTTAACATCCTGCAATGATGTATCCTTTGTCATTTTCTGTATTGCCAGTTAGGAAATGCCCTCGAGTTTTTCATCATAGAGCCCAGCCAGATTTTGAAGATAGCTTTTTTATAGATGAAGGCTATTTCATTGATTTGTTGCATGTTGCATAGGAATGGATACCTGGAGACACATATCTGTTAATCTCCTAGTATCACTTACAGTTGCAGGTAGTGGCTCCCACAACTTAACATCATCTTAATCTTTGCAGTTAAGAATATTTCAAAAATTCTCCTTGATGTGAGTGAGTCCTTCAAATTTTATTCTTACATGTTTAATTCTTTTTCAACCTAATAAAGTTTTGGCTTGATAGAAGTGCTCTGGAAAGACTACTAATATTTTTAACTCCATTTTTCATTTTATAATGCATTATCATACTTTTTTAAATAATTTAAATACAATTTGTCTTTTACAAGGTACATGGACTTGATTAATTACTAACCTTGATTTCTCTTTTTTTATGAATAAGGGAAAAGGGAACTACTGAATTAGAATTTAAAAACATATTTTGTTGTTAGTTATCTCTGTTTCTACTATACTGCATGAGAAATACATTGATTATTCACACAGGGATTTTCTGCTAAAGTTTTAAAGAATAAAACATTGTATCACTTACATATCATGTATTTTAAATACTTTGTGCAATGGAAATAGTCTATAACATAGAGTTAAAGGATAAATTTCTATTATATAATTAATGCAGTTAAACATTTGATTTGCTAGAACAGAAAGATTTCTTTAAACTTGTACCTACTACATTGTAATGATAATTTTTTTTCTTTTGTTTTTTTTTTTTTTTTTTTTTAAGACAGGGTTTCTCTGTATTGCTTTGTAGCCTGTACTGAAACTAGCTCTGTGGACCAGGATAGCCTCAAACTCACTGTCTTCTAAAAGTAATAGTGTATATCTCATTTGTCAGATGTACCTCAGTCTTCTGAACAGACATAATATACATGAAGAAATACTATTGTGCCAGTAAACAAAGGAGGCATTGTGAATAAGAAAATTTACATATATCCACTAATTTATTTATTCTTTTAAGAAATACATATTGCTTACCCTCTGTGCTAGCCACTGATCAAACCAGCACTGTCTTGTTTTTCTCACTTATCTCTTTTTTTGTTTTTTATCCTCATTATCTTCATTATTGAGTACGTTTGGTTCATAGCTTCAATTTTGAAATGAGTTCAACTAAAATGGATAACCACATTTATTTGGTTTGTTCATGTTTTTCGTAGGAGATTTTAAATGTATTTTCAACAGTGGTTTCATGAAGCCTGGAAAATGTGGTCTTCATTGGTAATCAACCACTTTCACATTCTCCAAAAGTGTATTGGCTACAAAACTGTCATGAGTCTGTCATTCAGAAGTTAGGCATCTGCGCACTAGAATGGAAATGTATCTAATGAGATTTACCCCTGTTGTATTTGTTATAGTTTGGTTAAAGTCTTAGTTTCTTTCCCTGTTGCTGTGACATTTACACTGACAGAAGCCACTATAAGAAGAAAGGTTTCACTCATAGTACAGTCCATTATAGCATTGAAGTCACAGCATTGGGCATTTGAACCTGTCACCTTTCATCCATAATTAAGAAACAGAGAGATGAGTTTCTGTGCTCAGCTAGGTTTCTCCTTTTTATATAGTCTAGGACCTAACTGTACATATCTTTCTACTTCCTTTAGCCTAATCAGCATTATCCCTTCGGACATTGCAGAGGTCAAACAATCCTTCACAAATATGCCTGGGGGTTTGTCCCTTAGGTAATCTCAGGTTCTGTCAAGTTGACAACACTAATCATCAAAAGGAAGGAACTTATAGATTGAATTTCATTCACTTTCATAACAAATGGTTATTTTCCGAAACAGAAAAATCTAATATGTGTATAAATTATAAAAGAATTGTGTGTTTGGGGTTTACTTTGAGGAAACAAATAGAATTCAATATATTCTAGACTGAATGAAATATGAAACTTCCAAATTGAGTATTGCCTGTAGCTCTGGGGGTAGGACATTGTAATATTTCTACCATCCATATGAAGCTCTTCATTCCTTAGTGTGCTAAAGGAGCACACATACCAGTAATTACTAATTACAAAATTTCAATTATATAATTAATTTAAAAATTAGTAACGTCTTACTTACATATCACTTTTTCATCCTTCAAAATATTGTGGGAAACTATGTAATCACTAGGGTCAGCAGAGTAAGAGTCCACTTGAGGCAAAAAGGAAATCTGGTTCAACACAATTCAATAGCCAGTGTTGAGTCAAACATCTAGACTCTGACACCAGGCAGTTTATTTTAAGCCTATTTAAGTTGGGAGAAAAAAATCTGGTAACATATTCCCTTTGTTCATGGAGGCATAATTAATCAAACTCATCACAAAGTTCACTACACTTGTTCCATGATAGTTCTACAGATATGCTTTTACCTTAAGGGTTTAGGGGAAGATTTGGTGTAGTCTTGGTCCTATAGATAGAGTAGATGTCATCTAGACTATTAGCCATCACCAGTCCTACTTGTGATAGCTTGGTGTAACATTGGTCTATAGATAATATAAATCACCAGGCTCTTAACAACCTCCATTCCAGCCTTCTGAATAGAGAAACTGGATTTATATCTCTCTCAGTGAAGAGACCATCATGTGTGTTTAACATGCCTGATTTCCCTCCCACTTATCTGTGCATGCAAGGACATTTTTGTGCTCCCAAGAAAATATAAACAGTTGAGAGGTTGTGACTCTTTAGGGAAAATAAATAAATATGACAAAGTGGTCACAGCCTTCCTTCTGACTTACATATTCTTAATGGTAAAATATCAACCAAGTTGTGAATGCAAAAAACAAAATTTCATAGTAGGGAAAGAACAAAATAGGAGATATAGGAACATCAAATAACTTCGAAAGCAATTTGCATTTCCAATTAATTTTGTTACTTTTTGTTTGTCTCTAACTTCAGGACCTTATTGTTTCCTATTCCCCCACACATGTTTGGAGAACATTAGAAGCTGTGAAATTAAGCAATATATTTTTTTCATGTATTCTTTCAAATACAATGACTACATACTAGAGCTTCAAGAATAGTCCAATGAGATTTTAAAAATAGGTCATCTGATGGCTGAGGACTGAACTGAATGGTGGAATAAGCATGCACAAGAATGTGGTGCAATCCCCAACACTGGCAAACTTACAAAAAAAAATGTCTGAGGGGATTACATTAAGTGTAAGTTTTTCTTTATTTACCATGTCTAATACACTGTTTATGTTTCCTAGTTTCTTCCAAGTTGTAAGTACCTTGATTCCCAATAATGCTACATTATATTTTCTTGGACACTTAAAAATTATTTTTTCCTGCACATGTTTGAGTTTATGTTTGTTTATGCATTCCAGTGTGTGTGGGTCCTCTGTATGCACACCAGAGCATTTCCAGGCCAGAGCTTGGCCTTGGGTGTCATCTCAATTATTCTCTCCTTTAAACATTGAGAAAGATTTCTCACTTAAATATGGAGGTCACTGATTTGGTTTATCTATTACACATCTAGATCCAGTGTCCCCTCACTCCACTACTAGGGTGTGCCAACAATTATGCCTGTCACTTTTTATAAACAATATGTATTAGTTCTTTGAGAGAATACAAGGTGTTTTGATTATAGTTACTTCTTTTCCCAAATATTCCCAGATGCAACCCTCTTCACTAACCACCCAAATTTATTTTATTTTATTTTATTTTTATACACTTCAAAACAAATTTGTGCTGTGCAAATATTCTTGGATGACTGAGGTTCCCACAGATTCTACTCATCTCACAAGGCACCACTTGCTTAGAGAACTGAGTCTTTTCTTACCAACTAAGAATTTCTGCTCTGTGACTAGGTGTGAGATTGCATGTTTTACTCCCAATTCCATTCTAAGATTTGATCTGACAGGTTTACACATGTTTTGTTAATGTTGTCTCAACTACTATGAAGTTCCTATGTGCAGCTGCTGTGGTAAATCCTGAACATACTGTTTCCTAGCAGTCATTCACCACCTCTAGCTCTTATACTCCATCTTCATTTCCATAATAATCTTTCTTGAGAGGAGATGGTGAGGTATGCATATTCCAATTAGAGGTGGCTATGCTGCAGTTACTGATTCTCTGTCTTTTAGCCAATTATGCACCACTGTATAATCACTATCTACTGCAAACAGAAGCTTCTCAGATGAGTGTAGAGAGATACATTTGTGCTATGGGTAATATGAAGTCATTAGGAATTAGTTCAATTCTGTGTTCACTACAAGAAAGAGAGTAGGGGGGTATTGCCTTGGGGACTATAACCTGTCTAACCTTTGGTTCCAATCCAATCACACAAAATGGTCACTTATTTCCTTTATGTTTATGTCATCATTACATAATTAAGCATGTCCTCTTTATAGAAGCCTACATGATTACTTATTATTCCTGGTCTACCAGACTGCAATTCTCATACCTGCAAATGCTTAGCCCCTTGTTCACCAAGAAATCTCACCAGCCCAACATTTTAAAGTGTTGTTCATGAGCACTAAAAGGTCCACAACAAAGACAAAAATAATGAAATGTGTGATGTAACATATTCAGGCTCATTTTGTTTTACTGGACTGAAGGAAATGAATAGTATATTTTAACATGAAGAAATTAAAACAAAAATAAAATTCATACTTTAGAATTTTTGTTAAAAAGCAACAGTGTTTGTTACTCAAAATTTAGACAAAATTCAACTGTACACATAATAAATATTTATGTTGTTTCATCCTGTTAAACTTATTGTAAAACACTTTGGTAATATTGTAGATTAATTGTGGTTGCTTGAATAAAAGTAACTCCCCTCCCCAAAGATTAATAGATTTGAAGGTTGGTCATTAGGGAATGGCACTATTTGACCAGGATTAGGAGGTATTTCCCTTGGTAGAGTAAGTGTGTCACTGGGGGTAGGCTTTGGGCTTTCAGATGCAAAAACCAGGCCCAGTATCACTCTCTCTTCCTGCTGCATTGGATTTGGATGTAGAGCTCCCAGATCCTTCTCCAATATCATGTCTACATGCATGCCTACATGCTTCTCACCATGACAATAATGGGGAATAATGGGGTAAACCAATGAAGCTGTAAGTCAGCCTCAATTAAATGTTTTCCTTTGTAAAAGTTGCTGTGATCATGATATTTCTTCATAGCAATTAAACATCGAATAAGACGACAGTTAAATGGATAAAAGGACATTGGCAATAATATTAAAGAACATATTAACTTGTATTTTTAATAATTTGCTTTATCTTTTTGTTTTATTTTTCATTGTATCATTGAAATTTCATGGTTATTCTAAATAGAATTCAGTTTATTAAATCTGCACAAAATTCTGAACAGAAAATTGTGGATTTTCTATAAGAAGCCATGCCAGGTAAACATGTGGGGGCCAAATCATCTGCTACTTTCGTATTGTAGCATACTTAACACTTTATTGGGTGAGACCTCTGAATCTGTAAAATTCACATTTAATTTTGTATTTTATTTTGAGTTATGACATCTCTAACAGGATTTTTTTTTTTATTTTACGTATCGATCCCAGTTTCCCCTCCCTCCCTTCCTCTTTCCCTCTCTTCCGTCTCACATGCACCCTGACCACCTGCCCCTCCCATACCCCCCCCCACTACACATGTAGGGTCATGCCACCCAGGATGGGTCACGTAAATCTGTCAAGTCTTTGGAAGTAGGGACTAGGACTTCTCTCCTTTCTCTAGGTAAAGGGAGTATCTTCCTTGAGGGATGTGCACTTCGGGGGTCCTAGAGCTCAGGTCTTAGGAGACCCATGATCAGGGGGTCTGAGTCAGTCCCATGCTGGATTCCCAGCTATCAGACTGGGGCCCTTTAGTACTCCTTGTTCAGGTCATTTGTCTCGATATGTTTCTGCAGGGTGGTCTTGTCGACCCTCTCTGTATCTGGATTCTAGTTAAGCTCAGTGTTTAGTTGTGAGTGTTTGCTTCTGTTACAACAGGTACTAGATGAGGGCTCCATGATGGTAGATAAGTTAATTGTTGATCTCATTATCAGAGAAGGGCATTTATGGTAGCCTTTCTAATGTTGCTCAAATTGTTAGTTGGAGTCAGTCTTGTAAGTCTCTGGACTTTATTTAGGTTCAGTTTTCTCTTCAATCCTATAATGGCTCCCTCTTTTATGTTCTCCCTCCCTCTCTCCTTCCCTCCCTCCCTTCTTCCCTCCCTCCTTCCCTTCTTCCCTCCCTCCCCCTCCCTCCCTCCCTCCCTCCCTCTCCCTCCCTCCCCCTCTCCCCCTCTCTCTCTCTCTCTCTCTCTCTCTCTCTCTCTCTCTCTCTCTCTCCTGTCTTCTATTCCTGCCCTGACTCATTCTTCCTAGTTCCACATGCTTTCCTCTCCTCCCCTTCTCTTTCTCCCAGTTCCCTCTCCACTCACTGCCCCCCTCCCCGACTCTCCATGTGCTCTGGAGAACTTGTCCCTTCCCCCTTCTGTGAGGAACCTTACATGAATCTCATAGAATCCACCGTGTATCCTAGTTCCTCTGGCGACGTTAATTATAGGCTGGTGATCTTTTGTTCCTAGGTCTAAAATCTATATATGAGCGAGTACATACCATGCTCCTCTTTTTGTGACTGAGTTACCCCATTCAGGATGGTTTCTTCAAGTTCCATCCATTTGCCTGCGAATTTCAAGATTTCATTGATTTTTTTCTGCAGAGTACTATTCCATTGTGTAGATGTGCCACATCTTCTTTATCCATTCTTCAGTTGAGGGGCATCTAGGTTGCTTCCAGGTTCTTGCTATTACAAATAAAGCTGCTATGAACATGTCTTTGTTGCATGGATGTGGATCATTTCGTTATATGCCTAAGAGGGGGATTGCCAGGTCCTGTGATAAACTGCTTCCAATTTTCCTGAGGAACTGCCATACTGATCTCCAAAATGGCTATACAAGTTTGCACTACCACCAGCAATGGAGGAGTGTTACCCCTCTAACAGGATTTTTAACTGTAAATTCTCCATGTTAAACTTAAAGCTGTTGATAATTAAAACAACTAAGTACACAAGGGTAATGTGAATATATATATATATATATATACATATATATATATATATATATATGCACACACACATATATATATGTGTGTGAGTGTGTGTGTGTGTGTGTGTGTGTGTGTGTGTGTACATATACACATGATCGTGCCTGTATGCATGTGCACAGGAGAGAGTAAAATAGCCCTCTGTCACTGTCTTCATTATTTCTTTGTCACAGAGTTTCTTACTGAATTGGAAACTCCTTCTTTAAAAGTTATTATGACTTATCAGAAAGCTCTTGGAAATGGACATACCATGTACAACATTGTGTGAGTATTGCTGATGCCAACTTCAGTCTTCATGTTTGTATTTAAGTGTTCTTACTTACAGAGCCCTTTTGAATATGCAGCTTTGTCTTTGTGTCATGCAGTCTAATCAAGGAGGACCTTATTCTTCTAACTTCTTAAACTAGATTGCTTCCTAATTGATTCATGATCTTGTACTTCCTATTTCCCAAACTAGCGTCTATTTACAGTTACTTGACACAAACTACTTAGCCTTTTAAATTATTCTCACAATATCATAATCATCTGTATTTTTAAATTTCCTATTTATGAATTTTACATTTTTTATATCTTGCCTTGCCCTGGTGAATGCATGCAGATTTTTAAAATTCATATTTTGGGGTTCTGGGGAGTCTCAGCTGCTATAGTGTGCACTGCTCTTTCAGGGAACCTGAGTTCGTTCCCAGCACTGACAACAGGTGGCTAACAAACATCAGGAACTCCAGTGTTCACGGATCTCCCTTCTTAACTCTACAAACACCAGGCAAGCACATAATGCACATAAATGTAGCCAGATACAAATGTAGCACACATAAAAACAAGCACATCTTTAAACTTTTAATTTTATTTCTATCTATGATATGTCCAGCTCTTCTTGCTGTTCAGCAATTTATCATATAGTGTAGAACAACTGAGCTGTCATTTGATTACTTCAGCTTCAGTTAGCTCAATTATGTTTTCTGCTTTTTAGTCAGTGACATATTTCTGTCATGTGCTCACTCAATCTGATATTAGTTTTTAAACATACTCAAATCACCATTTTAATATTCAGATGCCACTTTGGGCAGAGCAGCAGTAGATCATAAAAATTTCTGCTTTATTTGCAATATATATCCTCAAGTTTTATCTATGCTTGTCATCTTTTTTATTCCAGAAGTTATTTACGTCTTAGCAAATATACATTATGATATGTTATTCATAAGGAAATTGTTTTGAAAAGACAACTTTCTATTTTGATGGCATAAGGTACAATTCTGATAAAGCCCATTTTCATTGTAAACTAGTTTATTGGAATCTGTGCATCTCATACTGAATGTTTTTATGTTTTTATGGGTAAAATAATTGTAAATATATCTTCTATGGCCATAGAGCTGTAAGAGCTGTAACTCTTTATTGCTTACTGCATAAGAAAATGCCATTAAGGAAACTTATATACTCTTTATTTTAATGAATTGCATCTTGTCTTGGAATGTACAATAATCAATTATAATGTGATATTAGGAATATTTGAGTTTACTGCATACAATATAAATATATTGCAGATGGTCCTGAGAAAAATCATAGGACAGAATCAGAATCTGGTCTACCGGTATGTTTCCAATTAAGTCAGAAATTGTCACAGAAGATTCTAAAATATGATTCCAGGAAACAGAATAATGTCTTTATAAATTACCTACACCCTATTCTCTGGAAGTTGTGAATATGTTACATTAACTGTGGTTACATAAAAGTTTTTGACAAGGAGATTTTATCCCAGATAATCTGGGCAGCCCTTCCCCTATTTCTTTGTCTCTTGTTTTTCCTTTGAGACACAGGAAGATAGGGGAAATGTAAAGATGGGATACTGCAGAAGAGAGAGAGAAAGGAGGGGCAGAGAGGGAGGAGGGAAGAAGAGAGGGGAATGACAGAGGGAGGGAGGGAGTAAGAAGAGAGAGTGAGGAAGATAGAGACAGGAGTGTAGGAGGGAGAGAGAATTGTGTATTGCTATACATATAACATGAGCATGGAGTAAGCAAATATAAGAGGAGATTTCTTAGGCTCTACGACTACTGAAAATTATTTCCGAGAGAAATGTCACCTCACACCTCAGGTTCTCAGAATGGCATCTGCAGCATAAAGAAATCTGTTCTTGTTCCTTAAGACTTTTTAAAAAATCCCCTTTTGTAATTTTTTTCCCTAGTGTTCTCGTTGCCTGGAAACCTCTAGTTTAAAAACTCTACTTACAATCTTTATAGCTGCATGCAGGCCCCATAGATGTGGACTGCCTCCAGAAAGAATTTAGTCTCAGCTACTATCACTATTTCCCAGATTTTTAATGAGTTGCAGGGATTCCAAAGTCCATCAAGCACATGTTTATCTTGATATTTACTGTGGTTTACTTTGTTGCATCTCAGATTATTTAGCTTGGTATATGCCGATTCATAATCAGAAGGAACACAGTTAAGAGTAGTTTAAGCCTTTAAAACCTGTTTCTGACAGTCAGAATTTCCCACAGGGTGGCTTATGTATATATTCGGCTTTGTTTGCATGCAAGTGTATTCACTGACAGCACCAAATGCATATTTATGCACATTTAAATATCTGCAATTGCATTGATTTTTACATAGCAGCTTTTTGAGGCTCATTTAGCAGGCCATAAGGTGTTTGTTTATAAGTGCTGATGAGAAACCAGAAAAAATGTAGCTGTAACAGAAAAAATGAAAATATTTAGCTTGTAGTTAACATGCACTGAATGGTAAAGAATATACTGGTTTAGATAAGTGAAATTTACAAAGCTATAATTATTCCTGAGAATGGAGTGGAAATTGATAATTTACAGTTGTTTATCTAAAAAGGTCAGCACCAAATGAATGTCAGCTGTTCATACTTATGATAGGAAAATGTCTAATGTATTCACATACTATTTCAATACCTTGCAACGTAGTTGTAGTGAGAACCTACCATTTTTATTAGAGCTACAACCAGAATGTTTTCTTTTCATCGTTCTATGTACTATTGGAAAATCTGTCACCATGAAAGAGATCAAATACAAGTAGGTATAAAATTTATAGAAAAAAAAAGAAAAAAGAAAACACAGAGCTTCAGATTGTTATATAATGAGGTGAAATCTTCAAGTAATCCTACAGAGTGAAGTTTTAGCTTTGTTCACAGACAGCATGTCTATGTCTTAGTGATAAAAAATTTAAAAAATTAAAATATATACCATAAATCATGTAGACAAAGAGAACAGTTTCAATGACCCATTTTCCTCATAGATATTAATACAATGATTTAGTTTATATTTTAATACATAATTAATTATCACCAGTATCAATATTGTCTCACATGGCAGGGATTCTCAGAATCTCTCATCCTCTACACAGCTTCTTTCTGGTAAATTCTACACTTTCTTTCAAAAACCTTAGACACAGGGAAGTTGCTTAGTTGCCTAAAGTCAAAAAGGAGATAGAAATGGGCATGATCTTAGTGTCTTGGATGCTAATCTTTGTGAACAAGTACAGTAGATTGCTGTGTGCAGTTGAAGGAGCTCAGTTTTGGTACATGACCAAGTATTTAGCACCCATGAAACCTGGAGATATGTATGCATCTTTAAGATCTTTGTATGACAAACAAAAAGGAGGCAGACTATTTGACTCTGTTTATTTATTTTTTCTCCCTAACAGGGTAGAAAAACAATAACAAAACCCAGCTCAGCACCAATAATGTAAGAAATATAAATGAAAACCATACTGAGTCATCACCCCCAGCCAGTAGGAATGTTACTATTTTTACAGCAAACAGAATAACTAATGCTGGTGAGTTCACAGAAGAGAGTGAAGCCCTGCTTGCAGATGATAGTAATATCAATTAGTAGAGAAATTGTGAAGAACAGCATAGAGGTTCCTCATAAAAATCAAATAAAAAAACTGACTTATGGTATGATTTAGTAGACACACTCCAGACTAAGACTAGTACTCAAAAAAAAAAAATTAAATGAATAGGGCAAAAAGACCTCAACACCTACATATTCACTGCAGCTTTTCACACGATAGATAAGAAATGGGATTAGTTAAGTGAACAATGGAAGGAATGCTAATATTTGCATTTAGCTGAGCAGATCTCAGATCTCTATGGTGTTTGCACATGCATGTGTGTTAGTGTCTGTATCTGTGTCTTTCTGTTTATGGAGGCCAGAGATCAAGACAGTGTTTTTCTTTCTTGTTTTTCATCCAGATTTGCCAATTGAACTTGGATCTAAATAGTTTGACAAAAATGGCTAGCCCATAAGCTCTAGAGATCTAGTGCTTATGTCCACCAGCACAAACACATGTGGTTTTGCTGCTTTTTATTTGTTTTTACTAATGGTGGTGGATTCTAAGTTTGGGGCTGCAAGTTTGCATGGCAGGTGAAACTGCAGAGATAGCTAAGTCAGTAAAATACTCATCACACACATTATTATGGCTGCTTTTCTGTTGCTATAGAAGTGCTGGGTGGTTTCATCAGATTATGGCCCCTACAGCTCATATGACCTAATACATCTTCCTTTATGAGAAAAGTTTTCAGACGCCTGAACTAAAAGACTATAAGATTTAGTAAAAGAAACAGCTTCAGTATCCTAGATCAAAAATAGTAGGAGATTTTGACATAAACCATCAGATTCAAGACATATGTAGGAAACTTAGCTGAAATATTAGTAAGTGATGAAATGTGAATTAAGGATGAATGGAGGGTGGGAGATTCTATAAACTAAAGCCAGATGACAACTATGACACTGAAAATAGAAAATTAAACATTCTCTTTAAATTGTGTGAAGGGTGAAATGCTGTGAGAGTCAAAAGACTTTTAAGAACTTGTAAGAACTTTTACAACTATTTGCATGCAAGTGTTTCTGTGTGTTTATGGGAGGCTATGTATAGGAATGCAGTTGCCCATGGAGCACAGGATATCAGAGCCCTTAGAACTATAGTTCCAAGAGGTTGTGAACCACCAAAATAGTTGCACAGAACCAAATTTGCATCCCTGGATGGTTAAGCAATCTTACTTACCTATATTTCCTCATACCCAAGTGAGAGAAATTTAATTCATAGAACAACTCCAATATCAGCAGAGATGCAACGAAAGCAATGACAATAATGAGATTTTACAGGAGAAGCAAGACTGGTGGTTCTGGAGGCTGAAGGAAGACATATGAAGCCAGGAAAATCTAAGGGAAATGGTCAGTGGTAATGAAAACCTTGAAAGTGGTGGTGGGTGACCATATCAAAATGTACAGAATGTCCTAATAAACAAAAAGGTTATATAAATGCTGATGAATGTTTAGTGTTATTATTAGTGGAGAAAGGACATTTGTAATTATTTTATTTGGTGGATACTGATAGAACACATTTGAAGACAGTGAAGAAAGAGTAGAAAATACATAGAAATAAAGAAGTCAGCAAACCGCCAGAGACCTCGTAAAAGCTTGGTGATGATGAAAAGCATGGAGAGGTACCAGGGAGACCAACCACATTTCCTGAGTCTGCACATTCTGTGTTGGAGAAGAATAACCACTAGAGAAAGGGGCAGGACACAAAAGGCATGGCTTCACAGGTAGGCTAGTGCTAGCCTTACAAAAGGAACACTACATCTCATGGTCATTCATTGATTGGAGCATGATTTGGAAAGCAGATCATAACTACATATTTCTTATTCTTTCCCTTCCTCCTTTTTCCTTTCTCCCTATACCTAACCCAGAATCTTGAACTCTCTAGAAAAGCATCTTTACATTGAAATAAATAAACTCCTAATCCTTTAACCCTTTTAAAAATTATGTAATATGTGTCATCCTCTTGGCATAGCTATAATTTTCAAAAATGTGATGCACAGATGTAAGTTCACCTTCACTATTTAATAAACTTTTAATAATTTCATTAAGCCTCAATTACTGTAATGTGAAATTTAATGTTTATGTTGTTTCTGCTGACAATAGTCTATTGACTCATTTATCATTTTAGTATTGATTTATCTAATAAATACTTATCAAAATTTTATTTGGAGTCATGAGCTCTAACAAGGCACGAGATACTCAAAGATTGATCTCACAAACTTTATGTCAAGATATTTACAGCATAGTAAACAAGATAGATGAGAACTCATTACATATTATAAAGTTATAAATGGATCATTCTTTGAAATATTGTGGAAGCTAAGGGAGAGATGTTAGAAAAGGCCTTCATAGTGTATGAATTACATAATATCAGGAGTGGACTGTAAGCACTATGAAACTTGGTCATGTCTACAATTCATTCATGCCTACCAGATAGTGAATTCCAATGGTAAACACAACAGGCATTGTTCAGCACACACTTAACAAAGGGGAATGACAGAAAACAATGATCATTAGAGGATATGGAATAGTCAATAATACTGTTTTCATTTGAATTTTCTACATATTTTGTTTGTTTATAGTTCAGTAAATTAGTTACACACTAGTTGAATACAGAAAGTCAATTAAGTTGAACTACACTGGTGTGGTTTCTATAACCTCCCAGAGAACGGTCCCAAACTCTGTTAGATCTTAAAACTAGAAAAATAGATAGGAGGAAGCCAATCCATTACAGTTCCAATTCATTGCTATTGCTTTTCCATTGTAAGAACAGTATTTCCCAATTCATTTTGCCAAATACAGAGTAACAAACATTACTGAGTCTATTAGTTTATAAGTAAAACTTCAGTTATAGATTTTGACAACACAAAAACAACCATGATGAAACATGTGCATCTTATGCTGATGACTAAAAATTTTATATAAAGTTTTTGTCTATACACTGCTATTTATACATACATTAATGTGTAATGTAAGACTACTATCTTTCCCTTTAGTTATTTTGGTTACATGATTTTACTCTTATGAACATGTATTTATTTTGGTCATAAAAACAATAAATATCTTAGAACTGAACATAATATTAAAGTGGATTGGTTTTTAAAAATAAAATGCTTCTGCATTGTAACAGAAGCAATCTTTTAACATCTCTGGAAGCATGTGAACCTGCATTGTGTTTGCTTTACAAACTTCAATAAAACTAGACTTTTGGCAAAATGCTAAGGTCAGAACCTGTTTCACATTCAAATTTCCGCATCATTGAAAGCAGAATCTTGCAGCCTTTCCTCTAGAACAAACACTGCCTTTGCTCTTTCTTGTGTACATTCATGAGTCACTGAATTCACATCCCCAGTGTGAGCAGCTGCCCCTCTGGTACTCAACCAAAGCTGTACAAATGAAAGGTGCAATGAAGCACAGAAAGAGAACTATGTAGCTCTTTCACAGGGGTCCAAATATATGGATGGAAAATTAACTCAATTGACAATACAATAGAACATAAAAAATAAATCAATCACAGTGCTTTATGTCCATGGCTCCCTGCACTAGTTAGCTATGGATGTAAAACCAAGCAAACAAGTAAATGAAAGGCCATACATCTCCCAAGCTTTCTACACATGGTGTAATAATATGATTTAGATTCATAATGTTATTCACTTCTCTCCTCATTTCAGTTCTTGGTAACACCTATATTTTGCTTAGCTCTGGTCAAGCACCTTAAAGACCTGATACTTCTTCTGCCTCCTTTCCAGCCAGTATAAGGAATCTCTCTCTCTCTCTCTCTCTCTCTCTCTCTCTCTCTCTCTCTCTCTCTCTCTCTCTCTCTCTCTCTCTCTCTCTCTCTCTCACACACACACACACACACACACACTGCTCCTAAAGGAGAAATTGTCAGTAATTATCTCTCTCTCTCTCTGAACAACTTCTGTTCTGTTTACTCTTTCTAGTCATTTTAACCTTCTCTAATAGATGGTGTAATCATACATCAATCTTTATTAAAGTACAAAATAAGCTTTCTCCTGCCATGGAGCTAAGCATAGACAATATAAAAATACAAATGATATTGATCAAGTCATAGAAGGTATTTGTGACAGATCTACTTTCCCAAGTCCTGAGGCATGAAAAGGCCTGTGACACTTATTTTGTCATTTCTTTATTGATCACCATTATTTGCTTGCTTGATGGATCATAGCTGATAAGTTAGTATTTATGTGGTCAATGATAAATAGACTGAAACATCTTTGTTTAATTTTAAATATTAAAAATATACAAATACTTCATATTTCTTGAAGAAATAATAAAAGATCAGTCTACAAGTGAGAAACAGCAAAACCAATCAATGTATGCCTCTTTTGTATATCATGTTGACAAAGCATTTTTTGAAAATGAAACAGATCAGTCACTTAAAGAACAGGACATATTAACTTGCTTTTAGGTGCTGATTCTGGCAAGATTTCTTCAAGAGTTTACAAGCTGTGAGCATGTAATGAGCTTTAAATTCATAATATATACTCAAGAGTTACAAACAACTTTAATCAGCTATGTATGAAACAGTGATGTAGTCAGTCAAAAATGAAGAGAAAAAACCTCCACTAGAATTTTTTAGAGTTCACTTAATAAGACAGTCTGACCTGAGAATGAAGTCTCTATTGTTCTGCTTATTTATGTAGAGCCCACAACCATGCTGGAGTTAAAGGAGGGGATATATAGAATAATTAAAAGGCGCACTCTCATCAAGACTAAAAAAAAAATCAAATAATTTTCAACTAAAGAAACAGGTACTGTAACATCATACTTAAAAGGGAAATGAGTGGGGTTTTGTCCCAGATTCGGTTTTCATTTTAAAACAAATCTGTGGGAACATTTAATGAGACCCTAGAATTAGAATGAGGTGTTCAACAACTTCAATATAATAGCAGAAGCCACACAGCAATGAAAACTGCACAAGCTTAAAAAATTACACAGTAAGATCCTAATTGCTGTGACTATGCTAAAAATAAAAGACAAAACGGCTCCTCAAAAAAATCTGCACCTAGCTACGACATTATGAAAGAGCACTGTATGAAGGCAGGGTTATAAAGAAGAGGCCTTTGGAAAGGGCAACAGCTAGACTACATGACATTATATTAAGTGCAGATATTCAGGTAGTCACAGTGTACAAAGGCATTTCAATTTTCCTAATCATCATGGCAATAAATGCTATGTGATTAGGGACAGGATGGTAGTGAATGAGTTCCCTGCACTTGCTATGAAAGACTAGACAAAAGAAGAATTTCTACTGAAAGTACATTAGACATATGTGAACATGTGAACATATGTAATGCTTAGTTTTGACTGTTAAGCTGACAGATTCTACAGTTACCCAAGGAAGGGCCTCTGCATATGCATGGAGGAGATCATGTACACTGTGAAGGCCTTCTCACTTTAGGTGGCTGCATTCCCTAGCTGGGCACTCTGAGTTGTATAAAACTGACTAAGCAAATTGATTACCGACACCCATACTTCTGTCCCTGATTATGATTGCTCTGCTTCCACCTCCCTCAAGCTTCTGTGGCTGTGACTTCATTGCAGTCACAGAATGTAACCTGGAATTTTAGCCAAAGTAAATCCTTGACCCCATAAATTGCCAAGGTATTTTATTTAAAAATATGTAAAAAAACAAAGATGTTATGACTCATTATATACCATACTAGCACCTTTATTTGGGAAGTTGATGTGTAATAAATCATTTTTCTGAAAGACAGACCCTGCCTCTATTACTGAATAGGAATTTTCATGACTTGTTATACCTACCCAATTCCATTACTGTTACATCCTGAGAAGTTGTCTTTGGCGGAAGGCGTTCCTTTTTTCTTTTGTCCTCTTTTCATAAGCTCCATTGCGGCATAGCTAGCAATGTCATACTAATGAAATGGTCAGTGAGGTCCACTCTTTGATTTGCATACCTTCATTTGCCCCATTCCCATCTTTAAATACATTTAATCAAATCTTCAGACTGACTCTGTGAGCAGCATAATAGCTGTCCTACATTTTCATTCTTTAAACTTAGCCACAGTCAATTTCTGCCAATCACACATAAGAATCTGAACACTCCCAGTCTTATGGACTCTTCTAATTGCTTTAAGAGCCACAGAGAATACACATCAGTAAATCATTAACACAAAAGGATCCTAGTAGCACTGACGTTTCCTTTCTATCTTTCTTTCTTGCTTTCCTTCCTTCCTTCCTTCCTTCTTTTTGGCTGTAATGGAATTGAATTTCTGCATTTTTACTTGTATATTTTTAAGTGTTTACATATATTTGATGAAATTCAATTAATTTAGTAAGAACTCAATAAAAATTGCCATTTGAACTTGTTTTTATTTTATTAAAATAACTTTCCTAAAATTGAAAATGTGAAAATTTGTTTTAATATCATGGGTTATTTTTTGATGAAATAGCAGAAGATACAAGTTCCAAATTAGCATGAATTACTGTGTAAGTTTCATCCTTGCCTTTAAAAACATGCTTTTAGCTGTAAGAACCTTAGAGAATAGTTAGTATCATAATAACTTTTGTCACAACAAATATGCATTATTAGAGTGATGAGAAATTATATATTGTGTCTCTGTGCACATACAACCATGGAGTCATGTAAATGAACCAAAAATTGTTGAAGTATTGTTTTTGTACTAAAAATGAACAGGATTTTTCTCATGATTTTCCCAAAAGAATATTGCTCAGCAACATTTAATTAGCATTCAAACTTTTTAATTTAAATTAACATTGTAATAATTATCATAAATAAGTAGTGCTATATTGAATATTGTGAAACCAATTACAGTTAAAGTATTTGCAAGGATATGCATCCATGTAATGTTCATCATAGCCCTAAAATACCATGGGCTTTATGGACTCACTGCGAAGTCTGATCTGGAAGCAATGTTTTTCCTCATTCCCCTCTGACCCAAGCATTCTCTAAAACCCCTGGACTTGGGCCTGCACTATGACAAGGAGGGGTGAGAACACTCTAGGAGTAAAAACACTGTGCCCTTGAGAACAGCTACAATGTGAACCATTTCCAATAGGTGTTACTATGCTTGTCCATGTACACACACACACACACACACACACACACACACACACACACACACACACACACACACACACACACACACACACACACACACCCCGCAACAAAAAGTGTCTGCAGTTGAAAAGAAAAGTCAAAAGTTCAGTGATGAGAAGCTTAACAATAAAGAAAAAGCTCAGTGAATTGTTCCAGTTGACAGCCACAATTTCTGCTGGATGTTGAGAGTGCCTACTTCGATGTCACCTTTCTGCTGTTATTTATTTATTTTCTCATTAACCTCATTAAAGTGGCAGTGATTATTATAAGACTGTATCAGAAACCCAAGCTAAATGCCTCAAGGATCTTGACTACATGATTTCTGCTAGATGTTTTCTATCTTACATTTCACATAACTATTTCTCTATCTATCTATATCTTTTCGTCCTACTTATTATTAAACCTTGGATTGCTAAACTTAGTAAACTAACTTGAAAAACAAACATATGACTCATCTCATTCTCCATATTCCAGAAAAAGTGTTTAATAAAAATAAAAATCCTTATACTTGATGAACTTGAACATCCGTCTACTTTGACACCTGCCCTAAGTTTTTGACCCAGTTCTCCCAAAATTAAAAGGGATGGCTATATACATAAATTCTCAAAACTGATAGAATTTGATAAGACTAGCTCTATTTTTTTTCAGGACAATGTCCTGGTTGTCTTGGAACTTGCTTTGTAGACAAGACTGGCCATGAGCTCAAAGAGATCTGTCTCCTAAGTGCTGGGATTAAAGGTGAAGGTAACTACCAGTCAGAAAGAATTGCTCCAATATTTAATCTTTTGTAAAGCCAAATTAAATCAAAATGGGTAGTTAGTATCTGTAACCACAAAACACATGATAAAACATTTTATTCTATGTTTTTACTATGTGAAAATGTAACTAATTTTAACAGTACATACTCTATTACTGTAAGTGCCTTTCAAAACTGATATTTTTATTATTTTAAATACAATACTATGTAGTTTTAAGAAAAAATACTATGTAGTTTCAAGACTTTAAATTTTTCCTTTATTCATAGATTTGGATCATTTTAAGAACTTTTTCTAAAAGATAATTATTTCAAGTATATTATATGTTTTGATTGTCTTCACTCCCATACACTTCACTTTTTTCACCCAACAACTGTTCTCCTTTCTTCCATCAAATAGTACATAGACTAGACTAGATGGATGGTTGAATAGATAGATGACAGATAGATAGATAGATAGATAGATAGATAGATAGATAGATAGATAGAAAATCTATATCAAATCTAGGATCCACATGAGAGACAACATACAATTGTTGTCATCCTATGCTGACATATTTCACTTTCTGTGATATCCTCAGCTTGCATCCATTTCTCTAGTCAGATACATAATTATTTTTATGGATGAATAAATATTTTTATGTGTATGTATACATCATTTTTTATTTTTTTCTTATTTTTGAGATATTTTATAATAGAATCACATTTCTCCTTTTGCTTTCCTCAATCCAAATCATCCATATAAGATTCTTTTATATGTATAGACTCATTTATTCACTGATATTGTTGCCAAATATGTATTTATATGATATATATTCCTTTTTATATCCCTTAGTATAACCCATTAAGTAATTTTACATGTATGTATGGTTTCAGGGCTGACCATTTTGTACTGAACAACCAGATATGCTTTCCCTGGAAAGACCACCTCTCCCAATCCCGGATTTCCTCAGTTGCCAATAATTGCTTATAAAGGGTTAAACAATCATGGGCTTCTCCTTATCCACTTTGGCATGTCCACTGTTGTTATCCTCATCAGCGCATATTTGGGCAGTTACATGGAGAGACTTTACGTGTTTAGTTTCTAACATTACTAGGTGATGTACTGTAAAAGCAACATCCCTGATTCTATGTCTCATGCAGTCTTTCCTCCCCATCTTCTGAGATACACACCTTTCTACTTTTTAAAAACCCTTAATAATGGATAGAGTACTGCTCTGATTGAATACTTTGGGTGCTGTGCACAGCTGTGCTATATTCAAGCATGGCTGCAATTCTTTTAGAAAATTTAATCCCCATTCCTGACACAAATGGCAGCCAGTTTGGCTGCTTCTTTGCTACAAGATTTTTGTTTCTAAAAGTTCTTAAATTAAGTCTTGTGCTTTTATAAAAATTAAAGGTTTTCCTTAACATTTCTTACTACATTTTGCTGAGATCTTTACAAATGTAAATGCTGATTGTGTTTCCCTGTCTTTAAGGATAATTGGATAACTACAAATAAAATCAGAACAGATCCATCAGAGAAGTTCAACTTTCCATCATTTAAAGTAAAACAGTCAATTGGATTCCTGTGTATGTGGGTGAACCAAAAAAAACACATTTCAATTAATATATATTTTTCTTTCTCTTAATTTGTCTACCAAATTCTCAAAACAAATTTAAATGACAGATGCTAATGCTTTCACATGTTATTTATTATTTATATATGCTTCCAAAGTAAAATAGAACTATCAGTAAAGGAAAAAATGATGTTCATTTGGAAGCCTATGGCAAAAGTTCAGGTGACATTTTTAAGATATTGTCTTTCAAAATGGTTAGTGATCAGTGCATTAGCAATGTTAAAAATACAGGACTAGCAGCTATGAGCTATGTGGAAAACTTATCGCATTTAAGTCTCCCTAGTTTTGTATTAAATGCTTTATTTCTGAATGAGAAAGGTTTTTTTCATGTGAAGTAACAAAATAAACTCACTGTTGTTTATATATCATATGTATACACTCAGAAGAGAAAATTGTTTTGCATATTGTGAATTTCTAAAGAATTTATTTAGATGCATTTGGATCAAACTCACAAATTTTTAACATGGTCAGAATTTTCTCTATTTTTTATTAGTATATAAATAATGAATAATATTATTTATATTATTCCTATATTTATTATATAGCAAATGAGTTGTTACTTCATATCCATTGGTTTAGAATTGTCATTTTTCTTTACTTTTTATGAAAATTAGTAATAAAATAATTTTCACATTAACTTTTTCTTGCTATAATAGAACAATAAATGGCAAAAAGAACATGAGTAGTATACTTGTTGAAAAAGAAAAAGCCAACCAACAAAGATATAAATAAACAATTATATGTAGACCAATAATCTTCATATGAGGAAAATATGAATAGGAAAAGTGTGAAATCATTGTTAATTAAATCATAATAATTGTAAGACATTCTTTTTGGAGATGATAAATTAGAGTAAAGCTTCCTAATCTTCAAAGGAAATGAAAATTCATGAATGTAAAAATATATTCCAGTTGAATTTTATGTATCATTGCATTTGCAGCCATTTCCAAGTGTCATGTCATCTAGTTCAGCTTTTCTCTCAACTGACTGCAGAAAAGAAGCAGCTGAAAAAGAATTAGGTACAGCCCCTATCCTTGTATCAACACAATTAATTCAGATGTTGTAGAACTTTATGATATTTGTAGCTTGAAAACCAGTGATCTATTCCAAATTCCATATTATAAATAATAAATAACAAAATAGGTCTAAAAAAACATAAATTTCCTGAAATTAGTTGTAACAAAGCCTATGCCCATGGGACAATATGCAGAATAGTTGGCTGTGTCACAGGATTTACTCACAAGAGCAATACCCTTTATGCTCTTGATGACCATTCATTCAGCTATGACATACAGAACAGATGAACCAGCTAGAAGCTACAAGTCTCTTGCATAGAATAGACACACAATGCAGAGAGAATAGTGACGAGAGACTTCATTGTCTATGAAAATTCTTCCATAATCAAAAGATTTGGGCAAAAGGAGAATATTTTTAACTGACAAATTGCTTTATAATTCTACAAAATAATATAGGCCCTTCTATAACTTTTGGCATTTGAGATAGGTAGGATGTTAGATGAAACTGCCTATTTTAATTTTTAAGAATTAGATTTGGATTAATCAAATGAACAGTACTTTGATAATATGTGACAGGATATATTCCACATGCCAATCAAATCCAATATCTTGAAGTAATATCTTATTACTAGTAGTTGAAGTAGTACCTTACTGAGTTCCTAAAATTGCATCAAATTTTATTTGCCCTAATGATGGAAACTAAGAAATCAACATCGCCTCCCATTTACACATGTGGGGAACAGAGTCAATTTAATGGTTCACAAATTTAAGAAGGTCACAACCTCCTGAACCTCTTAATTTACAGTCATGGTTCTGTGGGTGCGCACACACTAAATGATAGCAGCGTATCCTGTGATATCATTCTGGAAAGAGAGTAAGGAAACTCGACTTCAAGATCAGTGTGAGAGCCACCTACATTTTGTGATATGAGGACAAGTTCAGTGACTTATTTGATAATTTAACCACAGAGACGTAGTGAACATTAGTGAAACTCTAGTCATTTACATACCTATAATGTCAAGATGCTTATAATATTTCATGACTTTGCTGTAATAAGTCTGACTGATGGATACAAAATAACAAGTCCAAATTAAACAAAGATTTTACTCAAATCTAGCTTGAGCACATGCCAATGTTGCCTTTTCTGCATTGCCTGCTTGTGCTACATCTAGGTGTAAATGATCTATTACCATTGATCGTGCATGTCTACTGGGGGTGGGGAGGGGTGGTTTCAATGCACCTTTTTGTTTCAATGATCTAGTGTCACAATATTATAATAATTACTATTGCTATCATTAAAAAAGGTTTTCACTGTATCTCAAGTCTAATTATGTAGTTCAGGCTAGTTGCAAACTCTTTATGTACTCTTTGCTCAACTGTTCCTCTGGCATATGCTCCTGTTCCTCCATCATACCTAGCTTCAAGAATTCTCTCTCTCTCTCTCTCTCTCTCTCTCTCTCTCTCTCTCTCTCTCTCTCTCTCTCTCTCTCTCTCTCTCTCACACACACACACACACACATATTATTTAACTAAGAGAAGCATATTTACAGAAATTTTCACATTATTTGAGGAAAATTATTTTCAACAGTGAGTAGAACAATAGAGAGTATGAAAGAGGAAGGGGAAACTAGGATTGAGACAGATATTCTAGAAGGGTAGGAGGGAGAGTAATGTGGCAGCGACAGTGGTTCTGGTAGGTGTAAATATTTTACTATGACCATCACAAAAGAATACATTAACTCTTTTATATTGAACACACATATACTGGTTTTAAAAATTTAAACTAAAACCTTCATCTTTTCACCTGAATACACTGATGATTGAAGGGCATAACTTCTGAATTTGTGACAGACTTTCTGTGTTTTAGTATGTAATATGGTCAGTCACATGGGAAGTTCTACACTCTGAATGCTGGAGGCGATGCAGTTCTGCAGAATATCTGGCTAGCATTTTATAAGCCTATAATATACACCTATTTTTATATTTCATCATTAGGTGTCATTTTAAACTATCACAAAAGGTTTATTACACCAAATTCTAGTGACCATACTGAATATAATTCAGTATATAATAATGACACAGTTCATCTTCAAATGATGAACTTCATTCACTCAGAAATTTATTGACAGTGTCTCAATAGAGGTAGGATAAATATTTAATGTTTGGTTTGAGGACAGGGAATATATTGAATCTATTGTACATTACAAGGGTGTTTTCCTCTTTATATTTTATTTACATATATATTTTACTCTTTGACATTTTCACACATGTATATAATTAATTTTATACAGTCCGTAGTGTCTTTTTTCATTTATTATCTACTGAAACATTTTACTCAGGTTTTGGAAAAACTTCAAAATGCTGAAGAAGTAATCATGTCTGACACATAATTAAATTAAAAAAAAAGAAACAACTATTTGACTGACACTATCTTAGGATCACTTGCTATGCCTCCTTGACTATGAACTTATCTGAATTCAACCTTTTTCTTAGATATTTTAATAAATATTAATCACCCAGTTTATCTCTTAGATCCTCAGTTTTGATATTCTTTATTTGAACTGCATGAGAAAATGTTTCTCATCAGGCTTGGTGGCACCTCTACTTTAATACCAGCACTTAGGAAGCACAGGCAGAAGTGTGTCTATGATTTGAAGGCCTACTAATCTACATAGTGAAGTTCAGGACAGTCAGAACAACATAGAAAAACCCTCAAAAATTAAAAAAGAAAGACTGACAGACAGACAGAGAGGAAGGAAGGAATTAAAGAAGGAAGGGAGAAAAAGAGGGAGAGAGGCAGGAGGGAGGGGGAAGGAGGAAGGGATGACTGGAAGAAAGGAGAAAGAAAGAAAGAAAGAAAGAAAGAAAGAAAGAAAGAAAGAAAGAAAGAAAGAAAGGGAGGAAGGAAGGAAGCAAGCAAGCAAGAAGAAAGAAAGAAAGAAAGAAAGAAAGAAAGAAAGAAAGAAAGAAAGAAAAAAATTTAAAAGAAAAATTCTTATAATGGTTTCTCTCAGAAATGAGTACACACCATTTCTATGTAGAAAGCCTATTCAAAAGAAGCAAGTGATCTTGTTGAATCTCTAGTGGCTCCAATCATTGTGTTTGTGTGAAGCACCATGTTCTGCACCTTTTAAAAGCTTCTCCACTAAGTCTACTGCACAACCACAGGAACACTGCCAAGTATTCCAAACTCAGCTCATTACTATTCAAGGAAATATAAACTTAAGTTGTAACACCAGGGTTTAGCAAGGTATATTAGAAGGCTAATAAAAGAAAGTCATGAATAGAAATAGAAATACAAAATATCCACCATGCATCAAAGCAAAGTGATATCATTCCAATTGGAAAACTCTACAGAATCATATTCTCCTATGCTGAAGGTCCTCTAGCTTCATGCCTGTTAGCTGAATTTGGTCCTGTCACTGGAACTGAGAGCATCAGAGCAAATCATGATAAGTAGGGAAGAAGGTGTCAAAGTGGCAGCTGCAGTAGCTATTGCAGAGGGGACACTTGCTAGCTAAAGAACCCTGTGAAGACTTTAGATTGGCAGCATATGTTGTACTTTGTACTGTTCTGAGGAGATTTGAAAACCTGCTGAATCTCAGGTTTTGGAGATGAAGCTCAGGCATTCATTGTGTTATCACCTCTGCTGGAATGAAGGATGCTTGTCTAAGGTGTGCTTGAATAATCTTGGAAGTCATGTGTTTTTAATCAATCATAACTTCCCCGAGTTAACAAGCCCTAAGAGACACCAGTGCTTTTTCACATACATTCAACTGTATGATCTGCAATGCCCTAGTCATAATCTAATCTTGATCTTAATCATTTAAGTATATTTTAATTATTTAAAGTTCCAGTATTTTGGCACACTGTACTGTGAAACACTCTAATTTCTCTCAGCTTTTTATCATGACAGTAATGCAGGCCTTTGATCTGACTGGTGTATTTTGCTTAACCCATCTTTATTTTGCATATCCAGACAGCTTAGGTGTCAAGAGACTTCATACATTATTCCTCAGATCCAAAAATCACAGTAAACACAATGGCAGTTGCCAAGCTTGTCTCTCTTTCCAACTACTTACAAGCAACATAGAGGTTTAAAAATCTATGATGTTAACATCCTATGTTTTATGTGACATGCACCACAACTGTTTTAAACATTTTAAAAAGCAATAATTCGTTTAATTCTACTAGTCCAGTAACAAATAACATTTTCACTTAATATATAGATAAGGAGTGAAAGGCACAGAAAGACAAAATAAATTCTTTAGGTTACCTAGCAACAAGGCAGTAGATTATCTATCCTTTAAAATTTGAAAATTTAAGCTCTTAGGAGAGTTACTTTTCTCTCTAGAACACTGGTTCTCAGCCTTCCTCATGCTGGGATCCTTCAGTATAGTTCTTCAAGTTGTAGTAACCACCAACCATAGGATTATATCATAACAACTTTATAACTGTAATTTTGCTACTGATATGAATTACTATGTAGATACATGATATGCTACCCCTAAAGGGTCATGACCCACAAGTTGAGAACTACTTCTTTAAACACATTAAGATTTCCTAAGAAATGCAGAGATAGAACAAAGATAAAATTTTGGGTTTATACAAATATCTGTTGATAAAAGTGACAGGAACTCATTTTGAAGTCACTAAATTCAGGTATTTTGTCTCAAAGAAAAATACTATATGCATGAAGAGATCACCTGTGAGCCAGTAATTGGAAAAAGAAGGCTCCTTCCAAGAAGGGGTGACTTTGGGTAACACCAAGCTAATTCCTCAAAAGAGTAACATAAATGAAATGGATAATTCTGTTTGTTAAGAACTGAAATGTGAACTAATGTCCCCTTCCTGATTCCATATTTGTAGAGAAAGCCTATGCTGTTTTTGTTTTTTCTTTCTCTCTTCCTTCCTTCCTTCCTTCCTTCCTTCCTTCCTTCCTTCCTTTTCTTTTCTTTTTTTTTGCCAGCCAGTTTAATATAAGCTACAGCCATGTGAAAGAGGGAACCTCAATTAATAAAATGATTCCATAAGACATGTAGGTAGGTGTGTGTCATATATATATGTGTAATATATATATATATATATATATATATATATATACATATATATATGTAGTGACAGGTTACATCCCTCCATGTTTGGTGGAGGCCTGCGGCTGGTGGTCCTTGGTGGTACAGAAACCTAAGTTAATATGCCATGGGAATGAAAACAAGCAGCATTCTCTGCAAGTCCTCTGTTTCAGTTCCCCTCTCTAGTTTTTTACCTTAGCTTCCCTCCATGCTGAATTCTAACTTGCAAGCTGAAATCAACTCTTTTTATCCCAGTCTTGTTATATCACAGCAACAGAAGCCAAACTAAGATGAAACTTTACATCTCTGTAGTTTCATAACTTGTTTTAAATTATCAATGAATAAATATATTCCCTTGAATAAATAGACTCTATAAGTCATCTAATAACTGACATCCTTAACATGTGAAAAATTAGGCAATCAACAGTGGACTCACTGCAGGACAGAAGGGCAAAGTTTAAAAGGTGTCATGTTCTTATATTGTCAGCCAATGATCTAAGTGAGAAAGAATTTTGACTTAAGGCTAACACACTTATTCCTCATATTACTTAAAAAGATTGACATGCAGGAGCAAGATAGATGGCTCAGCAGTCATGAGTACTTGATACCGTTGCAGAGATCAAAAGTTTTATTCCCAGTTCTCAAATGATGGCTCACAACCATAATTCTGTTTCCAGAGGATCCAACACTTTCTTCTGATCTCTTTAAGAACTAGGCATTCGTATGATACACACACACACACACACACACACACACACACACACACACACACACACAATCACACAAACCTGCCCGTTCAGACAAATAAATAAACCTAAAAGAAATTTCAAAATAAAAGTAATATATGAAATGACAATTTCTTATTTCACTAAAGAATGCAAAGAAGTTTCTAAGCATTCAAAAGTAAAGATAACCAAACTAAAATGTACTTACAGTACTTATGGGAGTTGGGTGTCAAGTTAGTGCAGGGCTGACCCTGGTAAACTGTAGCACAGAATGGCACCCCAAAAAAGGGCTTCATATGTTATCAATATTAAATTATCCTGCTTGTAGAGAACTGCATATAAGAGGACTCCCAAAAGGGCAATCTCACTATTTGATACAGTTCTTGCCTATGACCTTGTATTAAGCAAGGAACTGTTATATGATCCTGAGATCATAAGGCAGGACACTGAGTCATATGATCCTGAGATAATAAGGCAGGACACTGAGTAAGAGTACTACATTATATAGAGGGAGAATCTCCAACACTGATAAAAACCAGGAGGAAATAAAAAGACGGCTTTTCAGTTCTTCCTTATGGGAGTGGAAAGATGGACACTAAAAATGGGAAAACCTTTGCATTGGTTACTGTTTTAGTCTTCTTATTCAAATATATAAAAGATGCAACTTTGGGGAAGATTTTCTTTGGTTCATAATTTCAAGGTGGAGGAAGCATGCCAGCCTGCAGGGAGGTTATAAAGGGTTTGCTTACCTCTCAGTTGATCACAAAGTAGAACACAAGGTTGGGTGAGTAGGAACGAATGGAGGTTTGGTAAGTACTTGAGAAAGAAGAAGAAATATTATTAAAATATACTGTCTGATAATTTAAAATATCATGTTAGATTAAGTTAAAGAAGATGACAAAGAAGGAAAAGATGAAGAAGAGGAAGGTGGAGGCGAAAGGAGAGGAGAAGGAGAGGGAGGAGCACAAGAGTGTTGAATGGGAAGGAGGACTCTGGTATGATCCATAGTCTGTCCACTATCACAGAGGTTCCACTACAAGCTGGGAAGAAGATGCTTTAATATGTAAGCCTGGGAGGATATTTCAGACTCAAACTTTTGAGATAAGGTGTAATTCAGCACAATATGAGATTTTTCAAGAGGTTAGTAGATGTGTCCTATTAAATATTGTCAATATATGACAATTTTTGAACAGTAGCCTGGAAAAATTCAGAAAAAAATTCACATACCTCAAGCTTGGAAAATAACTTCATAACTGCAAACATGTAATTTTAATTTATAAGAAAAAAATCACCTGCCTTGCTTGGGAACTCTCTATAATTTCCTCTAAAAGAGGCAAGACTTGAAATCTCATTTAGAAGTATTAGCATTTTATCTAAGGATGGACCAGGGATGTAAATCAATTGGTTGAGTGCTTGCCTAGCATTCATAAAGGATTGCATTTACTCCTCAGCATTGCATGAGAGGGTGTCATGGCACATGCCTGTAATCAAATCACTTGGAAGTAGATGCAACAATATCAGAATATCTAGGGAAATTTTAATAGTGAGTTCCAGGCCACTATTGGAACTGAAATGTAAAAGGGAGTCTCAGAATAAAATGAAATCCAATAACAGACTGTAATGAATAGATTATGTCAACTTGACATAGCCTAACGTCATGTGAGAAAGAAATTTCAATTAAGAAATTACCTTCATAAGATTTGGTTATAGCAAAACCTATAATGGATTTTCTTACTTAATGATTGATGGAGGAGGGTGCCATTCCTGGGTTAGGGCTCCTGGATTCTATAAGAAAGCAGTCTGAGCTAGCCATTGAGAGCAAGCTAGTAAGCAGCTCCCCTCCATAGCCTCGGTGTCAGCTTCTATCTCCATGTTCCTGCCCTCAATGCTTTTGATAATAAACTGTTATATGGAAATTGGAACAAAATAAACCTTTTGTTTTCCAAGTTAATTTTTGTGTTTTATCATGGCAATGGTAACGTTAAATAAGTCACAAGAGACCACTGAATACATGCCACTATAATGATTAATGAATGTGTTTTATTTTTTTAAAATGTCACAAACCCAAATGTCATGTGCATCACTTTTCTTCAATCACTCCCATAATTTTATTTCAACATATCTTCATGCTGTGAGCAATATAGAACCAATTTCTCACATTCCTTTGCAGAATATACCCATGCAAAGCATCCCTATTGTCTAGTAATACTATTTTATTGCCAAAATCAAAAGCTTATGTTGATCTAGCTAACATCAGTGGGACATCATAATAAAGACACAAACAATTTAATTATATTGTCCTAGAAATATTGATGAAGGCTGAGGTATGGGTTATAAAATCCTAAATATTTTATCACCTTATTTATATCATAATTTTGATGAAAAACTTCAGGAACACTGCTGAAAACTTTATATAATTTAATTGTATACAGAAAGCTTTAACTAAAAGATCTCTCCCAAGACATTACCTAGCTAACATAAAGCAGTATAGATAAATATCTGGGAAATCGCAAGATGACTTAGCGGGTAAAGTCTCCTTCTGCCAAGACCATGGACCTGATCTTGGCTACACGTGATGGAGAGAACTTACTCCTAAAGTTGTCCTTTGACCTCCATATTTGAGTTGTGTCATATTCATACACACATGTTTATACACACACACACACACACACACACACACACACACTACAGGGCACACACATGACACACAAAGACACACACAGACAAGAGACAGAGAATGTAGAGGTATATGAATAAATTGATAGTGTATATGTAGCTATAGATATTATAAGGAAGATCTGATTCTTTTCTCTCTCTCTTTTTTTTAAATTTAATTTTGATATAAGCTTGTTACAAGCTTATTTGTTACAAGAAGAGAGATGAGAGCAAGCAGACAGTGAGAAGGGCGATAAGTCAAAGCTAAAATTGTACCCTGATCTTGCAGATTTAGAGGACTCAGAGTCTACAGACTCTGAGGAAGAGTTACAAGTTCTCATAGAACAGACTGAGAGGACAAAAATAAGGAAAAAAAAGAAAAGTAGAGATAAAAGGAGAGGCCCGAGGATGAAAATTGCTGCGGGTCTTCCCTATGTAGAGTGATGCCGTCTGCCCCCCCTCCGTACGTGGAGGGAAGAGGTAGCAGTATGGGGCGTTCATTCTGCCCTGAGGTCTGGAAAGCAGTGAGAACAGAACTACACTTGGCTTATCAGTGTTCCAGGATCCACAAGGAAACAGATATGAAGAGCCATTAGATTTTAAGGTGATAAAATCTTTGGCTGAATTTTTAAGAACATATGGGATTACAGCCTCTTTTACTGTGGCACAAGTGGAAGCTTTGCAAAAGATAGAAGAAAGATTACAGAATGCCTTTTTACAAAGATGTGAAGAAGGCCAAGCCATTGTTATGTGTATTCTTCCTACATATTATCACCCTAATGGCTTGCTATGGCAAGAGGACCCATTACTCTGGATTTATCCCAAAGAATCTCCTGCTAAATCCATTGAACATTATCCCACGGCAATAGCTAAATTAGCGCGAATGGGAACCAACAGTGCTTGCAATTTTTTGATCTTACTCCGAGTACAATTATTGTGCCATATTCCAGTCATCAAGTTAAGATCCTTTGTGCCACTGTGGATGATTGGGCCATTTTGCAGTGCGGATTTGATGGGGATATAGATAATCATTATCCTAGACATCCATTATTGGGATTTTTTAAGGAACATCCTGTAATATTTCCTAAAGTGACATCAGCAGTTCCTATCCTGAATGTTCCAAATGAGTTTACAGATGGCTCTAAGACAGGTTGTGGAGCCTATATGATAAAAAGACAGGAGCCTGTGTTGCATCAGTTCCAGCCTGGCTCCCCTCAAATTGTGGAATTAAAAATAGTAGTGGAGGTGTTTAAAACTTGTCATTTGCCTTTAATTTCATATCTGATTCAGCTTATGTGGTTAATGCAGTGAAAATCTTGGAAGTAGCAGGACCGATAAAAAGTGTCAGTCCATTTGTCTTCTATTTCAAAAGTTTCAAAATATAGCTTGGCAAAGAAAACATTGTGTTTTCATACAAGATGTTCAAGCTCATACTGGCCTTCCAGGGCCTTTAAGTGAAGGTAATATTAAGGTTGATCAATGGACTAGGATAGAATGCATAATTTTGAGCTCTACCTTAGAGAAGGCAAGGAATTTTCATAAGACTTTTCATGTGGATGCTAGAGCATTACAACAGAAATTTCATCTTTCTCAAGCGGATGCTCGACAAGTAGTCTTGGAATGTCCTCAATGTGTGATTCATCATCACCTACCTAGTGTTGGGATAAACATGCAGGGTTTGCTCCCTCTTAAGGTTTGGCAGATGGATGTGACACATTTCTGAGTTTGGAAGCTTAAAATATGTGCATGAGTCTGTGGATACCTGTTCAGGTGTCACACATGCCACATCTTTAACTGGAGAAAAGGCACACAATGTCATAACTCATTGCCTAGAAGCTTGGTCTGCTTGGGGTAATCCCCAGCAGCTGAAAACTGACAATGGACCAGCCTACATGGCTCAAAGCTTTGCCTCCTTTTGTCAACAAATAGAGGTATAGATCCTTCATGGACTGCCATACAATCCTCAAGGGCAAGGAATTGTAGAGTGTGCTCATGTCACGTTGAAGGAATGACTACAAAAACAAAAAGGGGGAATAGGCCATGGCCGTACTCCTAAGAAAATACTTTCCCTTGCTTTATTTACTATTTTTTAAATTTGGATGCTGAGGGCCGCTCTGCGGCTGATAGACATCAAGATTACCATGGCCCTGCTAAAGCAATGGTCAAGTGGACAGATATTCTGACAGGCCTCTGGCATGGGCCTAATCCCATGCTGACATGGGCACAAGGTTCTGTTTGTGTTTTGCCACAGGACCAGCAAGATCCAGTGTGGGTGCCTGAACGCCTGGTTAAAAAAGTCCAACATGAAGAGTGTCCTGAATATTTGGTCACTTGAATTTGATAATACCTTGAGAGAACTGAGGCTGGCTGTGGTTAACGGGAATTCTACCAGAGTGGACTTCTCCTTTGCATCTGGACTGTCATCTTGGTTGACTTCTGCTATGAATCATCTAAAAGAATGGGCAGGCATGGGAGCATTAGCAGGCCTTTTGGTGTTGGTCTCCCTGGTTTGCCTGTGGTGTTTATGTAAGATTAGAGTTACACAACAACGCAATGCAGCCATGATCATTCAAGCCTTTATATCCATGGAAGCAGGACAGTCCCCACAAGCATGGTTGGCTACCATAAAGAGCTAAAATCTTCATGCTCAGGATGCGAGGCGAAGCACTGCACTCGGGGTCAGCACTAGAGGTCCCGAGAAGAGCATGTCTGATTGCATGCAGGTTGATACCCCAGATCCTGCCTCTAAGAAAAAGGTATAGGATGGGTTTGGTACTCATTTAGGTGGGTGACAACTGAGTGAGGATCAGTACAAAAGTACCTATGCATCAGAGATCAGACCTCTACTCTTGCCTGTTGCATTTAAAATAAAAAAGGGGGAACTGTAGAGAGCTGAGAAGTGCCACACCATAAAGATGGTGCTGGCTTCCGCCTTCCACCTTCCCAATGGTGAGCGCTCTTGGTGATAAACAAGTCCTTATTTCCTTATTTGGCTAAGGCTGACATCTAGGCTTGCTTCTGCGTATATGGACCTATCTGCATTCACCACGTGGCGTGCCGGGATTGGCTACCCCAAGGCCTTATAAGCTGTGGGCTGGCTTTCCCCAGGGTCAGAAGATTGTTTCAAGTTTCCTGATTAAAACTGCTTAAAGAATAGTCTGAGAGTTGCGTCTTCCTTGCTGGTTGAGGCAGTCATGACAAGTAACACCAAAATTATATGAACATAACACCATTAGCAGAGACACTATGATGACAATTAATAAACGGGACCTCCTGAAACTAAGAAGCTTCTGTAAGTTAAAGGACATAGTCAGCAAGACAAAACAGCAGCCCACAAAATGAGAAAACATCTTCACCAACCCCCCATCAAACAGAGAGCTGATCTCCAAAATATATAAAGAAATCAAGAAGATAGTCACTACAATACCAAATAACCCAATTAAATGTGGGGTACAGAAATAAATAGACAACTTTCAATATGGGAATCTAAAATGGTTATAAGACACTAAAGAAAGTGTTCAGCATCCTTAGCCATCAGGAAATGCAAATCAAAACAACTCTGAAATCTCATCTCACACCTGTTAGAATGGCTAAAATCAAAAACACCAATGGCAGTTTATGCTGGAGTGGATGTAAAGAAAAGGGGACACTCCTCCAATACTGGTGGGAATGGAACTCTTACAGCAACTTTGGAAATCAGAATGGCATTTTCTCTGGAAAATGGTAATCACTCTATCTCAAGATCTAGCCATTCTACTTTTAGACATACCTAAAGGATGCACATTCATAAAACAAGGACATCTGTTCAACTGTGTTCATAGCAGCATTATTTGTAATAACCAGAACCTGGAAGCAACCTTGATGTACCTCAGCTAAAGAATGGATAAAGTAAATGTGGTACATTTACACAATGGAGTACTACTCAGTAGTAAAACACAATGACATCTTGAAATTCACAAAACAAATGGATGGAACTAGAAGCCATCCACACATACATGAAAACATCTTTTTTTGGTAAAGAAGCTAAATTTAGACAATGAAAAAAAGAAAACATCTCCAACAAATTGTGCCGGTATAACTGGATGTTGACATGTAAAAGATTGCAGATAGATCTATATCTATTACCATGTATAAAACTTAAGTCAAATGGATCAAAGACATCAACATAAATCCAGCCACATTGAACCTCTTAGAAGAGAAAGTGGAAAGTACCCTTGAAAGAATTGGCACAGGAGGCCACTTCCTAAATATAACACCAGTAGCACAAACACTGAGATCAATATTTAATAAATGGGACCTCCTGAAACTGAGAAGTTTCTGTACGACAAAGGGCACAGTCAACAAGACAAAACAGCAGCTCACAGAATGGAAAAAGATTTTCACCAACCCCACATCTGACAGAGGACTCATCTCCCAAATATACAATGAACTTAAGAATCTAGTCACCAAAACATCAAATAATCCACTTAAAAGTGGGGTATAGAACCAAAAAGAGAATTCTCAATAGAGGAATCTAAAATGGCTGAAAGGTACTTAAGAAATTGCTCAACATCCTTAGCCATTAGGAAAATGCAAATCATGGCAACTCTGAAATACCATCTTACTTCTGTCAGAATGGCAAAATTCAAAAACACCAATGACAGTTTAAGCTAGAGAGGATGTGGAGAAAAAGGAACACTCTTCCACTGCCAGTGGGAGTGCAAAATTGAATAGACATTTTGGAAATCAGTATAGTGGTATCTCAGGAAAATGGGAATTAATCTACACCAAGACACAGCAATTCAACTCTTAGGCATACACCCAAAGGATGCAAATTCATACTTCAAGAACATCTGTTCAACTATGTTCATAGTAGCATTATTTGTAATAGCTAGAACCTGGAAGCAACATAGATATCACTCAACCAAAGAATGGATGAAGAAAATGTAGTATGTTTACACAATGGAGTACTTCTCAGTGGAAATACAAACAAACAACAAGACCAATATATTCCTGAAATTCACATGCTACTGGATGGAACTTGAAGAAATAAATCATTCTGTGTGAGGTAACCCATACACAGAAAGAAAAACATGTTATGTACTCACTCATAAGTGGATATTAGACATAGAGCAAAGTATAACTAGCCTACAATCTACAACTCCAGAGAAGCTAGGAAACAATGAGGACCCTAATAGTGGTGACAAACAGGGACAAGATCTCCTGAGCCAATTGGGAGCAAGAGGGAGGAGGGATGGAGGTAGGAAAATTGGATGGGAGAAAGTGAATATGTCATGTCAAGTTAGAGGAAGAACTGAGAAGGAGAACAAGAAAAGAGATACATTAATAAAGGGAGACATTATGATTTTATTGAGATATCTGTCACTAGGGAAATCTCCAGGGATCCACAAGCATGACCCCATCTAACAATCTAAGCAATAGTGAGAGGCTATCTTAAATGCAATTCCTCTATAATGAGATTGATGACTATCCAGTAGTTGATGGAAGCAGAACCAGGAATTCACAGATAAGCACTGAGCTGAACTACTCAAATCTAATTGTAGAGAGAGGAGTGTTGGACAAAGGGATCATGACCATGCTGAGGAAACCCACAGAAATGGCTTACCTAAACAAGTGGGAGCTCAAGGACCCCAGTCTTACAGCTCAGGAACAAGGTTCTTAGTCTGACAGTTCAGGAACCAGCACAAGACTGAACCAGGACCCTTGGATGTGGGTGTCAGTTGGGAGTCTTGGGCAGTCTATGGAGCCACTGACAGTGGAGCCACTATTTTTTTCTATTGCACAAATAGGCTTTGGGAGCCTATTCCCTTAGGAGGGATTCTCTCTCACCCTAGATTCATAGGGGAGGATCTAGGTCCTGCCTCAAATGTTGTAACAGACTTTGATGATTCCCACATGGGAGGCCTCATCCACCTTGAGAATGGATGTGGGTTGAAGGGGTAATGGGAGTGTAGGAGGAAGAAGGAACTGGGAAATGTATGAAAAATAAAATTGTTTTTAATTCAAATAAAATTAACTTAACAAAAAGAATATATGGTGATTACTAGTATGTAAATAGCCAGATACTTAGATTCTATTAATCTTATGACATTTTATACTATTTGTAAAAGCACTTTTAGAATTTCATGTATTTATGAAGTACTCAATAAAATTTTAACAAATGATAATGAACAAGTAAACAAGCACCCCAAAGTTTTTCCACTTTACAAAATAATAAACATATTGCTGAATGCATGAAAAAGCTACTATGAATGAGATAAACAAAATCTTTCCTAGAAGTACCAAATATATAGCTATGCATATCCATTATAGATTGGTGGGCCATCAATATCTAAAGTGACAGGACTTTGACACCCACTGTGGCTCACCTATCCAAAGCCCCGTTTTGCCCACTGTTGCTCTTAAGACAGATTCTCTTTACCTCCCTGGCCATAGAGGTATTGGAATACCTTATGAATTGCAGGAAGGCAGGGACTGTGTCCATTTCATGCACTGTTGTTTATTTGGCAATTACTAGACCACCCTGCACAGTATAAGCTATCATTATTGGAAGGAATAAGGAATGTGAAAATAAATTCATGAAAGTCTTTTATTAAGACTCTCAACAACTAGCAAAGGCATGGAAAATGTCAACTGCCCACCCTGACCATGAGTATATGTCTTTAAAAACTGTCCCATTAATTGTTGCAACAGTATTCAAATGCAGACAGACCACCTAACTGGCTATTATGGGACAGAATCATAAATGTCAGTTTCTGAATGTTAGAGGAAAAGGTTTCTTAAAAACCTCTAAATCATTATTTTTATGGGTGCATATGTCATATGAAATATTGTTCTAAAAGGCAAACAACAGATAGATTCACTGGCAGCTGTCACATCTTTTATAATAATAATCTTTCTAAAAGGGAGAGAGAAAAAGATGGAAAGGGAGACTTCATGAGAGCTGAGATAAACAAATCTAAGCCCGGATCTTTCTATTGGTAAAAAATCTGACAGATCTGTTTGTGAGTGTTTGCAGGACTGAGTGTGAAATCAAGAGATGTTTTTGTCATCAACTTTTCTTGGTAACAGGCTAGCCTCTGAATTTCTGTCACTGAGCTCAAAGCTTGTTAGACAGGCACTTGTAAACAAGACATTTTCATCATATCTTCTCTGCTCCCTTGGAACTTTTTGATAGCTTAAAACCACTTGATGATCCTCATACTCATATGTTACAAATGATCTAGAAATTTCATCTGTAAAACTGAGAAGGCACATGCTGTCAGAGAAGCACAAATGATTACAATGTTCTAATACATGAAGTAGTAGCATGGTAATAACTGTACAACAACATCTCGCTTCTCTCAACATCATTATGGCACTCCAGAAGTCAGCATCTGTGCTGCCAGATGTCTCTGTCAAATATGTAAGCAATGGGTTTGAACACTGTGCAAGCTGGGCTGGCATCCAATATTCTTTTAATGCTCCAGCAGAAGCGGGTGGCTGTCTGGAGTACATGATTTTAAGTAGTATGCCACATTAATCCTGATCCATCAAAGCTAAAAGTTTTCCACCAATAATCGGTTGTGTATTAATTCAGGATCAAGCCACTACTTTAGTGTTATCAGTTACGAGGTGACAACACTAGTGTTCTCAATGTTACAATGATGTTTAAAATGGAAGGAATAACAACTCTAACATTTAATGATACTATTAAAATGAATAACTAAGTATAAATTAAAAACGTGTTACTGTTTTGTAATTATAAACCAAAATGTATTACTGTTTTGTTCACAAATAAATGGCATCATGACATCAATGCACTAAACCAAATTATTTATACAAAGGGTAAGAGAATATTACTTCTTAAAAAATAATTTAAAGTTAGTTGGGATAAGTAGTAAACTATGTTAGCAGTATTATATATTCAACATTACAAAGAAATTAAGGTTTTGATAATAATATTTGTGAATTAATTAATTTGGGGCAATTCTTAAATTTTAGGTGGTCCTTCCTTCTCAGTGTTTAAGGAACTTTTGATTAATAAACCTGTGATAGCTTACTTAAGATATTGTTTTCTTGAGTGAACTAGAAGTTGACAACCACACAATAAACAAATATAAAATATATGGTTTGTTAAAATTTAAAACCAGGTTTCTTTCTTTAATTTAAAATTTACATCAGAATATATCAATTCAATATTTTTGAGACAATGTTATAGGAAAACAACAAATAGGATTTGTTCAGAAAAATGTTAAAAATCTAAACAATCTGAGAAATGTAGGAAAATGAAGTCTTCCATTGTAGAGTGAACAGACAAACTGTACATCTAACAAACAGTAATATTCAGAATACCCAAGGGACATCTATAATGAGTAACAACAAGAAAATAAATAATTTAGTTTAAAACATGAGCAATCAACCTAAACAGACTATTTACAAATGAGAACACAGAAAAGGCAACTAGGTCTAACCATTGTAGATGCACATATCACACCACAATGCACTGGCATATCATTCAACTTAAAACAGTTCTTAAAAGAACAAAAATTTATACCCCTTGACTAGTATATAGGAAACACACTTCACACAATGTTGAGTATGGATATCAACTTGAATTGTGGGTATAGAAAAAAGAATGTGATTCATTAAACACTAAACAAAGAGCTACTACACTAACTGCAACCCCACAGAAATAACAGCATCTTTTTGAAGAGACATCTGCAGCACTTCTCACATAGCCAACACACAGAAAATGTTAGTGTTCATCAACTGATGATGAGTTTCCAATTCAAAGATACAGGAAAAAACAAAATAAAGGAACATGGTAAGTCTTGAGCTTTTTTCATTATTTTATTCAGTTTGCCTCAGATGTTTGAGGCAAGTTATTCTGGACATTGTTTCCACACAGCACACATTAATAGTTATATGTGTTGCATACTCTGTTACATAAATTGAGAAAGATTCCTTTGAACCTCAGTTTATCTGTTGCGCATAACCTTCCCCATTTCTATCACACTTAATTATTTCAGGTGGTTAGTTATATATTGGTAGCCACACTAGAGTGTGGGACAGGGAAATATCACGGAACAACATGTAAATCAAATTTAGATTATTCATTCATTTTTCTATCAAAACTGTGAGGCATAGTGATATGACACAACTCATGTTTACTTCAGCCTATTCAACATTGTTTGCCAAGTTCCTTCCTTGGTTACTAAGTAGGCCAGAGGGATGCTTCACAATCTAACAGCTCCTGAAGCCAATTTTAGAGGAATTGAATTTGTTCCTCTATGATGATTATTTAGGATTCAACAGATACACAGGAATGAAATGTAAAATTCAAGACAATTTACAGTAATAAGCCTGCAGAGACAGTTCAACTGACAAGATTTCTCACTATCCTACAAGGATTATGAATACTACTTATGAACAAATACAGTGTGTCACATTTTCTACAAGGAGAATTCTGAATAAGGTGAAAACCCAGAATTACATTAACCTAATCTGTGCGCTACAAAAACATGTAAAAACCATTTCTGGATCTGCAGGATTCAGTCTGTGTTTGATTCTGAAGGCATGTCTGAAATTTTTAAGTAAAAATATTCATAAAATACCCTTCAAAAGTCCAAAATCCTTTGAATTTACAGGAAGAATGTTCCAGAACATTGCACAAAGCTTTAAGTATTGTGGGCATCAAAACAAATACTAGTATTTTTGACAAATAATAAACTTTGTCCAAAATTTGTAGGAAGCATGGGTATTTACAGGAATAATAATAAAGCTAAATACTATAGCACTCAAAGTATTATACAATTTAAAATTTAGATAGTCAACAAACTAACCAAGTATTGAACATATTCCTAAGTTTAGTTCCTAGTTTCCCTACAGATTTATTTCTGAGATGGAATGCATGCACATACACAACTTACTTTCATTACATTTTATCTCTTGCTCTCCAAGCTCAAATACTGTTAAAACTATTATTTCAGACAGTGTTGGGGAATATTATTTTAAGGTGTGTGACTTTTGTTTAAGCTGCATTTGTTTAACTCTATGAAGCTGTGGTACTGTGCCTTTCTAAAATACCTGATGACCTAATAAAGAGCTGAATAACCAATAGCAAGGCAGGAGTAAGGACAGATGGGGCTGGCAGGCAGAGAGTACAAATAGAAGAAGAATAAAGAGAGGAGAACTTCAGGGGCCAGCCAGCCACCCACCCACCCAGATGCCCAACCAGCTATGCAGTATAGAAGTTAGAAAGACCAAAGCCCAGAGGGAAAAGGTTGATGGGTTAATTTAAGAAAACTTGGCTAGCAATTAGCCAAGTTAAAGCTGACACTTATATTCAAGAATAGCCTCAGTGTGTGTTTTATTTTGGAACTGGGTTGCAGGGCCCCTAAAGAGCCAAAAGTGTAAAACATCACACAAAAAGAAGGTGACCTCTTGCTATGGTTAAAATCTGAAATGTTCTTCATGGCTTGTTTTTCAATACACTGACACTGAGATTTAGGACCTATGGGGAGTGATAGTTGGGATTCTGGGGATTTATCCTAGTCAGTTGATTTACCTATTAATGGTAAATATAATGGTAAATATGATATTTTGTATCTGTGAAGTATAAGGACCTAGTTTAGCTGGCCTCATCCCTCATCCTCCAACCCACCAGAGTGCTGACCTGCCACTTGCCCTCCCTGTAATAGCAGACCCATGGCCCATGCATGAGAGAGTTGGTGTCTCCCTCATAGCAAAGCTGCTGCCCCTTCAATATCCCACCACCACACTTGGGAAAGCCCGGGAGAGCTGGCATCACCCCTTACCTGAGAAGAGTGGTCCTAGTAGCCAGGACTGATCAACTTGGCTACCATCCTGGCACATATCCATGGCTTTGAATGGGCACTCACCAAAATCTTCCCCATGTATTACCTGCTGGAGTGTGTAAAGGTACTAGTCCTGCAGAACCATAGCCTCAGGATCTCCATGATCCTGGGCAACAGCAGGATGCCTGAGAGGATATTATGTGAAGTTCCAGTGATGAAGGTGTACCAGAATTCAGAGGCCTTGAACCAGACCATCAACACATTACACAATGAAGATTTGCAAGTAGAGGTGTTTGAATAAAACATGCATGATACACATCAGCTCCCAGTACCACTAAGACTATTGAAGAGATGATGAAGAGGTGAGAAAGAGGGAGGAGTGAAGTGGGTATTTTTGTCTGTTTTGTTTTCATTAATATTCTTATTTTTTCAATTTTTATTTTATTTTTATTATTTCTTTTTAAGTTTTCCTTTGGGGGAGAGGCTACAAGGTTAAAGTGCAAATATAGAGGGGCTGGGAAACAAATGGGATTTGGGGGTATGATGTGAAATTCCCAAAGAATTAATAAAAATTATGTTCTTTAAACTTCAGAGTAAATAATGTAAAATAACATGTGAAGTTAGCCCCAGGTCTCATTTTATTTTTCTTTGAAATTATTTTACCATTTTATTATTAGTAAAAATACTTTCTTACATTTTCCTTTAATTTTACTTAATCAGAATTTAGGATAACTTCCTTTAATTTAATCTTTATGGCAACATTTATGATTTTTTGTACAATAATACATAGTACAGAATGTCAAAATGTTTGCTGAAGGTCAGAAGCACAAGCTCTGCCTAGTATATTAAATCCAGTTTGCTTATCCATATAACCCCTCATAACAGACTATTGTCTAGTCTATGCCATTTTATGTGAACTTATGACCATATTCTCCCTTACCACATAATCAGCTTCAGATAAATACTATTTCACTAAATGATTAATCTCACTAGTTGTATTATTGTTACCCCTTATTTATTTTTTGTTCTGCTTTTGACCCAACTACAAAGGGCATGAAAGTAATTTGCAACATTTCCCACTGTAAAGAAATGGAAGTTGAGAACAAATGCAATCTTCAAATATGAGAACAGATATAATTTGATGATAGTGTCTGCTCTTTGTTTCAACTGAAAATAGGTTTAGAGGTAATGAATTTCAATTACAGAAAGAATGAGTGAGGTTAGAATTTGAACAAACTTTCTGAATATGAATAATGAAACATGACACGATGCCTAAGGAGGATATATTAATCACACGTATGTAGCATTTGAAGGAATATAGATGGAGAAGTATGTATTTGAATAGCAGAGGCACAGGAAATAAATTACCTAGTCTAGGCTTATGATTGTATGTTCCCATCCTCATCTGATAATGGAGGCTTTTGCATTTCTCTATAACATCAATTTGAGTATATAAAAAGAAGGAAAATATTTCCTTCTTTTTACACAATACAAAATAGAAAACATTCTAAACTTCTTTCTCAAAATGCATCACCTTGTTAGATATTAAATAAATAGTCAATATTAAATTTCATTTTTTATTGTTATCAAAACAGATAAATTTTAAACAGGAAGTATGTGCAATGACTTTCAATTATGTGAATTAGTCTGAGTATAAATTTATATTCTTCCTAAATATCATACTTTATGAATTATAAATGTTTATTCAAAATATTTGCTTGATAAATCCAAATTCCACCAAGAGACATTCTTGTCAAGTAGCCTTGTTTATCAATAAGGAAAAGGTGGTTTTTGTTTTTAACGTACCAACACACAGAACTGATGGAGCAAAACAATATTAAATGGAAGCAGAACACAACTAAATACTACTAAAAACATACTTATACAACTTTTGGAAATAGTTATTAAAAATAGGAAAATAGAAATAAGACTGACTTTCATATTTTAAAAAAGTTAAAAATAAATTTCTTTAGTTGACACTCTTATACTGTGTAATACTTTTAGAAACAAAGGCAAGCATAATACATAGCCCCCGTTTTACCTGTAAAATCCAAAACCACTTAGAAAACAAATAATTTTTTTGTATATTGGTACAAAACTGTTTTCATGACTAAATTACAGTTGTTTTGAATTAACAATTCAATCAAAGGAGATGTGCTGGATTAAAATATATATTTTAATTGCTTTGTGATTTACATGGGACTTTAAGCCCACAATTGCATTTTGTCACAAATAAATATGATATGGCTATCTAAAATTATAAAATTCCTTGCCTCAGTGCAAATGTGATCCCAAATGTTTTGAATCAGAAATTTTGGTTCTTGAATTCTAGCTCATTTCCTGGGCCTGCATTGGCCATTTTCAGCATCTATTCACTGTTGGCCTTTGTTTACAAATATCTTTAACCTCTTCCAGGGCAGATATCAAAGCAGTATGCCCAGTCACCCTTATTATTGCATCTCAATGTCTAAGTTTTCTCTGCATTCTGCCACTTTCTTCATTTGTATATCCTGAAATTCCCTTCACTATTCACAATAAGCTAAATATCTAGGAATGGTACTTTTCCTTGCTGACAGACATTTATTCCATGTGGAGAAATGAAAACTGCTTTCTGGTTGAGAAACATTAATAAAGTAATAAAAAAAACCTTTCAAATTAATTTTATTTGTATGGGCATTTTGTCTGCATATATGCCTATGTACCACATACACAATACTTCATGGAGGTCAGAAAAGGTTGTTGTATCCTTAGAACTGGAGACATGGACAGTTAAAAGATACCACATTGTTACTGAGAATCAAACCAAGGACTTATGGATGAAATACTACTGAGTAGAGTTACTTATAGAAGAATTATTTATATGGCTAAAAATGTAACAATGTTTTGTATATACAACAATGTAGATGTCAAATAAGTCATGATACTTGTTAAGGGGAAATACCAATATAAGGATTGTAGTAGGATCATTGATGAAGCCATGCATCATAATGTCAGCAGTAAGATGTGTTAAGGAGAAACAAGCTGACATGGTTCTTTCTCTCCATCCCTCTCATGAAGTGGCTTAAGCATGTCACCAACCAGTCCCTCAGCTGCCACCTATATCATCAATATAACTGTACTTCATCCTGAGTAAAATCAATGATCATTACAGTTGAGCTGTCACCTTCTTGTTAAAGAGAAACACAGACATTTACACTAGACATACAGATGCCAAACATCACAAGATCACGACAATTGCCCTGGAGCACACTGCTTTCCCCATGATGGGGTCAAATTTTAAGAACCACATCTGAGGTCTAATGCCTGTTTCTTCAGCCTTCCTGTTATCTGGGATTGAAGCTGTGTACCCTTGAACTCTTGAGATCTTGGGCTTCTGTTTCTTACAGTTTCCACTCCTGTGTTTCTTCGTATCCTTCCTATCTTCATTCTAAAGTTTGGTTCATTTTGATTAGGGAATGAGGAGACTCACTTTTCATCCACTGTCCTGCTTGTCAGAAGTCCATTCTCTATGATGCTTGAACTCAGGCTCTCCCATAAGTTAGCAATCTCCCATGTCCTCACTCCAGAAAGAGTAACTCACTGTTCTAACTCCGTACCTGGGTTCATTCTTAATATTTCTCCCTAGGGCTGATTCTTATTCAAGTTCATAAAACTATTCTCAAAACAACTGTCAAATTTTCTGGCATTTATTACCTAAACATACACTGCTTTTGTTTTAATCATGACACTAACCTTTCTCTAGACAAGAGTTTGTGTGTATGATTGTGTTATACATGTGAATAAATATTCATATATAAAATGCAAATATGCACATGTGAAGCTAAAGACCAGTATTTACTTGGTCACTCTCCATCTTATTTTGGAGATGTCTCTCACTTAATCTGGAGCTCACCAACTTGGATAGATCAGCTGGGCAGTGAGCTCAGTTATTCCCTGCTACCATAACCCATGCTCAAAACAGATTAAAAATATGAGTCACTGTACCCGGCTTTGACTTGAGTGCTGGGTATTTGAACCAGGGTCCTCATAACAGAGCTATCACCTTAGCGCCCAAAATCAATTTTCTCCGTCCCCATTACTAGTCCATGCATCGTCCAGGATAATCTACTCTACTGATAAAAAAAAAAGTACATGATAGTTTCTAGGTTCTGTACACTTGTCTCTTGTTATCTACATTTATGTTTTGAAATCTATACTTTTGTTTTTACTCAGTAGGGTTAAACTTATTAAGTACTGTTTTAACAATAAGCCAATGATAGCAAATCTCTAAGATCATTAATAGAGTGTTAGTTACCTACAAAACCCTGCTTTGAAATTCTGTACTCGTGTTTGTGAACTGTATAATTCATTGAGAAGAGCTTAGGGATATTAGCAAAGGAAATTCAAGGATATTTTCCATTACTGTAAAAGGAAATATGTGTTCTCATTCACCTTCCCAACACAATGATTTATCATTTCCTTGGCAAGTGTGTTAAATGATTCTGAACTAAACCTCTCATGGGAAATAATAATTTTCATTTAGAATTCTTTCTGTTAACCTAAAATTAACTCATTGGTGGGGAAAACTACTACTTTAAAACTTTGTGAGGGCCTGGAGAAATAGCTCAGTGGTTAAGAGCACTGGCTGCTCTTCCAGAGGATCTGGGTTCAATTCACAGCAGTTCACACTGTCTGTAACTCCAGTCCCAGAGGATCTGACACCCTCTCACAGGTATACATGGAAGCCAAATACTAATGCACATGAAATAAAAATAAATTTTAAAAAACATTGTGTAGCCTATAACCATGCAAATTTAAATAGTTGAATGATTTTTTAAACAAAATTTCTGAACAAAATTCAATATATATGATGGATATAATGTTTTCAAAAGTGTAATTTTTATGTCTTATAATTTGAAATAAAAAGTTTATGAACTATGTAAATAATACTTTATATAAACTGAAGTGTAATTTATCTTTCAGAGGAAATTAAAGGCATTTTAGAGTCAATTATCTGGGAGCCAAGGTTAAAAAAAAATCTGGACAGGACTTTGTGGTTTCATCTATTGTATTTGTGGTATGCAAGCATTTAAGAACATTAAGAAACAATTTAAAATTTTGTTTGATATCCCTTGCTCAAAATCTTCACAAGTTTTTTTTTATGAACTATTAAGAAAAAAGATTGGATTTGCCTTCTACTGATTTTTGAAAACACAGTTTGGGGTTCAATACTCCTTAGATATCAGCGTTGTTTGAAGAATTGTGAATAACAATCACAAAACATACCAAATACATATGATCACTTAAAGAGCTGCTATCAGTTTCTGAGCTCCAAGGTACTCTTGGATGGAACACGAAGGCAGACAGATAGTCTTTAATACAGATGGGACAGGAAATATGCTGCATGTTTTAACAAGAGCAACTCACATTGAATTTTCAGTTTAAGATAAAGTACACAGAACATACTAAAAATAAGAGCCTGAAGAGATTTCTCAGTTGGAAAGTAATTCCATTGTAAGCATAAAAATCTGAATTGAGACTCTAGGGCCCATGTAAAAACCAGGAAATGGTAGTGTGCATACCCCAGTACTAGAGAGTGAAGACTGGCATATTCCCAGAAGCCTATTGGCCAACTAACCTAGCCAACTGGTGAGCTCTAGGCTCAGTGAGAGAATCAGTCTCCAAGTTGGGGAATATTAAAGAGTAATAAAGGAAGATACTCTGTATTAAAAGCTGGCTCTTAGGATGGACCAGACGAAAAAAGAGAAGAGAGAAAGAGAAGAAGAAAAGAAAAATGTTATTTTAAACAGTTGAGTATCGATGGGCTAATTAATCCCTTTGGAAATTAATTAATCTAGACTATTATGGAGATTTGTGTGATAAACATTTATGTATTGATTGCTAATACTTGAAAGCTTCACCAATTTAAGCAAATGCATTTATTTCCATGATGAACCACTTATGAAAAAAGAGATTTTAATATTTTTCACTTACAAGCAATCTTCCCATTAGTATACAGAATTCTTACACCAAGTTTTTTTTTTCAGAATGCAAACTATAATTCTTCATTTAAATGAATATATTTTCTGTTATCATGCTTTTCAGTTAAAACTTGATTTTACAAACAGTTCTTCAGTTACTCTTTAAACATAGAACTGATAGGCCAACAAAATGACAGGGCAGCTTAATGTCAGTTATAGTGCCCATTTGCACAGTTAGTGAGGCAGGCCAGCTGAGTCAAATGCCAGTAAAAGAAATCATGTCCCCTTTAACATATACTTCAATCCTCTTATGCTTATCCATTTTAATTCAGAATTTATTAGAAATTATTTTCCAATCAATCAGGCATGTATTTTATCTATTCTTGGTCCCTGTATTGTTTGTCACATAGTCTTATCTGAATCTAATTTAATCAGTTTGTCCTGCTTGTCCCCTGAAAGTGTACTACTTAACATGAGCAATATTCTATTCCTACATACCTACACATACATTCATGATAACAATCACACAATCACATGCATACATACTACTCACTAATACATACAATATGTGAATATACATATGCATACATACATAAACATGTATTTGAACACACATTTACATATAACATCCAGTACATTAGTCAGATGAATATTTTTATGCATCTCATGGGCATTTTAATAAAGATGAATGAGATGTTTTTGACTTCCACCACCCTATTTTTTTCCTAGCAGACTGGTTTCTTCCAAGAGTCTTTTGCCTGTTCTACTCCAATGAAAGCTATGTGATGCTTAAAATCCTAGGCAATTGTGGTATCAGATCTAGTAGATTCATAGTGACTTCTTTCCTAATCAAAATAAACCTAATAGATTGAAATGCCAATAACACAGTGACAATTCTATACTGCATATTTCTCTGTGGAGTTATATGCTCAACATATACTCTTGAGTATCAAGTGGGCAGGGTTGTCTTATCTCACATTCACCAGATTCTAGATTCTGCCTCTATGAATACTGTGTATTTTCATGTTTCATTAGTGTATAGGATTTTTCATTCCTTTAGCAGTTGGTCTTAACTATAACCATATTTTCTTTTACTCCTTTCATCGCATTGCCGGCAGATAAACTTGCTAAAATCAGAACATATGCAGAACCCAAGCTCTTCTTAAGGATTCTACTTACACTTCCCTCGTCTATGTCACTACCATCCACTATTCATATTATTTCAATTACTTTTCTGCTGACCAGCCTCCCCCATGCCCCAATAGGCTTCTCCAACATTCTCAAATTGAAATAATGAGTCTTAGAGCTCCATTCTGTTTTCCATTCTAAGAACTAGTAGGCAAAGTTGGTATTAGATTTAAGTAAAAATAATCACTACTTTATTTAAAATATCCACATTTCAATTACCCAATATTCACATGCAGCTCATTATCTGAAGTGGACTGACAATTTCACATGAGAATAAAGAGGCAATGAACAGTAGGTGCATCTGGACAGCTATGGATCAGCACTCTGTGAGGCACAGTTTGAAAGAGGAAGAAACAAATAGAGTTAGTATTCATGTCATGCATGACTGAAGCCAGGATTAGGAATTGAAAGTTCCTTAGAAAATTAGTATGAAATATTGAAATTGTAAAGAACATTGCCAACTTTTTCTTATAAAACCTTTCTGAAGCACTAACATCTAACAACATCACCAGCTTTAACAAGCCTTAACACATGCATTGTGCTGCATTAGATATCAGCATCCTTCAAAGGTCTAAGAAGTTAAGAGGAAAAAAAAACAATAACAACAACAACATCTCTCTATTTCTAGTTCCTGTGTTCCTTTACTTTTCTTTTATGGGTTCTTCTCCTGTCTTCTCTCCTCCCTTCTCCTTTCATTCCCCCCCCTTCTCTTTCATCCCCTCCCTTCTCTTTCCCTCCCTTCCTCTCTCCTTCTTTTCTTTTCTCCTCCCCTTCCTCTATTCTCAAAAAACAAAACAAAGAGAAAGAAACAAGAAAGAAAGAAAGAAAGAAAGAAAGAAAGAAAGAGAGAAAGAAAGAGAGAGAAAGAAAGAGAGAAAGAAAGAGAGAAAAACGGAAGAGCAAATGAGGGAGGGAAGGAGGGAATGAGGGAAGGAATGAAGGAAGTAAGGAAGACTCTACCATTATAAAGCAGAGTGTCATTGGATTGCATACTAGTCGAGGAATGGGCAATTATTTTATTTTTATTATTATAGTTTCCATGACTGGAATTGTGTTAGCATTGCAGTGGTAAGAAAAATGTAATGCACAGATAACAGTCAAGACAAGCAAGAGGACCTTTTCCCCATCTTTTTTTTTTTTTAACACAGAGTCCCTTCCAGTTCTTAGATAATTTCTGAAAAGGAACAGATTTTAAGCTGTGCAGTCACATTCACCAGTAGCCAATAGACAGACATAAAAATGCCAGTGTTGAGTCTAGATATGTCTTGACCTGATAATGTTCAATAAAAGCAATTGTGGAGTAGGAATGGTGCACAAGTAACAGATTACATTAAAATAATAGAAGCCTTTAGGCCCAACATGTAGTAGATTAAACAGTGTTTTGCTATTTAATTTTGAGACAGTCTTGCTCTGTACTCTAGGCAATGTGACATTCTCAATTGCTATGGAAATAGATATGTACCACATATCACATCAGGGTTTGATATTTTCATTAAAAACTAGGTCACCTTGGTCTCAACCCAATAGAGCAACAGATACTTACTTTTAATCTCACAAAGTGGTAGAGTAGGGCTCTCCAGTTATTCTTTATTGGCCCCTTAAGCTTGGGATTGCCTTTGTCACATACATACACATGTCCAAGATTGAAAGTTCAATGTTTTCAGAATGCTCAGTCATAAAGCCATCATATATGCCAGCTCTAAATGGAATGTATAGACCACACACACCTCCTAAGTTTCAGGGATCACTGTGGGAGAGAAGGACAGAAAGTGTAAGAGCCTGAGGCAGTGGGTGACTACAGGGAAACATCTGGACACAGCAGGGCAGATGCACACCTGAACTCACAGTGATTGTAACTGCATGTGCAAAACTTGTGCAAGCAAGATCCCAGCTCAGGAGTGGGGTTTGCTCAGGCAATCCCCTCCCAAGCTATACAACAATTGTTAGCTTTGGAGAGAGGGAGAGAAGGTGGCCTTTTAGAGTGCAGTCCCTAGTAATTTAATTATGTTCAGGTGGAAAAATAAAAAGAAGAATATCTGGACAGTAGAAATTATCTTGTATAATTTTAGAAAGGATTCCCACCTCTAATCAGGGCACTCATGGTAAATGGCACCCATTGCATAGCACAAACCTTAAGCTTTATCCAGTGAAGTATCACTTGGTGTATTAACCACATTTTGGGGTACTCTTCATGCCCAGGAAAAAAAAAGACTAACACACAAGACCACAATGGTATTCTAATATACATTTTTCTCATAAGGCTTGGTTTGAGCATTTTTTGTCCTATAATTTCTATAGTTTGATTTCTTATTTTATTGTTTTAATGGTATTTTTGTATATGTATCTGTAATTTCCTATCTTTTTTATTGTTGTTTTTTGCTGTATTTGTTTCTTTGTTGATTGCTTGATTTTTTTAAAGAGAGAAAAAAAGTATGGAGGTGGATGCATAGAGGGCTGGGAAGGCTCTGCGAGGTGTTCGAAACAGTACGAACACAGTATATTATATAAACACAATTGTTTTTTAATAATTTTTAAGGGACACAGAATTGTGTGGATAAGGAATAAGTGTGGGTCTGGGAAGAGTTGGTAGGCATGAATATGATCAAAACACATCCTTAATCAGGGGAGATCATTAAAACCAACTCCTATCTGTCTCTTGAATTGTTTTGCTGTGTTATCTAGATATGATCTTTCTTATCCTCCACTTTATAAGACAACAGGAAGCCAAGGTACTGGTATAGTAAGTTCAAAATTTGAAGCTGGAAGATGGGCACATGTCTATTCTCTATTTAAAACTGGGGATAAAGAACCTGAAATTCCAGGTATAAGCAACTATCATGATAACTCAGCTCTCACTCACTAAGTCTCTAGACATGTTCAGGCATGTGGGCAAACCTATTTTAGTAAAAGAAAAGTTGCTGTTCCTCAATGTTGTGTGAATTGACCCATTCTTAATATAGCTCTTCAGTAAGGTTAGAGAAAAACTTTGATTACTTAAATTTTTCAAGAAATTGTAAGATACCATTTGAAAAACATATGAAAAGTACAGGACTATAAGAGAAAAGCAAGATCTGTCTGTGATTTGATTGATGATTATTTTAGTGAAATAGTTTATAGCTTTGTGAAAAGCTGATGAATCAAGATACCATTTGTTCCAGTATTGATTTTTTATTATCCTCAATTAGTCTTGCTCTGTTAGAAGACAGATGTTTTAAGGTTATATCTATATAGCAAGAGAAGAATAGTTCATTTAAACAGTTTTAACAACCAATTAGCAAACCTGGGATTTGTATGGAATTTGCAAAGAAAAAGCAGATAAATGAACTGGCTTATAACACAGTTGTTGAAAATAGCTATACTTTTCAGTTGTGTGACAACCGTGTGGTCACAGCATAATTGAACAGAATTGAAAATAGCAGCCCTATTATTGCAAAAGCCATTGTAACACACAATTATTAAAATTGATTAATACTTGGGCCAATGCAATTTCATTATCTCTGATCGATTCCAAGTATTGCTCTTTAATGGCTTTCATTCATGTCATTTCAGGTAGAGCTGCAAGAATTCTGGCTAAGGGGACAACACACAGTCTTCTTCATGAGAACAAGACCTGGGATTTTATTGCAAGTCCCAAATGAATGACTGCTAAATACAAAAGACTACATGCTTTTTCACACTCTGTCTAGAAATCTATACATTTAGAAGACTTTTAATAAAATGTAATGGCTTGAAGCCCAAGTAATATATCACATAATGTTTTAATCACACTATGGGTTATCACAGTAGGCTTTACTTAAGAAAATAATTGCAAAGTCATTATAGCAAGGATGCAAAATCATCTGACCATATAGAGTTTAACTCAATCAGTCTGGAAGAACCAAGAATCCTTCTTGTTTGTCTTCTGTAAAGGCACCAAATGCCACTGGAACTATGGATAAAGGACCCATAAAAGCCATATGCTGGCTTCACATGCTCTCATTCCTCTAACAGCAGTAAAAGAAACAGTGGAAATCATCACAGCCACTATTCATCTCAGTGTTCTATCATAATATCCATTTCTGTGCTGTTCCCATTCCTCCAAAATGCATGTCTTATTAAGTGATTCCTCAATCTTTAAGTTACAAAGAAACCAAATGCTTTACAATGGCATAAAATGACCCTTATGGTCTGACTTCAGACTGTATCTTTGGTTTCTTCTTTTTTTGTTCTTCCACTTCCAATCCCTTTTGACTTTCTTTCTCTCCAACTGTACATCCTTGTCCTAAAGTCATCTCACAGTCCCAGTATGCTACTGTCTAATCTCACAGAGCTGAAGGCCATTTACCACATCCCAAATAAGCACATTCCTGAATATCTTATACCTGAAACAGTTTTACCTCTTTTTCTGAGAGGATCCTTCAAATCTTATTCAAGTTTGTATTCACCTACATGAGTCTGTGTCACTTATTTCTATTAACTGATACTAAAGTAGTTTTCTGATTGTGACATATCATACTATATTTAATTTTAACATTTAAATAAGCATTTTTTTGCTCATTTTTCCAGATATTTTGCCATATTTTTAAGGCAAGAATGTCATTCATGTACCTTTAATTTTGTGTTACCCAATATCATTGCAAACCCAATTTCAATAATAGCCACTAAATAAATACAGAATATAATTTAAGGGTTTGATTATTTGGTAGTAACTTTTTCAGTTTGCAATTTACATTTCTGTGTATGTGTTTTGTGCATACAGAAAATATTTAGTTACAGCATTTCTCCAGGAAAATCCACCCTTAGGTGATTTTTCTAGTGTTTAAACAGGAGAGCTTACATATGCTGTCATAGCTTCACATCAGTGAGCAGTATAGACTCGGGGGACCACCATGGTGTGTACAGTCTATTGTTAGCAGAAATCCCATTATGTAGCACATGACTGTATTGTAATTGTGAAAATCCCCAGGTGTTACCTTAGAATGAGTAAGAATTTAATTTCTTGCTAGTTATTGACTAGCACATCTTCTCTAAAGAGGTGAAAATTGGAGCATGTTAAGAGCACACTGCATAAAAGTGATGGTCTCTCTACCTGCACCACAGCCTTGAGTCTAAGAAGCCATAGAAAGAATCAATATGTTCAAAGCAGTAATCATGGGAGATAAATGGGAAGCGGGTGCCATTCTCTATCCATCATGATATCGTTAGAGCAGAAAAAGCACTGGCCTGTAATCCATGCTGACAGTACTTGCTGATTTAGAACATGGCTGCAGAAATTTGATAACTTGCACTTTTAAAATTGATTAAAAACTTTGATTTAGGCAATACAGAGTATTGAATGCAAGAGACAGTCATGTGAGCCATTGCTTTCTCCTGTGCAAGCCAGAATATACCATGTTCTGAGCGGTTTATTAAAACACTTTCTAAAATGCATTTTAATGTAATTTCCCCTATATGTTGTTATCATTAAGCACATCATTTGGTGATACAAACTAGAAACTTATTATTATTCCTGGGATCATTTTATGCTATTTGTCATTATTTATCGGTTTATTTATTTATTTATTTGACTATTTGAATTGATCCAAGCACTGGTACAATATTAAAAGCCAGATGCTTTATTTTAACTCTGTTATGTGTCTATTGCCACTCTGGAGGTCTAGAACAAAACTGAAGTTTCAGAATGCTGATAATCTAAAATATGATTTGACAGGAGGAAAATAAGCTGGTAGCTTGTGCAAGAAGTAATTTCAATTTTTCACCTCTCCCTGCTATAAAGTTCTTGAGTCTCCCAAACCATATACCCAGAAAATGTTTTTAAAGGGGTCATTTTTAGCTCAACAAAACATATAAAACAGAAGGAATTTAGGCTTGTTGCCTAAGGATACACTTTTAGACCACCACTGTACTTATAGAATTGGCCTCAAAATATTGTTGAAATAAACATATGGATCCAGATTAGATAATCAATGTAATGATTTGAAACAAACAAACAAAACTGAAGAAAATATTGCTTTTTAGTATTGAATTGGCCAAGTTGAATTGATATCACCATTGTGTAAGTTTATTTAGTAATTTTCCATTGCTCTTTCCTAATTATTTTCTTTTTAATGAAGATAAATTCTTTTCATATATAAACATTATAATAGTTTACTATCCTTCTACTCTTCCCCATTTTCTCTCATTTCTGAATCTACTTCTATGGTCTAAATCTTTCATTCCATGAGATAAAAAAATGAAAGATGCACACTTTTTAAAACTCATACCTTTAAACTTTAGGCATCACGTTTTGATTTGAGCATTTTAGAATAGCAATGTATTGATGGATTGAAATGATTATGCCAAAATGGTTTAGGATTTAGAACAGTTCTTCGAACTTCTTTCTATTCTGACCATTTGCATCTTCATCAGAGTACCATATGCCACAACTAGTCATTTGTTTTAAATTTAAAAATAATTTAATAAAAGTAAGACTATAACAGATTTTTATTTAAAAAGTAATATGTACTTAATATAATACATTAGTTTAATTGGTCTAATCTTAAAAATATTATCCCAGAGACATCCTAGAATTCTTTTTTCTCTTTACATATTAGTTTTGATTTATCAGTTATGTCTATTGTGGTACTTAAAACAAGTGGTTCAAATTACTCTGTCACATGCCTTTTTTTTTTTTTTTTTTTTTGTTTTTAGAATGACGGCTCTTTTTGTATTACTAAAGTTTGAACATTCAACTTACCTTTGGCTATGGTTTTCTCTGTCTCTTACTAGGTTTCTTAAAACCAGAGTTCAGAATTTAGTCTTCTGAAAATCCCATTCTTTAACTCAACAATCATGATGTGCACAAAGCAATGCTTAGTATATTCATGTGAAAAAAATTCCTCTACTGAGACTCTGTCACTCTTTTTTGAAAATCACAAAGACACAGATTGACATTAATCAGTACTTTCAAAATATGAGAGTAGAAACTCGTCTTGAAAGATAATAACAATATTTCCCCCAGGAAATGTGGTCAGCTCTTGAACAGATGAATGCATCAATTTCCTTGAGAGGAACAAGAAGCCATACTTTCAATCCAGATTTTTTTTAAGTGTGTGGGAGTGGGCTGGAGGGACATCACTGGCCTCAAAGCCCCATTCCTAATACAACCACTGGCTTTGGATGTCAATAAGCCCTCTTTAATAACTGGGTGCAGATTACTCATTTTGAAACACTGCATGGTTTACTAAGTAGTAATTTACCATATTTGCCTTTCACCTAGAGTATAGGGTCCTCTGTTGATATTCATGAAACCAAAGTAGACTAACATATGTCAAAGGTGTTATAAAATTTCTGACCTTTCACAGATTTTAGCAAATTATTGTACAAAAGACTAGTAGGCACACTAAATTTGCAAAGCTTGAAAACTTGAATTATTTGAGGTTGGACAAAAGATTTTGATGGAATTTGAATATCATTTCTAAATCATGACCCTTACATTAATAGCTAGGTGTCCACTTATCCAAAGACATTCCTCTTGGAGGCTGTGGAATTTACAGCAGATGACAACTAGTGTTCATATATCAACCTGCCGGAGATGTGATTTTCTGATAGAGGTAATCCTGTCCAGGCAAGGCCTGCAGGACCATCAACTTTGGAAACTGTTACTCACCTTTGAAAAAGCAGCTTGGTGTCTCCCCAATACCTGGATTGTAATGTGTAATCTCATGTGATGTGTATATGTATTCTCATGATTACATCTTAATTTTATGGGCACATATATCTATGGATAATGAAGATGACATTTCCTATATAAAAATATTTATTTCCTGTATAAAAATATCATAGGACACATTTCATAACTAGATCTAACTGTCCTCTGAAAACTGTGGACACTTAAAAACTTGCTTTGTTGCTTTTGCTCAGACTAACTGCACACAATTAGATCACTTTTACATCAGAGAAAGTTCAAAGTAGACTAAATATTTTTTTGTAAAGTGATCATAAGTTTAAAAGTTTACAGATAAGTACAAGATCTGAGTCACAAGTGTCCAACCAACCAAGGTTGCTACACAAAAGCACCACTAAATAAAGCATGCCAATTCTTTGCTTGCCAAGTCTAGCTCATAAAAGACCTATAGACACTGTGACACTGGGCTATGATCACAGTATTATTTGTGAAACCTTGAAACCCTTATGTTAACATGGTAAATGATTCAGTTACTTATCACATAACCTAGGAACATGCCTTTGATCAAAGAGAGGTAACTCTTCTAAATTTTTCTTTGCTTCAAGCTCCACATGGGAGAGTTTATAGGCTAGAGGAGAAGAAGCTAGGAAGAATAGGAATTAGGACAGTAGAATTATAATGGAAGCAGAAGAATAAAGATATCTGTTCAGAACAGATGGTATGAGAGAATTCATTCACCCTCAAATACTTTAAGAAAAAATACCTTTTCATTTCCTGTAGCATCTGATTTGAACCCTGAAGAGGTTCTTGAGTCTGGGCCACAAAGGTCCATGATGCACTCCATAGCAAACTAATTTTTGATAGATACCTACAATTTATTTATTATATAGAAGACATTTGACCCTGTTTTTCAGACTGTCATTGTTTACAGTTTTGAGTTATCTTCTGAAAATGCATATATAGTCTTTATGATTCCTCTTGCATCACTTTATGAACTTTTACTCTAGTCACTACCTATTTCTAACAACCTCATGACAAACTCGTTTGTGAAATTATTTCAAATTACGTCCCAAGACTTAGACATTTTCCAAATGTAGTGTTTCTGAAGAATGCTTCCTTATAGCCACATTGATATCTCTTTGCTATTTCTACCTCTACACCTTCATGCATACTTTCTGTAAGACAAACCACACAGCCATGTATTAATTTATTACTTTCTACCTTTCATGGCACACTTCTGAAAACTCCACCTCTCCTTTGCCTCTTTGTATGCCCTTTTCCTCTACAACATTTCATACTTGGCATCCCATTTTACAATTATTTATAATTAAACATTTCTCATAAGATTATAAGTTGTTATGTGATGTATAACTTTGACTTTCTGTATTTTGTACTTAACAGTAAGAGAATACTGTTTCAGAAAGAGAATAATAACAGAAAAAGGAAGAAATTGCAAAGAACTATGAGCTGGAAATAGATTAACAGGAAGCTTACAAGGAATGAGGGACAGTGAGAATCCATTAATGGTAAATGGCTGAAGACATTTACTTTTTCAAAAAATAAGCAATGACAACAACTACCAATATTCCTCACACTCACCACTTCATCTCTGAGACTCAGCTACAGGTGAGTAAATAAACCAGTGTAAAGAGGGACATGAATAAGTCTTGTGATTGTAGCCTCTCAAGGTTTAATTTTTAGTAGGAATGTTTATTAAAAACAATTGAGGCTGGGGAAATGGCTTGTTACTTTTGCTGATAATGTCCATTTGGTTCCTAGCATTGAAGCTACAGCCATCTGGAACTTCAGTTCCAGGGAGTTGGGTTCAGTCCTCTGCCTTCTGTGGACACTGTACACAGTAGTACACTGTAGGCAAACACCCATACACATGAAATCAAACCAAGAGAAACAATGCAAACCCTTAATTTGGGGAAAGATATTCCTCACAGAAGGGTATAGTTTTGAACTGCTTAACCTCTGCCTTAGTTTGCTATGTTGAAAATCATATTGGCTTTCTTAGTGCATGATATTTTATAATCATACAATATGGAAATTGAACATTATATAAGAATTTAACTGTTATGTTCAAAAATCAGAGAGAAGAGGCTTACTTAGATCTGGATAATATATTATACCAAATAACAAAGATTATATTGAGAAGAGAGAGCGGAGAGAACCCTGGAAAGATCTTTTCTCAATAGGTGTGGAACAAAGAACTCAGGACCAAAATTAATAGCCTACAACAGAAAATATATGTGGTCTGTCCTAATCTAATACAGTAAATGTTTGTCCATTTTTATTATGTGTCCATATACAGTGACAAGATTCATTTTGAAATATCAAATGAAATTAAAATATGCCATCTAGATATGCCTTAGGTAGTTATGAGGGAATAACTGGTGTTTTATTGAATTAACAAATTTATCAAGTTAATAAATTAGAGCTCTTAAATCTATGTAGCAGCTTGAACTACAATATTGGTAAAACTGATCTTACAAGTTGTTCCCGAAAGAATAGAGTCAATATGATAAAGCTAGAGAAGAAAAAGCGAGAAATGCCCACACTTATTTTATTTTTATGGAGAGTAAAAACCACCTGCACACATTTCTGTTCAAAGAAAGTAGTCCAGTTTCATTTTTCTTCTATCAAAGATAGAAATATACTCTGAAGAATAAAACAGCTTCTTTTATTTATTAGTCTACCCAATTTTGACTTGCATATTTGGGGACATTTTAAAGTTCTCTAGGTGATTTTGAGAGTTTATAAAAAGGCAATTTGATCCTAAATCACAATTTTCTTTATTTCTTGTTCTGAGAGCTGCATACCCTTCTGAGAAGTGAGCCATGAGGGGAAGACATTAGCGTGCCTTGTATTAGGTAATAAAAAAGTTCCGCAAGGGATGAGTTGAATATAATGACAGTGTGAATATGAGGCTCATTTGGATTTAATTCATTGCTACATCATGTTGCACAAGAAAGCAATTTTTAAGCAATAGAATTGCACTTCATTTGTAAAGGACCCAGTCACAGTACAGAATAAGCTAGTGAAGACAGAAACTGATTTCCCAAATCAAAAACAGAAAATTTAATTCATTTGTCCAGTTATAATGTAAAGGAAGTGAAAATCAATCTGTTTTTAGATAAGAATGTCACTTTGTAAATTTTGAAAGTGTGATTTTGCATAGGCCATTGACTATATGTTGATGCCATGAACTAGAGAAAATTATTGCCTTGTATTAAATATTTAAAAGCATTGGTAAATACAATATAATGTAATTTAAAATTGTATCTCTGTACAAATAGAGTATTTATACATTAAAATAAGATAAAATACATTAATTAATAAAATCATGGTATTTATCAACATTTTTTGTATTAAGACTTTAGCCCAGGGCTTTATGCATACTGGCCAAGAGCTTTACCATAGGCTACAATGCTAGCCTCTACAATTTTATTTTTAGCCAGGAAGTTGTTGCACATGTCTTTTATCCCAACACTCAAGAGTCAGAGGCAGGCAGGTCTCTGTGGGTTTCAGGCTAGCCTGGTCTAGAGAGCAAGTTACAGGATAGGCTCCAAAGCTACAAAAAGAAACACTGGTCAAAACCCCCACCCCAATCAAATCAAATAATATAATAGAGCTAAACAAAACAAAATAACTATGTTGATGATAAGAACTTCCAATGCTGGTAGACTACCCTTAAATTCATCAATTTTTTCTGCACCACTTTCTGAGTCACTAGATTACATTTGTTATTAACTACTCTTGATCGAGCATAAAAAATTCAGTAACAATATTCTTTTTATTCCTGTTAAAGAGAAAAGTATATTGTCAATCTCTACTTGTTGAACCACTGCTTTTACTCTAGGTAGTGTGATCATTGCTAGCTTGCCTGTTCATTGAGGAAATCATTTTTCATCTCCTTTTATTAAACCTGACTGATCTTGTTTCTAGTTTTGCAATGGCTCAGATAAAACAGTCAATAGATATAAATAAACACATATTATAATCAGTCCACAAGAAAAGTGTGACTACTTTAAAGTGAACTAAATACCAGGAAAAACAAGTGAGTCAGGCTAGAGTTCTTGATGAGTGGGAAAGAAGTATCTCACTGACAATACAGCACCACTATGGTATACATGTTGAGTCCCAGAAAGAACAGGAAGATCATGAAATCAAGACCAGCCTGAGAGACACAATTCCCAGATTCTTTTTGTTGTATGGTAAGACTTGAGGCAGTGAGAAGAATGGAGAAAAGAGAAACAGGAGAAAGTAAGGAAAGAAGAAGAAGAGGAGGAGGAGAAGGAGAAGGAAGAGGACGAGGAGGAGGAGGACAAGGAGGAGGATGAGGAGGATGAACATGAGGTGGAGGATGAGGAGGAAGAGGAGGAGGAGAAGCAGGAGGAGAAAGAAACAAAGTGACCTTTCAAGATGAAACAGAAAGCCAGTAAAAGCTGATGGCTCCCCTAAATCTCAACTGGACTATAGTATGTAATATGAACAAAGTCCTCCAACTTAAAAAACACTCAGTTTTGGATACAGACTGTAAAAATATATGAAAAATATATGAAAAATCAAAAGAATATTTATTCATATACAAATGGTCTTCATTTAAAATTTCACTAAGAAATGAACAATCAGAATGTTACTTGTTTTCCAACAATTAAAAGGATAATACACAGGAAAGAAAAGTTTATCAAGGGCATCCATGTACTGGCCCTATGCTCTTCAACAAAAGATTTATTGAACCACTATATTATGATTCAATGTGTTAAATTAACTTTTATCTCTACACTATAGAAAGTAGTACAGCCCTAAGTAACTGAAATACATAAAGTTGCAAGGAGGTGGGGTGCACACAACTGAGATGACATCAACAAATGAGGAATGATAGGGCTAGCACCTACTATAACTTCTAAGCAGGCAGTATTTGAGTAAGTCAAGTGGAGGGCATTGCAGGCAGAATTTCTGCTTTCAACAATCCTCAATTACCTGAGGACTAGGTGGGATTTTAATTCCCATATGCACTGTGAGCTGAATATGATTGGTTAAATATAGTAATGTCATTTTGCATTACTTTAAACAATTCTAAGTTAAGCAATGCTTTATCTAAAGTTCAGACTAATGAGGTTCTGTTCATAATTAAATTATCATACCCTATGTATTCCTTTTGTGATTAAAATTAAGATAATGTATGATTGTATTGTGGGGAGCTCTATGGTAGAATACCTAATTACTTCCTTGAGAAGCCATCATTTCTTTTTCTGGTAATTCAGTTATCATTTGCAAACACTACTTATATGTTTACACATTTTTCTTTAATTAGTATAGCAGTGTCTCTTTATGCTTCCTTCACTTGTTTCAACTTTCCTGCTATCATCTTCCATAATACAGGATGTAAAAAGGAAAAAAAGAAAGGAACGGAATACGAAGGTTGAAGAAAAATCAATCAAGTATTAATGAAATGGCTAAAAAGAGGAAATGGAAAGAAAGCTCTAGATTGAGGGAAGCTGTGGAAAACAATAACAAGAATGGGCCTTTGTATAAAAACTTGGTCACAGGAAAAATATGCCACTACCACCAAACTCTTTCTAGCTCTTTTATAACCCTGACATTGACCCACGAGTTTTCACAAAGAAATTTCCTGCTTTCATTTATAAATTAACGTGTGTAGTTTTGAATATTCTGGAGCAAGGTCAATGACTAATTTCACACTGAAAAAGAGACTAATTCAGAACACAAAGAGGTTGGAATGATTAGACAGGCAAGAGAGTGACACTGTAACAATTAAGTAGGGGCTGGGCTGAATTGAGGGTTAGTAAGTTAGTAAAGCTCTTGACATTCTTGTTACCTTTGAACAGAGGAGCAAGACACTGGAAGAGGAATAAAACAAATATTCTGTCCCTAGATGTCTTGAACCTAAACATCCTCCTTTAAGTTGATCAAACTGGAAAGATCATGAAATGTCAAACCCAAAACAGGCTTCTAACACTTTGGGTTTCTGAGTCTTAAATTGTAGACAACTGTCAGTGTTACAGATGTATATTCAGGCAAAGAATTTTATCTTTCTAGAGAGGAGATTCTTTCAGATAATTTCAATTAAGTAAATTCTCATCATGTGGTCTAGCACAGAGATTCCATTAGAATAAGACTGGCAACTCTTCCTTACTGTGGCTCTTACCATGATGTAGGATCTGCAAGTGTGTGAAATCAAAGGTTTCTAAGGAAAAGTAAAAAATGATGAATAGTGCTATGATTCATAGGTATAGGAAAGAGAAAAAAAGCAAAGGAAGTACTTAAATCATAGACATCTAACTAAAATGTTCTTGGTAAGGTTTGCCTGATACAAAGGGTACTATCTCATACACATAACAATAAATTAGCTGCTAAAATAAAATGAAAAGAGTGGAATGAAGAAAGATAAAGGGTAGAGAGACAAGCACAGCAGTTAAAATAAACCAAGTTCTAATGCCAATTTCTGACAGGAGGCTCACTTCCCTTTGAACTCCAGTTCTGGGGAATCTGATGCCTTCTTCTGGTCTCTGTGAACTCTGCCCTCACAGGCAGAAACCCACACCCAGACACACCTGTATTTACAGAATTAAAATATTTCTTTAAAGAAGAGTAAGTGTGAGAGGGAAGAATATGATCTTTGGAAATATATTTTGAAAAAGTAAAAGAATGGATTTGAAAAGTAGATTTCATTTTTTATATTAAATAAAATAAATTACTAGAACAGTACTATATCTAAACCCCACAGTTGATTATGTTCCTTAGCAAGCTCTCAATCATCACCATAATATTGAAGATACTTGTAGTTTTTAATAGTTAATCCTATCTAAGGATGAAAATGTTTTACATACATCAATAAAGATGACTTCATAGTGTAACCTCACACATGTCAAACGGTATTAAGAGAGGAAATAAATTAAAACACTGCTTTTGCTCAAAATGTGTAAATATTTAAGTACCACAAATTGCTAGAGAGATTTATCTTATATTTTAGTGTATTTGATAACAAAATGTGTCTACCGGAGGTATAGTAGGACATAGGTTTTATGGTAAGGAAAATGGGTAAATGTTGGGAGGACAGGGATTGTAGGAGAAAGACAGTACTGCGGCAAAGGGAGGGAGGAAGGAAAATAACATTAAGAATGTTTGAAAAAAAAATTACAGGAAAACACAGTTACTTAAAATGCATACATGTGTAAGTATATGTATTTGCAGACTCTCTGTTTGTGTGTATCCAAAAGAGTTTATGGAAATTGAGATGATATGTCCTTCAAGACACATAGGGTATATACAACAAATAAAACAAACAACAAAACAGTGCTAAGCATGGAAATCCTTTCTTCAAGTTTTGATCAGTGAAGCACAAAAGTCTCCCTCATTCACCTCTGAGAACTAGAAATGAAGACTCTGTTACTGAAAAGCCCACACATATTGAGAAATAAGACATGGAATAATTGAGCTGGACTTCACCTGGAAGCCTCCTCCCTGAGTTTATATAAACTGCCAAGGGTGAAAAACCAAGCAATACACCATCCAGCTTCAAAACCAACAAGCTACAACAATGACCAGCATAGCAATATATCCCAAGTACACTACAGTGGCACTTATATCCAGGAGAAAACGACAGATGTCTAATAAAACACAAAATGAAAGAATTAATATCTAATATTTTAAACCTAATTATCTACATATGGCTGATAAGGTCACTGGATATTGAGAACTTACTACTACCCTGTACCAAAACTGGTGTAGTAATTCCTAACTGCATTCTAAATGTCTTCTGTTCACATTTCCCATACCCACAGATAAGTATAGTTTTATCCTTCATGAAAATACTTTATTTTTAAAGCAAAGAGATAATTATAGAAATACACTACTGATGAAAATATAAAGAACAATATACTGTGTGGTATCCAATCCAAATTAATATATACACAACACAACCACTCCTACACCTAGGATTCAGGAAAAATTGGAAAAGGGAAGGCAAAAAGATTGTAAGAGCAGGAGGACAAGGACCTCTGCTCTGAGATGGTATTTTCTGTATGTGACAGGGAAACACACCCACAAAATTCAAGGGTCTAGTTGTCTAAACAAGGAAAGCACAATAACAACACTAGTTGACACATTAATGAGGATGGGGAAATTTTCATGAGACCCTGCCCATAGCTGAAAAGTCTAGAGGCAATTAATGGTTGCTAAGTGGGGGAAAATTAGTACTCCCTAGATGAGCATCCTAATAGGTTATCCAATCCCAAGTTGTCAACTCAAAATACATGTACATATGAGCTACATCAAATAGAGTTAGGTGGTGGTGGTATGTGAGTGCATGTGTGTGAGTGTGTGTGTGTGTGTGTGTGTACGTGTGCATATGTGTGTTCATGTAAAACAATGATAATCAACGTGGTCATTTTTTTGACAGGGGGTATGGGAGGAGTTGGAAGGAATAAAGAGAGGTAGAAATGTTGTAAATACAATATCTGTGTATTAACTTATAAACAAAAACCAAAATTTAAAAATGTACATACAAAATAAACTCAGAAAAATGCTATACATATTGCATTTTATATTTCTATTATACTGTTTTATTTTAGAACCTGTAAAATCCATGTGGAATAGATTCTTTAGAAAATAGTTCACACAAGTGAAAAAAGAAATACAAATGAATTCAATTAACATGAAAAAATGATAACTTTACTGTTGGTCTATAGGAAACAAAGAGGTAATGAGGAACTAGGAAGCTGGTGTTTCTGCAAGGTAGTTTCAAAATACAAAGTAAATAATTTAAACTCTCTGTAGGTGTTATTTCCTGTTAGTCATTTATGGAGAAAAAACATATTTGGATAAGAATATAAAGATTTATCTCTAAGAATGTTGGAAGAACTTAAATGTTCCTTATAAGGAATGGACTAAGAAAGTTTCTTGCACCAAGCAGTACATTGGTGCTTGTTTATAATTACTTCCATTCACGTAAAACACTGTTCTAAGTATATTTAGTTGAAGGTACATTTAAAGTTGTTATCAAGAAAATATATGTGGAACAATACAATTTATTGATCCACAAGTAAAGGCAAATATGAATTATTTTTTAAAGGTGCTAGAATGAGTGATTTTTGGCTCATGCTTTATAATATTTATATCTGTTGCCCTTATATTTATGCAAAAAAATATGTGACATATTTAGACTACAACATGCTTCTCTTCCATCCTATATTTTATGGTATCTGTAATGTCAAAAATGAAATTAAATTTTGAATTAAAAAATACACTCAGGAATGAAAGGGCCATTCTTCCAAAAGCAATGTAATCCTCATCAATATTTCAAACCAATTCTTTACAGTGCATGAAGAGATAGTTTTCAGCTTCATGTAGAAACACAAAAACCCAAGATAAAAATAATAATAATCCTGCATAAAAAATCTGTTGTAAGTATCAAACCCACAACCTCAAATTGAACTACAGACTTATACTAATAAAAACTGTATGGTATTGTTGTAGGACCAGACATGTTGATCAATGGAAGTGAATTTAAGAGCCAGACAGATTACATACATTATGGACATCATATTTTTTACAAAGATGACAGACATTAGAAAAATGACAGCATTCTTTGTACAAATACTGTATCCCCAATTTTATGGATACATGAAGAATATAAATATATTACCCTTCATCCCCACCCCCCACCACACACAGGCCCTCAACTTCAAATAAATCAAAAACCTCAATATAAGGCAAGATGCTCTGAATCTGGTAGAAGATAAACTACATTCCAGTTTAAAAAAAGAGTTTTCTGAATAGGGCAACCATAGCACATGCACTAAAATCAATAATTAATAACTATGAACTCCTAAAACTGACACACTATCTTGCAAAGGACACCAGAATTCAGGGAGAGTCACAGGCTACAAAATTGAAAAAGATCTTTACCAACTATTCATACAATAGAGGCTTAGTGTCTAAAATAAAGATCTAAAAACAAAAACAAACAAACAAACAAAAACTGGACATTAAGAAATTAGCCAATTGTAAAATGGGTACAGAACTAAGCAGAGAATTTTCAAAAGATGAACACAAGTGAATGAAAAACATTGAAAGAAATCAATATCCTTAGTTATCAGGGAAATGTAGACTAAATCTCTTTTGATATTTTATCATATCCCAGTCAATTAACCAATATAAATTAAACAAATGAGAGTTTACAATAGCAAGGATATGGAGTAAGTGTAACACTCACCATTGCTAATGTGAATACATAATTGAACAGCCAATATAGACATAAGTGTGGTGATTCTTCATTAAGCTGGTAACATCACACATAAGATCTAGCTATACCACTTTGAGGCCTATACCCAATGAACAGTACATTCTATTGTAGAGATGCATGCCTATCCATAATTATTGTTGTCCTATTCATAATAATCATAAGTTGGAAACATCCTATATGTATATCAACAAATAAAGGATAAAGAAAAAGTAATACATTTATACATTACAATATTATAGTTGTAAAAGCAACAAAATTATGAAGTTTTCCAATATGGTGAAACTTTGTTTGTGCTTTAACAAATAAAGTTTGCTTAGAGAGCAGAGTGTGGAGGTAGACACTAATTAGCCATAAAAGCCAGACAATGTTGGCACACACCTTTAATCCAGCATGCAGGAGTCAGAGGAAAGCAGTTATCTATGAATTCCAGGCCCACCCTGGGCTACATGAGATTCACCCAATTAAAAGAGAAACAAAGCCAGAAAGTGATTGCTCAAACCTTTAATCTCAGACCTAGGGAGTAACATGCTTTTAATACCAGCACTAAGGAGGTGGAGCAGGAGTAATATGGCTTGTCAGAGAGAGAAATATAAGCAGGAGGAGACTGAAGCAATTGCATTTCAGTATGAGGATTCAATAGAGGCAAGAACTACTGGCTGGCTGTTCTGCTTCTCTGATCTTGTAGCATTTACCCCTACATTTGACTCAGGGTTTTTATTAGTAAGACCAATTAGAATTTGTGCTACATTTTGGTAAGCATATGGAACTAGAAAAAGATCATCCAGAGAAAAATAACTCAGACCACAAATAATATTGTGCTGACTTTTATATGTGGTCATTAACTTTTAAGCCATTGGTAAGCATGCTACAATCCATATAACCATAGAAATTAGGAATAAAATAAAGGGCTAAGGCAAGGGTGGAGGATATGCCAAAGAAGGATAAATAGAATATAAAGTAATAGAGGTACCAGGAGAAGAGTGGAGTAAGTTTTAAAATAGAAGGTTATTGATGAGAGTGGTAAAAGAGGTTTTCCAGGGAGGAACAACTATAACTAAGGGCCATCTGAGAGGTATATGGAAACATACAACTTCAGAAGCTTCCTAAAGTATATACACATATGAAAGAAAAATAAATGGAGTCACCATATGATAGAGTATTCAATGCCTCATCTAGACATCTTTGCCACCAAAGGATATCTCCAGTGCCAGGAATTGGTCATCAAATTGAGTCATAAGCAAAAGAGGCCCTAAGAAACCTATAAATAAATCAGGCTATTGCTAAGGCTATTGATTACCCTCCACAAATTGATATTGAAGCAGTACTGCCCAAGATAACACTGACATATTTCATTTAATATGAAGTTGAACTGGTGCATAACTAGAGTCTTCACCACTACTGACCAGTGTTCATGGTACAGACAGGTATTCTGCAAGCTACTAGAGAAGTAAAGTAACCACCAGCCAAACTACAAATCCTGTGATTAACAAGGGAGACATGCTTACAAAAAATGATGGTACAATAGTGGCACCAACATTGTGGGAGTAACCAACCACTCTCTGATTTTAAGGCCTAATCCATAAGAGGGAAACCCTGCTTGAGACTGTTTAAGTGTCAATGAACATTAGACTGTATAGGACATGGACCTATAAGAATAAAGCATGCTACTGTTATGCTAAAGAAACATAGCAATAAAATGACCCTTAGCAACATCCTGCTATACCCATAGACCAGTGACTTTCTCAGCCATCATCAGAGAAACTTCCTCTTGCAGGACATGGTAACTAGCAAAGATATCTGCAACTGGACAATGTTCAGCCAGTAGGAGATTTTGGAAAATACAGTCTTAAAAGGGATATGTTCATCAAACCACTCCTCTAAGAGCTCAGACCACGTAGAAAAGAAAGCAGAAAGATTTTAAGAGCCACATGGGATAGTTAACACCAAGGGAACAATGTCTTTCTGATACAAAGGAAAAATGCATATATAAGCTCACAAAGATTACAGCAGCATTCACAGGGCTCAGACAGGTCTACAAATAGGATTCCAGTACATATAGGAAGTAGTGGACCTTCCCAGACTAAACCTAGAAACTTTATGCCATTGACACCTGCTTTCCAAATTTTTCCACCCCAATGGAGTTTCACTGAATATATTAGCCACAATTAATCTAGCAGTAGAAGCCCAACATAAAATGGACTTAATGATAGTTTTATAGACTTATTTTTTCTCATATTGCTTATTTGGGCATTTTTTTTTTAACCTTACAGGTCCTTTGCTTGAACATTTTGGTTTCTTGCACATTTTGTATTTTTATGGGTTGTGTGTATGTGTCTTCAATTTTTTTTCTATTTTTATGATGGTATATTTGCTGTCTTATGGGAGAGAAAAAGAAAGGACATGGAGTTAGGGAGCTGAGGAGTTGGAAAAATACCAAAGAGGAATTGGGGGAAGAGAAACCATGGTTGAAATGTATTGTATGAGATTTAAAGTGTATGCATACACACATACACACACACACACACACACACACACACACACACACATACACACACATAGTTTTAATATTGTCTCAGAATAAATATCTTATTAAAATATACTTTTAAATAACATTGAAGCTTTCAACATACTTTTTTTTACTCTTGACTTATGATACTTATCTTAATTAACTAGCATATGCAATGAATAGGATCCAGGATCTCACACATGATAGTAATGAATTCTATACTGAGCTGTAACAGAAGCCCCAGTTTCTGTTCTTATTTCACATATTTTCTCATGAACCTTCCTCTACTTTGACTCTAATTGGTTTATCATTGAATTTCTTTCTTGCTGGTTCTTTGTAAATTTTGCAGGGAGTCATCTAATCCTCAAGTATGATGGTTTTGTGTCAATTTTATATTAATGCTACACTGTCCTTCAGATCTGGACAGACACTTTTCACAGTTCATAAACACCACAAGCATCACCACTTTTAAATGTTCATTTTCTCTTCTTCATCTTAAACAATAGAGGGTTGGTCCATCTGTCACACCAAGATATCTCAGGAGGAAGTCAGGCACTATATAATGCCTTGTAATGTTATGTCAATGGTAGTTCTTGAAATTTCATACCACCTTAAGGATGTATTAACAATTACTAGTTATTGGAAGATATTTAGTTTATTTATTGTTATATCATTAGCCACTTTGCCATGTTTTTGCTATAAACATGCTTCACTCATTCTCCTGCAATTGATTGGATTAAACTCGGCTCACCCAAGCTATATTTGGGTAGAATTGACTCTTTGTTTTTTCATGCATTTTCCTAGCTATGTTGTGGAGAGTAGAAAGTCGCCTATACATTTTTAGGAAAGTCCACACAAGGATGATTATCCTTTGGTCTATCAGCCAAATGATATGTTCAAACAATTGGCTTTGGACTATCTGTCTCCCATGAGAACAAGAAATACAACCCAACAACAATCATGAAGTTATCTTAAAACATGAGTAAAACATGAGTTCTTATGTAACTCTTAGATACCTCAACTACATGCATGATTCTGAAGTACAGACTTTCTAGATAACAATGTCATTTTGTATTATTAAAAAACCTGGTAACTAGTATTTGTTTTAATAATTATATATAGTGACTACTTTGGATATATCACATTTAGTTGGTTTTGTTTTATTTACTTGGAAAATAAAACACATTCTCCTTCAAATTCCAAAATAATATTCTTACTTAGTAATATATTTAAATTTTTATTGTGAATTGTAAGCATGGGGAGAGGGGACTGGGAGTTAGGAGAAAGTGAAGTGGAGAAGAGGAGGGGAGAGGAGGACATGAGAGCAGGTAGATTGAGTCAGGAGAAGAAAAGGGATATCTTAATAGAAGGAGCCATTACAGATTTAAAGAGAAATCTGTCACTAGGGAAATACAGAGACCTACAAGGATGACCCCAACTAAGAATTTAACCAAGAGTGAAGAGGCCACCTTACCTTAAATGACCTTCCCCTATAATGAGATTGATGACTACCTTGTATGTAGTCCTAGAGCCTTCATTCTGTAGCTGATGGAAGCAAAAGCAGACACCTACATCTAAACACTGAGCTGAACTCCTGGAATCCAGTTGCAGAAAGGGAGGAGTGATGAGCAAAGGGGTCAAGACCATGCTAAGGAAACCCACAGAAACAGCTGACTTTAACAAAAGGGAACTCACAAAACCGAGACTGACAGCTGGGAAATCCTGAATGTGCATATCAGTTATCAGGCTTGTTCAGTCTATGGGGCCTCTGGTAGTAGATCAGTTTATCCCTTGTGTAAGAATGGACTTTGGTAGGCTACTCCAATTGAGGGATACTCTCTCAGCCTAGACACATGGGGGAGGGTCTAGGCCTGCCCCAAAAGATGTGGCAGATTTTGATGATCCCTCATGGAAGGCCTCACTCTCCCTGGGGAGCAGAAAGAGGATGGGATGGTGTGTCAGTGGGAAGGATGGAAGGGAGAGGGAACTGGGATTGATATGTAAAATAAGATTGTTTCTAATTTAAATTAGTTAAAATGTTATAATCAGTTCTTTATTTGAAATAAGGACATTAGCAAGCTTTTTAAAGGATTTACAGTGCTCAAAAATGAACAAAACTAATACGGTGTAAAGAAAGAAAATATATATGTAGCCTAGGTAGTAAATAAAATGCAAGCGGAAAATCCCTCATGACTTCATAAAGACTTAACACTGACTAAGCCAAAGTAAGGGGGAAATATGTGTTTGAGGCTATGAAGTACACTGTGCTCATAAATTGAAAATGCACATGTAGTTTGCAGAGAATGTAATTATTCTTAACATTAAAAAGAAATTAATCTTACAGGCCCATTGCAAAGGTTACTCTTGTAGTATAGCCTGGATGTTTGGTGAAGTGATCACAGCCTTATACAGTTTTACCTTACCTGTTGTCTTTGGGAAATAGCAACCCTCAGCCTAAATCATTGACTTAGAAGACCTTCCTTCCCCTGCTTCAGCCTCTGAAACTTTTAGGAGAAGTTTTTCATACTCCCAGTCAGCCTCCCTTTAGAGTCAGGTATGAGAAGAGCTGTTTAGACTCTAGGGGAGCAGGGGGATGCTGGGATCCTCTGCTTATCGACATCTATAGACTTGCTATTGTCTCCAGTTGAGGTTGCATCATGCCTATACTTGTATAAGCAGAACATTTCAGTTTCCACCAGTTTAATTTCTTGGGTTTAATTGTGGCTTCATTCTGGGCAACCTTACTATTTTCTGATAAGTTCCATATTCTTCTTCACTGATGGAATAACAGGACTACATTGAATATTCATTTCCTGGGGGCTGACTACCAAGGTAGTTTGGTCAATACCATGGATAGCACCCATGTAAGGCCCAGGCATGACTACAAGTGACCCCTGAAGTATCAGTATTGGGATGAAGAAAAGAGAATGACACCTAGGGCTTGCTGGTCAACTAGCTGGGTATATAAACACCAGCTTCAGAAAGAGATACACTGTCTCAAAAAGAAAGATATAGAGCAAACTATGTAGACCCCTGATATTGAAATTTGGCCTTCATAAACCCTACACAACATATGAAGTAAAACAAAACATTTGAGTACCCATTGCTTGAAATATTCAAGGATTTTTCTAATCAGCTCATAACTGATACAATATATCTTTATAAAACACAATTTTTAACTTAATTCAATATAGAAATTTTACATTGGGAAATATCATGGAAAGCTTTATCACCTGCCAATTACACTGCCAGGGATGTTTTAGCTGTGCATAGGAACTTTAGTCCCATTTGTCACTTAGACATGTGTTCAGGGAGAGCATTAGAATTCATCAGCATTACTACATGTCATACATCTTCAGTGTAAGTTTTCCCAGCAAGATCACTAGACAAGCACACTTGCTAGCAACTCTGCAATTGTAAATCAATGTGACCCACAACGAACATTCTGGGAAAGCAGTACTGCTGCACACTTCCTATGTACAAATAACAAAAGGGCTGTTTTTTTCTCCTAAGTTCTTGGAAGACAATTTCCAGTTTCTTGTTCCTTTGCTTTTGTTTGTTTTTTTTCTCTTCATCCATTTTAGAGTCTATGTAAACTATGAGTCAATAACAAAATACAATTGTCATATTATCACATGTTGTGTAACATTGGCACTCTCCCTAACAACCCAGTTAAGTCTTCAATAAGAATGGTTCATTATAATTTGATTGAATAATCAAGTGCATACTGGTTCCATAGCTGTGCACTAAGTCACCTTCAATAGTGAAAGTAGCTTTTGACTGTTTATTGGCACCTAGTGTGTTGAAACAATGAGTACTTACTTGAAAGATGAAGAATGCAAGGTATCAACAGTCCCTAGTGCCCCTGTGAGTAATTAATGCCAGTTATTTCATCCTACAAAGCATATGTATATCAGTGTGGTGCCATTAAGTTGTGGAACTATATGAAAATATCCTAGCTTTTATTACTGTATTTCAAGTCATCTTTGTAATTCCACATGGCCTAACACAATTTCTCAAATGGAGAAAATGCAGAGACGGGAGTCTTTTAGTTGCCATGGTAGTTACGGTTACTATTATCAATTCAAAAAATCACATCATAAAATTATATTGCAGAACCATAAACCTGAAAATGTGTGTCCTTATACTATTGCTGGTATAAGTTGTGTCCACCCATTTGACAAATTTACTTACCTCTCCAGTTCAATCTCTCTTCAGAGCTGTACTTTCAAGAAATGCACCCACCACCATCCATTTCTTTGCACCTACCTGAAGGATTTCTTAATATCTTCTGCTTTGATTGTCTTGAGAATATCCTTGTATAATTGAGGGTCATTTGATCTTGATGGTGTGGTATCAGAAGGGCAGTTTGTGTGTGCATAATAACCTATTAGAATTCCAAAAATAAATAGAATGGTGGCTGTGCAAATTACTTTTAAAATGTAGCAAAAGTTGCAGTGGTTGCTCTTTGGTGTAGATCTAGTGTAGTGAGTAGCATAGTCAGACTCTTCTTGAAGTCTCTGGAACCTTCCTTTGGGTGAAGTTGATGGTTGAATGGAATCAAGGTGGAGGTCTAAAGTTTCTGAGTGCCCCAAGTTCTGAGTCTCAGCATTATCTGGTTGGAACTGGTCAAAGCCAGGCTCTTCAAGTTCCTTCTCCATATCCCACTCTAAATCAAGGGCAGTGGCTTGAATGTCATCATTGTCTAAGTATTGTGAGTGCCCTGAGGTTCTTAAATCTGCATTGATCTTCTGATAAGCCATCTTTTTACCTATGGAAATAAGAGAAAATTATACTGCAATAAATTAAGTAGTTTATTTTAAAATTAATGTAATAACAAATACAAAACAAAACATTTTTAGTTCATAAAACTTTAATGATTAGTTATTATCTGAATGGATGGCTTAGGCATGTGTAGCTCCAACATGAGGGCATATATTCAGACACCAATACTCAGGCAAGAGAACTGACTGTGATGGTACAAACTCCTACAATCCGAGCACTGGGCAAACAGAAACATGGAATTCCTGGGGCTTACTGGATAGGAATCTTTAAAAATTATTCATGCCCAAGACCCTGTCTCAATTATAAGAGTGAGTGGGAATGCCCAATCTTTGTAGTTTTGAAGAGTGACAGGAGTACACAAATGTACCAGTGAAGCCAACATTAACCACATGTTTAGAAACCACTTTAAACAATTTATCGACAAATTCAATGAAGCAAAAAATTTGATCTCCTAGGAGAAAAAATTAGTAAAAGAGCTTAGGATGATTATATATGTTAGAGCTCCTTTGGAAAACATAAACCTAAGATGGAAAGAGATAGAGCACTTTCTAGAACTGCATGAAGTAAAATATGGCAAGTGTATACAGCCATGGTTGAAGGAAAGGGCTTGAAAGCTTTAAGCTATCAGACAGGATGAAAGTCTTCCCAAAACGATGACTTGGACTGGCATCCATCAGTGAAATTTAAGTAACACCCAGGTTGGCATGGGTCCAAAGACCAAAACCTTTGCCAGATTGGGAGTTCTTGGTTTCATAACTTTGCAAGTGGCAGATGGAAGTTTTTCTCTCCCACAGCTTTGGATGAATGTCCATTGTGTCCTCTAGATTGGTTTTAGGATAAGTCAGCTAATGAACTGTAGGTTATCTCAAATCTATAAGCAATTGGAGCATTGTTGCTGCAGATTAACAGTGTCTACATTGTTCACACTTAAATTTTGTATGCACTAGGATGCTAGCTGGATAATGAGGTATTTTACAATGCTTTATGACATTTCTGTACTTCTCAGTGGAAGAAATAACTCATAAAGCCTAACTGATATTTGGTAAGTTAATTCTTAATGGTAGTCATACAAATCAACATTAACAAAGATTAAAAACATGGACTACATGAAAGAAGGTAGCATCAGCCACAGAATTCTTACATTTTACGGGTCAGCTAACAGAGACCCAAAAAATAAAAATGCTCTGAATTTTTAGCAATATTACATGCTACTTAATAATCATGCAAAACAAAAATATAATTTCACAGTTCCCATATACTATTTTATCAAATAAAATTCATTCTTATCCAGAATTGACCCCAAACATAATGTGTTATTTATGTCAGTCATTAGAAGAAGCAATGAAGGTAAAGTTGGATGTGATTTTATTCCTACAAGGGAAACAAGACAATCAATCTTTAGAGAGAAATGCATACAAAACACAGAAGTACAAACAAAATGTGCTGAGTTGTTCTAATAAAAATCTGTGGAAAGAATGAATTTCAGATTTCTTATTATTATTTTGTTAATACTATTTCATAATTCTTTGATAAATTCATATATTACATATTTTATCTTATTTACCTGCTTATCCTAATTCCTTCTAAATCAATCCCTACATTTGTAATCACCCAATTTTACTCTTGGAAGAAGGGCTAACCCTAGAGCATGGTCCTATAAAAGGCAGGGTCCGAGAGCCTTAAAGAAACTGACTCATCTTTCCACAGTAGCTTTACTTGCTAATGAGTGCTCAGTTAGGAGCATCTACCTTCCAAGACTCCATGCTGAGGTTTTGTCTGGCTGGAAAAAATCTAGGTATTCTTCATGCTGTCACAACAGCTGTGAGTTCATACATGCAATAGCCCTTTTGTGCTTTATTGCAGTCATATACAGCCTACAGCTTATACAGTCTTTATGTTCACTCTTCCTCCAAGTACCCTTTGTCTTGGGGGAACAGCATATGCTACAAGGTCCCAATTAGTCATGAACATTAAGGTATTTTATTGTCTCCATTTTGACAAGTAGTGGGTTTATGCTAATCACCATCCACTACAACAAGAAGCTTCTCTGAGGAGAATTGAGAGATGCACAAGTCATGAAACTCACTTTAATATGATGGTAATTTAGTAAATGAGTAGTAGTGGGTTCTCCCCTCAGGCATATGACATACATAGGCACGGGTTCATAGCTCCAATTTTGTTGCCAGTTCTAGGTTCCACTAGGTAACTCAGATTCAAAATAACAAACATCACCTTTTTTTCCCATATGTGTTGTTTGCATTGAACATTGACTATTCAAATAAATGTGTTTCTTTTGGAATATTCACAGAGGTCAGGGAACTTGTGGGAAACCACAAAGGGAGGACTCTCAGGGAAGAGGAGATACAATATGACAGTATAAAGGGGTAAAGGGAAAAATAATAGAACTGTAAGGGTTAAATGGAATAAATGTGGGAGGAACCCAATGCCAGGATTATTTCTCTGTAAGTTGTTAGCAAGTAAGGTCTCACAGAACCCAAGATATTACAGGTTATTGACATTACTCCTGGTGTACTTCTACAACTGGACAGTCACTCATACTGATGAAGATACCAAAGATGTACATCACAGAAGAATGGAAATAATTATTTAATTAATCTTTGGGTGGGAAAATGGCTCAGAACATGAGTATTTGCTGATTTTACAAAGGATCCAGGTTCAGTTCCTAGAACATACAGTACTACATAACACTCATTTTGGTGGATCTGACACTCTTTTGGCATCCACACACACTTGACAGACATGAAGCACAGACAAATATTCAGGTAAATACTCATGCATGATAAATAAATAAATAAATAATAACAAAAAACCTAAAAACATAGTAAACTCTCAATTGTTTTTGGCAGTTTTACCCAAAGGGGATAAATATGATCCAAGAACTGAGGCAGGGAAAATATTGGAAAGGCTCAAAAAGCACAAGCACAGTTTACTTGCAGCTTTTAGAATGCAAAGCTAGCCAGGGATGTAGAACATGCCACAGATGCTGAGACAAAGCTAAGAAAGAGATCACTGAGAAAGGGGAAGGAATTCTCTCCACTTGTGGGTCCCATCTAATGAATAAGCATAGCAACAGCATGAACCTAAGCTTATCTATAGCTTGTGGTTTTTATTAAAAGAATTGAGATCAATGTTTCCAAATTCATAGGCAAAAAGAATAAATGTAAAAGACTAAAGAAACATAATGATTTACATAATGTACCATAAGTATCTAATTCTGTCACACATTGTAAATAGTGGGAGATGACCGTAAATTGGCCACACATACATACTATGGTTTGATTTTGTTTCCCTAATTTAAATTTAGACCACCCTGTGGTATTAATGGTAAATGTTCCCCATAGACAGCTTGAGGTTGCAACTTAGTGGACCCTCTGGGTGTGTGAACAAGATAGCCGTCATAAAGAGGCACACTAATTAAAATTATAGCCCTGCCTCACCTCAGCTCTCACTTTTCCCTCCTGATCTACAGAGATGTAACGAGCTATGCAGCAAGCTCCTACTGCCACAGAGACCTAACTGCAAGACTTCCCCATTTTGATGAATTATGTGTCCTTGAACAATGAACTAAAATAAATCATTCTCCCTTTAAGTTGTTTCCTGTCAGGTATTTGATCATAATAATGACAAAAGAAACTTGTAAAGTCTGTATATCAAAACGAAAGTGTGATATATTAATCATAATCATGCAGTTGTTACATGTTAGGTGTTAAAAATATCAGGAATGGTGTCTTGTACTTCTTTCTTTCTCTCATTCCTTCATTCCTGACACTTTTCTAAAACAATTTTTCCTGAGCAATTTAAGAAACCCTATCATTTGCATAAACATGTTTCTTTCTTTTGTGGCCCTGTGCTCACTTTCTGTTTTACTTAAATCAAAATAGGCAGATAAAATTAATGGCATATCAGGTTAGTGACAATTCTTTCAGACAGCTTAAGAGATGTTTGATGAAGAAATAGAGAAAGACGCAAAATAATATTTTGTGTGAATGGTATGTTTAACAAAATATACTAGGTAGCCCTGTAACTCCAAAGATAGCTGAATGAGAGCATACCAAAGTCCAAAATGGAACCCCTCATTCATATACTGGAAGGAGGACTTTGGGGGAAAATCATCTAAAATAATCCAAGGCTTTATAAAATTATGACTACCAATTAGATGATAAACTGATAATTAATACCTCACAAACAAATTTATTTTAATGTACTGTATAAACTTCTGTTTCTTATCACAATGGAAGCAATTTTTTCTTCAGTTAAAACATTAATAATTTGCTACCATCCTGGCATGACACAAGATTCACTACTTATTTTCTTCTGGTATTTTCATACACATTTAGTCTTGTTAACACTTCTATCTTCTTTCCTATAACTTCCTGACTCGTTTTCACATTTCTCTCTTCCAGTCCACAAATTTTTCTTTCCAGTTTCATCCCATAAGTGTTCTATACCAGCCTCTCTCCCTCAAAGCTTATTTGTGTATATTCTCTATAAATAGTTGTATTGCAAGAACAATTTTTTGAAGCATATCATGTGCTTTGATTTATTTATATCCCTTGTCTTTCCCTTTCTCAACACTCTCCCTTTTGCACTTCCACGTGATTTTTAAATTTTTAGTCATATGCAATTGATGAATTTGCTCTGCCATTGTATCAATGAAGTTATTCAGACTTTTCTCACATATTACTGAATAAGAATCTCCTTCTGCCCTCTGACCCCCCCACTTCTCTCTCATTTTTTATTATAATGTAAGCATGGCTTGTCTCAGTGAAGATTTGGCATAGAAGAGCTGTGAAAATATTGTGATAATTGTAATTCTGACCCCTCATATGAACATCTAAAGTCGTCTCTCTACAAATCATTTAAAACCGAACTGAAAGAATGACAGTGAATTTTCATCTCTAGCCTGACAATGGGCTTTCCATCACTTGTGGATCAGTAATTTAACGCTTTTCAAGCATCAAGCAGAGCCATCAATTAGGGTATAAAGCAGATACACATATTGAGTCTTCACCATGATGGATGTCTGGCTGACATCCTCACTATCACTTTTAGACTCATTACAAGCTAATCATTTTTCAGAAACCCCTTTTTATTGGTGGAACACTACCTGGGTCAAAGAATGGTGAAGCCACTTGAGATAATAAACATCAGAAGCATTTCTGGAAAATTGTCAAGGAAATGAGTATGTGATAGCATATATAATGGAAGATATTAATCATTCATATGCAAAAAAATTATATTTACATGTATAAATATATGTATATATAAAATTTATTTTGTACATGAACTTATAAATATAAATGCATATATTAAATTTACTAATTCATTTTAAAATTTCTTCTCTTAAAGAAAAATATTAGGACCTTATTACAAAACATAACATTTATTTATTTTCTCTAGCATCTTATTTTTACTTAACCATTACATATTCAATGAACCAAAAAAAACAAAATTGAAAAGTAAACTCCAAATAACTAAAATTCTTGAAATATGTGATGTTTTGATAAAATGTATGTGATTTCTTTCCCCCAAAGGATGCACTTCTATTTAATATAAAATAGCTGTGCTCTGATAAACTAGTAAATGACATAATATATTTCCTTTACTTAATACTTTTGAATTCCAGAGAGAAATGGAAATTTTATAATACAAAGACAAACTGTAAATATGCATTATGTTCATATAATTGCTACTTAAACTCCTTATATTTATATTACTGAAGTGTGTGATCCACTTAACCTATCATATCATATGTCATATCACTTCAGTGGCTTAAAATTAGTAGAAACACAGAGACTTTAAACTATGTTTACCACATGCCCTACTTTGATTTTATTGCTGTGCTAATGTTTATAACCAATAGCAACTTGGGAAGGAAGGGGCTTATTTTTCTTACATGTACTTAGTGCTTACAGATATCACTGTGGAAAGATGAGACAGGAGATCAAATAGAGCAGGAACTGGGAAGCAGAAGCTGATGCAGAGGCCATGGGGGGGGATCTGCATATTTGCTTGCTTTTCATGGCTTGCTCAGCCCTCTTTCTTATGGAACCAAGGGCCACCCATCCCAACCCAGTGATTGGAAGAGACAGGCAGTGGGCTGGGAGGGGCTCTCCTATCAATCATTAATCAGGAAAATGCCCCACAATATTAGGTCAATATTAGGTACATATTTTCAAAATAGGTTTCATTTTTCCAGCTATTTCAGTAGAGTTGAAAAAATAAAACAGAAAATAAATAGCCAGAACACCCATAAATTTCCCTGGAAAAAAATGCAGTGTGATATAAATAATGCCATAGAACTTGTCACATGTCTTCTAGTATACATTTCAACAATATCCATGTTCTCCATATTGTGTCATTTGATCATTTTTCAAAACTCTGTTTTAAACTAAGTTAATACATTCTTTTGACTTCATCAAATCTTCTTTAGATAAGATCTCATATTAACATTTTAGAATTCAGCTGCTAGAACACTTTTCATTCACATACACTTTTACTTCTATAAGAAAAATAAAGGAGCTATGAGTTGAATTAAAAATGTTTTTCAGGCTAATATAAACTTAGGTCAATAAAAATAAATTTACAGAGTTATTCATGTGAGTATGTGGTATGAGAACTTGGGTCCAGACATCTCCCACTTAAATCAAAGACAGACATAGCTGACCTGAGCAAGTGGGAACTCAGGGACCCCGGACTGTCAGCTGGGGAATCAGCAGAAGAATGAACCTAGCCCCCTGAATGTGGAGGTCAGTTGGGGTGTAGGGTGCTTGCGCAGTCTATGGAGTCTCTGGCAGTGGAAACAGTATCACTAGTGCATAAATGGGCTTTGAGAGCCCATTCACTATGGAGGGAAACTCTATATTCATGGGAAAGGGCCTAACTCCTGCCCCAAATGATATGACAGAATTTGATATTCATTCATGGGAGGCCTCACTCTCCCTGATGAGTATTTGGGGGTGAGGTGGGGATAGGGTGGAGGGAGTGGGAACTGGGATTATCATGTAAAATAAGATTGTTTTTAATTTATATACAAGTTAATTTTAAAAGTGTGTAGGTTAATAAATATGGGTTAATTTAAGTTGTAAGAACGAGTTAGGAATAAGCCTAAGCTAAGGCAGAGCTTCCATAATTATGGAATCATTTTTTATGAGCTGGCAACCTAAAGAAAATTCTATTTACACAGAACATTAAAATTCAGCTCTAATGAAAATGAAACATGACTAGATACCTTGTCTTATTAACAAGAACTTAGATATAATGAGGAATGGAGTTCTGGTCTCAAGGCCTCCCAGTGTGTAACATGCCTTGTAAATCATTAGTATGGTCCAAGTAGGTAAGAGATTTTTTGGCTAATGTTTTATAAAAATTACCATGTCTGGCTTACAGCAACCATTTCTAAATCTACTACAGAGATGAGTTTATCTTTATTCTGTTCATAAAAGAATATTTACAAAAAGAAAATAATTTTTTTAATGATAAGTACTTTCCTTTAATAGGTGCAAGAGTTAAAAATATAATCATAAACAAACCACATGTATTTTATATATGCTATTACATATTGTGATTGTGAGTATATTTATAACAGCTTGCTAACAATGACTGACTTGATTTGCTGATTTAGATGCTCCTAATAGTATTTTCACTCAAGTTAGAAGATGCCTTGTTGGAATTAGAAAGACATTCTAAAGCTTTCTTTGTTGTAAAAGTTATTTTACAAATTGAATAAGTAAATGGCTCTAGTAGATTAATTTTAAAACATGAGGTAGACTCGATTTCCTGTGACAGTTCTATAATAGAATCTTTAAGTACAATGAGAAAGTATTGGTAGTGTTTTCTGGAGCTTTGGGTGCCAACTAGTTCATTGGTTTGAGAGGACCGAGTAGAGGAAAAGGTATGTCATGTTGCTTCTGCACTACTACTCAGTGAATTGTATTAGCACACAGGAATTTCAGGATCTCAGCTTAAGAACCGAGGAATATTGGCTGTTACTAACTTCTGCAGAGAAGATCTACTCTCTTTTCTTTGAATGTGCGCCCGGCCGTTGGTAGATTTTTTTTTTTTTTATTCTCTGGTGGATAGCTCTATACCTCTACACATATGGGCCTCAATGTGATGATAAAGTTGCAAATACGTAGCTTTGTTGGGCGCTCGCAAGGTGAACAGGTAAGAGATCACTGTGAGCAATAGCTCTAACGTAAGACATTTTTAAACCAAAAGACCATCTGGGAGTGGGAACACAGGAGAGATAGAAATGTACAGACAGATCAGGGAACAAAAGGAAGGCATAACACAGAGAGGGTGGTCTGGGATCACAGGGATCTTTAAAGGGGCCTGTGTCTGTATACAAATGAAATGCTTGGCTCCTTGAGGTAGGGATATAAACTGCTGCCACCTACACTGAAAGGCAGACCAGCCAGACCCCAAACCCAGAACACTCACTAATAGGTTTACGACATTCTAAATAAGTAAGAAAATGTTAAAACAATATTCTTACTATTTCTTCTGTTTTAATAGTAATGTTCTCTCATTGAAGTAGTAGTCTATTTTTTCATTCATTTTTTAAAGCTGAAATTCAAAGTAAATGGGTTCCCTTGTAGAATTTCAAACACATATGTCTACTCTATTACTCAGCTTCCTCCCCATTACTCTTTCCCTTTCCTCTTGCTCCCTCCTGCTCAACTACTCCATTTTTTCTATAAATAGCCCTTTTTCTTTCTTATTTCATGCCATCTGTACACTGCCCTCTTTTGCCTTAAGAGCACCCCCAATCTAAAATCACTAGACACTAAATTATCTGTATCAACCTATTTTGTACAAATAGAGTCCATGTTTATGTTATGATTTTTTCTTATTGTAACCCTTAATGATTTCAACTTGAGAGCAAGGAAGGAAAAATATAAAAAAATCAATTCAGATTATGTTTCTCAGATTTAATATCTCACTACAATGACATTATTTTTTCATTTGTAGTTCTGTCATGTGGCTTGACCCACAGCCACCATCTCTGTAAATGTAATGAGCCCCTTATTTAAATTCTCTCCTATATGTCAACTACATATAATGAATGCTTTACTAAATGTATAAACTGTACGCAAAGAAAAGGGAAATTATTTTCTTTGCTTTATGTTTGTTTTTGGGGAAAAAATGGCCAAAATCCACTCTAAAATGTGTAATAATACACTAAATTTAGGGAGACTAGATAATGAAGTTGGGGAGCATACAGCTGAAATTTTTAGTTACCCTGGTTCTTGCTAAATGGCATGTGGAAGAATGCTTACAGGATGACACACAAACAAGCTATAAATTGTAAAATGCACTCAAAACCATTTTAAAGAATACTGGTGTAATCCAGCTGGCATATGCAAATTTGTATTAAACTGCTTACATATGTATGACAATCTGCCAGTTTTCTGGAGGACTCACTTCCTTTTGGGGCATGCATGCCTCTGCAGTTTGTACAAAATATCCTAACTGAAGGGGCAATTGAACCCACTACCCTGTAGTTAAAATAGGTTTTCCATATCACAGAGACATGACACAATTTAGAAATGAACAAAAGTAGAATTCACTAAAAGGAACCAAAGAAATATAAAATGCCCTCAATAGGGTTTTAGATGAGCAGTTACATTAGTAAATAATTTAGTTTCTATCCTGTGAGACAAAGTAAGATCATAAAATCTTAATTTAGAACTAGATAAATGGCTCTTGCATCTCCCGTGTATTTTCTTCCCCTTCTTCTAGGTGCTAATTCTAAATCATGAGCATTGAACTACTAAAGTGTCTTCTTATTGTATTTATTTATTATTTGCTTAGCCTTCTTATTTTTAGATCCTGCTATCTTATTTATATAGGACTTATATCCATGTTTCTTCAGAGCATTTGGCATGCTTTATGTTGGAAACATGCATTTATCTGATAAATATAGCCACAAAAAACATGGACTAAAGAATAAAGGAAGGAAAATATTAATGCCTTGGTTTAGAAAGTCACTATAAAGGGATGTTAGGTGCCTGTAATCTTCAATGAATCAAAGCAGAGTGAATGGCTCTCAATTTGGTCTTCCCATTCAGAAGTTGGTCTACTGTATCTTCTCAAGCAGAGATCCTCCTATGGGATCTTTTCTAGAAGAGATATCTAGTGGGCCTTAAACACTATACAACATGCAGGATCACTTGGAGTCCTGAAACTAAGCAATATGTTACAAGTCCAGAAGTCTATTCCATATTATATTACTGTAACTACAAACTAACTCCATTCAACATTAATATTCTCTGCTTCACTTAGGCATCTGTTGTCTGCCCTGACTAGTATCTCAGGGTTCTCTACCTTGGGCTTTCCACTGTGTGTAGCAACCATCCAAGATTTTGGCAGCCGTGATTTTAAGAGAGACTTGCTTCCAAGAACAATGTTATAAAGAAGCAGACCATAACCACTACTTTATGCTCTCAATATTTTCAAACTTCTCTTTCCTTCTGCTGCCCAGGACATAGCGAAACAATGTGGCTTAGAGCTTGGCAGTTACCACTCACATTCAGCCTATTATTGACCTGTTTTCGGTCCTTAAATCCCTCTATTCTTCTTGTCCTAGTTCCTACTATGTGTGGTTAGTACAGACTTGAGAGGGTTTTAAGGGTGTCAAGAGTTTAGCACATCCACACAATCATCATTTCGCTCCTTGAGAGCTGCCAGAAGGAGTCTCTTGGTTTGAGAGATACACTGCAATCTTTTATCCTTTTAACTGGCATGAATGATCTTAAATTGTTGCTTTTTGATGGAAGCTTTAGATTTCAAGGGACAGCCAAATATTTTATCTTCATGATTTTAGTGCTACTATCTCAGGACCCCACCAGGAAATAACACACCTGACTAAATAAAGTTTATTTCATTTTTCCCAAAGATAATACACACTATGCAATTCAAACAATGAAGAACAAGTTTTAAGTTATGAACTAAACCAAAGTTAACATTTTCTCCAATATCTCATACATATCAAATCTTTAACCTCCAAAGTAATAGTTAAACATGACCTCTCTTTAACCAGCACTTGGCATTGCAGTTTCTTACACTCTATGAACTAAAACTCCTTCTTCAAATGTTTCTGTTCCCACTCCCTTCAGCAATGGAAATGCTTTAAGATTCTCACTCCCATCATAACCTCACAGATCTGACCTCTATAATACTACCAAGAAAATTATATTATCCAAACTAAATCTTTAAAAGATATTCTTGCATCAAATCTCCAAAAGTTTCTTCTGTGTAAAGATCAAACTTTTCGAGGCACCAAGAGTTTAAAATACCTTATTGATGTAGAAAAGACCACAAAGGGGGAATAGTAAGTCCAATATTCAGAAACAATATTTAGATATGAGAGAAACTTTAGCAGTCCAGACTAAACCAGTCACCAGCTGGTTATCATGGGGTGACATAGTTCATGATATGTGATACAGGACATACCTTCTGAATTTTGCTGAAGTTTCTGCTCAAAGAATGAGATGTGACAAAATGGCTGATGGCCAAATTTTTTGGTTATATTTTTCTCAACTAAATACCACATATCCTGTTTGGCTAAAACACAAATCTAACTACATTATTTGTTTTTGATATCCTACAAAATAGAAGCTAGCTGTGCAGTTCTACTGTTGAGCACTTGCCTAGCTAGTACATTGCTCCTGTCCCAATCCCCAGAATATATCACACGTACGTGTGTACATGCACTCGCGCTACACACACACACACACACACACACACACATACACACACATGCACTATGGTTATTTCATTAGGCAAAAACAAGAAATTCCACACATTCCTTTATAAAAATGTATTCATTTATTTATTCTGTGTGTCTTTTACATGATCAATCTTAAGCTTATTCATTTCCCTGTCCCTTTGCATCTGCCATTTGCCTCCCAAATAAAACAAAATTTAAGATTAAAAACATAATGAAAATGGGAAAAACTAAAACATCTCATTATGGAAGCTGCAGTGTAACAGTGAGTCACACCATGAACCCCTTTGTCCATCTTTGTCCATGTATCTTTACTTGCAAGTGTTCATTGCAAAGAATCATTGGTCTGGTTCTAGGATATCTTTATGCTGTCCCATATTATCTAGATCCTGCAGTTTTGGGCCTGGGGTTCAGAACCCTTTTCATGCTCCAGAAGATGAGAGAAGGGGCGGATGATGGGGCAGGCCAATTCATAACTCTGGGTTAGGATGTGAAATGAGGACAGCTCTCCCATACTTACACTTCAGAGCTGACTCACCCATACCTGTACTAACAGGGTTGGTTCTCCAACCTAATGTCCACAGGGCCAGCTTTCCTACATCCCTAAGACATTGATGGGTGGGAGTTGGGTAGGGGTAACTCTCCCCTGCACATGCTGCCACAAAACAGATCGGTAACAGGGACAGCTCTCCCATGCTCACAATTTTGGTGCTGTCTCACCAACACCTGTAGTTATTTTCTGTGAGATGCTAATGATAAGGTGTCTCCTCTTAGTCCCTAATTTCAAAAACCTTGTGAGTACTTGTTACACTTGCTTTTTCTCAGCCTTAGTTGTTTTCATATCCTGTTTGGAGTGTAGCTAATTCATTTAGCCCTTTCTTCTTTGCAGTTTACAATAGTATCTGATACCTAAGAGTTGTATAATAGATAATAAACTGCAAATAATCCCAGGATCTTAACAAGATCATACAACTCAGGTTCACATTATACTTTTACCAGCATTATGTCCTGTAACAATTATTTAAGATAATTTAAACATCAATAGTGGGTAGTAATATCAAATCTATGTCCTTTGAAGAGTTAATTTATGTATAAATTAATGATAGTTATTAGAGTAAACATCCTTCTGTATCTGTTATCATTTTAAATTCAAAATTAGAGGGGCTTCATTTAAATTCATGTCCTGTAATTAGTACCTTGAACTCCAGGAATTTTTTTGTTTTTTTGTGTGCTTGTTTTGTGTGTTTGTTTTGTGTTTGTAAGAAACCCAACTGGAACAATTTCATAAATCTATGCTATAGGAACTGTTTAACAAAATTATATTGTTAATGATAGGTTATAATGACAAATGACAACTGTTTCAACAAACTAAATTAAATAATCATTCATATGTATACACACCCAATGCTCCTAGTTCCTGAGCATCACAGGGGAGGAAAGCCACAAAGTGGTTTGAATCAACCAAACTTTCTCCATTTTTTTAAAAGACATCAAATCTGCTTTGAGGATCAAAATGAGATTGTCTGGCAATATGATTATGGTAAAGACAGTTGGCAGGGCTGGGCAACACAAGAGCAGAAGGAAAATGGAAGCAGGCACTAGAAGAGATGGTGTATTGGATAACTAATATGGGACTAAGAAACTTAAATGCCATTTGAAACATTATGATGTTATCAACTACATATGCATTTTAGGCTTTGTATTTGTGATGGGAGTAATGCCCAGTTTAAAAAAAAATCAGGCCATGTATCTTGAAGCAAAATGTGAAGGTATCAACAAAATAAAATTAATTCAATTTCTCTCCTGCACATCATACATTTTAAAAGGAATATATCCAGAAAAGAATTAATTTAGTAATCCACAGAAAAATCAAGACTGGCTGGGTAGAGACTGATGTGCCTCAGTTCATCTGCTGATGACATTTATTGCTTTTTGGCACTTTTTGCATATTTACCAAGGCTATGTAAAAAGAAAGGGATGCTTCTTATTTCTAGGACAAAAACAGATGGTGCTACAGGAGGTAATAATTTATTATGTGGCTCCTAAAGATTGAACAAATTTTCCCCAAAGAAAATATTTTTAGCTTCATTTTTTTAGTAGGAAAAAAAAAGCAAATTAAGTTTGATTTTTGTTAAGGGAGTAAAATTAAGGTTTAGTAATACCCTATACTTAGCAAAAAAATTGCCCTCTGTCTTTCCAAACTGGAGGCAAAATTGTTGTGGGTATCGGTCAAGTCTTGTCTGTCATCTATAGTACACAATTTCAAAATGAGAAAATTGGCAAAATTATTCAAATATTCTCAGAAAACAACTAATTTTAAGAAAGACAAATTAGGGTTACAATACAAATCCTAGAGACATTAGAATAGAAGCAAAATTTTGCAGATATGGAACATAGCTTCTAATATCTATATTCTATTGTAGTTAAAGTCATGAGATCATTTTAAAGCCACAATAACACATGAATTAAAAGTGTCATTATTGGCAGAAAAAAACAATATTATTTTAGCCTAACCCAGTAACTATTGTGAACTTGAGTTTACAGTAGAAAAGAATATGAATCGCTACACTGTTACTCACTGATTGTGACTTTCGGTTGGGAAATAGATCTTTCTAAGATCATTTTCCCAGATCATACAAATGCACTCAAATACAGTAAGTTATTGTACCTATTGTGACACAATGATATTTTCTCATATCAGTTTCAGTCACTTAACATAACACTTAAGACAGAGAAAATATTTTACAAATATATTTAGCAGTACTACATAAGGTATTATAGGTATTAAAATCCAAACAAATATGTGAAGGAATTAGTATAATAAAATCTTATTCCAGGACAAAGAGTTTATCTAAGTAGAAGGAATCTTGGCTACCAAGCAAAAGACTTGGGTGTAATTCCCAGCAGTTCAAAATAAAAGTTAGTCTGTGGATATAGGTATGAGAATGCCTATCATATGGGCATATGGAGAACTCTATTCTCCATACCTTAAGCCCCAAATCTTAAATTACAGTGAAACTATGAGAACTAAAGCAAAATGTAAAGAGTGCACAGATAACAAAAAAAAAATGTTCTAATACTTGTATTTGAAATAAAATATGTCACATAGCCTTATACTTCTTCTCCCAGCAGTCAATGTAGTCTGAGATTCTTTGTGTGAGAATCAAATGCAGTAAAACTTTTCACCTTCTGTGTTCACCACTGGTGTTACCATTGCTCTTGTCCTTCCTTTTTATCAAGACAGTTCTAGAAGACCCTGTTGCACTACAGACTTCCTGATAGACTGGCTCTCACAGTTTTCCTACTCTGCTCTACCACATTGTACCTTGAGCCACAGCTACTGGCCTTGTGATGTAGATCCTTCTGTTGGGGTTGTCTTGTTCATGACCTGTTATCTCTTCACTGTGTCCAGTTAGTTATTGCTTTCTATGCTGGTCACAATTTGCTGCCTAGAGATGCTTCTTTGATGAGGGGTGGAAATGAGGAGAAGATTCAGAACGTAGTGAATTATTTTGGTCTATCAAAATTGTGGTAATGCACTTATTTGTATTGTATATGACTTTAGGGTAACATCAAACAATGTGCTTTCTTCAGGCTTTCCCAAACAACCTTGGTGCTACTTGTCCTTCATTCTCCTTCTGTATTGACCTTCCATCCTTCTTCACAGTAGGGTCCCTCTCTCCATTATTTCATTTCCTATTTCATATCATCTGAGTCCTGCAATTCTTTTGCAAGCCCACTCCCTAACAGCCCTGGTAACCTTGTGACCACCTATACTCTCTTTATGCTTACCTGGCTTCTGTAGGTTACTCCATTTTGTTTACTCACATCTGAAGATTTAGAATAGAAGCTTCCAAGAGAACATGAGGCATGTGTCTTTCTGGGTCCAGGTTATTTCGCTTAATATAATCTTTTAAGTTCAAAAATTTACCTGAAAATCTGAATTTTATTTCCATAGAAATAGTATTCCAGTATACCATATTACAGTTTCATTATTCATTCATCTGTCAAAAGCTATTTTCTCACTGTTATGAACAGGGGAACTATGAACATAGCTGAGAAATTACCCAAGGGTTGGATGCTGATTCCATTTAATATATGCACAAGAGTTTTATAGCTGAATCACATAGCTGATGGGGAAGTCCTTCTGTATATATTTCTCTTATCAGTTGGTGAATAAAACACTGTCTGGCCAATGATGCAGAAAGATAGGCAGATGTAGAATGAGGAGAATTCTGGGAAAGTTAGGCAGAGAGGGCCACCAGAACAGTTACCATGTAGCTACTGGCATGTAGCCACTGGGAGGATAAGATGTGCCAGGCATTCTCTAGTAAGTCAAGACTATGTGAAAATACGTAGATTTATAGAAATGGGTTAATAATAAACATAGAGCTAGCCAATAAGAATTTCTAGCCTCGGTCAACTGTTTTATAAATAATATAGTGTCTGTTTGCTTATTTGGGGCCCAAGCAAGGCAGAAAAGAATCTGCACACATGGTAAATTTATTTTGTTTTGTGAGGATTCTCATTACTGATTTCCAGAATGACTGCACTGTTGTAAAGAGTTCTTTGAGTATATGATCAAGTGTTGTAGCTACACAATGTGGTTGATCTACTTCTAGTGCTAGAGAGATGACTATATCAATATAGAGATACTCTTTTTTCATTCTCATTGCAGCTCTGTTCACAATATACAGGAAATAGAATCAGCTTAGATGTCCATCCACTGACAAATGGATAATAAAAATATGGTAATTTACACAACTGAATATTACTTGGCTCTTAAAAATGAAATTGTGAAAGTCTTAAGGAAATTTATGGATCTAGAAACATTCAAATGAGGCAATCCAGGTCAAGAAAGATAAACATGTAGCAATTCACACAACTGACTATTACTTGGCTGTTAAAAATGAAAATTTAAAAATCACGGGAATTGAAGGATCTGGAAATATTCAAATGAGGCAATCAAAACCAAGAAAGATAAGCATCAAGTTTTTTCTAATTTGTGTCTGAGCTTTGAATCTTCAGAGATGTGTTCATCTAGAATATTCATAGAGGTGAAGGAATTGTGAAGGGATCAATAGGGGGTTTTCAAGAGAGTTTAGACACAATACAGTAGTATAACTGTTTAAGGGAGCTAACGAAATGGGACAAGTTAAACTGAAGTGGGGCATGGGAGATAACAAAGAGATAACTAATAATAATCTAACTAATTGTGTCATAAAATATGGAAAAATCAAAATGGTATGGGCCACGGAACTTCATCCCAACTGGCTTGCTTTCATAATGATGGAAGGTAATATCCATGATACCAGAGGAGAATAATAATTGCCAATTTTACAGAGTATGACTCCTGTGAACTACATTAATGACTTGCCTGGAAAGGCATAGCTAGCACAACAATAGTGGCATGAATGCTGTGGGAGAAACCTTCCACTTTCTGATTAAATTTAAGTATTGTTGCAAAAGATGAAACCTATACCTGGCATGATTATTTGATGAAAGTCACTGATAACATGAGTCACAAGTCATAAGGTATGTTATTATTCTTCTAAATGGACATAGAATAAACTGACCCCCCTGACTTATGGTTATAAGCATACATTATTGTATCCCTCAACCATCACCAGACTCTTCTATTTACAGAATTTCATAGGTAGACAGAATGGCGAATAAAGGAATATATTAATGCTTATGTTTTTTCTTAAGTAACTATGACAGAAATAAAACAAAATGTAATGTGCAGTCCACATTTAATAGGGTATGGACCAAGTTTAAATTGGATAGAAAATATTTTCTCATACCCTGTGATAAATATCATCTGATATTATGATGCCTTTCTTGAAAATCCAATTTTAGCAGTCAGAATTCTTCCTAGAAGTTTTATTAAGAAAATAAGAACTTCATGAACATACTTACTTTAGTTCCCTAATTGATAATATAGACACTAGTCATTTTATAGGACTAAGCTTAAAATGATGATCAATTTAAGGCCTGAAAATTATACTGCTATAACAATTTTGGAGTAATTTATGACCTGAAGGTAAGAAATTAGGCTACACAAATGATAATATTCACAGAAGAATATCTCATTATTTACCATAAAAGGAAAATACATGTTTTTAGAATATGTAAGAATTTATATAATCCCTGAACAACATTGTAGAATTCTATTATTTTTATGTTTACATTTTTAACAATTTTTTTTATTAATAATATAATTTAAAAATTTTACATGTGGAATCCAGTTCCTCTCCCTTCCTTCCTCTCTTCTTCCCTCCCTCCCTCTCTCTCTCTCTCTCTCTCTCTCTCTCTCTCTCTCTCTCTCTCTCTCCCTCCCTCTTACCCTCTTTCCCCTGTGACATGCACCCTGGCCGCTATCCCCTCCCATCCCCACCACCCCCATTCCACTTGTAGGGCTATGCTATCCAGGGTGGGTCATGTAAATCTGTCAAGTCATTTGAAGTAGGGACTAGGACTTCTCTTCTGTCTCTAGGTTAATGGGGTATCCCTCCATGGAGGATGAGTCTGCAAGGTCCTTTTGTGCACCAGGAATAGATCCTTTTTCTACAGTCTGAGATCCCCCAGACTGCTGAGACCCATATTTTAGATGAGATCCTTATTCATGGGGTCTGAGTCAGTCCCATGCTGGATTCCCAGCTATCAGTCTGGGGGCGGGGGGCATTAGCTCCTCCTTGTTCAGGTCAGCTGTCTTTGTGTGTTTCTGCAACCTGGTCTTGTCTCCACTCTCTGCATCTGGATTCTAGTTTGACTCAATGTTTGGTTATGGGTGTTTGCTTCTGTTTCCAACAGGTACTAGATGAGGACTCCATGATGGTAGATAATTTACTTAATGATATCACTAGCAGGGAAGGGCATTTATGGTGGCCTTTACACGGTTGCTCAAATTGTTAGTTGGAGTCAGTCTTGTAGTTCTCTAGAACTTTCTTTAGGTTCAGTTTTCTCTTCAAACCAATAATGGCTCCCTCTTTTATGTTCCCTCTCTCTCTCTCCCTCTCTTCCTCTCCCTCTCCCTCCCTCCCTCCCTCCCTCTCTCTCTCTTTCTCTCACCCTGACTCAATCTATCTAGTCACACGTGCTTTTTAACAATTATTTTTAAAAATTTTATAATGTGTTTTTATTGTACTACTGTTCTTTCCCCCCAACTCCCAAGTGCATCCCTACATGATTTAAATGGGTAATGTGTGTGTGTGTGTGTGTGTGTGTGTGTGTGTGTGTGTGTGTGTGTGTTCGTGCTCGCGCTCACGTGTGCATGCTTGTGCTTGCTTTTTTTTTTATTTTTTCTGTACATTTTCCTACATCAGGGATTCTTTCTGTAGAATTTAGGGAAAAGCTTGCATATTTCTGTTACTTTAAGTCCCTAGACTGACATGTAAGAAACTATTTTCCACAGCTGGAATCACAACACCAAAGCTCAAAATAATTTTTATTTTACAGAATATTTTTGACTTCTACATCATGTTTCCTATTAGGTTTCCAGGTATTTGATAAAGATATTTGTGAATACAGAAGGCAAAAAATGGGGAATAAATACAGTTAGGGTTAACCAAGATAGAATATTATTTAAAATACCATAAGGAAATGTGCTATTTGTAAACTAATAGAAAATGAAATAATACACTAAGACCTGTTCTATTTTTCAATATTTCTATCTTGCACAACTTTATTGCAAAAAATCACAAGCAACAAAAGGAAACAATGAATAAATTAGACTTCATCAGGAACACATTTTGTTTCAAAGAATACCATCAGGAAAATGAAAAGACAACTGCAGAATTGAAGGAAATGCTTTCAAATCATGTATCCAATATGGGACTTCCATTGAGAATATATAAGGAACTCTAACAACTCGAATTTTAAAAAGACAAATGATCCAATTCAAAAATGGATGAAAGCTCTAAACAGACATTTTTCTAAAGAAGATTTACAAGACGTTATGCACATGGCAAGATGCAGCCATTAGTCTTTAGAAAGAGACAATTCTAGACAAAAAAAGAAAAAAACAAAACGAAACATGTGCCACTTATTATGGCAGCGTTGTAAAAATTGCAGAAAAATAAGTTTGAGTAAGAATGTAAAGTAGTTAGAGTTCATATACTGCAAGCTGAAATATAAGACAGGGCAGCTGCCTTCAAAATAATCTGAGATTTGACAGTTTTTCATAAAATGTATGCAATCCAACCATTTCATTCCGGGGTGTATTCCTAAGAGGAATAAAATCACATATGCAGAGGAAAACCTTTAAGCAAATATTTGAGAGCAACATCATTTTAGTAGCCAGAAAGTAGAAACAACCAAATATCATCAACTGATGAGATCATACATGAAATGTTTAATATCTACCCAGTAGAATTCCTCTCAACAATAAAAATTCACTAAGGCTGGGTGCTAGCACACATGCCTTTAATCATAGCACTTGGAAAGTAGAAGCAAGGTGGATCTTTGTAAGTTCTAGGCCATTGTAGTCTACAGAGAAATTTCCAGGCTCCAATGCTATACAGAGAAATTCTGTCTCAGAAAAACCTAAATTTATTAATTGATTAATTGATTGATTGATTGATTGATTGATTAATAAAAATGGTGTGCCAAGACTATAAGAGCCAGAACACCAAACAGACTGTTTAGAAAAAAATGTCAATTGAACATGACAGTTATGCTACACTCAGTACTCTTAATGGGTTTGGCTGCCTATACAACACTTGTGTAAGTTCAAACCAGGCAACATTCCAGCATGAATGGGCAAAGTGCTCACAAGGCAGTCAGCTGCTACTTAGGGAAGGGAAGTCAGTTTTCATCAAGGAGGTGACCGCTAGTGGAGAATCTGTGTTCCAGTAGTCGGCCCTACACTCACATGCTCAGAGAAATAACAGTTGAACTTAACATATTTCAGGAAAAAAAAGAGGAAGAGTATACTAATTTGAGAAGGAGGTGGGATTGTGAATCAGGAAGACTTGGAGACAGTGTTGAGAGATATGATCAAAATGCCTTGTACTCATTTGTGAAATTCTTAAGGGACTTTTATGAACAATGGACACGCATTTCAACACGGAAAATGTTGAAAACATTGGTCAAAGTAAAAAATAAATCTTTACAAATGATCCTACAGAAATAACCTTCTTTTCAGACACTGAGAAGGTTTGATCCCAGGACCTCAGGCAAGTCCTTATATAAAATCTCATAATTTGCACATGATTTCACTCCTTAATTTGACTCTTCAAGTCATTAAATCATCTCCAGAATGTTTAGGTCTCCCACTAAAATGTAAGTAATTGTTACACTGTATTCTTTAGAGAAAATGTTCAATGTTGTCAGTGCATGAAACAGAAAGAAGATGAACCACATATAAACAATAGCGAGACCCTGGGATCTATGACACATGGGAGGCTTTTGCTGCAGATGTTTCTATGTCAGTTGAATAGCATACACTCAGCAGTGTTCAAAATGTAATATAATATAATATAATATAGACAGACAGATAGACAGGTAGATGATAGACAAACAGACAGACAGATGATAGATAGATGGGTAGATGACAGATAGGTAGATAGGAGGATAGATTCCTTTTTAATTGTTCAGACTTTTTTCTTAAATTTTATATTATTTAGTTGACTTGCAGAATGCAAAGTTTTTAACAGGGTAACTGTTCCTATTACTACATATTCATATTTGGTTGAAATTACCTTTATAAAAGATCCCATGTGAATGACATTATCTTTAATTTTAATAACATTACAAAAGTTAACTATAACTAAAATATCCAGTTTATTGTGTTTTATATTTTAAAATACCCTTATGATACTTTGAGAAACATTGATACAATATTTATTTTAGTTTCTAGCTTCCTTTAGTTTCCCCCATATATTTTAGCATGGATCTTGTGAGCTTAAATGTTGCCTAAAGTCTATGGACAAACGCAGTATGATGCAGATGCTCTGCATAATTCTACTACATATGTTATTGCTTTCTATTCTGCTTTATCTTTTCTTTCAGACTTTTAAGAAACACACACACACACACTCACACACACACACACACACACACACACACACACACACACACACACACACGTCATTCTCATGGAAGAAGAGCCATATTTCCTGTGCTCTTTTCTATGATCTTATGCCTTTGAAGCTCAGAATGTTACATAAATTGGAAATAAATGGCTTTTTTTTTTGCAAATTTCTTAAAACACTTCATAAAATTTAACCTGAATTGTTTGTGCCCAAAACACCAGCCAACCAAACATCCATTTTACTGCACAATACATCTGCCATTTGAAAACATTTTTTTGTAAAAATTTGAACATGGCTTAATGAACCTTTAATTTACCCTCTATTCAATAACTACTGATGATCGTTAAAAGACAAAGTCTTATGTCAATGCACTTAATTATAGCCTTCAAGTTATTACCTACTATTACATAGCACCATAGCACCATAGCACCATATGCCAATTATCATAGACTTTACAAAATCCTCGGTAGCATGGACCACATGGCAAAAGTTGGTCTCTGGCCAAATAGCACACATTCCCCCCGCCAATACAGGTATACATCTGCACAGCATCTTTGAGAATAAACAGTACTTTTAAAGAATTTGCATTTGAGACACTGATTAATGTTTCATATGTGTTCATGCTAAGTACTATTTTGAGTATTATAGTATTTATTCTTTTCTAGTTATTCCTATATATTTGGCTGTGTATCAGCCTAAAATGAGAAACTCTAAAATAAACACTTAATGTAGTTAGATAACAAAATATGCCAATACAAAATTCATTTATTTTAAAATTTGCTACTAGTAAGAGGAATTGGACAACTAACCTGTATCTTGAAGAAACTGAAGTCTACTGTGTCTTTATGGACTTATTAAAATAAGTCCATAAAGCTCATGGAAGGTTTTCTAGCAGTTTGAGAGACCAGTAAAAAAAAATTAAATCAAAATACACAGGTATTTGAAATAAATTCACATGGACAAAGACAGAAATGGGAGGGCTTGTTTATTTGAACTTAAGTTCTGAGGAGGGATAAAGAGTTTTGTTAATGATTTCCATTGCCCTCTGAAAACCTTCTTTTAAAGGGAAGAACAAACTAATAAGAAAACAAGAGTCAACATTATTACTATTAGTTTCCATTTAATTCTCTTCATAAGTAAGAGTGACCACATACCCCAAATGTAACCTGTATATAAAACAGGCTGTGAAGAAATTTATTTATATGTGAAGACCTATATTTCACAACTAGCTTCAAAAACATACTCTACATATATATATATATATATATATATATATATATATATATATATATATATATAACTATTTTAGAATAGTTATAATTCCTGCTAAAAGCACGGGTTGAAACAATAATACTTGAACATTTTCACTTCATGTCAGACTAGTACAATGAGCCTAGGAATAGATTTAAATATGATGTTGTAGGTAACAATGGTAAGTTCTGTATTGCTAGGGAGATGATTTTTTAAAAGAGAAAGAAGCTCTCTATTCCCACAAGCAGCCCAAGCTTTAAAAACAACACTCTAGCAGGAAGCTCTCTGCTACAAGAGAGCTTAGCAAAGATATATCTAAAATAACAAATGGTAAGATTAGATTTCCAAAAAGCAATGTAAAATAATTGAAATAGTGAAAGAAATTCCACATATCAGGCAGCCAAGGACAATATCAAGTGACTATATATTTTGAAATCCTTTTTGACATTCTTGGCCAAAGGCATAAAAGAGGCTTTTTATGTCTGATATTGATACTTTTGTTAGGTGGTGATTGGTAAGTTCCTGTTGGCAAAGACACCATGCTCTTCAGAAACAGAGTCTAAAGACCTGTGAGCTGGAATTGACTTGAATGTGTCCTTCCCAAGGACTAGCTTTCATGATACTAGAAGGTACCATATAAGCTTCCAAAGGAGTGAGAAAAGCAATCCTATTTAGTCAGGCTACTATGAACCCCATTAATGCCCAAAAGGACATGATAACCCAAGGGTGAAGCAGTGACATGTTTACTTTGGCAGAAACCAATATCTCTCTAATTGGAATCAAAATCTACTCAATAATTCAGCTGACTACTCAATGCTATTGAAATCAGGGATATTGGAAGAGAACCTACAGCCACTACTTTACTAAGTCAATATAATCTCTAACAACAATATAAACATCTATCCTCACACTCAAAGGTAAGTGTAGTTTTGACCCTTCATCAAGGACATATCTGCTTGCACCATACAGATACCACTACGAACAAAACAAAAACAGCCACTCTAATTGAAGAACTGTGGTGCCCAGTCCCAACGGATGTATCTACAAGGCTCAGGCAACATTGTGGAAGAGTGGGTGGAAAAGGTAAGGTCAAGAAGTTTGTTGTGAGATTGTGTTTCCCAGAAATATCAGAAGCTACACCTATAAAGTGCCACTAACATGACTGCCAAAATGTGAACTGAACAAGGACAAAACCAGTGAACATGCCAAAGTAGATTTTGAAAAGTCCAAGTAGCCTCAGCCTTGCACAAATAATTATAGGCAACTAACTGAGAAATGCTGAGAGCAAATTGGTTATCCCATACCAAATGGTCAGTACTGAAAACATGCATACAAGTAACACTACACATATCAACCAGGCTATATATAGGAAAGCTTGAAGAAAAAAAGGCCATGAGTTTGACACAGTGTTATAAGGGAGGATTTTTAGGGAGGAAATGGAAAAAATGTAATTAAATGATAATCTTAGAAATAAAAGTTTAAAAATTAAAAATAAAAACAATAGCAATACACAATTGTATGTCTATAAAAAAGGCAGCCACATCCAGAGAATTATAAAAAAAAAAGCTAAAACAATGCATATTGTGTTTTGTCTTACCAGCCTGTAGTACTGATTGTGTGCTGTAGAGGCACACTGAACAAACATGAGCATGTGTCTGTGCATTTGGCCTATATTGCAGTATCACCCTTGTAGAGTGAGAGGTTTCTTTTTTATTTCCTGCGATACCAAGAATAGATAGCATACGCAGCAGAGACTGTTTCATGTTTAGACTCATTTTTGACATAGGCATTGTATCAGTTGTTTTTTGTCCACAATATTCTCCAACAGAATCTAGATGAATGGTTTACCAAATTCACAAACCCCTACCAGGACATCTAGGATACTAAAATCTTGCACCCTAATATACATAAAATGCATTATACTGTTAGCAATAATGCCCTTCTCCTTTTCAAACAAAAATGCTATTAAAATTAGTAAACACTTCCAACTCACAGTATCTTTTAATCATTGTTTTTCAATCATCAAACATTTAAGGCATCACGATATTATGAGTTAATAACAATGGTATGTATTTGAGTAGGGTCTTAATACTAGAAATGTGGAGTTCACTGCATTATTACATAATTTTTCTCTGAGGGGTAGTGATTCACTTTAAACACATTAGCCAAACCAAATGTGCTACACTTTAATAATTATAATAGGATTATCAATTTTAAAAAGCCAGCCACTTTACTTCATCAATGAACTGTAACAATTTTATAAGAATAAGAAAGCTTATCAGTTCAAGACACTTTAAGACAAGGCCAGTGCTTATAAAATTAATTTTTAATGATTTCTCCACCATCTGGGGATTCTCATTATATGCAATAAAAGCCAACCTAATAGTGCTTTAAAATTCCCTATTTTACTTAATCACAAAAGTCTAATTATTTCATGGTCACCATGTATTAATACAAATTTACATATTTGGAAAAAAATTGAGAAAACGTTTTTGAAAACCTACAGATTTATGCTACTTTTAAAATAATGTTTTGGGAAAGCTTTCCCACTTCAAACAAATAAACTCCAATTGGCAATTGGGGAAGTCAAAGAATAAGTCACAGTTTTCCTAAAGGTTGGTCTATTTTAGGAGTTTTTCATAGCAAAGGCTAAGTGCATAATTTTCCAAAGTTACTTTGCCAATTTTCTGCAACTACTAATTGGTTATTCACAATGCAAAAAAAAAAAATAGTTCAATGTTCATAAGCCAATATATTAATCTCTAGGACTATTTTCTTCACAACACTTTGTATTTTCCATTTAAACATTAGTTTTTCCTCTTGGGAGATGAGTTACTTGGGGTTCCTACTGCTGTAATGAAACAATGTAGCTAATAGACCTTGGAGAAGAATGGATTTATCTGACTTGCACATCAGGAGACACACTGTGGAAAGCTAAGGCAAGAACCCAAACTGGGCAGCAACCTAGAGGTAGGTGCTAACATGAAGCCGTGGAGGAGTGCTGTTTACTGTGTTGCCCCTCCTGGCTTCCTCAGCCTACTTTCTTACAGAATCCAGTACCACCAGCACAGAGACAGCACTAACTACAATGGGATGCATCCTCCCCTATCAATTACTAATTAAGAAATGTTCTATATAGCCTTGTCTGCTTAGAGCCCTGTCTTCTGGAGGCATTTTCTCAACAGGGGTTCTCTCCTCTTGGTGACTCTTGCTTGTGTCAAGGTGGCATGGAACTAGTCAGCAAAGAAGCAAAATTTCTGAAGTAATCATTGCAAAGTCTTGATAACATGAAGTGATGTATTTATTAGTTTGTTTTCAGTTTTAAAGTATTTCAACCCAAAGCTCTCTAAAAATAGGTTGATAGGCAATATGATGCTGACAAAATCATACAGTTTCTCACAACTTTCACAAATACTTTCGCCAAACCTTGAGTATAATATTCTAATAGAACACACACACACACACACACACACACACACACACACACAAAAAAAAAACCTTTTTAATCATATTATTCTTCTACTTCTACATTTAGAGTTTATCTAAAACTTTCAAGTCCTTTATTGTCCTGATCAATTAAGGGTGCAAGAATGCATTTCAATAATAATAGGAGAATAGTGGCATGCTGTGTTTTTATCCCCCTCAAAGTGAAATAGCTGTTGGTAACATCATGTGCACAAACTGGGGATTCAGATGGAGTATGAAGTAGGATATCAAAGCTTACAAACAAATAAAACAGTGTGAGCCATGCCTTGACGTTTATGAAAACTGACAAGATGTTCTCAAAGTTTTATTTAATTCTTTGACTTTAGTTAAATGACATCACAGCTCTAAGGAGAATCATTGACACTGCTTTCTGGATGGCTAGGCCACCTACTGGTATTTCCCCATGAGATTTCACAGCTATTGATTGATATTTTCAACCTTGAAGAGTAAACTAGAATGGACTTTCTGGCAGAGCAGGCTTTTCCAAACAAGCCCCAGACTAGTGTAAGAGGCTGGACAGGGCAGAGGCACTCCAGGGTTCTGGGGTGGGAACAAGGAGCACTGAGCTTCTGCTCCTTGCCAGGACCATGCTTGGCAAGGCCAGCAAAGAACTGACTCCAGGGCTCTGATACATCTGGAACTTGACAATTCCCTAGTAAATTTATGGGCAAATGTTATAGAATGTAAGATATGAAATGCTTTGCTTACTATTTGCAACATGTACCTTGCAAAAGGGAACTAGACCTGCTCTGAGCTCCGTGTAATTCTGCTGTCTGGTGCTCTTTACTGACTTGTTTTCTCACCCCTAGCCCTCCCCCTTGGAATCCCAGCATGAAGCCAGGAAGAATTATCCATCTTGTTCATTCTAGTGCCTTCTAGGAAAGGCATCCTAACAAGTCAAGAAGCAATGTTCCCTCACAGGAGAGAGAGGAAAGGAGGGAGGGAGAAAGAGAGAGAAGGAGAGAAGGAGGGAGAGGGAGAAAGGGGGAAGGAAGGAAGAGAAAGGAGAGGGAGGAAGAGAGGGGATAGGGAGGAAGAGAGGAGGGAGGAAGAAAGAGAGGGGAAAGGAGGGAGAGAGGAGGAAGAGAGGGAAAAGGAGGGAGAGAGGGGGAGGAGGGAGAGAGAGAGGGGAAAGGAGGGAGAGGGTGAGGAAGAAAGGGGAAGGAGGAAGACAGGGGAAGAAAGGAAGAGAGGGTGTAGGAGGAAGAGAGGGGGAGGAGGGAGGAAGGTAGGGAGGGAGGGAGGGAGAGAGAGAGGGAGGGAGAGAAATAGAGAGAACAGGTTTTATTGCCACTAAGTGGTTTTCTCTCTTTTCCTGTTGCAAGCATTTACATTCTGGTGTCCCTGTAATTTAACACACAAGCTCTTAGCAAACAGTTTGTCCCAGATTCCCTGTAGGATGCTGGACAGAACCCTGAAGAGGCAGCCTCTGCCTTCATGAGACTGAAATCTGATGCATGGCTACTATAAAAAAAAACTGCAGGTCAATTGTGTGGCCCAAATCAGATTGTTCATGCCCAATCAAGATTGGAGAGGCAGGAGAGTCTCTTCAGCTAGGCTGGCCAGTAATGACACTGTCTCTCCCCTTTGTGGCTGTGATACCACTTTTTCTTTGTGACAGCTGTAACTTATGTTTTCCTCTGAAAAGTGTGTATCCTGCCATGTGCTTCTCCTCCCACATGCACAGGCCTGGAGAGGAAAGCAGAACAGCATGACTCTGTGATTATAGGATGGTCACTATTCAGGGATGTCACTTGTGATCTGGAGTGCAGCAAATAGACACTCAGGGAGCTCAGTGTAGTTGAACCTGATGGTGTAATTGTGAATTCTGCTCCCTGCTGCATTTGCCTTATGAGGGCATGGGTCTTACAGCAATGAAAAAGTTCATTGAACTTCTTGATTCAATCTCTATTTTTTGCTTGCACACAGGTACGGAGAGACTCACATAAAGAAAATGCAGAATCGGCCTTCAGCACATACTACATTATTGATAAAGAGGCAGGTTTATTCTGGTTCAGCAAATGTACTTCATATGGGCACAGCTCTCTGGATGTGATTCTGAAGCACATAGCCACTTTGGGCTCTTATCTTTTTGTATGATGACCTTTGACAAGGATTGCAAAAAGCTGCCATGGGAAACCTCACCATATGCGGAGAAAGGGCTTCTGATACTAGCTTTTTCATTCTTAGTTTCAAACATGAGTGAGTGTCTAAGGTGCCTTGAATTACCAGGTTCCAGACTCGCTTCTCTTCACATGAAGATGGGTAGAGTCCAGGTGGGAGTCACTCATGTGAACTGGGATTTCCAGAGCTCCTGTGCCCTTTGAAATGTTTTAAGAAGATCAGTGAGTCTGATTGCAAGTATGTAACAAATATCTCCTTTTCTTTTACAAAGTCTAAAAGCAGGAGCCAATGTGACTCTCTGAAAAGGGTCTTGTGATGGAATTTCCATTCTAAGAAAAGATTTTACCAAGGACATAATTTTTTTTGATGACTTATGAATGTCTCAGCAGAGAAGTCTTAATAGCAATAGAAATTGGTCCTCAGGAAACCACAGTGCACAGAGAATAAATAACTTACATAGACTTTACATTACATAGCAATGCTTTAGTTGAGTCAAATTTATTTTTCAGTGTGTGTGTGTGTGTGTGTGTGTGTGTGTGTGTGTGTGTGTGTGTGTACAGGAGTCTAGGTGTGAACAATCATGTGGATATCTGAGGGTAATGTCTAGATGTCACTCTTTCACCTTAGTCATTAAGGCAAGCTCCCTTAGTCAAACCCAAAGCCTAAGAATAGTGCGGCTTTCATTAGCCAGCTTGATCTAGGACCCCTGTCTCTGCTTCTCAGACTGGAATTATAGGAGTAATGCCAGGACCTCCAAGAATGTATGGGAGTTCTGATGATGCAAACTCAGCTCCATATTTCACATGAGAGCTTTAAACCAATTGGCATGCTCCAAAACTGAGGATTCACATGACAAAAGTCACATGAATTTCTTAGTGTCCTAGCTACCATCAGAAAAGCTACTATCCATCATCTCTTAAAATAATAGTTTTATTTTATAGTATTAAAATTATAAATGTCTTATAATTTCTTACTCTTGTGTTTATTGTTTTTTTTTTTCAAATGTAGCATGGAAGTCATTAGTCAGTATGTGATTCGCCAATATGTTTTTCAAACTGTATGTAATTAAATACTATATCTAAAGCAACAAAAGCTTTTTTTCACTTGAGTCTAAGCTAGCTCAGCTGGAGCTTTACCAACCAAGTTACAGCAGAAAAGATTTAGAAGCAGAGAGTTGTCACTGAAAGCCACAGAAACTCCAGCAATAACACTTCAACACTCCTTCCTGTATGCAATGGTACTGTCATCTCTGGTATGTACTGTTTCTCTTCAGATGTCCACTACTTCTGGCTCTAGCAGTCACCCTGCCTACTCTCTGGAAATGATCCCTGAATCTCAGATGTAGGAGGAGTGATATGCACAGGTTATCTGGGGCTGAACAACCCACAGGTTCTTATTTTATATTCATTGACCAGTTCCATGCATATGCAGGAAACACTAGGTGGAACTCAGTGAGTTTAAGCATAGAGCCTATAAACAGTGGAGAGAAAAATGGTATGAAGGACAGTGGAAAAAATAAAGACAAGCGAATGAGGGTGGATTGGACAAAACATATAATGCACAAGTATGATGTTCTAAAACACTGAGAAAATAAAAAAATTAAAAACTTCTATGCTTTCCGACAAGTATTTCTTCCTTGTCTTTCCTTCTATAAACAGGGTGAGCAAGACCCCTTTGCTGCCATGAAGTACTTTCTGCATGTCTCTCCCCATCTTTGCCCCCCCCCTCCATCTGAAGATCCCATCTGCTCCAAGAGGGGTAGAATGCAAAACAAATGATGTGGTCTGAACTTAGACCCTAAACAAATGAATGTATCATCACTTGATATTTTACTGGTAAGTTTGAATGTTAACCAGAACTGTCTGAACTTACTGGGCATTTTGTCTGTTATTTCCTTAGTTTCTTCCTGGCCAAATCACAGTCCTGCCCCCAACAATGCTCCTTTCCTGCTGCATAGCATGCTTGGATCTTGCTCTCTAGTTATATGGGAATCTTATGTGAAAATCAGAAATTCAAGTCAAAACATATGGGATGAACACTGGGATGAACCTGGGTCAGAGTACATGGGACTTCTGACCAACATGCTGTTTGAACAGCCAAAGAATTGGCTAGTAAGTGACTGCTGAGCTTTTGCAGTTATCACCCAGATTCAAGAATATCAAAATATTGGATCACTCATCAGTGTAAAAGTATTTAAAAATAAAACTTACTGACTTGGGTAAATTTGTGTGTAGTTGCTTAATGTAGATGATTTCATTTAGGGATGTACTGAACCTGTTTAAATCTTGGGAAAGCAGCTCTTTAAAACAAGCTTAACTTTTCCTTACTTGTTTCATCTTGTTTCCCTGCAGCTTAACATTCTTAGTGCTTTACAGGGAAATTGTGCTAACAGATGAAAGCCAGACCTATCTCTTCTGCAGAAGACACTTAGTCAGAACAAAACAACTCCAAAAAAAGAATGTAATTTTGACACAAAGTCAACTAAATACATTTTGTCAAATCATGGGCTGAGATGAGGTTCATGAAATCAATGAAAAGTGTGGTTCAATTACAGTTATGGACAAATGGTTCAATCACACTTTCCTGCCCTAAATAATAAAAGTGCATTTATGGTTCCGATACTAGTGACTCATAACCACTACTTTGGGAGAAATAGATGGGCATCTCAAGTGTCATTCACAGTTGGATTCCCCTACCCCCAACACAGCCAAACATCCTGCCCTCCAAACAGGCTGGAGAGGCACTGATAACAATCGTTATTACAAGTTAAGTGGTGCCGTAAGCCCAACTTCAGATTTCTCTTCTCAGCATCCTGCAAAGAAGTAGCTGAGCCAACAAATAAGATTACCATAGCATGAGAAAACATCAAGGCTTGTGACCTTACATTTCTTTCTCCATCAATAAAAGTGTCAGAAAAGCAAAGCACAAGGTTTTGGGTTTTGTTTGTTTGTTTGCTGCTTCTTCTTGCAAGTTCTCTTCAAAACACAGTCACAATTATCAGTTACCTACCTCAGCAATAAGGTGAGTTCAAAGCTATATTGATTCTCCCTTCACTCATAGGCAACTTGGACAGAATTCCTGTTTGCCATCTTAACACAATGTTTTCCCATTAAATAGAAGAAAACAAAGATTACTTACCACTTATATTCTTAAATCTACCAAGAAATGTGTGGACACCTCAGGCACCTGTCTGCAGCACATGTGCTACTGTGGTATATGCAGACACTTGTAGTTAAATCCCATCTGTCTGAATCAAGGCAGAGATGTCTATATGTATCCAAGTGTGCCTATATAACTCCTTTAATGCAAAGCTTTAGAAGTATCCAAAGCATGCATCAGCTCAGCTCCTGTGTTACTTTGTAAATTAAAACTATTCTGTGGTATTGGTCAGATGGAACTAAACCTGTAATTTTCTTTCTTTGTGTTGGAAAACAAATGAAGGGCAAGAGAGATTACTAGACATTCATGAGCCCAAGAGAAGGTCTGATATAAAGACATCTCATGATTCAAATTAGACCTCTGTTAACATCTTTCCTCATTTACACATTCTTTTCCTATACTCTGAGCTACTGTAGTTCTTCTAACCTTTGACACAACAGCAGCTCCAAAAGAAGGATGTGGCATTGCATTTGAGCTGTGTGTATGTAAAAGAAGACTCTACAGAAAACATCCAACACTTAGATACCAGGCAGTATCTGTAAAGGAATATTTCTTTTATTAAAATTCTGATTTAAATGTTTTCTCATGCTTTGTTTTCACTAAATAATATCACCCCCCCAAAAAAGAAATAAACCTCTAGCTCTTAAACCCCTTTCTCTACTGTTTAAAATGATTACTGACTTATGAAAAGACCATTAGCATATTCATATGCATAGGGATGAATTCCAGTTCATTTAGGCTTCTTGTATTTATAATATTTTCTGGCATTTTAATGAGTATTACTCCTCTAGGTCACTCTTCTCTTAAATGTCTATTATTCTAAAAATAAAAATAATAAAAATAAGTGACTATTGTGGTTTAATAAGGGTCAGGGTAAACAAATAGGCCGAATAGATGTTTATTCAGGGAGAAACAACTCACAACATAACAGATGAACACAGCAGTTGGAACTGGATGCTCCTCTCTCTCTGCTTACCGCCAGAAAGAGAGTGTTCCCCGCCTCCTAGTTCCACAATCACTTCCACCCCTGGCTCCACCCCTCAATGAGTGTGATCAGTGCCACAGAAGCAGACAAAGTGAATATCCCACTACAAGTGACAAATGCATAGCTATTTATAAATTTATTGAAATAATGCACCTTACTAAGGGATTTATCATTAGAGTTGCAATGAGCCTGTTTTCTACTTTTCTGCTAGGCTTTACGACATATACCTTAAAGCTATAAGAACACATAAGTAATACCAATGACAACACATGGGTTTTAAAGATGATTTTGAGGGATGGTGGTCCGGTACATCAAGGATGATATCTCAATTCAATGCCTGGATGCCATCAAAGCAGGAAAGAAGCAAACCTGAAAGTTGTCCTCTGACATCCACTTGTGCACCATGGATGGTGCAGATACACACACACACACACACACACACACACACACACACACACACACTCACACAGAACACTTAATGAAGATTTTGTGATTTTCAGTCATATCAACTATGTAAATAGTAACAACAATAAGCATTAATTTTAAGTTCAGAATAGCACAATGTTATCAACACAATTAAAATTAGCCATTGTCCAGATTAAAAATAATCAATTAAAAATAATTAGACCAGTTTTCACCTGTCCAATTTTGTATTTGCCACTGTAGCAAATGAAGATATCCCAGGATCTTTCTTAAAGAATGAAGCTAAGCTAGAAGCAAGTCCACACTTAAAGGAGTATCTGCCCTCCCTCCCCCTGATGGGAAATGTTATTCTGTATATATGTTTCTCATACTGGTTAATTAATAAAGCACTGTTGGCCAATGGGAAAGCAAGATAGGTGGGGCTAGGAGACAAGGAGGAAAGAGGAAGTAGTAAGGAGGAGTCAGCATGTAGAGCCTGGAGAGACCCCCACACATTACATACAAATGTTTATAATGAAAATGCTCATCTGGAAGGGGATCTTAGTACATTTATCCATAAGTGTGATTTTCTGTCCACTTTGCCAGGCTTGGAAGAGCTCATGTGTAATTAATATGTAATTATAAACTTTTAAACTTTGGAAACTGTTGTTGATATCTGCAACCACAAAATAAAAGCAAAACCAAAATGTTACATAAAAAGACCAAAACACATGTTTTTTCTCCATAAGGGAGAAAAGTAGGGCTTACAATATTTAAAGGAAGATAATAAAAAAATACATGTAGAAGCACATCAAAGAGCTTTGAAAGGCTTCCTCTTCAAATAAAATATTACTATTTTGCTAAAGATTAGCATTCATAATTGTTTCTTGGATGGAGTGTTTTACTGTAGCATGAGAAATAGACCACTGGGCAGCAACTCTATGGAAATGCTCCATGAGTCTCACAGATATGTACAGGTCTTTCTTAGTCAACACTGGCAGAGAGGAAGAAAAGGCAAACCAAGCCTCGTTCTTCTCTGACTACTTGGTCAAAGAACAAAGGTGCAAAGACTGTGGAAGAGTAAAGGAACAGCTCTTTGAATCCAGGAAGGAACAGGAAGATCAGATGCCCTCCTTTGATTTCAATATAAATCAAGAGTAAGTTAGAGCGCTAGCAGAGCATGCCACAAGTCCTAATAGTTACAATATTTCTAGATGTTGGATTTCTACCTGAAAAGTTTGAAATGGGCTTTCAATGTCAGGATTTAGATGAACACTTTCATTAGCTCATATACAATTTTATATCCACTTGACTGAAAACCAGTATCAGCTGCTTTCCCAAATGACCTCAGCTTTTCTTGACTCAGAGTAACCAATTCCTCTTGATTAGACTCTGTCTCCATCCTAAATAATATCTACGGATTTCTTATTTTATCATTCCTCTTTCTAGTTTAAATAAAAAAAAAAAGAAAAAGAAATAAAATAGGAAATAACAAGATGACTGGTAGGTATGATCGAGGAGAAAGATCGTTGTTGATAAAAGGAAGAGAATAGCCAGTGGCAGAGACATCTGGAAGAGCCCAGAGTAGACATGACCTTGATGTGTGCTATGTGAGGAGATGGGAGTCAGGGGAAACAACACGAACCAGGTGCAGCAGCCTAACATAGAGTAGACAAAGCAAAAAAAAAAACAACAGCAACAAAACAAAGGTAACCAAATTGGTTGGATTATACAAGGAACCTGGGCTGGAAAAGTTTAGGTAGGGTCTGGGTATGCCAGCCAGTAGAAGCCTGTAACAAGTAGGGACTGAGAGATACAGAGAGAGCCTGGAGGCCAGTATCCACTTTGACATATAAAACAGGCATCTCAGCCATTTGCCCCAGGTTTAAAAGTTAACACAGTTCAATTATTTTTTATGGTAAGTCTTTACTTTTCACTACCTTATTAAACTTTCTTTATTATGAGAGCTCACAAAAGTAGGTATGTTTATTTATCATGGTTGTGACTGTATTTTGTTTCTATGACTCTCTGAGAATAATGATGTCTCCCTCCAGAGACTTACTCAGAACTTCCTGTGAGTCAACATTTGTTATATGCATGGCATGCAACACTGAGCTTAACTATGAACAAATGACCAATTCATATTTGACAAGTGAAATAACTGAATGGATGAATCATTGAATGCATGAACACTTGACTTGCTTTGAAACATCTTTAATTTGATTATGTCTTGGAAAATTCTGAATTGACATATTTTATACAATGAACATTTTTCATGATATAAACTAGTGTTAGTTAGAAAATGTTATTGAATAATAATTATTTTTAATAGTGAAGTATGGCCTTTACAACATAATGTCAGCAATTTAGTTTCAATAAGGATACCATTGCTCTAATTTTTTCTATTTAAGTATGTCTCAAGAACTGCAACTTTAAGCAGTTTGTCCTCAGATAATTTAGTTAATCAGGTACACTTAATTAAGAAGCATATAGTGATATCACTACTGTATCTGGATAGTGCTCTACAAACACTGTTGACTAGTTTTGACAAGGAAGCTTGCCAGAATGCAAAATCTGATAGGCCTAGGGGTTAGGAAATTGTCAAACAGCCCATTGGTATGACAGCTGTAAATTCAATGGGGGACGACTTAGAGTCTCAATTAATTGTGGAAAGTCCTCTTTAAGGACATCAGCAGCCAGTGCTCTGGTTTCCCTTCTCTGTACTGAGTGTAAGCAGTAATCTCAATGACCTTGACATCTGAATGCATGGAGTCATGGATTTGTTACATAGCCACCTAAGGCTCTCACTGCCTGAATCCAGCCAGCAGCCTAATTAAACAGCAAGCATTCCTGGAGGGGAATGTTAATGAGTTTCCTTGGCAGCCAGAAGTCTGTTCCCCAGATGGTGCAGGGGTTATAAATTGTCAATAGGGCAAGAATATTGAAGAAAGTCAAGAAAAATACGGAAGGATGCCTATATCACTGGAACTTTCTGCCATAGATCTCCATGTTGAAGATCATTGGATGTGGAGATGAAACTGGAGGAAGGAATACAAACGCACTTTCTGTTTGTTTTATGCCTATAAGAGCACATCCAGGATTGCTCTGGCTTTTCAAGTAGATCCTATGCATTGTGAATTGAATGTTGAGATCATTATTATTATTTTTTTTATTTTAAAACAATCTTATCTCATTTTACATACCAATCGTATTTCCCACTTCCACATGTCCTCCCATTCTCACCCCCTTGCCCCCACCCAACCTCCATCCATTGCTCAGAGATGGTAGGGCTTCTCGTAGGGAGTCAAGGAAGCCTCACATCTGTGTGAGGCAAGATCAAGGCCATCCCCCCCCCTATATCTAGGCTGAGAAATATATCCAAGGATAATGGGTTCCAAAAAGCCAGTTCAAGGGATAAATCTTGTGCCATTGCCCAAGGCACACAACTGTCACCCACAATCAGAGGGCACATTTCAGTCCCAAGCATGGTCCCCTGTCGTCAGTCTGGAGTCAGTGAACTCCAGCTAGCTCGGGTCAGCAGTCTCTGTGGCTATCCCCAAAATGGTCTTGACCTGTTTGCCCATATTATCACTTCTCTCTCTCTTCTACTGGAATCTGGGAGCTTGGCTTAATGCTTAGCTGTGGATCTCTGCATCTTCCTCCTTCAGTTGCTGAATAAAGGTTCTTTGATGATAATTCAGGTAGTCATCAATCTGATTACAGGGGAAGGTCAGTTTTAATTACCCTTTCCACTAATGCTTAGAGTTTTAGTTGTGGTCATCTTTGTGGATTCCCAGGAATTTCCTTAGTGCCCGGGTCTCACTAGCCCTATATTGACTTCTTTTATCAAGATAACTCTTTCCTTGCTCTTCCTCTCTGTTCTTCTCATATCTAAACTGGCTAAGATAAAAAACACCAATGATAGCTAGTGTTGGAGAGGATGAATATTAAGGGGAACACTCCTTCACTGCAAATTGTATAACTACTTTGGAAATCAATATGTCTGTTTCTCAGAAAATTGGGAATCAATCTACCTCAAGAACCAGCAATACTAATATTGGACATATATCCAAAAGACACACTCTCATACCACAAGAAATTATCTCAACTGTGTTCATAGCAACATTATTCATAGTAGCCAGAACTTGGAAAAAAACCTATATGGCCTAAACCAAAGAACATATAAAGAAAATGTGGTACACTCACACAATAGAGTGTTACTCAGAAGTTAAAATCAACAACATCTTGAAATTTCAAGAAAATGGATGAAACTATAACAAAAACATCTTTCTGAATGAGGTAATCTAGTACAAACATAGTATGTATTCACTCATAAGTAGATATTAGATATAAAGCAAAGGATAACCAGCCTATAATCCATGACCCCAGAGAAACTAGGTAATAGGGAGAACCCTAAAATAGAATCATTATTTTAGATGATCTTTACAATCTGATGACAGGAAAAAACATGATGAAAATGTTCCAGTGGTTTCACTGGTACCGATTATATATCAAAGGGTATCAGCAAACTTGGATAACTTTAAATAAGATTGATGAGAAACAAACCCCTATGACATTCAAGCCATGTTCTCCCTACTTTAGAACAGTGAGCTCCAAACAGCACACATCATTAATTTATCTTTTTTCTTTAAGTGTCTCTTAGACATTCAGTTGATCCTTAATTAAACTTGAAGTCACTTGGATATCAGAAAGCCAAGGTGATTTGTTTTTTTTTTTTTTTTTTTTTTTTTTTTTGTATTTCAAAAGCCAATTTAAAGACTTCATCTGTAGTGAGACCACCCTAAAGTTTTTCAGTACCTTGTGTCCACCATTTATATAAAATCTTCTCCATCAATATTGATGCCTTCTAAATGACAGACTATGGCAAAAGAAGTCATTTCTATGATTACATGAAACTCTGAACAACTCTGTTATAGCTGATTAGAGGGAGCAACTCCCTTACTGAACTACAGATGCAAGCAGGATATTGACTGTCTATAGAGGTCCATCATGGGAGAGGGAGCTGTCAGAAATACATTGTTTCAGGTCTGTAAACATGGAGAATAATTTCTACCAACAACCATCTCAAGTAGACTGTGGTCTCCAGAAAGACACCTGGCTGACCTTGACAGTAGTTGGATGAAAATCAGGACAGATTAGTTCTTTAACCTATGCCCATACTTGACCCACAGAAACAGATAGAAGTTTGTGGTAAACAGCTTTCAGTATCAAACCCAGGGCTTAGCTTACATTACAAAATCTCTCAACCACTGGGCCCACCATTTTCTTGTTGTTTCACTTTTCATTCAGAGAAAAGTTAAGTTCCTGGTCTTCAGACATCACCTTCATGCTTAGTAACTCCCTGATGAAGCTAACACAACCACATATAGAAAAAAATTGAGACCATGAAATCCAGGGGCTGGAGCTGATTTCTTTTCAACCATAAATATTACATTTCTGTGGCTTGCCACACATTATGACACTAATTCAGACTTTTGTTTTGTTAATGGAGCCCGGGGGCATTTTCTCTCAAAATTCACCTATCAGGCAAAATGATAAAGTCTTCCTTATTTCTAATCTTCACCAACCAATTCTGCTATTTTCTATGACATAAGCACTTGAACGGTTCAAGGGGGTGCTCTGCATTAAGTATCCTGTAGAGAGCTTCAGTGGAATGATTCTAACATGTGATCAAGAAGAACAGCATGCTCTGACTGCTAATTATCAAACTTACTTGCCTGGAGGTAGATTTCAAGGCACCCAAGTAAAAGACTCAATTTTGTCCATAAAATGTAAACCTATAAATAAACAGACCGACACATAAGCGTTTTCCAAGAAATACTGCCTCCAGCCTAAGTGGTACAACCATTTTCTTTTCCTTTTCCACTAAATTGCCTCTTTTGACTTTGCATAAAATCATTTTAGAAGGTAAATTTCTACCCTTGATGAATGAACAACTGATTGTAAGTGGCCACGGCAAATGCCCTGTAATAAATATTACCTCACCATCTTTACTGCGTAAGATACAGGCTTTGGCGGCCCTTTCTAATATATTTTTGTGAATGTTGCAGAAAAGGAAATTTTACTTTGCTTTCTTCTACACAGCCATTTGTTTCCCTTTTTCCTTTCCTCTGACGGCATGAACTGCCAATTTTATTTTTACTCTATAAAACATTTTCTTAGAAAATAATCCCTTTTTTGAACAAAAATTCTTTACTTGACATTTAATGCTGCTTTAGGGTCAAAGCAATACAGAACCGAAATAGCACCGTGTACAGCAGCCATGGAATAGGGATAGCATTTTTCTTTGCCTCGCTTTTCTAACCTATCGCAAAACTACAGAAATTAAAAGTCCAAATCCCACCACAAAAGAAATATTAAACTGTTGGAGGAATATTCTAAAGGTCACATTATCTTAATGAAGTGCCACTTCCTGACAGCTTGCCTGTGACTTTGGAGTAATGTACTCCATTTACTGGGAAATGCTCCTTGAAACCCATGCCCTCTGCACTCTAGACAAAGACATTGGTAATTTTCCTAAAAGGTCACACATAAACGTGTTATTTAAAACTAGCCTTTTGCCAGTTGTGAGTATATATAAGAAATGCAAAAAGCAGATATAGAATGGGAATAGATCATTTGTAAAATGTCAGACATTTTTCCACCTGTATTTTAGTATTTGAAATTGTGACAGTTAATCACATTCTTTGATCTCTATCACTTTACCAAAATGTTAAAGGGAAAATTCTACTGAAATTTCATTGTAACCCTTCTTACCAGTCAATAAAAATAGAAAGTAAATTCTGGTAAATTTACTAAGTTTTTCCTATTTTAGTTTTTTACAGGGGATTTTAAATATATGTGTATGTTTTATGTTTCAATCCTAGAATGTGGCTCAGTGCTAGGTACAAAGCTGTTTATTTCAACTACAGTGCTGTAACCACCATAAATGAAAATATGTAACACAAAACAAACATATCTTGTTTCTTTCTGTTGTTTTACAAATTGGATTTTAAAACACATACTATTGTTAGAAAGCCAGGGTGTTTTGTTTGGTGGTGTTTAGTTGCTTTTTGTTTCTGTTTTTTAGTATTTTTGTTGTTCTTGTTTTTATTTGTTGTAGTGACCAGGAAGTTCCATAGAAACACATCTTTCATTAAAGTCTACTTACAGTAAATATGTGAGGTATAGTATTTTCACAAATGAATAAACCAGAGAGTTTGTACTTACAAAATTTCATGGCTAAATAGTAATAATTGCTATATTGATAACAGACGAACATATTTTATCATTTTACACAGTTCATTTACCCACATGAACCAATTAATTGCAATTATATTTCATCAATTATTCTATTTTTACGTGTTTTTGACTAACATAAAATTACATCACTTTCTCACTCCTTTTTATTCATCCAACCCCTCCACTTACCTTCCTTCAAACTCCTCCCATGCCCCCACTCTCAAGTTGCTAAGTTGACAACCTCATTTTCATGTATATAAATAATCACTATGGCAAATCTATTCATACTATCCAAAAATCTATGTGCATAACACAATCTACAGTATAGTCTATTCACAGATACAGGAAAAGTAAACCATAAATTTGTATGAAACCACAAGTTTCAGCTCATGAAGAAATCTTAAAAATACATCTGGAGGCACCACACTTCCTGATTTCAAAGTTTATTACAAAGCTACAATAATCAAAATAGTATGCTGCTGGCTTAGAAATAGACTCAAAATCAAACAGGTCAGAATGAAGTGTCCAGAAACAAATCTGTACACATCTGAACCATTAATTTCATAAGAGCACCGATAGTGTGCAGTGTGGGAAAGCTAGTTTATTCAGCAAATAACATTTAAATTAGATATCTATATTCAGAAAGATGAACATCAACATTAAATATAAACAAATGGAATTTAAAAATTAAACAAATTAAATAATTGACAAAAAAGAACAAACCATAAATTGAGGAAAGCTGTTTCCAACTATACAACCTAAGTATATTAAGAATTCATAGAAATCTATGACAAAAAATATCCCTGTTAAACACAAAGTATTAAATAAACATATTCTTCCAAGAAGACATACAGATGACCAACAGACATAGTTTAAACTGTTCAGCACCACTAATCACTAGAAAAGAATTGGAAAAACCTACAATAGCTTGTCAAGTAACACATGTAAAATATCTGCTTGTAACTGAAATGTCAAGGATGACACACGCTGAGGATGATGAGGACAATCTCTACAAACTATCAGTAGACTGTAAACTGAAATGGCCTTGCTCTTAGTGAGAGACCTCTTCAGAAGAAAACAGCCTCTTAAAACAAGGGAAAGCAGAACAATAATGATCCAGAATGATCAGCTCTAACTGGCCATCAAAGTGAAATAAATTCAGTACATCAAAGACAATGCCTTCACTATAGCATTATTAACAATATATAAGAAATGAGAAATAATACAAATATGATTAATGGGTGAAGAAAATGTGGTATTGTTAGGCATTTAGAGAGTCATGTAAGGTGTGGTGGTCCATATCTATAACCTCAGCACTCATATGCAGAGGCAGGCGGATCTCTCAGAGTTCAAGCCCAGCCTAGTATACATAGACAGTTCCAGTCCAGCCAAGGCTACACAGGCCTTGTGTCAAAAAGTAAAGAAAGACTTTGTTAAGTCTTAAAAAGGAAGGAAAACTTGACATCTATAACATGAATAAATCCAAAAGACACGGTGCTAAGGGTAATTACCCAGACTCAAGAGAGAAACCTTACATAATTACACATATGTACAATCTTTTAAAACCCAACTTATAGAAATGCAGAGGAGTAAAATTATAATTGTCTAGACACAGATGGTTGTATAAATGGTGAGGGATTGCAATAAAAATGCACAAACTTGTAATTATAAGTTGAATAAGTTCTGAAAAGTTCAAGAACTTAATAGGGACCAGAATTCAAAGAATGTTTGCAAACACAGAAATAGGAAAGAATTAATTTTAATATTCTCAGCACACAAAAAACTTAAAGGAAAATATGAGAAGTGATAGAAAAGCTGAATGATTTGATTTTGGAATAAATCTTTAAGTTTGTACATATGTCATAACACATTAGGGATAGTTTCCTCTTTATTATCAGTTCGTGTATAGCTGAAAGCCCGCAAGAACACACACACATTTCTGAAGGAAAGATAGAGTCATCCAGCCAAAGTCACAGTGCCATTGTAAAAAATAGTAAATAAATTAATAGAGAACACATACTTTTTAAACATTAACTGTGTATACTTTCCTGGATCCATGCCTTCCCAACCACAAGCATTGGACAAGATTTATAATATCAAATATGCATTGTCTCCCAAAGACCATGCTCATGTCCAATAGGAAAACATTTGAACATTACCCACTTATGACACCATTGCCCCACAAGACAAGCTTTCCTGGTGGATCAGTGTAGTACACATGGTCTGTAGCTAGGAAAGACTACTGATGAATTTTCTACCCCAGTGGCCTTTATAGTGTTTTCAAAGGCCATGCTAGCATCCAGCATAGCAGGAGGTCACTGCTAAGCTCCATCTTGCTTTGTAAGGGTGCTTCTCTTTTTAATTTTTTAGGATGCTTCCCTAGGTGTCAGCCATGGGCAAAGCTTACCAGGAATTATTGAGTCAATGAGTAAAACTCTGGCTAAAGTAATGCTATCTGCTGATTCTAGAATCCTGAATACTGTAACTCTGTATGTAGTCAGTGATTATGCTGAGATTGTGTAGAAAGAGGCTGCTGTGCAAAACTCCAGGACATTTCAGAAATCTCTTAACTCCCAAACAGAGAACTTTGAAATGGCTTCCTCCATCTCCACACATAAACTGCATAATTCCTTTCAAACCAACAGATCAGTGGTGCCAACAGTATTAATTATACTGGAAATAAGTTAAGAGCCTTGAAGATAAGAAGTGCCACATGAAAGGCAGAGTCCTCCACATGCTGTTGTTAATAATAATGAATTCCAGACACAAGTCCAAAAAAACACAGCATCAGCATTTGAATGCTGAAAAGTGCCATACCCATGATATGCAAATAACTTTATGATAATGTATGATAAGCAAGAATTGCAGAATAGAAGGATATGGCATTAATTAAAAATAAAATAAAACAAAAACTTTCATGGCTGAAAGAAAAATTAGGGCAAGAAAGAGTTCTTTAGTCATTTAGAGACACACACAAATTTTATGTACAGGTCCTTGGTAAACACCCAGCCACAATTGTCTTCTGAGGAGTCCATAGATGCATTCACTTACTTTGGAGATTCTATGTAACTTCTTACAAAGTTAACACTACTCAGGTTGCTGTACACCCTTTACAGAGACAGGATGTTACTCTTTGGACTTACTAGGTGTCAGCCATGGGCAAAGATTACCAGGAATTATTGAGTAAATGGGTAAAACTCTGGCTAAGGTAATGCCATCTGCTGATCTTAGAATCCTGAATACTGTAACTCTGTATGTAGTCAGTGATTATGCTGACTACATAAAAGAATGGTAACTAATTTTATAAATAAGTGAGGTTTTATTTTATGAAGGACTTTATGTTTGCAAAGCACATTCATTATCTCACTTGATCCTAAATGCAATATACTGTGGTGGATAGAAAAGACGCTCGAAATGTTGCAGAGGTATACATGATGCTCAACTGGAAGCTGGGTAGAGTGGGTCAAGATCAGAGCAACTCTCCTAGTTACTGTCTGTCTTCCCTCCACACTGGTTGAAAGAAGCAGCACCTGTAATATTATACCACAGTACCAGAAGTATTTTAGGAAGCTAAATTTACATGTCTAGTCCTTCTCAATAGTGACTGCATATTTTGTTTTGGGCATTTGAGTAAAATACTAAAAACACAAAGATGAAGGAAAGAAAAACACAGGGCTGTGTTTTCCTGAAGCTTATGGGGCACTGCTAGAAATAGTAGTGAATTAATTCTATAACTATTGATTTTCTGAAGTTTTGTTATTTTGCTGACCAGTTAAAAGATGCATGATAACACAAAAGTAGCTAAATAGGTAAGATTATAATTTTTTGTCTGGCTTTGTTCTTTGTTGATTCTGGAATCTTTGAATCATACCATGGAGGTGTTTGGTGGCATATTGATGCAGATATAGGGTCCATAAGAGAGATGTAGGCTGGGCTGGGAAGATGACTCAGTGAGTACAGTGGAACAACACCATGTAATAAGACAGTATGGTGGGGATATTCCTCCAATCCTAGTCTTGAAGGGTAGAGACAATGTACTCTGAAGTTCATTGGCCAGCCCAATGAACTTCAGTTGGTTAAGTCCAGCTTTAGTGAGAGACTCTGTCTCAAAAAACTAAGGAGGGAAACGGAGGAAGCCACTTGCTATTTACCTCTGGTTTTCAAGTGTGCATGCACAAATGTTGTAACATGCCTATACCTCCTCCCGAATACTGCCAGAAGTATGTGTGCTCTGTGAGTATCAAGAAAAAAGTATGCCATGTTTCATAATATTTTGAAATATTTGTTTAAAGAAAATAAAAAGAAGTAGGGGGGAGATGGCTCAGCACTCAAGAGTCCTTGCTGCTCTTGCAAGGTATTGAGTGTACTGACGGTGGTTCCCAGCATTGACACCAGTGTGCCTACAAATATCTGTTATTCCAGCCCAGAATTTTATGTCTTCCTATGGCCTCGAAGTGTACTAGCACATACATGGCACACATTTTATGAAACATCACACTTGGGAGGAAATATATAAGCAAGAAAAGCTGGAAGACAGAACTTACAGGAGTGAGGAAAGCCAGAAGATAAAACAGACTTAAAATGTGGCATTTATCATCAGAATCTTTGGGCAATATTTGCTATGACAAAAGATAATATTTTTACAGAAGTAGTAATGTAAAACCACAGATTACAATGGCATGCCATGTGATGTCTCAAATTTGTAAATAAAGGAAACAAACAAAAGCACAGATTGGGAGCCAGCATTATGTTTTTATTGTTTTTTATTGCCTAATATCTATGATTTCCATAAATCTTAATTGATAGGAATGGTGAGTATAAGGGGTAATGTTCAGAAGATATACAAAGTAGGAAAATATTGAAAGTTAATTTAGTGACATACTTTTTTCAAATGAGACCTTTAATATCTACTCAAATCAGAAAATGTTTATCATTATTCAATCAGAAATAAATTTATACAGTCTCCAAATTACTGACTTAGAAAAATTAGTTTACTGATTATAGTTTCATCTTTACTAATTCAAACCTACTTCTCATCTACCTGAACCACTCAGGGAGATTATCACGTTTAATACTTAAGGGTCAGATAGAATGAATATTATACAGGCTAAACAATTCAGAAAAGAAAAAATAACAAAAACCAAGAAAACATGTGGTCCAGTTGGGCTCATGGTGAGAGAGGTTATGGAGGAGGTTCTAAAATTTATGATAGTGTTATTTTATTATCCATTCAACTCTTAAACAACTATCTTTTGAACATTGTCATTGTATCCACAATGTTCCTGGGCATCTAGGATAAAAATAGTAAACACTGAATAACTGATGTTCTAATAAGAGAAGGCAGTTATCAAATAGTCACATTAAAAGCAATCATAAATGATATTACATTAAGACTCACTGAATGCTTACTGATGCCTTGGACTACTCTGGTTGCCTTGAGTTGTTGCTCAGTGATTTGTGGGCTAAATGCAATGAATTAATAACTCTCACTGGTGAAATTAGAAATATGAATACAGTATTCTCCCAAAGTAATAAAGATCAAAAATTGATTCCAATTACCTTGATGTAGCATTCACTCCATCAAATCCTCCCCATGTCTCCCACCATCAAAAAATGAACACACAGAAGGGCAACATGAAACATAATGAAAACTAGTAATGAACCAGAGAGAAATAGATAAAATATGAGCAGAGAAGTCACCCCTAAGTGGTTTCTGACTGAACAGAGGTCAGAAATATAGAGAACTTTGTCACAAGAGACTGAGTGCAGCTTCTTAAGGGCTATTTGTCAACATGACTACTTACTATATTATGATGTATTTCAACTGGAGAATAATAAGTTATTCTTCATTAGAAGAAACTTAACAATAAACGTAATTGTATCTGTTTGACTACAAGAAGTACATGTTGACAGTGTGTCTAAAGGTGCCTCTAAAGAACAAACCGGGATCCAGTTACAGAGAGGAAGGAGTGATAAGAAAAGGGGGTCAAGACCAGGCTACAGAAACTCACAGAGATAGATGACCTGAACAGGGGGGAGTTGATGGACCCCCAGACTGATATCTGGGAAACCTGCAGTATACTGACTCAAATCAGACCCCCTAAATATGGGTCCCAGTTAGAAAGCCTGGGCAGTCTAAGGGACCTCTGACCATGAAATCAAGATGTATCCCTGATGCATGAAAGGACTTTGAGAGCACATTCCCCATGGAGGGATACTCCCTTAGCCTAGAGGCAGGAGGGAAAGCCTAGACCCTACTCCAAATGACTTGACAGATTTTGATGATCCCTCCTGGAAGGCATCACCCTCCCTTGTGGGTTGTTGGGAGGATGTGATAGGAGGGAGGGAGAGAGAACTGGAATCGATATGTAAAATAAGATAAAATAATAAATATATATTAGAAAAAAAGAAGCCTCAGGGCTTTGGCAAATATTTATCCCTTGCCCCAAAAAAAGAGCAATATAGGAATAAAAATAGGTACAAGATCAAGGTAGAACAGTAGCAAAGCACAGATGATAAGATTTCAGTTTGGAATGGTATACCCTAATGGCAGTATAAAGATTAGAGCATGGGCTAGCAAGTGAAGAAGCAGGAGATAAATTAGGTCATCAATTCAGCACACAATGAGGACTGGGCATGGTGACATCGATGGATATGATTAAAAGGAACCATATACTGAATACACATGAAGAAACCAGAAGAATCTGCTTATGGACTAGGAGAAAGAAGATCTAGAATATGCTACAGAATTTACCTGAGAACCAAAAAGAAGGTGATATTCTTCAATGGAAAAGTCCACAGGAAGGCTTGCTTTTTATGCATTCAGTGTGGTTGTTAGGCTTTTAATACACTGCTTGGGAAATATTCCATCCTAGATATATTATGAGATGTGCAAGTGGAGATGCCAAATACATAGCTCTCTGTACAAGAACTGTGCTCAGCAAAAAAAAAAAAAAAAAAAAAAAAAAAAAAAAAAAAAAAAACTTAGACTTGAGATGTAAATGCAGAAATTGGCAAACCTGGGTGGTGTTGAAATTCACTGGACTAAATGAAAGCATAGGAGTAGTATAAAGAGAGAAGGAAAGCACTTTAAAAAGAAACACTTTATTGTGGTCTAGTATTTAACTTAGAATGGAGAAAAGGAGCAGTCAGTTAAAATGTAGAGTCCAGGACTACAATAAGAAAGTACTTTAAGAAAGAACATAGCATGGACATGATGATAAGAAAACAAACTACACAGAGAATGAGACTATAGTGAGAGGAGAGGTGTGGAATGGCACTTAGCAGGCAGTCAGAGGAAGTGTTAGTGTTGAAAACAACTGGAATTTAAAACTCCATTCCATTTGCTCACACGGGAATTGAGATGCCTAATTAACATGATTATGCTATAACAAATTCACAAATGTATTTATAAAGGAAAATCCTAAAAATATAATCATGGTTTTAAAAAACAAAAACAAAAACAACACAAAACTAAAAAGAAACCCAGAAAGTTAAAAAATTGCAGAACTAAGGCAATGGATGAGAAAGACAGCTACCATGCACACATAGACACATGCACATATGTGTATGTGTATGTGTATGTGTGTGTGCATGTGTGTGTGTGTGTGTGTGTGTGTGTGATAATTTGATTTCAGTGAGGAGGGGAAACTCTAGGGAAAAGAAGAACAGGAAATCAGGGCAGGGGAAATTAAACACAGACACAGTTAATAATTGAATGTGAACACAGAGAATTTGGTTAGCTAATTGGCCCATTTTATAATTTAAAATAAGGTTTATTTAGGTGTCTGTAGATACATTGTAAGCAGTCAGGGTTAATAAACAATTAACAGCAAAATTCTTGATAACAGATAAAAAAAATCAATGCTAGGGCTACTGCTCAGTAGTAGGGCACTAGCCAACTATGAGGCCGGCCTGACTTTGATTCTTAATGTAGTTAAAGTGAAGATCAGTAAATTTGCTCAAAATTCATTATATTCTCACTATGTGGATATAACTGAAATACACATTAGATATTATTTTTACACAATACAAATTATGTAAATATATTGAAGGTAAAGATAATTTTATTCATTTTAGTAAATTTGTAATGGATTAATATTTTAATTCATTTATTTAGTCTTCTAATACACAGTATAAACTATGTTTAAGGTAATATTTAATTTTTAAATTTAAAAATAATTTAAAAATATTTATTACTGTATTCAGACGACAAAGAGGCTGAGAAAGAAATCTGAGAAATATCACCCTTTACAATAGCCACAAACAACATAAAATATCTTGGGGTAATGCTTACCAACCATGTGAAAGACCTATACAATAAGATCTTTGTGTCTTTAAAGAAAGAAATTAAAGAAGATATCAGAAAATGGAAAGATCTCCCATGCTCTTGGATTGGAAGGATAAATATAGTAAAAATGGCAATCTTGCCAAAGCAATCTATAGATTTAATGCAATCCCCATTAAAATCCCAGCACAATTCTTCACTGACCTTGAAAGGATAATAGTCAACTTTGTATGGAAAAACAAAAGACCCAGAATAGCCAAAACAACCCTGTACAATAAAAGAACTTCAGGAGGCATTAACATTCCCAACTTCATGTTCTACTATAGAGCTATAGTCCTGAAAACAGGAGGGAGCCATTATTGATTTGAAGAGAAAATTGAACCTAAAGAAAGGTCTAGAGAACTACAAGACCAACTGCAACAAATAATTCAAGCAACCATGGAAAGGCTACCATAAATGCCCTTCCCTGATAGTGAGATCATCAACTAAATTATCCACCATCATGGAGTCCGCATCTAGTACCTATTGGAAGCAGAAGCAAACACCCATAACCAAACGCTGAGTCGAACTAGAATCCAGATTCAGAGAGAGGGGACAAGACCAGATTGCAGAAACTCACAAAGACAGCTGACCAGAAGAAGGAGGAGCTTGGGCCTCCCAGGCTGATGGCTAGGAACCCAGCAAGGACTGACTCAGATCCTCTGAATATGGGTCTCAGCTAGAAGGATTGAGCAGTCTGGGGGACCTCAGACAGTAGAAACAGGATCCATTTCTGGTGCACAAAAGGACCTTGTGGTCACATCCCTCATGGAGGGATACCCTTTAACCCAGAGACAGAAGAGAAGTCCTAGTCCCTACTTCAAATGACTTCACAGACTTACATGAACCAACCTGGATAGCATAGCCCTACAAGTGGAATGGGGGTGGGGGGGATGGGAAGGGGGTGGCCAGGGTGCATGTCACAGAGGAAAAAGGGTAAGAGGGAGGGAGGGAAGGAAGGAGGGTTGGTGGGAGGAAGGGAGAGGAAACTGGGATCTACATGTAAAATTTTTAAATTATATTATTATAAAAAAAAGAAGGAAAAATGCTGCTGGATTAATTCAATATGTATATATATAATCAATATATATATATATAATTATATATATATATATATATATATATTTAAAATGCTTTGACTTCAAAATTTAAGCCTAAGGACAAGTTACTAGGGAAAAGGATTTGTAAATTTGTTTCCACAGAAAATGAAAAGGTGTGGATCCCTTCCAGACTAATGTGGTTTGATTGAGCAACAACCCCTGAGCAACGTCAATGGGACAAAGCAGCCTTGCAGACCACTACAGCCAGGATTTCTGCGTCTTCTTAGGATTCTCCGATGACCGCGCCCCCTACCAACAGGAAGCAGCTTGGAAAGAACGACGTCCAAATTCCCAAATGTTGTTTATAAATGTTTGTTTTCATTTAAAAAAAAGCATGTATAACTATGTCCAGCATAAAATAAATAAATGTAAAATTATTAAAAATAATATTTGTTGAAATATTATAATGTCATTAATACCACATATGTTATAAATTGTCATACAGGATAATATGTTATACTTTTTTTGAGAAATTAGGGTAAAGATGTATAAGTGAAGAGGAAAGAATGAAAAAATTCTAAGAACCTTGGGAATTCTAGAGCTACTCGTTTTTTATAATTTTCAATACCTTTCATATTTACTTCAACAGACCTGTGCCATTTATACACCTCTTACAAAGGAAACATATTTGCATTATTGTGCAGCATAGAAGCAAGAGACACTCTGATCTGTTCTTCCTATGCCTGATGATAAGGAGATTTCTTGGGCCACCTCACCTGAAGGAGAGCTTGTTCTGCAGAAGTGCCCTGACCAGAAAGCATCTAAACTACATTTCTGCTCAGCCCTTCCACAAGAAGCTTATTAGCAGGAGGTAATAACCCTTTTCATTTGTTCACTTCTACAAGGCTATCTAGTCTTCACTAATTAAAGTGCATTCCTCTGTGTTTAGGGGTCTTTGTTTCTGAATGTCCCTGCATCACATAAATCTTTGGCTAAATAACACTATCTAACAGATAACTCTGTTGAACCAGTTCTTATGGGTTGTGAGCAATAAATCTTAAGATGGGAAAGGAATCAGAATTATAATATGTCCTGTGATGTAAACACATAAGCAATATATTTATATATAAAGTCAGATATGTACTTCACAAATTTCATTAACTATTCAAAGAGTCTATGAACAAATTTAGCAAACACAACAGCTTACCAATAGTAAACTGAATTTTTATACCTCCTTATATAAAAGGGTGTAATACTGTACCTAAGATCTCCTGGGTTGTTATGCCTTATTTACAGAGTTCCTCAGAATTTACAAACTAATTGTGCAAATTCTACACAGAGATAATTGCAAATCAATAACTCTTATCTCAAAGGAAGCAGTACCTAGCTGTTTTACTTCTTGGCTATGTCCTTTGTAACATTAAAGCTGTACTGGTGATTTAAACTTGGTCTTTAACTTTGGCTTCCATTTTATCATTGCTTGTCTGCATGATACACAATCTGCATGATACAACTGTCAAACCAAGGGCTTATGTTCTAGGTAAATCATTCTCCACATTATAAAATGCTTTTAAAAGAATCAAGTAAAAGATTGAGAGTACATCATTAGAAATATATTTTTAATTTTCAGTGTATGTGTTTTAATAAAAGTGTGTGTGGGAAGTTAGACACATAAGTACTAGTTATCACAGAAAACAATGGGACCATTTTCTTAGGTTCCATTTTGTCTGAGAAAAGAGCAGCTATGATAAAACAACTTGCAAAACAAGTGTGTAAATGGGCAAGAGAGAGCTTCAGGGGCCAGGTTAATTATCTCAGGGTCTAGACATTAAGAAGATCGTCAGGCAGCTTCTGAAACAGTCAGATGGCAGTGCTAAGTCACAGGCATCACCAAGGTCTTGCAGTTACAGCACTGTCATATTTCAGGTGACAGGCAATACTTAAGAACACACCAACACTAAGCTCCTCAATTACAATCAATGTCAAGGTTTTACAACCAGAGAACTACTAATTTCAAACATACATTCACACAGCCTGGCAGAGCCTTTATGAAAAACAAGGGTTTAAAGCACCAGCAGCACAATGCTAAAGAACGTTCTAAATCATTCACAAAGAAAGAGTGTATTTTGGGATATTGTGATGGAAAAAAAAATGTGTAACATTTTTTGTTATTGTGTAACATTTCTTCACGTACACAAAGAAACTCAGAGAGACTGTGAGTGTGTACTCTTTCCTTACTTACAGCCTGTTTTACAACAGGGAATTTCTATTTAAACTTCACTTTCCACATGATCACATTAAATAATATACTTAGACCTGCACAAGTGCAGTGTTATTTCTTTAAATATCTTTTTTTACTCATTGTATCTGGATGCCACTTTGTTCACCTGTCAGTTTTTGTTTGTTTGTTGTTTTTTTGTTTGTTTGTTTGTTTTTGTTTTCCGTATTGATTTGCAAACCGCTGGCTTTGTGGCCTTTTGAATATCAGTGTATGCTTTTTAAACTTTGAACAATAGAAACTTTGTTGAGGTTGGTTTACAAAGAGAAAGAGTTGTGCAAAAGGCTTGGGATAATTGAGGCTGCTGCTGCTGATGCTTAAACCACAGTTTCCAAGTATTAACTAACTCATCTACTGCCCAGCTTTTGATTATGTGGAGGAGAGCTGTCAGTCACAGGCTGTTGATAGGTAAGCTGGAAGTGCTGACAGCTCAAAATTACATGCACATTTTAATTTCAAATGTTCAGTTTTTCAGGGAGAAAGGTCGAAACAATCACCTACTTCTTGTATTTTTCTGATAATTATTTTATTTTCTTTCTTTTATTCTGTTCTTCATTTAATTATTTATTTAGAAACAGGGTCTTCCTAATTATTTCCAAACCTGATTCCTTATTTTGATTCTATGTCAGGGAGTAATAATCATCCTTACCTGGAAACTAAAAGACAGTCATATTTAAAGTGTAAAATATGATTTTAAAGGAGGGAAAATATAACTGCTTTTTGGTAATTTATTCCCTATAGGGAATGAATTCAAACTAGTTTTCCAGCAACGAATGAATGGATAAGGAAAACTTGGTATATGTAAATAAAAAAATGATACTTTCAACTCTAAAGTAAGGTTTGCAAAAAAAAAAAAAAGAAAGAAAGAAAGAAATGGATACACTCAGAATATATAGTATTGATCATGGTAACATAATCTCAGGAAAAAACATTCCTATATATTTTTCCTTATATATGTGTGTGTGTTTGTGTGTGAGAGAGAAAGAGAGAGAGAGAGAGAGAGAGAGAGAGAGAGAGAGAGAGAGAGTGTGAGAGAGAGAGTATAAACATATGTGTATCTGGTTAAATTTAAAATCTAGAACATAGAATAAGAGGAAGTAAACTTTTGGTGATATGGGTGGAGGTGATTAGGGAGGAAGTGATGAGGGAATATTAAATTCAGGAAACAGATGTGCGTATATAACTTGTAGTAATTATAGAATCCAGGAAAGGAAAACAGGATCATTGCCAGAATAGGAGACTGGGGAGCAATGGAGAAGGTACAAGTTGTTTGATCAGGGAAATTAGACATGGGAGGTCCACTGAGAAGGTGACAGAAAGCCTTAAAAACAAACAAACAAACAACAAAAATACACAGGAAATCATACGATTAACTCACCTAAAAACAAAACAAAAAACAAAAACCCTCACAATGCACGTAATTCTGGGTATAAAGAGCCAAAGGCTACCAAACAATAAAGACATGAGACTCCCTGTTGCTATTGACCTTAGTTATTCCCACAAGTAGAAAGTAAGTTTCAATTGCTAAAGATACCATGCAGTTCAGAAACAGGGTCCAAAGACCCCTTAGCTGGAAATGATCTGAATGCTTCTTACCTAAATTAGCTTTCTTGGCACTAGAATGAGGTATTCAAAGTAGAAAGGAGAGAGGCAACCAAGAGTTCTACCCAACTATGATGCCTATGAATCAAAACAGTGACCAGCATCAGACAAATAGCTCTATGAATGTAGTAGTGGCATGCATTCATTGGTAGAATCAACATCCCTCTAACTAGACATGAGTCACTCAACAAGAGGGATACCATGTCTAGTACCAGAAATATAGTTAACCAACTAAGCAATAGTAGAATCATGGTTATTGAAGAAGAATCTACAATCATAAACTGATCAAAACAGTATAATCCCTAACAACAATCTATAAATATTTGTTCATTAACTACAGATAAGTATAGTCTTCATCTCTCACCAAGAAACTTCTCATTGTAACAGACAGAGATCATTGCAAACAAAACAAAACAAACAAAACAAAAACAATCAAAATGCAGAGCTGTGGAGCCTAGTCCCAACAGATACAGCGTGGAAGATACAAAATCCTTCCACAACTGAGGCACAGGGAACAAGGAGGGGTAAGGGGGAAAACAACAGCAAGAGCCAGAGGGTCAGGGAGTTTGTTGTGAGATTGTTTCTCCAGGTAATATCAGAGTTTCAACAAAATGACTGCCTAAATGTGAGCCGAGTAAGGATAATGACAATGAATATGCTCCACACTGGATGGAGCCTCAAACCTAAAACAAGAGTTATAGGCAACCAAGGAATATTGGTATCCGGAGAAGCAGTCTTCCCCCAGAGAAAAGCATGCCACTTAGTTGCCCATTGCAAAATCATCAGGCCTGAAAAATACATACATACATACAATAACATTATATAGAAACATATATCCCTCCATATGATATATATATATGTGTGTGTGTGTGTGTGTGTGTGTGTGTGTGTGTATTTAATCTATCTCTATCATCTATACCTATATCTATATATAGTCTATCCATACATGCATGAAATAATAGTGAAAAAACATCATTAATTTAAAAGAGAGGAAGGAGGTACATATAGGAGGAATGTAATTAAATTATAATCTGAATTTGAAATTGAGGATTTGAAGCTAATTGCTTTTCTACTTCTAAGTTTGTAATAGACTTTTCATTCTGAAGCAGAACATAAATGCTTATAAGTGCTTCCCATAGTCAAAGTGTAAATTCTGACCTAAACCTCGACACCTTCAGAATAGCTGTTCTAAATGCACAAAAGTCCATTGAGATGTACAAACTTTGGTTATATTTTGTGCATAGTTTTTTAATTCTATAAACTTTATGATAAAGTTTTAATTACAAATGTTTAAGGTATTTATCTTTAATTGTATATTCAAAATAACTGGCAGATCTGACCTGAAACCTTAAAGAGCAACTATTTTCTATTTATAGCATTGAACATAGCCTGGATCATAGCCAATGGAATAAAATTCTGCATGGCAACAAAATAAAATATTCTCTTATCAGTGCTTTTGATCAATTACACATATCTCCTTTTTATTTTCTATCAAAACTATAAAACCTTTAGAAAAATCATGTATGTTCTATTGATGACATAAAGAAAAAAGCTGACACTAAAGAACTTGGGAAGAAGATAGCTCAATGTTCATGGCATTCTTATGCGGAATTCACCTAATACCACTGTTAATAAATAGACTTTTATTTTTACTTAAGGTCTTTTCAACTGAACAGATTGTATACATAATAACATCACATGCTAGTTGATTTTCTTTTTCTATAACAGTGCTCATTTTTTTTGTGGAATATGTGAAGAAATATCTGGGAATAGACTAGGGTTGTTTGATTTCCTTCTGTATCTCTGTGCGACTTCATTTCCCATTCATTGGTGGTGTTTCTAAATTAGTACTACATGTACCTACACCTGCTGTAACTGTATCAATCCACTAACTGAGCAAGGGCAGGTTTGGTTTCATGGAGATGATGGGTATATGATAGGTATTAAAGTGACTGTGAAATGAAATGTTAACGTTCTTTCCAAGGATAGCAATTGGGGAATTTTTAAAACACAAAAAAATCCAACCATAATATAAATGACTGAGATAATACTATAGAAAGGAGAAGATTTTCATTGCCCCTGTTGCTATATGCAGAGGATATAGAAAATTTAGTGTTCCAGGGGATAGAGAAGGCAGTTCTAATATAGATTGGGAAATTTCTAGTAACATTCATATTTTAATAACATTGCACTTAAATCTCTGCTGTATGTTCCCCAGGGCACTGCAGTCTCTTCTACTCCCTATTGTCAAACACTTCCCTTCATTCTTTATTTATACTTGCTTGTGCATGAGGCCATAGCATTAGAAATCTCTGTGAGGCAATATTTTCTTGTTTACAAAGAAACACAAACATGTTTTCATCTGTAACAGTATAGTGTGGTTTCCACCATGTCAGTACTTTGAGCTTTCTGGATGTAATTTCTGGATCCCTGCTCACTTGTGGCAAATGTTTATTTTCCTCTCATTTCACTGGACTCTAAATCCTCTAAAACCATGAAATTTACTTAAATTGCTTAAAGTTAGGTAAGGATGTAACCACTTGTAATTCCAGTACCAAGGAAACAGATAGTAAATGAGGATTATTTAGTCACATGACATCCTGGAATACAGTAACAAATAAATAAACAAACACAAGCCATAGGTGTGTATTCAATTTTTGTTTTTTTTTTAACTGATGTTACCTAAGGCTTTACATCCTGATTAATTTCTAGAATCAAGTCTGTCCTCTTTCCTGAAAAATAGTGTTCAATGTTTGTTTGGTATTTTGATTTTTATATTTTTATAGCTAATCATAATTTATTAATAAAAATGAATACAATCCTAGAGGAAAAATAAAATTAAATGAAGGTATAAACAGAAAGTCAGAGCTCATCTAAAATGCTGGCATCTGTAATTAACTGAGGTTTGGAGCAAGAGCAGAGGAACAAGGATGTTGATGAAACTTGGAAGTCATTTTAAAATTTGGATCAAGTCCTACCATAGCTCCAATAGTCACTCATATAAAATGGGCCAAAGTTCAGCCATGGTTGAAGGATTCTGTAAGAAGATAATCTCACTAGCTGTGATTTATGATATCATCTTCTCCTTTTCTCTATCCATGTCTATGTATCTTCTAAAGAACGGAGTGCCTGCAGCAAAGAGTTGTATTAGCGGCTCCTTGAGAGACATCCTCTGACTCCATGTTAATACAAAGGACATGTAGAGACAGTTATGAGTGACCAGGTACTTCCCTGCATTGTTTGAGAACTTTCTCCTACCACACACCTTTTCTGCCATAAGAAAAAAAGTACAAAAACTATTGTATGGGCTTGAGAAATCCTCCAAAGCAGAAAGGCTGCCTTCTCAATACTAGACCACACAAATGTAGTGAATACAAAAAGTACATTAGTGTCAATAAAGAATATGACATGGGAACTTAGAGTCAGATGTAAGCAAATTTCAATTAATGAAGCAGAAGTTTGTGTCAGAAAAATGTAATTTTTTTAAAAAGAAAAACATGGAAATGTAATAGAAAACTGAAATCTCTACAGTAATTTATAAGATAGAAAATTAGGGAAGAAAAGCAAAACCTGAAAACTTTAATAGCTTATTGTAAAACACATAACTACCAAAAAGTAAATTTGAAAGACGTTCAGAGAATTTCAAGTATTTCAATGCCCCGAAGTCAGCAGCCTGGAGACACCACACCAATGCAGACTTTGAAGTTGAAAAAGGCTGTCTGAGGCAAGGTCACTTCTTGCTAGGAAGGGAATATCAGTTCCTGTACAGAACTGGTTGTTAACTTAGTAATTTACTTGTTAAAATGCCTGAACAGTGATGAAAATCCAGGTGAAGGCTGGTAAACACTGATTCCCTTTTTTCCCCTAGATATTTCTGGACATATATTTTCATGGTCAAGAAATGCTTCACATTTCCATTTTACATTTTGGAAGTCATATATTTTCTACATTAATAAAAGTGTCTCAGTGACCTGAAGGAATCTACCGATGAATTCAGACAAGTGTCAGAAAACTAGGAGAGTTTGCTGAGATAGCTGGGTATCTCTGAAAATACGTGTGGTTATATAGTTTTCATAGTTAAGGAAATGAAACTTTATAGGATTCATATAGTTCAGTGGTCACATGATAAGTAGTGTTAGGGCAGGAATATGTAAATCTAATCAAACTTCTCAGCCATCTAATACATTACCACTATATTTAGTTGATTTTTTGATAGGTAACATTAGTCAATTTTACTAGTTACTAAAATGACAGGAAGACACACAAGAAAATACTTTTCCATGTGCCGTTGCTCAACTGTGTACATTAAAATGTCTTTACAATTACTGCTTTGCCTTATAGTTATGATAAAAACACTCCTTTAAAAACCCTTTAGCAACACAGATTTTCCTTCACGGCTTCTGGTACCCACCAATTGAGTTCTACTAGCACAATCTTGAAAGAGAGTCACGATATTACAATTCAAGAATCAAAAGCAATCATTGCCATCAATCAAAGTAGAAAAACAGAACTTTGATTCTAACTCAGGTTTTGAAATGAAGCAATTTTGTCACCAAACTTAAATCATCCAAGTTAACAGATGCTTTTAGATACTGTTGTTTCCCTGGTTTTTATGTCTGCCTAATATGTTTACATGAGAAATGATACTTGCATGCCTGGAGTGGGTGGAATATAAACCCCTTGTGTCAGTGAGAGCCCATGCGACTCCATTGGATCCATGTCCAACAACTGAAACTGATACCTTCTACTAGAGTATAATTTTGGCTACTTGTAATCACCTTATTACAAAGAAAAAGAACAAAACAGCAATACAACACAATACAATACAATACAATACAATACGCTTTCCTGCTAATAGGCATTCCTCCTTCACTCTTACTACCCCTTAGATTTTCAAAAGGTTCAAGCTTCCCTTGGCATCCATGTAAGTAGTATGAGCATAGTGAAACTTTTATTTTTCTTAAGCAAGTTGTGTGTTTTCATATTCATCTTCATATAGATTTCACTGAAACTTGTTCATGAAAAATAAAAAAAGGTGGTTTTGAATTTAACCTTTAGAATTTTATTGATCTGAGAGGTGTTCATATTTTAGACTAATATGTACAAAATATCCACTTCACATATTTAACATCTTCATTACTTATTAGTTATTTTCCATTTTACTTTTTAATATTCTGATGATTTTCAATAATTTAATTTTCAAGTATTTAATTTCAATACTTGTATGCAAATAATAAGCATATTTATAACCAACCAGATGCGGATCATATGGAACGGAGTCCCTAGACAGTCCAAATTTTAACAATGAGTACAATTAAAGGATGGAATTTTTATCATTATATAATACCATATAAAAGAATTTTTAAATACTAAACCAATGTTAAATATTTTAAATGTGTTATAGGGAATTCATATACATGTTATTTATTTCAGCTTTATAGGCTCACATGTGAAAACTGGCATTATTGGGTTTGACTTTTAGAGAAATGAAAGCACAAGGTAGACAAATACTTTATTTTATGTGACTCTGACCCAAAATAGCAGAAGCAAGGGTTTTTCAGAATTTGGAGAATAGTTCAACAGCTCCACCACACTTACACACTCTGTGACCTTTTGAGAAAAGGCTCAGAGTTTAACAGTTCATACTGTTTTTGTAGAGGACCTGAGTTCAGTTCCTAGAACCCATGACTGGCAGCTTGTATCTATTTATTAGTCCCAGTATCAGGAAATACTGGTGCCTCTGGCTTTGAAAAGCACTTATACTCATGTGCACATACCCACACAGAGACAACCATCAACCATATATATCAGTAAATTAAAGCAAAACTAACAGTTAAATAAATTACTACACATCTAACATTTTATTGCCAACCCCTTTCAATGAACTGACAAAAATAAATAATATCAGCAAGAACCTGGAACCAAATTACACACATAATTCTAAAATCTCAGTCATGTCTTTCCACAGACCTTCAAACAGAAGGTGCCTTGTTTTTTCACAATGGCTTGATCAAGGCTGAATGCATCTATAACCTTACATTTTCATGTCATTTCTATTGCCAATGTGTAAGAATTTTGTTGTCAGTCCTTTATGGTGGACAAGATTATGCTGCTACTGAGTATCTCTGTATGATTACATGTTAAAGTCTAGAATATTTTTTCAAAACAAAACTTGTTTGAGATTATAATATAATTACATTTATTCCTCCCCCCCACTTCATATATAGGTTCATCATCCTTCCAACCTATAGCCTCTTCATTTACCAATTGTTATCACATGCCTATATGTGTATACATACATGTTTCTAAATATAATATCATCAGTCTTACAGGGTTCCTTGTATGTGTATTTCAGGATGGACCGTTTGCTGCTATAAAACCAATTGGTTTACTTTGCCTTGAGGAGACCCACCTTTCCTTGTTCCCAGCTTATTCATTTGCCTATTTTGGTGTAAGGGTGAGGCCTCAGGGAGTTTTTCCTGTCTACTTTGGCCTGCCCATTAGTTTTCTTCCTGTTTAGCTCACATTTGAGCAGTCCCGTTGGTAGACTTTTTGGTTATAGCTTCTGATGTTATTAGAAAACAGCAAACTCCCTGATCTCTTGGCTCGTTCTATATCCTCTTCTATGTTTTATCTCTATAATTAAGAAATCCCTGAACATATTGATATTTACTACACACACACACACACACACACACACATATATACATATATATGTACATATATATATTACAGATTTTAAGTAATTTTAACAGCTGGTTTTGTGGATTAATTTTATGTAAACTAGAGTCATCAGAGGAAGGAGCCTCAGTTGAGGAAATGTCTCAATGAGATCCATCTGTAAAACATTTTCTCATTTAGTGATCAATGTGGAAGCCCAGCCCATGGTGGGTGGTGCTGTCCCTGGGCTGCTGGTTCTAGTTTCTTTAGGAAAGCAAACTGAACAAGCCATAGGAAGCAAGCCAGTGATCAGCTCCTTTCCATGTTCTTTGCATCAGCTCCTGTCTGCAGGATTCTGGCCTGTTTGAATTTCTGTCCTGACTTCTTTCAGTGATGAACAGCAATGTTGAAGTATAAGCCTAATAAGCCCATTCTGCCACAACTTGCATTATGGTCATGGTATTTTGTCACAATAATAGAAATTCCAACTAAGACAATAATTACACTTTATATAATATTTCTTATATATTTTTCATGGCCAAGAAAAAGATGAATTAAATTCAGTTTCTTGGTTGCTGGAAAAGCATTATATTTGCACTAGAAGTGTTCTTCTAATTTCTGCTATTTTAAATTCATTCTTATGGGATGATGTGATTTATTATATACCAGATTTATATACCAGATAGTTTTCAGAAACAGTAAAGCATGCGATAAAACTAAATATAAATAAACAAGCCAAAATATGTTAATATGTTCTTTACATAATTCACCTCAAAAATACATTTTCATGAGAAGGACTGATTTGAGATCTTCCTTTCAGTTGATTGATTACAGTACACACCCTACTTGTCTGTAATCTTAACTTGCTTTATTTATAGAAATGTCTAGAAACAAGAAATATATGTTTTGAAATTTACCCAGTTTTGAGTGTCATGGTGAGCTCAGGTAATTTACCACGATATCTTTCCTGAGATGTGAATTTTTCCTTGTCCAGAGCCTGGGCTTTGCATACCATGTGCCTGATTACCACTTGGTTCCATCTCAGCTGCCAGAAAATTACATCATCTCATACCATTACATAAAAAAGATTGAGTTTACAACAATAACCAAGTATGAGAGCACAATAACATAAACTTTACCATAATATTTTAATATATTACTGCAATTTCTTTAGGTTATAGGAATATGTGAGTAGGAATGATTTAGCATACAGAGGGTTCAACGACATCACAGATTTAGACAATCCATTATGGGTCCTCATGTTCTCTATGAGTACTTGAGAACTGCCATGTATTTCCCCTATTTCAGGGTACTATACTATATACAGGAGAGTTCAGAATATTATATCACCCACTGTTTCTAGCACTCTCTATAACTATTTTGTGAGCAAGTATTAATATAATAGTTTTTAATGTCAAATAAACAAGAGCACAAAAAGTGTTTATCTAAAGATTAAATGGTAAAGAATAATGTTACTTATATATGAAAAGGTCACAATAATTTCATATCCTACCTTAAAAACATAAATAAGATAGATTAAATGGCATTCATTTACTTACGTCCTGTACATATTTTAACTGTGTAAAAAATCCCATTGTAAGAACTTCAGATAAAATAATGCATACAAAATAGTGATCTACCTACCAGCCTAGCAGAGAAAGAAAACCATACCATGCTAACAGACTGAAGCAACAGCAAGAAATTATGGAACATTAAACAAAATCAACTTGAGGGCCCTTCCTGAGTCTGTATATTGAGCACTGCTTGCTTCCCTGAGGTATAATTGAGTACAAAATCCTCAGTGGACACTTCTAAAGTATGTAATGGATCATAAATGCTCATTTAACATGAGGTCACAGGAAGATGTGTTTGAGTTGCTTGCCACTCAAAGACAAATTGCTGTTGATTTATTAGTATAGGCCTTATCCTTCTCACTCAGCCAGACACACCTTTGGGAACTGATGGGCATGATGTGCTGTCTAGACATTGGCTAGGGATAGAATGAATGGTAACTGAGTCACAAAGATGCTCCAATTCTTGATCCTGCCTTATTAAATCTGCTCTATTTAACACAGTTTAACCAGCCAAATCTATAAGAGGGAACCACATCCATAAGCTCTAATGATGTAATTCTAAATGTCCAAATATTATGGAATTAGCTGAGAAGACATTAATAATATGACATATGTAGTAGTGTAAATTCCAAATATAAGCAAAATTAGAGCCTAGGTTTAGGTTATTATTTAAGAAGCTAGTCACTGAATTCAAATATTCAATTAAGTCTAAAATGTCTCTATTAGAACCCATAACTCCCAGTTTAGAGATAGTCTGTAATGGTCTCAAAATATTCATTGCTATCTTCAGGTCTAGTACTTTAAGTTTTACAATTTGTAGACTTTGATATATTTAATATACCAATTAAAAGTGAGTTACTAAGTATCTGTTCTGAAAAGGTTTCCATATACATGTCCCAGAGGTCTCAACAAATCTGATCTATAGTTACGAATAACTTTAAATTTATAGCTGAATTTGAAAAATAATACTGACTTTCAGATATTGAAATCTCTCTCCCCCCTTGGCAAAGATCAATGAATAAAGGTAGTTTCTTTGGAAATGAAAGGGTGTAAGGTTGAAACTGAAGATAATTTTTGTTCAGGACATGTGACAGTCGTTTTTGTACACAATATAAGTATGAACTGCTTTTAGAAAACTGGATAGACTATTGCACTCTGTGGACATAGCCATCACGGTACTTAATATTATGTGTGAGTTTTCAAACCATGAGTCTGCTATCCTTAATATCTTGGGAGCCATTGAATATCAAATTTTATCATTTTTAAAAAAATCATTCTATTTCCCAGGATGTAACAAATTGTCAGATACTGTGTTCATTCAAGAAACACAAGGCACTCAAATATTTCTTGTGAATTTATCTGAAGTCAGACATTAGGTACACAATGGTTAATAAAGGAGGCTTGGCCTTTGCCCTTGTTCCGTTTAAAATCCTGTGGATAAAATTCAGAGAGTACAGGAATTTCTGGGATGACTTCATCACATTTAGTCATAGACCCTGGCCCTTTTATGTCACAATTTTATCTCATAACTCCTTTTTACACTTTTTTATAATAAACTTTTTTCACCTTATAAAGATTCTTGGACACCCATCCAGTCACTGATAATCACACAACACAGCACACATTTCTTGCTCCTTTGTTTTTCCCTACAAGCCAAGGTTCAATGCTTCACAATCAGTATTTTGAAAATGCCAATGCTTTTCTCTTTCTCTCTGTCTGAAGACAAAGTGTGTTAAACTATCAACTCATTCTTCTATGAACTAGACTACCCAAATGTGCAATATCTTTATGGAGACAGGCTGACCTGGAAGGGTACCTCAATGGCAGCTGAAGTATGAAAAGAGTGTAATCTATAACACATAAAAAAGAAGCAGGCCAGTGATTTTGGATACTGAATTCAAGTCTTTTTGCTATTCCCAGTGAAGTTACTAAAGTGCTTTGGAGAATTGTGACTGATAGATCCTAGAATCAGAGTGAGACTTTGGAGTACAAGTCTAACAGAGTGTACAGTACTAGGGAGAGAAAAAACAAGGAAGGTCAGTTAAGGTGATGACACAATAACTTAAGTGTGAATTGGAGTAGCTAGAAATTAATGGTCCAAGAGATACCAGAAATCTAGAGTTCCAGAAGTGTGAATCCAAAGATGGAATCACACTCACAAAGGACAGGAATCAATTTGGATTCAAGAAAAAATAAGTGGACCTGGACAACCATATATTTCTAAATATAATTTACTACAGATTGGGAAACTTTATAATGCATATTTGAAGATCAATTTGAAATGTTCAGAAGCAATGCAGGTGATCTCTTAGAAAAAAACACCATGAGCCATGTTATTAATAATAATAATGGTATTGTCTTTGACAGAAGTGTTAGAAAATAGAGAAGAAAATTCTTTGGGGATTTTTGGTTATGTTTGTTGAGGCTTTGTTGTTGTTATCATTGTTGTTATTGTTTTATTGATTACCTGAAGAACAAAAACTCACAAATCCTCCATGAGTCACTGTACAAATGTCAATCAGAGCATCAAGAATCTGAAAGGTGGATGGGTAGCCCACAACAGAAGTCTCTCAAAGTGCAATACTGTGAATTAGTTGGTGCACTAATAAGCTCAGTCTCCTGCCCATTTGATCACCTGTAGTCAATAACACTTACTACAGAGAACACACTGTAATATATCTTCAAATGAATCTCTAAAGACAGAGAGAGCTAGTTTACAATGCTTTGGAGACCATATACTACTACTGCAAGGATAAACTGTTCCCTCCCACCCCACCCCAATGACATCTTTTGGAAGCATCTACCTATAAACAGGCATAGACTGAAATCTTTTTATCCACAAGTAAGAGACACAAGAAGATGTTATGAGCACATTAAGTGGTGTCTGAATCTGCAGCAGACACTCTACTATTTTCAGAAATTGAATTGGGGAGCACAAATCAGTATCACAATTTCTTATAGGAGACAAAGTTATGCTTAACAACTGCCTCACACAGATCCATGGGGAAAAGAAGGAGGAAAGGAGCCAAACATGTTAATGAATGAAATCATATCACAAGGAATCTCATGACACAAGTCTGTACCATTTGATCAGTTTTCTAATGGCTATAGCTAAATGATTCAATTAGTCTCATGGGAACTGGGTAAGCACATATTTAATGTTCTGTGAAATATTACTGATGAGAACTTCTCAAATCTAGCACTAGTTGGAGATTATGAATAACTAAATCCAACATATTTTATTTTATATTTCCCTATGAGTAAATAAATATGTAGATAATTTTTGGTATTAAAACAAGTATAAGAAAATAAATACACAAATATACAGAATTATACTATCAAATATAATTTTGCTAATTGACTTTAATTTGTTATCTAAGAAATTTAAACAGATTTAACTCTAAGCTTTTATAGGTTAGAGACCATGTTAAGTACTCCATGAAAAAAAAATATGACCTTGCATATTTTACATGAACTTCTCCTAGAGGCAATAGATACAGTTAGTAAATACTAATGTGGAGAACTAATATATTTGGAAATTATTAACATGTGTTAATCATGGTATTGTTATCAATTAGAACTGGAGACATATCAAGATATACACCAAGAATAGTGGTTCTGAAGTGTCCTGCTCAAGCTGTTTTTCATTTTTTTCATATGCAAAGTGAAGTAGGAGTTAGTATAGGAATTTTTTAAAAAGCATTGAATGGTTTGATATGAATACCTTTCAAAATAGAGTAAATCTGCACTGAGATTTTGAACTTTGGGCAATGAGTCCTATGCTAATGCTTTCCTATGCAATAGCAAAGTTAATGATTATAGTGTGTATAAGTCAATACTTATTATGGCTATCTGGTTGGGGGGTGTAGCACTATGTAAACTTAACCATGCTCCTCTGAATTGGCATTTTACTTAAAAGTGAGAATTTGGATTAGTGTGTGTTACCTTTAATGATAACCAACCATAACAAAACTATACCTCAGATGATATAAAACTTTATACTTGGTACAACTTTGTATACTCAGCAAATTGCATTTAAACAGAGTTAAATCTGCTTAGACACAGTCTGTAAGTCTACTTACTTGTGATTATTGAAAGCAAAACTGAAAGTATTTCTGGTATTTATAAATAAGTATCATATAATTCTTGAATTAAGGGCTCTAGTTTCTTGGCAGATAATATAATATAATGGAACTCTCAGGCCACAGCCTTCACTATCACTCAAATATGGTAGTCAGGCACTTGTTAATTTGCCTGCTTCCAGAAGTGTCTGAAAATATGTAGTAAAATCTCAAATATATAGCACTTTGTAAAAGGTGTGACCAGTTCACCTTGTATATATAATTGATGGATGCTTTATGTACTAATTTTGACATTGATATAAGATCCATGCACACACAGGAGTACTCCCCTTACATCTTTACTGCAAATGGAAATATTGCTACAGAAAGACAAGCTTGAGTCGGTATTAGAATGATTGATACTTTTGAATATAAACATGGAAACCTCTTCTCCAAAAGGTGGCCTGGCTGCACTGGCTGCTGATATTGTTTTTGACAGGTTTTATGAGACCCTCAATCAGTGAGGGATAGTGCTGCAGGGCCACTTCTCATGCACTTGCCAGTCTGATTTCTTGCAGTAATGAACTTTAGGCTCAGCTTAGTATGGAAAGTCATAAAACCCCAAAAAAATGCATGGGTCTTCATCCCCTTCATGAAGGGGATGGTAAGCACTCTAACCCAAAGCTCACAACAACACCCTAATCCAATGTTCATACCCTCTAAAACACCCATTCTGACATTGGAACACTGTGAAAGTTATTTTTGTTTTATAAAAAAAATTAAAAGATTGTGAATTTTTATTCAGTGGAAATTAGACATTACCCTAAAGTGTGTGTGTGTGTGTGTGTGTGTGTGTATGTGAGTGAGTGTGTGAGTGTATGTGTGTGTGTGTGTGTGTGTGTGTGTGTGTGTGTGTGTATGTCTGTGTGTGTGTGAGTGTTGGGGGGTGACAAAAGAGAATATTATCCTAGGAAAAGACCTAGTTTCACCCTAATGTATTCACAAGCATTCAAATAGGCATATCACTATGGACAACTTTGGGGGATCAGTGTGACACCATGTCAGGCTAACAGGCTTAAGGGAGGTGGGTTCTTTGCATGTATAAATTTCCACAACCTTTCCTTAACTTCTAATAACAAATTTAGTTACAACTGTTTAGATAGATTCAATTCTGGGAATGCCACTTAGTACTTAGCCTAGGGCAAATGACCCGCATCTGCCCCACAGCATGATCATAGAGATCACAAAAGACCACATTGAGTATTTAACTTTAATTTCTGCAACACAACACACAGGAAAATGTGGCTGGTTATTTTACTGGTTTCAGTGCACAATACAGTTCTATATGATACATAGTATAATATATAGAGAGATATAGATATACTATATATAAAATATATAGTATAGTTTACATGTTTCTGTAAATTAACATGGCTAAATCATTTAAAATCATCTGATCTATTTTCTTGCCATGCTGATACACATTATTATGGTATAACTTTCAAAAAGGGTACTTTAAGTGACAAAGATAACTCTTTTCATGAACAACAGCTAAATTTAATTTTGAAAATTATGGTCTAGTAATGCTAAAACAATTTACTTCTTTCATTTATTCTCATTTTATTGGTATCCTTAAGTAAATAAACATATATTGTATTTTTACTGTTTTTTTTATTTTAAATGAAGAACATCTCAGAAAGACAAGAAATAAATTTCAGAGATAGCTTTAGAAATAACACAGCAAAACAACATGGATTGTTGTAATTATAATTTTCCCAGGCATATTATTATGCAGAAATACATTCTTTCTACATAGCAAAATAGTAAGTAATATATCCTGAAAATATTTCCTTCTCAATACCTATGCTACTGTACAAATTGTTTTAATGGGCCTCACAATACCATGTTATATGGTTAAGATATGTCCTTTATTAAAGAGTTTTATTGTGAAATGCATAAATAATTTACTTGAGTATTTTAAAACTTTTAATATTGGATTCTAATTATTTTCTAGTGTATTTCTAGCTTTATGCCCCTATAGAAATAATTGTTAGTGATTTATTTATTAAATATTCTTCACAATTTTATCCATAAATAAAATAAAATTCATGAAGTACTACTGTAGTCAAGCATTATTATTAACTAGTTAGTAAACAAAATATTCATGAATGTGACTTAAGTCATTTGTGAGTGATTTTCTCACAAATTTAAGGATATGTTTAATTTAAAATGGAGAATCCAGGAGGAAAAACAATCCATGTACCCTCATCTATGTTCTAGACATGAAAACATTGGTGTGAACAAAATGGGAATGTGTCATCAGTAGTAAAGAAGATATATAAGCAGCACATCATAAGTGAGAGAAACTTTTAACAGGGGCGGGTGTTAGAAACCTGCAGTCTCACCCTGTTGGGCCATGCCCAACCCCCACCTTTTTAATAGTAATAAGAGGTGGGAATGTTGAGCCTCGGCAGTCTGTGGGCCCCGCCTCTGATGGGCGGGACGTGTAATCACTACTTCAGACCTTACCTGGCTGGGCGGAGACTGGGTTAAGCAGCCCCCCTACCCAAGCTACCTGGCCGCAGAGACTGGGATACGCATGCGCAAGCCCCTTAAAAGCAAGCGCCCCCACACCCCTCCCCCCCGCTTTCGGTTGGCCACCAGCTACCCCCTCTTTCCTCTCCCCTCTCTCTATAAACTCCACGTGGGCGCTCAATCTCGTGTTTGTGTTTCTTAGGCCATAGCAGCTGCAAAACAACAACAGCGGGTAGAGGGAATATTCTCGTTAGTTAATGAAGATGAATTTTAAGTTGGAATTTAAGGACTATAAATAAGTCACCTGGCCAATAACAAGTATATAAATAAGGAAGTACAAGAAAAATGAACTAAACAAATTCAATTATTATAAAAGTAAGAGATGCAGAAACTAATTCAGTTGGGGCCTAGAGGAAAGTAAGTAGACAAATGAGGTACAAGTCTTGAGGATGATAGTTGACACTGTAGATTATTTGACTTTACTGCTATTAATGTGCTATCTGATTACACTGTGAAAACTCAAGACCGTGAATAAAATCACCCTTGGAACTGGTGGTGGAGCCAGCTAGCAACTAGATAAAAGGAGAGGTGTTTGTGTTAGAAGGGTGTTTCGATTAGAAGACTTTGGAACATCATGTTCACTTCTTCCTTCAGCCTGTCTATGACCTTCCTCATTGGGGAAATAACAGGATTGCCTATTGATCTTAAGTATGTGTCATCCAAAAATGAAAGAGACTCACATTTATTATACCTTATGCAATTTCAAGCAAGGCTCTTCTTTAGGTGGGGGCTGTCCTAACTAAAAACCATGAAATGAAAGCTTTAAGGTAATATCAATATTTTTTAATGACCTAGAAGAAAAAATATCTAAAATAGAGATTTTGATAAAGTTTATTCTTCTGGTGGCCTATTTAGGAGACTCTACTACACTAGAAGTCCACTGCATTACTTAGTGTGCAGCTGCATCTTTCTAATATATATCCATCACCACAGAACATTTAAAATCTACGTGGCTTTCTTACAAAAACTAAATCATTTGATTTAGACACCAGTCTAGTCTCTTCTGGACTTATCCTAACTGTACCTATAATGACCCTATTTTAATACAAAGTCAGATTCTTATGCAGCTCCAACATAACTTTTAAAGATTACAACTAAGCTCATTATGTGTTTAAAATACGAAATAGATTCTCATTATTTGAATTTTTATTTCACTATTTCCATACGTGTTGTATACAGCTAAGCTTGACTGTTTTCAAAGTTTCTCAAGAAACCTATTTGATTTTCTTATATATTTGGAACAAAGCATTACAAAATAATTAAAACTTTGAGTACTTCAAATTATTTTAACTTGATTTGACAAAATAATGACTTTATAAAATCATATCATACTTTAGGATCTCTGTTGTCCCCACATACAACTTGGAACTTTCTTATCTAAATGATAGACCAAGGAAACTCACACTCCCTAATGCAAAATGGAACAGCTGTTAGAAGTAATTGTAGATAACTCAATAAACAAACCAACTAATAGTCCAGAAGGGTACTATACTTTAGAAGAAACAAGAGCAGCCAACTTGAGCTCCATCAAATTTCACATCCCTTCCTCCATATCTCTAAAGGCTCTCTGTTCATCCCCTGCAATTCATCACACTTCCCTAAGACAAAGCAAAACTAATTTGCTCAGAACCTTGAGAAACAGTTAAAGAACCACATGGTCAGTGAGACATGTCTTCCAGTTGTAGAACTTGGGAGTCTCTCTTTCTCTTCAGTTTCTAAGGCTGTAAGATTATATTAGAATTATTTCAATTGCAGCCAAGAAGATAGAGTTGTCTTTACAAAGGTTAAGAAGGTAGACCTCTTTATAAGTGAATTTGCCTATGATGTTTGAACATTGGATAGAACAGTAAGTTTCCAAAAGAATGAGAGATTGATTATGTACTAAATGATGGAGTAATCTAAGTTCCAAGCATATGGGCATTTTATTCAAAGTAAAAATTAGTTAATGCTAAACTCCAGGTGAGGTAGCCCACATATGTAAGCACAGCTCCCAGGAGACTAAGGCAGGAGGCATGCAAGCTTGAAGTCAACCTGGGCTACAAAGCCTAACTTAACTTCAAATAACAAATAACACGAAAATAGGATGATTATAAATGAATCTCTCTCTCTCTCTCTCTCTCTCTCTCTCTCTCTCTCTCTCTCTTTCTTTCTCTCTCTCTTTGTTGCTCTGTGTATATGTGTGTGTGTGTGTCTTCATATCTAGATCTAAAGATTATAAAAAGATAATAGATTTTAGATAGATGATATATAGAGATATAGATACATAGATAACAGATAGATAGATAGATTTAAAATACCCTACCCTATGAGTTCATAACATAATCTACACTACGTTATTCTAAAGAGTTTTAAAAGAGGATAGTGTGTCAGTTAGAAGGCCTGGGCAATCTATGGGGCTTCTGGTAGTCGATCAGTATTTATTCCTATTATATGAATGGACTTTGGGGTTCTCTCAGGCTAAACACATGGGAGGGGGCCTAGGCCCTGCTACAGATGATATGACAGACTTTCAAAATCCCAGATGGAAGACCTCACCCTCTCTTTGGAGCAGAAGGGGATGGGATAGAAGGTTAGGAGGTGGACCAGGGAGAAGAGGAGAGAGAGGAAAGTGGGATTGACATGTAAAACAAGCTTGTTTCAAATTTAAATTTTTTTAAAAAAAGAGGCCAGTATGTAACTTGTATGTAAAAGATTGGTAAAAACACAGCATCTCACTGAATCAGATCCCTGAGAAACCATGTACTGAAAGAATATTTTTAATTACTGATATTAGAACACCTCAATAGACAGAGTCCTTCTGGAGCTAAGTAGACAACTTGCACAATGGCTGATAAAGACAGAACTCCATTCCAGGCAAAGGCCACAGGCTATAGGATCTCTGGAGCAGGATATGTTTAGCATTTTCTCACTTGGTCAATATTGTTTGATAGATATTGATAAATAGATGGCTTTGCATAAAGTTGTGTTTCTCTGATTTTATGTTGTATGCTCAGACTTCTTTAATTTTAGGCAGGAAGCATAACCACTCACCAAAGCAGTATTATAAGAACTTTGATGTCAAAACAGATGTGTTGAAGTCATATGCAAAGTTGTAAGATGGTAAGACAAGAGCAAATTATAAACAGATACTGAAGATGACAAGTGAAGTGAATGAGAAGTATGTTAAGGTCTCTGAAAGTGATTTTCATGCAACAAAAGGTCTTCTAATGTGCACTAATCCATTTGCAGAGGTAGCATACTTGGTTTTCAACAAATAAAATTAAAGCTAAATCACTAGAGACACATCGGTTTCAGTTTAATTAAATTTAGACTACAAAATATAGCCATTGATATCCTATCTTCATTTTCTCAGGTTTTCAATATGAAATAAAGATTAAAAGCAACACTGTTGACCAGGTTAAAACTACATGTTACCTAAGATTACTCCTTAATAGTCCTGGAGGGGTAAATTAAGATTTGCTCTGTGGCCTGGAGGAGTCCAATCTGATGAAAATACTCTCTGTGGTGTCCTGATTTCCTGAGTGAGGTCTTCATTCCTAGAACTTATGTAAAAAGGTAGGGATAAGGTGTCACAAATTTTAATCCCAGAATTCTTATAATGAGATAAAGAGTAGAAGTGGAATAATCAGCCCAACACTTACAGGCTAGCCATCCTAGGGGGCTCTATAAAGCCAAAAGAAGAATGATCCTGTCTCAACCAAGATTAAATGATAGAACCAACTACCAAAAGTTGACTCCTGGTGTTCATAAGGGTACAATAGCATTCAGGTGACTCAGAGGCAAATATACCACAAGCATGTATACACATATACATGAACATACGCACACACACACACACGATGAGAGATGTCATTCTGTAAATATGTTTCTTGTATTGGTTAATGAAAAAAGCACTGTTGGCCAATAGGAAAGTAAAATAGGCAGGACTAGGAGACAAGGAGAAGAGAAGAAGTAGTAAGGAAGAGATCTAAGCTGGAGGACAGGGAGAAGAATGCCAACCCCTCTCTCCAGTAAGATAAGACCACATGAAAGTACTTAGATTAATAGAAATGGGTTAATATTTAAGACAAAGCTAGCCAATAAGAAACCAGAAACTGGCCAACAAAATTATATCTAATACAGTGTCTCTGTGTGTTATCCACGGCTGCTGCTCTAGTGGGCCCAGGCCAGCAGGGGAAAACCTTATTCATAACACACACACACACACACACACACACACACACACACACACACACACAAAGTACTAATAAAAATTTAAAATTGAGCTGTAAATATAAACAGAGCAATGTCAGTACTACCTTTTGCCTTTGATGGATGATGGAATGAGTTCCTATTAGTTAAACATATTTCCCTTGAGTGATTAAAAACAAGGTTCTTCTGAAAACATTAGTAAATAAATTAATTTCTTAAGCAAAATTTATCACCATTTATTTTTTCTGTTTATTCTTGAAGGTACTTTATAGTACAATATTTTAATATATAACCAATAAGTTGACTTTACATGAGGCAAAACTCAAGAAATATTTCTCTTGATACAAAAGTAAATGTCACATTTAGGCATACTTATAGGTTAATCAATATTGTATAGACTTCTTGATATCAAATTACTGAATAACTGGATAAGTATTCTGCCATTATTCTGTGATAGTTAAATAATTTCAGTTATTAGCAAGGGTAGTTAACTTATGCTCCTAGCAATCAACATCACTGTGAAGTGCATTCAGGGGTGGAGAGTTGTCTCAGTAGCTGAGAGCACTGGTTCCTCTTACTTAGAAACAAACATGGTGATTTATAACCATCCCTAGATCCAGTCCTAGGGATTCTGACACTGCCTTCCAACCTCCAAGGGCATCAGGTGTTCATGTGGTACACAAACATACATTCAGGCAAAATATGCATATGCATAAAATAAAGATAAATAATTTAAATTTTTTAAAAGAAGCAAATATTAGCTATTCACTTTTCATACATAGGATGCATGCATTATTTTAACTTCTTCCAATATACAAAGTGTTTCACTTTAAGACAACTAAAATAGTTACGTAGGTTATGATACCAGGTATACCCAATCATGTATATTTTTACTGATTGATAATGATATTGTATGAATCAGGTTTGTGTTCAGTGTGATATATTCACACACACACACACACACACACACACACACACACACACACACCACTGTGTGTGGAGTTTTTTTCCCTTTGGAAAATGCTGTCACAAATAAACACTATACTTATAGATACTGATAAGCTTCAACAAAACTTGTTCCTTCCCCTCATCTCACTACATCCTCTCAATGAGTGCACCTCAGAGAATGGTTATGGGTACATATCACCAAATATAAACATTTATTCAAAATGCACCCTTTGGTTTTAAACCAGGAATCAGACACCAGAGTATAAAGCCTAACAAGCGTAAGTTCTTCAGGTGGATCTGAAACAACTAAACCTTTAAACCACTGTAGCTATAAGAAGACAAAATTTAGCATTAGCTTCTAGGAACATATTTTGCATTATACATGAATATCATACCCCTGAGTTTGCTCTTCTTGGAAAATATATTTAGAGAATAAAATAAGCATACATTATATTTAAAATGAAACAAAAAGACCATAAAATCTCCTCACCATTCCTTCAAGAACTTAGTGTACTTAGTTTGCTTACTTCTAGTTTAATAAGCTATTTACTATTTATGAGGCATGAAGGCTACACAACCTGAGAAGTATTCGAACCCTAAGAAGATAGGTAGCTTGGAAGCCCAGACTTGGTTGGATCTGTCTTTGCTCCAGCATTAAGTGTAGGTCCCCACAATGGGTACAGCTGTCACTAACACATGAGTCTTCTTTGAGTGGACAAGGTCTAGATTGTTCACTTACTTTATTTTCTCTAGTTAACCCAAGAACCTTCTGTTTGATTTCTTGTTTCCAAACTTTACTCAGAGGTTACTATTAATGTCTCTGGAATTAGTTGTTTCACCTTCATGGGCCAAAGACTGCTTCTTAATAATGTTCCTCAAGTTCCTTCCCAGCTTTTCTAGATCTATAGCCATAGAGTTCTTCCTTCTGATGGCCAGCTAGAATATTTTTCTTCCACTAAAAATGGACAGGGAGACTGCGGAATTGGGTTGACAGATACCTGAATTTGTATTGACAGCATTCATGTTAAAAAACCCAAACAAAAAACAAAGAAAAAAAAGCATAGTGGTGAGGAAAAGAAAGACGGGAAGAAACAGGAAGATTCTAGGATTCGGGGGTTCATCTCCAGGCCAGCTAGTGAGCTCTGGGTTTGTTTAAAGACTGTCTCAAAATGTAGGGTGAAATGATCAAGGAACACCTGATGTCAATCAACTCCTGGCCTCCACATATATAAACATATATATGGGTGAACATGCACCACTCACACAGACCAGACTATGCACTAAATGAATGTTTTCCTAATGCTTTTCTACTGCTCAAAGGTAGGCTGTGTAAGCTGTTCTTCCTGCAGACTTTTTCTAGAGTTTGCCAGGCATCCTCTCCAGTCACCTAGTTAGTATTTAAATCTGCAGTCTCTGGCTTTCACCAAGCTATTCTGGGACTACTAACCCCTCAATGTGTTGCTTCTAAATTAAAAACTTATACATTTATTAATAGTCCAGAAAATTACATGCACATTACTATTTTTTTCTAATACAAAGAGTAACTATTTTTAAGTGTCATTCAACAAACAACAACAAAACTAAGCACTTGTAGGACCTGAGAGGGTAAATCACAATCAAAGAATGCATAATTTGCTGTTATAAGAATTGAAAAAATCTAGTTTTCTATAAATAATGTCTAGGTATAATGTTATCATCTTTCCAATTGTGATAGTTAAAATAGAAACTTCATAATGATTAAATTATGCCAAAACTCAAATTAATCTCAGGAATCTGAGTAGTGCTGCCCAGACTACATAGTGGTGGGAATGCCACAGTCATATATTTATGATAGCTAAAAGTAAACAATTACACAAACATGCCCAAACAAGCTTTGCATTTTGTTAAGATTAATCAGTTTGATCAAAGAACTTTTTAGTATTTCAGTAATTACATGACATCTTTCCATGAAAATATCTGTTAAGTGGATTTGTGGTACTTGTTAACAGCTCAAAGGCCCTGTGCACTTAGGGAGAAAAAGGAATTGTTTCTTGTTTTTCTATTGCTTTCTTTCATAGACTCTACTCATTGGAGATTATGTCCTGAAAATAAGAAATAAAAAGAAAATAGAAAACCAAGACACATTTTCCTAGGTATAGTCGCTTTAGAAGCAGGTTAAAATGTTGTCATAAAAATCCTCCTCGTTAAAGCAGAATTCTGTGTAGCACTGACAGAAGAGACAACAGCACATTTTGCATGTTCAAACCACAGAGGCTGTTCACTAACCATCTACTGATTGTATTTGTTGGTTGATTTTTTTTTTAATTTATTTTTTCGAGACAGGGTTTCTCAGTAGCTTTGGAGCCTGTTCTGGAAGTTGCTTTGTAGACAAAGCTGGCCTCGAACCCACAGTGATCCACCTGCCTCTGCCTCCCAGGTGCTGGGATAAAAGGCATGCACTACACCACCATCCTCTGGTGGCCTCTGCTGATTGTGAATGTATGTATTGTGAGTCTTTGTATTCAAGAAAGTTTGTTATAGCTACAGAAACAAGACTCATCTGAAACAAAACACAATGGAGTAAGAAAAGACTACTTCACACCCATACTCCACACGAGGCATCACAGATTGTGGGGGTAAATTGCCAGTGGTAGTGGAGGCCATTGCAGAGTGATTGAAGTCTAGGGAATTTTCCGGAATGGAATGGCCACTTCGGGATGGACTCAGAGTGCTTAAGGGTTTTCAGAGTCCCTGGAAAAAGAGAAAAGCACCGCAGGGCAAACACTTATGAGCAAAGGTAAAGACAGTCACACAGTGCTCAAGACCATGTCCACTGCATATGTGACATCATAACTACGACAAATGCTTCCAAATCTGCTGGAAACTTAGACAACTGCTTTTAGCCAAATGCTACTGAAACATAACTCAATTAACAGGATTCCAAATAGCCTGAAGCTGTCTTATATAGCAATATTATTTCCAAATAAATCAAAAGACTTCAAGCCCACAGCAAAAAATAAATAAATATTTTGATTTCTTAAACTTAAAACTAAACAATTTTTATAAGATCAAATAGTATATGTATTCTTCATATGATTTAAAATGTATTGCTTGAAAAGTAACTTTCTATTCTCCTCAAATAGGGTTTGATCGATAGATACTGTAATAGGTGTCAACACACTGCAGTGTCCACCTGGGACATTTCCTAACAGGGGACTGTTGGCAGATATATAACTCTTCCAAATTTGCTAATCCTCTCTCTCTCTCTTCTGCCTCCTTGTATTTTGCATTTGTAGATAATCTAGTATTTTTGTTCATTCAATTAATGACAATTTGATAATCACCATATATGGTTTGTGGAATTTGATACCCAAGAGTATACCAAATAAAAAACATCATCCTAATATACACATAGAAGAATGCAAGACGGGAGCAAAAGTAAGCCTAAGTAGACACAACTTATGAGGAGCAGCTGCAGCAGACTCATGGGATTGAGATACAGTCAACAATTCTGAAGCATCAGGTCTCAAAACATCCTACTGAACCAGAACTGCGTGATCTGTTCTTTGACCAAGAACAAATCCTTAACTTTAACCTCTTCTCCACTGCTTACTTGGAAGTTATAGATGAAAACAGCACTTTACTTGTTGGATCTCTTCAGATAGTGAATGTCCTAAAGTACAAGTTACTTGGACAGACACATTGAAAATACCAAATGGCATTTAACACTTCAATTCCTATAACATAATGATTAAATTCAATAATACCTTAGCAATGAGAAGCACCCTCTCCAAAAATATAACCTTAATCAAGATGCCAGAGAAGAGAAATTTTGATACATAAATTTATTATTATCACAATCATAATCTTATAGGCTATTTTATATAAAAACTTAATGTTCATTTTATATACTAACTTCAGTTCCCCCCTTCCCATCCTTTCCCACCCCTCTCCCATATACTCCTCAGATGGAGTATGGCCTCCCTCGAAGAGTCAACAAAGTCTGGAATACCAAGTTGAAAAAGGACCAAGCCCCTGTATCAAGACTGAGAAAGGTATCCCACCACAGGGAGTCACATCCAAAATACCAGTTCATACTCCTGGTGCCATTGTGAGGAACCCCCTCCCCAATAGATTAAGTCACATAACTGTCACCCACACTTAGAATGTTTAGTCAGGACCCATGCAGTTTCTCCATCTGACAGTCCTTAGTCCCTGAGTTCCCTCTTGCTCTGGTCTGCTATCCTGTGGTTTTCTACATCATGGTCTTCAACAACCATTCCCCCCTCTGGCTCATTTGATTCCTCCTCCCTCTCTTCAACTGAACTCCATGAGCTCAGCCCAGTGGTTGCCTTCAGGTCACTGGATCTGCTTCTATCAGATACTGGATGCAGGTTTTATGATGACAATTAGGGCAGTCACTAATCCAATTAAAAGTGAATACCCTCTCCACTAGTGTTAGGAGTTTTAGCAGGGTCATCCTTGTGGTCATCCTTGTGGATTCCTGAAAATTCCATTACAGATCACAAATAACTTGATCCATGACAGATGATAAGCAAAAATACATTGGATAAAACAGAACTACAAACTCACATCTATGTAGGTTCCCATATTTTAGAACAGTGGACAGCAGAAAAGTGGAGAAGTAATTTATATTTTAATACATTCCAGAGCCTTCTGATGAAACCAACTATTAAGCTTAAAAGTAATGTTATTTTTATGTTTCTAAATTAATCTATCTGACAAGCCAATGAAAGTAACTAGATCTAAATCCAGTTCTCCATTTGAGGTGAAAAGGCATTTCTGGCATCTCCTGGTAGAAACTCATAATGCCTCAAGTAATAACAGCCTCATATTAATGTTAATATTGAAGATATCTGTATCTGAAGCTGAATAAGATGAACTAATATTTCAGGCACTTTCTGATTCAATCACATCACAATAAGATAAGGACATCCATTAGCATTCAAGAGCTTTATTCTTGGTTACCTAAAAACAGTTCACAAATACATGTTACCCACAAATAAATTCTACCCATTTGGATAAAGTTACCATTCCTTTTTACTGTGAGAATACTATGAGCAGTGGCTCTGATTAAGGGCTTGATCCATGAGTAACTGATTCACTGACTATAAAAGACATTATAGGACATACACCCTCTTCATTAAACCACAGTATTCATTCCAAGTAACTCTAATTAATGTTCAGATAAAGACTCCTGAAAATCATAGGTACAGTAGAGAAAGAAAATTCTGAAGATGAATCTTTACAGAAGAAATTTTTAAAAAGTTCACCTTTTCTGAATATAATTTTCTCCCTATTAGCTTCTGTCAGGCATTTAAATGTTAATAAAGTGAGGTTAATTTTGGAAAACTTTTACAGTGCCAGGTCAGTGGACCACAAAAAGAATACATATCACCTTTGTTGAATTCCTACATAGAAAATAGACTGAATACCTTTATATATGCTAAATTAAAGGGAAGATGGGTCCTGCTCTTTACTATTAGAAAATGAACAGTGAATTTATCAGTTATAGAGGTGCATATACTTGGCTTTTTTAAATATAATTTATCTCTTTAGTCCTTACAAAGTGATTCTCAGCCAGCTTGAATGCCAAACACATTAAGATTTGTGACAGTTCAGCATGTATATCTGTTGAAAGATGCTTTTACGCCATCTCACAGGTGATAACATTTACTGTGGCTGACAGACACAATGTAATGATAGTACTGCAAAGTCCAGTTTAGTCATAACTCACATCTTTTGGGGTTTCCATTTCTTTCTAGAAGGAAAATTTCTTTACTAGTCTCTGTCACACTGTTTTTCATTGTTCTTTCATATTTCTCTGTGCCATTTGAATTTTAAAACTGCTAGTTTTAAGAACTCCACTTGGCTCCCAGGAGAAGGGATAACTAATGTTGGTTCAGATAGCCACTCAGCATATTATGTGGTTGAACTCAAATTCATTTTCATATCTTCCTCTGTCTCTCTACCATCAGTATAGTCTTTTTTAGCTTAAATGAGGAGTTTATTTTTAAAAGGGAGTGAGAGAGAAGGAAAGAGGCATAGAGACACCAGGAATAGAAGAAGAGAGAGGAGAGAGGTATCTGCTGGCTAACTGAAAGCAGGAGAGATAGAAAGCAAAAGAGCCAGTGTAGTCTTAACACACTAACAAACAGATGTCTTGGGATCTGATAATTCCAAAATTGGTTTTGTGATAGATCAAGCAATCTGAACTTTGCAGGAAAATGAGATGGCATATTTCTCAAAAATAAAGTGGTTTGTTTTCCAAGACACTCTGAGTGACAAATCAATAATTTTGTCATTTGCACTTCCTCAATATCAGGACAAACATTAAACAACATGCTATAGAGATCGTCAATGCTCATAAGAAACGTTCTATGTTCAAGGCATCAAATGATGTTTTCATTGGGTTTGCTACTGGTGATAGCTGGTTTTAGAATTTACATGCTTATAAAGACTTGTCCTGTTATTTGTCTTTAGATGACACAAATTTCCTATTTATTTCCTATTTATTTCCTTGTCTGACACCCATGGACTAAGATTACAAGTATATACCACTATAATACAGCTTAATTGATTTTGTTTGTTTTAAATAATATTCATTAATTATTTAAGAATTGCATACAATATTCTTTGATCATAACCATCCCCTTCCTCCAACTGCTCCCAGACCCATGCCAGCTCCTCTACAACCCAAATTCTTGTTCACTTCATCATTGGGTATCATAGTTAGTATTCCACACATGAAGGGAGTTTGAAACTTGTTGTGTAACACTAATTATTTGTGTTCTGGTCCCTGGTCTTGCCTGAAAGAAGCTGGTTATTTATGAGGAGTATATTCAATAATCTGGCTTGGAATAAATAAGGCAGAATGATTCCTTTGCTGCTTTTCAAGATGTACATCTAAAAGCATACTATAATTCACACAAAAAATCATATACTTGTAGTGAGATATTTAGATATATAAAGACTACTGGTGGCAGAATCTTAGTTTTCATGTTATGGTTAACTAATATGTATGTTTTGGATCAGTACATTTCTTTAGTTTCTAAATGGCAAATTACAACACATTTCTATGTTTAGAATATCACTTTTCACAAAACAGCTTTTAAGAATATGAGAATTATTATTTTAGTCATAGAAAATTGGTGCATGTATTGTTAAATTTCAGAAATAATCTGAATGAAAAGAGGCAATATGAGAAAATCAAAACTCAGAAATAAAGTTCTCTGTGTTAAAGTGTGTGAAGTATATGCTGAGTTAGTATGAGTGAGGCATAAAAATATATAAGACATACTTTTTACCAAATAATAGATGCTATCTCTACCAAAATAATAAGATCCATTATCTTGTGACTTTACAATATTTACTATGATTTAAAATAGAAAACAAGATAGTCTTACTTCATTGTTAGTAAACCTAAGAAATTGCATTGCTTCCAATCAACAAAGATTGTATCACAGAACTAATCTTACTCTTCTCTCAACACAATTCCACAATAATTGAAAAAATCTAATCTTCATGTCTGTCTATGAAGAGATGTAGGTCAAACAATAAAAGTTTAAAGAATACACACACACACACACACACACACACACACACACACACACATTCAGCCTAAGTCTTGATTGTCCTTTACTTCATTTCTCCTGTGTTCTTTGCTAATTTTCATCATTGTTGATACAATTTGCTAAATCTTGCACAAAACTTTAACAGAACAATAAACTTAGTTTTTCCAAAAGCTCATTTTGAGGAAAAAATAAATGTATTAAAGTCATGGTATTACTATCAGTTAAAATAAAATACTGAATTGTATTTCATTTAATGATTTGCATTTATTGAGGTCACTTTTAACATTACATTTTTTTTGTTTGTTTTAGAATGACTCAAACATGTCTCTAGGTGAGGATCTGGGGAAGATAAAGTCTGAAAGCACAGTGATTCTACAAGCACTTTCCTCCAGGCTTTGTCTTGTCATATGCACAGAAACCATGTAGCTTTATTTATTCATGCACACAGAAATCTCATGGATGTCAAGCTGAAAGCTAATATTCCTAAGCGTAATCTTAACTCAGAGCTATGATTATTACATGTGTATTTTCTCAAATGAACAATAAGATTTCTGCTTCACTGTCTCCAATCACTATGTTTGCAAGGAGAAGTTTTTCCTGGTCTGTCTCCACAAAGTCAGCTTTTAATTGCATATTCTCTTCTGGGGCCTTTTTCCTTCATCATTTTCTAACTTTCTGTTGTTTTGCATATAGGGTGCTAAGTGTCAGAATAGGATATGGGGCATATCTGATTGCACTAAATGATGCCTAATATTTTCATATAAAATCTAAAACACATGCTAAGTAAAAGAATTAAGATGTCTCAAAAGGTTATAATTTCATATACATATGCCAAAGTCCTCCTCTCACATCTTTTTACCCTTAACTATTTCAAGGACCACATGTGGCTTCTGAGAAGGGTATGATCAATTATCTGACACTCATATCACATTTTCTTAACTTTTTTAACTGGGAATTTACTTCCCTTAATTATTTTTATATTTCAAAATAATATATTTGAACTTATTTATGTAAGAAGAATGTATATAAATCTAGGAGGTGGAAATGAATAGGTAATCTATCATAATAAATACAAAGAAAATAAATACAAAGAATATAAAGCAATAATATTAAATAATTGACTGTTAAATTTTAACTCCACAAGTTTGTCTCTTGTAATTAAAACTGTGCTGTTGGAACTTCATTCTGACACATACTGGCTACTCAGTACAAACTCATACACTTTCATTTAGCAAATAATATTTTCTCTACCCAAAGACAAAGTATTCATTAATTTTTGTGCCTAATAGTTCCATAAACCTAATTTCACAGGTTTATTTTATTTTTTTTTCAATCTTGTGTTCACTTTAAAGTTGAAGGAGTTCATGTGAGGACCCACAGACACTATGTTTGCAAGGAGAAGTTTTTCCTGGTCTGTCTCCACAAAGTCAGCTTTTAATTGCATATTATCTTCTGGGGCCTTTTTCCACCACCATGTGGTGGTGGCATACATCTGTAATTCCAGCACTCGGGAGGCAGAGGCAGAGTCAGATTGATCTCAGAGTTCAAGGCCAGCATGGTCTACAGAGTGAATACAGGATATCCAAACTACACAGAGAAACCCAAATTCAAATAATTAAAATTAATTAATTAATGAGGAAAATATTTATTTTTAGTGTGTGTATAGGTTACTTTACTTTATTAGGCATCTGCACATCATTCCTGATTATTTTATTTTTGTATGCAACTATTTCAAGTCTTTTCATATACTATTTCCAAAGCAATTTTCCTTTCTATATCCTACTCCATTATGCCACCTCCTCTGGCCTTGTTGTCTCACATTTACACTTTATTAAGCATCAAATTCTTGTATATCAAGCATGTATATTTTTTTAAAAAAAGTTTTACCTTCTTATGCTCTTTCTTGGTTTGTTAAAACTCATCTCCACAAACAAACAATATAAAGCTAATTTCCTCACTAGACTTTTCAATCTTTACATGATTTTCCCCACAGATTGTTCTATTGTTTTCATAAAACTTTCTTGAGTTTACTGATTAGACAAAATTTAAACCATATTAAATTAGCTTTTAAGAAATAGAGTATTGATTTTATTGATTTATTTCTATTTAGTTGTATAAGTGTTTGTCTGTGTGTGTGTGTGTGTGTGTCTGTGTACAATGTGTATGCTTGCTGCCCAGAGAAGTCAGAAGAGGGCATCACGTTTCCTCTATCTGGAGTCATAAATGGCTATGAGCTACCAATTGGGTGTTCAAAATTGAATCCAGGTGCTCTAGAAGATCAGCCAGTGCTCTTAACCACTGAGCCACTTTATTGAAATCCGCCCCTCACATCCCTGCTGCCCCCAGTGGGCCTTTCCTGACAAAGCTCTCAAAGAATGTGCTAGATGTCATAAGGAAGTATAATCTTAGAGTCTATGTAATTAGTAGAGCTGAATTTCTCAAAACACTTCCTTGTTCCCCAAAGTCCATAACCTGAGGAAGTGGCTGAGGATATTGCATTTTCCATATATTTAATGTATCATTAATCAGTTGATGAAAATAAATCACATCAGGAAATATTTCTCAAATATTGTCACATCTTTTATTAAAGGTATGTTCAATGAGGTTTTTTCTATTGTACTGTATTCCATTTGGTTGAATGTTTGGGAACAGGACATGCCATGTGTTTCTTAAACAAATGACCTTCTTATTTATTTATGAACACTTGACCTCTGGCATGTGCATTCAACTTTGTCCGGTATTTCAGATTTCTCAAATTCCTTCCAAGCAGGTACTGTGAGACTTGTAGCTCAGTCATGATAGCTCACCATAAAAGTTTGGTATCAGCCTCCACTCCCCTTTCTGTTTCAGTGTCTTCCAAGCTAGATGTAAACTGAAGCCTCTGAGAAATCTTTAGAGCAGACTGTGAAGCCTGACCCTCAGAAATTCTGCCTCATTGGATTGGTGGTGAAGCCTGTATCTTTGCATTTCTGGCAGGTTCTGAGGCTATGTCAATGCTAATGTTTACAGAACCATAGGTTCTGAGTCACTGTCCAATTTGTGAGCAAAATAGTTACACTTTATCATTTGAGATTCCAAATGTGATAGACTAGTAACTTAGTTTGGATATAATTGGAAAATTGCTTACAAACATAAACAGACAGTTTTTGCTACCATTTGACCATTTCTTTTTATTGTTTCCTAGAGCAGATCAGGAATGTGTGTGAGGTGTGAGTTTGGATATTAGGGAATGCCATACTTAAGAAAGTTCCCAGGATTCAGTGGTGGGAATAGATTTGAATTTGGACATGTGCTGCTTAAAATCGTGTTTTAAAATGCCATTGTATAACAATAAAAGCTCTTTGAGTTATCATTAGTCTATTCATAATTCAGTTACATAGAGAACTTTGTGGTGGTCTTCTGGATAGGGCACTGCATTTCTATATGTGGAATGATCAGACAGAAGACAAGACATCATTCCCAAATAGTATATTCTATTCTGGAGATATTAGGATGTTAAGTAAAAATTCAACACAAAATGATAACATCCATGACATTATACTTTAGCTCAATTCCAGCCTTAAAACATATGACCAGAAAAAAATATAAAACTAAATATTCAATGTAACTGAATTGAACAGTCAGTTTCTGCTTAACAGAAAAACTAGATAAGGAATACTGACTTTAATGATTTTCTTTCGTTAGTGTTGTGGACAAGACTCCCCAAGCCATACTTGAATTAAGAGATGTTTAGCTCGTCATGGTGGCACATACCTTTAATCCTAGCACTGGAGAGGCAGAGCCAGGCAGATCTCTGAGTCCAAGGACAGCTTGATCTACACAGCAAGGTCCAAGACAGCCAGAGCTACACAAAGAAACCAAGTCTGTCTCTGACTGAGAGGGGGAGAGGGAGGGGGGATAGATGGGGAAGAGAGATACTCATAAGAATCTCAGAGGTCTCAACACATACTATCATTTTAATAATAATTCCAAGACTTTTAGTTTTAAAAACTTCCAAATTTCATAATTTTTTTCAATAAAAAGTCTCATTGCCTAGACTTATGTAACATTAAATCTATGCAGTAAACTTATGAGGCACTGATAAAATCACACTTTTCTAAAGACACTTTGCAGATAATGAGGCTTTCTAGGACATGGTATATTAGAAATGGAACCACACTCTGCAGAGCCTCTGTAGTGTCTTCCCTTTGCTCTCCTCACCCTGCTGCTCTGTAACTTTCTTCCCTTGTTTTAATTCTGTACTGAAAGGCAGAATCAACCAAGAATTCAATCTAGAAAAACATCTATACAAATTCTATCTTTCAAATTTTTGGTGAATACATAGATAGGGACTGGAATAAAACATTATTTTGAAAATGAAATAAAATTTATGTTCTGAAAAGTGTACACTATAAATGAAGGTATATGTTCCTGTAATCAGTAAATGATGGAGTTGTGAAAGACTGTTAAAACAAATTTTCTTGACAATATTTTTTTTATTTCAGTGTATGTGTGTTCATATGCATGGAAGTTCAAGGAAGTGAACAATTTGTGGAAGTCATTTCTCTCTTACCATGTTGGACTGGGGACTGGAACTCAGGCAAGTCATTCTCATTGTGAGCCATCTCACTGCTCCTATTTCTTAGAATTGTTTAATAGCATGCCATATGATCTTTTATTTGATGTTTGTCTTTTACATTGCAGTACTAGTTAGTTTTATACTTTTTTAACATCAACTTGAAACAAGCTAATATCACTGAGAGGAGGGCAGATAAATTGAGAAAAAAGTCTCCATAAGATAGGGCTGTAGGCAAGCCTATAATTTTCTTAATTAGTGATTGATCTCAGAGGGCTCAGCCCACTGTGGGTGTTACTATTCCTGGCCTGGTAGTACTGAGTTCTTTAAGGAAGAATGTTGCAAGAGCCATGCAGAACAAGCCAGTAAGCAGCACCTCTCTGTGGCCTCTTCTTCAGCTCCTGCCTCTAAATTCCTACCCTACTTGAGTTGCATGATGAACAGTGATGTGGAAGCATAAACCCAATAAGCCCTCTCCACCCCAACTTGCTTTTTGATCATTTTGTTTCATTGCAGCAATAGTAACCGTGACTAAGACAATGATGAACACAGAAATGTCTCTTCAGTAATATTCAAAACACTCATTACCTTTCTCCAATGCCTCTCTCAGTCTTTTCTATGGGTGCTAACACCAATCCCAGGAGGATTCCACACAATACACACAATAGGCAAAGACTCTACCACTGTCACTTTCATATTTTTAAGACAAGGTCTTCATTTAGCCTGGCAGATACTCTGACTAGCTAACGCTCATGTTCTGACATTCAATATATCTCTTTTAATATTTTCCTGTCATCAATTCATAACTAAGTTCTGAGTAAGACTAGTTTTTCAAGAGCCAGTGTGATTCACCATGGTTGCTAGCATTCAGGCCTGCTACAGAAACCATAAATACAGAAGAAAATGGAACAGCCCTTTACTTATTCCATTGGTGTTAAATAAAAACATTTAATTATTAAAGGGCATGCTTTTAAATTAAGCCGAAAATAACTGTAGATGTTATTGTGCCAAAAAAATTTGTACAAAATTAGTTCATTACTCAGTAGTGGTTGCAATTGTGAAAAATCATGAAAAATTGGAAACAGGTTAATTTTCTTGTGCTGATATTCATCCACTACACATAAATACTTCTTGAAGTCTTTAAACATTAACAAGCCAGGCATGATGCCACATACTTTTAAAAAGAGAACTGCAGAAGCAGAGGCCCATGCATGTTCTGTTCATTGGTTTTAACAGTTGGCCATAAGCTTGTTCTGTTGCCTTAATTCTCAGATTATTAAACAACGTCTAACCACAACATTTGTTATCTCACTGTCTATCTTTCTACCTAAATATATGTTATTTAATATAACTCAATCCTTCTTATCTCTAATGAATTTGTCTATATTGGAAATCAATTTTATTCTTATCATATCATATCATATCTTGGGTCTCTTAGGGCCCTAAGATCTCTAGTCTGTAGATTACCCTGAGCTTGGGAGGTCATAAACTTATCTGAAGATGGCATGAATCATTGGAATTTAAGGCTAACACTCTTGTAACTTTTAGGATGAAGATGGTTCTCAAAGTTGTTATCGACAAAATCCAGAAGGAAGACAATATAGTGGAGGGAAAGAAAGAAGAAAAGAGTAGTGAAAGGAAATACATTTTTGTTCCTTTTTCTTCGTCCATAACAGGAAAATATTTCCATCTGAAACACAGGAGGTATGATGGTTAACCTTGACAATCAACTTGGATTATTTAGAATCTCATTAAGGGATAAAATTCTGAGCATGTTTGTGAGGGTGTGTCTATAGAGCATTAATTGGGTGAAGAGGGAAGACCCACCCTAAATTAGACATCATCTACTCCCAATCTGTAACCCCAAGCTGAATAAAAAGGAGAAGGGTGGGGTAGGTGTAGCAGGAAAGCAATTTTACCATGAACATTCAATTTTCTCAGCTTCCTAATGAGTATGCAGCTTGTCTCATGGTCCTGTCACCATGCTTTCTCCACCATGGTAAACTATCACTGAAAACCATGAGCCAAAACAAAAAATTTCTTCCTCACACTGCTTTGCTCAGCATGCCATCATAGACATGAAAACAGTACTGGCAAAAGGGTGGACGCCTTATAAGCTGTTTCAGAACTCCATGAATGTTTTCATTCCCGAGATGCTTATCCACTCATGCCCCAAGATAATGTGATCACAGTCACAGTGCATTTATTTAGAACATGACTCAGAGTTGATATTGAGGTAGTAGATGACAGTATTGTAGCTCATATTTTAAATCATAGCTGCTTTTCAATTATAGCCTTAGGGCAAAGCAACTGTTTGGAAAAGACAGAGAAATAAAGATTAATATAGATTATATAATAGATTATATAAACAAGAACAGGAAGAATTGAATTACAATGTGACAAGTAAGAACTGCTGTAAGATATTCACTATGCAAAAAAAATTACAGGCTTAATTTTTAATTACATATTTTATCAAATAGTGTCTACAGTAACACATATGTCAGTTTTATCATCATAAATTTCAATATTACAAAGATTGGTGAGAAAATGAGTCAAATTTTCTTTTAATTACAATTGGATTTAAAGTAAACATAATGTAAACTGCAGATACTACTCATTTGTTGAGTGCTAGCATAGCATGAAGGAAGCTTTGGGTTTAGTATCTGAAATGAAGACAACCTCAGCATGGTGTTAGCATGTGTAAGGTCAGCACTCTTCTCAGCTGTTGGCAGAAAAATCAAGAGTTTAGAGTCATCCTTGCCTCCATGATAACTGTGCTACATGATCATTCCTGAAAGTAAACAGAATTAATTGCTCATTTGTTTGAGTATGGATTTATGTAACTTATGCTTACAAAAAGTATATTCCCAAAGGCAGGCAAGCAGGACTGAAAGCACCTACAATGTGGTTCTTCAGAGACTCTGGAGAAGCATACTGAGCATATATGTTCACAGATAGTTTCATTGTTCTCATGGTGTATTATATGTATGGAAATGAAAGTAATATCTAAATAACAGGGGGAATCATGTATTCATCTGAAAATGAAGAACATGAACTCCATGCTCTAGAAGCAGCATTTATTTTTTTTAGAAAAAAGTCTTAGATAAGAATAGCAGTCTCAACCCTGGCACATTCATATCTTGTCCAGAGTCTAGAACTGCAATGGAAAGATTTGTCATTCCCTGACCACTCTTAGTTTATGGTATTCACAAAACAAGGACTAGACAGCATGCTGAGGAGAGAAGTAACACAGACCCAGGAACAAAAGCCTGAGTAACAGAAAGGAATGAGGGGAACAATAAGGAAATAGTACCTTTTAGGGTCAACACAAACCCTATTCACATTCCTTCAAATCTATCATATTAGTAAATAAGGCTTAAAATGCTTCTCCAGTAACATCAGTGTGAGGCATAGAAGAATGGCTATAGGACAACCATCAAGTCAAGATCTTATGTTGTGTTCCGAGCCACAAAATAATAATAATAAAAAAACAATGTCATGGTGCCTTGTTATTTGGTACTCACAGTATTTCATTTTGCCTTTTGGGTCACAATTTAATGATGTTATGTAATTCAACAAATTAAAATTGCTTTTCTTCTGTTCTCAGGACTGCTCCCTGGGAAGTAGTGAATCTCTAACTATTTATTTATTATTTCCACTCTAAAAATTGTTGTTAACTGATAAAAATTGTATATATTATGGACACAATATAGACATTAAAGAATTGTTGACTAAAGCTAGTTGGCATGCATATATGTAGTGGCATGTAAAACCCACTCTTAGTCATTTCAAGTACACATTGTCATTGCTTACTATTCAGAAACTAGCCAAAGGATCTCCAGGGCTTGTTCCGATACTTGGCAGAATCTGTGCTCTGTAACAAACACCACCTTCTTCCTACCTGACCTTTCCTACTTCCAGCCACTATTAATGACCTCTACATCTATGACTTCAACTATTTTTAGATTGTACACCTATGTGAGGTCATGAATAATCTGTCTCATGTTTGGACTCTTTCATAGGGCAATTTCTCCTCCAAACCTTTGTTTTTTTAACTTCCTTTAGACATAGTTGTACACTATGATATCTATAAAATTGTTTAGCTTCTTTTAACTTGCTCGGTTGAGTTCTTGAACAGAATGATTGATGAGATGTTTCAGGAGAGCTGTGGCAAGATATTTGCTCTTGACACAGTTGGGAAATGATGGAATATCCAAAGAAATTAAGTCACTATCTGATGGACAGACTCTCAGCAGTCACTTGTTATCTAGGTATCCAGGAGTTCAGATGAACCAAGGCATTAAAACAGGACATACTAAGTATCTATTAATATTAATATCTCTGTTGGGCTCAGAAAAAAGGAGTTAGATGTCACTGGATTCTGTAGAAAATCAATATGGCATACTAACAGTGATGTGCTATGCTTCATTGCAGGCTACGTTGGTGGTATGCCATTTGGTGTATATACTTGGTGGTTCTTTCCCTATAATGGAGAGTGATTCCTATTTCCTGACATCAGAGCAAATCTTCCCAGCACACATTTACAGTGAGTTACAAGCACACACTACCACAAATGAGCAGTCCTCTGTTTGCACAGTTGCTTTGTTAGATAAGGCAAACGTAGAGGCAGTGATGTCCCTTCATGTCACTCTTCTAGATGAAGAAAACATGCAAGACAAGCAAACTGGAAGTCCACCAAAACAAAGATTTTTTTTAAATCGTATGATCCTTTAAGTATGTGTCCAAAATACATAATGTAATTTCAATACTGTTATTCAGTATCTAGCATCCCTTCTTTTAATGTAAGATCAATATCCCAGGAAGGGGTACTGAGTCAGGAAGACAATGAATTTGAGGCCAGTCTAAGTTTTAGGGAGAGCCCATATCTCATAAACAAAAGAAAAACATTCTTTATAAGTTATAGTACAAAACCACAAGACAACTTTAAGAAAATATGGCTCATCAATTTGCAGAATCATTTGGAAAGTTAAAAAGGAAATATGAATTGCAAAAAATATGCTGCCTTGAGTTAACCATGAAATTATAGAAATTCTTCTGTCTGTTGTATTTATACTCACAGCTGCTTTCTCTTGTTGCATAACCTATTACCACAAACTTAGCTACTTAAGATGAGACGTTTATTGTCTCAACATTCTTGGATCAAATAATTGGGATTTGTTCAGGGGTTCACAAAGCTATAGTCAAGGTGTTCATTATGATGAGGTATTTGGATACACAGATTCTCTTCTGAGCTCATTCAGCTTGTTAGCACTATGTAGTTCTATGTATGGTATAGAGTTGAAGTATATCATTTTTTACTTGCTATTTTGTGGGGATTAAGATGAACAAGAATAATTTGCCCACAATTTCTCACCGCAGGGCCATTAGTGCTAGCAGAAATCACCATAAATGGCATAATAGTAAAACTTGAAATTCAAAGTCTCTGCAGCTTAAAGTCCCAAAATTCCATTTCTAAAAAAAATAAAATTTTCTTTATTGATGATTATTTGTACTTTAAAGATTTTGTGAAGCATATGAAAATGAGGGGATAGTTACTCAATAAAATAATAAAAGCATACCATATAAACAGATGCACAACCAATAGTTAATTAGTTATAATGTTTAAATAAACACATATTCATTAATAAATGGTGAAAAAAATGTGTAAACATATCAAATTCTTAAAGTTTTTTTAGTTGTGTTAGAATATGCTTTTAAACCCAGAGCTCGGGAAGCAGAGGCTGGTGGATCTCTGCAAATTTCAAGCCATTCTGGTCTACAAAGCAAGTTGTAGACTAGCCAAGGTTTCATAGTAAGACCCTATCTCAGAAAGCAAGAGAGAGAGAGGGAGAGAGAACAAAAGTTCATATTGTAATATTTACTGTATGTAAGGCATGCATGTATGCAAATTAGAACTCTGAAATTTCCTGGAGAAGCCAAGAGGTGTCATTCTGTACTTTTGAAATTTTGGAAGCTAACATATTTTTAAAATCTAGGCTCTTTGGGGATTTATGTATGTGACAGTGACCAATTTCATTGTTTGCTCACTCTCATCAGGGCCTCTAATAATTTGTACCCAGCTCTCTCTCTCTCTCTCTCTCTCTCTCTCTCTCTCTCTCTCTCTCTCTCTCTCTCTCTCTCTCTCCTCCCTCCCTCCCTCCCTCCCTCCCTCTCTCCCTCTCTCCCTCCTTCTCTCCTTCCCTCCCTCTCTCTCTCCCTCCCTCTCTCTCTCTCTCTCTCTCTCTCTCTCCCTCCCTCCCTCCCTCCCTCCCTCCCTCCTCTCTCCCTCCCTCTCTCTCTCTCTCTCTCTCTCTCTCTCTCTCTCTCTCTCTCTCTCTCTCTCTCTGTGGATCTCACTAACAGAAATTATGATGTTTTGGGATTTCACCATTTCAAAGTACACTTTAGGAATATGTCTTTAAGGCTTATGTTTAAAATTACTCAGATAGCTTTCCTTTGGAATAATAGCAAAACCATTTTCTGATATGGAATTTCTCTCCTTATGATACAGTTACTTTTCTTGGCCTATCTTCAATCTTCATATGCAATGGTGATATCTATCACCATTGCATATGAAGTGGATTCTGGCCACAGTGGAAGGGAAGACTATAATCCAGGTCAGCCTGGCAGGAGGTAGCAGCAAAACAGTGTGGTCAGGAATGCAGTACACAGGGCTTTAGGATTTCTGTCCATCAGATGTTTAGGTATTAATTCTCCTCATAATATTTCATCAATAGTCTTTGTTAGACTAATCTAATAACAGGAGCAGAAAAGTCTCCTCAGCTAGATGGAGTTATTGAGTCATTCACAGAACAAATGAAAACAAAACCCAGTATGTTGTGTTGTCTGGTTCTCTGGCTCAACGCTATCCCTATATTAAGGAAGGACAGATGGTAACCTCATGCTACCATCACTTTTGAAAGAAACTGGCAAATGGTTTCCTTTTAAAGGGCAATTAATTCATTAATACAAACTTACTGTCAAGATGTTTCTATGATGTTCAAAATTACCAAACTTTCAAAAGTGAACTCTATTTTGAAGCTCAAAGTATTCATTTTTTAACCTGAGTCATTTGGTCACATTACATACATTTCCAAGGAAAATACACTTCAAACTTTTTGCTTTTCTGCTTCCTCCCATCCTCTTGCCTTCTCTTTCTTCTCTCCTACTGATCTTCCTTACCAATTGCAGAAACAATGAATGGTAATACGTAACTGAATAAATGTTCAAATAGGCAGCTGTTGTCCTCTAAATTACTCTGTTACAAGGGTCAGCACTGAAGATTATACACAATAAAGGGTGGCCTTATTTGTGCTTTGAGAGACATGATAACCAATGAATAAATATGAAATATCTTCTCATACTATACTGCCAGAGTCAACACTTTCACAACCCATTCCTATTATTGATGCTATAAACTTACGTGCATAGCAGGAAGTTGCTGTGTGCAAGTATGTAAAACTATTTTAGCAACAATCCTATCTTTGTACATATGGGTGAGGGAAACATAAGGCACTGGATGCTACAGTGGTCTCTAGTCATGCTCCCAAGGCAATGTTGTATAAACAGCTTATATTGAAAAATAAAATAGATATAACAACAAAAATCTGTTCCAAGTTTCTTCTCTTTTTTGTGATCAGTCATTTTGAGAAAACGTCTGAAAATTCTCTGGTAAGAGTAGGCAAATGGCAAGTCAAATGTATCTTAATAATTATAAATTTTTATTTTAAGTTTTTCAATGGGTCATTCACTGAAACACTGCAGAGAATTTATCTGAGGTGCCAACTTCTCCTCCATGTACATTATACCTTTTGGTTTATGGAGTTGAAAATGACAAACAAATCAGAAAAAAAGAACTGTTACAATAAAGAGATAAATTAAAGCAACAGTTTTGCTACAAACATCATAAAAGTGAAACAGTTTTAAAAGCTATACCTTAATAAGGATTGTCAATTGGAGTAATAAATTTAATGTTGAAGAACCAACTACATAAAATGATGTAAACACATGAAACTCACTAGAACAAAAGAGTAACCTTAGTTTTAGTAAGATTAATAAAACTATACTGTTTTCACCTCAATACTTTTATCTTAACCATTATTACATATTTCAAGTTAAAAACAATTATTCTTTTTTATAGTAAAATGCAAACAAAATATAGGGAAGCATTTATGTACATTGAAAATGGATTTTTGATCAAATAATTACTTATTTAAAATTGTTTTGTGATGGAGACAGTAGCTATGACTTCCCCCTAAAGATATTTAGGTCTTTATAACAAAGGCAAAGCAAATACTTGAATTACTAGCTACAAACAAGTTAAAAGCAGAAGCTAAAAAGAGTTGGGTGTCCAGGAGAATACAGCCAAAAGAGTTAATTAGACAAAAATTTCCTTATGAAAGAAGCTAAATTTTCATGTTGAAGTACTAACTTTTAGAAAATATTTGTATGAATTGATTTGGAGGTAGGTATTTTAAGGAGGTATTTGAAGATACTAAGATAATAGATGTGTCCTGATCCTATAAATAATAAACATGCTAGCAAAATGGCCTCAGATTTCTAACCTCCAGAAGTTATTTATATGTTATATGTAGATATACAAAATAGTGCATGTATATTACATAGTATATATAAATAAATTAAAGATTTTATTTATTATGTAACATATATCCATAAATCATATAATATATAACTATATATTATATTTTGGGAAATAAAATATGTGAAAAAATTATATAAACACACACATGCACATATATATTTATATCCCCCTGTGTGTGTGTTTATGTATGTGTTTACATTTTCATGTGCTCACATGTTGAGTGTATGTGTCGGTGCCTTTCAGGACCAGAAAAGAGCATAGGTTCACTTAAACTGGATTTACAGGCAGTTGTGAGGCATCAGATATGGTGCTGAAAGAACAGGACCCACTCTTAACCTTTGTTCTATCTCTCTAGCCTTAATACCAGTCAAGCTGTCCAGTATGGGATATCCTCTTATGACATTGCTAGTATGCAAACCCATTCAATGACAGGTTTCATAGATATCAAATAATAACTTTTGAGCTTCATAGTCTGTTTCCCCCATAGAGGAATTAAATCACAGACTAACTGTTCCTGTCGAGCATCATAAACATGAAACCTGTAGGGGTAGGGAGATTATGGGATAAAATTTGGATGCCCCAAATGATGTGACAGACATGCATGATCCCTCATAGAAGTCCTCACCTTTTCTATGGAGCAGAAGAAGGATGCTATGAAGGTGGGTGAGGAACAAAGGAGAGAGGGAGGGAGAGAGAATTTGGATTGATATATAAAATACGACTATTTATTATTTAAATAAATGGAGTGAAGGGGAATGAAGTCTACCATGATCTCACATTAGGATGAAGATGCTGGTGTACATCAACATTAGCAAATGACAGCCTACATGGGAATATAGCTTGCAAGCTATATTGGTGATACTTATGCAAATATAAAAAAACAAAGTTGAGTTGCTTGGTCATGAAATCTACAATATATGCTTTTTATTAAGTGAAAAAAATGTGATCTAGCTTTATCAAGTTTTATTCTGACAAATCTAGTCATCCTTCTTAGATGGTATTTACTCACATCTATTCAGAATGATAAAATAAATCATCCAATTGGATAAGACACCCGTCTGGAGCAGCGGACATTTTGACTACACCTTACTTGCTTTGTGCTCTTGCCATAAGTAGTCTTCTCTTTCATTATTTGGGAAGACAAAGTCATAGCCTTATCTTTTGAAAGCTTTAATTTGGCTATTATAGTTGAGTTGATTTAAAGAAGTTCAATAGAAGGAACACAAAGTTTTGTTATATTATGGATTTTCTGTGATAAGAGATTTTTCAATAGGTGAATACTGTGTTGGTCCAAGAGTGGCAAAATGTGCACATGAGATAGTGTAGTGGTGCTCAGGATAAGACTATTAGTTGGAACAACTGACCATAATGATTAGGTTTTTGGGAACTACTTACCCATGTAAGCTTCCATCCTCTATTTCCCTATGATGTTAATGTGTGTCTCTTTATTCTTTGGTTTTAAGGAGCACAAAGATCAAAATCTCATACCAAAATGACAAACTTTGGAGTGGCCTGTTCCCAACTCCTTCATGTCAATGAGCAAACACTCTTCTAGGTGCTGATAATAACTTTGGAGATGTCACATACAACAAAATCACTGCTTAAGGAGAACATTTTTGTAGTTAGATAATGTTAAAAAGAAGTGTGTATACAAGTAAAGGTTTGGAATTTAAGTTTATTCTGAAGCAGCACATTTTCAGATTTGTATACTCAAACATCCCACTGTCACAAAGCAATTTTTGCTTCACAAAAACAATAACATTATTATGTGAATCTAGTAAGGGTGATTTATAGAGGCCAGAATCAACATGGGGATGTTTTTATACCTGTTTGATTATTATGCCAAGAAAATAGCAAGACTTTGGGGGTGTTAGGAAGGGTTGAGGGAAGGAAGCAAGAAAAGAGAGAGAACATGCTTGCAGAAGAAGTTCACCTTGAGTAGATTTAGAATGGTATAATGGTTTCCTTAGGCAATCGTCTGTGCAGGAGTTTTCAGAGAGATTTACCTGAGACAGCAAGACTCACTATAAGAAAGCATTGTACTGTTTGCTTGTAACATCAGAGGTTATACTGTATTAAGCCACAAAGCATGGCCACAAGCAAGGCACTGAAATAGTAGATGAGATCATCCTGATCCACAGGCCACAGGAAAAGAGAAAACTGAGCCTGCTTGGGTTTTTGAAACCTCTTATCCCACCCCCAGTGACACACTTCTTCCAACAAGGTCACACCTCTTTATCCTTTCAAGAACTGCTATTCCTTGATGACAAAGCATTTGAATATATGAGCCTAAAGCGGGTGGGGGAGCAGCGATTCTTATTCAAACCAACAAAGCTGGTAACAACTCAGAAATGGCTATCATCAATAGAATAAAGGAAGAAAAAACAGGAACCAGCTGATATTGTGTGACTCAGAGCAACTTGGCTACACTGCTGCCATGACAGGCTCAATAGAGACCAGCCAGAATGTAGACCTGGGGTTTGGTTTACTCTAAGGCAACACCTGACTCCAGAAAAGACCACAAGTTGAGACCACTCAGGTACCACCCAGGAACAGACCAAACAGCAGCCAAGGGGAAAATTGTTGGAGCCATTGTAGCTAGGATTACCAGATGTCCCTTACCTTAGCACACACCCATCTGTTTTCACCAATCAGGGACCCTGAACATTAGAAATTCTATTACCCCAACTTCTCCTATGATAAAAACCCCACTCCAACTGAGCTGGAGACTCTCTGATCTAGTACCACTACATTGGACATATTCAGGGTCCAAGCTCAAACTTGAATAAAGGTTCTTTGCTTTGCATACTGATTCACACTCCTAGCTGGTCTTAGAGGACTCCATGATCTATGCATAATATTTAGGAGCATATCCTGCATCTTGCAACCCCACTAGGGCTATGGCCTGTAGAGCCTCCAGCCTTAGCTAGATGGTAACTTTTCTGTGTTTCATTTCTTGTGTTTAGTTTCATGTCTTTCTATTTTAGATATCCTTCTGCAAGTGGGACCAGAAACTCTAACAGCCTATAGACAGCCTAAGTAAGCACATGGAAGGACCACAGTCTGGGAACCTGAGGGGATGTCCCAAGGCTCTTCTGTACAGGATTAGATCTCTCTGGCTTCTGTAGAAAGACAGAACAGGTCACTTCCACATTCTGCCATGAAGCCTGAGTCTTTGGTTCAGTTTTGCCTACAAGTACCAGGAGAACTCTGTATTATTCTCTGTACTGTTTTCTTGTTTTTGTTGTTTGTTTGTCTTCTTTCTGACTTATGAAACTAGTACAACAGGACAGTATAACTGGACAGACTCAAAAGCTCAACTCCTTTGATTATGATCCTCTTGATTCTTTTCAGGAATTTAGAGATAGGGCCATAAGCATAGGCTTTAGAAATTAAAAAATAAAGTGTATTTTCCTGAAAGGGAAACAACCTCTACCCTACTTGATCATTTCATTGAAAAGAGGCAGCCCCATCTGTTGATCTCAGTCCCTATTGTTATGCTGATGGGCAGGGCCTGGTTTTCTCTGGTATACCATACAAGCATGGGTGGGAGCTATGGGGCAGCACACTCTTGTGGGTGGGGTGGCTAGGCTATGCAGACTTGAGACAATGTATCAAGCCTGCCTTAGCTTGCAATGGAGGTGGTTGTACCCCAATAGAATTTCAAATGCTGAAAAGAGAATTGAGATCAATTGTTATGTCCAGATATGCTAACAATCTTTTGCCCCTGTGCTGTGCACTGTCCCCACCCATGCAGGGGGATGGGGAACCCATGGCCTACCCTGAGGGATGTCTGCCTGTGACTTCAGTCCAAACTTGGCCAAGGTTTGACTCCAAGGACCAAGGGCAAGGAGTGACTGCCTATGTTTGCTAAGCTGCATGGTTCTGATTCTGCAGCCATGGCTACAATGGAGTTCCTGCTATATCTGGACACTTTCCTCCACCAGGGCTTTGGTCATTCAGATCCAATAGGTTATAAATATCTGTCATCATTAGAGACATTGGTTACAAGTTATTATTGGTTAAGATAAGAGAAGGAAAACTACTATTAGTCTCAGATGCTTCATCCTGGTACAGATTTTTTTATATGTTAATGCCAATTTTGAGTTATTTTTGTTATTCCCATTTTACCAGTAAGTGTGGTAAACAACAAAAAAAGAAAATATGGAGAGGGGATCCAGACATAATACCACTACCAATAACAAATCTAAAGCAAACAAGAATTAACAAACAATGGTCATTAATATCTCTCAATATTAATGGTCACAACTCACCATTAAAAGACACAGGCTAACTGAATGGATACAAACACAGAATCCATCCTTCTGCTGCATACAAGAAACACACCTCAACTTCAAAGACAGACCACCTCAGAGTTAAGAATTGGGAAAAGATTTTCCAATTATATGGACCCAAGAAACAAGTAGGTACAGCAATCCTAATATCTGACAAATTATACTTTAAACTAAATTCAATCAAAACAGATGAAGAAGGGAATTTATTATTCCTAGAATTCAATGAAAATGAAGACACAACTTACCCAAACTTATGGGCCACTTTGAAGCAGTACTAAGAGGAAAGTTCATAGCACTAAGTGCCCACATGAAGAAACTGGAGAATAGTCACATTAGAGAATTTACAGCACAACTACTAAAATCTCTAGAACAAAAAGAAGCAAACTCACCCCAGAGGAGTAGATACCAGGAAATAATCAAATTGAGGTCTGAAATCAATCAAGTAGAAACTAGGAAAACAATACAAACAATCAATATAACAAAGGGTTGGTTCTTTGAGAAAATCAACAAGATAGACAAACCTTTATCCAAACCATTCAAGAGGCAGAGAGAGAACATGCAAATTAAGGAGGTCAAAAATGAAAAGAGGGGCATAACAATGTACACTGAAGAAATTCAGGGAACCTTCAGGCCATGCTTTGAAAACATATACTCCGCAAAATTCAAAAATTCAAAGGATATAGAGAATTTTCTGGATAGATATCACTTACCAAAATTAAATCAACAACATATAAGCAATTTAAATAAATCCATAACCCCTAATGAAATAGAAGCAGTCATCAAAAATCTCCCAACCTCCCCCCACAAAAAAGCCCAACGCCAGAAATCTACCAGAAATTCAAAGAACAGCTAATACCAATACTCTTCAGAGTGTTCCATACAGGAGAAGCAGAAGGCTCATTGCCAAACTCTATGAGGCTACAATTAGTACCCAAGCCACACAAAGACACTACTAAGAAAGAAACCTACACACCAATGTAACTCATGAAGATTGATGCAAAAATATTAAATAAAATACTGCCAAATCAAATCCAAGAACACATAGAGAAATTATCCACCATGACCAAGTATGCTTCATCCCAGGGATGTAGGGATGTTTCAAAATATGAAACTCCATCAGTGTAATCCATCACATAAACTGAAAAAGAAAAACCACATGGTCATTTCACTAGATGCTGAAAACGCCTTTGACGTGGCATTTTGCTCCTTATCTCTGATATTGGTGTTCCTCCTTCTTCTGTTATTACTAGGGTTATGGGCCTTAAAGTTTCAAATATAATATTTTCCTTTAAGATCATAATTTTTAGCTTCTATTTCTAGTTTTAACTTGTCTCAACAGGTTTCCACTTGGTTGACAGACACATCCAGATATCAGATGCTGAGTATAACCTGATCTCCAAAGGACCATGAGCCTTGGACTTGCTGAAAGCTGATGTGGAGCAGTCCAGCCTATGAAACTGTTCCTTGTCTCTTCACCACAGTCAGTGAACCAGATGTTTCTGACAAATGCCCTACTGTTCAGCCTTTGATTTGCATTCAGTCTTCTTGGGACCTGACAACAATGTCAGCTGGAAGAAGTTACATAAAATAATACCTCAGCCCATGCTTCTTGGTTAAAATGCTCAGTCAATGTTGTGCCCTTTTTTAGGGGACAAAATGTCTAACTATAATGCTCATTGGCAAACCAGGAATATAGGCCCTGAATTATCAATTAATGGATTTATTAACTAAAATAGTTCTATAATTAGATAAGATACTTGGCCATCTTTATGCAGAATCACAGAGATATTACATGGCCTTAAAATTCATTATTTCTAACTACAGGGCCTTAATAATGGCCATAGATGCAAATGTTACTGCCCTAGAAAAATCTCTTAGCTAATGGCTCTGAAGTCCTAATAACACCCCCCTTGAGCTCCTAGGCAGGTAGGACCCATGATTCAGTCCTATCCTTGGTATTTGTGAAGTGGCAAATAAAGGGCCCTGTGAAGTTTGATTACACTGCTGGCAATTGTCACCACTTCTATCTTGACAGGTTTAATAGATACAAGCCAGAATCTAGGCCTGAGTTTTGGTTTATCCTAAGGCAACACCTGACTCCAGGAAAGACCACAACCTGAAGACATCCAGGCATCACCTAGGAATGGATCAATCAGCTTTCAAGGAGAAAATTCCTAAATTTCAAATGAAAGCTAACATTCCAACCTTTGTACAAAGAATCACCAGATATCTCTTAGCACAGTACATACCCATTCCATTTCACCAAAACACTCCTAGATAAATACCAGCCAATCAGAGGTACTGCACCTTAGAAAACACCTCACCCCAACCCCTGCTATAATAACACCAACCAATTGATCTCAAGACTCTCTGATCTTGTACCACTGCATTGAACACACAGAGGGTTCAGGCTTGAGCTTGAATAAAGGCTCTTTGTTTTTGCATTCTGATTTGGACTCCTTGTTGGTTTGGGCATAACAATATCAACATTCATCTTTCACTGCCTCCAGTCTACACAGCACACACTACTGGTTCACATTTGACCACCATGTCTTCTCTGCAGTGATATACTGTACCATTTCAAACTCAAGAATTAACCTTTTTCTTCCTTAAGTTACTTTGATCTCAGCAGCAATAAAGTAACCAAAATATCAGACAATGGCCAATATCCAATATCAGTCATTTTCCATTATGCCAGTAGCAGGAAGGTGAGGAGATGATGTAGTTTTGAGACCTACTGGAAGGAAAGAAGAAATACCAGGCTTCTCAGACTAATAGATGAAGGAGTGAGGCAAATGATCCTACTATTTATGGAACTTAGAAATGTAAGGAATATAGGCTAATGATCATGTATTGAATTTCTGTTCCTTTTTGTGGAGATGGACAGTGTGAGGAGCCCAGAGCACTTTCTGGGATGCTGTTACTGTGGCTATTGTTTCTCACAGAGTTGATGGCCTAGCTGTAAGTATTCAGGCAGTTTGCTGCACAGCCACTCTCACCTAACAGAAAGCACTCAGACAGTGCCCTAGTCAGCCCAGGTGCAAAGGACCCCTTTAAAAGGAAGACCTCTACCCATGTATGCTCTCTTTTCTGCTCTCTCTTTCTCACTTCTTTCCACTCTTCTCTTTCATGCTTTCTTTTCCCTCTTCTCTTTCACTTTCACTTTCCTGCTATTCCTCTGGGGCAGACAGGACTTTTCCTGTCTCCCTCTTCTCTTCTGTCCTCTCTCTATCTCTGTGTCTCTTTACCTCTTTTCTCTTTCCTTGCCCTGCTTTTCCTTTCTAATAGAACTTCTCACTAAGTTCTATCTGCCTAACATGTTTGTCCCTCCACCTCAGTCGCCCTTGCCTACAATGGGATCTGCCAAGGTCCCCCTTGAACTTTATTCTAACACTAGCTGTTATCTCCTGCCAAAGCACAGTTTTGCATGTGCTAATGCCTAGCTTTATGTTGGAATATGTTGCTCATTATGTATTTTCTTTGCAATTTTTACCAGTCTCCTCTTATAAATATTCATTTATATTCATTTTTATGTTACTGTAAGGAAGCTGGGGCAGGTTTAGGCTTATTACATACTGGCAAGTGATGGCTACTGCTGAAAGGTGATTTATCTGGACCCCAAAGCTCTTGTAAGAGTTCTAGATTTACTAATCTAGGAACTATGGATAATAACTGCCTTAATGCATATGAAAATGTGAGACTGAGATATACTACCAAGTATAAAATCATTGGAGAGCATTTAATTTTTATAACAGTTGATGTTAATAAACTCTAGAAAAGAATAAGAGGATACTGTGAATCTTTGATGGCTGGTAATACTAACAAAATCCCAATACACCTGCCCCTGGCAATACTGAGAGTTTCTTTTTATTTAATAGATTCTAATAGAGAAAACAGTATTTTTGTAAATATTAAAATGTAGCATATGGAAAGAAATTTAGAAATTATGCAATAAAAATATATGTAGAATGTGACACGTGGGAAAAATTTACAGTTCACCCATTAACTGAATAATTGAAGGTGCTAAACAACTGTATAGAGTCTGTGGATACAGTTTTGATTAACACTTTTAAATTTCGTATAGTCTATAGGGGAGAATGTAAATAGTCATAAAATCAATATTGACTAAAGTTTGATATGAACTATGAAAAACCTCAGATAAATACTATACAAAGGAGACATAATTTAGGCAGTGTTTTCAAGAATGATGATTTTTGAAAATATTAACTATATAACATGGAAAAGTGATTTTATTTTGACATTAGCATATCTCACATCTTTAATCACACTAGTATGATCTATACTGCTTCTGGACTACAAACTAGTAGATAAGGAAGGGCTTTCTTTTTTCTTATTTTCTTTTGGGGGGGCAGATGGGTGGGTACTATGCTGAGACATCCAGTTTTCAGTTAAATGGGTGCCTGCCCCATAAGTGGCATTGAATGAATATTTGAGAAAGGGTTAATGAGACAAGATAAATATGTATTATTTAGACTACACCACAGCAGTCACTTAAATTAAGAGATTAGTACACTCATTAACCAGTCTAAAGAACCATTAGCAATGGAAAATAAAGAGAGTGAAAATAAGAATCAAGGAACAACATATTACAATTAAATTAATGGAGTTTAGGAAGGACCCAGGAAAGTTCCCGAAGCTTCTGCTGCTCCTTTATAATGTCACGGATCTAATTTACCTCATTTATATTAATGAGGAGAGGATTGCACAACTATTAGCATGATTGAAAATTACACTAATGCTCAGTAAATCTACCCCTAATTATTATGATGAACGAGAAATTGATCATCTTGGACCAGATTAACAACCTAAAGCAACAGCAACAGCAAAAGAGCTTTTTCTTGAAAACCCAAGTCTTTAGTCTTTTTTATTTAATGAAACCCTGAGCAATTTACTCCATAATGTTATATACTAATTCACTATAACCTCCCATTTACATAGATTTACATATATTATATTTTCACATTTATGTATTTATTTGAAATAATTACTTCCAAGTGCATTAAAATGTGGTCTTATGATTGGCTTTATGCATGTTAATGTTCCCACATGAAGACAAGTAATGAAATCAGCCACATTTTGACTCTACCTGGTTTTAAGTCAACTCAAGTATTATCGCCCTCAAAGAAAAAATATTCATCTTTGTATTCATTATAATTATAATTAACAAACTGAAAATACAGTTCTTTCCTATTTATTGAAATACTATTTTAGAAAGACTCCCTGGCTGTGAAATAAATATCATTTACACCAAGATTATTTTAATTAGTTTAATATCCAAGTTCCTTTTTAAATAATAGACATGAGAGTTACTTTCCAAAGCCTCAGTTTCAAGTAGACACATTCTTTCAACTTTAGAGGATGAAAATGCTTTCTTTTTGGTCATAATTTATCTTAAATCTGCTTCTGATAACTGTCCATGGAAATAATTATATCGAGTGCTACATTCTTTAATACAGTGGCTTAAGATGTGCTCTTTGATAACACAAGCAAAGCGATATTAGGGCTAGTTTTCTAGGCACCAATATTAGCTTTCAATGTAATCCCATTTTAAAATAGCCTTTATTTCCTGAAAGAGTGGGTACATCCCAAACATTACGCACTATGTATTTAAGACCATGGGTATGAAAACTCTAAAGTCTGAAGTAACTTCTTTTGAACTAGAGGCTTAGAGTTTATAAATTAACTCACCAATATTTACTAAAGATTTTCCCTGTGACAGGCTTTGCATTTTGGCTATGGTTTTAACATGGTAGCACACCAAACATCTTTATTGTCTACTAAACCTTGGTTTAGTTGAGAATAGGGAAACAGGAGAAGTTATTAAAAAAAAAAGAAGAAGAAGAAGGGAAGAAAGGAAGGGCAGGTATAGAGTACGGGAGAGGAAGAAAGCAGGAAGGAAGGAAGAAAGAAAGAAAGAAGAAAAAAAGGAAGGAGGAAAGGAAAGAAGGAAGGAATGAAGGAAGGAAGGAAGGAAGGAAGGAAAGAAGGAAGGAAGGAAAAAAGACAAGAAGAAAGGAAGGGAAGATGGGCTTTGGGAATATGTAACAGCAGAAACAAGAAAATGTGGGGACCAGGAACCAATTCCAGGGAACAAAGTCACTTTGATATGGGAGTTGCCAGACAGAACAGATTAGTTGCTTATAGATCATCTTGGGAACAAGAGCCAAGAGTCTAAAAATTAAATGGAATTTACCAGTAAATACCAATTTAAAAATTATAATCAGCAGTGCCATAATTAAATTTTTAGGTTAGAGTCTGAGTCTTATCAAATTGTCATTTTAGGTCCATGACAAATTAGTTACTATCTACATATGTGGACAAAAGTAGAGAGGGTAGCTGATGTAAAAGGAGGCTATCAGGATTATGTTAGAAAATGCAGCTTGGTATAAAGGAAAAAGACAGTTCAACAGGTAGCTTTTTGCCAAAATTGATAGCCTGAATTCCTTCCCCATGACCCACATAATGGAACCTCCCAGAAATAGTCTTCTAATCTCCATGTGCACTTCATATTCACACCAGGGCATGCAAGTGTGTATATACCACATGCATACATGCACAAAAATAAATAAATGAAAAATTTTAAATGAAATGTGTTCAAAATTGAAGTTCTTGCCAAATAACTTTTTTAAAGATGTGATAGTATAAATATGTTTTATCGAACCTTTATGACTGCATTTTGAAAATTGTGACATAAATGCTCTTCGATTTTAGAACTAAAGGGCCTCAAAAGCTAGTTGGGATAATAGCTGTTAAGGTTGTTGAACCTGTGTGACATATTTTATTCATTTATTGGATGTATATCCTTGAGTAAGTTAGTAAACATTAGGCCTTGGTTTCCTCATCTGTAGACTGAAGAGACAATTGTCATAGTGTGTTGTGTTTTAGAGTAAGATGAAATACTGAAAGTCAAGAAAGAGTGTTCTTCATAAATGTTCTATGTTCATCATGGTTAACTCTCTTGTTTCTATTGTACCAATAGTGGCAAGAATGCAAAGAACAATAATACCAGCTGTATTATTGCCACTGGCTCAATTACACAAGCTTTAGTGAATGCACCAATTCACACCACACTAGAATGTTATAATTAAAGAATTTAAACAAAGTAGTACAAAAATAGGTAAAAGTTTCAGATATTTTTACATGCTAAGAATTCAGGTTCCCCTGCTGATCTTGTCTGAAGTCCCCGTTTGGCTTGTAGTGATCTCCTCTTTCAAATAATGCTCCATTATTCATGTTGGCCTTACTCTATTGTTTTGAACTCACTGCATACATGGTGGCTCTCGACATGGTCTCTCCCTTATAAAGCCAGGACTTCCTCACAGTGTGGTTTATAAAAATCAAGATAATGAAAACAAAAGCTGTAATATCTTGCTAAGTCTCTTCAGAGTTTCTGAAATACAATATGACCTATCCAGTCCCTTTGTGTAAACAAGCCAAACAAACAGATAAACCATGGGAGAAGAGAAAGGTCAGTACATCTTAAGAGGACAATAGTGTAATTAGAGTTTGCATGACCACACACACACAGTGAAGAAACATCCAAAATGGAGTTCTTCTTTATTTATTTTTGAAATCTATCACATAGTTATTTGATAGTTTTATTGTCACTAAACTTAATCTTTCTCCAAATTGTTTGATCATTTTATTTCAAATAATAAAGGAAATACTTGTGGCAGGTACCTCAAAGCAATAAGATCTAACTCTTGTACTTGCTCAAAAGTCAAAATCGTCCTTGGTACTGTTCTGGTTTGAGGTCAGGAATGCCAGAAGTAAGCTCAGATTTCTCACTATCTGTCTTCTTGCTAAATGAAAACTACCTCCCTAAAAGCTATAATTGATGGTATGAACAATAAAAATTCATAATACCACCAATCTTAGGTGGGAAGCTTTGGAATTGGACTGCCTTGTCTCTCTGCCTTCTCTAGTTACTCTACACTCAAATAGTACTGCTGATATCTACTTGCCCCTTGATTATCTTCTAAGGCCTGAAAGGCATCAATAATGGAGGCCTCTTCCCTTTTATATCTCACTTTTGCCCAACTACTGATTTACTTATAGAGTCTCAACTATTTAGGGGGAATGTTATAGAGATAGTCTTAGATATTAATAGGCTTAGATATCCTTCATGGTAATCAGGAGAGCACCCACAAAATCTGATATACCTATAGACTTGCTGAAGAGATGGGAGGAAGAGTTATCACCTAAAGAGATAGTACATTATCCTCCTGAGAAGCCCCACCCCATGCAGCCACTTACAGAGCTTCCCTGATGGAGCCCAGCTGTGTCTGACAGCTTTCTAACTCTAAAAGGAACTTTTTTTTTCCTTGTTACTACTTCTTCTTCAGATACTAACCAAAAGCCTAAGAATGCTTTCTTGCGTATGCTGTACTTTCTCACTCTTTCTCTGTGTCCCATCCCTTTCCACACTGCAGTTGCTTGTTGCGCTCCATTATTAGACATGTCATATTCCCTGGACGCAAATACAAAAATTTCTCTCTTCTTCATCTCAACTTTCATCCTACTGAGATTTACAACTTGCCTAGCATGTCATTTTTTCTTTCAAACTCTAATAAAATGGTTCTTGAGCGTCCTTTAGAGCAATGTTAGTAGTTGGAAAAAACAGCTCTTGTCCATATTCTTCAATAATATAAATACTAGCAGGCTTAGCAGTTTCATTGAGTTTATTTAACTTCTTCCCACCTTTCTTGATGTCCTGTTTTTTTTACTGATCCTAGTGTTCTTATGCTATATGTGTGTGTATATATGTACATGTACACATATATGCTTATATATATATATATGCTCTTAAATTATTATTTTAATAGGAATGGCTACCAAATCTTGATTTCCTATTATAATTTGCATACTTAATCTTTAAAAGTAAAATTCAGGTACAAGTAGATATTAACTTATTATGTTCACATAGATAGCTCAAAATTAATGTGTATAGAATTTGACTACATTGTTGCCTGACTCTTTGCTTTCCTTTTGCACATAACTCTTACAATCAGCTAAATGAAGATTTTTCTTGTAATTTAAGTGTTTCTCTCTAAATTTATTTTTACCTTCAAATATCTTCCTAATGTGCCATAGTGCCCCAGCTGATACTTTTCCACTATGAATGTTTTGAGGCTCTCATTCCTTTTCTCTGCAAGAGTTTCATTGTTGGTCTCCCTGAATCTTCTAATTCCCCTTTCTAATGAAGTTTCACATAGACATCTTGGTAAGCAGTCTAAACCACAAAGTATGCAGTAGGTTATATGACTGCCTCCTGATAGGATCTGTGGTGGTATTCTGCTTGTACAAATAAAGTCTTTCTGAAGGTCAGAGAATGGAGCTTGCCACTAGCTATCCATACAGGTCTGGAGGTTACATAGGATGTGAGCTAGCTGGGCAAAAACAGGATATAGGCAGGGAGAAAAAGGAACTAGCTCTCTTGTCTGCTGAGATGTGGCAGGAGCTTGCTGTTATATGATATTCAGACAGGCTTTATTTGTATAAGCAAGATGTAACCACAAGAATGTCATTGTTCCCCATGATTGAAGAAACTGGCTAAGGTCACATTACAGGCCTATGGAACAAAAATCTAAGGATTTTGTCTTTAAGACCAAAAGGAAACAATGAATTTTTTCTGGCCCAAAGTTTAATTTATGTTAAAAGTGTTTTAAGAACATTGATGCATCACTAACAGGAAAACTCTGGGGAAGAAAATTTAGCTACCTAATGACTGTCATACCCCAGGTCCTGGTAATTATGATCTAGTCCAAGAAAGTTATGGTCCCACAAATGTTCTGAGTACACTCACTTATATTTATGATCAAATGATCAAGAGTCTCAAATGGGCACTCACATAATCCAGACAATCACACTATAAATTTCATAGGAAATTTATTTTTGTACTCTCCACATTAATGCCTATATTTCATTTCCTCTCTGCTGAAATCTCTAGTGCCTCTGCCTTAGCTAGCCTCCATTCTTTTCATTCTTAGTTGCTGTGTTCACCTAATGCCTCCCAGGGAAAATAAGTTATAGTAGGAGAAATTGTCCCACCTTCCTTGCAGACAAATTTTCCACTCATCATGCTCTACCTTGTGATTTCTGTGGAAACAACTCACTGATATTCCTTTTCTGTGGGCCCTTTTCCATTCTAAACCTAGCTTAAATCTTTAAGGAGATACTTGTATTCTCTCCATTATTCCAAGTTTTATTCTTATTACACTAAAGTATGTGACCATGTTGCCACTCCTTAATAAAGCATCTTTTGGTTAACTTCTCTACTTTTGCTACTCTTCTCTGAAGGAAATTGTCAAATCACATACTTAGAAATGTCAGTATTCCTCCATTAACATGATGACATACAATTAGTTTACATATTTCTTGGTGTTAACTTCATAAGGTGTAGCCTTGTTTATGTAGGAATCTTCTCAGGACACTACTTAATGAACCCTTTGCAGAGCTCACAGTATGTCAACTGACCTTCAGAGAATAGGCCATAGAAACCTCTTCAATCTCTCCCATTAGCCCTTGATTTCTCACTGTGTAGAAAGTCTGCATTGTTCAGACCAATCTGTGGAAAGAGATTGGTGCAAGAGAATGTGGCTTCCTGCCAACAGCATCTTTTAGGCCCACATGAAAGCCTCCAAATATATGCACCTTACCTGCTGCTGCTGTGATACCAAGCTAGAAAACAATCACTAGAAAGTTTTAAATTTACCATCAACAATACTTATAAAACAACAAACAGCTATTGGGACCAACATTTGGGGTATTATCTAAATGTGACATTACATGAGGAATGCAGGCACCTTCCATTTTCTTTCCAATGAAAGTCATTATAGATTTTCAGTCATCACTGCAATAACATGTTCCTTATTTTGAATTGCTTAATAACTTAGTATCTCCTGAGAAGTGTTTATACATTTGTAATTAAAATAAGTATTACTGCTATCAGTAGATGTGGTGGTAGGAATGTATGGGTCATAAGCATTGTCATGTTGTGAAGCCTTTGTTCTGTTTTGTTGTTCTTCTTTGTAATGTTTACCTCATGACATTAAATACAAGCAATGGCATCCTTCTTATTAAAATATACTAGTCTTTCAGACTACTTGGTATCATACCCTCACTCATCCATTCATGAATTATTCTGCTCTATCTATTAAAACTTTAAACATTGAAATATTTATGTCTTTTGCTCCTGCTGTCCTCTCTGCTTTGCTTACATACTCTCAGTGGATGATATTTTTTCTCAGTAAAAACTAAGATATGTGTGTGTGTGTGTGTGTGTGTGTGTGTGTGTGTATGTATGTATGTACGTATGTGTATCCATGTATAGGTATATATATATATATATATACATATATTTGTATGTATGTATGTATAATAATTATTCAATATACTATATATTTTTCCAGTTCTGATCTCTCACTCTTCTCAAAATCAGCATAATAATATTGATTTGTATGTTTAGTATGACTGAACAAAAACTCTTGATTTTCTGAGTATTTTCATTTTGTATACACTGCAACTACAATATAATCAATATAAGAAAAGTAGTTTTTCATTGTAGCTATTATATGCTTAAAACAGCGAATAAACATAATGTCTATGCTAGACATTTATATAAATGTCTATGAAGACTACATTAAGCTATTTGAAATATGATGAGAATGCAAATAGCTATTATAAGTCCCATTAAATATTTAAGTTGTTTTTTCAAATGACATAATAATAAGTAAAATAATAAAAGAAGTAGCTTTGATGCTCTGTTCCATGCTTAGGTACATTTTGTTTGATAATTTTAACATTTAAGTGTAATGTATATTTATAAGTGCAATAATTATTACCTTCATGCTTCATTTAAACAATTAGGAAATATTATCAAATAGATTTGGTAGATAGATACCAAATCTAGGCAAATACCAAAAGCATTACTATCTTAAACAAAGTTTTTGAACCACTATATTTTCCAAAAATTATTTTTAAATATGTTTATTAGTTGACTAACATTTGTCGAATAGCTCATGAACACTAAGAGCTATTTAAATAATACCCGACTAAGATATATAAGGTTTAATTTTTTTCTGCTTACAAGATCATACCAGAGACGGACATGAAACCAATTTTCATAGTGTCACATTGACAGGGCCCATAAAGATGCCTCCAATTCATCTTGGCTCAAGGGCAGAGAGCTCAAAACTGTTCTTAGTAAGTCATAAGACCTAAACGTTTAAAGATATTTGCTCTTGGTCTTGGATGTCTTTAACAACAGACTTGGCCTGATATGTGGTTACTCTTGACTCTCAAGGTTAGATAATGAGAAATTGAGTCTAAGGTGTGGTTACCAAATACTTGGAGAAATAATGTTCCATGTTCATGGTACCATGTTCCCTTTTTTGGTTTGGGAATTTAAGAATGATGAAGGATAAACTTGGGGCATTCGGTATTCATTAAATTATCCTCTAGACCCTATCCTGTGTCTCTGTCTTTTTCTTGGTGTCTTTACCTGCAGTTTCTCAATCCACACTTCCGCTCTCAGGTATGAACCAGGCAAGTGGGCTGGATCTGACAAAAGCCCCACAATAACAGGTTACAACATCTCACAAAGTTTGAAGGCATGCATGTGGGAGTTGATATGTCAGGGCAATTATATAATAATGACAAAAAAGTCTACATATACATCGGAGATACAATATACCTCACCAAAATTGGTGCTGCTACTTATGCATTTATTTTAATCTTCAATTGTTTCTAATTCCCCCCTTTCCTAGGCTAATAAGTCACTGATATAGACTCTAAATTTCACATATTTTTCATGCTAGCACCCTTTACACAAATTCTTAAATACTTTTTCAAATATAGTACAATGTTACAAAGGTCTTTATATTAACTTTATAAATATGCACCATCAATTACTCTTTAAAGTAGGTTCTTTGTTGAAGTCTAAGTTGCATAAACACTTCCAATATATTCATTGATTCAAACCCAGTATGTTTTATTGACATTATCAGAATTACACAAAGAGAATGTATTCATTCAAGGAATATGTGTTCTTGTTCATTCAACTGCAGAATAAATGATGTTCACATTATAATATTGAATATTGAGTATCAGTTATTCTGAAACCAAGGAATGAGGTCAGCTCCCAGTTTAACACACAGAAACAATTATCTATGTAAAGTGAGGATCCATCATCAATAACCTTTTCAATAAGCACATCACACTTCTTCTCTTTAATTTTTTGTGCTAATGAATTTTCATCTACCTTACATGTCTTACATGTGAGACTTCCCAATTTTAAGATATACACAATAGTAAACCTTCTTTCACAGTGGACTATAAAATGTAGACCTTAAAAGCTCTCTGAGGTGAGTCTCTTTACTAGTTTTCCAATGCAGAGTCATCAGTTTTGAAAAATATATGTGTGTGTATATAAACACTAAAAATGTACTAAGCAAGTTGTATTGACATATATTTGTATGTACATATACATACATATAATAATCAAAGAAATAATAATTATTAAAGAAAAAGAGAATTTGGGAGCCATGGAAATCCTTCAAGGGAGAATTTCTGGAAGAAAGGGGAGTTAGTAAAGGAAGAAAGGAAGGTGATGTTATTTTTCTTCAACTGTATATATAACATTATTTTGAAAAAGAAAGATGAATTAGTTAGGACTCTATTGCTGCAATGAAACACCACAACCATAAAGCAAGTTGCAGAGGAAGGGTTTATTTACCTTACTCTTCCGCATCACAGTTCATTATCAAAGGAAGGACAGAGATTAAAGCAGATCAGAGACCTGGAGGCAGCAACTGATGCAGACGTCATGGAGAGGTACTACTAACTATCTTGTTCATCATGGATTGCTCAATCTGCTTTCTTATGGAACCCAGAGCCACCAGTGTAGGAAAAGCAGCACCCACAATGGTATGGTCCCTCCATCACCAATAACTAATTATGAAAATGCCTTAGAGGCTTGCCTACAGTTTACCTTATGGTTGCATTTTCTCAATTAATTCTCCTTACTCTCTGGTAACTCTGGCATGTGCCAAGTTGATAAAAACTAATGAGTACAAAAGAAAAATCATATGATAAATAAAATGAATCATATACCTTTAAAAGTAACAAAAATATTATTTAGGTGTTAATACATGGATGCAAGACCTTTGGGTGGATGGTTGTGTAACTGGAATCTTAGGAAACAAGATACCCTAATGGAAACACTGAGCTGGATGTCAAATGGCTGCATGGAGACACTTTGTCCCAGACTCTTGGAGAAACAGTGCATTTCACCTCAGGTAAAGGGCTCCTTGCTAATTTGCATATGCATGTTTCTGAGCTAATTGTATCATCTTTTCTATAAAGCAAAATACTGCTGCAAGCAAAGAAGAAGCAAAATGAGAACTTTTAAACATTTTTTGGTCAAAACTGAAAATAAATATTATAAATGTTATTGTCATTTTCTTTCACTGTGGACCACAGTTTAAAACCAGAGCCAGGCATTAAGTTTATTCCCCAGAAGCTCTTCCCTCCCAGGAAGCCTTCTGAGAATCTGTTTCTAAATTCACTTGCATAGCTTGGTTCCTTCTTCTCCACTATGCCCTTAGAATTTAGCACATAGCAGACATGTTGCCCCAGATGATCAGACTGAGTACACAAAAAAGCAACAAGTTTCACATTGCTTTAGAATTAATCTCAGAAGCCACACATCATATTTCACTGTAGTGTAATGTGTCTGGTCAGATTAGAGGATTGTTACTATATCAGTGTTATGAAAATGAGTTGGGTGATGATCTACAAAACATGAAGCATTTTGTTTGGATCCTAATAAATCATCCATTTTACATGTGCAGCATAATCATCACCATCAAATAGACAAATATTGTGTAATGTCCTAGCTGCTAGATGGAGATGTCTACCAGTTAACTTCTCATGGTTTTAAATGGGCAATAGTTTGCAGAAAAATAATCTTAGCACTGACATTAATTCTGGAACATAACTATGTTATTACTTTTCTGCTACCTCTCACTGAAAAAAAGTTGTGACAAGGAAAACAAAATCTATGCTCTCCTTCTAATGAAAGTATGAAACAACTTCACATTCTTCCTGGTCAATGTTTAAAGAATTTAATGAGAAAAAAAATATTTCCTCTACTTCTAACTGAGTTTTTAATAAAATTTTCAATATGCAATTTTCTTTTTTAAATTTTTTTAAAATTTAAATTAGAAACAAACTTTTTTCTAAACATGTCAATCCCAGTTCCTTCTCCTTCTCCTCCTCACCTGCTGCATACTGACCCCCTATCCCATCAGCTTTATGCTACCCAGGGAGGGTGAGCTCTCCATATGGGAATCTTCAAACTCTGTCACATCACTTGGAGCAGGGCCTGGGCCCTCTCTTTTGTTTCTAGGCTGAGAGAGTATCCCTCTATTTGGAATGGGCTCCCAAAATCCATTTGTACATTAGGGATAAGTACTCATCCACTACCAGAGGCCCCAGAGATTGCCCAGACCTCCTAACAGAGACCTACCTTCAGGGGGTCCAGGTCACTCCTATGCTGATTTCCCAGCTATCTGACTGGGGTCCATGAGTTTCCCCTTGTTCAGGTCAGCTGTCCTGTGGGTTTCTCTAGCCTGGTCTTGATTCCTTTGCTCATCACTCCTCCCTCTCTGCAACTGGATTCAAGCATGTAATTTTCTAATTTCTATTGAAGCTCCTGTCTATACTATGGCATTTTAAGCAACATAAAATAAATTCATGGATTTTTGTCTGAGTTTGAATATATATACATTTTAAGTAGAGTTTTCTTGCAAGGGTCTTTTTTCATTTTTTTTTTTTTGCAATTTTCCATTACATTTTCAATTATAACTTGCTTATTCCTATTGACTATTGATTTATCCTCATCTGTTAGGTCCAGCTCAAGCATCACACAAAATTTATTTATATGTTATATTCATTTTATTGTCTTTACAATTTGTCTTATTTTGGTTAATTATCATATAACCTCACCATTTTCAATTGCTGTTCACTGTAGATGCTATTGGCTGTAAGGGATGGAAAGTATGTCCTTATATCTTTAGTTAAGCTCTGCATCATAGTTAATACATTTGTCGGCTAATATCACATTAAATTTCCCTACATACTTTGCTGACATGCTTGATGTATCATTGAATGAGTTGCAACCCATACTTATAAGAATAAACACTGGTTAAGTGGTGAACTGCAGCAGATGGTTCCATTTCTTTATAAGGTAGGTTACTGTCAGGTGCTTTGGAGAAATTTTCAGTTTCTTGTCCTATTGGTAGCCTCAAAGAATCTGTTAAATATTTCAAAACAGTAACTTTTAGAATAAAATAGTGTTGGATTTCTCAATATTATGAAAGAATTACTCATCTTAGTCTCATTATCCACTAACTATATTATATCACAAATGCTTCTAGATGTATAGTATTAATTTCTTGTACTTTTTCTTTGGTTCTTTTATCCTGCTTTGTTGTTGTTGCTGTTTGCTTGCTTGGTTGTTTCCTAAAGAGACAGCGAAAGAATGAGCATGAACATGGGTTAGTAGAAAGGTGGGATGATTTGAAGAAGTTGGGAAAAGGGAAACTATGATCAGATTACATTGCACGAAAATCTTCTTTTCAATAAATAGAATAATCCTTATTAACATATTTCTTATAATTATTCACAAACTGTGGGAGTAATTTCAAAAAACACACTAAAAACTCATTACTTCTTAGTCATATTAAATACAAGTTGATATTTCTTGATCAAATGGTACTTAAGACACCATAGCAAAAACTTACTAATACTGCCACATTCAATGCATGAAAAATATAGCCTAACAATGTTCTCAGAAAGTGGTAAATCAGTTACTAATAGACTATAGAACTGTACATGATAACTCTCAATTATGGAGAGATAGAAATGACTTTAGCAACTTTCTCCATGTTTGTAGATTAGGAAACTGATAGCAGGAACAGAGAGGTAATTAATAGAAAGTTGACACTATCATCATTGTATGTGAGTATGTACAATTTACTGCATTTGTGATTTTGTAGACACACCTATATTACAATGAATAATCAAGGATAGAGTTAGTTTAACTGTAGGAGCTTGTCTGTACTGCTTAAGAGTCCTACCTTCATAAAAAGAAATAACACCTATTGCTGATTGGTTAGGTCAGTCACTTACAATAATCAGCAACATTTAGGGACAATCAGCCTTCAGCAAAAGTCAATAAATAGTGAATCATAAATTACCATGGCATACTTCACTAAGCTAAAGTATGTATTTTAAAATAACATAACTGGCAGATGGGTCAGTAGGTAAAGACTTCTTGAGGAAGCGTGACTTTCAACCATGGAATTCCTGAAAAGAGTAGAAGATAATTCTGTCTATGATTCAGTCCTTTGACCTCAATACACACATCATGTTATGCATGCCTACACAAATAACACACACACACACACACACACACACACACACACACACACACACACACGCACACTAATAGTAATTACAATAATAACAACAAAATAAAATAAACGAACCATAGAATGTGTTCTTATGCCTTGCATTCAATTAATCACTTGGTTCTGGCAAATGATCACTGAAATATAGAATTTCAGTTCTAAGTACTTGTATAATTTCACCATGTACAGAAATAATCAATCACCATTTTCCATACAACAGCTATACTTCTAGAAAATAAAGATGAACTCTTGTAGTTTTTGCTCAGATTTTCATTTTGTGTAGTCATACTGCATACTTGAATACCCTTCTCAAGAACCTCAGTGAGTCACCTGGCAGAAGGGCTTATAATGTACCACATACAGAGATTTTGTCAAAGTTTGTGGACTCACCATTGGAATGACCCTCTGTGATAGAATTCTTTGAAACAATCATTTGTGGTACATCTCCTAAGGTTGTTTGCCTCAAACAGCAAGATGAAACAAAATAATCTGCTTTGCCTATATAGTAACAGGATACAATATTAGGATCTGTTCCTACATAATTTAAAATATCTATTTTCATGTAGTTTATGCTGCTACAAGGTTTCATGAATAGCTATCAGATGATTTACCTATAACATCATAATGCCAGATGGGTGCCTAACAGTATCTAATAAACACAAAAGCAATGGGCTGTTAGCCTTGTTTCTATAAACTAAAACTTTTGAGAATAGAATGTCACTAAGAACAGTGCTAGGGGACAATGATTAAACAAGTATTGTCACAGTTTCTTCCAGAACAGATGTCCACAAAATTCATTTCACTATTTCTTGAATTTGAATAATTGCTTTTCCAGCATCAAAACCCCAATAGGAGACTGAGTTATATTTCAAGTGCACACACTGGCACTTTGGCAATAATTACTTTTTGAAAAATAGTTATTGCATTAACAATTGATTGCATTGCTAAATGCCTACAAATACCTCATAAAACAAAGAGAATATAAGCAACAATATTATCTACAAGCAACAACAGATATAATTAAACTTACTATGATGGTACAAGATAATCTTTTCCAAGTTTTCACTGATTGAATGTACATAGTACAACCACTGACAGAATCCATCAAGAATTAAAATTTACCCTAGATTTAACAAATCACCCTACTTACAATGCAAAAACAAAATGGAGCAGGGACAGAAGAAATAGATAAATTAGAAGCTTTGCTAATAAAAAAAAAGATTTCATGAGAAAAAGTAAAGTGGGATATTAATGGATTTGATATAAACATGGCATCAGTAAATGAAGCAGTTCATCTAAATTTAAATAACTAATGATGTAATAGAGTCTTAATATTAAAGTATTGGTATTGCACTCTTTTAGTGACAGCTGGCAGTTGAACCTATGTGATTCACTCTCAATGTGGATTAAAGTCTGCTGTTTGAACACATTCATTAATTTATTTAGTGAAAGTCAACTAAGCATCTAGTATTTTCTAAGAATATTATTAATTTTTAGAAAGACAGATATAAAATTATCCAGGTCCTTCAAGGAGTTCAAGTGATTAGGCATATGAATAAAATAATAATTACATGTGTTAATAAACAGTTATTATAAAGCAGTAAATGACCATTGAAAGGAGTCTAGATACAACTCAAGGTTGAATGAAGAGCAAAGGTGCTATGGCTGGAGTAAGCATGGGCTATGCTATGGGTAAAGGTGCTGTGTAAAAGGTGATGTATGGGATGAGAACGTTTTCCCTATCAGGAGGGAGGAGGAGGCCTCAAAGAAAGTTGTTAGCAGACAGCATTGGAAACAGTGGGAGACAGATGCTTGCCATGGTTGGTGTAGGATTACAAGTCAGGGCATTAATTAATTATACAGAAATACAGTCCTGGACATCATGTCTGATTCATTCTTACCCTTTGATCAAACAGGTACACACTGATTTTAAAGCAGCTTTATTCAGTCGTTGAAATCCTTATTCTTCCACAAAGTCATTAAAACAAAATTATTAATCTGTAACCTCATAAAAGTTAATATATTATTCACTTAAATACTTAAAAATAAATCAAAATGACATGTTACACTGATAAACAAACTACTAAGGAGACATGGTTCACAAGTAAAATCAAGAAATTACTTTGCCAAAATTTCCTTTTTTTCCCATTGTCCTTCCTTTTCCATTCCCTGGATGCTACCTTGAACATGATCTTCAAGGTAAGTTCCCTTCTTTAACATGAGAATTCCTGTTCAGACCAAATCTCACAAGAACTTCCATCCCCAGTACTGGGCCCAGCTTCCAAAAAACAGTTAAGAGGTAGAAGGGACTCCATTTCCTCACCCTATGTTCTTTCCCTCCTATTCTATTTGAGACACAGGTGAAATGAGGAGTGGTCTATGCAACAGTACTTCAAAACGCTGATACAGCTCAGGGCTAGAGTGTGTGTCTCTCATGCACAAGAGACAAGGTTCTCTACTATTACTTATTTATGTAAAATTATTATAATATTTTATAAGTGTCTATTATTCATTAGTTGCCATTATTTATTACTAATCCTACAACTATTATCATGAAAAAACATATTACCATCAATTTATTATCATTTCTATGGCATAAATTGATACATTAATAATGGTGAGGAATGAAACTAGTACATCAGTTTCTTTACAGGTGAAGAATAGCCTCCACAGCCACTTCCATTGCTGCTAAGAAGAGACTATTGATGAAGATATCACATAATGATAGGGAAGCCAATTCCCTAAGGTCCAGAACTCATTTCTTTGGAAGGTGATCTGCAAGCTATCAAGGAACAAGTGTTAGTAAGAGTCCTATCTACATGGGAAGCTGTGAACCACAGCAACAGCAAAGAAGCTCTTCCAAGGTATCAGGGTCACACTTATGCCTTTGGGATTTATAACTTGTAACTGGACTTAAAGCCTGTTCAATAGGACAGAATACATGCATAGTACCTTAAATCTATCCAGGAACCCATGCCTGGAGAAGTTACAAACACTGAAAGAGAACTAGCCTGCTACTGTCATTTTGTAGAATATAATTTTAACTACCTTCTAAATAAGTATTTTTATATCCACAGATATATGGCCATTGCCCTTTATCCAAAAAAGTGCATTTTTCAACAGAAGAAGGTTATTACAGAGATACACAACTGGGGGAGGGAGGGTTAAAACAGAAAATAATAACCTTACATGGTCCAGCTCCAACTGAAACATCTTTAATAAACCAGTTCAGCTCAGGGATCATGGCAGAAAGGATCAGGGATGAAACACTGTAACAGAGGACTGAGACAACTTCAGAGAGCTAATGTCTTCTGCACACTGCTAGGTAGCTCTTGAGCTCTAAACAACATGGTTGTCTGTAAACTACCTTCACAAGACCACAGCAATTGACCTTCCAACACTGGTGGGAGAAAATTTCACCAGGTCCCAGCCTATGATGAAGAGCTATAAGCTCCAGGTATAAATCCCCCAATAAATAATCCCATTCCAAGTTTTCAGCCTTGAAAAAGTATGCATATTGGAAACACAAATTGAATGTGCATGTGTAAATATATATGCACCAATATATAATTATACATGAAGATATCATAAGTTAGGGTACATGGGAGGAGTTGGCAAGGGAGACCAAATGGCATAAATGTTGTAAAGACAGTTCATTAATAAATGGAAACACCAAAAATTAAAATCAAAACAAAATTTAAATATCCAAAGTACAGTATATACAAGACTCAAGGTAATCTTGAGTCTTATTTTTTTAATCAAGTAAAAACAGGTTTCCAATTTCATTTCATACAAGCAACAAATACATTCTTTGGATTACATTTAGATTCATTAAATACCTTTAAGGAAGCCTTTTTAGAAAAGATACATAATATACTTTATTTAATAGATACAGAAATCTCAAGAGTCCCTCAAACACAATTGAAACTGCAAATTCGATAAACTATCCAGAAGGTGCCATTCCCAGCCCTTAAGAAAGAGGACTTTTAATTATGTATATAAATGCTTTATGAGCCTCTCTAGCTATTTCTTTTAAGCTAACACAGGTGACAGAAGGATAATGGCAAATCATCAGGGTCATCGAATTTCCCATTCTCATTTCAATAGCTTACTCTCCATGCCCACATCATCATAACATTCTAGCTCTAGTCTTGGACCTGCTTTCCATAGTACTTAAATCTCAGAGGATTATTTACTGCACACAATAAACTGCATTCTAATCTAGGAAAGAACATATACACCAGCATATATGCCTCCCACTGGATCTCTTCCAATGGATCCTATAAACTTTCTCACTTAGGTTTGCATTTTCATGACATTTCCCAACTAAACTACTAGTAGAAATAAAGCTAGTAATTTCTGAAAAATTCTTATTACATCATGTATGTTAGTGTGTGTAGAGGTCAAAGGACAAACTGTAGTATTTGGTTCTCTTCCTTCCTTCCTTCCTTCCTTCCTTCCTTCCTTCCTTCCTTCCTTCCTTCATTTCTTTCTTTCTTCCTTCATTTCTTTCTTTCTTTCTTTCTTTCTTTCTTTCTTTCTTTCTTTCTTTCTTTCTTTCTTTCTTTCTGCAGGTCCCAGGGGTTGAACTCAGGTTTACAGGATTTACCACAATCCTGAGTCCTCAATGTTTCATGTCAGGATTCCAAGGGTACTCACATTTCCTGAGTAGAACCTGAAGCTAGAGCCCAGCAGTGTACGTGGATAAAGAGCTGTGAAGAGGATACTAGATGATGAACTATAGAAATGGGCCAAACTCCTCATGAGAACACACTAAGGCCACATCTAAATAGAGAACTGGGCCCTGAGTTAAAATCAATTCACAGATTTTCTATGTACTGTGAAGTCAAAGGCTTATGACTAATTTTGTTTATGCATTTTAACATTGTGAAACCTCACTAACACCAACTGAGGAAAATACAAAGAGATATTAGGTGCTCATGAAGAAAAATAAGTAATTAAAAAGCAATTGAATATACTTATAGCTAATGAAATTATACTGCACTGATGCACATGTGTAGTGTTATGAATGGGATGTCATATACGTATATATATGTGTATATATATGTATATATATATATACATACATATGTGGGTTATAAATATCTGTATTTCCACATACTTCTATCTGAATACAATGTTTTTATTCAGGAGGCAATATAGCATAAACTGGTAAGTTTGAAAGCAAGACCCTATTTAATTTGATTTTGCTCTTTTTATTTATTTATTTATTTATTAAGTATATGTCTCTCCTACATTTTTGGACTTTTTTGCTTCAGGTTCTTCTTCTATAAAACTAAGATCGTTATAATAATAGTAACTTCCCACAGAGCTATCATAAGAATTAAATATGAAAGTGTATTTAACAGCCTCAATGAATATTACTCCCTACTTCAATGACTTCCCTTTGTTAATCTCCCTTAAGGAGATGGCTCACCACTAATATGATGCATAATTTACCATCCTCATGGGGGGTAGGATACTTTGAGAGTGGAAGAGAAGGTCAAACCAAGGATAGGAAGTTATCAGTTCACCTACAAGTGTAAACTTGGACCACATCAAGAATTCAGTGACAGGTTTTGCACTCATCACTAAGCCAGCCATCAGACACATACTTTACATGTACAGGTCAATCAAAATCCTTGATGCCACCAGATATAATGCTATCTTTGTTAAGATGATAACAACAGCTCCAATTCAGACTGATAAATTGGGTAGGGATACAATGCCCTCTGAGACCTGTTCTTGTCCCCTTTATCTCATTAATGTGCTTCAGTTAAATCTCCTCTCCATTACCAGTACTTGTCTGCCTTCTCCACTATTATGCCCTCATCTCTATTGATAGGTGTTCCCAAGTAAATGCATTGCAGTGAGAGGTCATAGTGTACTCAGTACTCAAAAAGAAACATTCTTGGCTTTATTCTTCATTCAGTTACTTCTGTGATAATATAGGAACTTCTATCTCATGCAATTCCTGTCTCAAATGGGGGACAGAAAAAAGGTGATTTCAGCTAAGGTCTGAAGATTGTGAATTAGGTCAGAATGCTTAATGTTACAAGAGTTATGGAAGGAGATACCAATATATTCATGCAACAAACATGTATTGGGTATTTACTAGATCTTTGGTATTCAAATGTAAATAACAAGAAGCCATTTTAAGTCTGTGGAGAAAGGTTGAACAACAGGATATAATGTACTTTCAGTGGCATACTAAGTTGGCTTCAGGTTTTGTTTTGTTTTTGTTTTTTTGGCACATGAAAGCAAATTGTACACACCCTTCTGTATGAAGGAATTACTGTATAAAATTATTATTACCTTAAAATAGCTTTATAGATAAAAAACTACTAAGAACTCAAAGTAATATCAAAAACATCAAAGCTGAAACTTATAAAAGCTCTTAGCGTAGATCTTGGTTTTGAAGACTACTCATTTAGTGTCCGGTCCAATCTTTCTTCACAATAACAAAACAAGATTCACTGTGGGCAAAGTCATGTGTATGGTTTATATGGCAATTTGTAATCCTGGAAATTTAGTTTATTTGTTAAATAACCAGATTGTAGCAAGCTGATAATCTTCTGTAAACAAATGTTACGTTTCTCTATATCTTATTGTGTGGTAACAACTTTCAGGGAACTTCACAAAGAGGCAAACTCCCAACAACTCCTTTCCCACTGGTGACTCCAGTCAGGTAGCTCCACCATCAGCTGAAGAATCTATATTCTCATCATGTAAGAGAGATTGAGAGGCCCATCATACTAATCCTATGAAGTTCTGAGCTGGAAATACCTTTCTTCTTCTTTTTCTTCTTCTTCTTCTTCTTCTTCTTCTTCTTCTTCTTCTTCTTCTTCTTCTTCTTCTTCTTCCTTTTCCTCTTCCTCCTCTTCTTCTTCTTCCTCTTTTTCTTCTCTTTCTTCTTCTTCTTTTCAATCGTTTTGCTTGTTTGTTTTTTGAGACAGGGGATCTCTGTATTGCTTTGGGTTCTGTCCTGGAACTTGCTCTGTAGATCAAGCTGGCCTCAAACTCATAGAGACCCACCTGCCTCTGCCTCCCAGGGATTAAATGTATGGACCACCACCACCTGGCTTGGCTTAAATATCATAATAGTTTCTCATCTCTGCAGAATATTTTGCTACTTTTATTTTTTTGTGTTGTTGCCTGTGTTGTATTATTTCTTTGTAGTCCGTGAAAATTGAAAAAATGAACATTCTTGATAATAGACCATATGAAAACAGCTCCAAAGTCAGGTTTAATCTACTGTCTATTTATTGCAGAATTCTTGTCTTCCAAATATTGGATATTAAAATATATGGTTAAACAATTTAAGAACTGCTTCTAGAAACCAAGGTTCAAAATATGGCCCAGGATTCCTGTGCTGGACATAGCTCCATATTTCTGGGAAATAGTAAAGACAAGTAGTCTTTGAAGTATTCAGATGCTGTTGCTAAGGGTGACTGTTTTTTTTTTTTTTTTTTTTTTTGCCAAATCCTAAAGTGACAAACATTCATCATTTGTCTACACTCAACTTTTCAGTGAAGAACACAGCTATAGTGCTGTTGCTTGGTGACAGTCCAATGTTGTAGTCTTAGTCCAAACTCTAAGACAGAGGTGAAATTAAATCAGTGCGGTGTAGAAAATAGTAAGAGGTAATAGTTGATGATTATGCCATCTGTAGGACATTTTACTTTCTAATCATAGTTACAATGACTTTTTCATTTCATATCATTTTGGAATGCAACTTGTGACTTTGACCTTGCACCTAAAAAAGAGGTGATACCAACAAAATCATCCTGACCTCTTGAAATTGGGAAGGTTAGTCACATGGCTGAATTTACATTATATGACAATGGACAAGCAAACACAGGATAAGAGATGGCCATAGATAACCCCAGGTCCTAGGCAGGTCCTGACATCATGGAGGAAAGAAAAACCATCTCCAGTCTTTGCAGTACAAAGAAACTATGGATGAAAATGAGATTGTTTTTGTTTCTTATAGTCAATGCATTTGAATGTTATTTAAAAATGTGAAGTGCAAAAACTGACTGAAGGTTTGAATTCAGTAATGTAGAGATGTTAGAATATAGGTTCAGAGTATAATTACTACATGATGGGTCAATTTTAACCCAAGGATAGCCAGCCATTCCTTGATCAATTCTGTGTTAGGACAAAAATCCTGTTACTGGTAAATAAAAAAAGGTTTTGAAATCTATAGACTTAGCAGAGTACTAGCTTCCACCAATAAAAAAGTTAAGGATGTTATTAGATAAGATCGTCTTATAGAAATATCTCCCCAAAATCATGCTGTAGTCACCTCTCTATTTATGCACCAGTGTATTTAAAAAATCGCTTTGATTTATGACTTCCTTTGTTCTGTAATGTTCCACATTGGAACATGGAATTTGGAGTAAACTATGTCTGTGTTTCTAGGCCACAGTCATTCAAAATAGCTTCAGAATAAGCTACATCTTACTCCATTTAAAATGAAAGCTGTAGTTTGTTTTTTTTTTAATGTGTCAAACAGTAGTTATTGCAATTACCTTAGTAATGAAAGAATCTAATATTTTGTAATATTGTTTCCAGTGATACTTGACAAATTTTATTATAATTGCAAAGCTATAATTCAACATGAGATTCAACAAAAAGATATTTGCAAGCATACCCCAAAAACAGCTTAGGCCATCATAGAATGATTGTTATTTTATTTTTAAAATAATTAAATTTAACTGAGGCTTTATCTGGAAAAACACAACAGCATTCCAGCATTGTATATCAATAATCTTAGATATCTCATTTAATAAAATGGAAAATTGGAATTTTATAATATATTTACATCTATGCTGATATATATACTGAATTTCATTTCTAAAATGGAAGTTATTGAACCAAAAATGTTTGATATTGGAAGATAAGACAGCATAAATCTTTAAAATGATAACTGTGGAACTTATATACATACACACATATATACGTGTATATGTATGCATGTAAACAGTATATATGAATTATGTATATATGTATGCATATACATTAACATATATCTATATAGATCCATACATCTCTAAAATGTGTTACAAATATATCTTTCAGAAAAATATATACAAAATTTTTCAATGTTCCCATGGATATTTTTCAGGACCAATACATGTGTAGATAGAAATCATTAATATTAGACCAGATGCCATTCTCATTAGTGTATCACATGCTGCTTATATCTGCCCTTAAAAGGAGGGGTAGTTCTTGAATAATTTTTAAAAATTCATATTTTAATATGACCACTCCTAAGCATAGCCAGCATTGTTAATCTTAGAAATAGTTCATATTCAGATTATTCCTATAGATTTGCTCAAAGTGTAACCATAAAAAAGTGATCTCCACTGTGCTTCCCAAAAAGCCTTGTCAAATCTCTCTTGCAATGGCTGAGCTACCTGAAAATGGAAATGTGTTTAAGGATTTTTTTTAAAGCACCTGTGTTGCAACTGAAAGAAGACAATGCTCAAAGTTGCTTTTAACCTACAACCTGATCAAAATAACTATAATATAGAAAAATCAGCATCACTTGGAAGGGAAATTATACATTTGACCCTTCTGAAGACAATTGCACTGTAGATAAATAATAATGCTTCTACTGAGCAAATGGCAATTACCCCATTAAGCACAGTTTTATGTCAAGGATTATCAAATTGATATCACTTATAATGGTGCAAGGGTTAGGGATGTGACCTCTCAGTTTTTGAATGATTATTTCTCTTATACCAAGTAAATGGTTTTTTTTCTTAGTCCCTAAGTTGCAGTAGTAAATGAATTTATATATGGATTATCCACATGCTCAATATCAATAGTGGAAGACTGCAAGAGCAAAGAGAGCTTTCACTGTATGGCAAGATGTAGAATAGCAGGAACAGATCGATTCGCATGCCTGTGAGCTGCATGGTCTACCCACACTACCTTTTGCTCACCCAAACCCTCCCTTTTACTCTACCGTGTTCTTATACATTTCCTCTACAGATTTACTTTATTTATGTATGTATATGTCTGTCTGTGTGTATGTCACAGAAGCCAGAAAAGAATGCTGGGCTCCTAGATGTGGAGTTCCAGGTACTTGTGAGATACCTGATGCGGATACTGGGAGCTGAATTCAGGTCCTATGGAAGAGCAGCACTCCTGCATGGAGCCACTGAGACATTTATCTAGTTCTAGCTTCATTTTTCATATTAGAATAATTCATTTCATATATGTATATATTTTGCCCACAAGTATGTATGTGTACCTTGTGTATGCCTGGTTCCTTCAAAGGTCAGGAAATGGTATTAATGATCCCCAAGGACTGGAATTATAGATGGTTTATAAAATGTCACATGGGTTCAGGGAACTGAACTCTGATCTTATGCCAAAGCAACAAATATTCTTCAGCACTGAACCAATCACGTGTTCATTTTTTTTTTTTAATTCATTCAACAGAGGTACAAAACTGCAATTACACGTTGCCTGAGATTAGTGAAAATAGGGATAGAAGCAAAGGTATTTCTTATTGTACCGTGGCCTTAAGTATTTTAAATCTGACTGATGCTTACCCTCAAAATCACCTCACGAGTTGGATAATCCCTACTAAGCAGACAAGCAAAGACCAAACATTCATGTTACAACTTGCCCCGAGGCGCAGCTATTCATCAGTGAAACATACTCAAATCTAAGCAGGGTGACCTCTGCATCTGTCTCATCTTCCACAGCTTTTACTGCTAGAATTTTGTCACAAATGTTAATTAAACTAGGCTGTAATGCATTAATCAAATAACTTAGAAAACAAGCAAATAACAATAAAATTTCAATAAAAATGATAACTAAAGGAGAAATATGTAAGACTTCAAGCTAGGAGTGATGGTGCACACCTTTAATCCCAGCACTCAGAAGCAGAGGCAGATAGATGGATCTTTGAGTTTGAGGACAACCTGGTTAGTACAGTGAGTTCCAGAAGAATCAGGACTATTACACAGAGAAATCCTGTCACAATAAACAAAACAAAACAAAAAATAAAACAAAAAGAAAAACAGATTTTTGTGATACTCTTCACACCTGAGGAAGATTTAAATAATCATATGTAGAACTTAGCCACAAAATTTGTATGTGCTGATACTCATATTTTCTACCTCATTGTGAGGAATAACTTGAGAGGAAAGGGAACACAAGCCCTCTGAAAGAGGTTTCTATTTTCATTTTCTGAAGAATATAAGTCAACTCTCATTCGCTATAAATTTCATGAGTAAAAGACAGGGTCCTTCAATAAAACCCTGCAGATATGGGTAAGACCCACTTCCCATCTATGGCTTGTATTGCAGGTGATTTTTGGAAAACATCAAAGAATTCAGAAATCTGCACAGTTCAGACTTTTGATCTCTAGGGTCTCTCTCTGTCTCTCTCAGTCTCTGTCTCTCTTGATCTTCCTCTCTTGTTGTCTTATTCCCTCCTGTCTCTATTCCCCTTTTGGTCTATCAGTCAGTTGCCTCTCTTTGATTGGATGCAGGGTCTCTTGTATGTTAGACACATTCTTTATCACTGAGCAACACTAGAGCTCAATTTCAGAAAACCAGGTTTCTAATTTTATACATTGGCCAAACATCGGATAACAGCCAATGTAATAGCAAAGACAATGTAGCAGCAAACGGTGCCACTTGAAGTGCCAGGTAAAGGTGGCCTTTAAAACCCAGTTTCATTATCTGTATAGTATAAATGCCATTTTTCTTCTTTTTAAATTAATTTACATTTAAATTAAAAACATCCTATTTTACATACCAATACTAGTTCCATCCTCCCATTCCCTCAACCAACCCCCCATCACACCCTCATCCACTCCTCAAGGAGGGTGAGGCCTCCCTTGGGGGAATATCAAAGACTGTCATATCATTTAGAGAAGGACATATGCCCTACTTCCTATGTCTAGGCTGAGAGAATATCCCTCCATGTGGAATGGGCTACCAAAGCCCATTAGTGCACTAGGGATAAATACTGGTTCCACTGCCAGAGACCCCATAAACTGCACAAGCCCCCAATTGATACCTAAGTTCAGGGGTATCAGTTGATCATATTCTGATTCCTAGCTGTCAGTCTGGGTTTCCCCAGCATGGTCCTGACCACTTTGCTCATCACTACCCCTTCTTTACAACTGTATTCCAGTAGTTCAGCTCAGTGCTTGGCTGTGAATCTCTGCTTCTGTTTCCGTTAGCTAATGGATGAAGGCTCTATGATATCATTTAAGGTAGTAATCAATCTCATTATAGGGGAAGGGCATTTGAGGTAGACTCTCCACTATTGCTTAGATTCCTAGATGGGGTCATCCTTGTGGACCCCTAGAGATTTTCCTATTGCCAGATTTCTCTTAAAGGCCATAATGGCTCCCTCTATTAAGGTATCTCATTTCTTGCTGTCCCTCTCTGTTTCTCCTCCAACTTGACCTTCCTGATCCATCATGTTCTCGTCCCACTCCCCTTTCCCCTCCTCATTCTACTCCACAACCTGAGCATAATACCAGTAGCATAGACACTGACATGTACAATTAATAAATTGACCTCCTGAAATTGAAAAGCTTCAGTAAGGCAAAGGACACAGTCGACAAGACAAAACAGCAGCCCAGAGAATGAGAAAAGACCAACCCCGTCTCACAGAGGGCTGATATCTAATATATTCAAAGAACTCAAGAAGCCAGTCAAAAAAACAACAATTAATCAAATTATTAAAATGGGGTAAAAATCTAAATAGAGAGTTATTAATAAAGGCATCTGAAATGGCCAAAGGGCACTTGAGAAATTGCTCAACATCCTTAGCCATTAGGGAAATGAAAATCAAAACAACTCTGAGGTACCATGTTGCTCCTGTCAGAATGCCTAAAATAAAAAACACCAATGACAGTTTTTGCTGGAGAAGTTGTGGAGAAAGGGGAACACTCCTCCATTTCTAGTGGGAGTGCAAATTTGTATAGCCACTTTGGAAATCAATATTGGGGTTCCTTAGGAAGGTGAGAATGAGTCTATCTCAAGATACAGCAATTCCACTGTTAGGCATATATCCAAAAAATACAATTCATACCACATGGATATCTGTTCAACTATGTTCATAGTATCATTATTTGTAATAGCCAGAAACTGGAAGCAAACTTGATGCCCCTCAAATGAAGAATGGATAAAGGAAATGTGATACATTTATAGAATTGAGTACTACTCAGTGCGGGAAAAAAAAAAAAAAAAACAATGAAATCTTGAAATTCAAAGGCAAATGAATGGAACTTAAAGAAACCATCCTGAGTGAGGTAACCAAGACACAGAAAGATAAACATGGTATGAACTCTCTCATAAGTGAATATTAGACATATAACAAATGGTTACCTGCATACAATGCACAACCCCAGGGAAGCTAGGAAACAAGAAGTACTCTAAGAGACATACATGAAACCCTCAAAGAGGTGGAAAGGGACAAAACCTCCTCAGTAAATAAACCTTTGGGATTAGTTATAAGTGATTAAATATGATGAGAGCAATAGTAGCTTTTACTTAGACCCTGGAATATGGGTTCTCATTAATATGGTTTAATTTACATTTCACAAATGAAGAAATACAGACATCTATCAACAGCTACAACTACAGTTGAATGGAATTAAATTTCCAGTTATTTGCTAGCAAAACACTAAATGGTAGTGCATATATTTTTATTTTATATACTCTATTACTATGGAAGTTAATATATAAATAGTAAATTATATATTATATATAAATGAATAAATATTTTATTTAATTGCCATATGAACACATATATAGACATATATGTGTATATACATATATATGTGTAACATATATAACATGTGTATTCATGCAAATACATATATAGTTGTTTGTGTATTTCTCTTTCATAAAGTACATGACATATCTATCTATATAAGACAAATACTTGTTTGTGTCATAGAGATAACCCAAATTTTCCAATAGTCACATAAATAAAATTTACTATTGGATATTTCAAATAGCTTCTATAATACTAGTTTAGCTCTTTTTAATTAAATAGCTCACACATAAGCTAATGATTCCAAATCAGCCTTCAGACAGATCATAAGCCAGCAGGAGACCAGAAAGAGGCACTAACTACTATATTCTGGCAAGTTGCTTAGCAACTCTGCAATTGCAGATTTTTAGGCTCTTTATTTCAGCTAACAGATATTTATTGAATGCCTGCATTTCCAAGAGACAGATATAAACAGCTGCATGAGGAGAACATTCATTTTTATCATTTCTTTTCTTTTTTATTTTAACTCCTGATTGTCTGCAGCTTCTTAATCTGTCTATATCTCTTGGATCAAGGAAATGGAAGAGATTGCCTTTGAAAACTAGCCTGATCATTTGGGAAGTCCTGTCCTCAATTCCTCTAACTACTGAAAATCTCAAATTACTAGAGTTGGAAAAACATAACAGTTTCCTTGTACTCCCTTTTGTTCTCCTCATAGTTCTTATTTTCCATCTACATGTGTGTGATATGAATGTATGTGTGGATATATGTGGCTGTACATGCATAAATATGTGCCTATGTGGAAGATGGAGGGAGACTTGGGAAAATTCCCTCACTCTACCTTATTCACTGAGTAGAGTCTTCAGGTTAAACAAGAGATTATCAAAACAGACAACCAAACCAGCCATTTACTCTAGTGATCCCCTGACCCTTCTTTCTGAATGCTGAAATTATCAGCAGGCCTCCAGGCATACATGAGGTGTACAAGGATGGTACATCTTCATGCTTGCTATTTTCTGGCAGGGCCTTTATCACAAAGTCTTCCTCATATCATATCTTCTGTGCTCTTAGAGAGTGCATACTCATCAAGTTGTGCTAGGCAATAGAAGTAAGGTACTATCATAGTAATTTTTTTTTATTTTTCTGGAGATGTTCAGAAAGTACTGAGTAGGATTCTGCTGGTGAAAGTTTCTTCATAAACTGTGGTGAGTTCTGACATCAGTAAAGACATTAAGCATGCCATGTCCATGAGTGGTACATATTTAATGCTAATTTGATAGAATAATTGCATATCTGTCCAATTTAATGGTATATGTTTTGGCATGTTTTTTATTCCTTTATTCTCTAAAGTGTAATTTTTATTTCAGTATCTTTTATGAAATTTCATTTGGAGGTAGTATCCATGAAACACACTGTATTGCCTATGTTTAAATAATTTAAATAATTTGACCATGATGTATAATATGAGCTCCCATGACATTCTCATTATATCAAGGTAAAAAACATCCATCAGCACCAACATGTTTACTTGGTGTTGCCTTACAAACTATTGACTCAGTCCAACATATAATAAAAGTTACTGCATATCAATAAAACACGATTTCCAAATAAAAGTAGTAGTATTAACTTTGTTCATGGGCCTTGGTGGCCTCTTTTCCATTTTGTCATTTCATTAATCATTAATAGCCATTTCACAAGAACATAAATATGATTTTGAAAATTAAATTAAGTGAAATCATGACAAAGTACAAAATGAAAATTACTGGAATTTTATTCTAAATTCATATGAAACTTAACTAAAGTGTTGTTAGATCAATCCCACCAAAGAAGTGTTCCTTCACTGCCAGATTTTGTTGCCCATGATTTTAATTACTTATGATTAAATTTGGAATGAATATAAGAAATATAAATTCCTGAAATAAGTAACTTGTAAGTTTTCTCTAATAGTGTCAATATATGTAGTTATAATTTTTCTGTTTTATTACTTTTAACTGTCACTAATATCTTCAACTGTGTCTAATTTATCTGTTAACCCTTATGTATGTCTATGTAAAAAATGCATACTTTTATTGGGGCAGGTATTATAGGATTTCAAGAACATACTAAGTGTCTTGGAATGAGTACCACATGAGGAGAAATGAATTACTATGATATCTTGTGTTTTGTTTGGGAGATAATGTTACCTCAGACCTTTGATTTAGGTTTGGCTTTATCAAGTGTTCTTTAGTTGTAAATCTTGTGAGTAACCAAGGGTATTTCAGTATCAAAACAATTTGCTTTCTTACATATAAAGAATAGGTACATTCAATAAAAGAAACTACACAGGGACCTTCATAGTAAAATGTTGTAGTGGTATGTATTATGTTACAGATCCAAACAATGCTAGATCTAAACAGATATTGATCACTTTAAAATGGTTGGGGTTATAGCTAAATTATCAAAGTACTTTCTATGAAAGCATGATGACATACGTGTTGTTCCAGAACTCACACAAGAAGTCAGGTACAGTAGGAAACTGTATCTCAGAACCCTTACTATTCTAGTCATGGAGAAGTAGGGTCAGGCAGATCCCAGAGGCTTAGTGAGACTGAGGTCCTAGAGAGACACTCTGTCTCAAAAGAAAGAGTCAACAACTATGAAGAAATGATGCCTGAGGTGGAATTCATGTCCTCTGGTATACAGACCACACACACACACACACACACACACACACACACACACACACACACACACACACACACACCGCTATTCCACATAAAAATGGCCAGTATTAAAAATAATCTTTCAATATACATCTAGAATAACAAGGTAAATACCGTTAAATTTCCCTCCTGGAGTGAAGTCACATAGACAACCACAGTTGGGGTCACTACAGCATCCTTACACATTAGAAAGCCTGTATACAGGATGCCTCACTACAGCATCCTGACACAGTGGAAAGCATGCATGCAAGATGCCTCACTACTATTCTTACACAGTGGAAAGCATGCAGACAGCCAGGGTCACTATGGCATCACCACAAAGATGAAAGCATGTATGCATGATACCTCACTTGGCTTTTCTCACTAAGTACCCTGAAGTTGTGAAAAGTGAACACTCATCCCAGATTTAATAGAAAGCTGTTACTGATGTATTAATTATACTTTTAACCATGAGAACAATGTTTTCCCGACAAAATAAGTCATTACTCATAACAACATTATGTTATGCAACATTGATTTTCTATATGTTGTTTTTGCAAAATGAATAATCACTTTTCTCTCGCCATTATGGGAAATAAATGCAGAACAAGAAAGAAACAATACCATGGAAATGATTCAAAATGCTCATGCACTTTTAAAACACTGTGTTGGATCTATAAGTGGGTCTGTATTTTCATTAATCTTATATAGAAAAATATATAAGAAAGCTAGAGCAGGTGATGTAGTCCTCTAATTCTAGCTACTCCAGAGACCACAAAAGGAGAATCACAAGTTCAGTCTCATGAGATACAGAGGTTCTTCATGACCATGATAAAAATATTAAGTGAAACCATGTTTCAAAATACAAAGTAAATGGAGTTTGAGGTACAGCTCAGGGGTAGAGCATTCTATTTATGAAGACCTGCATTCCATCTCTTGTACGTCTCCAAAGCTATACATTTCAAAACATAAAAAACAAAAAGACACAGGAAAATATTAGAAGTGGTTATGAATATAGAGACCTGTGTGATATTATCACTAAGTTCAACTGTAAAATAACTTCTCGTTAACTGATTTACATATAAGAAGAAATTGATTACCTAAAGTATTCATTAAATAAATTTAAAATATTTTAATTAATTAATTAATTAAAATTAAAAAATTTAAAAGCATATGAAACCACCAAGTTTTAAAGTCACAAATGTGAATCTGTATTATATAGACTACAAAAGTTTCAATTTAAACACATTGGTCTAAATGTTTCAAGCTAGAATCCACATGTGTGAAAGAACATGCAGAGTGAGGTCTGCTCAAGATTGGCCATGTCACCATTTAATTATATAAGGGGAGATGACTTGCTCATGTGATCTCACAACTCACTGAGAGACTATGGGCAACCAATGGGAGGGAGGTGCTTTTCTTCAGTGTATAGCTACCAGTAACTTCACCATAATCTAGTAAATAACCCCACACACCAAAGTTCATGCAGGCAAACTTAGTTAAATTCAGTGGGTCATTTTTACAAAGAACATTAAATAGAAGGGTATGATGTAGGAAATTCTGCTTGTGGAAAAAAAAGTTTCTGTAGGAGTAGGGGATAATGCACGTATCTAAATTACCAAACTCAGTAAACACATGTATTAGGTTATCAAAGTATAAAACATACAGGTTTTTTTTTAATCTTCCATTTTATTGAACATAGATTTCTTTTCATACCAATAACCTGATATCAGTGTTCCCTTGTCCCCTCACCCTACATATGTATTTCTTAGCTGCACACTTGATCAAAGAGGATACCTTTCCCTGCGTAGACAAGGGCTGGTCCTGGATATAGGAGTAGTGCGCTGCCCTGCTAGTACCTCCAAATAAGCTTCATAAAGTTTTTTTGTTTTTTGTTTGTTTGTGTTGTTTTGTTTTAAGAGATAGGTTTGTGGGTTTTTTTTGTTTGTTTGTTTTGTTTTGTTTTTGTGCAGAGCCAAATATTCTGCAACTCACTTTCTAGACCAGGCTGTGTCTGTCTGTTTTTTTAAGAAAACTTTCCACCAGTCTTATTCACCATCACTCATGGGGTGTTGCACTTAAAATTGGAGAATACAGAGCCCAAGACATAACAACCTACCACTGACAATGTGGACATGGAATATACCAAGGTCTGTTTTCATTTTCTTCTTAACTGGTAACAGTTGTGTTTAAAAAAATGTTATAAAGCAGTATTTCACTAGGAACATTCTTGAAAGTTAGATGAACCTGACGCTGGCTTATGACAGCTGCCATAGAACACTCAGGGAAGTACAACATAGTCCCCTGTTAATGCAGACTTGGAGCCCCGCCACCACGAGATTGTTTGTTTAATCAGAACATTAAACATGAAAATGAACAGCTTTCTTTGTTGGCTATCCAGCCTTCATGTGAACAGCTGCATCAAGTTAAAATTACAGGAAAATTTTTGAATATGCAGATCTCTTCAACTTGAGAAATATCTGAAGTTGAATAAGTGAAATGGAAAAGCAAAACCTCATCGTACTTTAGGCAGAACACTGCATTTACAAGTCATTTGAAACACTACATCTGTTTCTTGCACAGTACATAGAGTACACAGTAGGCATATTTCTTCATATAACCTGTCCCACTATAAAAGATGGCAGGTAAAATTATCAGGATCATAAACAATAGCATCAGATTCTGCTGTAAAAATATTCTTCCAATATTAATTTATATCTGTCTACTTGATAGCATTATATTCCCTGGGACAAGGAAGATATGCTTCTGGTTAAACAGTATTTCTCTCCTTTGTAATTAAAATATGTATCACATTGTTGCACACAACCAATAATTTTAATTATTAAACATATGACACCATGAATTCAACAGAATAATACTTAAGTATTCATGATGGTAATATTGTTACTAAATAGGAAACTGAAAACAGCAAGTGATGGTGGTGCATGCCTTTAATTCCAGCACTTGGAAGACAAAGGTAGATGGATCTTTGTGAGTTCCAGGCCATCCTAGTGTACAAAGCAAGTTCTAATACAGCCTGGGCTCTTATACAGAGAAACAACCCTGTCTTGTGAAAAATGAAGACAGAAGGAAGGAAGGACGGATAAACAAATAGAAACAACTCTTGATGCAAAGAGTTTCACAAACAGATGTAAAGGTTTTCAGAAAAACTCAGTTTACAGATTCAGATCTCCCTGAGAAGGGGAAATAAAAGAGATTTTTGTGAGTGGGATGAAGGCCTGTGGGGATGGGAACATGATTGTTCCTGCAGGTTTTCCCGTCTGCCTGCGCCATCCCGCCTGCCGCCAGTCTGGACCCACAGCCGCACCAGCCACAAATAACACTCTGAGACTCTGTATTTGACACAATCCTGTTGGCCAATTACCATTATTGTTTATGGGCTAGCTCTGTCTTAATTATTAACCCATTTCTACTTATCTAAGTATTTCCACGTGGTCGTCTTATCAGGGAGCCGCGGCAGGTGTCTTCCTTCCTCCATGTTCTTGACCCCTCCCTACTCCTTCCTCTTTCCTCCTGGTCTCCTAGCCCCATCTATCTTGCTATCTCATTGGCCCAATGGTGCTTTATTAATAACAAGTATGAGAAACATATTTACAGGATAACATCTCCCATCACATGATTGATCAGGCAGAGGTGGAGGCACGGACAGGGAGAATGCTGAGGGGAACTGCTGAGGGGGTGGATTTCAGGGTTGGCCAGGAGAATCTTCCAGGAGTCTATGAGGAAGACCCCAGTTTAGACTCCTAGCAATAGTGGATAAGTAGCCTAAACAGGCCATTTCCTGTGCATCAGATTGGTGCTTAGCTCCATTCTCCTCAGAGAGGCTTCATCCAGAAAACAGTGGAGGGAGGTAAAAAGACATACAGCCAACATTAAGAAGAGACCCAGAATCCTGTGGAGGAGGAAGAGAAAGGCATATAGGAGACAAAGGGCTCACACAATCAACTAACCTAGGCTTATATATGGTCTAACAGAGACTAATTGACAACCAGGGAGCTTGCATAGGACTGACCTAAGCACTCTGCATATATGAGATTCCTGACAAAGGGAACGGGTGCTGTCTCCAACTCTTTTGCTGGCTTTTAGAGCCCAAATCCCCACAATGGGTTTGCCATGATCAACCTTATTACATGGGAGGTGCTTACTTTTACTACAATTTGATAAGCCATGTTTTTAATACTCATGGGACATCTGTCATTTTGGGGATAGAGATGGAAGAGGAGGGGAAGGGGGTAGGGAATGGGAGCTAGAGGAAAATGGTTTGGAAAGACTTGGAGAGAAAGATGGGAGGAGGTTAAGTTCAGGATATAAAATAAATAGATGAAAAGTAAACAAATGAAAATTAAGCACATACAAAAAAGCAAGTTACAGATAATTATGGAAAGTGTATTTATTAATTTCACATGTAATTAGTCTGAATCAATGAACTATGAAATATAATATATTTTAACACAAGGTTAAGAAACTACAGTAAAAATTGGTAAATCCTATCAGGCACTAAGAGTCGGGGCAAAGATTTTTTTTTAGTAGCCATAATACTAGTGATAGAGGTAGGTTAGAACAAAATACACAATTGTGAATGGCTAGGGTGGATAAATATTGATGGAAAATTGTGTCAGACACAATATACACACTACTGATTGGAAAGATGCAAAATATATGCACACAAGACTTCAGACTCTTTAAAAAGATGTAACTATTCAGTTACATCCAAGTTCTCAAACTCAGATATTGTTCATTAAATGTATTGATCAGAATGAGCGCCCTGCTTTTCCATTCCTTGTTTTGCAACTAACAGCAAATATTGTCCTACAATGTGAATGTTCTTTCTCCTTTACAAGTGAAGGAGGCATCTGAATACAGCACAAGTATCTCTCAACAATATTACATTTTCTATCTCACATAACTAAAAGGACATCTCTATGAAAGAGAAATCATTAATCACGTTTGAACTAAAGTGTTATAGTTTTTAAATTTAATTTTTCTAATGTTTAACCATCATATTTATGCAAAGAAACAAATTTCTGAGGAATCTTTTGAAAAGGAATACCTCAGCTGGCCTAAAATCTGTGAGTGCTGGGGCTAGAAGAAATAGCTCAGCAGTTAGGAACTGTTCTTACAGATGGCTTAGGGAACTGCTCTACACCCCTGATTCTGCAGTTTACCACTGTTTATGATTCAAGCTCTAAGGTATTCTATGCCCCTTTTGGCCTCTATGGACATCCAAACATATATGAATATACACATGTGGATGAAACACAAAAAAAATTCTTTAAAATTTGTGTATGATTATTGTCAGCATCTAAAACTCAGAGAAAAAGTTCACCATTTCCAAACTTGAGTGTAATAATTGAGTCTTCTTGAGGTAGTAAAGGTATTCCCAGAAATAACCTGAGGATTCATTTATAAGTATAGCTCATGCAACAAACAGTAACTTGAAGCAGAGAGAAACAAAATCACTTCTGCTCTCAGGGATTCTAAAGGTAAAATATATCTGTCCTGGGAGAGGAAACATGACTATCCAGCTAATGTTCCAAGGAATTCCCTTTTCAAAAAGAAAAAGTGTTATTAATCAGTGAAATTGTTCTTAATTAAAAAGAAAAAGCACATTAAGGTTCAGAAGAGTCAACCAACAAAAACCCCTGTGTATTATTAATTTTGAAGTAAGGTTCTTTAAATAAGTTACATTAACAGTGATCTTGAATATGCTACTGTAAGTCATTGCCTCAAAATCCACATAGGGTGAAAGTTTACATATAATTCACAAAACACCATTAAAGAGGAACTCTGCAGTTTTTTTCTGCTCATAAAGTATGTCAATGGAATATCTAAGTGGGAATCTAAAGAGAGCCCAACTATCAACATCTAAGTAAGAGGTTCAGGGTATTTATCCTAATTTAACTAAATCTCAATATATTTAATTTCTCTTTTGATCACTTTTGCTCATATGTTTCTGAAACCAAGGGTTTTTAAACTTGGAAAGACAGAGGGAATGAGGTAAAACAAACAACTAACTTGAATATTCTGTTTGTAAATAAAGGCCATTAGCCAAGGCACTTCCTTGGCCCTGTGCTACGGCCTTGATGTGATATGGTATTGCTGTGCTCATTCCTACAGAGAAAGCATCCAATTCAGCTTCAGCACTTCCTTTGTTTGGAAGACCTGGCTACTGATGCACTACTAGTCTACCCTAACTGGTAAGAATGTTCTACTCTGGAAAAAACAGCACCATAAGCTGCTCCACAGGCCTCCATCAAGGGCTGCCATTGCAGAATTGGATGTTTTCAAATTTTCTAATAAACAGTGAAGCTGTCATCAGTATGCATGTTTAATACCCTACAAAAATAAAAGCTCATCCCTAACAAACCTTTGCCAGCAATGGATCATGTATTAACAATCTGTACATATTGGAGTCTTTTTTAAATTCATTCATTCATCCCTGTGTGAGAAAATAAGTCTAACTTTATTTTTCTTTCTTTTTTTTTTTTTTTCAGGATCTCACTGGCTGATTTTGAGCTCACAAAGATCTGCCTTAGTTCCAAGTAAAAACACATAAGTAGCGCCACTCAGTAGAAGTCGTCTTATTTCAGGAACTAGAGATCTGGCTAACTCCTCACAACAGAGTCTGACTTCTGTAGTGATCTTCCTTTTCTTTATTTTTTAAAAAAAAATCTTGCAAGAACTTCCCATTCTTTTCCAAGAAGTAATCTTACGCTGTACAAAATGTTTTCTGTTTTCTAAACTTCCATAGCTTTATCTCCATTATAATATAAGAGACAGTGAGTACAACAGGCATTCTCTGATTGCAAGCCCTCAAATCATGACACAAAGATTTATTATCAATTATGAATATTCAGCCTTATTTTATGCTTGTTCCTTTAGCTCTTATAACTTACTTTTACCTGTTTCTCTTCAGCTACCTTTTTTTCTCAGGGCTTTTTTTTTAACCTTTCTTTCATTCTGTATGTCCTACTTTCCTGCTTCCTGTCTGTCTGTCTGTCTGTCTGTCTGTCTGGGGCTGCCTGGCCTTAGGAGTTTCTCTCTCTTTCTCCCTCATTCTCTTCTCTCTCTCAAGCCTAGATTCCTCCTACTACTTATTCTCTCTTCCTGTAAGCCCTGCCTATTCCTCTACTGTCTAGCTACTGGCCATTCATCTTTTTATTATACCAAAAAGGTTCTGTAGGCAGGCAATGTAAAACAAATGTAACATATCTGTACATAGTTAAAGTAATATTCTGCAACATGAACAAATGTAATACATCTTTAAATAATTAAAGAAACAACACATGGGATATTTAGTGTAAATGTACTTGTCACCCAGAAACCTAGCAACAGAATCTACTACAAGTTCTATACAGCATTCAACTTATTCCATACCAATAATGAACCTAACTTGCTCCTAGACTACTTCTCATATTATGGGCTGGTAATTAACACACAGAGATGTTAGTTGATTTCCTCTGGGTCTCAAAACCTCTGAGTGTGTGGTTCCAGACATCACAACAGGTGAAAGATCCTAAAACTCTACAGTGCATGCCACATTACTTTTCATGAATGTATATTTTTCAACTTGATAGTTTTCAGACTGTAGGGTGGTTGCGGATTGTCATATAAACATTGTACATGGTTTTAAGTAGGAGATAAACATGGACAATACATATTATAATTGATTTGGCTTCATAACCATCTTAATATAAGAAGCCTATGCCTTCTAAAAAGTATTCAATGGCATAGCAAGCATTTCACTAAACAAAATGCTTCTGTTTATTTCAAACATAAATGAAATTCATGTGAAGGAGAATTTCAAATACTCCCTTTAATAGTGGCCATACCAGTTATTCATTTTAGTTTACAATTTATGTTCCTCAAAATTACATATTCATATCATATTTTCATTTTTTTCTCTCAGTTAAAGAAAGATTTACTCAAGAGTTGGACATGGTTTCCCACACCTGTAATCCTAGGACTTAGAATGAAGGCCCAGGCAATTCCAGCATTGGCTACATGGAGAATAAGAATCTGCATTTTTTTTTTTTAAAAAAATCAGACAAAGAGGAAACACTTATAGTTTGTCCAAATAAATTTAAATAATATAAACATATAAATAACAATAACTACATCTATCATTCCTGGCAAAAATTTCTCAAAATTAGCCTCAATAAGACAAGAAAAGTATAAATAAGAACTTTTTATCTACAGAGAATAAAAATCTAAAAGCTAAACTTCCCTGGTTTACCAACTGTCAAGATTCTCTTTGCTCTTGACCAAATTTTGCTGTTTTTATAAGTTAGATATTGCAGAAAATGTCTCTTTTCCTTCTCATGTGTCTTCCCTGAATACTACAAAGATTTTAAGACAAACTGTTGAATACATACTGCAGTTGACTAAGTTTAACTTTTTACACATACCATGATATTTATTCTTAAATAAAAGCCTGAGAGACACACTTACAGATAAATCTAAGGAAATGCTAACTGAATTGACCAAGACTACATATCTAATAAGAAAGAAGGAAATGATTCCCACATTGATCCTGAATTTGCATATGAGTAAATATTTTGAAAAGCAAGGGAATAAAAACGATCAAGAGCAATAACTTCACACTTACACACTTACTTATAGTCAAAGGCATTACCTGAAAGGACAATTGAAAATAACACAAGAATCCAAGAATAAAGGTTATGAAAACAAGAAAGTTCCTGCCATTTATAATTATTCTTAAAACTAAAAACCAAAAAACTATTGTTTTAAACATACAGGCAAAGAGCTGAATCAGCCAATAAAGTGTTTGCCTTTTAAGTATAAGGACCTAAGTTCTATCCCCCAAATCCATCATAAATGCTGGGCAATGTGGCAAGGGTATATCATGTCATCTCAGTGCTGAGAATACAGAGACAAAAGGAGACTCAAAGTTTGTCATTCAGTGTGCTTAGTCTACTTTGGTTTTGGTTGACCATCAAGTCCCAGTGAAAGACGCTTTTTCAAAAAAGGAGGTGGATGACACCAGAGGATGACACCTGATGTTATCCACTGGCTTCCACATATGTATACACACATGTTTTTCACTGTATATGAACTCATATAATGTACATACCCATATAAAATGAAACAAAACAAAAAGTACAAAGCAGACTTTTCATTCCTTTCACTAAAGTTCACTAATTCCCATTCTACTTAGTAAAATTCTGTAGTTAATATTTGATCACCATATAAAAAATATTGTTATATTATTTACATAGGGGAAACAGGAAGACTTGTCCTAAATTTCCAATGCTGATCAATGGAATCTGACGAACTACCGAAAATGAAAAAGGGTTATATCACTATAACCTCCACCAAATATGAGATCTTAACAAGTTTGGAAAACTCCCTCGTCTCTGACACGTGTATTCACACCTGTCAAAGAGCCATCAAGCTGACTGACTTCCTACTGTCCAGAGACTCTGCTGGTGTCATCAGATTTCTGACTTACCTTTTCTTACTTTATATTCTTTAATTGAATTTACCCAAAAATCTATACAAATACATTTTTAAAACTTACATTATCTTTACAGATATCCTACCTAGTTATTCAGGGTATTTCTTTCTACTCAGTACAGACATTATGATATAGATCGCAGAACATTCTACAGTGAGACTTCATGTGCTTTTTTCCATTTATTACTACTTACACAAATCAAGTACCAAACTTCCATGTCATGCACAGTTCCCTTGATTTACGAATGTCATGACAGCATGCTCTCTAATAATCATTGTGCAGTCACTTAGAGCATGGACCTCTGTACAAGTACACTTCTGAAAATGTGCACAAATTGAAGTTTTACATTCTATATCTACAGTGGCATGCTTACAAAATTTTAGAAGACATTATCAAAAAGTACAAAAGAACATAGTATTTTTATTCTATATCTATGCTTAGGAGAAGACTATATAATAAAGACATTTCTGTACAGTTTGAATGATTTAATCTCCTAATTTGAGAAGAACATATTGATAAATGACACTCCTTTAGATGTGGTAAGAAGCTATATGGTCAGTGAAAGACTGGCAAGTTTTAGAAATTCATTTTTCTGAACCCATTTTCATTCCCAAAAACATTTCTCTGAAAATTTTCTTCCTCTGCTTTGGGTTACCTGTGGTCCACAGCCATTTATTCTAAAATAAAACCATTCATAATTTTTCAAATTGTGCTCTGCTCTGGATAGTGGCCCACTTGGAGCATGAATTCCCCCTTTGTTCAGATAATTTCCACACGATCCATCTGTGAGTTAATAACCACATTGCATTTAGGGGGCCATGGTTTTATTCATAAATTGAACCAATGTAGTGATTTTTGCAGTTCAGATATTCTGAGGAGAAGCCAGAGAGTGCTTCCTGAAAATGGAAAGAAGAAAAATTGACAAAAGCGAAAAATAAAGAACATTCTGAAGTCATTAAGGTCGTGGCGGGGCTCAGGTTTCTATCTGAAATTTTAAAGAAGGAAAAAGAAATACATGCTAATCTCTCCTGTTTAAAAGCACACTGGAAATGTCATATCCACTGTATGACTTTTGGATTGTATTTAGATATATGTTTCACTGAGATGAAAAGGCATTTAAGGGTGTTGTGTGTGAATTTTGCAAATAGCAGGCATCTATTTGTGGTGTTAGAACATACCTTTGATCTAAAACCTTCTTACTGTGTTTATTCTAAAAGTTAAAGACAATATTCTAATTCTGCTTCTCTTAAAACATATAGATACTAAATCTAAGATTCATCAATGAAAAAACATTGCAATATTTTTGGCCTGATGATTTTCATATCACAGTTCCTTATACACAATTACACTACTTTTCATAAAAAAAGAAAATGTTGCTACACTTATTTCAGTTTTATAAAAACACATTTTAGTCTGACTAATATTAGTAGTTTTTAAAATACTTGCAAAACTGTTCAGTGAGTCATTATATAAAATTCTATAACAGGAAAAGAATATACAAAATAAGAATATTTTATAAGAATTAAATAACTTACTATTAAATCAAGCTAATTAGCTTAAATGAGCACATAATTTTCTTGACACATAGTCTTTTAGACATAGATGATATTTCGTCTTCATTGTCAAATTGACTGGAGATTTGAAATCACCATGGAAACACGTCTATGGATTTGTCTATTTTCGTGTTTCCAGAGTGGTTTATTGAGGAGAGTAAATATATCCTGAATGTGGACCTTTACCCAATGATGGACTGTGTGATTTCTTGTATGGTTACTCAAAATTAATTCATTTACTTTAACTTGCTTCTCTCAGTCATTTTGGCATAGTAAAGTAACTAATACAACCTAACATTAGCTAACAGATAGAGTTGTAACATAACTGCAAAAACTGACACAATCCCTTACCCCTTTCTTTTCCACACAGTTAAAACTCCACAGCTCCGGTTTGGTAGCGGGTTTGACTTTGCTTGATATAAAAGAGAGTACTAGAGCTGCTAGCACACCAGTTCTGAGGTCACATTTGTGAGAATGCATAGTACTCACACAGGTATGTTTACTGCTTAGAGAGCTTGAGCCATTTCAGACTAAACATCTGCTGTGAAAACACTGAGTCCTTTTTAAGAGAATTAACTTAACTGAATGGTAGCTCCTGGTCTTTGGGCTGATAGGAGCAGAACACCCTGAGTTCTTCGAGTCAGTTGGGTTGGCTAAGATGTACTACATTAAAATAACCACCCCATAAGGGCATTTTTTTTATTACTTATTTGTTGTTTTCTATTTGGAGCAAAATGAAACTGAAGCACTTAAAAGTTAACTAATACCTCATGTTTGTTCCCAAGAGTAAGTATAAAACTGAAATTACATGTCCTGCTTACTCAACATTTCTGTAATCATTTTTCCAGGCTGCACTCAAATTTAAACCCCCAGCCACCCTGGTCCGGTTAATTAGCCAAGCACCAGGGGTTGTAAGGACAAGCCTCCACTCCTGTGCCATATATAGATAATATATATATATATGTGTGTGTGTGTGTGTGTGTGTGTGTGTGTGTGTGTGTGTGTGTGTGTGCGTGTGTGTGTGTATTCTAATAGAAATTCCTATCTTACAAATCTAATTATTTTTTATTTAGTTTTGCTTTTTGAGTCAGCCTGAACCCTTCCCTTGATCAAACACATAAAATTATTACATCCAATTGAAACAGAACAATCTATTTTTATAATCACTTCCTAAATGTTTAAAAGAGGGATTTATTATATTTTATACACTTCCATAAGCATTATTAATAAACTCACGATAATGTGCTTTTGATTGGAAAAAGAATATGTGACAAAGTCAAATTAGAATGGCTACTTTAAAATATGACTCTTTAAATGTAATAGCAGATTTCCTTTCATTGTAAGTATTTAATATAAATTTACAATATAAAATAAGTATGGAAAATTTTAATGTTGGTATTTTCCATTAAACTTTAAAGATTTATTGATAATTGTGCATGTGTGTTTAAATATGTGCATAAAATCAGGCATTGGTGGCACATGCCTTTAGTCTTAGCACTCAGGAAGCAGAAGCAAGCAGATCTCTGTGAGATCGTGTCCAGCCTGGTCTACAGAGCTAGTTCTGGGACAGGTTCCAAAGCAATACAGAGAAACCCTGCCTTGAAAAACCAAAAAAAAAAATAATAAATAAATAAATAAATAAATAAATAAATAAATAAATAAATAAATAAATGAGTAACTATATGAGTGAAAGTAAGTGTGGGTCAGAGGCATTGGCTCCCCTGAACCTACAGTTCTGAATATGAGTGCTAGGTACTGGACTTGGTCCTTATTAGAGCAACACATATTCTTAACTGCTGTGCCACCTCTCCAGCCCCTCTTTTCAGTTTTAAAACACACAAATGAGATACCAGTTAATATCGGGAAATAACTGTAAAGTCTTTCTTTCAGTAATATGCTACAAATACATTTGTTTTCAGATAGCATGTGTGCTAAAAAAAAAAAATGCTTTGAAACAGTTTCTAGTCTACATGACTCACCAATAAACCTGAACCTTTCCAATTCAGCAATCTTTGGCACTGGGATTACAAGAATGAGATACCACACTCAGCTTTATTTTACTTTTTATGTTCCCTATAACAGTAATGGATCTAAAAGAAGTGTAATTGTAATTAAACAACAATTTATAAGTCCCAAATAGTTTATCATATTTGATAAAGGAAAGAGTTCAAACAATAAAACGTGGAAATTAGTAAGATAATTACATGGTTTGCCTACAACCAGGGTACTATTGCATATTTTCTTTTACCTAAACAGATGACAATGTTCTGGAGTACCTAAAGGGAAAATTAAAGGATATATTTTTTTCCTAGACCATGTTAGTAAAATAAGAAAGATGTGGTTTACCATATTCACATTCACTTTCAAGTTTTCATCCAGTGTCATTGAACCGTAGTTGTGACTTAGCATTTTAATCATCCTTTTTCCATGAATTTTATAATGAATTTTAGCCAGAGTAAGCATGATCTAAATGTTTTGCCTTTGATATTCTGGTATTTTTCATCATCAGGTTTCTGGTGAAATTTAAGACTAGTAGAGAATAATAAAAGAAGGAGATCTGAAGAATACAGAAATAATCTTTCTTTAAAGTGGACTATATAAAAATTCAATCTCCTTTGCTCCCTTAATAGAAATTATATTAATTTATATTTTGAAGGAAACTGGAAGTAATTGTTGAAATATTAGTAAATCAAATTCTTAATTTTAAAAATCTTCTAATATACAACAAAGGAAGTTTCAAATGAAAACTGTTGCCTGAAACCCTTCCCTGCATCCAGAGTACAGGTAGACAAGGGTGGCCAAGAGGCTGAAACAATCCTGAAAATATTAAACATAACTTCACACCATGAAAGATTAAAAAAAAATGTATAAGACATTATGAAAATATTTTGCATTCTCTCTCCCTCCTTCTTTCTTCTATTTTTCCCTCCTTGTTTCCTTCTTTCTTTCTCAAAGAACCTCAGAACATAGCACATTATCCTTTCATTGATAGGACTATAAGTATACATCACAATTCCCATGTATTTCTTTAAGATTTACTTTTATTTTAGTGTGTGTGTGTGTGTGTGTGTGTGTGTGTGTGTGTGTGTGTGAGTGTGTGTGTGTGTGAGTGTGTGTGTGTGTGTGTGTGTGTGTGTCTGTGTGGGAATGCTATATCCATGTGGGTTCCTGGAAAGGGGGAGGTCCAGAAAAATAAAATCAGCCTACAGGCAATTGTCATCTACCTGATCTGCTTGGGCACCCAACTTGGGTTATGTGGAAGAGGCAGAAGTACTCTTACTACTGAGCCATATCTCCAGCCACAAGACCCTTTGCATTTAAAACTTAAATCTTTGCTTTTAAAATGATTACAATGTGTTACATATAAGAAAGATAATGACCATAAGATTCTAATGTGAATTAGAACAAAATTCTGATAATATTTTTTCTTAAATTCCCTAAAATACTATATGCTATAACTCGATTTTTATTTGGTTGAAAGGATTGATATGTTATTTTATCCATAATATAATAAAATGGTTTTCCTATGTTAATTTCCAAGGTGGTAGTGGACCCTATAGACTCTGTATTTGAATATTTGGTCCCGAGTTAGTGGAACTGTTTGGAAAGATTTAGGAGGTGTGGCTTTGTGGGAGTAAATATGGTATTTAAGGTTTCAAAAGACTCAACCCCATTCCAAGACTCTTTCTCTCTGCCTTCTAATTGTAGATCAAGTGTCTCAGTTGTTCCTGACTTTGATCTGTCATTCTATCACCACTGACCCTAAGCCTCTAAAACCTTGACCAGAATTAAACTCTTGCTTTTGTAACTTGCCTTGCTTTGCTACTTTATCAAAGCAATTGAAAAGTAACCAAGATAGACTGAATTTCTGAGGTATTGGCCAATATCATAGCCAATAGAACTTTCATTCAAGCCTAGTTCTGCCATTTTAACAGTGTGACAAAACTACCCTTTCTTTACAAATGTAGAGAAGAAAATCAGATTCTGTAGATGTGTAACATTTTGTCAGACTCTGACAGGATGGAGCAACCTCTGTCTGGATGGATTTATTCACTGGGATAACACAGACAGAAATATGTACTATTGGGCTGGTTTCTGAACAATAGGAAACACATACATACTAAGGCAAGTGAGAATTCATGTCTTTATCCCCTCAGCTTTACAATTAGAATATCTGCATTTACTATTTTGTTTTAGTATCTACCATCAAATTGTCTATACTGAGCTTAATATCAAGATCTTCCTTAGCTTCCCAAGTAACTGGGGTGACAGACACATGCTGCTAACATTACATTTACAAATATTTCTACTTAATTGGAAAATTAGTAAGCATGCTAAATTTTTAATGTAGTATTACACTTTGAAACTTTTAGAACTTGTCCAACACTATTAAAACTAGTAGAGTTCTATTTTTCTTATTCAAGTCAATTAGCCTTTAACTTTATTCATCACTTCACAAACATGCAAGTAACCAAATGAAACTGTTAAATTACAACTTTTCATCAAAACTTCTACAGAAAACCTGTAGACGGTGAGATATTCTCTTTGAGGTTGCCTTAGCATGTGATATCCTATCTTTATTGCCTTAAATAGTTCAAACACTTCACACCCATTCAGGTTCCAGATTTCATTCATTCTCATTTTTTACAGAGCAGGAATAATGAAACTCCAATAAATTCATCTTTGATAAAGTTGAAAAACAAGTAATTATTTGAAATATATTATCATTGAATATCACTTATGTCAGGAAAATTTTCTCTCCCAAGGAATTTCCTTGATACGAAAAGAATATGTGCTTGCTGGGCACCTGTGTTCTCTGAGTCATAGCCTGTTCATATCATTGCCTTTTATGCATCTCATTGAGATACTATTCATTTACTTGAAACTGGGGCCCAATCAAGTAACATACTCCAAGTGTTATGAGGACAGAGTAAAAATATTACAGAGTTAGGACTGTCAGCTTCTTGAGTCCACTATTTTTGCCTCCAGATAATACTAAATATTCACTATCTATTATAGCTTTCACAAAGGGTGTTTTGTTTTCACATTTGAGGCTGTTTCTACTAGCATAGCCTAGACTGCTCTCCAATTTATAATCTTTCTACCTCTACCTCCTGAGTGATGTCATTACAGACATGAACCACCATGCATAAAACCATTGAAAATTTTACTGCAATAAATATAAATCCAGTAGAACACACAATGGAATATATAACATCTTGTTATTGAGATTATATAATAATTTGAAAATTAAGTCTAGGATTTTAATTTCCTTACCTAATCTTTATCTGTCAACTGTTATAGTTTTTTAAAACTCACAACTGAACGAGTTGAGACCATTATCTTCTAATTCAATATATTTCAAATATTTTGAAAAACAGTAAGAATGATAACCTTTAAGTTATATTATGTAAAATCAGTGTTTTTATTGTTTTTTGGGTTTTTTTTTGTTTTTAACAATTTGGCATGAAAGAAAGGTTAACTTACTTGGAAATTGTAAAGTAGAAAAAGGAACATGGCATTTGTTGAGTACCAGTTATGATATAGCATTTCATGTGTTTTTGTCTTCAAACTGAGTTAATAAAATAACATCTTATCTCACTTAACAGATATGGAGCCAAGTTTCAAAGAAATGGGCCTAAATATCAGAAAAAAACGGCAACCTACTCTAGAGGCCACATTGGGCCAGTTCTTCTCTGAAGGGTGTGTATTGTGTAAATAACACGTGTTAATGTTGACAGGAAGACAAATGATACTCCATGTGGTTCTTCCTACACAGTGCATACAGAGCGAACTGATTTATTAAGAGCATTGTCTGAAACATTTTCTTTTCATGAGAGGATGTTGAGGGATTAATGACACTCAAATAAATCCAGAAAATTAAATCTCAAGAAAGAAGACTTCAGAAACATCCTTTATGATAGGATTAAGATGTGCCTTTCTTTTGGAACAATATGGTTATTTGGCATTGTGGTGGTTGCTGAGACACAGTTAAAGAAACTCACAGAGAAAATTTTTCCAAATCTACTCATACATGCAAGTCATTCCAAGTCTCATCAGGTAAAATGCATTGTTGATTGTGATATCTGTTTCCAGACCCTTTGAAATGTGCAGTATCTAGGAACACTTATAACATATTGTATATGGAAGGTATACACTAAGTTTAAGAATTTTACATTTTGGAGATAGGCATCATTCTCATTACATATGTCTGTGATCCCAGTACTTAAGAAGTTTAGGGAAGAAAACTGGCACCAATTTAAGCTTACCCTAATTTAACTAATGATTACCAGTCCAGTTAGAGTTGTAAAATGTGAGAAATTTAATAAATAATATGTAAAATGTACACATGTACATCTTAGAAACAATGACATGCATTTCTGCTATCAGAATTTACTGGTATATTCTGAAAAGGAAATAGAAGGATGGCTTATTATGTCCCAATCATTACTAGATTCCAAATACTATCATAAATATAGTATGACACAGTGATGTGAAATTAATGAAATCCCAGCAGAAAGAAGTATCATGGAACACCTACAACAGGAAGTTATCAGTGTATACTTGTAAGTTACTACTGAGCAAGATGCAGACTGTCACCATCATTTGGGCAATTTGAATTTCATTTTATCTAAGACAACTCTGTCTTGACCTTCATTCTTAGGAAAGCTGATATGCAGGAAACTACATAAAATTAACAAGAGCAATAAAAACTGTAAAACTTAAAAATAAATAGTGGTCAGTATCATTTCACTTATTTGCATTTGATTGCCAAAGAAAGAAAACAGATATTGACAGTTATAAGTTTCAGTGATGTTGTCCATATACTATGTTGGTTGTCTAGGACTCCAGAGAAATATTTAGCTATGTCTATCTTAGGACATCCATGTAACAATAATCTGTAGAAGTTTAGAGGGCTTGTTTTTACTTAATTTGTTCTGCAACTCCTAAGAAAGAAAAAAAAAAAGCAGTTGCTAAGGCAACTGCAAGGTTATATTTTATCTGGAAACTGAAGAGCTTTTTGAAATAATAATAGTAATAACATACACAACGTGTGCCTGACTGCTATTCCATCTAGGTCAAATGCTGGTTTTAGTTGTCAAGTTGCGAAAAGCATTCTGACTCTCTTCCTGCTGTCCAACCTCAGGAGCTCTTTTGAAAGATGAGCCAGGGTCTGCATTTTTTCCTTTAAGCAAAATGAGAGAATTGCCAATACCAAATGTGAAAGCAAATAGTCATAGGCTCCAGAGAGTGTAGTACATCACAGCTGACCTTCATTATTTCTAGGAGAAGAGAAATTGGTGGGGCAATCGACAATTGTTGTAACAGGAAAATAAACATCCTGTCAAGTGTCAGTGGCTAAAAAGTCAATTTTAAGCCCTAATGGAAGACAGCTGTAAGCTTGTGTGCAGGAGAATAGATTTTTCAGAAAGTACTATGTTAAAAACACATCTTAACAATTTAATTGAAAAAATCCCTTCCAAAGTTGAGGTGCTTGCAGCAACATTTCTGGGCCATATCAGAAAGGACCCTTGTCAGGCACTTGAATGGGACTTCAATGACGGAGGTACGGCTGGCTTTGAAAAGGAATATGGAATAAAAGGAAATGAATATGTACAAAAAAGAAAGTAAAGTAAGGTCTTTTTCTTCTAGTTATGACTGAGTGAACTCTATATTTAAATAGTTTAACAAAGAAAGATTATAAACTGTGGTAACCTTGGCTTTGATTAATCCCATCAATATCTCCCAATAGTTGTGGTATCCATGCTCTGCTGAACCTTCCCAGTGTCTCTCTCCAGAAAGGACCAGGGAAGTGTAACTGGCTCTTCTTAGTCTTCTATAGCTGAGAGATCATTCTCACCCACTGCCCAGTGTAAAGGTCTTGCTAGTACTTATTTCAAATACTGTATTCAATTTTTACTAGTTTCTATGGGGAGCTAAATTCAGTTCTAGCTATTCAATTTTAAACTACAGACTATGGCTCTATCTCATCAATTGCTAATTTTAAGGCAAAAGTAAATGTGTGTGTGTGTGTCTTCAAAATGATAGTGTTTTATGCAGAAAGCATATGCCTAAAAGAAAAAAAATAGAGTTGTAGGGAAATTCCATTTCTATGGAACTTGATTTTTGTTTGTTTGTTTTGAGACATGGGTTTTCATATCTCCTATCTGTCCCAGATCTGCTTCCAGTTGGTGATCCATATCAGTTTCACAAGCCTCAGGACTATAGGACTATGGCACTACACATGTGAATTAGTGTGTGTGTATGTGTGCACCTGTATGTCAGGGTGTGTGTGTGTGTGTGTGTTTCATTTTCCTTTTTCCTGTGTAAAGCATCCTCAGCCTTGTTCCTGGTGATGTTAAAGCCTTAAAAACATGAAAATGAACAAAATGCAAGTGTAGCCAAAAAATGTGAGCTGCACTGTGTCTTTAACACTGTTAGTTAATCTGCTGAAAGCACTCAGTAACCAAACCCCATGGATTAAACACTGAAGACTTAGGCTACCTTTGGTGCTGAATATTATAATGGAACAAACTATGAAATATCTCAATTTCAAGACAAAACAAAAGAAAACAGAAACAAAAGGAAGATAAACTGGGTGTCACACAAGTCTATGTGTAAAGGACTATTAAACTTGACTTTGATGGGCAATGGAATGTTTCAGACATATTGATGTGGCTAATGTAAACTGAAGAGAGGGCTCTCAATGTCTAGTATTCTCTACTACCTGCACTGTTATCCTCCCCAAACTGTGAGCCTGCATATGACTCCTCATCTTCATATGAGGAATTCCTTGCCTAGTGTTTCAAGTCAGAAATTGCCATACCCTCCATTGAATCAAACTCAGGCTGTAGTCCAGGACTGAAGTCAAGATAGTGTGTTTTGGGTAAATTAATATAGACACCAACATTCCTCTTCTACATCTCTGTGAGCAGCTCCCTTCCACTTGAGCCATCAACTTGTCCTTCCAGGATGAACAATACCACTCAAACTGTGAGCTGTAAAGTAATCTCCTCTCACTCAGCAGTAAGAAAAGTAAGCAATTTTAATGGTGAGTCGAAAACCTTCATGCAGCAAAGTTTTGAAAAAGTATTTGAAAGTAAGCACGTATGTACAAAGTAGAATAATATGATAAAATGCTAATACTTTTAAACAAGATATGCTACTAGTTTTCCATTTGTTTCATTTTGTGTAGAAACTTTTTTCCAAAACTTTTGACTTTTTAATATAACATTTTATTCAAAGTTTTTATAAAGTAAGAAAAATAAAGCTGCTAAAACCACCTCTAAAACAATCCTCTACTTCCTGAGGAAAATCTTCCCAGATTAACTTAATAAAATAAAATGCTAGCTCTTTATTTCTGCTGTGCTATATTGCACTTTCTGAATATGTTAGCATAATGTGTTGGTGGTCATTACTTCCATTTGAATTTTACTGTATTTATGGTGAAAAAATTTAACTTTACCTACTCAGTGAAAGACATTAACCATATGACTATCAAAACAGTGTGTCCTGTGCCAGTGAATTTACAGATTAAAATAACAAGGATGCTATTTGCTATGTGTGAAACATGTCCTTTTCTAGATAAACAAAATATGTGTGTCATTTACTTTCTTTTTTATGGTTGAATTTATAAATACAGTTATTAAAATTGGAGAGAAATGATTTATTCAAAGATTAAGACCTCAATGTAATATAATCAGGTATTTGAAACAAAGATGACTAAAATCCTAGCACTTGGATGAAAGACTGGAGGAACAGGAACTCAAGGCCTCAGTGATTGAGGAAATCTAAGTCTATAGGATATCAGCATCAAAAAACAAAACAATAACAACCAAAAGAAAATGATAACCTTTGCTCCAAACCACTCCACAAGAAATATTTTGCAAACTTCTAGAATATTAAAAATCTTCAGGTCTGTGAGCTGACTCAGAAGTAACAGCACTTGCTTGTGGCATGCATGCCCCACCCCACAGAACATATAAAAAGTGACTATTTGAAAAATATCTTTGTGAAAAAAGATTGACAAGGATTTGTTTGTACAAGCTGTTTTAAGTAAATTTTCATAAGAATAACATTAGAACTTATCTGTTTCAAAGTCTGTTTTTAAGTTGCATACATAACTGTTATAGTAAAAACAAAAGTTGGGGTTAAAAGGATGGTAAAATGATAGAGATAAGTACCAAGAATGATAAATGAAACAGTATGCAACTGAGCATCAGGCAGCCAAGCTTGATGAAAAGCAGATGAAAGTAGCTTTGGGCAAGCTCTCATTTGCACCCATGATGTTGTTTAAAATCATCCTCCTCAGAAACAATAGGCTACATTTTGAGGACACTTTCTAAAAGTGCTCCAACCAATTCTGATGGGAGACCTCTTTAGGTCATTCTTATACAGAGATCTTTTCTTGAGGTAACCAAGAAAAGATGGAGCCACATCTTAGCAGCTAAATCTTCAGAGTGTGTTCATACCCTGTATGGTTAAACATCCATATAGCTGCAAATAACTTGTTCCAAATTCAATCACACACATGTACTAACAGTGGTTCCATGTGGTACTTTGAGCAAGAATAGTCCCCTTCACTCATATATTTGAACACTTGGGCCTCAGTTAGTAGGGAGGTTGTGGAAGATTTAGGAATTGTAGCTTTGGTGGAATAGGTATGTAACTAGGTCAGGCTTTAAAGTTTCAAATGCCCACCATTTATGTTAGCTGTCTCTGACTCGTACTTGCAGATCAAGACATAAGCTCTCTGCTGCTGCTTCAAAGACATGGCTACCTGTCTTCTGCCATGACCACTATGATGATCATGAATTCTAATGCACAGGAATCTCAGAGTAAAATTAAATGCTTTCTTTTGTACATTGCCTTCGTCATTTGTTCTGTCCTGGCAAAACAAAGTCACTGACAGTCTGCAACCTCAAAAGACATGACATCATTATAAGATCATTTGCACAGTAGTTTTAAAACTTCCCCCTTTTATGGTGATCATTGGTGGAAATATCTTGAGGAGATAATCTATTCTCCAAAGGACTTGGGATAAAAATGTGTCACATTACCTCATGAATATGTCACTTCATAAATATTCTTAAAATTTATTTAAGATCTACAACACAGATCCCTTTATGCTATTCTCTACCTTGGGGCACATTACTGTAATTTCACTTTGCTCAGCTTTCCTTCTGGTACTTTTGGTATATAATATCTGTTAAAATTGCCCATGTCTCTTGAATGAATGCATTCCTTCAATAAGAAAAAAATGGAAAAACATGCCCATATCACATCTATTTTGTGATCACACATTAGATGAAGGCCTACTATATTAACAGCATTTTATCAATCATGACTGATACTCTTGTGGCTACACATACAGCTACACTGAAGACTCGCCTGAATCTAGTAAGAGTAGTAGAATGTGAGGTGGAGCAGACACCTATTTTTGAGTAGGATAAAGACATGCTGGATTTTAACAAAATGTCCTTACCATGCATTTTTCTGCAGTTTTCTCAATGCTCTAGATCATTCTGTACCCACTTTGATACTTGTCTTTATCTAAACATCAGTACCTTCACTTACATTTGTATTTTGAGGTGAGAAACTTGCTAGTATTCATTTCTCTAATTTTGTTTCTAATACACCAGTAAGTAACAGTAAGAGGATGAATTAATAAAAATATAACACTGGGAAGGTCCACTCTTGTCTGCTTAGTGTAGGAAATAGACTACATTGTAAGTCAGCCCTTCATACTATTTTTGAAAAAAGGTTACTTTTCCATTGTCTAATAAGATCTTACTAAACATTATACCTTTTGGAATCTGGCATTCTGCTGACCCCACCTCCTAAGGATGGGCAGGACAAACATGCCCTGCATGGCCATGTCATCACTACCTCTCAATCTGTGTAGTGACTCAGTATGTGTGTGCAAACTTCCCCTTTTAAGCAAACCCCCCCTTTCTCACACCCCCTCACCTTTCTCCCTTCTAAACTCTCTTCTCTTCTGTTCTATTTCTGGTGTCTCTATGTTTCTTTCCCTTCCCCTCATTCCCCCTTCTAAATAAATAAACTTCTCACTTAAGCTCTATCTGGCATGTTATTACCACTGCCCCACTCACCCTTGCCTGGAGGTCCCCCATGTGGAACCCCCCTCCAGCTTTATTTTATAACTGTAACTGTAATTAAAGAACAACAATACCCATTTTGATTTTCTCCCTTAGACTTGTTCCCATTGCTAACATATTGTATCCTTGAGCCTGAAATGTCTTTGATTTATTTTTGGCCTTTGAGTATGAAAAGCCTGGGGTATTTATAACAAGACATTTAAACAAGAGATGAGAGTGATGCCCCTAACAGAACACAGTGATGAGATCTCTAACTCTCTGAGATTTATTTAATGACACCAAGTATAGTGAAGATATGTTCCAGAACCCTTCTTATACTGATATAACTCAGCTGAAGAGGTGTTGTTGCTAAAATGGTAGAAATGACAGAAGGAATTATTTTATTTCAGGCCAGTCTCTTCCAAATAAGTTCCATCATTTTAAAAGAAATTATTGATGTAAAAATAGAAATAGATTAATGCTAGAAATTGGTTGATATATCAAAAAATGTCTTTTACACATTATATCATTAAGTATTCATTTGTAACAACACTGGGATATAAAACATTTTACTGCATCTTAAGCTAGTAAACTACTAAAGACTTGGTATTTTGTCAGGAAATTACACTGAGTCTTTTCCAATCTTCTTTTGATCTAATTAACTTAAAAACAAATCTGTCTATATAATCCTTCCAAAATGCAATTGTATCCATGTGGCTGATTAGTAGCATTAATTATTTGTTCATGAAGGCTGGCAGCATAACACACATTATTGATGCCATCATAGAAAACATCAGATGTTGGAGACTTAGCCAAAGGTTGCCAACCAGTGGCAAATAGCCAATTAAGATTATCATTTATAGAAGTTTTATCCAAACCTCAGTGTTTATATGTATAATTATTTAGAATTATTTCTTTATATACAGGTGGAGATATATGTATATATATGTATATATACATACATACATTACATATATATATATAATTTCACAGAGAGAGAGATTTTTGGGGTTTTCTAAGACAAATGAACAGCCTTTGTTTGATAGGTATGCAAACCAATATTGAATCAAAAGAATCAAAAGTGAGTTGTTCCTCATCTCTAAAGGCTTTGTTCCATCACCTTCCACTGTCTAGTTGGTTTATGCTCAAAGAAGCAGTAGAAAAACTGCCCCAGTCTCAACTCAAGTGGTTGTTTCATTGTGGATAGGGTTCTCTTCCTACACAGTACCAAACTTACTCTTATAAAAGTGCCGAACTCCAGGATTCTCAGCATCTCTTCAGGTACTAGTGTTCTATAATGTCACCTAATGTTTTCACTAAGGACTAGAAAGGTAATTCTAATTAAAATGAAGAAAGTGTAGTGATGAATTTCATGCTAATTATGGATGTTTTTGTAATTGTGGGTGTTAGGAGGACTAGACAATCAATGGGGCCTCTGGTAGTGGATCAGTGTTTATCCCTAGTATACTAATGGACTTTGGGAGCCCATTACACATAGAGGGATACTCTCTCAGCCTAGACACATGGTAGAGGAAATAGGCCCTGCTCCAAATTATATGACAGACTTTGAAGACTACCCATGGAAGGCTTCATACTCCCTGGGGAGCAGAAAAGGGATCTGATGGGGTTTGATGTGGGGGACAGGGAAGGAAAGGAGGGTGCGAACTGGGACTGACATGTAAAACAAGCTTGTTTGAAATTTAAGTAATATATATATATATATATATATATATACTTATATATATACATATATTATATGGAATATATACATATATATATATATACATATATTATATGGAATATATACATATATATACATATATACATATATATATATATATATATATGGAAATAAAAACAATTGTGACTCAAACTATTGTTAGCAACTAATAGTGTGAATCTGTCTCAAAAAGCATAAAGTATTTGGGGTAGAGATTTTTTTTCCCCTAGTAACATTTTTATTTCAAAAATAATTTGAAGTAGTTTATAGTAAAACCAGCATCAATTTAAAGAAAATTCTTTCAGAAATATGAGTGCTCACAAAGAAAATAAATTATGGTTCTAGAGTCTAAGCCTGGGTGATTCCTTCTGGATTACTGTCTGTAATTTTATCCACTGGTATGTAAAGAAATGACTGTATATCTTGAACACTCATTGAATACTTATTACTTCTCACTGGAACTATTACATCTAAGCCTCACTAAGTCAGGCTTAGACAGGCTCACTGCTGCACATATCTGTCATGAGATTGTGGTTGTGGTGTTAGTGACAGATATGGGCTTTCATGATGATGGACTATTTATCTACTGCAAACTCACCACATGGTTTTGTGTAATGTTAAGTGTTTTGTCAGCTGTTGGAATGAGGGCCTCAGTCCTCCACTAAATGTTGAGTAGAGACCGTCTGGTATTGAAAAGCAAATGTAATGAGGCAACCTTTTAAGTCGAATGAATTATTACCCCAAACTATAAAGAGTCTGAGAACACTCAAAAAAAGGCAATGGAAACTCCACTGTGAAAATCTATAGAAAGAGGGAGCTGTGTCATTTGTTAAAGAAAGCAAAACTTGTGTTTCTGGTCTTTAACCAAAGAAGTACGGATATTCTCTCCCACTTAAATACTTAAAATCTATAAATTTACTATGATGATTTAGATTTATATTACAGTCTTTCTTGTTTTGCCTTTAGTGGTCTTCCCATCTGATTAATTAGTCAAATAAGTCTAGCTTTGCAGGAAATGGGTGGTCTGTGGTGCTTGTCTGTACAGATGACAATATCTAGTTCCAGAATGTCAAACTAACGACAGCATATAGATTTCTGATCCTGAAAGTGGAGGAAATTTGAGTCTCTGGCACATACTGACAACAATTTTTAAATCCTGATAAAAATAATGTTTTAAGTTCTTAAGTATCGCAAATAACATTTTCACCACCGTATAAAAAAAGGACAGCATATGATTTTCATTTTCTTGGAAAATCTAAAGAATGACTTCAATGTTGTTTCTCGCTAAATTATTCTGTACTCACAAACTCCATCAGCTTTCTTTCTTTATTTTATATATATATATATATATATATATATATATATTTTTTTTTTTTTTTGAAACAATTGTGTTAAACAGACACATGAAGGTTTTATACACTGTGAGTATAAAATACATACCTTGCTTGACTCTTTAAGTTTTCATTTAACACAATCATATACATTCATGCTTTTGTGTATCTTCATTGGCACATGAATGTGTGCACATGTCTATTTATGTGCCATTTACCTTTAATTCATTATTTGAAGATGTGTAGAAGTGTTTTGCCTGAATGAGTACTGATAACTTTGATTGGAGTAATGGAAGATTGTGTGGTGCCTGAAGGGTACTGGGAACTGAACTCTGACCCTTGGTAAGAACAGCAATTGCTCTTAGCCCTGAGATACCTCTCCAGAAACTTAACAATCATTTTGATAACAAAATTATATCCAATTAGTAAAATGTGAATGGACTCTGATTTAACTTTAGTCAATTAGTCATTTTCAGTCTAATCCATAGCAGAATACTGAACATATATTCATTTCCCAAAATTTTAGGAACATGAAGCAAAAATTCAAGAAATAGACCCTAAGTGAAAACAAACAAACAAAACAAACAAACCAAGATTCTAAATAACAATAGTATTTGGATCATCCTGGTTATATTTTACGGGACCACTTAACTTTCCTTACTAGCATTTGAGTTTGTTGTTTTTATCTCTTTAAAACATAAAAAGTGACACTTCCTTGCTGCCACAATTTGCATTAACTTTACAGTTGTCCATGTGGAGGTATACTAGTGCTCTTCTACTCACAATCTCTCTCTCTCTCTCTCTCTCTCTCTCTCTGTGCTTGTGTGCGTGCGTGCGTGCATGCGTGTGTGTGTGTGTGTGTGTGTGTGTTTATCTCAATTTGCCAAGTACTCACTCTTTATTAACTGCATAAATTAACCCATGCAGTATAAAGTTTCACATTACACAGCATGCTAGGTGAAACCATGTTGACCTGACTCAAGTGAAGATGTTATAATACCTTGTAAACATTTGGGCACATACTACTGATAATCTGATTCTGATGAAAAAAGTTGGTGTTTTGCATTCCAGAGAAGTTGGCAAATGTTTGTGCCATGCTAGCCATTTGAATCTCAGTCCTGTCCATCTGCCTATATTCCTTTGGACAGACCTTAGTTTTTTCATAAAGAAGCTTCCCCTTGCCCTCAAAACATCTTTTTAGGCAAACTTCTTTTGCAGGTACTCTGTAAAACTGGAACCTTCCATTTCTTCTCTGGTACTGCCTCCATGTTTCCAGCTGGAAAATCGGTAGGTTTCCCTTAAATATCTGTTCAGAAATGTTGTATATTGAGGGGTTTTACTGTTACTGTTTCATATTGAATTGTTTGACAAAATATGGACTTCTATTATAAATTTTAATCTCAGTCATTAAATATTTTATTCTTTCTTTATGAATCTCAAACTTTAAAATTTATTTGAGCCAGGATATCTGTGCTTTCAATTTCTTAAGACTTTTGAATTTAAAACATACTTGTGAGCTATCAAAATGGCTTAGCAATAGTGTCCCTTGATTATAAACCTGATGGCTTTACACTTTATAATAAGGTATGATCATGGTTAAAATAAATCAGAATACATAAAAAGATTTCCTTAGTATCTGTAACCTGAGTGAAATGAAATATATAAAATATGAATTTAAAATTGCATTAAAAAGATTTACTTGTAGCTTTCTGGGTTTATTTCTCAACCATTAGCTCCTCTGTTGTGTTTGAAAAGAACCTTTTGACAATATATGCATTTCAAAAATGTATAAATGGTTTATAATGTTCTTCCCTATTTTATTCCTTGAGGTTTCCTTTAATGATCTTGTATGTCATAGGGAAAATGTGTTTGGTGGAAAATGATCATACACAAACATGAATGATTCTATTTTATATCCTGTTTCTTACTAAACTTCAAAATATTTTCATTATTAATATTAGTAATGAGCATTCCAATTTTTTTATCTTTTCCTTTGCTTGGAATATCTTTACCACTTTAATATTAGCTGCAGCTTGGTTTGCATTTTGATACAACAAAATTATTTTGTCTTTGTAATACTAGAAATGTTAATGTAAGTTTTCTCAACTAGTAGCACTAAGCCATTACTTATTGAGATTTATTTATTTTGGAACTCTTCTTGTACTTCTACATAGAGTCATTGACAGTATTGGCATGCATACATAACATCTCTGGAGTCTAGACAGTACAATTTTCTTCATTTAAAACAATTTAAAAAGGCATATTCTTATGGTAATGTAATAAATCATTTTCTTATTTATAATTCTTCATTTCACTGACATAGATCAGCTAAGTGATGATCATAAAACACCACTAAAATTATTTACTTATTTATTTGTTTGTTTTATTACTTTATAGGGGACAGTATATGTCACTGTGCATGTACCGAGGTCAAAGGAAAACTTGGAGCAGTCAGGTATCACCTTTTACCTCATGAGGCTGGAACTGGCTGAGTTTAAGAACAGTCTGATGGGAGATGTGATTCTGTATATATGTTTCTCATATTGTATGTTATATTTTGCTATGTTAAGGTTAAACCCCTTCTTTTACTTTAGACAGAAAAGAGGAGATGATGGGAGATGTGATTCTGTATATATGTTTCTCATACTGTTAATAAAGCCATGTGGCCAATAAAAAACTAGATAGGTGGGGCTAGGAGACTAGGAGGAGGAAGAGGAAGTAGTAGGAGGAGTCGAGATGTAGCCCAGGAAGAAGCAGGAAGCCTGCCTCGCGGCTCCCCATAAGACGACCACATGGAAATACTTAGATAAGTAGAAATGGGTTAATTATTAAGGCAGAGCTAGCCCATTAACAATAATGGTAACTGGCCAACAGGATTGTATCAAATACAGAGTCTCTGAGTGTTATTTGGGGCACATGTGGTTGCAGGACAATGGCAGCAGGACCAGGAGGCCGGCGGGAACAACATGCTGTAACATAATGGTGTCAGAAGTGGGACTGAGAACTTTCGCTTAAAGCTTAACAAAAGTTTAAAAAATAGTTTTTAGAAACAAGGGAACAGAGACTAGCAAGACTTCTTAGTAGCAGCATTGTCTCGGTTGGATTTGTTTTGTTGTAGACAGAGATTTGTGTGGCTCCTTTAAGGGAGGTTTCCAAAATTAGCATAAGCGGCAAGAAAACCTCCTTGCTTTTAAAGAGCTCTGCTAACAATTCATTGGTGTGTACGAGAGCTGCAATGAAGGTTTACACTGTGTTTTAAAAAATACGCTGGCTTGGGAGAGAAAAAGACACAGGATACAATGGTTTAAAAAAGAAAAAAGGAAGTAGAATTAATCCTAGTAATCGGCAGACAGAGGCAAGCAGATCTCTGTGATTTCAAAGTAAACCTGGTATGGAGTGAATTCCAGGACAGATAAAAGTTACACAGAGAAACCCTGTCTCAAAATATGTAAAAATAGAAGTAGAATAAATAGAGTAATAAAAAAGCCACGTAAAGATGGGAAACACAGAGATATTTTGGATATTATACGCGCTTCTGTTGTCTTTAAATTATTTGATTACTGAGAAAATAACTACTGATAAAAGAAATGCTTCTGGATTAATTCAATTTATATATTTTAAAAATGCTTTGACTCAAAAATTCAAGCCTAAGGACAAGTTACTGGGGAAAAGGATTTCTATTTTTATTTCCACAGAAAATGAAAAGCTATGGATTCTTTCCAGACTTATGTGGTTTGATCAAGCCAGACCCCCCGAAACAACTCCCCAGGTGATCCAACATTCAAAGCAGTTGAGACAAAGCCTTGCAGACTACTGCCAAGATTTCTGCATCTTCTTTGGACCCCCATGGCAGCACCCTCTACCAGCAGGAAGTAGTTTGGAAAGAACGACGCCCAAATTCCCAAATATTGTTTATAAATGTTTGTTTTCATTTAAATGGACTTGGTTATAAATGGCTATAACCACAAACAATCTTTTTAAAGGAAAAAAGGGAATTATGGTATAGATATGAATACTTTGCTTTGGAATGGATTTTCTTTTATTGATACAATTTAAGGTCAATTTTGTAATATGTATATTTCTCCTCTTGTTTAGGTATTATAGCTCATTGAAAAATGTAATGTATAATTTAGTACAGATTAGAGAGTTACCTATAATAGTCAAAACTTAGAGTTAAGTTAGTTTGGATTTCAAGATATGCAGAGATGTATTTGAGATGAATAGGCATTCTTCAAACCTTTCAAAGACCTACAGAATATGGCATTTAAAATGATTTAGGGATTTTCTTGACAGTGAGGCACAACTGCTCCTGGTAACACCACCTGCATCAAAAAGGAAGATGGACATCGAAGAAACACATGGAGTTTGCTTCTAATATGGCAAGACTAGCCATTTGAGCAAGGTACTTCTCTTGTCTAGACTGTTTGACTTTATGTTGTAGAAACTGGACATGCAGGACCCACAAAAAGGTGACTGCTGATTCAAGATGGACATTGCTACAGGATTCCTGCTTCATGGAAGAGGCTGTCAGACAGCCAGACAGTCTACAGGACACAGAGAAAAGTTTCCTGCCTTGTTGAGGAGTATGGACACACACTATGGCCTATGGGCTGAAGATGGAACATTACAGAAGAACTTCGGGTGACTGACCAGGCAATGAGTTGTCTCTGTCATTTCTAGAGTTTATCTATTATCCTTCTGTGGTCTTTGAAGGAGTTGAAGACAGATAGTTATGCTTATAGTTTTCCTTAGTTAGGATTAAAGATAAGTTACATATAGGACTTTATACTCACAAAGATAGGATTGATGATATTTTCTTTAAGTCTTACAAAATGTTAATGGACTAAATATTGTTAACTGTGATTCTTATTTGATAACTGTTATATGGTATATTTTGCTATGTTAAGGTTAAACCCTTTCTTTTATTTAGACAGAAAAGAGGAGATGATGGGAGATGTTATTCTGTATATATGTTTCTGATACTGGTTAATAAAGCCCTGTGGCCAATAGAAAACAAGATAGGCGGGGCTAGGAGACCAGGAGGAAGAGAGAGGAAGTAATCGGGAGTCGAGATGTAGCCCGGGAAGAAGCAGGAAGCCTGCCGCGCGGCTCCCCGATAAGACGACCACGTGGATATACTTAGATAAGTAGAAATGGGTTAATAATTAAGGCAGAGCTAGCCCATTAACAATAATGGTAACTGGCCAACAGGATTGTATCAAATACAGAGTCTCTGAGTGTTATTTGGGGCACACGTGGTTGCAGGACAATGGCGGCAGGACCAGCGGCAGCCGGCGGGGAGACCTGCTGTAACAACAGTCCTCTAGCAGAAAAGACACAGAGGTACATTTCAAATGAGGTAGACACCAAGCTGTAAAGGAACCTCTTATCTCAGGCTTGCTTAATAATTAACAGAAGCAAGATAAAGTTGGACCAAGTAAGTGTATAACCACACACAGCCATCTCAGAAGCACATAAACAAACACTACCTCAATGTGCTAGTGATAGGTAATATTTCCAACCATACTTTGATATTTTCCTGGCTAGTCAATCCTGGCTCAAGTAGCTTCAGCCCCAAAGGTCAATCTACTTACAATTGCTACATTGCCTTTCTTCCAAAATTCTCTGCCTTTACTCTCAACATCTTCATTTTGAAAATATTTGTTTAAATTTTATTCATGTTTATCTGTGGGTTTGTGTGCACAGACAGGTGAGAGTGTGCAAAGGCCAGAAGAGGGTGTTTTATTTCCTGAAGCTGGAGGCATAAGATGTTGTGAGCTGCCGTATATCGGTGCTAGAAATCATCTTCTGTGTTGGCAACAAGTACTTTTAATTGTGCAGCCACCTCTCAAGTTACACATGCTCATTCTAACACACCTTATTTTTTATAATCACTCATTTAATGAATGTTTAAGAGTCTCCATTTCAAATTTGTTCAGCTCTTCATATTTTAGAATGTTCCATAATTTCAAATATACAGAAGGTAAATTAGTTTTCTTTGTTTACTATATTGTTTAGCAAGTAAACGTACTAACCACAATATTTCATTTTCATAATAGTAATAGGCAGTATTTCAGGTTGATCACACTGATGGTATCTCAAGACAGGACTCAGGCTTCCCTGCATACCCAACTCAGGGAAGAAATATATGCTACACAAATCTCCATATATAACTACTTCTCTTCAAAATTACTAAGGGGAAATTTACAAACTGACATATGCATAGTCAGTCACTTTAAAACTGTTTCTCAGTTGTTTTGTTTTATTAATCCAGAAAATAAAGTCTTATTTTTTTTACCATTCTTGTTGTCTTCGAACTCTCATAAAACCCACTTATGTTCATCTTAGCTGCTTGTAGATATTAGATATTAAGAAGGAAGACAAAAAAAAATTGAAAGAATTCATTGACTTCTTGGGAACAGTTTTCCACAGAGATGGAAAGCAATTCAGGTTATCATGTCAATTATTAATACTATGTTCCTTAGTGCACTGACTGTACAATGAGATATTCTGAGTCGTCTAGCTTGCACTGTTAGATATGATTTAAGAGTGACCCTTTTCTTTCACAAGAAACAGTAAGTCAAGGCTGAGAAGTGAGAGAAACAAGAGAGAACACAGGACAGCATTGCAGCAGGGCAATCACAACAGTGATGAAATGATGGCCATGCAAGAGGAAGCGGGAAACTAGAGATAGGTGAAAGAACACTATGGCTAAAGGAAGATAGGTATTAATCCTACATTATTTGTCTACTTTTAAAAAGTCAAATATGAAGCAAGTGTTATTTTTTATTTGTTTTTGTTTTACATACCAACTCCAGTTCCCCTCCCTCCTACTCATAACCCCACCTTCCTCCTTTCCCATCTCCCATCCACTCCTCAGAGGGATTAAGGCCTCCCTTGGGAGTCTGGCATGCCAAGTTGAGACAGGTACATTTTTATTTACAGAAAAAAGAAGAAGGGGTAGTTAAATATTTAAAACTATGTTTGGGTTACTTATGAAAATCCAATGTAACAAAAGCTAACTTAGTAATACAAATGGCCTAAATGTTTAAAAAGCCAAATTTCATTAAGTTTGTGTTGGAATGATGGCAGTTTTTCAAAGAGGAATGTAATTTGCAACTTAACAGGAGTTATCAAGTAGGCCATCAACTACTGGGCAAATTCTAACCTGTATTTAAATTGTTACGAAGGGGCTTCATATGATGCTAAAGAAGATACCTAGTGAGACCTCCAATTGTGTCCAAGAACCCTTGGGAAAAATTATAAGGATTCTGAAATCAAGCTGCAAACACTGTAATAACTTGGGTTCACAGTTAACCAAACAAATAATTCAGCTTAATTTATATGTTTATGTTGATGTAGTGAATATAATTCAAATAGCACCATAATAATAGAGCATCTTGAAATCTGTTACCAAGAAAACAAAGCATATAATTATATACTTATGCTGGTTACCACTAGACAATAGAACAATGTAAGTACAGAATACAAATACTCAGAAAACATGGTTGGAAGCACTACAAAATAAGTTTTCCAAGTGACCATGGTCAACACATCAGGCTCCCTAGAGGTAAGCTCTCTTTGACATTACATTGTAAATAAGTAAGTAAGTAAGTCCATTACGCCTCATGTGTGGCATGGAAGCATTGACTACTACAAAAATATCTGAGAGGAACTTTGAAAGATGTAGGATGAAAGACTTTAAGGGCAGAAAAGTCTGCATTTGAACTGAGGACCGATGAACTTACCAATTAGCTTGTGTCTGTTTAGTGTATGCCAATTTCACACAAGCTAGATCATTTTGGTAGAGTAAAGGTCAGTTGAGAAAATTTCCCAACAGGTTGCCCTGTGGACATGCCTGTAGAACATTTTCTTGGGTGAGGATCGATGTGGGATAGCACAGCTCACTATAAGTATAGGTCTCAGTTTGAAGGCCTGGGCAGTCTAAGAGACCTCTGACAGTGGAACCAGGATGTATCCCTGGTGCATGAAAGGACTTTGGGAGCACATTCCCCATGGAGGAATAATCCCCTAACCTAGAGGCAGGAGGGAGGGCCTAGTCCCTATTGCAAATGACTTGACAGATATATATGACCCCTCCTAGAAGGCATCATCCTCTCTGTGGAGTGGGTGGGGAATGGAACAGGAGGGGGAGTCCAGGGGCATGGGAGGGAGGGGGAAGGAACTGGGATTGATATGTAAAATAAGAAAAAAATAATAAATATTCTTCAGATTCAAAAAAAAGTAATGTCAGCTTTAAGGCAGTGTTCCTGGATACTATATAAAAGTAGGCTGAACAAGCCAGGAGGAGCATGCCAAACACAATATTCCTCCATGGGTTTTGCATCAGTTTGGCCTCAAATTCCTGCCTTGAATTCCTACCTGATTTTCTTAGCTGATTTATTGTGATGTGGTGGTGTAAGCCAAAGTAAAACATTTCCTCTTCAAGATGCTTTGGCTTACAAAAAAAATTTCAATGACATGTCACAGATTTCTTTTATTAATAATAAATATTATATTCTTTTGAAAATATTTTTGAGATTATAGGACCTTATCTCATTTCCCCTTCCTTTTTCTCCTGCTAAGTCCTTTGATGAAACACTCATTCCTTGTTCTGTTTCAAATTCATGAATTTTTTTAACCTATTGTTTTTTTTAACTATCATTTTTCTCACTGCAGCCTTCAATGAGATACTAAAACATCAATGTAATTCATATTGCTCCATAATGTCATGATTCTAAGTCCAGTGAGATGATTAAGTAATAAAATATCAGTGAAGAGAAACTCAGTTATATTGAGTAAGAGCTTCCTGAAATAAATGCCAAACCAACAATAGCATAAACAAATGGAAGACCTCCTATTCAAATCTTATTCACATAGCAGATCCATGAAGAATCATGACCGGTACAGGGGAATTGTCAAACACCGTGGCTAGTGCTGCCATTACAAAGGTGTAGACTTGATGGTTTTCAATCATCTAAAGTTGGTTGCTTCCCACTCTCTTTAAGTTAAGGGTAAGATGAAAAGGTGGCACTGCTGGATTCTAGTGAGGGATTTCTTCATCAATTCTCTTTTAAGCCTATAAGGTTGCCAGCTCCCTGTATCCTCATATAACATAGAGAATGTAAGAGGTATGTCTTCAATCTTCTCTATATAGTCAGAATATTTTGTTCACCCAACAGTACATTCCAAAGTCCCTACCCCAAAATAATCATATGAAGAACTTGTGAGTTAATTAGAACATCTGTTCCTTGCCCCATTCTTTGGACTGGCACCTTCCTACAAGAGGCTTCATAGATGACATTTCTTCTGTTATGAGAATGCACTTACAAGATCCTAAGCAGGCAATAAAAACATATCTTTAAATAATGGATTATACATGAACATGTATCTAATAAAATGGAATGTATTTAACAATTAAGACTGCATGAGTAAAACTGATATCACTATGACACATGAGGAAGAAGAACATAAGAAATTTTACATGAGGAAATTACTAAAGAAAAGAAATTTCCAAAGGAAATAACAGTAATTATAGCATTAGTCCAAAAGAAAGAAAAACCACAGATAAAATTCATTTAAATCATTTATAGTTTTAAGTTTGAAGTAATCGAAAAATTACAGAAAATGGTAAACTGAAAAAAAAGACAAAACTTAGGTTTATCAAATTTTGTTATAAAATAAAGGAGGCAAGTGAATTGAGTTACAGGTGGCATAGTAAGTCTGGGCCATCACTTAGAATAGAACGTGTTAAAAAGAAATATCAACTTAATTCCACAAGAACAGTTCTGAAACTCCACCTGTTGTCTTTCTGTTGTTGTTTCAATTTCTTTATTCCTTGGCCTGAAGATTTTCACGTCACCCAACCTCTGTCATTATGAAGGTTATAAAGTTGAGACAGGCAATTCTTGTATGTGTGGGTTTTAATTTATCTATGTCATTCATTTTTATTTTTTCAGTAAAAAAGCAAACAACAAAAACAAAATTTTCTATTGCTATGCCATGACATCCAAAGTATTCCCAGATCTTAAACCTAAGAGATGTTGTGCAGGTGAGAAGGGTTGGATGTTCATGGTGTCTTCATGGTTGTTTTTATGCATTTTGCTTCTTGGCTTTGTTTGTTTTTAATTATATATTTGTACATGTAATACTCTTGAGCAACTATTGTAAAAGTGTTGTGATGGCTCAACAATGACTTATTTCTTAAGCTCCCTGGTAGAAAATATTCCTGCCCAGTAGAATGTATTGCCAAGATGAGAATGGAGACTGTCAAAGTTTCCTCTCTTCGTTATAGGCCTGATATTAGGATCCAAAACCTTTTGTTGTTGTTTTTTGTACGAGGCCTGTCTTTCTATCTTGGAATGCAAGTGCTTCTGTGATAAAGTGTTCCCTTGTTCCCTGGTCAGCTGTTTACACTGTGATATGGGTATTGTTACAGAGAACACACCAGCCAAGGCTTTCTCACACCCTGTGAATGAATTTGTGAACTACATTGTAATTTTACCTGCTTATGCTGTCAGTCCAAAAACAAATTTTGAATATTTTTCTCTGTTCTGCTTCAAAAAATAACAGTCCAGTTCATTAAATGACACCCAAACCAATTATTTTGTGATTCATTAGGATGTTACATTTGATAAATAGAAGAATACTTCTTCAAACAAGGACAATCATCATTTTAAAAATAATTCAATGTCTAACTCATCACCAGAATGCACCACAGAGCCCTTGGCTCATTCTGAACACTGAATATAAGGAGGAAGGTATATGAAGAGTCATTGCAAATAGTCCTCATTTATTTCCACATCTCCATTGTAAAGATGAGTTTTTATTTTCTCAGATGATTGCATTTAATTTCATTTACAGGCTGGTCATTCAGTTTTTCCAGAGCATGTACTCTTTAGAAAGCTTTATAACCTGTGCTCTACATTAAGAGATAATGAGTTATATCTGCAGAAAATTTCCCAGTGACAGAAAATTTCCCAGTCACTGGGTATATCAACCACACTCCAGGGCAAGCCCCACATCCAATATGCAGTTGGCCAACACAAAATAGATGCCAATGCTATGACTGTTTGTTTCTTTAATCTTCTTTTTTTGGGGGGGGGCTGAGGGGTAAAACTTTGTTTAGTTTTGTCTTCTCTCTTCCTTTAGATTGTTTGATTTTTTACTTTAAATTAAGGCTTGGTTTTTTATGCTTCTTTCTTTGTTTTGATGAGAGAGAGGAGAACAGAGAGAATACAGTTGAATGTATAAAAAGATGGGAAGGATCTCAGAATAATTGGGAGGAGATAGAAAATGATCCTAACATATCAAATGAAATTTTTTGACTAAATTAAAAAAAAACCAGAAACTCTCACTAGAGATTACCAGAAGCTATGAGACTATAACCAAGATATACAATACATTCTCACTCACAGCTTTCATAAGAACCCAACCATATCAAGCTTGTGATTTCAGAATTTGGGGCTCCAGAATTAAGAAATAAGCAAATATCTGTTATTTGAAGCAGGACAAATTTGTTATTTGCTACAACAATAATAAAAAAATTAATATGTCTAACAAAGAAAATTGAACTTCAAGCATAATTTTTAAGAAAGTGTAACAAAAGCCACTGATAAGTACAGATCAGCAACATGTAGGCAAAAGGAGGCAATCAAGAAGCTGAAGCCCTGATTTTGGGGAGGGAGTCGGTTTGGTTGGCACTGCCAACTGCAGCTAAAGGGTCAATACTAAAAATCTACTAATAGATGTAGGTGCATGTAGGGAAATATTATCCCTGAGAAGAGCCATGCTGGTGAATAACTGGAGCAAATTCTGAGAAGACTGAATTTAGAATGAAATAGAAGAACTAAACAAAGACAATAATTTAAAGGAAATTTGTTACAGATAGGCATAAGATAAACAAGACTCTGCTTTTTGTTTTTGTATTTTTGAGTGTGTGGGTACATCCAGAAAATTGTGAATGTGAACTTTATGATTCCTTTAAAGAAATTATTCCTACAGAGTACAATACTACATTTATAAAATGGAATTCTATGAAATTTAAAAAATCATATGAATAAGAAAATAATTTTCATTTCAAAATTATGAAAGAAACATATAGCTTAGTGAGAAAATTTAAAATATACATTATAGCCTAATATCTCTTTAAGTGTATATGTGTTGAAAGACAAGGTCATTGAAAATAAGAAATTGGTTTTCGGCTTTTAGACAGGAGGACAATTTTAGTGGAACTATGGAAAGTGGGATTATGTCGAGAGCCTGCCTTCAGCAGGAATAAGCAGTAACAAAATGGAATTCCCTTATCTTTGCAATTAAAAGTGTCTTCAGAAAGGTGTTCTTTAATAAAGTAGATGTATTACACTTAATCTAAAAGTCGCATTAACCAGAGAAATAACAAGAAACCACCAAAGGCAAAATATTTGGTAAAAAAAAGAAGAAGAAAGCCCAAACCTCAAAGAATGCAGGGTTTGCAATACTCGCGGTTTTCCAGAGGAACATGCTCAAACTCAGGAAATGTTAGCACATTTGTTTAAATGGGACACAGATGTTTTCAAAGAATGACTCAGTGGGTTGCCAGATACAGATTATGAGAACTAGAAAACAGAAAGACAATTTGTATGAAGAAAACTGCATTAATAGTGCAAACCTTTCATCTTAGTTTCAGCTTTCCAATTAGTAACTTTCAATGTTGTAGTTTATAGTATTTAATTATATATCCATAGCTTTTCTTTGAAGTATTTTATATAGGTTTATTTTTGAAGATAGTTTAGATAGTCATATATTATGACTTAATTGTAACAGAATTTTAAAATTAGACATGAGACCATCTTTGATGGGCCCAGTGTGTCATTCTGAGTTCTTAAATTCATTCCATGACCCACAGTTTTTACATAAAGCTATTATTTAAAACTTGGGCACTAATTTCAGAAGTGACAAAAATAACATGACAGCTAAACACGTGAATCTTCTTATGTCTAATGATTGGTAGTTCCAACTATGCTATACCTTATCTGTTTACAAGAAATTCATTTTGAGAGCAAACATTTTTTTCTTATAACTACAAACTATGCTGTTCTTAAATTATGCAAATTTTTCACTCAGCTAAAATCCCCATTTGTAGCTTCTAGCTGTAGTTCTTATTTCTTGACAGGATTCTCCTTAAGTTGCTCACCGTTTTTCCACATCACTTCTGTTTAAACTTAGACACTAAAAGTGATGACTTATCATGGAAACTATGAATTTAAAATACTGAATAGAAATGGCACTCAAATAAAATCTGAAGTGTACCAGAAGTCCACACTAGATGGACTCAGGATGCTGCTTTTTCTTTTATTGTTAGGCCACAGAGGGATCTTGTCTGAATGCTGATGCCAAAGCTGAGAACAGAAAAAGAAGTGACATCTAACTACCCCATATGTGTCAAATGCCACTTTGAAGCTTGAATCATTGTTAGCTGTATGAGTTGAGGTGGCAACATTTGGAGATAGAGTCTTTGTGGGTAATTAGGTTTTGATGAGCATGTGGAGGAAGGCAGAGCTCTCATCGGAAGAATAAACAACTTCACCGTTGACAAATCAGAAACAGCGATTCCCCCAATCTTATTCTGACAGTGGCCTTCTCAAAACTGTGAACAATAGATATCTATGGCTTAAATCACCAATTATAGGTGTCTGATATAGTAGTCCAAGTTAACTACTGCAGTACACAAGATATTCCTTTCCCAAGTAACTTCCATCTATCTCATCTCACAGAAGATTCCTAATAAAACACAATATCTTGGAGGATAGCAGTGTATCAGTAACCCAGTATATTGATTCTCAGTCTGTAGCATTCCAGGCAAGTTCCAGTGAATGGAGATAGACCCACAGCAATCAAAGACTAAAACCTTAGCTGCCTGAAAATCTTAATGGCCGTATCAATAAATCAGTATTTAAGGAAGACAGTACATGGGAGATTTTAACAAAATTTCTTTCACATTATACTATAAACCCCATCATTGCATATGCATTTCAGTTAGCTTATTAGGAAGAAATTTAACACATTATTTTATGGCAATGCATTATAATAAAGAACAACAAAGAGGGGTGGAGAGTGGTTAGTCAGGAAATATATGAAAGGCAGGAAACAGGAGGAAGAGTTAAAAAGAAATTAAAACCTTCAACTTCAATGGTTCTTACTGTCACATTGTTTTATTTTCTTTTAATGAAGCCAAAAAATAAGAGAACAAATCCTATCCTAATACATAGAAAGAGAAACAAAACATTACTTAATGTAATAAGTATTTTAATTACATAAAATATCTTTGTGCTTTACCTTAATCATGATTAAATTGAATCTTACCATGTATTACATTTTCATGTAAATATCAGTGTGTATACTTTATTTATTTCAAGGAACCCAGTATTTCTCTATTATTCAATTTTAGCTAAATTATTTCTATAATTTATTTAAAATATTTACATAAGCACCTGCTTGGTATTATTTGTGATTGAGTGTACATTTTTGGATGTGTAGATTCATGTGTGTAGAATGGTGTATGGGCACCTGTGTGTTCAGATATATGAGGCCAGAAGTCAATATCCAGGGTCATTCCTCAGGCTCTGCCACTCTGCTTACTGAGACAGAGTCTTTCATCAGCCCATAACTCACAGTATAGGCAAACTTACTAGCCACTAAGCTATTGGAGTCCTTTTGTCTTCCTGGAATTACAACATGTACCACAATTCTTAGGATTTTCAGATAGTGCTAGGGATCATATCCCCCTGATTATACCGTAAATACTTCCCTAACTGAGCTATCTTCCCCAAACTTAATATTTTTACTTTTCCTAGCAATATATTTCTCTGTATGAGGCATACAGATATCTCTTGAAACTTCCAATTTAATGGTCTATGTAAGTGAAAAATGGGGAAGTAACAATTTAGTTCCCACTGGCCAGATATTACTTTGATTTGATATTGTTTTCAAATGTTGATCAAAATGTTCTAAATTCTTTCTTATTAAAGCATTTATACTGGTATATATAAATCTTTTATTAGAAGTGTAAAGCCAATTATTTAAAAATATAATACATCTGTGTTTCAGGAAAATCTATTAATATGCATTAATAGAAATATATGAGTGCCAAGAAAATTATACAGTTTTGAATATAAAAAAAATTGAAACCATCTTAATGACAGTGGGATTATAAATTACTGAGAATACAATGAAATCCATATGCCTTGTCTTTAATTAATGTACATGAATATAGATATCTTCATTCTGGGTTAATCCACTGATCATCCATGGATGGTATCTGGAAGCCCATATTCCTCTGTGCATTTACTCAAATACTAGATGTGTATAAAATAAGCAAATATTTTATCTGCCATCCATAATATCTTCTTTTAATTAGATGATTGCTAAATCCTAAAATGTGAGACCAATGCATTGCATTTCCATTGAATTTATTTTATCGCATTTAGGTTAGACATTCTAGAGAAAGCAGGTATTTTTATTTAAATTTGAAACAGGCTTGTTTTACATATCAATCTCAGTTCTTGCACCCTCTGGTCTTCCCCTGTTCCCTCCACCAACCCCAATCTCATCCCCTTTCTGCTCCCTAGGAAGGGTGAAGCCTTCCATGGGGAGTTTTCAAAGTATGTCAAATCATTTGGAGCAGAGCCCAGGCTGTCCCCCATGTGTCTAGGCTGAGAGAGTATCCCTTTATGTGGAATGGGCTCCCAGAGTCCATTTGAATACTAGGGATAAATACTGATCCACTAGCAGAGTCCACAAAGACTGCCCAGTCCTCCTAACTAATACCACATTCAGGGAATCTGGGTCAGTCCTATGCTGGTTTCCAAGTTATCAGACTGGAACCCATGAGCTGCCTCTTGTTCAGGTTAGTTGGGCTGGAGAGATGGCTCAGCCAATAAAGGCTAGACTGACAACTAAAAATATAAAAGTGTTCTTAAAATGCATTGTATGATGTTGAATGTTGAATTTTTTTTTTTTTTTTTTTTTTTTTGTCCATTGTGAATTTCCACAAGCCAGCCATTACTGGCCTCCTGGCAGTTGAGTAAGATGTCTAGTTGTCAGAACAGATCACATCATCCAAGACAGGTGCTCCTTGCTTCCAGTGATAGAAATAGGACACTTGTAAAATATTAAAAGTATAAAAAAGAAACTGTTGTAAAGTCCTTAGTTTATGCTCACTGCCTGTCAAGGTTATTTTTCTAACTTATGTGTTCATTTTCATGATGCTTTTACACAATTATAAATTGTCTTTACAACCAGAACCTTAACACACTCTCTTGAGGCCAATTCTTGCCATAACATGCCATTTCCAAAAAATCCCTGCAGTGGTATCACATGTGTTTTGTCACCCTGAAAAAACATTCTAATACCTGTTGCAATGCAACTTGTCAGTTTGGCAGGGCAAAAGGGCCAGGAAACCCCATTCTGCCTTCTTGTCCACTCTTTAAGTAATTTTAACTGAGCACATTAAGTATCAGTAAGGGAAAGAGGAATAGAGAGGCACTGATATTTAGTTCTCATATAGGAGCAAAATCATTATGGAAGCCTAGTGCTTTCCACAAAAAAAACAATAAAAAATATAAAAATAAATCATGTGGTTAACAGCTATAAAGCGTGTAAAGTGTGTTCATGTCCTTGACTTCATGGGAGCATATGTGTAGAGATGAGATGAAAATAATATGTAATCATCTATTATGTCTAAAATGCAGCTAGCTGCCCTTATAAGTATACAGCAAGCAGTGGCCAGAAGCATGACTTATGCCAGCTCAGAAAAGCAGGCATCACTATGTCTAATGTCAATCAGAAATATATAATTAAATACTTCGCATTTTGCAGACATTCTTGTCACATCAATACACCTTTGTACAAGGGAAGTCTTATACTAAATACAACTTTAATTTATTTGATCAGAAGATAAAGTAATTTCACTTACTCTACTTAAATGTACCTCTCCCCTAACAGGATGTCTTGAATAAATACAACACTGAAACTTAGAGAGGTCACCTAAATTCCCAGTACCAGCATCCAATATATAGTATATTATTCTACTTTTTTAAAAGTACATATTTTAATATAATGCCTAATTCCAATGACTAATTCTTGTTCAAATAACAAAAGTGACAAAGATCCACTGTTGTAAGAAACCAGACACACACACACACACACACACACACACACACACACACACACACAGGCACACTGGAGAAAGCTATATGTTTAAGAGGCAATATTTGCTAAGAGATAGATGTTGAAGACTGAAACAAAAATTAAATTTAAGTATAAAAATGTTGCTTATAATGTGTAAATAATGCCTAGGGCATATCTTTATGTAGACTATATCTGTGACGTGTGGTAAGTTCCAGCAGATTCTGAATGACAGCTCCCAAACTTAAACACAATGGGTTCCCTAGTATGCAGCACACTTGCAATCCCAACACTTACAAGGCAATAGCAGGACTGCAACTTTGAAGTCAGCCTCAGCTATACATAAAAGTTCTGTCTCAGCCACCACCCTGAAGAAAAGTGTACACTTGGTTCTCTTCTCTGTCTCTGTATTTCCTGGTTATCAACAGGTGACAACTTGTTCCCACAGTTATTCCTACCTAGATGAGCTCCTTTATCATAGATCTAAAGACAATGAAACTAATCAGCCATGGTCTGAGACCTCAATATCTCCAAACTGAAATAAAACCAATGTAAATTTATTATTACAGGTATTCTGTCAGAGGATGGAATACTGACCGACCTAATAGTAAATTCATTTGGCACTATTAGATTTGTATATGAACCTACCTTTATAAAATGTTATAAACTTGTGTTTCCATTTCCTGGAAATGTCAGCTGAAGGATCCTAAACTTAATGATGAACAACATTAGTATATGAACAACAGTTGTGAATTTGAGCCCACTGTATCATTTAATTCCTGTATTACCTAAAAGAGCCTTCTGTGGAAGGGAAAAAATAAAGAATCATTCTCATAAAGTGGATATGACTATTAATTCTAGCTACAGAAACCAGTGTTTATATTAATCTCTATCTTTAATAAAAGTTCAGCTAGTATAACTATAGTTATTGCCATTCATAATCATTATCATTATCATTGAAGGTAAATGTCTGCTAAATCCTAGCAAAATAACAAAACGATTTAAGGATGAAAAATAGGGAATATTCACTTCTAAAATACAATCAGAAAGTTCATTGTATTTCATACAGTTTTATGAGGTATTTAAATCATGAGCTGGCATGGTTGGTTACACCTCAATACTCAGTTCTTGGGTTATGAATTAGATGCCAACCTGGACTACATTAAATAGAGGAAGAAGGAGAAAGTGGAGAGGGGGATACAAACAGAGAGAGAGAGAGAGAGAGAGAGAGAGAGAGAGAGAGGGGGGGGAGAGAGGGAGAGGGAGAGAGGGAGAGGGAGAGGGAGAGGGAGAGACAGAGAGAGAGAGACAGAGAGAGACAGAGAGAGGCAGAGAGAAAGAGAACTAAAAAGGACTTAGAAGTACATAAATATATTTTAATAGTTATTTCTGCTTCTTTGGTCTTCTTATTTCTAAAAGATCATCAAAAATAACCATTAGAGAATATTTTTGTGTAAAACAAGGTATATCATTCTTTTTGTTGTACTTTAGCTTTTATGGAACTAAGGGCTGATCCAAAGGTTTTGTTCACGCTAAATGAAAAAAAAAAATACACTAAACCATATCTCCGTTAGTTCTTGCTTAATATTTAGTTTTGAGAAAATCTCACTAGATTTCTTAGCCTGGCCTTGAACTCATTTTGTAGCTCATAATACTTCTGAACTGTGATTCTCCTGCTTCAGCTTCCAGGGCAGTTGGGATCGCAGGTATGTACCAACAGGCCTGACAATGTAATTTATTTCTTAACTCAAATGTTGGTCTATTCTTCAGAAAGATTTTCAGACAATATTTTTTGGCTAACATTTCAGTTGCTTAAATACATAACCACTTGGTTATTGTGCCCAGTCTAACTTGATTCCTTTGGAATTCTTCATTTAGAAGCTATGTACAAATTCTCCTAGCTTGAGAACAAGAAAGAAAACACTTTCTGACATCAAATGCTGAAGATCAATAGCTATTTCCCAAAGTTTATTGCATAATTAAAATAGGTAGCAGGAGTAATTTTCTCTTCAAACCCTAAGGTGAAGCCTAGAATTATTGACTGAGTCAGAGTTATGTGGTAAAACATTTTTTATTATGTTTATGGATAATATAAAAACTTTATGTCTTTTACATGTAATTTGTTAAGTTAGAAACACTGGTGAGGAAATAACCTTCACATCAGAAAAGCTTTCATTGTCTAAAAACTTCTTTAAGGTATATTTAGTAGAGACAAATCTGTAATATTTAATAATTGTGTGTGGTCACCTAAAATTTAAAGTGAAGGTTAATAGTCAAAATGTTCTTGAATTTAGTAGGATCCATTCACTTGAAACTACTTCTGTGGGGCTCTATCACCTCCAATGGAAATGCCAGGGATGTACGCATGATGCAGATATCATAAGACGATAAACGGACATGGGGCAAGTGGAATCAGAATGAGCTCTAATAGAAAGCCCTGTGCACGCTGATTGAGATAAGGATCCCTGAGAAAGTAGGCACATCACCTATAAAATGAATATTCAAAAACTTTATTCTTTCTAGTAGTAATACTCAATAATTACTAATATTTTTACATGCAAATAAATGTTAAATATTTCCAATATTTTTCCTTCTAGAAAAGACATCATACAGGACAAACAGCAGAACTCATAGAAAATTAGGAAGATCTCCCTCTATCTTCCATTTTGTGGGAGCCCATCTTTGTGGGACTACAGTCGGATCCAGCCAACTTGCCCCTGGTTTGTACCTTAACAAAAAAAGGGGGAACATGGTATCATGTATACAAAACAAACAGACTTTCTTCCTCAGTTCTCCAAGGATTCACTAACCACACCTTAGATTCAATTTCTCATATCTGGCTTTGGGGGTCAAGATTAACCTCATACTAAATCTGTTTTTATTTAGATAAGGCATCCATGGTCATGGTCAAACATCCTATTGTAGCCACACCTTAAAAATTTACATCTTATGACTTACAAGGGACAGTTCTTGAACTCTCTGTACTTGAGTCAAGATGAATTGGAGTCATCTTTATGGCCCTGAAACCATTTATTTCCAACAATGATGAACAGAATCTCATCCATCTTCATACTATGGATTGATTCTCAGTTATGTCTGAAACAGACAGAAATGATGTGGTCTTCCTCTAAATGGACAGCACTGTCTACATGCCAGCCATTGTGGAGGTGTGAAAGCATATAGTCCAACTTGATCAAACCTTCATTGCTGAGCTCTGTAAATACCTCTATAGGACTACATATTCCAATAACCTGATCCTATCATCATAACCTTGTGTGTTCCGTGATTATGATATGGATTCAGCTGTTCATTACTATGAGATACAAATTTGAAAATTAAATAATAATGGTAAGTCTGACTGTGATGACACTGGAAATAACAGCTAAATCATGTCCTAAGTACTGTACATTGCACCTCATTTTCATAATCATCCAATAAGGAATATGTGGTTAATATACACAAAATAAATAATTATATAAATAGATTTTCCAGAAAACTAATGATTTGTCAGAGGTCAGTACCAGTTTCTTTGTGCCTATACAATTATGTGCAATTGATCCTAATAAATGATTTAATAGTACTTTGATGCCTCACAGTTACCTGAAATGTATTATATTCACAGACAAAGGTCTCATATATGTCTCCTCCAAAGAATCATATCTACCTACACAACTCTTGTAGATATTCTATTAGCTGGAGAACCAGTGACAACACCAACAAGTCGGCCTCTTGCTTTGTGCATTTTGAAGACTCCAAATATTTTATTCTCTATCAGTTTGTCTAAGGGCCATTTGTTCCTCTTGGAGTCATTCATTTATCCTGTTTTTCCCACTTAGAGTGACAGCTCTTCTCAGTAACCCCAGTCAGAACCACTGTAGAGGAGAACTACAGTAAATGGGGAGAAATAGATTATCCAACTTTGCATTACAAATGACTATTTCAAATCTCTGGAATAAAAACACACTATGCCATGTATTCATCTATTTAAAAACAAAAAGAAGAACAAGGTTAGACAGTGTTTATTTCTCAATACACTTTAGTTAAGATTACATTTTTATTGATCATGATAAGTGCTGCTACTTTATGCTGAACTAATTTTCATGTTTGAATAAATGTGAATCATAGGACTAACACTGGAACTTTTATGTTTGCTTTTCTCTAAGCATATTGGATGTATTCTTGTTAAAAACAGTGCTGGAGATAGTTCTATGCAAGAGAATCACTACAGTAAACATGCCAGATATGGTCTTTCATCACAGGATAAAAGTTTAATGTAGAAAATGAACGAAATTACATGAAAAGAAAATGACTCATGCTGAAATATTAAGAGAAATTATATCACACAGTGGGACAGAGCCTTGCAGCTTTAGCTTGGACACCTTGTCATAGTATCCCTGAGACAGCATCTGGAAAATGAATGGCAATAAAAAAAGCAGAAGTTTTTGAAGGCACAACCAGTACATACAGGTCTCTGCATGGAATTGGCCAGTTTGCTATTTTGTTTGAAGAGAAGGCTAAAACAGTTTTGAGAATTAGTAAGCTTTGTACATTTAATTTCTGTCCTAAGGGGAATACAAACTAGTTCTTTCAACTTTTTATGAGATTATACATTTATACCAATGCTTATTTCATATAAAGAATACTTTTTCCTAAAATATTCTGTGACCTACATCTCAGTATTACTATAGATTGTCACTAAATTACATCAGAGTATTTGGATAAATGTAATTTATTAGTGATGAATTTTACATAAATAATTTTTTGGTTTTGTATTTTGTAAAATATGATTTTCTAATCTGTTAAAAAAAATTTCCAAAGGAACTTGTATAGGTAAAATACAAAATGGAATAAAATAAAAATATAATCCTTGGGTAGTTTAAACTGTTCTGTTCTTATTAAATTTTCTTCTTTTATCAAAAATTTCTGTTTTTTCATAAGGAAAATAAATACATTGAGGCAGCAGCATTGCCTCACTACATCTGGAGTTCGGGGGCCAATGACCTGCAAAACAATGCCAATCTTGTCTTCTGCATTGATGTTTTCTACCTACATATCTGAAGTCAACTTAAAATCCAACCAGAATTCCAGGACAATACATGACTCAAACTGTAGTATGCTTTTTAACATTTAACTGATTGCTTTTTATATTCTTAACTATGTGAAGAGTTAATTCATTCAGATTATTAGATCATCAAATCCTTTTCCTTTTTCTTCTTCAGTGCCAAAAATTAATGCAGGATTTTTACTTATATTAGGTAAATAGTAAGATACTGAGCCACACCCCAAACCAAGTCTGCCATTTATCAATTTGACTTGTTTTACTTTCTTTATATTTTCATGTTTACAATATATTTGAAAATTATCTGTATGTTTTTTGGTTTTTTTTTTTATAATTATATGTGAGGAACATTCATTGTGTTTGGGAACTCAAAAGAAAACCATCTAGGTCAAGGTTCTACTATGAATTGCATAGGACTTTTCCTGTTTCTCTAGCATTATTTTAAATCATACTCAGGGTTGTCTAACAAATGCTTCTCTTTTAGACAGACCCTTATTCTACTATTTATTGTCTGACCAGGAAATCTTTGGAACTCTGGAATCATTAGTACATTTTACAGCATCTCAATGCAAGGCATATTAAAACCAATTTTATGTTACTGAATAGGAGATTGAGTGGAAACTTTTGAGTTACGCAAGAGTTGTTTGGAATGTTCCAACATGTATTTCATATACAAACTTAACTCCTGTTGTGGTAACAGCATGTGTGAATTGTCAGGCAAGTACTCTCCTACTGGTCTGCTTTCCCAGTACACATATATATATTCTTACTTGTAGCCTATGTCAAAACAACTTGCTGTTGTTTTTGATCTTCTTTTTTTGTAATAAGTGGAAAAGAGAGAATGAAACATACAGAGATACATTTTATATCTTCCTTCTCAAGGGCCTTTCAGTCTGAATGCCTACTGCATTACATTCACTGTTGATTACATTTTTCTTTTGGAATGTTTCAGCAGATAAGATTTTATGCATGTTCTTTAAATTATACTCATTTGTGAATGGTTGTAATAGAGCCTGAACTCCACTGATCAGAGCTTTAGAGGGGAGGGGTAGCCTTTTTTCAATAAATTACTAAAGCATTTGTGAAAACAACTTCTAAAGCATTTAACTATGAAGAAGATTAAACATATCTATCAGCAGAACAACTAAATAGCCCTGTCAAATGAAAATGTTTACACAATCTTTTTTCTGAAGAAAGAATAGAAGTGCAGGGGTTCAAGTGAAGCCCAACGCCCAGTTATGTTTTCATCAAATGACATTTTCCTTGCAAAAGTGTCAGTTGCCCATTTTCCATTCACCTGTAAACCAGGTGTAATACTTTATAATAATAAGCCAACAACATGCTTAGTTAATAATCCTTCCAAAATTAACAGTGATAAAAAAAAAAATGAAGGTTGGCTCACAGTCCTACTCAATTATTTAAATGTGTTTAAACTCTTTCCAAAATCCAGAGAATAGAACAGAATGTAATAATTATATGGTGTTTATACACATATAATCATCAGATTAATACTGCATCCTTTGTTCCACTCTTGAAAGGAGAAGGAAGCAGATTCAAAGACAGAGAAACCCTATTAAGCACGTGAAAGAAAATTAATTGCATTATTATTGATAATAATGGTTAAGTGATCACAGCCTAGTATAGGTATATAGCACTTTTTCTTTCAAATTTTGCAATGACTTTTACTGAAAAAACTCATTTCCTTTTGAAACATTCTTAGTGCCATAAACTATCATTTCAGTCAAAGTGGATACCGTGTCTTTCGCACAAGCTAAAAGTCCAGGAACATTATATTCTAAACCATTTGAAAAATGGCTTTTCCCTCAGCACTGGGTTATAACTAAGTACCGTGTTATTAACCAATTTTACCTTGTGTTCCATTTAACATATTGCTTGTCAGTCTATTTCAAATAAGGTCCAGATTCATTTTCACTTAAAATGACCAGGGAATCAGAAGACAGCTCAATTGGGTTGATTTTGTTATGTCTTGGATTATATTTCAAATGGCATCCCCTAATCTCAGTTCCATTCCCCAGGATTCTATGCCTTGTTACTCAGAACATCCTGAAGCCATTATCTCACACATTCTTGCCTAAGGGTGGCCTTATTTAACTCTAATATATGTGGGGTTTTAGTGATTCGCATTTTTAGTTGTTTCACTGTCTCCAAACGTTCAGTTCTGTTTTTAGGTAGCACTAGGAAGCTACAGCAAGTTTCAACTCCAAAGAGCTCTGATTTAGCAATCAGTAAAACATCCCATCTCCTAAGTTTATCTGTTTTTCAATGTTTAAATCTACCTGTTATCTATCCACTAAGATAGATACCATCTGCATATATGCCTATCTTAATCCTCCAGAGAAGCAGAAGCCTTTGTCATATGACAATGATAGGTTAAAGGAGATTTCCCTGCACCTGTCTTAATTTAAACTGTTGTTAAATGTTTGCAAGCCAGCAAGGAGCAGGAACCAACTGGACATCCTTCTTTGGGGCTTTAGAAACCTTCTAGGCACTCACAGGCATAGTTTCAATGGTGAATGCAAAGACACCTTCCCACCACACACAGTAAATGTACACACCAAACCAGTTCTGCAGGTCAGAGAATGCAGTCCTGCTACCCTCAGGCTGCACCTCCCAGCCACAGACTCCTAGGCACCTTTCTGCCTAGACTTCTTTGTTTTTCTTTTTCTAACTAGAATGAAACAGCATTGTTTCTTAAAGCATGCCAGGAGAAGCACTCCATGCAGATCACTTCTGTTTGAAAGGGAAGTTCAACTGAATGTCTTAAAAGTGGCTGTGCATACCATGTAGACAAGCAGAAACTCAAGACTGGGAGGTCCAGTCCCTTCAAAGCCTGAGTCCAATACATTGTTTTCCAGGTCATCTATAAAAACCCAAGATATGTCACTATTGAAAGCACTTCAAAGTTAGGCTTTCATTATGGATTTGGAAAGTAAGTGCCTCTAGAAAATAATGCTCCAATTTTTCAATAAAATTACAGGCTCTGGATGGTTACAGTGGAGACCACAGTTCTGACAAATGCTTCGGTGAAAACAAGGACACTTTTCTTAATTTCATAGATTTCTGTTTGCTACTCCACTCAACAGATATACTGGACTCCATGTCTTCAGGCTTTCCTCTGGCTGACACTGTCAGTGTTCCATAGCAGTTTTACCTTTCCCTTATCAGCCAGTTCTCTTTTGGGGTGCTGGGGAAGACCCTGCTGTCTGCTATATAGAGAGCTAACTTCCACAGGGCTTAGCCAACGCCTCCTAAGAACAGTGTTTTAGTTTTGTTTTGTCTTTTCTTCCTTCCCTGATGAGCCCTATCCTTTTGTAGACTATAAATAATTGTTTCCTAGAACTACAGAACAAGGAACAACAAAGGCATAAAGGAGAGCTGTTATCCCTAGTTTCTGAAAGATCCACCCTTCTGTGGGGCAAGCAACTGGTAAACTCAGTATGTGTAGACACAGTATGTGTACACTGAGTATGTGTAAATTCAGTACTCAGTATGTGTAGGAACAGTATGTGTAGCCTCAGCATACATAGACTCTGTATGTGCAGACTCAGTATGTGTATTCTCAGTATGTGTAGGCTCAGTATGTATAGGCTCAGTATGTGTAGGCTCAGTATGTGTAGACTTACTATGTGTAGACTCGGTATGTATTCCCTCAGCAATGTGTACACCCAGTATGTGTAGATTCAGTATGTGTAAACTCTGTATGTCCACACTCAGTATGTACAGACTCAGTATTGTAAACTAAGTATGTGTGCACTCAGTATGTGTAGAAGAGCACAGAGGGAACTCTCCAATCAAGATCTCTGCTTACCTTGTAAGAGATCAGAACTCTGCCATATGTTTTACTCTGTATTCTCCAGGGTGAGTTAATATGTCACATCCTTTACAGGGAGACTTGGAAATGTCTAACTAAGGATAAAGCCTGAGAAACTGCTTAGAAAAGAAGTTCAAAGGGGCTGAGTTCTGAGGTACAAGTGGTCAATCAAGGTCCATAAATTGAGTGATCACACATTCTTTATCTTCATAGGTTTTCTTGATCCATCTTGTTTGTTAATAAGATAGACAGAGAAGCAGAAATTTTAGCTCATTCATGTAATAAAACAGGTATGGAGAATCCTGGACTACAGTACCTTTTAAGTAATTAAGAAGAGAGTTGCATTTCATCCAGTCACCTGAACAACGGCTACCACTCATGCTCCAAACCAACAGGCAAAACTACAGAGTTGCACACAATATGCAAGAAAATGGTTTTTCCATTCCTCAGCAAATGACAATGCTTATAAAGGACATGATTATTCTTTATGACCCACTATTTATGTTATTCATAGTATGCATTCTATCTTAACCAACATAGTTCGCACTTGAATCCTAGGAATATTAAGAACTTCTATCATAAAGTTCATACCTTAAATTCTCTGTCTGGTCACTCTGACATGGAGACTCAAAGAAACTACTTTTTGTATGTTTCAAAAGATAATTAAAATCCTTTCATATTAAACTAAAGATAGAATTGGATTAACTTAACTATAAAAGCCCAGTTACCCATGAGGTTGAAATATTAAAGTCTAGTATCCCACGCTATTGAAATATGAAAGATCAAGAGCGCCTGGGCTTCAGTAACAAGACCTACAACTAGGTGCTTGGCTGCACTCTCTCTCTCTCTCTCTCAATCTCTCTCTCTCTCTCTCTCTCTTTCTCTTGCTCTGTGTGTGTGTGTGTGTGTGTGTGTGTGTGTGTGATTTATGGATATGATATACATATATTATATGTGCTACAAATATATAAATACTATATATTTCATTGTATATATAAAATACTATGCTATATGTATGGCAGTTCTCTCTCTCTCTCTCTCTCTATATATATATATATATATATATATATATATATATATATATATGAAATAGCAGAGAAATGAAGAATCTAAGAATCTAATGTCTAGCCCTTGAACTCGGGCTATTTTCTGCTGCTCCCATATAGTGAATTAGGCTGGGAATTTCTAACTAACACTACTTTACTACTCACAGTTCTGAAGAGTAGGAAGTCCATGATAAACTGTCAACATCTGGCCTAGAAGCTCTTGTTTGTCTACATCTGGCAGAAGGTAGAAGAGTTGAACAGAACATCAGCTGTTCACAACAGCTGTTCCTACATCTGCATTAACCTACTTAAGGTAACTGAATGCTCATGGCACAAATACCTCCCAACAGGGGCTGCCTTCTGTCACAGTTACATTCCAAACAATGCATTTTGGCTATATATTTATACCAAAGCACTGTTCATTTCTGATCCATCTTATCCAATATATTCTACATAAAAGTCTTCATAAAATCATTTCTTAAAGGCAGATGTAAGAACTCCAGTAACAATAATATAAGATCCTCAAACACTTGTCATTCAGGTATGTATTTCATATGTGAAGAACAATATCTGAACATAATATTTCAAATAGAAAATGCCCATTTTTAAGTAATTGGAGAGTTTTAATTTTTCTTCATTTTCTTTCTTTTGAAACAGTGTTTCACACTATAACTTAGGTTATTCTTGGACTCACTATGGAGTGCAGGCTAGTGTAAACTATGACACACCTCCAAATTAAGCCTCCCAAGGGCTATGATTACAGATGTGAGTCACTGACCAGCTCAGAATCTATTTAAATACAAGCAGTTAGGTAAAAGACAAAAATTAATCATTAAAAAATACTTTTATTCCATTCATTTTGATCATTTGAAATTTAGTTTCAGATATAGGACTGGGTAGGACATCAACAATACAACAATGTTAATATGTTATGTAAACAAAGACTCCATTATATTTGATTACGTATGTAGTAACCAAACTTAACAAAAATAGCTTAGCTTTATATGTATAAAAAAAACCTTATCTCTACATTGATTTTCTTTATATTGTTAAGTAAATCAAGAAATAGTGTAAAACAACAGAAGATCCTTTGCTTCCCAATAGCTCTCAACAGTGTCCGTTTATTTTAATATGAATCAGACTGAAATGTCAGCATTCTGAGAAGGTAGGTCTGGGTTTTCTGTAGAGTAGCAGAGGTGACATTGGAGCTGAGATAGCATCAGGACAAGACAGGGTGTGTTAGTGAAAAGTTTCTGAGGAAAAACGATCCCTGTTAAATAGATCCATGGGACTCCCTGAGTACGATGGGCTTATGAGGCTAAGAGCATCGTTCCTTAGCATGAGCCATATCATTAAGCTGAGTAAGGGCATTTCTCCTTTTAGGTCTAATCTGTACATGTTTTCCTGGTGTATTCTTATTATAAATTTCTGAAAGTGGCATATTTATTTTGTGTGTATATGATAGGATGTGTGTGTGTGTGTGTTACATCAGGTGAATGAGTATATATACATATATATATACATATATATACATATATATATACATATATATATGTATATATATCAGGAGAATGGGAAAGCATACTCTGTCAGAAATGAAACATAAACATAAAAGTAAGAGAAAAAGGAAACAGCAACAAAAAAAACTATATTCATGTTCTAGGACTCGACATACTGACTACTATACCCCATACCAAGAGATGGAAAGGGTGTGAAAGAGATTTGTTTCCTCCTACATTTGTGTTCAACCTGTGAACTGTATCAGCATAGACTACAAAGGGCTATCAGATGCCAGCAGCCATATACATTTTACAGAGAATGCTTTTACACTCCAGGTGCCTCGCTCATACTTTTCCAAGGAATACTAGTACTTAGTGTTAAGATATATATGTGTGTGTGTGTGTGTGTGTGTGTGTGTGTGTATGTGTGTATGTGTGTGTACATATATCTATTTATATAGTGGTATAAATTAGACACCTTGGTTAATAATATTAATACAAATAAATTATTCTCATAATCATTCTAAATGAGACTTTTGGCAAATGAGCCTTTTAATCTTATTTTCTCTTCAATTAGATTTACCATGTTTATATTAATTACAATTGCTTATTTTCTATTAATAGCATTTTATACCATATTTTAAAAGGTATTTTAGAAAAGATACAAAGATTTAATAAGTAAGATTTTGTAATTCTTGGCCAAATATAGTGAAGATTAATGAAATCAAAGAAAAATCAGTAATTTATATGTAAGTAGAATGATGCATTTGATGCATCTTAACTATCAAGCAAGTCTAAATCATCTATTTTTTTGCTCATAACTATGTTATACTTTACAGGTGTACATTCATTTTATTTTATTTCTGAGACATGGTTTCTCTGTGTAACAACCCTGGCAATCCTGGAACTCAGTCTGTAGATCAGTCTGGCCTCAAAATTATAGAGATCCCCATACTTCTGCCTCCAGAGTGCTGGAACTAAATGTGTGCACCACTATCCTGGCTATTTTAATTATTTTGAATGAAAATTTAATATTTTACATTTTTTAGTGACAAGTCACTTTCTATAATTTCACAAGAATAACCTAAACAAAATGAATTATCACATACATTTTAAAAATTACATCCTTACCTAAAGTTTATTTTATAAGGCTGGTATATAATTTTCAAAGTAGAATAATAGAAACAGTGTAAAAATACTAGGAGACATTTTTATTGATTTATTTCCTGAGTAAAAAGCTTCACAAATAAATAAATAAATAAATAAATAACATAAGGAAATGTGAGCCACCCTGTGTTTGTTTCCAAGAAATGAAGCATGGCTGCCTAGTCTAGCCAAAGTCAATAAAGCCAACCCTTCAAAGGGCAAAGGTATCTGATGAAGTAAGACATGTAAAATAAATCACTCCTCCGGCTGATAAGCTGGCACTCTGAGACCAGTTTTCTTCATGTAAAGACTGGAGTTACAGTGATTACAAGGACACTTAATTTGTAAACCTAAGTGATGACAGTGCTTGATTATAAACAAAACATCCACGTGTACACCCAAAAATAAATATTCTGCCCTTGCCTGGGAAAGCAGCCCTGAAAATCCCCTGGGATCCCAATGCACCAAGCCTCGAACTTCACAGGGATTAAAAGGCTTTATCTACTTTCCACTAGTGCTTCTCTGTTAGGGAGTGAGTGCGGGAGCAACAACATCCATCTTCTCCATTAGTGACAATGCCCACCTCTCAACCCCATCCTCCGAAAAGCCTCAAAACACAAAGGTGACACATGCACAGAAACACGCACATGCAGGCACAAGCACAAACAGAGTTAACAACACTACTGAGGTTCTGATTGAGAACATTTCAAAGGCTGTTGGCACTTACCTGGCAAAGATGTGTTAGGTAAACCAGATTCATTCTCTCCCATCTTATTCTTTCTTTGTGAAGGAGGCCCAGCAGTTTCGGGTTTTGTCAGCTACCCTGCAAGCCTTGTGACCTTCTGACTTGCTACAGTAGTATTGTAACAGTACACTACCGGCTTTCTTCTGTGAATAATTACCATTCTGCTTCCTGAGTTACCTGGCCTTGCAGGACCTGTTTTACTATGAAGTGAGCTCACATGCGTTCTTCCAAACTCCTATTACTAAACTGCTTCACAACACAGGGCTTTGTTTCAGTTTTGATATTGACTTTTTTTCCCCCTCGGGTGTTGGTGGTATTACCGCCATGGCATGGTTCAGAGGCAATTTTTCTCTTCTGTTTTGTTTGTTTTCTTTTTAGTGTTCTAACTCTGTTTCTCTTGGAGTCATATAATAAAAGTACAGTATTTTCTAAATAGAGGAAATGAACAGCATCAGAATCTGTGTTGTACACTTGGGTTAGGATATAAAATGATGTATCATCTAAAACGGGAAATTAGTATGAAGATTAAAAATAATGTATTACTACACAAACACCAAATGGTGGATGATGAACATAAAATAAGGAAAACTTCCTCGTTTTTCTTTCTTCCCCTCTTCCTCCTTTTTTTTTTTTTGTTGTTCGTTTGTTTTGCCTCATGTAGAAAAAAAAACACTAGTTATATTTATTCATTATTTTTCATTCACTTATCATTTGTTCATTTGTTGAAGAAATGATCACACTGTGTAGTCCATCTGGCCGGGAACTTGTACACTTTCTGCATGCTCTCCCAAGTTCTGGGATTTCAGCAAAGGACCAAATAATGAGATTTACATAAATTCTTTCAGACTGAGTAAGTGTAGTGACACACACACCTTTAATCCCAGCACTCAGAAGGCAGAGGCAGGTAGATCTCTCTGAGTTTGAGCCCAGCCTAGACTGTGAGCAAGTTCCAGGACAGAAAAAGGTTCATTGTAAAGTACAGAAAGAGAAGTCCATTCACTCTTAAAGGCCCTGTCCCCATTTGTAGAGATTAAAGATATTCACATATTTTTATAATAGAAAATAAGTTAACTGACAGTTAACTGCTACACCTAAAGGAAACACAAGATTGAAGATGAGTCATAAATTGGAATTTTATCTTTAAGTTATAATTTGTAAATGATGAGAAAGTATTCATAAAATTATGGGGATTTATTTGAATTTCCATCTTTTCCCTCTTGAATTTTGTTACTCTTGGCTTTTCAACAGAAAAACAAGGATATGTATGACTCAATTTCTTCCTTTAATAACTCTTTCATGTTTACAAGTAATCTGCACTCCATGTTTGCTAGATTTTTAAGGTAAAGTTAAATTTTATAACCAGTCTAAAAATTATCTTCAAATGCATTAAAAATAAAGGGAAAGTAACAGTAAAACAATACTTGTTATAATTCAGTGTTTCCTTTAATATTTATTTATTGATATTATGTGTATGTATGCATGTATGTATGTATCTTTGTCTGTGTGGGGGTATGTGCATGTAAGTGCAGATGCCTGCACAAACCAGATGTTTCAGGTCCCCTGTAGTTTGGAGTTTTAGGCTGTTGTTATCCATCTGAAGTGGGCTCTTGGAACCTAATCTGGTTCCACTTCAAGAACAGTAGATTGTCTTCATAGCTGGACTTTCTCTCCAGCCCTACATTTCAAGGTTCTATGTTGACTTTTCCACTTGCCTGACTTTTAATTCCTTTATCTCAGACAAGAATGAAGACAACTTACTATCCAAGCCCGAGCCCAATGTGTAAGCCAGGGCTCTGGTTGTAGTCATCCAGGCTTGGGTCTGCTCCAGAGCACAATATATGTATTGAGTATCTTAATATATATACCATGCTATCCACTTTACTAAAAGCAGACTGAAATTATTTTTTTTTTGTCAGTAGAATACATTCCGATTTCAAGGTCACAGGAAAAAACATGTATGTTAATCTTCATTTTTCTGTCTTTTTTAGCTTTTTTATTTAAAAAAAAAATCATTTCTCATTTTACATACCAATCCTAGTTCCCAATCCCTCCCTTCTTCTTACTCTCCTCACCTTCCTACTCTCCCCACCTTCTCCCCTCCCCATTCCCCATCCATTCCACAGAGAGGATAAGGCTTCCCATGGGGAGTCAAAGAAGTCTGGCACCTCTCTTTGGCAAAATGGGAAATGTATTGACATTACTACCCTGGACACATACCATGAGACAGTAATAAAACAGCATACCATTATGTATATATTGGTTTATGGATTACAGCATGAAGTGAAAGTGGAATACAGTAGTCCTATTTTTGTCCCAAGATAATAGCATAAAAATCATATCTAACACCACAAAATCTCAAAAATATATATTTATTGACAGAGAAATAATTGGAATTTTCAGAAAGTACCTTGCATTCATTACAACTGTGCTTTCTTGTTCTCTTTCATGTCTTTACACACACTTGGAAAACTTGTCTCATGGAATGGCTGCTGTTGATGTTGCTGTCGCTGCTGGTGATATACATATACATGTTCATCATATATATGTATATTTGTGTATGTCTAAGCCAGAAGGTATCTTACCAAATAAATTTCTACCTTATTTTTTTTGAAGTAGGATCTCTGACTGAAGCAGAGAGCTGTCCTGCACCTACCTCTCCAGCGCTGGATGAAAGTAGAGTTCGCTTCTGTATGTAGGTACTAGAGTTCTGAATTAATGCTCATGCTTATAATGCAGATACCAAGCCATAATGACAGGCCCCAATTTGTTTTTGAATAACCACCATGTTTTCTACAAGCCTGGAATCTACTTCATCTACTATTTACATGACCGACTCATTTGCAAAATTTATTTTGGATACCCTCTTTGACATTCTACACATCCTTGCATGATGCTAAGGTTTTTCATTTCCCTTGGACCATGTCTCACTGTCCTATCTCACATGCTCAGCACATATCAACCATATCTTCATAAAATGTTATAGTGATTAATGAAAATGTCATCATTAGGGTGCAATTAATAGTCTCAAATTAAAAGAGGGAAGGAGTGAACTTAGAAATGGCAGAGGTGGGCAAAAGCTAATGCTCAAAATAAGTCAGAGCTGGGAAAGTAGAAACAAAAAGTTGGAAAGATGATGAAAGAAAGGTTGGGGAACTTTTAAAAGGCTCAAAGGCAGATGTAAACAGCAAAGAAAAAATTCAGTGCATAAGCATCTGGACACATACATGAATGGAGACATATACACCAAAATACACACACACACACACACACACACACACACACACACACACACACACACACACATTATTGGTGTCATTCACCTATCAGGTACATTTGATGCCAAACAAAACTGGCAATTGTAAAAAATTTCAAGAAAATTTTCTGAATCTTGAAATGCTCTGAATCAGTGTAATTTCCATAACTATAGTAGCCTTATAAAATTTAGATGCTAAAATTAAATGAAAGTGTCTAACCACATTATTTAATTCTGATATAGAAATCAAGGGGAGTTGGAAAAGGATAACACAATCATCATTATGTTACATTCAGATGGATGTTTCTAAAGGAAACATGGTAATAACAACAGCTTGTTAAACTAAACCCTGAATGGTATGGTGAACCCATCAAATACAATCAAAACTAAGCTATCAGAAATAACATTATTTGTGAGAATCAGAAAAAAAATAGTTTATTATTTCCTATCTGGGTGTTGTTTTCTTTTTATTTTATATTCCCTCTCTCCCCCCCTCTTTATTTTTCTTCTTCTGTCATTCCTTCTTTGTAATATAGTCACAGTGACATAACATGCTTTCCTAGAAAATGATTCCAGGGGGAGTGCCTTTGTTCATGTCACAATGGACCATTGCTTTCTGCTGAGAATGTTTCTCTGAAAGCTCCTGCTTCAATTTCCTGCTGACTGCATGCCAGCTAGCATTGTTAAAGAAAAGAGGATGAAGGATTAAAATCTGCACACTTCCCCCAAGCAGTTGTTACTTAAAATACACTTCTTTCTAAAGTGAAATGGCTGCTGCCTTTCCTATAGAGACCAGATTTACCAAATGAGGAAGGGAGAGAGAAAAGAAATCAAGAGAGCAATATACACTAAGCTTCTTGAGATGGGATTTTCAGGATGGTAGACTCAATGGGGAGGTACCTGTAAAAGAAAACATACTAAGAGCATGATGAAAATAAGGTACCCAATTACATTGGGGAATGAAGTGCCAATGAAATTTTAGCAAATTTAAGAATGAATAAATGTTTCAGGTGGTGGTGGCATAGGCTTTTAATTCCAACTCTCTAAAGACAGGATCAGGCAGATCTTTGAACAACAAATAAAGATAGAACCAATGTTGAATTTATCTGTTCTATCAAACACTTCTCTTCTAATGCCTTCAATGTTTCTATATCCCAACATATCAATTAACTTTAAAATGTCATTCTAAATATTAGTCAAGCCTACCTATGGCCCAGACTTCTTCCTCTCAGGATGGACAGACTGCTAAAACATTTCTTCCCTGTTGAGTTAGATCTTCCATATCTAAGCTGTTTAATAAATGTTGATGAAGAAATAAATGAAAAATTTACTGCATATTGAAATTAAATAATGAAGTTAAGAATAAATATATGTGAGATAATGAATTAAGAACATTTTTAGTATTCCAGCTTATCTCTTTTATAGTGTTTTCTATATTACCAATTTTCTGGTTTGAGAGAATAGTTTATATCTTTAGGTTTTATAAAAACTCAGAAACTCATTTTGCTCAACATTGGTGATCAAATTATAATTAACATAGTCTGAATTTCATAATGCTGTAAGTAAATTAACTGAGATTGAATTACTTCTATCACCACTGAAATAAAACCGTTAATTTTTTTGAGCAATGATGAAAGCATAAAATGCATTGAAAATTTGGGAGCAGTTTAAGTTACTAAAGTTGTTTTTGGTCTTTTTAAAAATAAGTTATTGCTTTCTAAATTAAAGTAATTGTAAGAGCCCACAAATTTGCACATGATTTTGAGGATTTTTAAAAATAGAAATTTGTTTTTAATACAAAATCTGAAGTATTTTAGATGAGTTATTCACATTCTAGTTATCACTGTATCTGGAATCCTGGGCCAGTGGTGAGATTTGGATTTCAATACGGCAAGAGCAGGCATGAGTCAAAGCAAGCAAACACAAGAAAAAGCAAAGTAAATATTTAGATTGTCTTTAAAATATTGCCACAAGATTTCGGTTTGATCAGAGAGAGCTGGGACAGGGTAGGGTATCTCTAATAAGTCCTCATTAAATAGTGATCTAGCTGATTATTGTGGTCTTTCAAAAGATCCCTAGAGAAGGTATTATCCAGGAGATAATCTGGTTCCTTTAAAATAAATGCTCCAGTCTGGCAGTAATCTCAGGATGGGTGGTCTGACTATTGAGGCTCTGCTATTTCAGGAATCCATGATGACTGAAGTTTTAGGAAAAGATTGGAAATTTGGGCACTCTTTGGGAACACAGAATCTGTCTTTGCAAAAGCTGATAAAAGAGGTGTATTTCTTATCTCTGTACCCTCAGTTTTGAAGGAGGATAGACCAGAGGAACATGGGTGACTGACCCAAGTAAAGAAACCAGGCTTTCAGCCCATTTCCAGTTTCTCTGGGAGCTTACTAGGCACTGCATAGCAGCATTTCTAATAACTGTTATAACTAGCCCTGGTTCTTCTATACTGTTACAGATTTATACCTACCTAGTAAATAACCAGGTGATGTGTATGTGTGTATTCACACACACTCAGGTGCTGACGAAGATGAAACACAAATTTTATCACTGAAATATATCCCTAGCCTGGACACTAATAACTGAGGCTCTGGAGATTCAATCCCAGTCACAGTATAAACATACAAAATACAGTAACAAGTGTTTACTTCTAAATAAGTACATTAAACCTGCTACATTTGTGTTTCAAATCTTGGTGAAATATGACCCTGTTAAGTGGACAATGTCAACCATTAAATTCGGGAATCTTTTGATACAAAGAGAAATAAATCTGTAAGAATGAAAAGAAACAATTTTAAATAAATGTTTACTACCCACCCACCCCCATGCCATTGAAAGTAGATACTTTTTTTCTGAGGATTACAAAACCCAGGAACCTGTAATAATTGATACATGAATTTTAAGTTTTTTTCATAAAAGCTCATGCCTATAAAGTCTGTTTGTTCCATATACATGATACTGTGTTCCCCTTTTTGGTTATGGTATATAAGAGTGGTGAAAAATAAACTCATGGCACTTCAGTATTGACTGAGCTGCCCTCCTGACCTTTATTCTACCTCTCTCTTTCTTTATTATCTATAGTTATCCTTTCCCTCCTTCACGCTCCCCCACTCAGTTACAGACTTGGGGCTGCTCAGCTGGCTCTGATTGCAGCCCCACAAAGATTACAAAACCCAGAAACTGCAATAATTGATACATGAACTTTAAGATTATTTTCATAAAAAGCTCATGCCTATAGAGTATATAAGACAATGCTAGCCCTATGTTTTCATTAAAATGCTCCAGGAATAGCTTGAAAGATATTCAAATGGCTTTGGAGCTCTATACTGTATGCATCTATTAGAAATAAATTATAGTTGAATGCTATTTCAATGCATTACATTGTGTATAATAGCTCATTATTCCTCCAAACTTTTCCAGTGATTCATTATTTCTCTTTCTGTATCCTATGCAATTCTTGAATTGGCTCCTTGATGTGATAGAAGCCCTACAAACAGTCCATCTGAATTAACCAGGATGACATTCACTGAAGTGAACAAAATTCTCCTGGTCTCTGAATATGTATCACAGACGATCCCATCAAATGAGACTTTGATATCAAAACTCTTCCATTTATCTAATCAATACATGAAAATATGAATTGAAAGATTTTAAAAGAAATATAATGATCAATAAATAAAGTGAAAATGTTCAATATGTTTACCTATCAGAGAAAAGCAGATTAAAAAGACATTAAGAGTACATCTCTCCAGCACCCAGATAATTACCTTCAAAAACAAACAAACAAAAACAACCACTACCACCACCAACAACAAAAAACTAAATGACAACAAATGCTGGTGAGGACATTTGATCCTTTCCACACTGTTGGTGAAAATGTACATTGGTAAAAGCATACTATAAATTAATGTTGGGTTTTCTCTTTGACATATTCTCAAAGGAATCAAAATGAGCATACCACAGACATCCTTTAAGATCTATGCTTACTGCAACACTAGTCACAATAAGCAAAGATTGGACCCAGGTAAATGGCTAATGAAAATGTGATCTAGCCACACAGACTTGTGTTTCATTGGATTAGAAACAAGATTAAAATTATGTCATTTTCAGGAAAGTGGAAGTGTACCTCATCATCTACTATGTGAAATGATATAAATCAGAATAAAGATGAATATACCATGGTTTTTCTCATAGGCAGGATTAAAGGCAACTCAAAGATGGAGAAGGAAATGGATTATCATGAAATAAGCTACACAAATTTAATAACAGGGAACTACGGGGAGAAGGAAGAAGTCTCCATGAAGGGGTAGAAGGACCCAAAGAGAACAGAAGAAACCTTTGGGGAGCTACGATTCCATGTATGCACAATCACACCCAGATCCGGCTGCTCTTTTTGACCCTCTGTTGAGCATCAGTTTGGTCAATCATATGGATATTTTATTTTCTGAACATTGCTGTCTTGTTTAATTTTATACTTAAAACTCCATTACTTTAAACAGGCAACAACATAGAATCTTGTATTTCTTAATATCGTTCATAAGTCTTTACTTTTGATTATAGTTGGACTTCATGAATGTAGTTAAATTCATAATTGGTTTTAGGTTTTCTTTTCCCTTTTGTTCTTTAAGTTGTCTCATTGGAAATTACTTTTAGTATTCAATTTTATTTGCACATTTTGTTCACAGCCAACATCTCTTCTGCTTCCCACTGCCCCTTTAATTTCTTTTAGCTTAAACTATTTAGCTTTAAGGTAATGTGAACTACCTTCAAGTAATGTATAATTTCATATATAACTAATTTAGAGACTTGTTTTCATGCTTCTGTCCTGGATGATACTGATAGCACATGTTTACTGAAACATATGCTACAATGCCACACAATATGCTGCCATTGTTCTCACTTTAAGGGTTCCTTGTATTTTGAGTACATTTAAATGGAGAGAAGCATTTTCTTATATTTAAAAAAATGTTCCCTATTTTCCACTGTTTCTTCCTTTGTGTGGATGCAAGTTTAGTTTTCCTACTGCTTCTAAAGTGCCCTTGAGCATTCCTGCTTGTTCCTGCCCACTGAGAAAGAATTGTATTGGTGTTTGCTGTCTGCAAAAGTGTTTATTTAGCTTTCACTGTTGAAAGATACTTTCCCTGAATAGATAGTTTCTCTCACTTGCTTTTCTTCCTTCCTTTTCCCTTTGTTTCCCTCTCTTCAGCACTCCCTACTTATTTTATGTATTGTTCCATTGCTATTTGGTTTATTTTCTGGTAATCTTTAACACTTCTCATATTTAATCTTCTGGAAGTCAATAAAATCCCTTTGCTGTTTCAATTTATTTTGTGTGTTACTTGTTTTAACTAATTCCTTTCTGACTTGATTTGGTATATTTTTTATTATATCTACTATATTAAAATATTATATATTATTATATATGATATATATGTATATTAAAATAATTCTGACATTGATTAGATTTTTAGATTAAAACATTTTCTTTCCCCTTCTCCATTTTTCTTTTCTTGTGATGGTCTATAACAGCATTATTATAGAATGTAGATGTAAATATGGGTAGAGAGTAGGATATGACAACTCTAATGTATTTTTAACTTTTTTTGTTTTAATTGGGAGAGCTATCATGCCGTTTTGTTGTTGTTGTTGTTGTTAGGCTGTATCTTTTGCAGTATATAATATGCTACAAATACAGAATTTAAACTTCCGATATCTACCTTTGATTTTTGTCTCATTATATTCATATTTGTATTGACATCAATTAACATATTGTTAAAAGCAAGTTAAAAGTGCGTATCTGCTACTTCATAACTCTGGGTCTGTTTTTACTAATTTTTTTGAATAATGAATTTCAACTTTTAAAAATAATTATTCATGCCTGTATTTTTTTTAAAGACAAGACATTACTGTACTTTTCTACACTGCTGAATGACAAGTATGTCATATACAGGTTATTTGTGGATCAACTTGAATATTTTGAGAGTTGTTCTCTAGGGCAAACATGGAGATACTGTGGAAAAATAAAGATCAGGGAATACAGATAGGCTGAATAGATGTTTATTCAGGGAGAAATTACTTACAGCAGAGACAGATGACTGCCAGCAGGTTCTGTCTTGGACCAGGAAGCAAGAGAGAGCTCCCGGGTCCCACACTGAAGACCTAGTTCTCCAAGGTCTCATCTGCACCTGTCCCCACAACCAATGAGCATGGCCAGTGCAACAGGTGTGGGCAGGGTGACTCACTACATGGAGTCATCTGGATTCTAGGCACAGTTTATTTATGACACTAAGTATGGGATATGTGGGGAGCAGTACTAAATGTCCTAGACAGTGAATGGTTTTTCTCCTCTTGGTAGGAACACAAATGAATCCCTGTCCTGGGTATACTGCAAAAACTAGCATAATCTAGTAGCATAATCTAGTGATCTTGCCTTCCTCAACAGCTCCTTGCACAATTTGTTACTTTCATCTTGGAAATTATTGGTTTTCAGTTAGGAATTTCCCAGAGCTGCTCTGCACACTAATAGAACTTCTGGTGTTTCCGGTATCTTTTCTGCAGACAGCAGTGGCCAGCTTTGTCAGCTTATTCTCCATGGCTTCACCTGGCTGTAAGTGGATCTTCTTCTGTTTATTGCATTCTAGAAACTGCCTCCAGGTAGAAAGCTGGGAGATTTGATGGCTTATCTAGCTTGATTCTCCTTTGACAGAGATCACAGTCCAGACTATCTGTTGCTCAATACTGTAACCAGCTTTTGTCTGTAATTGTGTCAGAAGCAAATCCAAGAGATTTTTGTCTGTCTTTCCTCAGCAGAGCAGAGTTTTAACAACTGCTCTTGAGAGGACAGCAACATACATTTACAATATTTACTGAAAGACCCAATCATTTATACTTTCACTTGAAGAATTTTTAAATCAATGAATCTTAAAAATATACAAACTGATTAGATTTTGCTTTAAAAGACATAAACTGGACATGAAAGCACACATCTGTGACATCAGAATTTAGGAAGCTAAAAAACAGAAGGATTAAGAGATAAAGGATTAAGAGAGAGAGAGATAAAGGCCAGACTAGATACATAATGTAAATGAAAGTAAATGAATGGAGGGAGGAATAAAGGAAAGATAAAATAAAGGGAACTAAAGAAGGGAGAGAAGGAAGAAGTAACCTAAATTGAGAAATGTGCAGTGTGTACAGTCAGTGGAACATGTACAAGCCATTGTGAAGTTACTGATAAGCCCAATTTAGAATTACTGTGTTTCCTGTAAAAAGCTGCCTAGGGAAAAGGAAAGAGTAATGCTTCAGAATTCTATCAGCATTAACCGATTAAATTCACTGTGTGACATGACTCAGATCACTATAATAATTTTAAAGCTTAACATGTTGTAGTAATTAACAAAATATGAGATAGAGTGATGAAATAAACACTTGGTTTGGGGAAAACAGGAGCAATGGGTTTGCATGACAGGAGCTTTCCAGGAGCCTTTGGTTTATAAGAAAGAAATGTAAGATCTGCAAAGCGAAGTGCAGTAAAATGGAGAGTAGTGGGACCAGAGGTTATCTAGATCAAGTGTCAGATATAAAATGATATAATTTGTGATAGCTGACACAGAATAATTCATTGACTTAGAAAAAAGACTAATACATTCTGATGAGGATGACAATGATGATGCCGATGAATGTATGCATAATTGATAACTAGAAAAATAGAGATCATGAATTTGAGATGTCATGAATTTGAGATGAAGTTGTGAGGGAAATGGGAAGAAGTAGAAAAGAAACAGAGAAACTCAGAGATTATGTAAATGTAGTACTTTAAATTATTAAACAAAAATCTTAAATTAAGAAGTAGTGCAACTGCTGTCTCTATATTGTAAAACGGTTGGTGATTCTCTAATTTATGCCTTGCATATTTCTTGATGTTTGACATTTTCAAGTTTTCTATTATTTCCATAATTTCGATGAAACATTTATTTACTGTTTTCTGAAACAAAAGATTCAATAGTTATAAATCCCATTTTTCTATTAACCTGGAAAAATTAGATAATAAAACCTTAAAAATTCTCTGAAAAATACAAACAAAATTTTTGTGACATGTTTATTACTCATGACTTCAATCTTTATAAAAGGATTTTTAAGCTTTTCATGTTAGAAAATAAGCTGGCATAAAGAACAATTACATAAGAAATTAATCCAATCAATAAGAACATCGAGTGATGCAAAATTTCAGAAAAATTTAATAAAAGGTAGATGCAAAGGAAAGTACACTATAATTAAAAGGCCACAGACTTTTATGTGCTATTGTGGGATGGAAAAAAAGGGATAAATAAATGTTATTTAGCAGATACTCCACAGCATGATTTTCATAAACCTGGTTTTTACAAAGAGTGATAGAATTGCCCTGGCAACCAAGTTGGTTTGGCAGGTTTGAGTTAAAAAGGCAGGGGGTAGGACACCTGCATTTTGGCTGTGGATGAAAGCACACAGAATCCACCCGAGGAAAAGCTGGTGCCCTCTAGAGACCCGGCAGAATAAGAAAGTAAACTTGACATTTCTCACTCTTCATAAAGTAAACCAGTATTATCTTCTTGTGGAAGACAGCTTAAAAATAATATAGACACAGAAATGTAGACTTCATACAACAATTGACACTAATATCACTAATACATACAATTAACTATCAGTACATAGGACGTGGGATGAGAGAAGGGTACAACAGGCACAGATAGAGCATTGATTTTGACTCTCACTTTATTTCTTAAAATGTATTTACCAGTTCAGTATGATACCTATTTAATGTGCTTCAGAACTAGAAAATGTGAATTTAGGTCTTCCCCCTTACTCCTCCCATTGTTTTCTTCAGCAAGTCTGTACACTCTCTGTGTCCTGATTTTTCTTGTCTTTAAGATGGAGATAATGTCTGAATCTCCTCGCATTGTTGAGGTGATGCTTTAACATGGCTGTGCAGAGTCTCAACAGGGCAGACTTTTAGGAAACATAGGCCATTGTGATGATTGTTGATTTTCTTCTATTGAAATTAGAAAGAATAGTGATACACAGTTTATGGAGTATTTTCTCTATCACAATGGCTTCTCTCTATCTACAAATACAAACACTGGAGTATTAGATATACATATATATATTATTATATACATAAATACATAATATAGATATATATTGTATATATGAGACATGTATATATACATGGCACACATACATATTGAACTATGATATATTTTGTACAGTTCTGAGGACTGAACCTAGGAATTTGTGTGTGTTAGGTAAACTCTAAATGGTTGAAATACATCCCCAATATTTCTTCCCTATAGTATATAAGTCCTTATATAGGTTGTTTCTCATTAGATTCATATACATGAAACACTAGCTTTGATTCCCAAAGTGAAGCCCAGAATATCACACATAAATACAAAAGCTGTAGGCATATCTATCTTTATCTTAAGAATATACTATAGAGCAGTTATTTTCATGCAAGTAATTTGTAAGAATAGATACGGAGAAGAAGTGAGTAGATCTTTACTTGGACACAGAAGTCTTACTTGTGAAGTGAAGAAAGGAAAAGTAATGAGTTATAACCTGCCTCAGCTACATAGTAAGTTCAAACCCAACCTAGACTATATGCAAGTTTGTCACAAAAACCAAAAAAGAAAGGAAGAGAACAGTTTGCTCAGAATATTCATGCCTTATTAAAACTACTGTCAGCCTTTGGATTTTATAGACAAGTAACTTATTCTTGCTCTGTAGAGCAGGCTGGACTTGAACACACAGAACCTGTCTATGCCTCCCAAGTATTGGGATTAAAGGTGTGTGCCACCAAAGCACAACAACATTCTTATGTGAATGACTACCTAGAAATATGAATACTCAGTGGAGACAATTTCATTCATAAGAAAAGTGTTGGAAGAACTGATATGTTATTCTCAGATACCTTGCCCTGCCTTAACCTGGCCAGTTTTTGTTTGCTTTTTTTTTTTATTATTTTTTTAAAATTTAAATCTGAAACAAGCTTGTTTTACATGTCAATCCCAGTTATGGCACCCTCACATCCTCCCCTGTTTCCCCCACCAACCCCCATCCTATCCCCTTGCTCCTCCCGAGGGAGGGTGAGGCCTTCCATGGGGAGTCTTCAAAGTTTGTCATATTATTTGGGGCAGGTCCTAGGCCCTTCCTCATGTGTTTAGGCTAAGGGAGTCCCAGAGTCCATTCCTATACTAGGAAAATACTGACCCATTACCAGGGGGGTCCAGATAAAGAAAAGGGGGCACTTGCTGGAGAAACTGACCAACACTTAAAAGTTAGGAATGAGGAACTTCAGCTGCAGTTTATGTAAACTCTAAATGTAAAAATCCATTTGCAAATAATGGAAGGCAAAAATGTATAGTATTGGTTTGTTTATGACATAGCTTAATGTTTAGAAAATCTCAGTAAATAAATTTTTAAAGTTAAGCCAGACATAATAGACAACATGATGCCCTGATATGTTTTTTTAAAAGAATACCTCTGTTTTATGACAAAAGGGAATTTAATTTATTGTTACAATTAAGGTAACTAAGCAGATTACCTGGGAATGGGGAGATTTTCTTGAAGGATACTAGTACGCTGTTCTAATGGTGTATATTCTTAGAAATCAAGGAACAGATGAGGGGTCAGATGGTAAGAAAAAGACTGCATCTCTTCCATGGGTGTATGTTTTGATGACAGAACAACACATGGCAGGCCAACCAAAATGAAGTCCCTATGAGTTAAAAAGGCCCAAGATGCAGTCCCCCTCAGACATCTGGGAAAAAACACAGTGCTATTGACATCTAGACCTCAATGCAATCAGACTCAGGGTGTAATTCTGACCATTAGAATGGTAAGACAGAAACATTTCTGTGGCAGTGAATTCCAGCAGAAGAAATTTAGTTTAGTTCAACAGGGTAATAACTGAAGAGAAATTACAACTTAAGAAACCAGAAGACTCCTCTTTCCTGAACAAGGAGGAAAATAATGACATCTGCCAGGGTTCTCAGCCAGTCATGAACAATTCCTGCTCATCCAGCTGATTAGTTTAAGTTAGAACTATTTACATCACGTGTGACATTTCTAAAGCCAAGAGTTTTTATGACTAGGGCTGTAATACCAACAGTAGATCCACACAGGGGACATGACAATGGTCTCTAAGTGCTACAGCCTTAGAATGAGAACAATGAGCTATGTCTTTTGTACAGGTCAAGAGGATTTTTTCCTACTAAAGTTAATTCTGAAACATTTCACTACTCCAATTTCACTAATACTTTAAGCAGCTATATTTCTTTTTGTCATATCTTCTTTATATCTCTAAAATATTAGTTCTTTGAGAGTTTCACACATGTCATTTTTTCATAAATAAAATGCTCTACAAATACACATTGTTTAATACACTGATAAACTGAAATTCAAAAATGTTAATGAAGTTTTGAAGGTGAAAGTGAAATGCAAACCTTAGTTTTTCTGACACCAATGCCCTATTATCATTCATTCTTTCATGTTTATGATAAATTAATATATATTAAAAACTGTAATATCAACTTGTTAGCATGTAATTAAGTCTCATTATATTAAACACAACATACATAATCCTTGCTCTATTATCTCTCTTTTACAGATAACCCACAGGAAGTTCCCTGTAATCTTATCATTGATAGCACAAGCAGTCAAACCAGTCAATCAAGATATTGGTAACATGGGACCATTTATCTCTACCATTACTATCTAAGAGCTGAACACGCAGTCTGAATAGACATGCGGTCTGCTCGGCTAGAGGTTGTATTGCAATTAAAGACTATAAAATAAAGCAGTAATCAAAGAGTAATAATGGTAGGAGGACTGTGTGGGAAGAGTGCAGAATGTCACACAGAAGAATTACAAGGTGTCCAAAGGTGTTCAAAGAACTGAACAGTAATCTCATAGGGAAAATGCAAGAGCAGGATGTGCTATCTAGAGCGACAGAGAGGGGCAAATACAGAAGAAAGTGGGAGGAGGGTAATGGGGAATAGCAAGATACAAGAGACCTGATAGGAGAAATAGGAAAATGTTGACTTCTTTGGAAAAAGAGGGAGGTAAACACAGGAAAAGGAAGGGGATATTTACAATATATAAATACAAATGGTTGAAAGAGCCACACAGAATCATAGAATTACCTCTAGCAAAACAACAAAGTGTCTATAATGTATTTAATTTAATGTAGGGATGTACATATATAGTTCTAATGAACTTTTCTCATCTGGGTTGATGGTGTTCCATCCAAGCATAATAGACTACCTCACAAAAATACCAACACCTAGCTAACTACTAGTGAACTAATGGATTTTGGAGGAGAATCTACAACCACTAATTTACTAAATCAACATAATCTCTAACCACAATCTATAAACATTTGTGCTTATACCCATAGATACATGTGGTCTTCACCTCTCATCAAGGAAGAATTTTTGTACAACAGATAGAGAAAACCACAACCAATCAAAATCAAAGTTGTGAAGCCCCATCCCAGTGATTACATCTACAAAAAATACAGGCATCTAAGGCTCAGGGAGCATTGAATAAAAGGGAATAGATAGAACCAGAAAATGAGGTAGCTTTCCATGAGAATGTGTCATGGAAGCTACACCCATAAAGTCTCAACAACTTGACTTATGAAATGTGAGCTTAACAAGGATAACACACACTAAAGAATGTTTTTAAAAAAATGCAAAGAAACCTCAAGTACTAGAGGCAACTGAAGAAAGCCTGGAGCAGAAGAGGTGGCCTTCCCCAGGGAAGAGCATGGTGATTTGTTATCCAGTGCCAAATGGTCAGTCCTGAAAAACACACACAAATAATACTACATGGACTGAACAGAATATATATATTTTATTATATATATATATATATATAATATATATAATATATATATATAAATAATAAAAATTAGTGAGGAAAGAGGCCATACATTTGAAAGAGAGTGGAAAGGGATACCTGGGAGGGTTTGAGGGATTAAAGGGAAGAGAGAAATATAATTAAATTATAGTCTCAAAAATAAACAATAATTTAAGAGTGAATCATAAATGCTCAAGAGCCAGAATGTGAAGTATGAGCATTTAGAAATGTGGGGACATTTCTAAAAACTAGTGGCATTTGAATTCTTAGATCAAGTAGAGAAGACTCACTCCCATCTTTGGAGGAAACAATTAATATTTAGAGACTATGTAGAACAAGATGGCTAAGGAAGAGCAGTCTCACTCCTTGATCTCAGCTCTTGCATTCTGCATATTCAAACTCTAGAATTTACTGCATTTTCCACATCAGGTGGCTGATATTGAGCCTTATGTTTCAGACCCGACATTACTCTGTCCTTTTCTCTGGCCTCAAGCCTTTACGTGAGAATGAATTGCACTAGTGAAGAACACATTATGAAACTTGTAAGACTCCATTATTGCCTGGACAAATTTTCAAAATAAATCACATTTTACTAATGTCAGTATATTTAGTCTTGGTTCTATTACTCTGAAGAACCCTGACTAACACACTAATTAAAAAGACTTAGAGGTAGAAATGAGCTTGTCCCTTTCATGAGATTGAAAAAAGGCCAGTGTGAATAAAGTTACTATTAAATTAAAATTAAAGAATGAGAACTGAGACAACATAAGATTTTTAATTTGTTTTCTATTTAAACAAGTATTGCTCACAAAGAAATTGCTTTCCAAAGTTAATAGAAATTGTTAACCAACAGATCTTATTTCAGTAATCAATTATATGTGTCTAATAAACTACATAGCTTTCATTGTTCTCAATTATCAATTTGGAGGAATATCATGATTACAACAAAGCATAGCAGTACAATATGATAGCTATCCCAGTTTCAGGTTTACTCTTTTACAACATTCCTGGCTACTAAAAGAGGTTGCTTACTGAATTCACCCAAATTAACTGATTCATTTGGTCAGTGTTAGAGCATGACAAATAAACTGAGCCTACCCTGTCATTTTCCCTATGTGTTAAAAATCAATATGATGCATGGTGTAAACTTTATAAATACACACAAGTATATGGTTAGAATGTATTAATATGTAGTTAATGAAGTAACAAGTCATATCATCTAACATTTTGGAAAATTGATATTTACTGAATATTTTGAAAGGTTACTTTACTTAATTAAATACTATAGTCAAGTGATTTTCCTCACAAATCTTGCAAAATACCCTTAAGATTCTATTCAACAATGGAAAATGATGTACACACATATGATTAGAAAGTCTTCTTTTATGAATTATTAAAAATAAATAAAAAAATAAGTATTTATATCTGCTAATATTTAGATTGGAATATTAAAATCTGTACTCTGCTTTTTATCATAATTTTAATGTAAAACAAAATTAAAAAATCAATAGTCATATGCTAATACAGTTACAAAATTGCAGAAAGAATAATCACTTTGTAAATCCAACTTGACTCAGATAATGACTTATTTAAATTAGTATGATGACTTATTTTCAGTCCCCTAATACCTAAAGGTCATGAAAGGTTTAAAAACAGCAAGAATGAACCTAGCTCATATTTGTTATGAACTGATTGCTTCCTGAAAATGAAACAATTCAGTTCATAATGTGCTAATTCCTCAATTTTATTTTAGTTTCCCATGAGCATGGACAAGCAGGTCAAAGTTGGGATCTGTGAGGACAGGGTCTTTGAGGGCAGGAGAATAGAGCAGAAAGTTCTTGCTTCAGGATAATGTTAGCATTTTGTTTTGTTATTATTTTCCTTATTGGTTTTTTTTAATTTGAAGCATATGAGTTTTTTGCTTCTTTGTGAGTCTGTGCACCATATCTATTCAGTATCTGAAGCCTGAAGATATTATTAGATCTCTTGGGGCTATGGCTACACATGATTATGAGCCACCATACTGGTGAGGGATTAGAACCAGGGTCCTTACAAAAAGCAGTCAGTGTTCTTAACCATTGAGTCATCTCTCTAGACCCAAGATGTTGCCGATGTTAATGTACTTCATTTTCCTAGATTTGTAGGTATAAAATTTGTTGACTAATATGTTTTCACACATTAAAATATTCTTAAAGCATTTTGTATTTTAAGATATACAGCTACATATTTGAGTTCAGTGGTCTTTTGCAAATTTACCCTTGAGGAATACTGCAGCCGAATGCTCGAATAAAGGCAATAAAACATTTATTTAACAAGAATTTGAGCTGACAAAAATCCTTCAAGTGGAACATTTTAATTAGGGTCTTACAATGAGACAAACTAAACGTTTATTTTTCTTATATTTTGTAAAGTAATTTGCATTTTGTGTTTAAAAATAGAAAGTAAGTCTAAACTGGGGAAGAACAACCCTGATTTTTAAGTTACATGAATTCTGACAACAGTAAATTCTTACAAAATTATGCATGTACACTTAAACTATTAACTGTTTTCACCTACTTGGCAACTTTAGCAAAAATTGCTTTTATAAAATACACCTAAGTGCATAATGGATTGAAGAGAATTACAGTAAGATTCTGTGCCACTTTATGATTTTTGTTCTTTAATTTTTTGTTTCTTTATATTTATGAAAATTATAAATCTTCCTTCTAGAACAGATCATTCTATAAATCAAGTATGGTGGAAAGGAGAAACACAAAATTTGAATGGCCAGAAGTAAACAAAACCAGATCAAAGTTTTTGCAGTTCTACTCACCCTTGCACAACTAATATTTCTTCTGTGGAACTATGGGAAAAGTATCTTTCTTAGAACAAGACACATTTTGCAGACCTCTAGACCTGTACACATATATTTTTCTATACTAGAGGTATGTATACCTACACACATCACAATAAACCAACCACCGCATATAGCATATGGCAAGTCCTTCAAATCCAGCTTAGCCATATTCATTCCTCTGAGCTGTTTTTCATTGTCATTCTATATTTTCTCTTACTTCACCACACTCTTCTATCAGTGGTTACAAATATCTATCTATCTCTGTTAAATTGTACATGTTGGCCAGAATATGGTGCTTTTTATACTAACAGCTTTTAATAGTATTAGCTTTTCTCTAACCACAGATTTGCAGTTCTGCTGGAGAGGAGAAATGTTCTGGTAATAGTTTAACCAGAGAAAACAATACATTTTTTAATGGAATTGCTCTTAGTAACTAGTCAAGATCACTGCCCTTCTTGTCTCACCAATTTGAGACCTTCTGCTCTAAATGCATTCTATTTGCTTCCCTGTGTCTTTATGTATGCATATGTATATGTATATGTATGTATCTACACCTAAACTCACTCCACTCTTTTTGTCATTCTATCACTCACATTACTTGATTATGAAATCTCCAGGATATGGGAACTTTCCAGAACATTTGAATATCATTTAATACTACCTTTGTTTCTACGACTGGATCATTTTTAAACACAGCTTATTCATGTTCCCAAATGAACATCACCTCTGTCAAATCCTTCTCAAATACCTGTTATCCTTCCCAGTTCTTTCTTTGGTTGTTCTTCTGTTAATGTGTTAAACATGAAATGACTAAGAGATCCAGTCAGAAGTAAAGCTAATGATGATTCACCATCTTGCTAATTAATTCATGAACAAATGAATGTGTCTCCATAATATCTCCTATCTCATCTCCCTTCTGTATAACTGTGTTTCTATCCAGGATTTAACACAGAAGGTCCTAAGAAGCTTCAGAAGTTCTCCCATAAGCTTTCAGAGTCCAGGGGTAAGTCCAGACTGCTTGATTGCCACTAACTCCTTCAGGCTCAGTCTGGCTTCCTTTCAGCTGCTAGAGTTTTATCTTCTCAATCTGTTTGATAAACTCACCAGGGAAAATCATATTTTATATCTTTATAGAAGGGAGAAACCTCATGGCTTTAAAAGCTATAATTATACTTTTCCCAGAATCCTTAAAAAGTACAGGATCATGCATGTGTTTCTTTTTAAACACTATTAAATAAAAAATAGCAATCATTTTAATATTGATTATTGTGTGTCAAGTACTGAGAGAGATAACTAATACATTTTTCCCTATTATACCCTGAAGTTCAAGCCTGGTGGTATTATACTCCATATTTAGGTAAGTGAAGGTATTTACTTGTAAACTGAAGGTGAAATATTGCCAAATGGGACTAGTAGGCAAAAATCTAAGTTGCTAACCTGTGCAAGTTTAATGTCAGTATTTACTGGTATTGCTGTACTTCACCTAGATTTCATCTTTATGCTTCCCATTCCATATAAGGGGTAAAGTCATAGCTAATGTGGAAAGGTCATGACACAGATGGGAGGGGAGTTTACTGGTCCATACCGTTCTGTGGGAGCCACTGATGGATGGTGGTCGGGGGGGTCATTGTTGTCAGTTACCCACATGTGAGTTCACCACCATGCCCCAGTGGACAGTTCCACATCCATGGTTATGTGCATGTTTTTGGTCACAATCAAATAAAAAAGACATGAACATGGAAAAGGACCTTTAATAGTGGAAGAGGGTTGAAAAGGGTGAGAAAAACACAAAGGGGGATTGGATAAGAGTAAACAGAATGTATTGTACACATGCATGAAATTGTCAATAATAAATTTCATTAATGAGAAAGTGCACCAGAAACTCACGTTTGACAGGAAATCGAGAAGCAGAACTGTTCTGAAACACTCCTTAGGACTATACTTGGGGAAGAACATACAAGAGCCCCACTATTGGTACTGGCTTGATGATTTACCTAAGGGAGACCAGACAAAAGAGCCTATCACTGTTATGGAATATTTAGGCCAAAAAGGCTGAAGTGATGGATCTAGTTATGAACTTATAGTTGTGATTCTTATAGTATAGATTCTTATAGTTGTGAAAAAAGTAGCTCTCTGAAAATAATGTAAAATTACAGATGACAACTGATCATAAAAGTGAGTGTGAAGAGAAAAGATGTCAGGTTTTTCAAAAGCTAACATGCATTACAATAATCAAAGGAATGATATAATATTTTATCAGTCATAAGTTGACTCCACACCACACCTTTATAACGCACCTTTTCCCTTATAGCTATGGCTGCACATTTCTGAACTGTCATGTAGTCAATGATTTTGTATTATTAACTACAGAAAGCAGAAGAAAAAATTGACAATTTCTAAACAATTGAAATTGCTTTTTTATTAAAAGTATAAAAGTTTTAATCTTTACTTTCACAACTCTCAGTGGAGAATGTCATCTAAAATGTTAGGACTATTGTAAAAATTGGGAAACCCTCTAGTTAGTTTCTTTTTTTCTTTCAACAACAGATACACTCAATATTTGGTGTATCAAAACAATTATATAAATTCACTGTCAAAGAAGATTTATGAATTACAGCTTGCACAATTCCAATGAAAATGAGAGCCACTATGTGGTTTGATAATAATTACATATGATTTACTGATGGCTTATTACAGGGATAAGAACATTCTCTAGAAAAGATCAGACTTAATCCAATGATATGATCTGACATATTTTAATGAAGTAACTTCTAACTGCACACTATAAAATCTCCTCTACCTGTATACTTCTCCTGTGTGACAGTTTATCCTGTGTTCATGTGGTGGATATATATCTTGCACACATTCTTTTCCATCACAAAAGGAAAACTAACAATTTTCACATATTAAAATATAGTATTATAACTTAAAAGCATGTGAAAATTATGAGTTGCACGCACACGCTCACACACACACAGAGCGAGAGAGAGAGAGAGAAAGAGAGAGAGAGGAAGAGTGAGTGTGAGAGAGAGAGAGAGAGAGAGAGAGAGAGAGAGAGAGAGAGAGAGAGAGAGAGAGATTTAACTTCCAGAGGTTCCACAAAACTAGATTGGTTCACAATATCTACAGCAACCCCCAAAAAGAAGGATTTTTTTTTAAGTTAGAATGGAATAGACTTGTTTTAATTGATTTAGTTCAAATATCTTATGTTTTCTATTATTTTTAAAAAAAGGAGAATTGAAATGAGAGCTGCAAAGTAACCTTCATAAATCTCACCATATATCCATACCTTCATTCTGTGTTTCTCCATTTAGCATAGAGGTGTATAGCTTGGTAGGAAAGAGACAGGAAAAAAATTCTTATTTTGGTTTTATAAAGAACATGCTAACAAGGATACTACATTTGTTTGCAAAAGGATAACATTTAAATGGAATTATTCTAGTCTAGAAAAGTGGCAGTTGTAGGCTCTTTTCTAAGGTCTGTAATTTCATAAGTTCCAGGATGATGACTAAATTCCTGCACCAGACCCTTTCCTTCCTGTTCACTCCACTAACATGTGAACATGTCAGTTACTTGCATCTTTACATGTGTCTTGTCATACTGGTAATTGTGGTTCATAGGTATTGCTGCTAGGTAGTAGTTTAATTGCTTCCCTTTCTTAGCAGATGTCAACATATTGGAAGAGCCCAAATATGTTGACTTCTACTGTGGAATAATCTCTTCTAGAAATGGCTACTTAAATATGACCAGAACAATCACAATATTAGTAGACTTAATAACAAGAAAGTGTGAATAATTAATGGGATTCTACTTGAGGGCAAAGAAATACAAATAACTACTGACTGTGGACAGAAGACAAATTAGCCTCCCCTTGAGATGTGTTTACTTATTGGTTGTCCAATGCAGAGTGGACAGCCATGAAACCACATATGCAGCACCAACAAAAATGGGTTCTGCAGGAGATAACTATCTGTCATCTATCTATCTATCTATCTATCTATCTATCTATCTATCTATCATCTATCTATCTATCTATCATCTATCAGTGCATATATATATATATAGTGTGTGTGTGGGTGTGTGTGTGTGTGTGTGTGTATAATAACTATAAACAATGAAGAAGAGGCTCTCAACTTGAAAGTTGGGGGCATGGAGAAGGTAAAAGGGAGGGTAGCTGGGAGAAGCTGGAAAACAGAAAGGTAAGGGGAAAAGTGTTGCACTTTTCTTTCAATTAAAAACATTAAAAATATAAACATTAAAATAAATATCTAAAGTTTTGATGGAATGAAACATTAAATAAAAAAAAATAGATGAGAAACATGAACTGGCACTTTTGAAATTGGAAATAGTAAACTAAGAGCTGATACAAGGTCCTTCACTCACCCTAAAGTGACCTCACAGATTTCAATATATCAGCCTTCATCCTACCAGAATTAGTATTATATATTTTTTATTATTTTATATATTGATCCCAATTCCCTCTTCCTTCCATCCTCCCATACCCACAACCCCCCATTCCATTCCCCATGCCAGTCCCCATTTACTTGCCTGGGAGGGTGCGGCCTTCCAGGAGAGGTCATCAAAACTGTCAAAGTCATTGGGGTAGAGGTTAGGCCCTTCCTTGTGCCTCTAGACTAAAAGAGTATCCCTCTATGCAGAATGGGCTCCTGAAGTCCTTTCATGCACCAGGGATATATCCTGGTTCCACTGTCAGAGGTCTCATAGACTCCCTAGGTCCTCTAACTTAAGACCCAAGTTTTCAGGGGCTCTGGGTTGATCCTATGTTTGTTTCATAGCTATCAGTCTGGGATCCAAAAGCTTCTCTTGTTCAGGTCACTGTCTCTGTAGTTTTCTATAGCCTGGTCTTGACCCCTTTGCTCATCACTTCTTCCTCTTTGCAACTGGATTCCAGGAGTTCAGCTCAGAGTTTAACTGTGGGTGCTTAATTCTGTTTACATCAGCTACTGGATGAACGCTCTAGAATGGCATATAAGGTAGTTGTCAATCTTCTTACCAGGGAAGGGCATTTAAAGTAGGAGATCTTGTCCCTTTCACCTTCTGTGGGGTACCATGTATGTCTCTCTTAGGGTTTTCCTTGTATCCTAGCTTCTCTGGCAGTGTGAATTTTAAGCTGGTAATCCTTTATTCTAATTCTAAAATCCATATATGAGTGAGTACAAACAATGTTCATCATTTTGTGACTGGGTTACCTTAATCAGGATGGTTTCCACTAGTTCCTGATAGGAGTAAGGTTTTTCTGCCAGCCTGGTCCACTGCCTTGCCAGCCCCAAATGACACACAGAGACCCTGTATTTGATATAATGCTGTTGGCCAGATACTTTTTTCTTATCGGCTAGCTCTGCCTTAACGATTAACCCATTTCTATTAATCTAAGGATTTCCACGTTGTCTCATCTTACCGGAGACAGGGGCTATTCTGCTCTCTCCAGACTCTCCATGTTGATTCCTCCTTGGTACTTCCTCTTTACTCCTTATCTCCTAGTCCCTCCTATCCTCCTTTCCTATTGGCCAACAGTGCTTTATTCATTAACCAATACAAGAAGCATATTTACAGAATGACATCTCCCATCAAGTTCTATTCATTTGCCCATGAATTTTAAGATTCCATTGGTTTTTTTTTTCTGCTGAGTAGTACTCCATTGTGTAAATGTACCACATTTTCTTTATCCACTTTTCAATTGACAGACATTTAGGTTGCTTCCAGGTACTAGCTGTTACAAATAATGCTACTATGAACATAGTTAAACAGATATCTTTGTTGCATGGAATTTGTGTTTTTAGGGTATATGCCTAAAAATGGAATTGCTGGGTCCTATGGTCGAATGATTCCCATTTTCCTGAAGAACTGCCATATTGATCTCCAAAATTGCTGCACAAGTTTTTACTCCCACCAGCAGTGGAGAATTATTCCCCTCTTTCCACATCCTCTCCAGCATACACTTGTCATTTCATCTTTAAAGAAAGAAATTAGATACCAGAAAATGGAAAGATCTCCCATATCTTGGACAGGTAGGAGCAACATAGTAAAAATGGAAATCTTGCCAAAAGCAATCTACACATTCAACTCAATCCCCATCAAACTCCTAGCATAATTCTTCACACACCTTGAAAGGACATTACTCAACTTTATATGGAAAAACAAAAGACCCAGGACAGCCAAAACAACCCTGTACAATAGAGGAACATCAGGAGGCATCACCATCCCCAACTTCAAGCTCTACTATAGAGCTATACTCCTGATAACAACTTGGTATTGCCACAAGATAGACAGATAGACCAATGGAATACAGGTGAAAATCCCGATATTAACCCACACACCTATGAACATCTGATTTTTTGACAAAACAGCTAAAATTATACAATGTAAAGAGGAAAGCATCTTCAACAAATGGTGCTGGCATAACTGGATGCTGGTCTGTAGAAGACTGCATATAGATAGATCCATGTCTATCACCATGCACAAAACTTAAGTCCAAATAGATCAAAGACTTCAACATAAATCGAGCCACACTGAACCTCTTAGAAGAGAAAGTGGGAGGTACCTTTGAACAAATTGGTACAAGAGACTGCTTCCTGAACATAATATTAGGAGCACAGACACTGATATCAACAATTAATAAATGGGACCTCCTGAAACTGAGAAGCTTCTGTAAGTCAAAGGACACAGTACACAAGACAATATAACAGTACACAGAGTGGGAAAGCTCTTCACCAACCCCATGTCTGACAGAGGGCTGATTTCCAAAATATACAAAGAAATCAAGAAGCTAGTCACCAAAATACCAAATAATCCATTTAAAAAGTGGGGGTATAGGACTTAATAGAGAATTCTCAATAGAGAAATCCAAAATATGAAAGATATGTAAGGTAGTGCTCAGCATTTAGGCATCACAGAAATGCAAATCAAGGCAACTCTGAGATACTATCTTACTCCTGTCAGAATGGCTAAAATCAAAAACACCAATGACAGCTTATGCTGCCAGATAATCTTAAAGCAAGCACTTCTGAATGACCTCACCAGAGCTTCTGTAAGTGGAGCATACTCCAGAGTATAGACAGTATGACATGGAGGATGCATGAAGAGATATCACAAGCCACAGGGTTAATGTAACATAGCTTTCTGGTATAACAGTTTTTCTTTGATGTTATATGTAAGCAAACTCATTTCATATTAAACTCAATGCAATGGCAAATGCAGCTTAACACGGTTTTCTAAATATAAATATATATACATAATATATATATATATATATATATATATATATATATATATATATATATATAAAAGATCAGGGCCATGGCACATTGGGAAAACGACCCATTGAAACACATTGTAAATAAACAGAAACTAATACCACAAATTGTCATCTGTCCTCCATACTCATGCTATGACATGCATGAGATACACACACACACACACACACACACACACACACACACACACATACACAACACTACCCAGATGTATAAATGTTAAACATCTTTATTCTTTCAAAGACATTTTATCTAAACATAAGGCTAGTCCCCACATAGAGGCAGGTGTTTCACTCATCTCTGTAATAACAAGAAGCAAGCATTGCATTAAGTTAATAAGTTCAGCTCTGAACAATAGCTAGGGGCAGGGCTCATAGCTCCGGTGCAAGAGTATGTGAGTACCTGACAGCCTTTGGGAATTGTACCTGTCCTTCTATTCTTATCTGTGAAGATGAAAATCAATCTAAGTGAGTTTTATTAAGCAATTCAGTGTTCTTGGCCTTTTAAAGGGCATTGTTGGGTAAAGATGGATGAGTGAGTATATAAGTTGAATTCATTCATAGCATGCATCCTTGGACTGACAGCAGACAAATCAATGGCTAATCCCAAACAGCTATCAGGTGAAGAAAGCCAAGGAGACTGTTTTTCCAAGACTAAAATGTACCTCGGATTTTCTATGGAACAAAGTGAGTATAGAAATACAGAGAAATATATCATAATCTGAAAAGTAATGTTTTTTCTGGTAATTTTATTTTTAAAAGATCAGCATGCTCAAGAGCTAGAAAATAATTGTGAAATCCTGGTCACACAAAGGACATCCGCAAGATAATGACACAAAGTAAATACTTTTCATTTCTTACCTTAGCATTTTGTTTTGAAATTTCCTAGAATTTTCTTTTTGCTTATGGATCACATTTTTGGTTTCTTGCTGTCCATTTTACCTTTAGAGCTTACAGCATATTAATCATAGTTGCTTCAAACTGAATTATTTTAAATGATAGAGGAGTCCACAAAAAGAACAGTCATTGTTCTCAGGTGTTGAACTTTCCTCAGTAGGCAGCTAACTGATTATAGATGCTATGTCCTGAGTGCAATGTTCTCATTACATAAAAACTTTTGTTATGATCAGCTTTTTTAAATAAAATATGCTCATAATCAAAAAAGAAGGAAATGATAAACTGGCAAACTGTATTTTTATAAGAGGCTAAAAGCTGCTCATGAAATTAAAGACTTAAATGAATTACTCTACAGGGGATGATAAAATATTTAATCCTCTTTTGAAAAGTATTTGTTTACTGTTTTGTTATTAAGCACTTCCCTCAATTTCTGCTTTAAAGTGTATCTGACAAAGATCACACCATATTTTCAGATGAAGCATTTGATAGAATATTTTTGAGCTACTTTGTAAAAACAATCAGTTTAGTAATTCAAAGGAATTACTAAGATTGCAAGTGATTTTGTCATTTGACTTATTCTTATGGGTAATCCAGTGAATCAACTTGTGTCACCTCCAAATACTCCATATCACTTCCAAACAAAGCCAAATTTCTTATTTCCCAGTCCCTTCCTGCAGTAATATACAGTAATATATATAGAATAAAAGCATAATAAAACAAAATATTGCCACAACATTTTTCATTATCTATGATGGTTTTATTTTCAAATATGAGGAATTTGAGGGATGTTCTAATACATAATCTGCGTCAAGTTACTGAGGACTATCAAGCTGTGTTTAAGGTATGTGTGACTGCACTGTTAATTGTGGGACTTATTCTAAGATAGTTGAATCCCTGGAATAGAACAATATGTCATTTGAACAAGCAAAGACCTGGCAAGATCATTCAGGAAAGCAGCCAATACACGACAAAACCAAGAATTTAATAAAGGCAGCCTAGTGAGAACTCCATGTTGGTGAATTTTAGCCCCAGATTCCTTGGTGCTAATTTAGATTTAAAGACATATGCACATTTTCTGTATACTTGTTGATTTCATAGCTCTCAAGAGTACATAAATAAAGGTCAGTAAAATGGTTCAGGAAGCATAACTGTTGTGCCTGAATGCTGACAACCTGAGTTTGAGCCCTAGAACATGTAAGATAGAAGCAGAGACAAGACAGAGTTTTGAATTTTAGCTATGGCCCACTCCAAGATATAGAACACATACCTAACATTTGGGTGCCCAGAAACTAGATAGCCCTGGGACCTAGGGTGAAACAGAATACTGCCTTTTTTGTTTTAATGTGGCTATAAAATGACTCCTAATGACATTCTGCTACACTCACAGATCAGTACCTTGCTCTGCCTTCATCAGATATGCTTCTTCATGTAGCAGATAAGAAGAAATGTAGAGACCAAAAGCTAGACATTATGCAGAGAATGAGATACCTTAAAGCATTCAGCAATAAATGGGCTATCTTGCTCAAATTCTTCCATTCAGAGCTCAGGGAATCTTGCAGAGGAGGAGAAGAAAGAGTGTAAAAGCCAGAGGGGATGGAGAACACCAAGAAAACAAGGCCCTCTAACTCAACAGGATCAATGCCCATATGAGCCCAAATTCTGATGCACAGTGACAGCACAGGTCTGCTCCAGGTAGGGTCCTAGAGCTGAAAGGAGAAGTGGAGATGGGTTCCATCTCTAACCCAGAAGCCATGTCCAATTGATAATAAATCACAGATAAAAGTTTAGTTTTCTCCAAGGGAGTCTCATTGCAGAAACAAACTGCTCTAAAGAGTCTTCACCAGGCTGTTCTCTCCCAGTGTTCTCAACTCTTTTGGCTTCCACTATTTCTTCTGCCCCATTTTGTGGGGCTCATGGGGGCTCACAGAGACTGAAGGGGCAACCGGGAACCCTGCAAGGGTCTGCACTATATGTTGTACATACATGTTATGGCTATTGGCTCAGTATTTGAGGGGGAGTCCTGATAGTGTCTTGTTAGAATATCTAAGACTGATAATACAAGTGAGAGCTCCTAAAGATGATATGTGACAAGTGGAACACTCCTGGTGGGCATGCAAACTTGTACAGCCACTGTGGAAATAAATATGGCAGCTGCATCAAGATCTTGCTACACCACGCTTGGGCTTATACCCAAAAGATATTCTATCCTATCACAATGACACTTGTTTAACTATGCTTATAGTGGCTTTATTCACAATAGATAGAAATTGGAAATAAGCTAGATGTACCTCAACTGAAAAATGGATAAAGAAAATGTGGTACATTTACAAAATGGGGTATTACTCAGCTTTTAAAAACAATGGCATCATGAAATATGCAAGCAAAATGGATGGAACTAGAAGAAGCCATCCTGAATGAGGCAACTCAGACCCAAATGACAAACATAACTACTCACTTGTAAGTCAATATTACTTACAGACTCAGACAGGGTAGAAAACAAGAAGAGCTCAATGAGAGTCATATGAATTTCCCTGGAAAGATGAAATAAAATAGATTATGTGCGACTGGACTGGGTGTGGTGGGTATAGCAACAGGCAGCGTCAGGTGGGGAAGGTATAGAAGAAGAGAGTACATGGAAAGACAACTGGAATTGGTGGTCATTTAGGGGACAATGTGGAAAAATATTACACTGGAAACTCCCTGAAAACTATGAGGGTGACCCTAGCAAGGACTCCTAGTAAAGGAAGGTATAAAGTCTGAACTGGATAGTGGTAGGAGAGGGACACCAATCCAGCCACTTAACATTAACTTGCCCTGTCTGCAAGAAGTGCTAGGGAGGAAATGGCTCAGAACTTGCGGGGGTGTCCAACCCATGACTGGTCAAAGACAAGGCCCATGCCACTGAAAACAAGTTTACGCCTAACATTGCCTGGATGCCAGGATCCAAAAGAAGAATAATTCAGAGACATGGGGTAGTACCAAATACTACTGATTAGTAAGTAAATAAATACAAGTCAATGAAATGATTCTGAATAATATTCTCTTATACTCATAGATTATTGTCTAGCCCAATTATCAGAAAGGCATACTCCAGCAACTGGTGTGAGCAGATGCAGCAACCCAAAGCTAAACTTTAGACAGAGCTCATAAAATCCTGTGGAAGAGGGGAGGAAGAACTATGGGAGCCAGACTGGTTGAGGGCATTGGAACACATACCACAGAATCAATTAAGCTGGACTCACAGAGACTAAAGTAGCAGTCACAGAGCCTGCATGGGTCTTCACTAGGTTCTCAGCATACTTGCAGTGGATGTTTATCTTGGGGTTCTTGTGGGACTCCTAAGAATGAGAGTTTGAATGCCTCTCTTTGTCTGCTCTTAGGACTCTTTTTTTTCTCTCCTGTGTTTCTTCACCCAGCCTTGATGTGGTCATATTGTATCTTGTTGTGACTATGGTCTACTCTTTTTTTTCAGGCAGGGATGGATATCTGGGAGAGAGGGAAGGTAGAGGGAGTAGTAGAGGGAGTAGAAGCTGTGTATGGAATGAGAGAAGAATAAAAAATAACAATAAACTAATAAATCTTTATAAAAAGAAAGAGAAAACAAAACATGAGATAGTAAGATGCTAGCCCATCTGCTGATAGCCCATAAAATCAAACTAATGCTATCATTGAAATTTCCTATTCTTAGTCTTATAATATCAAGTCAGAATATATATATATATATAGTATATTGTTTGTTATATATAATACATTATATATATTAATTAATGTGTATATAATATATACATTACATATGTATATATATATATATATATATATATATATATATGTATATACATGATTTTACCTTGCAAGTCCTTTGAATATATATTATTAGCTATTTTTTTAAACGGGATTCCTGAATATGTGAACAAGTCAGTCTGCCTCTATATCCATTTCATGTGCTTTTTCTTGAGCTCTTTTCCTTCTTTTTGTTTCTTCTTTCTTATTCTGATGTAGTAGTTTTTGTTTTAGCTTATTAAGTTTTATTTTATCATTATTTCTTACGAACCTGTTTTGTTTTGTAATGATAGACAGAGAGGGAGTGGATCTAGATAGGAAGGGAGGTGGTGAATAACCAGGAGAAGTAGGAGAAGGGGAAACTCTAACCAGGATATATTAGGTAAGAACAAGAGGGTATTTTCAATAAAAGTGTCCTCCCCTTATAATTGTCAGAAAGAACAAGTCACCAACATTTTGCTCTCATCTTTTTAACTCTAAAGCTATGAATGGATAAATTTCCGTCATTTAAACAACCCAATTGGAACATTTGCTGTGGCACCTAAACTAAACTCACACTTTTCCTGGTCATATTTTGGCTATGTGGATTGTAGCTTGATTGTATAGATTGAGGAGCCCAAGCATACTACAAAATTAAACATTTTTACTAGGTTGTTTCTCTCTTCAGTTCATAAGATAAAGAAAATGCAGTTTTGTACTTTTTATTAAGGACCAGCACTGTAAAAACATAACTCTGAAGAGGAAATACTATGGATTGCAGACAAAGAACATTCCTGAAATCACTGTACCCTGGACAATAACTGAGGCAGGAGTGATAAGTAATGAAAATTAAGACATACAATTTTAATGTTGTGATCAAGCTGTGTGCATCAATTTCACACACACACACACACACACACATTTGAAATATTTTGATAGTAGCACATCTAAATGACTATCTCTGATAGTATAAAGCTTATGATTGACCTATAGAATAGATATCATTTTATGACTGACAGTGGATGAAATATTATCTTGTTTTCATTCTGAACTTGTGGTTCTATCTACATTGGACCAAGATACTGAAAAGAAACACAAATTCCAACCAATTTTGGACATCATTTGGAGAAATTAGTATACACTTGTGTGGTTTTGGGAATTTTTGATATGCCCTTGTTCAATTATTGTTGTCTACAGCAAATAACATCACAGGATTCCAATGGTAAATCCAGTCAGAATATACACTTCCTATCTTGTCTTGAAAAGTTCACCTAAACACTTATTTCTCAGAATCTCTTTAGAGCCAACCTTCTACACTTTCATCAAGCTTCTGTTAGAAATGCCTAGTTCCAAGGATATAATGTGGTCAGAATGTGAAGCTTTTACACACGTTAGATACAGAACAGAACAGAAATTGAGGAGATACGTGAACTTGGATTAAAGATGGAAAGTTAAATTGCTTCCTATAATTAGACTTTTGGAAAATTTAAGATACCCAAAACTGATAATATTATTTGGTCAGACTAACATCTGTACATATAGATCTGTCAAAATGTATTTTAGAGAAGCAAACAGTTAGTAGGTAAACTCAACAAGTGTCTATTAATTAAAATACATGTAGTCAATAGGTTAAAAATATTTCCCTGTGTCCTTGGTATTTTGTATTGCGTAACCTCTTACAAACAATGTTGCTCCCCAAAAGTGATGAGAAACATTCATTATAAAAATATGTGGATTTCTTCTCCCATTTATAAATATTTAGCCTCTGTGCAGTGGTCGATACTCATCAGAGAGTGAGCATGGTGGCTGTGACACATGGAGGCTTTCTGGGAGCTTGAGCTCTAACTCAGTCATGCCTTGTTGATGCCAGCTTAACACACCAAACCCAAATTCATTGTCTCTAATCAGCTGATCCATTCTCATGAAGTACAATGTTCTTCCTACTAAAAATGGCTGCTACAATATTTCTTTTACATTTTTATTTATTATGTATTGTGTGTAGTGTGCTGTGATAAGTACATGCAAGTTATGTGCTTGAGAAACTTAGTTCTCTACTTCCACCCCAGATCCAAATTTCCTTAAGCTTACTAATAAAGACCCAGAGCTATTGAGCATTGCACCACCAAATCAGTTTGTTGCTACAGTTTTTCAATAGCCAAAAAATGAAATACATGGGTTTTTTTTCCCAAGAAAATGGATTCTACTAGACCTGTACTGATCAAGTGAGGCAACAAGTTGGCTTGCCCTGACTTCTTACCTGCTTCAGTTAGGCTTTCTGTGACTGAGCTCTGTAAAACTTATTTATTGTTGATCATGACAGAAAAAAATTACTGACTCCCATTAGGTAAATGCTCAGGAAAGACAAATCAAGGTAATTTACATAAATGGATAATATCTATGAGAAAAGCCCACAGAAATCCAGGGCTCAATATATTGTGTATTTAAATATAATTTACAAAAATGTTATGAATTATGCAAGATGAAGATTTCAATGTTCGGATGGAATAAAGCAACATAGATATTTATACATATATTGACAATTGTTTTTACTTATATATATAAATACAAGTTTAGAACATTGATTATAAAAGGCCTATCTGAAATAAATCCTGGTTTTGAACTTTTATTAAGCAGAGCTACTTCTACACTCAGGAAAACATTTTACTAAGAAAATAAAACTTTGAATAATAAAGGCATGAACATAAGGGCCATGTTGTTTCACCTGGATATTTCTGCCTGCTCAGGTTACTGTGACTGTTAAATAAAGGTAGTAATTTCACTGATGTGTGAGTCTGTGTATGATGCTGGAAGTTGAACTTGAAGACTTAAAATTATTACTGCTTTACTATGCTGCTTTCCATAATACAACTGCTCTACCAATGAACTATAAGCCAAGTATTCTACTAACTTCTTTAGTAATATGTCATCAGTTCCATGATGCACATATACCAATATTATATCACTCATATATTTCTCTATATGAGACTAGTCTATAATTTAAATTGTGTTTTGCTTTGCCTTTTAATCTCACGGTAGCCAATGTGAATGCACTAAAAAACACAGGCTGGCCTCAAAACTCATGGAAACCCTCCTTAGACTCTAATGTTCTGAAACTGCAGGTGTGAGTCTTTCAATTACATTTTAAGTTATGCTTAAGTGTAGGTTGACATTTTGCATTCTTCTCATTCTTGCCTTGTTTTATCATCTGCTTTTATCCTCATTACTCTAAAAGAAATAAACAGTTGTGTACTAGACTATAAGTGCTTAATTTCCTGTGTGTGGTTTTGCTTAATGGTATTTTTAAACTAATTTTTACATTATGTATAAAAAATATTTTCTATTTCATAAGTGATAATAATTCTAAATTAAATTACTCATGGAAAAAATATTGGTATACAATAATTTAAATGTGTGGTTATGTTTTCTTAGTACTGAAGGTGCTCAAAATAGCAAATAATCAATTTGCCTCTGACAAAGGTCAAATTCTCAAACTCTTTAATTTTTCATACATATCATGTTAATTTTATTTACATAAATGACATTATATGCATTGTAAAGCCTGTTATCTGCAGTGGACAAAATATTATAAACCAAATAGCAACTTCATTTGAACATGTTACTAAGAATATATGTGCCTTCTGCCACTGGGCACACATATGCATGCCTTCACACACATATAACAATAAAAATAAAAGTGATAAACAAATATGCGCTTCTATTAAGACTGTATATGATTTTAGTTATTTTAAAGAGAATATATCCTTTTGTGGCTGCTTCAAATCTCAGTAAGCACAATTACATTGAAAAGAAAATGAAAACAATGCCCACTATAAAACCAACATTCAAAACAGTATGAGAAACAAATTAAATATTTATTATTCAAGCCTGCTCAGCATGTTCTGTTTATTTCTGCTTTCAGCATTTGAGCAATTTGCATATACTTGCAAACAACACATTCTTAGAAGAAAGAATTGATGAAGATATTAGTGTGGCTATGTGTCAAACAAGCAAATTATAAAAGAAAAATATGTACCAAGAAAATTGCATACATAGAAGAAGAATATTTTAACACAAATCAAATTTTGTATGGAGTAAATGTATCAGATAAACTTAGGTGACTATTATCTGTGTGCTTCAACCGGACACTGTTCAGTACACTATGAAAGTAAGACATAGAACCTAATAACAAATGTGGTGGCCCTGGCCAGGGGAGTCAGAAGTGTTTTTTTATGTTTGGTTTGGTTTGCTTTTTCTTTCCTTCTGTTTTATAGAAGCAGAGGTTGAATATATTGTTGGTATTCATGTTGGAAAAAAATGTAGAATAGAAAAATACTGAAATAAAAGATTGATTCTTGTTCAATTAAACTACCACTTCATAAATTGATAGCATGTGAACTAATAAAATTTCAAATTAGTTCAAGAATGAGCACTAAAATATAAAATCCCATGCTGAATAAATGATTGCATTTACATTCAGGATTTGAAATTTGTGTGTTTAACTTCAAGTTCTGTTACTTACTGTTTTGAGATTGTGTTGAGAGTTGTGATCATTATGTGTGTTCAGTAATCTATTACTGGGAACAATAATACACGTCTTTTGACATGTTTGCCACATGACCATAAAGACACAGTCATCTGCTCTGATCATAGAGTGCCTACGAAAATACACAAGGAAACCATAATACAAAATAAAAGGAACTAGAGAATCACAATTTAAAACCAGAAGGATCTCCAAAGTGAGTGAAATGCAAAAAAAAGTCACAGCCTCTTTCAATCCGCCACTCTTGGTTGCAAATCTCACATGGACATTATTATCTATACAATAGGAATTTTCAGCTTTGTTCTTTGTGAAATGAGAGTAATAATATTTCCTCATCATACTTTTTCCAAATCTGTTGAGACTCACTGCCCCGGATTGTTTGAATGCCAGCCCCCAGAGACAGTATCTGGCTGTCATCTCTGTGCTTAGAACTCTGGGCAGAGAGTCCCCTAGCACCAGGTGATTCTCACTTACACATTATCTCAGATTTTCATTTGTGTTCAATAGGATATTTCACTAACCTCATTTATCTAGGAAGTGATATCTAGTTTTCAATGTAGATTATGATTTTTAACAAAGTTCTTAAGGAATATTAATAAGTCAAATTTAAAATAAGTATATTGAAACTTCAAACAGTAGACTCAATCTGATAGATAGCAATGTTAATCCTGAAACGTTAAATTTAAAAAGCCTCCCAGGTATCATAAGCTAACATAACAGCACTAAGAATAAAGTTTATGTTTTCATTCCAACCAGTGACAGTGATAATGAGCCCCAGTGAGCAAGTCTTAGTGAGACATTTGTCTGAGCCCACAACCTTGCCTGACTTTGCTCTAATCACTAGGAAGCCCGATACCCTGTATGTGTCAAGGAACCAATCAGAAGTTAGCAGGATGGCTCTGGATGTGCTTCACAACACCAATGGAATGCAGAGCCTAGCAACCATCCTGGGAGGGCCTCTAAGTATAGCAATCTTCCTGCAGCTGCAGTGGACCAATCAACACAAGACAGGTTGCACAAAACTAGAGGTCCACCAATCCTGAGAATGTTGCTATGCATCTAGAGGACCCCCAAACACTCCCCTTGCTCTACCGCAATATAATTCATGCCCCACTGCTATTCGAGGTCATTCTGCTTCACCCGTTATATCAAATGGACAGAGGAACCCGAGTTAACTTGTAAAATTAAAGATTCTTTGCTTTTGCATCAGAAAAAAAAAATGAAAAAACAAAAGACTGATGATCAGCACAACATTAAAAAAAAAGGATTAAAGGATTCCTTTCATTTATTTCCATAAAAAAATATGTGTTTTTACTAATATTCAAAGTAGTAAAGGGACGTAAACAGGAAGAAAATGAATCTGTGATATTAAGAGAATTTAGCGTGCAGATCAAATCATATGATCAAAGAACATGTTAATATTTACATTATATAAATATATTAAATATAAATTAGTCTGGACTTATTTTTATAAAAGTATTTCAGGAAAATACTAGTATTTTGGAATTCTCTATGTATGCATTCAACATAAATATCTTAGCATCGAATATTAAAAATATAATGACAAAATGAATTTTCATCTTTGTCTCTTTTAAATAATTTTTAAAAAATTTATGTGTGTGCATGTATGTCTGTGTTTGTAGGTGTGTTCCTGTGTGTACGCACATGTGCATGCAGGTCCCTATGGAGGCCAGAAAGCATGAGATCCATTGTAGATAGAGTCGAGGGAGGTGTTAGTAGATACATGAGGATACTAAGAACTGAGTTCAGGTCCATTGCAAGAGCACCATGAGACATTAGCTGCCGATCCATCTTTACTCTCTGTTCATCCCTTCTTGACTCTATTTTATGTGTCCACTATTGTACCAAAAATGAGTTTTATTGTGACAATCCAAACATGATCACATTCAGTTTTTCATATCCCCATGTTCCTCTTGTCCTCCTCATCTTTCCATTTCTTCCAAAGAACTCACTTATTCTTATCTTACACATGCACACGTGTGCACGCACACACAAACACATACACACACACTCATGTGTAGATTCTAGCTGAGAGAGAAACATTATGAAATATATGTTATTCTGAACTCATATTTAAAGGCATTTTTAGAAGTTGTTATAAGTAAAGGATAATGATCAATTTTAACTTTTTCCTGCATCTCATCCCATCCAAATAATTTCACTGTTTCCTGTTCTCTGGATGCATCACCAGGGCCACCTGTATAATATCTGTCTCCATACTTTTCTAAAAAACCATGAAATGAGAAGACACAAAACTTGTGTTTGCTGTTTATCCTCAACCCTTGGCAAAGATTTATACCAAGAGGAGGAACAACAATTATTCATTAAATATGAAGGCAGACAGAGAGAAATGGGGAATTTTCATAGTAACTTCCATTAAATAGGTATAATCTACTCTGCAAACAAAAAAAACTGAATATATGAGAATGATTTCTAACAAAATATATGTTTAATAGATATGACTTCAAACTTCAAAACTGAAAATTTACCTGAGAGAAATTGAGAGAAGCCTGATACCATCTTTGAATGTGAACTGAAATATTTTTTAACTGTTGTCAAAAATATTCATAGTTGAAATTTTTTACTGGTGCCAAAGATAGGAATTTATATGTCTATTTTATAACACCAATCACAACCCATTAGTAAAACCAGAGATGTCACAGTAGAAGTGCAACACTTTTAATGGGCTCTGTATCTATCTTGCTAAAATTCATTAAATGTCTGCTTCAAATATTATGAAGGGCTAGCATAAATATAATAGTACAGTATATAAAATATTAAAATGTCATGTATGTCTCAGTTACTTTTCCATTGTAGTGAAAACACCATGACATGGGCAAAATATAAAAGAAAGTATTTGATTCGAGAGTAGATGATTTTAGTCTATGACCATCATGACAGAGAGCATAGCAGCAGGCAGGCAGGCTGATACCTTTTAACTCATCCACAACTAAATGCAAAGAGATTGAATTGGGAATGGCATGATTATTTTGAAACCTCAAAACCACTTCCAGTGACATACCTCCTTCAACAAGGCCACACCTCTTAATCCTTCCCAAACAGTTCCATCAACTGATTCTCTCTCTCTCTCTCTCTCTCTCTCTCTCTCTCTCTCTCTCTCTCTCTCTCTCTCTCTCTCTCTCTCTCTCTCTCTCTCTCTCTCTCTCTCTCTCTCTCTCTCTCTCTCTCTCTCTCTCTCTCTCTCTCTCTCTCTCTCTCTCTCTCTCTCTCTCTCTCTCTCTCTCTCTCTCTCTCTCTCTCTCTCTTTCTCTGTGTGTGTGTGTGTGTGTGTGTGTGTGTGTGTGTGTGTGTGTGTGTACTGGGGACAAGTATTCAAATTTGTAAGCCTGTAAAGGCCATTCTCATTCAAACCACTATAGCATACCAATAAAGAACTATGGCAAATTCTTCTTTTGCACGTTCATTGTTACCTTTCTGTGATATATACGTAGCTTCTACATATCAAAATGTTAGTTTTCTGATCATGAATCAATAAATGGAGAAAAATACAACTATATTTACAAGTAATTTAAATTTTGTGCATAGACACCCAGATATTGAAAATAGTTTTCAACAACTCACTATGCTTTTGTGCAAATAAAATAATGAAAGGAGTGAGGAGAGGAAGACTGAGTGCTACATGTGAATCTCAAGTAGCCACATATATGAGCTACCCTCTCTAACCCAGAAGCTACTCCAATTGACAGCCATTTACAAAGAAAAGATTTCCTCCAGTGGAATCTGACTAATGTATTAAACATTCATCAGCTAGACCCCATGCTTTGCAGTAGATGATCAACAGATAACCATCTCAATGACATTCTTTGTGCACTTTTTGTCTCATATTGATTTATTTGTGCATTTTTGTGTGTCTTACTTGTCTTTTTCTGGAATACTGTGGTTTACAATTTTTATAATGTGTGTGTGCATTGTGTTTATTGTGCAGGCTCTTTGTTACTATTTTTTTCCTTAATTTGTTTTTGTTTGTGTATTTGTTTTCCACAGAGAGAGCAAGAGAAAGGTATGAAACTAGGTTGGAGGGGAGATGTTTTGGAGGAACTGGGAAGAGTTGGAAAGGGAAATGCATGATATAATCTATTATATGAAAAAAAATATTTCAATATAGGAAAATAAGGTAGAGGGTGATAGAGTGTGATATTATCCTTATTTAATAGTCTGACTACTGACTCCACACATACACACACATATATATATATGTCTCTCTTTCCTTCTCTCTCTCTAATCATTGGAAAATATAAATATAATATTTTAAATTAATTTTAATTTTTGTAGTATGCTCCTGTAAGAATGCATAATATCTAACATTTGACACTCCCCAATAAGAGCATGGCAAACTAAGGTAAATTTAAACACATAATTCCAGGAAAGAGCCATCAGCAGTCTTTAGCCAATGATTATATAGGACTCTAAAATTCTATTGATTTTTTTTCATCCTTTAGTTGCTCTCTGTCTCCCATCCCCATCCTTCATTAACACGATTAAATACAAATGATACATTTGTAAGATTGAAATCAAATGTTGAATTGCTTGCTTGAGGCAATACTTCTAATACCAATACTGTAACTGGATTTTTCTTTCCTGCCACATGCCCCTTAAATGTGGGTTGCAAGAATATCCATGTAACCTGACAAAAACTTAAAAAGAATTCTAAACACAAAAGGACAGAGGAAAGCATGGCTTCTTGGTAGCAGCATTTTTTCTGGTGGGCTCTGTTGCTAGAGACAAGCAGAGGCTTGCAGCTCATTTAAGTGAGGTTTCCTGACTCAGTGTTTGTAACAAAAACCACAAGGCTCTTTTAAGAGGCCCTGTGCTACCAAACGATTAAATGGTGTGTATGAGCAGCATGGTGTCTCTTTGTGGTCTCTCTCTGTCTAACTTTCCCTGAATTCTCATGTCCTAGTCCTGCCTATCTTCCTGTTTCTATTTGGAAAACAGTGTTTTATTCATCAACCAATAAGAAAAACATATACAGAGAAGGCCACACTCCCCATCCCCATCACGATACCCCTATAAGCAAAGAAAAAACGAAACAAAAGAGCTAGTTATTTTAAGAGATAGAGCACTCTCATTGGACAGAAGGCTGCCAATTCCTGGGTAAAACCCAGGAACATTTTTTAAACATCTCATAAAAGCAAGGTTTTCAATATACTGTACTTAAAAGTATAAAAATAAAATCAAATACTGTAAAGCATAGCTTGGACTTTTCACAGTTCTTAGGTTGCTCAGCAACTTTGGTTGCATTAATATAATTTATGTTAGACATTTCCCTGCTTTATTCTTTCTTATAAAAAGAAAGTCCTTGTTAAACAAAATAATTTCTTTGCACATTAAAGTAATAGTATTTTGAATTAAAGTGTCTTCTATCCCATACAAATCAAATCCCATCCACAGTAACATAGAATTATCTAGTTAGGTTGTTTACTCTTGTGTCTTAGGGGATAAAATCCTTTACAATGTAATATAAATCATGCTCTCAAGAAAACTGAAGATCGTAGATGGCATAGTTATTTGCATAAAGCTCACTTTATGAGAGGGTTAACTAAGGTAAAAATTATTTTAACATAATTTACAATCACTCTTGGAGTTCTATTTTTAATTATATGAAAAATTGCTAAATTTATAGGAAGGACTTTTTGTAAAATAGACAAAGATTTTTGAATAGATTCACTCAGAAATATCTTACACCCTAAAGTAATGACAACTGCCAATTAATTGACAATATCTTTTATTTAAAGGGCCTTTCTCACACTATTCATGGTGCCTACGGTGTAGTATCTCTTGTAAAGTAATTACTCTTGGTTCAAAATAGTCAATAGGATATGCCATAATAGGACAGTATTAAGTGATCTGAAGTAATCCAATTCTAGGTTAAGTTTATATACTATGACTGATCTCTTAGTCTTCAGAAAGCTGTGTTAAAAAAACAGTAAACACCATTTCAATCACATACATACACTAACATACACATGAAATACCATATACACATGTGATAAAAAGACTATTTACAGCATAACACAATCATATAGCATTTATAATTTATGTGACATATTGTATCAATAAAAATACATTTTCTAGCTCATTAGCACAAATAATAACAAAACAGAACAACCTTTCTCTAAAACCATATCCCACAACAATGAATGCTTACATTTTTAATGACATTATTCATTACTAAAAATATCCATAGTTCTGATATAAAACTTCATGTTTCAAAACACATGAAATATCCATTAAGGAGAGAGTGACCATTTTTATGTCATATAAATTAATTCAAAACATTAAGTCAAAAAGCATATATTGATATTGCTCATCTATGTCAATTGCCCCTCTGTTTACAGTAGCTAGGAAATGGAAACATTTAAATGAATTTTGGCTGATGAATGGATAATGAAGACATGCCATAAATATACAAAGGAGTACTTTTCACTTACAGAAAGAGATGACATTGTGAAATTTGTGGATAACAGCAATCATCCTCACAAAAGAATCAGAAATGAAGAGTATTACAGAGACATGGAGTCCAGTTTATGTTAGCTAGCTACTCTTGAGTGTTGGCTCAGCCATGGCCATTAGTATACTCAGTGACGTTTCATGGAAGAATACTGGCTTTCCTTCTCACAGCTATTAATTTTTGAGTGAGTAAATCTTATTTATGACAAGCTTATGACAACCCTACTGCCTCTGTCTCATTGGTGGTATTATAAGCCTGTACCTCCTCTCATGTCTGACTGTTTTCAACTTTCAAACTTTAAGTAGTTATTAAGAAAAATGCATTACAGTTCATTGAACGCGGAGGCAGCTTTCGGCGTTTGTGCGCTCTCGTCGCCCGCAGAGCTGGGCCTACCGGCAAGCAACCATGTCTAGGGGACATGCACTTGGTATTGATCTTGGCACCACCTACTCCTGCGTGGGTGTTTTCCAGCATGGAAAGGTGAAGATAATTGCTAATGACCAGGTAACGGAACCATGCCAAGGTATGTTGCTTTTACTGACACAGAACGATTAATTGGGGATTCTGCAAAGAATCAGGTTGCAATGAACCCCACGAACACAGTTTTTAATAACAAATGTCTGATCTGGCATAGGTTTGATGATGTTGTTCAGACTGACATGAAGCACTGGTCCTTCATGGTGGTGAACAATGGAGGCAGGCCCAAGGTCCAAGTAGAATACAAGGGAGAGGCAAAAAGTTTCTACCCAGAAGAGGTGTCCTCTATGATCCTAAGATGAAGGAAATCGCAGAAGCCTATCTTGAGAATTCTATTACTAATGTTGCATTCACTACTTCAATGGTTCTCAGTGATAGGCAACAAAAGATGCAGGAACCATTGCTGGCCTCAATGTGCTTCGAATTATCAATGAACCCACTGCTGCTGCTATTGCTTATGGGCTTGATAAGAAGGTTGGTGCTGAAAGGAATGTGCTCATTTTTGACTTGGGAGTTGGTATGTTTGATGTGTCAATCCTCACTATTGAGAATGAAATTTTTGAAGTCAAATTAACAGCTGGAAATACCCACTTTAGTGGAGAAGACTTTGATAACAGAATGGTCAACCATTTCCTTGCTGAGTTTAAGCAAAAGCACAAGAAGGACATCAGTGAGAACAAGAGATCTGTCAGGAATCTGCATACTGCCTGTGAACCGGCAAAGTACACACTTTCCTCCAGCACCCAGACCAGTATTGTGATTGATTCTATGAGGAAATCGATTTCTATACCTCTATTTCTATACCAATGCTCGATTCCAAGAATTAAATGCTGACTTGTTCAGAGGCATCCTGGATCTTGTAGAAAAGACCCTTCGAGATGCTAAGCTAGACAAGTTACAGATTCATGACATTGTCCTGGTTGGCGGTTCTACTAGAATCCCCAAGATTCAGAAGCTCCTGCAAGGCTTCTTCAACGGAAAAGAACTGAATAAGAGTGTTAACCCAGATGAAACTGTTGCTTATGGTGCAGCTGTGCAGGCAACCATTCTATCTGGAGACAAGTCTGAGAACAATCAGGATTAGGATTTGCTGCTCTTGGATGTCACTCCTCTTTCCCTTGGTATTGAAACTGCTGGTGGAGCCATGACTGTCCTCATCAAGCACAATACCACCATCCCTACCAAGCAGACACACACTTTCACTACCTACTCTGACAATCAGCCAGGTGTGCTCATTCAGGTGTATGAAGGTGAAAGGATAACAACCTGCTTGGGAAGTTTGAACTTAACAGGCATACCTCCAGCACCTCGTGGTGTTCCTCAGATTGAAGTCACTTTTCACATTGATGACAATGGCATCTTCAATGACTTTGCTGTAGATAAGAGCACAGGTAAGGAGAACAAGATCACCATCATCAATGACAAGGGTCGCTTGAGCAAGGAGGATATTGAATACATGGTTCAGGAACCTGAGAAGTACAAAGCTGAAGATGAGAAGCAGAAAGATAAGGTTTCCTCCAAGAATTCACTAGAGTCCTCTGCTTTCAACATGAAAGCAACAGTTGAAGATGAGAAAATTCAAGGCAAGATCAATGATAAAGACAAACAGAAAGTTATAGACAAGTATAATGAAATCATCAGTTGGCTGGATAAGAATCAGACTGCAGAGAAGGAAGAATTTGAACACCAGCTGAAAAAAACTGGAGAAAATCTGCAACCCCATCATTACCAAGCTGTACCAGAGTGCTGGTGGCATGCCTGGAGGAATGTCTGGGGGCTTTCCTGGTGGTGGAGCTCCTCCATCCGGTGGTGCTTTATTCAGGGCCTACCATTGAAGAGGTGGACTGAGTGAGTCCAAGTAGAGGTGTAGTATTGTTCCACAGGGAAAGATTTGTAGGACCCAAATGTAGAAAATTTCATGGCAGTTTTAAAATTTAAACTGCTACAATAAATTACTGGGCATTCTCAATACTTGAACATGGAACATGTGCACAGAGAAAATAAATAAAAAACATTGCACTTTATAAGCACTGTATTCTAAATGCAAAATGCAATGTCTAATAAGGTGGAAAATGGAATGTCTAATAAAAAAATGAAATATTCATTATAAGTAAAAACAACCTGTTTGGGGTTATCACATAAACCTATAATGTAATGGCATGCTACCCATGTCTAAGACTCTTAAGTTATTGAGGACAGAATTGTGCAATGGATGAAGCCAGTTTGCTTTGTAAAGATTTTTATTAGTATTTGGGAATGTGCATACATGCCATAAGATTCACATAGAGGTAAGAGATCAATTTGAAGTAAATTATTCTCTCCTTCTACCATGCTGGTCTCAGGGATTGGGTTCAGGATGTTAGCTTGGAAGCAAGCAGCTGTATCCACCAAGATGTCTTAGTAGCCCCAGATTTCTTTGTAACAAGTTAGAAGTGAGAAAAAGAGAATAAAGTGGAGGAATTAGTAAGAATAAAGTTTAATGATACACAGACCATATACTACATTCATAGTTAAATTGCAAGTGGATTATTTAAGTGAGACATAAGGACAATTGTTACAAAGGGCAGTGCTATCTTCAGAGCCAGTGAGTAAAAATGGATCAAACATAAGGCTAGAGAATTGCTATATAAGGTGGAAAAATCAACCATTTGTATGAGCAGCATACATATGAATCATATCACAGAAGCCAGAATGATAAATCAAAAACCCATTATAAACAGTAGACAGATTATAGAGAGTCTTTATCTTTTACTTTGATAATAGCATTTGATAGTGGCAAAGAGAATGACCATGGCATTTGTTGATAGGTAACAAACTACAAACTGTGTGGCATTAGCTAGTAATACCTGGGATAATGAATAAAGATTTGATGTGACCTACCACATAAATATAGACATAAAGAGTCATCACATGTCGTCCATTCAGCAAATACTATTAAACATTTTGTATATATAAGGCACAAGATATTATTATGAACAGAATAAAGGCTTTTGTTCTCTAGGGAGCTTGCAAAGTCAAGATTACTATTTAATGTTTTTTTTGATTCCTAAAAGATATGTTAGATACAGAAGATATCATACCATATTCATAACATTAAAAGAAATTTAAGATAGATTTAAAACTTTTATGCTTAATTTGGTGACAGTATTTGGCCATAAGAATGCTATGTTAATGAGAAACTCTGGAGATTATTGCAAATATTCTTGTCTAAGCTACTTTGGGCTGTTATAATAAAACATAAATGTGTTAGCTTATGGGAAATAGAAACTCTTCTCCTAATTCAAGATCCTTAGAAGCCTGAGGTCACAGCACCTACATAGTTGATGTGATCTAACTTGTTTCTTGATTCACAAATGGATCATTTTTTTCTGATGTCTATACAGTCTCAGAGACAAGAGTGAGCCTAGGCCCCCCTTATAATGTCACTGAGTTCATACACCAGCGCTTTCAAAGTTTGTTCCAAAGGCTGCACTTACCAACAGAAGCCTATTAGGGTTTGATTTCAGTTTAAGAGTCTTGAAGAATGTAAACTATAAAATCATAGAAGTTGTGAAGTGAAGGACAGACAAGAATGTATAGTGTGGCCTAAGACAGGGTCCTGGTATCCCAAGTCTGAGATGGGTATTCACTTTGGGGATTTTCCAAGGAAAGAATTCAAAGAGCTTTATAAAACTTTATTAGATAACTGTACTGGTTTGAATAGGTATGGCCCGTGTAGGCTTATGTGTTTGGAATGCTTGGACCATAGGGAGTCCATAATTAGGAGGTATGGTCTTGTTGGAGTAGGTGTGGCCTTGCTGGAGGAAGTGAGTCACTGTGGTGGCAGGTATTGGGCTCTCAGAAGTTCAATAAAATCTCTGCCTACTTCCTAGTCATCAAGATGTAGAGCCCTCAGCTCCTTCTCCTGCACCATGTCTGCCTGCATGCTGCCCACCATGACAATAATGGACTAAACATCTGAAACTGTCTTTATGTGTTTCTGTGATTATAGTGTTTCTTCACAGCAATAGAAACCTAAGACTGTAACACTTTGAAAATATTTATCTATATGAGATGCAGTGGTGTGTACATGACTTTGAGATGCATGGTCAATATGAAATGCAGTGGTATAAGAATTCCAGTCAGGCAGGCTTCTCTTTTACAATTACCCATTCCTGCAGTAACTATTCCAAAGTTCATAATCACTGAAAACAAGATGAACAGTCAACATGTAGACTCAAATTTACTTTTTGTCTTTGAAGTACTTTTGTTTCTTTCTGTAAATTGTTTCACCAGCACCTAAAGGGAATTTATGAAAACACATAAGAAAAAAATACACTATAAATATAAAACTATAGCAAAAATGTATAAACATTATATAATGCAAAACTGCCAACATTATATCAGTTTTAAAAATGACTTTGGTCTAAGTGCAAGTTACATATTATTATAAATGAAACCTACTGGTGTAGAAAAATATTTCTAAACCTAAATCATATGATGAAGCACATATGTCATACATGATTTTCTCCAAAGAATCGTTTTTTGTTCTTAGTTCTGGGGCTTCTGTCCATAGATTACTGGCTATTGATACTATAAATAAGCATGTGCAGATTTGTGAGAACATTTAATTTCCTATAATGGCAATGATGGTCTCAGAAGAAGATAGAATAATTCCATGATGACACTCAGTATAAAGATTTGTTATAATCTATTTAAGACCTGATACCTTTGTAGAGCTTGCTTTTATGTACATTGAATGTATTCTACCTGCTTTCTGTGGTAGACTTAGAGGACTAACTCATTCTCAATCATTGTTCTACTAATTTTTGACTATTATATTCTTCAAAATATTCTAAAAATGATGAGCAAGTCTGTTACAATTTCAATCTGAAGTATTTACCAAATTCATATGAGATGAAGGTTATATCTTAAATTCATATGAGAGTCAGGGTTTTGGAGAAGGGCTAGATCCTCATCAGTGGCTCAGTCTCTGGGGAAAAATATAGCTAAATGGACTACTAGAAGGTAGTATAAACTGCAAGAGGCAGAATGAAGTCTCTTATTCTCTCATCTCTCTCTCCTTCTGCCTCTTATACACTACTATAGAGTGGGCTGCTTCTACCTATTCCATACTCATGGCCATGATCTTATTCCTCAACACAGACCCAGAAACAATGAAGCTCCATTACCTGGGGCTGAAGCAAAACACATATCCCACTAAGCTGACTCTTACAGCTATTTTCTCCCATGGTGAAACCCTAAAACTAAGCCCTATAATTCTGATGCCACTGATAGTCAGCATCACTACCTCTTTATTGAACATCCTGGAGGTCTGTATTTTGTTCACCTCATACTGATAATGTTACAAACACAATAACTACACTTACTCATTAGTCTTATTACTTTTCTGCGTGGGGAAAAGCGTGTTCTCCCTAAATTTGCTTTGAATTCTAGGCTCATTATTCAGAGCATGATCATATTTGGAGAGAGTTCATCGACTGAAACTCCCGTGGTTCTGAGTAAGTAAGTGTTCAAAAACTTGAAATATACTCCCCATAGGATGTTGAAGAAAGTCTTTCCACCAATCGTGACCTGTTCTGAATTCATTCTCAGATATTAGCAAAATAACCCAGGTCTGGTTCCCTACCTTCCTTCCTTCCTTCCTTCCTTCCTTCCTTCCTTCCTTCCTTCCTTCCTCCCTCCCTCCCTCCCACCCTCCCTCTCTCTCCCTTCCTTCCTTCCTTTCTTTCTTTCTTTATATCTTTCTTTCTTTCTTTCTTTTTCTTTTCTTTATTTCTTTTTGTTTTTGGGCATTTTGTGTCTTAATAGAAAAATATCTTTTTGTGTTTGCAGGATGTCCAGAACATGTCAGACCTCAACACTCTGAAGCAGTTCTGACCCACTGAGCTGTGTTTTCACCAAGTTCAGACCCTGATTTGTTCTCGTTATCAATTCTAGTGCAGACAAATACTTAAAGTATGAAAGTTATTAGAAATCATGCGAGGTCTCTGTATAATATATCAACATGTAGGATGGTCACTGCCTTTATGAAGAATAAACAAATTATTACCTAATGCTTATTAATATTTCCCTCTTCATTTATTTCAGAAAGTTCAGGCTTCATAAATACAGTTAAGTCCAATTTCAATATGAAATGTAGACTCATAATTACTGTTGTTGAATAATTCTTAGTTTGCAGTTTTGTTTATTGAGCTATTCTGAATTACCTGAACTGAGAAAGCAGGAACTTACTTTAAATTATTTAGATCATGTGGGTTTCCCAATATAGCTTATTTATTCATTGGCACTGGTTGCCTTTCAATGAATAATTCTACTTTGCTGTTAGCACAACAATTGTAATAACAGTCTTTTGCCGTCACTAATGAGTGCATGTTTATTGTGTCTGCCTTTTAAAGCTGTCTTAGTGTAGCAATTTTGCTCATGAGAATTCATAATGAGTAATGTTAATGTAGCTGTGATTCCCAAATCAGAGACAGTGGACCTCTCTTGAGCTGTCAGTCCACTAGTCTTCATTTCTCTGAGGAACAGCACACATTTTTAGGAGCTTTTCAGCAGTGGAAAGAAATTAGATTGATCAGACACCAACCTAGATAAGCAGAGTCTCACATACTAAAAATGTGGGCAAACATCAACATGTAGTGCTGTACAAGAGGTTACTGCAAACTTACTATGTGAGCATCATGGAAAGTGGAACAGAATTGTCTTTTCCTAAGGCTATATCTTCTATTGCCGTAAGAAATATCTGGTATAAAATGATGTTTTTGATCTTCAATGTTGTACCACAATACTTATTAACTTCAGGTTCCTTAGAAGTTTATATTTCCTTATTGTTTTCAGTTCCTTTAGGGTCAACTCATAGTTGGTTTTCACTTAGAAATATGCAATGGTAACTGTTTTAGTAGAAACCATGGTCTTGGTTTCTTTTCTATTGATAAGACACCATGGCAAAGGCAATATTTAAAAGGAAGTATTTATTATGGATGAACAGTTCCAGAAAGTTTAGAATCCATGACCATTATGACAGGGAATATGGTAGCAGGCAGGCAGGCAGGCAGTCATATCACAGGATCAGTAACTAAGAGTATACATCTTGATCCACAAACACTGACAGAGAACTGACTTGGAATGGCAGAATGTTTTGAATGCCAACATCCTGCCCCTATTGACATACACACTCCAACAAGGCCACACCTCCTAATCCTTCCCTAGAGTTTCCCTAAGTATATCAAAATATATTAACATATGGAGCCATTCTTATTCAAACCACCATGCCTACATTATTTTAAAGTGCTCAATTATCCAGAATTGTCCAGAAAAAAAATATAAAATTTATAATACACAAAATATTTGATTTCAGAGGACACAATTTATATGTTATATATGCAGCTTGTATATGCTTCCCAATTATATATATATATATATATATATACATATATATATATATATATCTACTATTGCTGTCATGCACACACACACACACACACACACACAGAGTGAGAGAGAGAGAGAGAGAGAGAGATGAAATCTTATACCCAACCTACCCCATTAAATTGGTTGTAGAAAGTCTTCACATGGGACAATGGGAAATTAAAGAGTTAAATAATTGCACAAGACAGTAAATCAAGACACACTGAAAATCAGTGCATGACCACCTGTGTGATCAAGAAATTTAGATAATAATGTCTGTGTCATGCAACAAGATTTTTTAGAAAACCAGAATTAGAGGGTTATTCACTAAGGAGGTCTCTGTAACCGGACAGTAAGCAGAGTGACAAGCTGTAAGATGCAGGAAGGAGATAGTTTTTGTTAACCTTTGAGTAGCTTATTTTAGGGTTATGTAAGCACAATGCAGTTTGAAAAACAAAAAACAATAATCGTAGTTTTGGTAAAAATTAAACCAACCATGTGCACATGACAAAACTTACTCTTAGTACAGTGTAAGTCACATCTTCCATAAACACAGGGTTTATAGATTAAGTAGGAAGACAGGCTCAAGATAAGGATTTGGGGAAGGATATCAATAAATTGATTGAGACAAACACATTGATAGAGTTCTAGGAGGATCTGGTATGGTTTGAACACACAGATAGCATAAAGGTCACAAGATTATTAAACATGTTTTCTACTAGCCTTCTGGCCAAAAAGCAGGTTGCACATCTTTCCCTTTGAAAATGTAACCTCGTGTCTTTATGATCTCTGGATTCCATAGGGCTTATCTGTGAGCAAATGGACTTACTTGCCTCCTACAATTCATGTGGAATAAAAGCTTTCCACTTGATCATGTGGAATTCATGTCCATTGGTATACCATTCTCGATGTGACACATTCAGTATAATGAATGATCCAATATTTGCTCAAATTCCTAATGACTTAATATTTAATGTTTCCTTTTCTTTGTTACTGACTTCGCATCTGACTTCTATGACTTCTACATTCACATCTTTAATTTATCAAATAAAAGATGACCTCCTTTCCAGCTCTACTCACCACTGGTGTTTGGTTATAGTCATTGGGTCACAATTAACTCTGTTTATATAAATACTGGTAGTGGCCTGAAAAGAAGAGATATAGAGACAGATGCAGTCTTTTCAGAAGAAGCTGAACTTCACTGATTTATTGTTTTATTCCATCAAATATATTGTTTCATTCAGCCCATCAAAGCCCTGTTGTTCATATGTACACTCATTTCTGCCTATAGTTTTATAAAGGTCATCCTCGGGCCTGGAGATATGGTTCAGTGCATAAAGTGCTCACCAGAGTGCAGGACTAGAGTTCAAATCTCCAACACCATAAAAATCTTGGCCCAATGTGGCAGCCTACCTATGATTCCTGTATTTGAATATAGAGACAGAGGATCTGCAGGCACATGCTGGCAAGTCGAACTGATGAACTCCAGGTTCAGCAGAGACCCCATGAGAGAAAATAAAGTGAAGAGTGAACAAAAAGAATGCCTGATGTCAACACTTGGCCTCCATGTGTACACAATACATATTCATGTGCACTATTAAGTCCTTCCCATATAATACACACATACACATGCAAAATCAAGCAAAAATCTGAATTTAAAGCAGAAAACTATAAAGAGTTGTATTACTTTGCAAGAATTTAAATTATTTCATGGAGAACTAGTCAGTCAAAATAATGTGCTTTGTTAAGATTACAGTCAGATACGTAGTAGAATATCTAGTTTCTGTAATGTGGTTATGGAATGAATTATATAAGTTTTATCTGATCAAAGTAGCAAAGCACATGTGATAAACCCAATGCTGATATTGTCTCAAAGCCGCAGCTTCCCAGTTCCAGCTCTACTGAACAGAACCATAAAACAATCATTAGGTTACTATTCAGCATAGCTCTGTCAAAACAATGAATAAACCCAATAAGTTGGCTTTAAAACAACCAGAAACATAAATAAAACAAGATGAATTTATGCAGTCTTGGGCATTGTGTTTTCATTACACTTTTAATGTTTTCCTGACTTGTGAAATATTTTGTCAGTTTGGAAGAAGGATTACAAAAACTAACAACTTCATATCTCAAGAATTAGAATCCAACTATCATGCTAAATATGTTTTCTTTTTCACATTATGATGGCAGTATCACATGGGTAGTCAAGCATTCAGTTTATATCAGAATGTCTGTAATATTTTTTAAAACATAATAGAGAAATAGATCATTTTGTAAATGTGTGGACTGGAGAAAAAAACAGTGGTATTTCCTTATTGTTATTGTAGCTGCATTTTATTGAACTTTAAAAAAACATGTCTTCTTTTTAATCTTTTTGTGTATTTGAACATGTAGTACACCTAGTGTGTGTGTGTGTGTGTGTGTGTGTGTGTGTGTGTAAATAAATCCAGATGCATATGTATTTCACATAAGCATCTGATGGTAAAAATGTTGACAGGGAGTATCTTCCTATTCAAGGGTCTCTCACTGAAAACAGTGTTCATCAACTCATTAGACTTTTTTGGATAATAAGCTCCAGGTCCTCTGTCTCTTCCCCAGTGATTCCTACTACTGGTGTTACAGATATGTCTGCGAAATTGGTCTTTCATGTGGCTGCTAGGAAACAAACTTAGGTCTGCTTGCTTGTTGGAGACACCTCCCTAGACACACATGCATCATAATTAACCTACTGAGATTTTAAAAGTTTACAATTCAATTTTATGCCTGATTGTTCGGTATAACTTATTTTCCCTAAATTTCTTATCCATTATCAGCAAAACATAGCCAAAAATGAAAAAAAAAAAAAGGAAAATAAAATATCTCTTAAAAGGGAGAGAAAACAAGACAGCTTCAATCTACTTGTTAGGGGACAAAGAAGGTTCTGGTTAAAGCATCATATCTACTAATCATCCTTCTGATGCAGGAGTAAAGGAATCATTTTCTTGTTTTCCAAATCTTTTCGCTAAAAAAGACATCATGCAAAAAATAATCAGATGGCAGCTTGATGCTAATTAAAGAGTGTTCTGGACAGTGTACTGGCCTTTTGGTACCAGCTAACTAACTAGACATTGCTACAATGATAACACAGCTAATCATGTAATCCTTGTGCCGTACACAATCACCAACTGTGTAATATGCATTAAATCAGAAAAAAGCATATTAACTGAGAACAGCCTGCAGTAATCCACTTGAAACACAGTGGTAAAGAGGTAATGAAGATGCAAATATAGGTAAGAAATGGAGTACTCTCAGGACTTCTAAAGCAAAACACAAAACACACACACACACACACACACACACACACACACTAACAAACAAAAAAACAAAAACACTTTTGCAGCCCATTGAAAAATTCTAAAAATTTTGATGTCATGGCAAAGATTCCTAGTGGCATTAAAAATAATATATCAGGAAATCAATATGGGTGTAATTTTATGTTATTTTCTGACAACCTGCATGTTAGTAGACAATCTGCTGAATTATAAGAATATAAGTCAGAGTTGTCATGCGTGGACACTCAGATATATATATATATATATATATATATATATGTATGTATATATATATATATATATATATATATATATGAGAGAGAGAGAGAGAGAGAGAGAGAGAGAGATCATAAAAGAAGGAGATATTTATTATAGGTTTGAAGGGAAAACTGACTCTAGAGAAATGTCCAGAAACATACAAGATTGACCTGACCCCAACTATCAATTTGAGTAACAGTGGAAAGGCTACCATAAATGTCCTTCCTTGATAATGAGATTGATGACTAACTTATCCACCATCATAGAGCCCTCTTCTAGTAGCTGATGGAAACAGAAGGAGACACCCATAGTTAAACACTGAGCCGAACTGGAATCCAGATTCAGAGAGGAAGGACAAGACCAGGCTACAGAAACCCACAGAGACAGCTACCTGAACAAGGAGGAGCTAATGGGCCCCCAGACTGAGAGCTGGGAAACCAGAATTGGACTGACTCAGACCAGCTGATCATGGGTCTCAGTTAGAAGGCCTGGGCAGTCTAAGGGACCTCTGACAGTGGAACCAGGATGTATCCCTGGTACACAAAAGGACTTTGAGAGTACATTCCCCTGGAGGGATACTCCCTTAACCTAGAAGCAGGAGGGAGGGCCTAGTCCCTATTGCAAATGACTTGACAGATGTATATGACCCCTCCTGGAAGGCATCACCCTCCCTGTGGAGTTGGGGGGGGTGGGATGGGAAGGTGGTCAGGGGGCATGGGAGGGAGGGAGAGAGGAAGGGAGGGAGATGGAACTGGAATAAGAGCAAAAATGTAAAAAAAAAAAAATGCCAACACAGTCTTCCCTCTTGACAAAGGAAAACTGGAAAGGTGAATAAAGCAAACTGCTTATTTACATAATGAGCTACCCATACCTAATGTATGTGCATCTTGTAGCTTCTTCCAGTTTGCAGAGGTCAAGCAGAGGACCACACAGACCCACAGAGGCAGGGCAGTCTGGTGTGTGGTGTAGGAGGAAGATAATAAAGCAACAATTTATCTGAGCATTCAGGATAAACAGTATCTACCTACAAACAGCCTTTTCACCTCTGAAACAGACTTTAAATAGCAAAGGAAGGTGTGTTTCCTCCCACATTCTGGTGCTGTGTAAACAGTACTCAATTAATCCCAGTACACCCTGGTGAGTGTGATTAGGTGTTTGCAGTGATATTCAAATAAAAATAACTGATGTTAATTTGCACAACATGTTTTTTCCCTTGGCAGTTTGGAGTTCTACACTACTTTGTGCTTGCTTAACTCAGGTTAATCATTACAATTCTCTATGAGGCATTGAAAACTACCATTATAAGTATGATTGAAAATTTTCAAATGGGGAAGGAATTTTATTGTGCTTAAAATCACTCATTTCAGAGCCATTCAGATCACATGATAACTAAAAAAAATAATCTGTGCTTTTTTTCCTCTTTAGGGAACTCAAACCTTACTAGAAATTAAATTCTAAATTTTTCTGGGAGTGCAGATGTAGTTCAATTAATAAAGTTACCTAGCATATAATAATTTGTATTTAATCCTTCATATCTTACAAACAGGTATGTTTTATCTATACTTTGTAATCCCATGACTCAAAAGGTGGAGGCAGAAGAACCAAATGTTGAAAGTCATCTTCAGCTACACATTAAGTTTCAGTCTAGCTTTGGATATCTGAGGCCTTGTTTCAAAATCAATCAATCAATCAATCCTCAAATTTAGAATGAAGAAAATTAGAATGAAGAAAATTGGAAGGAAGTAATATGAAATTAAGGCTAATTATAAATGAGTAAATAGTTATTCATTCAACAACACCAGGCTCCTCGAAGTTCCTGGGCTCTTTGCTGGGGACCAGGCTTTCTAGTACTGCAGGCCTCCCCATTTTTGTCATTTTCACTCTGTTTTGGTTACTGATGTGGCTCCATAGCATCAGCCCTGGGATTTTTTTCCTTCTAATTACAGAAACCAGTTTCATAGATCTCCATAGTTTAAGGTCAGTGGAAAGTTTTTAAAAATCAGTGCTAAGCTAATAAATTCTGATTCATGAAAGTGGCTTTGTTTGGTTTTTTCTAAAGCTTGTATTTTTACAGTATCATTCCCAGATGGTGTGGACAGCATTTGTAGAAAATGGCCCAATCCATGTTTCTTCTATCCCCTCCTTTCTGCATCAACACATGCTTCTTTTTATTTTAATTTTTTTTCTTTTCTTTTTCTGAGGCTGGAATTAGCAGAAGACAGGCCTCTAACAATGCTACCTCAGCCTGGAGGGCACTGTGGTTACAGGCAAGAGCCTCTACTTTTATCTCACATCTCCTTCTTAAAGACCCTCACATACCATCCCGAACAACCTCAACAAGAGCTCTTTTGAGATGATTTGACTCCAGTAAACTTACATGTCAACTATCTCAGTGGAACCTTCCGGTGACATGGATCAGAAAATTAAGGCAGTTGCCACTGAGTCTGACAGTCGGATGTGAGTTCGATCCCTGGAAGCCACATGGTGGAATATGAGAACTGGCTCATGTGAATTGTCCTGTGACCTCCACACTAATGGCATGGAATGGGCACAGATTGGATCACAGCTATTGCTTATTTTATACCTGGAAGGATTAAGTGGCTATAATATGTTCAGTTTCAAAAGTTGTTGTGAACTTATGGGAAGGGTACAGAGGGAAGATGTCTAGAAAATTATTTTTATGCATGGACCAGAGGGAGGTCAAAATACTTGGTAAAATATTCAAAACTTACACCCCAGACCTCTGGCAACTCTGGAGAATGAAGTGGTTTGTAGAACATGGCCCTTGATGTCCAGTGGCCTATGTCTAAGTCTTCTCATATCCTCTATAGAACAAGCTGAGAAAGATAGTGTAATTCCAGGGAACCTCATAATCATTTTAACTCAATTTCCATGGCAGCTGCCATCTTCTTTCAAACTTAGCCGGCACCAATGGGTACACTGATTAATATGCATGCAGACAAAGCAGCTACACACATAACTTTTTAATTAGACAATGTAAGCAAGGTGAAAGTTGTATTCTGGTGAATGTTATATACCAACAAAAACAACAACAGTTAGTTTTGTTCAAGAGTGGGACATGGTGGGGTTTTGTGAAATATTACTTTAACTATGTAAAAGTGTATTATATTAGTTTATGCTACATTTGTTTAATTAGGTAAGCATGTGATATTATTTCACCTTGCCTACCTAAGGCACCTGATTGGTCTAAAAAAAAATGCTGAATGGCTAATAGGTAGGCAGCAGGAAGATTAGGTAGTAGGGGGAATCTAGGCAAAGGAGTAGAATGAAGAGAGAAAGAGGGAGAAAGAGAGGGAGACTCTATGGCCAGCCAAGTAGCCACCAGTCATCAGACACAAACTAGGACATACAGAATGAAATATAAAAATAATTTCAAGGTAAAACTTAGATGAAAAGAAACAGGTTAAACTAAGTTATAAGAGCTAGTGGGACAAGCATGATCTGAGGTTGAGCATTTGTAATTAATATTAAGTCTCTGTGTTATGATTTGGGAGCTGGTTGGTGATCCAAAGCAAGCCTATTATAATGGGGCATGTTCATAAAGGCAATGGAGAGTGGAGTTGAGAGAATTAGGAGCTGGGCCAACCTGCTTTATATGAAAACTTACTTCAAAAGACTAAAAATTTAACCAAATCAATACAAATAAAAACCCTCTATTAACCCCTGTCCTTCCATATGTGTTAAAAACCCCTTCCAACTCTGCTCCATTATTTTGGGGGACATGGCTGGGGATGTAGATTAGTGGTAGGGCATTTACCTTGCGTGTCTGAGGTTCTGGGTTCATCCTTAGTGCTGTAAAAGTAGAATGAATCAAACAACAGTACCAATTGAGATCTGAGTATAGAATGGTCCCAATCTCAGTCTTTTGATACACAAGTAGACAACAGAAAGACTAATCTTGGTATTGATGGATTTAAAGTCCCGGAAATTGAGAAGTTAATAAAAATGAGTAAACATTTGGGATAATCTTTGTATACATTGCGCGAAAATATGGCTCTATCCTTCCTCATCCACCTAAGGCACACTGTGATTGCTTTAATAAAGAGCTTAATGGCTAATAGCTAGGCAAGAGAGGATAGGCAAGATTTCTAGGCAGAGATAGGAACTCTGGGAAATAATCTGTGGTGGGGGATTTGATAGCCAGATGGGGAGAAAGTCAGACATATGGTACTAAGGAGAGGTAACAAGCCACATGACAGAATGTAGATTAATATTGTTAGAAACCTGCAGTCTCACCCTGTTGGGCCATGCCCAACCCCCACCTTTTTAATAAGTAATAAGAGGTGGGAATGTTATGGCTGGGCAGTCTGTGGACCCCGCCTCTGGGCAGGAGGCCTATCGCCATGTAATCACTATGTCAGGCCTTACCTAGCTTTTACCTGGCTGGGCGGAGACCGAGTTACACATGTTCAAGCTCCCCTTTTAAAGCAAGCGCGCCAAGCGCACCTCTCTCTCTTGCTCCTCTCTCTTGCTCCTCTCTCTTGCTCTCTCTGGGGCCCCTTCTCTCTCTCTCTCCCGGCTTTTGGTTGGCCACCAGCTACCCCCCTCTTTCCTCTCCCCTCTCTCAATAAACTCCACGTGAGCGCTGAATCTCGTGCTTGTGTTTCTTAGGCCCTAGCAGCTGCAAAACAACAACAAATATTAATGGGTTAATTTAGGTTTGAAGAGTTAGTTGGGAGCAACTAAGCAATGATGAATCTTCTCATAATTAATAAAAAGTGTCTGTGTTATTATTTGGGAGAGGGTAGTCCAAACAAAGACTTCCTATAGTGGATAAAGTAACTACAGCTGAAAATAAATCTCTATGGAGTTCATCAGAGTAAAGAAGCAAGAATAAGACTAGTTAGGGCAAACAGAAAAAGAGGTACATTATATGGAAATGAAAGGGAGAACCTGGGATAAACACATTAAATGCCCCTAATAGTGTGAAGACTAAAACATTATGATGTGGCTGGGTGGTGAGTTATAGGACATCAGAGCTATTCAGAGAAACCCTGTCTTGAAAAACAACAAAAAATTAAGATGCATATGAAATATGCCAAGTATTGTATTCATCAGAGGTTGACTTTGTAACCATTTTATAGACATATTAGAGAGTCCTGTAACAGCTAAACTTGGAATGAACATATATTGTTTAATGACTATATTTTATAAAGCTCTTTCTCTTGTACAAGGGAATACTAACCTAGGCAGTGCTCACTCCACACATGGAGGAATTTTGTAGACAAGTCGTCTTCAAAGGTCTCCAGAAGCTCTGATCTTATAATGATATAGTTGTTGCAAATCACTTATCATTTGAGCATCTTTCCCTCGTAGCAGGGTGAAGAGACTCAAAAACCAATGACCTGCAGTTTGCACAATACACTGATGCTCCTTAATAAGGATCTTAAGAAACAAAGAGGCTCAATAGAGTCTTTGAAATGCAAAGCATTAAAGCCTTGCAGAGATTTAAAGGAACAGTTCACTGGGATAAATTTGGTAGGGATTGACAGTTTATTGAGTCTATAAATGTACATAATTTGATCCCAGCAAAATCAAAGGATTGAAATCCTGCTGAAGCTCTGCAGAGTATCAGGGTTGGATAGGAATAACTGTCATTCTTCAATATCATGTGTAATACCTTATCCCAAGGATAACACCCATGAGACTCATCATGTCAAGAAGCAATCCTCATCTTTATAACAGTGAAAGTAATAGCAGAATATGAGAGAAACCTAAAGGAAAACTAAACCACAGTCATAAGATACAAACTAACAAACACTTATGCCCAGCTAAGACCCTCAGGTGAGAAATTATGCAATCTACATTTTTATTCTACACTTCAGTCTAGCATTTTTAAAGCTAGCAGAGCTATAGATCATATAATTTAAAATATATAAATGGAAAACAAAAATTTAACTCCATTAGATAGTGTTATTAAAAGTGTCTTTATCAACTTTATGTTTGGCCATCTTTATATGAAAAAGTAAATGTGAATGTCATCCAAGAGGAAAGTGAACCAAGAGAAATCAATATCATTATAATAAACACAGTATAATATATTCATTCCATTGCTTAATATAAACATTATTACATATATTTAAAATATTCATATCTGCATTTATATTTAATAAATAGAGGACTGTAATCAGATAATTATCCAGACTTCTTTATCTTTCCGTATAAGTGCAAATATCAAAATTGTTTTCATAAATCAGCCAGTTCACAAAAGTCATCATGACAGTCAAAGTAAATGAGACCACATTTATTAAAGCCTGAGTACACACATGTGACTTTTGCCCTCATTCCCATCTTTCATTGAAACTATGTTTCTTTCAGAGAACAAGATTATTTCAAATTTGGACACAAGGAAGAACAATGATGTTCTCTATTTGCTATTGAAGCCAGTTTTTGATCTAGTGCTATACCAGCTTGAATAAAAGCAAACCATGTGCATAGTGAACTGAAACCAGCCACGAAAGTCAGAAGCAGTGAGCATGTAATTTCTGATGTCCCAACAGGCAGCTATAAATACATCTCAAGCTTTAATGATAATAAAAAGATAAATCTCAATGTATCTTCTGAGGTATAAGGTCTTGTGTAAAGTACAGGATAAATCCATGGCTCTACCCAGTATGTTCAGCAATAAATTAGAGAAGCATTCACTCACAAAGACCTATATAGTCTCTGTTCACTACAGCCCACCAGTGTACTGTTCTCCACTATACATGCCATGCCTATCCCCACTGTCCCTCTATAAAAAACAATGACTGCCATCTGGGTGCTCTATACTTTGCCTCCTGAACACATTGTTTGTCTCTTCACTTGTTTACTCATTCTGTTTCCCATTCCTTAACCATCTGTTTCCTTTCACAATGACTTAATCTTACCCATCCATTAAGTCCTGCTTCAAATTCAACCCTCATCATTAGAATGTTATTTCAAATCACCCTAATGGTGGAGGCAGACATAGTCTCTGGGGAGCTTAATTTTGTTCCTTATCTTTACTGTTTTCAATATAAACTCTTACTAAGTAGTGGTTGTAAAATAAATAAAGGGCAACAGAAACTCAGAGGTTTAAGTTACCACTCAAGGCATTTGATCTGAATGAGAATCTAAAACAAGAAAGCATTCTCCTTATCCCTAGCATATGCACATTCACACTTGTAAGGACAAGAAGTGGATATTTTATATATCAAATGAAAACCCAAAGCAGAAAATGTAGACATAGATTAGTGACAGTAATTGATGAAAAATTACCTGAAACTTTTAAAAGTGAAAGCATACCCTGTACACTTTCTTCCTCAGACATATCTGAAATGTCCTCTGCCATTGTAATTTAGAATGGAATACCAGAGTCTGAATACATCTGAATACATGCCTTTTGATAGATTTCAGGGTGTGGAATGCTATTTTTAACCAAGTTTATTGTCTTCTGGCATACTGAAATTTTAGTCTTTCTCAGGCTGCCACCAAAAACCCCTTTGAACTCTGAAAAAAATATAGAGTATCTGTTAGAGTATAATATCAAGAACAGTGCCAACATGTATTCAGTGAACATTCAAATATACAAGTTGTATATCTGTTGGTGTGCTTATCATAGCATTGAGATACAAGTAGTGTATAATTTTCAGAAAAAAAAATGTATGTTTGTCTCCATTAACACTGATGTCTAACTTCATTATTTAAAAATTGCTTCTGTCTAAGCCTGGGCTGATTTTTTCTTGTAGCCATCTGGCACTGTTGAATAAGAAAGTAGATGGAAGAAGACTGAACTCTAAAAGTGAGGGTCATATGCAATGCCATGCTAACAGAGGAAGCACAGGGGAAGGGAAAAAGGATTCACACTTCAGAAACAGATAAGGGGCCACGATCCATGTAGTAAAGATGACACTCTGACTGGGAAACTCTTTGCTATGATTTCATTCCTTCAATTCTGCAACATTTGAAAGATCACCCCTCTGTGCTAGTTAGTTTTATGTCAACTTGATCCAGTCTAGAGTCATTTTAAAGGAAGGTAGCTCAATTGAGAAGACTTCCATAACATCATTAGTGATTGATGAGAGAGGTCACAGTCCATTGTGGGTGGGTGTCAACCCTGCAGTGGTGGTCCTGTGTTCTATAAGAAAGCAAGCTGAACAAGCCATGAGGAACAAGCCAATAAGCAGTATCCATTCATATCCCCTTCATCAGCTCCAGGTTCTTACCCTGTTTAACTTCCTGTCCCAATTTCCTTTAATAATGAACTATGATATGGAAGTATAAGCCAAAAAGAACCTTTCCTCTCCAACTAGATTTTAGTCATGGTGTTTGATCACAGCAATAGAATTCTTAACTAAAATACCCTCTCACCAAGAGAGAAAGAATAACAGAAACAATCACCTCAGTATTCCTACCACACTACATAAGCAGCATTCCTCAGCTCTAAATAAAATTACAGCTCTGAAACTTTGACCCACTATTCTCTTCAAAAACATACTTTGCATTAGTTTCAATCTGTTCATCAATTTAAGAGCTTAAAATCTAGGTTTATTTATAATTCTACCACTCTTATGTGTCAGAAGAAAGAAATTCACTAAATGGAAAAATATTTCATAAGTTGTTTTTTTAATACACCATCTGTACTTTTGTTATGCTATAAAATACATGTATATTTTTAGTTCAGAGAACATAACTCTGGTGAGAGTGGTTGGCATTGTATAGAATAATAGTTTTTATTTTGCTGTCACTACACTGGTTGTGATATCATTAAGAAGTCACCCAGTAGTTCTAGGTCAATTTCCATATGCTCTTTGCCACAATAAGAATGTCTTAGTGGGAGCTGTAAGAGGAGACCCAATGCTCTTTTACTGAATGCCAATAACAATATTTGCAAGCTGTAGCTAGGTCTGCTAATCACCAGCCTCTGTTGAGCTCCCCTGTGTGTCTGGGTTCTTATTTTATGAAATTTGATCCAATAGAAGGAAGTAAAATCCTCTATCTTCAAAAGCTGCGGAGGGTAAGGAGATAGTGGTGAATATGTAATAGTGGTATATATAAAATTCAGCATTATTATTTGTATATGCAAATGGCTGAAGCATTTCCAATAGGTGTGTATTTTAACCAGAAATTTATCTATAGAAATTACACACTTGGATCATTTCCTAAAGAAAGACTACAGGGTTCCAAGGAGATAAATTTTGGTTAGGAGATAAATTTTACATCATTTTCTACCACCAGGCTTCTAGCAGAAGCCACCTTGTTCTCAGGCTAGCCCTACCAATGCCTTACCAGAGAAGGTAGTTGTGCAAGATGCTGGCAGAGCCTACCACAGGTCTGAAGTTTCTACTAGGAAAACCTGTATTGTGGCTACATCACCCTAATTATATTTTTTTTCCATGAGTATCAGAAGTTTACCAATAGATTTTTGAAAAGATACACTTTTTTTCATGAAAAACACCTTACAGCACATAGCTTTTACAGTTTATTCATATTTTTATAGCATTAAAATTAATGGACTACTGCTACATGCTACACTGTATCTAAACACTGAAAACCTATGACAAGCCAAACAAACCAGTCACAAACACATTGTTTAAAAAGATGTACTATTAGTCCAACTTTTTATGAAATGCTTGCAACAAGCAAATCTTTAGTGACAGAAAGTAGAGAAGTGGCTGCAATAGACTGAGGCAGAGAAGTAATAATGATGATTGGTAATGAGTATAAGGATTCTGGAGGAGGTTGTGGTGGTTTTAAACAATAATATAGTCCTCATAGTTTCATGTATTTGAATATTTAGGGACTGACATTAGGAGGTGTGGCTTTGTTGGGGAAGGTGTGGCATTGGAAGAATCAAATCAGTGGAGATAGACTTCAAGAGTTCAAATGTCCAAGCAAGGCCTGTGATTTCTCTCTCTCTCTTCCTGCATCCTGCCATTCGAGATGTAGAACTCTCACTTAACTTCTCAGCATCATGTCTGCCTTCATGCTGCCATGCTTCCTGTGATTGTGACAATGAACTAAATCTCTGACCTGTAAGACAGACCCAGTTAAATGCTTTCTTCATTTAGAGTGGCAATGGTGAAAGTGTCTCTTCACAGCAATAGGACACTGACTATGATTGGGTAGTAAGAAAAATGCTCTAAAAATGAATGCAGTAATGGCACCATAGCCTTACTATATTCACAAGGTTTAACTACAACAAATGAAAACAAAATACATAAGCAGTCATGAATATCTTTTGTTAATAAATTTACATGAGCAAAAGCATTAAAGCATTTAAAAATAAACTCCAACAAATCAGGCTGCTCAAGTTGTCTGCCTCATGAGAGAAGTACATGGTTATGGTAAAAGGACTGCTTTAACCTTAAAATTACAACTGTCATATGAGTACAACACCAACAGATTATAAGTTGCCTTAAAAAAAAGGATTTGGGCACTTGACTCCCCAGTTAGACATCAGTTTAGGCAAGTAACTATCAGCCTTGCTTATAAGTCTACCTAAACAGTGAAGAAAAATGACCCAAGAGGATGACAGAACTCTGATATGAAATTTATTGAACTGGCAATGATCTACACAGGTATCACAGATTGTACCCAGGGTTGTTTCTCCTGCTTATAATTTTATATCAGAAGGCCATTTGCAGGTCAAAGTGATTCTAACACTAAGATGCCACATGCTACATTTAGAGTTAGGAATAGGAGATGGGACAATGAGTAATATATAAGGGAGGATGGTGAGGAAATGGCTCTTGAGGATCTCCTATTTTCACACAAGGAAAGAAATCATCTATATTGCCTTTACTCACCAAAGGAACATAAATATGTATTGACAAAGGGACAATGAAACTGGTAAACAGAATATCAAACGTTCCCTGTTAAACAGACATCTGTATGCATCACACATTCCATTTGGTCTTCCAGTCTCCATTACTCTAGAAGCATCTGCTTAATATAGGGAAAGATAGCAGATGAATTTCCAAAGTTATTATTCTTTTAAAGCATTTGTTCTTGTAAATGCTTTACAAATACTGACTAAAAGTTTTGTTCTATCCTTCTTCCCTAATTTCTCCCACATTTAACACCTAGATCTAGACATATTTGTTATTTGAAATAGGTACTAGTTGCCTAGATTCTCTAAATAAAAATGTAACTAGCAGTTGCAAAGTATATACAACAAATAGCAAGAACATATTTTAGTATTTGTACTCAAACCATCATATGAAATGCACACTGCTATCCTAAAGTCACAAACATAGCCAAGGGATGGGAAAGGAGTATTCTGAATGATTGTCTGTGGGGCCTTGGGAAGCAATTTCAAGCTTAGTCCATCTGTGCATAACTCCTAGTCACATATCCACATATTTCTGTTGCCTTCTATGGTAAAATTTGTTCACATTGTGATGTTGAATGTAGTTTCTATCTACCAATTATCTAATAAAAGAGGGAAACCTCCTTCAATGTGTGGGAGACAGACATTCTGCCCAGAGTAAAATTCTTCTCCAACCAGCACCAGGGTTACTTTAGATTATCTCTAGTCTCTATTGTCCATTGACCTCCAAGAACCAGTCATTGTTATATTCAATCTCTGCCCTTCATAACTTCTTGCATTGCAGTAATCACAATAGATATCATGTGCATCTCACATACTTCCCCTGTGTCTCAGCACTGTAAAGTCTACTTCTAAACTTGTGCTATCCTCCACACCCATCTCTAGGCACTTTTATCTCATCAGTTCTTCCTTAAATAAACACACTGCACACCAGTTGACCTCGCCCAGATACTGTCCTTAGATTTCTAACTCTTTTCACACTTTTTGGAGTTATTTTTAGAATAAGCAAAATATTCCTTGATTTTATTCAAACTTCTGTTATAATCTTTTAGCACTTTACATTTACTGGTAATATTTATTCCAAGAATTTTTATGTAGTTATTTTCATGTATTTATTCCCATTGTTCCCAGATTCACTTGAAGCTATACAGACCATAGACCACTTTGTATCTGCCTGTACCTACTAATGCAAGATGGAGGAATTGTCTGGTCAGAATTTTATGGGTTAAGCCTTGCAGGTATTACTATCATTTCATTTCATTTTCTCAGAATAAACCTAGCAGTTAAACAATCAAAATTGCTTATTTTACTCAATAAATAGTCTCTTCTACTTGGATCAGTGTGATTAACAGCCCTACACTTTCAAATCACATTTATCTAAATTCATTCTTTAAGGAAAACACCAATTAGTTTCCTATTATAGACAATTTAAAAAATCTGCACACTAATTAACATGCTCTCTACTTAATTTGAATCTACAAATATTCAAAAGAAAACTGCAATGAAAATCATACATTTCTATTTCTTTAATGCAGTGATAAATTATTTGTAAAAAACACGAATACATATTTTCATTCTCTAGTGATAAATTAGAAACAGCAACAAAACTCAATGACATGAAAATAAAACAGGAAAAAGTGTAAATTTCAGGGAAATAGATTAATCTACTTTATGACTGTGTTTTGGGAATTTGGGTATTATCCAATAGTTCAGGAAATGTGGATCAACTTTTATAATTACAAAACTAAAAGATGCTGGGACCAATTCCATCTCCATACTTTTGAAGTATGAAAAATGTGCCTTTGTGTCTGTCATGTAAGAAACACCTGGTCACCTATGTTCAATTATGATTATCATTATCTGTGTGTATTCATGAAGAAATTACTGTTCCCTAATGTCCCTATAACTCTTTGTTGCAACGAGAATATATTTAAACCTTTGAAATACCTCTGGAAATTTCTACCTTAGACACTCATGTTTTGTACTACCCTTGCTGTTACCATTTTAATTAATGAGATAATGATATAGATCTCCTACCATCAGATACAAACTGGTTTAGTTTCTGTGCATAATGAAAGCTCTGAAACTTATTCAAGGACAACAACCCTACAATCAGGTTAGCATCCATGTCTTTTGGTTCATTTTGCACAATCGCACCTACCCTCTAGCTATTGGCCATTATTAGAAATAACCAGTGTCTTTCTGAACTCTAAACAAGCTGTGCCCATGCACACTGTTATTTGTCCATACATCACTTTCTTCACTTCTTTACTCAGTAACAACCATGTCCCTCATACTTTGCTATATGTTGGATTGATCATTAATTTGCACTGAAGAAAATCAAGTTAAATATGAGTGACCAAAGTGTCACAATTAAACATTAAGGTATCTGGACATCAAACACTCAATAATTCAAATTACATAAGTTATAAATTAATTCTGAATTAGATATGCCCAAATAGAAATGTAATAGTATTATAGACTTCTAACATAAAGATTATGATTTCAAATGTACTTTGGAAAGTTTTGGCAAAGCGATTATTAAAACTATGTTAGAATACAATTTAAAGTACCTATAAACAACCGAAATAAAAATTATTTAATAATGCAACATATACATTCTTTAATATGAATTACTTGCAGGATGTGTTAATACTTTGAATTGCATTTTTACTAATATATTAAATCAAGTAATCTTTAAAATATTACTGATTCTACATACCCACTGATGAAAAGCTACAGAATGTCCCAAGCAGAAAACAACATTTCCTGTTTTCCAGCCTATTGGCCCATGTTCCTCTCTCCAGCTGAATGTCTCCATGACACTGACTGGCGGGAGTCAGGATCACACTTACTCTTCTGTCACCTGTTGGATCTCATTCCAAACTGGCAACAGTTTGGGTGCAGAAGAAGCCTGCTATCAGGTTTCTTTTGCCTTTATTTTAAGACAGAGTGGTAACATAACCCAGATATGTACATTATTACCTTTTTTCTTTAGATACAACCTTATGTCTTTGTGTGTAACCGTGAGCCCTAATTTTGCTAAATACATATGTAGACAGAAGATGAAACAACTCACTTCTTAAATTAAATATGAGTTAACAGAAAAAAATAACCATTGATATATTATTAAAAGATAGTTAACTAATATTTTATATTGAAGATTTATAAAAAGCATATCTTTTTATAAATCTCTGATAAAACATATCAATATCTTTAAACTACAAAATTATTGGAAAAAAAGTTTCAGCTTTTATAGTAAGAGACAAGAGACAACTGAGCTTAAGTATTGAATATCTTGGATAAAAAAAAATCAATAATTTAAAAATAATTTCAAGATTATAATAAAATAAAAAATTAAGCATAGGAATTCAGAAAAATATATAGTTGGTCTGATGTACATTTTGACATGAACAAGAAACTCACTTGAAAACACAACTTAGAAATACATAAACTCTCAGAATCTTTTGTAGGAAAAAAAATATAATAACAGAAAATCCTGGGTGTTTAAATATTTCTCTTTAATCCTTCCTTCCTTCCTTCCTTCCTTCCTTCCTTCCTTCCTTCCTTTCTTTCTTTCTTTCTTCCTTTGTTTGTTTGTTTGTTTGTTTGTTTCTTTCTTTTGTTTGTTTGCTTGTTTTCTGTTTTTCGAGACAGGGTTTCTCTGTATTGTTTTGAAGCCTGTCCAGGCTGGCCTGGAACTCACAGAGATCTGTCTGCCTCTGCCTCCAGAGTGCTAGTACTGGGATTAAAGGCATGTACCACCAATACCTGGCTAGATATTTCTAAGTTGTGTCAGAATGTACATCAGGTTTTGAACTACGAAAGTAAATGTATAATAAAATAAAAGCAAAATATTTCAGGAAATCGTATATATTAAAATACAACTGGTTGAATTTTAGTAATCTAGACATTTACCCACTGAATAATACTGAAAACATTAAGAAAAATGGAATAACACTTATGCCAGTAATAATACTTTATAAGAATAGTTTTTGTATGGATTTAGACTCAGCCTCATTCAATCATTGGAAGTAGGAAAATCTTTATTCCTCAGCTGTTGCAAGTTAAATTGTGTCTGAATCTTTTCAACTTGAACTAGATGAACAACAAAGTCTGTCAGCTGGTAACAACTTGACACTGGAGATTGCCTGAAAGCAGTGTAATGTAGCCGTAGCTTAAACCCATATTTAAACAACATAGGACCCACACTAAAGGTATGGAAACCAAGCAAGGCAATAAAGAAATAATGTATCTAGGAATAATATGAAAATATTCTTTCCCAAAACCTACTCAAGGAATCAAAGTGGTCATTAGAAAATCTTTCATATACTTAGCTCTATTTATTTTATACTAACCTCAAAAATACACCAGCCATTAAACCTCAGATTTAAAGAAAAACAGAAAAGAAAGATAAGACAACCTCTGGGGAAAGTTTAATGAAATCAAAGCAATAATACATGGTATCACATCAATGCGATAAAACATTTGACTCCAATTTATTTTTTATATTATATATAAATGTTATATGTATAACTATGTTATATATATATATATATATATACATATATACTGTAAGAAATAGAAAGATAGGAAGTAACACTTCCTATTAAAGAGATCAGAATACTTTCAATCAGCTAGTATTTTTCAAACATTTAACCATATTCTTATTCTTCTTGTGTCATTGACAAAAAAGGTGATAGTCTGCCCATTTTGTTTTATGAATAATGCAGGATTGGTTCCATAAACCACCACTGTATCTATAGCTAGATTATGGTAAAGGAATAATTGATTGAGCACTGTATTTTGATGACACTCTGGAGAAATGACTAACTTTATAGGACTTCCTCCAAACACAAATCATCTGTTACTGTTTAATATTTCTATTTATAAATGAAAGAATAAGGTCAAGGTAAATGCTGCTTGTCAAGGCCAGCAGCAATAACTACCATTGCATGTCTATGTGCAAGTTCAAGCGTTGCTTTATATCATTTAGAAGCTCATTTTCTTAACACTAAACTGTACTACTGCCATCTAAAGACATTGGAATGCACTGAAAATCATACTCTTATTTATAAAATACTTCATGATTTATCACAGTACAACTGCTATCAACAAAATATATCCCACAAACACAGTTTATCATCCTTCAATTAAAAAAAATCATAGCAGAATTTTTAAAAAATATTGTAATGTTTATGAATATTTTACCTAGAAGTATGTCTGTGTGCCACCTGCACTTCTGGTGCCCACAGGGTACAGGGAGGGCATCAGATCCCCTTGATCTAAAATTAAAGATAGCTATAAGCAACCATGTGGGAATGGGGAATAAATTTAAGTTCCTGTAAAAGGTCTCAACTGATGAGATATATCTCCAGCCCTGTATAACAGAATCTCACCACTAAAGAAAATTAATAACTTCCTAGTAATGGTTTCTGTGGACTCTGGAAAGTCTTTGTCTACCTCCAACCTGTTTGGACAATGTTTGCTAGGACTGATACATGGCCATTTAAAGTACTGACTAGTACTTAGGTGTTGCTGGTTATTATCTCTTGGCTGGAATATTTCGAACCAGAATGCTTCAGACTCAGAGAATCTTCTGAGCATGTCCTAGCTTTAATTGTAAACTTGTGCAGCCTATGCATATTCTTTCAGTACATGCAAACCACAGCACAGGTCTTCACTAGGCATTATAGCATCAGTGGCCTTTGGCTGTCAAGAGTCAGCACTAACAGGCACTGCATGTAGTACAGCACATTGTATGAGCACTATGTTGCTGTTGGTCTATACTGGACTTCTAGGAGGGAATTGTCCAGAGATGGTGAGGTTTCTAGGACATCATTGTAGGGAGCACCAAGAACAACAACACAAAAGCTGTTCCAGGAGTTGTGCAGTGCAAAAAAGTGCACATCTGTCTATATAAGTCCTGCCAGGCCCTATATAGTGGAGGGATTTCTGCTTGTTCTGTGGTACTACTTCATGACATGTAACTTCTGTTAGAAGGTAAGCTCTCAAAAGACAGATTCCCTGATACATGCCAAGAACAAAGACTATTGAAAGCAGACACTCAATACATAGTTGGTAAACAAATGGTTCTAAAGGAGAATTTAGCATATTGAGAACACTGACCTACCTGGTGCTCATATAAAATAAAATGGCAATAATAGAGGTGCTAGTAGTGGCCTAAGTAGAATAGAGCTTGCTTAGAGTACATTGAAGAAGCTGTCCTTTTCTATTAAATTAGAAATAAATTCACAGCTTTTATCATCAGTAAATGCACATGTGGCTTCCTTACTCTTTACTGTGTTAATTGTCATGACTCACTTTTACCACAAAAGAGTCAAAGAGTAACACACACACACACACACACACACACACACACACACACACACAAACACACACACACACAGAGGTGACTGTTGAGGATCTAGAACTAGGTGTAGATCAACAATGCTTGCAGCTAGGGTTGAATACAACTGGAGTCATCCATACATGGGATAATCCCAAATGAATGTACACACTGACTATCCACATCGACATGGGGTGAGGAAGATGGTGACACACATATGTTCCCAGGAAAGATAGAATGAGCTTCCTTAAATCTTTACCTTCAATGAATTCTTAGCCTGATAGTTTGTGAAAACTCCAGCACCTTTCAAAGAGTTGAGAGATGAGCTTTTGATGTGGACCTGAGGCTGACTCCCACAGTGAAGGTAAGGTTGCTCTCCTATGATTTTCTGTCTAGTCCCCAACAATGCTGGCAGCTGTAACATACTTAGAGCTGGGTGTACAATAATATGGGCAGGTGGCTTTCTCTTTCCTCTGATTACTTTCCTCGCTGTCAACACTATAAGGTGAGGATATCACATTTCTCTTTGGCAGACAGGTGTTGTATGGTGTGAAAATTCAAGTGATAGAAAATAATGTAAACAATTTCTCCTGTAATCATTTTGTCAAAAGATGGCATTCTGCTGAAGTATATAAAGACCAAGCTATCTGCAAAGACGCCCTAAATATTGCATTCAAAAATAAATAACAAGGAGGCACCCTGAAAGATGGTGAACTTAAGCAGCACTATCATCAGTAACATAGAGAAACTACACATAGAATAGGCACTTGCTCTTGTCTTTCCCTTTCTATTACTGCACTGAAATAGGCAAGTTTCTCAGCATTTCAGACCTACAGGAAACTCTATTTTCTAATGCTGTGTAGGTGAATGGAGGTGAGAAGGATGATCCAGAGGGTGACAGGCTAAGAGAGGTGTTATGATTGGTTCAGCAGCACCTCAGAGTACAAAACTCAGCATTTTCATGCACTGTTGTTAATGAAACTCATTCTAACCAGGCTATGATACACCATGAATTCAAGTACTTCACAAAAAATTAATGCTGTTCTCATTTTAGTTTTATAAATAATCATGCCATCTGTCATAGAATCTAAAATTTGGGAGCTTCAGAAATAAATGTGAATGACCTCCCCCCCACACACACATGCATGTATGTCTGTCTTATGCAGTCCATATTAAATCATTTGTTTTGGATTTATTTTCCTGGTCATTAAATTCTCCTTTCTATTATTTCCATGCTGTGAAGCAAACAGACAGGAACAGAAACAAAGGTAATAAGATGTCCTCTGTACTTGTATAAATTCCAAGCTGTCCACGAAAAAGTGTACTTATATTTGCATCAGATTATATTTCAGCACACCAATAAATTCCTCAAATGTGGCTCTAGTTTTAATCTAGTTAGCTCGGTATGGTGGTGCACATTTGTAATGTCAGCTCTTGGACATTAGGGCAGGAAATTCACTGTGTGAGGGCAACTCCAGCTTCACAGAAAGTCCCTGTCTCCCTGTCACATATAAATATGTGCATATATATATATATTATATATATACATATATATGTGTGTGTAAATATATGTGTGTAAATATGTATATATGTATATATATGTATATATGTATATAAAAGTGTGCAAGTTTGCATATGTGTGTGTCTGAGAGAGAAATGGTCTTAATATTTTCTTTTATTCTCAAGCTACTGCTTTAGTCACAGGTCCTAATTTCCATGTAATATAAAATGGCACCAGCAGCTAATTATATTAATGACAAATGCTTCTGTAAGTCTGGTTTTGTGAGATCTGTCTTGAGCTTCTCACAAATTTAACCTCTGGCTTCTTTGTATGACTCCAGAAAAGGAAGCTACACACAGTGGACACAAACACTGCACATGTTCAAACCATGTAAAGAGCCAGTAGTGTCTGTTTTGTAATTATACCTATGGTTCAACGCTGGATAATCAATGATCTCCTAGAGCATGCTGGATCAAATCATTAAAGCTCTGTTGTCCATTTCCTCTAGTTCTGCTGCAGTTTTTACGTAGGAGGGGGCAATTAATGAAAGAATCTTAGTTCCCAATCATTTCAAAGGATCATGACTCTTGTGAATTTTAACATTTTCTGTTTTATTTTTCAACCAGATGAAAGGAAAAAAAAAAGACAACTGATGCATAGACCTTTAAAAATCCAATTTCAACCTATTTTCACCCTACAATCATCATCTCTAACATTTTATGGCAATTTTTCATTTTCTACCCCATTAACACTAGATACATTGCACTGATATTCGTCTGCTGCAGTCAGGATGGAGTCTGTGATGAATGCCACTTCTACATTTTTCCCTTTTAATAATTTGCCTCAGTGCATAAAACTCCATGATTTCATGTTATTAATCATCAAATTCATATACCCCTCTGAAAAGAATTAGAAATGTAAATTCAACAGTATATTCAGGGTATAGTAAAATCTGCAGATAATTTGGAACATTTAATTTCATGACATCATAACATAAATCAGTCTAATATTTTAATAAGATGTTTCATAATAAGAAGCATCAAATATGTTTCCAAATACTAGAAATCCAAACAGGTATGAAGGCACCATTATTGATTAATTGTACCATGGTTTTGGAAACTTGCTAGTTGCATCAAGAGGCTTCATTATCCCAACTAATATGCTAAATGCAGTCAAAAGCTCTGTGTTAAAATTAGGTAGCATGATTATCAGGGAGGCAGGCTTTAAAATATAATAATTTTATACTTAAAGGAATGCCGTTAAGATTATCCCACTATTGGCAATGTCATAGAAAATACTACAATGAGGATTTGCTATTAAATGAACAAACCCCTTTAATTTTGTTTCTTCAACAGCACATTTCCAAATCCTCAGAGCTCTAACTACAAAACTCCCTGAGAGTCTGACTCTGTGACCCAGTATGCGCCTCAAAGATTATGTAACAACATATTCTGATGTTTGAAATATTTCTTTCTGAATTCTTTCTTCTCTTACATATCTGGGATTGATCTAATTATGAGCAGGGAATAAAGAGACAGCAGGTTAATCAGTTTTTCTATATCATTTTGTTTAAGATAGCTACATGGTAACATGTATATTTAAGAATGCTGAGCCAAATTTAAGGGTGAATCACTTCTACCATTGTGTGACGTGGGGCAAATTAGTAAATTCCATCTCAAAGTTTGTAAATTGGTTTGTAAAGAAGAAGAAAATAATGGTGAAATAGTATCATGTAGTACTTGACGTACATTATTTAATTTTTACAAATACTATAAGTTTTCATTTTATAAATATGGATATGTAAGGTTTAGAGTGTTAAGATATGCTGATATCACAATAACAGCTTATAAATTCTCAAATCCACTATTCTGCCCAAAGTCTGAGCCAGAATGATTTCTGTATTCTGAAGGAGAACATGTGGCTATGAGTTATGGCAGTGCCTAAAGTAGAGTTTGTCTAAGAATTAAGATTCACTATCCTAAGCAAAACTGACTACTAAGGCAGACTTGTAGACAATCTAAATTTTGAACTGAAACATATTTTCTTTACTACTAATTTGCTACAGATCCAGCCAATTGCATCAACAAGTGACTAATTGGTAAGTTGCTATGTGAGCAGTTACTGGATTTTCACATTTAAATGATATTTATTTCAAGTGTATTTATTGTACTAAGAATTAAAATTTGGCTCAAAGGTTCAGGAAGATAAGTTGAACCTCTGTTATATCAAGCTTTGATGAATGACCATAAGTGAATAAAGAATTAAAAAATTATCTGTGACATATTAACTGTAGTAATGTAAAAATACCTAAATAGTTTAGGGTGTCTACTTTCTTCTCTTCAGTTATCTGAAAAGGGAAACTAAGAACCAAATGTCACAGTTTTACAAATATCACAATATAGGCTTCATTTTATTGGGTCATGTAGCCAACAAAACTGTGTGCATGAAATTGCAAAGTTCTGAACAACCATTTGGAAATCTGCATTTTAAAAAGTGACTCTAACCAAGCAGTATTGCTATAGTCACAGAAGAATGAACTCTCAACATTTAAATACTATGTAAATATAAAGAAAGATGTTTAGCACCTAATCATTTTTAGAAAAGCATTTTGTTTCAAATGCTTGTAATGATAGATTTAAAATTCTTTTTTAACTGTATGATTTGTCAGGTCCCAAAGAAACTCATGATGAATGGCTAATTATGTCTGCCTATTTGCATACCAAAGACACACTAACCCTAGGTTCATTCAATGTGGCTCCTTTGAGTTCTTCTTATCCAGTCACTTGCTGTAAACAACTCTACCTCAAGGGAATAGCTTCTCTTGCCCTAGCTTCTTTGAGTCCTATAAAATCCTCAGTTTTGGCCATGCATCTCTTTATTCTCTTATCCCCCTCTCTCTGCTCTTCCCTTTTTTTTCTCTCATGGTCCAATTCAGTCTAGAGCCTTCCAGATGCCTGGGTTATATTCTCCTTCATAACTATAATAAAGCCATTCTCCCAAACATATTGGATCAGAATTTTGTTCGTTCATTCTTGATTAATTCTCTTTTCTTCTAACATAGTGTCTTCTTTTTCATTGGCCACATATTAAACACACGCACGCACACATGCAACACACCAGAATGTTTTAGTTATAAAATACTGACTTACAAATTTTTATTACAATATGTGTTCCATTACCATTTTATTGTAAATATCATCATATAGTGTGCATTTTCTAATTCTTATATTGAATAATAGATCTAGTTCTAATGACAAGTGTATCTTACAGAGTAAGTGATATTAAGCCACTTATATCTGCTCATTATCTCTCTACGATGAGACTCAAAATAAAGAAGAATGTATGTGTAGTGTATGATTATTTCCTTGGGGCATTTTGCTGTCTTTTTCTTTAAAAATATAATTAAATAAATAAACAAATAGAATAACAACAGTATTCCCTGTTTTTCAGTGTAGAGGCATATTTCTTATATCTATAACACACTGTTTTAAGATAAGATCTTACTGTTCCCCAAGTCCGAGGAAACTGTCATGCATGCTTTTCCTTCCCATTTAAAAATATGAATGCCTCTAACAAGAAAGAGTTTAAAAGAAAAAATATAACTAGGACAACTTAACAGAGTGCAGAACAAATGTGCATTGTTCTGCATGTTATGACAAAGGAAAACTTCTTTCCAAGCAGTGGTGGCTGCTACTATACATACAATTTCAGCTCCAGCTATTCCCAAGATTCCAGTACGAAGTACCCTCCTGATCATGTACTCAGAAGCTACAGACACAGAAAGAGCCTGGCCCAGGCCAGGCAGCACCCACCCAATGTAACGAGGTAGCTGTCTTTCTGACAAAGCCATGCTAACTCTTTTCAGTGATGTTAATTCAGATGAGTAACTAAACTCTCTACCACAAAGAAATCTAAAACCGAATAAAAGAATATTATGCAGTCTGTGGCTCACCTATCTGTGGTAGCCGGCACTCTGTTATATAGGTATATCATATTCTCAATAAAGGAATTGAAACAGTATATGAGTATATGCAATATTGGCTGATCTGGAAACTCTTTACCTTTTTATATATACATACATACATACATACATACAATATATATATATATATATATATATATTCCTACAAATCAGTACTGAAGCTTTTTCATGAGAATATGTCTTTACAAATCAGAAGAGTGATGGCTTATGGTAGCATTCAACACTTCAGCAAGGACCTTGGGAGAATAGAATGGTGAGGCCTATGGAGAAGGTTTCCTGTAAACAAAATCATCACCTGCCTGAATCTAATTTATAGGGGATTAGGAGGGTCGTATAAAATGAATATATAATTTTCTATATAATGTAAAATATTACCTAAATAAAGTTTTAATTACTGAATTTCTTTTGTATTTCAAAATGTTTAGATTTCATAACACAGAATAACAAATATATTTCTAAATTTGTTCTAAACTTATGTAGAAAGATACATTTTTTTACAGATAATATTTATCTAGTACCATGAAAAGCTGGTTCTCATGAAGGAGGCTTTCAGATGAGTTCCAATTCAGGGGCCTCTTCATCCCACTTCTGAAGTACATGGAGTCTTTAGCAATGCAAACTATCACCCAACTATTGGGGAATAACCCAGGGCAATAACAACAGCCTGTAATGTTTTGGGAGGCTCTTAGACAATCCTGACTAACACTTCAAAAGAGGCTTTGTTAAATGGCCCTTGGCTATTAAAGGAGCATTATAAGCCCAGTTTCATTTATAACACAGTATTATAGATGTTACCAGGTAGATAACTCACAATATGGTTCCTTATTATCTTCTCTGACAGCCTTAATGTTATTTCAGCCTCTTTTGTGTTTTATCTCCCTTCTCCTACCTACTTACAGCTTCCTTTTTTCCAGTTTCTTAGATCAGATCCCTTGTCCCCTGCTATCATCCTTTTTATTGCCCACAGCCCAGCAATGGTCCCTTTTTACTATTCAGGCTTCTGCAGTTACTATAGAATATGTACTCATATATGAAGATTTGAAGTTAGAACTCTCCTATGAGATAAAACATAAGACATATATCTTTCTTGGTCTGGGTTACTTCAAGCAGTATGATCTATGCTAGTTTTATTTTCAGTTTTCTTTGTAGATAAATAGTAAATAAATAGTATTACAAAGAATATGTACATCATACATTCATTACTCATTTATCAGATAAAGAAATTATGTTGATTTTCATTTCCTAGCTATCGTGAAGAGAGCACCAGTCACTATGGCTGAGTGAGTGTCTATTTAGCAGTATGTTGAGTCCTTTTTGGGAATATGTCAATGAGTCAATAAATAGGAAATTTATTTTTAGATTTCTAAGAATTCTCCAGAAAGGGGGGAAGCAACCCATAGTCCTACCATGCTATGATTCTTATACACCACTACAATCACCATAGTGGCATTATAATCTTAGTTGTACAGTAGTGACACTCATAACTTTATGGTAACCAACAGCTTGGTAATTAGATTAAGGACTTGTTCAGCTACAAAGAAACCATGCCTTAGGCAACTATTTAGGATCAGTGTAAATCTCAAAGAGGAACTTACAACCATTAATTCAGAAAACCCAGCACAACCACTGACTAAAGTCAAAATATTTGTCTTTTTATATAAAGAGAGGTGTAGACCCTACTTCTGATCAAGGAACTTCTATTTAGAACGTAGGGAGGGTACTAGAGAAAAATACAACTAGTCGTTGAATATATATATATATATATATATATATATATATATATATATATAGTCAAACTATAGAGTTGTGGAGTCCCGCTCAGGGGACACTGAGGAAGAGGAGATGAGAAGTTAATTATAAATGATAGGATTGGGGAGTTTGCTGTGAGATGTGCCTCCTAGCAATGTCAAAAGCTGTAACCTCAAAGACTCACCATCATGACTGCATGAACATGAGCTAATAAACATGGACAATGAAAAGAGATATGCTCAAGTGGACAAGAAAAGCCCACAATGCTTCAACTCTACACAAAGAACTACAGGAAAATACTGATTGTTGAGAGGGAGAGAAATAATTTTCCCCAGAAAAGAATACACTAACTGGTTATTCAATCCCAAATAATCAGTCCTTTATGTGCATATACAAGTAACACTGTGTAGAATGAGAAATACAATTATGAGAATATGATTTTCTCATTCTGATTATGGTTATTTGTAAGTACACAAATTATTAATGAAACAAATAATTAATGAAACAATACATAATTAATGAAATAAAGAGGACATGAAAGAGAGCAATAGGAGGGTTAAAGGGAAGGAAAAGGAAGACGGAAAAATAATCATAATGTAAATTTAAAAAGATAGAAGAAAAATGATAATGTTTACTAACTTTAGAATGTGATTCAATGAAGTGTACAAGCATTAATGCATGAGTCTTGTTCTCAACAACATGTAAAATAGTTGGGAATGGAAAGCATTTATACTCTTAGCATTTGTGAGGTAGAGATACAAGGCTGCCTAGGGCTAGGTGGCAAGTTCTCAAGGTAAAAAGACTATGTATCACATAACAAGGTGGAAAGTGATGATGTTGACCGTTGGCCTTAAGGAAAAGAGGCACCTACATTATATGGATGTGTTTGACATACATATAAGAGAAACTAATGAGCTATGAACCATGAAACTGTATACTCCTTTTCCCTGAAAAGTACCCTAAAACACTTAAGCAAAAAAAACTCAAGCATATGAATAGCTGAATTGTACAAATTAACAAGAAAGCATACTGTGTTCAAACCCCTGTGGGTATGAAATGAGAATTCTGTCTCTTAATAGCAAATAAATGTGCATCTGGGTTTTTCATATAAATTGTGAAGAAGTATGTGAGCTCCCATCCTCTAAGAATGGCCACTTAAAATACCCAAATTATTCCATGTAACCATTGAAAGTAATAGAAAAGCACTGAGTGCAGCCATTACAAAGTAATGCAAACAGTTTCCAACATAGACAAATAATTGTGGTAGCACAAATGTAGAACAGATTTGTCTAGTTAATATTAAATTTCAGGAGAAACAAATTGTGTTCTTTCTACCAGCAAAAGAAAAAGATATGAGAGTGAACTTACTTCAGTCCTAACCTCGTGGATGATTTGCTGACATAATTATTTGCATTTGTATTTTTCTCAGACCCTTTATAAATTATAGACAGAAGAATTTGCTGAGTGAGAAAGGTCTGATATAACCTAGCAGAATACAAATAACTAATCTCATTGAAAAATGTTTAAATCTGCTTCTTTAAAACTAAATGATATGGAATACTTGAACTCAAGGTCTGACTGAGCGCTAATTGCCAGCTCCATTTTATAAAGTTTTGGCATGTGTATGATACTGCTAAGTCATTTAGAAGTGCAAGAACATCTCCAGTGTGTATACCTAGACGAGCAAACAGTGGACTCTGTTGGATAGACTTCCTCTTCCACATCTTGGATAATTACAAGAAAAAAAACATCTACCCCAGGGGCAAAGCTGGGCAAGGGGGTATATTCCCTAAGCTGGAAGCTTCCCATTGGTAGGCATGAGCTTTATATGATGGTACCACCTGACATCTTTCTTGTATCCACTGATTTTCACCCATCAAAATAGGTTTGGTGACTTCTTGTCACCAACATACAATGAAGGGAAGGACAGAGAAGGTTCATTGAGCATCTACTTTGCCCTATGGTTATTTTTGTGTGTTTTATATCATTAAGTTAACTAACACAAGGTAGAAAATGTGTGTATAGAGATACCAATAGAGAGCAATTTTTTTCACTAAAGCATGCTGCTACCTTGAGAAGGTAAAATACATTATGCAGTTGGGAGGATTTTGTTTCAATAAAACATAAAAAAATCCTTAAAATAGACTGAAATTTTAAACTTGTCTACTTTTTGTTTTTTAAACTAAGGGTATTATAAAAGTAAGGATCAATCCAATACAAGGATCTATTTGGCTCTTTCTAAGAGTTGCGGTGGTCTTGATCTAGTTGCTGACAAGTGTCCATGCACCAGCATTCTTTTATGTGTTGTGACAGCAAACCATGATAGTAGTAAGGACTTAGTTTCTTAGGGGCCTTGCTTCTCCCCTTTGAAGACCATTCAATATCAAGACAGAGGTGGAAATCAATGGTTTCCTTTATGCCTCATGAATTTTGCTAAAATATTTTATTCCTCTACTCAATGAGCCCTATAATGTCTCATGATCTCTAATAACTTTGTAAAACTTTCTAAATTAGAGCACCCACTGAGGGGTGCCAGATGAGGGATCTCTGAGGTACATGTCATTTCTTCCAAGAACATGGGTTCTAGACACAGGTTACTTGTACTAGCATCAGAGCCAAGAGAAAGCTCTGGCTTGGCCTCAGTTATACATAGAGCATAGAGGTCATTTGGGCTATTAGCAACCTCTGGTACTGGTTGTGAGAGCTTGGTGAGGTAGGGTGGGGGTCTCAGGCAATACAGATAATGTAACAGTTATTTAGACTATTAAGTATCTCTGGTCTTGGCTGTGGGAGCTATCAGAGCTCCAGGCTATAAAACTCATTTAAATTACTAGCCATCCCTGGTCCTGGAGGTAGGTGCTTGATATGGCACCACCCAACAGTTAACACAAATCACCAGGCTGTTACTCACTTTCAATTCCCAGTTTTCTGGATGGAAGAATTGGAAAGAATATATATATATATATATATATATATATATATTCATACTTAATATTTCTTCATTCTCTGGAGATCTGTGTGCGCGATGATGTTCATGTTATGCTCCAAACAATTAACCTTCAGCTGCTAACCCCTTTTGTATTTTGCATCAGTTGAGGAAACCATAGCACATCAGTCTCCTCAAAATGTTTTCTGGCAGCAAAAGCATTGAGGAACATAGCTAGTATGTAGAGAACTATAAAGAGACCATAGTTAGCATTCAGGATACCTGGGATTTATTCCAGAGGAAAACACACACTCACCTCGTCCCCCCCCCCACAGAGTGTATTGATATAAATGAGAAATATCTTCAATAGGTTCAGACATTTGAAGACTTGACCTCCAGTTTGGATAAATTTAACAGATGTAGCCTTTTAGGATGAAGTATGTCACTATGTCACTGGAGGACTTGGGGACATGTAGCCTTACTTTCCTTACAGTTCACACATCCTGCTTCATTTATGTGGTCAAAGATGTGATCCTTCAGCTCTCTGTCCCTGGTGTTATTGTGCCTGTCTCTTACTACCTGGCTTCCTCATCGTGATGGATTCTTATTCCTCTAGAAACATATTCTGAATACAGTTTCTTCTATAAGTTGTATTTTACCATATCAACAGAAAAGTAATGAATACTCATGCTCACAGTATATACACAATGGACTTAGTTTGTACAACGTTTCATCCAAGGTCTGGATATTTTATGGGAAATAAGAAAAATTGAACACTTTTCTTACCATAATCACTTCCAAAATATTAATAAGTCATGCCCAAGCCTCTGATCAAGTATAGGTCTACAAAGCGCCTTCATGTTCAATACAGAGTTAGCAGAGGCTTTGCTCAGTAGCCACATCAACTACAGCACTCTACACATTTTCCCCCTTTGTTTCTATTTTTCATTTAGAGTAAAGAACAATTCTTTAAGTTATGTGGCACTGATTTTAGCCTATTGCAAATGATCTCCAAGCCCTATAATTTCCCTTTAGTAGCACTATGTCTCACAAATAAGAGTAAGAAAGTATGGAATCCATTGGTATTTCAGTGGGGTCCAGAAAGAAGTAGATTCTCTCAATTAAAAAATGAGTGTTAAAAGAAATATTCTAGTTAGGCAGTGGTGGCCCCTGCCCTTATTCCTGGCAAATCTATCTCTGTGAGTTCCAAGTCAGTCTGTTTATAGAGTGAGTTCCAGGACAGCCAGGGCCACACAGAGAAAGCCTTAAAAATAGTTTGGAAGACTAAGATTACAATGAAGGGAATCTTTGCTTCCTGTGTAAAGACATCATGAAATTTGTACAAGGAATTAACTAGTACTTTGGAAAATTGAGAGAAGCAATTCTCAGTAGCCATAATGGAGTAAGGGCTCCAAAGACATGCATGCACAATAAGGAGCCATGAGAAGTCAGGGCATAAGTGAGAGCCATCAGTGGGAATATACAGGATTCAGGATATAGCACACGGTGCCGATCTGTTCTGTGTTCACTCTACTTCAGACTCCACATGCTATGAAACCCACACACAAGCTTCAGTGTCCTTGCATAAAAACACTTTGTTATCTCTTCACCACAAAAATGTCTGCTGGCTGCATAGATTTTTGCAAAACTGGACAGGTTTAATTTAGTAGTTTCATCTTAATTCTGCTCTAAAATTTCTCCATTAAACTAAATAACTTTAATATTCTCTTGGCATAATTCTTTGGAGGAACTTTAAAAAAGGTATACAAGCTATGATTTTGTTAATGAATATACAGAGTTAAAATCATCATTCCAGTAGATGGAGCAGAGGTCACATCAGAATAGTTGAGCACTGTCTGGCCTGGGATATGTAGCCAAAGTCCAGATGCTCAGCAGAGCTCTGAGATGGAAAAGGCCCATGTGAGAGCAAAGAATGAGTATTAGTGAATGCTGACTGGATAACCACCTCATTTTGACATAGAAAATGTCCCATCCTATTCAAATGGAAGGCAACAACAACCTTAGGCAAATACCAAAATGATTCCTTAAAGAAACATTTGTGCTTTAGAGGAAGAAAGTTATAACTCTGATTTGTTTAAAAGCCTCACTGTGGTACTTCCAAATCACTCCACGTAATACAGATGAGGCTACAGCCCTCAGTTGAGCCTCTAAGTGCATGGCTAGTTTAGTCTCCTGCTGATGGTAATATGTGTATTTCTTCCCTTGCAGACTGTTCATGAATTGTGTGATTGCTTGATATGGAATTATGAAGAAATAGATCAATAAACACAGCATGCTTCTGGGTTAAAGCCTTGGCTTAAGCAGTAGACCTATGAACAAATGGGCTGCTTACAAATTGCTAAAGCCTAGAGCTGGCCATGCAGACTCCCCTTTGGGAAAACATTAGCAAGTGGAGTTACAGACATTAACAGATAAATATGGAGAAGCAGATGTGTTCAGAAGAAAATCTATTACCTACCAAGTTAGCTTTGGGATTCAGGCTATCTTTGGAATTTACCAAAGCCATGGGTGTGCAACTGAGACTGCCACTTTACACAATAAGAATTATAAGGAAATAATTCCTAAGTCCCTGAAAATTGCAAATGTGTACCATGTCTCTCAGGAAGCCACTGTGTACTCTACTCTTCCTGTTAAGATTTTGGCAGTAGGGCATCTGGGTGGATCCTTTGCTGGTTACCAGCTATCAGACTGGGGCATATGAGCTCCTCCTTGTTCAGGTCAGCTGTTTCTGTGGGTTTCTGTAGCCTGGTCTTGAACCCTTTGCTCATCCACTCCTCCCTCTCTGCAACTGGATTCCAGGAGTTCGGCTCAGTGTTGAGTTGTAGGTGTCTGCTTCTGCTTCCATTAAGAGGACTGGGCAGTCTATGGGGCCTCTGGTAGTAGATCAATATTGATCCCTAGTATATGAATGGAATTTGGGAGCCTATTCCACATAGAGAGATATTCTTTGCCTAGACACATGGGGTGGGTCTAGGCTCTGCTCCAAATGATATGACAGATTTTGAAGAGTCCCCATGGAAGGCCTCACCCTCCCTGTCGAGTAGAAAGGGAATGGGATGGGGATGCGGAAGGGGGCAGGGGAGGAGATGACAGTGAGGGAACTGGGATTAACATGTAAAACAAGCTTGTTTCAAATTTAAATAAAAATATTATTTAAAAAAAGATTTTGACAGCAGAGAGAGCTAAGTAAAGAGGTACATCATGAAACAAGGACTGCCACAAAAAAAGAGGCAATCCAAGTTTTAGATTAACAGATATATTTTATATTTCACAGATACATAATAAAGTGATCATCAAGGAAAGAATCAATGATAGGTGGATCTTAATTTGATCAGATAATTGAACCAATGGAGTTTGTCAACCAGAGACTGGCAGAATATTAATTTAGCACTTAAAGAACTGAATGTGTTGAACTTTTTCCTCACCACAGGTCAGTTGGGAACACAGAAGATTGTGTATGCTATCTGCAATTGCTTTAACAGCAACATTTCTCATGAGAAGTGATAATGAGAAATTAACTTAAAGGATAAAGAGCATCTTTAGCATCGCTTATAGGAAAGTTGCCTGATACATGGGACAGAAGTAAAAAAAAAACAAAACAAACATGCTACCAAACAAACAAACAAAAAAACATGGGAGTCTCAGTTTGTGAACCCAGATCAAGCTCCTCCAACTGTGCTTACAGTGGCCCTGGACTCATTAGGAAGCATATCCCATGCTAAAAAAACAAAATCCCCAAGTTTACAAAATAACCACAATTTTACAGATGAAAAGTCCTACTCTCTTATTTTGCACTTTTTCTTTATTAAGAAAAGAATCACTGGTTTACAGTAATTGTTTTAAAAATTATTAAAATTATCTCATCGCATTGTATCAACTCATATCGACATACATCTGCTCAGCTTTCTCAACAATTGTTTAAAAGTTTCATAAGGACAGGTCTCTTTTGTTTCAAGATGACACAAAGACATAGCTCAATGAAATTAAGTAGGGGTGTGGGGAGAGAAACATAGGGAAAGTAAACACCTGAAGGATTTCCAAGAAATCTCATATATATAAGGCTGTTGAAAATGATGAACACAATGCAGGACTTGAGACTGGTAACAAAGAGATGGAAACATATATGAAGTCTCAATCTGAAATGAAGTTGGGAATGAAGAACCCATAACTCAATCAGAAAACATAAGCCTTAAAATTAGAGTGATTCAAGCAGAAGATAAGGATACAAGGACTCAAAGATGAAGTACAGATGCAGACAAATAAGCAAGGAATATGAAAATCACAGAAGAAGAAGACACAGAAAACTTGTTATACCATGAAAGAAAAACTTATATGTACAAATGAGGATGAAGAATTTCAAGACATGGAATAGGCCAGATCTTCAACAAGATCTTAGAAGACAGCTTACCCAGAAAAAGGAAAGGCATCTTGACATATACACAAGAAACACACAGAATACTAAATCACCAAGATCAGAAAAGAACATCACCACCATATAGCATAGGTTAAACACAAAGTATATATAACAAAGAAAGTATTTCGGAAGCTGCAAGAGAAAAAATGTAAGACACATATAAAGGAAACTCATCAGAATGACAGCTGATTTCTCAGTGGAAATGCTGAAAGCTAGAAGACCCTGAACCAATGCATTCCAATTAAAATTACAGAAGCACTGTAAAAAGAAATATGAAGCCATGCTCATTAAAACACAAAATGCCACTGATAACACAATACCAAAAATCATCAACAACACAATGACCACAAATAACAAATTCATTTCAACAATAACTGTAAATATCAATGGCTTCAATTTTCCAAACAAAAGACACATACTGACTCAATGGATCAAGAAACAAAATCCATCTATCTGTTGTCTACAAAAAAACACATCTTAGCTTTAAAAATAGGCACCATCTGAGAGTAAAATGATGGAAAAAAATATTCTAATCATTTGTGACAGGAAAGCAAGCAGATGTTGCTATCCTAATAGACTTTCAACTAAAACTAATCAGAACACATTAAGAAATGAAATTTGGTTCAGCTCCACTTAGGGTGGATCAGATTTTGGAGTCTGATGCCAGGCTGTTGATTGCCAGAACACTGAAACACAATACAATTTGGAAAAAAAAGTTCATTGGTGTAATGCAACTCCCAGTGAATGAGGAAGTATGGTTACATTGAAGCTCTATTCTACCAAGAATTTTGCTTCTAAAGATGGGCTATATGTGTGAGCTTAAGGGTCTAGGGAAGCATGTGACATTGCCTTGATCATACAGGCAGTGTAGAGGTCATTTGGGCCATTCTCCACCTCCAGTCCCAGTTGAGGGAGCTTGAGAAAGGTCCTGGCTATATAGAGAACTTTAGGGTCATTTAGACTACTAGCCACCTCTTGGACCTGGTTGTGGGGGCTTGATATAGGGTGGCCATACATATAGTACAAATCAGCAGGCTACTAATCACCCCCAGTTCTCAGCCTCTATGTGAAAAAAACAGGTTACTATCTTTAAAAAGAACAATCCTGAACGTTCAATATTCATGATTTCCTAGGTGGTCTGTGAAAGCAAGGACCACTGTGTTCCCAACATATCAGAATTATTTGACTTTATAGATCAAATGGACCTAACAGATATCTATAGAATAATTGATACAAATCCTACATATTTTACTCATCCGCACAAGGAAACTTTTCTGAATTAGACCCCATCCTGGAACTCAAAACAAACCTTTACAAATTCAGAAAGACTGAATTCACTCCTACATATCTGACCACAATGTTATACATGGTCACTGCCTATGTCATGGCAACTGTCACCAATAACATTACTGTAACCTCTAACCCATCCATGTGAGTGTCACGGATGTAGATGACATCACCTCCAACATGGACTATGTCGCCAGTGACATCACTGTCATCTCTGTGATTGATGTCATGACCGCCACGGACAGTGTTGCCCCAGGTGACATTATTCCCATGGGATTGAGGGATATACCCTCTGCTTCTGGAAAATACACAAATTTTTGGAGATTAAACAACTCATTATAGAACTGATGGGATATGTCATTCTGTAAATATGTTTCTCTTATTGGTTAATGAATAAAGCACTGTTGACCAATAGCAAACCAAGATAGATGGGACTAGGAGACTAGGAGGAGAGAGGAAGTAGGAAAAGGAGTTCCAAGATGGAGGATGAAGAGAGATGAACTCCAGCCCTTCTCTCTGGTAAGATAAGACCACGTGGAAGTGCTTAGATTAATAGAAATGGGTTAATATTTAAGACAGAGCTAGCTGATAAGAAACTAGGAACTGGCCAATAGCTTTATATCAAATAAAGAATCTCTGTGTATTATTTGGGGCTGGCACGGTGGTGGGAACAGACTGGCAGGAAAAAGACTTACTCATAACACAGAACAATAAATGAGTCAAAGAAAACAAATCAAGAAAGAACTGTTTTAAAATTTTGGAACTACATTCATTGCTGCTCTATTTATAATATCTAAAAAGCAGAGAGAACCAAAATGTCCTTAGACCTATGAATAGAAAGTGAAAATGTGGTATATATTTTGGAATACTATTCAGCTCTAAAGAAAAGAGAAATTATGAACTTTTCCAGCAAATGGGTGAAACTAGAAAATAATCATATTGCATGAGGTAAGCCAGAACAGAAAACAAGTTTTGCATGTTCTCTCAAATTAGGAGCTCCTAGCTCCACATATTCAGGTATGAGTACATATCTTAGAGTAACTGCAGAAACCAGACAAGTAAAAGGTATCATTGCTGGAGTAAAAGGTATCATTGCTGCGGGAGCAATGGAGAGAGAAATGGCGGAGTACAAGTGATCTGATTAGGGAAACAGGGAATGGACATGGGAAAATGCAAAAGGAGAGAGAAATGTAAGATAGAAATAAAGATGTCTGAAAAATTCATAAGTAATTATACTGTTAACTACTTGTCTAAAAAACTCCAGTATTCATAATTCTGTATATAGAGGTACAGATACTGTTTAAATAAACCTTTATTATCTAGACTAACAATGTTCTCCTCAAGAGCCAAGAAAACTCAAAATAAACCCAGTACCAGACATGAGAAATCTTCTTTGGAGTTGTTGGTCAGAGCTGTCCAAGAAACTCCCAAAACATACAGCCTATTGTCGTTGTTCTTAGTTACCCATCAGAGGTGGAAGGTAAGTCCTTGTTTCTAAAGATGTCATGTACTTTAGACACAGGGCCTACAGCTCTTTTCGCTATAACAGACCTGAAAGCCTCCTCTTTAAGGAGGAACATTCATGGTACCTTAAGGTGTCATGCAAGCTTCCAAATGAAGGAAGAAATCAAGAGTCTTACCCATATATAACACCTATGAACCATGACAATAACAGGCATGACATCATAACCATAAGAGTGCAGTAAAGGCACACATGCCTTGTTGGTAGGCAAAGTTCTCTAATTGGACTTAAATCCTGCTTCAACCATGCCTGGTAATAGAAACCTAGTCAGCTCCTTAGTGCTAGTAATGTCATGGACCTTGAAGAAGAACCTACATGTAACACTTTACCAAGCCAGCATACATTAAGGCCAATCTAAATATCTGTACTTATAACCACAGATAAGTATAGTATTCACCATCCATCAAGAAAATATCTCCTTCCAACACACAACAACCATGACAGAAATTTAAAACGAATCAAAATGTAGAGTTGTAGAGCTTATTTCCAACAGATTAATCTACGGAGCATTCCTGCATCTAAGTGTCAGGAAATGTTGTTGGAAGAGGGAGTGTAAGATTGTAAAAGCCAGAGGATCAAGAAGTTTTCTGAGATGTATCTCAGAAAACTTGTGGCATAAATCTTCATCAGCGTGACTACTTGAAAATGAGCTGAACAAGGATTGCATCAAATAAGTGCCAAAGTGAAGAAGGGAAAGCCAAAAATGTTTCAACTCTACAAAAGAACTATAGGCAACTGAGGAATGCTGATAATGGGAGAGTTTGCCTTACCCAAGGAAGAACACACCAATTCGATATCTAATATGAAATCAGCTCTGAAAACATACATACATAAAAATACATTGTATAGACTGAGTTAGTTATATTTAATAATATATTTGTATAAACATATAAATATATGCATGTATGATAGTTTTGAGTGTGGTCCTCATGATAGCCATGAATTTACCCTCTGAAACTGTAAACAAGTCTCCAAGAAAATGTAAACGATTTTATAACTTGTCTTGATCATGGTATATTTGCACAGAAACAGAAAAGTAACTACAACAGTAGGGAATAACAATTAATAAATGAAAACGTAATGAATTTGAAAGAGAAAAAAAAGGAAAGTGTGGGAGGGTTTAAAGGGAGGAAAGAAAAGGCAAAAAGATGTAAACACATTCTCAAAAACATAAAAAAGAGAACTCATTGCCCTCATAGTTATTTATTAAGTCCTAATAATTTTAACAAAATATTTAATAAGTATAATCAAAAGGCTTTAGACAAGTTAGTGTCTCTGCAGACACAAGAATAAAAATAATTCACTATAACATAGAAAACATTTCATTATTTTACATTATTTTTTATAATTTCACATTAATTTGACTTGATAAGTAATATATTCTATAAAATATAAATATCTAATAAAGTTTTTAATAGTATTATAAGGCATTGAATTTTATTAAAATAGAATTAAATGATTTTTTAAAAATATCTTGACATAGTACTCGTCTAATTAGTGCCTAATTAATTATTCCCTAGTCCTCCTTTTAACTAATAATAGCATAGTCTCTATGCTATTATTTAAATGGAACAGTTGTGTAATAGAAAAATAAACTAATAAATAGCATATGATTTGAATAAATACGTATTTTCATATTTTAATTTTTATAATGTATAAGAGTATAACTCTTTTTTTATCTCTTACATAATAATGACTATTAGGATTGCCTTGATGTGGCTTTGCATCAATATGACTCTTTAAAAAAAACACTTGACCCCCCTGGCATTAATACCTATGGTCTTATTGATGAGAGTTAAAACAATTCTGTATATTATTATTTAAACATTCATTAACATTTGTGTACAATTATTAGTGTTTCTATTCAACAAGAAACCATTTGAAAACATACAGTGGCTTATGGTTTTTTTCCTCTACTTCTCAATATAGTTCACAATAAGTATTTGTATTAAGTTATCCCTAATATTTTCAATAGTACCTTATGAAAAGGTTAATTAGGATAACATTTTCTTCACTGTATAAAGTTATCCTTCCAATATGTGTCTATAATATTACAAATTTGATTTCTGAAAGGAACATGTGCTTAAAGAAAATATAAAGATGCTTTAATGGAATTTTTTATTCAAAGATAGGATTAAATAAAGTATAAACCATCATTCTGCCAGCAAGGGTATACTAAATTTTAACTATTTATTTAAATGAATATTATAGTCATAAACACATGATAAAGCCAAATAAAAATATTACACTTTTACCAAAATATATCTTAAACAGTAGATTAATCTTATGATTATCTTAATAGAAGACCATGATGGACTTGCAGCTACATTGCAGATATGTGGATGTAAGGATAGATGATGAAAAGTACTTTATGGTTTTTAAAGTCAGTTCTCCCTGTGTCTCCTTCAGATGAACAGTAAAATATCAGCAGGTTACTAAAAGCCATCGAGTCTGAAGTGCATAGACCACAAATGGTCTAAGACCATCTGAAATTTCAGCTGTTACTTTGAATTGTTTTTTTATTTGTTATACATCTATGTGTAGGCTGCTTCCTCAGGGAAATAAAATAGCAAAGAGTAAATTCTAGGATGAATTTCATTTCATAAGCAGTGTAGAAAGATCTTCTCAAGAAAAATAAGAACTGTGATATGTGTTTCTACCCATGCCTGAAAAGACTCAGGAAGCATTGTTAATCCCATACAGCATAAAATGCTTTAAACAATCCAAATGTCCCATCACTTAATAATTTATCATTCCAAATCATTTTATATCATGCCATCATATTTCACGATCAGAAAATTTTGACCAGAAAAGTTTGGTTCTATTCCACTAAGCCATAGATAAATTTTTACTATTATTATTAGGATTTCTTCCTGAGTACTCCAACTTTTGTATCATAACACTTTAAATTAAATATTAGTAACAATTTCATTAAAAATCAAACAACTGTGATATTCACAGAAGAGTTAGTGTTTTAAAATCCACTCTCATACCTTTTTTAAATTCTTACACATTTATTAAAAGAATGATAATTTTATTTTAATTATATTATTCAAAATTCACAGCTAATGAGTGTCAAGTAATGGTGCAAAAAGGAAAGTGGTATAAAACTATCCTCCACAGCTGGAAAAATTCAATCCAGAGTTCTTAACTTCAAATCCACTGATGTACCTGACTATTAACTTCAAATCCACTGACATATGTGGCTTCTAAGTACCTTTATTTTTCATGCTTGGGCCACTTTACTTTTATGTTAAAAATCACTGAACTACACAAAGAAACACAAGTAACTGTCACAGTTCCCCAAGTACAAAAATGGTACTTCGTACACATTTCATGCCTCACCAAATTATTGAACACATACGTTTTTAATTCACTCCCTTAAGTGAAGTAAAAGTTGTTTAATCATGATTATAGCTCATTTGCTATAAATTACTTTACTTTTATAAAGCAGTATCATGGAATACAAGGAAGGAATCAACAGAAAACCTCCTTACATAACTTTCTTTTCCTTAATTGTAAACTGTTCATACTTATCCTAGTTTTGTACAAGGTACAGAATCTGCACGGGACTAAATAGAAGGACAAAATTAAAGAGATGAGGGTCAGTTCAAGGGTACAGATAAAGCTAGTTCTAAGCAGTGTGAACATTAACATCTGAGTTTTTCTGCATGAAACAATTCATAAGAGTTGGCTTCTGACTTCTACTAATACCCACGGCACACGTTTGCCTGTGCATACACACAGGCACATAGACACACACACACACACACACACACACACACACACACACACACACACAGAGAGAGAGAGAGAGAGAGAGAGAGAGAGAGAGAGAGAGAGAGAGAGAGAGAGAGAGAGGATGGTTGATTGAATGAATAAATTTAAAATACAATCTGAATGTTTTCCCAAGTGTTACATTTTGTTCAAATCTTCAAATATTTGAATTATTCATCTAACCCTTTGTGATATTTTAAGGAACACATGCCCATTTCTTTTGTCTTAATTTTTATTTTATTTTATTCTATTCATAGATTTGCAAGGAGAATACTTAGAAAGGTTAGGAATTTATGCAGGCTCCTAAAACTGATTTTTGGCCATAGTGGGCTTGTTCTCAAATCTCTGTTGTTGTTTAAAGTTCAAAGACAGAAGAGGTCTGTATAAAAAATATTTAAACCACACAATAGCAATTCTCCTTACCCACAGAATGAACTGTTCTAGTAAGAAACACAAATTTTCATTCTGACATGTCTTCATATGGAAGTTCACAGACTGAATATTATCATTACGTGAAGAAATAAGCCACAAAGTCAAATGAACTCACAACACACGGATAAACATACATAAACACACACACACACACACACACACACACACACACACACAGACACACACACAAACACGTATATATAGTATAAAATATCTCCTATACACATGTATCAGGTACTGCATAAAAGATAGAGTATAAGATAATGAAACTATACATTATCTTGAGGTTCAAATTACATTGTAAATTTTCAATGAAATTAGTGTATTTAGTTAGTTACATTTGTAAATATTTATAATAATTGATACATATAAAAGCAAAAAACAGCCAATTTCAGGGGGCAAACAGGTATTAAAATATGTATAATACTATCTAAAGAACAAGAACTAAAATCCAAGACATAATGGTAGCAGTTGAAATTTATAAAATTTTATCATACAATATAAAAATTTCCCAGGTTACCCTGTTGAAAGCTAATGCAAGACTAAACATTGTACATTCTAATAAAGCATTTAGCACTTACTTGAAAGCACCTAGGGGAATGGGAGGGTCTTTGCTGTTGTAGGAGGGTGATAATCTGGATCAAGGATTCCTCATCCAGGTGACTACCAGCCAAAGCCTGTTCATAAGTCAAAAACCAGAGATACTCAATTAAAATAAAAAGTTTGATTTCACAGTTAATGTTTTTAAAATGTTGCTCTGTCAGCTCCTTCTATTGTAGAAAATTCTATTGTCTTGTACAGAATATTGTATTGTATTGTTTTGTTTTTGTCTTTTGTTTTGTTTTTAACCTAACATAGTCTTTAACATTCTGTTTTTTGTTTACAGGATAAATTCCCAGACAAACACACACACACTTCCCTCTTGGTTAATTTCATGTACATGTTTATATTTGTATCTTAATTCCAAAAGCATTAGTGACATATTTACTTTCAGCCACCCACTACTAAGCATAATACAACATAAATACTAAGATACATAGCGAGAGAGGAAGTAATTTATTTTCTCTTTGGAAAAGGAGAGAGAGCAGAAGTGATGTGAATCTACACATTCGTGGGACTGAAACCTTCCTCTTCTGCCAAAACATATGTGCAAGTGCTTAATTTCTTTTTATTCTCATTTGCTTAGCTACAAAATCCAAAGGCAACTGCAGAACTACTTTCAGAACTAGAAACATTATATATAACATTCCTAGCACATAGTCCAGACACTAACCAAGTAAATGATATCATATAACATTTAATAAACTGTAGTCATTTGAGTAGATGGACTCTTAATTAAGAAAATGCCTCTATAAGGGTGGCCTGTAGGAAAGTATGTAGTAGTATAGTTTTAAAAATCAGTGACTGATGTAAGAGGACCCAACTCACTGTAGATGTTGCCAACCCTGGGCTGATGTTTTTGGTTGCTATAAGGTAGGCTGAGCAAGCTCAGCACATAAACCAATAAAACCAATAAACAGAAGCTTTTTTTTGACATCTGCATCAGCTCTGCCTCTAGGATTCTTCCCTGCTTGAGTTCCTGCCTGACTTCTCTTAGTGATCCCAGTATGGCATTCAAATATATCCACTACTCCCTTATAAACTGCCCCAAGTCTTACCTTCTATTTCAATCTTCTATATTCCCTCATCTTTGATCTTTGCTGGCCACATTTTATTTTCAACTTCATGAATTCATTTTTTTCCTTTATTTTCACTTCTTTAATTGTAAGTGTAAGCACAGTGTGTGTGTGTGTGTGTGTGTGTGTGTGTGTGTGTGTGTGTGTGTGTGTGTGTGTACATGTGTAGTTATGTAGGTCAGAGGACAACTTTGTGGAGTTATGGAGTTGATTCATTTTCCACCTTTACATGGGCTTCAAGGATCAAACTCGGGTGACCACGCTTGCACAGCAAGAGCCTTACATGCCTACCCATCTTACCAGCCTAAGATCCATTTGTTTTAATTCTATGTGTGAATTAGATTGAGTAATATCTGTCTTTTTGTATTTGGTTTTAACTTACAATAAAATATTCCATCTCCATTCTTGTTGTTGAATGTAGCATTTATTGACTCATTTCTGGAGTTCTGAAAATTGAAGACATCCAGGTACTTGGACAAGAATCCTCCTCGCATGCTCACTTTCTCTTTGCTTAAGACTTGGTCTAGGATTTCTAGGACCTTCAGTTAGAGTCTCAAATCTGTTATTGTGAGTCTCCATGCACAGTTCCCTTAGCTCTGTGGAGACACAATTCCTTTGACATTCTCTTGTCTCTCTAGACAGTTTTCCTGCTCTTTCTAAAATGGGTTTATCTAGGAGGATGTGTCATATATATATATATATGCTACCCATAGTATAGCAGGCTACTTGAGTGCAGAAGGCAAACGTTAATCACATTATTTACCTGGGTCATCAGGTCTATCACTACATTAGCACACAAATTTGTACACTAAATATTAGTTTATGTCCCTTGGGATACAACCTTCCTAAAAAGCAGAGACTTCAGATTTTAATCTAGAGACATAGCAGTTAAAAACATAATATTGAGCAAAATGTGGGAAGATTTTGTTTTTAAACAGGTACCATTTATGTATTTGCTGAGGAAAGATAAATATTACATATCAAATCAACTTTTAAATTTGAATATTTAATTCTGATGATGAGATGTAAGGTGCAAGCATATATGTATACAAGTTTTGGGCTTCTTAAAACATAGGACATTAAATATAGATCTATCCAACCTAAGAGAGCACACCATACTTGTAGCTTAGGAGGTTTTCTTTGGGGTTAATATAATGTTATCAAAAACATTTTTGTAATTTTATGCTTTTATTAGATTATAAGATATTAATGTCTTATATTAAGCAATTTTATTCATGCCATTTCACCAATAAAGAACTAATAAAAGCTCTTCATTATTAATCCCATAAATTTCATTTTCAGCTTGACATTTACAAGAAGGCTGCCATGAGCTATATATTCTGAGTCTATATAGTTGCTTGTGGAACTTAGAGTCCTTGATCTACCCTGTAAGCTCTTCCAGGGAAATGCTATTGACTTCATCAACCATATTCCCATGTCCTACAGTCCTACAGACACACAGATATGCAGAATGCTCACATTAAGCAGTGTGTGGCCTTCATGACTCAAACCTTCTACTTCCAAACTCTTTTCTATCCAAGACATGCCACATATTTTTAGAAAAACAAATTTTATTGCCTTTATGCTATTACTATGCTGTCTTAGCTTTCGGAGACTTGCCCTAATTTTCTAAGACTGAGTATCTACTCGGTGAAACCTATTGTATCACAGACATTTATCTTCTTTATGATTATTTCAAATGCTATAATAAGCTTGAAAATAAATAGAATGGATCTGTCATTCCATTTTAAGCATTTGGTGTTTCCTACTGCTCACAGCCATAAGCACTGTGGCTGCAAATAATGCAGATTCCTCCAGCTCTGCAGGGTGCTCTTGAAACATACAGCATTGGCTATAATAGGAAACTTGTAAGAACCTGCAGGAATTATCCTGGATGGCAAACTAAAGTCGCTGGAGACAGGCTTCATTAAACCATGCTTTCACCAGGACTTCAAGTAACTGTAATGCACATCGAGCTTTGCAAGACTCTTAATTAGATGGGTACAATAACACCCCTCACCACCTGGCCATAAGAACGTGGTGTTACTATCATAGCAATCGATTAATTAAAAGATATTAATTACATCTCACTTTCTCTAAAATGTGCTATCATGTACCTACTGTAAATGAATGCCAAGAGGAGGAAGCATTGAACTGTGAGGCTGTAACAGAGCTTCCACTGAGTGCTGAAAACAGCCACCACCAAGTCACTAAGTCACCAGTGCCAGAATATAAATCCAGCCCCAAAACAGATTTTAAAAAGTCACAGAAATCAAGCAGATAAGTTACAATTTTCATAGAACTTCATGCCAGGACCAACTTTGTTCAACAATTCTCAGCACGAAACATGGAAAAAGTGGCAAAGCAACCCAGTGTAGGATACAGCTAATCAAGCCTTTGCTCAAACACATGTATCTCTAGCTAACCGTCACAGAAGAGGTAGCACCTGACATGACACTATGATGGCAAAAATAAATCATAATTGGCACCATCTATAAAGTAACTAGCTAACACTCAGCATGGAAAAAATAATATTTTAATTACAAGACATATACAACACAGTTTTCACAAATATATTCATTCTTGTCAGTAAGTTCCCCTTATTATTTATTTTGCTCAAAAGCACAGATTAGAACCAATACTGATGGCTATAAACTAAAAGGACTATAACTTATCAAATAATGGCAAGTAATTAATAACAAACAGAAACAATAAAGGTATTTTTTACTGGAGAGCATATTGTTTTAAGGAATTATAGGTTATTAGATAGATGATGAGGATAATGAAGAAGCTAGATGATAGGTAGGTAACAGTTACTATATATAATTAGATTATAATTGCTAGATACAAAGATAAATATAAAATTGCCAGATGGATGATTGACAAGTAATACATAAGTGATAAGTAATAGATTAAAAAAAGATAGATGGTGACTAGATGATACAGATGTATAATTCATTGTTTGATAAAGATAGATGACTGACATATTATAGATACATGATTAGTTGATAGGTGATAGATGGGTATATGGATAGATAGACAGACAGATAAATAGATAAGGGGAGAGATTTTTTTTAATCCTGGAATCTGGATTAAAAACTGAAGCCTTCCTTCCAAATTCAAGCTGAGAACTCCAGCACTAAACAATAAGCACTTCTAACTCTCAAAATACATGATTTTCAATCATATATACTTAGTAGCTTTATCAGGAAATACAGAGTAAATTACTTCATCTATTGAACATTTTCTACTTACAGGTTAAAAGAAACTTGTCAATCAATAATAATAAACTACATACTCATAGCCTTTAAAGTTCACATTATTTCCCTGACATAAAAGCCATTGTTTCCACACCATAGTCTGAGCATTTTTCCTTTGAAAAGTGCCACAAGATTTTTACATATTTAACATATACTAATTATATTATGTAATGCAGATACTTTTTAAATTTTGCAACAAATCTATGAGAAGCACAATAAGTGCTCAAACCTGTGATGTCAGTATGATTGGGAATGGACAACATGCATTTTACAACTATAAGTTTACTAAATAATTACAGTTTAGAAGATTTGTTAGAATTCTGACTTACTTTTCATATTTAAATCACAATGAAATAAACACATATATAATGTAACACACTTGTGGACAACATAAACCACGTCCAAAAATAAAATAAAATAAAGGAATGCACAATTATCCCTTTTTATAGAAACTTTCAGGCCCATAGAGATGGAAAATTTACCTCTCTCAAAAATTATTTATAGTGGGGAATATCAGTGCCTCACTAGGACACTAGGAGGACAGGACAGAAAGTCATGAATGCCATGAGCTAAGGAGGAAAAGTGGCTGGGTCAGCTACACAAAATGGTTAAGAGCAACGCTCTGAAAGCTTAAGGAGTGGACAAATGATGGTAAATGTTAGCTACATTTTGTAGCAAAGCCATTAGCCTGCAAAACCAACTTCCAGCAAATGTGTGCCCAGCTGCATCACTTACAATCAGACAAGAGCTTCTGTTGTTCAGAATGCCATGGAGGATTATTTATTTCTAGCAGAGTGTATTAACTGAACTATGCTTTAATCTTACTTGTCTCCTACATATGTACTTCATATCATGTCCCATACAGTAAAATGTAGAAGATGGAACTCCTACAAAGGGTCTCCTCACTTTTATCTAGCACAATAATTCATATATTCCTGTTCAAAAGAAGAGGAAGATGTTGGGTTGAAAACATGATCTCTAAAATCAACTCTGTAATAGCCCACTCAAAATACAAAATTGAAGGAAAAAATATACAATCAGATGGTACATGTATGTATTTGTGAAATTAGGATAGCTAAAATTATGTTTAATTATTCACAGATGCCCTAGTAAAATCATTAGATACATTGGTGTTTTAGATTTAGCTTGCTGATCCAATCATGGCAACTAAAGATCATCCTAGTAAAACATCAGCACACTAGGCATTTTTAGGTTCAACTCTTTTTCTTTCTTGGTTAATATTTTTCTTCAAAAATTTCATAATGTATGAATTGTTCTGACCCCTCTCATTCCTCCTTTATGACTTTCTCATCCCAATGTGTTCATATTAATTATGCTAATATCTATGTCAGCTATCCACACAAGAAAACTTACCTCTGTGGCTACTGATAATGGCTTTCTAGTGACATTTCTCAAACATATTATAGAGGCATATTGTTAATAAAACTGTGCAGTAATGCCAACTTTCCATGAGGTCTGTAACATTCATTTAGTACCAAATAGGATTATATTTTCATATATAAAATGGGAAATTCTATTAATCATAAATTTTGTCAGGTTATTTTGGAGATTAAAAGACAGGTAACTCACTAAAAATATCTAAGTACACTAAAAAAAAGACTGTGTTCAAACTGAAGCTGTGGTACTTACCTGTGTGGCCTAGCCTAGCTCACTATACCTCATTGTTCTATAATAATAAGTACATAACAGAGCTAACGATGGCTAACTTCAATCACATAATTTGGGTATAAGGTCTAGCAAATCATAGATTTCATGAGTTTTCTCTTTATTTTCCTATTGATATCTAGGCTTTGAAACAGCGACTAATTTAAAAAACAAAGAAAAATATGTACTTATGAAATAAACAAATCAGATACTTACTAGGAAAAGGTACTATTTTGGTTGCAAAAGTGAGTGGGCTTCACTGGTTGCCCTCTGTAACAGTCTTTCCTCCAGAAATGAGGGTGTGACATAAAGCAATAACAGTGTAATGAGGGAAAGCAACCAGGAAGTCGGCTGGGCATGCATCATCATGCATGGTCATCACTAAACACCAAAGACTGAAGGTCAGGAAGAAGGAAAAAAAATTAAAAACCTCAGTTTAATCCTGAGATTCAAGCTTGATGAAGAAAATCCACCCACAAGTCAGCAGTGTCACCAAAACTCAGAGAAGATACAGTTAAGTAACAAACAACAACAAAATAGTATCCAATTCTCTAGTGAATGTAAGGACCCTGTAGAGCTGGAATGATGAATTTGCCTTGAGTAAACATGCATAACCCTGTTTAAGTATACATTAAACATTCAGTAATCCACACAAAAAGTATTTAATTGGATTATCTCAAATATTGGTACAAAATTAGTACAAAAGACTCCATGTCAAAAATGTATCAACATCTAGTTAAAACCAATTCTTTGGGAATCTGCCCAACCTCAGAGTTCCCAAAGAGGGGAGGGGTCAGGGAGTGAGAGCAATGTGCCAATTCATTGATTGACTTGGGAGTTAATATTTTTGTAACAGTATTATTAGCTTTTCCACCATATTCAAAATACAGAAAGGCATTTTCCCAAGGATATTAAGGATTCAACTTTGTCATTACTGGAGTTGTCACAAAACTGAGACCTGGAATCCTTCTATTGATTAAGCAATTCAAGGCCTACAAGTGATTTGGTGTAAGTGTGCATAGTTGTAAGGAGAGACATGATAATAGTCACTTAATGGAAAAAAAAGAAGGCACTATAAATGAGAGGAAAGGGCAATGTTTGTAGAGAGGGATTAGATAATCCATGAACACTTATTTTAAATTGCTCCTATAGTTAAACTTATCTACTCAAATCTATGAACCAGGGACATTGTATATTCTGGGCAAGGCAAGTTCTCTACAACTACCATGTCCCCAGCCCCAGACATTTGGTTTTAACTGTTCATCCTTATTGTACCATTTGGGAGACAGCTATGGTCATAGAAGTATCACATCAATTACTTTTGGTCTGTGCTAACTAACCACTGTCACCAGGTTTCAATCAAAGCATTACTGAATTATTATTTTGGCAACTGCAAATGTTGAAATAGCTTTGAACCAAAATACATCCCACAAGTCATCTAATTAAAAAAATAATTGCATTAAAACATATAAAGAAATAGGTTTAGATCAACTTCTATTCCTCCTAGTCCTGCATCTGAACTGTGTGGCGTCTTCAATAATATGGACTCACTTAGAACGTGATATGCAACCTGTCAAGGGAGGACAGTGATCAACAGTACTACACAGCTATAACACCAACCCAGCAATCACTAAAATGTCCAGCATAGCAAAATATCCTTAAAGGTACAACATGCAACAGCTATCTGATTAGACTCGAGGTCCACCTAATCATGCTTGGTACAGGAATCCAGGTGAATTTACTCTGGTTAGTGAAGTCATGAAATTATGGGGAAAACCTACGATTGCTACCTTCTTCAACTAGTATAATTCCTAAATACATTCTCAAGTATGCACAGAGAAAAAGGATTAAAAGGAAGACCAAAAATGATGTAACTACATTACTCATATGTGAAATTATAAAAAACATAATTGATATTAAAACATTAACAGACATTTGTAAAGAAATAGGTTTGCAAAAATACAGAAACAGAACTTGGATGAAAGTCATATTGGAAATGATCTAAAATCCTCTCTCCTGACATATAGCCTTTGTGGCACAAGAAAATACTTTGCAAACTGCAAAAAGAAGGAAGTAACTGAATAGTCCTGCCCAGATGCAACATCTATGAACCACAAGAATAAGAAGCATGACAAGATATTAGTAAAGATGCAACAAGCATTACTGCTGGAATAAACCAAACTCAACAGAACAGAAATAAAGTTTGGTACTAGAAACTTAGCCAGCTTCCTAGGACTAGTGAGATCAAGGACATTAGAAGAGACTTATACTAGCCCAACTTTGTTAGATGAGCATAATCCTTAGTGCATTCTAAGTTGTATCCTTATGCTCAGATAATTGTAAATACCACCCTTCATCAAAGAGTCCTCTCTATACAGCAAATGAAAACACCAAATTGTACACAAGTTAGGACACCAAATTGTAAATAATTCAGAGATCAACAGCTCATGTGAAGGCCAGTACTAAAGGATAGATATATATCATAGCTTTTCCATTTCAGGCTCAGAGAACATCAAGGAAGAAAAGACAGAAAGATTTTTAACAACCACCATAGGAGGAAAGTCTGCTGTGAAATAGGATCTCCTAGAAATGGATATATAAGCAAGTCCAAAGTAATTACAAAATCAGGAAACATTAACGTTGAAGGGGGAAATTTTGTCCCACCACTAAGACAGAACTATAGACAAGTACTGACTAAGAAGATAAGAATTAGCCTCTCCCAGGAATGAGCCCTCTTATTGGTTGACCAATGTGGGGTGGTCATCTCTGAATCCATATACACACAAACAACAAGAGAGTCATCAAGTTGTAAATATATATTTGGGTACAAATATACAGATTCATAATTGCATGTGTGAGGTTGTATATTATTATTGTTTCATATATATGAAAAAGAGACTACAAACTTGAGAGTGAGCAACTAGGAGTGGTTAGGATGAGGAAAGAGTGAGGGGGAAAGGGATGACACTCTATTTCAATTAAAAACATATTTTAAAATTATTTAGATATGATTTGAACCATGTAGTAAATGTTTACAGATGGACTCTCTGATTCAGACTTCTTACAGGAGAGTTTTCCAAAGTTCCAATCTTAATTTACTACCAATCACAGTTTCCTCTCCCTCCTGTATTTCTCTCATTTCCCCCTATCACATCCCCCATCCCACCCTACATTCACATCTCAGGGATGGTAAGGCCTATCTATCATGGGGGAATTTTCCAAAGTTAATGGAAGGACAATGCAATGATTTTATTATTTTTAGTATGCAAGAGTATGAAAGTGCAAATATTATTGAATTGTGATGCCATCAAAATCAATTTCCTATGATAATGAAAGGTAAATGAGTATTATTGGTTGACGAATTAAGTACTGTTGGCCAATAAGATCGGTGTGACTAGGAGATGAGGAGAATTCTCGGAAATGTAGGAAGAGGGAGCCCACCAGAAGGAGTAACAGATCCTTGCATTCTCTTAAGACAAGACCCTGTGGAAATACATAGAATTATATAAATTGGTTAATAATTAAGAGAGAGCTAGCCAATGAGAAGTCCTAGCTATCAACCACCAGATTCATAATTAATATAGCATCTGTGTGGGATTGAAAGGCAATGGGGACCTGGTGGTACAAGAACCTCCACAATGAGATGGAACAAACAAAATGACACCATCAACGTGTTGCATGAATTTCCAAATAAAACCTGACAAAAGCTTAAAAGGGGATTTTAGAAACAACAGAACAAAGTCAAGTATGGCTTCTTGGTAGCAGCATTTTCTTGAATGGGTCCTGTTTGCTACAGACAAGCAGAGGCTTGCAGTGGCTTTAAGAGAGGCTTTCTGACTCAGCATAATCAGCAAAAACTGCACAGCTCTTTGAGCAATGCTGTAATGCTGTTTATCAGATACAAGACTCTTGGAAAAATAAATGAATGAATGAATAAATAAATAAAAATGAAAAAAAAGAAAGGAAAGAAAAAAGAAAAATATAGAGACAGATTTGAAAAACCTATAAAGGGTTTACAATATGTTTAAAAATATACATAGGCTTGGAAGAGAAAATAAAATGGATAAAATGGTTAAAAGAGAAATAGAGTAGCTCGGTTTGGTGGCACACACCTTTAATCCCAGCACTTGGGAGGCCGAGGCAAGCATACCTCTATGATTTCAAGGCAAGCCTGGTATACAGAGTGAATTCCAGGAGAGGCCAAAATACATAGGTAAACCCTGTCTTAAAAAATTTAAAAAAATATAAATAAAAAAATATAGTAATAAAAAAGCCATGTAAAGATGAAAAGTACACAGGGAGTCGGAACACTGTACGTTACTGTGTTGTCTTTGAATTTTTTGATTGCTAAGGAAAGAGCAACAGCTGCTAACAGACATTTGATTATGAATGATGCTGGATTAATCCAACCTTTATATTTTAAAAACATTACTTTAGAAAAGAGGCTTTGATTTTGTTTCCACAGAAAACAAAAAGCAGTGGATTCCTTCCAGACTAATATGGTTTGATCAAGCAAGAACCCACCGAAGCACTGGCCCAGGTGATTTAACAGCCAAAACAGCTGAAATGATGCAAACTTCAGACTATTACAGCCAAGATTTGGCTAGAGTTCTGTGTTTTCTCAAGATCTCCATTGGATTAACAGTGGCCCCAAACAGCAGTAAGCAGTTTAGAGAAAACGACAACCAAATTCCTCAATATTGTTTATATTTTTTTTCATTTAAATGGAATTGGTTGTGAATAGTTAATGGTCACAGCCAATTTCTTTTTAAAGGAAAAAGAGAAATACGATATAAAAATGAATACTTTGCATTGGTATGGATTTAGCTTGTTGATACATAAAGTTCAATTTATTATAGGTATATCTCTCCTCTTGTTTAGGTATTGTGTTTATACAGATCATTTAAAAATGTTGTGTATAATTAAATACAGGTTATACATAGTCATTTATAATAGTCAAAACTTAGAGTCAAGTTAGTTAGATTTTCTAGGTATACTTCAGATGGATATTCTTCAAAACTTTCAAAACCTTCGGAATGGTTTATTAAGGTTTTTCATTGACAGTGAGACACAACAGCTCCTGGCAACACCAATTATGTCAGAAAGGAAAATGGGCATCAAAGAAACTCAATATGGAGTTTGCTTTTGACATGGCAAGAAATAGCTAATTGGACAAGAAACTGTTCTTGGTTGGACTGTTTGACTGTATGTTGTATAAAGTGGACATGCAGGACCCATAGTAAGGTCACTGCTGAATTTTCCAAGGCAGGATTGGTCATTCCTGCAGGGTTCCTGCTTCATGGAAGGGTCTGTCAGGCATTATGCAGGACACATAAGTGACTGACAAACTGTCAATACAGGTGGACAGTTTAAAATTTCCTGCTTTGATAAGAAGTCTACCAGAAACACTATGGCCTATAGGCTGAAGATGGATGCTCCAAAGTTACAGAGGGACTTAAAGTAACTGTCCAGTCAGCAAGATGTCTTTGTCAAATGTAGAATTTATATATTACCCTTTTGAGGTAACAGATGAAGTTAAAAACAAATATTTATGGTTATTGATTTTCTTAGTTATGATAAAAGATATGCTACATATAAAACTTAAGACTCACAAAGATAGGATAGATGAGAGAATATTTTCTATAAATTTTTACTAGTTAATGGACTAAATATTAACTGTAGTTATCACTTGATAACTTTTATTATATATAATTTTACTAAGCTAAAGTTAAAACCTTCTTTTTATTTAGACAGAAAAGAGGAGATGATGGGGAATGTCCTTTTGTATATATGTTTCTCTTATTTGTTGATGAATAAAGCACTGTTTGGCCAATGAGGCAGAAAGATAGGTGCGATTAGGAGACAAGGAGAAATCTTGGAGTGGTAGGTAGAGAGAGCTGGCCAGAAACAGTCACCATGTAAGAATGGGAAGAAAGTACACACCAGGCATTCTCCAGTAAGATACTACCACATGGAAATACATAGATTAATAGAAAAGAGTTAGAGCTAGCTAATAAGAAGCTCTAGGAATCTGCCAGCAGCTTAACAATTATTATGTCTTTGTATCTTCATTTGGGGCTGGAAGCAGTAGCAGGACTTGGCAGGACAAGAAAACACAGCACCAGCCATCCTTGTGGATCCCTGGAGATTTCTCTAGTGCCAAATTTCAAATTAAGCCAATAATGGCTCCCTCTATTAAGATATATCTTTTATGCTCTCTCTGTTCTCCCCCAACTTGACCTTCCTGTTCCCCTCTACCCTCCCATTCTCCTCTCCTCTTTCTCCTATCCCCCACCTTCCTGTGCTCCCAATTTACTATGGAGACCTTGTCCTTTTCTTTTTTGGGGGGTCCATGTATGTCTCTTTTAAGGTCCTACTTGTTTTCTACCTTATCTATGTTTGTGGACTGGTTATTGGCTGGTTATCCTGTGTTCTATGTCTAATATCTACTTATGAATGAGAACATACCATGTTTTCCTTTCTGTGTCTGGGTTACCTCACTCAGGATGGTTTCTTCTACTTCTATGCATTTACTTGCTAATTTCAAGATTTCATTATTTTCATTTCTAACTAAAATTCCCCAAGTGACTTAAAGTGAGTAACTCCAAGGAACTTAGAAAGTGAAAAAGTCCCTCCTATTTATAGTATTTAATCTATGTTACTCATAACAAACTAGAAATGATTTCTAATATAAGTTGGGGACAAAAAAATAAGCCTATCATTCCATCAAAATCATCACATAAATACTGTGGTAAGTGTTTTAAATTCTTGAGATCTCTAGCATTGACAAGTAAAACACAATCAATAATTATTAGTTGAATCTTTATTTTGTTCAATAACAAAATCTAGTTTGCAACTATGGAATTAATGTGCACACAATATGATTTTTTAAATGTTTTATTGTGTTTCAGATTAAGTATTTTCTGCTCTCATTAGTGAATCACTAAAATAGCAACATTCTTCTATTAAAAAGCAAGATGTATAAATATGAACTCCATATTAAGTTTACCATGTTAGTATACCAAATTTATTTATTCTAATACTCAAAAGAGCTCAGTATTTTAAAAGGTTAACTAAGAATTACCTAATTACCTCTCACATAATATAATTTAAAACAGACAAGCACACAGATGTAGCCAAGTCATAGCATCCATAAAATCAGCACTGTGAGACAGAGCCTTGTCTACAGCCATGGGGAAGCGAATTTCAAATGACACTTAATTCAATGTAAGTGCCACATCATTTATTTAAGTAAGTTTCTTATATTTCAGTCTCATAAGCAACCTCTATTCCTTCATAATCAGTTTTAGGGTCATAAGGTTGGCATTCAGGCTTTAAATGTGAGGCAAGGAGAAAGATATCCCCTTGAAAAAAATCATCTCAAAGAGAGGTACATTTCTATGTTTCATTACCATTAGTTTAAGGGGGCATATTCTACAATTTCTAAACCTATAAACAAAACATAGATATTACCAAGTGATTAGATGTTTAAACAATAAGCTTACATTCCAAAAAATAATTCCCCCAAATGTCTATTACATTATAATCAATGCAATATCTCACTCTAATTAATTTTACTCATTGTTTACCTATTTTCTGATTTGTGAAGCACAACAATGTCTTTTTTAAATAGAAGCCTGTTTAATATTAGGCAATTGACATGAATACATATTAAATTATGAATACTATTATCAATGTCCCATTAAATTTTTATTATGATCACACTTTATATATACATATATATATATATATATGGTGTCTACTTTTGTCAACATATTCATACCTGTGTCTATGAGACATGAAATCTGAGTATATGAGAGAATGGGGAGGACTACAATCAAAGGCTGTAAACAACTTTATTTCAGTTACAGTCTACGTTTTTTATACAAATTAAACAAGGAGATGATCTAGGGAAGGTTATTTGAGTTCAGAAAACATGTAAATAAATATCAATAAACACATATTAAATGTCAATAAAACTGCCCTTTCTCAGAATTTTCTCAGGATAGACAAATTCCCTGGCACATACTATAGATTATATCTGGAAAAGCATTAAAACAAGGCAGAAGGCTATATCCAGACTCAGATATCCAGATTCAGACATCCAGATTCATATACACTAATCAGATTTGGTTCTCCAGCTATGTTCTGACATCCAATAGAATAATCATGTCTTATAAATTGAATGTAAATGTTATCTCTGGAGACATAAAATCACATCCAAGAATGATCCAGGGAACAAAATACACCTGAGGTAAAAGGCCTTCTCCATTTTTTTTTTCAGGGAGTCTTTCTCACAGTTCCCCAAGGCATTGTTCATCATGCATGATTCTCTTGACTGTGTTCTGACAAACAAGACACAGGTTCAGAAAGACGAATTAACTTTATCAATGACATGCAATTTTAAGGAGGTAAACCATTAAACATAATGCTCACCTCACCACTCTCCACCAATTGAAGGCAAATTGGAAGACAGTAAGTCTCTCTCTCTTCCATATGTGCATGCATAACACACACACACACACACACACACACACACACACACACACAGACAGACACACATTCACACTCACACACACACACACACACACACACATACACATTTTCCCTTTTCTTTTCCATTGAACACATTTTCTGTACCTATTAAATGGAATATTCTTTGCAGTTTTATGAGAAAATTTTTCAAAAAGGCACTTAAGCATTTAATTTATAATGAGCACATAAATGAATTGATAAGACTAAAAGATATACAGTATCTATCTAACACAATCAAATTTACCTCAGAATGTCATTGATGATGTGAGCCTAAAAGTACCTTCTTTTGAATCATTAAATTCATGCTTCATGTCCTTTATCTTCAAAGCATGTTTTCATATTTCTTTAAAAATTAAAGGCATAAATAAAAGTAATTTTAGATTAATTTACCTGCATTATACATGCATGTACCAATGGATACTATAAATAATATTAATTAATATGTAGTTTTAAAGGAACTTTATCAAAAGTAAAATTGTATCTGAGTTCTTCAATCCTAATATAGAAGAATTAAAGAATTTTTGGGAATGTTTGATTTCTTTGGAATAAAGAGTGTGAATATGACAATGAGCTCTGAACTATTTTTGTTGTCTCATAAAATATTAGGGAGACCTAAAAGCAAACCTGATGAGCATATCTGCAGAGGACCAAGAATTTGTAGGATGGTAGAAGACCAAGGGCTTTATCTTTCTGTGTGATGAGAAAGTTGCAAAGCAAAATAATAATAATAATAATAATAATAATAATAATAATAATAATAACAATAATGATGTCATAAGAGGCCAATGGAGACCATCAGTTCTTAGCCTCCTTTACCCAACTCATTTGCTGTGTCCAACTTCCAATTAGGGTGAACAAACTCTGTTCAACCAAAGACCACAACCAGGTACCCTGCCTACAGACACCTTCTGCACTCTCTCTGTTGCCCCTGACCCGATCCTGTGGGAACTCCATAGAGATGAAACAGAGAAAAACAGGTGAAACCTCCTCACCCTCCCCACTCAAACTTCTGTATATCCCCACAGACCATATCCTTACCTCTCTCCACACACTACTCACTACATTCCAGCCTCCAAAATCAGCAGGCATTGCCCATGAACATATGAGATTGCAAGTAAAACAGGAAACACACAGCCAAAACACTCTCTGAAAAAAATACAGGAAATGGAAACAAACAAAAAACATACCGAATAAACATAAACCCAGAATCCAGCACCCAGACCTATAAACACTTCAAACCCAATGTAAGAATATGAACAGTAACTGCAAGGGCAATATGTCTCCAAGAGAGACCAGTTATCCTACTACAGAACATTCCTCAATATTTCAACCTAGCTGAAGCACAAGGAAAAGAACTTAAAACTAACTACATGAAGATAATAGAAGTCTTCACAGAGGAATTTACTAAGGTCATCAAAGAAAACCAGGAAAACAATCAATTGGAGAAAATTAATAAATACCTTAAAGAAAGCAAGAAAAAAAATGGAGACAGTGAATAAAACTGTCAAGATTTCTTTTCTTTCTTTTCTTTCCTTTTTATTTTTATTTTACAGATCGATCCCAGTTCTCTCTCCCTCCCTCTCTCCCTCTCTTCCACCCTTTCATGCCCCTTGACCACCCTGCCCTCCCATGCCACCCACTACACATGTAGAGTAATGCCTTCCAGGAGGGGTCATATACATCTGTCAAGTCATTTGCAATAGGGACTAGACCTACTCTCCTGGCTCCATGTTAAGGGAGTCTCCCTCCATGAGCGATGTGCTCCCAAAGTCCTGTTGTGCACCAGGGATACATCCTGGTTCTACTGTTCAAGGTCCCTTAGACTGCCCAGACTTTCTAGCTGAGACCCATGATCAGCTGGTCTGAGTCAGTCCCATGCTGGATTCCTATCTATCAGTCTGAGGGCTCATTAGCTCCTCCTTGTTTAGGTCAGCTGCCTCTATGTGTTTCTGTAGCCTAGTCTTGTCCTCCCTCTCTGCATCTGGATTCCAGTTAGACTCAATGATTAGTTGTGGGTGTGTGTTTCTGTTGACATCAGTTAGTAGATGAGGGTTCTATGATGGTGGATAAGTTAGTTGTCAATCTCATTATGAGGGAAGGGCATGGTAGCCTTTCGACTGTTGCTCAAATTGTTAGTTGGGGTCAGTCTTGTAGGTTTCTGGACAATTCTCTAGGTTCAGTTTTCTCTTCAAACCTATAATAACTTTGACTTTTGTGGTCTCTCTCTCTCTCTCTCTGTCTCTCTGTCTCTCTGCCTCTCTGTCTCTTTCACTCTCTCTTGTCTATTCCTCCCGACTCAATCTTCCTAGTCCCACGTGCTTTCCTCTCCTCCCCTTCTCTTTCTCATAGTTCCCTCTCCACTCACTGCCCCCCCCACTCCCCATATGCTCAGTAGATCTTTTCCCTTTCCCCTTCTGTGAGGGACCTTATATAAATCTCTTAGAATCGTCCTTGTATCCTAGTTTCTCTGGCGGTGTGAATAATAGGCTGGTGATTTTTGCTCTATGTTTAAAATCCATATATGAGTGAGTAGACACTATATTCTTATTTTTGTGACTGGGTTACATCATTCAGGATGGTTTCTTCAAGTTCCACCCACTTGCATGCGAATTTCAAGATTCCATTGTTTTTTTTGTTTTTTTTTTTTTCTGCAGAGTAGTATTCCATTGTGTAAATGTGCCACATATTCTTTATCCATTGTTCGGTTAAGGGGCATCTAGGTTGCTTCCAGGTTCTTGCTATTACAAATTACACTGCTATGAACATAGTTTAGCACATGTCTTTGTTGCATGGACGTGGTATATTTGGGTATATGTCTAGTAGGGGGATTGCCAGGTCCTTTGGTAGGCTGATTCTCATTTTCCTGAGGAACTGCCAAACTGATCTCCAAAATGATGGTCCAAGTTTACAGTCACACCAGCACTGCAGTAGTGGGCCCCTTTCCCATCATCCTCTCCAGCATAAGTTGTCATTGGTGTTTCAAATTTTATCCATTCTGGCAAGAGTAAGATGTTTTGATTTGCAGTTCCCTGGTAGTTAAGGTGTTGAACACTTTCTTAAGTATCTTTCAGACTTTTTGATTTCCTCTATTGAGGGTTCTCTATTCAGTTCTGTACTCCATTTTTAATAGGGTTATTTGGTGTTTTGTTTAGTAGTTTCTTGAGTTCTTTGTTTATTAATAGGAATTTATAGGAAAGGACATTACATATGCATCAAGGGAAAATTCCACCAACATAACATTTCAATCTTATCTTTTATGTACCCAACACAATGGTACCTGCTTTTTTTTGTAAAAGAAGCACTACTACAGCTTAAATCACATATTGATCTTCACACCATGATGATGGGAGACTTCAATATTCTTCTCTTATCAAGGGATATGTCATCAAGACATAAACTAAACAGAGAAATACTGAAGCAAGCAGTTGTTATAAACCAAATGAACCTAAAAGAACTTTTCCATTTCACCCAAACACAAAACAAAACACTTTCTTCTCAACACCTCATGGAACTTTTTCCAGTTGATCACATTGGATCACATTGGACACAAGAAAGTCTCAATAGACAAAACTGAAATAACTCCCTGCACCCTAACATATCACCATAAAATAAAACTGGATTTATTCTACAACAGAAAACCTACATACTCGTAGAAACTTAACAATGCTCTACTGAATGAATAGGTACTCAAGACAGAACTAAAGAAATGAAAGACTTTGTAGATTCAATAAATTGAATACACAGCAAACCCAAACTTAGAGAACACAAAGAAAGCAGTGCTAAGAGGAAAGTATATATCACTAAGTGTCTAAATTAAAGAACAAATATAGTCTCTTAAAGTCCAGAGGAAAAAGAAGCAAACATAATCATGAAGATTTATACTGAAGGAAATAATCAAACCAAGGGTACAAATCAGTACAATAGAAACAAATAGAACAATAAAAAGCATCAATGAAACGAAATTTTATCAAAGAGGATATCAAAAGATAGATAAAGCCTTATCCAAACAACTTAAATGAACTTATAACTCCAAAGAGAATATAAGCATTCATTAAAGTCTCCCAATAATAAAAGACTCAGAACCCTAAGTATTTTATGCAGAATTCTAGCAGATTTTCAAATAAGAGCTAATATTAATACTCCTCAAATTACTCCACAAAAGAGAAATAGGAGGAACAGTGTCAAATTAATTTTATTTTGCCACTATTATCCTGATATTAAGCCACATAGACTCAACAAAGAAAGGATTACAGGACATTTTCCCTTTTGAACATAAATGCAAAAATACCCAATAAAATGCTTTAAAACTGAATGCAACATATCAAAATGATCATCCACCATATCCAAGTAGGCCTCATACCAGTGATGCATGGATAGTTGAATATACCAAAATCTGTCAATGTAATTTACCACAGAAAGAAATTTAAAGAGAAAAGAAAAACAAAACAAAAAAAAAAACACATGATTATCTCATTACATGCCAAAAAGCCAAAGTACAACACTCCACTGTGATAAAAGTTCTAGAGAAAATAGAGATAGAAGGGACATATCTAAACATGGAGGCAAATTACAGCAAACCTGTAGACAATATCAAATTAATAGATAGAAACTCAAAAGTCCACTAAAAGCAAGCTGTCTACTCTCCACATCTGTTCAATACTGCACTTCTTATTTTAGCTAGAGCAGTAGAACAATAGAATGAGATGAAGTGGATGCGAATGGTAAAGAAAGAAGTAAAAGTATCAACATTTAGACATAATACAAGAGCATACAAAAGTCACCACAAAAATTCTAGCAGAAAACTATTGCAGCTGATACACACCTTTAGCAAATTGCCTGCATAAAAGATTAAAAATATCAGTAGCCCTCCTATATAAGAATGACAAGTTGACTGAAAATAAATAGAAACAACACCCCTTACAACAGCCACAAGTAATATAAAATTCATTGAGGTAACTATCCAAGCAATTTAAAGGTTTGAAGGATAAAAACTCTAAGTCTTTGAAGAAAGAAATGGAAAAAAAATAACAGAAGATAGAAAGATCTGCTATACTCATATATCATTTGGATTAACATAGTAACTATGGTCATTCTGCCAAAAGTAATCTATAGAATAAATGAAATCTCCATCAAAATGCAAACAGAATCTTTTCACATTTTGAAAGGACAACCCTCAGCTTCATATGGAAAAACAGAAAACCTAGGGTTCCTAAAACAATCCTTAACAGTAAAAGAACTGCTGTATTTAACATCATTGCTGATTTCCTGTTTTACTACAAAGTTATAGTAATAAACCACATGGTAATGACATAACAAATGAAATGTTGATCAATGGAACTGAATTGAAGGCCCAGCCATAAGATCACACACATCTGATTGTTATTTTTAAAAAGCCAGAAATATTCAATGAAAAGTAAAGAAAGCTTTTTCAACAAATGGTGCTGGCCAAACTGGATATTTGCATGTAGAAAAATACAAATTGTTCCTATCACCCTGCACAAAACTCAAGTCCAAATGGATCAAAAACCTCAACATAAAAGCTGACAGAAGAGAAAGAGAGAAATAGCCTTGATTGTACAGAAGATGAATTTCTGAATATAACACTGATATTGCAAGCATTAAGATCAACAATTAATAAATGGGACATTATGAAACTGAAAAAGTTCTATAACAGAAAGATCACTGTCAATAGGACAAAAAAGTAGCCTATGGAATGAGAAACAATTCCATCAACTGCACAACCAATACAGGTCTAATATCTATATGTTAAGAAAAAATTAAATTAGATATCCAAAAATACCCAAATAATCCAATTTAAAAATGGGGTACAGAGCTAAACAGAGTTTTCAAGAGGTATGGCCAAGAAACATTTAAAGAAATGTTCAACATCCTTAGCCATTATGGAAATGCAAATCAAAGCAAAAAAGGCTAAGATCAATACCACAAGTGAGAGACTATGGTGGTAAAGATGTAGAGTAAGGAAAGAATCCTCCATTGCTGGTGGGAGTGCAAACTTGTACATCTCCTATGGAAATAAATATGTTGGTTTGCCAGAAAACTGGGAATCTAGCTAACTCAAGACCTAGCTATACAAATCTTAGGCATATACCCAAAGGATGCTCCATCCTATGACAAGGAAACTTCCTTAACTATGTTCACTTAGGCCACTATTTCCAACCAGAAACTGGAAACAACCTTGATGCCCCTCAATGACAAAATGGATTAAGAAAATATGGTATATTTACACAATGGGATATAACTCCCTTGAATGGATTAAGAAAATATGACATCATGAAATTTCCAGAAAAATAAATGAAACTAGAAAATTATCCGCCTGGGTGATATAATACAGACTTAGAAATACAAATAAGGTATATATTTACTTACAAGTATATGCTAGTAGTTAATAATAATAGATAATTATTAAGCTACAATCTACAGACTCAGAGAGGTAAAATAAAGAGGAGGGTTTGGGAAGAGGGGATCTCCCTGGGAAGGAGAAATTTTGCAGGAGGAGGTGAAGTAGATTGGGAAGGGAATAGGAGGGATCAGGTGGATGAAGAGATCAAATAAAAGGATAGAGCGTGAGGAGAGATAGGTGGAATGGGGAGACATTTTTAAGACAGTTTGGAAACCCAGTGCAGTGGAACCTTCCTTGAATCTATGAAGGTGATCTTAGTGAGGACTCCCAGAAATGGGGAATATGAAGTCTCAACGGATCATCTCTTGTAGCCAGACAAGGGTCCTAGTAGCAGGACTGGGTTGTATTCAGTTGAGATTTTGGCCCTAGGGGTCTTGTGGAGGTTTCCAAATAACCCAGGCAGATTCTAGGATATAGGTTTGTTCTATACAACTTTGTGGGGATATATTATTTATGATTTATTAAAGCTTACCTGCAGATTTAGAAAGCAAAGTCAGCTTATGCAGCAAGCTATAGGTAGTGGTGTTGCATGCCTCTAATCCCAGGACTCAGTATTAAAAGGCAGATAGATCTCTAATAGTTCAAGGCCACTCAGGGCTACACAATATAGAATCAGCCTAAAAGAGTAGTAGAGTTCATGTCTTTAATCCTAGGTCTCATGAGAGGTATTTAAGATAGGAACAGAGTCTCTGAGCTGGCATTTATTCTCCAACATTGAAGATAGGAAGACATTCTGATATTGAGTCTCTAGCCATGGTGAGGAGAGCCTATCTGTTTGAGTGAATCTGAGGAGCATTGAAGTCAGGAGAAGTTTGTGGATTTCTCTTTTTGTCTAAGCTGAGGTAGAGGTAAGAACTAGTGGCTGGCTGCTTTGCTTTTCTGATATTCAGCTTGAAGCTTGAACCCCAATATCAGTCTCTGGGTCTTTTATTTTTTGTATTACACAGAGTGTCAGTACATCTCTATTGTTGAAGACAGTATCCACACAGATCATTGATTATGGAGAAATCAAGCTGGTGTCTGCATGGAGTCTTCACTGCTATGTTCTCATATCTATGATGTGGGAAGATTCCCTGCTGGCTACTGAAAAGGAAATATGAACATCAACCCAGCCACAAAACTTTTGACCAACAATCTATTCTGCCAGCAAGATGTGCTAGGGCACTGGTGCTGCAAAACTTAAGTGAGTGGCCAGCAAATATCTGGTTTAATATTAGGCCCATGCCTGACACAACTTTGGTATCTAGGAACCAAAGATTATATATCCCAGCGACCTGGAACAGAATATAGAACCAAACATGACTGGCCTTAAAAAAACATCAATGGAATGATTTCTAATGATATTCTGTTATACTCATAGATCAGTGCCTTGTCCAGTTGTCATCAGGGAGTCTTCCTCCAACATCAGACAGGAGTAGATGCATACAAACAGGCGGACATTAAGTGGACAGAGAGTGTAAATCAGAGGTCTTTATCATGTCCTTTCCATCAGAGTTCAGTTAATTCCTTGCAGAAGAGTGAGTGAAGGTATTGTAAGAGTCAGAGTAGATGGAGGACACCAGGAGAACATATCACACTGAATCATCTAAACAACACACATATGGGCTCACATATACTGGAGTCACTTATGGAGCCTGCATGGGTCTGCACCAAGTTGTCTGCTTATATGTTGTGGCTGTTTGCTTGGTGTTCTTATAGGACTCCTAACAATGGGAGGGGATGTTTCTGACTCTATTGCCTGTTGTTAGGACTATTTTTCCTCCTGTTGGGTTGCCTTTTCCAACTTCTCTGTGAGGGATTTTGTCTTGTTGAATTGTGTTTTGTTTTGCCATGTTTATATGTCCTCTCTTGATTTTTTCTGAAGGACAATGGAGTGGGAGTGGATATGGGCAATATGAATGGGGGAGCAGAACTGAGAGGAGGGGAGGGAGAGGAAACTGTGATCTGGATATATTGTATGAGAGACAAATCTATTAGTAATAATGATGAATGAGAAAGAGGAAGAGGAGAAGACATAGAATAAAGAAAAGAAGGAGGAGAAGGAAAAGAAGAATGAGTAGGAGGATGAGAAGGAGGGGAGGAAAAGTAGGAGAAGGAGGAAGAGCTGGAGGAGGAGACCAAGAAGAAGACCAAGAAGAATATTGGAAGGCAGTCCACCATAGGCCTTCTGGGCAGTTGCACTCTTGCTGACCCCTGGAATTGGATACACCATTTACTTGGGAAATTTATCAGCATTGTTTATGTTCTGGACTCCTAGAACATAAGGGAAATGGACACTAAAAAACAGGAGGGAGAGCTAGCCAGTGTCTGCCCAAATAACCAATTCATGTAGACAGGTTATGCATCAGGGTAGCACAAAGCTGTAAGCACATGGATGGGGATTTGAAAAGAGATCATTAGTATGAGGCCCGCCAGGGCTAGTCAGTGAGCCCCCACTTCATTTCTCAGCCTTTTTCATGGATGTGCAGTCCACTAAATGCTCAGCCTCTATTTGAAAGCAAAGTATTTCTTTGCATGGTATTGGAGCATGCACACACAACCTGTCAGGTTTTAATTCTCCAAATGCCCTCAGGAGTCGAGTGTCTTCTATTGGCACAAGAACTGTGACAGAGTTCTCTTCAGCTTATGCTGTTTGTCTCCGTGGGAATTCTGCTGTGATATGCCCTGCTGAACACCTTCACAAGGCTTTTACTCAGTCACAGCATCATCTGGGGGAGGGAAAGCTAATCAACAGACATCCCTGCCTTATTGGCCACTTTCTGTTGTAATTATAAAGTTCAGGGTCTTTGATGCTTTTGCCTCTCCCACTGATTCATATTTTTCACTGCACTAGAAAGACATCTGAATTTCCAGGAGGTGTTTAATTATTAACATAGGGTCTAAGCAGTTTTTTCTCTTTCATGTGTTTATTTTAGAAGGAAGCATGTTAGAAAAATTATAAATAAAAAAATAATATCATATTCCAAATAGCTTTGTGTAAAAAAAGTGTATTTTTATTACATTCTAAACCTGATCTGACACAATCTTTCTCATAGCTGTTTTCCATATTAATGGCAAGTGCTATACTTTCATACAATCTGTGTCTAAAGTATAGCGTGTTTCACTTAAATGTTATTGGATTTACAATTATTAAGTCTATCTCATTACTACGGGAACATATTTTGTTTTTTTATTAAAAACAATATCAATAAGTTAAAAGAAAAGACTTTTAAAACAACATATTCTGTCTAGTTAAATAATTAATAATCATTTAAATTCAACAACAGTCTGCATAAGTTGAGAATATCGAAATTAGTCATGTAAAAATCATCTTAAAGTCAAGGACTGGAAACACATACTCTGTGCACTTCATTTCATTTTATAGTCTCTAAAACTATTATAATTTTTAATAAACTTGTGTCTGGGATTTGAAGCCAAATACTTATACTCAAAAGGCAAGAATTTATTATCCAGAATACACCCAAAGAGGCACTAAAATGTATTCCCTACTGATGAGTTTCAAATGAATTGTATAATCTGTATTTTATTAATCTGGTCACAATTAAAGAACAACAACTCCCTGATCTGTAGCCCTAATGCTCAATTTTGTAAGGATTTCTTTTTCCACTGCTGATCAATAAGGTTGAGTTTCCAAGGCACATGGGCTGTGCTTTGCAGAACAGAGGAAGTTGTATACATCTAAATAAACAGTATTACACCCATATCTGTAAACATCTCTTGACTTTCCTCCTTGCAGTTTTTATGTACAATTACATGTGGCATAATAACATGCCTGTATGTATATATACTGCCACTCTTCCTAAAGCATGTATGATTCATGAATGTCTTTATTTTTTTAAAAAAATAATAACTATATTGAATTCTACTTTTCATTCAATATAATAAACCAATAGTTGCTTTCAGAGAGTAACTACAAAGTACATTGTAAAGGTTACTTTAATAAAAGTATAAATGAAGTAATTGTCTGGAGCCCTTTGTTTAAAGTAAAATGAAAACTGCATTGGGTTTCATAAAGCAAATTACTTCTGGATATTTTTAATAAGATTACTGTCACATTCAGCCAAGGTTCCTGACAGCATAGATTAGTGCAACACTCTATTATCTAACTGTAATATTGCTTAAGTCTTCAAATTCTCGATTTTCCTGGTACTTTCCTAAGTGTGTTTATGGATAAATTGAAAAGAAAAATAATCAATGGTTATATTTATAACAAGCATGTTAAGTCCAGTCTTAGGCAATACACTTGTTAAATATTTTTGTTCAGTCCTGATTAGTCCCTTAGATACCTTGGTTGTTACGACAGCACTTACACAACAAGAAACAGCAGAATTCATGGTCAGTAGCACATCCTAAAGTTACAAACCTTGTTTTAAATTAAGAAAAAGTGTTTTTAAAAGCATTAATAGTAACAAACTCGTTTTTGATAACAGCTGCTTAATGCATAGGAGTATTTGTTAGTAAAGTTTCTGACACAGATATTACCATGAAAGTGTAAAGAGATTGACGAGGTTTCAAGAGAAAGCTGGTCCATGCTATGGCCTAGTAATGTCAATTAGTATCACCAGAATGCAACATGGAAGGAATGTTAACTCCTAAAGTCCTAAAGTATGAGACTATTTTAAAGTATATTTTCCACATTTTAATAGACTTGTTTTTTTTTTTAAAGGGGAAGGAGAATACATGTGTTTTGGGGGAGTTATAGGGGAGCAGGGTAATGGTGGTAGATATGCTCTGATTATATTTATTCATGTATGAAATTATTAAATAGCTATTTTTCTGATTTTTAAATTTTTATTGATTCTTGTGGATTTCAAATCATGAATTCCAATCCCATTTATCTTCCCTAACCTTTGAATCTGCCTTCCCTTTTTCAATCTACCCTTTAAACAAATCAAATTTAAATAAGAAATCAAAACCCAAACGAAGAAATGAAACAAAAACAAACAAAACATGGAGAAAAATCTTGTCATGGAAGCTGTAGTGTAGCCTGGCGAGTCCCACAGATGACCCTTCAGTACATTCATCTTTACTTTTGAGTATTCCTTGTCATGAGTCATTGTTCTGGCTCAAGTCTTCCGTCTTCTGCTACACTATAAATAATAGGCTCTCACTGGGCCTCTTCTTGGATATCTTGTTGTTGTCCATTGTCATGGAGATCCTGATGTTTGTATCTGGAGGTTCATCTCCTTCACATGATACAACAGTTCATTGATGCATGGATGTTAGTGTGGAGTAACTCATAGCGCTGGTTCTGGACCTGGGTGGCAGCTGATTTGGTCATTCCAAATCCAACAGCTTTCCCTTATCATCACTACTTGAATGAGAGCTCCAGCACTAACTTGGGTAGCTCACCTAATGCAACCTGCAGCAAAGATTGGGTCAGTTGTGCTCTCAGGTGTTCAGATCTGGGTCACCCCCATTCATATCACCAGCTGTACCATTTTTCTTGGACAAGGTGCAAGACTCTCTCCCTCTCAATCACTTTAGGAGGCATATGGGGGAAGGGTTATTTCTCTTGCTCTCAGGTCCTCAGTGCTGGCTTGCCTGTGCCCTAGACAACAGGGTCAGCTCTAATATGCTGCCCAGGTGGGGTTCAGGGCCCACTCTCCTCTGTGCTAAAGCTGGTAAGGGGCAGGGCTAGTTCTCTTATACCTGTGACCCCAGGGCCAGATCTCTTACTTGCCACAGTTAACAAGGGACAGAGGGAGAAGGGCATCTTTCCCTCTCCTGTGCTACCACATGCAGACAAATGGCATAGTACAGATATTTTGCTCTCACATCCTCAGGGCTGGCTCACTTGTATCCTTGACAACAGGGTCAAGTCTAGTGTGCTCTCCAGGTAGGTGCACACCTGCAGTAAGGGGTGGGGTCTTCTGTCTGAATGTGGAGGCCAGCTCTGTCCTGAGGGGTGGTAGAGCTCTCCTAATGCAGTATCCAGCAAGGGATAGGAGCAACTATCCTAAGGCTAATGAAGAGTGCACAGCATAATAACAGGGACCCCTGTGCTAACACTGGCAACAGAGGTCATCAAAGAATCCAACTTCTACAGGACCAAGGACCCAGTCATGGCCCTTAGTAGCAGCCCAAGCTGGACTCATCAGGGCCTTGGTGGCAGCACAGAACACTCAGATCAGTATGGCCATGGTGGCAATATGGGCCTCAGGCACCAACATGGTCTCAGGTAGCTGACCAGACATGAGTCATCTACACAGCGCTAAGTTGTAACAGGAACCGACTCAGACCACAGATACTGTGGGGCCATGGACCCAGACACAGCCCTCAGGAGCTTTTGTGGCTCAGATAACACCATAACCATGTGTGACATTGCAGTCATTTAGATAAGCATGGTCCTGTTGGCCCTCAGACACTCTCATAGCCAAAGGTTGTAGCCCAAACCTTTGGCTATGTAGCCTGTGTGGTCTTTGGTGACAACATGGAACATCTACATTAATATATAATACAGCTCTGGTAGGACCATGGACCCAGACACGATCCTAGGCAGCATCCTGGGCCTAGATGTCTCCATGGTCTCAGGTGGCAGTGCAGGTTACTCAGAGACGCATGGCCCCTGTAGCAGCATGGCTCTCAGGTAGTAGACCAGATCCCTGGTATCCAGCCTGAATTTTGATGTACATCAACACTGACCCAAGCTGTGGCAAGGCCATACAGAATTCTTTTTAATAAGTGGCATTATGTTATATACAATGGTGTATGCTGAGGGTAAATTGGATTTCTGAATGACTCAAGTGGCCATGTGTGACCTCACCTTAAGCGTTGACACCAGAGGGTCCCAGATGCTACTGATTGTATTTATCTAGCTCAATGAACAACAGGACCATAATAGAAAAAGTTGCTGATGTAAGCAATTGTCATTATCAATGCCAGTTACTGCTCATTGACTCCCACCTGTTTCCCTTATCTGCTGACTTGTGTAAAAGTAAATACCCAGAAATGCACATTTAAAAATGAATATCACTTTCTTCCTATATTAAGTTTTGTGGTGACAATAACTATTCCTAGTACTATGAATAATAGATTACAGTTATTCCACAGATTTGGGGGAATGACATCCTGACACTTAGAAAGAATATGATTCAGCTTCTGAAACTCAGTGTCCTGGGAATAGCACTTAAACTACTTAATGTGCAAATATCTGGAATATTAGTTTCACAGGAAAAAAATTGGATACCTCATGACATCACTTTCTTCTGCATCATGGAAGATGGCTGTTCTTCCTAATAATCCCATACCTGCATGAGTGCCATCAACTCTCCTCCCACAGACCAATTTCTATGTTAGTTATTCACTGGAAAAGGGGACATGTGGCTCAGTGGATTTTTAATATGAAGAGCTCCAGAAGAATATAATACTTAGATGTAATGCCACACCAACAACAGATCTATTAAAGGCATTCTGCACAACTGAGAACACAGTTCCTTGGTAGGATGCTATGGAGAATGTGGGAAAACCCATAGTAGACATCCCTTTTCATGATTTTCTGAAAGCACATATTTAGCCAAATAAACTGAAATATTAAATGGTTAATTTTTCTCTGTCTTCTAATTAAGATACCTTCCTTACAAATTGAAATTCCTTAAGAAATAGTATACTGTTAGGTGCCTACCAACATTGGCTCCCTCCTATTGTGCTGTACACAGTGCTATTTTCACACTTCAGCAAATGAACCAAAAGTCTCTGGTGTATCAAACCAATATCAACTATGCTGAATTAATCATTCCCTTCGATCTCAGTTCAATAATGAGTCTCTCTGGGCACTGGCAAGATTAGAAAAATAAATAAATAAATCCAGGAGTCACTAACAAGGCAGAAGAGGAGGCTTCTTTAAGCCACCTTTGCTTTCTTCCCATTTATGCCATTAAACACTTCAGGTTACTTAGTATTCAGGAACAGGACTCACCTCTTAGGATTGTCTTTCTTTTAAACAGTTCAAGTTTTCAGACCATTGAGGGAGAAAAGCTATTCTCAACTCTTGTATTTCAGAGCAAAGACACTACAGTACTATTTTTATGAAAACGAATTCCAAATTCTAGACTTCATTTTTCTTATGTTGAGAATATTAATAGATACCAAGTATGTATGGAGATCCCAGCATATATTCTGCAACCCTTCCAATATAGAGCTGCCTTCTGTAGCAGGTGCTAAATTTTGTTTGCCATTTTTTCATTTTGTTTTGTTTTTCTTTTGCTTTGTTTTTGAGTCAGTGTCCCATTCTATACCCATGCTTGTCTTATATAACATACTCTTCCTGTCTCAGACTCCCAAGGCTGAATATCCTATGAACGGAGAGTATCATCTTATTTTATTTTTTCTGGCCATCTAATCCATCCCTGTATATCATAAATATAATTAAGCTAGGTATTACCATTATTTATTTATTTATTTTTTCACTAGAAAAAGTTTTGGTCTGGCTACTCCTCAACCAAAAACTAGTAAGAAAAACAACAACAAATTGAAAATCTCTAGGGAGTGATTCACTCTTAAAAAACCCAAATCATCCTTGATATAATGGAATGAAACTGTAATGAAATGGTTTTTGTTTGCTTGTGATTGTGTGTGTGTGTGTGTGTGTGTGTGTGTGTGTGTGTGGTGTGCATGTGTGCACATGCATCTTTCTTCTTTGAAAATGACAGGCAGATTTCATGGGTTCTAATGTCAAAGAAAAGAAAAGGTTAATCCTTAAAGAAACCTGTTAGTTTCTACCTACTCAGCCCAGAGTACACTTAGGAGAACATCACCAAAAGTGTCTTAGGTAATTTTCTTCCCATTGATGAATAAATAATCCCAACTTCAACTTGTTCTCCAAACCAGTGACAGTGACCCCACCTTAGTGGTAATTACTACTGGTAATTATTTGGCACAGGCTCTGTAAAAATATGACTTCCCTACATCAGAGAAGCTCTAGAGAACATAGTATAGAACTGATGTGCATTTGATATAGGCTTATTGTAAATTTTTCCTGGTTATTAGTCAAATAGAAAAGTCAATTGACCAACAAGAACCATTGCAAACTTTTCCTCTGAAGGTCTTTTTCATCATTATAAAGATCTCTGTCTGTCTGTCTCTCTGTCTCTTTCTCACCCTTCTTCCAACTCCCCATTTTCTTCTCTCCTATCCCTCCCCCTCTCTTTCCCTCATTTATGCTGATGGGTTAAAAAATAGGAATGAGTCTGTTTATAATAGGTGCAATTAGTGGACCATACTTAAAAATACAATTGAATATCAATTTAAGAAGGATTTTGTTCTAGATGCCCATTCATGTTGATATTAAATTCTATAGGTGATCAAGTTTCTCATTTAAAATGACATATTATTTGCATGTAACAAATACCTTCTCTGTATTTTAAATTAGCAATAGATTTCATATCATATATAATATATATCTAACAACCATAGATTTATTACTATATCTATATATCATATATGTTATATATATTATATAGATTTATAAATAATATATATTACATTTATTATAGAAGATCTCAGAAATAACTAATATTATGTATTGACCAGAGGATAATGATACACACACACACACACACACACACACACACACACACACACACACACACACACAAAGAATCTGTATCCTGGGACACTTTATTTTCTAAATACTTTTTTTCTAAAGATACAGAACTCACAGATATGGAGCACCAGCTGCATTATCATAATATGATGAGTTCAGAAAAGGCAGGAGTTAAATCTTTGTTTATTGTATTTGGAATTATTAAACAATTTCTCAAGAAACCATTATAACTAATCCACATTCTCAAAGTAATTTTAAGGCCACACTTAGAATCAATAACTCATATACTCTTGTTAATAATGAGTTTACTTCTAAAGAGAAGATTAGGACAAAATCAATTAGATCTGTAAAAAAAAAATGCCTATCATGAAACATTCCGATTCCATGCACTCCAATGGAGAGAGTGGTGAAGCAGCATTGTTTCAGACTTACCAGTTGTGAGAATAGAAACAAATATATGGTATGCAAAGGAAGCCTAGTAATGGAAACTGTTTTCAGTCTGGGTATAAGAAACATTGCCACTGGGGAGGGGAGTTCACTAAACCATGATTTTAATCTGGAAAATAGTGCACTTTGGGTATTCATACTCACCAGTTAAAGAAAGTAGACTGAACACAGCCATATTGAGAAATATCCCTGCCATTTCCTGAAAGTAGGAAACTGAGCATTTCCAGCACTAACAATTCTATGTTTACAGATGGAAGGTGGAATCTGTTATGAAACAAGAAATCTCAGGTTCCCTTGAAATATTATATAAATTTGATATAATTTTACTCTAGTGGCATATTAAGTATTTAGCTTTTATACTTGTGTTACTACTATGTTATCAGGCTTTTCATTGATTGTATCAGACTGGATCATCATGGTGGCAGGGCAAAGCCATGCCCTGAATGGTGCTAAAAGTACTTTTGGAAGCACATGTGTGGGTCCTTTAAACTGTGGCTACTACACCCAGGTTCCTATCAGAAGGAAAGCACGGAGACAAAACTCTGATGATTCTGAAGGAACACATCTAATGTTAAGGTTATTCTATGCTGGAAATTCTCAATGATCTTGCTGTCTTAGATTTCTACTGCTAAGTAACAACTTGCCACAAACATACACTGTGAATTACACATGTTCATTATCTCGGTTCTATACATCAAAACTTCAAAAAAGGCATCAGACACAGGCTAAAATGACATTGAAAGTATAATTCTGTCATGATATCTTCCTATTAAGAACTCCATTTACAAAGTTCTGAGAAAATGAGTTATTTCCTAGCCAGGAGGAACTAGGGGCAAATCCCATTTCTTACAAGAAATGCTGATTTTTATTGAACTTTTTTTGTACCTCAAAGTTTTGAGTTCTTCTTATACAAATAGCCAGGGGAACTTCTGTACCGTCACAGCTAATTATGAGCAGATCAGTACCAAACAGACAATCTCCCAACATTAAGGTCAAATGACTTGAGACCCCAGTTAAATCAACCATATCCCCTTTTAACAGTCTTGGAATGTGTTTGATCTGTTAACTGTGAGAAGGTATATGTCAGAGCCTTCAAGTTAGAATTTTGCCTACATGTTGTATCAGCAAATGTACTTAATATTAAGATGAATCATTTATAAGCAAATATATTAAAATGCTATGTACACTGAATGAAAGTAATGTTGTTTAAAGGTGAATCATACTCAAATTATGGAATGACCAATATACTACATTATGGAACAAATCTAAAGACACAGCTTTATCCTAATGTCTCTCAATTTTCTTGTCCTTTTGCAGATGGCTAAAGAAAATTTCCAAGAGATAAATATTATTGTTAATACATAAAACTCTTATCTAAAAAAGAACAATAAATTTTCCACAGTGATCACACATCAAGGTATTTGTAGCTTATTTGAACCAACCGATAAAATAGAATTATGAAAAATGACTTAGGAGCTATACTCTAGCCACACTGATTTATATTTTATCTTCTTACCTTGCACCAAGGCAGATTATTACAAAATTAAAATTTGATTACATTGCCTTTAGAGAGCTCCAGTAATCTTCTGAGGTTGTTTTATTGTTAGTTCTTTTTAAACAGAAGAAACATATCATTGCAAAAAAGCAATCTTACCATGTCTTTTACCAGTGTCTCTATAAAATTATTTATGCAAAACATTTTAAGGCAATTAATAGCCAGAGAATTTATAAATATAAGAATGAATTATAAAGAAGGGACAAATACCTATTGTACTTTGACAGAAGGAAAATCTGAAATCAAACATGGATTATCTGAAAAGGGTAATTTTGTATTTTCTTTTCAGTTTCTGAATTATATACTAGCATACTTCATTCTTCCCGATACAATGAGCAAAGAATCTCAAATATTGTGGCAGTATTTAAGGAAGGAAGAAGTAGATTTTAGATATCAAGTAGCATAATCTTGTAGTGTGAATTGTTGTTGTTTAGAAAACTCAATTAATTAGACTATATTGAGATCATTATGGAAATTATTCTTCCCACTTATTTTATTAAAAGGATGTGCTTCATTAAAAATATGAAATCATTATTGTGCAACAACAACATATTATTAAAATTCAAATTCAAAAGTAGTTTTTCAATAGAATATTTCTTTCTTTTTATTTCTCTTATTATTGTTGTTTTATATGTATGTGTCTCTGCATGCTTTCACAAATATGCCATGGTGCATGTGTGGAGATACAGAACAACTTGATTCTTTTTTAATCATTTGAGCTCAGGGGTCATTAGGCTTGCCGGCATGTGTCCATGCTCCTTGAGCTACCGTGATGACCCTACAAATGAGCATTTTTATCATGCCTCTCCAAAAATTCAAATTGTAACTTCTTTAAATATGTCATTCAAAACACACATAAGTACTATTAATTTAAAAAAATTCGAACAGTCCCTTTGAGAAACTAATTCTTATGTAAGATAGTTGAACATTTCATTTAAGAGCAGCTCTACAAAGTGTCATATTCTCTGCATTGACTTACAATGTTCATGGATTTGAGTTCCATGACTCACAGAATAACATTCACTTATAATTACATACTAACCACTAAGAAGCAGTGACCACCATCATGAAATAAGATACTGAGGGGGGCAGAATTTTCTCAGATCAGATTTACCAAAGGAACCTGTCTTTATCTGAATAGGATTTGTATTTAAAAAATGGAACAGGTGAAGTGTGATCCATCCTCTAAATCTCAAATATAATGAACATATTAGAAGATAATAAGTATGTGTCTGTCTATAATTTAAATACTATAACACGATAATTATGTTCTTCTTGGTTTGTAAGTAGTTTCCTAGGGGGTACTAAATTTATTTGGCTAAAAGGCACCATTTCCACTTATATTTATTATATCTATAGCCTTCTATAGTCATATAGTCAGACAAAGAGAGGTGGAGAGGTGGGGAAAAGGGGGGCAAGCACCCCCCATGAATTAAGTCATATCAAGCCATTGAAAACATTGGCCTTATCAGTAATTTTCCAATCTATTTCTGTTTATACTATGAAAAACTCCAAAATTTTACATGGTTAAACTAGTGAAGTTATGTAATAAAAACAAAATTAATGAAATGAAATACAGTCCTAATCTGAATACTTTACAACATCATTTATAAATACTTCCAACCAACACACAGAGACAGCTGACCTGAACAAGGAGGAGTTAACGGGCTCCCAGACTGATGGCTGGGATACCAGCATGGGACTGAATCACACCCCCTGAACATGGGTCTCAGCTAGAAGGCCTGAGCAGTCTAAGGGACCTCAGACAGGGAACCAGGATATATTCCTCCTGGTTCACATAAGGACCTTGTGGACATATCTCCCACGGAGGGATACTCCCTTAACCTTGAGACAGGAGAGAAGTCCTAGTCCCTACTTCAAATGACTTGACAGATTTACATGACCCCACCTGGATGGCATAGCCCTACATGTGTAGTGGGGGGGTTGGGAAGGGAGAGTGGTCAGGGTGCATGTAAGGGTGGGAGAGAGGGTAAGAAGGAAGGAGGGAGGGAAGGAGAGAGGGAGACAAGAAAAGGGAACTGGGATCAACATGTAAAAAATAATAAGTATATATATATATATATATATATTATATATATATTATATTTAATATATTATATATATATTTCCAACTCCTTCTCCAACACATGATTCATAAATAGTTTCTCCTAAGAAGTAGGTTGGCAATATTTCTACTTTCATGATTGTATTCCAATGCACTGTACTATATCCATTCCTTATGTCATAGTTTGTCATTTTCCTGTTATCTGAGAAAACTAAAGATCCCACAGTCAAGAACTTATAGGATTTTTCCCTAGTTCCAGCTCTCCCTTAGACTTGTAGTCCACTTGAATTTATATTGCTACATGGTATCTCATTCTTCAGAGAATTAATCAAAATTGAACCGGACATAAATTTGAGACCTCTACTATATTTTACAGCTTTTTATGTTTATATTAAGTAGCTTCCTATTAATATCAATTATGCTAACTTAAATGGAGCTTCCTTTTGTTAAATTATTCACTAACTAGAAGACATTTGTTGATTAAACAGAGAAGTTATAAAAATGTATATGAGGATTAAGTAGGAGTCAATACAATATATTGTTCAGTAAAGAACATCAAATCATGGATGGCCCATCTTCCACACACATGAGTTAACTGAACTGTATATCTACATTACAGGAAAGAATGACCTTTCCAGCTATTTCACAGATGGACCTTTCACTGGGGCAATATGACCAAAACACAGTAGATTTTTAAAGGAAATCTTCTTCCATAACAAATAGGTGCTGATACTATGGCTGTTGCAACAATCAGTCACATGTGAAGCCATAGTATGTTCCAAGAAACAACACTGCTATGAAGCGAAGGAATATGGTTTTTTTTTTGCAGTTAGTCCACAATTAGGAACTGAAAATCTTCCTCTATATTCTGGGTACATACGTTTACCTTTAGTTAATCTTCCTATATTATTATTTTTGTTTTATACATATAACTTTTAATTCATAATTTAAAATTCAAATGTACAAATATTAAGACACTAAAACATTTAATAAACATATCTCACCAAATAAATATCCTTCCTTAGTTTTCATGGATTTTCTTTGTTCAATGGTAATGAAATCCCCTAATATGAATATGCACTAGTACAATATTTTTTGATTATAATCTTTTCCAATTCAGTATTAGAAACTATAGAAACAGACAGCTGTAAGCAATTATTTCTTTCAATAGTTTGTTCTTAAAAGGTGCTATTTTCATAGTGAGATACTCATGCTGTAACATTTTTTGTCATAACACTTGGAAAAAATGATGGAAAGTTAAAAAAAAAAAACACAACTCTGTTAGTGGCTAAATTACATAGAGAGTGTGAAGCTTCTCTATGTCAGAATCCATTCCATTAGAGTGAGTTTTTCCAGCACGTTAGAGCTGAAGCTCATGTCCTTTGGATTTCTAAAGAGCTAAATAAAGAATCTCTCTTTTAGTGAGCATCTGATTCAATGTCCCTGATGGTCAATTCGTCACAAAGAATGTTGAGACAGAAAAGGTTCTTATAGGAAGAGGATAAAGGTCACACTTCCTAGTTTTAGCATGTTGCTTTAGCTGCTGCAGGATGAAGCAAATGTGACAGCAAAACTATAGAAGAGCAAAGGGTACTTCAAAGATGTGTGTGGGTTGAAAGTAAATAAATTCTTTAGAAGGATCCAAAGCCCTTTGCCTTCTTTCTGTAGTGAGTGCTTAGCCTTAACTAAATTAAAGATCTACTGGGTAATTCTGTGTAACTAGAAATTGAATTGCTAACTAATTTCTAAACTATGAACAGTGATGATTCTTAAATTTTTAATTTCTAATTTTAAATTCTATTATTTCAAAGTGATTATTTATAAGATTAAGATCCTTCAATTAAATGCTTCACCAATTATCATTCACAAGTAACTGAAACCTGAAGAGACACAAAGATTCTCTATGGCATTTGTGAGGAATTCTTACAGTTTTACAAAACTCCTAAGTTTGCTTGTCATGGTGAGTTTTGATTAACACCTCTTTGGGATTTTTAGTAACCTAGGAGACAAATCCTTGGATGTACCTATGAAGGCATTTCCAAAGAAGATTGCTTGGCCAGACTCAGAGCAGTCTCCCAGGTCCAGATTAAGAGGTCAGAGGCAAAAGTAACATTTCTAAGTGAGCATGACCATTCTGCACATGGTTCTGACACTAAACTCCAGTTGCTCTTGTCCCTAATATGGGCTCAGTACCAATGACTTTACAGGGAATCCAGACTTTCAGTGCCAGATTGAGATTTCTAGGTCATTCAGAATTGCAGATTAAACCGTTATTGTGTTCTCAGTCTCTCTAGTATTTGACAGCCACTGTTGAATTACATATATGTTATATATCCTACTTATTGTGTTCTGCCAGAGAAGTGCACCTAATACAGTGCTTCTTCTTTTCAAAAGTGTTAGTGAGCTGTCTTTCACCACAAAAACACCATCTCTGTACAGTATATGGTTACAGAAATCTTATCAACTCTTCTTTTTGCTAGGTTTTGTGTGTTGAGGGGCTCCCCCTACCTGACAAAGGTTGGCCTTGACTTCACTATATTGGCCAGGACTCACAGGCCTTCTGCCTCAATCTTTAAGATTCTAGAGCCTAAGAATATGTCTCCTTGGACAGTTTCAAATTCTTGAATCTGAAGGTCATAGTACATCTAGTTAAACCTAACTGTTGACATGGTCTTATATGTCCCAAGTTTTTTAATTTTTTTATAACTTTATTTATGATGTCTATTTTGCCAGTAGTAATCACAAAACTAAGACAAGAAATAATGTAATGATATTCCATAATAAATCATATACTTATAGATGAATAAACAAAGAGAATACATTATACTTAAGTTGAATTTCAGTTGACAATTGTTATTGTAAATATTCCTTGAAATATTTAAATGATTATTGAAATTATTAATTGAATTACTCTCTTCAATGATACCACCCTCTGTCAGCCACAGTATAAAATTTGGTAGATACTTATTCAACTCCAGTAAAAGAAACAGCAGAGAAACAATAGGATGAGAAAAATGCAACAATGACTGCAATCAACAGAAAAATTTGCATCAGAGACAACTTATAAACAATAAGGGTATTTATTTGAGGAAATGCTAGAAACAAACACATGGCAGCAAGATTAACTTCAACAGGTAATGACTTAAGGAGACACAAGACAATAACATAATATACACCTCTGTCTCCAGATTGACCATAATACGGTACTGACAACACAGTGGGCATAAAGTAAGCAGCATACCACACATGGATGATGGAAAATAAAATGTTGTGGCTACTTTTAAAAATGGTCTGACAGTTTCTTAAAACATGAATAACGCCTTTGTTCCCATAGATTTACAAAAGAGAAGTACAGTCACACAACTGTCCTTGAAATGACAGAGAGGAATGTTAAAAGTACTTTTACTAATAGTTACAAAAATCTGAATGCAAGCCAATATATATCCAAGAGAATGAATATGACACAATTATGAAGTAGAGTACCAGTCAGTACCAAAATGTCATGGTATAATGATACTTTTGGCTACAGAGATGAACCTGATAGCGATTCTGTGAAATTAGACAAACCAAGTTTATACAGTAAATGATTCTGTTTATGTGATATTCTATTCCTGAGTGACAAAATGAATCAATAGTACCAGTAAGTGTAGGATCTTGTCTGGAGTTGGAATTTAATCTTAAGAAAATTCTCTTCAGCAATATGTATCTTACAGTTTTGACTTTCAAAACATATTCACTGGCATAAACTTAATGTTAAAATTTCTCAAATTATACACTGCAAATACATTTTTGTAATATATCATGTTTACCTCAAAGAAGCTATTATAACAGAAAGGTTTATAGATTCTTGGAAACCATACATGTATACATTATGTTTGAGGAAAATCATAACGAAGAGATTCAATTTTGGGTTTTTAAGTAGCTCAAATCTTCTGCACCCCTTTCTCACACCTGGTAAGCAATTTGTATTACTAGTTATATGCAGGTTTGAAACACTTCATGGTAATATTAGTGATAGATTAATAAATGTGATGTTCATTTATTCAATTTCAAATAATTGTAAAATAACAATGTATTAAATTTATTAAATGATTATCAATTATAATGCAAAAACATAATACAAATTCATAAAAACCAATGATATTGTTGTCTTTCAGATACACCTAAAATATAAATTTTAGAAAATACTCTTTCAGCATTCTACTATTAGAAACTCTACCAGCAAAAAACCACTCTAGAGTAACAACACTAACACCCTCTTTCTTCTAAAACATCAAAAACAAAATGAAAGCAATTCATTACTAGTATTCCCTAGAGTGAAAATAATTTTTTTTTTTAGTGAGAAGTTTATTTAGAAAAAAGAGTTGTGGAGAGGAGTAAAGAGACATAGAGGCAATGGGAACAGAAGAGAAGAGAAAAGGAGAGGAGAGGGTCCTATATATTTGTATTTAAATGAACCACTGAAACTATGTTGGAATAATAAACAAAGAATAGCATAATTCTCAATGTCTCTTTTAGTTCTAAAATGACCTCATTTCCTGTATTAGCAATATTGCATGGCAGTATTACGCAACTTAATGTTCTCTTTTATTTGTTTGTCATCATGCTTATTGAGCAGATATATAGCTAAACAAGCCTCACTTCACAGAACCTGAGTTAGAATCACCCATAGAAGTTTTCACATTTGTCTTTCAAAACTTCTCCTAGGTTTTATAGCTACACTAGTATAAATTTAATTTATAGCCAAATTCTAGGCATGGGAAAAAATGTAAAGTCAACAACTTAGCAAAACTAGCTATGTTGGTTATATGAGTAAACAAGAGTCAATTAGGTTTTGGATTTGTTTGATAAAGTTCAGACTTTTTTTTGAGTAAGTCATTAATGTGATGGGGGTGTCCTTCTGTATGCCATGAATATATTTTTCTTTTATTGGTTGATTATTAAAGTTGTTTCAGCCAATGGACAAGCCAGATTTAGTCAGGCAGGAAATCAATACAGGAATAGAGAAAGGTAAGAGGTAGAGTCAGAGAGATACCATATAGCTAACAGGAAGGTATGCCATCTAGTAAGCCAAGACTATGTGGAGATACACAGATTAATAGAAAAAAGTTAACGATTAAGAGATAGCTAGCCATGAAGAAGCCTGAGCCATTGACAAAGCCATTTGTAAGTAATATAAGCCTCTGTGTGTTTATTTGAGACTAAACAACCGAGGGACTGGGCAGGAAAGAAACTTCTGTCTATATTAATGCTTCTTATCTAAGGTTCATCTGTTTACAGAACTACCTGTTCTAATCTGACTTAAGTTGCAAATAAAAAGACAGTGTACTGCATATAATTATAGATGATTTTAAATATTTTAATGTCAAGAATGGCATCTGTAAAGTCAGTACTTGAGGTGGAGAAGGAGGCCATGAGTTCTAGGCTAGAATACGATGTGAGTACTAATTTGATTTGGTCAAACACTGTTAAGATATTGTCTAAAAAACAAAAATAGAAACAAAAATTCACAATTTTAGATGTCAATGTTAGCAACTCAAATATAAATAATGAAATCTGACATCTGTTTCTAGATACAGCTTAAAGAAAACCAGTTGCATTTATGGCCTGTCACTCTGGTGTGACTAATAGCACAAAGTTAAGAGGTAAAATAAAATTCATAAATGAAAGTAAATTAACAAATTAATTAAGCAAAAAAATAAGATGTTTTTTGTACCCACATCTTAAATTCAATATTTTTATTCTTTAAAATAAAGAAAAGGTGAAATAATAAAGGAAAGTGGCAGAAAGTCAAAGTACACTTCTATTTTGAGGCAAAGCCCTATGAAGTGAATTCTGGGATAATTACCAGCTGCTTTTCATAGTTTTCTTAACACACATACATACACACACACACACACACACACACACACACACACACACACACATGCATACATACACACAGCACAAACATATAAACTCACACATGCACATGCATGCTCAGATACACATGTACATATTCACACACACTTTATACACAAACCCAAAAATATAAAAACAACTGGGGGGTCTACATTTGTTCTCTTTAAAAATTCTATCAAACAAAATTTAACATTTGCATTAAAATGCCTACTTTAAAAATGTATTCCATCTCTAAAATTACAAAGAGTAATTCTACTTCATTCTTTTATTAGCAAGTTTGGGATAAAAAGAAAACAATATTAATAAAAGGCTCACAGCCACCATTTAAATCCTTCTCTCTTGCAGTTCATACATATGCTATTTCCATTACAGTGACATTACATAAAATAGAGATTTTGCTGGGTGTATTTTTCAGCAGATTAGCTGTCCTAATTACATTTTGCTAGGCTAATGTTAAAATTAGTTTCAATTCCCTGTGCACTCATCAGTTGGTAGCAGATAGAGCAGACTTGCAACTTCCTAAGCACTGGGGGGGGGGGAGGAGGAAACAAAAAACCTACTATTATAGATGTGGATAATTTAATCTGTAATAACAGCACATACAGACAGAGTGAATTAGGTACTCTTCAACTTCTTAAATTTTCTCAGATTTGTACACAGAAAAGCCTTACAAAATATAAAAGAAGGGTAGAAAAAGAGGAGAGAGATGTGCATGAGGGAAGAGGAAAATTGAGACAAGGAAAGATTAAAGGAGAACAAGAAAAGAGATACCATAATAGAGAGAGCCATTATAGATTTAAGAGGAATCTGGTACTAGGGAAATACCCAGAGATCTACAAGGATGAAACCAACTAGCAATCTAAGCAGTAGTGGAGATGCTACCTTTAATGCCCTTCCATGATAAAGAGATTGACAGCTATGTAATATGCCATCTTAGATCCTTCGTCTAGTGGCTGATGGAAGCAAGAGCAAACACCCACAGCTGAACACTAAGGCGAATTCCTGGAATCCAGTTACAGAGAGGGAAGAGTGATAAGCAAAGAGAAGCTTTGAGAAACAAGCTGGAGAAACCCACACAATCAGCTGACCTGAACAAGCGGGAGCCCATACACCTCAGTTTGATAGCTGGAAAACCAGCATAGGACCGACCCAGATCCCATGAATGAGAGTGAGTTAGGAGGACTGGGCTGTCTATGGAACCTATAGTAATGAATCAGTATTTATCCTTAGTATACAAGTGGACTTTGGGAGCCTACCCCATGTGAAGAGATACTCCCTCAGCCTAGACACATGGAGCAGGGCCTAAGCCCTACCCTAAATTATATGACAGACTTTGAAGACTCCCCATAGAAGATTTCACCATCCCTGGGGAGCAGAAGGGGATGGGCTGAGGTTTTGTTGGGGTGATAGAGGAAGAAAGAAGGGTGAGGGAACTAGGATTGACATGTAAAACAACCATGTTTCAAATTTAAAGAAAAACAGCAGAACTGATTTAAAATCATTTATATTGGAGGAAAAAAAAACAGTTGGCAGTCTTTGATCATCTTATTTTAGTTGTAAATAACAAACTGTAGCCAGGCAGTGGTGTCAGACACCTTCAATATCAGCACTCAGGAGGCAGAGGCAGGATCTCTAAGTTCGAGCCAAGGCCAGTCCACAGAACCAGTTTCAGTTTTAGGAGCTATGAAGAAAAACACTATTTTGAAAATAAATAAATAATAAATAAATAAATGTGAAACTGTGATTCATGACTTTTGCTCATCATTTTATAGAATATGAAGATGAATGATGTGATCTGTCTAAATATTTAATGAAATCACATATTGACATTAATAGTCATTTTTGGTGCACAGTACTTTAAATTTCTCTTCTGACATCTAATAACACATATTAAATATTTATAAGAATGATAAAGGTACTATTTTTGATTAAGTTTTCTAAATGAATTCTTTGAAGGTGAAGGTTAGACTCAAGTTTCACTTTTTAACAAGATCAAAGATCTTTGCAAACATTTTATGCATGAAAAAGTAAGTCACAGTCAATGGCCAAGAAATATTGATTAGCCAATGTGAGCAGCATCAGTAGTGAGTGACTTGCTTATTGCAATATATTTAGGACATATTTTCCTAAAAGTATAATTATCCTATACTATAATTTATTGGATTCTACCTATTGTATTAGATATTATGGTCAATTTAGCAAATGATGACTAACTGACAACTTGTGATATGCAAATAATTTTATGAATTAGAGCCCTGGGGAAGATGCTAAAATATAATGGAAAACCTTCGTCATATCCTCACCATCAAGAAGCCTGTGATTTACAAGAGAAGAGCTCCATAACACACAGTGGGTTACAGTCACCCGGAAATCTATTTGAGGAGGTCACTAATATGCTGAATCTTCACCAATCTTTTTTCAAATAAGCATATTGCTGAATCATGGGTGGCTCATGAGGCAAGGAATTCATTAACTAAGTGGGATACTAAAAAGTAAAAAATCACTGAAAACAAAATGATGAACAAGGAAAGAAGGAGTAGAAATAAAACTCAGTACCTCCAGACTGGATGACAAGATAAGCAAAGCAAGTCGTAGCAAAAAAGTAAATGAAACATTGCTGGTATTTTCATTGCTTGCATTAAGATAACGTATCTATCATTTTTTCTGTAGCAATGTCTCTGTATATATAATATCTAGAGGGCCCTTGCAAAAATTCTGTGACTTATATTTCAGTTATATTGGATGCTATAACCTGCTCACAAATGAAGAACTCTGAAGATAGATGATAAATACCTTATTGAGATCAAATAGCCAGTCATCACTAAACTCAAAATTTCTGGCTTTAAAAAACACTTTATTCCCTGATAATTTTTCATATAAGAAAAAAGATTCCCTGGTCTTCAGTGTAAACGAAAACTATATTCATCTTATGAAGAGCATTCTAGTTTCTCCGTAAAGATAAGGGCAATTGATCTGCTATCTGCCGCCTTTCCTGTCTTGCCCTTCCACCTTCCAATAGAGAGGTGAGTAATAGTGGGGAGGGTGCGCCTCCAGCCTAACAGTCCCACTTTGAGTCTTCTGACATGCTGTAGTCAGATGCTTACCACTAAAACCCCCAGAGGGACAAGAAGACAGAACAAAGCATCCACCATCTGCCACCATTCCTGTCTTGTGCCTCCACTCTCTAGTACAGGAGAAAGACCAAAGGATAGAGCCTTGAAAAAAATCCCAGAAGATGGAATGACCCCACCAGTACCTAAGGAAGAAGACAAGGGAAATCAAAAGTATAAGAACATATCCAATAACAGAAAGACTTACACAATACCACCAGAGTCTAGGGATTGTATTCAAGCAAGACCTGAATATCCCCAAGGCAGATGAAGCACAAGAAATTGACCTTAAAAACAACTTCATTAAAATGACACAATCCCTCAAAGAGGATAAAAGAAAATCCCCTAAAGAAAAGGAAGAATAAACAAAGTATAAAATGCAAGATATCAATGAATCTCGTACAGAAAATAAGGAAAGTCAGGAAAAACAAACAGATGAAGAAAACAATTCATAGAGTTCAAGACCTGAAAACTTAAATAAAGACAATATATAAAACACAAACTGAGGGAATGCTGCAAATAGAAAAACAGAGTAAACTATCAGGAACTACAGATGCAAGCATAACCAACAGAATACAAGAGATGGAAAAGAGATTTTCAGGCAATGAAGATGAACTAGAGTAAATAGATTCATAGACCAAATAAAATCTTAAATCCAAGAAATCCATACATCTAGGAAATGTGGGACACTGTGAAAAGACCAAACCTAAGAATAATAGGTATAGAAGAAGCAAAGAAGCCCAACTTAAAGGTGCATAAACATATTCAACAAAATCATTGAAGAAAACGTTCCCAACCTGAAGAAGGACATGCCTATGAAAGTACAAGAAGCCTACAGAACACCAAATAGACAGGACCAAAAAAAAAAAAAGTCCCCTTTCCCCATAATAATCAAAACACCAAACATACATAAAAAAGAAAAAAGATTAAGGGCAGCCAAGGAAAAAGGACAAGGAACATATAAAGACAGACCTATGAGAATTACACTTTACTTCTTCATGGAAATTCTGAAAGCCAGAGGTTCTGGATAGATGATCTGCAAACAATAAGTGACCAAAGATGCCAGCCAAGATTACTATAACCAGAAAAGTCTCAATCACTATAGATGGAGAAAATAAGATATTCCATAACAAAAAGAGATTTACACAATACATATCAACAAATCCAAACCTACAGAAAGTTTTGGAAGGAAAACTCTAACCCAAAAAAGTTAACTATACTCACAAAAAACATAAATAATTTTACCAGAAGCCAAAAAAAAAAAAAAAAATCAGGGTAAATCTACACATAATAGCACAATACCAACAAATGCAAAAACAAAACAAAACAATAATTAACAATCAATGGTCATTACTTTCCCTCAGTATTAATGGTCTTAATTTTCTTATAAAAAGACAAAAAAACATAGGCTTAGAGAATGGAATACGAAGACAGAACCCATCATTCTGCTGAATACAAGAAACAGACCTCAACTTCAAAAGCAGATACTACCTCAGAGGAAAAGGTTGGTAAAAGATTTTCTAATCTAATGGACCCAAGAAACAAGCCTGTGTACCTATGCTAATATCTAACAATTTAGACATCAAACTAAAATCAATCAAAAGAGATGAAAAAGGTCATTTCATATTTATCACAGGAAACATCCATCAGGATGAAGCCTCAATTCTAAACATCTATGCCCCAAATACAAAGGCATCCATTTTCTTAAAAAAAAAAAAAAAAAAAACCTCAAAACTCAAATCTCACATAAAACCTCTCACACACACTTTTAGTAGAAGACTTCAATACCACATTCTCACCACCTAAATAGGACCATCAGACAGAAACTTAAAAAAGAAGCACAAAAACTAACAGAAGTTATAACCCAATTGGATGTAACAGACATCTATAGAACATTCCATCTAAACACAAAAGAATATAATATCTTCAGTGTGCCATATGGAACCTTCTCTAAAATCAACCACATACTCAGCAACATAGCAAACCTCAACAGATACAAAAAAAAAAAATGGAATAAACCCTTGAAGCTTATTAGACTACAGAAGTTATAACCCAATTGGATGTAACAGACATCTATAGAACATTCCATCTAAACACAAAATAATGTAATATCTTCACTGTGCCACATGGAACCTTCTCTAAAATCAACCACATACTCAGCAATATAGCAAACCTCAACAGATACAAAAAAAAAATGGAATAAACCCCTGTAGCTCATCAGACTACCATGCTTTAAAGTTGGAATTCAACCATAACACAAATAGCAGAAACCCTACAAATTCATGAAAATTGAACAATACCCAATTGCATCATTCCTGGGTCAAGAAAAAAATAAGAAAGAAATCAACAACTTCCTGGAATTCAATGAGAATGAAGACATAGCATAGGTAAACTTATGAGAAACTTTGAAAGCGGTTCTAAGAGGAAAGTCCATAGCACTAAGTGCCTACATGAAGAAACTGGAGGAATAGTTACACTAGAGAATTAACAGCACACCTGAAAGCTCTAGAACAAAAGAATCAAACTCAACAGAGAGTGCTAGACACAAGGAATTAATCAAATTGAGGCTGAAATAAAGTAGAAAAAAGAAAACAATACAAAGAATCAATGAAACAAAGAGTTGGTTCTTCCAGAAACTCAACAAGAAAGACAAGCCTTTATCCAAACTAGTCAAAAAAACAGAGAGAGAGAGAGAATTAGCAAATTAGCAAAATTAGAAATGAAAAGGGAGACATAACAATGGACACAGGGGAAATCCAGAGACTCTTCAAGACATACTTTGAAAACATGTACTCCACAAAATTCAAAGATTTAAAGGAAATGGCTGATTTTCTGGATATATATCACTTACCAAAGTTAAATCAAGAAAAGATAAAACAGTTTAAACAGACCTGTAACACTAAATGAAGTAGAAGCAGTCATCAAAAGTGTCCCGGACAAAAAAAGCTCAAGGCTAAATTTCTTCAGTGCAGAATTCTACAAGAAATTCAAAGAAGAGCTAATACCAATACTCCTCAAATTGTTCCACACAATAGAAGCAGAAGGTTCATTGCCAAACTCTTTTTATGAGGCTACAATTACTTTGGTACCCAAGTCACATGAAGACACAACTAAGAAAGAGAACTACAGAGAACTACAGAGAACTACAATATCCCTCATGAACATTGATGCAAAAATACTCAATAAAATAATGGAAGATCAAGAAATATCCAAGAAAATATGAGAGAAATCCTCAACCATGACCAAGTAGGCACCATCCCAGAAAAGTAGGGATGGTTTATCATATGAAAATCCATCAATGTAATTTACTACATAAAAAAAAAACTGAAAAAGAAAAACCACAAGATCATCTAACTAGATGCTAAAATAGTCTTTGACAAAATCCAACACCCCTTCATGACAAAGGTCCTGGAGAGATCAGGGATAACAGAAATATACTTAAAAATAATTAAAATCAATATACACCAAACAAAATGGAGAGAAACGTAATGCCATTCCTCTAAAATCAGGAACAAGACAAGAGTATAAACTTTTTCCATATCTCTTCAATATTGTACTTGAAGTTCTAGCTAGAAAAATAAGAGAGTAAAAGGATGTCAAGCTGATAAAAATTGGAAATGAAGGAGTCAAACTTTCACTATTTGCATATGATATAATAGTTTATATAAGTGACCTGAAAACTCTAATAGGGTACTCCTACATCCGATAAACACCTTCAGCAATGTGGCAGGTTACAAGATTAACTCCAAAAAAATCAGTAGCCCTACTATATACAGAGGAAAAGGGGGCTGAGAAAGAAATCAGAAATACAACAATAGCCATAAAAAACATAAAATATCTTGGGATAATGCTAACCAAACAAGTGAAAGACCTGTACAGCAAGAACTTGATTCTGTCAAGAAAGAAATTAAAGAAGATACCAGAAAATGGAAGGTTCTCTATGCTCTTGGATATGTAGAATCAACATAGTAGAAATGGCAATCTTGCCAAAAGCAATCTACAGATTCAATGCAATGCCCTCAAAATCCCAGAACAATTCTTCATAAACCTAGAAAGGATAATACTCAACTTAAAATGGAAAATTAAAAGACCCAGGATAGCCAAAACAACCCTGCACAATAAAGGAACTTGCAGAGGCATCATCATCATCCTTGACTTCAAGCTCTATTATAGAACTATATTCCTGAAAATAGCTTGGTATTGGCACAAAAACAGACAGATGGATCAATGGAATTGAATTGAAAACCAAACTACGAACATCTGATCTTTGCAAAGTAGCTACAATTATATAATGGAAGGAGGAAAGTGTCTTGATATTGGATGCTGGAGTGTAGAAGACTGCATATAGATCTATGGCCATGCACAAAACTTAAGTCCCAATGCATCAAAGACCTAAACATAGATTTAGTCACTCTGAACCTCTTAGATTAGAAAATTTGAGGCACCCTTAAACAAATTGGTGCAGTAGACTGCTTCCTGAACCTAACACCAGTAGCACAGACAATGAGATAAAAAATTAATAATGGGAACCTCCTGAAACTGAGAAGATTCCATAAGGCAAAAGACACAGTCAACAAGACAAAAGGTTGACCCACAGAATGGGAAAAGATCTTTAACAACCTGACATCTGACAGAGAGCTTATCTCCAAAATATACAAAGTACTCAAGAAGTTCATTCCCAAAACACCATAAAATTGAATTAAAATTTATGTACAGAACTAAATACATAATTCTGAATAGAGGAATCTAAAATGGCTGAAAGATACTTAAGAAAGTGCTCAATGCTTTCGTAAGTAAGATACTTAGTCCGTAGACATCAGAGAAATGCAAATAACTCAGAGACAACCATCGTATCCCTGTCAAAATGGCTAAAATTACAAACACCAATGATAGCTTATGCCAGAGAGGATGTGGAGAAAAGGAGACACTCCTTCACTACTGGTGGGAGTGCAAACTTAGACAGCCGCTTTTTTAAACAGAATGGTGATTTCTAGGAAAAATGGGAATCAGTCTACCACAAGATCCAGTAATTCCTCTCTCATCCATAGACCCAAAAGATGCACATTCCTGCAACAAAGACACCTGTTCATCTATGTTTTTAGCAGCATTATTTGTAATAGCCAGAACCTGTAAGCAAACTACATGCCCCTCAACTAAAGAATGGATAAAGAAAATGTGGTACATTTACACAATGGAGTACAACTCAGTGGGAAAACAACAACAACAAAATAAAAAACAAAAACAAAACAAACAAAAAAATGGAATATAGAAATTCAAAGACAAATGATTGGAACTGCCAGAAACCATCCTGAGTGAGGTTACCCAGTCACAAAAGAAAAACATGGAATGTACTCACTCAATTATGCATTTTACAAGCAGAGAAAAGGATTACCAGCCTATAATCCACACTACCAGAAAAGCTAGGAAACAAGGAGGACCCTAAGAGAGAAGAGACATACATGGACACCCACAGAAGGGGGATAGGACAAGATCTGAGCAAGTTTGGAGCAAGGGGGTAGCAAAAGGAAGCAGAAAGATTGAATTGGGGGAAGGATAGAAGAGAGCAAGAAAAGAGATACCATTATAGGTTTTAAGAGTAATCTGACACTAGAGAAATATCCAGAGATCTACAAAGATGACCACAACTAACAACATAAGCAATAGTAGTAGAGAGGCTACCTTAAATAATCCTCCCTGACAATGAGATTGAGGACTATCTTATATACCCAGTAGCTGATAAAAGCAGAGGCAGACCCCACAGCTGAACATTGAGCTGAACTCTGGAATCCAGTTGCAGAGAGGGAGAAGTGATGAGCAAGGGGGTGAAGACAAGGCTGGAGAAACCCACAGAAAGAGGTGACCTGAACAAATGGGAGCTCATGGACCCCAGACTAATAGCTGGGAAATCTGCATAGGACCGACCCAGACACCCTGAATGTGAGTCTAAATTAGGTAGCGTGGGCAATCTATGGGACCTCTGATAGTGGAACCAGTAAGTATTTCCAGTATATGAAAGGACTTCAGGATCCCATTTCCCATGGAAGGATACTCCCTTAGTCTAGAGCCACGAGGAAGGTCCTAAGCCCTTCTCCAAATGACTTGATAGATTTTGAAGATCTCTCATAGAAGGCCTTATCCTCCCTGATGATTGGACTGGAATGGAATGGGAGGTTTGAGTTGGGACAAGGTAAGATGGGAAGGATAGGGAATTGGGTTTGATGTGAAAAATAAAGAAAAAATAAATGCAATTGTTATTATAGCTACATTAAATTCATACATTAAGTCATTAAACCCTGACATTTATCAGAACAACATACAGCCTTCACACAGATATTATTTAATTTTTTATTTATTCAAATATTATTGGAATTTCTCAACAAATTCAATTTTCTATACTTCATAATGTTAATGATTATAATAATAGTAAGAATTGCTAGAAAATGATTTTGTTTGGAGAATTTGAGCAAGATGCATGTTGCATAACTGTTTTGCTCCTGAATTACACCCTCTAATCTAAGCTGTTACTATCTGTGTAAAGGTATATATATATATATATATATATATACACACACACATACATATATTTGTCTATATATATATATGTACATATATGCTATTATATGTAAAGTTATATAAATCTGCAATGTTATAACAATTCTTAGAAAGTTCTAAGTATTCTTTTTGTCTCTCTCATCTGCTTAGGATTTTTTTGAATGATAATGTTCAGTTTATGATCTATTTTAAGTATTAATGTCATAATAGTTGTAACTTCTTGTTTATTTATTAATTGCTGCTATTTTCATTATTTAATATATGTTCATCAAAACATTTGAAGAAACTATTTTACAAATACAAAAAATGAGATACAGAGACGATAATGATTAAATTAAAAGACTCAGAAACAATTCCTAAACCAGTGAGTCACAGGCCAGTGCTGAATCACAATAACTTGTCAATTCCAGGATTTTATTAGGCCAACCATGAAATATGTACACAATTGAAATGATATAAATGCACATACAATTCCATTAATGTAGATTAACATAACAGAAATTAACAGTAAAGGTAATAAAATCTCAAAACTTCACTTTCCAACAAATAATTTTTTTGTATTATTTTATTTTTATTTTACATTATGATACCAGTTCCCTCTCCCTTCCTTTCTCCCTCCCTCCCTCCCTCCCTCCCTCCCTCTGGCCCTCTCTCTTTCCCTCTTTCCCATCCTCACATGTTGGCTACCCTCCCCTCTCACTCCTCCCCCACTCCACATATAAGGTGATTCCCTCCAGGAGGGGTCACTAAATATGTCAAGTCTTTTGGAGTAGGGACTAGGTTATCTCTCCTGTCTCTAGTTTAAGGGCGTATCCCTCCGTGGGGGATGTGCCCACAAAGTCCTTTTGTGCATCAGGAATATATCCTGGTTCCACTCTATGAGGATCCTTAGAATGCTCAGGCCTTCTAGCTGAGATGCATGTTCGGGGGTCTGAGTCAGTCCCATGCAGGATTCCCCGCTATCTGTTTGGGGGCCCAATAGCTCCTCCTTGTTCAGGTAAGGAGATCAAAGAGATACAAATTGGAAAGATAGAAGTCAACCTTGCTCTATATGCAGATGATATGAGAGTTTACATAAGTGACCCAAAAAATTCTACCAGGGAACTCCTACAGCTGATAAATACCTTCAGCAAACTAGCAGGATACAAGATAAACTTAAAAAAAAATCAGTAGCCCTACTTCATTCAGATGACAAAGGGGCCGAGAAAGAAATCAGAGAAACATCACTTTTACAATAGCCACAAACAACATAAAGTATCTTGGGGTAATGCTTATCAAACAACTGAAAGCTCTTTACAATACGAACTTTGTGTTTTTAAAGAAAGAAATTAAAGAAGATACCAGAAAACGAAAAGATCTCCCATGCTCTTGGATAGGTAGGATACACATAGTAAAAATGGCAATCTTGCCAAAAACAATCTATAGATTCAATGTAATCCCTATTGAAATCCCAGCACAATTCTTCACTGACCATGAAAGGACAATAATCAACTTTATATGGAAAAACAAAAGACCCAGGACAGCCAAAACAACCCTGTACAATAAAGGAACTTCAGGAGGCATAACCATCCCTGATGTTAAGCTCTACTGCAGAGTTAGAGTCCTGAAAACAGCCTGGTATTGGCAGAAAAATAGACAAGTAGGCCAATTGAATCGAATTGAAGATCTTGATTTTGACCCACACACCAACAAACACCTGATTTTTGACAAAACAGCTAAAAGTATACAATAGGAGGAGGAAAGCATCTTCAACAAATTGAGCTGGCACAACTGGATGATGGTGTGTATAAGACTGCATATAGACCCATGTCTATCACCATGCACAAAACTCAAGTCCAAATGGATCAAAGATGTCAACATAAATACAGCCACACTGAACCTCTTAGAAGAGAAAGTGGGAGGTAACCTTGATCAAATTGGTATAGGAGACTACTTCCTGCACATAACTCCAGTAAAATAGACTCTGAAACCCACAATTAATACGTGGGACCTCCTCAAACTGAGAAGCTTCTGTAAGGCAAAGGACACAATTGACAAAACCAAACAACAGCCTACAGACTGGGATAAGATCTTCACCAATCCTACATCTGACAGAGAGCTGATCTACAAAATAAACAAAGAAATCAAGAAACTACTCAACAAAACACCAAATAACCCTATTAAAAATGGGGTACAGAACTGAAGAGCGAATTCTCAATAGAGAAAATCAAAAAGGCTCAAAGACACTTAGGAAAGTGCTCAACATCCTTAGCTATCAGGGAACTGCAAATCAAAACAACTTTGAGATACCATCTTACTCCTGCCAGAATGGCTAAAATTAGAAACACCAGTGACAACTTATGCTAGAGAGGATGTAGAAGTGTGGAGGAAGGGTTACACTCCTCCACTGCTGGTGGGAGTGCAAACTTATACAGACAGTTTGGAGTTCAGTATGGGGGTCCGTTAGGAAAATGGGAATCAGTCTACACAGGACCCGGCAATCCCTCTCTTAGGCATATACCCAAATGATCCACATCCATGCAATAAAGACGTGCTGAACTATGTTCATAGCTGCATTATTTGTAATAAAAAGAAACTGGAAGCAACCTAGATGCTCCTCAACTGAAGAATGAATAAAGAAGATGTGGCACATTTACACAATTTAATTCTACTCTGTGGGGGGGAGGGAACAGTGGAATCTTGAAATTCGCAGACAATTGTATAAAACACCCATCCTGAATGAGGAAACCCAGTCACAAAAATAGGAACATGGTATTTACTTGCTCATATATGGATTTTAGATATAGAGCAAGTGATCACCAGTCTATAATACACACTGCTACAGGAACTAGGATACAAGGTGGATTCTGAGAGATTCATATAAGGTCCCTCACAGAAGGGGGAAGGGACAACTTCTCCAGAGGACATGGGGAGTGGGGGGGCAGTGAGTGGAGAGGGAACTAGGAAAAAGAGAAGGGAAGGAGAGGGAAGCATGTGGGACTAGGAAGATTGAGTTAGGGAGGGATAGAATAGAGAGAAGAGAGACAGAGAGAGACAGAGAGACAGGGAGGGACAGAGAGAGAGAGAGAGAGAGAGAGAGAGAGAGAGAGAGAGAGAGAGAGAGAGAGAGAGAGAGAGAGAGAGAGCATAAAAGAAGGAGCCATTATAGGATTGACGAGAAAACTGAACCTAAAGAAATATCCAGAGATCTACAAGACTTACCCCAACTAACAATTTGAGCAACTGTAGAAAGGCTACCATAAATGCCCTTCCCTGATAATGAGATCAATGACTAACTTATTTACCATCATGGAACCTCATCTAGTACCTGATGGAAAGAGAAGCAAACACCCACAACTAAACACTGAGCCAAACTAAAATCCAGATGCTGAGAGGAAGGACAAGACTAGGTGGCAGAAAGACATAGAGACAGCTTACCCAATTAAATCATTGTACTTAAACCTCCTTCACAGTAGATAGTTGTACACACTTTACAAGATACCACTTCTTGTACATTAATTCTATATCATCAATGTAAAAATTTTAAAATAGAGCCTCCAGTATTTGAAGTGTGTTGCCTGAAAATCCAATGGTATGAAGCACACTAATAAAACCAAGTAGACATTTGATATATCAACATGTTATTTATATGGAAAGAGAACACACTTGGGTAAGGTGTATGGGGTTTAGTGTGCTTGTAAGACCTTGCTTCCCTTTACTTCAATGAGATAATGGAAGAATAAACTGCCAGGAAGATTACATTATTCATCAAGCTATAAAAGGCACTGCATTGTAGACAGAGCTAACACTTCCAAAAGACATTGAGAAAGGAGGGTGCTAGGAAGGTCTATGATCATGAAGGATGATCAACCAAGACACTAAAATGAGAGAAAGGGTAGTGCCAAGGCTAGGCGAGGAGGTCATGGGTCCATACTCCCCATAAGCATGACGCCGGGAAATCTAGCCTTTATTGTGAGATACCTGAAGACAGATTTAAGCATATTTATTTTTTTTTTAATAATCTGTCTCTATGATAGGCTTAAAGAAAATGAAAATGGGCATGGTCTGAAAACAAAAAATTAGTTTGGAATAAGTTGTGGCTTAGAAGCAACACATTGCAATTTAGGAAAAGACTTTACCTTACTGTATTCATTTCAGACTATTTATAAGATTATGTCCACAAAGTGTGACCTTAAATGAGAATACAAAAGAAAGGTTTGGAAAATAAACTCCAAGTCACTTGGGATGACAAAAAGGATAGGAGAGGAAAGAAACAATGCAAAAATCACATCTATCCAGAAACTAGCAGTATAGAATAAGAAGAGTGACAATTAAAAAACATGTTGCTTTTACTTTGATCTACTTTATTCAGTGGCAAGTGACAAGAAAACTTGCACCTATTCACTGATTGTAATAAGAGTTTACTCAGAACCTCATTGTTGGCTTCAGTGAAGCTTCCTGCTGTGAAAATCTTCTTCTATTCATCTTTTCCTGAATGTTTTGATGAGGGATGTGCATTAAATCGTAAGGGTCATAGATTTAACCAACAAGTTCCTGTCACATGATAGCTACAGGCTGTAGGTAATACATCACAGACATGACAGGCAAGTTATCTTCAACACACCATCATAAAAGTATCCCCACAGAATTCAGAAGAAAACACAGCCAAAACTGACTACAGAATGTTAAAGCAGGCATAAAAATACCTATTTATCAAAGTAACATGCTGAGATTAACTGGAAAGAGGGGATATATTTTAAGTTATTAAATCAAATTTATTATGAATGTATATACCTATTCAGTCTAACTTGTAAAATTAAATTCAGCTTTATGAAAAGTTAACAGACACCTACAAAAATTTTCAAGAAATAGATGAGCTTAATTATGAATTTAACTTACAAAACATTATGAATATTGATTCTATAATTATATGAGATATGATACACTAATTTAAATATCACATTGAACAGAAAAATGGGAATCTATTGTTTACCAAGAACTGAAAAGAGTATGCAATTTTAACATGTGAAAATGCTGGCTGAAACAACAGGTCTAATTTAATGAGGAGCTGTACATGAGAGAATAAGGAAAAAAAAGTTCTACCTATATATATTTCCTAAATGTAATGAAAAGAAGACTAGTAAATATTACATTATAAATGAAATGAAACTTAATGTTTTCTTTAAAAATCTCCCTAATATAATCATAAAGTGCAAACTATTTTAAACAACTTTATTGTAAATCTTATCTAAGAAACAAGCTCTCTTAAGCCTGAGTTCTAGCATGAAGAATATATCTTCCTAGGAAGAAGGAAAGGGAAGGAGCTGGTGTAAGACATTAATGTAAGACATTAAAGCAATGTCTTCAGTGCAGAAGTCACGGTTTCACCTTCTTCTGCTTTACAGTGCCAGGGAAAAGTTCAGCATGCCTCCAAATGTTTAAATACATTTTATTGTACTCATGTATATCAAAATCTCTATTCCATTTTTCTTTTTGTTTTATATATATATGTACAATTATGTTTATTATACATATAATTATATAATTTTTATTTAAATTGGAAACAAGTTTGTTTTACATGTCAATTCCAGTTCATACTCCCTTCTGTCCTCTCATGCTCCCCCCACGAACCCATATCCTGTCTTGTTTCTGCTCCCCAGGGAAGGTGAGGCCTTCCATGGGGAGTCTTCAAATTCTGTCATATTATTTAAAGCAGGGCCCAGGCCCTCCCCATGTGTCTAGGCTGAGGGAGTATCTATCCTACTATGTGAAATGAGCTCCAAAAGATCATTAGTATATTAGGGATAAATACTGATCCGCTAACAGAGGCCCCATAGACTGACAAGCCCTCCCAGCTAACACCACATTTAGGGAATCTGGGTTGGTCCTGTGCAGTTTCTGTGGGTTTCTACAACCTGAACTTAACCAATTTGCTCATCACCCCTCCATATCTGCAACTGGATTCCAGAGTTTGGCTCAGTATTTAGCTGTGGGTGTCCGCTTCTCTTTCCATCAGCTACTAGATGAAGGCTCTAGGATGTCATATAAGGTAGTGATTGATCTCAACAGTGAGGACATTTAAGGTAGTCTCTCCATCATTGCTTAGATTGTTACTTATGACATCCTGGCAAACCTCTGGACATTTCTCTAATGTCAGATTCCTCTTAAAAATCTATCATGGAATCAGTCTACCACTAGACCCAGCACTTCCAAATGATCCACATCCATATGACAAAGAAGTCTATCTGTTCAGCTATATTCATAGCAGCATTATTTCTAAGAGGAAGAACATGGAAACAACCTAGATGACCCTCAACTGAAGAATGGATAAAGATGTGGTACATTTACAAAATGGAATACTACTCAGTGAGGGGGGGTGGAATCTTGAAATTCACAGAAAAATGAATGGAATTCGAGGAAACCTTTCTGATTGAGGTAATCCACATCAAAAATAGGAATATAGTATGTACTCACTCATGTATGGATTTTAGACATAGAGCAAAGGATTACCATCCTATAATTCATTGTGCCAGAGAAACTAAGATACAAGGAGGAACCTATGAGATGCATACATGGTTCCTTACAGAAAACGAAAGGGACAAAAATCTCCTGAGCATATTGGGAGCTGGGGAGAAGACAGTGAGTGGAGAGGGTGTTAGAAGGAAGAGAAGGAGAACATGTGGGACCAGAAAGAATGAGTCAGGGGACAAATGGATGGGAGCAAGAAAAGAGACACCATAATAGAGAGAGACATTATAGGTTTGAAGAGAAAACTGACACTAGAGAAATATCCAGAGACCTACAAGGATGATCACAACTAACAATCTGAGCAACAGTGGAGAGTCTACCTTAAATGTCCTTCCCTGATAATGAGTTTGATAACTAATTTATAAGCCATCCTAGAAACTTCATCTAATAGCTGTGGGAAACAGAAGCAGACACCCACAGCTAAACACTGAGCTGAACTCCTGGAATCCAGTTGCAGAGAGGGTGGAGTGATAAGCAAAGGGGTAAAGACCAGACTAAAGACACCTTTTAGGACAGCTGACCTTAACAAGGTGGGGTTTATGGACACCCAGACTGTTAGCTGGGAAACCAGGATTGGACACACTCAGACCCCCTGAACATGGGTCTCAATTAGAAGGACTGGGCAGTCTATAAGATCTCTGATAGTAGAACCAGGACGTATTCCTTGACAAGAAATGACTTTGAGAGCACATTCCCCATGGAGGGATAATCCCTTAACCTAGAGATAGGAAGGAGGTTCCTACTCCAAATGACTTGACAGATTTTGATGATACCTCCTGGAAGGCTTCTCCATCCCTGTGGAGTGTGTGGAGATTGGAATGGGATGGGGGTATTGGGAGGGAGGGAGGGAGAGGGAACTGGGATCGATATGTAAAGTAAGAAAAAAAATAATAATGAAAGAAAAGGCAAAAGAAATAGTGGGAAAACACCTATAATGGCTCCCTCTATTATGGTATCTCTTTTCTTGCTCTCCTCTATTTTTTCCCTGATTTAATCTTCCTGCTCATCATACCCACTTCTCCCCTTTCTTCCTCCTAACTCTCTCTCCTCTCTACAATGCTCCCAATTGGTTTGGGAGATCTTGTCCCTTTCCCCTTCTCCAGGGGACCTTGTATGTCTCTCTTAGGTTCCACCTTGTTTCCTAGCTTTTCTGGCAGTGTGGATTGTAAGCTGGTAACAGTTTGCTCTGTGTCTAAAATCCATAAATGAGTGAGTACATACGTATTTGTCTTTTTGTGACTGGGTTACCTCACTCAGTATGGTTTCTTCTAGTTCCATCCATTTCATTGAGGTAGATTGATTCCCATTTTCCTGAGGAACCGCCATCCTTATTTCCAAAGTGGCTGTACACGTTGCACTCCCACTAGCAATGGAGGAGTGCACCCATTTCTCCACATCCTCTCTAGCATAAGCTGTCATTTCTGTTTCTGATTTTAGCCATTTTGACAGGAGTAAGATGGTATTTCATAGTTGTTTTGATTTGCATTTTCCTGGTGGCTAAGGATCATGAGCACTTCATTGTCTTTCAGTCATTTTAGATTCTCTGTTTAGTTCTGTACCCCATGTTATAATTGAATTATTTGGTGTTTTGGTAACTAGTTTCTGGAGTTCTTTGAATATTTTGGAAATCAGCCATCTGTCAGATGTGGGGTTGGTCAAGATCTCCCATTCTGCGGGCTGACATTTTGTCTTGTTGACTGTGTCCTTTGCCTTACAGAAGCTTTTCAATTTCAGGAGGTCTTATTTATTAATTGTATATCTCAGTGTTTGTGCTACTGGTGTTATGTACACATACGTGATTATATTATCATAGGAGCATAAACATGCATGTACATACTATGGTTCTTCAATTAGTTTTATTACCTTTTTAAGTTCTCTTGCTACTGTCATAATTATGTGCATTTTTGAAATAAAGAACAATAAAACTAGAGAAAATAAAGGATTAATAACAGGGTGGATTGTAACACTTTTAATTCTTGCATAGTTTTCATTTATTTTAAACTTTAATTAATATTTTTCATATATTTAATGCCAAGTAGTATCAAAATCATTCAAATATATAATTTAAAATTAACATTTTATTTTAATATTAACAAAATTGTACATATTATAGTAATTATAGCTTTCTTGATTATTAAATTCATATATGACAGAGTGAATTACCTTAATATCTAATTTATACAATATTTTCTGGCACATGGGGGGAAAGGAAAAATACAGCATGTAACAGCAGAATTTTGATGTGTTATTTGTGTGTGTTCTTATATGTAAAAATTTTACAAGTGAATAAAATGATCATATTTTGAAAGACTGTGAGAATCCACAATCTGTTATATACTATTTTCTGTTGTTTTTCAAAATAAAGTGTTCATAATGATTTAAATGTGTATTGTACTCTCAGATAAAATTATATACTTATTTTATGAACATACTCTTCCACAAGTATTTAGCTTTAGTCTTATTATCTTAAAAATGGATAATAAAATAATAACATTTCTGTATTTTCTCCTTTAACTTATTAGACACAAAAACTCTCATCTATGAGTGGTTATAACATGTTTTTTACTGGGTTTGACTTCATGGGTTAGTATATTACTAATTTAGCCACAAATAGACAATCATTTTGTTTCTGAATTCCTGCTATAAAAACATTATCATACTGTTTTTACTGATGCTAATAACATATAGTACATATATTAGTATACTTAGTGTATTTTTGTCATGTAACAAAGCCATTGAGGTATTATTATAGGGTGACAGTTTATGTATTTTAATTTTAATTATTGTTGCTGGAATGACTTTCTGAAACTGATGTGAGTCATGTTTGTACCAATTCATTATGCACATTTTCACCTTTCTGTATGGCTTATACTGATAGCCTTTCACAGAACACTCTCCTCCAAACAGTTACTTTATTTAGATTTCAATAATTTGAATAATTTGAAATTATCCACCCCTAAGACACATACTTTGTTATTTGCCACACACATGCATTCATTTCCTCTTCTGTCAGCTTGCTTTATTTTCCTTTCACTGGCCAATGAGACTATTGAACAATAATTATTAAATATGTCCACTTTTATATTCATTTGCCCATGCATGAGAAACATTTGTCTCAAATAAAGGTACTCAGGAGAAATCAATCAGATCAGCTCCCTGGTCACTAGTTTCCAGAGTCCTTCAATAAAGTACTTTATCTACTAATTCAGGAAATATCTTGTCAACTACAAATGTAAACTACATAGTAATGCAACTAAATTAATGTCAGAATAATTAAAGGAGAGTATGGAGTATGTTTAACTTATTTATAGAAACTAAATATAAGAAGAACAAATAATGTTATAAATCAATGTAATTCACAAAGAACTAAAATGCAACTTTAGAAATGACAAGAACTAAATTTTGAATCTCATATATTGCAAAAGCAGTTTAGAAAAACATGAAGAGGAAATTGGTTAACTAGGAAACACATATGAAGACATTATGGACATGTGGCCAAAAGAGATGAGGAGACAGAGCATGAAGCTGAGAAGTCAACATATTAAGGATGGAAATGGAAATTGAAAGTTGCACTGGAGTGAGATACAGAAAATGTAAGAACAGCAATGTAAGAACACATAGGGTATGAGAAGTATTCAGGGGTGACCAAATGATGAGAGGTTTCAAACTTCAAGGAATTTTAAACGCTATGATGAAACTTGAAGTCTAGACAGAGACTATAAAACACACAATAAAAAGAAGGCATTACTAAAAATGTCTGGGCCCAAAAGAACTTTAAATTCCCTGCCCCAACTTTGGCATATGTGTATATTTAAATGAGGTGTCTTTCAAGAGGATGGGCCCCAACCCTGAACATGAAATTCATTTATGTTTCACAGATTTGATAATACAGAGTATTCTTATGTGTTACTTTTTAGGATCCTGTGTATGACTTAAGTGTGAAATTTAATTGTATGGCATCATGGTACCATTTAGGAAAGGTTTGATATTAACCACTTTTCATTTATGTTGCTAGACAAGGTATACCCCCCGTGTATCATACAGTGTATTGTAAAGTTAAAAATAAAGAGTGGTGTGCTAATGAAAGTAACCATCAAATAATTTTATATTTACTGAACAGGTTATATTTAGGAATATCAATGCACATATTTATACACATGTATGCACTAACAATTATTGGAAAAAGAGCCCATGAATTTAAAGGAAAGTGGGGATCAGTATGGAAGGGCTTCAAGGGAGGAAAGGGAAGGAAAATGTTATAATTATATCATAATCTTAAAATAAGTAAATAACCATTTTTATATGAAAATGAAAAACAGAACCTGAAGCAAGATGTGACTTTAAATTTGCATAGTAGTAATGGCCTACCAGAAAATAGGTAAAGTGTTTGTTTGCAATGACACAGTTTATGAGTGAAGTAGAAGGGCAGCAAATATTTTGAACTAGTAATAAACCTTTTTAGAAGTTTGGAAACAGAAATAAAAATTAAACAACTGGCATAAATGAAGTTTTATTACCCTGATTTCTTGACAGAAGCTGCTAATCTTAAACATGGAAAGCATCATGAATCAATAATATTGAAGAGTGAGTATATATATATATATATATACATATATATATATATATCAGAGGTTTTATTTTAATATATGTAATTAAATCATTTATTTCCATTGCCTTTCATTTTCCACCTGCTTCATGCTGAGTGTGTGTAAATATCTGAAAAATATAACTTGCTGATTCTATTCAGTGTTGTTTGCATTTGCATTATTTCAAGATTGAACTCTAGTATTGTGTAACCAAACTCAGGCCTCCTCCCTAAGACAAAACTATTTCTTCCACTCTAGCTTCTCTTTGATGTGGGATATCCTTCTGCATGCTGGGAATATGTGTTGCCTTTACTGGTTGATAAATAAAGCTGATTTGGCCAATGGCTAGGGAGAATAAGGCTAGGTAGGAAATCCAAAGATATAAAAAGAGAAGAGGCAGAGTCAGAGAGACACCATGTAGCTGCCAAAAGAATAACATACTAGAGCATTATCAGTAAGGCGCATCATCTTGGCAATATACAGATGAATAGAAATGAATTAATTTAAATGTGAGTGCTAGTCAGTAATATATATAAGTAATTGGCCAAGCAATTATAATTAATATTAAGCCTCAGAGTGGCTTAATATTAATTCATAAGTGGCTGTGAGAACTGGCAGTTGGGACAGCAAAGCATCAGACTGCATCCCTTACTTGCCTGCAATTCTTTGTATCAGTATGGGGTTCTATGAGACTTCCCCTTTTGGCATTATTTAGCATGTCTATTATCATTGTCCTTGTGTGGGTCTTTTCTAGAAAGCCATGCTGTTGAGATTTCACAGGTGAGTGTCCCTGTCATTTTAAGGAGACACAGTCTCACTGAAGATTTCTTTCCTTTTTAATTTTATTTTTTCTTTGTATTTTGAGACAGAGGCTATTTGGGTAAGAGTTCTAGCTGTCCTAGAACTCACTCTGTAGACCAGGCTGTCCTTGGACTTAGACATCCAGCTGCCTCTGCCTTGAGAATGCCAGTAGTTAAAGCATGTGTCACCTCTTTCTGGCATATTTTAAGTTTAAACTATTTTATTTTAAGAAAATATTAGATTTGTTTTAATTTTTCTACATTAACACATCAATCATTGCTGATATAGATATGGATTTTAAATCTGTATAAAAAAAGAATGCTTTTTTGAAAAACTACAAAAAAAAATATACAATAATACAACTGCTTTTTCTTTGACCTGGTAAGTCACTACAGTTAGCTCACACATTACAATTTGGCTAGAATCAGCTACTTTCAAAAGTGTTTGTGAATATAGATAAAATAATTATCTTAGATTATCAGCATTTCAAATTTGAACTTGCTTGGCTCTCAGTTTGCACCAAGCATGGTAATTTTTAATAATTATTTCATAAATTGATTTTTGATACAGTATAAAATTTTAAACCAAGAAACAAAATTTTGAACATTAATGTTGGGTGCATTATTAGCATTCAAAATTTTATTCTGCAGTTAGCTCACAAATATTTGATGAAAGATAAGGAGCATAAAAATGGGTCAATATAGCTAAATAATATTCATGATATTTAGGCTTCTAAACAATTCTACATATATTGTCATTCAATTTAATCTCATAAATCTATTCTTAAGGACATCATCTGGACCCTGACATCACCTGACTTTGGGCCCTTTTGCCTGCCTTCTTCCTGATGAGAGTGTGGGACCAGCCCATGCTGAATATAACCCACATCCTTTCCTTGACACTCCCTGGGTCAGCCATGCATCTAGACCCACCTATGCCTTTGGCCTCAGAGTTCCAGTCCTGGCACCCTGGACCATCCCCCATCTGGAGCCTGCCTTCCCCTGATCCTTGGCCCTGCTAGGTCAACTGCTAGGGGTGAGTGTTTGGCCAGATCTCAGGTCTAACACCTCCATACTCTCCTTGGAATTTTCTGGATTTGCTCTGTGCATACTGGACCTGTGCCTTCACACAGGACCATCTGGAGTTTGCCCTCACCTGATGTTTGCACCCCTTCACTTGTCTTCTGCCTGAGACCATCCAGAGCCTGCCTTCCCCACTTCATTGGCCTTGCTATGACCTCCGTTTGAGAGACCTCCAAGAGAGCTAGGATCATCCAGAGTAACTGACATCAAAGTCCTGACCCACCTACACAAACTGGGAGAGAAGGAAAGGTAGAGAGAATCAGACCACACCTGCACCCACTGGAACAAGCAACAGAAATATGGCAATACAAGAAAACACTCAACAATAGAAACTCTGGCCTACCAGAACTGTCAAATTTATACCTGACTTCTCCATGGAAACTCTGAAAGCCAGAAGGTCCTTGATAGATGTTCTACAAATACTAAGAATCCACAGATGCCCAGCCAAGTCTACTATACCCAGCAAAACTGTCAATCACTATAGAGGGAGAAAACAAGATATTCCATGACAAATCCAGATTTTTACAATATATATCCACATATCCAGATGTACAGAAAGTTCTGGAAGGAAAACTCTAACCCAAAGAAGTTAACAACACTCACAGAAACATAGGCAATAGATTATCTCATTTTACCAGAACTCAAAAGAAAAGTGGGGCAAATATACTCACAATACCATCACCACAACAACAAATGCAAAACAAACAAGAATTAACAATCATTGGTCCTTACTTTCCCTCAATATTAATGATATTAACTCTCCTATAAAAGGACACGGATTAACAAAATAGATACAAAGACAGAACCCATTCTTCTGCTGCACAAAGGAAACAAATCTCAGCTTCAAAGACAGACACTACCTAAGCAAGCATGTATAGCTATCCTAATATCTAACAAATTATACTTGAAATAAAATCAACCAAAAAAGATGACTAAGGTAATTTCATATTCGTCACAGGAAAAAAATCCATGAGTACAAAGTTTAGTTTTAATTCTGAATATCTATGCCCCAAATACAACATTCATGAAAGAAACATTACTAAAACTAAAATCTCACATAAAACCTCACACACTCATAGTGGTAGACTTCAACACCCCACTGTCACCACTCGATAGGACCACCAGACAGAAACTTAACAAAGAAACAAAAGAATTAACAGAAGTTATATCCTGATTGGGTTTAACAGACATCTATATAACATTCCATTCAAACACAAATGAGTATAATTCTTCTCAGCTCCACGTGGAACCTTCTTTAAAACTGACTGCATACTCAGCAACATAGCAAATATCAACAGATACGAAAAAAAAAAAATGGAATAGCCACTTGTATCTTATCAGATCACCATGCTTTCGAGTTGGAATTGAGCAACAACATAAATTGCAGAAACCCTACAAACTCCTGGAAACTGAACAAGGAAGAAATTACTGGTCAAAGAAGAAATAAAGAAATTAAAAACTCCCTAAAATTCAATGATAATGAAAAAAAAAACAGCATACCCAAACTTATGAGATACTTTGAAAGCAGTCCCAAGAGGAAAGTATATAGCCCTAAGTGCCCTCATGAAGAATGTGGAGAATATTCACACTAGAGAATAAACAGCACAACCAAAAGCCCTAGAACAAAAAGATACAAACTCACCCAGGAGAAGTAGATGCCAGTAAAAAATCAATTTGAGGGCTAAAATCAATAAAGTAGAAACTAGAAAAACAATACAAAGAATCAATGTAACAAAGAATTGTTTCTTCCAGAAAATCAACAAGATAGTCAAAACTTTATACAAAGTAACCAAAAAGCAGAAAGAGAATATGCAAATCATCAAAACAAGAAATGAAAATGGGGACTTAACAATGGTCTCTAGGGAAATCCAGAGATACTTCTGGTCAGACTTTGAAAACCTGTATACCACAAAACTCAAAAATTTCTGGATAGGTATCACTTACAAAAATGAAGTCAAGTACATATAAGTAATTTAAATATACCTATAATCCCTAAGAAATGCAGCCATTCATCAAAAGCCTCCCAACAACAACAACAAAAGCCCAGGTACAGATGGCTTTAATCTCCCAGAAATTAAAAAGAAGAGCTAACATCAATACTCCCAAATTTTTCCACACAAAAGAAGCAGAAGGTTCATTGCCAAACTCTTTTTCATGATGCTACAATTACCCAGGGAGGCAAGGATGGTTCAACATACAAAAAGTTATGTAATTCACCATATAAACAAACTGAAAAAGAAAAATCATGATCATCTCACTAGATGCTGCAAAAGCCTTTAACGAAATCCAACACCCCTTTGTGGTAAAAGTCTTTGAGAGATCAGAAATAACATGAACATTCGTGAATATAATAATAGCAATATACAGTAAACTAATAGCCAATATCAAATTAAATGGAGAGAAACTCAACACAATTTCTCTAAAATCAGGAACAAAACAAGGCTGCCCACTCTCTCCATGTCTCTTTAATATTTTACTTGAGGATCTGGCTGCAACAATAATACAACAAAAGAAGATCAAGGGGATACAAATTTGGAAAGGAAGAAGTCAAACTTTCAGTATGTGCATATTATATGATAGTTTACATAAGTGACCCAAAGACTCTACCAGAGAACTCCTACAACTGAGAAACATTTTCAGCAAAGTGGCAAGATACAAGATTAACTCAAAAAAAAATCAGTAGCCCTACTATATATTGATGATAAAGGGGCTGAGAAAGAAATCAGAGAAACATCATCCTTTACAAGTGCCAAAAACAACATTAAGTATGTTGGGGTATCACTAACCAAACAAGTGAAAGACATATATAGCAAGAAATTTGCATCTTAAAAGAAAGAAATTAAAAAAAAATACCAGAAAATGGAAAGATCTCTCATGGTCTTGGATAGATAAGATCAACATTGTAAAAATGACAATCTTACCAAAAGCGGTGTACAGATTCAATGCAATCCCCATCAAATCCTAGAACAATTCTTCACTGACCTTGAAAGGATAATACTCATCTTTAAATGGAAAAACAAAAGCCCCAGGATAGCCAAAACAACCCTGCACAATAAAGAAACTTTTGGAGGCATCACCTTCCCTGACTTCAAGCTCTACTATAGAGCTAAAGTCCTGAAAACAAGTTTGGTATAGACCCAAAAGTAGAAAGGCAGACAAATGTAATAGAATTGAAAACTCTGATATTAACTCCCACACCTATGGACACCTAATTTTTGATTAAAAAAAAGCTATAATTATACAATGGAAAAAAGAAAGCATCTTCAACAAATGGTGCTGGCATAACTGGATGCTGGTGTTTAGAAGACTGCAGCTTGATCCACCTCTATCGCCATGCACAAAACTCAAGTCCAAATGGATCAAAGAGCTTAACATTAATGCAATCACACTGAACCTCTTAGAAGGGAAAGTGGGAAGTGCTCTTGAACGAATTGGTACAGGAGACCACTTCCTGAACATGACATTAGTAGCATTTACACTGAGATTGACTATTAATAAATAGGACCTCCTCAAACTGAGAAGCTTTTGTAAGGCAAACGACACAGTAAACAACACAAAATAGCACCCCAAGAGAATGAGTAAAAATATTCACCAACCCCACATCTGACAGAGGGCTGATTTCTAAAATATACAAAGAACTCAAGAAGCTAGTCACTGAAACTCCAGCTAATCCAATTAAAAAGTTGCATACAGAACTGAATAGACAATTCTAAAAAAAGGAATCCAAAAATGGCTAAAAGGCACTTACAAAAGTGCCCAACATCCTTAGCCATCAGGGAAATACAATCCAAGGCAACTCTGAGACACCATCTTTCTCATGTCAGAATGTCTAAAATCAGAAACACCAATGACAGTTTATGCTGGAGAGGATGTAGAAAAGGGGGAACACTCCACCCCTGCTGGTGGGAGTGCAAAATTGTACAGCCGTTTTGAAGATCAGTATGGTGGTTCCTCAGGAGAATGGGAATCAGTCTACCACAGGATCTGGCAATTCCATTTGTAGGTATATCCCCCAAAATGCACATTCCTGTAACAAAGACATCTCTTCAACTATGTTTACAGTAGCATTATTTATAATATATTAGAACCTGGCAACTACCTAGTTGCCCCACAACTGAGTATTGGATAAAGAAGTTGTGGTACATTTAAACTATGGGGTACTACTCAACTGAAAAAACAAACAAACAAAAACAAACAAAAAAATATGAAATTTTGACATTTGAAGGCAAATGAATGGAACTAGAAGAAACCATCCTGAGTGATGTAACACAGTCACATAAAGATGAACATGTTATGTACTTACTCATATATTGATTTACTCATATATTAGACATAGAAAAAAGGTTCACTGGCATACAATTCACACAGCCAGAGAAGCTTGGATATAAGGAGGACCCTAAGAAAGTCATACAAGGTCCCCTACAGAAGGGGAAAGGGACAAGATCTCCTGAGAATATTGAGGGGGAAGCAGTGAGTGTAGAGGGAGATAGGAAGATTGAGTCGGGAGACGAATAGATGAGAACAAGAAAGGAGATACCATAATAGAGGGAGTCATTCTAGGTTTGAAGAGAAAACTGACACTAAAGAAGTATAGAAATATGTGGGAGTAGGAAGATTCAGTCAAGGGATGAATAGATTAGAGACGGACAGAGAGAGAGAGAGAGAGAGAGAGAGAGAGAGAGAGAGAGAGAGAGACAGATAGACAGACAGACAGACAGACAGACAGACAGAGATAGGATTATGGAGGGAGCCATTATAGGTTTGAAGAGAAAACAGACTCTAGAGAAATGTCCATAGACCTACAAGGATGACCCCAACAAACAATCTGAACAACAGTGGAAAGGCTACCATAAATGCCCTTCTCTGATAATGAGATTTGTAACTAACTTATATGCCATCATAGAGCATCTGAACAAGGTGGAGGTCATGGACCCCAGACTGATAGCTGAGAAACTAGAATAAGACCAACCCAGACATGTGAATTTAGGTCTCAGTTAGAAGGTCTGGGAAGTATAGCAGACCTCTGAGATTGGAATCAGAATATATTCCTGGTGCACGAAAGACTTCAGAAGCACATTCCCCATGAAGTGATATGCCCTTAACCTAGAAACCGAAGGGAGGGCTGCCTAGGCCCTACCCCAAATGGCATGGCAGATTTTGATGATCTCTTCTGGAAGGCCTCACCCTCCCTGGTGAGTGGATTGGGAGGCAAGCCCATGGGGGCATGGAGGAAAGGGAGGAAGAAGGACCTGGAATCAATATTTAAAATAAGAAAGAAAATTTATAAAATTTAAAAAAACTATTTAGTATTGTTTCTTAGAGATTAATGAAAGATTATTATCAAGTCAAGGTACAAAAGAATTATAGATTCCAAATTTTGTATGAGTTTGAATTGATTTTTATCCTCTAACTAACTATATATACATATATGTATATATATATATATATATATATAAAATATATATGTGTGTGTGTTGTATGTGTTTGTGTGTGTATGTGTATATATATATATATATATATATATATATATATATATATATATATGGTTTTACAAGAGTGAAGTAACTGTTGTCTTTACCCTTATATATTTCATTTAAAATATTTTAAAATCAAATATTTTATTATAATAAAGTTTCAATCTAGTGAAGAGCACTCTGATGAATGATATTCACAATTGGTCAATTACAAAGAATGAACCTTCAAGTGTTTTGTATGCATGGTAAATCTAAGATCTGCTTCAAAACCAAAGTGGCTATCAACTTGATCAAATAATTAGATCATAAATCTCCAGACTGTTGCCAATCAAAATGCAAATACATTGCTTTGAACACATTCAACATAACCACATCACTACGCTTCAGTAAAATGGAAGGGTTATTTTCTTTCTGAAATAAAGCAAACATAATATGAAATAGTCATCCAGCATTTCTAATTCTTTTCTTTCAAGGACATTGGAGTTCACTAAGCTAAATAGCATTGTTCTAGCTAAAAGCCTCAACAAATTGCTCAAAACATTGTAATCTACAATGAAAATCAGTAGATTGACTGAAAATATTTTTTTTCTCTACTTAATGTGGTTATACAATGTGTCAATTATCTAGTCACTTAGAACCCTCAGGAATAAAGAATCAACTTTGTAGAGAATAGGTTGGCTTTCATAATCCTCAGAATATTTGCATAATAACCACATTGCAGCTGCAAGGTCAAGTCCATTAATTTCGTGGGAACAGAACAGGCTGTTCTGGTTGGCTGTTGCAAAAATTGCTTTTTGTACTTGTCTTCTCCACCATCAAGCTTTTGCTGCTAGCACACAATTACTGCAGCAGACCCTATGTTACCAAGCAAGGAACCTTATTTAACATTGAAAATAGTGAACACTCCACTTTCTCAAAATGAAAAAAAAATAATCTAAAAAATGTTTCATAATTAACATTTTTCCATCATCATTTATTTTGTATTGTCAAGGATGGCAATTTGAAGGAAGGTTAACTGTATGAACCCATTTGTCCAGCATCTCTCAAACACAAATATCATACCGAAATAGTCATATAACAGCAAATGAGCTCATAGCTTCCAAGGGTTGAGTGCTTGTGGGTTGCTGAGAGAGTAAGTCTTTCCAAAAGATACTAACTAAATAAACCATCTCTTGAATTTCATAGTATATATGGAAGAACTACAGTATAATAAAAACCAGGCAATTGTACAGCTTTTTATGAATCAATATCCGAAAGCATTAAGAAAGGAAATGTTAAACTAAAAATGAGAACTTGAATACTAAGTGCATTCATCTGAGATTTAGTAATGTATGTAATCTATAAACAACCAAAGTGAGACATATCATCCCCTAGTGATGCTGAGTATGACCTGCAAGTTGTAAATTAGAAGAAACTCTTTCCTCCCCAACTTGCCCTTGATCATGATGTTTTATTTACCCATTTGTTTATTTATTTTTCTTATTTTACATATTGATCCCAGTTCCCTCTCCATTCCTCTGTCCCTCCCTCTCTTCTACTCTCTGATCATGGTGTTTTATCATAACAATTGCAACCTAACTAATGCACACAGTTAAAACTACATTTCTTCCTCTGGGATCTCATAGCTAAATGGGGGCTAGATGGTGCCAGTTACATGTTAGCCTTAGACCTTGAAAAATATCCTGCATCAAGTGGATTTGTTAAAGACACTTACCAAGTAACTTGTCAATGAACTGCAATGTTGACAAGTGAAAGGACTGTGCTAGGGTAATGTTCATGTCTATCTCTCTCCATTCCATACCCTACAAGGCATTAACTTAGGAAAAGTTCTCTGTGCTCTTTACTGTGATCCACGGGCACTGCTGTCTGCTTATAATGTTATCTTCAGTGGCTAGTTCAACAATATATAAACAGTAGGAGAAAATAAGACTAGTTCATTCTTGAAACTGGGAATCTCATGTCTCTGTCTAACATTTTTCTCCTTTCCAGGTTCCTGTGATACCAATGACTATGCTGGCTACAACAAAATTCCAATAATCAATAAAAATAGTGAATTTTAATATGAGAACTGAGGCTACACACAGTACAGTTGAAAGCATCAATATTTTATATATCTGCACATTTTCTTTATGTGAAGCTAAACTTGGTAATTTCCCTATTTTATCAAGGAAAATAACATAAAAATATTCAAATGGTTACAACATATATTTCAGATATAGGTAAGACTGCCAACAGTCTCACATGAAATGTGTATTGCTGTTGTTATTGGGGTGTCCCCCTGACATGACAGCAGTGTAGATGGGTCAGAAAAGGACACAGAGATGAACCTTGCAGGATACAGTTTCAGTGAATAGCCTTGGCTTTATTGCATGTGACCAACCATTTATACAGTAGAAGCCTATTGACTGTGATTAGTTAGCACATTGGCTCTGATTAGACAGAAAATGCTTAGACCACAAGGGTCTCTGTGCAGGATAAACACATTAAATGAGATGTGGAAAATTCATACTCCTATGCAGGTGGCTACTGGCTACTCCAGCTACTTCAGAATTCCGAGTTCTAAGCTCATTGTGTCAAGTAGTCTGGCTGCCAGGTCATGCCTGCATTTTAGCCTACAGGATATGATGGAAAACACACTAAAAACATGTTGTTTGTGATTTATTTTATTACAAAACAGAACTCTGCAATTAGTTTTGCTTAAATTAATACTTGCAGTTTTTCATAAATTTGTTCTCAACCCTTATTTTTCAAATGATGCAAGTGACAGAAGCAGTATAGCTTGGGGAATGATGTCTTATATAAGAAGTTCTGTGCAAACAAAGATATTTTATGTTTGGGGTGCATGGCAACTATGTTTTCCCACATTTAGACTCAATTAACCTGCTTCCCTTCCTGAATTACTGCAACAGCATGACATAATTCTAACATCTACAACATAACATATTTTTAGAGACTATTTTCCTTGTAAGAGCACAGCTGCTTCCCATTAATTACAGTACTTAATTACACTTTAAATTATTAATAGCAGTTTCAGTTTAGTGTTTTAGGAATACATGCATTAAGGTACAACATTGCACATCACAGATTTATAAAATAAATGACAAACACAAGTGTTTGCAAAGAACAATATGTTAAAGAGTAAATGTGTTGGCAAGCAGATCTGCAATGAACGGTTCAGAGAAAGACGGTGACCTCTTAGATAGAGAGTCAAAGGAACATAACATTTCAGCTGGGCTAAAACACATAAAAGTATACTAAATGGGCAATAGTTTCTATATATTGTGTGTAGTTCCAATAAGATTATCAACCAAAAACTAAGTGAAGCAAATATTAAATCATTGTAAACAACATAGCAAAAGAAACTACAAACAATATTATGAAGGTTGAATCATCTTCCAAGGACACTGTGTAATTGGCTTTTGAATCCCATGATTGTGTGTTTTTCAATGGGAGCAACTGGTCTTGCTTTGGAGCTGTCCTAAGAACCGTTCCTGTTGCTCTGATAAAGACAAAGACCCTGACAAAGACAACCCAGTGGCAAATGGACTTATTCGTGGGTCATGGGTCAAGATCCCACTCACCACTGCAGTTCAGTCCTGATGGCAAGTGTACAGGATGGCTGCTCATCTTGCACCTGCTCGTGTTCATAAGAGGTATTCACACTCAGCTATATTTCCCCTTTACATGCAGCCCAGAACCCCAACCCAGGGAATGCTGTAACATAGCTTAGGCTGGATGCTCCTAACAATTAAAATGTCAAGATAGTCTCTCGGAGAATGGAGAGAGGCTAACCTAATCTAAATAATCCCTCATAAGTGTGCCTGGGATCTTGTCTCCTATTTGATTTCTGATCTTGTCAAGTTGACAGTCAAAACTAAGCACAGTGGCTAACTTGGCAGTATACATCCATGGTCCCAATGCTGATCCTCTGACTTGAAGATTAAATTTCCACAGATGTGCAATAGATATCTGAAAAGTTGAATAAGAAAAATGAACCATGGTTATCTTCACATGATGACTAAAATTAAAAAATTCAGATAGTAATCTTTTAAAAGAAACTTCTATGATTTGAGTTAGCATTAGCCATTTTCAAGTGTGTAAATGTAATATACTTTTGGGATATTCCTTACTGTCTGCAAAAGAAGAAAACATGTAAATCTAACCCAATTTGCCCCCTATAAGTAAGTCATAAATATTTTCACTGAAAAGTGTGTACATAGATTAAGACGTAGTACCCAGAAGAACAATCAAAATAACTTTTAAAAAAGAGCAAACAAATTCTTTCAAAATGTATATAATTGTCTATAAAATGAACTATTGATCCAGGAAATATATTTCATGAATGTCAAAGCCAGTTATGTGGCTAGGAAGTTAGCTTAGCTGGTAAATACTAATCTGTGGTGATATATTATATTTGATTTATTAAAGATTGCCTGAAGATTGTAAAAGCAAAGTCAGCCACAAGCCATAGAAGACAGGCATACACCTTTAATTCAAGCAGCCAGAAGCTAGGAGGTGATAGTATGCACCTTTAATCCTAGACTCAGGATTAAGATAGATGGATCTCTGTGAACCCAAGGCCACCCAAATCTACATGATTAAATCAGTCTAAAAAGAATTATAGATCAGATTTGTGTTCCCAATATTAGGGAAGTATATAAGACAGAAACAAGGTCTTGGCAGAGCCATTCATTCTGTAGCCACACTGAGGAGAGGTAGCACTTTGAGACTTAGTGAAGAGCTTGTGCATGGTTCAGCCCTTTCAGCCCGAGCTAGAGATGAGAATGAGTGGTCATCTGCTTTGCTTCCCTGATCTTCAGGTTGAACCCCAATATCAGTATCTGGGGCATTTATTTGTTTGTTTGTTTGTTTATTTATTTATTTATTGTGTGTGTTACACTCACTTAACAGGATGAGGATCTGAGTTGAATGTGCAGAACCATACAAAAAGGGTAAGTGTGGTAGTAGCCAGTGTTGAGGGAGCATGGGATGATTCCAGGCCTCAGCACTGAGCCACTGTAACGTAACTGGTGAGCTTCAAGTTAATCAGTGGTTCTGTATCAAAGGAAGTGAATGGTATTCCTGAGGATGACACCTGAAGTTGTCCTCTGGCACAGATGTCAATAACCACAAGAAAACGTACATATATAAACACACCACACAACTTAAAAGGCCAAAAAACACGGTGTATGATTCTATTTTTATAAACTTCAATAACAAGCCAGTCTAATCCACTAATAAAATACTATGAACAAACAACAGAAAATTATTTCTATACTCCTTCACTAAATCTTTAAAAGTGTTTAGTAAAGACAAGTGTACTCCTTGAAAAGTGAAACTTACTAAATATGAAACCGTAGATCCTTAAAGAGCCATAGAAATCATCTTCCCAAACTCAAAGAATGGGGTTTGGGCAAGGAGATGAAGGAAAGGCACTGAGGCTCAAAGCAGTTATTGATCCTACAGGTCCACAAGAATATTGCACAGTGATGGCAGAACACAAATTCCAATGGCACCTGGACAGACTGCATGCTCTCTGGGAAATTTAGAGTTTTCTCTTGTGGTAATATGCTTTATTTTCTGTTTTTCTCCTAATGTTTGTAAGTCTATACATTATGCTACTAATAATTCTCCAAAAAAATCCTTCCTTTTTTAACTTGTGGATCAACCATTTTCCTCTAATGTCCGTTAAGTGTATGATGAGAAAATTCAGGAATGGACACAATCTTCCTGAGACTAAGAATATACTCTGCCTTGAAATGAAAAATTGTGCTGATATTTGTAAAATGAAAGTTAGTGAGCTATCATTGTAATCAAGTGAACAAATGTTCCACTATGGCACAGAGACATAATAAATTCTTTTTCTTAAGTTGTGAGGCAACAAATGAAGACCTGGGGATATTATATCACTCTTTTGATCTATCAAATGACTTGAGGAAAGCTGAAAGAATGTGCATCAATTGGCAAGTCTAGTTGCAGACACATTCAAAGCAGTGAAAATGGAAATCAATGTCACCCTTAAATTATAAGGCAAAGCAGAAAACTGGGAACAGGGAACCTGCCAGGGATAATAGTTCCAAAAAGAATTCTCATTCAAGCAAAACATCCACAACCAAATGTGCTAACCATCAAGATACCCTTTGACACACAATGCACAGCCTCTAAAACATACATAGCTATCTATGTTTTAAGGCACAGCATTTAACCTCAGTCACCAAAAGAATTATATTTTGACATAGCGTTTACAAATGAAAAATTTATGAGAGGTTCAACGGTGTTATTTGAAATTAATAATTTAAAAATAACTATTATTCTTAGGTAAAAATGGTACTCAACTTGCCATAAAATGTTTCTATGCTTTATGATTTATGTACTGATAGGGTGTTACTGCTAGTAAATGTTAGATTATTTGCTTAGCCACTGTCAAAATGTATAATGTGTATTATGCTAGATGAGTATAAAAATATTGATTAATGAAGCTAGAAAGGTTGCTCAGAGTTACAATGCATACAGCCCATGCAGAAGACTAAATTTCAGTTGCCAATATCTACATCATGTGTCTCACAACTACAATTAACACCAGGTTCTGGAGACCTGACACTTCTGGCTTTTGCGGGCATTTGCTAAAATGTGTGTGCATGCCTTCTATCCCCCTGTCATACACACTAATAAAAATAATTCTTCAGAAGAGAATAAATAACAAATCTGTATAATTTAGATAAGACGTATAATGACAAAGACATTAAAAGTCAGCTTGATATGTTGTGCATTTATCAGAGTAATAGTATTATGGACTACCCTAAAGTATTTGACCAGCCTAACCACAAGTTTTTATACCAATAGTAGTTCCAGACATTGCAGGAAAGAACAAATTCACAGTTATTTTTGTTTTAATATACATACACAAACAAAATATATATATATATATATATATATATATATATATATCAACTTCTGTTTAAAGTGTTTTGTATGTTTATTTAAATTCAAAGTTAGTTTTGCTATAATGTATATATGATTCTAATTCTGTTTCAGATATTCTTGTATATTGAAATATATTCAAAGTTAATTTTGTTATATTGTATATATGCTTGTATTCCTGTTTTATGTATTTTGTATATTGCTACAACTTCAAGGTTATTGTCTTTATACTGTATACATGTTTCTAATTTTGCTTTAGATATTACTTACACAGTTCATATATTAAAACTTGTTTATTTATTCACAGGGATGTCTTAGTCCTTGAAAATATTATAGGATAATAAAGATACATAGGTTATTAGTCAACCATATTTATCAAACTTACAGTTTTGTTAATAATGATATCTAGGTATAAAAGGTTATGTCTCCTATAGTTAGACAGCCTTCAAACACTTCAAAGACCTACAGAATATGACATTTAAAAAGTTTTAATAACCTAGAATTTGTTCTTTTCGAAGAGACACATCTGCTCCTGGCAACACCAATTCACGTCCAAAAAGGATGATGGGCATCAAAGACACTCTATATGGAGTTTGTTTTCTTTGTGGCACAACTGTCCATAGGCCAAGAAACTGCCCTTGACTCAACTGCTATGCTGGCCAATCTAGACAAACAAGTTACAAAGAAAAATGATTGTTGAACTTCACCAAGACAAGGTTATAGTCCTGCAAATTTTCCTGCTTCTGAAAGAAGGTATATCAGAGATCCTAGGACTATAGGCCAAAGATGGATGCCACAAATTTGCAGAGGAGCTTTGGGTAAATCTCTAGGCAACCAACTATTTCTGTCATTTCTCATCTTTTGGAACTTGCTTACTTGCACTCCCTGAATACTCAGATAATATTATTTCTCTTCTCAGGTCTTTGATGGGGTTGAGGACTAGATAGCTGTAGATATAGTTCTCCCAAATATTAGCAAAGAACATGTTCAATATGAAACTTAACTTCTTTGGGAAAGGACAACTATTGGAATATCTCTATAATTTGCCAATTACCTATAGTCTGAACATCTAGAAAACATTTCTTACTTGATAATTTTTCCTGTTGTATGTAGTTTTGGTTTTGTCTATATTATTATCCTTTCATTCTTCTGGACAATACTGAATAATAGTTCTTATTATATATGGTTTTATTAAGTTAGGATTAGAAGCTTCCTTATTAATTAGACAAAACAGGGGAAATATTTCAGGAATTCTGTCATTGATCTAATAATCAAATATAAGGAGTAGCTTGGCCCAAAGGGTGGAGTTGTTATTGAATGGTATGTGACCCAAATACCCATATAAAAAGCTGGGGTGGGGTGAAGTACACTGTCTTGAATGGTGGAAAATCGTTCAGCAAGCCACAGAGAAAGCACAGTTTGGAGCTTACCCATCCCCTTTTGTTTGTTTTGTTTTCCTTTGTTTAACTTATTCATTCTGACTTGAATTAGATGAAATCTCAAAGTAGTTTTACTTTTAGTTTCCCTACTGGTTGAAGATATTGAAAGTTTTTAAAAATATTTCTCACCCATTTTTATCTATTGAGAACTCTGTTTAGTCCCAGGGTCCAGTGTTCTGTTTTTAAATTAGGTGCTTTGTTTTCTTGACATTTAATATTCTGTTGTTTCCGCCCCCCATTTGTAGATTCAAGACACTTGCCCACTCTCAAATATGTGGTTGGTAAATAATTTTTCACATTGCGTAGGCAATATCTTACTCAAATGATATTATCATTTGAAGTACAGATTTTTAAAAAGTTTTGTAATGTGGTTTATTCATTTGTGGTTTCAATATCTAGGCCATCAGGGAAGAAAGTCTTCTTTGGTGCCGATGAGTTTAAGAGTATTCCCTACTTTTTCATAAGTAGCGAGCCTTACTTTGTGTTCCTTGATACATCCAGGATTGAATTTTCTTCATGGTGAGAAAAAATGGTTTAATTTTATCCTTCTACATGTCACTGTCAAGGTTAGAAGAGCCAGCTATTGAAAATAATATCTTTACTTTAATGTGATTATTGGCCTCTTTATTAAAAATATTTCAGCTGTAGAACTTTTGGCTAATAACATGGGTTTCCTCAACTCTATTTTATTGATCAGTGTGTTTTCACACAAATACTATGCTATTTTTTTATTACAGCTCTACAGTATAACTTGAAATCTTGGGTAGTAATACAGCAGTTCTTTTGTTATTTAGGATTGTTTTTTGGTATCTTGGTTCTTCTATGTTTCAACATATAATGTAAAGTTATTTAAACTTTTTGGTCTAAATTCATTGTGGGATTTGTTTTTGTTTTGTTTGTTTGTTTGTCTAAAAACAAAAGATCTTATTTTACATACCAATCCCAGTTCCCTCACGTTCCAGTCCTCCCCTGCCTGACTAATTTCCTACCCCACCCCTGATCTGCTCCTCAGAGAGGCCATGCAGAATTATCAAAGTCTGTCATATCATTTGGGGCAGGATCAAGGCCCTCCAGTATATTTCTAGGCTGAGCATGGCTTTCCTGCAGAGGGAACAGGGTCCAAAACACCAGTTCTGTACTAGGAGTAATTATTTGTTCAACTGCCAGTCTATGCTTTTTCATTTTTTGTGAAGAACTACACTAGATTTCTGATTCAAATGACATTCTCTGTAAACTGCTTTATGTAGAATGACCATCTTTATACATATTTCTATGTATTCACGAGCATGAGAGGTTCTTTTTAAACTCTTGGTATCTTTTTATCATTTCCTTTTTCAGTGTCTTAAAGTTTTCATTCCACAAGTCTGTTGTTTCCTTGATTAAAATTATTGAAATATTTTTGAGGCTATCGTGCATGGAACTGTTTTATTTCTTTTGTTTTGTTATAGTTATCATTTGTAAATGGACTACTCTTTTGATGTGTATTAATTTTTTCTCCTACTTTGTTGAATGCTTTGTTAGCTTTAGAAGACCTTATATAATTATGTCATCTACAAGTAATATTTTGACCCTTTTTATTGTATCCAATTTATCTCTTCACTGTTCTCAAAGACTTCTAGCACACATGTCTGAATAGTATATACTAATATAGAGAATATACATTGTAAAATATCCAGGATAATATGTGTCAGTAAGCATGATAGATAATTCAATCCCTTTAGGATAATGTAGACAGATTCTTCCTTGCATGAATTTCTACATATATCATGGCATTAGGATTTTTCTCATATTCTTTTAGATCCCCTCAAATATTAAGTACTCATTTGTCTAGTCCTAAGTTGGAAATTGTATTACCTGTATTACCATCAGTCAAGCCATATGATTCACCATGTCCCTGTAGGGAAAAAGATTTCTTTACTCCTCGATAGATATCAGGACAAAACTTTTCTGTAAAATAACTGACAGTATTGTTACTGATATGTGATAGTTTGACTAATAATGCTCCTCATGGGCTAACATATTTGGACACTGTGTCCTCAGCTGGTGTTACTTTTTGGAGAGTTATGGAACATTTAGTAGGAAGAATTACAGATGGGCTTTGAGAGTTTAAACCCACATCCTATTTTCAGTTTGCTATCTTAGTTCCCTGCTATAGACAGAGGTGTCTTCTCTTAGACTCCTGCTGTGGCTGCCTGTTTAATACCTCTACTGCCATTATAAATGTTCTTGCTCCTTTTCTCTGAAACCATAAGTCACAATAAACTAAATTTCCTTGAATTAGCCGATCATGGTATTTTAGGACAGCAACAAGAAAAAAATTTAAATTATGCAAAAACTATAGCAGGTTGTGTTACAAGTTTTTTGAGCAACTAGGGAAGAAGTTTTTAATTGATCTATTCATTGTTCCTCATATAGTCTTACAAGGGGAAAAATGTAATACCAATCAGTTTTAAATAATAAGCAGAAATAAATTCAATTCTCCTTATATTTTTAACTTTAAGAAAAGAGCAAGGAGCTGAATAAAAGTGTTTCAAGAAGAAAATAGACTTAACTGAATTAAAATTTAAAACTCTGGTAACTTTAAAATAAGAATTAATACAGATATGTTAAGGAAATATAAAATATCATATCAAATTTAAGGAAATTGAACTTATTAAAATAAACCTGTAATTTTTTTTCTGTACAACATGTAATTAAACAAATTGTGCTTTTGCCGAGGCTGTTCCAAAGCCTGTGACTTGCTGGATATTGGGTCTTCAACCCTTATGGACTTTAAGAAAAGTACAACAGCTCCCAGTAGGAATTCTGAGCTTGCAGGGGTTATGCATACTTTGCGTCCATCCTATCTATGTGGGTTCCTTCCAGTTTTATGTCACTTCAATATATACTAATTGGGAAAATGTTCCATCCTAAAATACATCAAGCAAAAAAAAAAAAAAAGTTAGTACCAAGAACCCAGAATGAATATATAAAATTTCTTTCAGTAATTATTTTTATATCAATCAAAAGGTAAATTCACTCACTAAGTTGCACAATTATGATCTAAGTAATAATATATCCCTCTAATGGAATGTGATAGTTAATGACATTTATGAGAAATTAAGTAGAAAGTGTTAGTGTTGACACTGAAGACTTTTAATCCAAAGTCATTCTGAAGGGATGGCACCTGAAAAAGGGAATGAGGAAAAGGCTAAGTTATTTTTAGAAGATAATTATAGGTTTGTTCTAATCACAAATGAGAAAGTTTACTAACCATTGACTTTAATTAAGTTAGATATTTTCACTTAAGGAAATATAATAGAGACGTAAGACCTCCATACATGTAGTGACTACATTTTTCCCTATTGAACAAGCATCAATAATGATCTGGCCTTAGATCTAGCTCTTAAGTGTTTCATTATTGATTTTCTTGACAGCAATAAATAATTTTTTATATTAATAACCTTCAGAGAAATTACACTTCAATGTTAATATTTCTTTTTAAGATAAACTAATTGAATTTTAAAAGAGCCACTAGGTCAACAAATTCTCATTTAACAGAGAATGATATTACCCTTGCTGCTAAAATTGATGCTCATTTTTGGCATTAATAATAGAAATATTATGTTTCCCTTTTCATTAAAAAGGTGCAATAAATTTTATTTCTAAATATAACCATCAAGGGGAAATTATTATTCATTTTATATGGATCTAACTTAGTAAGACAGCATGGGTAAGAAAAGTCAAATAATTAGCTTTTAAAAATATATATGACAATTTTGATAAATCAACTTTTAATACCTTCAGAGGAGCAGCATGTTGTCATAATAAAATGAGAATCACAAGCTTTTAAAACTGAAACTAAAAAACAAACTACAAGGTTTCAGTAAATATTTTGATCTTGAACAAGTCATGCTGTATTTTAGTGACTTAAGAAATAAGGAAGACTTCCTAATGTAAAGATAGTATCAGAAAACTATGAAAATTCATATTTTAACACTGAATATATTAGGTTTGCTCAGTTAAAATTGAATTTTGTCCATCAAAATTGGGTTCAAAAGAAGTAATGAACCCTAACTAAATCACAGACATATAATTGGAATGAATCCTCTTTTATTAATATTTGTGAAAAAGTAAAATAGTCTCACTCTTATAAAATGATTTATAAATATGAAATTTGAAAATGTTACCAAATAATAACTAATATAAAATAGTCTTTCTTATTAAGTAACAGGTTTATAAGTATGGAAAACATTATTTTGCTGTCATTTTAACTTGAAAATATTGATTGTGTCCTATATATTTAGATTTTTACATTCATTTCCATATTTAGTCTCAAAGAGTTAACATGAAATTGTAATGTTCAAAGGTATTTCCCTGAAGAACATTCACAAATAAAGATAAATCAAAAGTCATGGGAGCTAACAGGGACACAGTAGATACTGGTAACTATAGGAGCCCACAGGTCTTCATGAAGCCAAGGGAAGAGTAAGAGCTGTTGAAAACAATGGCAGTACATTTAGCTTGAGCAGGGACCTTTGTTTCTGTGTCCAAAATGCAGCCTTGGAACATAGGGATGAGCACCTTGATTTTTCTGATCTTCCACCTTATGAAAGAGAGCCAAGACTTATACTTTTGAATGAAGCAGTTAGAAAGCCACCTAATTCAGGGTGTTCAAGTGCTATTCTAGGGCATGTAGAAAGGGAGTGTGGAAGAAAACATGAGAGGCAAACAGATATAGCAAAATTGCTGTCTTAACTACTAATCTGGAACAAGGAGTAGAAAAAAAATGAGTCAGCTACTAGCATAGTTTAATTAATTATCCATGAAATCTTTTTTCTGTCTACTATTCATGCATATACATGTTAAAGATTTTGAACAGGACATCAAAGCCATTGAAAATATTATTTGACTATAAGGCATATAGATAATAGTATAAAATCTTCCAAATCCTTAAAATTGTGACATAAAAACTATAAACTTCAAATGACAAAAATATATGACTATTACTGTTTGAAATTTTTTTGTAATAATGAGTAACATTTTTAAATGGGAGAAGATAGAAAATTGAAATATCAGGATAAGAATGCCTACTATGCTTTTGAAAACAAAACTTTTTAAATATAATATCATTAATTGTTTGGGAATTTCACATAATATACTTCTATCATATTTACTCTACCTTGCTCACCCTCAGGTCCAATCCCATCTCCCTATCCTAACCATCCTACCCCCAATTTCATGTCATCTTTTATTTTAAAAAGTAATTCTAAGTGCAATTTGAGCTGACCATATATTACTCTCTATGGGACCATCCATTGGAGTCTGTCAACCAAATAAGTGTCATATTCTTAGAGAAAAATGACCATTCTCCAAAATTCATCCCTTTTCCACAGTTCCACTGTTATTTTACATGTTGATCCCAATTCCCTCTCCCTCACTTTTCCCCTCCCATGCCCCCTGACCCTTTTCACATACAATTCCCCCCCCCTCCACAGGGAGGGTGATGCCTTCCAAGAGGGATCATCAAAATTTGTCAAGTCATTTGGGGTAAGGACTTCCTTCCTCTAGGTAAAGAGGGTATCCCTCCATAGGGAATGTGCTCCCAAAGTCCTTTTGAACACAAGATATATACCTGGTTCCACTGTCAGAGGTCCCTTAGACTGACCAGGCCTTCTAACTGAGACCCACATTCAGGGGGTCTTAGTCAGTCCAATGCTGGTTTCCCAGCTCAGTCTGGGTGTCCATGAGCTTCCCCTTGTTCAGGTCAGCTGTCTCTGTGGGTTTCTGTAGCCTGGTCTTTACTCCATATTCTGATCACTCCTCCCTTTCTGTATTGGATTCCAGGAGTTCAGCTCAGTGTTTAGCTGTGGGTGTCTGCATCTGCTTCCATCAGCTACTAGATGAGGGCTCTATGATAGCATGCAAGTTAGTTATACATCTCATTATCAGGGAAGGGTATTTAAGGAAGCCTTTCCACTGTTGCTCAGATTGTTAGTTGGGATAATCCTTGTAGGTCTCTGGACATTTCTCTAGAGTCAGTTTTCTCTTCAAACCTGTAATGGTTCCCTCCGTTATGGTATCATGGTATCTCTCTCTCTCTCTCTCTCTCTCTCTCTCTCTCTCTCTCTCTCTCTCTCTCTCTCTCTCTCATCTATTCACCCCCTGACTCAATCTTCTTACTCCTACATGTTTCCTTTTCCATAGTTCTTAAGATTAAGGTATTGTGCACATTAGGTTTTCTCAATGTGACACATACTGGAATCATCGAGGAATAGCCTCCGTTAAGGAAATGCCTCCACCAGTTCAACCCTCTTGGGCATATTCTTGAATAATAGTTTATATGTGACAACCCAGTCTACTGAGGGCTGTGCCACCTTGGGCAAGTGGCCTTGGGTGGTATAAAAAAATCTCTTGGTGCTCTCTGCTTTTCTCCTGTCTTCAGGTCTCTATTTTGAGTTACTACTTGACCTCTATTCATGCTGCAGTGGGATTGGGGTACTTGAGCACTTTCTTCCCAAATTGCTTTCTGTCATAACATTGTATCACAGCATGAGAGTACAAATTAGTACAGGGAATTATGAGACAGTTTCCCCCACTCCCACAGTCTAATGTTTCTGAAAGCATTCTAAACAATAATTAAAATAACATATATAAAGTGCAATTAATACGCATCACTGAAGTGATAATGATATGGCCAGCTATGCTTGGTGCTTACATGTTGACACTTGCATAGGCAAAAACAGTGATACAGGCACTGTGCTTATTATATTAAGATATTCTTAAAGACATGTCTTGGTTTAAAAGAGATCAATGAAAGATGATAGCTTTTTTCCTGTTTATTAGTGTTGTGATTTCAGCACCTAAATGTTTACTTAGCTTGTTTTCAATACAAAGCAAAGCGTATTGAAATACGTGAGATATTCTAGTTTTCATTCTAACTAAACATTGTATTGATATTAATTTTATTGACTATTGTAGAACTTTAATAATTAACTTAAAATATACTAAAGGACAATTTAATAATGAATAAAGTCATCAGTTGATATTTAATAAATTTCTTTATCTTTAACTTTTATATACATGTGAATAAAACCATGTTTTGGAGAACAACTTATAACATTATCTAGTGTGAGGTATCATTCTCAACCAACTGCACCATCACTTCTCTAAGGACAGCAACAAAAGATTCATTCACATGGCTGATGTTACTGTTCATATTTAATGAAGAATCTAAAGGCCTAACCTGCCTACCCTTTTTTCCTTACTATGGTTTAAAACATCATTACACAAAAAATTTACTTTAATTTGTATCTCACCAATTTTGAATTAGGAAATATTAGCAGTTTAGAAAGAACTGAGATACCAGATTCATTGTGAATGGCAGGAGCAGTTTCTTAATTTGATGTTTAGAGAAGACTAAACCTCAAAAGCACAGTTCTGAGATATTCCCTGTAGTACCAAAATCAGATTCTTTGTATTTTCTTTTGTCAGTTTTCATATAATTGATGTGTTTCTGACAGTTATTCCATAGGATTCACCACATTACAATACTTATGGAAAAGGATACAGTTGAGTGCCATGGTATACCCTTTCAGTTAAATACCAGACAATACAGGATTCATTGTAGAATTGACAAGAAAGTCATTAACACAACCTCTGATTAGGCCCATGCTTTGGTGGTGCATGCCTTTAACCCCAGCAGAGGCAGGTAAATCTCTTTGAGTTCAGGCCATCCTGGTTTACAGAGCTAGTTGCAGGACAGGCTCCAATGCAATACAGAGAAACTCTGTCTTGAAAAACACAGACAATAATGTGTGATTAGTCTTGATCTATTTACTATTGTTGATGGTACTATCATTATTATTACTGTGTGTATATGAGTATGCACCTGTCATAGCATACTCATGGAGGTTGGAGAACAACTTCGTGGAGTCAGTTATCTTCTTCCACCTATATATGAATTCTCAAAACATCATGCTTACATACATTTCATGTTTAAAACTAAGATATACAAATACTCAAAAATAGAGAAATTCTGTGTTAATGAACTACTATTTTGCTCACATCCATGAAATACTTGAGTGAGTTTTATTAGCTTGAAGAGAACAGCCATAGACCAGACAGAGCTTTAAATAGGATTCAAGTAAAAAGTGCTGACCATTTTCTCCTTTCCAGATTGCCAAGAGGAATTAAGCTGAAGACATAAAGAATGCATTCAACATTTATAACAGGCAAAAGAAATGTATCTAATTACTAAAGTTTCTGACAGTCAGAGAGGAAGGCTAGAAAAACAAATCAGCTGCTCATGTGGAAATAACCGAATAGGAAACTGTATGCAACACACATATCATACCACCGAGGCTTGAAACAAACCACCTGTGGGACTGTTTAGAGAATGGGAAAAGAGAATACATCATGCTTTTCTTTACAGAACTTAATGTTATAAATCAATACTCTCCCAATATTAGTGTGGATAACTAAGTCTCAATGGTCATGACAGTTGGCCTAGAGCATGTGCAGTAAATATCTCCTGACAGCCAGCCTAGACTGATATTAAGAGCATGAGCAGTAGATATTTTCTGACATCCAGCCTGGGTCTGCCAGAGGGACCTTGGCAACAGCAGCAGAGTATGATAACAGATGACAAGGACCTATGGATAGCAACCATACCACCTCAGCAGATGCCAGCTCAGTGGATCTCCTCCTCTAGGGCATGGTTGAGGAGTATATAAGGCTTACCCTTCCCTGGAATAAACTGAGCTTGTTCTTTCAACTTGTTCCCAATGCCAGTGGTGTTGGCATAATGCCTACTTTCCTCCACTTCCAAGCAACCCCCCCATTGAGATCTTGCAACATGTGGTGCCCAACATGGGGCTATACATGAGTATTAAGCCTGCCTGGACTGCTGTCATTTTCCTTATTGCCTCAGCAATTTTGGGGTCACCATTTTTGCCCTTTAATGTTGCTGCTGCATTAGGAACAAGTGGCCCAATCTTGCATTCCTTTTTTGAAGTCTCAGCCTGACAGACGCCTTCTCCTCACTCATGGTGCTAGATAGTGCCCCTTGAACACTTTTGGTAAGCAGGCTCATCTGTGTTGAGTGCTCCTTCAGCCCCACTGTGGGACCCCCTCTCTTCCTTTTGGTATTTGTCTTTGTCTTGTGACAGTTATAGGAAGGTACACATCATCTGTCTTGGTTTGCCTGTCACCTCCACATAAAGTTTGATATTCCCCACCCCCAGAAGGTGGACCCAAGGAGCACCTCCTAATTGTGCTCCTCTTCCAAAGATACTGTGCTCCCATCTGTTCACTCTGTCATTTGCCTGCATTTTCACTCTGGGAGATCTCCTTTCTCATTTTAAGGAGGCTCAAGTCCCTTTTAACCAACTTAGGGCTTTGGGCCTGAACTGTGAACCTAGAAAAATTATGGATGGGGGCTATGGCTTTAGTGCCTTGGATCTTCCCAGATAACACATAGGACCCTGATCATTGAATAAGGGTTTTGTTTCTGGATAGAAAGGAAAAGTTAGCCTCAAAAGTGCCCTCTGAATTATCCTTTATCCTTATTTTGTTGGCAAAAATCACTAATTTAAGATGCTCATTTGTAGAGGAGATGATTAAGGCCCACATTAAACACTGTTAGGAAATATGCAATGTCAACTTTTCTATCACCTCTACTCCACCAATGTCTTATATACCCTCTAACTCTAATTATAAGGAAATGGCCACAGAGAAAGATAAATAAAAAGAAAAAGATAAAGGAAAGGAAAAAAATAAAGGAGGCAGGCAGAACAAAACATAGAGAAAAGGAGAAATAACCACCCTTTGCCCTCAGCTGCAACCCCATGGGTGGCTATGCCTCCCCTGCTGTGCCCTGCAGAGAGAGAGAGAGAGAGAGAGAGAGAGAGAGAGAGAGAGAGAGAGAGAGAGAGAGAGAGAGAGAGAGAGAGACAGAGATAGAGAGAGACAGAGGGGGGAGGAGAGAGAGATGGAAGGAGAGAGGGAAAGAGAGAGAGAGCGGTACTGAGAAAGGTACAGCTCACAGCATTGATTTGGATGAGTTACTGCTGTTTATTGATGACTTCACTGTATAAGAATGTTTCTGGGTGGGTCATCTATAAGCATAGCTGTTTCTAACATTCTTGCATATAATTCAGGGAAGAAACGGGTGTGTAGAAACTTAGGCTATGTTCATCTATAATATCTGTGTTTATTTTTTTCAAAAACAGTTTAAATAATTTACATATCTATATCTACTCACACATCATGAGAGTTCCTTCTCCCCCATAACCACAGTAGTGCCTAATCCTGCTCTTTCTTTCCTCTCATATTGAAGGGGAGCATAGATTCACATGTTTTTTATTCACATTCTCTTGACAATTGATGAAAATGAGCACTGCTCACATAGTTACAGCCCATTTTGGTACTCTATTCTGTAAACTAAATGTTTTCTACTCTTCAATTTTGTTACTTTTTTATTTTTTTTTATTTTTATATATCATTTATTTTGTTATCTCTGAGGATTTTATGTGTTTTGATCATATTTCCTCTTACTATGACTCTTTGAAATTCACCCCCTTTCCATGCTCACTCAATATGGAATTACTACCAATTTGTGTTGCCCAAATATCTATGATGTGTGCTCCTCTATTAGAGTGTGGTTGACCTATCAAGGACTATGCTCTAACAGAAAAGTTACTCCCTCTCCTAGCAACTATAGATTGCCACAAATTACCAGTTGTGGGAGTAGGATTGTGTATCCAAGGTACTCTCTCCTTGCAAAAAGACTGATTTGGGCTTACACAGATTTATGCTGTCAAGACCACTGTGAGCTGCTTTACTGTGTCCAGAAGATAATGGTTCTTTGTAGCCATCCACTGCCTCGGGCTATGATGTTCTTTCTGCCCCTCCTCTTCAATGGTCCCTGAGAGTTGTTAGGGGCATTGTGGCCTATATGTTCCCCCAAGAGCTGAGCATTCTGCATAATCTTGTTTTCTGCATCTTGACCAATTCTATGTTTCAGTATGAACTGCCAATAAGAATGTAGAAACTTTTCAAATGAAGATGAGAGATGCAGTGGTCTTTATGGTTATTCCAAATATATCTGAAGAATCATGGCTAATGTCTACAAGTAAAGAAAACCTTTGAAATTATGGGTCTTAGTTCCATAACTCAGAATGGATGTTTCCAGAACCATCAATTTACCTACACATTTCATTTTTCTTAATGATTGTTGCAAAGCATCCCATAGTACAAATACTCCACATTTTCATACTCAATTATTTTCAGTTGATAGACACCTAAGCTGTTATGATTTCCTAAATATTATTAGTAAAGTTGCAAGAATTGGGTGAGCATGTAGACATACAGTAGGATATGGCTTGCTGTGGCTATATGCCAAAGAGTGATATAGCCGCATCATGCAGTAGATGACTTCACTGTTTTTGTGGAGCATCTAATGGGGGATGTCCTTCTGTATATGCTCCATTATTAGTTGATGAATAAAGCACTGATTGGCCAGTAGCCAGATGGGAAGTATAGCCAGGGCTACCTGACGAGAACTGTAGGGAGAGGATGCAGAGAGTGAGCCTCCAGGGAGATGCCATGTAGCCACTGAAGGAGTCACAGGTCCGGGCATTCTCCCATAAGATAAGGCCATGTAGAAATATATAGATTAGTAGTTACGTGTTAATAATTAAAAGAGAGCTAGCCAGTAAGAAACTTAAGCTGTCAGTCAAACAGCTTATAAATAATATAAGCTTCTCTGTGTTTATTTGGAGCTAAATGGCTGTAGGAACCTCTGTTGACCGGTATCCATACTGATTTCTAGATTGACTGCACCAGTTTGCATTTGCATTAGCAGTAAGTGTTCCCTTTTCTCCACATACACATCAATATTTATTATGATTTTTTTCTTTCAATCTTAAACATTATGGCTAATGTGAAAAGTTTATAGATTTATATATATATATATACATATATATGTATATATAATTTAAGTAGTGTAAATATTTTATCTTTTACTTGTGTAATATATAATTATAGATACTCCTTTGTGTAATTTGTATTGTAAATATGTTCTTCCATGACAAGTTTTCCTCCTCTTGAAAGACCAAAAGCATAGTTAAGGAAACCCCTCACTGAAAATGAAGGACAGTCTGACCTAGAAAGCATGGGCAACTTCCCTCACAGGGCCCTGAGATAGCAGGATACCAAGAATCTCATTGCCCCTCCCATCAATGACAGCTGCATCTCTGGTTTGCCCAGGCAAGGTTAATTAGTACACCCCAAGCCCCTGCTGATCCAAACAGTGAGACCATCCAGCCTCAAGGAGAATAGCTCAGGACTGGTCACATACTTAGCAGACAGGGAGTCACAGCCCCACCCTAAGCTTGTGGTTTTTTTCCTTTGAATATACCTGAACCCAGAAAATTGTTGCTTCTCTAGCCTGTGTGCTGAGGGAAGCCCGCTTGTGCAACCGTATCCAGTTCATTAAATCCTCTTGCATGTTGCATCAACTGGACTGGACTTTGAGTTCTTGGGGGTACCGAACAAAATGGGGAGACTCCTCATTCTGAGGGCCTTACACTCTCTTATTAATATCTCTTCATTTGTAGAAGTGTTTAATTATAGCATATATATTTTCAAGTTTATATTTTCTATCATGTTGAATCAAACAGACATGAAGATATCAAAAATGGCATATTCAATTCACAATCTACAACTCTAGGTAACAAGGAACTGGCAAGCCCATTTGTCATATTCTAAAATGGTTAACATGTTTAGGGGCACTAGTTCTCTCAGAATGACTGAATATGGCTCAGATACAAAGAGAGCCTCCAAGGGTGGAGACTGCTTTCCTGGGTACTCAGCCAGAGCACTGTCTAAAGTGCCGAACTCTCTCAGACTGCTTTCTGCCCAACTTTCTTTTCTTCTCTACAGTTTCTTCCTGGAGCAGATATGACACTGGCTCTTGGGGTCCCTGTTATATTATTGGCTAATTATGTTGGTAAATGAATACTGTTTTTTAGAAAATTTAATGTAGTTATAAGCACATTTTAAATTATGTGTATATACATACATACATACATGTGTGCACACGTGCATGCACATACACACACACATATATATATATGTATGTATGTACATACACACACACACACACATATATATATATAAGTGACTATCACCCCCTCCATTCATTACTCAAATTCTCTCCAATTGACCCCACCATTTCCACCCCAACTTCATATACTTGCTCTCTCTTAATTTACCACCACTGAGCCCATCTTGTGCTGCTTTTATGTGTAGGAGTATGGAATCATATACTGGAGCCTGAGTAGCCTTTCAGGGGTTTGCATCTGTGAAGAGAGGATTCTTTCCCTCTCCCAGTAGCCACCTACTATCCACAGTTGCCCAGATAGGGGAGGAATTTCATGAAATCCTTCCCCACCTATGCTGAAATTCCAGCTAGCTTTGTCTTGTAAAAGTTTGTGTATGCTGTTCCAGCCATTGTTAAATGCATGGGTGGACTGGGTTAGGACAAATACTGTTTTGCTATAGACATTCACCTCCTTTGTTTATGACAGTATTCCCTGCCCCATTCTACCATGTTTTCTGGGACTTGCAAAAAGGTTATGTGATGCAAAAGTTCATTTTTAGCTGACCACTCTGTCATCTCTGATTCTCTGCATCTCCACTGATTGTCAGTCTCTCTATTAATCTCAACTTCTGTTTGTCTATCTGACAAGGCCTGAGAGACATGGAGTAACCAATCAGAACTCAACTTTCTATTATTTACCAGATTTGTAGGACTAGGTGCTCTTACAGGGCCTATTGCATAGACAGTCATGGGATTTGGGTCTTTTTTAAATGTGAGTGCTGTATTTGAATAAATAAGTTTAGTTTAAATGTTTGTTTCAATATAAAGTTGCTAAGAACGATAGCATGCATCTAAGCCTAGAATTAATGAAATTATGGAAGTAGGAACTTGAGTTCAAGGCCAAACAAGGCAATATGAAAAAACCCTCTCTCAAAAGAGAGTTCACTAATTAGATAACTAAATAGTGGGAGAAGTCATTACTTCACATGTGGGGGGAGAAAGAGGTAAGAAAATAGAATATGTTCTTTACATATGATTTGAAGGATGTGAGAACTCACTTTTAAAAAATACAAAATGGAGGTTAAAAAAAACATTGCAGTTTGAATTCTGTATTCTTTATTAGCTATAAATTTGGTAAAGCACTTCATTCATACTATCAGTGTCCAGTTTCTTCAAACAACAAGGATAACAAGGCCGAATTAACTGCTTTAATTTAAAATGGCAACATAAGCATTTATGTAAATGAACTTTACTATGTGCTCCTTGAATGCAAAGAAAACAAAGATGCTAAGAATTATTTCTGGGCCCTCTGTCACGGCCTCTCCTGACCACTGTCCACCTACACACAGACCAATTTGACAGTAAATGTATCAAACCAAGGTTAGATTTTTTTCTCAGATGGGCAGTTTTCCTCTGGTCATTAACGTTCTGAAGGCTGATGACCCAGGTACAACAAAAACAGGCACTCAGCAATCACTGTGTCTAGTCCTAGGGAAGCTTATTAGTAACTTTAAGTTCAGACTCAGTAGAGAATATTTTGAATTCAGTGAAGCATAACAACAAATTTTACAAACAGCAGTTTTTATGTTCTAAATTTGAGCACAGCTCAAAAGAGATAAAATGACTTTTTAAAAGGATCCTTTAACACGACCTAGGAGTAAAGAGTTACAGTTTGAAAATTTAGCATTGCTGTGCTTTGCTTCTGGAGAAGGCTAAAACACACAAAGATTTTATTAAAGAACGGACTAATTGGTCTCTTGATAGAGATGAAATAAGTTAACAGGCCAAATATGGAGCGAGAAAAGGAGTTAGGCTAAGCACATTGAAGTGTTTTTATATGGAGTCCTTTTATAAGACATCATAAAATTTTCAGCCAGTGTGGATATGTGTACAGGAATCTTGATGGAGGCCTGAAGGGCCAGGCTTCCTGCTTAGCTTCAGGTACTCTTGACTCCTGATTTCACATTGTTCATCTCATCTCGTAATAATACAGGGCCCTCTATTCATATTCTTGTAATAGGAACTCATTTCTAAGTAACCATGCATCTGATAACACATTTACTATTACATTAATTACTAAATAGAAAAAAATGTTTCTTTATACAAGTCCAAGACCTAAGAAACATGATGTTTCACAACTTTTTCTAGTAAAGAAATGGCACTGACAGCCAAATGCTGCAGGGGTCATACTGGATCAATTTAACAACTTCCTCAAATATTGGCCTCATTCAAAGAGGCTTTTATTATTCCATTTATTATAAACATCTAAAAATTGACACGAATATTTATCATGTGGCACATTTGCTTGGTCACCTTTCCCATGAAATGTCTTTGAGAAGATTATTGGAATAATTATTAAGTCATAGATACATAATGTCTGTCACAACAGTTTTAAGACTAAATGTACAGCTATTTCTTTTCAGTAGAAGGAACCTTTGGTTTAATGTTTAAATCTTCACGTATTCCCTGGATACCATCCTACTACCTTGACAATGTTCAGTTCATTGTATAAAGTGATTTAAATGTTGGGATCACATCTATCCTCACTTCATATCATTTCTGGCTTGTAATTTCTAATGAAATAAATAGTGACATCCATAAATCTCCTTCATGTATGTATTCTTTGCATATATAATATATAAGATTAATATGAGCAATATTATGTAGAAAAAAATAGACAAGTGTTGAGTAGTCAGTCTTAAATACTATAACATCTGTGATGAAAACAGATTCAGAAAATAAAACACTTCAGTGTCAACTCAAACCTAAAGTCTTTGTGACATTTGAGATTAAAAGGTGTATGGGGTAGTATATTTATCTCTTATCCTTTCTTCCACTCTTTAGCATATTTGTAATAATAATGTCACAGTTTTCAGAAGAAAGACACACCAGACTATGTGAAGTAATAAAAATAAAATTCAAATATTGAAAACCCATGAATTAAGACTGTCTACCTTTCTTTTATGTAGAAAAATGTAACAGACTGGTATATAACATAACATAAATAGAAGAAAATACAATTTAAAAACATAACTAAGAAAAGCTGAAATTATGTAAATGTAATTGTTAAGACTATATTAAATTAGACTTTAACATTAGTAACAGAAAAGGAATAACAGAAATACAACACAATCACCAGGTTTCTATTCATTTATTCAGTATGTCACCAAATGTTATAAAATCAGTTTTTGTCTATATACAAACACACTTGAATACACCCATACAATCACACACACACACACACACACACACACACACACACACACACACACACACACACACACACACACAGAGAGAGAGAGACAGACATTCACATGACTATTCATAGACACATAAACATACATATACACGTAAGCACACAGTAAGACATACAAACATACAGACATGCATAAAATTACACATAAATATATATACAAAGACAGCAATGGTACACATACACACATATGTAGGGGCATGTACAAGTATATAAAGTAGGACATACATACAATCCCTATGAATACAAATAAGAGTCAAACACAGTTTTAATTCTAATCAATTATATATTTTACACATGCTTATACTTTCAATCAACCATGGCTATGGATGAAGGTCTAAAGCCTTCTCTTTCATACAATCATAATAATGTTAAATATATTGTCACAAAATTATATCACAGATGCACTAGACATAATAAGTTCTGACTAAGTATTAAACAGTCCATCTAGTATTCCTGTAACCATCCAAGAAAATGGTACTATATTGGAAACAGATTTTTATCAAGGTAATCTGCTTTCTATTTATGAGTGTCTGTATGACTGACAGTTGCAAGAAACCGTGAAATAGATGTTTGAGACAGATTTGTGATAACCAGTGTATATGGTTGACTAAACCCACTGAACTCACTTTTGTGTGAGAAGGTATGGGTTTACATAGGAAACAGTGACTATCAGTAACATCCTACCTATGAGATTTTTCACCTTGTTTCCAATTCTTTTAAACTGTATAAAGTATTAAAAGTTTCTGCAATGAGCCTTGAGGGTAAATAAATGCAAAATTTTACTTGAATAATAACACCAAGTACAGGGTTGCCAGTCTTTGTGAACACAAAGGGTAGAAGCAGCATTATTCTAAGTAAGCCAAGGGAAACAAGGCCAGCAATACATGCCACTCTGATCCACAGAAACAGCATCCACTCCAGGGAATGGGGCTTTAGCACTGCCCATTCACTGTAGCCATGTATTTCCCATAAATTCCAATAAATTGAAGTATATTGAAATTTAAAAAGATTATGGCATCACTCATCAAATGTTTCTTACTTAGATCAAATCAATCACCATTTAAAACATAGACATATCTCACAAAATTGCGATTTTGAGCTGTTTTTAAGAAATGTATACTTGGGAATCATATGTGGAAACTTTCTCAAGGCAATATAAAATCATGGCAGAATTCAGTTCCCTTCAGATGAAGCCTGAATTGCAGAACATCATCCTCACTGTCCTATGGTGGTCACCGCACACCATGTTCATTCTTGGTTACTGCAGGAATGAAAGTTTCTTTTACATACTGTCCACTTCTATCACTGACACTGTCTCCTTTTTGATCCTTACCTGGACAATAACCATGAGCACAGAGTCCAATTATCATATATAAAGCTGAAATAATCCCTCTGTCAAGTCACAGGGTGACTGAGAACCAAATGAAAATGTGTACAGAAGATTTTAGAAATCCTGAAGTCAATATGAGAGTGAAAAAAAAGCATCACTCATTTGTTATTGAATTTTCAGTAAGTAAACAAATAGTCATTTGTAAATATATTCCTAAATGAATTTAAAGCCCCAAGATTAGTAAGCAGAAAAAGAAATGATGAATGTTATAGTACCTTACATATATACCACTGAAAGTTGGTGGGGATATCTCAGATGCTCAGTCAGTAAAGACACTTTCCAAAAAGTCAGACATCCTGAGTTTAACCCCACGACCACATGGTAGAAGGGAAAGAGTGACCTCACAAGATACTGTCTGCTTCCAAACCAATGCATATAACCACCAAACACACAAATAGAACAATGTAACAAAATATGTTTTGGAAAAGTTGGTGGCTATTTGAATATAAGAAGAGGATATGTCATCATAATAGAGACTATTTTCTTTAATCCCATTTATGCTACAATCCATTAAATGTAATATTATTTAATCAAAGTCATGCCATAATACTTTACTACAATTAAAGACACAGGTCAGATATGTATATAAACATTTTAAATGATTCACTATTCACAGGTTGTCTCTGAAATATATTTATTTGCTTTCAGAATATACAAAATCAACAATCATTTTAACACATTAAGTTATCATGAAGAAAGTCAACAATACCCTGAATAATGCTATAATAAAGCAAACAAGCTTTAGGATGAGAGATTTTGAATATTACATCAATCTTGTTGTGGGCCATAGATTTGTTTAAACTATTTATTTAATTTTTGTATGTCACACAGATTTAGAAATCCATCCATTTCTTTTAGGATTTCAATTTAGTAGAGTAAAAATTTTAAGGTATGCCTTTATTATTTCCTGAAGACTACTTCCATCTCTTGTAATGTCGCCTTTTTTATATTTAGCTGTAAGAGTCTGATACAAGTCATTCATTTTAATGTCCAAATATTTAATAGAACAGCTTATCTGACTAGCTATATCTAAAATGACCATTTTAAATTAACAAAAGAATTGGTAAATAGACTAATATATTAAGTATAATAGGGATATCAATAGAAAATATGATGTAGTATTGTTTCACCATAGTTAGAATATCTAATGTTTAAAAAAGAAAAAGCTGGTAATGATGTATAGAAAGATATTTACATACTCTGTTGGCAAAAGTATATATTAATGTAGCTGTGATGAAAATCCCAAACCTGACATATATATATATACAGTTTTCCAGTTTTCTTGGATGGAGTATATGTCCAAAAGCAATTAAATTATGAACCAGAGAGATACTTGTACACTGTCTGTTGTAGTATTATATGTAAAGCTAAAATATGAAATAGGATTTACTTCTCATCATGCAAATATGCAAGCATTACTGCATGTTTATAAAGTGGAAATTATTCAGTGTTAAAGATAGAAATTTTCCATTTTCAGAAATATAAGATGATAAAAGTCTTTGTATTTAAAAAATATCAGATTCTGAAAGAAGAATGTTATATGCTTTCTCTTACTTCAAAATCCAAGATCAGTCAAATGGAAAGAAGAAGTGTGACTGCTAAAGATTAGAGTGTGTGGGACAGGATAAGAACAGGTTTTGATAAGTGCATGGTAACTGATTAAAGAGAAATGTTGCTTTGAACTCAGGCAATAAGTATATTTAGCCATTCCTGATAAACTATATTTAATTACTGAATTAAAATCTAAATATAACCTTATTAACTAACATTTTTATCTATAGCAATATCAGTTTTAACTGTTTGTCCCCTTTACTGATACTATTTTCAAACAGAGTTTTCCTAAACTAATTCACACATGCATGCATTGAAAATGAGCATCTGTATTTCTAAATATATTTTTCAAACACAAATACTTATCTAAAAGCCATGATTTGCTACTTTTGCTTTCTACCATTTATTTGTATTCTGCTACCTGACATCTCTACTCAGTAAATTGATGGTTACTCATCTTGGAAGCTGGAGTATCTATAGTTACCTTTGTTTGCTCTTCTGGTACTGACATACACAAAGAAGGGGCATGTCATTACATATAAATATCTTCCATTACAAATGTAGAATGCCTTTGCATAAGTTTTCTTTCATTCATCCACCACATTATACACCACATCAAAATCTGCTGTCAATAAACCCTTCAATTTTATATAATGGCATACCCCTTATATTCCCATGTGGATCTTCACCACTTTCTGGCAAGATACCACATCACTGAGCTTTGCATGAGCTTGTGAGCAGCACATCATAACATCTGTTTACAAACAGAGAGTGCAGCCCAAGAAAGGGTAAGGACTCATCCTTCACCTCATCATCTTTCCTTAGCAAAGAGATTTCACCCTTACTTTTTCAGATGCCAGAACATCCATCCTTTTCTCATCATTAGATCCAGCCAAGGAGGTTGCTTTCCCAGGACTGCTTTATAAAGGATTCTTTCTGTCTTTAGGGTTGACACCATCCCTAACACTTCTAAGGGAAAGAGATTCTTTTGAAAATACTGGATTCTGGAAAATAAACCACGAATAGCTACTCCTCTTTAAAGACAGTATGTTGAACTTCTTGTTACTCAAAGCCTAAATATGGTGCTATTCAGTGACAGAAGATGTGTTACATAATTAGACTCATTACAGCCAAATGCATGAATATTTCCTGATTTCTTTAGTAAATTAAAAATAGGAAGAAGCATTTTCACAAAAGACAACCATTTTATATTATATTCAATTTCTTTTGAACTGAATTTGATTCCAAAACAAAAACTCTGACACGTTATAACTACTATATAACTAGAAGACACTATGAAAAGTGAAATATACTCACAAGTAATAGATGTTTGAGCAGTGAGGAAAGGCTGAGAATAGAATGATAATGCCATTTTGGAGAAAAGAACCCAGCCTGTTATAATGCCTGCACAGACACAATATGGAAGCTGAGGCATTATGGGCTGAGGGAGGCAATGTATTTTAGTTCTAACAGTAGTGTGGATTGATATTTCTGATGTTAACTGGACTGAACTCTTAAAACTGGGTAAAGTGAGAAACTTTGTGCCCATGTGCATTTTACCAGTATTTAAATAAAAAATAAATAAATAAGACCTGGTTCACACTTCCAGTGTATCTTCTTCTTTTGCACTATTAGTCACACTCTTCTCATGCCACCTCTGAAGGTATTACTGCATGTTTCCTTGTGTTTTTTTGTCTGTCTAAGTAGGAATCTAACTGAAAGTTACTCTCTTGTCCTGTTTCCTACTGTATTATTTTAATTTCTACTGCACATTACTGCATGGCTGAGTAAAGTACCGATGTTCAAACCAATTTTATTAAATTTTGATGTATATAATAAGTTTGAATGAAATTTGCCTAAGAGTTTTATGCTTTAAATTACCTAGTAATTATTGTTATAAATCTCATTGGCAAGTACTTTAGTGTCTTTTAAGGCACCCCTTTTTTGTTTGTTTGTTTTTGCTGTGTGGTCCCAGCAGAATGCTGACAGATAAACTGATATGTCAGGGCTGTAGAAACATCACATTTTAATTGTCTCATTAAAAATACACACACTTAGGTTAAGAAAAGTTTTTACTATCCCTTTCTACACTATGTAATATAACATGAAAGTTCACCTCATTTGTCATCTACCACACAAGCCCTGACGATTACCAGAAAAAAAATAAATTCCTTTTTTACCTAAAGGTTTATGGAAAGAGTATTTCTCCACAGAATCTAATAATACCCACCGATCCATAAAATTTGCTGGAATGTCATTAGGAATCTGTCCTAAATGGTAATTACCTTTTATATATGCATAAGAACATATTACATACAGTATATGCAATATGGAAATTTTCTTAGACAGATGCTGGCAAATGCAACTATATAACTACAAAGGACTAACATTTGCATTTTTTTTCAGAGTTTGTGTGTGTGTGTGTGTGAGAATAAGCAAGAGAATAATTTTTAAATAAAGAATTTTCTTTAAAATTTCTATAAGAATTTAAAATATTACCTTTCCAAAGGGAAAGTATATTCAATACTTGTAAGAGAAAGTAAGACAAATACATAGATATCAGCTATGACATTTGTTCTGCTCCAAAAGTATTTTTCTCATAACATAAGATTAATCTTCTTGATCTATAAGGAAGCTATTATATTAAAATACCAGAGTATATAAAACTTGCCAATTGCTCAAACTGATCTGCTGAAACAAAAACCTCACTCGTTAATCTGGCTGTAAATTTGAGAGAGAGAAAAAAAATAGACCTATCTTAAGCCACATTAGGATCTGTGTGGCCTCACTAAATTCATTGTTTATGCCCTGAAGTATAAATTACAAGGCATTGATAATCTTGAGATGCATCTTATCCTATAGTTAACCATTGACTCTCCAGGAATGCCCAGATTTCCCCATAACTTCCTGCCTTTTGTGAAGCAAACTCTAGAGATGTCAACACTGCCTTTATGATTCAGGAGTCAGTTCAGTTCCTCCCCATTCCCCATTTGCATCAGAGCATCTGGGTCTGATAGGGGAGAAAAGGCACCCTGGTCATGGCCTTCCTGATAATGTGAGAAAGAGGCTGCCTTACATTATTCAGTCACACCTCAGCCCAGAGCTTCCAATGAGCTTCAGAAAAATGTAGAAGCTTCTTCCTGCAGTTGATGGTAATAAATACAGGGCTAGACAAGAATCAGAGAATGAGAGGCCTTAGAATTCTCTGTCCTAAGAGATTTCTCCATCAATTCCTTCCCCTTACTGTTCTGAGAACCCTGCAAAAGAGGTGGTGAACAGATTTTGAAGGACAAAGAGGATGGAGAAGACCAAAGAAATAGGCCTTCCAAACACAGCAGCAGCAGCAGCAGCAGCAGCAGCACACATATGAATAGAAGTATGGAAGCATGTACAAGGCCTGCTCTAGAAGGGGTTCCAGCACTTAGAGAAGAGATGAACATAATTTCACATCCCTAACCCAGAAGCTATCTCCAATTAGTAACTAGTCACAAATGAAAATTAGTATTCTCCAAGGTGTCTTACTAGGTATACAAAACACTCTTTAAAGCAGCTCCTATGCCTAACAGTAGATGGCTGTGGCAGTTTGAATGTCGCCCAGACTGTCATAGTATCAATGACGATCATCTCACTTTAATCTTGCTCATTCAGCTGCACTATATCAATTTATGAAGAGTCTTGTTTAGTGCAGACCCTGAAGTTCTTATCCTTTTAACTCAGCATTTGGGAGTCTAGACCATTCTTACTTTCTTGAAAAAGTAGTAAGAGTGAGTGTATCACTCTTACTATCTGATATCTGCATGGTGTAGTTATCTGCACAGTGATGATTGTATAGTGGAATAAATTAAGCAATGAAGAAATTATTTCAAGAACTATAAAGAGAATAGTTTTTTATAATGAAAAATTCTAATTAAAATATAAAGTCAATTGTTTGCCAAGTAATTATAATTCCTACTTTTGAGTTGATTGCAAAAGTTGTATTACAACCTGCAGGTTGGCTTACTGAGGAATATCTGTAGGTTGAACGTCCAGTTGGCAGAGCTGCTGTGCTATCCCTACCAGCACTTTGTAGACATACTGTTGATTTCTGAGGATTAACCATGCAGTTTGTCCACCATACTGAACTTCTAGCATTCATGCTTTTGCTTCAAATGCACAGGTTTTCTGTTTGAGTATAATAGTTCCCCATACCGTCAGATTGGTTCCTGTGCCTCCTGTGATTCACATGCTCCAAGATCATGTGTCCATGTTCTTTTGCTCCTATCATCATATGTGTGATTTCTGGTAGTTGCCCATACAATATCTATATGGTTGGTGATAAAATACAGAGGCCAAAAGACATAGGGTTGCAAACTCAATTACTGCAAACTCATGTTTAATTCTTCTAAATAAAACAGTCCTGAAAGGCAGTCTTCCCTAATAAATTAGTGGGCTCACCACTGCTCTTCACACCATTATTCTTACTGCCACAGGATAAATGAGTGTGCCACTGAGCCATTGATACCTCTTAGAAGCAGATACAGCTAAAACCCCGGTTTGCTTTGCTGTGAAAAGAATGACTAGAAACATGAAGGAATTGCTAAATGGGTCTGTCATTGATTAATTAGAGGGGTGAGACCTTTAGTTACCATGCCCTTAAGATGAGGGCTGAACAAGTGTTAAAAGCAGTTTATCCTTCAAAGACAGCAACTGTGTTTCAGTTAAGAGAAAATAAATAGCTTGATCATTGGCCTAAGCCTTTCCCTTGACTTTGAATTTTATTCTGTTTAATTCCTTGTGATCCTTTAGGGACATGAAGAACTTTTAATTACATTTAACATATATATCAAAAAACATAAAATCACACAACTTTTGAGCTTGTATCTTTTACTGGCATATATTTATAATACAATTTCAGTAATAAATAGTCACTAAAAACAGTTGTCTTTCAGGAATGTACATCTTCTTGGGTCCTGAATTGTTACCATGCCTGTCAATCATCCATAGAAAGTGAGTTCCCGTCTCCAGAGCTAGTTCTTAATCTCTTATGAGTGTTTGTTGAAGGGCTTAACATTCACTTTGGTAATTATTTCTTACACATTTATTTATGCATGTGTTACAGAGATTATATGAATCCCATGCATGCACAATCACGACCTAGACATGTGTTTTTTGATAAGTGAGGAAGAAAATGAAGAATTTCACCCTGGACCACAAGTGACTGATGAGCTCTTGAATTTCAATGTTAAAAGGGTAGTTATTAGCATAGTGCTTTACATAAGGAATGCAATGGAAATTATGCCATCCTTTCAGCATAATATTCAAGTGGAACAGCTTTTTAAGCATGTTGTGGTACAGTGCTTGCGTTTAATTAGCTTTCCCTATAGTGAAAAAATGTATTATATTTATAACATTACTTGAAGAAATCTCATACTTTTAAAATACAAATATTAATGTGTGATTTTATTTTGTTGGTTAAATATATTTAAGGTGCATTTGAGGTATGACTCTATTGTTTAGTGGCTTGCCTTTACAGAGAAAAGGTAACTACTGAGATGGGCAAAGAGCTGTTCTTTGCTGGGCTTCTCAATTCTTCCTCCATGAAACCAGGCTCTGTGTTTGTGCTCTTTCAAATTATGGTGTACAAACTAGAATTTAGAACCGTCTTATAAAACCTAATGAGATTTTTATATAAATTACTGATGTCATCATGTTTCAAAAATTTCCTCTTCCTTTTCCTGATATTTGTCATGTTGAAAAGCATAAGAATAGAAAAAAATTAGTCACATGCTTACACAGAGGATCATCATATAGTATCACTTCCCCTTTGATATTTTCTTCTACTACCATTGCCACTGTTTTTAATTATTCTAGACTTAATGTCACCAAAACAAGTGTCAGGGGGTAGAAAGAAAGGGATATGAGTGATTACTTTTATCATGTTAGTAGTTCTGTGTTTATGAAAAAAGTTTTAAAAAGAAAGAAAGAAAAAAAAAAGAAATTATATTGATGTTTAAAACATGTCTCTAACATATCCTGACATCTTACAATCAAGTGCCTGGGTTTGGATTAAACAAGCTCTTTTCTGCATCTAGATGAGAGGCTTCCTTTACCAAATCCTGTCCAGACAGGTTATGCAATTTCATCTTTCTCTGTGTAGAGAAATCACTCAATTCACTTTCTCCTTTGAAGGACTGTGTGCTGTATTCTTGGTGTTCGCTTATACTGAGTGCTTAAGAGTAGCCTGCCATAACAAGGCCACATCTGTGACTGGAAATGTCGAGGGGGCGGTACCTGTCATCTCTCATACCACCCTGCCATGTTCTTAGTGACTTCTTTTAGTTAGGTTCTGCTTCTTATGGCTGTCTATTATTGTTATTTTTTTAAATTTTTTTCTTATTTTACATATCAATCCCAGTTCCCTCTGCCTCCCATCCTCCCATACAACCCACCCACTGCCATCCCATTCCCCACCCATTCCACAGGGAGGGTGAGGCCTTCCAGAAGCATCAAAATCTGTCAAGTCATTTGGAATAGGGCCTAGGCTGTCTATTATTTATGTGTATGGTAAATTCATGTATAATACTTTCTGTGGATCATAAAGAAGTATTTATAATTCAAAAGAATACACAGCATTTTATGAATACTAAAGGAAGGCAGAGTGCTGGTCACACCATTCTTTAATCCCAGAAAAGTATCTTTAATCCTAGGACAGGAGGCAGAGGCAGGCAGATCTCTGAGTCCAAGGCCAACTCGATCCATGGAGCAAGTTCCAGGATAGCAAAGGATACACTGAGAAACCCTGTTTTGAAAATAGAAAACAACAACAACAACAACAAATAATAATAATAATTACATATAAATATACTCAAACTTATTAATTATAAAATTCTGGTCTTAACATAGCCACCATTGTCATAATAATAATGTCACTCTATCCATGAGAGTTGCTAGAAATGACAGTAGGAAAAAGCTGGGTAACTCAGAATTGCTACACACACCCATCCCTTTTGTTCCTCATCCTCACATATATTTCATGGCTAAGATACTATCTTTGAACAAGGCAACTGTTTTTTCAGTTTCACAAAATACATCCTTCATTGCCAAGATCCACAAATGGTATCGATCTCGGATTATGACTATGCTGCTATTTTATATAAGTAAACAATGGCAATATAAATAACATACAAGAAATGAATGAATGGGACAAATATATTTCATATAATGAGAAACAGAGATATAGAATCACTTAATTTTACTTCCATAATTGTAGCAGAGAAGTAGAAATATAAAATAAAAAATTAATGTGTGATGAAAATGAATATGTTATGTTATTAAATATTTGTTGTCTCAGTTGTTAGAACTTCACATGTCATCTATCACTATTTTAAAGATAAGGTCCTTAAGATAAGATTGTAGGCGGCCGCCTGCAGGATGCCATTACAAGATGGCAAACTTCCTCTTTCGTGTACCTTATTCGTGCATATGCCAGCTTGGCGGCTGCACTCCAGTGCGCCTGCTCGCTCGTTCCCTAGCCAATCCCGTGGCTCCAACACTGAGGCGAGGTCTTTTGAGCCTATGAGACCGTGACCCGTTGCCTAGTAGGATATATAAGCAGCTGTCCCTTCCTGCCCGGGGCCCCTCACCTTCAGCTCTCCCTTCAACCAAGAGGCTCCAATAAAGTGTGATCTGAGAAGAATCCTCGTGTGGTTGCCGTCTTTCCTGCGGGTCAGGCTTGGCGCGCCACATAAGATAGATTTAAATACTGTGTATACATCCATTTTTCCTCTGCCCAATGGCTTAGGACATTCAGTCTAGGAGAAAGAGGGGAAGGAACCTGTGACATATGTCAGCACATGATGCCCAGGCCTGATGCAGATGGTCTGAGCTGATCCCAGGTCCCTACACCAGTCCTCTAGAGCTACAGGCTTTTCCAACATGATAACCTTCTGAAAGAGAGCCAACTCTGAAGGGTACTTAAAAGACATTTTAATTTTGTGTCTAGGTTACCTGAAAGATAGATAAACCTGACAGACAAACTTTGGTTGTGGTGATTCATTCTATCAGTGACAAAACAAATAGAAGTTTGACTGCATGGGTTCATTTACTTTCTTGAATAGTTAATGACCACATCGCTTTAGTAAGTTGCAGATATTTTATTCTCTAATTTACTACATTTTAAATTATGTAGATGTTATGTGTAAATAAAATGATCACACACCAAAATTAACTAAATGGAAAGTCTATAAATTTTGATCAATAATTCAATACAGTTAAGATTGAGTCACTGTCACCTATTTTTTTTGTATAAAAAAAAATGGGCTACTGTTTTTATGCATTGTTGCAAACAGTGTAAATTAACATTGTTATAATTAACCATCAATTATGCAAGTCTTATGGTGATTATATTCAAATATGGGGTGATAGTAATTGAAATACATCTATACATATATGTTATGTTTAATGTTGATAAATTCTACCCAAGCGCAAAAGATAAATGAAGGATGGGCTGCAATGCAGAGAAACACACAGGAACTGCCCTCACAGTGAAAGGGGAATTTTGCTGAGACCATAATTTAAGTAAACACTCAAATGAGGGGAATAGAGACACTGGGTTACAAAAGGAAACGCTACCAATATTAAATGTGATCATTTGTACAAAATTACTAATATATGTTAATTTAATAACTAGTCTTAAAAATAGATAATCCTTTTTAGTGAATTGTGCTGTGTGAGCACAAAAATGGTCTGTGGATAAACTTCTAATATGCACATGGTGGATTTCTTGTCATTTGTCATGGGAAAACATAATCCAAATCAAGAATGTGGTCTCAAAAGCTTCTGTTTAGAAAGACTACATGATTATTTCAGATACATTTGTTTTTGTTCAAGGGACAAAGGTAATTCTTAAATTATTGGAAAATGAACTATTCTTTAAAGGTTAACCAGAAACTGATACTAGAGAGGCTTACAAAAATATGTAAAGCTTGTTTTCACCTTATTATAGGAAGGAAGCTTAAAATAGATGAGAATGAAACATTGACTTTTACCCATCTTGAATTTCATGGAGCATCCAGAGTGATGCATCTGTCCCTTCAAATATTTATCCATCACTTCTAGACAAGCAGTGTATGAGGCAATAAATAACAGACAGTAAGAACAGGAGAAAACAGTTTTTTTAATGCCTTGTGCTTAAACTGTCACTCTAGCAGGAAGTAATAACTGCATGCTGCATTATTTAAGGCAAGGTAATAGACTACTTCCTTTTACAAGCAAATTGCTTGTTGACTGTTGCCTGACTCTCAGATGCCACTGTTTCCTTAGTGAAAGACTGGAGTTGTAATGTGTGATGTGATGTGATTGGCTACTGAATCCCAGTGCTTTCTTTCAAAGCTTCTACCCATCAGTCATCATTATGGGAAGAATTTTTTCAAGTGTGAGGTGTTTCACATGAGAGACAATGGTGTACAATATAAATAGCCCAGACGAGACTAGAGTGAGCTCTGATTTTACTATTCATTAGCTATATGGTTCAAAGAAGTGACCTGAGATTCCATTTATTTATGTATAAAATAGAGGCAATAACAATGACTTAATTGTGCAACTCACGGGGATAATGTGAGTAAAGTTCTGGACAAGAACAAAAAAAAATGTGAGTAAAGCCCAACAAATAAAATTTACTACTAGTTAGAGGAGTTAAATATCTCAGGTTCTGAAATGAATATGCAGACTGTGGTTGTTCAGTGTCAAGAGTAGCCTTCAAGTTCTGTGCCTGCTTTGGGGTTTGGGGTGGACATGGAGCACCCACATTCTTGCCTGTTGCCTCACTTCCCATGTTTTCTTTGTATCATGTGTAGTTTTACTCCCGGAAGAGAGTAGAATCACCTTCTACCTATACAAATCTCAAATATCAGGTGTATCTAATTGTAAAAATTCTTTGGTTTTGAAGCAAGAGAACAGTGTGTAGAGTTACATATCTGGAAATAGCAATATTGTTTTGGTGGAGGTTGTACTCCTCAGTGTCATAATTTAAAGATATATGTCCCTTCATTCATATGTTAGTTGTGATTTCATGAAGCTCAATTGTCTTTCTCTGCATATTCACTTTATTTCAATTCAGACTTACAAACAGTACTTCTTTCTCAGTAATTCTTTAGGACTAGGGCAAAAATAATGAAAATAGGTAGTCTATCCTTCAAAATGTCCATGTACTTAAAATATTGAAATACATTAATAGTAACATTTTCAAGTGAAAATCCTAGTAACTGGGTAATGATTGAATTTCACACCTCTAAACAGACTGCCTTTTATTGCCCTGTAGATGAATTAAAATAATATTGTCAGTATTTTGCCTACTAAAATGTACAATATGAGCTCACTGCATTATTTTTTATCACAATGGCATGGTTGTTTGCTTTTCTACATTGCCTCCATTTAGGGTGCATAATTATGAAGTGTCTAGTTTATATCAAGATATTGGATAGGCCTGGGAGATAATAAAAATGAAAAGGACATATTTGTCTTTTGTTAAGAAATATAATTTAATGAGTACTAATTTTATAAAATAGCATTTTCTTTCAAATATAATAAAAGTGAACTTAGGAAACAATATGGGAGAAGATCTGTAATCTGACTGGGGTTATCAGGAAAGGTAAAATGCATCTCACCAATGATGGAACTATGCCTAGAGCATGGGGCAAGGTAAGGGCATTTTCTGTATAGAGAATGACACTGGCAAAGGTGTAAGTGCAGCTGTGGGTGGTACTATAGAAGAAACACCAGACTTCCTAAACCAGCAACACTATTATTCAAACACTGCCAGCATACTTAATTTAGGAGATTATATAAGAAAATCATCTACAGAATCTTCTTTCTCTGCATTTTCACTCTCCAGATTAAAGTTACTAGTGGTCAGCTGTGGCCCAGAAATACCAATGTGAAGAGACAAAACCCATACGCTCATAGTTTTTTAAATTGCTGCTCACATATTTGTTTTATTTGTTGTCTGTTATTATAGCTGATCACTCATGTGCCAGTTTATAAGTTAAACTTTAACTTTTGTATATGTGCATATGAAATGGGATAAGGTATTTAGGAGTGGTACAAACTGAATTTGGGCATCCCATAGGGATTTAGAGCATATTTCTTGTGGGTAGAAAGAGACAACTAGATAAGAATATACTTTTAGCTGTTACATATTAATGGAATACAAAAATATTGGTGAAGTTATTTTTCCACATGGGTGGATTTTCTAATAAAGGCTAAAGAAAAGACACTTTAATTTATTCATTCTTGATAAAAATGTGTTCCACTTTTTCTTTGCTTCATTAGTCAAAGCGTAAGAACACAATTTCTCCTCTTCTTATAGTTTTAGACTTACTTTAGTGTCTGGAGTTTGTGAAAATATGAAAGCACCATTTATTTATTTATTTATTTATTTATTTATTTATTTATTTATTTATTTTGCCCTCAGTCCAAGAATCCTATCTTCCTAGAACAATTTAGATCACTAGAACTCTTTGCTCATTTCTGTTTAGTATTCTATTTATGCATGTGTTCATTGTGGAGGAATGGTAGTGGAAAACTTGTGGGAGTTATTTCTCTCCTCGTACAATGAGGGTCTCAGGATTTAAACTCTGGTTTGGTGGCAAGTCCTTTACTCACTGAGCCATCCCCCAGCTCTCTTTGCATTTTATTGTCATGGCCATGGGCTGCTCCATTTTTTTTTTTATTTCTTGATTCAGAGCTGCTTTTTGCCATTTTTTCCTTTTAATAAGGTTCACAATCATAGAATTTTTAGAATTAATTTTGTTAATTTTTAAACCTTTGTAATTTCATTTGTGTTAATTATTTTATGTGTTTGGTGTTTGAGAAAGTCTACGGTAAGCCTCAGGTGTGTAACACTCCTGGCACAGCCTCCTGAGAGCCAGAATTACAGACCTACATCATCACAGTCATTTGGTAAGTTATTTTCTCTTAGCTTATATGCTCTGTTTTTGTTTTGTTTTGTTTTTCTACTACTGAGATAAACACCATGACCTGAAGCGTTTTAGAGAGGAAAAGTATCATTTCATTTATAGCTTTCATTCCATAGTTAAGGAAGCCATGACAGGGACTGAAACAGGGGCTATGGAAGAGTACTACTTCCCTGCCTGAGACTCATGACTTCCTCAACCTGCTTTCTCACACAAAACAAGGTTACCTGCCCATGAGTGACATGTCTCCAGTAGTCTTGGCCCTCTATGCCAATCAATCAATCAATCAAGGAAATATTCTACAGAAATTTACTTACTGGCAATCTGATGGATACTAAGTTAAAACATTCCTATTCATATTTTTGTGTAATAATAATTACAATATTATATGCTCTATAATATACAGTATATGTTAATAATATATAATATTGCATACTATTATATATATATTCAAGTGTTTCAGTTTTGGAAATACCATTGCTGCCTGAGTGTTTGGAAGTTTCTTGTGCTTCAAGATGGAAGCTTCACACTGCTATTTGGAAAAAGCAGCGGTATGCCAGAAGGTTTGATGACAAACAGCCAGAACTTCACAGTAGGTAGAGTAAAGAGAATGTATATTAGCACTGTGGAAGAAGTGAGAGCAGTATTTGATGGCTGCCTGGATATTTTTATTACGCTATAGAGAAGCAGACCTGTCCCTTCAGTATGAAAGTGTTAGCCATAGCAGCCATAGCTTGTTCTGTTTTTAACTACACAATTTATCAATATTAACACTGATATACATAAGATTTATTGTAAAAAAAAAGACCTCACTATGTTATTTTTTTAATTCATAATTTATTCACTGACATTTTAAAAGATAAATTAGTGTAGATTAGGCAAAGTTAGAAACACAAGGTTTCTATACTGAGATTGTCATCTGGAAAATAATGTGGGGATGTGTATTTGAATTTCTTTGTTGTATGGAAGAGTGTTTTTTTCTCTTTGTGTGTGTGTGTGTGCTCAAAGGAGGGCACAAATAACATGTGTTATATGAATTCTCATGTTAGAGTGTTCCATTAGAGTGTGGAAAAGCCTTGTATTAAGAACAACTGAGGGAGATATTACAAGGTAGTGTTGCCTTAGGTATGGACTCTGTACATGATGTCTAGGAAAAAGTGAGTCCATAAATGGTGCAAGGGAAAGGTGGCCTTCTTTAGAGACATGTGCTGGACACAAAACCTATGAAAGAGAGGAATAGTATGATAGAGATAGATGAGGGTTACTTAATGCTAAGAAGTACTCATGAGACCCAAGAGCTCCCTATAATGAGTTTTCCTTTCGTAAAGATGCAAGTGTGACTTTGGAGACTGGGGCTGTAATGTACTGTTACAAAGAGAAGTATGTAAAGCTTGTCATGTCTTTTCTCAAAGATAAGCCTCATGCCTGAACAAAAAACCAAATATTATCTGTAAAGCTCTTGGTTGAAAGACTGTGTTTGCTTTAAAGGTTAATGATAAAAACTTTACTCAACATTAGCTGAGGAGCCTTCAGTAATTGGTAACTTCGAGGAGCCAATGAGTTAGGTTTTTTTTTAAAGAGGTGGAGCCACTGATATGTCTACCACATGCCAGTGGTTGCTCATACACCCATGAGTATATGCATAGCACAAATTGAAGTTATAGTATTTTAAGAGCTATGGACACAAAATTAGTTTATTATGGAAGAGAAGGTAGATTTGAGAAGGCAGGTAAATATGATCAAAATATAATATAGAAATTTGTCAAAATGAATGAAAACACTTGAAATTTGCGTTTTATGGCATCCATGCTTTTGTAGTTACATGTCTATAGCAATTTGGAAAAAGAGTATATAAGATTATTTTAAAATGTCAGATGGGATACAGAAAGATAAATTTTACACACTCTGATGTGTTTACTTACACAATTATTATGAAAAGCAATATTACACGAAACACCAAGAATAGAACAGTCATAGATCTTTGTGTATCTACTACTGGGGAGACTATCTAAAGAGCATGGATTCTGTGCCTTGGAGATATTGATGCATACCTGTATTTGTTGCAACATGATTTTTAATCATCAAAATAAATAACCTGCTTGTAATTTCAGCAAACACTGAATGGATAAAAATGTTTTATATAATGAAATATTTAGTCTTGAATACAAGTAAATTTAGTTTACAAACATAGACAAATTTAGAGGCTATTGTATCTTAAATAAATACAAGTTTTAAAAGATGAATAAAACATGGTCTAAATTTTAGATGGAATATATGAGGTTGAATCAGAGAGAACCAACAAGCTGCATTGGTGTTATTTGTAAAAGGACACAAAATTTCAATTAGTTATAAAGTAGAATTCCAAGACAAAGTTTGGCATTCTCAGTAGTTGGTAAAGGACTTGATTTAGACTGTCCTCACCAAATCAAAAAAACAGAAAGGGACATATTTTGGAGCATCATTTATAGTCATGTATATAAAAGAAACATTTAAAATAGTAACATAATATATATATATACATATACATATATATATATATATATATATAAAGCATGAGTTAAATTTAGATTTTAATGATAGTCAAGAGGCCAGAAAATACACTATTAAATTACTAATAATTTAGAACTTCATGTACGATATGTAATTTCTATGACAAATTATTTGAAAGTAGTTTTATTATTCATTCTTTTATTGAATGGATTTCTTTCATATAGTATATTATAGTTATGAGTGCTCCTTCTCCAACTCCTCTAGATCCTCCCACAACCCCACTAGTGCAAATCCTTATCCTGTCTTGCTCTTTCACATTAGAAAAGAGTCATCTAAAGTATGATAATAATAATAGTATGAGATGAAAAGCAAAGAAATCAGATTAGAATAACAACAAAAAACTCTGAACAACAATAAAATAAACAGAAAATTAAAGAGCCAAAGGAAAAGAAAAGCATAAGAAATACATACGAATGCAGAGATGAACATATTGGCACACACAGAAATCCCCTATCAACACAAAGTTGGAATTCATAATATATGAACAAAAGGTCTGTGATGGGTGAAAATAAAAGGATAAAAAGGCACATAGAAAACATGAGACAAAATATTTTTTTGTTGGCCACTGTGAAGAGACACTATGACCATAACAACTCTTGTAAATAAAAAACATTTCATTGGGGTAACTTATATTTTTATCGGTTTAGTCCATTATCATCATTGTGTGACATAGTGGCATGCAGGCAGACATGGTGCTGGAGAAGCTGGCAGTCCTATGTCTTAACCCATAGGTTATAGGAAATAGTCTGACCAATGGGTGTGGCTTGAGTATATATGAGAATTCAAAACTCACCCACATGGTGACATACTTCCGCCAACAAGGCCACATCTCCTAATAGTGCTCCTACCCATTCTTCCTGCTCTATCTTGCCTTCCATCCTTCCACCCCATTTTTCCTCTTTCTATTGTGTATTCTTCTTTTAGTTCTTGATGTTAGTACATTCTATCTCTGCTTGAGCGTTCCTCCTCATGGTCCCTTAGTAATTCCCTGACCTAAGTATTTGAATATCATAAGCTAACATACACAGATAATATAAAGCATGTTACATCTGTCTTTCTGTGTCTGGATTACTCATTCACAATGTCTGTTTCCATCTCTACCCATTTACTAATTAACTTTATAATTTCAATTTCCTTAATATCTGAAGAATATTTTATTGTACAAATAGAACCCATTGCATAATATACTAAGAAGCTAACATAGACACACACACACACACACACACACACACACACACACACACACACAAATTAAATTGGGATTCAGTAGTAACACCCCTTCTAGATGCTACAAAATAGCAAATAAAAGTCCAGATCTACAAACAGGTGACTTCTTTGAGAGTTGTAGGACAATGATGTTCCCTAGTCCCCTAAAGTATTATAAGATATTGATCTTGATTATATTTTAGAACTTGATAGTAAGACCCTATAGCTGTATGTATCACATACTTGAATCATAGAACACAGTGAGTTAAGCTTGTCCTGAACTGGAAGCTTCATATTCCTAATGGCTAGATTTCACTATGCTAGAAGGTGCCATGCAAGGTACCAGAAGAGAAAAAAAAATAGTCAACAATTATTCCTAACTGTGAACTCTGAGAGATACCTTAATGACTGGTCAAACAAGACATGCCTAATGCTGGCATCATGGTAGTAACCAACCACTTTCTGATTAAATTCAAATCCTAATCCATAAGGTGAAACCACTACCTACTACCATTGTTAGGCTTAGACCATATAGAAAAATAATCAGCCCTAGAGGAGAGTCTCTTACTATTATGCTCCTAAATTGACGTAGTACCAAACTGACTCCTAGTGGCTCATAATTATACTCAATGATGTTGTATCTCTCAATTTTTAGCTAAGAACCTTCTATTTGCAGTAGATAGAAGTTAACACGGAGACTCTCAACTTACCAAGGTGCAGAGAATGAGAGACTGCAGAATGTTCAGCTATAGAGTGAATATGTATGCCATCTTTCCTCATCAAAGTTGCAGGGATTGCTGAAGAAGAGGGAGCTGAGATACTGTAGGAACAAAGAAGGTTAACAGCTACAATAAAACATTGTCAGGGCATACAGGACAGCTACACATGTGAATTCACAATCACTGGAAAGTTTTCACAAAACCAGTATTTGTGAAACCAGATTAAATCCAGGCTGACATGAAGTTGGGCACATAATCCCCCCACCCCACCCCTAAGGTGATAAGTAATGGGTGTTATTTTAAAGCCAGTTTACTCAGAGTGTAGTCTCTGCTAAATTGATTACAGTAGAAGAACACATATCCAAGAATATTTGTGGTAGAACAGGTTGACCTAAAAAGGGTTTGAAAGTAAACAAATTTAGGTACTAAGAAAGGTGGTAGAAGTGAGAAGAGTTATGGGAATGAAGATGATCAAAACAAGTATGAAACTCAAAATTCTTAAGAACTGATAAAAATAGAGAATTATGTATGAAAAACTTGTGTTACAGTAAACTGGATCAAGGCCTTTGTTCAGAACTACCCATGAGAGTCCTGTATCCACTGGACAATATAAGTAGAAATGAATCTTTTTGATATCTTGCTTCAATTATTTGAGACATATAAATTCCAGAGAAAGCAAAAGTTCTGTCAAAATAACCCATTAAAATGCTGTGGTAGATTAGTAAATATTTTCTGTACTCTGGTGATAAATGTGTCTTAAAACCTGTTCTACATCTGCAATAAAACTCGACACCTAAACTATTTAAAAATGTGTGATGTCTGCAAGAAATATATTATCATAAACAAAACTTTTGAAATATGAGCAAGAAAAGTGACTTCATATGAAAGAAAGTTGCATTATGTCTAAAACAAAAAGTGCTATAAACCTTAGGAACTTCATACAAAATTAGGCAAGGATATAGGATATAAATAGTTATATTATAAAAATGTGTTCAATTTGTTAAATGTAGTTCAAATTCATTATATTCATTAAATGGAATTCTAAGTAAAATGAGTTGTTTCTTGATCAGGTAGATAAAATAGTTAAGATTTCAAACATCCAAATTGTTTTTGTTTTGTTTTGGTTTTTTTTTTTTCTTGTTTTTGTTTTTGTTTTTCAAGACAGGTTTCTCTATCTTGAATCTCCTGGAACTCGGTCTGTAGAACAGGTTGGCCTTGAACTCACAGAGATCCACCTGCCTTTGCATCTAGGGGCTAGGATTAATGGTGTGTGCCACCAATGCCCAGCCTTAAAAATCATAAATATTTGAAGTGTGGTAATAGAATACTTTGTTACATGTTCATTCGAAAATGAATCCAACAGCTTGACTGTCTTCCCATTACTAAATTGGAACCATTAAGAGTAACTCTTGAAAAGATAGCAATGTTTGTACTTCAGTAAAGAGTGTGGAGATTGGCCTCCAACCACTGAAGGAACCTACCTTTGCAGTGCCCTCTGAGAGCTTCCCGAGGACTGGGAACTGTACATTGGGGAACCTGTCCTGGCAGACCAGACCATTGGGACTCTGCCTGCATCTTAGTCCCACCTCCACCCACAGCAGAGGGTAAGTGTGGGCCTGCTTCTGGCCTGATTTCTGGGGTTTTGCATGGAATCTCCTGAGGCTTGAGGACTACACACACACACACACACACACACACACACACACACACACACACACACACACACACACACACACACACACACACAAACACAAACACACACAGAGGAAACCCTCCAAGTGGACCAACCAATACAGAGTCTACCAGCATCTTGATTCCACCTCCAACCACAGAAGGAGGCTGCCTTAAAAGTGCCCTGCTTGGAGCCTCCTGCGGACTGGAGACTGTGCATAGGGTAACTTGTCACAGCAGACTAGCCCATCCAGAGTCTGCCAATGTCCTTGTCCCACCACCACCCACTGGAATGAGAGCCACCTGAGTAGTGGACCTGCTTGCACCCATCAAAAGAGAACCTTGGTCCTGTCCACACCAGGAGAGAGAAAGACCTCACTGGTATGCACTGGAAGAAGGGATGTATAGATATAAGAACACAATTAACAACAGGAAGATCAATATGACACTACCAGAGTCTAGGGACTCCAAACCAGCAAGACCTGAACATTCCAACACAGATGAAGTAGAAGAGAATGACCCTACAAACGATTTCATGAAGATAACAGAGATCCAAAAAAAGTAAATGAGAAAACCCTTTTAAGACATAGAAGAAAAGACAAATCAAAAATTGCAAGAAACTATTCAAACAGTGCAAGGTTTAAAAGCAGAAATAGAAACAAAAAATACAGTCTGAAGGAGTGCTGGAAATAGAAAGGCTAAGTAAACAATCAGGAACTACAGAAGCAAGCAATACTAACAGAATACATAAGCTGGGAGAGAAAATCTCAGGCACTCAGGCATTGATGACACACTAGGAGAAATATATTCATCAACCAAAGAAAATCTTAGGTCCAAAAAATCCCTAATATAAATTGTCCAGGAAATATGGGATACCATGAAAGGCCAAACCTAAGAATAATAGGTACAGAAGAAAGTGAAGAAACCCAACTCAAAGATGCAGAAAATATATTCAACAAAATCATAGAAGAAGACTTTCACAACCTAAGGAGAGACATGCCAATGAAAGTACAAGAAGCTTACAGAACACCAAATAGAGTGGGCCACAAGAGGAAGTCTCCTCGTCACATAATAATCAAAATCCCAAAGATACAGAACAAAGAAATAATATTAAGAGCAGCAAAGGAAAAAGGCCAAGTAACATTTGAAGGCAAGCCAATAAGAATTACACCTGACTTCTCCATGGAAACTCTGAAGGCAAGAATATCATGGATAGATATTCTACCAAAACTAAGAGACCGCAGATGCCAGCCCAGATTACTATACTCAGCAAAGCTTTCAATCACTACAGATGATAAAACCAAGATATTCCATGACAAAACCAAAATTAACAATAATTATCAACCAATCCAGCCCTACAAAAGTTCTAGAAGGAAAACTCCAACTTAAGGAAGTTAACTATACCTACAAAATCATAGACAATAGATAATCCCAATTTACCAATAGCCAAAAGAAAAATGGAGAGATATTCACACATAATACCACTACCACCAACAAATTCAAAACAAGCAAGAATTAACAATCAGTGGTCATTAATATCCCTCAATATTAATGGTCTTAACTCGCCTATAAAAAGACACAGGCTAAAAGAATGGATACAAAGACAGAATCCATCCTTCTGCTGCATACAAGAAACATACCTTAACTCCAAAGACAGATGTCACCTCAGAGTTAAGGGTTGGGAAAAGACTTTCCAATCAAATAGACCCAAGAAACAAGCGGGTGTAGCAATGCTTATATCTAACAAATAAGATTTTAAACTAAAATCAATAAAAAGAGACAATAATGTCATTTCTTATTCATCACGAGAGAAATCCATCAGATTGAAATCTCAATTATGAAAATCTATGCCCCAAATGCAAAGGCACCCACATTTGTAAATGAAACATTGCTAAAACTCAAATCTCACATAAAACCTCACACACTTATAGTGGGAGATTTCAGCACCCCACTGTCAGCACTAGATAGGTCCACCACACAAATTTAACAAAATTAATAATAATAATAATAATAATAATAATAATAATAATAATAATGGAACTAACAGAAGTATTAGGTAATTGGGTTTGGGTTTAACAGACATACAACATTCTATCCAGACACAAAAGAATATACCTTCTTCTCAGCTCTACATGGAACTTCTTTAAAATTGAGCCCATACTGCATAGAATGATATTTCTTCAGCCTAGACCCATGATGGAGGGCCTAGGCCCTGCTCCAAATGATATCACAGACTTTGAAGACCCCCCCCATGGAAGGCCTCATCCTCCTTGGGGAGCATAAAGAGTATGGGATAGGGAATGGGAGGAGAAAAGTGGATGAGGGTAGGGTGAGGGAACTGGGATTGACATGTGAAACAACCTTGTTTCATATTTAAATTAAAAAAATATTATCATAAAAATAAAAGAGTTTGAGATGAACCTCTCTGGAGATACTCAGACTATCAGTGTCTGCTTTAGTTCATTTTAGGTTAGTTCACTTATATAGTGGAAGCCTATTAAATGTGATTGGTTAGCACATTACCTTGTATTAAACAATGAGTGTCAGATCACCAGTGTCTTTATGAAGAAGAAGCATGTTAAAGAAGACATTGAGAGTGCAGACCTGTTCTCAGGCCAGCAACTGGCTATTCCTGCTACTTCAGAATTCAGTGTTCTGACATAAGAAGCAAGGTGTGCCATGCTTCTAATTTACTAGTGCCCTGTAATTGAGCTGCCAGTCACGCCTGCACATTCTCCTACCTTTCCCATCTCTATACTATTTTGCTTTCCTGAGAGTAGAACCTCTTGATCAACAAGCATATTATCCAACCAATATATTGCAATTAAAAAGATAATAACATAAGAAAATAGGTTATAAGGACTAGGAAAGCAAAGAGGTTATCTGGGCATGGGGATAACATCATTCCAAATTTTAGAGCTTTCTCTTATAGGACCCATATCAGGAAGGTAGCTGAAGTCATTCGAGGACAAGGTCCTCTGACCTCTGCAAAGACATGGCAGTGTATGTCTGAGTCCCTATATCTTGACATGCCAGGATCAACTTATCCAGAGGGTCATTCTTTATTGGCCCTAGTACCATACCTTCTGTATCTGTGCTGTGGCCCCATCATAAGCAAGTTGGCACAAAGTATTCCACCTATCTCAGTGTGTCACACTTTCCATTCCACAGAACTTTGTACTCCAGACAGAAATCAAGTAAAAACTCAGTAGGTCTCTGTCTTAATTCTTTGAAATTTGCTGTGTCTGAAGAGGGAACAAGCCTTGCAAGGGAGACACAGAAAAAGAACTTGGTCAAAATACTGAGGTGGCCCAGGATCCTGCTCAGCAAGTGATGAGAATGCTCTCCCTGAAGCATCTCCACATTAAGCTAAGTTTCTGTTTCTATCAGCCCGAAATACAAAAAAAAAAAAAAAAAAAAAAAAAAAATCCTGAGGGTTCATTCACTCTCAGGCCAGTTGCTTGTAATCCTCTGGATTGTTCAAATTCAATTCATGCTTATAGATTCTAATAATAAATGCATTACATACAGAGACCAACAATAGTCATCTCAATAAGCATTCCTCAACTGCTGGATAGTTTTAAGCCTTAACAGACTTTAAGACTTAAGGTCATGCAGATACCATGCTAAAGGTCTCTGTGAGAAAAGATTTCAAATTCATTGGAAATGTGGAGACTTGGGTTGCTCATTTGGCCAGCAATCATTATAATTAGCACAAAGCTGTCATGGCAGCTGACATTCTTCCCTTTCTAAGCTGAGTTTCCTAGAAATACATCTAAGAAAGAACATAAAGTGAATAACACAAGCGACTTTCACCTGGATGGTCCCTGGTGCCTAAGTGTGACTGTCTTCTTGCCAGAAGCATCCTCTTCTGTAGACAAGCAAGAATTTCCATCAGAGCCATCTTGATTCCCTCCCTGTTCTTTTCACTCTTTTCTCTGTTTACTACTAGAAAAGTCTGCAGTGCTTATGCCCTTCTCAGGTTCACACAGATTACAGCCATAATAATAGAATAGAAAGATTCAGACAAGGAATGTCCAGTCCTACCTTTCTCTTACCATGCATTATCCAAAGCTCTAGGTCAAAGAGGCCCTCTATAGAAAACAAGGAAGTCTGTAGGAAGTCAGACCAAAACTTTCGTCACTCAAGCATTTGTACTTTAATACCTTCCTCTCTTAACAGCCACTTTACCACCTACATTTGAGCGATCCTTTGACCTGGCCTCAAATTACCCATTCTACCCTGTTTGAGTTATTTATTTATTCATTCATTCATTCATTCATTCATTCATTCATTCATTCATTCATTATCAGGGGATCCTTTCATCCTATGTTCAGGTCCCCACAAACTGGTCCCAAATTGCCATTGTTACCGGGGCATCACCTGACATGACAGCAGTTTCCATGAGTCAGTAAAGGGCAGAAAGACGAAACTTTCCAGAGGTTTGTGAAACAGTCTCGGCTTCATTGCATGCGAGCAACCACTTATCGACTGTGATTGGTTAGCATGTTGCCTCAGATTGGACAGTGAACACTCATTCCTCCTTTAGTTCCTAAATTAACCTACCTCTCAACCAACAATATTCATGTTCTTTCTGTCTCTCAATTTCTCATAAAAATACAGAAAGGAAAACAGAAATCTATTTAAACCAAAAACTAAAGAAGCAAACTAAAATGAAAAACAGTAAGAAAGGATAACATCCAAATAAAATGGAGACCACACACTAAAAAAATTTAATTAGAAATCAAAACCTGAAGTCAATTATTGTTGGTCAAATACTTCTGTGCATGTAGCCCACACCAGCTGATGTTGGTTGATGTACCTGGTCACATTCCATTGGCAAGTAGATGTTTCCTCCTTCCAGACAGGTTTCAATTGCTAATAGTTCATTGGTTGTGGGGAGCGGGCTTATTGTCAATTTCCCTTTCTCCATGCTGTGATTTTGTGAAGGTCTTGTGACCTATTGTTGTCTGTGAACGTTCAAGTGCCTATCACCATCTTAGTGTTAATCAAAACAGAAATTGCCATCAAATGAAATGCATGTTAGACATAGAAAATTAGGATTAATTTAACTGTTCTAAGGTTATCCAAGAGCCCTTCAACAACCTTTTAGTTTCCTTATAATTTTATTATATTTCAGTTAATATTTTAAAATCAATTAGATTATTTCTTCCTTCCATTTCATTCTTGAAACTCCTTCCATGTTCTCATCTTCTCCTATGTTCCCTCAATCCCTCTCCATAGGTTCCACTTTTTTTTATTATTATTGTTACATATACATATATTCAATATCTGCATGCAAGTTTCTGGGTCCAGCTGAGTCTATTTAGTGAGGCTGTGTGTGTATGATTTCAGAGCTGACCACTTTATATTGGATAAGCAATTAGGAAATTATTCCTTGGAAAGGCTAATTCTTCTTTCAGGCTTCATTACTATGGACTTAGAGAATTATTGTTATTGAGAGAAACTAATATATATATATATATATATATATATATATATATATAATCATCAGTTGTAATACTTATAAATAATTTTACAAATTTTTCAAATATCCTCTTTTTCCTAAATGTCTTACTTAATTTAAATGGTGATAATTTAAGTAGAGCATTGCCAACATGTACAAATGTTGACACTAGTGACAATAAAAATAAAACAGGGAAATTAAATTCACAATGTAGTTAAGCAGATTTCATTGTTGATTTTGAGACAGTTTCATATATTTCATGTTTACTTAATTATGACTATTTTACTTATGTTTAGATAAATCCAAAGGATAAAATTTAACATAATATTTAATACATTAGTAAAAGAAACCTAAACATTTTTATGTATGACAAGCATTTTATTTCCATTATCCTTTTGTTTTTAATTTTGTTTGTCAATAAAAATAATAGGTTTTGAGAATTACATATACAAGTATTATATTTTTATAAGTTCTGTGCCTTCCTCTTTCCCCTCCAATTCCCCATATGTTTCCCTAGCTCCTACTCAAATTCATGATCAGGCCTTTTTAAATTATATATAAATTACATATAATATAACTGAGTGCATTAAATATCCTTCATATGTATATGATTTTGAGTTGACCGTGTGGATTGGATAACCTTATCAGGTTATCCTGTAGAAGACAGAATCTCCCTTTCTCAGCTGCAGTTAATTGCCTATAGCTCTTCATTTAGGGATAGTGCCTTGTAAGACTTTCTCCATCAGCCCTGGCATTTCAACTGCTGATATCTTGTTTAGATTACATTGCTGTTGATATATGCCAGGCATGGGAAGCCTCCTTTGGATTTGTTGAGTAGGGTAGTCCATGAGATTCTCAAAACAATACTGGCTACTGCCATTGCCCCCATTGCCCATCACCCCCCACCGTATACACACAAACTTCAGACACCAGACTTTGGGAATCTACCTGGAAATGATGTGGATCTAGCCTGGTTGAGGATTAGCTCTCATAATATCTAAAGGAGCAGTGCCAACTGCTAAGAATAAAAGGCAATCAGTACCTGCAAAGCCTATGAATCACAATATTGACCAAACAAGATATTTACAGGGGTATGCTATTGCACTTTTAAACTATCAGGAACCAACAGCTACTTTATAGACCATGTTGGCCAGAAACTCATAGAAATCCACCTGCCTCTGCCTCCCAAGGTGTGAGCCACAAATGCCTAGATCAACTATCTAATTTGAGTTAAGTTATACTCAATATGACGGAATTCATTCCTAGCCCTCTCAAGCAAACTAGAGATCTATGGATGGTAAAATCTTGGACCCTATAGGTGAACCTATCATTGCCTATTCTCTGTCTGTCTGTCTTCCTCCTTCCCTCCCTCCCTCCCTCCCTCCCTCCCTCCCTCCCTCCCTCCCTCCCTCCCTCCCTCATTACTCCCTTCCTCCATCTCTCCTTCCATCTTTCTTCCTTCCTTCTTTCATTCCTTTCCTTCTAACAAAATAACCCACCCCACAAAACCAAAAAAAAAAAAAAAAAAAAAAAAAAAAACCAACAAACCCACATCAGATAACATTTGAGTAAAAAACAGACAAAATTCTCTTCAACCAAGAAACGTAACTTTTCTTATTTCTAGAAGTTGTTTTCAAGCCCCACTCCACTTCCTTCTCCTCTTGCAGCCACCTGGGCCTTGAGGATAGCAACTTTCTCTCAGCCTGCCCCCGGGCCTGGAATTTATTTTTCATGGTCTTTAACATGGACACAAACTCCAGCTATGCTACCTCTCCATCTGTGTATATGACTGTTCTGTTGAATATCTTGCAGTTCATAGTTCTTCTTCACTTAGTTTCCCTGACTATACCTCAGGAATATTGGTCTCACATGTTATTATGCGGCTCTAGCCCTCCTGCAAGACTTTTGTTGGCATGCTAATAGACATCTTGGCAGGACTCTTCCTGTTCAGCCGTGAGTGAGTCCTTTTCATTTCTCTACTATTGATTTCTTAGACCAGTATAATTAGTGTCTACTTCCATATACCTAGAAACAACTAAACTTCTTACCCTCAACATGGAAGCTTCTTTGTGCCACAAAAATCCACATCTGGTCAAAATGCTGAGAAGAAATGAGAACTGGGAGACAGATCTCAAATGGTCCATCAACACCATATCTACACCTAAGATGCAGGGAACATCATGGAACAGGAAGACTATAAGAGCTAGAGAGCCAGGATATTTGTGTGACACAGTGTCTTTAAATAAGATACATAAGTGTTGATTTAAACAGTATTTCAAAGTGGACACAGTCAAATATTAAGGTAACCAAGTATTATAATTTCCACTGTGATTTTGTGCTAACATAATAGTGGCACAAATTTATAAATCAAAATACAATGGTATTTTTCAAGTAAATGTCAGTGAGGTACATTTATAATAATTTATAATTTATAATAATTATAAATATTTAATATTATATAATATTATAATATAATAATTGTAATAATTTATAATTATTATAAGCTAATAATTAAATTTTATTTACATGAAGAAAGACTGCTCATTTCACTAATGAATGTTCACTCAATTCACGAATATATCTTAATCAATTAGATAATTAATATAATTTATTCAAAATGAAGGGATTATTTTCTCATAACAAAACCACTAAAATATTCAAGAAGATGATTCCAGTTTGATAAATTACATCAGTTTTTAAAGGAACAGTTATATTTGAGAGGATGCCTACTTTACCAATGAATGCCTAACTATGTCAACCAGAGATTCTTGTAAATAAAACCAATACAATATCATGAATTCCTCTTATCACCTTAGTAAGCAGATAGCCTGAGTGAACCAAAGGTGTGAATTATACAAGTAATATAAAATAGAGCATTCATTTACAGGCCTACCAGAAGGATTATTTTTAAATTCAGTCCATGAGATCAACTAAGGAATACCTACAGACATCAGAGGCATCACTCAGTCACCAGGTTATATATAACCAATAAAATTTATTGTGTGCAGGATGTGGTTTTCAGGAAACCTAAGGAGAGGTCAAGTTGAGTTTGGTAAACAGCATACATCAGTATGGGGCCTTGAAAGCTCTACTCAAAGAATGGTAATCCAAACACTACATACTAAGGACATTAACCAGACGTTCTATCAGCAGAAGGCTAAACAAACTCTCTTAAAAAAAAAAAAAAAACAAAACAAAACAAAAAAAAACTAAACTTCTGTTTTATACTATTTTTAAATTCCTTTTAAAGCAGGTTTAGCTGACCATTTAAGATCATGTGCAAAACCCTCACCTACACTATCTCATGGCAACCCCTCTATTCTTTTCTAGTTAAAAAGACAGAGATTCAATGTAGTCAAGACGATTAAAGATGTAATTCTAAGAAAATCACACAAAGAAGGCTCAAACCTCATGTGAAACTATGCTAACATGTCACCATGCCATTTACATGTGAATATACAGACCTGAATATCAACTGTTGATTTCACATATACTCAGTTCTCCCCCTAACACTTTCTGTGACTGATCTTTCTTCTACCACTTTTTTTTCTTACTATGCTTGATGATGTGGATAGTTAACTTTTTGCGCTGACATAGCAAAGGAGCAAGTTCCAGAATAAGCCCAGGAACCTTTCAGAAATGACCAATTGTTTTTGTTCCACTGATTCTCTTTAACACTTAAGAGAACAGATTTGTCCAATCCAAATGCTCCCTCTTGTCAACAAAGCACCTTACCATCACATAAACACATTTTCTTGACAGAGGAGCTAGGGTGATACGGTTCACTATCTCAACATGTTCTGGGTCTCAAAATATTCGGGAAGCCTAAACAACTGTAAGTGAGTAGAAACAGGAGTGTAGAAAATTGTTTGTCAACAGCATCTCTCCCACAGGTTATGTTTACTTTCTGAAATGCTTGCACATCCACTGAAGTGTTGCCATCATGTATTCTTAAGGAGACAGAATAACATTCATTTCTAAGATTGAAAGTGAAAGAATAAAATATCGAGAACCATTTTGAAATTAACAGGCTTGATAGCTTGTTGTTTTTAGTTAAATGTAAGCCAAATCATACAATCATATTCCATAGAGTAAATATTTTTCTCTATTTCCCAAATCTTTTCATTTCAATTCAAATTAGTAATTATGTTGAATGTACTTTCATCTGTAAGAATTGTAAAAATACCTTTGCAAGTAAAACATGTGAATATTTGTACTGAACTGGGTACTCATTATTGGTACATAGTTTTGCAGCTCTTTGTTTCTGTAATCACTGATACTGTCATGTGAAGTTTTGTTGAGGTTCTTTAAATAGTAAACATAGAAAAAGAGCTTACTGCCATTGTAGGCCAGACAGTCTCAAACATTCTCTGCTCATGGTATCTGTCTTAGGGTTTTTATTTCTGTGAAAAGACACCATGGCCACAGTTTCACAGGTTCAGTCCATTATCATTATAACAAGGACCATGGCAGATGTGGTGCTGGAGGTGATAGTACTGAATCTTTCAGGTAACAGGAAGTCACTGGCTGCCAGGAAAGTATCCTGATCATAGTACATCTCAAAGTTTTCCCACGCCCACAGTTACACACTTCCTCCAACAAGACCATACCCACTCCAGCGTAGCCATGCTCCCATTAGTGACACCCCCACCTTGGAGGCCATTTTCTTTCAATCCACAAGAGTATCCTTAATAATTGGTTGTATTTGTATATTTTAATAGGGTAGTTATTTGAAGCACACTCACACAACATGATAGTTCATAGATACTGCTATTTCCTTTACACATTATTTTAAGAACTGGCAATGCTTTTGCACATTTGCTGTGGGTCCTGGGGTGACTTGGTGTGCACTTTGGTATCTATAATCTTTACTGCATGACATTCCACACAAGGGGACAAAGGCTCGATTCACTCATGGTTTTGGAGTCTTACACACAGTTGGTGTGAATATTTGTAAAGATTGACAATGGAATGAACATCTAAGCAAGATATGAGTACTAACCAAAGTAACATGCTTATCTGCAAATGAACACTTTAAAGGATGAAACACCATAGCAGTAATAGAGTAAGCAGGCGATGTCACTTACAAGTCTACAAGTCTGTCTTTCACACGTCTATGAAGTGAGAACAGTATCTACTTCATAAGACTGACAGAGTAACTAAAAACACCCAGAATAGAACACAGTGCATCATGGGTGTTGAAATATTACTGTTACTATTACAGTTTTGTGCTTTATATCATACAGGAGAAGATTTTGAATTTTATAACTTTGGATAGAAATGACATATAACTTCATATTATTAACAAGGAACTCTTTTTTTTTTAATGAACTGTAATTGCAAGCAAGGTAAAATGCTTAGAAAACACTATGCTTTGGGAAAACATAATCAAACAACAGGATCTTTGAAGCCAGTCTCAGGAAGCTAGTATTTCTGAACTTTGTCATCTGCCAAGTGTAAGACAAATTCAAATCCCTTCATTTCATGGCTTGAAATTGAAGACCAAAAGCATCACTTATTTCTAATCACATTCCTAATTACAGCAACTCAGGCTAGCACCCCTGTTGTATCAGAGGCTGCCAGTATTTCCATTACCCGGGCTGCTTTTCAGGGCTGATTGCTAAAGCACACAGTCCGGGGAGACAGCTGGCATCAAGGATCCCAGCATGGAAGAGAACATGTTTTACAAAATTTGGCGTCAGCTTCTCAACTGTGAATACAAAGAGATGGAAGGGCAACAATAAAAAGTCATAGAAAACCCAGAGTGCTAGGATTGGAAAGGTTGCCCAACCTAATTTAAAATGTAATGTGTAAATGAAAACGCCACTCAGAGTGATGAAAGAAAAATACATATTTGAATTTTCACATTTTTACCAAATATCTGTAACAAGACAGTAGAATGAATATGATCTACCCATCTGTTTCCTATTATTAAGAAGTGGAGTCAATGTAATTTAAGTATCTATATGAGACTTCCCCTTCAACTCATACCAGAGTAACTTATGAAAAGGGTAATATATTAGTTAAAGCATTATTTACAGATATCATCAAATATTATTCTTTCCCTTGTCTGTTTGTTAATGTGCGGTGATTGAACAAAATAATTGGTTCCAGTGTATATTCATGAATGCATGGACCCTTCTTACTTCCATTCCCCTTCATGCCAGTCACTTCTTCTGTACTAACAGCTTCTTTTCTTCTGTTGTCATGGCTTTTATTTATTTAATTAATTTTGTTATATTTCAGCTATGTAGAAAGCATAGTTCTTAACTGCATATTGGAGCTAAGTTTATTTACCATGATGATCTCCAGCTTCAATTACTTTCCTTTAAATGTTAAGATTCTTCACAGATGAAGTCCCCCCCATCCCTGTGTGTGTGGTGTGTGTGTGTGTGTGTGTGTGTGTGTGTGTGTGTGTGTGTGTGTGTGATATTTTTCTAGATATGCACCCACTTAAGTAATTTAAGGAGATATAGACTGTGTTGCTGACTTGCTTAGAATATTGCTCTAGGAAACATGGGTGTACACTTATCTCTACCATGAGATGATTTTCTTTCCTTCAAGTGTATACCTAAGTGAAGAAAACTAGGAGGCTAATATAGTTTCTTTTTCAAGTTCTTTTATTAGAAACCAAAATATTGATTTTCATAGTGGCTAGAGTTTTATGTATGGCAATAGACATGGGTCTATCTGCAGTTTTCTACACACCATCAACCAGTTGTGCCAGCACCATTTGTTGAAGTGCTTTCCTCCTTCTATTTTATACTATTAGCTATTTTGTCAAATATCATGTGTTCATGTTTGGGTTAATATCAGGATTTTTGTTTTGATTCCATTGGTCTACCTGTCCATTTTTGTGCCAATACCAAGCTGTTTTCAGGACTATAGCTCTATAAGTAGAAGTTGGGAATGGTGATGCCTCCTGAAGTTCCTTTATTGTACAGGGTTATTTTTGCTATCATGGGTCTTTTGTTTTTGCATATAAAGTTGAGTATTATCATTTCAAGGTCAGTGAAGAATTGTATTGGAATTTTGATGAGGTTTCCATTGAATCTTTAGATAACTTTTGGCAATATTGCCATTTTTACTATGTTTATCATAACTATCCAAGAGCATGGGAGATCTTTCCATTTTCTGGTATCTTCCTTAATTTATGTTTTTAAAGACACAAAGTTCTTGCTATATAGGTCTTTCACTTGTTTGGTGTTACCCCAAGATACTTTATGTTAATTGTGGATACTTGTAAAAGGTGAAGTTTCTCTGATTTCTTTCTCAACCACTTTATAGTTTGTATATAGTAGGGCTACTGGTTTTTTTTTATTTAATCTTGTACCTTGATTAATTTGTTGAATGTGTTTATCAGCTGTTGGTGTTCCCCGATAAAGTTACTCAGGTAACTCCTGTAAACTATGATATCATTTGCAATTAGTGACTGTTTGACTTCTTCCTTTCCAATTTGTATCACCTAGATTTACTTTTGTTGTCTTATTGTTCTAGCCAGAACTTCAAGTACAATATTGAAGAGATATTGAGAGAGAGAGAAGCCTTCTCTTGTTCCTGATTTTAGAGGAATCACTTTAAGCTTCTCTCCATTCAGTTTGATGTTGGCTGTTTCTTTACTGTATATTGCTTTAATTGTGTTAGGTATGTTCCTGTTATCCCTAATTCCCTAATCTCTCGAAGACCTTTACCATTATTTTGTCAAAGGCTTTTTCAGCATCTAGTGAGATAATCATGTGTGTGTGTGTGTCTTTTTTTTCCTTTTCATTTGGTTTATATGGTGGATCACATTGATAGATTTTTGTATGTTGAACCATCCCTGAATCCCTGGGATAAAGCCTACTTGGTCATGGTGGATGATTTCTCTGTTGTGTTCTTGGATTTGATTTGCCAATATTTTATTGAGTATTTTTGCAACAGTGATCATGAGGGATAATGGTGTGTAGTTCTCTTTCTTAGTTGTGTCTTTGTGTAGCTTTGGTACCAAAAATATTGTAGCCTTGTAAAAAGAGTTTGGTAAGGAAACTTCTGCTTCTATTGTGTAGAACAGTTTGAGTACTGGTATTAGATGTTCTTTGAATTTCTGGTAGAATTCTAGAATTATGCAGTGAAACCATCTGGCCTGAGGTTTTGTTTTGTTTTGATTTGTTTTTTTTTTTTTTTGGCTGGGAGACTTTTGATGACTGTTTCTATTTCATTAGAGGTTATAGGTCTATTTAAGTTGCATATCTGATCTTGATTTTATTTTGGTATGTGATACCTATCCAAAAATTTACCCATTTCCTTTGAATTTTCTAATTTTGTGGAGTATATGTTTTGAAATATGACCTGAAGATTCTCTGTGTTTCCTCTGTGTCTTTTATTATGTTCTACTTTTCATTTCTGAATTTGTTCATCTGCATGTTCTCTCTCTGTTTTTTGGTTAGTTTGGATAAAGGTTTGACTCTCTTGTTGATTTTCTCAAAAAAACCAACTTTTTGTTATATTCATTCTTAGTATTATTTTCCTAGTTTCTACTTTATTGATTTAAGCCCTCAAATTGATTATTTCTTAGTGTCTATTGCTCCAGGATGAGTTTGTTTCTTTTTGTTCTAGGGCTTTCAGTTGTGCTGTTAATTCTCTAATGTGACTATCCTCTGTTTTCTTCATATGGGTACTTAGTGCAATGAACTTTCCTCTTTGTACTGCTTTCAAAGTGTCCCATAAGTTTGTGTATGTTGTGTCTTCATTCCCTTTGAATTCTAGGAATTCTTTAATTTCCTCTTTTAAAAAGAATATATTCTACTCATTTCCTTATTTATAAATTGAATTAGTAATTCTTAGAGTGTTTAATACTTTGAGTTTTTTATTTATGCTGGATATTAATTCCATGCTGAATGAGTATAAAGATTTCCTTCTCTTTTTTAGACAGTTTTGCCATTATAGCAATCGCTTCCTTTGTAGCGTGGTATGTTTGATTCCTATAATCTTATTGATGTTTCTGCCATTACTTCCTGGGCTATTGGCATCCTATGGAAGCTCAGCTCATTATATCTGCTTATACTTCAAAACATTTCAACTTTGCTTTTACTCTGGTACTTTCAAACTTCACATCTAGTATTAAAGATTTTTTATATATTTTTTTTTGTTTATTTTTGCACAGTTAGAGTGATCTGGTTTACACATTGTTTACGTGGATGTTCAGTTTCCCTGCAGCACTTGCTATACCTGAAACATTTTTTTTCCAATAAAGAAGCAAGACCAAGAAAAAAATCCACACAGCTACAGCCATTTTGCTTTGGAACATTATTTTAAGTTTTCTGTCATATTCACTAAGTGTTTAATGGACCTATTAAATCTCTTTAAAACCCTGGATTTGATTTGGGCTTTACTAAAATGGCTATTAACTTTTAAAACTCTTGATAGTATAAGAGGTTGTTATAATTACTTAAGCCATTGTGTATTTCTAACTGTTGTTATAATCAAAATAACACTTATGAAAATTGAATTGTAATGTAGCAGGGAGAAGAGCTACTTATTAGGAATTATACTGAGTTGTTCAAAATATTTTTAACTTAGTTATTTTCACCAAACACTACAGAAACTACAGAGTAGACTCTAACAAAGTGGGGGCCCAAACAGAAATGTATACATATTTAGCCTCTACATTGTATAAATTTCATGTTTTTCTCTTTACACCTCAGTCTTCTAACTTATAAATGAGTACAGAAGTCATTGGCTCATACAGATTATAAGTCAGTAAGAAAGGAAGTTCCCTAACTGGCTCTCCTTAGTGCTGTTGGGCCACAGTAAGGGGAATCTTCCTTATATCTGCAATACCTTATTAAAAACAGTGATTGAAAAGTAAACCCATAAATACCCAGTAGATGGAGATTGTGGAGATGGGGCAAACTTTAAAAACTTTAGTACCCTACTGATAGTTCCTGCCAGAATATACCATTCCTGAATTATGAGGATCTTTATTCAAGTCTCTCTGTTAAATACAGCAATTTGCCAAAAGTGGAGAAGCAATTGATGGAACAAATTTTGAAATAGGTCATGAAAGCTCAGAACTGTGAGGTAGTGCTAACCTTTAGAACTCATTTTGTCCATACACTTTGGAAAATGGCTATGTCTATGTGGCATTGCTGTCTATTGCATTCCTAAAAGTTATCTAGAAAGAAAAACTTTAAATCTCTTTCAGTGCTCAAGTCTGGGTTTGATGTGGTTGAGAACCTCTTCTGCATGTCCAAATTAGTGTATTCCTTGAACAAACTAAGATGACTTCAAATTGTTTGAACTTCATTGATTATGCAGAATGGCAGTTAGAATCTGTTTTAGACATGTTTAGACCTATATCATAATTCACATTTTAAATTTTGTGTGTTCAAACTAGATAACAATTCCTATCCATCTTATAAATTATTTTTGATAAATTTATCTTTAATCTATGCATGTAATTATTCATTTCTGTTCTATGCAACACTGAGAGAGCCTGTTTTTAACCCTACAGTGAACAGGCCTAATTGTTGTCTCTCACAGAAAGAAAAACACCCTGTTTATGTCATTAAAATAATGTCAATATGGTAAATAGCAAGAAATGCAATTAAAATGCATCTTCAAAGCAAAGGAAATCATCTTTAGAGTGAGCAGGCAGACTACAGACTAGGCACAATTGCCAATACATCAAACAGGGTGTTACTATCTAAAACACATAAAGAATGACACATAAAGAATTAAACATCAAAATTGTCCAAACAGTGAATGGGCCAATGAACTCACAATTAAAACTATATTGGGACTGTATTATACCTGTTAGGAAATAAACACTAGTGAGGAAGTGGGAAAGAGAAGTGTATATACACTTCTGAACAAGAGGCAGAGATGTCAGTATGGAGATTATAAAAACCTTAGGAAAAGAACAAAGATCATATCATCCAAATAAAATTTGAACACACAGTGTCAATCAGATTTATTAAATAAGATGCCATAAATCATAGAACGGCAGCCTCCCACACTGGATTTGCTCCTTATTGAAGGGGGTTCCCCTCCTTGTTTTTATCCCTGGTATTAGCAAGATATATGAACCCAGAATGATGAATCAATGGAATAGCTGAATGTTCAAACTTTTATTATAGCCACTGGCTTTTCTTTGATGTCAAAATCAGCTATGCTTTTTACAGATTATTAGAACTCTGACACACACACATATATATATATATATATATATATATGTGAGTGTGAATAATTAAAATTTAAAAATTATATGTGCTACACTGAACTTTTAACTATCTATATAAGTATCAATAACTTAGAGATTATCCCATATAGAGACAAGAAATGCCTCTACTTGGCAGAATGAATTATTCTTAAATATCTAGAATTCTCTCTTCCATTCCAGGAGCATCTGACTCCATCTGCACAGTTAGCTAGTCTCTGAGAAGATCCCAAACAGCAGTGGCCTTGTGATCTTCCTAGCAGGCTGAATTCTAAGCCAGTATGTCTTCCGGAGGTAAACCACAATAGCAGAGACTTTTATACGTAGGAGAATGTACACACCTCTACATAACAGAAGCACAGGTAACAGCTGAACTTAGATGCTCTGAACAAAGAGACATAGACCATTACTGAAAATCTCCAACTTACATCTAAACATGCATACACATAATGTATCTTGCTATTCTTAACTTAAAAAATAAAAGAATATATGTGGCAATGACAAAGCAAAATGTTTAAAAATTCACCAATCTGGCCTCAGTTTCACTTATAAATATACACCATGCACACAGTCAAGACCATATTAATATATGTTTTCTTCAATGTAAGGAGTCTGGGTAAATTGCTTAGTAAGAAGCACATTTTCTAATTCTACTTTGATCTATGATGCTTTAAATAAATCATATCTTTGCCAACACTTAAGCATCAGAGTCTGGGTGATACAAGCCATGGGCAACTTGTAAATACCCTGAAACATCCAAGAACAGACAGGAAAGTTGAGTATTCTTCCTACAGAAAACAGCTACCTTGTGTTCACATGAACCTTGGATTATTAACAATTGTCTCATGTGCACCATAAACTAGATAATATCTTTACTTAGGATTAAAGTGCTACAGACCATTTTAAGTTAACCTAGTAAGATTTTCAGGTATCTTCTCCAGATTCATATGCTACAAAGCCACATACAGAATTTAAAGAATAAAAGTCCTAATAAAAATGGATCTTTTTTACTAAATTACCTGGAAAAATTTAAATGTCTTTTCATATTAGGTACTAGATGTTTCCTGACTTTAAAATGGACATGTAACTATCTATAAAATTCATTGAAAGAAGATACACAGATGGCCAATGAGGATATGAAAAATATGCAGTATTACTAATCACTTGGGAAATGCAAATCAAAAACATTATCTCTTTCCAGTGAAACAGTCTGTCATCTAACAGGACTGAAGGTAGCCAGATCTAGTCAGGATGCAGAGGGCAGAGCAGCCTTGCCCACTGTTGATAGGAATATTAATTAGCCCTACTTCTGAGGCATAATGAAGCTTCCTTAATACGTAAAAAATAGAACTACTAAATGTCCCACAGTCCCTCCCCTGGGAATATAAACAAAGGAAATTAAGTCAGCATGTTGAAGAGACAGCTGACTACCTGAGTACTGCATCACTGTTCTCAATACCCTAAAACTAGAAAAGGAACATGGGAGTTCTTTAGTAAACGAATCAAAACAAAAAGGTAGAATGCTCAGTGGAATGCAATTCAGTCAAAAAAAGTGAAACTTGTCATTTGCTTGCTACAACCTGTGTGGAACTGACATGAAGTTTGACATGAAGGAGTTTGACATGAAGTTAATGAGGGAGACGACGGCATTCTCTGTGGAATTTAAGGAAGGTGCTCTCATCTCATGAGTTGTGAATGGAATGGGACTTATTAGATTTTACCATGAAGCATGAGGCTGATCAAGAAGTACCAGCTTAGATATAAGCAGAATGTTCTATCACGCTGCCATGGTGTGGTGGATATAGACAGAATAGTATATTGTGCATTACAAATAAATAGAAACAAGGATTTTAAGCGATTTAACCTGAAGAAATAATAAACATTAGTGGGTGTAGATGCACCTACTTTGATTTTAAAAGTATAGAGACATACATGTGTATTAGCATCACCCAATTAATACCATGTTAATATGTATAATTTCATATTTTTCACACATCAGCTAAAATTAATTTAGTTCAATTTCCTAAATATTATAGAAAACGTCTAGCACTGATCCTTGATGTGGGTGGAAGTAAGAGAAAGAAAAAGAAAAAGAGAGCAACTGTGATAAAAGCAGACACATGGAGCAAAAGCTAAAAACAAAGGCAGAAGAAGATAGAACAAATGAAGGTTAATGGAAGAAGGTGACGGTTATAGGAAACAAGAAGGGAAGTGAAGTAGGTGATATTCAGTATGTGATATGTTTATCATCTACAGGTAACAACTTTCTTAATGTAGGACAGTTTTAGGCTTCTATTAATCTTTTAGATAGATAGATAGATAGATAGATAGATAGATAGATAGATGATGTATGTATGTGTATTGTGTGTGAGTGTGTGTGTGTGTGTGTGTGTGTGTGTGTGTGTGTGTATGTTTTATGGGGATATTTATCACAGTGTGTGAGTAGATATCCAAAACAAACTGTGATAGCTGATTCTTTCCATCATGAAGGTTCCAGGGATCAATCTCAGGTCATCAGGCTTGTCAACAAACAGATTTATCTACAGAATAATTCTACCCACCTGAGGAGAGACTTTCTGATATATCAGTGAGTGACCAAATGGCTCAGGAAATAACTCAGTCAGCAAAGTGCTTCAGTTGTAAGTATGACTTTGACCCATGTAAAAGAGGAAGGAAGGGGACAAGGAAGGAAGGAAGGAAGGAAGGAAGGAAGGAAGGAAGGAAGGAAGGAAGGAAGGAAGGAAGGAAGGAAGAGAGCTCCATGTATGGTGGTGTGCCTGTAATCCAATCCCTAGGGAGGTAGAGAAAGGGGGATCCCTAGGTCTCACTGGCTATGCAGCCCAGTACCTATATAGCAGTATAAGGGTAATAAAAACTGCATCAAAAAAAAGAAAGGAAGAAATAAATAAAGAAAGGAAAGAAGGAAGAAAGAGAGAGAGAGAAAGATAGAAAGAGGGGAAAAATAAAGAAAAGGTTCTTGGATGATAACTCTGGTGAAAAGCTCACACAGAGCATGCACATGGCAATTCTCAACAGCCTAAATCTAGTTCCACAGTGGCTTTGACATTCACTTCTGGCCTCCAAGGACTTTGTTCACATCTGCACATACAAATACACACATGCATAAAAATATATATTTTAAAAAGAAAAATACAAGGAAACATTGGTGGATAGTTTAAGAGGAATATCAGAGGTTGTCACTCTGGTCTACACATGAATGTGAGCACACACACACACACACACACACACACACAAAGAAAGAAAAGTAAAACCAGAAAAGACTGCTCACAGTCTCCCCTTTGCTAGTCTTCTCTGTCAGATAATGAAAGTTATGATGTACACACTCACTATGTAGAGAAGCAGCAAGTCCACTTGCTCTACCCTATTCTGGCTTAAAAGCTGCCCTCTTCATAATAATGCACAAAGATTTCTGTTGATGTTTCAGTTGGAAATGATAATTTTGATGATGGTTTTCTCCCTCAATGCCTGCTGTTTACAAAAATGGATTGTAAAAGTGAGGAAATTAAACAAAAATTCAGAAAGAGACATAGAAGAGCAGCTGAGGAATATTAAGTACTGTTAAACCTGTTTCTTGTAAAGGTGATGAAAATATGACTGGCTTTTCTCAGGTATGTGCTATTGATAAGTGATTATGTTCTTCTGTCACACTCAGTAGATTCATATATAAATCTTAGAAGAGGGCAAACAAACCAGACACCTTCTCTTCTCATTTCTGAAAATAATAAGATGTCAGAATGTCCTGGTTTTCTTTAAAATATTGAAAAATACTTATTTACCTTCTCTTAATATAGTTCACCAAAATAAGAAGCTAAGACTTCACTACATGTTTGAACACATGTATGCATACACATTCAGACTGGCATGTAGACATATTTAAGCAGGTCTACCTGTTTTGTGTTTATGCCTTTTGTTCTAAGAGCCTATAAATAATTATGCTTTAGAAAAAAAACATGAGAAACTTCATCTAAAAATCCATCTTTTTTACTTCAGAAGATATTTGCATCCTAATTTGTAGTAAATAGCTTCTTAAAACCATCTGCTCTGGAATGAATTACATGTGCTTCTTGTGGATATCATCTTGGAGTTCCTCTACTAACAGTCTGAGATCTACCTGTCTGAGCCTGAGAGCACTCACTCGAGCAATCCACAACTGGAGAGGATTAGCTTGCTGCTGCCACTATCAGCAAAACAGCACGAAGCAGACAGCTCATTTTACAAAAACTTAATGGAGTGTATGGCAGTGGCTGTTTAATACAAGCACTGTCAAGGCGTCTAAGCAAAAAGTCTCAGCTGTCACCACTGACAAGCTGAGTGGAATTATATGTCACAGGAGACTAGATAAGCACCATGAGAATGTGGCATGGGGCTGCCACTATATATCTCCATACAGTAACTAGAGACAGCATGCTCTGGTTGTCACAGCCAGATGACAATGGCACATTCCCAAAAGACTTCTCATCATGTGAAGGGGATGTGAGCTCAATATTCCATGCTTAGCTCTGAAAGGTCAGCAGCATATGAAGGCTTGATGTTGTCTCTGAGCACATCTATAGAAGATTTCAAAAATCTAGGTATTTTATAATTGAGAGAAATTAAAAACACACATATGTACTCACATATGTATTTGTACAAATACCATAACACTGAGTTGAGATGTCTCTAATTAACTCTTGTCTCTCAAATATGAATGCCACTTTGATATCACTATAATTAAGAATAAGAAAAGCTGGGACAATGGCTCAGTGACTTATTGTGCTCAATGTTCAAGTTTGGAACCCCACAAAGAAACCAGGCATGAGAATGCACACCTGGAATATAAGCTTGGGAGGACTAACACCGATGATTTCTGGCCAGGTGGTCCAGACAAATGGCAAGTGTCATGTTGAGAGAGTGAGAGAATATGAATAAGAAGTACAAGAAATTGAGGAGGACACTCCAGCAGAACACCCACAGAGATAAGTGCACCCACACATATTGAACACACGCAGAACATTTACACAAGTTTTTACAGAGGATGTGGTAAACTGAGCATTGTTTTCCATGAACACATTTTTGGATTCTTATTGTTCTTTTCAACCAGAGAGCTAATTAAATTTGTAATATAAATAAATAACACTTTCTTTGGCTAAGGAAAATAATTTCACTGAAAAAATATGTCCTGCTTATATAACTTAACACAACTCTGGTTAAATGTCAATGTTCTGTGAAATGTGGTTTTAAAAGGAGAAAATAAAAATACAAGCTTTTAAATACTTCACACTTTAAGCAAAGAGTATGGACAAAAGCACTTACCTTTGGTTGCATTAACTCAAAGCATACTACTAGACTTTATAATTAGTATGTGTATTAATCTCCACTTAAAATCCTTTCAAGTTTCCTTAGACTAATTCTTGTTTTATTCTGAGTAATATTTACAAATGGCTACTTGGATGATTAGATTAACTAACATTTTCAGGACAAAGTACAGGCTGTTATTTTTAATTTTTGTGAAATTTATTACTTTATTCATTGTACTTATTTGAAACTAAGTGATAAACAATGAGGTTACTTTCAGAAACAAAAAAGTGACCACTTATATAAAGAGAATAATAATACATTATTTACCTGATCAGCTTATAATATAGATGAGAATAAAAACTATGATCAGAGAGAAAATGATAATCTCTCAAGAAAACAAACAAATTAAAACCCCTTAGCTTAAAGTGAATGCCCAAAGTCAGAGGATGCCAGCTCTGTTTAGAGTATAAGTGGGAAATCCCTCTGAATTGTCAAATTGAAACAATTGGCTATCTCACACTTAAAATGTCCAGGGCACACAACAAAAATTATAATTAAAATTGTAATTACAAAGTCGAATTCCTCTTTTCCTCTATCAAGAACCACAGAAAACTTACTACAACTGGATTCTAGAAGATGAGATGTTTGCAATGTATGTGAGAAAGCTGTTACAATCCGGGATGTCCTTTCTCACTAAGTTCTACAGGCCTACCCTACACTGAAATGCAGAAAAGACTTCAAGAGAGCCCCAGGGTTTTCTCATAAGAATCTTTCATTGTATCCCAACTGTGGAAACAATAGGACTTACACTAAACTTCTGGGAGAATAAACTTGTGGTATGTCTGAAGCAGATTCTGTTTTTATGTCCATCTTTCAGGAAAAACCCTGGGTACAAAGTCTCCAATGAGCTTCATTGCCCCAGTACAATTGTCATTATTACTTTAAGAAATAAACACATGCTGTATGAACAATGTCTAAATACACTTATGCAATTTTTTTAAGCATCAAATCTCTTTATTCTTGTATGCCTGCCTTATTCTGAAATGGAGAAGCCATTTATGCATTCTGTCTCAAGTACTTCTGGTCTTTTTGTTTGTTTGTTTTTGCATTTTGTCACTAGAAATAGTCATGCTTATGTGCATAACTGTTAGCTGCATGGTGTGATTTCTAAATATAGAAGTCAGACCTGGTGCATTCTTAGTGCTACTGTTCACAGGTTTTCACTTTCCTAGAGATGAAGGCAAAATAAGAGGCATTAAAAAAAGATGAGTAGCTGAGGCCAAGTTAGGGCAACAAACACAGGCAATTAAACACACAGCCAGGATTCAAATTTCAGACCCACTGTAGATGATGCTTTGGCAAGGCTTATCTTTGAAGCATTTAATAGGAAACAATGTTATTTCCTTAATTTAAAGCTGGTCATGAGGTCTACAAAGAGGTATTGAGAAAAAGTCTTCTAATCCAAATCACCTAGAGCGAGCATGTTTAGAGATGTGAGTAAGTCTAGAGCTAAAGTACAGAGGAGATGAATGGACAGAGAAAACCCAAGCATATTAAGAGTAACTATTATGAGTGAGTCCTCATAAAGATCCTTAGAAATTTGAATGTTGGTGGAGATATACAGAACGTTGAAGAGAACCAGACTAATAGTGCACAAATACATGCAGAGACAATGTGATCATGGCCTTGGAGCAGAAAGACCCTGAAATTTAAGATCATGTATGTTCTTGTTGATTTTGACATGTTGACTTTATCAAAAAAGTTTCACTAAAGTAGTAGAAACAGGAGGTAAATGGTGAAGAGAAAAGATAAAATAATAGAAAATGAAGAAGTGAAAATGCAGAGAGCCAACTACTACGACTGCATTTTAAATGTGGCATCATAAATGTAAAGAAATATAATTCAATAGGTATCTGTTGGTTATTAGACTGCATTTGTTCTTTTTCAATAAGGTGTCTCGCATTCTGTATTAGGTTAAGACAACAGAAGGACAAAAGCTGAGATGTGTATGACAAAAAGAAATTGATGTAGAGTAAGGCAATGAAGCCTCCAAATCTTTGCAGAGTTAAGCTGAGAGAAGGGTAGGGAGGGCTGGTTATTCAAATGAAAGTGATGCTCAATCATTTCCATGATATGATAGAGCTTTCCCCTTAGAGTTCCCTTTCTTCCTTCCTTTCTTCCTTCCTTTCTTTCTTTCTTTCTTTCTTTCTTTCTTTCTCTCTCTCTCTCTCTCTCTCTCTCTCTCTCTCTCTCTCTTTCTTTCTTTCTTTCTTTCTTTCTTTCTTTCTGTCTTTTCCCTCCATTTTTGTTGTTCATTAGCCAGATAATGCTAGAAAGAGGTAAGAGAAGGAAGGGAGTCAAAAGAGTGGAACAGAAGATCAAGGAAACTTGTGTGTGAGCTGCATAGACAGCCTGGCTCTATCCCATGAGAGCAAGATGCCAATAGTACTTCATAGCTTTACTGAAGGTGCTACAAGATAGTCACAGAAAAATGGCCAGAGCAAGTATATTTCTATCATGGCTCCAAGAAAACAAGGCATGTTACTATGGAAAGTTAGTTCCTAAAACTTAGCAACATGCCTTAGAAATCCTATCAGGTATGGAAGCAATGGAGTGAGTAACTGTTTACTTCATCAGCAAAGGTTTATGAAGAGGTACTTTTATCTGTAGCAAATACCTATGAAGGAGGGCTTGGAGGGTCTCACAGCAGCTAAGTAACATGTTTCTTTGTTTCTTTGTTTTTCTTCTCTACTGTATATTTATTTTTATTATATATATATATATATATATATATATTATTTTTCTATTTTGCATATTGATCTCAGTTCCATCTCCCTCCCTCACATGCCCCCCAATCCACCCTCCAGTCCTATTCTCCACTTACTCCACAAGGAGGGTGATGGCTTCCAGGAGGGATCATCAAAATCTGTTCAGTGATTTGGAGTGGGTCTAGGCCCTCCTTCCTGCCTCTAGGCTAAGGGCGTATCCCTCCAAGAGGAATGTGCTCCCAATGTCCTTTCTTGCACCAGGTATACATCCTGGTTCCACTCTCAGAGGTCCCTTAGACTGCCCAGGCCTTCAAATTGAGACCCATGTTCTGGGGGTGTCTGCGTCAGTCCAATGCTGGTTTCCCAGCTATCAGTCTGAGGGTCCATGATTTCCCCCTTGTTCATCTCAGTTGTCTCTGACATGTTTTAATTCAGACATAAACTCAATCTCAACTCTAAGTTTCCCATTGTTGCCTTTCTTCAAAGTTATTTAATGTCTGCTTAACACATACATCCTTACCTTTCTCTCAAGGTCAAATGAATAAGAAATTCTAAGGAAATACAGAAATCTCTATGACCTCTGCAGTACTGATTAGCAGGCAACTGTGTAAAATACTTGCAGACTCACACTACCTCTCTGGGACCTGCTGTGACTTACTGGCCCGAGTCACCAGCATAACAGACATAACAGAGCATAGAGCCACAGTCCAATTCAGGAATAAAACTTCTGCCCTTGTGTAGCAACATTTGTATTAATTGGTGATATGAAAATCACATTGATAAACTTGCCATCCTTACATAATTTCATGTTACACTTTCAAGTATTCTGTCTAGTGTAGAATATATGTACTAAATTGTGATACCTGATATAACCCCTACAATGTAAATAGATGTAAAAGGAAAATCTCTGGCTATCAAACCCTATCTGTTCATGCATGTCCCAAACTTGCCCTATAGTTTATTAAATTATATTCTTAGGTACTACTCTTTCAATATTGCCAAAAAGTACAACAACCTTCTACATATTCCAAAAAAGAAGCAGTACATGCAAATAGTAAATTTCCACTAATCTATAGAATGGAAAATCCTACGCTATCTTTCCTCATAAAATATTTCTCACTAGAATCACCCAATCATCTACTATACATAATGTTTTGAGGAAGATTAGTTATTAAATATTTACTGAAATCTCATACAAAAATATTCATTGGGCTCCTTAAACTATTAAATTAACACCAAATTTTTAAAATGTTTTAAAAAATCTTAGTGACAAATTCCTAAATATTATCAGGCATATGATGGCTATGTAAAGCTTTGAAAAAACACTAGAAAAAAATGGAACACTGTTCACAAACCAACTAATCAGATAAATAAAACACAAGCAATGAAAACAGATGTTGCATGTGAAATATCTGTGCATTTTATTCTGGCACAGGAACTGGAATGGGCTGGATATTTAAAGACTGAAGTTTGAGAAAGACAGATAAGAGGACCTAGCAGAGATGTCATTTTAATATCAGCTGAAGTTTCTCAAACAAGGTAAACTCTGTACTCTGTTTTGGTACTTTTGCCAATCCTAAGATCAGGCTTCAGGTGAAGAAGATGAGGGGAATTTCACTTCCATGTTCTGTCTATCAGGTGTTCTACAAACTTCAAATGACATGCTCTTTTCTGCTCAAGTCAACTATCATGCCTATGACTTAACTGGGCTAGATGATTACTTTGAAAGTCATTCTAACATTTTAATATAGAATCATATAATGGGAAAGATTTCTATACTTTGTTGTGTTTTATTTGTCATGGACTATCCTTTTCTACTTGTCCATCTAACGCAAACATTATTCCCTATTTGATTTAGCATCCTTACTTTATGGACCTAAGAAATACATACAGAGGAATAGTTTAAAAACAAATAAAACTTTTAGAAGATCAGTGGAAGTCTGTGGAAACTTGTTTATATCAGAATTCCTGCATAGATTTACTGTAGAGTATTCTTCAGTTTGTCTATTTCCCAAGCATCAACCAAGGTCCTTAGTCTGTAAGTCTCCTTCATAAACATCAGATAATGTCTACAGTCTGCTGCACCAGGGGTAGCCCACTTGAAGGGATGTTATTCTGCCTTCTTCTCAGCCATATCCGCTGTTTCTGTGGAGGTACTATTGGGAGGGGTAACCTGTTCACCTCTCTGGATTCTGTAGCAGTAGGAACTGTGGATAAAGGAAACACATGATACTAATGGAAAGCTGTCTTTATTTCTTTTCCTTTCATTATCAACTATCTCCTGTCTGATAATGTTGTACTTGAGAATTCTCCCAGTCCTCTCACTAGCAAGAGAAAGTAAAGATCTAAGAGCACCAATAACATGCCTATATTGTTGATGAAAATACAGGTTCTGCATAACTGCCAAGGAAAGAGTAGGGTGAACAAATGGAGCTAAGGATACTAAAAGTGGAACTTAGGGATCCAGCCAGTATGTTATATTTCTGAAGAACTCAGCCATTGTTCTAGTTGTGTCACATAACAATGGGCCATGTTAGAGTGATATTCAGTTTTATTTGATATTGATAAAATGAATACAAGAACAAAAATAACTTCTCCTTTCCATGTGACTTTTAAAGGATATGGATAATTTATATTTATGATTCAATTTATACTTTTAATTTGCATTAAAAGGATATAAGCAAGGAAAAATTTTCATATAATCTATTAAAAACTGATTTTAAATGCCAAATGTTACAACATTTTAAATATTACTTCTTAAAAAGTAGGTTAAAAACAGTGTGCTACTACTTGACCCAAATAATATATTACTGCATTTTTTCATGTCTCAGATAAAGATATAGTTAGCTTATCTTCAAAATATGTTTTAAAAGTTCACCTGGAAAATAATCTACAATCCTGATTAGTCAATGGAGGGAACCACAAGAGAAAGATACAGATATGACCAGTTGTACAAGAAAGGAACATTGCATTTCTTCTTTACTTTTTCTAATGCTACTCATCCAGAGTTGAAAAAACCAGTACAGACATAAAGCAATAAGATACGTTGTCCCTTGAAAATTAATGTGAAACTAACCAAGTGTGTTAAAACCATTAAGTCAAGCAAACAGCAGGATTCTTCATTCGTGGCATATTAAAATGTGTAGATAATTACTTACCTGAAAACACCCTATGAGGCAATGCTAACAAGGTTTAGAAGCCAGTGTGAGCTCTAGTAGCTAGTAATCTAGGGTGCATTTGATACAAACTTGCCACAAGTCATTAACCTCAGTAGTGAATTATTTTTTTAATATTTTCATTTATTGATTGTTTTTCTTTCATTTGCTTTTTCTAATTTTTAAAACCAACTTTTCATTTGTTTAAAATGAAATCATCCTCAGAGTATTTTCTCCCAGTCAAGTACACTTGCTCAAAAGCCCTGTTCTGATCCTATTCACTGCTGAAGTGACTAAAATTTACACAATCTCCCTGAGAGACAATTATTGACAAAAGCCTTTACAATCTACATACCTGTCAACACAAGCAGTTCTACAGATTGTACACATAATTAGAGGTAAGGCTCAGCAGGCGATTTTTATAATATTACAATAATGAATGAGAATTCCTATTATTTATCACTAAGTGGCCAAATCAAATGAAATACAGTGAGTATCATTAAGCTTCTTTACTATCATTTAAAACATTAAATTATAATATAGTAAATGCCTACCACCTGTACTAAATAACAGGACAGTCTATAGATGAATAAATCCTACTGAAATGTCATTTTTTTTAAAGTTGCTTAATGTAGTTTAACCAAAATTTTAGTCATGAATCTGTTTATAGGTAAAATGCTATAGTTAAGAATAACAGAGAACCCATGTACACATGACTACTCTAAGAGATTTCTGTATATTGTTGTTCATCTGATCCTTCTACCAGTCCACATAGATTATTTAATCCCCATTCTGACATCTGCAAAGCAGAAGGCAGTCGGAGCAAATGACATGCTTAGGGGTGTTTTTGTCAGCAGAGGAAAAGCACTGGCTCAAATCTACACCATTTGTCTCCAGAGTCTGTGCCCCAAAATAAATAGTAGACTTGTCTAGAAGCTTCTTCCAACAAGACTAATGTGGTTGTTGTTAGTTGCTAGGTAACTATTGTAGTGAGATATTCACTCTGCCTGCACCTGTTGCACTGACCATGCCTATTGAGGTGGTGAACAGGAGCGGTCATGACCAAATGGAAGAACTAAATCTGGGGTCGGAACTGGTAGTTCTCTCTTGCTTCTGGAAGGAGACAAGGAGCATCAGGAGCTATCCTTGGGGCTGGAACCTGCTGGTATTCATCTGTCTCTGTTCTAAGTTACTTCTCCCTGAATAAACATCTATTCAGCCTATTTTCTCTGATCCTTATTTTTCTACAATAAACTATTGTTATTTTCTTATCCTATTTTTATTTGCTTTTTATGATTAATTTTGTAGAATAAAAATGAAGCAAATGAAAGCAGGATGATGAGTAAAAGTGTCATCTTTTGAATGAAGAGTTAGCAGGGGATGAGAGTCCTATGTGGTTTACAACTGTAATGTAGAAATACAAGAGAAGGGGACAGATTCTTACATTCCAAACCTTGTGGTTTTCTATGTTACTAAATTGACTACAAATTCAAGCAAGGATTTTGCACCAAGACACCTTTCAGGGTAAAAGAGGAATAGTGTTATAAGCTACCAAAATTCTTCTTTGCTCTCACCCATTTGAAGCCATGTTTTGATGTTAGCACATATTTTTATACTTCTCTCCTGCCTTTTCATAGACAATTTGAATTGATATTTGGGGTATTTCTGTGACAGAGTATGCCCAGCTGGTGCTCTTACACATACCCTAATATAATACCTCCCAACCCTGGTAACTGGAATGCTGCATAGATTGTCTTGAGAGTTTCACAGCATCATTAACTTGTGACATTCTCTAAGACTTCATTGGCCAGAATCATACCAGAGAATGAAATGGTTTAATTGCCAATTTCAGTGATGTGCTATGCATGTTGTTATATACCTAAAGCCAGCTTTGCAGTTTCAATCGAAATGAGAATATGAATACGAGTAATGAGAATGTGTTATTGAATATGTCAATAAAACATGAGATTTGTTAAGGACCACAGAGGCAAACATGAGTACAAAACTGAAGAACCAAGAGAAGTTGTAGTCCTCAAAGTGAATAGTCATAAGCTCATTTGTCAAACTGAAATGTCTGACACAATCCACACTGGCTTTTAAACAAGCGATTCAGGTTTAATGACAATTCAAGAAAGATAAACAAAAGCCAACAGCAAATGACAAAAACTGAAATGACAAAATAAAGTTGTAAAATCTTCCAATGATGAATATATTTAATTGCCAACTTGACAAATTCTAGAATAATGTGGGAAAGAAGCCTCAATGAAGAACAATCTAAAGACAACTGGGTGGGAGATTTATTTACTCAGTCACCAAGATTGAGATGGTAAGAGCCACACACTGGGCATCACCATGAACTGAATTTGGGTCCAGCTGTATAAAAGATGGACATGCACACTGACACAAGCATACATATGCTGACACAAGCATGCACACACTGACACAAACATGCATGCATACATAAACACAAGTATGCACATTCTGAGACAACCATGCACACACTGACACAAGCTTGTATACATGCAAGTCTCTGTTCCTGGCTATGGATGACACTTAAGTTTCTGTTTCCTTGACTTTCTCATACAACAGACAACCAGTAACTATAAACCAAATTAGACTTTCTTGCCTAAGTAGCTTTAGGTTACTTATAGCAACAGGAAAATTAACTTGGACCCTTATCCAAGAAAAAGCAAACAGCACAGCAATAACATGTCATGTAAGCCACATATCTGCACTTAAAACACATAACACTTCAAACCACTACTTGGCAATTCTGCAGTGATCAAAATGAAAATAAATTTTAAGTCCCAACAAGAAAATTTAGATTTTCCCAAGGAGAACATTAGTAGAAAACATGTAACAATAAATAAAATTTATAAATAAGTAGGTCATATTCATAGGTTTATATATACATGTTACTACAAAAAAATGAGAAAAGCTTCCTAAATAATAAACACAGAAAACTAATAAATTTGGTAGTAAGGAAGAACAAAATCCACAAACATAATGATTAATTGTATGCTAATAGCAGAATCCCCAAACAAGAAATAAGGTTACAATAGCTATAAAAATGGCATGAAATACTTATGAATATCATTTCAAAGATGGGGAATTTAATGAAACTTGAGAGGAGAAAATGGAGAAGATACATGCACAAGCAGAAAGAGTTTCCATACTTGTAGACTGGAGGAATGTGTATGAAACTGTCCACACACTTGAAGTAGTTTATTGGCTCAATATAATCAATATCTGATGAAGCAAAGCATTCATCAAAGAAACTGCAAAATAAACAACGAACTCAAGAAACTACTAAAGAAAACACCAAATAACCCTCTTAAAAGTTGGGGCACAGAAATGAAGAGAGAATTCTCAGTAGAGAAAATCAAAAAGGCTGAAAGACACTTAAGAAAATGCTCAACATCCTTAGCTATCAGGGATATGCAAAACAAAACAACTTTCAGATACTATCTTACTCCTGCCAGAATGGCTAAAATTAGAAACACCAATGACAATTTATGCTGGAGAGGATGTGGAGGTGTGGAGGAAGGGGAACACTCCTCTACTGCTGGTGGGAGTGCAAACTCGTCCAGCCATTTTGGAGTCAGTATGGCAGTTCCTCAGGAAAATGGGAATTAGTTTGCCACAGGACCCAAAAATCCCCCTCCTAGGTATATTCCCAAATAATCTACATCCATGCAACAAAGTCATGTGTTCAACTATGTTCATAGCAGCATTATTTGTAATAGCAAGTACCTGGAAGCAACCTAGATGCTCCTCAACTGAAGAATGGATAATGAAGATGTGGAAGATGTGGCACATCTACACAATGGAATACTACTCTGCAGTTTAAAAAAAAAAAAAAAAAAAAAAAAAACGGAATCTTGAAACTCGCAGGCTAGTGGATGGAACTTGAAGTAACCATCCTGAGTGAGGTAACTCAGTCACAAAAAGAGGACCATGGAATATACTCGCTCATATATGGATTTTAGACCTAGAGCAATGGATCTCCATCCTGTAGTTCTCACCACCGGAGGAACTAGAATACAAGGTGTATTCTAAGGGATTCATATATGGACCCTCACAAAAGGTGGAAGGGACAAATCCCCCAAAGCAGAGCACGTGGAAAATGGGGAGAGGGTGCAGTGAATGGTGAGAGAACTAGGAGAAAGAGAAGGGGAAGAGATGAAAGCAGGTGCTACTAGGAAGATTGAATCAGCCTAGGAGTAGAAGACAGAGAAGAGAGAGAGAGAGAGAGAGAGAGAGAGAGAGAGAGAGAGAGAGAGAGAGAGAGAACATAAAAGAGGTAGCAATTATTGGTTTGAAGTATGAAACTGAACCTAAAGAAATGTCTAGAGACCTATAAGACTGATTCCATCTAACAATTTGAGCAACCATGGAAAGTTTACCATAAATGCCCTTCCCTGATAGTGAGATCAACAACTAAATTATCCACTATCATGGAGCCCTCATGTAGTACCTGTTGGAAACAGAAGCAAACACCCATAACTAAACACTGAGTCAAACTAGAATCCAGATGCAGAGAGAGAGAGGAAAAGACCACGTTGCAGAAACACATAAAGAGAGCTGACCTGAACAAGGAGGAGATAATGGGCCCTCAAACTGACAGCTGGGAGTCCAGCATGGGACTGACTCAGAACCCCTGAATATGGGTCTCAGCAAGAAGGACTGAGCAGTCTAAGGGACCCCAGACAGTAGAACCAGTATGTATTCCTGGTGCACAAAAGGACCTTGCGGACACATCCCCCATGGAGGGATACTCCCTTAACATAGAGACAGGAGAAAAGTCCTAGTCCATACTTCAAATTACTTGACATATTTACATGACCCCACCTGGATAGCATAGCTCTACATGTGGAATGGAGGTGGGGGGGATGGGATGGGAGGGTAGTTAGGGTGCATGTGAGGAGGGAGAGAAGGTAAGAGGGAGGGAGGGATGGAGAGGAAACTGGGCAGACATGTAAAACAAAAAGTAAGAAAGAAAGGAAGAAAGAAATAAAAGAAAGAAAGAAAAAAATTAACTAAAAAAATCAGTAGCCCTCCTATATATAGTTGATAAGTGGGCTGTGAAAAAAGTCAGAGAAACATCATCCTTCACAATAGCTATAACAACATAAAATATATTGGGGTAACTCTGACCAAACATGTGAATGACCTAGATGACAAGAACCTTAAGTCTTTAAAGAAAGAAATTAAAGCAGATACCAGAACATGAAAGATCTCTCATGTTCTTGGGTAGGAAGAATTAACATAGTAAAAATAGTAGTTTTACCAAAAGCAATCTACAGATTCAATTCAATTTTCTTCAAAATCCCAGAGCAATTTTTCACAGGCCTTGAAAAAACAATACTTAAATTGGTATGGAAAATAATTTGGAGTAATTGAAATGACTTTGTCACAATAATGAATCTGGTGTTCTGATGCACATTCACGCTGAGTTAGTCATTAACTACTGCATATATTTCATCCTGTGACTGTGTGATTTTCATATTTGTTTTTAAAAATATAAAATTGTAAAAAGAAGTAGTAACCCAATAAAAATGTAAAATTTAAATTTTAGAACAATAAAAATGATAGTCTAATAAAAATTGCTTTATGTTAGGCAATTCCTCTCACAAATATTCTGAAATTTGTTTGTAGGAAGTTAAATTGTATACCAGATCCTCAAAACATATACTATCAGCTTACATGTTTACATGTGCTGCTTGCTTTGTGTTTATGTGTATTTTCACTAAGACATATATTTTTGATTGTAGTGTCTGAACATACCCTTTTCTGTAAGCTCCTACATGCCTAGTTCTTCAAACCTGCAGTGACCTGCTCTTTCCCCCTACATTTTGCTCTCTTTTACACATGATATCTTCGTCTGTAAGCATCCCAATGAGAGTGATTATGCCCGTGATCTTGAATATCACCAGATTTTAAAGTATGTTCTTTTAAAATGGTGTTCAATCTTGAACAAAATACTCTGACAGAGTAACTGAGTTGCCCTTTCCCATGGGGATTATTGGGATTACAATGCATTTTTCTGTGCAGTAATTTGAAGTCATTACTTAGAAGTAAACGACATCCTTCTGATGTATCTATGTGGACAAAGACCTAAAACATATGGAAAGTTGTTCCTTTTTCTTTAAAGTCTAGTTTTATTCCAACGTTTGAAAAATAAGTTCCAATATTTAAATAAGAAAAGATTTAAAGCCCTCCTTTCCCACTCAATTTGTGGATTATAGACAAAGCTTTAAAAGAAAGGACAACCCTACCAGCATTCTGCCCCTATGCATGCCAGAGGTGCAACAATGCTAAACTTGGATGACAACTGCTAAAATCAAATGCCTCCACAAGTAGACTAAAGAGTTTGTTACAATGTAACATTTACTCTAAAAGTCTGATATGGAATACTACAAAAATATATACAATGGTCCATTTTCAGGGTATATTTAGCATATGAGAACACTGTAGCATGTGTGCTGTGGTTTTGGGTTGTGATATATCATATCTCTTTAAGGGAGTTTTGCCCTTTTCAAGCTTTACTAGAACTTCACATATCTAAAAGGAAAAAAGGCATTGTACTTTGATGGTTAAAAAATGTAATCCCAGCACATGGGAGGTAGAGGCTGGTGAATCTCTAAGTTCAAGGCCAGCCTGGTCTACAGAGCAAGATCCAGAACAGACAAAGCTACACAGAGAAATAAGCACACATAATTGGAAAATTATTCATAGACAGCACAGCATGTTTAAACTGCACAGCCTGATACCGGAGAGATTGGTCAGTGGTTAAGAACACTGGTTGCTATTCCAGAGGACCTGGGTTGAAGTCCGAGCTCTCACAACCATCTGTAAGTCCAGTAAATCCGATGCCCTCTTCTCACCTGCATGAAAACTATACATGTACATGATGCACATACATACATGCAGGCAAAACAAATAAGATGAAATGAGTAAATCTAAAAACAAACTTTAAAAAAACTCACAGGCATAGCTAGGCATAGATTGAGAATGAAAAGATATAATTGGCAGCAACAGTTATGGATTTACATCAAACCAGCCATCATTTTGTGTTTGTTCTGTCTCAAATACTCACTTTTTGTTTTGTATTAGGCACCATATTTCATTTATAGTTGGCAATCAAAGAGACAAAGTATATCTTTCTTGCCTTCATAGCTCAATCACAATGGGCAAAACTGTCTTAGTTTCTTTTCTTGTTGCTGTGATAAAATACATCACTAAAGCAACTCAATAAAGAAAGTTCTGCTCATAGTTCAAGAGCACTTCTCATCATCACATAGAACGCAAGGTGGCAGGAGCTTGAAGCAGCTACAAGACACCTGTCTGCAGGTGACAATAGAACTCACCAAGTTGGTAACTGAAATTAACCATCACACTTGCAGACTAAACTATGCTTACATTTTCAGCCAAAGGTGATTTTTTTTCCTGTTTTATCTCTTAATATAGGAGATCTGAAAAAGTAAATGTGATTTCAAAAGTAGTTAAAACTAGAAAAAAAAGATGAATTCTTGTCATGTAAGTCATAATTATTATTTTAAAAGAACTAGAAATGGAAATAGTACCTACTAACCAATAAGATGCCCTAATTTTCAAACACTGTATATTCTATAAGATGCAGCCATGGATTTGGCATATCCTTGTTTGCTTGACTGATGCATTTGATGCACTATACTTTCTGGGAATGCAGCATGCAGTTTTAAGATAGAGACAAATGTGTTCTCACTTTACAGTGTCAACACTCCACAATCACCTGATTGCCCCATTACTGGCTTCACTTGTTACCTCCATTTATTCTATAGTATGCACTTTCCTGCTCTTTCCACTACAACACCCGGGTTCTCCTGGGTGTTTAAACAGGCAATCTAACTACTACATACTCAATAAACAATCTCTTATATAACTCATTAGCCTAGATTTATCTTTGCCTTCTTATTTACTACCATTAATAAACCAAAAAAGTACTTATTCTATTGCTTTAGTGTCACTAATTCTGTCTGTCTCAGGTATCACACAATTACGTTACAGATGCAGCTTCCAAAACCACATCTTAACACAGTGAGACAGATAACATTCATTCAGGGAGTTAAATGAAGCATCAGCCATACAAAGCATTGCCTACTACAATGCCAGAGGGAACAAAACTCAGGAATTTTGTATAAACATTCAAGACAGATATGAAAATCATCAGGTGATGAAAGTCTATGGCTATAGCTAGTCTCTACTGAACCATAAATGACTACAAAAAAGAAACCCCGTCATGTCCTGGGACCAGGAATATCAAATGTGGGATGATGGTCAATGTAACAAACAACTGCTCAGATTCTGTCAGACATCCTGATTTTGAAAAAAAAAAAAAAACAAAACAAAACAAAAAACTAATGCAACATTCTTCAAGTAATCCATGCATCGACTCACCCACCTCACCTAGTTCATTTCTTTACTTCCATCACTTAAAATATCTGTTTGTAATGATGAAGGATTTGCAGTCATTTTAGAAATTGGTATATTTTTGCATGCATCCATAATTTTGGTTGGTTTATCTCCCCTGAAACTAAAAGGATTATCCAGAATATTTTTTAGGCTATATTCTAGTAAAGATATAAAGAATTTTTTATTTCTCAATTTTATTGTTTGCTATACAACTTTTAAATTAAGCAGCATGTGCATATGATTCCTAAATCAGGCAATACAAAGAGGTATAGAGAAATGTCAGATTCAATCCATTTAACACTTGCTTGACTTGACATCACATAATGTTTTAGGTGCATTGTGAATATCAGGGCCACTCTGCTGATCTTCCTTCCTCATCTACTTTCTTATTTGTTCTATTTGCCTAACTGTTCTTGATTGAATCAATCAGAATCCAGAGGATGATATGAGACATGGGAACAGCTATATCATCCTCATAGTTATATTCTTTTAGTGTTTTCTCCCCCAATATGCTACATTTTACTTCACAGCCCTTGCTTATTATCATCTGAGCACTACCCCAAAGCTTTGAAAATAAACATAATTAATAAACATAATTACTGATAATTTTCTGAGACAGACATTACACTAAGGTGAATCACACCATCTCACCTTTGAGGCATTATTTTTCCTACACTTTACATATTAAAAACTAATTTTATTAATTTCAGAATAAACATTTTGACTTTAAAGGTGATAAAATATCAAGAAGATTTACTCAAGCTTCACAAGCAAGCTACAGAAATGGTATTTTTATCAGGATAACATGGAACCTTTGAACACTGGTGGTAAATAGCCATTTACATTTAGTCTATCACCAGTCTGACTACATATGGTTATCCTTCTATGTACAGATAAGAGATTAATGACTGTTTAACAGAATACAATAGAAGTGTGTTTACATTTTCAAATACTGAGCTATTTATATTGCAGAAGATTTAACTGTGAATTCAAATAAATGAGGCTCTTCAAACAGAGAGCAGTGAAGGAAAGAGCAAACAAACTTCACTGAACCAAGTCTGGCTCCTTTGTTCTTATGTCTATAACCTTAAACCTTTGACTTAGTATTTTTGGTAAAATATAAACTTAAGTTTCAGTAATTTAATATTCAGTAAATTACTATCCTGTTCTTTTCTACATCATTCCTCATTTAGAACAATTATAGAAAATATTCTTTCATTTTTGTAGAGAATGTCAAAAATGATGTTTCCCAGCAACTGAGTACCTATAAAATTATAACTTAGTCATCAATTACTGGTTATTAGCACACATAGGTCTAATCATTATACATCTCATTTATACAGCAGTAATCTCATTTTATAGTAAATCAAGCCTTAACTACTATAAGACAAAATAATCATATTGATACATTATTAATATTTAAATCAAAATGCTGCTGAGATTATAAAATCAAATTGGGATTATAAAAGAGAGTTACACTTCCCAGTTACCAAACAATTGTTACATATTATTGAATGGTGAAAGCCATTTTATCTATAGATACACCAAGATAAAAACCATTGCAAAAGACCAGAATTTTGAAGGGATTTCAGTGACCTGACTGAATTCTAAAAGCATCCTGTGGCAATGATTTATAAGGAGAGCCATTTGGTTCACAAAGAAGAGTGTTTGTTTATGAATATACACCTTGGAAAGAAATTATTGTTCTGTTTCTTTCTTCCTAGTGTATGTCTTGATCATGAATAACATGCTGCTTCTCCACATATAACTCAAATACAAATTATTTGACTGTGGAATGTTTATGCAAGCTCTGATAATTCTTAAGCTGCCTAAATGTTTTATCTTTACAGAGCAAGCTTTTCTGATTTTACACTCTTTGTGTTATTCTCAAGTTAGTATCACAGTAATTACTGAGTGCACTTACTGGATGGGGAAACTCAGAACTGTTTCTTTATCCTTTGCTTTCTCAAACTCACACCTCAATACACAGGTGGAATTGGTAAGTGGAATATTTTAAAATCTTGAACTCTGTAATGAATCTGCATGAACTTTTAAAAATCACCAGAATAAAATGTCTGCCTTATGAAGGCTTCAAAAAACTTATTTAGGCTTTTGGAATTCTAGTGAAACTAATATAATTTCTAAATGAATGAGGTTGAAAACAGTGAGATGTAGTGTCATTAATTGGCAAAGAACATGATATATAAATTCAGCATCTCAAAGTAGAAAAATTATCTCTCCTTACAAAGTCACTACAACTTTATAATATAAAATATTTAGTTTATTTCTCCAGTGACTCTGGAGTACATAAAATGTGAACCAAGCCAAGTGTGAAAGACACACCAGCCATGCCATGCCCTGTAAGTCAAACACAGAAGAATGGCTTGAGCAAAGCAGCCCTAAGTTACTGTCTCCCCTGGAAAAAAGTGTGACCAAACAATGTGTTACATTATCTTACTCAAATGCAACGGGATATTACTGTGTTGGCTAGGTTGATCTTGAATTTCTGGTTATAAATGATCTTTCTGCCTGAGTTTATTAAGCACCTGGAACTACATGTTTGTCTCACAATGTCTGATGTTATTATTATTATCATTATTATCATAATATTTTATTTTACTTTTGGAGACAATATCTTAACTTATTAGTCTGGCTTTAGACTAGCTATTTAATCAAGAATGACACTGAACTTCTAATTCTCTTGCTTCGTTTTCCCAAGTGCTAGATTTGTCAATGTATAATGCCACAACAGCTGTAGGCAGATTAGGCAGAGCGGGAAACTCATCCCATGGTTTCATGCACATTAGAAAAGCTGCCTACCAAACGAGCAATATCCTCAGCTTCTCACAGTAAGACATTTTGAATTACAACCCGGCAGGATGGCACTTGCTGTAACTCATCTATCTACCAATGCCTTTCTCCTACTTACATCAAATGCTCAAGATATGACCACCATTTTATGATGATCCTGATTCCTCAAAACATGTATTTTCCTAGAATCATCAATCATCACAAAAGTAGTCATGTTAATGAATTAAAGCAGCATTTTGAAAATAATAAAACTGAGTAACTCCTAATTATTTGAACTTCTGGGGAATTTTGGGCTTTATGTATAGCATATTTCATAACTATGTCTATTTTCTTCTGCTGAACTAATAATCTCGAGTCACAAGCATTCTCCAATTGATGCATGCACTGCCTATAATTCAGAAAGAGGGCTGATGATAATACACTATGGGAAAGATTACAGGAAGTACTTTTTGTGATCCATTTGGGGACAAGAATAACATACCACAACAGCTGTTAACAGTGAGACTTAATTCTTACAGTTTTAGAGGCTGGGAAGCCTAAGGTCACAGCATCACAAGATATGTCTGTGAACTGCTTGCACCCCTTTTGACAAAATGGAGCCTTCTAGTTGTACTGCCACATGGTAACAACACCAGCAAGTTTCATGGGATCTTTTAAACAATATGCTAAACCCATTTGTGAGCACAGAATCCTCAAGATCTGTCATCACCCTGAAATGTCCCTACCTTCTAAGGCTATCTCAGTCTCTACTTTGGAGGGATCTCTCACTTTGAGTAGTTTAGGTTTCAACATAAATCTGGGAATTGGGAAAAGCATTCAAACTGTTAAAATTCACTTTCAATAAGATCAGTCTGTACCTATAATTTCCAAGATTAGAGAAAATATAGTCATAAAACAGTAAGTATAGATATAAGTAAGAAATGCCATATTTTATTCTACTGCTTTACATGAGCCTCTTGCCTAAGATGAAATGGAAATAGTTCAACAAATTTATGGTTATCAAACATAATTTATATATCACTTCTTAATGTTTCCTTTAAGTAGTTGCAACTTAACCAAATTAGTTTCTTTGTACCTTGCCAAAGACCTTTATAACACTCTTTTTAAATATTATAAATAATATAAAAATGTATTTTATTTTATAAACAATAATTCTTTACATGAACTTCTTTTTTAAATTAATTTTCATTTAAATTAAATAAATCTTAAACCAAATGTATTTTACACATCAATCCCAGTTCCCTCTCCCTCCTGTCCTCCCATTCCCCTCACCATCCCCTATCCCCCCCATCTACTCCACAGGAAGAGTGAGCCCTCCCATTGGGAATCATCAAAGTCTCTCACATCATTTGGGGGAAGATCTAGGCCTTTCCCTGCCTTCCCCTGTGTATCCACACTTAGACAGTATCCCTCCATAGGGAATGGGCTCCCAAAGTCCATCTGTGCACAAGGGATAAATACTGATTCCACTGCCAGAGAGGCCCCATAAACTGCTCAATCTCCCCAATTGACACTCATGTTCAGGGGGCCTGGTTTGGTCTTATGCTTCTTACCCAATTATTAGACAGCCACAGACATGAACTTCTAAAAGCAATTAAAACATGAATCAGTAAAAAAAAAAAGGAGCTTTAAAATATTAGACAATATTTTGCCTATTTTTAAAGTACTAAAATTATTTAATGACAGAAAAAATTTATATCTTAATATACTTATATAAAAATGCAATACTAGATGACCTATATTCTCTATTTATGGAAAAACAAGATAAGTCAATACATAGATAAGCATAATTATTCCCACATGAACTTATTTAAGATAATAATATACCCAACCCCTCAATTCATCAGATAAAATTAAAATTTCACCTTTTATGTAAATGTAACATTTAAATGTAAATAAATTCATATCTTATACTTTATGAAAGTTTAGCTAGAAAAGAAATAGCTCTGGTTTGTAAGTTTGCTACTTTTTATATCTTGCCATAATGAAAAAATTAAGAGGATAAGTTGTTAGGGAGACAGCTAGCAACACATTCACCATGAAAATATAAACATGGTTTCTGATACCCAAACCGATAATATATTCTTGAACAGAAATGGTGGCTTAGTGGCCAGGAGATGATATCCTCTCTCTCTCTCTCTCTCTCTCTCTCTCTCTCTCTCTCTCTCTCTCTCTCTCTCTCTCTCTCTCTCTTGTGTGTGTGTGTGTGTGTGTGTGTGTGTGTGTGTGTGTGTGTGTGTGTGTTTGTGTGTATGGTGTGTGTCTGTTTCTCTCGTGCTCATGCAATACATATCTCATGGATAAAAATAAGATAAAAATTAAGACAAACTTCTAGAGATGAAAACAACAATAATGAAACGTTGAAATTTGCCAAAACAGATCTGTCAAGTAAAACCTATAGCAATTAAATACAAAGAAACACTTTCAAAAATAATAATATCAGTAACCTGTGAGGTGACTCTAAGTGGCTAATATACATAATTTTAGGTTACTCAAAGTAAAAGAAAAGGGTAATATAATTATTTATAGATTTGAAAAACAAGTTATGTACAAAGATTCCCCAGTTTTTCATGATACCTCATAACTCATAAATATAGGACTATGGGGAAGCTTAAATTTATTAAATATTAAGTAATACACATGGCAGAAAAATCTTTAGGATATTTGACAGTAGAGGAAAAAATGAAAGGTTACATGGGTGTGAGCAAACGTTTTGTTCTATTTTGCTGCAAAAATAAAGCTTATAGAAGGCATTATAAGTGGAAACTTTATGTGAGCCCTCATAAGCATATTAGTGATGTTTTCTGATATATCACAATACAAAAATATATTCCTATTATTAGCAACAAATACATAAAATTTGAAATAAAACTTAAAACACATTCAAATACAAAATACTTAGGGGCAAAGATAGAAATATAAAATATTAGTATGTTGAACTCTTTAAAACATTTTAAAAATAATTAAGATTGACCTAAATAAAGGACAATGAATCTTTAACTGGTTAGAAAAATCATGATGTAAAGAAATAATTTTTTTCTACTTGATACCAAGATTGAATACACCAATAAAATACCAAGTCAATGGTCAGGCATGATGTTCTCATTCGTGCAATAGTGAGTGGCACAGATAATTTAGGGGTAAGTAACTACTTGCTGATTTTATTGAAGCTGCCTCCAAAAGGGGGATACATCTTGACCCTGGGTCAATTGCTAATGATTGATTTATGTAGTAACAGACCCTTCATGATAATTTATTAATAATATTTAATACAATGTCCATGTGTGTCTGCTTGTACCTAAAGACTAGTTCTTAGTTTTGATCAGAGAAGTTTTTCTTTGCAGAGGTTGATAATTAATTCAAAATCTCATAATTAGTTAAGTTTCTGAAAATAAACGACCATAGGCTCCTCAGTTAAACATCTATAATAACTACCCCAAGAACCAAGGATAATCATGAATGAGAGATCAGGCACATTATGAGCACAAGTGATGGGGAGATGTGATGAGAGATGCTGTCTTCTGGGTATCACACAACTGACACACAAAAGCAGGGGCTACCTGTACCAAGAACAAAAGACACGGAAGAAGAAGAAGAGAGACTATTGGGCAGGAAGTTGTCAGTGGGAGTAGAAAGGAAATTAAACAGGGTAATAGAGGGTTAAAATGATTATAATGCATATATATATATATATATATATGAGTGTATGAAACTAACAAAAATTTTAAGTGAATTTTAGAAAGTAGCCCAATATCAGACCTTTTAGAATAAAATAGTTTGTAAAAGTCATCTGAAATATAAAAAAATAAGAACATCAAAATAACTTCAAAAATGAGCTGGACACTGGTGGCACATGCCTTTAATCCCAACACTTTGGAGGCAGAGGCAAGTGAATCTCTATGCTTATATGAACTTGAAAGAGCAAAATGAGGTATATTGGAGGTTTGGAAGAGAAAAGTGAAAGGATAAACATTGTAATTCTGTTATAATCTCAAAAAGCAAAAAAACATTAAATAACATTATTATTGAACATATCAACATTATAATAACAATGTGACACCATGTCAAATACTAAGACAGCCTACATTGAATTCAGTAACCATGTAGATTGTTAATTCGAACCAAATGAACTCATGTTCATTGCTGGTACTATTAATACCAATGTGGACAATATTTTTGGTCATTATTAGGTATACATCCTCCATTTATTCCAACTACTATATCCTTAAATATTTGCCTAATAGAAATGAAAGGACACATCTGACAAAGATTTTTCTATTCAAATATTCATCATCCAAAGTTTGAAGTAACCCAAATGTGTAGCCTCTGAAAACTAGATAAATTATGGTATGCATGGTATGTACTACTCAGAAGTCACAGTGACTGAAACATCAGTTAATAATAGAGTGTAGAAGGAGAGGAAGAAAGAGAGGAACGAGAGGAGGGAGGGACAGAGGGAGGAAGAGACAGAGGGATAGAGGGACAGAGAGAGGGGTGGAGGGAGGGACAGAGATAAAAGGGATAAATAGCAGATCAGGAAGGAGAAAGAGAAAAGAGGGAGTGAGGAAGAAAAGGGCAGAAAGGAAAAAGACAAAAGAAAGAAGTGTAAGGTTCAATTCACACCACAAACCATGGTTAAGGTGTAGTTCAATACTGGAGCACTTGTATAGTTCATGGGTCTGATGCTCAGCACCGACATCTACTTCCACATAATAACATAAACCAAAGGCTAGAAAATATCTCTGTGTGATAAAAGCAGACCACTGGAGTCTCAAAGAACCAAATATAGTCTGGGAAGTGGGATGGAAGGGATGAGGAGGAGGGCTACGTTCATCTTCATAGCAGTGACAGTTTGTCTGGTACATCTTTAAACTATGCAAAATGTGCACAGTATGGCAATTAGTTTTGAAAGTTAAAAGGATTCGCAATTTACAATATACAAATTAGATAGATATGTCTTCTTCATCTTAGAATAATTTTGACATGAGTTTTTATGGGAGGTGAACACAGATTATTAATGAAATAAAAACCTTTTTCACACAAAAAATTTTACAAGAATGACCCCAACTAACAACCTAAGCAATAATGGAGAGGCTACCTCAAATTCTCTTCATCCATAATGAGATTGATGACTACCTTATATGCCATCCTAGTGCCTTCATCCAGCAATAACTGATGGAAACAGAAGCAGACACCCACAGCTAAACAATAAGCAGAACTCCTAGAATCCAGTTGCAGAAATAGAGGAGTGATTAGCAAAGGGGTCAAGATCAGGCTGGAGAAACCCATAGAAACAGCTGACCTGAACAAGGCAGAGATCATGGACCCTAGTCTGATAGCTGAAAAACCAGCATAGGGCTGACCTAGACCCACTGAAAGTGGGTGTCAGTTAGGAGGCCTGGGCTGTGTATGGGACCTATGATAGTGGATCAGTATTTATCCCTAGTATACAAATGGGCTTTGGAAGCCCACTCCACATAAAGTGATACTCTCTTAACCTAGACACATGGGAGAGGGCCTAGGCCCTGCTCCAAATGATATGACAGACTTGAAGATCTCCCATGGAAGGCCTCACCTTCCTTGGGGAGCAGAAAGAGGATGAGATGGGAATGGGGGTGATAGGGGTGGAGGGGAGGGTGAGGGAACTGGGATTAACATGTAAAATAAGTTTTTTCAAATTTAAATTAAAAATATTATCATAAAATATTTACAAATGTTGAAAAAGAACTAACTTCTTTTCACAATGACTATACAATAGGTCTTAAATGACTTGTGTTAGATGGTTTGCTGCTGTATATTTCAGCAAGATTAGAGACTCATATGTATGCCCTTACACATTTCTCTTTTATAGGGGAAGGAAAATCATCAAAGCTTACCAATGACATAAAATTTTTACATTTTAACTGTCCACTAATCATAAAAGTTGGGAAGTTTATTTCCTGAATAACTTTAACAGTAACACCATAAGTTATCTCAGTAAAAATAAACATACAAATTTAAGTTTGGGATTCGAAACCAAACATTGAGTATTGGAATTTTATTTTCTTGAAGAACTATTTATTTCTCAGAATAACCCCCAAGATGAAGTACGATTTTGTAACTGACTTTATTCCTAGTTAATTGATGTAAATATTGTAAGTTAACTAGAATAGGAAAGTAGCAGCATCTACATGGCTATTTATTATTCTTATAGGATACAAGGTCTTCAAATTCCATTCTTCCTTCCTTGATTCACCATAGCCACATGCATACTCAAACAACAACCCTCATTGTGCTCACTGCTTAAATGCAGTCTTTGTTTTCATTCTGATCAAGTCCAGTTCTGTTTCTATGTATAGTGTTTAGTACTCAAATCAACAACAGGGCTTTTGATGTCTTTACATGAGTATTAAACTCCCAAGACAATATTTTAGTATGTAGTATACTGTCACATCTACTATTCTTTCTTTCGTCTTGAATTCTTTTTCTTCAAAATATCTGGAGTACAGACCTGCTCTTACAAATTTCAATAGCTTTTAGATGGAAAATATCTTTCTTTTATCTTCAAATTGAAGAATATTCTTACTAGAATAAGATCTGAAGTGAAGAGATTTCTTTTAAACATTTCAATGATCCCACTGTCTTCTGGCCTCCTCTGCTTAGATCAGTGTTCCACTACATAATGTTTTCTCATTCTGTCCGTATTCATTATTTTCTTTTTGATACATTATGTTCATGAGTACTGTATGGTTTCCCTATTTTTCTTTATATTTGCCTTCCATAAATTTTACATGTAAAAATAATTGTCATAAAATTTGAGATTTGAGGGCTATTTTTCTCTGCAGGCTTTTCTGCCCTATAGTTCTTCTCTTCTGTCTCTAGCATAGTTATTCCACTGACCATGGAGAATGCTGTTTCTATTTTTACTTTTTTATTCTCTGTGTTGTTCAGGCTGCGTAGCTACTAATAATCTATGCTAATTTTCTTTAAGCATTATTTTCTCCATTTCTAACCTGCATTAAAAACCACCATTTATATATTATGTTATATTTTATACTTTCAAAAATTTCAGTTTCCAAAATAGGATGACAGCTTTTCTTCTGTGTTTGCCATCTACTATAAATTGGACTATACTTTTCTTAAAATCTTGTATGCTGTAAAGTACTACATTATCATTAAATTTCTATCAGCTAAGATACTCCTGGTTGATTTCAGAGTGAAGTTTTATTTTATCTTCAATATCTCTGATAGTTTTTTAAATCTCTAAAAGTCTGATAAATTGTTACATCATGGATTATACATCATGTAGAATGAATTAAAGGAACACTAAATTATCATCCTCTGAGAACGTTAATTTACATTGTAAGAGTTAATTTAGTGAAATGAACATCATTACATTGATTAGTACATAGAATTTCAACATAACCTCACCCATTCATCTGCTATTGACATCACCAGCTTTACTGTAGTCTAAATGTCAATGAATGAGAATCTTCATAGAACTCCTTTCAGACCACTTCCCACCTTACCTCTAGGTGGCAAACTCCAGAACTGTAAATATCATCTCTAATTTCTGTCTATATTTTGGTTACTCTTTAGTCTACAATGCTCATTTTCATTTACATTGGCTCATCTAGTATATTAACCAGCACAATCTTCTACACAGGCATCAGGAACAACCTATCACTTACTTGTTTTGTGTCTTAAGTAAATATCCCTCTAACTTTGTGTAACTAGACATTTTGAGTCTTTAAAATGTTAATATAATTTATTATTACTATGTGTGGTGTGTGAGAGAGATTGTGTTTACAAGTGCATGCATGTTACAACACATGTGTGGATGCCAGAGAATAGCTCAGGGAGTCAGTTCTCTCCATCTACTGTGGTGGTCCTGGAGCTCAAACTCAAGTCATCAACTTGGCAACAAGTTCTTTTATTTATCCAAGAGCCATCTTGATGACTACCAGATATTTATTTCAAAACATAATAGCAAAGAAGAACTGTTCTTACAGATTATCTCTTTAAGTTATTTATTTAGATTTTATAATCAAATGTGCTATACTATGTACATTTAAAAGTTTGAGCACATATTTTTTAATACATTGCCTAGAAAATTAATTGCCTAGTCATAGGATATTTTATATGCAAGAGGATCCATGAAGAATTTAAGCCATTAGCTTGAAGTTCACTATAAATTTTTATATTAATTCAAGTGTTTTTTTTATTTTGTTTTGTTTTGACTTTAATGGGTATATCTCCTGTTAGAAAAAAAAATCTGTCTCTAGATATTTCAATCCTCCACATAGAAGTGAGAAATAAAATTTACTGTCACAGTAATGCAAATACTGAACCAATAAAATGACATTCTATTCTTACTTTTCTGAGAATGTGAAGCAGACTATCATTAAATCATGCTTAGATACATTACAATTAACAAGTTCTCTTAGGCCCTACTCCAAATGATATGACAGACTTTGAAGACTCCCCATGGTAGGCCTCACCCTCCCTAGGGAGCAGAAAGGGGATGGGATGGGATTTAATGGAGGGAACAGAGGAGGACAGGAGGGTGCAGGAACTGGGATTGACATTTAAAACAAGCTTGTTTAAAATTTAAATTAAAAAAAAATTCAAAAAACAAAAGAATTCTTATAATACAATAAAAAAAGAAAAAATAGTGAAACGGAGTAAATTATCAATACAAAGACTATGTATATTCATTTGGGCTTCACATAATCCTCAAAGTGTATCTCACAGTAAATAATACAATATAATCAAGTAATGAATGATCAGCTTAACTGTCATGATTTTGTCAGTAATTGTACAGAAATATAAAACCATTGAATTGTATATTTTGTGTATAGTTATTATGTAACTGAAATATGTGATAGTTCATTTTTTCATGAATTATAGTTTAATACTTATGGCACTTAAAACAACCTAGAATTTAGAAGAGCGTAACTCCATAAATATTAAGAACAAAATTCTTCTCTGTTCACAGCTTGAAGTGACTCCAAAGTCTTCAACATTTTACCAATAAATCAAGAGTCTGTTTTTCATACATGACTAGTATATGAATTTTATTTATTATTTTATCATATCCTATATTATAATTAAATATTACACTACAGTATTATTCCTTATTATATTTTTTATGCATGACTACCACTTTTTTTCCTTTTTTTGTTTAAATAAAAACAATCATATTTTACATACTAATCTCAGTTACCTCTCCCTCCCATCCTCCCAATCCCCCCAGCAACCCCATCCCATCCCCTATTCACTTCCCAGGGAGGGTAAGGCCTCCCAAGGGGATCATCAAAGTCTGTCACATCATCTGGGGCAGGACCTAGCCCATTCCCTCTGTATCTAAGCTGAGGAGTGTCACTCTATGGGGATTGGGAACCCAAAGTCCATTAACTAGGAATAAAAACTGGTTTTATTACACTGCCAGAGGCCCCATAGACTGCCCTGGCTCCCCAATTGTCACCCACATTCAGGGGTTCTAGTTCAGTCTTCTCCTGGTTCCCAGGATGTCAGGCTGGGGTTCGTGCATTCCCACATGTACAGGTCAGCTGTTTTTTGTGGGTTTCTGCAGCCTGGTCTCGACCTTTTTGCCCATCATTCCTCCCTTTCTGCAACTGGATTCCAGGAGTTTCAGCTCATTGCTTAGCTGTGTGTGTCTGCTTCTGCTTCCATTAGCTACTGGGTGAGGCTCATGCTTGTCTTTCTGTGACTGGATTAACTAATTCAAGATGGATTCTTCTAGTTCCATCCATTTGCCTGCAAATTTCAAATTTTCACCCCCCCCACTGAGTCATTGTGTAAATGTACAGAACTAAATAGACAATTCTCAATAGAGGAATCTAAAATGGCCAAAAGTCACTTAAGGAATTACTCAACATCCTTAGCCATTAGGGAAATGCAAATCAAAATAACTCTGAGATACCATCTTACTCCAGTCAGAATGGCTAAAATCGAAAACACTCATGAAAGCTTATGCTAGAGAGGATGTGGAGTAAGAGGAAAACTCCTCCATTGCTGGTGGGAGGGCAAACCTGTGGTGGTTTCTCAGAAAACTGGGAAACAATTACTTCAAGATCCAGTAATTCTACTCTTGGGCATAAACCCAAAGGACACATACTCATACACAAGGACATTAGTTCTACTAAGTTCTTAGCAGCGTTCTTTGTAATAGCCAGAAACTGGAAGCAACCTAAATCCCGCTCAATAGAAGAATGAATAAAGTATGACTACTTCTTTAATTTTCATTTATTCTCTCTTTCATTAACCTCTTAAACTTCAGCCACCATTTAACACTCTATAGCCCAGTGACTAGGCAACTGTAAAGTTTCTTAAATGGTATCTACCTTTACATATAAAAATAATGTTTTCTTATAAATGATTCAAAAGAAATAAAAGTGCATCTAAAAGGTCTTTCTATTTACATTTCATTTCCATTTTATCCTTACCATTTCTCACAAATAATTAAGATTTTCCTTAAGTGGGAAAGAGACAGACAAAATCTTTCTTCATAAATATCATTAAACAAATTTAAGCAAAAGAAATATCATAGGTGGAACTTTACAAAGTGACATTGAATGAAAATAGCCAAGAGTGTAGGTACATGTTCAGTACTTGAAATACGTAAAAAATTAAACCTATGGTCAACATTTTATTTATTGGTGAACATTGCCACAATCAGGAAACAATGTAAGCAAATTTAATTAGGTAATGAATATTTATATCTTACTACCTTTTTATCTTACCTCGTGATTAGAAATAAAATATATCAATTTCCACTCATTTTTGCTTTAAGAAATATAGCTACTGAGGGCTTTTGCCTTGCCTTATTTTATTTTCTTTTGTTGTGTTTGGGGGTTGTTTTTGGAAGCCTGCTCTTTTCTGAAGGGAAATGGCAGAAGAGTAGACTAATGGTGTGTGTGTTTGGGGTGGGGGGCTGGTTAGAGTAGAGGGATGGGAAATTGTGCTCAGGACATATTATATGAGGGAAGAATCTGTTTCCAATGAAAAATATAAATATCAAATATAAAACTATCTATTCAACTATATATTAAGAAACAAGAAATAAAGAAACATAACTACCTAATCATTATTTGAAAGAAAGTTTGTCCAGAGCTATATATAAATTTTTATGACCTCAAAGATGCCACATATACAAAAATAGTACATTATTAATCAGTTCAGTATTGGTATAATAAGGACACAATTTGGATCAAATACTCATTCTTATAAAGGGTAGCCAATTGCAGTACAGTTCATTATAATTGACCTACCTTTAAGATGATTAAGACATAAATAGCACAAACTACCTTCTCAAGGAGTTATGACTCACAAATGCTCAACTTATTGATGTACTGTGGTCACCTTGTGTTGGGTCACAACAGGATCTACACAACTAACTCTCTTGATGTCACATTTGTGTATTGAAGCTGACTATGGTAGGAATATTTACACCATAGCAATCTACAAATGGAGTGAATCAACACTTTCTTTCCCAGAGTATCAATTGCTGGGTTTTCAGCAGACATTCATTGTCTAAAGTACTTTCATATAAATTAAAATTAACAAAAATTCAAATAATTAAATACAGTATCTTAAGAGGTTTATGTACATTCTAGAATTTAGAAATGGAGCAATAATGTCTGCTGTGCTTTTAGTTAAAACATTATATAGCTATCATTTTCAACTTCTAACTCTTAGTATGAGTATAGTCTTGAGCAAGTTATTTAACTTTTCTGTTACTCTTTTACTTATTTGAAAAATTATAATTATACTATTATCTAAATTATTGTTTTTATGTTGCTTAGCTAGGAAACAATAAAACTACAGAACTATAAATAAAATACTTTACATGGGATGATTCTGCGTGGGTAGGGATGACTGAAGAAAAATAATTATAAATTGACACATCTACACAGAAGCATTTACTTTGCCCTACTAATACTATTACCAAAATAAACTATAATTATTTTGTTAGCTAAATTTTAGAGGCTAGAGTTGTCTTAAAGATTTAAATTAGGCAATCCACAAATTTTACAGAGAAAATTCCTTGAATTCTCAACATTTTCGTAATTGTTCACTTTTGTATTATATGATCTGGCACCATTATAGATTTAATCCTACCAACTAAATATGAATGGTTCCTTCAAAATGAAACTTAGAGCTACAATTTTATGTTGGTTGCTGTGTCATTCAATAATACAACTGATATTTGTATATTGCTCTTTTATTCTTAAATACTTCTGAAATAGTTTATTAGATAACACATTTTGTAGCTGAGACTTTCTGTGGGGATATTTTCAATTATTCTACCACTTTTGAATAACTATTTTTAAAATTTTGCCAAGTATTTGAAGGTATGACTATACTGTACAGCCAGGGTGGTTGGAGATGGGTGCAATGACTGGTATAGAATGTTCCTTGCTGTTTGTGGTACATTGCTTTCTCTTGCTCCATTGTTTTAGTTGGGGAAATGATAACAGCATTGAAATCTTTCTTGCATTAAAAGAAATGTCTCTGATAGAGATATGCTTACTGTATAACCTTTCAAAAATATTTTTTTGTAAAATACAGCAAGTTACCTTTTTCAGAATCTCCCAAAAGTTTTTGTGATGCCATGCTACTTAATCCTGTCATTATTTAAAGTCCATTGAAATTGCATTATTTATTTATGTTTAAATATGTTGTTTTGGAATTTATATATCTTTATTATAAAATGATAAGACATTTAACTTGTAGAAAAAAGGATGATAAATCCCTGGATATATGTGACAAAATAATATTTACCATTCATTGATAGACATCAATAAAATTGTTTTTATCCAGTTTGGTCCACTTGTGCTATCAACTTTATTCTAGAATCATGTAAATAATGAAACAGCTTTTTCTATTTTTTTTCCAGACAGTAAAAGGTAACACAGTTATCTTGTTTTGGAAGTACATTTGAAGGTATGTTAACACTATCTCATGAAAGAATAACACCACAAACTTTATAGCTATGATAATTAATTTCATAGTTAATGCGTCTGTGTAGATGTGTCTACTTCTACTTATTTTTTGCAGTCATCCCTACCAACCCAGTATAAACCCCATAAAGAATTTTACCTATAAACTTGTGGGTTTTTTCTTTATTGTTTCCTAGCTAAGCAAATAGCTGCCAGTTTTACTGCCCAGCTTCATAATTGCTATGGCTTCAGAAACCTTCAGAAGCAATCATTTCTACTCAACTTTATCTGCTAGAAAAGAGCCAAAGATATTGATACATTGTGACAAGGAACACTGAAAACTTCAACCATGTTCATTGATAATTTGTCTTAAGCTCTTTGTTCTTCTCCTGCCCACATTCACTATTATGTTTACAATAGTCTTGCTAGACTAGAAAGCTTGTTACCTCCTTCTTTACTTTGCCCTAATTTTTAACTTGGAATAATATATGTTAAAATTTCCCATAATTCCAAAGGTATTCCATGTAACTTACAACATGCTAAAGAATATTTTGTAACAGTGTTACATAGTTTCTTACTATATTGAAGGAGAATTCTGCAAACCAGAAACCAAAATAAAATTTGTTATTCCTAGATTGACAAAAATCTTAGACTACATGCCATACTGATAAAGTTAGAATTTACATTTAACAAATGTAATTTATTAGTCTTCCGGTGGAAGACTAATACAGCTCCAGATCACCAGATTCAGGTGGTTTATGAATAGGCATGGATTCCATAAGGATTCGTGGTCAAATACATAGGGAATTTCAGAACTAAACAATTTTCTTAACTGTTCCTTTCCAGATCCACCTAACATGGGACTAGAAACCTTCCAGAATTGCCATTTTTTTTAATTTACAAGACAAACATTAAAAATCATAGGGCTGAGGTAGCAAATATGGAAATTTGCAAATTTAGAATTAGGGATTTGAGGTAGTCATTTTAGCACAGTTGAAAAATATACCTCATACCAAGTGGGAAATAAAATATGGAAGAATCCTTCTTAAAATCAGCATGGGGTTAGAGTTCTAAGGTCCTGACAGAACTGTGTGCCTTAGTTGTTCCTTTAACAAGTTACTCTATTTTCAATCTCCACTGTGCTGTGTCTTCCATTGTGGACATGCTTACACTCCCTAAGATTTAACAAGCAGCTATAAAGATCCCAAGACTAAATCCACCAACACATTATATACAGTTTTGAAGTAAAGCACACCAATAAATGATTCTTTCAAAACATGGATCATTGTGTCATATCCAATCTAATTCTTCTTTAATGGTAGGGTCAAATAATCCAATCTTCAGGAAACTAAACACTAAATACACATCTATCGATTAAATATGTTTTACAACAAACAACTAAAAACCTAAGATTGAACACCTGCTATAATCCATTAAAAAATAAGACCAGACCCAACACCACTACCACCACTGGGTTTAAACAAAGAAAAGTAAAGAAAGGAAATGTGTTTGGGAAAAATATTTAAAAGGAATTGTTTTCAGATATTGACAAAGGGCAATGTGGAACTGGGCTCCCAGAAGGCAAACAAATAGGAAATGTGATCCTATAGTCACCCCAGCTTTCTGCCCACAGCACTTTACAGGCACAGGGCAAGAGGTCTCAGAGTGGAAGAAAACAGAGCTCTCTGCTCAGGGAGGTTGGGGATTGAAAATTGGTTGAACAGTGTGGAGAGCTGATGGAACTATACAGAGAAACAGTACAATAATAAGCAGTTCACACAGAGGGTGAAACCCCAGGAGGCTGGGGGGTGAGGGAGACAAGGAGGAAGATTTAAAAGCTGAACAGTTCCTGGTGCTGACTTAGCAGACATCACTGAAGAACTAAGGCTTTTAGCCAAGAACCTCAAGTGTTGTACTTCAGCAGCAGAACTAGCATTGTTCAACTCAGCATTGAACCTGCCTATCATAGTGATTTAACAGTTACTGAAACAAATCTCAGGCTCTTGGCAATGCAGCATCCACATACACCCATCCTAGTTATAACACATATGAGACAACAGAAAGATACTTGGGTTGGACAAGGACAATGGCCAAGTACAAAAGGATTGAAAATCATGCCTGTGGACACATTGGTGGTTACATGGTTTGATATATCAATTTTGGTCCACTGAATACTTAGAATGGATGGATGCATTTTTAGATGTACACTGTTCTTTAAGTAGTTTAAGTAAAATGCTTAATAATCACATGGTAAGCAATGTTTCAACCCATAGTCAGGTTGCTTTCAAACGTAGATCCTCCTGACCCAGCATGCTAAATCCTGGAAATATGTATTTTTGTCGGTGAGTCCTGTTAGAGGGGTAAATACTTTTTGTCCTACACTGGAATTACAGTATTTCATATACTTGAGGAGCTGTGCTGGGATCAATAAACTCTTATTTGGACTGATTTTATTAGCTAACCTTTTAATCTTATAACCTAGACATTCTTGCAGAACTCATAGCAGTTGTAGAAGCTACAAAATTATAAAGCAATGATGTCATATTTGGATGGGGGAAATTTATCATTAGATACTACAAAACAATCTAATACCATTTAAAACTGACAAGGTACAGCATGTATTAAATGATTAATATTTTGTGTGGGCCTGGAGTGGCACACTTGGAAAATCGTCACTATAGATTTAACTCAGTGTAATTTAAGAAAGATTCTGTCTCAAAACCAATTCAAATATATCTCAGAAAGTATTCTTTTTTTATAGAAATGGTGATAATGAATGCAGAAGAGATCTTTTTATTTTATACATATTCAGAAAAATAAAAATAATTGTCCTTACCCACATGAGCTTATGTTCTAAGTAGAGATATACCACTCTGCTAGGTCAGAGAAACCTCTTATGTGAAGATATTGTGTGTGCACATACCCATATACATATGGATCTGTATTTACACAGAGTCGTTACCAGGACCACTAGAGATGGGGCACCCTTTTCCATATAGGTAAAGCATGATTTTCAGTGTGGTTCATTTGCTATGAGTCATATGCTGTCTTGTTAGCTTGTTCCACATTGTTTTCCATGCCTTTAAACTGTTAGGAAAGCATTTATTACAAGTGAATGTTTTACATATGCATGAGCATTCCTTCATGACAAGGACTGTTGTGAATAAATGTTGTGGTAAATAATATGGTGTGAAAAAGAATGACTCAGAAAATGACTTGAAAACTTGAGCTCTAATTATAGAGTTGCTCTTTTACTAGCAGATTTTCTAAAAATGATAAAAAATTTATAGGACTGGGGTGCAGATTTTTGAGGATACATTATTAATTAATTTGTTAAAAGAGAATGCCAATAAGTAGACGACAGAGTTTGAAATAAAGGAGACTATAAATTGTGGTGTGATGATGGCCACAAATGGATTAAGAAGGAAATAAACTCTGTTGAATTTTATGAGATAAACACTTATAACATCTCCACAGGTAGACAGATGTTGGCTCCACCATTGTAACAATATCATGAAGCTATACTAGTATAGCGATTGCTAATGCTATACTATACCACACAAAATACCACATAAAAGAATACTTTACTTCATATTCTATGCTATGTATATATTCCTGCTATGTCTCTCCAACATGCTGGTATAACATTAAATAATCATGGTATACATGAATAGCATATGCTCAGTTTTTCAAACTGTTGGAGCACTAGAGACTATGGCAAGTGATTACAACACTAACATCAACAACTATTGTGAACATAGCTGTGAATTAAGAGTAAAAAATGCAACTTCCATATGTAACATATCTTTTGTGGAATTGTAGTAAAAGGTTAATGATCAAACAGAAAAATTACAAATACAGTAACAGACTTACAACTTAATCAAATATTTGAAAAGAAGAAAATAGAACTTTTAGAAAAAATTATACAAAATTAAAGAAGGAAGTGTTAAGCAATACAAGGGGCTCTACTGCACATGCCTGTCGTGTGCAGGCCTCAGCCTTTCTGTTTTTCAGAGTTATCAGCTAATGAAGCTGAATTTTCAAATATAAATTTTATAGTCCATAATATTTCAAATAAAGTTAAAAAAACAAGATGAAGTGAGGCAGTAAACAAGGGAAAGAAATTGAAAGATATGCAAGATACAGTCAGCAAATTTATGATAATTTTAAATGGAGAACTAGGGAAGGAAACATGAACAGAGAAGCCTAGACTTGAAATATTTCTTAAAAAAAAAACCTTAGTAGTAAATTCTGAAGTTATTCCCTGCAAAAGTAAAGCCCACTGGGGAAAAAGGAGACTGTGTAATACAGCTGTAAAAAAAAAGACCAAGCTTCCCCAAATCCTGACAGATGACACACTAATTCAAAACTAGATAACAGCAACCAAAACTGTAACATAAAAACTTCAAAGCCTCTAATAAGTAAGCATCCTAATATAGTTCCATTTAAATACCCTATCCTTCTATAATGACAATAACATAAATTTCCTAAATATTTGCATAAGATAGTTTTAAAACAATGGCCATATTTTATAAAGAAATAAAATTAAAAGAAAACACAACAAGTAAGAAAGGTGATCAGATTCAACTGTCTGACTTCATATTAGGAAAATAAAAAGCCAACAAAACATTTAAAAATATATGCTATGATAATCTGGGTTACAAAATAAGTAAGTCATCCTGGAAATTTAAAAACACCAAGATGCAATAAATGATAAGAGCTAGGTGTTCTTATTGTGAGACAAAGAGAGCAGTAGTAACAATCTTCATAGAGTAACACTTGTCTTTATTTTCTATGAAGTTATAACACAGAAAGTTACTCAATATTCACTAGAAAAATATGTACATTCTTTCATAATTTACAATTCCAATATACCATGAAACTTCTAAATATAAATCTTCAACATCATTGTTGAAATTTCTTTTAAATATGGTACTCCCTCAAATTGTACTCAATATATATATATATATATATATATATATATATATATATATATATAAACTGCTATAGGATACAGTTATACATTAGAAACTTTTATTCAAATATAAAAATTACTGCTTTTTACCATTTAATTTTTTTCTACTAGTATACTAAGCATTAGGTTTCACTACAGCATATTTCAAACAAAATTTGTTTTTATTGATTTTTCTACCTGCTCTTCTTTGACCTCCCTTGTACTCATAGTATCCTTTCTCTTTTCCTGATTCCTATATTCAATGCAGAAATAAACATGCATATGCAAACATGTCTGTGGTGTGATATAAAGCCATTTTGTATATGTCCAAGAGTGGTTGAAATTGGATTAGGTAGAATTTGTTTTATCTATTTTTTTAAAAAATCTTCATATTCATTGCTATGATAACTTTACTAGTACTCTCTTCTGGCAGGAGTGAATAAAGGTCTCCATTTCCGTAATTCTTTACCACATTTGTTGTGATCTATTATTGTTGAGGTGATTCTGGTGGAAGTAAGATGACTGGAGTGAGGGAAAAAGAGCAAGACAACCAAGCGGACAGAGAATGGGTGCAATTATGTGTGCAATAGATACCTTTGCAAAACAATGCTGGTATATTATTTGTCCAAACTGACTTAAAAGTTGAAGCACATGAATTACATTTTATGTAAATTAAAAACATCTTGTCTTAAGTTATGTACTTTAAATCACTATGTTATGACTATAGTTACAGAGAAAATATTTCTTTTATCTCATATGCAATCAACTTGCATCCTGTCATTTTAAGTTATTAGTGCATAAACTCTCAAACAAATGAACATATTATCATCTAATGACATGGATTTAGGTAAACTGGTATTTCAAATTACAAAATAATATTTCACTCATATTCTTAACACATCAAATTTGTGTGAATTAGTTTATTAATAAAATTTTACACTCTGATAGTTGACAATACCTTCTTCCTAAGTACTGTGACAACAAAATGTGAAGACAATCATAATGGGCCCTAACATAATACCAGAACTAAAACTACAAAGATGCATTTGATATACATTGCATGTATCTTTTGAAATAACTTAGTAGGGACTTATATGTATCAATAATTCAGTTACTAATCACATGGCAGTAGAAAATATTTTGAAAATATTGACATTTTTAAAAATATAGAATAAGAATGAAATATATTTGGACAGGTATACTTTCAGACAAACAAGAGAACATGTCAGCAGAGGAAAGTACCTTAATCCTCTTTGATTTATAAGAACAATGGAGTACATTGTCCAGCAGCCTGGCAACCCATATCACTGAGAATGGAGAATTACTTAATCATAGCCCATCAAGCTTTTCTTGGAAATGATGCTATTTAGAGCATTTTCTCTTGGTGATGACTGAGCAAGGACAAAGAAATTTCTGTTTCCTAGGCCAGAATGACATGTGAGGGCATACTAGTAGACTAAATAAAAACTATTTATTAGGTACAGAGAATGGATATTGGTAGAAATAAGGCACAAATTAAAGTTTAGAGAGAAAAGTTACAGCCTCTACCAGCCAAGACCCAGGACCTGGAGAAATGGAAACACTAAAGGCTATTGAAAACCCACCCATCATCCCAAAGCACAACACCACCAGAATGACTTAGGCTTTCAAAAAGGGACTGTTGAATGAAATAACAAGTAATGAGTTGCTCCAAGTTTTTATATACATCACACACACACACACACACACACACACACACACACAACACACACACCCACAACTACACACACACACACACACACACAACACACACACACACATATATATATATATATATATATATATATGTATATACACGTATATGTGTATATATATTCTGGATGGAAAGGATAGTGATTCCCTGTTATCTAGGCTGAACTACATATTAAAATCTCATCTCACCAAAGATAAAATAAAAAGTAAAATCAACTTTTGAACATTGAACATTTATTCATCTTGTCTTATGTTGCACTTACTGAAGACATAACATGAAAAACTGCAGCAGAAGCTATCAATACATGCCAAGTGGTAGAGCTGTACTGATGGGAGATGTCATTCTGTAAATATGTTTCTCTTATTGGTTAATGAACAAAGCACTGTTGTCCAATAGGAAAGCAAAATTGGCGGGACTAAGAGACGAGGAGAGAAGAGGAAGTAGTAGGGAGGAGTTCCAAGGTGGAGGACTTACAGGGTAGGACACTGGTCTCTCTCTCTGGTAAGATGAGACCATTTGAAAATGCTTAGATTAATAGAAATGGGTTAATATTTAAGACAGAGCTAGACGATAAGAAACAAGTAACTGGCCAACAGCACTATATCAAATACAGAGTCTCTGTGTATTATTTGGGGCTGGCGCAGTACTGGGCCTAGGCCGGCGGGGGAAAAACTACACATAAATTATGGTGCTGCAATGTGGCTAATAAGAACTTCAACTTAAAATTTAACAAAAACAAAGACAAGCAAAGATTTGTGAGGCTCCTTTAAGGGAGGTTTCCTGACTCAGCATGAGCGGCAAAAAAAAAAAAAAAAAAAAAAAAAAAAAAAGAGCTCTGCTAACAACTGATTGGTGTGTACAAGATCTGGCAATGGCACTGACATGCTGCCTGGTGGCAGCATAAACCAAGGCAATGAGCACAGCTCTCAGTGCTGGTGGTAAAGGTAGCCGCCTCCATCTTGGATATATTGAGGCTGATAGGGCTTTCATTTTAGCAATGTTGTTGTTTACCAGATAAAAGACTCATGGACAAAAAAAAGATACAGATTTACAGTAAAGACAGATTCAGGTTAAGAAAAACCATGTATTTTAAAATATACATAGGCTTGGGAGAGAAATGAAACAGGATACAATGGTTTGAAAAAGAAAAAGGAAGTAGAATAACTGGGTGTGGTGGCACACGCCTTTAATTCCAGCAATGGGGAGACAGAGAGAGCAGATCTGTGATTTCAAAGTAAACCTGGAGTACAGAGTTAATTCCAGGACAGATAAAGAGAAACCCTGTCTCAAAAGATGAAAAAAAATAGAAGTAATAAAAAAGTCACGTAAAGATGGAGAGAATCTGCATACTGCATGGTATTATATTGTCTTATTATATTGTCTTAGTATGGTTTGACTGCTGTGAAAATAACTGTTTAAAAAAAAATGCTGCTGGATTAATTCAATTTATATATTTTAAAAATGCTTTGACTCCAAAATTTAAGTTCAAGTTCAGGTTACTGGGGAAAAGGATTTCTAGTTTGTTTCTACAGAAAAGGAAAAGCCGTGGATTCCTTACAAAATAATGTTGTTTGATCAAGCCAGATCCCCTGAAATAGAGTTCTAGTTGATCCAACTATCAAAATAGCTGAGAGCAAGCCAGGATTTCTGTGTCTTAGGATCCCCCATGACAGTGCTCCCCTACCAGCAGGAAGTAGTTTGGAAAGAACAACTCCCAAATTCCCAAATATTGTTTATAAATGTTTGTTTTCATTTAAATGGGGTAGTTATAAATGGTTAATGCCCACAACCAATCTTTTTAAAGGTAAAAAGGAGTTTATGTTATAGATATGAATACTTTGTTTTGGAATGGATTTTCATTTATTGATACAAATTTAATGTCAATTTTGTGATATGTATATTTCTCCTCTTGTTTAGGTATTGTGTTTATATAGCTCCTTTAAAAATGTAATGTATAATTTAGGACAGATTATAGATAGTTACCTATAATAGTTAAAACTTTAGTTAGGTAAGATTTTCTAGATGTACAGAGATGTATTTGAGAGGAATAGGCGTTCTTCAAAACTTTTGAAGACCTACAGAATATGGAACTTAAAATGGTTTAGGTTTTTTTCTTGACAATGAGACATAAATGCTCCTGGCAACACCACCTGTGTCAGAAAGGAAGATGAACATCAAAGAAACGCGTTATGAAGTTTACTTCTAATATGGCAAGACTAGCCATTTGGACAGGATACTGCTCTTGTCTGGACTGTTTGACTTTATGCTGTATAAACAGGACATGCAGGACCCACAAGAAAATGACTGCTGATACAAGATGGGCATTGTTACAGAGTTCCTGCTTCTTGGAAGAGTAGAAGTCTGCTGGACACAGAGAAAAGTGACTGACAAACTGCCAATACAAGAAGACAGTTTAGTTTCCTCCTTTGCTGAGGAGTGCGCTAGACACACTATGGCCTATAGGCTGAAGATGGAACATTACAGAAGAACTTCAAGTGACTGACCAGGCAGTGAGTTGTATCTGTCATTTCTACAGTTTATATATTATCCTTCTGTGGTCTTTGATGGAGTTGAAGACAGATAGTTATGGTTATAGTTTTCCTTAGTTAGGTTTAAAGATAAGTTACATATAAGACTTTAGACTCACAAAGACAGGATAGATGATAGAATATTTTCTTTAAGTCTTACTAAATGTTAATGAACTAAATATTCTTAACTGTGATTCTTACTTGATAACTGTTTTGTTATAAATTTTTCTATGTTAAGGTTAAAATCCTTTTTATTTTGGACAGAAAAGAGGAGATGATGAGAGATTTCATTCTGTAAATATTTATCTCTTATTGGTTAATGAATAAAGCATTGTTGGCCAATGGGAAAGCAAGATAGGTGGGACTAGGAGACAAGGAGGATTAGAGGAAGTAGTAGGGAGGAGTCAACATGGAGAGACTGGAGAGAGGAGAATGCAGCCCCTCTCTCCGGTAAGATGAAACCACATAGAAATACTTAGATAAATAGAAATGGATTAATATTTAAGACAGAGCTAGCCAATAAGAAATGCTAGTAACAGGCCAACAGAATGATATCTAATACAGTATCTCTGTGTATTATTTGGGGCTTGAATGGCTGCCGCCCAGGCTGGCGGGGGGTGGGAGGGGGAAACCTTACTCATTACATTGTACTCCACTAAGGTTTACTTTGCATTTGCCATGTGTCATTTACAGACTCGCCTTACTAAATTTCTACATAATCATGTGTAAAATAGGTACTGTGAAGCACCAGGTCTGTCTTATGTCTACCTACTATTACTAAGGGTGGGCAGTACATGACTTAATTTCTTTCTCTGGAGTTTTAATATAAAACACAAATTTAATATTTAGATATAAAATTACAAAAATTGCAGAATCAAATGAGAAATGACAGAAGCTGAAACATCTACTATTCATTTATAACATGCCATTATTGGAATCTAGAGAGGAGGCTAATTTTAAAAATAAAAACTTAACTCAACATAGACTAGGAAATAAATCTATATTGAAGGTAGACTCAGGCAAAAGAAGTTTAAAGATTATCACTAAAAATTTTAAACGTGTCTTGTTATTTAAAAATCTGTAAGAAACACAACTTGATTTAGAAAAGTAAGATTGAAATTGAAATTGAAAGATGTACATTGAATCACTTATAGTTGGTTCACTATACAACATATTACAAATTATTGCAATGAATTGAATGTATTTATGTTCTCTTCAAAACTTGTAAGTTGAAATGCTCATCCTCAAAATACTGGAAGGCAACATCTTGAGGGATAATTCAGATATACAATTGAAGCCCCTTAAGGAATTAGCAGCCTATGCAGAGACTAAAGCTCTCCCTTTGTTCTTTCCATCATAAAACCTCACATGAAAACAGCACAAGAAAAGCCTTCATCCCAATCCAATTGTGTGGGTACCCTGGTCATGGAAGGTCACAACTGTGAAAGTGACTATTGGTTCTAAATTATGAAATCTTTGATAGCACCTTGTGGAATTCCATAGTAACATAGAAAGGTAAGATATGAGAGTAGATACAATATTCATTTATGGTGATGAAACATTCTGTCTACTTGGAATCTTAACATCTCATGCTATGTTTCCTTTCCTGTCTTATAAGTAGAACCTGGTTATGACTCTGCATAAGTCACCTGTCATCCTAAGTTTATATAAAGACCAACGTTATATGTGAATACTTTTACTTAATAGAATGAAAGTATGAAATTAAGGTTATATGAACCGCATCACGATTTACACAGGTTTGACTTAACTGACATCAGCAGGAACTGTATGGTTTTGTTTTGCCTCTAAATTTGCTTCCATCAGTCATTACAGTCAATCTCTCCTACAATGGATCTATTCAGCCCCAATAATTATAGTAGTCAATCACATCACAACTCTAATTACTTAGAGAAAGGTGTTTAAGCCATAGATACCTAACATTAAAGCCTCTAAGTCTGTTTCTGTGATGGTAAGAGATAATGGGTGTAGTTCTATATCATACTTGATGTTTCTGTAAGATGAGTCTTACAAAGAGCTTAGTTTGGATCTACAAAACTACTTTTACAGTCACCTGAGAATATTATCATGTCAGTTATTGCAGAAATAAAAGCTATCCCATATTACATTCTATTTAAATCAAAGGGAATTATAACCATAAATTGTATGTATACAGATGGGCTACAACTTAGTGAAATCATGGTAATTTTGAATATTAAACAAAATTATTTATTTCAATTTATCTATGAATCATCACTGATCAGCAACATAGCAACTTCCAGGTGTGTCTAAGCTTTTTATACAATGAAGCAATGTTATCTACAAAGTACATACTCAAGGACCACTTAATCAACTTCTAAAAATAAATCACATAATATTTTAGGTAAGTTTCTGATTTTGTGTTCAGCCATACTCGTAGCTCACCTTGGGTTTGGTCTAGGCTCCCAGGGTTGGACATGTCTTCTAAATATGTGTTGTCTAACCTAGTGATCACATGACTATCTGGGAGCTGCCACTCATTGTTGCTGTCCAGTCTGCATCTCATCAGATTATCAAACATAGCATGACCAAAATTCAAATTCAAAATATGAAAAACAGTTTCTGCTGAATCTATACCATTGTATTGTATATCATGACTTATCTATGTGTGAAGTCAAACAACTGCAGCACTAGAAGAAAACACAGTCACACATTTTGGGTTTGATGATGCCCATCTTAGAGTTTCTATTTCTGTATTAGAACACCATGACCCAAAGCAACTTGGGAAAGAAGGGCTTTATTTTTCCTTGTAACTCTCAGGTCACAGTGCACCACTGAAGAAAGTCAGGGCAATAACCAGGGGGCAGGAACCTGGGGCAGGAAGCTAGGGGCAGGAAGAAGAGGCCACAGAGGAACACTACTTACTAGATTGCTTTTCATAAGCTTTCTCAGTCTATTTTTTACACAACTCAACCTTGCTGGGAGTGGCACCACTCACCATGGACTGGATGCTCACACATTAATCATTAGTCAAGAAAATGCCCAATATTGCTTGACCACAAGTCAATATGATGGAGACATTTTCTGAATTGAGGTTCTCTGGTGCCAAATGATTCTAGCTTGTGTCAAGTTTTCAAAAACCAAGGAGGACAATGCATCTTTTAGAATGAGACTGAAAGAAAATAATCTTGGATAAGGTGCAGGAAACAAAAAAGTAAGAAAAGAAAAGGAAAGAAAATAAAAAACAATATTGTAAACTATGTCCAGGAAATTTCACTCTCTGATCTTCTACATTTCTCCATGGCACATTGTTCCAAAGGTCTACCCTACCTACTCTGAAAGTAGCTCCTGAGGATGTTTTTTTAGCTGAAGAGAATGAATGTTACATATAAAACCAGAGTCTGCACAGAAGGCTCTTCTGAGGAACCATAGCTTACTACCATCAAAAGCTAATCTTCTGTTCTCTGATTATATTCCTGTATGTATGACTGTCCATAGACCTGGTATCCTGGGTCTTGATGTCTTCATTCCTGAAGGTTCCTATAGTATATAAAACTTATATTAAACAGATTTGATATACTTTTCTGTTAATAATATGCCTTTTATTATAAGGGTCTCTTGCTATGATCTGAAAGCTTTCCCTTCATACATAAAAAATATTCTCCATCAGGAGTATTAACAGGTAGCACCTTTGAAACATTTATTTTTCAATCTCTCTCTCATGTAATTATTCTAAATACATAAATAGCATGCTCATAGCTTTTTCTGAGAATACTTTTGTCATATTTAACAAAAGTGAATAAAAGATATGAGAAATGCTTAACAATAAGCAAATAGATAAATTGTACAATTTCTTCAACCATATACTTACTAAATTGCAGCCACTAATTCACATTGTATATAGAATGTAACATGTAAAGGTATTCATAATATATTGTTAACTTTAAAAGTTAGGTAATAAAATAATTAAATCATCAAACAACTTTATATAAAAGGCTGAATAATTGCAATGCATAATAAAACAGGTGTTTATTTCTTTTCTATGTTTCATAGAAAAATATTTTAATTAAATATATTTATTAAATATAATATGAGAAGCTCAAAGCATTGGCTGGCATCTTAAACAACACTGGGTTCAAACCTCAGGAGCATTGACAGAGGAAGGAAAAGAGGAATGAGTAAAGGGAGGGGAGGAGATGGCAGGGAAGAAGAAGGGAGGGAAGAGGAAGGGAGAAGGGGAGGAGGGATTAATATGAGCATTAAAATAACTAAAGACTCCCATTGAAGACAACAATGTACATAAAATCACAGACCACTCATCTTCTGCATTAATTATAAGAAGTAAAAGCACATACACTCTAGTATTTCAGAAACATATGAGTGCAAGAAAAGGAATCATCTTCTAAATGATCCACTTACAGCATTATGGGACAAAGATGAAGATATTCAAAGGCCATTGTCCTGAACATCATCATTGATATTATTAGTATTGTTTGTTATTGTTATTGTCATAGGTCATCAAATTGAATCTCCACCTAAATATAAGTAGAGTGAATTTTTACCCAGAGCCATTTTCTACTTTCTAAAGTTAATGAATATATAAGCACTTCCATTAAGAATAACTTAAATTATATTGTTTCCTAATTATTTTCCCATTATAAATTTTAGAGTATTATAAAATATACTTACTATAGTTCCTAACCACTTGAAGAACAACAAGGCAATATTTTACAATTTCGATTCTAAAAAACTGCAGTCACTTTTAGCTTTCCATCACATACTTTAAAACCTTCCAGGAGTTTCACTGACATAATGCAGACAGCTGTGTTGGTTCTGTCCTAAGTACCTTGGCACTTGGGCATCTAATGAACTTTGAAAACAGCTTATTGCACCTCTGCAGTGGTCATTTAAGTGAATTATTCCTCCTGATCATTCAAGGTAAATATCTGTCATGGTAAGGAATTTGCCATATTCATCTTTGCATCTCAAATATTTATTGATAAACATTCCAATGTGCTCAGTAAATGCTGAACAAAGGAGAATTTAGTTCAATCATGTAAAATCCTCATTAGAAACCACAACATTGTCTTGGAAATAGGAAAGCCTACTAATCCTCTCTGGATTCTAAGATCAACATTTGTAGCACACATTAGTAACTGCACATGTGCTCCCAGCCAGCACCTCACCTAAGTTGAAGCCTATGGAAAGAGTGGCACAAACAATAAATGTCTTCCTATTACTAATATTTAGTAAAAATGAAACTAATTCCTAGGTCTGATAGGATTTAACCAAAATTTTAGGCCAAGTAAACATATATGTCAACAGGATGTGAAATCGCAAAACATTGATGAGAAACGGAAACGCTATAGTATAATGAATACAGATTCTAAGATAAAATTTACCAATCATGCCAGGGTATATCCCTGTTAACTCAGAGTCTCCAAAGAATAACAATGTGACTTATCTCAAAGTTGTGGGGGAAATTAAATATGTTGTTTTAAAAATTGTAGTTCAAAAATAAATAAAATTACAGAAAGTCTTTTTCACTTAGAAGACAATAAAGACTGTACTAACTTGTTCATCATTAATTATCTTATATTATGATGGCCTCCACTGGCTACTGTGTATATACCACTAAAGTGCATTATGTATATTTTTATGAATCTATAAACAATTATAAAGGCTAAATATTATTTCTCTCATCTAACACAGACAAGCACTAAAGCTCAAATATATAAGAAATGTTTTCAACTGTACATAAAATTAGCAAAGCAGAATATAAATTAAGAACTATGAATACCAAATTCTGGTTTTTGAGACACATCAGATTTAGTAATGAGAGATCAGGCATCTCCCACTAGATGTCTGCAACAAAATTCCTAAAATGAGACATCTTAAAATGAACCAGTTCTCTATCTCCTGTTTCACTAAATGTATAAATAGGTGTGTATCATATATTAACCTCAATATGCAAAAGATTTCCAAAATACATTAAATCAATGAGAGGCAAACTGTCCTGACAGGATAGAAAGTACTTAAAATGCCACTTCCTGATAAACACCTGCTATGTTAACACATGCTGAATTAGATATAATGGCCAAGGCATCTTAGCTTTAGTCAGAATGGCTTGTGCAAATGGGTTACAGAATATGCTTTCTGGGGGACTACAACAGAACCTGACAGAAGAACTAATATACTCTTGCATAGCCAAAACATAATTTTATTAACAATATGTTAAGCTTAAATAACGTGTCTCTAATTCATTGAAACACAATCGTAGGAAAACCTATATAAAGACTGTAAAAATCTGTAATATCCTAACCATTGCTGTATTTGGACAAACACATTAAACTTGGAGATGTTTTCGATAAGTACTTTCCGTGTCACACAGCAGCACATACCAGCATCGTTAAATGACGAACAGAAAAGTATATATTCTAATTTCAAGTTTTAATCAAAGGAAGTCTGAGAATGATTTTTTTTCCAAAGGGAAGAAAGCATTTTATGTTTGAAACACATATCCATTACGGAATGTTTTAAAGCTGTAGCTTCAGAAGTAATTCAGACCAAAATACAGAGGATGCATACTGTTCTTTTGATCATACACATTTGTGATTATTTAAAATTCTATAGAGTTTGTGTTGAATTTTCTGTTTCTTTTAAGGAAAACAAAGTAAATTAGTAAAGTTCCCCAGAAAAATGAATTCTTCCTTGGAATAGAGTACTGCAGTGAACACATCGTAAGCAAAATTTGCATATTTCCCTGTCCCGTTATAAATAAACATTTAGTCACTACCTTGATCATAGATAACAAAGACCAGCTCTTTAATGACAAATGCTTGCAATATTTTCAGTTGTCCAATTTATCTGTGGTTCATTTAAAGAACTATTCTATCCAACATCTATGTCTTTGTTCTAATCCTTTGTTGTCTGTGTGCAGCAGGATAGGACTAAGACATTTAAACATTTTCCTTTGATATTATCAAACTAAACAGACTGATGGCTTCTGAGCTTTAAGATCAATAAATAGAAAAATAAAGTCCTTCAGTGAACTTGATGTCAGGGGAAGTGAAAGCAGAGGTGTCAGGCTGGTACCTAACAATAGCCTTATTTATCACTCAACAGGGTTCACTGTATTGGAAGGTCCTCTGCATGCTACTAGAGTAGAAAGCTACAAAACAGTTTACAACAATGTGTGCATGATACTCAAGGATGGCACACAAATGCTTTGGGAGTAACTAGCCACTACCTGATTAGTTTAAGGCTCGTTCCATCACATAGAACCCATGCCTGAAAATACTCAGCTGGCCATAGCCTGATGAGATGAGAAAGGGCATAATTCCAGGGGAAAGTAAAAGTATTGCTACTTGGATAAAGAAACAGCGATAAAATGACTCCTAACATATTCTGCTATACTATTCAGCCATCATCAGAGAAGCTTCCTCTTGCAGTAGTAGGAACTCACAACTGAAAAATGTTCCCAGGGTGACAGATCTTAGAAAACTCAGTCTTAAACAGGACACATTCATCAAATCCCTCCTCTCAGGCTCAGGGAAATTTGTAGAAGAGGAGTCAGAAAGATTGCTTTGCCAGTGGGGATATGAGACAAAGGAAACAGTCAGTGCCTTTCAGATACAACAGGACCAACTGACAAATATGTGACCTCCCAGAGAGTGTGGTAGCTAGCACAAGGGCCTGCACATGTTCAAGCCAGATGGCATCTCAGCACTGAGAAGGGAAGCAGAAAGGGGCTGCCATCTCTATAGGGTATCTACAATTGACAGAAAGGAAAATCAGTTTTCTCCAATGAATTCTCACTGGGTGAAAAACTGTACTTAAGTGCAGGCCCCATGCCCAGCAATCAATGGCCAACACGAAACTACTCAGCGGTATTTCTGGAGATGTTTTGATTCATAATGCTTCCTTTGGTCATTTGGTTTTTTACCTTACTTGTTATCTTATTCATCTTTTACCATACTTGCTTATTTATCATAGATTCTGGTTTTGTGTTTTTCTGTGGTTTGGATGTGTGTAATTATTGTGTGTATATGTTTCTCATGCTTTCTCTCTCTTTGGTTTTTTTTTTTTTCCATTTTACTTTGTCTGGGCACTTGTTTTCTTTCCTTTCTTTTTTCTTTCTTTCTTTCTTTCTTTCTCTTTTATCCTCATCGTCTTTTACGAATCTATTATGATTTCTAATGTTGTGCTTTGTGTGTGTGCATGTGCATATATGTGTGTTTCTACATATTATGTGTTTCTCATGCATTTGTTTTCTGTTCTGTTGTATTCTTGATTTTTTTTTAACCTGTTTGTTTCTAAAGAGAAAAAGAGGCATGGACTTGGAATGGTAGTGAAGAGGAAAGTCCTTGAGGATAAAGGGGAGGGAAAACTGTGATGAGAATATAGCTAATGAAAAAAACTATTTTCAAAAATATTAACTTTTATCCTTTTGAAGTGGTCCACAAGTCAATAGTAAGAAGACACCAGTGCCTTAAACAAAAAGAAAAGAAAATCTCTCAGATCATCTATATCACATTCTTTAGTTTGTGAGAATAAAAGATACCTAAGTAAAGTACAAAATATTAAGTGTAGTGCTCTAAACAAAATTACAAGCAAACATTCATAATAATCATGGATTCAGTTAGATGAAGCAGATATTTTAACCTATTATGAATTCTAACTATAAAAAGATCTGTGTGTTTTTTTATTAGCATACCATATAAAGGAAGCTGCAGAAGGTAAACTTTAGCTGCACTCTTAAGCAATATTTTAACAATTCTGGGTAATGATAGCAATTCTCTAAAATTTCACTGTAGCCATAAAAATACCAGGCAATGTGTTTTACAATTCCAATTTTTAATAGACTGAGCAATGCTTATGTTGCTGTATGCTTTAAAATGTTTATACAGTGATCACAGAAAAAGAGATACATAGTTTTCAATATTCATAGACATAGTTTCTATTGACCCTTATAAAATTTAAATATTTAATTCAATCAAATCATTTATACTCTGAATTTAGATGTATGTATGCTTTTAAATGCTCATTGCAAAATATTCTGTCATTAAAATTATGTCCATAAAACTGACAATGCAACTCACATAACTTTTATTCTGGAAGCACTTATGTAGATCCACCTACTTCATTCTATTTCAACATTATGCATGCATTAACTTTCATTTCATAAACGATGAAATGGGAACTCAGGTGTTTAATTCTCTATAATTAGTGATTAATTGTACAAAAATGACTGTTTACCTAGAAAAGTTTCCAAAAGTCCAAATTAATACTAAATACAGGAATTTAGATTTATTTACCTTTATACTATTAATAAATCAAGATAAATACCTCCATCATTTGTTCATACACAAAAATTGTAAGAATTATTTAACGTAGTTTTATAAAATATCTAAGAAACAGTTCCTATTAGTGTGTGTGTCATTTTTATACATGTAATGTCAATACATTTTATTTGTGTGAGTGTTTTGGCAGTATGTATGTGTACTGCATATATAGCTGGTGTTTGTAGAGGTCAGAGGGCAGATTTGGACCCTGTGGAACTGAAGGAATAAACAGTGAGTGTCAAGTCAGTATGGGGAACTGAACATGGATGCTCTGCAAGAACAAATGCTCTTAGCCACTGAGCCATGTCTCTAGACCCCACCCAGGACTTTAAACACTTCAAATCAGCAGTCTTAAGGGTTAAATTTTTACTCTATGGCTTCCTTATACTATATTCATGAATTCTTCCATTGTAAGAATTTTTCTAGGTTTATGTCTGTGTATTTGATAAAGAAACTCAACATGTTGGAGATGTGGTTTATCTACAGATAAAGAATCTTCTAAGAGGCTTCTAAATCTAGGTGTCCAGGCCATAGAGCATCACCTTTACATCTCTAGACAATTCTGTTATTATTTCCCCAAAAAGTGTGTATACACATGTTTAGCTGGTAATTTATGAAGAGATTTTTCATTCCATCTGCAGATTTAAACTTAGACATAACCACAGTTACAAAACACTAACAAAATCATTTTAACTTCTGTATAAACAATTTAACTTAAATGTCAGAATTAAAAGTCTTCAGTGATCATGTCAAAATGCATGAACAAGCATTATGTTCATTAACTTGTAGCTTAAAGAGATACTACCATCTTTTCTGAAGATTATCTTAATGCCACTGACCTTGAAACAGTATTTCCACAGGACAAATACTCATTCCAAAATGAAATTATTACATTAGACTCTACCCTGGGATGGAACTCATCTCAGTGTCCAAGCACATGTTTAGTATGCTTAAAGTTTTAGGTTCAATATCCACATAAAGAAATAATAGGAATGGACTCCAAACTAAGAATGCATAGACCAGTTCCATGCAAGAACACAGTTTTATGCACCAAGAAAAAGTATATTTGTTCCAAATGACACTAAAAACCAATTATCAGAAATAAAAGGTGAAGCCAGAGACTATAGAACTATAGGTAAGAAGTAATTTTAAAAAAAAATCACAAAAATTAAAAATATGTTATAGAACAGGAAATAACAGCAGTATAATGGTAAATAAAACATCACAACACAAGTTATATCTTAGAGGACAAGATAAATAAGATTTAGGTACTAAAGAACACTTGAAGTGTTCATCATGAAGTAATAGATGCTACCGAAAACAGAAGGGTTAGAATAGTCATACATGGATGTGATTCTAGCTTCAAGGGGCTGCAGAAGAAAGACAGTGAATTCAAGGTCTCCATGAGTTATGCTTAAAGACAGCCTGAACTATAAATTAAAATCCTGGATCACCATCATCATCAACAACACCACCACTACCACCATTACTCCCACCATTACCACCAACAACAATCATCACCACCACCACCATCACCATCAGGAAATGACTATAGATGTAGGTGTTGAAAATAGAGTGGCAAAATAATATACTAGAATAAAGTCCCTTTCTCAGACTCACACAGTCCAACAATTCTCCACAAATGAGTGGAGGTTCTTTGGTAACTCCAGGTGTAGATACTAAACCAAAGTCTAAGTCTACAACTTAGGGAAGAGCCTATCTGGTCTCAGTTTTATTGTAACCAGTTTCCCTCACTCTAGACGCAAGGTAACTGGCTGAATACATAGAAGGCAGTCAATCCAAGTTCTGCAATATCCTGCTGGAAAATAAATCCAAACTGAGATTTAAGTGTTTCATTCTTTCAGTGTATGTTTAAGGATTAGATTTGGATATTTGAGAAATGGTTACATCAAAGATCAGAAAATGGGAATTTTAGAATAATAAATACAATGTGCTATAAAAATAAGTAAATTATAAATAAAATAGACACAGATGACAATGCCTACCTATAAACTACAAATAATAAAACTAAATGATAAAATGAAGGAATTCACTAAATACAATAGGAAATGGGAAATATCAGGAAATGAAACGATAAGGAATAAACAGAATTCACTCAAGATGGCCAGAATTTTCCCAATAAACCTTTCAGAAATAAAGAAAACATAGAAAAGGAAAAGCAATATAACTATACCAATTATAACACAAAATGACAAGACCTAATATGATCAGTTTGAAAGAATTATTCCCGATCAGAATTGCCTCTGGCTTTAACAGAAATATTGCAAGGTTAGCAGAAGCTTCAGAATTCTGAGAAACAGCAGCAGCTGTGTCCAACAAAGCCATCAATCAAGTATGGGGGTGGAATGAAGACATCTTAGGCTGTGAGGCATCAAAATGCCTTTCTCAAGCACCTTTCCTAGAGAGGAACCACCCACATGTCATGCAGAATTTTAATGAAAAAGAAAGGAAAGGTCCAGAAAGACAGTTACCTGGCCTGGAAACAATGGTTAAACTTGGTGTGGTACAGGGAAATATTGCTAGGCCAAAATGAAGAAGTTCAATGTTCACCTAGGTTATTGTAGGAACTGAAGTTGATCTGAAGCTGAGTTGGAGATAACAACCATCAGTCAATACACTTAAAGGGAAGCAGTGTTAATTCTAGAACTTCGTAAAAGCATGAGATAAAAAATAGTCCTGTCGTCTTAAAACAACATCGTGACTATTATAAAAGTAAAGAGTGTTCATTAATAAGAAACTTTAAAACGGTGCAATAAAAATGAAGAAATATTTAGAACTGCTTACAGCAACAAATTTTCAAGGAACATATGTTATCAATATACAAAGTGAATTAAATATCCAGAGTAACTGCATCAGCTCATGGCTAGCAGATAAAGATATTATAACACTAGCAAACAATTTATAGTTACAGTTCTTCATAAGCATGGGGGAAAAGAATTTATCTTTTCATTTTTAAGCCTATATAAGTTTAAAACTGTTAATATAAAATGAAAGTTGTGAATGTGTAAAATTTAGTAAAATCTACTCTAAACTTCTGTTATTTCATGAGGTAAAATGGAAAAGAGGGGGGAAAGGGAACACCCAGAGAGAAGCAGTGGAAAGGAACTGAGGGAAAGAGATGTTATGTAGAGTCCATGCAGCGTCTTAGAAAGCAGATTCTGAAAATGTTCTTAATTAAATGTAAAAGAGGTAATCAAAGTTATTTAACCTGATTGCTAATTACTGTCTCTGGGATGAGTTAATTGTTGTACTATATTTGTAAATAAGAAATAAGTATCAGTAAAATAGAGCTTAATTGCTTAGCCTGTATTTCTTCATTCACTCCTGTCACCACCCTCATTCGGTCCACTTCATCTCCTGAATAACGTTCATACTCACTCCTAGGCATCCTGCCTCTCAGCCCAACTCAGGCTGACTTAAGCAAGGATATCATTATACCCGTAGCATAAGCTGCAGCTCCTGTAACATTTCATTGTCTAGGTCCACAGCTCATTCCTGCTTGAAAAGCCTGACCACTGGATTCCACTTGCATCAACTCTGTGTCCTTTCTAGACTGCCATTCTTTGACATAAGCTGCTACTTGGCTGCCTGTATGCTGAGGCTGATTGCTGATCCCACAAAACTGCTTTTCTCTTCATTTTGCCTAAGTTATGATCATACAACAGAGTTAGGTCAGAATGTCTTCTGCAAATTATATGGTACTATTTTGGAACTGCTGTCCATGGACAGACATAAACAAATGTCTGTTCCCTCCTTATAGGGATCTAATGACAAAGTACAACTTCAACCAAGTCCAACTTGTGGAACCACAGGCTTAGGGAGATTACTTACGAGAATGCTGAAGGTCACTTGCAGGCTCGTGGGTGATGCCAACACAGCAACATGATTTCCAAATTGCTGCTTAGATAAACTATTTGCCTCCAGTTCATCTCCCACATTCCATATTCTCTTCCCCTGAGACCACAGGGTCATATCAAATTAGGGCAGAATCACAGGCAACAGATCATAGGGAGCTTCTGGGGTCTGAGGTGAGAGTCCAACGATGCTCTCCACCCCTCTCCTTGCAAAAAAGAACTTTGAGAGTCAACTAGCTTAGATCTTGGGAATCTTGAAAGCAGCCATAGCTGCTCTGGTGTGTACAATGGTTGTTTGACCCAGGGATACAGCTGTACATATAAATATAATAGCAGTCATATTAACCCTCCTTTAAGACTCAGAGCTCCATCTTTCCTGCCACTAAATGTTTATTTAAATATCCTCTCCTACGTTATTGTTAATTTCACTATTTTGTTTTCTAAGTGTGGAGGAAGAACTATTTTATAATCCATTACATTGTACAATTATGAAAATTATAATGGAGGTAAGTTGGTTTCTATGTGTTTTTGCTTGTGTGTGGTGTACTCACATTCATGTCAGTAGAGACTGAACTCCGGTCTTGTGCATAATAAGAAAATGCTCCAACACCAAGCTACATCACCAGAACCAGGCCCAAGTTAATGCTTTTCAATATACTGTTTCAAAACTAGTCATGGAATAGAATGCACTTCAGTGCACATGCCACTCATCCAAACGTTGAATGAATGATTGATTAACCCAATTTAAATTTATTAAATAAATATATTGGACTTAAAAAGCTGTCACATCCCTTGATGTGTAACCTTCATTCTACTTAATAATCATTCTTCATCATTTTGACACAAAGCTGTGCTTAGTCACACAGCTGTCTGTATTATCTTACATTCTAATTCTGTATTTTAGGAAAAATCAAATCAATATAGGATTTTAAAAGATCATTCAGTTATGTACTAATCAAAACACTCACTTTGTCATTATTCTTTCTTCACATATAAGAATATATATACTATATATAAAATTTAAAAAGACATATATTTTTATGACAAATTTAAAGACAAATTTAAATCACATGTGTGTGACAGAGAAAGAGAGAATAAGGGAGAGGGAATGGAGATGGAGAAGAGGGAGAAGCAGAAGGAGAGAGAGATTGAGGATCTTATTATAAATCTCTGATTTGCCTAGAACTCCTAATATAGATTAAACTGGCACTTATTTTACAGAGACTGCCTCCTTCTGCCCCCAAAGTGCTGGGTTACAGGAGAGCATCACCATTCCCAGATAATAATAATTTGTATTGCTTCTTCTTAATTAAAATTAAATGGAATCTGAAGTGTCATGAATCAGATACTGATAGGAAGGGGCCTCAGAAAAGCTTCTCTGAAGTTTACCATACATAAACATAAATGCTTTAGTAAGAAATACTTGGTAAGAGATAACAGTCTGAAGAGCATATGTAATAGGAAGGCATATGATGTTATTCAGCTGGGTGTGCAGTCTGCCTTCCAGCAGAACATATAGGTGCTCAAATTAAAAATATGGTGTTCCAGTTTCTTTTATTGTTCCCTTTCTGTCTCCATGTGGAACAAGATGTATGGGTAGGCTGTAGGTACTTTGCCTATTTTAGGTAAATTACAAATAATTCTCATTTCTAAAACTTGCATAAAAACACCAGTCTCTAGCTGACAGGTGGTCAAAGTCACACTGTCTGTCAGGAAAAGGCTTTGTCCTAAACCAAAATAACTGCTTTTGTCTCATTCCTGCAAATTTCAATAGTTGTATGAGGGAACACAGAAACAAAACTGAACACGTTCACATGAATGTAGTGAAGATTTATAGCCCTGTGGAGACAATTACAAACAACTTCAAGTTTTCCTTGTCAACAAGCCAGCTTCTAATGCTGTGTGACTCACAGGTCTCCCTGCCTATAGCAAGCTGTACCGCTGGGGCTTCCACAGAACAGTTTTGTTTAGTTCCACTTGCTCTGCACATATTTAAACAATTACCTTTGGTAACTTAAGGAGAAACTTGGCACTGGAAGTTTGTTAAAATGTGCATTGAGGCTTCCTGCCAAGAAAGTACTCTAGAACAGGTGCTGTCAGCCAGGATGTGGAAGCACAAGGGAAAGGAAACTAGACAGACTATGCTTCACAAATGACCCCAGCCATGGAACTGCACCTCACACTGTGATCTCACCTGCTCAGCAGAAGCCAGCCTTGACTAGGAGCCCAGCTCAGGGAGGTTTGCACAGCCTACTCTGCAGCCTGACCACAGGACATCCTGCCTTTTCTTTATTTCCCCATTTGTAGCTTTGTTCTGTCCTTCCTTCCCTACTGCCCTTTCCTTCCCACCCTCCATTATAGTAAACTTCATTGTGTGAATTTTGTATTGAATTCCCTAAACAAAATAAATTTAAAAAACTGGTGTGCATCTAATTGATTTAATTGAATTTTTTCTTTTATGTAAATTAAATAACAATCTGTTTCATTTATTGGAATTTTTACTTTCTGTTAAGGTTATTGCATCTCTTATAAGACACTGTGGATTAATGGATGATACTTTGGACTCTTCTCCAAAGATACAAAATTTGACTTCACTTACCACAAAGCCACAATTCTGTTAAAGACAGAAGGTTGTGCTCTCACTAAAAGCTCAATTTTATGGGATTTTAAAAATGGTGAGAATGCTTTTGTAATACAAGGATCTACTCTGTAAGTGATTTTACCTCAAATAGCTACAGACTGCAAATGAATGCTACTAAGAAAACTAGGTACCATACGATATTACGGACTGCACATGGACCTTGGTGGGGTAGAATGACCTTTCTTATATGTGTTCCTTGAGTTGCTCTTGGGGACCTTGCGCCATGAGACTGGAGTAGTCATAACCTTCCAACTCTTACTCTTGCTACTTCCATGTTTCCACTTTCCATTGGCCTCTTAATAAGAGTTTAGCCATTTCAATTTTTATGTTTTATATTGGTGAAAGATAATAAGCTAAATAAATCAAGCACAATTTCTCCTATAATGTCTCTTCCTCATTTGGCAAAAAAAAAAAAAAAAACCAATAGCAACATGGAGACAGCAAACTGGCTCTACATATCCTGATCTTCTTGCTCTTGGTATCTGAATTACATGAATAGTCTGTGTGTCTAAAAACATACCATTTTTGAAGCTACTTTTTCTAAATGCTGAGCAACATTTACATAACTATTTTTAATTTTTCCTTAAAAATTTCTATACAATCTTTTTGATCATATTGTTTTCCTAGTCTAACTCCTCCAAGATCCTCCTCCCTCACTTCCCAACCAACTTCATGTTCTTTCTGTCTCTCCCCCACATAGAAAGCTTAAAATACCTAAAAACTAATAGCAAATAAGACAAACATAATAAAAATGGGGAAAATAGTAAACAAGACAAAGACCTAACAAAATAAAATAAAAGGTGCACACAAAATAGCATTGAATTCATTCTGTATTGTCAACTACCCCTGTGCATGGGGCCCATCCTAGAGTATGGTTAATGCAACCATTAGTACTCCATTGGGAAAACATAAAATTTCCCTTTTCCTGCAGGAATCAATTTCAAATAGCTTTTAGAAGTTGTATTTATCTGGAACAAAACTACTGGGCTTACAGGAAAAAGCAGCTTGTGATTCTTTATCTCTAATAAATTGAAATAATAAAAGCTGATACTCTATTTTATGAAGCCCCATATGAATAGTCACAAAGCTTTCAGATTATACACACACACACACACACACACACACACACACACACACACACACATAAATACTCATAAACACAACACAAAGTCATACACATATCACATATAGCATGAAATGCACACATACATACAAAAAGGAAACAAAAAACTTATACCCCATATACAAACACAATATAAATTTGTACATACAGAATATATTTAAAGAGAAAAGAGACACCCTCACACATATACACATACACATACATACATACATAATACATACATATATATATATTGAATACAAGTATATATATATATATATATATATATATATATATACAAATACAAATTCTTACTCCCCATGTATATAGATAAGACTAGAACCAGACATTCAATTTATGTAAACTCACACACACACACACACACACACAAACACTCATAAATACCCTAATACGTAAAAATGCTTTAACCCTGCAAAATATAACCTATCACTAAACTACAAATTAGCTATATTTAAAGAAATAAACACAGAAATGTAAAATGATAAGAAAATAACTGTCTAGTCCAGAGTGCCCAATATGTACGTATGTATGTATGTATGTATGTATGTATGTGTATATATATATAAATATATGAATGTATATTCTTTAAATAATGTTATTTGTGAGTTATGGTTACATATTTTAGAATATATTTTCTAGTTTTTAAGATAACATAATAATATTATTCCCCCTTCTCTTTAATTCCTCCAACTCCTCCCATATGTCCCTCTTTGCTCTTATATTCATGGCATTCTTTTCATTAATATTTTATACACACACACACACACACACACACACACAGAGTCTGTATAATGTCTCATTTTTATGCATGATTTTGTGGCTGTCCATTTGATATTGATTAACAAGTTGGTATGCTCTTCCCTGGAGAAGACTTTTTCTTCCCCTCTCAGCATTTCTTAGTTGCCTGTAGTTCTCTGTGTAGGGGGGAGATCTTGTGGGCTTTCCTCTGTCAGTGTTAAAATGTCTATTACTGTTATCTCTGTTCAGCTCATGTTTGGAAGTCATGTTAATGACCCTATGGATATAGCTTCTGACATGTCTGGTACTGAAACTTTGCTAATTACCTTGTGCTAGTGAAGTTATAGATCGTGGGTCACCACTTTATTACACCAGCCCAATCCTCTTCTATGTTTATACTTACACTCACTGATAAGTTCATTCCTCATCCCTCATCACCACACTAAAGAGAATTCCCTTTGTCAAAGACAGAGACCATTACCAAAAACTACAAACAATGAAAACATTGAGTATTAGAGCCCAGTCTCAGTGGACTTAGTGTACAGATCAACTTTTGCACCAAAGTCTCAATGAACACTAGAGAAGATAGCACAGAGAGACTGTCAAAGCCAGTCACCCATTTGAAAAGATTCTGCCTAAGTGACTGAAAACAATCACTCCTTGGGGTATTCATTCATCCAGCTAATGAGATAAACTTTCTCATGTGGATGAAATCTTTCATAATATATTTTATTGTGTTCAACAAATAAAGATAGACATAATCTTACATTTCTTTCACAAAAGTATTTTCTTCACTTATTTTATTCCAAGTCAAGTTTCCTTAAAGAAATTTGACTGGCATATAATGAATTAGAAATTTTGAACATTGCATTTCATACTGATTTCCTTTAGTGGGAATCTTCATTGTAAAATGAAAAGTAAGGAACAGACATGGAAAAGAATTTCAACCTCTGACAACTCACCAAGAAATCAAAATATTTGTCAAAGAGAGCAAAACTGTGACCAAACCTCTCTTGGACTGGCCTCCTGTTTTCTGAATCTTATCTGCAATTTAAGGATTAGATGCTAGAAATATTGAGAGCTGCATCAGATGTTGGGAAATCGACATGCATTAAACCATGTCCCTGCACAGCAAAACTTTGCATTCTAAGAAATACATTGTATTTATTAGGATGTGAAGTAAAAATGATAGTCTTTTCATTCCTATTATGTTCAGTGACCTCACTAGCCTGCCTTGAAATCTTAGGTCTTTCATTCTTCTTTCTCAATTAAGTCTGAGTTTCTAAATGTGACTTATTAGAGTGTTCACCCCCAACTCTGCCTAAATTTTTAGATAATAGAATTCCTTGTTATTACTGTTTCGGACATCATGAACTCCTCTGAAATCAAACTGTAGCTGCTTCTAGCTTCAATTCTCTGTCACTACATAGGCAGCTGTCCCTACACTGGCAGAGGTGTCCCCTGACTGATGGGGGCTAATATATATATATGTTTCCCTTATTGGTTGATGAATAAAAAAATGATTGGCCAATAGCCAGGCAGGTGGTATAGGTGGAGCTACCAGACAAGGAGAATACTTGGAAGAGAAAGAAAGAGAAGCCTCCAGAGAGACACATACTATGTAGCAAAGGAAGGAATAACAGGTACGGATCCTTCTGTGGTAAGATAATACCACGTGGAAATACTTATATTAATAGAAATGGGTTAATAATTAAGAGAGAGATAGCCAATAGGAAGCCTGAGCCATTAGTCAAACCGTTTCTAGTTAAAATAAGCCTCAGTGTGTTTATTTGGGGCTGAAGGTTGGCTGGACCATGTAGACCATGTAGAGAGCCGTGTAGTGCCACGCCTTAAAGTGGTGCTGGCTTCCACCTTACACCTTCCCGCTGGTGAAGACTCTCTGGGTAAACAAGCCCTTAATTGGTTAAGTCTGTTCAGCCTGTCTGCTTCCGCACTAGAGTAGCCTATCTGCAGGGTCCATGTGGCTCACAGGGGTTGGTTAGCTCAAGGGTATTTAAGACTGTGCAGGGGTCTTCTCTCTCTCTCTGTCTCTCTCTCTCTCTCTCTCTCTCTCTCTCTCTCTCTCTCTCTCCCTCTCCCTGCAGGCCAGAAGCAACATGTTTAAAGGATCCTGATTAAAACTGCATGAAGAAGATCTACCCGGAGTCGCATCTTCCTTGCTGGCTAGGGCAGGCGCGTACAGGACCAGGTGGGAAAGAAACTACATCTACATCTGTCTTCTCATGCTGCACCCACACTAACATGCTGTTTTACTCACCATACTTTCTTCCACTCTCATGCTTTCTTGGTGGGTCTCCTGGGTGCTATAAAACTTTAAGGAGAAGCTACACATTCATCACCATAAGCCCTACAAGCTAACACTTAACAGAGTGCCATGAGTACTGGGTAAATTTGAGTTAGTAAATTGCTGAAAGTTTTATTTACCTAAGAGAAACAAAAATATTACTAATCATTGCATTCTGTAATCTTTTTCATCTACAGCAGTACGCTTAATGATCTCAAATGACAGCACAGTCTATAACTAATTATACTGATTAACATCTCTTTAAGTATAATTATATGAAGATTTATTTTCCTTTAATTTTAATATCCATAAGAATTGCTAGCAATTACTAATTAGTTATCTCTATTCCAAATCCATATTAGCTGAGAAACTAAGCATCAATGTAATACATTTACATAAGTTAATTCACATGCTTGCTTACCATAGAATGTGGCTCAGAGCAAACTTTTGATAATGTTGGAATGGTTTAATAAAGCTTGTACTGGTGATGTCTATTAGTGATGTTTCATTCAAGTTATACAGATGGCAAATATTCAAGATAAACTGACAAAGTGAGCACTTTCAAAACACAGGAGAAGCATAGTCACATATCTTCTTTACAAGTAACATTTCTAGTTGCATTTACTAGATTAAGCATAACAACTTGAGCTAGCAAAGAATGTAGAATAGCATTAGATAATTCTACAGTGTCATTAAATATATGAGATGATTCTCCCAAATGAGTAAATAAGTAAGTGGACATTTGCCATCTGAATGCTTGTTGACAAAGACAGCAGTTTCAGAAAAGGAGTAGTGTATGCTTCCATTTTCAAACTGTTCAAACAGCTTTACAAATATTTACAAAAGGTCACCAATAGAGGGCTTACCTGGAGTCTCAAGAAGGAGGCCCTATGCCATCAAAAGCTATTTCTGATGTCCAGCCAGAGATCTAAAACAGAGTAACAAAGAGAATTTGTGGCAACACAGACACATAGTATTCTTGCAGAAGTGAAATCGATTGTGACATTTTTCATTTATTTGTAAATGCCTTTTTGGCAGGACACTCACTCAAAAGGACAGTTTCTTCTTCCAGCATGGGGTAGGGGTGATGGTAAAATAGAGGGATCCTGACAGCTGCTTTAATGAGCTCTGTATTAGGGCTATTCGAACACTTTCACCCAAACAGGAACTTGTCCTTCATTTTCAATATAATAACTCAGTATAAATGTTATCTTATGAAAACTAAAACCATCCAGTCATTAGCAGCAGTTGCTTAGTTTATTTTCTCACACCTCAATGAGGAGAAAATAATCCAAATGAACACCTACTGATTATCAGTCACACAGAATAATCACCTCTCCTCATCAAAGGGTCACTACAGCCAGGGTGACTAAACAACAAAGAACATCTCACCTACTAATCCAAATATTTGTTGGAAGGTAAAGGGGGGAAATGACTTAAACTACAGTACTTGCCATTTAGATTTTGTCATTATATGTTTCTAAGAAAAAAGATATTACTGGTAGGGTAACATTTCACTAGTCTTTGTCCTTAGATGAACTCTAAATTAAATCAGTCTTAATACTCCATTTTGCTTATTTATCTGCTAAGTGCCTAGTGGAGATGCACAACAAATCCTGAGGTTTATTCTAAAACTAGATGCACTTCAGTGTGCAAGGAAAATGATGCCTTACCCAACCCAACCCAGCAGCTATAATCTACTAGTTAACCAATAATTGTCTCATGAACTCGAAAACACACACACACACACACACACACACACACACACACATATATATATATATGGCAAGGCAAACTTTGACATTGTGGGCAAACATTCATAGTCCTAGGAAAAATTAAATAATTGAGAGCTTAAAGAAATAACATAATCTCTGTGTTGCAATGTCCTTATCCATAAAATATTGTAGGTATCTACTGTTGAGAAAGAGTAAGCACTATGGGCATTATAAATTGTCAGTAAGGGTAGGTATCATACTGAAGAAGCTTTACGCTGATAAATCAAAAAACATCTTTCTCAAACACACAGTGAACATAGATAGTGGAATACAAGACCTTGCCTCTTAAGACACCATCAGGACCTGTGGTTTTACCTCTTCAGCTAACAGGTCATTCCACTCAGATCCCTGAACACAAAATGGGACTAACATTGAACACAATTTTTCTACAAAAATTGTCTGAAAACATCCGTGTGAGTGGCCTTGAATTTCTCTCTTCAGTTTTTCTAAAATAATGACTCTCAAACTTAGTTTCACATTAAAATTAGCATGGACTTTATTTGAAATGGAGATATCTATATGTAACTCCAGACCAATTAAACCGATTTGTATTTTTAGAGGCTCCCAAGAGGGTTCCAGTTTGTAGCTTGAGCTCATAATCACTGGTCTGCAGTCTGACACTCTCATTTCTGCAATCAATACCATCTGGTTCCCACTTTATTCATTTTTTCCTCCTTTGCATCACTGAACTACGATTCCTCACCAATGTCTTTGTCAAAAATCAGCTCTGTGGAAGAGTATGCTTTCCACAAATTAAGGTTAACCCTGATGAGCTGTGTGCTATTGATAATGATCTCATCTCCAATGGAGGGAACAATTTAAGTGTGCATGTTATGCTTATCTGGCCAATAGCATGGCAGAAAATGTGGTCAATGAGTTTCAAACGCTTTTTCAGGTTACTAATCACATCCTTTTTTTTCATGCTTTTGAGCAAGGACACAAAATTTTAACTAGTCTGACCAACCTAGGAAGTGCTCAACGAGAAAAGCAGAACAAAGAGACAAAACCACAGAATTGGTGACAATGATTTTGTCATTAAATCAACTTGACCCATAGCAAGAATGATTATATGCAAGAAACTGAAAATCATTTTAAAACCAAAGTTAAACCAGAAGGTACTCTAAGCCAAGTCCAGGGTAAGTAATACTTTAGTCATTTACATTTTGAAATCTTTTGCAAGTAAGATAACTGACAAAAGAAAAATGCTTCATGTTTCTTGACAAATTATAAATACTCAATTTTGTTTACAAAGTTTGATGACAAAATTCTGAGGTGTACATGTTCAAATATGTGTTCACATGCATGAGGAGAAAAGAGGTTGGTAAATTGGTTTGTTCACCTTATTTTTTAAAATAAGACCACTCTGATTGCAGCTCAAGTATGTGGCTGGACTATATGACTATCAGGTCCCAGGAATCCTCCTGACCTCCCCAGAGGTGATTTTTTTTTAAACATAAGTGACAGAAATCTAAACTTGGGATCACACACATGGTAGTCTCTTAGTGAGGGACACACTGTTGTGTAATGAGTATGTTTTCCCACCAGCCGCCTGGTCCCGACGCTGTGCCAGTCCCAAATAACATGCTGAGACTCTGTATTTGAAATAAGGCTGTTGGCCAGTTACTAGTTTCTTATTGGCTAGCTCTGTCTTAATGATTAACCCATTTCTGCTAATCTAAGTATTTCCACGTGGTCATCTTACCGGCTTGCCGGCCAGCATGCTGTTCTCTTTCCACTCTCCACTGGTGTGATGAAACACTATGACCAAAAGCAATTTGAGTAAGAAAGGATTTTTTTTCTTATATTTTATATCACTATTCATCACTGAAGCTAGTTTGGGGTGGAAATCTAGAGGCAGGAGGTGATGCAGAAGCCATGGATGATTGCTGCTTACTAGCTTATTCCTCTTGGCGTGCTTAGCCCACTTTCTTCTAGAAGCCAGGACCACCAGTCCAGGGGTGGCCCCACCCACAATGTGTGATGTCCCTCTCACATCAATCGCTAATAATGAAAATGCCCTACAGTCTTACCTACTGCCCACTGTTATAGAGGTAATATCTTAATTGAAGTTCAGTCCTGTCAGATGATTCTAGCCTGAGGTGGGTATGCTAAACCAGACAACACCTGTAGCAAGCACTTTAGAAGTTAAAGCTTCCCCCTATTCCCTTCTATTATGTTTTACCAAGAAATGTTTATGGCGTGTACATACACATAAAATTTAATAATATGTTTTATCATCTGAAGATTGTTCCTATGTATAATTTACAATATTAAAATAATAATCAAAATATATATGTATTATATATGCTTACTTTTTTTAGTTAGTGCCAAGCCCTGTTACCTGGATATCTAACCACTCTCTGACTTGATTAAGATGCAATACACAGGAAGGATCCCATGCCTCACATTATAATAGAGTACAAGAATACAAGTAAGTTAGAGGCCCTAGGGGGGAACATACCACTGTTGTTTACTTAAGTAGACACAGAACACCTAAGAAGCCATTTGGTATAGAAATCTTAATGTATCTTAATAACAAAGGATACATCAAACAAAAAATAATCAGAAGAAATAAGGAAGTACACTACTTATACACCAAAGGAACAAAAAAATCCACTAAGAGAACTTTTCATTTCTTAACATGTATGCCCCCCAAGCAAAAGAGCACAGAGTTTGTATAAGAAACACCAGTACAGTTTAAATCACATATTGACTCTGACACACTAATAGTCAGAGATTTCAAAACCCAATTCTTACCAATAGACAGGTCATCAAGATGAAATTTGAACAGAGAAATACTGAAGTTAATAGATGTTATAAACTAAATGGACCTAACAGATATTTACAGAACATGTCACCCAAACACAAAAGAATATACCTTCATCTCTGCACCTTATAAAACTTTCTCCAAAATAGACCACATACTTGGCTAAAAAGCAAATCTCTGCAGCTAATGGAAGCTGTAATAACTGCCTGTATCATCACAGACATCCATAGATTAAAGCTGGATTTCAACAGCAACAGCAACAGCAGAATGTGTACAAAGTCAAGGAGACTGAACAAATCTGTGGTGAATGAAAAATAGGTAAAGAAAGAAATTAAACACTCTCTATAATTTAATGAAAATAAATAAAAAGCAAACCCAAACTTATGGGAAGCAATAAAAGCTGTTCTAAGAAGTTAGTTCACGGCACAATGTGCCTACATAAAAAAATTGGAGAGATCCCATACTAGCAACTTAACAGTACATATGAAGGCTCTAAAACAAAAAGAAGAAATCCTAAGAAAATGGAATAGATGTCAAGAAATAAACTCAGGACTTGAATCAACAAAAACAATGCAACAAATAAATGAAAGAGTTTCATTAAGGAAATCCAGAAGTTAATAAGGACAAATTTAAAAACCTGTACGCGACAAAATTGGAAAATCACAAAGAAACTGATGATTTTCTTGATTGTCTTGCTATGGACCATTTACCAAGACTAAATCTTGGTATGCAATTTAAATAAATTTGTTGCCACTAGTGAAATATAAACAGTTCTTAAAAGTCCCCCAGTCATAAACAACCCAGGCCCAGAAGGTTTTATTGAAGAATTATACCAGATTTCAAAGGAAAGTTAACACACATACTCCTCAAATTATTCCACAAAACAGAAACAGAAAGAACAATATGAAATTCCTTTTAGCAGTTCTGACGCACAAACCACACAAGCATTCAACAAAAATTGGAATTAAAGATCAATTTCCCTTACAAACAAAATACATAAATGCTCAATAAATATATAAACTATATCCAAAAATACTTCAAAAGATCAACCACTATGATCAAGTAGGCTTCAGCCCAGATATACAGGGATGGTTTAATATATGAAAATAAATACATGCCATCCACCAATATAAGCAAACTAAAAGACTTTTTCTTACATGATCACGTCATTAGTGATTTCATAAAAGCCTTTTATGAAATCCAACACACTTCATGATAAAAATCCTGTAGAGCCTAGGGATACAAGAAGCATACATCAACATATTAAACCCAGTTTACACCAAGTACATAGCCAGCATCAAATTAAATGGTGGTAATTCCACTAAAATCAGAAACAAAATAAGGTTGTCCACTCTCCCCATTCCTACTCAATATAGTACCTGAAGTTCTAGCTAGAGCAATAAAACAACTGAAGCAGATCAAGGGGATACAAATTGGAAAGCATGAACTCAAATTATCTTTATGTGTAGATGATAGAACAGTATAGCTATGCAACCTTAAAAATTACACAAAAAATCTCCTACAGTTGGTAAACACTTCCAGCAAAGTATATGAACATAAAATTAACTCAAAAATTAGTACTCTTTCTAAAGAAAAATAATAAAAAAATTAAGAAAAAGCTCAGAGGAAACAAAACCCTTCACAACTGTCTCAAATAATATAAAATACTTCGGGGGTAAATCTAATCAAGCAAATGAAAGACTTGCATGATAAAAGTTTAAGAAGTTAAAAAATTTATCAGAAGATAAATATAGTTTCTGTGATAATTGATAGGTAGGATTTACAGAGTAAAGATTATCACCCTACCAAAAGCAAACCATAGATTCAGTGGAAATCCCATCAAAATTCTAATACAATTCTTTACAAATCTTGAAATGAAAATTTTCAGCTTCTAATAGAAACTCAAAAACACCAAGGTAGCTAAAAAACAATCCTAAAAAATAAACTGCTGAAGGTATCATTATTTCTGAGTTCAAGTTGTACTACAAAGCTATAATAAGAAAAACACCATGGTACTGGCACAAAACTAGACACATTGATCAGTAAAGTGAAAGTGAAGCCCCAGACACCTTATTTTGATAAAGATGCCAGTAAAACACACTGAAAAAAAAAAACAGCATATTCAACAAATGTTGCTGCTCAAACTGGATGTCTGCATATAGAAGAATCAGAGAAAGCCATACTAATCACCCTGAACAAAACTCAAATCTAGAAGGATCCAAGACCTCAACATAAAATAAGACACACTAAACCTCAAGGAAGGGAAAATTGGACATAACCTTCAACTGATTGGCACAGGAAGACTTTCTCAACAGAACACCATTAGTGCAGACAATAATTAAAGCAATCAATGTATGGGACCTCATAAAACTGAGAAGTTCCTGCACAGCAAAATGTTATTAGAAAAAACAGCCACCTAGATAATGGGAATAGATTTTTACAAATTCCACATCTAACACAGGATGAATTTCCAGAATATATAAACAATTTAAGGAACAAGATATTAGGATGAATTTCTATAATATATAAAGAATTCAAGGAACAAAATAAAAAAATAAGTAAATGCAATTAAGAATTGGCTATAAACAGAGAATTCTCAATAATCTCAAATACCTGAGAAATGTTTAAAGAAATGTCCTTAGCCATTAGAGAAATAAAAATAAAACTACTTTGAGATTCTATCTAACACCTGTCAGAATGGCTAAGATCAGTAACACAAGGGACAATTCATGCTAGAGAGTATGTGGAACAAAAGAGAACACTCCCCCCTTGCTGATGAGACTGCAAACTCGAACAGCACCCTGGAACACTCAGTCTAAATGGCATGTCTCCTTCACATCCCACCATTCTGAGCTCATGGAACCACACAGAAGAGATGCAGAGTGTATAATACAGAGGGGATGGGGGATACCAAGAGAACCAAGTACTCAAAATCAACTGAGCAAATCTCAGATGAACACACAGAATCTAAAGCAGCAAGCTACACAGGACTGCACAAGATCCTCTTCTTAAATATCATGGCTTACAGTTTTGTACTTTTATTGGATTCCTGAATGTGTGAACAAGTGTGTCTCTGATTCTTGTGCTTTCTCTTGGGCTCTTTTCCTTTTATTGTCTTGCCTTGCCCAACTTCAATGTGATTGTTTTGTTTTATGTTATCTCTTAGAAGTCTATTCTTTTCTAATTAGAGAAAAAAGGAAATGGATCCAGATGTGAGGGGAAGAGGGAATGAACTGGAGGAGTAGAAGGTGGTGAAACGATAATAAAGATATGTTATATGAGAAAGTTAAAAAGATGGTTTATGGTGTGGACATAGATATAAAAATTAAATAGTATATTTTGTCATTTGGAGATTTTTTTCTAATTTATACATAATGCACAATATTAAAAATAATCTTTCTATAGAGTATATGCAATTGCTTTTTGTAATTATTGCCAAGTTCTGTTACAGTGATATCAATCACATTCTGTTTTAACTTAAGACTTGATACACAAAAAGGAATCCATGCCTGGCAGTATAATCTAGTTTAACAATACTTGGAAGTTATATACCCTAGATGGAACATACTATTGTTGTTTATTCAAATTGACATAGCATAAAAAAATGCATTCTAAATATTTACATGTAAAATCACAGAAAGACACTACATAAAGATTTAATTCAAAGAGCTTCTTGTGCCATAATCTGTTATGAACATAGGGAATCTATGTGTTTAGAATAAGTGACAGAAGAGTGCTCAATCCTGAACCTGTAAGGTATGCTATAAATACCTGGGAGAACTGTAGAAGAAGGGGTATTGAGAACTTAAGAATATAGGAGAAAAGACTGAAAAAAAATACTATTTTTTACATGGGATAGACATTATAAGCTTTGCTTCATATTGGCAATATTTACAGGGATTAGGCCTGTAGAAGACAGGCCTAGTCAATAATCAGCTATAGATGGGAGAGGAGTATATGGGTTATTAACCTCCCTTATGAAATATTAGCTACTAATAACTTCTAGAAGGTAGGATTCATTGTCTTCAATTATGTACCCACAGGTGTCCACTAATATCCTAGCTGAAAACCCATGGTCACACAGGCAGCCCTGTTTAAGCTTGGTGGGCCACAAAAGAAAACAAGAAGACATGAACGTGGGGTTGGGATTTGTAGTGAGTGGATGGAATTGACAAGACTGGGAAGAGCAGGTTTGGAAGTATGGGGTAATTAGAATGTATTATATACATCTACAAAATAGTAAAAGAAAATTTAATCAAACATTTATTGTCAAGTATATGGTGTTTAAAGTGAAGAATATTTTAATATATAAAAACAATTACCTGATTTCTTTAAAAAAAAACTGATTTTAAACAGTGTACATCATTTATTTCCTCAGTAGATTACATTTTATTCTTAAATACCCAGACTGTAATCCCCGTACTCAGTCTGCTCTTTAGTTTAAACAAGAACTTCTTGAACCAGAAGATATCCATGGTACTTTGAAAGGATGCCTTATTTTTATCAAACAACTGGAATGAAATAACCTGGAAACTCTTCAAAGATTTACTATAGAGGCTTAAAGAATAGACACTTCTTCCATTTATATTTTAATTAATTATTAATTCTTCCATTTATATTTCATGCCTGATAATCTCAAACACTAAATTACTTTATGTTATTTCTCACTCTATGCCAACACTTTATGTCCCCTATATTATTTGATGATATGTAAAAGAGTGTCTCATTTTGCCACAATTTGGTGGACAATGGTTATTAAATGTAACATGTGTTAGGAAGAGTGTTTTCCAGGAGTCAAATGAGTCAATCTAACACGAGGAAGTCAAAAGTAGAGCCTACAAGATCCTTTTCTCCACAGGCCAACAACTAATTAATTTTAATTAATTTATAAATTTATTCCTGCCATGACATGTTCAATGTCATGTATTTCTTGAGAATGCCAATGAAACTATAGTTTGTCAATGGACAGGGTAAACAGGAAAAGGTAACAATTAAGAAGGTGCAATAAGAAAAGAATGCAGTGTTGGTGAAAAAGGAGCAAAGCAACTATGTGCTCCCCATAAACAGAGTGGACTATGGACCTTTCCTGTCTAAATTGAGAAATCTTTATGCATCTTTTAGTCTTCTTTGCCATTCTATAAGCACATACAGACAATAGTGGGTCTTTTATGTTGAATCACAACAAAATTCAGTAGATGACTCAATTTTCTTTCAGAGGAAGAATATCCCTAAAACAGTTATTTCCTTTTCTACACAAAAAAAGCTTGGTAAACTCCATACCTCCTTTCTGTTCTGTTCAAATATTTCAAACTTGAATTCTCAGTACTAGAAAAATCTCATATTCTGAGTTTGGGCTGGCATATGAGTGTTTCTGAAACTCTGATATACAGGGCATACCTAATGAGCATCCCACCTTTACCCCTAATTATAACTGAGACTCTAATAATGATTAGCTTTCATGGGATGGTTAAGAAAGTTTCTACAAAACTATGGTATGTTGGCCATAACTTCCTCCAAAATTCTGAGCTTCTACATTGTATATTTTCCACTATGCAAAAGTAAGACCTAATTATATAATAGAAGTAGATACACACTCTTTAAAAAAACACTTTTAAGAGTATCCATATCTAATTGTAATCCTCCTAACATAGAGCCTGACATCAGCTCTCCCTCATGCATTGCCCACTTCTACAAGGTGAAAGGAGATATTCATGAAATGTAGACTTAATGAATATCTAGAGACCATTATAAATGAAGAGCTACTGCTTGATCTATTTATTCTGAAACTACCATTATATGATACATCTATCCTTTGGAGAATTAAAGTGCAACAGTTAGAGTGAAATATTTTATTTTAAAAGTATAAAATAAAAACTGGTTTAAATTTTTTTAGATGCTTGAGTGAGAGTTAGTATCCTGAAATGTATTTATGGAGGCAGACTCTTATTTCTTTTGAATTGTATTTCAGCCAGAGTCTTAAGACTCACTGGCATTCTGATTGTAAATATTAAAGAATGCTGTCTTGCTATGTAACAGGTAAAGCAGAGGCCACAGAGAGCAATAATGATTAATAACAGAGTTGAAAGGGAGTATAGATTTTAATAGCATCACTCATAAAAGCCATGTTTCAAAGGTTACAAAACAGAATCAAGTTTACCAAAGCAAATAAATCAGCTTCCTTTAAGATTTCCTTTTTGTAGCTGATTTTGAAGTAATCAAAAATATTTCCCAAGAACAGATAAACCTGTATTTCCATGTAGACGAACTGCAGGAAGTTCTGAAATCCTTATGAAGAACTCACTTCCCAGAAATCTCGTTGATAGAATATCCTGTTCTCATAGTTCTTCAAATTTACTTTTTAAAGGAGAAATCAGAGCCTAGAGAGATACCTCAATTGGTAGAGTGCTTGCCTCCAAGCATGAGGAAGTGAGTTCTAGTCTTGGAACCTGGCCCCCAAATAGCTTTGTGTAGTGGCATATAGTTGCAATCCCAATATTGGGAGTCAGAGACAGGAGGACCTCTGAGGCTCTTTTACCAGCTATTATAGTCTACTTAATAAGATCCAGGCAAAAAAATAAAAATAAAAAAGTATCCTATCTGAAAAATGAACTGAGCACTGACAAATACTTGACAGTAAAAGTTGTTCTATGACCTCCACATGCACAAATTGCCACTTGCCTAAATATTTGCATATAGAGGTCAAACAGGAATTCACATACAAATGCACAAATAAAAAAAAAGTGGCCTCTGCCCAGATGTTGTCTCTGGTAATAATAACTCCCAGTTACTCTCCACAAGGTTGCAGGAGTGAAAAGTAATCCCACTGTCACTTTGGAACTAGAGATTAGTGTCACTGCTAGACTCAAGTATGGACTCCAATCTCACAAGAAATCAAATGAAATTTCCAGGATGTCATGAAAACAATAATGTGTAAGTAGTAAAAGCAAATTCAAAAAAAATGAGTTGAAGAATAGCAAGGAATGCTGAGAATCATGAAACATGAATAGAAATCCAGACCAAACAAATTCCAATAGCAGTCAGCAGGTATCTTTTTAAGGACATCAATGGGAGCTAATTATATAACATTATTTTATATGAAATAATTTCAATTGCTTTTCTACATTTATTTGTGTGTGTTGCACATGTATGTGGAGGTCAGAGGAGAACTATCTGGAGTTGATACTGTTATTTTTAAATTAAACTTTTTTATTTAACATACCAATCTCATTACCTCCTCCCTCATCTCTTCCTTCCCCACATTCCCACCATATCTCCCCCCATTTACTCCTCAGAGAGGATGAGGCCTCACATGGGGAGCCAACAAAGTCTTTACATCATCATCACAATGAGGAAGGACAGAGCTCCTCCCGCCCCCCATATCTAGGATAGGCAAGGTATCCATCCATAGGGAATGGGCTCCAAAAAGCCAGTTCATGCACTAGGGATAAATTCTGGTCCAACTGCCAATGGCCCCATAAACTGCCAAAGCCATGCAATTGTAACCTGATTCAGAGATTCTAGTTTGGTATAAGATTAACTCAAGAAAATCAGTAGCCTTCCATATACAAATGATAAACAGACTGAGGAAGAAATCAGAGAAACACCACCCTTCACAATAGTCACAAACAACATAAAATATGTTGGGGTAATTCTAACCAAACAAGAGAATGAACTGTTATGACATGAATTTAAGTCTTTGAAGAAAGAAACTGAAGAAAATATAAAAGGATGGAAAGATCTCCCATGCCCTTGGATAGATAGCATCAACACACTAAAAATGGCAATCTTACCAAAAGCAATCTACAGATTCAATGCAATACACATCAAAATCATAACACAATTCTTCTCAGACCTTGAAGGAAAAATACTCAACATTACATGGAAAAACAAAAACCCAAGATAACCTAAACAATTTTGTACAATAAAGGAACTTCAGGAGGCATCACATCCCTGCCTGCAAGCTCTACTATAGAGCAATAGTAATGGAAAAAGCTTGGTATTAATACAAAACAGACAGGAGGAATTATGAAATTGAATTGAAGACCCTGATATTAGTTTACACACATATGAACACCTGATTTTTGACAAAGAATTTAAAATTATAAAATGGAAAAAAGAATCTTCAACAAATGGTTCTGGCATGACTAGATTTCAACATGTAGAAGAATGCAAATAGATTCATATCTATAACCATGTACAAAACTCAAGTCCAAATGAATCACATAGCTCAACATAAATCCAGCTACAGTGAACCTCATAGGGAGAAAGGAGGAAGTAGCCTTGATACATTGGCACTGAAGACCACTTCCTAAATATAACACCAATAGTACAAACAAAATGGGGCCTTCTGAAACTGAGAAGCTTCTGTAAGACAAAGGACATGGTCAACTAGACAAAATGACAGCTTAAAAAATGAAAAAATATCTTCACTGAGCCTACATCTGACAGAGGGCTGATCTCCAAACATACAAAGAACAAAAGAAACTAGACATCAAACTACCACATAATCCAATTAAAAATGGGGTACAGATCGAAACAAAGAACACTCAACAGAAGATTCTCAAATGTCCAAAAGACACTTAAATTGCTCAACACTGGCCATCAGGGAAATGCAAATCAAAACAACTCTGAGATGTCATCCTATACCTGTCAGACTAGCTAAGATAAAAAAACAAACAAACAAAAAAAAAAAACAACTGCACTCCTCCATTGTCTGTTTTATGAGAACATAACAATATTATGCTTTCAAATTTGAACGATGGGAAACTGTAAATTTAGATGATCCTGCAGAATATTTTTATAATGGGTATTAAACAACTAAATTGTCATCATGTTTACTTTTACATTTTACTCTGCAAACTGATCAAAATTGAAAGAAAATGTATTTCAATATTGTTCAATTAGTGACATTGTAAATATCCATAGTACCCATCAATTTTAGATACTGCAGATGTGTGATAAAGTCACTGGAATTAAGGGTGTAAAAGAAAGTGAGACAGAAATGTCCAGGACAAGCTACTCTTTCTATATAGCTATATCTTCAGCGTTTAAGAATAATAAAATTTTTAAAGAGGTCATACATTTGAGAGAGCAGGTAGTTACATGAGAAAGGATGGAGGGAGGAGAGAAGTAGAGAATTATGCCATAACATTTAATTAAAAATCAAAAAAAAGAAAATGTAAATAATACATTGTCTTTCTGTTCTTTCCTGTGGACACACATACATGTTTGCACATATACAAATGTATATCAGTTTGAAAAGGATACGGTAAGCATCAGTATAGACATGCCTTTGAAGAGTTTATTTTCTTCTTTGTACTTTCCTATAATATGTAAATTATTTATATGTAAGAAAATTGTATATAAGAGAATGTTTACAATATATTTTTATGTTGAGTAAAACAAAGTATTTTAGAGCATTTTCTGAAAGCTAAATATTAGCTATAATTGATATGTATATTTAAATAGAATAAGATCTACAGTTCTTTCTTAAAACATCAGAGTAAAATACTGAGAACATTCAGTGACAGTTTCCTACATGAAATGCTACATAAGAGCTAAACAATGCCCTTCCTTTGTCCTTGCCCCAATGCTTCCTATTAGGACAACTTTATACTACAAATAAAGGATAGCACAGACATAAAGTTTCATTTCTTTGAGCATTGTTGCTGTGCTAGGTTTTAGGAACAACAAGTGAGACTGGATTTTGACTCATTTGAGGGAGACTGATAACCTTGAATCTCAAGTCTCCTGTGGCATTTTCTCAGTCATCACTAACCAAGAAGAAGGTAGAATTGTCTCATCTACAAATTACCAAGAACAATCAGCTCTGAGAAGTGACCTTGGATGAAGCAATGTTAAATTGGGCACAAAATTTTTTTGAGGCATCACTATTATTAACTTGCAATTTTTTCATTTCACTTTGCTAGTGATGCTTGGCAGGTTATAGTTTTTCATTTTTTCACTTGGATGGAACTCTACAAAGGAGAGATTATAGAGATAGCAGTAGAAATTTTTTACAATGGAATTCTCCTCCTCATTTCACTCCATGAGATTAGGATACAAAATAGATCTCTATTTTAGACAACTTACAGTTGAAGATACATAAACAGCCTGTTATGATAACAATAATGGCCCAACCATATTTATGCTTTTGTAAACAGCCACCTGCTTTATGGAGAGTCAATGTTATGACTGATTGCTGTACTTGGAAACACTTCTACACTTCAAACCATTTGGATTGAGTCTACTTTTGAAAATTTCATTCCTCTGTGTTGTAGTTTCCTGGGATTAAAGAAATGTTTATAAAGACAGGAAACACTTCCATATGCACGAAAGTCAGGCACTATAAGTGCCAAACTTGTATTAATAAAGAGAAAGGAGGTTTTTCAGTGGTTCTTCCCTTCTTTACCTCTAGTAGTCCAGTGCCATTGCTTGTAGTCTAGTTTAATGACAGCCAACTACACCATCCTCTCAAGAGTTTTCTTTAGCAAATACAAAACAACCCACTTACTTTAGAAAGCAATAAGGTAAATGTTTACCATCTATAGAATAAATTCATTCATTCTAAATTGCATTCTTTTTCAAATAACCTTTTCAATTTCAGTGAACAATCTCTACTCTCAGACAGTTACTTCAGTTGTACATAGGAAATTACTAAATGTTTCATAAATACACTACTTTCATATCTAAAAATTGTGATTTGGCATCCAGATGCCTTGTGTCCAGCTAATATGGAAAAGTGATAGAGAGTTAGACAGAAGTTCACATCATCAATTCTGGTATCCTGCTATGCTTCTCTATTTGTCTACTTAATCGGCAAAGTAAGAAACTTCACCCAAAGCAACAGATTACACTATATATTCCAACAAATATCTATATGAGCAACATTTGATTAAAAATACTACCAACTCATTAAGAAGAGAAAACCAAAGAACAGCAAATAACTAAATTAAAGAAATGAAAGCTGAAGCAGAAGACAAGTAAGCAGGAATCAAAAACTCCAATAATATTTAAAAAAAAATAGTATACTGAAACGATTCATCGGAAAATGATAATTTATCTGGTAATCAGATAAAAAAGATAAATGTTACCAGAATGATTAGAGGAGATACAGAGAGAGGGAGAGGGATCACTTGTCCAGTATTGGGAGCAAGATAAAAGTGAGTACTTCAATGGTGACAGTTATAAGAAAACACTATGAGGTAGAGCAAAGAATGGGAATAGAGACCTTCTGAGTCCCATACTAATTTCCATTCTGCTCTCTGCCTCATTCTCGTGGCTCGTGGCATGTCTACCCCTACAATCATCCGGCTGGCCACCACTGAGAATGACTTCCATCATGGCCACCTCAGCAAAGTTCCCACTTGATCAAAGGCATCAAGCAAATGTATGTGTCCCTGCCCCAGGGTAAGAAAATCCAAGCCATGTATTTCTGGGTTGATGGTACTAGTGAAGGGCTATGCTGCAAGACCCGAACCCTGCAGGGACTGTGAGCCCAAGGGTGTAGAAGAATGGAATTTTGATCGATCTAGTACCTTTCAGTCTGAGGGTTCCAACAGTGATGCTTACCTCAGCCATGTTGCTATGTTTCAGGACCCCTTCATCAAAGAGCCCAACATGCTGGTGTTCGGTGAAGTTTTCAAGAACAACCGGAAGCCTGCAGAGACCAATTTAAGGCACACGTGCAAACAGATAATGGACATAGTGAGCAACTAGCTCATTATGGGACAGGAGTATACTCTCATGAGAACATAGGTCACCCTTTTGGTTGGCCTTCCAAAGGCTTTCCTGGACTCCAAGGTTCGTATTACGGTGATGTGGGTAGACAAAGTCTATGGCAGGAATATCCTGGATACTCACCACCGTGCCTGCTTTTATGCTTGGGTAAATATTACAGGAACAAATGATGAGGTCATGCCTGCCCAGTGGAAATTCCAAATAGGACCCTGTGAAGGAATCTGCATGGGAGATCATCTTTGGGTGCCCAGTTTCATCTTGCATCATGTATGCGAAGACTTTGGGTTGATAGCAACCTTTGATCCCAACCCCATTCCTGAGAACTGGAATGGTACAGGCTGTAATATCAGTTTCAGCAACAAGGTCTGAAGCACATTGAGGAGGCCATTGAGAAATTAAGCAAGCAGCACCAGTACTGCATTCAAGCCTACAATCCCAAGGGGGGCCCTGGACAATACCCATCTTCTAACTGGGTTCCATGAAACCTCCAACATCAATGACTTGTTTGCTGGTGTCACCAACCAGTGTCAGCATCCGCATTCCCCAGACTGTTGGCCAGAAGAAAAAAAGGTTACTTTGAAGAGGGCTGCCCCTCTGCCAATTGTGACCCCTTTGCAGTGACAGAAGCCATCATCTGTATATGCCTTCTCAACAAGATTAGCAACAAGCCCTTCCAATACAAAAACTAATTAGACTAGACTTTGAGTGATCTTGAGCCCTTCCTAGTTCATCTCACCCTGTCCCAGTTGTCCCATTGTAATTCAAAGGATGGAATATCAAGGTATTTTTATTCCTCATGCCCAGTTAATCTTGCTGTAATTGGTCAGAATAGAGGAGTCAAGTTCTTAATTTCTACACACCCAACCCTCATTTTTTTTCTATATAGCTTTCTAGTGAGGGGGGTGGTAAAGGAAGGTATAACCTCTGCTTCATCTTATCAGGAATGCACGCCCAGTAGGCACAGCTGCCACAAAGCAGGTGTATTTGTGGAGAACTTTTTCTTCAGGATAGTTGAAAAAGTAGGTCTACTGCTTGGACTGACATTTCCCCTGTAGGTAGAGAACTGTTATTTCTGGATCCTTCGTTTACAATACAAAGCATCGTAGTATTTTTATATTTAAATGTAAAAACATAAGTTACATATATGGATGTGTGAGTATATGTGTATTTCTAATTGAGAAAATCATCCTAGTCACTGGGTTTGCCAAGTTTGAGTGAAGAGCTTGGTTATGAGTAAGGACCTCTTGAGTAGATGTGAGGATGCAGTACCAGGAAAGGTACTCAGCTTCTTTATTACTATATGGGGTTTCCCTGCCCATTCTGAAGGAACAGATACTGGACAGGTAGCAGGTGGGACACCAGTGCTTGCTACCAACTGTCTCCATGCTTATGAGCTAAAATGCATATGTATCCACACACAAGTTAGCAGAATGAGTTAGCTGGTCAACTTGAACATTGTTACTGATAGGGGTGGGTGTGGGTTATTTTATGGTGAGACTAGCATGTCACCAAAGCAGGCCTCTTGATATATTAAATCTTTTAAAGCAAAACAAGTTCAGCTTTTAATCAACATTGTAGGGTTTCTAACTTTACAGAATTGCCTTATTTGTTTCAGTGTCTCCTACTTTTTCTTGAAGAAACAGAGGACAGACAGGACTGGAGTTAAAACATTTGCCATTTTGTGTCCTGATGTCTACTCTCTCCCATCCGGATATTCCTTTCCTTCTTAGGAGTCCTATGAACTTTTCATTTTTTTTTTAAATAAGCATACCTCTTCTCAAAAAATAAACCAGAAAACACTATGGAAATATGTATACCAGTTAATTTTAAAGCATAGATGAAATGACAAAAGCTCCAACTGCTAACCATCAATAAAAGAAATAGTTACTTATACCCCATTTGGATGTGTTAAAGACATCATTCCTACACACACACACACACACACACACACACACACACACACACACATACACACACACACATATATATATGAGATCAGGCTGACTTTGCTGGAAATTCTCCCCAATTGCTTATGTAAGAAACAATGCCAAATATCAAAAATCAGCCTGATGAGATGAATCAATGTGTAAAGGCACTTGGTACCAAGCCTGATGATCTAAATTCAATCCCTGAGAGCCATTTGATGGAAAGAGAACACTGACTCTCCAATGTGAGCCAATGACCTCCACATGTGAACCATGACATACATACCCATACTTACATACATACATACACACACACACACACACACACACACACACACACACATACACACAAATAAATATTCTTTTTAAAAGCTTTGCATTTATAAAATCTTTCATGGCTAGAGACAAAACAGAGACACAGGACACTGTACGAGCATGCATAAAATTCCAGGTTAGATACTATAAAATAAAATATAACTATAAAAGAAAATTTTATAGAAAAATTAAGAAGATAGTTTCAATTAATTTTATGATTCCAATATTATGCTGCTACCATCACAGTATAAGAAAAGAAGAAACTTGCAAAGTTGCCAAGAGAAGAAACTATTGAAAAACAACACTAATGAGTCAACAGTGTCAAAAGGCATATCCTGTTCAGAGGTCAACTGATTCAAGAAAGTGTTGTCGGTTTTCAAACTGCTGTAAAGACTCAACATAAACCCAAAAAAATTCCCAGAGGAATTTTGGTGGAAATGTAAAAAATGACTCATGTAGATATGGGCAAAAATAAATCTTTCCTTCAAATAAATAAGAGAGAGAGAGAGAGAGAGAGAGAGAGAGAGAGAGAGAGAGAGAGAGAGAGAGAGAGAGAGCCAAGCAAAAATATAGAGGAATCAGAAAAACAGAAGCAAACTCAGAGCAAAATCATCATAAAACTATAATATTCAAGAAAATATAGCAATGGGCCAGAGGTAGCAAGTAAATCAATATAAGGTAAAGATTCCAAAGAGGTCCACACCTACACAGACAATTGCTGACTTTTCAAAGGAATGAGGCAATTTGTTGGAGAAAGACTTTTCAACCACAGCTGCTGGCACAGCTGAAAATTAATATACACACTCAAAAGGAAAAGTTAGCTAGCTGAGAGTCTGGGGAGATAGCTCAGTGGGTAAAATACTCATTATAAAAGCACCAAGGCCTGAATTCAGATCCCCAGATCTCATGTAGAGTCAGGACCAAAGAACCTGTCTGCAATCCAGGCCTCTACTGTGAAAGAGAGGCAGAGACAGAAAATTCCCTGAAGGAACATGGGCACACAGTATCTACAATCAGATAAAAGACCATGTTGTCGAGTAAGATGGAAGGTAAAAAGTGACCTCTGAGGTTGTCTTCCAGCCTCTACATCAGTCCCATAGCACAGTGGTAACTCTCACAAATCCAAACCCCAGCTGGGTGTGGTAGTTTCTTCCTATAACCCTAGCACTATGGATAAGTAAGCAGTAGAATTACTGAGAATTCTAGGCTAACTAAGTCTACAAAGTGAGTTCTAACCAATCCTAAGCTACAGAGTGAGAGCCAACTAAACATTTTATAATGAACAAAAAGCAAAATTCTTTGATAAGCATTTTATCCAAAGGCCTTTAATTCAAAATCATTAATAAACAACCTGTAGGAATGAAACTACTGTTGATTTAGTAAACACATTCCTTGAGTGTTAAAGTGCATTTGAGTTCAAAGCATAAACTTATAAACTTGGTAAATAACATATTAGATAAGGTAAATAAGGCGAAGTCAGACATCAAGTTACTGAGACCATAATAGGGGAAGCAAATGTATGAAGAGTTTTAGAAATACATAAGATATAACAGAAATTATATCTATTATAGATATAATATAGATAGAAATATCAGTAAGATGGAGACAAGGGCTCAAGGAGCACAACTTACCTCCGCAATAGAGGCAAGAAACACATGTAACAAAAGGCAACGAGAACTCTGGAAAAAGCAAACTGTAGGTGAAGGATGGTAACAGTGATCTGACAACTGCAAGAACACTCCATGGCAATGAAACACTGCTGTCTGCCAAGCCCCAGTGCACAGGTTTCAGATGGTTTAAGCTTGGATATGACTATTAAATTGACTATAAAATAATGAGATTCCTTGATAATTAAGAAAACATGGCTATGAGGACCTACTCATTCACATGCTACATACACTTTAAATGTATGTTATAATTATTATGTGCATGATGTATGTCTGAGTATAAGGAGGTCAAAGGTGTTAGATACCCTAGAGCTGGATTTCCCGGGTGTATTATGATGTATGTTGTGGTCCTGAGACTTGAACTATACTCTTTTGCAAGAGTATACTCTTCGTGTGTGTGTGTGTGTGTGTGTGTGTGTGTGTGTGTGTGTGTGTGTATAATTTATTTTTTAAGTAACAAACATTCATTTTAACAATTAGAGTTGTTGTTATTAAAAAGATTAAACTGACAAAATGATTAAGTATTTTGGCCACTTTAAAAGGTCTTGCTGCTATTTCTACTTATTTTTCTTTTTCTTCTATAGAAAATTATTTTTATAAATATCTTCTGATTATGGATTCCCCTTTTCTAACTCTTCACCAATTCTCCCCACCTCCCCTTCCAAACAAATCCCCACTTCTGTCTCATTAGAAAACAAACAGGAATATAAAGAATAAAACAAAATACAAACAAACCAGAATATAACAGAAGACAAAAGGAGACAGAACCATCTTAACTACTGAGCCACCTCTCCAGTTCTGTTGTCTTGATTAGAAGGTTCTATTGCTGCAATGAAACATGACCAAAAACAAGCTGGGGAAGAAAGGGTTTATTTGGCTTACACTTCACCATTGCTGTTCCTCACTGAAGGCTGTCAGGACAGAAACTCAAATAGGGCAGGATCATGGAGGCAGGAGCTGTTATAGAAGCGATGGAGGGTTGCCTCTTGATGGCTTGGTCCCCCTGCTTTGCTCAGCCTGCTTTCTTATAGAACCCAGGACCAGCAGCCCAGGAATGGCACCACCCACCATGAGCTGAACCTTCCCCCATTCATCACTAATTGAGAAAATGCATTATAGCTGGATCTCATGGAGGACTTTCCTCACCTGAGGTTCCTTCCTCTCTGATAACTCTAGCTTGTGTCAAGTTGATTCAAAAGATCAGCTAGCACATACCACGTTTATATTTTTAAGACACTGAAATCTTTTTTGGCAAGTAGTTGGTAAATACTAACATATTCTTTTAACATCTACAGATACAGTTGTTTGTAAATTAATGGCTCAAATGGATGAGTTCCCTTTTTATTGAAGAGCAAAAAAATGGAACAATGAGCATCAAATTGGGACTATATCTGAAGACTGGATATTTTCTATTTTCATCACTTAGGATAAATTCATTATAGTAGTAGTGAACATACTCAGTCTAGAATTTACTGTTGAAAACATTTTAATTTAGGTCTCCAAGGAGCCTTACAGGAATTATAGAGGTTAAGAAGCAGAACAGCTTCAAGAAAGCATTCTAACATAATTTCAGTTAGCTGATTCATTTATTCTGTTATTTTATTATTGTTCAGAATACTACAACTGGGACTGATTAAAGTCTAGAATAACAATAAAATGTGCTGTCTTGGGAAGCCTTTAGGTAGAATTCTGCAAGTCTTAGGCCAACCTGGGCTACGTAGCTAGATAGATCCTGTATTAAAACAAACTAAAAAAAATGGATGAATACCAATAAGATGAAAAATATGTTTAATATAACCTTAATTCAGAATGCCTAAAGGGTTAATAATTTCAAACTTTAAAATTGAATGAAACCTAACATAGATGGCAAAACAACTTTTTCCTTTACTTAATGCTTGAACATTTAGTTGAAATATGAGAGATAAGTAAATATATGGAGAGGTATAAACACACAAGCTGAAAACAATAAATATGTGTCTTTAACATTTAGAAGTAACTCATTATCATATGATCTATAGAATAATGAACCCCTATAGTTATAACAAAATATCTGAGATTTTCTGTAGTAGAGAAATGTTGCCTTGATGAGGGCTGAAGACAAATGTTTATAGCTTTTGGTAAGGAATTCTGTTGACTTAGGAAATTAGGGACTGTAGATTTTCCAATAAACATAGTTTCATTAGCAATGAGTAGTAGCTGAGTTTTCAATATCAAATGGGAGTGGGAGAGATGGTCTTTCTCAAAAAGTGGTACACCAATTGGTTTTGAGTGCCAAATGGTAAACATGGAACACACATATACAAATAAAATTGTTTGAACTTAACAGGTTATATTTAGGAATATGTATGTGTATACATAAACATATATGCACACAATGAGGAGTGAAAACATGGCCATAAACTTGAAGAAGAGCAGGGAGGGGTATATTGAAGAGTTTAGAGGAAGGGAATGAAAGGGAATGAGGTAACTATATTATAATCTCAAAACTAAAATCAAAAGTATGATAAAAAATTAAAAAATAGATGACAAAGGAGCCAAAAATCTTATCAATATCCAATGTCAACACAGACACAGAGCCAAAGCACTAATGGAAGTTACATTATCTTCTTGGCATACTCATGACTTTGAGATGTGTCCAACCTTTTCACAGTACATCAAACAGAAAAGCTTTAGGGTAGTAAAGAGAATATATACTTAGACTGAGTTGGGAAATACTAGGGCTGCCTAATGAGGTCATGGAACAAATCAACACAGCTGGCCTGCAGACTGTTCATTAGCCACCCCAGAAGAACCAGAAGTGTCCCAGGCAGAACAGCTGCCAAACCAAAACATCAATCTCTGGAGTTCGGATCATAAACAGACAATCAGAATATTTTAGGGCTGGCAAGGCTCTTCAGGGCCATGCAGCTCAGTGTGCAAAGCTCTAGTTTGCTAGGTTTCAGAGGCTGTATGAACTTCTTGGAATCCTATGCAAATATTTTATAGGAGAAAATTTTAATACAAATATTTGTCAATATTAAGCTATTTTGTCATTGAAATTGGTAAATATATTTTCTTTTTCTACAAAAGTGTGTACTGGAAATTGAATATATCCTTCCCAAGTCACCTTTCTATCTCTTCCCTTCTTATTATCCCTTTTATTATAGACAGATTTACTTCAACTTCACATCCTACAGACATACAGGAGTTTACGTATCTATATAAAATCTTGGAAGAGCAAAAGAGAAGTTTGCATTGATCTTTCTGAGGCTGGCTTAATTCTATTAATGTGATTATCTATAATTGCATATGCTATCCTCAAAACAGCATAAGGGGATTCTCCTTTGTAGCTGAAATTTCTACTTTACACACACACACACACACACTCCACTTTTTCTCCAGCCATGCTTCTAGGTTGGCTACGTAACTTTGCTATTATCAAGAGGGTTTCATAAACATTCATGTTCAGGTGTCTGTGAAAATTGGCTTTGAATCCTTTGGGTAAACATCCAGGAGAACCGCTGATCTAGTTCAATCATTCATTTAATGTTCAGAGAAACTATTTGTTGCAATGTAGTAGTCATTTCATATTGGTACTACTTAGGAAGTAGGGAGCCAAGAGTCCCAGAGTTCTGTCTCTTTCCTGTCACAGTAGGCAGTCTCCTCTTAAGTACTAGAAATATTAAGTGCAGCAGCAGAAAAGCCATACAGCTGAGATCTGTAATTCTTTATTCTCAAAAAGCTTTGGTATTCCCTGTGTAGTTACACCATAAGATCTCAGTGAGTTCTTTTACACATCTTTGTCAAAGTGCCAAAGCTGTATGGGAGCTGTTTTTACAGCCATGGTAATTAAAACAATATCTGATAAAAGCAGCTTGCACCTGGTAATAGCTCAGAAACCAAAAGTAATCTACCACAACACTCAGTGGAGAAATTACAGGGTATAAAATGGGTTGTGGATGTGAGTATTGCAAGGCTAGGTTATGTAGTTACATGTAATAACTACTAACCGTTTGTGTTCTCCAATTGTCATGGAACACTGGCATATATAGCAAATTATTCCCCAGGAGGAACTGAGTGTGCTTGTCTGGGAGTTTCCCTCTTGCTGTGGCTGCATAGAGAATGCTCTTTTAAACCAGTCTTCCTTACATGGGTCTAACTATATAGATTAATCTCCCAATTATTCCACAACATCTCTCAATTTACAGACAGATGCCACATTCTTTGCAAGCTGAATAAATTAAATGAGGACGTTTTTGATGCTACTGTTATTAAACTAGTGTATCTCCACTAATGAACTGGCTAATGAATAAGACTCTCTTATCAAATTAATAACATCATAAGTTTACTTTCGGTGGTTTAATGGTGGTCTTTGAGGTATAGTAACATATTGAACATATTGCTAATTGGACAAGCTGCCATTCAACTGAATATGCATTTGTACCAGTGAACTTTATAAGAAAATTCTAAAACCATCTTAAACTAGTATTGTCTAAATCTAAATGGGGAGTTTCCAAGGTAAAACCTGCTTCATTTCTCAGAATGTCCACTGTGACTCACAGCATTGTAATCTGGTCCTCCAGCACCAAAATCCCCTAAAGCATTGGCTCATCTAACACATCAAGTGATACTTTATCATTTACATAGCATCAGTAGTGTTTAACTGTCAATAATCATTTAAAATCGATCAGTTATCTCCTACCGCATTAAAGTAGCCCCCAAATTTACCTCAGAATACAAATCTCTGATTGACATTTCCAAAGCTACTCACAACCATCTCACAACCATCTTAGACATCCTGCCTTCAAGATCTTAGTGAGCATTCCCATTTGCTTCCATCTTGGCCACAGTTCATCAATGTAGTTTTAAAATATTTTCATTTGTTTACTTTATTGTCATAATATGATCTTGTCAAATGTATAGACTAAATTTATTTCAGAACCAAATATGATATAGTTCTTAAAAATCTAAGTAAAAAAAAATTGAGGGAAAATAAATGAATAAAACTGTGGAAGGATTAGGTTCATATAATTAGTTTAATCATGATTTTTTTTTAAAAAAATTATTCTTTCAAGGCTTTTGAGATTGGACGCTCTCATATGTACCTTAGAAATAATAAATTAAAGTTTAATACATTAGTTAGCTATGAGTACAACACAACACATTGAGGACAGGTACCTTATCAAAAATGTATTTTCTTTAGAAGGTTGAAGACCAAGGCAACTGGGAATATGTCCTTGACAAAGCTCTTCCTGTCTCTCTTGTTTCTACTTCTCCACCCCCCCACCTCCTACACCTTTCCCCCTTGTTCCCTAGTTCCCCATATGCTGAGTAGTTTTGCTTTGTCCTGCATTCGCTGTAATAATTTGGGCCAAAGTGTCACTGGATCATGCATGGAAGTTCCACAATAAGCATTTACTGGGGTAAGTTTGTTCTCTTGAGGTTGTGTTAGAAAATGTAAGCACACCACATAAAGTTGCCATTCAAAAGTAAGCTTCAGAGAGTGACTATAGATGATAATATGGAAAAGTCTTTGTGTTAGGTCTAAGGAAGATTTCTGGAAAATCTTAAAACAGTAAACAGGAAAGACTTCAGTGCTGTACACAAAGAATAGTGAGCAGCTCGGGCAATGGCTTAAATGATCATCATTGTGACATTAACCCAGAGAGTGCATGTTAGCCAAGACTTTAGATGAAAGCAGATTTTATTGGGAACTGAACTAGAAGCCAACCTTAAAATATTATGAACAAAAAAATTCAAAAACCATTTTGTACATGTCCTGAGACTGTGGGAAATTAAGTTTAAAACTGATGGACTATTTTATACAGTGTAGCAAAGGAAATGTTAAGGAAGTATAGCATTTAGCTGCAACATGGATATGAACAATTTCTTTTAGTTACATTATTGTGAAAAGTTGGAATAAAGAGGAACAAAGATGTGAAAAATTTGCGGTTTGGCCAAAAAATAAATGTGTATAAGTAATAAATCTAAGAGGACCACTCTTATTAAGGCTGATATTTTAAGGAAATAATCCAAATGTTTTTCACCAGAACAATCAGAGATGCTTTGAATGAATTAAAGGAACCTGCAAGGCTCAAATAGCTTTCATGGACTTTCATATGAATAAAATGTCCAAGAGTGCACCAAACCTCCTAGAGATACAATTGCTCAGTACTCAGAAGCCTCTGATGTCTTGGTTTAATCAGGCCCATGTACAACTTGCACCAGTAGAGCTCTGGAGACCTGGGGCTCACAACTGAGCTAATTTGGAGTCCCAAATATTTTAAACTTGAACTTCCATACAATGCTGAAATACTTTAGTCTTTGGAGACTATAGTGGGGAAACAGGTTGCTTATTTGTGTTGTGAGATGAACATGAGATTTTGCAGGCCAGAAACAAATGTCCTCACTTTGGATCTTCAAAGTACTCCAAAAGTCCTTAGTGCTATGCCCCAAGACCGTGCTATCAGAAACTAGAGAAACTTTCAGAATGACTGTGAGTGGTACCATATTTAGTCACTGTCTGTCTGCTCTTGACAGGACTGAAGCACACCTCCTTCCCTCTTGCCTTTTGATTTCAAATTCACCATGCAGTGAACAATATTCTGGGCAGACACTCACACCACTGAGTGCTGCCTCATGTCAGAGTTGAAGGAAAGGGATCAACTGCTCATGAGTTGGCTGTCCAAAACCTGTAAAAAGAATGAACTGTTCTCTCTTAATCTTATTATCTCAAGTGTCTTTCATATTAAGAGAAAAACAATATATAAGCAAAGCGATTAAACTGACTTCCCTTTAATATATGCTACCAAAGCTCCCATGTACCTGGCTGTACTTTCCCATTAGCAATGGAGGAGACCTAGAAAAGAGTCAAGATTTAACACAAACTCATTTGGGTCTGGAACTGTTTACACAACTGAAGACCTTGAACCTGCAGACTCCTTAGATGAACTTTACCTCTCAGGAGACCTATGTTGGGTCCTGCCCAGCAGAGCCATAAGTTCTTCCAAAGTAATTCAATAGGGTGCAATATTCTAGGAAGGAACCTTTATTCTTCAAAAGTTAGTTCTAAAAAATAGCACTTAACACAATGAACTCTAAGATTTATACTAATAGGTAAAAAAAATCAATTACAAAATGTGAAGTATATAATGTAAAGTTTACCTATCAATTGGCAATTTTAAAAGTCACACTTCCTTTGGGGTTTTGTTTGTTTGTTTGTTTGTTTTGTAGTTCTGTTTTGTTCTTCTGTGTTCTTTTGGTTCTGTTTGTTTTGTTTTCCAGGACAGAGCCCATAATGTTTAGCAGGTAGTAAAGATATAATTAAAACAGAAAGCTGGTGAAGATGTAATTTAAGGAGGGTAATATTCATGTTTCAGACCCAAGAAACACCAGAATTTGGCAGCTTTGGCTACATGGTTCTTGCTTTAGAGTTAAGGAGAGGAGAAATAAGTTATGGAGTTTGTCTCCATATGAAAAGAAAGATGCTGAGGCCATGCATGTCTCAGGGGTGTCCCTAAAGAGGCCATTGTATGAAGATGTGAGGGCAAAGCATTATTTGCCTTAAAGACCCCAAGATATTGGAGATTCCAGAGCCATGGGATATCCACCAAGGACAGCTGCTAACAGGGAATGGAGCCAGCCCAACATAAAGAAGTATGTTGGAGTTAACAAAGCTGAAAGATGGAGATCTAAAGAGCATTCTGACATGAGACATGAGATACAGAGTTCGAAGTTTACCAGCTGGTTTTCAGTCTTTCTTTGGTCCAGTATTTCCTCACTATGCTCCCTTGCCTACATTTTAAAAGAGTAATATATATCCTGTGCCATTACATGTTGAAAGTATGTGATCTGCTTTTTTTATTTTGATTTAACAGAATATTACACTTAGGAGATTTCATAAATCTCAGAAGAAACTTTGAAAATTAGACATTTAAATAAGTTTGAGACTGTTGTAGACTATGGGGACTTTTTTGCATTGTGATATAGCTACAAGCCTTTGCTGAACAGGCATTAAAAAGGGATTAGAAGGACTGTCAGATCCTTCTCCAACACCATGTGTGATTGCAAGCTGCCATGTTCCAGTATGATGCTAATGGACTGAACCTCTGAAGTGTAAGTAAACCACCCTAATAAAATGTTTTCCTTTATAAATTTGCCACAGCCATGGTGTCTCTTCACAGCAACAAAAACCCAAACTAAGACAGACACTTGATTTTACGGATAGATGAACGGAACAAAAAGTAATGGCTTCAATATTCAACACTTATCAATAATAAAAACTTATTCTCAAATAACTATAAATACAAAATATTTAAGAGAAACACTATATGCGTTTTCAATATGATTATATTCATGCATGGTTAACATCTACAAATGGTGTTTGGGCATTCTCAACTAGCCATTTTAAAAGTTACATTCTTCAACAAATGGTGCTGGAACAACTGGATGATGGTGTGTAAAAGACTGCAGATAGACCCAGGTCTAATGCCATTCACAAAATTCAACTCCAAATGGATCAAAGACCTCAACATAAATCCAGCCACACTGAACCTCTTAGAAGAAAAAGGGAGATACCCTTGAAAAAAATTGCAACAGGAGACCACTTCCTGAACATAACTCCTGTAGCACAAACACAGAAATCGACAAACGGGACCTCCTCAAACTGAGAATCTTCTGTAAGGCAAAGGACACAGTTGATAAGACCAAATAGCAGCCCACAGACTAGGAAAAGATCTTCACCAACCATATATCTGACAAAGGGCTGATCTCCAAAATATACAAAGAACTCAAGAAACTAGACACCAAAATACCAAACAACCCTATTAAAAATGTGTTACAAAACTGAAGAGAGAATTCTCAATATAGGACATCAAAAAGGATGAAAAACACTTAAGAAAGTGCTCAACATCCTTAATTACCAGGGAAATACAAATAAAAACAACTCTGAAATGCTATCTTTCTCCTGCCAGAATGGCTAAAATAAGAAACACCAATGACAACTTATGCTGGAGAGGACATGGAGAAAATGAAACACTCCTTCACTGCTGGTGGGAGTGCAAACTTGTACAGCCATTTTGGAGATCAGTATGGCAGTTCCACAGGAAAAAGGGAATCAGTCTACCCCAGGACCCAGTAATTCTGCTCTTCAGCATATACCCAATTGATTCACATTCATGCAAAAAGGGCATCTGTTCAACTATGGTAATAGCAGCATTATTTGTAATAGCAAGAACCTGGAAGCAACCTAGATGCCCCTCAACTGAAGAATGGATAATGAATATGTGGCACATCTACACAATAAAATACTACTCTATAAAAAGAAAATTGAAATCTTAAAATTCACAGGCAAGTGGATGGAACTTGAAGAAACCATCCTGAATGAGGTAACCCAGTCACAAAAAGAGGAACAGAGTATGTACTCACTCATATATGTATTTTAGACATAGAGCAAAGGATCACCAGTCTTCAATTCACACTGCCAGAGAAACTAGGACACAAAGGGGAACCTAAGAGATTCATACAAGGTCCCTCACAGAAGGGGGAAAGGAACAAGATCTCCTGAGCATATTGTGAGTGGGGGGCAGTGAGTGGAGAGGGGGCTAGGAGAAAGAGAAGGGAGGAGAGGAAAACATGTCCACTGGGAAGATTGAGTCAGGGGAGAAATATACTAGGGAGAGAGAGAGAGAAAGAGAGAGAGAGAGATAACATAAAAGAGGGAGTCATTATAGGTTTAAAGAGAAAACTGTCACTAGAGAAAAGTTCAGAGACTTACAAGGATGGCCCCAAGTAACAATATGAGCAACAGTGGAAAGGCTACCTTATATGCCCTTCCCAGATAATGAGATTGATGACTAACTTATCTACAATCATAGAGCTCTCATCTAGTAACTGAGGGAAACAGATACAGACATCCACAGCCATACACTGAGCTGAACTGGAATCCAGAAGCAGAGAGGGAAGAAAGTGGGAAATGATAAGAAAATGGGAAGAAGGCCAGGCTACAGAAACCCACAGAGACAGCTGATCTGAACAAGGGGAGCTTATGGACACCCAGACTGATAGCTGCAAAACCAGCATTAGATTGACTCAGACCCCCCTGAATATGGGTCTCAGTTAGAAGTCCTGAGAAGTCTAAGGGACCTCTGACAATGGAACTAGGATATATCCCTGGTGCACAAAACGACTTTGGGAGCACATTCCCCTTGGAGGGATACTCCCTTAACCTAGAGGCAGGAGGGAGGGTCTGGACCCTACTCCAAATAACTTGACAGATTTTGTTGATACCTCCTGGAAGGCATCACCCTCTCTGTGAAGTGGGAGGGTGGGATGGGAGGAGGGTAGGGAGGCATGGGAGGGAGGAAGAGAGGGAAAGAAAAGGAACTGGGATCAATATGTAAAATAAAAAAGTTACATTTTCTTGTGGGGTTTTATTTTGTTGTTTTATTTTGTTTGGTTTGTTTGGTTTGGTTTGGTTCAAATCACATTTTCTTTTGTCCTCTAAATCAGGATCTTTGGATACCAGGCTTTCCTAGAATTTGTGGCTACTTTTTGAATAGTTGAAAGACAGTAGCAGGGTTGTCCTCTGCAAAATAAAATGTGAACCAAGAAATGAAGGTAGAAACTAAATCATGCAGACCAAGTAAATATGACAAAATTTGGGGACATAGCATTATTTTAAATAAAGCATGGTATATGTAAATAATTGACTTATTTTAGTTGTGAAAAAGAAGTTATGTTTTGGAGAATGTATTAAATTGGTGATACTCATATTAAGTAAATTAGCAGTCTTGGTAAGACAATATTATACTTTTCATATCATTAGTCATTTTTATAGTTTACAAAGTAAATATGTATGAACATATGACATGAGAGTAGATTTGAAACTGTGTGTAAGAACAAAGGGGACATGACAAGTGGAAGGAGCCAGAGTGGGGGTTATGAAGTAGGTGGGATATCCTCAGTTTTCATATGCACTTGTATAAATACTTAAAATTTAAGAAAAATAAATAGACTAAAAATTTAGCTAAGATAAAACATTTCTAGGAGCAAATTAGTGCTTAGTTAGAAAGTTTTCATATTCTATTTTCTTGGAAAAAGGGCTTAAACAGGGAAGTATAAAGATTTAGACAACATATTATAGGGAACTTTTGTCTACAACTAGGAAACATGTATAAAGACCTTGAACTCAGGGATTCTATCTTAGCCATTGTCTCAGTTGCTTTATGTACATTATCTAACATATTCTCATTAGTTTCAAATATATTCCCTATAGGTGACAAGGCTGAGATATAAAAGGTAATATGTCTATCCAAGTTCCATAGGCATAAAATAGATTAATGAATGTTTAAAACATGGAGTCCTATCTTAAAATCAATTAATTTCTTTTAGGTAGGGAATTTGGAATGAAACTGCATCAGATCTGATCTGATGCATATGTAAACCACAGGCAACTTAAATGTCAAAGGGCTGGAGGTAGCAAAGTTCCTAATATTCACTGGTTCTCAGTATTGTTCTCTAGTTAACCACCCATCTCAGAAACATCTTAGATGGCTCTGATTCCATCACCTTTCAAAAGATCATTTTTACTGAAAATACATTTTTCCATTCCCCTTTTTTACATATCTATTTTAGTTCACTACTGCACTTAATTTTGACAATTTTAATGTCTTTCAAACTAATCTTCTTACATATTATTTAGTATTACATAAAAACCAGGTGCAAAGAATTAATCTGCAAAGAAACTTTGATCATGGCAACAATGTTTAATGCCCTCCTTCTGTTTTTATCAACTCAAAAAACGCTCAATTTTACTTGCATTTTAGGCGTACCACAATACAGCCATTAATGTCATTTCAGTGTTGATAATTTGAGCTTCCTATGTCCGAACTATGCCACTTACTATTGATGGAAAATAATACAGGCTTTTATTCTTTATCCAGACATGGAATATCTCCAGCCTCTTCTGTCTACTGAAATTCAACCCACCCACTTAAAATCTTCCTTATTCCGGAAATACTATAATAATTTTCTCAACATAATAACTGTCCCACATTCAACAAACTTAAGATATTGGGACAAATCACAGGTCTCTAATGATTTTAAGCACTGGGAGTGAATAATTCCTCATTTTAAATTTTATGAGCAAACCTCATGTTTCCTTTGCCTAATCAATGAACACCCACTTCTTGAAGAATATTTGTTTACAAAGTGAAGATGTGTCTCTCCCTAAGGCACTTTCGGATTGCTATAATAAAAAGCTATGGCCAACAACAAGGGAAGAGTTATGGGAAAGGCTTCCAGGTGGGAATAGTAAGCAAGAAGAGGGATTTCAGCTGGGCTAGGGGAAGAGATGCCAGGAGTCACCAGCCAGACATGGATAAAGCTCATGAACACTACAGAGAGATGAAGTGTAATGAGCTATGCAACAGAATGCAGATGAAAATTAATGTGTTAATATATAAGAACTAGTGGGTGCAAACTTGTACAGCCATTTTGGAGATCAGTGTAGAGAGCTGTGAAGTGCCACACCTTAAAGATGGCACCGGCTTCCGCCTTCCACCTCCCAGAGGGTAAGTGCTCTCTGGCGTAAACAAGCCCTTATTTGGTTAACTCTATTCAGCCTGTCTGCTTCCGCTTTAGAGTAGCCTATCTGCAGGGTACACATAGCTCACTGAGGTTGGTTAGCGCAAGGTGATTTAAGCCTGTGCAGGGGTCCCCCGGGATCCCGCAGGTCAGAAGAAGCATGTTCAAAGATCCTGATTAAAACTGCATGAAGATCTTCCCGGAGTCGCATTTTCCTTTCTGGAGACGGCAGGCGAGGTACAAATGGTGGCCCATATGGGGAATCTTCAGATCAGAAAATCTTGCAGTCAGGGCAGTGATGGTAAGTTCCCAAGGAAGGTTGGGACCAGATTGAGGCCCTCCATAAGGAGGCGATAAGGTCTCCGTGAGGAGCAATAAAGTTCCCGGTTGGGACCAAGATAAGGCCTTCAGTAAAGAGGTAATAAGGTCTCCAGTAAGAAGTAATAAAGTCCCAGGTAAGTTGGGACCAAATTAAAGACCACAGGAAAAAAAGCGGCAATAAAGTCTCAGGCATTGAGCCAGAGGTTCTAACGAACCGAAAGTAAAATTTTTAAAATGGGGACTTCTCAGTCTCATCCAACTTTTCTGACTCTTCAGGAGCTACTTTTGTCAAAGAAACTTAAAAGAAAGAAAAGCACACTAGAAAGATTCCTGAGCGTGCGATGCCATTGCACCTTGGTTCACAGTTTCGGAAGACCTCACTATAGCCTGCTGGGACAAGTGAGGCAGGGATCTTGACTTTGCTTGGGAACAAGGGACGCTAAAGTCCAGAGCACGACCAGTTTGGAAGTTAGTGCATAGCTGTATTGAAGACCAGAGGTACTGTAAAGAGGCGATGGAAAAAGGTAAACCTACTCTAGAAATGTTACAAGAAGAAAGATCAGAAGAGGTTGAGAACACAGGAGAGTCAGGTACAGATGAAACAGATTTTGTGGAAGAATTGCAAGCCCTCTTAGAAAAGGTTCAGAAACAGTCCCTTAAAGAATGGAGAAGGGAAGGAAAGGATAAACAGCTATGTAAGGAGGAGGAAAACCCTCCCAGGACAATGCCATTGGCGTCTTCTCCTGATCAGAGTGAGGAAGGGCAGGGCCCAGGCACAGGGCATTCCTTTTGCCCTGAGGTCTGGAAAGCCATACGAAATGACTTAATCTGGTTTATCCAGTTTTCCAGGATGCCCAAGGCAATAGATATGAGGAGCCTTTAGACTTTAAGGTCATCAAGGCTTTGCCTGAGTCCGTGAGAACATATGGAATTTTGGCTTCCTGTACTGTAGCTCAAGTTGAAGCCCTAAATAGGCATAGCATGAATGATAGTGATTGGAGTGTGCTGGCTTGAGCATGCCTAAGCCCCGGGCTGTATATGGATTGGAAAGCCTTTTTAATTGAGTATGCCAATGAGCAGGCTGCAGCTAATCTGGCAGCCGGAAACACAGCATAGGACAGGGACATGTTGCTTGGACAGGGATGCTTTGCCAATCAACAGACAGGATATCCATTACCAGTTTTTGAACAAGTAAACCAGATTGGCATAAGTGCATGAAAGTCATTACCCAATAAGGGAGAGGTGAGTTGTAACCTCACTAAGATACTGCAAGGCCCCATGTTAACATTTTCAAATTTTTGGCCTGTTTGGTAGAGGATGCAGGGAAAGATTTTGGCATTACAACAGCCATAGTTGCAGCTATCTCTTTTGCATTTGTGGATTCAGTCATGGCTGCCATGGCTATGAGCACATCAGTGTAGACAGCCTCTAAGCTAAATGAGTTGTCCAAGAATGTGGCTACTGCCTTGAATGCTCAATCCACAATAGTGCTCAACTAAAAGGAGGTTTAATGATTGTAAACCAAAGAATTGATCTAGTGCAGGAGCAAATAGATACCTTGTGTCAGCTGGCCCAATTGGGATATGAAATGAAGTATCCAGGTTTGTGTGTTACCAGCATTCAGCATGAGAATCTTACACGTGCTGCTAATTTGTCACAACAGTTGTCTAGCCATCTTTTAGGAAATTGGTCTGCCGACTTTGATGAATTAATGGTACAGTTTCGAATGGCCATCGTTGCAGAAATTCAATATGTGTGGATGCTGGACTGGCTGCGGGATTGTCATCATGGTTCCAGTTGCCATGGATCATCTGACAGAGTGTGCAGGAATGGGAGCCATGGTCTACAGAGCGAGTTCCAGGACAGCCCGGGCTACTGCACAGTGAAACCCTGCCTCAAACACACCAACCAAAATGAAGTAATGAAATACATACGTACTTAAACATACATGCATGTAACAACAATGAAAGGTAATAAATGTGAGAAAAAGGAGAGGGAGGAAAGGGAAGGGAAATAATGTCCATGGCTGTCCTCTTATTGCTTATCTCCTTCGTGGACCTGCGGTGCCTTTGAAAGATGAGGTTTGCTCAGAAGCGGTATACAGCTATGGTTGTCCAAGCACTTACAGCCATTGAGACAGGACAGTCTCCCCAAGCATGGGTAGCAGTCAAGAGCAAGTATTGATCCTTCACACTCAGGGTGTATGGCTTAGCACTGCACTCCAAGTTAGCTCTGGAAGTGAGCAACTCCGAGAAGGGCAAATCTGGTTGCATGTTTGTTGGCTTCTGAGGCTCCACCACCAGGAAAAAGATACCGGATGGGTGTGGCACTGACCTGGCTGACTACCAGGACTCAGGGTCATTACAATGTCCACTGATTTACTGGAGATCAGTCCACTACCGTTGCCTGTTGCGTTATTAAAACAAAAGGGGGAACTGTAGAGAGCTGCGAAGTGCTGCACCTTGAAGATGGTGCTGGCTTCTGCCTTCCACCTTCCCAAGGGTGAGCACTCTCTGGCATAAACAAGCCCTTATTTGGTTAAGTCTGTTCAGCCTGTGTGCTTCTGCATCAGAGTAGCCTATCTGCAGGATCCACGTAGCTCACTGGGGTTGGTTAGCGCAAAGGGATTTAAGCCTGTGCAGGGGTTCCTGGAGCCCTGTGGATCATAATAAGCAATGTCAAAGATCCTGATTAAAACTGCATGAAGAAGATCTTCCTGGTGTCACAATCCCTCTCCTGGGCATATACCCAATGATCCACATCCATGCAAGGAAGACATCTGTTCAACTATGTTCATAGCAGCATTATTTGTAATAGCAAGAACCTGGACGCAACCTAGATGCCCATCAACTGAAGAATGGATAAAGAAGTTGTGGCACATTTACACAATGGAATACTACTCTGTGAGGAAAAAAAAAAAACAATGGAATCTTGAAAGTTGCAGGCAAATGGAAGGAACTTAAAGAAACCATCTTGAATGAGGTAACCCAGTCACAAAGAGAGTAATATGGTATACTCACTCATATATAGATTTTAGACATAGAGCAAAGGATCACCAGCCCATAACTCACACCGCCAGAGAACAGCAGGATACAAGGAGGATTCTAAAGAGATTCATACAAGGTGCCTCACAGAAGGGGAAAGGAACAAGATCTCCTGAGCATATTGGGAATGGTGGGGCAGTGCGTGGAGAAGGGTCTAGGAGAAAGAGAAGGGGAGGAGATGAAAATAACCAGGACTAGGATGATTGAGTCAGGAGGAATATATGAGAGAAGAAAGAGAGAGAGGAAGAGAAAGAAAGAGAGAATGAGAGTGAGAACATAAAAAATGGAGCCATTATAGGTTTCAAAAGAAAACTGATTTTAGAGAAATGTCCAGAGACCTACACGACTGACCCCAACTAACAATCTGAGCAACAGTGGAAAGGCTACCTTAAATGCCCTTCCCTGATAATGAGATTGATGACTAACTTATCCACCATCCTAGAGCCCTCATCTAGTAGCTGATGGAAACAGAAGCAGACACTTACAACTAAACTCTGAGCCAAATTGGAATCCAGATGCAGAGAGGGAGGACAAGTCCAGGCTACAGAAACCCACAGAGATAGCTGACCTGAACAAGGAGGAGCTAATGGGCCCCCAGACTGACAGCTGAGAATCCAGCATTGGACCGACTCAGACACCCTGAACATGGGTCTCAGTTAGAAGGCCTGGGCAGTCTAAGGGACTTCTCACAGTGGAACCAGGATGTATCCCTTGTGTATGAAAGGACTTTGGGAGCATGTTCCACATGGAGGGAAACTCCCTACTCCAAATGACTTGACAGATTTAGATGATCCCTCCAGGAAAGTATCATCCTACATGTGGAATAGTGGAGGAAGAGATGGGAGGGTGGTCAGGAAGCATGGGAGGGTGTAAGAGAGAGAGGGAACTGGGATTGATATGTAAAATAAGAAGAAGAAGAAGAAAAAAAGAGCTAGTAGGACAAACCTAAGCTAAGGCTGATTTTCAAAATCAATACCAAGTCTCTGTGTTGTTATTTGTGAGCTGGAGAACTAAAGAAAACTCCTACAATGAACACCTGCTTGAACTTTGACAATAGAACCCCTGAATTAAATGAATAATTACTGGCCTAAATTATTTTATTCATTGAACATATTGACCTACTAATTAGAAGGATTTTCATAGCAAGAACTTACTTAATGAATTATTTGGCTTAGAAAAAAGTAGGTATAGAATATTAACAACAGTTATTTTCCCAATTACTAATGGTCAAGGGGAAAATAAAAAATATTGTTGCATTATCAAACATATAAAATTTCAAATTATAATTAATAAGTACTCAAGCATGCTCCATTATATCACCTCTAACCCATGCTCCTGCAAACAATCCTAATCAAATTTACTAGGTCACATATGAAAACAAAAAATATGAAGGAAGAAGGAAAGTATTTTGGGAAGAAGGGGTTCCATGGTATTGGGAAAATGAGAGAGGGTCTGGAAGGGTGGAAATAGTCAAATTTACTTATAAAAGTTGTATGAAATTATCACAGAATAATTTTTATTTATTATTAAAATCACATAAGCCAGAATATTAGGAACATTTATTCAGAGAAAACCATGGATGAGATTACTGTAAATATTCAACTACAGTAACTTCATTAAAATACATTGTAAATAAAAATAATAAAATTTAGGGAAAAAACAAAAGTACAGTGTGATGTTGCCTCACGGCTATCAGAAATGCTATCAGCAAAAGTTAAAAAAATAATAAGTGTGAGTACAACACAGGGGGATAGCACATTACTAATGAGAATATAAAATAATACAGATGTCCTATATAACTAGAGAGATATTCCTCAAATAGAGAAACTGGAACTATAGTGCAATTTCCCAACTGTACTACTTGGTTTATACCCAAAGGAATGGAACCATAAGTAAAACAAAATGTGTATGAGTGTGTGTGTGTGTGTGTGTGTGTGTGTGTGTGTGTGTGTGTGTGTTTTACCATCACTCACAACAATCATAATAGGGACTCAGTGAAGGAATGGATAAAAAAAGTATAGTAAATATATGCAATGCAGCCCAAGGAAGTTAACTACACTCACAAAAGCATAGGCAATAGAAAATCCCACTTTACCAAATCCATGCCAAAAAAGGGGGGGTAATACATACACACATACTACCATCACCAACAAATCTAAAACAAACAAGAATCAACAATCAATGGTCTTAACTCACCTATAAAAATACACAGGCTAACAGAATGGATTAAGAAGACAGAATCCATCCTTCGACTGCATACAAGAAACACATCTTAACTTCAAAAACAGACAATACCTCATAGTAAAGGGTTTAGAAAAGAGTTTCCAATTAAATGGACCTAAAAAATAAGCTAATGTAGCTAACCTTATATCTAAATAAGGATATAAATATTCTTATATCCTTATATCTAAAAAATAGAATTCAAACTAAAATTAATCAAAAGAGATTAAGGGAAATTCATATTCATCTCAGGAAAAATCTGTCAAGATGAAGGCTCAATTCTGAACATCTATGCACCAAATACAAAGGCACCCACATTCATAAAAGAAACAATACTAAAATTCAAATCACACATAAAACTCCACACACATACAGTAGACGTCAACACCCTACTCTCAACACTGGACAGGATTTGAGGCAGAAACTTAAAGAAATAAAGGAACTAACAGAAGTGATGACCCAATTGGGTTTAACAGACATTTATAGAACATTCCATCCAAACACAAAAGAATATACCTTTTTCTCAGCAATATTCTCTATACTAATAAATTGGAATTCTGTTAACTACAACACAGAAGACACTCCCAGGCAGATAAGTGAAAATAAGCTGAACAAAGGTAAATGTCTCATAAACTTAATGATGCATGATTTAACAAGTTTAAGTCATATAATTGTGAGTTACAATAACTATTGACTGAGACTCCTAATTTGGGATGGAGTTAGTCAAATGATACAAAGGGAATAAATGAATTTTAGGGATATATTGTACATTAAGAAAAAAGAGTTGCAAAAAACATAGTGTTCCTGAAAATTGCTAAGAAAGATTTAAAGCATGCCTACAAAAAAAATCATAATTCTCTAAGACAATATATTCTAACTAACTTATTTAGGAATTCTACAATATATGAAAAATTGAAAGGAACATATTGTTCATTACAAATATATCGAAATATGTTATCTGATAAAAATTAAAGTGGATAAAAAAGGAGAGGTGAGAGAGGGCTCTGCTTTGGGAGATAAGGGTGGTGGGTAGTCATGTAAAAGAGTTGAGGACACTGTTCCTAAACACAAAGGTTCCATGCAGGGAATGTAAAGTGGGCCACATGAAAAGAAGAAAGTAAACGAGGCACCAGCTTCTATCTCCCTGCCTCCTGACTATGGAGTTCTATTTCTGATGACTCAATCTAGAAACTTAGAAACTTCCTCACATGCAGAGAAGTTTTTTTCCCTGTGATTCTAAAGCTTACTATACTGAAAATCAAAATTAAGCATTGTGACTACCAAATTATTGTAGCAGTGTCACAAAATGTAAAGTTTACACACAGCTTTTTCCAACTTGACAGACTCCAAACCAATTTAAATACAAAGTCATAATTTCATTTTGGAGATATTAACAACCTGATACAAAATGTATATGATAAAACAAAGGGTCTAAAGTAGTTCAAACACTACACACCAATAGCTTAGTGTGGCTCTCAACCCTCAAAGTTTTTGACAGCAAAAGCGGATTGTCACAGAGAACCACAACTTCTCACAGCACAGAAAATAAATGACTGTGGAATGCCCTAGCCCAAATAGAACATCTGTAACATAGTTTTTCCACTCAAGGCTCAAGGAACAGTATAGAAGATGAGGAGAGAAGATTGTATGTGCCAGTGGACCTGTAGGAGTGTTGAAAAAAAAAAAGTCTTCTGGACATGACAAGAGCAGTACATCCAGAGCTTTCAACAACCATGGTTGTATGCATAAGACACACAGAAGAACATACTACTGAATATTTCAGAATGTGGGAAAATGTGTCACAACATTCCACAGGTGGTCAATTTCGGCTAAGGGAGGGAAAATTAATTTTCTTCAAAGACAAGACACATGTGTTGCCCATGTCAGACCTACATGCCCACATATATACAGGCAACACTAACTAGACTCGGTAGGTCATTTTACATGCACGTGTATGTGTGTGTGTGTGTGTGTGTGCATGTCAGTGAAGAAGATATGAACTTCATAGTTGATGTGGTGGGTGTCAAGATAGTAGTTATCGGTGTGCTGGCTACATTTTTTGCTTGTTTCTTTTGTCAACTAAAAACAAGCTACAGTCATTTGGGAAGAAGAAACATAAGTTAAGTAATTGCCTCTATAAGATTGGCCTAAAAGCAAATCTATGGGGGCATTTTGATTACATATCCATGTGGAAATGGAAGGCCCACTATTTGTACCATCCCTGGGCAGGGGATCCTGGGTTGTATACGAAAAGTAGCTAAGCAAACAATTGGGAGCAAGTCAGTAAGCAGCACTCCTCCACAGCCTCTGCATCAGTTCCAGCCTCTAGATTCAGGCTTCAAACTCCTTCCCTGGCTTCCAAAGATACCTCACAGGAACCTCATTATGCAAGACATTCCAAAATAATTACATAAAAGTCTCCCATGTTACATGTCAGGAGAGGAATATAAATTGAAACAACAAAATGGTATTGATACAAATGACCAACATTCAAACCAACAAACTCTAGATAAATGTGGTGAAGAAATAACTTTTATTCCTTGCTGATGAGAATGCAAATTTTATAAGATCTTTAGGCAACAGCTTAGAGATTTCTTACAATATAAGTACTACTTATAGCCAGACATAGCCAGGCATTGGTGGCACACACCTTTAATCCCAGCACTTGGGAGGCAGAGGCAGGCAGATCTCTGTGAGTTCAAGACCAGCCTGGTCTATCAGAGCTAGTTCCAGGACAGCCTCCAAAGCCACAGAGAAACCCTGTCTTGAAACAAACAAACCAAAAACAAAACAAACAAACAAAAATCAAACCACCTTCATATTTATACAAATAAACTGAATATTTACATATCAGCATAAGCATAAATACTTGCAGCAGAGAGACTCACAGTAATCCTTGGTCATTGAGATACCCTTCAGCAAGCAGATAAATTTTAAAAATGAGACAATGGAGTCTTAGTCAATACTAAAAGGAAATGAGCTAACAAGCTGTGCAAAGAAAAGACATGGGAGAAACTTAAATAAAAATCACTAAAGAAAATAAGTAAATCTGAAAGGGCCATATTGCCTATAATACTCTTGAGAAAGCAAAGCTATAGGAGCATTGTAAAAATCAGCGTTGGTGCAAGGACAACAAGAAATGGGTGGTAAGTAGACCCACAGGCCTTCCAAGGCAGTGGAAATTGTCTGCTTCAATTAGAAAAATTAAAAAGTGCACTTGAATGTAGTTATTTGACTTTGTATGATTTAAGTACATTTATTCTATTAGACTGTCTCCAAACTAGTTGGAAATAATTACTTAACTTTAGCCTCCTGGATCAGAGAACAATCAAGACCGAGGATAAGTCACTCTCTAATGTCCTTATTGCTAATGATTAATAAAATTCTTCTCCTGCCCATCCCAGCCCCTATCTTCTGCTAACACACTTATTTATGCCATTTAAGTCCTTATATGCACTCAGCCCTATAATCTCTAATTCATAGATAATCCTACAATAACTCAAAAATTTCATATCAAGGGAGGTTCCACAGCATTCCTACCAGCAGGTCTCAGAAGAACCCTTCTGCAATGTTATTTTGCTATTCTTACATTCACAAATGTATTTTCAGTGGCAACTACATGGTTTGGTTGCTATGTCTCCTTTACCTTGGACACACAATCTTCCCTGATAACACACATGCCTTGCTATTATTTAGCTAGGGGAAGGAAAAGGAACAGTAACCTCCAAAACTTAAAAAAAAAATATGTCTTTTTCTTTAAGCTCAGTTTGTTTTCAATGGATTTTATAAAATGTGTTATTAAAAATTTCTAATTTTAAATGTCTAAGTAGTCATTCGACATGCATTTCAAATAGACTCATAAAGTCATGCAAATAAAACCATGTTTAATAAGCTCAAGAGTGACTAATAAAAGTGACAAAAATGGCATGGAGTTTTCATACATGGTGCTAGGAAATAGAGACATGAAAGCATGGCAGAAGGAAGAATTGAACTTATTAAGCTATGTCAAATAACTACATAAAAGCTGAAAATTACTTTCTCCAAAGGAAAAATCACTATAATAAAAAGATACTGAGAATTGTTTTTTTCAGAAAACAGTTTATATTGTGTTTTAAAAATACTTTAAAATGATATTCAGGCATGTAAAGATAAATATGAAAGAGAAAGATGAATTATAAAATGATGGGAGATATCATTGTGTAAATATGTTTCTCGTATTGGTTAATGATTAAAGCATTGTTTGCCAATAGGAAAGCAAGATAAGCAGGACTGGGAGACAAGGAGGAGAGAGGAAGTAGTAGGGAGGTGTCAACATGTAAGAGAACAGAGGTTCGGGCCCTCTCTCTGGTAAGATAAGACCATGTGGAAGTGCTTAGACTAATAGAAATGGGTTAATATTTAAGACAGAGCTAGACAATAAGAAGCACTAGTAATTGGCCAACAGCATTACACCAAATACAGCATCTCTGTGTGTTATTTGGGGCTGGCATGGCAGTGGGACCAGACCAGTGGGGGAAAAATATTCATAATAATAAAATTTAATATAACATTCATCCACTGTAATTTTCAATTAATACTTCTACTGAAAATAACTTTCAGCTGATACCTAGCAATGTGTTACTTTATTATACTTATGCTACCAGTGATCACAATATTTTATACAGAGGAGAAATGATCATTCCCAAGTTCCATCTAATTTTCACTGATTTATTTATATCGCAGTTTAAATAAATAATATCATTAATATTATTCTTTCCAATATGCCATGGAGTGTTTAAATTGCAACCTCAGCCATCCCTTGGTAATCCTGTACTTGTCAAACACAGAAGATTACATTGTTTGTCTAATGCTTAGATTTTCAGAAACATTGTTAAAAGCTGTCACTAGGGGGAAGGCTCTTTATCTAGAGGCTAAATATAAATACAGCAAACCTCATAACTACACATATCTCTACACTAAAATGCATCAAGAATACAGCGTAAAAACAAGACAAATAGGTCTCCTTCTAAATAAGTTCCCAAAACAGAACCAGTCAGTACTTTTTATTTTAAACATAAATAGATTGCACAGGAAATACCAAGTCAAATTAGACTTCAAAAACAAAGTCATTTAGGCATATAAATATTTTTCTTCACAGATATGTGTGGATCCCCTCAATTCCCTACCATGTTCTTCTTGTACTAATACAGCCAGTAGATTTCCCATGAAATCTGTGAATATCTTTCTATTTTCACACTTTCAAACACTTAATACTTCTTTGAGATTTCTCACAGAAATACTCATAGATAACAGTGGAGTAATACTCATGTAGTTCCTTAACACAATTGTGTATTTATTCAACATCAAGGGAATTGGGGGGCTGGATAAAAAAATAAAAACCCAAGACTTTGAAATCTCTGTGTAGATGATTTCTGCCCCAGGGAACTTGCCTAGATTTTCTTCTGATAATAAGAAATGAACAGATAAGCTACAATATACACATTCCTACTTGGAAGCATGTTTTCTTTTGCAATTGCTATTATTTCAAAAACAAATTAAACTAAGAAGTTCTGCAGACAAGTAACTAACCAATTTACATAGCAACTTAATGCAAGTCAATGTTCCTTTCATTGGAACATTGAAGTTTGGAGATGTCAGTGTCTAAGAGCTTCATAGCAATGACTACTCAAAGTAACTCAGAGAGTCTACACTAGCAACCTATGGGACACACATGTTAACAAGATTCTGTTGTACTTTAAATCCTTAACCCATCCTATAGTGTATTTCAAATGTTTTACTTCTTTCAATACCATAGTAACATACAGAACACAGAACTAAGTATCATAATGAATTTCTAGCCTCAAGGAATATTTGACCTAGGCTTGTTACGTGACAGAATGACACACACACACACACACACACACACACACACACACACACACACACACAAAGATTATGATACAAATTCAATAATATCTTCATCTTGAAACCAAGTTAACAAATGTACATAGTTTTGCCTTGTTTTGTTCTATTTCACAAATTTTAGTTCTTACTATATGCCCTATACATACCTTGTTCAAGAGATACCTGATCCCACTTTAGAAAACTTAAAAGATTATTATGAGAAATAGAGCTAAAACTAATTATACAACAGGAAAAAAAGAGCAAAGTTCAAAAGGAGAAGTTCAAAGATATCACAAAAAAAAATGTGTCAAACATCACATTACTATAGAACAGAAAAGATAACAGTAAAAATATCCAGAATGTTCTGGGGTAGCTTTTCCTTCATCACAAAGAAGACAAGAAGAAAGATGGAGGGACACATATGCCATTATTGCACTGTGCTTGCTTGGGAAACAGATGTTGTTATTCATATTCATCATTTCAGCAATTAGTAAGGACCTACCACACATTAATTCTTCAAATGATGTCTGCAAAATGACTGAATGTTTGATTTATATTGGAAATTCACAGAATATATGATTTTCTACATTCTCAAAAATACTTTATATAATTAATTAGAAACACTCTTTTCACAAAGAAAGTCCCTCTTTTGTTCTTAATCTTTATAAATACATTTCGAAGAAAGAACAAGACATGTTTCTCAACTACATTATACTTATTTAGAGTTATGCATTTTATTATAATTTAATACTCTAGCATCCAATAGTCTCTGCTGCATTTACCATGTGCTGCACTATTAGTATTACCCACACAGTTTTCCACAAGAGTTAAATTAGAAGTCTTTCACTTTAGTTTAGTGTAAAGAAATGTGTTTCTTTAATCACCAGTCATCTCTTCCTTAGTGGCTTGTTCTTTTGCTTTTGATCTTGAATTTTTTCCCTTTACAAATATTTAAAAGTCTTTAATTAAAATTGTTTGTTGATAATTCAATGCATACATATTGCTTCTTATCTCACTTCAGTCCTTACGAACCCTCTCTCCTCCCTACCAGTTTCTTTCCTGGATGTATGACTTAGACTTTTTGTTTTGTGACTCATTTTGTTTAACCAGGGTCATCTATGTAGTTATTGGATCAGAAGTTTTAGAGCCCAATGGGGTCATCAGTGGGCACATAACTGATCTATGTGCCTTCATCCTATCTTTCAATTCCTCAGTAGAAAGTAGTTCAGCACTGAGGAGGGTGAGCTTCTAGCCCTTCCTTCATCCATGTCTAAATACTGAAAGGCCCATTCTTCTGTAGATCTAGGGAAGACATCCACACCTAATATGAGTAAGTAATTGCAAATTTTAGGGTTTTTGCTAACTTATTATTAACATGAGTTATTTTTTACATGTACTATAATTCATTATCAAATTTATTTTATACTAAGTTATTAGGTAAGAGTCTAAATATTTTTCATAATATATGAAACTTCTGAACTCTATGAAATAGTAGTTCTCTCCTTAAAAATCTGAGTTGTCTCCTTTATAATATATTTTTACAAAGACAAGCCTCATTCCTAGGTTGATGTTTATAACAGATTGAGAATAACAATGGAGTAAACAAGCCTATGTCAATGTTCGGGGCTGCTAGGTACTTCATAAATAATCCCTAATCATAATATTCTCTTCTGTTTCACCTAATTTGAGGTTTACCACTGTAAAAGCACATACAATCCCATTCTCCCCCACCCCACCCCCTGCCCATGGCCCCTGGAAAGCAAAGCAGCCAGGCAGCCTTAGTTTCATACACCAGATCCTAAGCCTGGTGCCTAGCACTGATGCAAACATGATGATCCTGAGCACCCAATGAGAAGAAAGATGGTTCAAATGCAGAATATGAAGAGCCCTGCTGAGAAATGAAAAACGTGGCAGCAGCAGAACTTTGTGAGAAAAGCAACACTACAAAAGCGCAGATGTTATCCACCTCCTGCCTACACCAATTACCAAGTAAAATAGTACTAGCTTTCAAGTAGATCCTTTCTGAGTTAGGTGAGGTGGATTTAAAACTTTAATGAGGTCAAAAACTCTCTAGCAAATGTATTTTAATTCTTATTCCTTGCCATTACACACTAATTCTTCAGATAGTCTTTTTCCTTGTAAGACTTAAAATGTCACTGGTAAGTAGAAACTTGTGACTGCAAGTCTCAAGCTTTGAAATCTCATAATTACATTCAGTGATTCTAGATGAATCTCAAGCTTATTAATTAAAATTTGTAGGTCAATAGCCTACAGAAAATTTCACAAAAAAGTTACATTCATGTAGACATTATTTACAGATTATGCAAGTGGCATGAAATTTTGTTGTGAAAACATGAGATGCTGCTTCATATGCCTCAAAATACAATTCAGAGTCTCTGCTTTAAATAATATCTAATTAGCAAAAAAATGGGTCTATTTGAACTTTCCTAACCCTAGTTCTCTTCATCTGCTGCTGGAAAATGAATAAATAAAAGGTCTGTTAGTTTATATGATTTTCATCAGTTAAGATAATCTCAGCTATGATAATGTATATCACTCTGAATACACTAGGTACATTACATTTCAGTAAACAGCAATGTGATGTCAGGACCCAGGTATTACAACATTGAAAGCAAACACCACTGAAACAGAAAATGAAATGTCTTAAAGAAGGAAGGCAATAGGACTTAATACACCAGATATAAAATCAGCAAAATGTGACTCTCTACAGTCTTGACTTAGTAAAGAAAGCAGCCTTGGGACCTACAATGTTGACTAGTCAGTATGATATGGTGGTGTAGTAGTGACACAAATATTGTGGAAGTAACCAACCACTATTTGATTATATTTAAGGCCCACTCCATGAGATAGAATCCATGTCTGACACTACTTGGGTGGCTAGATAGACAATGGCCTTAGGGAAAAACCAAATAGTTTTGTTCTGCTAAGGAAACACAGCAATAACATGAATCCTAAAATTCTAATATACTCATAGATCAGTGCCTTATTCAGCCGTCACCAGAGAAGTTTACTCCTGTAGTATATGGGAACTAACACAGAGACCCACCACTGAAAAAGTTTTACAGAGAGAGTAAAGAGAGAGAGAGAGAGAGAGAGAGAGAGAGAGAGAGAGAGAGAGAGAGAGAGAGAGAGAGACTTTGAGGCCCTCAATCCTAATTGGAATGTCTTCATCAAACACCTTTCTTCATGTTCATGGAATTCTGTAGACGAGGGAGCAGAAAGATTAGAAGATCAGGTGTGCATGGAAGACACCAAGTTAACAGTGCCTTACAGACACAAAATAACTAGCACACATGTGGCCTCACAGCCATTGTGGCAGCATGTACAGGGTCTGTCCAGGTACAAGTCAGACATGGTCTCAAGCACTGAGAAAGGGATGTGGACATAGACCAATAACCCTAACCCTGAAGCTATCTGCAACCAATAACTGCTAGTAAAGGAAACATCAGTTTTCTTCAATGAGATCAAAATGGATATGCTAATCATACTTATGAGTAGGCTACATAACCAACACAAAATAAGTACAATGCTAATTTTGGGGGCTTTTTGTCTCCTATTTCTTTGTTTGGGTATTTTTCAAACTATTGGTGTTATATATATATATATATATATATATATATATATATATATATATATATATTTGCTTTCCATTTTTGTGGGAGGAAAAATTTGTGTGTGTTTCTTGGTTTATGTTTTCTTTGGTTTTAATATGTGTTTGTTTATTTAAATTGAGAGAATGAATGGTTAGGTTAGAAAATTACTTATCTAAATAACATGTGGAAAGATGTACCATAAAGGAGTGTCATATACTTGAGTGTATATCAACATTGTCTTTTCTTTCCTTTTAATGTTTTTGATGATGAATAAATAAAATATATTAAGTAGTTTCATGCACAAAATTATAGAAAAATACTGCAAAAGTGGCTGTTATAGTGGCAACAGTTCATGGAAAAACTAGTAGGCACCCTTAACAAAATCCAAAATGAAATAAACTATGTTAGGGGCCAAAATAACTAATATATTCTTGCATAGAATTAAAATGTGTGTGTGTGTATGTGTGTGTGTGTGTGTGTGTGTAAGAGAGAGACAGAGAGAGAGAGAAAGAGAGAGAGAGAGAGATTTTAAAGAAAGGCAGATTGCCTTATGTGTTTTGATCACTTCAATGCATCATATCTCCAATGAAAAGCATCCAGAAGAGAAGCACACACATGTAGAAATCACATCATCTGTCAGAGATTCAAAGGCACAAAGATTCCTAACTCAATATCTCTTTTAAAATGACAGAATGACTTACATGTACAAATGATCAGAGGGTAACAAGACAATTCCTGCAGGTCATTAAGAGGTCAAGCTGAGCAACCTGACCTCAAAAGCAGAATTACAACATTATTTCATCAGCAAAAGAATGCACCACAGCTAATAGGAACCACAGGTCCTCTTTATATCAGCACTCCTAAAAGAACTTCACTCCTTATTTCAAAGAAAGGGTGATGGGATAATTTCTTCTGTACATGTGTTTCTCTTATTGGTTGATGAATAAAACACTGTTTGGCTAATAGACACAAGAAGATAGGCAGGACTAGGAGATGAGGAGAATTCTGGGAAAGGTAGGTAGATGGAGACTGCAAAGAGATGCCATGTCCAGGAGGAAGAAGTAACAGGCCTGGTCCCTTCTCCAGTAAGATAAAACCACATGGAAATACACAGATTAATAGAAATGGGTTAATAATTAAGTCACAGCTAGCCAATAGGAAGCCCTAGTCATCAGCCAACAATTTAATAATTAATATAGAATTTGTGTGTTTCTTTGGGGCTAAATGCCTGAGGAACTATGCTGGAAAGGGAACAATAGAGTTTGTGTAGCTAGCTGTTAGAAACAGAAGCAGACACCCACAGCTGAATACTGAGCTGAACTCCTGGATTCCAGTTGCAGAGAGGGAGGAGTGATAAGAAAATGAGGTCAAGACAAGGCTACAGAAACCCACAGAGACAGCTGACCTTGTAGAGAGCTGCAAAGTGCTGCGCCTTAAAGATGGTGCTGGCTTCCACCTTCCACCTTCCCATTGGTGAGCACTCTCTAGCATAAACAAGCCCTTATTTGGTTAAGTCTGTTCAGCCTGTCTGCTTCTGCGTTAGAGTAGCCTATCTGCAGGGTCCACGTAGCTCACTAGGGTTGGTTAGCGCAAGGGGATTTAAGCATGTGCAGGGGTCCCCCACGCCCTCGCGAGTCAGAAGAACATGTTTCAAGGATTCTGATTAAAACTGCATGAAGATCTTCCCGGAGTTGCGTCTTCCTTGCTGGTAGGAGTAGGCGCCTACAAATGGTAGCCCATACCAGGAATTTTTCAGATCAGAATACCTTGTAGTCAGGGCAGCTCTGGTTAAGTTCCCAAGGTAAGTTGGAACTAAATTAAAGAGGCGATGAGGTCTCCGGTAAGGAGCAATGAAGTTCCGGATTTGGACCAAATTAAGGCCCTCAGTAAAGAGGCTATAAGGTCTCCAGTAAGGAGCAATAAAAAGTCCCGGGTAAGTTGGGACCAAATTAAACACTGCAGAATTAAGCGGCAATAAAGTCTCAGGCATTGAGTGAGAGGTTGTAATGAACAGAAAGTAAAATTTTTAAAATGGGGCTTCTCAGTCTCATCCAATTTTTCTGGCTCTTCAGGAGCTACTTTTGTCAAAGAAACTTAAAAGAAAGAAAAGCACACTAGAAAGATTCCTGAGCAAATGCAATGCCATTGCACCTTAGTTCACAGTTTTGGGAGACCTCACGCTAGCATGCTGGGACAAGTTAGGCAGGGATCTTGACTTTGCTTGGGAACAAGAGATGCTACAGTCCGGAGTCCGACCTGTTTGGAAGTTAGTGCTTAGCTGTATCGAAGACCAGCGGTACTGTAAAGGGGTAATAGAAAAAGGAAAACCTGCACTAGAAATGTTACAAGAAGAAAGATCAGAAGAGGTTGAGAGCACAGGAGAGTCAGGTACGGATGAAACAGAGTCTGAGGAAGAATTGCAAGCCCTCTTAAAACAGGTTCAGAAACAATCCCTTAAGGGGCAGAGGGGGAAGCGAGAGGATAAATGGTGATGTGGGGAGGAGAGGGACCCTCCAAGAACAATGCCTTTGGCACCTTCTCCTGATCAGAGTGAGGAAGGGCAGGGCCCAGGTACAGGGCATTCCTTTTGCCCTGAGGTCTGGAAAGCCGTACTAAATGACTTAAGTCTTGAACAAGTAAATTAGATTGCCATAAAAGCATGGAAGTCATTACCCAATAAGGGAGAGGTGAATGGTAACCTCACTAAGATACTACAAAGCCCATTGGAACAATTTTCAGATTTTGTGGCCTATTTGGTAGAGGCAGCAGGGAGAGATTTTGGCATTACAGCAGCCATAGTTGCAGCTATCTCTTTTGCAGTTGTGGATTCAGTCACGGCTGCCATGGCTATGAGCACATCGGTACAGACAGCCTCTAAGCTAAATGAGCTGTCCAAGAATGTGGCTACTGCCTTGGATGCTCAATACACAATTGGTGCTCAACTAAAAGGAAGTTTAATGATTGTAAACCAAAGAATTGATCTGGTGCAGGAACAAATAGATACCTTGTTGCAGCTGGCCCAATTGGGATGTGTAATGAAGAATCCAAGTTTGAGTGTTACCAGCATTCAGTATGAGAATCTTACACGTGCTGCTAATTTGTCACAACAGTTGCCTAGCTATCTTTTAGGAAATTGGTGTGCTGACTTTGATGACTTAATGGTACAGCTGCGAGTGACCATCGTTGCAGTGAATTCGACACTTGTGGGTGCAGGATTGGCAGCCGGATTGTCATCATGGTTCCAGTTGCCATGGATCATCTGAAAGAGTGGGCAGGAATGGGAGCCATGGCAGTCCTCTTGTTGCTTATCTCCTTTGTGGACCTGTGGTGCCTTTGCAAGATGAGGTTTGCTCAGAAGCAGTATGCAGCTATCGTTTTCCAGGCATTTACAGCTATTGAGGCAGGACAGTCTCCCCAAGTATGGCTCGCATTCATGAACAAGTATTAATCCTTCATGCTCAGGTTGTATGGCTTAGCACTGCACACCGAGTTAGCTCTGGAAGTGAGCATCTCCGAGAAGGGCAAGTTTGGTTGCATGTGGGTTGATGTTCGAGGCCTCACCTCCAGGAAAAAGATGCCAGACAGGTGTGGCACTGACTTGGCTGACTACCAGGATTCAGGGTCATTACAATGTCCACTGCTTTACTGGAGACCAGACCATTGCCCTTGCCTGTTGTGTTATTAAAACAAAAAGGGGGAACTGTAGAGAGCTGCGAAGTGCAGTGCCTTAAAGATGGCTCTGGCTTCTGCCTTCCACCTTCATGTTGGTGAGTGCTCTCTGGAATAAACAAGCCCTTATTTGGTTAAGTCTGTTCAGCCTGTCTGCTTCCGAGTTAGAGTAGCCTATCTGCAGGGTCCATGTAACTCACTGGGGTTGGTTAGCTTAGGGGTCCCCCATGCCCTTGCAGGTCAGAAGAACATGTTTCAAGTATACTAATTAAAACTGCATGAAGAAGATCTTCCTGGTGTTGCCTAGTCCTTGCTGGTGAGGTTAGGTGTGTTACATGACCTGAACAAGGGGAGCTCATGGACCCCACAGACTGATAGCCAGGAAACCAGCAATGGACCAACTCACAGCCACTGAACATGGGTCTCAGTTAGAAGGCCTGGGCAGTCTAAGGGACCTCTGACAGTGAAACCAGGATGTATCCCTGGTACATGAAAGGACTTTGGGAGCACATTCCCCATGGTGGGATACTCCCTTAGCCTAGAGACTCTAGGGAGGGCCTAGTCCCTACTCCAAATGACTTGACAGATTTTAATGATCCCTCCTGGAAGGCATCACCCTCCCTGTGTAGTGGGTGGGGAATGGAATGGAAAGGGGGGTCAGGCAACATGAGAGGATGAGAGGGAGAGGGAATTGGGATCAATATGTGAAATAATAATAATAGTAAGAGTATTAATAATAATAATAATAATAATAATAATAATAATAATGATAATGATAATATTAAAGAGGTTGTGTCCCGTACACCTCCATAACAGACACAGTCAGCTCCTTTCCCAGAGACAGTTCCTTCGGATATACTTACTATAGCTAAATGAACAGATTCACTATGCTGAGTCATTATGAATATGAAGGGCATAAAGGACATTCAAGTAGCAAGAATACTGTGGAAGGGAGCTGATGCCCTAGAAATAGCAGCACTAGCTAGATAAAACTGTATTTCCAAAATAAATACTTGACAACTTGTCTTAAAAACAGAGAAATACCTCTTACTACAACAAAGAATACATTATTACAGAAATTAAAAATAGGATTTAAAATAGAACACCTAAGTATTATTTCTTATTTTTTTATTTTTTACGATAATAATTTTACTTAAATTTGCAGCAAGCTTGTTTTACATGCCAATATCAGTTCTCTCACCCTCTCCTCCTCCTTCTCTGTCCCCCTCCACACTCCCATCCTATTTGAATATATATTGTTTCCTTACTTTTTATATATTATAACTCGTTATACTGTTTGTCTTTTTCATATAATAAATCCTAACCTTTATATTTCACTATTTAAGTCATTTAATTATCATCTTATGCAGCATTTTAGTGTATGGAAATATCATTGCTAATTTAAACATTCAGGAACTGATGGTTATGTAGTATATGTTGAGCCTTTGCAAATACAAAACAATCTTATAAACACTTCACATCTTGTATACAACCATCTGTGTAATAGGCAAGCTGTCTTAAAGAGTATATACGTTTTTCATAAAGTTTCATAAATATTAACAGGTTTATAAGGAATTGGTGTTTTACTATCATTAGCAATAGATGAGTCCTTGAAGTACTTCAACTGAATTCCACATTTTAATGCGAAAAGTCTTGTATCTACAGATTAAAAAAAAAAATGAGCATGTGTAAAATATCCTGTGCATGAAATCCAAACTCCCTTGATGTAACTTCTGAAAGCCAAGTTCTCTTAAGACCAACAATGAAGGGGAAGGATCCCACATGGGGAGAATTATGTGGGCCTTAAACACAACCCCTGCTTACTAAGAACCAGGTTCTCATTTGGGACTCTACTAAATAGGGCTGACATACCATGCTGTTAGGTCACAGCAAGCACACGAAGAAATCAGGAATGGGGGCTACCTTCTTGCTTGATGTTTTCCTTAACTGCCACATAGAACAAATCAGATGAAACTACTAAACAGCATGGTACAAATTGAATGTCTGTGGTAAGTACCAGTGGTCACCTAAAACCCATTTTCATTTGTTTCACAGTAGCAGTTTTACCAAATAGTTGGCCTTCTTAATTTAAAGAAAATGAATTTCCCAGTGTTCTTTACAGCCATTATTATCATGTGAGGAGATTATAACCAATAGAATGTACACATTTTGATCATGTGCTTTAAATGAAATTACATGCCTTTACTTATGTTCTTTCTTCCTTTTATCAAATTAGAATGCAAGTAAAGGAGTGACCCAAATCTGGTCTTGTAGAGAGCAGTAAGAACTTGAGACTCTAAACTGAAGAGCACTAGAATATGAGATTGGTAACTCTGTGAGGCTAACGTCCTGGGCATGCTGGACTAGGACACACTGTAGAAGAAAGGAGCTCCTTTCTTATTTAAAACAAAGTGTATGTCAAATATCTGTACTATATACAGTAACTATTTTTGTTTGTAAACTCACACACACACGTGCACTGAACTATATAGCTACATGGACACATAAAGGATATTAAAGTAGTGTAAAAAGGAAACACTTGAAATGAGTGTATGTGTAGGTTTAGGCATTGGGCATAAATAAGAGTGCAAGAAAGAAAAGCCTTAGATAAGAGAGAGCATTAGAGAACTAGTCACATTGATTTAACACTGCAGAAATAGAAGAAAACATCACTGCTGATCAGACACTTTCTTAATTCAGAATATCATTATTCACAAGAGAACAGCATAAAAATTCAAATAGATAAATATTCAATGAGTTATATCACAAATTACACATATTGGTAGGTAGGAAAGTGCTTGCCTAGTTCATGAACAAGGCTCTTGGTTTAATCCATGATAAGGTAAAATTGTATTCATCTTAATTGTTGTTTGAAGATATCATATTATCAAAGGACTACTCTACCAAATTAGGTGAAAGAGAAGTATCTTCTTCAAGTTATCGTGAATTGCTTTTCTAAAAGACACTTTCCCCAACTTCTCCAAAGAGTTACTATGTACAGACATTATTACCATATAGAAAACAGAGATCTGGGATGTAACTCAGTGGTAAAATGCTTCTCTTTCAGGTTTAAGTGTTTTATTCCTGCTGTGAAGAGTGGGAGAGAGTGGTGCTGGGGTAGGTATCATAGGTTATAGAAGAAAATAAACTATAGTGAATCCAAACAAGTAAAGAATGCAATAATAAACTTTAAAGCAATCATTGCTGAGTTTAACTAAGGAATAATTTTTGAACTGTAAAATATTTTACTTCTTAAACAAAATAAACAAAAATTCATACATATAGGTTGGAATAAAATTTCAATAAAGTTAGAAAACCAGTCTCACATGAATCACTTGTTCTTAATTTATCTTCTGTGTACAGTACCATGCACATGGAGATAAGAGGACAATGTGTTTTCTCCTTTAACAACAAGAGTTCCAGGATAAGGCTCAAGCTATTAGGTGAGGCACAGGTCTTTATCTACAGGACCACATCAATAGCTCTTCTTTAAAAAAAATTGTATCATGTTTATAAATCTAAACACTTTTTTAAAAAACTTAATTTTGTCCAAACTGAAGGCTGTACATCCTAGGAAACTAACAATGAAGAAAAATATGAACAAATATATCACCTCAAAAAAATCATGAGATGGTTCTTGGAATGTACTGGATTCTTTTTTATAACTATATCATCTAATTTGTATGTAGTAATTTCACAGAAGACCAAGACACAGTTTCCTCAACCTTGTGCCTTTCTTCCATTCTCATTTAATAGCTGTTTCTCTTATATAAAGAATATTTTTATTTACATGTGTGAATGGTTGTGTGTGTGTGTGTGTGTGTGTGTGTGTGTGTGTGTGTGTGTGTGCGCGTGTGCATGCAATGCAAACAGAAGTTCAGAAGAGGTTGTCAGATTCCCAGAACTGTATTTGCAAAAGTGTAACCACCATGTTGGTGCTGAGCCCAGATAATCTAGAAGACCCCAAGTGCTCTTAACCACAGACCCATTTGTCCAACCCTTAATAGCTATTCTGTGAAAGACAACATTCAACTTCACTCCCAGTATTTCCACTAAGTGGGACGATTAACGAACTTGTCATTTTGATGACAAATGCCATTATTCCTTCATTCTTCTCCCTCACCATTCCAATACTGGTGCTGTTTTCCAGAAGGTAAGGTTTTATGCACAGGAAATCAAAAGCATACTGAGCAGAAAAAGCAAGCTGGATACAGTCCTTTGTTCTTTCCTAAAGGGCCATGTGCTATCTGTCAAACAGGGGTCCATGAGTTCCCCCTTGCTTAGGTCAACTGTTCTGCGGGTTTTCCCAGCATGATCTTGAACCCTTTGCTCATCATTCCTCCCTCTCTGTAACTGGATATCAGGAGTTTGGCTCAGTGTTTAGCAGTGGGTGTCTACTTCTGGTTTGGTCAGCTACTGGATGAAGGCTCTAGCGTAGCATTTAAGGTAATCATCACTCTCATTATAGGGGAAGGGCATTTAGGGTAGTTTGTACATTGTTGTTTAGATTGTTAGTGGGGTCATCCTTGTGGATCTCTGGATATTTCTCTAGTACCAAATTTCTCTTTAAACCTATAATGGTTCCCTCTATTGATGTGTCTCTTTTCTTGGCTCTCCTCTATTCATATTCCCACTCAATCATCCTGATCCCTCATATTCTCCTCCCCCTCCTCTTCAAACTTCCTCATTCCCCTACCTCCAACCACCCCCCTCCATGTTCCCAAATTGTTCAGGGGCTCTTGTCCCTTTCCCCTTTATCTTGGGGAAAGACCATGTATGTCTCTCTTGCAGTCCTCCTTGTTTCCTAGCTTCTCTGAATATGTGGATTGTAATCTGGTAAACCTTTGCTCTGTGTCTAATATCCATATCTTAGTGAGTACATACTATATTTGTCTTTCAGTGACTGGGTTAGCTTACTTAGGATGGTTTCTTCCAGTTCCATCCATTTGCCTTTGAATTTCAACATTCCATTGCTTTTTTTTTTCCACTAAGTAATACTCCATTGTATAAATGTATCAAATTTTCTGTATCCATTCTTTGGTTGAGGGGCATCTAGGTTGCTTCCAGGTCCTGACTATTACAAAAAAAATGCTGCTATAAACATAGCATAACAGATGTCCTTCTTGTATGAATGTGTATCCTTTGGGTATATGCCTAAGAGCAGAATTGCTGGGTCTCTCTCTTCTCTCTCTCTCTCTCTCTCTCTCTCTCTCTCTCTCTCTCTCTCTCTCTCTCTCATTAGCAACTCTTTTATTATTTTATTTTTTTACTTTTATTTTACATATTGATCCCAGTTCCCTCTCCCTCCCTCCCTCTTTCCCTCTCTCCCACTCTCCCACCTTCTCATGCCCCCACCACCACCCTCCCTTCCCATCTCCCCTCTCCACATGTAGGGTGATGCCTTCCAGGAGGGGTCATCTAAATCTGTCAAGTCATTTGGAGTAGGGACTAGAACTTCTCTCCTGTCCCTAGGTTAAGGAAGTATCCTCCCAATTGCTGGATCATGAGGTAGGCTGATTTACATTTTCTGGAAAAACACCATACTGATTTCCAAAGTGGGTGTACAAATTTGCACTCAAACCAGCAATGGAGGAGCATTCTACTTTCTCTGTCTCTTCTCTGGCATAAACTGTAATTGGTGTTTTTCATTTTAGCCATCCTGATGGTTATAAGATTGTATCTGGGAGTTATTTTTATTTGCATTTCCCTAATGACTAAGGATGTTGAGCAATTTCTTAAATGTCTTTAAGCAATTTTAGATTTCTCTATTGAGAATTCTCTCTTTTGTTCTGTACCCACTTTTTAATTAGTTTGGTGACTAGTTTCTTGTGTTTTTTTGTATATTTTGGAGATCATCCCTTTGTCAGATTGGGGTTGGTGAAGATCTTTCCCCATTCTGTGAGCTGCTGTTTTATTTTACTGACTGTGTCTTTTGCCTTACTAAAGTTTCTCAGTTCTGGCTGGTCCCATTTATTAATTGTCAATTCAGTGTCTGACCTACTGGTTTTATATTCAACAAGTGGTCTTCTGGCCAATTCACTCAAGGGTACCTCCCACTTTCTCTTCTAAGAGGTTCAGTGTGGCTGAATTTATGTTGAGGTCTTTGATCCATTTAGACTTAAGTTTTGTGTATGACAATAGGTATGTATCTATCTATTCAACATGTTTGCATACAGTTATGCTTTCTATTTTCTATTGTATAGTCTTAGCTTTTTGTCAAAAATCAGGTGTTACCTCTGGGGAACTTCCTGGATGTGCTCTGAGCACACTGGACCTGCCTATGCACACAGAACCACCTTGAAGCCCCGCCTGCCTGATCTTTGACCCCCATCACCAGGCCTCTGCTGGAGGTGAGTCTGGGACAAGTTCAGGCTAAATCCCCCCAAAACCCTTCCCTGGAATTTCCTGGGTGGACCCAAATCTCACTCCCCCCCCCCATATTCTGTCACTAGATGGTATAGTCCTAGTATTCTGATCCACAAACTACATGACCCAGAACCTGACCTCTCCCTACTCTGTGTCCTACTGGGCCTGCTGGTCCACTGCTCTGATTGAGTACTGGGCCAGAGTGCAGGTCTAACAACCCCTACACCTCCAGGAACTTCTTGGATCTGCTTTGAGCACAAAAAACCTACCTATCCACTTGGGACCACCCTGAGTCCCAGTCTGCCTGATCTTTGACCCCTATCTCCTGGACTGTGCTGGAGGAAAGACCTCCTAGAGAGCTTGGGCCACCCAGAATTACAGACATCGAATGCCTGACTCACCTTTGCCCAACGGGAGAGTAGCATAGAGAGACTCCAACTGCACCCACTGGAAGAAGCGATGGGAAGATGGCAATACAAGAAAACTCCCAACAATTGAAAGACAAGCATGACACTACCAGAATCTAGGGACTCTACAGCAACTTGACCTGAACACAGTAACTCAGAGACTGCAGAAGAGAACGACTTAAAAAATAACTTCAGAAAAATGATAGAGGCCCTCAAAAAGATGGCATGAGAAATCCCTTTAAAAAATGGAAGAAAAAAACAAACAAAAAAATGGAATAAATGGACAAATTTCTTAAAGAAAGTAAGGAAAGCAAAGCAGATAGACCCAAGAAGCAAGCAGGTATAGCTATCCTAATATCTGACAAGTTACACTGCAAACCAAAATCAATGAAAAAAGATGAAGAAGGGCATTTCATATTCATCACAGGAGAAACCCATCACTATGGGGTCTCAATTCTGAACATCTATGCTCCAAATACAAAGGCACTCACATTTGTACAATAGAAACCAGGAAAACAATACAAAACATAAATGTAACAAAGTTGTTTTTTCAAGAAAATCAACAAGATAGACAAACCTTTATCCAAATTAACCAAAATGCAAGGAGAGAGAACATACAAATTAACAAAATTAGAAACAAAAGAGGAACATAACAATGGACACTGAGGAAATCCGGACAATTTTCCAGTCATAGCTTGAAAACCTGTACTCCACAAAATTTGAAAATAAAAAGCAAATGGACAAATTTCTAGATTACTATCACTTAACAAAATTAATTCAAGAACAGATAAGCATCTCAAATAGACCTAAAACCACAAATGAAGGAGAAGTAGTCATCAACAGCCTGCCAACCAAAAAAAAAGCCCAGGGCCAGATGGCTTCAGTGCAGAATTCTACGAGAAATTCAAAGAAAATCTAATACCAATACTCCTAAAATTGTTGCACACAACAGAACCAGAAGGTTCATTACCAAATTTGTTTAACCAGGCCACAATTACCTTGGTACCCAAGCCTCACAAAAACACAACTAAGAAAGAGAAATACTGACCAATATCTCTCATGAACATTGATGTAAAAGTAATCAATAAAAAATACTGTTAAATAAAATCCAAGAACACATCAGAGAAATTGTACAATATGATCAAGTAGGCTTCATCCCTGGGTTGCAGGGATGATTCAACATATGAAAATCTTTTAATATGATCTACCATATAAACAAACTGAAAAAGAAAAACCACATGATCATCTCACTGGATGCTGAAAAATCCTTTGACAAAATTCAACACCCTTTCATGATAAAGGTCTTGAAGAGATCAGGGATAACAGGAACATACCTAAACATAATAAGAGCAATATACAGTAAACCAACAGCCAACATCAAACTGAATGGAGAGAAGCTTAAGGCAATTCCTCTAAAATCAGGAACAAAACAAGGCTGACCTCTCTCTCCTTATCTCTTCAATATTGTACTTGAAGTTCTAGCTAAAGGTATAAGACAACAAAAGGAGATCAAGGGGATTCGAATTGGAAAGGAAGAAGTCAAACTGTCTCTATTTGCAGATGATAGTTTACAAATGCGACCCAAAAAACTCTACCAGGGAATTCCTACAGCTGATAAACACCTTCAGCAAACTAGCAGGATACAAGATAAACTCAAAAAAAAAAATTAGTAGCCCTACTATATACAGAAAATAAAGGGGCTGCAATAGAAATCAGAGAAACATCATCCTTTACAATAGCCACAAACCACATAAAGTATCTTGGGGCAACACTTACCAAACAAGTGAAAGACCTGTATAGGAAGAACTTTGTGTCTTTAAAGAAAGAAATTAAAGAAGATACCAGAAAATGGAAAGATCTCCCATGCTCTTGGATGGGTAGGATAAACATAGTAAAAATGGCAATCTTATCAAAGCAATCTATAGATTCAATGCAATCCCCATCAAAATCCAAGCACAATTCTTTACTGATCTTGAAAGGAAAAATAATCAACCTTATATGGAAAAACAAAAGACCCAGGATAGCTAAAACAACCCTGCACAATAAAGGAACTTCAGGAGGCATCAATATCCCCAACTTCAAGTTCTACTATAGAGCTATAGTCCTGAAAACAGCTTGGTATTGGCACAAAAATACACAGGTAGAACAATGAAATCAAGTCAAAAATCCTGATATTAACCCACACATCTACTAACCCCTGATTTTTGACAAAAGAGCTAAAAGTATACAATAAAAGGAGGAAAGCATCTTCAACAAATGGTGCTAGCACAACTGGACGATTGTGTGTAGAAGACTGCAGACAGACCCAAGTCTATCACCATACACAAATCTCAAGTCCAAATGGATCAAAGACCTCAACATAAATTCAGCCACACTGAATCTGTTAGAAGAGAAAGTAGAAGTTACCCTTGACCAAATGGTACAATAGACTGCTTCCTGAACATAATACCAGTAGCATAGACACTGATATCAACACTTAATAAATGGGACCTCTTCAAACTGAGAAGCAGTTTGTAATGCAAAGGACACAGGTGAAAAACCACCAGCAGCCCACAAATTTGGAAAAGATCATCACCAACCATACATCTGACAGAGGGCTGATCTCCAAAATATACAAAGAACTCAAGAAACTGGTCACCAAAACACCAAATAACCCTATTAAAAATGGGATACAGAACTGAAGAGATAATTCTCAATAGAGGAAATCAAAATGGCTGAAAAACACTTAAGAAAGTGCTCAACATCCTTAGCTATCAGTGAAATGCAAATCAAAACATCCCTGAGATACCACCTTACTCCTGCCAGAATGGCTAAAATTATGCTGGAGAGGATGTGGATAAAGGGGAACACTCCACTGCTGGTGGGACTGCAAACTTATACAGCCATTTTGGAGATCAGTATGGTGGTTCTTCAAGAAAATGGGAATCAGTCTACAACAGGACTCAGCAATTCTGCTCTTTGGCATATAACCAATTGATCCACATTCATGGACATCTGTTCAACTATGTTCATAGCAGCATTATTTGTAATAGGAAGAACCTGGAAACAACCTAGATGCCCCTCAACTGAAAAATGGATAAAGAAGATGTGGCACATTTACACAATGGAATACTATTTAGCAGAAAACAAAACAAAACAAAACAATGTCATCTTGAAATTCGCAGGCAAATGGATGGATCGTGAAGAACCTATTTTTAATGAAGTAACCCAGTAACAAAAAGAGGAACATGGTATGTACTCACTCATATATGGATTTTAGACAGAGCAAAGGATCACCAGCCTATAATTCACACTGCCCGAAAAACTGGGATACAAGAAGAAACCTAAGAGATTAATACAAGATCATTCATAGAAGGAGAAAAGAACAATATCTCCTGTGCATATTGTGAGTGGGTGGGCAGTGAGTAGACAGGGAGCTAGGAGAAAGAGAAGGGGAAGAAAGGAAAGCAAGTGTGACTAGGAAGACTGAGGCAGGGGAGAAATAGATGAGAGAGAGAGAGAGAGAGAGAGAGAGAGAGAGAGAGAGAGAGAGAGAGAGAGAGAGAGAGAGAGAGAGATGCTATAAAAGAGGGAGCCATTATAGGTTTGAAGAGAAAACTGATTCTATAGAAATGCCCAGAGACCTACAAGAATGACCCCAACTAACAATCTGAGCAACAGTGGAAACGCTACCTTAAATGCCCTTCCCTGTAATGAGATTGATGACTAACTTATCTACAATCATAGAGTCCTCATCTAGAAGCTGATGGAAAAAGAAGCAGACACCCACAGCTAATCACTGAACCCAACTGGAATCCAGATGCAGAGAGGGAGGAGTGATAAGAAAATGGGGACAAGACCAGGCTACAGAAACCCACAGAGATAGCTGACCTGAATAAGGGGAGCTCATGGATGCCCAGACTGATAGCTAGAAAACCAGCAGTGGACTGATTCAGACCCACCGAACATGTGTTTCAGTTAGAAGGCCTGGGCAGTCTAAGGGACCTCTGACCATGGAACCAGGATGTATACCTGGTTCACAAAAGGACTTTGGGAGCACATTTTCCATGGAGGGATACTCCCTTAACCTAGAAGCAGGAGGGAGGGCCTAGTCCCTATTCCAAATGACTTGACAGATTTTGTTGATCAGTCCTTCAAGGCATCACCCTCCCTGTGGAGTGTGTGTGGGAGAATGGAATGGGAGGGTGATGGGTGGGGCATGAGAGGGAGGAAGGGAGGGAAGGAGGGAGGAAGGGAGGGAGGGAAAAAGGAAGGGAGGGAGGGAGGGAGGGGAAGGAAGGGAGGGAGGGAGGGGAAAAGGAAGGGAGGGAGGGAGGAAAGTAGGATCGAAATGTAAAATAAGAAAAATAAATAAATAAATAAAAATCAGGTGTTCATAGGTGTGTGGGTTAATACCACAGTTTTCAATTCAGTTCCATTTGTCTACCTGTCTGTATCTTTCTCATATATGTATTTTTTTAAAATATACAATGGTGTCAAATAAAAAGAATTGTGAGTAAAAAAATGAAGTCCAAAGAAATACATATTTCAATTATTTATTGAATCCAGCACAAAGTTGAAGCATTTTCCCTATACAAATAAAAATTTCTGAAGCTAGGAGGAAATCCACATATCTCACAAGCATGCTATAGGCCTTTCCTTTTACTCTCTATAATATAGTCTAATATGGTTTATCCTTCTCTACAAAGTGATGAATAATATTGGAAGGAATTATTAAATTAATTCTGGTATGGCTTGTTACCCAATAAATATTCAGAATATAATATGGAGAAACTGTTGTAATCATTGGGCAACAAATAAGAAAATTATCCATAAAAACAATACTAAATTCATAAATCCTTACTACTAGTGGTTTGAAATACTAGTTTTGCATATAACCATGATAAAAATGTGCAATACTAGAAAAAGAATTTAAAACTGCAGAGTGAATAGGCACTTCATTCCACACTTTGTATTTCAATCTTTGCATAGATTGTCACAGAGTTAATCTATGGCTCTCAAGGTGAACAAGGGCCTCCTGTTGATGTTTCTGGTACCTTGAAAGGAGCCATACAGTCTCTGCCTATACCTGTAACATACCTATTCAAAGTAAGCTCAGGCTGCCATGATTGTGTATAGAATAAAATTTGTAGAGTAAAAAACCTAAGAAGAGACAAAGGAAACTGATTTTCTCTTTAAAATATTTTAATAACCTCACTCATTTGAAAACACAAAAAGATCAGAAGATTAAAAACTGTTCCCAATGTATACAGTATCACTGGTTCATAAGCTACATTTGTGTTGCTGGGTGGAAATGGCTCAGCATTTAGGATCACCTGTGGCTCTCGGGGGAAGCCTGAATTATATCGCTAGCACCCAAATGGAGTGACTCACAATACCCTGTAAATACAGTCCTTTACTTGCTTATATGGGTACCCACACACATATATGCACACGCACGCGCACGTGCACACACACACACACACACACACACACACACACACACACATACACACAACTATAAATCATTAAACATTTAAAAGAGCTTATTTGTTTTCTTCTTTCTAAATGTCCTTACAAATTTTTGAATGTTCAACAAACTGCACTGTGTTAATAAGAAAAAATATAAGCATATAATGTTTTATTTTCAAAGAAAATGTTATCTGAAATCAATTTTAAATAAACTTTTTAAATAGGCATATTTTCTATCAGAAAAATTACCCAAACAGACCTTAAGTTATGTGCAAGATATATATCTCACTAAGATTTTTTCTATCAAAACATCAACAGGTAGATATAAATGCTGAGTTCCCTGTCTTCCCCACACTGTTGTATATAAATAGTAGCACTAACTTAAATCTGATGCTTGGTCTTGTTGGGTTTTGACCAAAGAGTGACTCGGCACATTTAGAGGGTACTGACAACAAATGACCATTGCTAACTTATTTCTGCAGTGCCATGTGTGATTCCTGATGCCATGACTCTTCTTTCTTGGAAATTATTTATGTTTTACTGGGAGAGGTCAGACTGTTTTTACATTCATTTGGCTTGTGGGTTTGAGCGTGTTACTAAAATATGTTTACGTACCTATTAAGTCAGAGAAACTATAAAGCTGGCTTCACTTTTAAAAATAATACTATTGACAGTGTCTTATTAACACATTAAGGCAATTTTGCAAAACCTTAAATATTTTTTCTTATCACTTCATAATTACAGAAGTGCACATTATAACATGCAAGCGGTTTTAAACATGAGAACATGAGAATCAGCAAGACTGCTGTCACTGGAAGTTGTATTTCCCCTTTGTCAATCTTCAGTCTGATACTATTTCAAAGACTAAATCCAAATAAAGATACTATCTTTGAAGTTTACAACAGTAACCTTCACTGAGGACCCTAAACTCAGCAGCATCCATATTTCTCCTTTTAAGGATGAAATAGTTGTGAAATCAATGATCTATAAAATGATGGGATGAGTCCTATGAAGGATATTGGAATTCCTAGTAAGCTTTTAAATAAATTTCTTGCAAATAACTGGGGAAAGCAAACTAAAGGTCTTCATTTTGTTTTTCCTGAATTTTAACTAACTGGTCTCAGAATATCTCATCCTGGGTGATTGGGTGATTTTCCTCATATTACCCAGCCCTCTAGGAACAGACTTCCCCGGGCCTTTTTGCTTTGTCTTTGCTTGCTTGCTCTCTCCCTCTCTGCCTCCATCTCTCTCTTCTTCTCTCCATCCACCTCCCTCTCCTTCTACCCCTCCACCTCACTCTCCTTCTCTCCCTCCACCTCCCTCTCCTTCTCCCCTTCCAACTCTCTTTCACCTTCCACCTCTCTCTCCCTCTCCCTCTTCCTCTCCTTCTGCCTCCCCCTCCGTGTCTCCCTCCATCTCCCTCCATCTCCCTCCATCTCCCTCCATCTCCCCCTGTCTCTCTTCATGTCTCTCCATGCCTCTCGGTTTTCCTCCCTTCCTCCCTCCCTTTCCCTCCCCCCCCCCGAAGATGCTAGGTAAGAATTTTGAAATTTACAGACCTGTAAAGTTAAAAACAAAAACAAAACAAGTCCAGGAAGGTGGATAAGGAGGGTCCTACTTAGCTTTTGTCAGTAATGTTAAAGGAAAAGATCAGGTAAAATGATAGGAAAGGAAAGCCACTACATAATCCAGGACAAGGAAATTGCCTCAATTGTCCAATCCTCTGGACCACCCCTTCTTACCAACCCATCTCGTCTCTAACTTGCCCATTCTCCCAGACTTTCCTATCCTGAAAGACCATGATTGTGAATGTTTGAATGTAATTGACCTCCATAATCCATAATCCCATGATCTCATAGGGAGTGGCACTATTATTAGGAGGTGTGGTCTTACTGGAGTGGGCATGGCCTTGTTGGAGGAAGTGTGTCACTGTGGGGGCAGGTTTTGAGGTTTCATACACACAGTGTATCAGTTGACTTCCTTTATTCTCAGAGTCAAGATGTAGGTCACTCAGCTACTTCTCCAGCACCATGTCTACCTGTATACTGCCATTCTCCCTGTCGTGATGAACTGAACTTCTGAACTGTGAGCCACCAACATAGTGTTTTCTTTTTCAGAGGTGCCTTGGTCATGGTGTCTCTTCACAGCAATAGTAACCCTAATGAAGACAGTGAGCTTGCTATATTGGTCATCTTTTTGCCTCCAATAAAGATAGCAGAGGCTTCACTATTAATTAATTTAGGAAGCAATAATGAGCAGTTCATAAGCTCTATTATATTAATGAGAAATGATAATAACAATAATATTTGTGCATTTTAATAAAAAGATCACTACTAGAACAGAGCTTTTTAAAAAGCATTTTTAGGTTTTTCCTTTGTTATTATTCTCTGAGTATTTCATACAATCATACAAAATACCTTGACCATATCTATCCTCTGTTCCCACATTCCACTTTACCCAGAGCCCTCCCCATGTAACCCTCCCAACTTCATACTCTCTTTTCCTTTCCTTTCTAGAATTGAGTACAGTTAGACCAGCACACACATGGGTGTAGGGCCAGGCATTGGATAATGATATATAGGAGAAACCACACACCTGAACAAAACTAATTGCCTCTCCCTAGAGAGTCATCATCTAGGGATGGGACCTTGTGAGTACCTCTAATGAATGAATTTAGATAGCTGATAGGAATGGACTAAAGACTATCTATTCCTCACTTGTAAACTTGTCTGCAATCAAAGCATAGACCTCTCAGCCATTCTAAGTTACAGTCAAGTAAAAGAAATTTTTACTTTCTTATATATATGTGCGTGTGTGTGTGTGTGTGTGTGTGTGTATGTGTGTGTGTGCACGTGCGTGTGTATACACATATACATATTCACATATATGTATATATGTCCATCTTTAAGTACTAGATGAATTAATAGGCAAAGATATAGCAACACAATGCCATATACCAAATGAAACATAGGCTGGGGTTTGGGAAGAAGATATACTGAAAACTGTGCTAGTGACATATGAAAAGATAAACCACAGCAGAGTAAAGTACAGGGAGTGTGACCATCACTGGAGGAAGGAGGTACTTTAACAAAGACAGAAATAATTTTTAATTTGATATGTAAGTACCTGTCATTTAAAAAAAGAAAGGCAAAAGAACTATATGTAAATATGTAAAAGCAAAACAACTTTATTTGGAGTTGTAATTGTGGAATTGGAACAATAATACAATCTTTTCCATATTTTTCTATTTATTTTACCCTATTTATTTTTGTTGGTGTTGCTGAAGCCTGTTTGTTTCTTAATGAGAGAGTAGAGGAAATAATTTAGGAAGATCTGGGAATTGTTGAGGAAGGGAATACAGTGATAAAAATAGAACATATGAAAAAAATCTATTTTCAATGAAAATTATTTTTTAAAAGTGCAGTTGTGATCTTGGAAAGAGATGGAACAGGCGTCTAATGCAAGCCCTATCACAATGCACCTCATGGGATCACTGGGTTGGCAGCAAAATACAGATTCACTCATGAGGCAGTGAGCAGCCATCACAAATTTTTAAACAGAAGTATGACGGAATTCTATGGTCACATTTCAAACAACATGTGAAGTCTCTCTATTCTTTCATCCACAATGGAACACCCTCATAAACTTGAACAAAACCTTCCCAGGGATTTGGAAAACAACAGAAAACAAAACCAAGTTTCATAATCTTACCTAGTCCTTCTCCATGACAGTGAAAAATTAAGGAATGCTGAAGGGCACAGACATAAAAAAATGTTTTAAGTTTCAGTGTTGAATGCTTTGCATACATTAAAATTGAGTTTCACTCCAAAACAGCTCTGGATGTTGGAGAAATAACCACAGCAAATTGAACACTGAAATGGAAAACTGATATTTAAACTCACATCTGAATAACTCTGCTAACACATATGTCAGACACTAGTTTTACAAATGCCATCTTAAATCAAGCACTATTATTAGTGATACTTAAAACAATTTGCTTTTACTAAAATCACTTTGTAAAGTAATAACTTAAAATTCTAAAAGGCAGTCATAGAATAGATAGACAAGGAAGAGATAAGGTGCAAAAGACATAAGGAGCATCTAAGAAGATGCTCCAAATGTTCAGTGGTCAGTAGGCATCAACAGTCTGTCTGCCTTAAGCCCCTGCTGTCCTTAACACCACACGAGTGAACACTGTTCTGTATAGTTTCTGCTATCTTTGCTTATATATTAAAGTGAAGGGTGAACAATGAAGACTAGCTCTGGAGTTTGAAAATAAAGAAACCTGCTTCGAAAACCTATGTATGTGATACAAAAACAAAGTCAGTGAGAGAAAAAATGGCAAAAAGTATAATGGTGAGGCCATTTTCAATCAAACACTAATTTACACATTTTGTAGCTCTTTTATTTGAGGCACAGTATGAGGAATTTTGTCATGAAAATGCTTAGATGAATTCAAATGAGAAGCATGTAATATTGTCTATATTGGGATAGACTTACAGGAGGGCCAGGCAGTAAGGAAGATGGCGCAGACTCAGAGCACCAAGAGGAAACTCTGTTATTACTATGACGGTGATATTGGAAACTACTATTATGGACAAGGCCACCCAATGAATCCTCACTGAATCTGCATGACTCACAATTTGCTGCTCAATTATGGTCTCTACCGAAAAATGGAAATCTATCATCCTCACAAAGCCGGTGCTGAGGAGATGACCAAGTACCACAGTGATGACTACATTAAACTTTTGTGTTCCATCCACCCAGATAACATGTCTGAGTACAGCAAGCAGATGCAGAGATTCAACCTTAGTGAGGACTGACCAGTATTTGATGGCTTGTTTGAGTTCTGTCAGCTGTCTTCTGGTGGCTCTGTGGCAAGTGATGTGAAACTTAATAAACAACAGACCGATATCACTGTGAACTGGGCTGGTGGTCTGCATCATGCAAAGAAGTCCAAAGCATTAGGTTTCTGTTATATCAATGATACCATCTTGGCCATCCTGGAACTGCTAAAGTATCACCAGAGGATGCTGTATATTGGCATTGATATTCACCATGGCGATGGTGTAGAAGAGGTCTTCTATACCACAGACTGGGTCATGACTGTGTTCTTTCATAAATATGGAGAGTACTTCCCAGGACTTGGGGACCTATAGGATACTGGGGCTGGCAAAGGCAAGTACTATGCTGTTAACTACCCTCTCTGAGATAGGATTGAAGACGAGTCCTATGAAGCCATTTTCAAGCCAGTCATGTTCAAAGGAATGGAGATGTTCCAGCCTAGTGCAGTAGTCTTACAATGTGGCTCAAATTCCCTATCTGGAGACTGGTTAGGTTGCTTCAATGTGATCATCAAAGGGCATGCCAAGTATGTGGATATTGTCAAGAGTTTCAACTTGCCTATGCTGATGCTGGGAGGAGGTGGACATACCATCCAAAATGTTGCTTAGTGCTGGACTTATGAGACAGCTGTGGCCCTGGACACAGAGATCCCTAATGAGCTACCATATGATAGCTACTTTGAATACTTTGGACTAGACTTCAAGCTTTATATCAGCCCTTCCAATATGACCAACCAGAACACTCACAAATACCTGGAGAAAATCAAGCAGAGGCTCTTTGAGAACTTGAGAATGCTGCCCCATGCACCTGGCGTCCAAATGCAGGCAATCCCAGAGGAGAGTGGTAATGAGGACGAAGACAACCCTGACAAACAACACCTCCATCTGCTCTTCTAACAAACGAATTGCCTGTGAGGAAGAAAACTTTTCTAATTTCAAAAAAGCCAAAAGAGTCAAAAGAGAAGATGAAAAATAAAAAGATCCAGAAGAGAAAAAAGAAGTCACCGAAAAGGAGAAGACCAAGCAGGAGAAACCAGGAGCCAAAGTGGTCAAAGAAGAGGTCAAGCTAGACTGAGCAAGATCTTCGGCTCTGGACTCTCCCCAAGTTCCCTACTTCTCCCCATGGCCTCTCCCCAAGTTCCCTACTTCTCCCCAATGTCAGATTTTATATTTTCTATTCCCCTGTATTTATATAAAATATATTAAATATAATGCCCCCAGGGACTAGATAGGAACCAGGGACTGAAGCCCAGTGCAGTGGTGCTGGGGGAACTCTTCCCAAAGCCACCTTGTCCATCCTGCTCAGGTCTTAGTTTTGAACCTAGTAGGGTGGAAAGTAAACACACGAAAGACAAAATCCTGAGCTGCCAATTGCCTGCTTTAAGAGCTCTCTTAAGATGCCCTTATTAAGCTTTCTAGAAGGGGTGACTGAGTCTTCTGGGACCCCTTATTTTCAGGCTTAGGTAATATCAGCCATTTTTAGATTGGTTCTGTTTATACCTTCCCACTGGACTCAGGCAAGCAGAAAAACTCCCCTTGCCATCTTCCCTCAACTCTGCAGGTGGTGGTGTTAGCCTACCTTCCTTTTTGAGATACTCATTTTGTTCAGACTCCTTAAAATAAAACAGCACATTTCTATTTTAAAAAATCTATAATACAAACATATCAAGCTTCTATTTTGTAGTTTTTGTTTGGTTTGAAATTGAATCCTTGATAATGATACAAACATAACACACACACACACACACACACACACACACACACACTAAATTTTGTATTTGACATTGAAAAAAAACCTCAGCTGGTTTTTACATGTATATACCAGTCAGTAATGAAGTCAAGAGTAATTTTCGGCATTCAAGAGAAGAATTGCTCATGTTGAGTTACTTGAGTCTCTATAATGGCATTGTCTTTGATTTGCAATAGATGTGAATAATCACAAAGACCCAAAGTGGACAATATGCAGAGTGAGAGGTGTGGGAGCACTTTGTCTGAAATGGGATGTCTTCATCAAGCTTCTCCCGTCAAAGTGAGGGATCAATCTCTGTGGAAAGAGGGCAGAAAGGTTATAGGGCCAGAGGAGATGGATATCTCCAAGGAAACAGCTCTTCCAGACACAAGGGGGCTGATGCCCATATGAACCAATGGTGCTGATGCCCATATGAACCTACAGAGACTGTGCTAACATGTACGATGCCAGTAGAGGTTCAATACAGACAGGATGCCAACACTGACAGGGAAGAGGTGGACATAGTTGGATGCACTAACAAAATATGGAATTTTATTATCAAAGATGCACAGCATGTTTAAATTTTTTTCAGGCTAAATATCTAAAATGTAAAACATCTATATTGTAATCAAATCATACCTTGGAATTAAAACTGAGAAAAACATCCCATTATGATTAAAATTCAACTTTTTAAAAGTGATAAAAAAATTTATAAGCCAGTTACTATGGGAAAATCATGCTGAGCTGAAAATAGTAGGCTTCCATGCAAGATGAATCACCTTTCTTTTCTGTACTGTTCAGATCAAAATGTCAAAACAATTAAATTACAATTTTGTCTGACATCAATAGCCCATGCAACAGTGGGAAACAGCCACACTGATTTCACATTTACTGTTTGTTTTTAACTAGCAGACAAATTGAGCAATGAAACAAATTTTGCTACAGAAAACATAAGACAAGCTGCCAGATCACAGAGGTCAAAGAATTCATCAAGATTACTTCCCATACAAACTTAGAAGACAACAATGATCTATTCCTCACACAAAGGCAGAAAAAAAAATCATGGCAGATATTTAATTAACTACAAGTTAAACATGACTACAGAGTCTAATCAATCACAAACAAAAGGTAAGTCACATTTATGCTATAGGAATATCAAGTGAATATTCCTGCATATTCTTACATGCTTTTGTGTGTACTGCAGGGAAGTGGCTCTTCAACTTTTACCTTAACAAACTTAATTCTCCCACATAGTTCTTCCATCTATTTCTTTGAGTATATAGTGTAAAAACTACACAATTGTTAACATTTTTGAGATGTATGAAGCCCTGAATATTCTCTTAAATTATCTCCATGCTTTGCAGAAAACAAAAACCAAAATCAAAAAAAAAAAAAAAAACAAAAAACTAAACACCAAAGAACTTAGATACATAGATAGATATAGTTACAATTATTCATTGTATACAGAACTGAGACTATACTCTGGTAGTGGGACATTAGCTTCTAATCTTTTGCATTAGTTGTACCACATAATTAGTAGATGGATGCCACGCCCATGCAGCCAGAGTACCAAGCTGGCAGAGGGTGTTGGGATTGAAACACTTAACAGACCACCACGAAAAGTGAAGAGGAAGCTGCTGCCTTTTATTACAAAGAATAATGGGCTTATATACCCAAACCAGGGAATGGGCTAAGCATAAGAGAAAGTCATGCACCACCCACACCTGGGGCAAGGCACGGGTACTGCACACCAAAAAATTATGAGAACAACCTTGTTTGATCAACCATGAGAACTTGGGAGTTCTACAGCTGTGTGGGGAGGAAGAGAGCTGTAAGGGACAAGTACTTAAATTTCCCAACAGATGGACGCCTGAAAACTGACCAACAATGTCAGTAGAAATAATGACAACTCCCTTGCAGTCTCATTTCCTATTTAATTACTTTATCCAGATCCTATCTCCAAAACGCCTAGAGCTGCACAAAAAAAGTGAAGCTATGGTAGAATTTTCTATCAGAGCATACTTGGATGTAATTGACTATTCAACTCTAATGCTCATTCAAACTTAATCAGTATCTTAAATTCAGGACATACTACTTTATTCAAGCATAAACACATGAGAATTACAGTTCTTTTTGATTAGCATAAGTTCTCTTCATGAAACACATTTTTCTATGTATTCAATGATAGTGATACATTAAAATTGAGGGTACAGATACTCAAAAGAAAGACTACCAGGTTCCAATACTTCCAGTGAAATTTGGGGGGAGTTGTTTACTTTTTTGAAATTAAAACATAATATAATCACATTTTCTCCCTTCCCTTGCCTTCCTACAGCCCTTCCCATATATTTATTCTTTCTCCTTCTTCTTCTTCTTCTTCTTCTTCTTCTTCTTCTTCTTCTTCTTCTTCTTCTTCTTCTTCTTCTTCTTCTTCTTCTTCTTCTCTCTCTCTCTCTCTCTCTCTCTCTCTCTCTCTCTCTCTCTCTCTCTCTCTCTCTCTCTCCCTCTCCCTCTTCTTCTCCCTCTCCCCCTTCTCTCATTAATGGTCTCTAACTTTTTGTTCTTAAATATATGCATATATATCATATACATGTATATACTCTCATACACATGTAATGTATACATGTAATATATGTACTGGATAGATCATTTCCATGTTCTTAGCCTCTTAGCATTATTTAGTTGTCTATAGTTCTCTGTCTAGGGTTGAGGGCCTGTAAGATGTTCCCCTGAACTTTCTTAACTAATGTCATACCTTAATTGTTTCCATGTAAATAAAGAAGAAATTATCTGATAACATTTTGGTGGTGATGAAACAAATTATGGCGTACTAAGGGAAAGAAAAATGTTGGCTCTTGGTAAATATTCAAAATATTATTATAATTATTGTTACCAATTTACAGTCGGCTAGTATACTGAAGCTATCTGAATAGCATGCAAGCACAGATAATATGGTTGGGTCCTGATAAGACTTCGTTTAAAGAAACAAATGACAAGGCAGATTTGGTCTAGGGGACACATTTGCATTCCCTTGATAGAGAATGACTTCTGTACTAGCCAGGCAATCAAGGTTGATAGGAGAAGAGTGATGCTACTAGTTCACGGACAGAAGCAACTCAAGCTTCTACCCACATCTCTACAATGAGAGGAGGTCTACAGTATAGTCGCACACTGGTCCACCAACAAATGCAATCTCCTCCTGACCCTCCCCACAACACACAAAGGATTCTGAAGGTTGATGAGTATTCAGGGGTTCCTGACACAAACTGATAATCTCCATGTTACTTTTTAATCTACTCAGTGCTTGTCCTAAGGCATTTTTAATTAGACTGGCATGCTCACATATGCCTTTCTTTTTCTACTAAGTACTATGAAGACAGAGATGTCATTTACATAGTGGTTATTACATCCCTTGCCTAAGGCTTTAAACCATACCCTGTTTGATCTTAAGAATTCAACAAAATAGTCCATATAAATAAAGGGGAATAACCTTAACAAGGTACCTTTCTAACTGCAGCTATTCTCAGTCTTCATCCTCTGTCCTGGAGGGAAGTTCTCAATGTTCTGTCTGTAGAGCCTATTCATGCTACCCAGTAAATCATGTTTAAATATCGGTTTGAAATTAAGCTCTGCTAGCATATTTCGCCAAATTTAACGCTGCCTGTCCACAATTAAATCTGCTACCAATTTTTATAATTTTCTTCATTTCATCAAACTTTGTACATAGAAAGCCAAGGGTCTATCAGAGCTGGGCAACAGAACACATGCCTACCATGAACCAAGGCCTTAGATTTCTGGAAACTCAATAAAAAAAGGGATTGGGACTAAGGAACTGAACAGAATTTTCTCAAGAAGAAATATAATAATCAATAAACACTTTTAAAGATTTTCAACATTATTAGCTCTCAGAGAATCATAAATTGGAACTACTTTCCAACTCACTCCTATTAAAATAACTATTACCAGGGAAAATGAACAAATGCCAGTGAGGATAGGGGATACAAGTTCCTGGCCCATATGCCATGACTCTATGTCTTCTTACAGATTAATATCCATGTTAAATGCTAGTATACTCACAGTAGCTAGGTAATGAAATCAACTTGGATGTCCTTAACTAACAAGTATTGAAAATGTGGTACCTATAAATAATATAACTCTATTAATCAGTAAAGGGAAAAATAGATGGAGCTGAAAAAAAATATAATGAATGAGTAACACAAGTCAGAAAGACGATAACATAGCCTGCCTTGTACATCTATCCTAGCTTTGAATTTTATATTTCTGTCAATGACTGAGCACTGATCAGCAAGCAAGAAAGGAGTCACAAGATTGCTGAGGTCTTCAAGGGCAGGAAGAAGAAAGTCACATGTGACATGGACACCTGGATAGGAGGAAAATACTAGAGATAAAAAGGTTTAAACAGAGATGACAGAGGGCAAGGAGGAAGATGGTGGTGAAGGAAAGATTGACCAAATCTAAGAAAGTGTGAGAGAGACACATAGGGATCTACTCTTTATAAACTAAAATATATAATTTTAAAGATAACTTTTAACAGAGATACTCTGATGGTAGATAATGTTTAGCCCAGAAGGCATAGGATTTTAAACCAAAAATTCTCTCTGAGTTGTTTGCCAAAGGGCTCTCCAGAAGCCCCTTGGAAGAATAGAGTTGCTACTGCTCTTGGCTGCCTGCCAGAAGAGTAGATAAGACCCTGTTGCTGAACATAACTCAGACTTTGGCTAGAGGATACAGAGAAATCCACTTGGAACTGCTCTTGAAGATTCCTTCCAACTGGCTAATGCTCATAGGGACTGCTTGGAAAATAACAAATTTCCTATTTGCTATTTTCTTTCACTCCAGGAAAGGAATGATACACACCTGAAAAACACAAAACGTGAGGGTACTAAACCCTCAGAGGTCATCTACTACTGTTGTTTGTAAAGAGATATAGTGTGAAACTGTCTTCTAACATTTATGTTCGTATCCTCAGAAATGTGCACTACCTTCATTATGCAGAGTCTTTGGTGGTGGTGGGTTTTTTGGATGTTTTGTTTTCTGCAGGGTAGGGGTGGTAGTTAATGCAGAGACTCCAAACTGGTCAAAATCCTGAGAAGTGTCAGGGCATCTACATCATGCATTCCAAGGCCCAGGGAACACCTAGGAAAAGTGGGTAAAAAACCTGTGAAAGCTGAAGGATAGGAAAACATGTTATAAAATGTTGACTTCCAAATAGGACATGGCTGTTTCAGCCACAACACAGATGTATGAGCTGCATGTGACGGGTACTTTGCTACTCCATCATGAGCTACCCACTTCTTCATGAGGAGTTACTGGCTGTTGCTGGCTGCCATAGGAAGGTGGTATAGATGTCATAGGAAGATGGCCACTTCATTTTCTTCACAGTGATGTAGCCACTAGTAAGTTGTCCATGTTCCAAAAAAAAAAAAAAAAAAAAAAAACCTTCCTATGTTCTTTTTTTTAATAGTATAATTTAAAATTTTTACATGTCGATCCCAGTTTCCTCTCCCTCCCTCTTACCCTCTTTCCCCCCTCACATGCACCCTAACCTCTCTCCCCTCCCACCCCCTACCCCCACTGTACGTGTAGGGTTATGCTATCCAGGTGGGGTCATATAAATCTGTCAAGTCATTTGAAGTAGGGACTAGGACTTCTCTCCTGTCCCTAGGTTAAGGGAGTATCTCTCCATGCCTACCCATGTTCTTATCAGCAACCCTAATTTACCTCTCAGTGGGTTCAATACAAAAGGAAGAAAGAAAGAAAGGAGGAATGAAGGAAGGAAGGAAGGAAGGAAGGAAGGAAGGAAGAAAGCAATAGTAGTGAAATAAGAATACAATCATATGTTGTACATGTGATGAAATTATCAAAACTAAGAGAAAAGGAAGAAAACTAAAAAAAAAAAAAAACAAAACAACACATAAAAAAGGCATTAGAATCTGTCCTTCTTTTTCCCCTCAAACTCAAATCAAAATGTGAAGTTCCTTCCTTCCAGTAATTCTCAGAATCTGAAAGTAATTCTTCCAAATATTCTGACAAAAAGGAAAAAAAAAAGTTATGAATTTTTCATGAATCACAACTCTTCTATACAGATGTCAAGAGAAGCAATTTAGGGATCCCATCAGTTTGCCCTACCTACCTCTGAATCCATAGGCTTTTGTTACTGTAGATATCCACTCCATGATCCTAGTAGAATAACTCTCCTGAGTTACATAACATACATTCATTTACTGAAAAGCACTATACTTCTCTCTACTGCGTAAACAATGTTTCAGTGGTAGCACTGTACTCCTCTCTACTTCATAAACAATGTTTCTATCATTCACTCTTTCCTATTAGAATAACAATGTTTTGCCACACCTTTGAAATTCTGTACCAGATGAATTCCAACTAACTGGGGCTTGACATATCATGGACATTTAAAGTACACTAATGCCCAAGTCCAGATTCTTCAGAGTCAACACACCAACCTCATGAAGTTTCCCCAGGTCTGTGGCAGTTAATTAGTGTCCCTGCCTTAAACCCCCACTTTCCTCCAGTCTGCCCCCAACTCAGTAACCACAGTGATGCTTTTAAACAGGTATATTGGATCATCAACTCAGGTATTTTGTCAAAATTCTCCAAAGGCCTTCCATATTACTTTAAGAAGTATAACAACAGTTCAGTGTACCATAAATGTACCAGACTAGGCAGCCCCAACGAAAACAGACCCATACATCTTACTCCCTCCTCAATGCCACTGAAGTCACACAAACTACTTCCTTATCATTGAATATAGCCGCAGACAAGCCCTCTGTGGACTTGCTATTCTGTGCCTACAAAGCTCTGAACTCAGACAGCCACCTCAGCTGTTTAAATTTGTTGAAATATGTTGCTTTCTCTTGAGACTTTTTATTTAAGATAATTTTAAGTTACTAAACATACAAACTTTATTCTTTGTATTTTTCATATATGTATAGTGGCACAACCTTACATTTTTCTTATTGTATATGCTTCCCACTAGATAGTATACCAAGAAACCAAAGGTTTCTGCTTTATTCTAACGTCAAGGGCAGTGTTTGGTAGGTAGTTAAGCCATGGATATGTATTAACTACGCATATAAGCAAGAAACAAGCGCTCCATGTGACCTAGTAATTCTTTATGTAATGATAAATTATATAATTCTTCCTTGCTGGAATTCTAATAAAACCCTGGAATACTCTTTACGTGGTATCAGAATGCACGAGATCACGAAGCAATTATATTTCTGAGAAATTCTGTGGTGACAGATAATTGCTGATTGTAAAACAGAAAATTCCCTTTAAAATCCCCTGTGCATGATGAATCCTGGGGGCTAAAAAGAAGCGAAGAAATCCCTTCTTAACTACTGGCTTAAACCCATCTTTTCCTTTAATCTCCTCCCACCTACTATCATAACACCTGGGTCCTGGACCTTGAGGGCAGGGGCTTGCTTTTGCATCTTATGCGGGCCACTGGCTAGCTCAGAATGTCGCCTGTGGCTGACTGACTGAAGTAAACACTGCGAGTGCCTGGCTCCAGAAGCAAAGAATGCTCCCTAAGTCCCATCCCAGTCCTGCGGGACTAAAGTCCACCCAGTAACTTAGTTCAGGGCTGAGCTCTCCTGGAGTAGACCAAGTGTTGGGGATGTTTGAGACCAGATCGCCACGGGGCGGGAGGGGACAGGGGACCGCCGCCCAGGGCTTGGGCAGAGGCGACCGCTGCAGGCATCCCCGCGCGAGGGCGTCGTGGGCTCAGCTCCCCCGCGGGGCGCCCGAGGCAACGGCCCGGCTCGGCAAAGCGCGTTTGCAGCGTCGCCGGGGCTCGGGACCGCGGAGGCGACCGACGAGCGGCGCGCACCCGGCCTCTCCACGCAGCCCCGCGGGCTCCCGCGAAACTGGGACGGGGACTCGCATTACCTGAGTGGCGCCCCGGGTCTGCGGTACCGCGGCCGGCGGGGCAGCCGTGAAGCGGGCGAACCGGCGAGATGGCGAGCGGCGACCCCTACCCCGGCGGGCGTCTCAGGCCTAGTGTCGCCTCCCCCTCCGCGCGGGCGTCACCGGGGCCAGCGCTGGGCCGGCGGCTGAGTCACCGGAGCCGCGCAGCCAAGGCGGACCGAGGGCCGGCCGCGGGAGGGTGAGCGGCGAGCGGCCCCCACGCGGGAGGAGGGCTTTCTGGGACGCCGCGGAACTGGACACTTGGACCCTTGGCGACCCCCCCCCTCCCCGCCCCAGGCACGGGCGCTTTTTGTATGATTTCATCTTCTGCTTATTGTTTGGGTCCCGTGAAACTTTCAGAAGATTTTAAAAAACAGCATGGTTTTCGAGACCAAATATGCAGGTTCAAATCTGTGCCTCGGTTTCTCAAATACGGCGGTGTTATTAAAATAGAGGAAGCGGAGCTAGAACGTGGTAGGATGGCCTAGGCAAAGGTCTTGGGTTCAAGTCCTGCGTGGCAGAAGTTGGGCTGCCCCTTCTCCCACCCCCCCCCCGCGCTGGAGGGGAGGTAGAGGCAGGGGGGAAGGATCTGAGGTTCCAGGTCACTCAGGGAACTGAATTCCAATAGGGAGGGAGGGAGGGAGGGGGAAGGGAGGAAAGAACTGAGGAAGCAAAGGGTAGACTATAAGTAGCCTGTGGGAGACAGAGAGAAGGTGCACAGTGCAGAGTCATGCATTCACTTGCTATTTAGAAATTAAGGATAAACTTCCTCCACTGAGGGAGGTTATTTAAATATGTAAACGGATAAACAACTGCCTGTAAACGAGCCCCATGTGAAGAAGCTACTTTGCTCTAATGAATGAGATCTGGCAGTTCTGCAAAATGAGGATCTCCTTCCTTGTGAAGCATCTTGAGGGGTTGAGTCATCAACCACAGCAAAATTAGTGGGCTGGATTCCTGAAAGGCACGGCAGATGGAGCATTCCGGCTGGTTTTAATAACGGAACGGTGTGATGTTCCCCTCTGTGCTTCTGTAAATTTTAGAGAGAAAGGACTCCGCATACAAATGGAAGAAGTGAGTGCGGAAATCAAAAACTGGGCTTGTTATTTAATAGCAGAGTGTCTGCCCACCATGAGCTACCAGTAAACTCCAAAACAAATGGCCAGCTCCAGCTTTCCAGCTTTTTTTTTTTTTTTTTTTTTTCCTGCTTTGGGTTTTATCTACTTTCTTCATCCCCCCCCCCCTCCAGTGGAAGTGCTTAGGAGGAACGTGGTTTTAATTAATATGAAGGATGAAGGAATGGAAGGAATTTTAGTTGGGCCTCTCTAAGCAGGGTGGAACTTTCTGAACGAAAGGATTTTTCTGAAGTTTTAATGATTGTAAGAGTCAGTCGCCAAATAGAAAATAAGAAAGGGTTTTGTTTTCAAACTCGGAACAGTAAGGCTGGGTGGTGGGACGAAATAGGATAGAGTGGAAATCACCCTAATTACTTGAAGAACCAAATGCCACAAGTGTTCTCTATGAGACAGAAAGAGCCCTTGACACTGAATGAAGTGTCAGGGAAAGACAAAGACCTTCTGTCTGAAATGATGTCTGCTTCTCTCAGCGCTCTCCTGGAGGGTAAAAGGCATGGAGGTAGTTTCTGTTTAAGAAGCGCATGCTTTTTCCAGTTTTGCGAACCCTTCTATCTTATTAAACTTGTATGTGTGTGAAAAGAGGAGACACAATCTTAAGAGTAGGAAGTTGTTCGCACTTCCTGCGAGGAGTTCTCTCATGTGAAAATAAGCCAAGGAGATTTCCTGAAGGAAGTTTTGAACTGGCTGTAGAGTATGCCATTTACTTTCCACAAAGAAGCAACACAAATTAAAGCTAAGCACAAAAGGATGTTATCAGAAAGACAGAAAGTTTGCCTTGCCTGAAAAGCCTTGGTCAAAGAAGAAATTCCCACTCTTTTTAAGCAAAAGAGACATTAGTCACCTGATATTTTTACACTCATTAAACACCAGAATCCCTGAGGCACTTTCTGGTTAGACACTTGCAGTGTGCCTACAGAAAATTGATTCACAGTTATGAGAGCATATCAGAAGTTTACTGGAGAGAATTTTGACTGATAGTTGCTTGTTTGAAAACTCTGAATCCAACTTAAACCCATGATTAAAGATGCTAATCGGGCCAGTTTTCAATGGTCAAAGTGCTGACTGTACAAGTGTGGGGCCCTCAGTTCGGACTCCCAGATCCATATCAAACGGACACTTTAGCATGCAGCCCTAATGACAATACTGTCCAACTGAGATGAGAGAAGACTTCCCAGAAGCTCACAGGCCATATAGCTTGGGGTAGGACATTTAGACAAGAATCCCTGTCTCAAACATTATGGAAGCCAAGGACCCTCACCTAAGGTTTCCTCTGTCATCAACTCACATGCTGTCTCACAAGAACATCCACACTCACACATGTATGCACTCACAAACAAGAAAAACAAAGTAATCAAGTTTGATAGAGATGGATTTGTCTATCAAGCTGTAGTTAAATGTGATTTTAAAGTTTACTATATAACTGAATTTAACCTTGTGAGGCTGATGCAGTCTTCTTTTTCTCACATCCCAGATTACAGTATAATAAGTTAATTCTTTGAACTTCAAAGCGCTTAGTTCTTTTTCAAAGATGAACATACAGCGAACATTGCTTTCCAAGGGCAGTTTGTTACAAAGTTCCCATTTGCTTAATGACTGAAGAAACAGCAGCCAAAGAGTGAAGCAGCCACTGCAAAAGCAAGCCTTTGTAAACTATTTTCAGGAATGCTGGTAAGATCTGCATCAACGTTCAAAATGTGGTGGTCAAACCAAATGTTGATCTAACTGGGAATGTTGTGTTCTGAAGTTTCTGGCTTGGCAAGAGACAGCAGTCATTTTTCAAGTTTATGTATGGGTATTTTGCCTGCATGTATCTCGATGTATCATATGTGTGTATGATGCCCTAGGGGATCAAAAGATGGCATCAGATCCCCCAGAGCGGTTGTTACAGATGGCTGCCATCAGATCCCCTGGAGGAACATTACAGATGTGAGTTCTGAGGATTGAACTTGGATCCTCTTGGAGTACAGCTAGTGCTCCTAACCACTTACAGTCTTGAAGATTCAAGTTGTTCTCTATCTCCACAACTTCATACATCATATAAAACTGAAACTCCAAACCTTTAAACAATTCTCTTTCACTTTCCTAGCCCCACAGATAATCAACATCCTCACTTCTGTTTCTACCAATTTTAATTACTCTATCTAGTTCGTATGTTAGTTATCATTTGCTAACAATGTTATACTTAGTATAATAAGTATAATATTATTATACTTAGTATAATACTTAGTATAATAAGCTTAAACTCTATCCATATTATAACTTGCTTAGCGTTCCTTTCATTTTAAAGTTGAATAACTTACTATTATTTTTCTCTACAAGTTTCTTGGTATGCTTTGGCATGTACTTGCTTATTATTACTATATTTTGTATTTTTAATATTAGATGCTAATATATGATGGGAGCTGTCATTCTTTAAATATGCTTCTCTTATTGGTTAATGAATAAAGCCCTGTTGGCCAATAGGAAAGCAAGATAAGTAGGACTAGGAGACAAGGAGGATTCTGGGAGATGTAATACTTGAGAGAACAGGTTCGGACCCTCTCTCCAGTAAGATAAGACCATATGGAAACACTTAGATTGATAAAAATGGGTTAATATTTAAAACAGAGCAAGCCAGTAAGAAATGCTAGTAACCAGCCAACAGTTTCATAATTAATACACTGTATCTGCATGTTATTTGGAGCTGACGAGGCTCTGGGGCCAGGCTGGTGGGAAAGTGCTCTTAATAAAATGGCACCTGCAACATAGGATTGAGCCCTGAACCTTTGGGAATTGGCATTTCTGTAAACAGGGGCAGAAATAAGTTAACATATGAGACAGGCTTCTTGTACTGCAAAATTGGTCATTTGAAAATGTGACATTCATGAGTGGTATAGTTGTTCATGCAGAAGGTCTGGTTTTGATTTTTGAGAAACAGCCATGCTGACTTCCATAGTGGTAGATCAATGACTTTCCCGTCAACAGTGAATAAAATTCGTCTTTGCCCATGTGCTCACTGCTGTTTACTGTTGGCTTTCTTGATGATACCAATTCTGACTATGGTGCGGTAGAATGGCAAAGCAATTTCCCTTGTGGCTAAAGATACTGATAGTTTCAGATTGGCTATCCCGATGATACCACCAGAATTGTATTTTCTACTTAAAACTGATTTGATTAATCAGTGGGGGCCTTGTGCTTCCTCATGGGTTTTGTGATTTTTCTTTCTATCTACTTCTATGGAGAATGTCACCGGGATTTTGGTGGGTATTTCATTGACTGTGCATCCCTTCCAGCAATGCAGTCATTTTCACAATATCAATTCTACATATCTAAACTCATAAGGCATCTTTCCATTTTCTAATGTCTTTGTTTTGTTTTGTATTTTGAGACAGTGATTCTCTGTGTAGCTTTGGAGCCTGTCCTGGAACTCATTCTGTATACCAGACTGGCCACCCATTTCTGTATACCAGAGATCCACCCATTTCTGCCTCCCAAGTGCTGGGATCAAAGACATATACCACCAATGCCCAGCTGGATACAATCTTTATTAGTCTATATACTATTATTGTAGTCTTAATTTCATTCATTTTAGCATACATATTATTTTTCATCATCTGTTTTGTGTTTGGCTTATTCCTTTTCAGTTGTTCCTACAAACCTGACTTTTATCATTATCTGATTTATATGCGGTTTTGCTGTTAGGTTTTATGTATAAATAATAGATATAAATAGTTGTCATAAAACAGGCTTAACTGTATCTTAACATTTCTGGTAGGATGTTCTATTTATTTCTCTTTTGCTGTGATAAAATATCATGAACAAAAGCAACCTGTAGATGGAAGAGCTTATTTTGTCTGATTGTTCCAGAGAGTGGGTCCATAATGGAAGGAGGGGAATAGCAGCAGGTGGCCCTTAAAGGAAGTTGGCTGATCAGGTTCTAATCCACATGGGTGGCAGGGAGAGTGAGATAGAACTTGGAAGGGGCTATAGATCTTCAAAATCTGTCCCCAGGGACACACTTCCTTTCTCAAAGCTTTACCTTCTAAATAGGGTTCCATAAATGACCTCAAATAGTGCCACAAACTAGGGAGCAAGTGTTCAATTAAGGTGCTATAAGAGAATTTCTGATTTAGACAACCACATTGTAGTGTTATCTTTTTTAAATTTGAGTAATTGTTAAATTTCCTATCTGATTTATTCATTGATTTATGGGTCATTCAAAGGTGTTTTTTTAAAAATAGATGTAGACACTAGACCCACCTATCCATGCAGGACCCCTGAATTCCCACCTGCCTGATCTCTGACCACCACCGCAAGACCTCTGCTTGAGCTTGGGCCCCAGCCAGAGATCCAAATATTCCTGCAGGACCATCCTGAGTCCCTCCCTGCCTGCTGGATGTTTGATCCCCCATTGCCAGGCCTCCACTGGAGGTGAGTGGGACCAGTTCAGGTTGAATTCCTCCCATACCCTTCCATGAGAACTCCCTGGATTGTCTCCCATCTCGCTCCTCCCTGTGTCCTGTCCCCATTGAGTGCTCCTGGTGCTCTGATAGCCACATTCAAGCCTACCCTCTCTCTACCCTGTGCCCTACCTAGCCTACTGCCCCACTGCTCTGGTTGAGCACTGGAACAGAGGGTGGATACAACAATCCCAAAACCTCAAGGGGACTTCCTGGAGCTTCTCTGAGCACACAAGTCCTGCCCATCCACACAGGACTACCTTAAATCCCTGCCTGCCTGATCTCTGACCCCCACCTCCATTTCTCTGCCAGAGCTCTGGGCCCCAGCCAGAGATTTGCCTATCACTGCAGGACCATCCTCAGTCCCTGCCTGCCAAATCTTTGACACCCATTGCCAAGCTTCTGCTGGATGAGAGATCTCCTAGAGAGCTTGGACCACTCAGAGCTACAGACATAGAACAGCTGACCCACCTAAGACTAGGGTAGTAGCATGGAGAGAGAGAGACTCCCCACCTGCACTCACTGCAAGAAGTCATGGGAAAACAGCAATACAAGAAAACACCAAACAATAGAAAGATAAGCATGATACCACCAGAATCTAGGGGACTCCACACCAACTAGAACAGAACACCCCAAAGCAGATGAAGCAGAAGAGAACGACTAAAAATATCTTCATAAAAATAATAGAGGCCTTCAAAACTAATGTAAGAAAATCCCTTTTAAAAATAGGAAGAAATAGAGGAAAATACTATAGAGAGTTGCCAGGTGCCCTGCCTTAAAGATGGTGCTGGCTTCCGCCCTCCTCCTCCCGAAGGGTGAGCGCTCTCTGGCTTAAACAAGCCCTTATTTGGTTAAGGATGTTCAGCCTGTCTGCTTCCACATTAGAGTAGCCTATCTGCAGGGTCCACGTAGCTCACTGATGTTGGTTAGTGCAAGGGGATTTAAGCCTGTGCAGGTGTCCCCAGGGCTCTTGCGGGTCAGAAGACGCATGCTCAAGGATCCTGATTAAAACTGCATGAAGAAGATCTTCCCGGAGTCGCATCTTCCTTGCTGGCAGGGGTAGGCGCATACAAAATACCACACCCCCCTCCAAAAAATGCAAGAAATGAACAAATCTCTTAAAGAAAGTAAGGCAAGCCAAAAAAAACAGCAATCAAATAGTTGAAGGAAACATCTCAAACTCAAACGGTTTAAGACTTGAAAAGTTAAATAGAGACAGTAAAGAAAACACAATATGAGGGAATGCTGAAAATAGATAAACTGAACAAATGATCAAAAATGAAAGATGCAAGCATAACCAACAGAATAAAAAAGATGGAAAAATCTCAGGCGCTGAAGATAAACTAGAGGAAATAGATTTATCAACCAAAGAAAATCTTAAGTGCAACAAATTCTTAACACAAAACTTCCAGGAAATGTGGGACACTGTGAAAAGGCCAAACCTAAGAATAATAGGCATAGAAGAAGGTGAAGAATCCAAGCTCAAAGGTGCAGAAAAATATTCAACGAAATCATTGAGGAAAACTTTCCCAATCCAAAGAAGGACATACCCATGAAAGTACAAGAAGCATACCGAAAACAGGTCCCTTGACACATAATAATCAAAACACCTAACATATAGAATAAAGAATATTAAGAGCAGCGAAGGAAAAAGTCAAGGTAACATGTAAAGGCAGGCCTATCTCTTGGAGAGATCAGGGATAACAGGAACATACCTAAACATAATAAAAGCTATATACAGTTAACCAACAGCCAACATCAAACTGAATGGAGAGAAGCTTAAGGTGATTCCTCTACAATCAGGAACAAGATGCCCTCTCTCTCCATATCTTTTCAATACTGTACTTGAAGTTCTAGCTAAAGCAATAAGACAAAAGGAGATCAAGGGGATACAAATTGGAAAGAAAGAAGTCAAACTTTCACTATTTGCGATGATATGATAGTTTACATGAGAAACCCAAAAAACTCAACCAGGGAACTCCTACAGCTGATAAACACCTTCAGCAAATTACCAGGATAAAAGATAAACTCAAAAAAACCAGTAGCCCTACTATATACATATGACAAAGGAGCTGAAAAATAAATAAATAAATAAAAATCACCCTTTACAATAGTCACAAACAACATAATGTATCTTGGGGTAACACTTACCAAACAAGTGAAAGACACATATAATAAGAACTTTGTGGCTTTAAAGAAGATACCAGAAAATAGAAAGATCTCCCATGCTCTTGGATAGGTAAGATAAACATAGTAAAAATGGCAATCTTGCCAGAAGTAATCTACAGATTCAATGCAATCCCAATTTTAATCCCAGCATAATTCTTCACTGACCTTGAAAGGATAATAATCAACTTTATATGGAAAAACAAAAGACCAAGGGTAGCCAAAACAACCCTGTACAATAAAGGAACTTCAGGAGGCATCACCATCTCTGACTTTAAGCTCTACTACAGAGCTATAGTCCTGAAAACAGACTGGTGTTGTCACAAAAATAGACAGGTAGACCAACTGAATCCAATCAAAAATCCTGATATTAACCCACAGACCCACGAACACCTGATTTTTGACAAAACAGCTAAAAGTATATGATGGGAGATGTTATTCTGTAAATATGTTTCTCATACTGGTTAATTAATAAAGCACTTTTGGGCCAACGAGAAAGCAAGATAGGCAGGGTTAGGAGACAAGGAAGAAAGAGAAAGTAGTAAGGAGGAGTCAGGATGTAGAGCCTAGATAAAGCAAGATCTGAGCTGCTGCTCCCTGATAAGATGACAACGTGGAAATATTAGATAAGTAAAAATGGGTTAATAATAAGACAGAGCTACCCCATAAACAATGATAGTAACTGGCCAACAGGATTGAATCAAATACAGAGTCTCAGTGTGTTATTTGAGGCTGGCGCGGCTGTGGGCCCAGACTGATGGCAGGTGGGTTGGTGGAAAACATACATGCTACAAGTATACAATGGGAGCAGGAAAGTATCTTCAACAAATGGTGCTGGCACAACTGGATGATAGTGTGTAGAAGACTGCATATAGAACCATGTCTATCACCATGCGCAAAACTCAAGTCCAATTGAATCAAAGACCTCAACATAAATCCAACCACAATGATCCTATTACAAGAGAAACCAGGAAGTACCCTTGAACAAATTGTTATAGGAGACCGCTTCTTGAACTTAACTCCAGTAGCACAGACACTGAGATTGACAATTAATAAGTGGGACCTCCTCAAACTTAGAGGTATCTGTAATGCAAAGGACACAGGTGACAAGACCAATTGGCAGTCCACAAACTGGGAAAAGATCTTTACCAATCCTAAATCTGACAGAGGGCTGATCTCCAAAGTATACAAAGAACTCAAGAAACTAGTCACCAAAACACTAAATAACCCTATTTAAAAATGGAGTACAGAACTGAATAGAAAATTCTCAATAGAGGATATCAAAAAGGCTGAGAGACATTTAAGAATGTGCTCAATATCCTTAGCAATCAGGGAAATGCAAATCAAAACAACTTTGAGATACCATCTTACTCCTGTCAAAATGGCAAAAATTAGAAACACCAGTGACAACTTATGCTGGAGAGGATGTGGAGAAAAGGGAACACTCCTCCATTGCTAGTGGGAGTGCAAAATTGTACAGCCATTTTGGAGATCAGTATGGCGGTTTCTCAGGTAAATGGGAATCAGTCTACTACAGGACCCCTCTTAGGCACATACTTCTCATAGGCATATACCCAAATGATCCACATCCGTGCAACCAAGACATGTATTCAACTATGTTCGTAACAGCATTATTTGTAATAGCAAGAACCTGGAAGCAACCTAAATGCCCTTCAACTGAAGAATGGATAAAGAAGATGTGACACATTTACACAGTGGAATACTACTCAGTGAACCAAAAAAAAAAAAAAAAAAAAAAAAATGGAATCTTGAAATTTGCAGCAAATGGATGGAACTTGAAACAATCATCCTGAATGAGGTAACCCAGTTACAAAAAGAGAAACATGGTATGTACTCACTCATATATAGATTTTAGATATAAAGTAAATGATCATCTGTTTATAATTCACACTACAAGACTACCAGAGAATATGATTCAAGGAGGAACCTAAGAGATTCATATAAGGTCCCTCACAGAAAGAGAAAGGGACACGATCTCCTGAGCATATTGGGGGTGGGGGGCTAGAGAATGGACAGGGAGCTAGAAGGAAGAGAAGGGGAGGAGAGGAAAGCACATGGGATTAGGAAGATTGAGTCAGGAGAGGAACAGAGAGAGAGAGAGAGAGAGAGAGAGAGAGAGAGAGAGAGAGAGAGAGAGAGAGCATAAAAGAGGCAGTCATTATAGGTTTGAAGAGAAAACTGAATCTAGAAAAATGTTCAGAGACCTACAAAACTGACCCAACTAACAATCTGAGCAACAGTGGAAAGGCTACCATAAATGTTCTTCTCTCATAACGAGATTGGTGAATAACTTATCCACCGTCATAGAGCCCTCATCAAGTAACTAATGGAAACAGAAGCAGACACCCACAGCTAAACACTGAGTTGAGTTGGCATCCAGATGCAGAGAGGGAGGACAAGATCAGGCTACAGAAACCCACAGAGACAGCTGACCTGAACAAGAAGGAGCTAATGGACCCCCCAGACTGATAGCTGGGAATCCAGCATGGGACTGACTCAGACCCCCCGAACATGGGTCTCAGTTAGAAGGGCAATCTAAGGGAACTCTGACAGTAGAACCAGGATGTATCTCTGGCGCACAAAAAGACATTGGGAGCACATCCCCCATGGAGGGATACTCTCTTAACCTAGAGGCAGGAGGGAAGGCCTAGTCCCTACTCCAAATGACTTGAGAGATTTACATGACCCCTCCTGTAAGGCATCACGCTACATGTGTAGTGGGGGGTGGGAGTGGAGATGGTGGTGTTCAGGGGACATGAGAGGGTAGGAGAGAGGGAAAGAGAAAGAGAGGGTTGGAGGGAGGTAGAGAAACTGGGATCCATAAGTAAAATAAAAATAAAAAATATTGTAAATCATCTATCGATTTTCTTTGTATTTTTTTCTAGTTTTAGTTCGTGATGTTCAGGTAAGATATAAGCAATTGTTTTCTTTATCTTGTGTTTGTTAATATCTGTGCTGTGACATGGAATGTGGTCTCTTTTAGGGAAGGTTCCCTAGACTGCCAAGAAGAATATATTCTCTGCCACTGGAAAGATGACTCTGAGGTTAAGAGCACTGGTGTTCTCCAGTAGGGCTGGGTTGAATATCCAGCAATTACATGGCTGCTCTGAGAATAAAATTTGGGATGATATTGAAAGACAAAAGGTAAAGTCCAGTTAAGAAACCCTCCCCCCCAATTAGAATTAAGGGCAGTCTGACCTGGAAAGCTAAACCAGGCTACTACGACTCAGTTCCCTGGAATTTGCTAACCACCACCAACTTTCCATCACAAGGCTGCAGGAGAGACCAGACCTCCTCTGTAGTCTACAGGAAATTCAGTTCTGAAAACTATCTGTATCTATGTACCACAGGCCACCTGCAAGTACCATGACAAAGCCATAGAAACCACAGAATGTTTCCTCTCAGCACCGACCAATAAGAGTAATTAATACACAGGTATTTTATGCCAAAATATGGCTTCAAAAATTCCCCAAATGTAAACCAATTAGGAATCCAAGAATGGGCCCTTACCTTTCCCTTCCTGCTGATGTAACCCTGTGCGTTTGCATAGGTGAGTATGTCTCCCTGATGGTCTTCGGGGATCTTCTCACCTGGGGCATAACATGTCTGTAAACTACTTGCATGGGTTCAGACCTGGGGAACTAGAGTAGCTCAGAGCACTGACTATTCTTCCAGAGGGTGGAGCTTGAGTCCTAGGACCCTGAGCTGCTGAGTTATCTTTGCAACTCCATCCTGCTAATATATGCCTTTGACCATGAAGTTTAACCCATTTACATGTAATTAATAATATAGAAATTTTCTGTTTTGTTTCTGAATGAGCTGCACATTTTTGTTTTATTTTGGTTTTCATTCCCTACAATAAATAGCTTCTTTTGTATTTGTGTCAGGTTGTTGATAGTGAAATAGTTAAATTATTTTCCATTTCTTCTGTATATACTTTATAGTTATTTTCTTTGTAATTACAATGGAAATTATGCTTAACATGCTAAACTTTTGACATTTTCATTTGAATTTACAACTGTATAAATTCTGTAACAAAATCACTGTTCATTTACAGGTTTGTCCTTCTATGCATCACTACTCATGTTATAAAATTACATTTTTATACATATCATACCCAAAATACAAACAATAATTGAAGAGGTAAGACAACCATCCTACTTTATAGTTCATACTAGCATTGAACTCATTATGCCAACCATGCTGGCCTCAAACTTGAGGTAGTCTTCTTGTCTCAGCCTATCTCATGATGAGATTACAGGAATTATTATCATACCTAGGGTAAAGTGCTTCCAAAATTGAATGACTGATTTCCCACTACAGCTCCAGATGTTCACTATTGCAAATCTTGGCTTAGTAATTAACAATTTTCGGAGTCTTTCAATGTTTCTTCTTATTATAGAATGCATGATTTTAGAAACTAGCAGACCAGGAGTGGTGGCACACACCTTTAATCCCATCACTTAGGAGGCAGAGGTAGGCAGATCTCTATGAGTTCAAGGCCTGGTATACAGAGTGAGATCCAGGCAGGTCTGTTAAACAGAGAAACCCTGTTCTGCAAACCAAAACAATAACAAACAAAAAATTAGCAGATACAACTTTCATTTCCATTTTAGACATTGTAAGGTTTATTTTTTTTAACAAAATAGGGAAATATATGTATGATATTTGTATGATAGATATTTTTTCCTGGGAAGAAGCAACATGCACAGATCTACTCACCCCAGAAAGGGAACCCACAACAGAGATCAAAGTAATGACTGCAGCAAAGTCATGTTTGGTGAACCAATGAGTATTTATATTAGGATAGCCCTCAGAATTATAGTTGAGGAAAGGACTCCAACAGCTATATCACTAGAAAGCCCACCCAACATGGATGATAGTTCCCAAATACCTGCAACCTGCAACACTCTAAGCATGCTGTTCACAGTTTCATGGTCCAAACATCTTTTTAGCTTTCTGTACTTTGGGGAGGGTCTCCACCATAGCAACTACTGATTTTCTTTTATACTGCTGGATAGAGGCTATCAAGACTTTTCTAAGAGTCTCCTGATCATGTAACCTTTTGCTAGCTTCCTGTTCACCAACTGAAGCTCCAGACACTTCTCATCCCCTTGCTGAGGCAAATGTTTCAATTTTCATCGAATGTTGCAATTCAACGGAAAGTATGTTATAACAACATAGTGTATTAAATATTGTTTAGAAATTCTGAAATTCGAACTTTTAATGAAAACATTGTACAGTAGTTTGTTTTAATTATATATTACATAAGAGAAAATTATTTTCATATTCAATTAGCTTTCAATTACAATCTATACTTAGTAGTTGTAAGCAATTCTTATTCTTTCCAGTGACTTGTAGGAAAGGACCATGGTCAATGAGATGGCTTAAATGGAAAGAATAAATGAATAGACTAGAATCCCAGTACTTGCACAGAATTTTGAGCTTTTACAAAAATTTCTTGTGTGTAAAGAAGTAACTTGGCTAACACAGTTGTATCCAAAAGATGCTGAAATGTTTATGACTTGTTGAAAATTAAACCACATTGTAAAAGTTGTTAGTCTTGCTAATACATGGGTGTTTTTATGTGTTTCTCCACCTTCTTTTCAGTTAGCTCAGTCCTATAACTAGCTTCTAACTAAGGACATGGGGACAAATATCTATAGTAGTATTTATAGCTGAAGGTCTGGAAAAATTCCAAAAGTACAATTTAGGTACCATCTCCATTTGTCTTTGATGACCAAATCAGGAAAAAAAAAATAAATGCTGATTGTTATTTACAGGAAGGAATTTGAATATCAGGTTGCTGAATATACAGATGTTTAGACTGTGAAGCTGCAGATTACTTTAATAACTTGAAGAAAAGTTCAGGAAATTATACTAGCCCTATAGCTGCGTATAGTAGAAAGCTTATAAGCTGCCCCCATGGCCTCTTACCTCCTGATAGTCACATTCTGTGTAGTACTCTCCTGTAGAGTACTGGCTGAACTTAATGACACTTTTAATGAATGAAACCAATATGACTTAATGAGATGTCAGTTTCAATACTGAGCATAAAATGTAATGGTATCTGTCTGGTAGGGTCCCTTTCGTTCTCTTCTGTCTTAATCACACTAGAAAAGACCAGTTAATATGTAATAATGCATTGTGGTGGAAGGAAGATTCCTGTGGCTAGGGACTAAAGTCTACAAACAACCACTTCAAGGAGCTTGGAAACTAACTACTCCAATCAAGCCTTCACATGAGACTATAACTCCTGCCAACAGTTTCAATACAACCTTATAGTAAACCTTAAGTGAAAAGCTCCCAGCTAAGTGGTGGCTACATTTCTGACTATCACAGAATAAACAAATCAATATTATCTTTAATGTTCTGTGTTTAAATAATTCATTTTTGCAGCAATAATAGCAAGTGCACTAGAAAACCTGAAGAGAATTGGCACGTTCTAACCTAGGAAGCCTGCGAATAGCCCCATGTGATGACTTGATTAATCAGCTCTGTGAGAAAAGGCTTTATGTTATGGCCAGCCACTTAAAAAGGTGGGATGAACTTCCTTCAATTTATAGACAGGATGAAGAGGATTTTAACTTAAATATACATTCTAGTCACACACGAGGACTTCCGGACAGAACAGATATAGCAAGTCCATCTGACTTTAGGACCTTAATAGGCAGTAAGAAGTAGGATTGAGAATACTTCCTTTTGTACTGAATGTCAGTTTATAAGATGTGTATTTTCTACTGGTGTCCAAGGCAAAGACACATAAGAGCTTCTTCTGTTTTCTTTCCTATTTTGAATCCTTCTTTCATACAATAATGCATCCCTACCAGTTTCTCTCCCTCCACCCTTAAAGTCCCTTCCCTCCACCTTCCCTCTCCCCCAGATCCACTCATCCTCCAGTTCCTTTCTGAAAAGAGCAGGCTTCCCAGGGCTAACAACCAAACATGGCATAGCAAGTTGCAATAAGACTAGGCATATACTTCATATCAAGGCTGGATGAAGAAACCCAATAGTAGGAAAAGGGTCCCAAGACCAGACAAAGAATCAGCAATAACTCCACTCCCACTGTTAGGTGTTCTTTATACAATCATAACATATATGCAGATGACCTAGTGCAAACACTTGCAGGCTCTGTGATTGTTGCTTCAGTCTATCTAAGGGCCTATGAGCCCTGCTTACTTGACTCTGTGCACTGTGTTCACAACCTCTCTGGCTCCTACAATTCTTTCCCCCTTCTTTTGAGGAGTTCCCTGAGCTCCACTTAATGTTTGGGTATGGGTCTCTGCATCTGCTCCCAGCTGCATCAGCTGTTGGAGGATGACAATTGGGCTAGGCACCAATCTGCAAGTATAGCAGAATATCATTAGGATTCATTTCATTGTTTTTGTTTGTTTGTTTTGCCAGTCATGTTTGGTTTTCCTCCTACATCTCTGGGCTAGCCAGTCTCTAGTACCTGGCCATACAGGCAGTGTCAGTCATAGTGTCCACTCTTGGCATGGGTCTCAAGATAGACCAATCACTGTTGGTCTAACAGTGACCCACAGGCCACCATTGTCCCAGAACTTCTTCCAGGAGGACAGGCATAGATCCAAGGTTTTGTGGCTGGGTTGGTGTCTCAGTTCAACCATTGGAAGCCTTGCCTGGTTATGGAAGATGGCCAATTCAGGCTCCGTATCCCCCATTACAAGCATTCCTCACTTGGGTCATCATTGTAGATTCTAGGGAGTTTCCAAATGCTACCAATTCCAGTCTCTCCCTATACTGTCTCTTTTCACTCCACCCCACTCTCTGCCTGATCCCTCCCATTTTCATCCCTTTTCACCCCCAGTCCACTTGCAAAATTGATTTTATTTTCCCTTTCCAGGGAGACTTATATGTCCCCACCAGAGCCCTCCGTGTTACTTAGCTTCTTTGGGTCTGTGAGTTGTAGCCTGGTTATCCTTTGCTTTGAAGCTAATATACACTCTAAGTGAGTCATACCATGTTTATCTTTCTGGGTCTGGGTTACCTTACTCAGGATGATTTTTTTATATTTCCATGAAGATCCAAAGTGGTAGGGGTTATGAGACTAAAACATCAGAAATCAAACATCAAGAAATTCAGTCAAACTGTCCATCATAGAGTGTTTGTTTATAACTCAGGAAAGAATATGACCTCCTGCTGGGAGGCACAGTTGGCTGCAGCTGGTACCAACCAGAAAGCAAACAAAACTAGTTCTAAGAGCAAGGAAATGAAAACCAGTCAATACCTTATCATTGCTATTTAAATCCTGCTGAGAAATTGCAGGAGTTCTTGCTCAGTTCTGCCTTCTGAAGTGATGCAGTTAACAAATATTGGAAGGTATCTCTGAAATACACATCTATACTGTAGCTGTATGTCCAACTTGGATATTTTAAATAAACAAAAATTATTTTGGAAGATGTGATCCATATCAGTGTTAATAGTCAAATGGCACACTCCTTCCTTGCCTTTGTGATGACCAGGATCATGCACGTTACTCTCTGTGGTTAGGAACTATAGCAAAAATCTCGCACTTCAGCATTTTTCCAAATAGAGATTTCTTCACACAGTCCTCACACAAGAAAAGGAAACATAGGAACGTCAACATAACTTTTTTAATCTGCTGGTCATGTTAGGTTCGTATTTGCTCATCTCTAGCTAAACTTATCTATAACTGAAAAATGGTGTGAAAATCTTAGCTGTCCCCACCAATCCTTGTTTAAAGTATAGAATGTGTATATGGTTTTCATTTACAACTTGTCTCATTATTCATTGATTTTCCTTTTGACCTCAGCCAGTGTCACACTTATGAATCTTGTAGAAACTCTCAAACATTTACTCTGAAAAATCAATGATTCATTCATTCTGTTGGTATTAGACTTCCATAGCATATACATGCTAAAGGGTAATTCAGAGACTCCATTGGATTCTAAATATGATCCTCTCTGTACTGACTATGTAGGAGTTACCTAGTTTCACCAGGATGATCAAGATTATTTTCTAATCAAAACATTATTTTCTGTGATAGTTATATCATGAAAAGATGAAAAGCTTACAATGCCCACAAGCCTTTTTCATTTGAGGTTCAAAGTGTTGACCCTGGTAGATATATTCGTTTTAGTTCTTTGGAAATGAGTTAACAAAATCAAGTCAAAAGGTTGAACCATGGGAAACAAGGATTTTAAATGGAAAAAGAAATGTGGTAGTGAGAGGAGTCGCATTGTAGAAAAGAAACTGTTTTTTTTTTTTTTTTTTTTTTTTTTTTACCTGTCTTGTCAATATATCAAATGGCTCAGGGAAAAGAGTATTAAATGTTATTGCAGCCCAAGCTCTATTTCTTGGATGGATGGCTTAGTATGAATGTCCATGGGGGCTTTTCATGACAGCATTTGTTTCTAACAGCTACAGCTATTTTGCCATAGCAAAACATTTCAAAATATGATTTAGAATACCATTTGACATAGAAAGAAAATGATTGAGTAGTGATTAAGAAAAGACAGCTGATGGAATATAGGAATGGCTTTAATTACTATATGATGAAGACAAGTAGATCATGTTAATTATTGGGTGATTTTCTTCCAACTTTCTTCATGCAGCATGTGTTCCTGAGGATTCTTCTGTTAAGTGAAAGATTGTATTTCATTATTCAGTTTTCTTCTTTTCAGTATAGTCTGCACCATGCACATCTTCTGCATTTGTTTCCCCTCTGACACCCTCTCTTTCAGGAAAATGGGTTTTCCAACCCAATATTAATCTGATACACTATCTACAAAAAGGCCCTATTCAAACACAATTCTTAGAGGAGAGGGAGCTTCAGTTCCTTATAAAGCAATACAAGCCATAGGCTAAGTACTGAAGAAAGCCAGCTTCCTTGATTCCTGGAGAGGCTGTGAAGGAAAGTAGAGAGTACAGTGTTGTACCCTCACCTGTGTCAACTCACCTGGCCTCATAGTCATGCTACTTAGATATATGCTATACATTTTAAAATGATTTCAGATGAATTATGTCTTGAAATTAAAAGATGAACATACACATACTAGTATTTTGTTTCTTATAGCATTCAAGTTATATTGGAAAGTTTAAAAAATGTAATATGTTTAAAACACAAAATAGAGCAAGTAAAAATATCAACAATAGCACAGTATTTTCTTTACTTTTTCCTTTCTTTGGATAAAGGTCGTATGTAGCTGGAGGTGGCCTCAAGCTCACTATGTGTCTTCCAGCTTTCAATTCCAAGTGCTTTGATTACACATGTGCCACTGCTCTAAGGTAATGACAGTGTTCATGAATCCCAGAAGAGGGAAAGATAACTACAAGTCATTCTTAGGTATTAAGAACAAATGTTAGGAGTGTTCAGTGTTATCACTGTTGCATTGCTTCTGGGTCCTTGAATCATACAGATCTCTAGTTGTGATCCACTGTCACATCCCTCATTCTAGGCTCCTCCTTTGTCTGGATATCACCTTCCACTCTCACACTGTGATCTGCTGTGGTATGGTATTCCCAGGCCACTTGTTCCAAGCCCTTTTTTATGCTAATCATATTTTAATTTTGCCCCATGGGTCAGACAAGAGATCTGGGTAGGCATTGACTTAGGTCAACTAGCCTTTTATTATTGAGAAGATTCTCCAAGGATTTCACAATGGATACTCGTCTCTTAAGAGCTATTTTTCACATTTCCCCCCATGCCAACTTCATAGATTTACTGAAAAAAAAAATTGGATGCTGTAGGAGAGGGAGTCTCTCCTATAGCTATATTCCTTTTCAAATGATTTTTTCTTTATTTATTTCTTTTGTGTGTATGATTGTTTTGCCTGCATGCATGAGCATGTCCAGTTCCCAAGAATAGGTAGTCAAATATCCTAGAACTGGGGTTATAGATGGTTGTTAGCCACTGTTTATGTGTTGGGAATCAAACCTCAGTCTCTTGAAAGAGCAACAAATGTCCCTACTAGTTGAAATATTTCTCTAGCCTCTTACTTATACTCTTGAAGGTCTTCCTTCTCATACCCTTATGCACAAGGCTTCTAGAAATTCACCAAAAATAGAAATAGTGTTTTCATGCTTGAGTACAAAGCTCAATGGAAATTTTGTGTTGGCATGTACAATGTTCCAGGTTCAGTAACCAGTAAGAAGTGTGTGTGTGCCTGTGCGCGCTTGTATTACTGGTAATCAAATTTAGCTGTTAGCAAACTGTAAAATATTAAAGATGTGTTACATTTGTTTATGCTGTGAAACATTTGTTTAATGATGAAAAGATGTGTTGCATTATTTTATGTTGCATTTGTTGAACTCTGTGAAGCTGTGTTACTTTACCTGTCTAAAACACCTGATTTATCTAATGAAGAGCTGATCAGCTAATAGTGAGGCAGGAGAAAGGATAGGCAGGACTTGCAAGCAGAGGGAATAAATAGGAGGAGAAATCTGGGAAAAAGAGATAAAGGAACAAGAATAAAAGGGGCCAGCCACCCAGCTATTCTGCCCTGTGCAGAGTAACAAGAAAACAAAGGACATAAAGAAATAGATAACAGTAAAAGCACAGAGGAAAAATATAAATGTGATAATTTAAGAAAAACTGGATAGAAACAAGCCAAGTTATGGCTGAACATTTTTAAATTAAAAAAAAAAAAAAGAAAGAAAAAGGCCTCTCTGGGTGGCTGGGTGGCTGGGTGGCAGGCTCTAAAAATGACTAAAGAACTAAAATGAAAAATAAATACATAAATACAGTAAGTTCAAGGGCTTGCAAGGATTGAAAATGAGAGTTCATACAGGTTTACAAAAAAAACAAGATAACTTTACTTGAAGCAAAGCATAGCAGAGATTAGAAGAGAATATACCATCACAATTGTTTTAGGTCATAGTCACTTTTACTGTAAATGTTCCATCTTGTAGTATACTCATCCCTCACCCCATACCCTGACATAACTGGGAAATATTTGGATAGAAACTATCCAAATTTGGTGGTCCTTAGAAAAGCAGAAACTTATTGTTTAGATAGGAGTGTATATTTAGCCTAAGGTTCCAGGTTGCTTGCTGCATTGTTTGGAGAGGGACATACATGTCATGCATAGTATGTGCATGTATATGACACAGAGTAGCATGTGCATAGGAGTAAGGTGGGAACAGCAGAGACCAAGTTGAGTTCACTCTGCTACACTGTTCCTTGTCCTTAGGTGCTTCACATAATTATTGCTTCCAGCTATGATCCCCGTTGGCTCTACTCTGTCTTTGTTGATGTGTCTCATGCCATAATCATAGGGTGATTGTTTGCCCAATCTCTTTCTCCAGATTTTTTGTGGCTCTAAACTCGGGACACTTTTAATTTGAGAGAGCTGTTCCTTATTCTTTAAAATAACCCGTAACTACAAAATCTGATTTCAAAAATTTGAGAATGTAGCTCAGTGGTACAATGTTGCCTAACATACTCAGCATCACAGATAATATAATTAGAAATGTTAATAAATTTTACTTATGACATTCAGAAAATACAGGAGAAAAAGAAAACTAAAAACCAAAAGGCAACAATAGTTTCAGAATATATGCATTGTTGGGGGTGTGGGTAGGAAGAGACACAGCTCCACTTTCTTGTCTATTACAGCTTAGGAAGTCTTCTTGAATTTTTAAGGACCTTGACATTGATGTTACGATGATTTGAAGGTAATATAGTATGAACCAGCATTAAGGTACTAATTAAATACATTTTAAATATGGATTTCAAGCAAGAAGATTAAGAAAAGGAGGAACACAATCAGAAAGTAAGGCATACCCGATTTCATGGTATGGGCTTCTCTGAGAGAGATTGCCACAACATTGCCTCTATAATTGTCACATATTTATGGGTTTCAGGCAAAGAGCAGCTAAAGATGTAATGAGACCCGAGAGATGTGCCTGAGTGACATATGACAGGATTACAGTTGATAACGTCACAGTCTTGATCATAGGGGTGCTGGAAGTTACCATATCTTTGCTGTAAACTGTCTGGGGAAAGGAAGGCCTACCCTAGGCCATATATATTCAGGACTTAGCCTGGGTCACTGCTACTTTAACAAAACATGTCTATAGATGAAAGGAGTATTATCTCCATGTTGGCAACAAATGTTGTTAATGTGCTAGGATTTTTAATTCTCAGAAATTTCAACCAGACTCTGGAATGAGGGATGTCTTCCTTTTCTTTCTATGTCCCTTAATTTTCTCTTTCTGTACTGTCTGAAGTTTAATCATATATATATATATATATATATATATATATATATATATATCCCTGTCTTACCCTATTCCCCATATCCCACCAACAGGTACTTGATGGGAGATGTAAATATGTTTCTCATACTGGTTAATGAATAAAGCACTGTTGGGCTAATAGGAAAGCAAGATAGGCAGGGCTAGGAGACAAGGAGGAAAGAGGAAGTAGGAAGGAGGAGTCAACATGTAGAGCCAAAAGAGAGCAGATGCTGGCCCACAGCTCTCCAATAAGATGACCACGTGGAAATACTTAGATAAGTAGAAATGGGCTAATCATTAAGACAGAGCTAGCTGATAAACAATGATAATAAGTGGCCAACAGCTTGTATCAAATACAGTGTCTCAGCGTGTTATTGGGGGCTGATGCAGCGGCTGGCAGGGAGAAACAAAGAGCGGGACCTGACCAGCAGGAAAAACATGCATGTAACATAATGGTGTCAGAAGTGGAACTGAGAACTTTCACTTAAAGCTTAACAAAAGCTAAAAAAAATAGTGTTTAGAAACAAAAGAACAGAGACAAGCAAGGCTTCTTGGTAGCAACATTTTTCTGGGTTGGATTCTGTTTTGAGAGAGACTTGCACGGCTCCTTTAAAGGAGGTTTCCAAAATTTGCATAAGAGGCAAAAAACTGCATTGCTTTTAAAGAGCTCTGCTAACAATTTATTGGTGTGTACGAAAGCTGGTTTACACTCTGTTTTAAAATATACATAGGCTTGGGAGATAAAGAGAAAAGAAATAAAATGGTTTTAAAAGACAGAGTGTGGCTGGGTGTGGTGGCACACACCTTTAATCCCAGCACTCGGGAGACTGAGGCAAGCACATCTCTGTGATTTCAAAGTAAACCTGGTATACAGAGGGAATTCCAGGACCGATAAAAGTTACACAGAGAAACCCTGTCTCAAAATATGTAAAATAGAAGTAGATGAAATAGAGTAATAAAAAAGCCACATAAAGATGGAAAGCACAGTAAAACTTTAGATATTGTATGCTGTTCTGTTATCTTTAAATTGTTTGACTTCTGAGAAAATAACAACTACTGATAAAAGAAATGCTGCTGGATTAATTCAATTTATATATTTTAAAAATGCTTTGGCTCCAAAATTTAAGTCCAAGGACAAGTTACTGGGGGAAAGGATTTCTAATTTTGTTTCCACGGAAAATGAAAAGCTCTGGATTCCTTCCAGACTAATGTGGTTTGATCAAGCAAGACCCCCTGAAACAACGTCAATGGGACAATGCAGCCTTGTAGACCACTACAGCCAGGATTTCTGCATCTTCTTAGGATCCCCATGACAGCGCCCCCTACCAGCAGGAAGTAGTTTGGAAAGAACGACGCCCAAATTCCCAAATATTGTTTATAAATGTTTGTTTTCATTTAAGTGGGCTTGGTTATAAAGGGTTAATGACCAAAAGCAATCTTTTTAAAGGTAAAAAGGAAATTATGGTATAAATATGAATGCTTTGTTTAGGAAAGGATTTTCATTTATTGATACAAATTTAAGGTCAATTTTGTAATATGTATATTTCTCCTCTTGTTTAGGTATTGTGTTTATATAGCTCATTGAAAAATGTAATGTATAATTTAGTACAGATTAGAGAGTTACCTATGATAGTCAAAACTTGGAGTTAATTTAGTTAGGACTTCTAGATATGCAGAGATATATTTGAGATGAATAGGCATTCTTCAAACCTTACAAAGACCTACAGAACATGGCATTCAAAATGGTTTAGGGATTTTCTTGACACTGAGGCACAACTGCTCCTGCCAATACCACCTGTGTCAGAAAGGAAGATGGACATTGAAGAAACTCTTTACAAATTTTTTTTCAATATGGCAAGACTAGCCATTTGGACAATATACTGCTCTTGTCTGGACTGTTTGACTATATGCTGCATAAACTGAACATGCAAGACCCACAGAAAATTGACTGCTGATACAAGATGGACAGTGATACAGGATTCCTGCTTCATGGAAGAGTCTGCCAGACAATCTACAAGACACAGAGAAAAGTGACCGACAAACTGCCAATACAGGTGGACAGTTTAAAGTTTCCTACTTTGCTGAAGAGTCTGCCAGACACACTATGGCCTATGGGCTGAAGATGAAACATTACAGAAGAACTTCTGGTGACTGACCAAGCAGTGAGTTGTCTCTGTCATTTCTAGAGTTTATATATTATCTTTCTGTGGTCTTTGAAGGAGTTGAAGACAGATAATTACGGTTATAGTTTTCCCTAGTTAGGATTAAAGATATGTTACATATAGGACTTTAGACTCACAATGATAGGATAGATGATGGAATAGTTTCTTAAATCTTACAAAATATTAATGGACCAAATATTGTTAACTATGATTCTTATTTGATAACTGTGTGTGGTATATTTTGCTAGGTTATGGTTAAAACCCTTCTTTTTATTTTAGACAGAAAAGAGGAGATGATGGGAGATGATATTCTGTGAATATGTTTCTCATACTGGTTAATGAATAAAGCACCGTTGGGCCAATGGGAAAGCAAGATAGGTGGGGCTAGGAGACAAGGAGGAAAGAGGAAATAGGAAGGAGGAGTCAACATGTAGAGCTGAAAGAGAGCAGATACTGGCCCGCTGCTATTAGATAAGTAGAAATGGGTTAATCATTAAGACAGAGCTAGCCGATAAACAATGATAATAAGTGGCCAACAGCTTGTATCAACTACAGAATCTCACTGTGTTATTGGGGGGGGGCGGCGGCCAGCGGGGAGAAACAAAGAGTGGGACCCGACCAGCAGGAGAAACGTATTCGTAACAGGTATTCCACCACAACTTTCTGCCTTTTTTTTTTCTTCTTCTTTTTAAAGTGATCCTCTAAGTACTGTTACTGTTGTTGAAGGTCATCAGCTGGAAAACTGCAAATGTATCAATGGTCACATTCTCAAATGGTGGTTATCTCTTCCTCCAAACTATCAACTGCCATTAGCTCCTCAGTAAAAGATGGAGCCTAGAGATAATCTATGCCATCTATTTTGGTTTGATCTTATGCAGGTTCTGTGTAGTTGGCCATGGCTGCTAAGAATTCATGAGTATCAGACCCATGCATGTCTAGAATACAGCATCTCCTAGCACAACCAACTATCCATCCAGTGACTCTGGCAGTCTCTCTCCATCTACTTCTCCAACAGTATAAACAGATTCTCTTCAGATGTCTGGGAAAGAAATGTTATAAAGTTTCTTACCCAGCACTGGACTCCGCACACTGCCATACTGACCTATCAGGCAAGATATGCCACTGGTACAACAGTGACAAGACTGTTACGGAGTATCTAGGCTTGTTTCACATGATGACTGTGTTCCATACCTGTACCATGATCCTAGTCAAAATCCTCTGGCTGGGGAAGTAATAGGTCCTATGATAAATCCTGCTATTATGATTTTGCTACATGTTCTTTCTGTCAAATTGACTTATACATGTTTATGTTTGTATCCACATACCAAGGCTGCTCTCAACCTTGCTCAGAGAAACTTCTTTGTGACATGAAGAATACTCAACAGTGAGATGCAGAACTAGTCAAAAATCCTTAGAGTAGGAGACTGAGTTCTCAGCCCTCAATAGGACAACCACCAAGGTCCAGAGAACAGTTACAGTTTGATTTGAGGGGCATCATGAGATCCTCTTATTTTCCAATGGCTTCATAAATTACAAAGTAATCTACTTAGAGCAGATACTTGTGTTCCTGAAAGTCTTTTAGCATAACTAGGTTTATTTAGTTATATGTACTGATATTGATGGCTGCACCTAGGAATATTCCCCTAGGAGCCTGGACCTGATGCTCCCCAAAGTACATTCATGAAAATTAGTCACCAAGAGAAGAGACCAGTGGTAGGGGATGCCCTTCTGTATGCTGTGAAGATATATTTCTCTTAATGGTTGGTAAATAAATGCTGCTTGTCCAGTAGCCAGGCATGAAGTATAGGCAGGGCTTCGAGACTAGAAATGCTGGAAATAGGACACACACACACACACACACACACACACACACACACACACACACACACAGAGAGAGAGAGAGAGAGAGAGAGAGAGACAGAGAGAGAGAGAGAGAGAGTCTCAAGAGAGACACCACTTAGAGTAACACCACAAAGGGGTAACATGTGGGAGCATTAGAGGTAAGCCACAGCTTACCTGTAAATAAGTTAATAATTAAAAGAGACTTAGCTAATAAGAAATCTGAACCATCAGTCAAGGAGTTTATAATTAATATAAGCCTCTATGTGTTTATTTGGCACTAAAGGGCTGCAGGACTAGGCGGGACAGAAACTCCATCATCACACAAAGACATATAAGTCTTCAGAGGACAAAGTTTACAGACATAGTTTAAGTGAAGCTCTAGGAACTATGGGAAACATTGCATCACCCCTCTCCATGTGCTTTTACACCTGTTTCTCTTCAACAGTGAGTAGTGGGAAGCTCTAAAAAAGATCTTAAATCTCTTATAGTGTGAGCATCAGAATCCATCCTTGGCATGCAAGTAAAAGAAAAAGCTTTGGTGGTCATTGTCCTAAAATAAATGAATTACATTTATAGGTACTTTTTGGATTTTCCTTTTTAATATTTTTAAAGACTTCTGAAGATTAAAGTCATTTTCTGATTAAAGTAGATCTTTTTGGATATTATTGAAAAACATTTAAAATTATAAATAGTAATCCCAATTTTATTTCTACCAGTAAGGGAATAGAGTTGTGAGAAAGGAAATGAAAAAATATATACACAGTTACATTTAGGAGTTGTACCCAATGAGTAAGGGGTGGCCAATTCCACAGGTGGTGCCTATGAGATCAGTCAGAATGAGCATACTATTTACCAAAGAATATCAGAAAGTTGTATTACTTATCTACTAATTTGTTGAAAACTGTTCAGAACTTATACTCCCTGGTCTTTGTAACTTACCCTATATATAAGTTAAGTATATTTTCTTTATCACAGCACGTTCAGTGTAGTGGAATCTTGCAGTAAGTCAAAAACAAAAGAGAAATCTGAGTTTCTGCAGAAGGAATGTAGGTTGGGCCTCAACTGCATCTGCTCTACCTGGAATAAGGTTTTCCAGTCCAAATTCTACTAGCTAACTCAGAAAGCCTCTACATGGCTGATTTCCTTCATTTATTGCTGCCCTGATTGGAATGGCAGACTGGTGCTCTGTGCCTGGGTTAGACTTGATCAAAGGTGTGATTGTCTTTATGTGTGTGTGCAGACAGTAGGAATTCCATAAGATGATTGTGTCAATAAGGAGAATTTACTCTGAGACAAGATGCCCTTAACTTTTGTTGTTATCGGGCAACAGTATCTTTGATCTCCCTTCAATCATGAACATCTTTGTTTTTGTGTTGTACTGGTCTGGTTTTATATCCTGGTACACTATGTTCCTCTGTATTAGTTTGATATCTATTTCTATAATAAAACACCATGACAAGAAATAATATAATTTAGGAAGAAAATAACTCATTTCAGTTTCTAGTCATCATGAAGTGAAGTTGGGGCAGGAAGTCAGGGAAGGACCATGAAGGCTGGGACTGATGCAAGGGCCACGAAGGAGCATTGCTAACAGGCTTGCTAAGTTTGCTTTTTTTTGCAACCCAATATCAGCTGCCCACAGTGGGCTGGACCCATCCACACTAGTCATGAATCAAGAAAATGTCCCACAGACTTCTCTACTGGACGACTCTGATGGAAGCATTTTTTTTTTCTCAGTTGAGGTTTCCTCTTGCTAGATTACTCTATCTTATATCAAATTAACCAAAAGAGAAAAACAAGTCACCAGCACATCATCTTTCTTAGGATTCTACATTGTCATTGGGTATACATACCTAAACAGAACTCTTTCACAGTCTAGGATTTGTTTGTCTCTTAAGCTAAAGTTACTTTGCTTAATAATTTAGCATATCAGATAGGACAAGTTATATGAAGTAGAACACAGGATTGGGGAAAGGGAGTCTTGTCAGAGACTGCTATACAGGCCACCAATGAACATGTGAGTATCAGTATTTTCCCCATGTGTCCACTTATTTCTGAACAACAGTCTCATCAGGAGCTAGAGATTTGGAGTCCTCGACTCTCAGGCTCTTTTCCTGGAGTGTCGGCCATCAAGATGAGAGTTGATGAGGGAAGGGAGGAAATCCATTGTACACTAGTGTACTCCATTACAACCATACCCTTTGTATGCTAGACTAAAGTAAGAAACTAAGAAGCACAACTACACAGGAGTTGAGTTCTTGCCCACGTAACTTTCTAGAACAAGCAGGCTTGAGCTTGCAGTAATCATTTTATAATCGACCTATACTTAGATGCCTGCATGAAACTCAAGAAGATCTCCAATACACTATGACAAATAAATATTAAAAAATTATTTTTAAAGAAATTGTGTATATCTGTGTGCCTCTGTCTGTGTAAGTTTGTATATGTGAATATGGTATCTCTGATGCCAGAAGACATCAGACCTCCTCAAGCTTCAGTTATAGGTAGTGTGAACCACTCAATATGGGTGCCAGGAAAAGAACTTCTGGCCTCTGAAAGAATAGCTCCTGTTTTTAACTACAATGCCACATATCTGGTTTCTTTTACTATTTTCACAGAACTTACAGTAATATGCAATAGGGAGAAAAGGCTATGCAGTATTCCTAAAGTAGCTCCTGACACTGCAGAACCTGAGCTTTTGACCCTAGATATGTAATGCTCATGTAGCAGAAATGATCCATCTTGAGCTGACTGAAACACACATCTTAACACCTGGCAAATCTATAACATGGTAGTGTAAGTGATATATTAAAGTTTAAGCTCAAGTAGACACAGACAAAAAATAAACAAAAACAAAACAAACAAACAAAAAAACATACAAGGAAGATGGTCCAGTCCTCTGTATTCCAATATGACCTGCAACTGCTGCATTCACAACTTTGTGCCTCATGGGAAGAGTTAGTTATTCATAGCTGGATGATGAAGGAAAATACTGTGTTCTTCATGCAGTAACATCCTGCCTTCCTCTGTAGATTCACATAGATAATGGATGAATGTTTTACATACTCCTTATTCAAGATGCTCCTGACAGACTGCTGTTAGTGATGCTCTTCCAGTGAGGACAGGGAGCTTCAGCCAGTCCATCTGGTCATGTGTTTTGTGCACATAGTTGTTCTAGGTAAACACACACATGAGCTTAGGCAGTGATGATGGTTTATCTGTTAGATGACTCGAAGTAAAGCAATTGTGTTTATACCTATGTCAGTGAGGACAAACTGTATAGATATGCTCGCTCGTATTATCTGGGAGCACAGTGTGTGATATGCTCTCTCCACCTACCAAATCAAGTGTACTGTTCACTTTCTACTAGTTTACATGTACCAATTACACATATGACATTAAGACAAATGTACCTTCACACGTGGGATTGTGCAGTAATCTAGAAGTAGATCATGATTTCATTAGACTCAGTTTTGCCACTTTTTGGCAATTAAAAAACAAACAAAAACAGCAGAAAAGTAATGTGATCTAAACTCCCTATTGCATCTCATCAGTAAGAACATGGTGTAATTATCCTGCTTAAGTTCAGGTGAAGATAGTTCAAGCATTGACATTTACGTGTTTTTTTTTTTCTTATCAACTTTTCATATAAAATTTTTTAGAAGTTGTTATGTCATTATGGGTTATAAAGCAGTGATACTCCAATTTTAATGTTCTCCTGAATTTACTATTTACTTTTCCATAAAGAAGAAAGCTATTATTTCTTTTGAGCATTTTGAAATATAAGAAAAGAAAATATAAGTAGTAGTTGTTCATTTTATTTTACTGATCTAATAAGTTCTTAAATAGGGTTTAAGGTAATAATATCAGCATAGCCCATAATTGTATTTTGATACTAACATTACTACATTTTTGGTTTGCTCTCTTTAGGGGAAAAAGCCGAGTCAATATATTAGGTCTTAAAATAATTTGAAATAATTCTTGTACATGCAGTTATAACAATGGATATTCTTAGGGTGATTTGAAAAGCTTTGACATGATTCATTTTGCTATTCTTTGATTTACTGGTTTAAAAAGATGTGTATGACACTAACATATTTCTTAGTTAAAATGGCTTCTCCTTCTGGGATATTTCTTCTAAACTTTGCTTTCTATGTAGGAAAACTATTCTTCTGTTGCCATGCTTCTGAACTCTGGTTGTGAGGTCTGTATTAAACAAAATGATGAAATCATGCATTAGAAATTGCCATGCCCACTCTCCATAGGGAAGGGGACAATTGAAAACTGCATATTAATAACAAACAAAAAAGAAAATTGCAAACATTTATAACTGTTTTGCTTTGTTTTTTGAGATGAACTTGGGATATATACCAGAGCTCTCCATAAGTCCTAGCCTTCCTCCCAAACCCTGAAATTCAAAACTCCTAGGCAGTAGCTAAAAGCCTCTTTTAGGGCTTTTTGTATTCCAAAAGCTTATAGCCTTCACCCTGATACCTACTTTACAGATTCATGGCATGCAAGCATTGCAGATATTCTTTTGAAGTTTGCTTTTATAAGCCTTTGTGTACTAGCCTTGGTAAATTTCCATGTGACCTATCTGAACTTCTTGAAGACAGTGTGTGAACAAACATTACAAGCTTTTTGTTAAAGAAAATGTAGGCTCCTTACAAAAGATTTTCTTTAAATCCTGTTATTTTCCCTTCACCCATTCCTGTTTATTCTCACCAATTCACTGCCTCTGGTTTTATCACATCTCTTCCCTTTTCTACTGTTTTGTTCCTTACTCCTCCCATGGCCTCAAACTCTGGGTTTCTCAAAAAGTACCTTCAGTGTCACAAGACTCACTCAGCATAATACTAGCCTGGAATAGCTGTGGACACAAAAGTTGCAGGGCTAAGGCTTTAGTCACATCCCCACTCCCATTGTTCTTTGTGAATTGGAGCATAGAGCTCTACCTTTACCTAGGTTGTGGCAAATTCTTCATGACCTTTCACCTAAAAATCTATGCTTCTGGCAAGCTAGCCTTACATAGTAATTCAAACTAGTGTGATGAATTAGGCCTAGAGCAATGTTTACCATTAGCACACATATAATGTTATTACTCAAGTGTCCAATAATGTGGGCGCTCCTTCTCCTCCTTCTTCTTTTTCTTATTATTATTATTTGCTTTTTTGAGATAGGGTTTCTCTGTAGCTTTGGAGCTTTTCCTGGAACTCTCTGTAGACCAGGCTGGCCTCGAACTCACAGAGATCAGTCTACCTCTGAATGCACCACCTGATGGTACACATTTATATTAGTTATATTATGCTGTAGTCAGGGTTTCTCTTCTGTCTGGGCCCAACAGTCATGTTATCCCAAATAAACAGACATTTATAAACTGTTTAGCTGATGGTTCAGGCTTCTTACTGGCTACTTCTCGCTTAACTATTAATCCATTTCTATTAAACTATGTATTGCCACAAGGTTGTGGCTTACCCATAATGCCATAGCATGCTACTCCTTTGGCAGCTACATGGCTTTTACATGATGGATTCTCTCTTTTACCTCTTCCCAGAATTCTCCTTGTCTGGTTGCCCTGCTTATACTTTCTGCCTGGCTACTGACCAATCAGTGTTTTATTCATCAACCTATAAGAGAAACATATAGTATACAGAAGAACATCCCCCATGATCTCCTCTTTTCTTTCTTTTTTTTATTATTAATATAATTAAAAAATGTACAAGTTGATCCCAGTTTCTTCTCCTTCCCTTTCTTCCTCCCTCCCTTCTTTCATTCCTCCCTCCCTCTAACCCTCCCTCCCTTCATCCCTCCCTCCCACTTACTCTCTTTCCCCCCTCACATGCACCCTGATCATCCTCCCCTCCCATCCCCCACCCCCATTCCACATGTAGGACTATGCTATCCAGTTGGGGTCATGTAAATCTGTCAAGTCACTTGAAGTTGGGACTAGAAATTCTCTCCTATCTCTAGATTAATGGGGTATCCCTCCATGGGGGAATGTGTCTGTAAGGTCCTTTTGTGCATCAGGAGTACATCCTGGTTCTACTGTCTGATGTCCCTTAGTCTCCTCAGTCCTTCTAGCTGAGACCCACATCCAGGGCGTCTGAGTCAGTCCCATGCTGGATTCCCAGCTATCAGTCTGGGGGCCCATTAGCTCCTCCTTGTTCAGGTCAGCTGTCTTTGTGTGTTTCTGAAACCTGGTCTTGTCCTCTTTCTCTCTCTCTCTGCATCTGGATTCTAGTTTGACTCAGTGTTTAGTTATGGGTGTTTGCTTCTGTTTCTAACAGGTACTAGATGGCGGATAATTTAGTTGATGATCTCACTATCAGGGAAGGACATTTATGGTAGCCTTTCCATGGTTGCTCAAATTGTTAATTGGAGTCAATCTTGTAGGTCTCTAGACCTTTCTTTAGGTTCAGATTTCTTTTCAAACCAATAATTGCTCCCTCTTTTATTTTCTCTCTCTCTCTCTCCCTTTTCTGTCTTCTATTCCTACCCTGACTCAATCTTCATCTTCAACAAATGATGCTGGCACAATTGGATGATGGTATGTAGAAGACTGCAGATAGACCTATGTCTATCGCCATGCACAAAACTCAAGTCCAAATGGATCAAAGACCTCAACATAAATTCAGCCACACTGAACCTCTTAGAAGAGAAAGTAGGAGGTACCCTTGAACAAATTGGTATAGGAGACTGCTTCCTGAACATAACTCCAGTAGCACAGACACCGAGATCAACAATTAATAAATGGGACCTCCTCAAACTTAGAAGCTTCTGTAAGGCAAAGGACACAGTGGACAAGACTAAATAGCAGCCCACAGACTGGAAAAAGACTTTTACCAACCCTACATCTGACAAAGGGCTGATCTCCAAAATATACAAAGAACTCAAGAAACTAGTCACCAAAACATCAAATAACCATATTAAAAAATGGGGTACAGAATTGAAGAAAGAATTCTCAATAGGGGAAACAAAAAGGCTGAAAGACACTTAAGAAAGTGCTCAACATCCTGATCTTTCAGGGAAATGCAAATCAAAACAACATTGAGATACCATCTTACTCCTGCCAGAATGGCTAAAATTAGAAACACCAGTGACAACTTATGCTGGAGAAGATGTGGAGAAAGGGGAACACTCCTCCACTACTGGTGGGAGTGCAAAATTGAACAGCCATTTTGGAGATCAGTATGGTGGTTCCTCAGGAAAATAGGAATTAGTTTACCACAGGACCCAGCAATTCCCCTTTTAGGTATATACCCAAATAATCCACATCCATGCAGCAAAGACATGTGCTCAACTATGTTCATAGCAGCATTATTTGTAATAGCAAGAACCTGGAAGCAACGTAGATGCCCCTCAACTGAAGAATGGATAAAGAAGATGTGGCACATCTACACAGTGGAATACTACTCTGCAGAAAAAAAATAATGGAATCTTGGAATTTGCAGGCAAGTGTATGGAACTTGAAGAAACCATCCTGAATGAGGTAACCCTGTCACAAATAGAAGAACATGATATGTACTCACTCATATATGGATTTTAGGCCTAGAGCAAAGGATTCACACTACCAGTGGAACTAGAATACAAGGTGGATTCTAAGGGATTCATATGTGGTCCCTCACAAAAGGGAGAAGGGACAAGTCCCCCAGGTCACATGGGAAGTGGGGGGAGCAGTGAATGGAGGAAGAACTAAGAGAATGAGAAGGGGAAGTAAAGAAAGCATGATCTCCTATTTTCTGTCTAAATAAAAAGAAAGGTTGTAACTTTAACATAGTAATAATATATACAAGAAAACAGTTATCAAGTATGAACTATAGTTAACAATATTTGAACCATTAACATTTGGCAAAATTTAATGAAAATATTCTATTATTTATCCTATCTTTGTGAGTTTAAAGTTTTATATGTAATTTATCTTTTATTTTAACTAATGAAAACCATAACTATGTGTCTTCAACTCTACCAAAGACCTCAGAAGGATTATATTTATATATTCTAGAGTTGACAGAGACATCTCGGGCCTGGACAGCCACCCAAAGTTTCTATGTAATATTGTGGGATCCCTCTTCAGACTTTAGGCCCAGAGTGTCAAACAGACTTCTCAGCAAAAGCAGGAAATTTGAACTTGTCCCATCTGTATTGACAGTTTGTAAGTCACTTTTTTTCTGTCCTGCAGAATGTCTGGCAGACTCTTGCATGAAGCAGGAACCTTGAGGGACTGTCCCATTTTGTTTGGCAAGTTCAGCAGTCACTTTTCTGTGGGTTCTTCATGCCCAGTTTATACAGCATATACACAAACAGTCCAGACAAAAGTGGTTTCTTGCCCAAATGACTGTTTCTGTCATGTTGAAGGCAAATTCCATAACAACTTTCTTTGAAGCCCATCTTCCTCTCTGACATAATTGTTATTGCCAGGCACAGTTATGTCATTTCATTGTCATTGAAAACCATAATACATCATTTTAAATAGTTTTTTATTAACTTATTTTTTTTACATTCTAATCCTTCTCCCTTTCTCCTTTTTCTCTCACTCCCTCTACTCCTCCTCCTGCACCATCTGCTGCATGGAGAGGACAAGGCCACCTGTAAGTAGTCTACTAAGTCTGTTCCATCATCTATTTGAGGCAGAACCAAGGGAACTCTACATCCCCACACCCCTGTGTCTAGGCTGAGCAAGGTATCTCTACATAGAGAATGGGCTCCAGTATTCAGTTTGTGCATTAATGTTAGATCTTGGACCAACTGTCTGGACTCATATACTGTCTCAGTCACACCATTGCCACCTATATTAAGGGAGTCTAGTTTGGTCTTATGCAGATTCCCCCATTTGTCAGACCTGACTCAGTTATATCCCACTAGCTTGGGCCAGCTGACTCTGTGGATTTCTCTATTATGGTCTTGACTCCTTTGTTCATATTTTTGCTTGGCCCAATGGTTAGCTGTGGATTTCTGCATCTGTTTCCATCTGTTTCTAGAATAGGGTTTGAGCTTTTCTGGGGTTATGGATTATAGTTTTGCTTTATGTCTGGTATCCACTTATGAGTGAGTACATATATATATATATATATATATATATATATATATATATATAGTTTATTTGTCTTTCTGGTTTTGGGTTATCTCACTCAGGATTTTTTTTCTAGTTTTGTCCATTTGCCTGAGACTTTTTTTTAAATCTCATTGTTTCTCACCACTGAGTAGTATTCCATTGTGTAAATATGCACATTTTCTTTATCAGTTCTTCAGTTGAAGGGCATCTAGGCTGTTCGAAGATCTGGCTATTGCAAATAATGTTGCTATGAACATATTTGAGCAAATGTCCTTGCGTGAATGTGCCTCCTTTGCTTATATGTCCAGCAGTGGTATTGCAGGGTCTTGAGGTAGGTTGATCCCTAATTTTCTAAGAAATCACCATACTGATTTCCATAGTAGCCGTATAAGTTTGTACTCTCACCATCAATGGAGGAGTGTTCCCACTATTTCTTCACATCTTCTTCAGTATAAGCTGTCATTGATTTTTTTTGCCATGCTAATCAGTATAAGATGGATTCTCATAGTTGTTTGATTTTTATTTCCCTGATGACTAAGATGCTGAGCATTTCCTTAAGTGTCTTTCTGCCATTTGAGATTGTTCTATTGAGAATTCTCTATTTAGATCTGTAGCTCATTTTTTAATTGGATTATTTGGTAGTATGATTTCTAGTTTCCTGAGTTCTTTGTATATTTTGGATGATCAGCCCTCTGTCAGATGTGTGGTTGGTGAAGATATTTACCCATTTTGTAGGGAGCAGTTTTGTCTTGTTTAGTGTATTCTTTGCTTTATAGAAATTTTCTAGTTTCAGGAGGTCCCATTTATTAGTTGTTGCTCTTAAGAATCTGTGCTACTGGTGTTCTATTTAGGAAGTGGTCTCCTGTGCCTATGTGTTCAGATACATTTCATCATTTTAAAGGACGTTTTCTGTAAGTCTTTGGAAGGTTGTGAAGAATGCCTATCCATTTGAAATATATCTCTGTATATCTAGAAAATCTAACTAATGTAACTATAAGTTTCGACTATTATAGGTGACTATCTGTTATGAGTATGTTTTTCCTAGCTTGGCCTGGTCCCATTCTTTTTTCCTCTCCACAGGCCGCCTGGTCTCACCACCATGCGAGCCCCAAATAACATTCAGAGACTCTATATTTGATACAATCCTGTTGGCCAGTTACCATTATTGTATATGGGCTAGCTCTGTCTTAATTATTAGCACATTTTTACTTATCTAAGTATTTCCATGTGGTTATCTTATCCGAGAGGCAGGCCGGCATCTTGCTTCCTCCAAGCTCTACATCTGACTCCTCCTAACTACATCCTCTTTCCTCCTCCTAGTCTCCTAGCCCCACCTATCTTGCTTTCTTATTGGCCAACAGGGCTTTATTTATTAACCAGTAGGAGAAACATATTTACAGAATAACATCTCCCATCAACTATCTATATTCTGTACTTAATTATACATTAAAATTTAAAAGGAGCTGTGTAAACATAATAACTAAACAAGAGTGAAAAAATATACCTGTAACATAATTAACCTTAAACTTGTATCAATAAACCAGAATCCATACCAATACAAATCATTCATTTCTGTATCATATTCCCTTTTAATTTCTTTAGAAATAAATTGACTGTGGTCATTAACCATTTATAAGTAACCCCATTTAAATAAAAACAAACATTTATAAACAATATTTGGGAATTTGGGAGTCATTCTCTCCAAACTGGTTCCTGCATTTTGGTGGTGCTGTCAATAACATGGGGTCCTGAGAACATTCAGAAACCTGTCCAAATACTAGCTGTAGTTGGCTGAGGCTGCATAGTTTCAGCTGTTTTGGATATCAGGGTGTCTTGCTTAATTATAGCTTTTTAACTTCTGTGGAAACAAAGGCAGAACTTCTTTTCCAAAGTAACCTGTCCTTAGACTTACATTTTGAAGTCAAGGTATTTTCAAAATATATAGGATGGATTAATCCAGCAACATGTATAGTCAAATGTCTTTTAACAGCTATTGCTCTTTCTCAGAAATAAAACAATTTTAAAATAACACTTCTCTGTATGTTTTCCATGTTTTTTTTAACTCTATTTCTTTTAATTTTTTTTTTATTTTAGCTTTGAAAGATAGGGTTTCTCTGTGTAACTTTGACTGTCCTGGAATTCACCCTGTAAACCAGGCTGGTCTTGAAATCAAAGAGCTCTGCCTGTCTCTGTCTCCAGAGTGTTGGGATCAAAGGTGTGTGCCACCACACCCAGCTGCTCTATTTATTTTTTTTTATGACTTTCTGTATTCTTCCTATCTTCTTTCCTAAGCTTACATATATTTTTTAAACACACTAAAAACTGTTTAGAGGTTTTTCCTTTTCCTTCTGAATCTGTCTTTGCTGTATAGTGCTATCTTTTGTTAGCCACTTTTATCTGTTATACAGCATGGTTAAGATTAAAGCAGCAGCTGGCCCTGCCCTATTCCTTGGTTTTCTGAGAGTATCTTCATAGAACAGTTACTGGTGGGACCCATGTTTATTGCCACAACTCTGTGGAATTTCTAGGTCCACACCACCATCAAGAAGCATGTCCCAGGCAGGTTGTAAACACCATTTCATTGTCTGGCAGCAGGGCCAACCCTATTTCAGAAACAGATGGAAGCAGATGTAGAAATGCACAACTTGGCCATTGGGCCAAGCTCCTGGAGTACAATCAAAGTGAGGGAGGAGTGATAATATGAACAAAGAAGTGAAGATCATGATGGGGAAACCCACAGAAACAGCTGACCAGAGCTAGTGAGAGATCACTGACTCAGGTCTGACAGGGGGAACCAGCATAAGACTAAGCAGACTCCTTTAATTTAGGTGACAATGGTGTGATTGGAACAATATTTAAGACCACTGGCAATGGGTCTAAGATCTAACACTAATGCACAAACTGAATACTGGAACCCATGGAGAGATACCTTGCTCACCCTAGACACAGGGGTATGAGGGTAGAGAGGTGCCTTGCTTATGCCTCAATGAGATGGTGAGACAGACTTAATAGACTTCCTAGGGGAGGCCTTATCCTCTATGAGGAACAGATGAGAGGTTGGAGGGGCAGTGGGGGTAGTAAGAGGAGAGGAGGAAGGAGGATGAACTGGGATTGGAATGTAAAAACAAATTAATAAAAAACAAAAGTAAACAAACAAACAAACAAAAAAAGAGCCTGGAGCCTCTGCTTGCCTCTAGCAAACAGAACTCAGCTTCCAAAATCAACAACTCCTAGGGAACAGCAGATAGAGACAGAAGAAGCAATCCTGAGTCACAGGTCATGGACACTCCCACTGTTTAATTGTTGTGGAATATCTCTTCCTGCCAGATGTAGAAGGTTGGCTATGAGAGGGCCTAGACTGGCCCTACCTAGGATTCTAGGGTGCTAACACCCCTGCCCAGCCCCTGTTCTCTGTTTCCACTCATCCACCCTGGACTCACCTTCCCAGGAAGTGCACCCATAGCACTTAACAGTCTTTATATACACAATTTTACACCGACACAATTTTATACTTACAGTCACACTCTATGTGGCTTTTTACACATAGATTTTTGCTGCTGTTTGTTTTTAGGTTTTTATTACATTTTTAAATAACTAGAACCCTGTTTAGAGTGTATTTCTCTTAAACAGCCACTGTTTAGCAGAAAAATGGATCCTTTGGTCATTTTATCCAAAACTACAGCAAAAGCCCATTACCAGTAGGTTAATGGTATTAAACCATCACTAGTGGCATTCAGAGTGGGAGAGACATGGGTCCAGCTGTGTTACCTCAGCTCTGGCACTTCCCCTTCATCCTATTACCCCTCTTTGGCTGTGGGGCTCACCCAGCCTCTTCGTGCTGTAGAAGAGAAGCAAACCCACTTGAGAAGCAGACCCTCCTATATTTCATAAGTCCTCTTTCTAAACCTTGAACACGCTTACACTTGCCAGGTGGAATCTTGCCCACAAGAGAAATGGAAATTGTATGATGAGATTGAATTTACAGGGAAAAAAGTTGACAATCATTAAGGCTATAAAGATCCAAGAAAGAAAGATTGGGTGAATAGTCCACAACAGGATGGGGGAAGAGCTTGAGATGTACAGGGGAGATTCTAAAATTTGAGGACGAGAGGTCAGCATCACAAACTCATAAGTAGAAAAATGAAATGGTTGATGACTAAGACTAAACTTTTGCTAATATGAGATGGTTTATGGTGGGTCAAGAAGAGGTAGAAGCATCCTGAGGCATTGTATTCATTCTTCAGGGAGGAAAATACTTCTATGTTCCAATTGTGTGTATTTTCCATGCAATTATATCCCCAAGCTAGACATTAGCATCAATTCATTAATGGGAATTCATCTTGGTTTTAGAATATGGGGACCATTTTAAATATTCTCCCAAGTTATTGATAAAATTTATTTTAATATACAATATAACTTTAGTCAATATTTCAGATGCTAATTTTCAAAGAAAGAAGAAGAATCTATGTACCTTCCTAAATTAAAAATAAGCAAACAAAGAAAAAAAACCGTTTCTACCAAATATACTTAAAGTTTGTGGTTCTCTATATGTATAGAGAACCTAAGGGAGGAGCAGAGAAGAAATGAAGGAAGTTCCCAGGATTAAGTAAAAGTTGTCTTTAAACTATTAAGAATATTTGGACCCATTAGCTAGATCCTCTTTCATCAGATAACAAAGTGTTTATTAAGTATATTCCCACAGTAAGGTGCCTTAGCCAAAGGGATTAAAATGAAACAACAAATACTGACTGACAATGCATTAAAGGAGAAAAGCAGCAGGTATTCACTGTATTTTCTGACAGAAGTCCTCCATAAATAATTGCAGGGATCTAAGCCACTTCCATTCCAGACAGGTGTCTGATGTTATCAATGTGTGTTGAGATAAGCCCTTGAACTCTTCCAGCTGAGAACAGTCATTTCCCTCCAAGTCCAATAAGCCAGTCCAAGTCACCATACAATGATTAGGCATGTGAAAAATTTCCTCAAGACTATAAACCAGTTGTCATAGATAACTGTTTTAGTGCTATGGTATGAGTGAGTTTGTTTTTTCTCCATTTACACACACATAGTTACTATTCTCTCAATATCAGCCCCTTACCCTTTAACTCTTCTGTTACAAGGTTCAGGGAAAATCCCCACAAAACTTGTCCTCATTCACTCCATCATTCAGGCACTATCTAACATATATTTACTTATAAAGTCTCTGGTCAGGGTCAAATTCTTGTTTCAATACTGAACAGAAAATTGTCAACAAGAAGAGGAATTCATTGATACCATGTATATTGTACAATGGTATTTAAATAAGCAAGACAATATTCAGCGATCCAAATAAAAACAGTCTCATAAATGGTAATGAAGCAACTATCATAATTATCTCCATCAATGGTGTTCATTTAATGCTCAAAGAAAAGTCAACATTTTATTTTAAGACATTGAGTGGAGTCAAGTATCTGGGCTAGATGTATTCTGTTCTTTGTTCATGATTGATACCAGACTTGCCTTCTTCTTTCTCCTGTAGCGGAAGAGAAATGCATCTCTTGGTAACTACAGATCTGCTCCTTTAGAGTAAGAGCCAAACCTTGCTAGCTTTTCTTGTGGTGAGAGACCCTTGTTCCTGGGGGTGTCTCTGCTGACAAACAAGAATTACATATAAATTACCTACACTACTCTATCACTACTCTCTGGACTCACTGAAAGAAAGTAAAGCTCTCTCCTTTCTTCTACTTTTCCTGCTTCTAGTTTAAGATGTTTTCTTCTAGGTGGGGCTGCATGGGGACCCCAACATTCCAGAACCTGGTTAGAAAAGAAGTATCATTGAGTATAATGATATAACAATAATTCTATTGTGCACTGAAGCAATTCTGTTTTCCTCTCTTTAATGAAGAACAATTCTGTTTTCCTCTCTTTAATTTGAATTAAAGAACATGATTGTGTTAAAGAACATACCTAACTTCAGGTTGCACTTCCATTGATTACTAAATTAGTAAATTTGTAAAGAAACAGTGAGCAAACCTTTTTACCTTACGTTCTCCATCTGTGAAACTGTGTGTGTGTGTGTGTGTGTGTGTGTGTGTGTGTGTGTGTGTAAACCCTGGGGAATTGTGAGAAAAGTAAACAATATGGAGACCTCTCTTTTTTCCAACCACCCTATTGCTACACTCTCCTCTCTATCCCTGAGTGTGAGGGAGGAGATGATGAGGTACAGGGTTCACATGTACTGCTTCCTGAACAAGACTTACCACACATTATCTGTTTTGGGTTTCTGGGCATCTGCTGCCTTAGAATTAATGGAACGTGAATTTGACCCTAAGCAGACCTTAGTGGGCCAGAGCAGAGAAGAGTATGATTTAACCTGAGGACAGGATGGAGACAGGGTGAGGGCACCTGGAGGAAGACTGGCACGGGTGCTGCATTCAGGAGAGCTTGGCTTCTGCCCATCCATCTGTGCTTTCACCTGGCTTGTGGATGTCCATCCGCCATAGATAAGCTGTTTCACTTGGATTCAGGCTTTGTCATTTATTGGCTTCATGACTTTGGACAAATACTGCATACTTTCTGCATCTTGGTTTTCTCATTTAAAAATAGAACCACAAATAATTGTGAATTTATAAAGGAGCCATACCCCAGCAAGCCTACCCTAATCTTAAAATGTGTTTGATAAGTCATTGAGCAATATAGTTGAAGTTTTCTTCCTTTATTATGCTCATAGAGCTTACCATGAACTATGTGGGAAATCACCTAACTAAAATGCAATTATAACATGGGGTTGGAAAGCTCATATAATTTACTGAGTATTACATGACTAGGATCTGTGATTGCTATTCCCAGCATTTCAAGAATATTATTGTTAACCTAGGAAGCATTCAAAATTCAAAATAGGAATTTTGCATATTATGTTTCTACCACTATAAAACAAAACAACAACAAACTACAGCTACATTCTTGTGCATTGGCACCTATAATCCTATTCTCTCCTTCACCAAAGGGTGTCTTTGTGGATTTATTGAGTTAATATGTCAAATATACTCAGAAATATGCCTGAAATATTCAGTACTATGTTGTGGAACCCTAAGACTATTCCCAGAGCTTGGAAAGCTTTTCTATGTACTAACAATTCTAATTTAAGTGAAAGGAAGCATTAAAATCATGAAAAGCTGGCAGGAGGTGTATCTCAGTTGACAGAATGCTGGCCTAGCATACACACAAGTTAACATCAACTTTGTGTGGTGGTGCACACAAGTAACTATGGCATAGGAGGATCATAAGTTCAAAGTTAGATACCTGTTAAGTTTGGGGTTAGAGTTGGCTACATGAGACCCTGCTTCAAAACTAAACAAAACAAAGCAATCAAAACAGAAAAAGTGCATGGCTCTAGGAAATAAAAACAAGTACCTCCTTTGGTAGTTCCTGCTTCAGGTACCCTGTGAACTCCATTGTCTATGAAATAGTAGACACACACACACACACACACACACACACACACACACACACACACACACGAAGGATGACTGATTGTGAAAACTCACCAGACCAGGGTATCCAAGCTTCCCACTGAGGATCATTCATATTCATATAGGTATGGAGTGCCTAGGTGACTCATGTCACACATGAAGCTGTCTATATCCCAAAACAAATGGAGGCTTTCCCCACAAATCACATTTCTAATAGAGCTTATCTGTGTAAAGTGGTGCTGTTTGGTTCAATTCTTCAAATACACAGAAAGTTCTCATAATAGGAAAATATCCTAATGGGTCATAGCCATCACCCAGGAACCTGGTAAGGGACAAACCTCAGAACATTTTCAGGCAAGAGCAGTGTGAGTATGCAGGTTGCACTATTGCACTGAGTATCTGTGCAAATATTGGCCACAGAGCTTTATTAACCAGTATGAGAAACATATATACAGAATAACATCTCCCATCATATATATATATATATATATATATATATATATATGTGTGTGTGTGTGTGTGTGTGTGTGTTTAATTTCAACTTTAAATTAAAAACTTATATATAAGTTCCCTCACTCTCCCCTCCTCCCCTTTCTGCTCCCCAGGATGGGTGAGGCCTTCCATGGGTAGCCTTCAAAGTCTGTCATATCATTTGGAGAAGGGCCTAGGCCCTCCCCAATGTGTCTAGGCTGAGGTAGTATGCCTCTGTGTGGAATGAGCTCCCAAAGTCCATTTGTACACTAGGGATAAATACTGATCCACTACCAGAGGCCTCATAGGCTGTCCAGTCCTCCTAACTAACATCCACATTCATGGGATGAGATGTGGGTTGGTTCTATGCTGATTTCCCAGCTATCATACTGGGGTGCATGAGCTCCCTGTTGATCAGGTAAGCTGTTTCTGTGGGTTTCTCTAGCCTGGTCTTGACCCCTTTGCTCATCACTCCTCCCTCTCTGCAACTGAATTCCAGGAGTTCAGCTCAGTGTTTAGCTGTTGGTATCTGCTTCTGCTTCTATCAGCTACAGGATGAGGGCTGTAGGATGGCATATAAGGCATCAATCTCATTATAGGGGAAGGGAATTTAAGGGTAGCCTCTCCACTATTGCTTAGATTGCTAGTTGGGGTCATTCTTGTAGATCTATGGACATTTTCCTAGTGCTAGATTTCTCTTTAAACCTACAATGGCCTCCTCTATTATGGTATCTCTTTTCTTGCTCTCCTCTTTTATTTCCCTGAGTTCTTCATATTGTCCTCTCCCCTTCTCTTTCTCCTGACTCCCTCTCCACTCCCCATCCCCCCATGCTCTCAATTATCTCAGGAGACCTTGTACCTTTCCCCTTCTCCAGGGACCATGTATGTCCCTCTTAGGGTCCTCCTTGTTTACTAGCTTCTCTGGTGGTGTGGATTGCAATCTTTTAATCACTTGTTCTATGTCTAAAATCCATATATGAGTGAGTGTGAGTACATACCATGTTTTTCTTTAGTGACTGGGGTACCTCACTCAGGATGGTTTCTTCTAGTACCATTCATTTGCCGGTGAATCTCAAGATTCCATTGTTTTTTGTTTTTTTTTTTATTTGTTTGTTTTTTTTCTGTTGAGTAATACTCCATTGTGTAAATGAACCACATTTTCTCCATTCATTGTTCAGTTGAGGGGCATTTAGATTCCTTCCAGGTTCTGGTTATTACAAATAATGTTGCTATGAACATAGTTGAATAGATGTGCTTGTTGTATGAATGTACATCTTTGAGGTATATGCCTAAGAGTGTAATTAGTGGATCTTGAGGTAGACTGATTTCCATTTTCCCAAGGAACTGCTATACTGATTTCCAAAATGGCTATATGAGTTTGTACTTCCACCAGCAGTGGAAGAGTGCTCCACTTTCTCCAAATCCTTTAAGGAAACAGACCAAATTAATTTTAGAAACTCTGACCACAAATTAGCTAAAGTTTCTAATTCCCAATTAGATAAGTTATGGTAAAAGATACAAGTTTTAGGGTTATTAATTGATTTGGATGGATACTCCCTTAGCCTAGAGACAGGAGGGACAGCCTAGACAGACCCTACTCCAAATGACTTGATGGATTTTTGATGGTCCCTCCTGGAAGGCATCACCCTCCCTGTGGAGTGGAGGGGGAGTGGGATGGGAGGGGTGTCAGGGGGCATGGGAGGGAGGGAGGGAGAGGGAACTGGGATCGACAGGTAATATAAGGAAAAATATATATAATATTTTGTCTGTTCTGTGGATATGACCCATGATCTCTTGCTGGAGAGTTTGGATACACTAGTCCAGCTCTGCTAAGTCACCCTTTTCTCATTCTATAGAAACAGTGGGACATCTCTTGATGTAGCTTTAAAGAAACTTCACGGTCCCTTCATCATTCTCCTGTCTGCCACAGAGCACTCAGGACCATTTGTAGTTGCACACTTGTGTTCAGTGAATGATCATGAGCTTTCCCAAGAAGCTCGGTGTTCACAGGATCAGACAATCCACTCTTTGTCTCCATCACAGCACTGTTATTGCATGGTGCCTTGTGCAGATGCTCAAAAACTGTTCAAATTATTTCTAAGCCATTCTGTCCATATGGATTCATGTTGTATCTGTTTAGCTTTTCCATGACCAGGGTAGAAAACACTAGTTTGTAAATTGACCTAATACATTATCACCATTTTCAAAACACTACTATTTCATTGCATTTGCTCTTTTGATTTTTAATGATTGCCCATATATTCTCCCTTTATCTCTTTCAAATTCTTGGTCCTTTTTTTTCATTAATTACTGAAAATATAAAACTGTTCAGTACCTTTTGTATGATAAAATACTCTGACAAAGGCAATTGAAGAGGGAAGAATTTATTGTGAATCAGTTCAAGGTTACACTCTCTCAAGGCAGGGAAAACATCCAAAAGGGCTTCAGACAGTTGGTTGGTCAGATCATATCCACATCCAGAAAGCAGGGGATGAATGTCTCTGCTCAGCTTCTACTCTACCCCTTTTTATACAGCTTTTCCTACCCAACTTAACTGATTAAAATTATCTCATAAGCATGCCAGGAGCTTCCCTCCTAAGTGATCTTAGATCCTGTCAAGTATTGGGAACCAGCAGTCTGCTGATCCCACCCTCGATGATGGGTGGGGTGCTCATGGCCATGTCATTCCTACATCAGGCTTTACCTGGCTGCTCAAGCTTTACCTGCCTGCGCAGGGGACTCAGTTATACATGTGCAAGCCCCCTTTTAAAGCAAGTGTGCTAAGCACGCCTCTCTCTCTATGGGGCCCCTTCTCTCTTCTTTGACCCCCCCTCTCTCTCTTTGCCTCCTCTCCCCTCTCTCTCTCTCTCTGTCTCTCTCTCTGTCTCTCTCTCTGTTCTCTCTCTCTGTCTCTCTCTGTCTCTGTCTCTCTCTCTCTCTCTCTCTCTCTCTCTCTCTCTCTCTCTCTCTCTCCCTGCTTTTGGTTGGCTACCAGCTACCCCCCTTTCTCTCCCGTCTCTCTATAAACTCCACGTGGGGGCTGAGTCTCGTGTTTGTGTTTTATGGGCAATAGTTGCATCAAAAGAACAACATTGGTGCTAAAACCTGGGAGACTCTGTCAGGCTCTCCTTGAGGACTCGGCAGCCCTTAGCCAGCCAGAGATGCTTAGGGACCCTGATTCTGAACCAGCAGTTCACCTTCATCCACCTGTTCACTGGAAATACCATCCCACACTGGCTACAATTTGGTAAGGTACTCTTTTTCATTGTAACTGGCCTCCTTAGGGTCTTGGACATTTCCCACAGGTGAGTTAAGATTCCGGCTTCAAGTCTTCCTGCCTCCAGACCGCTGAGTCCTTATCAGGCACTTTGCCCTTGGCCACATTCTTGGGCTGATGAGTTCCAAAAATGGTTGGCCAGTTTTTACTTCACTCATGGGAAATAAACCAGTCTATATATCCCCTACAAAATAGGTCAAATTGGCCAAAATTACTGCCAGTGAACAGGTAGATGGAAGGAGTTTTTTCTACCTCTCTACTAAACAATATTTTTCCCTAAACTTGTTTCTGTTCTCTTCCCGCCACTCTAAAACTCTCCTGCCCACCACAGTTGCAGGCTGCAGGGTGGTGGGCTGGGCTGAGGCAGCATCTCCTCCAGATACTCTGAGAGTTTTTCATTTTCCCCATGCATGAGGTTTTCGGATTTTGTGCTGGTCCTAGCACCACTCATGCTGACTGGTGCATTCATTTCTCAGACCTACGAGGGGTCTCTCAGGTTTTATACCCTAGCACTGTCCTTAGACTAGTACATACATTTCTCAGACCTACAGTGGTCTTTTTGGATGTTGTACCACTTAGACTCTGGTGTCCTGTTAGTTTCACAAATCCTTCTGCCTCACTCGTGGAGAGATAAAAGCCAACAAGATTATATCTCAAAACTTGGTGATTTCTAACAGCTATTGGGAATGTGTTTATGGCAGCCGCCATCTTGACCATGTGGCCTAGCCTCCCCCTCCCCCTATGGTTCTTTCCTCTGCTATAGCGGCCACCTAGGCAGAGGGAGTCTAGCCATCTTCTGCCACCAACAAAACCTGTAATTCATTGACCTTTTGCCTTTTATTCTTTGTCTCTAATTTCTTTTTTCACTGCCTATGTTACATATAGCTTCACACTCTAGTCCTCATTTTTACCCAGTCCTGTTTAATATATCTATACATATGATTTAAATTTAACTTTATATGTAAATGTAAGCTAACTCTATACAACTTAAATGCAACTATACTAAGTCTTAAATATTTCTAAATTGTTATGTGTCTTTAAATGATGGTAAACATCAAGGTTATAAAGGTCTACTTCAAGCTATCAAAATATTTATGCCATCCAGTCCTTCCTGTAAGCTGTTTATAAAGGTTGAGCTTCTATTATCAAGGGGAGTTTTTCTCTTCCTCTTTGTCCTTTACAGATGTAAATCTAACCTACTAAGTTAAAACCAGTTAGAGTCAGGCTGGAGGGCTCTGAGTAAAACATCCCTCCATAGCCTCCCAGCTTGGATCCAGTTTTCCAGACAGACTAATTAATTACAGGAATAAAGCCTTACCTAGCCACCTATGTGGTTAAGGCAAGTAACTAAAGACAAATTTTGTATACCTTTAAGGAATACTAAACAGTCAGATAGCCCTCAAATGCTCAGAGATCTAGAAAATATGGCATTTAAAATGTTTCATTAAAAAGTATTTATAACAGAGAGACAGGCCAGCTGCTGGCACTGCCCATTTCCTCCAAGAAGACTGGTGGACACCAAAGAAGCTCCACCCACAAAAGTGTCAATGGTAGCCACTGAGCTATCCTGCCTTTCATATCAACTGCTGCAAAGGGCTCTAAGGACCATAGACAAAAGGGCAGTGGAATCGACTTTCTCCACATTGTTTGGGCCAACGGTAGGTAAGTCTTCCAAAAGCTCCTAATCCACAGGTCTTGTGCCATCAGCAGAAGGCCTCTAATCTCAACAACTGTGGAGGACCTGGGGTTGGCTGTCCATGCTGCCAGCTAGTGAGTCACTGTTACACTCTAATCATTCAGGTAGAATTTTACCCTTCTCAAGAACTCTGATGCTTTTAATGACTGGTAGTTTTGTCAGCTTAAAGCAGCAGCCAAGGTTCCAATTGTTATACAACAGATTTCAGAAATGGATATTTTAAGGTTGCTACTGTTTATACTCTTAACATTAATCAATAAAGTTCTAATAAGCTACTAATCCAATTCTGACAGATTACTAAACACCATACTATGCCACTATACGATCATAACTGTAACTATTAGCTCAAAATTAAGGTGCTTTTCATTGTGCTAAAAATCTGCCAGTTGTATGTGTTAATTCTTTGAGCCAAATCATTCCTAACATGAGCATGCTGCTAATGTGTCTTAATATTTATGTTTTCACAAACTCAAAGGATTCTCGTAAGTTCCAGGGAGCAGAATTTGACCCATCCAAACAGGTCAGATTCACTCTAAATAAATATTCTACCTTTCCCTGGTCCCAGGACTCCCTTCCCTCACCTCCCTCACCTTACAATTCTCCTCTCAAGTACTAAGATCTAAGAAAAAAACTTAACCTTGTCCTCTGTTCTGCTAACATCTTGCCAGGTCTCAAAGAGATGCCAGAGCTCCATACTGTCAGGACTGTGATGAAACAACCAGCTACCAGGACATGGTACTCCAGCTTTCTCGGATCCTCCAAAGATGATCAACGCCCCCAAGTCAGCAGGAAGCAGTCTTGAAAACTCAATGTCCCTGACCTGCCACATCCAACCCCCACCTTTTTAATAACAATAAGAAGTGGAAATGTTGGGAACCAGCAGTCTGCTGACCCTGTCCCTGACAATGGGCGGGACACTCATGGCCATGGCATCCCTACATCAGGCTTTACCTGGCTACTCAAGCTCTACCTGCCTGTGCAGTGAGTGCATGCGCAAGTCCCCCTTTGAAGCAAGGCACTTCTCTCTCCCTCCTCCCCCCCTCTCTCTCTCTGAGGCCCTTTCTCTCTTTCTCTGACCCCCCTATTTTTCCTTGGCTCCTCCTCTCTCTCTCTCTCTCTCTCTCTCTCTCTCTCTCTCTCTCTGTCTCTCTGTCTCTCTCTCTCTCCCCCTTAACCCCCACCTGCTTTCAGTTGGCCACCAGCTTTCTCTCCCCTCTCTCAATAAACTCCACGTAGGCGCTGAGACTCATGTTTGTGTTTCTTAGGCAATAGTTGTATCAAAAAACAACATCAAGTTTATAGTATTATTCAACACTACTAGACAAAATTTGCAATTGTCATGTGGTTGCTGGGGTATTTGATGATTCATTTTAAATTGTAGCTGAATAGAAGTAAAAGGCAGAGTTTTTCTACATGGACCATATTAATTTAGTTTCTCATAATACCAGAACAATAAATTTAAAGAAAAATAAAATAGTGTGTTGAAATTTGAATGTAGTTATATAAGGAAGAATGTTTTGTCAACTTTATCTTACCTTCTACAAATAGAGATGTATGTCCAACAATATTTTCATGAATTGATTACACTTTTATGGATATATGCCTATATGTTGGCGTAGCATTTGTTAATTTCCCTCTGCTATTTTTTATTACATAGGAGAATTGGGGCATGGTGAGTAAGCAGGAATGCAACAGAATAACATTGGACAATAGATGGGATATTAGTTAAGCTTTTGCACTTTAACTAATCTGTAGCTCTTAAAATATGTGTTTATGTTATTAGTTAATACAGGAAAGAATTATTAAAGGTGATCTTAATGTTAGATTATACTCCTTAAGTTATTATTTTTTTAAGTAACTGGATGTAATGAAATTATCATAGGAGCCACAAGAGGCTTCAAGAGTTCCTTACTCTGATTTTTAGATAACATGAGAGAAAAAATTTCAAACTGAATGTCATATTTAATGTGAATTTCTTTTCACTTTCTGCTTGCTTCATGGGAACAAAAGAATGAATTGCAATTGCTCTCCTAGGTCACTCAGAAGTAGTCCCAAGATTTCTATTGTCACCTTGGAGGATTGAGAAAAAGCCATGTGAGCTTGTGTTTAGAACTCAAGGATAAAAACATCCATCTTTTGCATAATAACTTGATTTTTCGTGAAAAGTAAAGTGAGAAAGTTCTTCTACTAGTTTAAAAGAAACAAAAAAGTTGTGAAGTGTTTCTCTTAACCCATAGTAAACACAGGATGCTTGTGTGTGAGTAAAAGCATGTTAGCTATACAATGAAAACAAGTTCATATAGATAGACCAAAAGATTTTAGTCTATCTATACACACCAATTTAAGATTTATTATACTTATAAAGGAAGGGAAGATGCTGGAAGTGGAATCATTCCTTGCTAGGTTTGTGCCATTAAAAATATTTCAATGCTACTTCTGTTTTTTTTTTTTTTCAGGAAAATTCTCATTTTACATATTTTTTCTTAAATTTCACTTAGATAATAAAGTTATGTTTGCTCAAATAACTGTACAACCACAATATTTAAGTCAACACAATACTAAGTTCCAAATGTCACCACATGTTTAGGCCTGACCAAAATGGTGAATAAAAGGAAAAAAATTAAAAGCACAACCTTCTTTTTTCAAAGATTTATTTGTTTTCATTGTGTATGTATATATGTATGTAAGTATGTATGTATGTATGTATGTATGTATGTATGTATGTGCACCCAAAGTGGACAGAAGAGGTCATAATACACCTCGGGAACTAGAGTTATAAATGGCTGTGAATCACCATGTAGGTGCTGGGAACTGAACCTAAGTCCTTTGCAAGAGAAGTTAAGTATTTGTAACTGAAGAGCCATCTCTCGAGATCTTCAAAGATGTATCAAAATACAACTCATGCTTTGAGTTTGCTCAGGTAATGTTGTTTACCAAAATTCTATGAAAAACCTAGTGTGTCTTTGTTTGAAATAATTAAGGTATCTCCTTGTGTTTGAATTTACTTAATGTTAATGTGCTTATAGTTTACAACTGAGAAATGAGAATTACCAGAAATGTGTAAATTTGCAAATACCTTCATGCTGTAAGAAGTAGAACAATAATCACTGTACTTTGTTAAGGCTGTGATTTTCCTGTGGAGACAAAAGAGGACTGCATTTATTTATTTATTTTATTGTTATGAGGCAGGTATTGAATCTAAATCTTTACTTATTTTAGGATACAGCTGCTTTCTGAGGCTATTTCTAGAGCTGTAGATGCAGCTTTGTTCAAATTAATTGTCTTTTTGGGAATTTAAAAACATAATATATGATACATACTAATTCTATTTTTTGAATAGAAATAAATGCTGTAAATAAAAACAAATCAATAGGAAAAAGAGGCCTATTTGACAGTACTAGCTATGTCTAATGGTTTCAATAAAACAATAAAATTGGGCATATTTCCAGACAAATGTGTTGAATTGACACACCCTTCACTAATCTCCTGTTTGCATTATATTTCTATAGATATTTACCAAAACAGAAGAACCTACAAAGAGGGTAACCTTTATCACAATAATGTTTGAAATACTAATGCTGGAAATGTAAATTAGTTCAACTATTATAGAAAAGAGTATGGAGGTCCTTCAACATTTTATTTTGGTATAAATACAAGGGAAGTGAAATTTATCTGTGAAAGAGATGTTCTACTACCATGTTCATTACAGTAATACAATAGCCAAGACACAGAAACAACTAAAGTATCCATCAAACTGTGAATGGATAAAGAAAAGATGATACACATGGATAAGAGTGCTACACCATCATTAAAAATGATAAAATGTCGTAGATGGCACAGAGATTATTTTGACAGAATTAAGCTGGATACTAAATACAGAGAAAGAAGTACACCATGTCCCATTCATGTATGAAAAATAATACAATTGATTTCATGAAAACGGAAAATGGGATGAGAGTTATCAGAGAGAGATTGGAAATGGTCAAGGGGAAGGGAAGAATAGGAGACACTCATAAGTAAATAATTAGATATGGTTAGACAGAGTAAGATATTGTTGTGTGTAGTACATAATTAAGTGACTATACCTAAGAAATCCCCCAAAATTAGAAAAAAAGGAATTTGAATGATTTAATGATAAATGATTACTATTTGGTGAGAAACTAAAACTAATTGAAGCTTTAAACACTATGTACATTTATCAAAAGCATATTATGGTATTTCATAAATATTATTTTACAGATCAATTAAAAATGAGTATACGTATGTATGTATGTATGTATGTATGTATGCATGCATGCATGCATGTATGTATGTAACAGGGCAAAGGTTTCTCCATTTTATCTAGCTGAAACTATCTTTGGTTTCTGCCCCCTACCCTGAAAAGTCCTGTTAGAAGGCACCCAATCCTGTTCTAGAAACTCAAGGTCTAAATGCACCAACCAACTGCATATTCTTGGTTCTTGTTAAACTCCTTGTTTCCCTCTAAAACTGCAAATCAGGAAGCAGTTTTTCTATGTTCTTTGTCTTTAAAATAAAACTCCATGTAATATGCATTCAGGGCTGCTCTGTGTAAGAAGTGTTTCTCTCCAGGCACCAAGAGAGATGAAGGTGCCAACACATCACAATTATGTCACAGTTACTGGATCTCCAATCACCATTTCTCTTCACTGCCAAGAAGAACTAATAAAAAACATATTTTCTACTTAGACATCATTTTAAAGAAGTGTAGAAATATGGCGGTGATTGTACCAACTATCTGAGAAGCTGCGTGTTTTAAACTGAAGTACAGAAACACCATATACTATATGACTTTGTCATGGAAACCTAACTGGGATTGACAAGAGAGAGAAGAAAGTACAGATTCACAGACAGATATATAAACAGCTGGGGTAAGATAGGCCATGCAGCACCAAATATACAGATCCTAGAGCTTTGGACATTTAATATGACCAGCACAGAGGTAGTAGTTAGATAATCTATATAGGAGGTCTCTGCAGGGCATCTGTCTTTGGCTGGGAACAACCAGGAAGAGAAAGCTGCAGTTTCTAGTATTTGCACACACAGGTTACCTATGCATATGCCCTTGCATTTGCACACATTCTCCATACTTGGAATTTTACCAGAGGACAGATTTTCCAGTTCAGAGCCTGACACATACCGGGAAAACTTTGCCAATTTTCCATGGTTCCAGGGATTGGTCCTTGATATGGCTGTGTCCATGTCAAAAATACATACTCACTCAACACTTTATTCATGATTTACACATTTCCTCAAGGCTTTCTCAGCTCTCACAAGGAAGCTTCATAATATTGTTAAAACTATTACATAGAGATGAAACTACCAGTTGGCATTGATGTGCTGTATAAACTTACTTCTCAGGTAAGGACTTGGGAGATTTTACATATCTTATCTCTTTTCAAGAAATGACCAATAATGCTTTAAAATGTCTTAGGGAAGATCACAAAAATATTAACAACAGGGAAGCTTTTGACTTTAGGCAAAATATTTTTGGCATCTGTGTTGCTATGGAACTAGGCCTTGGGGCCAGATAACATGGAACTATGAAACTGAGCTCAGAAAAAAAAATGGATTAAACAATAGCTAATGGGTGCTAAGAAGCATAGGCTGTTTTATTTTTAAACATAGGACAAGTTCAAAGATATTTTATATGCTAGAAGGAAAGCACTGGTAGTATGGAAATGACTGATTTAAGGAGGTTTGGAAAAAAAGGAAAGTGAAATTTATTTGGAGTCTTGTTGGATTTACATTAACTGTGCTTTACCCTTTCTCTTCCATCAAGTTCAGTATATGGATTTATGTTGAGGTCTTTGATCCATTTAGAGTTGAGTTTTGTGCATGGGCATAGATATGCATCTATTTGTATTCTTCTACATGTTGACATCCAGTTATACTAGCATCACTTGTTAGAGGTCCTTTCTTTTTTTCCATTGTACAATTTTGGCTGATGTTCATAGGTATAAGAATTAATATCAGGATCTTTTACTCAATTCCATTGGTCCACCTGTCTATTTTTATGCCAATACCAAGCCATTTTTATTAATGTAGCTTTATAATAGAGCTTGAAGGCAGGGGTGATGATAGCTCTGGAAGTTTTGGCTATCCTGAGATTTTTGTTTTTCTATATGAAGTTGGGTATTTTTACTTCCAGGTTTATGAAGAATTGTGCTGGGATTTTAATGGGGATTGTATTGAATCTGTGGACTGCTTTTGAGTAAGACTGTCATTTTTACTATGTTGATCCTACCTATCCAAGAGCATGGGAGATCTGTCCATTTTCTGATATCTTCTTCAACTTCTATCTTCAAAGACTTAAACTTCTTGTCATATAGGTCTTTCTCTTGTTTGGTTAGAGTTACTCCAAGATATTTTGTGTTATTTGTGGCTATTGTAAAGGGTGATGTTTCTCTGATTTCATTTTCAGCCCATTTGTCATTTTATTGATTAAGAGCAACAATCAATAAATGGGATTTTCTGAAAATGAGAAGTTTCAATAAGGCAAAGGACAAGGTCAATATGCCAAATGTCAGCCTATAGAATGGGAAAAGATCTTCCCTGAGCCTTTATTTGACACAATGCTAATATTCAAAATATATAAAAACACTCAAGAAACTAGACATCAAAATATCAAATAATCCAATAAAAAATGGGGAACAGATCTAAAAAGAGAATTATCAACAGAAGAAACTCAAATGGGTGAAAGATATTTAAGGAATTGCTCAACATCCTTAGCAGTCAACGAAATACAACAGAGAAATGCAAATCAAAATGACTCAGAGATAGCATCTTACACATATCAGAATGGCTAAGGTCAAAAACACTCATAACAGCTCACGCAGGAGAGGATGTGGAGTAAGGAAAACAGTCCTCCATTGCTGGTGGGAGTGAAAACCTATATAGCTACTTCGGAAATCAGTATGGCAGCTTCACGTAGTTCCTATAGGACAGTCCTTTCAACTTGATTCTAATTTGAACTTTTCAGGTTTGCTGTATTGTATATATGTGTGTTTGTGTGTGTGTATATGTGTGTAAAATGTCATTCTCTTTGCTTCATAATACTCCACTGTAAATAAACACTCACAAAGCCTTTACATTGTTTATTCTGAAATAAATAAATAAATAAATAAATAAATAAATACTAGTAGTTTCCTGTTCAAAGAATTGTGAATTACCATAAAACGTCTTAGTCTTGCTTTTAGTTTTCTAATATAATACATTTCTTGAGAACAGAAACTTTTTTTTTTAACTGCCAAAAAATGTTGCTACATTTTACTAGCATGGAGAAACACTGACATCTGGTGTATGAAGTGTGAACTTCATCATGTCTTTATCTGAAAAATTTAAAGGAGTCTATTCTTAAAGCTAGTTTCTAATCTTACAAGAGTTTATATGTAGAGTACTTATAATTCCTGTTGCAATTATTAATATAAAATTCTCTTCACCTTGCAGAGTTATAGAGTAATAAGTTTCTAAACTTTTTTTTGAAATAATGGATGTAACTGAGTAAATAAAGAAGATTTATACATTACAGAAAATAGTATTTTAATATGCACTAATAGCACTATTTAAATTCAAATTAATACCTTCATAGCTGCTACATGGTGGGAAGCCTTTATGATTTGTAAACTCCTGAGTTTTCTTTCTACATTAAACAGATAAAACCTGAAGAAAAGGAAAATTCATGTACACAGCCTGTACACCAATAAGTCAAGAAAATAAAAAAAAAATTATAAAGCAATGGAGTTCTTTAGAACTCAGTCAAGGGAATTCCCTGTCCTTTGTTGTGTTTCTGTGTACACTGAACACAGAACATCTTTTCAATTGTGTTTTCTTATTAATGACACATACTCATGTGCAGATTACTTTATTATTTCTGTGTGAGATCTTTGTGGCCAAAAATAGGCAGATGGCTCTGGTTAGGTATGGCCATAAAGAAACTATTAGAATCATGCCTGGAATTCTAGAAGGAGAACTCAGCCTTCTTCTTTGACAGCATATAGTTCATGAATTAGCACACAAACTCAGCTTCTTTTCAACATTTATTCAAAAATATTAAGTATAGCCTTTCATCTGCTCAAAATATGAGAACTACTTGAATTTCTGTGAGTTCTCCCTTCTTTGAGTTCTTTCTTCTTCTTTTCCTCCTTCCCTCCTTTCTTTCCTTTTGTCTTTCCTTCATGTTTCCCTCTAGCATGAAGTAGGGAGATATTGAAGACATATGAGTGTGATTTTTAGATAAGTACAAAGCAAGAATGAATGCTTTTCTAAGCATACCTTTCTAATGTATCAAGGAAGAAGAAGGAAAGACTGGGGATAAAGACACAGCAGTGTGGCAGGCCAGATTGAGTCCCAAGAACAGTGCAGAAAAGGTTTGCTAGCAGTGAGTAAAAGTTTTCTGGGTTTATCAGGACAATCAGAATAAGTAAGAAAATAAAATAGAAAGGCCAAGTTAAGGTAAAATACACTGAATTTTATTTTCTTTTTGTAATTGTCATTTTGAAAGAGTTTCAGTCTGTAAATCAGGCTGGCCAAGAACTCACTGTGTAGCCCAATCTAGATTTGAACTCGTGATCAGTTTTATAATTAATAAAACAAATTAAAAAGTAGAAAACTACTTTTCTGTTTTTAAAATGAATTAGATTAAAATAACTATGGTTTATATGTATCAGTTGGTACTGGGCTCCACACCTCTCTCTCTTGATCAGTTGTGTGTTTTTATAATGGTCACCAAAGAGAAGCTTTTTAGAAGTGTCAGGAAAACTACACTCATGATGTCTTACTAACAAGGTTGCATAAGCATGACCTGAACAAGGACAGCATGGTTCAAAATACTAAAGGGAAATGGGGAAAGCTCAAAGGCCTCAGGCGTAAGCAAATAACTACAGACATGCACACAAAGGACACACACACACACACACACACACACACACACACACGCTCACACACACACACACACACACACACACACACACACACACTTTAAAAATTTTTGGAAGAAAATGTACTATAATACTATAACACTGTGAATGCCATGGATTCAAACATCTGGAGAAGATTTTACTGTTATTACATATGGAAGTTTGGACAGATAATTCTACTTTTAGAAATAATTATAAGAAGACTATTAAAAATCCAAATCCATGCAATTCTATTTAAATTAATCAAACTGGTCTAGTAGGAACATTTCTGACTTGTTACAGAATAGCTTCGTTTTAACTCTTTTTATGTATATATGTATATTTATATCTATATATCTCTGTGTGTCTGTCTATCTCTATCTCATCTTTTAGAAAACTTCTGTAGTATTGGGTTTCCATATGTGTTTGTCAAAAGGTCTTTAGTTTTATTTATCATTTTCTTACTCCCTCCTCCATTCTCCCCTCCTCTCCCCTGCTCCAATTTAACCCTTGGTATTTCATTATTATCTTTAGACCCTTAATACAAGTGTGTTGTTTCTCTCACTGAAAAACTTCACCTCATTCCCTTAGTAATATTTCAACCTCACCATGAATTACAAATGAAATACACATATATGAAGACTCAAAGCTGACATTAGCAGATGAGAAAAAACAAAAACAAAAACAACTGCTTAGCTTTAGCACATTAAAATTTCTCACATGTGGCTCAAATTGTGGTTGGCTTGAAAGCATTAATACTAAATTCCAAGTTATCAATAATGTGTCACATTAAAGGCAGAAATAAAAGCACCCCCGGGGGTCATTTAACAAAAAATGAGCCCAGATTTGAATTCTTTACTTCATTTTTCTGTTTCTTCCATCTGTCTGTCTGTTGTATAAATCTGCAATTGTTCCTGCCTGAAGTTTGTCTTGTTAATTTCTCTCTGGGTCTATATATCTTCTGGTTTATATTTGTAGGTATGTCCCTAAGTGTCTGAGTATATGTATTTCTAACAAAGGTCTTTCCTTTGTATTTATTGAACAGAATATAAACCTTCACATTACAGAAATCTTTACCAGAGTTTTACAAGGGAATAGGTCACCAAATAGCTTAGTCCAAATGACCCAAATAACACACAGCATTGCAAACATCATTGTTTATCAAACAACATTTTTCACATTTTCATTGAGATTCATTTGTGTTTTCAGACTATACTTTCTGTTTTCAGCAAACAATCATACCCTCCCCCATACAAAAACCAGGGGCATGGAAGAGTAGTTGACTTGAGGTTAAGATTTAACTCACAAAAGGTTAATTGTAAATATCTAGAAAAAATGGTACTGTATTGAAGGTATATGCTCAGTGGCAGAGTGTGTGCTTAATAGACTTGGGATATGTTAAACAGGAAAAAAAAAGAAGTACTTATACTAAAATTTATAAAACCATTAGAAAAATACCACAGTACAATATTTATAAGCATAATGACCATAATTTGCAACATACAATATTATAGACAATTGTCTTTCATCGATAGACAGTCCAATACATTTCAAGGATCAAAAATATAAGACAGGATATGTGATATCGATACAATGACCTCTAAAGTATATTGTAGATAAAAAAAGCTCTTAGGATAGGCTGGAGAGGTAGTTCATTAGTTATGAACAAATGCTGCCTTGTAGAGAACTTGGGTTTGATTCCTATCATCTACATAGGCAGCTCCTAGCCACTTGTAACTCCAGTTCAGGCTACCTAACATTTCCCTGACTCCGTGGACACAGGCATGCATATGGTGCACATGCATACACATGGACATGCACACAAACAAATAAACAATAAATGGTATTTGAAAAGACCTTCAAGAGCATTCTGCAGTACAAGATTTGTCCTACTACTAATAACAATGATAAATTTGTGAGGAATGTTAAACCCAAGATTTTATTTTTTTCAGAATCACCAAAGTGAAATGGAGAATGGAAGGATTAGAACCTTGAAAGTAAGTTGTGTAGGCTGCAGAATTTCCACATTCTGAACCGTAAACACCCCAGTCTCCAGTCTATTTCCCTTTGGCATTCTTCCAAATTGTTTCTACTTCTCTCCTAAAGAATGAATCCTATGCAGTTTATTACCCACAATCTGAAAATAGTTGTTCTCTATAAATTTCTGTTTTCATTGACAACAGAATGTACTTCAAGACTGGCCTATTCTCTCATGGACATCAGAAAAAGTCTCGCCTAGAACTTTCGATACATCAAAATATCTTTTAAAAAGAAAAGCAAAATAATATGTGTTCGGGAAAAATGGAAAGCAAGGGAATTTGTTGCCTTCAGAATTTGACACAAAACATGCTAAAAGAATGCCTTTGGACCAAGCAAACTGACAGCACATGGAACTTAAATAAGACACACTCAAGAATAAAGACTCTGTAGATATTAAATATACCTGTAAATATAAAATGTCTCTAAAATTTTTCTTAAACTCACATCATATATTATATAAGCAAAATCTAAAAACATCATATTGTAATGTTTAGAATGTCTAGATATATGTAAAAGGTAAGAATGATGACTTTAAGTTTCTTGTTCATTTGTTTTGGAGGCAAAATCAGTTCATTATGTTGCCCATGTTGTTCATTAGCTCTGGGGCTCAAGTGACCTTCTTTTCTTAGCTTCCAATTTAGCTAAGATTATAGGCATGTACTGCTCTTATCTAGTTCATGGTGATTTACCTCATGCATAAAGAAAAATACTGATTCTAGAAAACTGTGAATAACTAAACTTGTACATTATAACTCATAGAGCAAATATGCCAAAAGAAAATCCTGCACTAGCTCAACAGGGGATAGAAAAAATAGTGTCAGACAGTAAGCATTAGGTTTACATTAATCCAATAAAAGACCAAAAAAGAACAAAAGGAAACTGAGAAAAAGGGGAAGTACATTTTATACTCATCAAAGAAAAAAATCTACCAAAATGACATGTGAATTTTTAACATCTATGCATTGAAACAAAAGGTGCCCATGTAAAATCTTTATTAATATAAACATCCCTAAAGCTTAAATTACATATTGACCATCATATAATGATAGTGGGAGACTTCAGTACCTCACTTTCACCAACAGACAGGTCATCTAGACAAAACTAAACAGAGAAAAATAGAGATAACAATCAATAAAAACTAAATGGATTAAACATTTTCACTTGAATACAAAAGAAGATACCTTTTTCTCAGCATCTCAGGCAACATGCTTCAAAATTGGCCACATAGTAACAGCAGACATAAGAAAATTGAAATAACTCCCATATCCTATTCAACCACTATGTATTAAATGTTGATTTCAAACCACACAAACCAATAGAAACTCAGTAACTTTCCATAAAATGATTACTGGGTGAAGACAGAAATAAAGAAATTAAAGATTTTATAGAATTCTATACAAACAATTGCACAGCATACTCAAAGATAGGGAACACAATGAAAGTGGTGCTAAGAGGATAGTTTATAGCACCAGGACAGATTTTATACTAGCAACTTAATAGCATACTGAAAACTATACAATGAACCAAGCACACCCAAGATGAGTAGATGACGACAAATAAACTGAGGGATGAAATCAATAAGATAGAAACAAAGAAATACAAAGAATAAAAAAAAATCAGAGAGTTAATTCTTTGAGAAAATATATAAGAAGAGAAACCCTTATCCAAACCAACTAAAATAAAGAGAGGGAATATGCCAATTAACAGAATTATAAACAAAATGGGACAACAGACCATGAGAAAATGCAAAGAATCATTAGATCATACTTTAAAAACCTGTACTACACACAATTGGGAAATCTAAAACTAATGAACTTTTTTTTGATAGAAACCACTTACCAAAATTAAATCAAGATCAGATAAACAACCCAAAATAACCTATAACACCCAAGGAAAGAGAAAGAGTCATTAAAAGTCTTCCCAACCCCTGCCCCACCAAAACAATCCCAGGGCCAGATAGTTTTAGAACAGAATTATTTAACATGTTAAAAGAAGGGTCCACTCTAATACTTTCAAATTATTCCATAAAACAAATATAGAAGGAACACTGACAGATTAATTTTATGAGGCCACAGTCACCATGATACACAAACACAGAAAAATTCAACGAAGACATAGAATTACAGACCAATTTCCCTTATAAATATAGATTCAAAAATACTCAACAAAATATTTCCAAATGAATTCAAGTCCACATCAAAGCGATCATCCACCAACAGCAAGTAGGCTTCACCCCCAGGGATGATTCAATATACAAAAATCAGTTCATCTAACCCACCACATAAAAAAAATGAAAACAAAATCACATCATCACATTAGACACTGAAAAAGCCTCTGACAAAATTCAACACCCTTCATGATAAAAGTCTGAGGGTGATTAGGTATACAAAAGACACTCACTCCAAAACATAATAATGACAATTTATAGCAAGCCTATAGTCAACATCAAATTAAATGAAGAGAAACTCAAAGCCTTTTTCCTAAAATCAGGAACAAGACACTCTCTCCATAGCTATTCAATATCATACTTGAAGTTCTAGCTAGAGCAACACAACAACTGAAGGAAATGGTCTGGATATGAATTGGGAAGGAAGAAGTCAAAGTATAATTCTCTGCAGATGATATGATAGCATGCATACATAAGCAACCCCAACAATTGTAGCAGGAAAATCCTTTAGCTAATGAATACCCTTGACCATGTGGCTGGGTACAAGACTACTCAAAAAATCAGTAGCCTTCCTGTACACAAAAGACAGATTGAGAAATAAATTGGAAAAATCACACTCTTCAGCATAGCCATAAACCCAGTATAAAATATTGTGGGGTAACCCTAATCATGCAAGTGAAAGACTTCAATGACAAAATCTTCAAGTCTTTGAAAAAAAGAAATTGAACAAGATGTCAGAAGGAAACATAGTCATGGATTGGTAGAACTAACATAGTAAAAATGGCCATCCTACTAAAAGCAATCTACAGAATCAATGTGATCCCCTTTGATGGGAGATGTTATTCTGTATATATGTTTCTCATACTGGTTAATAAAGCCCTGTGGCCAATAGGAAACAAGATAGGCGGGGCTAGGAGACCAGGAGGAGGAAAGAGGAAGTAGTAGGGAGGAGTCGAGATGTAGCCCAGGGAAGGAGCAGGATGCCTGCCACGCGGCTCTGGGATAAGATGACCACGTGGAAATACTTAGATAAGTAGAAATGGGTTAATAATTAAGACAGAGCTAGCCCATAAACAATAATGGTAACTGGCCCACAGAATTGTATCAAATACAGAGTCTCTGAGTGTTATTTGGGGCTGGCGCGGCTGTGGGCCCAGGCTGGCGGGCTGGCGGAAACATACACGCTACAAATGGCACCCACGTGGCGGCAGGACCGGGAGGCCAGCGGGGAGACCTGCTGTAACACCCCTTCAAAATTCAGACACAATTTGCAGTGGCCACGCCAGAGGAGCAGTAGATGTCAGTTGACTTCAGGGTGTCAGCCCACCAGAAGGAAAATCCCATATGGGTAAATCTCAGATAGGAAAGCTCTAGAGCCCATTCTCTGTGCCTTCAGATATTAGCTTCTGCCATCTTTCTCTAGTATCTGGCATGGTATGAATAGGTGTGGGGACATCCCTACTGCCTATAATGTAGTGTGTTGATCTCATGGAAACATTCCATTACAGTGAGAATTTTTACCTGTTGTAAAGCTTTCTTCTTAAGCTGCATTGTTTAATTGATAGTAAAAATGTAAAAGAATTTTGGGGTTTTGGTTTTCTGTTTGTTTTTTGTTTTGTTTTGTTTTTTGTTTTATTTTGTTTTTGTTTTCAAGACATGGTTTCTGTATGTAGACCTGGCATCTCTCTTTTTAGATGAGGCTGGCCTGGAACTTGTAGAATAGATTTGCCTGCCTCTGCCTCCCACTGGCATTTGCCTCTGCCTCTGCACTGGGATTAAAGATATGCACCAACACTGCTTGACTTTAAATGAAGTTTTCATGATTAAAAATAAAACAAGGAAGTGTCACACAGCTAGAACACATTAGTTTCTATTGAGGAGACAAATAAACTGTGGCTAGGCTAATGATTAAGGAAAACAATATACCTTTAAGTTATTTTAATCTTAACGTGTGTCCCTTTGCTCATCACTCCTCCCTCTGCAACTGGATTTCAGGAGTTTGGCTTAGTGCTTTGTACAGCGCCTGACCCTCACCAGCAAGGAAGACATGACTCTGGGAAGATCTTTTTCATGCAGTTTTAATCAGGATCTTGGAAACATGCTTCCTCTGACTCGCAGAGAGCTGGGGAACCCTGCACAGGCTTAATTACTCTTGTGCTAACCAACCACAGTGAGCTACATGGACCCTGCAGATAGGCTACTCTAACACAGAAGCAGACAGGCTGAATAGACTTAACCAAATAAGGGCTTGTTTACACCAGAGAGCACTCACCCTTGGGGAGGTGGAAGGCGAAAGCCAGCACCATCTTTAAGGCATGGCACTTCGTAGCTCTCTACAGTTCCCCCTTTTTGTTTTAATAATGCAACAGGCAAGGGTAGTGGTCTGGTCTCCAGTAAAGCAGTGGACATTGTAATGACCCTGAATCCTGGTAGTCATCCAAGTCAGTGCCACACCTGTCTGGCATCTTTTTCCTGGAGGTGGGGCCTCAGACACCAACCCACATGCAACCAGACTTGCCCTTCTGGGAGTTGCTCACTTCCAGAGCTAACTTGGAGTGCAGTGCTAAGCCATACAACCTGAGCATGAAGGATCAATTGTTGTTGATGACTGCGAGCCATGCTTGGGGAGACTGTCCTGCCCCAATGGCTGTAAATGCCTGGAAAACCATAGCTGCATACCACTTCTGAGCAAACCTCATCTTGCAAAGGCACCACAGGCCCACGAAGGAGATAAGCAACAAGAGGACAGCCATGGCTCCCATTCCTGCCCACTGTTTCAGATGATCCATGGCAACGGGAACCATGATGACAATCCTGCAGCCAGTCCCGCATCCACATGTGTTGTAGTTACTGCAATGATGGTCACTTGAAGCTGTACCATTAAGTCATCAAAGTCAGCAGACCAATTTCCTAGAAGATAGCTAGACTACTGTTGTGACAAATTAGCAGCATGTGTAAAGTTCTCATACTGAATGCTGGTAACACACAAACCTGAATATTTCATTTCACATCCCAATTGGACCAGCTGCCACAAGGTATCTATTTGCTTCTGCACCAGATCAGTTCTTTGGTTTACAATCATTAAACTTCCTTTTAGTTGAGCACCAATTGTGGATTGAGCATCTAAGACAGTAGCCATACTCTTGGACAACTCATTCAGCTTAGAGACTGTCTGCACCAATGTGCTCAAAGCCACTACAGCCACGACTGAACCCACAACTGCAAAAGAGATAGCTGCAACTATGGCTGATGTAATGCCAAAATTTCTCCCTGCAGCCTCTACCAAACAGGCCATAAAATCTGAAAATTGTTCCATTGGGCCTTGCAGTATCTTAGTGAGATTACCACTTGCCTCTCCCTTATTGGGTAATGACTTCCATGCTTTTATGGCAATCTGATTTACTTGTTCAAAACATAAGTCATTTCGTACAGCTTTCCAGACTTCAGGGCAAAAGGAACACCCTGTACCTAGGCCCCACAGGAGGGTCCCTCCCCTCCCCACATCACCATTTCTCCTCTCCCTTCCCGCTCTGCCCCTTAAGGGATTGTTTCTGAACCTTTACTACGAGGGCTTGCAATTCTTCCTCAGAATCTGTTTCGTTTGTACCTGATTCCCTGACTCTCCTGTGCTCTCAACCTCTTCTGATCTTTTTTTTTTTTTTTTTTTTTTGTAACATTTTAATGCAGTTTTTCCTTTTTCCATCACCTCTTTATAGTACCTCTGGTCTTCAATACAGCTATGCCCTAACTTCCAAACAGGTCGAACTCCGGACTTTAATGTTCCTTGTTCCCAAGCAAAATCAAAATCCCTGTCTAACTTGTCCAAGCACGTTACTGTGAGGTCTTCCCAAACTGTAAACCAAGGTGCAATGGCATGGCATTTGCTCAGGAATCTTTCTAGTGTGCTTTTCTTTATCTTAAGTTTCTTTGACAAAAGTAGCTCCTGAAGAGCCAGAAAAATTGGATGAGACTGAGAAGTCCCCATTTTGAAAATTTTACTTTTGGTTTGTTACAACCTCTCACTCAATGCCTGAGACTTTATTGCTGCTGAATTCCATGGTCTTTAGTTTGGTCCCAACTTACCTGGGACTTTTTATTGCTCCTTACCGAGGGCCTTAGGCTTAGTTCAAACCCAAACTTTATTGCTTCTTACCAGAGACTTTATTGCCTCTTTACAGAGGGCCTTAAATTTGGTACCAACTTACCTTGGGAACTTGCCAGCACTGCCCTCACTGCAAGAAGTTCTGATCTGAAAAATTCCCGATATGGGCCACCATTTGTTCCGCGCCTGACCCTTGCCAGCAAGGAAGATGTGACTCCAGGAAAATCTTCGTGCAGTTTTAATCAGGATCCTTGAAACATGCTTCCTCTGACCCACAGGAATCTGGGGGACCCCTGCACAGGCTTAAATACCCTTGCGCTAACCAACCACAGTGAGCTACGTGGACCCTGCAGATAGGCTACTCTAATGTGGAAGCAGACAGGCTGAACAGACTTAACCAAATAAGGGCTTGTTTACACTAGAGAGCGCTCACCCTTGGGGAGGTGGAAGGCAGAAACCAGCACCATCTTTAAGGCATGGCGCTTTGCAGCTCTCTACAGTGCTTAACTCTGCTTCTGCTTCCATCAGTTACTGGATGTAGGCTCTATGATGGCATATAATCTAGTCATCAATCTCATTATAGGGGAAGGGCATTTAAGGAAGCCTCTCCACTATTGCTTAGATTGTTAGTTGCTGTCATCCTTGAAGATATCTGGACTTTTCCCTAGTGCCATATTTCTCTTTAGACCTATAATGGCTCCCTCTATTATGGTATCTCTTTTCTTAGTCTTCTGTATTTTCTTCTGACTCAATCTTCGTGCTTCCTCATGTCCTCCTCTCCTCTCTTCTCCCCTTCTCTTTATCTTAATTCCCTCTAACTTCCCCCATTCTCCCAATTTGTTCAAGAGATCTTGTCCTTTTCCCTTTTTTGGAGAACCATGTATGTCTCTCTTAAGGTCCTCCTTGCCTCCTAGCTTCACTGGCTATATGAATTGTAGGCAGGTAATCCTTTGTTCTATATCTAAAGTCTATATATGAGTGAGGACATATCATGTTTTTTCTTTTGTGATTGTATTACCTCACTTATCATGGTTTCTTCTAGTTCTATCCATTTGCCTGCAAAATGAAGATTCCATGAACCCCCCACTAGTGTTCCTTTTTGTAAATGTACTGTTTTCCTTATTCACTCTTCAGTTGAGAGGCACCTAGGTTAAGACCAGGCTGGAAAAATCCACAGAAACAGCTGACCTAAATAAGGGAGAATTTATGGACCCCAGTCTGATAGCTGGGAAACCAGCATAGGATGGACCCAGATGCCCTAAAGGTGTCAGTTAGGAAGACTAGGAAGTCTATCGGGCCTCTAATAATGGATCAGTGTTTATCCCCATTGTACAAATGGACTTAGGGAGCTCATTCCACATAGAGGAATACTCTCTCAACCTAGACACATGGCAGAGAGCCTAGGCCCTGCTCTCAATGATGTTACAGAATTTGAAGATCCTGCTTGGGAAGTACTCATCCTCCCTGGATGGGATAGAGGTTAGTGAGGGGCAGGGGAGGAAGGGAGGGAGAGAGAACTGGAATTGACATGTAAAACAAGATTGTTTCTTTCCCCCCCTATAATAGCTTTATTTAAATTAGAAACACACTTGTTTTACATATCAGTCCCAGTTCCTGCCCCTTCCTGTGCTCCCTTGTTCCCCCACCAACACCCATTCCATCCACTTTCTGCTCCATAGGGAGGGAGTGGCCTTCCATGGGGAGTCTTCAAGACTGTCATATCATTTGGAGCAGGACATAGGCCCTGTGTCTAGGCTGAGGGAGTATCCCTCTATATAGAATGTGCTCCTAAGTTCCATTTATATACTAGGGGTAAATCCTGATCCACTACCAGAGGCCCCCCATAGACTGCCCAATCCTCCCAACTCACACCACATTCAGGGAATCTGGGTAGGTCTTATGCTGGTTTCCCAGCTATCAGATTGCAGTTCATGAGCTCCCCATTGTTCAGGTCAGCAGTTTCTATGGGTTTCTCCAGCTTGGTCTTGACCCCTTTGCTCCTCACACTCCCCTCTCTGCAACCAGATTCTAAGAATTCAGCTCAGTGTTTAGCTGTGGGTATCTGCTTCTGCTTCCATCAGCTACTAGATGAAGGCTCTAGGAAGGTATGTAAGGTAGTAATTAATCTCATCATCAGAAAGGGCATTTAAGGTAGACTCTCCACTATTGGTTAGATTGTTCGGGGTCATACTTGTAGATCTCTAGACATTTACATAGTGCCATATTTCTCTGAAAACCTATAATGGGTCCCTCCATTATGGTTTTTCTTTTCTTGCTCTCCTCTATTCTTTACCTGAATCAATCTTCTTGCTCCATCATGCCTACCTCTGCCTTCCTCTTCTCCTTAATTCTCTCTCCCAAACCCCATGCTCCCAATTTGCTTGGGAAAACTTGTCCCTTTCCCCTTCTCCAGGGGACCATGTATGTCTCTCTGAGGGTCCTCCTTATTTCCTAGCTTTTCTGAAGGTGTGGATTGTAGGCTGGTAATCCTTTGCTTTATGTCTATAAGCCATGTATGAGTGAGTACATATCGAGTTTGTGTTTTTGTGCCTGGGTTACTTCACTCAGGATGGTTTCTTCTGGTTCCATCCATTTGCCAGCAAAATTCAAGACTCCATTGTTTTTTTTCTGCTGAGTAGTACTTTATTGTGTAAATGTATAACATTTTCTCCATGCATTCTTCATTTGAGGGGCATATAAGTTGCTTCTAGTTTCTGCCTATTACAAATAATGCTGCTATAAACATAGTTGAACAATTGTCTTTGTGAATGTGCATCTTTTGTGTATATGCCTGATTTCCGTTTTCCTAAGGGACTACTATACTGATTTCCAAAGTGTATAAGTTTGCACTCTCATCAAAAACGGAGGAGTATACCCCATTCTTCACATACTCTACAGTATAGTCTGTCTTTGGTGTTTTGATTTTAGCCTTTCATACAAAAGTAAGATGGTATTTCGGAGATTTTTTTGATTTGCATTTCCCTGATGGGTAAGGATGGTGTGCATTTTCTTAAGTGTCTTTCAGTCATTTTAGATTCCTCTATTGAGAATTCTCTGTTTAGTCTGTACTCCATTATTTTTGTTATTTTTTTCTTATTTTATATGTTGATTCCAGTTTCCTTTCCCTTGTCCTCCCTCCCTCCCTCCCTGACACCACTCCCATTCCATTCCCCCTCTCCACTCCACAAGGAGGGTGATGCCTTCCAGGAGGGATCAAAAAATCTGTGAAGTCATTTGGAGTAGGAACTAGGCTCTCCCTCCTGCCTCTAGGTTAAGGGAGTATCCCTCCATGTGCTCCCAAAGTAGTTTTGTGCACCAGGGAACCATCCTGGTACCACTGTCAGAGGACTCTTAGACTGCCCAGGCCTTCTAACTGAGACACATGTTCAGGGCATCTGAGTCGGTCCAATGCTGGTTTCCCAGGTATCAGTTTGGGTGTCCATGAGCTCCACCTTGTTCAGGTCAGCTGTCTCTGTGGGTTTCTGTAGCCTGGTCTTGCCCCCATTTTCTTATCACTCCTCCCTCTCTGCATTTGAATTCCAGGAGTTTGGCTCAGTGTTTAGCTGTGGGTGTCTGCTTTTGTTTCCATCAGCCACTAGATGAGGGCTCTATGATGGTGGATAAGTTAGTCATCAATCTCATTATCAGGGAAGGGCATTTGAGGTAGCCTTTCCACTGTTGCTCAGATTGTTAATTGGGCCCATCCTTGTAGGTCTCAGGACATTTCTCTAGAGTCACTTTTCTCTTTAAATGTATAATGGCTTCCTCTATCATGCTATCTCTCTTTTTTCCTCTCTCTCATCTATTCCTCCCCTGACCCAATCTTCCTAGTCCCTCATGGTCTCCTCTCTGTCTCTTTCTACTAGCTCCTGCTCCACTCACTGCCCCCCTATTCCCAATGTGCTCAGGAGATAGTGTTCCTTTCCCCTTCTGTGAGGGACCTTGTATGAATCTTTTAGGTTCTTTTTTGTATCCTAGTTTCTCTGGTGGTGTGAATTATAATTTTTAATTGGATTGTTTAGTGTTTAGTGCTTTGTTAGCTAGATTTTTGAGTTTTTTATATATTTTGGAAATCAATCCTCTGTCAGATGTGGGATCTGTGATTATTTTTTCCCATTGTGTGGGCTACCATTTTATCTTGTTGATTGTATCCTTAGCCTTACAGAAGCTTCTCATTTTCAGGAGGTCCCATTTATTAATTGTCCATCTCAGTGTCTCTTCTACTGGTGGTATGTTTAAGAAGTGATCTCCTGTATGAGTTTGTTAAAGGGTATCTTACACTTTCTCTTCTGAAAAGTTCAGTGTGGCTAGGTTTATGTTGAGGTATTTGATCAATTTGGACTTAGGTTTTGTGCATGTCAATAGATATGGATTTATCTGCAGTCTTCTACTTACCAGCATCCAGTTATGCCAACACCATTTGTTGAAGATGTTTGTTTTTTTTTCCCATTGTAAAATTTTAGCTTCTTTGTCAAAAAATCAGGTATTTGTAGCTGTGTGGGTTAACATCAGGGTTTTCAATTCAATTCCATTGGTCTACCTGTCTATTTTTGTGCCAATACCAAGCTGTATTTAGGACTATAGCTCTATAATAGAGTTTGAAGTCAGGGATGGATGGTGTTCTGACTATCCTGGGATTTTGCTTTACCATATAAAGTTGAGGATTTTTTTCAAGGTGTGGGAAGAATTGTGCTGGGATTTTGATGGGGTTTGCATTGAATCTGTAGATTGCTTTTGGCAAGATTAACATTTTTACTATGTTGATCCTATCTTACCCAGAGCATGGGAGATGTTTCCATTTTCCATTTTCTTGTTTGTTCTTTAATTTCCTTCTTGAAAGACTCAAAGTTCTTATTATATAGGTCTTTCACTTGTTTGGTAAGTGTTACCCCAAGATATTTTATGTTGTTTGTGGCTACTGATAATTTTTTAGTTAATCTTGTATCCTACCACTTTGCCGAAGGTGTTTATCAGCTGTAGGAGTTCCCTGGTAGAGTTTTTCAGGTCACTTATATAAACTATCATATTATCTGCAAATTATGAAAGTTTGGCTTCTTTTCCATTTTTTTTCCGTTGATCTCCTTTTGTTTTCTTATTGCTCTAGCAATAAATACACTATTGAAGAGATATGAATAGAGTGGGCAGCCCTGACTTGTTCCTGATTTTAGAGAAATTTTATTAATTTTATTAGCATGTCTTTTTTTAGGTTGGGAAAGTTTTCTTCTATGATTTTGTTGAATATATTTTCTATACCTTTGAGTTGGATTTCTTCATTTTCTTCTGTACCTGTTATTTTTTGGTTTCTTCTTTTCATGGTGTCCCATATTTCCTGGATATTTTGTGTCCAAAATTTGTTGGACTTAAGATTTTCTTTGGTCGATGCATGTATTTCTTCCTTCAAAGCCTGAGACTCTCTTATCTCTCTAATTCAGTTGTTTATGCTTGCATGTGTAGTTCCTGATCAGTTACCCAGCTGTTCTATTTCTAGCATTCCCTCAGTTTGTGTTTTTTTTTTTATTGTCTCTATTTCAGTTTTTAGGTCATGGACTGTTTGATATGTTTCCTTCAACTATTGATTGTTTTTCCTTTGCTTTCTGATGGGAGATGATATTCTGTAAACATGTTTCTCATACTGGTTAATTAATAAAGCACTGTGGCCAATGATAAAGCAAGATAGGTGGGGCTAGGAGACAAGGAGGAAAGAGGAAGTAGTTAGGAGGAGTCAGGATGTAGACCGGGGAGGAAGGAAGACGCTGGCTGTGGCTCCCCGTTAAGATGACCACGTGGAAATATTTAGGTAAGTAGAAATGGGTTAATAATTAAGACAGAGCTAGCCCATAAACAATAAAGGTAACTGGCCAACAGGATTGTATCATATGCAGAGTATCTGAGTGTTATTTAGGGCTGGCACACCAGACCAGCGGCGGGCGGGCTGGCGGAAAAAACAAGCTACAGCTTTCCTTAAGAGATTTGTTGATTTCTTGCTTTTTTTGTTTACTTTTTCTTCCATTTCTTTAAAGGATTTTTTCATTTCCTCTTTTAGGGTATCTATCATCTTCATAAAGTTGTTTCTAGGGTTGTTCTCTTCTACTTCATCTGTGTTGGGATGTTCAAGTCTTGCTGATATGGATGGATGGATTCCCTAGACTCTGTGGGTGTCATACTGATCTTTCTGTTGTTGACTGTATTCCTATACTGCCATCTACCCATTCCTGTTGTTGTTGACTGTATTCCATTACTGTCATCTACCCATTCCTTCTTCCAGTGCATACCGGTGGGGTCTCCCCCATCTCCTGGTAAGTATGGGACCAAGGTTCTCTTCTGGAGGGTACAAGCAGGTCCAATGCTCCTATGGCTCTCCTAGTCCAGTTGGTGGAGATGGGAATAGGACATGGCATAATGTGGATGGGCTGGTCTGCTCGAACAGGTTACCCTGTGCACAATCCCAAGTGCATGTGCAGGCCTCAGGCAGCAGGAGGCTCCAAGCAGAGGTCAGGAAGACAGGCCAGAAAAAGGCCCAAGTTCATCTCCTACTGTGGGCAGAAGCCAAACCAGGATGCTGGAAGACTCTGGGAAGGCCAGTCAGGGGGAACAATCCCTTTGCTTCCAGTCTCCAGTTCTCAGAAGGCTCCCAGAAAGGCACTGGAAGGTGAGCTCCCTCCTTGGGCAAAGGTGAAACCAGGATGCTTGAAGACTGTGTTCAGGCCAATCTGACTGAAGGGTCTCTGCAGTGCACACCCAGGCTCCAGGCCTCAGGAGGTCACAGACTTTTCAAATTTAAATAAAAAGGAAATAAAAATATTAATGTTGAGAGATGTGTTCATAGGTTTCAGAGTACATGATAGCTTAAACAAAGCTTTGAAACTAATTAAACTTAGACCAAGATGTTTTTGTCAAATAGCTTTGAGGTAAAAAACCAAGAAGACACATAGTTAGTTGAATGAGGAATGAATGAGGAACTCATTAAGGTTAGGGTACAAGAACAAAGCAGTACAATTATCATTAGCTTTCTTGCCTTTCTTGCTAGAATTGGTTGGTGACCAAAGGTCATGATTAATTTCGTGTACTCATTTTTGCCTTCAGTATCCTGGTATAAAAATTATTTAAAAACTATTTTAATTTATTTTTATTTTATATGTATTGGTGTTTACATACATGTTAGTCTATGAGAAGGTACCAAATCTCCTATAATTGAAGTTATAGACATTTGTGCTGTTAATTAAATCCAGATCCTCTGGAAGAGCAACAGATTTAAAGTAGAGCCGATTATTTTCCATATGGAGATGTTTAGATTTATGATTTAAGATTCCTTATATGTTTACCTTTCAAGGTAAGTAATAAAGTCCTTTATTTGTAACTGCCAAATAGCGCCTACCAGTAAAAGAATATATTGCTTCCTCAGACATCATTAATCTATAACAAGTTGATTGGGATGAATGCATGTGGGTCCTTGTGAAAATTTGTGTTTTACATGCAATACATAAAATGTTTAGTCACATAAGGAATATGAAAAACATACTGTTTTTTTTACTTGTATTCATTTATTGAAAAACAAAATGTAACTACATTGTAATTTTTTATACTGTGTGAAAGATTTTTGTGGGGTATGTAAGCTGCAAGGGAAAGAATAAAGATAGTTAAAAGGAGTCAGAAGAAAAACAGCAAGAATGAGAGAACAGGGAAGAATAAAGGAAAGCATTAAGAGAGACAAGAAGGCACATTTCTGGATAGAAATAAGAAGAGAAGAATAAAAGAAGGGAATAAACAAGAGAGTGTGTGAGTGTCTTTCTCCCTTTACCCCCTCAGATAAAAAAGTCATGATTCATACTGACTCCTTGGATTCTCTTTTAGCCCTGGACTGCTGTAGACTGGCCCCCAAAGCAGCAAAAATAATTCATCACAGACCTCAAAAACACTTCTCAACTTTATATGAAAAAAAAACTGAGGACAGAGTAACATTCCTGAATATTAAAAGAACTTCTAGAAGTATCATTATCTTGGATTTCAAGTTCTACTACAGAGCCACAGTAATAAAAACTGCATGGTATTGACATAAGCACAGACATATTGATTAATCAAAGACCCAAACATGTTACGGCAGGCTCCTCTCCGCCTGCCTCCCGGTCCTGCCGCCAGTCTGGCCCTCAGCCGCACCAGCCCCAAATAACACTCTGAGACTCTGTATTTGATGCAATCCTGTTGGCCAGTTACCATTATTGTTTATGGGCTAGCTATGTCTTAATTATTAACCCATTTCTACTTATCTAAGTATTTCCACGTGGTCGTCTTTTCAGGGAGCCGCGGCAGGCGTCCTGCTTCTTCCCTGGGCTACATCTCGACCCCCCCCCCACTACTTCCTCTTTCCTCCTTGTCTCCTAGCCCCGCCTATCTTGCTATCTCATTGGCCACAGGGCTTTATTAACCAGTATGAGAAACATATATACAGAATAACATCTCCCATCACAAACATAAATCCAATCACCCATGGACACCTGATTTTTGGTAAAGAAGCTAAAATTATACAATGGAAAAAAGAAAGCCTCTTTAACAAATGGTACTGGTCTAACTGGATGTGGACAAATAGAAGACTGCAAATAGATCCATGTCTATCATCATGCAAAAAAAACTCAAGATCAAGTGGATCAAAGACCTCAACATAAAACCAGATATACTGAACCTGATAGAGGGGAATGTGGGGAATAATCTTGAATTAATTGGCACAAAAGACAAATTCCTAAACAGAACATTGGTGAGCCGGCCATTAAGCAGATGGAGAAAGCAAAAGAAATAGCGGTTCCTATTTTGTTTAGGAGGTCCCTTCCAAGCTAGGAAAAAAAAGGACAAATTGTTACCACTAGTAAAAAAATGGGTGAGGGGAATACCCCTAAAGATACAGCTGAATGTTTGGTGAACTTGGTAAGGTTTTCTCCCTATTCTGACAATTATGGGAACAAGAGGGTAAGGTGTTAAGGTGGGTCCCCAGAACTTCATCAGGACTTAACATATGGCCCTCAGGTTAGATGTAGGGAGACAAAATCACACTGATGCTGTGATGAGTACTTGAGGCTTCCTGTTGGAAAGAACAGTGGTTGGCACAAGGGAGCCTGGGCCCCATTTATTGTCCATGGCCAGAGGAAGGCGGTTGGTTGAAGGACAGTCTGGGCTTGATATCTCTATGTCCTTCATGGCATGGGGACAGTCAATAACCCAAGGTCCTTCTTGATGGTACCTTGGATGTGGGTCAGGTGGTTTACAAGGAAGGTTTGGACAGGCCCAGACCCAGTGGTCATCCTGACCACATTTGTTACAAGTATGTAGTGTTGATTCTCAGGCTTTTGGAGGCCAGGGAGCCTGGCTTTCTGCTTTGAGCACATCATCAGGTATTTATATATCCTGGCTTTTACATCTCTTCCTTGGCATATCTTAAAGGCAATAGCTAAGCCTTCCAATTATGGAGTTAGGGGTTCTTTCTCTAGATGTTTAACTTTACCCTTAATGTCTTAGGAACTCAGGGAGTTATAAGGAACTTTTTCCATCTGGGGTCTCTGGATCCATGGATCCAGATTGGTATATTGTAGGAGGACCTTTGTAAGGTGATTGAGACATTCAGGTGGATTTTCATGTCTTTCCTGAGTGATTTCTTGGACTTTTTCTTAATTTACTGCCTTAATGGTATCCCTGCAGAGACCAGTTAGGAGGTTGGGATGTCCCCTGGGGTAATATAATCCCATTTAGGGTCTCGATCTAGCCCTAGCCCCCACTGGGTAGGTGTTAACCATTTGGTGGAGTTCATCTGGATGATAGTCTGATCCCAAACTTGCCTACACTCTCTGGGAGGAGATTGTTGGCAAGAATCATACAAACATCGTGAAAGGTAAGGTCATAGGATTGGATAATGTATTAGAATTCTTTAATTAAAGTAGAGAAATTGACATTATAGGACCCTAATTTTTTCCCTACTTGAGAGAGTTCACATAATGAGGAAGGGATATTTACCCTGACTAAACCATCCACCCCAGCAACTTCTCACACAGGAGGAGCTTGGCCTGATTTAGATCAAGGAGGTATAAGAGGTCCTATTATAGAGCAGGAAAAAGTACTGGAAAAACTAGGAGCTGTTGGTAGGCTGAGAGTGGGTCCCATGGAGAGTTGAGCTCAATAACCTGTTCCTGAGGAGGGAGAAAGGGAAACTGAAGGAATCAGAGGAGAGGGAGCTATGGACCTTGGTCTATAGCAGCAGGGCTCATTAGCTAAACTGAAGGTAACAAATTCACCCTGTTCTAAATTTACAGCTATCAGGAACTGGGTGGGAGAACAGGAGGTACAGTGGGAAGGCTTGGAGCCAAGGAAAGAAAAGCTCTAACATAGAGGCTCCTTTCATTTCCCTGATTGCTCACAGTAGTTGTAAAGGTCCCAAATAACATTGGGATGTAGTGTACCACCATTATGTGGCCATTTAGAATGCTGATTTAAGGGATATCGAAGCCAAACTTTATTGCAAAGGCAAACAAGTTTAGAGCCTTTCAAATGAGGTGGTGGTGTAAAGCTAGAGATTTTCTAGGAGTCATCTCAAGGCAGAATGGAAGGTATGGAGTGCTGAGTTCCTCTGGAACTCAGTGTGAGCTGTCTCTGTTTTGTCTGCTCTTGGAACACTTTTCCTCCTGCTGGGATGATTTGTCCAGCCTTGATATGAAGATTTATGCCTAGTTGTACTGCATATTGTTATGCCATGTTTTTGTTTTTGTTTTTTCTGAAGGGAAACAGGATCAAGGAATCTAGAGGACAAGGGAGGTGGGGTAATTGGAGGAGCGGAGGGAGGAAAGTCTGTGGTCATGGTGAATTATATAAAAGAAGAATAAAAAAGGAAAATATAATATTAATTTAACAAACTAAAGAATGCAATTTGAATATGTGTATCCGCCAGTTCTTGTATTGAAGCCCTAGTTACTAATGCAATGGGGTGCCAATATGGTCTTAGATAAGAAAGTAGGTCATGAGGACAGATCCTTCATAAATGAAATCAGTGAATTTATGAAAGGTCACAGAGAGATGTTTATTGTCTTCTATCTTATAAGGACAGTGAAAACAGTCACCCAACTATAGATCAGAAAATGGCTACCTCTAGACACTAGATCCAATAGCCTCTTTTGTTTTTCAGATTTTTTTAAATTAAATTTTTAAAATTTGTTTTACTCTTTCCTCTCCTCTTATTTTCCCTGCCCACTCTCCTTCTACCCCACACCCACTCTTCCTCTGCTTCCATTCAGAAAGTGGCAGGCCTCCTAGGGAACACAACAAAGTATGGTACATTAGACTTCACATAACTGTGAATGGAAAAGAGAAAACAATATGAGCAACAGAGTTATTAGTATATTTTTACAGAAGCTAGAACATATTAGACACCACATATTGCAAAAAGCAGGGATCAGGATTAACTCTAAGGAATTCTAATTTTATGCACACTCAAAATCATTGTAGAAAATAACATAGTATTATATTTGCACAATAGCATAGTATTATATTTGCACATAAAGGAAGCATATTTCCCCATATTTTTTAATACAATGTTTTGATTATTTTCTTTCTTCACCCCAACTTTACCCAGATCTTTTCCATCTCACTCTCTCCCTCTGTCAAAAAACCAAAACAGACTAAAACAAAATGAGAACTAATAACCAGTAATACAAAAATATCATAACAATACAAATAGCACACACATACACAAAATCATGAAATCTTTTTTGTGTTGGTAGCTATTTCTGGCTATGAAGTATACTGTGGTTGATAGACACAGTGTCAATCCATGAGAAAATTGATTTTCCATTTCTCAGAAGGTATCAATGAACATAGTTTCTTGGTTAGGGATAGAATTTTGTGTCAATTTCCTCTTCTCACCACTAAGGTTTAGTCTGTGCATAGTGTTATAGTCTCTGTGAGTCCATTTGTGTGACAGTCGTGTTGTGTCTCGAATACATTGCTTCTTCATAGTCATCCATCATATCTGTATTTGATAACATTTCTCCCTCTGCTTCTATATCAATTGCTGAGCTCCATGAGGAGGGGTTTGATAAAGATGTCTAATTTAGAGCTGAGTGCTTCAAAATCTCTCACTCTCTACATATTGTCAAGTTGTGAGACTCTGTGTTAATTGCCATGTACTGTAAGAAGAAACTTCTCAGATGGGGGTTGATCAAGGCACTATGTTATATGGAATGATTCTATCACTATGTTCCTGCAGCAGAGAAGCAGTATGATGTTTTTCCTGAGGTTCATGACTTATCCAGTCTTAGGTTCTTAGCCATGTTAGTAGTGTCATATGTGGGTTTGAGCTTATGGAACCAGCCTTAAGGCTAATCCAAATGTAGTCAGTTATTTCCATAACATTTGTGTCACTATTGTACAATTTTACAGGCAGGTCACTGTTGTAGGTTACAAAGTAAATGTGGATACATCTTTCTATATTCTTTACACCATTTCTGACTGCTGATAGTACCTAATAGAGTATAAATACTTTAAAAATAATGTTATATTGCTGAGGGAATAAAACGAGAAAAAAACTGTACATCTTTAGTACAAATTCACTTTACTTGAATATTTTCAAGTAAAATTTGTTTGAATCCAAAGAAATGGGGGTCTGAATATAAACAAAAATAGTATATGTATATAGAAAAGATTAGACACATTGTAGATAAAAGATGATTTGACCAGAAAAATGGGATTGGGAATTAAAATTGAAGATGTGTTCATGGTTTATGTATTTATATGTATAGATATATTGTTATATATTTTATTTAAATACATTATCTATTTTGAACAGATGTCTTATAAATAATATATACATGAATATTTAATAAAGGATTTGAAAGGCAAAAATAGTTAAAAATGATCCCCTTTCTCACGATCAAAAATTTTTGCAACAAGCTGGTGAGATGACTTAATAAGTAAAGTTGCTTGCCACCAAGCCTGATGACTGGAGTTGAAGCCCCAGAACCTATATAGGGAAGGAGAGAAGTAATTCTTGAAAGTTGTGGTATGACCTCTATATGTGTACTATAATATGCATACTTTCCTTCCTTCAGATAAATAAACAAATACAATTTAAAACACTTTGGCTGGGTATGATGACATTTAACTATACTATGAGCATTTGCAAAGTAGAAGCAGGCAGATCAAGAGTTCAAAGTCACCATAAATAATTTGTCACTACTGAAACTGGAGAGGGGGCTCAGATGTTAAGAAAGCTTGTTGCTCTTCCAGAGAACCAGAGTTGGTTTTCCAGAATTTATATGAGGCAGCCCACAACTGGCTATAGCTCCAGTTCTAATGGATGTAATGCCCTCTTCTGGTCTCTGTAGGTACCTGTTCACACATGACACACACATGCATACACATAAATATAACTAAATCTTAAAAAATAATACCATTATAAAAATGTTTTCTTCCTGTTGAGGGTATTTTTTTTTAATCTTGTACATCCTTGGACAGGCCTCCAAGTCTTGGTGAAGTCAATGAATATATTGAATTTCTGATCTTTCTGCCTTTGTTTCCTGAGTGCTGGAATTATAAGTGTATGCCACTTTGTCCAGTTTATGAGATGCTAAGCATAAAACCCAGGGGTTATTACATATTAAACAAATACTCTATCAATTGAATATGTCCACAGCCAATCCTCACCACCTTTGATTTAGTGTGACCTTGAGACAAATTGGGGTGGATTAGATGTAGGCATTAAAAGGCAGTTGCCACCTTCAGAGAGCAGTTTCTGAGCCAGTTCATGCACAATGTGTCCTTTCTCCAATCCCTGTTGGTATTACAATAGCAGATATGACTATATGATTAGGTTTAAAAGCACAGAAGAAGCTTTCTTTTAATTATAAAATAATTAAACACAAAGTGATAACATTTAATGGGAGAAGAGATGATAGGAGAATTTAGCCTTGGCAAGAAAAGACTTTCCAACTGATAAAAACAAAACAAAATAAAACACCCCACTGACTGGGTTACTTTTAACTATGATATGTAGACTACTGTCATTCTACTGAATTACTTAAAAACAACTTTCCTAAATATATTTAACCAGTTTAGGTAAGTATTATTATTATTGTCATGACTGAGATTAAAGTGATGATATGGGAGATTAAATAATGGTTAAAATTTACAATTTAACTAGTAAGAAAGCTGAGCATGCCTCTATTGCTGCTTCTATGTGACACAGATAACAGAATCTATGATCACAAAGATTTCCAGATGTGCAAAGAAGCTGAGGAAATTATATCCAGGAGACTTTATTCTAGAAATATTACATGCCAGGACCATCTTCTGGCAGCATGGACATTAGGGGAGGAAGAAAGTTGAAGGCTTAAGTAGAGTGAGAAAAACTAAAGGTTTTAATGGTTTTGACATTGTTATCTTTATTCCACAGGGAAGTGATACCATTGTATTCTTACTGAGGTTTGAATACAGTAGGCAGAAATCCCTCTGTAACATATGAGAGACCCACAATATCATTCATCCAATGTAGATTATAATGAGAATGTGTGACTTGAGAGCCTCTTATTTAGAAAGACCAATTTTTATACATTCCCCAAGTCCCATTCATTTCTGTGTTCTATTAGAAAGAATATGCCATTGAAATTATTATTCTGTATTCCTAAGGGCAGGATAGAAACTTTGAAATATAAAAGGAATTGTAATTTATAGATGATTGTCATTGTAATCTCTAATGTATTGATAACCTTGATTTCTCAAAAATACTTTAGATCCTCAAAGACTAACTTACTGTGTTGGTGCTATTGCTCAATTGCCACCTGAGACCTTGAGTTCAGTCTGTAGCTCTGAACAGAGAGAAGCAGTGCATGTCAGAATTAGGAATTCAAGGTGACACTTGGCTGCATAGTGAGTTTGAATCTAACTGGTGCTGTAGGAGTTGCCTGTCTCAAAATAAATGAATAAACAGATAAATAATTGAAAACAGAAACTTACTTATCCTTCTTGCTATTTCACACACCTTGGATGCTTCTTTCCATATTTTTTAAATTAATTTTTATTTAAATTAAAAATTATCTTATTACATACCAATATGAGTTCCCTCTCCCTATAGTTCTCTGATCCCCCCCCCAATAACACCCTCATCCCACCCCCATCTACTCCACAAGAAGAGTGACTACTACCATGGGGAATCATCAAAGTTTCTCACATCATTCGGGGCAGGACCTAGGCCTTCCCCCATGTGTCTAGGCTGAGAGAGTATCCCTCCATACTGAATGTGCTCCCAAAACTATTCATGCACTAGGGATAATTATTGGTTCCACTGACAAAGACCACCCAGGCTCCCCAATTGACATTCACATTCTGGGGGCCTGGTTAGATACTATGCTGGTTCCCCAGCTGTCAGACTGGGGTCTGTGGGCTCCTACTTGCTCATGTCAGCTGTTTCTGTGAGTTTCCCCAGCATCATCTTGACCCCATTGCTGATCATTCTTCCCTCTCTACAACTGGATTCCAGGAGTTTGGCTCAGTGCTTACTTGTGAATCTCTGTTTCTGCTTCCATCGGCTACTAGTTGAAGACTCTATGAGAAAAGCAGGGGGAGGAGAACATGAGGAATTAGGAAAGTTGACTTGGGTAAGAACAAAGAAGGAGAGCAAGAAAAGAGATACCTTAATAGAGGGAGCCATTATGGGCTTAGAGAAATCTGGCACTCTGGAAATCTCCAGGAATCCACAAGGATGATCCCACCTAAGAATCTAAGCAATATTGGAGAGGCTACCTCCTTAAATTCCTTCCACTTTCAATGCCATCATAGGATCTTAGATGCTTTTGGGGTTTCCTTCCAAGCCTTTTATTATATTCCTTTATTATACTATGCCTGTGAAATGGCATAATGGTGAATACATAAAAAGTAAAGGTAGTGAGTATGTGAATATTAAAACATGGAGATGTTTTAGAATGCTGATACATCTGTTGTATTTTCAACTTGAGTCAGCATATCTATTAGAAAATGGAAGTTAGCAATAGGAAGGCTGTCTTTATCTTATATATTCTTTTTTTTAATGTCCTTCCTCTTTTTATGTCTCTTGCTTCACCTCAAAATAAAAATCCTATATTCTTGAAATAATATTATTAATATAAAATATTTCTAATAGATTACTGTAATCCCAATGTCTAGTATGTACAAAAGTATTTGAAATCAAATAAACTTGATTATGAAGAAAGCAAAAAGGCTCAGCCTTACCTAATGGAGACAAGTGGAAGACGTATGCAAGCATGTGTTTTTGAGCTCTATGACATTGTGTCCCCAGCACAGAAGGAGAAACACATCTTCCAATGTACTCACATGTTTTTCATCTCTAGGTCAGTGACCCTGACCACACTGAACACCATTACTTCAACTGTGCACATTGGCATCCCAAAGGAGGTACCTGGTCTGTAAGTAAGTGTTCTTCAAACTTTTATAAGAATACAATAAACATCATGGAATGGAGTTGTAGAAACTCAGAGACTATTATATTAAGTAACAAGATCCTAAGACCACATTCAAAAGTTTCCAGGCAGAGGCAATGGATGAAATAAAAACACACAAAAAAAATTAGTGATAACAACTGACCAACCAGAGTATGTTAGAGGTGATGAGCTTCTCCTTTACTCAGACATAGTAACAACAACTCCAAGGTTCCTCTTGGGCCTCTCTGGTAGTTTCCATCACCAGGGCACTCATATAGAAATGGAAGTTTAGCTTCTGGAAGGCTACATATTTTTTTCGTTTGACTAGAGTTTGTGCATGCAGTCACACTGTGGAAAGGCACAGCTCTATTTTAAGGCAATAGAGCTTCTTGCTTCATCTCAGCCTGCAACTTCTCTGTTCTCCCCCTCTCCATACACTTTATCAAGCCAACTATCTTTATAAAAAATTGGTAAGAACATTCTTAGTGGAAAATGAACTACTGGCACTTTAAGTGGTATAAAACTATGGTTCTCATTTGCATGGAAAAAGTAGACAAATTCTTACTGTTATATCTGGGAATGTCTAAGAATAGACAGGCATAAGACTACTAAGAGAACCCATGCAGCATATTTGACTGTCTCTTTTATGGTGCCATTTATTTTCAGGAAATCCCCAGAAGACTGTGCAGAGAACATCTATCATGTCTACCTTTATTATCATTTATTGGTATACCAATGAATATTAAATTTGTCCATATAAGGAAGAATAGCTGAACAGGATAGTTTGTCTACTCTCATTCTTTTCATTTTTGGAACATCCTTGCTTCCATTCTTCTGTAGTTGTTCATGATTCTAAGATTAATGTATCATCTTTGGGAGTTTTCCATGGTGCAGTACTGTTGTAGGTCTTTTTCCTTGCAGTAAAATGATAAACATGCATCTGAACTTTCCTTTCTTTTTTTCTGTTTAAAAATCTTGGATATTTGTATAAACTTAAGTAAGCATCATAGATGTTAAAAATGTATAACCTATTACACTTTCTTGCTAAAAGTAATATTATAGGCTTTTGTGAATAGTAAAGACAGCATGAATTTATCCCTCAAATTCAGTGGACAGTGAACTAGTTTTGCTGAACCAACAGGTAGTAAGTGACCTCACATGGCCATGGAGAATGTGAAGTATGCCTTGGTTCTTCAATGACAGAGGAAAACAAATGGAACCATGTCTCCAGTCTCTTAAGAGACTGGCTATAAACTGCTTGATTAAAATTTTGTAAATCCTAGAGACAGTGTGCCCATTGGTAGTTCACAAATCTCCAGGACAGTAGATGAGAATGTCTGGTAAAATTCACTAATTTGCCTTATCCTGGGCAACTCGACAGACAATATGAATATTTCCTACTTCTCTACAAAGACTTCATATAATTCTAACCTTCATACAATCAGCATCTATAAGAAGAAAAAGGTTAGGATGCTCCCAATGGGGGGGTACAACCTAAAAGATGTCATGAGCTAATATAGTGTTTTACATAATGGAAAATTTGACACAAGAGGTCTACCAAGGAGCTCCACAATAACCAGCTTCATCTCAGATATACCCAGTCAGAATAGGAAACACATACATGTAAACATTTATGAGACTTGTCAATTTAGAGAGCAGCATCTCACTTTACAAGTAGTGTTCTTACTACTAATAGATTAGCTGGACCCAAACCATGAAAAAAATAAAATATTATTCATAGAAGATAAGGAGATGGCTCAGGGTGTAAGAGTACCTACAATGCAAATATACAAACATAAACTCAAACCCCCAGTACCTATATAAAATGCCTGGCATGAAATATGGCCATACATGTATGTCACTTGCATACTATTGGCCAAACATATCTGTAATTTAAGTACAACTGGCCATACATGTTTGTAACTTGAGCACTGTTGCCCATACATGTCTGTAACTTGTGCACAGTGAGAGCACTGGGGATTGGTGGCTGCTAGCCTAACTCCAGATTCAGTGAGAAACCATTTCTCAAGGTAAGCGTATAGAAAGTAATGGAGTAGGGTATCTGATATCCTCCACTGGTCTTTGTGTATGTGTGTGATGTCAGATAATTCTCTTGTTCACTGGAAAGATTTGTCACTTATATTGGTTTAATAAAATGCTGATTGGCTAGTAGCCAGGCAAGAAGTATAGGTGGGGCAACCAGACTAGGAGAATTCTGGGAAGATGAAGGTGGGGAAACACAGTCAACAGTCAAATGCAGAGAAAATAAGATGAGAATGTCTTACTGAGAAAAAGTACCAAACCACATGACTAAACATAGCTAAGAATTATGGGTAAATTTAAGTTGTAAGAGTTAGTAACAAGACTAAGCAATAGGCCCAAATGTTTATAACTAATATAAGGCTCTGTGTGTTTATTTGGTACTGAAAGGCTGCATAATCGGGCAGGAAAGAAATCTCCATCTACATGTGTACCCGCATATATTACACACACACACACACACACACACACACACACACACACACACACAAATCTCTAAAGAATGGAGAGAGGATTCAATGATTGAAAATGAGAACTATTCATATAATGGACTAGAGATCAGTTATCAGCAAACATGCTAGGTGGTTTACAGCTAAAACTCCTGCTCCTGTTGTATGTGGGAGAACCAGTGCCTTCTAGTATACTTCAGAGGCACCTGTAGTATCATATTTATATACTTCTAAGCAGACACACAGAGGTAGAAATAATTTAAATTTTATTTAATTAAACAATCATACTTATGGTGGCTTTTGTAAGGTAGTTCTTGGTATGATTGATCAAAGCTTTAGGAGGTATATATTACGTATACATCTGTTCTGTAAATATGTAAATTCTGTTGAATATCTAAAGAATTGAACAAAAGTGTTAGATAATGTAAAAAATTATCTGAACTAAGGATACTTGTGGTGATATTTTGTTTATGATCTAACAAATAAAGCTTGCCTAAACATCAGTGTACAAAGCTAGCCACAGTAGTCAGCCATACAGACCAGGTGGTGGTGGCTACATATTTAATCCCAGCAACTATAATACTATACTATACTATACTATACTATACTATACTATACTATACTATACTAGTTAGCCATAGAAGCTGGACAGTGGTGGTGCACACATTTAGTCCCAGAACTGAAGAGGAATATAAGGTGAGTGGAGAGAGGACTGTAGTGTAACCAGTCTGCAGTCATGCTGAGGATAGAATTCCACATTTTGTCTGAGATAAGAACTCTATAGTGGTTGGCTGCTTTGTTTTTCTGATTTTCAGCTTGAACCCAAATGTCTGTCTCTGTACTTTCATTATTCATGCTACAAATACTAATGAATAGCTGAGGGGCAGATATGATCATTGTTAAAATTGAAATTAATAGCCTCAAAAATTAAGAAAAGAAACATCTCAAAACAAAAGTCAAAATAAATGGAAACAAAAGGAGAAATGCAAAGGGCAGTAATTCAGATACCCATAAATTCAATTTATATGGGTTCTAGATCCTGGTGAGGGGGGAAAGAACCTAGGAAATTAATGAAAAATATGTCTTATGTAATGTTCTATATTAAGAGACACCATGACCATGGCATCTCTTATAAAGAAAAACCTTTAATTGGGGCATACTTATAGTTTCAGAGGTATAGTTCATTATCCATGCTGGACAGCATGGTGGCACATAGGCAGACTGGTAGTTGAGAATTCTACATCTGGATCCAAAGACAGCAAGAAGAGTGAGACAGTAGGCCTGATCTGAGCATTTTAAATCCCAAAGCCACTCCCAATAACATACTTTTTCCAACAATGCCAAGCCTCCTCATCCCTATCAAGTAGTACTACTGCCTAATGACCAATCATTAAAATATGTGAGTTTATGGTGTCCATTGCTATTTAAACCACCACAGAATGGAAAGGTTTTTGTAGGCAATAAGAGAAAATTCCATACTTTATAGATAAATTGTAGTTAACAGTTGGAAAGGACTGAGGAGCAAAGACAGAAGACATATTATGGTAACAATCCTGGGATTATAGATAGAAAGAAACAAAAATTTATTAATTCCTATAAATGAGGTTACATTGAGTTTCTCTTTAGGAGAGACCTGAGGTAGCTACAGATAGAGACATTGGAAAGTGCAGAATTGCAATTCCACTTAGATTTCATCTGACAGCAACATTTACTGCAGGGATGCAGCATTGAGGGAATGCATCTCCACTGACCAGAGTAAAGAAAAGACACCATTCAGGAAAGAGTAAGTAGTAAGATTAAAAGCAGGAGGAGATAGATGAATAAATATACAAACCTTTTTCTAGATATAAATTATTGTAGACATTCTTTTCCATTACCAGCCTCAAAAAATGACAGAGACTTCACATTAATTATGAAACTTGGCCTTTAGTTTAGGGTTTTCTCAACTAGCTCTTATAATTTAAATTAACCCATTTGTTGTACTCTATGTTCTGTCTTGAGAGATTATGTCTCATTCATCTAGCTCCTCCTGTTTCCTCTTCATTTGGCTGGTGACTCTGCTGTTCTTCCTAGAAGACTGTTTCGCAAAGTTCCTTTTGAACCTCTTTATAGCTATTACCCATTCAGCTTTTATTGCATTAATCACAGCAATACATATTTATAAAATGTACAAATAGCCTTCAACAAATTACAGTACTTTGGAAAACTTTGTGACAGAAAACAAATACAAAATTATTTCAGGAAAATCTAGAGACTGTTTGATGAGGTATATGTGGAAAGCAAAAGAATTCAAAACTCTGAGTTTATAAGGATGGTAAAAGAAGGAGTTGGTGAATGTGGCATCATTTCTAAGGGAAATAATTGCCTCTGGTTTTCTAATTTGGGAACACACACACACACACACACACATAATAATTCAAATATCTAAAATATGAACATGGTTTACCAAAAAATACAAACAACTGAAATAAAACACTAAATTAGCAAGGAAAGCTGAAGGGGATGTTGAGGTAATATTTTTCAGAAAACCTGCTGTGTTCCCAGCATCCACATAAGACATCTCACTACTGCTTGAAACTATCTCCCATGGGATATGATGTACCTTTCCTGACTCCTTGGGTACCTGCACAGACATATGAACAAATCTACAAATCCACACAGGCACAGATACATACTTAATTTAAGGCACAAAAATACATCTTTAAAAATTAACAAGGAAAAATTAGGATGTAAATCCTAGAAAAATAGGCAACAATAAACCAGAACAAGTAACAACAACAGCAATAAAAAGATTGTGAATTAGGTAGAAAATATGGTTAAAAAATGAAATTGATAAAACCATTCTTATCACTCATTACTAAATATTAGAAAAGTTGTTTCTAATTTTATACTTTTAAAGGTTTCCCCTAGATCTTTTGCCGTAGTGTTTATTTGAGATATTTAGCTATTAGTATTTTTTATGTTCTAAATTTAGGTAATTATATCTTTGGCTTTTTAACATACAGATTTAGTCAAGATATTTTTTTTCTTACACAGGGAAGGTATTAGACTATTGTCCTTGTAGGTTCCAGTAAAAATATTTCATAGAGGAGTTGGCTAAAATTTTTAGTGGATAGACATGAAAAATAAAAATGACTCAGATTGATACTGGGATTCAAACTTCAAGCTGACTATCAAAAAAGCAAAGCAGCTGGCCACTAGCATCTTACTTCTACCTCAGGCCAAATGGACTTATTCTGTCTTCATGAGCTTTCTCTAAGCCTCAGAGTGTAATCTCTCCTCAGCATGGCTGGAGAATGAATGCTTCATACTGAATTCTGATACTGACTTATATACCTCTCATGAGTCCTGGGATTAAAGGTGTACGCCACAACCTTCTAACTTCTGGCTGCTGGGATTAAAGAGTGTGTTCCTGCCTTCTATAGCTTATGGTTGACTTTGCTTTCTGAATCCTCATGCAAGTTTAATATATCATAAATAATATATCACTACATTACCCAGCTCAATAACTTCAGTTAGTCTCTAGGATCCACATGATAAGAAGAGAGAACCAGCTCATGAAAGTTTTCTGATTTCCACCTGCACACAATGGTATGTATGCCCACATATATGAGCACATATACATTCACAAACTATGAAAACAAAAAGTAAAGTGTTCCAACTTATGCATGACTTAGGGACTGGGACAATCACACACACACATAGACAGAAAATCTGGGATCAGGTGTCTGTCTGTGCACTCAGATAGTAACAAAGACACAGAAAAGTATGTTTAGTATATACACTTGAACAAGGATGTGGGATATTGTATACAGATCAACAAGAAGGCAGAATTATTATGGACAGGTGGACAAGTAGACAAGTTAAGCTAATCTTTGTAGAACAGTGCCGGCAGGGGTGGCAGTGTTTAGTCTATCAATGTCTACAGAGAGAAAAATACTGTAGACATTTTCTGCACACTATTCAAAATCTACACTTGGACCAGAAAATGGCTTTTCCATGCCATAGAGTCTCACCCATGGAGGGCTTTGACACTCCAATGAGTCTGAGACACAGGGGTCCTTTACATGACTATGCAGATGTCCAACAATACTCTCAGAACTTCACTTTCTTTCTGCAAAATGTAATAAAAAACAGAGAGATAGTTCCAAATGATTCCTAGAACATTACATCTTTGTGTACATGATTATAGTCATTTCACTTTGCAATTTTATTATTGAAAAGTGGTTTTAAGTGTTATTTGATCACACACATACTATTGAGTCAAAGGATTGAAAACTGAGTGTCTGTTGACAATCATAGCCTCTATTACTTTGCTATTATTTTCCCATTTGAATATATAAAGTTAATATGTACTATGGCTATTATTTTACAGATATTTAATAAAACATATGCATTTTCTATTTATCTTATTGAATAAAGTGCTATTCTGAGTGCTTTCTCTACATTAATATATTTGGCTAAATAGCATACCAAGCACTCAGGAACCATAACTTTATTTAATTTTAGGTATGAAAACTCAAGAACAAAGTGATTAACCCAAAGTCACAAAATGATTTTCTCAATTTCCCTTCCAGATCCTAAGTAATGAGATGGAATTGAAAAGAATAATGAGTTCAAATGACAAATTGGGAAGACAAATAGTTGTAAGCAAAAAGATTAATAAAGTTAAAGTATATATGGAAACACAAATGACCCAGGATATTTGAAATACTCCTAAGCAGTAAAAAACAAAACAACCTCCTTTCCTGATGTAGGTGTCAGCATCCTACAGTTGAAGGCATCACCATTACAGAAGTAATGATATCAAAAACAGCATGATGCAGACATAAAACAGACACATTTCTCAGTGGGATAGAACTGTGAACCAACAATAATTCCACATTTTTATAGCCAAATGATTTTTACAAATATAATGAGATAAACAATATACATGGGAGAAATAGCAGCATCTTCAGCAAAAGGCACTGATCAAACTTGACAGCTAGCCACATATAGAAAAATGAAGATTGAGCATTGTCTTTTGGCTTACATTAAATACAAGCTCAAATGGATCAAGTATGTCATATAAGATCTGGTAATGTGATTGAGGAAAACATGAGAATACATTTGAATTTACAGACACAGGAAGGGGCATTTTGAACAAGACCCAAGTATCACAGGCTTTAAGATCAACAGTAGATAGAACCCCTCTAAACTAAAATGCCTCTATATAGCAAGGACACCATCATTCAGATGAAGCTGCAGCCTGTAAAATTGGATAAAAACTTTATAAGTAAATCTTCTCAGACCCTCCTGCACCCACCAGGAGAGGGGAGTGTGGGGCCTTTTCCCGCCCACCTTCCTTCCCTCCTTGGAGTCTCCCCACTCCTGGACTGAACATAGTAGTCCTGTCTTGTCTACTGAATCCCCCAGAGACCTGGGGGCAGACCAAACTACCCAGCGACTGAAGCCATTGGACCTGCCTATAACTACCAGGAGAGTCTTTGACCCATCAGGAGAGAAAGAGACCCCACCTGCAGTCACTGGATTAAGGGATAGGAAGATGACATTATAAGAACAAATTCAACAACAGAAAGACTAATATGACATCAACAGAGTATAGTGATTCTATATCAACAAGACCTGGACATCCAACTCAGATGAAGGAGAAAAGAATGACCTTAAAAACAATTTTATGAAAATGATAGACACCCTCAAAGAGGAAATGAGAAAATCTCTTAAAGAAGTAAAGAAAAAACAAACAAATGCAAAAAATCGAGGAAAAGACAAAACAAAAAATGCAAGAAATAAACAAACAAACAAACTAAAACAAACAATCAAATAGGTGGAGGAAACAATCAAACAGTTTAAGACTAAAAAGCTGAAAGACAGACAATAAAGACAACACAGACTGAGGCAATGTTACAAGTAGTTTTCCTCCAGCCTGGTCCCACAGGTGTCAGCCCCAAACACACAGAGATGCTGTATTAGATATAAAGCTGTTAGCCTGTTACTAGTGTTTCTTATTGGCTAGCTCTGTCTTAAATATTAACACATTTCTATCAAGCTAAGTGTTTCTACATGGCCTTATCTTACTAGAGAGAGGGTCTGACCTTTTCTCTCACATTATACATCTTGACTCTTCTCTACTACATCTCCCAGAAACCTTGTCTCCTAGTCCTCCCTATCTTGCTTTCCTATAGACCAAAAGTGCTTTATTCATTAACCAATAAGAGACACATATTTACAGAATGACATCTTCCATCAAGGTAATGATAGAAATAGAAAAACTGGGTAAACTATTAGGAACTACAGATGCAGAATACAAGCAACAGAATACAAGAGATGGAACAGAGAATCTCAGGTGATGAAGATACTTTAGAGAATATAGATTTAACCAAATAAAATCTTAAGTCTAACAAACCTCTCACACAAAATATCCAGAAAAGTTGGGACACAGTGAAAACACCAAACCTAAGTTATAGAAGAAGGTGAAGAAACCCATCTCAAAGGTACAGAGAACACATTCAACACAATCACAGAAGAAAACTTTTCCAACCTAAAATAAGAAAAGCCTATGAAAGTGCATGAAGCTTACAGAACACCAAAGAAATTGAACCACAAAAATTCCCCTAACAACATAAAGAAAACCACAAGTATACACAATAAAGAAAGCATGTTAAGGGTAGCAAAGAAAAAAGGCCAAGTAACATATAAAGGCCTAGAAATAATGCTACTATGAACATGGTTGAATGTATGAATGTGCATCCTTTGAGTATATTCCTAAGAGTGGAATTGCTACATCTTGTGATAGACTGATTCCCATTTTCCTGAGAAACTGTCATACAGATTTCCAAAGTAGCTCTACAAGTTTGCACTCCCACCAGCAATGGAGGAGTGTTCCCCTTTCTCTCCATCCTTCCCAGAATAATATGTCATTGGTGTTTTCTTTTTTTTTTGCCATTATAACAGGGGAAAGGGACAAGAACTCCTGAGCAAAATGCAAGCATGGGAGGAGGGGACAGGGAGTTGAGAAGAAGGGGATAGGAGAGAAGAACATAAGGGATCAGGAAGATGGAGTTGAGGAAAGAATTGAGAAGGAAAGTAAGAAAAGAAATACCTTAATAGAGGTAGCCATTATAGGTTTAAAGTGAAATCTGGCACTAGGGATCCACAAAGATGACCACAACTAAGAATCTAAGCAATAGTGGAGAGAATACCTTAAATGCCCTTCCCCTATAATGAGATTGATGGCTACCTTAAATGCCATCCTAGAGTCTTCACCCAGTAGCTAATGGAAGCAGATGTAGAGATCCAAAGTTAATCACTGAGCTGAACTCCTGGAATCCACTTGTAGAGAGGGAGGAGTGATGAGCAAAGGCATCAAACCATGCTGTGAACACACACAGGAACAGCTGACTTGAGTAAATGGGAACACAGGAACCCCAGTCTGATAGCTGGGAAACCAGTATAGGTCCTGCTGAATGTGGGTGTTAGTTAGGAGGCCTAGGTAGTCCATGGGGTCTCTGGCAGTGGAACCAGTATTATCCCTAATGCATTGACTTTGAAAGCCCAATCCCTATGGAGGGATATTCTCTGAGCATAGATACATGGAACAGGGCTTAGTCTCTGGCCAAAATAATGTGAGAGACTTTGATGATCCCCCAGGGGAGGCCTCACCCTCCCTGGGGAATGGTTGGAGGGTTGGTGTGTGTGTGTGTGGGGGGGTGGGAGGATGGTAGGGAGAAGGAACTAGGATTGGTATGTAAAATAAGATTGTTTTTAATTTAAATATAAAAGTTTAAAAAATCTCATAGATGGCCAGTGACTGTTACAGCAGGTTGTTCCTACTCGCCGCGCCATCCCGCTTGCTGCCAGTCTGGGCCCACAGCCGCGCCAGCCCCACATAACACTCAGAGACAATGTAATTGATACAATCCTGTTGGCCAATTACCATTATTGTTTATGGGCTAGCTCTGCCTTAATTATTAACCCATTTCTACTTATCTAAGTATTTCCACGGGGTCGTCTTATCAGGGAGCCGTGGCAGGCGTCTTCCTTCCTCCCCCAGACTACATCTTGACCCCTCTCTATTACTTTCCTCTTTCCTGAGGAGGTGTGGGTTCGTATCCCACTTCTGACACCATTAATCAAAGATAGGATAGATGATATTTTCTTTAAGTCTTACAAAATGTTAATGGACTAAATATTGTTAACTGTGATTCTTAATTGATAACTGCTGTGTGATATATTTTGCTATGTTAAGGTTAAACCTCTTCTTTTATTTTAGACAGAAAAGAGGAGATGATGGGAGATGTTATTCTGTATATATCTTTCTCATACTGGTTAATAAAGCCCTGTTGGCCAATAGAAAACTAGATAGGCGGGGCTAGGAGACAAGGAGGAAAGAGGAAGTGGGAAGGAGGAGTCGAGATGTAGACCTGAGAGAAAGAAAATGCCGGCTGCTCCCGGATAAGATAACCACGTGGAAATACTTAGATAAGTAGAAATGGGTTAATAATTAAGACAGAGCTGGCCCATAAACAATAATGGTAACTGGCCAACAGGATTATATCAAATACAGAGTCTCAGACTGTTATTTGGGGCTGGTGCGTCTGTGGGCCCAGACTGGCGGCAGGCGGGATGGAGCCGGCAGGAAGGAACAACCTGCTGTAACAAGTGACTTTGAATATTTTGAAGCTTTTTATTTAGAAGTTTGCCATGTAGGCTGGCTTAGAGGTTCAGGGGTCTAGCCCATTATCACCATGGTGGAAAACATGGCTGTTCACACAGACATGCTGATGGAGAAGGAGTCGAGATTTCTATGTCAGTATTGGCAGGCATCAAGGAAAGGAGCGACAGTAGGCCTGGCTTAAGCATCTGAAACCTCAAAGCCCACATCTCTGTCACATATTTCTTCCAAAAAGGCCACATCTTCAAAAATGCCATTTTCATTCAAACTATCACATCATTCTTTGGCATATATCTATAGAATTCTCTACTTTCTTATAGAGATATTTGCTCATTCATGTTTCTTGCTAACCTATTTACAATAATCAGGAAAGGTAAACAGCCTAGATATCTGTCAATAAATAAATGCATAATGAAAATGTGGTATATTTACACAATAGACTATTATTCACCTGATAAAATGACAGCACAAACTTTTCTCATGAATGCATGGATAAATAATTCTTCTGAATGGATTTCATCAGACACAGAAAGATATCATACAGTTCCTTTCATTTATGAATGCTAGTGTTACATCTGTAGATATGTATGTTTTGTTTGGATACTTACAGATGTCAGAGGTCATAAGGAGCCACATGATAGGGACTTAAAAACAGAGATATAATCATGTAAAGGCTTAAAGTGGATTAAAGATCAGGAAGTATTAAATTTATTAAATTTTGGTAAGGGATGAGAGGACAATGTAGAAGATGGAACATAGGGAGATATAAGTAACACTTTTCAATAATGGTCACAGAGAAGCCTACCTATTTCTGTAGAAGGTTCCTATATTACATAAATATACATTTAAAAAGACAGTTTCCCTGTAATAGGATGCCAGTGTTCCTACCACGCACCAGACACTTATCTAGTATAAAGCCCAGTGTGATAAATTGGTTACTTCTTTAGAAATTGTTGGTCAAAAAACTCCCATAGACCCCTATTGCAGTTGAATGAAAATGCTCTTGGTTTCTATCTAGATCAATGGCAAGACACTATTTCTGAATACACCACATATTTGAAACATAGAACACAGAGAAATTAAGTTGGTATAGACCCTGGGGCTTCATACCCATTGGGTAAGTTTCATAGTGCCCGCAGGTGCTATGTGTTCTACTGGAGTACAAAGTTAATAATCACTCTTATTCAGTTGCAAGTCCTGGGAGCTATAATAGTGACCTGGCAAGGCATTCACACTGGCATAATAGTTGCACGAACATCATGGTAGTCAACAACCATTTTATGATAGGATTTAAATCTCATTCACAAGGTGAAACTCCTTCCTGGAATAGTTTTTAGGACAAAGACCTACGGCTAGACAGGTCACAGGCAATAGGAAAGAACTTATTGCTCTTGTTCTAACAAATCGACATAGGATTAAATTAAGTCCTAATGATTTATTCTATAGCAATAGATTTATCTCCCAACCATCATTTGTGAAGTTCCTATCTCCAGAGGATGCTCATTGTCCTGATTGAAGTTTTTGTCAACTTTTTAATTATATTTTTGTTATTTAAAATGATTTTAATATTTAAATATATTTTGATCATATTTTCTTCTCATCCAAGCCACGTCCTTCTGGATCTTTACCTCTCCCCATCCTTCCAATGTTAAGTTCTTTCTCAAGAAATAAACAAATTCCCAATAGAACAACAAACCCCCTTAACACATAAAACAGAATAAAATACCACCAAAAAGAAAAAAAAGAACCCAAAACCTTTGAGTCCATAATAAGTTTTTCATTTACTACTGAACATGAAACCTTCTCTGGAAGCAAACATGTTGTCTGGAAGAGCAGCTGGTGTTCATAACCACTGAGGCATCTTTACAGATGATTAAATACAATGTGTTTAATCATCCCTCCTTTAGAAGAGATTGAGCTTATTTCTAAAAATTTATGCTAATTCATTAACAGTGTGATATACATGAGTGAAAAGACTTGGACACTGCAGTTCCTGGTGAAGAGGACACTCGAAATGTGGTAGGCAAAAAAGAAAACTCTGCTGCAGTTTCTGAACTAATAAATAATATATTCAGTATTCTCATATAAAATTCTATCACAGTTATGATATAAATTTTTTCCTACATTTTGAACATCATAGACAAAACAGTCAGAACTCTGTGTCCATTCCCCCACTATATGCATTTTTCACATTATTTAATTCCCTTACATTTTTAACTTTGACGAGAGAAAAGTCTTCATGCACATGGGAATAACTCCCAGCATAGGACATTGCTACATATCCAGTATAGTCATTTGTTGAGTTTCTTATTTATTCATAAAACCTCAGAAAGCTACATTTATTATTTAGGTGTACTTTAAGAATGTTTTAAGGAAAAAATATCATTTTTAAATGAGACAGAAGAAACATATAAAATACAAGCGACTTAAAAAATTCAAGTATCAGCTTGGGAAGGTCAAAACCAAGCAAACAAAATGTCTGAGGAAGGAAAGGTAGAGCCAGTGCTTGAGATAAATCATGTTAAGTCCCTAATGTGAAGACACGGAGGATCCTCACCGACCTTAAACCATTTCCATCCAGTCTTCACTCAACATCTTTCCTTTCATGTTTAGGCTGCAGTTAGTTAATCTCTGTGTCAGGGCACAGAGGTAAACTTTAGTTCCCTGCTTTGTAATATTCATGAATTCATTCCCATTCACACTTTTTATTCCATTTCCACTCTCCTCTGAGAAATGTGTCTTTCCTCTCATGCTTCCAGTTATTCTGGTCTTCATCCAGCCATCCAAAAGCATATTTGACTAGAGAATGCTGGTCTCTAAAACTTTTTCTTTGGGTGACCTCACGCTGTTCTAAATTCTACCTACAGGAAATGCTTTAAAATTATTTTGTGTTTTTCATTCACTTCACGAATATTCGCTTAGATCATAGTCATATTTCCTTCCACTTTCTCTCCTAGTTTTGCTGTGTTAGGGCAGTCTCACTGTCTTCATGCCAGGCCAGGCTGTCTTCATGCTTGTGATGCTTCTACTTCCAGCTCTTGAGAGCTGGGACTACAGGCTGGTGCTGCCAACCAGGGTTCCTACTGCTTTTCTCTGTCTTTATCTTTCAATTGTCTTGTTTTCTACAGCACTATGCAGAAGTTAGGATGAAAGCACACAGCAGGTTAATGTAGCTGAATGTCCTCAAGCTGGGGCTTCCTGTTGTGACATCTTCAGTCACAAGCTAAGATATGTAACAGCTATCTGGCATTAAATATCTCCCAGGCTCAGATATTAATGGCCAAGTTGGAGATAACATTTCATTGCCTTGTGGCCTCTTTTTTGGTCTATTCTTTTCTCAAATAAATGTACTTCAGTCCATCTTTCTTTTATTAGGAAACACCAACTTTGTTTTTTGTTTTGTTTTGTTTTTTAAGCACTGTCCTCTGATCCCTGAATGTGCTTGTGTCCTGCACATCACTTGGATTCTGGCTTCGATGCTCCAGTGTCAGGCCCACAGCCATGCCACTTCTTTGTGTCTGTGCTTTACTGTTTGATTTAATTAACTTGGTTACTGTTTATTGCTTATTTATTTATTTATTTATTTATTTATTTATAAGAAAATAGAGATACAGTCTATTTTTTTTTTTATCACTATGCATCTACAGCAAAAGACAGCACCCTGGGACATACAGTAGTATCTCAGCAAAATCTTTATTTCCTAGCACATGACTTCATGTTTAAGTAAGTTCAATATATTGTTTTCCCACTGTAAAAGTCATTACTTTTTTTTTTGTGTTGAACACACACACACACACACACACACACACATACACACACAAACACACACAAAGATTGGCTGGAGTTTATAGACCATGGCATATACACAATTTGTAGTTTTATATATAGATTCATAGTTGGGTGATGGAAGGAGGCATTGGGGATTCATAGAAGAAGCAGATTTTCTACTTCATATTTTCCATTTCACTTGAGAGAGATAGAAACAATTGATTCCATTTTAAAATATATTCTCTGTTTGGAACACGAATGAGAATATGTCTTCTATTTACATATGGAGTGGCTCAACTCCAGATTTTCTCAAAATTATTCCTAAGTTAATAACCCATATATACAGCAAAGACATGCGTCAAGAAACAACTGACATGATGTTGGGCTATCATGTTTTAGAGGTTCTGTTTTCTACTCCAAGGAATAATCTGAAATCTTTTTCAGTTTTTGAAGGAGAGAACTTTAATTTTTTTGAGACCACAAGTTTCTTCTGACACAAATGTGGCAGGGTCACAGTTTTCAAAACCACTACACATGGGTTAAGGCCTGACAGTGACCACATTTGAACTAATTTGCATTTATTTAATTTTTAGAAATGTTTAATTTTGAAGTTTTGCTGACTCCTACCATCTTCATATATCTCATCCAAGATGGAAGATTTTTTAAAAATTTCTTTTCAATTATCCCATCAAAGCCTCACCACTGGAAAGTTTTCGTATTCCTTCCCATATTATCTGTATACAGAATCATATGATGACATTAACTCTTCTGATGAGCATGAACATAAACATATGTGCAAATAGTACACAGAATTTTGGAACTACAATGAATATGTAAGCAGTACTTAAAGTTCTAATGAAAGAAGCAACTTGTGCTAGAAGTACCTCATATTGACTGTAATTAGCCCATTAATCTCAGCTGTTACTGCTCTAGTTGGCCGTGTAAACCTGTAAGAGCAAGGGTCTACAAGTGAGTTGCACATCTAATGCAGTATCTAGCTTTGTTCTGAGGGTTAAGAAGAATCACATGCTGACTCAGCCTCCCTGAACATGGGTCTCAGTTAGAAGGCCTGGGCAGTCAGTCTAAGGGACCTCTGACAGTGGAACCAGGATGTATTCTTGGTGCACAAAAGGACGTTGGGAGCACATTCCCCATGGAGGGATACTCCCCTAACTTAGAGGCAGGAGGGAGGGCCTAGTCCCTATTCCAAATGACTTGACAGATTTTGTTGTTCCCTCCTGGAAGGCATAACCCTCCCTGTGGAGTGGGGAGGAGAATGGGATGGGAGGGTGGTTGTAGGCGGCGTGGGAAGGACAGAGGCTAGGAGGGAGATCTATATATAAAATAAGATAAAATAATAAAAAAATATAGAAAAAAAGAAAAAGAAGAATCACATGAGTAAGGTGTTTAATCACAAGGAAAAGCCAACCATGGCAAAATGTATTTTTTCATAGATGCATCTAAACAAATAACAGCCAACTGTAATGAAAAATCTGAAGTAATCTTACTTCTATTCACTACACTTGAGCCATGAACTCCCATTTCAAAAATGACCCCAGTTTTTTTTTTTTTTTTTTTGAAGAAATTGAGGTCACAAGACTCCTGTCTTATTTCTCGAAGGTACTCAGTAATCTCCTCCTATAACTCCAAACATGTTCTGACATCTCCCCCATTTAATTATTTAATAGTTGGCTATCCAGAGCAGTTTTGATTTGAGATGTCATAGATAAATCTAATCATCATTGATGCATAAGAATCCTTTAAGAAAGCAAATTATAATATTGGCACAATGAAAGTACTGTGTGTAGTACTCTGCAACAAGAACAGAGATCTAAAGTATGTTTGGAACTATTATTACATTATTATATTGGTCAGAAAAATCTAGAGAATAGCTTGAAAAGAGACCCATATGATTTTGGTCTCTTGTAAAATGTAAGCCATCTTTGACTTCAATGGAAATCCAAATATTATGGCATCCTATACAAGTAGGAATTGATTTACATCCCAAGGAAAAATAAAATGAAGTCTCTTTTTTAGATGAATGAATGAATCTATTATGATCCCAAGGTCCAGTAATAAACCCAAAGTCATTAGTAAAGAAACTTCTCCCGTAGTACACAGGGCCTAAACTTGCTCCCAGGTGGATAGACTTGACTTTTGATGATGTGATCCATTTCTCCCTTTGCCCTTTAGTTGGAGGTTTACTATCTTTCTGGTGACTTGAAATATTTTTTCACCCTCCCTGATTGTCCCTGATGTCCCGGGTGTTGGGGGAGGGCAAGAAGAGCCCATAATATTTCAGTGGACTCATCTGCAATGACAGATGCATACTCCAGTAGCTTCTTCTACACCATGAAGTGCAAGCCAAGAATTCTTCAGACTTTTTAAGCCACACCAAAAGTGTGGGTGCAGCTTAAAGGTGGAAGTCTCTTGTTCATCACACTCCTTGTATCTTGGAATTGCTCATTAGTAATTCCTCGCTTGACTCTTTCAAGCCATTCTTCTACTTCTGCACAGTACAGCTGCAGAGTCCTGATTGCTTCTCTTGCCACAGGCCACAGTGCCCTGTTTTCTTTCTTCACATATCTGAGCTGAATTTGGAGACACGGGACAGTATTTCATTTGATGTTCTTCAGAACCACAATTAAAACAGAAAGGTTCTGATTTTTGCCTTTACTTCTATTTCTAGTATTTTAAGGAATACAATGGACTAAAGCCTTGAAGACACTTGGTTCATCTGATTTTTAGTAAACAGAAGCTTTTTCTTTACCAGTTGTTGCCATACTTTACCATGCTAAAATTGATAAAACAGAGTGCTTCTTACCACTATGAAATCCCTTTTATTGTTCTAAATGACACAGAATTTGTCTCCTTAAAGATTTTCGTCTGACACTGTTCTGAATGACTGAGACAAAAGATTAAAGGAAACCTGCGCACTTCATTTCCCTGTCCTTACTCAACTCTTTTTTCTTCTTGATATAAATTCCTATATTTCTTCAATGTGATTTTATTGAAATAATATTATTCACAAATAAAAATGCTAACAAAAGTCCATTTGACAGTTTTGTTCATCAGTGTTTTGATGGGTTGTATCAGAATACCTAATTTTTTTTTTTTAGTTGAAGATTCTTGGTGTCAGCCTGTTCTCTGGTCTAGTCACACTATGGACCTGTACCTTTAACTGTTGGAAGAACGGTTCTCCTTTTGATTATTGCCTTGACATGGGTGGGGGTTTTGGAAGCTGTGTCCCCGTAATTTGCTTGCCTTATCCTCAATATCGCATCCAGTTGGTACTTTTATTTATGGGTGAATTTAGAAGTTTATGATCCAGTGTGGTAAGCAAGTGGTAAAACATTCCCTACTTCAGGAGCTAAATCTCCCTGGTTTTTGTTTGTTTGTTTGCTTGCTTGTTCTCTAATAAACTCGATGAAGTCTTGGAAATCACCATTTCTTTCTCACTTTTATACTTCTCCTTTTTCCACCAAAGTTAAGATGCTTCTTAAAGAAAATTGTGATGCTAAAGTCACAAGATGGTGAGAACTCGATCATGTGCTTTCTAAAATGTTTTTTAAATTTTGTTTGAACAGCAGTAACTTTGTAAAACATTGATTATTAGAACTACAGCCTGGACATAGATAATGCATGAACATTTTCAAGACAAAAACCAAAACAACTAAAACAAAACAAAATACTCTCACTAAAATCTCACATTTTTAGACAAATTGAGTGATGATTACCCTTCTTCTCTCTCTTTCTCTCTGTCTCTCTGTTTTCTCTCTCTCTCTCTCTCTCTCTCTCTCTCTCTCTCTCTCTCTCTCTCTCTCTGTGTGTGTGTTGTGTGTGTGTGTGTGCATGAGTGTTGTGTTTGTGTTTCGCAATGAGAGAATCTTCTTTCCTTTTATGTCTATCAATAGTATCATCTAAGATACCCAGTTACAGAATTATCCCTTTTTTTCTGACATTAGCTAGTTTACAGCAAGGCTTTCCTTCTTAAAAATCTGTGAATTATGACTCCTGCCAGGGAATCAGATAAGCTAGCAACAGATCTTCTGCTCCTCCAGTTCCAATCCCCTGGCTCACCCATAATTCTGTAGCAGAGCATCTTCTCTAGTTCCCATTTCCTCTCAGACACTAACCTCAATGGAACACAAAGATCTTGTCTTCCAACTCCCCCCTCCACACACCCCCCCCGCAGTTATTTACAGAATCCAAGCCTCCAACACCAGCAGGTATTTCCTGATAAAACAGCAGCTCTATAGGCTAGAGAAACAAGGCAACTAACTGAAAACTTTCACTATTGCTTCGTTTCCTCCAAATCCAATCCCCCAGTCTCATCCATATCTCTGCAACAGAACACCAGCTGCAGCCTTCCTTCCACTTTTCCTCACATCTTCTGAGGACCCTTCATACCTTCCCCTTCTAACTTCCCTCTCCCTACCAGTTACTTTATCCCAGCTTCCAACTTCATGAGACCTCCCCCTACTAACCCACAGACCACTTCTGTCAGGGAGGTAGGCAATCTATATGAAGATCTTCCCCTTTCCTCCTGCTCCTCTACATCCAATTCCCAAGTTCCATCCTCAGTGCTGTAGCAGGCTTTATGGGGTGACCTCTATTTACCATCTCCCCTAATTACAATAAACCCCAATTTGTTACAACTATAAGGTCCAAAGAAAAACTACTACCATCACACTTGTCTGGAAACCCAGAGAAGAGACAGAAACAAAGGAACAAAGCACACACCTAATAAAGACAAATCCAGAAATCAGTACCTAGGCTATACTTATCTGATCTGAGATGCTTAGACATAATATACCAGTATAAAAACACAATCAACAATAGCCAGGACAATATGTCCTCACTAGACCCAAGCTATCCTACAACAGCATGCTCTGAATATTCCAACATAGGTGAAGCATAAGAAAAAATACCTTAAAATACCTGTATGAAGATAATAGAGGTCTATAGAAAGAGAATTAATAAATCCCTTAAAGAAATCCAGGAAAACTGAAACCATGAGAGGAAATGAATAAAACTATTCAAGTCCTAAAAAATGGAAATAGAATAAAAAGGAAAACCTATACTTAGGGAATTCTAGAAATGAAAAATTCAGGAATTAGAACAAGGACTATAGAGTAAAGCTTCACCAATACAACTGAAGAGGTGGAAGACACTGGACACTATGTCTGAGGCACTAGAAAAAGTCCAAACCTAAGAATAACAGGAATTGAGGAAGGAGAAGAATTGGAGCTCAAAGACTCACAAAATGTTTTCAACAAAATTGTGGAAGAAAATTTTCCTAACCTAAAGAAGGAGATACCTATCAAGATAAAAGATGCATACAGACCTCCAAATATATTGGCACTTAATAAAGAAAGAAATAACCAGAATTAAGAAAGAATATTAAAATCTGAAAGAGAAAAAGACAGGAAGTAACATATAAATGTGGACCTATTAGATGACATCTCAATGGTGATTCAAAGCCAGAAGGGTCTGCAAAGGTGTTCTGCAGGTTCTAAGAGATCACAGATGCCAACCAAGATTACTATACCCAGCAAAACCTTTGATCATCATAGATGGAGAAAAAGAAAAAAATATTCTATGACAAAGCCAAATTTAAGTAGTATCTTTGAATCCAGCCCTACAGAGGGTGCTAGAAGGAAAATCCCAATCTAATCAGGTTAACTAGCTCCATGCAAACACAGAGAATAAATAATCGCAGACCAGCAGAATCAAAAGAAGGGAAACACACACACACACACACACACACACACACACACACACACACACACACCACCACCACCACCACACAACAACAACAACAACAACACCGAGAAAAACAACAAGAAAATAATAGGAATCAACAATCATTGGTAATTGATATTTCTCACTATCAATGGTTTCAAATTCCTAATAAAAATACACAGATAACAGAGTGGATGCAAAAAAGAAGATCCATCCTTCTGCTGCATCCAATATCTGACAAAATAGAATTCAAACCAAAACTGATCAAAATATATGAGGAAATACACTATATACTCATCAAAAGAATAATCTACTAAGATGACATTTCAGTTCTGAAAGGCTGTGTCCCTATTACAAGGCCTAAGTTTGTAAAAGAAACATTATTTAAACTTAAATCACATATTGACCCTCACACACTAATAGTGGGAGAATTCAGGTATCCCACTCTCACCAATGGACAGGTGATCTACACAGAAACTAAGCAAACAGACAAAATATGCTGCATGTAACACACGTTATAAAATGCAAATGGACCTCACAGATATTTACATGACATTTCACACAAACAGCAAAGAATATACCTGCTGTGGTATGTTTTTCTTTTTTGGGAGGCCTACCATCCCATTCCCAAATGAATCACAGGTAGAGGCTTATTATTAGTTATGAATGCCTGCCCTTAGCTTGCCTTATTGCTAGCTAGCTTTAAAAAATATCTTTAAATTAAGTAAATTAACTTGCCTACCTTTTTTCTCTGGGCTTTTATTTTTCTTACTTCTGTATATCTTACTTTTACTCTGGGAATTGTTGTGTAGCTGGATGTCTGGGTGGCTTATCCCTGAAGTCCTCCTCTCCTTGTTCTCTTGTTGCCCCTCTTCCTCATTTCTCCTTCTAACTATATTCTATGCTTGCCAAGTCGTGCCTCGATATTCACCATTAGGCTCTTTATTGGATTTGCAGGTGTTTTAGACAGGCACAGTAACATAGCTTCACAGAGCTTAACAACTTCAGCATAAACAAAATCCACACAACTTAAAATAATATTCCCCAACACATACCCTCTTCTCAGAACCTTATGAAATTTTCTTCAAAACTGACCGCATACAGGAACACAAAGTCTTAATAGGTACTATTTATTAACTTTAAATCTTTAAATCTGGATCAGATAAGCAATTTAAAAAGCCTGTCACCCCTAGTGAAATAGAAGCAGTCATTAAAAGCACCCCCTCAACCCCCCTGAAAAAAAAAAGCTCCAGGCCAAATGGTTTTAGCATAGAATTCTACCAGATTTTCAAAGAAGAGTTAATGCCAGTATTCCTCAATTATTCCACAAAATAGAAACAGAAGGGACAATGACCAATTCTCTCTATGAGGTCACAGTTACTCTGAAATCCAAACCACAACAACGAAAGACCAATTTTCCTTGTGAACATAGAAAGAAAAATTCTCAATAAAATACTTGCAAATTGAATACAAGATCACATCAAATGGATCATTCACCATGATTAATCAGGTTTCATCAGACATGCAGGGATAGTTCAACACAAGTAAATTAATGAATGTACTCCACGATATAAACAAACTGAAAAAAAAAAAAAAAAAAAAAAACTCATGACCATCTCATTAGATGTTGAAGCGGTCTTTGGCCCTGCATGACAAAAGCCCTGGAGAGATTATGGATTCAAGGGTCATCCCTACACATAACAAAGGCTGTTTGCAGCAAGCCCACAGCCAATATCAACTTAAATGGAAAGAAGCTCAAAGAAATTTCACTAAAATCAAGAACAAGACAAGGCTGTCCACTTTCTCCATATCTATTGATTATAGTACTTGAACTATTTTCATTGCTGCTCTATTCATAATAACTAGAAACAGATAGATGTCACTAGGATAAATAAAATGTGGTATGTTTACATAATAAAGTTATTACAAAAGTGTTAAAATTATTGTCATAATGAAAATTTCAGGTAAGTGGATGGGACTATTTATTTAAAGTCATCCTGCATGAGGTACTCCAGACCAGAAAGCTAAATATGCTATGTATTTGATTATACGTGGATTACATGTATAATCACAATTACAATGAAGATATAATGTATAGATCAAGAGAGGTTAGGTGTAGAGGAAGGGACTGGGTAGGGGGGATACAGGATCTCTCTGGAAGGGGAAAATAGAATAAATTTTATGGGTTGATGGATATAGGGATGAGGGGATATGGGCTGGATGGAATTGGAGATTCAGAATTCGGCAGGAGAGGAGAAGTTGTCAGTTGTTGAGGGAAGGAGTGAGGAAAAGGGACAGCTGGAATTGATGGGCAGTTGAAGGATGTTTTTGAAATCTAGTACAGTAGAAATTTTCTAAAATATATGAAGCCAATCCTAATGATGTCATTCAATAATAAAGGAGACAGAGTCTGAACTGGCCATCTCCTGTCACCATATAAGGCTTCTAGAAACATGGTTGAATTCAATTGAGTTGTTCCATGGAAATCTGCAAACAACCCATGCTGTTGCCTAGGGAATGGGTTACTTTCTGTGAACTGGCAGACGGGTACTCATTGATGAAGAAAACACCCATATAATTAATAATGAAAGGTCCAGCTAATACCTACATTGAGCCTTCACACTTATATTCTAGTGTCTCATGCAGGAAGGCATTCTGCAGGCTACTAAAAGAGAAATATAAACACCAATTCAGCCATAGAACCTTTTACTTACAATCTGTCCTGACTGCAAGGGGTGCTAAGGCAATGGTGACATAGAGCTTATGAGAATAACTGAGACACTGCTTGGGTGACCAACAAAGAGAAACTAGATAGTTTAGAAACCTTGTGTAGAACTGAACACTAATGGTCCAAAGAAGAATTATCACTAAAATGACTCCTAATGATATTCTGCTATACTCAGTCATCATCAGAGAAGCTTCCTCCTAAAGCAGACAGGAACAGATGCAGATATCTACAGGCAGATAGAACACACAAAGATAGTAATTGGAACACATAGCTTTAAATGAGACAGATGTCTTCATCAAACTCTTTCCTGAGGGCTCAAGAAGAGGAGGCAGAAAGAGTATAAGAGCCAGATGCTATGGAGGATATCAGAAAAACAAGAACCTCCTGAATCAACTGATCAAAGCTCATATGAAGTCACAGAGACTGAAGCAAAAAGCACTGGTCCTGTTTAGGTCTGTACCAGGTCTTCTGTTTATCTGTTATAGCTTTATGCTTAGTATTTTATGGGCCCCCTGAGTGTGTCAAGGTATGGGACTCTGATTACATTGCCTGCTCTTGAGGCTGTTTTATCTTCTGTTGGTTTACCTGGTCCAGACTCCATGTGATGTTTTTGTTTTATCTTATACGTTATTTTGTCATGTTTGGTTGTTATCTCTTAAAAGCCTGTTCTTTTTGAGAGAGCCGAGAATATGTAGGAGTAGAGTAAAGGACAACTGTAATCAAGATACATTATATTGGAAAAGAGTATATTTCCAATTAAAAAAAAACCTTTCAATCACAGAAAAACCACTTTAACAGGCCTTCACTGACCCATTTTGACTAAGGGTTCCTGATATTCTTCAGCTGGAAGACAATGGCAGCTCATTGAACAAGAGTGCAAATTATGAAATTGCACCTATGTCCAGATATCTTCTGTATGACTGAACTCCTGTTGGAGTTATTTGACATGGAATGCTCAGCATACAGTCAAGCACCTAGTGTTATTGGCAATGTTCTACTGGGGAAAATACTATTTCCTTTTCTGTTCAAAGGTCACGTCCTTGAGTATATGTGCCATGATACTCAGATTGTAATCTGCATGTGTCAAGACCCTGGATTTCTTGTTTAAAATTCAGGCTCTTATTGAGATTCTGAGGGAAGTCAGAAATTCTGCCCTTTAACAAATTGCAAAGGGTTATTGAAAACAAACTTTTAATAACAGCTTGCTCAAGAACTTACAAAACCTATGCCATGTAGACTTAATCATTAGTTCTCCATTCCTTCTCAGAGAGGAGCAGTAGACAGATAAAGTATTAAATATATACTGAAATCACAGTTCCTCTAATTTACCCTACTCTTGGTTTGAGGATGGAAACAGAAGAGCTGTAAACATGTATGAACTCATGATCTTCAGGTAGGCACATCCAATAGCAAAATTATTTGGGATACTATGATAACAAATTTCAATTGACAGAATATGGAAGGGAGTCTGAATGGAGCACTCTCTCTATTAGGTTGATGTGTGGGCAGGTCTGTGGAAAATGGTCTGTATTCTGTTAACTGATATGAGAAGAGCCAGCCCAAAACTCAGCAGCACTGGTCCCTGGGTTCGGACCCTGCCAATATACAGAAGGAGAAGCATACATACATTCACTGCTTTTAGATCTTGATTATGTATGTGATATGAACAACTTCCTTTGCACACCTGTAGCTGTGAATTCCATGCTATGATATTGACTGTGTATGAGGCATTTTATTTTTGTTGTTGTTGTGATAAAACACTAATCAATTTCAACTTGTGGAGGGGAACATATTTTGTTTTATAACTTCCAAGTCCCAATCCATCACTGAAGAAAATCAGACCATAACTTCAGTCAAGAACTGTAGGTTATACCTGAAACACAGGCCACAAGGAACACTGGTTATTGGGCTTGTTCTCTCTGGCTTGCTCAGTTAATTTTCTTGCATAGATCAGGCCCACCTGCCCAGGAATGGAAACAGCCACAGTGAGGTGAGTCCTCCTACATCAATTATCAAGCAAGAAAATGCCCTACCTAAATACCCATAGGCCAATTTAATGGAGGAAATAGCTCAAATGAAGTTTACTATTTCCAGGTGTTGACTATTGCAGCTAATTATGACATTGCAACCTGGAACTGTGGGCTAACATAAACCCTTTTCCAACAAAGTCACTTTTGGTCAGGTATTTTTATTATCACACTAAAAATGAAACTAGTAGGTAGATTTAATACACACATACACACACACACACAAGCACACCACATATATAATTTGAGGACCTGCAAATAGGGAATGAGCAGAGCAGCCTAGTCAGATCATATGACTATAACAAAGCACAGTGCAATACATTGGGGGGGAATTTATATAAATATGTACAGTTTTGATGAATAAATTCAAGATCATAACCTCAGCATATTAGGATATCAAGGAAGGTCCTTTTCTGGAATGAGTATTTATAATTTCTCTCTTTCTTACAAGATGGAATACTTAGTGGAGCAAATTCTAGGCTTTGTATAAGGGTCCTTAACTCATCTCAGTTCTATACCAAAGACAGCAGTATCTTACATCATCCAATTAGTGTGTGGGGTTTCAATGTGTATATGCTCTAGCAGACAAAACCACAGTTTACAACCTATTGTGGTACAGAAAGAGCAAGGACACCAGTATTGGATAAATTATAAGCAAATTATGGTTGTGGAAAAATTAAGCTTAACCACACAGGCAAACTCTGGTCTCTATATACAATACCTGAGAGTTTTCTTAAGGGAGGGTGAATGTTCATCATTTGTGATCAGCTTCATGGATCCCAGTCCTTCAAACTATTGAGAGTTTTCCCCCAAGTTGGCTTACAGATGTCTATCTTTTTGCTGTGGATTCATGCAGCCTTTTGTTTTTATAGGACATTTCTGATGTATATCTTTATTAAGACACAAACCCTACCTGAGTATTATTTAAGCTCAGCTATCCTTCACAGTTCCAGTTCCCAAATGCAGTCATATGGGTGCCTTAGGTGTTCCACATATAGTTCCACAAAAGTGACTGCTTTTGCCTTGCCTCCATACAGCAAACTCTAGCTTGCTACAAAGCTAGGAAATAAAACAAAAATAAATAAAGCCCTGCACTAGATATTTGCACTTTTTCATAGTGAGCAACTTTCAGCTTGGAAATAGCACTGAGGAGACATGGATGGGTTACTCCCTGAGTAGCAAGTGCTAACAGTGGCACTTTAGTGAAAGCAATTCATGTATTTCCTTAAGAAATATTGACATTTTCAGTGAAGGAAGTATCAATTCTGTGTCTAGCTTCTGCCTGGAACTACAATGTCTGTTTAAGCCCAACAGGACTTTGTGAGGGATCAATGCACCATCTTGATGGACAAGAGTTTGTAGTCACAGAGAATCTCTTGTCTCAATCATCATCAGCTTTAACTGCTGAAAACCATTCTGTAAATCTAATAAGGTGCAATCTAGGTTCTCTTTAAGAAAAGCCTATACACCATTGTAAGCTTAGCAATTAACAGTATTATAATTCACACTCTCATCTTTTTCCAGACTTCTTTTGCACTATCTCAATTGGAGGAGCATATGGACTTTAATTCAATAATGATCCCATTAACTAACAGTTCTTCAAAATGACCCCTTGTCATTAACCTCCCACAAAGCAATCCTCCTGCATTATTCTAGAAATATCCTTGAACCATTTAACATAATGGTATGTTGCTTTCCTATGATATATTCTACAGCCTAGACACATGGGAATTATTTCATTTCTCACCTCAAGCTCTTCTACTCACCCTAAAAGTAAAAGAAGGTGGAGGGTAGTAGTCTTAGGTATATTTTTAAAACATTGCAACACAGGGGGAATGGAGATCATTTTGCTTTCTTGTGTGATATATATATATATGTATGTATGTTACATACATATATATATATATTATATATATATATGAGTAGCTGGGGTTGACAATAAGTTTTCCTTCAGAAGTCCCACTATTCCCAAATATGAAGCATGAATTGCAAAGCTGCTGATGAGTTTTTCCTCTATGCTATATTCTGAGGCTTTCAATATCAAAGCAGTTCAAGTATTTGAGGGAGCAGATGCTCTTAAACTTAATATTTATTCAGGTTTATATAGGTTCTGCATCTAACCGGATGATCATGTGGTTTATTTTTCTTTCAGTTTACTTATATGGTAGATTACATCCATTGATTTACTTATCTTGAACTATCCCTGCATATCTATGATGAAGCCTACTTGATCATGGTGTATGATCTTTTTAATGTGATCTTGGGTACAGTTTGCAAGTATATTATTGAGAAATTTTGTATTTATGCTCATGAAGGAAACTTGTCCATAATTCTCTTTCATTGTTGGGTCTTTATGTAGTTTGTGTATCAGGGTAACTCTAACCTCATAGGATTAATTGGGCAATGTTGGCTTCTGTGTCTACTTTGTGGCATAATTGAAGAGCATTGGCATTAACTCTTCTTTGAAAATGTGATAGAATTCTGTGCTAAAGCAATTTGGCCCTGGGCTGTTTTTTTTTGTTTTGTTTTGTTTTGTTGTTTTCAACATAGTATCTTTATCAATTATTTGGGAATTTCACATCATGTACCCCTATTACACATACTTCCCAGTTTTCCCATGTCTGCCTTTCCACACTTCTGACTGCCTCCTCACAATAAAGAAAAAAAAGTTCAGTTCCAATTTATGTTGTCCCTATACTTAAACTGGAGCATGTTCAAACTTACAGTAAACATCCACTTAAAGAAAACTGAATCCTTGTCCACCTGCAACCCCACCCAAAGCCATCAGTTGTGGAGAGCTACACTTCAGCATATTTATCACAATTTTTGAGAGTCCTTTTTAATGGCTATCTTTATAGGCTCTTACTTTTTGAGTGTTAGAGTAGGAGTAGGGGTTGTCACAGAAGCCTTTTATGTCCCTATTTCTCAACTGTGAGTCTGCAGTCATCAATACCACTGTAAAAGCAGCCTTCTTGCCTTTTATAGTCAGTGGGTATGTAGATCATGGCTTCTATCAAGGGCCATGTTTGGGTCAGTGATTCAATGGCAGCCAGGGGTGAGGTGAGGGTAGGACTGAGGTGGGTGGGGCAGGAGGATATATTGATGTCTGTGGCCCATGTTACCACCCAAGGCTGTGGGGACTTCTGTGGCTTGTGCCACTATCTGAAGGATATCTGTGGTCTGAAGGATACCTGTGCTGCCACTTTGGCCATGCTGATGTCTCTGGTCTGTCTCTGGTTTGTGCTGTCTGAGGCTATGTTGATGTCCATGGGCCTGGTAGCCTCCAGGATCCATATTGGTGTCTATGGCCCTTTTGACTACCTGTAACTACCTTGTTGTGACTACCTTTCAACCATGTCTTTGTTTTAGGAGATTGCTATGACCAACTTATCATGATTCTGTTTCTCAAACCCTGCCTGTTTTTCCCTCAAAATTCCCCACTTAAACTCCCCTTATTCCTTAACTATAAAAATCTTGTCTTGTTCATATACAGTGTTTCTTTTGAACACTGACTGATTTTAGGGAGAGACATCCCATGTATACAAATAAAAGTAGATTACTTTAATTAATTTGTTGCCTTAATGAATTTGGTCATGATGATTTGGATAAATGATCTTTTTTCTTGTATCTTTGGGGTCAACAGTTTCCACCATGATCTGCTTAGTTCTCTAGGTATGGTGAGAGAGAGACAGAGAGAGAGAGAGAGAGAGAGAGAGAGAGAGAGAGAGAGAGAGAGAGAGAGAGAGAGAGAGAGAGAGAGAGATCCAGAGAGAGCCAGAGAGGGGGGGATGTCACAACCTGTAGCTTGCTATAGAGCTGGGGGTGAGATTGATGGTTTCAGCATAAAGTAGAGGAGAAAAAAACAAAGATTTGAAGCTAATCCATGTGATTTGCTGGCCTACTTGCTTCTGGGTCAGGCTTAGCTGGTGGGTTCATAGAAAAAGCTTACTGTAGTTGGGGGCTAGGAAAAACAGAATGGGTAGGAAGAAACATTGGAGTTGAACAGTTTCATGATCTTCCAGAGATGGGGGCAGAGGGAGCCTTAGCAGGCATATTGCTACAGTCCTGGGGGTGAGAGTGGTGTTTTGGGTTTGGAGGAGAGGAGCGATAGGTGAAGATGTTTAGTAAGCCTACTCGCTTTCATGGCTAAAGTAGCCTGTGAATTCCCAAGAAATGTATGCAGGACATAGGGGCTAGGATAAAGGCTTGAGATGGGCAGGGAAGTTTAGACAGGAAGACAAGTGAGTCACTGGAGATGGGGGCAGGGAAAAGGGAGACTGAAGTAGGTGGTCTGCTACAGAGTTGGAGATAAGATTCCCTACTCACTTTCTTACCCACAATTGCTTCTGGCTACATCAGTCAATGATGCATGGGCAGATAAGTGGGTTCCCTTTGCTGACTGTTACAGGAGAATACAGTTTAATCAGAGAAGTAACAAGCACTTGGAAAAGCCAGTTGTTTACACCATGTTCTCTAAACATAGCTGGTTAATTTAAAAGCTCACAATAGGAAGAAAACTAATGCTCTCCTATCATGTCTACAAGAACGGGCTCACTAACTGGGCTGCTCACTGCACACTGTGGCTGTACCATCCATAGACAGAAAGTCATAGTGTTCTATTTTCTTCCCTGATAAAACAATTTTCATCAGGTCTTGACTAAAGAAATGAAAGTCCCTGAGGTCTTCACCTCTCCATCTGCAAAACTATATTGCCAAGTTGTACTGCCTCACAGGGAAACTATCACACCAACATTTTTATAAAGGATGATTTTTATGAAGAGGTAAAAAATGCCAAGTGACCTACATCCTGTCTCCTCTAAATTAAAGCTTGGGAAGTGAATGATTTTATTTCTTTTAGTCGATTAAACCTTCTGTTTGACTTATAATGGAGTGTAGGGTGTGAACCTCCTCACATGATTCTTATTTCTACCTCCTTTATGGTTACAACTCACAAAGAAACACTTGATATCTCAGGTTACTTGGAAACTGCTGTTCCATGGGCTAGAATGAGAGATAGAATACTCAAACATCATACTAACTACCCACCTCCTTCCACACCACCTCATGTCCTAACAATAATTTATCTTGGAGAAAACAAATAAAAATGGGAAAAAAGTAGTTTGTGACTTACATAAATATAAGATCTGTTATTATGAGTTTATCAAAACAAAAGTTCTAGGATTACCTCCATCTGATGGAATCATTGGTCACTTAACTCACATGTCTTAAACCACTAATGTCTCCAGAATCTGACTTGATGGATGAACCAAATCCAATCTTCTGCTAGTATTGGAACACAGAAAGTTTTTTTCCTGCACTTATTATTTCTGGTGGTTTTGTACTTCTGTGGCAGAGCAGTTTCTGCAGATATGTATCTTATGCTCTACCAAATCAAAACTACAAATTCTTTTTTCTTTATAGGAAGAGAGGTTAGCTAGTCTCTGGATTATACAACACAACAAAAATGCTGCAGATTAGTATTCATGGCCTTTCATATACATAGAAATTCATATTAAATGACCAAGGAAGGTAAAAGCTAAATGAGATTTTCTACTGGAAACAGATCACCCTTTCTTATTCCCTGGTGATTCATTTTAATTGGTTTCGATGCCAATTTTCCATAGATCAGAATCACCTACACAGGGAGCCACACCTGAAGTCTATCCTGATTGCCTTGATTGACCTGGGAGAACCCACACTGATTGCAGCAGCTGCTGGCAGTCCAGATGAAAGACAGAGGATGATTCCTCTCGCCACCAAGATAATTTGTCCCCTTGCTGCTGCTGATTCTTTCCCTGAGGTCAGAAGCAACATTTCTGAGCTTTCATCATGGATTAGGGACCAGCAGCTCTGAGAAACCTGTAGCCCTTCCAGCAACAGTTTAGCATTGCTGGGCCCTAGCACTGTGAACCCAGTTACTTCTGCTTTCCTTTCCCAGCATGAGAAGACTAACCAACCACTGAGGAACCCAGGCTGCTGCCACACCCACACTGAAGCACCAGATAATGACTGCCTCAGCTCTCAGGTGTGATTCTGCTCTTGCTGGCTCACTCAATCGTTCATTCGCTGATCCCATCGGCTCTGTTCCCCCAGAGAACCTGACTAACAGAATCTCCATTACAGTGTGGTAGCCCCAATAGTGTCTTGTCCTGGTGACACACCAGTGAAGCTAAGGGTACACACATTAACTTTGCATTCTGTTATTCTCATGTCCATGTCCGAAGTGAAGATTTTTGTCTATTGAGACCGGAGAATTATTTCATTAGTGCCTGAAAGGAAAACCACAAGGTAGGGGAGCTATAAATCATGGCACTTTGTTAGAATGGAGAGAGATGGGGACGAGGAGAAATGCAGAGAAGTTCAGCAGTAGAGATCAGCAATCAGGTGAAAGGGGACCAAGAGTCTCAGGGTAGAAGAAAGGGGGCACTTCACAGAATCAGAAGGAATCCTGGGACTTCAGGGAAAGCTCACCCAGGCTGTGGTCAGTGTCACTAAGTAAAGGTGAACTAAAAAAAGAGAAAAAAGAAAGTTATTTATTCTTTTCTGAGTAGCTCAGCAACATGGTTTGTGCCCCATTAGTGGTTTTTAGGTTAAAGTAATGTGCTTCCAGATATATATATATATATATATATATATATATATATATATATATATCTTATTTACTTATAGCAAAGTTTTAATTTTTGAAACTATACCATCATTAGATCATTACTTTCCTTCCATCTTCTCCCTCTGAATCCTCCCATGCACCCTCATTATTCTCTCTTAAATTTGCATCCTCTTTCTCTAGTTCTTGCCATTTTCCAGCGAATGGCATAGTTGTTTTTGTGTGGATAAATCCTCACTGTGCATCTATACCACATTTTAAAAGTCCATCTTTGTAGTGAGATATTCACCTTGTCCACACCTGTGGCTTAGACCATGCCTGTTGAGGGTGGAGACAAGGCCTGATGTGACCTGGGGAAAAGGCTGAGGAGGGGATCGGAGACTCTCTCTTGTTGGCGGGACACCGAGAGGAGAGGATCCTGTGGAACCTGCTGGTGTTCATCTGCCTCTGTTGTGAGTTATTTCTCCCTGAATAAATATCTATTCGGTCTAATTGCTTATTCTGATGCTTATTAAACCGCAATACATCTTCTCGTTTGTTTATGGACACTTGGGCTGATTCCTGAACTCAGCTATCATGAATGTTACTGCAATAACATTGAAGTGAGTGTAAGTCTGTGGGGTGTTGATCCAAGTTCTCCAAGCACACACCCACAAATCACATAGATCTATATGAAAACACTCTTTTCCTCTTCTGGAGGAACCTGTATGGATTTCCATACAGGTAGTGGGTAAGCATACCTTCTCCTCACACACAGGCCAGTGTATCTGTTACTTGTTTTGATTGTCATGCTGGTGGGGTTGAATTGGAATCCCAGTGTAGATTGATTTTTGCATTTCTCTACTAGATTATGATGCTAAACACCTTTTCAAGTGCTTATTGACAACTTATGCCTACTTTGAGAGCTGGATGCTCATTTCATTAGCTCACTAAGTGATTAAATTGTCTAAATTTTTGGTGTTAATATTTTTAGTTCTTTATATATTCTAGATATTGATCCACTGTCACATTAATATAGCTGGTGATGATTTTCTCTCATTCTATAGGCTGTCTGCTAATTCAATTGACCGTTTTATTTTCTGTGCAGAGGAATTGACATACCAAACCAGTAGCTTTTAGATATGCCAACAACAAACCTGCTGAAAAATGAAACCAGAAAAACATGCTCACTCATGATAGTTTATTTATTTATTTATTTATTTTTTGGAATAAACAACCCTGGAATTGAAAGAAGTCTACAATGAAAACTTTAAATCACTAAAGAAGGATGTTAAGGAAGGTAGTAGAAAATGGCCATAGCCTTGAAATAAATAGATCAGCAGAAATTAACTTGGCCAAAGTGACTACATTACCCAGAGTGACAAACCAAGTTTGTGCAATCCCTAGGAATATTCTAATGACATTCTGAGTAGGAATAGAGATAAAAAGATTCAAATTGTCCTAGAGACTCAAAGCAATCTTGAACAAAAGACAAGGGCTCATCTATGAAAAAACTAATTCTCTTCCTCTGGCCAGTTGTTAGTTGCTCATACTCTACATCTGGGCTAGGGCTACTGTAGGATTTCCCTAACTTACATTGGGATGTAATCTGTTGGATTTTTCAGATCTTGTGTTGGTAGATGTGTTGAGGAGATTTCATGAGTGTAGCATTTCTGCTATCAATAGGAGGCACAGTCTTACTTTTTTTGTTCTGCTGGCCCAATGCTCCAAGTGAGCATCAGGCCAGAGTGCGGGTCAAACAATCCCTCCCCCTCAGTGGAACTTCCTGGATCTGCTCTGAGCACACTGGACCTGCCTATCCACATGGGACCACCTTGAGGCTGCACTGACCTGATCTTTGGATCCCATTGCTTCAGGTGCTCTGCCAGAAGTGAGTCTGGGATCAGTTCAGGCCAAATACAACCCACCCCCAATCTTTCCCTGGGTTAACTCTGCATCTTGCTCCACCCTGTATCCTGGTCCTGGATATTACAGTCTGGGTACTCTGCTCCATACACCACTGACAGCCTGCCTTCCCCCCCCACCCTTTGTCCTGCTGGCCCACTGCTCTGGGTGAGCACTTGGACAGAGTGAGGGTCCAACAACCCCTCTACCTCTGTGGAACTTCCTGGGTCTGCTGTGAGCACACTGGACCAGCCTATCCACATTGGACCACCTTGAGGCTACACTTGCCTGATCTTTAGAGTCCATCGCCTCCCCTCTGGCAGAGGAGAGACCTCCAAGAGAGTTTGGATCAACCAGAGTTGCAGACATCAAACTCCTGACCTAACTACACCTACCAGCAGTACAGGGCAGAGAGAGAGAGAGAGAGAGAGAGAGAGAGAGAGAGAGAGAGAGAGAGAGAAGGGGGTGTATTCCTGCACCCACTGGAAGAAATGCAGCAATACAAGAAAACACCCAACAATAAAAAGGCAAGCATGACACCACCAAAATCTAGGAACTGCATACCAACTAGACCTGAACATACCAAACCAGAGGAAGCAGAAGAGAACAACTTAAAAAATAACTTCATAAAAATGATAGAGGCCCTCAAAGATGATATGAGAAAGTCCCTTAAAGAAATGGAAGAAAACAAACAAAAAATTGAAAGAAATAGAGGAAAAGACAAAGCAAAAAATGCAAGAAATGAACAAATCTCTTAAAGAAACTAAGGAAAGCCAAGAAAGCAACAACAACAACAATAAAACAAACAAACAAAAAACAATCAAACAGATGAAGAAAACAATTCAAACAGTTGAAGACTTGAAAACTGAAATAGAGAAAATAATGAAAACACAAACTGAGGGAATGCTGGAAATAGAAAAATTGAGTAAATGATCAGGAACTACAGATGCAAACAGAACCAACAGAATACAAGCGATTAAAGAGAGAATCTCAGGCACTGAAGATAAACTAATGGAAATAGATACATTGACCAAAGAAAATCTTAAATCCAAGAAATCCTTAACACAAAATATCCCTGAAATGTGGGAAACCATAAAAAGGCCAAACCTAAGAATAAGAGCTCAAAGGAACAAAAAACATATTCAACAAAATCATTGAAGAAAACTTTCCCAATCTGAAAGACATGCTTATGAAAGTTCAAGAAGCATACCAAACTCCAAATAGACTAGACAAAAAACAAAACAAAGAGACAAACAAAAAAAGTACCCTTGCCACATAATAATCAAAACATCTAACATGCAGAAGCAGAATAAAAAACAATATTAAGGGCAGCAAAGAAAAAGGCCAGGTAACATATAAAGGCAGACCTATCAAAATTGAACCTGACTTCTCCATGGAAAATCTCAAGGCTAGAAGGTCCTGGCTAGATGTTCTACAAATACTAAGAGCCCATGTTTGCCATCCCAGGCTACTATACCCAGCAAAACTCTCAGTCACTATAGATTGAGAAAACAAAATATTAAATGACAAAGCCAGATTTCAAAATACATATCCATAAATCTGGCCCTACAGAAAGTTCTGAAAGGAAAACTCCAACCCAAGGAAGTTAACTACACTCACAAATACATAGGCACTATATAATCTCATTTTACCAGAACCCAAAAGAAAAAGGGGGAATAAATATACTCACAATACCACCACCACCACAAAATCTAAAAGAAACAAGAATTAAAAATCAATGGTCCTTACTTTCCCTCAACATTAATGATTTTAACCCACCTATAAAATGTCACAGGCTCACAGAATGGATACAAAGACAGAATCCATCCTTCTGCTGCATATGAAGAACACATCTAAGCTTCAAAGACAGACATTACCTCAGGGTAAAGGGTTGAGAAAATATCTTCCAATCAAATGGACCCAAGAAGCAAGCAGGTGCAGCTATCTTAATATCTAAAAAGTTAGACTTAAAACCACAATCAATCAAAAGAGATAAAGAAGGTCATTCCACATTCATCACCAGAGAAGTACATCAGTAGCAAGTCTCAGTTCTAAACATCTATGCCCCAAATAGAAAGGCACGCACATTCGTAAAAGAAATGCTACTAAAACTCAAAGCTCACATAAAACATCACACACTTATAGTGGGAGACTTCAACAAGCCACTCTCACCACTAGACAGGACCAATCAGAAACTCAACAAAGAAACAAAAGAACTAACAGGAAGTTATGTCTCAACTGGGTTTAACAGACATCTATAGAACATTCCATCCAAACACAAAAGAATGTACCTTCTTCTTTGCTCCACATGGAACCTTCTCTAAAATCGACCACATACTATGCAACGTAACAAACCTCATAAGATACAAAAATATTCAAAAAATTGGAATAATTCCTTGTATCTTATCAGACCTCCGTGTTTTAAAGTTGGAATTCAACAACAACACAAATTGCAGAAACTCAACAAACTCATGGAAACTGAACAATGCGCAATTGCACCGTTCTTGAGTCAAGGAAGAAATAAAGAAAGACTTTAAAGATTTTCTAGAATTCAACAAGAATAAAGACACAACTTATGGGACACTAGGAAAGCAGTGCTACTAGGGAAGTTCATTGCACTTAGTGCCCACATGAGGAAAACTGAGGATAGTCACATTAGAGAATTAACAGCACAACTGAAAGGCTTAGAACAAAACAAAACCAAACAAAAACAAAACAAACAAACAAAAAATGAAAAAAAAACCCACTCCCAAGGAGTAGATTTCAGAAAATAATTAATTTGAGGGATGAAATCAATAAAGTAGAAACTAGGAAAGCAATACAAGGAATTAATGTAACAAAGGGTTGGTTTTTTGCGAAAATCAAAAACATAGACAAACCTTTATCCAAACTAACCAAAAAGCAGAGAGAGAATATGCAAATCAACAAAATTAAAATGAGAAATGAAAAGGGGGAAATACCAAAGAACACTGAAGAAATCCAGACAATTTTCAGGCCATACTTTGAAAACCTGTACAAAATTTGAAAATTCAAAGGGAATGGACAAATTTTTGGATAGCGATCACTTACCAAAATTAAATGAAGAACAGATAAGCAAATTAAACAGGCATATAACCCCTAGTAAAATAGTAGTCATCAAAGCCTCCCAGCCAACCAATCAACCAAAAAAAAAAAAAAAAAAAAAAAAAAAAGGATCCCAGGGAAGGTTGGCTTCAGTGCAGAATTTTACTAAAAATTCAAAGAAGAGCTAATACCAATACTCTTCAAATTGTTCCACAGAATAGAAGCAGAAGATTCATTACGAAATTCCTTTTACAAGGCCAAAATTTCCCTGGTACCCAAGCCACACAAAGACACAACTAAGAAAGAAACCTACAGATGAATATCTCCCATGGATACAGAAGCAGACACCCACAACTAAACAATGAACAAAACTGGAATCCAGATGCAGAGAGGGTGGATGTATGCTTCTGTTTCCATCAGCTACTAGATAAGGACTCTATTATAGTATATATGTTAGTTATCAATCTCATTATCAGGGAAGGTCAGTTAAGGTAGCCTTTCCACTGTTTCTCAGATTGTTAGTTGGGGTCATCCCTGCAGGTCGTTGGAACTTTCTCTAGAGTCAGTTTTTTCTTCAAACTTATAATGGCTCCCTCTATTATGGTATCTCTCTCTTTTTTTCTCTCTTGTCTATTTGTCCCCTGGCTCAATCTTCCTAGTTCTACTTGTTCTCCTCTCCTTCTCTTTCTCCTAACTCTTTCTCCACGTACTGCTCCCCCACACTCCCAATATGTTCCGGAGATCTTGTTCCTTTCTTTTCTGTGAGGGATGGGTGATAAGAAAATGGAGTCAAGACCAGGCTACAGAAACCCACAGAGACAGCTAATCTGAACAAGGGGGAGCAAATGTTCCCCCAGACTGATAGCTGGGAAACCAGCATTGAACCAACTCAAACCCTCTAAATATCAGTCTCAGTTAGAAGGCCTGGGCAGTCTAAGGGACCTCTGACAGTGGAACCAGGATGTATCCCTGGTGCACAAAAGGACTTTGGGAGCACATTCCCCATGGAGGGATACTCCCTTAGCCTAGAGGCAGGAGAGAGAGCCTAGTCCCTACTTCAAATGACTTGATGGATTTTGATGATCCCTCATGAGAGGCATCACCCTCCCTGTGGGTGGTTGGGGGATGAGATAGAAGGGTGTAAGGGAGCATGGGAGGGAGGGAAGCAAGGAGATGGAACTGGGATTGATATGTAAAATAAGTAAAAATAGTAAACATTAAAAAAATGAAAACTAAGGCACTGTTTCTCAGCAAATGCCCTGCTCCCTCTTCCCAGATCTTCCCTGAAACTGGTGTAGAAAGTCTGTTTTTGATATCTCAGTTTGACCCAGGCACATGACAGTCACTTATTCTCTGTTTGTTAATAAGGTGTGGATTTATGTGGGTGGTGTCCTGCTGCTCTAAAATGAAATTTCATAGCTGAGAGGTTAAATCTACATTTAGTAAGGATAGCTGTTTAAAATGCAATGAGGAATTATCCTGGTTCATGGAAATGTCAGTGGCAGGGTCTCTTTCAAAATTCAACAGAGTATTAGCCATGGCTAGGCTTATAGAACCAGGAATGATTTTCTTCTTGCATTGTTGGCATTGAGTCCAATTAGACATTTGTTGGTTATTGACAAAATATAAGTCATACTATTGCATCTTTAGGTATATCTTGCCATGCTGGTTATTGTGGTTCAAAGCCATCACTTTTAGGTAGGACTCCTGATAACTTTTCTACCTTACTGAGTTGTGTATGACCTCCCAGTACTGTGAAAGCTAGTCATCAGGAAGGAGGCTTTCTGGTCTGTTCCACTTTAAATGCAAGTTGTTTTCAGAAATAGAGACTCACCTTCAAAATCCTTGAATGTAACCAAGGGCAAGGTCAATAGACTATTATTTTAGTAGTCCTTTGAACTCTTGTCTCCAACATCTTAAAAAAGAAGTTTCTTATGATTGGTACTGGTGTGTTTTGTTAGTCTATAATATTGGGGGAAGTGTTATCACCCCAAGCAGTGGACCTTCATTCAAATTATATGCCTATAATATTGTTGACATACATGTATGTGTATGCGACACATAAACACTTATGCATTACATAAAATTTTAGGTAAATACAAAACATGTTTCCCTATGTCTTCCTCAAGCATCTCCTTCTGTGATGAACTCCCTATCACAGTTCCAACTAAGGACCCCTTCCATTCTCCCATTTCCCTTTTCTTATCACCTCTCTGCTGTTTCTTGTCTATAGAGCTCCCCCCACACAACCCATTCATTCTGTCTTGGCTTGTCAGTTGTAAGCTGCAATTCCTAGGCAAATGGAGTCCTATTCATAAAGTCCTGTCCCACATCCATATCTTATAAGGTACTGGCTGTGTTTTCTACTATCCATTTTGGCATTCATGATTTACATTGAGGTTTTGGTCCAAGGTTTATTCCATATATTTTATTTTCTGTCAGGCTGTTGTAAATTGGAATGTTCCCATGCTCTCTTTTTCTGATTTTTAAAAGTTAAAGTTGTATTCTGTTACTTTACTGAAGTTTTTGGTTATTTTCTAGGACTCACATGGTTGAATTTTTATGTGTAATGCATCGTCTACAAATAGAGATAATTTGACTTTTTAAAAATCTATTCGTATTCCTTTATTTTCTGCTCTTATTATTCCTGCTATTGTTATATGTATCATATTAAAAGGGGATATGGATAGAAGACATCTCTGTATTATTCCTGATATGAGTACAATTGCTTCAAATTTTTTACGTGTTAGGATAAAATTTAGTTCCTGTTTGCTTTGTACATTACTCATTGTGTTCAAGATTATTCCCTCTAGCCCTCTTATCTTCAGGACTTTTATCATGAGGGCACATTGAATTGTGTTGAAGACTTTTCTGCATCTACTTAAGTGATTATATGATTTTTTTCTTTAAGCCAATTTATATGATTTAGAGCATTTATTGATTTAGGAATGTTGAATCATTAATGCATGACTAGGAAAAAGTCAATTTGATCTAGTTATATGATCTTGTGATTATGTGTCTTTACTGAGTTTGCAACTGTTGCCTATAGTTTTTGTGTGTGAATGTATGTGTGTTTAACTCTTTTTGTTATTAGAATGTTATTGACTTTGTAGAAGGAGTTTAGTATAACTTCTGTGTTTCTAATTTTTAAATTAAGAAGAATTGGTTATAGGACTTTGAAAGTTTGGTAGAATTATGCTCTAAACCCATTTGGCCTGGGTTCTTTTTAATTGGAAGGCTTTTGATTATTATTTCAATTTTGTTGTTTACTATTGGTCTATTTAGGTCATTAACTTTTCATTGGTTTAATTTTTGTAGTTTGGATGAATATAGAAATGAATCAATTTTTTCTAGACTTTCCATTGTAATAAGCTACAGGTTTTCAAAGTATTCCCTTATAATAGTCAGAATTTTTTTGTTGCATATTTTAAGTTCCCTTTGTTCATTTCTGATTCAGTTCATTTTGGCTATCTTTCTTTTGATTTGTTTGGCTAAGGGTCTGTCAATCATGTTTATTATCTCTAAGAACATGTTCTTAGATTGGCTGCTTCTTTGTTTTGTTTTCTTTGTTTCCATTTCATTAAGTTCTGCTTTGACATTATTACTCTCCTTTTGCTTTTTAAAATATAAATTCATAGTTATAATTTCTCCACACAAGACTTTAAAGTGTGTACCTGAGGTATTACTGTGTTGGTTTTTTTTTTTTTTTTAGTTTCATGAACTTTTAAATCTATTAATTTATTCTTTGACTTTTCATCATTTAGTATTGAGTTGCTTAATCTCTGCGTGTTTCTTAACTTACTAGAGATTTGTTTGCTGTTGACTTTAAGTAAAATACATGGAGTTAATTAATTTTTGCACACATTTTTAAGATTTGTTTTGTGTCCTATGATACAGTTTATTCGAGGGAAGCTTCCATGAACGGCACAGTAGGATATATATTCTTTAATGTTTGGGTATATTATTCTTTAAATATAGCTTAAATCAATAGGAATAATGATGACATTTAATTTTGATGAGTTTCTGCTTATTTATTTGTGTCTACATTTGATCTAATGGAGAACATGGGGTATCAATGTCTCTTGGGCTGATATTAATCTACCAACAGTGATACAGTGGTATAGGCAGTGATGTGGGATTTTCTCCCTTCATTAACCCTCCTATCTGCTCCATGTACCTTGTCCCCCCTATTTCATCAAACAGAATTCTCCTGAATTTCATCATAGTTGATTTTGACCTGCTGAAATTGCTGTGGGATCATGCCTTTGCCCCTGATGCCTCAAGCTGAACATTTTACTCATGATCAGTCTGAGCCACCTGTGCCTATGTTTAACAACAATGGTGGAGTTCTTCAATGACAGGCATAATGAAACAGAGGAAGCAGAGTAATGTCCTCCTTCTTGTACAGAAAAATAACTATGATTAATAATCAGAAATATGGAAATCCCATAATTTTTGATGCATTAGAAAATGTAGGTTACCGATCAAATTTCCAGAAACGTGTAGAGAAATAATCCTATAAAGCCTTGGAAGAAGTTTGCTAACCTGGAGAATCAAGTAGAGTTTTGAAATGGTAGGAATATTGTTCAATAATAATTTAAATAAATTGCTGAAGGAAGCCTCACATTTAAGTGTTAATAGTAGTTTTATTAAAAATCACACTATATTAAAGACAAACAAAATACCCATCAGTAGGTGAGTAGTTATACAAATTGTGCTTAGTTTCTATTAAGAGAATATTCTTAAGTAATAAAAAAAAACATTTTATCAAGACAAAAAACACAGATGAACCTTAACTGTGTATTGTTAGTGTGAAAGGAACACATATGTAAAAGCTTCACAGGGTAAAATTGTGTGGGGTTCTTTATTATTTTATAGAAAAGGCAAAGCTAGGTCAATAGTAAATACAAGTCTGACTGAAATATTTTTTTAAAAGAGAAATGGATAATAGGGAGTTGAAAATATAAATAAGATGAGGTCCCGGATAAGAAGAGTTCAAAAATTACAATATTCACTAATTTTTTTTTTTTTTAGATGAACAGATTTTTTTTTATTTTCTTAATAGGCCAAACAGGAAATTAAACAATATAAAATTTACCATATATGTATAAGTCATATGTGTATGTATATATTGTATATCAGTTAGGAGATACTCCTCATAGCTTTCCTAGAAGAAGCATCAACAAATATAGTCAAATCTTCACTCAACACTGACTTTACTATAAATAAAGCCAGTTTCAATACTATCTTTGAATATATACTAATTAACAAGGAATATATTTCACTTATTATTTATAAAAGCAGTACAAGATAGTGTTTGCAGGTAGATCTTAGATTGCAGGCTGCAATCTTCAATCCTGTCCTCCCCTGATATAGATAGTTCTTAGATTACAGGTGTAGCCCCATAGAGGCTACATGAGAGGTAACAATGAGAAAAAAGGCTTGTGGGTTTTGAAAGCAGGAGAAGGTAGGCATCAGTGGAAATAAGCTATAATGGTCAGGTCATGATTTTGGGGGTAGAGGGACAGGTACTATTTAGTCTAGGGTCTATCTCAGCGCTCCAGTCAACTTCCATGCTTGAACATATCATTGTCTTCCTTAATAAATTGTCTCCATTTCCATCAATATCTATACATCCTTACTACAATTTTTTTGTCCTGTCACACACACACACACACACACACACACACACACACACACACACACACACACACACACCAAACAAAAAGAAAAACCTATAAATCTCAGTGTTTACCTTTTGAACTCTTATACTGTGATCCACATTGGTAGAATTTAACCTATATTTATCCCAATTAAGAACAGAAATTGGGAGGACCAATTTATTCCAAATAGGGAAGAAAAATCACAGAGCCTCCTTTTTCCAAGTTGTGTGAGCCCTTATCAATTAGCTCATCATAGGATCATTCCCAGAACCTGACACAAAGCTATTCTGGGGTAGTACTACAAGAGAGATGTGTGTGATGGTGTCCTGACCCATTTCCATCACTTGTCATGTTTTAGTAGTCAATGATTATTGTTTGAGTAAGCAGAGATACTACTTTATAGCTCTTTCATGACATGGACATTGTATTCCAAATCAGAGGTGACATCTAAGAAGGTGATTGGCAAGTTGACTGTGCCTCCTGTTCCTTGTGTTAAAAGACCAGGACCCATAAACTCTTCACTATGTAATTTAGTAGTCTGTGATTTAAATTACTGTGTTGGATCTAATCATCTTGTCATGTTCCAAATACAGTCTGGTAAAACTAAACATTACCCTCTTGGTGTTTGTTGAAGAGTATTACTTAATTGAAGACATCAAATCCCTTCCCCAACTCAGGAGATACTTGAACTGGGAAATGGTTTTTCTGAAATAATGTTCTGCCATCAGCTTCTGTTAGTGTGCAATACATTCCCGTGGGAATAGATTTTTTCTAACATCATTATTCCTTTAAAAACATATCATCATTTAGGAATTTCTTTACTCATTTATTACTTAAGTATTTTAGCAGAACAAAATAACAACACAAGCTTAATCTATAGAGCACAAAGTATATATATGTTTTAAATTTTGACTACTGGGTAATAAGAAACATTATATGATGGTATGACAAAGGGGACTTGAGGTAGTTTAGTGATGTCACACAGGTGCAAACTAGGCAAATTGAAACTTTACTTATAGAATAGGTAGCCAAGGAACAGGAGGGAATATCTGTGGTGTAATTTTCATTGAGACAAAAAGTGTTAAAAGGACTCAATTTTGAAAAAATATCTTGTGTGTGTGTGTGTGTGTGTGTGTGTGTGCTTTGTGAATTTTGTATGTGCGTATTTATCCATATATGTGAATGTAGTCATGTAGTAGTATGTGGAAGTCAGGGGAAAACTTTTGGGAGTTGATCAAGTTTCATCTTGTTTCTGAGGCAGGATAGCTTTGTGTTTCTGTATACTCTGTGTATACCAAATGTGTTTCTGTGTTTGTGTGTGCGTGTGCGTGTGCGTTTGTGTGTGTGTGTGTGTGTGTGTGTGTGTGTGTGTGTGTGTTCTGTTGTTTTCTTCCACAAATATTCTTAAATAATTTTGGTTCATCAGATAATTTGCTTCCAGTATTTTTCGCTCTTTCTAGTACCTTAATAATTTCTATGTACATATGTATCTTGTAATACCAGTAGGGCCTTATTTAACATTAAGTCTCAACATCTTCTACCTATCTTTTTTAACTATTTCTGAGCCATTGTTCAGTATTTGCACATTGTTGGACATTACTTTCCACATAAGCAGTCTGTGTCTCCTAACAATATTTTTTTATTTCTACTAAGATTTTTTTTTCTGAAAATGCTTCTTATCTATTTCTTTGATGTCTCCTCATTGCTTGACCTGAGAAAAGTTTGCTGTCTTCAGCTTTCTCAACAGCTGTCTATACTGAGTGAATGTATCCATTACCAGGACTACAGTTCTCACTAATGTGCTCATGAGCCTGGAATCTAAATGGACCAGACAAAAGAAAGTTGGAATGCTTTAAGAAGAAAGAATGGACACTTTTAGGGTAATAAATGTGGAAAGATAACTTCGGTAGATTATGAAAGAAAACTCAATATATTTGATTACAAAGTTGATTTATAGGCTCTACTTATTAAAGAAGAAAATTAACTTATGGCAGTAAATTTACAGGATGAAGAAGATAATGGAATTACTGAAATTAAGATCAAAGAGTCAATGTACCAGAGCTCAGAGATGGTTCCTTTCCCGAAGAAGGAACAAAGCTCTATTGCACTACAGCATCCAGAGAGCCCATATTAAAAGCATGCCAAAGTGCTGAAATGAACAGCGTACCAAACCTGCTAGTAAGGGGAGAAATGAGAGAGTAATAAACATCAAGAATTCTGTCTAACTTTGAAATACGTTGTTATCCTGTTTCAAAGTATAAAGGTGGGAAGGGCAGATAAGAAATAAAGTATGATGTGCTAACATGTTCTTGCAGACTTAGTGGGCTATTTGATCTGAGATGTTGAAAGCAAATACTGAACACTCTGAGTAGCTATGGGTTGTACCTGTGGCTGTAATATGTGACAAAGTGGAGTTCAGCTATGAGAGGTCACCGTGACTGCTTGAGTGTGTCCATATAGATTACTGAATTAAATTTCACATTGCAAACATAACGGAAAAGGAGAACCTCTGATAAAACAAATTTCCCTAAGTCAAGAGAAGGCTTTACTTACAGAACTGGTATTAGAATTTTGATTACTGTCTTGTGGTCCATAATAGCCTCTAAAAAATGTGAAGGGATTAGAGAAATTTAAAAAAAGTTTTGAAACTTTTGTGTTTGAAAACACAAAGTGTTTGAAAACAACCTTAATAACACTATGCCCTAGCTAAGTAAACATCATTTATTAAGCAAAATACCATAATTCCCAGGCAATGCTGTAAGTTTTCAAGAGTGCCTGACAAATGTTTCATTTTCCCTTTACTGTTTACTCCCTGGAGCCTGTTTAGTGTTGTTGGCTGCAGGGACAATTCACTCTTTAAAAAATTTTCTGAATTTAGGGTTGAGCTGGACAGAAAATCATCCATCATATATAAATAAACAGCTTGATTATTGTTTTGGAAACACTGAGAGTCTTGGGAAAGAACTGAAATGCAATTGTACTTTAAAGACTGCAGTGTCCTTGCAGTGTAGAACCCAACACCTGGGAATTGTCCTTGGTCCTTGTTTTAGCTAACCCTTAGCTTGTTCCTATCTGTGAAACTAAATAATCTTTCCAGGAGGTTATTCTTCTCAGAATTTTATTTCGCATTTAATTTTTTATTAACTTAAAATATTTAAAATATTATAAGCAAATTGAATATAATTGCATTACAGATGCAAGATTCGTTTTCAGTGAGACTTTTGTGGTAAAGTTAGTCCAAACGCTCCTTCAGGAACTATCCATGTATATACCGGAGACAGAACTTTGGTTGCTGTTTTCATGTTTTATTTTATTATGCTCCCTGAAACTTTATGCTTAGAATATTTGATCCCCCAAAAGAATACCCAGTAAATATAAGAACATATGGGAATGTTACATGTCATATTAACATTTATGCACTATCATGAATTTAATCAGATTACTTCCCTTCTGTATTCAGCAGGCCCATGAAATAAGAATATGTCTGGAGAAAGGAAACCAAAGAACTTAGCAACACGTTACATTGCAATGTTGATGATAAGATCTAAGTGTATCACCCAGTAGGACTGTGAGAACACAAGAAAGAGATTTACTAACGTTTGAAAAAATGTATTAATATATTTTTTTGTTTGTTTAATAGTGTGGTGGGTAGTTGTATGTCAAGTTGACACAAGTAAATTTCATCTGAGAAGAGGGAACTTTAAATGACAAAATTCCTCCCATAAAAGTGGGCAGTAGGCACACCTAGAGAACATTTTTTTAATTGGTGATTTATTTGTGAGGGTCTGGCCATTGTGGGTGGTGCCATCTCTGAGTCGCTGGCAGGCTAACTGGGCCTGCCCATGAAATTGTGCCATCACAGTTAAGACTGCTGAAAGAAAAGAAACTCAATAGTAGACCTGCCTGCAAGTTGTACAGTGAACTCCAGGAATTCAGTTTTCAGGCATCACCCATTCCTGGTTAGCTTGTTAGTGATAGATATAGAAGATCTGTGAGTCTTTGTGATAGACTTGTGCTGCAAATCTTACCCTGTTGTTGTTCAAAGTGCACCTGAGCTCACATCTTCCTAAAGGAACTGGCATTTTTTAAAAAATAAAATATAATTGACTGTTAAAGAACAATGTTCTGATAGGTTGCTGCAATATGTATGCAACACTATTTTTCTTTAACACTTGCATTAAACACTACTCCCTGGGGTCTTCCTACAGTTTAAGGAGATTGAAAGCTTTTGTGTTAAATTTAATTTAGGGACACTTTACATTTTCTTTGCCTTTGCAATTTATTTTGTCTTTCATTTTATATTGAAACCACAGTTCTCCCTCCCAACATTCACCCTGCCCCTCTTGACCACCCTCAGCCAACTGCTCCTCCACTGCTCATCATGGGTGAGGGCTCCTTACCCATGTCTGACACAATAAGTTGGGGCAGGACCAAATCCCTCTCCCATGCATTAAGGCTGTACAAGGTTTGCATCACAGGTCTACTGCCAGGGGCCACTCAGAGAGTAAAAGCTTCACAGCTGTCTCCAATATACTGAGGGCCTACCTCAGTCCCATGAAGTCTCCACAGTTATCAGTCTATAGTTCATGAGTTCCCACAAGCTTGGTTCAGCTGTCTCTGTTGATTGCATCATGATCTCGACCTCTCTTGCTTATATATATTCTCTTCTCTCTCTTTACCTGAACTCCCACACCTCATCCACTCCCCAGGGAGGGTAAGGCATTCCATGGGGGATCATCCCATTCTGTAGACTGCTTTTTTATTTTATTGACTCTGTCTTTTGCCTTATAGAAACTTTTCAGTTTCAGGAATTCCAATTTATTGATTGTTGTTCCTGGTGTCTGTGCTGCTGGTGTTATATTTAGAAAGTTATCTTCTGTGTTCACGCATTCAAGATTTAAGACTACTTCCCTCCTTTTTTTCTATAACATTCAATGTATAGAGTTATGTTGAGATCTTTGATCCACTTGGACTTGAGTTTAGTGCATGGACATTGATAAGGATCTATTTGTATTGTTCTGCATGTTGACATCCAGTTACACCAGCACAATTTGTTAAGGATGCCTTTTTTCCTCCACTGTACCATCTTGGCTTCTTTGTCAAAAATCAGGTGTTCATGTGTATGAATTAATATTAGTGACTTAGATTCCATTCAATTAGTCCACCTGTTTTTGTGCCAATACCAACCTGTTATCATTATTATAGCTCTATAGTAGAGCTTGAAATAAGGGGTGGCAATGCCCTTAGATGATCCTTTATTGTACAGTGTTGTTTTAGCTGTCTTAGTTTTTTGTTTGTTTGTTTGTTTTTCCATAAGAAGTTGACTATTGTTCCTTTGATATCTATGAAAAACTGTGTTTGGATTTTGATGTGGATTGCATTAAATCTATAGATTTATGGTTAATGCTACCTATCCAAGGGCATAGAAGATCTTTTCATTTTCTGAAATTTTTCAATTTCTTTCTTCAAAGTTCTTGTCATACAGGTCTTTCACTTGTTTAGTTAGAGTTATCCCAAGATATTTTGTGTTATTTGGAGCTATTGTAAAGGATGATGTTTCTCTGAGTTCTTTCTCAGACCATTTGCCATTTGTATACCCTGGGAGCAACAATTAATAAATGGAACATCTTGAAACTGAGAAGCTTCTGGAAGGCAAAGGACAGGGTCAATACCATAAACTAGTAGCCTAGAAAATGGTAAAAGATATTCCCAACCTTACATCTGACAGAGGGCTGATTTCCAAAATACATAAAACTAAACACCAATATATCAAATAATCCCATTAAAATGGGATGCAGGAAGAGAAAATAGTTAAGATCTCCTAGGTAAACTGAGAGTTGGGCAGAAAGGTGGGGGACCAAGAAGACTGAGTTGGGGGTGGGGCAGAGGAAAAAATATCAATGAAAGAGTTATTTATTTATTTATTTATTTATTTATTTATTTATTTATTGTTTTTCAAGATTAGGACAAGATTTTTGTGTAGTTTTGAAGCCTGTCCTGGAACTTGCTCTATAGACCAGACTGGCCTTGTAGTCACAGGGATCTGCCTGCCTCAGCTTCCTGAATGCTGGGATTAAAAGTGTGTGCCACCACCACCTGGTGGTTAAGAGACACATCTTGATAGAGGGAGCCATAAGGTTATGGAAAAACCTGATGCCAGAGCAATTATCAGGAATCCATAAGAATGACCCCAGCTAAGACTTCTAGAAATAGTGGCGAGGTTGTGTAAACTAGTCTTCCTCTTTAATCAGATTAGTGACTCCCTTAATTGTCATCATGTAACCTACATCCTGTAACTGATGGAAGCACAGGCAGAGATTCATAGCCAAGCACTGGGCCAAGCTCCTGGAATTCAGTTGAAGAGATAGAGGAAGGATCATATGAACAAGGAGGATCAAGACCATGATAGAGAAAACCACAGAACAACTGACTGGAACTAGGGGAAGATCATAGACTATGGACTGACAACTGGGGAACCTGAATGAGACCGAAGTAGGCCCTGCAAATGTAGATGACAGTTATGTGCATTGATCTGTTGGGGTGACCCTGGCAGTGGGACCGGGACTTATCAGGTGCATAAACTGGCTTTATGGAGTTCATTCTCTATGGTGGGATACCTTGCTCATCCTGATACTGGAGGGAGGAGCTTGGTCTTTCCTTAACTTGGTATGACTCCCCAAGAAGGGCCTTATGCCCTCTGAGGAGTGGATGGAGGGTGGGAAGAGAGGACAGAAGAAGGGGGGAGGGTGAACTGAGGTTGTGATATAAAATGAAAAATAAAGTTTTAGAAAAAAAATCACTTTTGAAAGTGGGACTGTGTTATATTTTCAATCACTTACAACATTTGTCTTATATCTTTATAAAAGTATTTTGCTTCTTATTGAGTAAAAATTGATGGAAATCCTAATTTTACTTTTTTCTTGATCGAGTCATTTGAAAAGGAAGTACTATTTTCTGCTATGGAATCTAAACCTTTTAACATTGAGACACACTGCTCTTTACAAAGTTAACATTTCAGAACTGCACAATCCACTCATAAAAATAAAAAATCTTAAAGTTGTATATAAGTATTATTTGAATTGGGATATACTTGTACCAATGTAGACTATAGGCTGCATATTGGATTCTCATTGAGCATAAAGTGTTCAAGGCACTGGAAAAAATATTTATACAACATTCCACTTTCTCTCAGAATGCTAGTTCACTTTAATCAAAATAGCTTCTCTAGATCTAATGATGTATTATTATTCTATAAAAGCCTTGTACAATAATGGAAGAAGGAACCTTTCCAAGAAAAATTTAGAGAAGTAATGAATTTGTAAGACACAAGAGTTAACTTCCTGGCAATTGTGTAATGAATGATAAGCAAAATTAAGCAATGCCTTTCTATTTGCTTGAGATTTATATGTTAGCCTTTTGGGACTTACTGGCCACTGAAGTGAACAGCATTAATCTTTGGCATCTTCATTTTATCTTCAATATAGAAGCTACTTTCTAAAGGTGCTATAACTCTCAGCCAGGCTATTGGTGGAAAGGTTATTTATATTTAATTTTCCCAAGTGCCAGGTTCTCAGTTGCCATGTATTTGTGTTTCAATATTAGCACTTTAGATGTTGAGAAATTTCCAAAGCTATAGAGCTTACTGGCATATTCTGGAACTCAAAATCTGCCATCCAGAATTGAAACTGCATTGGGAATGGATAACATTCTTTAAATGTAGAATAGTAGGGTTTACATTTGAGTATCTTGTTTTTTAAATATCATCCTGTAGTCATTATTTCATGGCCATGTTAGGAATACAAAGGATAAAGGCAATTGAACATAGGACATTTCCTTCAACATGCAGAGCATTCATGTTTGAGTATAACTTAGTACCATCAATACTTGGAGACATTTGGTGTCATATTATATCACCCTACAACAAAAGGAATTTAGGAGAAAAGAAAAACTGTTGGTCAGGAAAATGTCTGTTTGTCTCCTGGTACTTGTTTAAAGCTTTTTGAGATAAAAGCTAAAACACCTGAGGTATTACATGTTTGTAGTATGCCTTGGGAGATACAATTACAATTGCCCTCTATTTCCTTAGGAACTACATGTGATAATTGCCATCAAGCAAATCTAATGACAGGAAACTACATCATTGTACATAGAGCTGCACTGGGGTCTCTTTTTACGATGTGTTTTATTCCTTTAAATATTTTATGAAGGAAACTTGTGTATTTATCTTATACCATTTCTGTTTCTATTTTTGTATTTAAGAGTGAGCTATAATTCAATATGTCTGCTTATGAGATATGATTCCACCAAAGAGGCAGATTCCAAGTGTTTCTTAAATTTTTTTATATTTAAAATTAACATACCCATGTATGTGAGTGCCAATGTACTTATGTACATACAAATTCAGATATTTTGATTCATTCATACGTTTTTCTTTTGTTATTTTATTATTTCGTTATTTACAAATTGTCAAACCAAAATAAATCATAAACCAGGTCCTGTGGTGTTGTATTTCATACACATTGTACCCTAATGACAAATGTTTGTCTCCTTCCAAATCTCTAACAGTTACGTCTCCTTCCTCAGTATTTTCCAACACAAAATTCTACCTCAGTGTGATAGGGGGTGCACACAGCAAACACAAGGAGGCTGCTTCTGACACACAATTCCACTGAAGAGCTGGATTTTTTTTAGGATATAACTAATAAATTAACATACTCATGTGTCTGAGGGCACCTGTGTGTATGTGTGAGTGAGTGGCAGTGTACTTAATCCTGGTGCATGAAGGCTAGAAGTAAGGCATCAGACCCCATGGAGCCAAAGTCACAGATGTCTGTAGGGAACCAGGTTTGTTCCATGCATCTGGGGATCCAAGCCCCTCTGTTCTTAATGACTGTGCAGCCAGATCTCAGCACTAGCTTTTCACTGTTGGGTACTCTGTCCAATTCTTCACTCAACCTTTGTTTTTTAATGTAGAAAAGTTTCAGTGGCCAGTGGTTGGGTTATTTTCATCCAGTACCTCTTTCTGTAAAGTTCTATTTAGAGACGGCTGAGTGAAGGAGTGTTTGCCTATGGTATGCAAGCCTCTGAGTGTTAAGACCCAGAGAATAAAAGTACAGGAATATAATTAATATGTAATAACAATATTTATTTAAGTAATTTTAGATAAATGTATAAACCTTTTTTGAAGAAAAATGTTCTTCTTTACTTGCTTTTATTGATTCTCTGCCTGTGTGTTGAGAGTGGTGTATATTTCTGCATTATTCTAGATGTTGATGGTTTTCCCTTATTGAAAGAAAAGGTAAAGCTTGATGATGGCCACAGTGAATTACCAAAGTTGCTGACAAGCCTGACACCCTGAGTTCAAGGCCTGGATCCCACATTGTGGAAGGAGAGAAATGCCTCCAGCTCATTGTCTTCTGACCTCATTTGGCATGTTAAAGATGCCCATCACAAACATACTAATCAGTACACATTTTGCCAACATAAAGAAGGAGAAATGACTACAAAATTAAGGAAAAGAAATGAACATTGTAAGTAAGATGATTTTCTGCTGCCACACCAGGGATGAACAGAGCCACAGCCTACAGCTGTATCCAGAGGAAGAGGCCCCAACTACACCTGGAGGAAGAGTGACCATAAGAGCTAAAGGCACTTGCTGTATTGATTAGAGGAAGAGACGGGTAGATGGAACTGTAAGAATACATTCAGCAATACGAAGAGCAATATGTTATCAACAGAAACCAGTGGTTTCTGCATCAGGAAGATAGGAATATCCCAACACAGATTAAGCAGTAGACAAATAACTTTATGAAGATGATAGAGGCCCTTAAAGAAGAAATGAAAAATTCCCTTAAAGAAATGGAGAAAAAGACAAAAAAATGGAAGAAATCAACAAACCTCTTAAAGAAAGCCAAGATAAACAAGAAAAAAAAGAAAAACAAACAAAAACGAAACAATCACATAAGTCCAAGAATTGAAAACTGAAATGGAGGCAATAAAGAAAAAATTAACTGAGGGAATTCTTGGAAGAGAAAAGCTGGATGAATGAACAGGAACACAAGAAATGGAAGAGAGAATCTCAAGCTTTGAAGATACAATAGAGGAAGTAGATTCATCAGTCAAAGAAAATGTTAAAGCCAACAAAGTCTTAACCCAAATCAAGACACGGAGACTTATTATTAATTATGAATACCTGTCCTTATATTATTCTGTGTCCCACTAGCTCTTATAAATTATTTTAACATATTTCCCTTTATCTATATTTTGCTTCAGGGATTTTATCTTTCTTTCTTTCTTTTCTTTTTTATTTCCTACTTCAAGTCTGGTACCTACCCCATGGCTGGCTGACCCCAGGCATCTTCTTCTCTTTCTTTCTCATTCTCTCTCTTCACTCTCTAGTGCATAGATTCCTTCTCCTACTTATTCTCTCGGCCTGCCTCTTTTGCCTAGCTAGTCACCATTCAGCTTTTTATTAGACCAATTATCTGCCTTAGGCAGGCAAAACAATACATTGTTACATCATTAAACAAATGCAGCATAATCAAATATAACACCTTTACACAGTTAAAGCAATATTCTGCTACCTAAAAAATGTCACACATTGTTGCATAGTTAAACAAATATTCCACAATACACAGATACACAGATGTCCTCATAAGAAGTTAGAGTGTTTTGTCCATGCTTGCCAAATGAACCTGCCTGGCATAGGCCTCTGATAGACATTCCTGCAGCAAGAAGCTATAAGAAGCTTCAGACTATTGACAAATTTTAAATTACAAGTCATACTATGTGATGTGGGGGAAAGAGATGGTCTCAGTTCTTTAATCTTTGTCTGTTCTGTATTTTGAGAGGGACAAGCCTGGAGGTGGAGTTACCTTGCAAGTTCTAAGTAAGTAATCAAAAAAGAGAATATTCAGAACCAAATTAAGAAACATGGAAACTATACAAATGAAAAAAATCATAAAAGATAATCACTTTTAAGATCTGATGATTAATTGGATGTGTAGGGTTATTGGGTATAGAGTCAAATGAGGTTTAATGGAAGTAATTATGTTTTTAACTATTTGTAAGAAAAAATTTAGTATGATCTCCCCATGCATGAAATTGGATATATTTGGATTTTTGACTGGATTTAATACTTCTCTTGCCCCAGGTTTAAGTCAGTAAAATATTTTGGAAAGGGCAGATCCTATGATTTTGAAGAATATGAAACAGAGAGTAACTGTGATTTGAGACCTTTGTAATCACTCAAGTTTGTCCCAGCAAGAATACTGCCATATTGTACATATTCTTTACTTTTGTTTCTTATTAGAAAATCACAAAATTCAAAAATTAACCTCACAATGATATGGCCTTGGATTTTTCTGATAATGTTTGGAACTTATATATCGTATATTTTGGTGTGAATTTTGATGTAGTTATTTAGTTTGAAGACATGCAAGTATGTAGATTATGCTAAAGGATGGTAGGAAGTTCAGGGCTTAGGAGAGACAGGGCTACTATGAAACAAATTTCCAGGAAGCTGATGAGAGTTACATAAGTAACCTCAGTGGTGAGCTTGCTTGTGTAGAGGAGAGGCACCCCATTCTCTTAGGGTAACCAAGAGTTCATAAGGTGGGAGCAAACCTAAATGTATAGGTAGGGACTCAGGAGTGATGGTGACCTTGGCTTGTGGCTTATATTTTCAAACAGATTAGGAAGGAATGCAGACTTTCAGATACAACCCTGCAACAAAAAGTCAATGCTGATTGGTGTCTATTAATAAGAAAACCACTGACATGAGTCAAATGCTTCACACTCTCTTAAACACTATGATATAAACAAACAAACAAACAAAGTTGGTTGTCTTGGTTACTATAGAGGTAACAAGACAAGACTTCTTTAGACACTAGACAAAGAGTCAGGGGAGCTGATGTCTGTATACTGTTGTAACATATGACCAACAAACATGGTCGGCAAGCCATTTGAACAGGTTTTATATCACAGAAATGGAGGAGTGAATTTAATGACTTCCACAAACCCCTCCCAATTTAAATATACTTTAGTTAGTTTGAAGTTGTTTAAGATTGGATCCCAGGCAGAGCTTGAACTTGCTAGGTAGCTAATGATGACAATATAATACTAGGCCATCTAACTCCGTGACATGAGACCTAGGATTGACAGTATTTACCATCCTGTCTGGGTCCTGTTTTACTTTGATACCATCAAATAAAAGTATAATCTTCAGAACATGTATCTTGTCTGCATACTAGTGCCTTGTCTTGGCCAACTGGGAGTAAGAGATTTATAGTAAAACTTCAAATTTGGTATAGAAATTTTATTTATTTACAAAGTATTTATGCATTCCTATTTGGATCAAACAAGGTGCTAGGTGTTGCATGTGTAGAAAGATGCATTGAATGGGTTTGGATCCTTGAGGAATGCAAAATGACTGAAAGAATGGGATATCTATCTTTGAAATGTTGGAACTATAAAGCAAAAGACACAAAAAGACAATAAACATTCTTGGATGGAGCAGAGCAGCATAGATAATCTTTGTTCCCAGGCTGTTTGTTAATTGCCTGAGACATTTGCTGTTAATTGGCCAGGACATTTTCCAGTTCAGTTCATGTGATATGCTGATAGTTCCCTCTTGTCTACTAAATTGTTGCCACTATAGCCTGAAGAGATTCCAAAAGTAGTCTAGAAGAGTGCAGAAATGTTACCTCCCTGCAGAGGGAATTGGTTTGGGTGTGAACCCAGGAGCAGTTTGTTGCCATTTAGCTTTTGTCTCATGTGATCCTTGAACTAACTAAACTCTTGTCATCGGAGCTGAGGCTTCTGGGTATGGGAACTGGTGAGTCAGACAACAGTATTCTATTAGAATAGACATTAACTCATCCTCAGCATCTTTTAAATCAAATGAACTTCAAACATCCTTCTCATCTCTTGCTTCCATCTCTTCTTTTGCCTTTGTTCTTTCCTGTGTGTCTCCCTTTACTCCCTCATTTGTTCATCTAGTCTATAAATGTTATTACAATTTTTTGGGGTCTGTGATGCATGATAATAATGCAAAGATATGGATTCTTTTCACATAGAATTTGTAGACACTGAATGAATATTTAAATATTGATAAATAATAGATCTTAGTAACTAATTTTTATACAATGAGGAGACAGAGAACTGGTTCATATTGAAGGCATCGATTATATATCAGGTTCTTGAAACAGTTTATTAGGTCACACTCTCTTCTCTCTCTCTCTCTCTCTCTCTCTCTCTCTCTCTCTCTCTCTCTCTCTCTCTCTCTCTCTCTGTCTTCATGTTCAAGTATTTATTTCCCAGGGAGAAGTTTCTGCATGTGCAGAGAGTTAGGTAATAAATGGCCAAAATGGCCACACATGGGGAGAGTTAGACTAAGGTCTGAATATATCACCTCTGCTCTACACAGCAGGAGGTATTGAGCCTTTGATCTACTTCTCCTATTCACCTGCTGAACTTGAACTTCAATTTTCTTTCTCATACAGACTGTTCCATCTCTCTTCTTCAAATAACACTTTTATCAAGGGGACAATCTCTCCGTAAACACAGCAACAGTCCCAAGTTATCATCTCAATCTCACTTACTAATAGGGGAAAACAAAACAAACAAACAAACAAACAAAAAAACCGAAAGAAAAAGAATGTAAACTATCTTTTAGAGAAAGGTAAGGGTATGCCACCTTACCTTTCACTTTACTAGTCAGGCTGCTGCTTGTGGTAGGAAGGTGTCATTAGGGGAAGTGACAGTGATTTTATAGTACTAGAAAATACAAAGTAACAGCTATGATCTTGGCAGTGTAGACAGGGAAAATCTTGAAGTGCTTAAAAAGTGTGAAAGCCACTAATAACATGTGAGGAAGAGGGGGCACATTGAGATTTATAGCTCATAATAGACATAGCATATCATGTTCCATAGTATTCAATAAGGAATTTGGTTTTGTGAAAAACAGATGCTATTCTTGACCAGATGCTAGTATGAAAATAGCCACGCTGGATAGGTTCAGAGTGTTGTATTGGCTTTCTTGGTATTCACACCCCCTTTTACGATAAGGTCTTTGATTCCTCTGTTATCAGTTAACCTGGAATTTTAGATAAACTAAACCGATATTATTTATTAAGAAATGCCCGTTCCATGGAACCAAAGTTTTAAATCCTGGGTGCTGAGACCCACATGAGTTCCTGTTGTGCGGGATAGTCCATCACCCACTGATGGCAGCAAAGGCATACACCCTGATCATGGGAAGAGACTATGAGAATTAATATTTGAAACTCTCCTAAAGCTCTGCCCTATGTGTGTGTGTGTGTGTCTCTTGCTGCTTTTAATTTGTCTATTTTTTCTTTCTAACATGAGTAAAATAGATTTTAAAGAACTTTATATAGCCTATGTTTTGTGTGTGAGTCACTGAATCTGAGTGAATTTTGGAATTGCCTCTTCCCAGTTTATACTTTCTGTCAGAAATGAAGGCAATTTTGAGACCTATGTCTTCCTACATTGTAGTTGGCAGAAACTTATTGTGTCTGTGTGAAAGCTAGCCTTTAGATTAGGCAGTCATGAGTACAAGTCTTGGTGTGGTTCCTTTGCAGACTGTGTTACCTCATAATTCTGTACTCTTTATTAGTAACAAATGCCTCTGATGAGTCATCTCATCTCTTTTCACTTGTGAATTCAACTGCAGAATGGATCATGGGAACTCAGACTTACCTTGCCCAGGCAGCACTGCAATTCAAGTTTCAGATGTGTGGCTTTTCTCCTTGTTCCTGGGCTATGCAAGAGGCTCTCAGAAAATGCAGGAATGACCCAGGGCATGATCTTTAATGAGAACAGCTTTCTCATGTTTTACATTATTATTTCTTAGAGAGAGTGCTTTCTTTTTTTTTTTTTTTTTAAGATGTTTTGACCCTTGTTGTCTTTGGCAGAAACCAAAGCTCTCCTACTTGAGAGATTTCCTATTCTCTATTTTAGGACATGAACTAAGACACTATGAGTAGCCAACTGTGAGGATTAAGTGAGAAAATGTATTGGTTTAGTGGTCAGTACACAAGGTTGATACTAGCAAAGAACAAGAAAGAAGGCTGAATCTACAAAGTGCTAAGAAAAGATTCTTGTTAGTGATTTAGGGCTTTCATTGTAGAGTTTTGAAAAGACTAATTATAAATACAATTATGTGTGTGTGTGTGTGTGTGTGTGTGTGTGTGTGTGTGTGTGTGTATGTTTATATGGCTATGTGAGAGTTAGTGCTATGTATGTTTAGTACAAAACATTTCACTGTCTGTAACTAATTTTGTTTACGTTTTAATCACTTCTGAGAAAAATATATAAACATTGGAATTTATGTTAAAATAAGATCTTAGGTTTAAATAAGATTGTCTAGGATTGGGGGTTCAGCTTAGTGGAGGCCACTCCCCTAGCAAGAGCAAAGTCACGGGTGTTGGGAGCCCGCAGTCTCCTGACTCCGCCTCTGACGATGGGTGGGACGCCCATGGCAATGTCATCACTACCTGAGGCTTTACCTGGCTGTTCAAGCCTTCACCTGGCTGTGAAGGGGACCCAGTTACACATGCACAAGCCCCCCTTTTAAAGCAAGCATACCAAGCACACCTTTCTCTTGCTCTCTTGGTCTCTCTCTCCTCTCTCAATAAACTCCACGTGAGCGCTGAGTCTCGTGTTTGTGTTTCTTAGTCAATAGCTGCAGCAAAAGAACAACAGTGGGTTTGCTCCACAAAGAAACATGTGAAAAACATCAGGTGATTTGACATCATGGGGTTATGAGGCTGGATGTAACAACACATGGTAACATTAGAACAACATAAGCCTTTCCTTCTACAAGGAGACATAGTATCTCCAAACATTCTTTTCACCCAGAACTGTCATCTAATCATCCAAGAACTCGTGACTGTTACTTTTCTTTGTAACAGTTACTTTACACATTTTTGTTATATGCTTAGATACTTATAGATTTTTATGATTGAAATCTATGTCAGGTAAGAGTTAAATAAAACATTGGTCAAGCATTTTATTTTGAGTACAGAATTTTGAAAAAGGCAGTTAGCCTTTGCTTGTACTCTGCTTGCTTTTTTCCATTTTGTGTACTCCAGAATCCTCCCTCTACACCCTCCCAGTTCTCTCCCCAACTCATGGAATGGTACTTACTCCTTTTAGGGTGGGTCTTCTCACCCTATTCTAGATATTCCCCCAGATATGCTCAGAGGTTTATTTATTTCCAGAGTGATTTAAGAGGCTATGTGAGATGAATCAATGCCCCTTTCCAACTCTTGTTCACTTGGTACCTGTGAATGTGAGCTCATTTGAAAATACAACCTTGTAGATACAATCAAGTTAAGAGGAGGAAGTTAAGAGGAGGTCATGTTAGATTGCTAGACTCTTGCTGATGATGTAATAAAACACATTGACAAGAGCCAATTAAGAGAGAAATGGTTTCTTTTGACTCACATTTCCAGACTGTAGTCCATCATGGATGGTAGCTTGAAGTGGCCGGTCACAGTTGTCCACAATCAGAAAGCATAGAATGATGAATACTTGTGATCAGCTCACTTTCTCTTTTATATAGTACTGGATCCAAGCCTGGAATATTCACTCTTAATCAAAAGGCTTTTTCACTTTAGGTATTGTAATCAAGAAAAGCACAACACCCCTAGGAGTTTCCAGGGGATTCTAAATCTTACCAAATAAATATTAGACATTAACCATCATAGATCTCAAATACATCATTACTGATATGGGTGTATGATGGGAGATGTTATTCTGTAAATATGCTTCTCATTATTAATAAAGCACTGTGGCCAATAGGAAAGCAAGATAGGTGTGGCTAGGAGACAAGGAAGAAAGAGGAAGTAAGAAGAAGGAGTCAGCAGGTAGAGCCTAGAGGAAGCAACATGCCAGGCTGCCTATCCGTTAAGATGACCACATGGACATACTTAGATAATAGAAATGGGTTAATCATTAAGACAGAGCTAGCCCATTAACAATGATAGTCACTGGCCCACAGGATTGTATCAAATACAGCGTCTCTGCATGTTATTTGGGGCTGCCGCGGCTGTGGGACCAGACCAGCAGCAGGCAAGCAGGCAGAAAACGTGCACGCTACAGATGGTGCCCAACATGGCTATAAGAACTTTCACTTAAAACTAATAAAAGCTTAAGAAATGTTTTACAAACAAAGGAACATAGACTAGCAAGACTTCTTGGTAGCAGCATTTTCTCGGTTGGATTTGCTTTGCTGTAGACAGAGATTTGCACAGCTCCTTTAAGGGAGGTTTCCAAAATTACCATGAGTGGCAAAAAAAAAAAAAAAAAAAAAAAAAACAAAAAAAACACCTTGCTTTTAAAGAGCTCTGCTAACAATTCATTGGTGTGCATGAGAGCTGCAATGAAGGTTTACACTGTGTTTTAAAAAAAATACACTGGCTTGGGAGAGAAAAAGAAACAGGATACAATGTTTAAAAAAGAAAAAAGGGAGTAACTGGGTGTGGTGGAAAACGCCTTTAATCCCAGCACTTAGGAGGCAGAGGCAAACAGATCTCTGTGATTTCAAAGTAAACCTGGTATGCAGTGAATTCCAGGACAGATAAAAGTTACACAGAGAAGCCCTGTCTCAAAATATGTAAAAATAGAAGTAGAAGAAATAGAGTAATAAAAAATCCACATAAAGATGAAAAGCACAGAGAATCTTTGGATAGTGTACGCTGTTCGGTTATCTTTAATTTGTTTGACTGCTGAGAAACTAACAACTGATAAAAGAAATGCTGCTGGATTCATTCAATATATATGCTTTGACTCTAAAATTTAAGCCTAAGGACAAGTTACTGGGGAAAAGGATTTTTATTTTTGTTTCCACAGAAAATGAAAAGCTGTGGATTCCTTCCAGACAAATGTGGTTTGATCAAGCAAGACCCCCTGAAGCAACGTCTACAGCCAAGATTTCTGCATTTTCTTAGGATCCCCATGACAGCGCCCCCTACCAGCAGGAAGTAGTTTGGAAAGAACGACGCCCAAATTCCCAAATATTGTTTATAAATGTTTGTTTTCATTAAATGGGCTTGGTTATAAATGGTTAATGACCACAACCAATCTTTTTAAAGGTAAAAAGGGAATTATGGTATAGATATGAATATTTTGTTTTGGAATAGATTTCCATTTATTGATACAATTTAAGGTCAATTTTGTGATATGTATATTTATCCTCTTGTTAAGGTATTGTGTTTATATAGCTCATTGAAAAATGTAATGTATAAGTTAGTACAGATTATAGAGAGAGTTACCTATGATAGTTAAAACTTCGAATTAAGGTAGTTAGGATTTCTAGATATACAGAGATGTATTTGAGATGAATAGGCATTCTTCAAACCTTTCAAAGACCTACAGAATATGGCATTTAAAATGGTTTAGGGTTTTTCTTGACAGAAGGCACAACTAGTCCTGGGAACACCACCTGCACCAGAAAGGAAGATGGACATTGAAGAAACTTGTTATGAAGTTGGCTTTCAACATGGCAAGACTGGCCATATGGACAAGATACTGTTCTTGTCTGGAATGTTTAACAGACTTTATGCTGTATAAACTGGACATGCAGGACCCACAGGAAAGTGACTGCTGATACAAGATGGACAGTGCTACAGGATTCCTGCTTCATGGAAGAGTCTGCCAGACATTCTGCAGGACACAGAGAAAAGTGACTGACAAACTGCCAATACAGATGGACAGTTTAATGTTTCCTGCTTTGCTGAGGAGTCTGTCAGACACACTATGGCCTATGGGCTGAAGATAGAACATTATAGAAGAACTTTGGGTGACTGACAAGGCAGTGAATTTTCTCTGTCATTTTTAGAGTTTATATATTATCCTTCTGTGGTCTTTGAAGGAGTTGAAGACAGATAGTTTTGGTTATAGTTTTCCTTAGTTGGGATTAAAGATAAATTACATATAGGACTTAAGACTCACAAAGATAGGATAGATGATATTATCTTTAAGTCTTACAAAATGTTAATGAACTAAATATTGTTAACTGTGATTCTTATTTGATAACTGTTGTATGATATATTTTGCTATGTTAAGGTTAAATCCCTTCTTTTATTTTAGACAGAAGAGATGATAGGAGATGTTATTCTGTAAATATGTCTCTCATACTGGTTAATTAATAAAGCACTATGGCCAATAGGAAAGTAAGATAGGTGGGGCTAGGAGACAAGGAGAAAAGAGGCAGTAAGAAGGAGGTGTCAGCAGGTAGAGCCTAGAGGAAGCAACATGCCGGGCTGCCACTCTCTGGTAAGATGACCACGTGGAAATACTTAAATAATAGAAATGGGTTAATCTTTAAGACAGAGCTAGCCCATAAACAATGATAGTCACTGGCCCACAGGATTGTATCAAATATAGCATCTCTGCATGATATTTGGGGCCGGCACGCCAGACAAGCGGCGGGCTGGCAGAAAACAAGCTACAGGTGTAGGAAAAGGGAAATGTGAGTGCATGAACTCTCTCTCTCTCTCTCTCTCTCTCTCTCTCTCTCTCTCTCTCTCTCTCTCTCACACACACATACACACACACACACACACACACACACACACAAATACACACACACACACACACAAACACACACACACAAACACACACACACAAATCACTGCCTAGGTAGAGATCTGAGGAATTCTGACAATTATCAGAAGTTAGGAACAGGAAAAGAATACACTTTACCTAGAATTTTTATGGATACCCTGTCCCTGTCCTTGCCAACACACTGTCTGTTTGCTGTAAGCTGCCCTTTTAGTGTTGTTACTGTAGACCCAAGACACTAATAAGGATAAACTCAAAAAGGAAGAATGGAAGGTATGATCAGGTAACCATATTGTCTCATTAGAAAGGGGGAGAAAGTATCAAGAGGCCTGTAATAAGTTACTGAAAAGTGGTCAAAAAATAAGGATAGATACTTCCGTAAGAGACAAGACAGATTTCAGGAACTACCCTAGAAACATGCACTGTATTAGGTAGGATGTATTACTTATGTGTTTTATTGCTGTGGCAAAAGTAGCTTAAGGAAGGAAGATTTAATTTGGCTTACAGTTCAAGGAAAAAGTCAATCATGGGGAGACAGGAGCTTCAGGCAGCTCCTTAGATATCACATGCATTCAGAAACAAAGAGTGATGAATGCTGACACTCAGCTTGCTGTCTCCATTTCATCCAGTCCTGGATTCCTACTCTACCTCTCAAACACCTCCACCTCTGTTCATAGAGTAGCACTATCCACAAGTATGGTAGGACACTCCACATTAATTAACCGAGGCTATATACTCCCTCACAGTCAGGCCCAGAGATTTGTTTCCATGGTGATTCTAAAGCCTATCAAGTTGACAATACAGATTAACTATAACAATGGCAAATGTCACTTTCTAGGAATTGGTGAGAATGGAAACAAAGGGAAAAGAATATGAAATTTAGAAGTAATAAAAGTGAATAATTCATGAACCTTCTCTATAAAGTTTGAGAGTTTCATAGGACTAATTGCCATAATATGTTAAAAGGGGCAATATTTATGCATATCTAAATTAATTGTTGGGTGGATCTACTAATTCACTTGGCCTTCTTCAGATCTTTGATCAAGTGGGTAATATATATATATATATATATATATATATATATATATACATATATGTATATGTATACATATATATATATATATACACACACACACACATATATATATAAGGATTTTTGATAATATTTTTTATTTAAACTTGAAACAAGCTTGTTTTACATGTCAATCCCAGTTCCCTCACATTCCCCACATCCCTTGTCCCCCTACCAACCCTCATCCCATCCATTTTCTGCTCCCCAGGGAGGGCCTTCCATGGGTGATCTTCACAGTCTGTCATACCATTTGGAGCAGGGCCTAGGCCTAGGCCCTCCCTTCAGGTGTCTAGGTTGAGGGAGTATCCCTCTATATGGAATGGGTTCCCAAAGTCCATTCGTATACTAGGGATAAATACAGATCCACTACCAGAGGCCCCATAGAGACTGCTCAGTCATTCTAACTAACACCCATGTTCAGGGGGTCTGGGTCAGTTCTATGCTGATTTCTCAGCTATCAGACTAGGTTCTGTGAGCTCCCCAGTGTTCAGGTCAGCAGTTTCTGGGGTTTCTCCAGCCTGATCTTGACCCCTTTACTCATCACTCTTTCCTCTCTGCAACTGGATTCCAAGAGTTAGGCTCAGTGTTTAGCTGTTGGGAGTCTGTTTCTGTTTCCATCAGCTACTGGATGAAGACTCTAGGTAGTCATCAACCTCATTGTTGAGGAAAGGCATTTACGATAGCCTCTCCACTATTGCTTAAATTGTTAGTTGGGGAAATCCTTGTAGTTATCTGGACATTTTCCTAGTGTCAGATTTTTCTTAAAGCCTATAATGACTCCCATCTATTATGGTATCTCTTTTCTTGTTCTCCTCTATTTTCTCCTTGACTCAATCTTCCTGCTTCCTCATGCCCATCTTTCTCCTCCTATTCTTCCTTACCCCTCTCCCCTCCCCTCATGCTCCTAATGTGCTTGGGAGATCTTGTCCCTTTCCCATTCTCCAGAGGACCATGTATGTCTCTCTTAGGGTCTTCCTTGTTTCCTAGAATTTCTGGGTGTGTGGATTTCAAATTTAGGAAAATATCAAAATCAAACATAAAAACTCAGAAAGTGCCATATAAGAAACTTTAGAAACTCTATCTTTATCAGGAGACATGCAATTTTAATTTTATATATTAGAATAACACTTCTAACAAGAGCCACTAAACCATCAGAAGGAATCTGAATTGGCAAAATGTGTAAAAAATTTTTGGTAAACTAGATTAAACTATTAAAATTGAATCACAATGAGGAAAACAGTGGCTAATTATCTACCTTGTCTGTTTTATTAATCATATAAATAAAAATAATATAATAGGGAAATATTTTTACATAATGAAGAAAAATATTATACTTGAATTTTATTGGTATATTTTAACTTTTATATAACTTAAACATAATCCATCAGGATTTAAAATTTGAAATTATTTAAAACATATTTAGGAATTATATTGTTAAATTGTATCTACACATATCATAAGGAACAGATAGAACTTCCATTAAAATGTGTCGGTTATGGGCTCAGTAGTTAAAGCACTGACTTCTTAAGTAAGGTCCCTGGATTGACTCCCACAAGGTGGCTCACAATCATCTATAACTCTCATTTTAGGGAATCCAACCTCCTACTTTGGCCATACTTTGGCCATATACCAATGCATGCATATGGTATAAACATATATCCAGGTCAAACACATAAATTAAATAGAATAAAAATAATTACAACGTGTTGGCTAGTTATCTATTAATGCCTATCAGATACTACATTCATTTTGTATTCTTAAACCTACTTCATCACAGATTATTTTATCTTTTTCTTTTGAGATTGTAATTTGATATTTCTTCCTTCCATTTCCTCCCTTCAAGTCATCTCATGTACCCCTTCTCACTCTCTTTCAAAAGCATTGCCATTTTTAAAACTAATTTTTATTGCATGCATATAGGTATACACCAATTAAGTTCCTATTTATATTTGTTTAGTCCATATAATGCTACCTGTATGTTGTTTAAGACTTACTGGTACTGGACAACTAATTGGTATGTTCTTTCTTGGAGCTTCCTCAGTTGCCACAGGTTTTTATTGCACACTTGTTTCTATGATGAACACTGATGCATTATGCTGTGATCTTTAGTCAGATGTTCGTAGTGCTATCTTACCTACATAGTTAGCAAAGTAATTGCTTCTTTAGATAGGTACTTACATAGATGACCTGGTGCTTTGTTATTCAACTTTTACTGAATTGTATCATGAAGTGCAAGAGAGAGCAGGATTGTAATGTTATTAGATAAGTATACCTGTCTCCTGGGTAGTTCACAAGGACATTGTAATTGTTAATGAGACTATATCACTGAAATGCATTTAAAAACTTTTAAAAAATCAACCTATGTAAATGGTTGTAACATTTAAATGACCACCAAATGTATACTTTGGGAATTTGATTGTATCCCACTAAAAAATTATTAAGTCAGTAAATTAGCTTTATAATGTCATTTTTACTCAATTCAAAATGTAGTCTCTAATTTAATTCTGGTGAGAGAGACCTTTTTTAAAAGGTAGAATTCTCTCAGTTGCAAGTTTGAAAATCTAGCCCAAAGGAGCTGTATTATAAAAGGGAATCACTTGGCTGAAGTTGACAAGGTTCAAGTGGTACGCCTGTTGGGCCTTATCAATGGTCCCCATTCCTCCCCCTACTCTACTTATTGCAATTATCATACAAGTTTTCCTATGTTAGAGAAAATTTAATAAATATCACTTTCACAAATATTTTAGCCCATGGTGAAGACTAAAAGCAAAGATTATTTTTTTTTTCCTGACAAAATTATGGAAGTCTTATACTTTAGTCTCCTGTCCGATGGCAGCATACCCCACAGTATAAAACCATATTAGGTCTCTGCAAGCTGGAAGTGGTTTACTGAAAAAAGATTTTTCCTGAAGTGTGGAGGTAGTCTTTTCACACACTAACTAGGTAGAGAAGGGCTTCCCAAATTAAGATCAAATGACCGTATCTAGTAGCAAGGTCAGCCAGGGGCCTGGTGTATCTAATTTTGGCTGTTGACTTCATTGGATTACTAATCTCTAGGGGACTAGAGCACACTTCTGATTGTATCCTTGTTTAAAACTCACATCTCTGATCTATCAAATAATTGATTTATCTCTCGATAGATTGATAATATGGTGGTTTTATTGTCAAGTGATAAAGCTTAAGAGGTTGGGCCTTGTTGGAGGATATAGGTCATTAGGTACACACACTTAGTGCAATATTTGCCCCTACCTTTTTCTTGACATACCCCTGCTTCCCTCTGCTTTCTACCTTGCAAGAAGGAAGCTACAGCCTCATCCACATTCTTGAACTACCATGACGTTTGCCCAAATGTGTAGAGTCAGGCATCCAAGGACTGAACAACCTGAAACAGTAAGGCAAGAACATCCTTTATTTATAAAGGTGTTACTACAATGGATTTAGTTCATAGCAAAAAGAAGTAACTAATACAGAGTTTTCTCTCTCCTGTTCCTCCACACTTTCCAGTTTTGGATGCATATGTCAGAGTGTAAAAAAGTAAAATGTATACCCAAACCCAATTTTGTTTTCAATATTTGTGAAGCTGGTCATCAGGTTAGGTGTTCTATACTAAAAATTCCTTCCCAGGCTTAGCAAAACTATCCTTTATGATTCTGCTGCCTACTTTCTTAGGCTTACTGCAACACTTTTTCTCAGTGAGAGCATTATTGTACCTTTGTTCATTAGAATATTTAGGCTCCATAATTGACCACTTAATGAAGAGCTAAGAAGGTAACATAGCCCTGTCATGTATAAACACATTAAGAAGGTGTGAGATTTCATAGTGACACATGAGAGTTCTGATAGGCAACAACAATCAACCTGATTTTATCTGTAGAAGAGACATCCCACAAATAAATAATCATGAAGGGATTTAGATATTTGAGTGGAAAATATCGTATTGGCTGGTCAGGAAAAGTAGCAAGATCAAGAAAAGTAAAATTACCACAGATGTAGTTTTTACTGGGTCATTTGGAGTCTGCTGGAGAATTAACCCCAGCAGGAAGGGTACTTTTACATCATTTAGCAGAGGAAACTGCAGGGATGAGGACTTCTAATCACTTTATTATAATTTCAAAGTTATTAGGGGAGGCAGGGACATGTGGAACTATTAATAGAAATATCCAAATGGTCATTTGGCCATAAGGAATAATGGAAAGTAGATGTTACCTATTAACACATTAAAAGAAAAAAAAATCTTGTCATTGAATAAATGGTATCATGAAATTCTCTTTCGTGAGAAAAACAATTATCCTGAGAATATATTCTTTTCTATTTTTTATTTAAATTAAAAACAATATTATTTTACATAACAATCCTTGTTTTCTATCATTCTCTCCCATCCTCCCACTCTGCCCAGCTCACCATCTCCCCTTCCCACTCCACATCTACTCTTCTATGCCTTAATTGCCCTGGGACTATCCCATGCCCTGTCTCACCCACAGACCTGGGGGCAGCCTTCTCACAAGCCACACAATCCAGTACCATTTCTGCGACCATTGGAGCCTTGGCCCCTCCCCTACTGGGAGAGGGAGAGTGACCACCTAAGCCACAGGCCCTACCTACATCATTAGGAAGGAAAGAGACCTCCCTGAATCACAGGCCCCAACAGTACCCACTGGAGGAAAAAATGGGTAAAGGACAGTATGAGAACACATTTAACAACATGAACAGTAAGTAATATGACACCAAAAGAGACTAGGGGTTCTATATCAGCAGGACCTAAACATCCCAACACAGATGAAGCAGAAGAAAACAACTTTAAAAATAACTTTTTGAAGATAATCATGGCCCTTAAAGAGGAAATAAGAAACTCCCTCAAAGAAATGGGGAAGAATATGTTCTTATGCTATCAGATTTAGGACATAGACCAGAAATACTGACTCCAGTTATGCACTTATACTTCTACAAGATGTGGATCAAGGCATTAATCTACTTTATGCATGTAGTTTCTGACATTACTGGGAGATACAATGTTGCAGCAAACTCCTCTATCGTCTGTCTCTTGGACTTTTTCTGCCCTTTCTTCCACAGTGTTCCTTGAGCCTTAGGTGCAGAAGAGTTTTGTAGATGTAACCACTGATACTGGGCTCCACAACTCTGCATTTTAATGATTGTGGTTTTCTGTATTGGTCTCCTTGTGTAGCAAAGTAAAATTTCCTTGAATATGAGTAAAGACTACACAAAACATAATTGCATCATACTCTGTCCTCCCTTATTTCTTCCACCCCTACCCATGCCCCACTACCTGCTACTGTTCCCTTACACACTCACCAGAGAAAATAAACACATGTGTTTTGTGTGTTGTGTGTTGTGTGTGTGTGTGTGTGTGTGTGTGTGTGTGTGTGTGTGTATGTGTATGCAGCTAATTCTTCCAAACTATCCCCCTGAGCATTAGGGGTAAAAGTTATGCTGTAGACATATCAGTTGGAGTCAGTTTTTTCTGTGCGGGTTGACTAGTTTGGGCTTTCTGTAATGTTCTCCAGTCTGTTGTAGAAAGAAATTTCTTTGATGAGGCAGTAAGACCTGTATATATGGGTTTGAGTACTTTTAGAAAAGTAGAAGGAGTAGGTCTGTGTTGACCACATTACCCATTGGTGGTTGGCTAGATTTTCAGTACTAGGAATGTTCTCCCAACTGCTAAGCAAATCTTGAGTAAAATTTATACTGATATTGTTTACAGCCACAATATGTGTCACTGCTGCACCTTTGAGAATATCTTGCCATGGTGAGCATTGTGATCCACAGTGACCACAGCTGTGTTGGAATATTGAATACTTTCCTCCCTTGGCAGCTTTATGAAAGTTAATCCTCACAGCAGCATTTGGGTCAGTTCCAACTTGATTCTTTCTCATCTATGAGCATGGGAGGTCTTTTTGGATTTCTAGTGTTTCTTCCTCTTTCTACAGGTATACCTTCTTTTCATTACATTTTTGATAGATTTATTCCTATTTTATTTTCCTGTTGTAAATGGAATTCTGCCAATGATCTCTTTCTCAGAATCCCCCCCACCAAACATGCAATTAAGAAACTATAGTTCAAGAAACACTGTTGCTTCAGAATAAGTCTACTGACTCAAGTAGCCTTATGTGGTGACAGATGCTTCCTAGCTTTGTGATCATAGTGTAAAATATTCAAATAAAAAGGTAATTGTGAAAATACTTAAACTAAATTTGAGATCTGTTTTATCTCCTCTGTGAAAATGGCATTGTTTTAAAGTAAAGCAACTTCGGATATAAAACATAAGCTAGCGAAATAACAGAGACAAACATTGGCAAGGAATTGCTATTTTCAAAGTATCTCAATGTGTCCCTTTGAGTGCCATCATTAAAAATGACACCTTTTTCCATCTGTGCTATATTTTTGTTAGATTTACATTTGGCATTCTTCACTAAGCGATATGTTATGAATATTTACTATGTCTTGCTTGTATCCATATACAATGGTGATCATGTAACAAAACATAAAAGAGTGCTCTGAACCTGGAACTCATGCTGAAATACATGCTGTAACATGCTATGTTATACGCAGTCTACATAGAACTGAAGGGAATTGAAAGAACTGAAAAATACTGCTATAAAAGAGCAAGCACTCAGAAAAATGCTTTTTATTTAAACAAAAGTTGGGTGAGAATCTTGACTAAGAAAAAGGAGAGTTTTAAAACAATGAAATCTTGAAATTTGCAGGCAAATGGATGGCACTAGAAGAAACCATCCTGAGTGATTTAACCCAGTCACAAAATGACAAACTTGGTATATACTCATTCATATGGATTTTAGACATAGAGCAAAGGATCACCAGCCTATAATCTACACCACCAGAGAAGCTAAGAAACAAGGAGGACTATAAGAGAGACCTACATGGTCCCTCACAGAAGTGGAAAGGGACAAGATCTCCTGAGCAAATTGGGAACATGGGAGAGGGGAGAGGGAGATAGGAAAAAGAAGGGGAGAGGAGAACATAAGGAATCAGGAAGATTGAGTTGAGGGGAGAATAGAGGAGAACAAGAAAAGAGATACCATGATAGAGTGAGCCATCACAGGTTTAAAGAGAAATCTGGCACTAGGGAAATGTCCAGAAACCTATAAGGACGACCCCAACAAACAACCTAAGCAATAGTGGACAGGCCACCGTACTGCTCTTCCCTGATAATGAGATTGATAACTACCGTATATGCCATCTTAGAGACCTCTTCCAGTAGCTTATAGAAGCAGAAGCATACATCCACAGCTAAACACTGAGGTGAACTCCTGAAATCCAGTTGCAGAGAGAGAGAGGAATGATGAGCAAAGGGGTCAAGACAAGGCTGGAGAAACCCACAGAGACAGCTGACCTGAACAAGGAGGAGCTCATTGACCCCAGACTGATAGCTGAAAAACCAGTATAAAACTGACATAGACCCTCTGAATGTGGGTCTAAGTTAGGAGGTCTGGGAAGTCTATGGTAGCTCTGAGAATGGTACCAAGATATATCACTAGTGTAGGAACGGACTTTAGGAACCCCTTTTTCATGGAGGGATATTCCCTTAGCCTAGAGACATGGGGGAAGGCCTAGACCCTACCCAAATGACTTGACAGACTTTGATGATCCCTCATGGAAGGCCTCACCCTCTTTAGGGAGAGGATGAGGGATGGGATGTGTGAGTCTCTGGGGAGCATGGGAGGATGGGAGGGAGAGGGAACTGGGATCAATATGTAAAATAAGAAAAAATATTAAATTAAAAAAGAAAAAGGAGAGTTATATGAAGATATTTAAATACATCTTATGGTATTGAACCACTTTTACTAAAATTAACACTATGTTTAATGTTCCCTAAACAAGCACTTCTAGACCATTTTTTGGCTACTATTGTTGACTATGTACCATTGTATATGCTTGTCTATCCAGCTTTGTTATTTGACTGTCTTTGTACCACCAGACTGTAAATAATGACCCACAGACCTATTATTAATTATGAAAGATTGGCTTTAGGTTAGACTTTTCTCCAACTAGCTCTTATAACTTAATTAACCAATATGTTTTGTAAATCTACATTCTGCCACGTGGCTTGGTTACCTCTTTATAGTAAGGCACATTTGACTTGCTCCAAGTCTGCTTATAAAATTGAGTGCCTAGATTCCTCCTTTCAGTCTCTCTCTCTCTCTCTCTCTCTCTCTCTCTCTCTCTCTCTCTCTCTCTCTTTCTCTGCCCAACTATTAGATACTTAGCTCCTTATTAAACCAATCAGAAGGCACCTTAGGCAGAGACATCTTTACAGTATAAAAACATATTTTGCAACACACATGTTCATATTTACATATTTTACATGTGTTTATGTTTAACATTAGCCTCTTTTTTTTTTTTTTTTTTTTTTACTTTTGAGTCAGAATCTCAATGACTTGTCCAGGTTGTCTTCTAAACATTGATTCTCTTGCCGTAGCCCTGAGTGCTGAAAAACAGTTGCATATAACTAGGCCACTGTGCCTAGTTATATTGTGACCTTTGATAGAACTTTTTCTCAGGAAGTAAATTTTATCCTCACCTCCAAGAATATTCAAGTACCAAAAGTGTTCTTCATGAGTAAAGAATAAAAGAATGTAAAGTTGGTTGGGAGGTGGTTCTTTAAAAAGTTGGTCATGGGAGGATGACTATGACCTAAAATATCTCATATGAAATTATAAAAAAAAAAATTAGAAAAGTATTTAAGAACATGTGTCTTCCAAGGTAAGCCAAGAGACTTGCTCCTCTTCATGTCTACTGCATGTATTTCTAGAATACTGCTGCCTTTTAATATCAGATTTCACCTTTCCATGTTTTAATTCTGTAAGCTCTTATATTTTACTGAGTTTGAATTATAACTGTGGAAACTGGTTTTTATTAACATTTGCCTTGTTTAAATGTCCCTCAAGATATGTGCATTGTTACAATCTCTATCATGATGCTGTTGAGAAGGGGGTCTTTCCTGAAGTGTCCAGGAGAGAGGGCCCATGCACAGGCACAGACTAGGACCTTGGAAAAGAATTGTGGAGAACTACTATAAACATTTTTGTTCTTCTTCTCTGACAGTTCCAACAGTATGAGAACACAGTGTTTGTCCTTTATTTCTTTTTGTCCCCTTTGTCATATGAGGACATCCAGATGGCACCATCTGTGAGGATCAGGCCTTCCCTAGATCTTCTGTTGTCCTGATTTTGGATATTCCATCTTCCAAATTTATAAGAAATTGAATTTCAGTTCTTTGAAAGCTATCAAGTCTGTACTATTTAATTATGGCTACTCAAATGAAGGCCATCATTATCACCTTTTACATCAAGTGATACTTAGCTTTGGGCTTCCTCCCATTTTGATTAGGAAAATCCTAAAGCTCTTTTATAAACCCATTCTGATGTCATCTCTGAGACTCAAAGCATATTGTGTAACTGTCATGGTTTGAATCTTAAATGTCTCCTGAAGGCTAATGCTTGGGATGGTCAGTACTGTGGAAGTATTTTGAAGGCTATGGGGACTTTAAGAAGTAAAGCCCAGTCAAAGAATGCCAGTAGCACTAAATATTTTTAAATTTTTTTTTTATTTTAAAAACAATCTTTTCTCATTTTACATACCAAACACAGTGCCCACTCACTCCCTTCTGTAATCCACTCATTCCCCCTAATAATCCCCATCTACTCCTCAGAGATGCTTCCCATGGGAACCAAGGAACTCTAGCAACTTAGCTGAGGTACGACCAAAGTCCCAATATCTAGGCTACAGAAGATAACCCTCCAATAAAATGAGCTCCAAAAACCTATTTCAAGTACTAGAGTTAAATCCTGGGGCCTCACCGTGTGTCCAGAGTCAGTGAGCTCCTACTGGCTCAGGACAGATGTTTCTGTGGGTATCCCCAAACTAGTCTTGACACTTTTGTCAAGTGGGGAGAACGCAAGAGAACTAAGCCTATTAAGGTTATACCCACTCCTAGATCTGATGGCACTGTCTGCTTCCTTATTAGTCACAGTGTGACACACCTAGTGCCTTGAATCCGTACTTCCAAAGATTAAACTGCTATCACGGCCATGCCTTGACATGCCATGAGAAACTGATGTTGCTCTGTGACCACGTGTTGAAACGACTCTTTTCTCCTATGTATCCTCCCTGTTAGGCAATTTTGGTCAGACCAACACTAAAAAATGCTCCGACCCCCTCCTTGAACATGGGTCTCAGTTAGAAGGCCTGGTCAGTCTAAGGAACCTCTGACAGTGGAACCAGGATGTATCCCTGGTGCACGAAAGGACTTTGGGAGCACATTCCTCATGGAGGGGATACTCCCTTAGTCTAGAGGCAGGAGGGAAAGTCTTATCCCTACTCCAACTGACTTGACTGACTTTGTTGATCCCTCCTGGAAGGCATCACCCTTCCTGTGGAGCATGTGTGTGTGTGTGTGTGTGGGGGTGTGTGTGTGGCACGGGAGGGGATGGGGGGATGGGAGGGAGAGAAGGAGGGAGAAGGAACTGGGATCAATATGTAATATAAGAAAAAAATAAAAAATGCAGCAACACATCTTTTTCCTTTAAAGAAAGAATATTTATTACTATTAGTATATTAATCATATTAACTAATGATATTGATACTGGACAGGTCACCATCCTAAATTAACACGATTCTTTTGCAAACTGCTCTATTTAGACACCATAGGGATGCTTTGGAGAAATATGTTTTCTCTAAAATCAATCATATTTAGACACAAAGCAAGTCTCAACAAATATAAGGAAATTGAAATTATATCTTCATTTTATCGGAAGTGGAATAAATTCCATGTATTCACAATGGAATAAAGTTAAATATCAAGCAATATTAACTATAGAAAATATAAACTTCATGATACTAAATGATAACCAGGTCATGAACAAATGAAGAAAGAAATTTAAAAATTACTAGAATTGAGTAAAAATAAAAACACAGCATATCAAAATCTATACAATACAACAAAGGTAGTCCACATTTAGGAAAGTTATAGCAATGTATATTCATATTAAAAAGTTTGAATGAACTTGCTAGGCATTGGTGGTGCATGCCTATAATTCCAGCACTTGGGAGGTAGAGGCAGGTGGTTGCTGTGAGTTCAAGACCAACCTGGTTTACAGAGTAAGTTCCAGGACAGGCTCCAAAGTATACGGAGAAACACTGTCTCAACCCCCAAGCCAAAATAAAAGAAAAAAATAAGTTTGAGTGATCACAAATTAACAACCCAGTAATGTATTTAAAAGCCTTAAAGAAACAAGATCAGGACAAAGCTAAAAAAATAGAATAAAAATCCATCAATCAAACAAGCAAACAGAATCAATGATGAAATGAGTAAACCCTCAAAGTGAAAATAAAACCTGAGGGAAAATGGATTCAATGCAGAATTCTACAAGACATCAAAGATTAAAAAACAATTGTGCTACAATTATTATGTAAAATAGAAAACAAGAGAACATTTCTAAATTCTTTTTATGTACTCAGTATCACCCTTGAAGGAGAACCAGACAAATTTCTAATAAAAAAACAAAAAAAGAAATGAACATGTGGACCAAAATTTTCAGTAAAATACCGGCAAACCTTTTGAAAATGTCATTTCACATACCAAATGAGTAAGTGCTGCTTGTTCCTCCAAGCGTCATCCTGTTTTATATGTTATTTAAACTTAAGGATAGATTGCTCTTAAAATTCTTCCTTTTTAACCACCTATATTAAGATGGCTATAATGAAATCCTGTATTGTGGCTTAGACCCCTCTTGTATAGCTTTCACCCCTCAATATTAGAACATAAGCCATTAGACATTCAGAAAAGACAGTAACAATATTTTCTTACCCATTCCTGTATATCATTTAGGATAGTGCTCCTGACATAGGCATTATTCACATTATTCAGCAGATATCTATTTAGTTGAAAAGAACTGATAGATTTTACATTTAATTATTTACTTATTTGTACATTCATGTGTGTGTATGAGAATGCATGACATAGGTTATTTTTTTGTTTTTGTTTTTTCTTCATCAATGTGTTTTCTGAAGATTAAATTGAGGTTTTTCAGCTTGGAGGCATCTTGACATCCCATGGGGATGTATTGTTGTGTGAATTTCAACAATAAACTTCTTTCTACATTCTCCACATTCAGTCATCCTTCTAGTCCATTCTAAATGCTATTGCCATTATAAATTACTAATCCTCTGTAACAGGGCAAATCCTACCTTTTTTGAGGTGTATGCCACTAATTAATTTTCATCTTAGCCATTGTTTTCTAGATCCTGGTTATTCCTCAACATATATTCAAATACTGAACACATGAAACATATTTATCTTTTCTTCTAATTGTTACAATGGTGCATACTTAATTATGTATGTATGTATGTATGTATATGCATACACACATTGGTGAACAATATGAGAGAAATAGAAAACAGTAAACTCAGAACATTAGAACAAATGAGGAAAATGGAACACATAAAATATTTCTAGCATACTTCTGGATCAAGTTGATTTGATGAGTAATTGTTGGGAGTTTCAAAAGATATACAGTACTCACATTGGATTGTGTTACAAATCATAGCAATTGAAAAAAACTGAGTTCCTGAACTTTTCCACAGACAAAACTGTTACTTAATCTTGACAAAATAAAATAAATTCTTAAGTTCACATCATTTAGGAATATATGGAAATAAATCATAAATACATATTGTAAAAGTCAAAAGATTTATACAATCTGAAGAGAAACGAGAGTGTAATAAATAATATTGTAATTCACATCAATCTCTATATCAAGACCAAATAGATATATAGGAAACTACAATTGATTTCAGAATGTGACACCTAATCCAATTCTTTCTTGAAATTATCAAAGAAGAAAATCATATAATCAATCCCTATACCCTATAGTCTAAAACATGTCTATTTTATAATGTCCTAAGATTACTTCAAAGAAAACCCAGAAAGAAACATGCTAACTTAAAATTATATTTAATATCTACTTTGAACAATGTTGGATAATGAAATATTTAGGTAATTGCTTTTAAAATCAAAAAAGGCCCATGCTTTTTCATGTTTTCCAGACATCACTTGCTGATATAATTGCCTGTGCCTATCCTTAACATGAGTAACTGTGCTGCCTATTTCTATTATTTATCCTATATTAGGATAGTTTCAGTTCTGATATAGTAAAATGTTAACTTTGGAATCCTATTGTGACAAAATTTTATTTCTTATTCATGATCCATATTCAGTGAGAGCTCAATACAGGTTACTGCTCTACAAATTACTGTAGGAGCTACCCCATTAGTGTCATTAGCATCTTGTACCTACATCAACTGCTTCATATGGATTCTTTTCTGATGACTTTCTTATGGAAGAGAAAGAGGAGAACCATATATCTGATTTTTATTGCTATAGTCTAAAATAATCAAAGTGAATTCAATTATATGTCATCGAGTAGAAATTGTACAAGATATTTCAAAATAGTGATGTAATATTTGTATAGGACTGTTGTCTATCACATGCATAAATATTTGTGTGTTCATAGGTGTATGGGTAAATATATGCAATAACATATATTGGAAGACTGAAGACAACTTATGGGTGTCAGTTCTTTCTTTCAAACAAGTGGGTCATCCTGGAGATAATTCCTCACTGATGGCCTGAAAATTAAATTAGTTATGGTGATTCAAAAAATTCAAAAAAAGGAAGTGAATGTTAGTACAGTAATTTTGCTTTCAGAGTCTGTGTCATCTTAAGTATTACCATGACTCAACTTGCAGTGCAATACCAAACAAGGTCAATAGTTACAGTGGGTTGACCAGTATTCTTTGGTTTGGGAAGGTCTATGTGGAATTTTATTTTTATCTGCAACAATTCTAGACTAAGAAGGAGGAATGAAGTGGCATGATTTTTGTTTTGTAGTAAAAGTAACATTGTCTTGCAATTATAATAGTTATTTATATATTTTCCTTCATAGTTGTGCCTATGAAAACAATAGGTCTTGAAAGCACTTATTTTTTTTTTATTGATGGTTCCCCCATAATGGACATCCACATTTGGCTTAATTCAGTTCTCTGTTTAAGGCCTCACTAGAATGATATTATTGTTTCATTATCAGGGCAACAGTCTCATCTCTGGTATGAGGTTTGCTAAAATGACTGATCTTGAAGAAATCTTTTGCATACATCTGAGGTCCTTGCTGTTCTTCAGGGCCTCATCTGCTGATGTATTTCAGCAATTTAAAGTCACTCTCAGGTCCTTGTCCATAACTCCTTTCTACACTCACAAAATGGCAATTCACTTAGGCTTTGAAGCCAGCAAGAGAGTTCATCTAATTTTGAAGAACCTACTTGATTCTGCCAGACCTACTGAGAAAGATATCCCTGTTAATTCTTGTAGAAAAATTAGAAATCTGAAACATTGGAGTGATATCTCATCATATTTACTGGAACCTGGATAAGACTACACACAAATGGTGATAAGTTTGTGGATTTTCATCATGTGTCTATTTTTTTGTATTAGCTATTATGAATAGTATTTTACACACTATTATTTCATTCAGTAAAATATAGTAAATACTGAAAGACTGTGTGTGTGTGTGTGTGTGTCCATCCATCCATCTGTCTGTCCATTTGTCTGTCCGTCCATCTACCTGCCTGCTTGCCTGTCTGTCTGTCTGTCTATAGGCCAGAGATTGCATTACTTTTTTAATCTCTATTGTAGTTTCTGATATAGGCTTCTAACTCATCCTGGGGCTTTTCAACTGGCCAATGAGCATCAGGATTTCACTAGTCTCAGTGTATCAGCACCATAATCATAGATATAAGCTGCTGAACATAATGTTTTCACATGGATACTGGGAGTTGACTCAGGTCCTCTCTCTATACAGCAGTCACTTTCTGACTTAGCCATCTCTCCAATCACTAAAAATTTAGTGTTAGTAATAAACAAAATTCAATTTTTAGTGATTAATTCAGTGTATCACACATCATACTTAGAAAGTATGATGTGTGATACACTGAATTAAATTTTAAATTTAAGCTTGAAAGAATAAGGATCATAGTTTTGACCTGTATAGCACATACTTTTCTTTTACTGTCCTTTACTGAATGCATTAACTGTTAACTGGGCTCATTACTACTGTTTGGTGTTTCTGACATTGATGCTTTGTCTTCTCTCTATGTACTAGTTATGTCCTCAACTTCTTATGAAGACAGATTATCATTATGTACTACCAGCCTGAAAGGCAATTTGTTTTCTTAGGAGAAATTTGTATATTGTTGATTTGGTCTCTTGATATTTAATGACAGAATATAATTATTTATTTAATCATAACCAAGTATCTCATAGATATGCTAATAATTCAAATTATGATATAGAGATAAAAGAGTTGACTTCAAAAATTTCCCAATTTCTATGTAGATGAGAGAACTATTATAGATATCATTATTTGAAGGACAAACTTATTTTCTTAGAAAAATATTTGTAATCTTAACCCATACCTAGGAAATATGAGTTCCTCAATTTTATCTTCTTTGAACATAAATTTTAAAATTATTTATTGTAACCAAGAACTGACATGAAATGCCTGGGAGCTAGTAAAAGTTTGACCTTTAAAGCTTTCCCATTTCTTGCTAGTTTATCTGATTATTGCTCTTTCCAATTGATCTTTAATTCCCAAATATAGTGTTAAGAATGATATTTTCACCACTACAAATAATGCTAGATTTCAACAATAACAAAAACAACAGAAAGACTATAACTCATAGAAACAGAACAATTCTCTACTGAAAGACTACTAGGCCAAGGTAGGAAAAGAAGAAAAAAATTTAAAGACTTCCTAGAAGTCAATAGAAATGAATGCACAACATATCAAAACTTATGGGACACCATGAAATCTGTGTTAAAAGGAAAGTTCATAGGACCAAGTGACTTCATAAAGATTTGGAGAGATCCCATACTAACAACTTAACAGCACATTTGGAAGCTCTAGAATAAAAAAGAAGCAAATATACCCAAGAGTAGTAGATGGCAGGAAATAAACTAAGGACTAAAATTAATACAATGAAAATAAAGAGAATACAAAGAATCAGTGGAGCCAAGGGTTTGTTCCTTGAGAAAATCAACAAGATAGACAAATACTTATCTAAACTAAAAGGCAGAGGGAGAATATCAAAATTAACAAAGTCAGAAATAGAAATGGTGTCATACCAACAGACATTAAGGGAATTCAAAGAATCATTAACTCATACTTCAAAAACCTGTATTCAACAGAACTGAAAAATCTGAAAGAAATGGAAAAATTTCTTGATAGACACCACTCATCAAAGTTAAATGAAGACCAGATAAACAGTTTCAATTGCTCTATACCTTCTAAGGAAATAGAAGTAGTCATTAGAAGGCCCTCCCCAAAAAGCCCTGGGCCAGTTAGTTTTAGCACAGGATTCTACCACATTTTCAAAGAAGTGCTAATACCAATATACCTCAAACTATTCAACAAAATAGAAATGAAAGAAACATTGTCAAATTCATTTTTAAGAGTCTACTGTCACCCTGATACCCAAGTGACATAAAGATTCAAAAAAGAAAATAATTACAGGCCAATATTCATCATGAACATTGATGCAATAATACTCAATAAAATATTCACATACTCAATCCAAGAACACATTAAAAAGACCATCAACCACATTCAAGTAGTTTTCAGTCGAGAGATGAAGAGATGGTTCAACATATAAAACTCTGCCAATGTAATCCATCATATAAACAAACATTAAGAAAAAAAATAACATGATCTCATTAGATGCTGAAAAAGCCCTTAATATAATCCAACACCCCTTTATGATAAAAGACTTAGAGGAATCAGGAGTAAAAGTAACATACCTAAGCATGATAAAAACAATACGTAGCAAGCTGATGGTCAACATTAAATTAAATGTAAAGAAACTTAAAGTGATTCCACTAAAATTTGGAACAAGACATGCTAGAGAGGACATGGAGCAAGGGAAACATACCTCCATTGCTTCTGGGCACGAAAGCTTGTGCAGCCATTTTGGAAATCAATGCGGTATTTTCTCAGGAAATTAAAACTCAGTTCATTTTAGGACCCAGCAATATACCCAAAACATGCTCAATAATACTACAATGACACTTACTCAACTATGCATTCCAGCTTTATTCATAATAATCAGAAACTATGTAAACATCTTAAATGTCACCTTAACTGAAAATGGATAAAGTAATGTGGAACATTTGCATAATATAGTATTACTCCACTGTTTAAAACCATGATATCTTGAAATTTGCAGGTAAGTAAAGACAACTAGAAACCATCATCCTGAGTGAGGTAACCTAGACCCAGAAATACAAACATGGTATGTACTTACTCATAAGTGGATATTAGAAGTAATGTAATGAATAATCATGCTACAATTCATAGACCCAGAGAAGCTATGTAACAAGGAGTGCTCAAAGGGTAAAACTAGATCATTCTGGGAAGGGAAAATAGAATAGATTGTGTTAGTGGTCTGAGGACTTGTAGGGATGGGACTAGGAATGATCAGGTTGGTAGGGGTGTGCAGGGATAAAGCACTGGAAGAGACAACTACAAAAGGTTGGCATTTTGGGCAATGTAGAAACTTAGTGTAATGGAAACTCCTAGGAATCTATAAAGGTGACCCTAGCTAAGACTTCTAGCAATAGGGAACACATGGCCTGAATTGGCCATTTCCTATAACAAGGCAAGATTTTAATGTATGAATTGAGACATCAACCAAGTTGTGAAACCTTCAACCTACAATTTGTCCTGCCTATAAGATGTTATTGGGTAAAGTTGGAACAGAAATCATGGGAGTAGATAACTAACTGCCTAAGACTCATGGAATGAATGGCAGCATCCCTGACACTGCCTGGAGAATTCAGACGGTGTATATCCCAGAGTTCTAGGATAGAATCAAACATGACTGGCAAAAGCAAGCAAACAAACAAACAAACAAAAAATCAATAAAATGATTCCTAATGATGCTTTGCTATGCTCATAGATTGATGTTTTGGTCAATTGTCATCACAGAGGCTTCAACAGCAACTGATGGGAGCAGATGCAGACCTAAGGCCAAGCATCAAGCTGAGCTCAGGATGTCTTCTATGACTCCCAACAGAGGGAGCGGGGGCTGTCTCTGACTCTTTTGCTTTTGTCATTTGTTTGCTTTCTTTTTTTCTGTTTGTATTTTGTTTGTTTGTTTGTTTTTTTGACCCTACTTCTCATACCGGATTACTTTGCCAAACCTTAACACAAGAAGAGGTGCCTAGTTTTACTGCAACTTGAAAGCCATGTTTGATTGATATCTATAGGAGGTCTGCTCTTTTCTTAATATAAATAGAGAAGGAATGAATGGAATGGGGGCAGATAGGAAGATGGGAGAAGAGGAGGGAGTAGAAACTTTTGTCAGGATATAAAAGTAATAATAATATCATTATAGACAACAAAAAACACAAGAAATGATATTTTCAGGGACATTTTAAACAGGTTCAATTGTTTTTCAAAATACAACTTCCTTTCATAATTATACATCTAAGAGGTCCTCTGGCAGATAGGGCTCTGGAAGGCCTGATCCAGCCGGTCTCTTCCTAGGTCTGAGCAGGATGGAGAAATTCAATTACTCAGACCCCCTCTCCTAGTCACCAGAGAGAACCACACTGAGTAGGGATCATTGCCGAAGAAGGATCTCATTTTATTTTGAGAGAGTGGGTGGGGACCTCAGGAAGGTGTGAAGTGTAAGGGCCAATAATATTCTACCACATTAGCAGTAGCTGGGCAGAGGCAGTTCCAGATTAGGCTATGCTGAGTTACCCACGTACTTAAGTTACTGGCCAGAGACAGGTCGCTAAACTCAAATCATGCTCAAAAAGTTACACCAAGCTTGCTAGGCCTCAGGCTTGTGTCTTTTAAGGCCCAACATACATCCTTTTAAGTTTCTTTATACCTCTGTTCACCACTTCTCCTCTGTGTATCCTCTTAGAATAGGAAATTTTCTATTGATATATTTTTGAATGTTACTTAATAACAGTTGACCTACAAATTATGAATACATTGAAGTTTGTGACAATTTTTTAACAGAAAGTTCTATACTGTCTAGTGGGTAACTCACCAAAATATTTCAGTAATTCCTGAACAATTATTTTTTAAAAAATCAAAATGAATGGCTATTAAGTTGTTCTTTTCACTTGGATTTGATGTTCTGAGAGTTTATAATGGTGCTGCCAGGGATTCTTAGGAATTTTGACTTTGGCAAGTTAAAGGTTGATAAGAAAGTCTCAGATGGGAAGTAAAGTACTGTTTGAGAAATGTGTAGGGATATGTGAGCTACAAATACTGAGTGTGAAAGACAGAATCCAACCTGATGCTCTGAGTAAGACTGAACAGATAATGAATAAATGGGATAGTGGTTTGCTTGTGGATATTAGCCATTTTAATACATACATTAAGCCATATAAGTGACATGAACATTCAATTGAGTTGTGAGGTTTGTATTTATTATTCTTATGAAAGAGGTTAAAAGTTTTCTTGATATAGTATTTAGACGACAGGAAACTACAGTGGAACTAGGATGGGGAGACAACACTTTATTTTGGGTAGCCAGACTCATGGGCTCCTGTCCCCATACTTACTAGATAATTAAACTGAAACAAGCTATTTAACCTTTGTGTTTTCTAATCTAAATGAGAAAAACAACATCTACTTAATAGGGTTATGTAAGGATAAAGTAGATTAATGTCTGTCAAAGTGCTCAATATAGTGCCTAGCATGTAGTAATTAATCAATGTTAGCCAATAACACATAGCCATTTGGAGTAGGAGTAAAATAGAGTCAGTCAAATTTGGTAAACTAGCAACAGTCTGTGGAGGATGTTAGACTTACTATATAAGCTTGGGTAAGGTCAATTAAAACATTTCAATAAGTAGGTGATAATTACCAAACATCAATTTTAGGTGGTATTGAAAGCAGAAGGAAATAATGTTGGAAATGTATAAGTTTCTAGGGTTATGGGGGTGGGGGAGAGTAATAGAGGAGAAGAGAAGAGAGACAAAATATAAAGTATATCCATTTAAATTTTTAGTTGTCTGAAGGAAGAAAGCCTGGTTGGACTTGACTTGGAGAGGAGAGGTTTCTGCTTACTAGATGGCTTCATTTCTATGTCAGAGAAACTTAGTTAAGGGCAAAATTTAAAAGGAAGGTCTTAGTAATACCACTTAAACATCTGACTGAGGTCTCAAGTAACTATGAGAAAGGTAAACATAGTATTAGGAAAAATTAATCCACATTGAAGAAGAAATAAACTGAATAATGTATAAAACCAGGAACAAATTAAATTGGCTCATTTGATTTTTCTCATAGAAAAATAAGACCTGCTTTTTTTTGGTTTTTGGGACCCCACTCTTTATGCTGGATGACCTTGACCAGCCTTAATACAAGAGGAGGTTCATTGCACTGGTTTTCTTCACTAGTGTTTGTGGAATGTGGTAGGCTAGACCTGGATAACCAAGATGTGATTCAAGAGGCTAGTTGCTCAGAGAAGTATTGATGATAATATCTGTGTGACTTTCTCTAAGTTGTTCACAGAAGGTATAGAAGTTTATGCCTAGAAAAGTGCTTTACATTTGAAGGAACTTGGTGGAGGAAGTAAATCCTAATAACAAGCTTGAAACAAAGGGTCTGTGTACACATAACAAATAGATCACAAAGGTGTGTCTTGTTACTAATTTTTGGGTTTAATTTTTATAAGTTCTTTGAGACTTTCACAAAATATGCTTTTATTATTTTCACACTTCTGACTGTCCTAGATGCACCTCTGCTTCCTTACTAAGCCAACTTAGGTTTTTGTTTTTGTTTTTATGTTTTGTTGTTTGTTTTTATTTCTATATCTGTCTTATTTAGGGTTTCATTACTGTGGGATGGCAACTCTTATAAAGAAAACATTTAATTGAGGTGGTTGTTTATAGCTTCAGTGGTTAAATCAATTATAATGAAAGGGAGCATGACAGTGTGCAAGCAGACATGAGCTGGAGCTGACAGTCTTTACAATTTGACTTGGAGCTACAGGAAGTCAGCTGACTGTCACACTGAGTGAAGCTTGAAATAAGAAACCTCAAGGCCTACCCCCAAAAGTGACACCCCCCCCCCAAAAGGCCTCACTTCCTAATAGTGCCACACCCTTTCAGGCTCATTTTCTTTCAAACCACCATAGCATCCTTCAAGATTAAATTGTGCTGTTCAAGTATTCTTCGATAAGTGGCCTTCTACTACAGCATGTCCAACTTGACCCAACCTAGTGTTTGAGAGAAAACACTGTCACTGTCCCTTTTCCAATAGCTAACCACAGTTCTGTGGTTAGGGGTGGTATGGCATGTCTAAGTCCCCTCTTCATGATGGAATTTGGTATGGTTTTATTTGCACCAGATGTATGGTCAAGCTGACTCAACTAATGGTCCTTGAGCCTTAGCAGGAAGGGTGCAGTACATATGTTTTCTTTAGGCACTAGCAACCTGTAAACTTATGTTCTCTTTATCCTGACCAGTTTCAAGTTAATATGTTAATCAGTGTATTACAGACAGCAACTTCTCAGATGAGGGTTGAGAAATATGTTCATCTATGGGAATAACAATAGTCATTAGGAATGCATTTAAGACTATATTAACAGCAGAATATTGATAGCTTATCTCCTATGGCCTATGATCTGTTTTTCCACAAGGTTTTAGCTACTAATGCTCCTAGATATGGCTTTCATCTTGTGGAGTAGAACAGTCCACAGATCTGAAGGGAGCAGGCAAAACAAACTTGGCCCTGAGTACTGCCATTTTGACTTGAGACTCCATTTTACCAGTATGGTGAAATAAAGTTTAAGTTCCCAAGCTCTAGAGGAATTGAGAACTTTCCAATGGCTGACCAACCTTCTCCAGGAACCATAGAAATAATCACTATGTATCTTTAGTTCTTTAGAAACATTATGGCTGTTTCTAACAATAAAAGGAACAAATGTATCTGATTGATTGGAATGAAAGGCTAGCATTGTATGTCAGTTGGAGATGGAACACACAAGGCAAGTCCCCGATATTTTACTTCTGATTGGTGAAAATTATAACCTCAACTTGGCAACAAATATTTGTGAATTTTGTCCTTATAAACCTTCTTTTTGCCTCTGCTTGGGGCTTTCAGGAGAAATAAAAATCCAAGTCCTTGTCCTGTAGTCTTGATTGGTTGGTAACCTGCTTATGGGGTGATGTAATAAAAATTGTTGAAACTCATAATGTTGTCTCTCTTCTTCCTTATGGTACATAGCAAGCTAGGTGTAACAAATCCAATCAGAAAGTAGATTACTTCCCTGATGTACTTGACACTATTATACCAGTGGACTTGTCTTGACAGGTTAGTCATTATTATAGCTCACAGAGTTAACAGCTGGATATTATTGATGATTCATTTTTTCTTCCAGTAACTTTCATAGCACCTTCTAACATTACAAAACTGCCAGTAGAAATGAAGCATCTAGATTAATACTAACTTGATATCATCATGTTCTATGACACAAGTTTGTGAAATTCTGGAACATAGCCAAGAGCAATGACAGTTGCCTATGTTGTCTTGGGGGAGAGGTCTATGGGACCTTTCTAGCCAACAACTCCAGAAGAAAAGACTCCTTTCTATTATGAAGGTTTTTACTGTTGGGTTTTAAGTCTTCTAGGTTTTGGTATCTTCCTGTTACATTGTTAATACTATAACTGCAATTATAATTGCTGCAAAAAAATTTATCCCATGTATATGTGTAGAAATAATACAACTTTTTTCCCTCAAACACCATCTCCAGACAAACCCCATTTGTAGACAAAGATCCTTGAAAGCTCTTTATTTTGTAATAAAGAATGCTAATTTCTTGGCAAAATAGCTTGAGTTCCCCTATTATTTATTTTTTTCTTTTCTGGGAAGGCACCTACAATGCATCGATCACAGGACAATGTTTGGAGTTAAAGAACTAAATTTTATCTGGCATTCACTTGGTAAAGCAAGAGATTTTATGTAGCAAGTGTAAGAGGAGACTGCGAGAGACTTGAAGATTGCTAGGGTCATTGTCCAAGGTCATTGGCCTGAAATAGTATGTCAAGCCATTGACAGGTTACATTTTCTCATTTAATTTAGTTCTATCCTGTGCTAAAACAAAGCACATGTCCTTTAATTTCATTTTACTAATTTCTATAACAACTAAAGATGCAGCATTCTTTAGGTTTTCTTAGTAATGTGTGGTGTCTAATATATATATATGGTCTACAGAGCTAGTTCTAGGACAGGCTCCAAAGGAATACAGAGAAACCCTGTCTCAAAAAAAAAACAAAAACAAATTATAGACATGCTAAAATTTTATGAAACTTAATTTGGGAATACTGTTTAATTAACTGGCTGACTTTGCTTTCTGAATTCTCAGGTAAGCTTTAATAGATCATAAATAATGAATCAACACAGGTTATGTTATAATATGATCACGACATTCACTATAGAGAGGGAGGATGAGCAAAGGGTTTAAGACTGTGCTGGGGTAATCCATAGCAACAGCTGACTTGAACAAGTGGGAGCTCTTGGACCCCAGTCTGAATAGCTGAGGAACCAGCATATGACCAAATTAAGCCCCTTGAACTTGGAAGGCCTAGGCAATCTATGGGTCCTCTGACAGTGGAACCAGTTTTTTTTGCTACTGCATGAATGAACTTTGGGAGCTCCTTCCTTATGGCAGGATACTCTCTCAGCCTAGATATACCAGGGATAGTCTAGGCCCTGCCACAAATGATGTGATAGAATTTGATGATCCCCCATGAAATGCCTCACCCTCCTTGGGGAGTGAATGGGGTGTTGGTAGGGAGCATGGGAGGCTGGGAGGGAGAGGGAAATGGGATTGGTATGTAAAATAATATTGTTTTTAATTTAAATACAAATTTGTAATTAAAAAAAACCACAACCAAAACAAGACAAAACCAAGTATCTTCTACCTTTGTAGACACATATTGCCATTAGGTTAATCTAGTTTTCTGGCACAGCTGACATTCGTCTAGCTAGGAGATGCCAGAAGAAATTGTGAGCCTATCCTTACAGCCCTAGAGGAAACTTTTAAAAGTTATATTTCTTTACAATGGATAAGAAATAGAAGGTAGGGTAAAGGAGATAACTTTGAAGCATGAAGGCATAGTAAGAGAGAATAAAACAGAAAAATTCCAAAACATTGTTCTCAGTGGCCAAATCCATGCCAAGATTTTAACTGGATAAGGTTTGTCATCTTATCCAGATGTTTGAAATGTGGGCTCAAGTATTTCATATTCAATGGAGAAATGACATGTGTATAAAAACTTGTACATGGCCTTTATATGGACACAGCACTGTTTTCAGCAGTAGAAAGGTACATGTTGGAAATCTGAGTTACCTATTGTTCTATTTAAAACTCATATAAAATTATATAAATAAAAAATTACTTAAAATTCTTTTTAGAAAAGTTTAGCTTTATTAAAATTTGGAAAGAGTATAAAAATATTAAACATTTACAAAAAAACTGAAAACTACACATCCATGCAGGTACAAAACATAAATATATAGGCACTTCTCAGTTCAACAAAGACAGTGCTTTCAGCATTCCGGCCCCATTATACCTAAGAAAATGATGCCTGCCTGAGAGGATATGTCATTATGTAAATATGTTTCTCTTATTGGTTAATGAATAAAGCACTATTGGCAAACAGGAAGGCAAGATAGGCGGGACTAGGAGACAAGAAGGATTCTGGGAGAGGTAGTATAAGTGTCAAAATGTAGGGATTTGGGAGGAAAAGATCTGGGCCCTCGCTAAGGTAAGATTAGACCATGTAGAAACACTTAGATTGATAGAAATGAGTTAATATTTAAGACAGAACTAGCTTATTAGAAATGCTAGTAACAGGCCGACAGCTTTGTATCTAATACAGCTTTTCAGTGTGTTATTTGAGGCTGATGTGGCTTTGCGACCAGGTTGGTGGGAAAATTGCTCATAACACCTGCTCAACTTTTAGGCCTTTGTTTTGTTTCATCATTTATACTTTCATCATATTTTCCTCAAAGATACTACTAGGTCTCTATCCACCCAATTTCCTGCTCTTCTCTCTCTCTCTCTCTCTCTCTCTCTCTCTCTCTCTGTCTCTCTCTTTCTCTGTCTGTCTCTCTCTCTGTCTCTCTCTTTCTCTGTCTGTCTCTCTCTGTCTCTGTCTGTCTCTCTCTCCCTCACTCCCTCCCTCCCCCCTCTCTCTCTTCCATACACACCACAGAAACAAAGCTAACAAACAAAAAGCAGTAAGACAAAAATAATAAAATATCTACAAAATCTCAAACAATAAAAAAACTACAAAACAAAATCTAAGTGTATTTTGTTTTGGCAAACTGGGCATGGGGCCTGCCCTGTACTGTGGTTAATATACCCAGTGACACTCCATTGGACAGAAAACTGTATCTTCCTTTCTCAGCAGGCATCAATTGTAAATAGAATTTTGGCTAGGAGTGAGACTTTGTGATCATCCATACCCTTATTCCAGTGCCAGAATGTTCAGATATTTTGAACCTGGACAGATCTTATGAATGATCTCTGTGAGTTCATGTGTGTACCAGTTTTATTGTATATGAAAGATACTGTTTCCTTGGTATTATACACCACTACAGACTCTCAAAATCCATTAAATTTCTTTATGGCATATATTACTGAGCCTTTACGGGAGGGTTTCATAAAGACATCAGATTCAGTATTATGCTCCAATGTAGCTCACTCTGTACAATGTTCAAATATGGGTATCTGGGTTAATTGTTATATACTGCAAAAGGAAGTTCCTCTGACAATTGTTGACCAGTGTTCTTATCTATGACTGTAGTAATAAGTCATTCCTATGTTCCTTTAATAGTATAAAAGTAGCTTTCTCCCGGAAGCTCATGACATATTTAGTATCAAGTTCTTGGCCACTTTTCCATATCAGCTATGTGTTGCTTATTATCAAGTGGGCTTTAAATCTAATTTCTGAAGTAGTTGGTTATTTCTATAACATCAGTGCCACTATTACACCAATATGTCGTATAACTTGCAGTTATGCCACTGTTGTGTGTCATAGAGTTTGTAGCTAAATTATATTTGTGATTTGTGGTAGGCTTTCTCATCTCATAACAGAATACCTTTTAATGCCATGAAGCATTAAAGAGCACATTCCCCAAACAATAGGATTCAACCTATATTTATCAAGTAACAATGTGACACCTGTAGAAACTTAGTATGACTAGTCATAATCAATATGTACATGTGAAAACAATGTAAGAACATGTGTTTCCCCAAACAGCCTGGAAACGTCCTTCTTCAAGGAAGTTAATCACTTTAAAAATAATATTTCTTTTGTTTTCAAGGTAACTACTTCTTGATTCTGAATTTGTTTTCTTAGCCCCTTAAAAAATAACCAATGAAGGTATTAATGTTATAATAACAATTGTTTTCATTCTTAAAAGCCTAAAGTCTGTGTTTATTATCATGACTATGTAATGTTGAAGCTATGGCTTTGGTTAATCTAATTGCTGTCTTTTTTCTGCTCAGCAGTGTGATTGGCAGAAGCTGGGTATTGACTAATTTGAGAAGGCTGCTGTGTATAAAGGCTGTTGAGCTGTTTGAAAGAAAATTTGTGGCTTGTGCTCATTTAGAAGCTTTCTGCCATCTCCTGTGTAGACCAGCCTATTGATCTTATAAACCCTATAGATGTACTTCAAATTGTTTTACTTGTACAAGCCAATCTAAGAGGAATTTAGTCCTTTAAAAAGCAGCTGCCAGGCAAAGAAAGGCTAGGAGTTCAATGCCTAAGAGTATTTGGGGTAGGAAAAAAAAATAAAGTTATTTTTCTTCAGATCAAAAAAGATTAAAGGGACAAAGACTCCAACGCATTAATAAATGAGACATGACCCTTTCCACTGATCCCAGATATTAAAGTTGCTATTCTAAAGTAATATTTTTATTTTTCAAGAGAGGAATGGTCATGTGAGAAACAAAACGACCAAAAACTGTAAGGTACTCTCACATCACAGTAGTTATAATTAAAATGTGCTGTTGGGAGTTCTATGAGAAATGTCAAGAAGATAAAAATATTTTAAGTGAGGATTGCATTTTGTAGCTATTTTATATTGTATGGTATTTCAAAATAAGAATTATTTTTAAATAAATAAGTGTTTGTCCTATAATTTCTAGTTAAGTCAAATTTAACTCTCTTCAGTGTAAGAGAGTGATTTCAGAATATAGAGTAGATTAGTATGTTTTGGTTTCAATCATGAAAAATTTAACCTACTTATAGGCAATATATTGGGAATGTTTTGTAAGAACATGTTAAAATACTTTCTGAGTATAAGAAATTAATCATGTACAAAAACAGAATGATATAACTATTCCATATTTCTATCAACTAATTTTTATTATTTGTAATATTGTACATTAGTTAATAATTATTTTTCTTGTTATACTCTGTGTGTCTATGCACATGTGTGTGTCTGTGAATGCAAACTTGAGTTTCCATAACCATTCAGAGTAGAAAAGTGTACCAGATTATGTGGAGATGGAATTGTAGGCATTTCTAAGATACTACCACTATCCTAGAAACTAAACTTTGGTCCTCTCTGTAAACAGCAAGTGCAATTAATCACTGAGCCATCTGCCATGCAGCATTACAACCTTCAGTTGTTGATTCTTTAAAGTTTATGAGGGTCTTACTTAGACAAAATAAACATTGACTTGAAAGGAAGAAAACAAAGACAAGAAGATGTTTAAGAAAATTAGACTGACAGATAACTTTATGGAATTAGACAACCCATTGGTAACATGCTGCAGAGTTAGCTCCATGTATGAGGATGTGCATGGTGAATGGCTTCCCAGCTTAATATTTGTATTTTTATCAAAACATTTTTGAGTATGTCCTATATGTAATTTTACTTCCAACTACTATATACTTTCAACTCATCTCAATTTCATGATTTTTCTAAAAATTACTATTGTTTTATATATTCTAACATATGAATATCTAACATTTACACACACACACACACACACACACACAGAGCTGAGTCCACTTAGTGTTGCTTATATGTGTCTGTGCTTATGTCCATCCATGTGGAATTGGACAAAGTTTTAGGAAGCTTGTCCTTGAAGAAAACTGATTCCTCCTCTTACAATTGCCATATCTTGCCTATACATCTTCAACTATGGCTAGGCCTTGTGAAATGTTTCCCATTAGTGTTGGCTCATCAACTAGTGTCATTATTATGCAGTTCTTTCTTTCTTTCTTTTTTATAGAAGCAATTTTATTTTACATATCAATCCTCCTCCCCATTCCCTCTCCCTTCCATCCTCCCATGCCACCACTGATTCCCCCTTCCCCTGCAACCCATCCCCTACTCACTTGCCAAGGATAGTGAGGCCTTTCACGGGGGATCATCACATAATCTGGGGGAGGGTCTAGGCCCTCCTTCATGTATCTGAGCTGAAATAGTATATCTCCATAGGAAATGGGCTCCTAAAGTCCATTGTGCACTGATTCCACTGTCAGAGTTCCCATAGACTTCCCAGGCCTCCTAACTGTCACCCACATTCAGAGGACTTGGTTCCTCCAATGCTGGTTCCCCAGCTTTATGACTGGGGTCCCTCGGCTCTCACTAGGTCAGGTCAGCTGTTTCTGCAGGTTTCTCCAGCATGGTCTTGACTCCTTTGCTCATCCTTCTCCCTCTCTACAACTGGATTCTATGAGTATGGCTTAATGCTTAACTGCAGGTGCCTGCTTCTGCTTCGAGCAGCTACTAGATGAAGGCTCTAGGACTCTAGAAGCAAATAAGATAGTCATCAATCTCATTATAGGGGAAGGGCATCAAAGGCTCCCTCTCCACTACTGCCTAGTTTTTTAGTTGGGGTCATCTTGGACATCTGAACATTTCCCTAATGCCAGATTTCTTTTTTGTTTTCTTATTTTACATATTGATCACAGTTCCCTCCCTTACTCCCTCCCTCCCATGACCCCCTCTCTCCCTTCTATCCCATCCCTTCCCTCACTCCACAGGGAGAGTGATGCTTTCCAGGAGGTATCATCAAAATCTGTCAAGACATTTGGAGTAAGGACTAGGCCCTCCCTCTTGCCTCTGGGTTAAGGGAGTATCCCTCCATGAGGAATGTGCTCCCAAAGTCCTTTTGTGCACCAGGAATACATCCTGGTTCCACTGTCAGAGGTCCCTTAGACTTCCCAGGCCTTCTAACTGAGACCCATGTCTGAGTTGGTCCAATGTTGGTTTCCCAGCTATCAATCTGGGGGTTCACAAGCTCCCTCACAGCTCCACAGGTCAGCTGTCTCTGTGGGTTTCTGTAGCTTTGTTCTTGTTCCCATTTTCTTATCACTCCTCCCTCTCTGCATCTGGATTCCAGTTTGGCTCAGTGTTTAGATGTGGGTGTCTGCTTCTATTTCCATCAGCTACTAGATGAACGCTCCATGATGGTAGATAAGTTAGTCATCATTCTCATTATCAGGGAAGGGCATTTAATGTAGCCTTTTCACTGTTGCTCAGATTGTTAGTTGGGGTCATCCTTGAAGGTCTCTGGATATTTCTCTAGAGTCAGTTTTCTCTTCAAACCTATAATGGCTCCCTCTTATGGTCTCTCTCTCTCTCTCTCTCTCTCTCTCTCTCTCTCTCTCTCTCTCTCTCTCTCGTCTATTTATCTCCTGACCCAATCTTCCTAGTCCCACATGCTCTCCTCTCTTCCCATTCTCTTTCTCCTAGCTCCCTCTCTGCTCATTGCCCCTCCTCCTCTACTCTCAATATGGTCAGGAGGTCTTGTTCCTTTCTCCTGTGAGGGGCCTTGTATGAATCTCTTAGGTCCTCCTTGTATTCTAGTTTCTCTGGAAGTTTGAATTGTAGCCTGGTTATTCTTTGCTTTATGTCTAAAATTCATATATGAGTGAGTACAAACCATGTTCCTCTTTCTTAAGCAATCATATTGTTGAGATTTAATACATGCAACTTCTCTGTCATGTGTGTCTCCAAGAAACGGCTTAGCATCATTCATCATGATTATTCAGCTATTTCTATCTTTTATGTGATATTTCCTGAATCTTAGGTATAGAGATCACATTGCACTGTGGTTAATTATGCTCTAAATTTTGACAGTTTGTGGATGTACAAAAACACTTTCCATCTATTGCAAAAAGGAATTTCTTTGATGATTTGAGGAGAGGTAAGAGTGATATTTCTTTGAGAATCAAGTATAAGAAATTGCAAACAAGACATTATGCTGGTTTAGGAAAATGGCAGTAATATATTCTCCTCTGGGGTCTATTAGTTCAACAGCCACAGACAACTGGCTAATTTTATCTTATCAGTCATGAATTTCCTCCTATTGAACAGATCTTAAATCCAATTAGACATCTATTGGTTATCATCAAGATAAAAATGTCCCTATATCACCATTGGTGATATCTGTCTAAGCTAGTCACTGCTGTGGCCTTACAGCTTAATGGAATTATTGATTGCTTTTCCCACTTGGAAGCTTTCAAAATACCTTTGGATACTGCAAGACCTAGACCTCAGGGAGTAGATTTCTAGGCCAGATCCAGTTTGATTTCTCTACCTCCGGTGTCAAAGTGTGTGTTGTCTTCAGCAATAGGGGCTTATATTTAAATTATGAGAGACAACCAAGGGCTATCGCAATAGCCTGTATTACTTTAGGATTGCTTGGCCCTGGGAATTTTGTTACTCTATGGCTCTTAAAAGGGAAGTATTACCACCCCATGTAATATAATCCCATTAAAACACACACACACACACACACACACACACACACACACACACATACATGCACACACACATGCACTCACACTGCATGCACACATGCACACATACACACACACACACAGAGTGTGTCTTGTGTGTATAAAAAGCATGAGTGCATTATATGCACATAATGTATATAAGAAAATATGTATGTATTTTAAATAAGCTTATAAAATAATGTTTCCTTATGACTTTTGCAAACACCTTTAGTGTTATTTATCTCATCTTCCTTTCCCTGTATTAACCCACCACAATTTTTAAAATTTTCTTCCCCATTTTACTTATGTCTATTGTCACCCTGTCTAGAAATTCTTGCCAGACATTTACCCATAATCTCCTTTTCTTATGAAATAATCCAAAGTAATTTATCCATCAAGACATGTATGGCATTGAAGTTAAATGCCAAATGCCACCATTAGATCTTTGACTAATTTGTCAACCTCTATAATCATTGTGTACGCCTAAGCTTCTGGATAGGTTGTCAGGTCCTAGAAAATTGATTTGATTAATACTGATTCTAGAACAAGAATTGAGAGATCAACAACATCACAAACTAAGAGGTCATCAGAATCAGGGATCTACCTTCAGCGTGTGCTTATAATACTGGGGGTTTCAATGTTCTGTTATTTACATTTTTATTTAACCATTGTAAAAATGCTAGATACTTTGAAAGTATATCCTCTGACAAAGTGTCAGCATCTTGACATTTGTTTTTATAGGTGCTTCAGCTCAGTTTTGAGCCAAGAGGCCATGTGATACAATAAGTAACACAAATAATAAAAACCCAGAAACAAACATTTGAGTTAAAGTTGAAGATCAGAGACAAAGCTGCCAAGACACTACTTTCATGAGACCCTTTGCTTCCTCCTTTGATACCTCCCTGGTGCTGGCATTAAAGACCCAAGGATAGTCTTTATACTTTTTGGATGATTTACTCTCCTGCAGCCCATGGTGGTCTTGGACTCACAGAGATCCATCTACTTCTGTGTCTTATGTACTGGAATTAAAGATGTGTACCACCAATGTCTGGCTCTATGTATGTGGATAGATTTGTATTTTGCTCTTCAATGACTTTATTAAATCATAAACAATATATTGTCACACCAATAAGCTTTGCTCTCAGAGTAATGGGAAATTGTAACTCACACCAGGCTTTATGTAGTTGAAGACAAAAGTTGAACTTTGTTGGACCATTGAACACTTGCGTTTTATGATGTCACCCACAGAAGAACATATAAGCTACATGTATTTGGAAGTAATTGAAATGTCTCTGGGCCTACAGTGAATTAATATAAAACACCAGAGACTTTGAGGACATTAGTATGATAAGGGATCTGAATTCTAAATTAGGTACATAGACTATCATAGTAGTTATTTTTTTAAAGAATTTGTTGGACTACCAGTACCCAAATAATAACATGGAGACATCTTATTGATTGTGAAAGCTTGCCTTTTAGCTTAGACTTGTTTCCAACTAGATCTTATAACTTCAATTAATCTGTTTCTCTTAAACTACATTCTGCCACATGGCTCTTTATCTCTCCACCATTTTGTATGTCAAACTCCCACTGTTACCCCTCTGAGTTCCTTTCTATGCCTGGAAGTCCTACCTAACCTCTCCTGCCTAGCTATTGGTTATTCAGCTTTTTATTAAACAAATCAGGCACCTTAGGCAGGCAAGGTAAAACAGTGACCCATTTTCACACAGTATGATCAAATATGCTAAAACAGAATAAAACTTAAATTAGAATGGTTTGGCCAACTGAGAAATTGACAGGAAGAAGGAAGTTAGAGAAGTCAAGAGGTCATGATTCTATTGCAACTTTTATTCCCAAATCTGGGTGCCATGATAATGGCTTTGACTCATTTTGCAACACCGGATAATACTCATTTTCCCCACTCTTGTCTAGTTTATTATTTAAATTTGACTGCTTCCATTGTTCTGTAACTCTTTATTTTTTCTTTACACCTTTAGTTATAGAAGTAGTATTTACTTTCTGATGTGGATGGCCTAGTAGTTCCTCATGACACATTTCAACATGTTTGTTTATATCTCAGCATTTTTATGATTAGTATCATACATTTGAGGTTATTTTTGAACTATTTTAAGCAAGCTCTGTTTTCCTAAATTGACCTGACCTATGGATTATCAATCTTATGGAGAATCTGTGATCCAGAGGTGAATGGGTGATACATAGATATGGACCTCTAGATGTGGGTGAAATGATTAGAGACTGTACCATTTGACTGATGGCAGTGTCTGGAGAAGAGTCTTGGTAGAATGGAACCCTGTGGGAGGAAGTCTTCTTTTGATGAGTTCTGACATTTGAGCTATCAGGTGAGGAATGCTCACATTCTCTATCTCGGGAATCATACTTTGTTTTTAAGTTTGAATAGACAAGAAAGCCCTAAAGGATGAAATTCCTCTTCATCCTGACAGGCTCACTGACAGTATGTGGAGCTAAGTTGTTCTTATCAAGGAATCTATTCATCTCACCCTCAAAATACAGCTTGAGACCCAAAGCATGAAGCTTATAATTAGACACATACGATAGAAGAAAAAACTGCTTTTCTAAGGCCAGCCTTCTTTTTCCATCTGGATGGTTTGCCTTCCACAAAAAGTGAGCCCAGACTCAGACCCACTTGATCTTCAAGGGACTGTGTTGTGCCAAGAAATTGGATAACTTGGGTTCAGGTTCACAGATGCAATTATTAAAGTTACACAGAGATTTCAATATATTTAAACAAAAGCATCTATTTTCTGAAACTGTTACAAGCAGTTTTCTGCCAGCCTTCTTTCACTGCCATATGAGCCCCAAATAACCCACGGGATGCTGTATTAGGTATAATACTGTTGGCCAATATCTAGAGCTTTCTATTGCTAGCTCTGTCTTAATTATTAACCGATAAGTACTAATATTTGAATTTCTATGTGGTCTTATCACACTGAGAATGCCACACTCACATGTCCTTTCCTCCGGAGATCACATTGCGACCCTGTCCTAGGTGTCCCAGAATCCTCCACCTCTCCTAGTCCCACCTATCTTGCTTCTATATTGGTCAACAGTGCTTTATTCATTAACCAAAAAGAAAAACATATTTACAGAATGACATCTCCCATCATCTCCTCTTTTCTGTATAAATAATAGGAGTTTTAACTTTAACATAGTAAAATATATTTAAAAAACAGTGATTAAGTAAGAACTATAATTACAATATTTAGTTCAAAACATTTAACAATATTTAAAGAATATATTTTATCTATCTTACCTTTGTGAGTATAAAGTCTTATATGTAATTTATCTTTTTCATAACTAAGGAAGACTATAACCATGATTATCTGTCTTCAACTCCATCAAAGACCACAGAAGGATAATATATAAACTCTAGAACTCACAGAGATAATTTGCTGCTTGGTCAGTCACCTGAAGCTCTTTAGTAATGTTCCATCTTTGGCCCATAAGCCATAATGTGTCTGGAAGACTCCTCAGCAAAGCAGAAAACTTTAAACTGTTTGCCTATATTGGCAGTTTGTTAGTCATTTTTTTGTGTGTTTTATAGAATGTCTGGCAGTCTATTTCATGAAGCAGAAAACCTGTAGCAATGTTTTAACAGTCATTATCCTGTGAGTCCTGTATATCCACTTTTATACAGCATAAAGTCAAACAGCCCAGAAAAGAGCAGTTTCTTGTCTAAATGGCTAGTCATATTGGAAGTAAACTCCATAATGAGTTTCTTTAATGTCCATCTTCCTTTGTGATGTTGGTGGTGTTGCCAGGAACAGTTATGACTCATTGTCAAGAAAAGTGCAAACCATTTCAAATGTCATTATCTGTAGGTCTTTGAAAATTTTGAAGAATGTTTATCCACTTGAAATATATTTCCATATATCTAGAAAACCTACCTAACCTAACTATAAATTTTGACTATATATAATTTGTACTTAATTATACATTATATTTTTAAATAAGCTATACAAACACAATACATAAACAAGAGGAGAAATATGCATATCACAAAATTGACCTTAAATTTGTATAGTATCAATAAATGAAAATCAATTCCAAGGAAAAGTATTCATGTCTATACCATAACCTCACCTTTACCTTTAAAAAGAGATTGGTTGTGATCATTGACCATTTATAACCAACCCCATTTAAATGAAAACAAACATTTATAGACAATATTTTGGAATGAGGGTGTTGTTTTCTCCAAACTGCTTTTTGATGGTTTTCCTAAGAAAACAATGCCTCCCTTTTCTACTATTGGCATTAAGGGATAATATGCACTGACAAAGAGTTGGTTTTGAGTTACTTAGGGTTGGGTATAGAAGGTTATATTCAGACTCAGGTATCACTTTTAGATAAGTTTAGGTATGATTGGGAAGGTTATGGTTAGGATGTGATATAGATAGATGTACATAATTTCTAATGTACTTTTAGCTATAGATAACTTAAATTTTTAGATTTCTGTATGTTTACTGTTTAGGGTCTTCTTTCTGCTTACTATGGTTTTTTACACAAATATAAAACTATCTGGATGTATATCATTATATATAATGATACAACTTATGATATTTTATCATTTTGCACTTTACATTTCTACCTCTAGTTGAGACATTTCAGCTCTATCTCTATTAGCGAGAAAGATATATATGTATATAGTTAGATTGCTTGAAGTCTTTGTCCTTGCTAAATTAGTTTGGGAAGATTCAACCACTGTACAACTAGGACCCTGAGAATTACAGATATTTTCACCCATATTTCTTATACCTATGAGAATAGTCAAACATAGATTTTGATATGCAAACACTTCATAGACCTGCAGAATATGGCATTTAAATGTTTCAGTACTAATACCCTATTGATATGAGACACATTTGCTCCTGACAGCACAAAGCTGTTCCTGAAAAAATGTTGAGAACTGATATCACTCCTTTTGGAGTCCATTTTTTCCCCTTCTATAGCCTCTTGAGCAAAGAATTGCTCCCACTTCGACCTCTGACTTTGAATATACTGTCCTAATGTGCTTGCAAGAGACAAACATAGAAGACTGCTGAACCATGCCAAGTCAGGGTAAGACAGACTTTATACCTCCCTGCTTCTGTGTTTGTCAGTCAGTTACTCTAAGCCTTAGAACCTATGCTGCTGTGTAACTTTGGGTGACTGTCTAGGTAGCCTGCTGTTTCTGTCTTCACTGAAACTTTTGGAAATTGTTCTACTTCACTTCCTGCCTACCCTAGTATTATCCTCCTTCTCAGGTCTTTGATGATGTTCAAAATTAGACTGTCACTATTGTTGCTCTCTTTTCCTAAAATAGAAATATTAGGTACAAGACTTAAACTTTTCAGAATAGGACAACTCTATAGTGATCTCTTTTATGTTTTTAACCTAGGACTGGATATGTAGTTCCTGCCATTTGCTTTTGTTGCTTCACTGACAATAGGTTTTAAGTGTGTATGTTCTTACTTTTCCTTCTCCTAGAGCATACTTGATATTTACTGTCTTTGTATTTAGTTTTGTATGAAGCCTAAATATATCCTTAAACTAAAAGGGGAATTGTATTGAGATATATACCCTGCCAGCACCTGTTGAACTGACCATGCCCATTGGGGCGTGGGCACAGGTGCTCTCATGACCTATGGAGAGGCTAGGTCTGGGGTCCCTGACCCAAGCTCTCTCTCTTGCTTCCTGGTCATGTTGTGGAAAGCATCTGGTGGTATCCTTGGAGAGGGAACCCGCGGTTGTCATCTGTTTCTGGTGTAAGTGATTTCTCCACAAATAAACATCATTTGATCTATATTTTGTCCCAGTGAATTGTATTTCTGACACGATAAAACAGTGAAACTTAAAGGTAAATGCAATTTGAATTTACTATGAATAAATAACCATTTATTTACCAGCCTTATGTATTCTTTTTATAATTATTGTTTGCTGATTTGGTCCCTGTTCTTTAAAGCTCAAGATTAGCACATTATTGGCATCCCTTTTATCACTGGGCATTTCAGAGTTAATGTTGAGATGGTCCAGTCAGGTTGTATAAACTGGCCTGAAACTCATAATCTTTATAGTTCACAGTCATGAGTAGCTGTGATTATATGCCAGTGTCATCACGTCTGGTGATGGGCTTATTTATCAACAGTACTTAATTAGTGTTCATTCACTAACCAGTGTTGTCACATGATTGTTAAGTAGTCACTCAGCAGCTACTTTTACTAGCTTCATTATATTTCTCCTTAGTCCTTCAGTATGATTTAATATTATTTCATCATGGGTAAAGTACATACATGTATTGCAATGAACCAATGGTGTATAGTAATACCATCGAAACTGCTGAATTGTGTAAGGACCTGGACTTTCTACTCAGGAAGACTTCACTAAGCACACTGAATTGTGAAAAGCAAAGCCAAATAGTAAAAAACATAGGTAAAGTTAAATGGCCTGAACTTAAATTTGTTTGAAGCTTCAGGAGAGAAGATATAAATTGCCAAGGAGGAACTTTAAAGACCAGACTGAAAAGCCCTCCATTTCTTTACAGCAGGCTTCATTTCATGCATTTTTCGATTTAACCACAGTGTGTGTATTGGAGTGGCATCTTTGTTCCAGGGCTGTTTGTGCAATTCCACTCAGGCAAACTGGGTCAGGCAGGAAGACATGATTGAAATCACAAGTCTCTCTAGTCCTCTTTCAATTCTCACTCCACTCTATATCCTTGTCTCTACCCTATCATTTAAGACGAAGACAGATCCCACATTTTAGTGGTTCACATTTTTGTACTTGGAAGCTAGCTGCCTTTTCTAACCTCTGGCTTTACTGTTGGCAGCCACAGAGAACAAACAACAGTGGCTATTTATTCAGACTTCTGCCCCTTTGCACAAGTTTTTCCCTTCTCCTATTACTTTCTCTATGTTGACAAAAAAAATCAAAAGGGTAAAATATGCATGTTGGAGAAAAATTCTTCAATATGAAATACTTATAGTTTAAAAAATGTTTATATGTGTGTTTAGTTTCTCATAATCTACTTTATAAGTTTCCCACAGCCAGATTATCAATATCAATATCCTTGCAGGAGAGGTAGAAGGAGAGAATTTGTTTTTGAAGTTCATTAAAACAATATTTCTTGACTTGACAGAATTTTATGATCCCTCCTGGAAGCCATCAATCACCCTCCTTGTGGAGTGGGGGGCGGAATGGGATGGGAGAGGGTTGGGGTCATGGGAGGGAGAGGGAACTGGGATAGGTATGTAAAATAAGAAAATAAATAAATATTTCCTAAAATAAAGCAGACACATGTTTCTGGAGAACTGGGATAGTCAAATAAAATCTAAATATTCATATCACAATTGATGACCTTTGTAGTGGTATTAGGAAGTGATTTGGTGAAGTGAGCACATCATAGGTATTCTGACTTTATGGATAGGTGTGTAGCTTAATGAATTTCCAAATTATGTCCTTCTCTTGCAACTGTAGTTCACAGCATTTTTATACTTTAACTTTTTCATCCTTTTCTCCTTCATTTGAGACAGGGCCTCAATCTCATGTTTTGCAAACTGCCCTTGGCTTGCTTATACCTGAGGATAGCCCTGTATCCCTGATTATCCTGTCTCTAAAGTGCTGGGATCACAGGAATTTACCATCACTCCCAGTTCATGTAATGTCAGGAACTGAACCCAAGGTTTTATGCATGTTAGCTGAACACCCTACCAACTGATATATAACACCAGCCTGTATTCCATCTCTTTTTCATTTGAGTACACCTAAGTGGTACTCTTCATGAGATGTCATTTTGGTCAGGCACTGGGCTTAGTCATAGCTTGGTCTGGATTTCTAGTTTCAGAGTTATAAACAGAGATATTTCTACTGTTCATAAATCACTCAGCCCAAGATACTGTACTGTAACAGTACTAAACAGACTATGACAAGTAATTTTTTATTTAAGATTTATTGTACAAGAAGCCATTCCTATGAACTTTATTCCACCTAATATCAGGAGGCTGCATTGGTTATCTGCGGGCTTGGATGTACATGGATCTATTTCATTTTTTTTCTCAACTATCTGCAGACTTTCAAGATCTTAGCAAACTAACTTAAAGAATCTTTTTACAATGGGTGACAGTGGTACACACCTTCAATCTCAGCACTTGGAAGGCTGAGGCAGGTGGATCTCTGTGAGCTCGTGGCCAGCTTGGTCTATATAGCAACTTCTAAAACAAACAGGGATACATAGAGAAACTCTATTTCAAAATCAAAACAAAGCAAAAACAAAAGCAAACAAACAAAAAACAGAAAAAAGATACCCCCTCCCCACACACCATTTTTAAAAGAAGCTCTCTGGCAAAAGATGTTCTTGTTCTCTGGTTGTTACAATAAAAGGTAGGGTTTGAGCTGTAAATTCATTAGATGGGAGTAGGGTGGGCCAACCATGGTCAGTTGATCTCTGCATTTTGGTCACATATTACTTTCTGTAATGAATGCTGTTTGCTACAATAAGAATCTTATTTGATGAGGGATGAGTACTATTCTTATATCTGGACATAAGGATACATATTTAGAATGTGTTTAGAAATTACACAGGTTTAGGAAAGTGGCAGTACCAAATTTTCTTGTAGGTTCTATGACCTTGATAACCTCCAGGTGTGAATACATTTAATTAATAAGAAGTATTAAAATAAAAGAAAATCAAGCTGGCAAAATTAGTGGCAACTTATGCAAGATTTGATTTGTTTTCCATGAGTAAATGCCTAGTGGCAAATCCCATATATCTATAATTGGTTAACAAGTTTACAGTGTGCAATTAAAGTGATTTCCCAGGGACTGGCACCAAAGAAAAGCAGAGAGCAAGCTGTGAATTATTGCACTTATTTCAAATCGTCTTTCTTCTTTTAACTTTGTTGTCACGTTTCCTTAGTAGGATTTGCTATACTTAAACACAATGAAACAAAGTCTGAAGGAAGGCAATGTGGTATCAAATAATCAAGCAAGAAGCTCTCATCACCACCACACTCTGATCCAGTGTAAGGGGCCACAGAACCATTCAGTTTGGTCATCCATGATCATGAGAACTGTACAGAAGTTGGGAAATTAGGGAACTTCAGGAAGGTGGAGCTTTTGTGACATTAAAGAACATTTGCTGAGAATGTTTGGAGGAGGTACAATGAAAAATAATTTATTAAATTCCTGAAATTTACACCAAAGTTTCCTCCATTGTAGCATGAGAACAAATCAACTGGTCCACAAAAACATTAAGCATTCTCAGATACAGGTAATATTTGAATTAAAAAGAGAAACCACTGCAATCAGTAAAACTATTCAACATCTTTATATTCTTAATTCGAAAGATAAGGGTGGAATGCTAATAAAAAGACAAAAGTGAGGCCATAGGAAGCTCTGTATATCCAAATATCATTGCAACCTGTATTAATACACATGAAGACAAAGCCTATGCTTTTTCTTATGCTTTTAAGAATGGAATGATTCCTATGACTAATTAAGAGTAACCCTGAACTAAATAGGAGAATCATTTGAAGGATAGTAATTGTAAGACACTGTGCTCCCAGGTTGGACATTCTTGGGGGCTTCTTTTACTCCAAATAAGTCATTCCTAGTGATCTGAAGGCATTTAAGTGCCAAGATGGTCATCATTGTTGATAACCTTTAAACTTTGATTTGTCTATCAATGAAACATAATCTGACTTTTACTTTTTTTCAATACCAAGCATATGTTATGTACAGTCTGCCCCACCCACCCACACACAATATCAAGGTAAGAAAAACAGGACTGAGTTTTATGCTATGGGATAATCTTTTTGTACAATGTGAATATGTGCCACTGCAAAGGCACCTTCTCATTGGTTTAATAAAGAGTTGAATGGCCAATAGCTAGGCTGGAGAGCATAGGTAGGACTTCTGGAAAAGATAAAAACTCTGGGAAGAAGAGAGGCAGAGAATTTCCCAAGGAGAAATCAGATGTATACTATGGAGAAGACATTGATGTGGGATGTTCTTCTGTACATTGTGAATATGTGTTGCTTTTATTGGTTGATGAATAAAGCTGCTTTGATCTACAATAGGGAAGAAAATAGCTAGCTGGGAAATCCAAGCAGAGATAACTGACAGAAAGGACACCACATCAAGAAAAGAGGCCAACTGCCATAGAGAAAGCAAGACACATAGAAATAAGGTAAAGCAACAGCCAGATGATAATACACAGACCAATAGAAATGGGTTAATTTAAAAGTAAGAGCCAGCTAGTAATAAGCTTGAGCCATGGGCCAAATAATTATAATTAAATTAAGCCTCTTAGTGATTACTTTATAAGCAGTTGTGGGACTGGTGAGCAGGACAGAAAAGATATTGCTACACAAGCTAACAAACATATGGCAGACTATAGATGAACATAAAAGGGTTAATTTAAGGTTTAAGAGCTAATTCGGAAGAAGACTAAGCTGAGGCCAAGCTTTCATATTTAATAAGAAGTCTCCATGACAATGGGAAAAGACCATTTTCTTTAGGCATGTGATTATGTTAGTTTATACAAGGACAGATAACATTTGCAATAAAGACATTTTCAATATATAGATGGATATTGTTATATGCACATAATTCATTATCAGTTTCAAAACAAATTTTATATTAATTTTTTTATACATTGTATTCTGTTCATATTCTTTCCCAACTCTAACTCCACTGAGGTCTTCTTTATCACCCTACCCACTGGAGAAACAAAAAACAAAAACAAAAACCAATGTTTAAAAAAATTAATACTCTAGACAAAAGAAAAACACAAAACAAAAATTTGCATAAGCCTTCTTTAGAAGACTTTTCACAATGCCAAATTCCTTGTAGCTGCATCACAAATGTTATGTCTGAATGAACACAATGTACATGGCTCCTAATTTCCCCCATTTAACATCAATACCAATAATATAGATTATCTCCCCATATCTGAGTTCTTTTGGCACATTGAAACACTGAACTATTTTGAGCAGACAAATTCTAGTCATTCTTTTGTTTCCTTTTGATTTTTCTCTTACAAATAACCCCTGGTTATTAAAGGTCAGGAATTTGACTTAATACCTATTAAACTTATTATTCAAAGGTCAATACCATTATAGATGATATATAAAGCTTTAACAGTAAATTGAAATAATCACCCATATGTCATAAATTATTTTATGATGATATAAAAATCAGACTTCTATTATCTTTTGGCTTATCTGCTTCACAATCTATGAAGATGGTTCAGAAGTTAAGCAGACTTGTCCTTTTACAGGACCCATTTTATAGCTTTCACAGGCACACATGCATGTGGCACACACTCAACCACCACACCCAACACAAATACACACACAAGTAACAGTAAACATTAGGAAATATTTCTACTAAAACCAAAAAACATGGTAGCTCTGAAAGATATCTGTGATGATGTCTAAAGGGGTTTAGTGTCTTGCATTTTTTTCTACCAAAATACTGTACAAGGAGCCACCAGATTAACCTTAGCATATCACTGTGGTCATACTATCTCCTAGTTCTCAGTGTATCTTCAATGCCCAATAGAACATTCTTCAGATGAAAAAGCTTGGCTCCCTTTGGCATTTAGATGAATCATGTTGCCTTACTAATTTTGTGTATCTTCACGTTTCAGTCACATATATGTTATATTCTTGGAACAAGTTTTCTGATGTGTCTTTTACATATTTCCCTGGCTGTTCCACACATCAAACATGCCCCTGCTTGGGAACATAAACTTTATTTATATAATTTCCATTGTCTATCTTAGTTTTATTGGTTACATTGGAAAATGGGAGATTTGTATGGTATTTGTTTCTTGTTCACACTCCTGCATTCAACTGGTGCATGAGTTTTCCTTTACCTGCCTTTCTTCCTCAGATACATTCTCAGTTGTAGCCTGTATCCATTTATTCTGTCATATACTTTATGTGCTTCATATCTGGTACTTCTTATATTGAATAGATATTTTGTGGGTACCTAGTACTCTGTGAGTTTCATATTGCCGTTATATAAACTATTACCATGAACTTAGGGCAGTTTAAAACTTTATATTTCCCTCTTTACATTTCTGGATGTCTGAAGTGCAAAATGAATTTTATCAGGTTTACTTGGAAGTATTGGTTCTGAAATCCACATAAGAATAGATTTAATTACCTTTTCTATTGTGCAGAGGATGTAGTGGTTGACTAAGAATAGCCCCAATTAGTTCATTTATCTTAATGCTTAGGGGATGGCACTATTTGAAGAGATTAGGAGGGGTGGCCTTATTGGAGTAGGTGTAGCCTTATTGGGGGATGTGTCATTGGGGGTGGGCTTTGGGGTTTTAAAAATCTCAAACCAGATCTAATGTCTCTCTCTTTCTGCTAACTGAAGATCTAGAAGATCTAGAAATAGAACTTTCAAGCTAATTCTCCAATGCCATGACTGCCTGAATGTTGCCATCTGTTCTGCCACCCAAATAAATGTACTGAACCTTGGAAACTGCAAAAAATCTCCAATTGAATTCTTTCCTTTATAAGAGTTGTCTTGCAACAAAATACTGGCTAAGACAGTAGCTGGTACCAGGGAGCTGACATTGCTGGGATTGGCCTGTCCATGACATTTGTTGCCAGAATGTGGACTTTGGGATTTTGGCTAAGGAAAATAGTTGAATTAGTAGGAGCATGGAAGATTGTGGTGCTGAGGTCAATGTAGATTATGACAGTCTGGATCAAGAGATTTCAGAGGAGATATTAGCACACAGCCTGGAGTCCATTGTTATGATATTTTTGGTGATAAATATGGTTGCTTTTTGCCCTTGTCTCCCACCCCTCCTTCCCCCTGAGTCTAAACTGAAGAGTTTTGGATTAAAGTGTTGCCAGAGGAGAGTTCAAGACAGTCTGGTATTGATTGTGTCATTGTGTTGTGGGGTTATTAGTGGTCACTTTTATGCTGCTCTATAATGATAAGAAACAAGATGAGCAGGGTAAAATAAAGAATGTACAGCTTGTGGAGAACAGGAGCACCAAGAAGTGTAATAGAGTTAAGCCTAGTGCTCACGGAGATAGAAAAGTTTAAACACAAGCCTGATGCTAAGAATAACAAGAGTGGTGACATTTTGTTATATATTAAGATAGAGAAAAATGTCACCTAGATGAGCTGGTATGTTTGTATATACTCTGATAGCATGGAAAAATCTGATTGTTTTTATAATGTCAGGCAGACTTGTTTAGTATAGTTATTGGTTTGACTCAAATGATAAGATATGATACTATGTGTATCATATTTATACAAACATTCTTTATCTATATATTGCAATACCATTTAGCAAGTATGTAGTAAGAAAATGACACATATATGAGCTGCACTAACATCTTTCTATGGGCAGAAGAAATACATTTTTATCCCCCTGGAATATAGTATAGGAGATTCGTCTTCAGAGGTGCACAAAAGTGAGTTTTCCAAGCAAAGAGAAGAGAGGGGAACCTGTTGGAGGTTCCAGAACACAGAAAGCATCTGAAGAGATTGAGAAACGTTACTCTACAGTGGAAGATCAGGATTTAAGTTTTGTTGCTGTTGTTGTTGTTGTTGTTGTGTCTTTTCCTGGGCATTGGTGTTGTCTGGTTTCATCAGAGCACTGCAGTAATGTTCATTCTATTTCTATATTATTGGATAGTTTAAAATGAATTAGTTATAGATCTCTGTAAGTTTATTGGAATTCTGCTGCAAATCTATCTGGGCCTGGGTTTTTTTTGTCTGTTCATTTGTTTAGAAAGTTAATTGTTATTGTTTCAATCCCTTTCCTCATGAGTCTGTTTAGGTTCCTGATCTCAGTTTAATTTTTGTGATTTTTGGCTGAAATTAGAATTTTATTAATATGTATTAGATTTGCTAAACTAATGGAGTATAGGTTTTCAAAGTATGCCTTTATAATGTTTTTAATTTCTTTGTTGTTTACTATAATGTTTCCCTGTTTATTTCTGATTCTGTTAATTTGGCTCCCCTTTCTTTGTTTTGCTTATTTTTGCCAAGAGCCTATTGATTTTGTTCTTTGAGAAATTAAAGAATCAGGTCTTAGATTTGTTGACTTTTTTTGTTTGCTTCTATTACATTTATTTTTGTCTCTGAACTTTATTAATTCTTGCTGACAACTGTGTTTGGATTTGGATTGCTCATGATTTTCAAACATTTTGAGTTATAACATTAAGCCATTTATTTGTATCCATTCTGACTTTTTTAATATGGGCACATAGAACTATCAATTTTTCTCATAGGACTGCTTTCAATGCATTCCAGATTTTTTTATAGTGTGATTTATTTTGATTATGTTCCATGAAGACATTTTTTCTTAATTTTTTTAATCAAGTAATTATTTAGAAATGCATTACATTATTCAATCTACATGACTTTGCATATTTTCTAGGAGTATTGTTCATTTTAAGTTTAATTGCATTGTGGTCAGAAAGTACACAAGGAGTAATTTCAAGGTTTTTGAATAGCAAAGATTTGTTTTGTGTTTCAGGATGTGATCTATTGTAGTGAGATATCTACCCTGCCAGCACCTGTTGCACTGACCGCTCCCATTGGGGGTGGGAACAGGTGTGGACATGACCTGGGAAAACTAGGTCTGGGGTCAGGGACCTCAGAGCCTTCTCTTGCTTCCTGGTCAAAGACAGATAGCATCTGGAGGCATTTTTGGGACTGGAACCTGATGGTGGTCATCTGACTCTGTTGTAAGTTATTTCTCCCTGAATAAACATCTATTCAGCCTATCTGTTTTCCCGGATCCTTATTTTTCCATGGTATCTGGTGTCAGAAGTGGGATCTAGATTTCCACGGGATCTGGGGAATTAGGTTTCACCCAGGTAGCGGAACATCTGCTGTGCTTGTTCCTTCCCCAACTCTATCGCCACTCCTACAGACCTGTTTCCTGCCAAGCAAGCACACCACATTCCCCACCTGCAGCTGTGCCACCAGGAGACCCTTTCCCTGCTGCTGATGCTGAGACTATGTTACTGCTCTTGCCTCAGCTGCCTTGAGTCCACACAGGAATCTCTGCTCCTATGGTCCAAGTACTTTACACAAAGCTTGATGACTTCTCCATTTAACAACATTTTGTTCGTAGTTTGCTTAGACCTATTAACAGGCATAGAGGTCAGAGGTATCTCCAGCTACCAGATACCATTTGGTGATACATCTGTGCCACCTACTGGCTAGGTGTGATTACTGTAGGTTGAGATTCTGCATCAGAGTGGACCAGGCCCCTGCACTCCTCAGTGCACAGCCTCATTGCTGCTGGAATTCTTCCATCTGTTGCAAGACAACAGGATCCTAATAAGATAATTGCAACATCCTTCCAAATTTAAGCTGATATATTAACTGAGATCAGTTGTTCCATACCAATGGCAGATAATCTTATGAAGCGGGACATTGGGAATCTTTTTATTTCATGTATGGAAGGAATTTAAATAGAAGAAAACCGTGACTTAACCAATATATATATTTTCTTGGTAATAGCGATCAGTTTCATTATCAATATAATATTCTTAAAGAAAGGGTTTGAGATTAGAGTGAAGAATAAGGAACTTGTACAAACCATAGGAAACTTAGTAACAAGGATTCAGAATATTGAAAATGACAATGGAGATCTGAAAAACAGAATGCAAAACATAGAATGCTTAGAAAAGAAGATTCAGAATATTGAAGATGTCAATGGAGATCTGACAGGTAGAATACAAAACATGGAATATAAAAATGACCAACTAGAAAAGAGAATTTGTTCCATGTCTGTTGCCTCAATGACCAAAACAGAAACAATGCAATGCATTTACATGCTAACCTTGTTCCTTGTCTGACAAATCAAATAATAAGATTAAAAAACTGGAGCATCAGGTGGAAAAACTGGCAGATAGAATGTATTCCATGTCTGAGGATAACGGCAAGCTAGTGGGTAGAACATTGTTTCTGGAGGGCAGTTTACATGACATTCAGATAATATCTAAATATGAGAATATTAAAAGCATGAAAGCATTCATAATTGGAGAAAACAAGAAACTGACAGAATCAATGAAGTCTCAGGAAAGTTATATGATTTGTGAAGTTCAAACACTCAAAGGAACAATGGTGAATAGATTGCAGGCCTTAGAAGACCTCCAATTTGATACATAAGAAGAAGAAGTATAGATAATAGGACATGAAAGAGATTTCAAATTTCCTATATGTCATTATTCCACCACCAAAGACCAATGGCTTTCCCTGTATCTATCACTGAAAAACCTGCAAAAAAAAAAAAAAAAAAAAAAAAGAACAACTGAAAGGTTTTGTTGTATATCAGTGGGAACCAATACATATGACAGATTTAAAAGGTATTAAGGAAACAGTAGACTTTTATGGCATGCACTCACCATATGTGAAGCAATTAGTAGAATCATGGGCAAGGAATAACAAGGTAACCAATAAGGATTGGGATCAATTAATATCAGCTGTCCTTGAAAACTTATTTCAATTAGAATGGAGGGCTTTATGGAGAGAAGAAGCAAAAGCTCTTGAACTTCAGGGCTTAAAGAAATATTATAAAGCTCCCCAAGATAAAATTTTTGGTGAGTGTCTTTATGCTGACCCAGAAACTCAAGCTGCATGTGATGAACACATCTTGTCTCTATGCAGTACAGCGGCTTTGCATACATGGGATAAGGTTCATGAACCAGGAGAAAAGATAGGATTCTAAACCAAAGTGAAACAGGAACCAAGAGACGACTTAAGCATATTTTTACAAAGATTGTCTACAGCAATACAATTAGAGGTAGCAGACAGATTTTAGGCAAAGACCCACAGAATCATTAGCTTATGAAAATGCGAATTCACAATACAAAGAAGTGCATTCAGATCAGCACCCTTAGATGAATGGGTCCTATATACAGACAGCATCAAGTATAATGAGCAAGCATGTTGTTAAGATTAAATTCACAGTTTCTGCCTTATATCAAGAAGCCAATTGGTGTAATGTAGTGAGATACTCACTTTGTCCTTACCTGTGACACTGACCATGCCCATTACTAGTGGGGACTGGGGCAGATGTTACCTGGGAGTAACTAAGACTGGGGAAAGGGCCCTGGAGCACATTCTCTTGCTTGCAGCATGGGGACAGAAGAGCATCCAGAGACATCCTTGGGACCAGGAACATGCTTGTGTTCATCTGTTTCTGTCGTAAGTTATTTCTCCCTGAATAAACATCTATTCAGCCTATTTGTTTTTCCTGATCCTTATTAAACCACAATAGTGTAAGGCAGAAGAAAACATAATCTGGGGACTGTTGTTCAGCTGGGGACTGTACCCGGTTTTTCCTCTCTGAAATCCTAATTTTCCTCATCCATATTTTCATGCTTAATGTTGTCTTTCCCAATATGCATACCTATAAATGTTGAAATCTTTATGTTGATATTGATGTTTAAGTTTTAAGGAGCAATAAAAATTCCTAACAGCCATTTTTGAACTCTCCAGAAAGAAGATGGGCCCTCCACTTCATCATTTCCACTTGATTAAATCTGATGCATCTGAACTACAAACATCACCCTAAAACTGGTTTAGGACTGTAATGCTTGAGACAAATCCAAACTAGCTAGCTGAAATGGAGCACCTTCATATTATGCCCTGGACAGAGTTTCAGATAGAACTTCAGTCAAGCATTTTCTGCAATGCAGAGACTAGCTATAAATGTTACAGCTAGTTCCCTCTAGAAATTTTGTTTCTAAAAATTTTCTTCCTACAGGATCCCATGAAGCAATCATCATCCCATTTCTGCATGAAGTAACCCTAAGATAACAACACCCCCTTCCCCTACTGTTGGCTTTTAGGGATAATATTCATCTGCACAGGGTTGATTTTAGTTACTTAGGATTGAGTATGGAAGATGATACTCAGACTCAAGTATCTCTTTTAAATAGGTATAAGGTATGGTTTGGAAAAGTATGGTTTAGATGGGATATAGGTAGATTAACTTATCATCTTGTGACTCATCTTAGTAATTATTAGTTATATACAACTTATATTGTTATAGATTCTTATATGTTGTAACCTATATAAAAGTAAGTTTGTATCCCTCGGATAATTTGAATATTATATTTTGCCATATTGTGTAGAATCTGTTTATGATGTTTTACGCACAATATCCTTATCATATTCTATGTATGTATACCTTTATTTATGTTCAAGACATTTTGTATATAAATACAATTTAGGATATTTTTATTATGCTGCACTATACAGTTCAACCTCTGGGTAAGAGGTACCTCTGTTTTAGAGATTTACATGAATATGTATGTACATAGATACATTGCTAAAGTAATTGTTCCTGCTTTACTCAGGGAAGTTACAAACATTTTTATAGGTAGGTTCTTGAGTATTACCTTATAGGTGAAATTATCTTCACCAATGTTTCATATACCTATGGGATTAGTCAGGTAAAGATGATTAATCTACAAATACTTCATAGATCTGCAGAACATGGCATTTAAATGTTTTACTATTAATACTCCATTGACATGAGACACTTTTGCTCGTGACAGCACCATGCATTTCCAGCAGCTATGCTGGGCAATGATGTCTCTCCTTCTGGAGTCCATCATTTCCTCGGCTATTGGCCTCTTGGGCAAAGAACTGCCCTCACCTCTATCACTGACTTGGACATGCTGTCCTTCTGTGCTTGCAGGAGACAAACATAGAAGATGGATGATTCTTGCCAAGTCAGGGTAAGACAGTTTTTCTACCTCCCTGCTTCTGTAGTGGTCTGTCAGATAGATACTCTAGGCCTTAGCCAAAGCTGGTTGCATCAATGTTGCTGTGAGACTTTGGGTGATTGTCCAGATAGCCTACTGTTTCTATCTTTACTTGAGCATTTGGAAGCTGCCCATCTGCATTTCCTGCCTACCCTACCTAGTATTGTTATTTTCCTTCTCAGGTCTTTGATGAGATTGAAGATTAGACTATCACAATTATTATTCTCTCTTCCTAGATAGAAATATTAGGTACTAGATTTAAAATTTCCAGATTAGGACAACTTTATTGTAATCTCTGCTATGCCTTCACCCTAGGATTAGATATGTAAGTCTTAATTTTGTATATTCTTGATTTTCCTTTTCTTAGAGCATTTTGATATTTACTGTCTTTGTATATAGTTTTATATCAAGCCTAAATCTTTTCTTTAGACTAAAAGGGGAATTGTAGTGAGATATGCACCCTATCAACACCTGTTACACTAACCATGCCCATTGGAGGTGAGAACAGTTGCGGATGTGACCTGGGAGAACTGGGTCTGGGGTCTAGGACCCCAGAGCCTTATCTTGCTTCCTGGTCAGAGACAGATAGTATCTGGAGGCATCTTTGGTACGAGAATCTGCTGGCGTTCATCTGTCTCTGTTGTAAGTAATTTCTCCCTGAATAAACATCTATTCATTTTCTTTTAAATCCATGTAGCCATCCAGCCGTCCTGTGTAATTAAGTTGGAGAATTGAGGCCATTAACATGTAAATTTATTGAAAGGTGTGTGTAGATTGTTGAACTTTTGTGTTTCAGTAATTATAGCTTTGCCTTTCTATTCACTTGACTTTGTTCATTCCTCTCTTTAGTTGGAAATAACACTGAATTTTCTTAAATGTTGATCAGTTAGATATACAGTTTATTCAGCTGTTTATATCATGGAAAAAGTTTTTGTTCTCCTCAAATATTGCAGATAGTTTGTTTGGGTACATTAGGGTCTTAGTTGTGGTTTTATTGCTATGAAGAGACAACATGACCATAGCAGAAAAGTATGGCAGAAAACATGGTGGCATACAGGCAGACATAGTGCTGGACAGGTAGCTGAGAGTTCTGTGTTTAAATCTGCAGGTACCCAGAAGTGAATGCCACACAAGATGTGGCTTGAGTATTTGAGAACTCAAAGTCAGCCCCCGGCCTTCCAGTGACATAGTTCCTCTAACAAGGCCATACCTCCTAATAGTGCCATTTCCTATCAGCCCATGGGTCGTTTTCTTGCAAACCATCACAATTAGTCTAGGCTGGCCATTGTAGTCTTTTAGGACTTGTAATGCATTACTTCAGGCTCTTCTGGTTTTCAAAGTTATTCTGGTGGCTTTTCCTTTTAATTTGACTTGCATTTCTTACTGCCATTTATAATACACTTTGTTCTGTATATGTACTGTTTTAACTATCATATGTCAAGGAAGGATTTATTTTCTGTTTTTGTCTGTTTGGTGATCTTATTTCTTATTTGGTATTTCTATTTGTGTGGGTGTATCTTTCTTTAGTTTGTAGAAGTTTTCTTCTATGACCATGTTAAACAAATGGTCTAATCCATTGATTTGGGATCATTCCCCATTAATTAAATCTTTTAATAGTGCCCCAGATTTTCTGAGTGTTCCTTTCACACAATTTTTATATTTAAATTTCACATTTTTTACTTATTTGTCTAGATCCTCTCTTTTCAAGTCCCAATATTCTCTCATTTTCTTGATTCATTCTACTTGTAAGATTTTCCATCAATTTTTTTCAGATGACTGTGTTTTTCCAATATTGTCTTCATTTCAGCTTGAATCTATTTTAACATTTCAATTGCTTTATTAAATTCTGTTTCCAAGTCCTGGGCTGTCTTCATAATTTCCATCAGGCTTTTATTTGTGTTGTCTTTGGCACTACTCAAGTGTATGTTTTCTCTAAGTTCTAAGTTTATTCTCTTCAAGTTCATTAAGCTGTTTCTTTGTGTCTTCAATTTTCTTGAGAAGCTTATGATTGTTCTTTTAAATACTATGTCCTAGTATTTAATTGAATAATTTACATTGGAGAACATTTTTATAGGCTGATGGATCAAAGTAAATGCTTTGATTTTTTTCTTCTTTCTTTCTTCCTTTCTTGTTTTCTTTCATTTTTCTGTTTTTCAAGACAAGGTTTCTCTGTGTAGTCTGGGTTATGCTGGAACTCACATTGTAGACCAGGCTTACCTCAAACTCATAGCATTCCACTTGGCTCTGCCTCCTAAGTACTGGGATTAAGGCTATATGCCACCACCACCCAGCCTATTATTATGTATGTTCATACATTTAGTAATTATATACCTCATATAGGACACATGGACTTTTTATTGTTAGTTCTCTGTCTGTTACAGACAGAACATGTTGAATCAGTATGTTCAGGCAAGTTGGGACTAAAGGTAAACTTTGGCTTAGGTTCAGTGAAGTCAGTGGGCAGAAGGTTGATCTGGTGTGCATGATATATATGCCCTGGTCTAGGACTGGAACTTAGGTGTAGGTGATGATTGGGAAGTGTGTGTGGAGGAAAGGAACAGGCATACTTACCTTGATACACCCTTAAGAAGGGTGTGTAGGATCTGGCTGGGTAGAGAAGCTTGATATGGCCTAGGAGTTCTTCTAGGCCATTAATTTTCTTGTGATTACAGGCCTTGAAAACTTGTGATCCAAGTAAAGAATCTTAGTATTGAGTGACACCTAATATTCTCATAGAAGTAGAGAGCAGAACAGTGTGGTTCCAGAAAAAGAGAGAAATACAGATAGGATGGTTAGCAGAGGTAGTGAGTGACTGACAAGCTGGAAAGAACTCTAATACTCTATGGCACAGTATCATAACTATGGTTGACAAGAATTTAATCATACATTTCAAAATGGCTGATAGAAAATTTTCAATCTCCTTAACATAAAGGAATGATAAAGAATGGAATGTATTAATTATCCTCACTATGAAATAATTTATGCATGTATTTACATGTGATCTATAACTAGTACATATGTTAAAAATAAAAACAAGGTTTTTTTTAAAGATGAATATATTTCATGATCCAAATCTCCTTTCTTGGTTAAAACTGGCAACTGGGCAGATTCTACAATTGCCTGGGAGACAAACCACAAAGGTACATCTGCACGGGATGAATTTAATAAGGTTAGCCTCTATGAGTGATTATCTTGATTAGCTTAACTGAGATATGAGGAACTACCATAAAGGAGGGAGGCACCATTTTCTAAATTTAAGCAGAAAATGAGCTGAGCTCTTTCATTACTCTCTGCCTTGTACTTGAGACATTTTGAGATTGTTGTGTCCAGCTTCTGCTACCTCTACTTCCTTAACATGGATGGATGGATTATACCCTTTACCCATGCATGGAATAATCTTGGAATGGAAAATTCTTTGTAAGCAAGAAACAGACCACAGAAGAAATACTAATACATTTAAATTTTAAAATGTGAGAATTTGTCTATCCAAAAAAAAAAACTCCAGAGAATATAAAATTCAAAAAAATTCATGCAATAAAATATTTAGAACAGACGTGACAAAATCACAGATTTAATTTATTGATAGAATGCCTCTAATTCCCAAGAAGAGAGTTAAAAACCATAGAAAATATATACAAATAAAGGAGTACATTAAATATAAAAAAGAAATGCAATGGCTTAAACCACAAGAAAAGATGCATTACTTCAATTTAAAAATGCAAATTAATACAATAACTAAATTCTATTTTTATTATAATGGAAAAGATAAAAATTGATTATCACATTATTGGCTAGAGAAAAGAGAAACAGGTTCTCTAATATGTTCTTAGTGGGAATGGCAATTGGAAGAACATTCTTGAAAGCCAACCAGAAGACAGTGCAATATGAAAGCATCCAGATTTCAGGCATTGATGAAAATTGTCCTGTAAGTGTGTTGTCCTTTATGTGCACAAGCTTGATATTCCATTCCATTGCTTATAGTAAGTTTTTCCTCTTCATTAATAACTACCATTTGGTTATGATTTTATAAATCCTTATAGGAAAAAAACTACAAAATGATATTTGAAACCACACATGCTTCAAAATATCAGTTTTAATTTTGTTGTCTTGGCTTCCCATCTGCACGGCTGAGCTCTCTCATAGCACTTGAACCATGGTCCCAGTTTTCTTTTTTATCTCTTCCCTACTAAAATCTACAATAATATTTTGTTTAGATATGAAATTCTGAGTTGGTCATACCTTTTTTTCAGAACCTCGATTGTGGCTATGAAGTGTGTTTTAAGTACTATAGGTGATAATAGGGCTCGATCTTGTTCTGACATGGGGACCCTAGAAACTTTTTTTTCTGCTTTGTTTTCCAGACATCCAACGTTATGTTCCTCATTGAATACTTTCCCCATTGTTTAATCTGATAGTAGGTGGGCCCTTTCTGTTTATAAACCTTGCTTTTAGTTGAAATATTTTCATGTCATATTTTATTTATTATAGTTCTAAGAGTTTATTGCATAATATAACACAAGTATAGAACAACTCTATAAAATAAATGTTTGGTGTAATATTGCATTATGAGGGGTAAATACTCTTAAGTGGAGAGACAGTGTCCAAATTAAAATGTCTGTTTTTACAGGACATACTAGATGTTGTATACCGGCCTTATTTCAGTCATAATTCATTTCCTTTTGTATACATAGTTTTTTATTCAGAGTTGGGTAACCAACTTCTGTTTGCTTATAGATTTATCAGTAAAGGGTGGTTCCTGTTAAGCTGACATTTTAAGTTAGTGCTGAGGTTTTTTGTTTTTAATAAGTAAATGTTAAGGAAATTATAGCAACACATATTCAGATTAAAAGATGAAAGAGTTACCAAAGAAAATATAATTATTGAAAGTAATTAAACTGTTTAGCTATGACTTTCCTATTGTCTTCATATATCTAATAGTTAGGCTGTGTCTAAATTTTCATCTTTTATAGCCACATACACAGTACCCTTGGTATTCTAATGCTTATTTGGTTTTTGCTCTCTGATAATCATTATTATCTCAGAAATGTCCATGGGAATAGTATTCCTAAACTCTTGACTATTGATAGCAGTTTCTTTAACATTGTCATACTTGGGAAGTAAGATTATGAATAAATCTAAAAACCACTGGCTTACATTCATATTTTTTCTTACCATTTGCTGTTTCAATATCTCCTGGATTAAAGCATCAATTTTGAAGTCCAATGCTTCAGTATCTAGTGCTCATAAAGGAATATTTGTTTTATTGATTTATGAGGTGTTGTTTGAGGATTTTACCTACACACGTTTATTCTTATTTGTAGGTTCTTGGCACATGTTTGATTTCTATTAATCTTCTTCTGCTATCTTTTCTCATTCTTCCCTCCTTTCATTACTCCTTCCTTCCTTCCTCCCTTTCTTTCTTTCTTTCCTTCCTTCCTTCCTTCTTTCTTTCTTTCTTTCTTTTTTGAGGATTAGGCAGAGACAAACAATATTTAATCTGTTTATTTTCTTACAGATGTGTTTTTTACTTGGTAATTTAAAGACATTCCAATTGAACAGATTTAATTGTCTTTTGTGTCTTGTATGTCATGCAAACACTGACTTTTACTAAATACTATTTGTCATTTTTTAACACACAGTTACCTGATATATAGAGATTTTAATTTTGACTTATTACTTCACCTTTATTGTTTTGACTCTACGTTAATAACAGTATGATATTTTTACATGTATTCTAAAGACTTTGAGTTACCTTTTCAAAATTGTGTTTTCAATAATCTAGGATTAAAGCTATTGGTATCTAGTATGGCAGTAGTATTTCTATCCATGTGAATAAATCCTATTTGAAGTGTCTCTTGACTGGCAGAGCATCGAGGGTACATGCAAAGTTCTGTGCTCTTCCAAGGCTGACTTGTGGGTTCATTCCTAGTCTCTGTTCGTGATTCTCTGGTTGGTATTATGCTGTTTTATCAGAAATGGCTTTAGATGCTTTCCCAAAGGTGTGTGTGTGTGTGTGTGTGTGTGTGTGTGTGTGTGTGTGTGTGTGGAAGTGCTGATTATTGTTTCGATCCTGAGGGTCTTGGTTGTTCTTGACATGTAACTTTCTTGCATCTAAAAATAAGCATGTTATTGCCCTTCTCATTAAAATGTCATTAATTAAAGAGTATTCATTTTTCTCTTTTAGACACAGGATGTTAATATAAAAACCACAATTTTCTTCTTGAACTGGAATTACAGATGTATGCTGTTATATTTGTTAAAGATAAATTTGAGACTATTTTATTGTTTCTATCTTCCTTATAAACTTGTAATAACCCTCTCAGAGAGGTGTTAATGTCTCTTTTATTCTCTCTCTATTGCTCTCTCTCTATTTTTATCTCTCTCTCTCATTGGTTTAGGTACGATCTCAAGGCTTTCATGGTTTCCTACAAAGTACTCATGCTGTACCACTGAGCTACACTGTCAGCCTCTTAATTTTCTATTAAGCTATCCTAGTTCAAGGATATATTTAACTGGCTGGTCATGGTTTCTTAGTTATTTAATCACAGCCTTAAGGAGTCAGGGCCAGGGGCAAGGGCAGGGATAGGAGCATAGTCAATTCTCTGTGAATTATTGATCAACCTGAACAACATACTGAGTTGCTGTCTCAAAAACAAATGTACACTGAACAAATCTACATCAACATTTTAATTTTTACTGATGATTAGTGTGGATATTCTTTATATATAATCATGCACAATTTAATGTATAGTGCCAGTTACATAGAAATTCCAAAGTGGAAATCCAGAACCAATATCCCAAGTGTCTTATCATGGACAGTTTTGATACACATAAGTAGTTTAAATGTAAGTAAAGAGATCATCAGATGAATCTGATAATCTTTCTTGAGCTATGTGTGTAGACAGGAAGACAATTAATTAGATGACTGCTAGTCACATGAGAACAGGGCCTATGCTTTGTTCATTCTTCCATCATTGGCAAGCAGTTTGCCGCCATATAGAGTAGGACCTCATTAAGTGTGTTTTAAGGAATGAGTTAATAGTGAGTAATCTATATACAATACTGAAAGTGAAAAATCCAATGTGAATATTCACAGTTTCCCTTTTGAAGTCAATTCTGATTGTATATGAGTTCAATAAGTTGTATAGACTTTGAGTCTGATTAATTGAAGTATGTAATTTTATATTTTTATTATAATGAAATTTAGTAATAATATAAGGAATGAATGAAAAGGACATCTTCAAGTATTCACAGATATATTGAGGGAGATGAGTACTACTTTGTTGTTATTGTGACACAGAACTGGAAGCCTGTTAAGTGATCAATTGATGACAGCTCTTGATTTTCTTCGTATTATAGCTACTGCAGCTCTTCTTCAGGTCTTTGTTTTAGCATGAGTCTATACAAAAGTTATTTGGTTTCTCCTTGTGTAGGTAAAAGAAAGGTGGCATTTATCACACTTTTGGATTGCATTACTCTGACATATAAAGGATAAATATCCTGAATGTCTCAAAGGATAACATATGTTGATTTGACTACCAAGATATGGTAGGATTTGATTAACAGTAAAAATGTGGAAATTTGGAGGGTCATCAGTATGATGTATCCATTTGAGATACAGATGTCTGTACCTATATTGAGACAGGTACACTATCAGACATTCCTAAACAAGCAGTAAAAGAGTTGACAATGGAGACATTGGACAGAGAGAAACTACACTGAAGTGCAGGTGTGTGCAATCCTAGACTTCACACTGCCTAACACGCTTGAGGATCAATATGAAGAACAGTGATAGAAACGGTAAAGGACTTAGTTGTTTATTTAGTTTTTTGTGAAGGAGGTGAGAATTTTTATTCTGGAAGATATGACATTCATCTTCAAATCTTCACAGACAAGTTGGGTCATGGAGCTTTGATAACTATCAAAAGAAAAAAAGCCTATATAAATATAATGACAAGATTCCAAAAATGTAGTCACTAAGTTAAAATTACAGACTATTGTGGATGTTTAATGGGAAGAGTTCACAGCTACAAGCAAGGACTAAGGCAGAGGATAAAGGATTTGTCAGGAGGTGAGGTGAGATGAGCCTTAAGATGGACATTCCATATTCCATGAGTCTTATAACAGATTATGGGTACACATATAGGCAAAATAATAATCTGAGGAAGAGTACCATGGTGCACATGTTTGACAGACTTGTTTAGAGAAATATAATTGGCAGTACAGTGAAACAATGAAGTGCTTTTCTACTATTTTGAAACATCGAAATGGAGAAAATGGGCAATATTTTACTATCATGAATAGCACCAAAAATTGTCTCAATCAGTCCACATTTTTAATTTATTCCAAGCTTGATAAAAACTGTTGAGTAATCTAGATCTAGAATGAAACACCTCACAAGCCACTCAACAAACAGTGGGCATCATTTGCTGAATGAATGAATGATTTTGTGCTGCATTTTGGGAAAAAGTGAATGACTAATACCTTTCCTTATTGAGTGATGTTCACTGGCTTCTAACTGGCCTGAGCACAGAGGAAGCTAGTATCCACTAAATGTAATTTTAAGACTCCCTACCCTAAATTCAACACAATTAAAGGAGTAGGCATAAATAGTAAATTCAAAAGTCATGGAAGCAGAAGGACTAATAGCAGTGAAGGAGATCTGTCATCATGTAGAGGAAGGCTGATCTCTGATGATGTGCAGCATTTTCAGGAGAGACATAAATGTTTTAGCTTCATGATCTTCAAGGCAATGCTCCAGAACTGGGACAGGAGAAAGTGCTTAAAATAGCAGCATTTACTAGAAAATGCTGCTTCTACATGAAAATTTATGGAATATATTTAGGACATGGAGCCTTTTTCTCTTTGAATCTTTAGTCTTAATCTGAGTTGATTTATGGTTCAAATGTTCTCCTTTTCACAAACCACAACTCATCAATTAAAAGATTATTTGGAAAATTACTTTTTTAAAATTTAAAGACTTTTCCCTTTTTACTTACTTCCTGTTTTTTCCACAAACGTTTTATATTTGCCAATCTGCTTTCTTAACAGGCTATTTCCAAGTTCTCTACTTTTCAATTTGTTTCTCTGAAACAACCAAGTACTAAACAAACCATAAATATCATCATTTCCAAAAAGTTAGGACTGTCTTTGCATCAGTGGCTAACATGATGATGTTGCAAGGGAGCATTTATCTTAGTGTGTGCCAACAAGAATAAAATGTCCTGATGTTTAAAGCAGTCATACCAACTTGGAATCCACGGTGGTATTTATTCTTGATAGCGAATGCATTTCTAGTGAGAACTATGGCTGTTCAAATACAAATAGAGTGGTAACATCCTGATGGCTGATGCATTCCCATTGGGTAGCTGACCAATATGACTTCAGAAGGAATGTATAAAAAACACCAAAATCATTTTAATTACCTCATGTAATAGCCATTAGTTCTGGAAATGTCATTTAGAAAAGGTCTTTGTTTGAACTTCAGCTGCTGAGTTTTTGTTACTGGACATTTACATGTTTGTTGAAGTCATCAATAATTTTAATTTGGAGTGTAGGATCATTGGCTTGCTGTTTTGCAGAGGACTAAGTCTTACCTCATTTGCACATATTTAGAGTGTATAAAATGTCCCTTGTTATGACAAGCATCCGAAATGGCTGCCCTATATATACTACACCATATAGAGTTTGTACACCATACAGGATGTAATAGAAAAGTTAGATATGACTCAGATTTCTGTTCATTCATAATAATTACCGCCTCCTAAAATAATTTTACCCAATTGAACTTCTGGCACTGAAAGAATTTTAAAGTCTATTAGAATTTAAGTTTTCATTTTTAGCACCATTAAAATATGATACCTGAAAAATTATCATTTATTCCAAAAATTTACTTCAATCTTTCCAAAGGGATATTTGAACCTCTTTGATATGATACAAAAATAAAAATAAATTTAGGACTTCCAAACAAATATTTCTCAATAGCAATCTTCCTTCTATTTTATTTTCTAAATGAAAGTACCTGACAGTTCAAATTTAAAAACAAATGATGTTTTCTGATTGAAATACCAGAAAGAGAAGGCACTTAAGCACTGCACAAGGTTTTACCAGTCTGTGTTTTCGGTAACTCTAAAAAACTTGAATTTATTTCTGTTCTAAAAAAAGTTCATCTAAGTGATAGATTAAAACCAAATCATAATTTATAGGAAAGAATCAAGTTACCCCAATGTTTTAAATCAGTAGGAAGCTTAGAGTTTTGAGGAAAACCTGCACTTTTTGTTGTTAGTATGTCCAGTGCATGAGGTGGAAAAGAGATATACCCTTTTTATAGTGACTAAAAATGGAGACAACTGTTCTAACAGTAAAGCTTGTCAAGATAATTAAATGAATGATAACAAAATCTCAGCAGGGAAGTACTCATTAATTAAATTTATTTGGGAGCAAGTATAACCAAATTATCAAATTTCACTCACATTAAAAAGTGATATTCTATAACAACTAATTACTGAAAGTAAAAGGCCAGTAGTTTGAACCACTCACACAGACATAAATAAAATTACAAGCATCAAAGGACTGTCATGGTTATTGACAGCTTCGGAAGAATTCCATTCATCACCTGGTCTTGTGAAAATACTTCAGTGAGAGTTGCCAAAGAAAAGACACCAGTGATTCTGAAGCTATGATGCCTGTAGTACTGTGATCAGTTTCCCCCTTCTCTGTCTGCTTTGTGGATGTTCATATGCAAATCAGTATGACTACACCAACAGTTGTGATCACTGCTGATATAAGTGCAGGTTTAAGAACTGAGCATTGGCATTCCACTTCTGCAATAAAATTACACTGTGCACTTTGACTCCTTAGTATTGGGTGTGGTTGGAAATTGTTTTAAATTTTGTCTAGTTGTTTTCCTTTCCTATGTGTTCAAAGGTCTGCTGTAAAGTACATTCTAGATCAACTTTTATATTTAAAATGAGTGAAATTATTTCTGCTTTGAACTGAAAAAAGTCCCTATATATGATATTTTTGTTGATTCAGAAAATTATATTTCAAATTACATGAAAGGTAATGAGTGATAAAATTTCTTACATATTTATAGCAAATTAGATTTTATTCACATTCAACATAATCCATAACAGTTAAACTTTTAAATCTGGCATTTTAAGGTTTCTAAGTTCATGCTGCAAACAACATAAATATTTTGATGATTGTTGGCAAAAATATATTTAAAAAATCAGCTAAAACTATTTTTATTGATGTTTGTATGAATTCTAAGAATTTTATCCTTGTTTTGTTGCTATTTAATTACAATTAAAATCAGAATTAATAAATAATGCTAAAATATTTATTTAATGTTAGTTAGTATTCACTTTTTTTCCCCAAAGGAAATTATCTTCTAGATAAATACGATCCAAACATGTTAGATAAAACTGAATAAAAATGTCAAATTTTGTTTTCATTTAAAAATTATATTTCAGCTTTGCAGACAGCTAATGAAAGACATTATTTCATGTTCTGGAAGCCAGTGTTGGTAATAACTAAACTAGCTACTCACACAGCTTTATAATCCCTTTGCCACATCTCCAGAGGACAGCCCTAAAAGCTGACTGCTTTGTCTTCCTTCCATTTCAGAAAACAATCAAGTTATGCTCTATTTTCTAAAAATATTTCACTAAATTAAGATGAAGAAAGAACAGCATGTTAGTGAAATGTAATGTGTTTTCATAGTAAGAACAACCACTAAAACATAATAGGAAAAATTTTCCAAGTGACGTAATTAATGGGCATGAATGTAGTCATTCACATCTTATTTTACTGCTACTTCTATTTCTGATCATATTGTTTGCTAAATATAGTAAAGGATGGCTTTGCAATTAAACAGCCCTTCAGAGAATCCATAGTTCTTTTTACTAATTTTCAGTGAGAGCTCACAGTCTAAAGCGTGATCAGGTTAGACAACAAAGGCGAATAGACTACTCTGGATTTTGAAGTCTTTGCTTATGATGAAGAATTGTGTTTTAAGTGGAACAATTCAAACATTTTATTGATATTTAGTCCTTTGTAGTAGAAGCTATAATGATATGCTTCTTGAAGTAGATTTTTACCTTTTAGTGTATGCTCAATATCTTTCTTAGCACTTTCAAATTCTCTTGAAGGAAAACACTATTTAAAATGTATAGTAGTCTAACTGCTCTTGTATTATGAGCAGAGATACCTTACTTCATGACATACAGTACCCTTATTCTCTTCTCCAATAGATTTTTCTCCTGGTGAGCAACATCAGAACTTGTGTTTTTTTTATTTTTTGTTTGTTTTTTTAATGAAAACAATGGATGCCATGTTTGTATGACACCTCGGGGAAGGGGTATTTAAAATTGCAAAAGTAATATTTTTCATGAGTTGCTGGAATTTCTAAGCTAATAGCACTGACATTTCAAGAGTCTCACTTGAAATGAGACCTGCTTTTCAATACACAGCTGCATATTTTACTGTTGCGTATAATTCTCCAAAACCCCAGCTATTCTAGAAAAATGACTCTGAGACAGTCTTGTTTCTTTTGTTTTAGATTTCTTTTTTGGAAAAACAAAATAAAAGACAAACAGCAATAAACATTTTAGCTCTTTAATGAGCAAAGACCATGTGTCTTAGCATTTGACTAATTGTCATTATCCAGATTATCTTTATTTCACCCAAGGACCACCGATGTGGTCGAGATAGATACACAAAGTCCTTCCCATCAAGTAGTATACAAGTGTATTCTTTTGTATAATAAGCTTTCAATTCTTGAAAAAGGGTAGCTGGAAAGAAAGGTTTCTGTTACTTCAGTTAGTCAGAGAAAGTCCTTTGGGTTATCTTACAAACTATCAAAATTGCTAGTCATCTGAAAAAAGGTAAAAAAAAAATCACATAACTTTAGTCTAATAGAAATATAGTACAGATAAGAGAGAAATCATTTATCAGGATGTGCTCTTTAAGTCCATCTCATTTTTTAATATAAATGTACATCTGATTACATATACAAACATTTGGAAAGGTCTGTGGTATACTGATATTAGGTAAACAACAGGGGATTCAGAGTTTCCCGTGGTCTTAGATAAATTCATTTTAAATTGCACATGTGTGAAAGACAAACCCTCCAGCTGTTGACTCTCCTAGGTTCTTCACCTATGCTGTCTTCTACTGAGATCTCATGAGTAAATTCAAGTTAACCTCAGTGAGGAAGAGAAACAATGTGAAGAAGGACTGGTCTTTATATTGAATTATTAGTAGAAGCATTTTGTCATGCATCATGAGTAAATCAATTAATTGAGAAATGTAATCAGAGCGGTATTATTGGGGCATCCTTACACCCTGCAAAACTGTGGCATTTTACCTTACCAAAAGGGACAAACTTCAGAGTAACAAACCTGCAGCAAGTTAGAGATCCACAGCTAATACGTGTCCAATTAGAGTGCGTATTTATAAATTACTTATATGGGAATGAAAAGAACATTAAACTCATAGGGAATTTTCTGGGACTCATATCAGCAAGTATTCATCACTGTACCTATAGTTTCTCCATTTTCTTTAATAACTATTCCACCTATTATTGAAACTACTGCAAATTATTTTATTGTAATTACTTTTGCCCCTTGTAAAATCTTCTTTAGGTTCTGCCAATTGATGGGAGGAAGCTCCTATTAAAAACTCCAATGGGATGAGAAGAATTTTAATTACGACTTAATCAGCAGCACAGCCACCAAGCATATAAATTATCATGCACATCGTGCTAAAAAGATCCAGTTTCCTTGATCCCCACGACTTAGTACTGACAGCACTTATGTGATAATGTTGTACCTGCCAGTCTTTAAACTTCTTTGTTTTTTTTTTTTTTTTTTTTACTGGCAATTTCAGCATGAGCCTTTGCTATGTCATTAACAGCATCAGTGCTCTGTGTACTTATGCAAATATGGTCTACACAATAAAAGGGCTCCAAATGAAAACTGACGAAAATTATCTGACATTCCATTGGTGTGTCCCTTGTGCATATTCATAGTTGATTTTAATTTTGCTTTTCTTTTTTGTGTTTTAAAGTATTTCAGACACAGTACTTTCCTGTTTGGTGTTCCACATGCCTAACTCCAGTATGTAAAGTAATCTTCAACAAATTAATTCTTGAATGTGAATGAAAAGGTATCATTCAGAACAATTGCTTCAAGCAATTGAAATTTGTTTTGTTAAAGTTGATTTGTGTGTATATCTATATACAATTCATTTTTCAAAACCCCCAAAGTTCTTGATATGTATATTCACATAATATTCCTCCTTAGTTAAATAGTGAGAGTCTTCCAAGTTGAAAGCCAAGGAATCTTCAGTAATCTTTCACTGCACTCCACCAGAAAAAAAATCAGTTTGTCTCTCTCATCTGGCTATACCCTGGTTGTTGAATGTGAATGAGGGTGGGGGTGGGGATGGGGCAGTGTATTGTTCTGTCCTCCAGTAAATGTGTTGAATGTGTGTAAGGGCTGAATCCCTGGTATAGTGTTGGGAATCATTGTGATGGTGTTAGGTGTCATTAAAGGAACATCATCAGGTGACCTCCTCATAGCTAGGGTATAATCTGGGGGACAGGCGGTCCTAAGAACCACCTCATGTGGATGGATGGACTCACACTCATGCTCCAAGTCAGTGTGCTTCATTTGGAGGGACATGATCTCTTCTTCTGGAGCATGGGTCAAGTCGTTTGTGGCTGTGCGCTGAGGGCTACACCTACGGTGGACGTCATGTCTCCTCTTATCCTTCTTGTAGTACAGTGCTGCAAAGGCCAAGATGTTCAAAAACAGCAGAGATGCTCCCACAGCAATGGTGACACTCAGCTCCGTGGAGTAGTCCCTCTGGTCCACCGAGAAGGGACTGGGCTGTTGTTTGGGATCATCCTGTTTGGCAGTGGGAAAGGCTGACGTGACAGGTGTGGAATTCTTCCTTGTAGGTCTGAGAGTGATGTCCGTTGATGGCACTTTTGTTGTTGTGGAGGTATACTGAGAAATATCATTCAGATTATGCAGATGAGGTACCAGCTCCAACCAGAGATTCACCTTATTGGCTCTGTAATGCTCTTTGACTCTTGGTTTTAATCCAATATGGAGATAAAGTTGGTCTTTCTGGGAATATCTGGTCCATGCTACTTCTTCAAATCGGTTGGGTTTTGTATGAATGAATTTTGTGTCTTGAGGAACTGGTTGATTTGGGTCACTAGGAAAAGGTGTGGAAAGACAAGAAAGAGTCTATGAGGACAATACATTTTACTCTTTTCTTTCATCAAAATACTATGTTTAATGTCTAATTAAAGAGTTAACTCAGCAAAACTTTAGATTATGTTTTAACATTAACTTGCCTCCATTTAGAAATTTAAGTTTTTAAAAAATGATATGGATGATAATGTAAAGCTAGTAAGTTTCACACTCTTGTTCCATGATCATTTAGGGATGAACCACTATTTATATGCAAAGTACTTTTGATTATTTTAGGTTCAGAAACAAAGTTGACAACATGAGTGCTGTCCCTGGAATCAATGCAAAGGTGGAAGGAAAGAACAAACTCCACAAAAGTTGTCCTCTAACATTTACAAGTACATCACAGCACTTCTTACCATAAACATATAACATGCACACACACACACACACACACACACACACACAGTAGTAAACTAAAGTATTTAATATTCATATAATAGGTTTAACTTTTCTCAAGACAGTACAACAGGAATGCCATTGCATGGAAGAGTGAATTCAGGATTTGTGACTTGCATATGAAGAGATATAAGTCATCACAGTGCTTAGCTACCCCACACAGGAATATCTATCTGAAAAGCAAAAACCCAAGTTCCTTTCTGTGTTTAGTGAGATCCATAAAATCCAAGATAGGTAACTAAAATGTATACAGTACTATGAACTGATAAGAACACTGATGAAAACAGTGATGTTATGGCCTATGGCATTGAGAAGCCCAAGTAATATTGGCCTGGAGTAAGGAGATGAAGATACAATAAACTTCAAAATGCAGAAGTTGTAAGGTAATAACTATTGAAAACACTATAAAATAGAAGTAATTTTTACTACAAAATTAATACACTGTTGGTGTTGAAATACTACATTGGACTAGAAATGAAACACAGTGATGAATTACATGTTTTGGCATGTGAAAAGTCCTGGTTTCAATCTCTGGTATCATAGAACAAATAAACAACATGCACACACAACTATGTTAGACAATTTAAGCAATATGTATGTTGTTCAAGAATACTTAAAATATTTCTTATTAAAATTAAAGCAACATACATTTCTCAGATACATACCCTGTTTTAGCAAAATTCGTCCAATATGTCATTACTACTGCACTCAACATCACATCATTCTTGGAGAAATTGCAAGGAAATAACTCTGTAGGGCCAATCATGGGGATTCCCAACACATAGGGAACCTCATCTCCATGAGCTGCATCAGCCCAAGCTGGAACTTGATCTGTTTGGCAATGATGGTAAAAGGCATAGAAGTATGTAGGTGAACCAAAGTTTGAGTGAAGGTCTGCTGTAGCCACAGCGGGTGCTACCCACTGATGGTCCGTAAACAAAGCCAATAAAGTCTTCCTTCTTGTTTCAGGGTTATGGCGATCAGCCCAGTCAGTATACATGAATTTAATAGTTTCTCTCAAAACGTCTTTGCCTTCAGGATATCCATATAAATTATCAACAAAATTAGAAACAGCAAAGTCAAAATCACTGGCTGATATACCATCATCACTATCTACTATATTTTCAACAAACTTCAACCCTTCCCCTTGGTTAACTCCTAACATTATATCATAGTTGAGAAACTCTCCTTGTTCCATCAGTATCTGAGGATCATCTGGTATTACATCACCATCGATCACAGGTCCAAAGGCTATATGGTATCTGGCTGGCTGAACATCTTGATCAACAAGTTCTTTGTAAGGCTTCTTCTGCAGGCATTCTACTAACTCTACTGTATCTGACACATTGCAGCCAACTTTTGTGGCCAGCATTCTAGCATATTTTGCAGGCTGGAAACTAACAGCCCAGCTTGAAAGAGCTGTTCCACTCTGAGCTATTGCTCGTTGAAAAAGTCCTATGAGGAAATAAACAGAGAGTTTCAGGTGATCATTGAAGAATTTTACAGACAGCTGATATTTTAGACAGTTACATTATGTCTAAGTTATCCCCAGGGTATAAAACACCAGAGAAATTTTTTCAGGCAGAATTTGCATTGGGTTTCAAAATTTTGCAGTAAAAAAGACACAGTGAGGAGAAAAGGTGAGATTGGAAAGTATGGACATTTAAAGAACTTAGATATTTTACCCCACGATTACTAGACATTATCATTAATACTGACAGGACCAGTTACTTCATCCTCACCAGCCTGTATTGTCTGTTTGGAATATTTCTTTCAATTGGGCTACACATCTATCTTCACTCAAAATAATTGTGTAATGTTTGTTTTAACTAGATTTTGTTTGAAAAAAAAATATTGTTTGGGCTCACACATATGATTAGGGATGTGTCAATACCCTGGGGATGTCCTTGATATCACACAAAACATAATATAACTTATGAATACTATTACTAGATCTCTCTAGCAGATATTGTATAATGAATATTCATCTGAAGAAGGCAAACTAAGAAGTGCTTCACTAAGTTATATTAAAACATCAGCACGAACAGTTTGAAAGGCTAATTACACTTTTTTTACTAATAAATTTGCGCTGCTATATTTTTATCATAAAATGTGACACACATATGGTCCAGTTGTTTTTTTTTACTTGATTCATTTAAGGGCTATAAATTATGACTCAGCATGCAGTTTGCTAACAAATAAATGCTATTAATATTTACAAATACACTTGATTCACTGGAGTATTTGCAAATAGCATTCTTTTAAAATATATAGGTTATCTATTTTTATTTAAAAAATCATGTTGATTATTAACTCCCAGATTTTGTAAGCTTTTATTCATTTAGAAAACATGCTCAATCATTTATATATTATATATTATATTATATATTATATTATATTATATTATATTATATTATATATTAAAAGGAGTACAGATCTTTACACAAAATGTGGAAATCATGTCTGAATTGGTTCTAGAGTTTCTCCATATATGCCTATATTCCTACATGTCCTTTATGTGTTTCTAGACAATTTTGAAAACACTCAAAGTGTCAGATTATGCTGTATTAAATTTTTTGTTGTTTTGTGGTTTCTTGAATCCATTTTGCTTTGATAGGGCAAAGTTCACCAGAGCAAACTGTAAACATTTTGGCAGTGTAGCAAATGTAGGGGCTGTTGATATTTGAGCAGACAAATAATTTACTAATTAAATATTTATGACTAAAATAAACCATGTCATAAAAATTGTATTCTTTCTTATTTCAGGCACTCAGTGACATTAAATATACCAACAGTTATTTAACATATTATGTTAAATATCATTTGAAACATGGTGACCAGAAGATTCTAGGAAAACTATTAATTTTTTTTTGTGAGAAGGCTTTGATAAATTTATGTGAGAAGATGGTGACTTCTAGAAGCTCCAGACCTGAGAACTATGGAGTCCATCATTGGATTTATAGCCTTTATAAAACAGGTCTGCCCTGTAGAGACTATTTGACAATTTCAGGAATTGTTTCTGCCCTTTCTGGTAGGACGAGGCAGCTCTTGAGAGGGTTTTAAAACTAGATCAAATTCAACTTTAAATCTCCAGTCAGATATATATATATATATATATATATATATATATATATATGTATGTATGTATGTATGTATGTATGTATGTATGTATTTTTTTTTTTCCTTAAGGAGTGTGATGGGAGATGACACTCAGTTGTTTACTGACCCATTTGTCACTGCCTACTGTTCTGAAAGTGATGAGCACCTGGTGAACTGATTTTTATCTTTATCTAGTGCTCTTGTGATAGTGGCTGACACTGGGCCCACATCTGATCAAATGACCCAAGAGTTCTGTGCAGGTTGCCCAATGCTAACTTAGCTAATATTAGCACTCATTTCCAACTAAGGATGGGAGAATCTAATCTGCTTAATTAAAAGGCTCTTACTTTATCACTTCAAAATAAGCTAATGTATTATAGAGCGGCACACCTACTCAATTAAAAATGTTACATCTTTAACATAATGTTACTTCAAATCTGAATCCTATTGTTGTTAAATGAGATGCCATGTAATCAATGATAGTAAGTTAAGGGTATATAAAATGTGACATTCTAATGATTAGCTGTTCTCTTAAAATCCCAAATGTATTTTTGATAACTAAAAATGTGTTATGAGCATATACAGCCTTTTCCTGAGGCTGGAGAGATGGTTCTGTGTTAGAGTATAATACTACATGCCCTTTATGAGGACAGAGCTAGGTTCATAGCACCCCTATTCAGTGACTTGCAACCACCTGTAATTCTTATCTCCATAGACTCCGATGACTATAGACTCTGTGGAAAGTGGCATTTGCATACATATGCCACCCCTTCACATACATAAACAAAATTAAAAATTACAAAATAACTATTTTATATTTGAAACTGATATTTCCATGAATTTTACTTGACAAAAATAACCTGATTCCTTACACATACAATAACAATTAGGAAACAGAAAATCAAAGATGGTCTTTTTTGATGAATGTTCTGTTTTCTTCCTTGTTACATATAAATAATAGACAGAAAGCATTTGCTTCATGAGTTCCTTCAAACAGCAATTCTGTTCTTACATTTAATAATGGAATTGCAATCTAGAATAATGGATTTTCTAATGAGTGACTGAATGCTGATAAGATGGCTGGCACTTTAGAGAAAGTACTAAAAGCCAGAAAATGGAAATAAAAATACTTTGTGGGCTAAAGAAGGCTAGTGCTCTATGCCACTTTGCTAAATCTTAGGAGGAGAAAACAAATTAGAGTTGAAAATAGCAAAAACACAAAATCAAATGTGTTTTTCTTTGTAATCAAGGGCTCTACTAGTGACCTTAATGCTTTGACAATTTTGGATCACGCATGCAAACTAATGAAATATCCATTCTTAGGCAGCAAGGAGAATCACATGTTTCCACAGCTAGCTTTTGACTGCCTCATTAGTTCCATACTAATAAAGAGTTTCAAGTATTGATGTCCCTATGTTTAAAATACGTGATTTTGATTACTGCTAAACAAAGAGGACATTGTTGAGAGTTTCTCTGACTTTCCCTCAAATCACCCTTGGACAAAAAGGAAAATGACTGCAATGCTAAGTATTCTGAAGTGGACTTGGAAGAGCCTATTACCCAGCTCCACAAAGACAGAAAAAAAGAGTCTGACAGAAGCGTAAACATGCATAGAAAGGCTAAAGAAACAGTTTTAAACAATTACTAAGCCCAACCTATACTCAGTTGGAACAGAGAAATATCTACAGAGCATCACGTAGTACCGATGGTGGTGGCATGCAGACACCAAAATTGTCAAAATTTGCAACCTGCTTAATACCTTTGGTTGAATTGCTCCAACGGTTACCTTCAGAATAATGGGATAAAGTCAGCAGGTTGACACATGAACCCCCAGCGCCTGATCCAAACACAGTGATTCGCAAGGGGTCCCCACCAAAGAACCCAATGTTCTCGCTAGTCCATCTTAGGGCCTGGATGAGGTCAAGGAGCCCGTAGTTTCCTTTGGCAGCCTGATCCCCTGTGCTCAAGAAGCCTGGAAAACACAAGAAGAAAGAAACCTTAGGATGATTGTTGCAGTTAATATGAATTAAACATACATCAGGTTTAAGTTTGTATGAGGCTTCTCCCGATCACCATAAAAGCAAAGTACTTTAGTAAAAGGTGCTTCCATTCAGATAAAATCACTGATCTTTGGAAGAATAGTAATGACTGAAACATGAAAAGTAATGTTTGTCTTCCCTGAATGCTTTCCAATTTGTACAAAGAACAAGTCACAAGGATGAGCAAAGGCAATGAAAAAGTCTGACAGACACGAAGACACCCATTGTCAGAGACTAAATTCTTTTTTTGTGGCGGAAGGTTATTTTTCTATTTAAATTTAAAATAAACATGTTTTACTCGTCAATCCCAGTTCTTGTACCCTCCCATCTTCCCCTGTTTCCCCGACCAACACCCATCTCTTCCTCTTTCTGTTCCCCAGGGAGAGTAAGGCCATCCATGGAGAGTCTTCAAAGTCTGTCATATCATTTGGAGTAGGGCCTTGGCCCTTCCCCATGTGTCTAGGCTGAGAGAGTATCCCTCTATGTGGAATGGATTCCCAAAGACCACTCATATACTAGGGATAAATACTGATCAACTACCAGAGGCCCCATAGACTGCCCAGTCCTCCTAACTAACACCCACATTCAGGGAGTCTGGGTCAGTCTTATGCTGGTTTCCCAGCTATGAGACTTGAGTCCATGAGTTCCCCCTTGGTCAGTTCAGAGGTTTCTGTGGGTTTCTCCATCCTGGTCTTGACCCCTTTGCTCATCACTCTTCCCTCTCTGCAACTTGATACCAGGAGTTCTGCTCAATGTTTACATGTGGGTATCTGTTTCTGCTTCCATCAGCTACTAGAAGACTCTGAGATGGCATAAAGGTAATCATCAATCATTATCAGGGAAGGGCACTTAAGGTAGCCTCTCCACTATTGCTCAGATTGTTCCTTGGAGTCATCCTTATAGATCTCTGTGCCAGATTTCTCTTAAAACCTAAAATGGCTCCCTCTATTATGTTATCTCTTTTCTTGCTCTCCTTTATTCTTTCTACACTGTCATGCCCTCCTCTCCCCTCCTGTTTCTTCCAACTCCCACTTCCCTTCCCCTTGCTCCCAATTTGCTTGGGAGATCTTGTCTCTTTCATCATCTCCAGGGGACCATGTATGCAGAGACTAAATTCTTGATGATGACACAAAAGCATGTAGGGAAACCTATAAGACTCTCTAATTTGAATAAAATGCCATGCTACTCTCCAAATTGATTGTGCTCGAACCTGGTCGAAACTCCCTTGTAGAATGGTATGTACAATGCATGTAGATAAGAGGTACTTGTCTAAGCTTTGTGTGAAAAGTGGTCTAGGGGTTTCCTGAAATTCTAAAGCAATTTGTTGCATGTGTGTGTATACCTACATATGTTAAGCATGATGGTAAGAAAGAGTGACTATGATAGATATACTATGAGAACACATACTTTGGCCAGTAGAGAAAAGAAAAGGTTTTGGAAGATTTCAGACCCTGATTATTTCTAGAATGCTCAAAAGTGCAAGACAGCAGAGATGTAGAACAATCAGTGTGTTTTGAGAATAGGTACAATTAAGGTAGGAAAAAGACAGTAAGGACCTTAACTAACAGGATGTCATAGGTAACTGGAAAGGATATGTTTGAGATAAGTGTGGTGGGCATAGATATAATCCCAACCCTCACAGATTCAAGGACAACCAATTCCACATAGAAAGTTCCAGGCCAGGCAGTAACATGTAAAAATATGACAACAATAAAAGCTAAGAGATTTTCTTATAAATGGAAAGTATAAATGGGACTATTTTAGAACTATTTCAGCATATTCATTTTTTGCTAACATGGTGGATGTTACACTGTATTTATTGTACACTGTAAAAAAGAAAACGGAAAATTCTACATAAGATATTTTATTTTATGAACTATGTATATCTATGAAAAGCTAACCCTGAACATGGCCACTATGTAGCACAGTTACAGTTTTTTTATGCATACATTGATGAGGAATACTCAGAGATTCTCAGTAAGTTTGTGGAAATGAATTGTGAAACCTCTCATTTAATGCAGATTTTGACTGAATCAGTTGAGTAAATATGGTGATTAAAACGTTTGTCTTAAAAAATAAAGCTAGAAAGTCAATTTTATTTGTGAGGAAAAAAAGAACTATGAGGAAATTACCTACAAAGGAATAAATAAATTTATTATCAAAATTGAAATACAGCCAACAATTATATTAAAAATTATATTATGTATATACACATACATGTGATGCAGACACACAGGTGACACAATGTGCATGCAGAATTCATGGAAACTTTGGAAGTTGGCTCTTCTTGCCTCCTGTGTTGTTGACACAGAATGTCCTATATGTCTGGTGCCATGCAATGGATTCTCAGAAGCTCAGCCCATGCGCTTGAAGCCTATTCCCTTGTCTCTACCATCTGGGTCTCTATATTGCCACTGCATACATCCTGGGATTTCAATAGCACACCACTGCATTTGGCATTCTACATGAATCCAGGGGGTCAAGTTTGGGTTCCCTGGCTTGCTCAACCAGAAATCTTTACTAGTAGCAAGAAATAGATAAAGTTAAACCCTCCTGAATGTCTTTGAAATGAAAGTTGGTTAAACCTTCTTTCCTACAAGCTAAAAGTGGTTTCAGAATAGGCAGGTAATCTTCAGCTAGGTGTTATTTAAGTATAAATGAGTCTTGTGCTGATCACCCTGCCCTCAGGAGAAAATGGCAGGAAGATCACCTGTTTGAAGCCAGGAGAAACTATACAATAAGACCATATAAAAACATGCAATATCTAAGTAGTGTGTGTGTGTGTGTGTGTGTGTGTGCAATTTTGTACATATTACCTTGGAAATATTATCTGTGAGTTTGGGATAACCTTTTAACAAATATATTCTGAACAAATATCTTTCTGGTCAAACCTATTAGTTTTTATTGAATTCATAGAATACTTGAAGGTAATTTCCTACAGGTCATCTTGCTTAGACAGTTTCAAACTCTCAATTAGTAGTAGTATATAAAACAAAATCCTTACTGAAAACTTTTAACTGTATTTTGCTTTATGAGAGCTTTGATATAACTCAGAGACATAGATTTACATTTGGGAAAAACCTGTTAATCTATGAGAATAGACTACTCTGATATCAAGGAATTTGAAAACAACATTGTGGAAAGATTTTTACCAATTAGATAGAAAGTTCTGGAATGATACAGAATTCACATGTGTGTGAATATGCCTATGCACATTAGTGTATCCTTGTGAGCAAAGAATGAATGAAATACAAAAGTGTGACAATCTAAGTAGTTTATTACCTATAATTTTATATCAAAAATTGCTCAAGTGGAGAAATGAATTGTGAGTGTAGCTTCAGCCACTCAATACAAAACAAGAATTTCTATTGATTCTCTTATAAAATAATGTTGAAAAGATTCAGTTACATTCAAAAGACTCTCAATGTCCACACATGATTGATTTATTAATATCATCATCATTTAATGTGTATCATGTAGAAAATTGCTGTAATGAGACAACTGACTTCACAGTAACTAAATAGTTTCCCATGTAGAATTCCACTTTTAGTGTAACATGTTTACCATATTGATTCATGGGTCTATTCATTTTGTTTTCATGTAACAATACTGCAAAACATATAATATCTCTCAAGAGTAATTCTCTTTTTATACATAGTTAAGTTTAGTTTTGAAGAAAATAAAGCAGCTATAAAAATAGTATTATTACACTATAATAATGACGATGGAGCAAAGCATATTGTACAAGTCAAGTCTTTGTTGTGGAATGTCCAGGATCACTCTGTTAACCTTCATTTTTACTCAATTCCATTTCATCTATATTTGAGGTCATGTCTATACCTATTAGCATCTATTATCAACCCATCTGAAGCATTTGTGTCATCTATCTAGTACATCTCTCTAATAACTAATTTATCTGCCTATCATCTGTGCTTATAACTAAAACTTAGCAATCTGTCATTCAACTATCTAGTATCTATCTACTTACTATCAACTACTTTCCCATCTATTTTTTGCTATCTCTATCTATCTATCTATCTATCTAGCTATCTATCTATCTATCTATCTATCTATCTACTCCCCATTTTTCTTTCTTCTCTGCTATTATAATCATTATCTATCTACATCTATTGATCTACTTATTTCTTTTTCTAATCTTTTTGATGCCAAATAGTTGCAATATATAACTCACAGTATTACTTCAAGTTTTATATTTGGCAAAATGATGGCCCTTCTCATTATTAACTGCAACTAACCAGTCAATTGCATCTCCTCAGACTCAGTAGAATGACACATTTGCATGAGTTGTTTGATTTCTGATGCAATTAAAAACACTCTAATTACCAAGAGATAAGCTTTGCTGGACTGTTTTCTTTTTATATCCTGTTATGCACTGACATATTACTGAGTGTGCTACTACTTCCTTAATAGCAGAATAACTTCACACAACTGTAGCTAGAACTTCACATTGAACTGCCTGATTGTAGTCTATCTTCAGGGGGATTAAATTATACATCATTGTGAATGCACTTCTTACCTTCTTGAATAGATTTTCCCTAGGTGTCATTTAAGTCACTCTTAATAAATCTTCCCACACCTCATCTGCCCTTCCCTAGCATTCACTGTCAAGTCCTGGAACATGTGAATAATGTATGCCCTCACACAATGACACATTATTGTTTTGTAAGATAGAACCACAAGGACTACAAAACAATTTATTTTCAATCTGTTTTCCACTTTCAAGAAGTAGAGATAACCCCCCATTCAAATATCTATTTTACTTAACTTATGAAAATATGGTCTTCCAAAAGAAATTTACCATTTGTTTTTAACACTTGCAATTTTAAAACTGTCAAAGTTCATAATGGCTATTATGCTCACAATTATTTTAATGTCCATTGTAATCTACAAAATACTTTACCACATTGGAGACACTTAGTATCATTCCAACATGTGCGCGTGCACACACACACACACACACACACACACACACACACACACACACACACAAATCTTTTTATCAAAAAATATAATTCTAATTGTTGTACTGATATTGCAAGACTGGTTCAACTGGTCTGATGAGAGCTACAAAACAGATCTGTCTTGGAATTTGCCATTCATGAAATACTGAATGTAATAACTATGACTACTATCAGATGTCAAAGAGAAGTAACGCAACTGAACATGTACCCATATGCACTAGAAATAGGAAAAAAAATCACATCCAGGTTAATATAAATTATGCAAGGAAAAATAAGCAGAGGGTGATAACTATTGTATTAGAGATAGTGGCTAAGACTATGGCTGTTGAAAGCTCTCTGAAACAAAGGGAACATGAGGATATAGAGATTATTAGTTACCCCACATCTAATCAGTCCTTTACTACTAGAAATAGCAGTAATGTCTTTAAAATGTATAGAGAGAAAAGTCAAATGTTTCACTAAAACTACAAAGCAAGCAAGCAAACAAACAGAAACAGCTGAATGTCTTCAAGAAAAGATTTGGAAGTTAGAAGAATATGGACTGTTTAGATGTCATCTAGACTGGGAGAGATGGAAGATGCCAGTGTGTTTTTTCTTCTTTTAGAAATGACACCCATATTTGAATATCTGTGCTTACTATTTTCTAGAAATATAAACTGGGATCAATATGTAAAATAAGAAAAAATATATTTATTATAACATATGTATGTATATATATGAAATGTTAAATGTAATGTAATCATTTTTTGATTTGATATTATGTTCAGGTTATAAAGCTAAAGGAAGGGATTCACAGAATTTATTATTTCTATTGCCTATATGCAGATACCATACTGTCTTCTTATTTAGGAGTACTTCAGAATGGAGATAATGCCAAGAATTAACTTGGTAGCCTGGTAGGCAGTAGTTGTCTCAAGGTAGGGAGACATTCTTGTAGGGATATAGAATCACAGACCAGAAGAATAATTTGTTGAGGAATTTCTCTTAAACATCAAAAAATTACGGCATTCAATTAAAAATCCCAGATCCTTCTAGAAATTTGACACCACATCTTATCATCTGCAGATACAGTCAATTATTCCTCTACACTGTCTCTGGATTCCACATCAATCCTCACATGACTAGCTGCTTCTGAGACCTTGACTATAAGAAACTCTATTTTCTTGAAATCATTCTATCTATCCTAAAAGTACCAATAAAATTCCAGTGTTCCCTTTAGTCAACAGAGTTACCTTTGGAAAGATTCCATTTGTGCACACACATAAAGGTATAAGTGTACACACACAGTTCTAAAGACACATTTGAATAATTTATCACTGCTTTGCTTTATACACTTCTCAAATTTACAGTTTTGTTGGAAATACACTGCTTTAAATTTTGCCAATTTGAAACTACATTGGGTAGTTTAAATGAAAAATATTCTTCAGAAGTCTTGGGTTTCAATATTTTGTTTCCTGATTGTGATGCTGCTTTGAAACTTCTGAAACATTTAGTAAGTGGAACCATGCTGGGGAAAATTAAACCAGTGGGAGCAGGTCTTGAGATATGATAGTCATGTCCTGTTTCTTGTCTAACCTAAATTCTAAACTACTGACACATGTGACCAGTCATCTTATTTTCAGGTTACTGCTACTTCAACATCTTGATGGACAATATTCTCAAAACATGACTGAAACTAAATCATTCCTCTTTTCAATTCCTTTCTTTTTGTAAAGGAAAAAGAAAGGTAAGTAGTATAGGCATATAAGGACAGATGCAAATAAATAAATAAATAAATAAATAAATAAATAAATAGAAGGTAGGATCCAGACTCCACAATAGGAGCGGATCGGAGTTTAACATACAATGTTTCAATAACTTGGCATACACAACATATAATACTAGATCCTCCTCCTGCACATTATACACCATTACATTTTAATAACAATTAAAAAGTTCTTTTTCTTTCTAGTGTTTTCATCTACCTCATATCAGAATGGCTAATATAAATAATGACAAGGACAGTTTATGCTAGAGAGGATGTAGAGAAAGGAGAACAATCCTCCACTGATGGTGGGAGTGCAAACTTTTACAGCCACTTTAAAAATCAGTATGGCGGTTGCTCAGAAATACAGGAATCAGTCTCCCTCAAGATTGAACGATTCCCAAAGTATGCACATTCATACAACAAGAACATCTGTTCAATCATGTTCATAGCAGCATTGTTTGTAATAGTCAGAACTGGGAAACAACCTAGATGCCCCTCATCTGAAGAATGGATAAAGAAAAAGTGTTACATTTACACATTAGAGTACTACTCAGCAGAAAAAAAAACAATGGAATATTGAAATTTGCAGGAAATCGATGGAACTAGAAGAAACCATCCTGAGTGAGGTAACAAATCAAAAAGAAAAATATGGTAAGTACTCACTTATATATGGATTTTAGACATAGAGCAAAGAATTACTAGCATACAATCCATACTATCAGAGAATCTAAGAAGCAAGGAGTACCCTAAGAGGCACATACATGGTCCCTTGGAGAAGCAGAGAGACAAGAGCTCCTGAGCAAATTGCAAGCATGGGGGAGGGGATAGAAAAATTTACAGAAAGAGAGGGGGAGAATAGGAGGACAGAGTAGAGCATTAAGGAACAGGAATATTGAGTCAGAGGAAGAATAGAGGAGAGCAAAAAGAGAGATACTATGAAAGAGGGAGCCATTATAGATATAAAGAGGAAGCCATTATAGGTATAAAGAGAAATCTGGCACTAGGGAAATGTTCAGAGATATACAAGGGTGACCCTAACTAACAATCTAAGCAATAGTGGAGAGGCTACCTTAAATGCCCTTCTCTGATAATAAGATTGATGGCTAATTTATATATCATCCTAGAGCCTTCATTCAGTAGCCAGTGGAAGCAGAAGCAGACATCCACAGCTAAACTTTGAGCCTAAAGTATGAAATCCAGTTGCAGAGAAAGAAAAGTGATGAGCAAAGGTATCAAGACCAGGCTGGAGAAACCTACAGAAACAGTTGACCTGAACAATGGGGAGCTCATGTACCCCAGACTGATAGCTGGGAAACCATCATAAGACCAACCCAGACCCCTTGAACTTGGTTCTCAGTTAGGAGGTCTGGGAAATATATGGTTCCTCTAGTAGTGGATCAGTATTTATCCCCAGTATATGAGTGGAGTTTGGGAACCCACTCCACACAGAGAGATACTCTCTCAGCCTAAACACATGAGGGAGGCTGTAGGCCCTCTCCAAATGATATGACAGACTTTGGAAATCCCCCATGGTGTCCTCACCATCCCTGTGTAACAGAAAGGTGGTTGGATAGATGGTTGGTCAGGGGCAGGTGAGCACAGGGAGAGGGACTTGGGATTGATATGTAAAACAAGTTTGTTTCTAATTTAAATTAAAAAGAGAAAATAATTGAAAACTTAAGACTGTTAAGACTGTTGAACTATTTCAATAATCCAGAGAAAAAGACATTTAGAACACTGGACTTGGGGTTAGAGGGAATGTCTTAAGGTTTCAGAGTACTTGGTGCTCTTGCAAAGAGCTGAGTTTGGTAATAAGCACACAGGTGATGGCTCACAATTGCCACTAAGTCAAACTCAAGGGACTAGAGAGTCTAACATCCTCTATTGGTGTGGTGGTTTGAATAAAAAAAATGGCCCCATGGGCCCATAGGGAATAGCACAATTAGGAGGATAGCCTTGTTGGCATAGGTGTGATTTTGTTCGAGGTGGTTCACTATGGGGTGGGCCTAGTGAAAGTGTCAATTTCACTTCTGTTGCCTGTGGATCAAGATGTAAACTTCTCAGTAACCTCTCTAGTACCATGTCTGCCTGCATGCTGCCATGCTTTCCATCATGATGAGAATGCACAAAACATCTCAAACTGTAAGCCAGTCCCAATGAAATGCTTTCCTTCACAAGATTTCCCACAGTCATGGTATCTCTTTACAGCAACAAAACCTTAAGACATCTGGCCTTTGTGGAACTAGGCATACTTGTAGTTAATATAATTGTGTTCAGGTCAAACACTTGTAAACAAAAATAAAATAAGTATTTAAATCAGAAATACAGAACTTTTTCATTATTTTTTGGTTACACAAAACTACAAAAAACAAAATCTAAACAGATTCACAAATGAATCATAAATAAACTAAAACTTCAGTTTCCAGCTTGCCTTCTGGGGCTCTGCTCAGAGAGAACCTCCTGAGGACTGGTGACTATGCACGGGCTAACCCTTCCCAGAAGACCAGCCCATCTTGATACAGCCAGTGCCCTAGTCCCACCTCCAATCACTGGACAAGGAGAGCCATGGGAGTATTGGATCAGCTTGTACCCACCAGAAAAGAACCTTGGTCCTACATTCACCAAAAGAGGAAGAAACCCTAATGGTACACAGTGGAAGAAGGGATGGGTAGACAAATGTGTAGGAAAACAATCAACAACAGAAAGAGCAATATGACACCTACAGAGTCTAGGAACTCCACATCAGCAAGACTAGAACATCCCAGCACAGATGAAGAAGAAGAGAACTATCTTAAAAACAACTTCATGAAGTTGATGAAGACACTAAAAGAGGAAATGAAAAAAAAAATCCTTCAAAGAAATGGAAGAAAAAACAAACCAAAAAAATTGCAAGAAATCAATAAATCTCTAAGAAAAAGTAAGGAAAGCCAAGAAAAAAACAATCACACAGATAAAGGAAACAATTCAAACAGTCCATGACCTGAAAACTGAAATAAAGACAATGAAGAAAACACAAACTGAGGGAATGCTGGAAATAGAAAAGCTAGGTAAATAAATGATCAGCAACTATAGATGCAAGGATAACAAATAGAATACAAGAGATAGAAGTGAGAATCTCAGGCTTTAAAGACAAATTAGGATAAATATATTCATCAACCAAAGAAAATCTTAAGTCCAGCAAGTCCCTAACACAAAATATTCAGAAAATATAAGACAGCTTGAAAAAGGCCAAACCTAAGATTAGTACTTATAGAAGGTGAAGAAACATAACTGAAGGGTGCAGAAAATACATTCAACAAAATTATAGAAGAAAACTTTCCCAATAATTAAAGACATGCAGATGAAAATAAAAGAAGCTTACTGGACACCAAGTAGAGTGGACTACAAAAAAGTCTCCTCAAAACATAATAATCAAAACACCAAATGTACAGAATAAAAAGATAAAAAAAACAATATTAAGTGCAGCAAAGGTAAAAGGCCAAGTAACATATAAAGGTAAACCTATGAAAATTATACCTTACTTCTCCATGAAACTCTGAAAGCCAGAAAGTCCTGGGTAGATATTCTACAAATACTAAGAGACCATGAATGCCAACCCAGACTACTATATGCAACAAAGCTTTCAATCACTATAGATGGAGAAACTAGTCTATTCCATGACAAAACCAGATTTAAATAATACTTATTAACTAATTCATCCCTACAGAAAATGCTGAAAGGAAAAATCCAACCCAAGGAAATCAACTACACCCACAAAAACATAGGCAATAGATAATTCCACTTTACCAACAGCCAAAAAAAAATTGGGGGGGGGTTACCCACACATAATACCACCACTACCACCAAATCCAAAACAAACAAGAATTAACAATCAGTGATCATTAATATCAATCAATATTAATGGTCTTAACTCACCTATAAAAATACACAGGCTAACAGAATGGATATAAAGACAGAATCCATCCTTCTGTTGCATACAAGAAACACAATCAACTTCAAAGGCATACAGTACCTTAGCATTAAGGGTTAGGAAAAGATTTTCTAATCAAATGGGCCCAACAAACAAGTGGGTGTAGCAATCATGATATCTAACAAATTAGATATTAATCTAAAACCAATCAAATAGACAAAGAAGGGCATTTTTTACTAATCACAGGAGAAATACATCAAGATGAAGTCTTATTTCTGAATATCTATGCCCAAAATACAAGGACACCCACATTTGTAAAAGAAACATTAATAAAACTCAAATCTCACATAAAACCTCAAACATATACAGTGGCAAATTTCACCATCCCACTCTCGAGGAGATGGGTTCACCAGACAGAAATTTTTAAAAAAGCATAAAAGAACAAAACAAAGAAGAAAAAAAAAAACTAAAAGAAGTTATGACCCAATTTGGCTTAATGTAAATGTATAGAATATTCCATCCAAACACAAACAAATATATGTTCTCCTCAGTGCAGCAGGGAACCTTTTCTAAAATCAACCACCTACTTGGCAACATAGTAAGCCTCAATAGGTACAAAGACATAGGAATATCTCCTTTATCTTATTGGACCACCATGTGCTAAAGTTAGAATTCAACAACAACACAAATTGCAGAAACCACACAAAATCATGGAAATTAAACAATGTTCAATTGCACAATTCCTGGGTCAAGGAGGAAAGAATGAAATTCAAGACTTCCTAGAATTCAATGAGAATGAAGATACAACATTCCCAAACTTACGGGACACTTTGAAAGCAGTGCTAAGAGGAAAGTGCATAGCACAAAGTGTCTACATGAAGAAACTGGAAAGGAGCCACATTAGAGAATTAACAGCACAACTGAAAGCTCTAGAACAAAAAGCAGCAAACTCACCCCAGAAGAGTAGATGCCAGGAAATAATCAAATTGAGGGCTGAAATCAATAAAGTAGAAACTAGGAAAACAATACAAAAAATCAGTGTAACAAAGGGATGGTTCTTTGAGAAAAAATAAACAACATAGATAAACCTTTATCCAAATTAACAAAAAAACAGAGAGAACATTCAAATTAACAAAATCAGAAAAGAAAAGGGGGACATAACAGTGGTGACTGAGGAAATCCAGAGAATTTTCAGGTCATACTTTGAAAATATATACTCTATCAAATTCAAAAATTTAAAGAAAATGGGCATTTTTTTTTGGATAGCTATCACTTACTGAAATTAAATCAAGAACAGGTAAGAAATTTAAATAGACCTATAATTACTACTGAAGATGTTACATATAATCAAAGCAGAAAGTCCATTGCCAAACTCATTTTTCAAGGCTTCAATTACCTTGGTAAACAAGCCACACAAAGACACAACTAAGAAAGAGAACTACAGACCAGTATCCCTAATGAACATTGACACAAATATACTCAATAAAATACTGGCAAATCAAATCCAAGAACACATCCGAGAAATCCTTTTATTGTGACCAAGTAGGATTCATCCCAGGGATGCAGGGATGGTTCAACATAAGAAAATCTATCAACGTGATCCACCATATAAACAAACCGAAAAAGGAAAATCATATGATCATCTCACTAGATGCTAAAAAATTCTTTGACAAAATCAAACACCCCTTCATGATAAAGTTCTTGGAGAACCCAGGGATAACAGGATCCTACCTACATAAAATGAGAGCAATTTACAGCAAATAACAGCCTAAATCAAACTAAATGGAGAGAATATCAACGTGATTTCTCTAAATTCAGGAACAAGACAAGGCTTTCCACTTTCTCCATTTCTCTTCAATATTGTCCTTGAAGTTCTAGCTAGAGCAATAACACAACAAAAGGAGACCAAGGAAATACAAATTGAAAGGGAAGACATCAAACTTTCACTATTTGCAGATGATAGGATAGTTTACCTAAGTGATCCGGAAAACACTACCAGGGAATTCCTACAGCTGATAAACACATTCAGAAAGGTGGCAGGGTATAAGAATAACTAAAAAAAAATCAGTAGCTCTATTATATACAGATGATAAAGGGGCTAAGAAAGAAACCAGTGAAACATCACCACAAACAACATAAAACATCTTGGGAAAATGCTCACCAAACAAGTGAAAGACCTATATATAGTAAGAACTTTGAGTCTTTAAAGAAAATATAAATAAGATACTATGAAGATCTCCCAATGCTCTTGAATAGGTAGGATCAACATAGTAAAAATGACAATCTTACCAAATTATCTACAGATTCAACACAATCCTCATCAAAATCACAGCACTATTATTTGCAGACTTTGAAAGAACAATACTCCACTTTACATGGAAAAACAAAAAACCCAGGATATCTTAAACAACTCTGTATAATAAAGGAACTTCTGGAGGCATCACCATCCCTGACTTCAAGCTCTATTATAGAGCTATCGTTCTGAAAACAGCTTGTTATTGGTGCAAAAGTAGACAGGAAGACCAATGGAATCAAACTGAAAACCCTGATATTAACCCACATCACTGCAAATACCTGATTTTTGACAAATAAACTAAAATTATACAATGGATAAAAGAAAGCGTCTTCAACAAATAGTGCTGTCATAACTGGACGCTGACATGTAGCAGACAGCAGACAGATACATATCTATAGCCATGCACAAAATTTTAGTTCAAATGAATCAAAGACCTCAACATAAATTTAGCCACACTGAACCTCTTAAAAAAGGAAGTGGGGGGAACACTTGAATGAATTGGTATAGTAGACTGCTTCCTGAGCATAACACCAGTAACACAGACATTGAGATCAACAAATAATAAATGGGACCTTCTGAAGTTGAAAAGCTTCTGTAAGTCAAAGGACACAGTCAACAAGACAAAACAGAAGCCCACGAAATGGGAAATGATGTTCACCACATCTGATAGAGGGCTGATTTTCCAAATATACAAAGAACTCAAGAAGCTAGTTATCAAAACACCAAATAATCCATATAAAAAGTGGGGTACAGAACTAAATAGAGAATTCTGAATAGAGGAATCTAAAATGGCTGAAAGACATGTAAGAAAGTTCTCAAATTCCTAAGTCATAGGGAGATGCAACTCAAAACAATTCTGAGATACCCTCTTTCTCCTGTCAGATGACTAAAATAAAAAACACCAAAGACAGTTTATGTTGTTGGGAGTACAAACTTGTACAGTCACTTTGGAACTTAGTATGGCATTTCTTCAGGAAAATGGGAATCAGTCTAACTCAAGATCTAGTAATTCCGCACTTAGGCATGTACACAAAAGATGTGCATTCATACGACAATGACATCTGTTCAACTATGTTCATAGCAGCTTTTTTTGTAATAGCCAGAACCTGGAAGCAACCTAAATGCCCCTCAACTGAAGAATGGATGGAGAAAGTATGTTTCAGTTACACTATGGAGTACTACTCAGCAGAAAAACAACAACAATAACAGCAAAAACAACAACAACCAAAAAACCCAAAACAAAAAAACAATGTAAACTTGAAATTCATAGGCAAATGGATAGAACTTGAAGAAACTATCCTGAGTGTGATAACCTACTCACAAAAAGACAAACATGGTATCTACTCACTCATATATGGTTTCTAGACATAGAGAAAAGGGTTGCCAACAGTGGAAAGACTACCATAAAAGCCCTTCCAGGATACTGAGATTGATGTTTAACTTAACTTATTCACCTTCACAGAGTTTTCCCCTAGTAGCTGATGGAAACAGAAGCAGACACCCACAACTAAACACTGAGCAGAACTGGAATCCAGATGCAGAGAGTGAGGACAAGACCAAGCTACAGAAACCCACAGAGACAGCTGACCTGAACAAGAAAGAGCTAATAGGCCTCCAGAATGATAGCTGGGAAACCAGCATTGGACCTACTCAGACACCCTGAACATGGATCAAAGACGGTCTAGGAAGTCTAAGGGACCTCTGATAGTGGAACCAGGATCTATCCCTGGTGCAGGAAAGGACTTTGGGAGCACATTCCCCATGGAGGGATACTCTCTTAACATAGAGGCAGAAGGGAGGGCCTAGTCACTACTCCAAATGACTTGACAGATTTTATTGACCTCTCCTGGAAGGTACCACCCTACCATTGGAGTGTGTGTGTGGGGGGGATGGGATAAGAGGGTGATCGAAGGGCATGGGAGGGAGGGAAAGAGGGAGGGTGGGGAAGGAATCGATATGTAAAATAAGAAAAAATTAATAAATTAAAAAATAATAATAGCAAAAAAAAATGTTGCCAGCCTATAATCCATACCAGCAGAGAAGCTAGGGAAAAAAAGGAGTACCCTAAGAAAGACATACATGGTCCCCTGGAAAAAAGAAAAATGCAAGATTTCCCATGCAAATTGGGAGTGTGGGGGGGGATGGGAAAGTGAGTTAGGAGGAAGAGGATGGAGAGATAGGCACAATGGAGCAGGAAAATTGTGTCAAGGAAAGAATAGTTGAGAGCAAGAAATGAGATAACATAATAGAGAGAACAATTATAAGTTTTCAGACAAATCTGGCATTAGGGAAATGTCCAGAGATCTACAAGAGTGAGAACAACTAATAATCTAAGCAATAGTGGAAAGACTACCTTCAAGCCCTTCCCCAATAATGAGATTGATGACTACCTTATATGCTATCCTATGGCCTTCATTGAGTAGCTGATGTAAGCAGAAGCAGATACCCAGAGCTTAACACTGAGCCAAACCCTTGGAATCCAGTTGCAGATAGGATGGAAGAATGAGCAATGGGTCAAGTCCAGGCTAGAGAAACCCCTAGAAATTGTTGACCTGAACAAGGGGGAGATCATGTACCCCAGACTGATAGCTGGAAATACAGAATTACAATGACCCAGATTCCCTGAAGTATATAGGTCTTCTGATAGTTGATTAGTATTTTTTCCTAGTATATGAGTGGACTTTGGGAGCTCATTCCACACAGAGGGATATTCTCTCAGCCTACATACATGGGGGGGGTCTGGGCCCAGCTTCTAATGATATGACAGACTTTGAAGACTCCCCATGGAAGGCCTCACCCTCCCTGGGGATCAGAAAGGGGATGAAATGGGGATTGGTGGGGGGAACAGGGGAGGACATATATAGTTAAAAAACAAACTAAAAACTCTGCTCATCAAAAGAAAAATTGAAAAAAAAAACAACTGTAAAATATGTTATTGCTTAGGTATTAATGTCCATCTTGTCCATCTTATATAACATAATTCTACAACTGAAGAGGAAAAGAAAACCTTAAGAAACTATCATTTATAAATGAAGAAGATAGTAAATCCACCTCTGTCCTTAATTTTACTTAACTTGCAGTGATACAGATCCTGGAAGAATCAATATAGGGGAAAATTATTTTATTTCAATGTATACTTCTAGGTCATAGTACATAACTGTGGGAAGTAAGGGAGGAATTTCAATCAGCAAGTCACATTACACCCACAGTCAAAAACAGAAAGTACTGAATGCAGGTATACTTATTTCCTTGCCTGCCACATTCACCTAGATTTCTCAATTCTTATACAGTTTAAGACTCCAACCCTGAGGATTGGTACCACACAAAGTAGCTGACACTTCCTTATCAGTTTACTTAAGTCAATTCTTCCTAGATTGCCTCCTTGAGACACTCTTTCCATGTGATTCTAAGTTATGTCAAGTTGAGAAAGCTAACCATTCTACATGTACCCAAAAAAGATACAGACATTGCAAATAAGGATGTAACATGTTACCAGCATTCATCATTAAAGAAGAGAAAATGCATGGGTGACTGTCCAGGTAGCCTGCTGTTTCTGTCTTCACTGCACCTTTTGTAAGTTGCTCACCTGTACTTCCTGCCTACCCTAGTATTGTTATCCTCCTTCTCAATTGATTGATGATGTTGAAGATTAGACTGTCACTATTAGTGTTCTCTCTTCCTAGATAGAAATATTAGATGTAAACTTTCCAGCTTAGGACAACTCTATAGCAATCTCTGTTGTGCTTTTACCCTAGGACTAGATATGTAGCTCTTGCCATTTGCTCTTGTTGCCTCAGCAGCAATAGGCCTTAAGTGTGTATATTCTTACATTTTCTTCTTCTAAGAACATACTGGCCTCCAGTCTAAGGTTTGTTGGTTACATTTTGTGGTTTGCTTCTTGGCATTGTGAAAAGGATCTCATACAGCTCAGGCTTTTTTTTTTTTTTTTTTTTTTTTACATCTGTGGTTGTTGTCTTCTACACTACACATGTTGCAATTAAGGGCAGATTTTTTTCCCACACCTGGTTTAAATGGTCCATGAACAGTTGGAATGTTTTTCTATAAACTTCTTTCATTTCTCCTTTTCCCTTCCCCAATTCTAGTTCATTTACTATACAATATGAAATCACATCTTTCAGTTATCAAACTTGTATAGTTTGCTAGTCTCCTCTGCTTTATTAAACTGTCATTTCTGAGGAAGCCAGGATAGTTACTATATAGAATGTTCCATAATTTAGAGTTTACCTGTATTTCCTTTGCAATGATATTCAGATTAAGATTTTTGTCAAAAGACCACAGAAATAATATTGCATCATAGTAATGGTCCCATGATGTGTCCATTGACTACTTAGTAATGCATTAACTTTCTATGATCCTCTACTTCCTATCTGTAATGCTTTCCTATGTGGGAAACATGGATGAAATAGAAGTTTGTAAGGTTCCTATTTTTCATCATTTGCACACATTCATATTTATAGTAGTTGATGGTTCTTATTTGGAGTAAATACAGACTTTATCTTAGACCTTATTAGTTAGAATTGGTTACACAGAAGCTTCTTGTTATTCCTGTATGTATGTGCTTGTCTGTCCATTCATTCATATCACTATGGATTCATATACTCTTATTTCATTTCAGTTTTTTTAATTGTATGCTTAAATTGACCTAAATTTGGGCAGTAAGAGTCCTTCAGCCTTAGCAATGAAAACTTTTGGTTAATACTTTGCATTAGCACAGCATTTATGAATACTTGATATCTCTGACTGGATCACATGACTAAATCATACTAAAGTACCTCTTACATGCTGATTTTAGTAGGACTTCAAACAGTGCATCCTCTACTCAACACTTGGATTAAGGGTGAATTACAGTTGGTTTTTTTTTTTTTACCTAACCAGTAGAGTGTATGATTATTTCTAATAATTTTAATGCTAGAAATATTTAATAATCAAAATTACATGAAAGAATTAGCTATATATTTCTTTTTATGCCAGGCTTAACTGCACATGTAACTGGACTATCCTGTATTTATAGTTACAAGGAAATTAGCCACCATTCCTGATATGACACAATCACTAAAGATATCATTAAATACCCAGAAGATAAACTGACTGAATATTATATGTTTATTTTCAACTTAAAAGTGTGGTATTACTATGAAAAATATTTCTTCTTGCTCATTTGTCATTACTTTCTGCTTTAGTATTGTTCTTGGTCCCCAAATGTTTTGCAAGGTTATACAACCTTTAGGAGATGGGGCACCACTGAAGGAAGTTGTTCATTTGAAATAGGCCTTGATGTTATATGCTGGCTATTTGTATTGTCTGCTGTCTACTTCTTGACTACAGATGCATTATGACCAGATGTCTCAAAATCCTGTTGTTACTACTTTTTTACCTTCTATCCCTGCAACTTGCAAGCCAAACAAACTCTTCCTCTCTTCAATTGCTTCTTATCAAAAATTTAGTCATAATATTCAGCCAAGATCTACAATAATTATACATCTCTAATGGTCATAATAGAATCAAAGTTGAAAAACATTAATGCTGTATATAATCTACAAAAAAATCACAAATCAACAAGTATACAGAAAGAGAAATTTCAGATAAATATAAGGAAAGCTGTAATGCAAATAAAATCATCAAACCCTTCAATAAGCAAATTTTTGATAAGGTGTAGATGCTAATTTAACATTCTCATTTCTTGAATTTTGAATTATAAAAATATTTTGAAAAGTATATACTAAACAATTCCAGTTAGTTTTTCCTAAGAGTTGTGCACATGAGTCCTGTATTGGGTCCATATGTTCTGCATATAAGAACATATGAAGACACTAGAGCAGGAACCTAAATTATCCTGAGCAAACCACTAATCTTATACCCAAGGTCAGCAGCATAAAAATATAGCTTTTGAAAATCTTGTTTACCAATACCAAAGCACAAATATGATTGCTCTAAATTAATTACTAATAATTAACCAATCTAGTATTAAAAAATGGTGTAATATTTTGCTTTTGGACTGTACTTAAGCTTAAGCAACAGGATGATATTGGCCCAAATGATGTGTTAACAATATTTCCCAAATCCTACCATCCCTTTATGCACTCAATGGGATCTCCTGAAAGAAAGACTTTCATGTGTTTCTTCTAGTACATTTGGAAGAATTTTCTAAAGTACTAGTGGCCCTACCATACTGATGATAGCTAAAGTGGAACGTAAGCTCAAAAGGTTAGAGAAGGTCATTCAGTGACAATAGAAACATTGAAACAAGTATATCAACTTAGAAGATCTGAGTTTCCCCCAGGATACCTCACACTAAACTTAGATTTGTAATTGAAAATAAATCTTTAATGTCTGGGTGACAAATTTGAGGTTCTGTTCTGGGTTAAGTTTTCACTAAGAATTATATTTTCCAGTTTGAAGTCACTGTCTTTTTCAGCATATTTGACCTGCATGCCATCATTGAATGTTGATTGGCAGTGATTAGCTATTAAAGAAAGAACTGAAACTAATCTCTCTATTAATATACATGAGGTGAAATGAGGAGGAATCTGAGTCTCAAAGGCACAGAGACTGATGTTGCAAGTAGTGCAGCAAGGCATACTCCCCCAGATCCATTCAAGCCCTAGAGAGGAAGCATGACATTTGGCAGAAGTGGTACAAGAGACAGATGCTGTGGGCTGAAATGACAGTGTAGCCCCAGAATTTCAATGTAAAGAGTTGATCTTTTTTTTTTCAGAATCAAAGGAACATCCTGTTAAAACACCATTTAACAAAGAGCCTACAAAAACACATTTTATGTTTAACTTTTTGGTTTACTCTGAGGGTGGAATATGAGTGATGGATGGCACTATACTCATAAGCATATATTCCTAATTAAGTGGGTATAGAGAGTTTCAAAAGGTGCATGAGGAGTTCGGCAGGAAATGAACAATTATTGTAAGAGTTTTGGAGGGCAGAATGGGGGACAGATTTAATAAAAATATGGTTTATGTATGTATGAAATTATCAAAGAACAAATTTAAAATTTTCATAGTTTGTTCTGTTGGCACAGTAGCTGTACCTTAATCTGCAGCAAAACCACAGTTACTGGGACACTTCTAAGGCAACAGCCTGGTGAGATGTATACATCATCCTGCCAGGGATCCCTCCTGTTGCTACCACCAAATGTAGTTTGTACCAAAATTCTGTCAATCTATTTATCAATAAGAATTAGAAGTCAGAGGCTGGAGTGAAAACCAGCTCGCTCTAGAGGTTGAGAAAGAACTAGCTAATGTTTCCTCTTCAAGAGTATCTCAGAAAGAGATCATCCTTCTGCTCTGTCAAACCAAAAATGACAGCCAAACTGAAAATCCCTCCATACTATTTCTTATACATCTCCTACTGTTTTCCAGATGACCTCTGACTCTCCATGACTACTTTCTGTCAATTAATTGTTGGCTCCATCTCCCATCCAAATTTGATTTTATTTCATTAATATTAATACAATCTTGAGGTTCACAGTATGATTAAATATCCTGCAACACATTTTTTAAAAAAATATTCAATAAAAGAAAAATTAAATAAATTCAAAAATTGCATATACTTAAAACTCTCCCTTTTTTCTTTCCACAGGAACTGTTTCTGTGTTTGCTGTTCTATGTAGCAGTGCTAGTATGCTCCACTTTCCTCCTCAGCCCATCTTTCAATCACCATTAACTTTTCTAGACAAGCAAAGATATTTTCATGTGCAAAAGTGTCTACAAGGAAGAAACATGAATAGCCAATTCTATATACCTTTATTGACTTTAAGTAAAATATGCTGATTTTATCTACAAATTACCCTTCTAGTTCTCAAAAAATAAAAAAAAAATGAATTTGAAAATGTAGATCAATAAAATCCTTTATCTTGCCTTTAAGCTCCTCTTTGCCTTGAAAAAATTTCTTTATAAATGAACTTTATTATTTTTACAGCTAGGAGATTCTTTCCAGAACTGATATAGCTGTACACTTTAAGGCAGTTTCCCATTTCCACTGTGCTCAGTGAAGATAGAAAACATCTGGCAGGCTCCCCTGGCAGGATACTTAAGGAGAATGGTTTCTTACTCTCCAGGCAAAATAATTTCATTTCTTTTTGTCTGCACTGCATGGATCTCTTAGAAAACCTTATATAAATGTATGAATAACTAATGGTGGTAGATATTTGTTGATCAGAGCCAAGTTACAGTAGTTTAATTTGCAATTTATATGAATGGAGTTAATTATAACTAAGGCAAGAGTATCTATTCTATACACAATCGTTTGGGATTGGGTTTTCCATGCCAAAAGAAGTGTCATGTAGTCGGCTAAAAATTCCTGCCATGAAAAAACAAAACAAAACAAACAAACAAAAAATCCCAAATGAACCGCAATAGATATAACTGTAGAAATATTGACAAGTGATGACTGCTGGGTCTATTGTGGTTGATAAGCTTAAAACAACTGGTTACAGAAGACTATGCTGGATATTGTGATGAAAAGTATGCCTATTAGAGCTGCATTTAAAACATATTGCTCAGGTACATGATAGCCTAAGGACGTTTACCCAAAAAGTCTAGAACAAGCCTTGGCCAAGTACCCAGTATAAGATTTATGTAAGACCAGATTTACTTATGCCTGTTGGTACTGTAAGAATTCCATCTACCTTTGCTTACAAAGAAACAAGGTTATCACTGGTGTATTGGAAAATCCATATCCATCTACCATATCAATAAGCATTTTGTGAAGGGTTTTCACTTCTTAGGAACTTTTTTTGTGAAGAGTGGTTTAAATTGTTACAGAATACTAATTTAAGATGTGTTACATTTGTTTATGCTGTGTAACATTTACTTAATGATGCAAATATGTATTGCATTCTTTTTATGTTACATCAGTTTAACTCTGTGAAGATCTGTTACTTTGCCTGTCTAAAATACCTGATTGATCTAATAAAAACTTGGACAGACATTAACAAGGCAGGAGAAATGATAGGCAGAAAGAATAGGAGAAGAAATCTTAGAGATGAGATTAAGCAATACACAAGGGGCCAGCCACCTAGCCATATAGCCAGCATCAGAATAAGAAGAAAACAACAACAACAAAAAAGATACACAGAAATACAGAAAGGTAAAAGCCCAGAAACAAAAGGTAATGGGATAATTTAAATTAGAGAAACTGGGTAGAAACAACCCAAGCTAAGGTTAGGCATTCATAGAAAAGAATAAGACTCCATGTGATTTATTTGGAAACAGGGTGTCTCTCCCAGATTGTCTAAAGAGTAAAAATAATACAACTACAATTACAGTGCATTTTACTATTCGTATTGTTTCCTTTTAAAATTAGATTCAGTTAAATCTTCTATGACTGAGGTTGTAGAATGCCAAAGCATAGTAAAATGGCCAACCCCAGGTACAAATCTGACAATGAGAGCAAGCCTGAAGTTCTTTATTAGGATGAATTGGTCTGGTAACACATGCACCACCAAAATAAAGCCTTTTTCTCTGCTAAAATCAGCATGCCTGAATCTTCCCAAAGAAACCTCACTCAAAGGAACAAGCGTGGCTCCAGGGCAGGAGTGGTCAATATTTAATAACCTGTATATCCTAGGTAATGTCTCTCAAGAATTTTTCTGAACTGGGGCATGGTTGCATGGTTCTTCTTACATCATGAATGATCATAAATTAAAAAAAAATAACTTCTCAAGCTCTGCTCCAAGGCCCAGCACTAAGTAAGCTTCATTAATACAGCCCTCTATCCTATCCTTTAACTCCTGCATCTTTGATTCTGGCAAGACAGGCTTGGTTGGTTGTTCTTTTATTTTTTTCTATAATTCAAGGTCTGTTTCTAGGTATTTTACTATGCCAGAATCCATCACCTTTGTTTCTTTATAATCTTAATATTTTTTAACTTGAAAAAATATCTCTTAAACTTAAGGAAACCAATTTTTAAACATGCCATCAGAGGAAATTTTCATCCAGTGACCAGCTTCATATCAGATTACATTACCTAGTAGCACTTATAGGTTTCAGTCCACGGAAAAATAGGCTATGATATTCACACCACAACAAAATCAACAGTGATGTTTTCCTCAAAAAACTTTTTAAACTTAAGCAGCCTATATTTTACTGATCATTCTTGAGTAAAGCCTTCTTAGCTGGTTTTACTCATACTGATCTAGTGTACAGTAATTGAAAACTTGATGGGCAAGGGAGATGGCTCAGTGTGTAGAAGAAGACCGTGATTCAGATTTCCAGAACCCATGTAATGCTGGTGCTTTAATCCTTGTAAGCTATATAAAGCACAGAACTATAATCCTAGTGTCAAGAAAGAAAGGAGGGAAAGACAAAGGAATCCTTATTAGTGTGGGCTGGACAGCTGTTTTATGCAGTGTTGAACAAGAGAAGAGATTGCTTCTGCTTCTGCTTCAAACCAGGTGAAAGTTAGCAAACACAAACTGCACATATACATCATACTCCACACACATAAACACATCACACACCACGCACACATACTACACACACATGTAGTGTGCATATAAAACGCACACACACAAATAAATAAATAAGTAAATATAATGAAAATAAGAGTAGTAGTTTAATGATACTTAAATTGGAATTCATTGAGAAACAGCCTCTTTGCCAAGCATGTGGTTAAGAATTTGATGCATCATGTTTCATTTGCTCTAAACAACCGTCCTGATGAGCAGATAAGCATCTGAAATCATCTGATATATTTTTAACAAAATACTATTTAACTGTCAAAACCTAAATCATAGATGATTTTTCTATGATTCTGAGCATTCCTCTTCTGAGAAAAGAGAAACTTAAAGTTTTACCCTCTTAACAAATAACCCTGCTTCTATTCCTGGATAATACAATCTTCTCTTTTCTAGAGGTCACACACTGGAACAAATGTATGACCCATCTGTGACAATGAAACACAGCAGCCTGCTTTTTACCACACAAAAGAACAATCAGAGAAGAGAAAAATAACTAAGCAGAAATAGAATGTAAGAGAAGTATCCCCTGGCTTTAAATGTCATTCCACAGAAATATCATATTTCATCAAAAACATTTCCACACTAATGACCTGTGGTTTCTTCAGCCTTTATTTAAGTAGAATAGTTCTTACTTTCCATAAAGTAGTTAAGTGATTAAACTACGCATTCAATTACGCATTCTCTTTAAAGGACTATGATGTAGCTTCAAATGGGTTCTTGTGTCATAGAAGACAGTTGTCAATTAGAGCTCCTAGGGACAGAACCATCTAGTCTTATTTCAAGAAGGGGCTACATTTCCTGGCCATGCAACCTACAAAGACTAACAATGGAGCTTCCCCTAAGTGCCCTGTTATTCATTGCCTGTGCCTTCTGTTGTATAGTTCTGAGGTAGTGTGTGTGTGTGTGTGTGTGTGTGTGTGTGTGTGTGTGTGTGTGTGCAAGGGAAGGGGCTATCTATTAATTACATTCAGAGCACACGTATCCTACTTTTTACTTCAAAGGAAATTGTACTGGCAACAAGAGTCAAGTAGCATCCAAGACCATATGTTTAGAAAGGCACAGGAGATAAGCAACCAGGACATTAGAGAAATTAAATTATAGTATGAAAAAATGCAATTCTGTTTATGGTTGACCAGATTTGATGTACTGATAGGATATCAAATAAGGGTGAGGTCATAAAAGCTTTAATACATGTTTTAATAGCATAAAACAGGATTGGAAATGTGCTCCATTTTATTCAGAATCTAAGATTCTACCACTTAGACCTATACACATAGTTTTGAACAGAATTCTTAAAGTTGCCTTAGTATTTCTTTTAGTTCTTATGCAAACTTTCCCAACATATGCTGGACTGTCAGAATTCTGCATATAGAAAAGCCACAAAGTAGAGAGCAAAGAGGCAGAAATTGATAGGATAACGATACATACAACTTTGTAATACAAAGTTGCATTATATATTATATTGTATATTTTTGATCCTGGCAGTTCACACTATAATCTGATAAAATGATTTTCAGAATTTCTTGTCACAGAATATATTCTTAATGTACTTCCTAACAATACAGAGTGCTTGAAAAATGTTTGCTGAATTGGCCCCAATGCATGATTTTAGGATTTCTATGAACACTTGTCCATTTACATGACTCTATTATTTATGAACATTTATGATGGTTGCTTGAGAGAGAAACAAATATATTTATATTACCTAGCCTCTAGCACTACATATTTTTATATATAAATTTATAGAATGTGAAAACACATGGATAAATCTGGGTTCATTTCTCATTAGTCAAAGTAGTCATTTTTGTCTAGCTCCACCAACACACACACACACACACACACACACACACACACACTTGAGTGTATGTATACATGTACAAGTTCTTGTTTGACTGATGATCAAGCAGGATGCCACTCACAGATCTTAAGGTAGATCTTAAGTGTAGCATCCACTGCCCTGAAGTCAAGCTACTTGCAAAGTGATTTATTAATTTGCTTACATAGGCATAATGATTGGGTTAGTAATTCCAGTTTTGCTGATTTCTTAAGATCAGACACATTAAAAATGTGTACTTTTTTTTTCAAGAGCATGTATTTACCATACTTCATACATGTGAAAAATTTCAAGCCGATTTGTGGATATGTTTAGTCCCTGTTTCAGATGATGTTAGACACTTGGGTGAAGTGGAACGTTAGGTTTCGGGGATGAACCTGAGGATGCTTGCTCTTTCAGTCAGGCTAATTTGAAGCTGAGAGACTGGGTTATTTCTGGAGATAGAAGTGACGAGATGCTGGCTTGGTCTATCTATCTCATCTGTGAGCCCAAGCTGCTATCTTTGTGAGTGATGACTTCAGGGTGGCCTAGCTGACAGCTGTCAAGCACTAACGGGCTAGAGCTAACTCTGAGTCAAGGAAAAAGTGGTAGAATTCTCAGCAGTATCATTTAGAGAAGAAGCCAGAGGAAGTGGGAGAACTGTAAAGGAGAACAGGAACAAGAAAGGCCTGTTATCAGGTCCTCTCTGGAACTTGAGATACTAAGTCTCATTTGAAAAAGCAAAGAAGGTCCATTTTTCCCTCAGATATTCAGATAGGCTTCCTGCTAAATAGGGACAGAAAACCCAAAGGAAGCAAGCTCAATAAATGCTGAGCCTGCTGATACCTGGACCTTTTCAAGTACATCATTAGGACATAACACATACAGTTATTTATTAAACAAGTGACGTAATGTTAACCAAAAATGGACAGTATGTCCAGGGTCAGACAACAATCTTTAATGTTGGTCTCCAAGCAAATACTTCAAGCACAAAGGCGTTAGAAATATTATTTAATTTTCTCCAACATTAGGGTTGATTCACAGTAATAACAAGAATGCTAAAGATGTATTTGCCTTCACATATGAAAATATTTCAGAAAATTTCAGTTATGTACTTTCCTATGTTGTTGATTCTTAGGAATTATTCTCTTTCATCTGTTTATGTGTCCTAAAATTAGTGAGATGAATGACATGTGCTTGCTAGTTATTTTCCTCCAGTAGGCTAGATATGTTTGCTTGGTTCTTGCTGGACCCACCATCACTGTGGCTATCTCTTCATTCTTTGTAACTACTTAACGTTGATCTCTCAGACCACACAGCAATGCAATTTACACTTTTTAGAGTTCTTTATAATACAATATGTCATAATTACACCTTCTGAAAATATTAATGGCTAATAAATGGTTTTGTTGTTGTTGTTTGTTTTGTTTTTTTGGCTGGGTGACAAACCATATATATACCTTTCATGCCTTTTGATTAAAGACAAAACTATCAAGAACAAGGTATCTTAGATCAGTGACATATTAATATGCAGAACCTAAGGGTGGTATGTTCTTCCAATGATTTTTAGAACTAATTGAATGGCTGTGTAATATTGAGTTCACTCATGTCTTCCTCTGGCCTGGGTAGGAAATCTGAGTTTATGTAGAATATGAAGAGTAACAGTTCTGCAGAATTCCTTTAAGAAATTGCAGGGGTGGTTGCTTTTTGAATTAAAAATCACAGAACCTCTAAATGGCACTTTGGAAAAAAAATGAATGCCATTAATCTCTACTTCCTAAATGGAATCCAGGGAGATTAAGCCACTGCTGGCTACACATCTGTTACACAAAACAGCTGCATAAAATGGGTATAGATTAACATGGAAATAGATTTTGTAGATGTTCTTTCAGCTCCAGAACATCCTTATAAAACACCTAGTCACACAGAGCCTCTCTAATTTTCTAGCAACAATTTAAATAAATACAAGATGTCAGACAATAGTCCTAGTTCAGGAGAAAAGGGCTTCAATTTTACTCAAGTTAATTGAGGCTAGAATCATTCCTGCAACATCTATGGCAATTTCACATTGGTGCACTTCAATTAAGGAATAATAAGAGTGCAAAGTAATTTATACTCATAGATTAGATGTCGTCTGTGAAAAATTACTGATTAACTCAAAGGCTACCTCTGGAGTGCTCACCAAGCATTTTAATAGGGGATCCCTCTGTTACCTTTCATCTTAATATCTGGTCAAAAACTAGCAACACTCTAAATTACCTTTTTGAAAAAAAGTTCAATACACTTATTTTATATATCCATTGCTTTCCTATTTCTGAATTTCCCAATGATAATAAATTTCAACTATCTTCTATTTTTATCACTATTTTTATCATCGTGTGTAATGTTCATGCATGCATGTGTGTGTGCCTGCGTGTGTGTGTGTGTGTGTGTGTGTGTGTTTGTGTGTGTGTGTGCATTTATGTGTCAGGGCATGTGTATGCCTATGTGTTCAAGCCAAGGTAGATATTAAATACTTTTGTCTATTGCCCTCCTCCGCATTACTTTTTGAGTCAGGGTCTCTCTGGAAACTTAAAGCTCAAGAATTTGGCTACATTAATCAGCTAGTGTTGGCTACACATTGGTTCCACGATTCCCAGGATCCTCCTGTACCTTTACATGGATTACAGGCTTCTCCTATAATACCTGGCATAATACCTCCCATAATTAGATTGCGTCTCTGAATCCAAATCAAATTCTCATGCTTGAACCACTTTACTGACAAAACTGTCTCCCCTACTCTAACTTTAAAAATTATTTAACAATGATTTTCCTTTTAATTTTTAATTCTTGTACTTAGCATTAAAATATGTATTCTTTGATGTAGTAATAAGAAGTTATTTTGAAAATATTGTTGTTCAAATGTTCTGCATTTTGCTCATATACAGGTAAACATATATCTTTTAATTATGACAACATACAGTACACAGAGACAAGAGTTGCACTGACTGTTTTGTCTATATTAAAATTTAATTATTAGTAAGTGATAAGCATCATGTAAAACAAAATGTGTGTAACTTTTCCAACTTCACAAATTATGTAAGAGGATCAGCAATCCACTATGTCTTCTCAAGTCAGTACTGATTTTAAGTGTTTAAAAATGGTTAGCAAATGACAAATAAAAAACAAAACAAAAATAATAATCAAAATAGCTTTATTGAAGCTCTTTGTCAATGTCTCTTCATTAGTTATTAGCTTGAGAAAAACAAGAAGAGCCTAAAGGATCCTATAGTCTTTTAGTGGAAAACATGAACTATTTCCAGTGATTTTTTTCCCTTTAAAGACAAAAGAACAAAATAAGTGAACTAGTTTCAGCTTTTACCCTTTGTTTCCACTATATTGGCAGAGAGCTGGATCTATAGAAGGTGTAGGATTTAAGTTAATCTGTGAGTTTTGCTTCTTTGTAGTCCTGTGAATTTGGGAAAACTCTGTGACTTCTGTGGAACTGTGATGTGGAATAACATGGTACTTAGCAGATTGTAGGTGTTAACTGTGTGTTCAAAGCAGTTTCCATGTTTGTGGCATACTATGCATATAGGAAACCTAAGAACATCTAAAATACACTCTTTCTCCTTTACTAATACTTTTCAGTCTTAAAGAAAATGCAAATAGTTATCTATCACATTATCTGTTCTGAGAAGGACACTATGAGGCATTTTATTTTGGTGACATTATAAAAGTTCAATTATACAAACCAAGAGGGTCACTGTGATAAGATGGTACCTTAAATAATCTTAGTGGTGACTTTACCCATCTGTAACCATAACCAACCTTCTTGGGTTTTGCTTTCAAGGAACATATTAGGAAAGTGCACAGAGAATTTGAGATAGGAAAAGAATCACAAAGGAAGACTTTAAAAAATTATTGAAGAAAGAATATAGGATACTATTAGGTTTAATGACAGGCAATAATCTCTTAGTTTACAGAGATTACAATGTGGTCCTGGGTTAGTGAAGCAGACACTGTGGCACCTAGCTTGTTTACACTGCTGAGACTTTTTATTTCAACCTGTCGTTTCCATTAGGACACTGTCTCTGGCTTACCCAATTACAAGCCTGAAAATCTGTGTGAAATCATTGCATGACCCACAGATCTTGGAAGAAAAACATGTGCAAGGAAGAATTTAACATGATACCCTTCCTCCTGGAGAGAAATCCTGTCAAACCAATGGAAACAATGTGATTAGGAATATCTGTTAGTGAATGCCCCTTAAAGGCATCAGTGGCTCGGTTCTGCTTATATTCTCTAATCATATTTTTGCATCTTGGGATTAAAAATGGTATCAAATTAAATAACTTCAACCCATACCTGCTTTCAACTTTCTCTGGAGTGATACAAAGAATATAGAAAAAACACAATAGCTTATAATATCAATGAAAATCAAAGTTTAATTTAAGTGACAGCTTCAATTATAAACAACTTGAATGGCCTCATACAGTTGATCCCTGTGACTCTATGTGATAACTCACACAAGCTCAGAGGCTTACAAATGTCTTTTCTTTCGTACAGCCTGAGTTTGAGCATGGGAGCTCTGTAATTGATGCCCATGCTTAAATAACTGTACTCTGTTGGCATAAGATTAGGGAATAGTTCATAAAACGAAATGAATACTACATACTGACAAATCCACACAGACAAGAATGTACAAAGAGATTGACTTACTCTAGGTCTTTTTGATTGATGGAGGATCACACAGGCCCAGACCATGCAGAATCTGTTCTGTTCTGTATACTATTTACTGAGAACACCCAAGAAGGGAATTCAATATGGAAATAGAAGGCCTCACTGTGAAATGAAGATTAGATTGAAAAGCCCAATAACTCAACTAGAAAACTCAAAATAAAGCATTGAAGTAGAATAAATCTCGCATGTAAAGAATATCAGGACTCAAGGATAAAGTAGAAGATTTGGACAAAATAAGCAAGGAATGCAAAGAAATACAAAATAACAGGAAAAGAAAATACAAGAAATGTATGACAGCATGAAAAGACCACACTTTCTATTTATAGACATAGATGACAGAAGAAAATCATAATTCAATGGCATAAGCAGAACTTCAACATGATCACTAAATAATATTCCTCAAACTAAAGAAAGATATGCCCATCCAACACAGAACACTAATTAGACAACAGAAGAAAAGGAAATCCTCATAATTTAGCATAGTTAAAACATTAAGTATACACAACAAAACGTATTGAAACCTGCAAGAGACAAAAGGCAAGTCACATATAAAGGAAACTCTATCAGATTAACAACTGATTTCTCAATAAAAAGAAAATCCTAAAACAATGCATTCCAAATCATAAAAAAATTGTGATCAGTCTAGACTAACATACCCAACCAAGCTATCTGTTATAATTGAATGGCAAAACAAACAAACAAACAACAACAACAAACCAAAAACAAACAAGCAAACAAAAAACCAAAAAGCAAATGCCTTTTCCTGGGATAAACATCATAAATATTATATCCAACAAGCAAAAGCTTAAAAAATCACAAATCAGCATTTTTTTTTGCTGAAGACAGAAATGAATATAGCAGAAATACTGTTGAAAATAAATATGAATCTTTAATTATGAGAATACAAAGTGCCACTGAGAACATAAACAACAAAAAATACAAACAAAAACAAAAACAAAATGACCACAATTAACATACACATTTCAATAATAACTTCAAATATTAATGGTTTTTTCCCTGTAATAAAAAAAACACAGGCTGACTGAATGTGTTAGCAAACAAAATCCATATATCTGTCTACTAGAAACTTATTTTAGCTTTAAACATAAACACAGCCTTCAAACTAAGTGACAAAAGTATTTCAAGTAAAGCAAGCAGGCTACAAGCAGGCATTATTCTCTTAAAATTATCAAAAATTTACTTGAAACTAAAACTAGTTAGAAGATATAAAGTGGGACTCTTTATTTCAATCAAGGGAACAGATGACCAAGAAGACATTACTATTTGAAACACTGGTGCACCAAACTTTAGGGAGCCTGATGGGAGATATTATTCTGTTAATATGTTTCTCATACTGGTTAATGAATAAAGCACTATTGGGCCAATGGGAAATCAAGATAGGCGGGGCTAGGAGACAAGGAGGAAAGAGGAAGTAGGAAGGAGGAGTTAGCATGAAGAGCATGAAGAAAGCAAGATGCTGGCCTGCCGCTCTTGGATAAGATGACCATGTGGAAATACTTAGATAAGTAGAAATGGGTTAGTAATTAAGACAGAGCTAGCCCATAAACAATAATAGCAACTGGCCAACAGGATTATATCAAATACAGAGTCTCAGTGTGTTATTGGGGCTTGTGTGCTTGTGTGGCAGCAGGACAGGGAGCCAGCAGGAAGGAACAAAGAGTGGGACCAGACCAGCGGTGGGGGAAAAATGTGCTAGTAACAGGAGCCACCTTCAAAAAAGAAGAAAAATGCACTACTGGATTTAAAGGTACAGATTAACATCAACATATTAATAGGTAAATCCAATACCTTACTTTATTCAACAGATGAGCCACCTATGCAAATAAACAAATAAATAAATAAACATAAATATCAGAATTAATTGAAACTATACATCAAATGGACCTAATAGTTTTATAAGTCAACTTTGAAAGTAATTTTTGGTAGATAATTTCAAACTTCAGAACACGTGCAGTCTGTGCAGTTCACCCATGACTATGACAATGTTGAGAAATTCAGGTCACGTGTTCTAGTGTCACTTTAGTGTTGTATATAAACTATGTAAGTTTAGTATTGTATTGGTTCTTGAACAAACCACCCTAAAGTGATAAGAGCCAGGATTTCTTTATTTTATAAAGCATAGAAGGTTGAGATACAAAAAAATTGTCTACAAAACAGAAGAAATGTAAAATGAACTTCCTAGAAATTTCAGTATTGATGGCATAAAATGGTATGCTCTTATATTGCACATTTTTACTGTATTATTTAAATTGATATTACAAACTATAAAATTTAGCTCTACTTAATTTGGAGCTAAATGATTTAGAATAGAGTAGGTGAATTACATAATACTATATTCATATAGAACTGAAACTATGTTACTGAAAGGAACTACACATATTTAAAGTTTTAAAGTCTACATAAAGAAAGAGGTATAAATCCATGAGTCCTAGCTGTGAGCAGAAATGAGCTAGATATAAGCATATAGTAAATTCCCAAATTTGCATTGTTATGAGATATTTAAATGATTGGTGGAAGTACTTGATGCTACTTATCAGACATGTAATATCTACTGAGTAAATTAGATTTCACACTCACTAAACTATACCTACTGCTATTCACATGTTTGAAAATCTTTCCTTTGTCTTAAAAATGCTAATTTCAATGCCCAAGTGTACCTTCTCCTTGAGATTGAGAGATAGGAAACTTCATTGTTATGTTATGTAGACTTAGAATAGAAAAGCAATTCCTCTGAATCAATTCCCAAAGAAGGAACACTATTGAAGAGGAGACAACTGTGAATGCACACTAGCACTGGGGAGACTTAGTAGCAGTGCCTAGGGTTAGGGTCTACACTAACAGTAAGGCACAAGGCCATGACATTCAGGGAACATGAACCTGGAACTATCTAGGTTTGGAAGACAACTGCTATGTAGATAGATGGAAGGTCTGTATGACATGCAAGGATTTAGTGAGATGAAAGGGTAAGGGAGCAACCATATTATTATATTTTAATTTTAAAAAGAGTCCTACTCTTTGACTTCTACCACCCAAATGTCCCAAGCCATGTCATATATACTTTACTCCTTTTCAAATTCATGGCTTATTTTTTAAACTATTTATTAAATATAAATATATACATTCATAAATATATAAGTGACACCTGGGGCTGTTCAGTGTTGCTTGTTTTTATGACTTTAGAGCTGACCACTTGGCACTGGATTAAAGGACTCTTAGCTGTAAAGACTAACATCCCCTTTCACAACTATCCTCAGTTGCCAATGGTTCTTAGTCATTCATGTTTCAGACTCCTGATTTCTTCCTTTTCTCCCTTTGAAAACTATGTTCATTAAGATGATCAACTTGAAAAATGATAATACCATCCCAATATTCAAGAAAATTTCCTTCAATTAACATTTACAGTAATACTGATTTTCTTGTGCAGAGCTGTACATTCTATCCTGTTAGTAGAGATGTACTAATATGAAGTAGGATCAAATATGCTACATATAAAAGAATATCTTCTCTACATTACCATGAAAATTTCAAGCTGGGCTTTAATATAGAGAAGGTATGTGATGATGTGGGCCTATATCAATCTAACAGCTACATGAAAAGTAGAGCGGAAACATGTAGGACAACATTTACGGTTTTCATTAACCCTGACTTCTAAATTTGTAGCATTGCATAGACACAAAAAGCCTCAGTTGAAGGATGCTTTCCTGGAAAAATGTCAAGGAAAGCTGTAGAAAATGGAATTGTGGCTGGGATGGCAGAGCATCAAGGGTTGTCCAGAAATTTGGACAGTGGCAAAGTCCACTTATTGTGAGTGTTGCATTTGAACAGCAAGTGGACACTCAAGTGAAAAGAGGGAATATCAGAAGATACTGTTCAGTCAGGGAGATACTTGCTCTCCTTTGAATCTCTATTGCTAGCTGCATAAATCTGTGATGAGATTAATGCTCATAATCAATCACATGGCAATAATTTGAACAAGCTGCTGTTCATAATGGCTTATATACTTACAGTTACTTAGTTTTAAGAGGCATTTGTATGATTATAATAATGCATGCTGTTTTGATTATAATAAAATATAACAGTTAAGATAGTCACTACTAACAATGTCTACACCTAATTCCCCACTCTTAAGTAGTAAGTAAATTTTTTACATTGTGTTTACATGATGCAGAACTATCATTTGGGTTCTCTACTTCAAATTTACTCATTAATGGCTTACCACATTATTCAAATCACTTTATAAAACAGTACGGGATAGTGGGTTTATATTTTGTCAGTTAAAAGTACTATAATTTGTTGATTATTTTTCTAATTTGAACATAAGATTGATAATATTTCAATTCTGTCTAATAGATTTTAGATTTTTAGTAGTGATAACATTGAAGTAACATATATGTGAATTTGAGGGAGGTAGTTGTTACAAAATGTTATTCATATTTTATATTATATACCAATGAAATCTATGTTAGCATTATACAATAGACATTTGAGGCAAATATGCATTCATTCTTCTCAGAAATAAGAGACTAGATCTATACTGGTCAATAAAATAGTAACAAAATATTTATAGAAAGCGGGGCTATGAAATGACAATCCCCTCCAACCGAAAAAAATCTTTTCAAAGGAGCAGCACTAGGCATCTCTGTTAAGTGCCAATCTCCTCAATGCAATTTAAAATAATTTCACTATGTTTTAAGATCATTAAAATATTAATATTTTCTATTAGATTTATTTTTTTCTTTTATTCTGTTTAGGATTCTTTAGCAAGAGACCTTTTCTCAAACTATGTACATGAAGACAGAGTTTAAGGCTTCCAATTAAACCATGTTTAACCTCTCACATCGAAAACAACTGTATTGCTAAGAACTTTATTGATTGTAGAATTATATAAACTGATATTGATACTAACAGTAATGGTAGAAACTAGTTTAAGTAGAAGACAGGAAATTTGTAAAACCCCACTTTATGTGCTGGGTTTGATGTAGATCTCAGTTCTATTTTCACATGAGAAAACTAACATTCACTAACTTAAAATAATTTCATTCAGCAAAGTGGTGGTGGCACATGCCTTTAATGCCACCACTTGGGAGGCAGAGGCAGGCAGGCAGATCTCTGTGAATTTGAGGCCAGTGTGGTCAACAAAATGATTTCCATGTCAGCCAGAACTGTTACATAAATTAAACCTGTCTTGAATAAACAAAAAAAAATTTTTTTTTGTTCAATGTGTAGATTTTCATTTAAAATTTACTTCTGTCTACTATCTGGTACTAGAATCTGTTTTTGAAGTTTTGTTTTCTATGTATTAGATTCTATTTTAAATACCATAGGAAATCAATTGCCTACTTTAATTTTCTTAAGTTTGTGATTAAAATTATTTTACTACCTTGCTGAAAATCAAACACACAGCTAGCAAATGGCAGATATAGGAGACAAATCAGGGAGCCTGGGACTAGCCTTTTAGGTGAATGACAGCCCCATGTTCCTATTAAACATGTATTAGAAAAAGATGGATTCACTGATCAAATCTCCAGCATTGGTTTGACACTGCAATCCACTTCTATAAATTAGTAGTCTGTAGGAAATTATCAACAAATAATGTATAAACTATTTCAGCAGTCTATTCACAAAATTAGTTCAAATTAATTTAATAATTAAATTAAATAATTAAATTAATTAATTAAAATTAATATTAAAAATTAATATTAATACACTTTCATAGATTCCATAGGAAGCTGATAAATACCATTTCATTATCATTTAGAGTCATGTGAGAGTGCTCATTTGGGGCTGGGCATATTCTAAAACCTCTGAATAATAGGAACACATTTCATGTGGTTTGAATTGAAAGCATTTTTCATCTGATATAAACAAAGGGCAAATTGAGTTTTGTTTTCAGGAGAATTTCAAGAAGAAATCAAAATATAATCTGTATTGTCACCCAATAATCAACAGTGTGTATAACATTTTCAAAAAATTATATTATGCTGTCTTCTTATTTTCACAGTGCAGAAATATCACAAATGTCTTTAGTTTTCTGTGCTCAGCCTGTAACACTTCATAGCTATCTTGAAATACATGTGCCGTGCCTTAAGGGATGTTGTATAGTATAACTTGAACTATGTTATTCTAACAAAACAATGATTCAACTCAAAATTGAGAAAAAAAATTCTGTTATATGAAACAGTATTCTTTGGTTGGCAAAGAGATTTCTTGTGAGATTTTAGGAAGACATGCTGAAGTTCTATGCCAGTGATCCCTTTTAGGAACACTCACTAGTAACAAGCATTGGATGAAAAGATTGTTTTATTTGTCATAGTAGTGCCCCTCCAAAATCAATTATCTTAATAAATATCTAGGTAATTAACTGAAAAATTCTCCTTGGAGGAATCAATTAAGGAATAATTCAATACAAGGAAATGAAAAGGAAGAGAAACAATTATCATCAGCACATAACAATTTCTCATACTTAATTATACAGGATTCCCCAAATATGTGAAAAAATATATTTAGAATTTAGAAAGTTGTGCGTGTGTGTGTGTGTGTGTGTGTGTGTGTGTGTGCGTGCGCATGTATTCGCATGTAATCTGAACAAAGTCATCCAACTTGGGTTGAAAATGGTCCCTAAAGAGCCATAGACCAGTGGTTCTCAAACTTGAATACAGTTCCTCTTGTTGTGGTGACTCCCAACCACAAAATTACTTTCATTGTAACTTCATAACTATCATTTTTGCTACTATTATGAATCATAACGTAAATATCTGATGTACAGGCTATCTGATATATGACCCTGTCAGAGGGGTTGCAACCTACAAGTTGAGAATTTTTGCCATAGGCTATCTATCAACAACTCAACTATCAGTCATGGGAAACATCTGTTCTTGTTGTTATCAGGGTAGTCCAACAGGTTCCTACGAAAAATGTAATCTATTGCTGTTGTTTCTGGTTCCTGCCCAGAGGTTGAAGATAAGTCCTTATTGATGAAGACACATGCACTTTGGAAACAGGAGTTGGCATATTTTAGTAGCCTCTTCCCTGAAGAATAACTTCCATATACTTGAAAATGCTAAGCAACCTGCCACTGGGAGATGAGGTTAAGCAACCAATGGTTTTAACCAGCTACAACAGCAAGGAACCACAATGATGATCAGGTTGGCAAGCTAACCTGAATGGTGCAATGGTGGCATTTATATCTTGGTGGTAACCAACTCCTTTCTAAATGACATAAAGTTTGCATAACAGCAGGGAAATCACAAGTAGCACTGGAAACTTTCCAAGATCCCAAAGCCAGTGCTGGCATAGTTCTTACAGGAGAGCCCATTTACATCCATACAATGGCCAAATTATGGCTAATTCACCAAATTCTCAATTCAATTCACTTTACTCTTTTTTTCCATTTGTTCTTGGTCTTTTCTTTTTTATTTAATTTAGAAGCAATTTTATTTTATAAATCAACCTCAGTTCCCTCTCCCTCCCACCCTTCTATGTTTCCCACTGAACCCCCATTCATCCCCCATCCACTTCCATGGGGAATCATCAAATCCAGTCACATTATTTGAGGGAGGGCCTAGGCCCTCCTCAATGTATCTAGGCTGAGAAAGTATCAGCGGAAAATAGGTTTCCAAAATCCATTTGTGTACTATGGATAAATACTGGTTCTACAGTGTCAGAGGTCCCATCATAGACTTCCTAGGTCTCCTAACTGGCACCCACATTCACAGGGCTTGTTTTGGTTCAATGGTGGTTTCCCAGCTTTCCTTTGTTTTCATTTGGTTAGGTCAGCTGTCTCTGTGGGTTTAATAAATAGACCTACTGAAACTGAGAGCCTTCTGTAAGACAAAGGACACAAGACTAGGTACTCTTTAAGAATTTACTTTTGGTGTTTTTGTTCAACATCTTCTCATCTGATTTATAGGAGATGAACTAAATGAATTTGGGAGCTAATGAATTCAGAATCTCTTATAAAAACTATATGCTCCTATAATTACAATTGCCCTGATACATTATGAAATAAGGAAGAATGGAAACAAAACTGTTTTATCAAGAGATATAAACAGCATATGGTATAGAAAGCCTTCAAAAATAAACTTAAGGAATTGAAAGGAGCTTGAGTCTCTGCTGTGAGTCTAATGACCTCACCAACATTCCTTCATCCTTCCATGCCTCAGATTCTTTATCTATAAAATTGAGTTTGGCAGAGGCATCACTTATCCTCCTCACTAGGTAACATCTGTGACAATTTCACAGGAATGGATTACTGCAATAAATTAATTTTATTTAAAACCACCTTCAATATGCCTTTAACTAACTGTATTATACTCAAAACAAAGTAAAACCAAAAGATAGAACTTTTAATTTTCTCAGATTAGTATTTGGGAAACTGAGGAATATTAATCTAATATTAATGCTGATCCTTCCTATTGGTAAATAAGGAAAGTCTACATAGGAATCATAGTAAAATTTACCCATTATAAAACTCTCAACAAACTAGGCTTAAAATTATTTTTAATATTATAAGCACAAAATATGATAGTGTTTACTTGCTTTCATTTTCTTTATACTGGCCATAAATAACCAGGTATTAAATACATCTGAAATGAAACACAAACTCCTTTTTGTATCTGAGGTAAATGTATCAATATTGCCTCCAGAACTGAGTAATTTCTTGAATTCCAAATTTTCATGGAATTGTCAAAATCAGGAAGAACAAGAAATTGGAGTGTCAACAGAGGAGCATTCTGCCAAGTTATTTTTTCCCTTTTAATATTGTTTTAAATTTTAATGGTTAGCTTATGGCTCTTTTCAAATAAGAAACAGGCATATAGCACCTGGGTCTTCCAAGATGGTTAAAATATAGAGGTAACTATAAAATTCATTACAACAAAAGTGACCTAGACCACCTTATATATTGTCCTTAACAGCATCCTAGCAACATGGACATTCAGACACAAACCACTATGTAAAGTTATCACTCTTGTATTATATTACTTAAAGCATAAAAAAGAGAAACCTACCAAAAATCCCCAAGCAACTAAAAGAGCTATTTAGTTTTCTATACCAAACTAAATGAAACACCTATGTTTTGAGGACTAAAGTGTCATGGGAATACTTAGATATTGTGGTGCTCCTCTCATGATGTATTTCTTTGTCTTACAATTCAGTGTGTTCTTGTAATCATAAGCCATGTACTTCATTGGAAACAAAAAAATACTTTATAGCTTCAATGCCTTCTTCTCAAGTAAGTGGATTCCAGCCATGTGTCTACTCAGTCATTTCCATGAGCAGATTTTGGTAATCCTAAGCAACTCAGTGTCCATTTGTGAGTGTCGACTTTAAGCCATACAAAACATCACATTCAGTACAAAAGAGAAGACCATGGGATTCTTTCATCTAAATGACTGTCAAAGAAAGAAAGAAAGAAAGAAAAGAAAGAAAGAAAGAAAGATAGCAAAAAAAATCCCCAAAAAACAAAACAAACAAACAAACAAACAAAAAACAATGTTCTTCTGCTCTTTTACTTGGTTTAATTTTGGTATTTCTGATTTTCAACTTTCAAGGTTTAAACAAAAGTTCTGGCCTCTCCCATACCAATGTTCAAGATGGAAAGATCACGATTTTAATTGTAAGCTGTGAGTTCTCTGTATTTCTGGTAGACAGAAAATTTATGCTAGTATGGGAATAAATAAGCAGTAGGAGACATGATATGTATTTCTGGGAATATAGCTGTTATGTTGGCCTGTCTTGAATCTGGCTGCTGAATTTTCTCTTCTCTTTATTTATTCTTATCAAATGATTTTAGGGCTGAAACCTCTTACATCAGACCCCTAATATATAGTTTTCAGGGCCTGAAAATCTTAAAGAATTCAGGGACTATTTTTTTTCCTCTCTGCAGAAAGTGCATACTTTCTCATTAAAATTTCAAACAAGATAAAAATTGCCTGTTAGGGTTGTTTTCTATAATATTACAGTGAAAGTGGCCTATTAGACTTGAGAATGCAGCTCTTTCCAACAAAACTGTGTAGTTACTGAGATGCTTATGATAGCTGTCTATTTTCTTTTCTAGAGAGGGTCAGTGAATAGGAGGGAAAAGGGAAAAGTCTGCATCAAACTCTAGACAAAAGTGTGAGTTGTTATCACGAAGGTTTGAAATTTCTCTTTGACTTAGTTATTGACAAACTTCTCAATGTGGGCCCATAAATTGTTCAACTCCCGCCAGCCCAGATTCTTGTTTTGTAATGAAATGTGTTTGATTATGTAACCATTAATATTGCTTTATTGAACTACTGGAATGTCCACAAATTATTTTGCTGATACTGCCAAGATGAAAGAAAGGCAACTCCTTGCAAGTAGATGTAGCAGCTGGCAGGGGAGTAAAGATTAAATTCTCCAAGCAAAGTATATGTTATACTAGAGTGTTCTTTTGGATTCAGATGGAAATCATTTTCAAGGTGTCAAAACTACTTGAAGTCTCCACGTTCTATATGTTCTGGCCATATTTATTTAAAGTGCCAATTCTTCTAAGTGATTGTAGTTGACTGAGAAGAAGCCTTATTTCTCATCCTTTTCTAGAATATTTTAAAGAGTTATATTCCGTCTATTTATTTGTGTGCATCATTAAGCACATGCTATAATGTACATATTGGTTAATTTTCTTCTTCTACCATTCAGGTCCCTTGGAATATACTCAGATCTCTCAGGTTTGGCAGCAGATTCTTTTATCTGCTGTCTTCACCCAACCCTAGTGCCAACTCAAGAATTTATAAAGTTCCTGCACAGAACAAGAAACATAGAGATGACTAAATATGTACATGAGACATTATTAGAGATGGAGACTTTTTGAAACAATTAACAAGGAGAAGAAACAAGATTATTGAGAAATCATAACTTTTACTCATGCAGTGGATGAACATCTGAGGTTAAAGTTGGAAGGTATCTGGAAAAGGAATACTTAAAACTTAAGACTTGGTGGATAATCTAGTAGTATGGGAGATTGTTGCCCAAATTAACTTTTAAATTTCTGTACTGGACCCTCATTAATACATGAAAATACACAGAGGGAGAAAGTTGGGAATAATGGTTCTTTGTTAAAGCTTGGTGCTAATGATGGGGAAAAAGGGTCATGTGTCCTTTGGTGTTTCTAGGAAGATATGGCATGCAAAAGTACTTTTCACTCTGCAACAGCAGCTATAAATGTTCAAGCACATTTGTTACTTAAAGATGTTTATATAACACATACAAGTAACATTATGCAGACTAAACAGGTTATGCTTAAGAAATATATACATATGCATATGCATATGCATATACATACACATACACATACACACACACACACACATACATATACATATACATATACATATACATATACATATACATATACATATACATATACATATACATATACACATGCACTAAAGGAAAGCAGGGAAGGCTACAAGGCAGAGTTTTGAGGAAAAAAAGGGAGGGAGAAATGTTGTAATTGTAATCTCCAAAACCTTTATATAACCCATTCCACATAGAGGGATACTTCCTCAGTCTAGACACATGGAGGAGGGCCTGGACCCTGCTCCAAATGACATGACAGACTTTGAAGACTCCCCATGGAAGGCCTCACCCTCCCTGGAGAACAGAAAGGGGGTGGGATGGGGGTTGTTCTTGGTGGGGGTGGACAGGGCAGAACCAGAGGGTATGGGAACTGGGTTTGACTTGTAAAACAAGCTTGTTTCAAATTTCAATAAAAAATTAAATTAAAAAAATCTTACAAAATTAGACATTTAAATTCAGTTTCCTGCTGAGTATGTTTCTGGGTCCAAGCAGCTTATTTAGAATGTCAGAAAAGGAAGCTGAGCTGGTACAAAAGTTGATTTGAGTGGCCAGGTTACTGCTGTTAGTTGAGGCAAGTGAGTAAATTTAGGTAAGAGAAAGTGAGGAGGAAAGCGACTCTAAAGAATACAAACTGAGGCACAGGAGATAGCTAACGATCCTTGAGCCTTCACAGAATACAAGCTCAGAAATGCAAAACAATGAAGAAAATGTATATTCAAAGAAATACTTTATTGTCTCCCTATTCAACTGCATCTGCTGAACACACACACATGCACGCACATGCACACGCACAGGCACGCACACACAGGCACACACACACACACACACACACACACACACAAGCATTTGGGTGGTAATATCATCATACCTGAGAAGAATCAGGCCAGAGAAGCAGCCTCCTGACATGTAGAAGAGGAATTCATGCTTCTCATGGACTGGTGAATGGTAAATGCAGGGGTTACAGATGCGGAGAAAGATAGTGCTATGACAACACCGCTTGCTTCTCTGCATATCTGGGCTGAATGTAACGAGCTACTATACCAGTGTGAGATGGCCCCTACCCCAGCCTAAGACACTTTTATAGCAAAACATAATTAGCTCAGGAGCAAATATTGATACTGATATCCAAGTTTTGCTATTTTTATAGGCTATTATTTCATTTGAAAACAACATTTAGAAATGATTGTAAGCTGGTTGGCATGCACCTTTAATTCCAGCACTTGGGAAGCAGAGGCAGGAGGATCTCTGAGTTTGAGGCCATTTTGGTCTACAGAGCTAGTGCCAGGACGGCCAGGGCTAACAGCTGAGCCATCTCTCCACCTCAGTCCCTGAGACTATGAATGAAGTTTTGTTGGCAAGTCCTTATCCACAATAACAGGATGGATTTTGCCCTAAAACTCTTTGGTTAGATTACATATTGTATAAAACAAAGCACAAGAGATAATCATGAAGTCTGCTTCTGATACAATTGTAAAAGGCTTTGAAGTAAAAAGGCATTTGCTACATAAATTAACATGCTAAGAAGTCAAGCACATACAGTGCCTGTATAATATGGAAATGTATAGAATGAAAAACTCAAATTTTAAATAGTTTTAATATAAAATTTGACTTATTTCAAAATATTCAGATAGGACATATAACATAATTGAGTTTTCTCATTGAATTATTTGACTATTGCTTATTTATAGGGGGACTCACAGTGACAGTCTACCTAGAAATATGATCTTCCTGAAAATAGTTGATATAGAAAAAAGTTGTACTTGATTAGAGTTGCCACTGTATGGCATGGCCAGTTATTAAAATGAACAAACTTCATATTCACAGAAAATGAATTTATGCTTACTGAGACAAAATGGAAATAAGGTGTGTGTAAGCTGAAAAACCCCAAGGACTACCACTGGAAGTCATGAAAACCTAAAAGGAGCCAAGAAGATCATCCCCTAGAAAAATTTAGTGAAGGTGTATGATCCAGCCAACAGGCTGACTGCAGATGCCAACCGCCAGAATTTTGAAAGAAACTAATTGTTTTTGTTTTACAATGTGGTTAGTGGAAAATTTTATACACACATACATTACAAAATGAGTCCACATTCAAAAGGAAATGTTTGAATTCAGCTTGTATAAGTTTTAACCTTGACTATTACACCAGGAAGCTGGGTGTCCTGAGTTCACTTAGCAAGCCTGTTGTCATTAACACTAAAACACAAGACAAACATCTGTTTGCATTCTTGGCTCTAGACACTGTATCCCATTGCCACCTGACTTTATGAGAATACTTCTATAGAGAAAATGACCTATCTGTCAGTCAGAGTGAGCAGATAGAGTGTGAGTGGACAGCTACTTTGATTGAATGGCAGGGCAAACAATCTTCTATCCTGGTTTAAGAAATAAGCCTAAGTACCACTTGCTGACTCTTATTGTTCTAAAAAGCTACTTTTCTTTTAAGCCACAAAACAGCTCTGAGGCCAAAGGTATATATAAAAAAACATTATACAACCTTTCTTGCCATCAAGGTGGGCTGACAAAGAAAAGGACTACAAACACAAAAATGAATGGAGTCATAAAGTTTAAATAGTAGGTAATAATACTAATGTGCTGTGCTGAGATACTGATTAAGAGATTGAACAACTACCTGCAGTTCTAATTGGATTTTCCCGTGTTTTCTACAAACCCTGGCGGCCCAGTACTGATAAATCCTGAGTTTGCTTGCCATTTATTCTCTATGAATGACTCTCTGTAATGGACTTAGCTGTAGAAATACACAAAAGGGCTGTGTTGCATAGAAGTGCTTCTGTGGTTCTCCTTTAAGACTGCTGCTCTGTAGCTTTTGAAAGCATGAGTAATTAATACAGTGAACCACTGGGCTAATTGCTGTCTATATATTTCATAAGCACAATAATATACAAGGCTGTAACTCAGGCACAAGGAGAGTACAGCCATGTGTAAAATGGTGCACTGGGAAACCACATCATGTTTAAACTGGGAAGAGGGCTCCACACAACACTATAATATTGTCTGAGGTAGTCACACATAAAATGAAAGAGGAATGCCACTTCATAGAATCACATAATTTATGTGCATCTTAGACAGGTGAAGCTGCACAATTAATTCACGTATTTTTAAAGAATACCATTGTGTTCTCTCTTTGTCTTGAAGAATGCTTTTGTCAGTATATTGTGAACAGGAGGATGTACTCACTGGTTATGTTTGCAATAGCACATAGTTATAAAACATAAAATTTGATCTTGTTAGTATACAAAAAAGTGAGTAAAATTAGGTTTCATAGGCACACACATCAGGATGGTCACAAATTATATTAACCTCAGCTCCTTGGGATCCGTACCTCTCTTGTCCATAAGCACCTATACTCACATGCACATATGCACACACAGATATACATTATCAAAAAAAATAAATCTTAAAATATTAAATAAAAATAATCATACATTGTTCCTGTTTTCAAGGAATTGACTTATGTTCAAGGGTAAACACTATTCACTTAATTCTCACAGAAGTGGTTCTCCAAGCTAGGTAGTCTTCATGATTATATGTGGTTTCTGCTAAAAAGTCAGGGTTCTGCATTTATTCCATATTTGTTGAACTTCCGCCTTCAAGGTTGGGATATACAAATTTGCCTCTGCAAGCAACACCTGTGATTTGTAGCAGGTGTTCCTATGACATTATTTTGAGGACAGCATGCGATGAGAATACTCTATGGAGTTGAGATGGTGATGATTTGGAATACATGAAATTTTCTTAGCTATAGAATAGAACAGACAGACCCAAGGACATTCATATTTTTCTGTTCTTTCTGCTCAAAACCATAATGGCCTAATATTGTAAATCTTCTGTGAATCTCAAGTTGTTTCGCAGACCATTATTTCTTTATAATCAATAGAATTAGTTGGTAATTTTGACCATTTTTTTTAGCAGAGCAGAAAACCAAGAATTATCTGGGTCAGACTGAATCAGCAGCTGGTCACAAACTAGGATTATTCTAGGAGAGTAAAAGCACTTTTCCATTCTCAATAACACCCTAGAGGCAATACACCCACACTTCTGAGAATTCATAGAATACGGCCAGACAGTAGCAAAGAAGGCACTGTCTGCTGCAAAACAAAGCAGAGTTGGAAATGTAGAGAATTCTGGGAATGAAGAAAGCAAAAACACATCACAGCTGAGAAGGATGAAACTTAAGAAACATTGGATGACTAGTGTGAGAACTTCAAGGTAATGCCTAGGTCATGCTGCTGTGATTCACTCTTTTGAAGGTCTTATTCTGTAGTCTAACCTTGGCCTATGTCCAACATTTCCCCAAAGGTGATTATGTCACATAGTAAAGGAGATTCCTAGGATTGACCTCATCTAGACTACCATGCCAAATTGAGGTTCTCGAGATCACAAAACATATATTCAAAAACATATATTTAAAAACGTAGGAAGAATGGAAGGAAGGAAGGAAGGAAGTAGGAAAGAAAAATGGGAATGAACCAGAGTACTTATAATGAAACAATTTTGGTTTCAGTAAGAAAATTATACATCTGAATAAAAACAAGCATTGAACTCAGTCCATTTCTGGTAATTCTTCACTGTTCCTTGACTTGACCCAAGGAAAGATGACCTAGGAATAGCAACACCACTTTAAACCAACCAGAACTCTACTTTTCCATTTTTACTGTCTTTCTTTAGTCTTCCTATTAAAGTTTGCCTTGTTCCTCTTGAGAAAGTAAAGGTGAGTAAAGAATGACATTTGTCAGAGACTCCTCAGTAAGCTGTGATCCACTGGTGGCAGTGTCTATTATCTATAGACTCTCCTTTTAATATTGCTTAGATATTTAAAGAGATCTTGAGTAATATAGATTTAGCTCATCCACAACATCACCTTTTAAAAATGAAGAAGCTGTTGTGAGCATAGAAGTACTGTGAGAGGGCCAAGGACAATTTTCTGAGAAAATTTCTCATTGACTTAATTTACTTTAAATTACAAAACTATGCTTCTAAATTTCATTTATTTTCTGTCCCAGGCAAACTTATGAAGCAGGTGATTTCTCTCTCCCCATGGCCACTGCTTATGCAACATTCTAATACTGTGTTCTTCATCCAATACTGATATGTTCACTGGGGTCTTCTGGTTAGAATTTTCCTCCACCCTTGTTGACTCTGCTACTCTGACTCCATTCCTATCCTTTTATGTTTCTTCACTATTCCTCCACATCATTTCTTACCCTCATGACAGTCTACCTTCCCTATTTATCTTTTCTCCTCCCCTAGGATTTTTTTCTACTAGGTGGAGTCTGGCTAATCTTTGAAAGTCCTTCAAAAGTCACTGACAATTATTATGGATTGGATTCTGTCTGCCCAGAAAATGTAACTTTGAAAAGTCCAAAATTCCTAACCCATATTTTATAGACTGAATGTTTCTTTTCTTAAAATTCACATTGAAATCCTACACCCTATTATAAGGGGAAGTTTTAAGAGATAATTATATATGGAAAGTTGAGTCCTCCTGGGAGGGTGGGCCTTGTGTGTGGCACCCTATAGAGTTTGTTCCTTCTGTGCCTTCCATGAGAGTGTGCAATGTGAATTCGGTAGTATAGAGGGTAACAGACTGTCCACACTAGTCCTTTGACTCTTTGACCCTGGCCTTGTAGTCACAGGCATATGAACAGAGATTTATGTTGTCTAAGAGCCACTCAATCAAGGGACTGGCCCCCAGGCAGAATGGAGTAAGAAGGACAGCTCACTCTCTTCTGGTATTCTTGTACTTGGAAATCAGGCCACTAAAGATGACATTTTTGGTCATGAGTTCAGACTGTATTAAGCAGAACAGTCAACTCAACACAGCTGCCATGCTCATGAGAACAGGTGAAGAGACATAAAGCTGTAAGTGGTGCAACAGCAGTAGCAGAAGTGGAGGATAAATAGTCATTGCCACAGGCTGAGGAGCAATTGAGTTTTCCAGGATCTGGAGACTTGAGAGACCTGGTCACTTTCTACATGCTTTGACCTGGTACCCTGTTTGCACTGCTATCCTCCAGAACTAAAAAAAAATTAACGTGTAGTTTGAAGCAACTTTGTTTCCATAACCTGAGAATACATACAAAGATAAGCTTATTAAAATCTTTAAAATCTTATTTCTTAGCAACTTGCACGTGTCCATTGCAATAAAGTTTTCAATAGGCAATGATATCAATGCCACTAATCTTGATTAATCATGTGAGTTATGTATCTGCCCTGTTAATGAGAAAGATATCAAGATGGCGAGGGGTGTAAGACATTCATCCATGACACACAACAGATCTTGATTTCAGAGTCCTTTGTGTTGACCTAGGACTACAACCTGCCTTTCCATAAACTTTAGCATGTAAATAATGCACAACAGAACAGGACAGGGCAAAATAGGAGTTTATTGGAAGAAAGCAAAGCTTTGGTTACTATGACTGATACTTGTTCTCTTATCTTCAATTTCCACTCCCAGGCATTCTTCTCTATTCCAGGAAGAGACACCTTTGTCTATCCATAGGATAAATATTAGCGAAGATAGAAAATTTAAAACCCACACTTGCAAAACCCTGTAATCCTCAGTCCTTTGACAGAGAAATGGTTCATTGGGTAAAGAAACTTGCCACCAAGCCTGATAGCCTAAATTTGATAACCAGGACACACATTATAAAAGGAAAAAAGTAACTGACACACGTTGTTCTCTGACATAAGTATACCACACACACACACACACACACACACACACACACACACACAATCAAGCAATAAATAAACGTAATAATGAATGCAAAATAAAAGAATGAATGACATAATAAATGTATGTAGTGTGAATTGGCCTGTCCTGATGGAAAGGAGTTATGATTTGTCACTTCATGGGGACTCTGCTAGGGACTCACTATGACTTCCATATATTGATCATTTTCATGAACTCTGGGAAAACTTTTTTATTTCAGTTAAAAATTTGTTTGCTGAATGGGTTGAGAGATATGTTTGGCAGTCAATGTAAGGAATCTAGATTCTGGCCTCAGCTCCACAAAATATCCAAACACCAAATCAGGAAACAGCACACTTGAACAATTATTAAAACCCACAGTAGTAAGCGCAATTGAAAGCAAAGCAAATGGGAAACAGAGTAAAATTGGATTTCCTCACTGGAGTTTTTGAGAATTTCCTCAGAGCTCATTTTCTTTCTCAGAATAATACAGAGAGTTAATTGTTTAAGAAGAAGTACACATAAAGGCATTTGGTCTGTGAGGTGAGTAGGTTTAAATAGGTGAAAGAAATGAAAGGAGGAAAGGTATTTGCTGACAGGCTGTGGCAACAAAGGGGGAAAGCTTTCTTTCCTGTGGATCAAGCACTGAGTGTGTGAGCAGTTGCCTCCTGTCCACTGTCCTCAAGAACACTGATTGGAAGACTCTTGGATTTCTATGGCTTTCTTTGATCTTTTAATGAGTTCATGTTCGCAGCTTTTTAAGTGTGTCATTGAAGCTCCATCCATCTATCACAGTTACAAGCATATAGAAGAGGCATAGGATCACTCAAAAGATGTCTCTCTGCCTGAAAATAATTTTGTACCATAGAATACTTTCCATCCTAGAAGATTAGAAAAAAAAAACTCCCCCAAGTTTCAAATAAAGAAAAAAATACAACCTTTAACTCACTAATAGGCAGCACGTAGCACTTCATATAGGTGTTTCTGACTCAAAGTTTATCCACAAGTTTTGGAATTATTGTATTTGTGCTAAAGAGAGAGTACTGAAATTTTCTCTGCTCAAATATTTAACTAAAAGGTTCTCAATTACTGTTCAGACCACACTATAGGCTCATATAAAAATAGTTAAACCTCATAAAACCTCATATTTTTGGTTGTAAGCCTAGCCTTTAACAACTGAGCCATCTATTCAGCCCCCCCAAATAGTTAAGCATAACATAGATTAAGAAGCAATGTTTCAAAATCACCCAAATATAAATCTGAATATAAGATCTTTGACTATATTTATAAACTGGAATAAAGTCAATAAATAAACAATATTATATGAGATTCAATGTTTATGTAATTCAACCAGGGAAAGAGACCTAGTCAGTAACACAGGTTCAGAGGTCTTCACTTCAGTTCAAATCCTCTATCAGTTAATTCTGTGTCAATTCATAATTAATTTGAATATCCAATCTTTCTGTTATTTTCTGGATTTTATTTTGAGTAGCAATAATGCATTAAACCAACAACATTATATTTCCCAATTAAATTTTCATGATTTTGGACTCGAATTTTGTACATTTGGATGTCTTGATATTCTCAGCTCTCACCAAAGAAATGTCTTTGTGCAGCAAGCAGACTATAACAGAAATACAAAACTAGTTGAAAGTCCAAGAGCAACTAACTGGAGAATTCACAGCTCCAATTGAAATATCTACAAAACAATGCCCAACACCCAAAGCTCAGGGAAAATCATGGAACAAAGAGTTTGCAAGGTTGTAAGAGCAAGAGAACAAGGCTGCCAGCCACTAGATACAATCTTCTAAACAGGGCAGGGAAGGTATACATGTGTAATTTCAACAATCAAATGACGTGGCTGACATGCCAATGTGGTTGACAGAAATTCCACAAGGCCCCATTCTTAGATGAAGGCTACTGAAGAACCAGAGTTTTTGCAGCAATGAGTTCCTTATTAAGTGCTCAACTCTAAACAAATGTGCATATGAGCAACACTACATGTACTCAATAATTTATGTGTATGTGTATATACACATGTGTACAGTGATATTAAAGAAGATGCCATAAATCGGGGAAGGAGTGGGGATCATGGCAGGAGCTGGAGAAGGAAGGAAATGTTAAAAATGATACAGGGTACTCATGCTTGAAATTCTTTAAAAATGGTAACAAAAATCCCCCAAATGGGTGTTAGGTAATTCCTGACATTATCCTAGATTATCTAGGAGGGTCCAGTCTTTCATGACAGTCCTGCCATAGGGATGTAGTGAAAAGAGTGCTGTGATGTGAATAGGCTCTGAGCACTGTTGCTGACTTTGAAGATGGAAGAAGGGGGAGAGGGTACTTGTGAAGGATCTTTGATGCTCCTAGAGGTAGAGAACTCAATCTCAAGAATTCTGCTCTAATGTCTCCAGCAAGAAACACAGCTCTGATGATTTCTTAGCCCATTATGACTTAGAATAGTCAATGACATACACAGTTATGAGGAAATGATCTTGTATTGATTTAATATACATTATTTTCTGTAATCGATGGAAATTAGTGAACATCCCTATAAGTTAAAAATTCTACTTATTACAAAACTAGCAGGAGGACACAGTTTAAAGTCTGGGATCCTGAAATTGAGGGTGAGTAGTAGGTACAACAGCAGCGGGATTGGCCTGAATTCTGCCAAATATTAACAAAGAAACTGCATGTTTCATTTTCTTTGGGCCTAAGCTCTGTGCAGCTGCTAAATCTTGTGACCTTTCAAGATCTTAGAAATTTTAATTGTGTAAAATATGCTGAGGTTTTCCCTTTCTGTCCACCCCCCCCCTCGGTTTGGTATCAATTGTATATATTTGTCTGATGTACAACACCATGAAGAACACGTAGATTGTCTCACTAATACTCACTATGTACCTACTATGTGCAAGCTTCCATGTCCCTGGCAGCAATGACACAAAAAGTATCAATGCAGACAAGGGCTTTGATCTCATGTGCCTTCCCTACAGTGGGGAAAGAAAAATGCATAAAGAATAAACAAAACAAACATATATGATAAATTTAAAGGACGATAGATGATAGAATTTTCTAGCAAGGAGACATGCCAAGAACTGATGGCAAAATATTGGGGTGGGTTCAAGGACACAAGTGAAGGAGTGCTGTTTGAGCTCAGAAGTAAATGTATTTTGGAGAACAAAACATGAAATGGTTTGTGTATAGAACAGTCCAGAAGTAGAAAGTAGAAAGACGGGAAGAGAGGCCTGTTCTTAATGTATCTAAAGAGAGAGTGGCAGGATAGCCAAGCAATGATGAACTGAATGAAACAAACAAAAATTAGAGGAAGGAAAGAAAGAGAGAGAGAGAGAGAGAGAGAGAGAGAGAGAGAGAGAGAGAGAGAGAGAGAAAGAAAGAAAGAAAGAAAGAAAGAAAGAAAGAAAGAAAGAAAGAAAGAAAGAAAGAAAGAAAGGACAGGATACAGACACCATAGTGGCCACTGGTTATTTACCAGGGTGGTAAATATCACCCTTTCTCTAGAGATAATAGAGATAACAATATATTTTGTTTTAGTTACTCACTGCTATCATAAAATAACCTGACAAAACCAACTTAGTGGAAAAAGGCTTTATTCTGCCCTATAGTTCCATAGAGGATACAGACATTGTCATAGGGAACACATGTTGGAAGGTTAGAATAGCAAGGTAAAAGGAGCAGGAAGCTGGCTGTTCACTCTGTACCCACACTCAGAAAACAGAGTGAACAGGCTCAGTGCTTAGGCTATAAAGACCCAAAACCCATGGTCAATGACTCATTTTCCTCAGCATGTCTCCACCTCCTAAAGCTCCATGATCTTCCCAAATAGCACCAAATGTTAAATCATGGGAGCTAAAAGAGAATGTTTCACATCAAAATCACAATTTGTCTTTAAACTGATACACTTCTAACATGACTTCACCACTTTAAGGAGAATTTATCTGTGTGAATTTTCTTTCTCATGTGTCATAGAGAAATTTACTAAAAAACTCAAAATGAACAATTTTTAGGCTAAAAAATATTGAGAAACAAGTTTTATGATGTCTTTTCTCTTAATGCATTACTGAACATTACAATAATATAACACATAGTAATGAGTACTGGGGGAGTCAAAAAGGGAGGTAGGAGAACTAAAATAGTCATCAGGGGAAAAAAGTAGCAGATCTTAAAGAAGTCTTGCCTATTTTGATAGTTTATGTTGCACACATTACTCTTACTATAGGAACTAGCACACACACACACACACACACTCACACACACATGCATGCACACATACATGCATGCACACACACACACACACACACACATGCATGCACACATACATGCATGCACACACACACAAACACACACACACACACACACACACACACAGCAAGAGTGCTCAGCTTTGAATTTGCAGATGATTTCCTTTAGTCCTTGTCTGATTAAAACAGTTCTCTGTATTGTGCTTACTTTCTGAGATCTGAGGGCTGATAAATTATCATTCTCCATTTTCCCTGCAGTTCCCTGACATTATCTTGCAAGAATGGTTCACTTTTGAGGGCAACATATGGATAGACTGCCAGATTTATAAATGAGAGTTACTTAAGGACAGCTACGTGATGGTGCTATGAGCAAGGGTTAAGGGATTTACAATGAAAGCCTCCACATATCTGATATCACACCCAGCTCGCTAAAGTAGGCCTGATCAGATTTAATTTGAGTGTTTGAAATGGGGGTCGTGTCAGGTACTGCTACATGATGAATCATTTACCCACACCTACCTTTTGGATATTAACTCTTGTGCTCTTCTTTTCTAAATAGGCTCACAGTTTAGGCGTGATAACAAGTCAGAGCACCTTCCACCTCTGCTTTTAGCTGTACTGATTTGCTGTACAGCCTTGCTGAAAGAAATGCTGCTGCCTAATCCAATTCGACCACATCTCTCCTATTTTCACAGACTATGTTCTGTGGGGAAGGAGACTGCAAATTCACACTGGCCTTTTCCTTTGGGTACAAAAAGCATAGACTTGAAATGAATAAAGCTTTCATGGACTGTATAGTGGGTGAGGAAAAGATGGCCTGTATATATCATTCATCCATGTCACCAAAAGGTATTCTTAAGAAAAAAATTGATGTGACATTTGCTAAAGCTTTATTTTATGAAGTGTTAAGGGGTTTGAAAAATATAGGCAGTGTTCAAAGAAAGCAAAGGAAATATATGCAGTGTTTATATTATTTACCAGTGGAAATTTGGCAAGCATCTCTAGCTTGCATGTATTTGAGTTAAGAAAAATTCATTTGTACATCTCTAATAAGAATATTAATTCAGTTTTTGCTGAAGGCCTGGAATATGAAATTTTCTGTTAATAGTGCCGTGAGGGATTCAAGAGGAAAGGGAGTTTTACCAGGCTATACAACATACATAGCAATAAGAATGAAGGGCTATTAAACAGTACAAGCAAACGTTTTGGATACAATTATGTCTAGCTATTTTAATTGAAGAGTAGGATATGAAAACATATTTGAAGAGTAAATTGCCATTGCAACAGAAGCCCACTTCTCTGTTTCAATATGCAGGAGACATATGTATTTGGACAGCCCCATATATGCTTGGCTTATACCTGTGTTCAGTAAGAGAATAATGCTTTGAAATGGTTAATGATCATTGCCAATTTGACTAGAATCACATAGGAAGCAATCTCTTGGCATAACCATGAGCACGCATCCAAGTAAGTGAGGAGGGAATTCTGTGCTGTGTGTGGGTGGCACCAATTGAGGAACCAGATGGAATAAAAGAAAAGAAAGCGAGTGGACAATGAATGGTCATCTCTGCTATTTGACTGAGTCTTCAACATGACTCTGTCACATCATGCTCCTATCACCACAAGTAGCATTTCACTTACTGTTACACCTTCACTGCCATGGTAAACTATATGTCCAAACTGAACCAAAATAAGCCCTTCATTCCTAAATGACATGATTGGAAGAATACCTACTATATCCCAGGCTCTGTTCCTATGTTCGAAGTATTTGTTAGGGATTCCCCCTAATGTAGAATCTAGAAAGTTCAACTGGACTTTAAAATAAGCTGTCCACATATTTATTACACATTAAATGCAGTTTTCCTCAAAAAACCTTTCTTATTGTCACAGATAAGCTAAAGCAAACAATGCGGCATCCTTATGTATTTCCTTATATCCCTTTATTTTTAAAGTCTACACACTAGCATACCAAACTTGGTTTGCCAGATATTTATCTACTGTTCTCCCCACTCTTAGAATCCAATTCAACTTTACTCAATGTGAAATGTAAGTACATTGGGTTTAAAAGTCTCAGTAGTGTGAAAGAAGCAAAAAGGACAAAAGGAAAAGGGCTTTAAAATATTTTCAATTCTTTCCCCCAAAACAGCCAGCTGTCTGGCTGAATGAGGTTATTTTATCCATCATGGATGTGTGATATATTTAGTCAGTTGATTGGATTCATAACAATTTTTGGAGAAAGGAATAGTGCGTGGATGAAAGACAGCGTACTTCAAATTCAGAATCAGCAACAGTTTAGATAACGTTGAAGGCTTAGGTTGATTGAGAAACCACTCTGTGACAGCCCTTATCATAGGTTTTGTTGGCTAACCAAAGTCAAGCACCTGCCTTCCAGAGCTGCTCCACTTCACAGGGCCAGGAAGTGATGATGAGACCTGGATTCTCTATTACACACATCTTCAGTGTGTTCCAAAGAATTTGTCATGTGATGCATTGTTTTCCCAAGAATTGACAGGGAATACTGCATAGGTCCTCAGAGTTCCCATGTATGGAACACTGTCTCAGAGTATTAAAGATCAATGAAGAGGTGTGATGTTCAGGCACTCATTCCTTCCTTTTCTTGGGGTATGGTACTTTGTGAATCACAGTTCTGGGAATGCAAATGTTTTCAGAAGAAAGCTTCCATCCAAGGGACATGGTGTGATATAAAAGGGGCTCTTTCAGCTAGGGTGGATAGGGCTGCACAGGCAAAGGTTTTGTAAGCTGGCCCAGTGTTCTTTCCTTGAACTCACTGGCTGGAACCCAAAAAGCTTTCATCCATACCTCTTAATACTGTATCTCATTTCTCTTTCTCTTGCAAAGCCAAAGAAACCCTTAACCATGAAATCATGTACCATTTCCACAGGACCCTCCATACTCCTGTCTAAGAAACTGTGATTATTTTCACAGCTTAACCTTCATTTTCTAAAGCTGAAATCAAATCATAGATAAGCAATTTTTATTTGAAAGGAATGCCATTGTCACATCTGGAGGGCTTAACCAAACACATTTAATTGCCTCTGTAGGTGCATATATGTTGAATGGATATTTAATAAAAGTCATTATGTCCATTGCCATCAGGTGCCACTGTCAAGCACTGAGTACAGAAGCATTTTGCCCACAGATATTTCAACAGCCTTCACAAGACTTCTATTTTTATTAAGGTTTTTAGATAGTTGTTTGTATTCTACGAAAAGACAGAGAAAATTCAGTTGTTGATAGGGAACTAGGGAGGAGCTTGGGAAGTGAAAACTATAGTCAAAGAATAGTATATGAAAAAATATTTTCAATTTTAAAAAGCCTGTAATAATGACTTATCAAATGTGTATTATATGACAAGCTTTTAGAAAAATAAAATTTTATTTTTAAAATCCAAAACAGAAAAATAGATTGAAACTAGAATTTCTGGTGTGTGTGTGTGTGTGTGTGTGTGTGTGTGTGTGTGTGTGTGTGTGTGTGTCCCCATGTGTCTGTCTGTGTGCATGTGTTATACACACATGTGTTTGTGAAGTGCACATATGCATGAAACCCATTGAAAGATGATGTCTTCCGCTGTATTCTTTTGGGACAAAGTCTTCCCCTGAAACTGGATTGAGGCTGTCTGTTAGTAATTCTGAGCCTGTCTCTGTCATTGAACTGCTGGGGTACATGTTACTCACAATGGAGGCGGATACACTCTGTAAGGACTTTTTCTGTAGACTATGTTAGAAAGGCATATTAAATCAGGAATTTATGTGTCCATGCCTTCAGATCATAACTTAAATGGCACTGAATCTCCTGTATGATAATACAAAGATTCCCATCTACCCCAGTACTTTCTTTACATAGACAAACTCATCATAGAAACAAGCAAGAGGGCCTTATAAACAGTGACTTAGTTCATTGTTTTGCCATTGGGAAGATTCATTTGTGTAAGCTGATGAACTAACACAATATAAAAGTAAATACAAAAGAACCACAGATGCATACATATGAGAGGATAAAGTCCTGAGAGTAGAAAATGTTGGAAAGAGCCACTGTATTAAACATGAAATATTAAATTAAGTAATAAAATCACAGGTACTTGGGTTTTTAAATATTTAATGAAATTTAAATTTTCATTTTGTTTTAAGTTTACAAGATGTATAGACTTATGGAAAATGCACTGAGGTGGTGTAAAGTAATGGAATTCTAAACATCTCCATTTTCTTTTAAAGATTGTAATCTTTTAATATTTAGCTTTAACCTCAGGCTAATTGTATTCTGAGAAGGGAATATGGCAGAATCAATGTTAAATCTTCAAGGACTTTGTTTAGAATATTTTAGGATTCTGAAGAGGGAAATTCAGTGAGTTCCATAGGGTAGAATTATCACAATTATGTTTTACATCACTCAAGTTAGTTATTGAGCATACAATTTTGTATTTTGAATCATATCAAAATTAATTTTTAAAATTACCACAATAGTTTGCTAACTGCTTTGTTTTAAGTCCAATCATGTAATTTCTGGATCCAGAGGCATCATAATCCCACGGTCATGTGACTAGCCTCCCAGTTCCATTTCTGCCAACTCACTGCTGCTATCATACTAAATCCCCTTTAATAAACCCCTGCAGACTGGAATAGGATATCTGAAAATGAGTAATCCTAAAGGATTTGCAGGTGGCATCTAATAAAAAAAAATTCTGTTTGAAGTTTTGTCGCTGTGCATTTTAATGTTTTACCTGCCTAGAAACTCCAGACTCCAGACTTGGAAAGTTGTGGCAAAGGATACACTAATCTCTCTAAGAGATGAAAGGCACACCATGAGAAAGGCACAGAGTTTTCATTCCTGGAGCTTTTCTAGGGTGTTAGTCATGGAAACACCCCAATCTTCTGTAATTTACCATGCATAACTACAAATTTTGTTAATCAGATTATGTTTATGATTCTTCATGAGCTTATGCTGTCTCAAAAAAACTCCATTATAAAAAAAATACCTCTATGTTTAGTGAAGAAAATGCCACCAGAATCAGACACACTCTACTGAGAACACAGGATCTCAGCAACCATCCATGGAGGAGTTTATCTTTTTCACTAATCCAGTTACTGATCAGCTAGTATGCTCAATGAAATTTTTACATCAGTGGAGGCACAATTAATCCATGCTCCTGCTTAATTAAAATTTTAGTCTTTTTTAAATATGCAAATACCTCTAGAAACAAATCTAGAGTGGTGAACCATATTAAAATATATTTAGATTTATTGTCCATAAAGCTACTCTGCTTCATAGATTATCAAATAAAGACTTGGGGAAATGTGAGGCTAATTTTATTTTAAAAGATTCTTCACAACAGTGAAGTCTAATGTTCTAAAGGAAAACTTAGAGATCTGAAGGACTAACCTATATTTCAGTAATGATCATCCTCTAACTTGATTTTATTTGCCAGAGATAACTGTCTGCTACTTCACATATTTAATACAAAAATAAGGACATTCTGCTTGAGGCATTAATTCTTTTGTAAATATGTTAATATTAATACTTTGAGAAAAAGTCTCTAATAATTTTCAAATAATAACTCCATTTGAAGTTCTATATTATCTGACTCAAAATATAATATGTACTCAAAATATCTGTTTTTGTGTCTGTGTTGCTATGGAAATCTTTTTCTCAGATAAAAATGATTAGGTGAAATCTCTAATAACAAAATTGCTATAGCTATATTATTCATATCTAGAAATTTGGTGGAAAATATACGATGAAATACCCTCGCTTTCAAAGAGCTCTTGCTTTAAGACCAACATCTCTTATGTTCCTAGCCAATACCCACTTATAACAGTGTCCTAGTAGGTGATGAAGTGCTTGGAAGAGTGTCCATTCGTCATTCTTTTATCTTGCCATACATTTGTGTCTTCTTGTGTGTTCTAGAGATACCTTTATTCGACTGTAAAAGCAGCATGGCTGAAGATACAGTAGCAGCGCTTGGTGCATGGAAGACTGTTCTAAAACAGAATACCTCAGGGTGGCACGGCTTCAAAGGCTTCCCTTTCTCCTAGTGAAATGCACCCATTTATACCTAGGAACAATGTACAAACTACTAATCTGGGGTGGTGAATGCCTCTACTATAAAGAAGCAATTAATACAGTTCCCATTTCTCTGTCACATCAAATCAAGCACTCAAAATATTTAGCATCTTGTAGTAAGGTAATTTCTTAATAACAACCAGAATAGTTGTTCTTAATTTATTAATAATTTATTGTTAATAAAAGTTTCTCTTCATGTCTAGATTATTAAAGATGAGATGATTTCTGTTATAGTGTCTGGGATCTAAGATGCCAGGGAGACATAATCCCAAAACTGTTATCATCATAGAAGTGATCATTGTAGGGTGATGAGTAAACAAGTATGCTGCATGACATATCTTCTTGTTGGACATCTCAGGGTGATATGCAAACTTTCCTTTCCTTTTTTTCTTTCTTTTCTCTTTCTTTCTTTCTTTCTTTCTTTCTCAATATCTTCTCTCTCTCTCTCTCTCTCTCTCTCTCTCTCTCTCTCTCTCTCTCTCTCTCTCTCTCTCTCTTTCTTTCTTTTGCCAAAGCAAGTGAGTTTCTGTTATAGAATAAAGTACAGACATCTAACAGAAGAATAAAGTCAATTTGCTCAACAATTATTTTCACTCTGAAAGGGCTGGTAATTTGCTCTCCAGTGCTGGTGTTCAACTTCATTGTCTTCTATTAACAGAAGATTGCTCCCCATCAGTCCTACTGCAGGTGTTTACTCTACAATAACATATTTTTATATGAGTCACACACAGTTTTCTCTTCTCCCTCACAGTGACACCAGAATCCTATACTTGCCTCTCTGTTGTCATGGAAAAGTGAAAGTTTATAAAATGCAGGCAGGATTATGTGTTGAAGGCAAAAACATAATAGTAGGAGACAGGTTGCCAACATACACACACCATAGCTATCATTACAGAAAAAATGGCAACTGAATATGAAGGAAAAGAAAAAGATTGCACTAAGTCTTTGACCTTTAAGGTAAAATACTCGAAGCTTCAAAACTGTTTTCCTTTTCTTTTTTCTTAAAGTAAAAATACACCCTCATGCTTAAGGGATAGACAGGCTATTGTTACCACATAGAATAGGGCTGGCTGACACAAAGGCCATTGTGCACCAAACAACAAATAATTGGATCCCTTATACCCTGGGAACTTACTAGGTCATTAGCAGATTTTTCATTTAGAAATAGGCATGATTTTAAAAAAGGAACAGGGACAAGAGTGAAATACCAACCTTTCTGTACTTGGCTTAGTTGGTCAAAATGGTTTGTGTTTGAATGCTAGTCATTTTATCCCAAATCCCTCAAACACCACAATCCTAATACATAGAAAATGTATGTTAATGGACTTTGAAAAAGAGTCAGTGAGTGGAGAGATGTGGAGATATTCATGTCAAAATAGTAAGTTGAGCAGAAAAGTTGAATAGTAGAGTAGACGAAAAAGCGAGGAAGACATGGTCATATAGCAGGAGAGTCTCTGCTAGGTTGAGGCCAACCTGGCCTACATAGTGAGTTCTAGGATAGCCCAAACAGAGAGAGCGAGAGCAAGAGCAAGAGCGAGAGCAAGAGAGAGAACAAGAGCGAGAGCGAGAGAGAGACAGCAAGAGTGAGTGAGCAAGAGAGAGAGAGAGAGAGAGAGAGAGAGAGAGAGAGAGAGAATGATCAAGAATGTGTGCACCTCACTCTTTACCCTGACCATAATGCCTCGTATGTGTTTGTGGTGTGTGTGTGTGTGTGTGTGTGTGTGTGTGTGTGCGAGAGAGAGAGAGAGAGAGAGAGAGAGAGAGAGAGAGAGAGAGAGAGAGAACACAGAACACATCTCATTCTTTACCCTGGACCACATGTGACTTTGTGTTTGTTTCACAGCTGAGGAAACAAGATATCATTTTCCCCAAAGTGAAAATATGAAGAAAAGCATAAGCCTGGTGTTCAAGTTCAAATATGTGCATCAAAAATAAGCCTGTAGCTACTTTGTTGTTCATGCCAAGGTCCACAAAATGAGCTTCCATTTTACATTAGGAGTGAATTTTTGACAAAAAAAATGTCTAGATAAATGTCATTATCAAGGAAAAATGATAGACATTAGACTATGAGAAAATTCTTTACCTCATATGGAGTTAATTTTCCATCTGAAAATGCTGCTGTGAAACTAATAATATGTCTTCATATTCATATATATACATATGTAAATATGTATACACATACATTCCATATAAAGTATACAAACATACTGTATGCATACATACATGCATACATACATACATAGTTAAATTGGGGTGCTTGAGAAACTTCATGAATGAAGTCTGCCCATCAACTGTGCTTACTGAATCCCATTTCAACATAAATTTAGGTAGAAATAAGTAGCTAGAAATTATGATTTCTTTTTGTTTTGAAGTTGTGATTTCTTGAAAGCAGACAATTTTGGAGAAGATGAGGGATCAGGAAGACTGAGTTTGGAAGAGAATAGAAGAGAGCAAGAAAAGAGATAGTATAGCTTTAAAGAGAAATAAAGCACTCTGAAAATGTTCAGAAATTCACAAGGATGACCCCAAATAAGAATCTAAGTAATAGTGAAAAGACTACCTTAAACTCCTTTTCCAGATAATGAGATTGATGACTACCTTATATACCATACTAGAGCCTTTATCCAGTAGCCTATGGAAGCAGAACCGGGCATCCACATTTAAGCACTGAATCTAACTCCTGGAATCTAGTTGTAGAGAGGAAGTAGCAATGAGAAGAGGGATCAAGACCCTGCTGACCGGACCAAGTGAGAGCAGGTAGACCCCAGCTGTAAAACTGGGGAACCAGCAGTGGACCAAACCAAGCCTTCTGAAATTGGGTGTCAGTTAGGAGTCCTGGTCAGTCCATGGGACCTCTGACAGAAGAACCAGTACTTATCCCTAGTGCACCAATGGACTTTTAGAGTCCATTCCCCATGGAGTGCTACTGTCTCAGCCTAAATACATGGAGGAAGGCCTAGGCCCTCTCCAAATGATATGACAAACTTTGATGATCCTCCATGGAAGGCCTTACCCTCCCTGGGGAGTAGATGGGGGTTGTAATGGGGAGGTCAGTGGAGGGGGACATGGGAGAATGAGAGGGAGAGGGAACTGGAATTGACATATAAAATAAGATTGTTTTAAATTTAAAAATTACAAAGAATAAAAAAGCACACAATTTATGTGAAAGCATGTGTTAGGGAATTCTCCATCTCCACTCCTACCTTCAGGACACATGTTATCTAACTGATGTATTCCCTTACTGACAAAGAAATATGCCCAGGAAGGTTGTCATCTTGACAATGATGCTTAAAATATTTTTATGTCTAAGACAGATATTAAACCATTTCCAGGCTTTCTTCTTTAGGTAGTCCATATAGCCCAGTATTAGGAAAATACTGTTTTGTTCCAGTGTTTGTATTAGGGGTAGATTTTTATCAAGTTCTATGAGTCAAATGTTGTCCTAAGTTCTTTATCCATTCTTGGTTTTACACCTTAGACAAAACCTGCAAGGCATGCACAATTGCTGTGAATACGGCATTACAAACAAAGAAAGCACGTCTTAAATCCTTTGTATTCCCTCAGTGTACCAAATTAAATTGACTCCTACAAAATTGCTACTTGAAATGAGTATGAGAAAATGCAGTCCAGAACCGGGACAAATAGATTCGACATGCATTACTTCTGCTATTAACTGAATCTCCTGAGAACAGAACTGTGGGCACATAGGTAAACAAAATTTGGTGAATGACAATTATTGGGAAGATAAAGTGGTTAATGGGACTTCCGGGATCTTATTATCAAATGAAACAGAAAAATAAAAAATTACTTCCAATTTTTAAAAAATTCTCTAATGTGAAGGTTTAAATAATATTATACATTCAGAACAGCTATGAAATGTTTTCCAATATTCTGCTAGGAGTATAAAACTCAGATGTTTATAAAGATAAAATGTATCATGGGCTTTGCAAATTTTTACATATTTTGCTTCAACAATCCCATACAGAATTATTTATCTCAAGAAAATTAGCTGTGGAAAATATTTGTGAGTAATAATGCTCTTCACATGGAATAACACACTTACAGTGAAGGACTAGGCTAACCATTCATTTCAAAAGAGTTGTTGGGCTCTGATCCGATGCTTGACAAGCAGCTCTTTGGCCTTGGGAAAGTCCATCAACTTAAACTTTGCTTTCTACCCTTCTAGAATGGGGCTTCAGGTGCAGCACTCCACAGGGTATCTGACTCAAAGTATGTTTTCAATGATTAGTATGTAGTTTGTTTCATTGTCCAACTGTAGTTCTTCAGTACTGACCTAAATGTACAGCAGTGTGAGTGTTCACACTCTACATAAACCAAAGGCTGAGAACTGATTATGTGTACAAATGCTAATCAACTAAAAACCTAGGATTATCTCAAATTTTACAGCTGAATGAGGGGTCACATGTCTGTGATTATAACAGTTTATATTAAGAAAAATAAGAATCAAAGCCTAGCTATTGGAGGAAGGTTATAAATTTTTGTTTTTTTAATTCCTACCATAAAAATGCTCACAATTTCATAATCAGAAAAATTAGAAAATTATTTTAATGCAGCTTTTGTAGTTGCTGATTACATGCTAATGTCCCAGTCTTTATAATGATGGGTGCTTATCTCTTATAGGTATTTTTATAGTTGCTATTTCCATGTGAATGCACAAATCTTAGTAATAATGGGAGCTTATCCCTATAGATACTTTGGGGATTTTAAACCTACATTTATTTCTATGTTTTAGTAGCAACCTGTTACATTTATGAGGAGTTGATGAAATTAGATGAAATTAGACTTTAGAACCCTTCTCTTTTATTCAAAGGGTTCATTCACAGTAGATTTACCTTTTTATTTAATAATTCAAATCTGTTTGGTTTGAGGAAGGGTTTCATTTTGTAGCTCCTTAGCTGTCCTGGAACTTGCGATGTGAGATTAAGATGGCCTCAAATCAACATAGATCTGCCTGTCTCTGTTTCCCAAGTGCTGAGATTACAGAGTGCACTAGTATCTCAAGCTTTCAAGTCATAAACACAGATGCAAACAAGCTTTGCTTGCTGACCTTTCTGTTCAGTTGTCCTTTACCACATAACATTGCTTCTGCTAGTTTTCAGACTTGGTTTTCTGTGAGTTTGCATGATGTTTCTATGTATCTAGTTGTGTTTAATGGAATCAACCTTCTGATAAAATTAGTAATAATGTGACATGTATTACTCATTAGGCAGCAAGAACACTGGGATCCCAGAGAGCATAAAAGAGAAAAATGGCATTTCCCTTTCTGCCATAATGTAAAGAAATGTTCCCAGCCACACCCTGACACTAAGTACCATAACTCTCTCTTTGCTCATATGCATGGAACCAAGTAATCATGGCCTGAATTCTCTGAATCCCAAATACTCCTTTCTTCTTTTGAGTTTGTCTCTAGCATTTTGATCATAGAAACATAAAAGCAAATAATCTAGTAATTTATTCTTGCTACCTATGCATCTCCAGTAATAGGAAAATGGTCAACCATGTTGCAAAATGACACACTTTTATCAGTGAATTTCTGGACAGTTTTGAAAAGTTAGTAGAAAATGAATGTGGTAGCAGTTCCTCTTCATAAGATTTATGTGAAGGCTGATAATGTCAACACATGTGGAACCATATGGCATAGCCCATACAGATAACATTCTCATCTTCTGCCTTACAGCATTTGTTATCAGTAGGTATTTGAAAATTTTACTGATAAATAGAGTCAAGTGCCCATATGACTTTATAGGAAATCTGAAAATATTTGGACTGATTTTGTGTTCAACAGTCACTGAGAATGTTATAGTACAAGGCTTGTCCTAAAAAAGAACTCCAAAATCCTAAAAAAAATATTTTTTTTCTGCATGAAAATTGAGATCATTAGTGACAGAAGAAAGTTAAAATAATTGTATGAGCATATCCTTATTGTAATTAATGGTATTCCATATGTGGTGTATACAAATATATAAAGCTAAAAAATGTGTACATTTTGGGAAATGTATTTCAGATATAATTTACAGAAAATTGAAATGGAACTCTAAATAATTATAATTTTACATAAATATTGGTAATACCTACAAAGTTGGCCTAGAACTTGGGAACTTTATGGAGATGATTATATGTACAATGTAGGACAATATGGGAAATTTGATTCAATTATATTTACTCACTTATCAGTCTCTTTAAAGTTATGTTCTGTGGGTAAACTATGACAAAGTTCTATATTACAGAAAATGTAAGTTCTATTTTCAGGCACATATGAGGTTTTGTTGAAATAATCGATTTTCCTTAACTGAATATCAGACTAAAAGAAGTATTTTTAAAATTCAATATTTAAGTTTGGAATTGTCATTCTTTGCATTATGCAGATTAAATCTGTCTATGAGGTACCAGCATTCCCTCTATTGAGTTTGTTTTGAGTCATCCCCAATCTAGGCAGGAATAGAGGAGGCAAGTTAACCCTCCATAGGCAGACACATGGTGAGCTTGGAATGAAGCCAAGGAAGCAGTAGTATACTTCCATGTGTGCAGTCAGTCCATGTCAGAAAAGTTCAATCCTGCCTTCCTATCAAACTTTATTTGGCCCACAGAAGGCAACTTTTTCTAAATTTCACCATGTTTCATTGATGCTTTTCAAAATTTGTTCCATTTTTTATTGTTTGGTTTTAATTCGTTCATTTTTAATAGGATCTTATATATATACCCCATACTAGTCTCTATGTTAAAAAGAATGCTCCTTCCAAAGTATATATTGGGGATTATTTCTGAAATTTAGAATCTTTTGGTCCTTTTGAAAAGTTAGACACAATAAGCTTTGCTGAAGACTGAAAGGCATGGTGCTTTAGATGTTAACACAGTTATGGTGACAAAGCAAGGTGATCCACGAAACAAAACACTGCTTACTGCTTACCAATGTCATAAAATGAAGTGTTGTTAGTGAATATATACTAGCAAAAATGAAGACAAAAAATGGGATTTATTCTAAGTTCTGGGATGACTGTTGATTTAAAAACTATTTTAAAAATAAATTAATAAGCCAGGCAGTGGTGGCACAAGCCTTTAATCCCAGCACTTGGGAGGCAGAGGCTGGAGGATCTCTGTGAGTTCAAGGCCAGTCAAGCCACAAGGAGAAATCCTGCCATTAGAAAAACAAAAAATTCAAGACAAAAAATAAATGAATTAATAAAACAAGAAAAATATGTTATGAGACAATAGTAGATAATTCAAATATTATGAATGAATACTTTGAAACATTAGTTCTATACAACATTGCACAATGGTGCTAATTTTAGGAATGAGAGATGAATATTATTTTGATTTTCTCTTTAAACAACTATATTTCTATGTAGGCTGTTATAGTGCTTAGTGCTTTTTTACACAGTAGAAACAGTGGTAGTCACCACCTACTTCCTAGTAAAGGACAATCTCTCAATCTCCCATAAAGATGTCATCAAATATTATAAGGCATTGAATGTGGTGGCAAAATGCTTTTGAGTTGTGGTATTGACCTCTTAGAAATCTTTGTTTTGATTAGTTTCTATAAACAACCTCACAGTTCAAACTGTGGGAGTTTGTTGTTATTTTTTTTTAGCTTAAATAAATAATCTCTTATTTATCTGCAAACATGCCTCAAGGTAGTAACCATATGTGGGGTTTCAAGTAGAAAGATGCCACGATAGAAATGACTCATGATCGGTATTCGGGAGAATGTGAAGAAGAGACAGGTCCTTTAAAAACAGAGAATCAGAAGCTATCATGGTCACAAATGTCTTTTTAATTGTATCTAAAAATATCTCAAATGTCTCTAATACTTTTATGTGGTGATATATTGTGTATGATCTAGTAAAGTCATTGTAAATCAGAATATAAAGCTAGCCATAACCATAGAAGCTGGGATTTGTTGGTATATACATATAATCCTAGGACTCAGGACGCAGAGGCAAATGCATCTCTGTGAGTCTAAGACAACCCTGGGGTATACAACTGTGAATCAGTCTAAAAAAGTAACATAGGTCACAACTGTAACCCCAGCACTAGACAGGTATATAAGACAGGAGGAGGGTCTCTCTCTTGGCAATTAGTCTCCAGGACAAGGTCCCCTTCCAGCCTTGGTAGGGGTAAGAGCTCTCTGGTGGCTTGACTGCTTAGCTTTTTAGATCTTCAATTTGAACCCCAATATTTATCTCTGGGTTTTTATTATTCATGCTATACTTTTAACTATAAATTATTATGTTATTTATTTCCTTGTAATAAGTGCTATAAGTCACATGAATGCTTAGTTTTGGAAGAATTTGACACGATAATTTGGATAAAGATAATTTGGATAAAATGTGGAATCACCAATTAGAATAGAAGCTTCCTTTGCTATTTCAGTAATTATTTTGCTATTCTCTCTATAACCTCAACTCTATTATCTCCATGGAACTTGGAATACATTGCTGATATGTAAATCAATGATTCTATATGTATGACTGTAAATAACTTGTAAATGAGGCAGTTTTGAGAAACATATATGCGATCTTGGTACTTCGGAATGTGAGGCAGAGGGATGTGTAAATTCAACCTGAACTGGCACTATACTGTGAGACTCTGTCTCAAATCAAACAAATAAATGCATCCCCGAATTCATAATGGTAATAAAAATAAAACCAAACTTGTTTGTATATTATTTTGTTCTAGATTTATTTAAAATGTAGGTGGAAATATGATTTCTTAGCTTCCTCTTCTGGCCAGCTGTTATTATGCCTGCTTTATAATTGTGGTTTCTCCTTCTGAAGGTGTAAGACAAAATATTTTTTTTCTTCCATAAATTTATTTTCTGATCTTGTTTTTGTTGTTGTTTTGTTTTTGTTTGTTTGTTTGTTTGCACATCAATAAAATTTAACTTACCTGGAAGTTAGTTCTACATTAGGGGTGTTGGGAAACATTTGCTTTTAATGAAGAAATATGTAAAAACTGGCAAGTTCAAACTAGAAAGGTCATTGAGTTCTATAAGCAAGGCTCAACACTGTTTTAACAGGAAAATGAATGACAGTACCAAGAGTAGTGCAAACTGTGCAGGAATCAGAGGGATGCAATGGGGTGGGTAATCATTTGTGTGCTATTATGGAAGAGACTGGCAAATGTCCACCTATGTCCTAAGGAGCTACCTGAGACAAATGTAAAAATCAGGTACTAATTCTTTATGACTCTTGTACAGATGTACAAAAGAAAAATGGGTGCACAAAGTGAATTAATATATACCATTTGGAGGGGGAAGCATTAGAACTTCACTGTTATAGACAACATATTTGCTGAAGGAGAGGCTGCAGTTGTTAAGGTTAACACCTTTAAAAAATAGCTTATTCTGCATTGTAAAGATATGAAGTGACACCATAAGGCAAAACCCCACTTCTGGAACTATTTTGTGTTCTCAATTGCTTCTCTGTTGATGTAATAAAATATTGACTAAGGGCAACTTCAGGTAGAAAATTATTTATTTCATGTTACAGGTTATCATTCATCATCAAGGGAAGCCAAGGTAGAAATTCAGAGCAATAGATTGAAACAGAAACCATGGGGGAAGGCTTCATACTAGTTTGCTGTGCTCAAAAATAAATTATAACATGTGTGATGGAGAAACCCTTTGTTCATCAAACCACAGCCCACAAATTGCCTTTAGTGTTCTGTCTCAGCAACAAAGCAGTAAAGAAACACACCATGCCTTCTAAACATCAACATCACAGTAAATGCCATACAAATATTTAACAAATGTTTTCTTCAATTTTAAGAACCAATATCCATATGTGTATATTATGTATGTCTCATCAACAAGGTTAAACTGAGATAACACTTGCTTAGAATGCTTCATGAATTGTGAACTTATATTTTAAAGCATACTGATGGCTCATCAGCAGAGTGAAGGAAGTCAGCAATTAAATGAGTGTTATAGAGTACAAAAGTTAATGCGCCACTGCATTTACTTAACCTTGATGTAAGGGTTAAAAGAGTTATGAACAAAAAGTATATATGATGCTGTTATAACTGGGAGTTTTGTGCTAAAAAGTCTCAGGATAGGGCCAGACATTTAAAACATCTTGAGGGATAATGGGAAGGGTTAATTGTGACAAAAAATGGCCACAAATAATTGATATAAGGGGGTCATAACATATGTTTCAAGTTGGAATAAAAGTAAAGTTTATGAAACAGACCACCAAGGGCAATATTTGACAATATAACTTTACCTCAAATCTGTGACTGCTGTAGAGAAGACAAGACAAAGTACATACAAGATAGGTGACAGTAAATACTGGCAGGAATTCAATTACCAAGATTATTCATGTTTCTCTGGGAGCATTTTTCAATGCTACGCCCAGAGCAGACACTGAATAAATGTATATTGAATGCATACATAAGTAAATGTATTTGCTCTTTTAACTATTTGGAGTAAAATACACAAATTATAATATCTACACAGAATCAATGATTTCTACTACAAAATTTTCTCTGATATTTTATCTTAGACAAGACACTGAAATAATAAGTTGAAAGATAAATTTTGTTCAGACAAATTATTATTCAAAACAAAGGACAACAATCATGGTAACTGGATGGACTAACTCACTTCTCAAATAGTTTCCAGTCAGCTAAATGCTTACGTATCTTTTTGGTTTTTAATTTTATTTATGTGTATGTGTGAGTGTCTATATGTATGTGTATACACATACATCACATTCATGTGTGAATACCCATGGAAGACAAACAGGATCTTAGATGCCCTGGAGCTGAGTAAAGGACACTTCTGTTACTGGCCCACTGTGGGTACTGGGTAAATGTCTTTCTTCAACAAGTGCAATAAATGCTCTTAACTACTAAGTCATTTCTATTGCCGCTTAAGGTACCCCCCCTTTTTTCTTTATGTTTTCAAGATTCCATATCTCTACTTTTCAAAGATTCTATTCAAATTATCTCATATGAGCTTTTCACAAGTAATCAGTACTTCTTATCCTTCTGATCCTACCAAAATAAAAATGTATCTGCTTTACACATTCTGCAACTTAGTGTGAATTCAGGGATTCAGACCTAATGACTTAGTTGCAGCCTCATCTTTATCAGCTTTGACTAAGTCATAGAATGCTGACCAGATTTATGCCAGGTTCATAGAGGGTACAATCATATGAGAAGAGGGGACCTCGTCTAAGAAGATGCCTTCCTCTGGGTGCACATCTTGGGTCCACTCTGGGACTGGGGCAGCAGAAGTCACCATGTGGCCTGAAGCACGGCTGTGATAGAAGATCAGGAAGCTGTTGGCATCTGCCTCTCAACTGTGGAGCAACTCTGAGGAGTCTGAGAGATCCATGGAGGTTCTGAGGGGAGATGTGATGGTGAAAGAGGAGTCTGCACTATTCCCGAAAAACTAAGAAAGGGCAGGTCCTGTGGGAAGACGCTTTTAAAAGTGGCCTCTTGAAAATGGAAAGAAAGAAGGCATAGCTACTGCAGCAAAACTAGAGACTCCAAGGAGAAGATTGTGAGAGGAAGACCAAGGAATGGCCACAGCTGCCAAAGAACAAGGCATTAGTAATAGGAACAGTCCTGAGCCTATAGGTCTGCCTTTAGCATGGAACTGCAGGAGACACCATTGCTGCTCACCCTGCTAGAAGAAGGGGATTGAGAAGCTGCAGAGCTGTGAGCAGGTTGAAAGCACAGATACCTGGTGAGCCTCAGGACAACATTCACAGACATGAATCCTTCCCCTGATGCCATGCCTGGCCTCGAGATCACTCTGACTCTCGGGAATAACAGGATATAGGAGAGGAGTCTCAGTTGTAGCCCAGTATTTATGGTGCTCCAGAAACCTTGAACCAGACCAATGATACCATGCCACTTCTAATGATGAAAATTGGATGGAGAAATAGGAAAGATGGAAGAAGTGAATGAGCGGTGTGAGTTTGGTAGAGAGAAGCAGAACTAGAGATTAAAGGACAGTGACAGGTGTGGGAGGAGGATCTGGTAGATGGGGGAACATTTTGATGTTGGTGAAGGGCAGGAAGAGTGATGTGCACGTGGAGCTTTCACAGCCTCAGGCCCCAAACACGGCTCCTAGCTCTTAGCCATGGCTCTGAGAAATAGGAGGATGTCTGAGATAAAAATGGCTTATTTTCTGGATTACACCTCCTTGAAAGACATCCATTGTCTGTGCTGCCACAAAGGACCTTGACCAGATTCCTGCCAACAGTATAGACTAGAATTTCAGAGAAACTCATTTTCAGGATTATAGAGAAATTTACTAGGAAAAAGTCTCATAGAGTTGCAAGCACTTAGAATATCTCATATGTGTATGGTCCTTTGGAATAACAGTCCCTCAAATCAGAAAGCACATCCACAGGCCCCAAAGACTAGGATAAATTGAGTAATTTTAATGATACCATCTCTTTTTTGGAGCAACTGTAATTTTTCAGAGGAGACAACACCTGTCAAAACTTTCTTCATAGCTTGAACAACTTGGCCTGTTCAAACAAGTATATGAACATGATCAAACAAAGTGTGATTTGTAGTTTCATTTTAGCAAGACACATTCTTTTCACAGAATGACAGGTCATACATTTGCAAGCAAGCCTCGCTCTTTGATCTCTGTCAAGTGCAAAATTGGGGTGCAAAAATAGCTTTGCTCATTTGTCATTTGCTTATTAGTTGTATAATGTGACTAACAGCTTAATGGAAAACAGTTACACCACTGCAATGTATTCAAGGGAATGACTACCAATGTGCGTTAATTATTTTTGGCATGCACAAGAGAACAGTGGTAACATGGGAGATGGTTTCATTAGTAAAGTGCTTTTGGGTAAGCATGAAGACCTGAGTTCAAGAGACATGTGAAAAAGCAAGGTGTGCTATAGCCATCACTTGTTATCCCAGGGCTGGGAAATGGGAAACAGAGGGTCAGGATACTGAGTCTACTCGGTAGCTTCTAGGCCTGTGAAAAACTTTGTCTAATGAAATCATGGTAGATAACATCCAAGGAGGTACACATAGGTTTGTCCAGTGGTCTCCATAGACACAGGCACACATGGGTACCTGTCCACAAATGAGTGCACACACACTCACACATACACACATATGCACACACAAGTACACATGCATACTCATACTCAGAAAGGATAACAATGATATAATATTGACTCCTGCTTCCTAGTAGCAAACCAACTTGAACTTTATTTAAAAAAAATGTTTAAAGTCTACTATGGCTACCACAGTACAAGTCTACTATTTGGATGAGAAAATCTCTTTGAAATAGACTGTTGGATATTAAAAAGTAGATTTCTAGGGAAGTATTGATTCATAAATAGGTCAAAGAAACATGTGACCCTTGTGCTTTCATGATGCATGCCATTCAGTCTGTGTGTGAAAGCTTATGGTAAGTAAAGCAAACATAGAAAATAAGTTATTTACACATTTACATACATATTACTATCAATCTTAAGTGGAGAAAAGGGAATAACAACCTAGTCATTAGAGATCACTAAAGACAATCAAACTAATCCAACTCTTAACAATAGCAATAAAAATAAGTTCTTAATATATCTAAGTATCATGAAAAGTAAATCAAGTCAATTAAGTGAGATTATCACCCTCACCCTACTCCAATGAAAACTGCTATGACTCAAAAGACGAAAAATAGTAAATTTTAGTGCAGGCATAGAGAAAAGGGAGCCCTACACTCTATTGTTGGGATTTTACATTATCATAGCCATTTTAGAAGACATCATGGAATGTAGATACCAGACATACAAACAAAATCTATACCTGATATATGACTGAATAATTCTGTATTTAGATATGTAGCCAGGGGAAATAAAATTAGTATATTGAAGTGACATCTCCATACCCATGTTGATTGCAGCATTATTCATAATAGCTAAAAATGGAAATAACTGTTTTTGCTACAACTAATTAATGAATAAATAAAAATGTAGCATGTGTGTATATGACTCATGCAATACCATGAATTAAAATGGATGAAAGCTGTTGTTTCTTTAGAGTGAGGCCATTGTGTTTAGTTAAAATAAAGAGGCATACAAAAATTTTGTAGGCTCTCTGTCTTATGAATAATCTGAGGATTTAATCTCATAAAAACTAAGGGGGTTGGGGTGGGAAGCAAGCCAATGAGAGTGAGAGGAAGGGGGAGATGGAGACTGTGACATGATGGGTATTTGCAGTCAGATAGGATTAAGAGGTTCTGCTGTTCATTACACATTGAAGTATATCAAAATTAAAGATGAAAATGTTTTGAATGTTTTTGCCATGAGTAAATTATAAATGCATAAGGACATAAATATTATGCTTTACCCTTATTTGAATCTTGAAAAATATATGTTCTTATTAGAAAATAATCTGGTATTTCCAAACAATGTGTAATTCTCAAGTGCCAGATAAAGAAGTTTAAAAATATAGTATCTTTATTTTCATTTTAGGATAATCTTATAGATAAACCTTAAAGGAAAACTCACCTTTGTGAATGTTTCATTTTCTTCTCATGAATTAAAAATGAATCATTGCTGGCTATTTTTAATACTGAAAATTTCACAATGTGATAGGTGTTAGCTAATTGGTAAATTCATGCATGCTCTTTGCTCTATAAATTATTTGAAACACCAATGGGTCATATTTCTGAATTCAATATATACCTTCCTCTGAAAACCATGGTGAAAATGTACTTTAACTCAAAGAGTGCCTGCAGGTCTTATTTACCATGAAGTCAGAGTGAGACGGGTGCTTTCTTGGTCTCCCTATAACTCATGTTAACGAAAAGAGTTGTAGCATAGTGCTCAGATACTGTACATTTCCACCTACTTGTCCCAGGAGACATCAAGCTCTCATATATTGAATAGCCCTGATATTTCAGTCACCTCACTGTAAATTGGCTTTCCTCCCAGACGAATAGCTTGGAGACATTTTATAAAACAATTGTAATATTAAAATTCAGACAAGTGACCCAAAAATGGCCCTAGAGGGCAGACCTGCAATTTCCTGACTCACACTTTCCTTAGTTCCTCATTTGTTAAGTTTTGCGACATCAATTTTTATACTGTTGCTGGTTTATCCTGGCCAAATGGTTGTTGAATTTTAATGAACTGTCTCCCTTTGACAAATGAGTTATTGTTTGATATATTACATTAGGGACATGGAGAATAAACTACTTATGGATACTAGATATTTGGATGAAATGCATTTACATAATACTAGGCTATTAGTGTAATGAGATTTATTAGTTATAAAATATAATGCACAGCAGATTTTGAAACATGCTGAAGAATGATGGAAATATGCATAATTTAAATCCTGTTATCTCAGATGAAATGGTAATTTCACATTAGATAATCTAACTGTTTCACCCTCTTAGAGTGCAAGAGAAATTTTCATTTTTATGAAATGGAGGAACTTTCTTTGACTACAAACAATAATTCAAATAAGGTAACACCAAAGTGCAACAGGTGTTCATTAGTGACTGAAAATGTTGGAGACACTTCTGTTTCTCCCAACCTACTGCACCAATGTTATATTCCTCTCTTGCATGTAAGGGCTGGGTTGAGAATATTTGTTCTGTGCCCTTCATTCAGACTGGTTATCAAAATAATTTACCTGGGCAGTGTTACAGTAAAGGAAACCATTTAAAACTAATTTCCACATACTAAGAAGATGAATGGATCAAATGTTCAAATGCCCACAGTGTTAAAAAGTTATCATATGCTAATAATATGCATAGCAATGAGGCACTCCACAATCCTCAAGGGCCTTTCTAATCATTGTGGAAAGAGGACATTGTATTTGTTCCGACTTTAGTGTGAAGTACAAGTATATTATTTTATTCTAAATGCAGTTAAAACTTACATATTCAAAATATATATTTTATCTTACTAGAACACTTAATTATCGTAATATAATTATTAAAAACCACACATATTATTTCATGTATATTTGAGCTCTTTCCATATCACATCATCTAGTAGTTTTGCATATATTGGTAAGAATAAAAAAATAGTTTAAGGCACAGTGTTTTCATTGCAGAACAGAAAGCAGACTTGCATTTTTCTCCTGTTGTTCTGAGAATAAATGCTGTAATCCAGATCTCACCTCCAGAGCGCAGAAAGACTTCTAAATATTTTGAGTTGTTATTTTAGAGTGTGGAGCCATGCTTAGAAGTGGACAAAAATGGTTTTGGGGCAACAAGATTTGAGTTCCGGTTATGGCCTTACCATTTTCATGGAGAATGAAGAGTCATTACTAGAATAAGATGGCTCTGAGGATTTAGTTAGTTCCCATGGACACAGTAGTCATTACTATTGCTGGAAACAGCATCCAACCAATAAATTGATTCTTATGTTCCCAACATTATCTTAATATTTTACTGTTATTGGCTATTATTTCACATTTTCCTTTTCTAACCTTCTGAGCAAACAGATAGTATTTTCACACAAATTTATACATATTAAATTTCTAAACAAATCTAGAAAAGTAGGAGACTGAAGAAATAAATAAATTGATGAAGGAAAGTACTAAGTCCAGTGTTAATTTGTACAGTTGGAATTATGAGTATTATTTCAATTACTAAACTTATTCATCAGATTTTAGTTTTACTTCTAAAGCTTTATTCTCTGATTAGTATTATTAATTAACAATTTTTACCATGAAGTTTTTTAGCATATAAAATTATTATATGAGCTTTATTTAATATGTTGATCACTTTTTTCTGTCAATAAATATATAATTAGTGGTGGTCACTATTACAGATGTTCTAGATTTACCAGTCTCAGTTACCTTGGTCTGAAGATTTAAAATGAAAAGAATCTTAAAAAATATAGAAAAAAAAAACGTCATACATTTCAACTTGTGTCATCTTGAGAAAATTTTACAACCTTAATTCCACTCTAGGAAAATCTACAATCGCCCTTTACTCGGTCACCTTAATCATGTGTGCTACTCATATGCCAGCCACTCGTGATCCTCTTTCAGATACCACATATTTTTATTCACATTGTTTTAAGTACACTTTAAGCCAAGCACAAGACTAGAGAGGCTGACAATTTGGCTAAACCAAAAAAAAAAAAAATAGAGTGTTTTTCGTATACATGCAAAGATAACTGTGCATTAATAAGAAAGGCACACAGCCAATCATGCTCATGTTGCTGAGTTCTCTGCAAAGAACAAGACTATTACTGATGCCCCTCACACCACAAAGCTTAAGCCATCATTAATGATAACTGATAGTTGGTTAATATGCAACAGACAGTGAGTTAGTATGTTGCCATTAGTGATGGAGGGGGTGTTGCTGTCAGTAGGCTAACTGCATCAGAAAGCACTGAGAGTAATACCATTCTGTAAATAAGGGATACATGAATTCAACAGTACACATACAAGCAGACAGTGCAGTCCAAAAGCTTAGCCTTCAGCCTCATAATCCAGATCATTCATCTTGAACTCTGTAAGTATTTGCTTTGTACATACCTGGCAGATAGACCCATGTTAAGGTGTGAACATGTTTGACTTCTCTGAACTCAGGGAATATGAATTTATAAAGATGATAGCTCAATAACACACCACATACACACAAACACACACACACACACACACACACACACACACACACACACACACACACACTTCCGAATTTTGAATGAAGAAAGTGAAACAAAGTTCAGGATAATATCACCAAGCCCCAGTTTCTAATATGCTGTTTCAACTTTCTCATTATAATGACCAAATGTTTGAAAAGTGTCAATTTTGGCTCTGCTAACCTCTTCCTCTGCAGACAGTCCTGAATTCTACTACAGAGATTGGCGCTATGCAATCAAGATTATTTTGAAGTCAGGCATAGAGTTTTACCTAATTGAAATTGTCCCTTGCTGTGTGAATGGAAACTTCTTTAAGTGGTTCAGGATTTTGTCAATTTGATGGTCAACACCAATTCCCACTATATACGGCAGACAAGATATATTCATGTTTGCTCTAAACCACTGTTTTCTATGTAGCAATTGGTGATTGTTGGATATTTTTTCTTTGTGCAGACGTGTATGTGTCTTTCAGCATACACAGTCTCTCGAAGTACTTTGTGTAAAGCCTTGCATGGCAAATTTTCAATAAATATCTTTGGGTTGACTAAGTATAATTTAAATCTCAACAGTCAAATAAACTTGTTTTCTTATTGATTCTGAAGTTACCTGGGGGAAGGAGAAAAAGATGAATATGGTCTCCAGACGCGGCATTCCTCAGGGGAAAGAAAAACTAGACTGGGAAGTAGCAGGGGTTGGCAAATAGAACTCAGACTTTACAACCTATCATAGGTGATTAATTGGATATGCTAGTCAACACGGGAAATCTGAAGCAGGGGTATCAGGCAAAAGTCATGCAATTTGTTCTGATTAGTCTCTTGTGACATTTTCATGCTTGCATACTGCTAACCACCCACCACAAAGAAGGAAAGGAAACTTCGTTCCACTCCGTTAAGACTAGGACATAGAAAAAGAAAGGAATAAAGATGCCTGAGACTTAAATATTTACAAGAAAAAGCACTATAACACTACAGAATTGGGGAGGAAGATGGGGGATGAAGACAATGAGGCCATTGTCTTCTCTGAGGAGGAGTTATTTGAACCAAAGTTTTCTCATGCGCGAAGCCTAAGTGCACACATAGATGCTGCTGAATGTGTGGTTGTTGATAGGCACTGGAACATTTGCAAAAGCTGTCTTTCCTTTGTGATTGCCATTTGTTCAAGGATTGCTGGAATGCATTTTTACAATTTATTGATTTCATTTATCTTATAGTCTTTAATTGAGTGCTTTCCCATGTTCTGATTTAGAGAACCCGGGGGAGCAGCAAAAGTAGCAGTCCTCATTCTTTGAAAGGGCATGGACCAGCCTGTGAAGTATCAGCATAAATAAGATATTGTAAGGTACTGGGACAGTTGCAGGGTGAATATAAAACAGTTGTATTTGGAATTATGTTGCTGTTTTAGGTAATTCCAATCTAAGCACACAATAGCAACATGCTTTTAAAATGACATATGTCATGCTATTTTCCCATCACTTTTTTCAATACTTATTTTTTTTGTTTTAACTCTAACCAAATTTTATTTATGTTTCAAAATTTCAAAGATATGTATAATTGGTTTTGATCATATCTATTACTGTCTCCTTTGCCGTGCTACCCCAACATTTTCCTTCCCAACTTCTCTTACCTGTTTCAAAAGTTATTAATTTTGAAAACCCATTGAATCTACTTATTGATGCCACATATTTGTGCATCTTTCCATTCTCACAGGAGAAGATTCTTCTTTTGGTAGATGATAACTCATGAGGAGATCAACTGCTCAGTGTGCTAAAATAAGGAACTATGCAGTGCTCAGCCCTAAATGGAATATCTGCAATGCAGCCTCTCTCCCAAGGCTACAGGCTCACTGTAGAAGACAACACACAGAAAGACAAACTCACAGAGGCTAGACCTACATGTACAAAACTTAGTAAGACAAAATTCTAACATGGAGATTGGGTAAAGAATCCTATGCCTAGCTCAGGAGTTATTGAGACTGATGACAGACAAAGAGAGGGGTAATGTGTTCTCATCAATGATCAGGCATCTCTGTGACTATCTATTCTATAGCAGATGACTCTATACATTAGTTATTAAGTGTCATTTGGGTATTTATATTCATCTCTTTAATGGTATCAAATACTCAATATCGTCCACTCAGTTTTTGAAGTACTCATTCCTAAATGGGCTGTCCTTCCCCTCACGGGACTCATGAAACTATGGAGAAAATGGGGCAGAAAGATTATAAGAGTCAGAGGTGATGGGTGATTCCAGTGAAACAGTGCTCTCCAAGCAAAAAGGGACTGATTCATGTACAAACTTGATCAGACTGTGGCAGCATGATGGGAGATGCTATTCTGTAAATATGTTTCTCATACTAATTAATAAAGCCCTGTTGGCCAATAGAAAACTAGATAGGCAGGGCTGGGAGACCAGGAGGAGATGAGAGGAAGTGGTTAGGGTCAAGATGTAGCCTGGGGAGGAAGGAAGATGCCAGCCGCGGCTCCCAGATAAGATGAGCCACATGGAAATACTTAGATAAGTAGAAATGGGTTAATAATTAAGACGGAGGTAGCCCATAAACAATAATGGTAACTGGCCAACAGGATTGTATCAAATACAGAGTCTCTAAGTGTTATTTGGGGATCACGTGGCAGCGGGACCATGGCAGCAGGACCAGGAGGCCAGCCGGGAGGAACCTGCCGTAACAGCAGCATGCACAAAACCCACACAGGTTCAAGCCAGTTGAAGTCCAGAGCTTAGAAAGTTAGAAGTTACAGGGCCCCACCCATAGCCAAGAACCTACCTACCTGCCAGGAAAGGAAAATTTAGGTTTTCTCCAGTGGAGTCACACTGGATATATTAATCACATTTCAAAATTGGTTTCACACAAAAATCTAGATGACAAACATGAAAAAAATCTTATGATATTTTTGTAGGTATTTTTTGTTTGTCTAAGACATATTAATTTGGGCATTATTTGTCTTATTTTTTGTTGTTGTTTATAAATTTGTGTTTCTCTTGTGAGGTTTTGAGTGCATTTGGATCTCTTTGAGCTTTTTGTTTGTTAGAGAGAGACAGACAGACATAGAGAGAGGAGATGTGTGAGGAAGGTCTGAGAGATATAAGGGGAGAGGAAAGTGATCAGACATTGTATGAAAAAAAATTATGAAGGAAAAAATGCAATATAAAAACATAGTATAAAAAAAGTATACACTAATTATACAATTTAGAAAATAAATATATTAATAATTTGTTGGTTCAATGAAATTTTAATGAATTCATCCTGTCATTGACTTTGTTCAGATATATGGGTAGCCTCAGACATTTGTCACTCCCAAGAAGCTCATTCGACCTTCCATCTACTAGCCAATGGGCATTATAGTCATCTAAATGTGTTGCAGTTGAATAATATTAAAATGACTATAATAGTAACCATAATTAGAGGTAGTAAGGGAATCTTATACTTGATAGTGCAGGCATATTAGAGTCCCTCTATTATACAACATTCTCCTGGAGAATATAAATTTAGCATTCATGTAGAATGAATGCTTGAAAAAATGTATAATAAACAGCATAACCATTTGGTCCACAGGAGAACAGCTCATAAATGCACTCTGAGATGTGCACTGAAATTGAGATTATAGAAACTGTCATTCTTAGATCTCAATGGAGAATATAGAATGAGTTCAAAAGGGCTTAAAACAGTATGTTGGATTGACTTAATCATTCTGAATGCTTTCTGCTCTTGTGACAGACCCGAGTTTAGTTCCTAGTATCCCTTTTATGTACCTCATAACATCCTATAACTCCAGTTCCTAGGAACCTGATGCCTTTTACTGGCCTACTCAGGTACCTGAATTCACATGCACACAGCCATATATAGACGTACACACACACACACCCCACATACACACATACCTGCACACACATTTACACATGGACACACAAACATACATGCATACATACATTTTAAAGATTAAAATTAATCTTTAAAACAAAGATAGAACAATTCATTCAAGAAGAGTAGCTCAGGGCCTTTGAATGAACTCTGTAGGCTGTATGTGCTATAGCTATAAAGGACTCATTGAGTCCTAACTTTCATACAAATGTCTGCCTCTGGCTCCATAGTCATGCCTGACTGAAGGGTGTGATTTTTTTCAGAAACTCTCAGACTAGATTTCATAGTACACATATGTCTGATAGACACTTAAGAAATTGCTCAACATCCTTAACCATCAGGGAAATTCAAATCAAAACAACTCTGAGATACCATCTTACACCTGTCAGAATGGCTAAAATAAAAACACCAGTAACAGTTTGTGCTGGAGAAAATGTAAAGTAATAGGAACACTCCATCATTGCTGGCAGGAGTGCGAACTTGTGTGGCCACTTTGGAAATCAGTAAGGTTGTTTCTCAGGAAAATGGGAGTCAGTCTACCTCGAGATCCAGCATGTTCACTCCTGGGCATATACCCAAAGGATACATATTTATCCAATAGGATTGTTTGTTCAACTATGTTTATAGCACCATTGCTTGTAATAGCCAGAACCTGGAAGCAACCTAGATGCCCTCAACTGAAGAATGGATGGAGAAAATGTGGTACATTTACACAATGGAGTATTATTCAGCAGAAAAAAAAAAACCCAAAAACAAACAAACAAAAAAAACAAACAAAAACAATGGAATCTTGAAATTTGCAAGGAAATGGATGGAATTGGAAGAAACCATACTGACTGAGGTAACCCAGTCACAGAAAGACAAGTAAGGCATGCACTCATTCTTATATGGATAGTAGACACAGAGCAAAGGACTACCAGCCTACAGTCCACACTTCCAGAGAAGCTAGGAAAAAAGGATGACCCAGAGAATAGGAAAGGAACAAGAGTTCCTGAACAAATTAGGAGCATGGGGGAAAGAGAAGTGAGGTAGGAAACAGAGAAGGGGATGAGAGGAGTGGGAGTATGTGAGGGATCAGGAAGACTGAGTCGGGGGAAGAATAGAGGAGAGTGAGAAAACAGATACCTTAATAGAGGGAGCCATTATAGGTTTAAAGAGAGCTCTGGTACTAGGGAAATATCCAGAGATCCACAAGGGTGACCCCAACTAAGCATTAGTGGAGAATCTGCCTTTAATGCTTTTCCCCTATAATGAGACTGACGACTACTTTATATGCCATCCTAGAGCCTTCATCCAGTAGCTGATAGAAACAGAAGCAGACATCCGCTGCTAAGCACTGAGAAAACTCCTAGAATCCAATTGCAGAGAAGAAGGAAAGATAAACAAAGGAGTCAAGACCCTGCTAGAGAAAAGCCACAGAAAAAGCTAACCTGACCTAGTGAGAACACAGTGACTCCAGTTGTAAAGCTGAGGAACCAGCATTTGACAGAACCAAGCCCTTAAATGTGTGTGCCAGTTAGGAGGCCTAATAGTCTATAGGATCTCTAACAGTAGAAGTAGTATTAATCCCTAGTGTACAAATGGACTTTGGAATCCCATTCCCAGTGGTTGAATACTCTCTCAACCCAGATACACAGAGGAGAGGTAAGGCCCTCTCCCAAATGATTTGACAGACGTTGATGATCCCCCATGGGGAGAATGGACTGGGGTAGGATGGATAAGTAGGGGTCTTGGGAGAATGGAAGGGAGAGGGAACTGAGATTGATATGTAAAATAAGATTGTTTATAAACTAAATAAATAAGTAAATCCTGATGACATTATTTTGTTTAATAATATATTCACTAAATGGTTTTCCATTGGGTCTAATGGCCTAGTATTCATATTCCATGTCATTTTGGATTTACATGCTGACACTCAGGGTTGAGCATCAAATTTAACTAAAAATAGTCCGTGCCTATTGTCTATAGTAACAGCCATGCTATCTATAAGTAGGAGAAACATCTGCTGTTGTCAAGACATCAGGTACCTTGTAATGTAGCCAAAACTCAATTTAATTTCATGTAGGATTTAACTTGCTAGTTCAAAATAGTAAGCAACTCACTTTAAAAGATAGCATATCTTATGGAACAATCTTGGCCTTGAATTGCTGAATATTTAAGGAATCAAATGACAATATTTGGTTTGTAGTTGTTATTATCATGATCTCGATTGGCAATAACAACATTCTGCCTTAAAAACTTATCTGAGAAATGAAGACATGGTAGCTACAATGAGTTAAATTCCACATTCTTGCCACTTTTTCCAAATCTACCACAGAATACAGCATGACCTTGAAAAAGCCACTGAAGTATGTTTTTTCTCTCATCTCTTTAAAGATAATAACTTCTCCTTATTGTCTCCTCCAGTGAAAAGTGTGGAAACCAATAACCATAAAGAACTCATTGTATTTTCTGGAAGCCAGACTGAGTCTGAATGTAGAGTATTTATGAAATAAAGCACGCTTTAAACTCGTACAAAAACAAAGTCTTCATAAAGTGTTTTGGATAAAGAAAACACAAAAGCTCGTAAATCATATTTCAATACTTATTTATCTAAGGTACTCCTGTGTCCTCCAGATCCCTATGTTATTAGTTTGAATGAAAGACCTGAAGGAAATTTTATGTTCTTGAACTTAGTATTCAGCTGTGGCTTCCCATGAAATACTTATCTTCTACTTTAAGCACTGGATTTACTGCTCCTAATGGGGGATTTGCATTTGTTCTAAGATTACAAATAACAATTATGCCAAAGCAATTACTCTTAACCTCAATTTGTAGCTCTCACTTGCAGCAGGACACTTTCATCTGTTCCGTTTATTTCCATTCTCATTTTGGCCTGGAGGTATTTCTAAATAAATCAATCACAGTATATGTTGGAACAAGTCTATTGAATAACACCTAGGCTGACTAAACAGGCTGTGTGGAGATTAGAGAAAATTATAACTATAATGCAAGTGAAAAAGAAAGCATATTTCTATAGTCAGGTATCTGAGTAAATCAAGAGAAAAAGCATTTTCCCTGAAGTACCTAGGGAGGCTTCTGTCCTTCCATTCATAGTTGTAAGAATAGAGATAGCATTTTATGCAAAAAAGATGAAATAATACACTGTTTGTTCTATAAAAAACATGTTTTGCCCTTGCAAAGAAGCTTAGTTGAGTTCCTTATATCTGGGCCCTGTAATTGGAATATATATATATATATATATATATATATATATATATATATATAGGCCAGTGGCTTAGGCCTCTTTTATACATTAACCCACTTCTACTAATCTTTGAAGCAACATGTGGCTTTAGCTTACAAGTGATGCCCTGCCATCTTGCTGCACCTCTTCCCCAACAGCTACATTACATCTCCCCTACTTCACCATATCACTCTATCTCTATTCAGATTTCCTGTCAGGCTTTACTCTGGTTAGACATTGGCCAAAATAGCTTTATTAATCAAATGCTTTTAGTTTTCCTTAGTTATGATAATAGATAAATTAGATATAAAACTTTAAACAAATGGGATAGAGGATGGAGTCTTTCCTTTTAATTTTGCCAAATGTAAATGAACTAAATGTTGTAACTATAGTTCTTGCTTGATAACTGTTTTGGTACATATAATTTTATTATGTTAAAGTTAAAGCCTTTCTTTTTATTTAGACAGAAAATGGGAAATTATGTGGGATGTCCTTCTATATACTGTGAATATGTGTTCCTTTTATCGCTTGATTAATAAGTAGCAATAGGGACAAGCAGAGATGGTGAGACAGAAATTGGTTCATAAAAACAACCAACTACAGTGCCAGGAGTTTACACTAGCAGTTCCAGGAGGATCTGATACCTTCTTCTGACCTCCAATGACACTGGACTTTTGTGCACAAAAATATGCAGAAACATATGGACTTACACATACATAGACATGCATACACACACACACACAGGGAGAGGAAGAGGGAGGTAGAGAGAGAGAGAGAGAGAGAGAGAGAGAGAGAGAGAGAGAGAGAGAGAGAGAGAAAGAGAGAGAAGCAGTTATGAATAAGGGGGAAAGCCCTTAAACAACCAAAAAGGTTAGGGGCACAAGATGGCTCATTGGTTAGGATTACTTGCTTTTCTGCTCTTACAGAAGACAACAGTTTCATTCCTCACACCTGCATGGCAGTTTACAATTGCTGTAATATGAGTTCAAGAAGATCCAATGCTGCTTTTTGGCTTCCACTGAAACCAGGAATGTATACAGCCCACATCTCTTTTGTCCCAGCATGGTGACCTATACCTTTAATCCCAGCACTGGGGAGGCAGAGGCAGGCATAGCTCTGTGAGCTCTAGGCCAGCTTAGTCTATAAAGAGAGTTCCAAGTCAGCTATCATGATATAATAATGACTTGTTTCCTCTACAAAAAAAAAAAACAAAAAAGAAACTGCAAAAACCTCTAATCTTGCTTGGATTCATCAAACAAGTGAAAAACATAACAGCTTGCCTCTGGACCTTATGATCATGTCACCATCCTAATGGGATCATCATGAGCTGACTATATCCATTTCATACCAGTACAAACTAGAAGAAGAGATGGGAATACTACAGTATTAGAACACAGTCAACAACGGAAATATCAATATGATGCCACCAGAGTCTAGGAACTCTAAATCAGGAGGACCTGAACTTCCAAACACAGATGAAACAGAAGCTAATGACCCTAAAATCAACTTTATAAAGATGACAGAGACCCTCAAAGAGGTAATGAGAAAATTCCTTAAAGAAATGAAAGAAAAAAACAAACAAAAATATTCAAGAAATGGAGGAAAAGACAAACCAAATATTGCAAGAAACGATTCAACCAGTGCATGGTTTAAAAGCTAAAATAGAGACAAAACAAAACAAAACAGTGTGAGGGAATGCTGGAAATAGAAAAGCTGTGAAAAAGTCAGGTCAGGAAATACAGTGCAAGCATAAATAACAGAATAGAAGAGATGTAAGAAAGAATCTCAGGTGATGAAGACAAACTAGGAGAAATAGATACATCTACCAAAGAAAATCTTAAGTCCAACAAATCCCTAACATACAATATGTAGGAAATATGGGACACTGTGAAAAGACCAAACATAAGAATAGTAGGTATAAAAGAAGATGAAGAAACCCAACTCAAAGGTACAGAAAACACATTGTAGAATAAAACATTCCCAACCTAAAAAAAGACCACAAAAGAAAGTCCCCTTGTCACATAATAATCAAAACACCAAACATACAGAATAAAGAAAGACTATTAAGAGCAGCAAAGGAAAAAGGCCAAGTAACATATAAAGTCAAACCTATCAGAATTACACCTGACTTCTTCACGGGTACTCTGAAAGCCAGAAGGTCCAGGACGGATATTCTACCAACACTAAATTCTAACCCTGACTACTATACATAGAAAAGCTTTCAATCACTATAGAAGAAAGAAACAAGATACTCCATTACAAAACCAGATTTAAACAATACATATCCACTACTTTAGCCCAACACAATGTTCTTGAAGGAAAACTCCATCCCAAAGAAGTTAACTACAATCACAAAATCTTGGACAATAGATAATCCCACTTTACCAACAGCCAAAAGAAAAATGGGGGGAAATTCACACATAATACCACCACCACCAACAAATCCAAAACAAATAAAATTAACAATCAATGCTCATTAATATCCCTCAATATTAATGGTCTTAATTAACCTATAAAAGACACTAACAGAATGGCTATGAAGGCAAAATCTATCCTTCTGGTACATACAAGAAACACATCTCAACTTCAAAGACGGACTGTACCTCAGAGTTATGGGTTGTAAACAGATTTTCCCATCAAATGGACCCAAGAAACAAGAAGGTGTAGCTATCATAATATCTAATAATATTATTTTGAATTAGACTCCAAACTAAAATCAATCAAAAAGGATGAAGAAGGTCATTTCATATTCATCACAGGAAAAAAACATCAAAATGAAGTTCTAATTCTGAACATCTATACCACAAATAAAAAGGCATCTATGCTCATAAAAGAAACATTACTAAAACTCAAGTCACACATAAAGCCTCACGTACTTATAGTGGGAGATTTCAACACCCAATCTCCTCAGTAGACAGAACCACCAGACAGAAACTTAAAGAAAAACAAAGGAACTAACAGAAGTAATGACCTAATTGGTTTTAACAGAAATCTATAGAATATTCCTTCCGAGTACAAAATGATATACTTCTTCTCAGTGCCACATGGAACCTTCTCTATAATTTGACAAGATACTGGGTAATATAGTAAACCTCAGTAGGTTACAAAAATAGGAATAATGCCCTGTATTTTATCAGACTACCATGCTTTAAAGTTAAAATTCAACAACAGAAATTGCAGAAATGATAAAAACTCATGGAAATTGAACAATAAGCAATTGCAACATTCCTAGGTCAAGGAAGAAATAGAAAAGAAAATAAAGATTCCTAGATTGGAATCTCTCTTCTTGTTCTCTTCTATTTGTTCCCTGTCTCAATCTTCCTGTTCTCTCATGCCCACCTCTCACATAATGGAAGGAGTCATTATAGATTTAAGGAGACATCTCTCACTAGGGAAATGCCCAGAAATCTATAAGAATGAACCCAACTAACAATCTAAGCAATATTGGAGAGGCTACTATTAATACCCTTCTACAGTAATGAGATTGATGACTACCTTGTATTACGTCTAGTAGCTGATGGCAGAAGAAGCAAACACCCACAGCTAAACACTAGCTGACCTCCTGGAATCCAGTTACAGAGAGGGTGGAGCGATGAACAAAGGGGTCAAAACCACGCTGGAGATACCCACAGAATCAGCTGACCTGAACAAGGGGGAATTCTTGCACCCCAGTCTGATAGCTGGGAAAACAGAATGGGACCAACCCAAACCTCGTGAATGTGGGTGTTAGTTAGGAGGAATGGGCAGTCTATGGGGCCTCTAGTAAGGGATAAGTATTAGTAAGGGAGCCCATCCCACATAAAGGGATAATTTCTAAGCCTAGAAACATGGGGAAGGGCCTAAGGCCTGCCCCAACTGATATGATAGACTGAAGACCCCCGTGGTCTGGGGAGCAGAAAAGGGAAAGCTGGGGTTTGATAGTGGAGGATGAGAAGGTGAGGAAACTGGGATTGACATGTAAAACAACTTTGTTTCAAATTTAAATTTTAAAAAATGAAAAAAAGCAAAAGACTGGAATTCAATGAGAATAAAGACACAACATACCCACACTTACAGGACACTTTGAAATCAGTGCTAAGTGCCCACATGAAGAAACTGGAAGATAGTTACATTAGAGAATTAACAGCACAACTGAAAGTTCTAGCACAAAAAGAAGCAAACTCACCTTGGAGGAATAGATGCCAGGATATAATCAAATTGATAGCTGAAATCAGTAAAATAAAAACTAGGAAAACAATACAAAGAATCAATATAACAAGAAGTTGGTTCTTTGAGAAAATCAGCAAGATAGACAAACCTTTAACTAAATGAACCAGAAGGCAGAGAGCAAACATGTAAAATAACAAAATCAGAAATGAAAAGGGGGACACAGCAGTGGTGACTGAGGAAATCCAGAGAATTTTCAGGTCATATTTTGAAAACACGTACTCTACCAAATTCAAAAATTTGAAGAAAATGGACAATTTTCTGAATCGAAATCACCAAAATTAACTCAAGAACAGGTAAGAAATTTAAATAGACCTATAATCACTAATGAAGTAGAAGCAGCCATCAAAATCTCTCAATCAAAACAGTCCAGGGCCAGATGGTTTCAGTGCAGAATTCTACCAGAATTCAAAGATCAGCTAATACCAATACTCCTCAAATTGTACCTCACAATAGAAGCAGAAGGTTCATTGCCAAACTCTTTTTTTACAAGGCTTCAATTACCTTAGTAACCAAGACACACAAAGACACAATAAAGAGAACTACACAACAATATTCCTCATGAACATTGACACAAAAAATACTCCATAAAATACTAGCAAATCAAATCCAAGAACACTTCAGAAAAAATCAACTACCATGATCAAGTAGACTTCCTCCCAGGGATACAGGGATCATTCAACATGCAAAATTCCATCAATGTAATTCACAATCTAAACAAACTGAAAAAGAAAAACCTCATGATCATCTCACTAGATGTTGTAAAGGCCTTTGACAAAATCCAACACCCCTTCATGGTAAAGGTCTTAGAGAGCTCAGTGACAACAGGCACATACCTAAACATACTAAAAGTAATATGCAGCAAACCAACAGCCAACATCAAACTAAATGGAAAGAAACTCAATGTGATTTCTCTAAAATCAGAAAGAAGACCAGGCTCTCCACTCCATATCTCTTCAATATTTTACTTGGAGTTCTAGCTAGAGCAACGAGACAACAAAAGGAGATCAAGGGAATACAAATTGGAAAAGAAGTAAAGCATTCACTCTATGCAGATGATATTATAGTTTACATAAATGACCCTAAAAACTCTACCAGGGAACTCCTACAGCGGATAATTTCCTTCAGAAAAGATTCAGGATACAAAATTAACTCAACAAAAAGAAAGAAAGAAGAAGCCCTACTATATATGGATGATAAATGGACTGTGAAAGAAATCAGAGAAACCTTGCCCTTTACAATTGCCACAAAGCCACAAACAACATAAAATATCTTGGGGGTAATGCTAACCAAACAAAAGAAAAACCTATAAAGCAAGAAATTTGAGTCCTTAAAGAAAGAAATTAAAGAAGATACCAGAAAATAGAAAGATATTCCATGCTCTTGGCTAGGTAGGATCAACATAGTAAAAATTGCAATCTTGCCAAAAGCAATCTACATATTCAATACATTGTCCATCAAAATAACAGCACATTTTTCACCAAACTTGAAAGAACAATACTCAAATTTATATGGAAAAACAAAAGACCCAGGATAGTCCAAACAACCCTGTACAATAAAAGAACATTTGGAGGTATCACCATCCCTGACTTCAAGCTTTATTGTGGAGCTATAGTCCTGAAAACAGCTTGACATTGGCACAAAAATACACTCGAAGACCAATGGAATCCAATTGAAAACCCTGATGTAAATCTACATACCTACAAACACATGATTTTTGACAAATAAGCTAAAATTATACAATAGAAAACATAAAGAATATTTAACAAATGGTGCTGGCCTAAGTGGATTCTGGTGTGTAGAAGATTGAAGATAGATTCATGTCTATCACCATGCACAAAACTCAAGTCCAAATGTATCAAATACCTCAGCATAATCCAGTGACACTGATCCTTTTAGAAGAGAAAGTGAGAGTTACCCTTGAAAATATTGGTATAGGAGACTGTTTCCTGAATATTACACCAGTAACACAGACACTGAGATCCACAATTAATAAACAGGACCTTCTGAAACTGAGAAGCTTCTGTAATGCAAAGGACACAGTCAACAAAACAAGAAGGAAAGTACAGAATGGTAAAGATATATATTCACCAACCCGATACCCGATAGACGGCTGATTTCAAAAAATATACAAAGAATGCTAGAAACTAGTTACCAAAAAAAAAAAAAAAACAAATAATTCAATTAAAAGGAGGGCACACGTATGAATAGAGAATTCTCAATAGATGAATCTAAAAAGGTTGAAAGACACTTAAGAAAGTGCTCAACATCCTTAGCCATCAAGGAAATGAAAATCAAAACAACTCTGAGATACCATCTTACTCCTGTCAGAAGAGCTAAAATCAAAAACACCACTGACAGATTATGCTGGAGAGGATGTGAAGAAGGGGGAACACTTTTCCACTGATGATGGGAATACAAACTCATACAGCCACTTTGGAAATCAATATGGTGGTTCCTCAGGAAAATGGGTATCTATCTATCTCAAGATCCAGTAATTCCACTCTTAGGCATATACCACAAAATGCACATTCATAAACAAGAACATCTGTTCAACAGCATTCATAGCAGCATTATTTGTAATAACCAGAACCTGGAAGCAACCTAAATGTCCCTCAACTGGAAAATGGAAAAAGAAAATATAGTACATTTACACAATGGAGTACTACTCAGCGGGGAAAACAATAGGATCTTGACATTTTCAGACAAATGGATGGAACTTGAAGGAACCATTCTGAGTGAGATAACCCAGTCACAAAAAGAGGAACATGGTATTTACTCACTCATATATGGATTTTAGACATAGAACAAAGGATCACCAGCCTATAATTCACACTGCCATAGAAGCTAGGAAACAGGGAGGACCCTAAGAGACATTAATGGTCCCCCAGAAAAGAGAAAAGGGACATGATCTTCTGGGCAAATTGGGAGCATGGGGGGAGGGAGTTGGAGAAAGAGAAAGGTTGAAGAGGAGGAGAGAGGAAGATAGGAGGAAGCAGGAAGATTTTGTCAGGGGAAGAATTGAGGAGAGCAGGGAAAGAGATATAACAATAGAGGGATCCATGATAGGTTTAAAGAGAAATCTGGCATGAGGGTAATGTTCAGAGATCTACAAGGATGACTTCAACTAACAATCTAAGCAATAACGGAGAAGCAACCTTAAATGTCCTTCCCAGATAATGAGATTGATGACTACTTTATATGCCAACCTAGAGCCTTCATCTAGTAGCTAATGGAAACCGGAAGCAGACACTCACAGCTAAACACTAAGCAGAAATCCTGGAATCCAGCTGTAGAGAGGGAGAAACCCACAGAAACAACTGACCTGAGCAAGGAGAGCTCATAGACCCAACTGATAGTTGGGAAACCATCATAGGACCAACCCAGATTCCCTGAGCATGGCTGCTAGTTAGGAGATCTGGGCAATCTATGGGGGCCTCAGGTAATGGATCCGTATTCATCCCTATTACAGGAATAGACTTTTGGAGCCCATTCCACAAAAGAATACTCTCTCAGTCTAGACACATATGGGAGGGCTTAGGCCCTTCTCCAAATGACATGTCAGACTTTTAAGATTCCCTATGTAAGGTATTAGCATCCCTGGTGAGCAGAATGGGGATGGTATAGAAGATTGGTGTGGGTGGGGTAGGCTAGGATGGGAGGGAGAAGAAACAAATTGACGTGTAAAACAAACTTGTTTCTAATTTAAATAGTATAAATAAAAAAAGAAAAAACCAACACAAAAAAAATAATAATACGGCTCTTCTCTCATCCTGGCTAAAAACCAATTCCTCCTTCAAGAACAAATCAGATGGTTATTATTATTATTATTATTATTATTATTATTATTATTATCATTATCATTACTATTACTATTATTGTGTTCATGGTTCTGATTTCTGCCATTGTCAAGATAACTCACATTTTTTAAAAAAACTAACATGACTATAAGGAAGTGGTAATATTCTGACTAAATGCAAGTTTCATTGAATATAAAAGTCTCACAATTTTCTGTGTTATGTGACCTATTAACAAAGAAGCAATTCTTTAGTTTGGCTTCAAGTTACTATTTCACTCAACTATAAAACTTAAAAAAAGTCTAGTGCATATATTTTTTAATATTACAGATTAATAATCTTCCTTGCTGAAGATAAAGACTTATAATTATCTATTCACATTTATGACATGATATTTATTTTATGTAAGTAAGCACAATAATGAAGCTTATCCTCAAAGGCTTCGTGCAGAATTCATCACCACTCAATGCAATTACCACTCTGAGAAAAACAATAAAGTTTTTAGATCACTATCACAATTGCGTGTGCTACTTGGTTACTTTCTAAAGCAATTTACTTTCTAAATTGGTAATATTTGCATAACATGAAAATCATGGAAAATAAAAACATATGGAAAAAGTATTTGTCTCAATTAGAAAAAATGTTGGTAAATTTCCTTCCAAACTATTTCCAGCATTATTTTATGATTGATTTATAATTTATTATGCATGCCTGTGAGTGTTCACATGTTTGTGTGGTACACATGACCCTGTGTGCACATGTTCAGCTCAGTTTGACTGTGTGGTATTTTCTTCCGTTCTTCATTTTATTTTCCAGCAGTCTTTTATTAAATCTGGATATCAAGAATGCCTAGACTAGTTGACCAGAACTCTGTGTATCCCCTCTCTGTGTCTCTCATAGTTGTGTCTGGCCTCATCTGTTTTGTTTATTTTGACATTGGTGCTAGAGGTCTGAACTCAAGTGTCTTTTATTTTCATATCAAGCACATTCCCAAATGAACCATCTTCTTCCTCCCTGAAGCCAATAATTATGTTAATTACACAATTATCTGTTTATTTTGCTGTACGCAGATTGATGCCTTGCCTAACTGTCATCAGAGAGGCTTCATTGAGCCCCTAATGGAAACAGATACAGAGACCCATGCCAAACAATAGCTGGAGCTCTGGGAATCCTATGGAATATGGAGATGAAGGATTTTTGGACCAAGTGGTGACAAGCCACCACATGATAATCCACAAAACCAACTAAACTGGGCTCATAGGGGCTCACAGAGACTGACCTCAAAACCAGCAACCCTGCATGGGACTGACCTAGGCCCTCTGTACATGTGTTCTGGTTGTGTAACTTCGTCTCCTTGTTGGACTCCTAGCAGTGAAAGTAGGGCTGTATGTAGCTGTGCTGTCTGCTTTGCGGACACATTCCTTCTACTGGATGGCCTTATCCATCCTTTCAGTAGAAGAGGAGGCACCTAGTCTCCCTGCAACTTGATATGCCATTGCTGTCTGATATCCATGGGAGGTTCACTTGTAACCTAATAGAAACAGAGGAGAAATGGATGGGCCAGGAGATGGTAAAGGGAGGTGAGGAGGAACTGGGAATAAAAGAGGGAGGGGAAAGTTTGGTGTGTAAAATAAATAACAACAACAAAGAAATTATTTGTTGAATTTCATCCCTTGTATCTAAAGGCTCTGAAATACTTTCCAAGTTTTGAATACATAGTACAGGAAAAAAATATAGTTTACATGTATTACTATTTATCTCTCTTATGAAAGATTAAGTGCATTTTACAATAGATTAAAGTAAGTTAGGATAGCAGGAGTCTCCTACTTTGAGTATGGCCATATTGTACATTGCTGTGTTCCGTACAAGTTGGCCTTATGCACATAAAAGTCTCAGGCAGCCCTCTTTTCCTTCTTTACCTTAGGGAAAGACATTCACAACCTGGGAACTATATTTTCTGTGATGTATATTAAGTGCAGCTAAAATGAGTGAAGACTGACTATACGGGGTTGCATGTGCACACTTAAAAATGTGTGCTTTTAGTTTTCAGGTTGAAGGTAAATGATGTTCCTGGCCTGTTGTTTGGACAATAGTGTTTAGCCAACAGTTACCATTCTTTCATTGTTCTTCACTGGAACAAACACAATATTTTCACCCTTTCTAAAAGAAGTTTGAAATAGGAGCTTCCCAGAAGGTAACCAATGCACTAGAGAAGGGATATCACATCGGCAGGGAGCTGCTTTCTACAAATGCAAATGTTGTTGTTCTTACTCTTCTTAGAGTTGTTGTTTTAATAACACTGGTAATTTATTTTATTATACATATGTAAAAATAGAATGAATCATAATAGTAATAACTAGTTATCATTAGTAACAGTAAAGATTTAAACACTGGAGATATTTATTTTAAAAATTCAGAATGTTGTTATAAGCCACAGGATTAAAAATACTTTTGTATGAGCATTTCCTTCTATAATTTGTATGAGTAAACTTAATAAATCTCCATCCACATGGGAATTTGTGATAAAGATGTTATCATTATAGAGTCTAGTCTCTCAGCATATTATGCAAATAATATGGAATGGCATCATATTCAATAAATTTGACTTTAATAACCAAAACATGGTTAGAGAAAGAAATGCTATAAGAACATTAAGTTAAAAGTCCCTCTTCCCAAAGTGTCATGACCCTTCATATCCAGAAACTGATCACTTTGATATGGGTCTATCTAAAGACATCACAATGCTTTTGTAATAACCCTGTCATGGTCATTACAAACATCATCTTTATTAGCTCCACTGATAACATCCTTTTGGTATTTTCTTCTTATGTGTGGGGCAAATAGCAGATGAGTCCCATGCAACCCATTCTTCACTAAGCATATGCTTTTCACATTAATTCCCTGTACATACATCAGGAGGTCAAGGCAGTAGCGTTTCTTTCTTATTTGTTTATTTATTTATTTATTTATCTTATTTTACAATATAGATCTAAGTTCTCTCTCCCTCCTTCTCTCCCTCCCTGACAACCCTCCCATCTCATCCCCCCACCACTGCCCAGGGAGGGTGATGCCTTCCAGGAGGGATCATCAAAATCTATCAAGTCATTTGGAGTACGAACTAGGCTCCCTCCTGCCTATAGGTTAAGAGAGTATCCCTCCATGGGAAATGTGCTCCCAAAGTCCTTTTGTGCACCAGAGATATATCCTGATTCCACTGTCAGAGGTCCCTTAGACTGCTTAGGCCTTCTAACCGAGACCCATGTTCAGGGGGTCTGAGTTGGTGCCCAGCCATCAGTCTGGGGGTTCATCATCTCCCCATTGTTCAGGTCAGCTGTCTCTGTGGGTTTCTGTAGCCCAGAATTGTCACTATTTTTCTTATCACTCCTCCCTCTCTGACAGTAGCATATTTTAATATATGCATCTTATCTTGCTCTGAATTTGATTTTTTTAATTGTGGAAAAATGTTATGTATGTCACAAAATAATTTTATTTTAATAAATGACTATTTAAAATATTTTGTAAATACCCAGCTCCTCTAGTATGTGTCATTTGTAAGGATTAGTAGGTATGACAAGATTCTAGAAGTAGAATTTTACTGATGATTTTCTATATTATATCCATGCCACTAATTAGACAATGGGTATTTTAAAAGTCAGCAGAGAATTCCATGGAAAGTATTTTATCCAATGGAGAAAATTTTGTTATTCAAAGTTCGCTTTTAAGGATTAAATTTGAACCTGAAACTTAGCAAGTAAATAGAAACATATTACTATATTAGCTAAAATTATTTTTGAAATAATAAAATCATTGCATGGCCTGGGCTGGTGACATTGGGCATTCTTGAGTTCCCAACACTTGGGTTGAGGTCAGAGACTGAGGTGAGCAGGGGGTTCTGGATTATTGGAGATGAGGCATTTGAGGGGACAGAACCATCCCATTTTCAGTGTGATGGAATATTGAAGCTTTGGACCCCTAAGAGTGGTATGATTGTAGTGAGAGTTTCATGAGAGTTTTACAAAAAATGATGGTGTACTCATTTTACTCAATTTCATTAGCAGTCTCAGAAAGGAATACTTAATTTTTCAACTCAAGGACATTTTAAGGCATGCAATTATTAGATAATGTTAGAAACAAGTATACAAACTCACATTCTACACAGTCTTTTTCTTTGCCAATGCCACTGAGTGTGCCACAGTTTATTTTAACAAGCAGAGTCTGTCATGGAAAATGGGTACAGAAGATGCAAAATTGGGAGAAGTAACAAGCTTCCTCTTAAAATTAACTTTGTTATAATACCATTTAGTTTTATGATAAATAAGAGGAAATTTGCCAAATTAAAATACATAGTTAAATCTATTTAAGTCCATGTTTTTCACAAAAGTCAGTTAAATTGTTAGCTTTAGTTATGTGGACTAATACTATTTCTAAACTAATTTGCAAAAGTACCTGATTTATTCATTACTCTCAGAAAGGTGATACTGCTGTACCTTTCAAACTATTTTTTAAGAAAGAAAAGTTTGAATTCAGAGGCCCAGTCATTTTCCTTTTATTTACACATACTTTTATTACATGCTTTAGAATCCTACTGTCCATCAAATTTAAGTGAGGATGACAGGACTCAATTGGTTTTCCTTGATAAAATTGCAAAGTTCCATTTTATATTTTGCTTGGACAAATAGGCACATGTAGATATTTTAGTTCAATAATGATGTTGCTACCCAAACAGCATATACACTGCAGTATATATGGGCTAGGAATGTGACTGTGCATGCTGTAGTGGAACAAAGCAGGCCACACAATGTGAATATGGTCCTTCACATGGATTGCCTTGAATCCATTATGAGTTACAGCAGCTGGAGTCCTCATGATACAAATGAGTGAGTATGAAATTCTATAAACAAGAACATTTTATATATAATTCAAGAAAGGAGTTTTGCTACTTATTCATACCTTTTCATATCACTTTTTTCCCTTCAATAAGAATTAAAACAAATTTATGAACAAGTCCTGTTAGAAGTGCTTTCTTTTCTTTCAGCCTATGGATTGGTGTTATAATACAGCAACCACTCTAGAGTCAAGGTGACCTGCTGATGGATCTAGCAGTGAATCACCCATTCACTGCTGGGCACTTAAGGCATCATCCCTAAGACATAAAAAAAAAAATCAGTGTGCAAGAACCAAACATTATACGACTAAGCTGTTTGATTATTTTCTAAAGAAGTGATGCTACAGAAGGGAACACAAGTATTTTCTGCTTTGATTCATCTGCAAATACATTTTGTCTTAGAGATGCAATCTGACTTTGATAAGAAAGGATAGGTTTAGAAACATCCATTGATGGAGAATGACATTTTGTAAGAAGAAATTTATTATTATTATTTCTGGGGGCTTTTTGAGAAAGGGTTTCTCTGCATTGCTTTGGAGCTTGTCCAGGTACTAGACTAGGCTGGCCTCAAACTCATAGAGATCCACCTGAGTGCTGGGATTAAAGGAGTGGGCCACCAATACCTGGCTAAGAAGGGTAATTTTACTCACTTATTTACTCACTTAATCATAACCAGGGGTCAAGCTGGTGAAACACTAAGCTTGGACCACTGAGACTAGTGACTAAAAGTGCATAACTTCCTAACCTGCACCAAGTTTATCCTCCCAGATCTTTCTGGTAAGTATTCTAGCTGAGCAGACAACACTACCTGTTGGTGGGTAATAAGCTTAGCATAGATGTTATATGTTACTAGAAACTTTATTAGTATTTTACTGTCATCATATCTCCACTTTAAGGTGAGGATTCATGTAAACTGTGAATGAATTGCTAACAAATACTCAACCAAAGGTGAGACTCTGGACTGCACTTTAAATCCAGCATGAGACAACATATTTGTATCTATCTTTATCTCTGTGATGAGCATCAGTGAAATATGATAATACATACACCCACCCTGAGTCTGACTGAAAATCAATGGAATTGGCAATCAGCTGAATTAAATGTAGTGTTTTCATTTCCTTTGTCCTAGCCCTATTTAATCAGATGACGCTCTACTGAATCAATAGCTTTCATAGGTTCATCAGAGGTTAATTCATGGACAGTTCACATATTCTACAAAGGTAGATCAATAATTAAAATATTTTAGAACTGTCTAATTATCCAGTGTACATTCATGCTTAGAATCCACATATTTGACAGCAATCCAGTAACCTCTTAAGAAAAGTGACAAAGTTGAATTCAGAAGAAGAACTAAAAAACTTGATTAAATAGAGAATTGAATATGATTTAAGCTATAGCCACTGGTATTAGAAAGCAAAATGAAGGATAATGGGTTTATTAACTATTTTCTTAGTTAAAATTGTGAAACTTTTGCTTGTTTGTTTGTTTTGAGTGAAGCTAATTGTAACTGTACCTGACTGAGAATTTATACCACCAGACTCAGTCTATACCTACAATAATCTATTTACATTTGGATGTGACATTTTGACAGATGAAAGGAGGGTACTACAAGGGTGGTAAAAAATCTCAGATTAATAAGGCATAGTGATTGATTATATTGTAGAGAAGGAGGGAAAATACTGACAGGAACTTGAGCATTTGTGGCTAAAGAGTGGCAATATTTCTTTCTAAACTGCTCAAGACCTTGGGACTGTCACTTAAGGGCACATGGTTATGTGAGGTCAAGCCACTGCACTGTTTAGAAACTAAATTGTCTAAAACTACATTTAGCTTTACTTACATATGGGTATCAAAAGGTCATCTATTACTGTTTGCTAAACTAAATGGGGATGATTCCTACTTCAAGGGATTCGGAGGAGCCACTGAAACTAGTTCAAATCTAGTTGCCTGCTTTGTGGAAACAGGTAGAAATGCTGAGGCTTATAAGGATGAAAATCTTCACTCACAGTGAACCAACTTTTGTAGCAGCATATATAAAGCCACACATTTACTAGTCACATAGTAGGTACTCCATGAACAGCTTGCACTTTTGGTTTCCTGGAAAAGCTTTGTATACACATGGCTTAGTTCTACAGAGAGTCCAAACAAAATACTCTCTTCCATTGAGTGATACTATGATGTTGGCAGGAACCTATCACAGATTTATTGTTGTTGTTGTCCCAGCCTGTCCTGGAACATGCTTTGTAGACCAGGCTGGCCTCGAAATCAGAGAGATGCACCTGCCTCTGCCTCCCAAGTGCTGGGATTAAAGGTGTGATCCACCACTGACCAGCCTGTGAATTGTTTTTGTTGCTGATGTATTTTTATATTCACTAACCTAGATATAAGCACATAGTTAGCTGTCACAGACTTGGATCTGGTATCATAGTGCTTTATTTAACTGAGGAGAAAAGAAAAAAAGAAAAAAAACCCAAAACAAACAAAAGCATTGGCTGCTAGAGAGGTATGTGTTCTCTAGTGGTGCTGTCACTGTTAATTGCTTCTGCTGAAGTATTTAACTGCTTATCCATGCTCATGCAAACAACTCTAATTAAACTCAGTGGTTCACTTGCATGTGCACACTCACATACATACACACACACACACACACACAGACACACACACACACAAGGGAAGAAGGGCTTCACTAGGAGAGGACAGATGATTAGAGAAGAACCTGGAGAATAGTGAAAATTACCAAAATTCATTGAGCACATTATAAAAAGTCCATAAAGTAAAATAAAATTATGAAAAGTAATATTGTTTAAGATTTCCTAATATTTTTCACAGAACAGTTGTGTTTGGAGGAGTCAAATGCCACAAAAACTGGCAATGCATTCAGCTATGCTTTTTGGAGCCGTCGGTTTTAAAACGTGATGTGGTGATTTGAAAAGAACACATTAGAGGACACTGATGAGAATTTCTCCTAACAACTGACTCAAATAAGATAATTCAACCTAAAAAATGCACCCCACACAACACCTTATATATTGCAAAATATTTGTGCAAATATTCTTATTTGATGTACAGGTTCAATGAAAGAGAGGGCATATATCCCATATGGATGATTATTTGATGTAAAGATGCTCAGGTAGGTAGGATGCTCTATGTCATATGGGGGTCCAGAGAAAGGGTTCTCCATTCTGTCTGCTTAGGAAGATTAAACAATGGAAGAAACCATATCAACTGGCTGAGTTGAAGTACAGAAATGATATGATGGAATTGATCTGTGGGTGGTGACAGCCCCAGGAACAAGCATGATGGGAAAACAGAGTGCAGAGCAATGATTACATTTTAAAACAAAAAGCTAAAGAGGAAGACATTCAACATCAACTTCCAGTCATCACATCCATTAGCACATGCATGTATGGACAATGCTCATACATGTGTACACACACACAAATATAAATACAATAAATTAAGTAAGATGTGTCTGCCTATAAATGAAGTGTTAGGAACAAGTAAAGAAGATCACTTGTAAGATGATGACATTACTATGGGGAACGGAAGGAAAGATGTTGTCAAAGAAAGGCTTTGAGTGAAGTAAAAGCAGCACCAGTCATCTGCTGCCCTGCACCATTGTTAAAGATGCTGCATATTTGTTAGGACACTTAACCCTCACAATGCCCTTTTGTAATGCATGTCCAAGTCAGAATGATTGGATTAAGTGAGAAATCCGTTGTTCTGGAATTTGGCAATTAAGGGAACAAATTATGCAAGTTGGAGTTCTCCATGATGCTCTTGTTTATCCCATTTGTGGGGAAGAGATGGGAGTAAACATTTAGTAAGCAAGCCAACTGCTCCCCACAGAGTGCTGGGCCTTGCAGTTATCTCCAGAATATGTCTCTGTGGAATAAGGATGAATGTGAAGAATGAGACTGCAGCACCTAGGAGACTCTGGAGCAGGGAAATTTACCAAATGAGAAAGGTGTCCTTTAGGCTCTTTAGGCTCTAGTTTAATGCAAATCAGAATTTGCATCTGAGTACTGCTGTGGTTTTTACAAAAAAAAAAAAAAATGATGTCTAAACAACAAAACAATCACAAGTGTGAAATAAACAGTTTTTGTTGTTGTTGCTGCTGCTGCTGCTATTTGCTTGCTTGTTGTGTTTGGTTTTTGAGGGAGAAGAATGCTGATGTACTGAAGAGACAGGGAGCCTCTAGACTGACAGGTGAAAAACTTCTTCACAAACTGCTGAGGGGGAACAAAATGCAGAATGCTAAGGTTGCAAAACATTAACATTAGGAAAAATCTCAAAGTTCTCTGCATAATTTGTAAATGCCCATGTGAGTGTGAAAGTATTTGAAACACCTTGTTACAAGAGAAAAATCCTGTCTGATGATTTGGAAGAGCAGGGTAGAATGTGAATTTGGGGGTTTGTGCTAGGTAAAAAGAATATTATCTGTGTTAAAACTCAACAAGCAGGCTGAATGTAAGTTCTTGGGAAAATAGAAAAATCTCACAAGAAATTGATTTCATGTTGCTGACTGCAAGAATTCATGGAACAGTGCCCTGTGGATGTGATCTAAGAGAGTGAAACCAATTTCCCTGGGGGCTGTCAAGGTGCCTGTTAAATACCACCAAAGGTTAGGCATCATAGGACTCGTTAGCAGCCATTATTGGATCATAGTGGGAGAGCTCATTGGAATTTCAAAGCATGGGGGTTGGAGAGGTGATGAGTCACTTTGATGACTCCAGTCCTAAAAAGCTGAGAAGTCAGAGCAGCTGCCTAACTAGAGGTGCCTGGGCTCCTCTCTTTCTGCCCCCTTATTAGTTGCTCTCCCGCTTCTGGTGTAGGCTTGCTTCTTTTCACAGGTCTTTGTTTCCTTCCTCACCCACTTAAAAACAAACAAAAGTTCATCTGTTTTTTTTGTTGTTGTTGTTGTTCTGTCTTTCATACCTGAATTCTTTGCATAACTCTTTATATACTAGTTGATTTTTTTTTAATTAGAAATGGAGCTGTTACATTCAGTGAACTATCCATACTCATGAACTATACTTAGAGCTGGTGTGTGTGTGTGTGTGTGTGTGTGTGTGTGTGTGTGTGTGTGTGTCCAACTGAGTAATATGGAAGTCAAAGAACAGTTTTAGGGAAATTTCTCTTTCTACCTCATATAGGCAAGGAAATCTGTCACCGGCACCATTTCTGCTACAGGTCCCAAAATTCCCAGGATGTGGGAGGAATGCTAGAGCAATAGATGCATGTTACAGTATCTGGCTCTTTTTATGTAGACTCTGGGTCACCAGACATATAGGCAACCCTGTATCCCAAGCCCTAGAGCCCAACATCTAAAATGATCTCTGCAATTAAAAACTGACCTCAGATATCAGTTTTCTGAAGTTTGGCCACTTAATTGAACCATTTACAGTTGAGTGACACACAATAGTTTAAAATGGTTCCAAAAATAATAATTAACACCACTCACCTAGGTAAATAGATGACAACAAAGTGGTTTGTTTTATGAATAACTTATCTCCTACTTGGCTTTTGTTGTAGCAAGAACTCAGATAACTATGAATAAAGATGAAGTCATTTCATTATTCTCTGTGGAGCAAGTGAGGAGATTTTACTATGCTCTCCAGGGCATGAAGATAACAACAAACTGTCTGTCTCTGAGTTATCCAGTTGTTTTTCAGGAAAACAATCTCCCCTGTATTTTGTAGAGAGGAAACCTTTGTATAACTTCACATGATCTCTGAAGACTTTTGACATATATTTTTAGAAAAAAAAAAGGACCTAAAAAAATGATATGAGACCTTCCAATAGATTTGAAGAAGTTTTAGCCACAGCCTTTACTAACACAGAAAGTCCCTGGACAGTGTTGAACCTTGGGGTAGCGTGGCTTTGGGAGGTGATCATGTCAAAAACGACGTGGTATGTCAATGTCTACTAAGTCATGAACACACACACACACACACACACACACACACACACACACACACACATTCATATACTTGCTAAATATAGTCACATGAGCATAACATGCATACACAGAGAGACAGAGAGACCAAAAGACAAACAGAGACACAGAAAATAGAAATGCAGAGACACAAAAAAATTACATAAATATTTAGAAACAAAATTGTAGTTTAAACTGTGTTATTTATTGTAGAGAGCTGCAAAGTGCCTCGCCTTAAAGATGACACAGGCTTCTGCCTTCCACCTCCCTACCTCCCTAAGGGTGAGTGCTCTCTGGCATAAACAAACCCTTATTTGGTTAAGTCTGTTCAGACTGTATGCTTCCATGTTAGAGTAGCCTATCTGCAGGGTCCATGTAGCTCACTGGGGTTGGTTAGCACAAGTGTATTTAAGCCTGTGCAGGGGTCCCCCGGGTCCTGTGATTCAGAAGAACATGTTTCAAGGATCCTGATTAAAACTGCATGAAAAAGATCTTCACTGAGTCCCATAGTCCTTGCTGGTGAGGGGTAGGTGCAGTACAAATGGCGGCCTATACCTGGAATTTTCAGATCAGAACTTCTTGCAGTCAGGGCAGTGCTGGCAAGTTCCCAAGGTAAGTTGGGACCACATTTATGACCCTTGGTAAAGAGGCGATAATGTCTCAAGTAAAGAGCAATAAAGTCCCAGGTAAGTTGGGGCTAAGTTAATGACCACGGAAATAAGCAGCAATAACATCTCAGGCATTGAGTGAGAAGTTGTAACTAACAGAAAGTAAAATTTTCAAAACGGGGACTTCTCAGTTTCATGCAATTTTTCTGGGTCTTCAGGAGCTACTTTTGTCAATTAAACTTAAGATAAAGAAAAGCACACTAGAAAGATTCCTGAGCAAATGCAATGCCATTGCACCTTGGTTCACAGTTTCGGGAGACCTCATGGTAGCATGCTGGGACCAGTTAGGCAGGGATCTTGATTTTGCTTGGGAACAAGGGACGCTAAAGTCCGGAGTCCGACCTGTTTGGAAGTTAGTGCGTAGCTGTATCACAGACCAGAGGTACTGTAAAGAGGCGATGGAAAAAGGGAAAGCTGCTCTAGAAATGTTACAAGAAGAAAGATCAGAAGAGGTTGAGAAAACAGGAGAGTCAAGTACAGACGAAACAGATTCTGAGGAAGAATTGCAAGTCCTCATAGAAAAGGTTCAGAAATAATCCCTTAAGGGGCAGAGGGGGAAGGGAGAGGAGAATTGGCAATGTGGGGAGGAGAGGGACCCTCCTGGAACAATGCCTTCAGCGCCTTCTCCTGATCAGAATGAGGAAGGGCAGGGCCCAGGTTCAGGGCGTTCCTTTTGCCCTGAGGTCTGGAAAGCCTTACGAAATGACTTAAGTCTTGAACAAGTAAATCAGATTGCCATAAAAGCATGGAAGTCATTACCCAATAAAGGAGAGGTGAGTGGTAATCTCACTAAGATATTGCAAGGCCCAATGGAACCATTTTCAGATTTTATGGCCTGTTTGGTAGAGGCTGCAAGGAGAGATTTTGGCATTACAGCAGCCATAGTTGTGGCTATCTCTTTTGCAGTTGTGGATTCAGTCATGGCTGCTGTGGCTATGAGCACATCGGTGCAGACAGTCTCTAAGCTAAATGAGTTGTCCAAGAATGTGGCTACCGCCTTGGATGCTCAGTCCACAATTGGTGCTCAACTAAAAGGAGGTTTAATGATTGTAAACCAAAGAATTGATCTGGTGCAGGAACAAATAGATACCTTGTGGCAGCTGGCCCAATTGGGATGTGAAATGAAGTATCCAGGTTTGTGTGTTACCAGCATTCAGTATGAGAACTTTACACGTGCTGCTAATTTGTCACTACAGTTGTCTAGCTATCTTTTAGGAAATTGGTCTGCTGACTTTGATGACCTGATGGCACAGCTGCGAGTGGCCATCATTGCAGTAAAATCGACACATGTGGATGCAGGACTGGCTGCTGGATTGCCATCGTGGTTCTCATTGTCATGGATCATCTGAAAGAGTGGGCGAGAATGGGAGCCATGGCTATACTCTTGTTGCTTATCTCCTTTGTGGGCCTGTGGTGCCTTTGCAAGATGAGGTTTGCTCAGAAGCAGTATGTAGCTATGGTTGTCCAGTCATTTACAGCCATTGAAGCAGGACAGTCTCCCCAAGCATGGCTCACAGTCATGAACAAGTATTAATCCTTCATGCTCAGGTTGTATGGCTTAGCACTGCACTCCGAGTTAGCTCTGGAAGTGAGCAACTCCAAGAAGGGCAAGTTTGCTTGCATGTGGGTTGGTGTCCGAGGCCCTACCTCCAGGAAATAGATGCCGGACGGGTGTGGCACTGACTTGGCTGACTACCAGGATTCAGGGGCATTACAATGTCCACTGCTTTACTGGATACCAAACCACTACCCTTGCCTGTTGTATTATTAAAACAAAAAGGGGGAACTTTAGAGAGCTGCGAAGTGCCATACCTTAAAGATGACACTGGCTTCCGCCTTCCACCTCCCCAAGGGTGAGTGCTCTCTGGTGTAAACAAGCCCTTATTTGGTTAAGTCTGTTCAGCCTGTCTGCTTTCGTGTTAGAGTAGCCTATCTGCAGGGTGCACGTAGCTCACTGGGGTTGGTTAGCACAAGGGTATTTAAGCCTGTGCAGGGGTCCCCTGGGTCCTGCGGGTCAGAAGGACATGTTTCAAGGATCTTGATTAAAACTGCATGAAGAAGATCTTCACAGAGTAGCGTCGTCCTTGATGGCAGGGGTAGGCGCATGGCACAATTTATATAATAGTTGAACATTTAAAAAGACTCTTATTTATCATAGGAACAAATCATTTGAGAAATTTTTTAGTTTACATCTCAAAATAAAAATAAAAGAAAGCAAACCCAAGACAGAAGGTTGAACCTCTGTTCATCTTGATGTCCTGTGGACATTGAGCTTCCTCTGTACACATCTCCTTCACCACCTAGAGTCCTCCAGAAGCTATACTGGCCATGGCACTATTGGGCTGGACAATTACTTTCTACTTAAAAACAAAGAGCAACCTCAGTAAGTTTTACAATGAAGAATGGTGATACAAGAGAAAATGTTCTCAGGGGGAAAGAAAAGAAAGGAGGAATCCAAGAAATCCTCTTATAGGCCTTGTTACTTGTCCTAAACCCTCATGTTAAGCTTCTGTCACCGTGATACAACACGATGACATAAGCCATTTTGGAGGAAAATATTTCTTTTAGATTACACTTCTAGATTCATCATGGAAGAAAATCACAACAGGAACACAAAGCAAAGAATACTGGTGGCCTAAATGGAAGCCGAGCCATACACCACCCATAGCAGCCCTTGGTGTATGGAGACAGAATGATGAGGAGTTCAAGCTCAGCCTTAGCTATTTACCTTGCTTGATTCCAGCCAGGGCTGCATGAAACATTGGCCAAAAAATGATACAGTGATTGATGATAGATAAATACATATTTCTTAAATAAACAATTTAAATTATATATAACTATATAAGTTCTTTCAATAAAATCTGCTGTATAATTCCATTTGGGGCTAGAAAGATGGTTCAGGAGTAAAGAACATTTGCTGATCTTTCAGGGAAGCTGAGTTCAATTTCCAGAATCCATGTCAGGTGCCTCCTGTCAGGTTTTTGCCAGTGCTTTTCATGGCTAGGTAATTAGATTTGCAGTTTTTCTTTGCACACTCTGTAACTACACTACTAAAAATCTCAGAAGCATGCCTCAATTCTGTTGTCCTCCTGGTTCATGTCATCAGGGAGATGTTTTATGTTACTGTAACTACGTTACAGAGACACAGAGGGAAGCTTACCTCACTCACTCACTCACTCACTTCCAAGTGTGCTACAGAGGGAATGCTGTAAGGTCTACTTTGGTCTCTGAGAACACTGCAGACTCTCTTTAAACAGTGAACACAGACTTCAGTTTCCTTTTCTTTATTCATTTCAACACTATTTTATTCACTTGCAGGATCCTTTTTATTTCCATGGCAATTTGTGCTGCATAGGACTTACATAATATAAAGCAACTCTAGCTAGGGAGAAAATTCTCTTGTATAAAAATGAGAATTAAATAAAAAAAATACATTTGCTCTTAGTAGCTGTGTTATTTGACATGTCACTGAAACCCCAAAAACACACTAGCATGATTTCCCGCATCGTCTAATGAAGAGTTCACAACCACATTTTCACTACGCATTGTTCACAAATGCTGACAAATGGTCTGAAGAAAATCTCTAAAATCTTCTCTTGCAGTAGAATGGCTTAAAAGATTCATGCCATCAAATACTGCACCTCAAATGGTGATGTATGCTCTCCAAATTTCAAATACTGTAGCCTAATAAAAATTTAAAGTGTAAGAGCTCCTCCCCAGAGAGCAGCTGCCAAGACATCCTTAAAAGAAAGAAACATAAACAGCCTCTACCTGGAGTGGTGATGTCTCTTCGAGAAAAGTCATAGTGAGGGCAAGTGTTTTTTAACAGAGAAAAAATATTCAAGTTGTGCTAGTTGATGTTAAAATGAGAGGCTTTTAATCTCTTAGCGGTGTATTTGAAATATCTCATAAATCTTAGGTGCATTTAGGAAGGAAAAGTTAAAATTTTTGAATATATATATACATATGTATATATATATATATATGAATAATATGTATGTATGCCATAAGTACACACACAGACATGACACTTGTACACAGGCGTATATTTGCACTCATAACTTCTTTTAGACATATAGCAGTTTCTTTGTAACTGCTTTCTGTCAGGGTCCCATGAGGAGTCTGATGTATCCTGTTCATAGCTGTACTACATTAAATCATGACTGCCCTGGAGACAAAACATAGTTCATTTTATCTCCATGGCATCACACACTCTCCTCCCTACACATCTCATCAATGATGTTTCATTTGCATTTTCTGGTCAGCAAAATGCCTTGTAGTAATATGCCTTCAAAAATATTTGACCTAGGGAATTTGCAATAGAAAAGACTAAGCCACTTACTTCTTGTTCCCTGTGGACAGAGACTGGGAGTCTACTGCCAAGGTCACCATTTTATCCCAGAGAAATGCAATCTCATTTCTGTCCATTGTGTCCTCTTAAAGTATAATTTTACTATCACTTCATTTATTTAAAATCAATTTAGCATTGATATTTTGTTTTTTTAGACAAAGAATCATCACTCTTGCTCTGGGATCTGCCTACTGTTCAGAAAGACTTCTGCTGCCATCTGCTTAGAGAAGAGAAACATGGCCACCTTCATGAATGATTGTTCCATTTCCCTTCTGGTCTTCTAGCAGTATAACTCTATGAAGGCATATTACTTTCAAAATTTTGTTTTGTCATTTCACTAGTCACATGTGATATGAACTACAGGTGGTCATTTCATTGTGGTTCATCCTTGTGAACATCGAAACCATAGAAATGAGAAACACAGAGGTGACTGAGATGAATGAATGCATCTGAATTAATAAATTAATAATTAATAAATTTAACATAATCCATACTCTTTTGATAATTTGACTGTATTCAAATACAATAAGCTATTAATATTATGAACATTTAAAAAACTTCAAAGTTAACATTTCAAAATGCAAATGTAATATAAAACAATTTTAATGAGAAGTTTCAAGGTCCTGGAGTTCAAATTGTAACTTACTTTTTAAAAACATCATGCTACAGTCCTGGTAAGAAGGTTCTGTTGTTACATTCTGACACAAGCAGAAGATATGAGGACTTTGAATCCCCAGAACCCAAATAAATGCCAGACAGGCAAGGCAGCCTGTGAGTCCAGTACTTGGGAAGCACATACTGAGAATCACTGGAACACACTCTTGAGTTATACTAGTCATGTTGGTAATTTTGATTCTATCTAACTTACTGCCTTGTTTTATTTCCTTATTACTGCAATAAAGCAATTTAAGGGAAAATGAAATTATTTGCCTCATAACTTTAGGTCTCAATATAGAAATCACAAATTCTCAATACAGCTAAAGAGAAAGCTGAGAGGAGAAGGAGAAGCCTTGCTATCCCTTAGCTTTCTTCCCCTTCTCCTTCAGGCCATGAATGCTGTTGCTGTCATTCAGGGTGTGCCTTCACATATCAGTCAATTCCAAAAGAAAACCCTCACATGCATGCTCATAGGCCAATCTTGTTCACACAATTCTCCATCGAAAATACCTCTCTGAGGAGTGGATGGGGAGTGGGAAGAGGAGAGAGGGGGCTACAAAAGGGGAGGAAGGGGAACTGGAGTTACTATAAAAAATAAAAACAAAAAAATTAGATTAAAAGAAAAGAAACTAACTCTTAAGTGATTTGACATTGTGTCATCCACAATCAAAACTAACAACCTTTGACATGTTGCCTCAAAGAGTAAGTAGAAAGTGATCAGGAGGGTTACCCACCTCTGCACATACCTCTACACATGGGCATACACATACATGGACTCTATAAACACACACACACACATTAGAAAACATTAAAAAAACATGTAACATGATTTAGTCTATGATAATATGATAGTTTTAAACTTAATTTAAACTTAGTGTAAATTTTATACATGTTTCCGATTAAAACATTGTCAGAAAGTCAAGCACAAATATGATTGTCATCATTAAAATTGATATAGAAGACAGAGAAGACTGTTCCTGAGACCTCAACCAAGATTCTTTGCTCTTCCCTGAATTATTTGCCTTTATAGCAAGTTCTACATAGATCTGTTCCTACAAATATTACAATGATGTGTGAGGAAAGAAATCACACTATGTTTACCTTTATGTGTTTTCAACACTAAGGAAAATCAAAGTGAATATTGCCTCTGAATGCTACCTTATAGATTACCTTTAAGTATTATATAGCTGTTTAATTAATATACTATTGTAGGATAAGAGTCCTACAACACACAACCGGGAACAATTTTTTCAAGATTGTAGATTGTCATGATTCTATACAGTGCTGAGAAATAAGCAAAGCAGGGATGGCAAGAAAACCCCATTTAAGTAAGTATTTTGGACCAAAGAGTAATCTAAAGCGCTTGGCTGATGGTAGAGGGAACTTAACGATGCAGCACCGTGACAAAAGTGGTAAGATGTAAAATCAGAAGGCAGTTAAAGGCTAGACAACAGAGGAATAACAGAAACTACCAAGGGATGTATATTTTATTTAAAATGCATGGAAATATGCTCAGATTTTGGATTGGTAAACTAAAAAAAAAAAATTTGGATTGAACTTAAAAATCATGTTGGCTTAGAGACAGATAATTCCACTCTGAAGTAGATGATTAGTCTTATCTTTTCAAAGGGTTTGTGTTCTCAGTTGGAGATGAAAGAAAAGCTTCCTACAAAACATTAGCACTCCCTTGATGCTTGATGAATGCTATGTTTGGGCATAAATAATAAGTTATTTTAAAAATTAATATACTAGAGGCTTGGGAGATGGTTAAGAGGGCCAAGTGCTTGCTCAGCCAGCAAGAAAACCTGGGTTCGAATCCTCAGCACCAATACTAAGATATGTGCCTATACCCCTAGTGCAGAAAGGTAGGGACAGCCACATCCCTGTCTGGAGTTGGCTAGATGAACAGTGAAAGACTTTGTCTCGAACAATCAAGAACCTGAAGAATGATTGAGGAAAATACCTAACATCAGCCTCTCCCCCTACCTCTCTCTTTTTAACACAGCCCCTGACACACACACACACACACACACACACACACACACACACACACACCATAAAAACTAAGGTATTTGATAAGCAAACCAACTTTAATCTTTTAATACTTGATAGTTTGTTGAACACAACTACACTGTGCTTCTCATGAAGAGTCCCATGTTAATTAAATATTGCTCAGACTAAAGTTACACATATTAATGAATACATAGACCCAAGTACACTAATATCATATTATATAATCTTCAAAGTTGTATGAAAATGGTATGGTACATACAACAATTTTAGATAAGAAATTATATCCAAGTACTCTAGAATTTTACTTTTTATCATTGCATTGATCAATCCAGAAAGATGAAAAAAAGATTCCTTTTAGTTGATTACATTTACAGTTTGTGAGGAAAGTGTTTAGATAATGTTCTTGAGTTGGACACACAGAAGTGTTTCAAATCTTTCTCCAGAATTAATTTTCTTATCTATTGACATCATAAGACATTAATACTTGTTAAATGAATGTTCATGACATAATTTTCTCACCTAAAATTTAACTCACTTTTATGGTTTTGAAATCATTCTTTGTTCATGTGAACTCTGGAAGCTCTATTAAAGAGAACAGAGAAACTCTGACCACCCCGAGGACTCTATGTGTCTAGTTCCCACTGTAGGTTTGGGCTAAATCAGCAGTGCAGCTCTATGGGTCAAATACCTTTTTAGTACAAGGCTACACAATGGACATCTATCAATATAACACAAAGGTACAAACATGTCTACACTGCACTATGTATGTTTTCTGGAGGCATTGTAAAGGATAATGAAGAAGAAATGTTCTAGAGATTCAGAAAGCTTACCCTGTCTGTGATAAGATCATATTTAGTTCATCTAGAAATATAAGTGTATTCATTCTAATAGATATAAGGACAAGTCTGTATTCCAAGGAAATGCAAACTCATACTAGAGAAGATAGGTTAAGAAAAGTTTTTACAATTAGAACATTTAAGTACTTTTGACACAATAGTAACCATAGCAAAGTCCACAGAAGCAACCAGGAGGCAAAGAGGAAGAGAGTTGAATTGTTATAATATAAAAAATAGGACACTTTATAGAATATATTATGCTCATGATTTCCCTCTCCCCTAACTCCTCAAATTCAACCCATCTATCCACCCAGCCAAGTCCAAACCCTTTCTCTCTTTTTTTAAGAAAACAAACAAACAATGTAAAGAGATGACTTCATCAAATCTCTTTCCTCAGGGCTCAGGGATTTATTCAGGAGAAGAAGCAGAGAGGCTATAATAGCCAGAGATGGTGGACAATTCCAAGAGAACAGGCTCTTCCAGACCAACAGGTCTGGAACACATGTGAACTCCAAAAGACTGTGGCAGCATGTGCAGGGCCTGCACAGGTTCAAGCCAGGTGGTGCTCCAGAACAGAGTGAAGGAAGTACACATGAGCTCCCATTCCACACTAAGAAGCTATGGCTAATTGATGTCTGCTTAAAAGGAAAAATTTGGTTTCTCCAATGGAATCTCACTAAGTATACTAACCACATTTAATAGTAGGCACCATGCCAATCATAGATGGCTAACACAAGTTAAAACCAATTTATTTTTGCAGAGAAAAAAATAAAGTCTAAGAATACAGTAAGTACAAGTCTACAGATGATTTCAAGAGAGCCATCTTATTGCAATTTTTCTGTTATAACATGAAAACAATTAAAAATTTTTATTTCTTGTATATATGTGTAAGATGTACATGTATGCACATTTGTATATGTGTATTTGTGTGTGCCATCAGGTTTATGAATATGAGTGTTCCTGTGGCATGGGATATATATGAATGTCAGAAGACAACATTGGCTGTCATTCTTTGCCTTTCACCTGGTTTGAGACAAGTCTCTTTGTTTATCTTTTCTGTGTTGTAGGAAGTCTGGCCTACAAGCCTCCAGTTACTCTCCTGCTTATACCTTTCTCCTATCTCACTGTAGAAGAGATGGATTGAAGATGTTTATGGTACAATGTTAAGCTTTTAATTGAATTCTGAACATCCAAACTCAGGTCCTCACATTTGTATGATGAGGAATACTATTCACTGGCCATCTCCCCAGCCTCTTGCATTTTCTTTCAAATATACTCTTCATGAATCATTGTTAGATCTTGGTTATATTTTTCTCATCAGTGTTCATCAGTGGAAAGTGACCTCATTATTCATATAGGGTCTTAGAGTGATGTGGTGTGACTCACCCTATTCTGGTTCACCTAGCAATCCTGCTCCCAACACAGTACAGAAACAGAACTGGTTCTAAAATAGTATTATGCAATGAGTGGCAGATTTGTTTTGTAGGATACATTTGTCAATGTCCCAAGAAGTATTTATGTATTGTAATACAAAAATTGCAGAGGTCAGCAAAAGTGTTAGACACTGTACAATCCACAACACAGAACTCCATAGCATAGGATAAACCACAGAATGTCCTAAATGATAAGATTGAGAATCCATGACGAAAGGCATTTGTTTCCAATCAGCTTCAGCTTCACTGAAACTCATTAACCTTAACATAAAGAAGAGGTCAGTATTCATCTTAGAAATGTCACTGCATAGTCACACTAAACAGAAGAACAGTGTTTACTTTAAACTCTTATTTTAGTATATTTTGGTAAAGTTCCTTTCTTTTTGATGGCTTTTCCAAGTGAGTGTGTGGTCCATTTGCCTAGCATTGTTCTTTCTATAAAAATGACTAGAAATTGACTATTTTTGATAATTCAAAATATAGACTATAAAAATACCAAGAAAATGCTTATAAGTGTTGTATTTTTCTGAAGTAGGGGTAGAGTAATAGAGATTATACATTAGTGTGTGAGAAGTCATCCCTCCGGAAATAAGAGTATCTTGGGAATGTTTACAGTAAGAGATCAATTAACAACTCATTCCTAGAAATATGCGGTCGCTGAGTAGTTCAAGATGTCTTTGTCCTGCCTGCACATATAAAAAAAGTCCTCAAGTAAATTTAGTATTCTAATTTAATAACCAACTACAGTGGTGTGCTTATTTATATTTCTTATAACAACCAATTTCTTTACTTATATTCTGTTTAATTGTTTATTATATGTTATTTTAATTTTTACTTCTAAGTAACTTCAAGTATTCTTAGAGATATTTGAGTTAAATTATTTTAAATTGCTTTTAGTTTGTTAAGATTATTCAGTGCTTATATCATTTTTACAGAGTATTGATATGTTTAAAGGCCATAAAAATATAAACTTAACTGTCCTTGCACGTGAAGATAGGTGCAATTTGATAAAAGTACACTAAAGCAATTTTAAACAAAGCAGAATAATTACATAGACAGATATATATATATATAAATGTTCAAAGTACAAATCACTTCTCTATGTAAAGCAAAAGGGGACCAAAGGCCTAGGATAAAGGTGGCTACTGGGTTCTTCCTAACTAGGGAAGTCAGAAGACAAATATCTTCCAAAGGAGCACAGTGGAGGAAAAGCAGAACTAAGCAAGTTTAGCACAATTCAGATTACACAGTGTTTGAGTTTGGGCCCTACTGGTACTTTGAAAGCAATCAGAATTCAATTCTGTGCCTGTGAGATTCAGTTCTGATTAAGGAAACCCAACAATGAAAGATTTGCCTTAGTATTAAATGTAAAAATTATGCGCACCAGGAGAGTTCATATCTGCTTAATGAACTCATGGTAACTTTATTGCTAAGAATTTACTTCCTCTTGGTATTCTTAAACAAACAAACAAACTACAAAAACAAAAGCATTTTACTGGCAACTCAGTCGGATCTACATGGAGTATTAGGACACATACAAGCATGGAATCACATTTTCAGGAAATAATTTTCTCCTGTAATGGGTTCCAAATGACGTTCTTCTATAGCTTGTCCTGTGGCTTCTATTTGCTTGGTATTGGTATGATTGTGACAGAGTGCAGCTATGTACTATGAAGAATGAAAAGAATGAAGAAGAATTTTTTTTTTTTTTTTTTTTTTGCTGTTGTATCATTGTATCACTTACTCTTATACTGTAGCTAGGCATATAGTAAGAGGGAAGTGAATATTTGTTGAAAATATAGACTAATGAGGTCCTACAAATAGTTACTATGCAAATTCATTGTTGTGAAGAACAAACTGTTTCTGGTCCCTGTACTTCAATATTCCTTAGGTTTAGAGCAATTATAGGTTTTGATTTTTTGTTTTTGTTTTTGTATGATACAGCTTTGTATTTAGGTAGAAGTAAATACAGCTATCAAAGTGGTGGTAAATTCAGTGATACTGCTCCTATATTCATCTTACATTATAAAACGTGGATTTAAAAAAGCTAGGCAAGGGTGTTAGAAGGAGAGAACATTGTTAAGTACAGGCGTAGGATCATGTTGATTGCTCACATCTTACGAGATGAGCAGATTTGATGGCATTGCAATCTTATCTTTATTCACATACTGTAGTAATGGAGAATGGCTACAGTTTGATTATGAACCCCACCACATCCACTTCTAATCTAAGGCTTCTGTAGATTTTCCAGGACATATTGTGCCTACTCCTGAGTGTAATCTAACTTGCTAACATTGAACAAAAATTAACACATCCAAAAGTGACACATTTTTCTAACACTTTTCTCTACAAAACAGTGAAATTTTTACAATTTGAGAAACATCTATATTTCTAATCGAATGAAAGGAAAGCTAATGTTTATCACTGACAGAATTTAAAGTACATTGTTCAGTTTAGTGACTGGAAACCGTGACATGTCACATTCTTCATTGGATGGCACACATTCTTTTATCAAAGCATGTTTTTGCTAAATGCACACCAGAGTGTTGGTAATTGGGGCATGCAAATTTGTTCTGCAATGAAGAACAAGAGGAAGATTTAGAAGTTATTTTGGTGTAGCAGTACACTCATCTTTATAGTACAATAATATACTTGTCATTATCATGTATTATTTGTATGCAGTGATTAAAGTGGAGGTCCTTCCAAGTATCTTAAGAAACTCTAATTCACACTAATCTTATTAATTCCCACACCCTCCGTTTCTGTGCTTTCTGCAACTGTGAATCTTTGGGGTGGATAACATCTCAGGTTCTCTAAAAGCACCCCATGAACCAGATCCAAGTAGTGATTCGTTCGTTTGATTCACACAATGTTCAATTTTTTTAAAAAAATTATTTTCCTGAATCTAAAATAAACAGCTAGTACTAAAAACAATCAAGGTTTTCAGTCTATTTTAGTGTGGGTAAGGCGTTTTTTGTTTCTTTTCCAGAAAAGCTAGGAAACCATGAGATGTTATTATAAGGTTGTTATAACGAGCTCTAGCCAGACTGACCTGCTAGTGGCGCAGATGATCCCTAATTTCACTGAGTTTCCATCACAACAACTTTGGTTCCATTGGTCTAAAGAGAATTTTTAGGGACACCCAGAAACATATACTGGTGGTATCCATGACTTTCTGAAACAAATCAGAGTTCAACTTCATAACATCAGATTTAGCTGTATTAGCACGAGGAAAAAGTCCTGAATGGATCAGGACTGCTATTTTCTAAAGATGAATGGGAGGCTAATCTGAGTTATCTGAGCTATAGGTGGCTTCACTGGACATCTCCACATGCCTTCTGGAAGCTAAGGCTTTCAATTCTGTTTTAATGCCCCCTACTTGGTTAAAGCATAGCTTTCAAGAACTGGTATGAACTGGAATGTGGTACTCTTATCTTAGTGACCTGCTTTACAAAAACATCCCAAAGGGAAAGAAAATACTACATTAGGAATTATTTATAGTTGTTAAGCATATGAATGAGTTTTACATATTAAATGTATTCCCTTATAATTAAAACTACTGGCTTCTCTTTACAGGTATTGTGATTTTATATATATATATATATGTGTGTGTGTGTGTGTGTGTGTGTGTGTGTGTGTGTGTGTGTGTGAGTCTAAATACCTGACAAGAAGCAACATGCTAATCAACAGTTTGTGTGCACTTACTACTGATTTTAAAATTATGCTGAATGGCTTATGTAGTAGTTCCCTCTGATATGATGGATCAACTCCCAGTGAGCATATATTATGTTTTGTTTTCCCACATATGCACATGATAAGAGATTTCTCTTTTATCAATGTGTTCTGATCTGCCAGCATCGGGACTAGTGTGATTTCAGATCATTATAAAATAAATGAAGGTTGTTTTATTACAAGCAATATAAACAATTGACCTAAAATCCTGACAGCTACTGTTACGGCTTGTAAATTAATTAATTTTCTCCTTTCTGTAACAAAATTTCTGGCAAAAACAACTTATGGAAGGAAAGGTTTATTTTGGTTTGTAGTCTGAAGGTGTAGTTTGTCAGGGTGGAGACTGAATGGCAGCAGAAGCAAGTCAGCCAGTGACACTGGGTCCACAGTCAGGGAGCAGAGAAAGAGGTTTCTCCATTTTATTTATTCCAGACTCTCGGCCTATGAGACTGTGCTTCCCATGACTAAAGTTGAGCTGTGCCGGCTTCATTAACTTAATCAGCATAACTCATGTGCAGAGGTTTGTTTCATATATGACTCTCGGTCCTGCCCAGATGACAGTCAATACTAACCATCTTGCTGAAGCTTAATGTTTGTCCAAAGGTCATATGTTGAAGGCTTGGTTTCCATGCTGTAAGGTTCATGAGTGGTAGTATCCTTTAGGAGATGCCTGGATTGTGAAGGATCTGTATGAATTAACTCATTTCCATATTCATACTGTAACTGGGAAGTAGTGGAACCTTCTGGAGGTGGGGCCTAGCTGGAGTAAGTAGTTGATGATATTCATCTCTAAAGAATGTATTTTACCCTTTGCCCCTTCTATCTTCCTGTTACCTACTGGCTACCATGATATGAACAGCTTTTACTTGACATATGCCATACACAATGGATTCTACTTTCCCACCAACCTTAAAAACAATGAGACCAGCCAGCCACAGTCTGAAAGCTCTGATCTGTGAGCCAAAGCTAAACTTTCTCAACATTCAGTCACTCATAATCAGGTTCAACAAAACAGACATACTAGAAAAGGTGGTAAAATATGTTTCACATAAGAGAGAGAAGAAATGGAATCAAAATAGCCTACACTTGAAGCCATGTTTTTTTTTCTAGACTTTTCTGTAGTAGAATGTTAGAAAACCATCCAGTGTAAAAGAGCATCATAGATATTCTCATCTCTTCTCAGAAATATGTGAATTCTGTACTGTGGCTTTTATAAGTCTATTTATAGAGATGAAATGTTATGATCAAGGAAGGTTACTTTTTAAATATTTTAAAGCTTTACTTGATGATAATTACATATCTTTTAGCTATATAATGTGATTTATACTGATAAAGTTTGTGTCTGTCATGTTGCTTATCATTTCAGCCCTGGAGAAAAAGATAAAAATGTGGGAGGGTAGAAGGTCAATGAATAACATGGAGTATACACAGTTACATTCACATGGTAATGGAGAATTCAGATTCTTTGCCACTTAAAAGACTCACTTAATTTTTAGTCATGTATATGAATGTTTGTTAGGTTTTATTTTCTTTTTCAAATTGATACAAACCTTAAAAATGAAGTATCAATTGGGGAATCACGTCTGTAAAAGGGCTAGTCTAGATTGCAAATCCATATAAGGGTTTGGCTCAGTGAATGGGCCTGGGCCTTTTAAAAAAGACATACAGGATGTAGATAGTAAGTGAAAGGTATATAGCAAGCAGTCTGTAAGTAGGTCCCTTCCTGGTTTCTATGTCAGTTTCTGTTTCAAGCTCCTGCTTTGAGATCTTGCTCTGGTTTTCCTTGATGAATGACTACAACAAATATGTTGAAACATGCTATCCTCATCAGGTTGTTTGTGGTGAAAATGGTTTATCACAGCAATAGAGACCAAACTAAAATGGTATAGGTATGTCTGTGTGGCATGTAGGTGCATCAGCCCAGGTAACTATCAATGACAAAAAAGGAAATCGGATACCCTGGGAGATTATGATCCACCCAGACATTGTTGCTGCAGACTTAAATAGGAACCTCTGGAAGAGCAGTTCACTCTCCATGGTTGTAAGCACTGAGCCATCTCGCCAATTCTGACTCGACAACTGTGATGTGGTTTCAAGGCTTTTGCATTTGTAGATACATACATGTGTGAGTGTGTATGTGTGTTTTTGTACTAACATAAACAGGTATTCACAAATAGAGATATGAGAATTTTCTTATTGTTTTTGAAAGTTTGTTTTTCTGTGTAGCCCTGGCTGTCCACGAAGTTGCTCTGTAGACCAGAATGGCCTCTAAATCAGAGATCTGCCTGCTTCTGCCTCCTAAGTGTTGTGATTAAAGGTGTGCATCACTATGCCTTTGTTTTCCTTATGAAATTTGCTCAAAGTTTAAGACACTTGTATCATATATGATATTTTTGTTAACATTTATAACATTTAATAAAAAATCTGTGAATATTTTAAGAAGAAATGAAGTTCAGATTTAAGCGACCTTTGAAGTCCATCATTTTTGTGAGCTTACAATGTAGAGACACTTAATAAAAAGTATCTCAACTTTGCAAATCAGGAGCTGTGCCTCAGCTTAGACATTTAGGGCACTGTGGGGTCCTCACAGAAAGCATTTTAATTGAAATATTGTCAAATGCGCTGGAAAGTGGAGAAGCCATGTTAGAGCAAAGATGGATGACTCACAAAATCAACATGCAGTGTAGATTTCTCTAATGTGTTTTTGTGAAATTATTTTCTGTATTTTATATTGAGCACTTTATTTCTTTCTATGGATACAAAGTAGCCACACTAATGAATCAGTTGACATTGCTTTATTGGGCTGTGTAAGTAGTGTTTAGTCAGTAGTTAATTGCAGCCAGAAAGAATTTCTTATTAATTCCTAAACTTACATCTGATTTATAGGGAATAATTACATTAGCAGCTGGAATAATTGGCTATAGTTTCATACTGAGGTTGTATTTCTGCAGTTGTGACAAGTGTGGTATTCTGAAGTGTTTCATGCCTATCAAATCCCAAGGGCATCTCAGAAAGTGAGGCCTTAGCAGATAAAGAGGTTGTGTTTTAGTGTAAACTCACATCCAGCTGGTGGAGACTTGGCTTCTTGACATCCAAATTCAATTTCATACAGAAATATTATCCAAAGGACTAAAAGAAAATGAGTATTCATAAGCACAGATAAATGTCAGAAACAAAAGTAAACAAGTAGATCCAATAAAACCAGCTATAAGTAGGCATGATTAACTCATGCAGTATATGAAACACAGAAAACTGAGCTATATTTTTAGGAAGTCATACGTGCTATAAGGTCATTAGGAAACCTGAGCAAATGATGAACACATAAATAAAACTTATGACAATGTCTGAGAGAGGATGAGATCAGAAGGGCCCATGAGAATCTTTATGTTTTTGTTTCTGAAGCCTGAATTTAAGACTCTATGTATTTCACTTGTGTGTATGCTGTATACACATGCCTCAAACAAGATAATTAATAGGGTTAAGCCATATGATTCTGTGGGCTTCATGGTTAATTTATAAAACTAAAGCAGAAAAACCCTTGTGTTTTGGTCTTTAGTTTTTTTTGTATAACTTATGAACTAAAGTCACATTGTTTCTCTCTAGTAGTCCATTTATTACTCATCTCCCTGCTTTCCCCCTAGCATGCATGTTTTAGAGAGATAGAGGCTAAATCTCTTCTGTTCAGTGCTGAGGACAGACATGTGCCTGCCTGTCAATATTTCCCTACTGGGTATATTTGTTAGCTGGTTTAATAACTCATATAATAATATATCAAGAGACTAGTATGAGGGGTCATATGGTATATGCATATTTCCATTAAAGGCCATAGGTTTAGGTTGTATTTGCTCATTGTGATGTTTTCAGAGAATTAATCAATGTTCTCATCAGTATTTGCATGGGAATCCATTGTTTCTCTCATTTGCCTGGCCACTGACTTCCTGCTTTCATTTCTTCACAGGAGGCATTGTGAGTTTGGGTAGCTAATGAGTCTTCATGTGACAGGATAAAAGATTAGGAAATGCTTGAGTTAGTTCTCTCATCTTCTCTGTCACTGGATAGGAAAATTACTCTGGTTTCCTTAAGTATATAATCTTATCCTGTTAACTGCCTGAAAAACAATTTGCTTGTATTAAAAGAATCTCTCTTCCTTGTTAATTTCTTAATGAAAAACAGTGTAAAAACTATTACTTAAATGGCAGGAAAAGGCTGAGGGTACTTAATCTAAAGAAAGGCTAGAAAAATGAAGTGAACTGTAACAACAATTATAAAATGAGCTATGACCCTATTAAATGACATCTAATACCCATATTTTAAAATTCTGTTATTACTCAAGTTTATCTCATTTTAATTACTTTAAAAATAACAAATGATGATGGTTTAAAGTAGATATTAAGATAAATTAGTATTTTCAAGAATTTCAGTGTGTGTGTGTGTGTGTGTGCGTGTGTGTGTAGGAAATTACATAACTATTAAAATTATATAACTCTTAAATGAACAACTAGGGAATGTAAGTTAATGTGAAGATTATTTCTTTCTTCAACTCATTTCTCAAAATGTATTATTTGTAACAAAATCACTCATTTTAAAATCCTGCGGGATAAAAAAAAAACTGAGGGACAGGTTGTCAAGCAAGAATAATTCAAGAACATTGATATTTCACAAAAGAAGAGAATAGCATTCAGTACTTTGCTGTCACAATCAGTCCTGGGGGTCATATTTCTAGTGAGGATTTCAAACTAATACTGTAAAAGTAAAAAAAAAAAAACTTGCTTTTTCTTTGTCTCATTTTTTCATTCATAAATGGGTATAATAATTTCATTTATAATCTGATATGGGTATAAAAGCCATAAAAATGTACTATAAAATGCTTAGATATACACCTAGTTTACATTTCCTAATAAGATTTACTTTTATTTGTCTAAATATAAAGTTTTCTGTAATATTTATATAACTGTAGTTGTGAAAATGATGATTGAGATAAGCAATAATATGAAATGTTTTGGTACCCTGGTACCCTATTGGGGAATATTCATGGGCTTGCCCTCTTACCATTCACTTAACATCTCAGTTTCTTCACCTGCACCTACTGTGCAGTGCACACACATGTATACATCTTTCCACACATCCTAGAAAAATCAGAAGGCTCTAGAACCCAACATGTATCAGGCTACATGTACTTGCATGCCTGACAACACTAAATTGCCCTTTCCCCAGTAAATTAAAATTTATATAGTTTCTAATTAAGTCTATTCTCAATATATGCAAGCATAAACAAGAGAAAGGCCTGAACTAGTCATGAATACATGTGCATTAAGATAAAATTTTATCCTCCAGTATACATTTAGGAGGAACCTACTATTTACCATCTTATGCATATGCATAATCGGATGTGAATATGTTTACAATTAGTTGCATTTTGGGAAGGAATATATGAAGTAGGAAAAACAATGACCTAATCTATCAATGAAAATAGAGAACTAAACTGTTTTCTTTTTTCTGTACAGTTGTCAACGTTTATTTTTGTTTGCTTTTTAAAACTATTATTATAACATTTCCATTTCTTTTAAATACCAAGCACAGTTTCCTCTCCCTCTTCTCCTGCCATTCTCTCTCTCCACATCCTTCCTACCCTACTATCTACTTCTCCATCTCCATTCAGAAAGGGGCAGGGCTCCATTTAACTTGGATATGAATTCATGTGTCAAAATTATGAATTTATTAAGTAGATCAATTAGGGTATAATAAAATTTCACTTGTCAAAATCAAGAATATCTTTAAAGTTACTCAAAGTAAACATGGAATGTATGTATGGTATCTTTTATCTATTTCTCATTCTAAAAAGGGAAAGTATATGTTCATAAGAAGAAAAAGCAAACAGAAGACAAAGAGAAAGCAGTAATGAATGACTTATCTAAATGAAGACTGTTATATATAATGTAAGAAGAACTTGCTAATTTCATCAGTAAAACAAGTGTTTTATCAGGAGGAAAAAAGAGCTGATCTGTAGAGGGTTAGAGTGCATATAAAAAGTAGGAAAATAATTTTGGACATTGTTAAGATGTTTAATGCTCAGGATATAAAAAATGTTCCATTGTTGGTGGGAATGTCAAATAGTTCAGCTGCTTTAGAAGATATTTTGGTGCTTTATTATCAAACCAAAAGTAATCTTGCAACATGATCTGGCAATTACATCTTTAATGGGGGAAGTCCTTATACATACGTTTCTCTTATTGATTGATGAATAAAAAGAGCTGTCTGGCCAGTGATCCTGGAAGATAGGTGGGACTATGATGAGGAGAACTATGAGAAAGGTTGGCAGACAGAACCTGACACACAGTCGCCATGAAGGCCTCCCTTCTCCATTAAGATATGATCACGTGAAAATACTTAGATTAATAGAAAAAGGATAATGATTAAGACAGAGCTAGTGAATAAGAAGCCCTAGTTATCTGCCAACGGTTTTATAATTAATAAAGTTTCTGTGTGTTCATTTGGGGCTGAGAAGAGTGGTGGGACTCAACACAGAGAAGAAAATGCCACAACACATCCTTGGTACTTACTTAAGGAGACTGAATCACTGAATCACTGAATCACATGTTGTGTCAATGCAAATTGTCCACACACCTACTCACTTCACTTTAATTATAACTGCCAAAATTTGGAGGCAATGAAGATGTCCTTCAGCAGGTAAAAGTATACACTGGTACCTTCAGACAAAGGTGTAGTAGTTTATTCTTAATAAAAATGAACTATCAAACTATGAAAAGCCACAGAGGAAGGTTAAATTCTTTTTACTGAGTAAAAGAATCTTCCCTAAAAATGTAACACACTGTATGAGACCTGAAACGTCAGACTAAAGGAGAAAACCAAGCAAGTAATGGGAGTCAGGGCTAAGAAGGAGGAAGAGGTGAACAGGCAAATTCAAAGGGGTATGAGAGCATTGAAACTATCCTTGGTTACATTATCATGATTATTTCTATGATTATGCATTAGTCCAAACCCAGAAATTGTGTACCAAGTGTAAATCCTATAGTAAACTATGGACTTCTGGAAATAATGACATGTCAATGGTGGTTCATTGTAAAATTAGATCCAATATATATGTCAGGATGTAGGTTGAAGGCTCTGTGAAACTTACTATGTATCTCTTAATGGCTAACTTGGGATTCACTATGTAGACCATGCTGGCTGGAACTTGTTAAGTAGACCATGCTGGCCTTCACCTTACAGTGATCTTCCTGCCTTTGCCTTCTAGCTGTTATCATTAAAGGCACCGAGGCAGTGATCCATTTGTCTTATGCTAGTGATGTAGATGATAGAGTGGTTGTGTCCAAGAGTTGGTAAGTGAGTGGACTCCAGAGTGGTTTGGGGACACCACATTTTCAGATAATCTGTTTTGTTTCTTTCCTGGAACATGATTCTCCCTCAGCCCTGAAACCAGAAGTAGTAGGTTCACTCTTCAGTCATGTTTCCCTTCACAGAAGAAGTTGAAATAAAATAGAGCCATGAGAATATTCCCAAAGAATTTCAAAAACTAATATATGTTCATTCACTTATTGTGCATTTTTGTAGTCTTTCATCATCTTTGGATACTAAATGACACACAGATCACTGGGTAGGACAGAGTAAAAAAAAAAAACTTAAAGTAAGAATTTTAAAAGACTTTTTAAAGTTAATCCATATTTTCTTTATCTGACTTTTCCATCAATTCATTAAATTTGTCAAAATTGAGTTTAGCGTTTTGCCAGAAGAGATGGAAACCCTGCTAGCATGGGACTGGGAAGGTGGTTCGTTGCTTAAGGGCACTTCTCCTCCAGAGACCCGATTTTGATTCTCGGCACCCATGTGTTGTAGCTAACAGTAACCTGCAACTCCATTTCCAGATTTCTTATTCTCCCTTCAGCTCTTTTCAGGTATGTGCAGTCACAAAGCATGTGCTCACACAGAAACAAACACATAAACACACACATACATTAAAACAATTTGTGAAGGTAACTGAAAATCTTGAGAGCTTGAATTGTTTCTCAAAAGTTGTGTGCACTGTTTGGTAAAATCTAGATCAGACTGAGGTAATAGACCTCTGATATAAAAACATGGTACAGATAATCGAAAGTTGTGGTTTACATTTTTATTAGTCTCATAAAATGGTGAGGGTGAGGAAAATTATTCATGAACTTTTATGTTTTATTTGCTGGTATATTTTACCTTCTATTAGACACATGTAATATAATCCATGAAGTATTATTCAAGGAGGTAGAAATTATGCAGTCCTTTCCAAATTATATTCAATATAAACATAATTTGAGAACCATATTATTAATAAGTATTCAGGAACAAAAGAGGACCCCACGTTCAAATTCATTTGAAAAAATTGGCTATGCATGTTAGTCTCCTTGCTATCGGTATGAACAATTGTTTACCAGAAATAAATTAAATGATAAAAGTTGGTTTTACCTCATAATTTCAGAGGTTTCTTCCTGTCCTTGATCCCTTTGCTTCATAGCTTTGGAAACAATATTAAGACATAACATTTTGGTAGGAAGGGTATATTAAAAAGAAAAAGGCTACTTGGTTTATCTCATTTTGTAAATAAAGGGTTAATGATCAGGGGGCAAGGGACAAGACATAACCTTCAAAGACATGACCCCACTGATTTAATTCTCCCCATTAGAATTCACTTTGCAATCGACCATTCAAAATTTGTCAATGGTTGTATTCTTCAAAGGGTTTACGACTCTTGTGATACAATCACTTTTTCATAGTGTTGTTTACTATGGACCAAACCTTCAGTATATGAGAATTTGGAAACACTTCATATGCCAAACACACTGTCAGCATTTTACTTTTGAATGGCTAATGTATATGTAAGTTTGCAGTAAAACTCCTTGTTGACTGCATCACATGTCCTTTCACTTATTTGGTCTGTATCATGCAATGAATTAGTGTATAATTAACCTTGCAATGAATTAGTATATAATTAACAGTATGAATTACTTTGAAAAATGTAATAAATGTAAATTATTACAGTTTAAGTGATGTTTTTTTCATAATTTTAATAGCTACATTATTATCATTTTAAGTACATGGAGGGCAGGGAATATATTTTATACATCCTATTATCTCTTGCTAATTAATAATTGCTGGACACTCAGAAACCAGTTTTGAATGCTCACAACTATATTGAATTGTCCTGAGGGAAATGCTATTTTGATTGAAGATAAAAAATAATGCATAACCAGTTTAAATGAACTTCTGTAAACTGGGGAAGCCAAGAGATTTGAGCTCAGACTGTGAGGCTACTCTTATAGGGAGAATGCAAATGCGTCTTGCTCTTTGAGAGAATAAGAAATGGGGCCAACAATCACCAACTCGTTATCTTATCATCTCCCTTATCAAACACAGAGCAACATTCATTTGACTCCCATGTCCAGTGGGACACAACACACACACACACACACACACACACACACACACACACACACACACACACACACCTTAACTAAGCCCAAACAAAAGGATAAGATAGAACAGAGAGCAATGCAAGAATGAATAATGCTGCTATGATAGAATGTGCAGTCTTCAAGCATTGAGAATAGCTGTCTAAGATTTTAGCAGGGTTTAGGACTTAACTAGAATGCCCATGAAGACAGACACTGAAATTACTATTTCACACAGTTACTGCAATTTGGTCGACAGCTGAAACAGGGACATTTTTAGTGAAAGTTGATGAGTGAGTGTACAGTAGATCCTTCCCCCTTTGTGTGTGGCACTGAGCCTCACAGTCCATCCACTTATGGACTTTGAAAAAGATATGAGAATTTAGGATCAGTGTTTAGGAAGATGAGCCCGAGGATGTACTTGGAGCTGACTCATTCCTCAGTTTCTGGATTAGATATAACAAAACTCACAAATATGATATATATGTGCCTTACTTCTTCACTCTCTGTAGCAATGTAAAACCTCATAATGTCTCAATGACATGTATTTTTGGAGCATACAGACATCTGCTGTGTCCCTGAGTACAGGCTGTTCCATTACTAAGGACTCTTCCAATCTTGCAGTTTCAAAATAATTTCCGGATGCAGCAAAGATCAAAGGCATCCACATGTGCGCACATCTCTAGATATACCAGAACAGGAGGAAAGTCAGGTTTCAGAAAGAAATAGAAGGGGTAGAGTTTAAAAATGTAAAATTGGTTCTTTGCACATAGCAGATGTTTTCTGTGTTACTGAGTTGTGACTTCTGATGATACACTAATAATTTCCATTTCTGCATCTTATTGGATCTAAGTCTGAATCTTAGAAATGGCTTTCCTAGGAGTTGTTCCTCTAAAATAATTAAGAATTACTCAGTCAAGACAGTTCTTAATTTCTAAAGTTGCTGTACCATGGTTTGAATATAAGATCGTCCGGATTGAAGGTGAGATTCCCCAGGTAATGTGCTATGTTGCACTGCGGGAAACCTTGGAATGTAGGAAGCAGTTTGCTAAGAACATTCCTTTGGAGAGTGTCAAAGCAATGATCATTACTGTTTCTCAGTGCCCCAACAATCATGAGGTGAGCTTCTTGCTTCGGCCATTCTCTCACCTCCCCAGCATTCAGCCTCCTTACCTTCACATAGTACAGCTTCATCTCTCTCCACCCACAGAGATGGAGCCAGGAGACCTTGGGGAACATGTGCTGAATAAAATCTTTTTCCCTTGAAGCTCTTCCTCTAACTTACTGACCTAGCTATGAAAAAGTTTCCTCATGTACTTCATTGTTTTAAGTAGATCTAAATATCATGTAAGTGCAGTGACTGTCACAGCACATTAGGTCTGAATATCACATAGACCATATTCAACCTGTGTGTGCTGTGTGTGTTCAGGTTCTGGTTTCAGATGTGCTCTGTGACCCAAGAGAGAGCACACCTGCAGCTCCTCTTCTTAAAGACATCATGTACACACCTGAAACCACTCCCAAAAGTGTGTGCTCACTACTAGAAATTCACTGACAAGGCAAGATGCCACTACAATTGCCCTTATAGTCTAAAGAAGATGGTTTTAAGCTCCATGCAACAATTATATACAATGATAACAATTGTCAAGAATATTCCAGGAAAAGGAAAGGTAAAAACATACACAAGTTAAGACCTACAACCAGCAAGAACAACACTGAGCAATAGACACATACTACATCAAACTTTAAATCTACTTATCTAGAAAATGAGTGAATATGAAGCTTGCCTTCTAAATTGTTTAGCTGAATTATTAGCAGAAATCATTAAAATCTTCAGGTGAGGATATAAATTAGTAGGAAAGTGTTTGCCTAGCATTAACCAGGCCCCGAGTTTTAGTAGCTAGCACACACACACACACACACACACACACACACACACACACACACACACACCACATACACAGACACATCATATACACCAAAACACATACTTCATCACATGCAAGATTAACATATAGACCCACATACACTACACCACATACACATCACACTGTATACATACCATACACACATATCACACCAAAATAAATCCTGGTATACACACACACACACACACACACACACACACACACACACACACTATTAAATATTAAAACTATCAGACAGTTTGAGAAGCATTTGTTTGAACATGAATCTTTTCTGTTAAATGTTTCTCCTCCGAGTATATGTAGGATTCTTCATCTGGAGACAGCCCTGTGTCCTCTGCCTGCCATTAGGATCTACTAAGAAAAATTGTACTATAGACTCTAATTTTATAAAAAAATACGGAAATAGTTGTACTTTATGCACTTTTACAGTATTTCAGACAATTACTTAATAAATAATTTTAAAATAAATATTCTGGGAAATATCTGTGAAATTGCCTCAGTAGCAGTTAGCATAGAAAACCAAATCTGATTAAGATGCATTAGAAATCTTAAGAAACAATATTGTTATGTGTGGGATGATCAAAATGATAGCTATTATAATAAAGACATTAGGGAAATGATTTAATAACCTCAGAATTTTGGGAGAACATTAAATTGTCTTTTTCTATATCAGAAGTAGCTACAATGGCTTCTGCAAAGAAAGGTGAAATATTAGGAAGGGTGTCTCTTCCCATGGGACATGCCAGTGGGGCTCTCTTGCATATTATTTTGCAAGTTACTTTGCATGTGTGAAGATAGGATGCCATATTAGCCTTTGATTTGACTGATAGTCCCACTCTAGCTGCCCTGGCTAGAATGTATTTCACACTTTTTGCATGCTTCAGCATCCTCATCCTTTGGTGGCATGTTTTCTGAGAATTGCCACAGTCCACACCATCCAGCATCATGTCATTTCTTTGGAAGCTTCAGTGCTCTTTTGCAGTTATGTGGGAATAATAGGATGAGTCAAATGTCTTTTACAACTTTACATCCCTCTGTCTCTGTATCTGACATCATTCTATATGTCTATTAGAGGGTTGGTTTCTTAGTCTTGAAATCAAATGAAGTCAGAAAGTAGACAGTATTTATCAGGTTCATAAAAGAATACAGGCATTTTCTTATTCAAGCCCTCACTTCATTTTAAACTATGAAACTTGCCAGAATAAGTTTCATTTTTTAATTAAATCACTTCATATGCATAAAAAATAATGAACTGATAGCATGGATAAGACCATGGTGCTTTTCCATTTTTTTTTTTCCATTTCACTTCAGGATTTCATTAAATACAACTGGATTCTGTACCACTAAATACTAATGACTTATTCATTCACTGTTTTCCAAACTGACTTACATTTACTGTTTTCTGAAATTATCCTTTCAATGTCCCCTTTGCTCTGGTTACTCAACCAGGACCCTGCTTCTGTTGCCACCATCTTTACCTTGAGGTTATAATAATGCATAATTCATTCTCCTCCCTCATAGTCAAGATTGAAACTGTGAAGAAGGAAGCCCTTGCCTAAGAACCTAACAATATATGTTCTTATTACCCAGAGATCCAAAACTTTGTCTTATACTAGAATTAATAAGAGAGCAATCCTTCTTTCTTACAAAGGCTCTCCAAAAAATGTTTCTGAGATTTCTAGTAGGAAAAAGGGCATTGCTCATTAGTGTAACCAGAGAAAATAAGGACATCCTAAGTATCTGTGGGGAGTTTTGTACTGGGCGCCCATGGATATCAAACACCTACCAATAGCCAAACCATTATGTGAAGTACCATAATACTTGCATATCATCCAGCGAGATATTTTGGTGCACTTTTAAGCATTTCAATACCACTTATAACACAATAAAAATGTTACATAAATCATTGTGGAAGATAAGGTTAAATGGGTGAAATGCCTAGGTTTCTAAAGGCATTTTTCAAAGAGATATGGAAAGGCAATAAGAAAGCTTGCTAGTACTTTCAAACCCGGAGAGGAATCAAAACCTGTGCAGATTTTAACTGCTTGGTGGCTTTGATGGCATACTTCTTTCCTTCATACACGTTAGTGCTACTGGCCATTAGGTTCCTTGGGGAAAACTCAATACGATGGGTTTTGTGTTTTCATGTGAAGATCAAGGGGGAAGGCAAAGCTAAAACAAAAAGCTTGGGAGCTGAGGTCACCTTGGAGGCACACACCAATGTCATTAATATAAGGTGGCACCAGATAAGTGTGAGGTGACCATGAGAATTTACGACACCAAGAAATTGTAGCAAACATGAGGATAGTATTGGCATCCTCCATAGCATAAGGGATATGAGCTGAGTCTGGTTAACCAATGTCTAAAGAATAGAGTGACCCATAGGTCCTTGGATGGCATGTTTAGCAAATATGTTCTCTGCACTCCCTGTCTTACTGCCTGACTGCCATTCGCCCCAACTCTTGGCAGAGAAGCCTTGTGCCTGGGATGTATTCAATTACTCCTTGGATTGAATTTCCTTGCTGTGATCACATAAAATAATCTCATTACTAGATAAAGAACAGAATCACTTTGCTAACACCCCAGGCAGCAGCCAAGGCTCCCCTGAACACTGTTAAGCCCACTGTGACTGGTAGAGCACCTTGAACTCTGGGAAGTGCTTAGTAAATGTTTATTGATGATTAATCCAAAAGGTTCCTGAAGCTTTACAGGAGGTTATAAACAGACTGAAAAAAATCTATAAATCCCTCAAGACAGGGCCAGACTTACAAGAGTAGTGAAACTGTTTTGTCTGAATCAGGTTTTAAAGGAAAGAGCCATGAAGAGGAAGTCTGAATGCTTTGTCTTTATGATAGGAGTTGACCGATGCAGTCAGAATGCTGAGTAGCAATATAAAAAGCCTGTATGCTTTGGATTTACTGTCTCATTGCTTTCACTTTTTATAGAAACAATTTGAATTAATCAAAAGGTTCGAAAATAGTAAAATCACAGCACACAGTCATTCCTACTAAAGTCAAGTGTAATCATGATTATTTGTCTAAGTTTGGGTGACTTGCTAGAATGGAACAGCATGAATAAAAAAAGTTGGTGAGGAAAGGGTTTATTTGGCTTATATTTTCTTATTGTTGTTGACCATCAGAGGAAGTCAGGACAGGAACCCAAAAAGGAACAGATGCATAGGCCATGAAGGGGTACTGCTTACTGGCTTGCTTTGTATGGCTTACTCAGACTGATTTCTTATATAACACAGGATCACCAGCCCACCACAATGGCTGGACCTTCTTACATCAATAACTAAGTAAGAAAATGTCTTATAGGTGGCTTGCCAACATCCCAATCTTATAGAGGCATTTTCTCAATAAAGGTCCCCTTCTTTCAGAAGACTTTTGCTTATATCTCCTGGTTTAGTTGTCACATTCTTTTATGATGAATTAGTATTCTGTACAGTAATGTCATGAAAATTTGCAATTTCCAGGACAGAGGAAGTAATATGTGATTTCATCATAGAAATAGTGGTTGATCAATGGTACAATCCCGCCCTTAACTGTTGTATTATGGGTTTAGTAACCATTGTTGTTCATTGTGAACAAATACTTCATTGGTGGTTACTCAGAGCTTCTCCTTGCTATGTGAACACAGTTAAGCTATAGACAAAGGAATATGAGAAAATGAAGTCAAAATGGTAACACCTATATTTTGAACTTCTTTTGAAGCTTTCTGAAGAATATTGAAAGCAGATAGCATTATTAGCTGTTGTATGGGACAAATACACAAATACGTTGTATGATCTTTTTCTGTTGTTACTGATACTACAAAGAATCTGGCACAATGTTTACCACAATTTGTAATACGTCTAATGTGGAACCACCATATTTGATTCTGTGGAGAGCCTTAAAATGCGACCTTGACCCTGCAGTCTGTCTTTGTCATTGGGCAGCTCTCTCACAGGGGCCCAGATCTTTACCCTCCATTTCCAAAACCCAAGTGGCAAAATATGTAGACAGCACCACTCAATGTATGATAACTAGGCCCATTGTTAATTCAGGCTCCTTTATCCAGGAATGCCCTTGGTATCCTTTGAACACATCAGCCAGACATTCATGAACCTTCATCTCCACATCTGAATTGGTGAGGTCAGCTAATCTTGGGCCACAACCCATGTGCACAGGTTTGACTCTTTTCTTTTAGCCAACTGCTCTCTCTGACTTCCTAAAAACCACATTGCTTGAAGATCCACCCATCTCGCTCTGACCCTCGCAAACCCAGGTCTTCCTAATAACATAAAAAAGATAAACACATCAAAATAGATGAGATTAACACTAACAGTTAACTCCAGTGTATTTGGGTAACAATACTCTAGAAGCACCCATTGAACACCATGTCAATTTGAGAGACCATGAGTTATTTCTAAAAGTGGCAGAAATGACTTCATTTCTCTAGTGCAAGGCATTTTCATACCTTTTCCACCATGAAGAATTGGAAGCTAAGTGGCAAAAATGAATTCCTTAGCCATTAAAGCACAACTTATGTGAAAATATGAACACGTGAGTTGGTCTCTCGGTTTTTTTTTCAGTTTGAGCATCTGAAAACTTATATCCCAATTATATGATATGAAATATAAATAGCAGAAATAGCTTATTTTTCTGAGAGTTAAAGTTATATAAGCCATTTGCTGAACCATGTAAAATCACATAAAAAATAATGAAATGATGATCATCTCTAATTACATCTTTCAGGGACACTTTTAATATTTTAGTGTATATTGTTAAGAGCAATTCCATGTGTCTATACAGTTTAGCAACAACATGATCATACTCAGCACTGTTCCCTGATACTTTTTCCATGTTAGATAAGTTATAAATCTTTTCCTGTGTGAACATGGCAGTTCTTCAATATTCTTGTGATGGTGGGAAAAGGCTGCAGCAGTGTGCCTGAATCTGCTTCATTTTATTTTGCAACATTTAGAGTTTAGAATATTTTCTCATTTAATATTATTGGCTTAGTTTCTAGCAAATAACCAGAAAGATAGCTACACACTCATTTAGTTGTTTCTTATGTATTTGTATCCTTCATAACCAGAAACATGTGAGTCCTAAGTACTTTATTCTCCCACAAACATAGCTCAGCAAACAGGCCCACTACAGTTAACATCCTCTTCCTATAAACCCAAGGGACCTCATCTTTCCTGTTCTTGGGAACACAAAACTAAAGTACGAATGGAAATTACTTTTTGGTTAGAGCCCAAGAATATATAAGACAGGGCTGTCTGGTGTGTGATCAGACATCAAGAAGACTAGGAAATGAGACTAAGGACAGACAAACCAGACCTGGAATCCTGTTCTGAGCGTGTCTGTCTCATCGAGATTTGTTTTTCAATTTCACAATGATTTGCTTAGAGAAAGACAATAGTATCAATTCAACTTTCGCAGTCAATGACAACTTATACTCACTTGTCATTTCACTAGATATATGTTTCTTATGCTTGACAAACTCTGTTATCATTTCACTAATGACTGACTAATAATAAAAGTTGTACATAGATATCCTCAAGAAAAATCATTCTTCAGTTCCTTCAAATATGAAGGACTATATTATATTTATCCAGATAAACACACACACACACACACACACACACACACACACACACACACACACACACACACTAACACACATCACATCACACCACTACAGCTTATGTTGGGGTTTTTAAAAAGTAAATTATATTCATATAAAATATCAGTTTTATATTGCTGTTATTAATATTAATATTACTTATGTTATCTGGATGAGTCCCTGAATCTCAGAGTGCTTAAATCCTTTGTTCCAAACCATCTAACCAATGCAAAACTTCCAAAGATGGAACTCAGGTCTGGCTCTTCATAATTCATGTTTAATGTAAATTATGTAACTTTTCTAGCACTAGTTCAGGAACTTATAGAACAAAAAGTAATATGAGAGAAGCCATATATAAATGAGTTTTGATAATGAAATATTTATTGCATTTATTACAATTAGTTTGAGCAATGCAGAAGGATAATGTTATCTTCATATGGAATAAATATTTCAAATATGACTAGGAAAATGACACTGGAGAATAACCCAGTTTGCACAAAAGGAGGGATAATGTTGAGGTATTTCCTGGTGGCCTGTCTAAGTGTAAGATGACAATTAACAAGCATTTTCTTTTTCTTAGGAAGTGTGTGTGTGTGTGTGTGTGTGTGTGTGTGTGTGTGTACATACCATGTGTATATATGGGTGACACAAGGATTTATCACCAAAATAATGTTTCCCTGTGACTATTGTTTTTAAAAACATATTGTCTGAGTATTAATGAGGCACAGAACAACAAGCAACATAAAAACACATGCCTAACAGTGAGTTTCGGAATGGATAGATTTGGTTTCAGGCTGTAGTTTGATCTACATGTTCCTAACTATTAGCATTAAAGTAAACTTTTAGAGCCTTGTCATGTCCTGTTTTTAAATCCATCCTCTACCCCTTCTGTCTTCTGATGACACACATGCTGCACTTCTCTAATAAGACTTGTATTCCTCTTCCTTAATTCTTCTCTGGCCAGTTGTCCCAAACTCCACAAGCGCTCTCCTAACTGCCATCCTCCGACTCACTCTATTTGTCCTGTGTTGCCTGTACACTTTACACTGATGTTTAGATATCAGAGAATAGAAGTACATTCAAAGTTCCTAGGTCCATTTAGGTTTTCCAGAGTTCAGGGCCTCTAGACAATCAGGAAATGTTTGTCAACGGAAAACACTTTAGAATTTTACAAGTATTCAAGGCGGTGATCATGTCTGAAAATGGCATTGGTTGCTTTCTGCTGTGATATTTCATTCCCTTCTCTAGTGTGAAAGGCACCAGCACTCCAGAGATGAACAACAGACTGATTTCTGTGGAGACTGATCATCATAAGAAAGGTGTGAATACAGGAACCAACACTGTCCTTACAGTAGTTTACCCAAAAACATTTCTTGAAACTTAAGATTACTAATCATCTGCAGATAGTAAACCAAAACGTGCTTAGTACTCACAATCACTTTCCTACAGTCAGTATTTCACTTCACAGTGCACACTAACTGCTTTAACAGTATGGAGTTAATCCTAAGTACTGGGTTTAAAATAAACCTATTTAATTTCCCTGGCTGGAGTCTACTACTCAGGAACATAATTAAAGTTGGGTTAATGAAATTTTAAACCTTAATTCAAATGATTCTGCACCCAATTTGCTTTTAGACTTGGGAAAATTATCAGATTTTCCTAAAAATGAAATGCAGATTTTGGACATGGGCACATTCATTCCCAGTTGACACTATTTCCAGTAGAATAAATGAGTAATAAATGAGTAAATAATAATGAATGGAATTAACAAATAATAAGTGGGAAAAAAGAACGAGAATGTTGTGTGTGTCTCTCTGTGTAATTGTGTTGGTTATATATTTGGTGAGGAATAACAGGGCATATTAATATGATGCTCACTTATTTCTCAATTCTGGGTCATGTACTTTGCAGTGTAGTATTTGAAATTCTGAAGCAAATGGTAGCCTGTTCCACAGAACTTCCATATCATCACAACAGAGGATAGTAAAATTCCCCTTGAAGTCAGAGACCCACAAATCCAATTGAGATCAGTCAAGACAGGCAAGACAGCATGTTTGTATGACCTTTACTTGCTGGTTTAGATCACTTACCTTAAAATTTAACAATAGTGGAAACATACACATTCACACATGTTCTTTTAAAAGCCATATCATCTAGGTGATGACCTGAAGCAAAGGCATACTGTGAGCTGGATTTTCTCTCTTGTCACTCCCACCTGATTCCTCTCTCTCTCTCTCTCTCTCTCTCTCTCTCTCTCTCTCTCTCTCTCTCTCTCTCTCTCTCTCTCTCGATTTCCCAGAACAGCTATAATTTGCAGGCAGACACCCCTTTCTAGTTGATGTGGAGGGAAGGAGATGTTCAGTATACATTTCATGATGTCTCTTCAGAATGCCTCACACAAAACTGTATCTAAAGAACACTGTTTTTGGAATGTCCAGGCAGGTGTTCTTTTATAAAGTCCACTGAAATAGCTTGCCCCAAAATGGACAAGTTCCAAGCTACCAGCTGAGCGGTCGAAAGCACTGCACTGTGGTTTCTCTGGAGTCAGTTGATTGGATTAATATACAAAGAAGAGGACCACGTGGCCTTGGGGCTGTTTTTCTAAGTAGTTCAATAACCTAATAGCAATTCAATCATAACTATATGGGAGGCTAGAAGTTCCCAGAGATGGGGAGAGAGCAACCTCCTAAAAATATCACATGTTTAATGTAATTCCTACATACTACACATTATTATTTCTGCTATCATTTTACTATTTTTCATAACTCTAGCCAGAGAGTATCTGAAAATATAGTATAACATTACCATTCAAAAATTATTAGAAATGTATTGCCTATTGGAAAAAAATGAATATGAAATGAACAGAAAGTAGTTGGTCCACATGCCAAGCTTGATCTGTAGATCTATTTTTCAAAACAGATTTCTTGCTGAAGTGAATGAAAAATCCATAGGATTTTAAACTGTTGTATTTCAATTCCTTAATGGTCCTTCAACGAGCATCAATGCATTCATTCATTCTTTCATTCATTCAACAAATACAATGGCAGAATGTTTCCTATGCACTGAGAAGATGATAGAATAAAATCTAGAAAAAATTCAACTAGAACCAAAGGTGCAACTTAGCACATGACACACTCTATCTTGCTTATCAGAGTTCCCACCAGTTTATATCACATTCTGACCATGTAGTCCACCCTTTTCTCTTTCATTTCTCACTTGTGTTTTTGTCAGGGTCTTGCTATGATCCCTAAGCCCTTGTCCTTGTCTCCCAATTGCTAGAGTTGCAAGCTTGAGTTACCATGCCAAGCATTTACTCTTTTGGTTTAACTGACAAATTCTTATAAACAATAAATATATGCAATACATTTTGTCAGATTCTAGATAGAGACTTAAAATGAAGAAAACTCATCACATCCATTTTTTTAATATATGAAGAATTAAGTGGGAGTAAGCAAACAATGTCTGAGACATGTCAAGTCAAATCCTCTGAGCAACTGAACTGTGCACTTTCTCTGGTGTGACCCTGAGGTTTGAAGAGTTGGATTTACATAGAGGGAGAGGCATCCATGCTACCCTGTCCAAAGAACCAGTACGGTGGTAAAGAAGCCCTCAATAACAGTGAAATGGGTTTTAGTTACTTTGATTTTGTAATGTGTAAATAAAACTAAAGCATTTCACACTTAGACTGTGTTATGTAAGCTTTGAAAATGGCCAAATGGAAAATTTCTAAGTATTTAAATATCTGCATTATTTGAGATCATTGTTTTCACATATTGAACTATTTACATTATATATTACAGACAGAACTTCAAGAAACAAGATTTGATGAGTCATGATGGTAAAAAATATATCAAGCTTTGGTTTCTATATAGAAAGTAGTTTGCTATTTGTGTGAAACATAACTTCTAATGTCATCTTTTCCCACTAACATTTTGGAAAGGACACCAAAGAATACCTGTTGAGCATGCCTACGTTTAAACTTCTTATAATTAAATACGGTACACAAACAATTTAGAGTAGTACTAAAGAAGCTAGAATTCAGTGCTGATGCACATGGCATTTTGCAAGTTCATAGAAAACTTTTCAAGTCTTTGGAGACCGAGAAATCTCCCCCTTATCAACATCAACTTTATTTGTTTTGTTTTCATAAGCACTGTGTAAATACCATGGCTGGTGCTAGATTAGGAACAATGCAAAGGCAGCTTAGAGAAATCACATCACTGTCCTCAGGAGCTAACAGTTTTCAGGGTCTAGCTTTTCAGTGTGGCATTTGCACAGGTTTGGAGCCTCAGATCTTCTCTTCACAGTCCCAAGGCAAAGCAAGACTTTATTGTGCAGCTTAGTCATCTCCCAAACCATATTAGCAATTATGATAAGAACAATTAGCTGATGTAGAACATATTATCACTAATAGCATATGAGGAATTATGTAAATTAGTACTCATTGAATATTACTCTCAGTATTGTGCTGGGATGGAAGGAATGTACCTAAAAGTACAGTTCACAACCACTAAGTATTTAGTGCACACATACCTGCCACTCTGTTCAACACAGAGGGAACTTATGATTTTTAGTCTCCTACACACTTATGCCAGGTTTAATAGTCTGTTTTCTTTCACCATACTCTGATGCTTATCTTTACTATACCCACAAATCCAACAGAGTGATAGGCTACTAAATACAGAGCAATCTGAGAAGAAACCAAATCTAGTTCTGTGACCTTGATCTTTTTAACATGCAAACAAAGGAATAGATAGAATAATCTACAAGATAAATTCAGGAGAAGGAGAAGCAGTTTGGATTTATGCTGAAAAGAACAAAATTCAGGGCTCTGGGTGTGAGCTCAGACCCTCCCCCCATCTCTTTGAAATGAGTTACTTTGAACTCTTATGTATTCTTTTAAAAGTGGCACATGAGCTTTTAGGGTTTCCTCTATGACTATCTCCTGTCTTTATTAAATAAAACTGGGATTACACATTTGTCCTTCTGTATCTGGCTTTAAGTTGGTCCTGGGGATCCAAATTCGGGTTGTTGGGATCTCGTGGCATGTACCTTATACAGAAAGCTACCTCCCCATAACTCTTATTACATTACAAGCTAAGTATATATCTCACTAATTTCTACTCAAGGATGGTCTGCAGCATTCAATAATCCTCAGCTAACATCCTTTGCCTATTCCAGAAATTCCATGAACTCCTTCCTGATAAGCTCCTTCTTCATATCTGTGGTCAGGCTATAAGCAAACTTCAGTTGGTTTTAAATTTCCTCTGAGAAATTGTCTTTCTACAGCTTAGCAGTTAGCACAATAATAGTTATCATAACACCCACACCCACACGCACATGCACATGCACACACACACACCACACACAAGATATTCTATGATGTATCCCTACATACAGGATTTATCCACAGAGCAAGAAGAGACTGGTGGCTTTATTGACACATGCCAATGTATTCCTGTGCCAAATTGCCAAATAACAGGCCTTATTGAAGATGTGTGCTCAAGAAGAATATTTTTGTTTCAATTTTTTCTTTCTTTAATATGTTTTAAATCGGAATAGAACTGCAACGTTTACCATATTCGCTTTACTTCTACCCCTCCCAGCTACTTTCCCTTGATTCCCTTCTACCCTTCACTCTGCCACTCTCCAGTTCACTTTGCCACTCTCAAGTTGATAACCTCTTTTTCTTTATTATGGTTATATACATACATGCACACACACATGTGCATAAATATAAATAAATACAACCAGATGAGTCTGTTTTTGTTGTACGCCTCATGTAGCTTCCAAGCTTACCACTATGTAATATTTATAAATAAAAAATTTATTTTTTGTGTATCTGTTTGTGTGTGCACACTTGTGAGGTATCCCAGGAGCTAGAGTTATAGGGAGTTGTGAATCACCCAGTGTTGGTGTTAAAAACCACACACTCATCCTCTGGAAGGGGAGTAAGCATTTTTAATCTCTGAGCATGTCTTCAGATCTTTAAGAAGTATTTTTAAATAAATTGATATCAATTGGTCTTTGTTCATCTAATAATATCTATGCATAGAGAATCAGTGATAATACTAGTGGTAATAGATGTCAGTTGAATCAGTATTATATACCATCAGCCTTGGGTCTTGATAATAGATATTCATTCTCTCATAGTTCTGAGGCTACAAATCCTGTGATGAAGTTGATCAGCATTTTGCTTCTTGGTAGAGTCTGTCACTCTAGTTTGTCAATGATTACATTATCTTTTTCTCTTTCTTTCTCTCTCTCTCTCTCTTTCTCTCTCTTTCTCTCTCTCTCTCACACACACACGCACACACGCACATACAAACACACACACACACACAGAGAGAGACAGAGAGAGAGAGAGAGAGAGAGAGAGAGAGAGAGAGAGAGAGAGAGAGGAGGGATGGAGAAGAGAGTTTATTTTTTCTTACTTTCTCTAAAGTGCCTTTGTGCTGGATCCAGGGCCTTCTTGTTACTTTGTTTAACTTTACTTACCTACTTAAGATTCCATGACCATGGCAACAGTTATAAAGAGAGCATTTTGTTGGATCTAGCTTATAGTTTAAAAGTTTGCTCCATTATCACAATAGCAAGTAACATGTCAGCGTACAGGCAGACTAGGTGTTGGAGAAGTAGCTGAACTTTCTACATATTGATCCATATGTAATAGGAAGTAAACTTAGTAGAGTTTCTGACACCTCATACCCATGCTCACAGTTTCACACCTTTTCCAGCAAGACCGCACCTATTTCAACAAGACCACACCCCTAATAGTGCCACTCAGCATAGGCTAACATTCCAAACCCTGAGACTGTGAGGGCCATTCCTATTCAAACCACTACAGACAGTAACTTAGAAATATGTATGTTTTGTTTAGTTTTATTTTTCAAACACACAGGTTTTGAAAAAGAGAGATGATGGGAAGTGAGCACAGAGTGAGGTGGGAGAGTCCAGAAGGATAGTGGTTAACAGTAGAAGGTTCTAACTCTTATAGAGTGTCATGAATTGTTGCATACAGCCATAAGAAGTCAGATCCCTAGTATGGACTTAACCTCTTTGCTCATCACTTCTCCTTTTCTACAATTGGGTTCCAGGAGTTCTGCTCAGTGCTTAGCTGTGAATTTCTGCTTCTTCCATCAGCTACTAGATGAAGGCTCTAGAATGGCATTTAAGGTAGTCATCAATCTCATTATAGGGGATTATCACTTAAAGTAGCCTCTCCTCTATTGTTTAGATTTTTAGTTGGGGTCATCCTGTGGATTCCTGGGAATTTTTTTAGTGCCAGGTTTCTTGTTTAGCCCACAATAACTCCTTCTATCAAGTTATCTCTTTCCTTGCCCTCTTTCTCTGTTCTTTCCCCAACTTGACCTTCCTGATCCCTCATGTTCTCCTCCCTCCTCCTAGCTGACCTGAGAAAGTGACAGATAGGGAAACTGAAACTGAACCAGGCCCCTGAATGTGGTTGTCAGTTGGGGGGCTTGGGTAGTCCTTGGGGCCTTTGGCAGTGGAATCAGTATTTATCCTTAGTTCACGAATTGACATTTAGGAACACATTCCCCACAGAGGGATACTCTCTTAGCCTAGATATTGGGGGAGAGCCTTGGTCCTGCCCCAGAAGATGTGACAGACTTGATGATCTCCCATGAGAAGCCTCGCCATCCCTGAGGAATGGAAGTGGAGATGATGGGGGAAGGAGAAGGATACAGGGGAGGAAACTGGGATTGATATATAAAATAATATTATTTTTATTTCAAATAAAAAATTAATTAAAAATGAAGTCAGGTCCTGGATATCTGTACCAGTCCTTCTTTTAGGAAAGTAGTGCAGCATCTACAGTTTGGATCAAACAAGTAGGTCTTGGCCATGATATTTGTCTACACATGAGACACAGAAACAATACCTTCAGTACAGTAGTGGAATCATAATCAGAGACATTCTAGGAGAAATCTAACAATATGTCTCTAAGAATGTGCGAAAGAAGAAAAAGAATATTTACTAGTCTATGAAATAAGATGATAAAAACAAGGTAAGAATGATGAAGTCATGAAGGTGGCTGTTTGTTTAAAGCAATAGAGAAATATATATATACACACACACACACATATATATATATATATATATATATATATATATATATCCATACATTTGACAAAAACCTTAGCTTTAATCAACTCTCAGAGAGAAATCTTTGTCTCCTCCAAGTGGCCTTAACTATGTGTTCAGGGCAAAACCTCACTAATAGATCTCAATTCTTCCTGCTCAGGTGGGCATTTGCTTTCCTGTCTTACTGCTGGTTTTTTTTTTTACCTGCATGCCTGGCTAGACACAGGTCTCTTTTGTCTTTTGAGTACACATCATGAAACTTTCTGAGTTGCAGGATGTGCCAGAGAGCCTCCTGTTAGACAAATTTATGTTGAATTAAGCAACAAACATTTCATTTGCCTTTTACCTAAAACATGGCTGGTGGCACTTGGTATTGCTATTCTGGATGAATCCAGTCATGCCCAAATATTAGTGCATATTTCATTAATGCTCACTATCTGTGAGAGCTTGCTTGAGTAAAAGGTATTGTGTAGGTCACTGACAAAGTTTTCTCCCTAAAACATTGGGGCCCTGGATTTGTAGGTACATACTGAAAAAAAAATTATTTGCTTTAGGAGATCCTCCTCTAGTCCATGGCTCTGGCTTAAAGCACAATGTCACTGTCAAATATTAAGGGCTACAAGATGATCATGGGGATGGCATAAATTGCATCTTTTCCTCTCTCTGAAGAGATCATTATAGAATGAGAATTATTTGAAAATGTCATCAGAGAGGTAGTGAAAAAGACTCTCAGCCTCTGGGAAGTAGATAATAAAGGACTAACACATTCTGGTGGGTTTTTAACTCACCAAGGGTATAACCTGACTTTCAGTCTAAGCAAGAATAGACACAGCAAGGGCATGTGTTTGCATGGCTCTATTATTTTTATTCTGTTGATAGGAAGCTTCTTGGAGAATGTCCAGCCTTGAAATGGGTAACAACTTGAAGTGCAAAAATACTTTTCCTTCAGGAAGAAATATATTTTTTTTAATACAATGAAAAAAGTTAAATGCAGATAGCATTAAGTACTTTGCAGTATTTTTACATACCTTGGAAATGAATGGAGAGAGTGAGTTTCTTGGGAAACTTGTTTACTTGAATTTGTGCTTTTGCATGCTTCCTTTATCTCAAGACAGCATTAATGAAGTCCAAAGGTCTCAAAGGAGAGGTAGAGAAGTCTATCCTATTCAAAGATGGAACTTCTTTTTCACACATATGAAGTGAAGAAAATTAATAGATATATGGAAGTGTGGGGAAAAATAGAGGCAGAAATGTCTACTAGATATAAGGTAGGAAATAACAAGTGCTGGAATAGTGACCTGGGCTTCTCATTTTTATACACTCATGCAGGCACAACTCTGCAATGTTAGGGAAATTGGTAACATTATTCTGCTGTGTTCTAGTATGTGATTTTTGTCCCCATAAAATTCTTATAGTCAACACTAAATGATGGATGCTTTAATAGATGAAAAGTTATTTCTCATTGTGAGACTCTGAGTGGTATAGGGATTTGAAGATGAAAATACTTGTTCATAGTTGTTGAAGAAATCAATGTTTAAGAACTGGATGTTTTAATATCTAGAGAGAATATTTTCATAACTATACTGCATTGTTAGGAAGCAATATTTCCTTTTATTTTCTTGTGCTGGCAGCCTACCTTAGAATTATTTTCTGTGGCCGTTTGAAGCTCATATCCCAAGTCAGTGTGACTGCATTAGCTAATATCATACACTTGCCAACTTGTCTAGAATACAAATGTGGAACAATGTAACAGAGCTGCACTGCACTCTACACACAGCCCTTCCACACAAAGCACAGGTCAGTCCACTGGCTGGCATTGTGTCTTGTCAGTGATCTCAAAATAAAATGGTGCTGCCAACAATGGCGCTCTCAAGCAAATTCATTTCACTCAGGACCTGAGGACAGAGTGGAGGTCAAGTAGAGTTGAAAAGGTCAAGTGGCCCTCATACAGAACTCACTGCTTTTGTTCTTTCCAATGCTGTCACTAGTCACTGTGCCAAAACAGCAGAAATAATGAGCATGTGGGTTTGGCCTGAACTCTTGATGTTTTACCAAATGTAGGGCACATGCAAGGCTACTCAATTGACTCTAGAGGTATCATTCAAGTTGAACTTGAAGTTCTCTGGCTCTAACATAATTCTTAGTGGATAAATTGGAATGAATTGAAAACTACAAGCTAGAGTGTTCATTTACGGAAACTGGTAAAATAGCAGGGCTTGTTGGTATGTGGATTAAGATATATTGAGAGTTATATGGATTTTTGAGCTTACATTGCTAAATTAACGAACAGACTTCAACTGGTATAGACTTAGGTGTCAGGGTCAAGGTCAAATAGTTCTTAATTTGAATCTTGGATCTGTTGGTTTAGCATAATATTTTAGTCCCAAAAGTTATATATTCCAAACATAAAACTCCACCTTTTGATTGTTTAAACTTTCTTGTATAATCTAACTTCCACACTTCTAAAACAGAATTTTTTTTCTGTAACAACATGAACTACTATGTCATATCTTGCTTTAAATAATGTGCTGGTTATAGTGTTATATGATAAAGTGGAAACTCTTTAAAAATTTGAATAAATCACAGGAAATTGTGTTTAAACAGTGAAATTCAAGTGTATCATAGCGATATTCAAGAGTGTGGGAACAATACAATAGGCATGTTTACCTATCATTATGTGACCATCTCACCCTTAATGATGATGTGGCTGGCTCAATTTCTTCATGATAGCTGGGCATAGTGGTCAGTGTTATTTTAATATTAATGGACAGCTTAGAAAGTAAGCACTTAGATTAGTGGTTTTCAAATCATGAATAGTAGAATAACTCAGGCATAAAGCTACTCTTTTTACAGGTTACATTTATGTTACATGGTGGATTTCAAACTATAGTCATTGACTTTTCAGGTGCAAAGTTACTAGTTTCACAATTAAGATGTTTCATCTTAATTGTTAACTTGATAAGACTTGGAGTTACCATGGGAACAAATCTCTGTATATAGCTGTGAACAATTATCTAAATTAAGTTAATTGTGATGGAAGAACAAACCTAAGCATGGGTGACACCACCAGACAGCCTGGAATTCCAAGGAGAAAGGTATAATGGAAGCAAGCTGAGCACTGCCATTCACCACTCTCTGCTTCCCGACTGAGCTTAAAATGAGAGGAGATGCTTCACACTCCTGCCACAATAATTTCCTATTATCCAGGACTGCCCCCTCCAATTGTTTACCAGAGAAAAGATTCCTTCAAGAATCTACTCTTTTCACAATAAGACAACTAACTAAAACATATCCTAAGGAATTTAGGTTTGTAGAGAAAATGCTAGGGAATCTGAGGATAAATATGATTTGTTTTTACTATAGAAATTCACCTTTCAGTCAGTGAGCCATAAATAGGCAAAGTAAAATACACTAGACATACATTATTTGAGGAAGGAATTGCTTTGGGTAAAATACCTCCTGTTGTTTACCAGTACTTCATAGAGTGCAGACTGGGATTTCTGATCTAGAAAAACCTAAAGTGAGTCCCTTCCAGAGCACTCCCTGGCAAGAACATTTCACTACTGTTACCCAAATTTCAGCTTCTAAGTAAATTATACAAATTATCCTATAGCCACCCTAAGAACAGATACAAGGTCTGAGCTGCTTTAGCATTCCTACCAGGAACAAGCAGGAGAGATCATAGAGACCTCACTGGAGTCCTCTGAATTATTAGATATATTACAGAGATTTCAAAGACTTATATGAACTAGGAACAGTAAGCCAGTTTTAATGGGGTTGAACAAGTTTTTTACAAAGGTGAGATTTGAAAATAAAACTCAGTAAATCTAATACTCCAGCATACTCTGAAGTGGTTAAAGCATGAAGCAATTGTATGTGTGCTGCAAAGAACACTGTCAATGGATTACCATTAAGAAGAAAAGAAAAATCGGTAGCAACAATGCAGAGAATACATTATATTCATGTTCATTTATCATAAGACATTTACTTTTAGTTCATAGAAATGCATACAGAAAACTGCAACAGACTCTGGAATGCTGAACACTGATCTGGACACCTGCATAACATCCTCTCCTCCCAAAGCTCAGGAGTCATTGAGGAAGAGGGAGCAGAAATATAGATAAACTCAAAATATAGATAAACTCAAAAGAGGTGTAAGAGCCGGACATGCAAATAATTTTACAAAAATAGTTTTTCAGAAACTGAAGAGTAGTTAGACATACATATGAATTTGAGGAGTTTAGATAACATGAATATGTCATGTGCTAGCAAAATGCTAGCATGGAGAGTGGAAATAGGCTTGAATTCCAATGCCTAGCTAAGGAGCTATTGGAAATTGTAGCTACTGGAAGGGGAAATCAGTTTTCTTTAAGGGTACAATCCCTGGTGAGTTGACCAAGCTCCAGTGGATGGCCATGCATCAAAGAATATATGGATAGCACAAACTATACTTTAGGGGTTAAAAAGGGAGTACATAAAGTTGGATGGGAAAGAAAGAGTGGTAAGCCTGGGAACAATAAGGAGAATGGTGAATTTGATCAAAATATTTTGCACAACAAATTCTTAAAGCATTAATTAAAAAGAGAGAAAACCTCTTAATGGCATATTAATTCCTAATATATAAACTGGATGTTTGAGATGCAAGTGGGAAAAAACATTTGGTCTTTGTCAACTGCACTTAAATTTCCTGAGTTTTCAGCAATGGCACCAATTAATTTTTGTAATACAATCAGGCTTAATGACTGCAGTGGAATATAAGAACTGCACTGTCGTTACACCATCTTTGTGTGAACATTAGAAAGTGTATTGATGCCAGCCTTACCACATCTTACCCCTTATTTAGTATGTTCCTGGAATTGATCAAAAGCCATAGCAAACACAAAATGTGAATGGCTGCTGCCATCATAACAAAGCCTGTTGTTTTACAATAAACTTTTATTTTATAAGTAGGAGGACACTCTAAAATAATAGTACTATCATGGTAAAATTAAAACATGTGCCAATAAAATAGTTATTTGTTATTATAAAGTGTTATGCATTTTACTTAATGATGCATGGTACCTCTTTACATAATTTGTACAGCAGAAAATTGGTTCACAGCAGCAATACCAAAACATTCAATTAATACATGTGATGGCTACAGAGTTAGTAGGCACTAAGAATTTCCCACCATCACAAACATCTTAGGAGTCATTGCTGACCACAGTGTTCCAAGTGGTTAACTTAATTGAGCCATGTATATTCTAGTCTATGGAAATCATATCTTAATGATTTTTCCCCTCTATGTCCTCTGGAAAGGCACTAGCAGATATTGCTTTTTAAAAACATTACAGTAAAAAATATAGAGAAAGCATATGAGCATTTGTCCAATATACAGAGAAATGGCCTTTTGTATATATATATATATATATATATATATATAATATATATATATATATATATATATTTCTCTTATAGCTCAATAAATTAAAACACCGAATTTGCCAGGCAGGAAATACAGGCAGGTCTACAAGAGCAAGGAGAAGGAGAAAGAAGGGCAGAGAGAGATGCCATGTAACCAAAGAAGGAGTAACAGCTATGAACATTTCTCCCATAAGATAAGACTACATGGAAATACTTAGATTAATCTTTATGGGTTAATGAATAAGACAAGAGTTAGCCAATAAAAATTCCTAGCCATCGGCCAACAGTATTATAATTAATATAGAGTCTGTGTGTTTATTTGGGGCTGGTGGAATGGAAATCTCCATCTTCAATAGCAGGCAGTGCTTAAATAGGAATGTATGACTTCACAAGTCAGGGATGGGAAGAGAAAATCCATACTATTATCTTTATTGAGCCAAACAAGCCTTTCAACCCTCTACTTGTACGTGACACCTAGGTTCTAGATCTCTCACAATTGCTCAGACTTTCTTAGGCCTTTTAGACATCCAGGCAGGCAACAGTAGACGCCTCCTTCCAATTTCTCAACTCTCTCTCTCTCTCTCTCTCTCTATGTATATATATATATATATATATATATATATATATATATATATTGAACACCTAAGAAAATTGAAAAATGACCAGGAGTTTCTTTTCTAAAACAGTCTTTGCTATAAAGAATAATGATTAAAAAACTAAACTTTGGTACAATTGGATTGCATAGGATATAATTATATTATGTATATTATATTATGTATATGTATGAATTGTCAAAGAACAAATTAAAAATATTTTAAGAATTACAACAGCACTTAATAATTAAAAAAATGAAACAATTTTATAACATTCTATTCTATTGAAAGGTTATATAGCTTCAAAAATATCTACTTTAGTGCTGAAGAGATGACTCAACAATTATGAGTACATATCGTTCATCCAGAGGACTCAAGTAAAAATCCTAAAATATGCTGAGCAGCTGAGAACCTGTAACTCTACCTCACAGCTTACCACCTGTTATTATACATCAAGGGAGACCAGATGTCTTTGGCCTGTGCTATAACCTGTAGACTTGCATACATAATCCCAATCCATACATAAAACACAATTAATCTCCTATCTGTTTATCTATCTATCTATCTGCCTATCTATTATCTACCTCCTAGCAACAATGGAGACAATAACTGAACTGATCCTCTCATGTAATCACATTGATGACTACCATAGCTGTTACCATAGAGTCTTCATCCTGTAACTGATGGAAGCAGAAGCAAAGATCAATAGTCAAGCACCATGCCGAGTCCCATCAAAGATTGAGAGGAGGGGTTATGTGAGCAAGCACACAGGGTAGGGGGTTCAAAACAGTGTTGGGTAAATCTACAGAGAAAGCTGAACTAAGCTCACTGGAATTCGCAAACTCCAAATGGCCAGTTGTGGAGCTTGCCTGGCACTGAGCTGGGCCTTTGCAAGTGGGCAAATGTTGTGTGGCTTGGTCTGTTTAGGGGACCCCTGGAAGTGGGACCAGGGTATGTTCCTGGTACATGAGTGAGCTTTTTGGAGCCAGCTTCACTAGGCCTTTGTGCAGTGGGGAGAGGCTTTGTGTTGCCTTAACTTAATGTACCAGTCTTTGTTGTCTCCCTATAGGAGGCCTTATCCTTTCAGAGAGGTACATGGGGGGGTGCTTTGAAAATACAAAAAGGTAAAATTAAGGTTAAAAGTAGGTGAAAGGAAGGGATGCAGCTCAGGTAGTGGAGAGTCTATCATCTGCAAAGCCTTGGGGGCTCAGTCCCAAATCCTGAATAACATCAGACCTAAAATCACAGACTAAGAAGGAAGAAAAGGATATAAAGCTCAAGGTCACACAGCCTACGGGGAGTTTTAGGCCAGCACAGAATACTTGAGACTGTCTCTCAAAAATAAATGAATTAATTAAATAAGAGATAAAGATTATTAAAAAGCAGGAAAAAAATACTCATGACATGACCGTAACAGAGGAAAAAAATAAAAATTCCTTATGAATTCAAATTACTACCAGCATGTAGGATTTCTTTATTCTCTTTGGAGACAGATTAATTCAGATCCTGAAGTACAGTATTGGAATCGAATGTCTGCTCAGATTTTGTGTTAAATAGAGGACACTAGCAACAAGCATATAAAAATAAATCTATGAAATGAGAGCTATACAACTCCATTGTAATCTTGGCTTGAAATAAGTAAATCTTCAAAAATTTCAGAGCCTCCCACATGGTGGAAGAAATCAGGATGTGGTGTGGCTGCAGTTACAGGTGTTTGTTTTCCTGATCACTTGAAACCCACCATGTTCCTCTTCAGCAGCACAAAGGAGCTAACTCCCTTATCCTACTGTGGCTGTGTGTGCAATGATATGCAGGACTTACCCTAGGAAGCTGTGTGTGCAATGACATGAATGACTTAAGAAAAAGTGATCTACTGTGGTTTGAAATTGTTATTTTTTTCCTGTGAATCAACTTTTAAATATACATGTATGTTTGTGTAAGTGTGTGCATATGTATGTGAAGTTTGCCATATTTGTGCAAGTAGAGAACATAGGTCAGCACTGAGTATCTTCCTCTTGTACTCCCCACTTTAGCCTTTGGGAAAGAATCTCTTAATGAATCAAGAACTCACAGAGTGACTATATGAGCTGGCCAGTAAGCCCTGAGATTTTCATCTCCTCCCAAGCTCTGGCATTAAATGTGTGTATTACTATATCCAGATATTTTACAGAGTTTCCATGTTACAAACCTTATGCTGTGCAATAAGCAATTTACCCTACTGTAGCCTCTAAACCTGTTTTTAATTGAAGCCTAATACAGGTAGTAGAACAATTGAAAAGAATGGTGAAAACAAAATAGTATACAAACTTATTAATTGTTATTAAAGATCAAAAGAACCTATGTTCTTGAAAAATGATTTAATTGTCCTTATTCTTATTTTGCTAATCCATAAGATGATGAAAGGAGTGTCTGTTAAGCCCACTCTCCTAATGGTTATAAGATAAAATAATATATGTGAACAGGCATTGAGTCTTATGCTATTATAAGATGTCAATGTCAGTGTATATTTAACCCCCACATAATAGAAATCTATTAATTCTTTGAAGAAGTGAAATGGTAGGATAAATGGAAGTCATTTATAGCTAAAATAAAATTTAACTGAAACATGGCTCATATACCCTCTACTTCAATTGCCAATATCTAAGAGTATTTGAATCCACATTTGCACTGAGTTAATATTAAAGTCTAAAATCATTGCTGGGAATATATTTCAGTGGAAGAACATTTATCTAGCATATACAAGTCATTTGTTTTGAACTACAGCAAGGAAATTCCATACTCCAAACTCAACATTTAGAAATAAAAACAAAAGGATCCCTATTGTGTGAGAACTCTTGCCATGCTACTACTGTATCCACAGAGAAAACCTACATATTTCCCTTCCTGCAGGGTTCCAATCCCACCTTCACAGGACATGTGTAGAGCACCTTGCTTTTGTTTCAGGCAAAGGTCACAATTTCATTGCTCTCTGATACCCTTTTCCAACCATACATGGATCAGTGTACAATACCTGCTCCAATTCCTCGGTGGGAGTCTTTCTGGAACAAGTTATTGCTACAAACATATGACTACAGTCTGGCTCTCTAGAACACATGTAAATGCTGGGTAGGTTTGGGGTCCTACCAGTCCAGTACTTGGAAATCAGAGAGAGCACCCAGAGAAAGCCAGTAAGCTGGACTAAACATACATGTAAGCTCTAGTTTCAATTGAGAATTGAACATAAATGAATCAGGTAGAAACTGAGCAAGTAAGGAAGACTCTCACCATCTGCCTTAGCCCTCTACTTGCACACACACACACACACACACACACACACACACACACACACACATATATATATATATATATATATATACGTACACATACACACACTTGTGCCACTGCATATGTAAAGGCACATACACATATGCACATATACCAGAGACATAAAAAAGGAAGATAATCAGTATAACACTAGCAAAATAACCAAAATGTTACGAATTACTACATTTCTATCAACAACATTGAATATTAATGGTTTAAAATCTCTAATAATTAAAATACATACTCCAGGTAAGTGTACATTGAAAACAAGATCCTGATCTCCATGGTTACATTGTTTATCAAAAAAATAAATTAAAAAAACCTTCCAGTGAAAAAGATGAAAGAAAATAGAACCAGGAAACAAAAAAGAGTCACTTTTCTAATATCACAAAATAAACTTTAAACTGACCAGGGGAGATCCACGCTTATCAAGAAAACACAAAGATTAAGGGAACATTATGGAGAGTGTGTGTGTGTGTGTGTGTGTGTGTGTGTGTGTGTGTTGTGTGTGTGTGTGTGTGTGTGTTGAAAATTGGGCTGGGCATATCTAATTTCATGACAGAAATCCTCCGGTCCCTGAAACATTATCTTCTTTTGTATAATATATAAGATGAATAGTCCTAAGTTTCCTTTCTCTCTACCCAGTCCATAAGTGACCCTTACCACACTTTCTCGTGTCTTATATCCCAGCATATTATATATCCCTCTGCTATGTTGATGTGAATTCTGACCTAGGCATGTAAATGGCTGTTCAATAGAGAAGGCAAACAATTTCCAGAGGCAAATTTTAACGGTCCTGCTCCTGTGGTTTGCATTAAGTACCTAGTCACATAGCGCTTCAAAAGCAAACTTTCTTCCTACTTCATTTTAAACAATAATGACAATTAATGTTCAGTCCCTTAACTAGTGCAGTTGTCTCATATATTCCTCTCACTGGCAAGCTCTAAATGACTGAATTATCTTCCAAAATCACAAAAGTATCAAAAAGCCATACAGAATTTGACTAAAACTAGCTTCAATATACTGCTATGGTCACATTACTCTACTGACTTTCAATTTATAATTTTCAAGTGCAACAATACAAATTCAATTCCTTTTAGCAAAGAGAATTGACAATAAGAGGTCCATTATAGGTGTCCATGTAGTCAAACCACCCTTGTTATTCAGCATGTATACATTCCTACTCAGACTTAGAGCTTTAGGTTTTAGTACAATTATTACTCCTCATTGGATGTGTATCCTTAAGCAAACCACTCTGGGATTCAGCTTTTGACAGAGAAAATATGAAGTGTACTTTTCTGTGGGTCAATTATGAGACTGGGGAGTTTGAAAAGTCAGAGATCCCTGAGTCTTGGAAAATTCTATTCTTTTGAGAAGAGACCTTGCTAGCAACTATTAAGGTAAGAACACTTAATAAGAAGAAATATGTCTTCTGTGGACATCTAATATGTAGATAATTTTAAAAGCATCTTGTAATGTTCAAGTGCATGCAAATAATATAACCTTAATGGGGCATAGCAGACTGTGGGAGTATGATTGAAAATGGTATCTGTGGGGTCATAGATTTGAAAGCTTGGTCCCCAAGGAATGATACTATATGGAACATTAGGGCATGTAGCCTTGTTACAGGGAATGTGTTACCGGGGTGGGCTTTGAGGTTTCAAAGCCCAGAGTCTCACTCTTCCTGCTGCCTGTGGATCTGGATGTAGAACTCTGCATTACTCTTTAGCAATACCATGTCTGTCTGTGTGCCACCATGGTTCTCACCTTGATAACCGATTAAACCTCTGAAAGTGTAAGCAAGCCCCAAATAAATGTTTTCCTTCATAAGAGTTGTTCTAGTTATGGAATTACTTCAAAGCAATAGAATACTGGGTAAGACACAGACATAATTAGAATCTGTTGGTAAAATCTTGGCCTCCTAAACTTGTGACATAAGAGAAAATAGATTTTAGAGAAAATTAGATATTTTGTAGTTACTGATTTTAACAGATTAATTTTTTTGATTCGGTTTAGTTGAAACTTAAAGTCTCACGGAGTAACAGTTATCAATCAGATAAACTGATAAAGCATACACTTTAGAATATTTGTAATGTCACTACAAAGAATTCTGAAATTATTTATATTTAAAACTGGAAATTATTTATAATGATAGAAGATATAATTTTTATAACTTTAATCTACTTATCAGGGTCTTTAAATTGATATCCAGAGATCAATGTTTTAATGATTTCATAAATTATTCCCCTTAACCTTATAACACACTTGTTCCTGTAAGCTGTGTACTCCCTGGGTTTGTTGAAGACTCTAAACACCACCTGAGTACAGACAGCTGGGAAATCAAACAGGTGGGGGAAAATGGCATAAAACTGAAGCCTGTGTTTACAACACAAGACAGAAAAAAAAAACAAAAAACAAAAAACAAACAAACAAAAAAAAAACTTCAAGCTAAAGAAATAGGATGTAGAAATATATATTCCATAAGAGGATTCTTTTAACATGTATAGACATTTTTAGCTAACCTTGTGACACTTAACATAAAACTATTAATTTTAAAAGAATTTTAATTACAGTAATCCCTACTACCACTGTGTCATAGTAAAGTTCTATATGTGCTAATGTTAGAACTTCTGGTTTATAGAGATTTTCTAATTTGGCTATACAGAGGAATTATACCTTCAAATAGTCCTTAATACTTAATTTTATTTAGTGTGAACTGACATGTCAGAAAAGACATATTTAAATATTGTATTCTAAATACTGTCCTAAAACTTATACAAGAATAAATTTTAGTCACTACAGGATATCAGTGATGGAACTACTATTTCCAGGCCCATTTCAATGATTAAATAGAGTCAGAGAGGTTGCCTGATGATTGAATTTATAGAAATAGTAAATAGTCAAGCCAGGGTACTAATGGCAGGAGACTGGGTATTCACTGGAACTTTGCAGCACTGAAGATGTCAAGCTGATTAGTTCTTACTACTAGACTGGAGGAAGCAACTCACAAGACAACCATCACTGCTAAACCAAGAAATGCTTGCAAAGTTCTAGAGATACAGGGTGGGTGTGTGTACAGTAAGTTGATTCTTGTTAAGGGATTGGAAGAATGAAGACGAAATAGTAGTTCTACAAAATCTTAACTCAATTTTTTAATCATCATGTCCTCCTAATACAAGAATAGAATATATTGGAGTTGAATAGTGAAGAATATGTCTCATAAGACTTTGCCTCAATTTGGAAGCATGATTCACCTTTTTTTGGAACTACTTTCATTTTACCATTTTTCCCCAGGAATATTTAGAGCTCAAAACCACCCCAGGCTGATGTTTGCTTCTCTGAAGATAATCCTTGAAAATGCATGAAATTACTATCTGAATGTACTTGCATGTTTTTTGGAGAGCCCATATTTTTGGTAAGTAAACACTCTTTAAGAGTGTGCCTTAAGGTCTAAAAAAATGTTAAATTCTCACTCAAGATAAAGAGAATAAGAAACATACATTAAAATCTAACAAATGCAGGGCATAAATTCTGAATATTTTTTTCAACCTTTCATCACTAATTCCTTCTTATAATATTTTGGAAAATAAAAACATAGAAATTTTACAGTGTACTTTATGCATGTGAGTATAGGTGGTTATATACAGATTTCTTTAAAAATGTATCACATGCATAACTGTACCTGAGTACTACAAAGGTTTGTGGTTTGAATCAACTTATAAAGATCAATTCGAGGTTAAATCCAAATATATAAATTTGTGCACTAACTTGTACATACTAAGTGCCTACTATGCACTGAGTACTTGATTAATTAATCCAGTGTCAATGGATAACAGCCATATCAGAAAAATAAATTATATGCACATTTTACTCTAACATATCTTTTTGGAAGGTGAGAGTATTGGCTCATAAATCAATTTATTCTGTTCTTCTGTTCAAATCCATTATTGTAACAGATAAGTGAAAGTAATGAGTGACATTTTCAAATGACTTTTCAATACAACTGAAGATATAGAGTACATTCTGTATCCAACCCGAGCAGTTAATCTGTGTCATGGATCTATTGAATGCTGAGGAGAATAGAGTGGTATTCACAAATATCACTGAAATGGCACTGACTCAAAAATGGAGAAGCAAAAATTGAGTGATCATCTCTGGGTAATAACAATAACAATAACAATGATGAATCTTCTTATAATTATTTTAATGTTTATATTCACACGACTCTAATTCTACCTTATGAATTGGGTCTTACATTCACATTACACTGAAACAGAATAAGATTTCATTTTTAATTTGTAGATATCATGATAAAGAAAATGAACCATATTTGTTTACTTCTATCAGTGGATTTTTGATAATAAAAGAGCAGTCGAGCCCTCTGTTCACTAGAAGGCAGAAACTTATTCATAGCCTATATTTGACAGATCATTCCTTACCACAACTCATGTAATTACTATTCTATATCTTTTATGTTTGCTGCTCCTTTGGATATTTTTTGCAATATACAAATTTATTAAAGATAAATTTTATAACTTTAGTTTAACAAAAATAACACACTGATACACTTATTTATTTAGCAAATATTTAACTATTATGCACCTGAGTTTAACACACTTTTGTACTCTTTGTTTAATTCACCGTATACTTAACAGCATGTGAAATAATCAGTAACATGCAAGAACAGAGAGAGGGAACAAACAAATCCATTACTCTAGTTTATCTGCAATAACAGTAAGGTATGAAGAGACAGGTGTGTTCCTATATGTGACAGGGTTGAAATGGAAGGGCCTTCTGTTTGTTTTGGAGACTGGGATATCTATACCACCTTCCACTCCCAGAAAAGTCACCAATTATCACTGTACTATAGACTAGAAACTGAAGATTCTCTCTTGAACTGCATGGAGAGGTAGCAAAATGTGAAGTCTTCTAGTCAAATTACAGAATCTCAACTCTTGAAAATAGAATTTAAAAAATAAGTGTCCACTAGGTACCGAGTCCTTAGGGTTAGGTATACTCTAGGATTTCAAAATGACTGGTAACAAATATTTCTTACAGCTGCCAGTTGCCTTGGGTATTTCTGAAGGTGACATCTACAAAGTAGAAGTAACTAATTACCAAGTTGTTCTCAGGTCCAACTTCTTTCTGAGTGCTTTAAATTTGTTCAGCTGATCTGCTTTATATCCCAAATATTCCCCTGTTAAAAGAAATTGCCCTAAGGTTCTATGTTTACATAATCAAAATATATTTTAAAAATTTAGGCAATATGTTAGGAAAACAATCCCTCAGACAGAATTGCACATGTTATGTACATCAAATATAGCCCTAACTCTCATGTTTATTTATTGGTAAGCTTATGGAATGTTCTCTGAATAATTATGAGTAGTTACTACAGCTCGTCCTCAGGTACTTTAAGTTCTATGCCTGTAGAACTGTCAACAATTAAAAAAATAAGTATTTTATCTTAATAGGTTTTGTTGTTGTAGATGTGTATTCTGATTTTCACTTCATTTTTGGGGGGGTGGAGGAAGTTGGGTGGGAAGTACCTGGGAGAAGTTGAGGGAGAGCAAATAATATGATCAAAATGTATTATAACATGTATCACATTTTTTAGTTAAAAAGTTTGTGTAGTGAACATGAATAGATAATTTCTCTTTGTTTTTGAAACAATACAGTACACTGAGTATTTCCATTGTGTTCACAACATATTAACTTCTTATTCAAACTGAAGATAATCTATAGTATTCAGAAGAATGCATGTAGGTTTATGAGAACTTTATATGATGTCTAAGGCAGCTGAGGATTAGGTAGCCATGTGGCTTCAATAATCAATCCATAAGGACAACAAAGGAAGCCTGCATATGCTGGAGTTGTCTTTATGGCTACTATCAGAATGACTAACTTTTGATAATAAGCATTAATTATTTACCATATATTTAATTTCCCCAAAATATTACACAGTTAATTAATGAAGGACACGACTCTTTATTTTTAATAGCTTCAGGTTTTCTGGATACTAAATCCCAGCAAGAACAGTAATAATATCTAATCATACCTGAAACAAAAATACAAAGAGAAATAAGTGTTTATCAATTAAAACAGGTAGAAAAAAAATAATTTCCCATATAACAAGGTTGCAAGCAAGCAAAGAGGACATTCTGATTAGCTCACTTGGAAGATAGAGAATTGGAAAGGCAAGCACAAATCTGTAGGGAACTGTATTACAGCACCCTGTGGAATCAGGAATTAGGTAACTACAAATCAGGGAAATATTCACTGAGAAGTCATACAAGTAAACATTTGTAGTTGAAGCCTTAACAAGTCAGAGGTAGTGGTGGAAGAATGTTCAATTCTGAAAATGACAGATAAGTTATGCCACACTGAAGACATAAAAGAGAAGGAGGAAGCAGAAAGAAAAGAGAAGGGAATGTAGGGCTTCCCACCGAATTCAATGATGACAGCAGCTAGGTTTGTGCAGTTGTTTTTAATGTCTTTCATTCACACAAGTGCCTGTTTAAGTGACCAAGTCAGACTCAGCTTGAGATTTGTGGACAGGTTCTGTGTGACTTTGTTTTAGATATGGACTCCACAATATCAATATCAATATAAAATGACTTCAGATTTAAATTTCAAAGCATTTCTCTTGAGGGAAGAACTCTAAAGCTGGGTAGGATCCCTCAGATGTTTAAAATATTCTCACATCTATACTCACTATATCCAGGATGCTGTAGTCCCTTATAGGCAATAATTTTCCTTTCTGGGATAAAAATTCAATTGAACTAAAATATGGAAAACTGAAAGCATATTTTTAATATTTAATTTTCTTATGGAGTCATAAGGTTGGATAGGAAGAAAACATGTCATTAAGGGAAAAGTGAGATCTGTAAGTGAAATGTAATGTTTATAAGTTTACATAAAATAAAACACACATTAACAAATGGTCCTCATGAATCAGACTTAAAAGATGGAAAGCCACTACCCCAACTTATAATGGTCATTTGGTGGCATTGATAGTGACTTTTAAAGTTATTTCAGCCCAAGCCTGAAAGTGGAATACAACATGTAATGTCCAGACAGAAAGGAGCTATTAGTTCAGAAAAAAACATTCATTAGAAAACTATAGATTAGGGACTTTATTATTTTTTTAAAAATTCCTTCAGAGAAATGTCATCACAAAATATAGTGATGTCATTTTAAGAAATTATTAAAATGCACCTTATATTACATAATTAATTAATTTTATTTATTACTTTTTAAATATACCAGACAATTTTACAGGTTAAACAATAGAAAAAAGCTAATGAAAGCAATTCAACACATATATTTGAAATATTTAGCATGTAATGCTACGTGATTTTTTTCTGAGTTTATAGGACAATTTGTCATAAATACTTCCAGTAGAGTATGTTTACAAAAGCCAACGCCTTTATTCAATATGAGAGATGATGCTCACATCATAACACATAGAAAATGTCAGCTGTGGGAAATGAAAAGAACACCACCAGCCCAAGTAAAACCTCCTGATATTTGCCATTGTGGAGAATGTGCTTTCACCAGGCAATTTTGGGCTCCTCTGAACCCTAGTCCCCTCAGCGTCTGCCATTGCTCATCTATATTACCTCTGGTGCTTCCCTTGTTTGTTAGTAGAAGACACAATCTCATAGTGCATTCCCTGATCCACTGGCCCTTAAAACTCACTACAAGAGCAGTTCTCAACTTGTCAGTTGCAACCCCTTTAGGGTTGAACAACCCTTACATAGGGGTTTCAAATCAGATATTCTGGGTATCAGATATTTACATTATAATTCATAACTGTAGTTTCAAACTCAGTACAAGCAGCTGACGTGTTTATTTAACATGTCAAAGTGGAGCTGTCTGGCAGGTTTCAATTACTTCTGTGCATAAAAATAAGTATACCAAAATATGATGTATGTATGTATGTATGTATGTATGTATGTATGTATGTAACATCTATTTTTCTATGTCTACCCATCTATTTTCTATCTATCCACCCAATATTGGCTCTTTCCTCAAAGAAGCTCAGTGACAGTAGCATCCTTCTGTACCATATATTGCAACTGTACATGTATCTATAAGTACTCTATAGTCTTTTGTTAAAATATGCCATATAGAAATTTATTACTTTTGATTTCTTTACATGAAAGGGAATAAGATAATAACAAAATGAAGACAAAAGTATTATATGCTATTGAAGCATGAGCACAAAAAGCTAGAAAATGTTGTGTGGTGGTTTGAAAAGAATGGCCTCATAGGCACATAAGGAGTGGCACAACTGGGAGGGGAGGCCTTGTTGGAGTAGGTATAGAAACTGGCAATATGGATAGATTGATAAATAGATAGATGGTAGATAGATAGATAGATAGATAGATAGATAGATAGATAGATAGAAAGGTAGATAGATGGATAGATAGATAGATAGATAGATAGATAGATAGATAGATGATAGAAATAGGTGAGAAAAGGTTGTTATGAGAATTAGTGTGCATGATTACAGAGACCAGGACTTTGTACAAAATGATGTCTGGAATCTCAATGCCTTTCAGAGCCATGGTGTGACTGCTTCATTTGTGACGGTCTAACTGCCAGGTTTCAATGTAGCAGGTCAGGAAAGAAATATATTCTTGATAAAAGCAGAGTTTTTACCTTCTCTCTGCAATGTTCCCTGAGTCTTATGTAAATGTTTGCTTTGATGATGTATCCAATGATATTTGGGTTCCACAACTCTGCATTTTGATTTGTTGTAGTTTTCTGTAATCAGTCTCTCTCAACTTCCTAATGCTGTGATCCTTTAATACAGTTCCTCATGTTGTGGTGAATCTCAACCATAAAATTTATTTTTATTTTTACATCATAACTGTAATTGTGCTACTGTTATTGAATTACAAAAGAAATAAGTAGGATAAAAAAAGGAAAGGACATGATTGCACCTAGGTATGGTGGAGGAGAAAGTTTATTGCAGATATGTGGGAGAGCATAGTTAGAGGCAGGGGCATCTAGGAGAGTCCAGAGTAGATATGACCAGACTGAGATAGGCCATGTGGAGAGAGAGGGAAGAAAAGAGAGAGGTGGGAGCCAGGTGCAGCAGCCAGGAGCTAAAGGTATAAAAATGAGGGCAGGTAACCAAAGAGTTTAGATTATATGTGGAATAGACTGTGGGGGAGGGGAAGCATAGCCCTTGGGCTGGAGAATCCAGGGTAAAGGGTGTGGTTTGCAAGCCTTTAAATAAGTAATTTAACTTTTAAATTTTCATTTTGTATATCAGTAAAAGGAAGGTGAGATTTCCAACTACAAAATGAAGAAAAATGTGTTTGTATAGAGATATTTTCATAGTACTGGGTAAAACACAGGTTCTCCTTCAACAGTAGCCACTGAATCACTTTCAGATATTAAGGCACACAAGGAATCACTAATCCTGACACCTCTTTGACTAGTTCAGCCACAAGCATAAACATTAATGATATAAGATACTGTTAGTATTTACACAAAGACTTCAAAGCCAATACTAAGTGTGGCAACTAGTTTTTATGTCAATTTGACAGAAGCTAGAGTCAGTTATCTGAGAGGACTAAATCTCATTTGAGAAACTGTGACCTTAATATAGGGCCATGGGCAAGCCTAAAGGACATTTTTATAATTAGTAATTGATGTAAAGGAGCCCAGACCGTTGTGGGTGGTGCCATATCTGAACTTGTACCCTGGGGTCTATTAGAAAACAGAATGCAAAATCTGTGAGGAACTAGCTAGTCAGCAGTCCTCTTCAATTTCCTCTGTATCAGCTCTGCCTCCATGTTCCTGCCTGGCTTAAATTCCTGGCTTGACTAAATGAACTCTGACTCAGAATATGTAAGCCAAATAAGTCCTTCTCCAGGTTGCTTTTGATCATGGTATTTCATTACAGCCATAGTAACCTAAGACACTGTTTTTAACATATTCTGCCACGGGTCCTTAAGCATTTTATTAGTATGTTGTCGTAGTGAAGGTGGTAGGGATGCAATAGATAAAATTTAAAGTATGGCACCATTAAAAAGGTCAGAAAAAGTTCTATATACTCAAAGAATGAGTGATCCCTCAATATAGTGATGATACTTGCCTAGTTGAAAATGATCAAGATAAGATAACTAGAAAACTTTTGATCCAACTCCCAAAGCTAGGAATTTGTCCAATTCCTCCCCTTCTTACACACTGCATAGACAGTCAGATCTTACATCCTATCTTCTTTCTAACCTGCCTCTTGTTCCCTTTTACCTTGGTTCTCCCCTGCTAACAGAAACACATTATTTTCACCTATTTTTATACAATAGCCTTTGTGCTGAATTTAGCAATGGCTAGTGCTTTTCCACTTTGCTTCCACATGACAACACAGTTGATGGTGCTTATTCCATTCTGTTCCTAATAATTCCAGTCATAGCTATCAGACCAGAAGAAATCTGCATTGGCTTATCACTGAGTGCAGAGTAATATCCTAAGACGTCAGCATGACACATTGCTCCCTGTGGTCCTCCCAAAAGAGACTATTGACCCATCTATGATGACTCACACATCTCCATGATCATGAGAATCTATCTATGTCTCTTTCACTTAACTAAGAGTCTACTCATCTGCAAGGCTGCTCTCAAGCACTGACTCCTTTTGAAACCTCTTTTTCCACCAAACTTAAAGGAAAGCAACCCTGAGCTTCTGTGCTAATAATTCATCAAATAAATGTTTATTATAATTCTTATTGTTTCAATGACAGTTAAATTTTACTTGCATCAAATGCGTACCACATCCAATTTTTTTTCAAGAAAGGTTTTTCATGTATAAATAGTTCTTGATGTTCTGAAACTCACTTTGTAGACCAAGCTGGCATCCAACTCACTGCCTGCCTCTACTTCCCAAGTGCTGGGAATAAAGGCATGAGCCACCACCACTTAGAAACATACTAATTTTTGTATAAATATACTTACAGGTTAAATATCTTCCAATGTGGTCTAGACCACAAGGAACACATAAAACACTAGAGTACCAAAAAACTCATAGATCTTTTTTGAGCAAACAAATAGAAGAATTCACTCATCTGTATAATGGTGTAAATATATTCTATAGAAATGTATTAAATAAATATTTGGTAAAGGCAATTTGAGCAAGATAAATTGGGGAAAAATAGCATTATAACTTTATTGAAACTTTACATGATTGCCATAATATTTCATAAACTCAAACAACCAATCCTTTCTTATCAAACAGAAGAGGAAATAGCAAACCAACTGTAGAAGCCAGGAAATAACAAGGCCATACAGGAGAATAATTTTCAATATGAAAGAGGAAATGAGGAGCCACTAAGAAAATTCTAACAAATGGGAAATTATATTAACTATATAAGTATAAACAAAAACAAAATATCTTTACTCAAATGACAAACTAGTAAATATTACCAGTGGTTAAAGAAAAATACTTTGAATCTGTTGTATAAAGTAAATAATGTTATCTATTGCTGAATACAAATACAGAGTCTATGCTCTATAAATGTAACAGAAAATCATACATTGCAAACTATGTTCAAGAATAAATATCAAGGTCCTAAAAAGATGACTGCATGGTTTAGAATGCTTGTTGTTCGAATATTAAGACAGAGTTTGGATCCCATCAACCATGTAAGAAGTCAGGCATCTAACTCATACATGTAACCCAGTTCTAACGCAGAATAGAGACAGGAAAGTCCCTGGAGCCTGCTGGCTTCTAACCTAGAGGGAAACTCATAAGCCCTACATTTAGAGAATGATTCAACTTAAAGGAAAAGGCAGAGTATAGTGGAGGAAAGATGACATTCTCTGGATCTATGTACAGACACCTATACCTTCACACATATGTGTACACTCAAATAAGTAAGTAAATCCTTAATAAAAAGTAAGAGGTATATGGTGTGGTTCTAACAGGTATTATCATGCTCTGTACAGTTCCCTAAGCATGTATGACACTATATCATGACCAAAGGACTTTTACTGAAAGAAATAATTGGTTATAACATATGATTGTGTTGCTTCACTATGCTAAGATTATATGTTTAATGCATTTAACAACTGCCCACTCACCAGAGAGTCCACTGCCAATAAAGTCCTGTCCTCTCATTGGTGTGTTTAAAATAAATCCTATCCCAGCTGGGAAAAATTCAAATGGGAGACACAGACTCAATCTTTCATACTAGAGAAAAAAAAATTGACCTTTGAGAAAGCAAGAATGAGTCTTTATAAAATTAACGACCTTGAAAAAATTAAAGACAATTTTTGAGATTCAAACAGCAATTATTACTCAATAGAATGTCCCCTCTTTCCAGCACAAAAATTTTTGGAGGAAATTGCTTTTTATCTCATTGGTTTTATGCTTAATCAAAAGCTTTCTTGAAACATTTCAATGAATATGACACACCAGAATCTTCTCTGTGGAGAAACGAAACTGAAACAAGCCTCAGGATGACTAACTTCTGATGCAAATAAACCCAAATGTCAAAACAATGCCGAAGTTATGAGCCCACCTGTGAGCTAAGGAAGTGATTTACAGTCCTTCCTAGGCCTGCATTTTTTTTTTAATAAATGCCATAGGAGATTTTATTTCTGGATAAAAGCTGCATTGATAAAGAGGTTTAATTGTCTGTCAGTATGCCTTATGGTGAGGTTGCTTCACTTACTCCAAGTTTGAATCTCATTACTGGTTCAATTCTCCAGACTCTCCTCTGTTGGAAGGCGGTGCTTAATTAGTGCAGCCCGAGTGATAAAGGCACACCAGGCATGCTTTCTGTTGTCCTGCTGTCCTGATGAATCTAATAGACTATTGATTTTCCATCCTCAAATAGATCAGACACCACTCAATCATGATGGTAGTTGTCTATGAACTTCAATTCCCCACTTTCATGAGCTGTCAGCTCAATCAAGGCCATTCAATCAACCAATCAACAGCCAGGTAGTGCCTGCAGTTGGAAATGCCTTTGAAGAATATGCTAAAATGCAATTCTTTGTTACTTCTTCCACCAAAAGAGATTCTATTCCTATCATCATTTTTCTTATTTAGCATATGAATAAAGCTTTCATTTCCTAACAACTACACTTGGAAAGAGGTACTTACATTTGAAAGGTTGATTGTGTTATCTGCAGACAAGCCATAATTTTACTCAAAACTAATTCTACCCCTTTTCCACGTCTGTAATATTTTGAAAATAATCCGACACTATAAACAGTTAGAACTTGTCAAAGCAAATAGATCCTTCTAATTTTAGCCAAAAGATCTTTATTAATTTCAACTGTAGTCTCAAGAGATGATTATTACGTTAAAAGGTAAAGAGGAAAATGAACATCTTACATCCTTCAGTTACAAACACACACACACACACACACACACACACACACACACACACACTTATATCAAGAAAGTGGGGATAAATCTTAGCTGCAATTTCTTTTAATTACACCTTAGTTTGTTAGGCTGCACATCAATAATGCTTTTGTCTTCAAGAAAAATGGCAGCCATGTGTACTTCTTCTCCTCAGTGGGTGAAAACATTGAACTTTTGCATATAATTTTAGAAAATAATTATTAACCATGTAGCAAAACCACATTATATATTCTTTCTGGCTGAAGTGTCTCCCCTTCCCACAGGGTTGTTCTGGTTGAAGCCTTCTCCAGATACATTCACTATACTGAGAGTCCTAGTCTCACCCTATGAAGCAAGGGCAATTATATTATGGCCCTCTTTTCCTATATCAGTTAGAACAATATAATACATGGAATGGCTACATATGATATTACCCGTCATTGAAGACAACTGATAAATTTTCCTTCATTCTCAGTCAATCATTCTGGTCCTGTATGTATTTGCTAATTACATCTTATTCCAAGTATATAGTGTGAAAAACACTATACCCAAGATAAAGATAAAAAAAAGAAAAAAAAAGAAATACAAACACAAGTCCTTTCATTTAAAAAGTAAACAGACCAAGAGAGTAACAGATAATTACAATTCGGGTCCATTGTTTAGGTGAAGAAAAAGCAGTGAATGAGGGATTGTAAACTACCTTGCTGGATGGCCATTACTGTGAGAAGATTCCAGAATTATGTGCTTTGACATAAGCAAACCAAAACCTAGCTCAATGTAGAGGTGAAATACAATTTAAGATCATATAATCAGAAACAACTTTATAAAGGGACCTTATGAATCTACATTAACCAATTAAATATTTTGTCTTATTGTCTGGAGTGTCTTATCAGATTTTTTTTCCTCTGGTGTACCTTAGTTGGAACCCCAAATACTGTGGCTATTCACTATCCAGCTCATTTGACACTGCCTGCTAAAACACTTTAAAATTTGATTAGCTAAGACTACTAACTGAATCTATGATGTAATACTTTACATATACAATTGGATTAAAGAATAAAATCTAACTTAAATTTGAAATTATCTCCTCAGTTCTATAGATAGGTAAATTATAACCTACAAAATTCAGTAACATGTATAGGACAGACAGTTGTCAATCCTGATCACCCAAGTTGACTATCCAGGACCTGCATGGTAAAAGAGGAGATCCAACTCCAGCAATTTATTCTCCAAGCTCTACTGGCATACACATTTATGGCTAACTAAATTGGCACATTGTACAACAGGTATACTCCAGTAAGTGCAGGAATGCTGCACAGAGCACAGAGAAAGGGTTTAGCTACATAATGTGTTAGTTTGCTAGATTGGTAAGGAAAAATGATAAAAACTAAATAGAATGCTGGGAAGCAGACAAGTTGAATAGTCATTGGTACATGAGGAAATATTTCATCTTGTCTAGAATGGGGATTTCAGGTAGCAAGAGATGATATTTTATTACCTCTCCAGGAATTATGGAGAAAGAATTAAAGTGTTTATTGGACCTAACTACAATCTGTATAAAGACTTGGTTCAATGTGATAACAGCCCAATGGTAGAATCACTCTGTTAGTTTATTACAGTGGAAACTCAGGAATGGAAGAAATTATAGATTGATTAAGTAGGAAGAACCAGATCACATAAAGCCTTGTGTGCCATATGAGGAGGTTTAGCTTTCTTCAAATAACATAGTAAAGAAAATGATCATGGGACATTAAACTTAGAATGATTGGATGAGCCAGTCCTTTACTTTTGAAAGAAGAAAAAAGAGTTGGTTTTGGAACCAGTGCCATGTGGATAACACTCTCAAGTTTTGCTACCATCTTTTGGTAGCCCTAAGACCCTTGAATAACCTTTTAATAAGCTTTGATCTTGTTGTTTTATAGGAGCAGAAAATTCCTTATGCTTTGTCCTTATACAAGTTAGTTTAGTTGGGTAAAGACTTGCAGATCACAGCCCTTCTTAATGTCCTTATCTCCTATAGCACAAGCCTTGGCTCCAACATTAAATTTTTCAATGCTATTTCTTAAACTGTGTATTTTATATTTCTTTTCACCTCATTTGTTCTTTTTCATTGTAGTCCTGTATAAAAGTGATTACTAATAAACAGTTGATATCATCACTTTTAGGCTGTGTTGGAAACTAAGTCAAATACATATCTCTATTACTTTTAATTTACACTTAGGCAAGTTCTGAGGTTGAGAGCAGACAGCAACCACATTATTTGTCAAATTAACACAAGGATGGTCTCTAGATCTGGTATTAATATTGTTCTCCTAACCCTCTTGAGTTTTTCTCCCACTGTCTGCATAGCTCTCAAAACTGTCTTCCAAGTGCTTACTACTATGATGGCCTATTAAGATCAGTTCACAGCATTAAAATGCTTTTTAAATAAAGTTTCAAAGCTTCTATATTCCTCCCAAAATGTACACAATTGGGTCTGTCATAAGAGTTCACCCCATGCTACCACCTTCCTGTATTCGTACTGCTGTAATAACACACCATGACTAAGGAAACTTAGAAAAGTCACAGGTTAGGGTTGGAGTCTACAATGATGGAGCAAAGGCAGAGTAGCAGATGGCTAGTACAGTAGCAGAAAGCTCTCATCTCCTTGCAGAAGCACGAGCCAAAGGACACCTGAAGCCACAAAGCCAACATCCATCAAGCACCTCCTCCAACAAAGCCATATCCCCAGACTTTCCCAAAACAATTCCACCAACTAGAGACTAGATATTCAAATATATGAGCCAATAGGACCATTCTCATTCAAGCTACCAGACTGGTCTGGTCTAGCAACCTATAATTTGCCACAAGAAATCTAGACTTTAAAAAAAAATACAGAATTGTATGTCTCTAGTAAGATCTCTAGGCAAGAGAATGTATTTATTTCCAGTCACTATGCATGAGATATGTGAATTTGGAAAAGACAAAAAAGGTGTTTGTTACTTGATAGCATATTTTTGATTTTTATCTTTTTAGATTTTTTTAATGATATTTTTATTTAAATTTGAAACAAGCTTGTTTTACATATCAATCCCAGTTCCCTCACCTTCCTTCCTCTCCACTATAGCTTAGATTGTTAGTTGGGGTCATTCTTGTAGATCTCTGGACATTTCCCTAGTGCCAGTTTTCCCTTTAAACCTATAATGGCTCCCTCTATTATGGTATCTTTTTTCTTGCTCTCCTCTATTTTTTCCCTAACTCAATCTTTCTGTTCCTTCATTCCCTCCTCTCCCCTCTTCTCCTCTTCTCTTTCTCCTAACTCCCTCTCCCATCCCCCAGTGCTACCAATTAAAAACACCAAAGACCTTTTATGTTGGAAAGGATATAGAGAAAGGTGAACACTCCTCCACTGCTGGTGGGAGTGCAAACTTGTACAGAAACTTTTGTTATCAGATTGGTAAGTCCTCAGGAAAATGAGAATAAGTCTAGCACAAGATCCAGCAATTCCACTCATAGGCATATACCCAAAAGATATGCATTCATACAACAAGGACATTTGTTCAACTAAGTTCATTGCAGCATTATTTGTAATAGCCACAACTTGGATGCAACTTAAATGCCCCTCAACAGAAAAATAGATGGAGAAAATGTGGTATATTTACACAATGGACTACTACTCAGTGGATAAAAACAAAAACAATGGAATCTTGAAATTTGCAGGCAAATGGATGAAATTAGAAAAAACCATCCTGGGTGAGGTAACCCAGTCACAAAAAGACAAACATGGTATGTACTCACTTATTTATGGATATAAGACAGAGCAAAGAATCATCAGCCTACATTCTACACTGTCAGAAGAGCTAGGAAACAAGGAGGAACCTAAAAGAGACATACATGGTCCCCTGGAGAAGGGGAAAGGGACAAGATTGCCTGATAGTATATATTATTGTATCAATATTTTCAAACTTTTATAATCTGAAATTATATCTTTAACTAGTAAATATCTTACCACTCTTTCTTCTTCTCCTCATCTCCATGGTCCTTGCTATGTTTCCCAATCTGAGATGAACTCCTAGGATTAGGTATCCTCAAATTCTCTCACTCCAACTACCCAAGTACCTAGAATTCCAGGTCTGTTGTATCTGATATACACTTCCCTCTTTATTTCATTACAATGTTGCTCTCAGTAGCAAACTGATGACACATATGCACAAGTTTAAAATGATCCCTGACAGACATGTATCCCTGAGTTTTAGTCACCTTAAATGATGGAACTCTAATCCTCACTTGAAACTTCAGAACTCCCAGAACAAACAGTAATCCACGTTAAAATGGAATCAGTACATAGGAATCTATAGATAGTTTAAAGATGCAATGCCAACTGAGACAGACCTTCTACCCTTAATGCACCTTAAAGACAAGAAGATTAAACAGCCTGACTAAGGATCTTCATGTATGTGAACATCCGTGTTTCAATTTATCCTCTGTTACTCTGATCAAACACTGACCCAAATAAGCATGGGAAGAAACAGTCTACTTCAGGTTTCAGGCTAGATACAGTTGGTTTCTTGGCAGTGTTGGAACTGACTCCTCCAAAATTCCTCCTTGTACCCAACAGACATTCACTCTTTTATTTATACATTCAGTTTTGGGTTTAATGGAAATGTCCAGTTTTAATAAAGTCATTTATCTTTGAAATGATTCATATCAGAATTTCACAGCAGGGAGACCAACTCAGTTGATATCTTCATTTACGGGCATATTTTTTCATTTAGTGAAATCTTATTTAACAAAGGCAATGTTCCTCAAAAATGCATAACACATTTCCTAAGACATGTATTTTTCTAATATAATATGTATTTCTAAGATATTATCTCCTGTTTGTCCTTTAGATAACCCATTTGGTATATACTTAATGATTTAAAATGGGCATAGTTCTATTTCTTTGCATTTTCATATGAAGTCTTAACTAGTGTCTTGTTAGACGTACCAGAAGTTATTGTGAGAAATTCTTGAAACTCAGAGAAAACTTCTTGTGGATTTAGTCAAGAGAATTGGAATTAAGATTTTCAGGTGCCTTGAATGTATGGGGTAGTCTGAGAAGCAGAGCTAACCTTCAGCAACTCCAAGGTTAGGAATATGGAACCCTAACTGAAAAATCCTGAATAACTTCAATTTTTCACAATCTAATTATAATCAGTGCTGACTAAGATACTAATTCAAACACAAACAGCAAAATAATATGTTTTTGGCATATTCTTGCTACTAAATGAAATGGAAGATGCCTGAGAACCATTGGAAAATCACAATTGTTTTCCCTATCACTTACTGAAGAAACTAGGGGCTCTTCCAGAGGTGGAACTTCCCTCTCCATAGATATGCAAAACAGCTGTATTTAGCAGATTTAGCCTACAAATCACTGCTGTGGACCTTCATTTCCACAGTTAATTTTATGTCCACAGTTAGTTTTATGTCATTCGACCCAATGTCACAGCCTTTTGGGTCCTTACATTTTCTCAAAATTCTCAGTGTTTGTTCTGATAAAACTGTATTTTAAATATATTTATTTTTTTATTTTTGATATTATACTATGGTTACAATGCTCTGTCTTTCCTCTTGTTTCCTTCAAACCCTATCATATACTTCTCTTTACTTTCTTTCAAAATCATAGCCTCCTGTTTCATTAATTGCTATTGCATGCATGTATATGTATATACATTTATATTCTCAAATATAACCTGCTTGGTCCATATTATGTTACTTCTATATATGTTTTTAGGGGTGACCATTTGGCGTTGGACAACAAATTGGTATGCTCATTCTGAGGTTAAACCCACCTCTACCAATCCCAGCTTTCCTCACATGCCTATACTTCTTTATGTAGGGCTGAGGCCTTGAAGGCTTTTCCTGTACAAGTTGGCATATTTATTGGTATCAACCTTGTAAAACTCATATTTCTAAACTCATGTCCAGGAGACATTATGGGTTTAGCTTCTGATACTAGCATGAGGTACAAGCTCACAGCAAGGCCCCTGATCCTCTGGCCTGTCCCTTTCTTGCAATGGTTCCTTAAGCCTTTTATGGCAGCAAATGATAAATTGTGGATAGCACTGACAACAGGACTTTCGTTTCGATAGTCCATGTTACAAAGTCTTTCTGACTTTCGGAAACACTTTGTTTTTAAAATCATTTCAAGAGAAATTTTATCATTTCAGAAATCATTTCAAGAGAAAAAATTGAATATCATAATTTACATGAAACTTTACAGGACAAAGCTGTCATTCAAGTGCTGTCTGTAACTCAACATCCTGGTTAGCAGGTCCTTCCTGAAGAGGGCTACAGATTTTGATGTATGTACTTCAAAATCAGATATATGTACTTTAAATCAGATAGATGTACTTTAAATATTTCCCCAGTATCTCGTGTATTCTCTACACATTCGAACACCAGAGTTCCTGAATTTTGTAGGAAAATTTCTTACAAAGAAAATTTCCCTACTAACTCTATTTTTATTTTCACTAGCCAATGTACTAGATCATACACACACACACACACACACACACACACATACACAGAGTATGTATATGATATGCCCATATACCAGTGAACTGCTGATTGTGTGTATAATAATTTTGGTACTTTTTAAAATTTTGTTTACTAACCCTATAAATGCACAAAAACTATGAATTGCAAGATGTGAAATACAAATAATTGAGTCTAATAAGTAAGTACACATGCACAAATGAAGGAAAAATATTTGGGAAGGCAAATCAAACTCTCAGTGGAAACAGGCCTGATCTTGGCTAATCTTATTAAGAGCTTTACTGCAAGTCACAGCAAATTAGCAACATTATGAAAGAGATTTGTATGCAAATTTCCCTTTTACTTTCTCTGGGAATATGTTTGCCTTGGTCCAGCACTTATGAGGGAAGACTTTGATTTTATCAGATGAATGTTAATGCCAGCTCAGTGATAGAAGCAGAAATGATACCCTGGGGGAATTGATGGTGGATTGCTTGAGGGAATAGTAAATCCAGACTTAATGCTTAGAGCCTGTCAGTACACATTGTAGGCAGAACACTTGTAACTTCCTAGGACTAACCCCTCCCCACCACCAGGAATCGCCACCTACAAGAATGACTTAGCCTGTGGTGATGAGTTCTGTCCTCTTCTCTAATCTATGCCACACTTTCTGATTCTGAGTAGATAAACAGGAGATTAAAGGCTAGGGATAGAAAAGGAACCCTCCTCCATGAGTCTGGTTGAAGATTTTAGTCCTTTGGAAACCAAAACTCCAACATTTGCTTAAGTCCTTTTCCCTTATTAAACTGTACATCTGTGATTTAATATGAATGAGTCTAACTTTATATAACTTTATATAAAATGAGATGGCCCAGATCTTTTTGTGCAACCATAGCAGCTTTGTCTTCAGGACTTACTAGGTGACACTTATGTCCTATCCAAGGCAACCCCAAAGTGGTTCTTTAACCCAACCCCATGTATTGAAAAGAAAAAAAAAAAAAGAAAAGAAAAAAGAAAAGTGTTAGTCACCCTTTGAAATGGAACTTGAACCTACCCAAATAGTTTCTGTTAACCTGTTAAGACACTCAGGTGTTAGTCCCTCTTCTTGATAAAACTCCAGCCCATGTTCTCTGGCATAACCTTCTTTTTGCTTTAGCACATGAACCACAACTCTGCTTTATCATAGCTTAGCCTAAAAGTCGTTTCTGCATTGAAATGAAGGATCTAGTTTTAATTGAGTTGATATCTCTGAAGGGTTACAGGAACTCGTGGGATTTCTGGAGGGCCCAGACTAGCATTGTGCTTCTCTTTCTGCCTCTGGGACCCATTGTTCACTTCTGTCTGAACTCTTTATTTCTATGGATTCCTAGGGGCTGTTTCAGTAGCTGTTCATAACTACTTTCATTACAAACCAAAAAGAAGTTCCCTTGTATATTGTGTTTTCATTTATGGCTGGATATACTGACTCCAAACACTACATAATTTCACTCAACATACATATCAATTGAAATTATTTTGAATTAAATGATTATCTTCCTAAAAAGGTAGAGTAACTAATAGAATTATGTTTTTATCACAAACTTAAACTAATATATAAAACATTATTTCCTTTGTAGATGTAAATCCAAGTAACTAAAGCTCCCTGTAGGGAACATGAATATTCCAGTTGACAATCAGTACTGATCAGATACATTGAACAACTGCCAAATTTTCAATATGCTATTTGATGTCTAGATTGTTCAATGTTTTTCATATCTATTCACTAATTTCTATCTGAAAGAGTAAATTTGAATGATATCTAAAGATGATTTGAGTTATAAGCTGAGCTATACTTAAAATTTTGAATAATGACAGTAATGAAGTGATTAAGTATTTGAAATCCATTGCCATGAATGGAATTTCCCATCTGTATATTAAGAAAACATTCATAAAATTAGATAATTATAGTCATTTATATGTAGCTAACATCTTTCTACAGTGACATTTATAATCATTGTCTCACTAAGCTCAAAGTGTTCCAAGTGGGAATAAATAGAAACCCTTTAACTATTTTTTAATGGCAAAAGAAAGAAGTCATTGGTTTAAAATACACACAAATACACATGTACTCACACACACACACATGCACAAACACACACACACACACACACATATACACACACACACACTTGCATCCATCCTTCAATTCTTCCTTCTATCTTTCCTTCCATCCTTTCTTCCTTCTATTTTCATTTTCTTTTTTTTCTAGTTCAGGGAATCAATCAAGGCATATATTACCTCTTTAAAGCAAAAGCTCTACTATGAGCTACATCAATGCCTCAAGAAATGACTTTCTTAACAGTAGTTATCATGGAATTGTGCTGCACCTGTTCACCTAGCAATCATTGCTTTTAAGTTCATAATTTAATTAAAACCAACTATGTAAAGAACTTGTGCTGACTTAAGAAGTTTATTTGCATTAACATTTATAGGAGTGTTACATGTTAGAATAATCTGAATTTAACCATTCATAAAAATTAATATTTAGTCATTAAGGGGAAAAAATTAGCCAGAGTGTTTTGGGCCAAAGGCTGTTTTACATGCTGAGAAAACAGTCTTTGCATTTAAGAAATATGCAGTTGTTCAGGAACACATACAAATCCTATGCTGTTTCCTTACTGTCCTAAGCCACTTTTCATAATTCTTATCTAAGTACCAACAATACAGAAATAAGGAGGTAGCACCAAGCAGTAACTGGTAGCAGTCCCTTATGTGAACATGTTAAACAGATTTCGAGCCACACTCAGAAAAGCAAAATCATAAAAAGTGACCATGCAAGAGGAAAGCTCAGCACAGGAACAGAGTAAGATAAACAAGGAAGAAATATTAGAGTAATTGCCTATCAACTTGGGAAGAGGTTTGTTTATATGTTTCATAATAATTACCATATAATAGACATTCATTATAATTACATATAGATTTTGAAACATTTGCAATAATTGTTAGTGATGATGATTAATAGTAATAATTAGTTGTATCCTTGAAATTATATGTTATTAGCAAAACACTGGATCCAATCATCTTGTGATGACTTCCAAGAGCATGCTAAGTGTAGTGACTAAGAGAACAAATGAGGGGCGATCTCAGTCAAGCTACTCACATATCCAATGAGGCTTCTGTGCCTTCATGTCTGCCACACATGAATCTCCTAGATAAGTGATGTGTCCACACTAGGCCATCTGTCTTGTTTACTTAATTTCCAACTATGACTAGCCTATTCCACTATGGGGCCCCACTATAATATACAAATGCTTAAGTCATCCAGGACTAGAGAGTGCATTTATGTTACCACAGGACAACTTTTCTGTGTTATTGCTTGGACTTCTAAGAAGAAGAGAATAGACAAAGAGACATAAGGATATCCTTTTGAATGGGGAACTGTGACGACAAGGAAAATAGAGTTGGCACTTGGGTTTTGAGTGTGGTGCCAGTTTCACAACTGAGAATGTTTAATGTTAATACAAGTTAACTAAAGAATAGCACACTTCCACATTTATGAGTTATTTAAATTAAATAAATACATCTAGCAGATTAAGTTAAAGATTGCGTGCTCTGGTTTACCCCTATTTGTTCATTTTATTTTAGACTACTTTGTCCCAAACTTTGTCTAACCTGGTGATTCTTGTGAGACTTCACATCACGTAGATAAATAGCTAATCCTGAAAAATGGAATACAGTCTTTATATATAGAGAAGGCTTGTCATCTCCACTGCCCATGCCATTGTAGGAAACCTATACTAATAGTAAGTCACTATGACACTCACATGAGCTTGATTTTTCTGAAGAAGTCATCCCATGCCTCATGCATATATGGATGTATACATATGTGTGCAATATACATATATATGTACACTATCCACATTATTTTAATAATTAGTTTCAGTCTACTTATTTTACATATTGTATTAATTTAAATATTGTGTGAAAGTTATTCAACTTTTTATATTAAATCATTGTACCTTAGTGAAGATTGCTACATTTTAAAATGCTTATATAAATATAATCATATATATAGATATATGTAGGCTCCTCTATAAAAACACAGGAAAGTGACTCCCTTGCCATCTGTGTGAAAACTAATTTAGCATGCTTCATTCCAATTGCTAGTGACTTTCTGGAAAAGTAATCTATAAGATGTGTGAGGAGTGCCCTTAATTTGATTTTTATTGGCTACCTATCTGTGACTAAAATTAGATTGTTTATTCTTCTTGAACTAAATCCAACTCCAGGCCAATGTAATTTATTCTCTCAAAGAATCTTTATAACTCTTATTTTTGAAACGTCTACATATTCCATATCTATTCGTTTGTTGACTTATTCATTTCAACTTTTAAAACAATCTTTACGATGATTTTATGTTGGATTTGATGACTGTGATGAAATATCAGAGAAAGATAGGAAAGGATTCATTTGATCCTAAATATCTCCTTAATTCCCCCACATAAGGTGCCTAGGGCATTCAATATGGTGCATACATGCTTGTGGAATGCTTTAGGGCTCTTCTGAAGGCAGGGCAAGAAGACTAGGTGTTGTAGAGTCTCTGATCAGAGTAACCCTCAAGCCACATTTCACTCTGATCAGGTTTCTTTCAAAAGTGATGATCTTAACTCTTGCAGTGAAAATATTGGTGAAATAATAAAAACAGTTGTGACTGGCTGACCATGGCTGTTCATTCTCCTGCAGAAAACATATGTTTATCAACATTTAGCATAATATACCACAGAAGTCCTGAAAAATACATACAAATACTGATGTCTATACCCTCACAGGAGACTGAATATAAAAGAGTGAAGACTTGGGCAAGTGGTGCTATAATGATAATAATTGAATGACTTCCAAATTAGACTTAAGATGTAGGGTGAAGGGGTGGAATATAAATTCTAAAAGCAACACCATAAATTTGACATCATTTTTTATCCTATTATCCTTGGCTCTGAAAGCACTGACAGAAACTACAAAATCATATGATAAGCCAATAAGCATCAAATATCAGCTGAGACTATTTCATCACAGTAGTAACTAACACCATTAAATGGATCTCTACACTTAAAAGTTTCATGATTTCTCAGAGAACATAAACATACAGATGAAAATATGAAGGTAAGCTCTTGATATGTGGGGACTAATAAAGAGTTAATGTAGATTTTCCATGTAAGAAATACATGCATATAAGGAAAGAAGCAGTAAGATGATTTTGGAGAGGGAATTTAGTTGTGTATTTACATGAGGAAGCTAATGAAGGATCCATATGTGAAAGTCTTTAGAAGAGACAGGTAATGCAGAATAAGAAGCAGACTTGTGAAGAGGACAAGGAGAAGAGGGATACCAAAGAGTTAGCTAAGGGTGTAGTGAAATTCGAACACACCAGGAGACTAGAGAGGTATTAAAATCACACAATGCAATTCTCTGAAATGGCTTATCTTTGTTTTGTTTTAAGAGGAATCAAGGATCACAAGACAAGAGCAATTTCAATTTTCATAAAATATATTTTAATGTATGTATCTATGTATCCCACATGTTGCTTCATCTATTTATCCAGGTTTCATTGATTACTGTCTGTGGTAGTTTGAATGAAATGGCCTCCTGGGCTCATAGCGTATGACACTAATGGGAGAGGTGGCTTTGATGGAGTAAGTATGGCATTGTTGTTGGGAGTGTGTCACTGGGGGATGGCTTTGAGTTCTTAGAAGCTACAGCTAGGTGTAGTGTGGTTCATTGTCTCTTCCTGCTCCCTGTAGAAATCTTAGCTATCTCACCAGCAGCAGGACTGCCTGAATGTCTCCATACTTCCTGCCAAGGTGATAATGGACTAAACACATGAAACTGTAAGCCAGCCCCAATTAAATGTTTTCCTTTATAAGAGTTGCCATGATCATAGGATATCTTCACAACAATAGTAATCCTAACTAAGACACTATCTCTGTATTAGACACTTTTGAAGAAGATTAAAAATGCAGACATGAGAACCTAAGGATTTAGAGAGTTCAGGGTATTGAAAGATGAAAGCAATTAATAACTAGATAAGCAAACATGATGTTTACAATGTTAGAACAATGGAAAGAACAGAAAGGATTGAATTAGTGAGATAGATTTTATACTTGGTGAGAACATGTTCCTTGTTTCATAAAGTGGCATGTTAAAGATTAAATGGACTAGACACACAAAGTTTACTTTAGACAAAATGAACAGCATATAGGAGGATGGTGATGCCAATAAGAAATTGCCTACTTTATAAATGCAAGTACAGGAAATGATTAGTGGCATGCTGGAGTGAAAGAAAGCAAATAAAATCTCTGTAATAGTAAATATTAGCTAAATTTATTTACTTGATTGAAAAGTCTTTAAATATAAGATGTATTGCCAACTACCAGAAATAAATATATTAAAAATATGAACAGTTTAATTGGAAGGCCATATTAGGGAGAAAGGTAATCAAGCCATTCAGCTCACTCCTTAAAGGATTACTTGCCATACTTTCCCTCCTAAATGTGAATATGTACCATTAACCAGCAGTCAGGTATTAGCATTGTTGATAACAGGGTCAGTATTTATCAGTTTACTGCACAACAATAAATATGTTTTTATGTACAATGAGATCTCCCTTTCTTTGGTCCTTCATAGATCACATACTGACGTTTATGTACAGCACAGCTTTTTAGCTTGGGGCTGGGTTCTTCCTAAAGTGTTCTGTCATTTAATAGGCTGCATTGGATCTTAGTTTTTAAAGCCTTACTTCTGAAAACACATATCATTATTGCTTATACTTACTTAATCATAACTAGATTCTTGTATTTGGATAAATTTACCTCAGATACATATCTTAATCCTTCCTTTCCTTTTTTGCCTATAAAATTGTGTTTGCTGAAAATTAGACACCATGCTGGCACAATGCCTTTCTAGCTAATGCAAATAAATGGGAGAATGTATTTCTTTAGATCTCTGATGTGTCAGACAAGGTTAAAGTTCCGTTCTAAGAAGAAACCTGAGCTTTTTCATGAGCTTCCTGAGTCGGATTTATTCTTTGCATTCACCGGTTTTTGTATGGCCCTTGGGAGTGCCTAGTCCCAGTGAATAGCAATGAACTCTCAGGCTGTTCTTCTCCAAAGCCCCGGAGTGAGTTTACTTCATCTTGATAAGGTCTTAAAAAATTTAAAGATTTGAGGGAGCAAAGAAAGAGAAGATAGAAGACACACTTGAAGTTAGATTCCATGGTTTGAATTAGAATTGGCAATTGTCCATAACTTCTGAATGCCAACTAAGCTAAGCATTCACGTTTTCTTTAAAGACACTGGAGATGAACTAATTGCATATCCTCAGAAGGTCACCAGAGGCACCTTGCATGAAAATGCTGTTGTGGCAACAGATGTGGATTTCTGAGTTCTTCCTTTCCATCTTAAGAAAATAAAGGAACTATGAATACTGCCACTCTCTGGTTTGTCTTTAAAATGTGTTTTCATGAGTATGACTTTTATGTCTTCCTTCTAGATTACAAAGTTGATAGCAAGTATAGACACAGTTTTGAATCTGAAGCAGGTCTTAGAGCACACAGAAGAAAACAGCAAGCACATAGGGAGAAAAACCCCTCCTAATAAGCTCCTGGGTGTCCTACACATTTTCATACATGGTGTAGTGTGTATGACAGAAATCCCCCCTTTCTTGCCCTCCCTCTGATGGGGGATATCCTTCTGTATATATGTTTCTCTTATTGGTTGATGAAAAGAACAGTGTCTGGCCAATGAGGCAGGAAGATAGGCAGGACTTGGAAGAGTAGAATTCTGGCAAAAATAGGCAGAAGGAGCCTACCAAAACAGTTGACATATACAACTCCATAGGAATAACAGGTCCAGGTATTCGTCAGTAAAATAAGACCATGTGGAAATACATAGATTGACAGAAATGGGTTAATAATTAATATAGAACAATCCAATAAAAAGCCTTAGCTACCAGCCAACAGTTTATAATTAATATAAATTTTTGTGTGTTTTTTGGGGGGGCTGAGAAGGGCAATGGGATCTGGTGGGATAAGAAACCGCCAGCAACATCCCTCTCTTTTTCTTTTTTATTCTATCGCTTATCACTTCATATGATGATAGAGAAGCTGAGGGACATTCAGAAGTTTCTTTCTATTACCTATGTTCCAGAAAAGTCTCAGTAGAACATTCTTTTGAGTACAGTCAAGGCCTCTGTTTCCTCTTCATCTAGGGTCTTGTCTCTCCTGGAAAGGCTTAGGCCAGATGAGATCATCTACATCTACTTTGTAGAAAGAGGCAAGGAGCCATGAGTTAGTAATGACTGAGATGCAGAAATCTATATCAGTTTGGCTTTGATGTAACATTTTACAATATCTTAACTGAAAAAAAATTAAACTGTTCATAGTACTTTGATGAAAGTCAAAGACAGTGGCAGAAAAACACACATTTCATTACCAAGGGGAAAAAGTAAGAGTCTCAACAAGCAATGTTAAAGACAAGAACACTGATCACAGATTTACACATGGTTGCTGGTGACAGCACAGACCAAGGATATACACATGGTCTCTAGCTTAGCATGTGCTACAGATGTCAGCATGCTCTATAGTGGCAATACAGACTACTGACATAAACAGGGACCTCTGGTGTAGCATGGATCATGGACACCATTATAGTTCTTAGGAGCAACACAGCCCAAAGCCTCTGGGGCAATATCTGCCGTAGGCACCAATATGGGCATTGGTAGCAGTACTTCACACAGGCATCAACATGACTCGATCAGGACCATGGACTCCAAAACAGCCCTAGATAGCAGTACAGGTCACTCACATCAACATGTTTTCCAATGGCAACCCAGACTACCAACATCCACATGGGTTCAGGTGGCAGCACAGACCACAGACATCCACATGACTCTCAGTAGTAATATAAATTGATGACTTCAACATGGTCCCTGGAGTTAGCAGAACCATGGGCCTCAACATAGCAGTACATGTCACTCAAATCAACATAGCCTCCAGTGGCAACCTGGACCACTGAAACTAATATAACCATCTGGTCTCTAGTGGTAACAAGGGACTTGGACATTGAAATGGTCTGGTGGCCGACCAGACCAGTCTCTCGGAGACAGTATACCAGAATCAAGGATACTAACATGGCCTCCAGGATAAGTATGAACTGTAGATTTTCAAGGAAGTCTAGTCCAGTAAATGAACTGTTCATCTCCATCATGCTGTGTTTATTAGAACCAGGGTGATCATGAAACTGAGTAGTATGTACTGGGAGCTGATTCTGCACAAGTTCCAGTTTGTTGCACACCACTCTATTGACCCTATTCAGCAACATCACATTCCCCTGACCATCACAGCCTTTTCTCACACCTGTCACACTAGTTCCCTCTCTCCCCCACACACACACACACACACACACACACACACACACACACACTGCTCCATTTTTTCATTTTACATCTCTAAATTGCATTTTCATTCATCGTAACTGGCAGGCCTGAGATCCTATTTCGCAATGAAACATTTCCTAGGGAGCGTCAGGTTGCTACACACCACCCTGTCACCTGTGTCCATGGCACAGGTGCTGTGCCTGTAGCCTTCAGGCAGTGCCCCTTCCCAGAGCTATCCATCTTCCAGCAGGGCAAGCAACTACAACTGCTCCAAGGTGGAAGGCAGACTGTGGGCTTAGGGACCACCCAATGCAGTATTGGCCTGTTTCTGCGGGAACTCTAGGCTATAGCATATTTCCCTGTCATGGAGGAAGGAAGCCTCAAGGCTTATCAGGCATGACTTTTGTGCTTGCAACCTGAAGGCTGAGACATGTGTGTGAAAGGGTACAGATTCCATTCTCCACTCTGGTTGGCTCTGTCCTGACACCTTTCCAATTTTGTGAGTCCACTTTTTAAATGCATCTTCCCCATACATTTGACTGTTTTATTTTTCCTTCTTTTTACTGTTGAAGAGTTACTTCAGGCTTTGCAGACTCTTTTCATCTGTCATGTCACCTGTCAGAGTTTCCATGGGTCTCTCAGATTCCACAGAGCAACATGGCAGGTGCTGGGGCTGATGCCATCTTTGCTTTCTCAATACACTGTATTTTCATTGTTTCTTTTTTTTAACTGTCATTCTTATTTTGTTTTGTTTTAGGGAGCAGTAATGAGAATTGTACCTATGATCGTTGCATTCATTATAGGTAAGTCTCCATTACTCAGCTACATGACCAACTTTTAAAGTAGAGGTGATAGTACCAACTTCATAGTGTTGTGAGAGTTAAGAGACTAAACACATGTCATACCAGCAGGTAATAAGTAGCTGTTATTTATTTATATTTTACCTTAGGAGGTGTTCTACAAATACTTGACCATACAGTTCTAATAGTGGTATTCAAGATAATCTTGAAACAGAAATACAAAACTCACTGAACTGGAAATCTAAAGTTATAAAAACAAAAATAGGAGATGGTGGAGGAAGAGATAAGCAAGATTTGGTTAGCATTTACATAGAGCTAGCTAATAGAGAATCTAAATCTGATTGCTCACTCTGAGACAGTGAAAATTGATTCCCCAGGACTTCCAACTGTTTTATTTTTCTGATTCAGTATTTATCAATTGCATAAAAATTAACTCATACTTAACTGATCATTTTAAGTTTGAAGGCAAGCTAGCTAATTTGTTTGGTGTTTTCCCTTTCACAAAATAGAAAGGTTTATTTAAACATCAGGGGTAAAAACCACTTAAAGGATCTTAAAAGTAAGCCTTAGAGGAGATTGTATTCTATGAATATTGAACATAAAGAAAACATATGCTGATCAAATTGCAAATGGCCACTTTCAAAGGTTATAGCAGTATGGCTCAATAATATTCAAGCCTGGCAATCATGAATTCTCCAGATAGACCTATAATTCTCCAGATCACTTGTGATTTCATCTCATGACTTTAATTCCACATTCATTACCTTCAAGCACCAGGTCATTGACGTTTATCAGGGCAACAGAGAAGACAGGTAAACATAAAAGCTACCTCATTAACCTCAGGTGTGTGATTCAACAGGATATAACGGATGATCATCCAGCAGTGTGTCAATGTTTCAATGCTACTTTAGAGCTATGGAAACCCAACAATAAAATATTTGTCCTTTCAAATTTCACTGTGTCTCTTATATAAATATCACCATGTTTTTGAATTTTGATCCTTCTTGTCCTTATTTTAAGTTTTGCTGATATGATTGCAGAGACTATCTTCCAGTTTCATTCTTTCATAACCAACTCTTTTTAAAATAATTTTAGACAATTTAGTTTTTGACATTTTCATAATATTCACAACACATTCTGGTAACACTCATTATTCACCTTCTCTTACCTTACTCCCAACATCAACTTTCTCCCTCTGACTCAAATTTTCCTATTTTCATGCCTATTTGTTCTGTTTTGCTTTTGCTTTGTGACCCACTAGATACAATCAGTGAGAATGTCTTGTAAATGGATCTGAAGCTATCTGCTAGAATGTGAATATCCTACTACTGGTTACATCACTCCTCATGGGGACTTCCTCCTCTCTCATCAGCTCCCATGAGTTGGGCTCCATGAATGGAGAGGAGGAGGACCATGAGAAGGACTGACTATTAAAAGAATACATTGAATGGGGGTGGGGGATGGGAAAGGAAGGTGGCCAGGGTGCATGTCACAGGGGAAAGAGGGTAAGAGGGAGAGAGGGATGGAGGAAGGGAGGAAGGGAGAGGAAATTGGGATCCACATGTAAAATTTTTAAATTATATATAAAGATATATATATAATCTAAAATGCTTTGACTTCAAAATTTAAGCCTAAGGACAAGTTACTGGGAAAAAGGATTTCTAATTTTGTTTCCACAGAAAATGAAAATTTGTAGATTTCTTCCAGACTAATGTGGTTTGATCGAGCAAGACCCCCTGAAGCAACATCAATGGGACAATGCAGCCTTGAAGACCACTACAGCCAGGATTTCTGTGTCTTCTTAGGATTCCCCCATGACAACGCCCCCTACCAGCAGGAAGCAGTTTGGAAAGAATGACGCCCAAACTCCCAAATATTGTTTATAAATGTTTGTTTTCATTTAAAAAAAAACGCATGTATAATTATATCCAGCATAAAATAAATAAATGTTTAAAAAAAAAAGGATGCATTGAAGACATGATATACTCATGGAGAACATGAGCAAAGACGGCTGCAACTGCCTGAATTGTTAACTTAACTCATCTTAACACTGAGATGATTAATTCTTTGTCTTGTTATTAGCTGCTACTCTTTCCCCTGATGTATCATTGCAGCTTTTCTAGTCAAAGAAACAAAATGGGTAATTCCTTCTCTCTCTCTCTCTCTCTCTCTCTCTCTCTCTCTCTCTCTCTCTCTCTCTCTCTCTCTCTGTGTGTGTGTGTGTGTGTGTGTGTGTGTGTGTTTGTGTGTGTGTATCCTTTTCTCCCACTCTCCATCCCTCTCTCCTTTTCTTCTATTATTTTCTTACATTTAAAATTTGAACATAGAGCCACTTTTTTTTATATAGAAATAAAACATTTTTTTTTCTGGTTCATCCACATGATGAAATCATGCCAAGGTAATGCCTATATGATTTTGTGCTCATTTTATTTATTTATATTTAGAGTACTTATTCTCTAGCTGTGATTATGTTTTTCCTCTGGTATGAGAGGAAAAATTTTCTTCCTCCATTCCTTGCCACAGAAATTTGAAGTGAAATTTAAATAGAAACCTAGCTAGTGAACAAATAATATCAGGTTATTAATAGAATTCTCATCTCTTCGTGTGGGCTGATCTTTGGCTGGTAAATACATGAAATGTTCAAGACAACTGGTCAGTATGCATGCAGTAAATGTATCAACACAAACCTGAGACTGCCACCCATGATTCTGAAGAGTCAGTATTTATGGTCTCCAAGGTAAATATTCTAGAGCTATCTGAATGGATCTCCAGATTTGCTGTAGAAAATCTGTCAGTTTATCGATGAATTACCATTTGAATTTAATTGGAATAAATTGATCTTAACTGATTCCATGTGGCTATTGCATTCTCTTGAACTGATTATTGATGATAGTATCTTTCATAGTGAGAAAACGCTACTAACAGAACTTGGAATTCAAATGTGTCAGTGACTTTAGGATTTATTTTGCTTTTATAAAACAGAAGTCTATTTTACTACAAAGGTTTAGAAATAAATGATAAACTACTTGGGAATATATCTGTGCCTATAGAATTTTAAGCTATTTTAAGATTACAAACTTCAGAATGTACATTTATTTATTTTTCTAAATGCTCTTATTTCCAAATAACAATACAATTTTCTGAACTCTAAGATACATTTCCTGAAACTGAAGACAAACAAGAGAGTTCCCTGATGTTTAGCTAAGGTTCTAGCTGTGAAAAGTAAAATAGTGATCTAGAGAAGACTCCAGCAGGAGCCACAGTCTAAGAGCAACTGGAAAAGTTTCCAGGGGAAATATTTTAAGAAAATGACACCCAGGAAATGTTACATGTATTATGAGGAAAAGTTCTCATTTTCTGTTATTTTCTGAAGCAAGTGAACACTGATTATGTTTCCATCCCAGGAACTATATGCATTTAAATTAAAAATGTAGACAGTACAGTATACACTGAGGTAAGATCTATTGGCAATGTCAGTAATAGCAGCATTTTCATTTTTCCTTTGTAATAGAAGTCATTGTATGTTCTCAGGATGAATTCTTGCACTTTATTAATCTCAGAGGCATTTGGGATTTTAAATGCTATTGATTTTTAAAAAGAGACCATAGTATTTTTCTATAGTATCCTTAACTTCTATTAAAGTAGTCGCAAAACCAAGGCATTCTAAAAATAATACTTGCATTTGAGGGATAGTCTTTAAATTTGAAATATGTGAATACTTGCTTGTAATAATTAAAAATATTTTATTAACAATTTTGATGTTTTTCACCCCCCCTGTTGTTCTAAGAAATTTTACATGATAGGAACTTGTAATGTGCCCTTTATCTGTATATCACCTCAAGACCTTCTCAGCTGTCCATTCTCCCTTCTTATTCTTTTATTTTCATTTGTCTATGTATCTTACTACCTTCGATTCTTTAGTCTGGGAATCTCTGTGTCCCTGAAATGAACTGCCTACTTTTCTTCCAACTAAGCACTCACTTACGCTATCATTGTCAACACGAAACTTTTCTTGAAACAATCAGTCACTTTCTTGTTTTTGTATGATATTACTATACATATATATATATATATATATGTATAATCAGTGCACAAAACTTTGACATTTTCTCTCATTCATAATGTTTTAAATCTTTGCTCCAGTAGCAAACTGCCACAACAGCAGGATTACAAAATAAAAGATGACAATAAATATCCTTTAAAAAAGAGTGTACTCAGTCATTTGTGCCCTTTCATATGGAATGCAGGATTATGAGAAATTGCATTTATCACCCGAAACATACCTAAGCATAAAAGTGACTAAGGTGAGGTAGGTTTGATCCTTATGGTCAAGAGATGAAGAACAGAAAGTAATGTAGGCAAAGATGAGTTTTCTGACATTAGTCTTGTGGTGGCCATAGGTGATACACAGAGCTCTCTGCATTATTCACGAGTGCAATAGAATACCGTTAAAAAGCACACAGCTTAGGTTTGGATTTGAGAGTGGAAAGGTGGGAGAAAGTTGACAGCTAAGGTTACTTAGAGCATTACAAAAGTATGTGTGTATGTGTATCCATGTTTCCCTTTACATAAGCACAAATATTTATATTTTACCATCTTCTGATTTAAGTAAACAAGTACATTGTTAACCTTCTTAGGGAAATTTAAGTTACATATGAACTGTTAATTTTATAATTTTATGTTTAACTACCCCCAGAAAAGTTTATTGACTTCCTTACAATACCAAATGTAAAGAAAACTAATGCATAGAAACAATAATTCAGACAGACACCCCTTTATTTGTTGGGGAAAAATATTAGTGGTGTATATACCAAAAATAAAAATATCTGACAATAAGGATCTTATAGTCCATCTCCAGTTTAGTTTTTGTATTTTCTGTACTAAAATGAATTCTAGATTTTATCTTTGGAAATAAAACAAAGAAGATGAAATAATACTATAAGACTGAGTTGATTTTATAGACTCTGTTCTAATCTCATGATCTATTATGAGGAAAACTTATTCTTACTAATCATTTAATATATGTCTATTCAACTCTCTACTTTAAATATAGTAACCCTTTTAGCATTTTGAGAAGTTTTAGTATTCCCAGAGGAGAGACAGAGGCTAAATATTTCCATATGTACAGCTGTTTATGTGCAGATGTCATTGTAAAACTTTCAGTATTTTTCCTAGTCACTTTAGATAATTATGAATTATAGTCACTTAAAAATCCTTTCAAATGATTTTTTTCATGCTTTATCATTATTATAATTCACCTTAGTATATTTCTAGCAAGATTTAGTAAGATGATTTTAATGTCCCCAATTATTATTTTTGCATATGTGAATTTTCCTGGGGGCTAGATATTCGTGTTATAAATAATTGAGTTAAAAATATTAAAAATTCTTTAATGATAACCAAATGATACCACCAAGGGTTGTTCATATACACAAATATGTATGTGTACACATGTTCACTTCTAAGAGGAAAGCAATTGTTATAGGATAAAATTGGTGAGGTTTTTGGTAACTTTGCTCAGAAAATAGTGCATGTGTGTGCTCACACACACACACACACACACACACACGCATACATATACACACACTTGTATTAAAAGCCTTTCTGAGTTCTTGGTTAAGTATTATCTATTTTATCACAACCACTTCTATTTACTATAAACCAATTGACAAACAACCCTCTCCCATTCAATAGTAATCTGCCATTTGGACAAAATGTGTAGGATCTTCACCCACTGTACAATAGGAGTTACAGCAGCACAGGGTAGAATGTGGAAAGGAACTCCTAGGCGAAACTTTCACTGAGTGAAAATTGTAGGAATGACGGGAGAGTACCAGGGTGGAGGATAATTTGAACATGGCTAACAGGGAAGAGTGAAATGACTGAAAGGGCATATGCTGGCTGAGAAATTATTTTAATTCACTCTCATTTCTCCAAGTTCAGTGGAAGCTTGTGCCTCTTTCTGACACTGCCAGGAGCCTCTTGAGGCATGGGAACTGCACACACACGGAAGAACCATTCCTGGTGGACAGGCCTATCCATACCCACTAGGAGAGGGAGAGATCCCACAGGTGGGATCCTTTAAAGAAATGGAAGAAAAGACAAGCCAAAAATTGCCAAGAAACAATTCAAGAAGTGCAAAATGTGAAAGCTAAAAAAGAGACAACAAAAATAACCACAGTCTGAGGGAATGCTGGATATACAAAAGCTGGGTAAATAATAAGAAACTACAGAAGCAAGCATAACCAACAGAATACAAGAGATAGAAGAGAGAATATATTTATAAATAAGTGATAGTAGCTAATCCATGGAAAGCAATGGAATGTTTAATAAATGTAATTTTTTAAATTTAAATAGCTTTGTCATGAGAAACATAGTTGTCAGAAAGTTCTGCAGTTCCACAGCAGAGTCACGAGCAGGCATGTGTCATGTGCAACTGCTCTTCAGACTGCCACATTCTCTTCCAAGCATGCAGCTACCTCCAAGAGCAAAACTTAACAAGTTTTACATTTGCACTACTGCGTTTTTTTGTGAAATTGAAGCCCATTTTAACAAAATTGTGTTTAATAAGTTATTTGTTTTTCTTTCAAGGATTGTTGTTAATTTGCTGTTCACTCTTACAATTAAGTTCAGAGTCATTTTGGCTAAAGAAATTGTCTCCATTTGGACAAGAAAATGAATCAAGATTCAGACTTATGATTAAATTTCCATTTCTAGTTTTCTAATGGCACTTTACATTGCTTAAATAGTAGGAATTAACTACATTGAGTTATTAAGGCTGAGTTCACCATTACAATGGAAAACATGAATCATGATTAAACTGTAGGAAGGTTAACTATAGCAAAGAGAACAGGGAGAACCTGCAACATTAGTGTTATTGCAACATATTCTCAAGAAATTTTGATCTAGTTGATATCACTGCATCTTCAGATCAGAATAATTTCTTTTTCATTAATTTTGTGAATCTTAAAAACTGATGAATATAAATGCAATATTACTCTTAATTTTTATTTTCTGAATTAATTTGCATTTTTCAGTCTTAGAAGACAAAGTCTATAAAAACACAACATACATATTCAAGATGTGTTGATTTTCTCTCTTTGGAATGTGTCATATATTCACTAAGAGTAGAAAGGTATATATCACAAAAAATCAATATAACAAAAATTTCTGTGTGAAGAAATGTCAATTTAATTTTCATCTATCTACTTAGAAGTTTGCCTTGCTTCTCAAGAATTATTGCTAAAATAATTGACCATAGTTATATCTTAAGTATCTGTACAATAGATGCAAATGTGTCAGAAACTCCAAAGGGGAGTTTGAGGAGAAAACCTAATGTGGAATTTTTGTATTGGCACTCAATTATCTGAGGTTGTAAAAGAAATCATCTACTTTATGCAATTATATCTTCCCACCATCATCCCACACAACAGAACTAAATAAAAAAAATCTAAAATGTGTGAAAAATGTTCCTACTCTCTGAAATAGTGATTGCTAATTATAACAGTGTTAATAATTCCACAGAGGCATCACCTTTTGTAACCACTGTGATGAAAAAATGCACAAGGGTACTTCACTTTCAGAGCTACTTGTCTCTTTGCAAAATGGAGGGTCCTTGGGTTTGTTTTGTTCTTCTATGATAAACAGTTGCTCTGTGTCCTAGCTACATAGACACCAGCTCTCTCTCTCCTTACTCCTGTCAGAGACTGTTCTTGATAGATTCTGTCTTTTCAACTGGTCCTTTTTTTTTTTTTTTTTTTTTTGTTGTTGTTGTTGTTGTTAACGTGGTAAAAGCCTGGTTAACAGGAGTTAGCTTGGGGGATATGAACAGGCTACTTGAGAATATTTTTATTTTAAATGGGCTACATGAGCATCAATCCGTGAAATTTCTGAGATCTTCTTCTTAAATATTTAAGCTTAAAATCTACATTCTTGACTTTCATTAAACAGTTGAGTTCGCTGTGACTACATATCACAAATTAAGTAAAAGATTTTAGTTTGTTAGATTTTTTAAATTCTGGCTTTGTTTTTGTTTTTCTTTTCTCTTCCTTCCTTGCTTCCTTTAATTTTTCTTTCACACTGCACTTATGAGAGCCCCTGCAAAAAGCTATACAATAAGGTCATGAGAAACAGTCTGTTTCATGGTGCAACCACCCTGGCATGTCCAGAGGACATCCTCTGCAGCATATCTTCCATTCACTGAGTCATGTTTTTCTATACCCTCTTATATGATGTTCCTTGAATCTTGAAGGGGGTCATATAGATAGAAATGCCATTTTCTTTAGTGGCATAGCCATTTATTAGCTTCCTGAACCCCAGTGAATAGTGACCCATCTACATTTGTTTCAATAAATCCAATGAAACTTAGTGGGTCACACACTATAAGGCATGAAAGTACTGTGGACCTTGAAGAGAAAAATGAGAGTAGAAGAGAGTGGGTAAGAGAAGAGAACAGGAGTAAACATAACTCAAATTCTTTATACACAGGTGTAAAACTATAAATAGCTTTAAAAAAAGAAAAGAAAAAACAGAAAGGAAGAAATAGCCTATTTCTTCCAGATACTTAAAAATTAGCATTTAGTAATAGTTGCACAAAGTGTTGTATTTGAATTGTGTCTTAGCTTGAATTATTCTTTTAAGTTGGTATAGTACCCTTTAGCATTCTGGAGTTTGGTCCTTAAGTGACAGGGCAGGAAAAGGTATTCAAGATTAAGAGTCCATGATCACATGTCAGACCAAGAAAACACACACACACACACACACACACACACACATACACACACAATTTCTTAGTATACTTTATCCTGTGCAGCTCAGGACTTTTATCTCAGAACATAGACTTCCTAATTTTGAACCAAAGTCATAAGGAAAAATAAATTGCATTTCTGTATATCTAGTATGTGGTGTTACATTATAAGAAACAGAAAATAAAATAACACAGCTGGAAATACAGGGGTAAAAGAATTTTGATTTATATAAAAAATACTATCAGACTTATGCTGGAGAGGATGTGGAGAAAGAGGAACACTCCTCAATGCTGGTGGCAGTGCAAACTTGTACAACTATTTTGGAGATCAGTATGGCAGTTTCTCTGGAAAAAAATGGGAATCAGTCTACCATAGGATCCAGCAAACCCCCTCTTATCCCCCAAATGATCCACATCCATGCAACAAAGACATATGTTCAACTATGTTCATAGCAGCATTGTTAGTAATAGCAAGAACATGGAAGCAACCCAGATGCCCCTCAACTGAAGAATGGATAAAGATGTGGCACATTTACACAGTAAAATACTACTCTGTGAGGGAAAAATGAAAAGAACAATGGAATCTTAAAATTTGAAGGGAAATTGATGGAACTTGAAGAAACCATCCTGAGTGAGGTAACCCAGTTACAAAAATAGGAACATGATATATACTCACTTATATATGGACTTTAGGCATATAGTAAAGGATCACCAAACTATAATTCACAGTGACAGAGAAACTAGGATACAAGAAGGAATCTAAGAGATTCATACAAGTTCCCTCACAGAAGGGGAAAGGAACAAGATCTCCTGAGCATATTGGGAGTGGCGGTGGGGCAGGGGCAATGAGTGGAGAGGGAGCTAGGAGAAAGAGAAGGGGAGGAGAGGAACGCATGAGGGGTAGGAAGATTGAGTCAGGAGAGGGATAGACAAGAGAAGAGAGAGAGAGAGAGAGAGAGAGAGAGAGAGAGAGAGAGAGAGAGAGAGAGAGAGAGAGAGAGAGACTATAAAAGAGAAAGCCATTATAGGTTTGAAGAGAAAACTGACTCTAGAGAAATGTCCAGAGACCTGCAAGACTGATCCCAACTAACAATTTGAGCAACAGTGAAAGGGCTATCATAAATGCCCTTCCCTGATAATGAGATTGATGACTAATGTATCCACCTTCATAGAGCCCTCATCTAGTAGCTGATAGAAACAGAAGCAGACTCACACAGCTAAGCACTGAGTCAAACTGGAATCCAGATGCAGAGAGGGAAGACAAGACTAGGCTACAGAAATCCACGGAGTCAGCTGACCTGAAAAAGGAGGAGCTAATGGACCCCCACACTGGTAGCTGGGAATCCAGCATTGTACAGACTTAGACCTCCTGAACTTGGGTCTCACTTAGAAGACCTGGGCAGACTAAGGAACCTCTGAGAGTGGAATCAGGATGTATCCCTGGTGCACAAAATGACTTTGGGAGCACATTCCCCATGGAGGGATACTCCCTAACCTAGAGGAAGGAGGGAGGGCTTAGTCTCTACTCCAAATGACTTGACTGATTTTGTTGACCCCTCCTGGAAGGCACCATCCTCTCTGTGAAGTGGGGAGGGGGCTATGGATGGGATGGGAAGGTGGTCAGGGGCATGGGAGGGAGGAGGGTGAGAGGGATAGGGAACTGGGATCGATATGTAAAATAAGAAAAAAAAAGACATACTAGTTATCATCCAGTTGTTTTTAAAACTGTGAAGATCTAGCTATTGTGTTTATTGTTTATATTCATACTTACTATCATCTTTATTACTGTGAACTATATTCACAAAGGATATTTAAATCTCAGAAATTATAATGTTAATACACCATCATCTTTGCCAATAGAAATGGGTAGCATTTGTGACATACATTATCTGTTACAGTAATCTAATGAGCCATTTCATACAGAAGCATGTGGTAGTGGCTACTGGCAAGTTCAAGCTTTCCTTTAGAATGACTTTCTAATAGTGTTTTCTACAACTCCACAATTTCTGTTAGCTGGCACTAACAGTGTACTCATCGTCTTGTCCAAGCACTAGGTATGTAGAAATGACATGTATTATTTATTTAAGAAATATTATTTTTAATATAAAAATCACATTGTTATCTTATGAGACTCATGTTTTGAAAAATTTTGAGTATTACTTTGTATTTTGTGTAATTAAATAGGCACTGTGGTGACCAGGCAAGAAATACTGTTAAGTATATCTGATCCACTAACTTTTCTCAGGAAACAGAGTGTTGTCATAACAGTTAATCTGAATTTATGGTTAGCTGGAAATGAGAACCATGCTACTTTCAATCAAATGAGAAGAAGTAAATTACAGTGTTCAATAGGATTTCCAAAATAATCTGTCAGGCTTCAGTGCTACACACAACTTCTAGGAGAATAAGAAATGTAGCAGAGAATGTTTGCCTTAATCCAAAGTGATTTCAAGCTTTAGAAAATTTCTACTAGTGCAGGAAATAATTTTATTCACCTCTATACACGATGATATACTTTTAGATTTTCCAGTTGAAATTGTTTAGATTTGAAAGATCTCTCACTCTAAGAATTCTGAAGTTCTATTTTTAAAATATAAGCATATAAATTATAGTATATATATAAAAAAACATAAAGAAGTTAATATTAAACATAATACTAAGACATTATATATGTGGAAGTGGAATAAGATGCTGTTCAATACTGAAAATATTTTTATATCCATAATCTAAAATGATTCTGTTTCTATTTCTTGTCTCTTTACATAAAATTATTGAATTAAATATTTTGTGTACAGCTCTGGTTATTGGAGGCATGGATCTATAAAAAGTTTAGTGATTTGCTGTTCTCTTTGAAATATAATGAGATAATTTATATTTCTATGTCACTGAATACAACCTTAGAAATCACTCATGCAATGAAGCCAGGTGCTACTTACAAGATATTCCGTTCAGGACAGTTCTGCAGAAGTATGATCCACTATTATCATGTCGATAGTGTGACAGTGCACACCAAGGGCAGAAATCAATCCAGATTCTTCAGGTAGAGTGAGTGAGTTATTCCCACTGCAAAATCTCCTCACAAGAACGAGTATCTTAACCCTGTGATGGCTTGCTCCAGCATTTCCTTGTCACTGAAATTCCCCCAGTTCTCCTGGATGCTTTGCAATGAGCCCCATGGTCTTCTTCTTCACAGAGCTACACATTCAACATTTAATCTTCATTGCGTTAAATAAACATCCCATTTATCTTGGAACCCACAGTGCGTGCTTGGTCTGTTCCTAACATGGATAGTAAAGCTGCAAATTGCTGTGTGTGTGTGTGTGTGTGTGTGTGTGTGTGTGTGTGTGTGAGAGAGACAGAGAGAGAGAGAGAGAGAGAGAGAGAGAGAGAGAGAGAGAGAGAGAGAGAGAGAGAGAGAGTTGGGGTGGTGGTGGGGTCAAACTCAGGATCATGTATATGGCAGGCAAGCTTTGCACTACAGACCTATGTTGTCTCTTCCTCTTCTACTAATTCTGGTCTACTACATTTAAATGCTATGCAATATCTATTTCCCAATGCCTCCCCCTTCAGAGAGTTTTTCTGATCTTTCAGTTAGATCATGTGTAAGCTGAATAGGACAAAACCCAACATGTGCATCCTTGGCAATGGTTTTCACAGACAGTTTCTTCTTCACAAACAATTCACAGAAATGAGAATATATGTGCTCAGACTCACACTTTAAAATGTTTATTTGATGTCATCTTGTAGGTGTAGCTTCCTCCTATAATAAGACATAACACAATTCTTCTCTGCCTATGACCTTCAACATTCAGGCTGCATTTCTGTCTTCCTGGGTAAAAATTCTAGGTCACCATTTTAAAAGTTCTGAAAAATGATGGAATAACAAAACCCAAAAGCTGTCCCAATTCCCTGTTTTCACCCAATCTGGCTACCAAAGAGTTCCAATGCTTTATTTTATATTTCATTTTTCAAAAATTTATATTTACCTCTGTAATTAATGAACTTTCATTCATAGTAATTTGTCAGTATGTATACTCAGTCAGCCCTTGCAGTTACTAAAGATCCAATCTTAATATTTCTACAGCAAATATAAAGCACATACAACAAATTATCTGCAAAGCATTAACCAACTAAATTACTCACTAATGGGAATTTGTCCTTAAAGGAAGAGAAATATTTCTGATAATAATCTTTGATCCAAGTTTACTCCATTTTTATGCTTCTATTTAACTAACATTATGTCTGAGAAATATAATAACAATAAAGATCAGGCTAAAAACATCACTCCAGTCTATCTCATGTCATCTTGTTCATTTTATGACTCAGTATAATGCTAAGTGCAATGACTGTTAACTTATTAGGTATCTCACCCCATCCTTGTCTTAGGTATTTATATGAGCTGAGTCATGGCTTATCACCACTTTACAGGTTAAGTTCTGTCATTTCTACCTGACACATAAAGGCTGTTGATATGCAGTGATTGCTAAATCCTTCACCATGTGCTAGACAATTAGCATGCTTCAGAGGTGGAAAACAAACCCCAGTGCTTCCACCCCCACTGCACAGCCTTTCCAGAACTACCATCAAAACCAGGAATCCATTATTTTCATGGCATGAATTTCATATAAGGACATGTTTTTAGATGTTCTTTTGACCTCTATCTTAGAAGCTGCCCAGAAAGCTCAATGATCGGTGTCATCTGTCTACTGCCTCTGGATGGTCTAAGTTCACAATATTTAGCCCAAATATCCACAGCTCAACCTGCTCTATTTCTTTTCCTTCAACTACATAGGGCCCACTAATAGAACAAGGCTTCTTTTTCTCCATAAAAAAGATCTCTGTCTCTCTTAGTCTCTCTCTCTCTCTCTCTCTCTCTCTCTCTCTCTCTCTCTCTCTCTCTCTCTCTCTCACACACACACACACACACACACACACACACTTATCAGAGTCCCTTATTCTCATGTGCTGCATTTACAACTTGAAGGCTCATCAATCAAACTGCCTTCCACACAATACCACAATACTTTTCCTTACCCCTAAGAGAAGACCGTTCTCACTAGGGTTCCTCATCCAATGTATCCTATGATTGAATGGCTTAGGTTCATTTAGCAGATTTAAAATTTCAAATACACTGTTCATATCATAATCAAACTTTTGAATCCAAAAGAGTTGAATACTTTCTATATATTTAGCTTTCTTTCCATGATTTTTGATGTAGGTACAGTTTTTGTTTCTTTTGTTTTTGAGGGGGTAGAAGACATATGTGTATGGCTACATATGACATGTGTACCTTAATATACACATATATACACATGTGTGTGCATCCATGCTGTACAACAATCTTTATACAATATAAATATGTATCATTCTCATTGTTTAATAAAGAGATGACCAATCAGTAGCTGCACAAAAAGACATTGGGAGACAGATCCCGACTAAGAGGACTCTGGGAAGAAGGGCAGAGTCTGAGGAGCCACCATGAAATAACATGAGATGCAGAGCAAGCAGAGTGAGAAGTATGCATATCAGGTAAATTATTTATAATTAATAAATAGGTTAAGAGTAATATGATAATTTATGATAAGATCTAGCTAAAAACAAGTCTAAGCTATCAGCTGAACATTTATAACTAATATTAAGTCTCTGTATGGTTGTTTGGGGAGCAGCTGGCTGGACAGAAAAGTCTGCCTACACATACATATAAGACCAAGTCTAATATCAACATCTTTCTCTGTTATTTTTTACCTTTTTTTTTTTTTTTTAGCCAGGGCCTTTCTCTGTACCTTGAGCTCATCTATCTGCTAAGCTGAATATAGAATGAACTCTGAGAATCTTCCTGTCTCTGTCTTTCATGGTATTCTTGCAATGCTGGGGTTATAGACATGTAACCTAGATGCTGAGGGTCAAATTCAGATCCTCTCCTCACACTTTCACAGCAGGCACTATACCAATGAACTCACCCTCTGGCCCCAATCCTTAAGACTTCACTGTCGAAAATATGTCTTCTGTGTGCCAGGTTAGCCACATTTACTCTTCATATCATGTACAATCAGTCACACATAGCTCCTAGGTCTCCAGGGGATTCTAAGCCCTAATGTACATTTGGGTGAGTGTTCTGTCTTCTACAATGAGTTAGTTCTACTTGACTCTGATGCCCTCCTTGATTTCAGCTCACTGATTTGCACAGAATAGTACCATTAAATTAATGCTTAGACTCATCCCCATGTCACCCTACACACATTAATCTGGAATACACTGGTTATTTCAATTTTCACTTTGAATTCTTGTATTAAAAATTTTTAAATCTACTATATTTCATCTTTTATTTTAGGCAAATATCATGGTAAATGTGTTAAAATGAAGCAGAATGTGATTAAGATTGATTGAAGTAAAATTATGGCTCAGATCATTTCTATATCAAATTTAAATATTTTTCATATAGATATTTTCTAAATCCATATTATTTAAACCCAAATTCTCAAACCCTGCATATACAATCAATTTAAGGTATATATAGAAACTTACCACTGGATGACAATGCACTGCATACAATGTCTGTGTTCATATACAACTACCCTGATTTTGCTAACTCATTCATCTTGAAACGAGCAGGGCCCTATTGTGAGCAGATAGATCTTGTAACTGTTCAAACACTTTCTCCCTTATTAATCTTCTTGTCCCTTGAAATGCCCATATTCAGGAGTTAATGCACAAAGGCCCAGCTAAAATGCAAATGAGAATTCATTGTTAGAAGGAATGACACAAAGGGGACCAAAAAAGAAAGAAAGAGAAAGCCACTAAAACCTTTCCCACATCTGTCTGCCTCAGGCTAGAGTACTGAGGGGAAATCCCTTGCTTTAAAGTAAGGAACTTGGGTGTATTCCTGCCTGAAAAAACACTAGAGCACTTCTCTGCACTATTCTCCCGATAACTCTCTGCTTAAGCTTCTGCTCTTATTTTTATGTTTATACCCTTTTGAAGTTCCCCAAACTATTTTCTTTAAACAAAGACACTAGATGATCTCATTTTAAAAAGGTTTTCTACATTTAGTGATCTGGAGGTCCAGGTACTACGTGGAACAGATGACTTAAGCTAGGAAATTGGACTGATCTGAAGACTTCTAGCATCTCTATTAAATGCAATTTCCTCTAGTAAAATATTGTGTGCCTGTCTAAGAAGAACAAACCTGGGAGCAATTATTCCCACCTAGTATGTTCAGAGCTGCCTAGCTTAGCAGCAATTAAAACGTCATCTAATGCTATCTAACCAACTGGAAGAATGACACTGACTTCCTGTGTGGACTTGTCAGCCACATTTTCAAAAGAAAAATAAATGATGTCATAAATCTCTTCTTTAAAACACATGAAATCAGTTCTGGATATTGAATTTGCAATTATTGATCTCCTGCTTCTAAATACAAGGAATAAAAAGTTATCACAACTCACAATGCCTCTACAATCAGGTTCAGACACCTCCAAAGAGTATTCTAGATTTAAATTCTCATCTCATTGTTTTATTTAAGGGAGAAGCAGGGAAAGATGAAGGTATGTCTATCAAGTTGGCTTTAGTCTCACAACAATTGAAGAACAGGAAGGATCTGCCACTTGTGACAATTTAAATCACAATATCATTTGTTTTCTTTGTGAATTTTCTTAACCATAGGAGTTATTTTATTTAAGGCAGCTTCTGAGTGAAGTAGTTACAATGCATAGTAAGCGAGGAACTCAGAAATACAAGAAAGTAGAAGTGAAGACAAGGCAAATCAAACAAGTTTCCTGTAACTTCTGCTTCATCACTAAGAATGAGGAGAGGAGATCATTGGTTCTGATAGACCTTCAATAGGTTATGATTTCCAGAAGGATACAGTCATTTGTTTGAAGTCTTGTGGAAACCTTGCTTGCAGCACAACTCAATTTCAATGTAGAGATGGAGCCTATCATATAGATGCCACATCAACTCCAGCCCATGTAAGGACAATAAGCCATCATTTCATTTCACTTAGTACAATTTGTTCTCAAAGTTAGTCATATACATCCATAGCCCCTAATTACTCTAGAATCTACCCCCAAATTGTCTTCAGATAGAATGAGTATACGAATCATAAATGAAAAGTAAACAAGAATTAAAACAAATCAAAAGCAGCCAATCTTGGAGTAGGATGACCGATACTTATTACATTTACCTGAGCAAATAAAAGATTTTCATGATATAACTTAAATTTTTTGCTTTGATCAAGAAAATTATTTATTCTTTTTAAAAACTTGTCAAACGTTAAATTAAATAAGTTGCCTTAGTGAATTGATAATTTGGTCTCTGATAAACAAAAAGAAAAGAGAAAATTGCTTCTGAAAATTTACACTAGTGGGTGGCAATGTAAATATTTAGTATGTCAATCACTTGTCCATCATACCCAACTCTCTGTCCCTTCCTTTCATCCTCCAATTTTTGGGAGATCTTGTCCCTTTCCCATTCTCCAGGGGACCATGTATGTCTTTCTTAGGGTCATCCTTATTTCTTAGTTTTTCTGTTGGCATGAATTGAAGGATAGTAATCCTTTGCTCTCTGTCTAAAACCCATATATGAGTGAGTAAATTCTGTGTTTGTCTTTTTGTGACTGGGAACAGGAAGATTGAGACAGGGAAAGAACAGAGGAGAACAAGAAAAGATATAACATAATAGAGGCAGCCATTATAGATTTAAGGAGATATCTGGGCACTAGGGAAAGGCCCAGAAATCTACAATGGTGAACCCAACTAACAATCTAAGCAATAGTGGAAAGACTGGCACTAAGGACATGTCCAGAGATCTACAAGAATGACCCCAACTAACAATCCTAGCAAAGTGGAGAGGCTACCCTAAATGTCCTTTCCCAGTAATGAAATTGATGACTACCTTATATGCCATCTTAGAGCCTTCATTCAGTAACTGATGGAAGCAGAAACAGATACCCACAACTAAATACTAAGCCAAACTCCTAGAATCCAGTTACAGAGAGGAAGGAATGATGAGCAAACGGGTATAGACCAGGCTGGAGAAACCCATAGAATCAGCTAATCAGAACAAGGGGGAGCTAATGGACACCAGTCTGATAGCTGGGAAACCAGCATAGGACTGGCCCAGACCCCATGAATGTAGGTGTTAGTTAGGAGGACTGGGCAGTCTATGGGGCCTCTAGTAATGGATCAATATTTATCCCTAGCATATGAATGGACTTTGGGAGCCTATTCCACAAAGAGGGATACTTGTCAGCTAAGATACATGGGGAAGGTCCTGGGCCCTGCTCCAAATGATATGACAGACTTTGAAGACTCCCCATGGAAGGCCTCACCCTCCCTGGTGAGCAGAAAGAAGATTGGCTGGGGTATGGTGGGTGGGGGTGATAGGGGAAGACGGGAGGGTGACTGAATTTGGATTGACTTGTAAAACAACATTGTTTCAAATTTAAATAATACAAGGAAAAATGATTTTTAAAAAATCACTTTAATGCAATTGTCATTAAATCTATTAAATATGTTGTAGTGACCCACAAAATGGCATCTGAATGTATGGAACAGAGGCAGAACACTTCTACAGCATCACAGAGGTCCTAAGTTCTGTTCCTAATACCAGAATAAGAAAATATCAAAAATATCAAAAAAGATCATAAAGGCCTCTAGTTGTCATTTGTTTTAATTAAAATATCATGTGTATAAAAACAACAGCATTAAAAATACATCTGACCTGCATTTCTTTTCCTTGGTTGTTTTCTAGTTTCATTAGATTTTTTATTATTTTGGAAATATTTACCCCCTCCCCCATTCTACTACTTTTTCCTTCCCTGTTGCCTACTCACACACAACTTTATCCATTTTCTTTCTTTACAACTAAGTCCAATATTTGTTAACCATGTGGTCTTGGGTATAGAGCCTTCCAATGGAATGTGGTCTATCATTCTCATTCTTAACAATTATCAATGACTCCTCAGCTAGAGATCTAGTTCTGACCACTTCCCCTTCCATGGGCTTTAAACAGTACTTATGTGGTTTTTGAGAAACAAAATTTTAGTGCACTTTATAAACTTCAATCCTTTCTTATAGTATATTTCCCTCAGCTGGGATTTTTTTTAACTATAACATAGTTAACAACTTTTAATTTCTTGAGTATGTTTATAATAGCTGTCTTTATGTTCTTATACTGTAAATTATGAATAGAAAAATAATAGACTATCAGGAAGATATTTAGGTATTTATTTATTACCATCCATTTTGACAGTTGAATATTTCTTCATTTTGTGAATGTATTACCATGTAAACATTATTTCCAAGAATAATATAATTGGTCTCAAAACCATGTTATCATCTCTGGCTTCTGTTCACAGGTTGAGAAAGCAGGATCATGACCTTTAATAGTTTCTATCACTGTAGATAATTTATATTATTAAACTTTGACTTTATTATCTTCTCATCAATTAATGTTATTGTTCTTCATGATGCATACTTGCCTAATTTTTCATTGTTTCTGTCAACATTTCAATTTTTAAAATTATATGCACTACCTTCCTCTTTTATTTAATTAATATTGCACACTTACTACTTTTCTGGGTTTTTTGGTTCAATTTATTTATGTGTTTATCTTTAAATGATACATTTCTTTCTATCATTTTTCTTTTCTTTATATCTTTTTTTATGAGAATTTCTCTGATGACTTCTGTCATGTAAGTTTGAATGTAGTGTTGACCATCATTGGTTATTATAAATTTAGGGTTTATATCTTTTTTTTCTGAAGATTTATTCTAGTGTGGTATTACATAGCACAATTATTATATACAATGATAATATGCTAGTTATTTCTAAAAGTTTGGAATATATTGTTCACCACAAAAAAGTACTGAAGAGAAATACATTGCCTCTTCTTTAAAAACTATACAATAGGCTAGAAATGCAGGATACTACTACCATTTTTAATAAGATTTAATGTGTGTGTGTGTGTGTGTGTGTGTGTGTGTGTGTGTGTGTATGTGTGTATAGTCCTTGTAGAGGCTAGAAGAGAGTGACAGATGGCCTGCAGCTAGAGCAACAGTGTTTGCGAGCTGCCTAATGTGGCAGTTGCTAACAATCTAGCTTGACTCCTCTAGGAGAGAATTCTTAACTCCTGAGCTATCTCTGGAGCTTCCTGAAATGCAATTCTCAACAGAGTGAAGTACTTGCCTTTAATACATGGGGCCTGGGTTTCAATTCCCAGCATACATTAGAAAGAAAACAAAAATACTAAAATGGGAAAAGCATTATATAATATAAAGACATATTATACAGTAATTCATAAATATGTTTAAAATATATGTTCTATAATGTGAATTTCAATATATATTTTCAGTATACCTCATTTATAGCACTATTTGCCTCTTCTTTATATAATTATCTTTGAGTGAGGTTGATGCTTTGTAGTAATTTTTCTCTTTCACTTGCCCTGCACCTTAAACACTATTCTATTGTTTTGCAGAGACACCAAGGCCAAGTCAACTCCCATAAAAGGAGGCATTTATCTGTGGGCATCCTTAGTCTCAGAGGGTTCAGTCATTAACATAATGTCTGACTTTGTGATGATACACAATAACAGATATGGTCTCAGAGTAGTAGCTCAGAACGTTACATCCTGATCCACATTCAGCAGGCAAAGAGAGAGAGAAAGCAGGATAACTGGCCTAGCTTTTGAAATCTCTGTGCAGACCCTGAGTGACTTACCTCTTTTAACAAGAAAACACCTCCTAAGCTTCCCCAACAGTTCACCAGCTGGGGACTAAATATGCAAATATGTGTGACTTGGGGGCCTTTCCTATTCAAACCTTCACAGCCTTCCATTGTAAGTCTTAAAATATAGAATTAAAATAAAAAAGCCTACACCTTTAAGAAGAGCTCGCATGTCAAAAGTTGAATACATTTTGTGATAACCTCAACCTTCCAAGTCTTTCTTAACTCATTCTAGGCACCTCCCTTATTTACATGTTATGTGACAATTTAATTATTTTATATGTATTGAATATATATATTCAATATATAATATTATATATATTATCCCAATATATAAAATATATATATATATATATATATATTTATAATCCCAATTTACATGGGAGAACCTACAGAAGAGGGTGTCAGGTCCCTGGAACTAGTTATGGACTGGCTGCTTGGGAAACAATCCGTCTGAACTACTGAGCCATCACACCATCTCCTAACTGGTGGTTTTTTTAATACACTTAGTCAGACTGTCTGTCCTTGCCTCCGGACTTCATTTCATTTACTGAATGAAGTCTCTCCAGCCCTCTGCTTCTCAATACTGTGAGGCACCATTCTGGTGTACTTATAGAGACAGTTTCCCCAACACATCATGGAGAATTTCATGAAGTTCTTTGTTTCATTTGTTATTTGTGTGTCTATGCTTGTTCTGTGAATGTGTATATGCAGTGTGTGTGTGTGTGTGTGTGCATGTGTATGTGTGTGGGTGGGTGTATGTGTATGCATCTTTGTTTTGTTTGTGTGCTTGTGGTATATGTATATGTTCACTTGTAAATAAACATGGTTGAGCATGTCTGCATATGGAAGAGAGTGGTCAATATCAGGCATCCTCTTCTCCTGCTCTCCATATTTAATTTTAGAGACAGAGTCTCTCAGTGAATTGGGAACACATATTTGTACATATGATTGTGGTAGGTCATTAATATTTTAGAACACTGTCTACAGGTTGAGCATTCCTTATCCCAACACTTTTGAGCACTGATACAACACAGCATGTATTCATTGCAAATAAACTCCGATGCATACACATACTATTAAAATAATGCATAAAAATTACATTCTAGTTATATGTGCTAGGTAAAAATGTTGAATTTTGTGTGAGAACTAATCATTCTTAGAACATCTCATTAGACATATGCTCCCAATATTCTGGTTTAATGTGACACATCTTAATGATAGTTTATCCTTCTTTAGGACAAAGTTGCTTCCATTCTTAACTCTGAACAAAAAGCCTGTGTGTGCATGCAGGGAACACGTTTGCTAGCCCAATAGAATAACTATACTTCCTATTTACTCGCAGGCAAATTTCAGTGAGTTGACCTATGTTTTGGGATTATTTATGGAAGAAACTATCTCATTTTGTATGCAACACTGTGTGACATGTGTCTGTTCTGGTGGTCTAATATCAGTTGTTATCCATCCATTTTGAGAGGATTTCCTCTTGTAGATCAACCACGACAGTTTTCTCTTACCTTAATGATTCTTTTTAAATGAACTAGTTTGAAGATGCTACTATTTTGATGTTATTTTTATCTCAAATTCTATTCATTATATTTGGTGGGTAGCTATTTTAAACATTTTAATTATCTAGACTTGTACCTATTGACCATTGAAGCTAATACCAACTTTATACATCTTTTATAGAATTAAAGCAATTACTTATACAAAGCTTTTCTGAGGTAATAACTTCATATTGCATGACAATACCTATCACATTCTCACACTGGCACCTAGGAAGGCAGCTAGGGGCTTTATACCCCTAGCTCTATTCTTCTTTTGGCTAGCCCATCCACAGTACATTTACCAATCCACTGGCTTTTCTCTGAGTGTAATGACTTTCCTTGTACTCTGTTAAAAATATATCCCCACAAATCAAGGAGGAGCAGATTCCAACTAAGTGGCTGAGAAGATTTACATTCTATTGCTAACCCAGTTATTACTCTGCTGAAAACCCCATAGCATCAATATAATGAATCCCTCAACTTCCGCAGCAAGCACAATTTTTCTTCCCAACCTCATTGGCTCTGAGCTTTCTGCTTGACCTTTAACAATCTGCGTGCAGCAGAACTTCATTACAACCTTTTAATGATGCACAAATGGTGCACCACACCAAGGTCACAGAAGACCCTGAGTGAAAGCTTTTCAAACATTACCAGAATAGATGAGACCACATTTACCAGCAAGTAACCTGATGGAGGAATAAAACCTTAGAATTCCATATGTCTCTCAAGGGCTGCTAACGCAAAATATTGACAATGTGGTAAATTAAATAACTACTTTCAGTGAGCCTTTTCTTAGAGGAAAGAACCTGATTTCCCAAGCTATACATGGCTAACAGATTCTAAATGGATCTTTCCATGTTCTATCTCAGTGCTAGAAGGATAATAGCTTTTGAGTTCAACCCAGACAGATTTCATTATGTAACTCACGGCACAGATGAAACTCAAGAAGCCAACACTCATATATTTTTCTTTATCAGCTTAAGCCAGAAAAAGGTACCTCAGAGTCATTGTTACCCAAGTTAAGAATGTGAAAAGCACCAAATTACAGCATGGCTCTCTACATGATTGACTGGAAGCTGAAGAATCTGAAGGCCTAGGAATTAAGAAGCTGAATGGTAGGGCAGAGTGGGAAGGGAAAAAGAAGAACATAGGATTTAAATCTGAACAGCAATCTCCTTGAAAAAAATGAGTATTAGCTTGGAAAATGAGAGAAGAAAGTAAATGTTAGCTATGTTGGCTCCTAATTCTATACAAGGAGTAAAGAGAGGTACAGAAGTCCTTATTCTTCTCTCTGTAGTATTAAACACTGAGATGTTTACTATTTTCTCTTTTCACATCCCTTTTCTTCACATTAACTTGAAAAGTTCAAGTCACAAATCTTGTCCTATCAAATGCATTGGCTATGAGACAGAATGCACATACTTTGGTAGAAAGCAACCATTCCAGTTCACTCACCTCCTCACTGTCTCTAACCACTTTATCTGTTTTTAAAATTTACATTCACTACACGACTGCATGAACACAAACTGAACAAAGACTGCAACTTAGCTATAATAAGGGGCACAAGGGAAAACTCACAAGGATTCAGCATTATACAAATGACTACAGCCAGCTAAGAAATGCAGACAGTGGGAGAAATAGTCTTCCCCAGGGAAGAGCATACCAATTGGTTAGCTAGTACACAATGGTAAGCTTTGAAAATAAATATATAAGTAATATACAGATTGAGCAGGTTGAAATTTATGTATTTAGGAACATATATATGTATATATGTAGATATATAGTGTCATATTAAAGCACACTATTTTGAAATTTGATTATATCTAACTTTGTATGTATATTAGTGTTATCATGGATGTGGGTACACATACATGTGTGTTCATAAATGCCTGGAAGTCACTTATTAACCAATAGATGTTATGCCTCAGGAGCCATCCATTTTGGTTTTTCTTTTTAAGACAGTGTCTCTCTCTGATATGTAGGGCTTTTAGGTGTGGCTAGCTAGTTGGTCATTGAGACCAGGATTTCTTCTGTCTCTGCCTTTATAATGCTAGACCCAAGGTAACCTTACACTTAGCTCTTTATCTCCTTAATAGGAACCAAGTTCAGGTCCCCATACGTGTATGGGAAGCACTCTGCTGAGTCATCTCCCTGGTTTGTAGCTTTGTTGGGATTGAACTTTCTGAATTGAAGACCTCTACAGAACATCAACAATTCTATTATTGTCATCCATGAAATCATTACTGTGACTTCCTTCCTCCAACTCATCTATATATCTGAAGGGCAAATATAGGAAACAAAGAGCACCAGAAATTGGCTCTACATTTAGCAGACCCTTCGCTCCGAAGCATATGCTACAGAGTAAGGGTGCTGGCAATGTTATCATAAGTCAATTATATCTTAGGAACCTGCCACAAGTTAGAATTCAGCACAATTCCTTTTATCCTATGGACTTCAGTTCCTAGCTGCTGTAAATAGCACTTAATATGTGATATAGTTAGAAGAATTAGATAACATAGCCTCTTGCTCCAAGCTAACCACTATATAGATCTTAGCCTATTAAAACCATGCTCATCAAAAAGCCTCTGACTTAGTTTTGACATTAAGGAGAACCACAGATGCCAATTTTACAAATAAAATTAAAAAGTAACAGTGAGAAATGTTTATTAACTTGAATAATTAGTTTGTGGGTTTTCCCAAAAATTTGGCAGGGAAGGTCATTTGGTTGATGTGACAGGATACAAAACTGAGACCAGACATGGGTACACTTAATATTCTATCCACAAATTTGATCAGTTAAGACCTTTTCTCTCTACAAGCCTTTCACTTAATGGTGTTTTTATTCTTCATTCATTCCATGCTATTGGCATTAAGCATTGTTAACTGGAATTCTGATGACTACATTCCCTGTGAAAAGTTGTCTTTAATGCTGTGGCAACCACAGCTTTATTTCATGGTCTATGCCAATGCCAGAAATGAAGTGATCTGTTTACTAGATTAACTAGCTGGGCTAGCTCAGGAAGAAATGCTAGATTGTACCATTTACTGTGTTGGGCTCTCTGCCATCAGCCTCAGGGCCCTAGCAGCAGGACAGCTGGCAGCTTTGGGAGAAAGCACAGATGGAGAATGATTGAGGTACCCAGTTAGTACCAGGCACACTGTGGAAGCTCAACACAGTATTAAACACTGATGGAATCAGTTTCTCTTCTGCCCCCATACAGCTGTTCTGCTCCCTCATGAGTGTACTGGTCCGATGCATTACAGCCACTCCTTCCTGAAGCCTGCAGGGTTGAATTTAAAAGAACTGGCATTTATGGCAAGAATTCTCAGTAGTTGTCCAAGGAGATACTGAATTTAGGACTATAGTAATTAAATATAGACAGGGAATACTGACAAATTTAGTGCTTTATGTATTTAGCCATAGAAATTTCTCTAAAGCCATGTAAACAGTACTGGGTGGAATACTCTAAAGTGTATTTTGTGCAATTGCATGAAGAATGAGTCTAAATAAAGCTGTCCTTGTATACTAAGAAAAATAAGGCCACCAAAAATTAATAATTATATTATCATTATTATTATTTAGTTAAGTACATAATTAAAATTTATGATGACAATACAAGACTGGTTTTTTTTTTAGTAGCACTGATAAATAGCAAAAAGGAAACAAGATGAAAGGCAAGATTGTCTATTTATGTCAAAATGTAGCACTCCCAATGTTTTTTTCCAAGCTCTCTGAAATCAAGATTCTTCTGTGACAGAATGGGAAGTGTGTCCAATTCATGCAGTTCTATCTATTTCAACTGAAGCAGGTACTCTCCAGGGTAAATGCTTTACCTCACCATAAAATTTCATTACACAATGTGTCACAACAATGGAAAAGAAAATGGAGTTAAGTTAAGTTTTCATAATTCTAAAAAGTCAACTGTGAAAATAAAAACTAGCTCTCCAGCTAATTCCGCATGCACAGACTGCTTCTACATGAATAATGCTATAAACGGCTCCAGACTCATTCACTTGACAAAGGAAGCATAGAAAATACTGGTAAATACATTCTTACCTGTCTCGTTACCACTTGCCATCTGTATTGTGACTGCATATCCAGTCACCTCACTGCAAAGGCAAAGAAATCATCTTAGCTACAACTGTCTCTTCACAGCAAATGTCCTGGAAAAATGCCAAGTCTACATTGTAGGCACTCCCTTCACTATGTTACTCTAGGATGACTTCTCAGCCTCAAAAACTACTTCCATTCCCCTGTAGAAAGTACAGGATTCAAAAAATTAAATCACTTCTGCTTCAAGAGGAGCCAGTTTTTAAAATGTATGCTCATGAAACTCACCAATTTTAATTCCCTGGGCTACATAAGTTTTCTTTTCTGAGGGAAAGGTCATCTCTTCTCATTGAGTTTTGGGAGAGGCTGGAGGGCTGGGGGATAAAGGAACATTCCTATGGGGGTCAGATTAAACAGAAATCAACTGAAGAATCAACAGCTGAGAAAATGTGGCCATCAATGGCCACACCACACCTGTTCCACTCATTCACTTTGAGGCATAGCTGCATGTGCTAGAAGAGAATACACATAAAAATAGGAAGCTTCACTGAACTATAACATTTCAATAATGATATAATTCTTTCACTTAAATATTTTGCAGTCCTTGGGAGGCATGTGGAATACTAAAGCCTGATTCCTCCATCAGGTTCTTCTTGCTGGCAAACTTCCCCAAAAGGCTGCCTCACTCCCAGAGACTGAGACCATACAGGCAGCATGGTGTTTTCTTGCTGCTACATTCAGACTCACAAACATCCCTCGTTGCTGTTCTCCTTCTCTACTAAGTATTACAGGGGTGTTCACACATCTAATTACCAAGAAATTTCTCCCCCCGCAACAAAAACCGTGTTCTGCAACTCTCCATTTTGTTGTGTTAAAAATATTCACGTTATGACTTACTTCTCTTCTCCTCTAATTACAATTTAAGGCCAATTTAAAACCAATTAAGTTCTTGAGATTTCCCTCCCCCAGTCTGCCATTAATAGGTCCTAAATTGCAAGACTATCAGAAGCCTGAGAACATTCATTTATAGTCACAATACTTTCAGTACGAGTTGTCATAAAATTACAGAAGGCTAACAGAATGATTAGATGTGATTAGGTGGGAGGAAAATAAGACCTAACTCAAAATGTCAACCAGCAAGTAATTAATCATAATGTAGAAAATGAAAATATATAGATATATGTTGCTTGCAGTTAGATTATGAAATTATAAAACAGTGTCCCTAAGGGAAGTGAACAGCAAAGATGAATTAGCACCCCTTTAGTAATTTGACTGAGTTCCTGTTTACCATAATAAGTGAGAAGGCTTGGCAATTTATTAAAATTGCCTGAAAGGAGATTGTTTTTTTTAAGTTTGAAATATAGTGCTTGAGCTTATTTTCAAATGGCATACAGAAATGTAATGTTTTTAAAATAATTCATTGCAGAGAAAATAACAGAAGTAGCCATTTATCTTTGAGGAGCACCATGAAAATCCTATTATGTGTGTTGGAACGAGAGATAACTCAAATGGGAACTCTGAATTCTCCATGCTGAAAATACCTGCTCCCAGTGAGAGTCAAAGATCCACCATTTTATAAAGGCACTATGATCCTGAGCTAAGGAAAAATAAAAGATGGGCATGTTTGTCAGAATAACATAAGGACATAATAATTGTGTACTATATAATTCTGTAAAGGGAAACATTATAATTTGATTTTGGTTGAACAGATGTGATTGGTTTAAATCTACTTCTAAATATAACAAAGAAGACAAATTCAGTGATCATCTTTTTTGTCGGTAAGATTGTTTGCTGTGCAAGCATGAGTATTGAGTTCCAATCCTCAGCACCCATGTAACAGACTGGTATGGTCACATGTTCCTTTAACCTTATTGTTATATAGAGAAAGAGAGATCTCTGGAGGTCACTGGCCTTCCAACCTAGCTAAGATGGTGGGTTTCAGGTTCACTGAATCTGTATATTAAGGCAGAGGGTGGTAAAGGTGGTAAGCAATAGAGGAGCAGGTACCTGAATTCTAGATATACAGGTATTTCCATAGACATCCAGATAGAGGCATTTGCACACACACACACACACACACACAGAGAGAGAGAGAGAGAGAGAGAGAGAGAGAGAGAGAGACAGAGAGACAGAGAGACAGAGAGACAAAGAGACAGAGAGACAGAGAGAGAGAGAGAGAGAGAGAGAGAGAGAGAGAGAGAGAGAGAGAGATCATTGTGTGTGTTTTAAGTGTTTAGTTATTCAATTCATACTCCAGGCCCTGAGACAATTTCTATGGCTACTTGTTTCTCTGTTCTAGTTGTGCTTTGAAGAGTGAATTGTTTCATAAGCAGGTTTGAAGTCATTGTTTTGTGCCCAGTTATTGTGTAGGACCTGTGGATGGAACACAGCGAGGGATCTTCTCCCAATGTCCCAAATGTCTAATTATTTCACACAGTCTACAAATTAAGTTCACTAGTTGCTCCCTCTGTATTTCTCTCAAGCTTTATCTGCCACAGGCACAATGTGATATGCAAGGCAAGCCACAGTTACTTGATGGAACTGTAATTTCATTCTTCCTTGCAGTGTGAAGCAGCTGCTCCTTCTGTATTCCCCAAGACTAGTGAAATCAGTACTTTTAGAAATGCCTTGACCACTTTTCTTAACCAGAAAACAAAAACAAAAACAAAAAAAAACAAAAAACCTCTTCCTGTTCTGTGGTGCCTCTATTTACAATTCCCTTGCTTCATTGAATAGCTTAACTGTTTACTCTGCAGATGTTTAGTGTCAACAATGGTCATTTTCATGAAGGTAAGCACACATACTTGGGGGCAGGGAATGGATTTTATAACATATCCGATATGTCACCATGTAATAACCAACTCTGAATTGTGGTATCTGAATGCTTTGTGCAGCAAGTGACACTAAAGTTTGAGTTTGAGTATATGAGAAGGAACCCAGCAGGAAAAGAAGTCAGACTCTTTCTAGGAGGAGAAATCATAGGGGGAATGAGAGAGGAACTTCCTGGTTGGAAATTCTAAGCTTTTGAAAGCAACATTGCTTGGAAGTGTGATCCTCCATCTTATAACCAAAATATATTCAAGAGTAAACTCAGACCCAGCAAGCAGGTTTAGGACCTACATGACAATGTCACTTAGATGCATCAGTGATATACAATGACTAAATGTGTTCTACACCGGTTTCATACTGTCAGGAGACATGAGCAGCAGCAGTACTGGGCATAAGCATACAGTTCGGTAATTATATCAAGTGTATTGTCAATTGGGGAAAAAAGTGAACAAAAGCGACTGATCCATCAACAGCAGTTTTGATCATTTACGCTACAGGCAGAGAAGAAATGTAGGGACAGCTTGTGAATTCAGCACTATGCTGGCTGAATTTTCATAGACCCCCATCTAAATCCTTTCTTTAGTGCTGCAAACTCTTTGCCAGTAACTGGTTTTATTTTACATAGCATTGTCTCTCCACAAGTGCCCAAGACATCTCTACAAGATTCTTTTGAGCTGATCTGTAGTCTGTGCATTTTCTATGTGTATGTGTGTGTGTGTGTGTGTGTGTGTGTGTACATGAATGCATGTGTGTATTACTCCAAAGCAAGATTCCAGCTATATTCATATAGCAGCTGAGACTCTCTTGATGTAACAAAGTAAGTTTGTTGGTTTGAAACACTAACAGAGTTGTACCACATAAGCTAATTATACATGCTGTTGATTATGTCAGTGCTCCAAGCCAGGCACCAAGAAACCACTATGAAAGGAGAAAACTTCCTTCTGTCTGGTTGCTCATCATTCTAACTGATGTGCTTCATGATGACAATATACTTATAGTTCATAGTTAAGCTATCATTTGAACAATTTCAAGATTTTACAAAAATTGGCAAGGTTTTAGTTGTAAAAGTTCTAGTCGTGATTCTAAGACATCTATAATTTTATAATCTTGTCTAGATTCTTAGTAGATATAGAATAAGAAACAAAAATTAAGAAAGTTGTCATGGTAGGGGAGAGATGCCATGCCCAACCTGATGCCCACTAAGGCAGGTAGGAGAGCTGGCCCTGAGTCCATATGAGTAAGAGAGTTGCTTCAGACTTGCACCAGCTGCAGGACTCTGGAGAGCAGGACCTGAACCTCACCTGGGCAGCCCAATTCCATTAGCAGGTGAGGATGAGCCAGCCTCAACGTTGTGAACATGGAGAGCTCAAACCATTACTTATCTGTTATGTGTCAATGTAAGTTGGGGAGAGATGCCTTTCTTTCCCCAGGAATGCCTGAGGCAGGTGGGAGAGTTTGCCATGGGGTCATAAGAGTGGGAGAGCTCTCCATGCCCCTCATCAACTGCAGCACTCAAGAAAGTGGCCACTTCTGGGAAACACAGTAGAGCTGGCCCTGAAAGGGTAGGTCTATCTAAAAGAAACTATCCTGAGGATGTAAAAGGGGGGACCTGGCCCCACCCCTTCCTCATCACTGCAATGGGTGAACTAGCAAGGGAGCCTGCCCTTACCCTATGGGTAAAGACAAGAGAGAGACTCCAGGCTGATCAATCCTGCAATAGCCCAGACCCCAAACCAAGGTTTTTAGTTGGCCACCCCAACATTCACCCCATGGAACTGTTCCTGAAAACACCAATATGCAGGATTTCCATGACATAGGGGAACAACAGGAAAACCAAGAGGAGTCCCAGTGAGGGTCCAGCATGGACAATGCAGCAGATACCAGAAGCCATGAAACAGACCAATGCAATGAACACTATGTTATACTACAGCTTCCAGGATGAGATTGACTTTTATTTTTTACTTTTAATTATTTCTTCATTTTCTCTTAAATTTATTTTATTTTGGGGGTGGAGGTTGCAAGGGCAGAGGGTGTATATGAAGGGACAGGAAATGAATGGGATTGAGATGCATGATGTGAAAGACACAATGAATAAAAAAGAAAGTTAAGAGAAGAAAGAAAGAAATTTACCATGAATTAGGCTTTAACAATAGCAAAAGAAACCATGTTTCTAATGGAAACGATGGTTGCAAACCAGTGAACTTTTTTCTCTAATAGCTAGCCTTCCATTAATGAACTGGAAACTACAATAAAGGGAGGATTAAAAAAGAAAATTAGGACATTTTTTGGTAGAAGGAATGTTGCTGTTAGTTGCAAGAAGCAGTTGGCTCTACTGATTGGGCCAAATTGAGTGTCCTCTTGCAAGGCTATTGACTGTGAATTTTGCTGTCAAATTTCCAGTACTGAAAATTCCCACAGATCCCAGCCATAACTGCCACTGACAAACATGCTGATGCTTCAAATTCTGAGAGAAGTTCCATGTGCCTCATTTTGTCCTATTAAAGATAAATGAGATGAAAAGGTAAGTAAAAGCTACGATAAGATATTGACCACAATGCTCCTATCACATAAATGTAGCTGATTCCACTTGATTTTATTGCCATACTTGAATACTCCAGTATAGCACCTCCTTTAATGCATTGACACTACATTAGAAATGCTCATTGAATGAAACTCGGTCAAGTAAGAAAATGTGAAGGTTGTAGCCAACTTTGAGTCATGTAAATTTAAAAGTGGTGTTGGTTAACCTCAATTGTGTCTTCCTAATATATTTATTGCTTAATTAGCATAATGTCATCAATTATCCTTGGAGCTCTTCAATAAAGTCTCCGACAAAATGATTGACAATTTTGTTTTTCTTTGTTTTTAGTGAAAGACCCCCACTCAAGGCTAATAGCTTAAGGCCTGGCTTAGCAATGGAAACGCCATTTTGCAAGGCTTCCACATAAACAAGTAAAAAGTCAGTACAAGTAAAAAGACAGGACAAGGTCAGTACTCACAGGCTGCCAAATAAGATATCTGTGAACAGACATTTGGCCTTGGGGAGGGAGCAGAGAGCTCAGAGACAAACCCAAACATAAGCTAGGACAGCTATTATCAGATCCCCAAACACGTAAGGAACTTGCCCTCGGATGATCCAATGCCTTATCTGAGCAGGCCAATGGGACCCCTGTAACTATGCATCTCGCTTCTGTACCCGCGCTTTTGCTACCTGGTCCTATAAAAGTCCCTCTCCCCAGCCTGTGGGCGCGCAAGTCTTCCTAGAGACTTTGTCGCCCACAGGTACCTGTGTATCTCAAATAAATCTCTTGCAGTTTGCATCCGCATCCGTGGTCTCGGCTTGGTCTTTGGGTCCAGGGGTCTCTTCCTGGAGGGAAGTCCTCTTCTGGGGTCTTTCATTAGAAGTCAAATACTTCTTTTTTATAAAAAAATGAAACTTTCCCCGAATCACATGAGAGTGTTCAACATCAACATCTTAGAGTGACATTCTGGCAATTGCGTGGACTCGGCTCGTGCCCTGCATCTTTCTCAAAGCAAAGGGACAACACCATCTTCTGTTTCCCATGTGGTTCACTTAGTGAACTGGTTCTCCGAAGAAGAAAGCCCAGAGACAGAGAGTTGCAAGTGAAGTAGGAAATCAACATTTGACTGAAGAATTACTTTGGAGTTAGTAAGCCAGAGTAAAGTTGAAACTGATTATGCTAGCAGAATAATTAAGTCCTCTGTGATGTTTTCTCAATACTGAAAGGCAGAGAACCGTTTGTCCCTAGCTATTACTGCCACACATACAGATCCTCTTCTCTTCTCATTTATGTCTCTCACTGCATCTGCATCCAGACAATGGAGAATAAGCACAGAAGTCCTGCCGGCTAGTTATAGATGTCTCATTTCTGGGCAGGTCAAGTAATATTTATGAAAGCCCAGAACTAATTCTGCTATCCTTTTGAAGCTTGCCCACAAGTTAACATTTCCTGCTTCCAGGAAAAATTCTCCGTTGATTAGTTTGATACCATTCGTTTTCCCCACATACCCAAGTATCATAAATACCCTCTTTGTTGATTTTCTGGTAATATCTGGGTTTTACAGTCTCATTCATGTCCTTTAATCCCAGGAGCATCCTTCGAATTCATGCACAGCTGACCACCATATAAATAAGGCTAACAAAATCTAAGATGCCCTGAGAAACCTAACTGGCAATCATCCCATACTACACCAAAGACACAAAGCAAAGGGTAGATTGTCAGCTGACCAGCACACAAAGCTTAGAAAGGAACCATATCACATGAGTGAGTAACAGGGCTTGGAAATTCTGAGTTGAAATTCAGTTCTTCATCTAACACCTGTCTGCCTAAGAAGATGGATGAGGGTTTGTTTGTTTGTTTGTTTCACATATCAGACTTATTTCACGGCACATATTTTATGGTTCTCCCTGGAAAAAAAAGAAGGACCAAGTGGATCTTCAGAGTCCATGTTTCTTCCTGAGTTCAGTGGCTTTATCTGATAAGATGCTTTATACTTGTTGAATAGGGATACCTAATGAATATCTGGGGCCAAGGAGAAGTGTACCTGATAAGTGATAGGTATCTGTAATCCCAGCATTCAGGAAGTTGAGGCAGGGAGATCATGAGAATGAATGGAGATAAACATGGGTTACATAGAGTTGGTTTGGTTAGAAAAAAAAAATCAGGGCTATGTCAGCCCTACTTCTTGCTCTTATGGAAGCATGATGAAACACTTACATTGTAATGCTTTGCTGATTATAGGATTACAAAGTTAGCTTATCATTATTTCAATTTTAATATCTCATCTTTCAGTCTCACTCTCCTTTCTGTGTCTGGATTTGTTCCTGTCATGAGACAGGGCAAACACCAGGGACCCTTTATGCCTTCATAAACAGCTCAGAGTCCATCTTTCACCACTAAATCACCCTGTGATTCTGAGATATTCTTGAACATTACTGGATTTTCATTAGCTTTAAACATAAGGTTTTCTGATAGGACAAATTCATTAAAGACTTTCTAAGGAGAAAAGGGGTCACATGACTGACGTGGCCAGAGTATGATATAGAGCGGGAAATCCTACAAGACCAATCTAACTTTTAACATGATTAAAGTCAGCTGTCCTAGCTAGGTGTTGTACTTTATGCTATAGTCCCAGGACTATGGAGATTGAGGCAGAAAAACTATCCTTAAGTTCAAGTTCAGGTTAGGTTACATGGTGAATTTGGACCTATAGAGTAAGACTGCCTCAAAAAACATATAATTAAAAAAGATAGCCAAACCTTCCTTCTGCGGACATTGTTTCACAGCACCTGTTGTCAAATGGTGGCAAAGTCTATTTCATTCCAAGTGATTTTCCTAACAGTTTGCCACGCACTTCATGTATAATAAACACCATGTTAATCCAACCCTTAATTCTGGAATTGAAGAAGCAAAATATATTTTCTGAAGATCAAATTTTACTGTTTGGGCTCTGAGAATCTCCAATGTCAGTTTCACCACACTCTATAACTGGGTCCATTCTTACAAGAGAGGATAGGAAAAGCTTAAAATATCAACATAAGAAAATTCTAATCCTGCTCAAAAGTTAATTAAATTTTAGTTACTTTAGCTCTGCAACTATAGAGGTTGTGTGGCATAAATTTATCAGATGTGCTATTTCAATGTAAAGTATTTTGCAATGCTTAGAGCTGGTTAAACATGTATTACACAAACTTGTATGCTTTCTGTAAGGAAAAACACACTGTAATCCTTTGATCTAACATCTGAAGTACATAAGACATTATCACTGCTTACAGTCATCATACTGTGAGTTGAACCTCAGAACTATTCCTTTCTAAGTAAAATTTGATTTGCTTTGTTTAACTTTTGTCCTCCCCCCACATTCTCCAGCCTTTGGACTTTCCTTCTAAAATGATACATTATTCTATAAAGCTGTATACATGTTGATTACTTATGATTTAAAATTCAGAATGTACACCTACATAATTAGATGTTTTCATATCTCTTTTTAAAAATCTAACAAATAACCTTAAATTTTAATTTAAATCACTTTTTATTACTACTTGATAATGAATGGTGAAGCTAAAATACATTTTGTCTTGAAAAATTTTACATATATAAACCACATAACCTTTAGTGCTCGGTCTTAACTCCCCAATTAATGCATTCTTCTCTTTCATCTATTTCTCTTTTGTACATCATTTTACTGTCTGTGTCTTTAGTGGTCCAAATTAAACACCATATTGATTGCCTGGCTTCTTTCTTTCTAAACATCCTTTGTTGGCTGAGCACATTCATCATCCTGTATTCCTCTTTTATACATAATGAATAATTGTATTTGCATGGTGTCCCTCTCTAAAGAATTAAAGCACTTTAGATTACCTCAGGGAAATATGTATAATCAATTCTGACAGCATCTCTATGAGACAGGTGGAAGGAAAACACCATAAACCATTTTATTAAGCATTAAAGATGGTATCAGAATGAGGAACTAGTCTAGAGGCACACTGCCATTTCCTGGAAGGATAAAGTAACATCTAGTGGCTGGTCAAGTTTGTTGGCCCTCTCTATCTTCTTTGCATTTCCATACTGACTCATCCAATCTTGATTTGAGGACTCACACCTCAGGCCCTCTGCTGCAACTGTGCTGTCCTTGTCCTGTTACTCTTCAATGCATGGTGAGTGAAGAACCTTCAGCAGATTTCTGACATCAGACATATTAAATAAATGTTCTCTGAACTGAAGATTTAAACAGTATGAACACCCAAGATTTTACCTATGGTCACATGTTGAGGAATAATCTTTTTGTACACTGTGAAGATGTGTCTTGGCCAAGGCACCTTCTGACTGGTTTAATGAAGACCTGAATGGCCAATAGGAAGGCAGAGCAGAGAAGATGGGAAAACTTGGCAGAGAGACAAACTTGGGGAACAAATCTGGCAGGAGGGATTCACTAGAAAGATGGAATGGAGTCAGAAGTACAGATTGTAGGAGAGATTAGGAGTCACGTGGCATAACGTAGGTTAATATAAATGGCTTAATTAAATTTTCAGAGGTAGTTGGGGACAAGCCTAAGCTAAGGCCAAAATTTTATAACTAATAAAAATTCTCCAAGAAAAATCTGACTACAGTTATATAGTTCTTAGCTGTTACTGCATATACAGGATCAAATCATTCTCATTTGATTCACATTCACGCGTTTCACATTTCCTGGGTTCATTGTGCATTACTTTTGGGGAATAATTTTCAGTTTCGTTTGTTTGTTTGTTTGTTTGTTTCCTCTAACTTCATCCAGGATCTTCTAGCTAAATGAAAACTCTCTTTTTCAAATATGCTAATTTTTTATCTCTTAATATTTATGATTCACTTGTTCTCTGGGTATTAGTTATGTAATAAATTTCACAGACTATAAACTGTTGTGAGTATAGTAACTATAAATAAATCAATTAACATTTTTATCAATCTTCTACTGTGTGTAGGTATATTATTTTATTAAAAATCAAACTTAAAGTTATAAATAAAGACACAATTTTCATTGTGACTTATACCCAGGTATCATTTGATATCAACATTCATATATCCATGTATTTTAAAATTTTTAAATTCTTTTCAGTTTCTTTTATCACTTTTGACTCCCTTGTTACCTTTTAGTCTTCAATTTTAGGATTGTTAAAAGTAGATACTTTTTATGTGTATTCCCAGGAGGTTTCCTTTTTTGCCCTATACTTAAGTTTTTGATATATGATACTGGTTTGCAAGAGTTTTCAGTTTCATTGTCAACCTGTTTATATTTCTTTTTGTCTCCATGAAATTTCTTTGAGAATATCAACTTTTCTATGACCAGACAGTATCTTCTTCCACAGCTTCTCTGCTATCACTGACACATAAGAGCTAATCAAACTTTTTTCTTCATTGTTAATTATTCAAATGATGGAATTAAGAATAAGCTACACCAATCCATTTGAACAAGTCCCATGACAACAATTCTGTAAGAGCAATTGTTTGTGACAATGATATAGAGTGATATTGGCTCATTTACATAGATTTTGTTGACAGTAGAAAACCTTCTTCATCTTCTGAATACTTTGAATACAGGGCCTTTATGGAGAAGTTTCTGTACATATTATAAAATGTTTTTCTTTACTTAGAGTCTATCATTTATTTTTGTGTTAAAATTTGGTCATTTGTGTCTAAAATTTGTACTTTTTTGAATGTACAGTTTAGGATAAATATTTGGTCAACTAAAATAGTAATATAAATGAAATAGTAATAGAAATATGTCTGGACAGAAGACTTTCAACATCACACCATGTCTGTTTTCTATCATATGCACACCCTTGTGTTCACTGTACTACACACTGCTGTGTACACCTGCTACACACTATTGTATATACCTATGTGTATATCTATAAAATATACATTACTTTATACAACTGTGTGTATGCCTATGTGAATGCATTACTTTGCACACCTATATCAGTATAAATCTATCTAATACAAATACCTGTCTCTGTATATCTATTGATATACATTGCTGTGCAACCCTGTGTACTTACACTTATCTGACATACACTGTTATCTACACCAATGTTTGTAATTCATATCTGTCAGCTCATCTCTCACATTGGATTTTCTTCAAATGTCTTTATACATTCCTCAAATATAGCACTTAGTAAGTAGATTTGAGTGGTTCTAAGTCTCTTTCTAAACTGTCACTCAATATCCCAATTTTCTCTCGAAAACACATTTAAAATCAGATAAATTAGAATATTACTTAATCTCAATATTTACTCTAAAATTAATTTCTGTTAATAGAGTCTTACCTTATTACTAATTTGGGGAATAAAGAGAAAATGCTCATTCCTCAAAATATATAAGTATAATATATTTAATATTTAAAGTTATGAGTACATGACACTATCTAATGTTATTCCTATTTAAACTCTGATAATTCCTATTATGCTTAAGTATGTTATGTACATAAAACATAAACTATAAGTGGCATGAAGGTACACACCTTAATTAGTCTCATCAATGAGGTTCAGAGGTAGACAGATTTTTTTGTAACATCTATGTAGGCAGTTCCAGGCCACCCAACTAGTGCTTTATCATTTTCTGCTTTTAAATACTAGGAGATAAAAATACTAAAATCCTTAATTGCACTTACTCATCTTTGATAAGGCAACTTTACAATTTTAATATACATTTAATATATATTTATTTTTAATATCTCAAAATTTAAAAACTCACCAATGTATTATAAAATTTCCCATTCTCTTCACTATTGGTCTCTATAAAATTTCTTGAATGAATGATACAATACTTCATGTAATTCATAATGATCAGTGGGAGAAACTACCCACTAATATTTAACAAATATACAACCCTTTTGATAATAGACTGAATTTTTGACATTAAATAGAATAGTGAAGTTCAGAGTCTATAAGGTAAAATCTTTAGGAAATACATGTAAGTTACCCTGAAATATTTTCCCTCATATTTATTTGTATATGTAGGCATATAAAAATCACTGTACTTTGATCATATTTACCTCCAACCTCAACAACCCCCCAGATTCAACCACTTGCTTGCTCATATTCTCTCTCTATTTTTTAAAACCATCAATTCAGTTTGTACTGCCCACAGATGTGCCTGACATACCAGAACAAGCTCAGGAAATACTAGCAAATGAAAGCTGCTTGAAAGCAATAGTTTCTTTAAAGCCCAGTGAGTGGAAGGCAGCTTCCAGTGAAGGCTACATATCCGATATATATTCATCCATGACCCTTCTCTATACGTTATGGAATCACAGAAATGTATTCCTATGTCTATTGTAGCCACCTGAACTCATGGACAAGAGGTACCTAGAGCCCTGCACACACCACATTGAGGGGACAATGCTCAGAAAACCAATAATAGTTCCTAGAATTCTACACAGTTCTTTCTCCTATGCACAAACACATAGCTTTGGACAGAAAAACAGAGAAAAGTAGTTTAAAACACAATGGCTATTTGTTTATATTGAAGAGAGCAGTGTTTCAGTGCTTCTTCTGTAAAACAGGAGAAGTAAGCTGTCCTGTTAATGCTCAGTTTTCCATTATTTTGTAATGAAGGAAATTCTTGTCTACACGTCTATTTAAGGAAACACTATTGTAACCTTTTTTGCATATGAAAGCAATTCCAGGTTGCTTCTAAATCACATTAAAGAAAATATAGTATGAAGCCTAAATTATTCACATGCCTTTGCAAAAAGTATCAGGTGCAGTTCTATTTACTAATATGCCTGCAGTAAATCTCAAACACATTGAGATAGCATTCCTTTCTTTGGGTCTTTGTCGAAATGCTAAGAATATAATGGTCAAATGTTTCCAAGTAGCCATGTAGTTTTTACCCTAGCACACCTCTAACACTCAAAGCCTTTTATCAGTTGTCTTTAAACTAAGTTACTCTGATTTGAAATCGAAGCTTTCACCAAAATGCTTCAGCAGTCTGAAAAACTGCTTTGTTTCCGCTGAGAAAGAATGGGGAAACTTGAAATCTCAAATACCTATACTTATTCTCAGTCACATTTGCAAGCAGATATTGAAATGTTGTCAGTCTGTTGTAAAGGATAAAAACATAAGTCACTAAAGACAGAAACTTAGCACTTGGAAAAAGAGTAGCTTCAAATTCCAATGCTCTCAAGGTTGTTTGTAGGTCCCAGTATTCCCATTTCTTACACAGTAAAAGCAATTTTAACTAAAACCTTTCAACACATTGATTTTCATTGTGGAGCAATAAAGTGCACTGGTTGAGAGAGCAATTTCCAGATTCAGACAGACCTAGGGTCAAGTTCTGTTTTAGTCACTCATGAGCTGGATAACCTTCACACTCTCTCCCTTACCTGTCCCTCATCCTGCTGTCAGAATCAGGAAACTGTTTACATAGAGAATAGTTTTGAAAATGATTGAAATATCCTCTTCTTGGACATTTAGCAGAGTAGCTTGTAATTTTTGAGGAGTCTATACAGAATTATTTTGCAATAGCAAGAAATTACAAATTGATACAAAATAGACATTTTGGTCAAATGGGAATTTGGAGTTTTGTGTTTTTAGATACATGAAATCTCTAGCAAATTTAAATTATACCATATTTCTTTACTTTTATTTATGTAGATATTATCTCACTGTAGAACAGAGGCCTGCCTACAATTTTTATTCCCCTAAATTAGCCTCAATATATGATGTTCTCATCTCTCTATCCTTTCATCTATCATCTATCTACTTATTTACTTGTTACTTGAATTTTTTTTTACTTTTGAGATTATAATATAATCAAATTATTTCTTCATTCCCTTCCTTGCATCCTAATCATATCGTATACTCCTGGCTGTTTTCCTTCAGATTCATTGTTGTCTCTCTCAACTTTCCATGAATGACTATTTTGTGCTGGACCACCAATTGGTGTGCTCTTCCCTGGAGGAGACTACTTCTCACAATTCCATTTTTATTTAGTTGCCCATAGAATTAGTCTTTATGCAGTGTTGAGGCCCATGGATTTTTTTTTTCTGTCCACCTTGCTTGTCTATTGATCCCATCTTTGTTCAGTACCTGTTTGGGCAGCACTGGTATCAGATCATGCCCCCATACCCAGCTTTTTACATAGATGTTAGGGATTGAACTCTGATTTATATTCTTAGGAAGAAAACCTTTTACTGATCAAGCTATGATCCCCACACAACATTAGTTTGTCTTCTTTTATTTTTGTTTATTTTTTATTTTAATGCACTTAAACCAGTGGTTCTAGACCTTCCTAATTATGTGACCTTTTAATTCCTTTCCTCATGCCATGGTGTCTCCCAAACTTAAGATGATTTCATTGCTAATTTATAACTGTAATTCTGTTACTGTTATGAATTTAATGTAATTATAAGATTTGTGGACCACTGAAGGGCTCATGACTCATGGTTTGAGAACTGCTGATTTCAACTCTTATTTCTTCAGAATTTAAGAGAACTCAAAGCTGTTCCAGAGAACCTGGGTTGGTTTGATTTTTAGTTCCCACTTGGCAGCTCATAACCACCTGTAACCACTCTCTTCTTATTGCCTACTTGGGCTCTGAATGTAGGTGGTTCACAGACACACATGCAAGCAGAACACCATACACATAAAATAAAAATAAGGATAAAATTATTGTTAAAGAGTAAACTATAATATCCTTTCCTTTAGCAATAAGTGAAATGAAATGTCCAAGAAAACATTTTTCTTTAGTCTCAACTGTTTTATTCTTTACTTGACCAAGGGAATTTCTCTCAGAATATTCTAGAATCATCCAGGTTTCTTATCTTTGAATCTTACTCCTCCTGTACATAGTCATAGTCACTTACTTGACTTCTTCAAAACAGCACTGTCTCCTTCCTTCAGCTCACATGTAAAAAAAATTAGAAGTAGATACCTGGTGAACATTTAGCTTTCCTTAACCAATAGACCCTTTTCTGTAATGAAATATTAAAAAATATAAGATAACAGGAGAAAGTACCATTCCAGATATAAAATTGGAAGTATTCTTTAGTAATAAGTAGCCACTGTCAAGCATTACATCAAGTCACAGACTGAACAAAAAAGAAGGCCTTTGGAGGGTAAGAACTTTCAATATTGACTTCAGAAAGAAACTTCATGGAAAACAATCAGAACATCAGAGAACTAGCCTCATTTCTATTCTGAACTTATCTTGCTCAATTCTGGCAAGGTTTTCAGTCCTCATGCTGAAATTCGATGTCGCAATTTATTCTACTTCAGTTTTCTCACATTCATAGGCAGAAAATTGTTACCTCTCCACATGCATTATCTCCCTATACACACACAGTCTTGGGCCTACAAAGGCAACCTGGACACAGATGACTGCAGCAAGGAGGCCACTCCACCCTCACTGTAGGAGCCTGTTGGTGCTGCTCCTAGGAATGACTCAACCAAATCAATCACTGCTCTCACTTCTCAGGTATAGATACTCTGTCCTGTGTGGTATGAGAGCCATTGCTTTACAAACTTCCCAAGTGTTAGCTTTCTCACCTGATGTCTTTAATTGTCTCATTCTCACAGTGGTGGGGGAATGATGGGAGATGTTATTCTGTAAATATGTTTCTCATACTAGTTAATTAATAAAGCCTGTGGCCAATAGGAAACAAGATAGGTGGGGCTAGGAGACCAGGAGGAGGAAAGAGGAAGTAGAAGGAGGAGTCAAGATGTAGAGCATGGAGGAAGCAAGATGCCAGCAGCGGCTCCCGGATAAGATGAGCCACGTGGAAATAATTAGATAAGTAGTAATGGGTTAATATTTAAGACAGAGCTAGCCCATTAACAATGACAGTCATAGGCCAACAGGATTGTATCAAACACAGAGTCTCTGAATGTTATTTGGGGCTCATGTGGCAGTGGGACTGTGGCGGCAGGACCGGGAGGCCGGCAGAGAGGAACCTGCTGTAACAGGGGAATCACTGAAAACTGAAACAAAAGCATTGAAGACACAAAACTCAATCAAGAAAGACAGCCCTTCCCACTGATCACTTTTATTTAATGTAAGGAACTATATTATGGACTTGAAAAAAAAAAAGATAACAAGCAATTGGTCCTTGGAGTGGGATAGATGCTTCTATGAATGACTGATAAGGAAATAGCTTGTATTCTAATGCCTGAAAATTCTCAGGCTATGGGTACTTTACTTCTTAATATCTGTATCCATATGTTTGTTCATGTATGTTAGCATGCACATACATGTATATAGATGGGTATGTGGTGTTAGAGAAACATCAAGTTTCTTCTCTATTACTCTTTGAAACAGGGTCTCTTACAGAATCTGAAACTCAGGAATTAGCTACATTGTTTAGCCAGCAATTTCCAATGATTCTCCTGTCTCCACTTTCATAGCACACAGGTCACAAACACAGGCTGTCGCATTTGGTGTTTATGTGGGTGCTGCAAATCCAAAATCAGTTCCTTCTACAAGCACAATAAGAACTTCCTAACTGACATGTCTGCCTAGCACCTTAGGAAAATGCAAGTAAATTTGGGGGTAGCAAATACTTTCATATTCAATAATTTTTTTCATGTTCAAATCTGTAGTGGATGTTCAAGGGTTCCTCAGAGGGAAATACCACAAGACCTTTACCTCAAGAATTAGGCACATAACACAATTACGAAGCAATCCAAGACACAAAATAGCTAAGCATTATTGGCAACTTTGAGACTGGTAGAAAAGACTGTAGCACATCCAGTTCTCCAGCTCTTTAAATTTCTTATGAAGCAGAATGAATAATGTTTTCCAGAGTGTATGAGGTTTATGAAAGACTTCTCAGATATCCAGTGAGTAAAACTTTTACAACTCCTATAGACATATAATATTTCTGTGCAAAGATTTAATTCTCTATAGCGAATTTTTTGGCGATTTGAGAAAAAGAGTTTCCTTTGGTTAACCAGTGGCTAATTCAAATTTTACTCACAGAACAAAAGCTCCATAAAAACTAAGAGATGCAGAGGTCCTCTGGATTGAAGGCCTCTTTCAAATGAAAAATGTCAGGAAGCTTGTCATTATACCTCCTCCTTCCTTAAAATAAACTTCATGTAGGGCTTACTCATAAGAATGTTTGTTTTGACTTTTGAATACAGTGTGTATGTGTCCCTGTTTGCTGGTATGAATATGAGTGTATGTTCATAGGTGTTTGTCCTATTGTGGAAGCAACAAGTTCATACCAAGTGTTTTAAAAGGCTTTGTTCTACTTCATATATTGAGGCACGATATCTCACATGAACTCAGACCTGGCTAATATAGCTAGTCTATCAAGCCAGCTACTCTGGGGCATCCTGTCTTTGCCTGCTGAACACACTTGAATTACAATATAACTTCTACACCCACCCAGAATTTTTATGGGTTTGGGGGATTCAAACTCCAGTCCTGAGACTTGCAGTGTGAGTATCCCCACCCAAAATTCTTCTAGGAGCTTTTATGTCCTGGTCACACAAACAGCAATTGTGAATGGGATTCTTTTGTTTATAAAGTGAATGAGTTATGAACAAGAGAGACAAGAAATGGTTGGAAACTTCAAATAACCTGATGGCATACTGAGTTAAAAGCTGCTTGTCCACTGGCTGCAGAGCAAATAAATCTGAAGGGAAAACATTTTAGTTTTTACCCAACAGTGAAGTTTCAAGGCTTGATCACAGAAAAACTGAGATTTACAGATCTCAAAACAAAACTTGATCTGAATTGTTCAGATTCACAATGGGCCACACGGTTGCTCTTTATTACATTATTTCAGTTACCATTCTTTGGGCAGCTTTATGCCTCATAAAATCCTTTGAATAAAAATGAAAGTTTTCTATATTTGCAAATGTATTTTGTCATAAAATTCACTCATTGTATATTTATTGTCACTGGAGTCATGAGTACTATACAACATCCTCATCTTTAACATTTTGATTCAATACTATCTTCCTTAGCCTATTAAACTGTAGGACTCAGGATACCCATCTTTAATCTCTTCAATTGTCTGTCTTACCACACTGCCAATTGTGTTTTTCTGCTGAAATAAAAGCTCCCAACTGCACTGCAATACTCAGAACAACTTTCCTGGTCTTCATAACCATTTCTGCTTCTATGTTTGTTGCACAGAAGGCAAAAGGAATCAATCCATGCTCACCTTCCATTAATTCATATATTGCACAAACAAGCCTGTGCTTAGCCAGGAGCTTTTGCTAAGATCACAGTAATTTTTTTTTGTTTTCTCAATGCAATTGTCAGTGGTAGATTAGATGTTGGTGCTTTACTAATATTCTTGATCTGTGAAGGATATGATATTATCAGGGCTTGCTCTGGGCTGGAGAGATGGTTTAACAGATAGTGAGATTTTCTTTTTAATCTCACAGAAAACTGGAGTTTGGTTTCAGTATCCACATGAGGATGTTCAAAACTACCTCTAACTGCAGTTGCAGGATGTCTTATGTCCTGTTTCTGTCCTTTCAGTGGCCTACAAGCACATGTGAATTTGTATAAACACACTCCACAAAAGTAAACAAAATAAATTTAAAAATAAATGAAGTCTTGTTCTGCTACATCACTTCTGACTTTTTTGTTATATTTGTAGATCAGACCATCCTTCAACTCAATTGGCAGCTAACACAGAAAGCCCCAAGTGGACAAGATACAGAGAATTAGAATTTGCTCTATCCATAAATTGGACATTCACATCTCATCACAAGTCTCAAGGATCCTTTAAAAGAGGGGCAGAAAGATTGTATGAGCCAGAGAAGATAGATGACTTAAAGACAGAACAGGGAAGATGTACATTTGAACTCACAATGAGTGGGATTGCGTGAACGAGACTTCTGAAAGGTCTAGCTAGATGAAAATCCTTGCATACAATGGGGAAGGTGAATGACTAAACTCACCACTGGCTGAGGAGATAGTAGCATTTTTTCACTTCCAGGAGAAAGAGAGACAGTTTTGTTTAATTATGTGATTTTTGGTATAAAGATCACACACAAGAACAGGGCCAAATCCCAAAGTTAATGCTGGGGACCAAACTTCACCTCTCCATAAGAGCAGCAAGCATTACATTTCCACTTCCTACTAAATAGCATGTTCCACACTTTGTGAATAGATTATACACAAGATCCACAGTTCAGAGATTCATCTAACCACGAGTCCAGTCAGTAGCCTTACTGCTTATGTATAGAGCAGTGATAATGCATGTGGACTCACCAGCATGTGGCATCTTTAGGCTATTTTATCATTAGTATCATCAGCCCTTTTATTGTTAAATGGGATTGCAGATTACTGGCACCATGACCCTGGATGTTAGCCAGCCCAACAACACAGAAGCCATGCTCCTGCCAGCTCTACTCTGCAGGATGTGATGTTTGTGGTTGATAAATGGTAGCAGGACACCTAGACAGGTGATACCATTAAGTAGAACAAACCTAAGCTTGTCCTCTTAGAGATCAAATGTGTTAAACACGTAAGAAATCATTATCAATTTATGTAGCTAGATTGTGAAACACTGGCAAACATTAGAAATACCAAAAGCATTGAACACATGGCATCACTGTCCATTTGAAGAACATGATCACAAGCCACTCATGACAAAAGCCTGAAGTGTGGGGATCTGCTGACCACTAATCTTCCTGGGCCTCTTGCCTACCTGGACACAATCACAATGTCATCTGTTTGGATAAATCCCTATGACAACTAAAACAATAAAATATTAAACAATGTAATAGTGTATTGAGCAAGCTAATGTTTACAGTTGTCCAACACTAATGTGTCTTTTTTTCATATTTAGTTTGATTCATATAACAGTGACCAATGATCAATGCCATTATCATATATAGTAATTACCTTATGTTCAAATATGGAGTAAACTCCATATAGTGATTAGAGTTTCATAGGAAATGAATAACATAAACAAATAAAAAATTCTAGGTTTTAGACACACAGCTGATGCATAATATAAAATAACCATTGCAGTTCTTCATAATCTTGAGTAAAAAGCCAGATTCCTCTGAAATTAAGAGTACACTATTTTGGTGTTGTTGTTATGGGTAGCACAACAAATAATTCTCTACCCCATGATTTACAACCCAAATTTTCATATTATTTTTATATTTAAGTTGAATTTCGTAGACATACTTTTAATCCTTTTATCATCTTAAATCATATATCTGTTAATTGGTATGTTTAGGCCATTCACAAAGTGATTTATTATATAATTAAATCAAAGCCACACACGTTTTAGTTGTTACATATTTGTTGAGAGTCTGCTTTTCCCTATACCTACTACATTTTTCTACTCTGGTTTTAAATTATCATATGTAATTCTATTTAATGCTATCTTAACTTACCAGTTACATACCTCAAATAAATATATTTGTTACACACACACACACACACACACACACACACACATGCTTGGTTATTTAACATTTTTTAGTACATGAGTGTTAAATTTGCATTAATTTCATCTCAAATCCAAGACTTTCCTCTTTAATCATTTTCTTTGTCCCCTGTACATTCTGTGGATTTTCTTTAGTGTTACTCAAATGTATGTATGTTTAGAGATTACCACATGGGACTGCATAACTTATCAAGGCAACGTATATTTTAAATTAGTCTAGCTCCATCTTCAAGTGAGGTATTTCTTCCTATACAGTTCAGATGGCTAATGACAGAATAATTTCAACATCCCAAGAATTCTTTTCCATTCTTTGTTATTTCTGTCAATCATATAACTTTTGCATATGTTGTACACCAAGTTATAATTACCATTAGTGTTTAAAGCTTATCATTTCAGAAAATTAGGAGTAGGAAACACATTTGTTTCTATTTTATTTTTCTTCCTTTGGATTTTACGATTTATTCATCCCCTTCTTTGTTTGTATATTTATTTATTATTGCTTTGGTAAAATGTTCTTTTTTTGCTTTTGAATTTTTTTAACGATACAGGGCTTTTCTGTGTAACTCTGGTTGTACTGGAATTAGCACTGTACATCAGGCTGGCTTCCACATCAAGAGATCTGCCTGCCTCTGCCCTCCAAGTACTGGGATGAAAGGCATGCATCACCACAACCCAGCACTTTGGTATAACTTTCCAATGCCTATCAGCAAGTTATTTTAATGTTCTTTAAAACACAGATTTGCTAAATATGAACTCTGTAAGTTTGTCTTTCTTGAAATGTCCCAGTGCTCTTTCACCTCTCACAAATCATTTATTTTGTTGATATGAAAATATTGATTGATGGTATAATCTTCCCTGCCCCTTCTTACAACCTTTCCTTTACTTTGTTCTTCTTGTTTGCATGGTTGGAAGGTTCATCAGGTTCATAGCCTTGTTTCCCTCTTTGACAAACATTTGTCTGTGGATTGCTTCAAAGTCTTCCCCCCACTGGTTTTTTTTTTTTTTTTTTTTTTTTTGGGTTTTCTACGGACTGAATATGACATACCTGGAAGTTTATTATTTGTTATGTTTACCTTACTTGAGGTTTTCTGAATTTCATTTGCTGCCTATTTCTATCATTAATTATATTACAATGTTTATTATTTTAATATTTTACAAGGTGCATTATATTTAATATTATAATAATATTTTGTTTATCTATATCTCAGTAGGCTTTAGTGTTTGTATACATGCACATACTGTACATAATTGAATTATGGTCACTCAATATTTTTATTTTTTTTTGCAGTGAGACTATTACAAATGCTTTTTATCTATTGGGAAATACAAAACATATTATTAAGTGTATCACTATGCTTTACAATAGAACAAGGAAAAGTATTTTCCTGTCTGAGTAAAACTGGTATCAGTTGATCAACATTCGCTACTTTCACCTTATCCTTATTCCAGCCTTCATGAGGCACAATCTCCTACATTAGGTAAAATTTTAGGATTCCGTGATAATACATATTATCATAAATGAATGGATTTTCTAATGTTTGTAAAGCCACAATGGCACCTTATTCTGTAATGGTTCAATGATTGATATTTAGCTTGTTAGTATTATTTGTAAATTATAAATGGTTGTAAGAGAACTCTCTGTGGCAAACTGATTTCAGTTATTTGATTATGTACCCAATGGGAGATTTTTAGAAATTCTACTTCAGATTTTTAAGAGTCTTTCTATTACTCTACTTTACAAAAAAGCATTCCAAATATAGAAGCTTCCCTTTGATTCATATCTTCACTACTTCACCCCTTTGATAATATCCAATCCAAATTAAGTGATATATTGTTTCATTACAAATGGAATCTGTATTTTGGTTCCTTCCTAGTATAAAACATTGTGCCTCTGCCCCGTACCTTGGATCTCCTTGGTGATGAGTGGCATTGAGAGTTTCCAGATATTTGTCATGTGTTTACATGTGTTCCTTGAGAAATACCTTTTAAGACATTTGCTCTTAAAAATTATTATTCATTGTTATATATTTTTATTGATTAGTTTGAGTGTATTATATATTTTGGTTGGTTTTCAACCTATTAGCCACTTATTCACAAATATCTTCTTGTCTTTCGGTTTTCTACTTATTTGAATGATATCTCTGCAATACAGAAGGTTATTAGCTTGACCCAATTTTATCTATTTTTTTCATTGCTTATCTGTTTAAAATAGTATTTAAATCACTTTTCTGACAAATGTTATGGATCTGTCTCCCACCCCTGCCTGAGTCATTTTATGTTCTGCTTATTCCCTCCTTCCTTCTTCTCCTCCAGGTTAGTCTCACTCCAGCTCTACAGCAGACCACCAGCTATGGCTTTCCCTCCCTTCATGCCTCTATTTCCAAGGGATCACAGAGGTCTTCCCCTCCAACTTTTTCAACCTTCCTTCACACCACTTATAACTTTATCTGAACTACTAACTTCAGCAGACTTTCCCTGGGACCCACAGGCCACTCTTGAAGGGAAGCAGGTAGGCTGACTACAGATCTTTACTTCTTCATTCTCTCTATCATATACAACCAACAGGTTCTTCAGCCAGATCTGTTGGAGAATGCTTTCTCTTACTTCCCCTCAAGACAGGCATCATCAACATAACAAATAGCAAAAAAAACTTACAAACTCAAGGAAACTTAACAACTGATTTCTGAATGAAAGATGGATCAAGAAAGAAATGAAAAACTTTCCAGAATTGAGAGAACACAACATACTCAAACTTGAGAGACAAAACAAAGACAGTTTTTAAGACATAAGACATAACACTAAGTTAACATACTAAAAATAAAGAATAGAGAGATGGCATACTAGTAACTTAGCACCATAATGAAAAGCTCTAGAATAATGGGAAAAAAAATCAGACCCAAAAAGAGTAGACAAAAAGAAATAATCAAACTCAGAGTTGAAATCAACTGTATAGAAACAGAAATCAACTTTATAGAAACACAAACAATGAAAATACAGAGAATCAACAAAACAAATTGTTCTTTGAGAAAAATCAATAAGCTTTATATACCTAAACTAAGTTAATTCATAGAAAGTGAAGGTCAAAATAATAAAATTGGAACTGAAAAGGAAGCCACAATAACAGACACTGAGGAACAAAAGATATATTTTAAAAATATGTACTGTACAAATCAGAAAATCTAAAACAAATGTACAATTTTCTTGATATACACCACTTACCAAAGTAGAGCCAAGATCAGATAAGCAATTTAACTAGGCATATAACCCCTAGTGAAATAGAACCATTTATTAAGACCTAGACTTTTAAAGAAAAGTTAACAACAATACATCTCAAATTACTACACAAATAGAAACATTGCCAAATTTATTTTATGAAGCCACTAATACCCAAGCCACATAAAAGCCAAACAAAGGGGAATTACAGACAAATTTCCCTTATAAATGTAGATGCTGGACTTCTCAGTAAAGTACTCGAAAAACAAACCTAATAACCCATTAAAAATGTCATACACCATGATCAAGTCGGCTTCAACCCAAAGATGCATGGATGGTTTAATACATATAAAATGATAAATGTTATTCACCATATAAATTGAAAGAAACCACATGATCATCTCATTAGATGCAGAACAGGTCTTTGACAAAATCCAACATTCCTCACAAATAAAAGTCCTGGAGAGATTATGAGAAAAGGTACACACACAATAAAGCATAATGAAGGCAATTTATATCAACATCATACCCAAGATAACTGAAATGGAAACAAGCTCAAAGTAATTCCACTAACATCAGGAACAAGACAAGGTTTACTAGTACCTCCATACCTATTCAATATAGTACTTGAAGTTATAGCTAGAACAATAAGACAATTGAATGGCATCAAGGGGAAACAAATTGAAAAGGAAGAAGTCAAGGCATCCATAATATATATACAATAATAATCCTAATACTATATATATATATATATATATATGATCTTAATAATTCTCCCCAAAAAAACTCTACTGATAATAAACACACAGCAAAGTAGCTGGATGTAAAATTAACACACTAAATCAGTAACCTTCATATTTACAAGTGACAAATGAGTTGAGAAATTAATCATAGAAACAACATCCTTCACAATAACCTCAAATAATATAAATATCTTAGGCTAACTTTACCCAAACATGTAAAAGACTTTCATGATAAGCATTTTAACACACACAAAGAAGAAAATTAAGAGTGTATCAGAAGATGGAAAGCTCTCCCATGCTAAAAAGCTATATGCAGATTCAATGCAATCCGCATCAAAGTTGCCACACAATTCTTCATCTTGAAAGCGCAACTGTCAGCATCATAGGGACACACAACAATGTATTGACAGCTGAAACAATCATGTACGATAAACGAACCACTAGAGGTTCCACAGTTCCCAATCTTAAATTTTATTATGCCACAATAGTACTTAAAACAGTATGTCATTGACACATGTTATTCAATGGAATAATATTGAAGAACCAATGTACATCTATATACCATAGACTCCCTATTCTTAATAAGGAATACAAAAATATACACAAGAAAAAAGCATCTTTAGTAAATGTTACTGGTCAAAATGGGCAACGGTATGCAGAACAATTTTAGATCCAAATTTATACTTTCCCCAAAACTCAGCTCCAAATGGATTAAAGACTTCAACATAAAGTAAGAACCCACACTCACCTCACACAGAGGGCATATGTGGGTCAAGAATGCAGTGAGGCTCTCACTGTATGCCCCTGGGTGACCTGGTATTTTCTATGTAGACTCTGCTGTTTTTGGACTCACAGATCTTCCTGCTTCTGTCTTACATTGTATAGGACCAAAAGTGTGCACCACCACATTCAACCTGTGTTTTATTTTCAATGTAAGAATTCACATAGCTAAGTTCTGCAATGTGGACAGCATAATGAGGCTGTCATTATACATATATTGCTAAGCAAGATGGCGTGGCTCAGAACTCTAATCACTACACTAATAAACTGAGACAGGAGGATTGTTGCAATTATGATGCCAACCTAAGGCATATAGTGAAATCTAGGACAGCATGCAATAATGGGAAAGAGTAAAATTTTGTCTACCAATCATTAAGTATCTCTTAATTTACAACCTTTTCTCCCCAAGAGCTGACCCACATGCATCCCTAACAATGGCACACAGTACTCAATTTTCCTGTGCTACCAATTCTTTCTAGTTTTTCAGATGTAGTTTATATGGAATTCCACAGCCCTGTGGTCATATTTATTCTTTCTAATAACTTCTCTAATTATGCCTACATTTGTGTACAATTGACTTTTCTTTCCATGCTTTTATTTTCTTAGTTTTTAAATGATAAGATTTGTCTTCAATTGTGCTTCTATCTTCCTGTTATTTTTGTTGGTACTTGTTCAGGTTTGTTTGTGATTTTTGTTTCATGTTTGTGCTTTTTTTTGTAATCTGCTGTCACAAAGATTTATAGGATAGTTATTTTACCTTTCTCAATCTTAGCAACATACCTTGAGAAATTAAGGTTTGTTTTTATGGTGGCTGTTGATCACACTATCTAAGTTGCATTTCTAAAAAGGATGAACAAACCAAAAAAAAAAGCTTTTGAGAAAGGTAAGCAGATGGAGAAGGTATGTAATAATTTTATAATCTCAAAAATAAAAGAAAAAGAACCAAGAAAAGTTCATGAATTTGAGAAGGAATAGAGGGACCAGAAATAAGCAGGAAGAGGGATGGAGTAGGGTGGCAATGACATAAAGCCACTACTCATGCATGAAATTCACAAAGATACTTACAATTTTTAGTTTCATTTCTAGATATTCAGTATAATTTTACAATTAATTAGAATGAAAATATATTTACATGGAATGATATGGGAAAAAGTATTTCTAATATCTGGCCCAGAATTGATACATAGTAAACAATAGACATTATTATTACTGTCTTACTTAATTAGTGACAGTGCTAAAGAAAGAACAGAGTGGACTGGTTACAAATGATTAGCATTCAACACCAAGGTTTTTGTTTGTTTGTTTGTTTGTTTAGTGCATACAATTAATGTTGATTTAAATGAATGTGTTTGTTTTATCTTTTAAGTATTTTGAAGTAAAAGATTCCACAGGAAACAAATAACATCAATGCAGGACCAATTATTTAATGGCAGATTATTGATAGTATATTTATGATTTGATATGATCAATAAGTATGTCGAAAGATTCAAAGTCAGTGGTGTTTATGCAAAACAGACTCTAGTCCCTCTGTTTTGCAGTAAACCTTTTCCTCAGCCTACTCAATACTTGCAAATCAATGCTCCATATCGTTAAGTGCAGTGAGTGATGGGATGTTAATAATATACTCTTAGGGATATTTGAGAAGATCAGGCACAATGCTTTTGTTATGAACAGGATAACAGTTTCCTGTGGGATGTGTACACTGTATTCTGAGAGGTAGTAGACAGACAAGAAGCCTAAAAAGTCCCATCAATCTTGGCTACTTTTTCATTCCCTGCAATAGGAATCCTGTTTTTCTATGGTCCTTACTATGCCATATCTTTGGCCCATTAAAATTTATTGCATTCAATTCTTGGTTATCCTTTCTTGATAGATATATCTCCTAAACTAATTGACAGATTCTTTATTGACAGTAATCATAAAATCCTTCTTGCTTTCTCTTCATCCTCAAACCCTGTAATCCCCCAAAAAAGTATTTACTGTGTTATGGATGGGAAGTGACATAGGTCATTGTAGTTTGCTGATGATCTCCCTGTTTTCAGTTCATAGGGGCTTTTTTTAACTTCAGGAAGCCTTAAGACAACTGTTCTGCACATGCTTCTGTTGTTTGTGGGATTCCTGCCATGCATTCCCCCTTCTCTCAAGCATTTACATGTACCTACTTATATCCTGCAATTTTGCAAATGTGCTTTATTTCCTTAGCTTCTACATAAGATGGGGAATGTACATGGAATGAAGAGACTGCTGAACAATATCCCCCTGAGGTGTTGCTGGCAGTCAGCTCTTCCCATTTTCCAGAACTGCCTGCCCTTCCCCCAAACACCGCAGCTGCTGACTGCAGGGCCTGTCACTGCTACCAGTTTTGCCCCTTCATCACATAGTCAGCATGACTTTTTTGTTCAATCAAACTTACCCCAACTCACATTGTTCTATTGGAGTGGTCTAGCTGCTGCTGCTGTGATTTCCCAGCTATTAACACAGATATTAGAGTGCTCTAACCACTCAAAGGCTGCAGCAACACAGTCATCCTGTAAGGCAGCCACTTCAGGGAGATCTCAGACAGATGGCTGTTTGCAGAGGGCAGAAAAATTAGCAGCAGTACTTCTCCACTCTGTGATGATGGATTTCCACCTCAAAGGAAGGGATGTGCATTAATCCCTTTGAGATTTCCTGAGGCCCATTCTATGCCTTGCTAAGTACATCTCATAGTTCATCTTTGCAAACAGCAGTGTTTGGAGGCCTAAGAAGAGGTAAGCCCTGTAATTACCAGCATCATGTTTACTGTGTAAGGAGAAGCCTGTCTCCACACAGAAACTAGATTTGTGAAAAGCATCTTAAACCTTGCTGAACTCTTGGATATTTTAATAAGCAAAATGCAAAAGATGGAATGCTTGTGATAGTTAATATTAATTTCTAGCTTAATTGAACTAAAGCACGAGAGCTAGTAATTGGTTAAAATTTTCTCTAAGGTATCAGCAATAAGATAAATTATTTGATCATGAGGGATATTGCTTAATGAATTGATCATTTGATCCTATAATGGCATCAGTGAGAAATAGTTAAAGATAGGAGATAGGGTTACTTAAATGAACTATATCACTGTTCATGTTCTCAGGACTACATCTTGCTTAGAACCTACCTATATTCCTCTCTGCTTGCTTTTTACTACAAGATGTAAGCTACTGTGTTCTGCTTTGTTCTTCTGACCAAAACTGACTGACACCCTGAATCTATTGAGCCAAAATAAATGTTTTCCTTGTTTATGTTGCTTCTGTCAGTGTTTTGGTCACAGCTATACGGATGTGATTACCAAAGTGAATAACAAAGTGCACAGCAGATAACAAGTAGTGGCAATGGTAAGCTTCATATCCTGCCTCCATCTTCTTGTTTTCCTTCTTTGTTGCTCAAAAAAATTACTCTTCCACTAATTTACATACAAACTGACAATACTTTTTAAATATTATTAAAATTTTCTGATAAAATAAAATTGCATTTAAATGTGTTTGCAATAAAGACATAAAAATATCAAGCTTCTATATTCACTGACTAACTAAATGGCATCTACATCAAACTAGATCCTTGCTACCAGAAATCCACTTTATGCCCCTTTCTAGGTTTTTCAAGATTGGGAAGGATAATAGTAAATGTGCAAATTCAAATGATGACATGGAACTTTGTATTAAAGATTACAGACATATTCTGGAACAATGATTCCCATAGTTAGTGGATTGTTCCCTTTTGGTGTTTATGAACAGTAATTATTGCCTGCTGACCCCAGGATGCCCCTGCAGTGACTTCCTTCCTGGTGCATAAGCCAGTATTTCTACCTTCAGGCTGGATCATAAACAAATAAGATGAACCACCACTGGCTAAAAAATAGACCTCATAGTATTCAGTAGACATTAATTCTGATATGAGCATTCTAAGCAGTTCAAAAAAAATCTTCCCTGAACATTAAAATTTATTTGTAAAAATCCTCAGACGTCTATGTTGCATATCCTGACATGAGTTACCACGATCCTCTCTGTTTGGTACAATCTGAGAAATATCAGTGACAGTATCTGTAAACTAAATTTTAATGATCACTGCAGGACATACATGACTACCAATTTATTCTCATGTCAATGTAGTTCAGAGAATACTTTAATGTTCTAAAACTAATATGCCATGTTTGCACAAATATGCAGAAAATATTGTATTACCTTAATAATTATGCTTACTAGTTTTTCCTTTCAATATGATTCTATTTATCAAATAAAGGTATATGAGCTTATAGTTAAATTCTGCATGACTTACCACCAATTGTATATTTCTTGAATCTGAATTAAGGGAGGCTTATACTTAATTGATCATAAAATGGTAAGTAAATGAGTGGTTACATTGTTGGAAAAAAATGAAAGGGAACATGGAGAACAATAACAAATACTAAGTTCACTTCAACAAAAGAATTCCCAGAATATTATCTTATTCTATTCAATATATGAAAATCATAAAATTGTACACAACTTCAATCTTATTTCTCTAGTATTTTTGTGGTTTGAGGTACTCACATATTTTTTGCCTTGCAGTTTTGGTATTGTCAAGAATGTTTATGTTAGAGTAACAAAGATATGCTGAATTTCAACTCAGTCACAGAGAAAATCACTTCACATATACTAAATAAAGGAAAGGAGCTCCTTGCTTCCTGCTGAAGAGTTACCCAAGGGCTGTGCACCCACTGGCAGGGAGTGCGGAACATTAAAAAGGGATTTATTCTAAGTGGAAATTGGCTACACTTACTTGAAGAAGCATAGAGAGATAATGGAGCATCAGAAGATGGCACAGAAATTCACCATTATGGGCCATCTGCATAACTCCAGGCAACAGAGTTTGAAAGGAGCACAAAAACCACAATCCAGCTTTCCATTCAGCCATGAACTATCCTCACTAAGGTGTTGATACCACAATCCCACTATATGTTACCCTATGGCCTTGCAATTTGGGTATTTCAGGGAATTGGACAGTGTCCTTTCTAGAAACTTCTGCACTGAAGTGAAGAAAAAAGATATAACTGGAATAGAAGTGTTATGAATTTGGAGACTCACTCTCTTCTTTGTCTTCTCTTTAACTTTTCTGCTCCAATTAAAATCAATCTCTCCAGCCTCTTATTTATTCCTATTCCCATTTCCATCTCCATTCCTATCCCTTTCTCCATCCCCATCCATCTTCATCTCGTTCATCTCCATCCCCATAGTCTGATTCTGGGATATGCTCTATCAGTCATTGCATGTCACAAGACTGCATGACAATCTGAACGTAGAGAGAAACTGCCCTTCTTTTCGTAATTTCTATTTACTTTCTCCAGGCTTAATTTCATTAGTAATTTAAGTTTGGGATTACCAAAGCAATTTTTTATATGTTTCAATGTTGCCAAAATTATATTTCAAACAAAAACTTGTCTTCTATCAACACTATGCTTTCATTACAGAAAGTTTTAAACTGTAAAAAGTTAAAATTTCTTTAATACAAGAATAAAATTAAATTTTTTTAAATTTAAATCAGTTATATTTCTGAAAGTTTAATACTGCTTGCTGATTTGTTTTTGTTTTACAGTTCACATAGATCAACACAGTTCTTTCTCCTGACATCCAGTTACCTCTGGTGGTAGGTATTAAATAACAGATTTAGAATTGTAGAATCAAAATTCAGACATACCAGTGAGGCAATTTCTGGATTAGGTTACTTGAGGTGGAATGACACATCTTAACTGCAGGCAGCACCATTCTTTTGGCTGAGGACTTGGATGAATAAATAAGAGAATGAGAACTAAGTGTTGCCATTTCTCTCTCTCTGCTTCCTGCCTGAAGATGCAAAGTGACCAACTGTCTCACACCCTTATTCTATGACTTCACCCTATGATGAGACGTCACCCTCAAGTTGTGAGGCAAAATAAACTTTCTTTCCTCTTTCCCTAAAGTTGCTTTTATTACATATTTTTTGTAGTCAGAAGAGACATAATTAATATGTTATCTTACTGGGTATACTAGCCTACCAGATACCAAAGTCAAGATAGATCTACCAAAAGAAATGTCAACACACAAAGCAATAGAGGAGTTTATATCTTCTAAAGAGATGTATTCAGTACCAAAACATTTCTAGCAAAGGCATGAAACAACTGATCTCTTTTGGACTATGAAAATTCAAATTCTCTCCTTCACTTGAATATACTCTACAAGATAAAACACAGAACACACACCTAAAATGTTGCTTCAGCTCAACTGGAGAACATAAAATTACTTTTAGATGCTAAATGTTTATATAAGAATGTACATATTAAATCTTGAATATTGTTTTCTAATTGCATTTTGCCTATCCTTCTCATATATTAAAAAATACAATGAGCTCATTAAATTGAAAGCTTTCCTGAATTGAAGGGCATAACATAAACTGCTACACTGAAATATGTTCAGTCACTCAACAACAAGCCAAGCTTTCAAATTAGCATTTGCATTAGTGAATGACTCAGACATAATATGAAATTAATCCAATACAAATTTATACTGACTCTTTGAAAATGATAGTCATAGATTATTTTTTTGAAAACACAATTTCATAATTTAAGAAAAGTGGTACATGAATACCTAGATATTAGTCCTTTAAAAAATAAATGAAAATTACATTTATAATGAGAGAAAGTAAAATGTAAATTAACATGAAAATTATGTATATAATTTTTAATTTCACAGAGAGCTAACACAAATTTTCATCAATCATTTGGTAATACTTTGGCAGAAAAAACTTTTGTCCTTCCAAGGAATTGCAGTTATTGCTCAATCAGAGTTTAATATCAAATTTTCCTTTTTGATCAAAAAGAAAGAAAATCAAATCCTCTTCACTTCACTTCCTCAAGTGCCTACTAAACACAGAATCATTTCATAGTGAAGATAATTGCAAACTATAAAATTGCTATTTGAAACAAATTACTCATGATGATATTGTAATTAGGGTAAATGATAAGTTCAGTTAGATGTGTGACCTAAAAACATGTTATTCAAGATATTTTTGTTGAAGAACACATCAAAATACAAGATACAATCAAATAAAATACAATACGTCATAACACAAAAATGTAGTATGTGAAAGCCCTGTGTCTACAGCTGCTATCACTGCAAATTGTCAAAGTGTGGCACACAATACTGTTAACCTTGTTATTATCATCTTGAGTTACAGTGAATCTCAAGGTATATCAATTGACCATTGGTTTCTAGGATGTTTGCATTTCCAGAACCATTACTCTAGCTATGACAATTTGTTTCAGTACATGTCTATACCAAAAGTTTAAACCAAATCCTAAGAAATAAATATTTGTGTTGTAGTTTTCCTTATAAAAATAATCACCCCCTTTATCCTTATACAATGACTGGTGAAATGTAGTCTCTATAGAAAACCAAGTGACTAAAAATAAAAGCAAAATCACAGATAATTGTGTGATCTATTAATTCTAAGTGCTGTGAATTTTATTGTTACCTGAACATTTCATACATACATACATAGTTATTTTTACCCCTATCTCCCTCACGCATTGTCCTCTCTATCACACTAGAATTTTCTCAACAACTCCCCCACTGCCACTTTCATGTCTTCTTATGGAATGCCACTCACTGAGTGTAAATGAGACTTAGAGCTTGAATATGAATGGGAAATTACTTAATGTGGCAAGAGCAACATATTTATGGCTGCACCAGTTAATAAAATCATATAGTCTCCCACAATACTCTATCTCAACCTATATTTCAATATGAGAAAGTATTGTTACTTGCCATAAAATGCTACACACACAATTTTTAATTGACTAATGTTGCATATGTTGTGAACATATGTCCATAACACAACTCAGTAATATATATCTTATTATATATATAATAATCAATGGCATTTGAGACAGGATTGGCTAATACTACTTTTTGAGATATTTAGAAATAGTCATTTTTAATATAAAAATATTGTGATTATCCTATGAACACATTGTGGTTTATAGTAGGTTCTATTTCTTAATTCCTTTCATTTACATTACAAACTACATATTAGGAGCTTATGAGGGAGGGACAAAACATATAGAAACATCTTTCTTAATATGGTTCTGTTTAATAAAATAATAATGATGTAACAGAAATATTTGTTTGTTTCTCTCCAACTGTATGACATTTAGGTTGTAGTCTGAAGTATGTCTTGGCAGGTAAAGATGCTCACTGCCAAACCTGGGAACAAAGATTCACATCATGAAAGGAGAGAGAAGACTCCCTCAAGTTTCCTTCTCACCTTGACACATTTGATACAGAAATTATGCATTAATACACACATTTGTCTATACACAAACTTAATATTTAATCTTTAAAGTAAGAAATAAATAAGGTTGCAAAAGAAAATGAAATTGAGGTAACAAATGAAAGAAAGCTGGTCTGTTTTCCTGACTTTCACATGGAACAACTGATATAATGACATCTAGAGGCAATTTTTATTTTGCTGGAGAATTTTTTTTGTGTGTGTGTGTGTGTGTGTGTGTGTGTGTGTGCTGATAAAATACCACTCCTCAGAAGCCAGATAGAGCTCTCTCAAGAAATGCATTGTGTAAAAAACTCAAGCACTAGCAAAGCCTACTATTCTAAAACACAAATCAAATGGGTGTCTGTAAACTCACCATAGGGAATAGGCAGACAGTTGGAAGAATCACTTACCATGCTGACCCCAGCAACTAAGAAGTCCAGGCTCACACACACCTAACTTTCAATGAAATACTCTAATTAATCACAATTTATTGTTAAAATCTTCAAAATAGTGAAGAATGAATAGTTATAGATCAGTCTCAAGCAGTTTACTAGCATCTCACACCCATGATATTAGTCTCAATGTTCTCCAGGACAACAGGATGGTGGAGACATCACACATTATTTGTTTTATAAACGGATGAAAGAAAGGAGTTCAAAAGCTCACAATGGGAAGAAATAAATGCTTAAAAACATGGAAATGTTAATTATCCCACTTTGATCATTGCCAATTGTATACAGGTTTCTGGTTATCTTTCATATCCATAAACACAATTCTATGCTAATTATAAAGAAAAATAACAGGAGAAAAATGGTATCATCTTTTCATCTGCTTAGAAATATCGCACTGGAAAATATGAACGACTATATTTGCAAAACTCTTTAACAATGAGCTTTGTAGAAGTTAATTGCCTATTGATTAAATTTTTGTCTAATGTTTGTAGAGTTACTCCAGTGTTAATACAGGATAATATATTTTTTGTCAAGAGCTAAATAATTTCTATTAGCATTTGCCATGTTCTTCACATGAAATTCTACTTTCTAACAACTTGAGCAACAGTGGAAAGGCTACCATAAATGCTCTTCCCTGATAATAAGATTGATGACTAACTTATCCACCATCATAGAGCCCTCATCTAGTACCTGATGGAAACAGAAGCAGACACCCACAGCTAAACACTGAGCTGAACCTAAATCCAAATGTAGAGAGAAAGGACAAGACCAGGCTACAGAAACCACAGAGACAGCTAAGCTGAACAAGGATGAGCTAATGGACCCCAAACTGATAGCTGGGAAACCAGCATTGGACCGACTCGGACCCCTTGAACATGGATCTCAGATGGCCTGAGTAGTCTAAATGACCTCTGACAGTGGAATCAGGATGCATACCTGGTACACAATAGGACTTTGGGAGCATGTTCTTCATGGAGGAATACTCTCTTAACCTAGAGACAGGAAGGAAGACCTATTCCCTACTCCAAATGACTTGATAGATTTAGATGACCCCTTCAGGATGGCATCAACGTACAAGTGGAGTGGGGGGTTTGGATGGGAGGGTGGTCAGGGGGGATGGGAGGGTAGAAGAGAGGGAGGGAGGGATGGAGAGGGAACTGGGATCTATATGTAAAATAGGAAAAATAAAAGGAAAACCTGTTTTCTCTTTCCACTATTATTTGTCTATCTTTCAGTCACCCAGGGTCTTATGTAGCACATATCTAGCTATATAACAGAAGATTACCTCCAGTTCTACAGAGCTTATCTTGCTGATAAGTACCCACTACTCCTGGTTTATGCAGTGCTGGGAATTGAACTCAAGGCCTTGTGCATGCTAGGCAAGAACTCTATCAAGAGAGATACTCCACTTGCCTTTGTTATCTTCTGTATTCCTCCTTTCCAACACAAATGAATATGGAAAAGAACTTCAATGAGAAGTGGAAATTTCTACTTCTTTCTGTGAGAAACTCATTTACTATATGGCTTCAGCTACTTCTCCCATTGTTGCCAAAGACTTTAGTTCAATATTCTTTGTAGTGTTAGATACCAGAATTGTGAATTCAGTCACAAATCCCCATGGAGTGCTTCTATTTCTTCTGGAAAGTCCCATATTTGCAAGGCCTGATTCAGTTCCCGTGTAAGCAAGCAATAGATCTGTAGCCATGAATGCTGACCACAGTACTGCCGATGTCCTGGGCATTCAGTGTCTCCTGGTCACTTGAGTGGGACAGCTCTTTGGGGATTTAATTATTTTTGCTTCAGTGAGACTCCATTGGGAACTGTTTGTAAGGCAGTTTGAGTAATGGTTGCTGTGTTGTCATTGGCAAGTTACCCACAGCAGCTCTAGCTCATGTTCAACCAATTCCTTATCCTTAATCAAGAGTTACAATCCAACAGTTTTTTCACCATCACTCTTCCTTTGTCCTCTATTAAATCAAAACTTCCAGGCTTCAAATTATTCTGAATTGTCTTAGGGCAGAGATGTTTATGTTCAAATTAGATCCTAATGGGGACATAGTATAACAACCCAAGGGTATCTATTTTAATTCCTATGGTATTCAGGATAGTACTGCTTTAAACAGAATTCCATGCCATCTGTTGTTCTACGACTGCTTTTGTCTTACAGACAAGATTCTGTTTTCAATATGCCACTAGGAGACGCATTTTCTTTGATCTTTTCTCCCTCTCCCATGCTCTCTGTATGCCTCTGTGTATGACTTCTCAATGACTTATGAAGAAGAGAAGACAAAAGAAACTTATCAGAAAATTTTAGGATTTCTCCATATTAGGGAAACCATTGATCCTCTTGTGTACTCATCTTTCCTACTTATAAAGTCATGATTAAAACCAAGTCCCCTTAAAATTGACAGCTACATTGTGTCTGTGAATGAATAGGCAAGTCTTTTTATTGTAAATCTAGAAACTAAACTGCTAATATAAATCTATATATTGAACTATAGCCCACTATGAATATATCTAAATATGGGGATGTTAGAAAATACATGTTAATATCTTCATTATTTTTTTCTCTATATCAGAAGCTGTGCTAACTAAGTAACTTTAATAGGAAAAGGTCTCTTTTATCTCACAGTTATATGGTACAGTCTATCATGACAGAGACATCATGGCAGCTAGACTATAAGGCAGCTGGTCATTTATATCCATAGTCAGGAAGTAGGTAAAATGCTTGATACTGTTTATCTTCTCTCCTTTTATTCAGTCTGAAACCCAAAACCATGGAATGGGTCCATGGAAAAATAAGACTGGCCATCCCAACTTGACCTAATTTAGGCAGTCAATCACAGGTGTTTCTACTTCAGATAATTGTTCCTAAGTGATTCCAGGAACTTTCAGTTTGGGAGTTGATATTAACCAACACAGATGAGATACTGAGGCCAGGGTTACCATCTTAGGGGTGTCTTTCCAACAAGAAATCCAGGAGGTTCTTCTCAATTTGCAAAAATATACCCTGAAGTAGCATCATGTATTCCTGTAGAGGACCCCCACCAATAACAACCGTGCTGCTCACTGATCTCTAAAGAAATACAATTCTGCTATTCGTGCCATCTCAGCAGTGACATTCTACTATGATAACTCAAGCTTTGAGATAGATCATTTACAAGCACACTATGTAAAATGTAATAAACTGATAACCACAAACTTAAAAGTATGGCATAGGTACTTCATCATAAATATTACAAAACCTTTTAGAATATAATTTATAAAGGCATAACCACATCTTGAAGGTTAGAGCTGGCATGAGCATGAGCATCTGCTTATGAACAAATTCATCACTTTCTGTGTCGGGAGATTTTCAGCAGGGAACAGCTTCTTTTAATCCCTGACCTTATTTTCTGTTTTGTCTTGTACTACCATTCCTGTGAACTACAAATTTTTCTCTCTTCTCCTACCTTTTTCTCTAGAATAATAATCATTGTTTTCAGCTTACACTTAGAAGAAGAATTGGGGCAAATGCTACCTGTTTAATGTGGGTTATCACTACATGCCCACTACAAGAATGAAAGGTATGCCATTGCCTTCCTTTCACAGGGAAGATAAAAGAGATTAAGGCAATTCAATGGTTTGCTCTGAGAGGTAGTATTTCTGAGCTAAGATTTAAATTCCTGCTTTATTTGACTAAAAATCCTGAAGTAGTTTGAATAAAATTGGCCCACATATTCTCATATGGAGTGACACTATTAGTTGTTATGGCTTTTTTTTGGTATAATTTGGTATTATTCAATAGCATCTTAAAAAACACCATATTTTGTAGATTTCCCATGCCCATTTGGGTGGCTCAATGCTCATGCACATATGTGAATAATTAATTGGACTTTAGTGAAAGGAGAAAAAAGAAGAAGAAGGAGGAGAAGAAGAAATAGAAGACATGAAGTTGGAGAAATATGTATTAGGGGTAAGTGGAGAGTGCGAAAGAAAGGTGAAAAATATATATATTTCATTATGAACATGTAATAAATTCATAAAGAAAAATATTTATAATTTTGATATTTATGAAGATAAATTCTCACTGACACAATTGTCCCTAAATAATTAGAATACATTTCATCAGAAAATATTATTTTCTTGCTTTATTTGATTTATATTTTAAAACTTCACCCAATTGTTTCAATATCAGTCTTAATATTACTGTGTTGTAATTTTGAGGTCATGCACTGTTATTTGTAAAGCACACAATATTAGAATTATTCTAGTATTTTAGAAAGAAACATTAGTACTGAAAGGATTAATGGGTTAAAATGTATTCAAGTCCATATAACATTATAAGTAAATATTGTCTCCCAGTGAAATTAATCAGTCAAGAACTGGATTCTCCCAAGAAGGAAGACATTATGTGAAACCTGAGGAAGTTATTTAAAAGGCCTCAGATGTCATAGGCATCACAGAATAAAGTTATTCTTACTTGTGAATTTCTTATCCACTCAGAATTTGGTGAAACCTGTATATTTGGAATGCAATTTAGATATTTGTTTTGCTCATGTATCTGAATGCATCAGAAATATATTCCCCAACTCTCTAGTTTATCCACTTTAGCTACTCTAAGCTTTTTGCTTTCCTAGGCAACCTACTATCAATTTAAAAGTCCTCAAAGGAATGAAGAGCTTGTGGCTAACTCATATCCAAATCTCTTATCTCTAGTATGTCCCTTTGAATTGATATCCATAATATTAATTTTACCACAAAGAAAACTGTCTATGATGGCAATAAAGGGGGGGAGAGATCTTCTTGATTAGATCAGTTTTAACTTTCAGGCCAGGATTATCCAATCTTTTGACATTGGAATCTATCTTGTCCTCTACAAATGTGTTGAGCCACATTTACAGTTATTCTGGGATGCATACAGCCTGCTGTGACAAATTAGACATGCCAGGTACAGAAAATTTACCACTCCCAATTCAAGGCTAGGCTAGGATCAAAACTTGGACCCAACTTTCTTAACACAGAAATGCTGAGAGTGGGTTGTATATCTGTAAGACATTTGTTTAAATATTAAGGACTGGGATGAAGAGGTCAGAAAGAATGCACAGACATCTTCCACTGGGGCCAAAAAAAAACTATACCTGAGCAATAGGTGTCCCTCATACAGTGTTATTGAAGTGCATATGGTAGAGGACAGACTATTACATGTTTCTGATATTTCTGTTAGAAGTTGAGAATAAGGGCACTTGCCCTTCAACAGAGAGAGACGATTTCCTCTAAAACTGAGGCCTCATAGGAGGGAGATAGATGTAAATAAAGCAAGGACAACTGCATCTGTGTCTTACCCTTCAGTCAGTCTTAGTCTTTTCCATTCCCCATAAGGTGCCAATTGCAGACATATTCTTGGTTAAGGATTATATATAATTCTTATTATTAATTATATTAATATTATTAAATTATCATATTAATAATATATTAGTATATTATAAATAATAATTAATATAATTATAATATAATAAAATATAATTATATAATTTTATAATTATAATATATTATAAATAATAATTATATTATTGTATTAATAATATGTTATTATATATTAATATATTATTATTTTACATATTGATCCCAGTTCCCTCTCCTTCCCTCCCTTCCATTACCCCAGAAGCCCCTCCCATCCCATTCCCAACCCCACTTCCAGCAGTGAATAGAGAGGGAGGTAGGAGAAGGAAATGGATGAGATTTGTATCTCTTCTCTGTGCTGGGATTTTGTCAGGTTTGAATCTGCGAAGATCCTATGCATCATGCTGCCACAGTCTAGGAGTTCATGTGTGTATCAGTCCTTTCATGTTGAAAAGATGCTATTCCCTTGGAGTCATCTACCAACTCTGGCCCTAACAATCTTTTACCCCTTCCTTCATATAGATCTCTGATCCGTGAGGGTAGGGGTTGATAAAGGAACTTATTTAGGGTTGAGTGTTTTAAAGTCTCTCAGTCTCTGCAGATTATCCAGTTGTGTAAATCTGTTAACTATGATCTGGAAGAGAAAGCTTCTTTAGTGAATACTGAGTGATGTACTGGTCTATTGGTATGCCAATATATCATTATGAGATATTTTACTTCTATAATCTTTTAGCTGAATAATAGTAGCATGTTTTCCTCTAGGGCCATGACCAATCTAGTATGCAGTGTCTGTGAGTATATCAATCACACTCCAGGTCAGTCCCTATGTCTAGGAGTAACTGGGCAACACAAATGAGATCCATAATTTTTGTGTATTTTTATTGTTACTTTTATAATTTTGTCATATTGATTTTTGCTTGTTTTGAATTTTTTTGTGTTTTGTGGTTTTGAAGATCTGAGAAGAAGTATATATACATACATACATATGTATATGCATATGTAATATGCCTATATATGTACTTTTATACATATATTAAACAAAATTAAAAAATCAAATGAATGACCTTATAGACAGAGAACTCCCAGGTTAAAAATGATTAGAGATGCTTAATCACAAAAAGTGGGTTCTTCTCCTTAGAAAAATGTGTGAGTGAGGGAAAGCTTTAAGACAACATTTTATTCTTCCAGAACTCAAATAAAAATAAAAATGTTTTGGAAATTACTTGGGATAAGGTTGACTGTCCTCAGGAAAAGACCATTTGCCTATCTTATATTTAAATATATACATACTCTACCTTTGTTTCTAGGCTTTCCATTAATCTTAAATTGGACTAAAGCTGTGGGGGGGGAAATCAGAACTACCCTACCTCCACTAATTTGGTCAAAATATATGTAAATCTATTTTCTTTTACCAAATTCTGATTCCTAAATTTGTAAGAATGCAAAAAAAAAAAAAAAAAAACTGAGGTGATTTGTATCTGTGTAAGTACTTAGCTACACAGTACCAAGAAATCGCAAAGAAGCTTATTGCTATATTGCCTTAGGATCAGAATGCCCCATTGTGAGATTAATCTTGCTGTATCAGAACCAAGGAACCATGGAATGTTCCCAGTTATTACAGGTTTTTCAAGATAATCTTGGGAAGAAATATTCTAAAAGGGAGATCCAGTTGACCATATTTTGTAGGAAATATGGTCACATTATCCCATAAATGTACCTCAAAAATGTTCATAAGCTTAAAATTTATAAGCAAATTTTATTAAAAAATAAAACAATAATTTCTGTAATGACCCGGACCCAGTCTTTCTGGAGTGTACCATAGTTAGGTGGCTTTTCTGCAATTAGCAGGCATAAAGGTTGTGAATGTACACCTTCCTCATAAACAGTGTCAGGCCCACCTCCTTTGAACCTAGTAAACAGTACTTTTACAAGTGAAAAAAAAGGGTGGAAGACAATAGAAGTATTACAGTTGTCCCTTTCAGGGTTGGAAATACCACGTAAATGAGAAACAGAGCTTCCTGATTCACTCTCCTTACATTTAAAATACCAACGAAATGCTCAATGGAATAGAGAGTGACAGTGCTCAGGTTTTGGGTCCATCAAGGCAAGGTTATATCTTCCTGATATAAATGGATATTTGTTTTATTTATTTTTTAAATTTTTCATGTATTCCATTAATAGTGAAATGTGAAACACTTGTGCCCCTGGGTAGAGATGAGACAGTATAGCCGTGAAAATGGTATGATCCAGGAGAAACCTTTCTGATATAGTTCTTACTACTGTCCCTCAATTAAAGGGTCAGGTCAAATGGCCCTGTCCCTTAGCATGCCCAAGACAAGAAAATGCCTCTTGAGAAAGCTGTGTCTTACAGGGACATTAGGAAATTTCTAAAGCCTATGTAAGCACAGAGAGACCTCAGTTAGGCCCATTGTCCACCCCTGTACCATGACAATATTGTTCTTCACAAAGGTTTCCCTAGCCATTGCTCACTCTTATCCTGTAAAAGTGCTTTGAGTTGTCACAGTGATCTCTCTCATGGTCAATGACCATGTGGTGAGAGTGTGGTGTTCCTCAATGGTAGCTTTGGTCCTCCAAACTCTCACCCCATAGGAGTGTTTTCCATCACAATGATCTCTGTGTGGTTCTTACCCACCTCATTCTTTGAGGGTATTTATTTGAAACCACAATAAACACCAACTTCCACATGAGAAAGGTAGCTGAGAGGAAATCAAGAATACTGTTATTTTGTTTCAATTTTTCAAGTTAATGTCTGCTTCAACTGTGTACTGTAGTCTAATTTTTTCCTTCAAGAAAACAAGAACTAAAAATTCCAGCGCCACTTAAAAGCTGAATAAAATTTTTACACTAATTTATTGAAACAGATAGATACATATGGATACAGAGAATGAATCAATCCAGAGTGGTACAAATCTTTTGGGTGTCAGTGCAGATCTATTTAAGTACAGATTCAAAAGTGAGGAGTCATTGCCATGTTGTCTATAGAAGACAAGAAGAGAAAGAACTTCTGTGACTCTCTGGTCTTACATGGGACTGCCTTTAGTTACTGCAAGTACTGAAGGAGTTTTAATGAAAAGATTAGACTACACATCAAATAAAATTTGGGGTTTAAAAAAAATCTAGTACTGGGGAGGTGTCTCACTGTGAAATGCTTGGCATGCAAGCATGAAGACCTGATTTAAGATTCTTAGAAGAGGCAAAAAAGCCCATTGCAGCAGGATAAACCTGTAATACCAGGCCTGGGTGATGAGAAAAGGAAGACAAAAACAGCTGTTAGACTTGCTGGTTAGATTAGTTTACTCAAATCAGTAAGCTCAAGTTTAAGTAAGAGTTGCCATATTAAGTAGGGAAAAAAAATTAGACAAAATAAAGACATGGAGCTCGCAGTCCTATGATCATGCTCCTCCATATTTACATACGTAAATTTACATACGTAAATTTACATGCATATTTATAAACATACTATCTACTGATGCACACAAAATGATATCATTTACTGATGGGAGATTTCATTCTGATATATATGTTTCTCATACTGGTTAATGAATAAAGCACTGTTGGCCAATAGAAAAGAAAGATAGGAGGAATTAGGAAACTAGTAGAAAGGAGGAAGTAGTTGGGACGAATCAACATGGAGAGACCGGAGAGGTAGTACGCCAGCAACTCTGGCCAGTAAAATAAGACCACGTGGAAATACTTAGCTTAATAGAAAGGAAATATTTGCATGATTTATCCCCCACAGCCTGCCACACACAGAGATTTTGTTTGCTGATATTGTATATGGATCAACCAGTGTCTGTTGCCTCCAAGTATGCACATTGAATAACACTGCAAAACAGGATTACTAAAAGGAGGGAAGAGTCAACTAACACTAAAGATAATTCATTACTCCAGAAGGCATTAAGGCAGGAATTCTGTGGTGGTAGGTTAATATTGAAAAGAACATATTGTGTCATTCTTAAAATATAAATATGATAGCTTTTGACCATAGAGTTAATGCAAGTATGTTGTCATGGTGACTGGTAATTGCTGGAAGTAGGTACCTGTACTTTTTCCTGCCAAGGCAAAACACAGCATCAGAGCAATCCTATTCACACATAAATTGTGTTTAATGGTTTCTTGTTAATGTGTTCTATTTCTATAGTGAGGATCCAGCCAAATTGTTAGAGAAATACTCATGTCTTATACTACTATAAAATGAAGGTCTAATTGAATCAGTCAAGAACTCCTTTTTTGACCATGAATGATAAACGGTCCCTAACACCAGATATGAAACAGAAACAGTATTAATGATTTAGCCTTTTATCTTTTGTACAGTAACTTAATGACACAGTATAAAATACTTCCAGATAGAAAATAAAATGATTATTTAACACATTCACCAACTTTACTTCCGACAAAATAGGTTTTGATAAACTTAAAGATGAACTAAAAAATTTCAAGCTTTCCAATTGCTACAAAACACTGAGAAAATAGCAAAACATTGTAAAACATATGCAAGTCTAGTCTGTTATAAAAAGAATGGATATTATATATTAGGTGAGTACATGTATTTGCAAGTGTATGAAGTGTGTATTCCAATCAGTGAAGATTCAGAGCATAGAAGAATGAAAATTATGCATAGATGTCATGATGGAATTCCACAAACATTTAAGTAAGTGATAATTCAGGTGAAAGGAGTTTTACATTTACATGTTATTATGTGGTAAATTCTAAAAGTTAGGCCATGGTTTTTGTCTAAATGGTGTTAATATTTGTGAACATCATGTTGGAGAAGTTACCCATTTATGTAATAGAACTGATCTTCAGGTGAATATGACATATATGCATTTGAAAATTACAAGGGACATTAGAAAGATCTACTGCATTTCAAGATAGCAAATGACTAATTGCAAATATATTCATTTGAACTTCATAGACAATCAACCCAGAACAAAATCAAAGGTGTCATTATGTTTTGATTAAAATATTATTTTAAGTACTGTTTCTAAGCTATTCAACATTTTCTAGAATGACCATAGAATCTTATCTGAATCAGAGGGTTAGTAAGTCCCTCATAAGGCCAAATGTGTCCAATTCTCTAAGTGACTAAGATCTTTGCAATCTCATCTTTCCCTTTTGCCCAGCCTTACTCTCTCTCTCTCTCCTATGCAGAGTTGCATGAACCTAACTTTGGACAACCAGGAAAGCGTTTTGGTTACTCACACCCATCCTTTGTATACATCAAGCTCTGGTCTTCTGAGTGAAGGCACCCCGAGGCCAATTTCTATCCCCACTGGAAGCCATAAGATGATATTTCTCATTTCTATCACAAAATTCAGATTATGAACATAGTTTTATTTTATTTAACCTTGACATAAGGTTCATGGGAGGTTATAAGATTATGTACATAGCAATACAAAGTTAGACACAGAATTCTGAAAATCCAGACTGATATGTCCATGCCAAAAATTTCTTTCTCAGTAATTTGACAAATACGTAGTTTTGCCAACTCACAGTTTTACTGTTCTCAAAAGTTTGAAAAAATGAATTAATGCATAGAAATATTCATTGCTATTAGTTATCTTCATTAGGAGGAATTACATATATTCTTGGATTCCATACTCTGCTCCTTTATACACTGAAATTCAATGCTCTAATGTGAATGTATTAGGAAGGGAGATTTTTGTGATGTGACCAGAACACTTCCTAAATAGGATTCTTACACACTCAGGAATCTAGGGCGAGACTTGCTTTCTCTCTCTGCCAAGTGATGATACAATGATTAGACTGATGTCTATGATCCTAGAATCAGCCATCACAATATTCTCAGTCACCAGAAAAAGATATCTTGGTCTTGGACTTTTATACTATAGAACTGTGAGAAATAAGAGTTTTACTTGAAGTTATCCATTATAGTATACCTCGATACAGCAACAGGAACTGAGTAAGAAAACAAGTTCTTAGTGTTACTCATTGTTAAACACAGGAGAGATGTTCGATTTTGTAAACTGACTGACTAAATAAATTAAAGAATTAAACCAATACAAGAAACAAGAATAAAATCTCAGAAGGATTTTAATTTTTAAAAGGCAGGAGAATATGTTTCAGTAAATAATGTGCTTGCTGTACAAGCATGAGGACCTTCCATCCACACAAATGGCTGTGGTGAATAGTAACCACAGCTCTGAGGAGGTGGAGATAACAGAGTCTTCAGGAAGCAATGACAGGTTTGCCTAAAGTGCTGAACTTTAGGTTCAGTGGGAGACCCTAACTAAAAAAAAATAAGAGTGTGATTGAAGATGATACCCATCATTGACCTCTCATCTCTGCATACATGTGGGGGCACATTGCACACTCACTCACACACACACATACACACACACACACACACACACACACACACACACACCACAAAACAGTACCAATCATTAAATTATGTTATTAGATTGAAGTTTGGCATAATCTTCAGTATTATGAAAACATGTTTGCTCTTTGTTTAGGAGACTTTATGGAAAACTTTTACCAGGTTTTTTTTTTGCTCCCATGTTATATTATCTTATGATTCTTCATAAGAACTCAGAATAAGATGTATTATTCAGAGAGAAGACTGGTGTTTGAACACATGCAGAACTTGATTTGCTCTGAGAGTGAACATCCTTGTAAAGGTGAGCAGAAACATTTGTGAAGAGTTCAGCATATAGTATTCTGGAGCAGTGTGAGGGCAATAACCTGGTGATGAGCAAGCAGGGAGAGTATGTGCAGAGAAATGTTAGAGAAAGAAGACATAGAACTTAGGAATCATCTCTATCTGCTCATGTTCACCCATTTGCTTCAGAGTAAATATTTACTGATGGTCATGCTGAAATGTGGGAAGAATAGTATTCTCATCCTACTGACATCAGGCTTTGAATTGTGGTGATCTGTGGCTCCCAGGATTTTAGAAGTAGGAAAATATGCCCACTGGAATAGAGTAATGTTTCTGTTGTTGCTTCTCTCTCTCTACGCCCCTCCCTCTTCCTCCTTCTCTCTGTTCCTTTCTATCTTTTCTTTTTTTTATTTTTAAATCAGGGTCGTACTTTGTAGTCCAAGTTAACCCAAAATTCACTATGTAACTGAAATTGACCTTCAACTCATTCTATTCTAGAATCCCTAGTTATAATTTACAGTTAGGAGCCACAAAACCCATTTCTGGAGAGAGGGCTACTAAGTAAGCACCAATCATTGACTTTTTCTCTCTTCCTGACATTTGGCTGGCAGACATGAAAGAGGTACAGCTATATTCTACCCACTGTAATTAGGGAATGGAGGCTTTGCAGGTTACTTCTGTAAAACCCTTAATAAAAGCTCTGTAGCAGATTTCTGAACTTCCTTTCACCACAAACACATGCAGACAATGCTCATACAAACCACACATACCATATACCACACATACAACTCCTCACACATAACACATAAAAATTCCTACATACAGCACACTAACATAATGCACACACATACACACACACACACACACACACACACACACACACACACAAAGACACACTCACACACACAGACACACACACACACATACAAAGACTGGTCTTAGCTAAATAATCAGTGAAATATTGGTAAGTCAATAATTATCAAACTTTGAGCATTGAACTGGTTCAATTTTGTTTGTGAACATCTAACTGGTTCAGTTTTGTTTTTGAAAATTCACAATTTATAAGTGCACAAATAAATATAATATGCAATGGATTTAACATATTATACATATTATAAATTCATATACAATTATAACTTTGAGTCTAGGTGATCAGTATGAGATAATATGGCTAATACTCTTCAGAGCTTATAATATTGATGACAGTATAGACACAAGATTGAGTACATGAAGGTAGTTATTGCGAAGTATTGAATGCATACTTGTACTTTATGTTCTGCTAAGGACAGAGAATATCACAACCCTATCTTGTCAGATGCATCTATTGTGCTATAGATGACACCCAATCGATGCTGATATAAAAATAAAGGTAAAAAAAAAAAGTAGCATCAGTGATAGAAGAGTCAGGCAGTGACACTGAAATGTTTTCTCTTCAATTAAGGGAAGAGAAGAACAGCATTTCAGATAAGAAAATGCCAGAATCTAGAGTGCAAAGTGGTAGACTGGCATCCCATAATTTTAGTAGTTAGATGTCAGAAGCAGGTAGATTATCACAAGTTCATGAACACCTTTATCTACAGAGCAAGATTCATGCTAGCCAGGGCAACATAGTGGTACCCTGCTTCAAAATATCAAAACCAGAAAACAAAAAAAGTGAAGGATGTTAACTAATATTCATTAATTTTAGTTAAAGTATGGTGCTGTGAGGGACAAAGGGGAGCAAAGTATCATAACACAGACAGGATAATTTAAATAGACTTTAAATTTCTAAAAGCTCTGGAGGCTTCTCTTCTAAGACCAAAGTCCCAGCAAGTTTATTTTCCTGAGCAGTCTTATTTGGGCTTGAGATGGACATCTAGTTGCTGCATAGAGATCTCACTAAGATATACCTACATCATACACACACAGGGCTATAGCTGATGACCTGACCTCCTTTTCTCAAAAACGTATTCAGATGAACCAAGAGCCACTACAGCAGCCTTATTTTAACTTAATTATTCTTGGAAAGGCCCTCATATTCTGTAGTGACCTTTTGACATGCAGAAGGTTAGACCTACCAGTTCAATCCATAATTAGGCAAACAAATAGAACAAGATAATAATGTGATGAAAAGAGAAATGAGAACCAACTGACCTTGTAATAGCTAATAAACTTATTACAGAGTATCAGTGTGATGGAAGGTGGGGTAGGCTGCATATGGAAATACTTTGAGTGCTAAAGCACTAAGAAGGAAGTTATTCAACATTATTAAAATTTATATGACCATATTACAATGACCACAAAAGAAAATCAGGATCTTTCTGAGATAAGCAGAAGTCCAGAAAATCAAAATATAATCTTTTTCACAGTGAAAAATGAGTTCTTTATAACTCTTGATGCAACAACATAGATGATTGTTGAAAGAAATCATTGGACCTGCCAGGCAAAGGAGTGTAGTTATCTTTACCAAGTAGTCAAAGGGAAGCCATGAGGAAGGTTTGAAGGAGTACACTCCAGATACAGCATGGTCCCTTGTTTGCATAGCACAGAGGTATTTCAAAATGAGGTCTTAAATACATCAGAATACATAATGAAGTTAATCATGATGTTTAATTTTAATAATTAATTTAAACACTTAAATAAATATGTGAAGTAGATTCCAACATAATTTTCAAGTTTCAAACATATCAAAGGTAGAAGATATGTTAGTTTTTGAGACAAGATCTCAAGAAGCCTAGGGGTGGGCTCGAACATGTTATGTACTGAGGATGCCTAAAATTCTGATTTCTTTTTTTTTTTTATAGTTCTACCTTGGGATCTCTGGGATTACAGATGTGTGCCAGGGCTTTGTGCATGTTGGGAAATTATTCTACCTCAAACTGTTGCTCTTTTGCTATTGTGTTTTTTTATACTGCTATGTATGTAGTAAATCCAAGAATGAAGATGGACCTCATGTCCCTGATTAAAGCAACAGCATATTTAATGGCTATTCTTTTGAATCTTTATAAAATTTATATTTTAAAATAAATGAATTTATTTAAAATGGAACAAGAATCCTGAAAATGTGTCTTATACGTGAGCAATTTGGGACTACATAGTCACAGAGAAATATGCTTTCAAATAGAGGATCCATCACACTGAAACACACTCACAAAGTAACCAGGGTTTATGTATTTGCTCCTAGCAATCAGAAGTATCTCCTAAGCAAAGGAGAGAAGCATTTTACTTTCTTTGTACATTCAATCAATTAATGTTTTCATCATTTACTAAATGCTGGAAATCATGAGAATGAAGAGAATCAACACAGATACAGTTCCAGTACTTACAGACTTTCTATGTACTAATAAAAGGATCATAAGCAATTAGATGAACAATGGAGATAACCATTTTCTATCACGGATTATATGTTGTGATAAACTATGTCGGCACCATAGGCATACATATTCCTGATATCCCAATTCTTCCATCAAAGAAATAGAGATCAAATTATATTAGGCTATGGTATCTCTGCATAGAAAGAGCATTGTAGAGACAAAGCTTCAACAAGAAGTGAAAGTGAACAAGTAAACTTTAATAGGAGACTTTGTAAATTTGTATAATTTGTAAAATCAGAAGCTAATTAAATAACGCAAAAAAGGGAAATATTAGGATCAATATTTAACATAAATATACTTAACAGTGTTACCATGACTCCTACAGTAACTGTACCTGTCTGGACTTCATCTCCTCTCACTGCGTAACAGTTTACTCTGATTAAACAACAAAGATAAATGTATTGGCTGAGTTGTTTTCAGATTGAACATATTGGTGTAACTCTGTATGTTTTAAGATATGGTAATTTGCATTCTAAAGGTTAAGGGGAATTACTGTTTTCCTATTGCTTACTGAATTACCATATTTGCAGTCAGAAAATAACAAGCTCAGCAGCAAACAGTCTAGCATAAGTTGAAATACAAGGTTTCCAACCTCATTTCTACATTAATCTGAGCAAGAATATTTTGATTTTAGCCAACAAACTCTCTTGGTTTGAAGGTTTTGTTAAACATTTATTAAGTAGAGAAAACTTGAACTGAAAGCAAAAATAGCCTTTTGCGAGGAAGACAAACCGATGAGAGAATTGAGAAGAACAAGTTTTAAACTCGTCTTTATAAGTGACACCAATTATAAAAGCATTGGTTTTAAAAGCAACTAATCACATGAACCTCAGGAAGAACTCATAAGGAAGTACTCTGGCAACGTGACTATGTTAATAAGATGTCTAAATAATAATAATAATAATCTCAATAGCAACATAGTAATTCCCATGTTTAATGGGGGATCTCCGTCTGTATATATGTTTCTCTTATTGGTTAATGAATACAACACTGATTGGCCAGTAGCCAGTCAGGAAGTATAGGCAGGGCTACCAGACTAGGAATGCTGGGAAGAGGGATGCAGAGAAAAAGCACCAAAGAGAGAGAGAGAGAGGTCATGTAGTCACCAAAGGAATAACAGGTCGGAGCATTCTCCGGTAAGCCAAGACCATGTAGAAATACTTATATTAATACAAATAGGATAATAACTAAGAGAGAACTAGCCAATAAGAAGCCTGAGCCATTGGCCTCAGTGTCTTTATTTTGGGACTAAATGACTGAGGGACCTGGCAGAACAAAAATTTCCATCTACACATGTTATATGAATCTAGATCATACAACACAAGGTACAATTTCCAACTGATGAGTAGAGGCCAGTCATGCAGGATCCTGAAATTTACTCAATACCATTAACAATATTTTAAGGGATAGTGATAAAGTAGATGCATGCAAAGCTAAAGTAATTACAAAATTTATGTGAATTATTTTAACTTGCTGAGAAAGTATACCCTAGCAGGAAAATTCTATGACTCACTGCAAGCTAAGTGTCAGTATAGTGTGGTTATAGTAGACAAATCCCATTAAAGATAACAATGAGTCTCTGATCCCGCGCAACAAGTCTTTATAACATTTGCATTTGTATTGAAATTATTTTTATTTTGATAACTTCAATTGCAAACCAGTAGCATTTCTGAGCATATTATCTCAGGAAAAGGATCTAATCATTTTCATTACAGACAAAATAGAAAAACAGCTTAATTCAAGAGTCTGTTCACCCATTTTTGAACCAGAAAACATAATCTTACATAAATGGAATACAATTTAAAACCTATTTTATTTTTTTAGAAAAAAACATGCCAACAGAAAAATATTTTATTTTTTTTTTCATTTTAAGCAGAGTTTAAAATATAAAATAAAGAATTTCACCAAACATCTGCCCCCCAAATTCTGGACCTTATAATTCAGACAGGTGACGATCAAATTCTAAAGTCTTCATAGAACACATACAGATCTACAGTGGGCCTCAAATTATTCACTTCTGGAAATTTTTGAGGTGACAATCACACTATCTGGGCATGGACCACTTATTGACTAGCAAAGTTCTCAATGATGACATTGCACTGATACTGTTAATGATAACAAAACAATTGCAACTAAGTCAGGGAACCATAAGGAAGGCATTTTCAAAACAGAAAATGAACTTTGCAACATTCATTGCTTTGTAGTTCCTTAGTCCTTTAGGCATTTGTTCAGAATAATATAAATATTAATCTTTGAAGATGAGGAGTTTAATTACTGCACCACCAAGGCAGTATGTGAACCCTCTCTGGGAAACAGCAAACTTTCCTCTCATGGACTTATCAGTACTCCTTCTCACCCCTTCTCAATTGTCTGTCTTCCTATTGGTTTTACTTTCTACTCACTTCTACAGGTGTTTTGAGGTCATGATGGTTAATCTTTCTTGTTGACTTCACTGGAGTAGGAGTCACCTAGGAAACACATCTCTAATCATGTCTTTGAGGGGGTTTCTAGAGAGGTTTACCGGAGGAGGCAGGAGGGTGGTTGACATCCATGGACTGATCCTACACTGAGCAAAACGAATAGTGAAGAAAGCTCCCTGAGTGTCAGCACTCATTTATCGCAACAGCTTCAAGATACTCCCGTTTCCATTATTCCCTGCAATTTAGGATTGTATCACATGAATCAGGAACCATAACAAACCCCTTCTCTCTTAAGTTGTCCCATGTCAGGTATTTTGTCACAGCAATGAGACAAGTTAATTAATATAAAGTCACTTGTGGATTTCTCTAATTTCTTGTTAGTAATAATATTAGCCAGCCAGGCAAAATGGTGCAAACCTTTAATCCCAGCACTGAGGAGGCAAAGGCAAGTAGAACTCCATGAGTTCCAGGACATCTGATCTATAGGGTGAATGCAAGGACTGCTTGGGCCTCCCATCAAAAAAAATTAAAGATATTGGCTTACATAATAATTTGCACTTTCCATGGATAAACTGCAACTGGAAGACATTCACAAATGACTGTAAAGATGAAAGTTTTGTAGCCATTTGTGTTTCTACAACTTTTACAAATGAACACACAACATAATCACAAGCACACTAAATAATGCCACTACACCTCCTGGACAGTAGCATGGATAACCATATTCTATTGAGGAAATTTTACACTGTAAGACAGTTAGCAGCATCTTTGTCCTTGATACCAAGAGTTTGGCATGTAAAGTCACTTGAGCTGCATGTGATAGTGGCTAATGGATGAGATGGGGCACATCACCTGGAGAGTCCTTGCTAGGCTCCTAGCATGTCCTGGGTCCCAAACTCATGAGCATTCACTGCTTTCCTCAGCATGTTGTCATCTTGCTCTCTGCTGAGCGTACCTGATATGTCTCTTCATAGTCCACTGCTGCCATTTCAAGGGTCCTCAGGGAAAGGTTTTCACTTCCCCTCTCACTACATGTACTTCTTAAATCACTGTGATCATGGCTCCTGTTCTGCATACTTTCTCACAACAACCCTCATCTTCCTGTGCACAATATGTACACTGAGTAGTTAATATATTTTTTTGGCTTAACTTTGGATTCATTTCTTAAGTGAAATAGTGAGAGTTTTATTTCTTTATTTCATGTGTGTGTGGTGTGCTTTCCTGTCTCTAGGTGAGCACACACACACACAACACACACACACAAATTAGGACATGTGTCTGCACATGTCAAACCCAGCTGCATAAATACATAATCTCCCTTGCCAGCTTGCTCTGGGGTTCCCTTGTCTCAGTTTCTCAGTCTAAGGAAGCTGCAGTTATTGGCAGGCCACATCTACCTGGAATTGTGTGAGTTCTGAGAATGTGAATTCCTATCCCTTGTTTGTTCAGCCAGGGCTTTTAACCTCTGACTCATTTGCTCAGTCCAGGGTTTCTTAATTAATCTTGTTTAAATAAATACCGTACCCTAATTGAGGCTCTGTTGCTTTTGACTGCTTTCCAACATCTACAGTTTTGGGGAAGAGTAAAAATTTGTTTTCTGATTCAGTCTACTCAAGTTCATTTCAACAAGTAGGGGTAACTGCTTGTTTATGCTGTTTCTGACACTGCTTATGCAGTTGAATTTGGTGATGTGTGTCAGTTAATCATTATGTTATGAAAATAAAAATAACTGAATAGAATTTCTGCTCTGAAAAACAAATTGAGTATGGAAAATACAGAGTACTATAAATTATATTTTATTGTACAAAAATTAAGTAGTAAGTAATGATAAGTGAAAACAATTTTCTTTAAGATTTTATGCTACCTTAAAAAATGTGTGTGAAACATGAAGTTAAAACATTATAGATAAAATACATGAAGTGTGCTGGAGAAAGCCTAGTTGTTGTAAAATCATTGGCCAACTTCCAAATTTTGCACTATTAAAACACAACACATGTGGAACAAACATACAATTCTATTCAGATTTTTCACCCTAATGTGCTTCCCAAAGACCTAACCACAGACTAATAGAAATGCCATCCCTTCAAATTAACAACTCTAGAATTTGAGTTTAAAATACATTTTCACTTCTCTTTTGGAAAGGCTTTAGTAGTTTGAAATGCTTATTAGCATTTCATAGTGTTTTCATTCTCCAAGGGTAGATTCCCTTCTTTGGAGTCAGTTAAATGTCAATTGAAGCTACTTCTCTGAATAGAATAGTGATCATGCTGGGTAATCAGCTTTGGGCAAAAATAAGGTGTAACTAGAAAGAAAATTGATCTCTTTGTCTTTTAAATTGGCTCTGAAGTCAAATGAAAAGCTAACTTTTCACAGTATTATTAGGACTTTAGAAGTAGTAGAAGAATAAAGATAACCTTCAGCCATAACTCATGTAAATGTTACATTAATTTTCTTAATCACATTTATTTTTATTTTTATGTATGTCCTATGATAGATCTATTCTCTGCCTTTCTTTCTCTGTGCATTTTTCCATTATTACAAGATAGGTAATTGGAAATACTTTTCTCGCTTAAAAAAAATACTGACTCAGAGAATTCAAAGGTTAAACCATCTTGAATTTTTCTAATGTTATATATGACCAAGTAATTTAAATGAAATTTGGCCTGGTGTTGTAAAAACCTTGATGGATGGATTTTAGCAAGGAAGACAACATTCACCTAAAAGCTTTCTTGAAAACTCTTTGAAACCCTCTTTGGGGAAGATGAAACTTGTATTCCAGGAAATCCACCAGTGAGTCTTTCTATTATGAATTTTACTTCCTTCAAGAGGAGCATGACCACTCAGCTGCTCTGTGGCATCAAGGAGAGTCTATTTGATGGGACAAATGTAGAATGGCAAGAAATTTCTGGAGATACTTCTTCCTATAGAGAATGCTGATAAGAAAGTCTGCTTGGGTAATGGAAACCATGGTTGACACTTTGAGTATTAAGGGTGTTTTATTGTGACATGAACTACCAAGAATAAGGGGCTCTAAAGATTACCAGTTGAAGGAACTATTAGCACAGGGCATTCACAAGACTGGGTAATGGGTAGTAAAAATGACAGCTTTCAGTACATACATGGGGAGTGTATGGGAGTGAGTTACATTCCTTTCATCTTCATTCAGAGTCTGGGGGCATACTAGCGTCTGAGAGGTTGACAAGTTTGATAGAACTGTCATCAATCAGTATGACCACTGATACTAAAGGGGACTGGAACAGATTAGATAGGCATCAACTTGTTGTTAAGACCAAATAAACATAAACACTTCAACTTCAGACATGCCAATATTCCAGGAGAGCAATCAAGTGTCTAATTAACTCAAAATATTCTTGTCCTATCTGTCTGCCTGTCTTCTGATTTGAATCTCACCAAAATTAGTCAAATGAAATTACCATATTGAGAGCTTACAACCCCATCTCTTAACTACAGTTTCATAGAAATCTTAACATTTGACTGAACCAGGAATGCTCTAATAATTTCATGCTCTGATCCCAGTGTTGCCCCTGGAAATGGTAGAAAAAATTTTTTATCTAAGTTCACCTGGATATTCTGCACAAGTATAGCTAGCACAAGACAGTGTATTGTATGCGTGCTATACAAACCATAAGTAACAAATGAATTTATTAAATGGGTGAGGTGCCTTGGCCACAGAAAATTAAATATATAAAGGATTAATCATTAGTGTTATTTATATGCTCTTGTGACACATTAAAGGTATTTCTACAAGAATATTATATCCCTTTAATATGGAGTTACAACTTAGTATTGACTGGTCATTATGAGAGCATTAAACTCTCTAAGTGACATCAAAAATAATGGAAATACCTGGAAGATATTCCTCTTCTATTTATTTTTATATTTTAAAAAGAAACATGAGAATAATAAATGATAATGGAGAACTGTTTATGCCTCAGGGATTTTAGCCTCTTGTCCTGTTGTGGCACAATATCATTAATTTTAATTGCCTATATTTGTTACATACATAGATAAAATTAAGGTCTATTCAACAAGAGGGGAAATAAACCATAAAATTTCTATAAGCATAATCTCTCTCAGGCTATATTTTAACATGTATGCACATATATTACTATATTACTTGGCATACGTATCTACATTAAATGTTTAGGTTCCTAAAATGAAAAGAACTATAGATAATAGGTATACTTTAAATACTGTATCATTTTGGGGCATAAAAATTAAATATAATCAAAACATACCGTATTATGAAAATGTGGTAAACCAACTCTTTTACTGTTCAGCATAAAAAGTCACTATGCTATGTATTTTAGGAAGAATTCAACATTGTGCTTAGAAGAGATAAGCCTATATCACTGACAAAAATAATTTTTTCATGGGACACTTATATTTGATTTTTATGGAAGTTAGACCATAAACATGCAGTTAATTCTTGAGTCACATAAAACAAAATATTTCCAATGCATTTCTTAAACTGAAAATTTCCAAGGCAGTCAGTCCATAAAGGTTTATCCCAGATTCTTCCAACTACTTCCCCAAGGGGCCATGTGTAGTTGCAGGGCCTGCATTTAATCATTTCACTCTTACTTTTTATTCATTCATGGGTCAATTTAGTAGATCATCATAAGATTTAAAAAAATAGGTCATATTGAACCACACATCTATGAACACTTGATTTTTGATAAGAAGGTAAAATTATACAATGGAAAAAAAAGCAACTTCAACAAATGTTGCTGGCAAAACTGGATGCTGGTGTGTAGAAGACTACAGATAGATCCATATCTATTGTCATGCATAAAACTTAAGTCCAAATAGATCAAAGACATCAACATGAATCCAACCACACTGAACCTCTTAGAGGGGAAAGTGGGAGGTACCCTTGAATAAACTGGTACATGAGATTGCTTCCTGAACAAAACACCAGTAGCACAGACACGAGATCCACAATTAATAAATGGGACCTCCTGAAACTAAGAAGCTTCTGTAAGGCAAACAAGACAACAAGACAAAATAACTGCCCACAGACTGGGAAAAGATCTTTACCAACCCCACATCTGACAGAGGGCCAATTTCCAAAATACACAAAGAACTCAAGAAGCTAGTCACAAAACACCAAATAATCCAATTAAAACTGGGGTACAGAACTAAATAGAAAATTCTCAATAGATTCTCAATAGAGGACTCAACATTCTTAGCCATCATGAATTGCAAATCAAAACAACTCTGTGATACCATCTTGCAACTGTCAGAATGGCTAAAATGAAAAACACCTATGAGAGTTTATGCTGGAGAGGATGTGCAGAAAGATGAATACTCTTCCACTGCCAGCAGGAGTGAAATATTGTATGGGCACTTTGGAAATCAGTATAGTGGTTCCTTAGGAAAATGGGAATCAGCCTACCTCAAGATCCAGTAATTCCACTCTTAGGCATATGCATATAGGATGCACATTCATTCGACAAGGACATCTGTTCAATTATGTTCGTAGCAGCATTATTTGTAATATCTAGGATCTGGAAGCAGCCTAGATGTTCTTCAACTGAGGAATGCATAAATACATTTTGGTAAATTTATACAACGGAGTATTACTCAGTGGAAGAAACCATCCTGAGTGAGGTAACCCAGTCACAAAAAGAAAAACATGGTATACACTCATATATAGTAATTAGACATAGAGCAAAAGATTACCAGCCTACAATCCATGCCTCCAGAGAAGCTATGAACCAAAGAGGACCCTAAGATAAGCATTCATTGTCCCCCAGAGAAGGGGAAAGGAAAAAGTTCTGAGCAAATTGGGAGCATGGGGTTGGGGAGAGGGAACTGGGAGAAATAGAAGGGGAGAAAAGGAGGGTACAACAAGACATGAGGGGCCAGTAAGATTGAGTTGGGGAAAGAATAGAGTAGAGCAAGAAATGATATACTTTAATAGAGGAAGCCATTAGAGGTTTCGAGAGAAATCTGTCATTAGGGAAGTATCCAGAAACATACTAGGATGACTCCAATGAAGAATCATAGGGGTGAGGCTGACTTAAATGTCCTTTCACTGTAATGAGATTGATGTTTACATTATATGCCACTATAGAGATTTCATCAAGTAGCTGATTGAAACAGAAGCAGTGACCCAGAGCTAAGCATTGGGCTGAATTCCTGGCATTCAGTTGTAAAGAGAAAGGAGTGATGAGCAAAGGGGTCAAAACAAGGCTGGAGAAATCCACAGAAAGAGCTGACCTGAGCAAGTGGGAGCTCAAGGATCCCAGACTGAAAGTTTGGAAATCAGCATAGGACAGAACCAGGAACCCTGCATGTGACTGACAGTTAGGAGGCCTGGGAAGTCTATGGGGCCCAGGGTAATGGAACAGCATTTATACCTAGTGTACGAATGGACATTGGGGGCCCATTGCCAATAAAGGGATGCTCCAAATTATGTAACAGATTTTGATGATGCCCCATAGAAGGCCTCACCCTTTCTATGGACCAGAAGAGGGATTGGGTGGGGGTCAGTGGGGGGCATGAAGGAATGGGAGAGAGAGGGAACTGGGATTGATATATAAGATTGTTTCTAATTTAAATAAAAAGAAAATTAAATAACCTAGATCAAAAGGTGATTTGTAAGATCAGAGTTCATGTAAAATATGGCTATATATTTTATGAGAATTTTATATGTGAATATGTGTATGTGCATATGGATGAATATTCATAATAAATTTCTGTTTACAATGAGGTATGAGCAAACATGCCAATAATATGTTTTCTTGTCATTTTACTGGTGACAAGCTGTTACTATGGACAAGAAATCAGCATGTGGTAGAAGAAAGATGTTTCTCAAAGCATTGCTTTCACACCACCTGTGACATAGTCACCTGACTCCTGGATTTACAAAAGAAAAAAAAAAGTCCTCATTGGGCATACATGATCAGGATCATCTAAGATGATCATGTAAAGTTTGCCAATGAACTTGGATGTTCTACATTCTGGTTAGGAATGTCCAAGGCTCTCACTATGTTTATGAAAGAAGAAATATTCTTTTTACTTTCCACTAGAATTTTATTCACGTTATGTGCTTATAGGTATATGCAGATGTGTGGTGGTGTGTTCATAACACTGCATGAAATTGAATGTCAAAGGTTAACTTGTATAAATCAATGATCTCCTTCCATCCTGTGTACCCCAGGGATTGAACTAAGGTTCTTTAGGTATGGCAGCAAGTACCTCTACCTGCTGAGCCTTCTCAGTAGTGCCCCCTCCTATTTTGAGCATTTTCTAGAATATGATTTCCCACATGGTTGCTTTCGCCAGATGTGGCTATTTAAATTTAAATTAAGTAGTTTAATTAAAGAGTTCCCCATTTAAAATAACCACATATCAAGTGTTGAAGAGACACACATGCCAAGTAACATTATATTCAAGAGGAAAATGTAGAACGTTTCTATCATCACAGGAAGTCTGATTAGAAAACTCTACTCTGGAGGCTTTCAATGACTGCAAAGAGAACTAAACTGAATACAGGACATTGAGACACACACAGTACATGTAAGTAATATACATACATGTAATTTATATTTAATTATATCAATTATTAAAAGAAATCATTTCAAAAAGATCAATACACATAGAGCAAGGAAGATGGCTCTAATAATGATGTATTTGCTTGCAAAGCACGGGAACTTCATTGTCAGCCTAAGGAAAGCTGCCACAAAAGCCAGGCAAGATGACACACAGCTGAAGTTGTAATCCTAGTGCTCAGTAAGTAGAAAAAGACAAATCACTTGGGCTTTCTGGCCAGCCACCTTGCATATTTGGCAAGTTTCCATGGAGTGAGAGGCCATGCCTCAAAAACTAAGATGGAGGTATGGAAATATGCTATTTTTTGGCAGGGAACACTTGCTGAACAAAAAATAAGGACGTCAATTCAGAATCTCAGTATTCATATAAAAAGCCAGGCCAAGGAAGCACATACCTACACTCTGGCACCTGGGTGGAGGCCATAATAGTGGCATTCCTAGGCCAAAATATTGCTAAGTTCAACTTTTAGTGCCAGACATTGTCTCAGGGAAACACCAAGTGTATGATGGTTCCTGAGAAATGACATGAGATTTCCCTATGGCCTTCAAATACATAGACATATATATTTGCATACATACAAGTTAATATGCAGGAAAGAGAAAAGGTGGTGTTTTGCAGTAAATAAGGGTGTTCTGTGAAGTTATGCAATGCTGAATGCATGTCAGCAAGTAGGGGGTCCCAATTAGGACCACAGGTGTTATCTGGATGAAATTACAGACTTTGCATGATAACACTATGCCAGTGAAAGTGTATTAACCTCAAACATGTGCCACTCTGGTGGGGAATGGTGATAAAAAAGGAGACTTTGTGTGTATATAATGGAACTTGTAGTTGCAAAATTTGCTTTAAAATCTTTTAAAAGCATTCATGTCTTGGTTTCATACTAATTTATGGGTATAAACAAGAGTTACACAAGACAATTTAACAACCTACATAGCAGAACAAAACTAGTTCTTCTTACAGCCTATGGTAGCTGGGAAACCAGCAAAGGACTGACCCAGATGCCCTGAATGTGGGTGTTAGAAGGACTGAGCAGTCTAGGGAGCCTCTAGTAATGGATCAGTATTTATCCCTAGTATATGAATGGACTTTGGGAGCCCATCCCACATAGAGGGGTACTTTCTCAACCTAGACACATGGGGGAAGGGCCTAGGCCCTGCCCCAAATGATATGACAGAATTTGAAAACTCCCCCATGGAAGGGCTCACTCTCTCTGGGGAGCTTTTGTGGGTGTGATAAGGGAGGATAGGAAGGTGAGGGAACAGGGATTGACATGTAAAACAACCTCGTTTCAAATTTAAATAAAAAAGGAAAAAAGTAAATAAAAATGTATGGGGGTTAAAAGTACTATTGACTTACTCTGGTTTTCATTTTATCTACCCAAATTATATAGAGTAATCAGTCAACAAAGATTTAAATGGGTAAGTAAATAGTATATTGGCGGGGGGGGAGAGAAAACATGGTACATTTACACAGCAGGAAAAAAAAAAACAAAAAGAATCTTGGAATTTGTCGGCAAATGGATGGAACTAGAAGAAACCGTCTTTATTGAGGTAACCCATTCACACAAAGACAAACATGAGCCCTCATCCAGTAGCTGATGGAAGCAGAAGCACACACTCACAGCTTAACACTGAGCCAAACTCTTGGAATCCAGTTGCAAGGGGGAGAAGTGATGAGAAAGGGGTCAAGAATAGCTGGAAAAACCCACAGAAACAGCTGACCTGAAGAAGGGAGAGCTCATGGACCTCAGACTGATAGCTGGGAAATCAGCATAAGACAGACAGACCCATTGAAAGTGAGTCTCAGTTAGGAGGCCTGGGAAATCTGTGGTATCTCTGACATTGGTACTAGAATGTATCCCTAGTGCAGGAAGTTGTTTCAGGAGTCCACTCTCCATGGGTGGATACTCCCTTTGCCTAGAGACATGGGGGGGGCACCTAGGACCTACTCCAAATGACTTGAGAGACTTTGATGATCCCTCACGGAAGGCTTCACCCTCCCTGGAGACTGGATGGGGAATTGGATGAGGTGTCTGTGGGGATCATTGGAGGATGGGAGGGAGAGGGAACTGGGATTGATATGTAAAATAAGAAAAATATTAAAAATGAAAAAGTAGAGAAAAAATAGAATATGGGAAAGTGTGAGGTGGCATGGTAGCATTAGCAATTAGATATACATTTCTGCTTTCCTAGAAGTGTATCTCCAGAAGCATCAGAAGTGAATGGAATTGTTGCACCAAGCATTATCTGATGAAAGGCTATGTACTTCTTGTTTGTTAGCAAATACTTATCCTCCCTCTTTACTCAGGGAAGGCACTGTGAAAGCTTTTACTAAGTTATGTTAATTCTAATCACTTACACTTCTAATTTGTCCACATGAAAAACTGATCCAAATCTATTCACAGGTAAAGTGGGGTGAAAGGTTTAGCCAAGAAGTAGATTGGGTCTTAATGGAGATCCATTTTAAATCTCCCCTTTCTTACTTATATTCCTGTCTGATGATGAGGCCAAGGCATGAAAATTCAATGCAAAGCATTGACATGGAAAGAAAGGAGTGAAGGACAAAACAGATAAGTAAATAAACAAACAAATATCATCTTTTGTTGTGTAACTGAGTTTGCTGTACCAGACCTAACGTTATAAATTCGGGAGCTTCGTATCAAATTTTCTCATCATTTAAACGACTCTAAATGAAATTTTCTGTTCTGTTAGCACAAACACATCGCACCACTAAAATGCATGACATCAGAGCTGTGTAAAATAATTTAGATGTTGAAAAATGTAGGTAAGATGGTATCTTGACTCAGTCAATCAACATAATTAAAGTATGGCAGTTAGGACATAGAACTGTAAACAAAAGAAAAGAAAATCATAGAAAACTAAAACCTGGCCTGAACTATAGTGGGAATCCCAGAATAGTCAGAGCTGCACAGAAAAACCATATTTTTGGAAAACCAAAACAGAAAATTTAAGTCTGATATTTCCATTCAATTGTTTCCCAGAGGATGACATTGGGGCAGTCAAGTTGAGGCAATTAAAGATACCTTCCCAGAGGACAGATTCCTTAGACAGATTATTTTTAGAGAGAAACAGACTCAGGTTGTCATGAGTGTCAGGTGATGGCTCCAGGGAGAGGAGTCAGTTTTATTCAGAAGATGCCTTTCATGTTCCAGGGGATGGTCTTCTACCTATGAACTGGATGGATTATACAGTACAAAAAAGAGAGAAAAGGGGGAAGGAAGTTGAAGTCAGGAGGGGTGGTTGTAGGATCCCAGTGAAGCTGGAGAGAGTCAAGAGGCTGGATATGATCAAGATATATTATATACATGTATGAAATTCTCAAAGATTAGATTTCAATGTGTAGAAATATTGGTAGATAGAATTTAGGAAAGTAATCAGAATAAAGGCAGGGGAAAGAAAATTAGTTTTCTTTTAGGGAGTTTTATTTCAATTCAAGTTATTGATAACTGTTGAATAATTTTTAAAATATTTCTTTATTGATTTTACATATCAACCACAGTATTCGCTCCCTCATCAGCTGCCAACCCCTCCCCTATACATCTTCTGTGATTTTCCATCTACTCCGCCTACATTTCTATTCAGAAAAGGGGAGGACTCCAATAGATTTCCACACAAAATAGCATACCATGTTGCAGTAAGATTAAGCACACACACACCCTTTTGATTTAAGGCTGGGCAAGGTGATACAGGAGGAGGAAAAGGGTCCCTACAGCATTCAAAGGAGTCAAGGACACCCAGTGCTCTTAACATTTAAGGCAACACAGGTAGCTTGTATGAAGTAGATTATGTCCTGCAGTTCCAAGTATCATGCTCTGTGTTTTTGTTCACCAAGTATTTTCACAGAGACAGAGGCTGCTAGAAGTCCTAAATAAGCAACACAGATTACCATAAAGATCTGGGGGAGATAGGAACATGGAAATAGGGAGAATTATAAACTTTTCACCTTCATTTGGTCCCCAAATCACATGGACAAAGAGCATTAAACCTAAGGTCTGTCTTAGGGTCACCTAGCACCCCACAGAGTGATGCCAAATGTGTAACTTTAGAGCACAGCTACCTGAGAAGTAAGACTTTACATAATACATATATTCATGCATGCATGCATACATAAATACATATATAAAATCTGTTCTCATTGTTTAAAATAACTTTATACATAACTATATTTTGATCATATTCTTTAATCTTTCTGATTACTCCTTCCCAACTGTTTACCTACCCAATTTTGTATTCTTTTACTCTCTCAAAAAAGAAACCACAAAAACTGAAATAAAAACAAATAAAGAAAAAAAAACATCACAATAAGACAGCAAGTAACATAACAAGTAACACTATGCTGGAAACAAGCTACTTGATGGAAGATGTCATCTGTAAATATGTTTCTCTTATTGGTTAATGAATAAAGCCCTGTTGGCAATTGAAAAGCAAGACAGGCAGCACTAGGAGAAAAGGAGGATTCTGGCAGATGTAGTAGAGAGGAGTTAAGATGTAGGACTTGAGAGAAGTAAGAGGCCTGTACCCTTTCTCCGGTAAGATAAGACCATGTGGAAACACTTAAATTGATATAAATGGGTTAATATTTAAGACAGAGATAGCTAATAAGAAGCTCTAGCCATTGGCCAACAGCTTTATAACTAATACAGTCTCCATGTTTTATTTTGGGACTGACATGACTCTGGCACTATGCTCTTAACAGCTGTTTCTGCATTTAAAGCAGTTATAATTGTAGATAACATCTTGCACAGGATGGAGGGGACTTTATGCCCATGTTTCTTCTTCTGTATGAATCATATTCTATGTCACACACTCTGATATATGTTTAGATATAATATAAGAAATGTACTCTAGTAACTACAGTTACATTTAAATAGTGAGCCCATGAATGATCATGTTTATTTTGCAGCATAAACAAATGAGTTTTTCAACTTTATTTTTAATACTATTCAAGTCACATGACCAGAGTAGAAATTAAAATACTTTTTAAGATATAAGGAACGTTCTAGGAAAGTCTTAGTTGCATTTGAGTATAAAGCCATAATGATAGTTGAGCATTTCATTAGGTAAAAATTCAAGTGAGAAGTAAGAAGTAAAAGCTTCCTTTTAGAAAAATGAATAAAAAGCAGTGAGAATTAAGTCACTTCCTACGTCCAACCGAATCACAGTATTGCCTGTTTTCAATGTTCTAATAAATAGCTTCTAAGCAGAGCTGGGTCTTAACATTCCCTTTTGCACAGCTTCCAGGGTGCAAGACACGGATAGTTGCTGCACTGTAAAAATGAAGGATTGCTTATGGTGCCATGCAGAAACAAACAAGAACAGATCTTCAACGGCATTCATCTTCACAGTTGCATTTCAAACTCTCGAACTGCGCATGTCGTGACTATTTCATGAATTTGAGATGGGCTTTGTGCTAAGCAGAAACTATATGTGGACACAAAGTTCCTTTTTCATGAAACTAAATAAATGGTAATCTAGTTTTCCCAGTTAGGATCATTTGCACAGTTGATTCCCTCAGCTTTGGATTTCTTGATTCAATAACATAACCAAAGTCAATTTGAAGTAATTTCTAAACTAATTATTGATAATAGCAATTTGACTTCTCTCCCTGTTGTGAGGACCACTTTAAAGCTCTATCCTCCTCATGAGGTCAAAACAGTATAAATTGCATTAGGCCTATCCTCAAAGAACAGACATAATGGTAGGAGTAATTTTAGGAAGATTCATTTCAATCTTCTATATTATATGTTTTGAACATCCACTTTAAAAATCTAGGCAGCTTTGCCCAAAATGTTGTTTAGCCAAGCTTACAAGATCTTCTAAAGTGTGCTTCAAAGTAATTTCCTTGTCTTTTATCTTTCCAAATATTTGTAATTTTTTCCAATCTTTGCTTATTATGGTTGAAATAAAATGTACTAGAACAGTAAAAGAAGGGTCACTAAGATGCTATTAAAGGTTCTGCTGTAAGACTTTTGCAAAATCGGCTATTCCAGGTCACAAGAACTAGAGGAGGTCATCTGAGGGGTACTGCTGATTGTGACCAATGATTACTCAGATATTTCCAAATCTGAATGAAAATTTTGTCTCACAAATGGGTAGGTGTCTATGCAGCATCTAATCTCGCTTTCACATTTAGACCCTATATAAGTTCACTGTAATTATTTAAATCATGGTCCACAGACTGAGAAGTCTAAGGAACTGATGTTTATTGTCTTGAATTTGTGAGTATGAACCCCACAGCATGGAAAGTATGTCTGTATAATTGTTTGCTGAGGAAGGCTATGGTCCTTGGCATCTTATCCTCCACATTCATCGTGGATGTCATCACATCTTCTTTCACATATATGTTTAATTTGACGTCTAAGTTTTGTCCTTTTTCTAAAGACAATTATAATGAATTAGGCATTCACTAGATTCTTACAAAACCTTATGCCAGCTCAATTAGTTGCCTCTAGTCTAGTCTTATTTCCAGAGACATATTTTGAGGTAATGGACAATAAAAATTGTTTCCCAGATGAATCTTGGGGAATAAAGTCCTACTTGTCTTAGATCATCTTGGTTTCCTTTCTAAAATCATAATCTTACCCCTTACCTGATTTACAGGCTGTATAAATATTTTTAGCATAATCATTTGAGTACTTTGTTGTGTACTTATATGAATGAAGGTAAAGATGAAAGTTTTTTAAACTTTTCTACAATATCTTACTCATATAAAAAAAAAACAAAAACAAAACAACAACAAAAAACAAAGGTTTGTTGCTAAACTTCTAACTGCTGTAATAATATGTCCCTTGCACTAGGAGAAGTCTTCTGTGAACCCCCACAATACTTCAGGATTTCTAAAGACAAATATTTTTCAAGATGACACTGGGAGGTCGTGAGTATTTGCTTTAACATTAGAGAGTCTGATCTTAGCCAGAGGAGTTCCAAGCCTGGCTAATGTGTAATATCAGTAAAGAAAACAATAAGGATTAAACAACCACATTCTGTTTTTACTAAAGAATCCACTGGGGAACTGAAGTTGTTAGAGTGGATAGTGTAAGCAGAAGAACAGTTAGGTTCATCTTAGAGCAGTATTTCTTTTAATGAGTTTTGCCTTTAAATTTCTGTTCAATTTTTATTCATAGTTATAGTGGTCTGAATGTGAAATGATCAGCAGAGGTCCCCAGATGATGGGATATATGGAAGAGCTATGGAATCTTTAGGAGGTGGAACATTATGGAAAGAATTATGTCTCTGGGGACAGGATGTAAGAGTGTATAGCCTTGGTCATTTTCCTGCTTGCCCATTCTCCCTCATGTTTATGACTGAAGATGTGTACCTCCCTCAGCTTCTTGCTCTAGTGAACTACTATTATATCTTGTATTGTCAACTACAAGGGAAAAAATGAAGAAAAGTTAACAAGATTTGTGGGAGATATACTAAAGAGCTTCTCCAGAATAATAAAAAGTACAAGTTGATAAATTTACTTTTCTGAATTTAATATTATTTTTTCTAGAAAATGATAATATTAAACAATGTTTTATGAGAAAAATATTAGATTTCATGCAGAGTTGCCAATATATTAAACTAAAATAAATAAAAATTATATATAAATATATTAGAACTATATGACATTATTGCATTTTAATCAGTTATTTATGAAGACTCAATTTGATTCATGAGTTTATACACCAAATATATGACTCTTATATTCACTATTATATCTACCTGAATATATAATAATAAAATTCATTATTAAAGTGTATATTAACATATGGCAGAATATAACTATTACTTTATTTCCATTAAATACTCAATTTTGAGTAAGCAAAAATAAACATTTTACATTATCATGTTCAAGTAAAAAAGAAAATATAGAAATTCAGTAACCTACTTATCCTTATTTCAGTCGTTATCTACAGATAGCTATCAACTTTCATTTGTTTTGTTGATGAATCCTTTTGTAGTATGGATGCCTCTGTATGGTACTGTATCATATTTGCAAACAACAAAGGCAAATGTTTTTGGAAAGAAGGAATGTGATATGAACGTTGCATTCTGTTGGTTATAAAGTAGGCCATAATAAAAATACAATTTCAAGAAGATAGTCTAATTATTGATAAAATACTTAAATTCTCCTGTTACTTGTCCACAATTCTCACTGAAACAGCAGCAGTAGAAATGCAAAGTGGATCTCTCTCAACAGAACAGCAAACAGCAACATGGCTCAGAAATTGATTAAATGTATATCTGGCTGTGAGTGTCAATCAATTGCTACATTTTCTTGTTTTTTAGAATGATTGATAGTTCTTCACTTTGTAGAGTGAACTGTCCTACTTCTGAGTTTCCTGTGCCTATGTCATCCTGTCACTCTCATCTTTCTTTCTATGGACTAGTTAAACTAGGATAAATTACTAGAACTCAATATATTTTTTTCTATTAAGAACAAATTTTCAATTACATTATTTATTTATTGGTTGTGTGCATACCACAACATAAGTATGGAAGTCAGAGGATAACTTTCAGGAATCAGGTATCTCTTTCAACCATAAAGCTCCAAAGGATCAAGTTTAGGTGGCAAGTTCTGCTGCAATGCCTTTATACACACAGCCATCTCACTGAGCCACTATTGAAATAAAATTTATCATTTTGGTAAGCCTTATTCTTTCTTTCTACCCTAAAGGAAAAATAGCACAGATAGAATAGTTGTATGTTAAAAATACATAATTGATTTGTAATTTAAATTTGTTATTTTTAATGAGCGCGCTGTGTGTGTGTGTGTGTGTGTGTGTGTGTGTGTGTGTGTGTGTTTATGTGTGTGTGTGTTGGGGGGGTCTATGTCTACATCAGTGAGTGTATTCTAAGAGGCCAGAAATATTGGATTCCCTGAAGTTGGAGTTGTAGGCAGTTGTGACTTGTCTGACAGAGGTGCTACAAACCACACTTGGGTACTCTTGCAAGAGCAGTATGTGTTCTTAACCACAGAACCCCTTCTTAGCCCTTATTTTTCATTATTTCATAAAAATCTTCTTGGCATATTTCTCAACAGAATTATTTGTTTTCTTTCAATATTTAGCAGCCAGACCTCATCTATATCATAGAATATATGCAAAACCAACGTCCAATAACCTTCAGTGCTGAGACCAAAGCTGATAGCTAGTCAATAAGGTTCTACATTTATTTCACCTTACATTCAGGTGACCATATGGAATGGCATGTAATACCTTACCATATCACTTTTCTAATTTGTAAGTTAACAATATTCATGTCTTTTCACATAGGTTTAAATTGAATATCAAAAGATATACTTTTTCAAAATGTGAGAGTGAAGGTACCAAAAAGGCATTAGTGTAGTAAAAAGTGAGAGCTATTAAAATAATTTTATGCTCAGGATAAAGAAAGCAGCATAACAGTTGTTCACTGTTGTGACACTCGTACATGTATATGCAATATTTATTAGCCAAAGAGAAAATGAATGCCTGTTAAGCTGCCTTTCAGAATTGTGGAGTGCTACATGAATGAATGATATAGCATTAGAATATAATTATATGGAAGAAAATATAATTGGTACCAAGATAAATACAGAAAATGGAGTTTACTATATAGACAGAAGTTTTTTTTTTGTGCACACATACCTACATATTTAAGAGAAATCTCCAACAATGTTAAAACAGCAGCATATTATAACATGACCATACAGGGCCACACTGGAAGCACCAAGTTCCAGTATAAACCAGCTGAAACCTACTGCATCAAGTGAATTTTTGTATCAAAACAACATAGATGTATTTGGAATTAAGTGCTGTCAGTGACATGTGTGAACAACAGCCTTGATTTCCAACATTTTTAACTAAAGCAAATTAATGTATATTTGGCTAGTATTCTTATTGAAGATTTTGTTATCTCATATTTTATTCCTTCAATGAAAATACTTTTCTTTGTTAGGGTTTCTATTGTTGTGAAGAGACACCATGATCACAGGAAGTCTTATAAAGAAAATATTTAATTGAGGTGGTAGCTTACAGTTCAGAGGTTCAATCCATTGCCATCATGGTGGGGAGAAGAGCAGCATCCAGACAGACATGGTACTGGCTATATCTTGGTAAAAAGGCAACAGGAGGTGGATTGAGGATTCCACTGAGCAAAGCTTAAGCAACAAATGTCTGAAAGCCAGGCCTTACAATGACATATTTCCTCCAACAAGGTCACACCTCCTAATGGTGCTACTTCCTATGAGATTATGGGACCAAATTATATACAAACTACCACTGTACCTAAAAGCTAATAACTTGAAAACTCCATGAGTTTTAATAGGGTAATATAAGAAAATATATTATTTATTATTTTATTTATCATATACCTTAATAAGGTAGTTTACCCAGACTTGGTTCATTAGGTAAATTAGCAAATAACTGTACTGTGTTAATCTCAGAGCTAATGTACTTTATAGCTAATGCTTGAAAAATTGTCACACAATTGTTTTTTCCCTCAGATAATAAAACTGAGTTCCGGTTATCAACAAAACAGGTAGAGAGCAAGCTTTTCTTTTACAAGTGTTCTGTGACTGCAGTGTCCAAACTTGTTGCCAACAATGTATTCCAAAATAGAACAGGAAGTAGACCTTACTTTAAAGTTTACAAAATAAAATATTTTATGTAGAACTTTGTACAATAAAATCCAAACTTTTTATAAGGTCTAAAATCCATAGCAACTATCAGATTACAGATTAAATGATTTTCCTACCAAAAGAGTTTAAATTGGTAACATATAACTGATATCTTTGAAAATATAAATAATCTAATTCAGATATTCTAATTTTGGAAGGTTATTGTTATTAGCTAAAATTACTTTATTCAAACAAATTTTTGAACAATTTCCAATTATATATTTTCATATATTCTATGTATGGCAAAAATATATCCAGTGATGAAAAATTAGAATGATTTTGAAAGAGACAATTATGATACTACACAACTGTTTTTTAAAGAACATGAAGATATTTATAAGTGTTTTTAGCTTTTGATCTAGGAATGTCAACCATAGATATATTTCTTCAGAAAAAAAATCCTATATAGATAACTGTATTCCCAAAGATGTTTATTAACCATTAAAATCCAAAAATAGGTTGAAATAAATTGTGAAACAAAATGAAAATGGCTTATCAATTGATAACTAAAGTTTTAAATCAAAGGCCTATAAATTAATTATATAGACTAATATTCCCAAGCTATTCTTCCATGATTTAAGTGTGTTCAAGATCCCATGCCACAACCAAGAATATATAATCATAATAAACTATGTTTTTGCTCTGTCTCCAGAAACTGGAGAGCATTAGCATAGGTACAAGTGGAATAGCTATTAGCTAACCAAATGGAAAATTTCAACCAACTCCACTGAATATTTGGGGAGTTCTATAGTTAAGATACTTTGGTGGCCTCAAAAAGCCTAGAAAGGAGTGCTCCATGGGCTCATAAATCTAGACAGACTCAGAAGTGAGGACAAAACATCAGGTAATAGAAGAGATATGCAAAAGCAAAACAGCAGCTGTAGCAACAGCAACAAACAGCAGAGTAGTTGGTGCATCCCGCTAGTAACTGAGGATAACACAGTTTGTAGTAGTCTTGGAAAATTTGGCCTGTGTATCAAGTTTAGCTGTCTATACTGATGCAGCTGTGTTTAAAACCCAGAACTCAATTCCAAGACAACATGTTGCTATTCTCACTGAGATTCTTACATTGTATCTATTTCCTAGCCATGAATGTGACCTTATTTTTATACCATTTATTAACCTTTAATTCTATAAGTCATTATTTTTAAAACTCATATCTATTAACTTTTTGATAGCACACCACATACCTGCCTCAGGTGTTCTTAATTTTAATTTTTCATCTTTATTTTCCTTTATGTATCTTTAATTATTTCCTTCTTGAATTAGTATTTTCTTAAACGTGCCCACATGACTGTAATAGTTCCCTACTTCTCATTTTACCCTCAAACTGTGTTTTTTCTTTTTAAAATATTCAATACTTCACAAAAATTATTAATTATCTACCATTCTCAGTTTCTCTTTTCTCCATTCACTCTTCATCTTACTGCAATTTGGCTTTTCCCACTGCCTCCCATTGCATCTAATGTCAGTGAACATGACCTCTTAAGCTTACAGACTTTCAGTTCCCTAGTGTCTTTACTTGCTAACAAACCTGGACATTATATTATTTAATCATGCTCATTGAATTAACTTACCTCTACTATCTGACAACATTGACCACTTCCTCTTTCTCATTTTGTCTCCAAAGATTTTCACATCTTTGGGGAATTTTCTTTGTGATTCACTCCTTCTGCACAAGTTTCTTTTTCTTTTTTATCTATTGGAGCAAAATAATTCATATCGCTACCCCCAAAATGTTTTCATCTAATCAGGACAAAATGCTAGTGTATCTTGCTTTATCAATATTAAAGGCCTGTAGCTATTGTTGGAGGTATAAATATCATGTAGACATGAGTATATATTACTTTCCTGAGAGTTTCCAGATCATGTGTTAAGTTTGAGAGATGCTATAAGCTAACAAACTGTATCCTCAAAATAACACAGCTCATATTAAGAAAAGCAATAACAAACTCATTTAAGACAAAGATAGTTAACGATTCATATAATATATCAAGGATAGCACAGATTAGAAACAACTATTTTAATTGTGTGTTTCTATGTTGAATTTTTTAAAATAATGAAGGACTGCCTATAATTTAATATCATGTTATTGGTAGAGACAATATTAACTATGAAATACTGACTTTCAGGTTTCCATATGACTTTTTCAAATGATTTTAGTGTTAGTTATCCCTCTTCATACTCTTTCCTCTAACTTACCCTCTAATACAACCCCTCATTTAGGCTTTACTGGTCCCTTATTCCCTCTTGTCACTTCATCCATTCTCCATCCATTGAAATATTCTGTACCCCCATACTAGTTTCCTCTGAGGGTACTTCAATTTAAATACACACATCCAAGTATTCAGAGCCAGCATCCACAAATGGGAGAGGTAGGTGTTTCCTTCCTGGGTCTAGGTCACATTACTGAGGATGCTTATTTCAACTTCTATCCATGTAGCTGTGAATTTTCTAGCTTCAGTTTTCTTTACATCTGAATTCCATTGTGCATATGCACTACACATTTTTGTTATCCATTCTGTGACACTTCTTAAATAATAGAGCCTCTCAGTACTAATGCTAGTTCATATTCACTCTGTTTCTTTTCACAGGCAATTCCAGTATTGCTGGCATAAGAGTTTTGTCTCATAGCTTTAGTTGCCACCTTCTTCAACATCTGTGCTTGGGTGTCCTACACATATTACTAGTGATCACGTTTCTGTAGTTTAACCAATAAACTACTCTCCAAAACTAGTTTTTACTTAAATTATTTTCCTTAATGTATAAATCCAACATGTAATCTGTTGCACATATTGTAATTCTAAATCTAGATTCAATATTTGTTAATACCCATTCACCTATCTAGTTAATCCCAAAGGAAGAGAGAACCAAATCTAAAGGAGGCAGAGGGGAGACAGTTTTCTTTGGCTACAATGTAAACATGACCTTGCACTAGGGATGCAAATGCTGCTATTGTTAGGTGTTCCAAATTCCAGAACCAATAAACACTATTAATAGATTTTGTAGGACAATAGTCATGACATGCTATGCTTCACTTTGTCATAAAATTGTCACTGCTGATACTTTTTCTTCTTTTGGCTTCATGATAATTTCCTCCTGGTTTTCCAATTCTGTCTTTGTCTTTCCTTGTAACTTGTTAGGTTTGCTCATTTCCTATCAAGCCACAAAATGTTGACATATCCCATGATCGCTCCTCATTCTCTTTCCCCTCCTCACCTGACACCTCCCTTGTATGAAATCTTATTATGATTCGTATATTCAATTGTAATTAGAACCACAACAGATTAATGATCTGTATCTATAGGCTACACCATTCTTCTGAATTCCAAATTTATATAACCACCTCCCTACCTTACATCTACTCCTGAGGATCTCAAATTTCTCAAATTCAAAAAAGGGGAAAATTGATTTTTAGTCTGTCATTCTCCCAGAGTCAGGATTCTGTACTTTGTTTTCCTTTATCAGGAGGCTCAGGCAGTACTACAACCCCGACATCTTAACTCATCCGTGACTTCTAATAGTTTCCTCCTTCATTTAACACAAAATTTTAAGTTTACTTAAACATTCAGTCACTTCCTTTTAAATCAAGAAAGCCCTTAATATGATCCAAATTATCACCTACCTTGTCAACCCTGAGAAAGTGTTTTATTCCTTCACTCTGTTTCTGCTGTGACTTGATTCTTCTATATATCACTTCTATAAATCTTGCATTATCAATCCCTTTCTAATTCTCTCTTATGTCACCCTCTATTTTGAAAATACAATACACATCTCCCTCTCTCATGTGTCTTATTATTATCTGGTCTTTCACTGTCTTTATGAAATGTTACTTGCTCAGAGACTATCTCTGCAAGCTGCTTTGTAAATCGAAGAATCATATCCTAGGCTAACACTGGGCAAATACTTTTCTATTGTAGTATTTTCACTGTTAATTACAAATTGTGTGTTTGTGTAGGACTCTGTGTGTGTGTGTGTGTGTGTGTGTGTGTGTGTGTGTGTGCATCCCTTCTACTCTATTGGTCCAGAAACCTTCTAAAGAAAGTTGTCTGATTACAGGATATCTTCAGAACCAGATGCATAATAATCATTTAGTAAAATGTGGATTGGTTAAATAAAACACTGGTTGATGAATGTATTTTTACTGTACTTAAAGTGCTTCAGAGCCTGAACACAGCAAAGAAACTGGCAGTATTTTAAATTAAATATCAAATTATCAAGAGACTGAAAATTAAAGGAAAAATGAAAAGCTTGCAATGTTTATATGAGAAAGGAGTTTGTAATTGTTGAGTTCTGACATTGCAAAACTCAAATAAAGCTCAAATAAATAGCTTAATGATGCAAATCAAATTTTTGTAACTACAAGTCAAGCCAAGCAAACCCCTGTGAAGAAATACAGAATATAAGTGGAAATAATAAAATAAATTATGATCAAAACATATTAAAGATAATTAAAATATGGATTCCATGGTTCTTTTAAAAGATTAAACAGAATGCCAAAACCATCATTTAATTAAATTGACAGAAGAGAAGACCCAAGTTCTTAGTTAGACATGTAAAATGGGTATTGCAACAGCTATAGTTGAAATACAGAATGTCATTCAGGATTACTTCTAAAGCACATTTCAATAAAGTGTATGTTCTCTAATAAATTGATAAATTTATAGATACATACCTACTAAAGTTAACTCAAAAAGGCAATCTATAATTAGTTGTAAATAATGAGAATGATGCAATAATGAGGTCTCCAAACAAGAATAGCCCAAGACTAGACAGTTGAATTTCTGAACTATCACAGACTTAAAGAAATACTGCCAAATAAATTTTAGGATATTCCATAAACTAGAAAAATAATAAATACCTTCAAACTATTTGAGAATTCTGTATTACCCTATCACAAAAGATACATAAGAATGGCCGGAAAGGAAAATTTAGACCAGTATCCTTTGTACACAGTGATAGAAAAATATCTTCAAAAAATGCTTGAAGAAAAAGCTCAGTGTTATGTTAAAATAGTCATATAACCATGATCAAATCAATTTATAATAAGTGTGCAAGGATAGCTTAATATGTGCAAACTGATAAATGTAGTACTGAATATAAATGGTATCATGAACAAAAATCGCATGATTTTTTTTCAGTAAACATAAAAAATGTTGGAATCGATCTAAAAAAAAAATTACATTCCTCTATGATGAAAACAATTCATGTAAGAAACCTATGGCCAATCTCACACTAAACTATGAAAACCTAAACATATTTTCTTTATAATCAGAACAATAGTAAAGGATTTGATCATTTATGCATAATAATAAGGAAATGAATAAAAGCAAAAGTAAGAAGGAAGATATCAACTGATTGCTGTTTCAGATGCTTTGATTGACTGTGGAGAAGGCACTGAGGCTCCACCAAAGATTTTACTTTTAATAAGATACGTTATTAAGGATAATACAGATTCAACATCCACATAAAAATTAGTAAAAATTAATAACAAACCTGCAAATAAGGAAATAATAAAAACAATTCAATTTGTATTGGCCTCAAAAAGAATGAAGTTACCAAGGATCAAATCTAACAAGCTGCTGTTTGACTTTGAAAGTTTCAAAGAAATTGAAGCCAGTAGTAGCATATTGAAAGACTCCTTGTTCATGGAACAGCATGATCAGTACTATGTAAATGACCATACTACCAAAAATGATCTGTAGATCCAATTCTACATAAAACTTCCAATGATGTTTTCACTGAATTTGAAATATGAACCCAGAATTCCTATGGAAGTAAAATGATCCAGTGAAAAGTCAGCAAGGCTGGAAGCACCAGAAATAAAATTATGCAGTTAAAGTCATCTGATTTTTCATCCCATTGTCAAAACACACATTGGATAAATGATTCTCTTTAAGAAATGGGAACCAGGTGGTGGTAACACATGCCTTTAATCCCAGCACTTGGGTGACAGAGGCAGGTGGACCTATGTGAGTTCGAAGCCATCCTGGTCTACACAGCTACTGCCAGGCTTCAAAGAAATACAGAGAAACACTATCTGGAAAAACAAAAGCAAAAACAAACAAACAAAGAAACAAAAAAACAAAAAAATAAAGGAAAAAAAATGGTGCTGGGAAAACATGATAGCCATATATATAAGAGTAGAATTAGGCCCCTTAATTTCACCCTAAACACACACACACACACACACACACACACACACACACACACACACACACACACTCACACACACATACACAAACCAAAACAACAACAAACAAACAAAAACACTCAAAATGAACCAAAGTGAAAAGATCTTAAAGTAAAAGTCCTAGAGGAAAATACAGGAAAACACATCAAGGTATGGATATAAGCAAGATTTTTCTGCAAAGACTCCAAATAGCTTATGAAATATCAGCCAGAATAAGAACTGCCAATACTTAAAACATTCAAAAAAGCTATTGCATAGCAAGGAAAATAACCTTGAGAATGAAGAGACAGTCAAAATACGGAAAGGAAAGCTTTGCTGGTTATTCATCTTGGAGATGTTAACAATAAATAACTCAAACTTTTAAATACTAAAAGAAAAAGTAGTCTTTAAACATGTGAGCAGTCAACTAAACACTTCAAGAGAAGAAACACTAATGTCTAACAAATACATAAAAAAGCCTAAAAATTTTTAGGCATTAGAGACAAATGAAGCAGAAGTACACTGGGGTAGGATACAAGTTCATTTATTATGAAATATGTGGAGGTCAAATTGTCTTTAATAGTAACAGTAATAATAATAATAATAATAATAATAGTAACAATAATAATGTGGTGGGGAAGATAAACAATTTTTGCATTATAGTTGAATATGGAAATATAACCTATTATTTTGAGTACTATTTTATTTATATTATCTCCATAACTTCTATTGCATTCAATGATGTCAGCCAGTTGGAAATACTTTGATTTGTTACAATGAAACACACTTATAGATCAGTGCCTTATTCAGCCATTATCAGAGAAACTTCCTCCTGTAGCAGATGGAAAAACATAGAGACCCACAGTTAGACAATTTGCAGAGAGAGAGAGAGAGAGAGAGAGAGAGAGAGAGAGACACCTTGGAACACATTGCTCTAGATGGGGTGTCTTCATCAAGCCCCATAAGAAGAATAAAGAATGTAAGAGCCTGGGGGGATAGGGGACACAAGGAGAACAAGGTCCTTTAAGTCATATGAACTCAAAGAGATTGAAGCAGGGTACACTGGGACTATAGGAGTTTGCACCAGGTGCTCTGAATATATATTATTGATTCCAGTTAGTATTTTTATATGACTCCAGAGTGTGTTTACAAGGGGGGTCTTTGATTTTTGTGCCTTTTCTTAGGGTCTTTTCCTTCTGTTCGTTTGCCTTGTCCACCTTTGATTTGATGGTTTTTGCTTTGTATGATTAATATTTTATTTTGTTATATTCCATTATCTCTTAGAAACCGGTTCTTTTCTTATATTTTTGGTTGTGAGCCTAATATTTAACAGCTGAGCCATCTTACCTGCCTTGCCTGTTCTTTTTAAATAAGAAAGACAGAAAGGAAATAGATCTCATGGGAGGGGATGCCTGGAGGTAGTCGGAGGAGTAAAGGGATGAGAGACTCTAATCAGAATGTATTTTCCATGAGAAAAAAAATCCATTTTCAATAAAAGGGGGGAGAACACACTTCATATAGTAAATGAATTGTCTGTTAGTAAATGTCCATTATGGATCTTCCAATACTCTGTAAGAAATTGGGTTACACAACACTAAACAAATGATAAAGAACAAGGAACAAAACAACGACAAAAACATATCCATGCCCTTCTATAGATAGAAACACCAACATGAGAAAATCAGGAGTTTAATTATCAGAACCAGAAAGTACTACATAGATGATTTTAAAAGAAATGAGTGGTGAAGGTGCCAAGAATAGGAGGAGGTGTTAGAGAGGGTAGAGAAGGCTGGTCATGGAATTCAGGGAAACAGTCTGGGGCTATGTCAAAATACTAGAACTCATTAGGTATGGGCAGTCTTGGCACAACCATTTGCTGTGTCTGAGTGACCCACTGTTAATTTGTTAAATGAGATATCACCCACTCTTCATACTTCAGAGTCTGTTTAGCATCACGTTCTTTCCTTTTCCTTCCCTTGATAACTTCCTTTGTGTTTTCTAATCTTTATTATCCCTTGGTGTGCAAGCCAATCCTCTCTGTCACCCACTTCTTGTTCATTCTTGCCTGGTCAATCCCTTTATCACACATGGTCTTCACTGACTGGCAACGGGTGTGGCAGAAAGCTGTCAACAGGAAATACAGAAGAGGTGTGTGCCCAATGATCAGCTTCTCAGACCAAATGTCCAGGAGAATGTCACTCCGGAAATTTGGAGCATATGCTAGAATTTACTTTTAAAGTCTATGAGTCTATTTTTCAATTATTTCTTTAATTTTTCATATCATAATTACATCATTTGTGCTTTCCCTTTCTCTCTCAATCCTTAACTTTTCAGGAAAAAAATTTCTACCCAAGTTACATAATTCAATTTTTCACCAGAAAGCCATCTTAATGGCCAAGGTTCATGATTGGTTCTCCACAGTATTTTGTCAGTTAAATTGAATATGTTGTAAAAAATTATCATAAGCAATGAAGATTCCTAAAATAAACATTTCTTAAGCAATGTCATAAAAAGACTTGAAATCGTCTTCTTCCAAAAACCCAATTACTCCATAATGCTAAAATAGGGTTTTTATGGAATGCACTAAATATTTCACCAGATGTCTTTTAAAAACTTTACAGTCGTCTTTCAGCCTCTCTTAATCCTAATCGCACAATAAGACTTTTATTAAGTCTAATTGCTCTTTGATCAGACTTTTGATTATTTACCCTGAAGCTACATTGTAGATTTCAAGTTGTTCTGCACAGCTGTAATTACCATATGTTTTCATTAATCTAATTCTGTTAGCTGGCAGTTTACTGAGTAGTCTTAGTGTCAATCAATTATCCTGCTAGCCCATGCATCAAAGCAATTAGAATATGGTTTAGTTCTCAAGGTGCAGTCATTAGTGTATTTTATTACACATTTACAGACTATTAGAGAGAACAGCCAGAAAAAAGACAAATAGAAGATTTAAATTTTTTGTCAATAGCACTAAGCATTGAGCTGCTAGGAACTTGTCTATATGGTTAATATCACTATCAACGTAACTGGGACATAAAAAATATTGTTAAAGTGCTTGAAAAATTAAGCTATGTAGAGTTAAGTAAATTTAACAAGAATAAGTATAAATTTTCGTTCAGATATACAGGGAAATAGATTTTTAAAGGTAATACAGAGAGCACTCTTTACTGATTTAGGATTGACTGGGTTTTCTAGATATTTACATTATTTTTGAAATTAATAAGATATTATTCCTCAAAATTTTATTGGCATATATTACTCAAAATTTATGTAGATTGTCTAGTACTTTAGACATTATTTTGTACAAATTATTCTTTTTCTTGATCTGTTTCTCTTTTCTATTTCTTCCACTAGCACTGACCATATAACTCATGCTGCTGAAATGTAAAAAATGGGGAGGGGGAGTTGTATATAGGACTCCAGGCTGACAGTCTCTGGTAAAGACCTAAAACAAAAGGTCCTTGCCACTAAGGCTAATTATCATAATGCCTTAAGGCAGCACATGTGATAGAACTACTGGCTATTATATATTGTCTTAACATTTATTCCTTCTTACCACAATATAATAATAATAATAATAATAATAATAATAATAATAATAATAATAATAATAATAATAATGATAATAATAGTAAACGCCCCGAGAGAAAAAGATGTCTTTAGTCATATAGATGTTATTGTGGAGATTTCAAAGCCTCAGAAACATTGGTACTTCACAGGCAACATCAATTAAAATGACTCATTCTGGAAAATATGTCTTGGCTTAAAAAATTATTATGATATATGTGAGGAAATGAGGGGAGTCCATGCTCTGACACATGTTCACATGCAGTATGTGGTGTGTGTGTGTGTGTGTGTGTGTGTGTGTGTGTGTGTGTGTGTGTAGGTCAGAAAACAACCTTGTGTAATCCCTTCATTCTTTCCCCTTTACTTGTGTTCAGGAATTTAAATTAGACTTACACTGTCAGGTATCAAATGCCTTCACTGCCTCTGCCAGCTTCCCAGCTTTATCCTTTTTAACTTTATGACCACACATTCTCATAGTATGTTAAGATTCCTCTTCTCTGACTCAGTGGCTTCATATGTTTTCTACTAGAATTTTCTTCAAATATTAGAGTATGTACTAAATTTGATACCTTTGACTTTGTGTTGTATATATCATTTTGCAAGGTAGTTACCCCTATTAACATACACATATGACTACTCAAGAAAACAAGTTGGGTCACTCAAAAACTGATCTGGATCTACTTGATCTATACTAGTCATATAAAATGTATCATGTCTAAAACACAGGTCCAGTAGAGATCAAATACAATATTTATCCTCTACCCTAGTCAGTTTTCTATACACACTTTACCTTGCTATTTCCTATGATAGCCAGTCTTCAAGTATATTACTTAAGAAGTGGAAGTAGAAGCCATCAGTAGTAGCAGCATCTTCCATTTTTTTGCACAGTACTGATGTACCAGGCAGGTATTTTGTCCATAAAGACATTTGAGCTTAGAGGTTAAATAACTCACCCAAATCATGATTCTTGGTTGGCAAGCCTATTATTTAAATCCAGTCTAGGCAGGTCTTCCTAGGTACTGTGCTGTACTGTGTACTTCCAATATCCCTGGATTACCCTTATTATAAATCCTACAGTGTTAGTTCATGTCTTATCACTTTGGATGAGAACCAACTTAAAATCAAAGCCCTTCATTATCTAGCTCTTGAATCCCTTCCTACTTAATCTCCCCTACTACTCATAAACCATCAGGACACTCACTCAGCACACTGAAATTCTTGTATTTGCTTCCACTATCCTTGAAGTTCACTCCTTCTAGTCATCCCACCCTTTTCCAGGCTGGAAACTAAATGACCTGCAGGACTCAGATATCAAGGCTGCAATCCTCTGCCACCACAAATACCACCAAGATTTTCTCTCATAGCACTCACTATGAAATCCTCCTATCCTGAACTCATATTGCTTCACCTCACTTTACAAAAGCGAACATTATGTTTTAAGTTTTAATATTGTGCCTAAAAGATAATAAAACAATATTTTCTCTAACCTGTATGTCTTTGTCCACGTATTGATACTTGCTGAAATGCTAGAGGCTGTAGTTTATGGATAGTAACAAACCACAGTTTTGCTCCTCGAAACAGGGTTGTTTAACCCAGCTGCACTGATGTGTTTGATCACAAGTAGGTAGGAGGTAAGTAGGAAGGAAATACCTCAGGATATATGCTTGACCCAAATTGGATGTAGGTGGGACATACATAGGCAAGAAGTATGCCATGATGTATGTTTGATGCCAATTGGATCTGATGGGAAATACTGTAGCTTTATAGGTTTGTCTATATAAGCCTCTACAAAATGTGTCTCCATCTACATTTTCTGGGAAACCATGAATAGACCTGGCCAGACCCCCATAATCCAGTGGTGGCTTAACAATCTTACACAAAATTAGTACTTTGTAGTTCTTTATCAGGAGTTATACTTTACATATTATATCACAGATATGCAGTTAGCTACAATGCACTTATAGTTGTATATCAGAAAAATATCAGTCTTAATTGCTCCTACTGCTTCTATATATTAAAATACAGAAGAAGTTATAAACAGAATCAGTGGCAGAAATATACTTATATACATTTGTAAATATGTTAATATAAAAGCATACATTTACCTTACAATAATTTAGTGATACATAAGAACCAAGCCAGTTAAAATTACAGCATGAAAAAGAGAGACTTCCTCAAGGTTCCACTCTTGCCAAAGGGGCTATTGGCAGTTGATGACTGCTGATGGTAAGTCATTTTCCTTTGAGATTATGGTCATTTGTAGGTTGCCTATGAACCAATGATTGATACAAAACAGATATAACCAACACTAACAAATACAGGACATGAAGCCTGAGGGAGATAGAGTAATAACCACTGGCTCGAGTTAGAGGTACTAGTGGATGGATAGGTAGATGGATATAATCAATATACATTGAATAAATACATGGAACGTTCAAAGAATAAAATATATTATTAAAAATATATCACATACCCACAGCTAAACACTGAGCTGGACGGGAATCCAAATGCAGAGAAGGACGATAAGACCAGGCTACAGAAACCCACAGAAACAGCTGACCTGAACAAGGAGGAGCTAATTAGCCCCCAGACTGATAGCTGGGAATCCAGCATTGAATTCCTTGAACTCATACCCCCTGAACATGGGTCTCAGTTAAAAGGCTTGGGTAGTCTAAGTGACCTCTAACAGTGGAACCATGATGTATACCTGGTGCACAAAAGGACTTCGGGAGCACATTCTCCATGGAGGTATACTCCCTTAACCTAGATGCAGGAGGGAGGGCCTAGTTGCTACTCCAAATGAATTGACAGATTTAGATGACCGCTCCAGAAAGGCATCACCTTATATGTGTAGTGGGGAGAATGGGAAGGGAGGGTGGAAGAGAGAGAGGTAGGGAGTGACAGAGAGGGAATTCAGATTGATATATAAAATAAGAAAAACAAATACATTTAAAAATATATGGTGATGTAAAACTATGTTTTTACATCATGAAAAGGTGCTTATTTTTAGATTTAAGCCCAAATAACCTCTTCCACATTTATGAGAAACTCCGGGATTTCAAAAAGTAAGTGTGCAATTTATTTTAAAGAGCCACAACTCTTTATTGTTTCGGGTAGTGGTGTAACAATTTTGATAGTATCGTAGACATTTCTTTTGTTGAATCTACAGCCTGAGAAGCAGCAGTTCACACCCACTCATCACAGAATCTAGGTAAAGACTAGTGCTAAAGCAAACTCTCAAATCCAAGGGGACTTGAGATAATCATCTCAAAATCAGGGATCCACACAGCTGCTATTTTCCAGATTTTCTAACTGATCCCCTTAACACATAAATTATCAAGGTTTTAACAAGTGCAGGTTGTGTTGATTAGGGATTAATTCTTAATGTTTAGGAAGAATTTTAATTTTCTATCTATTCTCTAAAAGATTTTTTGCATTCTCTCAGCAAAATAAGTTCCCAAGTATATCACTTGAAAATCCATGTACAGATTTGTATAAATTCCATCCAGAACTAATAAGTAGGAAATGGCTTATTTCTCCAAATGAAGTAAAATGCTCACCAACATTACTGACTCAAACAGTGTCAAATCCCAGAGAATACCTTCATGGGGTAAGTTAAAGTTATTGGTTAATGTTTTGCTTTCTTAGATCACATTTACCTTGAACTCTTACTCAAACAATCTTTATTTTTTGGCAATAAGCAGGATAAAGGGTGAAAATGAAAATACATATCAAGTTAAAGTTAAAAATATTGAGAAAAAAATTGTTTAAATCTTTCTTATGCAATTTTTTACTTAAATTAACTAATACTTGGTAAGTGTGAGATTATTTTAAGTAATTCTGTGATAGTGGAAAAACTGAATAAATGTCAAAATATATTCTGTAATGGGTTTCCAAGTCCAGGGTTTACTAAAGTAGTCACTATATATTTTCTGGATAAAAGTGTACTTTTCTTTTATAGTGCCTTTTTTTTATTTCCCAGGAATATTTCCTAAAAGTAGGATTCTTTTACCTACTTTTTATAACTTCTTAAGTTTATAGAAACAAAAGTGTTTTAAAGATAGATATAGAAATAAATATTAGCACATTTCTTAATCAATTGTCAAAAGAAATGTAAGTTTATATATTTCTAATTACTCATATAGCTTGTATGGAAAGTAAAATGGGAGTTTAAAACTGGTTCACCATTTAAAATATTTCATGCTAGATAAAATAATAAGCATCCCAGATTATAACTAAACTATAATAGATACTATGAATTTGAAATCTGTCAACACTGGGTCTATAATCTTTTAAAACCAAAACTGAAAAATGTTAAGATGTTTTCAAGAACTGTAGAATTCCCAAATTTTAAATGTACGCTTTGTATAAACTAAAAAAAATCAAATACACAATTTTTAAGGAACAAAGTTAAGTTTAAAAATCCCTGCAAGTGACAGTGTGACATTTTAGTTGTTTATTCCTTGGGAGAGGTGTTATTCATCACCAAAGGTTATAAGGTCTTAGGTTCACTTGTTTAGTGAGAGAAACAGAACCTGAATATTCATTCATTCTCTTGGCTGGACCAGGAGGCCATCATGCTGAGGAGAAACTTGATATCAAATTTGTGAAGAAGAAATGGTGAGCTTTTATGAAGCAGCAATGGCAAGAACTGGAACTAAGAATTGTAAGACCTTGGCTTCATTTCCTACTCCTGTGAGAAGTGCTCACAGTGCCTACAAGTTCACAGACAAAAGAAGGCAGAGGTGACTGGAGAAGATGCACTTCAGAACAATGGAGAAAAACAGTAGACCTTGAAAGCAAGACGTGCAGGTTTTAAATAACATGCTGAAGGACACAGAAAGTATTTACAATTTTCTGAGAAGCTGAATTATGCAGCAATGTAAACCCTTAAAAGGAGGCTTGAACTACAGGGCAGCTAGGAACCATAGGAGTGAACAAAACATGACAGAAGAATGCCACAAAAGTTCTAACAGGAAGTGTTTTAGTGCAAGCATTATTTATGTTTAAATCAGTACAATAAAAAGCTTTGTATGTGTATTTCAAAAAGAAGAATTTGTTATGCATCTTTGAGACACCTCACCATGGTTCTGGCAAGCATCCCACAGTGTACAGTACACAGTCAAGGGAAGAAAGCTTACAAATTCTGATTGCCATCAGCAGTGGGGTCTGCTCACTGCTATCAAGGTCCAGTAGGCAGAAGTTATGCCATATTGCTTAAAGGCCTTAGAGTACTTCTTTTGCCAACTGTGCTTACAATCACTCCATTTCAGCTGCTTCACAACCCTGCTGTTATCCATCTTCCGTACTGGTCCAGCCCAGTAACTTTGAATTTCAGGGAGCTTGACTCCCATGCGGATGTCCTGGGATCCTGCTGTTATTGACCTTGTCCTGCTTTGAGCGAGCAAATATGACTTATGGGCACAGTTGATGAAACTGGTCTAGACACCACAAAGGTGTTTTGTTTTTTTGGTTGTTTTGTTTTCTGCTTGTTTTTATTTTTATATGCCAACTGACTTACTAAAGAAATTTGTGCATGACAATCATTCTGTTCTAGACTTTTACTTTATGAACTGAAAACCTGGGCTCACCTCTCATTGGCTCAACAGAGAGCTTAAAACTAGAAGAAAAAAAGAAAACAACAAAGCAAAAGACTAATACATTTTACAATATTTTCCTTAATACCATTAATGGAATTTGCATTATAGAAAAATATTATTAATGTTTTCCTATAACTATTATGTATAATGATTTCTTTAGAGAAGCGCAAATATTTCGTTAGCAGGGAAAGATAAAATGACAACTCTGAGCATTCTAGGGAACAATTTGGAATGTGAGCGAGCAGAGTGGTCCTTAAAGGTATACATATGGTCTATGCTCCTTCCTGAACTGGCTTTGATAATTGTGTAGAAAAACAGTTTTATAATTCAACATTCTAAATTTCATATCCACAAGCTGAAGAAACTCACAGAAACAGCTGACCTGAACACTCCTGTGACACTCCAGTGTGACAGATGGGAAAGCAACATAGGACCAACCCAGACTCCATGAATGTGGGTGTTAGTTAGAGGGACTGGGCCAGTTTATTGGCCTTTGGTAGTGGATCAATATCTATTCCTAGAATACAAATGGACTTTGGAAGCCAATTCCACATAAAGGGATACTTTCTTAGCTTAGACCCCCAAGAGAGGGCCTAACCCTGTTCCAAATTATGACAGAATTTGAAGATCCCCATGTAAAGCCTTACCCTCCCTGGGGAGCATATAGGGGATGGGATGGGGCTTAGGAGCAGAAAGTGGAGGAGAAGAGTGTGAGGGACCTGGGATTAACATGTAAAACAAGCTTGTTTCAATTTTTTTGTTGTTGTTGTTTTAATATTTTTATTATTTTTTCTTATTTTACATATTGATACCAGTTCCTTCTCCCTCCAATTCTCACTTGCCCCCCAAGCCCCTCTCTCATCCCATTCCCCACCCACACCACAGGGATGATGAATCCTTCAAGGAGGAATCATCAAAGTCTATCAATTCATTTGGAACAGGGCCTAGGTCAGTTCATCATGTCTCTAGGTTAAGGGAGTATCCTTTCATTAGCAGTTGCTTCTAAAGTCCTTTCAGGCACCAGGGATACATCTTGATTCTACTGTCAGAGGTACCATAGACTGTCAAGGCCTTTTAACTGAGACCCTGGTTCAGGGGGTCTGGGTCAATCAAATTCTGGTTTCCCAGCTATCCGTCTGGGGTCCATGAGCTCCCCCTATTCAGGTCAGCTGCCTCTGTAGGTTTTTGTAGCCTGGTCTTGACCCTTTTGCTCATCACCTCCCTCTTTAAAACTAGATTTCAGGAGTTCTGCTCAGTATTTAGCTGTGGTTACCTGATTCTGTTTCCATCAGCTACTAGATGAGGGCTCTGGGATGGCATATAAGTTAGTTGTCAATCTTATTATCTGGGAAGGGCATTTAAAGCAGCCTTTCCACTGTAGCTCAGATTGGTAGATGGAAATCAGTCTACAACAGAACCAATTACACTCTTACACATATACCCAAAGGATCCACATCAATGCAACAAAGATATCTGTTCAACTATGTTCATAGAAGCATTATTTGTAATAACTAGAACCTGGAAGCAACCTAGATGCTCCTCAACTTAAGAATGGTTAAAGAAGATGTGGTACATTTACTCAATGGAATAATATTCAGTGGGGGAAAATCCCAACAACAATATAATCTTGAAATTTGCAGGCAAATGGATGGAACTTGAATAAACCACTCTGAGTAAGGTAACCTACTCACAAAAAGAGGAACATGGTATGTACTCACTCATATATGAATTTTAGACATAGAGCAAAGCATCACCAGCCTGTAATTCACACTGCCAGAGAAACTAGGATACAAGGAGGATTCTAAAAGTTTCATACAAGGTCCTCCACAGAGTGGGAAAGGGACAAGATCTCCTGAGCATATTGGGAATAGGGGTGGCAATGAGTGGAGATGGAGTTAGGAGAAAGAGTATGGAAGAAGAGAAGGGGAGAGGGAAGCATGAGTGACCAGGAAAACTGAGTCAGAGAACAAATAGACTAGAACAAGAAAAGAGATACTTTGATAGATGGAGCCATTATAGGATTGAAGAGAATACTGACAGCAGAGAAATGTCCAAAGACCTCCATGGATGACCTCACCTAACAATCTGAGCTTCTTTCAAATTTAAATAAAAATATTATCATAAACAATTCTCATCCTCCTCAATTCTAGCTCTATCTTAGTGTACTACATGAACTTATTGTTTTTTTCCTTAGTTTTCCTAGAACCTTTGTACACAATTTCAAAAATTTATGAACACTCTGAATATAAAAGTGGGAAAATATAAGTTTGTCACACAAAATCAAACTGTCCTACACCTACCCTACTGGATTTTTGGGATCTAGTTTGAATCTGAATCTCAAAATCACACTCATGCATCTTTCAGGATTGGAACAGGTTTAGAAAGTTCTTTTGGTGTTCCATCTCACACAGTGAATATGATATTGAGGATGCTGGCATATGCATTGGTGTTTAGGAACCAAACCTTCATTTTTTTCTATTTCCTTTTGCATTGGGAACAAGAAAGGTAACTAGAACTTATCTTTAACACTTACAAGCCATCTGAGCCCAATTAAATTCCTCACTCTGCTGAATATCTTCATATGTCCAAAGTTCAAATTGTAGAAGATACTACTATGAAGTCATTTAATTTTGAATTTTTAAATAAGCTAAGAGTTCAACCATCAAGATAAGTTATTATCTCTCAGCACTTAGGAGAGAGTAAACACAGTGAAAACTTCATGCTAAATTTAGGCTGTTACTAGTAAATTTTAGTGGAAACTTAGGAAAAAAAAAAACACCTGTTTGTAAAGATGAATTAAGAAAGGTGTCTTTCCTGAAAAAGTTTAAGAAGTAAAATGCATTTCTTTTAGAAGGATGGTTAAGAGCACCTTGTTCTCTAGCCTTATAATGTGGAAATAATGCTGGCTTCTAGCACCTAGTAGTGGTGGTGTTACTCCATTAGAGGGAAGATCCATTTTAACTTTTTATATGTTTGTTCAATACTTTCCCTTAGACCATATTGTATATATATATATATATGTATATATATTATATATAGTAAATATATATAATAAAAATATATATAACAAAATTTATATATAATAAAATACACAAGTGTGTGTGTTTGTGTTTGTGTGTGTGTGTGTGTGTGTGTGTGTGTGTGTGTATGTTTCTACAATATCTTCAAGCTATAGTTATGACTGATGTGATGAGATATTTCCAGAGGTACTCAGTTCTGTTCCATATGATGAAACTTATTATAGCACTATTATCTATTTAAGAACCCTTGACTAGGAAGGTCATAAGTATTATGGGAGAAGCCACTACAAGTATATTGCTAAAAGGGCATAGTATTAAGCTGGATTCTAATAATTTATTTTTTACCCATAGAGTAATGACTTTTAGTATTAATAAGGAAAGGTTCCTTTCCCATTAAATGGTGATTAACACAGAGACCCATAACTTTTCAATGTATGAACAATAAGAGGCTGAACAATGAAAGATACATATCACAGTCCCTATCCCCATGTCTTAGGAACATTGTGGAAGATTAAGCAGACAGAATATGATAGACATAGATCAATAATTACAGTAAGAAGTCTCTTCCACTCACAATTGCGCAGCTGCACATACAACCCACAGAGCTTGTAAGAAGATGCACAATGTCTATGCAAGCATTAGCCAGACGAAATACCAGCACACACAGGAGAGTTGAATACAAAGTCCCACCCCTAGACGTGGACATTTTTAGCAATTATTAGCTCCTGGGAAAGGGAGAATGATGTTTCTCTAAGACTACAGTTTTCCAAACATTCAATGATATTAGTGCAGCACATATTGTTGAGGATAGGGAAAAATAAGGTCATGAAAAGTTAAGTGGGTGATGCAGGAGAGTGGTTCTGGGAAGAGTTAATGGAGGAAAGGAATGGTAGTGAATATCATTAAAATACACATAAAGCTCTAAAAGAAAAAAAAAGCCTTATCAAAAAGAGCAACAAAGCATCACTAGATGTCCATGTCCTCTACCTTTCCTTTCCATATTTCTCTTTTGACAGATCATGTAATTACAACTTTAACAATTTTTCATATGGGTTCTCATGCTGACTATCTCCTTTCATAACCTGGGATCCAACGTACCCACCAGCTTCTTCACCTGCACATCTCCATGCACTCTTGGATGCTGGAGAACACAACCTTTCAAGCTTGACATCACCACCTGCTTAATGAAAATGAATATCTCTATTTCTATCAGTTGGCAAACTAATTAGAATTCTATGAAGCTAAAGTGTGCTTGACTCACAAATTCACATTTTTAGACATTAGTTTTAACAACATTGTATTAGTTCTACTGATAACTTGTTGTTCTAATTCCCCTATAAATTCTAATTATTATTGTTTCAAAATGTCACTGTTCCCCAAGTTCTATATGACCTATCCACAGTCCTGGGTCTGAAGGATAACAGATTCTGAAGAACTGTTTCTCCTATTAAGTATAACTCACATAATATGAAATTGGTCATTTTATTTTTCTCCTATATTTTCATGTATCTTTCCTATTTTCTAAGACACTTGTATACTGTAACATCAATTTGGAAATCAATGGTAATTTTTCCCTACATATTGGTTTAATGTCTCTGAGCTCCTGCTTTCTAACATCCTCTTTCACCCAGTAGTTCAGCAACCTGGTTCCCAGACTTCCCTGAGTTCCTTTTCCAACCTGCTGCTTCAATTGTTGAATTCAAATGGTAACACTCTCACACAGTAGTGGCATGATTGAGATTAGATCGTACACTCAACCAAGCTAGAACACTTTAGGAATGTAATAAATAATAGAATATTATTATTGTTTGAATTATTATTTTGATTACTGCTAAGATATAAGGCACTATAAATTGTAACTGAACCATAACCACCACTAACTTTCTATGATATAGTAATAAATACTTAATACTGAACTTCATCTGATTCTCTAAATTAGCATTTTTGAACTGTAACATAGCTGTGAAAGGAAATATGCAGATTAATTCAACATAAATGATCTAAGTTTATCTTAGAATTGCACACAGATAGGGTATACTGAACATCAACTTTCAAATGTTTAATTAGACTGTGCCCTTAGGCTATTTGGTGTCTCTAGGATGGCTTTGTACTTACTGGTGAAATCCAGGAATATAATACTATATTTTAACAAGAAATTTTCTATCAGCACACAACACATTCATGATAATGTCAAATCCTTAATCTTTGATATTAACTTCCAGTTAAAATAAAACAACTACTTATGAAGTAATGTAACACTGTACCTTTGTTTTAAAATTTATAATCAGATTCAAATAATAAAACTTCTACATTGAAAGTCTGGGCTAAAATGTCAACCCTTCATAGTGATTTCTCCAAGTACACATTCCGGGTGGCTAAGCCCAGCTTGAAAAGGATGTTTGACCTAAGGCATGGTGTTACAAAAGAGAGGGTAAAGTTCTGTCTTCATGTGGTTCCAAATTTAAGATGGTGCTGAGCTATGAAGCATCTTGCCTGACCTCTCCACAATGACTTCTGAAATGTGTTTGAAGACAGAAAATAATAAAATTCACCAACACCCAGATGAAGGCTAATACACAAATTTCCTGACTATGGGAGGGAATTCTGCCAACTTTTGATGGAAGAAGATCAGAAAAAAAAAATACTCTCTGAACTTCACCATGTTGTAAACCCTCTGCCTTGTGTTTGATTTTTCAAAGTCCAAATCCATTTTTAAAGCTTTCTTCTGAGTAAAACCTGTTCACGAAGTGAGAATAAAGATTCAAGCTTCTAAAAACAGCCCTTAGTGATTTTCTGTCTCCCTTTTACTTTGTACTCAGAGACCAGCAGAAAGTTAAGGGTCAGGAGGCAGAAACTATAGTGTAAAGAAGGCGAACGTGTCTAGCAGGTGGCACTCAAGCTTACTGAGAATTCAGTAGATTCCCTCGGTTACAGTGCAAGGCAAAAATGGTTGATGAAGTATTTCTGAAAGAGGGTAGCTTGTGTGACACTGTCTTCATAATTGACTGGCTTTAAAGGAGTAAAAGAACCATTAGAGGCTTCAGTTATCACCTCACTTATCCAACCAAAGATCAGTTTTCTCCATCCTCTAATAGAAGCCATGATGATTTTATGATATGCTTTGTACCTTCTGCCTTGATATTTCTGTTTTTCTCTACTTATAGAAAACTATAGTCTTATATGATATACATATATATATATCCAATATATGTGTATATGTATTATATAAGCTACTACATATATGCAGTAGCTTATAGTATGCTTTATACAATATGTCTGAATCTTTGCTTATTAGACATCATCCAGTATTTTGCAAAAGCAAACCCCAGGTTATATATGAATATATACTAATACAAATTTTTAAACAACATTTTCAAAGTACTCATATATCAGCCCTGGAATGGAAGATGAATTCACTTACATAATGTGCTTGGTAAACTTCGAAAACTTTAGAAATCAACTATGTACGAGTGCTCACTGAGAGCTCTAAGTAGTCATTATTTCTAGTTTCTTCTTCAATTGTTTCTGCCATCCTATCTTTTACATTCCAATCAGTAGGTATAATGGGAAAAAGGCACCAAGTGAGTTAGGAGATAGAGTTTCTGTAACACAGACATATGATATAGCTATATATATATATATATATATATATATATATTGTGTGTGTGTGTGTGTGTGTGTGTGTGTGTGTGTGTGTGTGTGTACATATTTTACATTCAAATATATATCTAACAAGAGAATCACACATATCAGAAATGGCAAATAATTATTAGAAAAGAAAGTAGGTTGGCAGACTGGTTCACACAAATCAATGAAAACATCTCCTAGATTTCAAGAGTGAATTGTAAAAAAAAAAATAGAAATGAAAAGAAGATAAGTGGCAATGGTGTCCAGCAATGGTGTCATCCAAGTTCAGTGTAATGATAAGGATCACAGTGGTGCACATGAATGCACACAAAACTAAACTAGGTGAACTGATGCATGCTTAAAATTCCTACCACTTTTTAAGAAAAGGGGTCTCTTTTAATTCTTTCTGCCATAATATCTTACTGCTTTCAAACATAAAGAAAATAGGTTCAAGGTAAAAAGACAAAAGCAATTCGCGATTTAGGCCAGTTTGTGTCTGTCTCTCTCTCTCTCTCTCTCTCTCTCTCTCTCTCTCTCTCTCTCTCTCTCTCTCTCTCTCTCTCTGTGTGTGTGTGTGTGTGTGTATACATTTTATATTCATCTAAAAATCTGAGGAAAGGGTTACCTCAGTGTTAAATCATTTGAAAACCAGATGTTGAGCTCTGAATACAATGCATGGAAATAATCCCAATCAAAAATTAAAATTGAACTCATATTTGGAAAATTTTCTGTGCTAAAGCAAGAAAAGCAGGAATAAACAATACAATTAATCATTTTAAGGAAAGAAAGGAAACAACTAAAACAAATAAACAGAAGAACCACATAAGTTGTCAATCAGTTAATCCATCAACCATAAAGCAGAAGATTCATTGAAAGTTATTTGACAAGATAACGAAACAAAATTCTGACTTTTGTAGCACTGAGAGAAGAAAGCAGAAAAGCACACAAGGACCTATCTTCTGTATTGAGAGTGAGAAAAAAATCCAAAAGAAAATATTTTAGAGTGTGATGTATAAATCTCTGTAATAAAACACTATTTTTGTTTCTAAAATTCTGTGGTTGACAAAAATTGATACTAAAAGAATTAAGAAGATTTAAAATATCAGTAATTACAGATGGAACTAGAAACGTAGGCAAAAATATTAAAACCAAAATGGTTTTAGGTAAATTTCTTTTAAACTTTTAGTAATCACTAATTCCTTGACTTACAAATTATGTAGGGATATGAACACATTTTAGTAAAAGTAGACTTTTCTGTATTTACATAAACTATCTAAACAAAATAGTAACAATCAGTTTACTTTCAAATTGAACAAATAAAGATTAGTCCAGAAATTCAAGGTGTTCATTCATTGAATAGCAATATTTAATGTGCATGCATTTCTTCATATTCTGAGATAAAGAAAAAATACTGTCTAATAATCTTGGTAAATACACAAATGTCCATGTTAGGGAATAAAAACTTAACATTTATATCTTATTTCTATTCAATTTTCAGTGTAGGCTTTATGTGCTGACATCATGGGGATCCCAGAGCCTCTGCTTTGGTTCAGATATACCCAGATGCCTCCTTTTGATTGAACAAGGATGATGTAATTTACATCACCACCCAGTTCCACAAAAGGAAGGCAGAAATGACAGTGTGACCTCATGCCTTCATTAAAATCTAGTTGGTTAAGAGGAAAGCAATGTGTTACAGCAAAAAAGAGCTGTTAGCATAATCCATTAAATGATTGATTGACTATCCATAGACAATGATCTAACTCTAAACAAAATGATTGTTATTTGAAGGTAAATAGCCAAGGTACAAAAATTAACAAACAATAAATAACGAGAGAACATAAACAAGAAGTGAAAAATATATATTGGAAAACAAAAACAGTTTTAGAAAAAAATGTATTTAATTGTCATGTGAGTATTTAATTCTACCAAATAAAGAAACAGACAGAACACAACAGCATCTCAGGAATATTCACTAGAGCAGTGCCTTCTAAACCTAAATAGTACTCATATTTGTATTTGTGTGCATATCTGCAGAGTTGTGGCATCTGTTTGGAAGACAGATATTGATAACATTGCCCACTTTGCATTAATGCAGACAATGATAAATTAGTGTTTATTTGGTCTAATCACCTCACACAAACAAATAAATGTAACATTTATTTTTCCTGGAAATACGTGTATGTTTAAGCTAAGAAATGTTGTTTGCCATAAATAGCACTTGGTTCTCATTTAATCATGACACTTTCTCAACAATTATCTTTAGTTTTACAACATAAGTCATAATCCTGTAGCTACATCACTAATATATTTTGTCTTTGATAGCTTCTTACTACAATGCCTGGAGCCACCATTTTATAATGTTCGCCATATTATTAACTCATTAAAAACATGCAGCCCTGTGGGAAACAGGGTGTTCTCTCCTGCAAGGAAAGACTACCATATGCTCCCATCAGTGTGAAAAATGGACTTTTCTATCCCTATGGAAATCTGTATAATACTGAGTATGTACAATTTATTAATTGTCTTTAGATTCATGGGCAGGGGGATTAACTGTACTGCTATTTGTCAATAAATTCTGCTCATGAATAACACATTTTATTCTATACAGAAGTTTTAAAATGACAATTCTTTAAATAGATTTACCTGTCCAGATAAAGAAGCCATGACTGCATGTAAGTTTCTAATGTCAGAAATATTCCAATGTATCATCAGAACTGCCATGTGGGAGGGAGTAAATATCTCATAAATACAATTTACTTGTGGCAACATAAAGGATATTTCAGAATAGCGGTTAACTACAAAAATACTCAAAGTTTTCTTTAAGTGGCTTATAAGTGGTATATTGAAGAAGAAACAGATGTGAGGGGATATAGATGAAAAGAAAGGGGAGAAAAATTACAGGAACTCAAGACATTGTGGCCAATGTAGAATATTAGGATTGGTTTGGTCAATAGTTGTAGAAATCAAACCAGCATCAAAATGCTACTTGTCTAATTCGAGGGCTATTATATGCCTTCCTTAGTTAAAAAATGTTTTCCTTCCTTTTGTTGTATAGTATTAGAGTTCTAAAAAGTTGATTCTTATCTGAGTTTTCTAAATTCACCATGATAGTTTTAATAACTATGCATATTTCTGTTTAATTTCACCTTTTCTTAAATGAAGGGCTTATGTAGACTATGGATTCAGTAAAACATTTTAACACTGAATTTTTTTCAATCTTAATATTATTCAGAACCTTTGTAAGCTCTTTAAAAACTTTTTAAATTACACTTATATTTAAACAATCTGCCTACCTCTGTTTCCTGAGTCTGGGATTAAAGGCATGCACCACCAACACATGGTGAGAAACATTCTTTAAGGTTTGGTACTGGTAAGTACCCCATACTGCACTAGATGGCCCATAGTAGACTATCCAGTAAGAAGAAACAATAAGAAGAGGAATAAGATGACATGAAGTTGAGAAAAGAGGCATTAAAGGGACAGAGTGTAGGGGGAGTGGAATGAGTGTGGATGGGCATTACCATATTTCATTATGAATTTCTCAATGGATTTTCAAAAGGCAAAGTTGTAATTTGTTTATTAAATGTGGGGTTAATTAAGCAATAAAACAAAAAAGCCAGGCATTAGTGGCCCATGTCTTAAATCCCAGTACTAAGGAGGCAGAGGCCAGCAGATCTCTTGAGTTTGAGACCAGCCTGGTCTACAGAGCTAGTTCCAGGACAGGCTCCAAAGCAATACAGAGAAACCCTGTCTCAAAAAAACAAAATTAACAAAACCCCAAAATTAATATTTATTAATTTTACTAGAAAGGTCACATGAATTATTTTTGCTAATAAATGTAATCAATTTGCGATTTACATTTTCATATGGTAGAGCATATTTATTATTCAGTGAACTATAGAGTATCTAATTAGGTACATAAATGATTTCAGAATGAACTATACAGACAAACAACAAATTGAATGATATTTATAACATCCAAGGTTTTTGTTTTAGAGTATCTTTTGAAGGGATAATTTTAGAACAATCCTGTTATAATTTCTAATGCATCTATATTTAGTTTGTATAATTCTATATCATCTACTTCTATGTAAAGCTTAAATTAGTTAATTATTCTCCACTTTCTCTGGTTGGTTACATACGGTGCTGAAATCACATTTCTCCATAATAAATCATTCTCTGAGAAGATGATTGTCATGGATTCTGTATGTAAACACCAACTTAAAACTCATTGGGATTTACACATTGCCATGGTAATTTGCATTTTCTAACAGAAAGAGCACATTGACTTTCTCAAGACACATTGTATAAACTTTACAGCATGCTTGGAGAAATTTGCTGTATGGTACCCATATTCCATAGCTATTTTTTCTTACTGATTAGGCATGGTATACTTTATGACAGGGGTCAGACAACTAGTGCCTGCAGGCCAATTTAAGTTCACTGTGTTTATATACTTTCCAACCTATGTTTTTATATTTTAAGTGGTTAAAATGGATCAAAGGGAGAATTTCATTTCATGACTTGTGATAATTGAATAAAAATTGAACTTTGGTGATCACAATTACACTTTCTTGGAACACAGACATATTAGCTGGTGATCTTTAACCCAAGGCTGCTTCTGCTCATGTGCTACCATGATAGTGGTGTACAGCACTTTAGACATTTACTGTTTCTGAAAAATTTTACTGGTGTTTTCTCTATGAGCCATGGATAAAAAGGAGATTTCACTGATCTTATACATGCTTCAAGGAAGCTTACAAGATCATTGAAAATTGTCATTTGTAGGAGAGCTTGCTATTCTTATATTCCTGCATATATACTTGACAGATAGGTCATCTAAGTAAAGTGATGGAATTATATAAAGGAGCCTGAACTTAGTTTTGCCTTTTCCTTTGTGTCTAAATCCTACTTCAGGGACCATGTGAATAACATCACATATTAAGTCATCACACCTTTTCTCCTCATGTTTTAAAAGTAGATTTTTTTATACTGATAGAACATGGAAGAGAGAGCAAGAGAATACACAAAATCTAGAAGTGACATTACCAATAGATGAAAGGCAACTTCATAAATGGGAAAAGGAGAAAATATAGAGTAGGATTAAATAAAACCAAAATGTCTCAGGATTTGAGAGATGTCACAGACACACTCCCATGTTCCATACCTTACCACATTCTAAGACAGGATGTCTCTCTCTCCTTGGGGCCATTCAGTTGCCAGTACCTGCTGGGTTACATTTCCATCTTATTCTCTCAGTTGAAAGAATGTATCTGCACCTGGAACCTGAAGCTATTCAGCCTTGATTCCGGAATGTGCCCAAGGTTATGGCTCTTGTCTGATGGGATGTAGCCATTGGCAGACTGAGCTATGTGATCACTTGTGAAACAGCCAGGAAAGAAATTTGCCATGTCTGAAATATGCAGACTACAAAAGTCCAAACAGGTCATTTTCTACCCCTACACTCCATTGTAAAAATAGTGTTATAGAAAAAGCATACAATATCAGCTCAAGGTTAAATGCCTGCCTAATATATCATTCCTTAAGTGCTCCCTACCTTGATCTCCCACAGTTACATGAAATTCCCTGATTCTGCTAGGGTGTCTAGTTCGCAAGTCCTAGACATTCACCTGTGTTAGCTTTCAAAAGCCGGGATTATAAGTGCTTGCTAGTACTCTTGGCTTTTCATATGGGTTCTGGGAATCAAACTCGGTGTGGCATACACTTTATAGTCCAAGCCACCTCCCCTAGCACTAACTGTCATTTCATGTCAGCAAACATACAATATTTTGTAAGGGAGACAAGTGTCAATGTATCTTTGAATGCTTCCACTTGTTCGGGTACTTAGAAGTCTCGCAGGCATAACTCGACTGTTAGTTGAAGCATTGTAGATGACAAAGAGAAATAATATCTATGTAATTGGCTTATTTTCCTGAGATACAAAATGATACCATCTCTATATACATGTCTCTAGCACAGATTCAAGGTATTGAGCCTATAGTTTTCCTAATTTTTAAATACTAACAGTCAATAATCATCTCTAGAAGCACTTTCAAGACAAATAAAAAGAAGCAGTTCCACAAGCAGATGAGAACAACTCATCAAATCAAAAGAAAAATAAACATAAGAAGCTACATAAGCAATTGATGAACCAATGCAGGCAAAATGGTTTCTGTCTTTGACATTCAAAATCTACCCACACTACTAAACTCACACTAATAGATATTTTCACAAGTTCAAATTTTACTTCATTTTTATTTAGGAACTATTGTTGCATCGTGCTTCATTTTCTGGTATAATGTTATGCAGATAATTTTGAGTATTTTCAGACTGAATGCTTATAGATGATTTCATCCTTAAGGGTTATGTTTACTAACTGAAGATTATTTAAAATTCCATCACACTCAACCAACTAAGGTCTCATAACTATAATCCAAATTCTTCCTTTACCTCCATGTCTGCAAACTGACATTTATAGCATTAGTTATAAGGGAAATATTTCTGAAAATATAAATAAGCAGAGGCAGATGACTTGCAAATGCCTCAAGTGACATAGGAAGATTAATCTTTTCAATTAGATTGATCTACTGCTTCTTTTCTGTTTTACAAAAGAAAAACTTTTATACTTCTTGGGTATATTATTTCTGCACAGACAAAAAGTGGTGAGGGGCTGTATCATGGAAAAGTACTTTTCTAGTAACCAGTTAATAACATAATTAAAATTGTTCTTTGAAGAAATGTTTATATTTGTTTTTATTTGCAATAAGAGACATCTGACCTGTTATCCTTACATGAAGGTCTGTGTGTCTGCTGAAAGATGGGTGGGTGCTGATTCTCCAAATACTTATTAAAATTATTATTTGATTTTATATTTAGAAATAACTATCTTTTACACAGATAAAATATTGTTAAAAGTAGAGTGAATAAATGTACCTGTGTTAAGAAAGTTCCCTTCTTAGGATTTAACAACACAATTACAAAAGGTTTAGAAAATTGCACTTTCCAAAAGAGTTCCTAAAAAAAAAAATCTTTAAATACATTGTTCTAGGGATCTCCATGGGAACTCCTAAGGCAACAGCGCAACTAAATATAACCCAATACAACCAATTGAAGCATTGCCTGACTACAAAAGATGACCAGATCAGAGAAGTCCTAGTCCCTACTTCAAATGACTTGACAGATTTACATGACCCCACCTGGATAGCATAGCCCTACAGGTGGAATGGGGGTGGGGAGATGGGAGGGGAAGATGGTCACGATGCATGTGATGGTGGAAAGAGGGTAAGTGGATGGGAAAAAGGGAGGGAAGGAAACTGGGATTGACATGTAAAATTTTAAATTATATTATCAATAAAAGTAGTGTTTATTATTATGAAATAAAACTTTCAGTCACAGGCCGATTTAGAAATCAAGTTTTAGAAATAATGAGCAACCATGCTGAATGTTCATAAGCACAGGTAGGTGCTGGGGTTGCAGAATAGCAGACAACTATTGTATAAATATATATGCTTCTCTCTGAAGCCACAAGTTTAATACTTCCCTGATACCATGGCATTGGAACCCACTTTTTTTTTCTATAGGGCACTTTCTGCATATATGAATTCCTGTTCAGAGCTTTCACTCTTACAGAGGTCTTGTCATTTAAAATTGCCATTTCTGTATATATTTTCTTGCTATTAATTGAATATTAAAGAAATATTTCTCAAAATCTGTCCTTTTTTTAGAGTTTCAGATAAGCAGCCTACCTGTATTGTGGTCATTTCCACATTGTATTGGTGTATGTATGTGTGGTGTGTGTGTGTGTGTGTGTGTGTGTGTGTGTGTGTGTGTGTGCGTGTGTTTAATTGGAGGATGTTGTAGAACGAAATGTTGACAGAAAGCAGGTTGGATGACCTGAGGTTGGCTCTGATGAAACTATAAAATCAGCAGCTCGTCTTTAATATCCACCCACCCCCCCACACACATTACACTGACCACACCCATTGGTGTGTGGGGTCAGGTTGGGGCATGACCTGGGGGAATTAGGTCTGGGGGGCCAGACCCCAGCTCTTTCTCTCTCTCTCTCTCTCTCTCTCTCTCTCTCTCTCTCTCTCTCTCTCTCAATCTCTCTCTCTGTCTCTCTGTCTCTCTCTCTGTCTCTCTGTCTCTCTGTCTCTCTGTCTCTCTCTCTCTCTCTCTCTCTCTTTCACTTTCTGGTCAGAGACAGAGAACATTTGGAGGCATCCTTCGGACTGGAACCTGCAGAGGTCATCTGTTTCTGGTGTAAGTGATTTCTCCCCGAATAAGCATCCAACAGCTTACCATTTCCTAGAATCTTAATTACAACACTGTACCACAATATACCTTTTGTGTAGTCTCTTTGATAGATGTCCAATATTTCTTCCTCATTTACTCTTTCTTAAACTGTTCTTACGCACCCTCATTTTATAAATAAAGAAATTATGCTTGGGAATTTTAAGTCCAAAATCCCAGGATCAGCCAATTTGAAAGAGCAGATCAGATGATTGGAGAGAGGGTTCTCTGTCATTATATGTATGGTCACAACTCAAGTATAGGTCATTTCCTAGGTCTGACAGAATTCATGTGTGCTGCTACTGTCTTTTGAAGGCAGCCACTATTTCTGTTCAAATGAAAATCTGACATCATGTAGAAGAAATTGAACATAGTTAACTATTTCCATATTCGTTTGTTCTATCTTTTGTATCAAGGAACATAATGATTGAGCATAGTGCAGAAGTCAATGGTTGACTCTTGAATAGATCATTACCTGTTTTGGTTCAAATGACTGTATATTTGAATTGCTCTAGATTTTGTTTAATTTACATATCTCATTTAAATTTATACAGACATAAACAGTAGTATGAAGAGTGATATTGACACTAGATATTTCAATAACTCAGAATTATTTATGTTCATCCAAAATAATTTTAAATTATTCCTTACCATTTATAATGTCTGTGCTAGATTTTTAAATGAAATGTATTGATTTAAAAATATTTTGTTAAAGCTATTTTTTGTTCATAATGTTAGTCTACATGTTCTTTTAATAACACATAATTGTAGTGATGTATTATTTATGATTTATTAAAACTTGCTTGAGAGATTCAGAAAGCAATGTCATCCACAAGCCAGAGAAGCCAGGCACACACCTTTAACCCCAGAAGCCAGAAGCTAGTAGTAGATGGTGATAAACATCTTCAATCCCAAGACTCAGGATTAAGAGGTAGATGGATCTCTGTGAGTTCAAAGTCACCCAGGAATACATAAGAGAGAATTGGTCTAAAAGAGAATACAACTTATACCTTTAATCTCAGCACTAGAGGGGTATAAAATACAGGAACAAAGATTCAGTAGGAGGCATTCATTCTTCACCAATGCTGAAGAGAGGTTATAGTCTGAGGCTTTGTTAGAGCTCATGGAGACAGGACCAGTACATTCAGCAAGAGGTACTGGAAAGAACTAGTAGCCTGTTAATATGATTTTCTGTTATTCAGTTTGAAGTTGAACCCAAATGTCAGTCTCTGGATCCTTGTTATATCATGTTACACATAATACTTAATATATAATAATGACAGGTATTATACCAAGTTTGTTGAGTCTTGATTACCTAACAAACCCTATGCTAAGAACTCTGTGTGCAAAGTACATATTTCAATAAAGCATAAAATAGTAAAATAAGATTCTGATCTAATTTAAGGATCATTGATATGCTTACACTACTATTAACACCATAATTATATTTTCTTTAAAAAATTCTATGTCATGCATGTGTGGTCATTACTAGTTGTATGTATATGTGAATAGACATGCCCATGCATAAGAGCAAAATTCATTGGGAAGACTTGGGTGTTCTGCTCTATCAACATTTTCTTCATTAATTTGGCCTGGGATATTTCACTGAATCTTTACACAGGCTGGTGGCCAGCATGCTCCAGCCAGCCTTCTTGTGGAACTCATAGTACACACCATGGTCCATGATGCATCATTCAGCCTTTTCACATGGATTCTGAAAATTTGAACACATAACTCCATGTTGGATCATCTAGTTTACTTACTATCTGAATCAAATATGCAGCCTTCTTACCATTATTTTATGCAGTGACATATGAATTCTAACAATGACTATTTGTATTGAGTCTAAAAGAGCCAAGGACAAGTTTTCTACTACTGATCACATCCTGTGGATAAGAAGGTTCACAGCCCGTACAACATAGTTGGGGAACAAGGTCATCTGTGCTGGAGAGTCACTCATAAACATGCCTTGAAAAATGCTAAGTTAAAATTTTAATTTTAAGTGAAATGACAATTTATTATAATATAAGCAATTTCCCCCAATGTAAGGGGCATGTGTGTGTGTGTGTGTGTGTGTGTGTGTGTGTGTGTGTATACATATACATATACATATACATATACATATACATATACATATACATATACATATACATTAAAATTCCTGTAATGAAAATAATAAATGACTACATATAGACACGAACAACCTTATACAAATTGTATAGAAACCCCAAAGGAAAAGCAATAAAAAGACTAAATATATTTTCTTAGTATGTGCATTAACAGATGATTTTGGATCACTGGATAATTTATTAATCACATATGTGAGTTGAAGTTTATGACTTAAATTGTTAGGAATAAAGCAAACATATCCTTTAAACATTAGAATTTAACCAAAAGAAAATTATTATGTAGGGTTTTTACTGTTGTATTAAAGTGATTCAATGTATAAGTGTTCAAGAGTACAAGTGTATAAGAAGGCACCAGCATTCCTAATGAAAAGGGCGGAATTATACAAAGACAGAAATATGTGCTCAGCATCAGTGTATGGCACTAGACAGAAACCATATTGTGTTTAACTCAATGTGGTATTACTAAGGGTTCACCCTGACAGCCAGGAGAGGACTTCGTAAGACACCCAGACTGATTTTGCAGGGTGACTGCTATCATCCTGGCCTCTTCTTCACAAATGTAACATGTAAAGTAGGAGATTGACAGCTTGTTAAAAGCTAATTAGGAAGAATAGGACAGAAGCAAGCCTTGTGCAGCCAAGTAGGCACATTTTCGTCCTCAATTATGCTGAAGAATAAACTGCTCCTAAATGCAAGTGGGAAAAGTGTGCATTTTATATACTGAACATTTCATATTAATATTTGTTAAGAGTAGAAATTTGCATTCAGAAAAATTAATATATGTGTAAAATAAACAATGTTGCATTTGCATTGAAAATATGTGCATATCTTTTACAGGGGAAAATGGCATTTTAGCTCATTAAAGTATGTCAAGAATCATAGCTGAAGCTCAACACAGACTGTCACGAAGCATCACACAAATAATACAGCATGGGTTGGCAGCTGAATACTAGAGACTGTGCAAATAATGACAAGAAAAGCCTTTATTTCTGAACCACTTAGTGCAGATTCTAGGCGGCTCTGCACACTCTGGAGGCAAGAGCATTATGCACAGGGAAATTAGGTTTACACCCACATCAAAAAAATGCATTTGTTAGTAGAAGGTGTGGGAGGAAATGCCAGTTGCTGTACAGATGCAGCCAAGGGCACAAGGGAGCACAGTTACTGGTTCCTGTTTCCCACCTGCCTGCCAAAGGGAGATCCAGACATGATGGAAAATACCCATATTTTTCAGCATTTCCAAAGATTTGGAAATCAAGCAAAAGAGGCACAGATTAGAGCCTTCTATCAGACTGTGTTATTGACTTTCAAATCAGGTCAAATGAAGCCCAGATTGGATGAAAGCAATCCAATCAAATTTCCATTTAAGACCAGGTAAAGGGGGCTTAAGAACCTAAATTATTCAGAAAGTGGCCTCCGTCTCATTTTGCTGTACATCATCAAAGTTCATGAAATATAAAGTTAACCATAGTACTCTAGCCAGACAAGCAAATAGAAACCTTTGATTAGCAAAAAACATCTTTGATTAAAGTTCATATGAATTGGTAGAAACACCAATCCTTCAAGAAGATAATGGCTGAGCAAGTGCAAAATATACAACATTAATCGTTCAAATAAAAACTGGAAAAGACAAGACTAGACATGCGTGAAGGAAGATCTCTAGCCCAATGTTAAGCAATTGACTAAAAGGGATGAGCTTTCAGGGACCCCCACCTTTTATTAGCAGAATCTAAAGTGATAGTGAAAAGGACTCTAAGAGTTTCCCCCTTCCCTTTCAGTCTACCACACAGCCTTTACCCTTGATCATAAACATAGGCAACATAAGAATGTAGGGACTATAGAGCTTCCCTCTTAGTCTCCCCATAGAAAACAAGCTACGTAGTAATCAAGTTTGCTAATGACGTCATGGCAACTGTGTACAGACATCTTTGGTCTCAAGATAAATGGGTATTCTCTTTTGGTATGGTGTTTTCCTCCATAAGTTTCTTCATGATTCATATAAAACTGAATCAATTTGAAATATGATAAACCATAAAAACATAAATGCATACATTTCTAAGAAGGTGGCAGAATGTATACTTCTTGTATCCATTTTAAACCTCCTTGTATGGTGATCAAATTTCACTGCACATTCAAATGAGGTTTTGAAAATAGCAATTAATAAAATGTTTCTTTTTCTTTCTCTACTGCTAGCTGGCACGTGTGTATATGTTTCTCAAATGTTCACTCATTATATGTACTGCTGTTACTTCACTTGGAAATCATAAGCAAACATATTTATTAGTAATGATGCTAAGAAAGGACCAGTTTTCCTCTGTTTTACCACATAGTGAATAATTCTTTAGCAGCTGCAAAGCATTAAATGCTAAGTAGAAATACAGGGCTGCTTTCTGAAGTGGATCTGGAACAACAAAATGTCACAGCTTCACATTTCGGAATGTTTGTTGGGCTTCATAAATGCTGCTATTGTGGATGTAAGCAAGAATACCAGGAGCTGTGAAAACTGGCAGGAAAGAGACCTGTCCATAAAGTATAGTGGCTTATATCTCTCAAAGCTTATCAACTGAATTCCTCCAATGGCTTCAGTCATAGGTTCATAGTCAAGCCTTGGGATCCTGACATTGTGAGTGGTGTAAAACTATAGAAAAGAACAGGCAAAAAATGAAGATGGAAGACACAACCAAGTGCAATTTATTGTGGATACAAATTTTCACCAAAGAGAAACTGAAGTTGAAACTCTAGGTCCCTAGTAAACAGGTTTGCATACAGGTGACTCTGTCTGGGACTGCACTGAAGCCTGAAGACCCAGCTTCATCCTGAAAACCAAATGAGACCTTGATACTCCAAGTACTAATACTGACATGGAGGGACTTTAATAAGGGAAAAGGCAAGAGGATTTAATACATTTTTCTTCTAGGACAGCTATCAGGTTACAATGCCATTTCGCAAAGACAGTAAAGCGGAGTAAATTGCAATATGATGGATCTAGGATATGAATATTTAGTTTGCTGTAAATTAAGTCTGACTACAAGATCTTATTTGAAGTGATGAATGAAAGACATGGAAAATAAGTTGAAATCTCTTCTTCAATTGGCAAAACAATTTTATGACTTGAATTTCTTCTTAAGGAATATAATGTTTTCCTCCAAATCCAAACATCAACTAATCTATAATGTTCATGGCATCCTTCTGGTAAGTTTTGGTTCCATGCTAAGATCTGAAGGTCATGGATCCAGTAAAACACGACTCATGCCATATTTCTCTGAATCAACAAGTAGCACTGAATTTTATACTATAACTTTCATTGGGCTAGGCTTCATGACTACACATTTAACATTTTGATCCTACCTCAGCCCACTAGAGTGGGCCCTTTGTTTCTGAAGTGCTTTATGATTTAAATAAACAGATTGACTCTAAATGTGAGTAGCCATATTGTTATCTATGACTGTAGAACAACTACCATAAACTCTTAAAAATAAAGGCAACTCTTCACTAATACTGTGTGTATATGTGTATGCATGTGTGTATGTAAAACCAAGTTTTTTTCAATTAAAATACTGTAAATTAATAATACAATACTGAGTGGATTGGCAAGAAGAATCCATATCCTGTATGCAAGGACAAGTACATCTCCCTTTTCCTTGTTGAGTATAAGCCTTCTATCTGGGAACATCCAGAACCCTATGGCACCTGTGTAATTTATTCATAAAGAAGATGCTTTAGTGATAGGCAATATACATATATACAAGGGACACTGAAGCGGACAAAATGGGAGAGTCAAAAGTCTAAGTAATTCATTAGATACAGATAATTACAAATCCATTCCAATATCAAAATTTGCTTTATTTTGAAAGAACAAAAAGGAAAGCTATGAAGAGAATATTTGGGAATGAAAGTTTATTATGTATCACCTACTTAACTATAATTTATCTATTCATTCACACATTCATCTCCAACTACTTATTTAAACATATCCTTGAAAACTTTTGAAATCTTGTTTATTTGAATGCCCAGAATAACGATATGTTTTGATATGCTTAATGTAGTGTATGCAAGTGAAGCCATATGCAGTCAACTTTTTAAGTCAATTGTTTTGTATTAGACTTCAAACCATGGTGTGTGTGTGTGGGGGAGTCCAACAGGATGATCAGAGCTGTCAGTCTAAAGCATTTAGAGTTGTCTAGTTCTAATTAAGCCTATCAACTCTGATGGCTGACTTCAATGAGACAAAGGGTGCCATCAATTTGAGAAGACTCTGCTAAGCAGGGTTTAAAATTAATTCATAATTTCTTTTATGTTTGTCATGTGTTGTGAAAATGAACTGCCATTCAATTTTTCATAAGCCATGTGCAGGCAGAAGATTTAATTTCAGACAGTGTTCTGGAAGGCCTGAGTAGTTTAGGGAGCGCATTATGATTCCATACTGTGATCTTTGGATAATTGGAGCAGCAAGCACACTGTCTGGCATGCAGACATTGACATCCTCTGCCAGTCAGCTACACACTTAGAAATTAGATAACTTCCATGTGTTTCTCCTTACTACTTAACTCCTGAGAGCTTCCCCAATGCTTATTTATTTCATTCAAAATGATAAAAATTTTCTAATTGCAAAAATGTTTAAAAGTCATGAAGCTTTGAAATCACTGAGAATAAATGTTGACTGCTAAGCAGGTCATAGCATGCATACAATAAAATTTGAATTGGCATTTACCATTATCTATAGCAAGAAATAGATGTCTGGCCTTGGTCCACCATCTTAATCTACTCATGAAATTCATGTCAATACCAAATGTCTCTTAGGGAGACATTATAGGGTAGCCTAATGAAGTAAAGAAGAAAATGGGCAGGTGTGAGAGGCTTTGTGGAGAGCTATTCTGGTTCCCTGCAGAGGTGTTCTCCAAATGGTCCATCTCCTTGTAAAATCAAGCTAAATGTCATCCTCATATCTATCTATCTATCTATCTATCTATCTATCTATCTATCTATCTATCTATCACCTATCACTTATCTATCATGGCAGAAATGGAATCTTGGCTGAATGCTCTAGGCATCAGAAGGGCAAACAAAAATAGTAATATTCTAAATGTGACAAAAATATACTTTATGACTATTTGGGCAGAGAAATAAGGTTCCATTTAAAGGAAATTTTGATTGATTTTCATTTTTAATATCAGTGTATCAGTACAAGAAAGGGGAATATAAAAATCAAATGTTGAAAATGTTTTCCTACCAGCTGGAAACCCTTATGTCTGTTTTGACAGTCCCAGCACACATATACAGACTGTCACAAAGGGAAAATCAGTTTCCTCTCAGGAAGATCTTTCTGCAGCTTTCTCATTGATTGCTTCCTGTGGCATATATAATCCTCCTCCTGGTTCTCTCCTAACCAGGGAGCTTGTTGTGTGTAAACAACCACAGGTGACTAGCGATCAATGGGTGATTTTAACCCGAAGGAGATAAATGCAACAAGATAGAGACCTTCATAGAGAGGCTGTTTGACTTTCATTCCCTACAGATTTAAATGGACTCCTCCTTCCAATAGAAGGGATAGCAGCATGGAAAATCAATGTAGCTATGTGAGTTGAACAAACCTAAGCTGCACTGTTTTGGTAAGCGAACATTTCCATTTGAAATTTCAGTACACACTGCAGCCATTTTTTTTTTTTTTTTTTTTTGCTAATGCATGTATTGTCTTTTGGGATATGCTAATAATTCATTCTACAAACTCATTTTGTGAAACATATATTATGCCTCCTGATCTTAAAGAAAAGAGAAGACATAAGAAACTCTGTAGCCAAAGCTGCTTATTTGTCAAGATAGCTTATATGGTTGTCTTGTAGAGAAAAGTCAGTGTCATTGTGTTTTTTTAAGAGTCACAGCCTTATAAATTATTAGTAACCTGCTACAGGAGATTTCAATAGGATGATCATCACAATTAGCTGAACAACTTAGATAAGACATTTCATGGCTGCCTCCATTAATATTTAAACTTATGATAGATATATAATCTAGATATTTAAAATATTGTAATATATTAAGAAAGTTACTACATATGTAACACTATCACAAATAGATCCACTTTTACAACTAGGACACACTATAAGTATAAGAGACAGATAGACAAATAGATGATTTATAGACATATGGATGATAGATACATTAAGGCAAAACAGATGATAGATAGGTAGATAGATAGATGATAGATAGATAGATAGATAGATAGATAGATAGATAGATAACAGACAGACATAATGTAGATTCACAAGATACCTATTATTTGTTTATCCAAGTCCATCTCTAACCCTAGAATATCAATTTGCATTACTCATTTTTGTGAAGTCAGACTAACAGTCTATCAAAGAATGATAAGTTGCTTTTCATTTCACATTCAAGTTAGAGTTGCTCTTCCAATATCTGTTTAATAAGATATTATAGATTTATACTGTACAGATTTATACAATAATACTGACCATCTAGAGCCTGAGAACTACTGATTGAACAGCAGAAAATAACTGTGCTTCAGTTAGGAGAGAGAATGTTGCAATTCTATACGGAGATCCTACTCTCAAAAGCATCTGGCAAAACATTCCTGATGCTGGGAGCCAGAGCTGATTCCTTTTCTTAGCACTTCTTCATGAAGGAGTTGCTCAGTGAGATGCACACTCAGAAAGGGAGGCAAAGTAGGACCTTGCTTTAATGAAGAAGGTCTGTCAAGCAGTATGTCAGAGAAACTAATAGTAAAGTTCTTATCTGATCTTCTACACCAATCTGGCACTATGAGCCCCAAACATTCTCCTGTGAACCTCTTTGGCATTATTTGTAATTGCAGTATTATCCAGTATAGGCTAGTTGTACTATACTGTCATGGTATATTATTTTAAATGTCTAAAGGTGTGCTACATTTGCTAACATTTGCAGAATATTACTTCAACTTGTGTATAGGTGTGTTCCTTTTATTTATTCTGCTTTAATTATGTAAAGGAAGCATTTGTTTCACCTTCCCTGATAAACTCACCTAAATGGTCTAATAAAGAGCTGAATGGCCAATAGATATAAAAAGCAAGAATAGGTGGGGATGGCAGACAGAGAATACACAGGAAGATAAACATAGGCTATAAAAAAAAAAAAAAAAGAATAAGTGAAGCAGAACAAGAGGAGGAAAGAATGAGGGCAAGATTCCAGGCAGACACCTAACAAACAGACAGATATGGAGTAACAGTGAAAGTAAGGTACATGGAAGAATGGGGAAGAATGGTAATAAGCCCCAAGGCAAAAGGTAGATAAAAAGAAACAGCTTAAGATAAGTTAAAAGTGCTAGTCAGAATTGAGTCTATGCTAGGCCAACCCTTCATAACTAATAAGTCTGGGTGTCATGATTTGGGGGCTGGTTTGTAGACATAAAAGAAAAAGCCTGGTATATTTGACTCCCAACATGGAGCCCTATTTTCTCCATTGGGCCTGAGGAAGCTGGGGCAAAACGGATATGGCTTCTTTATGAGGTTCTGCAGTACAGTGAGTACTTGAGGTCACAACCTAAGTGGAAAGAGCAATCTAAGTAAAATGTGTTCCATGGCATGGGCATGGCATCCAAGAGACAGGGGGTTGAATGCAGTTCCATTTCAGGCACCTCCAATCAGGCATCTCAAGCTGTAGGCTTGGCTCTTACAGACCTGAGAAGGGGACAGAGCACGGCATGGTGACCCAGTGGTAGAATAGTAGTTTAAGTTATTGTTCACGCAGACAAAAAGGAAAGAGATATTTAATAAAGCAGGTTCAGATAAAAAAATGTAACAAAAACAATAAACAAGCTTCTAAACCTCTTACAGTGGTTTTAAAAAGGTGCATAGACTTGAAAAGAAAAAAACTATATACACAGTCATAAATTAGTTTAAAAATAATAAAGTGTTTAAAGAGAGAAGTAAAGTAATACAAAAATAATAAGCCATAGAAAGATAAAAAAAAATTGCACATGGAGTCTGGATCTTGTATGGTGTTGTATTGACTTTGAATTGTTTAATGCTATTGAGCAAAGGACATATGCCGGGAGACATCAGATTATGAAAGGCACTGTTGTAGTAAACAAACCTATACATTTTAGGAATGCCTTAACTTTAAAATGGAAGTAAAAATTGTATTGCTTTGGGAAGAGGTTATGCTTGTTTTCCATAGGAAATGTGAGGCTGTGGATTCATTCAACATTAATACAGATCAGGTTTAATCCTAGAAGTGTCCCTGAAAATCCTAACTACATATATAAACTAATGAACTAAGAAACACTAAAATATTGATGACATATCTTCCTGCAGAAGCATAAAACAACAAGAAAAATGCTTTTATCAGGTTTGTGTGCAGCACATAATTCATCTGCTGTGTTAATGCAAATATGTATGCTGCCTTTGAAAGTTTGTAGGTTTTCAGAGCAAGAAGATCAGAAACCAATGAAAATGGGTGTCACAGGTGATCCAGGCTCTCAAATACAAAACTTTGGATGCACAAAGATAGGACAAATTATGGAGTATTTTCTTTGAAGTTGCCAAATACAAATGGACTGGACATTGTGAAGTAATCCTTACTTGACAATTGTTCTTATTGTATACCCTTTACTATTTTAAAGTTAAAACTGTTTCTTTACATTTAGATAGAAAGGGGAAAATGTGTATGATTTTAACTATGTAAATATGTGTTACATCTGTTTATGCTGAAAAATATTTTAACTGTGTAAAAGTATGTTACATTTGTTTTGGCTACATTTGTTTAATGATGTAAGAATGTGGGTTTAATGTTTAATTATATAGAGATATGTTGCATTTGTTTAATGTTGCCTGCCTAATGCACCTGATTGATATAATAAAGAGCTGAATGGCCAGTATCTAAGCATAGAAAAGATAGGCAACAGGAAGAGAGAGAATATAAATAGCAGGAGAAATCTAAGCTAGACAGGAAGAATTAGAGAAAGAAGAACAAGAGAAGGAGGAGAGAATTAGGGACATGCCCAGATCAAGAATCCAGGCAGGCACCACACAGATAGACATTGAGAAGTAGTGAAAGTAAGATATATAGAAGTAAGAAAGGCAATAACACCCAAGCATTCAAAACTAGTCTCTGTTTCATGATTTGGGGGCTGGTTATAGCCATAAAGGAAAAAGTCTGGTACACTACAATAGAAAAAAAAAAAACTAAAAAAATCCCACATCTCAGGCTTAGCAGGACAAGTGAGTATTTTCTGGTCATAACATTTGCACATCACAATCCACCAAAAGCCCTCTGTCATTGGCTTCTTTCAACTATTGAGCTGCTACTCATGGATCCTTGCCCTCCCATGCTCAGCTTTGTGATCTTGAAACTGATAGGACTTATGCTGTTGATCCATACATGAGATCCTATATTTTTCTGCCCTAAGGTGACATATTTCCTCACTTAGAATCATCTAAAACAAGTGAAATAGCCTTATATAACTTCAAGGGACTGCAGAGCATGACTTTACGGGGACTTAGAAAGCACAGAACTGGACTTTTTATGACTATCACTGGTGACTACTCAACTTTATACAAGAGAAGATACATTCATGATTGTTTTCTGAATAGAGTATTTAAAGACAATCATCTTTAAAATATCTTTGTTGCCAATGTTTGATAACTACAAGTAGAACAGTATATGACAACTTAGTTATCTCACAATATTTGTTAGAGTTATAAAATTGTTGTTAGTGTGTGTGTGTGTGTGTGTGTGTGTGTGTGTGTGTGTGTGTGTGTTTGTGTGTGCATGTGTATGGATGTCTGTGTGTTTGCTTATTCATACATTTGTGCAACAGCATATGTGTGGGGCCACAGGACCATTGTTAAGTGTTGGTTGTGTGTAAAGATAGAGCTTAAGTCACCAAATTTATGTGCAAGTGCTTTTGCTTGCAGTAGGAGTTTGAATGTAATTGGTCCCCACAGGCTCATAGAAAGTAGTACTCTTATGAAATATGGTTTTATTGGAGTAACCATGTCATTGTTGCAAGAAGTATTTCACTGTGGAGGTGGGCTTCAAGGTCTTATATATCTAAGTCAGGACCAGTGTCTCAGACTACTTCCTGTTGCCTATGGAGCAAGATGTAAGAACTCTCAGTTCCTTGTACAGCATCCTATTCTGCCCGCATGCCTCCATGCTTCTAGCGATGATAATAATGAACTACACCTCTGAACTGTAAGCTTTGCCCAATTAAATGTTTTCATATATAAGAGTTACTGTGGTCATTGTGTATCTTCACAGCATAGGAAACCTTTACTAAGAAGCCATATTGATGGACCAATTATTGAGTATTTTATTTATTTTCTATTTACCTAAGAGTTATTATTTTGAACACCAGAGGAACTATATTATTGGAACACATCTATAAATAATATAATTTTATTTTTTATGTTAAATAGAAATTTTTCAAGCAATGTTTTCTGATTTTAGTTTTTCTACCCCAAATAAAACATATAAAATGATAACAGGACATCTAATATCAATTTCCTAAAATGTGAACACAGGCATATATTGTCTTGCATAACCATCAAGAACAACTATTTTTTTTTCAATTTATATCTTTAGACATATTTATTTGCATGCTTATTTTGTTGTATGTTGTGGATTATATGTATGCAGGAGTACAGAGGTCAGACAAAGTAGTTACAGGTGATTTAAAGTCATCTGATGTAGATGCTGAGAATCAAACTCATGTCCTTTACAAAAGCTTTGTTATTAACTGTTATCTGCAGCATCTTTTTCTTTCTGCCTTCCCTTTCTTTCATTTTGCTTTCTTTCCTTTTTTAAAAAGAGGATATTTGTCACACTACCCAACCTTAGACTAAAACATTTCAGAGACTAAAACATAGAAAAAATGGAATATCTAATATAATTTTTGATTATTAGTGGCTAGTAAAGATCCATAATCTTGTTCCCAAGAACACATGGGAGATAAAATATGTCACATTTTGTTTATTTTCTCATACTTGCTATCCCTGTGTCTTTCTTTTCATTTAATTAATATTTTATTTAACATTTTTTATTTTACATATGGATCACAGTTTCCTCTCTCTCCCATCCTCTCCTGACCCCCACAGATCCCTTTAATAATGTATTTGTCTCACTAGTAATGAATTTCTTGTAATATAAAGATTTGATCAAATCACAGTTGATAATTTTCAGTATCATTATTTTCCAGACACAAAGGTGAATTGTGTCTTCTAAATTTAACCAAAGTGAAGTTGATAAAATATATTGATTTATTCTCCCAGCCATAGTTTTTGCTTCACTTTCATATCTCTTTCAACTCTCATCGATATCTGAGGTCTTTCAAATACTGTAATCTGAGGTCCAGTTTATAAATAAGAGGCAAACAAAATATGTATCTAAGCAACTGATGCACCATCTAATTCCACAAAAGAAATGCACCCAGAGACAATGAAGGAAGCATTTTCTAAGTCTGATCACACTTCTTACAATCAATCTTTTTTTTTTTTTTTGTTCCTCAGCAAATGATCTGGGAAGTGCAGTAAGAATCATAGGAAACAAATGGGAATTAAAGGAAGTTATTCCTTCTAGTATTTGAAAATCTACATTGCACATTTTTTTCATAATATATTCCTTGTGTTTTGTGTGTAATGTGTGACGTTTTATTCACATGAACTTTCTTTTATTTTATTTTTACAATATTTCTTCCTCTATTTCTGTGAAAAACTATTGCATTTTATGTTATATTTGTAAAGAATATAAAGTATTAATCTAAGATACAAGAAAATTAGAATCAGTTAAAGCTCCCACAGTCTGTTAATGTACTCACTATCTAACATGTTGACAAACCAGACTGTCAATTTTAGGACAAAAGGTAAGGTAAGGCAGTCTACCTGTGCAGGTTATAGTACTATAACAATATGGTATAACAAAATAAGGCACATCTTTTCAAAAGCAAAAAGTAGAAAAATCAATATAGTTATTGATGAATGCTTGCTTACACAGTTATTTTATTTTTAAAGGTCTTCCTTCAATCTTGTCTCAGCTTTTCAGCTGAGAATTACAATTTAGAAACTTGTGAAAATGTTGCAGTAAACTGCCAGAATCATGTCTGTGGGCTTCCATCTGCCAGTGTAACCCTGTCCAGGAAGAGTCACCATGTGTCACGCTGTTCAGATCTAATTACCCTTCTGATTCTAGGATGCAGTAGAGAATACATACTTCATTTAGTAATCTGAAATTACTAAATTAGCAAACAAAATAATGCAAACCAGACAGTAAACTTGAATCAAGTGATGCTTAGTAGGGAGTATACAGGCACCTCCATGGCTATGCTCATAATAAACATGTGCCCTTAAAAATAAGGCAGATGTAGAGACTGGATTTATATCCATGAATGCCAAATAAATCTTTCAAACTCTACAAAATAATTATTAGAACAGCCACTTAGTTGTGGGATATTTTATGAGGAGCATTCCATAGAATTACATAATACATGTGATTTTAATGAGTCCACTCAGCATTGGATTGGTGCATATACAACAGAGGAGGTTAAAATACATTAGTCATCAAGAAGCTGAATTATATATGTATATAAACATATATACATATATATGTATATTTATATTTATAATCATTATCTTATTCATACTTTACAACAAACCCACGATGTCTGCATTCAATATATGAAACAGAATTGACATGGGTATTTTTCCAACAGTGGCTTCTGATGAAAAAATACACTCAAGATAATAGTTCTTATATTTATGTCTCTAAAAACTTTGATGGCAGAAGTCACTGGTTTTATTGGTATAAGAGCATACTGGGTCTTGAATAAGAGATGGAGAAAATAAATCAGAGGAGGTTCACATGTTTGAAAAAAATAGATACTAGACTTCTCAGTTGAAGGTTATTCTGAATTAAAATTGTTGACTATGATCACAGTTTGATAATTTTTTACAAGACTGACAGACTTAGATGACCCCTCCAGGAATGCATCATCCTACATGTGGATTTGTGGGGAGGGAGGGAGGGAAAGAGAGGGAACTGGAATCAACATGTAAAATAAGAAAACTAAATAAACAAACAAAGAAACAAACAAATGGGGTCTTCCTAGAGGAGGTAGGACACTAGGGGCAAACTTTAAGGTTTTGTGCTCCAATCCCACTTTCCATCTTCTGTCCACCTCTAGAATGTGGGCATGGCCATGTCATGATAGACAATATCCCCTTAAATGATAATTCAAAATAAAGCATTTCTCTCTTTCTTCATCTCACATATTTGATCAAATTAGCATGGAAAGTAACTAAAATTGTAGTAAATAATGAGTAAGGTCAGAAAAGAGTGAATTTCAGTGAGGAAATGCAAAAATTGTTATGAAGTGTACAACTTTAACAACAGAATGCAGGGGTGGAGATGGCTGGTGATACTTGAATGTTTTTAATGAAATTGTATTCTTAAAAATACATCAAATAATTTTTGAAAAATCATTTTGAAAAATAATTTTATATTTTTCAGATTATAGTATAATTATACCAATTTCCCCTTCTCTTTTGTCCCTCTAAACTTTCCCATATACCCCCTCCTTGTTCTCTTTTAAATTCGTGAACTCACATGTGTGTGTGTGTGTGTGTGTGTGTGTGTGTGTGTGTTCTAAAATATTTAGTACAACTTGCTCAGTCTGTATAATGTTTCTTCTACTATGTTTGCTTCCAGGGTTGATTTTTTGGTGTTTGATTTTTGAGTAAGGTTTTTTGAAAAAAAATGGCCTCCATAGGCACACAGGGAATGGCAATATTAGGAAGTGTGGCCTTGTTGGAAGAAGCTGTCACTGGCTGTGGATTTTCACGTCTCAGCTGTTCAAACTACACACAGTGAGGCAGCCATTCACTGCATATAGAACCAGATACTGAACTCCCATTTCCTTCTTCAGCACTGTTTTTGCCTGCTTGCTGCTAAGGTGCTGCCTTCCATGATGGTAATAGACTAAACATCTGAACTGTTTAAATGTTTTCCTTCATATATTTGCTGTGGTCATGATGTCTCTTCACAGCACTGAAACTCTAAGACAATAACTGAATGGTATTCTCTTCCCTGGAGAAGACTGTATCTCCCACCATTTCCATTACTTAGCATTCTTTAGTTATCCATAATTTTGTCTATATAGCTGAGGTATAGTGGGCTTTCTCCCTTCACTCTGTCATTGATGTTAACCTTGTTCAGTTCATGTTTATGCGGTCATTTTGGTGAGATTCTTATGGGTGTAGCTTCTGACATTACTAGGAGATATAACCTCATATCAAAACTCCCTTATTTATTGTCTCATAATCTTTATGCCCCCTGTTCCATAATGCTTCATAAGCATTGTATTTGAATAACAATTTTTAACTTTCTCAAAACCACTTTGCTGTAGGTCTTACATTGCTCAAAGACACTGTTACCCTTGGAGTATTCAAAAATATATGATTCAATATTTTCTGTTACCTTACAATTATAAATAGTCCTGTGCCTTACATGCTAAAATACTGCTTATTTCACTATAATTCAATTAAATAAACTTAAAGTTATACACAATCAAAATGAAACATATAGACAAAGCAGCTAATTTTTGCTAAATCTAATTCTGATTTTAATGTATTATTTTTTGTGAGTTGTTTAAATATTAGAGGCCTTTCTTAGTTATGTTTCTGTTGTTGTAATAATGTGCTCTTGTATAAAAAACAACTTACAAGAGAATGGTTTCCTTTGAACTCACAGTCCATCATGGCACAGAAGTTAAAGCAGCTGAGCTTGAAGAAGCTTGTCACATTACACCCAAAGTAAAGAAACAGAGATGGATGAATACATGCTGGTACCTCTCAAGCACATACAGTCTAGGCTTCCTCGGTAGGAATGACTACAACAAAAGTTTAAAAGAGTCTTCCCATATCAATTAATGTATTCAAGATAAGCCTCACATGCATACCCTGAAGTTAATATTTATATAGATAATTCTTTATACGTGTGTCCCCAGAACTATTGCCAAGATGATTCTAGATTTTTTTCAAGTTAACAGTTAGCACTACTCATAACAACTTGTATGAATGTGGGTACACAAGTATCCACACATTATGGGCATTTTCTATTCTCATAACACATGGAACCACTAAGAACTTAAAGGTATTGAAATTGGGTAACTTTGTGTATAAGCAACATTATTAAATTTTATCTTTCTATTGGGTACAAGCAAAACAGCATCTACTGACCTTTAGAAAACTACGTTTTTATGTTGAACTATATAACAGAAATTTGTAGATTATGCTTTAGCTATTGATTCTTGTTTTAAGATTCTACCTCAAAATTACAACTTCCTTTTCCCAAGCTAGAGTTAAATCCTGTTTGGATTTTGGGCTGCCCAATCTTTTGACAAGTTTCTGAAATTCTATTACCTACATAAAGTTAAACTATACACTAGTTCAAACAGGAAAATCATGACAGGCTTTGCTCACTGAAGTCATGTGGATTTGATCAGAAGTTATGGGGATCTGAGTTAAGGAAGTATGAATAGAAAATAAAGATAGAAGGAATCTTAGTTGAAGAGAAATATCCACAAAATTCATACTTGTGGCTGGTCTGAAAAAAATTGATTTCTTTGTGAATTATATATGTGGCTTAGAAAAGATGTAGCATTCTGATTGACAAAAGTTACAGTACTTCTCTCACAGGGGATTCAGTGTAATATGATAATATAATCTCTAGAATGATGACAGTTGCCTTGGTAAATCCACAAAGATATGCACAACCTCTCTTGTATTATAGAGACATTAAAATATTTTCAATATCAATCTTACTGTACAAGTAATTCCTGGAGCCCATTGATCATCCATGGTAGCTAAAATGATGAGTCCCAAGGTAAAATGAGAAGCCATGTTTAAAAATATAAAGGAGAGAGTGAACATTGAAGATACTCAGTATCAACTTTTGGTCTCCACATGCAGACATGTGCACTAAAGTACACAAGTGTACATTACCCACATGAACATGTACATACAACACATACATGTATACATTACAAAAACATAGGAGAGAATCTTTTTTTACAAGAAATGGGTAATTGTACATGACCTTGATGTCAAGAAAAATAAAGTTATTGAGACCAGCAAGTGGTATTTGCTGAAAGTAGCTATTAAAATATTTCCATTTGAGTTTTCTCATATTAATAACACTTGTGACTATCATGCAACCAAAGATTATATTTGCTTATATTGGCACACAAAAGAAAATAAGTTCTCCATTTCTTTGTTTCTTCATAAAACTTCAAAGTAGAAAAAGCGATGTAGGTGTCAGGGTTTTTTTTTTTTTTGCTTGTTTGTTTTTATGTATGTAACACACAGTATAATTCTTGTTTAAAATTTCTTGGAAAATACATTTATGTTTTATCTTTGCTGTGACAAAATACTAGAAAGGGAACAATTTAAAGCATTGGAAAGATGTGCTTGGGCTCATTTCAAAAGAACAAGCTGTCATGGTGGATAGGTATGACAATGAGTGTGTAAGGTCACTGGTCTCATCACATCTGCAATCAAGGGAAGAAAAATGGATGCTGGTGCTCAGCTTGCGTTCTACATGTTTATTCAGTCTGGGACCTCAGGCAGTGGCATCTTGATACCTATATTCAAGGTGTGCCTGCACTCCCAGATAGTACATCTAGAAATAACTTCAGTGACACCCCTTCTACTGCATCTCAGTGTAGCTTACAAGAAAGGTTAGTATCTTAGTTACTGTTCCTATTGTGGAGACAAATTATCCTGAAAATGAACACAAGCGAAAAGGATTCCCTTTGGCTCATAGTCAGCTTTCCCCATCACCATAGTGGAGAAGTCAAGGTGACTTGTTGCACTACATCTGCAGTCATCTTCTGGAATTCGCCATTATCTATAGTCAATGATCCCTGCCCATAGTTAGAATGTATAATTCCATATCAATCAGCCTCATCAAGACAGTCCCTTCAAGACATGACCAGAGGCTAAGTAATCACCCTAAAGGATGCCTGAAGGCCCATTTCCCGCTAGTTCAGTATCTTATCACTACATTGATAATTGCAATTAACCATCAAATTAGCATAGAGATAGTTTTTTAAATTGCTCACTGTCACTATGCTTATATACAGGCTATTTCCAGCCACCATCTCTTTTGAACCTTCCTCAATACAGAGAAGAATGGAATATAATATCCAGGTGTTTAACATTTCAGTTTCAATAAGCAGCCTATATTATACTGACATGTTTTAAAAAGCCAAGACAAATATTACAGTAGGAATCTGTCAAACCAAGATTGAACCCCTGAGACTGAGAGGCAAATGAGATTAATAGTCAAGGAGTGTGCTTGCACATTGGTTGGTGCTAGTATGAATGCAGGAGGATGAGTTATCACTCAAAGGGACTCATCTCTAAATTAGGGGAAAGTAAATAACCACCATGAGAAGGCTCCATTGATTTATCCAATACTTGCTATCATCTCCTCAAATACCTCTGAAACAGAAGGCAAAGCAATCCAAAGAGAATGTAACTGTATGCAATTTGACTCCTTTTGGTGCCTGTTGTCCTTTGAACACTAGTGCTTGGAGTTACTTGTGGTTTTACATCATGTTTTTCCAAGAGGAGACACCGCTGATTTGCTTTTTATCTTTCCCTCCAATATTCTCAGTAATCTCCATCTGTCATAAACAGACTTCCTTAGTCCACTGGTTACTAGCTCAACAATAGGATGACAGGATGGGAACACTGTTGCAATTGTAATGACAGTGATGGCTGATCCTTTTTCATAATGCTTACTCTCAAAATTATACAAACCAATTTGCAATATTACCATGCTTATACTACTTAAACTGGGGATAACACAAGGCCTTAGAAACAACTAGATAAAAATATCAAACAAAAAACCCTTAATAAATGCTGATCATATGTCCACAGTCATGCTCTGTTCTGATCTGTGGACCCAGGTACACTCTGATCTAATCATGTGTCCATATGTACATCCTTATCTGATCTGTGGATACAAGTACACTCTAATCTCATTTTGTGCCCATAGAAACACCTTGATCTGATCATGTGTGCACAGTCATTCCTTGATCTTCTGATATTCTCATAGGTGTGCTCTAGATTTGGGCACATGTGCCTATAGGAACACCTTGATTTATTTATGTGCTCATAGGCATGTCCTAGATTTGGCTCTCTGTGCCCAAAGGTACAACCTGACAAAACTAACATAAGTCACACACACACACACACACACACACACACACACACACACAAAATACAAAACCCAAGGAGTAGAATCCAGGTTTCTATGTGGCCTGTGATATGTAAAATATCAAAGGACATCATTCTCTGAAATATCAGTCCTTTTTGCTACCCTGTCTCTGTTATCATCCTAGGGATGAGAAGATGACTTTGGTTCCATCCACTACCCAAGAAAACTTTGAAACTGAATACTCAGTTGATTTCGGCTCCCACTGCCTTACAGTGTACATGCTCACTACTTCTTTTCACTGTAATTACCAAGACCCCTTCCAAACCCCTTCTCACTTGGATTATCACAATCATCTGATTAGGATACATATAATTCTTTCACACAAAAACCAAACATGATATTGCTAAAACACATGTCAAATCTTGTCATAATTCCTCTCTATACTATTTAGAGGTTCCTTTGCTTTTATTGATACATGAGAAAACATAAAATTCTCCCATAGTCTCAGTCCAGATGGATAGTATGTGGCCTCTTCTTCTCTAAATCTCTTAATAGAATTTTTCTTTTTCTTCCTTATGTGAGTCTCACTCATAGTATATGAACATTCAGGGAACACTACTGCCATAGGACTTCTACATGTTCTATTACTCCAACTGCATGGAAACTTCTAGATATCCACAAGATTTGTTTCCACATTGATTTTAACATCCATTTTCAAATGCTGTTTTCTTACTCAGATTTCCTTGAGCAATCCATCTCAAAAATAAACTCATCCCCCGACTCGGTCCTGTGCCCTTGACATTTTTCTATCTTGTTTCATTCTCATAATTTTTCCTCCTTGTATTATCTATTTATTGTTATGACCTACTATCACTTTAATTGTCATGTAATTATGTTTGCTATTTGTTGATTTCTCTTTATTGGAACATGGGCTCCTTGGAGGTAAAGTATTTTGTTCTGTTTACTAACATCCTCAGGGTCTGTAACTAAGGTTAGATTGTCAAATATTCTTACTGAATATTTATTGATTGAAAGGTGATACATGTAAAAATATCAAAGGAAGCAAGCAATCATAGGAAAATTAAACTCCTTAAATATACTGAAATTAATACTAGGAAATTTGTAACAAAATGGATAATTTTGTGGCCTTTCTGATGATTACTCTCAACTGAAAACTTGATGAAACATGAGACAATCATCTGGGCATGCCTATGGGAATTGTCTTAATTAGGTTAATTGAGGCAGTTGGACCTACCCATCCCAGGGAATGGGATCTAAGACTGTCTAACACGGACAAAGGGAATCTAGCACTAGCCCCCATCACTCACTGTTTTGACTGCAGATGTGGTATGACTATTTGCCTCAAGTTTCTACTGCTGTGACTTTCTTTTCCATGATGGATTTCAACCTCGATCTGTGCACAAAGAGATATCACCCCCTCTTTATTAGGCTATTTCCTCTCTGCACCAAAATAAAGAAGCTATCCTGGTAATTCCAGTTGAGAAACTATTTCTACACTCAGACATGTGTCCTTTGACATGATCAAGGTAGGAAACAGCATCACAGAATTTAGTGGTTTCAAATAGACTATGCAAAGTTAGAAGTGCAGGCCCCCAAAGGTCATCTTTAGGAAGTGATATTCCTTTATATTTTCCATGGGAATTTTTTCTAGGACAGTAATCTTTTTATAAGCACTATTTTCTCTTGTCATATGAAGATTGGACCTCGGAATCACCAGGGTAAAATGCCAGTTGAATTAACACTTCACTTGACTAATTCCTATTTGAGGTATGAAAAGGCATTCTCTGCTATATTCCTTTATCTTAGATGGCCTCATTCTTTCCTGCTTCCTTAGTGATGGTAAAATAGCTTCTCACCTCCTCATACTGCATTACCTTAAGTACTTAAATTTCACTTTCAATGAAACCCTGCTTAATGAATATTTATGAACATGTCCCTGCAGTGTTTATTCAATGTGTAGACTTTCCTTCACAGCAGGCTGCAGTGTTACATTTTGCTGTTTATTGCTAAAATGTTAGTCATACAAATCGATGTCACTTAGGAAATAAAAAAAAAAATAACAGTCCCACCTAGAACCTGGACATTTTCACCAGAGTAACCATTACTGATAGTGCTGGAATAATGATAAATAATAATAATTAGAATAATTGGCCCTACTTGAAGCAATATGAAATTTGCACTTTTTGATAGAATACATTAAAGCATAACACTCAGTGGGGAGAGGACGTCTGAACTAAAACAGTTAACATTCTCAGACCACCAAGGGCAGATGCTCTAAGTCATCGTCCTCTATACCAAAGGTGTTACCTGACACTTCTTTAGGCATCATCCAAAGCAGCTGTAGGGAGAAAGAACACAAATGAGAGAGCTTATTGGGTAGGAACCACTTCACTGTAGAGGTCTATTTCTTTGTCAAAGGCCTGAAAATTTTGATGTCACTCTTTCTCAGGCTCTCTCTCTCTTTCTTTATAAATGACAGTGATAATCTGTAAAATGTTGCATTCTAACTATGGAATCAAAATCCAGATCCCATTCAACCACCCAACAAAAAGTAAGTCCAATTAAATCTCTCAGTGGGTAGTCTGATTTATGATATTGTGTGGGCAAAACTGACAACCTGCCTTACTCTTTGAATTCCTTTAAGGTGAATATACAACTTAGGTGGTAATTTGCAGGAAAGAAAGAATATGCAAGAATGCAAAATAAATGACATCAACCATATGGTGCCAACTGTAAAGTTATGATGACAAGAAGTTGTTTATCTTATAACTGCTACTCTTTCTTCCTTGCTCTGACACTCTCATAAGCCATTGAACTATGCAAGTCATACTTTACTGCTTTCCAAATAGAGAGGAGAAGAGTTTGATTGAGCTTTTGTACAGGGAACATTTATTAAATAAGATATTTCTAACTTAAAAGCTTGTTATAAAAAATCTTTATTGAATTTATAAACCCACTTCCCCAGAAAACATAACAGCTTTTAAGAATTGAATTGTATAAAAATAAAATTTATAAGTATTAATCATTTCCTTTTGAACACTCTTTTTCTCAAAATATACCATCTATTTTATGGGCACCTCTCATTTCTCTAAATTCATTGACTGTAAGGAGAGAAAAAACTAACCAAAAAAAAAAGTTAACAAATGAGGGGAAATTCATCTTATTGAAATATATGAAATTTAATTCAAATTAAACAGGTGGTCTAGGAACACACTCTGCAAAACAGACTTGCTACGCATCACTCCTCTTACCTCTGTCTACCATGTGCTGGGATTGCAGGTGACAGCCACCATTTGCACCTCATCATCTACTATTAAGTGATTTTTATGTCATATGCTATGTGACAGCCCCTGTTCTTAGGTATTATTCACAAGAAACCCATGAGGTACATATTATTAAGACTATTTTGTTTTAACAGATAAACTAATTGAAATTCAAACATGCTAAATGGCTTATGAGAACCACTGAACCTAAGTTTCTATTCGAGCAATCTTCATATCACATTTACAGCACAAAATGGAAAGCTGCCCAACCTCACTTGATTTATTAATAGTGCACTGGGGAGATCCCAAAGAACAGAAGGCCAAAATGCTCCATCATAGCATTTGGTCATGACTATTTTTGCTCTGATTTCTATGAATTAGAGACTACAAACTCTGACCAAAGCATAATATTAATAATGAGCAACACACAATTCAGTATGCCAAGTCAGCAGTCTCATATTAATGTTGCTTACAATCATAAAAGGACTTCATTAATCATGGGAGTAAACAAACATAAGTAAAAGAATATTTATATATGCATTGGTGTATTTCTTGGGTGTTGGCAATTCAGCTCTGTATAAGTGGCGTAAGCAATTCCTGAGAACTGTGTTGGACATATCAAAGTCTTCACATAGTGGGAGACTCTTTCTATCCCTCACCTTTATCCAACATTAGCTCTCGAATAAGAGAATGTGAAAGCAAGTCACACTATCTCCACTACACTAAAATGAGGCAACTTCTTTCTTTTATGTGATTTTATTTAACTGGTGTGGGTGCTGAACCAAGTCTTTTGACGTGCTAGGCAAGTACTCTTCTACCAAACTACACCCCTGGCTCTAAAATGAAGTAGTCTTTAATGATGTTTACGTGGTGACAGTACCAGGGGTGCTCTCCTATGTTTCTTCTCTTCTATACCTCTACTAGGAAAACTGAAGCAGAAGCAAGTGGATGAAGAGATTTGGACATTCATAAGGAAGACCAGAAGAGACACAAGGACTCCACCTCAAGTTTTTGCATCTAGGCATAGGCTGAGTTAGGAGTCTGGGAAGTTTGACTATATGCAAACTGTCAACTGTAATATTAAAATACATTATACTTTTAATGAAACTTATTCATGTAATTTTATGTATATGTATCTGTAACATGTGTCCAAGTGGTCACAGCAGTGAGAAGGGGCCACCAGATCCCGTTCAACCAGATTCTCGGGCTTGTGAGCTTTCTGTGTGGGTTCTAGGAACTGAGCGTGTACATCAGCAGCAGTACCAGTAACTCCTGAGACATCTCTCCAGCTTATACTTTTAAAATTAAAAAAATAAAACAGATGATTCATTAATTCAAAAGAGACTAGAAAGACATTAAGGCATTTTAAAATGGTGTGGGGGAAAGAAAATGAAGAAGCTCTCTAGAGCTGCATAAAAGGAAAGCACTAAGAAGAATGCTGCTGATTTCTACACACACCCTGTCACTATCATCATGGAGGTGGCTGTGTATTATCACAGGTTTTTCCAGCAGTGAGTAGTGAATTAATGTGACGACTCAGGTAAGGATGGATCATGTTTCTTGATTTTCTGCTACCAAACCCCAAACACAAAATCCTTTGGAAACTTAGGGCTTCTAACATGAATATATTCTTCACCTTCCAAAAGCATATAGAAAAAGGCAAGATTTGAAATGGACGTATATATTTAATGTATGGATATATATAATATATATATATATGGATATACATATTGGTAGATATGAATAGTAAAAACCTCTTATGGTTAAGAAAATGAGACACAGTCATACTGTTTCAGACAGTGAACTGTCATAAAGTTGATGGAGTATGAATAGTGTGGAGATTAGTATATGTGCATACAGCTCAAGGTTTGTTTGTCTAAAACAGATTCCTGTCAGGAACAAGGGAATTATGAGTGGCTCATACTATCCACGTCTCAGCAAGTTCAATTCTTGTGAGTTCAGTACTGAGTCAGAGTAGCAAGAGGCCATAATTCCTCTATCCAACAGCTGATTCCAATTTAGAATGGGGACATGTGTTATAAATTACACCTTTAGTTTTCTGTTTAGAAAGAGCAAATGAGTAAACAAAACACTGTGATCTAAGAAAACTAGACTTGGAGACAAATGGTAACGTGCATGGAAGTTTTTTAACTTCACAACATTCTGAAGTTACAATTAATGTTATTAAATTATGTGTCCTAGAATGCAAAATGAACATTGTCATGAGTCACAGGGTTAACAGTCTTTGTGACATAAATGTTTTTGTTCATAAATAATAAAAAACAGATACAAATAGCCAGTTTAATTAACATAATCTTACAATGTCTTGTATTTTTAACTATCTGAAATTACCTAGAAAGTTTTAAAATTAAACTAGATTATAGTAAGAGATTGGGATTTTTAGCATACTGAGTCTAAAGAAAATGACAGCAATAAAATTGAGTAAATGATAACTAAAGACACATGAGCATAATTTTTAAAAATTCTTGTATTCTAAATGAAACAAGAGAAATCAGAACAAATGAATATACATTATTTTAAAAAAGAAACAAACTTTTAAAAGTAGAATAATGTATCTTGTAATCTGTAAATTTGTAATTCAAGGTATAAACATAAAACAAAGATCCCTTTTGTCAAGCAAACTACAGCATTGTTCTTTCCTATCTCACTGGTAGGGATCAGGGTTTCCCTTCCTGATTTTGTTCTCCATCTCAAATCTCAGAAAAGGCACAATCTATGAACTGTCCAAGTTTTACAGTGGGCAGCAGACACCTAAGTGGTTCTGTGGTACTGAGTGACATGCAAACAGAACACCTGAGCAATAGCACTCATTCCTTGTCCATGTTGACTCTGTGTGGCTGTCTTTTGAGTTACTCCAAATTAGTGTATTTAAAAGTACTCTAGGCTGTGGAGGTTGCTCAGTGGGGAGATGCACAGAAGAATGAGGACCTGATAATATATCTCCAGTATCCTTGCATAAAATCAGGAAGTCTAACCCTGGCCAATGAGACCAGAGTTTCTTGGGTCTTCCTGGAAAATCAGTCTAAATATGGCTCTAGCCCAGAGAGGGGCTAATTTAAAAATAACATGAGGTAGAAAGGTGAGGAAAACCTGACAGAGACCATTGGGACACAGCCCAAACAAATAAACAGAATGAAACATAATAGCTCCTGCTGTGAATTTTCTCCTTCTCCATTTTGTGGGGATGGTGTGCCAGGCATGAAATTCCTACTCTCAGAAAATATTAATGAACTATTGTTTACATCAAATTATTTAATGCAAAATTCATATTAAAATACCAATAATTCTCAAAGAACATCACTTGCTTATGTCCATTATCCATGTACAACTTTCTAAAAATGTCACATTCTTAATTAATTACTTAAAATGGATTACATTAACATCTACTAAAGGGAATTTTCTAATGTAGTAAACAGTGTCTTAAATAATATCCTTGTGTTTTCCTTTCCACTGTCTTCACTAACCAAGAACCAGGATTTTATTACTTCCTAGATATCTACGTATTTGTTCTCTAATTTTTTTTTAAAGAAAAATGTTAAGTGACCAAAAGAAAAAAAAATAAAAATAAAAATTTAAAGGTCATATACTGAATGTTTTTAAATCAATTCCAAATAATAAACAATAAAATGGCATGAGTGTGAACATGTAACACTCAATTTCAGCATAGTTGCTGATTCCAAAACAAGACAATTCCTGGGCAGCTTTTAGAAGTCACTGGCTTTTAGAACCTTTACTTATGCACATTCTTCAAGATCATTTTAAAAGGTATGAAGTTACACAGTCACACCACTTAAAATGTTTAATTTAATATTTGAAAATACCTGTCTCTCAAATCATCAATCTTGCCCTGAATTTCCAGTTCCTATAAACAATTTCTAAAAGTATTACATTCTTCTGTGACATGAAGCCATTGGCTAACAGCTGCATCACCATTGTCTTATGCAAATAGCTGAACATATGGGAACACCTATGGGTTGCCTGTATTTCTTTATATCATGTTTGTATTTTGACCACTTGTTTATTATATGATTTGGGCCAGATCATGGAGCTCAGTCTTTAATCATTTCCTTCAGAGAGAATAATTCCTTCAGTCTAATAATGCCATTGGGAAAATGTCCTGATCATCTCTGAAGTAAAGTGAAAATGAATTCCTTTAAGTTCAATTAAATTTGAGTTGAGAGATTATTATCATCCTAGAGTACAATCAAAACACATGAAATGAAGCCTTCAGTACAGGAAGAAAACCTGAATGTCTATAAATGCATTCTTGGTACCAAGCGAACCTGAACAGTGAGCGAGGTCACTGCATGCCCAACGGCAGGTTGCAAAACCAACTGCATTATCTTCTCTTGTATATATGTTAATGCCAAATTGAAATCCAATCCATCACTATGAACACTGCGTGAATTCCAAACTGCTTTGGAGGATTTTTAGGTCTAATTCCTTTAAACTTTTAAAACTTAAAACATTTTCCAAAGTAAGTTGGTAAAGGAAGTCATTGTGAGTCAACAAAAGTTCTTGAAACTCAAACTCTTCTGCTGCATTAGAATTCACTTTCCAATTATGGCTCCTTAACTTATGTTCAATATTTAAAACTACAAGCTCTGTAACTTTAACTGTGTTCAGATATTTGTTAGAAAACTGCGAGGAACTAGAGAAAAGAACATGTAGCAGTTCACATATTCTGTCTGTCTATCTACCCTCTCTCCCTTCCCCACTCTCTCCTCTTCACTCCCTCCATCACTTCCCCCTCTCCTTCCTTCTTTGTCTTTTTTCCTCTTAACCAAGGAATTGAAATAAGGATATCAGAGACTGAGAGTCTGGATGGAACACAAATGTTATCTGTTGGAAATGTTTTCTGTTTTAGAATTGGCTCCAAAGTAAAGCTATGAAACAAAATTTAAGACTGTAATATTGGAACAGGGGTTGAAACCCACAGAAGTATGTTTAATGAACATTTCCCTCTCTAAGCTTCATAGAGAGTTACAGTGAGTAAAATCACCAATATACACCCTAACGTGTGAAGGTGAGAACAGGCAAGTCAGTTTCTCATTTTGGCAGCATCTGCTCTCCAGTATATAACATTGTTACAGCTTTTGTAATGTTCTCTGACCTCTGTTTTTCTTGCTATTATGATGTCTAAGACCTAGCCCAAATATGAAGGTAACTAAAGCTTTGCATTCATTCCTAACTTGGATCAATTATGGTTTGTCATTATCAAGTGAGTGCTCTCAATGCAAGGTAGCCTTATATTTCCCTTCAATTTCTGACATACTGCCTCAACAATTAATGGCTATTCAATCTGAGGGTTCACTCATTTACTCTCATTTTTTTTCTAGAGAAAACAACAAAGTCAGTGTTGCACAGATTGGATAGAACATTTGATAATCATGAAGGGGAATCTAGTCATCTTCAATTTACAGTTTCCTCTACCATATATCACATATGTTATACTAAATGTCCTATGGTAACTTAAGAACTGACATAAGATTTGTATGTGTTCGTATAGTGACTTGTTCTGGGGTGGATGTTGGTATAGAGGCCAGAGAACAACTGGCAGGAGTTGGTTCTCTTTTACAATCATGTTTGTTCTTGTAGTCAAATTCAGGCGCCAACAAGCAGCTTTACCCACGGAGAGACCCTACCCACCCACTCACTTCTTTTAAAATGTTGATTATCATATTCTTTTTGTCATCAATGAAGCCCTCTTGCTAGAATTAGTTTTTAAACTATTTGTATCCTCACCTTGCTGAGCCTACCTCTCTCCATTAACTACCATGTTAGAAATTAATTTAATTCCACAAGTGTACATTAAAATAAAAAAAAGCCCAAAATACCCATTCTGACACAAAACAGTTTATTATTTGGCCCTTTATCTTTGAAAATTTGGTAAAATACCAGAAAAACTTGCAAAAACTGAGAACAGTCCTCTCCTCTGATGTTCAAACAGCTGTGCTTCTCATGGCGTTCCTATTGGTTTTGCCACTCACTGAAGGAAGTGTTTTCTCTATCTCCTAGATGAAGGAGGACATGTGTATAAATTCTAGTCTGGTCAAATTCAAGTGCTCTAATGAACACAGAGCCTTGTTTCTTCATTCCACACATTTGTGGTGTGATCTTCATTGGCATATGTGTCTGTTTTACATTTCTGGCAAGTAAAAAGAAGATTGAAAAACTATTCCATTGACACTATTACCTTGACAGGCAGTAGGGGTTATCTGGTCACCATACTGATTCTTTTCACATTCTTTCTGTAATTATGACATTATCTCCAAGGAAGTTTTATATGTGTCCAATTATTTTATGATAAATATTAATAGGGCTCTATTGCAATTATAGGGTTCTGACTACACATCTCCTAAAGTAAGACGTGTTCTTGTTCTTCAATGACAACATTCTAGAGCTATATATAGGAAGATCAGAGTTCAACACCATCTTTTGCAATGTAGCTTGAAATACTTCTTGATAAGAAGCAAGACATGTGGGGAGACTCCTACTAATCACCACAATCCAGATACACTTGCCTTGCTCTCACTTAAACTTAGTGGAAAGAGAGATTACAATCCATAAGAAGAAATCTGAGAAAAGTAGGAAAGTCTTGCATATGCCTGAAAAGTGAACATTAACCTGACAGTAGAATTTCATGGTCTTGCAAGCTATAGAAGCTAAAAAGACATGGAACAAAAGACACCTGGTCTTGGTAGAAAGAAAAATCCTGATACAATGTGAACAGAAGGGTACCAGATGATTAGAAAGTCCATAAATCTGAGCCTTTAAAAGTTATTCCTTTCACAATTAGCTCACAACAGGTATCTAAGTGGTGAAATTAAGAAATCAACCTTCGTCCCTTGATTACAATTAATAGTTAATATCAACAACAATGAAAATGACACCAGAGCTCCGTGGTTAGTTAGATGGAGAATACAATCTGCCTTCTTCCAAAAATGCTTTAAAATTATTGAAAATTTCAATTAGAGGATATTCAAAAGTAATAAGATTTTTGCCTGCTGATGAAGATTTCACTCCACAGATAGAGCAATTATAAACAATGTTTCTATTGTAGATTTATTTTTTCTAACATTCCTGTAGATAGTTATTTTGGAAAAGGAACTGATTTTGTCTTCTATATGCAAAGATGTTAATTTTTTATGAAATGTAAGCCATGAAATTTGAGGGTTCTTTCCAATAGGAAATCTATTTTCATTGATTTATTCACAGGCTCCTACAAAATGCATCTTGAGATCAAAAGACAATTAAAAAAATAGCAGCCTTGGATGAGAAATGCAATTTGCAAAATCTATAATTGATCATTGGTGTCAGGTTATCGTAACCTTGTTAATATGGTACCCAAAATAGCTAATCTAGTGGGTGAGGGTCAAAATAAATGGCTGTGGTGTGTGTGTGTGTGCATGTGTGTGTGTGTGTGTGTGTGTGTGTGTGTGTGTGTGTGTGTGTGTCTGTGTGTCTGTGTATGAGAGAGAGAGAGAAAGAGAGAGAGAGAGAGAGACAGAGAGACAGAGAGAGAGACACACACACACAGAGACGGAGACAGATACACACAGGCAACTAAAGCTGTTATCAATTGCAATGGTAATTTTAGGTTACAGAAAGACCGGAGAGAGGGCTTTAAACTTTTCCATAGGCATAGGTTTTTATTTCCATCATTCAGTAGACTGCTAACAACCATCTTTGACTCTAGTTGCAAGGGATCTGGTGTCTTTTTTTGTACTTTTTGGTCACAACATGCATGTGATGCTAACTTACATGCAAACAAAACAACCAAATATATAAAATGAAATAAACCTCAAGAAATTTAAAAGCCACAATGATTTTATGTCATTCATATTATGTCCTAAGCTAGCTCATCACATGATCAATATCATCGCAAAGCGTGATGCTCTTAGCTTCAAGACAAAACAAAATGGTTGGAATTATTGACACAGGAAACAACAATCCCTGGAACCAACCTAGCATTGGTAAGTGGAGCTGATATGAGAGCACTCAAGTTATTACATCAAAGTGATGGTTTAGCAGGTATTGATTCATGTTGCCCTACTCTCTCACAATTTATCTTTGCACCTCTGTGATCTCACTTTTCCATAGCACAACAACCATTTTCTTACATGAATACTCAGACATACTCCCTACAAATTTTCTGTTTTGTACATGGTAGAATACAAAGGATTTGTGAAACATGAAGTCTGTTTCAGCATACCATAAATGCTTTCAAGAAAAGGCAAAGAGAATGCAGATGTTGTAGAGGAATGGAGGATTCTGTGGGATTCAGAAATTATTCTAATCATTTGTCTTCAGATCAATGAGACCTCAAAGAGAATTGTCTCTTGAGTTGCTTAGGGAGATAAAACAAAGCTCAAAGCACAAAATGCAGGACCAAAATTCTATGAGACCATTTAAATATGTTAACGAATGTGAAACAGTAGCCTTATTGGAGTTTAGATAGCAACCTTTTGCAGTAGTATTGCATGCAAGTCCTGACCTGCTCACAAATTGTGAATCTGACACAATTTCCACTATGCTAAATAAGGTGCAACTTCAGTATTTATTTTCAGTCCTTATCAGTGTATATCTTTCTGTTTTGAAGCAATGCCAAAATAATTAACAGTCTCTCAAGGTAAGTTGAAAATTGTATCATGTTAGAAGTAGAAAGCTAGAAAGAAGGATAGAGTATAAAAGAATCAAACATTATTCTTTAGCTGTTCTTCAGATCATACACGTGATTTTATTTGATCATGAGGTAAAATTTGGCTAGTCCTTGCCAAAGGACACAATACCTGGATTCTTGCCCACCTGACTGTGATTTTGTGTGTCATCCATCAGTAGAGATCTACTCAGTTGATTTCAAAGATGCATCTTTCAGTGCTTCCACACATTCAGCACTGAGTTTAGCCCTCAGTGACCTGCTATTTTTAAAAGACTCAGGAGGCAAATCACATGTTTTAGTTCCTGGTGTCATTAGTTACAGCCATACAGAAAATAATACACTACCTGAATATGTCAGGGCCTGAAACTCAGAAACCCAAAATTCAAATAAATAAATAAGTAAATAAATGAGTAAATTCATAGTGCTAGTCATACCACTTAATAAACTGAAAATCATTTTCTCTTTCATACTTTTGTTCTACTTACTTTCTTTGGTGCATAAACTGGCATTCTTGTATACATAGGCCACTTCCTGTAGACTCTTTTTTGTTATGTATAGCACTGATCACAGGACATAAACAGAATGTACAAAATTAAGCTATACTCCAGCTTAACACTACCTCTCCTGTCAACCATTTTGATAAATAGGTATTATTTCATTTCTTACTATCCTTCCCTTTTCCCCTCTTTCTTTCTCTCTCTCTCTCTTTCTTTCTTTCTTTCTTTCTTTCTTTCTTTCTTTCTTTCTTTCTTTCTTTCTTTTCTTTACTGAGGGTAATATCACCTAGACTGGAATTGAACTCACTAAGATCTAAATGTGACTTTGAACTTCTGAGCTTCTTGCTTCTACTTCCCACACATTAGGAATTACAATCATGGCCTACTAAGCTTGTGTTATGTGGTTCCAGGAAATGAACCAATGCCAACTCAAGCACTGTACCAGCTGAACTTTTTCTCCATACCTGGAATTAGTACACTTTAGAAAGAAAACTACAGGCTTTTTGAAGAGTTTACTAATTCTAGTAGCTGTGGTTGGTAACAGTCATCAAAGATGAAGCCCTTGCCAGTTAAATACCATGTTTTTTTTATCATTTTTTATTTTAAAACAATCTTTTCTCATTTTTTATATCAATCCCAGTTCCCACTCCCTTCCCTCCTCCTGCCCTCCCCACCTTCTTTCTACTCAACCCCCATCCACTCCTCTGAGAGTGTAAGGCTTCTTTCTCATGGGGAGTAAAAAAAGACTGGCACAACTCTTTGAAGCGAGACTAGGCCCTCCTCCATATATCTAGGTTGAGCAACGTTTCTATCCAAATAGAATGGGCTCCAAGCACTCGGGAAATATCCTGGCCCTGCTGCCACTGACTCCACAGCCTACCCAAGCCATATAACTGTGACCCATATTTAGAGGGCCTAGTTTGATCCTATTCTGGTTTCCCTGCTCTTAGACTTCATTACATTTTGATTTTGTTTGTTTGTTTGTTTGTTTGTTTTTGGGGTCATAAAACTTATTTAAGAGATATTCTACTTTATCATAACACTACAGAATGATTTCTTTTCTTTTGTTAAATTGTACCCTCTGAATCTATGAACACTTTATATTATTCTGTCAAAGTTCTACTTCTGCTCTTTGTAAGACACATTATTTTTTATTTTTATGTCACAGAATTATATATATTCATAGACCTATTCTGAGCCAGAATTTTAAATGGTTGCATAATAGTGAATTCGGTAAGTAAATTTCATTTTCAAACATGAGTTTACCATCTCTTATTCCTAGTTTTAGTGTGCACATGAGTTCCAAGGCTTTCAGTTATAGATGAGGCTGTTCCAAAAAGCACCATACAATGACACAGTGAGAGTTTTGCTGGGTAGAGGAGAACTGTGGGCCAGCACTCAGCACACAGGATTTTTATGGGTCCAATTTAAACACAAGACAGATTTTCTGAGCTCTTTTTTTTAATAAAATGTGGAAAATGGAAGTCCATAGATGTATAAATGCTTCCTTAAGGGCAGTCAGCAAGCCAGGTGACAGAGGTGACATGTGAAATTCATATATCTGACTTCATAGCATTCTTTCCTATGTTACAAAACCATTTCTTTAGTGTAAACTCTTCAAGATAAAAATCTCCAGTGTGGAATTGTTTATCTAAGTGTGTGACTATCTCTATGGCCCTTTTTACTTACCCATCAACGAAAACAACAGTGAAAAGAGACAACAAGAAAAGTATGTGAAAGCTATTATCTAACTTCCCTAAAGATATCATCATGTTTATGATCAGAGGGAGCACTGTCAGGCTCCATCTGTTATGTTTGCAAAAATGTATAGGCAAGAAAATATAGCTACAGGCTCAAGTCACATGCAACTAGATCTCTTGTACTCTTAGGGAAAATATCGAGGAGGGGAAGCTGTTCAAAAAAATTGCATCTTGTAAATAGAATAGCATAACGATGATAAAAGATTTAAATATTTGTTCACTGTTCAGTCAGCAAAGACAGAACCCTTAATGAACAGAGGAACACATATTTCATCTGTGAAAAAAATAAGGGGTCTTTATGTAGCGGAAAAATGGAGGGATCTCTTTAGCCAGAATAAAAATAAACGTCAAGGAGACAAAGGGCTGCTTTCATGGCTTGAGATACACTATTATTATTATGTCTTTTCAAGAAGTATCAATGCTCCTTCTTCCTCTTCACTGGAAACAGTGCAACCTTTGCTAAACTGACAGTCAGTGAGAGCCAGTCAAGAGAAACTGCTTTGGGTCACGTGGTACCCAGAGCCCCTGTTGCCATCGCAACTGCACTGTGATAAATTAGCCTGTCTTCACTAAGTACTTGGTTTGCCTACAAGCCCTAGAAGGTGCCGTTTTGATATTCTCCTTGACAGTTTTGAGCTAATCTCTCACTCTGCCTTTTAGCAGGCTTGCTAATATTTACATATGTTGAAGGAGGGAAACAGGAAATTAATATTTTGATACCTTTGATGCCTTTGCTAGTTTTTCTGGATGATTATCTTATCTGAGAACATTCTTACATTCTCATAAAGTTTGATTATTGTTTAGTGTCCATTCCTTGTAAGATTAATACTGATTCATTTCTCTTTTTTTGCTACTTATATATTATTGTAACTTAATATTGAGACAAAGTACTAAGTTTTGCAAAATTGGAGGAAACAATATTAACTATAAAAACACTGGAATTTGTAATAGTTTAAATGGTTACTTTAAAAGCAATCTCAATTTTATTGTTTTTTGGGGGGCTTTCTTTTTAAATAAGGTGATATGAAGACAAAATAAAAGATATTCCTTTTACAGGTACAGTGAATTTAAAAAAAAAAACAAAACCTTTTCTAATTTGACTCATATATATTTACATTAATGAGAAACAGATATGATAAATGGAATATAGTAAACATTGTAAAATAAGGTGATGTCTATAGATTGTTGTTAGATAACTAATATTATAACATTTATAAAGTACTGTCAAATTATAAAGATGTTTTACATTTTTTTCTTTCAATTATTAATTTCCCTTACTTGTTATCATACCCACTTTGCAAATGACGAAGGTCATTTGGGATAAATAAGAAAACTGTCAAATTGGGGAAAAAAGGCCCTAGGTTAAAAATCTACTTTCTCACTATTCTAGGTCATTACTTCATGGTGCATTATTGCCAAAATTATTTCTTCTTCCACAACTCAAGAACATAAATATTCACATAATTCATACATTTGCTATGAGTATTATATTATTTGTCAAAATTGAGGAATTTTTCAGAAGTTCAAAAGGATGTATATGCTGAAACTCTAGGTGACTGGAAATAACATACAGAAACTGAAAAATGGATGCTCCTCAATGCTGGAGTCAGGGAGGCAAGATGGCCCCATTGTCATAAGACTTTGAGAGCCAGCCAACCTGACCCTCCCAGCAGCAGCATCACTCAGGAGAGAAGGTCCTGCACCCCACCAGGGCAGGACAATAGAGCCAACACAGTTAACACAGATATAGGTAAGCCAGCCTCCAAATTGTGACCTTGAGAGAGCTGTCCCCATTTCTCATCTTATGGACAAACCATATAGTTGCCCAGGTCAGATCCAGGATTATAACTTGGCCTGCCCCAACATCTACCTCATCTATGATCTGCTAGAGCACAGGAAGTGACCTGACCTGCAGACCAAAAGCTATAGAATCTACAAAACACAGGGCAAAAACACTATGTCCAATGAAACTCCTAGTGATGGCCCAGAATCAACAGTGTAATAGAAACCAGAGGCCTTGAACTAGATCAAGACTCTTTTCAATGAACACTTACAAGTAGAGATGTTTGGAGAAAGTGACATCTGGAGTGACTTGTTGGGTCCCAGTGTAGCTTTCATGATGAGATTTTTAATTCCTTCTCCTTTATAATTTTCTCATGTCATTTTTTCATTTTTTACTCTTGAATTTTGTAGTAATGGAGGGGGATACAGGGAAGAAGACAGATGTGAAGGAACAGGGAATGAATGTTATCAAGATATGTGATGTGAAATATACATATAGTAAAATTTAATTTTTTTTAAAAAAGGGATACTTCTGTGGCTTGGGTCTTAACTGCACCACATGAAGAGTATATGCTCAGGCTTGATCACTATTGTGAGGGAAAGGTAGAAAATGTAGTATTTGGAATGTGATAGAAGGAAAAATGTTGTTGATAAAACTCTCAAAACTGATGCTAGGATTCTGATCCCTTCACTTCTCTTACAATTCCACCATGAGGGAAAGTTCTCATTTGCTGCATACTTTCACAACATACAATAACATACTACCTAGCTGCAGGACCAAAGTGACAGAACCAGTAGATTGTGACCTGAAATCTCTAGTTCATGAGGAAAAGAACAAAAACAGAAACAAAAACTGTTTCCACTCTATTAGTTGATTTTCTCAGGTATTTTGTCAGAGAAAAGGAAGACAACTTCTAAAAACATTTGCAGATAACCAAATTACAAGGTATAGTAATCAGTGTACATTATTGTTTCATCATACCTTGCATGGGTTAAAAATAAAATGACAGTTGCTTTATAGCAGAATAATGTGGCTGAAACATTAAAAGTTCAATTGCAGTCCTGGAAGAATCTGGGTGCTATAATGGTTGTGAAGGTTATCAACTAGTTTATTCCCAGGTCGGAGTGTCTTTTCCCATCCTACCCAGAAGGGTTGGTCTGTTTTGTAGTCCTGTCATACTCAAGACATAGTTCCCCACTATGCAACAAAACCAACATCACAAGGGGTACAGTGAAGTCCTATCCAGCTGTGATGAAGTAGAAATGCCATTTCATCAAGACCCTAACCCACACCACTACTGGCTGAGATATCCATCCACTGGAGCTTCTGCCAACTGTTTCAGAAGCAGAAGCAGAACATCACACCACAGTGATATACTGGATACTCAGGTGCCTGCAATAAAAGCACACCGCAACTTTAGTGTTCCACATGGGAGGCCCAACTTCAAGAACATCATTCATAAACTGATTATGACTCCTGTGCAATGAGGGGAGGTATCTGGAAGCTCTGCCTTGAGAGTCCCATCTTTAAATGTCAATGTGGAATGCCATAGAATGAAATATGACAGATATTATAAGTAATCTTGCGTACACTGATTACTTAATTATAAAAACTGCCCAAAAGCAGGGTAATTGTAAGACAGGGACAGGGAATAGGATGAGGAGTACAAACTATGGTCCACTTGTAAAATAAATAAAAAAAGTTAATTAAATGAAAAATTATTGGAAAAAAATGGCTGTTTGAGACAGTTATTTCTAGGAGAATGTGGTTCTTACTTGGCACAGTACACACAAACAACCCCCACATACAAACATATACACATGCACACATACACACACACACACACACACACACACACACACACACACACACAACACACACACACACACACACACACACACATACACACACACACTTTTGAGTTTATTTTGTCAGAAACATGTTCTCAGCATGAAAAATTCTCCATGAGACAATCCTATGATTCTGGACAAAGCACATAACCCAACAGGTACAATTCATTACTAAGGCAGCATAGATTTGCAACTCCTCCTTTACTACTCAAGTGCGGAGTTCAGTTGAAGTTTTCTCAGTTGTTCCTTTTCAGATGCCAAATAAATTTATCTTAGACATTTCTCTGTCTTAACTACACCTCCCTTTTACCCAATCTGAAACCACTCATCTTGACTAATTTACTGAGTACTTCCTGACCTCAGAAAATAGAATGGCTAGGCATTTCACAAAGATGGGTAATATTGATTTTAGTGGATGAGGATGGAACCCACATCTTCCTAGTCTACCGTGGAAGGAAGTACTTTCCAACAAGGAAGACAAATAGTGATTCTGAAGGTCCTAAGTTTAGGTTGCCTGGGGCTGGCCCTTCTGTAATTTTACATTGGTTCTTTATAGGAATTAATAAACTTAGAAGCAACCTTTCAGTTTGCCAAAAGTTCTCACATGAATATCTGTAGAGATATTAAAATTAAGTTAGCAGAAATAAAAATGAAACAAGGGTAATTATTGCACAACATCCCAAGTCAATAAACCAAGTCATTTTCATTTCTCTCTATTCCCTTCTGGTCATTTACAAGCAGAACCTTTTTTAAAATATAATATCAATGATGACATCAATCTAATGAATCTGGACTTTTGCAGGCCCACTAAGAGTTGAAGATACATGTAGTAGTATTCTGCTTCTGCCTGGCTTAAAGTCCAATACTGTATAGACACCCCTTAAGCCAGAAAAAGCAGGTAGTGTTATATTAGTGAGTGTGAAATGATTTGCAGAAATTACCAGGTTCAATTTCAAATATTCAGACTGTTTAAAATATAAAGTATAATAAATTACCCAGAACTCATCTTATATGACTCTTCCTACCCCTAATTTCGTCTTTAATATGACTTACTAAAAGTGAACTTATGAGAATTATACAGACAAAATTTTGGTGTTGCTCTTGAAATTCATTATACAAATTATTTTCAATGCACTATTTTTTATTCCATCACCAACATTTTGAAAAGATGGAATGGTAAGTTTCAAAGGCATTCTGATACTTTAATGTATACTTATAAATCAGAATCAATAAATGAGCATAATATTCCCATTGTAATCAAACCAGCTCCAGCATTAATATTTATTTTCCCAGCTTACTGCATATGCATGATCCATTTTCATACACTCATCTATATCGTTTTGACTAAAATATATCTGTCAATATATTCTATAGAATTCCTGCATCATCTTAGATTGCTAGTAGGCTGACAGGTCAAAGGACATAGAGAAAATTATCAAGATGATGACTTACACATTCTTTTTCTCTCTATTTTTTAATTATTATTTCTTATTTTACATACCAATCCCAGTTTTCTCACCCTCCCATCCTGATCCCGATCACCCTCCCTTCCCATCCCCAACCCACTCCAGAAGCCTTCCAGAAGGGATCATCAAAATCTGTCAAATTATTTGGAGCAGGGCCTAGGCCCTTCCTCCTGTCAGTAGGCTAAGGGGAATGTGCTCCCAATGTTCTTTCATACACCAGGGATACATTCTGGTTCCACTGTCAGATGTCCCGTAGACTGCCAAGGCCTTTTAACTAAGATTGAAGTTCAGGGGTCGTGGGGCAGTACAATGCTGCTTTCCCATCTATCAGTCTGTGCTCCATGGGTCCCTCTTATTCAGGTCAGCTGTCTCCATGGGTTTCTGTAGCCTAATCTTGACCCCTTTGCTTATCAATCCTCCCTCTCTGCAACTGGATTCCAGGAGTTCAGCTCAGTGTTTAGCTATGGGTATCTACTTTTGTTTCCATCAGTTACTAGATGAAGGCTCTAGGATGGCATATAAAGTAGTTATCAATCTCATTATCAGAGAAGGGCATTTAAGGTAGCCTCTTCACTATTGTTCAGATTGTTAGTTGGGGACATCCTTGCAGGTCTCTGGACATTTCTCTAGTGTCAGTTTTCACTTCAATCCTATACTGGCTCCCTCTATTATGGTATCTCTTTTCTTGCTCTCATCTATTCATCCCCTGACTCAATCCTCCTGGTCCTTCATGATCTCCTCACCTCTCCTGTCCTTCCCTTTTCTTTCACCTAACTCCCTCTTCACTCACTGTCCCCTACCCCCTGCTCCCAATATGCTTAGGAGATCTTGTCTCTTTCCCCTTCTATGGGGAATCTTGTATGTTTCTTGGGGTCTTCCTTGTATTCTAGCTTCTTTGGAGGTATGACTGTTAGGCTGGTGATCCTTTGCTCTATGTTTAAAATCCATATGTGAGTGACTACATACCATATTACTGGGTTAATTTACTCAGGATAGTTTCTTCAAGTTCTGTCCATTTGCCTGTCATTTTCAAGATTCTGATATATCCTCTTACTCCTGCCATAATGGCTAAAATTGAAAACACCCATGACAGTTTATACTGGAAAGGATGTGGAGAGGAACATTCCTCCTCTGCTGGTGAGAGTGCAAATATGTACAGCCAATTTGGAGATCAGTATGGCAGTTCCTCAGGAAAACAGGAATCAATCTACCACAGGACCTTGCAATTCCACTCTTAGACACATACCCAAATAATCACATCCATGCAACAAAGATATCTGTTCAACTATGTTCATAGCAGCATTATTTGTAATAGCAAGAATCTGGAAGCAACCTAGATTCCCCTCAACTAAAGAATGGATAAAGATGATGTGGTACATTTACACAATGGAGAATACTCCTGGGGTGGTGAGGGGGCAATAGAATCTTGACTTACACATTCTTTAGGATACTCCTGAGTTTCATTGTCAGTCTGATGTCTTCAGATAGATGGTAGAGAACACCATTCAACTAGAAGATCAAACGATGGAAGAATTGAAAAGTATGTGTTTTTCCTTGACTCTAAATAAATTCTCCTTAAATTTCAGGATGTTAAGATATCATGAATAAATTTAGAGGAGTTTCAAAATTTTTAAGAGATGCCTTAGAGTAAGAATGAAGGAATGTCAATTACATTTTATTCTCATAATGAGGCATTGCTGGCCAGTGACTGTTAAACCAATATATCCTCTCACAGAGGAATTATAGAGTGCTCTTGGTGGCATTTCTTTACAATGAAACAGAAGTTTGGGCTTTAGTTTTGCATCATTCTTGACTGGCAAGCTTGGCCAGCAGCAATAACATGTAACTATTTCATGCACCAATTCTATTTCTTCACGTTTTATGTTCAGAAGATAGGCAAGACTTCAGCTCTTTCTAAGGGAGAAATGCCAAGAGCTGTAGCAAAAAGATGGTTTACAATTTTCTCAGTATTTGAAGCTTGTAAAGACCTTTTCATGCAGTATTTAATTATCAAAGGCAGCCTTAACAGGGTGGACATTCTCAATATCTAATGAAGAAGAACAAGAAAGAAATACAATATTGTCAAGAGGGGAAAATTTGAAATGGCCTTTAAAACCATTACTGTTTGCCATGTAATGGAAATAATAAAAAAAGTATGATAGTTAGTTGCATAGCAGCTATAAGATGATCTGGATTCTAAGAAGAGATAGGTGATATCTCCTGTATATCTCTATAGACAGTAATAAATCTGGTACACATAAGAGATGAAGCTTATCAACTACTAATGTAACATAAAGCACTTTATCATATCCTTAGTGAATCTAAAGTCACAGATAGGTGCTTGAAGTTCATTGCCAAAAGATATAACACCTGGTAAGTTTCTCTAAATTAGTGACACTTAAAATGCCCAGTCCATTTTTTTTTACTATTATTTAAACTATTTGAAATGATAGTTCCGTCCTGATTGAAATGTAAGGCTGAGAAATGGCTCAGTAAGAAATATTGCTTGCCAACAACTCTGACGACTAGAGATGGGACAAGAGCATGCACCCCTATCCCATCACTGAATTATTCAGTGGAAAGAAATTTAACATTATTTTAAAAGACTGTTGGAAAAGGGCACACTAAAACTTTCACATTAATATTCTACCAGCATTCAAACTTTAGTAGAACGTGAAACTCAGCAATTGAACTGGGTAAAAAAGTGAATGGATAACCTAAACATTAATTAAAAGAACAATATGGTCTAGCACAGAGAACACAAAAAAATTTTGGAGCTAGGCAGTGATAGAATCAAGTTCTGACTCTCTGCTAAGCATGGTATATGATCAATATGTCAGACACATTACTTAATCGCTCTCCTTTTCAATAACTTTGTCTGTTAACCTGATTTATACTAAGGTGTGAACTACTAATCTTTTTTGCATTGGGAATAAAGAGACGAAGCTGGTTAGGGTGCATCACATTTCTTAGCTACAAACCAACAGTACTAGAATTGATGGCCACTGTGCCTGCTCTCAGACTATGAAGATTTTAATTCTATTTTCTGTTTACAGAGAAAAGCTTAATTTCCTGAGTAGACTTCAGGGAAACAATTCCCATGATTAAATTTTATGGGCAACCCATCAGCTGATGAAGAAGATTTTTACTTCTTTGGGGATAAAAGTTATCAAAATCCTACAGAGTATATAATAGCATGTCCATTCATTGGCATCAGTCTTGCTCAAAGAAAAGGTTATGCCTGAGACTTCCTTTGCCAGTTTCATGTTCCACTGTAAGGAAACTGGATGAAGTGCTATTGGATTCATATCAGCCTGCCGTTATTGTTACCAAACAATTTTGTGCTTGCTTGAAATACTCCACATGCAGTATTTCTTATCAAATCCATCAACATCAATGCTGTCAGAGTTGGTAATATAACGTATTGTTAGAGTACAAGTGGCCAATGCAAGCCCAGGAGAAGGTCGCATGAACATTTTGTTATCTTATCTTTTACAAATTTAGGATAATGGCAGAATGGGAATGAGCAAAATAAGGACCAAACATCATTACTCTCTCATGTCTGCAAGTATATCCCTGGGATCAGAGTCAAATCTCACTGCTTAAGCACACAGTGTCTCAAAACTACATGAAACTCCAAAGTCCTGAGTAGGTCTTTTCCTCAGGAAGCTAGCTGGATTAGCAGTATCAGAGTCACTGTGGAACTGAGAAAGCAAAGACAGCATGGTCCTGTCCCTGTATCAGCAAAGCATCTTCAGTCAGCTCCACACTCAATCCACAGTGAGTGCCACAGTTGCATGTCACCAAGATACCTCATTTGATGTTATGTTGGCAGATATCTTCTATTAAATTTTATCATCATGTTGGTAGGCTATCAAGCAGAGCCAATACACACATGTCTTCATATCATCAGAGAAGATCAAGAGGTGGAATACCACAGAAGAAGAAATGGGAGCGGAAACAGAACATACCTACTTCAACAGTCATCTCAAGGAAGAAAACATTCAATGAGAGTAGATGTCATTTATTTGTGCCTGCATGCATGAAACTAAAAGGGAACAGTTCTGCAAAACAGCTTAGAGAACAGGAAGTTAGTGTTATAATGGGAAATAGGAGGGAAAGAGAATCTAACCCTTGGCAGCAGAAGCAGTCATGTCTTTATTTTCTCGGGTTAAAATGGTCCCTCCAGTCACTCTTAGTGGAATAGAACCCAGTGAGACAAAAAGAGAAACATGAAAGAAGACAAAAAATGAGGGAAAATTTGATTTTTCTCTTTTACTTCTAAAAGGCCATATAATGGTAAAAACTGTACATGATATCTGAAGATATTTCTAGGCAAACTGAAAGCCTTAGATTTTTGAAAAATAAAATTGACAGCCTAAAGGCACATAAGTTGAATATATTACAAAGTTCTTAAAAGTTTAAATTGCTCTGTTAGACATAAGTCCTCCAAAATTTCTCAAAAGTAAATCTCTACTTCTATACTTCAAAAATAATCTTTGTACCTGCTTAGAAATAAAAAAAAAGTTCATAGTGTTCTGAGTTTGTGCTGTGAGAAAAAATGACTACAAGCAGTTTAAAGCCCTCTTCTAGAGAGCATGTAGGATCTGAAAGTATGTAATAAAAGATCCCCTCACAGCTCCCTGAAATATTTGACAGTATTTCAAGGAATTTGACTGAGACTGACACAGAGTCTCATTTGAGACTTTAAAATAGAAGACAAACTGTCCCAGCTTTCAGTAGTCACTTCATTGTTTTAAGAGGCTCTCTGTCACTCCTGGCCCCAGGCACTCCTCCCTACCTCCTTTCTATATTCTGCCTCTAGACAACAGCACTGTCAAGACACCCATACATCCAGTAAACAAGCAGAAAGCTAGAAGCAGAAAGCTTAAGTGGGCGAAGAATGTAAGAAGCTGCCTCCTATTGAATACTATGAATACATACTGCACACCAAGTAATATGTAATATCAAAGAACACTGACAGAATATTTACAGTGCTTTGGTTCCTTCCCATAAACACACGGGGGCAGGGGTTGGCCATGTAGCTGTCTTTACCACTATAAATTTAATTGCCCTGTATCCATCACCATTTTTAGTCAGTGGCAAAGAGAAAAGTGTGTTCACTATCCAAACTCCCTGTTCCATCTCATTCTACCTTTTCTTTCTTAGATGCTATTAAAATGATTCAGAATCATTACAGATCCCCAGCACCTAGCCTCATGAAAGCCCCTAATATGGCTTTCTCTGACCCTAATATGAACTACTAGTAGAATACAAAATGCCTTATTCTGACCTGCTCACTTTTGGCCTCACAAGTCTTTTCACAAAACTTGTAGAGATGTTTACATTTTTATGTATATGAAACTTAATCTCTTGAACACCAAGGACTATGTGGGGTGTTAAGCCCTAAGCTCCCTAAAGCTCAACCATAGTATTGATCACTCATGTATGTTTCTGTGGCCTATTAACATCTCTAAACTACTGTGCCTCACTCAATCTCTGAGCTCAAACTTTCAATAGTTTTTGGCTCATAGTCAGAAAATATATCTTTATTTTCTGACTATGACTTTATTTTCTGACTATATATATCAGATGCTCTGATATCATAATTTAACATAATTTTGTAGATTCACAAAATAGTTATAGTTTTGTAGAAATGCAATCATGTCCTCTCTGGGCTAGAGACAATCCAAAATGCTACCACTGACTTGTAAGTTTCTGCCCAAGCAATATAGAGCAAGTTTAATAGTCTGTTGAGGAGATTTAAGGATCTAATATTCAAATATAATTGACAGAGGTTTATCATCTTTAAAACTGAGTTAAGGTTGCACAAATTTCATCTATAATAACTAACATAATCTTAAATTATTCAATTACATAGAAAAAGTATACTGCAGAAAAAGTGAAATTATGAGATGTGACTATCAAATTAGGTTGACCTAAAACTTTAGCCTCAAACATATTCTTTCAAGAAACCTCTTTACAGCACCCAAGGCAGCTGTTCCCACATCAACAGTAGAAGAAGCATGAAGACACTGACTGCGTATACATAGCTGTCTTCCTATGGGGAGAGATCAGGATGACACATGCAAAGGCAATTACCTTTACGGACTTAGTTATTCTTAGATCTTATCCAAAACATCAGTGTAACAAAAGATTTACAGAGGTGAAAAATTATCCAATCTGAAAGTTTAAGAAAATGGTATTAAGGGAAAGCAAGGCAAATCAGAGGTTTTCTTGAAATAATGTAGAATTTAATACACAAAGTCAGTCTCTCAACGGCTTTGTGTGTTAGACTGAGTATGTGTTTGTTATAATACATCACATATAGGGGTATCTGATCATTAGTTTTTATATCAGCTTTTTATTAAAATTTTTTAAGTAAAAAAGTTGAACTGCAGACATGCAAAATGTTTCTGAAATCCCAATACAAACTGTGTAATGTTCTGAAACAAATGGCTTCTATTCTGGTGAAAGCAACTGCAGTGTGTCCTTACAATTCAAATATCTTGAAGGGCAGTGTAGTGATTTTCTGAGAAAAATCAATAGAATTCCACAGCACCAATTCAATTCTCTCCCTCCCTCCCTCCATACCTCCCTTCCCCTTCCTCCTTCCTCTCTCTCTCTCTCTCTCTCTCTCTCTCTCTCTCTCTCTCTCTCTCTCTCTCTCTCTCTCTCTCTCTCTCTCTCTCTCTCTCTCACACACACACACACACACATACACGCACACACACATGCACACAAACACGCACACACACACACACACACACACACACACACACACACACACTCAAAATTTTGCCCTCGGTGTAAATTTAGTTCATTTCCCTGTAAACTTTCTAAAATAAAATAATCAAATCAGGAAATACAGAGAACTAAGAAAATGAGATATGAACATTTCATGGTGCACACAGCAGAATGGTTTGTTTCCCACGGGGAATTTGAAGATGGGGATATGCATCTAAGTTTTACATACAGAATAGGAATCCTGAAGAAACAAAATGATATAGTTTTGTAAGAGATAGTGAACACAGATTTAGCATATTTTCACATTATTCAAATATAATTCAAAATAAACACACATGCCAAGCTATTAAGAGAAAATACGTTTAAAAATTAAAGAAAAACAATGACTAGAAGAAAATGCTCACTTCCAAATAATGTGTTTATCTTTATTTCTGTGCATTTTACCTACAAATTTTAAAAGAAACTGAATGTGTTGAGATTCTATACAATAATTTAGTTACACAGAATACATGTATATACTAGCAAGAAAACATGCATGTGCAATGCTAATGCATTTTTTGTCACACTCCTCATTTAATGCAGGAAAGGAAGGTCCCAAAAATAAAACTAGATTTTAATTTTGATAAATCAAACTCACTAAATAAACAATCTTTATCTTTATATTAGAGTTTAAATTTTTCTAATACCTATAAATAATAGGTAATTTTTCTTGAGATTGGTGCTGTTGTCTTGAAGATTTGTCCCTGGTAGTCTAACTTCAAGCTGTGATCATCTGTCTTTAAAATAAGGCTGTATCAGTCACTTATGTTGTTCTTAAAAAAAGGTTATTTAATATTCAGCAAGTTTTCTATGCAGCTACATGAGGAGACTGCCACCTACCTATCCACTAGAGCTGCTGTAGGGGTAAAATCCAAATGACTGACAAAAAATTTTGCTGTTTACTCATGCTGTAGGATTATCATACTGGTGAAAATGGACACTTCTCATCTGAGCATTGACTATAGTCCCCATTCTAAGTTTTGATTCCGTGGAACCCCTTACCCCAGGGGGTCTGGAATTTGAAAAAAAAATCATTCTAATCAAATCTTGCATTTTAGAACTGGGAGATTAGATCATTCCCTTTCTCTGTGAGTCTTCTTGGGAAAAAATTGCATAAGGTAGAAATAGAAGTATATCACACAAAATCAAATTCAGTTACTATAGGAAATAGAAAGAACTCATGGAAAAAATTAATGAATTCTCAAATTCATATTCATCTGTATTCGTCAAATCCTAATCTCGGAATAATTATTTCCCCTTCTTGGAGTGGACCTACAAGTTCTGAGAACTGTTATCATCTGAAACACATCATAATATAGGATCATAAAAACTGGGTCTATTTAAAAATTATAAATTTGACAATTTGTATGTTTGAGGACTTAAAGTAGAATATACAATGTAACAATGAGTTCTCATCTTTATTCACCATGTCTTGAATGGTATTCTCTAAACTCTTTTTAATAGTTCCAAATATTTCCTGTTTTTTCCTTTGTGTGCTGGTGAGAATAAGGCATGAAGAGCAGAAGGTCCACCAGCTGCTTTCAAGTCTTCCTGGAAATGATTGAGAGAGTGATAATTGGAACAGGAAATCTCTTAGAAGCTTCCTTAAATGCATTGTTCATTTTTTTCTTATTTGTTTCATAATTAACTCATGTAGACATTTGGTATCTTTAAATATATTTAAAGATATCTTGAATTTAGTCAAGTAAAAGGCATGGAATTAAACTGTGAAATACACAAGTACTGTGATTTTTCAGATGAGTAAGTAAATGCTTAAGGAAACAAACAGGGACTACTTCAGGGATTGTAGACAGTATTATCCCCATGGCAACTGCTCAGGTCTTCACATGGCCACAAAGCTGCCAAGGATGAACTGAGGAAGAGTAGGAGAGATTGGATTGTCCATTAAACTTACTCACAAAAATCTGCATTCCCCATAATTCTCACATATCCCCAAATATTCCTCTTCTGTGTTACTCAACCATTTAAAATATAAAAATCATTTTATCTGGGGATATATAAATCAGATGTTAGCTAGATTTATTCTGTTGGAAATAATTTGTCTATTCTGGTTTGGCCTAGATAATCCAGTTTAAAAGTAGATTTAAAAATTCAAATTTCAATTGTTTCCTACCAAAGAAAATCATAAAATAAGTATGTTCCAAGATTTATTTTGTTTCTTAATAACTTTACTTTAATCTGCTTATGTTAGTCATTCTGTCATTTTTGAAAACAGATAGTTGACATTTTTTAGTAAATATATATTTTAGTTGTTAATCAATGCATCAAGTTGAAGCAAGTTCAAGCTCCTTTCCATTTCATCAAGGCTGGACAAGGCATCCCACCATAGGAAATGGGCTCCAAAAAGCCAGCTCATGTACCAGGGATCCTAGTCCCACTTTCTGGGGCCCCAAAAATCGACCAAGCTACATAACTGTCACCGTCACACACATGCAGAGGGCCTAGTTCCGTCCAAACAGGCAGTCCAGTTCTATGTCTAGAGTCTGTGAGCTCCCATGAGTGTGTACCAGCTGTTTCTGTAAGTTTTCCTGCAGTTGGTATGTAAAATGAATAGAAAATTTTAAATAAAATTGATCAATACAGATACTGTTCAAAGACTACATTAAATTTGCCAAGATTTCTATTATCTGATAACTTGGTGATATTATTTAAAGGTATCTAGTCTCAAACTATTAAAGATGTTTGTTCCCTGATAAACAAATAGAATTCTAGCTTGATAGAGGTGGACCGAGAACACCAGAACATATGTAGAGGACCAAGACTCATTAAACTCAGGTTTTAAATACAAAAATGATCAGAGGTGCATACAGAAATTATTGTCTCTTTAAGTTGAACTATGTTTACAGAATATCTTATAATAATTAAATCATGGAAATACCCATCTATACTCCTTTAATTAAACTTAATTCTATTAATTACTGCTATTACTTTCTGTGCTCTAATTCAATTCTATCACACTGGTCCATGGGGCAATTTCATTTTTCACTTAGATCCTTATCTGTTTAAAGACATTGGGGGAAGTTTGGTTTTTCTCTTTGAAGTTGTTGATTCTGTGTCTGATCCTCTATTTATTATAATGATTATTTGTGGTTAGTGCTTTCTCAAAGTATTATTTATCTCTATTAATAAAAAAGGCCACAATTCAGAATGGCAGGTTTTTTGCATAATTTTGTTAGACATTAATTAGCTGTAACATGTATACAAGTATCCAATAGGAACAGCAAAAGTCAAAACAAGAAGCCTATTAGATTAACAAAAGTTAGAACCAACTAGACCCTTCTGGAAGGAATAGGTTCAGAACCCAACCTGATTATTCAAGGAAGAACAAATTTATTAAGTACAGGAGTAATGACACATCATTAAAACAGGATGCAGACAAAAAGCTCAGCAGTTGAAAGTGTGAGGCCTCTAATAAAGAAGAGAAGAGGAGGTGGTACATGATTCTGATTCCTTTAAGATGTATAAGCTGATTAAGAATCTTACTTCCTCATACTAGGTAGAGAAATTGTTGGGAATTTCCTGTAAATATGTAGAAGACAGGCTGCCAATCAAAGGGAAAAATATTGCAAAACACTGAACTTAAGTCCATATTTAAGAAAAACTATAAGTATATATTGTGAAATCAGCAAAATGTAGAATTGTATTATGCAATAAAGGGGAAACCTAGAAAAGAAATAATAACTTCTAAGAGTCAATGAAATCTCATTGTTAAGACATAAAATTTTACTAGTTATTTTATTTTAATACTCAATCATAGCAATTTAAATAACATCCTGAAATTCATTTATTTTATGTGTGGCTTTTGAATTCTTTCCAGTGATAATGTATTTTTATGTATACCATGGACATTATGAATGCAAATGCAATTTATTGCAATGATGCATGTACCCGAAAGTGGGTAAGAACACCATGTTACTCTGTTAGCATTAATTTGTTTGAAGAGTGTTGTTCATGACCAGAAACACGGAAGTCCATGTGCTCACTTCAGTGAACAGTCTTTTGTAATTGTTTTTACTTTTCCTCCAATACCTAGATAAAACACTTCATTTTGCATTAAAAGTCCTGTGACATAAGATCTTACCTAACCTGGATACAGTGAAAACAGCATGTAGATATCCAGTGGACTGGATATATGAACTGGTAAAATAAAATTTTTAGTATGAATTCTACCTGAATGGACTCATGTCTAGAAGTTTAACAATTCAAAACACCTTCAGGAATTGTATTGCTGAACTCTAGAAAGTTGTTGAAGTCCCTTAAGCATGCACATCTGCAGGGGTGCAGCAGATTTTCAGGAATCTGAAAATGTGAGGGCAGCAGCATCATGAGGAAGCAACCAAATTTCACTAGCTCACGAATTAGGTTCTTATTTTTGAAGGCAATAGATGTTCATGATTTTCTTGCAAAGGCATCAATTTAGCTGAAAATAACTATCAGAATTTGACAGGAGGAACAAAACTGGGACTTGATTGTAAAGAATCATGCTGTGAAACAGAAGAGTAAAAAAAGACAGACAGGAAGAAAGAAAGAAAGAAAGAAAGAAAGAAAGAAAGAAAGAAAGAAAGAAAGAAAGGCAAGACAAACAACAAACACACACACAGAGAGACAATCAAACAAACAAACAAAAAACAAAACAAATAAAAGCAGCAAAACTGTGTAGAAACCAAAGGAGTCAAAATTTATGAAGTTCTAGAGGACAGGTCACCAAATGTGAAAGAGAATTAAGATACTCCTGGATAAATGATAATTACTTTTGACAGAAAAGATCTTTAGAGACCTTAAATGTAAACTGGATAGGAAGTAAAGAGTAGTTTATGGCAAAGGGAAGATGGGATGTACTTAGTCATACACTTGTAAAGAGAGTCACTTTGGATAACTAAATAACAGACAAGTTCAATGATAAGAAGCAGGAAGTTTGGCAAAGAAGGAAGCTTATGATTGAATGAAACAAAGTTTGACAACAATGACCTCTAGTTGAATGTGAAATTGATGGGGTGAGAAAAAGGAATGAGAGGGATGCTGCAAAGAACAGATGGCAAGAGCCAGGGATTTCAGGGTGGATGATGTCTTATTGTGAAGCACATCAAGGTCCATAGTGCAGGCATGAGGGCAGGAAAGGATGAACTTGGAGCAGAAATGAAAAGATTGAAGTTGCATCAAGGAGTATATGCAAATAGGTTATATTCCCTACTTGGCTGTCGAGGTTTATATTTAATAATAGAGAATATTTCACTTTAAAATAGCAAATAACAACAAAAAAATCTTAAGTACAATAGGTGTTAAAGTATCATCTCACAGCAGAACATTTCACAGTATAAACAAACTAATAGTTTATTATACTTAATGTTAGTCTATTTCTGTTCCTTCAGGCTATCTCTCAGCAAGATTCCCAGATGACTTGATGGAGACAGGATTCCTGACTTTCAGGATCAGCAGATTTTCATCTGGTATTAGGAACCTTCCTGTTCCAGCCAGGCAGTAACAATTTGCTTTTCGTATAGTCAGGAAAACTCCTCCTTTAAATGGGTATGACATTGTCTTGTGCTTCTGTGAATATGTGATCTCATGTGGCATCAAAGACTTTGCAAATGTGGTACCTGAATGCAAACCATGTACTCACTTGAGTCCTTAAAGGACTGCGATCAGAGAGATAAATGAGAAAGGGGCAGACAGAATGCCTTTACAGGAAGTGATCTATAAGGTGGGATGAGCATTTTGTCCAATGATGAGGGTATGCCCTTCTGTGTGTACTTTTCTTTCATTGGTTGATGAATAAAAACAAAGTGACCAATAGAGGCAGTGAAATAGATAGGACTAGGAAATGAGGAGAATTCTGTGAAAGGTAGACAGAGGCAGCTGCCATGTAGGGTACCAAAGGAATAACAGGACTTGGTCCTTCTCTGTTAACATAAGACCACATGGGCATACTTAGATTAATAGAAATGGGTTAATAATTAAGACAGAGCTAGCCAATAAGAATCCATAGCCACTGGCCTACAGATTTATAACTAGTATAGGGTTCAGTCTATGTGTTCTTTTGGGGCTGAAGGGTGGTGGGACAGGTAAAGAACCTCTAACAACAGTCCAATACTGGTGAAACACTAAATTTAAGCAATATTTCTCAAGAATGGTGAAATAGACACATCTCAGGCCATCACAATGGTTTTTCAGTCATAGCCTAGTAAGACTAGGTCGGAACTTTCAGTACTCAACTATAAGATAGCAAATGTGTGCTATCTTAAGTTGCAAGTCAGTTAAGGACAATAATAGAAAACTCGTTCATTGTAATACCTCAGTATCTTAGAGTGCATATATAACAAATATCAAGGAGAGAAATGCCAGGTTACAATGTCTCTGCTGCTTATATAGTTGACTGTCTGAAGATAAAATATGATTGGTGATTATTTATGTGTTTCCCTTTAATTCTTGTTCCTTGGCTCTCCTGAAGCTGCCAAGTTTAGTAGGATTAAACTAGCTACTCAGTATTAATAAATATGCCACTGATAACAATAGTAACTGCTATATTCTACACTAAAAGCTTTACTAAGTTTACCAAGTCTAACAGGATTTGAAAGAAAAAGTAACTAGGTCACCCCAAGGTACAGAAGGAAAGAGGTGGGAGAGATGGTTTCCGGGATGCAAGATGGTAAAAATAAATTTAAAATCTGAAAGGCTGGAGGAGAATAATAGACATATGTCAGAGCATAAAGGCAAGAAGTGAAGAGATTGGAATTTACTCACATCCCAATATAAGTGAAATAGCAAGGGGTCAATGACATTGCTAGGTGGTATATCAGGCAAAAATGTCTGTGAAATTAAAGGAACACCATATTTGTAAATATTCAAATCTTGCTGTAGAATTTTAGGCAGATAAAAATAAGACTGCATTTCTTCTTCAATGAAATATAAAACAAATGGAGGAAGGCTGAGCAGAGATACAGAAGCAGGCTTCAAGCCCACATAGTAATAATTATGCAAGAATTAATAAAGGCCTCAGACAACATGTTAAACAAAAGGTGAAGATCCAAAATACGTCAAAAGAATATGATGGTGGGTGAACTTTTAGTTGAACAATAGTTGAGAGAAAGACCAAGGGTCATCGGTAACCATTATGGTCATATAACCATTAGTTTGTTCTGAGATAAACACTGTCCCTGGTTACATCACATCCTGTGACATACATCACAAAAAATATGAAGGAAACAGGGCTGTTGTAGCTATGATGTTGGTGAATATGCTCAGCTGAAACTTCAAAAAATCAAAGGAGCCTGTGTGTTCATTGAAGTGAACCAACACTGTAGGTGACCACTGAAACCACTTACACTAATGATATACACTTAGGGCTATACATTGCTCTCCAAGCTTACACCAAGGTTTCTGGTTTGGTTGCTTGAATAAGTGAGGTAACTCTAATTAGAAAATTCTAAAAACTTAGGTGAGTAGCCTGATGGTAAAATATCTTCAACGTAGGAGATCAGGCTTCTTGGAATCTGGGTATTGTTGCTGGAGTTTTTCTCTCCCAACTGGTCCCTGTAACAATTAAGCTCCAAATAAATACACATAGACATATTAATTTATAAATAGTTGGCGAATGACTAGGGCTTCTTAATGGCTAGCTCTATCTTAATCATTAACCCATAACTACTAATCTATGAATTTCTATATGGCCTTATCTTACCAGAGAACTTCTGGCATGTCATATCCTCTTGATCTCTACATTCTGTCTCCTTACAGTGCCTCTCTGCCTACCTTTCCCAGAATTTTCATAGTGTCCTACCCCACCTATCTTTCTCCCTCTATTGGCCAAACAATGTTTTATTTATCTACCAGTAAGAGAAACATATATACAGAGGACATCACCCATCAGGGTATCATTTTGAATGGTATGAGATACTATCTCTTGTCTATTTTTCATGCTGAGTCAAAAAGTTTCTCTAACAAGAGACAAGACAAATCAAAGCTATTATGCAGATTAATTTCATATTTAAAGGGGGGGAAAAGTGTTCTCCAATCTTCAAGGTAGTACAATATTGCCACCTACTGTAATTGTTGACAAGGAAAATATATCTTCCAAGACAGCTTGTAACTTAACTGTGGAGCTGTGAAACACAGGGGTTCTTCTGCCTTAGCCTTTCTCTCTGCCTGCTGCAGAGTACTTCCTCTATTTTCTCCTGCTTTTCCTTCTGACCCAGAGTTAGGATCCACAGCTGGCTATCAACCTTGTCACTGTCTATAAATTGAAAATCATATCTCTTGGTCTTTCTCTCTTACCTGCCATGCCATCACTTGTTTTGATATTCTCTGGCTGGCTCTTACTGAAGTGTGGGGAACAACATGCTCTGAGATTAACTTGTTTGTGTATAAACTAGAATGACTGGTACTTATATTACACTGTTATTCTGCCCATCAAAAGACAATGTAGATATGAAACTTATATAAGGGGATCTTTAAACTGCTTTCTTCATCTCAGCTAACACTTAGAAATGATATAATTCACATGAATAAGAAAATATGTAAATGAATTTAACATTGTCAGTTAGTAGTCTAGAGTGGCATGCATTAAGAGCTGGGGTCATCATCCAAGCATTGTGTAAAGGAGATGTTTTGCCTATGCTTTTAGCATTTACATAGTAGAGGCATGAAGACTATGTATACAAGGCTACTTATTGGGTTTGAGACCAGCCTAGGCTACATGGGAAGTGACAGAAAATGGAAACAGCAGAGAGTAGAAATGGCAGGATGCTGCAGGGAATGGGAGAGAGTTATCTTGGAAAGACTTTAGCATCAGCCTGATTGTTCAGGAATCTGCATGGGACCTTTTCCATCAATAACTCAAAAATCACTGGAATATTTGCCTGGCTACCAAAGAAAGGCCAGTTCAGACTCAGTATTCTCCATTATTAGTGTCACCCAAACTAGTGTCACCCTCATAGATTCCAGGAAGTTTCCATTGCACTAGCTTTCCACACCACTCCCTCTATGAACCCACTCCCTCTATGAACCCCAATTCCAGTTATCTCTAACTACACTTTTTCCCTCCTCCTCCACCACCACCACTACCCCAGGAGATCAGTGCTTCCCTGCCTGCAAGATATGCTAGGCAATGGTGACACAAAACTGCTGGGAGCAGCCACCAAGTTTTTGTTTAACTTAAGACCAATATCAGAAGAGAAAAAGCCCACGTCCTACATTGCCTGAATGGCTAGGAATTAGATACTGGATAGCCCAGAAATCTAAGGTAGAACCAAATACAACTGGCAAAACAAAACATGACACAGATCAATGAAATGATTACTAATGGCATTCCTAATGGTGATTTGTTATACTCATAGATCAGTGCCTTGTCCATTTGTCATCAGGGAGGTTTTCTGGGTCAGCAGACAGAAGCAGGTGAGACATCCAGACATTATTCAGACAGACTTCTAATCCTCTTCAAATCCCTCACCTCAGAGATAAGGGAAGAGGAGCAGGAAAGACTATAGGAGTCAGTAGTGATGGAGGCCACTAGGAGAATATGGCTAACTGAATCAACTAAGCAGGGTTCACATAGGCTCACAGAGACTGAAGCAGCAACCACAAACCATGGACACACATGGGTCTGCACCAGGTATTCTGCATATATGTTAGAGCCGATAGCTTGGTGATTTTGTGGAACCCAAACACTAGGATCAGGTGTGTCTCTGACTCTTGCTAAACCTCCATATGAAGACCTGTGCCTTGTCATATTGTGTCTTGTTTTGTCCTGTTTGGCTTTCTCTGGAAGGGGTCTCATTTTTGAAAAGGAAATAAAAGGGGAGTGGATCTGACAGAGAGGGGAGGTGAAGGGAGTTGGGAAGAGTTGGGGGGGGGAGAGTGGAAACTGTGGTAGGGATGCATTGTATTGGAGAAGAGTCTTTTTCAATAAAAAATAAAGTAAAGCAGAAATGCCAAATGTAAAATAATAAAATATACTTAAGTACGCATGACAAACTCAAAGTTTGGACATTAAACATACTTTAGAGAAGTAAATGCTAATAAGATAGGTGATTTCTCATCATTATAAAGTTTCCTTCATAAATACCATTGAAGTAGCCAAAAGTAAAAATAACTTAGAAAGCTGGGCCTCCAATTGTCTGTTCAAACATCCTCTTTATAACATACCCAGAGAGTAATGTTGGGGACCTGAGACACGTCCCCCACACATTCAGATGCACACATAGTTGACTCTGAAAAACAACAGGGAAAGTTTAGGTAGGACAGTAGAAAAAAACCCTGCCAAGATTGGATGTAGATGCATGCCCAATGAGTAAGGCAAAATGATGCTGCCAAAAGAACTTTAAGGGAGAATCCCTGATTTTATACTAGACAAATGATCAAAGTCAGATGCATTATGGGAAATGACATTCACAGAAGAAAATAAGGTTTATTTATAATTTGATCTATCAATCCAGATAGAGGACCATGCAAACCATGCCCATCAGCAAACAAACTACTCTTTCTTTGAAATTCTGTGAGGCTGGGAAAGAAGCTGGTGTTTGAGAGCCATCACCCAGTGACTCTGGCCAGTCATGACAGTGCATTTCTGATCTGTATTTTGATTTTGCTGTGAATGAAGCCACATATTACATCTGCAAATCTGTGTAAGGTCTTATATTTTAGCACTCCAGGCAAAAGTGTAAGAACCAAGTAACCCAACCCCAGCCCACCAGTAATTCAAACATCATAGTCTATGCACTTAAAATGGTTATTTAGGCAATGGCCTCTTCTTCCAGAAGCTTTGACCTTGTCTGCAGATGAGCTTTCTGCCATTTAAGACTCTTACTGGGATATTCATTCATCAAGTATTTATTACACACAGCAAGGTGTGAGGAATTTTGCTAGAAGCAATTTTGTCTTTTCTGAATGATGGGCATTATTGTGACTGGATGAGGACAGAGATGCCGGCTGTATTTAGGAGTGGTATAATTAGATTTCTTTTAACCACATGGTGAGCAAGACTCAGCCTTTCTAAATCTGAATAAACTCTGAGAAGAGGACCAGGGAGGTTCCCACACACCGACTGTCCTGGTTATTCTAAGACTAGTCTTGGCAAATGGCTGTGGACATGGCAGCAATATTCTTCTTATGGATCAAGGTTTGTGGGCATCTATGCCAAGCAGATGGATATTGGAATTCTAGAGAAAAAAATACAGGTCAAAATCAGCATATGGAGAGAGTAGTATCTTGGAAACATTCACAACATTCAGGGAAAAGCAGAACTATTTTAGGATTATTATTTGATTAATTTAATTTTTCAAAAGAGACTTGAAAACACAGCTTTATAAATATCAAAACAGTTTTCTGACTATGAGGATAACTTTAAAATTAACCCAAGAAATTAAGGAACCTCCAAAAATGCTTCCAATTGGGAATTTAAAGTGACTTTTGATGATTTGGGCGAGTTCACACAAAAGAGAATTCAAGTAATGAACAGAGCACGTTGCTAGTATGTGTAAGGTTACAATTGTCTTTTCAGTTTGTATTCATTTGCTTGTATTGCCGCCAACCTTCAGGAAAACTCTATTGATGTAGAATATATAGCCATGGATCTTTCTATTTCATCACAAGATGTATTCTGAATAGGGAACTGCCTTGAGTGGAAGATGGTTGCATTTCTGCAAGATCATGTCCTCTTAGTATCCACTATTCTCTTCTCCAATTTATACATTATTCCCTTCAGAAAAACACTCAGTAAAGAAGGATTCACTATTTAATTTCCTCATAGCTTTCCCCGCAAGATCACTTCATTGAACTAATTACAGGTACAACAAACTCTTCCTCAATTTGGATTTCAAAGTTGCCACAGCACACAGATTATAACCATATTTTGATGAAGTATTTTATAAGAGCAGTGGCTTCTATTTCCGCATGTGAGCAAATGCTCAGGTTTTCCATTAGAAGCCCGAGTTCGGATGGGTTTATAACTTGGAAGTAAACCTTTCGTCAGGTTGAAGTAGGGCAAAAAAGGTCTCAGCTTTAAGAGTACTTTGTTATTTCATAATAATAAATCAATTTTCTCTCAAGATCAAAGTGCAATAACAATTTTCTTCCAATGCTATCTCCTTGTATTTCTCCAAGTTTATATAAATGACCACCTTTCACACATTTATATCTAGAAAAATCACTTGCTTGGAGTCAGGAGAAAAGGTTCAAGATAAAGGCTGTTGAACACTTGTGCACAATACTAATGTAATATCCATAAAGGCCAGTTAGGCTTTGCATTGAGAAGACCATGGCCAAAGCATAATCTTGTCACGCACAGAATCCATTGAACACCGGTGGACTGGACAGGTGTGAGGAGTGACTCCTGCCAGTCCTCTAACTAGAAAAAGAAAAGCAGTGAAGTGCAAGTCAGGGGAATGAGCATCAGTCTGAAGGTCTGAACCGAGGACAGACGATTTACTGAGAAAACAAAAAACAGGCTGTTTTAGAAAGGAAATTTTTCATACACTAAGACATTGGGAAACTTGGGTGCCTTTTGGTTTCAGATTCCCACATTACATTGGTAACAAAAATTATAACCATGCTTCCAGAAAATCCGGTAAGGCCTAAAAGTGACTTTATATAATCACACACACACACACACACACACACACACACACACACACACACACACACACACACACGCACACACACACGTAACATATTGCCTTTAATGATATGTGTTTTTATTGGATGAGTCTGAATTGAATAGCTTCTCACTAGTACTAGTCTTTACTGCTGCTGTTAGCAGCCCCACAGCCCTCTGCACAAACCTTCTGTTTTCTGTGTTCTTTTATTCCCTTTCATATATTGTGACTCTTCAATCTCCACCATCCTAGGTACCTTCTTTAACGTAAGTTGAATCTGATTTCTAAAACCTCATTGAATAACAGCAACAACAAAACTCTTAATTCCTGACAACCCAGAGAAATGAATTCTTGTCAAATAATACAGATTGCTTTAAAAACATCCTGTCACAATTAAATAGTCAGGTTGCAGAGCTTCATAATGAAAGGTATTAACCCCTTTGGAACGCCTCCCCTGACTTACCTTTTGCTCCCTTTGTCAAAGTCCCTGATGCAGAAGTAGCAAGAAACTCACTTAGTAGCCACTGTCAAGCAGGACAGGTCAGAAAGGCAAGATAGTTGCATAGAGCAGCTAATTCTATCTGCACTCCCCCAACTCAGCAATGGTCTTGTCAGAGGGCTGATAAGCAAGGCTCTGCTTGCTAATATGAAGCTTGAGAAATTAATGCTTATTATTGCCATGATCTCAAAAAGGAAAATTATTATTATTATTCCTTCCCATGGCCTACTTTCACACTGAACAATTAAGACTTCAGATGAGAAATAACAGTTTCATGTCAAAATGCTCATACATTTATGGAAATACATAGCTGTCATTCAGAACAAAATTAGAAGCCTTCAATTTTCATCTCAAAATCATTCTGCATGCAAATACTGAATACAAACACCAAAATTGTATAGCTGGTTTGAAATGAAGCCTTCTATCCTGATAACAGAATGTTTCCAGGAAGAGCAGTTAATTAACAACTACCTCTTGGCAACCCTGGCTTTGCAAGTCTCTTGTAAACTCTGAAGTGCCTGTAGTTCATATTCAAATGACAAAGAGGTTAAAACCGTGAGCCTTGATTTAAGTTGAAACATTGTATCCCTTCAATACTCTTAAAATGCTTAATAATTCCTTCAGGGGTTAAAACAAAAGACATATGGACATAAAATTCAATGGTGACTATTTTCCCTAATTGTGTTTAGATAAAAATTATTCAGGGAAATTTGCTTAGTGTTCCAATCCTAACAACTCAAGTTCCATCCTTTGGGCACACGTAGTAGAAGGAAAGAACTGACTCAAGCAGGTTATCTTCAGAACTACACACATGTATCATGTAGCACATGCTTTTCCATCCCCCTTACCCACATACATGCATATAAAATACTTTTGATTTTAAAAAAAAGTTATAAGATTCAGTTATCCATATTGATAACATATATAACATGAAACCAAATTTATTTGGACTAACATCTTTATATTGATTAAATGTTATAATAAAAGCCACCATCCAATCAAAAGATATATTAAATGAGCATAATGTAACAACCTGATCACTATTTTTAGCTTATGTATTTGAAACTCATCAGCATCTTATTGTGCTTTCTTTATGCTATTTATTATCAAATCAATTATTGCTTAACTAGGAAATTCACTCTGCCTGTCATTGAGAGTCCAGGGAACAGAATTGAGAAGAGTGGCTCATTTCACAAAAAATTTCCTGACTATCAACGTATCATGCCCTACTGGCATATGCAACAGCCTTTCTTTATGATACACATATACTATTTAAAGATTACACATAATTTAAAAATAGCTAAAAGTTGTCTAGAAGGTTCCAACCAGTATAAATGTGTTTGTTATTAGAAGGTGATTTCTGTTTGAATTGAGCTAGGGGTCAAAGTGACTTTCTTCAATGCTATGTCCTTAGTTAACTCTTCTGACTAAAACCATCCAAACAGAACGTGGTTGTTTGTAGAAAGTCATTAAAATTATAGGAAGCTTGGAGATATCTATCAGAGCTGGTCGTATTTGGAAAGTGAAAGTTTTTACTACAAGATTTAAAAATGTATAATAAAATTAACTACAGAAAATGAGTGTTAAGAGTACTGCAACAAAGCATTACAATGACAAGGCATAGGAAATGACCCTAGGTATTTGCCCTTTCTTGTAGAATTCAGCCCCTAATTCAAGGAAGCCTCCATTTTATCAGTTAAAAAACATTTTTGATTGTAACTGATACACAAAATAAAAATTAGCATTTTAGCTTGTTCCAACTGTAGAATTTAAAACAATTATTTGACATTATAATAAGGAGGGTACCATCTCTACTTTTAAATAGAATCTGTAAGATTCTCAAAGGAAATAGGACTTAAGGGTAACAGCGCTCAAGCAAGACAGTTTATCTAAAAAGAAATGAATGAAAATACTATAAAGCAAATTAATTTATTAATGACTATATAGACACTTAATGTTAAAGGTTACTTGCGTACCACATGATAAACATTTCAAGTTATGGCAATGAAATATATAGACATGTTCTGCTATCGATATTGACACACTGTGTGAAATTCAACCAATAAGAGCTATATTGTCAAAAACAGTTTTTTATTGAACTCTGTACATAGTACAACACAAATCATTATGTGGAGTGATTGCAGAGGCATGTGCTGGGCTATGTTTATTGCCTTTGGTCGTCTCTTGTCATGCACACCTTACACCCCTACTGACTGAGTCAGTAGTCAACTTTTTTTTTTTTTTTTTTTAACGAAGAATTGCTTGACCAAGAAGAACATAATTATACCCATAAAAATAAACATTTGACAATGATAATGATGTTTTCTTCTCAAACGTAGCGTAAATTTATTTATTTATTTATTTTATCAAATGCAGTGTTAGGATTATTTTGTTTTACATATTCCAATATGTAATGCCGCATAGATCATGTTCATAATTGATGAACTAAAGAAACTCTGAGGTAGAGCACCACTCACCCTCGCTGCTTCCTGAAGAGTGTGTCATTATAAATAAAAAAAAAAAACTATATGAAACAAACTGACAGGAATATTGACTAATATATAGAATGCAGAGTACTTTATGTTTTTTTTAGAAACTTCACTTCATTTTTTGTGATACTTTAACCTCTGAGAGATTTATAAGTATTACCTAATAGTAGTAGATTTGAGAAAAATAAAAATAAGAAAATTATTGATAAACTTAGACAATGCAATTAATCTTAAGGTTATGAACTATCCACTTTTATGTTATTTTTTCGGCATCCTTTTATAAAGCTATACACACATTTTGCTCACATTTCAAATAGGATTTTTCCACTTATCAGTATATAACTAATGACTTCCTGTGGGTATTTGCTCATAGTGTCATTACATGTGCATAGGATTCTATATATGTGTAATATAAATTACCTAGGTGTTTGTATACCAAGGCAGCATGGAATATGTATTTTCATCATCAAGGAAGCAGGTAATGCCTAATTTTATCAAGGGCATGTTTTCTAATACACAGTTATAATTAATTGCAAAATACATTTAACAATGTAAAGTTATTATTTTTAATCAGTTTATATTTCAGGATTAAAAATATTCAATATCACTTCAATTTACATTTTATAATTCAAGATAATTTAAATACCTCACATATTTATTAATAGTGTTTTTCCTATTAATAACAATTCATGTTATATCTGATTATGTTCTGTTTTTACAACCAATATTCAGTATTTAAGAATGCTTTAGGCAGCAAAATGTCTTATTTTTCACTTCTTCATGCAATTACAAGCTCAACTTTCTTTCTGTTAATTTGTTTCTTCCATATACTTCCCTATTTCTAATAAGCTTTGATGCTTAGTACTATAAAAATATTCTGTTTAACTGAATGCATAGCAAAAAATAATGTTGCCATCATCAATTGTGTTTGTTTTACATACTTATTCATTAGGTAGCATTAAATAACATTCTCTTTGTGTATGATTACAATTCACCTTACCTTCTATTTTATGTATTAATATATCAATTTACATGTAGCAATATTGATTTCTAGCCTCTCTAGTTCACATTTTCTATTTCATGTGTTTTAGTTATACAGCATCTTAACATATTTTTCTTGCCTTTATATAACATGGTAGTAGTGCCAGCAAATAATCCAAAGCAATTATTTTCTACCTTTTAATCATCTATGTCATCAAGAATATGCATTTTAAGTTTAAATTAAATAGACTGCTTTAGATGAACCAGTCATACACAATGTCCTAAAAAGCAACAGGACAAAGCACCTGGTTCGTCATCTAAATTGTGACTATCTCATTGCAAAAACCATAAAGGTGGTAGATGCAGGCATTGGGATGCATCATACATTATACTTTTGCAGTTAATTGTTAATATTTGACTGATTTCTCCAGGAAATAACACACAGATCTGTAGAAATACTAACACTCAGCTGAATCCTCCAACATCATTGTGATCCAAATGTATCCTACAGTATTAACATGTTGACTGAGTATATCAGTGTGATAAAATTAGTAGGGGGATGCCTTAGGCATGATGAAGTTACACTTTAAGATAAAGTTCTGAGAAAAACTTTTGTCCTACTCTCTTCCCTCCATTGAGGTCATAACTGTGTTTCAGCCAGAAAATGGCAGCCATCTTAGTAATACAAACTAGTCTTCATCGGATCCTGAATGTGTGATATTTGATATTTCAAACATGGAAGAAATTATTGCTCATCAGTCACCTAGTGTGTGCTACATTCTGGGAGTTTATATGAACTAAGTTAATGGTAGGTTATATTTATTCACCTGACTATAACTCACTTAAGATAAAAATCAGTATAGACTGACTTTGGAGACCTGCATATGTGGACATAAAAGGAACATCCTACTTTAGTACCAGGGCAAGATTTAAGACCAGTTTATATAAACTGGCCCTGAAATGGAAATGAGATGCCAAGAAATATAGGTAGGAATTGCCACTGATGCCTTCTATCTGATATTTCTCTCTTACTGTAAAATTTTTAAACATCTATTTATAGTTTCAATTCCCTGAGAAAATTCCTGTCAATTATGAGAACAAAACTCTTTCCAGAAGCAATAGGAGTTAGTGAGGCATCACAAGGAGTCTGGGGTTAGGATACTGAAGGGCAAGCAACACTAAGATGATTGAGTGGCTAATGACTCTACTGATTAAGAGAAAATATTAATAAGAAATGTTAAGTTTACTCCACCCTAAGTGCAAAGGGGAAATAGCTTATTATATTGGATGTTGTCATCCAAAGAAAGAGACACCATCAAATGTTTGTTCCTTATTCTAAATTATCAACGTGCTTGTATCTCCATTACATTTATTTTGAAAATTGACTTTTCTTTTAGACAAAATCAAGGAAAAGACTATTATGATAATATTATTATCTTTCATATAGACATGAAGAATTGCAAATCAATACAAAAGCATGGAAATGTAAACCAGAAACAGGATTACAAAATTAAGTGTATTTGCAGTATCTACTACATACCAATGATATATGAAATTTTACTATCCATAGAAAATTTAAGGAATTGAAAACGATGATATTTATAGTTGATGTTTTTACAGTTTAGGTTGTAAGACACTAAGAAGTCTTAGGACATGGCTCAGTGATGGAGAAATTGACTAGCATGGAGAGAATCTGTGTTCAAAATTACAACATTGATAAAGAAAACCCTCACAAAATTAGTGAATAATCCATAGATTTATTCAGTTATGTTATCATTGACTACACATTTCTAATACTCACTTTGTTAGGTATTTACATAAATTCATTTTTTAGCATTTTAATTTCACAAAGAAAAAAATCTTTTGGTTGTTATATAATCTTAGGCTAAAAATAAGAAATGAGGGCTAGACATATGGTTCAGCATTAATGAGTGCCTCCTGCTCTTGTAGAAAACCTGAGTTCAGTTTACAACACTCATATCATGAAAACTAAAACCACCTGTAACTCAAGCTCCCAGAACTCATTGTCTATTGAACTTCAAAAGTATTAGCCCTCATATGTTTACATATCTACATATAAATAGCATGTGTACATGCAATTACAAATAAAACATTTGTACAATATGAAGGATAACATCTACCTTCACTTATAGAATATAAATAAAGGATAATAAAATTGGCATAAAAGGGAATAGTTTTTGTCATAAAGCTTTAGCTGCACATTAATTCTTGGAGAAAAGTCATCAATAGTCATCTTATATAAAGGTACAATTTTTATCATTTTATGAAGCTTCTAGGAGTCAAATGACCATGAGATGACAGGTACCAATTCTACAAGATGCACAGACTATGCAAAGACACTAGAGAAAAGCTCCAAATAGGTAGAATCCAGAGGACAAACATGCTTTTGAAGAACATGAAAGAACCTTTTGTTTCTCTAACATCATTGTGATGGCCAGGATCTTAAACATTAATAAAATGATAAATATTAATAAATAATAATAAAATAATAAATTATTTATAATAAATAAAATAAAAAATATTCACTTAATAGAAATTGATTTCAAAGTGAGCCAGAAGTGCAAATTAGTAGAGCAAGTGTTTAAACATATATGATAGCCCTACACAAGGATTTAAGATGACTATGCTATGCATCTCTTCAATAGTGTATGTAAGATGAGAAACAGAAACCCTCTCAACAAAGAACACTTTAGATAGAATATAACCATATCTGAAATAAAGATTCACTACACAAGATTGACCATAGACTAGAAATGCTCAGCAGTTGGTGATCTTGGAAATAGTACACTAGGAATTATTTAATTATAGGAAAATAAGACAAATAATGAAGAACAATTGTCTAGGTAGCGTTACTCATTTCTTATAGGTTATCAATTACCATCAATTCACATGAAAATGTTGTAAGTAAGAAATATAAAATCCATATAAATACTGACTTGGCAATTCTTTCTCCAGGAATGCATACTAAGAAATAGAGCAGCTGAGTGGGAGTGATACTATTTTATTCTCTGTTGTACTCATCGCATAGAAAACAATGTATGACATTCACTAATGTAAATGTGGTATATATAACACATATGGATATAATAAATTTGCAAATAGAAGGCTGTACATTTGTAAATTGGAATTGACAGGAATATATATATATGTATATATATATATACATATATATATATATATACACACACACATATATATCCTAGAACAATATTTTTCGAAAAAAATTAAGCAAAATGCACAACAACAGGAGCTTGACTATAGGACATCCAAGAGATATAGAACTGGCTATTTATAACAAGACTGATAGAAATAAGTTTTTATGGGCAAAGAAAGAAAGTCATTATGACATGCTAAAAGTCAAACCTGTTCCAATCAAACATGTCACACATTTTAAAAAAAAATGCTATGGATAAAGTGTTTCCTTGGAGATTCAGACTCCATCCATGGTGGTTTATCCCTATAAACCGAGGACTTGAGATGTGGAGGCAGGAAAGGAATTCAGGGACAGCTACAGCTACAAAGGGAGTGTGAGAGTAGTCTGGGTTGTATGAGACCTTGTCTTAAACCAAACTAATGAAACTTTAAAAGACAAACAAAAAAGACTCAAGGGACTGTGACTGCATACAGAGGACCTACACAAGCTCAATTCTGAAAAAAAAAAAATCTTACATAGATTGGGGAGAGCTCACAAAGACTCACTAAGGCGTTAGTAGCCACTAATGGCTGCTAGAGAAGGGGGACTGTTAATTTATGTTAATTTTCTTCAGTCACACAATGCCTTATAGGCTACCAGAGTTCCAGTGGACGGCCCTACACCCATGCATATACTGGCAACAGTGAATTGATTTATTGTTTTAAAAGAGCAGCATTAGACATTCTCACATTGCCAGCATATATTAAGTGCAAATTAGTGAGTCAATTTAAAACTGTAGATAAAATTGAAAAACTTTTCTCTAACTGCTGGGTGGTCCTAAGGGTATTTAATAAGTTCCCAATAAATTCGGAATAACCCAGGTGAAATTCTCAAACCATACAACTGAATTCCTTTTGACAATAGGGTTCACCCTGAAGAGAAAATCATAAATATGTACGCAAATTTTAATAATATAACAAACACAAAAAGTACATAATGTTGGTAGGGTAAAGTGATAGGGAGAGATGGCAGGAATTGGTGAGACATGACTGGGTTGTGGAATTTATCAAAGCATATTATTTTCATGTCTAAAATTTCTAAGTATTACTTTTGTATAGTTTCCTTAAATTGAAAAAAGGCCAAACTTTATGAGAGAACTTGTAGTAAATAAATGAGACATTAATATATTATAAAAAAGACACAGAAGACAGGTAGAGTAATTTCTCATATGACCATACAGTATTATATTTATTTCAAACTACCTCACTGCCTTGATGTGGAATGATTTTAAAAAACCAAACAAATTCTCAAAGGAAAGACTTTTGATAACATTCAAAAAATTATTATATATATATATATATATAGCCTACTCACATATTCGCAATGTATGTAAATGAAATGTGTTAATAACATCATTATGCTAACTGGATTTTCATTGAGACATTCTGGAGTGGTTTATGTATAGGGTAAGAGCTTACATTCTGCACCCACTCTCACTGAAGAGAGTGAGAAGCCTTAGAACAAATGGGAAGTCTATCAAATCTTCCCCTCAGAGCTTAGGGAACTCTACTGAAGAGGTAGAAAGAGAGTTAGTGGGGTTGGATCAAGAAAACAAGGCCCTCTAATACAAATGATAAAAGCTCATGTGAACTCACAGAGACAGAGGCAGCATCAAAGTGCTGGCACCCTGGTCCTCTCGAGCATATTACTTCTTCCAGTTTACTGTTCTTACAGGGTTCCTCTGTATATGAACAAGTTGGTCGCTGAGTCTTGTGCCTTCTCTTGAGCTCTTTTTCTTCTCTTTGTCTTGTCCAATCCTATCTGATAGTTTTTGTTTTATCTTACATTTTATTTTGCTATATTTTATTCTTATCTCTTAGAAGACTGTTTTCTAATGAGAGACAAAAGGGAGGAGAGGGGAGGAGGAAGTGGGAGGAGTAGAGGCATGGGAAGCTGTAATCAAGATGTATTATGAGAGAAACAATCTATTTTCAATAAATAGAAAAAAACATACATTTTAGTTTTAATATCATAGAGCAAAATTCCTTTACCAAATCTAACTGTTGGTACCCTCAGGCTAAACTAATTCATTCTTCTACTCTTTTTTTTTTTTTAATCTACAAAATGGTGATACTATTACGATCACAAGAAAAACTTCTAAGTGTTAATTTGTAAAAATTTGTAGATAAGATCTAAATTTACAAAGTTCTCAAGTACCCTTCATTCTGGTTTCCTTTTTGTGGTCAGTTTCTAGAAGCACTTACCAAAATCAAGAAGTCTGGCGGTGCAGCACTGTGAGCTGCAGTGTAGCTCTGTGAGCTGCACGTCTGTGCTGTAAGCAAACTGCAGTACAGAACAATTCAGATTCTAGAAGTTTCTAGTTCAGGGCTTTATCCCTACTCATATGCTGCCTTTAATTTCTTCCTCTTTAACTCTCCTTCAATTTATGATAATTTTTCCATTTCTTTTGCCTGCTATGCCCTTTGAGAAAACAATAGCCAGGTTGTCATAAAATGCCCTTTGCTTCAAGTCTGTCCGTTTGATAAAATGTGATTAATTTGAGGCATTAATGCGAAGGAAGTCTGAGAAGTGATATTTCCTGTTATATCAAAGAAGCTCTTGGGTCAATATATCCTACTGGTCACACTAAATCATGCCATTTAGTCAAAGTAGTGCTGACAGGACTGGACATCTAGAGATTATTTGCTTATGTGCAAATATGAATTTAGAGACAAAAACTGATATTATGCATACATTTTCTTTTGCTGTATAGTTTTACTCACCAACCTCAGTATTATTTCACTAGTTAGAGCTAATGCATTCCCTTTGTTTTGAGTGGGAGTATATATGTTGCTAGTTCTCATGTCTACTCATTGGAATCACCTCCAAAGACGTTGTCACTTTAGTCCCAATTAAATATTTTACTTATGTATTTGTATCAATATGTATTGTAGACATTTATATAGTCATATTCAGAAGTATTTTATGTTTATTTGTTCATTTTTTTAACTTTTACATTACACAGTTATTAAAAAATGTGGCCATTGAGAAATCTTAAGCCTCTTTGGTATACTTCATTTTAAAAAAAATGTTTTAATTTCCTAACAATACATGAAGTTCCTGGCTTATTTTTTCATTTTCCTGTCCCAGTTCTAGAATACTAAAATCAGATTCCAAAATCATACTGTTTAAAAATGTCCTATATTTCTCTCATAGCAACATAAACTAATAACACCTTTGAAAAATATCTCATCACTGTAGAATTTCTCTTTCACTAATTATTTTGAATTGCAAGGGGTTGATTTAATTTAATGACAGCAAGCAAACAAATCCCTAAACATTATTTCAATTAATGAAAATTAGTGAATCTATGCTAAATTTTTAAGATAAACTGAAGCATAACCAAATTTTAAAACTAGGACTATATACATATTCAATGGCTAAATTCATTCAGAAGTGAAAAACAATTTTTAAAGCTAATTGACCTTTTTTGGACTTCAAGCCACTGTAAAATCACTGTCAAAATTACCACCTCTTCAGCAGTCATAAGCACCATTCAAAGATTAATAGGAATCCACACCAATAGGATATTTCTTAATACTCTGCCTTCCAGAGGGGATCAATTTGATACAATATTTTTGGTTCTTTATCAACATTTCTATGTTTAGAATTTTATCATCATCATCAATCACTATCTTCAGTTTTAAATTTTCTCAAGGATTTTGCTTGAAAAGCTTTTAATATATATGTTAAGCTTTTAAAACTCTTATCTACCGTAGCTGGACCTTCAGGGACCACTTTGTAGGTATTTCCCAAGTCCTTACTAGGTAGTTGGATTTCATTTGCTAAATCATTTTTGAGGCTTTGCTTCCTAATCACATACAGACAGAAAGAAGTCATTATATTAGATAAAACATTCATTTGAAGTACAAGACTCTTGGAACAGACATGAAGAAGCCTCCCAGGGTCTTTATCCTCCAAATATGATTTTTAAAAATTGAAAATACAACTCTACATAAAGGCATGACATTTTAAAGAATGCTTTATGAAAGATTTAAAATTGGAATATTTTCTCACTCCAAAAATTAGGCTTAGCTCTAGTTTTAAAATGTTTTGAATAAATAGGATCACTTAAGAACATTAATTTCCAGTTACTGGTACAAGGTCAAGTGTTTATATTTTTACTATTATACCATTGACTGCATTTTCTTCCAGTGCTTGTATTTAATGAATTTTATACATTTGAGGATTGAGAGGGCTTTTTAGTAAGGAAAATGGAGCTGGGAAGATCTCTTGGTAAGGGTTTAAACATGAGGATTTGAGTTTGGAGTCTATGTAAAGTCATATGCAATAGCCTGCTCTGTAATTCCATTATGTGTAAGGCATTTGGCAAACAGAGAATACTTGAAAGCTGGAGGCCAGCACACAGGATACAGAGGGACCCCTAGTTAGAGCTCAGCACGCAGGATGTAGACAGAGGTCTTTGATAAATGACCCTGTCTCAAACTGAGATCTGAACTTGGCTTCTTTCCTCTGCCTTTGCATGCATCTGCAGCATGCATCCTTCACACATAGAAGCATGAGAAAAACCATACACATAAACACATACATACACATGATAAAAAATAAGAAGCAAAAGGGATATTTCCATCGTGTTTATTTTATAAATGAATAGAGTTAAGACTGAAAGAAGGAAGTTCATTGGGAAGTAGCAAAGTCCAAACTCAAGTACAAATCTTATGAATTACTGGTCCCACAGGTCTTGCCTGAACCTTTGGGTTGGGAAGGCGTGGAATTGTTAACGTTCCTGCCTCAGCTTCCCTAGTGCCAGAGTTACAGGTATGAACTATCTGGCCTCTGGTCTCACTACTAGCTTTTTCTTCATATAGACATAAGCTGTTTTATTTTCCTTCATTTTTGTTCTGTCTGTCTGTTCCCTGCACATATGCGTGCGTGTGTGTGTGTGTGTGTGTGTGTGTGTGTGTGTGTGTGCGTGTAAGCAAACACATGCCATGGAATACCTGGGAATGTTTGAAGGTGCCTTTCAAGTAGGTTTTCTCTTTGCACCTTGTTGCAGCAGGCTCCTCTTGTCTTTGACCTGGAAATTGTGCTGTATACTACCGGCATTAGCTCGATGAGCTACATCTCCCCACACTCCATGTCCAACTCCATGTAGGATCTCTGCCACCACATTAACATGCAGCTCTTGTCTGAGTTTCAGAGACTGTACTTAGGTTGTCAGGGTTGCACAGTAAGAAGTTTTAGCAACTGATTCATCTCCCTAAACCCTAAATGATTTTATTCTATTTAAAAGTCATATTCAGGGTTTAAAAGTGAAACATCTTCAAATGTCCCTGCGTTTAGTAAAAAAATTATCTACCTGTTTTTCTTTTATGTCGACCACTGTAGGCTCAAGTGTTGGGGACATTTTACATTAAAGCCTATGTGCTTATAACATATCATCAAGCTCAGAGATCTCTGGCTTCCACATATATATGTATGCATGTATATCTCTATCTCTATCTCTATCTCTATCTCTATCTCTATCTCTATCTCTATCTCTATCATCTATATCTATATCTATATCTATATCTATTTATATTATTATATATATCTATATTATATTATATTATATCATCTATATCTATATCTATATATTCATCCCTGTTCCCTCTCTCTCCCTCCCTCTCATGCCACCCGACCCCTCCTCAAGTCCCATTCTCCACCCACTACACAGGGAGGGTGATGCCTTCCAGGAGGAATTAGGCCCTCTCTCCTGCCTCTAGGTTAAGAGGGTATCCTTCCATGTGGAACATGCTCCTAAAGTCCTTTTGTGCACTAGGGATACATCCTGCTTCCACTGTCAGAGGTTCCTTAGACTGCAAAGGCCTTCTAACTGAGACCCATGTTCAGGGCATCTCAATCAGTACAATGCTGGTACAAACTTACACAGCCATTTAGGAGATCAGTATGACAGTTCCTCAGGAAAATGAGAATCAGTCTACCACAGGACCCAACTATTCCACTCTTAGCCATATACCCAAATGAATCACATGCATTCATAACTCTGAGGCTATTGTAGAACACTTTACTCAATAATCTCATGAACTGGAGCCTCTGGTTAGCCACTGGGCATTGGGATCTAGAGAAAGGCATGCACAGGCAGACATGTACACAGATGGAAATTATCTTTCAATTTAGATTTTAATATTTTAGTTAGGATACATAGCCTTAGAGATTATTACAGACATTTTAAAAGTGTTTTAACATCTATTTGCCTTTCTTTCCCACAATTCCCGAATGCACCTATTACCTCCTATTTTAACTTTCTAGACACACTTTTTTCTATTTCATGTCCCATGTGTTCTTTTACACCCCCATTCCTTCTTTGTCATCTAGATTTACACTTCCTTTCTAATTTTAGGAAGTCTTTTTTTTAAGTAGAAACAACAAAAATACAAATGTCCTTTAGAAAAATAGGAAGCATGTAGACGAATCCAGTGTGAAGCATTATCCCTTGTAGTTGATGATGTTAAGGGGTGTTGAAGGTAAAGCTCTTTGTGATTATACTCTTTTTTGTTTGTTTGTTTTCATTCATAGAAGAGTGAGTGGCCTCATCTCCATCAAGATTACCAAATGACTAGCCAGCCCCTGAGTCACACTTAAGGCCCTCCAATTGTCTACACAGCCAGTTTACACTAAATTGATAATCAGTTGTCAAGAGTGGTGTCTAATATTCCTGTCTTGCCTAACATAGACACAGGACAGCAAAGACCAAAGAGCAGGGCATGACATTGGTCACCCCATTTACTCTATGGCAACTTCAGATCATCTTACCAACCTATCTAAATAATAGCTAGGACATTGGACCCTTCACCCAGCATTTATTGAGTTATAAATCAAAGGTAACTTTCAATAATTTATTTCTCATGTATTCTATTTTAATGTTTTTCTGAAATGAAGAATCTATGAATAATATATATTTTATATCATCTTTGAATGTCAACCAACATCCTATGTGATCCTAGAAGTATGAGGGCAATGGTCAGACAATCTCAATATTACCTAAAGCTACAAGGCAACCACTGTGGCCTTGGTCTCTATGCTCCTACTACATGCAGCAGTAGAACCATACTCTCCAACAGGTGGGAGCTTATTTCTACAATTCCAGGTGCCATTTTATTTGTTGTTTGTTGGTTTGACATTTCTCTTCTGGTTTCCGTTATTATATATATTTTAGCAGGATTGAAAACAGTGACCTGTCTGCAACTCAGATTTTTTTTTACTCATTTATCTTTCTTATTTTACATATTGATCCCAGATCCTTCTCCCTCCCTTCCATCCCATTTCCCCCCACACACACACACTCCACAGGAAGGAACCACGATATATCCCTGGTACATAAAAGGACTTGGAATCACATACCCCATGGAGGGATACTCTCTTAACCTGGAGGCAGGAAGTGGGGGGGGGGACTCTAGTCTGTATTCTACATGACTTGACAGATTTTGTTGACCCCTTCTGGAATGCAACTTGGTTTATTGAGACATTATAGTTGCATTTCAAGGGAAAAAAACAATTTGCTGAACTCTTCTTTTTGATAGGTATTTTGCTGCATCCAGGGAAAGCAAAGGTCAAGAGATTATTTTGCTTCTGGGGGATTCTTAATGAAAAATCTTCACTGGATGAATATTTAGTCTCACAGATTCTCTTGCTGAGGGCTGACAAAAGACAAATGGAGATTATTTATTGGGCTTTTAGGAACTCTTTGTTGTCAACTCTATTTCAGTTTTATATGTTCTTGAAGTCAGGCCATATTGATCTCTCATCTCAGGTTCCATTTTTTTGAAGGGAAATTAAAAGAAGCCAACATATATTTTTCTCATTGAAATAACAGAAAATGCTAAGCTAAATAAATCTATTGATGATGATTTTTTTTTAGCTGAATCCAGGTTTCAATGCCCCTACATTTTTCTACAACTTTTCATTTTCTAAGATACTTCAATCTGAGCAGATACATTGTAAGGTCAATGTAAAAAGGTCTATTTCTTCCACAGTCATCTCTCCCTTCTAAGCGATGTATTTGTTTTTGTGTCTTTGTGAAATCATGGTCTTCCATTCATGGATTTTATATTTTTAAAATTTTAAAGTAGGGACAAATACACAAAGTGAATTCATTTATAACACAGAACTTAAAATAACATACATTTCTGGCAAAATGCAAATTTGCAATATAATAAATGATTAGAGACATAAATTGATATTTGCCCATTAGTTACCTAATGACTGTTCACAAACATCAGGATCCATGTTGAAACCAAGGACATATATTCTAACTATTCTTTTTGATAACCTAACCAACACCACACACTATGCTATATTTATACTGGTTAGCTATTCTTCTCCTCCAGCTTCTGTAAGAACTTTGGCACATCACAGCTATCAAGAAAATCATCTGTGTCTAAAATAAAATACTTTCAAATGTGTGCACAATTTATTCAAATAGGATGCTTCTGAGGGCTGGAATTCTTCACTCAGTCTGAAATTGTATTATGTCTTCTCTGAAGTATCTAATGCAAACATAACAGAAAGACCAGCCAAGGAGACAATGATCAGAAACCTTGTTTGTATGCTCATTTATGATGTACATGTTTACATATATTATGTATTCAATTATAATAGCATATAATATATACATTTATATCTATTTCAATACAAGTCATTAAGTACTGAAACATTTTTGTATTCTTGGTATTATTCGGTGTCTCCTATGAGAATTGCTATGCCCAAATCCAAGGTCCTTTTCTCACGATATTTATTTAATCACCAACAACACATTTAGCTTTTTATAAATAAATATTTTCAGCTATTTCCTGTTTTAAAAAAATAGTAGGGTTGTCTTCTTATGTGTTAATTCTAGGTTTCCCATTTTAAAAGAAACTTCATTGTTTATTCAAATGAAAAATAATATTCCTGGTATTTGGAAGAAAGAGGTAACCTGTCCACAGGCCTTTAATCAACATGTATATAACTCCATGTATTATAATTAGACTAGGCTAAAGATAAACATGTTCATTGCAATCACATATTTTGTTAATATTTTATGCATAAAGATTTTCATAAAGGCATTTTTGGTTTCCACAAGGAATATAAACTTAAATTTCCTTTAATATAAGCAAGTACTAATTGTAAAGAATTACTTTTATTTTCCCTAAATCTGATAGCAATTTCCTTAGCAGAAAATGATTCTGCCATTTAAACTACAAAGTTCAGATTTAACACCATTCACCATTTATCCACACTTTCAACAATAATGGTATAACTGAAAGTGACCCTCTGCTGTCGGAATTAACTTTTGGCAATCTATTGCTATGTTTCTCAAAGGTTTGAAATATCACTTAGTAAAAATATACTGAGAATATGAAAAGTGACATTTAAGTAGAGAAGAGTCTTTGCTTTGTGCTCTTTGTGGATCTTTTGACAGCTCCTGCCTTTGAGTGTAGGGGGCTCTGTTTATCCTGCTGTTTCTGCATCTTTTCTCTTTCCTGTACCTGTCTCCTTAGTTTGACCTCTTCCCTCACCCTTCATTTCTTTCCCCTTGCCTCTTTTTTGCCTGTAATTCCACTGCTCAGGGATCTCATGTGAATATTTTGTGTCTGAGCTCTTACAGAGATAAGGAATTCCAGACCTAGCCCTTTTAAGGTGAATTTCAAATGCATGTCTTATCAAACCTACTGAATCAGATTACTGGTGACAGGACTCTGGTGTTAGAAGATTGTCATCAGAAATGAAACTGGAAGGTGGGCGTTTTATACACAGGATAGGTACCTTTTTGTATAGTATCCTAACTTGTTGTAAAATTCAGTATGAATGTCTTAGTTTTAAAAATTAACAAAATGTCCAAACCATAGATAGTAATGTGATCAATAATGGAGTCTTAAGGTGATTCAAAAAGTAGGTGAATATGAGGTAAACCAGAAAACCACAGTAGTATCTTGGTAGCTATGCCTGGTGATTATCAGAAAGCCCATTTTTACTTAATTGCCATGGAGCTACACATAAGTTGTTCCTGGTCTATGGAAAATGAAGACCTGGGTATTCCCCTACACATGTGCACAATGAAAGGCCTCAGCTGAATTATACTACCATTGACACTGTATTTTTGAGACCCGGCCATTGCCTTTTGTATAGAATCATGAGAAGAAATACTGTAAAAGGGAAACTAAGTTAATCATGAATTGGGAGGAAAAAGGGTTACTAAGTCACAGTGAATATGTCACATCTCACAATTATCTATCAGGGCTTCTGTAAAATACACAAGGGAAAATAAAATAAATGAAATACAAAAGGAAGATGTACAGTACTATTGTCTACTGACTGCCAGACTAAAGCCTGTAAGATATTCTCAAAAAATAATATATGTTAATACATAATTAACAACTAATACAAATATATATTTATTAATTATTACTTAATAATTCATATATAAACACCCATTATATCAGTTTGTTCCTTAGAGACAGAGGCTGTGGCTGCTGCAACTAAAACAAGACCAATTCTCACCTAAGCAAAGGAATTAGCAGTCTGGTGTGTGTGTGTGTGTGTGTGTGTGTGTGTGTGTGTGTGTGTGTCGCGTGTGTGTGTGTATTAATATTCTTACTAAGTGAACTTGAAATTCCTCAACCTTTTGTATGTTCCTATTACTTTATATAGTCAAACAATTTTTTCTAGAAATTAAATGTCTCTACCTTATTACAACAAACAAAATAGAAATGTTCTTCAAACCATCATATAATAGGCAACTTTGTTTAACATGCCTGAAAGTTAATAGTAATATTTTAACTTTCTAAAGTTCTATATGATCAAAAAGTAGTCTGTATGTTCCCTTAAGTACTTACACTTATATTTAACATATGAAAATAGATCTTCATTATTTAGACATAAAAATTTTTGAAAAAATAAAATAGCATACAAAGTCATTTTGTAAGTAACACAGAGTGGATGTACATGCAACTTGGTAAATTAACCCGTGAAAACACTTCTAACTTACAAAATAGACAAAAAATAAAAGCACCTATCTTTAGTTTATTGGACAGATGAAACTAACCCTTAGATCAAGATTGTTCTGTTTCAGTGCAGAAAATCCATTAGCTTTTGAGTTACACTAAATTTAGGAGACAGTGTTGATTACCATGATTGGATCTGATATCAACTCTGCTAACTGCAGCAAGGAGTAGCTTGCATTTAAAATTTAAATCAAAGTGATTATAGAAATTAGTTTTTGCATTGTAGGAAAGTGGTGAGGTCTTCCCCATAGTTACCATATTATTGATAACATTAATAACAATACCAATAATTAAAAAGGGAATAACAATGTGGCTTTAAGCATTGTTAATTTGGGGCTGGAAAGATGTCTCAGTGGTTAATAGGACTTATTACCAAGTATGAATCTTCAGCTTGAGCCCTGGGACCTACATGTTAGGAAACAAACTCCCATAAATTATCCTCTGACCTACACATGCATGCTATAACACACATATATAATGCAGACATGTAGCTACATACAATGCACACAAATATAATAAATATGATGAAAATCATAGATTTTTAAAAAAAATAAAGTTTACTTGGCTAGAGTAATGACTCCTGATAGCTTACTCACAGTGCAAACAGACTTCATTGAGATACCTTTAACATAAAGAACTATGAAACATATAAGAACTATGAAAATTTCAGTTGCCAGGGTGAGATTTAATATGGTAGCATATGACCTGCCCAGACCCCCTAACTGTGGGTGTTAATTAGAAGGTCTAGACAGTCTATGGGGCCTCTGTAGTGGATCAGTATTTATCTATAGTATATGAATGGAGTTTGGGAGCCCATTCCAAACAGAGGGATACTCTCTCAGCCTAGACACATGGGGGAGGGCCTAGACCCTGCTGCAAATGACATGACAGACTTTGAAGACTCACCATGGAAGGCCTCACCTTCTCTGGGGAGCAGAAAGGAAATGGTATGGAAGTGGGTGGGGAGAACAGGCGAAGACAGCAGGGTGTGGGAGCTAGGATTAACATGTAAAACAACTTTGTTTTAAATTTAAATAAAAATATTATCAAAAATAAAATATGAGTGAAGTATATTTAAAAAAAATGGTGGCTTCCGGAAACCCTGGGGCTATAGTATGCTCCATGGACCCTGAGAGTCCCATGGATTATTCTTAGGGAGCTGAAGCAGCAGAGATGAGTCTTCAGAGTGCATAGTATCTCTGGAACAACTTTTAATGGCAGATCATATGGGAAGATGCTTTTAAAAGTGGTTTCATAGAATTGGGGAGAAAAAGTAGTGGAATGGGAATGCTTCACACATAGATGCCCATGAGCTACAACCACAATGGCCATGCCTGGATACCAGTAGAAGAGCCAGTATTGCCAAGGGCAGGGTGATGTACAGACCCCAGACAAGCAGCCCTGTTATATGATCACTCTGACTCTGAGCAACTACAAGATATCTGAGATGAAAAATTGCTCATTTTATGAATTAAGTTTCCTGAGAAAACTTCCATGGTCCATGCTGCCTCCAGAGGCCATGATGATGTTCATTTTCCGCGCTGCTGGCTCAGGCTGTGTTGATGTCTGAGGTTTGTGTTGTCATTGGTGGCCATGCTGATGCCCTTTGTGTTGCCAAAAACCATATTGATGTCAATTATCAGAACTGTGGGTGGAAACTATATCAATGTCCATGATCTGTGCTGCTCTGCAGGAAGTCCATGACCTACACTCCTGCCTGCTGATATGGGCAAGGAAGCTTCTTTTGCAGTGGTAACAATGACTATGGATTCATAACTGTTTATGAGAAATATAGATGGCTTCTGAGAAACTCTTCCAAAAGAAGCTGTCTAGACAGGAAGCTATTGAAGAGTGTCCTTAGAAATTGTCATTCTTCATAGTTGATGGCTTCTTGTGGGAGGGTAGGGATTGACACAGGTTTCTTTAAGGGACTGGTGACCAAGAGTATGACCATGTGCATGGGCAACACAACTTAAAGTTGGTGGGTTTTTTTTTGAGGGGGTGGGAGGATGGACATGAGAGGAATGGGAAGGAAGTGTGATTGGGGCGCATTGTATGAAATTCAGAAATAATTCATAAAAATCTATGTTAGGAACCACAAGAAAATTCCAGTTATTTAAACTACTGAACAGTATTCTAATTTTTAATTATTATCCCTATCTTTATAACACTTTTGTATAAATCCATAAGAAATGTCATACATATTTATGGGCATACATATTTAAACAGAGTAACAGGAAAGCAACAAGCTGAAAAAGTTTAAGGATTTAATTTCTTCCATTATGTAATTCCATGCTGGCAAGAAAATATATATATCCGTCAATCAGAATACACAAGGTTATTAAAAAGCAGCCTATCCAGTGATTGTATTATACACACACACACACACACACACACATAATATTTTCTGCCTTAAACCAACTATTGATGTTCAAATTTGATATTGACTGAAACTTAGCTGAAAACACAAAATCAACTGTATGAGTCAATCATCAATAATTCAATTTCTGAAGTAGTTTCACTCATAACAGATTACAGTAATACATGATGATAATTTTGTGCCATTCATCCATCCACACAGTCACAGAGAAGTATAGCTACACATGAATGGTAGCATAATTAGCCCTCTGCTCTTTTAAGTACTTTCGTTATTGTTTTCAAATACTTTCTTCTCACAATCAGGAATTTTCAAGGTAATAGCTGCCTTTATCCCTTTATGTATGGTATTTTGCAAAGATATTCACAGAACTAGATATTGTCAAACTACAAAAGTTATCATAAATATTAGCAAAGAAGCTGATATGGGCACAAATGTTCAGTTTGAGATGACTCTTAACTGTGCAGGCATGTTGCTATTGCATAAGATGATATTAGAGATGACACATGCTATCCCCCAAGGTTCAGATCCAGGGCCACATGGTTAACAGATAACACATCTTAAAAATTAAAATTATGAAGTAAAAATCTTCTGCTTCTACATTTTTTTTGTTTACTTGTTGCCTAAGTTCACACAATAGAGCCATTTATCTTTTGTGGCAGGCTTAATATTCTTCAAACATTTTTAAATGTCACTTACTGTGAACTATACATAATATATCATAGTGACATTCCAGGGAGTGTCTGGAAACTTAAATACAGGCTCACTATGCCACATAAATGGAAACCCCACTGCCTCTTCGTTTAGTATAGCTGCCTTGATCAACTGTCACTGTGTTTTTCTTGTGTGGATATGAAAGCATCTGCATGACATCCTGTGCCAAAAAAATAAATGACCCATCTGATATAGGAGAAAGTGTTCTTGAGGTATATTCATGCCCCATATGCTGTGTAAGACCTAAGCAAAATCATAGGCATATTAGAAGTGAGAAAATATTTCCTAAAAGAACTAAGGATTGGTAGTAGCTACATAATTACACAAAGTATTGATTTTAAGATAGATAAAAATTAAAAATACAGTTGTATTCAAAATTAAGATTTATTAAACAAATAAGTTTGTGGACAAAAAAACAAGGGAAAATATGAAGAAAATTCCAAGTAAGCTTTGTGACTCCAATCTAAATCTTTGCAACCATGCTGAACTGTTATGCAATATGGGATAATATTCACTTCTGATGAACATCTTACCTAATTCATCATCTGATGCTAAAATCAGCATCTCCCACTTTATGCTTCAGTCAAGTCTATTCAGAAATAATTCTCACAACTTCGTTTGTTAGACAGTGAGATGTTAATTGACCTCTCTCCTTCTAGATGTCTCCATATTAGAATTCTCAGAGTTTCTTCCACAAATACTTCCCTTTTATCAGAACCATTTGCTTAAACTGTATGAAGAGAGATGCATGTGTCTGTGATGTGACTGTAGGAAGGGCTAAGAGAATGATTTTAATCTCCAGCATCCACTCAGGGTCCAGGGACACACAAAATAAATCTATCCAAACTTTAGAGGATGGGGCTTGTAAATGTTATGACCAGATATCTGATAGTTAAGATGAATGAAGATTTAAGTTATTTGGGAAGCTAAATGTGAAAATACCAGCCACTTAAAGCTGTTTTTGTTCATTTCTTGCAGGATGTAGAGTACTCTAAGGGTCCAAAGTAAAATAAGTTCAATTATTATCTCTTCTTCCTTTGGACAACTGTCTTGATAAAAATTTGTCAGCCATGATGTAAATAGATTGAAAAATATAAGATCTGGTTATAATTAAAATAATGACAGTAAATAATACTCTACTAAGCAAAGTGCCAATAGCTACCATCTACTAACTGTCATATCAATGGACCAGGATAATTCCAAGCTGTTACTTTTATTTCAATTCTAAAAGGGGTTATTTTTCCTATCTGGTTATGCCTGTGAACTTAAGAAATGTGTAGTCATAATTCTTGAATTTTGCAATTGATTTTTGCATTTAAAAAAGTCACTCAACAATCTATTATTAAGTTGACAATTTTATCTATAAAAAGGTAAAACATCAACTTTTCATTTGATCATAAATATTCCATTAGTGCATGGTTTATTCTTTCAATTTTACGCTCACCAGCATTATCTGACAATGGGCACTGCTATATCACGACACATTGTGGTTTCCTCCTTTACTTCTGTCTTTCCTTTCTGATTCGGTATGTGTCCATGGTATGTGAGTCAAAGTGCATATATGTGACACTGCACATGTGACACTCAGGAGAAAGGAACTGCTGAGTTGGTTCTCTCTATCCTTCTTTTCCTGCGTTCAGGGTGTCACAAGCAAATCACTAGGCTTTTGAAGAGTATACTTTCACCAGATAGCTGTCAGGCCAGCCCTATGCAATGACATTCTACGGGTGAGTAGTCTATGCTTGTAAGAAGAGACTACCTTTCCTTTGATGGAACTAAGGATTAATGAATACAGACTGTAGACAAAACTATTTCCTCCTTCAACTCTTCTGGACCCCACTTTACAAGTACTGGATTCCAAATACCATATTTATAATGCTAGTTTTACCCATAGCATAACTGATTTGCATATACTGTCAGAACAGGAAAAGAATGCAAATCTTTTTATTTTCTTTTGGCTTCAGTTTATTAAAAACACTGAGGAGAAATGGAAACTCACCAGGTTGGCATATCAAAGTAGCCATGTTTTTCTTTTCACTCCTCTGTTTTGCCTCAAGAGCATTGTCAGTTAGGATTAGTTAGTTGACATGTTGGGTTGAATCAAGGAAGTAAATGCCAGTATACACATGTGCATGCTCAAGGATCTTCTTGTTGATGGACATACAGAAATAATTACCTTTGCCTATTAAAATTCTTAACCCTAAAAGTAAGCACAGATTTCTGTGTTTGCTTTCTTGATATGAGCAATGATAAGAGGGATTCTCAGGAATGTGATTCTGTTTTGTAGGAATCTGGTGTAATCATAAATCACAAAGAAAGGATTGTACATGCTGTAAAAACATAAAATGTCCATTAGAGAATGTTATGCTTCTAATCTTGAGACAAAAAAAGCATATGGAGTCACTTTTTCTATACCCACTTACTTTTTAAATTGGATTATTTAAGCAACTTGAGAACTAAGAAATGCTCAGAGTGGGCAAAATAAATTTCCGCAAACAAGAGCACACCAACTTCAATCCAGTACAAAATAGTGAGCCCTGAAAACACACACTGAAGAGACATTATACAGACTATGCAGGGTGTATTTATTAATATGTATGTACACATGTATGTGAGTGTGTATGTATGTATATAATAACAACCAAAGAAAAACAAGCCATGTATTTGAATGAAAACAAGGCAGGTTACATGGGAATGTTTGAAGGGAGAAAAGGGAAGGAAAAAATTAATGAAATTACATTATAATCATAAAAATAAAAGCAAATAAATTATAAATTTTAAAAATATAGAAAACAATATAACCTAGTTTTAGAAATTTCTCACATTATAGGTTTGAAGAGAAAACAGACTATACAGAAATGTTCAGAGTTGAAGAGAAAACAGACTATAGAGAAATGTTCAGAGACCTACAAGAACGACCCCAACTAACAATCTGAGCAACAGTAGAATGGCTACCTTAAATGCCCTTCCCTGATAATGAGATTGATGCCTAACTTACTTGCCATCATAGAGCTCTCATCTAGTAGCTGATAGAAACAGAAACAGAATCCCACAGCTAAACATTGAGCAGAACTCCTGAAATCCAGATGATGAGTGGAAGGAATGATAAGAAAATAGGAGCAAGGCCAGGCTACAGAAACACACAGAGACAGCTGACCTGAACAAATGGAAGCTCATGGACCCCACTCTGATATCTGGGAAACCAGCATTGGGTTGACTCAGAACCCCTAAACATGGGTCTCAGTTAGAAGTCCTACAGAGTCTAAGGGCCTCTGACAGTGGAACCAGGATGTATCCCTGGTGCACAAAGGGACTTTGGGAGCACAGTTCCCATGGAGAGATACTCTCTTTTAACCTAGAGGCAGGAGGAAGGGACTAGTACCTACTCTAAATGACTTGACAGATTTTATGATCCCACCTGGAAGGCATCACCTTCCCTGTGGAGTGGGAGGTTGATGTGATGGGAGGGGTTCAGGGGGGACATAGGGGCAGGGAGAAGGGAGGGAGAGGGAACTGGGATTAATATGTAAAATAAGAAAACATAATAAGAAAAAAGAAATTTCTCACATTCAAGTCCTTTAATTATTTTTAATTCAATATCAAATTATGAATTCTAACATGTTTAGTATAACTATAGTTTCAATCCACAATACATGTACTATTTGCCATGCATCATATTAAGCAGTTTGTTTACTCACTACTTAATTCCAGAAATGCCTAAATAGTTTCTGAGTTGGAAGAGCACTGGACTGTCTGCATAAGAAATGGGAGGTGGAAGAAATGGTCCCTTCATTTGAATAGTGCATTGCTGAAACATTAGAAAATCAGGCTAAACTGTCTAGTTATCTGAGCTCTCAGTGACCTTTTACTACTAAAGTTTTATTATGTAACCACACCACCAGTAATACAAAGTTTCAAAACAGTAAGACTGGAACACACTTACAGAATTCCTCTTTAAAACTGCTTCTTCCATGCCACAGTGTAGGTACACTCACTGGGGTGACTTAAGTAGCTTATAAATGATGTAGGTATATATTTTATCCATTTGATTACTGAAAAAAATTGCTGACACTTCTCTATGAATACACACAGATATTATCAATGATTTGTCTGAATAGCCTACATTGCCTGAATTATAAGTCATGACTGTACTAAATATTTCCTACTATATATAGGACATAAACTTAAAAGTCCAAAAACATGCTCTCATGTCTCACTGAAACTCTGTCAAGGTTTTCTGTTTTTAATTGTTCCATTGGTAAATAAAATTTTTTTAGGTAGTATTAGATAGATTACATTTCTTCAATATAATTATATGAATGTACACCGGTGTTACAATTATTTTAATTACCATCTGCTAATAGCATTCATTACCAGTTTGAACAGTGAAGAATTTATGCGAATAAATTCTATATTTTTGTAATTCTCCACATCTAATTTACTTTTTTTTGTTTTTACTATTTTTATTTTTAAATTTATAGTTGCTAATATAGGACTTTTTATTTTATCCATTTTTTTTACTCTACTAAACATGGCTTTAGAAGAATGAAAGTCAAAAGTTTATCTTCTCTTTACTTCTTTCCAGTTATTATCTCCATTATGCAATTTTGTCAGCCACATAATTTTTATTTATATGTTGTCAATGCATAATACATGTATGTAAACTTCAAAATACATGAAATCGTCTCTGACTTAATAATAAACTGATTTTGTATACCTCTAGATGAATGAACACAAAAGTATCAATCATGTGACCGAGAAGAAATTGAATGACAATAAACTCATCTCAAACCCCTTGCTTGCTGATTCATATCTGAACCTGATATGAGTCAGAAAATCTCTGGTAGCAGTGGAAAGTCACCTGACCTGGTGACTACCGTAAGTTAATTTGATTCAAAATCTGCCTGTGTTCAGCAGTGCTCATCCATGTTGGTTATGTGACTTCACTGCAGCCTAATATATATGATCGCAACCGAAACATGTATATTACAGTGCATTGCATTTGCCCTTACACCACACAGCACCAGCAAATGCACCAGATTCTTCTTGGATCATCCTCACAAACAGCTGTGCATTGCTGTTTCCCTGGAGAAATAATGTTTTCTAGTTTTGTAAAAAAAAATGAGCTAGTTATTGAAAACAAATTTCTAAAAATATATTCCGTGATCATTCCTCAGCATGTAATTTTAATATTAGCTTATCTTTGTATTGTACTCTGCTAGAATTTTGACCTTCTGAATAGATTATCATAGAGAAACATTGAAATGGTCCCTCATGCTCCCATCTCCCATTCCCTGGCTTCTACTCCACTCCCAGCTAAACTGGAAACCTTAACTATTTTCCCTACCTGGGTGTTCCTCTTAGGCTCTTCCTTTCTGCCTAGCTTCTCTGGAGTTGTAGACTGTGCCCTCGTTATCCTTTGCTTTATGTCTATTTTTTAATCTTTAAATAAACTATGGATTTAGATGTCAACAGAATTTCCAACAATTTGATATGTCCCTAAACACGTGTTTTGACTTTTATGGTATTTATACTGATACCATTATCATTGACAATTTCAAAGTCATTTGTATGCAAATTTTATTTAATCTTTAATAATGGTAAATAACAAATAATGCTCAGACATTCATATCCTTATATATGTCAATTGTTTTTTTTAAAAATAAGTACTTTATGAGTTACGAATTGTAAATGCTTGACCTGGATACCTTTTAAAATTCACCTGTGTTCTTCAGAATGCTGAAATTTACAGAGCAAGAAGGGTTTGCAAGTAAAAGAAGTTGCCGAAACTTTGATATAGGTCACTGGTATACAATCCCCTGACAGTACTAAATTCTTACCTGGCAAGAATATTTCTATAAGTTTCCTTTTGACAGAGCATGTTAAAAACAACGCATGTCTACAGACAGCCTCTATTTCAAATTGCTAATACAAAAGGCACAAGGGCAGAAAGGATATATAATTAGCAAGGTTGCAGTGAATTGAAATTATTGTATTTTACTTTTGAAGAGAATAATCATTTATATAGAATAGAAGCTAAGGCCCAAGTACCTTATCTTCTTAATTCTTTCATGAATCAAAGGGGACTCATTGTTCACTAAAGCAACATCTTTGATCTTTTAAATAAGTATTTCCTGATCTTACCATGCTTCACCTATTTCTATTAAATACTTATATCTAAATTTTGATTTATTAACTTTAGAAATCATTTTGACCGACCCCTAGAGTGAAATAAGTAAACTTTTTTATAACTACTTTTACCCTACAAAAGAAATGTAAATTAATAAGGTGGTAGTTTATAGACTATAAATTTTATAAAATAATATAATTAGATTTTTCTTTCGGTTTTTCAACACAGGGTTTCCCTTTGAAGCCATGGCTATCCTGGAACTTGCTCCATAGACCAGGCTAGCCTGGAACTCAGATATCTACCATTCTCTGTCTCTTGAGAGCTAGGATCAAAGGTGTGTTCAGCTTATAATTGGAAATTTTTAAATAGTCAAAAATTCTCAGAAAAAAATACCACTAAACACCAAAACATGCTTTAAAAAAAAGATGCAGTAATAAGATGCCTCTACACACACAAACCTAAACAACAAATAAATAATGACTCTAAAATATGTGCCCTATATGTAAACAATACTTCGGGAAGATATATGCTGTCAAATGCTTGGATAAAAAGCAAGAAATAGCATGGCAAGATGGCTCAGTAAGTAAAGGAGTTTGTCATCAGGCCCCTCTACATGAGCTTGATAACCAGGATACCCATGGTGGCAGGAAAAAGTTGAGTTTCATGAAGTACCCTTAAGCCTCCATACTGGTGCAACAGAGTAAATGTACATTTTTAGTAATGCACATGATGTGTGTGTGTGTGACTGTGTGTGTGTGCACCTGTGTGTGTGTGTGTGTGTGTGTGTGTGTGTGTGTGTGTGTGTATGCACACACATACAATCACTCACACTCAGGTGCACACACACACACCAAACAAATTAAAAGTTTTAAATAGATAATTAAAAATAATGAATTAAATTTTTAATACAAATTGAAAATACAAAAAAACTAACATATTAAACTCAAATAATAATCACAAGAATAAAGAAGATAAATATATAAATGAACATTAAGGAAAGCAAATGAATACGGGAGAAATAGTAACAGATATACTAAAGATTTGATAATATGAGGAAATGAACAATTTTGTGCCAAAATTTTCAAATTAGTCACACTATGACATGTCTGATTGTACTCTGTATACACATCAACAAAGACTTTTAATCTGTAAATCGAAATAGTACATGACAATTGCACAGGCTTTGACTCATTGCAAATATGAAAACAGAGTCCTGGAGGGAAGAAAATCATGATTTCAATATGAAGAAAATTTTTGTTATTTAACTGATTTTATTTGTAATACGATCAAGTTAAAAAAAAAAAAAAAAACTACTGTCAAAATATCCCTTTAGTGAAAGAAGTTCCCCAGGGGCCTTCGGTCTGTGGCCTCTATAGACAGTACAGTTCCCTCTGAGGTCCTTGGGTGCTACCCTAACTTTAGAGGATAAAATGCATTACACATGTGGTGAGTCACGGTTATCTCTGTCCATCAGAGACACTCTTTACAACACAAAGCAATGAACATTTTTACAAACACACCTGAATAATAAGGTTTGAAGTATATTTTAGATTGTTAGTTATCAGGTCAATGTTAGTTATTAGTTCTCAAACTCACTGTTAAGCTGCATAAAAATTGTTAAAGTCCTTGATTGGGAAAGCACCTACTCTTTTCTTTTTATTTTACTTTTTAAAAAGTGCTTAGGCTTTGTTGCCATAAAAAATGATGATAAAGAGAGAAATTTATTCATCCTGCAATATTATTCCATATACAATTTTAGTGAGGAGAGGCTTGGCATTAATTTATGTAATGACCTCTACAGATGAAGACTATACAAAGTTGGATTTTAGACAAAAGCTATACAGATGTTTCCAAACTAAAACATGATGCATGATTTCAATTAAGCGCTGACATTACAAGTGAGGTTTCCATGGTGGGGAAGGCAAGAATAAATGATTTGAAGAATATTTCTGAACAAAGGAAAGTTTTTTTTTTTTTTAGGGAAGTAGGAGTAATCATAAATCCACAGCTACCTGTATGAATATACCCATGCAATTTAGTCCTAGTAATGAATAAGGTGTCTCATATAAGATTTTCATTTGCACGCAGCACATAAAGGTTTAAAAAAGACATACCAAATGAAATGAAGGAAAACAATATGAGAATTAGGAATTATCAGGGGGACCATCTACACAGGCTCCCTCCTTCTGATATTGAAATCCTATGTTTACACTGGGATAACCAATGATGGAATCATTACCCATTTTAAATCAAGGCTGTGATGAGTAAGCTTTCCAGATTTTAATGCCCTAGAAATACCGAAACCCCAACATTTCACCAAGATTTATATAGTCCTGATTACTAGATTATAATTTTAAAACAGAAGGTAACTGTGTTTTAGATCTTGGGAATGGTGTCTGAAATTACATGTCTCATAACAGGAAGTGACAGATGAATCTTCCCTTCTGTTTTGTCTGATATGTAGATGGAGAGAAATATATGACTCAGTCAAAGTCAGAAGAGTCTAAGAGAGCTCAATTTTCTTCACTCATGCATCTTTTACAACCTTGCAAAAATAGTGTACACTGAGAATTCAAAATAGAAAGGGATAGACAGGATATCTCTTTCTAGACTCACTGTGCATGTGAGGGTGACAACAGAAAGGGAAGGCAAGAATAAGAGTATTTAAATGGTAAATGAAAAAAGTAGCTTTGATAAGGAAGTGTCCTAATGCCAGTATATCTGAGATATAAACAAAACTTAGTTATGTCTTAGTTATTAGCTTTTGGTCATGGCTGATGAGTATGTGACATTTAAAGAAGTGTGTGCTTCAGTCAAAGAGACAAGTCATTCTAGAGGTCTTAGAAAGTCAAATAATATAATATAACCCTCATAAGGATATTACTTGCAGTTGAATAGGTGGGCTCTATTAGCAATCATCACTTTTTAAATTTTTACTTTTTATTTTTAATGTGTAAGGGTCTTTTGTCTGCCTGGATGATTTGTATCACATACTTTTAGTGCCCCAGGAAGCTAGAAGAGGTCATTAAATCTTTGGGACTGAACTTACAGATGATTGTGAGCCATCCAGTATGTGCTGGGGATTGAACTCAGGTAATGAAAGGGCAGTCAGTGCTTGTAAACACTGAGCCATCTCTCTAGCTCCAATAACCACCATTTAAAGCAATATTTTGTCTTGCTTTCTTTTCACATGGAAGCGCCATATGCATACATGCATAAACACTCATAAATCAGTTTTCAATGCTTGTTTTAACTATTGTCATTTCAAAAGGGTTTCATCTACGTCTATTTCATAGAATGGAAAGGTAGTAGAAATAATGGTGTTTCCACTGCACAGCCAGGGAAGGTGGCATAAATAATAGCGACATGTCTAATGCACAAGATGGGAACATGGTAGAAATAACAGCTGTTAGTCTAGTTGAGGTGATTAAAAATTAATTTAGGTTTGAAAGGTTAAAAACAAAACCATAAAATCTTAAAATTAAGAGTGGGGGTTTAGGTCTCAAAGATTATACTAAGGACTAAGGACAGATATTTGGTATATAGAGAAAATATGAAGCAATCTAGACTTTTAGGATCTAGACACTGTTTGTAAGAGGCCAAACAAGTTGAGCATGAGCAATCCATGGGTTGAAATCAGATAAGAAGGTCCTGGAGAAATTGCTCAGAGTGGGGAGCACCAGCTGCACCTATAGCATACCTGGATCAGTTCTCAGGACTCATATGGCAGCTCTAGTTCCAGGATATGGTTACAATTTTCTGGTCTCTGTAGGCACCAGGCATAAAGGTGGTGAATAGGCAAGACACTCATACACATTACATTTTTTTTTAAGAAAGAAATCATATAAACAGTAACTTTGAATCAAATGGTACCATCTCTGCTTCTCTTGGACAAAGTCCGGGTTCCTCTTCAAGGAATTTGTAATAATTTATTCTTAGTTTTAATGGAAAGACCACTTATGCTGAAGAACAACACTTATGGAGGAAGTTAAGAGCAAAGATGTCAATTCCTCTGTAAAAACAACTTTATTATTACCATTATGAACAAAGCTTTTATACCTAAAACAAATACTGCCACTGCTGTTTTTGCCGGCCCATTCCCTTGGTTAGGTAGAACGTTTTTTGATGGTAGATCATGTGTCATTGTGATTCTATTTACCTCTGACCATCGTAGTTATTAAATTTGAAGTTTGTCATCTGTTGTCATATTCCCCTGAGAAGCCTAAATTACCATCCTTAGTCAGCTGTGTGTTTTAAACTTGAAACTTATAGACTCTTTAAACAGCTTTAATGGTCTACTGTGCTAAGCTGAGAAAAAGAACAGTACCACTCCAACCACAGGTTGTGTAAAGGATTAATGAGATAACTTCAGTAAAATACAAAGCATAGGCACTAAAAAGCAGTAAAATGAGCAAGATTATTTCTCTAATAATACTGTGGCTAGGACTGCAATGAGCTCAATGTTTTACAACACTGGCCCTTAGAAGAGAAGTCTCTGCAATGTTCTGAGAGTGGCTTTGGTGGCTCACTTCCACTGGAAGAAAGGTACAGTGTACTTGATAAAGTACCCCAGGAGGGTTGCTGCAGCCACTCACAATGCTGTTCTGCTGCCAGAGGGTTCAGAAATGATTTCTTTGCTTCTTGCTCTTAGGCCAAAAAATAAGATGTGGTGATGAAGATGCAGCAGAGGGAGGTTTCTGAGAAGCAAACTTCTTTGATCACATTCAACCTGAGCGGAAAACCTGAAATAATATGTATGAAGTGTAGTCTGCAACCCAGCCAGGAGAGAGCTTTGAATTACAAAAGGTCTGGCATGCCTCTAACAGTGCTAATGTTCCTTTGCTGCTTTCCCTAAACTGGGATAAAGGGTTCTATGTGTGCACCTGGGAATCTCCTGGAGATCATCAGTTAAAAAGGGCTTGATAGTGAAATCATGCATACTGAGTAACAAAAAGTATCAAAGGCAGCTAATATCGATGTCTTAGAACAGTCCTGGTCAACTTCTACTTTTTTCTTGGTTTGTAATTTTTATGATGGATTCCAAAGTGTGGCTCTTTCTGGAAGTTTAGGAGAACATTGTGTTTCCGTAGAAGCATCTAAAACTAATGTTTTATGTTTGTGGGACTTAATGTAATGAAACACTTCTACCCAGCATATCTCAAAAAATTAAAATTTAAAGGATAGCATCTAATGAGATTACACGATATGCATTAAAGAAGTATTAAATATTTTAATGAATAACTTTAAATATATTTGTAATTTAGGCTTATGCATTGTGTTGACACTATACAGACATGCTGAGGAAACAATATTAGCACAGGGTATACACAGATATTTCTAGTACCTTAGAAATCCTTTAAAAGGCTCAATTTGAGTCAATAACTTACAAAAAATAAGTAAAGCTAAAATGTAAGTGGAAATATCACTATATTTATCATCATAAAAATTAATTCTTAATGATCTTAACAGAATTCACCTATATCCTGGCAAACATTTGATATTTTTTAAAGTACCCAAATTTATCATGTGATACACCTACCATTCATTCCTTCTAATAGTGAAATATTGAGGCAGATGTTGAAGAGAGACCAATGAGAGGCTGTGTTTTCTCAAGATAACAGGACTTTAACACTTGTAAACACAATATCAGCCCTGGTTACCTGCACAAGATTTGCAGCACAGCAAGCCAGTCAATACATCAGCATGGAGAGAGGGGTGAGTGCTCACAGGCCTGCAGATAGCTAAGAAGTTACTAGCAACTGATGGCTGCTGGGATAGTAATTGCTCTTTAAGTGTGTGGCCATTCTAAGTTAATCCCACTGCAGTGGATACACTCATACCCATGGTTCAATGGAGAGCACAAATTGAGTTGATAGAGTACTTACAAAATGTGTGTAGTGTGTGTGTGTGTGTGTGTGTGTGTGTGTGTGTGTGTGTGTGTGTATGTGTGTGTGAAGTTAGAAGGGGATTTAAGGGTGGATCTAGGACTAATAAGAGGGAACTATAGGAGAATGAACAATATCTAAATATAATATATGTATGCATGAGATTCTCAAAGATTAATAAAATATTTTAAGTGCTACTGAAATGAGTGAGTTATTCATTATCTTATAGATAAGGAGTTTGATGTCCATTTAGTTTAACTGAAAGAGGTGTTATATACCACAGCCACAGAAAGCTAAGAACATATTCATATAAAATGTATCCTTCATTCTTTATCATTTTCATAAAGATCTAAAAGGAAATAGCTTTCCCAATAAAAACCTAAAAGAATTAAACATTATAGTTTTATTCTGGCAGTTTATTTTTATATATACTCAAACAGAATAGTGGCTATAAGGCATTTAATTTAGGTTGCAAATAAATGATTATTTTAATTAAAATGAATTCCTAAGTAGCTATCATTTCATGAAGTTTTATTGAAGTACTTTGCAAGGAAAATAGGTATTTTAAATATAGACAAGATTTTTTCTACCAGTGAACATTATTTTTAAAAATGAACATAAAGTTCTATAGTAAAATTTTACAAAATAAGAAAGCTCCCTCTTTATTCTTATACAATTTGTTGTTTTTTTTCATGTTTATTATGAGATTCAGTGTTTTATTATTAGTACTCACAGGTGCATTAAAGATGCAATGAAAGCATAACAAGTAGGACCATATTAATTACATGTGAAAGTTAATGATCTTTCTGTCACTCCCAAGGGCAGACCGACCCTCACCTTCCCAGTCTCGACTCTTCACTCTCAGGTGATATGTGTGTCATATCCTGCTTTTATTCCATAAAGGTCTATCCAGATCACCAGGGTTATTGTCTTGGCTGTCCTTTGGTCTCCAGGGGCAGTGTCATGGCTGTCCTCTTCTCACTGTTTAACACCACCTGCTCACTCACATTTCTTAGATATATGAAGAAAATAGGATCCAAGATGAAGAATTCATGTGGATTCCACTTTGACTTGGCACTAGGTCTAAACCAGAGTGTTTCCTTCCTAATAAGTAGCCTCCTGGAGGCTATGTTTAAAAAAAGAAATAATGAAAGGAAGAAGGAAGGATAGGAGAGGAAAGGAGGTGGGAAAGGAAGGAAAAGAAAAGAGAGAGAAGTGCCCACAGAAACATATTTTTCAGTTTTTCAGAGTGTGGTTTCACAGCCTTGAAATTCCAGCCTACAGAAGATAGAAGCAGGAGGAAAAATCAATGTCATCAGTGGGTACACATTGAGTTTTGAGGTCAACTTAGGCAACATAAGACCGTGTTTCTGCAAAACACACAGAGATGGAGAGAGAGAGAGAGCGAGAGAGAGGGAGAGGGAGAGAGAGAGAGAGAGAGAGAGAGAGAGAGATAATTTGATAATTTTAATTAATACTGAAAGAACTGGGCAAAGTGGTGCAGTCTTATCCTCCCCACCTTCAGGCAGCTGATGAGGATGCTGTAGGCTCCTTACTAGCCTGAGCAATGACAGAAGACCATGACACAAATTACCCAAGCAACAAACTCATTGAAAATTTACTTCTTATAATGACCACTACTTCCTTCCTCTATTAAATATTACTTTGTTTTGAATTTTGACATTCTGAAGAGCACCAGGAAAACTGGAAGGAAACATGATCTTCATGCCTCAACAAAGGAATGCAAATGCATACTGCGACACTAGTTTGCTGAAAGGAAAATGTTTTGGTCGAAGTCAAAATCAGTTTACTTTTGTGATAAAATGCCAGAAATATTGTACTTGTTTAGTTCGATCCATGTGTGAAATTTATCATTCATCAAACCACATACAGATATGCTATTTTCATACTGCTGCTGACATTTTGTACACATTATTAGCTATATATGTTTTTATATTGTCCCTAATGCTTGACGTTGGTACATACCTTACAGCAGCAGAAGACTTGAGCTGGAATAGGGAAATAAAGAACTAGATTGCACTATTCCACACAGTAATCAATTCTGTGTGAATATGGGATCATCTTACAATGCCTGATCTTCAGATGTATTAAAGATTCTATAAGATGTCAAACAAAGACAGGGATGAATCTGCATTTTCCCAGGAAGTGTGAGGCATGAATCTTACAAGAACTACAAAATGAAATTTTACTAAATGAACACAATTTTAAAACAAAAACTTTATATAAACTAAAACTGAAGACTACACCTATCTCAGGGTATAAGATCAAATATTTATAGACTGATGTAGTGATTATGTTGTTCTAGTAACTTAGTGGTTGTGATTGTATCTCTTAGTAAATCAGAAGCTACACCATTTACGTTTCACAAAGTCTGCCCAAATGTGAGCTATAGCAGAAAGACACTAACTACCCAGCCAAACTGGATAAGGGAAAGCCTATGAGGTCTCAACTCTACACAAAGAACCACAGGCAATAGAGGAAAGCAGGGATCAGAGGAGGAAATTCTCCCCAGAAAAGACCTCACCAACTGATTGGTCTGTACTAAACTGTCATCCCTGAAAACATTCATACAAATAGCATTATATGGAATAAATAGGCTATATTGATAAATATATATGTATATGTAAACACGTTATGCATGCACTAGCAATGAAAAAGGAAAACATGAATTTGAAGGAGAGCATGGGAAGATATGGGTGGATCAAAGGGAAGAGAGAAACATTGAAATCAAATTACAATCTAAATAAAACATTATTATCAATAATAGAAACATTACCAGTACACAAGAGACTTTTCTATGTATCTTACACAGAATACTATCTGTCATCTTATAGAAGTATCAGCTGTCTGTCTGATGCCATCCGGCTGTACATTTTCACCCAGAATTGAGTAGTCTGGATTATCTAATGGGAAGGGATGAAAGCAACAGTTATGTGGTATCCATGTATCAGATAAGAATACTAATGTGTATCTGTTTAGTGCACTTCTAAGTCAGTGACCAGTTCCAGCTGGGAGAAGCAAATACTTGGGACCATTTCAAGATCACAAATAAAACCTCCAGAAAGCAAATTTATGTCCCATCATCACCATTAGGGAAAAGCAAGGCTGAATTCAAAGCAAGGTGATATTCTTATTTAAGTTAAGAACATCATTCAGTCTGTCTTGATGAAGTTATTGTTGGTTCCTTCCAAAAAATAAACACTTTTATTTTTATCATTAATTTATTTTAAAGCAATCTTTTCTTATTTTGCATACCAATCCCACTTTCCACTCCCTCCCCTCCTTCTACCCTCCCCACCTTCTCTCCACCCCAACCACTCCTCAGAGAGGATAAGGCTTCTTATGGGGAGTCCACAATATCTTGCATATCACTTTGAACACTTTTTATACATGTAATAAGGCAATTCAGCACTACTGGAATACAGAACAATGTAGAAAAGCAAAGGAAATATTTGGTTTTAAAAGGTTTTATAAATGAAGTTGGGAAACAGGTTGGATGCATGAAAGAAGTAAACTTACTATTAGTATGTGAATTACATATGACTGGTAGTGATTAGTATGCCAGGACAAATAGAATGCAGGAAAAGTTAGGACTATGAATGATTACATAATAGACCACAAAATGTGTCACGATTCAGAAGCTGATGGTGCTCTGATGTTGGTCTCTTTCCACTCTGCGAAGCCCTTCATTGTCAGTTTACAGGCCTTATTAAAAATATAACCACATTTAGTCACAATTGATTTTCATAATTTTTTTTCTTTATCAAAGAGGGCTGTTTTTCAAATTAAATTAGTTCAGGTCCCAGGAAACTGTCTTATCCTTTAAGATAATATGTGAAAAGAAACAAATAATATGAAATTGTATATCATGAAATTGAAAACTCTTTTTAGTAAGAATCTGAGAATTTAAGCAATGGACCAGCAGTTCTTTAACACTTCTCTGTATGATGCTAATGTTGTAATCAAACCCTTGTGTTAGTTTAACATTAAGACTCCAGACATTTTGTGATCTGGTTGAAGGAAGACTGTTTTTTCCTCATCCAATCCCTAAGCAATCCACTGCTGCACAAGGCTCTATTTCTTATCTCTCAAGTTCTCCAGGCATCTCCAGGTGAAGTGGACAGCATTGCATGCAGGACACTCCTCACTGTCTTCTCTGCATATTAACACTTGAGATAAAATAATAACATTTATTATACATCTAAATATCTTAGTTATATCTTAAGTTGAGGAAGTCTTACAGCCCAGGCTAGCCTACATATATGCACTGAAACATGTATGAGACTTGAAAATTCAAGAGGTATCATTCTTCCAGAGGATGGATTAGTGCTGTAAACAATCAGCATTGATGTACATATCTTTAGCATTGATGTATATATCTACTACACAAGTACATAATACTAGAATGACTTATAGGAAGATGAATTTGCCAGAAGATTTAAAATTTTGTTCCAAGAACGAATTGTGAAAATAGCCAGGGAAAGTATAATAAGTATATGGAAAGTGTCATTGAACTACTAGATAATAAACTGTATTATAAAACTGAATTAAAATATCCTAGTATGAACAACATTGAAACAAACATACTAGAAAAGATAATCAGGGAATAGACAACAAGTAAATGTAAAATATTACATTAATATGTAGTTCACAAGAACATTTAAATTTAGTAAGGAAAATTTTGAGGTAATCTTTCTTTCAACAGATGACCAAATGATTGTCTCTCTTCTTTCTCAATTCTAGAAAGAATAGTCATTGCTGATTTGCTCAGGATTGCTCTGGCTCTCTGGTATCTTTTGTACTTCCACATTCATTTTCTATTCCCATGACAAATGCCATGGGTCAGGGTCATATTTAATCTTGTTTTGGCAATTTTCACAATTATTCCACCCCTCCAATAGCAAGAGGGTATTTTTCATCTTTTAGAGTCTTTCTCAATCATATTTTTCAGAGATTTAGAGTCTCATTATTTAGGTCCTTCTTCTTACATGTGTTTCCTGTATATTTTATTAATTTCTAAAAGTTATTGTGAATGAGAGAGCTTCTAGGACTCTTCTTTAGCATGCTTGTGATTGGTATATAGAAAGGTTACTGTTTTTGGCAGTGGATTATCTACCATGCCAAATGGTGATCATTTTTAGAATTGTTTTGGTGAATTTTTGTTTATCTTTTATTATAATATATAATCTGCAAAGAGATTTATTTTTGCTTTTCTTATTCATTTTCATAGAATTCCCTTCTCTTGTCTTACTACTATAGTCAGGGCTTCAATTGCTGTATGTAAAAAGAGTGGAGTAAGAAGCAGCCCTGTGTCATTCCTGATTTTAATGTGATTGGTCCACATTTTCCCTTTTAGGATAATTAAACTGTGGATTTATTATTAAACATGTTAAAGTTTATTTCCTACAAGTTCTGTATTTGGTGGTGCATTTATGTGAAGACATGATGAATTTTATCAAATGCTTTTACTGCCTTTATTGTGTTATCCATGTGAATTTTGCATTTAGGTACACTCATGATTTTCTACATCTATTTTCTCATTTTCTAAAATTTACTTTATTTAACTTATATGGATGTTTTGTCGGGATGTAGGTCTGTTGATCTGGTCTTTGTGGAGGCTAGAAGTGGGATTTGACTCCTATGAACTGTGGTTATGTATAGTTGTGAACCACTTTGTGGGTGCTGGTAATGAAACTCAAGTATACTGGAGGAACAACCAGTACTTTTAACCATTGGGTCAACTCTCCAGCTCCACAACTACTGATTTACATATGTTGAATTGTACATTTGTCTCTGGGATAAATCCACCCTGTTCATGGTGAGTAATCATTTCTATACAAGGTTATATTTGACTTTCAATATTGTGTTCCATCCAAGAAATTGACTTACAATTAACTATAATTAAACACTTTCTGGTCATACACCTATATAGACAAAGTCAAAAGTGAAATTCCTAGAAGTTTTGTAAAACCATATTTCTAATTACATGGTGAAGTAGATCTAATTATATCCCAGAAGGCATATTACAAATATTCTCACAAATGGATGGAACTCTTCATGAGAGATCTGCCATATTAGATTTATTTCATGACATAGGAACAAATTATTACAGGAGAGAGATGACTTAATTCTCAACAAATATGTACTCATACATGTGTAGAATTTAGTTTTCATAAAAATTATACCTTACTATGTATTCATGAAGGAATATCTATGAAATTATGGATAATGGACTTTTTGCAGCTTCAGTTTTCTTTCTCTATTAATATTATTTATGTTTTTTTATAAAAGAACATGTAAATGTGTACACAATTAAAAATATATTAAGAGAAAACATTTTCTAAGACAAGTACATCTTATTTTAGTGCCTAAACTTAATATATTTGTACTCAAACACATTTGTTGACAAATAATCATACCTCCAAAAGAACCTATTAAATGTTTGTTATTTTTATAGATATAATATTGAAGAATAACATCATAGTAGAGCAATATGAGATAACAGTTGTATTTAAGAGTGAGTTGCAGTCATTTCAAATGACTTGCCAAGTTTCGCAGTTAAGGCTGAAGCAAGAAAGATAGCTTCCAAACTGTGATTTCATTGAATTACAATTTTCTTCCAAAGTTCCCTGACTCTCTCCTTACCTTTGGACAGGGAAAAGTGATTACTATTGGCTTAAGAGGGAATTACAATTGGTATAAAAAGTATTTTAAGACAGTACAGGAGTACAGGGCTCACATCTAAACAACATAGTTATTAATGCTAGTAATAGCATTTTGCATACCACAAATTATAGAATAAGAGAGAACTCAGGAAATTAAGACAGTGAGTAGGAGGCACTGGGTCTCACTTTTATCCTACAAAAGCATTTAAAGAGTAAACTGAGTTTGCAAACATATATCAAGTAAGGCATGCTTGTTTACCAGGTGCACAAGCATATTCAGACACTGTCCTCTATTACTTTGCCTGATTTGCTTGCAATATTTAGATTGATTGATACTAGCAGAAGTGTGGTTTCTCAATGTGTCTACTCAAAATTAATTTAATTAAATCTTGTGTTCTTTGATATCTTAATATTAAATAGAGTTGTTGAGGTGCCTAAAGAAAGGGTCAAAACTGAGTGAAAAACCTAACTGGAATCACACAGCACAGAAGAGTAACTCAGACAAAATGTTCACCAATCTGAAGCAAAAATTACACTTTCCTCTGCGGACTATCTTTCCATGTTATCCTCCAGTTATCTCACAGATAATACAACAGGGGTCAAGATTCATTTGTTGGAAATACATCAGATGTTTAACATCCTGGGGCATCTGCAAATGGAAATTAAAGCTTCATTTCATCTCAGCCTAGTGATAATGGCTACAATCAAGAAAATTAAGAACATTGCACACAGGTGAAGTGGGAAAGAAACACCCTTCTCCCTGCTGATAACTGTGTGGACGATCAAGTTCATCACAGCAATCAGAATTGAGGATTGTCAAATAACTAAAGTGTAATTGCCTTATATCTCTGATAAGTCACCAGGCTTATGCCCAGCAATGTCTAAATCAGCATTTGACATAGATCCTTACCCTTCCTTGTTTATGGCAACAGTATTCAAAATTCATCAAAGGCGTGGATAAATGTAATTTGTCATACCTACACAGTGAGGTTTTATTCAGCAATAAATAATGAATGTTCATCAATGTGGAAGAAAGAATGGAAATAAAACATCATCCTGAAAAGCAAAATAAGACAAATGCAAAGGAAAAATATCACAAAGATTACATAAAGTAGAGGATCAATAAGGGTCTAATGGAAAGAGCAAGAGGAACAAGAAAGGTTAACAGGAGAATGACAAAATATCTTCTGCTTTCTCTCTTCCATGAAACTTAGTAGCGCTATCTGTCTGCCTGTCTACATGTCTATTACTTATCTAAAATCTGTCTCTATATTACTTGATGTTTAAACATATAGGATACTACTTGGGATAAACAGAGACCAGTAGATAGGAAGATTGGAGACAAATGTGAAATAGATACCATGATTCATGTAAATAAAAATTAATAACAGATATCAAAAAAATCTTAATAAAATAAATGCTTTGACAAGAAGCATTTCAAAACCTATTGTTTAAGGGCTACTTTGAATTACATGTAGCTGCATAATTGAATATCTTTTTCCAAGTTCACTTTCATATATTCTTTTTTATGTTGTGTGTGTGTGTGTGTGTGTGTGTGTGTGTGTGTGTGTGTATTTTAATGGGCTTATTGGCAAGTTTATCTTAAGTGGAAACTGTCCTCTTTAGTGATGTAGACAGAACTGCCATCACAATACAAGAAACAACTCTTGGCGGGAGCATAGGACTCTTCAGGGAGGAAATGATGCAAAGCAGAGTACAAAGCAGTGTAGGTGGCTCTGAGGATGATGGTGACAGAGTGCTGATCTCAGAGATTTCTGTGGAGCTTCCTGATGGCCCAGGGTATGTCATCTTCTTCCCATGCACCTCTCTTTGCATGTGCTGTCTCCCATGTGAGCTGCTGGTCTCTGGTTGGCAAATTTCCAGAGAGGTCCATAGTTTAGGATGAAATGGCCTGTTTATCCCAACTGAACAAGTGGTAGTTCATAGTTCATAGCAATTCCTGGGACACATCTTGACACACATTGGGAGTGTCTCCTTGGCATGGTGCTAGAAATCCATGTCATAACATTTCCATGTCACGGTATAGGCAACTGGCATAATTTGCTTCAAATCGCCTCAACCCCAAAATTATTGCTAGCTAACACACTGATCTCTGGGCTTCATTCCACACCACTAACACCTGATGGGGCCAGCTAATTCAAGGAAAGATGGGTAAATTGCTGTGACAGAATCCAAACCAGGGATGCCTGCTTTCTTCCTTCCAGGAGATCTGCAGCCTCAATTTTGTAACCAATGTATTCAGGTCAGCCTAGGAATGATCGCAGCACAGCACAAGCACAGTACTCTCAAATTTCTCCTAAGAGCCAGACAGGGTTAGCAGGAAGTCTGGCTCAACAGACTGTCACATGACCATGGCGTGGAGATGTCCTCCTGGTTTATAGCTTTCTGAAGAGGTAATCCTGTGACAAGTCTCTGTGTCTCCTTCACTCAGAATGAGTGACAACCCAAGGCACACTCATGTTGACAGTTGTAAAGATGAGACGCTAAGATGTCTCAGTGAGTATAAACACTTGTCACAAAAGCCCAGTGATTCTTTTTGTTGTTGTTGCTAAATTTGTTTTTTTCATTTTACATATTAACCCCAGTTCCTCCTCCTGGCCTTTTTCTTGCCCCTTCTACTTCCTTACTTCCTACTCTCCCACCCAGTTCTCAGAAGGGTAAAGCCTTCTTTGGGGAGTCAACAAAGTCTGGCATAACAAATTGAAGGCCTAGTGATTCTTGCAGATGTCAACTTGACATTGAAGATGAATCGTCTCAGACACACCTGAGTGTCTTTTCCTAAAACACAGGGCCCTTGATTGCCAGACATGCCATGGTTCTGAGCTCAGAATTTCGGCTCTCCTCAATATGCTGTTTCCCAGAATTGACCTCCATCTCCAGCAAGGGAGGACTTCAAAGTGTGACACCCCATCATCCCGTGTCAGAGATAGCCCAGTGGGAGTTGTGGTTTAGTATACAGTTGCTTTGCTCTCCTGTGTGTGTAAGCCTACGTTTGTAGTGAGGTAAGCAATGGCCGTAGGAAGGATAACAGGATAGGTGATTGCCCACCAGGTTCCCAAGCACAATACTTAGCTACTAGCTTCTACAAGAGGCCTGCAGGAGCCCACCTTTGAGTAACACACCAATGCTGATTAAAGTTGGGTGCACTAGAATCGATGCAGAAGATGATATGGCTGAAACCCTGTGAGAACAGGGTACAGTAGGTGTAAGATTCATGATTAGTCTCTAGTTCTGGGTTAGGCTTTTACCTTACTGTCCTAGGAAAGGCACTCAGTCCAGTATAGATGAGATTTTCTTTCTGATGATGGTTGGGCTAGGGTCTGTGACTTTTCTCTGTGCTGTGTCTGTCCCAAGGAGGCCATCGCCTGTGTAATAATCTTGAGGACTGGAGATGGTCTGTATTGCAGATTAGAAACTCCAAGATAATGTACAGGATATGCTCTGTAGGAAATGGGAAGCTGGCACTGAGGTGACCGTCCTAAGTTAACCAGGGATATATACTGCATTGATACTTTCTGACCTTTTACCCAACCCCCTAATGATAGTTATGTTTACTTGAAAGAAAATTGCCACCAAAGGGAGTGGCATTATAACATAGTATGGCTATGTTATAGTAGGTGTGGCTTTGTTGGAGTAGCTGGGGCTTTGTTGGAGGAAGTGTGTCACTGTGAGAGATTGAAGTTTTCTACGCTCAAGCTACTCCCAAAGTCATAGTTTACTTCCTGTTGCCTGTCGATCAAGATGTGCAATTCTCAGCTCCTTCTTCAGATCCATGCCTGCTCAGAGCACATTACCATGCTCCTACCACAATAATAATGGACTAAACCTTTGAAACTGTAAGCTAGCCTCAAATAAATGTTTTACTTTGTAAGAGTTTCCATGGTCCTGGTATCTCTTCAGAGCAATCGAAATCCTACGTAAGACACTGGTAGAAGTGGTTGACACAGAATTCTATGGGTTCAGAGATGAAGCTCTTGGGAAGGGGCATCATTGCATTTCTGTGGAGTCAATGCTCTCACATTCCCTGGCCCAGTATTGAGACCAATGCACCAAATGTGGAAAGTACCAGAGATCACTTAGTTGAGTTCTGTTTACAGGGCATGCAGTCCCTTTGCCTTTCATCTGGGCTTCAATAATACCTCTTTACAGGGTAATGAAGCACCCTGACAACATCCTAGATTCCTGAGTCTGCTCTCTATTTACAGAGTTGATAGAGTCATCATCCAAAGTCAACTTCCAATAGTTCCAGTTCTTATATGCTTACACACAGCCTAAAGGTAGCTTTATGCAATATTTCAGATATATCAGATTTTAATTACAGTAATCTCATGAAGTCAGCTATATTATTTTTAATTGTAGCCTTGTGTTGGTATTTTAAAGATTTGAATTCTGGAAATTGGAGATCTTTGTTCAGTTCCTAGCACTGACTCTGGCAATTCACAATTATCTCTGGCTGATTCCAGGGAATCTATCACCCTCCTCTGAGCTCACTAGGCAGTTTCAGAGATTTACTACACATTCAGACAAGCAGACATGCAATCATAAAAAAATAAAATTTTTAAAAAATTTTGTACTCCAGCTGATACTGGTATGGGTATTTTAAAAGTTAGTATACATATACCAAGAAAAAATTGACTATAAATTGTATATAATATCACTAATACATTCTCCACCTGTAATGCACTTTAGAAAGACTATAAAGCTTCAATTAAGTCCTCATTGAATATGTAGCACTCTGATGTTATGGAACATGTCTTATGCCTAGAGAATTTCTTTGCGATTCTTTCTAAGTTTTGTTTAAAATTGGAATGTGTCATAGGTAATTAATGTTAATTATTATTGTTGATAGATCCCATTTAATTTTATAACATCAAAGATAAAATAGTTCACATCTCATTAAAATCCAATAGAAGGTAAATCAGTTCACGTAAGATTACATAAAAATTCAGTTGAAAGAATCAACAAAGCATTCAAATTGGAAAATGATTGTGCATACTTCAGTAACATAGGCCTACACTAAAAAGGGCCAATAACTAAAAAGGATCGATACATACTTCAAATGCTCCATTTTTTCTTTTCTTATAAAGTCACAGGAAAGGACATTAAGTTGATATTTTCCAAAATGCTAAAAATACAATAGAATTTTGGCACTCATAATAAAATTAAGAAAAGTAAGAAACTCTCCATTATTACTCACTTATAAGATAAATGGCATGAAGATTCTGAATATTCAAACTAACTTCAAGTCCTGCTGTAAGAGGTTAGAGCAGAAGTGTTGAATAGAAACAAATCCTGTCCATTTCTTCCATACAGAAACATTATTCGACTTCCTCTAGAGTCCATTGTCTGCCAGAGATTTCAAAGCCTCCCTTGTGAATTCAGGACAGGAATTGAGTTATTAATAGCTTATATCGATTTCATGCTTAGTGTGTGCCAAGCACTCTTTTAGGATCTTTACCCTTGTCAGCTAATTAAATTATCATACTATATTAGCTACTGTAATTAAAGCAGTTTAACAGAAAAAGAAATAGAGGTTAAGTAACATTCACAGTTAGTAATTGAGGAATCTGTAACCTGAACTCTGGTCATACAACTCTGGAAATCATTCATGGTCATTACCGAAAGATGCCAGAGAGGAAACACCCAAAAGAACAATTCACATAGTGACAAACTGTTCTAAGCTCTTTCCAGAGTGTGTAGGACTTTAAAAATACTTATTTGTATATTTTATGATGTTTTGCCTGCATGTGTGTTTAGGACAATATATGCACACAGTGGCTGCAAAGACCAGAGAGAGCATTGTGACGTGCTCAGGAGGGTGCTAGAAAACCAACCTGGAATATAGAAGAGCAGCTAAGGGTCACTATGATTGAACCAGTTCTCCAAAACCAAAACTTACTTTTCTGAAAGCAGCAACCCTTAATTTTTTGTCTTTTAAAACAATTCCATTCATCAATTTGGAGTTTATTTCACCTAATTTCCTTAAAACTCTCAATGGATTTTATTCAACTAAAAGATGATTAGTATAGATTATAAGATTACCTGCTATCTCCTCATTAGTGGAATGAAAGAAAGATGGAATTACTCTTAAATGCAATGATTTGCCAAAGTTAAAATTATTTTTATCTGTTTATGGTAGGCTCACAAAGTCAACTGTAAAATTTAAAGAGTTATGGATATATTAGAAATTTTTGGAAGCAGCTGAATTTCCATCATCTATGAATGAGGGTAGAAACTGTAGGAATACTTAAGAGAGTGTGATCATGAAACTTCCTTCAAAGCTAATAATTGTAAGGAAGCAGTCATTGTCAGAAACATTTATTTGAAGAATTGCGGCCTTAATCAAAATGCTGATTTTTCTGGTTTTGTTTAATTTGCATTTGGGAAATAATATATTTTAAAAAATTCTTAGCATCTATACGTTGTGAGAAAAACAGCTGAGAGAGAGAGAGGAAACAAAACAAACCTGTACAGCAGGTTGCATGCAATCTGAAATCCTTAAAAAACTTCACTGCACTATATTTTAAAGAGCAGAATATAAGAATATATGAACTGACTGATATGCTATTATATCAAGAAGTTGATCAGATAAAAAAACATGCTAATTATGCAATTTTACCCAAATTTTTATTACAAAGCATCATAAGCAATTTAATATTATTTTCTAGTGTATTTATAGCACAGTGAGAAACAAGGCCAGTGTTGGTTAGGAAGACTTTAAAAATTCAATTACTTATATTTTAAATAAATAGATATTTATTACAATGATTTCTGGGATTACTTAGACCTAAGGACAGTATTATCCACTGTTTACTTGGATCCTTTAAAAAAAAAAAAAGATTTCTGCAAAGAGGGCAAAGTAAATCACTAGTGTGGGTTCTGTGAGACACAAAGAAGACAGAGTTACATACTGGGATAAAAACGGCAATCACAAATTCATCTTCCTAAGAAAATGATTTAGTCTTGATGACAGCACAGAGAGACAAAAAACGCAAACAGCCTCATCCCTTTCTGAGAGACATTGGTGTTGACAGCCTCTTGAGGAGGAAGAGTCAGTTTTCTTCAGTGGGTCATGATAAGATGCCCTTGCTCCTGTGAAGATGCCTAAGACCCGTGCATATAGAGGCAGCCCTAATTGAACTCAATGCATTATTAAAAGGACAAACAGAAGATTGGATATTGGGAAAGATGTGGGTATGTTTCAGGAGTAGCTGGATGAGGGCAGTTCACATGGCTAATATCTAAATACAGTGCATCCATCTATGAATAGAATTACTGAGGAATAATTATTGAAAATGTATGAAACAGGTCAACATTATAAACATTTCACAGCTACATACAAAGAAGGCACTTATCTCATCCATAAATAAAAACAGAACTAATAAATTTTTTCTCCAATTCTGTTTTTCCCTCAAAACATCCACACACTTCCAAAAACAAACTTCCTGAATAAAAAAACCAAACTACAGGGGCTATGAAACATTTTAACCATGGTATGGCTCCCCATTCCCCACGGTGAAAGCTAGAAGCAGAGTTGGCCTGGAATCAAAGTGTAGAAAAGTAGAGATGGGCAATTCCTGCTGAACTGGAGATCGACTGTCTCAGAGAGAAACATATCTCTAATGTAAACAAATAAGTAAATAGATAAATACATGTGGAAATTGTTTGAGAGATATAACTGATCTCGATCTCTGGCCTCCAGATACCTATGCACATACCTGTGCAAACACTGAACCACACACACACACACACACACACACACACACACACAGAGGGAGGTGTAGGTTTTTTTTCCCTATGTTTCTTTTTCCAATGTTGAGGATGGAATCCAGGGCTTCATGCATTCTTTGCAAGCACTGTAATACTGAGTATATAACCTCACTCCATAAAATGTAGTTCCTAATAATATAATGTATTATATTATTATATAATACATTATATAATACTGAGATAAAGAAAGCCCCTTCCTGAATTAAAAAAAAAGGGTCATTCATTAGAAGGCCATACTTAATTGTATACATACACAGACATGAGAAACTAAGCTCAGAAACTAAAAGTCCTTTCCTATAATGTGTTGCTCACATCTGTACTGATTGCTCATTATGTTTTTATTTTCAATTTCTAAGACTCTAAACATAGAGACCAATTCCATCTGAGGACAGAATATATTGCCTTAGCAATGTGGGTACCAACTTACTTGTTCCCTCTTTTTCTTTCTACTTCTCTCTTTATCCCTCCTCTCTCTCTCCCTCTCTCTTAAATCACTTCAGCTCATGGTCATATTCTAAAACTGTACCAAAAATTATCTTCTTTTATTTTTTAAAAATAAATTATGTAGAAAAAACAGCAATAACTTATCCATCATCATAGAGCCCTCATCTAGTAGCTGATGGAAACAGAAGCAGACACCCACAGAAAAACACTGAGATGAACTGTACTCTAGATGTAGAGAGGGAGAACAAGACCAGGTTACAGAAACACATAGAGACAGCTGACCTGAGCAAGGATGAGCTAATGGGCCCCCAGACTGATGCTGTGAAACCACCATTGGACTGACTCAGACCACCTGAACATGCGTCTCAGCTAGAAGGCCTTGGCAATCTAAGGGATCTCAAACAGTGGGGCCAGAGAGTATCCCTGGTGCACAAAAGGACTTTGGGAGCACATCCCCCATGGAGTTATACTCCCTTAACAGAGAGACAGGAGAGAAGGCCTAGTCCTTACTCCAAATGACTTACAGATTTAAATGACCCCTCCTGGAAGGCATCACCCTACTTGTGGAGTGGGGATGGGTGGGAAGGAAGGGTGGTCTGGGGGCTTGAGAGGGTGTGAGAGAGGGAAAGATGGAGGGAGGGAGAAATGAAGGGAGGGAGAAAGGAATGGAGGGAGAATTGGGATCTACATGTAAAATAAAAATAAAAAAAGAAGAAAAAAACAGCAATGATCATTCATTCACTCAAGGTATTTATAGCAAGGCTATCACACAGCATGGAGGGAACAAACTAAATAAATGCAGAATCTGACATAGTAAGCATTATCTTTACTTCTTATGACTATAATGCTTAGTTCAATAAGCAGTATTTTTGGACTTCCGCACAACCCCATCTTCCTATAAATTATTATTGCTTGATAAATATTATAACCTAACCTAAGTTAGTCAGTAAACATTGGATTTTTGGTGTAAAACACGTCTTCAATACTGCAGATTGTTGAAGTAAAAGCAATATAAATATGTAAACATAAATCACCCCAGGTTTGGGATCATTATTTTACCATGTTCAGATAAATCTAATGTTAAAATAAAGATAAAATGTTGCTCTTAAATAGTAATGGCCAAATTATTGTTTTCAATGTTCCTCATCAAAACAGCAGCTAGACCAGATTGCATAAGTTTAAGTTTGCAACAAGGTAAAATACCAAGGCAAATCACAGGTTTCTAAACTCAATTATGCAATAAGGTACATCTACCAACATATGAAATCATTTCCCATGTCACAAAATCAAAAGTAAGCTAGCTAAAATCTTTTTTCATCTGTAAAATTTCTGATTGTCAGCTTTCAAAAATGCATGCTGATTTAAAGGATTGTGAAACTGAGTACATTCTTCAATTCAGGAGCTTATGCTGGCTAGAACTGCCTCTTTTGTCTTCAGCCAGTCTCTCTGTATTAGCACTTACTCACACTGCAGAGATTACTGTCACTTTCCATTGAACACACATGCTGTCTGGTTTTTATTTTCTATAGTTTTAGTAGTTTATAGCACTTCCAAACAATTTATGCTGAAAAGTGTAGAAAATGTGGTATAAATTGCTAACTAGTAACTCAATAATATATGGACACCAGTGATGCAAATGGGATATAGACGAATCTGAATTTGCATGTTCTATTGAAACTCATAGCAAGAGAGTATACACATTTCCTGTTTTCTTTTCTCTCAATTACTGCATGTAAGTGAGTATCATTATGGAACAAAAGGCTTCTCAGAGTCTTTCAACATTCCTATAAATAGATGTTCTTTTAATATTCAAAGCAAAACTTGTTTATGTTCACTGTATTAAACAATTTTCCATTTTCTATAATTACTATGGTCTTTGCACTTAAACATAGATAAACCATATTATAAATTAATAGGGATGCTACTTTGAAAGTATTCTTGTGTATATGAAGAATTTTAGAAACAACATTTTGACTTGCAAAATAAAGTGACTATTCAGAGATCCAATGGGATGATGAATGAAGAATGTAAACACTATATTCTTAATTTCCTCTCCCTCATCACTTTTATGCTTAGCTTGGGAGAGAAGAAGAAAATTGTTTCTTCAACACACAATTTAAAAATTATTCAGTCCATTGTGTAAATACATAAAAGGGATTCAGAAGTTCCTAAAGACATATTAACATCTATTTTGTAAATATATTTTAGATGATTTTCATAACACATTTTATATTGTTTTTTAGAAATGAATATCATGGTACCCAGTAGATCAATATGGAGATTTTAGATCAATTTAGCAAGTAATTATATATTCCAGTTCCATATTCCCATGAGTGCACTATCATTTCTTGATAGCCTTAGAAAAATAAAACCCAGAATTGTTCATTGGAACTTGAAGTTGTATGAAATAAGACTTCTAACTTTGATTCCACCAATGGGATTGAGTTCCACTGGTTGACTGTAGGGAGTTTATGACATATGGATAATGGGGGTTCTAAAATATTTCCTTTCTCAGCAACATAAAAGATGGAAGTTGATTTCAAGAACCTAAGAACCTTTAAAATATATCTTATTTGCCACTTTCAAGTCAAGTGTGAAATAAATACCCATTTATGTATACATTATCAAGAATTTATTGTTAAATAACATTTTAAAGTTAAATTTCAAGGATCTAAAATTTATCTTTTCTAAATTTATATTTTTAATCTGTGTAAATAAATTACCAGCATTTTGTGTATTTTTTTCTTTAAAAAGAAAGTTTAGGTACTCCCTAGTGGGCTTCAGCACTTACCTTGGCTCAGGTTTGAGTGCTGATCACATAAACATCGCTTCTTGGGGCTCAGTGATTAAAAATACATGATGCCTTCTCTGATGAATTAAATTTGATATACAACTCCCACAAATTATCTTCTGATATCACCATATGTGTCATGGCACAAATGTATTTACACAAAGACACAAAAGTAGAAAAATATGAAATATCATTTAATAAAAGTAAAATTAAACACAGATTTGATCTTTTGTGAGCTGTTTCAAAACTGGCTCTAACAACTCAACCTGTTGTATTTCCTTGTGAGGGGCTCAGTGAAAACTGGTGATGTCATAGGACTCTTACACTGACATAGATGTCATCATGGGTGAGATTTAGTCTCTGAAGCATAAGCGAGTCATAGCTACTCCAAAACATTTAAGTACCTGTGGCAGTTATGATGAGCTACAGGGATATTACAAATCATTTTAAAATAAGAAGCTCACATTCATTTTTCCGAAGAGTGTACATGCCTGGAAGTTCTGGCTCTGTCCTGCAGCTGTACATAAAATAGGTATTCTTTATACTAATCTCACCAAGTTCAAGTGTAATTTTTGAAGGTCAGATGAAACAAGAACTTAGAAAACAGTTCAGAAAAACAAATGAGATATGTAAATATTGTAGCAGCTTTCTAATCCCTGTCCCTTCCATCTTTCCCTTCCCTCACCCTTCCTTCCTCATGGATCATGTTACTATAGCACCAAGATTGCTTCTCTTCCCAAGTACAGAATCTCTCTCTCTCTCTCTCTCTCTCTCTCTCTCTCTCTCTCTCTCTCTCTCTCTCTCTCTCTCTCTCTCTCTGGTGAAAAAGTACAGCATTCTTAGATATCGTTTAATAATTTTAATTTATAATAAAATTAGTGTTTGTATATGTAATATATATATATATACATACAGAATATATATACAAATGACATTTTATATCTCTTAGAAAAAAATGGTTGGTATCCCTTTTTGTTTGTCTGTCTGTGTGTGTGAAGAAAAACGTAGCCTTGAGATGAAACCTGATCCTGATTTTCTATATTCCACAGTCTCTTGTTCCTATTCACAAAAGAAATCCAAGAACACTTATGCTGAGTTTCAAAAACAAAGAGGCCAAAATTACTAAGATGCAGAAAAATTAAAAGTGATTTGAGATATCACAGTAATCTTGACATTAGATTTTAAATAACATTTGTATTCTCTCAGATCAAATATATCACAAAAATTAAAAGACAGATCACAAATGTTTGTAGCACATGTTAATTAGACTAATAGCTATTGAATATAATGTACTTTAATGTTTTAAATAATAGTAGGAATCTTAAAAATAGACCAAAGTTATAAATAAGTAGGTCACACAAGATCCCTCATGTTAAATTATATATAGGCCTATAGTTTTCATTATTAAAAATGGAAATAAAACAGAATTTTTAGTCAAAGTGTTGTTCTATATCCCAGCTAAAAACATGTACTATGTGATTTCATCTTCTGTGAAATATGAGTTCTTCTCTGCTAGTGTCTGACATCATGTAATTACCCTTCTAAATGGTAATATGCAGGAGGGGTTGTTACATGACAAATGAAAATTACCGTATATCATTATCTCTTTCTGCTGTGGAACTGACATGAGTCTATACATACTAACCAAAGAAGAAATAACATTATTATGCTCCATTCAAGAAAAACTCATAGGGTTTCGTAGTGTAAGAAATTTCAGAAGAGAAAGAAACAAGCAAAACAAGAGACAATTTTCCTGGAAAGTCATGGGAACCTGAAGAGAAGGAGGAACTCATGTTTTCTTTGAGCTCTTTACTAGTTCTCAATTCTTTTCTTTATTTTTTGTTAGGACTTGCATTACTTTTAATATTTGAGCCAAACTGAATAAAATAACATGTCAAAATGAGCTAAAATAACTTTGTACTTTTTAATAAAGAAATATAATTTAGTAACCGAGATAATAGCTTTATGGCTAGTGATAGACTCATGTCTTGAAGAAACAAAGTGAAGAGAGTACTTCATGCATAATAACTTAATTTTGATGTTTTTCTAAACTCTGGAAAGTGTTCTCCTTCAATCCATACATTAACTTTTAAGGATGAAGATGCAAGGAAAAATATCAATATCCAAAACCAGGGCTAAAGAAATCCCTAGTCTGTATAAGGAATAATAGTATTATCAAGGTTCAGAACTGTGAGAATATTTTTAATTGACATAAAATAGTTGAGAAACAGAATAAACAATACTGTCTTTAAGGTAAAGTCAATGTTCCAAAAAATAAAATTTTTGTTTAGTGGTACAAGTGTATGAGTTAAAAATTTTGTCTTGTATTATTTTAAATTATATGGAGATATTTATATTTTCCAGAGATTGACAATATAGAATGTCAATGCTAGTGTTGGATCTGAACCTCCAGCTCAGCACCACAGTGTCTTCCTGACCAACTCTACAACAGCTGTGATCATGTGAACCTGGATGCAGGGGTACTAGTAGGTATATCTTGGCACATAGTCTAAAATGAAGTTTATGCTTTCAACCTTCATTTCTTATTTTTTTTTCTTCACTGCTTTTAACTTTAAAACATGAAATTAGCCTGAAGTTTCTTAATATACTTTATGCATTGCAACATGAAATAGCACATCCCTAGGACAAGTTTGATAATTAAAAGAAGTTTCTTTGAATGGCAACATGATGCTGGATTGGAAGCAGCCTGCTATTCTTAATAGAGAAGGCTATAGCATATGTTTATTGTGTATTGATAGTAACTCATGTTAGTCTCTGAAAATTCTGAGTCAAACTTCAGGTGGGATTCTGAGTCATTAAAGATACTGGTTGAAAATATAATGCAAACATGCAGAAGTGGGTTATATTAACCAACATTATAAGCAGTAAATTTGTAATTAGTACTATTTTGCAAACAAAGTATAATATTTAAATAATAACAGAATGTTTTCATTTTAGTAATACTTTTATAAATTTAAAAAAATCCATTTGATTCAATAATATTTTAAAAATAGTTGTCTTGCATTTGTTAAATAGACTGAATTTCAACAATATTCCCTACTTGCATAGTGTGATCGTATTTCAAAAATAATAAAGCAACCATGTGTTTTAAGTAAATGCATACTAGCAATCCATTTTTTAAAAGGAAGACATAGAAATTGGAGTCATATTTCCAAAATCCCATTTCATACATAACTTGCCTGATGTATGCTGCATTGGATGCATTGGATAGCTTATCAAGCTACTAAGCTATTGTTATTATAGATCCATTTTGTCATTTTGATGTAACAGACTCAAGAAGGGCAATCTCCCTTCCTTTCTCTGCTTCACTGGCTACATGACCTCCCTTGGCTAAGACTATAACAAAATGTGAATGCCATTAACTTAGGACACTCCAGAAGCTGAATGTGAATCCTATTAACTGATCTATGGAATTAGAGAATTACAAATCTCCATGAATACAGCTTGGGCTGTGTGAAGAGATTACTGTGTAATTATTTCTTTAACACATAGAAGTAAGTTCTGATATACATAATTTAAATACATGGGAAAATATTGGTAAATTGATTGAAATTAAATCCATGTTTTAATCACATTTCAAAAATTCTAGTAATTCCCTCACTGAATATGTTGCTGTAATTCAACACATAGTGTAATAATAGTCACTCAGGAAAGCATTGCGGGATCAAGTAATTATTTACTGTGTGAAAGAAGAAGACAACACAGGTATATCTAAAACTATTGTACATATGACTATTATACACATGATTCAATATAAAAAACAAAATGATATAGATGAGCATTAAGGCTCTCAGAACCTCCTGGCCATTGCACTCACGCTCCACATTCCTATATTGGCATTCTAGCCTACCAAACTTCTATCTGTCAAACCCTGCTTAGGGCAAACTAGGGTACTTTTAGTACCCAGCTCTTAATTCATCCACACTCCTTTCACAAATCAATTAATGCAATTAGTGAATCACCTGGGGAATTCAAGCGTAGAAACAGACCCAGTGTTAGTACCAACTTAAAGGTTTGTGGAAGGAAGGAATGACTGTTATGGTAGGGTAGTTATTGGGAGCAAATAATGTGGCAGGACAGTGAGGCAGCTTCTGAAAATCTCAACAGTTAAGGAGACAAAGTTTTGACAAAAGTAGGGTCACTGTATAATCTTCATTCCCGCCATCAGCACATGCACAATCTCCCTATTTCCAGCTATCCACCACATCCAAATAATTTCACTTGATACTTTTTTTCAGTCCTTTCTCATAGAGTCCCCCAGTTGAAAATGTGTGTGAAACCACAACTTTAAATCTTTATGAAGTTAATGAAAACAGAAGGGCATTTTTAAAACTTGGGTCTTAATCTTTGTGTCCTTTTATTAGCCATGTGTATAATACAGCTTCTGTATTCTCCTCTTGCAAGTTTACAAACTTACAAACTTTCTAAGTAGCCATTTGGGTCACTAAATGTCTGTCATATGGTCACATTGTTTTTATAGTCTCAGAAATGAAAGAGGTCAGGTAAATTTAAGTTGATGTGTGGAAAAATGAAATATACAGACTACAATTTATCCCTTAATTATGCAGTGGGAGTTCCTCATGACATGGCATTGGAATTATCAGTATACTATGTGGCTCAATTAATTGAAGTCCACCTGACAAGGAATAACCTATTTTATATTGGCAATACTGAAGAAGAAGTGCCAAAAGTGGAAAGAAATAAAAATATCTGTAATTACATTTTATCAAATAATTGTCATATATATGGCTTGTCTGAATAAGCAAATCAAGAACATCATTTGTTCATTTCCCCCTGCCAAAACACACACTCACACACACACACACACATACATTAACACTTTATTCTGAGTAAAGAGGGGACTTTACCAATGTGTTCTGGCCCACGTTCTTTGTAGTAAGGAATACAACAGAACATGTGAACCTAGTTAAGTGGATTTACTGTCTATGTTGCCTAATTTATTAAAAGTAGCACTCACAAGGGACAGTCAGCTCCAAAGGATTCTTGCAAATAAACTACAGAATGAAGATTTCATGACGACCAGAGTCACATAAAAATGGCAAAGCTGACAAGCTCTTTCCCAGCTTTATGCTCTTGAGAATAAGCTTGTAGCCAAGGATGTTACAAAGTAGACACCATGACAATTAAATCCTGTTTGACAAGCATTCAGCCCTCAGAATTATCAAGACTATTATGCAACTTGAAATATCCAGTGATTAACAATGTGCTGCTGCTTAAATGTGCTATTGCACCTTTGTGTTTTGTGAATCATCTTTAAGCTGCAACAGACATTAGAACAGGCATTAAATGTGACCCTGACTACTCCAAACCCCTGGATGGGAAAATAAAATGTGAATATGTAAGAAAGAGCATATTTCTAACCCATATGTTTTAAGAGATGGGTTTTTTTTGTTTTGTTTTCTCTTTAAAATTGGTTAGAAAACAACAGTGTTAATGTCTTTAAATTTCTGCTTTCTCTTTGTTATGAACTGGGCTTATTTGTCTAAGATGAGCTCTCTCTGAATGTCTTGTATTCCCCCTGCACTTGCTTCCCAAGCCTTGGATGCAAAAGACTTCCCAGTCTCTATCTTCTATGCATTTAACTATATATGGTATTATGGTAAATCAGTATACAAATGAAAAAAAATTAATTTATCTTAGAATTGTGAGTTCTTGCTTTGGCTATTTCTCATAACAATCATTTAATTATATGCTTCAATATAAGTATACAAAGACATGTTTTCCATGTTGGTAGTCATTGGCTTCAGGAGAGTATAGGGCACTTGACATTTGGTTCACATTCATGATGTACCTAATTTTAATTGACTTAAAATTTCTAAATCAACCACCAAAATCTAATGTTTTCTATTGAATATATTTTTATTGTTTCATAAAATTATAAATTATTGTGAATACTTTATTGTAAACTTGGCAACTATATTAACACACTCTTAGTATTAATGAAAAAAATATTTACAATCTGACATTGATGCAATTTAGAAATATCCAGATGAATTAGGATAAATGTAATAAATTTTATTTCCTTCTTTTTATGTATTTTCAGTGTGTCTACTGGATAGTTTAAGATTGCTTATGTGTATTCTGTTTGATGTTGGCTACAACAGGAGAATTACAGAATGGAAGAACAGAATTACAAAGACTTAAGACCAAAATATCTGCTTGTGAACTATAAATGTCTCAAACAAAACATGAGACATTTGTAATTGAAATATGTTGATCTTAGTGCAATTGAGAATTTCCATTAATGCCTAATGTGCATCAACTGAGCTAAAAGAAAATAACTAACAGGGGCTTTGAATAACATTATCAAATTTTAATAATAATTTTGAAAAATGTAAGACTTAGGCGGGCATAGGTGGCACACACCTTTAGTCCTAGCACTCGGGAGGAAGATGCAGGTAGATCTATTTGAGTTCGAGACCAGCCTGATATACAATAGCTAGTTACAGGACAGGCTCCAAAGCCATAGAGAAACACTGTTACAAAAACCAATAAAACCAAAAAATCAAAACAAACAAACAAACAAAAAAACAGGTTTGAACTTTTTCTGTTTCAAAGCCCTCAAAGCATGACAAAGCATTTGCACAGTAGAACCTAATTATCATAATTGTTCCCAAACACTGAGGCCTACAAGAGAAATTCTTTGAAAATGAGATGTTTAGAATGTAATTGATTTTTCTGATGGCTGGTTGGGTGCTTCACTGGGCAAAGACACTTGATGATAAACCAAAGAACCCAAGTGTGGTGACTGGAATTGGGTGGTAGACTGTAAGTTGTTCTCTGTCCTCTACAGACATGCTTCCATGTGCATAGACACACACATTAAAGAAATAAACCTATAAAAGTTAAGAATAAGAATGAATTACTGTTTGAATTTAAACTGAAATTCATCAACCCTAAAAATGCTTTCAAAAATATGGTTTTTGGAGCCTTCTTTTCTTTTGCTATTCATTATTCACAACTGGCCATTCTCTCATTGCATAGACTCACACAAAACTGAAAAAAAATAATTATGTTATATAAATGAAGAACTCATTTAATAAGTTAATACCCTAAATAAAAACATATATTAATTAAAGGGCAATGTTCTTAAGGGAATAAGTGGACTTTTTTCTAATTCAATGCAGATTGGTATAAAATCTGAGCTTGTAACTCTTCTACATATCTTTACTCTGAAAATACACACATTCTGAGCTGTGTACAACCAACTGTTTTAGTCAGTACCACATAGAGTTTCAAAAAACAACAACAAATTCAAATATGTATGCTGAAAAGCACATTCCTTGTTAATAGGAGTTAAGATGGTGCTATATTTCATGGGGGAACTCACTAATGAAAAACTTATACTGAAAAGAAATAAGACATCCTTCTTAAAGTTTAGTTTCATATAAACTGAAAAAGAAAACTAAAGAACTGTAACATAATTAAATAATATAAAACCACTATATCTCTTTGTCAGAAATAATTACCATAAAGAATCATTTTTAATGGCTTATGTATATAAGAGGTTGTTGAATATTCACCAAGATAAAATAATTATTCTATACAAGATGCCATTTTCCCAAGATCAAGCACAGTAATCCAAAAGCTATGACACAAAAGTTAATACCTCTTAGAATGTTTCATCTCAGGGCATTCCTCTGTGATATAAAAATTTAGAAATCACATCCGAGACATTGCTTTACCTTTGATTCATATTTTTTTTATTATAGTAAATCAATGGTCCTCATGCCACTTACTTGTCCTAGAGATGTGTGGGTAAGGGAAGCATTCAGGAGACATTTACCTGTATAATCTCCAGCCTCACACGTTCACAGCAAAGTTCAAAATCTCTCACTTCACCTCATTGTGATTGGAGCTAGGCACCTGTAATTTTATTTAAAACTAATTGGATATTAAAATGCAAAATTAATTAAATGCCATCTTGTGTTCCTTTCCCACTTGTCTTTAGAAAACAATCTTAAACTGAATCTGAAGAAATTAAACCCTTATTCTATATGTAAATGCATAAGTTAGTTTTCTTTGATATTGTACCTATCTGACTTCTATGATCAATATTTACCAACATTTTCAGGTTCCTTAAGATTAAACACAGAGAAAGAATCTGAAGAGCACATACACTAAGATCATGGTGATGCTGAAATCACTCATGAATTTTAATCAGTTATATCTCTCATGCATTGTAGTTCTAGGATAGGAAACAATTGTATCTAGATATCTAGAGAGCTTTCTTCCTTTGCTAATGGAGCACATTGTGGTTATCTTTAAAAAGCTCCATCTCATATATGAGGAATATAAAATGTGCCTTTTACATGTGGTTGCTGCTCTTTCCTGCCAAATGTTTCACTATGAGCCCCTATTCCTTATTCCCTGAGCACATACACTAGGAAAAGCACAGTGAATTCAATTACAGGGTTATTGAAGACATTTTGTTATGCATGAGAGTTTAGAAAAACCAGTAAGATGTGGGCATTATATTTTAATTTGGTTAGTAGGACTTCTACCTCCTGGAACTGTAAATGCACATAATACCAGCATGAAGAACAGACTATCTGGGCTGTCAGAACAGAGGGAAGACAAGAGCCAACGTGATCTGAAGGATATATGACAGTATGATAACTTATCCCTGATGACTGAGAGTGTTGAGCATGAAATAAGTAAAAGCTGCACTGACAGACAGCAGGATACATGTTCTCTCTTGAGTAGGTGACATTTCTTAAAAAGCCCACAGAAGCAGTGATGTTTTGACCATTTGGATATGCTAAAAATGCTTGTCACCTGCCTGTGGTGTCACTAGGAAGTAGCACTATCTTCAGGAGGTAGGGCTTAGTAGAAGGAAGTTAGTGCGCATCTAAAGACCCATGGTAGAAGGAGAAATGAATTCAACTTCATGTCTTGTCCTCTGACCTGACCAGACATACATGGCTTACACAGGTAGAACCACTAATGCCTCCTCTTCTCACACACATTAAAATTTATAATTTGTAAAAATGAAATAACATAATTGAATACAATTCAACTACATATTTTTCTGTCATGACAAATTGCTTTTAATTATGGTAATAGAGTGCATCACTGAAGAGAATATTAATATTTTGTACCCTTCTTCTCTCTTTGATACCTAGGTTCTACAAGTTAGCTTCTTTGTTATTCTGTTCTCTCATCAGTGATATTGGCTCACCACAGGTGGATCAAGGTAACAGCATCAAGAAAGCATGAACTTAAACTTCCAAGATGGTGTGTCAACATAAACATTGCTACCTTATAAGTTGATTTATCCATATATATTGTCATTTAGTAGGCCACCTCTGCTAATAAGAGCAATAATCTTTAACATGCTTGAAAACTGCAGTATTAACAGACAAACAAACAAAAGAAAAGAAAACAAAACCCTATGGAATGAATCCGAGAAATTGTGTTAAGCATTGAGAGACAAGAACTTGAAGAAACATGAAGAAAAACAGAACCCTATTTATTTTTTTTAGATTTTCTGACTGTTTTTGATGTGTAATAAAATTTTATGTGAGTTTGGAACTGGATGATCTGGGGTCATCTGGAAAACCCCAGATGAGGAAACAATGGTGGTAGTGGGGCCCAAACACTAGCATAACTCTGTCTTTAAAAAACATGGATTGGGACATGGATTGGGATTGTTTTGCAGAAGAAAAAGACAATGACAAAGGGGTAACACCCAAATGTTTACAGAGCAGATTGTACAATGAAAGCCTTAAGAAAGGGAGGGAAGAAAAAAAGAACTGAATGAGCCTGTAAATGAGAGGCAATCTGTTTCTAACCCAAACCAATGAAAGGAAGAGAAGGGTGCTAGGCCCTTAAACTGGAGAGGAAAGGGATTATAGAAGGAAGAAAAACATAATTAAAAAGCCCAACAAAACTTCAGTACTCAGGATACTTGCAAGTTCTTCTGTGCTTGGAACACAGAAAGCTGTCTTAGATGAAGACTAATTTCTTCACTTTTTTTAGTGTATTTTTTATATATTTTCATTTTTTATTTTACATATTGATCCCAGTTCCCTCTTCCTTATTCTCTCCCTCCTTCTCTCCCTCCCTTTCATGCCCCCCAACCACCCTCATGATTATAACATTATAACATTGAGAAATTTGATAAAATCTCTGCTGGTGTGTATAAACGAAAATATCTAATATCCCTGAAGATACAAGGAATCAGCTGGTCCCTAGCAAATATGACTGTGATTACTATTGTTGTTGCTACATTTACTAGTATAAACTAATTGTTAACATAAAATAAAGAAACCTCAATATTCCACACACATCAGTCCCATTGAGTTGGGGAGATTCTGTACACATGAAGACAAAGAGAATGGCAGACAAGAGCACATTACATTTTCTAGAATTCAATGAAAGTTTTGCTATTATAGAAGAGACACCTGGCATTGGCAAGCTACTGCTCCATGTCTAGGTCACTTATTTAGGAAGCCTTTTCAGATCATCTTGTCTAGAGTTTGCTCCTTTTTATTTCACTTGTCATTTCTCTAGAACACAGGCATAACTCAGATTTGGCCACAAACTAAGGTGTTGTCTAGTGAATGACATTTGCTGATTCCCATTAATTTGCTGTCATCCTTCTCATCTCTTAAGCCATCTAACATTTATAAGACGCTCAACAGTGAACAGAAGTCTATGCAGACCACTGTCTAGTTTATAGTGAGTACATCAACAGACATGCCTAGAATATGTCTTATAAAAATTGTCCTAATATCTACATTAACTGAAAATTAACACTATGTCATTCCTGAAGTATGGCATCTGGGTGTAGCTGTCTGTTTTTCTAAGCTACATCAAACACATTAGAGATAGTATGTAGAATAAAAATAACAATTAGTTTATTATACAAAATTTCAGTCATCTAGGTTTTTCTTGTTTTGATTTTGTTTTCCAAAATAACAAATTTCTCTCTAAGATGCTCATCTTAGTACTCAATCAAAATTGAATACTGCCTACCCTTTCCTAAAGCCTTGTAGAAAGAACTGGTATGCTACAGAAGATATCTATGAAATATCATAAATCTCATTTTACTGAATTGCATTTTAGGTTTTTCTTTTATAAAGATAATAACTGCACTTTGTCTAAACTTTGGTGATGACACTGTAAAAGTCTGAGTATTTAATGATAGTTTTGACTTTATTGAAAATTGACAAAAAACTACATACTGACTATAGTTTTACATTTCTAATAACACATTTTCACAAAATTCTAGTGTTACTCCATGTTGCAAATAAAAAAATGAAGTTAATATGATAAATTTCTCTCTAGTACAATATGTGAAAAAATATACTTGTGTAGCATTTATTTATTATGTATGTTACCTTTTTATGACATTGGTGATTAAGACATGTAATACCTAATCTTTTAAAATGTTTTTTTGAATAATAGGACATGCTATTTTTTTAAAGTACATACTATTCCAAACATAAATTACAACATATTTATACTGTCTTGTTTGTCACAAATCACTTCAGTTTTTCAAGGTAAACAATAAAAAAATGACATTTTGTCTTCTTTTCAGTAAAACTCTGGGTCTTGTCCAAAGATTAGGAATCAGTGAGATAAATAGCAGAGTAATTTCCTATGCATGTCCCAAAAACACACATGGACACATAATAGGAAATTATAACATATAAAATTGGCAATGTGATTATGTATCATTTTTACACATCAGGTGATTTCATTAATTTGGTCTTAGAGATTTGTTTTGAATTGAGGCATTTAGGAGTGAAAAATGAAATTTGAGTATTTCCCATACTTAAAAAATAAATAGAAGAAGAATCAAAATGTAATTTTGGAAAATAGTCTACTTTTTTCCCCTTTTATTTTGTGACTACAGCAAAATTGCAATATCCTGTTCTTACTGTCTTCCTACAATCCCTCTCATATGCCCTTCTTGTTCTTGTTCAAATTCCTGACCACTATTTCATTAATAATTGTTCCATTCAAATGTGTGAATGCATTTTATAAGTTTACCACATATTTAGTGAGTTCCCTTGAGCTGAATCTCCTAGAATTCAAAGGTAGATCCTATTCAGCATGTCCTCATCAGCCCATCAAACACATTTTATTTCTATTATTTTTACGTTCAGGTGTGTGTGTGTGTGTGTGTGTGTGTGTGTGTGTGTGTGTTTGTGTGATGCTTTCTGTTAATCAAACTCTTTAAAATGACAAGAAAACTTGGCAAAAAAAAAAAATGGTACCATCAATGTGAGTTGTACGAATTTCTTTGTAAAACCCGAGAAAAGCTTTAAAAGGAATTCTAAAAACAAAAGAACAAAGTCAAACATGGCTTCTTGGTAGAAGTATTTCCTAAGGTGGGCTCTGTTTACTAAAGATAAGCAGAGGGTGAGGTTCCTTTAAGGGAGTCTTCTAGACTCAGCATAAACAGAAAAAAATGGAAAGACTATTTTAGCTATGCTGTTTAGGAGATAAAAGACTTGTGGCCAGAAAAAGAAAGAGATATATAGTAAAGACAGATACAGATGAAGAAAATCCCCTAAATGGTTGTTAGTGTGTTTTAAATATATATAGGCTTGGGTGACAAAAAATAGGATAAATTTATTTATAAAAATAAAAAAGAAAGAAATAGAGAAGCTGAGTGTGGTGGTACACTCATTTAATCCAAACACTTGGGTCGCAGAATCAAGCAGATCTCTGTGATTTCAAGGCCAGGGAAAAATCCAGAGCAGGCAAAAATACATAGAGAAACCCTGTCTATAAAAAATGAGAAAATGAAAGTGAAAGAAATGAATAAAATAATGATAAAATTAAAGCCACATGAAGACAGAAAGTACATAGAGAGTCTTGATATTGTATGTTATTATGTTGTCTTTAAATTTTTTGATTGCTGAGGAAAGAGCAATACCTTCTAACAGGTATTTGATTATCAATGCTGCTGAATTAGTCCAACCTGTACATTTTGAAAATGCTTTGACTTCAAATGTTAAGTCTCAGGCCAGGTTACTTTGGAAGGAAGTTTTGCTTTTGTTTCCATCAGATAGTCAAAGCTGTGGATTCTTTCCAGACTAACATGGATTAATTAAGCAAGACCCCTGAAGCAGTGGCCCAGGTTATCCAACATGCAAAACAGCTAATGTAATGCAGCCTCACAGATCGCTAAGCCATGATTTGGCCTGGTTTCTCGGTTTTCTCTGGATACCCTTGGTATTGATAGCACCCTCAAAGAGTAGGAATCAGTTTGAAGTAAATGATGCCCAAATTCCCAAATATTGTTTATAAATGTTTGTTTTCGTTTAAATGGGATTTGTTATAAATGGTTAATGACCACAGCCAATTTCTTTTGAAAGGAAAAATGGGGAATATGATATAGAAATGAATACTTGGCATTGGTATTGATTTGAGTTTATTGATACAAATTTAAGGTCAATTTCATTAGAGGTATCTATTTCCTCTTGTTTAGGTATTATGCTTTTAAAGCTCATTTAAAAATGTAATGTATAATTAAATGCAAATTATAGTCACCATAATAGTCAAAACTTACTGTTAGTTAGGTTTTCTAGATATACAAAGATATATTTGAGATAGATAGATGTTCTTTAAACATTTCAAGGGCCTACAGAATACAGCATTTAAAATAGTTTAGGTTTATATAAATCTGTCAAGTCATTTGAAGTATGGACTAGGACTTCTTTCCTGTCTCTAGGTTAAGGGGGTATCCCTCCATGGGGGATGTGTTACAAGATCCTTTTGTGCACAAGGAATAAGTCCTGTTTCTGCTGTCTGAGGTCCCCCAGACTGCTCAGTCCTTCTAGCTGAGACTCATATTCAGGGTATCTGAGTCAGTCCCTTGCTGGGTTCCTAGCCATCAGTCTGGGAAGCCCAAGCTCCTCCTTGTTCAGGTCAGCTGTCTGTGAGTTTCTGCAACATGGTCTTGCCCCCTCTCTCTGCATCTGGATTCTAGTTTAGTCAGTGTTTGGTTTTGGGTGTTTGCTTCTGTTTCCAACAGGTACTAGATGAGGACTCCATGATGGTGGATAATATAGTTGATGATCTCACTATCAGGGAAGGGCATTTATGGTAGCCTTTCCAGGTTGCCAACCTGAATAGCATAGCCCTACAAGTGGAATTGGGTGGAGGGATGGGAGGGGAGGATGGCCAGTGTGCATGTCACAAGGGAAAGAGGGTAAGAGGGAGGGAGGGAGGATTGGAGGGAGGAAGGGAGGAAACTGGGATCCACATGTAAAATTTTTAAATTATATTATTAATAAAAAAAGAAGAAAAAATGCTGCTGTATATATATATATATATATATATATACATATATATATGTATATATATATATTTAAAATGCATTGACTTCAAAATTTAAGCCTAAGCACAAGTTATTGGGGAAAAGGATTTCTAATTTTGTTTCCACAGAAAATGAAAAGCTGTGGATTCCTTCCAGACGAATGTAGTTTGATCGAGCAAGACCCCATGGAGCAACATCAATGGGACAATGCAGCCTTGCAGACTACTATAGCCAGGATTTCTGCATCTTCTTAGGATTCCCCAATGACAGTGCCCCCTACCAGCAGGAAGCAGTTTGGAAAAAACGATGCCCAAATTCGCAAATATTGTTTATCAATGTTTGTTTTCATTAAAAAAGGCATGTATAATTATGTCCAGCAAAATATAAATAAATGTTTAATAAATAAAAAAAAATTCTTTAGGTTTTTTTCATGACAAACACAATTGCTCCTGGCAAAACCAGTTATTTCAGAGAGGAAGATGGGCATTGAAGATACTTATTATGAAGTTTGCTTTCCATATGACAAGACTTCTCTTAACAGAATTGCTTGACTGTATGCTGTAAAAAATGGACATGTAGGACCCACAGGAAAGTGACTGCTGAACTTGAAAAAACAAGATGGTTCAGTCCAGCGGGATTACTGCTTCATGGAAGAGTCTGCCAAACATTCTGCAAGATACAGGGAAAAATAACTAACAAACTTCCAATACAGGTGGACAGTTTAAAATTTCCGGCTTTGATATGAAGTCTGCCAGACACACTATGGCCTATAAATTTAAGATGGATGCTGCACTATTACAGAGGAACTTTGAATTTCTGTCTGTCCAGGCAGCGAGATGTCTCTGTCAATTCTAGAGTTTATATACTATCCTTCTGATTTCTTTGATGGAGTTGAAGACAGATAATTATAGTTACAGTTTTCCTTAATTATGATAAAAGATAAGTTACATATAAGAATTTAAACTCACAGTGATAGGATACATGACAAGATATTTTCTATACTTATCACCAAATTGATGGATCAAATATTGTTAAATATAGGTGTTACTTGATAACGTTTTCTATATATAATTTTACTATGTTAAAGTTAAAAACTTTCTTTTTTTTAGACAGAAAGAGGAGATGATTGGGGAGTGCCCATATATATATATATATATATATATATATATATATATATATATATATATATATTTATATATATATCTTATTTGTTGATGAATAAAAAACTGCTTGGCCAAAAAATGCAGGAAGATAGGTGGGTCTAGGACATGGAGAGAATTCTGTGAAAGGTAGGCAGGGAGGTGCTGCAAATAGCCACCATGTAGACCACAAAGGAGTAAGATCCTGAACCCTTCTCTTGTAAGGTAAGACCATATGGAAATACTTAGATGAATAGAAATTGGTTAATAATTAGGACAGAGATAGCCAGCAAGAAGCCTTAGTCATTGGCCAACTGTTTAATAATAGAGTGTCTGTGTGCTTATTTGGGGCTGAGAAGCAGTGGTGGGGCCTGGCAGGACAAGAAAACTCCACAACAGTTATGTCTACCTTTCATTCCTCACAAAAATGTTGATTGTAAAGTTGAATATTATTTGTGACAATTTATCACACTAAAGCAACAGATATTTATGTGGATTCTTTTGTATTTTAAGTATCAATAACCTTGTTATAAGAATCAACAAATCTTATTAATGAAGCTGAACAAAATAGAGTTTATTAAAATTGGTTGAAAATAAATTAAGAAATATTGCTTTAAACTAGCTTTTGAGGCATTATAAACCAATTGTAATTCTTTATTATAAGTCGATATAATTTACTTTATTATTGTTTAATCTGATGGATTATGTTAAATCTATATTACAAATTAAAATATTTTAACAGATCTCATACCAAATTCTATTGATTTTCAGACTAATTTCAGACTAATGAATCCTGGAATCTTCATTGCTACTTTCTAGCTTTCATAATATTAGTAGCTCTATGTAAGTTACTGGAGAAGAATAAGAATGATCACTCAATCATACCTACCTAACAGTTCTGCAAAAAATGGAAATGATTGGCCTTGGAAGATATGCTCACTGGTGCAAATGTTGTGTGAATATCTTGAAAGTGAAAACTAATTCTTCACTGAATTTAAGGGTCTGATATAAAAGATGAAATCCATACCTTGCACCATTTCTTTTATAGAACCTATGAATGGCCAGTTCATAAAGCACAGTAGAGAAACTATTACTATTGTGATACTAAACAGACATATTTAACAACTCATAATAACTTGTCAGTAAACCCATAGGTCATAACATCTCTCAAGAGTAATCAGAAATGTCCCTTTTTATAGTTAGTGGTGACTAATAATTGGTTAAGATTCAGTGAATAAGAATGCAGAATACTCAGATCTAAAGGGAGTTTATACCCTTTAGATCATTGCAGAAGAGGGTGGACATAATAATGTAAGATCTGAGCTGATGAATAATTTCAAGGGAACCAAGGGAATATTATCTTCTTGACCCAGAAGGGCAGCTACACATGTAAGCTCACAGTGGTCATGAGAATATAGATACTGTACAATCCCTAACAGCAGCAAATCCCATCACAGAGAGGTAAGATGACTACACTGTTTCCACAAACAAGATACAGAGATACTGGCAACTGTTAGCTGTTGTAAGAGGGAAAGACAGCTTTCCCTAAGAGTATATCACCTGTTTAGGCAATTATGCACAGTGGAAAACAACACATCCAGGAATACTGAGACAATATAAACTGGTTTTGAGGCATTAAATAAGAACATGTGAAGAAGGGACACAGGTTCTTACTTACTGTATTTGTTTCACTTTATAAGATTCATGAGATTTAAAGATTCATTACTACTTGAGTGGTACATATTTTCAAAAATATTTGAATGTGCTACATATTACAGAGTGAATTATTTATTTCATCACAATTTTCAGTTTTGGCCAATAAAAATATACATTTACCCAGGGTACAATCAAAATACCCACTTAGACTGTTTTCTCCTAAAAAACAATAAACAAAACATCTTTAAAATAACCAAGTTAATAAATTTTAGTATCCATATGATAAAAGACTAAAAGGTAACCAAATAATAATTACTTCATACTCAATTCCAAGATCTATGAAATAGTGATGGAAACAGCAGATACTAAATGAGGCTGAAACAGATCATGCTGTCATCACACCTGGATGAATATAACACTGTAAGCAGCCTTGAGTTCAAGTCTGGATATTTAGAGTCTGATACGCAGTCACCAGGAACTGCCAGTTTGCCTCTGAGACAGTGAATGGAGAACCAGAGCGCTGCTTCTTCCCTCTTTCTGTTGTCCAACCTTACTGGCATATATTGTTCTGAGCACATAGCTATTTACTTCAGAGCACAAGGCAATGTGAAATCTTGAATAAGAGTATGTGCCATTCTTCCAAAGGATACCACAGAAGACTCTTAGTTCAGGAAGTTTTGCCAACCATCAAATTTCTGAATATATTAACATACTTAGTTTTTCCTCCATGCTAGTTCTAATTTGTAATGAACAAAACATTTTTTTCACACAAAATGCTTTGATTATAGAACCTTAGCCACTAGATCGTTATGTAGGTATGTACATTTTATAACTGAAACATTTCTATTTGACTACTCATCACTTAAAAAAAGAACAAAATAATATGGAAATTTTAAGTGACAATATTTTCACCTGTTCCAAACACTGGCTTGACTGCCAATAGCCACTTTTCGACAGCACCACACTTAGCAAGTTACTACTGGCTTCCCAAATTCATCTTCACAACAAAACACCAGCATCAAAGGACAGAGAACAACTTTCTCTGATATGAGAAAATCTTATACCCAATTTTCAACATTTACCCCACAGCAAACTTGACCACCATTATTTTGGAGCCCACAACTAAGAATCCTTGGCTTACCTTGTTGGTAGATAAGTACTCACAATGAATATCTCAAAAGTCTACAACCCCTTTGTCATGATGACAGTTGATCTGGTTTAGTGTGACACTTGTGTGAAGGATGCTGTAATAAAGTTAGCATAATTTCTTTTTCATAGATTATCTCATTTTAATACACTCCCATCAGTTTTATTTTGAAAAACACTGGAAAAAATCAGACTATTCTACAAATAGCACTTTAAAATATGTGTTAGAGCAGTGGTTCTCTACATTCCAAATACTGTGACCCTTTGATACAGCTCATCATGTTGGAGTGACACCAACCATTAAAATTAGCTTTTGTTGCTTCTTCATAACTGTAATTTTGCTACTGCTTTGAACCATAATTTATTCCAGTGGTCTTGGGATACCCTTAAGAAAGGTTTGTACAAATAGGTGTGCCCCATGGGTTAAGAACCACTATTTTATACTATTTAACTAACACATTTTGATTATTTTTTTCATGTTAAAAGTTTAATAAAAAGCAACCTCTGACTGAAGATGATTTTTATTGAAGGCATAAATTACCCAACTGATGGTTGATCCTCATGATTCAAACACAGCAGATGGAACCAAGAAAATCCCATCCTTCATATCAGTGCAGCAGGCTTTTAGGCAGACCATATAATGAGTGAGTTCTTCCCTTTTTTACCTGCTTATTTGTTATGCTATAACTCAATCACATTATGGTTTTTAAAGACAAGATGTAAGCATGCATGTAGGATTAAAATGGGATCAATGTGAAGTCCTTACTAATGACACCATAATAGAGGAAAGTACATTTTACAAAGGAATCAGGAAGGAGTGGGCAATGTGTCCGTTAACTTAATCTCAAAGTTCATCATAGGAAATTGTACTGTGATGGAACTAATTGTTAGATAGACAATGTATGGTGGAGCTACAAGCACTAACTCCACATTTCTCATTTATTTTGGAATTTTCTGTCTACAAACATTTCATTGCATGGGATTTTCAACTGGAGAAATTTGGGGGAAAATGTGAGAATAAGAACTATTAAAATGACTGAGTTATAGAAATAAATATAAATACCATAAAATAAAGGTATTAAGGCATTAAACGCCTTCATGTGAAAGGTTTTGTGAGAATAAAATAAGATTAAGATACTTATGTATAATTACGAACATTTTTTCTTTACCTTCTAATAAGCAGAGTTTACAGTAGTTAGAAGCATATCTTAAGTAAACAAAATTATTCTGAATATTTCATCTCTATACACTCTGATATACATGTACTCTGATATGCACATGTACTTGAGCAGTAGGCTGCAGAGATATGTTCTACCTAATTGGTAAAATATGTCCTTCATATCAACCACTTGACTTCATCAAAATCCATGACAAAAATTGTATGGTATTAAAAATGGTATGAAATAGTGCATAATTCTGTATTTTCTCTAAGTTTAAAAGAGGATATTCCATAATATTGCTTTATCTAAACACAAAGATTTGAGTCTTGAAATTGTTATCAGTTTTAGAACAATTATGATTAAAAATAAAACATTTTGTGTATACATTGTATTTTGAATCAAGTTACATTAAAATACCACAGATAATTTTGTTCAAATACAATTTTTTTCTATCGTTGCCAATACTGTGCCCTACTTACACTGGTAGACTAGCAGGTTATTTTTAAAACCTGACTATTAAAAAAAATATTTTACTAAGAGTAGAGTAGATTTTATTCAAATCTAAGTATCTCAGTTTAGACTTTATCTTCTATCTAGAAGCATTGTGTATTACTAAATTGAACAGTTAGCTTAAGAAATGAGTGTATGGTTTTCCAAATTAATTAATTCAATAAAAATATACTAAAAGAAAACATTCTTAATTATTAAGAAACATCAGAAAAAAATGAGAGAAAGTAAACCCCTATATGGCAACAGTAAACAGTAACTTCCCCATCTTATTCCATGTACAATTCTCAAAGGAAGGTAAAGATGCATCTAAGAGAACAGAAGACCTCAAGCATTTTTTTTAACAGTGTGCAAAAGAAAACAGGAGAGGTAAATGTTTGTTCAAAGACTTGTTTTCTCTTGTTTTTGAAGCCCTGTCTTTGTTACTTTTCATGTTTCTGTATAGTCAAAACAGGAAGTACAGCTAACCAATCAACAAGCACCTCCATTACTTTTTTGCTGCAAATTAAATTTTCCCAAGTTGCCTCTACTTAATATGTGAACATTAAATAACTCATAGAATCTTTCAAAAATTTGGGTTCAAAAACCTTATCAGAAAGCATAAAATAAAGCAAAGCAATACTCTGACAACTTTATGATGACTGGAGAAAGAAGTAAGAGATGTCTTACCAAGTACCCCAAGCCGATAGTTGACTGTGATAACGATCACATTGCCATAGCTTGCCAAGACACTCCCATCATATAGATTTCCAGTGCCTTCCATGTAAGAGCCACCATGAATGTACACCATCACTGGCTTGGGACCACCACTGTCCCGAATATCTGCAAAACAAATGGTTGGCAATTATTCTTACCCCCAACAACAGGCATAAGTGTAAGGAAATACTGTATATTTGCATGTTAAGGACAGGGGTATGTGATTCTAATGTCTTTAAATTGCTGTGTCTCTTAAAGTGTTTCTTAAGCAATTCATAATAAGAAGTATTGTAGAGAAAAGCAACAGGCAACAATTATTTTCTGTTTAAAACTTTGTTTTCAGGAGATGGACATGGTATTCACATTATGATGTAAGGACAATGGATCATCTCTACTGAGAGTAAAGGTATCTGCCCCTCCCCCTATTTACTGTGGAGCTTTGTATCAAATACAACATGATTACATTAAGTCACTTGTGCTCTCATTTGTGAATATAATTATGCCATTGTATTATTCATTTCTGAGTTTAATTTTACTGCTTAAGTACTGCCAAATGATTGTTTAGAAGGTAAAATTATTTGCATTTGAGCACCTGTTGTTAATATATTTAAGGGAATGTCATTTAAATGATGTTTTTAGAAAAGTCATGAAGTTCACTCATCCAAGCCAAACATAGACTTTGGGAGAAAAAAAAATTACAAAATTATATTTACACTATTTCCTGTATCTAATGTAATCATCTAAGACCCACTTTGATATCATGTTTTTAACCATGAAGATGTGAGATGATCACATAGAATGACAAAATGTAGGGTGACATTATCAATTTTAGTCATTTTGTTTTGCTAAGATACACTGAGGACAATGCAGAAATACCATATGAAAATGATTTTATCACTATTAAAAATGTAGTAATTTCTGTTGAAAAGGTTAACTTGTGTGTTGATTCAGTTGCAAACATCAAATTATTAAATATGGCTATAAATAAAACATTACTGTTTTATAGCAAGTTGTCACCCTTTATGCTCATAAGCAACATGGTATGGAGTATATTATTTTTAACACTGGTTTGAACAGGTGATTGGAAGATTTAGTTTAATTTTTGTACTTTACATATTTTCCTCAGACTAAATTCTCCTAGAAACATCCAGTTGTGATAGCAGTGTTCCTTACAGACACAAAATACAACTCACAGGGAGACCTGGCAAAGATTTAGTGACTATTTTGCCCTCACCTTAAACAGAATGACAGATATAAATGCCTCGTACCTTAATTCTTTTCTGATGTCTACTGTGGAAGACTAATTTCTTTGAATGGCAAATCATTTTTCAGATCAAAAATTGCAGCTTCTCTTGTTTATTATACCTGGAAGTTGAGGAAATGGCTTAAGACACATATGGAGCCTTTTGTTTGTTTGTTTGTTTTAGATAACCAATGTTTTCAAGAATTTCTATTTTATAGTTTTTTTCATATTTTTATAATTCAATTTAAGTTTAGCAAAAAAATTAGTGGGCTTCATTATGACATTTTTATGCATTAGCCACTACACGTTCTCAGTTGTCCCTTTAAGAAAGATCAATTAAAATGACCCACTGACCGTAAGCATTCATGCTCCCCAATAGGAGAATGTCCTAGTTTTGAGAAAGGAGAATAGTTTTATATTGGAATAAGCTGCTAGGCACAGTCACCACATTTGTTCTGAAGTTCTTTGACAGGCAAATATATTCTCTTATTTTATTTTATGTGTATGACTGTCTTGCTAATTTGTAGTACACCTGTGTACTACATGCATGCCTAGTGTCTAAGGTGACAGAGAGTCAAGATCTTCTGGATCTGGAGTTATGGATAGCTGTGAGTCACTATGTGGGCACTATGAGTTGAACCAGGTTCTCTAGAGCAGTCAATGCTCTTAACCACTGAGCCAACTCTCCAGCCCTATGATTCCACCTTATATCAAGATTCAGGGGCTTGTGGAGGTGTTAGATAGAAATAGAGGAAGGAATCCCTTTTCAGATTATTAAACTACACACCTAAAATGCCTGCGTGTTACATGCAATTTTAGCTTCTCATTTTTCTTGTATGGTTGGCATTGAAGAAGCAATAATAAATTATTAAACTGAAATCATTAGCCGAGCTGTTTGCAGCAGACACTGTACTCTGCTAATTGTATGCTTGGAGGTAGCACAGAGGGAGGCTGTTTCAGAGTTCTCCTTTAATTAAAATTACATAGAATTACAAAGCACCCACTGTGAACAGTAATGAAGTCTTGGTAGAGCCATTCTGTTCACCTGGAAGACAATACTGGCACACATTGGGAAGACTAGCCTTGCATCTTGCGGCAGACCCACATGGACAGTGTTGCACCATGCAATCATGTCAGAAAAATGGTCTGTGCCCAGGGCAGTCTCTTTTTTGTCATTTGTTTGTTGTCCCTAAAAATTAATATTTAAAGAAATCACAGATTTGAATTTCTAATTTAGTTTTTCAAACTTTTCAAACATTTTGGTCTTGCCTAAGAATTTTGAATATTGATCTCTTCTTTGCTTAGAAATTCAATTAAATTGTTATGCTATTTACTATTTTTTCTTTTGAAGTGACTCTGAACTATACTATACTCTATTGTACTATAAAGTATGCTGATACCTAAAATAAATTAAAATTATTGAACCTAAATTAATTTACTATTTGGAAATTTTAGATTACATTGGTTATTTCTAACATAAAATAACTGGAATTTCTTATTAGTGGCCAATATTTTGTCTGAGTGGCTTATTTTCATTTGTTTGCTCAATACCTAAGTCTTATTGTTGTTAATAAAAAGTAGTTAAAATCATAACGACTTTGTTTTTTGTAAACAAAACAAGATATTGATATATGGAACTGACATCAGCACCAGAATATTTAATAACATCTGTTCATGTTCTTTAATAATTGCATTGTTACAGTATCTACTCTCTTTTGTTCATATGTTAAATGTACTCCAGTGGTTAGTATTGAATATTTAGAGCCACAAAGCCTTTTAAATCTTCTCTGTTATATCATTTGTACATAAAAGATGTAGGAGATGAGCTTTATGCTTTATCTACAGTTTTATACTTTGAATAATACCTATTTTAAACTTACTAAAACTGGCACCTCACGGGTTCTTAAAACATTAGCTTAGTTCTAGTCAAAGTGTGTGATTTTTGCAATCATAGTCATAGTTTTTGCTTGTTATATACCTTGTTAAAAACACGGAGTTTAAAAGGAGGAGGATGCTAGAGGAAATCCTACAGTGGTAATTATTATCTCCTAAAGTATTAAGAAAGACTGTAAGTCTTTAAGGTTAGGGAAAATATCAATCTTTAGCCTTAGTAATCATGGCATCCTACTTCCAAATATTTTAGGCCAAAGTAGAATATTTCAATGAGCTAGACAAGTTCATAGAAAAGTCTTGGTGCATGACATCACAGTTCCTCCCAATGGGACTAGTGAATAATTGTTAGACAAATTCCACAAATATATGTATTGTTTATTTTTAAGGACATATGGACTGATTAATTGTCTGTATTTTAGAGGTTTGGGAGATTTAATAATTTTTAACTTGTGAAGCATTGCCTTAATTAAATTTTTGTCCGATACATATAAAGATACACTTAAAGATATGTCCATGCCTTTCACTCATGTTTATGGGTGCCATAAATAGAAATGTAAAATAGAAAGCATTGCTTCCTTTGTTCTTGTTAACAACCACAACAAAAAATGTTTGGTTACAAAATAAATTAGAATCTACAGATAAATATTTAGGGAACTTTAATCACTGTGAAGATAAAATTGTATCTAAGTATTAAGATGCTAATATTGAGATATTCTTGACACTATTAAATGTATCTCTGTGATCTTCTAAGGTCCTAAACTAAATTGAGAGAAACCTTGGATACTGTTTTGAAATATTTTTAAGATTTCAGATTAGCCTGTAAGACACATAGTTTTTTTTTAATTATTATAAATAATGAGGTAAGACTGATGTGATTGCTTTGGCCTAGAAATGGTTGCAGAAATGAAATTAGAAGTAACAGTTTATGATATGGAGAAGATTTTAATGCAGCTGAGTAAACAAAGGACAAAGGGTGGTGAATGTCAAAGGGGAGCTCAGAATGCAGTGGCTGAGTCCAGGCTAGAGTGGCAGGGTGCAAAGGAAAGCTATGGAGAATTGTAGGACCTGGCTTCCAGTGAAGGAAAGAAACACTAGTGATTTACACTCTTTACTTTGTGTTCAGTCATACTATTTCAATAGTCTCCACAAATCCAAACCTCTTATTAGGTTATTTTGATTCACAAAACATCTACAGAATAATTGTAAGTTCACTGAAGAGCAGATAATCAGACTTTACTAAATGTGTTCTTCATGTGATACCTGAATTTATCGTTCTTGCTTTGTATCAATTTTCTAATGCAACACAGATGAATGGACTGTAATAGAAATGGGTGCTGCAAAAGCACACATCTTTCAACATTTAAATGCACGACTGAATTTGGTAGCTCTGGGCAAAGTGGCTTCTCTTGTCTTGAATGAGACCTGACACTTTAACAATGTTTAGAGTATTTTTAATGATGAACTGAAAATGGTAAATATGATTCAAAAATGATCTGTATGATAAATGCAGGTGCTTCAGGACTTAACTCATATCAATACTCAGGGGCACCCACTCTAACATGTAGATACATATGGGAACTATCTTAGTCAATGGGAAAACAATTTGATTAAAACAATACATAAAAAATTAAACTAGAGTGATAATTTATTCTAGTCTTGGGACTATATTACTAAATTTTGGACATTAAAAATGCAGTTCTTTGTGCTAACAATTTATAGAATACTGGATTTTCAAGGAATTTTATTTATTTTACATTTCCTTAAAGCACAAACTTAGAACCTCACCCATGACTTACAATAACCTAGATGCCTTCTGAATCTTTGACTATATCAGACTTTGTATAAGTTTATCATTTAGCTATTTATCACTGAGAATTATGTGTCTTGGGCAGGGATATTTATTATTTAAAATTAATATTAAGTACAAGTTTGTGCTTGATGTGTACTTCTTCATTGGGATCCATGGTAAATTAATATATAATCAAATAGTAGTAACTACACTATAGCCACAATTCCTTTTTAATGATCGTGTGTGTGTGTGTGTGTGTGTGTGTGTGTGTGTGTGTGTGTGTGTGTGTGTGTGCATGCACACACCTAGGATATTTTATGGGGTGAGGACTCAGACCTCTTGGAGCTGGAATTACTGGTGTTTGTGCACTGCATGGGTGAGTGCTGAGTTCTGAACACTGGGCCTTTTAAAGCAGGCTTTGGTTTAAATGAGATTGACCCCCATAGGCTTTTATATTTTCATGTTTTCTCACCAGTTGTTGGGCTATGCTGGAAGGATTAGGAGGTGCAAGCCCTATTGTTGGAGGTATGTCAATGGGAGTTGGATATGAGGATTCAAAATCCCAGGCCAATCTCAGTGTCTATCTGTCTGCTGCTTGTTGATCCAGATATAGAGCTCTCATAACTTTTCTTGTAACTTGGCTGCCTCCCACCATGATTATAATAGAGAAAACCCATAGGAACTGTAAGCAGCCACCAAATAAATGCTTTTTAAAAAGTGGCCTTGGTTATAGTGTCTCATCACAGTAATAGAACACTAAGACAATCAGTATGTACCTTTAATTGCTGAGACATATTTGTAGCCCATTAATAATTCTTAATTGTTACAGAATACAAATGTGAAGATATAACCATTAATCTTTGACATTTTATATCTAACATACAAGTTTCTATCACAAACAGTTTGTTGAATATGTATAAATAAAATAAAAATTAAATAGCTGCAACTAGTTTGGGAATGTCATTTAGTCACAAAGCCCTTCACCTTGACGAGGGAAGAAGTTCTATTGACCTGGAAACAGATGACTTTATTCAGAGAACCCTTCCTTCTTATAAGTATCTTTGAGATTTAGAGGTTTTGGGAAAACCATATATTAATCAGCTCTCTAAAAATTATAATTAAGTTAACATACAAATAAAAAACAAAGAATGTGCACATTAAATAAAATCCAGATTGGAAGGAAGATGGGCTGAATGAATCACTAGTCTCTATAAACCTAGTTAAATATCAGGTGGGAAGACAAATGTCAAGAGAACTAGTGGTACTTAGATTTGCGAATTAATCAGAACTGCATGCTGTAAGAATATAGGAATGAGAAAAGAATTCCCATATTAATGAGGTAGAAAATACTTTGAAAGTTAGAAAATTGTATTTCATATTATTAGATTATATAAAGAGTACACATCCTTTGAAATGATATTTTTTAAAATGAAATGATATGCCTGTAATAGGTACTTGTTTTGAAGTACCTATTAAGCTCATCAAAATATTTTTTAAGGTTTATTTTTTATTTCTTGATGATAAGTGTCTGCACACCTGTGTTTGTGTGTGAATATGTGCCACCTCACGTACCCATGGTGGCCAGAACAGAGCACAGGACACTGAGTTAGACCTGACATAGGTGCTGGGAAATGAACTAGGGTTCTATAAGAGAAGAGACAGTTCTCTTAACCTCAAAACACATCTCATGTATCATGAACAAACATAGTGTTAAGGGACCAGAAGGCCTATGTGTTTGGTTACATTTCATTTATTACTCACCTATGAATTGCGGTGCCTTTGTTATCTATGTAATATTATTTTAGTGATGTGACATTTAAGCATATCAACACAAAAGTTAATTTTTTAAAAAAACTAAATCATATTGCTCAAGAAACACTTTGTATCAGCTTCTTTCTCCTTTAATAGAGCAGGAAGAACTTTTGAAAAAGGAAGTAAAATGTAAAAATGATACACAGTCAAATTGGCTGAAATATTTACATAGAGCAGAGCACATGCAATGGGTACAAGGACTACAAGTAGGGGATTGTTAGTTCATAGAATATGGACGGGTTCATCAAAACATGGGATGAAACATATCAAAAGTCAGTTCAAGAAAACCAAAAAGGAAAAAAAATTGCCCCTCTTTTTAAAATATCTTAATGGTTGGCATCAAAATGTAAAATGTAACACTCACTTTAAAAAATTCTAAATGCATATTCATGTGTAACAACAAGCAAGAAGACAAAACACATCAAAAACAGGAATTAAAAAAAGAACTCTTCAAAAAAAGACAAGAAGTAAAAAAATAGAAAAGGGTGGAAAAAGTGATTGAAGTCCTGGTCATGCAAATAGATTTGGTGGGGGAAAAATACCTTCATCTTCAGCACCGTCATTATCACCTAAATCATCTGTCTGTTTCTTTGTAAGGGGACCTAGGATTGAGAACGGAGAAATGGAGGAAAAAAAAAAGACAATTCAAGAATAAACAAGACTGAGGGGGAAAAATAGATGTAAATACTAAAATTCTCAAGGATATTTCAAAAAGGAGTGGGGAAATGGGTTTATCACAGTTGATTAATCTTTTAAGAAAAAAATTACCCTTCCCCAAAATATCTCAGATATTAGGTTTCTGAACAATTTTCAGCATTAAAAATACAGTATGGCTTAGTACTTCAGTCATAGGTCAAAGAATAATTTTTTTAAAAAAAAAATACCCACTGAATATAAAAAGTAAACAGTTTAATTAGTTGAATGTATGTAATTCATTCAATGTCCTTTCTTATTAAAATTTATGAAAGTCATAAAGATATAGCAGGTCAAACTATTTTCTAACTTGGGAGCAAAGAATAACACTAGAAGAAAAAAGAAATTTTTCATAAGTTGTTCTTTTTCTGTTTTTTAAAAATTCTGCCTTTGTATGATCATTATCACTTGTATTCTACACATTTTTAAATTATACATTTTTGAAAAACTGTGACTTGTTTAAAATTACTTGTCATGACACAAGTACTCCCCCAAGTGTTTTAATTTAACTGTTAGTTGTGGGTTTAGGGCAATTGCCACATGCAGGAATGTATCAACTGATAATTTAGTTCCTTGGCAGAAAAAAGGTATCATCAATAGAAGTCATGTTTAACTATCAAAGCAGTGAAACAGTTAGGACTAATACTTCAAAATCAGCTTCATGAAACAGTGGACTCATTCCATTATACAATTTCATGCCAGATACATATTTATAATAGGATCATGTTTTAGAAGAATGACTGGATTAAAACACTGTGAATCTTTAATACATGTTTTATTATCCCTAACACTGCTAATTTGTTAGCAGAAAAGAACATACCAAAGGGGAAGTAAAAGGCCATATGAAAGTAATTTTAAGTGTCACATAATTGACATACTCAGCACACAAAAAACAACTCAAGCCCCAGATTGTCTTTCTATTTCCACAATCAATTTGTTTGTATGACATTTCATAACCCTCATGCAAAAAACAATCACTATAAACACAGGACACTCTATTTAAAAGGACAGCCAATGACATAGCAATAATCAAAAGAATTTTGTCATGCATAATATAAGAATCTTAGAAAACGGTGTGAAAAAAAAATGGACAGTCATGGCTTGATTACAACCACTTGAGTAGTAACAGAACAAGCAATAACTATAAGCATACAGCACAGGGAAGGATCGGTAAACATTTGAGAAAGATTTGTCCACCTTTGCAGAAAGGACTTTTCATTTGATTTCAATTTAAAACAAAACCTATTGTAACATCTCTTCAAGAAGAGAAAATACTGTACCAAAACAGGAGAAAAAAATAAGAGGGAACATGCTTATGGTTCTTCAGGTTAGAGAAATATTACTGCATATATCAGTTACTGGCAAAGATCAAAACACTGAAAAACTAACATTGGTGATAAATAGCTCAAATACAAGGTCATTGTTTCAAGGTCTAAAAGACTAAAAGGCTAAAAGACTAAAAACTGTCCAAAACAACTCAGGTATATGCTGTAATAAACAGATCTTTAAATATCATTCTATTGAAAAAATCCTAGTTGGGAAGTGTTTAAGTTAACCTTTTCTTAGTTACAAGCTCATATATATCCCTACTTACTAAGATATTTCTCAAATGAAAAATCAGAAATGTTTATCTGATGCTTATTAACTTAATAACAATTCCTTAATATGTGAATACCTTTGAACTTCATATTTTAAATTGGAGAATTGGAATATTTGAAACATTACCAATTTCAAAATACTAAAATAATATTTATTACCTAAAGATTTGTGTTTTTTTATTTCTATTTCCTGAGTTTATAGATAGCAAATTACATAGATAGATATATGATAGATAGATAGATAGATAGATAGATAGATAGATAGATGGATGATAGATAGAGAGTATTACTGGTTAGCAAGCAATACAAACTGAGAATGAAAGTACTTTCTGCTTGCAAATCTCTATCAACTTTCCAATTCTCACTAAATTACTTGATTTTCAAAATTCTTGAGTTTTTAAAAAAAATCAGTAAAATTAGCTCCCTTTTTGCTGACTCATTGGCTTAATAATGTTTGAAGATAAATGAATCCTATGACATTGAGATTAGTATTCATATTTTTCTCAGGCTCTATGCTGCATTTTTACCTTAGACATTTTGAATGGATGCATATTAGGGTATCTAATGCAATTTCCATAGTCTTCATTGAAAGTCATTTAGGTTCTACAGCTATGGAATTGACAATTTCATATGCTACACATTCCTAGAGTTTTCCTTGAACCTGAATGTGATGCAACAGTCAGATAATGTTGTTAATCAATATATCCCACTGCCTTGAATATGGAATATAGTTTGTTATTGCTATGTAGCTAAGTAAGGAAAAAAGAAAGAAAGAAAAAAAAACACAAAATCTATTCTACTATTCTAGATGGAGTGGAGAGGGAGGAAGGTTTAAGTCTAGAACTCATTTTATTATAACAGGAGGCTGTGTCTTGTTAATAGAGAACACTGTTTACTTACTGACATACTGTAGTCAATCTGAAGTATGGTAAGCATCATAGATACTTATTCAGTATCATAAATAAATGAAAACATCATCAGAGGAAGACAATGTTTTATTATCTCAACTAAACAGTTATTTTAGATATATTGAATAATATCATTTTATTATGGCACTAAATCATTACAGGTTAAAGCTGTGTTTTAGTGATCTGAACATAATGGTGCTTTCTCATCCTCAAGATTTTATTTTTTATTACTATTTCTTACTTTATATATCAATCCCAGTTCCCTCTCCCTCCCATGGCTCTCAACACCCCTTCCATCCCACTTCCACTCCTACCCCCTGACACATACTGCACAGAGTGGGTGACGCCTTCCAGGAGGGATCATCAAAATCTGTCAAATCATTTAGAGTAGGGACTAGGCCCTCCCTCCTGCCTCTAGGCTAAGGGAATATCACTGTGTGGGGAATGTACTCCCAAAATCCTTTCATGCACCAGGGATACATCCTGGTTCTACTGTCAGAGGTCCCTTAGTCTACCCAGGCCTTCTAACTTATATAATGTTTTTCTAAAGTTGTATGAGGGTAAAAATTCATAGAAAATATGATCATAGTAAATAAAATAGATTTCATTCAGATCTTTGCCTAAAGACACTTAGAAAAAGCTAAGAGGGTCCAGAGTTGCCAATAGAGAACTCCACATTGGTTTCTTTGAGGAAGCTTCAATGGAGTAAAACCAGTCTGGGTCTACGTGACTTAAAGTGCTTCATGCACTTCTCATCAGCAGCTCTTGTTCTTGTTCCCTTATTATAAAAGGTTATAACTGTTATCTCACATTTTTTAAAAAAAAATTTTAACAGAAATGTGATATTGCAAACACACACCTAGTATTACTGTCCTTGTGACAGGAATGTTTTCACCCTTCATAGACCAGGTATTCCTAAAAGTCAAGGATTCCGATTTCCCAAGGGTAAATGTTTACTCTTTGAACAGGAATCAGGGTCACTAACAACATTCTAACAAGAGCTTATGTTTCTTTTAAACAGAAAATATGGCAACCTCAGAATCAGCAGTTTTAAATAGGTATCTCAAAGCATCAACTATAAAGCAAACAAGACCACTCCACCCTGTGTGTGGAAGTGATTTATTTTACCTTGAAACTAACTGGGTCTCTACTCCCAGAGGAATGCACACATAACTCTCATTATAGTTAATAGGAAAGTAGACCTCATGTCATTTTGAAAGGGAGTAAGAGTAATTACTATATTTTATATTTCATATAGGCAATAAATAGATTCTGTGGGGAAGCAACAGCACTTAAGCTAGCTACAGTGAACACCCAACCATGAACTCCAAACTCATTTAATTCTAAGAGTTCTTTCATGATTTCCATAAATATAACTAAAGTCTTTGGCCCTTACAAAGAACATGTGATGCATTCTTACATTTTGGAATATGACCATGAGTGCCTTCTGTTTTTAAAATGGAAATAAAAATATCAGCATTTCTATGTAGTTAACTGGAGAATAATTAGGAGTTCCAAAATAATTGCTATCCATCCATATTAATGCTCTTGTTTTTTAATCATTCTCTTTGATGAAGGGCTAGTACACTTTAGTTCTCAAATACATTAGAATTGATTAGAAATTCATTCATTATAGTTTCAATTCAGCTGAAATTATCTAGACTTGGTGGCAAAGGCAAGAAGTATCAGAGTGTTATTAGTTCCTGACTTAGAAGGCTGGCCCTGAGAAATGCCTCCAGATCGGAATGGGTCTCTGAAGTTCTGATTATTTAGAGTCACAAGCCCCAGAATGTCACAGGATGACAAACAGAAGGTTAAGGACCTCGCTGTCTTGCTTAACCCTCTTGACTCTAGAGCCTTTGATATAAACTTACTATGAAGAATTTTCAGGCCATGTGTACAGAATGGAAGCATTTAAGGGCATATCTAATGTTCTTTAACTATGAGACAAAAGCTAGAAAAAAAAACATGGATCAAATTTATGAAAAATCTGTGTATGTTCCATCAAAAATACAAATGCAGAATGTAAGTTTCAGTGGAGTATTATACTCAACCTTTTCTTGTGTATCAAACTGATATACACTCAAACATGTTTACATAATTATTTTACTAGTTAACACTGCAAGCCCTACTAATATCTCTGTATTTATTGAAAAATAGTTGCTGCATGTCTTAAGTAGTCCATTATTTATGACCAAACATAAAGAAATTATAGTTGTAAAGTAAATTTCTTCTATAAAAATTTGAAAGGCAGTAAATATTTTGGAACAATTTCTTAAATATGAATTATACTAAAACAAAAATGCATTATAAATCAGTGTGATGAGTTACTAGAAGCAAATTTTGAAATGTTTTATTTATTCAGAAGGGTGAAAATATGTGCAGTTTTGGGTGCCGGCTTCTTGATGAGCTCCCTGCATGGGTTACTAGCTCATAAATGCATATTTGGAAAGGACCATATCTACTGAAGGCAGCAGGCATGCTCCATGTTTGCCTTTGTGTTGGAATAAAATGACAGCTTACAATATAGCTTTTGGGAAAAGTTGTCCAAAATCAAAATAAAAAAAAAAGATATTGTTTTGTGGCCTAAGATATTGACATGCAATAATCTGTGATTATGAGAAAAACCACCAGATTATTTTTTAAAGTACCATATTATAATACTTTGAAGTTAAAAAAAATAAAGCAAATCCTACCTGGAATTTACAGGATCTATAAGAAAAACAATATTGAAAGCAAGGAAGCAAACAGACAAAATGAGTTAGCCTTTACACTGAGTACCAAGTTTGCATAGTACCTTTTCTTTAATATTGTATTTCTTTACTTTTAAATGAAGATGCATTTTTTTATTGCACAAAGAATAGTATTCTGTTCTCTCCTAGTCCTGTATAAAACACTAGCACTTTGTGAAGGACGTTTTACCATCTCCCCAACTTTACACATACCTTGCAGATATCTACAATTTACCTAGTGAAATTACCATACAGAGAAGCCCTATGACTGGAGGCTCTGCAGCCTTTGTGGCTACCTTCAGGGTTGATAAGATAGTATTGGGAGATGAGGAAGGAAAGCGACATGAACATCCATGAAATAGACTGAACTTCTCAGCCTTTGTCTGAATCCTAAAAACAATGGGAGGATATTCACAGGCTTGAAACACATCCTGACAAACTCAGCCTACTTCCATCTTCCATGGAGAAACATCAGAAAGAAATAGAATCATTTAGGAGACACAGCAGGTGTATTTAACACCGAAGTCTGCATTACATTCTTATGAAACAGAAACACATTTCTGAGAAAGAAATTGGGCACCATTCATGACTGATAGTGAAAAAAAAAATCACCAAAAATTAACTCCAAGATTCCAAAGACTCTAGAAATTCTAGGATATCTGGTGTTTCTGGTTATCCACTTTGACTTAGAATAAACATGCCATACCCAAGTCCTTTGCCCTGATGGGCCCATTGCTCAGTGTGAGTGTTTGGCAAGAGCTCGGGTCCAACACTCCCACCCTCCCCTTGGAACTTCTTGGGTCATCTCTGCATATACTGAACCTGCCACTCCATGTAAGACCATCAGAAGCCTGCCTTCACCTGACCTGACTTTTGGGCCCCTTCCCTTACCTTCTGCCTGAGTGCATGAGACCACCTGGAGGCTGCCTTACCCACATCATTTCCATGCTATGGCCTCTGCTTAAGAGATCATCAAGAAAGCTCAGATCACCCAGAGGCACTGATACCAAACTCCTGACCCACCTACACTCACAAGGAGAGCAGAGAAGAGAGAGAGAAACTCCATCTGTGTCCATTGGAAGAAGTGGTGAGAAGACATAAAATACAAGAAAACACTCAACAATAGAAAAACCAGTATGACACCACTAGAATCTAGGGACTCTACACCAACTACAATTGAACACACCAAAGCAGATGACACAGAAGAGAATGACCTGAAAAATAACTTCATGAAAATTATAGATGACCACAAAGATGATATGAGAAAATCCCTTAAAATTTGAAAAAACAAACAAAAAAATTGAAGAAATAGAGGAAAGAGCCAAGCTAAAAATTGCAAGAAATGAACAAATCTCTTAAAGAAAGCAAGGATAGCCAAGAAAAAATAAGCAAACAGATGAGGAAAACAAAAGTTCAAGACCTGAAACCTAAAATAAAGACAATAAACAAAACACAAACTGAGGGGATGCTGGAAGTAGAAAAACTGGGCAAACAATCAGGAACTACAGATGCAAGCATAACCAACAGAATACAAGAGAGCAAAGAGAATCTTAGGTGCTGAAGATAAACTAGAGGAAATAGATTCATCAACCAAAGAAAGTATTAAATACCACAAATCCTTGACACAAAACATCCAGGAAATATGGGACACCATGAAAAGATCAAACATTGGAATTCAAAAACAACACAAATTGCACAACCCTACTAACTCATGAAAAATGAACAATGCACAATTGCACCATTCCTGGGTCAAGGGAGAAATAAAGAAAGAAATTAACGACTTCCTAGAATTCAATAAGAATGAAGACACAACATACCCAAACTTATGGGACAAGATGAAAGGAGTGCTAAGAGGAAAGTTCAGTGCATTAAGTGCTCCTAGGAAGAAAACAGAGTATAGTCACATTAGAAAATTAATAGCACAACTGAAAGCCCTAGAAGAAAATGAAACCACCTCACCCTGGAGGAGTACAGGCCAGTAAATCAACAATTTGAGGGCTGAAATCAATAAAGTAGAAACTAGGAAAACAATACAAAGAATCAATGTAACAAAGAAGTTGGTTCTTTGAAAAATCAGCAAGATAGACAATCTCTTATCGAAACTAACCAAAAAGCAGAGAGAGAACATGCAAATCAGCAAAAACAGAAATGAAAAGGAGGACATAACAACTGACACAGGAAATCCAGACAATTTTCAGGTCATACTTTGAAAACCTGTACTCCATAAAATTAAAAATGTCAAAGGAAATTGAAAAATTTCTGGATAGGTATCACTTACCAAATTAAACAACAAAATCTAACACCCCTTCATGGTAAAGGTCTTAGCGAGCTCAGGGATAACAGAAACATTCCTAAACATATTAAAAGCAATATACCATCAGCAAACATCAAACTAAATAGAGAGAAACTTAATGCAATTCCTCCAAATTCAGAAATATATCCATGCTGTACAATCTTCCATATCTCTTCAATACTGTACTTGTAGTTCTAGCTAGAGCAATAAGACGACAAAAGGAGATTAAGGGGATACAAATTGGAAAAGAAGAAGTCAACTTTTCACTATTTGCAGATGATATGATAGCTTACATAAGTGACTCAATAAACTCTACCATGAAAATCTAATAGCTGATAAACACCTTCAACAAAGCAGTTGCTATACTATATATAGATGACAAATAGGCTAAAAAGAAGTCATAGAAACATCACCCTTTAAAATAGCTGCAAACACCTTAAATTATCTTGGGGGTAATGCTACCAAACAAGTAAAAGACCTTTATAGCAAGAACTTTGTATCTCTCATGCTTTTGGATAGATAGGATCAACATAGTAAAAATGGCAATCCTGCCTATAGCAATCTACAGATTCATTACAATCTGAAGCATAATCCCAGCACAATTCTTCAATGACCTTGAAAGGATAATACTCAACTTTATATGAAAAAAAAAACAGGATTGTCAAAACAACCATATACAATAAAGGAACTTCGGGAGCCATCACCATTCCTGACTTCAAGCTCTATGATAGAGCTATAGTCCTGAAAATGGCTGGGTATTGGCACAAAGATAGACAGGTAGACCAATGGAATCCAATCAAAAATACTGATATTATCCCACACACCTACAAACACCAGATTTTTGAAAATACAGCTAAAATTATGCAATGGAAGGAAGAAAGCATTTTCAACAAATAGTGCTGGCAAAACTGAAGGATGGTGTGTAGAAGACTGCAGACTGACCCATGTCTATTGCCATGCACAAAGCTTAAGTCAAATTAAATCAAAGACCTTAACATAAATTCAGCCAAATTGAACCTCTTAGAAGAGAAAGTGGGAGAAACCCTTGAATGAAATGGTACATGAGACTGCCTCCTTAACATAACACCAGTAGCACATACACTGATATGTATAATTAATAAGCAGGACCTCCTGAAACTGAAAAGCTTCTGTAAGGCAAAGAACATAGTCAACAAGCAACAAGGCAAAATGTCAGCTCACAGAGTAGGAAAAGATCTTAACCAACCCCTCATCTAAGAGGAGTCTCATCTTCAAAATGTACAAATAACTCAAGCACACAGTCACAAAAACACCAAATAATATAATTAAAAAGTGGGGTACAGAACTGAATAGAGAATTCTCTATACAGAAATCCAAAAGTTACTTAAGAAAGTGCACAACATACTTAGCCATCATTGTAATGCACATCAACACAACTCTATGGTAATATGTTACTCTTGTCACCATGGCTAAAATCAGAAACACCAATAACAGTTTATGCTGGAGATTATGTGGGGAGAGGGGAACACTCCTCCACTGCTGGTGGGAGTGCAAACTTGTACAGTTATTTTGGAGACCTGTATGGCAGTTCCTCAGGAAAATGAAAATCAGTCTACCACTGGACCTGGCAATTTCACTCTTAGGTGTATACCCCAATGATCCACATCCATGTAAAAAAGACAACTGTTCAATTATGTTCATAGCAGCATTATTTGTAATAGCAAGAACCTGGAAATAACTTAGAGGACCCTCAACTGTAAATGGATAAAAAAAAAAGATGTAAACTTAAAATTCGAAGGAAAATGGATGGAACTTGAAGAAACCATCCTGAGTGAGGTAACCCAGTCACAAAAGGAGGAACATGGTATGTACTCACTCATATACAGATTATAGATGTAGAGCAAAGGATTACCAGCCTATAATACATAACACCAGAGAAACAAGGACCCTAAAAATTCATACAAGGTCCCCCACATAAAGATCTCCTGGACATATTTGGAGCAGGGAAAGGGGGCAGTGAATTGAGAGGGAGTTAGGAGAAAGAAAAGGGGACAAGAGGAATGGAGAAGAGAATATGAGGGACCAGGCAGATAGAGATCAAATAGAATGGCCCCATCTACCCATGAGAGCAATAGTGGAGAGACTACCTTAAATGTACTTCACTGAAAATGAGATTGATAACAAACTTATATGCCTTCATAGAGCCCTCATCTAGTAGCTGGTGGAAACAGAAGCAGACACTCTCAGCAAAACACTGAGCCAAACTCCTGGAATCCAGTTGCAGAGAGAGAGAGAGGAGTTATGAGCAAAGAGGTCAGGACCAGGCTACAGAAACCAATACTGACAGCTGACCTGAACAAGGAGGAGCTCATGAACCCCAGACCAATAGCTGGGAAAGCAACATATGACCAACTCAGACCTCCTGAATGCAGGTCTCATTTAGAAGGCCTGGGCAGTCTAAGGGACCTCTGACAGTGGAAACAAGAATGTATCTATCCCTGGTACACAAAGGACTTAGTGAGCACATTTCTAATGCAGGGATACTCCCTTCACCTAGAAACAGGAGGGAAGGCCTAGGTCCTACTCCAAATGACTTGAGAGATTTTGGTGATCCCTCCAGGAAGACATCACCCTTCCTGTGGAGTGGGCAGGGAATAGAATCGGATGGGGGTTGGAGGGCATGGGAGGATGGGAGGAAGAGGCAACTGGGATTGATATGTAAAATAAGAAAAAAGAAATTAAAAAAGAATTAACATGCCAAGAATTCACATGTCAAAATTTATATTTCATAGCAAGGCAGACTATTCTAGTCACTTCTGCTAGGACACCTTAACCACTCTGGCAGTACTGTATTGATGACCCTCATATCTGCCATCAAAGCCTATTTGCCCTCTCAACATAATTGTGTTTCAGAGCCTGCTTAACATACAGAAATATGCTCTTCGATATTTTATCTGATCATATAAAGTTTCCAGAGGGAAACCTCGCTTTCACAGTCTGTAACCCACTTCTGTGGCCATCATTGCTCCGTGCTTGCTGCTTAATTTCATCATCATTTACCCTCTGCAGTGACTGCTTCCCAACCCACCTCATATAGCATCTGCTTTGAAAGTTGTACATAGGAATCATGGAAAATTCCATGTGAAATGAAAACAATTAATTAATCCATATCATCATCAGCTGAACTGCATACACAGCTCCTGCTAAGACTAAACTAGCAAGTGCTTTTAACAAACAGAAATTCAAGAGTCATCTGATTTTGGTGTGGTGAATCTTACTCTGTGTATTTTAAATAGCTGTAGCAAGACAGATGAATACTAAATATAGTATAACTTCAGTTTTGATGCTTAGAAATCCATGAGCAAAAATGAGATACTTTATATTCTGAATGAAATAATCTTCTAAATAGTTATAAATCCAGTATAAATGAAAGATCCTGAAAATTACTGTCCTTGTTTATCTACCTTGCTTACATTTTTTAATAGTTCTTTGTTCCTTTTGACCTAGAGTGAGATCTCCAGCACGGCCCATAAAAACCGTTTCACTAATTCAAAATTTGATGTTCCTCACGCTGCTCTCCTAAACATGCATTTTCCTACTCTGAACCTTGTCATTGATGCTCAGAATGCAACCTGATATTTCCACCCTGTGTTTTATTCCATATGGTTTATACTTTGAAGTTCTAATAATAATCAGTTCACTTCAGATATGGTAGCTGTCATTGAAAAATGGACATAGGGGACCTCCAACAGAAAAATGGATGACTTGTTTTTACTATGAGGGGGAAAAGGAAAGAGAGAGTATAGCATTTTTGCCCCTACTTGCTATCATGGTGATTAACATTGAGAGTTCTGTACTGCCCAGCAAGACCTAATTGAGAAAACATCTCTGTAACATTATTAAATTTCATCTTCATTAACAAGGTTAATGTGCCAGTAACCACAAAGATTCCATTTTCTGGAAGCCTTTTTGGTGTCTTAGTAGACACAAGGAATAAGGTCAGTTTCTCTCATGGTCAAGTTCTCAGTAGAGTGGTATACAGAAGGAGTATCTTGGCTGATGGGCACCTGAGTTTCAGCTCGCACATGTGCCCAGACTGTTCTGTTTCTCACCTAAATAGGGAGTTTTCTCTGCTTAATTCTGTGTTTGGTTCTATGCCAGTTGATCCACTAGAAAAATAGACTGGAACCTGTTGGTGGCACAATGCTGCATGCCCCCTTTTCTCATCTGATTCAGGAACCAATAGGCACACACTAATTATTCTGGAAACCCTTGTGAATGCAGAGTTCAATGCTCTGATAGACAGAATGGTATGGCTAAAAGAAACCCTGTAGAGAAACTACTAAATATTCTTCCACTCCTTAGGAAGTGCATGTGAAGCATTTTGCTGACTTTGCCTAGGACCCGAAGCTACTGGGTGCAATTTAGCAAGTCCTTTATACGTCAATAAAAGATAAGCAATAAAAGAAAATGTGTATGATTTGTAATTGATATAACAAGGTATTTGTTAAACTCTGTGCTACTAATTCCACCATAACCACACCCATTCCACAAAGTCCTTAAAAATCTTCAATACAACATTTGATTCAGATGAGATTGAGGTTGAAATTAAAATTAAAATTAAAAGAAAAACATATAAAAGTATCTTTCAAAAAACAAAGCCAATAAAATTAAAAAAAGACAATAAATTTGACAAGATAAAGATTCAAGAATTCAAATCAAGTGAGGAGTATTAATTAAAAGTGATTTCTCAGTAATGTGTATTATTTAATATACAATTAAAGTTTAGAAAAATGAACAATTAGCTTCCCTTAAGAATGATAAGACTAAGATATGAAAGGGGAATCTAAAAATTGACATATTCTGATAGGGCAATACATAAGTATTAGCCAGAACCATCAGAGTCCGCCTCAGCATCCAGAGCATATGGGCTCATCCCATTTCTTAGGATGCACTACTGAAACATGATTAAACATTAAAGAGTGAACATTTCACACGGCAGGGGTTAGAAATAACACAGTGTTCTTATTCACCCTCTAGAACTGATATTAAAACCTTGATGCTGAAGTACCATACAGTTTGTTTACAGGACACAAAGAAATCAAAATAAAACTGAGGTGGAAGCACTTTTCCTGTTATCTATGGTTCACAGTACTTGAAAATGCTATCTCAGCTGCTTAGATAGAAAACAACCACATAAGGGTTATTTGCTTGTTTGTGTCTCTTTCAGCTTTGGACTATGTGAGCTACAATACTTTCAGGCTGTGAAGCAAGATATTCCTTCCAAAGCAGTGGTTCTCATTCAGTTAATAGTTCTTCAACCCTTTAATGTAGTTACTCATGTTTTGGCGACCACCAACCATAAAATTGTTTTCATTGTTACTTTGGAACTGTAATTTTGCTACTCTTATGAATCCAAACAAAAATATTTTTGAAGACAGTAGTTTGCCAATGGGATTATAACTCAATGAATGTAGCATGCCAATTTGGGGAATAACAAACAGTATTTTGAATGGATTTTGATACCTGCTCCAGGGGAAATAATATTTTCCAAGCAGCAGAAACCCTATGCCTATGGAGGTCACAGGTCCTACAATGCAACCTACTACTATTGTTCTGTTTAATGGGCATGTGAAACTGAATTCTAAACATAGGTTTAGACTCATTGACAAGTGTTGCTTTCTTTGGAGAGAGATGCTCATTTTGGCAGTGAGTGGAGTTTCATATCTTGTCTATGTGTTGAGAACAAGTGACATGCCATGCCTAACTATAAACAGGGGGTCTGTATCAAAGTTCGGCAATCCAGGGAAATATTGCAGGAGAAAGAGCAAGGAAAATGTAAGCTCTGGAGGATGGAGTGGAGTGTTGTGAAAGAATCTGATAGAGCATGGTGGTAGCAACCATGAGCCAAAAGCACTTAAACCTGCCTTAAAAAAGCATTGCGTAATATTTGAGTCCTTCAATAGTCCATCATAGTTAAGAGAAGTAACTATGAGGTTTCTATCCTTTCTTAGAAACTACTGGAAACTAATGACTGACACAGAAGTCAGGGGAGAGACCATATTCATAAACACTGGAGCCATCTGTGGGTTTCCCAACCTCCAGCAAGTAGCCCCATACTTGTGTAAACAATCATAATAAACTCAAGGGATCAAAAAATCCTAAAAATAGTATGGGAACTAATTATAAAAATGGGTCAAACTGTGAAGGAGGGAGACTAGAAAGAGTATATGTGAAATTAATGGCTAAAGTAGTATTTTCAAATCAATGGTTATTTTTAAAATGTAAAATAAATTAGATAACATTAAAACAGAATGGAGAAAGGCTATTTATAGTGTCTTTGTAAACAGGAAGACCCATAATTTACTAGACTTCTTTTGTTTAGTTTATTATTTAAAATTTAGTCATTATAAACTTAAAAATTGATTACCAACCAGAAGTGGGAATTAAAAATAAAGAAGATCGTGGTTTTGGACAAAGTGTAAGACCTGAGTTTTATATTAAAGAAAATTTATAAGCAAGTGTCCTGGTGTATTTCATTCCCATTGTAATAGTGCATATTAAAGAGTGTGAGAGAGAGGTGGTATGTTTGATATAAGGTGGGAATGCTAATGGTTTAAAAGGAAAAATGTAAAAGCAAAATTGCAGAGGCGTCATAGTTCCAATAGAATCACAGGCATATAGTCTTGCTGTTCTCTCTGTGCAATGCTTGACAGACAGCATTTCAAACCATGTTTTTCTTTAGAGCTCTGCAGAAGCAACCATGTGAAGAAGGTTCTACTCACAGAACACTTTTGTTATGCTTAGTTTACAAACAGTATCTGAAGCCAAGATGGCCACTGAAAGCTAAACTTCCAGCCTGTGTTTTGGAAACCCTTGAGCAAAATTAAGGTAATTGATCTTCAACATATAAACACGCCATCTTAAAAGAGGCTTATCTCTCAAGTATTTAATGGATGCTGGATTAGGAAAATCAATATAGGATAAGAGGCCCATGCTTTATTGATTTCTTCTTCTTCACACTTTCATTCTTCCCTAGAAGCTACTAAAGTACCCCAAATCAGGCAGCTTTTGTGAGACAATTCAGAATAATATTTATCAAAGGTTACATATTTAATACTAATATTTTGCCACTGGCAGCCAAGAATACCTTTGAAGAAAAATATCTTTACCAATTGGGTACTTTTTTTATTCATTTGTCTGCATATATAAGGAATTTTTTTATATATGAAAATGCCTTTGCACATTTTAACTACTTATCCTTTATACAAACATACATGTATTTATTCATAGACTTTTTTATCTTATGTGTCAATCTAGAAACAGCTAAATTAAGATTTAAAGCATTAAATGTTAAATACAATTTAGCCAAGAAATGTTTTGAACATTTACACATGAATCAATGTTTGGTAATTTTAAATACATTAAGAAAATTTACAATGATGAATATTCTTTGGTGAATTATTTGGCTCTGCAAATATCTCAAAATGAACAATGGAGTCTCCCAATATTGGCTCCCAATTTTCACTTTACAGTTATTAAAAACATACACTTAGTAGAAAAAAAAATACCCTCATATCTAACATATGTTACAATGTTGTCTGTAATTTTGGTTGCATCTAATTAGGCTAAAATTTGTTCATAGAATTTTATACTTGAGATTCAGGATTGCTTTATAAAGATAAAGACTATATGCAGCTATGTTTGAAAATACATGTTTATATAAATATGATATGTAGGTTCACTTCTCCTTCGTGACCCACATAAAGATTAGTTTACACAGAGAACAAATGACTCACTAGTTATTTAGCTGTAATTTTTTTGTAGACAAATGAGCTATGTAGATACTCTTTCAAAAGCAAGAGGTCAGTGGAAAGTAACAGGAACAAGACAGCCTTTAATAAAAGGGAGAAAACAGATAAATATTCAGAAAAATTTCAATGTACAAAAATCAAAGCTGGTACATTTTCCATAATCACCCATCCTTTGCATTTGAATGGATCCTGTACAAAATAAATAACAATCTATTGAATTTTGTTATTTAGACAGCAGTTCACTAGCATGAAGGAGATAAAAAAATAAAAACCTAGAGACATTATTTTTTCTGATTATTTTTTTCCTATTTTACATATTGATCCCATTTCCCTGTCCCTTCCTTACTTCCTCCCACTCTCCCTCCATCCCACCACCACAACCACTCTCCCATCCCATCTCCCCCACTCCACAGGGAGGATGATGCTTCCAGGTTCTAGAGACTTTATTAAAATAACTATTTTTAACTCTCTTTTTTCCAGTGATTGGCAGTATGCATCCTATAATTCAACAACACAATGACAAACGAGGTAAATGAACCACAATTTGAGATATACTTAGGATGCAGATTCCTCTATTTATTCATTTTGGCCAATTTCTACTTAAAGCCCCTGCAGACTGAGATGAAATATTGCCTGTGGATATGTGAAACCAATAGCAATGCTCATTGCCTCAGTTGTAACATGTCTCCACTAGAAATGTTCCAATCACCCTGTGAGTCAATACTACCTTCTCAAGGGGAAGTATCTAAGAGAAAGTGGGTCCTTTTCTTAAAGTTGCTTATGACAAGAATTTAAATGAATTATAGCTATATACACATTGATGTATAAATATAGATAGACCCACCTAGATACACAGTCTTACAGGTATACAAATAGATGTGCCATTAAAATTGAATGGCTCTATGATTGTACTTTTATATTTCAAATCTAGCCAATTGTTGGAGAGATTGTTAGTAACACTTGCTGCTCTTGAGGAGGACCTAAGTTTGATTTCTAGTACTCACATAAATGGCTCATGATCATCTAAAATTATAGTTCCTAGGAATCCAGTACCTTCTTCTGAAATCCTTGGGCACCAGGCATGAATGGGTTTACTTACAAGAAAACGATTTACACACACATAAAATAAATCATTAAAAAAATCTCACCAAGAATTAACATCTTCTTTCTAATATTTTTCTCATGTTAATTTAAAATTATTTAATACCAAAAATATTCTAGAACCTCTGAGGTCTACCAATAGGCAAAATACAGACTTTGCTACATGATAGGTTGGAATGAAAACCATAATATTTATGTTAATCAGTGAATTCAACCCAAAGCAATTTTTAACTATTTAGGAAAATTAAGTAATAAAAATTAAAATGTGAAAGGTATCAATTAGTATTCAAAAAGAATGAGAGAAAGAATTTATACCATAGACATTCAAAACAAACAAAATCCCAAAGCATAAGAATGGCCACCTTGATTCAAGGTTCAAGACCCTTGTGTCATCTCATGAAAGAGCCAGGAAACACGGCCACTTCCAAACTCTCATTACAGCATGAATGAAGACCTTTACTCTTTCTGTTTTCATGTTTGTCTCACCTAACTCTCTCCTTGTATACATATGTTTGTCATGCACATATGTGTGTGTGTGTGCGTGTGTGTGTGTGTGTGTGTGTGTGTGTGTGTGTGTGTGTGTGAATGTGTGTGGTGTGTGGTATGTGGTTGGTGTATGCGCATGTGTGAATGTGTGGTGTATGTATATTTGCATGTGTGTCTCTGTGTGTGTATGTGTGCATTTTGTGTGTGTGTGTGTGTGTGTGTGTTTATCCCATTTCCATAAGATCCACAGGATGAGTATCATAGTGTATCCATTTTGTTGTTTTCACTAAAGAAGCCTGTGGAGGTGTGGGGGAAGTCCAGCAGGAAAATCTCCCATGAACTAACCTTTTCAGTCTGTAAGAACAAATACTAGTGGAAATGACTCTATCCTTTAATGATTCAAGGCAGAGATACAGTGGCAGCATCCATGGAGATATATTCATATTCTTATATTCTTCTTATGTATTCTGTTGAGATTCAGTTTTATACTTAGAATACCTACTCTGCATTTTAAAAGTCCATAAAACTTATTTTCTAAAATAATTTGACCATATTGGAATATCAGAGTAAAAGTTACAAATATCAAGTTCCTAGCACATTATAATATATAGTCAGTGAACACACTGTGTAAATGCTGAGTACTGAGTACTGTGTACATGCTGTGTTGGGTACTGTGGACATACTGTGGACATTCTTTAGTTAGTACTGTGGACACACTGTGTACATGCTGTGGTCAGTACTGTGGACACACTGCATACTGCTGTGGTCAATACTGTGGACATGTTGCATACATGCTATATGGTCAGTACTGTGGACATACTCAATACATGCTGTAGTCAGTACTGTGGACACCCTGTGTACATACTTTGGTCAGTACTGTAGACACTGTGTATATATACTGCGGTCAATACTGTGGACACCCTGTGTACATACTGTAGTCAGTACTGTAGACACAGTGTATACATACTGTGGCCAGTACTATGGACATGAACTCTGATTAGAGCACACACATTTGCTATAATTTTGCTCAAGTTCAGTTCCTCTGATAAGCCTTCATACATACTAAATTATTTAAAAATAATTATTTAGTTATTTTTATGTGTATATATGCATTTATGGATGATTTTTATGGGTACCATATGTGTACAAGAGCCTGAAGAGATGAGACAAGAGTTTCTGGTCTATTGGGGTATGATTTTTAGGTGGCTGTGAGCCACCATGTGGGTGCTGAGTTCGGAACTGAGCTCTGTAAGATCTGTAAGTATTCATAATCTCTGAGCCATTTCTATCGCTCCCAAATTTTTTTCTTTGTTTGTTTAAAAGCATCTTTATTCACTTTAAAAAAAACCTGTATTTTATGTGTATGAGTGGTTTGTCTGCATGTGTGTCTGCATACCATGTTCATGCCTGTTGCCCAGGTGGTCTGAAGAGAACACTGGGTCCACTACGAATGGAGTTATACATAGCTGTGAACTCCCATGTGAGTAATGGGACACAAACTCATGTCCTCTGGAATAACAAGTGCACTTGATACTTGACCAACACCCTGCCAATATCATTGTTTAAGTCAAAAGTTCTTCTCTTTTTATTTTTTTATTTTTATTTTACATATCAATCCCAGTTCCCTCTCCCTCCCTAACTCCTTTCTTCTTTCCCTCTCTCCCACTCCCCTACCTCCCCCTGACCACCCTCCCCTCCCATCTCTCCCACTCCACATGTAGGGTGATGAGAGAGACAGAAACCATAAAAGAGGAAGCCATTATAGGTTTCAAAAGGAAACTGACTCTAGAGAAATGTACAGTACTTACAAGACTGACCCCCACTAACGATTTGAGCAATATTGGAAAGGCTACCATAGATGCCTTTCCCTGATAATGAGATCAATAACTAACTTATCCACCATCATAGAGCCCTCATGTAGTAGCTGATGGAAACAGAAGCAGACACCCACATCTAAACACTGAGCTGAACTGGAATCCAGATTCAGAGAGGGAGGACAACACCAGTGTACAGAAATCCACATAGATAGCTGACCTGAACAAGGAGGAGCTAGTGAGCCCTCAGACTGATAGCTAGGAATCCAGCATGGGACTGACTCAGACTCCCTGAACATTGGTCTCAGCTAGAAGGCCTGGGAAGTCTAAGTGGCTTCGAACAGTGGAACCAGGATGTATCCCTGGTGCTCAAAAGGACTTAGGAAGCACCTTCCCATGGAGGGATACTCCCTTAACCTAGAGACAGGAGAGAAGGCCTAGTATCTACTTCAAATGATTTGACAGATTTAGAAGAACCCTTCTGGAAGGCTCCCAACTATTTTTAAATGAGCATTTTGTGTAATGTTTGTACCTTTTTACTTTTAAATCAGCCAAAGAATATTATATAGAATGGGCATCTTTAAGGAAACATTACAGCCACATTTGGGATGGAAATACATTATTACATATGTTTTCATGATACTCACAAACTTCGTTACTAATCCAGTTTATTAACAAATTTAAATCAATTAAAAATGGCACAGGATCCAGTTCTGTAGAAAGTCTGGGAGGATGAGGTGAATATGTAAGCTTGAGACTGGTATGTCACAAGATCCATAAATGGTGTGTGGAGTGTGTTATTCTTCACTATCAACTTCACATGCAGAACACATGAGGATATTGAGGTCAGGCAATAGCTTGCTAAGAATGTCCAAGCAGGAATCTATAGAATTACTACATGTTCCACTCAGAACATAGCTTGTATCTACAGCATTTGTTGTCCACTAATAAAATACTGAAAACTACAAACAACATAATTCACTGCATATTTAAAAATATATTCTTATCTCATTCATCCCAAACTACCCTATTCCAGTTTGTTCTCAGTGCAAGATGAAGGAAATTGTTACATGATATAAATATTATATGTTATAATTTCATTCTTTTTCAATTTTACACAAAAGATGCATTTTTTTTACAAAAAAGATATATTTTTTCACTCATTCTTTGGGGGAAACTTTGCTTTTCAGATTCAGTAATATATCTCAGATATCATTATAGAAATCGCCATCCTTGGGGGATAAGAAGGGGGGATGGAGGCAGTAACAGGAGGAGGTAAGAGAGTAAGAACTGGGATTGATATGTAAAATGAGAAGATTATTTTGAAGTAAAAAATTTAAAAAGAAGGAAGACTAAAAAAATTAGCCTTCCTTTATTCATAGCTATTTAATTATCCCAGAATATTTTTAATTAATTTTTTGTAACATTTAGTCCAAAATTAGGGGAATGATGGCTGGTCAAGATATCAGAGTGAGATGCTTAAGACTGACTGTAATTTGACAGCAACAAGACCTCCTAGGAGATAATCCTTTGCATATGCCTCTAAGGAGCCTCTAGATTGTGTTTCCTTGGGTAAGAAGACTCAACTAAACATGGGCAATGCACTTCCCTGGGCTGGGTTGCCACACCAGCCCCAGTGGAGACAGTGTAGCAATGCTGAGAGAAATCTTAATGGCTACCTGTCCAGAGGTTCGCACCACACGTGGTTACGCCTCCTGGGGAAAAGTGGTCCAGGTCCCTGCAGGTGCTTACTTGGCTGGCTGCTTGGAATGGGTGCTAGATGTGTTTTGTGCTATACAATAATGCCTTTTAATTATGGACATTTTAGCCTGTAGCTCCACTGTTAATTCAGAGAAGCCTAGAAAACACTTAGATATAGTTTCAGGAACTGAAAGAGATACAGACCAACATTCAGCGGATGGATATTGACCTCTGTGCCCCCGATCATAAAACCCACAGTGCCAGATGTCAGCCCAAGGCCTAATAAACAATTAGGGCTAAAGCTGTAAGGAAGCAGCCCACAACGTGACCTTGCCTGTAATCAGCCTACCCACAGCTAGGCTACTGTGGGAGTTACTACAAAATTCTAACTTGGTATCTTAGGGCCCTTGAATCATTGCTATTAAAAGTTTAGTGTTCAAAGACAATTCTTCTCTTTACTCAGTAAATCAAATCTCTGATATGCTGACCACAGGCAGGCCAAAATAGACAGAGGCTCTCAATTATGCACTTGCTTAGATGTATTTACTATCTCATACTTCAAAAGGAATTGCTGACATTTTTATAGTATGTTTGTTTATCTTTAAACTGTAGCCAAGATCAGTTCTTTCTGCATAAAAACCCGATACTTTGAAGTAAACTTTGCAGCAGTTCGTAAACCTCCTCAAGTGTGTTTGTGTCTGTCTGTCAAGCCGAAGCCACTCCTGACCTGGTCATCCGAGTCTTGGTCTCCACACAGACCTGCTACCCACTGAGCAGTCTGTGGCACTGGGTCCCAAAGGAGTAAGAAGCAGAGAGGGAGCTGAGCACCTACACGCATCCCTTCACTCCTTGACGGTAGATGCAGCATGGCTGCTGCCTCAAGCTCCTGGTTTGAATACTTGCTGGTCATCATAATGGACTATAATTTCAAAATCTGAGACAATGCCAGCACTTCTTGTCTTAAATGACTTCTGGCTGGAGTTTTGTTGCCGCGGTGAAAAGGTAGCAATATACAGGGCACAGTTTGAAAATTTTATACCAATTTTAAAGCAGGGTGGCAACAACAACAGAAGGAGAACTTCTCGAGCGTGTGAACGCAGCATGAAAAGCTGCCTGCCTACCTGCACCAACTTGCTGCTCTCCTGGGTCTGCCTGAGGTATGGGTGAGCAAGTAAAATGCCTGTAGTTATTTTATTGTTTACACTGCGGAACAAAATACTCTATAAAATACAAATAATTTGTATAAATAGGAGCTGTTGCTGAGAAATTCAACTTTTTGAAAGTTAGTTGTTGTAGAGTATAAACATGTGTGTGCACATGCACGTGAGCATACACACACACACACACACACACACACACAAGCACACAGGTGTTTATTTTCTCTGGTAACAAAATGTTATTACTTTATACTTCAACAAATTATACATGTGAAAATCTTATATTTTTTTTTGCTACAGTTCTATTACCAACAGCTGTTACTACCTTGCAGTTAATTTACCTATCATGTTTCCCCCAGGAATTAACACTTTCATGCCAGGGGTCTGTCAGATTGGTTCCATCTTTGATGGATACATTATTTTTTCCTTTTCTGCTGTTTCAGCTGCCTCTCTTCCCCCAAATTTCCCCAAAGCAGCAAAATTAGATTTCCTGTCTGATTTGCCTGATTCTTTCACATCTACAATACACATTAGATAGAGATAAATGAAAATATGAGAATCATTTCTGACAGTAAGATTGGTTCGGTGGAACCCACAAGACCATTTGTAATGAAAGTAACTAGAGAGGTAAAGACAGATAAATTCATCTCCCACATTTTGCCTGTTGCCCCTGGAGATCTCAACCTCTCTTAAATTTCAGATCAACTGAATCTTAATGGAATAAAATTCCATTAAGTTCCTTTCCCATAATTGAATCACTGAACACTTCTTAGGTTTGAGTGCATCATTTATGATCCAACCAAAAGTAAGGGTGTGCAAAGTAGTTAAATGCCATTTCATAGTTTCAACACACTTCATCACTGATTGCTTCCCTGGGTGATCCAGATACTTTGCACATCAGTGCTCAAGTGCCCCTTCATGAAAACATCCTTACCCCAAACAGGTTCACTCACTCTTTCGGGCTTGACTGCTCCTATGTCATCATATCATCGCTGGCAGTAGTTTGGTGCTCCTGTCCAGATCCTTTATTCTCCTGGGAGCTCAAGTTAGTATAGCCTGAGTTACAAATTTCAACATCTGCCTTTGATAGCCAAGTGTCCTGTGATTCTCTAAGGAATGATTGTGGCAATGAAAATATCCATCAAGGTGACCTTATAAAGGCAAATGAAGCACAACATTGTACAGTAGCTAAAAAAATATTAATAGATATTTGTACATTCATTCTGTCATCTAAGAGCTAAATGGAATAAGGCAAGTTGGAGAACAGTATAGAAAGTGTCATTCATTCTATTTGCATAAGGAATAATCACATACTGTATTAAGTACATGTAGGCTTTTTTTTGTAGAATAATGTCTCATACATCATTTCATGTAAAGATTGAGTACTAAATGTGATATGATGAACTGAGATTAATTTTACTGTTTGTTATTTTAAAATAATATTAGGGTGTGTTGTGTTGTGTTGTGCTTGTGTGCTTATGCTTACATGTGTGTGTGTGTGTGTGTGTGTATGTGTGTGTGTATATGTGTGTGTGTGTGTGTGTGGAGGGTTGTATACCAGGCCAGAGGACAACCTTGAGCATCATTCTTTTCTGCTCAGGGTCTTTCATTAGCATGAACTAGATAACATTGTCTGGCAGAAAGACCAGGAATCCACCTCTCTCTGGCCCTGCAGTGCCTGGATTACAAGTATACACCATCACTTCCAGTAAATTACGTGAGTCCTAGGAATCAAACACAATGCTTTATATTTGAGAAGCAAGTACCTTGATGACTAAACCACTTTACCACTGCCCCCAAACCATGAACCCATATTATTGATATAATTTAAATTCTTGCAGTCTGAATATTGAATTTCTGTTAAATACAGGTAGATGACCTAAATACATAGGAAGAACTTTACATGTCGGTTTCTCTTTGACCAATCCCTGCTCTCTGAAAATTTAAAATTTCCCTTTAATATGTTTAAATCTTTATTGTTTTTTTGGGGGGGGTTGGTTATTTGAGGCAGGCTTTCTCTATATAGTTTGGAGCCTGTCTTGGAACTCTCTCTGTAGATCACGCTGTGATCTACAGATATTCTGCCAGCCTGGTCCCAGAGCTGCAGCAACCCTAAGTAACACACAGACGTGCTTTGTATATATTTTATTAGATATAAAGCGGTTGGCCTTTTATTAGCATTACTTATTGGCAATCTCTGACTTAAATATTAACTCATTTGTATTAATCTGTTTCCACCTGGTCTTATCTTACCAGAGAGAGGGTCTGAACCTCTTCCCCTCAATTCCCAAAATCTTGACTCTTCTACTACATCTCCCAGAATCTTCCTTGTATCCAAGTGTCTCCTAGTCCCACCAATCTTGCTTTCTTATTGTTCAACAGAGCTTTATTCATTAACTAATAAGAGAAAAATATTTACAGAATGACATCTCCCATCATTTCCTATTTTCTTTCTAAATAAAAAGAAGGGTTTTCACTTTACATAATAAAATATATAACAAAACTGTTATCAAATAAGAACTATAGTTATCAATATTTAGTTCATTAACATTTAGCAAGATTTAAAAAATATTCTATCATCTCTCCTATCTTTGTGAGTTTAAGTCTTATATGTAAATTATCTTTAATCATAACTAAGGAAAATTATAACTGTCTGTCCTCAACTCTCTCAAAGACCACAGAAAGATAATATATAAACTCTAGAAATCTCTGTTATGCCTTCAGCTAGGACTAGATATGTAGGTCTTAAGTTTGTATGTTTTTGATTTATCTTTTCTTTTTTTGTGTATTTATTTTTATATTACATATCAATCCGAGTTCCCTCTCCCTCCTTCCCTCTTTCTCTCTTTCCCAGTCTCTCATGGCCCCAGACCACTCTCCCCTCCCACCTCCCCCACTCCATATGTAGGGTGATGCCTTCTATGAGGGGTCATCTAAATCTGTCAAGTCATTTGGGTAGGGACTAGGCCTTCTCTCATGTCTCTAAGTTAAGGAAGTATCCCTCCATGGGGAATGTGCATGCAAAGTCTTTTTTTGCACCAGGTATACATCTGGTTCAACTGTCTGAGGTCCCTTAGACTGCCCAGGCCTTCTAGATGAGACCCATGTTCAGGGGATCTGAGTCAGGTCCATGCTGGATTCCCAGCTATCAGTCTGGGGGCCCATTAGCTCCTCCTTGTTCAGGTCAGCTGTCTCTATGTGTTTCTGTAGCCTGGTCTTGTCCTCCCTCTTTACATCTGGAATCTAATTCGGCTCAATGTTTAGCTGTGGGTGTCTGCTTCTGTTTCCATCAGCTACTAGATGGGGGCTCTATGATGGTGGATAAATTAGTCATCAGTCTCATTATCAGGGAAGGGCATTAATGGTAGCCTTTCTACTGTTGCTCAAATTGTTAGTTAGGGTCAGTCTTGTAGGTCTCTGGACATTTCTCTAGGCTCAGTTTCTCTTCAAACCTAAAATGGCTCCCCCCTCTCTCTATCTCTCTATCTCTCTCTATCTCTTTTCTTTCATCTATCTTCCCCTGACTCAATATTCCTCGTCCCACATGCTTTCCTTTCCTTTCCTTCTCTTTCTCCTAGTTCCCTCTCCACTCACTGCACCCCCCATTCCCCATATGTTCAGGAGATCTCATCCCATTCCCCCTCTGTGAGGGACCATATATGAATCTCTTAGAATCCTCCTTGTATCCTAGTTTCTCTGGCAGTGTGAATTATAGGCTGGTGATCCTTTGCTGTAGGTCCAATATCCATATGTGACTGAACACATATCATGTTCCTCTTTTTGTGACTGTGTTACCTCATTCAGGATGGTTTCTTCAAGTTCCATCCACTTGCCTGTGAATTTGAAGATTTCAGTGGTTTTTTTTTTCTGCAGAGCTATATAATAAGAACTTTGTGACTTTAAAGAAATTAAAGAAGATACCAGAAAATGTAAAGATCTCCCATGAACTTGGATAGGTAGGATAAACATAGTAAAAATGGCAACCTTGCCAAAAGCAATCTATAGATTCAATGCAATCCCCATTAAAATCCCTGCATAATTCTTCACTGACCTTGAAAGGATAATGATCACTTTATATGGAAAAACAAAATACTCAGGATAGCCAAAACAACCCTGTACAATAAAGGCACTTCAGGAGGAATTGCCTTCCCCGACTGTAATCTCTACTTCAGCGCTATAGTCATAAAAGCAGCCTGGTATAGGCACTAAAATAGACAAGTAGACCAATGAAACCAAATTAAAAATCTTGACATTAGCCCACACACCCACGAACACCTGATTTTGACAAAACAGCTAAAAGTATAAAATAGGAAAAGGAAAGCATCTTAAACAAATGGTGCTGGCACAACTGGATGATGGTATATGGAAGACTATAGATAGACCCATGTCTATTGACATGAAAAAACTCAAGTCCAAATGGATCAAAGACCTCAACATAAATCCATCACACTGAGCCTCTTAGAAGGGAAAATGTGAGGTACCCTTGAACAATTTGGTACAGGAGACTGCTTCCTGAACATAACTCCAGTAGCACAGACACTGAGATAGACAATTAATAAATGGGACCTCCTCATATTGAGAAGCTTCTGTAAGGCAAAGGACACAGTTAACAAGACCAAATGGCAGCCCACAGGCTTGGAAAAGATCTTCACAAATCCTACATCTGACAGAGGGCCGGTCTTCAAAATTAACAAAGAACTCAAGAAACTAGTCACCAAAACACCAAATAACCCTATTTTAAAAATGGGGTATAGAACTGAATAGAGAACTCTCAATAGAGGAAATCAAAAAGGCTTAAAGACACTTAAGAAAGTGCTCAACATCCTTAGCTATCAGGGAATTGCAAATCAAAACAACTTTGAGATACCATCTTACTCCTGACAGAATGGCTAAAATTAGAAACACCCATAACAACTTTTGCTGGAGAGGATGTGGATAAAGTGGAACACTCCACTACTGGTGAGAGTGCAAACTTGTATAGCCATTTTGGAGATCAATATAACAGTTCCTAAGGAAAATGGGAAATAGTCTACCATAGGACCCAACAATCCCCCTCTTAGGCATATACCCAAATGATCCACATCCATGCAACAAAGACATGTGCTCAACCACGTTCATAGCAGCATTATTTGTATTAGCAAGAACCTGGAAGCAACCTAAATTCCCCTCAACTGATGAATGGATAAAGAAGACATGGCAAATTTACACAATGGAATACTACTCTGTGGGAAAACACAATGATTTTCTTTTTCTTAGTACATGCTTGATATTCACTGTCTTTGTATATAGTTTAGCAACAAGCCTGAATCTTTCCTTTAGACTAAAAAGGGAATTGCACCTGTTGCACTGACAACGCTCTTTGGTGTTGGGGACAAGTGCAGTTGTGATGTGGAAGAACTAGGTCTGGGGTTGGAAATCCCGGAGCTTTCTCTTGCTTCCTGGACTGAGACAGAGAGCATCCAAAGGCATCCTTGGGACTGAACCTGCTGGCATGCATCTGTCTCTGCTGTAAGTTATTTCTCCCAGAATAAACATCTATTGAGCCTGTTTTCCCAGATCATTATATTTCCACAATAAGGGTGACCTCAGACTCATAGAGATCCACCTGCCTCTGCCTTTCAAGTGCTGGGATTAAAAGTGTGCACCACCACTTCCCAGCTATATTGATGTTTATAGCAAATATTTAATTTCTCTAATAAGTAAAATTCTCTACTCTACTGAACCAAATGTAGTATAGTTTTGCCTCACTATGAAAAATGAGCCCTCAGCTTCACCTTCTAATTGGGTTATGAAACCCTATGATCTTATCTTGATTACCAGGGTATGTGTCATTAAGATTCAACTCAAAAGAGTTTGTTTATGACACATCCTCTGAAACTTTATACTCCTGCAATTACTTGCATTGTTCCAGCTGACAAACTGTCTAATTTAAAATTCCCTATTTAGATGTAATGGTTCAGTTTCTGATCTATTCACAACCAAACATAGGCACATGCTGGCAAGCATCTCTTCATGGAGCATATGGAACAAAACATGTGTGAGGCCTAATTAAACATATGAACCAGCAGACAGCACTGTCCCATGTAGATTAACACATCTTTTACCTCACATTTTTTGTGGGCCAAAGAGGAGCACTACAGTGTAAACTAAGGACAGAGTGTCAACCATAAACTTAAATAAGGACTTTTCAAACAATAAATTACGTAATCCATAGACAGTTATCTAGACTATGTACAAATATTAATGCATGTTTTTTATAAAACTTATTTATATATTTTAATTTCTTGACTCATCAACAAATAAGTAAATACATAAAAATAAAAATATTAAAACATTGATTGAAATAAGTGGTAAAATGCAGGGTCATTTTACAATCATTTTTCAAAGTCTCTAAAACTATAGTTGATGAGGAAAACTTAACAATGTCATCTTTATTTTTTTTTCACATATTCTGATACCTTTAATATATAGTACATGGGTCCTATTCAAAAAGATGGTTTCAAAATATTCTCTTTTGAAACATAATAGACTGACCATTTTTTGTGGTAAAGCGTGTGTGTGTGTGTGTGTGTGTGTGTGTGTGTGTGTGTGTGTGTGTGTGTGTTTGTGTGTACATAAGAAGTGTTTGTCAGGTATCTTCTCCATCTTCTCCCTCATTTATTTTGAGACAAGATCCCTCATTGAACATGCAGATCCCCAGCATAGCTAGTAGTAGTAGGTCCCAAGGATCCTTCTGTCTCCTCCTCTAAGGGCTGGGATTGTAGCCATAAATATTGTGCCTGGCATTTCATGTGGGTGCTGGAGATAAGAATTAAAGTCTTGATGTTTACATGGCAAAAACTTTTTTGATTGAGCACTATCACTAGCCCTAAATTTCCATATTAGATTAAAGCACAATTCTAGGTTCCTGGTCCTTATTTAATGTATTGTAGGACTGAATAAATACTTGTCAAGCAAATGTTGGGAGAGTAACACCTGTCAAAACACATGAGTTATATCATAAGGTTATCTCCTGTGTAAAAATCCAGACCTAAGGATTCCACAAAATCTCTTCTCATATATAACAATAGTTGCCAGCTGGTATAATTATAACTGGTAAAAAGAAGGTGAGCTCTGATGCATCCAGATACCTAACATAAATTAAAACTAAAACAAAGGGCAACCATGTTCATCACACTATACTCATTAAGAAAAATACACTATCATTCTCTAGAAACATCATAAAAATGTGTTAAATCAAAATGAATGTTAAACTAATATGTAATAAAACATGAAATTCAATCCTAAAAGTTGTCCAGCTTATTAAAATTTTGTTCCAACAATCACTGTGTATTTATACTCACTTGATTACAGAGTAAATTAAGTACAATGAACTATTACTCAAGAACTCTTTTATTCTTTAAAGCATCTGATATTTTTACAGAATAAAGCATTAGAAGTTGCGTTATCCTACTCATCTTAAGTATTTATTATAGCAGGGACATAATACATATGCAAATTAAATTTTTATAAATTTGTACTTGCTTTTGCTACATTAGATTTAACTACTATAAATTATGAGCTAAACTATTTGAACACCACAGTTTTTACCTCAATTAATTAACCATATTATTCTTTTTAATGTAAACCCTTAAACTTTACTTTTTTGTACATGTGAGTAACATGAAGTGATCTAAATTTCTTACGGTACAAACATCAGCTGCCAGTTAAAATTGATTTTTGCCTTTTTTTTCGTTGAATTAACCTTATTGTTAGAGATGTGACAGTTGGAAGACAAAATTTACTTAGTAACTACATATTTATCTATCTACTTGTGAATATATGTCATATCATTAACGAATATATTTATAAAAACTTTGAAGGTTTAAACCTTTGTAAATTATATACATCACTATTCTTATATTTCTAGTAAATGGAAGGCAATTTTATTGAATTCCTTCTACTCTTATCTCCTGCCAACAAGAGCCACCTGCAATAAGGGACAGCATCGGCACACACAGGAGTTTATGTTCTTCTCAAAACCATTGGCTAATGCAGTCTGGTGCATCAAAGTCTTTGGAATTTCCAGTTTTTCTTGTATTTTGTCCATTATAGTGATGGCATAGAAGTTTTAAATTTATTTGTAATGAGTAAAATTAATATTTCTGATACTCCTTGCTATTTCCTAAATGCACATATATAGGTTCCTATATGCACTGTGTAATATTTAAGTCAAGGTAACTGGCTTGTTAGTTTTTGTCAACTTGAAGAAACTAGAGTCACCTGGGTAAAGGGAACCTCAGTTGAGGAATTGTTCCATCAGATTAACCCATCTCTAGGCATGTCTCTAGGATAGTCATGATTAATCTTTTCCTGATTCAATATGAGTCAGACCATGTGTTGGCCTTTCTATTTTTTGCTTGTTTAACTTAACATGATAATTCCAGTTGTATCCTCTTCACAAATGACAGTTTTTCTTCTTTCTATGGCAGCATAGTGATTCATGGCACACATGCATTAATCTAAGTTGCCTTTTGGTCAATTAACAATTTTGTTACAAGTTAAAAGGTATCTAAAAACAGAAAAAATACAGTAAACCTACATAAACAAAATACTATGTAAACAATATATATGCACATTCAACAACAATAAAAATTTGATTAGAAAGAAAATATACTAAACAATTGCAATCTTACTTTAAAGTATAATGTGACATGTTAGTTACAAAGAATGAAATTTATCATTTCCACTTAAATGAATTTTCTTAATTTTTTAAAGATTACTTAAGAATGTGTTGCAAAAGTCATTTATCATATTTAATCACTACAGATTTTATTATTCAAATATAAGATGTAAATGTTCTAGATGTTTTGAAGTATGTAGAATCTTTGGAATAATATTTAGAAAAAAGTCAGTGAGGCCAAGTTCTTTAGAAGCCCTCATTTCAGTGTTTAGTGATAGAGTGAGTGTATCACTTCTTCATCCTGATGAACCCACAAATTCATTTTGATCCCTGGGTATTTGTTGTATTAAATACTGTTTAGAGGTGAAGAGATTGAATAATAGGTAAAGCACTTGGCATGCAGGCACACATGGGTTTAAACCCCCAGAAATCATGTCAGGCTCAGCATTTCATCATGTATATGTAATCTCAAAACTGTTATGTTTAGAAGGTAGATTAAGGCAGGAGAATCCCCAAACTCACAAAGGATGTATACAGTAATAATAATAAAAAAAAACCTAGACCCTGTCTCAAACAAGGTTAGAAGAAGGTTGAAACCAACCCTAAATGTTGGTCTCTGACATCTACAATACACTACACAAGAATGCACCTATAATCACATACATGAAAACACAACAGGTGTTAAAGTATTACTGAATACTTTCCAGAAAACCATCAGGAGAAAAAATATCACATTAGCGATGTAACAGACGCTATTTTCACATCATAAATGGGGATGGGGAAGTATGTAGAAAGATAAAATGGTTGGCCAAAAACAATGAGTGAAACATCTGATATAAGTTAATTACTCTTTGAAAGACTGACTTTTATTTATGCATATGAGTGTTTGTTTATGTGTATGGATGGTTGTGAGTACAGATGCCTTCGTAGATCAGAAGAGGGCATCAGATGCCCTAGGGCTTGGGGTATAGGGAATTTGGATGCAGTAAACATGGGTTCTGGGATCCAGGCTCAAGATCTCTGCTAGAGGGAAATGCACTTTCAACATCCCTTCAGGTATAAAGTAATTATTAGAGATTTTAAGCTTTAATCACCATTTCAGCTTTACTGGTTATACAGTTACTAATTTTGGAAATTTTAGATTGAATTAATCAACATCCACCAATGTACTCTATTTTGCATGCTTATTACTTTTGAAGTAGGAGACTTACATTAATGAAGTCAAGGATATAGGTGTGATTAATATTTAGTTTAATAGACAATGAACTATGAAGGACTATTCAATTCCTACCCAAATCCATCTACCCAATCTTTTTTATAATAGCTGCTTTTTAATCAGTTATATGGGAAAATGAGAGCTCTCTCCATTGATTTCAGTAAAATCTGTCACTCTGATAGAGAATTACTGTAATTCATGCACTCTATTTTTATACATAAAATATGCTAGCTGAGTCACTCATGCTACTTCCTTGGGACTCTAATTTATATCAGAGGGCAGTAAGGTATGAGAAGTTTTCTTTATTCAGTTCAATGGTTTCTTTTACCTTGGGCAAAGCACCAAATATGATGCTTGGGTGCTGTTTCTATGGCTGATCTCAGTTTTGTGGTTCTCAACCTTCCTAGTGCCTCAACCATTTGATATAATTCCTCATGTTGTGGTGACACCTGCCACCCTTAAGATTATTTTTGTTAATATTTGATGAGTGTACTTTTTTATTATTATGAATGATAATGTAAATATCTATTATGCAAGATATTTGATATATGATCCCCAAAGTAGCCACAACCCACAAGTTGAGAAATGCTATCTTAGAGCTTCTGAAGCTCTGGAAGTAAACAGAACTGTGTGGTAAGTGGTCCACAGAGCTATTGATGGAAACATCAGTACAAATTGATCATGCTGGGTGCTCCAGTGGTGCAATCAGTTAGCATGAGGTATTTATAAAACTAATTGATCATGTCTAACATAAAGGTTACCAAAGCCCCCACACAAATAATTAAGAGCATTAAATATTTAAAATGAAACATCTATAGTTTGACAATCATCATTTCAAAGAAGCTATGATTTTTTAATGTGTTGTATATAATCCATATTCATTACATGCAATTCACTTTCTTACTGTTTTTGATATTAGGTCTGCTGAAAAAAATAGATGATATAGATTACATATAAGCAGAGAAAGAAAAACATAAAAGTTTCTAGATAAATAATTTCAAGAAGCTGAACTTATTTTAAAATGTTTCCAATGGAAACTGAAGCCCAAGAAAGACCTTTAGTGTAGAAAAACTCACATTCTGGCTCAGAAAAGGAGATGAGAGTTTACAAAAATAATAAAGGGTGAGTGAAGACACAAGTAAAGGCAAAGTGGTACAGAGTGATGCAGAATTAAGCACACTAACAGGAAACCTGAAATGGCTCTACAAGAGTTGATGTTTGTATATGTAGGCATTAAATGTTTAGAATGATTTCTTGCCTTTACATTCATTGTAAGGTGGTCCTATCATGTGATGGGCATCTCCTTTTCAATATCCTTTATTTGTTCTTTTAATTTGCATACTGCATTTATCTAATACCCTTTAAAAAATAATTATGTGTCTGCCCTCACTTTTAATTACCTAGAATTTTTAGAAAATCGCCAAAATTAAAGTTCCAAGAGTCCACAGTTGATGAATGAATGGCAATGCCAATGGAGAGCAAAGGAGGCAAGGCAAGAAATGGCCTTTCTTTTAACAAAGCCAAGCAGCCTATATGTCAGGCAGTTGGTACATTCTGATAGGAGAAAGGCATCGGAGAAGTTGTGTGCAAGCAGAAAAGCAAGTTTGAATCCAAGTCCATTAGATCCCAAGATGAAAGCCACAAGGCAGTACAACAAAACATTGAGAGGTTTGTCGGCTCAGATGAGAAATGCACATTTTTTAATTTGTATGTTGAATGAAAGTGTTCATGTCATAGAGTGAGCCAAATTGCATAACCCAAGCATATAGTAATAAATTATATTGGAAAGAATTAAGTTCTTGCAAGTTTGTGTATTGTCACAATATAATTCAGAATTAGCAAGCCCCAAATCTCTTATACATCCTAAGAATAGCAGACACAAGTTTAATTTTTTAAAAAAGGGGGGAAATTTAGGAAATGGGAAACTATCTTGTTTATAGGTAGTTTCTCTCACTTTACAGATATTTAGAAATATTATGAAAGATAAGAAAAAAATTACCAATCTGAGTCAGAAACTCCAACGAACAGAGGACACAGACAGGAAGCAAATTATACTGATTTGAACAAAGAATATTAACAAAAATATTCAGAAAAACAAAACAAAAAAATGAAAAGAAAAATCTGAAACTTGAACATGAAAAAAGAGTAGAAGGCTGGGGAAAAAAGCCCATTTAGGAGTAAACTGATTGCAGAACATAGAGCAAAGATATTTAAGAGAGGACTATAGAATTTGATGGGGTTATCTACATGGGCTCATGCACTCCTTTGTGTTTGGAGAACAATAGAAACCACTATCAGGACAAAGAAGAGTTTGTGTTTAAAAAAAACAATGGCAATAAATAAATAAACAATTAGGAGGTAAGATTAGTGAGTGTCTCTAGGCAGAAGATGGGTTAACTTTTAAGGCTCTCACTTCATTTGTTGTGCACTCTATCTATCTTTACTATGAGTTGGTTTTGTTCAAGTCATAAGTCTCAAATAGTTCTAGGTTTATATCTTCAATGATCTCATTAAGAGAGAGGCTAAGTATCAAGGTTTGCCTGTGATAACTTTTGTTTACATCTATCAATTCACTATCTAATGAAATCACTCCATGATCTTCCAGTAAAATGAAAAATATCGATTGTTTACCACAATCCACATATTCTCTACTCTGTTTATTTGATTGGACTAGACAGTGTCTGTTTGTTTTTCAGGGGTAGTCTTTGGTTGCAAATATATTTTAGACTTAAGACCATGTAATTGCTGAGAAGCAAGAGATTCAGGTATCATCAGTAAGCTAAAGGTCATGTGGAGATACATAAATTAATAAAAATGGGTTAGTAATTAAGAGGGCTAGCCAATAAGAAGCCTGAGCCATCAGCCCAGCAGTATAATTAATATAAGCCTCTATATGTTCATTTGGGTCTAAATGACTGCAGGACTTGGCAGAGCAGAAATCTGTCTAGAAAAAGGTGAGGAGATTCTCTACTACTGGAGATCACAATCACTCATTTTATTCAAGATGAAGGAATTTTATCACACACACACACACACACACACACACACATTCACATACCATAAATTATAAAGGGGAAAACCTTGTGGATACATTTTTAAAAAGAAGAGGCAGCAGTTTCTAATATGTATAGTGAAAATTGCAAAGTGTACTCAATAGAAGAAGAATCAAACTGTAAGAACAACCTCAACAGGTTTGGTGCATAAAGAGCAGAAAGGCTGGCATTCAAGGAGAAGAAAGACTGCAAATTCATGAGCAAAAGATGACTTGCAAAAAACACATCAAAACAGCAAGATAAATTCATCTACTAAAAACTGCAAATGCATTGAAGATACAAATATTAACATACTAAATAGGATAAACAAATATGTAACAACAAAGAGTGATATTTTTATACATTTTATAGTGTGTGTAAAATGATATTATGAATGCTTGGTGAGGCATTCAAATGTGTACAAAACGGTGGCAGATACACTGAAACAGTGTTATTAGTGGGAACTCAATGAAATTAAGTGGAAGTTAGTATTTTTAACTTTAAGTGTTGTTTGCAGCCATGTATAATCACATTTTCTCTATATTTAAAACTTTCATACCACCATAAATTAACTATTTTCAAATATATTAAATCTTGAACAGTGAAATAATTTAAGTATATAAGGTATTTGATGTGGTATAAATTTAAAAATAACAGAGATTAATTGTCCCTTACTAATTTTTCATATTTCATTTTAAATCTGAACACCTAAAATCTCACTATGAAATACAAAACAAACCTGGACACATTTGACTGTTTTACATCACTATAATGAAAAAAGCCACCTTTCAAATAAAAATGATAATGTTCCATTTTATAGTATTTAAGGCAAGTATAGAGTCAGAAATTTGATTAACAGCCACATTAAGGGAAATGGAAATGAGTCAATAACCTTTTAAATCTTTCACTTCTCCATTTAAATAATTAAAAAACACATTTATGTAACTAATAAAAGTGTGCCATGGATTTTGTTCTATTTATGATCAAGAATAGTGATCACTGTGTCCATCACAGGGGGTTATGACATTGTTTTTTCATTGAATTCTATTTAATAAGAGTGCAAGTTAATTACAACACAGAAATATAAAACACATGAATTCTCTAAGGATGTAAGGGTATATGTACATTTTTCTACAGCAAAATTACATTGTAATGTGTTTCTCTACATATCCGTGGAATATTTCATAAGTCAATTCATCAAACCAACATTTCAAATAATGAATAATAAACTAAAATAAGAAGTATAAATATGCCAGTTAAGAAGGCTGATAATAATACTTTTACTTTTAAGATTAAAAATTTAATTGTGTGTGTAACTGTTATATATATATATATATATATATATATATATATATATATATATATTCATGCATGAGTACAGGGACTATAAGGTTCTGAGAGGTCTTGAATCTCCTGGAACTGAATGAAGTAATAGGTAGTTTAAACTACCTGATATAGGTGATATAAATTTACCTCAAGTTTTCTGCAGGAGTACCAAGTATTCTTACCTGGTGAGTCATCTCTCTACCTCTAATATTATGTTTTCTAATGTCACTCTTTAATGAGATGGAGTTCTTGAAGGGTGAGAATTAATATCCCCTAAAATTCCAGAATCCCAATGTATGGCTAGTAAGTATTCCAATGGATGTGAGTACAGAAAATTAGAAAACAAAACAACACCAAAACTAAAAAACAAAACAAAACAAAAAAAAACAACAAAAAAGACCACTTCCATCTCTATCTCAGTGTTTACTACCTCATTTAAATAATCTAATACCACATAAAACCTAGTGCAACTCCTAGCATTCATTATTCTCTTCATGACTTACTCATTCAAGGAGTATTCATTTAGCTCTACCAATTAAAAATGAATTTATCACTGCTCTTTAGTCAAGAAAATTACTTCCTCTACATTTTTCTCAAATTATCCTAGCCTTCAATGTGCTCAAATATACTAATCATCACATCTGCAGCCCAGTTTTCTAGATTTGATATCAAATGATAGCATACAATTGCAAAATTACGATGAGTCACAAAAATTATGGCATTCCTCATTTTCTTTTCATTTGATTTGCTTCCAGAGACATTAGGAGGGAAAAGGACCTACTACATGTGAGAACTGTGTTCACATGCTCTTCATTTACTGTCATCGGAAAGAATTGGAATGTGGTAGAATTAGGGTGGGTAGAAACCACTACTTGAAAGCAGAAATTCTACAGGCTGGGAGAGAAAGCCAGATGTGTATGAAAGTTGGAAGGAAAGACTTCTTTGTAGGAGGGCATTTGTGTAGAACTTTGAAACCACACAGGGATTTGTAGTGTAAAGCAGGTGAAAGAGCACAGCAGGCTAAGCAGACAGCAGAACAGATTGCTACTTTGTAGCAAAATGAACTCTGGGTTCAGTTGTGAAAGGGAATGTTACTGACAGTGTAGTTTGGACTCACAAACTATAGAAAAGGTTCAAGGACTGGTCACAGCAAAATGACAAAGTGACAGGTCTTTCATTTTTCTCTTTTTTGACTATTTACAATACAGTAATTGAATTGCATGCAGTATCTGCTTCAATCGCTTAAAGGTCTTATAAAAGAAAAATATTACATTTCCTACTTATCAGAGAAGAAAACTGACTTAAAAAGATTAATTTCTTAAAGTTTGCTTTATGTTTAATGATTGACATTGTGTGCATATTTCTCTTTGCTTTTCTTTTCTTTGCTATGGTACGTACTAGGATTTGAAGTAGACCATCATGCCTGCTGTCATTCTACTTCCAAGATTTATCCTTAACAGTGGAGTCCTCATGTAGGTAGAGGACTAGAGTATCAATCAAGTATCTCTATCAATTCCATTCCCATGCCTTTCACAGCTCTGACTTTCAAAAGAAGTAAGAGACCATGAGGAACAACCCAGAGCTAGACGTTTAAATCTATTCTTTGGAGTACTTTTGCATTCCTCTACCAAGAGAAAAAAAATATCAAGTGGGAGAAATATACAACCCTGCAATTTACAAAATTTTAATCATATTAATTGAAAGAAACAAAGGCTAAATGTTGGAGCAGACCATATATGCCTTTGTATCTTGTATGTATAAGTACCATGTTATCTAGCATCATTTCTATCTAAACTATGGAGTACCTGATGACTTAACTGTCATGACAGCACCAGGCATTTTCCTTGTTAAATCACCAGTGGAACTGAACACAAGATGTATCTATGTCTGAAGCTGTTCTAGATCTCTTAGCTTCTGTAATGATTAGCTTTAATTGTTGATGTGATACAGTGGAATCTGCGAAGTGAGTCTCAGTGAGATTGTCTAGAGGTTGTTCTTTGAGTGTGCCTATGGGCTATTGTCTTGAATCTGTTAACTGACTTGGAAAACACACCCCAAATGGAGTATACCATTATCTAGACACAATGGAGTATACCATTATCTAGACACAATGGAGTATACCATTATCTAGACACAATGGAGTATACCATTATCTAGACACAATGGAGTATACCATTATCTAGACACAGACACCTGAATTGAGTGTAAGAATAGAAAAGGGGACCTGAGCATCAGCCTGCATGCATGCTGAATTCATTTCTCTGCTCGTGACTGTGGATATAAAGTAAATATGTGCTTCATCATCATGCTATCTGATTTCCTTACAAAGATGTACTGCTACCTAGAAGAATGAGTCAAATAAACTTTCCACCCTAAGCAATTTGCTCAAAGCAACAGGAATAAAATTGAAACCCTTCTCTTCCAACTCAAGACATTTCTCTATTAGAATGTACCATTTTCCCACTCCTCTAAAAGGATGGTCTAACTTCAAAATTTGCTGTCTTTTGAGTGGAAGCTGAGGAGTTGTCATTATTGACAATGAGCTTTGAATTATAGATTCCCTGTGCATCAAACATAGGGAAGATGCTAGATAATGTCTGTCATCTTCTAGAGGGAAATGCTTGATTTGAGATATTTCCAACAGTGTGAGATTAGGGAAGAGAATAAAAGAAGGTCCCAGACTCTCATCCCTTACTATAGGAAATTCAAAATGAATCACAATGGCAAGGCTCTTCCCTCTTTCCTTTATACATTGACTTCCGAATGAAGAAAGTTTTTCAGTTGATGAATGTAAAGGCTATATTCTCCACATCATCTTCAGCATAAACTCTCATTGGTGTTTTTGATATTAGCCATTCTGACAAGTACAAGATGATATCTCAGAGTGTTTTGATTTGCATTTCTCTGATGGGTAAGGATGTTGGGCAATTTCTTAAGTGTCTTTTGGCCATTTTTTATTACTCTATTGGGAATTCTCCAGAAACTGGAAGCAACCTAGATGCTGTTCAATCTAAGAATGTATAAAGAAAATGTGGTAAATTTATGCAAAGGAGGTACTACTCAGCAGTTTTTTTTTTTACTTGAAATCTTGAAATTTACAGGATAATGGGTGGGACTAGAAGAACACATCCTGAGTGAGGTGAATCACAGAATGACAAGAATGGTATGTCCCCACTCAAATATGGATATTAAACAGAGCAAAGGATTACCAGACTACAATCCATACTCCAAAGAAGCTAGAAAGCAAGGAGGACCCTAAAAGAGACATACATGATCCAACAAAGAAGGCGAAAGGGATAAGAGCTACTGAGCAAATTGGAAGCATGGTGCATAGGAAAGAGGAGAGGGAGTTGGAGAAAGAGAAGGGGATAAGAGGAGGGGAAGGGAAAAAACAGGGACCGGGAAGACTGAGTCAAGAGAAAAACAGAGAAGAGCAAGAGAAGAAATACCATAATAGATGGAGCCATTATAGGTTTGAAAAGAAATCTGGCACTAGGTAAATGGCCATTGATCCACAAGGATTACCCCAACTAAGAATCTAAACAATAGTTGAGAGGCTACCTTAAATACTCTTCCCCTATAATGAGATTGATGACTATCTTATATGCCATCCTAGAACCTTCATCTAGTAATTGATAGAATCAGAAGCTAAACACTGAACTGAACTTCTGAAATCTAGTTGAATACAGGGAGGAGTGATGAGCAAATTGGCCAAGACCATGCTGGGAAAACCCATAGAAACAGCTGACCAGAACAAGGGGGACCTCATGGACTCCAGTCTGAATAACTGGGGTACCAGCATAGGACTGAACCAGGTCCCCTGAACATGGGTGTCAGTTAGGATGCCTGGCAGTCTATGAGGCCACAGGCAATGGAACCAGTATTTATCCATAATGTATGAATGGACTTTGGGAGCTCATTCCCCATAGAGGGATGCTCTCTCAACCTAGATACACAGGGGAGGGCATAGGCCTGCCTCAAATATTGTGACAGACTTTGATGATCCACCATGGAAGGACCCACTCTCCCTGGGAAGTAGATGGGGGATGGGATGAGGGGTTGTGTGGGGAATGGCGGGTTCAAAAGGAAAAGGAACTGGGATTGATATGTAAAATAAGATTGTTTTATGCATATATATATATAATTTTTAATCTTCTTTTTTCCCATAAAAATAGTGGGAGGGGAGCAGTTGCATGTCTGTGTACGCCATGGTATTTAGCTTGGTTTTTTTCACAGAGGACACTGTAATTCAAGAAAGAATTCCTGACATTTGTGCTTTATGGTAAGTGTAAAAGTCTTATGGTTTGTGAAAAGATAGGCCCTAAGGGAATAAAAGCTCACTATTGGTGACCTTAAGAATGTGTCTCCTAAAGAGATTTTATGGTTCTTGAAGTTTTTCAGAGTACTGGAACCCCAACAAGATCTGTGTAGAGGACAGTTATGGTTTAGAGTCTGTTTTGATTTTGATAATAATTTAGTACTAACACTACACACACCTAGCTTATTTTTTATTATTGACTCCGTTTTTAAGTGAGAGGGTTAAAAGGAAATAAAACACTCCAATTTCCTGCAAAGGCTATTCATTAAATTTTCATACACAGTCCTTATACCAATTAATGAACATTCTTTCAAAAATATATTTGGTGTATGCTGCATGTAAAGCAACAGGTGGTCACTCGATGCACATGAGTATGCTTGACATGAAAATCTCACAATGAGTGGCAAATTTACATATTTATTACTCAGCTATTAATTAATTGTTATTAAAGAATTTTTTCAGCAGTTTTTGTCTTGTCTCCTATTGTATCATCTAAGAAAACAGCAACTATGCGTGAATTCATTTTGGCTTAGATTAGAGCTTCATACAGGCTATCTCTTTGCTTACATAGGAAGAATTAAATGCTGTGTTTTCTAAATTTTAAAATGTTGCTTTTATATGGTTATTAATTTATATCCCTTTTGTGTTAATCCTTTAGTCTAAGCCAAGTATTAAAAAAATTTATTATATATTATATATTATATGACACAAAAAGTCACGATTATATGATATCAACTGTCAGTCTGGAGATTTGCCTCAATCCTTGAAGGCTAAGCTCAAAAATAAAAAGATATAACATTAATGTCACACTCAAATAAATTATCTCAGCATATATGACAATATAGAAAAATTATGATGTAATATCTGGACTTTGTTGTCAATTGATAACTAGGTAATCCCAAAATAAAGAGAAAAAATAAATATTTGCTTTGTATGTATAAAGTAAAATGTCAAGAATTATAATTTAAAATACAACAAATGATTATCCTATGATATAAAAAAGTATGAACACAAGTGCTTTAAATCTAAAATAGTTTTAAGACTGAACTTTGAAAATGACTTCTACAGACTATAGCCCAAATTTTAAAGCTATAACTTTTATTATGTAACTAAAATACTATATACTTAGAATAATAAATACTATATGCTTTGATAATATTTCTATAAATTCAATTAATATTCTTTATTTATTATAGGTCTACTCTTTTCATTTCTTTTTTAATCATTTTTTTCTTCTTTTATTTTTCATTTGTGTTTTATGGAGAGAGGGTTTCTCTGTAGCTTTGGAGCCTATCTTGGAACTCACTTTGTAGATCAGCCCAGCCTCAAACTCAAAGAATTCTTAGGAGTTCTTGGATTAAAGGCATGCACCACCACTGCAAAGCTTACTTTTATTTTTTAAAGAATGGGCTTGTTGTGGAAAGACCCATCCCAATGGATGCATTTACAACAACATTCTTGCATCTATGGATCAGGAAGCATGATCACAAGGCCTGGGGAAGAGGGCAAGATTCAGAATAGCTGGGAGTCTGTTATGAAACACTCTCCCCTATAAATGGTTGCATGAACAAGGACAAAACATTGGCAACATTGAGCATACTAACTGTGAAGGAGAGGGGAATTCTCATAGGCTCCCACAGCTAGATAAAGGCCTATAGATAACTAATATCTCCTGGGAGAAGGAGAATCCTTCCCCCCAAGAATGAATTCTATTATTGGAGTCCAATTCAGAATGGTCATCCCTGAATACAAAGCAACAGAAATGGGCTTAATTGGCTATATTTATACATTTATACATACACGCACACAAACACATATACACACCTTAAATTATCAGGTTGCATTTACATTTGTACAAGTACACATTCAATCAATAAAAGAAAAAGAGGCTGCCAGTTTGAGAAGTGAAGGAGATATGGGAGGGTTGGGTGAGATGTTACTTAGGAGGTGCTAAAGAGAGGAAAAAGAGAGAGGAAATAATGTAAATTCTGTTTAAACTGAAACTTATTTGACCAACTGGTGTTAAATATGTTTTAACTCAAACAGAAAAATGATTAAAAAAAACACATTAATTTACATAGAAGGTATACTTCATAGAATGTAAGAACTGAAAGAGAACAAAAAAGACTATATGGATTTCCTGTGCCCTTCTCAGAGTATCCTGAAACCTTGAGACTGCTTGCAGGGGAGCTCAACCAAGCCTGGCCTATCCAGACTTTGACAGCTTCCTCGTCCCACCTTTAATCACAGTAGAACATAAGCTTGAGCCTATCTCCAGCAGGCCTTTCAGGGCCATACTTGGAGCTCCCTGAGACCTGGGGCCTATGCATGCACACACATGGGAGCCCATCCTGGCAGACCAGCATATCCAGAGACTGCCTCCACCCACAGAAGGAGTCAATCTTCAAGTGTCCTACTAGAAGCCTCCTTAGGATTGGCGACTGCATGTGGGAGAGCCCCGTCCGAGTGGACCAGACAATAGGGAGTCTTGAAGGGAGATGTCATCTGTAAATATGTTTCTTGTATTGGTTAATGAATAAAGCTCTGTTGGCCAATAGGAAAGCAAGACAGGCAGGATGAGGAGGAGTGAGGAAGTAGTAAGGAGGAGTCAACATGTAGAGACCTGAGACAACAGAGGTCTGGGCTGTCTCTCCAGTAAGATAAGGCCACATGGAAATACTTAGATTAATAGAAATGGGTTAATATTTAAGACAGAGCTAGCCGATAAGAAACTAGTAACTGCCCAACAGAATTATATGAAATGCAGATGTCTGCGTGTTATTGGGGACAGGGATGGCAGTGGTCTGGATTGGCAGGGGAAAACCTGCTTGTAACAAATGGTGTCAGAAGTGGAACTGAGAACTTTCACTTAAAACTTAACAAAAGCCTAAAAAATAGTTTTTAGAAACAAAGGAACAAAGACAAACAAGGCTTCTTGGTAGCAGCATTTTTCTGTGTAGGACTCTGTTTTGTGAAAGACAAGCAAAGATTTGCACAGCTCCATTAAAGGAAGTTTCCTGACTCAACATTAACAGCAAAAAACCGCAGGGATTTTAAAGAGCTCTGCTAACAATTTATTGGTGTGCACGAGAGCTGGTGATCACAGTGATCACATCTCCAAGCTGGCAGCATGTTGCTGGATGGCAGCTTAGACCAAGGCAGTGAACACAGCTCTCAGTTCTGGTGGTAAAGGTTCTGCCACCAATTTTGATAGACCTTGGCTAATAAAGCTGGGGCTTTCGTTTTAGCTATGTTGTTGTTTAGCAGATAAAAGACTAGTGGCTAGAAAAAGATAAAGATTTTTAGTAAAGACATATTCACATTAAGAAAAATCGTTACAAGTTTACAGTGTATTTTAAAATATACATAGGCCTGGGAAAGAAAAAGAATAAAATGGTTTTTAAAAGACAGAGTTGCTGGGTGTGGTGCACACACCATTAATCCCAGCATTCAGGAAACAGAGGCAAACAGAGCTCTGTGATTTCAAAGTAAACCTGGTATGAAGAGTGAATTCCAGGACAGATTAAAGTTGCACAGAGAAACCCTGTCTCAAAAAATGAAAAAATCTAAGTAGAAGATATAGAGTAATAAAAAAGCCATGTAAAGATGGAAAGCACAGACAAACTTTGGATACTACATGCTATTCTGTTGTCTTTACATTGTATGACTGCTGAGGAAATAACAACAACTGTTACAAGGATTGCTGCTGGATTAATCCAATTTATATATTTTAAAAATGCTTTGACTCCAAAATTTAAGCCTAAGGACAAGTTACTGGGGAAAAAATATTTCTTTTTTTGTTTCCACAGAAAATGAAAAGCTGTGGATTCCTTCCAGACTAATGTGGTTTGGTCAAGCAAGACCCCACTGAAACTGTGTCCCATGTGATCCACCATTAAAAACAGTTGGGACAACTAGACTTGCAGACTACAGCCAAGATTTCTGCATCTTCTTAGGATCCCCATGACAGCTCACCCTACCAGCAGGAAGTAGTTTGGAAAGAATGACACCCAAATTCCCAAATATTGTTTATAAATGTTTGTTTTCATTTAAAAGTGGTTGGTTATAAATGGTTAATGACCACAACCAATCTTTTTAAAGTCAAGGGGGGGGATTATGTTATAGAAATGTATAATTTGTTTTGGAATGGATTTTCATTTTATTGATACAATTTAAGGTCAACTTTGTGATTTATATATTTCTCATCTTGTCTAGGTATTGTGATTGCATAGCTCATTTAGAAATGAAATGTATGATTTAGTACAGATTATAGATAGTTACCTATAACAGTCAAAACTTAAGAGTTAAGTCACTTAGGATTTCTAGAACTACAGAGATATATTTGAGAAAAATAGGTATTCTTTAAATCTTTTAAACCCTACATAATATGGCATTTAAAATGGTTTAGAATTTTTTTGACAGTGAGGCACAACTGCTCCTGGCAACACCACCTGCATCAGAAAGGAAGATGGACATCAAAGAAACTCATTACGAAGTATGCTTTCAACATGGCAAGACTAGCTATATGGGCAAGATACTGCTCTTGTTTGGACTGGACATGAAGGACCCACAGGAAAGTGAATGCTGAAACAAGATGAACAGTGCTACAGGGTTCCTGCTTTATGGAAGAGTCTGCCAGACAGACTGCAGGACACAGAAAAAAGTGACTAAAAACCTGCCAATACAGGTGGACAGTTGAAAGTTTCCTGCTTTGCTGAGAAGTCTGCCAGACACACTATGGCCTGTAGGCTGAAGATGGAATATTAGAGAAAAAATTTGTGTAACTGACCAGGCAGTGAGTTGTCTCTGTCATTTGTAGAGTTTATATATTATCCTTCTGTGGATTTTGAAGGAGTTGAAGACAGATAGTTATGGTTATAGTTTTCCTTAGTTAGGATTAAAGATAAGTTACATATAAGACTTTAGACTTACAAAGACAGGATAGATGATAGAATATTTCATTTAAATCTTACAAAATGTTAATGGACTAAATATTGTTAAGTGTGATTTTTATTTGATAACTGTTGTGTGATGTATTTTGCTATGTTAAGGTTAAAACCATTCTTTTTATTTTAGACAGAAAAGAGGAGATGATGAGAGATGTCATTCTGTAAATATGTTTCTCTTATTGGTAAATGAATAAAGCTCTGTTGGCCAATAGGAATGTAAAATAGGCTGGACTAGGAGACTAGGAGGAGAGAGGAAGTAGTATGGAGGAATCAACATGTAGATACCAGAGACAACAGAGGTCTGTGCCATCTCTCCAGTAAGATGAAGCCACATGGAAATACTTAGATTAATAGAAATGGGTTAATATCTAAGATAGACCTAGCCAGTAAGAAACTAGTAACAGGCCAACAGAATTATATCAAATATAGATCTGTGCTTTTTATGGGGGGCAGGTGTGGTGGTGGGCCCAGGCTGGCAAGGAAAAACCTGCTCGTAATAGAGTCTGTCTTGGGAGGGGTAATCTTGGTCTTTGGTGGTGATGGTGGGAGCCTCCTGAGGCCAAGGGACTGTGCATACACAGGGAAAGCCATCCCAGTCCAGCAAACTGAAATGTCCAATGTCTGCCAGCTTCCTGGTCATGCCTCAACCTATGGAAGGCGCCTACCTTCCAGTACCATGCTCGGAGCCTCCTGAGGACTAGGGACTGCACACAGGGTAACCCAGCGCAGCAGACCAGCCAATCCAGAGTCTACCAGTGCCCCAGTCTCAGCTATACCCATTGGAAGAGACAATCCTTCTGAAATTGGACATGCTTGCAACCACAGGAAGAGAACCTTGGTCCTCTACCCACCAGAAGAGGGAGAGATCCCATTATGCACCAGAAGAAGGTATGGGTAGAAGATGGCATAGGAACATAGCCAACAACAAAAAGATCAATATGATGCCTCCATAGTCTATGGACTCTATACCAGTAAAACCTGAATAACCCAACACAGATGAACTAGAAGAGACCATCCTTAACAACTTCATGAATATGACAGAGACACTAGAGAAAAAATTCTTTAAAGAAATGGAAGAAAAGACAAATCAAAATTTTTAAGAAATAATTCAAGCAGTGCAAGGTTTGAAAGCTCCAATAGATACAATAATAAAAAATACAGTCTGAAGGAATGCTGGAAATAAATAAATAGGGTAAATGGTCAGGAACTACAGATGAAAGCATAACCTACAGAATGTAAGAGATTGAAGAGAGAATCTAAGCCATTGAAGGTACACTAGGAGAATTAGATTCATCGACAAAAGAAAATCTTAATTCCAACAAATCTCCAACACAAAATATCCAGGAAATATGGGACACTGTATAAAGGCCAAACCTAGGAATAATAGGTATAGACGAAGGTGAAGAAACCTGTAACGAGTATGTTTTCCCCACCGCCAGTCTGGTCCCACTGCCATGCCAGCCCCAAATAACACGGTGAGACTGTTTTTGATATAATGCTGTTGGCCAGTTACTTGTTTCTTAATGCCTAGCTCTGTCTTAATGATCAACCCATTTCTACTTATCTAAGTATTTCCACGTGGTCATCTTATCGGAGAGCAGGCCAGCGTGCTGCTCTCTCCAGGCTCTCAATGTTGACTCCTCCGTACTCCTTCCTCCTAGACCTGCTATCTTGTTTTCCTATTGGCCAAAAGTGCTTTATTCATTTACCAGCGTGAGAAACATATTTATAGAATGACTTCTCCCATCAGAAACCCAACTCAAAGGTACGGAAAATATATACAACAAAAACATAGAAGAAAACTTCCCCAATCTAAAGAAACACATGCCAATGTAAGTACAAGAAGCTAAAAGAACATGAAATAGAGTGGACCACAAAAGGAGTCAGCTCATCACCACATTATAATCAAAACACAAAATATACAGAATAAAGAAAGAATATTAAGAGCAGGAAAGGAAAAAGGCTAAGTAACATATAAGGGTGAATCTATCAGAATTACACCTGACTTCTCCATGGAAACACTGAAGCCAAAAGGTCCTAGATAGATATTCTACCAACACTAAGAGAACACAGAATACTAAATTAATTTTAATCAATTTAGATGGAGAAACAGGATTATTCCACGGCAAAACCAGATTTAAACTTGCTTATCAACTAATTCAGCCTTACAGAAAGTTATGGAAGGATAACTCCAACAAAAGGAAGTCAACTACACCAACAAAAACATAGGTGGTAGATAATCCCAATTTACCAAGAGCCAAAAGAAAAATGGGGGGGGTCCACAAAAAATAACACCACCACCAACAACAAATCCAAAACAAACAAGAATTAACAATCAATGGTCATTAATATCCCTCAATATTTATGGACTTAACTCATCTATAACAGACACAGGCTAACAGAATGAATATGAAGACAGATTCCATTCTTCTGCTGCAAAAAGAAAACACACCTTAATTTCAAAGACAGATGTTACCTCAGAGTTAAGTATTGGGAAAAGAATTTCCAATCAAACGGACCCAAGAAACAAGTGGGTATTGTAGTAATCCTAATATCTAACAAATTAGACTTTAAACTAAAATAAACCAAAAGACATGAAGAATGTCATTTCTTATTTATTAGAGGTGAAATCCATCAAGATGAAGTCTCGGTTCTGAACACCAATGTCCCAAATAAAAAGGAAACTACATTCATAAAAGAAACATTACTAAAACTGAAATCACACATAAAACCTCACATACTTATAGTGGGAGATTCCACACCCCACTCTTAATACTAGATAGGTCCTCTAGACAGAAACTTAACAAAGAAATAAAGCAACTAACAGAAGTTATGACGGAATTTGCTTTAATAGGCATTTACGAAATATTCCATCTTAACAAAAAGAATATACCTTCTACTCAGGGCCACATGGAACCTTCTATAAATTGACCACACACTTGGCAATATAGCAAAACTCAATAGTTATAAAAATTTTTAATAACCCCCTGTATCTTATCAGACAACCATGCTTTAACCTTAGAATTCAGTAATCACTCAAATTGTAGAAACCCTACAAACTAATGGAAATTGAACAACAATCAGTTGCACCATTCCTAGGTCAAGGAAAAAATAAAGAAAGAAATAAAAAACTTCATTAAATTCAATGAGAATGAAGACACATCATACCCAAACTTATGATATACATGGAAAACATCACTGAGAGGATAGTTCATAGTCTTGAGTGCCCACATGAAGAAATTAGGGAATAGCCACATTAGAGAATTAGCAGCACAACTGGAAGCTCTAGAAAAAAAGAAGCAAACTCATGCCAGAGGAGTAGATGCCAGGAAGTAATCAAATTGAGGGCTGAAATCAATAAAGTAGAAACTAGGAATACAAAGAATCAATTTAAGAAAAAATTGGTTCTTCGAGAAAATCAACAAGATAAATTGTAGGCGGCCACCCGCAGGACGCCATTACAAGATGGCGAACTTCCTCTTTCTAGTATCCTCAGTGTTTTACCTTATTCGGGCATACGCCAGCTTGGCGGCTGCACTCCAGCGCGCCTGCTCGTTCCCTAGCCAATCCCGTGTTTCCAACACTGAGGCGAGGTCTTTTGAGCCTATGAGACCGTGACCCGTTGCCTAGTAGGATATATAAGCAGCTGTCCCTTCCTGCCCGGGGCCCCTCACCTTCAGCTCTCCCTTCAACCAAGAAGTGCTCCAATAAAGTGTGATCTGAGAAGAATCCTCGTGTGGTTGCCGTCTTTCCTGCTGGTCGGGCTTGGCGCGCCACAATAAATCTTTATACAAACTAACCAAAAGGCAGAGAGAGAACAAGAAAATTAACAAGATCAGAAATGAAAAGGGGGACATAGCAATGGACACTGAGGTAATACATAGAATCTTCAGGTCATATTTGGAAAACCTATGCTCCACAAAATTCTAAAATTGAACAGAAATGAACAATTTTCTGGGTAGACATCACTTGCTAAAATTAAATCTAGAACAGATTAACAATTTAAATAGGCCTATAACCTCTAAAGAATTAGAAGCAGACATTAAGAGTTTACCAACCAAAATATAAATAAATAAATAAATAAATAAATAAATAAATAAATAAATAAATAAAATAAAAAAGCCCAGGGCCAGATGACTTCAGTGCAGAATTCTACCAGAAATTCAGAGAAGAGCTAATACCAAAACTCCTCAAAATGTTCCACAAAATAGAAGCAGAAGGTTCATTGCCAAACTCTTTTTACAAGGCTATAAAAACCTTAGTACCCAAGCCATGCAAAGACAGAACTAGGAAAGAGAACTACAGACCAATATCTTTCATGAACATTGATGCAAAAATACTTAGTGACAATCCGGCAAATTGAATACAAGAGCATATCAGATACATCATTCACCATGACCTAGTAGGATTTACCCCAGGGATGCAGGGATGGTTCAACATACAAAAATTCATCAATATAATCCACCATATAAACAAACTGAAAAAGAAAGGCCACACGATCATTTCACTAGATGCTGAAAAAGCCTTTGACAAAATCCTACACCTTTTCATGATTAAGAATAGAGATCAATGATAACAGGAACATACCGCAACGATAACGGGAACATACTCCAACATTATGAAAGCAATATTCAATAAACCAACAGCCAACATCAAACTAAATGGAGAGAAACTCAATGTGATTCCTCTAAAATCAATAACAATACAATGCTGTCCACTCTGCCCATATTTCTTTAATATTGTACTTGAAGTTCTAGCTAGAGCAATAAAACAACAAAAGGAGATCAAGTGATACAAATTGGAAAGGAAGGAGTCAAACTTTCACTATTTTCAGATGATATGATAATTTACATATGTCCAGAAAAACTGGACCATGGAACTTCTACAGCTTATAAACACCTCCAGCAAAATAGCAAGTTACAAGACTAACTCAAAAAATAAAAAATTAGTAGCCCTTCTATATAAAGAGGATAAATAAGCTGAGAAAGAAATCAGAAAAACATCACCTTTTATAAGAGCCACAAACAACATAAATTATCTTAGGGTAATGCTAACCAAACAAGTGAAATACCTATATAATATGAACTTTGGGTCTTTCAAGAAAGATATTAAAGAATCCAAGAAAATGGGAAGATATCTCATGCTTGGATAGGTAGGATCAACATAGTAAAGATGGCAATTGTATCAAAAACAATCTCCAGATTCTGTGCAACCCCCATCAAATTCCCAGCACAATTCTTCACAGAACTTGAAAGGACAATCCTCAACTTTATATGGAAAAACAAAAAACCCAGGATGGCCAAAACATCCCACTACAATAAAAAAATAAAAACATCTGGAGGCATACCCATTCCTGAATTCAGGCTCTATTATACAGCTATAGGCCTGAAAACAGCTTGGTATTGGCACAAAAGTAGACAGAAAGACCAATGAAATTGAATTGAAAACCTTGATATTAACCTACATACCCACAAACACCTGCTTTTTGGCAAAGAGGATAAAATTATACAATGGAAAAAAATATAGCATCTTCAACAAATGGTGCTGGCACAACTGGATGATTGTGTGTAGAAGTCTAAAGATAGACCCATGTCTACTGACATGCATAAATCTCCAGTCCAAGTGGATCAAAGACCTCAACATAAATCCAGCCACACTGAACCTCTTAGAAGAAAAAGTGAGAGGTACCCTTGAAGGAATTGGTACAGGAGACTGCTTCCTGAACCTAACAGCAGTAGCACAGACACTGAGATGAAACATAAATGGGACCTCCTGAAATTGAAAAGCTTCTGTAAGGCAAAGGACACAGTCAATAAGACAAAATTGCAGCCCAAAAAATGGGAAAAATATTCATCCACCCCACATCTGACAGAGGTCTGATCTCCAAAATATACAAAGAACTGAAGAAGATATTTACCAAAACACGAAATAATTACAGTAAAAATGGGCTACTTTATTTAGTGTAAGTAAATATAGGATTTTTAATAGAGGAATATAAAATTGCAGAAAGACACTTAATAAAGTGCCCAACATCCATAGCCTTCAGGGAAATACAAATCATAACAACTCTGAGATACAAACTTACTCCTGTCAGAATGGCTAAAATAAAAAACACAAACACAGTTTATGCTAGAGAGGATGTGGAGATAGGGGGACACTCCTCCACTGATGGAGGGATTGCAAACTTTTACAGCCACTTTGGAAATCAGTATTCTGATTTCCAAATCAGATGGTTCTCAGGAAAATGGAAATCTGTGTACCACAAGATCTAGCAATTACTTTCTTTGGCATGTACCCAAAAAATACACATTCATACAACAAGGCCATTTGGTTCAAATGAATTCATAGCAGCATTATTTGTAGTAGTGAGAACCTGAAAACAACCAAAATGTCCCTCAAATGAAGAATAGATGGAGAATGGTACATTTTCACTGTGGAGTACTACTCAGTGGGGGAAAAAGAAATCTTGAAATTTGCAGGCAAATTGATGCAACTACAAAAAAGCATCCTGATTGAAGTAACCTAGTCACAAAATGTCAAACATGGTATGTACTCACTCATATATGGATTTTAGACTTAAAGCAAAGGATTTCCAGCCTATATTCTACAACACCAGATTAGTTAGTAAACAAGGACCCCTGCAGTAGGGGAAAGAAAGGGACAAGATCACCAAAGCAAACTGAGAGCATGGGGGGAGGGGGGAGGGAGTTAGGAGAAAGAGAAGAGGAGAAGTAAGGGAAAGGGGAGGTCATGAGGGAGCAGGAAAATTGAAGTAGGGAAAGAATAGAGGAGAGCATGAAAAGAGATAACATAATTGAGGGAGCCATTATAGGTATAAAGAGAAATCTGGCTCTAGGAATATATCCAGAGATCTACAAGGATGACCCCAACTAACAATCTAAGTTATAGTGGAGAGGCTACCTTAAATGCCTTTCCCCTATATTGAAATTGATGACAACTTTATATGCCATCCTAGAGCCTTCATCCAGTAGTTGATGGAAGCAGAGTCAGACATCCACAGCTGAACCATAATCTGAACTCCTAATCCAGTTGAGCAAAGGTCAAGACCAGGCTGGAGAAACCTACAGAAATAGCTAACCTGAACAAGGGAGAGCTCATGTACCCCAGAGTGATAGCTGGGTAATCAGCATAGGACTGATCCAGAACCCCTGAATGTGAGTGTTAGTTAGTTAGGAGTACTTTTCAGTCTACGGGACCCCTAGCAATGAATGGATAAATATTTATTCCTAGTATATGAATGCATTTTGGGCCCATTAGACACATGTGGAGGGGCTTAGGCCCTGCTGCAAATGATATGAAAGACTTTGAAGACTCCCCATGGAAGGCTTTACCCTCCCTGGGGAGCAGAAATGTGATAGAATGGTGTTTGTGGAAGGAAAGAGAAAGAGGGTAGGGTGAGGGAACTGGGATTGACATGAAAAACAAGTTTCTTGCAAATTAAAATAAAAAATTATTATCAAAGAAAGGGTATGTACTAATATATAAAATATAAATATATACTCACAAAAGAAGAACTAATCAAAAGCCTATTTAAATAAATAAGATGTACACAATAATGGATATAACAATAATTTATACCAATCACAAATTTCTGATAGAAGAATCTGGAAAAGGCTGTGTGCTTAATAGACAAAATCTGTCATTTTATTTTTCACAGTCTCTTACTCTTAAAGGCCACTTTGTAACTTTCGTGATTCCATTCAAAATTTCCATATGTAAGAAATAAAATCAAGCCAATATCCATTTATGGAATCCACAATTTATATATTTACCACAAAAGCTCAAGTACCAACTGTGTGTAAACTGCATGTCACACTTTTCTTACTGAAGATAAGCAGCTAAATATGTCCTCCAGTGTATGGCGTCCCTCTAGAGAAAAACATATCTTTAAATAGGGACACCACATTTCTATTTCAGTGTTTATTACAACACAACTATTCATCAATGAAGGAAATGTGTCACACCCTTCTTTTGTTTTTCTAGGTTTTAAATTATTCCCACATTGTAATTGCATATTAAATATTTACCAGTATTAGAGTTGGTGTTTTAAGCCACCCACTTAAGACAAATTGTAAATACTATTTATTTTATTGTTACTAATCTATAAAATTGGTGTATCAATTAGAAGATATTTCAATGAATACAGTAGAAATTTTTACCAAAATATCTAAACATATTATCTAAACACATTTTTTAAATAAGTTTTTATATTAGTTCTGAGTTAGTGAATGATATTATCTATATAAGATAATAGCCACAAAGCATCTATTAATAGAAAATCTAGCCTTGTTTTATAACTTTATTACCACATTACAAGATGGAAGTCATTTAGAGTTATGTACTTATGCAAAACAAGCCATTCGTTGAAATTGGGTTTTTACTGAATTCTTCTCTCTCAACCTTACCTGTCTTTATTTTTGAACTTTAGTGGTATGTATTCTGAGAATCATTCAATCTGCACTTTCAGCTCTTTCATTCCATGACTTAGTCTGTTTTTTTTGGCACTCACACACAATTTACAAATAACAATTTTGTAGAGCTACTGATGAGCAATATATGTAATAAGTGCTACATGAAAAAATCCATCCCTGACACATGGTATTTAAGTAGCTGAAGATAGAGTGTTACCACTACAACAAGCACAACCGGCAACACTTCTATTTTACTATTGAAAGAAAGTGGGAAAGGACACCAAGAAAGCACAAAAAAAAAGATGAATTTCATAGAACGCAAATAAGTGTCTCAATGTCTTATCAGTACAGTAAACACATCACTATTTAGAAACTGCAGTATGTAGAGATATATTGGTTGGATGCTTTGCTTTTCTGATATTCATCTTGATGTTTGAACCCCAATATCAGTCTCTGAGGCTTTTACTATTTTGTGTTACAGAAATATCTTCCTTGTCCAGTGTCATCATAACTATGTGCCTTCTATTCCTCCAAAGAACATGAGGGGAATTGGAGATAGCAACAAACAAGGAGAGGGAGTAATAAGAAACTATAAAAGAGGTTTTTGAACCAAGTGAGGATGCATCAGGATAAAGTGATTGGGAGGGGATGTCAATCACCCACACTCTTCTTTCCCACTGAAACAAGTCATAAAAGACAACTTTATTCAGTTCAATTCAGCATAGCATAAGTTTAACTTCCTACACCATATTGTTAATTGCAACTGATCCAATGTCATAGGTGTTGAAGGAAACTATCAATATTTAAAGACACAGATAGGGCCATGACATGAAGAACTGTAAAGTTGTTTAAGGGGATGTCAGCCTTTCCATGGTACTAACTGAAATTGTTAGTGTCTAAACAAGAGTTATAGTAGGAAAGTGTATTAGTTTCCTTTCTGTTTTTATGATAAATCACCTGCCTGAGGTAACTTGAAGGAGAGTAAGTACATTTAGAGTTATAGTTCCAGAGGGTATACAGTCTATCATGTTGGAGAAGGAACAGTGGCAAGATCAATAGGCTATCCTTCACATCAAAGAGAGAAAACAGTGGAATGGGGCCTGGCAACAAAAATCACAAAGTCAAAACCTTGTGACATATTTCTTTCAGTTAGTGTCTTAGTTATGGTTTCTGTCCTCATGAAGAGACACTAAAACCTTTGCAACTTTCCAAAATGAAAATATTTAATAGAGTGGTTTACGGTTAAGAAGTTCAGTCCTTTATCATCATGGTGAGACATGGTGGCATCTAGGCAGACATGGTGCTGGACCTGAGAGTCCTACAACTTGGTCGGTAAGCAACAGGAAGTGAACTCTCTTATTACCTGTAGCTAGTGCACATATAAAACCTCAAAATCCTCCTCCACAGTGGCACACTGCCTCCATCAAGGCCATACCTGCTCCTACAAGGTCACACTTCCCAATAGTACCACTAACTTTGGGGGCCATTTTATTTCAAACAACCATACTCCACTCCCTGGCCCCCAAAGGCTTGCAGCCATATTATTATACAGAACTACATTCAGCCACAACTGTAAAAGTCTCCAAATTCTTTAACAGTCTCAAACTTATTTAAAAGTCTAAACTTCAAAGTCTCTTCTGAGATTCATGAAGTCTCTTAAATGTAATACTCTGTACCATCAAAATCAAAAAGCAGATCACACACTTTCAGAATAATGGCACAGGATATACATTAACATTCCAAAACAAGGGAGGGAGCATAGTGAGGATATACTGGACAAAAGAGATACTGAATACCAGCTGGTCACACTCTATTCTGCATCTCCATATCTGTTGTCAAATGCTCTTCAGATCTCCATCTCCTTCCAGCTTTGTTGACTGCAACATACTTCTTTCACTGGGCCTGGTTCCACTCCCTGTTAGCACCTCTCCTTGGCAGGTATCCCAGGGCTCTGGCATCTCTAACATCTTGGGTTCACCAAGGGAATCCAGACTTTAACTTCACACAATGGCTTCTCTAGACCTCCCTTCAGGCCCACCCTTGGCACATTCCTGGCCCCAGCAGCTTTTCTTAGTAGTGCAGAGAGATTCCATAATGTCTTTCTTCTATCCTTGACTCTAAAGTCAGAGCCATGTGGCCAAAGCTGCCAAATTCTGCTGCTTGCAGGGACATGTCCCCATTGTTCAATTATATCCTCACCAGATTTCTGTTTTCCATGGTTTCTTTGATTGTCTTAACTTGGCTATTATGGAATTTACTCCATAACCCAGGCTGACTTAAACTCAGATCCAACAGCCTCTGCCTTCCCAGTGCTGGGATTAGAGGCCTGCACCACAATGGCTGTAAGATTTACTTTTCCTCCTTTTCACAAACTGAAAGTTTAGCTGGTTATGATCTTGCATTGAGGTCACCACTCTCTTTATTCCATCTCTTAATCTGTTTATCTCCTGGAACACAGGACTTAACCTCAATTCACTTCCTTGTGCTCCTTGTCTCCTCAAATTGTTCTACATCTTGTATTTTTTTCTTGCTCAGCTGGCTCCTTTTCATTATTAATCTGCAATAGAGTTAACACTAATAACCACACAACAGAGTCTATACTAGGCTGTTTGGGGATTTCCTCTGCCAACAGAATTCAGCCTCAGGGTATCTCTTCTGACATGGCAAAAAACAGCCACTTAATTTAACAAAACATTACAAGAAAAGTCTCCAGGAAACATACTAAAATTCTTCCCCTCTGAAACATCATTTTTTATTTTATGATTTTTTTAATTTAAATTTGAAACAAGCTTGTTTTACATATAAATCCCAGTTCCTGAACTCTCCTGTGCTCCCCAGAGAGGGTGAGGCCTTCCATGGGAAGTCTTCCAAGTCTGTCATATCATTTGGAGCCCTGGCCCTCCCTCATGTGTCTAGGCTGAGGAAGTTTGGAATGGGCAGCCAAAGTCTTTTTTTGTACTAGGGATAAATATGGATCCACTACCAGAAACCGCATAGATTTCCCAGTTCTCCCAACTAACACAATGAAACATCTTGATCCATGCACCCATAATTCAAATCACCCTCAGCACCACTCACTGTCTTCCATATTCCTATTAGGATAGCCCATGAGGCAGCACTTAAAGTGTTCAACTGTTTTTATTATCCACAGTCTCAAGGTCCCTATTCTTCCATCAAAAGCATTGTGAGGCCTATCACAAAAAGCTCCACCTTCAGTCTTAGAGTTTATATTGCTAGGAACAGACACCAAAGCAACTCTTTTTTTGTGACAAAAAATTTTATTGCAGAAAATTAAAACAATTTTGAACTTCAACAATAATATGACAGATGTCAGGATTTCAAATGACAACCTTCTCTGACACATACACAAAAAGAAACAAATGACCAATAGTCCCATTCATAAATGCTTGGAGTCATTTTTTTTTTTGAAAAATACTAGTGAATGCAACAGTTAGATACAAGTTCACAATCACTAGAATAAGTAAATTTCACAACTTAAATTACCATGATCTTCTTACTGCAAGACTAGAAATTTTCTTTGTTAGTGATGAGCGTATAAAATACAATGATCCCTTAACCTAGAGAAGTCCTAGTCCCTACTTCAAATGACTTGACAGATTTATAAGACCCCACCTGGATAGCATAGCCCTACATTTGGAATGGGGGTGCAGGCATGGGAGGGGAGGGTGGTCAGAGTGTATGTGAGGGGAAAAGAGGGTAAGTGGGTAGGAGGGAGGGAGGAAGAGAGGGAGGAGAAACTGGGATGGACATATAAATTTTAAATTATATTATTAATAAAAAAACACAATGATTAAGATTCAACATGGAGTTTGGAGAGAGCAGAATTCCAGACCCTCTCTCTGGTAAGATAAGTCCACGTAGAAATACTTAAATACTTAAATATTAACCCCTTTCTATTCATCTAAGACAGAGTTAGTCAATGAGAAATGCTAGTAAGAGGCTAACAGCTTGATATCTGATACAGAGTCTCTGTGTGTTATTTTAGAGTTTGTGTGACTCTGGGACCAGGCTGGCAGAAAACCAGCTCATAATAAAATGGTGACCAACATGGGGCTGAGAACTTTCTAAAAATTAACAAAAGCCTAATAAAGGGTTTTAAAAAACAGAGACAAGAGCAAGGCTTCTTGGTAACAGCATTTTTCTCGGTTGGACTCTGTTTTGCTACAGAAAAGCAGAAATTACAATGGCTCCTTTAAGGAAGGTTTCCTGACTCAGCATTGCAGCAAAAACCACAAGGATTTTAAAGAGCTCTGCTAAAAACTTAATGGTGTGTACAAGAGCTGGCAATAGCAGTGACCACATCTCCAAGCAGGCAGTATGCTGCTGGATGGCACCATAGACCAAGGCAGTGAGCACAGCTGTCAGTGTTGGTGGTAAAGGTAACTGCCACCATCTTTGATAGACCATGGCTAATACAGCTGGGGCTTTCATTTAAGCATTATTGTTTACCAGATAAAAGACTCATGGACAGAAAAAGATGAAGATTTACAGTGAAGACAGATTCAGATTAAGAAAAACCTCTAAAGTTTTATAAATATATGTTTTAAAATATATGTAGGCTTGTGAAAGAAAAACAGGATAAAATGGTTTAAAAAAAGAATAATAAAAAAGAGAGTAGCTGAGTGTGGTGGCACACACCTTTAATTACAGCACTTGGGAGACAGGGGCAAGCAGATCTCTGTGATTTCAAAGTTAACCTGGTATACAGAGTTAATTCCAGGACAGATAAAAATTACACAGGAAAACCCTATCACAAAAAGATTACTGATATCAACATTCTTTAAGTTATGACAGATTTAAAAATATATGTTTTGTATTTTAGGATATATATATATACATATATATATATATATATGATTCATTCATCACAATACTAGACACAATACTATGTATTCACAAACAAATAATAATAGAATGATATTTTATTTCCATTCTAATAATTAAGTTTGAAGAAATGGATGTTTCATGACATCCTGAGCTAAATCAAGAGATCTTGCCTCAAAATGGTAAATCCAAGGCATCTCTGATAAAGGAAAACAATCAATTGTGACATGCAGTAATATATTTAAAATGTTTGAAGCTCCCTGATTTATTATGGATCTTTATAATTGTGAGGATACATTCTTCATGGGAAACTGGAATGTTCTCAGTCTTTCTGTTTGACTCCTGGGGATCATGGGATAAACTGTATGTTTTCCATAGACAAACATTAGTTCATTGAAGACTGGATATTCTGATCTATATAGTTCTATTGTCATCAATGGGCAAACTAACTTAGGCTTGTATACCTCTCTAACAGAATGATGTTGTAATATTTTAAGTCCTGAGGACAATCTATTCAGCTAGACTATGATCATGATTTTGTCTCTGCACACATATCTACAACAGAAAAGACCAACTGTGTTTTCCCAGTAGACTCACCAAATTTTGAACCACTTAAATACTCCTGTCAACTTTGGCTCAATGAGTTATGAATAAATGTATCTCTATCATGGGTTGTAAGAGTTCCTTGCAATTTTTTCTTTAATTCATATGTAAAAATATAGAAAATTCACCAATTCACGTAAAGATTGACCATCTTAGTAAAAAATTTTAAATAAAAGCAATATGAGAATACCAATATGTAATTTCTTAAATGAAATGACTTAGATCTGCTTCATTAAGTACAGTGAATATTTTGTTATAAATATTTGGGCAAAAATTACTACTCATTTGTGAATTATTGAATTAAAGTTTGACACTGCCTATTTAGTGTTTATGTTATTTTATCTCCTTTAGAATTTTTATTGCCTTTGTTCCTTTTTTTTTTCATTTGATAGTTCTACCTTCCTTGCCTATCTTCCTTGAGGATTTTTTAAACTATACTGTATATGCAAGATAAATAGTCAGTATTGTTCAAAAATTTTAGATATCTAGAAATAGTTAACAACAGTAAATAAAATAATAAATGCCTCATAAATTATTTCCAAAACAAAAACTAAAAGTCCTGAATTTTCCTTGTGTTGTCTAACTTTTTAAACAAGTTTCACTTTCTTTTGAATATATTTTATAATTCTGTTGCATTTCATGTCAATAAAATATAAAGTCTCCTGAAGGCAGGGATGAAGAAAAGATTGGATCTTCCTTTTAATCATGTGTTGCAATAAGATTTGATTTAGTGATATTTCTATTATTGTGATATAATACCATAATCTATATAATACTTGGTGAGAAACGAGTCTATTTCTGCTTACTCTCTCAGGTTACACTCCATCACTGGGAAAATCAGGGCAGGAACCTGGAGGCAGGACCTGAATCAGAGCGAATGTTCTTCATTGCCTTTCTCCTTATGGATGATTTAGCCTACTCTTTTATATAACTCAGGACCACATGCATAGAGATTGCACACACAGTGAGCTGTGCTCTCCAACATCAACCATTAACAAAGAAAATTTGCCTATAACCGAATAGGAGGCACTGTCTCAAGTGATATTAAGTCCTCCCAAATAACTCAAAGTTGTGCCAAGTCAACAAAACACTAAGCAGGACAACAGCCATGAAAGAGTCAATTGTTATCCATCTTTCTCCTTAATAGTCTATAAGAAATGATCACATAGTCTGAAATAGTAAGTGTTGTGAGTAGAATGTGAAATATTTTTTAGGTTCCTGTGCTTGAGCAGTGGGTCTTTAGCTGGGGGCACTGTTTGGGGATATTGTTAAAATTTAGATGATAGAACCTTCTTGATAGAAATGGGTCACTGAGGGAGTAGGTTTTGAAGGTTTACTGCCTATTACCACTTTCATTTAATTCTCTGCTTCTTGACTGCTGTCTCATGCTCCTGTTACCATGTCTCTCTCAATGACAGTAGTTTCTCCTTCAACTATTGAGACAAATTAAATTCTTACTTCCTTATGGTGCTTTTGTCAGATTCTTTTGACAAAAGCCATAAGTAACATAACAAGTAAGCAGGTTTAACAGATAGGAGAGAAGTAGAAGGAAATAAACTCACCAAGCCTTGTTCAGAATTTACAGGCATTTAATTATTAGGAAGTAAAGCAGGGGAGTGGCTTCTGCCTAGGCAAAAAAAACCCATAAACCTTGTTTTTCCTAAAAAACATAAATAAAAAATAGAGGAGAATGATGAAGATAGAGATTACACATGTTGACAGGAGACTGACCTGAGAGACAATATAGTGATGACGAATAGATTGGTAATAGATAGATGACACATAAGGAACACATACTCACATGCCCACATGCACATATACAGAGGAGAGAGATAAAGAGAGACAACAGAGGACAAAGACACACAGAGAGATGGATAAACCAACTTAAAGGTATTAGAGGGACTTTTGTTTAGAAAAGTTTTCAATAATTATTAAAATATGCACTATTTTATCATAAAATTAATGTCAAGAATTTTTGTTATAGTAAGGTTCCCTTCACCCTGCTCTTCCATGTATGTTTCCTGACCAGTTTCAAAACCATCACATACTTTATCTTAGTCTTGGCAGAATTAGCATTAATGAATAAGCAGTCACATTCTGTGGCTAAGTTATTTTTGTGGAAGTGAGCTAAGCACTTAAAGAGATGCATTAACTTCCAGGCCACTTGGGTACTATTCAGAGTAATGGTTTATAACAGTTAATAATGTATAGCATAACTAGGGAATGCCTTAGGCAGGCTCATTGTGTAGTAAACATAATAAAACAGTTTCTTTTTAGTATCAATCGGAGGTCCATTATTTCCCCCCACCATTAAGGCACAGTAAATGAAGAAAAAGCCCACATTACTCCCATATTTTACATAACTATTGCATAGCCCATCTCATTGAGATTTTGCATTCTGATACAGTCTGCTGTGCACTTCCTTTTTTTTCCTTTTAATTTTTTCTAAGAGAAATAATATGGAATTGCTCTATAATTTTAAGGGTCACAAAGTTGTACAACCTGCCATTCTGTTTACTTAAATCAATATAGTATTGCATTTTCAGAGAAGGCAAGTTGACCTCAGCAAGATCATTATAAATCAGGAATCCTGGGAGCCTGCCACAAACACTTACTCTTTGTTATTTTCACTCTTATTGTTCAATAGTTATCTCTCTACATTTCTTCTCTGTCTTCCTTCAAAATAATCTAAGATACTTTTGTCTTTATTCTGAAATTGAATAAAATGATCAGATTGAGCCAGAATTAACATCTTAACATTTCTTAATAGTATCAAATCAATTATCAAGTTATGACAATCATTCCTGTTGCCACTTCTGCCTGTTCATTTATATTCTCTGTCATGAATTCAGAGTTAGGTATCTCTGCCTCAATTAGAGTGTAACTGAGATTATGGCTTTACAGTGATGATTTAGCTCATTGGTTTTCTTAAGTTAGACCTCCATTTGTTTCTGGATAGAAAATTCTGCATTATTTATCTGAGTTGAAAAACTGAAATCAGAGAAGAAAACTCTAAGAGTATAAACCACAGATAATGCATACATACAGCATTGACCAAAGAATTTCTGTCTCATTTCAGAAATTTTGGAGCTACCTAGTAGAACTACATTTTTAGGATACTGAGAACAGTGTTTATTAAAACATTGGTATTATTCCCATAAATTCAAATTACTATGATCCAATTTATAAAATGCTTTGGATTGAGATGCCCCAAATGGCAAGTAATATACAAATTGTGGCTGCTTTCCACAATCATGCCAATCTATCTGCCTCATCTGAATGTCTCTGCTGTCTTTACGACAACACTTTTCAGTAGCACTTGACTGTTGACACTGCTCCCTCTGCCACAGACATGGCACATCTTATACAAACAAAATGTTCACTTTGTTCCTAATCATTGGCATCCTTTGGACAAACAGCTTCAATTTTTGTTATTTGAAATAGAAAATAATAGGCCACTCCAGTAGTCTCTGAGCTCTGTCCTGGAATAAGCAAATTATTTATTCCCTCCCCTCTTTTTTTTTAACCCAAAAATGCATATCTTAAGTATTCTTTGTCATTTCACACTAATTTGAAGAATAAAAAGGCACCACACACTGATTTATATGCTGAGTATAAAGAGAGAAATCATTACAGAACAATGGACAGGTCTGAATCAGTTCAGAATGTCTTGGTGGATAACACAAAACAGCTGAAAATTAATCAGTCTTTCTTCTTATTGTCCCTGGAGGCAATGACATAAAATTTGTATACATATTGTTACAGTTTCTGAGTTAGAGCTCCATGGTAATATCTCTTTCTTACTAATAGACATGTAATTGTTTCGTTGATTCCATCACATTAATCAATAAGCATCTTAGTCTTGGGAATATCTTATACACTACACTATTGTGTCAAATGTACACATCAAAAGGAACAATGAAGGATAGAATTCTAATAAACTACCTTTCCTTTGTAAGAGAAAAGTCAAACAAAACTATGTTGTATTGAATCAGCTGAAATGAACAAGGGGGAGTTCATGCACCTCAGTCTGATAGCTGGGAAACCAGCATAGGACCAACCCAGACACCCTGAATGTAGTGTTAGTTAGGAGTACTTGGCAGTTTATGGGACCTCTAGTAACGGATCAGTATCTATCCCCAGTATATGAATGGACATGGGGAGCCCATCTCACATAGAGGGACCTTTCTCAGCCTAGACACATGGGGGAGGGTCTAGGCCCTGCTCTAAATGATGAAACCGACTTTGAAGCCTCGACAAGAAAGGTCTCACCCTTCCTGGGGAGCAGAAAAGGGATGGGATGAGGTTTTATGAGGGTGATAGGAGATGATAGGAAGGTGAGGGAACTGGGATTGGCATGTAAAGCAACCTTGTTTCAAATTCAAAGAAAAAAAAGTAAAAAGAAAAAATATGTTGTATCTTGTCTATAATCAGCATTGCTTCTGGTGTCTAAAATTGTCTCAAACTAATAAGGTCTCCACAATTGGGGTTCTAGTACACATGTAGTTATGTAAAGATTCCTTAGTATATATGTTCATTGAGTAACTTAGTAAAATGCCAAATTGGTTAAGGAACTGGGGTGATTACAAAATTATTTTAGATGTGATTTTTTTCCTTCAAGAATGTAAAACTGAAACAGAGGAACTGTGGATATATGCATATGGAATCTAATTCAAGATAGGAGAGCATTATCTAAAGAAGAGTAAAAACCCCACCTAAAAGACATCATCCTCCCTGTGGAGTAGGGGGAGAATGGGATGAGAGGGTGGTTGGGGGGGCATGGGAGAGAGGGAGAGGAAGGAAGGAAGAAGAGAGAACTGGGACCGATATGTAAAATAAAAATAAATAAAAATTAAAACAAAACAACAACAACAACAAAAGAAGAGTAAAATCCAAAATATTTGGATACTATAGTACAAAGGATTGACCTTGCAAACAGTAAGAGGTATTCACAAAAATGAAAATTTTATAGCCACAGGCAGAGAAGTATACATGACTCCATAATGGATGATAATATATTTTGGAAAGTGATGAATCACCGAGGAAGTATTTTAATTCATTTGTGAAGGATGGTCTAATTTAGTAAATGGATGTGACAACTGACTATGCATTCAAAGAAAATACATGTGTTCCCATCTCATCCAATTCCAATTGATTAAGGATGTAATTATAGAACAATAAAAACCTTAAAGGGAAATTTAGAGATTATATATATATATATATATATATATATATATATATGACATAGACAATGAGAATGTGACATGAAAATTTTTAGAAACTATGAAGAAATATACTATATAACATCTAAAATGTGTAGATAGAAAACACATCTTAAACAGACAAACATAAATAATAGCTTAGGCAGTCAAGAGTTGTAAAAATAAAAGATATGATCATTTAATACACTAAAAGAAGTCTGATTTCAAAATTGATTGAGGTGGGGCAAGGGGTAATGTCAAACAGCAAAAGGAGGAATGTGAAAAAAAGTATGAAATAAAAATGGGAAATCCTCAAGGACATATGATGCCTACCACTGGTCTGCATACAAGCATAATCATGAAAAGCCATACTAGTGCAAACTTATAGAGAAAAATATAGCTTTTCAATAAAGATTTGTTTTGTAGCCTATAAGTTATTTAAACTGGAAAATAATGATTTATTTTAAAATGAGTTGTCTTCATCAGCTGATGTGAAGATATTTCTAAAATTAGGGTTTTATTGCACAGATGTGTAGATTCCTTTGTGGGGCTGTGGTATTGAGATAGAAGCCCATCCTCAGGTGCATTCAGCCAACCATATGCCATTGATTTCTATAGTATCTCAGCTATGAAAAATGTTTCAAATTTGTGCGATTGTGTAAAATTAATGACCTTAAATGGGAAGGGATAATGTGTGTTAGTAAAATCACAATTCTGGATGTATATATGAGACAAAAGATTATAATAAATGTAAAAAAACACAAGTTAAATAAATGTGGGAGTCAAACAAGAGTATATCACATTGTTACAGGCAACTTAGAGTAGACAATCTTGAAATACATATAGGCTACATATTGTGGGTTCATATGTAGTTCCTCAATTCTAGTGCATTGATCACTTAGTTTGAATTCATGACAATACCATTCTGTTTTTATTACTATAACTCTGTGGTACAACTGGAAATCTGGGATGGTATGCTTTCAAGATTTTTTTGTTTGTTTGTTTGTTTATGGCATCTGCTTTCTTTTGTATTTCCATGTGAAAGTTAAGATTGCTTTCCAGCTCATGTGAAGAATTGTTCTGGAATTTTGGAAGATACTTCATTGAATATGTAATTTGCTTTTAGTAGGGTGCCATTTTCATAATGTAAATCCTGTCAACTGATGAATATGGAGAGTCTTTCCATCTTCCAGTATCATCCTGTTTCTTTTATCAGTGTCTTAATTTTTTTTATTGTCTTTCACCTTCTTTGTTCTATTAATTCCAAGATAGGTAATCAATTAATATTTAGTGATAGAGTTTTTATTAGTTTCTTTCTTTGTGTTAATATATAAAAAGGCTGATTTTTTTTCTGTGTAGCAGTTTTGTATTCTGCTTTACTGACTGTATTTGTCATCTGTAGCAGTTTTTGGTGAGGACCTTAAGAGGTCCTTTATACACATTATCACATCACCTGGAAATAAAATAGTTTTGAATTTTTTCTTTTCATATTCTACCATCTTTATCCCATACTTGTTTTATTTCTCTAGCTTGAACCTTAAATACTACAATGAACTGCAAAGGCAAGAGTGGACATGTTTGTATTGTTCTTGATTTTAGTATAGGTACTTTGGGTTTATCTATTAGAGTGATGTTACTGTGAGCTTCCTGGTATTACCTTCATTATATTGAAATGTGTCTCTTAAATCCACATTATATCCATAATTTTTTTTAATACATAGATGTTTGTAATAAGCCTTTCATACATGTAATAAGATGAGCATGTGGCTTCTCTCTTTGATTTATATGGTAGATTATATTTATTGATTAACATATATTGACCTCTCCCAGCATCCTTAGAGTGAAACTGTGCTGATCAGGACAAATACAGTTTTTGATATGTCTAACATGGCTTTCCATATGATATTGAAAAATTATACACATATATTCATCAAAAATTGATTTATAATTTTCTTTTGCATTGTTTTGGTTATTAGTACTTTGAAGTTATCAGGTTAATAATTATTTTGTTGAGGAAACTTAAGAATGTTCCTCCCTTTTCTATTTTGCAGAATAATTTGGGGAGTATTGGTGTTATAAGCCTAATAAAATTTATTTCAGCTTGATTTAACTTTAGAAGGATACTAACATATATATACATTTGTTTAAATGATTTTTCATTTACTTTATATTTTCTAGTTTGGTGGAATATAGATTTTTAAAATATGTTCTTAGTTTTAATTGAATTACCTCAGTGTCTGTTGCTTTATTGTTTATCATATTTATCTGGACTGTCTCATTCTTCTTTTCAATCACTTTGAGTAAATGATTGTATATCTTGTTAATGTTTTTAAAGTACCTATTTTGGTGTCATTGATTTTCTACAATTATATCTTTCATTTATGTGTCATTCATTTCAGCCATGATCTATGTATTTATTTACCTACATATTTACTTACTTATTGGTCTTTTGAGAGGAGATCTCTCCATTATGCATCTCTGGCTATCTTAGAACTTGTTACGTAGACCAGGGTAAACTTAAACTCACAGAGAACCACTTTTCTCTGCCTTCCAAGTGCTAGGATTATATTCATGAGCCACCATGCCTGACTACCCCTGGGTTTGTTCAGCTACTCCAACCAACCTTTTAGGGATGTTGATTTTTCTTGTTATTCTAAGGCCTTATGGTGTATAGTTATTATACACAGTCCTTATACACAGGCACACAGTGCTATAAGTGTCCTCTTAGGATTGCTTTCACTGTGTCCAATAGAGTGTGGTTCCGGTCAAACCAGATAGCTACATTTGAAGAATGAAATTAATTCTCCTTTCTCCTGTTGTAAAATCTAAACTTTGAATGTACCATGGCCCAAAACATAGTACTCTTGACAGAGAACATAAGGAATATTATTTAACTTATTGGTACAAGAAAAGACTTTCTGAACAGAATCTCATAGCTCAGACATTAGGAGTAAAACTTGACAGATGAGGCATCATGAAATCAAAAGAAAAAAAAATCTGTATAGCAAAGATAGCATCTCCTGAATAAAGGGGCAGCTGACACAATGGGGAAATCTACCAGCAATATATCTGATGGATAATTAGTATCTAGAATAATAAACAGAAAAAGAAATAAGCAATTCACCTAAAATATGGAGAATATGCTCTATCTTTTATCAAAGGGAATAAATACATTAAGCACATCAACAGATCAATTCACAGTATATAAGTATGTTTGCTTTGCCAATTTTGATAAGTTTTCTAAAGCAAACACCACCAGGTAACTTTTCCACAGCAGACCTCTCTTTCACTCTTCCTTTATAACAATCCTCTGGCAGAGAATTCCATCTTCCTTTCACAAATGAATCTTTAGGAAAAAGATTACAAACACTTTCATGCTTGTATTGGATCTCAGAAAAAAAAATGAGCTGTGATTGAAGCCAACAAATGTTGAAATTCATGTATAAACTTAGTGAAATGACTATGAGGAGTTGAGTATTGTCATAAAAACATTAACATAAATATTTGCTTCCTCTAAGTGGCCATCATGTGTGAGGGAAAGAAAAGAGTGTGAAGAAAGGAAAATATCAGAGCAGTACATAGAGTTTTAAGACAATTCAATATACCATTCCTTTAATAATGAACAACATCCTTCAGTACTTGTTTCCTTTCATTTGTTGAATTTGTGACAGAATTATCATTCATTTCCTACAAATCTACTTATTGATTTATACAATATCAACTGAATGCTTGTTGTGAGTTAACTACTATTTGAAACACAAAACAAAGCTGTATATGAATAATCCCTAAATACAATAAAAACATAATAATCATGAAAAAAGCAAACAAATGAACTGTATACTGTATTAGCTGATTATAATACCCTGTGAAAATAAGCAATATAGGGAGGAGGTTAGGAGCTCTAGGGGTGATACATAGTGTTTCTATAAAGCAAAATTAGGAAATGTTTGAGCATGATTTTAAGTCAAGCTTTAGGAAATTAAGAGACTAAATCCCACAATGTCTATGCAAAAATACTTTGCTTAGGAATAAAGCTTTGAGGTGGAAAGAAGATATGAGTATTGTTTGGTTATCATGGGAGAACACAGAGAAAGTTGACTCAGGAGTCACAGGGACTAAATCAGTCTTAGAAAGGATATATTAGTAAGAGCTTGATTTCAGATATACTGCCTTTAAAATCTTATTATCTATTTTTATTTTATGTATATTTGTGAATTTATGAATATCTACATGTTCACTATGTACATGGAGATAACCAGGCCAGATGATCCTATTTTATACCGTGGAACTGGAATACATAGTCATGTGTGTGCAGGAACAGAAACTAGGTCCTCTGCAAGAATAGGAAATATTTTAATTGCTGAGACATCTCTCCAGTTCTGTAATTCCACATAAAAAATCTTTAAATTTTTTTTTTTGTGTGTGGTCATTTTGCCTGAACTTATGACTGTGCACTACATAAGCTTGGTACCCATGGAAACCAGAATTAGCCTCTAAGGTTATTTCTTTATTGTAAGACTTCTCAAAATGCTTTATTTTGAAGCCAGCTTTTGCATTATTTCCAGATAAGAAGTTTGGGATAACTTTTAATCAAGGAATGAAAAACCAAGAGGAAGAAACTGTGTGAACATATTAACTTTAAGGTAACTCCCTAATATTAAGTGGAAAAGCAGAAAAAGTGGTGAAATATTTAAATCTGAAGAAGGCAGGGAATTTAAACTTAACACTTATAAGGACAAGGCCCTTACATAAACCTAGGACTCTGTATAAAATCAATGAAGAAATAAATAACATTTTAAATGAGAAATTTAAAACTTAACATTTGTAATGTGCTTTTATACAGTTGGTTACCTTTCTTGTTGCAGTAACCAAGAAACTGACATGTAGCTGTTTATGGGAAGAAACTGGCTTCTGGCTTAAAGTTCAAGGAGGTCATCCCATCATGGTAGGTAATAATGAAGCATGTGGGGAACAATCCAATGTTCTTCTCTGGTTTATCTCCCCATACAAGTGCTCATACCCATGCACACACATACACACACACGCACGCACACACGCATGCACGCACACGCATACACACACACATACACACACACGCACGCACACACGCATGCACGCACACACACACACACACACACACACACACACACACACAGTTTAAATAAATGAATAATGCTTAACAAAAAAATAAAACAGGGGCTGTAGGTGTGGTTTGGTAGAATGCTTACCTACTATGCATGAATCCCTGAGTGAAGACAGGGTTTAAATGAGCTTGCCAGATCCAAGATAAATGACAAATAGGTGTTCATTAGAGGAGGATTTACACAGATTAGGATAAATAACCACGGAGGTCTTCTTGCTTCAGAAGATGTAGTTTCTGCTCTTCCAATGATCTCTGCAACCCAGAGAGCAAAAACCAGCTCCTCTCCTTTACCTTTGTGGGTTACATCTGCACCTGAAACCATGCCCAAAGGGTGTGGTCTCTACTACGAGTAGAGACCTGGGTTCTACTCAAGGCAACATGCCATTAAACCTGGGTTCATAAATACCATGTGGTAGCACACCCAAGTAATCCCAGAACAGTAGATAGAGACAGTTGAATCAATGTCATTCTCAGATACATGGAAAGTTTGAGACCAGCCTGGTTTGCATGATACTACATAGTATACAGTTATAAGCAATGTGCTGATAACTTCGCACATGTTATGAACTGTCTCCTGAGTACACAAATAGCTTACACAACCATTCAATCATGGACGTATGCCTTGTAGGTCCTATCTTATAATAAGTAATATGACAAAGTAGGGAAACACAGAATTGTGATCACAGGTTAACAATGGGTTATATATGTCTTGGTTGGTAGTACCCATTACTTTGGACATCTTGGCCTGCACTCAACTCAGCCACACCAGGGGAGGTCTATTTAAGTGGCATGGATATGTGGATGCAGCAAACACACTTTTGGTGAGATATGCTATATAATATTGCTATGTTAAGGTACAAAAAATAATTTGTGTTTGTTGGTTTAAGTCAGTTCACAACTTTTTATGTAAATTTGAAAATCAATAAATGTATCATTTATCTTTATCACCCTTGGTATAAATAACAGTTGCAAATAAACAGGTCACTTGAAAGTGAATCATGAAATTGTACTGCTTAATTTTCAAAAGTCAAACTGCCCTCACTCAATCTTTATTGTAACTAGTTCTGTGCATCTCTCCCATTCAACAAATTTTATTGTCATGACTTTAGACTTGAAACAGTATTTCAGTGTTTCAAAATGTTCTGATACAAGCCTGAACACCAGGCCTCCCAATTGTCACTGTAGTGAGCTCTGGAACAATTGGGCTTAATGTGGATTTTGTCACAACTGCCATAATTAGCTTGTCTAAAGCAATTCAATTTTTATAGACAGGTGAGGTCTGGTGAAATATCTCAGTGACCCTAAGGTTAAGATCATTACAAAGAACTTTGTGGCTTTGAATTTTCTTCCACATATCATAACTCCATTGGAGCTTAAGTTTTAATGTTAACTGCTGGAAGATAGACATTGGTATAAAAGGATTTTTCACTAACCAAAAGATTAAATATAAGAAGCAAATTTATCTGCCCTTCTATAGTAATAAAACTCTGATATTCTTTCTTATATGTATAACAATAATTAGTGTTTATAATGAATCACTTGAAACACAAATTAAATCCAATTTCTCAACAGATTAAAAAAATTTTAGTAGTGTTGACTACTTGTATTATACTGTATGGCACTTCTTAGAAAATGCATAAAGACCATTAGACTTTAAATTAACTATTAAGCTTTATTAAGTACAAAATTATTAATATGCAAACTATGCCACAGAAATGGGGCTTCTATCTTAGTTTAGTAACCTATAGTATGTAAAAGTCATGTAAGCTGGTGACATACTCTTACCACTGACTTCAATAAATAGAGAAAGTAAGAAAGTGCAACCTTAGGAAAAGAAAAATGGTAGCTTTTCTAATAAATTATAGTTACAAATGGAGTAAAATAAATCTACACTGCCCTGACAGTATGAACTTTTAAAGTATGGACTTTAAAAACTTCAAAGTAAAGAGCTACAAGGAGTCTAGGAGAAGAATTAGTCAGCCTATCAATAGGAAGACCGAGAGCAAAGAAAGACTGTTGGCATAAAAAATTAGTTCAGGGAAAGTTACACATTTTTGAAGAACTCTGTCATGAAATGGATAAACAATTCAATTTAGATCATTACATTACATTTTCAGTTGGACACTGGAGATAAGCTGTGCCACAGTTGAATTTAGGTTGGGAGCTGTTTCTCTTACTTTCAAGAATAAATGAAGAGGGATACAAGTTTTCCAGCAATGCAGCCCCCAACTTCCCACTGGCCCAGACACTTCAGACAGCTCAATTTTAATTTGAAGGTTTGTTGACATCTAGCCACCCTGTTCAAAGGGAGCAAGTCTTGAGGAGCTTAGTAATGGGAATACAATTCATTCTATGTTTGATTAAAAGTACACAACAACCATCACTCAAGAGGGGGGGGACATAGTGATTAGGAATAATGAGTTTTAGAAATAAGACATCCTTAACATACATGTAAATATTTAATTTGGGTGATGGATAGATGGTAATGTTGGTCAAGTGAATCATCTTTTATGTCTAGAATAAGGATGTCCAAGAATGACTCAAATTGAAAAGCTAAAGTCTTTCTGGAAGTTTTATCCAACTAACTACTGCAATAGTTTTATTTTGATTGACAATCAAATTTGCTATCTGTAGTGCTTAAATTTTTGAGTGATGTATCAAATTATGTAACTGCATATCAAGTGGTTAATACTCCAAATAGAAAATAAACATATAATTCACTTAAAACAATCTAATTTTACCTATAATTATACCTAGGGCCCATTAAAAGAGACTGACCCACCCAGCATCAAAAACACCTATTCAATTGTCCATCACTTCAAGTATTTGATCATAACGACAACTTTATAACTCTAGCAAACTGTACATCATTTTGCCATTTTGCACTGAAACTTAGAAAAAGGAGGCAGTAAAAGTAACCATTTTCTAAGATATGTTATATTTTATCCAATTATAGAATTCTGTACCTTATACTTTCACCTTCACTTTTTAGTCTTGGAATAACTGGAGCAAATTAAGTATACAATAAAATAAATTCCTGTTAAAGGGATTTACTTTCTTCTTTTCTACAGTATTTTTTGCAAGAGAAACAAATTCAAAAGAAGAACCCAGATGAGGAAAGACAGGGGAATGACTTGAATAAAGAGACCACTACATGGCCTCTTGGAGATATCCAAACAGCCATTCTAGCCATAATAATTTGATTCATAAACCAGGCTATTTAATATATCAAGGATGCATAGAGACATGCCAATATGTGATAGCATAAATCATGCAGAAGATTTCCATATAGACAAATAGGCAAAAGCATGTACCATTTGAATATATTTTCTTTTTATTATACATATGAACTCACTCATGCTGTAAAAATTTTATGAATTATTTTATTTTGAATTCATGGGTCCTACAGTAACCTGTTTTCTATAACTTGCATTAGAAAGTAGCACTCTTATTAGCCTAATAAGTCTTTGCTACAAGCAATATTCTTAAAGGAAGAACAACAATACTCCAGACATAGCTTGATCTCCAGTTAGTTTCAGTTAAGTTACTTGAACACATAGATTCTATACTTGTAAGCAAGTAGATATCTATATAGTGATTATTCCAGCTGAAAAAAAACACAAAGTACATGATACTTCTATTATATCAGGATATTATATTAATATGTAAAGCCAGGAAAGCAAATTATTGCATTAATCCTTTTCCATTCCCGATATTTATCTTTGAAAAGGCAAACAGCTGTGGTCAGATTGTGATGGAAAAGCCACATACCAGTAGATAACTCTAGCACAGATCCATATACTTCTTTTGGCACTTTCTTCCTCTAAGCACTTTCCACTTTGTAATTTTATTTGCCTTGTACAACCAAGTAGAATATCAGAAGTATGTTACTAGCATACATCCAAGGTTTATACATTATTCTCTTCCTCTGCCCTTGAAATTTCCTATTGCTTTTATCCTTCTAGGTAGAGTGTTTCTTGTAGCAAAAGTGAAACAATGCAGTTTTAGTCACATTTTAACTCTTAAATGTATGGTTTCAAGAAAAGATGATTTAGCTTTATAGACCTCAAAAACCCTGATGTTTTTGTCTATCCAAAGAGTATTCCCAAAATTGAGGAAAGTTAGGATTGCTTTGGAACAAAGAGTGTATTATTTAGTATTGGATATTAAGTCATAGTCAGCAGTTAGCAGGGAAATGTATGTCACTGAGTGAATGAATATATAGAAAAGATGCCGTCTACAACACTTGAAACATTGAGAATAAGAAAAAAGAAAGAAAATGTGTCCTTGAGTTTAGAGCATAACAGCTTGCCAATATGCACTGCAAGGATAAGCCATTCTCAAAGAGAGTCATTCATTTATCTGGACATAATAATTGCTATGCTCACTAGGCTTAAATATATGCCAGGCTCTGTTTTAGGGATAATCTATTGAATAGCAACAATATAAAACATGGTTCCCATTTCCTCTTGTTAATAAAGAATGAGACTAAGTAAGTAATTACAGAAGTATGTACACAAATGTACACTATAACAACTAAACCTGGGGCATACAGAGGAAGAATAGGACAAATTAGATGATACTTGAGACTAGATTTCTGCTAAGACATTGTTGTACAAGATTCAGACCTAAAGAATGAGTGATAATTAGTTTGATTTATGAACCTGCATACATAATTCCTGGATATAAGATAGATACAGTGGCAAGGCTTTCAAGCGTGGAACACAGTAAATGGTAGAAAGTGTATTAGAAGTTGAGAAACAGATGCTAAGCTAAAAGGCCAGCACTGTATGGCTGTGCAAATATAAGCTTATCTGAAGACTAGAGTGTAACAAAGAAGTTTTGGTATGAATTTCCACAGCCAGAGTTCCATTTTTAATGGATAAATATAAACCTCATCTTGGTTAAAAATTAAAATCAAGATATCAGTCTTCATAATCTGCTTTCTCATACAGAGACAATCTCATTGAGAGCATTCACTGAACACCTAGCAACTTTTGAGTAAGCCCAGTGCCCTCATTGCAAATTACAAATGGCCATTTTAATCCATGTTGAGTTTACCCATCTGTGAAGTGAATACACCTAGTTTGTAGATGTTTGGAAGTCTATCTGAAGTAATAGTCCAACATTCTAACCATTTTTTGTCAAAGACAAATAAAAAAGAAAACGGGCCTCCTTCTGTATGGAATAGCTATTGTCTACAACGAGTCAACCAAACCATAACTAGTCATGTCACACTGAATTGAAATAATCTAGCCTAAGAACTCCCCATGTGATCTCAGGCAAGGCAGATCATCTTATCTAGGAGTGTGGACTTGATGATCACAAGTGTTCCCTTCAGTCTTCAAATAAAAGCAGAAGAAAATAGCATCTGTACTGCAGTTCAGACACAATTACTTGTCTGAACTTATGTCTGTCTAAAATGAGAAACATATATAAACAGTCATGAACTCCATGATAAAATACACCCATTCATGCTTATAAGAAAAATGAGCTAATCAGTGCATTTAGCAAATTACAGTATGATAGTCTATAAAATTCACTAATTCAATTAAGCATAAATTATAAAGTATCTCCTTTTAAGATTTGATATGTACAGAGTATTGGAATGAGTACATAGAGATAGGAAATGGGTGAGAATGTGCTTTTAGTGAGGAAGGCAACTGCACATCAATTCCTCTCCACCCCCTTTTTTTCATTCAAGCTATAAGAAGATATCTGTTCCAAAAAAGACACCATAAATACAAGCAGCCTGGTTTTTAAAAGTTACATCATTATGCCAGAGCTCTACAGACATTGCACAGTAGATGATGATAACAGCCATGACACTTGGATACTTGTTTGTCCCACTCTACCCATATGTATGGCCCATATGCCCTATTTAGGAATAGGCTATTAAGAAAATGTGGTAGTGCTTCAATTGTAAATCCCAGCTTCCATTTAGCACATGGAAAGACAGGTGGCCTGTTCCCAATACTGAGAACAGCTGCAGCTGGTGACATGGACAAAAGTGATTGATGTGAATTTGCTGAAGAATGGAGAGATTTTTAATTGGTACATTAGTAGTGGATGGAGATAGATCAGGCCAATCCCAACAGAGTCATGAAGAAGTCATGAAATGAATCATGGCCTCTTCAGTACACTTCCAATCCATCATCTCCACAATCAATAAAATTCATAGAGAAAAATATATAAAAGAGTTGAGCATATAATTAAAATAAGGAAACATTCACTGGTTTCAGATTTCCTGTTGTTTTGTTCTTTTGACTTCTCTTGCTTATAAAGTTTATGATTCATCCAGTGTTGCTCTCCATTAATGATAATAACAGAATATTAATGTTGGTTCTTGATCAATTTTGTGTAAGTTATTTCCAATCTAATTCTCAGAACACAGCCCAATACTTACCATTTCAGGAAAGACTTTTCAAACTTTTTAACAATGCTAGGCTTTTAAAATATGCTTTCACCAGTGTGTTTCTCATTCTTGGTTCACATGTGCTAGGGGAGGGCATGCCTCTATTTGTGTGATTGTACTTTAGGTGCTCCTCACCAAGTAAGGTGATCCTTATGTACAAATGCAGCAAATGTTTTTGCTTGTTTCTGTCTGTCTAAACGTAAACATAGTGCCTAGGTCAAGGACAGTGTTTGCTTAAAAGGAAGAAAGAAGTGGATTAGGGAGTGGGGGAAGAGAGAAGCAATTTGCTCTGTGAGAAAATCTTGCATGTTAGAGGAAAATGTCTTAAAATAGGATGCTTTCAGGAAGTTAAAACAATAGGGTCTTCTAAGGGAAAGTGAAATTATAGAGAAGCTCCTTAAGGCAAAGAGAAAAACTCAAAATAGCTTCAGGAAGTATCTGAAACTGACAAGATTCACTACTGTATAAAGATGGCCCACAATGGTCCTCAGACCAGCCATCCTGCTTGAAAGAAGCACAGACCAAGAAAAAGACAAAGCAAAGACCATTCAAACTGGTTTGAAGAAACAAATACCTTCTCAGGTGCTCGGGTAAAGATCAAGTTGACTGAGATACTTGAAAGGGACATTCTGTAGCTAGTTGAGCTGCCTCTGACTGTGCACTGTTTTTTGGTTTCCCTACTTCTGAAAGTTGTCACTAGTGTTGTTGTGGTCTTTGGTGTATTTGAGTCCCTTCTGCCTCTGTATGTAACCTCTCACCCATATTCTTGAAAGCCATCACAATAAAACTATTGATTCACTAAGTTGGACTCTGGTGGTATCTATACTTCACTCTGCTTTTGATTCTCTATCTGGAGAGTGTAAACATTTATTCACACTTACCCAGGAAAAGTCTGTCATATAGCAGTCTGTCTGAGTAAAGAAGTGAGAGTCAGGAGGAAAAAAAAAGGAAGAAACAAAAGCAAAGGTAAACATGTATAGTATGTGGGAAAGACAGCTGTTGGGAGGGAAGGAAAGTAAAAGGAAAGAGGAGGAACAACAGAGAAGGAAAAGATGGAGTAGAAGGAGGAACTAAAAGCAGGGAGAAGGAGGTAGGAAAAAATAATCATGCTTTTATACATAATCACACACTTCTCCAGACAGCCCATGGAGAGCACTGTTAACTCCATTCTATGGAATCCAGGGAATAGAGCCAATAGTCAGGTTCCATAATGTTTAAGGGTGAATACAAGTTTATACAGTGATCAGTTTGGCCCAAAATAGTACATATTCCATACCCAATAGTATACCATGCCATTTATCCACATCAGAGAAGCCAATCTGAATTCTTCTTAAAAGTGTTTCTGTAAAGTGACACCTTGTAGCTGACAATCCCCTCACTGACACATTTGACTACATGAAATCTGAGTTTGTCTTTTGGAACACTAAATTCTGTAGCAAGGAGAACCAGATGATTATGCTGGAGTTCACCATGAAGGAGTGTGAGAGTATTCAGGAAGTAGGGCATCCCATTCAGCTATAGACATCTTCCTCTGATGTCTCATCAAATTGTTCAATGAAATAACAATTGATTGCAGCTCCTATTATTCTACCCCTTCATTCACAGCAGGGAAAACAAACAAAAAAACATTTCCTTAGGTATAGAAAAAAGAATGTTGGCAATACAAATTTCAAAGATTAAAAAAATAGAGTTAATTCCAAAATTTTCACAACAGCCTACTTTTCTTACCAATCTCTGAAAGAGATTTGACATATTTTACAGCACAAATCACTTCAACAGAAGAATATGAATAATAAACAGCAGAGGCAAAACGAAAAAAAAATATGATATGGAAGAGTAAATGGTGTGTCTGTTGCTGAGCTGGTAGATTTCCAGCCATATGACACTGTCCTTGCAGAGAACAAAATTTAGATGACAGTCTAGAACAAGATTCTCAGAATTCTAAATATGACACGACAGGTAAGGACTACCATGATTTTTAAATATTAATGTCACTATCAAATATTAATAATAAAATGAATTAAATAAAGAAACAATACAGCTTAACTCTTTCCATATAGGATTGATCTTAACTTGTTGCTAGTCTTGAAATGTCAGTAGCACCAAGTGAAGATTCACAGAAATTTCCCAGTCATCATTCTATGCACACTGCAGTGGTCAAAGCATATGAAAGACCCAATTACTCATATTCACTGGCATGGTGTAGTCAAGCAGTTACTGTTAAAAACAAAGTTCTATCCAGGCAATCAAAAATGGGGCACAAATTCATTTGAATAAAAATGTATATGAATAATTAACTTAATTAATTAACTTCCTCAAATATACTTGAATCAAAATTACCTGAATTTATTTTATGCCTTTTTTATTTGTTTATATCTTTCTAAAATTTATTTATGCTTTTAAATTTTGTTTTATATTCCAACCACAGTTCTCCCTCTATCATCTCCTCCTGACCCCTCTCACTTTGTCCTTAGGCCACACCCATGATGGGAGATGTTATTCTACATATATGTTTTTCATACTGGTTAATAAAGCACTGTGGCCAATAGAAATCAAGATAGGCGGGGCTAGGAGACCAGGAGGAGGAAAGAGGAAGTAGTAGGGCAGAGTCAAGATGAAGAGCATGGAGGAAGCAGGACACCAGCCTCGGCTCCCGGATAAGATGAGCCACATGGAAATAATTAGATAAGTAGAAATGGGTTAATAATTAAGACAGAGCTAGCCCATAAACAATAATGGTAATTGGCCAACAGGATTGTATCAAATACACAGTCTCTTTGTGTTAGTTGGGGCCAGCACGCCAGGCTAGTGGTGGGCTGGTGGAAAACATACATGCTACAGTTGGTGCCCAATGTGGCTATAAGAATTTTCACTTAAAACTTGATACAAGCTTAAAAAGATATTTTAGAAACAAAGGAACAGAGACTAGCAAGACTTCTTGGTAGCAGCATTTTCTCATTTGGATTTGTTTTGCTGTAGACAGAGATTTGCACGGCTCCTTTAAGGGACGTTTCCAAAATTAGCATACGCAGCAAAAAACCACCTTGCTTTTAAAGAGCTCTATTAAAAATGTATTGATGTGTATGAGAGCTGCAATGAAGGTTTACACTGTGTTTTAAAAAAATAAAAAATATGTTGGCTTGAGAGAGAAAAAGAAACAGGATACAATGGTTAAAAAAGAAAAAAGGAAGTAGAATGGATGGGTATGGTGGTGCACGCCGTTAATCCCAGCACTTGGCAGACAGAGGCAAGCAGATCTCTGTGATTTCAAAGTAAACCTGGTATGCAGTGAATTCCAGGACAGATAAAAGTTACACAGAGAAACCTGTCTCAAAATATGTAAAAATAGAAATAGAATAAATAGAGTAATAAAAAAGCCACATAAAGATGGAAAACAAATAGAGTAATAAAAAAAACACATAAAGATGGAAAACACAGAGAGATTTTGGATATTATATGCGATTCTGCTGTCTTTAAATTATTTGATTGCTGAGAAAATAACAACTACTGATAAAAGAAATGCTGCTGGATTAATTCAATTTATATATTTTAAAAATTCTTTGACTCCAAAATTTAAGCCTAAGGACAAGTTACTGGGGAAAAGGATTTCTATTTTTCTTTCCACAGAAAATGAAAAGCTGTGGATTCTTTCCAGACTTATGTGGTTTGAACATGCAAGACCCCCTGAAGCAATGCCAATGGGACATTGCAACCTTACAGACCACTACAGCCAAGATTTCTGGGTCTTCTTTGGAACCCCATGACAGCGCCCTCTACCAGCAGGAATTAGTTTGGAAAGAACGATGCCCAAATTCCCAAACATTGTTTATAAATGATTGTTTTCATTTAAGTGTGCTTGGTTATAAGTGGAAAATGACCACAAGCAATCTTTTTAAAGGTAAAAAAAGAATTATGGTATATATATTAATACTTTGCTTTGGAATGGATTTACTTTTTTGATACAATTTAAGATCAATTTTCTAATATGTATATTTCTCCTCTTGTTTAGGTATTATGTTTATATAGCTCATTTAGAATGTAATGTATAGTTTAACACAGATTAGAGAATTACCTATGATAGTGAAAACTTAGAGTTAAGTTAGTTAGGATTTCTAGATATGCAGAGATGTATTTGAGATGAATAGGCATTCTTCAAACCTCTCAAAGACCTACAGAATATGGCATTTAAAATGGTTTAGGGTTTTTATTGACAATGAGGCCCAACTGTTCCTGGTAACACCACCTGCATCAGAAAGAAAGACGGACATCGAAGAAACACATTATGGAGTTTGCTTCTAATATGGCAAGACTAGCCATTTGGGCAAAGTACTGCTCTTCTGGACTGTTTGACTTTATGCTGTATGAACTGGACATGCAGGACCCACAGGAAAGTGACTATTGATGCAAGACACACAATGCTACAGGGTTCCTGCTTGATGGAAGAGACAGTCAGACAGTCTACAGGACACAGAGAAAAGTGACTGAGAAACTGCCAATACAGGTGGACCGTTTAAATTATCCTGCTTCATGAAAGAGTCTGCCAGAGACAGGCCTATGTGCTGAAGATAGAACATTACAGAAGAACTTTGGGTGACTGACCAGGCAAAGAGTTGTTGCTGTCATTTCTAGAGTTTATATATTATCCTTCTGTGGTCTTTGAAGGAATTGAAGACAGATAGTTTTGGTTATAGTTTTCCTTAGTTAGGATTAAAGATAAGTTACATATAGGACTTTAGACTCACAAAGATAGGATAGATGATATTTTCTTTAAGTCTTACAAAATGTTAATGGACTAAATATTGTTAACTGTGATTCTTATTTGATAACTGTTGTATGTTATATTTTGCTATGTTAAGGTTAAACCCCTTCTCTTATTTTAGACAGAAAAGAGGAGATGATGGGAGATGCTAGTCTATATATATATGTTTCTCATACTGGTTAATAAAGCACTGTGGCCAATAGAAATCAAGATAGGCGGGGCTAGGAGACCAAGAGGAGGAAAGAGGAAGTAGTAGGGCGGAGTCAAGATGTAGAGCATGGAGGAAGCAGGATGCCAGCCGCGGCTCCCAGATAAGATGAGCCACGTGGAAATAATTAGATAAGTAGAAATGGGTTAATAATTAAGACAGAGCTAGCCCATAAACAATAATGGTAATTGGCCAACAGGATTGTATCAAATACACAGTCTCTGAGTGTTATTTGGGGCTGTTGCAGCTGTGGGCCCAGACTGGCAGCAGGCAGGATGGAGCCGGCGAGAAGGAACAACCTGCTGTAACACACCCACTCCACTCTTCCTCGTGGGTTAGGACTCACATGAGGAGTTAACAAAATCTGGCACAATAGGTAGGGGCTCAGCTTTAAAGCTGAGCATAGAATCCCACCAAAGGTAATGAGCTTCAACAAGGTAGGTCATGTACCAGGTTTGTATATTGGACCTACTGCCATTGTGAATAATGATGCTATGAACATAATTGAACAAATGACCTCATGGTGTGAATATGTATCCTATGGGTATGTGCCCAAGAGTGGTATTACTGGATCTTGAGGTAGAATGGTTCCCAATTTTCTTAGAAAATTACATAGTGATTTCCAAGTTTCTGTACAATTTTACACTGCTAACAGCAGTGAAGGAGTGTTCCTCTGATTCCATATCCTCTCCAACATAAGCTGTTCTCAATATTTTTTTATCTTAGCCCCTCTGTCAGGTGTGAGACGGTACCTCAGAGAAATTTCAATTATCATTTCCCTGATGATTAAGGATGTTGAGCACTTCCTTAAGTGCCCTTTGGCCATTTGAGATTCTTCTGGTGAGAATTCTCTGTTAGCTCTGTACCCCATTTTTTTTCAATTGGCTTATTTTGTATTTTAATACCTATCTTCTTGACTTCTATATATATGTAGGCATACACACATATGTATAATATATATATATATATATGTATGTATATGAGAAAATCAAAAGCTATTTTGATTTACAAAATCATAACTTCTGCTGCCTTACAAAACAGTCCATTATAAATCAAAATTGGTGAAGAAATATATTCAAGGATTTCCAGGGTATATTTTTATATTAATGTTACATATAAAAAATGAATCCTTAGTTCTTAATTTTCATAAGCAGCCAACAATGTATTATAAGGAAAATTCAAGGTTAGGAGTTTAGGGTTTAAATCCTCATCATATCTTGTTAAAGACACATCACCTTCTGTTTCTTCACCTGTGAAATTAAGTATACAGTGTCTCCTTAAGACAACCAACTCAGAGTTTTTAAAAAAAATGCAAATAAATAGAGTACATAGCACAGAAGAAGGCCTTGAAATGCATTCATTTTTTTCTATTTTCAGTAAAAAAGAACAAGCACTTTGAAAGTGTTTGTTACAACTGGGATAAATAGATAAATCACACACTGATAACTGAATAGAATGACATTAGCTTGATGACTGAACGAGAACCTGATTTCTTCTAGTAATATCTGCTCTTCCTCCCCAGTGTCCTTGATGGTTGGATGAGGCTTTAATTTCAAAATAAAACTGCCAGCAGAGCCTCATAAAAGGAAGATAGATATGCTGCACATTCCTAAGTTTTAATATACTTATCCTTGGAGAGAAGGAAGTAGACAGACTGTGGGAAATGGAGAGGGATGCATGAAACAAATCATATTCTGGAAAGGGTGTAGAACACTGCAGGTTTAATTGCCATTTCCTAGCATTAGCTGATCAAAGGCTGAACTGAGTTTTGTCATTCTGGATCACCAGTGGACTCAGAAGGAGTGGGAATGGTAAGTATTTGGTACAGCACACAGATAAATGCATTGCTTACATCAAGGGAGTATGCACCTTGTTCAGACTGATTAATTCAGAGTTCCAAAAGGCAGGCAGGCACTATGTAAAGAAAAACTCCTATCAAAGGGAAAGTCACTGGGGGTGGTCCACTGTTAAAAGCAGAGATTCTCTGGAAAATGACATTGACATTGTTAGAATTTTCATAAGTGTTATGACTGGATGGTCTCAAAAGCCTCGAAAGATTGAATGATCCCAAAAGCTGTGTTAAAGCTTAGTCAACATCACAGCAATGTTTTAGGTAAGGTGACTCATCAGTTCATAAAAGTTCTGATCTCATGAGTAGTTTAAATCACTTATGGATTCAAAACTGAATGAACTATGAGAGGGTGACAAGAATACACTTATGGTTGATCTAAGTGTAAAAATAGCCAGTTGTCTAGAGGGTACTTATAAGTGGTATACTTTGGCAGGTGTCTTGTTCTCCAGCCTACACTTGCTTTCTTCTTCCTGCACATTTTGTGGTAAACAGTTGACCTCCATGAAGCCTCTCTACTATGAGGCATTTCCCTTAATAGAGCATCAAAAGCAACAAAGCCAGATAAACGACATAGGCCAGAAATCTCTGAAATCAGGATTCTAAAGGAATACATCATTCATTAAGCTGATGATGCCATCACATATATTCCCCACAGGTACAGAAAATGAAGATAACTATATCGTGAGTGTTTGCATAAGTTGTAATGTAAAGCTGTTATTAACGATTATAGTATAAAAAGTAATCAAGGAAAAGTTCTAATTTCATCCTTTTGTTATGTGTATATGCATACATATAACTCCACACTACGTATTCACATGGGTGAATACGTGAACACAGTACATATATACACATAGGAGAAATGCAAATAGATGAAAGGTGATTGTAAATAAATATGTGATGACAACACTTGTGCCATTTCAACTGCCAAACTTTGGAACATGAGCATTTCTCTTTCATCAATACACAAAAGGTAAATATGAAATATTTCTGGATCCAGGCCAATGCTATCTGCTTATAGAGGCTATGGGATAGAACTTATTAATATATTGACTCCAGAAAGACCCATTGATCATTTGTCACATGTCAGCCACTGCCCAGGCTCCAGCACACAGCTGATGGTACCTGAAGTAAGTCAAGTACTGCATATATGTCATTTCACTGCATTAATTCTGAAGGTGCTTAAGATATTCTACTAGATACTGTAATTTGCTTTAATTAGGTTCTATTAGTTTATATACTGTCAACAATTACATTGCTATGTATATAGTCATATTTTAGTCATATTTGTATATTAGTGAAGTTATCTTTACTGAGATTTTATAAATCAGATAATATATTTTCTGTATGCTAATAAGTTTGGAAAATTCAAAACTGAGGTTTTTAATAGGTATTGACATTTTCACAGAATATAATTGGATTAATTCTTGATTTCTCCCTTCACTTACTATTATTTGGTTCTTCCTCAACTATGCTAGGAATTAGTTCTTAATTTCTTCATCAAAAAGAAATTTAGGACTTTTTTTTTCCTCCTCAATTCTAAAAATGCAGCTATCTTTTTTTTTTTTTTTTTTTTAGGTGTTAGGCTTATCACAAGAAACTTTGCTCTTTGTGTCCAGTTCCAAGTATCACTGGATTTTGCACATCTACTTTTATCTTTGGAAACTTTTCCCTTATGTCTACACTTAATTTTCTTTTCTCTAAATGTTTATAATTTAAAAATGGTGATAGAAAATAAATGGAGATACCTTTGGGTATATGTGAGGTTTGTGTTACCGCATCCAATCATAGCAACAAAGATTTTCTGTGTACCCAAGTACCTCCAATGTTTCTTTCTGACAACACAGTTCCTATTTAACAAATAAATTCACTTTACAAAATCACTCATTTGAGACTCTATTGCTAATAAAGGTAAAGTCATAACTCCTCAGTTCACCCTAAATTAAAAAAAATATTAAATCTAATACTGTACAAATTTACAAAACCCAGAAGCTGACTTCATTGTATGTCTGGCATATTAAAATGCTTGATTTCTATCACAGTCTCAAAAAGCAATACCTGCAGATTAATTTTCTTAACTTCATGTTGTATGTGTTTATCTAAATTGATTGGACCTATGTGAACTGACAAATAGTTCTTGAATATTATTGCTGTTCCTCAGAAAAATGGGGACTCAGTATACCACAGGAACAGGCAATTCTGCTCTTAGGCATATATATAAATGATCCACATTCGTGTAACAAATATATCTGTTCAACTATGTTCATAGGAGCATCATTTATAATAGCAAGAACTTAGAAACACCCTAGATGCCCCTAAAACGAAGAATGGATAAAGAAGATGTGGCACATTTACACAATGGAACACTACTCAGTGGAAAAGAAATTGGAATCTTAAAATTCATAGACAAATGGATGGAACTTGAAGAAACCATCTTGAGTGAGTTAACCCACTCACCAAAAGAGGAACATGGTATGTTCTCACTCATATATGAATTTTAGACATAGAGCAAAGGATAACCAGCCTATAATATACACCACCAGAGAAATTAGAATACAAGGAGGAACGTAAGAGATTCATACAAGGTCCCTCACAGAAGAGGAAAGGGGCGAGATCTCTTGAGCATATTGGGAGTTGGGGGGGCAGTGAGTAGAGAAGGAGTTGAGAGATAGAGGAGGGAAGAGAGGAAAACATGTGGGATCAAGAGGATTGAGTTGGGGGACACATAGACAAAAGCAAAAATGATACCATAAAAGAGGGAGCCATTATAGGTTTGAAGAGAAAACTGACTCTAGAGACATGTCCAGAGACTTACAAGTGTGACCCCAACTAACAATCTGAGAAACAGTGGAAAGACAATTTTAAATGTCCTTCCCTGATAATGAGATAGATGACTAACTTGTATGCCATCATAGAGGTTTTATCTATCATCTGATGGAAACAGAAGCAGACACTGAGCCAAATTCCTGGAATCCAGTTGCAGAGAAGGAGTAGTGATTACAAAATTGAGGCAAGACCAGGCTACAGAAAACCACAGAGACAGCTGACCTGACAAAGTGGGAGCTCATAGATCCCCCCAAGACTGATAGCTGGGAAACAAGCATTGGACTGACTCAGACCCTCTGAATGTGGGACTCAGTAGAAGTCCTGGACAGTCTAAGAGACCTCTAACAGTGGAACCAGGATGTATCCTTGGTGCAAGAAAGGACTTTTGGAGAAAATTCCCCATGGAGGGATACTCCCTTAGCCTAGAGGCAGGAGGGAGAGCCTAGTCCCTACTCCAAATGACTTGACAGATTTTGATGATTCCTCCCAAAAGGCATCAACCTCCCTGTGGTGTGGGATGGGGGAAAGAAATGGTAGGAGCTCGGGGGTCATGGGAGCAATGGAGGGAGAGGGAACTGGGATCAATATGTAAAATAAGAAAAAATAATAGATATATAAAAAGTCTTTTCAGACTAGCCCTCATATTTGTTCCCATTTATTATCTCTACCTTTTATCTATTTATCTATCTATCTTGAACTCTCACTCTGTAGCACTCACTCTATGCTCTGCTTCTCTGTCTCTGTCTCTTCTCTCTCTCTCTCTCTCTCTCTCTCTCTCTCTCTCTCTCTCTCTCTCTCTCTCTCTCTCTCTCTCGCCAAACTGAACCAGGAAAATTTGGAAAGAGTTTCCTTCATGCCTCACCTTGATTTAAGCTTTCTCTATGGCACACAACAGGAGTACATCAATTTGTTGTTATTGCCATTCCATCAAGACAGAAGAAAGAACTTCAGACAGAGTTCAAGAAATTCCAGATGTTTTCTATCCTGGGAGAGATGAAATATACCAAGTGCTTTTTCATTAACCATATAGAATTTACAAACTGAGGTTAGGTGATTGGACATGTAAGGTACTAGGAAGTCAGTCTATTTATTTCATAAAGCATAAAAATATTTTCACCAAACCTTTGTATTTTGTCATTTTCCAAATGGAATGATTTTTTCCCCTGCTGCCATGGCCACAGTGTGACATTTAATTATATTTTCCCCAGAAAACTTTTCCTGGGGTCTTTTACATCACAGGTATCTTTTCTAAGAGAACTCCAGTGTTGTTTTTCTTCATGGTGGTAGCTCCCTTTAGTTTAGCTTGCTATTAAATCCTGACTTCATATAAGCAAACTTCTTCAGTTGATAAGACAAACAGTGTTTCATTTGTTTTGTTGTAAAGGATCTACAAGTTCAGGTGTCACTATCCCGACCTTTATCAGGTAAACTTTCTGGGGAGCTAAAATATTTTTTTATACAATGTCCTCCATCCAATTGATCTTGAAGCTAATAGTAGCACATCTTCATCACAACAGAGCAGAGTTTCTGCAGGACCTGTTGAGGTCAGGCTGAACCTTGTATACTGGTCTTTCTGGTCCCTTATAGATCTTTACAGTAGAATAGTTGAGATTGTCTTTCATAGTCTTTCCATTCAAGCTGACTACTGTATACTTCAGAAGCAGGGTCCATGCTGTTCTGATCCTATCTGTTTTATCATTTGTTATAAAGTTTTCCTTTTCTTGACTTTTCATCAGTAGTCTTCTTTTCTAACACAGTCTGATAAGGTTCTATTCAAACACAGGGTCTACATATACATCTTCAACAGCACCATAAATAAATCTATCTTATTTCCTTTCTCCACAAATATATTTCTTTCCTTTGAAACAGCAAGGGATTATATTGTGTGCATTTAAACCAGATATGTCAAGTTACATATATATATATATATATATATATATATATATTATGCCTTAAAAGTTGTATTTTAATTTTGTTGATTGATAAAGAGAAAGCTATTTTATTCCTGTTTGGAAATATTTATATTTTCTAGCTTTCATTAGAATTACAGATGTCCTTCTGGACCATGGAGATACAGATTAAAATTATATTAACAAGTCTTTAATTGTTGCTTGTGATAGTCATGATTATCATATTTTATGTTTTATTTGAGCTACTCACAGCTAAGTGCATAGACATTACCAAAACACTTCACATTTTTATCTTTTCCTTCTTGTGATTAATACTAAATACTATGAGTAAAAGTAAAGCAAATTGTTTCTTTACATCCTTCACCATCAGAAAAAGTCAAATCAATTCTACTTTGGGATTTCATCTTACATTTGTCAGAATAGCTACCAGACAATGTTGGTGAAGATATGGAGTATGGAGAACACTCATCTGTTGCTTGAGGGAGGGCAAGTTCATACAGGCACTATGGAAATAAGTGTAGACATTCCTCAGGAAGATAGGAATTGATCTATCTCAATATACAGCGATATTGCCATCGGTCATATACTGAAACGATGTTTCAGTCTACCACATAGACCATTGTTTGACCATACTCATTGCTTCTCTATTTATAATAGCAAAACCTTGCAAACAACCTAGATGTCCTTAAGTAACAGAGTGGATACAGAAAACATGTTACATTTATATAGTGGAATATTACTCAGCAAATTAAAAGTAAAATAATGAAATTCTCAGATATATCTACAGTACAAGAAAAAACTCATCATGAGTCAAGTATCACAGACCCAGAAAGACAAATACATTATGCATTCATCCATATGTGGATATTATCTATTAAGTCAATGATAAATAAGCTAGAATGAACAGAACCAAAGAGAAGAGATATATAGTAAGGAATGGCAGATAGATCTCCCTAGAAAAATGAAATAGATAGATATGAATGGATAAGGATCTGGAGCAGGAGGACCAAGTGGGGAAGAGGAAGAAGATGGGTTATGAGAGAGAGAATATTGAGACACAGATATAATTAAGGGCTGTGTGAGAGGTGGTATGGAAACCTAACACAGTAGAAGCCTTCCTTGTGAACTTATTGATAAATGGTCCTAAAATTAATGGGTAAAAGGAGAGCCAAAATGATGCTGAAAATGAACAAGTCCAAATGTAGATCATTGCAATACAACAAAATGCCATATGCATACATGAAAAAATTCTGATAAAGGTTTTAAAAGCATGCAGTGAGGCAAATCTACTCTTTTCAATAAATGATACTGAATCAAGTGCATAACTACATATAGCAGAATTAAGTATGGTGATTCCTTCATATGTACATACTATTATCTAATAGTTTTAAAAGATAGATTACTACAAGGTAAAAGTATGCATGATTCCATTTACAAGGACTGTCCTGATCAGCTGTTATCCTGTAGAGACACAAATTAAACTAGTGGTGTCCTAGTCTGCACAGGCTGGGGTATTCTGAAGAAATTCATGGTGACTATCAGGTGGCTTTGGGGTCTTTGGGAAGTGATATCAAAACATTATGAATTGAGAGTCAATGAGACAGGTGAGTATGTAGAAGTGAGTTATACAAACCTGATTGACTGACTCCAACTAGCAATTGGAGCAACAGTGGAAAGGCTACCATAAATGCCCTTCACTGATAATGAGATCAGTGACCAACTTATCCACCATCATAGAGCCCTCATCTAGTAGCTGATGGAAACAGAAGAAAACTTCCATAACTAAACACTGATCTGAACTGCAATTCAGATGCAGAGAGGGAGGACAAGATCAGGCTACAGAAACCCACAGAAAGAGCTGACCTGAGCAAGGAGGAGCTAATGGGCCCCCAGACTAACAGCTGGGAATCCAGACTGAGTCAGACTACTGAACATGGGTCTCAGCTAGAAGGCCTGAGCAGTCTAAGGGACCTTAGACAGTGGAACCAGGATGTATCCCTGGTGCACAAAAGGACTTTGGGAGCACATTCCCCGTAGAGGGATACTTTCTTCACCTAGAGACAGGAGAGAAGGCCTAGTCCTTACTCCAAATGACCTGACATATTTAGATGACCTCTCTGGGAAGGCAGTGGATGGGGAGATGGGAGGGGAGTGTGGTCGGAGGCCAAGAGAGGGTTGGAGAGAGAGGGAAAGAGGAAGGGAGGGAGAGAGAGATGGAGGGATGAAGGGAGAGGGAACTGGAATGAATATGTAAAATAAAAATTTAAAAATTAAAACAAAAAGAAAAAGAAGAGCAAAAAAAACCAAAAAAACCAAAACAAATAAAAATGTTAGAGGCTAAGTGCGCTGGTATCCACCATTCTCTGCTTTCTGTCTGCTTTCTGACTATGGATGCCATGTAACAACTACTTCAAGCTCCTGCTGCCAGGATTTCCCTGCCATGATGGACTGTCCCTTTGAATTGTAATCCAAAATAAACCCCCAACCCTTAAAAAAATCATCTAACTACACTATTACTTTTATTATATAAATATTTCCATTTCACAAAAAAGAAAATCTGAATTGATATTAGGTATTTGTTCGTGGAATATTAGATATGTTTTTATTTTGTTAATTTTATATTGTAAATGTATTGCATTGAGGTTTTAAATAGTATAACTTTAACAATATCTTTATATCCTGTATATACCCTTGAATTCCCAGGTAAATATTTTTTCTGTAACTGTAAATATTTATTTATATAACTTTTGCCATCCTAATACTTTACTCCAAGCCTTCTTCCTAAAAATAGAACTATGTGAAAATTGATAAAGGAAATAATTTTATTCAGAAATAAAATAAAATGTCAAAATGCATCGTCACATCTTATATGCTATGTCTAATCCCTTTCTTAATTTTCTTTTCCTCACTATTACTTTGGCAATGGACCAGCATACCTGTTTTTATATTTCCTGGAACACTCACATGCACATGCACACAAACACACATATGTACGTACACACACGTACACACACACACACACACACACACACACACACACACACACCCCAGAATATAAGCGCATCCGCCCCCCCCCTCCACACACACACACAGGGAAAGAGAGAAATCATTCATACAAAAACATCTGATGGTGCTCTAAGTTCAGTGTTAATTTGTGGAGATGATAGAATGAGGGGGAAGACAAGAAAACAATTCTCCTGCAAGCACAGAAATGAATGAGAAATTTCAACAGGATAAGCGATATGGCGAGAAAAAAGAGAGGTAGAAAGAATTGGGAGTGGGTAGAAAGCATTCTCACTTTCATGTATTGTATTAAGTAGCCCATCGAAAGCCTAAAAAGTATCAAAGTAAATTCATTTTGACTCTTTCTACACAATTCTGTTTTATTATGTCTAAACTAGGGTATTGATTCCTTTCATTCTCTGACTGCCTCGTAAACATAAAGTCTTCCAAACAATGTTTTTGTGCTTTTATCTGCTTGGTGTCTGCCTCAGAAAGAGGCAGTACAAAAAGCAAACTCACCCTAGAGCAGAGTGCATGAATACAAAGATAAGAAGAAAATATATGTAAATAACGATGGAGTGACTCACAGCACTGTTAATCATTTCAAAATAACACCTGTAATTAGAAAAATATAATTTATATAAAGGTAGGTATTTTTAAAAGTCATATGGATGTCACAATTCCCATGAGCTAGGTGAGCCCTGACAGTAATAACCCTAACTAGATTGTCAATCTTTCATGTAATTTTAAGACCCTGAAGGAGAAACTTATTATACAGTGTCCTGTGAAAAATGAATAACAAAAATGAAAAAAGCAAATTTCACTCAAAAAGGGGCTCCTTTCCTCATAGAAGAAGACAAGGGACTGTCATCTGAATAGAAGCTTTCAATATAGAACATTAAGAAAAAACTTAATTTATGTCATGAGCTTTAAGAAATTTTAATTTTTCTTCCAAACTAGCAAAATGGATCTTTTCTGTGTTATTTTGATGTCAAGAGGAACCATGCCATTACTATTTTATTTATATCACACTGCCAGTTTTGCAGTAAACTCAACTGGCCAAAATTGTGTTTGGAATTGATAATCTGTATCATTTCTGATGTGCATGGTCCTTAGGAATATTAGACATGAAAATAACTTCACAAGTAAAACAGTAAGAGCAAAATATGTCACTGTTGGATTGTTGTGATAGTTAGTGTTAATTGTCAGTTTGACCTAACTTAAAATTATCTGGGAAATAGATATCTATGCTACCTGTGGGAGATTATCTTGATTGCCTTGGATGAGATGAGAAGACCCACAAAGTACAATCCCTACCTGTGACCCTGGACTGAAAGAGTGTTGAAAAGTTGATCAGAGTGAACATTGGTCTTTTTGTTTCCGGACTGTGGAAGTGATATGACCAGTTTCTTCAAAATTTGATCGCTTGGTGCTTCTGCTATAGTGGACTCTCCTCTTGAACTTTGAGCTGAATAAGCCCTTTCTCCTTTAAATTGCCTTTGTCTGAGTATTTTTCAGGACAACAGGAAAATAAGAGAGTACAAATTGTCAGGGTTTGGATTGTGGTTAGTTACTTTGTTGGTGTTGTTTGAAATAGCAATCAGAGTCTGAAGGAACTACAATGTCTTTTTGTATCCACACAACCACAACAATGTGGACAAAGAAATAGCATTTTGGCCCACCAACCATGACAGCACCATTAGAGAGACAGACCCATTCTCTTTGTCAGAGCTCTAGCAGACCCCTAAGTGCAGACCTTTATTTGTAGCTGAAAAAAAATGTGCATTAAGTTGCATTATTATAAGGAAAAGGAAATTTTCCATTTGTAATGCTGTGATATCATGGTAATCATGCACGTGTGAAGAAGGGTACCCAATCCTACACAAAAGAAGAACCATTGTTTCATTACTTCACCACTGTTGAGACCAGTTGTACTGATCAGTTTGAACCAGAGTTTTGCAGGAAACCACTTCACTCTGGCAGAGAAAATCAAGTGGAGGAAAAATAGAAGAGGGGGGGCTTCTTGGGTGGTAAATATGATTTTCTCTGATTGCTTATTAAAGTTAATTAATCATCCACCTAAGTTGATTATCTGATATAATTTACAATGAATTTGAAACAGCATACCTATTACTTTAGGAATATAAAGTAGTTACTGTCCTAAGTAAAGCCAGAAATATAACTGTTCAAATAAATTATAATTTAGGACTTCAACAGTACTGTAATTCTAGGTCTATCAATATTGTAAACCCAAATGTTATTTAATTAAGTAACCAATCAAGAAATTGTCTAAAGTGAATAAATAAAATTATAAGCTTCTTTCTGGTAATCTCTGTCATAATGGTAGACATATACAGTATTTTTAGTTTTAGAAAATTAAAACAAAATAGCAAACTATATTTGATACATTCATAGAAAGAAATGACATTTTGATGCTCAGGAAATATCATTGTCTGCTGCTGAGGGTGTTTTAAAGCTCATTCACCGGAATTATTATATCTAAATACCAAAGGCAAAATCTTTTAAAATGCATTTATTTTCCTGTTGAATCTGGCCAAACGGGAATCACTTTTGATGGAATTCAATGGAGAAATGTCATCCCAGCAACAGAATAACTGTATTTTGCAGAAATAAAAAAAAAAGCAAGTTAAGATCTATATTGTAAAAAAACACAGGCAAGCAAGATGCAGAAGCTGCAGGAACAGAGAGCAGGTGGGGCCATGAGGATTCAGGATGGAGTTAGGAATCTCTTTGAATCCTATCCAGGTGAATACATAGTTCCTACAACTTTAACTGGAGGACTGAATATAGAAATAGCCTGTTCCCACTCCTACTGTGCAGGTGCTCAGCTTGAAGAAAACGAAAAAAAAAAAAAATCAGCCTTCTGCCCATCTATACAACCCACAAAAAGTACTGCAAAGCAGCAAGAAATGGCTGGAGAAAGGACAGAGAGTAAAGCACTACTACATCCCAGCAAGTGATGGTTAGAGAAAAGACAAAAGAAAAGACACAGAAAGAAATTGAGTTGTGGAAACCCAGTAATAATCCCAAACCCTTAATAATATTTTGCATTCCAAAAAGTAATCAGCTCTACAGAAGAAAAAGTAGAAAAATATCAGTTGTGAAGTGTTTAAAAACTAACAAACAAACCAAAAAAACAACAAAACAAAACAACTCAATTCTAAATGCCCTTAAAACTCAAGCACCACCTGCTGGCTCAAACTGGAGCATCCCTCTGACTATACAATTCCAATTTCATTTGCATTCAAATGAGCAAAGAAAACAATTTATCCCCCAAGCATGCCTTTTTATAACTAAGGCAAGAGTGCAGCCAATTTTGAAAAGCAGATAATTTAGTTTTACTAAAATATACAGCTACTTTTGTATTCCAGTATCATAATTAAACAAATGCCCACATTGGTAAATATGAACAATATACTATTATAAAAAAATCATTTGTTAATGTGAAGTAACACAATAAGCCAGACACATACCATCCAAATTTGTGTTTCTCTGGCAGTAGAAATGTTCTCATTAATTACCATTGCAACATTTTTGAACATTTTATTATACTTCTATGATAATATTTGAGACTTGCAATGTTTTAATAAAAATGGGCCGTGAAATGCTCTTATCACACACTAAATAAACATCTATCAGCAAGAGACAGTATTAGACGATGTTTGTAAGAATGACTCACTGAGATTTAGCTAGTTAGCTTTCCCAGTACAGCAACAACCAATATTATATTCTTTGAGAATGTGTCTTAGAATTAGGTCACTGAATCATTTGTTTTAAAAACAGGCTCTTTCTGCCTTCTTCATGGAAAACAAATGTAAAAATATAAACAACTATTCTCCATATTACTATTCAAATATACAGCCAATTATTCCATTAATCAAAATACTCAGCCCACTATGGGCCTGTGTTAAATTTCTCCAATTTATTAAAGGCAACTGTGTACAGCACTTACAGACAAAGCTTAACTGGTACCAACATCTTAGGGCTACATTAACTGTGTATCCTAGGCAACCAAGTCATGGCTAAAGCAGCACAGTGTTTGTATAAAACGTGATGTGGAAAGCAATCAGAAGAGCTTCAATTCCAGAGAAATTCTTTTTCAATGTAAGCCTGAAATTAGAGTGGTGCTATTTCGTACCATTATAATTAAGAATGCGTCACCATGTTCATTATTTTCAAGGGTTTGTTACCGGGCTGTAAAAAATTAGTCACAGTAATTAAAAGATAGAAAACATCTAGTTATGCTAAGAAGCACTGCTGGGGCATTTAAAATCCCAGAAAGGAGGGGCTTAAACAAGTTAAATGATACAGTATTTTATATTATATTAACTAGATTAAAACAATATCATAATGTTACATTGATAAATTGGAAGTATGAATGAGAAAATTATGAATGTACTTTTTTGCAAAACTATAACATCATATATTATAAAATAGTTCTTAATCTTTAATGAATTTGTTTTCTCAATATTTTATGATTTAATATCCTGATTAATCTGTTAGCAGTGTGCTAATTTGAGAATTATGTACAGGTATTATTTAAGGCACTCTATAATGATGCAATAATGGGATCCTGTGCTGTGTTTTGTATATCTCTTCTATATTTAAATATCTATGCTATATGTAAACACATGCCTATATTAATTATAGGTACAGGACATCATTTTATACATTATTTATATTTTATCTATCATTCTTCCTTCAGTAAGAAGAAAAGTAAATATTTTCTGCTGTTTTTATGATTGAAAAAAATAAATCCTTGATTATTGGACAGAAAATAAACACTATTTGGGGAAAGAGAGAACGTCTGATTAATGTTTCCTAGAGCCTGCTGGCATTGGGACACAGAGTGACACATCACACTTTCCTCATTCTCTCTTCTCAACAGCTCTTCAGGGGCCCATTCTTTCCTTTTCACAATGACAAATGATGATGCTTGTAGTTTCAGTAGGAGCTGGGATCCACAAGCACATACATTTCTATACTATTTTTGCACGTACAAAGAAAACTTCTAAACTGCACATGGTCTTGACATATTAACAGCAAATTATAAAGCCACTCATTTCTGTTTTTACTAAGTGTTACTGTCATGTTTACCAAATATACAGAAACTAAAACTAAAGGAAAAAAATTGAAGAAATTAATTTCTTTTAAAATCTAATCACAATCTAAATTATGCATAAAGCAATACCTATGTCTTTCAGAGAAAAGAAGAGTTTGTCATTTGATCTTCCAAATACCTGAATAAAAATGAAAATATTCACCAGCTTTATAGTGACATTGCCATATAGAGTGGCTCCAAAGTAAATACTAGCCCCAAGGTAGCTGGATGTCCTGAATTTCTCATGGGACATATAGCTACATTGACACTGTCCCCAAAACATTTTTTCTTCATAGTTACAAACTCAGAAACTATTTGTTTGCTTGTTTCAAATGGAGCACAAATTAGCAATATTTTGCTTTCTGCCTTATTCTAAACACAGCTGAGTTCACATCATTGTTCTTTTTGTCACTTTACCACATTTTCACAGCTTTGTCAGATGCATGTTCGCTATTTCTTCCATTTTGAAGGGTTAGATGAATGCTGAAACACACTGTCTAACAGTCTAACAGACACCACTAGAGACTTTTGGCCATAGAACTGGAATTAATGGAAAATGATCACACAATTTCAATTTCAATACTTAGTGTGAAAAATATATAGACAGAATTATTAACATTATATTGATTTCTTGTTGGTTAATCATCTTTCAGAAATAGTGGATTAAATGATAGTTATTGTAGTTGCTTATTTCATAGACCTCTCTTGACCACTTTTTTATTTCTGGTATTTTCTAAAATTTACAGTTCATATTCTCTCTTACTTTTTCTTCAAAAATTGTTTTATTTTCAATGTGTGTGTGTGTGTGTGTGTGTGTGTGTGTGTGTGTGTGTGTGTGTGTGTGTATGCACAGTAAGGCCCATGGAGCCCAGGGAAATAGGAGCCTCCCACAATAGGAGTTACAGGCAGTTGTGAGGAGTGGTGAACTCTAGTTCTTTCTATGAGCACCACATGCTCCTGACCACTGAGTTTGTCTTGCTCTCTCAAAATCACTGTGCTAAATTTCCAAACTACTGAAACAGAAAGCACTGATATTATCTGCTAGATAGCCTATAAACATTTGGTTAATTCACTGTTTATCTTTCACTTTTCACATGATAAAATTATCTTGAGATTGTGGTAACTGTTCTTTAGAATCTATTGTTAAACTCTTGTAAATGTTGTGGGTCTTTGCCTTTGTATTTACAATTCTGACTTATCAAGCACTACCCAGATAGATAGATAGATTTTTTAAGTTCATTTAATGTTCATATATTTGTTCTCATAATTCAGAGGGAGGCCTGAAGGAGGCAATTCTACTTTGATGATCCTAAATCCTATCCATGAAATATGTAAAACACATACAGAAATGAAAGCTGGCACTTTTTAAGCATTTATAATGTAGAATATTGTTAAGAAGTAAACATATTCATCTTATTATTGGCCATTTATGTATGGATTCAATTTCTCAGACATTTATATGATGAATAATGTATAAACATAATTGCTTTCAACTTTAGTGTACACCATAATGCCTAGCATAGGTATTTGTTAGCTGCTCCTTACTGTTGGCAAGTTTCTCCATAAGAACAATTGATCTGAATACACACACACACACACACACACACACACACACACACACACATATATACATATATATATATATATATATATATATATATATATATAATATGAGTGTAGCAATGATTGTTGAAAACAAAGCTACCACACATTTTTAAAAGAGCAAGGAGGGGAACATGGGAGGATTTGGAGATAGGAAAGGGAAGAAGAAAATAATGGAATTATGTTATAACCTAAAAAATAAAAAAATATATTTGTAAACATATCCATTATTTTTCAGAATTTATCCTTCTTAAACATTAGCAACTATAAGGTAAAGGTTTGGATTCCTCAAAGTCATATTGTCAGTATAGGATAATTGGGAATGCTTCAAAATATTCTGGTTGTTTTTTCACCAAACCTGAAAGGTATGAAAATGTATATATAGAACTCCCTACATAATTTATGTACTTAAGTAAAATAATTTTGGAGATTATAAGTCCCAAAAAGCAAACCCAAGAAAATTGGGGCAGCAAACACCAAATGAGGCTTTTTTATCCACCTAAGGCTTGTGGATGTGTGTTTCTCAGGTTAGGGACCTCTAATAACTTATTGTTTCTAATGGAACTGTTTCTTAAAGAACTTCTAAAGTTTAAAAAATGTTTCCCGGACTTCCTCATCAGCCTAAGGAGTGATGACCCAACCCACAAGACATCTATAATATGATCCTATTCATGAACCCAATGATACTTCCCTTTAAAACTCAGTTGGAAAACTTATCTTTTGCAAATGTGAGTAGATTATAGCTCCTACTATCCTCATCCTTTTCACTACTTTTCCAAGAAGAAACATGACAAAAAAATACTTTATTAGCAGAATCAGAAAATGAATAGAGCAATTCATCTTCTCCTTGGAAAAATACTTCCAGACAGGGATCAGAGATAAAAGTGTACATGGACTAGAAAAACCTCATTGAGTGGATGATGGAGAGGTTGATACACTGTGTGGACTGGAGGTCTATGCAAGGTACTGATATTCTCACAGAGATATGAAGGGAAAATGGACCAGATCACAGATCACAGAAAATGCTAGAAATTAACCTTGGCCAAAACGAATTTCTATTGAAAGAAAAATATTCATTTTCAACTGCCTGGTGGGTGGTGAAAGGTAATCTAGGCTCTGTCAATATTAATTTTCAGAGATCAATTGGAGTGCTAGCAGGGCAGGAATCTCCAATGCTAGTTAGACCAGTAACAGGCAAAATTGAATACAGTGGCACTACAAAGGCTTTTACTAGATATCTATGATAAATGTTTCTCTACTTTTTAATAACTGCAAATTACACATTGGTCTTCAAAGAAAAAGAGGTTTTTCCCTAGGGACGTCAGCATCATATATAATAGATTTCTAGAGATGGTCAATTAAAGCTGCACTTATCAATTGCCTGGTCTCGTGAAAGGCTTGAGACAATCTATCTGTGTTCAGATAACTCTTCCATACCCTACTGGTGGCTCAGTACCCCTGTCTGCTCAAAGCATGGCCATGGGGTTTCAGATGGCAGAAAAGTGATTCAAATAAGACCAATTCACAATTCTGTTATCAGGTAATAAATGCTTTCTTACACTGAAACATTTGTTTTGTTTTGTTTATTTCTGTCTCCTCTTTTGTAGCCTCTCTGAAAAATAGTGCTGGTAAGCATATTTTTTTTAAGTAAGGAAATGGAATGTGAGTTACTTCTAAAGCAAGGAACACAACCTTGATTATCTCCACCCCCTATTCCTGGCTGTCATCAACTTTTACCTTTTCTTGCATTTTTAGGTAATAACAAAGTCATTTAGTAACACTGTTTACTTATTTCTAAAACACCAAGCATCATTTACAAAGGAAGGTAAAACATTACGGTTCACAAGATGTACAAAGCAGACACATAAATATTTGTAATATTTGCCCACTAAGAATCTTAGAACTCAGGTTTGGTAGGAGTCTGATGGTTACAAAGCCACTCACTCACTCAGAGTCATTGCAGACAGCCAGTGGAGACTCCGTGAACCCGGGTGCCATCAATGCAGAGGGAGGGGAGGGAGGTGACACCTTACTGCTTTATGCCACTCAAGAGCACAGATTCAATCTGTAAATTTTTTTATTGAGAGCAAGATGAAAACAAACTGTCATCATGAAATTAAAATGAGGTCTATGACCAACAGATTACTTGTCAAAGTCACATGACAATAATGGTATCATGAATTCTCATTCTTATCTATATTCCTCTTTTTCACAATAGTAACGAAGAGCAAAATTTCACCCATTCCTGTCAATATTAGGCTGTACCTGAAGAAGAATACCCAGATAAGAAGTTATAAATTTCAGGAAAGAGGAAATGGAAGGAGATGCGAGGAGACTGGAAATGAAGTAATTACAGCACTCATGTATAAAAGTAAAAGGAAAATGTAAATAAAATGCATGATATTAAATTTCCAAAGAATATATTTTTTTTTACAAAAAGAAAACATGTAACTAAACATACCCCCAATGTTACCACTGAGAATTTAGACTTTTGTGTTATAAAATGGTTTTATTTTGAATATGGTCATGATTTACTTTTGACAAGTATGTAGCAAAATTGGGTTACATCATGTGTCCTGACGCAAATTCATTTTCCTATATTTTGTATTCTTAGTCCATTCTTCAATTTGTTGTGTGTTCCACTGAAATAAATTATAGTAATTGGCTCATATAGGCACCGTTAGGAACTGAAGAATGAGTGAATTAATAAACTTCCACAACTCTTATAATAATTAACATTACCATTGATAATGGCATTATTATCATCTCCATTATACTGATTAAAAACTGAATTATAGAAATTACAAACAATTTGTGGCTATAGTGCCTGCACAATGCGCATTTCCTTGTTATTGTCTCTCAAGTAGGAGTGCCAATGCCAGGTCACTGGCTAGGTAAAAGTAGAGAAGCTATCCAGTTTAATGTCAAATGCACAAACTATTGCAGACCTAGTGACAGAGACAATCATAACCACTGATTCAATGTGCAAATGCTAACTTGGGCCTTTGTCACAATCAGCTCTGTTTTCTTGCTAAATCTTGGGAGACTTAGAGGTGTTTTCATCTTGGGGATGGTTGATTTGATAGCAGGGTACTAAGACAGACAGAGACTCTGAAACCCTAGTAACTAAATATAGAATTCAGATGCGTTGGAATCCACAATGCTTTCTTGAAGTCTGACACAACATTCCAGTTTTGAATATATGTCAAAGTACGCTTGGTATTTTCTGGACCAAACAAGACCCACTTCCCAATATATTGACATGATTGAATGGCCAAGCAAAGTCAGAGATACCTGTACTTTACCACTTACTCTAAAATGCAAAGAGAATTCAAAATGATTTTATTATTTTCTTACCAGCAATAAACATAATTTCACATCTAAAAGTCTATGCTAACTTCCAGGCTTCTATTAACATCCTAAAATACAGACAGCCCTTTGGTTTCACTTTTAAGAAAACCCACTGGGTTGCTGTAAAATTAAATAAGATGCCTATGGGTATACTAAGAACAGCTTCTGACACAGAGAACTTTTTATAGCTTATTAGTGTTCAGTTTGTTATAAATTATTATTACTTTAATTGTATAGATAGTTGACTCATGTAAATTTGAAGGCAAACTACCAAAAATTGTTGTTTGGAGTTATAATTATATTATTTACTTTCAAAGAAAGACTTCACATATGTCTCCTTCAAGATACAGAAAAAAATTCAGGTTGGCCTTGCTGCCTTAAGTCCTTTCATACCTGCAGACAGGGATCAATCATACAAAATCTTCAAGAGATTCCCCCCAAAATAGATTGTTCTGTGTTAATGTTCTCTGTGATGATATTCATGTCAACTCGTCAAAACTTAGATATACCTGGGAAGACAATTTCAATAAAGGACATCCTCTATATTGTTGCCCTGTCGTATGTGCATGGGGTATTACCTTAATTAATATGGAGAGACCCAGCCCACTGTGCACAGCATGATATAAGTGAGAGGTACTATAGGGTATAGGGGTGGAGAATACAAGATGATCTCAAATAAGATTAATTTCTCTCTGATCTTGACTACAGATATGATGTGACTTGTTGTTTAAAGTCTCTACTTTGGCTGCCTTACAGTGATGCACTATACCTGGAATTATAAGTTGAAATACCCTTGTTCTTGCCTAAGTGGGTTATTTTCAGAATATCTTAACAACAAAATGGAACTAGAAAAGTCTGGTTTGGGAGTATGTATCTTTTCTCAATGGGAAAGGAATGCCAAACCTGCACACACAAAAGAAATTATATAAGAATGAAGCGATATCATTTATCCCTTCCTTAAGACAATCCTAGATGCCTGGCCTGGTCAGTTAACTCATTTTGCAGATTCCAGATAAATATCATCTTTCTTGGTACCTTCCCTAGCCATCTAGTTAGATTGGGAGACTTCTTTTCTCACATAATTTTGAATTCTGCTTATCACAAATACACTTAAATAAACTGTACAAATATTACCTCCTTAGAACTGTCAAAAACTAGATAACAAAAAAATGGCAAGTATGTTTCTGAAAGCATCGCTATATTCAGTACCATGTTTGTAAAATATAGTAAATGATTTTGATGAAAAAAATTTATATTAAATTTTCAATATTCCTGCTGCTAATGACACTCAAACCATAAGCTGAAAGACCTGGGGTGTCTAATGTACAAATACATTTATATGGAAAAACATATAAAATGTTAGTTTTGATAAATTTTACCCCATATATAATTATCTAATAAGGTGTTGGCAATTTATTGAAAATGAATTAAACATCTACTTTTCTTTGCTTCATATATTTTGCCTTTCCTATGAAAACCTGTGATACACTGGAAGCAGACTCCCCTGGTCACATATACACACGTTTGGTTGGGTTTGACAATTAATATTGAATTCTGTTTAAATTTCTATTGATTAAACTTTGTTTCTACATCACATGTGTAGAGAGCAATGTAGTGCCACGCCTTAAAGTGGCGCTGGCTTCCGCCTTACACCTTCCTGCTGGTCAAGGCTCTCTGGCTAAACAAGCCCTTAATTGGTTAAGTCTGTTCAGCCTGTCTGCTTCCACATTAGAGTAGCCTATCTGCAGGGTCCACGTGCTCACTGGGGTTGATTAGCTCAAGGGTATTTAAGCCTGTGCAGGGGTCCTCTCTCTCTCTCTCTCCTCTCCCTCTCCCTCTCTCCGTGGGCCAGAAGCAACATATTTAAAATATCCTGATTAAAACTGCCTGAAGAAGATCTACCCAGAGTCGTGTCTTCCTTGCTGGCAAGGGTCAGGTGCATACAGATGGTGGCCTACACAGGGAATTTTTCAGATCAGAACTTCTTGCAGTCAGGGCAGCGCTGGCAAGTTCCCAAGTTAAGTTGGGACCAAATTTAAGGCCCTCAGTAAAGAGGCAATGAGGTCTCCAGTAAGGAGCTATGAAGTTCTTAGTTTGGACTAAATTAAGGCCATCAGTAAAGAGGCAATGAGGTCTCCAGTTAGGAGCAATGAAGTCCCAGGTAAGTTGGGACCAAAGTTAAAGACCTCAGGGAAAAAAGCTGCAATAAAGTCCCAGGCATTGAGCAAGCAGTTGTAATAACCCAAAAGTAAAATTTTTAAGATGGGGACTTCTCAGTCTCATCCAATTTTTCTGGCTCTTCAGGAGCTACTTTTGTCAAAGAAACTTAAAATAAATAAAAGCACACTAGAAAGATTCCTGAGCGAATGCAATGCCATTGCACCTTGGTTCACAGTTTCAGGAGACATCAAGGTAGCATGCTGGGCTGAGGAAGAATTGCAAGCCCTCATAAAAGGAGTTCAGAAACAATCCCCTAAGGGACAGAGGGGGAAGGGAGAGGAGAAATGGCTATGTGGGGAGGGGAGGGACCCTCCAGGAACAATGCCTTCGGGGCCTTCTCCTGATCAGAGTAAGGAAGGGCGGGGCAGAGGTAGAGGGTGTTCCTTTTGCCCTGAGGTCTGGAAAGCCTTACGAAATAACTTAAGTCTTGAATAAGTAAATCAGATTGCCATAAAAGCATGGAAGTCATGCTTTTGGTACCCAAGTAAGGGAGAGGTGAATGGTAAACTCACTAAGATACTACAAGGCCCCATAAAACCATTTTCAGATTTTATGGCCTGTTTGGTAGAGGCTGGGGGGGGGGAGAAATTTTGACATTATAGCAGCCATAGTTGCAGCTATCTCTTCTGCAGTTGTGTATTCAGTCATGGCTGCCATGGCTATGAGCAGTTGGTGCAGACAGCATCTAAGCTAAATGAGTTGTCCAAGAATGTGGCTACTGCCTTGGATACTCAATCCACAATTGGTGCTTAACTAAAAGGAGGTTTAATGATTGTAAACCAAAGAATTGATCTGGTGCAGGAGCAAATAGATACCCTGTGGCAACTGGCCCAATTGGGATGTGAAATGAAATATCCAGGTTTGTGTGTTACCAGCATTCAGTATGAGAACTTTACAGGTGCTGCTAATTTGTCACAACAGTTGTCTAGCTATCTTTTAGGAAAATGGTCTGCTTACTTTGATGACCTGATGGCACAGCTGCGAGTGGCCATCCTTGCAGTGAATTCGACAGGTGTGGATGCAGGATTGGCTGCCGGATTGTCATAGTGGTTCACATTGCCATGAATTATCTGAAAGAGTAGGTGGGAATGGGAGCCATGGCTGTACTCTTGTTGCTTATCTCCTTCGTTGGCCTGTGGTGCCTTTGCAAGATGAGGTTTGCTCAGAAGCGGTATGCAGCTATGGTTTTCCAGGCATTTACAGCCATTGGGGCAGGACAGTCTCCCCAAGCATGGCTCACAGTCATGAACAAGAATTGATCCTTCACGCTCAGGTTGTATGGCTTAGCACTGCACTCTGAGTTAGCTCTGGAAGTGAGCAACTCTGAGAGGGGCACGTTTGGTTGCATGTGGGTTGGTGTCTGAGGTCCCACCTCCAGGAAAAAGATACTAGGCAGGTATGGCACTGACTTGGCTGACTACCAGGATTCAGGGTCATTACAATGTCCACTGCTTTACTGGAGACCAGACTACTACCCTTGCCTGTTGCGTTATTAAAACAAAAAGGGGGAACTATAGAGAGCCTTGTAGTGCCACGCCTTAAAGTGGCACTGGCTTCTGCCTTACACCTTCCCGCTGGTGAAGGCTCTCTGGCTAAACAAGCCCTTAATTGGTTAAGTCTGTTCAGCCTGTCTGCATCCGCATTAGAGTAGCCTATCTGCAGGGTCCACATGACTCACTGGGGTTGGTTAGCTCAAGGGTATTTAAGCCTGTGCAGGGATCCCCCAGCTCTCTCTCTCTCTCTCTCTCTCTCTCTCTCTCTCTCTCTCTCTCTCTCTCTCTCTCTCTCTCTCTCTCCCTCTCCCTCTCCCTCTCCCTCTCCCTCTCCCTCTCCTCTCCCTCTCCCTCTCCCTCTCCCTCTCCCTCTCTCTCTCTCTCTCCCTCTTCCTCTCCCTGCGGGCCAGAAGCAACATGTTTAAAGGATCCTGATTAAAACTGCATGAAGAAGATCTACCCGAAGTCGCATCTTCCTTGCTGGCGAGGGTCAGGCATGTACACACATGGTACCAAAATCCATTTGAAGTAGAGAGAAAACTAAGTGACTTGTGTCACTTTGTCCAGAAACAAACATTTCAAACATACTTCTATGTGTATTTGTTTCACGAGGAAAATGTTTTACATTAAACATAAAATTTTTATCTTCAACCTCAGCAGAAATTACTATCATGGCATTTAAAATAATGCTTATTCATGGACTGATACTATAAGATTTTATTCTCAACTACTGAGGAGGCTGAAGCAGGAAAATTGCAAATTCAAGGCCAGTGTTGGCAACTCAGTGAAACCCTATTTCAAAGGGCTAGGTAGAAAGAACTCTGGGACATATTTCAGTGGCTTCATCAGCCTGTTTCAGACACTGGGTTCAATCCCTGATCCTCTCATCCTCCCTAAAGATTTCTAGAGAAATCAGGAAAGATGCTTAAGCTGACCAAAGAACAGAATATGTACTTTCAATTTCCTCCAGATCCCTTAGCCAACTTAGCTTCATCATCCATCCTTTTACATGGAATCAGAAATTATATATATATATATATATATATATATATATATATATATATATATATATATATATTGAGCACAAAGGACCTGCTCCTGAATTATGCCTGCCTTTCAAGGGAGAAGTGGTCAATAGCTCTGACAGATATCAGTGATGCCTCTCCTGAAGACCTCTCAATGTGAGCCTGCTTCACCTTGGAAGTAAGAAAATGTACTGTATAAAATTGTATCTCATTCATGACATAAGTCCAATTTAGCTGGGGTATAGCAATATGTGGTGTCTTATTTAACGATTTAATGGTTTGAATTTCCTTATTCTTTTTTTTTTTAATTTTCCCAACTATATATCAGAATCTAACAGCATCAAATTCCAGGTGCTTTTGTAAATATTATTGACATTTCAAAATGATTCTTTTAACATTTTGGCATGATATTTTTATTTAGTAACATTTTGAGTTAGAGCAAGCCACATCCATGCACTCATACAGTCAATTGATGTACACACTGACCTAAGTAAAACAGTTGTTGACTTAATACTGCAGTTTCTGACAGTTAAGGGACACAATATGTACTTATATTTATTCTGAAATAAGATTTTTAAGAGGAATATTTAGCAATTTATTCTATGTCCACCTTCTTTTCTAAGCTGTATCCACAACTTGAGAACATTACCTTAGAAACTGAGATCCATAACTTCGTTTTGGTTTGTGAGTATATTTTTTACAAAATAGCAGGCAGTGAAATATAGAATTAATTTCTTGTGCACGAGGCATTATTTGTAAATATGTTATTTATACTTTGGGTGCATATATACATAAACTATGGTACTAATTATGGGTCACAACCTAAACAACTTGCAAAGCATTTGTCAAGAGCTGTTCAAAGTAAGGTGGAACCAGCTCCTTTTGCTCCATTCCTCTCTTGAAGTCCCAGCATTAAGTGCATTAACACTCGTATTTTTAAAGGAACTGTTATCAAGTATCCATGTTTCCCCTAAAAATTGCTAAAATTAAGCAACTTGATTTTAAAAAAAAACATTAACTTCATCTTTTTATATATCTGTTCAATCATATTAAAGTCTGACAAAATACAAACATAGCCATTTAGAACAGATTGGAACAAATTCTATTAACACCTGAGTTCACTCACTGACTCTAGAGATTGCTAACCATCGTAAAAGCTTAAGCTCCTTTTATTAGGTGCCTCTGTAATCATCTCCTTCAGAAAATGGAGTTCAATCCTGGGTTTCAGAGTAGATAAAAACCATCTGCTAAATCTAGAGTTTTTCATTTAAAAGTATGTGACAATGGGTGCTAAAGGGAAAATAAATACTGGAAATATCCAGGTGCTAAGAGCAAAGCTGCAGTTCCACCTATTAGTGTGTCAGGACAAATGTTCTGAGGCATATCCCCACCCTCATGTATTCAATGAATTTCATTTGCTATGACACCTTCATAAAGATTCATAACAATTACTCACCTTGGAATAGTAAAAGATAAATGAGTATAGGAAAATAGGAAATCTTAATTAAAAGACTAACTTATCAAAAGATAGTCCAATCTGTATTCTACTTCATCCTGATTGCAGATTTCTCTCTCGGACTTAAGGATACATTTGGCTCCCAGAAACATTGAAGCTCATTATAATCATCATTAAAATTACACTTTCTCAAGTCAGCAGGAGGTGGGTGTCTTACCCAAACTCTGCATTCATCCTCTGGAGAAAAGAAGTATCAGGCCATCCATCAACTGACCCCTTGGGATAAACCTGAATGGGCTCTGATAAGCTTCAAAGGGCGCAATCCAAAGGTCTTCCTGACACAGAACCCTGCTGTCTCTTTATTCCTGTATAAAAGTAGCATTTAAGCTTCTCTAAAGGCAGACTGGTGTTTGAATGAGTCACAGTTTTTCAGAGCATACACATATGTGAAATATATAAAATAGATAACCTCCATGTAGAATATGTACCATATGTATAAAATATGTATGTGTATCACTCATATTGAAGTGAAATTCTTTAATTCAGATATTATAGTGTCTATTACGATTAATTATTTTACACTCCTTTACAAATGGAAAATGCACTAGCTCTACTAGCTCTGTCACAGAAATCAAAACATTGGAGACTTGTGAAAACTCCTCAATTATTGTATTTTTATTGTTTAATAATATGTTGGATATGTACATTTTTTATTCCTTGGTCATTTCTAAAATAATTCAAATGAATTTTTATATAACTTACTACTTTGATTAGACACTTTCTAATCACCAAATATTGAAATTTGTTAATCTAAATCTAAATAAATAAACATAGTTTTACAGTTTAAACCCTTTTCTTTACATCTCAACATAAAAGCAAACTAAGCAGAGAATAGATTTGATTTTTCTTTCTCAATTCAATTATAAACTAGAGCAGTTTTAGACAAGTTTATATAGTTCCAAAAATATTTTTATCTGCAAAACAAGATTTACTTAAGTCCTTCAATTTATCTCAGCAAAGTAATAGGAGGAAGCATAAGAATTTGTACACACTGTTAAATACAAAGAAAATAATGAGGAAACCATAGTCAAGTTTGCTTGTGGTAAAAGGATTACAAAGCCCTCCTCAATATACACAAAAATAGCTTACGGATTTTGTCTCTGCAAACTTTTTCTGTGATCATGAACAACAAGCATGAAAGCTCTTTAGTAAGTGAGATAACACACACACACACAACACACACACAGAGAGAGAGAGAGAGAGAGAGAGAGAGAGAGAGAGAGAGAGAGAGAGAGAGAGAGAGAAATGTGTCTTGCAGAGTGAGCCTTGATAATAAATTTCAAGAGGAAGTATTCCACATAACAAATATGTACTTGGAATAAAATGATGCATACACATGGGCCATCCAATGTGAGTTTCTTAATTATTATCAGACAAAGTCAAATCATCATTTCTTGATTTGAAACAAGAAAGTCATAAAGCAATGTTTAGTCAAAAAAAAAAAAAATCTGAGAAAACCCTGCAATGCAGTATAAAAAAGGAAGGAAATTCCAAATTCCAAGTACTGTGCATTCCACCTGCAGAGGGCCACCCACTCTATAATTGGGCTCTCACTTTTGAAGACCTACAGCCACCATGTTCCTGGATTTTAGGGAGCTCCACAAAGTGTTCACCACCAAAGTACCTTGTCTCCTTTACCAGTACTCCAAACAGGACAGAGAGCTCAAAATTGGCTCCAAACAGGTTGCCATTCTAGGACTGTCTAGGTGCTCAGAAAAATATCTTCATCTAAGCTGTTCTAATGTTCTCAGCTGACCTGGGAGCTTCCTCCAGCATTTTTATGCCAATATAGTTTACAATACAAATTAATTTGGAGAGCTCAATTATCTGATTCTATAGACCAGTTGTCTACAGACCCCTTCTTTATGAAGTTCTCAATGAACATCTTATAAATGGGAAATGGAGAGTTTGCATTTTTGTTGGTAAGAAGCTTGCATATGTACCTTCCAAGACATTTTCAATTGAGTCAATATTAGAACATAAAAAATGTGAGTGTTCTCAATAGACACTGCTATAGCCAATCATAATCAATTTAAAGTTGCAATTTGAAACTAAGGAAGTTAAGGCACTTAAAATGCATGACTTTCTAATATCATAGACTCAAAGTTCAAATCTATTTCTATTAATTAATTAACAATCCATTCTCTCCTTTCCACAATTCAGTGCTGCCTTTACTTTCTCCTTTATGAATGTGTTGTTAAGCCACCACTTGCTTTTTAAGAATAAATCATATGACGTATCAATCTCAAATAATAAGTCATATATAGAATCAAGCACATCTATTAGTCTATTTAATTCCCACAGTGACCTTGTGTTGTCATTAACCACAACTTAAAAATAAAGAATTCCTCAAGGTCCAGTGATTTTCTAAAGTCAATTATACAGTGACCCATGAATCCCTCCCTTCATAGCTCAGGATTATTGGTCTGTAAAAGAGGAAAATATAGTTATTTTAAAATATCAGTCTAATCATAAGATATGATAATATAAAGCTAATATTGCATGTCTACAGATATGTGTCAATTGGTAAGACTTTCTATTACAGAATAATTTGTCCCTTAGTTGGAATTAGTGGGATCTGTGTAAAACTCATTGACGGTATTTTGCACATCTGGAATCCCAGAGCTATGGATGTGGAGACAGGTCATTCCCTGGAGTTCACTGGACAGTTCTTATAGTGTAACCAACAAGCTCTAGGTTCAGTAAGATTTGTCTTAAAAAGAGGTAGAGATTAATAGAGGAATACACACACACACACACACACACACACACACACACACACACTCACACACACACATGGGCATGCATGTGTGTGCACATACACACACAGTAGTAAAAGGCAAATGTGTGGTTCCATCCTTGTCCTTCACTTAGGTCCTTTGACTAACATTTCCTTCCCAAAGATACAAAGGAAAGATACAATTTCCATTCCATTTTTTAAATTCTTGGTGAATTAATTCCCAAATATGAAAATAAGGCATTTTTTTCTGCTTATAACATTAATAAATAATTTGTATTTTCCTAAAACCTTTGCATTTTTCGTACATATATCTACATGGGAGACAACCATGAAAAACAAGAAGACTAGTAATATATTTTCTCCCAATATACCTTATTGTTTGTTCTTAACCATAAAGTAACCTAATTGAGATATCTGCAAAATATCCTGAGTCATTTCAAGCCAAACAGAGGATGCAATGAGACAACAAATCCATATACCCATACAAAAATTAGTAATTTCTTTCTGAAAATTTTATTTCTTGCATTATTGTATTTCAAAATTTAAAATACAAAATTTATATTTTTTCTTTGTATATAAAGTAGTCTAATAATATATAATAAAACAATCTTTATTATAAGCTTCTGAGTTCTTAAGCCTGATGCTCACAGCCATATTCTCACCTCTTACTACTGAGGATATTAGGTCTGGTTACTATATGCATAAAAACAGTTCTAAGTAAAATTCCTTAAAAAAAAGAAAAATGAGCCAGATGGTTTTGGTGCAAGCCTTTAATCACAGCACTTGGGAGGCAGACACAGGTGCACCTTTTTGAGTTCAGGCCATCCTGGTCTAAGGAATGAATTCCAGGACAGGCCTCAAAGATACAAAGAAACCCTGTCTTGAAAAATCAAAGGAAAGAAATGAAGAAAAAGAAAGAACTGCATCTACAAGACACAGAAGTGACCATGGGTCTCTGATTTCTATGAACTACCCATTTTACTCTGTCATATATTTAACAGTTTCTTTTTATTTATTTATTTATTTATTTTTATTTATTTTTCTTATTTTACATATCAATCCCAGTTCTCTCTCCCTCCCTCCCCCACTTCCAACCTCCGTTGCCCCCTGACCACCCTCCCATCCCATTCCCACTCTCCCCACTCCACATGTACAGTGAGGCATTCCACTAGGGGTCATCTAAATCTGTCAAGTCATTTCGAGTAGGGACTAGTCCCTCCCTCCTGCCTCTAGGTTAAGGGAGTATCCCTCCATGGGGAATGTGTTCCCAAAGTCCTTTTGTATACCAGGAATACAGCCTGGTTCCACTGTCTGAGGTCCCTTACACAGACCAAGCCTTCTAACTGACACCCATGTTCAGGGGGTCTGAGTCAGTCCAATTCTGGATTCCCAGCTATCACTCTGGTGCCCATGAGCTCCTCCTTGTTCAGGTCATCTGTCTCTGTGTGTTGCTGTAGCCTGGTCTTTTCCTCCCTCTCTGCATCTGGATTGCAATTCGGCTCAGTGTTTAGCTGTGGGTGTCTGCTTCTCTTTCTATCAGCTACTAAATGAGGGCTTTATGATGGTGGATTAGTCATCAATCTCATTATCAGAGAAGAGTATTTATGGTAGCCTTTCCACTGTTGCTCACTTTGTTAGTTGGGGTCAGTCTTGTAGGTCTCTGGACATTTCTCTAGAGTCAGTTTTCTCTGAAACCTATAATGGCTCCCTCTTTTATGCCCCCCCCTTTCTCTCATCTATTCCTCCCCTGGGTCAATCTTCCTAGTCCCACATGCTTTCTTCTCCTCCCCATCTCTTTCTCCCAGTTCCCTCTCCATTCACTGCCCCCCACTCCCAATATGCTCAGGAGATCTTGTTCTTTACCCTTCTGTGAAGGACCTTGTATGAATCTCTTAGAAACCTCCTTGTATCCTAGTTTATCTGGTGGTGTGAATTACAGCCTGGTGATCCTTTGCTCTGTCTAACATCCATATATGAGTGAGTACATTTTTTTATGACCTTAGTACATGTACTGCAGCACACACCACAGGAACATACATCTCATATATATATATATATATATATATATATATATATATATATATGTATATGTATATGTATATATATATATGTATGATGTGTTTCACACATATATCCTAATTATGGTTTTCCTTCCCCCAAGTTTTCAAAGATCCTCCTCCCCTCTTCTCCCACCGAGCTCCATGCCTTTTCTTTCTCTCTCTCATTAGAAAACAAAATCTGAAGTAATAATAATATTAGCAATAGCCAAGCTGTGGTGGTGGTACATGCTTTTAATCCCAGCATTCCGAAGGCAGAGGCAGGCCAATCTCTATGACTTTAAGGGCAGCCTTATCTATAGAGTGAGATACAACAGTGGCTTCATAGCTATTAAGAAACCCTAGCTCAAAACACACACACACACACACACACACACACACACACACACACACACAGAAAAAATCAAATAGCAAAGAACAAGCATGCACCTAATATACATATAAATGAAGAGACACGCAAATTACAGACACAGAAAACCAATAAAAACAAAACTAGAAACTATAACATATAAGCAAAGATTATATTTAAATAATAGATACCAAAAATATGTAAGGTTTAAATAAGGACTTGAAAAAGTGTTATGATACAACACATGAGAACCTGGGCCCTGCTTCAAATGATATGACAGACTTGAAGTCTTGACATGGAAGGCCTCACCCACCTTTGGAGCAGGAAGGGGATGGGATGGATGTTGGTGGGAGGAGGGCAGTAGGGTGTGGGAACTTGACATGTAAAACAAGTTTGTTTCAAATTTAAATAAAAAATTTACCTTGGTGAATATAATATACATGGGTTGCTGGACAGCAGCCAAAGAAGTTGTTGTAAACTGTAGGTAGACATATCTACTCAGTCCTAGAAACTCTAGCCCCTAATGAGGAGCAGAAGGAAAGAGGCCTATGGTCTTCTAAGGTATAGAGCCCAGGGGCCCACACTGCTTAGGTGGCCAGAGAGTTCTTACAGGCAGTAAATAAATATATTTCAGAGACATCAATGCTTTATTAGCAAAAATGTATTTGCTTCATTATTTTTATTTGAAAATGGCATCCATGGCTTCTTGGTCACTCAACTAGGATCAATTGCTGTGTCTTTTCTTAGCAGTTTAATATCTAAGATTTCCTTTTCCAGGGACAGTAAAGTAAACGGCTTATTGAAGCTGAGAGATGGGATAGGAGCTTGCTCTGTCTATTTTATTTTTCAACCTGGCATTGCAACACCTGCAGGATCCATGCACCCTTGCCATTAACTTAAGGCATATTGTAGAGTTGGGGCTTACTTTTTAACTAATAACTTTGCAGTTTTGTTGACTGTGTAGGGCAGTTTTGTTGTCTGTTTAGGGAGGAAAAAATAGTGTTCTATGTAGCATACATATTTATAATTGACCATTTAATTTGTGTGTGTGTGTGTGTGTGTGTGTGTGTGTGTGTGTGTGTGTGTGTGTGTGTCACACATAGCATGATGTTCTTGTGGTGGGCAAACCCAGAGTCCTTTCTCTCCTTTCATTCTGTGGATCCTGGGGAATCTCGCCTAGGTCTTCAGACTTAGTGGCATGTACTTCGCCTGTTGATCCTTCTCACTGCCCCATCCACCAATATCATAGTTTCTGTTGTGTTGTACTCTCTTTGGTTGTTGTTTAGCATGTTGTTGGTTTTTTAGTTATTGGAAACACTAGCTTCTGTGCATCATATCACAAAGCTTGCCAAATAATTTAGATATATAAATAACCAATAATTTAGATACATATATAACTGCTGCCTTGAGCATCATGAGTGTAGTGTCCAGCTTGGCTCAGCATTTTGTTGAGGAGGTACTGGAACTAATCCAGTGAGTTCAGAAATCATTTTATTTAGTTATGACTGGTTGGGAACTATGAACACTTGCATCAGTCTTCCTGGTACCCATTTTGCAGATATGAGCAAAACTCCTGGAATCCAGTTGCAGAGAGGGAGGAGTGATAAGAAAAGGGGTCAAGACAGGCTACAGAAACCCACAGAGAAACCTGACCTGAACAAAGGGGAACTAAAGGGTCTCCATACTGATAGCTAGGAAAACAGCATTGAACCTACTTAGACCCACTGAACATATGTCTCAGCTACAAGGCAGCTTGAGCAGTCTAAGGGACCTGACAGTGGAACCATGATGTATTCCTGATGCACAAAAGGACTTTGGGAACACATTCCTCATGGAGGGATATTCCCTTAATGTAGAGGCAGTAGGGAGGTCCTAGTCCCTACTCCAAATGACTTAATAGATTTTGATGACCCCTCCTGGAAGGCATTACCCTACCTGTGGGTTGGGGGGAGATGGGATGGGAGGGTGGGAGAGAGGGAGGGAGGGAAAGGGGTAGGGATAAAAATAAATAAAAAACAAGCAAAAAACAAACAAAATTACTTGCAAGAGTCAGTTTTCTCCTTCTAATATGTGGGTCCCAGTTATTATGCTCAAGTTATCAGACTTTGTGGCCTTTATTCTGCTAATAGTCTGATTCCAACCTAGAAGTCAGCAGGCCTCACTCCTGCTCTATCTTCAAGCAGACAGAATGCACTACTAGCATGAACATTCTCCCAACAGAAATCTTTCCAGCATTCAGTTTTATAGAAGTTGAAGTTGATGATGACAATGAAAATTACCAGTGGGATTTGCTGGACTGATGGCACTGGCTCCTTCTCATTATTGCTTTACATATTGCCTCATAAAATGAGTCAATATATAAAGTCAATCAAACAGCAAGATCCCAAGTGAGACACCACAGCCCCAACTTTCTAAATGCAAGCCAGGCTTTAAGATGGGATGTTTATCAAGGTAGTAGGCCATGACATATTTAACAATTTGGTGCCATATTTTGTGAGTTTTAAATATTTGCCAATGACTCACAACGTGTTAGAACCAGCCTATATATGAATAGTACTCTTGGCCTCAATGTGAAACTGAAATGATCAAAATATAATTTCTTATATAATTGCTATTATAAATCCACTCTGACTCTAAGGGGCTTTACCTGTCACTGTTAATTAAAGCTGTGCTTTGTCACATGTGATGATCCATTGACTATAGCAAAAGTCGTTAATTTTTGAACCAATAACAAATTACAAAATGTAATTTCAAGGGCTGTTCTGTTTTCATGGCTATGTGGTGAAACCACCTTAATATTCAACAAAGGTGAGGTAACTTTTGAGTGTTACCATATCCTTGTCTCACACCCCATTGGGTTTACTATTGGCAGCAAGCACTCTATAATTTTTCAGTTTCTTAATTAGATTTAGCCATTAATTTAACTATTCTATCACACAGGAACAAAGAGTACAACCCTATTTGTTAGTTAATTTTTCTTTCTGCTTTTACTAAACAATTTCTGATGGCCACATATGACCACATATTTGCTTCTGGAGTCTTGTTATTCATCCAGTTGTCTATGATGCACTTCATTGTGTACACATTGCTTTCCTTTCTAGAAATTTTATAGCATTAATAATGATTTATATTTGTACTAAAATTATAAAGTAATTAAGACATGTCTGTCTTACTATTTTTAGTGTATTTATTTTATTATGTTCATTACTAATGTGCATGTGTATGGTGTATCTGCAAGTTCCCACAGAGTACAGAAGAAGGGCTTCAGCCCTTGGGGCTGAAGATAAACACAATTCTATACCAGCAATGTGGATGGTGAAACTGAATTTCAGGCCCCTGGTTGAACAACAAGCACTCTTCACCACTGAGCCATCTCTCCAGATCCCATCTCTCTTATAATTTTTTTTGTTAGTCTGTGAATTATGCTCTTGGTATCCTTGTATGAATAAACTAAGCTGAGATCCAGAGTTGATGAGTTTTCTCAGTTACATAAATATTATGTGACAAAGTCTTTGACTCTCAGCTTCTAACTTTTTTAAAACACTGTGTAGCTCAAATAACTTGTTTGATGGAAGATAGCAAGGAAAATTTGCAAACATACACAACAGATTTAGTGTCTTCCCCAAATCAACAAATGGCACCATATCAGAATATACCTATGAATACTCCATGGGTTGACAGAGTCAATGTAATTAAAAAAATTCCTTTTGAGTATTGAAGCCAAGACAGGCCAAAAGACAGTCAATGAGTATGACTTCAGGGATGTGCACTACAGAAGTTCTAAGGTAGGAGACAAGATTCCTCACGGGAACTTGCAAATAGTGAAAGTTCAATAGGCTGAACAATCTGGTTATTGAAAGCACATCACAAATGCTAACTGTTGGGGCCAGTAAAATAGCTTGTTTCAAGGCCAGAGACATAAATTCCCTGAGACCCACATAATGGAAAGATGGAACCTACTTCTTCAAGTTATCTTCTAATCTCCATATGCGTGCTACATACATAAACAAATAAATAATTATAAACGTAGTAAAAGTGAACGCTCAGAGATAAGAAAAGATAGAGTGTATGCATTTATCCTTATCTTAAATTTGTTATTATGGTTCTGTAAATAATTATAAACATGTACCTAGCTAAACCTGTACCTGTCTGACCTCTATTTACAGACTATAATCTTTAGGTAATGGTCATGGTTATCTGCTTATGATGACTAGTAAATACAATGGCTCCAAATCATTCTCAAAAGAGGTATAGAAACCAACAGATGTGATGACCAGGCAGGCAAATCAGTTAGAAAAGAAACTAAAACATAGCTAGGACAACAGGAAATAGCAAGTGTAGAAGTGAAAAAAATTTTATACTTGTAGGAAGAAGGTGAGGAAGAATTTTCTGTCCAGACACCTAGGAACCAACAAATGTATCTGAAAGAATCTACACTAGCAAGGGAATCAGCAACACTATAAAGACACATGGAAAGAAATATGTGTTATCCAGGATTTATCCCTGGTGCAAGAAATGACTTGGGAACACTTTCCCTATGGAAAGTCCCCTAGAGTAAGGGAGGAAGGCCTAGACCCTACTCCAAATTACTTGACAGATTTTGATGATTCCCTCCTAGAAGGAATCGCCCTTCCTGTGGAGTGGGGAGGGGGCATTTGAGGGAGGGATAGGAAACTTGGATCAAATAAATAAATAAATAAATAAATAAATAAATAAATAAATAAATAAATGAAATGTGTTATCATTGTATCTAGAATGGGATAATCTGTATGTATGTATAATACATATAATAATTGTATGTATAATGGGATAATCTGAAAGGAATCTAAATATTAATTACACGAATTGTTTAAATTGTACATCTGTATTCCAATGTCAAAAATCCACACATGTTAATAAATTCCCCTTATCCTACTAAGTAAACAGAGAAATGACTGAATAGTAAATGAAGTATATCTGTCTTTAAAAGTCTAAAATAATTGCTTATAAAATATACAATGAACATGCAAATCATAAATTTTCTTTAGTATTTTAATACAGTGTCTTTCTGTGTAGGCCACACTCATCTTGAATTTAAAAATAGTCATTTGTCATCTTCCAAAGTGCTGACATCACTTCTATGAACCCCCACACCTGGATATCATACTCTATTCAACAATAACATTGTCTGACAGCAAAGAATATGCTAATAACATTGTTGGGATATTTTGAGTTTCATGGTGTAAATGTTTACTATAAGTTGCCATGTAATTACAACATTCTTGCCTAACTCCTACAAATTTTAGGTTTAATTCTCACAATTAAATGCAAATTTATTTAATTTTTTTGGTTACATTTGATCTTCTTAAGACTACTGAGGTGGTATTGAAACAGCAGATTCTATTAACTTCATAGTATCATGGATCCCTTGAATACAAGAGAAATGTTTCTTTTGTGGCAGAGGGGAATGGGATCCTAGTGTCTCAAATAGCATGAAGGCATTTTAAGGATAATGTGGAAAATAAAAAAAAAAATCATTTAAAAATTAGGAGCTGTAGGTGAGACTGTTTTTCTTTAAATATATATTTAATTTTTATGTGTATGAATTTTTTTGTCTGCAAGTATGCCTGTGTACCATGTGTGTTTCCAGTGCCCATGAAGTTCAGAAAAATTTGCTGAATACTCTAAAACTGAGCAACAAATATCTCTGAGCCACTATGTGGGTACTGGTAAATGAAACATGGTCCTCTGGCAAAAACAACTTAACTGATGGAGATACCTCTCTAGCCTTAAATGAGGCTTTCTCTGTGCATATAAATATTTCTTCCATTTTCATGACAAAATCCAATTATTTATCAAAATACTTCCTATCCACTCTCTTTTAACATTTTTTTTATCTTTTTTCATAAAACTAGTTTCCTCAATCAACCTTCCAGTAACATTTTGATTATGTTACTTCTTACATAACTATATGTCTATCACAGAACTTCTAAGCAGCAACCAGATCTTGCTTATCTGGAAAGTATTGACCCCAATAGGTTCTGCCTACTGAAATATGGTTATTTTTGAATTCTCCCCTTGTCTAAAGAAATTATTGAGAAGAAATACTGAGAAGCAAAAAGAGATCTAGAGAATAAATATCTTAGCAGGCTACACACTTTGAAAACACTTCATAAAGCTCAGTGTATTCACAAGAGAAGTGATGCACTCCCCAGCAATGCATTCACTACAGATCCTGTAACCTCTAAACACATTTTTCAAACCTAACTACAGGCTTTCCTCTAGATGTAGGTCACACATTTATACAGCTCCTAATATTTCACCTTAAAGAAGGTTTCAGAAGAATCTTTAATAAAAATAATACCAACTTATATATGCACATGTCTGAGGTGATCAGTACCTTTGAGGTGTCTAGTACCTGATATAAATTTGAGGGAAAATGCATGAGAATGAGAGTCACAAAATACTAAGGTAGGACTTGGAGGATAGCTACATGGTTAAAGTACATGGTACTTAAGCCTAAAGACTAGAATTTGAATTCTAAGCATCAACAAAAAACTGGAAAGGAGGCATGTGCCTGCAGACCCAGAGTATCTATGGCAAGATGGTAGGAGAGAACAGAAGAAGCCCCACAATATCATAGGTCAGCTATCCTGGAAGATAAAATAGTGTATATAACCATGAACAACAAAACAGGACCAACACTTGAGGTTACTATCTGACCTCTACTAGGATGTAGTGTATGGCATATGTGGGACCTCATTCATATGTGACTACACATGGGGATAAAAAAAAGATGAGGAAGAGGAGAAAAGAAGAGAGAGATAATGCAAAGTAGTTTCTTCACCAAAGAAATTTGTGTAGATTGAAAGTACCCAGAGTGCTAGTGATTATATGGCAGCAGAAAAAGTAGCATTGCCTCAACTTTGGCCTAGACATACGGCAACTAAATAGCGTGAGAATTCAAACAGAGAAAACATCATCCAAGGCAAGTGGCTAGACATGTTGCGTGCCCTCAACTTGAAAAGACATGCGATATCAACAGTGTTAGCAAAAGTGACTTCCACATTATCCAACTACTCTAATATCAAAATGACATGGGTTTCACCATCACTAAACAACAAACAATAATCCAGTGTCATGGCAGAGAAGAGTAAACAAGAGTAACTATTAGTCACCAAATAATGCTACATAACAGACTTTTCTCACTATATTACCAAAATCTTCAATGTTTCAGGCATCACCTTTGTCATTCAAGTCTATGACTCATCATGTAAACTATCTCTTTCAGAAATGAAATGTTGATTTTTTTCTGTTGTTATGAGAATTTCTGAAAATTGTTCTCAATTACTTCAGTGAGCAACAAATAGTTTGCAGCTGACAGCGCAATGCAAGCATCATCCTATTTGAACAAATCTATATAAGACTATGGCTGGCTACCAACTCTGACTTTCTCTTTCATTTTGATTTTTTTTTTGGTGCTCAGGAACAAACCTGGGGTCAAACACTAGCTCCAGACCATATTTTTAAACAGGAAACTGTTATGCCACTTTATATTTGGGGACAATGTCAGATGTCAGAATATTGTCATGTGCCAGAAGTATATAACATGCTCATTTCCCATAACTAGTGCTTATGCTTCTCAAACAAAGCACAGCCTAGTAATTACTCTGTATTTGCAAATAAGTGAAGCTCCCATCTGCCACCATGTGTAAAAATTAAAGGAGGCAATAGCACAATATGTGTGTGATTTAAGGGACAGTTCAGCCCCAGTCTCTAATTGCTCTCAGGATCTGAATTGGCAAAACCATAGACATTCAACAAAAGACTCCATGCAGGTAGGCCTATAAAACCTAATTATTTCTCAAAAAGCAGACTATTCCATTTAAAATAAAAGAAAGCCATGAGCAATAAAGACTATGCCATTAACAATTAGTCTTCTGCACACATGATTAGACTTGGAAAGATAAAAGCAGCCTCTAAATTTAATGGCAAATCCCATATTTCTGGCAGGGTTCAATATTCTGTACTAATTATGTTAAAAGACCTTGTGCTACTTAAAGGTACTTACACGGCAAAGTATGACACTATCTCTATGGATTCATGGGTAACAATTAACATTCAACTTTGAAATCAACTACACTTGAATGTATTAATTCAGAAATAATCTATAGTGTTTTTCTGTTCCTAAATATGTTTTCAGGAGAAATGTTAAGCTCCTGCAAATCATAAGACTTACTGATAAATCTATATTTCAGCAATAACAATACTTTAAAATGAAAATCACCTTAACAAGGCAGGCATTATTAAACTTAAGTAGAACATACTTTCTTTTACTCACAGAGCTTTATACAAATACAGAAAATGGTAATATGGTAATAGTTGATATCTATATATGCCACAATAATCAATGATGGAAAGGAGCAAACCTGGGTTGCTGGTGGTCCTTGATGTTCAAGTTTATATTTTTTTTATCTCAATTAAGACAGTAACTTTTTTTGTTAGTAGCCCCACAGAGGACTACTCTCTTTGATTTTAGAAAAGGATGGCCTGGGAAGCTATTTAATTCATAAATATCCATAGTATTTGTGAAAGGAAACAACATCCTACCAGCACCAAAATGATGATGCTTCAAAAGAGAACCATTTTAATTTTATTTCTGATGTGCAGAAAGGAAAGACAAGTAAACACAGTCTAAAAACCACAGGGAAGCTGAGGAATTTTTTTTTTTTTGCTCTTAACAGCACAATAGTTAGTGTCTCCATAGAAACTGATGGCATTGGGTGAAATGTTATCAACAAACCACGGCTTCTAAAATATACAGAGATGCTCCCAAAGGCAGAAACAGTCACACACATCCTTCTTAAAATCGAAAGGTGATGACAGAGGCTTTGCAAGGTAACAACTGCAGCTCAAACTCATATAATCTTTTGATGAAAATAAGTTCCATTGAATCATTATTTTATTCAAAGGTCATATAGAAATTAGTTTCTCCTGGCATCTGGTGATAGATAACTTTGAAAAATTATGCCATTTTGAAAGTTATAAGCCTGCATATCTGTGTTTGTCTTTCCAACAGGTTACCAGAGGTTGGGCTTCCTCATGGGTTCCCTGCTGTTGGCCTAGCACCATAATTAGAAAGTTACACATACTTATGATCCTAAGTGGTCCTGTCCCGGAGACCTGTGCCCCTGATCTCTCACTTGCTTCTACTGTAGTCAGCCATCACACTACTGTAAAGACTTTCTTCAGCTTTGACTTTTGCTCACAATTGTTTCTTACCAAAATTAAGAGGTGAAATATTGGCAGTTATGAACGACATAAGAACCTTGCATAGCTCCAAACTTGGTCTAATATTATCTATAACTCTCTGTACCCACCTTGTTCCCATTATTCAACAGGAATATAGAACTTTGTTACTAAAACACTTTCCAACTCTGTTAGAAGAAATTCATAAGTGGCTCAAGGCAGTGTCTAATTTAAACTACAATATTGCCAATGAGAAAATTTGCTTTAAGAATTGCCTATTTCTTGCAAATAACCAATTGCCACAATTTAGTGGATAAGAACACCAATGATGTGTTACCATGTGGTTCTGAAAGTCTGAAACTTAACTCCATCTATCGGAACAAACAGAAGGGTTAAGCTAACATTCTTTTAGAAAGCACCAGGAGGATCAAGTCCTTGATGTAAATAGTTTCTAAGAGCTGCATATTCTTGTTCTAGCCAGCTAGAACAAGGTGCTATTCTATAAGATGTAAATGTATATTTTTCCACTGAGTAGTATTCCATTGTGTAAATGTGGCACATCTTCTTTATCTATTCTACAGTAGGGGGCATCTAATCTTGAAATTCACAGGCAAATGGATGGAATTTGAAGGAACCAACCTGTATGAGGTAACCCAGTCATAAAAAGAAGAACATGGTATGTACTCATGTATGGATTTTGGATGTAGAGCAAAGGATCACCAACATATAATTCATACTGCCAGAGAAACTAGGATATAAGGAGGAACCTAAGAGATTCATACAAGGTCCCTCACAGAAGAGGAAAGGAACAAGAGTTCCTGAGCATATTGGGAGTTGGAGGAGGCAGTGAGTGGAGAGGGAATTAGGAGAAAGTGAAAGGGAGGAGCGCAGAACTTGTGGGACCAGGAAGATTGAGTCAGTGGATAAATAGAAGAGAACAGAATAAAAAGACATACCATAATAGAGGGAGCCATTATAGGTTTGAAGAGAAAATAGACTCCTGAGACATGTCCAGAGTCTTATAAAAATGACCCCATCTAACAATCTGGGCAACAGTGAAAAGGCTACCTCATATGCCCTTCCCTGATAATGAGATGGGTAGCTAACTTATATGCCATCATAGAGCCCTCATCTAGTAGCTGATGGAAACAGAAGCAGACACCCACAGCTAAACACTGAGCCTAACTCCTGGAATCCAGTTACAGAGAGGAGAGAGTGATAAGAAAAGGGGTCAAGACCAGGCTACAGAAACCCACAGAGAAAGCTGACCTAAACAAGGGGGAGCCATAATCCCCCAGACTGATAACTGGGAAACTAGCATTGTACTGACTCAAACCCCCTGAACTTGGGTCTCAGGTGGAAAGCCTCAGAAGTCTATGGGACCTCTGACAGTAGATCCAGAATGTATCCCTGGTGCAAGAATGGACTTTGGGAGTATATTCCCAATAGAGGAATAATCTCTAAGCCTAGAGGCAGGGGGAGGACCTAGACCCTACTTCAAATGACTTGATGGTTTTGATGATCCCTCCTGGAAGACATCAACCTCCCTGTGGAGTGGGAGGGGGTCAGGGGCATGGGAAGGAGGGAGGGAGAGGGAACTGGAATCAATATGTAAAATAAGAAAAATTATATATATATATATATATATATATATATATAACACACACACACACAGATGATAGATAGATAGATAGATAGATAGATAGATAGATAGAAGATAGATAGATGGATCGATACATAGATATGTATAGATAGATATGCAACTAAAATTCACTGATCTGGTATTTTTTATTGCTTTCAAACTTTTCAAACTTACATTTTTCTAAGAAATTATATGTTATAAAAATTAAGAAAAGATATTAGTCCTATAGTTATAGTTAACATGAGAGCAGTTACAAGAATTTCAGAAGGTATACAAGTAACATTAATATGTTAGCATATCTACCAGGAGTATGTGTGCTGCATATCTGATTAATTTTTCTGATTTACCTAATTAACTATATGTACACAGCTATTTCCCAAGAGATGAATAACTAACTGCATGTATCCTTTCTACTGACAAAACTGTGCCTCTGCTCTACTCAGGAGATGATTAGCTCTGCTTCACCACAAACTCCCATTTGACAAATCATCCTCCATGCACAATCATGTCCTTTCACTTGCAAAATTATCTTTTGTGTTTATTGCCCGTCTTCCAATTTCATAATAGTGGACACTTCTCTACTGTGTCCACATGACATCACTAGTAGAGAAGAGCTCATATATCAAGAGGCAGTTTACAGTACTTTTTATTAGTTAGTCATCAAAAAAAAAAAAAAAAAAACCTCAGTAGTTATTCCAATGCTTTGAGTTCACTTTGTTCACTTTGTCTCTGGACTGCAGAATATAAACTATTCTGTCATGTTAATTGAACATTTTTCACAATGAACACCAGAAGTTAATGCCACAGAAACTGCCCAGGATACAGTGCAATAGGAGGTACAGGGAAAGGGAGTTCAAGGAGCAGAAGAGTAAGTGCACAGAAAAAGGACTTACAACACAGGACTTTGTGTTCTAAGCACTCTACATAAATGCCAGTTGTGCATCACATCCTGCCTATAATGTAAATACCAAGTGGGGATACTCAGAGGATCCCAAAAGTTGTCTGGCTGTACGTACTCTTCAAAGCTGTGATCTTTGTATTCAAGTGATAGAGATCTTCATGAATAGATAGGTGAATATAAATCAAGCTAATGTCAAACACACACACACACACACACAAACACAGACACACACAAACAACATGGGGTGGGGGTATTTGATTAAAACACTCCATAAACTTCTATAATGTAGCTAAGATAAATGATAGAAGAAACCTATCATGATGATCAATACTGTCAATTTTACAAAATTGAGAATCACCTTGGAAACAAACCTCTGGAAATATCTGAGACAAATTTACATTAGGCTAATTAAAGTAGAGAGACTTATTCGAAATATGGGCAACACCATCCTATGGGCTGCAGTCCCAGAATGAATAAAGTGAAATAAGCTGAGAACCAGTGTTAATTTTTGTCTGCTTCCTAACTGGATACAATATGCCCAGCTGCGTCAAGCTCTGGTCATCATGATTCATGACTTCCCCACAAGATGGACTGACTGTACTGTAAACCAAGATAAATCTTAGATTCCTTAAGTGTCTTTCATAAGCCATTTGCCATAACAACAAGAAGGGCAATACACACATTGGTATTTATATCCACCACAAGAGCAGCATGTTCTTATAATCCCTGAGAACACAGCAGAGCTTTTCAATCCTGCCCTGAAAAGAAAGCAGACCATCTGGCTGCCCTCATGACACATTTGGATAAGAATATCAGGGTGGAAATTAAGGTCAAAACAAACCAACAGAGAAGATTTGACAAGAGTAGGCTAACATACTTAATGTCAAACAGATTTCAGATTTGCCCTAAAATTTATAGATGTCCTCTTTAAAATATGGCAGTGATATTTAGCTTAGATTCCTTTATCTTATGTTCATGCTTTGTAAACAATCGTGAAATTTGGGCTTGGAATTGAAAAACCTATAAGAAAGATGGAATATAAAACAAAGTTAAAATTGCAACATCCTGTCTTAAAATTCTTCCATATTAGGAAATTACTCAAAATGTAGTTCATATTTAGAAAACCAAATTCATTTTTCTAAATGACAATATATAATTTTTTATTGAAAATATGTGAAGTTATATAACAATGCATACATCATTAATTTTAAAACTACATTACATATTTGTTCATTTGAGAAAATTGTATATGTTTAAGTTAATTATTTGTATGTGTTTTCACATGAGTGGGTGTGCATGTGTGTATATAAAAAGCATGGATGCAGATACATTCAGAACCAAAGAAGAGGGTGATGCATATTCTAGAGTTGGAATTACAAGCAGTTGTGAGAAGCTGGATGTGGGTGCTGTAAACAGAACTCCTGTCCTTTAAACAACCTCTAATGCCGCAGATGATATTTTTCAGTGAGGTATAATATTTTAAATGATCACTGTCCTGTTTTGAAACACATCTTAGTACACAGACTATCATCATTTGTATAACAATTATACGTATATATTTATATACATGAAATGGAATAGTATTCAGCTTTAAAGAAAATTAAGTTTAAAAATTGCAATATTCCTGTGGTTACTTCCTGTTATATACACAAAACTGAAGATTTGGAGCTAGGACCTACAAATGTTGAACGTATATGACTATTGTTGAAGATACCTCACATGTAGCACACTGGAAAAGAATGATTTAAGCAAAATCTAACCTGAAAAATCTACCTTCTATTGTCTAGCTTTTATAAGTCTGCAAAGGATGGAAGCAGTCAAATCTATACATCAGTGATGCCTATGAAGAACTACACTGATCAGCGTGGCAACATAGTCCTAAAGCTGCAATAGTGTATTCACATGTTGGCAATGACAACTAGCTGTCTGTTGGACCTAAGACCCACTTAACAGGAAATAAATTGATACTTGATACAAGAAACTTAGCCAAATTCCCATAGCTAGTGAGGTCATAGATCTTAGAAAAGAACCTCTGTAGGTATCACACTTCATGAAATAGAAAACCACTACTTGACATAATGCAGAGATTGATGAGCCATGAACAGTGCTACTCTAACAGGTACATCTTCAGCAAAACTCTTGCACCTAAAACTCAAGGAACATCATGGGAGAGGGAACAGAAAGACTGTGACTGTCATAGGACCAGGACTTTTTCTGTGAGACCATGTCTCCTGTAAATGGCTGCCTAAGAAAGATCTGAACAACAACAATATCAAAAAACATACTAATGTGAAAGGGAAAAATTCTCATGGTGCCTCACACCTAGACAAAGGACTATAAGCAGCCAATTACTACAGAACAAGGAAGAGTTAGCTTTTCCCATATTAAAGTCATCAAATGTTAAATACAAAGTAGTCAGCTCTGAAATCATATACAAATAGAAAATGGAATCAACAAGTTCTACACATATTTGTGTACATATATGTGTGTATGCATATAAAATGTATGCATATGTACATATATGTGTATATATGTGCATATATGCATATTGATAAATATAATCAAAATAAAAGAAGCTATCAATCTGATATAGGATTGGGGTTAGAAAGATAAAAAAGAGGACACAGAAAGGAGAATGATGTAATCATATTGTAATTAAGAATTTATTTAATGTATGGAGCTAGAAGAGTAACAGAGTCAAAATACCTACACAAATAAAATAAAGATAAATCTAAAAACTGCACGGATTTAGAATGTATAATATTACCAGAGATCACACAATATTTGAAAGAAAAAAGATACATGTTTTCTCATATGCAGAATATGCCAAATAATTTGTGTATGTATTATGTAAATAAGTGTGCATGTAGGTAGCATCTCACATGAAAAGGAGAGACTGAATTGAAGGGAATAAGGAAAGACTGAATGCAGTTAATGGACATGAGTGATGAAAGAGAACATAAACTTATTTTATAGTACTAGTTCTCTTATGTATTTTTGTTGTTTGTTTCAATGGTAGATAACTGCATAAAACAAAACTGATACTGAAAGTATAAAATTTAATGTGAAGTTCTGCATCTTTCTTCCCAAATACCCATTTGAATTACAGAACTTCATTGAGTAGTATATACATTGGATCTGCTTAATGTAATAATTTTATTTATTTGCAAGGTTTAAATTATGATGTTAATTTTATATGATGTTTATTTTTAAAATAGTTATAAATAAAAGACAAAAAATAAAAGTATAAACGCTAATGTTACAGGTTACAAGTGTGAGGTGATCTATTAGATTTACAAATTATATATGAGGATTTTAGATTAAGTTCAAATAAATCTTCAATTAATAAGAAAATATTATATAGTGTTATTAAGCTTTGTGCACATTGGGTAGCAGAGGTAAAAGTACAGTCTCATACAACATGCTTAGTATCACCATATGATAAATCTATCAAAATCTGTTTCTTGGAGCTGGATAAGGTAGATTTTGCTTTGACTTTCTCAGCTGTCCATAGTAGAACAATTAAGACATTTCATTGAGATTTCTTTGGAAAGTTTTAGAGGTGTTGATTAATAGACTTGAGATATGAGAACTAACTTTTCATAATGGAAAGGAAGCACAGAGTCTTAATCTTTTTGTTTTTAAGAATTTAAAGTATGTCTAGTGCACTGTCACATGCCTTTGATCCCAGCACACAGGAGGCAAAGGCAGATGAATCTTTGTTCAAAGCCAATATGGTCTACACAGTGAACTCCAAACCACGACAGGCTAAAACTAAAATAAAACTAAAATGACCAACAAGAAAACAAGAATTTAAACCAAATTTTGTTTTCTGTTTGTATAAGTGTCAATATTTCTCTAAATATCAACACAAATTTCCTCTCAGTGTATGAGACAAACAATATTAACACATATAATACCAAGATATTCTATACTTTTCCTCACTTCAGAAAGCATTAATCTGTCAAGTCATTTGGAATAGGGTCTAGCTCCCCCATCCCCTGCCTCTAGGCTAAGGGAGTATTACTCCATGGGGAATGTGCTCCCAAAGTCCTTTTGTGCACCAGGGATACATCCTGGTTCCTCTGTCAGAGGTGCCTTATTCTGGCCAGACTTTCTAATTGAGGTCCACGTTCACAGGGTCTGAGTCGAAATAATGCTTGTTTCCCAGCTATCAGTCTTAATCCTTTGCTTATCACTTCTCCCTCTCTGTAACTGTATTCCAGACACCTGCGGATGTCTGCCTAGAGACAGGAGGGAGGGCATAGACCCTACTCCAAATGACTTGACAGATTTTGATGATCCCTCCTGGAAGGCATCACACTCCTTGTGCAGTGTGGATGAATGGGATGGGAGGGAGGTTGGGGTACCTGGGAGGGAGGAAGAGGGAGCTGTGATCAATAAGTAAAATAAGAAAAAATAAGAAAAAATGAAAATGCAAAGAAAAAATACATACATGGAAAGAAAAGTAAAAAGCCCTGATGCAAAAGTGAAATAAAGAGGAACAGGTTAATTTCATTTAAAATAGCTAGCCAGAAATGAATCTAACCTAGGCCAAGCATTCATAACTAATAAGAAGTCTCCATGTCATGATTTGAAAGCTAGATGGTGGCACAAATGAAAAAGCCTGGTAGACAACAACAAAAATCTAGAAACATGATACCGATTATTGTCTTATTTAATAGTGTGGGAACAGAAAGATTCTATTGTTTGGAACTATTCTGTTATGTGTGTGTGAGGCTTTATGCATCAAAAAGAATCCCTGTCTGATGTGGCAGTAATCTGTTCGAAGGCCAGAGTTATTGAATTCAGTCTTTTGAAAGATCTCTTAATGCACATCAGCAAAGAGGCAAGAATTTGAAAGAATATCTGCACCAGCACTGGTCATGTTCATACTTGCAAACCAAATCTTGCATCTGACAATGTTGTACTAAAATGTGATGCCTCTCTTTCCTGCAATTCTTTTTCTTGGAGAAAATACTAGCGCTATTATCATCACCTGGCATTTACTGAATGACTAACAGTTTCATAATAATCTACAGAATTCCACAAATCAGCCATTTTGTGCAACAAAAGTTACTTAGTAAGGATTTGTGGCCCTGATAGACTAAATCATAGAAAAGTGGTTTTAATTCAATATAACAGGAATCACAAAGAAACATACTTTTCTTAACATTTAAGCCTCGTTGTAATGATTTCGAACAACTGGTTGCAATTCATTTCACAGGAGAAAAACTAACATGACAGAAATAATTGAAAAATTAATTTCCCCTTTAAAGATGATTAATTTCCTGGGGAATTGTATAAAAGGGTCTTACCTAATAAGAAAGTAGGCATGAAAATATCACTAGATTTGAACCTGTCTTCCTCTCATAATGCCTCTCTCTGTTCCAAACAATAGGCATTTATATGTTACCCACTTATTTCTAATAAAACACTTTAGAAAAGAAAATAACAAGAAAACAAGTAGTAGTTCATTCATATCATATCTGTAACCGTTATGTATGTCTATTGAAATGATGCAAACTTATGTTCCAGACTAATGAGCCTATGAAGGAAGCATTATTGTTGTTCGATTTCTATTTAATGAACTTATCCTTGGGAAGGACAAATACTTGTGTATTTTAGGAACAAATATCCAGGAAATAAGTTATGGAAATAAATAACATTAAAAAATAACAAAAACAAAACAAACAATCGAAACAACTTACTCTGGCCTTCTCTGAACCCTATGCTCCTATGCCAATGCTATGCTGACTGTGTTAACTGTTTAACATGTGACTTTGAAGAAATGAAATTATGAATTTAAATGTTGTTGAATATAAGTTACCATAAATATGGGGAGTATTGAAGATCTAGTACAAGTGAATGTAGCATTATTCATTCACATTTTTAAATGGCTGTGGGAACAAGAAGGTTAACAACAGCTGAATCTGATCAGACTTACATGAAAGGGCAGCTTCTCCTTCATTAAAATTCTGACCAGGTAATGAATCTACATGAAGTGTAGCCCTCAGGCCAGATTATTTGTTTTGCATACTTGTCTACCGAATACCTTATAATATGTGAGTCTATAATGTGATCATGCAGATATGCTTGGCTTAATAAATGCCCACTTTACACTATATATAAGAAAACATTTCCCATTTTAAAAATTATTAATTACTTCTTTGAGAATTTCCTATGTTTTTATCACCCCCCCTTCCCCTAACTCTCCCCTGATCTAGTCTCCCTCGCTTATCCACCTAGCTTTTATTTCTTTCATTATGTACATCAATACCATTTTCTGCTGCCTAAATATTTTTTGAATCTGTGCTCTTCCACTCGAGCCTTGTCAAGTTGTCAGGGTCTACACTCTTAGAGAAAACTTTCTTCCCATCTCTCAGTTGCTAACAATAGCTAATTGTCCATCAGTTAATGGTAAGGTGTCCTACCCAACTCCTTTCAGCATTCTGGGAGTCCATCTGTCTTGGAATTTTACAGGTCTTGTCTGTGCTCTCATACCTTAGTGAATTCTTATGTGCACCTTTCCTTTGCCCAGGAGAAGCTGTTTTCTGTAGCTATCCACCATAACTGCGTCTTACCTGCTTCTTCCTCTCTTTCATTCCAAACACTGGGAGGATGGGTGCTGCCTGTGTGTCCCATTTAAGGCTGAACATCCTGTGGTCTCATTCTCTGCACTTTAGTCACATGTGTGTCTCTGAGTGAACCACTGTCTACTAAAAATTGAGTTTCTTTGATAAGAGTTGAGAGGTGCATTGATGTAGAATGGTACATCGTTATGAGTCATTTGAATGCTATGCATTCAGCAGAATAATAACAGTAGACTCTTCTCTAGGGACTTTGGCCTGTCTAGCCACAGGTCCTTGGTCAAATAACTGTTGTAAGTTATGGGTTTCATATTATGGAGCAGTTCTTAAATACAATCAGAAAGTAGTTGACCACTCTTGTTGATATGCCACCATTACACCAGTGAGTGTATCTAACCAGGACAGTTATTAGTGTAGCCCATTAGGTTCATACTATGATATGAATGATGATTTCTTCTCTCTTCTAGTAGTGTGGATAGCAACTTCTAGCACTATGAAGGTGAACAGTAGAAATAAAGCTTCCAGGTTAGTGCCAGTGTGGTTTTTCCATGCCCATTGTTTTCCGCCTCTCACTTTATTGAGATTTGATTACCAGCTATCTTGGCCCTAACAATCCCCTTTGAATATTGCCTATAGAGCTCATCTCTAAACCTGAATAAAAATAAGACCGTTGTGTTAATAGCTTTTAAATGACTTTTATTTCACTTTACAACTCGCTACACCTCCAACATTCTCTTAAATTATATCTGCTGTACAGTGAGATGTGTTGGCACACACCTTTGATCCTAGCAGATGCAGGAGGATTTCTGGGAGTTCTAGGCTTCTCAGCACTAGATGTGATATCCAGTCTTAAAAATCCAAGCCCAAACAAACAAATAAATCTTTAGAGTATCAAAGTTAACAGAATCAAGAAAAAATAAAAATAAAAACAAACATAAAACCAGATCTTTGTTTAATTTAGTAAAATCATGTATTTTCATTAGTTCCCAACACATTTCCTGAATCTTCTCTCCCAAATATTATTACTGTTTTTTCTTTAAACAATATTAGAGGAGAATATCTGTAAATGTGCTGTTAATTTTATGAGAATAAATGTTAATAAACTAAATATCTAATAAAGTATACATAAAGCTAGGCAATTGATGTGATGTGCATCAAGAAACTTTCCTTTTCAGTGAAGCATGTTAATTTTTGGATCATGTTAATTTTTAAGCAACATTACATACACTTTTGAGAAATTGATAAATGATCTTGCTCTCACACTATCCATTGTTGTTGATTATTCAAGCTACATGTTTATGCTAACTACCAACTAATGAAGCAATTTGAACGGGCCCACGTATTTTCCTGGATTTGCAGGTAAAATTTACTTAAATTCTTCCTTGAATTTTATGCTTAAAATATTATCACATTCCAGAAATATATTAAGGACTGACTTCACAGATGGTGTATCAGTCATACTACATCCAGTATTACAGGCTCCAGCAATCCATCTCAGTCTGCTATGAGATGTCTAAATCACTTATTCTGACATTTTCCCACAAAATTGACATACAAGATTCCTTAGTCAGTTTTGCATAATTAATTCTCATTCTCACCCTCAGTATACACTTGAAGAAATCATGTTTTAAATCTCTCTAGGATACAAGTTTGAACTGTAGAAAATGGCAGGAAGATTTGATTTGAATGGTTCCAGCAGTGGAGAGGATATTAGTATTAGGTACTTGCTTTTAACACAATGCAGTACCTCCTCATTTCTGTCAGGTTCTCTGAGGCATTTAACCCTGTGCATAGAAACCATTTGCAGAAAAGCATTCCAAAGATTAGAGCTAATACAGCTAAAGTCTTCTAAGTATCCTGCAAAAAAGTTAGCTTTTAAGTACAAGGTATTATCACTTTAGTTCATATTAAATTCAAGGAGCTCATCTCTGCCTTCAGGGCTCTGTAGTTTCCTGTGCACTTCCAAATCTCAGCTATCAAACACATTTCTAAAATACTCAATATAAATGCTAAAGTAGCATGTTACCAGGAATGTTCAACACCCACTGCAGATACTTGATAAGTCCAATCTTTCCTCTGAGTTGCAGAAAAAATTTTAGTTTAAAGACACATTTTTTGAATTTATGTAGAATTTCTTATTTTCAAAGACATAATTGATTACTTGCTTTATTTCTCAGCAATCATGTGGCATTTAGGAGGCTATGGAGACAATTATAAGTTAATTTTCATGCTACAAATAGAGATCATTGATTTTTTTAATTGTGTAAAAATGGACTAAACAGAGGCATAGTAAGTGGCAAATAAATGCTTGTAGCTTATTCCTTTGCTAGAAAGAATGAGCAAGTACATCAGTTAGTAAGAAAACCAGTTCCTTCTTTAGATCCTAAGGAGCTGAGCAAAACATTGTTTTCAAGGGGGAATTTTCTGTCTGCAATCACTAAATATAAGATAAATCATAATAATAACATATTTTGATATAGGTAATGGTACTTTCAATTTTGTTCCTAATTATTACATGAAAAATATGTTTTAATATATTATATCCACAATATACAATTTGTTAAATGGAGTTAACTATAATTATTTTTAATACCATTTATAAATTTTTGCTGTACTTGACAAGTTTGGCTTTCCCAAAACAAAATTTTGTCTATAAATGAGGGTTTATATTATATTTTTCCAGGCGGTGGTGGTGCACACCTTTAATCCCAGCACTTGGGAGGCAGAGGCCGGCAGATCTCTGAGAGTTTGAGACCAGTCTGGTCTGCAAGAGCTAGTTCCAGGACAACCTCTAAAACCACAAAGAAACCCTGTCTTGAAAAACCAAAAAAAATTATGTTTTCTGTTACCAACCATAAATCAGAAACTCTCTCAGCCCAATTATAATGGCTATCATCAAGAACACAAGTGAAACAAATGCTGATAAGGATGTAGGTGGAAAGGATTTATTTTATACTATTAGTTATACTGTAAACTTGTATAATATGTAAGTCAGTATGGAAGTGTCTCACAAAAATACTAGAAAATAAAGTTGTTATATAATGGGCCTTAACACTATAGGTCACATACCTAAAGGACATTATATCCTACACAGCTACATCCTTTAACTATGTTTATTGCTGTTATATTCATAAGAGTAATAAATTGGATTAGTCTGAATGTACAAGAGTAATTTACTAGATAAGCATAATACATATACACGTGGGTTTTATTGTCAAAAAGAAAAAATAAATTGGAATTATCAAGAAAATAGATGAAATAAAATTATATTTAAGTGAAAACTCTCAAAAATATTTACTATTAAATACACTTTAGTTACAGGAAGCATTCCTTGTTGTTTCATATTGCTCATTTTGCAGACCAATTTCACACAGAACAAGTATGTGAACATCGTGCAGGACTAAGCAAACAACACCATGGAGGCTGTTGTGATGAAAGCCAGGAGTGTTGATTTCATAGCTGACTTAAACCTAAGCCAGATGAAATACACGAAAACAAAACACTGGTGGCAAAAATTGTTTTTCACATGACATCCAACAAGAGGCTCTAGACGAGTGAACAAAACAACATTTTAAGAACACCTCTAAGGAGTTGGCTAGGAATTAACGGTGAAGTTAAGAAAGTACTAATTTTATAGTGAAAGCAATAAAAACAGAGGGTGTGGAAGAGACACAGAGGGGGGAAAAAGCATTGATTAGATTTATCAGAAAAACTTCAGAGATTGGGAGATGTGAATTAAGGCTTCAAGAAATGGGCTAAAGAGAGGTTGGGAGGAAAGGCAAGGAAGCCTCCAGATGGGTGAACAGCATGAGCAGAAGATGAGAGTAGGAGTCTATTCCCCAAATGTTATTTCAAGTTCCCCTTCTTAGAAGCCGACAATGGCTCCCAATTATCCCTGAATATAATTAAAATTTCTAATCACAGGCTTCAAAACTTCCATTCCCCCATCACTAGACTGCCAGCTAATACTTGAGTCAGGCATTTCATCCTGATATACTCTGCACAGAACTTACCATCACCATTTCATGTTAGTGCAGTTTAACAGCCTCTTCTAAGGTATGAACAGCCTCTTCTAAAGGTATGTACCCTAAAGAACCACACCTTATTCAGATTGTACTTCAAAAAATGTTTTACAAAATGGATCTTTCCTTCCTTTGGCTCCCCTCACTAACCCCTTTCAACTCTGATCCCTATATACAAACAATTAGTCATATCTTTGTTTCTTGTGGTCTTAATTATCTTCTTAAGATCTATGCCCGATGGTGTTCCATACTGCTGTCAACAAAGGCAGAGCTAATGCCCTTCATTAATTAGATCATACAAGGAGGCTCATGAATCATCAGTGCAATCCAGCATCCTCAGCTCCTCATTATACACTTCATGCATGCATTACTTATTGGCAACACTGATCAAAATTTATATTTTCTAGACCATGAGAGTTTCCACTTTGGAGAAAAAACAGTGATTGAGATAGTGTAAAAATTCAATGTAACATTATTTTACAAGGTGGCACATTTTGGAGCTAAGAATATAATCAAATAAGATTTATGAGTATGTATGTATGACAATGACTAGTGGTGAGCAGAGATATCATTGCAGAAGAACAAGGGATGGAGTATAATTTGTGAAGGTGGTCTAGAGTAGACCAGTTGTGTTTCAAGGGAGACCTAATGAATATGATATAGTATTTTACATGGACTAAGCTTGATCTCAGTAGAAGATTATCTGTCAAGCTCACACAAGACTCTGGATTTAATCTTTAGCATTAAACTAAGCTAAAACTTAAATGCTGCACATTATTGAATGCAAGTTACTCTGACCTGCACGCATGATAGAACCATTATTTCACTCATTTTCTGGGGCCATCCATAACACTCATAAGATTTCTGGAGTCATGCCTCTGTTTCTGTGACTGAAAGATTAATCATTCTAAGAATCTGCTTCTCCAAATACACACTAGAGACCAGGGCCATGAAATGTCTTCTAATCTTGCAAAATTTTCTACTTTTACATTTATTATACTTTTTTATAACACTCCCATCATTTAATTCTTTTTGTATTCATAGATACTCATCCTCTACAAGTAGTATATAGGCTCCATGAAATACCCAATGTTTAGTTTACTGAGAAAATTACAAAAGAACATCTCATGACATCAATTTAAAAATTGTTTTAGATCCAGGACAGCTTCCAAAGCCATAGAAAAACCCTTTTTCAAAACTAAATAAATAAAGATTGTTTCAGGCTATTGAAGATACTTGACTTAATGAATTCAGGTGGAGTGAAAAATTGAGGGTAACTTTTTCCTTAGATAGAAAACTCAAACAGGAGTTCTGTAGTAAGATTCAACATTTGATATAAAAAATACATTTTTGTGGCATATGTGAGCATTGCAAGCCAGGTGAAAATCTTATTTTTTTTGTAGTAATGATGGCCAGACTGGATAGTTTAAGGAGGAAAGTGAGTGAAATGAAATTCTATGCATTCCTTTCTGGTCTCAGGGACTACTGGGGGTATGGGGAAGTTGAAAATCCATCATTTAAGTATTGGTCCTGATGTTTTACCAGATGTTTTCTAAGAGATAAAAACATGCAGGATGTTGGGGGTTGAGACTACCTGCCTTGAGACTAATTACCATATAAGCCACATTCCCCTAAACACAGTTCAATCCTACTCCTGTTGCAGCAGAAACAATGAGAGGGAGGCTCTTGGATTCAGTTTTACAGTGTTAGATATGGATCTGGCACAGTCAGCATGTTGAATTGAGTACCTGCACACCTGCCTGACTTTACTCCACAGGGTGGTGGTAAAGATTGCATAGGAAGGATTTGTTTCAGTTCCAGTTTCTATTGATGTGCAGAGACACTATCAGCATAGGAACACTTATAAAGGAAACTATTTAATTGAGGCTGGCTTACAGTTTCAGAAGTGAAGTTAATTTTCATCATGGTGGGAAGCATGGCAGTGTACAGGCAAACATGGTGCTGGAGAAGGATCTGAGAGTTCTGCTGTTCTACAGGCAGCAGAAGGAGACTGTGTACCACAGTAGGCATAAGTGCAATATATAACACCCACAAAGTCTGCCCCCAAAATGACACACTTCCTCCAACCATGCCAAACCTATTCCAGTCTACTCCTGCAGATAGTACCATTCCCTATGGTCAAGCATTCAAATACATTGTTATATGGTGGCCATAACTATTCAAACCACAAGAAGGAGGAAAATAATTGAGGGCAGAAAGTAGGATCTTACTTTTATGAAACCTATGTAGGCCAAGGGAGCCAGTCAGAGCAGACCACCTTCCATCAGAGTGACAGAAATCACCCACAAACAGATACTAGTCTTAAGTAATGTGTATATCTGGGAGGAAAGTGGAAGCTATCCACATGACAGCATGATGCTGAAGAAGACAAAATCAGTCTTCACTGCAACATAATGGGGAATCTTCATCTCAAATGTTTTATGACATCCCCTTCAAGAGAGCCAGTACATAGCAAAAAGCTGCACATGAGATGTTCAGGTATATTCTTGAGTGGGTACAAAAAAGGTCTACTTATTTTTATGAATTTTACTAAACTTGGATTTTTAGGTTTCCTATAAAGCCAGTTAGAGTTTGACATTTTGGTTGGCGACTATATCATTAATAACACAATGTCTATATATATTTACTGTTCAATAAACTTATTTTAAGGTAATGACTTAAATAATTAAAGGCTCTCTATAAAATTATGATTCTTTAATTGCAATTTAGTGCCTTAATTAAAAAAAAATCATGGATGACCTTTTAGTCTCCACTGTCCAACCACACAGAGCACAAAAGAAAGTAAAATTTTAAAAAAAGCAGTGTAGTTCTCTGAGTCCACAACTAAATACTGAATTTATCTTTCATTTTGTCTAAGTTTACTTTAATTAAAAACCACTGGAAAGAAAATAAAAGTATATTATTTCTTCTCGGGAGCCATTAATACATTCCTGTGTCATTATTTAAAGAAAGAGCATAAATGGTAATCATAATTAGCAATTCATACAAAAAAGTTCACATATATCTGTTTTTTTTTTAATTTTATTCAGTGATGAAAACACTCTGAACAATATCATCTTAAGCAAGAAAAGACTTATTTCATCTTATTCTTCCAGGTCACACCTATCATTGAGGGAAATTTAAGTAGGGATGCAAGGTAGGAACAGTGAGGAAGAAGGGCTTGCTTATTCCATACAACCTTAGCCCTCATGAAGGGAGTCACTCACAGCAGGAACTACAGTAGGAGCCTGAAAGAACACCGTTTGCTTGCTTCAAAATGACTCACTCATAGGTCCATATTTAGGTTAGCTTTCTGCTACAAACCAGGAAAATCTGACTTTATGATGCCACCCATGATAGTCAGAGATATCTCCAATCTTGATTAATATCAATTCATAATCAAGAACATTCCTCCAAGACCCATTCACAGAAATCATATTAAGCAATTACTTAACTAAGGCTCCACTAGTAGATTATTGTACCAAGATGACAATTAAAACTTACCAAGTAAACCATGACACTGTCATGGGAATTAGAAGCAGGAAGAATGTGTAATAACATTTAATATTTCAAGTGATGGTCTTTGAAAATACAAGGCATTTAGTCAAAAGCATTGTGATCGTTTATTTTTATTGCCAACTTGCCAAAATCACACTTGAGAGTCTCAGTGAGGGATTTTGTAGATAATCTTGCATATGGGCATGTCTGTGAAGAATTTTCTTAATGACTAAATTATTTGATATGTGACGACTTAGGGCACTTTGGGCAGCACAATTCCTTGGGTTCCAATATTGGACAGTCTATGAGCAGTGGACATGATGTTAGTATGTATACATTTATTTTTTGTTCTTGATTGTATATGTGACAGTTCCCTCAAGCTCCTGTCATTGTGATGTCTCTGCTGTGATAAAGTATAATCAAAACCTGTGAGCTAAAATAAACTTATTCTTCCTTAAATTGCTTTTGTCAGCATGTTTTATCAAAACGACAGAAATAGAACTAAGACGGTCAACTTACTCAAATTTATTGTAGTCTATGTTTATAGTTTATTCACATACACATTTTTATATGAAGTACAGATTGCTTCATATCAAATATTTGATATTTGAAGCTATTAGTACTTTCTTTACTCTTTAATATGATTTTATATTAATGAGTATTTACTAAAATTTAATAATAATTTAAGAATCTAGTACATTAGAACATTGACAATAATTCAGTCCTCTCTTCCTTTCTCTATCTCAGTCTCTTTCATCCTTTTTTCTTTTTTCATTATTTTTACATTATAATTTTGAAAGCATAGCTTGCTGAGAGTTAAACAATTAAGGGTATATCTTGTTATAAAGAATTATCTCATGCCATTAATGAGGCTGCCCTATGTGTATGAGTATTTTCTCTGTAATGAGAATCCTGTCCATAGTAAAAGTTAAACATGGCCACAGTATACAGCTATAATCCCAGCTTTGACAGACAGAGAAAAGAAAATCCAAAGAGCTCTCTGGCCAAACATCCTAGCCTACAACAACAACAACAACAACAACAACAACAACAACAACAACAAAATGAGTTTCCAGTTCAATGAAAATACTTATCTCAAAACAGTAATAGTGATAAAGGATAACACTTGATGCCCCTGTTCTGGTATCTACATTATGGATATGAGTGGGTATACTCTCACAGTTATGTAGGATCACATTCACACACACAGACACACACACACACACATAACACACACACACACACACACACACACACACACACACACACACACACACATTAATTTAAATTTTGCATTGTTTCCAAGTCAGTATATGGTGTGTATACGAGTGTGTGTGTGTATGTGGCAGGGAGTGAACTACAGAAACTATCTGAAGTAATGGTCTAATATTTTTTCATTGTTTTAATACAAATATGAATTATTGTTCCAATACAATTTCATAACTTTATTCAATCAGTTGTCACATATAATGTCAGGTGACTGATAACAGTTCTGCTCCTGATCTTTGCGTACTTAGCATCACACTTTTTCCCATCTTTATTTCAAGTACTCTGTCTCAGTAATTCTATGAGAATGCATAAACACAGACTGGAGTGTTTCATGCATCACCTAGGGAAGTCAAAACAATGAATTTACAGCAAAGCATATCACTTTTAAATTTCTTCAAAATACCATGTGTGGCCAAAGGAACTTGTCTAATTTTATTTTTTGTTAGAAGTGTAGTATAAAGAGTTTCAGGAAATGGATTTGTTGAGTCTGTTACACTGAGGACTAGGGACATGTTCTGGAGAAACCATCATGATTCTGTAAATAATGGTTGGGTGAAAAATCTGAGGCCAACTTGGTGATTTCGGTTTGTCTGGGGAGGCCAGCATAGACATTTCCCATTCTATTGTCACTCCTCCCTGGCCAACTATCCCCACAATACATACAATTCATATTTCATACAAGGCTTTCCAGTTCCAACTTACAAAATACAGGGGAGGAGTTATTAATTTCTTCTACATGACCAGTAGGAGCTAAGGGTAATAAATGCATTCCTATAATTACAATTTGGAACAATTTAAATCATAGTGAAAGCAAAGAAGACCCCATTCTAAGAAACACCCTGGAATGCATAGTTTGAGGAAGTTACCATTTCATTCATTTGAATCTATCAGTCTCTGTCCAGGAATTCACAATTTTGAAATAAATTGATTTAGGGAGAAGTGCAATACAATGAAGTTAGAATTCCATTTTGAGGAGAAAAAATAAAAAGGAAAGAAAGTTAAGGAGGTGTTTACCCATTAAATACTAGAAAAGCTGTTCTCAACCTGTAGGCTAGGACCCCTTTGTGGTCCTGAATATCTGCATATCAGATGTTTACATTACAACTTATAACTAGCAAAAATACAGTATGATGTAGCAATTAAATGATTTTAAGGTTGGTGGTCAATACAACATGAGAAAATTTTTTAAAGGGTAGCAGTATTAGGAATGTTGAGAACCAATGCATTGGAAGTTATTTAACTTAGGCCTTGTATGGGTTTGTATTTCTGCTTCCACACAAAAGTTTTAAGAGAACTCTGAACCAATTCAAGGATGTAGGTATTAAGCTTCATACACTTCTACTGTTACCACAACAGACTCCTGAATTGTGTTACGAAAAAATCAATTATATAGTCTGACAAAGGGAACAAATGGCTGGTAGGATTTACCTCAGTGAATTTGCTTATAGCATTGGTTTGAATTTGGCAATAACCTGATAGTTGCTCTTCCAGTCCAGAAAGGAGCATACTCAAAGCTGTGAGAACCTGTCTTTTTCTCTTTGTCTTCTAGTTAGATTCCTATGGATGATTGTTTTCATGAGACAAGGTCGTTCATTGTACAAGATACAACAAGGCTGGCTTGTCAGAAAGCCCCAATGACTCTTGTCTCTCTAGTTCTGAAAGTCTTCTAGTTCTGTGTTTATAAGTGTGTCACATTGGTAAACCATTTTATACTCAACTCCTCATCGTTGCAAGGCAAACTTTTTACTAGCACTGTTAATTCCATTTTAATAATGTCAAGCACTGGGGGTGCTGGAGTAGCAAGTGATCTTTATGCTTATATTAACCCTTTTATCTGCTTACTTTTATGACATATTACATCCAGAAAGTTTTGGTTCCTACCACCTCGTCACTCAAGCTATTCAATCTGAATTCTTTTTAGGCTGATTAACTAAATTACCTGTATTGAGGCATTGGTTGGCATAGCTATATTCTAAGCTTATCAACTCATCACTATTCACATCTTTGAATCATTGAACCACTACTTTTTTTTTTTCCTCAGGCTTCATGATTCCATGGACGTCCTTGCTGTGTGCTATAGCTGAAGGACAATAGTTGTAACTGTTAAGGCCTCAGAAACTACCCGGCAATATTGTTTATGTAAGAATCTTGGGAGCATTTTTATAATAATGATCTGGATACTTAAAGTTATTGATGCGTTTATAACATGTTTAACATTTAATTTTCATATTAGTAATCTCAACCTAAACTGCTCATAAAACATGGCAGTATGCCTTAGCTATACATTAAAAATTATTCAAATTTGTTCCTCCATGTCCTTAGGGAATTAAGTGATTTTTGTCTCATAATTTGTAATTACCAATAAACTTCATTTTGTATCCGTTGCTATACAGGGAGCAACTTACTGAAATTTATTTTCAACTGAAGCCACCACTTAATTTCTTGTGACTCTTAGGAATGTTACACAGGCCATAAATTATTCAATGAGTTTCATTATTAAAGAAAAAGGTAGGTGGGTAGGCTGATAATGAGGGCTAACATCACAGTAACAGTCATCTGGAAGCATACTGGGAATAGAGGATTAAACTGGTTTAATTAATTAAATTACATCAGTATGGAATGATCCATTACTTAAAACACATAAGAACTGTATTAAAAGCAATGACTTCCAAACTATACTGTGTAGGTCAAGATTTATTTACATCTGAAAACTTTTGGAATTGAAATCCTTTATTCATAAAAGTTTTCTATGATTTTAACTTATATGGCCAAGAAAACACTATAAACTGAGATGTGTGTCCAATTAAGATAATGCCAACTTTCAGATATTTTAAATATAAAATATTTCATGCAATTTCTCAAGGTACAATTTTAAAACAAGCAGGAAAGCACACAGTAAATCATGTTAGTGACTGAGACTTACACTATGGTCTTATGTGGACAACCCTGAACTCACAATCTAGCTAGAGCACTCTAGAACACTGGCAATTTGAGTTCTTTGGACATCATAATGATATATAATGACACGTTTATTTGGTCTGGTTCTTCAAAGAATGGAGATATAGATAGATAATGGTTTGTAAGTAAATTGCAACAGTAAATATATTTGCATCTATTAGCCACATATACTTTAGATTTACACTGTAACGGAGACATGAAAAACACCCTATGTAAGTTTTGACTTTAACTTTCATATTCATCGTTGTCAGATGTGCTCTGTTTATTTCCCTAGTTCAAAATGAAAAGGCCCTGTAGGGATACACGAGTCTTCCCCAAAACACAGTTCCCTGGACAACTATATGGAAACAAAGCATTTAAAATAATATTGCATCTTAATTGAACTAGAAAATAAAATTTTTTATTTAAGACAATATTACTATATCAGCCAAAGCACAATTATTTTAAAAAGTTACCAATTTGTCCAAATTGTTTTCCATTTTAACAAGCTTGAATTTCAATGCACTAACACGGTAAGGTTTAATTGCTACAAATATAATTAAGTGATAATATCTTGTAATTGCACACTGTGATAAAATAAATATAAGCCATTTTCTTGGAATCAGTTGGAACTTAATTTAATCACTTATTAGAATGTACCAAAAACCTTAGCTTCTGTACACTAGAATGGTGGTCCTGAGTTGAAAACACATGGACAGCACAGAGTGTAACTGTGATACCACATCCTGATTCACAGATTTGCATGCATGTGTGTGTGTGTGTGTGTGTGTGTGTGTGTGTGTGTGATGTGTGTGTGTGAGTGTGTGTGTGTGTGTGTGTGTGTGTGTGTGTGTGTGTGTGTGATGTGGTTTGTGTGCTTTTACAGTCATGCTTCTATCTGATTTGTATTAGAGCCAGGTAAAGAAAATTACTTATGTGATAATGAGGGTGGAGATTATGCCCTAAGATTATACAACAGCAAATGATTGTCCTACTTTAAGTGCTTAACTTGAAATTTTGAAAATTAATTTTTGATTACCATGAAGACAAAGGATACAAAAAAGATAGGTCAATAATATTGTGAGCTGTTGCTGCTCTGATATTAGCTCTGGTCTTATCTATAATTTCCACATCTCAGAACAGTTACTCTTCTATTGCACAGATATCCCTCAATTTGGAATCAATCCCACACTCTCAATAGTAGGTGGCTGTAGAGGGCTTAGTAGGATCTAGGGAAATGAGGACTCTAGTTCTCAGAAAGATAACAGCAGCACTTGGGGAACGTGAGATTTTCAACAAGAAAAGCATCATTCAAGTCATAGGGAATGGTGACAAGAGGAAAAAAAGAAGACTTCAAGAGTGTGGGAATGTAGTTCCTTCCCTTGAGTTCTCAGAGGGGATAAAAACTGATAGCAAAGCAAATCAAACCTCTGTGTTTTAAAGGGAGCAAAGCACAGCTACTTATACATCATTTATAAATATATGCCAGCTGCATATTAATACTATATGGGAGGATGCAATATTTATATCTGTCTCTAAAAAATATAGGCATAAAATGCAATCTAAGGACAGAAAGCCCTAAAATGAAAAAAATTGTAGCTTTAATCTATGACAGCATTTTCAAGAGAAGTAACATATCTAAGATGGCAATTTAGTAAAATGTCTACACGTTTTCTCATGCTGCCCCACACCCTTTAATTTGCTTTCATCTCGTTCTTCATCTAGTAGTTCGTTTAAAGTCAATATGAACCTAAGGACTCTACCTCTTTGACTTTCCAGTATACAACCTATTGATACTTTAGGAGCAAATCAAAGGATGAAGTTCATAGAGACAGAAAATCTCACCTTATAGATCCATAGCTATTGGTACTACAGCTGAGCACACAGAACTCTATTGGGAATTATTTTAATAAGTTATAGGGGCCACACCTTTAATTCTAGCCACATCTGAGAGAATAGAATTGCCATTAGATTGGAGGCAGCCTGGGGGTGCACTGTGAGACACAGGATCAAAGGAAATTTTAGTTTAGAAAAATATTAATAATAAAAATAGTGATCATATTTTATTGTCATCATGTTAGCCACCAAGACAAATAGTGTATTTATACTTTCAAAGCTCCATTTGGTTGGTACAGTAATATTTTGTTTATTTTGAAAACAATAAAACAAAGCAAGCAAGCAAACAATATCAAAAATAGACCAGTATAAGTTTAAATAAATTGCCCTAGTGAATGTCAGTAAATCGTACATTCCAGTAAAAACAATATGAAACAGATGTCTACCCACCTTTGTACTAAAGCAGTGTTTGAACCATCGGGAATTTTGTTGTTGTTGTTTTGTTTTGTTTTTGTAATTTATAATTCTGTGAATATTTTCAAATCTTGAGCCTCTTTACAAATAAAATATTCAAGTGTTTTGCAAATAAGGGAGCTGACTGGGATTGTTAAATGAATTCCAAAAGCACTGGATTGAGAGCAATAACCAGCATTTACTGGGCATTTATTAGCACCATGCTCCATACTTCACATGCCTGTATCTTCAATTTGAGAGTGTCCCTGTGAGTTCAGGTACTCTGTGTCAAAAATCACCTCAAATCCTTACTGGAGTAACAAGGAACACAATGCAACAAAACTTATAATTTGCCTAGTCACATTCAATTAGCTACTGGCAGTCAGAATCTAAACCCCAAGCACTAACAGGCTCCCATCTTAGAAAGTTCTCCAGAAAAAAAAGAGGACAAGAAACAAGCAAAGGTTTAGCCATGAGAGGTAGAGAAGACATGGGTGCAAACCTTGATTACACCAGCCAGAAGTCAAGTACATATTCATCATCCAAGGCTCCTAAGGCCAACTGTCACAAACATACCTACTTACAATTACTAATAACTTGAGTCACAGAAATATATTATATAGAGTGAAATCCAAGAATCAGTGCAAATTTCCCCTTTTCATTAAAGAATTGAGAACAGCTAAGAGTCAATTATCAATCAAATCATCAATCTTCTTGTGCTTCTCTTTCATATCCACACACTGATCATAAGGCACCTCTATACCTCTTGTTTCTCTGTTCTCATTAAAAATCATGTTTAGAACACAGAACAATGTCCTCTAGCTCATCTTACAAGGAAACAGAAAATGTGTTCCCTTGGGGAAAGACAACAAATACACAGATTAACAAGAAATATTGTCTATATATATATATTGGGAGTCTGTTTTAAATACAGTTGGATGTTAAAATTCCTACTAATAAACATTATATCCTTGCAAAGGCCAAAGTTGATATAAATCAATGAATATATATCTTTAAAATTGTTCTTCAACATAGCCAAAGCAGAAATAAACCCTGATTCAGTTTATTATGTCATAAAATGTAAATCCAAGGGATCAGATTGTTAAAGTTAAAAAGTGTGTGCCTGTTTCCATTCTTTGTACATTATTTGACCCTTTTATTCACATATAAAATTAAAGTACGCATAGTATTGCGAGTAGTGTACTCATTTCTCAGAGCTACTTCACTTTACATGCATGTTCCCTGAGACAGAGTTCTCACTTGAGTGTCAGTATATTTCTTCTCCTTAGATTATTCTCCATCAACTCACTTGAAATGTAATCTGTGCTGGAATCACACTCCTCAGATGCCACTACCTATCTAACACTGAGATCAGGGCCTTGACACCTGCACAGTCAGAAATGAAGAAGTAACTAATGTTTTTTAAGAATTAAAAAAAAAAACGCAACCTTTGTAACACTGTTATAAAAGATGATGACTAATTAAATAAAACTGATCCAATAATTACATTTATAATTTTAATATTTCAGAATTTACTTCAGAGTCCTTTCTCCCTTGCTTTCTCCCACCATCTCTTTCCCCACTTCCAAAGGCTCTCACTACATAGACTGCATCCTCCCCAGTACTGAGTTCAAGGTGTGGACACCATACCCATTTTGCTTTGGGATTTCTTGAATGGTAGTGATTTTACTACTAAAGGTGAATTTCTGATAATTCTCCAACATTATTTCTTCCATTTCAAACTAACAGTTGTTCTACTTTAATTCTGTTGCTGTGATACAACACTCTGGCCACAAAGAACATGATTTCAGCTTACAGAGAGTGGTCCATAACTGAGGGAAGCCAGGGCTAGAATTCAAATAGAAACATGGAAGCAGAAACCATGAGGGACTTTATTTTCTCCTACATTAGTTAACATCATCGATAATTGCTCACAGACATGTCCACAGACCAACATCATTAAGAAAAGTACTCAATTGAAATTGTTTTTAGGTGATGCTAGGCTATCACTCAACAGATAATTCTAGAGAAGACAGTAGTTTTACCATTATACATCATATTATGACAATATATAAGCAAAAATCCTTAGAAAGCTTGAGTATGGTTACATAAATAGGAGAAGCTCAGGGTCTTTGAATTGTTCATAAATTCTAATTAAAATCCCCTATCTTGTTTCCTATAACATTACCACCTATATAATACTCCTCCCAATATTGAAAAGAAGAGAAAGGGGGCAAGGGAAGGACAGAACATTGCTCAAGTGCAATTTGGCACATGCAAAGCCTCCAGGAGCCAAAGCACAATAACAGAGCTTACAGACTCCCAAAATTCCTGTAATGTTTTCTTTTCCTGCTACATTAACAAATACCCCAACCAAAGCAAATTAAGGGAGGGGGCTTTATTTGACTCACTATTTTTGCAGTTTTGCAGGATAGGGGATTCATAGTTTAGGGAAATCCAGAGAGCTGTCACATCTTGTCATCAGGTTAGGAATTCTTGCAGCTGTTCCTTTTCCTTTTTTATATAGCTAGAGATCCCCAAAGGAATAGCCACACCCATGATGGGAGAGTCTTTCAGCCTCAATTGACTGATCAAAATAATTCTTCATGGGCATGCACTTGGTGAATTAATTCATCTCTCCAGCTCCATAACTTCATATTACTACAGAATACCATTCCATGATAGTATTTTACCAATGAAAATTATAATACACACACACACACACACACACACACACACACACACACACATACATACACACAAAGTTGAAAGTATACAACTGACAATAAAATGCCTGGTCACCATAAAAATAATGATTCTACTATGCTAGTTTATATATTTAAAGATAAACAAAATTTACCTAGCCTAAATAAATTGACTATAGGCTGGTGATCCTTTGTTCTATGTCTAAAATCCACATATGAGCGAGTACATACCCTGTTCCTCTTTTTGTGACTGGGTTACCTCATTCAGGATGGTTTCTTCAAGTTCCATCCACTAGAAACCAGATGCAAAGAAAGGAGACAAGACCAGGTTGCAGAAACACACAAAGACAGCTGACCTGAACAAGAAGGAGCTAATCCCCCCCCAGACTGATGGCTGGGAATCCAGCATGGGACTGACTCAGACCCCCTGAATATAGATCTCAGCTAGAAGGACTGAGCAGTCTGGGGAACCTCAGACAGTAGAAACAGGATCTATTCCTGGTGCACAAAAGGACCTTGCAGACACATCCCCCATGGAGGGATACCCCATTAACCTAGAGACAGGAGAGAAGTCCTAGTCCTTACTTCAAATGACTTGACAGATTTACATGACCCAACCTGGATAGCATAGTCCTACAAGTGGAATGGGGGAGGGGGGTGGGAGGGGAGGGTGGCCAGGGTGCATGTCACAGGGGAAAGAGGGCAAGAGGGAGGGAGGGAGGGAGAGAGGGAGGGTTGGAGGGAGGAAGGGAGAGGAAACTGGGATCCACATGTAAAAGTTTTAAATTATATTATTAATATAAAAAAGAAGAGAAAAAAACAAATGCTGTTGGATTTATATATATATATTTAAAATGCTTTGACTTCAAATTTTAAGCCTAAAGACAAGTTACTGGGGAAAATGATTTCTAATTTTGTTTCCACAGAAAATGAAAAGCTGTGGATTCCTTCCAGACTAATGTGGTTTGATCGAGCAAGACCCCCTGAAGCAATGTCAATGGGACAATGCAGCCTTGCAGACCACTATAGCCAGGATTTTTGCATCTTCTTAGGATTCCCACATGACAGCATGCCCACCAGCAGGAAGCAGTTTGAAAAGAACAACACCCAAATTCTCAAATATTGTTTATAAATGTTTGTTTTCATTTAAAAGAAAAGAAAAAGAAAGACAGTATTTGTATAAATACAAAAATAAATAATTAATTAAAAACTTTAAAAAAATAAATTGACTATAGAGAACATTAGAATTCTGTACCAATAGAAGTAGATCTGAGGTAACTGAGGTAACTCGTACTAAAGCTACAGGTTGCAGGAGGAGAAAGTCTAGTTTAAACTGTATCATTTTTTCCAATTAATGAACCTAAATTTTTTAACATCACTTAGAAAAATTAGCTTCAGGGAAAACCTTTCCACAAGAAATGCTAGACGTGATTATGGTTAGTGTCAGTTCATAATATACTATTATACTAATTAACTCTTCTCTAATGGCTTTCTATACAAATAGAAAGAGTAATATGTTCATTATTGAAAAGATATCCCTGACTTCTTTAACATTTTCCTATAGCTTAAATAAGAAGCTCAGAATTTATCATAAAGTGTTTCCCTAGAAATTGCCCAATACGTACATACCTTAGAGATTACGTACATGCACCATGTACTATTCCAGGTGCTGCTTCAGTGACTAACTTCTCTTGTTTTTTCCATGGAGAAGTGAGTTAACTTTAAAGCCTCAGACATATGAATAGTTGAGATAATATCAAAAATGCATGGTACAAAGAATTAAGCCAGGACTTGGTCATTATTGTCACACCACAGCTAAATGTCAGCAAAGTCCCTTTGCTCTTGACAACTTTTGTTTGCCTTCATGTCTCATAGAGAACTATCCAAATAAGTAGATACTTTTGCTGAATTTCCAGTGAGCTCCAAGCATAATGACCTCCAAACACTAATAATGATTAGTAACTTTATGTAACTAAAACAAAAGGAGGCAACAAAGAAGAACAGTGCTATTACCAAATACTTATCTGGAGCATCCATCTAAATGTTTACCTATGGGTGTGACACTGTCAAGAAACTTAGCTTCTTCCATGTTCCAGCTTCTTTGTGTATAAAAGACATTATTACTACTGATCTTATCAGTTATTTTAATATAATAACTAAGTGTAATAATGCAAGTAAGACACTTGCATCAGGGTCAATACTTCCATTTATTCCTTTAAGATTTGCATTTTATTATCACTAGGAAACTCCTTGACAGCAAAACAGTATTTTTTTTTTGTAAACAGACAGGACCAAACTTTCAAAGACAAAAGCAGGCTATATCTTAATGCCTTATTTCATGTGGAAACCTGATGTTCTGAAACTACTTTTTATTACAGTGAATGGGAGGACATTGTGTCTTTGAGCAATAAATTGGTCATCATTGCTGATGAGAAATGTCAGCTGGAATCAGCCAGTACCTATTATTGGTAGAGTGATGACAAATGAATCATTGTGAAAGTATGTTTGTATTTTACTGTTTTCCCACCATTGAATTTCACAATATCAAGAAATTAACAGTCTGATCATATATAGGCAAGTGTAGGTATCCCAGACTATCCTCTGTAGAAAAGGAATTGATACTGATAAAATAAGTTTTGGAATATAACCATGTAATTCCTTGAAATTCTCCATTTCACATTTAAAAACACATAACCTTTGTCATTAACTAGTTATTGTATCTTCAATGTTCTTAAAAATACACATCCAAAGTGGGTATTGGTGGCACACACCTTTAATCCCAGCACTCTGGAGGCAGAGGCAGGCAGAACTCGGTGATTTCGAGGGCCTGTCTGATCTACAAAGTTAGTTCCATGACAGCCTTCAAAGCAAATACAGAGAAACCCTGTCTCGAAAAACCTAAAAAGAAAAACTGCACATCAGTCATCCTTACCTACCCCTTTATTCTGAGAGAGCATTGGTCTTTGACAAGAAAGAGGACTGAAGCTAAAATATATCTCCAGTGGTGTTCTAGAAAACATGGTGCTAAGACAGTCTCCTCAGTTAAGGTAAAGTTATTTCTCCTTATTCACCAATACAAATTGTAATATGTATATTGCCATATGCTCTTTGACTCTAAGAACAACTATCAAATATAATGAACAGGAAAATGAAGTAAACAATAAATGTAATTTGTTGACGACTTTTACACTTAAGCGACAGAGAAGTATATAATGAGGTAGGAAGACTACTCTCTCTTTATGTTAGGATTTAATAAAACTTACGTCAGTTTCCACATTACCAATAAGACACACATCCATGGAGGGTCAATAACATACCCCAAATCTCTAAGAATCAGCAAGAGTATTTATCTTCAATTATCCAAGGATATTAGTATGGTTCAGTATCAGAGAAAACATAAATACTGACAAAATGTAGATTCTAGAGCATTAAGAGTGATCTTCATCCACCATCATAGCCACAACGTACTCTCTTATGGATAGAATTTCATGGCTTTTAGAAAAATCCCTGCATTTCTTCGAAAAGAATGTACCCCAGAAATGACAAATAATACTACACTAAACAGTTAAAAAAAAACAGATAAAGTTCTACTATCTTATTATAACTGTGATAAGCTCAAACTCATTAATCAGTATTAAAAATACTATTCTGAAGGTGAGCAAATAGCTTGGTCAATAAAATCCTTCCTTGCCGCCAAGCATATGGGCATGAGTTCAGTACCCATCATTAGCATAAGAAGTTGAGCATGATAGTATAAGCCCATAATCTTATCAATGGGGGAGGATGGTAGAGTCTGAAGGGTCCTTGGAGTTTCCCAGCAACCCCATCTGGCCTTAAGGTCCAGATTCAATGAGAAACCCTATCTTAGAAAATGGACTGGGCAACAATGGAGAAGGACATGAAAAGTTGACCTCTAGCCCCACATGTACTTTCACATGTGGACATGCACAAACACATTGTATACATTAAATTACAAAGCTATGCAGTGAAGCAATAATATCTAGGAGACTCAGTTCAAGTTCCACATCTGTTGAGTGTAAGGGTTTGCTCACACTTGTATCACACACTGGATAGGACAGCCTCAGTTTCTTCAACTATCTTCTCTATTTTCTCATCACCAACACAGGTAGGAGGAAAAGATTACATAAGGACATTGGAAATTGAACAAATAACAAAATGTAAAGAGGTAAGACCTAGTTTGCTTCTAGAGAGAGAGAGAGAGAGAGAGAGAGAGAGAGAGAGAGAGAGAGAGAGAGAGAGAGAGAGAGAGAGAGAGAGGAGGTCATGGGGGTTATTTTATGTCTGTCTTCTTTCTGGTGTAGTTTCTAATGTTAAGGCAAAATAATCCAAAAAGGTTGTTGCTGATTCCTCCAGTTGCCAACAATTCATTACAGATCTATTAATGGCCACAGGTGATCAAAGAGTGAACAGGAGATGCTTTTGGGGTATGTGCTGATCCTCACCTTCTGGTCAGTAAATACCAAAAATAGTGATCTCATCACTAGTAAACGAGGGAACCACCTGGAAGCTGTGAGGAAACCTATTCCGTTCTTAGGTTTGTATCATTTTAAAATAATTTAAGTGCTTTCATAACACTGTGCTCTTTTTGTACATTGGTATTTACAATAGAATAGTTAATGAAACTTTATCCTTTAATTTATTCTTAGAACTTCTGACATTTTAAATATGAAAATTAGTGAATAAACTCTTTGCTGCATTTTAGAAGCTAAAGGCTGATAGGCTCCTTCTTGTAGTGACACACTCAACAGACACACTCCAGCAGTTACTAATTTTCTAATTCAATACTTGAAGATGACATTTTTATAAATTTACAAAAGAGATTCTATTAGTTTAATATATGAAAAGAATATCTTTTAAAAATATTTTGTTATTATTTTACATATTGATCCCTGTTCCCTCTCCCTCCCATCCTCCCATGCCCCTCACTGACCCCCCATCCCATCCAATCCCACATCCACTCCCCAAAGAGGGTGAGGCCTTCCATGAGGGATCGCCAAAGTCTGTCAAACCTAGGCTCTCCCCTGTGTCTCAAGGCTAAGGGGGTATCTCTCCATAGGGAATGGGTTCCTCAAGACCTTTCCTGCAGTACAGATACATCCTGGTTCCATTGCCAGAGGTCCCATAGACTGCCTAGGCCCTTTTAACTGAGACCCATGTTCAGGGTGTCTGGGTTGGTTCTATGCTGGTTTCTCAGCTGTCACTCTGGGGTTCATGAGTTCCCACTTGTTCAGGTCAGCTGTTTCTGTGGGTTTCTCCAGCCTGATCTTGACTCCTTTGCTCATTATTTCTCCCTCTCTGCAACTGAATTCCAGAAGTTCGGTTCAGTGTTCAGCTGTGGGTGTCTGCCTCCGTTTCCATTAACTACTGGATGAAGACTCTAGGCATCAAACTCATTATTGTTGAAGGATATTTAACATAGCCTCTCCACTATTGCTTAGATTGGTAGTTGGGTTAATACTTGTAGGTCTCTGGGCATTTACCCAGTGCCAGATTTTTCATTAAACCTATAATGGCTCCCTCTATTATGGTACCTCTTTTCTTGCTCTCCTTTATTCCTCCCCAGATGTAGCCAAGGATATAGCCAAGGATGGTCTTGAACTACTGATCTTCCTGTCTCTTCCTCTGAAGTGCTGGATGCTGGATATGCTGCAGCACACCCATTTATACAGTGCTAGCAATGGGACCCAAGGTCTAATGCATGCTAAGCAAGTATGATCCCCATCCCCAGCTGCCACTGGCTCTCCTCTGTGGAAGCCTGCCTAATATTATTTACTACTTTATTAACAGAAACTGCCTGTGTGTTGTCTTTTAAAAGACATGCTTCCTCATGTTCTCCTCTCCCCTCCTCTGTTCCCCTACTCTTTCTCTTAACTCCCTAACTCCTCCCGCTATGCTCCCAATTTGATCAAGAGATCTTGTCCCTTTCCCTTTTATGTGGGATCATGTATGTCTCACTTAGGGTCCTTGTTTTCAATCTTCTCTGTCAGTGTGGATAGTAAGCTGGTAATCCTTTGCTCTATGTCTAAAATTCATATATGAATGAGTAAATAACCTGTTCTTTTTTGTGACTGTGGTACTTCACTCGGGATGTTTTTCTTCTAGTTCCATTCACTTGCCTATGAATTTCAAGATTCCCTTGTTTTGTGGGTTTTTTATTTTTGTTATTTTTCCCACTGAGTAGTACTCCATTGTATAAATGTACATTTTCTATATCCATTCTTCAGTTGAGGGAAATCTATATTGCTTCCAGGTTCTAGCTTTACAAATAATGCTGCTTTGAATATAGTTAAACAGATGTCTTTGTGCAACATTTGAGTGCCTAAGAGTGGAATTGCTGGATCTTGTGGTAGACTGATTCCCATTTTCCTGAGGAACTGTCATACTGATTTACAAAGTGGCTGTACAAGTTTGCACACCCCCCAGCAATGGAGCTGGAACAGTGTTCCTCTTTCTTCACATCCTCTCCAGCATAAACTGTCACTGTGTTTTTCATTTTAGCCATTCTGACGAGAGGATGAAGGTATCTCAGAGTTGTTTTGATTTGCATTTCCCTGATGGCTAAGGCTGTTGTGCACATTAAGTATCTTTCAGCCATTTTAGATTCCTCTATTGAGAATTCTGTATTTAGTTCTCACTTTATTCTCACTTTTTAGTTGGATTATTTGGTGTTTTGATAACTTGCTTCATGAGTTCTTTGTGTATTTTGGCAATCAGCCCTCTATCAGATGTGGGGCTGGTGAAGATCTTTTCCCATTCTGTGGGCTGCCATTTTGTCTTGTTGACTGTATCCTTTGCCTTACAGAAGCTTCTCAGTTTCACTTATTAGTTGTGAATCTCATAACATAATGGCGTTATGTTCAGGAAGCAGTCTTCTGTGTCAATTTGTCCAAGGGTACCTCCTACTTTCTATTCTAAGAGGTTTATTGTGGCTAGCTTTGTGTTGAGGTCTTTGATCCATTTGGACTTTAGTTTTTTCATGGTGATAGATATGGATCTATCAGCAGTCTTCTACAAGTCAACTTCCATTTATGCCAGCACCATTTGTTGAAGTTGCTTTTTTTTATCTATTGTATAATTTTAGTTGCTTTGTCAAAAATCAGGTGTTCATGGGTGTGTGGGTCAATATTACGGTTTTCAAATCGAATCCATTTGTCTGTCTATTTTTGTGCCAATATCAAGCTGCTTTCAGGACTATAGCTCTATAATAGAGCTTAAGGGATGGTGATGCCTCCAGATGGTCTTTTATTGTACAGGGTTGTTTCGGATATCTTGGGTCTTTGTTTTCCATATAAAGTTGAGTATTGTTCTTTCAATAACTGTAAATAATTTTGCTGTGATTTTTGATGGGGTTTGCATTGAATCTGTAGGTTGATTTTGGCAAGATTGTCATTTTTACTATGTTGATCCTACCTATCCAAAAACATGGGAGAATTTGCCATTTTCTGGTATCTTCTAAAATTTCTTTCTTGAAAGTCTCAAAGTTCTTGCTATACACATATGTCACTTGTTTGATTAGTGTTACCCAAAGATATTTCATGTTGTTTGAGGATATAGTAAATGGTAAGGCTATAGTAAATTATTTCTCAGCCTCTTTATTGTCTGTATATAATAGGGCTACTGTTTTTTTTGTTTGTTTTTTTTTGTTGTTTTTTCGTTTTGTTTTTTTTTAGTTATCTTTGTATCCTGCCACTTTGCTGAAGGTGTTTATCAGCTGTAAGAGTCACTTATGTAAACTATTATATTTTTGGGTAACTTATGTAAACTATTATATCTTCTGCAAATAGGATTGTTTGACTTCTTTCTTTCTAATTTGTATCCCCTTGATCTCTTTTCATTGTCTTATTGCTCTAGCTAGAACTTCAAGTACAATAGTAAAGAGAAATGGAGAGAAGGGACAGCCTTGTCTTCTTCCTGACTTCAGAGGAACTGCCTGGAGTTTTTCACTATTTAGTTTGATGCCCCCAAGCTACACAAAAACACAACTAAGAATGTAAACTAGAGACCAATAATCCTCATGAACATTGATGCAAAAATATTCAATAAATACTGGCAAATTGAATCTAAGGACACATCAGAGAAATAATCCACCATGACCAAGTAGGCTTCATCCCAGGGATGCAGGGATGGTTCAACATATGAAAAGCTATCAATGTAATCCACCATATAAACAAACTGAAAAAGAAAAGAAAACATATAATCATCTCACTAGATACTGAAAAAGCCTTTGATAAAATCCAACACCCCTCCATAATAAAGGTCTTAGAGAGATCAGGGATTACAGGAACAAACCTAAACATAAAAATAGGAAATATACAGAAAAAGTATACCTTAAATAATGAGACATCATTTCTAAAAAGACCTTCATACATTTTATCCACTTTTAAAAAATAGATTTACTCATAGAAATATTACAAAATCACCAGAAATTCATAATTAACAAATGGCTCAACTTCATTTATAATTCAATCACAATTAAAATCATTTCACTTTTTTCCTTTTTATTAGGATTTCAGGTAAAAACAAAATTACAAACATTAAGATATTTAACATGGTGGACAAGGAATACAGAGAATAAAAGTTATTGCTCAAATGTCAGTGCCATTGGCTCCCACTCTAATTTTATAGATGTAATCCCTACCTTTTTCTCATCAGATTCAATTTCTAATTTAATTCTGTGTTGTAGATTGATTCTTCCCTTGCTCTAATTTAGAAAACAATTTCCAAATTATGTATAAGATTTTCTTTAAGAAAAAGTGATAGAACTACTTGGTAATTTTTTTTTCACATCATTGACTGGTTTTATCTTTTACTTTGGGATCAATATGTAAAATAAGAAAATAAAAATAAAAATATAGAAAAAAATGAAAAAAAAAACCAAGGTCAACATTTCACTTTTATTTTATTGAGTTCTAAATTGCTTGTTCAGCAATACATAAGCCTGAATGCATTTGAATATGTATTACCTGACACTTTACAACCCTTCTCTAAATGATTGAGGCACATGCATCACACTTTCATCTTTTCTCAAAAATTGAACATGATTAAAGTATATTAAGGTCCACTCTAAGCAACCAGAGATGGACCGCTGAATGGAGTTAAAAATGGAAGTAATGTAGCAACATTCATGTTGATATGAGGTGTAATATCAATAAATATATCAAGACAGCAAGCTCTGGTTCTGCTGTTTCTATGTGTTCAGATTTAGGATAACAGTTTTCAAAAATGCATAGAAACCAAGATTAAGACTACAGCTCTCCAGTTTTAATAAATAGGGTGGTAATCTTTTACATATATCTTTCTTTTGCTATGAAAAAAATCAACTTAAGGCAGTTTATAAAAAGACTCTTATAACTATACCGTCACAATAATACTGATAGTTCATATTGGTCCTTTAAATTTCTTATGTAGACCTACAGTTGTGCTATTAATGTTGTTTTAATCATGCCATACACAAGACTTTGTATTTTGCTCTTAAACATTTTTTCACTTGATAACTTTAAGCTGAATTTCCCAAAAGTGCATATAGCAGGGAATAGACATTTAAAAGACGTTTTACCTCATTCTTGCTCAGTATTTGCATGGATATATCTGATTTATTGTCACCAAATAACCTGGGCAACAACTTCTAATACAAAATTCATATTATTCTTGAAAATTAATTGAGAATTACTGCCATGCTAGGATGTATTTACAGAAGAGCAAAGATTCGAAAAGAACAGTGGAATGGGTTGAGTTGTGTACTTAAATTCATATGGCAAAATCCAAGCACCGGTGACGATAAATTTATTTGAAAACATGGTTATTGAAAATGTAATTGGTTAAACTAGGGTTTATTGGAGTATGTCCCTAACTAAATAGAATATGAATCCTTATCAGAAGCAAGCTCTCTCTGTGTCTTTCTGTCTCTGTCTGACTCAATATCTCTCTTTAACCACTACACCTCTGACAAGTTGACCTCCTTCCAGGAATCCTCACTATTCTTTCATTCTCTTTTATTGACCCATTTGCCATTGTGTTGTTATTTCTTAAACTAACAATGTACCTTATGACACTCTTGCAAGAAAAATAAAAGAACAAAAACAACAACAAAAACATAAACAAAAAAACCCACAGTGCTTTTCAAGTACGTTAACAGCAAAATTTCCAGCTCTTATATATGTCTACCCCTCTTCTGCTATGTAGTTGCAATAACAGGGCTGACAGAATAAGAACATCATCAACAGATATGCACACATGGAAAGGAGGAATTTCATGGGGCTTCAAATAAAAAAAATAAAAAGATTTGTCTTATATGTGAACATAACAATGCCTCTTTGGAGTTTATTGTTACCTGCTGTGGGCTATGTACAGCACAGCCAATTTTTTACATCCTCATGAAATAACCATGAGGTACTCAATACAATATTCTTTCTTCAAAATCAAATGTAAAGGACATAAGGAGGTTTAAGGAATTGGTGAGAGCAGCCCTGCAGAGTAGCTGAGACTGGACTTCACCCAAGGCTCTCTTAACCTGGGGACATACTAAGAGTCTGAGTGAAAAAGGTCTAACAGTCACCTGGACTGTTCTTCCCTGTCACAGATTCACTTTAGGACAACCACTGATCTGCTCTCTGCTCATCAACATTGCTTGGCTTTGCTCAGCTCAGCTCGGCTCAGCTTGACTTGGATATGCCTAATGCACCTATTTTAAAAGATGAATGCTTATTTTTGCTATATTTTCCTTGCTCAGTAGTCCTGTTAATATATTTTCCATTTGAAAGTTTAAACTATGACCTTCATTTAAAATCTTACAACTTTTGTCCTAAGAAGTATAGTTACATTGACCCTATGGAAAATTAGATCATGGTCTTCCTTCAAGATAAACCAATATTGGCATTTAGACAAGCACATTATTTACAAGTATCTCTGTCTCTAGACCATATACCTGTGAAGCTTACACTGAATCCTTAATCCCTACAATGAATATGAAACATGCTGGCTTATATGAATAAATAAATTATATATACCTCATTGCTGAGATAATAAGTCTTCTATCACTCCAGGAGTTCTAAACCATGTTGTAATTAAGGTGTAATTAAGTAAGGAATAAATCCTTACTTTCTCTAGTAGGGAATCTGTAAAGTTGAAGAATGGGGAATTCACTTGCTGTATAATAACTAATCAGTAAGGTTAAAGGCTAAAAAAATCAGCATATTTCATTGACTCAGGGAAAAATAAATTAAATTGACAGTTAAAAATAAATTAAATTTAACATTGATAAATATAAAAGACAACTTTGATTAAAAGTATGTATAAAAGTATAATTTATATTAAGAATAATGTATATATTAAAACATTTACAAATGCATTCACATATGTGATCTGATTAAAAATTCATGAGCTGAAAAACACAAATTTTCCAGATAGGAAATCAATATGAACAGAAAAAGTTTAAATCTATTTAACTCTTTTTTTCTGTTTTTTTTTTTAAATAGAATATCAAGGGAGAAACAAAAGATTTAAAGTAAATATGCAAGATGTTGCCTATTTTCCTGAATGAAGAATGCATAAAAGAATATTTTTCTTGTTTAATCTCTGAAAATCACCACCACTAGAAAATGGAAATCATAGAATTAGTTTTCTAAGATTAAAGTATAACCAAATAGGTGCACAAAGGTGGAATGAGCATTGAGGCAAAGGAGGGAATAGAGAAATAGCCATCAGACTTAGGACAATGACCATTTCAGTAAAGATGTGTGTAAGCATAAGAAAGAAGTGGACAGAGCCTAAGAGAACACTGTAGAGTTTCAAGTTTCTTACTACATAGGAAAATGGCAACTTCATTGGTAGCAATGTGGCAGTTGCCACCTTCCCTATCAACAGGGAAAGCCCAGGAATGTCTCTAACTCTCAACATGATGAGTGTGAAGAATCTGCATGTGTTCTCATTTAAGTCAGAGGAAACTATCAGGTAACTTGAAGTGTAAGAATATGAAAGAAATGAATGGTATGCTTTCAAAATGACAAATTTTTGAAAGAAAGGAATGAAAGTTCTTGAAACTTAATTGGAAATAAACAAAATGTCTAACAAATAAGTCACATTGCATCTTCATAAAACTGAATCCACTTCTAAATATAATGCTAACCATTTTTATTTATCAAGGTTTGTGAATATCTGCTGTCTATATTCATGTTGAAAAGAAAGAATAAAATGCGTTCTACTTATTATTATTTATGCATGCATTTTGTTACCTTACATATTTTAAATTACAAGTACCCTAGTTTCTGAATATGTTCAAATGAATTGAACTATGCAGAAAAACTGTTTAATGCAGGTTAGTATATAAGTGTTCTGCTTGTTGGTCTATATTTTCAGCAGTTCTGATAGTGTAATTAAAGGGATCGGCTTTTGTGGAATACCCTAAGTTTTGGTATTGGGTACCATAAAAGCCAAAGGGTTAGGAATCAAGCTTCTCTTCTACATCAGCACTTTAATTAGTATTCCCTCAAATGATTTTTAAAAAAATGTCACTGCAGCATTGTTCACCCTCAGAACAGCAATGAGTGTATGACACATGAAAAATAAACTGGGGTCACATTCTGACAATGATAGCATCATTGAGAGAGCCTCTGTCAGGGATAATCCATCTGTTAATCACATATCTGTGCAGGAGGAGATACTCATAACAACAGCACCTCCTGATTAGAACAGAAGTGCAATGTTCCCAATGATACGATTTTTCCTGAAAACCAATCCATTATGTTTACCTCTACTGCATCAGGCACAAGATCCCAACTCATTGCTAAGTTAGCTTTTCTCTCCCAGCAAAACAAATGCATATTGTGACATACATTTAAGACCAAAAGTGTCACCGCTTTAAATTTAGTATGCAAGTATGTATGTATGTATGCATGTGCATATGTATATGTATATTTATATATCTTTGATAATATTGAGATATCACTAATTGAATCTCATTTACATGAATTTGTATGTAAATGGATATGTATCTTACATGTATATGTGCATATACATCCACAACATGTAGGATTTCTCAGAATCTTATGTGTGCAGAGAAGAGGTCAATGTATAACAATGCACACTGGGCAGCACTTCATTTTAATATCAGTTAAGATTTTAAACTGGTTACACAGCTCCTAAAGCCTGATTAATTATAACAATTGTCGTATTAAGGGAACAAATTGTAGAATTCATTTGCTTCCTGCTGTTTTCAGGCTTTCTGTGAGTTTCTTTTTTCTCTCTTCACATTAAAAGATGCACACCCCCACATTGGAAAAATAGAAATGTTACCATTGAAATATATACATCCTTAATTTCTGAGGTGGCATGCCATAGATAGATAATTCTTCTTAAGCATTCAACCAAAGGTTATTTTTGGTACTGCCATTCAAATAGATGGCAGTTAAGGCTGTTTACACATATTGCTATCTTCAGTGTCAATTATGGAAACCTTGTCATTTCTGCATCAATATAACTATGATGTGTGCAATTTAAATCTTCAAAAGTTCTACACGGTGTGGCAGGTATACTATCTCATCACTGCTGTTTGACAAACAGGTAGATACATTTGTGGTATGGTTTTAGTATTGACATCATTTTAAACAAATATTTATAATAGGCATCAACTATATGCCAGTCAATATAAACAGAGAAACAAGCAACTTGTCATCCCTGATACTGAAGAGCACATCTAGCATTGGAGATTTAAAATGCTCTGAGAAATATTTAAAAAGAAAATTACAGGACTCTTGAGACGGCTCAGTGGCTTAAAGGTACTTGCTGTCAATCCTGATGACCTGAGATCAAACCCTGCAGCTAAATGAATGAAGGAAACAACTCTCTCCAAAATTTTTCTGTCTTAGACTCCTCCACATGTGCCCATGTATGCACCTGCATCCACATACATACATACAGTTAATGAATGAATATAAGTCCTAAAAATATTAATAAATATAAAATAACCAAATAATTCTTGCTGTGGGTTATAAATAGAAGATCATTTATATTCAGCCTTCACAAATGGATTTGAAATCAAAATTCTTACCCACTAGAGGAATGGTTCAGACTTCTTACCCACAACATACATATCACTGAGTTCCACTGACCTGTTAGGTGCACTGCAGATTTCTTTTGAACATGTGTAAATGTATCACAAGAAATCTTTACATGTCATGGGTCATTGGTACATGGATGATCTTTCCTTAAGACAAATCCATTTTTTTTTCTTTTTTGAGACACTGAGATAGACTGGGCGTAACTCAACCTCATTATTCAGCTAAGGATGGCCTTGAACTCATGATCCTTCCACCATAAAAGTACTGGGATTAGAGGTGTATACCAATACCCTTAGCTTCATGCTCCTTTAATTTTTACACTTTCAGTTTTCCCCTCACCTAACTCGTAACATTCTCAGCTCTAACGAGTCATGTGGCTGCAGTTATTCCTGAAGAATTTTCATTTACAAGGTGTATTATATTCCTAAAAATAAGTTCTTGGTTCTATTTAGTTGTTCATTTCCAGAAGCCCCATCTCAATAGAATAAAAAGACACTGAATGCAGTCTGTTTTGCATGAATGTGGGCTTTCAGAGAACCATGAATATTTTTCAAAAGTTTATTTTAGCTATAACTTAAAATGTACTTAAAATGGTCCTTAAAATGTACTGATAAAGATTTTAAAGTAGTATTTAACTCTTGAAAAAGGGTGTGAGTTTTTTTATTATTCATAAAATACCATTCTTAGCTAAGATATATGCATAATTCAATGGGGATCCAGTCCAATTGTTTCATTTTGTGAAGAAGTACATTTTTTAACAATTCATATTGTTTTGGCACAGAGATAAATTACAGTGCTGAAAGGCCCAGAATAAATATAATGATGGCATGGCTCATGTTGAACACTCCTCCATCTTTCCAAAAGTTTGGAAGTTTGCTAAAGGGGAAAAACACCCAAGAAATACTTCTTCAGGTCCTTCAAACAATGTGTTTCCACTGACCAGACATGATTCCATTGAGGAAATTCTGCCAGTGATGAAAAAAATAATAGATTGATAATTGATGATTATTTATATGGAGTTTGGCTTTCATGGCTCAATGAATTTTCCATTTTATGGGTGGTCATGTTCTGTAGTAATTAACACTTATGGTGCATGCGAGTGGATGAAAGATGGATGATTTTGCAGCAAATCATGTCAGGAACTACTTTCAGTTCATCTATCAATATTCTTTCAACCAGTGGGATCCACAAATTTTTGTAGCTCCTTTCTGATTCATTTGTGGGTGGCTTTATTATCTTCAGGAGCTTCTCTTGTTCAGCACAGCTCTTTACACTCCCTTCCCAATGCTATTTATTATTTTGGCATCAAGTTCATTATATGCAAGTACTTTCTTTTTCATAGCATATGAAATTTGTTTTTTTTCATACATTTTCTTAAATATAAAAAGTTCTTTAGAAGTTGGTTGCCCCATTTTCTCATTTCAAGAGAACTACTTCTTATTTTTTTCTGTTGTAAAATATTAAGTAAGTTCTACAATTTTGGGCAAGTTAAACTTTGATCTGCACATTTTTTTGTAAATTAATTGACAAACTCATACTTTCATCCAAATATTCACTATCCATAATCATGAGACAGTTTTAAACAGACTCTAGGTATAAGTACTTAATAGTCTATTTCATTAAATAAGAGAAATACATTATCAAAGTCCTATGACTATCAAATTACAAAATGAAAATGCAATTCCATTAAAACTTAATACAGAACCCATGCTCTTAATATTTGGTTCCTTAACCTCTTGAAACTATTTCATGGAAATTCAAACTACTTACAAATATTACTTAATGATTAAAACACTCAATATGATGGTATGGTTTATATAGTCTCTATATTATATCATTTCTTTCATCAACTTAACACAGTCTAGATACATCTGAGGGAGTCTTGGTTGGGGAATTTCTCATATCAGATGGCATGTGGCCATACCTGCGAGGAATCATGTGGATTACTGACTGATATAAGAGAGATTTGCCCATGTTCATTACCCATTATGGGAATGCTATCCATGGGCATGTGGTCTGAGTGATGTAACAAATTTAATTGAACTTGAGTAAGAAGTTAGCCAGTACTCTTCAGTGTTCTCTACCTCAAGATCCTACCTTATGATCATGCCTGACTTCACTTAATAATAGATTACCACCTAGAAGTAGAAAGTGAAATAAGCCCTTTTGTCCTATTGATTTTATCATGGTGTTTATTACAACAGTAAGCAAAATAGAACATGTCCCATGTTTGAAACAAAATAACTCTCTCTCTCTCCCCCATTCTCCTTTCATCCTCCTTCCTTCCCTCTCTTCCTCTCATTAACATATAAAACAAGGTAACAGGGTGTAAATTATCATTTCTTCTCCACCTAGAATTTTATAGCATCCCCTTCTAGGGCCCACTTAAAAATGGAATGGACAGTTAATATTTCTCCTTCTCCGATTAAATAATGCTCTTTTTCATGAGTGTGTATGAGCTTCAAGGTCTTTAGCCACCATAAAAAGTCGGGATGAGAGCTTGTTGCTACCTTGGAGGGGAGTAACAAAATTATAGTCTTGAAACAAAAGTAAAAACTATTAAGGAATTCACTATTCAAAAGCACTCATTTGAATCTTGTCACGTGGCTTCCGACAGGCTAATAATGAACCCAATGCAACTTAATTAATAAAAATTGACTGGCATATGATTGGCCAGGATTCCCAGTGTGACTGCTAGTACTGTTTCCTGTTCTGATCTACTCTATTACCACATGCTTGACATAAACAGAGTGCTGTTTATGCTAAGTGTATTGGTAAACGTCTCTTTTAATCAATGAAATGGCATTCTAATGAGTTCCACTAAGTAGCCAAAAATGTTGGATGATGCTATTTACTTAATGACTTTAGATAATTTATACTCATCAATTGCCACTGCTTTTAGAGATGCTTAAGAAAAATAATAGTAGCCATTTCTTTGACACATACTGGAAAATACTGAGAATTGAGAGAATGTAGCTTTCACAACACTAATACCAATAGTTTTATAAAAGAAATTTATTTCTTCTAATGGTGGAATCTAAATCCCCATTCTCTTGTCAAATACCCTCATTAAGCATTTGGTCATTTCAAAAGAATACACATACTTTTCTTTTCAAGGGCGAGTGATGTTAAGTTGGAATTTGAAGTAAAATAGTGTGTTTGCTATTTTCGTTGTCACTTTCATTAGATCCTGTATCAGATAAAATGTACTTACCTGAGTAGGTGTATACAGTTATATCTTTGGATGATTAAAACTTAAAAAGGCCCCATCCCAAAGTCAGCAACACATTATGGATGCAGACCAGATATTAAGAAGTCTGAGGAGAAAAAAGTGACCACACACTATTGTACTTCCTGCCTTTGCCCCTTGCTGGTGTGTGCATTTACTCAGATGCTGTACCTCACACCATCCTTCCCTGATAATTGGAACTCAACCTTTCTATCATGGATGGAAGTCCAGTATCTTTCCTGGGATCCTCCAGACTGAGATGGCAGAGGCATACACATTAGGAGACTGAGCATCTACTAGGTTCTTAATTCTCCAGCAGGTAGAGAGCCATTGTTGGACTAACCAACATAATCCTTTGTCTCATGTAATTGTTTTTTGCCCTTAGATTGTGAAGCTGCAGGAGCATAAAAAATATGTTTCAAGATCACTCAAAATGCCAGTCTCACATTATTAGAATATCATTCTTTTGATCTTCAATCATCAAGGAAACTGTTTTAGTAATATTTTAGAGGTTATAATGACACAAGTATGTTCATAAACTTATAAAATAGCATTGGAAAGTTGAGACAAATGGATTTCAACAATCTATCCTGAAGATGGACTTACTGAGACCCTGGGCATATTTGTTGTGGTGAGTCAAGTCTCAGAAAGTAAATAAAGAATGTATAGTGCTGGTGTGGTATTCTGCTTTTATTTGATAAAAAGCTTTCCCCTCTCAATAGGGATGATAATTAAAACAAATGTTTTATGTTATCAGGTGCTGTTAATGAGCCATTGCACCATGGGCACTTCTCCATATCTTTCTAGGTACTTATCTGTATGGGATGATGTTGCTCTATGTACCTGGGGACCAATAGTGAAACAAAATTTACCTGCCTCCTATGTCTGTCATGGAGGTTTCTGCAGACATGTGAGAATCACTCAGGTGCTAAGACTGTCATGCAAGTTCTCTGTTCTTAGGAGAGGATAGCTGTGCAATCCAAAGGAAAACTGGGTGGAGATATACCTCTTCACCTACCAGGTTGGGATCTAAGTTGGGTAAATTCAGCACAAAACATGCATGTATGAGTTTCAGGCATCAATCTTAGTTGGCAAGATGGATGTTGGTGTGGAGAATGAAAGGGAAAAGATTCTGCCAAAATGTATAACAACAATTGCAACACAAAACAAACAATACAAATAAACAAAGCATTCAAGCACACACAAAGAAGCCCTGAAATCACAAGCTACTAAAAGGCATACCACATCTGAAGCTAGTAATTCTCTAACATTTGAGAATCAGGGTTCAAGGCATCACAATGTTGCTTTCCTGTAATAAACCTGATGTGTTATCTGGCAAAGGAAACCTGTGGCCCAAGGCTATTTTTTAAACTGCTGCTTTGGAACTTTATAAGTGCTAAATGACTCTGGACTTGCTTGCTTTTTAAATTGTTCCCACGTGGTTAATATTTCCAACATAGCCTGTATATATTCCAGGTGGACAGTTAGGTCATGTAGTGATTGTCAAATTCCTGGGTACATATCTCCACTGGAGAATGTGGATGACAATAACTGCCTACTTGTTTTCACAGAACCATCAAATAAATTTATGTACCAGATCCTTCTTTTTGATAGCCTTCATGTGTAATGGGATAGTTTTACCAAACTTGTGAGGCTGTGCTTCTGTCATATGTATATATAAAACCCATATTGACACAGAAGTAACACAACTATATGTATAGATTATAATTTATACCAACAAGTAAAAAAAAAAGAAGACAAAATTTTGGCACATGGATCACCTAGGGATTCTACCAGAGACCACTGTTTGTAATTATGGAAAGACCAACATGTCTATGTGCCCTCAAGAGATTGTTAAAGACAAGCAGAATTAAAGCAAAAGAAGAAGGTTTTCATATCAGATGTGCTATAATTATCATGCCAGCTCTAAAAGAGCTTGAACAGATATGATTTACACAACCATTAGTAAAAACAGATAGCTCTTTCCTATCTCCAGTTCAAAGGCAGAGTAGACATAAGGCAATGTGATTAAAACTAAAATTTCCTTACTACATAATAAATTCCAATTGTAGTTCTTGTATGTCTTTGTCTTGAATTACACCTTAAGCAAAGATGACTGCTGTGATTCTCAAACTGTCTGCATTTAAAATGTTTTCCTCGCCTATATAACAATTAATTGCATTATAGTCAATAGTCTAGAAAAGAACAATAGTCTATAAAAGAACCTTCTTCATCATGTGCTTGTTAGTAACAGACACACAGAAAATGAGATGCATTTGTGACCTGTGCCTGCAAAGGCCCATGGCAGTCCTTATTATTAATGGCTATATTATAAGGCATATCAGATTATAGTTTGCAGGTAAGTAGACACAGTATTTACTGATTATATATATATATATATATATATATATATATATATATATATATGGTGAAAATGTTCATGCAGTGACCCTATGTTCAATGCACAAGGCAGGCCATTTTCCTTTCCTTCAGTATGTTTTATTGGGAGGAATGTTGAATCCTAGTTCTTTTTCAAGCTATTTTATTTAAAGATTTTGATGAGTCTCATAAACTTTAAAACATGCTTTTATTATCCTCATGATACAGTCCAGAAACATATCTAGTGTTACATTAACCATCTCTGTGTGAGTAAACAGTAAAGTCATAACAAATCACTAGACAGATCATTCTCACAAATGATCTTCATCTCTCATGACTCACACTACCAGGAGCTTTGTTTGTTTGTGTTGTGTTTTTGAATATGAACAAAAAATTGCATCAACACTTTGGAGATGTTGAGATTTTTTTTTGTAACATGAAGTTGAAATATTTGCATAAAATTAAAAAACAGCTGACAACAAAATGAATGAAATTGAGTTTTTGATGACTTGTTTTGAAAATTAAGCGTTTATGTTTAGAATAGTAACTTTAAAACATAAACTTTGTATTAACAGATCCTCATACTTTCTGTCCAGCATCCTTAAAGTGATATCAAAAAGACTTTAAATGAGTCAAAATGCTTAGATTAACAAAATGAAGAGAATCAAGCGATGCCATTGTCTAGAAGCTAGATTGCAGAAAGATGAGAACAAGGTACTTTACTTACAACTGTCCTCAGTTGTAAGTAGAAGCAGTTCAGAACCAATTCATTTTCTACTGTGAAACTGCAGATGTCGCAGGAATGGGTATCACAAGTGGCTGGAAGATAATTGGTGGAGGTCTGAAAAAAGCCCTTTGCTTGAAGGTCTAGTTATACAAAATGATTCCCAGATTCTATTAGCTCCAGAATGTAAAGTACTGAACTTAGGCATCATAGAAAACAGAATTCAGGATGCAAATGGCATGAAGACCCATGACTCCTATGTTGGATAATGTTTTTATTAGAGCTAGATCAAGGACATGTATGGTTTAATAATTATAACTTTTCTATTCTGTATTTTTCAAAGCATGTTTAGGTATTTTGCAGAATGTAATCTTACAACTTTCTGTCTCTGGTTGATAAAACATTCGTAAGGAAGACATTGAAGGTATAATATATGTATCATATTTAAAACATGAGTTTTATTTTAACAAAGAAATGCATTTTAGAATATTCACTTCACTGAAGTTATTGACTTATAATTGTGAAGACTTAAATGATTATATCTGAAGTCTGAACTCCAAGAACTTCAAATTCCCTGAGGTGTAGACAGCCCTTTGCTCCTTACACTTTACTCAACTTTGTAGCAATCTGTAGCACTCATAATTCTCTAAGGGGCCTCACTTAAAACAGTCCTATCCCAATGATTCTTGTGAAAATTAAGATGAAATACTTAAACATGCATTGTAACATTCAGGTGAATCTCAGGTGCATGGGAGGGAAATGTCATGAAAAAATACCTCATTTGAAAGCAGTTTGATCACAATTCTCTTCTAGAAAATGCCAGATTACATTTCCCTACTAGGGCCTATGACTTCCTTGGCATTCAACCCAGTTTACAATTCCAAAAATGAGTTACCTGGCTTTTACTCAGAAAGCAATTAGTTATCCCATAATCTTTTTGCCAGAATTGTACTGTACTGGTCTGTACATCTTACCAATTAGATCAATATTGTGCATTACAAAGTTCAGAGCTCCTCTCAGACTTGATCAGAGAAGCTACTCACTACAATGGGTGGTGGTTAATACAGACTCAGAACTGGCCAAAGTACATAGAAGTGACGGTGGAGTCCTCGTTGCTAAATGAGACATCTATATATCACTTCATGGCCCAGGGAGCGTCAAGGACATCTTATGGACTTGAAACAGCCACTGCACTCATGAACTCACTGAAGCTGTGACCACTTGCACAAGACCTAAACAAGACTGGGTCTTTCAACAATCCATCAAGTAAGGGGAAGTAGATATTGAGCCCCCAGCCTTCACTGAGGACCAGTGGACTGTGAACTTCAGGGAAGGAACATCGTTTTCTTCAGTAGTATAGTTACTGACATGTTGCCCATCTTCCAAGAAACAATCTCTTCACATACTCCTGCAAACATCCCTGATTATATTCAAAGTACCACATACACAGACAGGCAGGGAAGCAGGAGGGGCTTCGGTAGAAGAAGAAGAAAGGTTCAGTGGCAGGATATTGGAATGAGAAAGAGTTGTGGGTTGTGTATAAAACACAGAAATCCATTATACATTTTTATGAGGGAGAGACAGGAGCGTACTAAGAAGACACATTCAGTATTCTAGTTGTCTAATCTGACTATCTATGGTATAGGGTGAGCTAGATGGACCACATCAGCTGACACCAGCAGCAGAGAGAAAGAACAGCCTCAGACCACAGACTAGGACACATTCTTCTGAGGTACCTTAGCAGGACCCTTTTATCTTCATCAAGTGTAGGGTAGGAGATAAGGAACATACTTGTATCCTTGACACAAGCTACACAAGAGGACATTGCTCCTGAGTAGGTAGTAAACCAACAACTAATTATCTTAAGGACTGAGGACAATGAAAAGGGAAAGTCACCAATGCCAATCAAGTTTGACTAGACTAATGTCTTTAATCTATACTCATATTTACTTTGGCCACTAGAAATTTAAAAACTAAACTTCTTATTGGCAATTTTTAGACAACTATGGTAAGTTCACTGACTATGCATTCATATACATGCAGGTTTCAGTTATTTTTATTTTAATTGTCTTATTATGCATGAATGTTAGGAAGCTATCTTAACCTCAATGTCATTTGTGAAACAGGGTACAAATTATAAACGCATATGCTCTCAGAAATTGGAAGCAAACAAATTGATGTAAGAAAAGAAATTTAGCATGAGGCAGGATTGGGAGCCAAAGGTAGGTAGTGTTAGATTTTCTTTTCAAAACGTAATTCTTTCAGGCCCAGTTGGTATGTACACCTGTCATATATGCTTCCAAAAATGTAGCTCAGAATGATAATGTATTGAGAGAAAAACAAATCTCAGGAATATGAAATTCATTTGTTATAACCAGTTTTGCTTACACTTTCTCAAAATAGCCATCTGTGCTCAAGTGTGTACATAACAGAACGGCTTGCTGTAGCACAGGGAAGTTGAGATATTTTTAGGCTTTAGAACATTCTACAGACTCAAACCCACCCAGAAGCACCTTCCGCACTTGCTATGGAAATGCCAAGGGCAGGGAGCAGGAGACAGTCTGAAAACATAGTGCTGGTGTCAATGAATCCTACCACAGTAATGTAGATCATATATTGGACCTACTAAAGCAATAATATAGCCCCATTACTATATAATTAGATGAATTTTTGTACACTGCTTTCTGAATTCTATGGCTTTTCTGGGTGCTTAGAGAATACTAGAACATTTACTATTCTCAGCAACTTTCAATATAAACAATTTCCCAAACCATAAAAGAGCCGGATTGGAAGCCATGAATTCTGACTTTGGTATTTGTGATCAGTGTGACTATATAGATACATGGTTCAAATATTGAAAGGTTGGTGGTGTGGAGATGTCTCTGTCAGTAAAGAGCACAGAGCACAAGCATCAAGACCTGAGTTTAGATCCCCAGAATCCACATGAGAAATCTAGACACTGCCAATCTGTTCCAACTTCCTTCTTCAGGGGACAGCCAAACACTTGAAGATCCTGTAGCTTGTCATCCATCTAAGTCTTGTCATGCAGCAAGCATCAGGTTCAGTGAGAGATCCTATCCAAAAAGATCAGGTAGGAAGCCTTTCAAGGTGACACCAACATGAATTTCTGTCTTCCACGTGTATAGAGTATATGCTATACTACACATGTGCTACACACACACACATACACACACACACACACACACACACACACACACACACACAAATACACATACACTAAAGTACATGAAAACTTCAACACTTTCCCAAACAAAAATGAACAATTCTATCTATTAATTTCCTATATTCTATACAAATTCATCTATCCTTATGTCTACATTAGCAATTAAAATAAAGAACCTTCCAGCACCAGTTGGATATCTATACATGCTCATTTTCTCTCATATAGAAAAGTAAAATTCTTCAAAGTATGCACAGATTCTCTATGTTGAGACAGCTTATTGATTTGATAATAGGTTTTGAAAGAAGAAGAAATGCAATTGAGAATATTAAATGTTAAGATGATAAAACATATGTAAGAAAATAGTGTAATGATTTAGCCTTTCATTTTTGAAGCCTTCTTATTCTCTTGTGTGACAATAAGGAACTGGTACATAAGTAGATTTTTATCTGAAGTAAACACAATAAAAATAATAAAATTTCTTAAGACATGCCTAGTGCAGTGGTGTTTAGAACATTGCCAGTAAACTTAGTATAAGTACTGTAGGATGTTTGTTTAAATAGATGATTCTAAAATCCCCATTCTGTTGAAATGGAAAAAGGCAGGAAGATAAAAGTATAAAGAGTTCACAATGGCATCTTAATGCACTGAAAGAAATTGAGTTAGCTATCTGTTTGAATTCTTGCTATAGGAAGTTATTATAACCTAAGGCAGCCATGATCTTTAATATTGTATACCTTTTTCATAAACCTACAACTGGATCAGGGCTTCAGGGATGACTCAGCAGTTTACCTCTTCACAACCCTGGATACCACACTTGGACCTTAGGGAGCCACTTCGAAGAATACAAGGTCATGTGACTGACTAGCAGTAATGGATGATATCTCAGCCAGAGTCCCTGAACAGAAGGCTTTGTTATTGTTCATGTGGCTCCCTCTGGAGCTGTGGTGCTTTTTTGTAGAGGGTGTCTGCATCTCAAAAGATTTCAAAAGTTCTGGAACATGTTTGTGATGATTGAGTAAAAGGAGAAATTTAATTCCTCTGAGACTAGTAGCATCATTGATTGAGAAGGTTATATTTTCTCCAAACTATTTTTGACATATTTGTAAAATATCAGCTGCCTGTAGCCTGTCCTGGCTTCTTTGTCACAGAATGCTACCACTCCTACATACCAATAGGTACAGATTCAAAGGAAAGTTATTAGAGGCTGTTCAAAGAAGCGGTAATAAATAATTTGCAACTATTGCTTTCCAACAATGACAATATGTATATTGGTATGATGTCTATAAAAGTTACATATGGAAAAAATGATCACTAGAAAATAATAAAATGGAGAAACCTGCCCTGCCAGGTATAAAAGTATACTAGGCACATAAATCCATGATGCTTTACCCCAGAAGAGCACTGAAGTTCAGAAACAATCCTTAGTTGCCTGGCAAAAATACTATCATGGGAAAGAACATACTGTCTAGACCACAATCCCATAAATAGCATCTCTCACAACAATAAATGCCAAAAATATTAATTTAAAAGAAAAATAATAAGCCATGTAGATGGTATAAGACTCCTTTATAAACTGTATGTGAAAACATTTTTCTAAATTCAAATTAAATAACTAGAAGAAATAAAATGTTAATAAGTTCAACTACAAAAAAATTCTTATGTTCTAAAATAAACCACTGGCAAAGACAGAATGCAAATGGAAATGAAAATGAAGAGCTCTGAGACAACATTTGAAATCTATGTCACAGAATAACAGCTTCTCTGATATAGAAATAGATTTCTAAAAAATCAACAGAGACATGGATGAACCACCAAATAGAGAAATGGTATTAATTGTCTTAAACATATCAAAGGGTACTTGACCGCAATAAAATAGTGATACACATTTATCCTTTACAAATGTCAAATCTCTAAAGAGTTGTCAAATTTTATTCATTCTGACATTGCTTTCAAATGCAAAATTATGTTACTTATGGAAAACTTGCTACATAGGCATGAAGACCTGAGTTAGAGTTCTCAGCACCTACACAAAAAGCCAACCTGGTGGTTTAGCCCTCTTGTAAAATTCCTACTCAGAAGATAGAGACAGGGAATCTGTAGGTCAATGTAACCATAAGACCAGCTGCATCAGCAAGACCTAGGTTCAGCAAGGGACTCTGCTCCTGTAAATATACTAGGAAGTGATCCACAAAGTAACCTGATAGTAAACTCAGACCTTCACATGCATGGATATACATATGCTTGCACACTGTGCAAGTTAACATGCATACACACATGTTCACACACAAAAATGTAGGCAGTTACCTTGTACAGAATGCAACAACTCCAAACCTGAGAGCCTTTAGGTTGCAGCCTAGTCTTTGTTCCCTATTTGTGCTCTAGAAACTCTCTCAAGGTAATGAAGGGGGAGTCATGGCCCAATTGCTTACTTCCTATTTCTCAAACAGTGTTCTCTTCCATCTTAATATCATGACATTCATTGTCTTCCAACCCATATTTTTGCATGCAGTGACAACTAGTTTAATCTAATTTTGTTCTTTGTATTTTTCAGGCTGGCTATTCACTTTCACTCCATTTGCAAGAAGAAAAATGAATCGTTGAATTAAAAAATGAATCAACAAAAGTCAACTAGAAGATCTAAATAAGAAATTAGCAATGTAGTCAAAATAAATTTTGTGAAGGGTTATAGCATTTGTTTTTGGCCCTGTGGACCCTACGGTCTGTTTTGCAACAGCTAAGCACCAACATGGTAGCTGTGAGACAGCAATAGATTTACAGAAAGAACTGAACATATCTGGTCAATGACACATGGTACACAGAACTAAGAAGCACATTAGGTATGCCTATACTGGCTTTTACCCACTGATCCTGAGGGAGGCCATTGCTAGAGAAGACCAAATCTAACAGTGGTATCTTGCATTAAAAATCTCACATTTCATCCTTGGTTTAAGTTTGAGAAAGTGACAAAAGGAGCCTGAAATCATAGGTTATACCACAAGTATGCAAAGATTAATAGAACCAGAAGACACACAGGAGATGAATGAAGAAGGTTTGGGTGGTCAATTTTAGAAATTCTGGCACAACAATAAAGTAGTAATAATAATTTACCAAAACAATGTTGAATGACTTAAAAAAGGAACTCAAGAAAATATTGCACTTAGTATGTGATATTTATTCTCTTCAGAATTGCTATGGATGTTGAAAAGAAGTACTGAACCATCCTAAAATATTCCCATCCCAAACAGTTTACTCCCTGTTTTAAACAGTGTTGAGGTCAGAAAAACACTGTTGTTCTGGTTATGAGAAGTGATGGGTATAGCTCTATACAAGTGTTCAGCTATATAGTAGCATCAGTGACAGGAAGCACTAGCCATACCACCTCATAATAAACATAAGCCATGCCTCATGGTAATGCTTTAAATGAATAAAGCTTAATTTATATAATATACCATAATGCACAATTTGGGTGTTTTGTACTACACTGGAAATGGACCATTAGATATCCACTGCCCTGGAAAACAAAACCAAATAAAAAGAAGACATTTTAACAAAGATAAATTAAGTCATATTAAATACATTGTCCATTGATTGTGACTAGTTCCTGGAAAATATTTTGAAACACTAAATTTATAAAGAAAACATTATTGATGCCAAGCAAACTAATTTATTTCGAGTATATGAGACATTTTGTTATTGAATTCATACATTTTCTTACATATAATAATATATTTGTGGTGTAAGTTATTCTTAACAGGAGTGAACTGGAGTATTTTAATTTGAAATTTTCTAATTTCTTCAATGTAATTTAAAAATTATTCAAAAGTATAAATATATAAATACTTATCAGTAATTAAATTTTTATCGAAGTTGAAATGCCTTTTCATAGAAATCCCAGCACTTGGGAAACAGAGGCAGGTGGATCTTTTTGAGTTCAACACCATCCTGGGTTACAAGAGCTAGTTCCGGGACAGGCTCCAAAGATACACATAGAAACCTGTCCTGAAAAACCAAAAATAAGTAAATAAATAAATAAAAAGAAAGAAAGGAAGGGTGGGTAAATACAACCTTACAACCATAATGATTATCTGGGAGCATAAAAACTGTATGGTAACCAACTGATTCTAAACAAAAGAGCAATGCTAGAACTATCAACTTATCTGACCTCAAGGTACCACACAGAACCATAGTAACAATAACAGTGTGACACCAGAACAAAATAACATGGCAACCAATGAAATACAACAAAGAATTGTTATACAGTCACACAGCTATAGCCACCTAATTTTAACACAGATATCAAAATTAATCACTGAATGAAAAATAGCCTCTCCAAAAAATGGTTATGAGAAACTGAATATCCATATGTAGAAAAATGAAACTAGATCATGACCTCTAACATAGCCCATATTAACTGCAAAAATCAAAGATTTTAATGTAAGACTCAAAGGTCTAAAAAACTTTAAGGGCAATACCTCGGGTACAGGAACAGGCAAGAACTTTCTGAATAGGACTCCAATAGAGCAGGAATTAATGCTAACAATTCATAAGTCTAGTTCATGAAGTTAAATGAGTTCTGTTCAGCAAAGGAATCAGTTAATCCAATGAAGATCAACTCATGTCCCTAAAATATGGTATAAAAATTTGCAAGATATCATATGGTAGAGACATATAATGTATAATATACAAAAATCTCAGAAACTGAACAAGAAAAAAAAAACTAATCAATAAATGGACTAATGAAATGAAATGATAGTGTTCATTGTAGAATAAATACAAATGGCCAATGAACACATAAACAAATTAAAGTTCACTGGCCATCAGAGAAATTCATATTGATATTGCATTAATAATCTTTGCAATTCTCAGTCAGAATGACAGTCATTAAGAAAACTAATAACATCTACTCTCAGAATGCTTTAGTTGCCTGAAGCTCTTTGTTCAGAATTTGGGCTCCAGGAGATTCCTACTTTGAAGTTAGCATGTCTATTGGTATCATCATCTTTATCCAATACCAGTGGTCAGCCCTGAAACCATAAGTATTCAAATAGCTATATACAGAGTAGATCATGTTTATATATTTTGGAGTGGTGTGTGTGTGTGTGTGTGTGTGTGTGTGTGTGTGTGTGTGTGTGTGTGTGTGCTTGTGTGTCTGTGTCTGTGTCTGTGTGTGTATTTGTGTAAAAAACTTGAAAAGTAAGACAATGAGAATTGGAGAGGGAGTAATGCAAAAGGTTTAAGGGTATAAAGGAAAGGAAGAAATTATGCAAACAATTTCAACTTCAAAATATATTGATATAAAAGAAAACAACAGTAAATGATGCCAAGGATAAAGACAAAATGAAACATTTATTTATTACTGTTAAGAACACAAACTAGAAAAGCCATTATAGAACTTAGTATGGAGGTTTCTAGATAGGAATAGATTCATCTTCCAAGCAAGTATAACACTCCTGAAGGCCTCCATGGCAACACATGACAGATATTTGTACATCAATATTTGTAGTGCTATTTCCAATGGCTAAATTACAGAATCAAAGTAGGAGTGCAGCATCAGATGAGTAGACATAAAAAAGGGAGTTTATACATACAATATATATTTTCAGCCATACAGAAGAATGATGTCATGTCATCTGCAGGAAATGTGCCAAACCTGAGTCAGTAAATGTATGAAGCCAGTCTAAAAAAAGCCATTATCATAGTGTTCTTCTCATTTGTAGTTCTTAGATTTTATTCATATACAGAAAATGCATGTGTTTATGCATGATATGAAGTGAAATTTCTATAAAAAGGATTAAATGTGTGAAGGAAGAATGGAAGAAAATATGTTCAATATCATTATATATAATATTTTAAATTAAAAAGAAAACAAGAAATACTGACAATTTGAAATTTTACTTCAAAAAATATAATGCATTGACTTAGTATGGTGGTACATGTCTTTATTCTTAGAAGTAGAGATACACATGCACATATATATATATATATATATGTGTGTGTGTGTGTGTGTGTGTGTGTGTGTGTAATATTTGAAATGCTGAAAGCTGAATTTATGGAGAAATGTAAACCTTTCATATAAAGTATAAAATATCTTCCTAAATAAATAGTTGAAAACAGGTTCACATCAATGGACTGTAACTTTCCTATCTGATCATAGGTTATTCCACTATATAAACTGTTGGGAATTATTTATAAATCCTCCCTTATATGTATGAAATTTGATAGAACACAATTGTAGTGTTCTTTAGAGACAAATGGAAGAGCATAAACATATAGATGATTATAGAGTCTGTTGAGTGTTTGCACGAATAAATTAGGACATTAGAGTTTAGTTCACAACTAAAGACTAAATATGAGAGGAATGACTGGGGAGAGACAGAGAGAGGAGAAAGAATGGAGAATAGAAGGAACAATTAGAGAGAAAACAAAGAAATGGTAAGAAGGAAGAAAAGAGAAGAAGAAATGGATGAAGACAGAATGAGCAAGAGAAAGTAAGAAACAAAACACAAGGTCAAGTTGATGGTAGACATTGAACGTTGTGTACAGCTCCCAGAAGGCAATTTCTCCCCATAATCTCTCTAACCAGAGCTTGCCCTCTGGGTGATAGACTCATTTGGCTCCTCTTCTGGCATCAGCCTGGTCTTTCCCTGAGATACTTTCAAATTACCTAGTGGCTCAAGAGACCCACACTGTGAGGGAAACACTGCCCAAAGCAAAGTGAGACAAAAAGTCTACAAAAATAGGATTGAATTAATTTTATGTTAGGCATCTATTACTGCATTAGTATTCTTAATAATTGATCTAGAAACTGGTTTTCCATAGCTACATCCAATCTTCACTCACTGAACCCCATGATATTTTTCCATATCTAGCTATGTCTAGAGGGTCCACATAGTCATTCTATATGCCCAGAGGCCAGTCTTCCCTCAGTTTTTCCTGGTACCTGGCTGCAAAACCAAGATTTGTTCCTTTGACCCTGCTTCTTCAATCTAAACAAAGCAGTCCCTTGCCCAGTTGAATATCCAGACTGGGAAAACATTTGAGATATATATATATATATATATATATATATATATATATATATATGCATATTTGAAGAATTCCACCAGGAAACTCCTACAGCTGATAAACACCTTCAGCCTTCAGCAAAGTGGCAGGATACAAGATTATTTCTTGTCTTAATTCTAAGCAGTGCAGATCTTATCTCTAAGGTACAGACCTAAGTAGGCTACAAAAAATAAATATTTCCACCAGGAAAGTGGATTAATAACAAGCTATCTCATTTGAATAAATGTAGTCTTAATGTTTGATAATTTCAGATACTATATTTCAATCATATTCTTATTCTTTAATAGTTTCTCCTGTATCCATTCCCAAAAACCTACTTTAAACCTATTAAATAGATTTTTCTATTTGATAACCTATAAACTCCAATTTGTGCTGTCGATGTACCTCTCGTTGCAAAAACTATCCAACACTGAGTGGTCAGTCTACTAGGAGACACATTCTGAAAGACAAGTAACTGAATCTCCCTCTGCCAAAGGCTATCAACTGTTCATAGATACCAAGTTAGGAGTAGAGGCTCATGAACTCCTACCCACAGTATATTCAAGTGTTAATTATATGGCAATCAGTTCCATTCATATTTTGAGTGAAAACTCAACATGGTAAGATACATTTCTAAAAATGGAATTATCTTATATTAGCAGGAGGTCAGCAATATTCTCCTTATCCCTTCACTCATCCTTCTATATTTTCATTTCGCCAATCCCAAACTGACCAAAAATAATACGAGTCAACATTTTTAAAATTTTTCTATTACTATTTATATTTTCATAGACATCCTACATTTATTTGTTTAACAAAATTAAACCCTGTGATTAGTATGTAGCATGAATCTTTGGCAACAGTACATGTCTATATACTAATTGCATCAAACCTGTAGTGAACTTAGATTATACCCCTTGCTTTTCACATGCTGAGTATCTATATACTATCATTATGCTTTTATAATATATGCAATATCACCAGCAGCAGGGCAACAATTCCCCATGCTACAAGAGTTAGGGTTAGTGCTAGTGTTAGGGTTACATCTTGACCTTGGAACAATGAACACATGACCATTAACATGAAAAAGTTGCCTCCTTTAAAGTTAATATGGATATTCTTCACAAGTATCCTATAAGAGGAAATTATTGTATATCCGTGAGATACTAAAACCATTTTTTAGTAAAGTATATTTCCCTTTGAGGTACTAAATCTCTGATAAAAATTAGATAATCCATTATATGAAAAGAATCTTAAAGTTAATTATTTACCTTTCATATTAAATTATTCATAAATTCTTTTGTAATTTCTTCAATTATTATCTTCATTTCATAAAAGATAAGTGTAAATCTCAGAGCAATTAAGGGGCCAAATGTACTGCGTGGGTGATAGGTAGAACCTTTTAAAATATGGAAAATAAATTTAAAGGCCTCTTATCGTCATTTCTATTTTAAAATCTACTGTGTAATCTGCTTTTGAATAATTCTTACACACTTGCATCTTTATTTTTGATTGTGCATGTATTTTTTTTTTTGTAATAACCCTTCCCATTAAAGGATAAAACCAACATCTGGTGACTGAAGTTAAGTGAACCATCAACTCATTTTACACCCACTTCATTTCACAGCTACTGTTATATTTTCTAAGCCTAGAATATCAAAACAGAGCTACAGGCAAACTTTGTCACCTTTCTGACTATAAAAGTAATAATCTAACAAAAACAGCCCCTTATCTATTCATTGGTTAAAATAAAAACTGTATTTGTCAAAGAGAAGTGGCAGAAGGCCAGAGTTTTATCCTGAGTGGAAAAAACATCATGTCACAAGTTTTCAATCCCAATGATTGTATAGAAGGCAGATGTGTTTGTTATCACCTAACACCCCCTCAGTCACATGTACCTGCACTTTCAGAGAGTGACAGGACACATGGCCTTAAAAATTTCTTCTTTCTAATGTTGGAGTGTAAAGAATGAAATATCACTGGAAATTTTTATATCGGTCAAAAAGTCCAAATTCAGAAAAGATATATAGAGAAACACTTACATTTAATTCATAGTGATTGCTGCTGTCTTTTGTTGAACCAAATTAAAAGAAATTATCATCAGGGTTTTGCATAGTAGTACAGGATGACCAGGGTAATTTATTCTATGTGTTTTAAGATAGCAGACAAGTTTTCATATTCTGAAGAACAACCAAAAGTACATTAATCAAATCTTGTTTGCTTTGGTGTCCTTAAACAAATATTCTTTTTTATCGGATGACTTCCTGGTTTCTTTTGCCTTCCTATAGTAACTTAAGAGAATTTTGAAAGATTATTTATGAAGAAATGGTGGTAAAAATAATCTCAACAAACATCATGCTAAGCGTGAGGCATTTAATTTGAACATTATTTTCATGAAGTCAAAGAGATTTGGCTTACTGTCTTCTTTACGTATCACTATAGAAGAGGCAAAAATATTGTCAGTATTTTATATTTTATGGTAATCCAAAGACATTTCTATGAAAAACACACAGCCACTTAATTAACAGTGATTCTAAGAAAAGTAATATAACAGAGCTAATTTCATTTCAATCATCAAATGAAAACAATTAAAATGTTAGTTCCTTGAGTGACTGGGTGAGCATTTATTTTACAGAGAGTGTCTTTGGAAAATAGCCTTCTTAAAAACTATAGCATGCACTCCGGTTGTAGGTGATACATATTAATCAATTAATAGGTGGTGCATATTAATGATCATCTTCCCTTTGGATAAAGAGAAAAGATGAGTTTTTTATTTAAAACATAATAAAAGAATAATAGTTGTTTAATAACACAAGGCCCAGTCTGTTTCTTCAGTCATTATAGTTTATTTAATATTTATTTGAGAGCCAATGGGAGTCAAGACAGCAAATGAGACTTTCTTGTCATTATCTACAAAAGCAGTTTAATTTGAAAAATAGCTCCATAGAATGGATTCCTTAATGCTATAAAATGAGGCAGAGATGTTAAGAACTGCCTCACACAACAATGTGGATGTGAATGGAATTTGTTAAGAAGCCATGAAAAGAAGGCATATACAAAAACTTGTAAACATTTTTGTTAGTGTTCATGTCAGTGCATAATTAGTAGTGTCTTTAGGCAAAATAAATATTCCTAGGTCAAGAAAAACAAGGCAGAAGTCTACTAACAATTTTGTTTTCAAGGGTGTTGTATTTTAGAAAAGATCCAAAATTAACTTATTCACATGACAAACAAAAACTTACTTTTACACTCTATAGCACAATGTTCTCTTGTATCTACAACTCTGCCTGAAGGGGTCAATTGCCTTTCTTAAGACTTTTCTACTGTGTGTCCCTACCTCTCAGCCTTTGGCCCTCTCCTTCTCTCTGCCTTGCTGACCCACCTTTCTCTTCTTACATCTAGATCCCCATAGGAATAAAATATCCAACTTCTGTTCCCAAATAAAATTTTCACATATGCCACTGAAGCCTAGTTCCCATAGCCTTTGATGGTATTGATATAATCATGAGTATTGTGAAAAAGAAACTTTAAATGTGTGTTTTAAAATTAAATACCATGATGATAATGATCAATTGAATGATAGTCCTTTCTTCCTAATACATATGTATGAAAGTTCAACTTCCAAATGTATCAGTGAGTTATTTGTGAGATGCTTTCTATTTACTGTTAACTGAAAGAAAACAAATTTTCTGACTATTTTATTATGTTACTTTATTTTATAAAATCAAAAATATATGATTATGTATATGTCCTTGGAATGTATGCGAAATATATATAAATTATTGATGTCCTCATAATGCTTGGATTATAGTGATATATAGATATGTAATATACATATCTAATAATTATGCATTTGTTTATACTGATTATGATTTGTGATGGGGCTTATGAAACATGAAGGAAAAGTTTTCATTTATTTATTTATCTCTTTTATGGGGATATAGTAGGCCTTTTTTGAGGTTTTCTTAGATTTTGACTATATTCTTCATGTATACTCAAAATAAATCAGTGATTTTGAAATCAACATAAAATTTTCAGTTTTTATCTTATTACAAACTATGAACATGAATTCTCTTAGTATTGTGAAAATTTTGATAGTACATATTTTTAATTGAAACTTGAATGTACACAAGGTTACCTTTATTGCCTTGAGTGGATTGTTTTTATTCTAGTAGGAAATACTTATGCAAGTTGTCAATTATCACTCCATCTCAGAATTCTATTAAATGGATAACAGAACAATAGCTGTGGTGTTGTGAATATAAGCTTATGTAAGTGGATTATCCATAAGAGGTTTAACAAGTCATGGGGATCAGCGGAGGAAATTCAGTCTAGTACATCCTTTTCTGCTATAAATTCTGTTCTGCTAAGTGAGACTGAGATGCTACAAAGAGGCAGGATGTTTGGGGGCTTTGCTGGAGCTACAAATCCAGTCTTCCTCTGATTGGCTTCACTGGCAACTTTTCTTACAGACACTGGTTTTCCAAGTACTTCACACTTTGTATAGTGGCACACATGCTATTCAACCTGGCTGGTAAAATGTCTGCAGTAAATACCTCTAAGAGTCTCTACGCTGAGCTCAGCAACCAGTTTTCTCTTTTTAAGAAGCTTCCCCTTTTTTATCCCTCAGCTTAGTACTAGTAGGGCAGCTAAATATGGCCAGTAGCATGCAATGGCATATACCACCTAAGTGTGGGTCCATTTCTAAGATAGAGTTGAAGAGACTTCAGCAGATGGCAAGAGGGACAGTGGAATCAAATAAAGTAAGAAAGTCTCCAGTAGCCAAAAAATGGAGGGGCGTCATGAAGAGCAGCTAGATGCTGCTGCTGCTTAACTGACAAAAATGCAAGATGGCAAAATAACCAGAATTGTGACATCAATTCTGGGTACAGTGCTAGGAACAGACAAGGGGGCCCCACCAAAAGTCAACTCATGCAAGTTCTTGGTTTCTAACCATGCAAAGACCAGAATCACAATTAAAGTGAGAGCTAAAAACATGTGTTTTATCATCCCATCACCTGCTATTTCATGAAGTACTAGAGGTCAGGCATCCCCAACTCCAATGTTTCTTCTAAACAGTCAACTCCTAATAGCTTCAGAAGTTACAACTGTTTTGATAGCAAATAACACTGAAATGGATTTCTTGATGAGATTATACTGCTGTCAGAAAGCTCTGAAGGGGTTTATCTACCTGCAGACTTCCCTGAAATCTTGGCTATGTTTCTCTAGAGTCCAAAATGGTAGAGAACTATACATGTTTAGAAATTTTTCTTAGCTATGCCTATTATGAAGGAAGCAGTATATATTCAGTCTGTTTAAAGAATTCATGTAGGGAATAGGATGTGAGGGGCTCGGGGACATGGGAAGATGGGAGGGAGAGGGCACTGGGATCAATATGTAAAATAAGAAAACTAATAATAAAAAGGAATCCATGCATTTTTAAAGTCTGAGTAACTATTCAACTATCTCTTGATGGATGGATGGATGGATGGATGCATGGATTGATTGATTGATTGATTGATTGATTGATTGATTGATTGATTGAAAGGTTGATTGATTGAATCCTTTGGGGTTTAGCTCAACAAAAAGACAAGAACTGCGGAGATAACAGCAAACCAAATTCATTCTCTACTGCTGGATTTAGCTCACACTGTCCTTTGAGCACACACACATATTTGAACAGAAACACTGGAATTTTTCCCTGCAGATAAAATAAACTTGCAGTTACATCAGGCATCTTTCACATGAAATTTGATTCACTGTTTTTTTTTAAAGATATGAAGAAACTTTTAATTGTTTTCTGGAAAATTTCATAACTACCTTCTTCTGTTTCAGGGCTGGGGTAGGGGTGGGATAAAACATAACACTATTTGCAAAATGCCCAGTTGTTTTGCAATACAAATCTAATAACAAATGGGAAGACAGTGTAACTAACACAGCTTCCTTCATCCCATATCTATGGAGGCTGCCTGTGGCAACGGGAATGAATATGTTCTCCTCCTCTACAGTAGGAAAAACTTCATTCCTTACAATCTGGAATTCTCAAGATAGATATTGCAGATGCATCTGAAAACATACTTCCATGCTGTCAGCAAATCACAAGGATTGAAGGCTACCCCCCCCAGCACTGCTTGAGTTAGTGTTACAGCAGCACATCTATTATAAACATCATTTTCCAAGAGTTTATTACCCAGCTGAAAAGTCTAATTTAGGATCAAATTTTAGAAGTATGAGGAAGAAAAATACAAAACTTCTTTATTAATGAAATAAAGTACACTTGAAAGTACAAATTATAAGAAATATTTTTGTTCGTTTTATGCCACAATTTTAGTTTTTATAAATAATACAAAAACAATCATGATCAGAAATTCCTAGGATTAAAATTCATTTCCACCTATGATAAATCTATTTTGGAAAATAATTTCAGGGCCACTACCACATGATTTCAGAATATATTATATAGTATTCTAATAAGTTTTATCTTATAATTATGATTATAGATTATCATAACATCTAAACTTACTTAGTTGTACAAGGATGTTAGACTTCAAATATAACTCTGGGGAAAATTTCCTACATTTAAAAAGTACAAAGATAAGATTACAAATGCTTATCTGAACTGAATAGCATTTTTTTCTTCCCTCCTTTCTTCTTCTCTCCTTTCCCCTTATCTCCCTCCCTTCCACATCCTTCCTTCCTCCTTTTCTTCCCTCCTTCCTTTGTCTTTCCCTCCCCCTTCCTTCTTCCCTCCCCTTTCTTCCTCCCTCCCTTTTCCTTCCTTCCTCCCTCCTACAGTCCCCTGTCCCTCTCCCTTCCTCCCCTTCTCTCCTTCCCCACTCCCTTCTTTCCTTTGTCATGTAGATATACAAATTTACCCACATGTTTGCCTACCTTCCTGCTTCAATAATACACATTCATACACTAATACACACTGATGAATGTACTACAGGTAAAATTCATTTTTTGCTGTTAAGGAATAAAGGGAAAGTTAATACTCAAGAAAATGATGAGGAAAAGAAATATTGAGCCCTAGAGACTATAAAATTGACTCTACATTTAGAAAGAAATAGCAAAGAGAAGTGTAAACAATGTTCCCCAAAACCATAACTGCAAACAGTGTTTTCAAAACAAGAATAATAAACAATATCACCCAAGACAAGCACAGTAATCAGTGTCCCCCAAAATGAAGCCTCTGCATGATGCACTTTGTGAGAAACCCCCTCTGCTTGCCCAGCAAAACTTTCCATTATTGAGGGACATTAACAGGTAATTGATAATGGAAGTGATTTAAACCAGAAAGTTTAAAATGAACACCTTCTGAATACACTCATTTCTCCAACATTTGGATATACACAACTCACCATGATACTAACAAAAAGATCATTGATGGGGCTGCAGAGATGCCTCAGCAGCATTTCCTGTTCCTCTAAAAGAGCCAACAGTAGTACCTAGGGCCCACACCGTATGATTTACAACCATTTGTAACTGGAGCTCTACGGATCTGATGCCCTCTTCTAGAGTTTTCAGGTGCGCATGCACACACACACACACACACACACACACACACACACACACACACACACACACACACACACACACACACAATCTTAAAAAGCATCGCTACAGTCTTCATTCCTAAGAAGACAACATATTTTGGAGTTCCCATTTACGGCTTAGCACTGCACTCCAAGTTAGCTTTGGAAGTGAGCAACTCCGAGAAGGGCAAGTTTGGTTGCATGTGGGTTGGTGTCCAAGTCCCCACCTCCAGGAAAAAAATGCCAGACGGGTGTGGCACTGACTTGGCTGACTACCAGGATTCAGGGTCATTACAGTGGTTCACTGCTTTACTGGAGACCAGACCACTACCCTTGCCTGTTGCGTTATTAAAACAAAAAGGGGGAACTGTAGAGAGCCGTGTAGTGCCACGCCTTAAAGTGGCACTGGCTACCATGTTACACCTTCCCGCTGGTGAAGGCTCTCTGGCTAAACAAGCCCTTAATTGGTTAAGTCTGTTCAGTCTGTCTGCTTCTGCATTAGAGTAGCCTATCTGCAGGGTCCATGTGGCTCACTGGAGTTGGTTAGCTCAAGGGTATTTAAGCCTGTACAGGTGTCCCCTGGCTCTCTCTCTCTCTCTCTCTCTCTCTCTCTCTCTCTCTCTGCCCTCTCTCTCTCTCTCTCTCTCTCTCTCTCTCTCTCTGTCCCCCCCTCTCTTTCTGCCTCTCTCCCTCTCTCCACGGGCCAGAAGCAACATGTTTCAAGGATCCTGATTAAAACTGCATGAAGAAGATCTACCTGGAGTCGTGTCTTCCTTGCTGGCGAGGGCAGGCACATACACAATTGCACATTAAATAAACTTGTTAAGGAAGTAACTGTTAGAGAGCATTAGTACCTAAAAAGAAATATCCTGGTAGAGATAATAAATCAGATAAACAATGATTTGCATTTCTGAGGACATTGAAGGATGGCAACACCATTAAGTAAGAATGGTGTTAAAAGTGAGTTATGGGGGAGGAGGTGTAATTTTAAAAGGCCAGATAAAATTTGCCTGGAAGGGCAAGTGGATGGAACTTGAAGAAACCTTCCTGAATGAGGTAACACAGTCACAAAAAGAGGAACATAGTATATACTTGCTCATATATGGGTTTTAGATCTAGAGCAAAGGATCACCAGCCTATAATTCACACCGCCAGAGAAACTAAGATACAAGGTGGATTCTAAGAGATTCTTATAAGATCCCTCAAAGAATGGGGAAGGAATGAGTTCTCCAGAGCACATGGGAAGTGGGGGGGTGGGCAATGAGTGGGGAGAGAACTAGGAGAAAGAGAAGGGGAGGAGAGAAAAGCACATGGGACTAGGAATATTGAGTCAGGGGAGGAATAGAAGACAGAAAAGACAGAAAGGGAGAGAGAGAGAGAGAGAGAGAGAGAGAGAGAGAGAGAGAGAGAGAGAGAGAGAGAGAGAGAGAGAGAGAGAGAGCATAAAAGAGGGACCCATTATAGGATTGAAGAGAAAACTGAACCTAAAGAAAGGTCCAGAGACTTGCAAGACTGACTCCAACTAAAAATTTGAGCAACAGTGGAAAGGCTACCTTAAATGTCCTTTCCTGATAATGAGATCAACGACCAACTCATCCACCATCATGGAGCCCTCATCTAGTAGCTGATAGAAACACAAGCAGACACTCACAGCTAAACAGTGAGCTGAACTAGAATCCAGATGTAGAGAAGGAGGTCAAGACCATGCTGCAGAAACACATAGAGACAGCTGACCTGAACAAAGAGGAGCTATTGGGCCCCCAGACTGATAGCTGGGAATCCAGCATGGGATTGAATCAGACCTCCTGAACATGGATCTCAGCTAGAAGGCCTGGGCAGTCTAAGGGACCTCAGACAATGGAACAAAGATGTATACCTGGTGCACAAAAGACCTTGTGGGCACATCTCCCATGGAGGGATACCCCCTTATCCTAGAGACAGGAGAGAAGTCCTAGTCCCTACTTCAAATTACTTGACAGATTTAGATGACCCCACCCGGATGACATTACCCTACATATGGAGGGAGGGAGAAGATGGGAGGGAGGCTCATAGGGGTGCATGTGAGGGGAGAAGAGAGGGAAAGAGGGAGGGAGGAAAGGAGGGAGGACTAGAAGGAGGGAGGAAGGGAAGGAAAGGGAACTGGGATAGATATGTAAAATATAAAAAAATAAAAAAATTTTAAAAGAATTTCTGGAAGAACAGTATTGGGCTCTGTGATTTCCAAGGAGCCTAAGAGGACCACCATGCTCTCACCTTGGAAGAAAGATTTTAGATTCCTTTTCTGTTTGTCATGTGTAGGTTATGTTTATAATGTTTTGAAATGTCTTTTGGTTTCTGTTCATTCGTATTCTTACAGCAGACTTACTGTAAATGTAGAGAAAGTCAGATAAGAATGTGACTGTTCCAGTTAGGCAGTGTAGGAATTAGAACTCATGCTTTTATCAATTAATACCCAAGGCTGTGAGGGAAAGATGGCTCATCCTGTGAAGGTTTTGCCTTGCAAGCCTGTGGGGTTGGCATCCCAAGACTATGCATTACAATTAAGGCATAGTAGCCTGAACTTGCCAGCCCATTGCAAGGAAAGCTGAGATAGGAGAATCTATAAGGCTCACCTATGAATAGCAAAACCTACTTAGCCTATACATGAGTTCAAGGCTAATGAGAGACTCTGACTGTCTCAGGAACAAATAGATAGATGCACATAAAGATAGTTAGATAGATAGATAGATAAATAGATAGATAGATATAGAGATGATAAATTGATTGATTGATTGATTGATTGACTGATTGATTGATAAGGTAGATGGTATCTGAAGAACAATGGTTCTCTGGCCCTCATACACAAATATGCACACACAGTCACAAACACCTACACATGTGTATATGCAGTATAAATTCCCTATTTATGAGCTGCTTCCAAAGAAGCTCATTTTCACAATTAGACCACTCTCCAGATCACTCTCCCCAGAATTTCATTGAAATAATCAGGAAATAACGCTTTATTCTAGAGATAAGCCCTTGCCATCTTTGCCTTTGACTGTGAAACAGAAAGTAAGTTTGCATCTTCTGACTGCTGCTTTCTCCAGCATGTGTCAAGTGTCTTAAATTTTGGCACGTAAATTTGAAAAAAATTTCTAAGAACATTAAAAACTTATTTATTGCATCTTGAAGGGTTTTTCCCCACCATGTCCCATACTGCATGTAATGAACACTGATTTCTTCAGTGTGTCACAACACAAAGCACTCTCTAAGGAAATGCTGATATGACTTGCTCAAAGACCCTTGTCTACAGGCTTCCAAATATCATTGTGTGTTCAATAATATTTTCTTAAAATCTAAATAATGATTTATATTTTAACAAAGTATAATGTCTAATGTCTCTAAATAAATATGAAAAAAATGAATAATGAACAAGGAAATGGACCCTTCGGTCTGGAGGCTTTGTCAATAAAAAGAAATAAGCAGTGTATTCTAAAATTGTGGGTGTCCTTTTATCATTGTTATTAAACTCAGGTGTGCTATTGCCTTAATGTAAGTAAATTGAAAAGTAAAACAATTAATTAAAATTATCTCAAAATTATGTACAAGGGCGGAAAAGATGGCTCAGCCATTAAAGGTTAAGCTCACAACCAAAAATTTTGTACACATTAAATAGGTGTTTGTATAACATAAAGAATTCTTTGGCCTCATTGAGATAAGTAGCAAAGTACTTGTGGCCACTCTTCATCTCCCAAGTAAGTGATCTCACCCTAAGGTTAATGTCAAATGGCATTTTCATGCCTCTAAACAAGAAGAGCATGTTAGAGAACAAGGTCATTTTGGAAGTGAGGGATCTGAACCCTTTCCTATGACCTCAGAGCCTCCAGAAGCTTGTTCATCAGGCCATGCCAAGCCCAACTTAGTACAGACCGTTTTCTTTCAGAAGCATAATTGCAATCTACAAGAACAACAGGAGCGAGCAAAGCCACCACAGAAGGGACAAATCCAATGGAAGCAGAGTGGGATCAGATAAAATGTCCACTCTGGGTGGCATCATGGAAGAGAGCAAAAGAGTTCAAAGATGTTTGTGGAATTAAAGAATGATTTCCTTTTCTGAAAAGTAATAAATAAAAATTACAGTTTCCATCTGCATGAAGTGTACAGTCAGGTGCTTGAATAGCATAAAACAATTAAAATATTGCTGGGGTGTAGTATGCAAAATAAATCACAAGTATGCTAAAGATTAGAAAATGAAAAATGTTAAAAAACAATGTCCTTAGATGCAAAACATTTCACTACATGGTCTCAAAGGGAAATTTCTGCTAAAAACAATAATAACAACAAAATCAAAACAAAACAAACCATAGCACCCTGATGAAAATAAAAGAATTTGTGCTTGAAGGGCAATATGAAAGAAAATTGCAAATTTCAAATATATTTCAAATATATTATAATATATTCCGCTCAACAGCATGTCAGATTCTTCAAAAAAAAAATAAATTAAATGTGGTGTCAGTTGGGAGGACTGAGCAGTATATGGGGCCTGTGCTAGCGGATCAGTATCTATCCCTAGTATACAAATGGACTTTGGGAGCCCATCCAACTTAGAGGGATACTCCTTCAGCTTAGAGACATGGGGGAGGGCCGGGTCCCTGCTCCAAATGATATGAAAGACTTTGAAGACTCCCCATGGAAGGCCTCACCATCCCTGAGGAGAAGAAAGGGTATGGGATGGGGGTTGGTGGCGGGAACAGGGGAAGACAGGAGGGTGCGGCAACTGGGTTTAACATGTAAACCAAGCTTGTTTCAAATTTAAATAAAAAATTATTTTAAAAACTATAAAAATTAAAACAAATTAAATTAAAAATATAAGTATTATATGTTCCAGCAACTCCATATGTATACATGTACATACAGAGTAAACAAAACCACTCAAGCAGAGCTAGCCATGCTAGTCTCTTCATGTGGATGGCTATTCATAACAAAGGCAGGAATCACTCACACTGTCTGTTAATGGGTGGCTAGATAAAGAAAAGACAGAAAAGGAAGAGAGAGAGGGAGAGAGGGAAGGAGGGAGGGATGGAGAGAGAGAGAGAGAGAGAGAGAGAGAGAGAGAGAGAGAGAGAGAGAGAGAGATTATGAAGCAGTAAAAATAGGAGTCCCTGTCAACTATACCTACTTGGATGAATACAGATAATTTGTGATTTTTAAAAAAGCTAAGTCCAGAAAGGCAAATGCTATGTGACTTCACTTACATGTGAGTGTTGTAGAAGTCAGTCTCCTAGAAGCAGTAAGTAGAATGTGGTGGTTGTTAGGGGCTGGGAGATGGAGAAAACTGATCTACACTGGTCAAAGCTCACATATTTTCAGTGATACTAGACGAATAAATTCTCATGTACTGGTGATTAACAGGGTTGCTTCAGTTAATACTGCACTGCACATTTGAGATTTCATGAAAACATGGCACTGCTGTGATTGTTTCAACCTCTCATGCATATACAAAGATAAGTATATGCATGATGGATGTTAATTTGTTTTATTGTGGTAATCACTCCCCAATGCACATAGACATTAGAAGATCACACCAAAGTGAGGTGGGGTGGCACATGCCTCTAATCCCAGGATTCAAGGGGCTAAAACAAGAGGTTTGCTATGAGTTGCAGGCCAGCCCAAAATACATAATGGTTTTCAAGATAGTCTGAACAATAGAGTGCTCACATATTTCTTTAAAAACATGATACATGTTTTAAACATAGTGAAAGTATGTCAAACATATATCAGTGAAGATAAAAGGAAAATTTTAAAAAATGAGCAAATAGTTCACAGCAGATCAGAATAAAGCAAAAACTGGTGAGAACATATGTATTCCCATGAGCAGCTTTATGGAGAGACATGTTTTCTGGACAGTGATTTTGGAGGTATCCCAAGAGAATCCCACCTTTCTTTCTGTGTGAAGTGTGTTGACAACAGTTCATAGAACAAAGATTGGGGTATGATACATGGACACAGCCTCAGGAAATTACTTGAAAAGTCAACAGTTAATATTATCAATTTAAAACTCATCATAGAAAGCATGTGACAAGTTTGTAAGCACTGAAAACAACTCACAGATAAAGAAGCTGAATTGTGATACCCAGAACCCACATTAAACCAGGCATGGCCACATCTACCACCCCAACGCTGCAGACAAATGGGAGGCCAGACAGAAACATCCTAGGAAGTCTGAAGTCTGCAAGTCTGCTTTAACAAGAGACCTTGTCTCAAAGGAAGTGGGAAGTGTAAGCCAACATCTAGGCCTGCTGGCTGATCTCCACATGCATGCCATGGCACTCAACACCACCCCTCCCACACACTCATATGAGTATTTTGAAGTGGTGAAATTATTTTCAAGGATGACTCTCACTGCTAGAAAACATGAGAGATACAGCAGATAATAACTAGTGTTTAACAGGCCAACCTACCAGATGAGTGATTCTCTCATAGGGAGTCCACCGGCAAAGGCCATGGAATTGCTAGCTATAGAAACCAGTTGATGTCTCTAATTTCTCTCACAAGTCACTTCATTTCTTCCCTAAGAACTTTATTTCACAAAACTAGCTCACTTTCATCAGATAAAGTTCAAACTAGACTAAAGGCTATTTGCAAACAGGTTACAAGCTTGAAACCTTATAGCTATATACAAGTTCAGAGCTGCAGAAGTCCAACCAAGATTACTAAGAAAAGCATGCCAATTCTTCACTTACTAAACTATTAGCAATGGATCTATGTCTCAAAATTGTCATTGGGCACTGTGATAGCCCCTACCCCTGGTCTGGTTACAGTTTTACTCCTATGGCCTTGGGACCATATGTTGCCATGACAATGGTTCTGCCCTTATCCCTTAGACTAGCAATGTGCTTCTGACCAATGAGAGCTATTCTTGTAGCCCTTCTTTTGTTTCAAGCCTCTGGGGAAATGAGGTTTTAGAGAGTAGGCTAGAGAAAGAAGCTAGAAGAAGAAGATAGGAAGATTTGAGGAAGTTTAGAATAGAAACAGAACAATAAGGAGACATGAGGAGAAGGCGTGTGGGAGCTGACTCATTTCTTTTACCCTCAGGTCTTTTAGTTCCCTTGCCAGTCGTAGCATCTTGACTGGACCCTGAAGATGTCTAAGGGGCTGGTATCTGAAAGACACTGATAACTAGCAATGAAATAGATCATTTATGTAGCCCACTCTAGAATATACATCTAGAAGAAATAAAACTCATATTGATCTATTCTACAAATGACTAAAAATAGAATAATCCATGCTTGGCATTGTCTGTCTGTACAAGTACTTATATGTACTATATTCTAAATTAAATATAAATACATATCAGAATGGAAAATCTAAGTTAAAATCCTTAATTATTTTTGTCTTTTTTGGTACCATGGATATTAATTCATGACTGTGTTTTCCTAAATGGTAGCAATTCATTTTAGAGAAGTATTTTGATTTCCATACTAGCTTATATTAATAAAAATTAATTTATGGTTGCTTAGCCAGAAAAAGTCCATTTAGTTATAAGTTGCTGTATTTGTCACAGTTGACATGGAACAATTCCAGGGATTACAAAAATGTTATTCAATAGCAATGTTTCTAGTTATAAACAGAGAAGGTGCTGCATATTGAATTCATTATGAATTTGTAATAGAAATTGAGTTACCAAAGTCATTACTCTAGTGAGAAGAAAAATCAATCATACTAAATTTCAAAGATATTTCTATCTATCATTTTCATATTATGGTAAAGTGAAAGTCTTTATGGTAAGTTTATTTCAATTTTGTCCTGAACTCTGAAAAAAAAAAGCCAATTGATATATATTGATAGGCTCCTTGAAACTGATTTGATTACATTAAACATTCTAAGTTTTCTAGGCAGATTCTGGTAAATAAGTACAAACTGAATGACTAGTTTAGTGATTTCACTGTTTTAGTTCTTACTTCCTCCTGTTTTGTCAGTAGCTAACATACAATGATTTAATCCATAAGTAGCTCATAGCACGTGTTTCTAAGCAGTAAAATGATTTGAAACCAAAAACAAATAAGCTTTCTGTTTTCTCAAAATCAGAAAGGCAAGGTGCAGCAGTCCTCTGCTATGCATATAACTGAATGTGATTTACAGTGCTCTTTCACACTGCAGTTGTTTAAATTAGCTTTTCTTACTGATGGTAGTCAATGGGAGTAGACAGAGGAACACAAACTTTTTATATGTGTATAAGAAATCATGGCACATCTGTTGAACCTTAAAAGGCCTGTGTGGAAAATGCCCTAAAGTCAGGACAAATCCTTCCATTTCTGTGTATCTCTACTCCAGCACTTCAGTTCCCTTCATCTGAAAAACACAAGCATAGCACAGGCAATGGATACTGGGTGCCATGATCCTTTGATGCTCCTGAGGACTCCTGCTTACACATAGCAGAACACTGCAAGAAACAGTGGATTCTCCCTTGTAGACTTAGGAAAAGGTCCAAGGGCAGAGTCAAGAATGTGGGGCAGGTCATTCTATGTCACTCTGACCTAGCTGGGGGTGCAGAATGTCTAAAAGTTGGGTGATAGCCAAGCTGACTTGCTCTTCTCACAAACCATTTAAAGACTATCTGGAGCCCTCAAAAACAATATAGATATAAAGAGAATTAATAAAATATAAAAGTGGGTTATAACCCACATTATCCACCTATGTTAAGAGAAGAAATAAGGTGTCAAAAAGTTGACTATGAGCTATGAACTAGTCTATGAAATACTAACATTAATTTCTAATGCTCTCTACATTTTATTAGAATAAAGTTCATTAATTAAAAGAGCTCTTCCATCCTTACAATATGCTGTAGCTCTCTTGCATTTAAATCCCTTCACAGTGTAGCTAACTAGTTTATTTTTTATCTTATACATCAGAAAAAGAAATCCCAATAGTATGTCATGTCTAATTTATTTATGTGGGTATTCTAAGTCTTGCTTCTATAAATTAGAAAATGTCTCCTTAGTTCATCATAGGATACAAAAGCAGACATTGGCAAAAGTTTTACTGTTTTGAAAAATAGAAAACAGCAAAAGAAGCATGACAAGAAAACATTGAAGATGGTAGTTAAATTGTAGAATGCAATGTAACAAACTCATGCTACATTAAACCTATACATGTACTGTAGGCTTTAAACTTGTCCTCTTTAGTATTCTTGGCAGTTCAGTGAACCAGGCAGATGCAAATGGATATACACACTAACCTCACTGCAGTTCCTTTATTTCTCTGAGAACAGGAAAAGATGAGATCTGGAAAGAAACCTGCAATTCATATGGCCTGAGTCATCATTTAACACAAATGATAATCAAGGTTTACAGTGTAAAGTGACTTGAACAAAGTCACTCAACAGCACCCAACAGAACCAGATTAGGGAGCCTGATATCGACAGTTCTTTCTGTATTCTGTTGACAGGAAGCAAAGGGATCTTCCCTTCAAAGGGACAATCTCTGCATTGCAGCAATTATTTTTGTTACAAAATTTTAAAAGTTAATAATGGTCTTGTTGTTAGTCCGTTTGTGCCTTTTAGACAACCAATGAACTACATAAATATGTAATATGCATAAAGCTTTTAAAATAAGCAATCAACTTTTTTTCAGGTGACAATTATAAAAGCCTCATCTTTAGCCTATCTATTCTAGTCCCTTACAATGACAATCTAACTCAGCATGACTGCTGGAATAATCTTGCTACAAACCTTTTGAATAGTGCCACACTCTTATTCACAAATATTTGGCAGTGGGCCTGTGCCTGTTACTTAAAGGCAAAATGTCTATATGAGCATTTAAAGTCCACACACAATGTTATGGTCAGTTTTTCCTTCCTGATACTCCTTGTGTTTTCCCAGACTAACACGAAGCACAGGGCAGTCATATGCCTTGCTCTTTCACACCTACCCACTCCCATATGCTGTTCTATCTTTCTCACTTACAGGTGCACATCTACTCTTTGCAAACTATTTGCTAAGTCTGCCTGTGTCATTGGCTGGTGAGATGGCTCAGTGTATAAAACACTTGCACAGGCCTGATGACCTGAGATGGAAAGATGTAATTCATTCTACAATATGTCTTCACACACACTCATGAGCATCACACACACACACACACACACACACACACACACAGAGAGAGAGAGAGAGAGAGAGAGAGAGAGAGAGAGAGAGAGAGAGAGAAATAAAATAATGGCTGTCTGTTTTATTATGGATCACATGAAGTGCTATCACTTCTGCACATCTCTCTAACATCATTCAAAACAGAATTCACAGTTAAGTATCACTTCTCCCTGACTCAAACTCACTAAGTATCTCTTTTTAATATTCATACTTTAATGAAGGTAACACACAACCTTACAGGTATATAATGATTACAATCCAAGCTTACTTTCTTACTAGGCTCAGCGTTTGAGAACACAGTTCTTATAATCCCTCATATATTAAACTGCATATGAGAGGATTTAGGACAAAAATAATGGCTTCCTTAACCTATACTAAGGTTGACTGTCACAGTGTGTATATGAAGGCCATTGTACAGACAGGTCATCACACAATGTACAACATAGATCATAGACAGAACAGAAAAAACACCATGTGATTTTCTGCAACAGTGACATGGAGAAACAGCGAGCTGCTGTGTGGGGCTTTCCAGGACAATCAGAGCCTCCTTCTTTATTCAGCTGAGGTTCCCTGGGACTCACACTCCCTGGGGTAGGAAATACATTTAGAAGCTCTATTAACTCTTTCAGCATAATTAGTGCACTGAAGAAGTCAATTGTTCAATGATCTGGAAGGCAGTGTGCAGCTTCCCTAAGGCCTGCATCTGTTATTGGGCAGGAAATATGGTAACTTGTCATGTTTACTAATTGGGTCAGTTAGTAACTTTGGTCTCTTTTTATTTTTTTCAGAAATGAGGCAACAGATAATTATCCTGATTGAATCATATTATGAAAATTGATGACATCTTTAATCATTGGTGCTTCAAGGATAATTCTCTACAGTTCTGCATTTCAAGGATATAACCACCCTGTAAGACTACACTTTGCTAAATCAACCAATTAAATTAACAGTCCCATGGCTTCAACATGGTCACCTAACACATGTAAACTTTAACTTTCCTACAACCTTGGAATGATTTTAAGCTTTCACTGTCCCTTTTACTATTTACTATTAGGTCTTTTCTTTTTCCTCTCCATAAAAGCCAGTGTTGAATTTCCCAGTTGTTCCCTCCAGTGCTTTTGACAATGTTCTGTTTCATGCACCACATTCTCTATTTACAATGTTTTTTCTACACATATGTGTACTTATGATCGCTATCTGAAAAAGTCCTCCAAAATGCATTTGCACTTTTCCATCACGACTGATGTTGTGATTGCTTCAAGTTCCTGCGGTCCCTTCTACTTCCAAACATAAAATAATCACTGATGAAAACAGTTAAGTAAATGGAAAAACAGGCTAAGTTGTACAATTGACTTTGCATTCATTACTTAGTCTTGGCCTGTCACTGAGAATCATACTCACTAAGACTGAGGCAGAGGGCTGCTTTTGTAAAAAGTATTATGTAGCTACTCACTTATCCTTAAGAAAACTAGCACTGTACAGCTCTGCAATGATACACAGATAACGGTTGTGCAGAAGCTGCATCATCTATTCATCACCTTCCATGGTAGAAATAATCACAGGATTTCTCTCAGCATCCTTTGTATTGGGGAAATTAATATTTTATTCAAATAAACAATAAAAGAATAAGTACCTTTCTTTATCCTATCACACTAGGCTGGCAAATAATTTGCACAATCAATTTTGCTAAAAAATTTATACACTCATCATCCCCTGGCATAGACTGGGAAGTCAACCAACAAGATGTATGATTTCCTCCCCAGCCATTCTGGTTCCAACTTGCTATCAACACTACCAATGTTCTTGCTCACTTCCTCCCGCTATAAAGCCACTTCATTCTCCAGACATTATGATTTCTGTAAAAATACCTCTCGTCCCTATATTTTCTGTTTCACCCTTGGTAATTTGTATAAACCATTTGACCATTAGTTCCTGCATACTCCCCTTTCCTGCAATCCAGATTCAACTCTTCCAATTTCTGGCCATCTTCTCCTGAACTATATTTCTCCCACATCGTCTTTCACAAAAACATCAGTTCATACTTCAATGCACTAAAACCCTCTTCTTGAAATTCTACACCATTTGCCATATGAGTACAACCTCTATTTCTTCACAATTCCATTTTCCCCATTATCTAACGAGTTGAATTCACTGACTCCAGGATTTGACAAACTGAAGTTTTTCATCATCTTTTGTTATAAATCTTCCTTCCTTCAAAATTGATTCCAATATTAATCCTTCAGGAAAATTCCATGATTTACCCCTAATCTTTTGAATTGTGGAGGTATGAAATTGTTATGAAGATTTGTAGTGCTTGTTTCTTATCAATGACCTCCCACGTCTCTCTCTGTCTCTGTCTGTCTCTGTGTCTGTCTCTCTTTCTCTCACTCTCTTTCTTTCTATAGGTATTTGTATATATTTGTAACATATGATTGATTATTTTTATGTTAACCTTATATTGGATTCTAAGGAACTAGGTGCAGTCCTTGTATGTGCTTGGATGGCACTCTTCAGTACAAACTGGATTTGTAGCTTTGCACCCAACAAGAAGCCCACCAACATAATGTTTCCAGAAGATGCATGTTAAATTCATTCAATATATTTATATGAATTGCTCGTGCTCTGAAAATTCATTTTCCTTTGTTTAGTCACTTACATTTCACTATTTGATCTAAATTTCTTTAATTTTGACCACTGGTGGTTTGCTGACTATGTAGACATTTCTCCTTTTCAAAATTTTCTAAGCAAGGATAAGTTGCAGTGATGGCTCTTTTCTGTCTTCTTAGCAACCTTCCCTGACATGTTAGTACTTCATTCAAGACACTTGATATCTACACCAAGATCTAGCTTCCAAAGATGAGAAAGTGAACTATTGATACACACACACACACACACACACACACACAATTTTCTGAAATTTGCATTATTACCCAATACAGTAAATGACATTTGATTTTTATTCAATTTTGTCTTTCATTTTGTCTTCTGAAGCTTTTACTTGCTCAAACTTTGAACAATAGTTTTTGTGGTGGTGATGCTACCACAGCTCCCTCTTCTCCTCCCCCACCATGCCTTCTGGATATTAATCTCAAATGCCTTTAGTCCCTCACTCTTTCTCCTCCTCTTCTCTCCTCTCCTCTCTTCTCCTCTCCTCACCTGTCCTCTCCTCTCCTCCCCTCCCTTACCTCCCCTCTCCTCCCCTCTCCTCCTCTCCTCTTTTCTTCTCCCTTCCCCTCCCCTCCCCTCCCTTCCCTCCCCTCCTCCCTTCCCTTCTGCTCCCCTCCATTCCTCCCTTCCGCTCCCCTCCCTTCACTCCTCTCCCCTCCCCTCCTCCCTTCCACTCCCCTCCCTTCCCTCCCCTCCCCTCCACTCCCCTCCCCTCCTCTCCTCTACTCTCCTATCTTCTCTTTTCTTCCTCTTCCCTCCAGACTTGCTCTCTGTGCTGAATGTTAAAATCAAGTGTCTTTTCCAACTTCTTTTCTCATTCTAATGAAGCCTTGGTGTATCATAGGGCAGGAGATCCTCAGGGACAGCAACATGCCTCAGGAGGGAAAGCCATCAACAGCACTAGCAGCAGAACATCCTGGACTCTTTTAGGTTATACATCCCCTCATCTGTCTCCAGCATAAACCACTTCTTTCTTTCTTTCTTTCTTTCTTTCTTTCTTTCTTTCTTTCTTTCTCTCTTTCTTTCTTTTTTAATATATTAATTTATTTTTCACTTTTAATTTACATATCAATCCCAGTTCCCTCTCTCTCCCTCTTTCCCTCTCTCCCACCCTCTCACCACCACCCTCCCCTCCCACCCACCTCCACTCCACATGTAGGGTGATGCCCTCCAGGAGGGGTCATTTAAATCTGTCAAGTCATTTGGAGTAGGGACTAGGACTTCTCTCCTGTCTCTAGGTTAAGGGAGTATCCCTCCATGGGAGATGTGCCCCCAAAGTCCTTATGTGAACCAGGAATACATCCTGGTTCCATTGTCTGAGGTCCCTTAGACTGCTCAGTCCTTCTAGCTGAGACCCATGTTCAGGGGTGTGATTCAATCCCATGCTGGTTTCCCAGCTATCAGTCTGGGGGCCCATTAGCTCCTCCTTGTTCAGGTCAGCTGTCTCTATGTGCTTCTGCAGCCTGGTCTTGTCTTCCCTCTCTGCATATGGATTTTAGTTTGGCTCAGTGTTCAGTTGTGGGTGTTTCTTCTGTTTCCATTAGCTACTAGATGAGGGTTCCATTATGGTAGATAAGTTAGTCATCAATCTCATTATCAGGAAAGGACATTTATGGTAGCCTTTTCACTGTTGCTCAAATTGTTAGTTGGGATCAGTCTTGTAGGTCTCTGGACATTTCTCTAGGTTCAGTTTTCTCTTCAATCCTATTAATGGCTCCCTCTTTTATCGTCAGTCTCTCTCTCTCTCTCTCTCTCTCTCTCTCTCTCTCTCTCTCTCTCTCTCTCTCTCTCTCTCTCTCTGCATCAGCCATTTCTTAAACTTTATCAACCTGCCAATACACAGCTCACTTTTTTACATGCTTTTCCATCTCCCGTGGGGACTCACACCTCACATCTCTCCTCAACTCCCTGATGAAACTAGTGTTTATCTAAAGTAACCCCCTTCCAAAGAATAACTGTAATTAACACACTTTTCTAGTAAACTCTAATGACATTTTTCATTTGGTTAACACCTTGGACTCAATCATTTATACTGTTGCTAGAGGGAATATTTTAAGGTATATATTACCTTAGAAAGCTCTGACTGAAATTCTTTAAGGACTTCCTATCACAGGAAGTGCTCCATATATGGATGAGAGCAAAGCCCAGATTCTGGTTAGTCCTTCAAGGCCCCATCTTGCCCCTTCTCTGATCACTTGCTGTTCTCAAACCAGCAAAGACCTCCCATTTAACCAATGCAAAAGTATCTTAGTGGATGACATCTTTCTCTTTCTTCATAGCCCATTTCTAGTATGCTAACTGTGACAATGGCTTTTCTTATCAGCTCCCATCCCAGGCACAGCTGGTACTCCATCCCTTGGGCAATATCCTATATAAACTTTATTTAAATTCCCTCTCAGCACTGCTAACATTTGTTACACTTAGTGGCTAAGGGCAGTCAATGAAGCTAGACTGCCTGGCTTGGAGCCCTGGCCATTTACTTTTCCAGCTGTTGAGTTATCTGTGCTTTGCATTGCTCCACAGCGAGGAGAAGGTACTAGTCATAACTTTCATAGATTCCTTGTGGGAATGAAGTAATCTCATATACAGCCTGTAAAACAATGCCTGGAGTGTGTCCAATGCTTTATAAGTGGAAGCTGTGGTCATTATTTTAATAAAACCTTAATTCTTCCATGTGGTCAGATGCCTCCTCTTGCTTTATGTATCTTGTGTTTAGAAACAGACAATAACTACTTAAAATGAATAAATAAGTTAAAATAAGAATAGTATGAGATCTAACTTTTGCTTTCCCATGTTTCAGCAGAGGTTTGTTCTGCTGAATACCCGAGGATGCTGCTATATGTTTTAAAGACAGCTGAGTACTCTGCCCCTGTAAGATGATGATATTAAACTTCTAACTACAACAAGGAATCACCTGTGTTTCTATCCCTATAATTCCCTTCTCATCTACAAGGTGGAAAGAAAGAAAAACCAGCACCAAAGTAGGAAAGGTAAAATGTTACATAAATTGGTAGGAACCAGTACAAAAATAAAAACAAAGGCTTCCTTGTTCAAATCTATTATGGATTTCAAGATGATGATGATTGTGTACTGTTTTGGTGGCTGGCTATTACACAGTTAGGAACTACATTGATTTTACAAATACCTGGGCCATGAAACCAGTCATACAAGGAAATTAACACCTTGTTCTCTAAGAGCTCTACAAAGTGCTTCAAGACAAACCTCTAGTCCATTACATGGTGAAGTCTGCTTTGACTCCATATTGAGAGCTCGGTCAACAATGACCTTATCATGCTCCTCCAGCCAGAGGCATCTTTTTTATAATTTATTATTATTTTTTTCTTATTTTACATATCGATCCCAGTTTCCTCTCCCTCCCATCCTCCCATTCCCCAGGACCTCACCTTCCATCCCATTTCCCATCCACTCCACAGGAAGGGTGATGCCTTCCAGGAGGAATCATCAAAATCTGTCAAGTCATTTGGAGTAGGGTCTATATCCTCCCTCTTCTCTCTAAGTTAAGGGAGTATCTCTCCATGGAGAATGTGCTCCCAAAGTCCTTTCTTGCACCAGTGTAGTGAGATACTCACTTTGTCTGCTTCTCTGAGACTGACCATGCCCATGGGGGTGGAGCCAGGGGCAGACCTGACCTGTGGATGGAACTAGGTTTCAGGAGGAGCCTGGGAGTGATCTTTTGCTGGTGGACAGAGAGAGGAGAGAACATCTGGTAGAACCTGCTGGTGTTCATCTGTCTAGGTTGTAAGTTATTTCTCCCTGAATAAACATCTATTTAGACTATATGTTTATCCTGATCCATATTAAACAATGATATACCAGAATACATCCTGGTTCCACTGTCAGAGGCCCCATAGACTGTCCAGGCCTTCTAATTGAGAGCCATTTCAGGGGGTCTGAGTCAGTCCAATGATGGTTTCCCAGCTATCAGTCTGGGGGTCCATGAGCTCCTCCTAGTGCAGGTTAGCTGTCTCTGTGGGTTTCTGTAGCCTGGATTGCCAATCTAGAACCTTCATCAAGTAGCTGTTGGAAACAGAAGCAGACACCCACAGCTAAACATTGTGCCAAACTCCTGGAATCCAGTTGTAGAGAGGAAGAGTGATAAGCAGAGGCATCTTTTTTAAACATTAAAAACGAAACCCACTGGCATCTTCATTTTTCTCAGGAATTTAAGCTGACCACTGTTTAGCATGTCCTAAGCCACCCAAGGTTTCTGATCTGTGCCTAGAATGCTCTACCTATAATAAAATCTTGTTAACTTTGTGCTTCTATTTATCAAATGAAATTTGACTTTTCTGGGAAAACTCAGTAATAATCATATAAGAATAAGATAAATAAGGAACCTGTGAAAGTGAAACCAGGATGTATCCCTGGTGCACAAAAGGACTTTGGGAGCACATTTCCATGGAGGGATACTACCTTAACCTACAGGAGGGAGGGCCTAGTCCCTACTCCAAATGACTTGACAGATGAGCCTTCTTGGAAGGCATCATTCTACCTGTGGGATAGGGGGATGGGATGGAAGGGGGAGCAGGGGGCATAGGAGGAAGGGAGGTAAAATAATATATATATTATTGGTGGCATCTACAAGTTACCAATGACTGGACCAATAGAAGTATGACTGTGAAAGAATGGGATCCATCACAGGCTGTCAGATGAGCTATATCATGCTCTACAGAATGTCTCTCCTGAGAAACTAAGATGGCTTGACAGATAAAGGCACTTGCCACTACAACAAAGAAAAAAAATCTGATCCTGGTGACACTAATGGTGGAAGGGCTGAACCAGCTTTCCTTCAGGGTCTTCTGGCATCAATAAGCTGGCCACAGAATGTGCACCTTTACACACACACACACACACACACACACACACACACACGTGCACATACACTTACACATGCACACACACATATATATATACAATCTTATACACACACATTCACAAACATGCACTCACTCACACATACATGAACATATACACACACTCATATACATGAATGCTCACACACATATTAAAATTCAACATATTTTATAGAAGGAATGTCCCTTTGATACCTTGGCCTTGACTTTACTTCCACCTTGTAGAACAGCACTCAGCCCTTGCTTGTGTTGAACTGTAAGCTAAAATGGCTTGGTAAAATGGCAACAAGTCCTGTCACAGAATTAGAATGCAGAAAGGAAAGAAGTAAATAGGTAAAGGTATATTTTTTTTCAGTAGACAAATGTTTAGATTGGTTAAGAGGAAAGAAAATTAAAATAGTGGGTCAGAAGAGAAAATGAAGCATCCAGCCTAGTACAGGAATATCAGTATGGCCGCCCCTACTAAACACATCTATGTTTAGCATGCTGTATTAAAATATAAACCCAGAGCAGTTGCTGGCTTTCACATACACAGGCAGAGAGCCAAGAGCCTCTACTTTTGGCAGTCACTAAGCCCCAAGGGCCTCCACAATGGAGACCAGGTTCTGTTCATCAGACACTGAGTCATTCAGCCCTGTTACTTCTTAGTTAAGGACCCTGCTGTTGGCTTTTAAGCCTTAGTGTGGGAAGCACTGTGCCATAAACAAACAGTGATTGCAAAGTAGAAGGGATCAAGCTTCACTGGATATGGTGAGGAATGATAGCAGGCACAGTATTGCTCAAATAACTGCAAATGCCAGAAATTTAGGTCCTTTCCAGTAAAGGACATCACTGTGCTTGGTATATAGTAATGAACAGAAGAAAATTTCTAAAGCAAATAGAATAAACATGTAAACAAATCAGTAAACAAAGCATATATAGAAAATAAAATGTAACCAAGGAGATATAAAAGAAATATGGACCAAGAGATTAGGGTTAATTAATAGACTGATCAGTACAAGTTGCTTTGGCAATGCAGAAAGTCTTGACAAGACTCAGGAAAACATTAAAAGAGGTAAAAACTGTGCACTTTAGTGTAAAGGATATGCAAAGGCCCAAGGTGGAAAGAAGTTTGGCTTTTCCAGTAACCAGAAGATAAGCCAGGCAAAATTATATGTAAATAAATGCTGCAGAGGAATACCGGAGCCACCCTTCCAGGACTTAGAGACCTGGCAAGCAGTAATCAGTTATTCTAAAAGCAGCAAGGAAGCTCAAAAGAATTCAAACAAGAGAATTATGATTGATTTTTATAGTTTTAAATAAAGCTCACACTGGATTCTCTATGGAACAGGAATATAGAAGTCCACATGTATTGCTGCTGTGTTCAAAATAGCAAAGAAATGCAATGCATATGTGCCTACCAATAGTTGAATGGATATTAAAAATTTTGTACATATACACAATGGGAATTTATTCAACCATAACAAATGAAATTTGCAGGAAATAGATGGAACTGGAAAACATTACATTAAATGAGGTCATCAGGGATCAGAAGGACAAAACTTCTCATTCTTTTTTATGTGGAGATCTTGGTTCTAATTTTTAGGTATTTGCATTTAGGTGGGAGCGAATACATATAGAGGCAAGGGAAGTAGAAAACAGCTTGTGAGGCTTATTTGGAAGGTTGGGAGAATAATAGAAGGCCTGTGATAGGAAAACAGAAGGGAAACACTAAGCATGGAAGTGTTTCTGTGGAGATACAAAATAGAGAAATGGGCAGAATGTCAACCACACTTCAAGTTCACAAAAATGCTTTAAGGAAACCTGCTAATTAGGTTTTTAAGTTTAAAGGATTTATTCAAATTTAAGGAAAGACAAATAGTTAAAAAATAAAGACATAGTTGTGAGCTTGTGGTGGTGTTGAAGGGAAGAAACAATTGACAATAGTTAAAGGTTTATGTATAGAGAAAGATGAAAAAAAAAAAAAAACCAGGATGTGTGAGTGTCAGCAGGTATGCTTAGGAGTATGCGTAGCCTTTAGCCACATTTCTTCGAGACTCCTCATGAAGTGAAATTTGGTCATTGGAGCTCCAAAGTGTGTAAGCACATTCTTTTTTTGAGGACTGTGTTCCAAGAATATCCTCAAACAGTGCAAACATAGGCACTAGAAAACAATACCTGCAAATAAAGTATATGGAGTCAGCTTTTTATCAGCTGTTTTACAGTAAACTATCTAATTCCGAGAAGTTGTAAAGTTATTGCTTCAAGTTCTGATCAGATCTCCTCAGAGGGAGCAGATAGAACTGTTAGAGTCTGATGAAGAAAGATCACCAAAAGAAAGAAACATACATGTATGTATGTATGTATGTATGTATGTATATATGTATGTGCATGTGTGTGTGTATATATATGTATATATACACACAATGGAGGGACAGGAGTTCACTTACATATGCCCCATACATATACACAATGAAAGAAACATGTATCTACTGAATGCTCAATATAGTGGTCCCACAGAACGTGCTATTCTTTAAAGGCAGAGAGGACTAGGTGACCCATCTGTAGCATTATTTTCCTGGGTGAGTTATTGTCAATATACATTTGGGCTGGGAGAAAGCTCATTGGTAAAATGGTTGTCTTATAAATGTGAAAGCCTGAGTTAGAGCTACAAAACCAAAGTTGACAAAACTGTGTAATGATATGCACTTGCAATCCCAGTGCTGGGGCTAGGGGTCTGAGACAGATGAGTCACTGGAGCTGAGGGCCTGTGTGTAGGGGAAGGAGGCAGAGACAAGCAGATCTCTTGAGTTCACTGGCCAAGGAGCCTAGGCTACTGGGCAAGTTCTAAGCCAATAAGAGATATTCAAAAATAATTGAAGAATGTCTACAGTTTATCTCTGGCCCCATCACCCATGGTGCAAACACGAAAGCACATAAATGTCTGTGAATATAGACAGACAGATAGACACACACACACACACACACACACACACACACACACACACACACACACAAAATCAGGATTACTTTCTTACTGAGCCTGTGATGGCCCCTTGCCTACATCCCCAGTCATTCTGTCTCTTGAATATTAGCTCTCTCTGTGCTTTACTCCCTTGGATAGAGATATCTCTTGTGGAGAGCTGTGGAAAGCTCTCTTTTCTCAGTGTCTTTGAGGTCTTTCCCAGGTTTCCACACAGGTGAAAAGGGAACTGGAGAGCAACAGCTGTTGATTTGCCTCTGGAAGCCACAGCTTACAATCAATAAAACAGACGCTGTGCCGTCAGTAGTCAAAGGGTCCCTGAGCTTTACAGGGATAACTACAGGCATGGGAGAGGCTGCTCCAAATCAGACGGAAAGTTGTAAACCTTTGTCTCTTGGCAGAACAACTAAGGTGGGCTCAGGCAACAGGGTCGATATAATTACAGTTTTGTTTCTGCCTGATGTGTTTTATTCTGATGTGTGTATTTTGTGGTCCATACACATTTAATGATTTAATTAAATGTTTTATTATAGGAAACACAATGCCAAATATCAGCATCATTGCTTTTTATTTTTTCCTACTTCAGAAAGCTATTCTCCCCTCATTTGGTTTTGATATTTTAATACATACCAAGATAATATTCTTGGAAATACTGACATGGTAATCAACACATTTGCTAAAGTCCTTGCAATGCATGCTGCAAGGGGACAAAAATACTTCCTGTGCAGCAGCAAATGAACGTTCTCTTATGATTTTCAAAATCTCCAACAAAGGCAACCATAACTCAGTGTTTTGGGCAGTGGGGCACCTTGGCCACAAGAGTATCTGACTAAGACAGAAACAGGAAGAAATAAAAGTAGGGGATCCAAGGCCCTGACCTGAAGCAGAAGGAAATAAGTGTAAGCTCTATGGTGACTTTCAAAATCTCCAGTACATCTAATTACAGAGATAGTCTGGCATACACATTCATCATTGCTTTATTCATAGTAGCCAGAAATTGAAAACAGTCCAAATGTCCACCAATGGTTAATGAAAATATGATGCACTTACACACAGAATATTATTCAGAAGTTAAGTCAATTAATAAAATTTGCTTGTAAATGAATGGAACTAGAAGTAATCATTCTCAACGAGGCACCCAGAACCCTAAAGATAAACATAACCTGTTTTCTTTTGTATGAGTGGGTGATAATTTTCAGCTTTATATATGTGTGCTTCAATCCAAATGATCACAGAGATCTGGTAATTAGTATGGGACCAGAGAGTAGGAGGACAATCTTCCAAAGAAAATGAAATAGATTATAGGTTATAAGGACATAAAGGGACAGCTAGAACTGGAGAATTGAATGGGGAAGGGAATGACAGAGAGGGGTAAAGAAGGGAATATGAGGAAGGACAACTAATATGAATGGGTTACTGTAAAGCCATATGGAAACCTCCTACTGTACAAACTTATATGAAAGGTGTCTAAATGGGATGACCACAAAATGGAAGTGGAAATGCTCCAATTGCAAGTCTTATGTCACCAAGTAAGACCCTTATTGCCAGGAATGAGTTACATCTTGTCATTGGGCAAGTGGGTCCTCTAGAATCCCCCACCCCAACACTGACCACAACCACCAATCGTGATAGGCTATATTTCCTAAGATTTTTGGTTACCCTCCACAACCTGATGCTTAAGCTCTATTGCTGAAGACTCAACTGCATACATCATTGAAGATGGAGAAATTGAGTCCTACTAGCAGCCTCCATGGTTCTGGAAGGTACTTTGCATTCCACTGGAAAGGACAAAATAATCACCATTATCACCAAATAATGACAATCACCCAATCTAGACAAACCCTGTGATCTAGAACAGTGACCTGCCTACAAGATATTGTGGTACACTACTGTCACAAATATTATGGAAACAACTGATCAATCTCTGATTGGATTAAATGTCCATTCCATGAGATGGAAGCCATACCTGATAAACTGTGAAAGTGGACAACAACCTGAGAATAAATAAACCATAGCCATAGGAGAAAATCTCCTACTATTATTCTGCTAAAGGTACATAGCAATGAAACAACCCCTAAAGGAATATCTCTATATCATAAATCAGATCATTGTTGAACCATCATCAGAAAAGCTTCTTAAAGCAGGTATTAATTAACACAGAAACACATAAATTAACAAACTGCATAGATGGAGAAATTTTGGAGTACTTGGTCCTAAATGGGATGTCTTTATCAAATCCCTCCCTCCATTCAAGTATCAGTGATATATGCCAAAGAGGGCATTGAAGTGATAGATTATTCCAAGAAAAGAACATCATTGAGACACAACAGCTCACAGAGATAGTAGCAACATGAACAAGACCTCCACAAGTTGCAACCAAACAATACACCTTCACTGAGAAGGGGAAATGAACACAAATTCTCATCCCTTGTCAAGAAACTATTTGCAATATACTTACTAGGAAAGAAAAATTAATTTCTCCAATAGAAAGAGGCTGGGCAGAGTTGGGGGAGAGGATAGACTCCGATCAAAATATATTGTATAAAAAATTAAGTTAAATTAAATTTAAAAAATTTAAATTTTGTTCTATGAAAGACAACCTGACACCCCAGTAAATATCCTACAAGGTCTCATGTTTTTTATTTTTTCCTTAGAATGTTCTTTGCTAAACTGCAGAAAGGCCAGAAATCTCCACAAAATAAAACAAGATAAGAATGCCATCCCTTTATTTCCAGAACCAGTTAGCGAAAAGTATTACATTTAAAAATTCAGAATCCAAATATATATATACTTAAGTTTTGATCAAGTGAAGTCAATTTCCTAAATAAATAACTTGCAAACATTTTATGTCTCATAATCTAGTGCTCTCTGAAAACAGAACATAGAAAATAACAGCTTGTCATTGTAGAAAAATATCTGTTCATGTGACAGGATGCTTGCTGATGTCCTGACATTTTTCCATGTGTGACTGACTATGGTTGCTTTTGATGGTGCAGACTCAGGGTAAATCTAGAAAGAAACAGACTGGCACATGGCTGCCCCCAGTGGGACAGTTCAGAAGCTGAAGATTATGTAAAGCTGGGAAATGAAGGTGTCACCGAATCCATACATTTTCCCAAAGGAAGACTTAGATCTACATCTGAGGTCTGCAGACTTGACCTTCACCTTGCCAGGAAACAGTCATGGAAGTGCTACAAGGAGCTTAGCTCTGAGAGAGAGATTCTAGCCTGTGCTGGGGTGCTTCTTTGCAGACAACCCACAGGGTCACAGTGCTCTGGGAAATCCTTGTACAAGTACCCTAACTACCTGAGAAAGTAGTCCATTGGAACTGCATGTCAGTTGAAAGAACTTTGTCTAGAGGAAATGACTTGAAGACTGGGATTCCTCTTTCATTCCAGCATTGTTGTGCAGCCAATTATGGTCACTGTTGATTAATCAGAATTTTGCTTTTGAAAACTGCAATGATTGTTGCAGTGACCTCAGATCTTTCTGTTGCAATTCTTTTTATTATTGTTTCAATCTGATTTTTGTAACATTCTACATGCTTTAATGAAAATTACTGCCTATAATTAGATTTCTCCAACAATATCATTACTCACAAGCTACATGAATAAGATTAGAGTAAACAAAGAAATAGTCCTTAAATTAAAAATTACTATCAAAGAGCTTTTTATAATTGTCCAATTGTGATGAATGAAGTACAATTCAAAATTAATACCATTAAACTTTTAAATTTATAGGATTTTAATATTTATTAAAAGTATGCTCTCATATAAGCAATTCTCTGAACAAAATAATTACAATTGAAGAAATAAAAATAGAATCAGAATCACATCAACACACAGTCAAATATTTGATTATTTATAAAAGTCATATGGAGTACTACACAGTACCCAATCATGATGAAAAGATAGCTTGAAAATTAAAGAAAATTTGAATTTTTATTTCCATAGGAGCCTTCATTTCTATGTCCATAGTCATGTGAATTTACCAAGTCATTTAATAATGGTCATATGTTTTTATTGCCTACATAGTACGCATAGTAATGGTAAGATTTTAAGTTATTGCAGGGCAGCAGGTTATAAAAAAAAATGTTCTGGATGTGTTCCCAAGAACGCAAACCATCCAGGTGAAGTAGCTAAAAAAGGTACAACAATATGGCCTCCTAAGCAAGACTTGCATAATAAGCACGCCAGTTAACATGCCGACATGGACAAGGAAAATTTCGTAAGACTTTAACCCTAGATAATAGTTATAGGCAATTAATTACATTATGCCAAGGGGGGGATAATTAGTTTTCTACAGTGATGACCCCCTTCATAGGTTATCCAATCCTAAGTGGTGAACTCTAAATGCAGGAATATGATCAATACTAAATGGATACGGTAGGTAATATGTACATATTACATAACACATATATTTGCATGCATATGTATAATAATCATAGAAGAAGTTATGATTTCAAAGGCGAGTCTTGGAGGCAAAGGAAGAGTTGGAGTGGGAGAAGGAAATGCATTTCTCATACATGAAATAATCTAAAATATTAAATAATAAATAAATAATAAAATTTAAGCTATCTGGAACCTTTGACCACCTTTTTTGGAAGTACCTAACTTAGGTACATCCAAGGTAATCTTTCTTAAAACAGTGTGGTGACAAAAGTAACTAGTCAAAAAGAGGTTATAAGCTTACTTTCCAGTCCAGCATAACCAATGTTCTTACTAAAAAAGAGCAATTTGAACATAAGAAATGGTTTAACAGTTAAGAGCAGAACACATACAGCAGCTCTCACTCATCTACAGTTTTAGTTACAGGGGATTTTATGCACTCTTCTTGACTACATAGACAACAAATGGGATGGGAATCAGCATGAAGGCAAATATTCATGCACATAGGACAAAAACAAACCATTAAAAAATAATGTAGACACTGACCTTGTTAGGGAGAGAATACAATGTAAGGAGATATGTGAAAATGGCCATCTACATTCAAAGAGTCCTAGATTACAGAAGACACTAGTAACTTGCTAACATAATAATCTCCGACTGGTGACTTCTAAAACTGCGAGATGAAAAGAAAATTGTTTAATACATGCAGGATATAGTACTCAGTTATGCCAGCCTGGCAAAGTAATGCAGGGATGGGTTATATAAATATAAATGAGATGAAACCACCTTAGATCTGTATTGACTATTGCTTGGAAGGCTCATTTAAAGATCATATGAGCAGGGCAGTGGTGTTGCATGCATGCTCTTCACCACAGCACACAGGAGGCAGAGGCAGGCAGATCTCTGTGTGTTTGAGGCCAGCCTAGTCTACAAAGCTAGTACCAGGACAGCTAGGGCTGTTACACAAAGAAAGCTTTACTCAAAAAACAAAATGAAGCATATGTAAAGAGATCATATGACAGAGACAGAGGTTGGACTGATATCTCCACACTTGAAGTCAAATACTTTTGAAAATCAGAAACATGCTTAAGCAGGAAGAAATTACAAGAGTCATCTGTAAAAATGTCTATGTAGTAAAAAGGATGAGAAATGAAGAAGTGGGTTCATAAAATCTCACAGCTAGAAAAGTGAAAATTCTGTATTCATCTTCAAAGAGCTACACAATAACTGTTAAGCTCCTGGAAGAGTGCAAAGCTGCATAGCTAACAATAGAATCTGGAATTAATCAATTTGTTAGTGTTGTTCCCCCTTCTTGTGTTTATTGCCTAATATTTGACCACCTTTCTGTTTGTGAGCAAGTCACACAAGGAAGAAACCAAGGGAAACACAGGGAAACTGAAGTAAAACTACTCCATGCCACCTGATTGATATGTAAAATAAGATTGTTTCTAAATTAAAAATATAATAAAAGTAAAAAAAAAAAAACAAAAAAACAAAAACTACTCCTTGCTTCATCCATCAATGACATGAGGGGTTATACCACTTCTTATTGTAATTTATTACACCATGTTTGGTTGATATCTCTGGGAAAACTGCCTTTGTGTGGGTGGAGTAGTGTATCTGCAGTAGAGTGGAGGGAGGGGAGATACTAGGAGAGGAGTGGAAGGGAAACTGTCTTTGAGATGTAATGTATGAAAAAAGAATTAAAACAAACAAACAAACAAAATATACCTTTGAGCCTTGATAGCTTTGTAGGGGAAGATACTGGGAACTTAGTCTGGGCAATAAAAATCCCACATGCTGCTAAAATATATTAAATTCAGTGAGAGAGCAATGAAAACTCAAACTAGTAAATAGATGGTGAGTATTATAGGATGATTGGGATAATGATAGGGGCAGGTGGTAGTTGAGGAAGGGAAACAGGAGTGGTTAATGGAGTGGTTTAAATAGTGAATATGGAGTGGTTCATGTACAAAAGTGTGAAAGAACACAATTTAAGAAATCTCTAGAAAATACCAACAACAAAAACATGTTATTAAAGTGGATTGCATATATACTTTTGAAAATGAGTTGTTTAAACTGACTTGATCAAATTCAGTTGAGAGATAAGATCTGAATTTGTCAAAAAAATGTGAATTCATAGAATTTAAAAATGTGGGTATGTTTGAATATGCAAAAAAGAAAAACATAGAAAAAAAGAGGAATGGGAAGGAAAGAATTCAAAAGCAAATAGCTAACTCTGTGACTGCTATAGGTTCATCTGGAAGAGGCAGCTTATTTAGTGTATATGCATGTGTATATGTGTGCATGTATGTATGTATGTATGTGTGTGTATGTGTGTGCATGTATATGTATGTGTGTGTATGTGTGCATATATGTATGTGTATGTGTGTGCATGTGTGTGTGCTTGCACACCGTATCTGCACATGTGCCCTAGCATGCATGTGTGCCCATATACTTACATGTGTGTGCACATGTTTATGCACATGTTCTATGTGTTTGTGCATGTGTATAGTGACCACAAGTCAATAGCAAGAGGTTTCCTCAACCATCTGGAAATAGGCTTTTGTTGCTGGGTTGTGTTGTTTTATTTTGAAGCAGGATGTCTCTTAGAACCTTGTGTTTAAAGACAGGCTGGACTCCTGGGCCAATCAGTTCATTAGATTTCCCTTTGTCTGTCTTTCTAGTAATGGATTATAGACATATGTCATCACACCTGATTCAAGTCCTTGTGCTCACATTACTGACTGTGTAATCTGCCCTTCATAGAGTAATTTAACATAACAGAACAGTAGGTAATAATCTCTATGAGCAAAAACTTTGGTCATACTGGCTTCTACCTTTACTAGCAATAGAAACTGGGTGAAAATAAGTTTTAAAAGCCTTTCTAGATGTTTGTAGTGTAATTTTCTCATAAACCTATTGTAATTATGAAATGGATAAATAATGAAAAACACCTGATAATTGCCACATGCAAAATTCAAGCTTCTATGTTACTTATCTGTCCAAATGTTCATCAATGGGATCTTGTGTTACCCATTCAATTTTCTTTTCAGATTTTAAAAGAACAGGACCCTGTAGAATATCTAGAAGGCAATTAACATATGGCTAAAACTATCATGGGAACTATAAAAAGATAGATTAAAATGTGCAACTGGCATTTGTTTTAAAACAAAAGTTAGTCATTTGATGTTATTTAAATTGTTTTCTAACATCAAATACAGAGAAAAGTATTATAAAAGGTATTTAAAATATATAGCATGGTACCTCTTGGAGGAAGAAACTTTTATTCTTTTTGTACAGATCAAAGAACAGAAAGTGTGTTGTTCTTAGCAAAGTCATTTGAATATAAGCTCTCTGAGAAGAGAATTTTTTGTCTGCCTTATTTATTAATAACTCACTACGTTACTACATGTTTATAATTGGCAATTAAAAATTAGTTCTGGGTGAACACAGTATGACCAGACTATAGAGGGCTTGGTACAGGAAACAGGCCCATCTGCTTCTGTAAGTGATTGTGCATGTTAAAAAGAAAAGACATAAATAATGACAAGCCGAAAATTAGCATCAGGACCAAGCACAATGCTACTATTATCTTGGTTTCTGAACCATTGTTTAAGAGCCTCTAGAATAAAGCTGCTTAAGAACCTAGAGTCCATTATAGTGTAAACTTAATTTTGCATAAATGGTTATGAAATTAATAATAATTTCTTGAAACAGGATAATGAGATCTTCTCTTTCTCTCCCTTTCATTGTTTCTTCTTTTCTTACTCTTTGTAGTTTCTTGAAGCAGGGAATATATGAAGCAGGCTAGCCTCCAACTCCCTGTACAGCCACAGCCCGCTTTGGAAAATATATCCTCCGCCTGTACCTTCCAAGAGCTGTCTGAAATGGCAGGTGCTATCACTATGTGTAGCTTAATTGTTTTCTTGAATTACTAAAATAAATCTTTTATTGTGGAGAATAAGTATAAAATTAAAACTTTAGGGACATTTTCTTCTACATCACTCAATAGCCAAATGCAAATGTTAGTTTTTACTTTTATAAAATTCTAGCTGAATAGAATATAACACTGAAATTAATATTTTTTCAGAATTAAGGCAATAAACAATCAACTAAAAGGGAGCAGGCCTTCTCTAATTATAATAAAATATGTTAAGTTCTCAAGCAAGAAGATTTTTAAATAATGCTTAATTAGCACTGCATAAAAGCACAATAGTTGACTGTGTACCACACAGTCAGTGGGCTTCTGTAGACATTGTCCTAATCGAATTATAAATTAGCTCAAAGGTTGCCAAAGTAAACAGCCCAGCCTACACAATGCTTTGTCAACTTTCATATAAAACATATAGAACAAACAACCCAAGGGATAATAATAACAATAAAAATAAGTTCTACTGAGTTAGTTTTCTCTTGATGAAGTTCTATGAGAAAACAGGTCATTTTCTTGCTTACTATCTTACCTTTTGGTGTCCTTATCTTTTTTTGTAATCACACTTTTTCTCATGTATTATGCTCTGTTTATGCATTCTTGAACAGCATCTTTATTTATGACTTTCTGAATCAACAGCTTTGTGATAGGAGGCGAAAGTCACTTAGCTAATTGCACATGCTTGATAAGCAGCATAATAATAAACACTGCAGCATTATACATTAGTTAACGGCATGTAAATCACTGCTGTTATTCTCTTTTGAAAAAAAAAGGAAGAACTTGCTTTAGTTGTTTAAAAGCACTGTTTCTGCCATATATTTTCTTAAGCACACTATGTGTTTGACTCAACAGAAGGCCTTAAATTTTTAAAATTATTTGAACTCTATTTTACCCAACATATAAGAGAAACAATAATAGCCAACTTAAAGCAAATATTTCTGATAGACAGTTGATAATTTTGTTACTCTAAGTGTCTTCCTTACAATTTAACCTCATAAAACAGAGTGTTAGGACACTCCCTTCCCCGCAAAGAGGCCATAATGAAGTCTGACCTGTTCCAGCCAGATTATAAGTACAAAGAGAGATGGAAAGTACAGCACTAGAATATTAATATGACTTCTGTAGGAGGATTGAGAGTTCTACTAAGTTATGAATAAGGTCAAAATAACACTTAGATTTACTGCCATAGAAAATCATGCACTCCTGTGAGTGATTTACTGAATGTTATATAAAAATGGAGTGTGGCCATGCTGCATTCAGATGCGAGCCTGCAGCTGTCAGTGTCTACATTTGCTCAATCTGGCTAGAGGATGATTTGAAGGTTGATTTAATTGTAGCTTCTGAATCATGTTATTCCCATGTTTTAAATTGCTTAACATAAATATATAAATGTTAAAAACATCTTAAGACTGTAAATATTTAACAGAAAGAATAAAAATATCTCATTTTCTTCCAGAAGAGTAATTGAAAATAAAAACAGCTCTTTGGGAAAAATAACGCTATTACCTAATAATAGTATCTGCCCCATAGCTGTAGCCAGTTTACTCTTATGACCAGAAAGTTCATAAGGTGTGCTGAAGGATCTAAGACTACACCACCGTAAAACAAAGGTTTATGAACTAATCATTTTGAAGAGAGATAAATGTGTTCCTGTTCAGGAAGAGTTCAAAGACTAAAACTGATCAGCTGTTAAGGCAGCACTATTTGGGTTCCTCAGGCAGCATAAGAAAGAGGTATCTTTCTCTTTATGAGCAAAGCCTAAGGAGAAATTCCAATTGTAAGGGCACTGCCCATAGGAGAGCACGGGAGCCAGCAATGAGTTTTTCCAGTGTTGTCTGCTCAGCTTGCATTCTCTCCTGACCCATCACCTAACACTTACTTGCCAGCATCAGCAAGCCAGCCTTTGGGAGAGTATCTGGGTCTTCCTGTGTAAACTTGTACATTGTTTTCATTTTCACTTTTATACATACCTCCTTTTCTACATATTTTCTTGCCGGGTTTTCTGGCACATTCCTTGGATATTCTTTTTACTGAAAAATGAATAGAAGACTAGAAAATAACATGGCGCTCCATCACAGACCGCCGGAACATGCAACACCACTATCTAACTTAGTACACTCCTGTTTTTACTGAGTGCAAAAGAGCCCCAATTTGTTGAGCCTGCACATGCAATGAGGAAACGTTGATGCATCTTCTCAGAAGTCATTTGGTAGAAAATGGAAATTAGGAGCCCATTTCTACCTAAATATACGTGCTGTGGAGGAAAAAAAATGAGTAGGCACAGTGAAAAAATAAGAACAGATACACTGACACACAAAAACAAAAAGAGCAGCATGCAAGCATGTAAAATATGTCTACATGCCAACAGGAAAAGCCATGCATACTACCAGTACACATGAATTAATATTATTCAAACTTGGAATAGAAAAAAACATATATCTTCCTTGTTCCTGCAATGAACTCACCATCTTCAGTTGGTACATAGATGTTTAAGTATAAGCAATCTTCACTCTGGTCTTGAACATATGATGAAACCACATCCAAGTTATTAGTGAACCACACAGGAAGCATAACTTCAGGCAATCTGCCATCGATGATATTCTGGGGACATACAGGAGCAAACTGAGTAGCATTCCTGATGTCAGACCAGGGAGATGGTGGCTCTGGAGGCTGAAAACGATGTTCACCTGTTGGTGGAGCAGCATATGGAACCCCAAGAAACTGAATGACAGGCCCCAAAATTTCATTATTGAGTTCCTTCTTGATTCCTCTTATCTTGCCAAAGTTAGTAGTAACCAATGGATCTACATCATCCAATTTTTGAGAGAGCACGTGGACAGTCTGTAGAAAACATCCCAACAAAAAGAGAGCCAATGGGGCACCCAATCCCCTGTGTACCACACATGCCATCATAGCTCTCCAAACATAATTTGGCCACATGCATCTGGGAAGTGCCATGGTCCCACATTAGTTGTCTAGTTGTCTGGTGCAATGAGGCAAATGTATTTATATCCACTTGAGAAAGATGAAATGATGGTAGAATGCACCTCTAGCTTCTCCAATGTTAGCTTGTTAAGGAAATCTCAGAGTACTCTTTATGCAGCAAGCAGCTCCCACTGATTTCACACAGATTGAAGCAGCATCTTCAATCATCACTATTCATCAGACCATCTCCTATTGACCATTCTGTTTTCCATAGTAGCAATGTGGTGAGAGTAGCCATTGACTGTATTTTCCCTCATATAAATCAAATCCAGTTAACTGTGGGCCTATATCCTAGAGGAAAAAAATGAAAATAAATCATTAATAAGAACAAGTTTACAGACAAGGTGATAACTAGATGTTTCACAAGGTATAGAAATACATTAAGAGTTGCTGATGTTGGGTAAATTGAACACTACAAAGAGAAACTAATGGCTTGATGCAAGACTAAAGGAGAAATGATTGATTATTAGATTTTGAGCATCTTGTCTGCTGACTTTGCATGTAATGACAGAAACAGTCTGTGTCAAATCTACAGTTTGGGATGTATTGTGTGCTACAGTAGTCTTTCTTTCCCTTTCTTTTCTCTTTTTTATTCACTTCAGGTTATATTATATGTAAAAATTTCCTCTTTATGGATACTTTAATAATTTCAAGTACCCAGAGAAATGATCCATAAACCTAATCAAAATTAGAATCCCTAAAGCAGATTTATTTCTGAAAATAGTTAGTGTATAATAGAGGACCGACCTGCAGGAATGATTGTATTTATTGAAAAATAAATAAAAGAAAGTACCCAAATCCATACTTATAATGAACACAAAGTAAATGTATTTAAATCCTACTTCCGCATGAGTTCAGTTTCCTTGCCATTGTAGGATATATCATTTACAGAAACTTAATTTAAAATTAAGGTTAAAAAAATTACCATGGAAAGTGCTATGAACAACACAAGCAAAAGAAAAAGAAGTTGGCATCTTTATTTCAGACCAAAGATATTTTTTCATCCAACTGTATGTTTCAGCCCACAATGGATTTGCAATGTGTAAATGAATTTCTGAGTCAAAGTCAATATGTTTTAAATTACAAATTTTGTTCTCACTCTCTGTGAGAGATCAAAGGAAGAACAAAAAAAAAGAGTGCAGTAATTTAAAAGAACAATCATACCTAATTGTGGCATCTTGAATATTAACACGCATCAAACATCTCATGCTGTTTATTCAGTGAGAATGAAAATGCATGTGAAAAAGCTGTAATACTCAGTGCAACACAATCCACAGGCTCATTTCGCACCAACTGTCAGAGAGCATGCAGCACAGGAAACTTGTTGTTTTGTATTTAAGGCACCCTTTAAAGTGCTTACTTTGTAAATAATAGTGTGGATTTGTATTAGAGATGGTTCTGTCCGGGCATATTATGGGATGGTTCTTGAAGAAGTGCTGGTCTGTCAGTGACACTGCCCTGCCTTTCTGGAGCTTTAAAGGAAACTTTAAATTTGTTCAGGCCTGTAGATTTGGTTCTGGGGAGTGTCTTCCCCTAGGGCTCTGAAAAATTAGTCCATCACTGGAGGAAATAAGAAGAAAATGTCTTTATTCAAGAGTATTTCAGTCTGTGTTAATTATCATGTTAGCAGAGACACTTATTCCCCACTTCCCAGCATTCCTGCATTGACAGAAGATTTAGCTATACAAGCTCAATTCTGTAAAAAAAAAAAAAAAAAGTATTATGCCCATGCAAGTTGTGAATCATGGTGGGCCACAGTGGAATAAGTCCAGTTTGCTTCTTGCTGTTAAAAGGCATCATTTTCTGTGGAAACAAAATTAGAAATCCTTTTCCCCAGTAACTTGTCCTTAGGCTTAAATTTTGAAGTCAAAGCATTTTAAATATATATATATATATATATATATATATATATATATATATATTTGTATATATATATATTGAATTAATCCAGCAGCATTTTTCTTCTTTTTTTATTAATAATATAATTTAAAAATTGTACATGTGGATCCCAGTTTCCTCTCCCTCCCTCCCTCCCTCCCTCCCTTCCTCTCTCCCTTTTACCTTCTTTCCCCTGTGACATACACCCTGGCCACCCTCCCCTCCCATCCCTCCACCCCTATTTCGCTTGTAGAGCTATGCTATTGTTTATAAATGTTTGTTTTAATTTAAAAAAGCCATGTATAATTATGTTCAGCATAAAATAAATAAATAAATGTTTAATAAATAAAAAACATAAAAATTATTCTAAATGGTAAAAACACACACGCACACACATATACACACACAGCATCATTTTAACACCTAAGGTAGAGACCCTGTGGGGAGACCTGGAAAGGCTTACTCAACCTTTTCACTCAGCATCGTTTTCAATTACAGTTAGTTCCAGGCATTCTCCTTCACATGATAGGCATCTCATTAATATTCTAGGATTCTTGTTTGGTTATTAAAAATAACAGTCCTCTTTGCACTAACAGGTCTTTAACTTCCTTAATTGTGTTAAGATAAAACAGACTCCTGGTTCCCATTGAGATGCTGTTTTAATAGAATGTTGAATTAGAATTCTGAATGGCATAGTGAATTTTCTAATTTTCCTGAATTTTTTTCTGTTTTTTACCATAATATTCCATGTTGTCAGTGTGTTATTATTGACCAAATTATTTTTTAGCCATCACTATTATAACAACCTTTTAGGTCAGGTAATTAAAAAAACCAGCTTGTTTATATTAGTGAGGTATTCAAAAGTAGTATGCTTTTAAAAGATATTTTTAACTTTTTTTCAATTTATCAATGTTTCTGTAGTAGATGTTAGACTGTTAGTTTTAATGAATTTACATCTTATTCAACGCAATCCTATAAAAATGGGTTCAATTCACAGGAAATAGAAATCCCAAAAGATTAAATGTGTTTGCCAGGATCTCTACTTATCAATAGCAAAACTAGAGCCCATGGCCATTTGATCTAAAAGCTGTCCTGCTGACCATTTCTATTGTACTGTCTTCAATTTATAATTGTTCATAAAAACTCTCTGTGGGGCCCTAAGACAGAAAGCAGGTAAAGTGCATACTGTGCAAACATTAGGACCTACATTTGGAGATCTAGCACTGCCACCACTTGCCTAGTGGAACACATTGTAACTCCAAGGGCAGGAAACAGTGACATAAGAGTTCCTGGAGCTCATTGGCTACCTAGACTAGCTGACTTCACAACTCTGGGTTCATTGAGCGATTCTGCCTCAAAAAGTATATATAACCACGAAAATAAATGATCTGAAATATCAGTGTCGACAGAAATTACAGTTTTTTAAATTAAATTTCAAATGAATGGGAAAAGTGAAAAATTATTCAAAAAAGTTAAAAATGCAATATGGTGTTATTAATTATTAAAAAATGCCTACATACGTTGCAACAGTTAAGTTGTCAACACTAGATAATAGGGAGAAGGAATGAAATTAATTCTAGCAATTAATTAATTGAACCCAAGATGGACGACATGGTGAGGATTTAAAGGCCAATAATTAATTACAGCAAATCTGACAAATTCTCATTATCTAATAATATTGGCTAATATTCATATACATGGAAAGTGTCATCATTAGAAATTCTGTATATTTCCTCATGTTTTGAACAGTATTAAATGAATAGAGTAAAGCAATTGAATAAAAACGTCTAAAAGAATATGATCAGTGTATAATACATACTTGTATGAAAATGTCCTGATGTAGCAAATTATCAAATAAAGTGAATGAACATAATAAAAATTAAAAAAAAAAACATGGCTCATATACCAGACAAGTCCCATATTACAAGTAGATTATACTTTCATCCCAAGGAAGACTAAGTCTCTGCTGTTCATTGCTAGGAACTCTCTTATCATATAGTCTATTATTTTTCCCCTAAGTTGAAGCATGTAAGGTATTTATAAGATAATATACAAATAATAAATGGCATTCATCAAAGCTCCCTAAGTGGTAATATAGCATGTAACATTCCTTTTCACTGAAAGAGCTGGTCCCACCAATAGACTATTCCTTGGTAACCCAAGAATATTGTTTTTTTTTTTTTTTTGAGACATTAGAGTCTAAGAGTGTTCATATAATATTTCATCCATTCAAGGAATATTCATTGAGAACTTACAGTATGCATGCTAACATACTAAATATTATAGCGTACTTAATAAATGTCTGTTGATTGCTTCAAAGTAGCCTGCAATATTATAACAAAATGGGTCACATTTAAAATAAACTGCTGATGAAGGGTATTATGTGATAGATGGGCAGAGAGATGGCTCAGTGGGTAAATACTCTTGCTGCTCAGCTTGATAATTTTAATCTCATGGATGCATACATTACAAGAATTTAACTTACTTCCATAAGTTCTGTGACTTCCACATGCACACAATAAGTAAAAAGAAATGTAAACATTTTTTATATGAGTTCAATGAATGTATGACAGATGGGTGAAAGTGATAAAGCATGAATAGACCTCTATTATTACATAGGCTCTTATCTTATTAAATATAAGTACCTATTTATTATCTACCTTGCTTTTTTGCATTTGCTTGCATTTGTTTATTTATGCAGCTAAAGTTTCTTCTACTGAATTTCCAAAGATTTCATATGGATAAATTTAGCATGTTTATATTTTTCCTGAAGTCTATATAAAAATCCTTTGTATATAGGTTAAACTCAGCTGATATGGATTGTCAAGAGGGTTAGCACTAGAGCCTTGTGGGCCTGATGAAGGCCCTTTGCTAAGACTGTAACACATAGAAGATTTTTTAGTTTTCAGAACAGCAATGTATCTACAAAGTCAACATTAGTATTTACTTAGTGAACACAATTACACTGCTTCTATACACATGTATATGTGTGCTGCACATAGGTGTACTCAAAGATATACATATGTACACACACACACACACATATATATATATATATATATATATATATATATATATATATATATAGAGAGAGAGAGAGAGAGAGAGAGAAATCACATGAATGTATTATTATAGTCTTTAACTATGGCTCATTCTAGTTAATTCTATCTGCACAAGGGATAAAAATGAAGGTTCATAAATATTACATGACTAAGGATAGTTCAACAGGTATCTGTAGTGATCCAAACCCCTTCCAGCTGGTCTCATAAGAGAGTTCCTTTCTCTGCACAAAATGATCACTTCCTGCTATCCATCAGCTGGATAAAGAATACAGAGCTGAGCTTTATTTGACCCCTTGGGAACATACAAACATACCAATTTAAACTCGCTGTTTGCTAGTGCCTCTGGAATGACACTGAGTTTTGATTTTTAGTTCTCTGAGGAAAAAATCTTATTGAAAAGCAAATATGAACATCAGAAATAATAAGGGTCAATTGTATTAACCAAATATGAATATTGACTTCATCCATGTGTAGGGACAGAACAATAAATCAAGAATACTTAGTAATAGTAAATAATGGAAATAAATAATGATTTAAGTAAAATTTAATTAATTTAATAATAAATGTTTCAGTCAATGATCAAATTTAGATGCATGGCAAGAAGGTGCCTGTGGGACCATGTCCCCAGGAGTAAAACTCAAAATCAGCAGACTTTGGCTTTATGTGTTTAAGTGGTGGTGGTCAAGACACAGAGATAACAAAAATGAGCCTACAGTGAGAGAACAATGAAACCCTATGCAGCTATCTGCATAATACATATCTTTTTCTTGTTTTGCGTGCTATGTTCTTTGCATATAATAAAGGTGTTCAGTGACCACAGTCTAATCCTTTGATCAACCAAATGCTTAAAGTAACTTGCAGATAACCCATTCCCATCTCAAATACTTAAGAACAGATCTGAAAGTTGTTCGGCATGAAAAGAAGTCTCAATGAATCATGAGAGCTCATGATTCCAGGGAAAAGAGAAGGAGTCTTCAAGAATGAATATAAAAGGGTCCAAGGTAGGATACTCTAGTGATATTAATAATATTTTTCATAGATGCTATGGGTCTCATGCTTCTTGAGAAAAGCACAGATTCTCAGGAAGATCAACCTGCAATTGTGAAGGATTATTTTCATTCCAAATCTCCATATAAGAGTTAATAGAAGGAAGAGTGCACTGGGATTTCCTCCCTTCCTTTTGGAGCTGTACTCATGGAATGTCCCAATAAACTCCATGCTAATAATCTTCCCTCTCAGTACCTTGATTTACCCCACTGTCATGCACACAGAGAAAACCTGATATAGAGCAGAAAGTGGGAAATATTCCTCCTGTTAGGAAACACTCTTGTTTGGCCAGAACTCTGAGAATGAACGCCGGATGTGGTTGGCAAGTCATGCTGGAGCTAAATCACACAAACCCTTCATTAAGAAGCTAAACTATTTAGATTTTATTTAAATTTCATAAACATGTGATGAAAAGCCATTATAAATCCTATCAAGGGAGGAACATTTTCAACTTCACTCACAGAAAATTAAACTGGAAAGCAGGGATGGCCGAAGTAAAGTGTCCACATCACACTTTAATACAATTAAACATCAAAAGGAAAATGAATGCTATTGAAATAGAAAACTACAAGAAAATGAAAGTAAACTTTACTGATATGCATATTTGATTTAAAAGCAGCACTTCCATGAGGTTGGTGTAACATGAAACACAGAGTTTTCCTTTGTAAAGTAAAAGTGTTAATATTTGCCAGAGTCACTTTGTACTTATTGATGATTTTTAGTATGAGCCCTCATGTTAGAACTTGTATAATTGGATAAATAAAAGTTATTAATCATTTATTGAGTTACAGTTAAAGCAGTCTTTGCCAAGTAGATTATTGGGTAAGTCTATCACACAAGAGACATATACATTTAAGAAAATAATAATAATCACAAGGGAAGAGCAAGGTTATTAAATAATGCTTTTCCTTTTACCACAAGATTGTTTCCAGCTACATAACAAGATTAAAAGCAACAAAGAACTAGTCAAACATAATAACAAATCAGAAATAAATGAAAACATCAGATACATAATTTTTGTAAGGCATTTATATCTAATCCATTAGCAGTGCACTATGCCCTAAGAATTCTTGTGCCTTAAAACACAGATGAGTGGTGCCATAATAGACTTCTAAGCCTTTAAAAATACTGGGTTTGTATTTCTTATCTTGTCAATTCCAGTTGTTGGTTCAGTCCAGTGATACACACATTTATAGGGAGGCAGCTGAATATGTTTTATACATATGAGGGTTTGCCTGTCAAAAATATAAAGCACCAGTCTTAAATGGGTGAGTTGCAGGAAAAGAGAAACAAGTTTTATTTGATATTGAGTTCAAACTATCAGCTGAGTTAATCCATAATTTTGTAAAACTGAAACAGACCAGGAATATGGTAGATGACCAAACAACCTTCTGAACTCTGCTCTAAACATATTATGTCCACACCATTTAGACCTCAAAATAGCATTATAAACTATGCATCCTTATTTGAGATTAGTAAAATCCAGGCATTAATTCACTAGATATTATGTGAAAGGCCACAAATGCAGGAAAAGGCAGATTGAAGGTACAAGTACAGGACTGCCCAAACTCCAAACATATGTCTGCATGGGTTTGATACAGAGTGCTCAGCTGTGCACCCTAGTGAGACCAATCCGGTGCAGCCATATGCTCACTGTGCCAGAGTATTTGAGGAGTGTGGAGCGTATGAGACACTAACAGGAGAGAAGTACAAAAAGCTGGGGGTTGGCATGCTGGGGCTAATGAATAGGCATAATCTTGAGAGGCTACAAACAGTGTGGTACTGGAACCTTATCCACAAGGAACTTATAGCTGTTGGCAGAAAGGTGGTGATGAAGTTGGGGCTGAGGCTGAGAAAATGAAGAATACTAGAATTATGAGGAGTAATGATGACAAGAAAGGCAATTGTGCTGTTGTGATTACCTGCATCAGAATATGGAAAGAGATGGTACCAGGACGATTTAAAGAGGGGAATTAAGAGTGCATCAGAACTATAGTTTTAAAAAGGCATAATTTGAGATATGAATATCTAACTCTCACTCATTACATACAAATTCAAGGGATGTGGCCATTAAACATATGTGGGATGGAGGGTGTACTCTTAGAATCTGTGCTTTTGGAGATGGAAGTAAGAGCTTCAAGAGTTCAAAGTCACTCTTGTGCATAGTGAGTCTTAGGACATTTTGTTCTACTTGAGATCTTGAGTGCTGTGAGGTCAGGAAGGCACTGATGTAGGAACAAGTACCTTCTCTAACAGGAAGCATACACTCAATCTGCTATAATACCATAAAGTAGAGATCATTTCCATTCCTTCCTAAGAGATTGTTAAATACACAGCAGCAACACAAAACTACTGGAACATTGCTCAATAACACAAGAGCAAAGTAGGCTAGAGCCTCAGAAGTACACAATTGGAAAGGTTAATTGAGTGATAGCATAACTTTCCTCTCTTGGTTTCACTGGGAGCTTCCTTCCAGGAAGAAGAGGAAGCTGGCAGGCTCCATTAATTTTGTAGAGTTACAGTCCCCCTCCTTTTCTCTGCAGAAGTGGCTTTATTTCTTCCCTTGCCTCTGAAGCTACCTTCTCTCTCAATATCACTCTCCACTGATGAGAAAACAAATATTGAGCAAGGCAAACAGAATTTGACAACATTGGGAGAAATAAGCAACACAGTATCTTAAAGACCAACAACGAACTCAACTTAGTGCCCACCAGGTAGCAAAACTTTTTTGAATACATGGTATGAAGAAAACATCCCACAGTGGGATGAGTGCTTAGGGGCTTGGGTTCAGCTAGTCCACTAAGAGTTTCCCCAGAGAATCTACTCCCTCTTAGTGTTTGCCTGGAGGAGCCCTGGCTAGCAACCATGAAGGCCTGGCCAACAGGTCAGTTCTCTCTTCCTTGACCTTTCCAGCCATAGAAAGAACTCTTTCTCCTCAACTGTCAAAGTATTTACCACCTTCCTGAAACTAATCCTATTATACATTTTATCACAGAAATCAGTTTCCTCAGTTTGTCTTCAACTTTACATTTAGTGAACACTGTTAGGGTCCTTGAGAAGTCCCACAAAAGGTCATGATCCACATATGTAATCAGCAAGAATGTTTATTATTCCAGCATGCTGGGGCCATTGATCCCACACAAAGGCAAGATGGCAAAGATCCAGAGACAAGCACAGTCAAGGGGAGGTCCTAGGGTAGTTAGGTCACTTAGATATCATATAATTGGCTTTTTTTCTTGTTTGTTTGTTTCATTTTGGGGCAGGCCTGGACAAGTCCCAGGCCCCATCCTTGAGCTTCTTTGGAGGCTGGTTGGCCTACTATGTAGAGACTGACAGGGCTTGCTTAGTGGCCCAGGCTTGGTGTGTCCTGTCTCCTTTATCTCTGTTGTCCAGGGCACAGTGATTAATTGCCTTTGTTTGTGGCTCCTTCACACTTTTTGTGTTAGAAAATGAAAACTAAGGCCTGAACTCTGAGAGAAGATCAAGAAGCCTGTTATGGCTTATGCTTGATCCTCTCAAACGTCAGGTGCAGAGCAAAGGAATTCGGTAACTCCATGTTCCTTAAGGGGACTGGAGTGTAATTGGGAAGGCAAAGCACTGTGTACACCCATTACACAGACTACTAGGATATAGTCATCAATGATCAGGAGATAGTTGAGGGTCTGGAGTAGGAGGAGGGATCTGAATTCTGAAGGATGACTCAAAATTGGAAGTTTAAAATCAAGGGGTAGAATGTGTCAGAAAGAAGCACCAGGACCTGCAAGTGACAGAGATCCTGAGGCTTCCCAACAGGGCCAGAGACAATGTAAAAGGGTGCACTTCACTACAAAGGAGAAAGAAGTTAACAACGTAAGAATGTGTAGGTAGTCTTAGGGGTAAAATTTTATCCCCAGTACATATGTATGTGTATATAGATATATGTATGTTTCAACAAGTTAGAAAGATACCATGCATTTGAGCTTGGGCGCCCCCAGACTGATGGCTAGGAACCCAGCATGGATCTGACTCAGACAACCTGAATATGGGTTTCAGCTAGAAGGACTGAGCAGTCTGGGGGACCTCAGACAGTAGAAACAGGATCTATTCCTGGTGCACAAAAGCACCTTGCGGACACATCCCCCCATGGAGAGATACTCCCTTAACCTAGAGACAGGAGAGAAGTCCTATTCCCTACTTCAAATGATTTGACAGATTTATATGACCCAACCTGGATAGCATAGCCCTACAAATGGAACGGGGATGGGGGAATGGGAGGGGAGGGTGGCCAGGGTGCATGTCACAGGGGAAAGAGGATAGGAGGGAGAGAGGGAGGGAGAGGAAACTGGGATCCACATGTAAAAATTTTAAATTATATTATTAATAAAAAAGTAGAAAAAATGCTGCTGGATTAATTTTATATATATGTATATGTATATGTATATGTATATGTAAAATGCTTTTACTTCAAAATTTAAGCCTAAGGACAAGTTACTGGGGCAAAGGATTTCTAATTTTGTTTCCACAGCAAATGGGATGCTGTGGATTCCTTACAGACAAATGTGGTTTGATTGAGCAAGACCCCCTCAAGCAAGGTCAATGGGAAAATGCATCCTTGCAGACCACTACAGCCAGGATTTCTGCATCTTCTTAGGATTACCCCATGACAGTGCCCCCTACCAGCAGGAAGCAGTTTGGAAAGAACGACGCCCAAATTCTCAAATATTGTTTATAAATGTTTGTTTTCATTTAAAAAAATGCATGTATAATTATGTCCAGCATAAAATAAATAAATTTTTTAAAAATAAAAAAAAATGAATTTGATAGAGTAAGAAGAGTTATGGGGGGGATAAATGGAGGAAAGGGAAGGGGTGAACAATGTAATTATATTATAGTAAAATAAGAATGATTATAATCCGCAAAACAGCATGACAGTAAGACTAGCCTTACCCTTTGAGAACAGAGGCTGTGTTTTTACTTTTATAATTTTAATAACCAGATATTGTCCTGTATGATTTCAGAAAATATTTCTTGAATGAAGTACCTTTGACACATCCTACTGTTTTCCATTATTTAAGGACACCCTACTTTTGTTTGTGAGTTGGGACAATAAGTTTTAGCCTATTGATATTCATGTAAGAGGGGATGAACCAGACTAGGCAGAACTATGTCAAAGTTCAATGAAAATGCCTTCTTATTCAGTAGAAGAACAAATAGACTGCTATGGAGATGATAAATTACTGTCCAGCAAGATGGAGATTTGAAGAGCCATGGCAGCCTTTCTGATAACATGAAGGGCAAGAGATGGAAGCAATATCTTTTTTTTATTTTTTTTTCTTTATAGTTAAGATAGACACTTCTAGAGCAAACACCTTTGCACCTTTGGCTGATGCTGGAAAGCTTCATAGCCCTCTGTTCTTTTTCTCTGGGGGGATGGAGAAAAGCACTTACCATTAGCTCTGTAAAGTAAGTTTTACTTTCTATTTATTTTGAACATACTATGAGGTTGTGTCTCAAATATTCATTTTAAATCTAGAATCTATTTAGGGATCCTTACTTCATAATGAACAGGAAGGTGAATGGGGTGAAGGGGCAAGCATAGATGAGACAGAGGTTCATCAAAAGTCAGGGGCAACAGATTCGATGCATATGTAAAGTACTACAGGACATGTTTTTCAAACCAATGGGTGACCCTGTGATCTCCCAGGAGAAAATGAATAACCACTATGGCGCTCAGAGGAGACAGTCAGGTGGAGCTGATTGCTTCCCATGATATTAAATTGATGCTTTTGTCTGAACGGGCCACCCATAGGTCACAAGCCATTGCTTGTAGAAGCAACTTAATTATGCTTGCCAGTATCTTATAGGGAAGCTAGTACAACTAAAGCAGCATGGCATTTCCTGTTCTCAATTTAAGCTTATTTTTGTTTCTAGTGAGTGGCCAGTGCCTGGGAAGAATGAAAAAAAAAAAAAATCACCCTTCCTGGTGCACTGTTTAATTAACATTCCTTTAAAAAAAAAAATCCCTTGTTGCCAGAGAATGGTCACCACTTTGGCAGAGGAGATGTGATGCAAAGTTGCTGGTGTGGCTCTGTGCCAGCAGTGTCAATCTTGACTGCTCAGAGGATGATTAGCAGGGAGAGTGGAGTTCACTGCTGTGCCCATTCAGTCCCCATCTTCTGGTGGAGCTGGCAAACACTATGGTGTCTATTGTGTAAGGAGCAACTGTCTCTGCAATTGGAATGAGACCACAAACATATTTTACACAAGACATCAAACACTAACAATGGTTTCCAGAAGCCCCTGACCTTACACAGATCTCAAATGGTGGCTCAAATGACAAAATTACAATGCTAACAATCTTTTTCATATACAGACATATTTTCTTTCATATTACAATACCTTTTGAATTCCTTACAATCACTTGATTCAAAACAGCATTCTGTTCATGGATCATTTGTGTAGCACATAAATAAATCAAATATAAATAAGTAACAATTTAGTATACTCATAGGCGTAAAGTTCCTTTCAATAAGTATAAGAAGAGAAATTATTCTGTTGCATTAGTAATTCTTAATTAATTTTTAAAATATGCTAAATAGATTATCATTAAAACATTTTTATTACTTAATTTTTATTAAGATTTAGAATTTTAAAATAATCACTTTGGGAGAGATAGAACATTACTTTACATTTAATGTAATTTCAAATAACAACTGATTTTATTCTTTAAAAAAAAAAGTAAAACGACTATGTATCAATTAAGCAGAGGCACGTCCCTTACTGCTGAGGTATTGGCTATATTGATTAATTCATGGGGAGGAAAATAATTGTCTCCAGTGGTATACCCACTAATGAACCCATCAGGCTCCAAAGAATACTTCGAATCCAGTGGTCAAACAGAAGACACTGTTTAAGCTAAATGCGTCAAAAAAAAAAAAAAAAAAAAAAAAAAAGTCAGAAGCCTGGGAAAGTTGCTGATAGGAATGGCACCTATTAATACAGATGAGAGGGAGAAGTGGGAAGGGAGAGAGTAATCAGAATATATTGTGTTCATGTACAAAATTGTCAAAGCAGCAGAATTAATATATTTTAGAATACTACCTCTTAATTACTTGTAGTTAGAAATAAGTTATAACTTAAAATATTAAATAAACCAATGGCATTAAAGAACTCCCTGGGCTACTCTAAAATGAAACTTAAAATAACATCTTTATAAACTATGAACATAATAACAAAAAAAACCAAATTGGGACAAACTAGTGTGTGAAATGGCTTACCGATGGAAATCTATGGCTAAATAATGTTAATTGTACATTGGGCTAAATCTAATGCTCTTAGTAGTCCATTCAGGGTGGTCTTCTTGGCCTCTTAAGGGGGAAGGGATGGCAAAAATCTTACAAACTAAGATAGTAAATTAAATCACAATATGTCATATATATGAATGAAATTATTTTAAAAGCTACATTTATAGTTTAAAAATAATCTGTAGTTAGTGGACAGTTCTACATGCTGGGGAGAAGCCCAGACCCTTGCCATCATGAAGGTTGTGGACAATGATACTAAGGGGTCCCTTGAATATATAAGAATTTCAGCCCAGAAGTTACTATTAAAGACTACACAGCTCTAAACAGTAGAGAATTTCAGCATCCTCAGAACATGTGCATTAGTACAGTTGGCACAATTGAAGAAGTCATGAAACTGGTTATGTTTTTACCCATAAGAAAAGGATAGATAACATTGTCACTTGTGTGTAAAGTTTTGGACAGCTACATAACACTGATTTAAATCAAAAAAGACAGATGCACTGACTTGAAACATAATGGCTGCTGAAGTGAACCTGTATGCCTTTTAGGTTAACTATTGAGTGGCTTATGTATTGCTTGTTGGTGCAGAAAGCACATCAAGCTATTGGTCAATGTCATAAGCAGAAAACAGTGTTTATTGTTCAGTACTCTCTGGGGGATGTTTCATTTTCTCATGGGGAAAACTCGAACTACTGGTGATCACAAGTTGGCTTTTATTAAATTGATATTCCCTGATCCCAGACATGACCTTGTTGAATTTGCAAGCATAGTGAATGTTCCATAGGCCAATATGAAATAATTAACCATGATTTTGTAAAAGAAAATGTAATTTAACATTAAGTTATATATTTGATATTTTTCCTGAAAACCTAAAAATACATTAAGTGTGTATAAAAACCAAAATGGGATTGCTACTGTTAGATGTAATAGATGGCAGAAATCTTTAAGTAAAAGAAATCATTGTAGTAGCTGAGTATTTTTCCAAAGTAGATAATCAGGTACACTGACTGCCCTCTTTAGTTCTAGATTGTATCTATTCTTTAAATAAGAGCAAATGTAAGAAACCTGTATTTAAAGAAATATTTGCTCAATATTATATATATTATACATATAATATATATATATATATGTATTCTACAAATTTGTCCCCTGCCCATACTCCTACTATCATCATTAAATAAATCTAGACAGACAGACAAATTATAAATAAACAAACAATTAGTAGACCTATTTGTTTTCTAAACCACACAAAATTAAATGAGTTATGGGAACAAATAAACTGGAGGAGGACTTGCAGTTTGTTGTGAGCACCACCTATAGCACCCGCAAAAGAAATCTAGTTGTTGGCATTTTCATCATTAGAGAAGTGCAGTCTAGAAAAAGTCATTGTGTGGCCTTTCAGAAAGTAATTAGAGCAAATTAAAACAAAACAAACAAAAGAAGCACAAGGGAAGAAGCAGAGTCCAGAGTCTGTTTAGTTAGGCCAACTCCTCATCAGCATGGGGCTGGTCCTGGGAATGAGTGCTTAATTTGGAATCTGGTATGACTATGGGAAGGAGACAAATATGTATATTTGCATATAAAATGATTTAGTGTACGTAAAAAAAAATTTTGGCTGATACATAGCTGAAATACAAATGATGCCATACAAACCAAGGAAAGTTAAAAACATTTTTTTAAAAACAGTATATATTTCGCAAGTTCCATGAAAACTTTAGGACTCAAAGATAAGACTTATCATGCCAACTTCATTTGGGTGGTAAAGACTCAGCCTGAAATTTTATTTGCTGTGATATATCACCATAGTTTTTATAGTTTACATTGCTAGCACTAACTCAACTTGCTTTTGTTCCAAAATGAATTTCATGCTTAACTTGTTTTTCTTAATTAGACTTCCTTTAGCAGTTCCTAATATGTGAATTATTAAAACTCATTAGACCCATTCACACTTGCCTGTCATATTTGGATACACATTCATATATTGAAGTGCTTCATATATAGAAAGAAGATTAAATATTAAGTACAGAGGCTTGAATGTATCATAAGTGTCAGGATGAGAAAGTGCCTGCAAGGCCCATAAGGTTTCACACAAAAGAGGCATTACAGCTGAATCTCACATGCTGACACATCTCTGATCTATAAACTCTGCAGTAATGGCAGCAGTAAAGTGCCCTTCCATTGAGTAGAATTTCTCTCTTACACACAATGGAAATAGGCACAGAAGAGATTACATTGACTGTTATGAAAAGAATTCATATTAAACCCCCCCAAAGTTTAATGTCTAATCATTTTAAATGCCTGGAGTGGTTTACTAGTTTTCTGTTACTTCAGTTAAGCTTTGACTTAGCATTCTTTTTTTTTTTTTTCCCTCAACAGATACGCTACCAAAAGGGAACATGGGTTTTTCTTTTCTCTTTCTTTCTTTCTTTTTTCTTTCTTTCTTCCTTCTTTCCTTTCTGCCTGTCTATCTATCTGTCTGTCTGTCTTCTTTCCTTCCTTTTGTAGAGGGTAGCAAAGATATCCCACATTCATTTATACCAATATAGAAATAACTGATATTAGTCAACATGATTTTGTCTCCATCAAATGTAGAACTCTTAGAACTGGAAATGTTGCTATCTCAGGGCCATCAAGTACTGGCTATGCCAAGATGCTTATTACTTTTTAAGAAATAACAAGTATACAAGCATATTCTAGGTTTATTGAGGTGTTCATTAATTACATCTTTATTTTTCTGGGCTTTGTAAATTTTAAAGATTAAACATTGAAATTTCAAGTTCATGTAAAAATAGGCTTTCTATTTCAGGTCCCAATAAAGCAAACAAGTTAGAACTTTTGCACTACAGAGATTATATGCTAAAATTTCATTATTGACAAAAAGTAAGATTTTCCTTTTTCATTTTGCTTCCATTTAAGAGCTGGTAGACTTTCATTTAAGACGGGGGTAAACAAAGACACTGAATTGAATATGGCTAATCCTCTCAAAATCATGGAAGCTGCAGCCAATATATCAGTAATTCCTGGATTTTAGGCCAATTAGTCAACGTGGAAGAAGGTAACAATTCCCAGGGAATACAATATCCATACCCACACCAGTAGCTTTGGGAATCCAATGCTATGTCTTGCCATTTACTTTAAGAACATATTTGCATTTTTAGCACTAATTATGAACTTCTAACCTTTTAGTCCAAATTACAAATCTTGTGTCCTGACAGAAAGTACAAGGAACCAGCCAAGGACATTGTGTTCCTTTGAATGATCATCACCTGTGTGTTGGAGAAGACATGAGAGTGTGTAGTTAATTGACAGACTGAACCCAGCAGTGACTCACCAACTCTGTAAGTGGATCACTCTACTTGTCAAACTATGCTGAGCTTGTGTTCATGAGCTGGTTGTAGCAAGTGTGGTATGTGGTTCTCTATAGGCTACTGCCTTTCCTATTAGTTCTCCAACAGGTATGTACTACCTACAAGGTTTATAAGGATTTTGTGTAGGGATTTAATTTAGAAACACTACAAACTCTCCAAGCAGATGATACAAAGAGAAAATCAAAGTTGCTGCCTTTTTTTTTTCCCCACTACCCTAAGAGAGCATAATGAAGGCTTAGAAAATATCAGCTACTCTTGACAGAAAAGTACTTCCCAACAACTGTAGAGATGTGTTACCTCACTCACCCTCATCAGCAGTCCCACATCCTCAATCACCACTAGTTCATTGGTTTAGAATATGCAAATTAATCTTTTAAAGGACCCCCATTTTAAATGTAATTTTTTATTGCTTTTATGTCAATTATGTCTCAGTGTAAATAAAGAAGTATTAACAAATCTATCAGTAAACGTGCTTTATTTATTTGTATTATCAATTAATATTAATTTTATTGATTTAATCATACATTAAATATTCCTGGACTGTGTGGCTAGGGGCAGTGGCTAGAATGTACCAACACACAGAACACCCATTCTTCTCCCTCCAAGGCACACAGACCACGTGACAGAGAAGCAAGAAAAAGAGGCAGAGCCAGCCTCTGAGATATCTGCAGAAAATGAATATGCTTGTAGAAACACTTCCTTGTGAATCTATTATTGTAGAAAGGTTTATTTAGTCAAAGCCCACAGAACCAAGAAACAGCCAAGTTTCTACTTTAAAATTCCTGGGACGTAAAAGTTTTCACTTGGCAATTGCATCTTAAAAATACAAATTTCAAATGCTAGCTTCAGAATTCAGAATAAGAGCACAGACACAAACCCAGGAAGGAAGTTGGTAAGACTCCTCTTTTCATAACCAGAATGCATGAAGTACTTGAAGTTTGTCAAATAAAAGTTCAGATGATACTGAAAGGTGGTCACTGCTAAACCCAGGCTTAAAGGAGAATCTTTAACCTTAAAACTGTAACAGTATCTGCACACATTTCCCAACCTATCACACAAATGCTAGGAAAACAATGCTTTCTTTGGGATACAAAAATACACTGGATACCTCATTTTATATCTTGACAATTACCTATCTTCATTTTATTTCCGTGCATTTGAGTGCTTCATAGTTTAAAAGCAAATGCATTGGCCTTAAATAGGAAAAGGCCAACTGAATGACACTGACGTGTAAAGAAATGTGAGGAAGTTTCATCTATCTAAGCCACATATAGACACTTCTCTACATTCATAAATACTTACATATTACATGTTATTATGTAAATAATTGTTCTGGAGATATGCGGACCTCAAACTTGGATGAAAATAATGCCCGGTTCCCGATTCCAAAGTAACTTTTACTCTCCTAAGTCAATTAATATTTACACATTTGAAAGATTAATTTTAATTACCTCTGGCGAAATCGACTTCCTTCTGGGAGCACAGAGGCATATTTTTGTTGTTACTGTTTTTCTAGAAAGCTACAAAATTTCTTTAACCGAAAAAAAAATATTTAACCTAAATTCAGCTGCAAGAAAATCTCTAGAAACACAAGTGCTCACAGCTCACTGAAAAAGAAAAGCCAGGAGTCAGGAGCTGGGCAATGCAGTCTGAAATCACAAACGGAGCTGGCTGCCTGGTGCACTAGCCCGCCTGGGCCCTGGGCTGAAAAACTGCAAAGAGGCCCATCTAACTCAAGAAAGTTAAGTCTCACTGTATTATGCAAAGTCCTACAAGGAAGTCATGAGAGATAACCTGTGTGGCAGAATCTCACTTCCTTCTACTGAATCAGATGCAGTGACTGTAACCCTTTAGTGTCTGAGAGAATGGGGAGGTGGGGAAGGGCAGGAAGAAACAGGGAGGGAACATTGGAGCTTATGAATAAGACCACTCTCCTGCCCACTGCTTCCCCAGGAAGCTTAGCTTGCCTGGGAAACTGGGCCGAGGCAGCCCGATGTGAATCAGGGATCTCCCTACCTCGGAGCAGGATTTTCTAAGCACTGGCTGCCTCCTTTCCGTAAAGTATCCTTAGGAGAAAAATCAGCGGTCCAAGAGGGAATCTTACATATCAGAGATTCTCTCTCCGCCCCCAGGACAAAGTTGGGGGTGGGGGGGGTGGGGGGCAGAAGGCAGCTGTGCTTCCCTACTGAGGCCACAAAACCCGGGTTTTGAAGCTTGGTGCGGGCGGAGCAGTTGCTATGTGGGCTGCCTGCCTGCTCGCCCCATTTCTCCGGCGGCCCCGGGTCCGCAACCCCCTCAGCACAGTGTTACCCAGACCCGCAGCCCTCTCCCAAGGAAAGAGCCACAAACTTACCCTCAGCAAGAAACGTTCGCGGCGGGAGCCCCCTCATCTTCCCCTAGTCCTTTCAATTATTCAAGGAGACAGTTTTCAACAACACTTCGCCTTCAAATTCAAGCCGAAATGGCCAAAGTATTTACCAGTTTGTAGATGCTTTCTTTTCAACCTCAGGAACTGGGTAATTCTTGTTTCAGAATTCAAGACGCTTCTCTTATTTATTTATTTAATTTTTTTTCTTTAAGCAGCCGCAAGCCCGGTTCCACCTCCCCCTCCCTCTTTATTCACCCACGGACACTTCCTAAACGTGTGGATTGATGCTTTTTTCTCTCCAGACGCTGCCACGATCTAGAATTCTGGAGAACCAAAGCCGCATCCGTGTAATTCCGACCATCAGGCAAGAAAATACAAACGATCAAACAACGTTACTTCTGTGAGCTGCGATCAGATAATCCTACTAATCCAATAGATTTATCTCGATTGGAAATTGACCTCAAAAAATGAATTCCCAATGCTGGTGTCCAGTAGGACGATTCAGTGGCCTTATCCGGGTTACCAGGAGCCATGGCTTCTTTCTTTCATTTTCTTTCTTTCTTTCTTTACAAAAATCTTTTTTGGATTTTGGATGCACTGCTCGCAAAAGAAAAAAAAAAAAAAAAAAAAATACCGAGGACCCTGGTTTCCCCTAATACAGGTTTCTACTTCAAATCAGTGCAGAATGAAAAATGGTACAAAGGTACCCCTAGTGGCTCGAGGCGATATTGCAGGGATTTCTTTTCTTTCTTTTTTTTCCCCCTCCATCCTTTCTTCACCTTTCAACCTCCCTGCCCCCTCCCCAGAAGCCAGGGGATAACTTGCTTTTATTGTAACTGGGGGATTGAGCACCGATTAATACTACTAGAATAAAACTGCCTAAACACATGGGTGACCTTTGTCTTACACTGGAAGACTGAAGGTCTGTGTTTTTGACTCCTCAGTATTTATATTCCTCCCTGATAGCTTTAGTAGCTAAAATGTGAATTTGGGGGATCACTGTTCAAAGAAACGTATTGTTTTTGTGTGTTTTAAATACTGGTAATTAGTAGTTAGTGTACACACATACACAGAGGGGGGGGAAGAGAGAGAGAGAGACAGAGACAGAGACAGAGACAGAGAGACAGAGAGAGAGAGATCCTAGTCTACCTGAAATACATAGTTTCCAGAAAACCATTTAACGTTTTGTTTTCTTTGGATACATATGATAAAGAATATAAATTATTTAGGTAATATTTTATTATATTTGGTTTTGAATTTTTTTAAAAAAATTAATTACATTTATTTACCTCTGTGTATGTATGTATGCACTAAGCTGCCCATGCAAGCACACATTCCTGAACATGTGTGTGGAAATCAGAGTACAAATTTGAGGAGTGAGTTCTCTACTTTGTGGACCCTGGGGATCAAAATCAGCTCTTTCTGTTTGGTGTCAAGCACCTTTACCCAGTAAGCTATCTCACCAGCTCTCATTTTGAAATATTTTAGGCATGTTTTTTTTAATTACCTTAGCCATATATGCATATTGTGTAAGTGCTTATTTGTATGCCACATGTGTGTGCAAGATCTCAGGAGTCATTGAACCCTAGAGTGGGGTGTTGTGAGCCATACAGCATGGATGCTGAAACCTAAAACATGAACTTGTGTTCTTCGGGAAAGCAGTAAGCACTTGGCAGTTGCAGAATCATTTCCCCCATCCCTCACTTTGGATTTTTGATGTCTGTTCTACCCCCCTGAGTCTGCAGTGAAAGGGCAAGACCTAAACATCACGCTGGACTCAACTCTCCATGTTGCTTACTTGGAACCTTCAGAGTTCAGTGGCCTCAGCATCAGCACTGGGAGCTGGGACAGGTTTCAAAGCACAGGATCAATGCACTGCAATTCAGGCCCCTTTTGCTAAGTAGCATTCCACACAGTCTCACAAACAGTGTCTGCCAATAAAGCCAGCAATCTTTTTTCAAATGAAGATGCTAGGTCTTTAGGGCTGAAACTCTCCAATCTTAACAAGCCCTCTGAGAACACTTTGATTATCAAGGGCCTGGGAAAATACAGAAGTTGGATTCTCTTTCATGCTGATGGTTCTGTAGCTGCAAAAACTGGAAAATTTTTCTTAACCAACTAAATAATTAAGCCTTTAAGTGTATGAACTGCTAAAGAGTCAGGAGACATTTCTTCTACTACTGGCTTTGCTGTTAATTGGCTGTGTGACTTTGAGCAGTAACTTTTTGCCTATGGGTAATTTATCTATTAAAATTCAAAACAAATCAAGAAACACACATGCTCCTTCATGGAAGATTAAATGTTGTATATTAATGTAGATACAAATATGATTATTATTATAATATAACTACAGTTTTCATGAACCCCAAAATGTTAATTCTGAAATATATATATATGCAAAAGTAAAAGGTAAAAAACTGTCAAAAATAAATAAAAATAAAAAACCCAGGAACAATGTTCATGGAGTTTCAATGGGAACTATTAAGTCTTAATCCAGAATAGCTGTGGTTATGAATCAGTTACAGAACCTAGTTCATGGGAATAGGAAAATAAAATTCCCAGAAATCTTTGCATGCATTTATGGGGACTAGATAAATCCCAGGTGACATGTAAAGAAAATAGATTTTTAACTTCTCCTCATACCTGAGTTTATATTTGAGGTAGGATGAAAGACAAAAAAAATTAAAAAACAGTAATTACTTTTATATTTCTCATAAATGTATTTTAAACATCATGACAAGTCAAAATAGAGTATAGGGATGAAGAGTCACTTGAGTGGAGAGATGTCTCACCGCCCAATAAGCACCTGAAAAGGACACTCAAGGATCCCTGGTCATTAGAGAAATTCACAGCAAGATGATAGGATGGCACTTCACAGCTGTGAAATCAGCCAGATTCACAAATCCAGGAGCACTGCATAACGATGAAGAGTTGAAGAAACCAAAGAGAATACAACAGTGAAAGTTTAGAGGGTCCAGAAAGCAGCTAAAAGATACTTAAATGATCTTACAACCTACAAATCCATTCTTTCAGTCTCAGAAATAGTCACTGCAGAATTGCTGAAAAGGGCTAAAAACTATAAAGTCAAATTGCCTGATGCAACAGAATATTAACATGCTGTAATAGTAGAAGCATCCAAGAGAAAAATGAAAGTCCCGTAAATACATGTGTTATCATGGATAAATGTCAAAGACATCATATATATAAAAATATTGGCTACTGCCTAAGATGTCTAATGGATATTAATTACTAAGTAAACATAAAATTGTAAATGTAATGGTACAGGAGAACTGACTCATTGGTTAGAAATGTTCTTGGAGAGAAACTGGAATCAAATCTAAAAACTACATGACAGCTCACAACCACCTGTAAATCCAGTTTCAGGGGGTCTAATGCCTTCTTCTGGCCCCCATGGACACCAGTCACACCTGTGGGACACATACATACAAACATACAGATGTGCATTTCTAATATACATAAGAAATAAAAATTAGTGAATCTTGAAAGCATGTAAAAATGGGATCTATTAATTTGGGAAACATACCTACCTATGCAGCCATAGTTTACTAACTGCAAAAGATAATAAGCAAAATTCAGGGCCAAGAGTACTTTGGAAAAGATTGGGTTAATCCATTTGGCAATAGCGTCCCTAGTGCCCTCACCTGAATCCATGATACTTTATTTTCCATGCTGTATCTGGGACTATAAATTAATTCTATACCTGAAATATTTCATTAATGTAAGATTCTTGGACTAGATAAGTTCTATGAACCCTTACAGGATTATGAAAAAATTAATTATAAGTTAAAAACTTTCAAAGGAAAATAGCTTGATGATTTTGAGGGCAAGGGAAGAAAGTCACTTAGTGGAGGAAAAAAAAACAGATATAAAACATAAGTCAATGTAGATATAAAAAATAGTGTAAGGACTCAGAATGTCTTCTTTGAAAATAGATTCTTCTGCCATAAAATATATTCCAACCACAGTATCCTCTTTCCCCACTTCCCCTAACTCTCTACTTCCTCCCCTCTTCCCCAGATCCACGTCTCCCAGTGGTTTCCTCTTCAGAAAAGAGCAGGTGATGACAGCCAAACAGGACAAAGCAAGATAAAATAAGACAAGGCAATGGCCCTCATATAGAGGCTGGACAAGGCAACACAGTAGGAGTCAAAAGAGCAGGCAACCCACTGTTAGGAGTCCCAAAATAACACCAAGCTAACAGCCATAAAATCTGGTGCAGACCCATGCAGGCCTCATGCTTGCTGCTTCAGTCTCTGTGAGCCTGTATGTGCCCAGCTTAGTTGCTTTTCTGGGCCCTGTTCTCCTGATGTCCTCCATCCTCTCTTACTTCTACAGTATTTTCTACCCCTCTTTCTTGAGATTACCAAGCTCCAAGGTGAGGGACCAGATGGAGAACTCCAATTTCGGAATCTCCAAATATCTGGCTGTAGGTCTCACCCACTTCACTCCCATGTCAGCTGGAGGAAGCCTATCTGATGATGACCAGTCAAGGCACCAATCTATGAGTATTGCAGAATATCATAAGGAATCATTTCATTATTAATTAATTAATTTGCTTATTTTTGTAAGCCATGTTTTGTTCTACCCTAGGACTCTGGATTATCCAAAATCTAATTCTGGCCATCCAGGCAGTGTGGGACATGGGCTTGCACTCCTGGTGTGTGCCACAAGTTGAACCAAAGTTTAGTTACCTACTTCCACAAGCTCTGAGCCACCACTGTTGAGTATTTCTCACAGACAGGACAAATTATAGGGTGAGGGTTTTGTGGCTGGGATGGTGCCTAGGATTCTCTTCTCATAGTCTGTGACATACCTTCTTGTGTCAGAGACTGAAGTGTAAAGGTGAAAGTTCCATGGAGGCACCAGCTCTAACTCTCTAAGTTCAATGAGTTGTTTTGATGTTGTCCTTGGCAATGGAGCCCCATTTTGGTATACTGTAATTAACCTGGGTTGTTTAGGAATCTTCATGGGACCTCCTCAGCCAGTAACTCAACTGAATGTTATCTAGTCTACTTCTGGAAACCTTTCCCGACTACAAAAGATGGCTAGTTCAGACATCCTTTCTTCCATTCCTAAAAGTTCTCACTAGAGTCAACCTCATAGAGTCTAGGAATTCCATTTCACTATGTTTCCACTGTATCTCTCTGTAGGCATCTGGTTTGTGGACCTGTAACAGTGGCCACACACCTTTGAGTGTGGCTTCAGGCAGAGAGAAGCTGAAAGAGAGGAGCTTGAGCCCTGACTTTCCTTTGTGCAATCTCTGGTAGGTCAGTGGTTCCGGTAGGGAGAACAGCAATTCTTTGTATTTTTTATGTGTAATTGTTCCATAATAAAGAGCCATTTATCATTTATCTTGGGTGTAGTGATATAATCATGTCATCTTCAATCCCCCAAATGCCTCACCAATTCCAGTTGTCTCTTCCCACACTCTCTCCCTCCATCCCACCCTCCTCCACCTGATTTCTCCCACTCCTGTCCCCACCTACCCCCAGTCCACCTGCAAAATCCATTGAGACCTTCTTTTAACCTAGCCTCTCTGAGTCTCTGTGGACTGTGGCTTATATTTTCATTATATCTAATATCCACTTATAAGGGAATTAATATCATATTTGCCTTTCTGGGTCTTAGTTACCTCACTTGCAATGATTTTTTTTTTCTACTTGCCTGCAAATTTCATAATGTCACTTTTTAAAAAACGGTTAAGTAATACTCAATGTGTATATATACCGATTTTCTTTATCTATTCTTCAGCTGAGGGACATCTAGATTGTTTTCAGTTTCTGGCTGTTATGAATAAAACCACAATGAACATTGTTGGGCAAGTGTTTTTTTGTTAGGATGGAGCATACTTTGGGTATGTGTCCAAGAGTGGGATACCTGGGTCTAGATCAATCCCAATTTTCTGAGGAACTACCCGTCATCTTCAATTCCAAAATGCTCCCACCTGCAATCAAGGAGTGATCTTCTTGCTCCATATCAATGTTATCATGAGTCGTCATTTGTGTTATTGATCTTAGTAACTCAGACATGTGTAAGATGGAATCTCAGTGTCATTTAGGTTTTCACTTCCCTGATGGATAAGGGTGTTATTTCTTTATGTGTTTCTCAGGCATTTGAGATTCCTCTATTCGAAAGTCTCTGTTTGGATCTGTACCCCATTTTTACATCAAGTTTTTCTTTTTAACCTAGTTCCTTGGGTTCTTTATATATTTTGGATATTAGACCTCTATCAGGTGTGAAGTTGACAAAAATCGTTTTTCCTTCTGTAGTCTGTCTTTGTCCTATTGATGGTATCCTTTGCTTTACAGAAGTTTTTAATTTCATGAGGTAATATTTATTAATTGTTGATATTAGTTCCTGTGCTATCAGCATTCTGTTTAAAAAGTTGTCTCCTGTGCCAGTGTTCAAGGATCTTCTACTCTTTCTCTTCTATCAGATTTAGTGTGTCTGGTTTTATGTGGAGGGTCTTTGATCCACTTGGGTTTGATTTTTGTGTAGCTTGATAAATATATACCTACTTGCATACTTCTCCATGCAATCAGCCAGTGCATTCAATGATCTGATTCATCATTTGTTGAAGATGCTTTCTTCAACAAATGTGTAAATTCATATCTGGGTTTGCAAGGAGATTCCATTGATCATGGTGTCTATTTTATGCCAATACCATGAAATTTTTATTGCTCTACACCTGTAATACAAATTGATATCAGGGATGGTGATACCTTCATCAGAGAACTCAGAATTCTATGAGTGCCCTTTATAGCAATATTTTTAAATAACATTATTTTATATTTTTAGGAAGGAGAAATGGATTTAGAGTTACTTGTTTCTATAATAAGTAATAGAATTAACAGAGAACAATCAAAACTCATTACCTAAATAAGGAAGAAATGTGGTAAAAATTGGGAGGCAGGAGAATATAACACTTAACTAGATTAATTTTTTTCACTTTCCTTTCTCATAAATAGTAACAGGGCCTCTGAACTGGTGTGATGGATGATCAACCAATCTGTTGTATCTCACAAGTTAATGAGAAACTACCAAAGCCAGAGAAGACCTAAGCAAAATTACAAAAAAAAAAAAATAGTTCTATCAGTATATTTCAAATATGTATGTGAATTCAAATGGAAGATTTGCTCATATAAAGAATAAGAAATGGAATTCTCATTTCAAAGTCACCTGGCATTATATTATATGACCTCCAGAAGAGAAGACATTAAGTATTAGGCAAGAGTTTTTAAGTGCTAATTTTGTAGGTATGATGAGCAGTGTGAGATTCTTGCCATCATTTCAGATTGGGCTTGAGAAAGAAGCTGAATTTAATTGTAAAGCAATCAACTTCCACCATTCAGCCTTTCTTGGAAATACCTAAAGCATTTTGTGATGATGAAACAGTGAGGTAACAATTTAATATCATTGGAACAGGCAGGGAGGAGGTTGGATACACAATGTTTAGAAAATCTGAAAAGGCTTGTCAAACCACCTTGTATGCTGAGAGTAACCCGAATATTATCACAAGAACAGTCACTTTATAGAGAGTGATAGTACAGATTCTAAGTAGGTCTTGACCATCGAATTCTTGGTTGTAAATAACTAGTAAACAATTTTAGCAATACAATGGCATCCATGCCAAACAAGTATTGGAAACTGGTAGTGAACTGAAGGTGTATTTTCAGTGTTTTAGTTCAAACTGGGATAGCCATTTAAACTACTCAGCGACAGAAAATAAGGGAAAGAATCGGAAGGGTGCTACAGAATATAAAAAGGCCAAAGAAGAAATTTGCACCAAACTCCTACAAAAAAGACAGAAACATACTGAATTTGGTATCTCTATGAAACCAATGATCAGTGAATGAATGAGTTCACAGATCAAACAAGGATACTAAATGATATATGAAGAAAAGATATTATCCTTATGGAATGGATTTGCTAATCTCTTCAGAATGTGAAAGTAACATCACAGGAAAGCACAGAAATTTGAAGACTCCCACTGGGTAATAGAAGACCAAAATGAGCAAACCTGAGAGCTGTGGAGACCTTTTCTTGATGGTAGCACTAAAATGTCATTCATTGGAAAATCTGTAGTAAGATGTCACAGCCAACCTTCATTTCTGAACCTAATAAAAACTCATTGTTGATTGGTTAATATCAAATGTGCCATTTGATATTAATGTAAAGAAAACATTAGCAAGATATTGCTGAAAAAGAGATGACAAGGGTTTGCTGTTCTAATATTAAGTAGTTGTGATGAAAATAATCATAGTATTTTTTGTAACTAAATGAAAATGACATTTATTTTTTAAATTTTTCACACAATGTATTTTGATCTGTTTTTCTCGTCTCCCCAATTCCTGGGAGGTCCTCAGTCTTTTATGATCAAATCAGATGGTTTAAGTTCTAACTACAACCAAACATTTTAGGATAGTGCACTCATTGCATAAAAATGATAAACAGCACTTACATGGAAAAACAAGTATCTCAAGTAGTCTAGAGGAAAAACTTTCTTCAAAATTTCCCCATTGTACACTCCTAACAAGTGTACAAGACTTGAATCTAAATGAATGGCATTTGGGAATTCTAAAACATACAAAAATAAAAGGCAGCATAACATTACAACTGTAGCAGAGGTGGCTGCTTACAAGAAGTCTCCTTCCACTGGTGAGGAGCTGTGCACAGCACATAATCCTGCTTAATTAGGAAGACTACTTAAAATATTTGACTGATGCAGAATATTTCAGGTATGTACTAAAAGAGGCACACCTGCTTGCGTGCTAAATATACCAGATGCATCTTTAAGTTCTACCATTGAAGACTGCTAATGATGAAGCCTAGATATTTTAAGATGATACTGCCACATTAAGAAATTGAATCTCATTAAGATTGTTTAACGTAGCAAAGGGTGTGTGTGAGTGTGTGTGTCTGTTTGTGTGTGCGTGTGTGTGAGTGTGTGTGTGTGTCTGTGTCTGTGTCTGTGTGTGTGTCTGTGTTTGGTGGTGGTATTCTCTGAGTGGATCACATCCAGTAGCCTAGGGGCTTAGCTCTATAGACAGGCATACTCCTGTGTGAACTTTCATTTCCTGGATGAAACATAATTTTAAAGGACTTTGAAATTTGAAAAAGTTGGAAATCTATCTAGATCTTTCTAAACAAGTTTAATAATATTATTCATACATTTTAAAATGGTACAAATATTGGTACCACTGTAATACTAATTAGAAATCTATTTTGTTGCTCTTTGAAAAACTCTTTTTAAATATTTATAATTAGTACTAATATTTAGCTAATAAAAGCATTACATTTAAACATATAAATATTCACCCCTGAAGATTTTAGCTGACAGTAACTAATTTAACATGATACTTATGTAGGATACTCCATTGTCTTCAGATTGGCTTTTATATACAATTTGTGAAACACAAAACTATTACTCTGACTCTCAGAGCATGGGTTGTAATTGTGTGTGTGTATACAAGTTTGTGACTGTTCACATGTGTGTGAACATACAAGAGGATGTCAGAGAGCAATTCTAGGAGTCAATTCTTAGGAATGTCATCTACCTCATTTTGAGACAGGGTCTCAATTCTCCAAGTAGAGTAGACTAGACAGTAAGTGAATCAATAGTTGCAAGTATGGCAACTATGCATTTACCTATCTTTTAGTTTTTGTTTGTTTTTTAAATGTGTGTTCTGAGTAAATACGAACACCTTACCCAATGAGCCACCTCTTCAGCCCCATTCTGATATTGTAACTCTGTCATACCATGATAGACCTATTCATATTTTCAGTCTTGAATAAATTAAATTATAGGAAACCATCGTAAGTATTGCTTTAGAAAACCATCTCATTGAATATCACCCATTACAGTGTTCACAAAATATGAACATATTTATGTATCCAATATTAACAACAATTTCTGTAAATTTTGACTATGAACAAGGCTCCTGAGAATTAATTTCTGTATTAAGATGGAAATAAACTTCAAGTTACATCGTAAGAACAATGCAGTCTCTCACAGACAAAGAATGGATAGTCTTCTTCAGGGTAGGATTTTATGCTAATTGAAAATAAATACTACCCAAGGTCCTCATTCTTATTCAGTGCATGAGTTAATAAGCATCATCTATCTGTCTTGAAATATTTCATTGCATAATTTCCTAAAATTAACAGAAGGCTATAAAGAGTAGCTAAGGAAAAGGTCTGCACTTCTCTATTCCATTATCTTTGTATCTCTAAAGTTTGCATATAAAACTATATAGTTAGATAATTTTAAATTATTTACAACAAATTTCAGAATATCATCAATGTCTAAAAGAGATAAATTTTCTTAAAACCATTTCAATTAGAGTTTAATGTCAGCCTTTTGCTTATATGTAAATAAAATTGTATCTAATAACTTAGAAACAATAAAGTCATGAAGTTGAGTTATAAAACATCATGATATTCCATAGAGACAAAGCTCAGTATTTGAACTATCTACCCTGAAGCCTTTCTATAGACTAAATAGTCTGAGTGTTTGTTTTGTTGTTGTTTTTATTGCTGTTTTGTATATATTTTGTTTTGTTTTGATTTTCGTTCCACATAATTTCCCAAACCTCCTGTAAGGATCCACAAGCTAAGAGACTGTGTCTTGAAAATTCACCTGTCATCCTAGATCCTTATTTCTGCATTTTTCTTAGCAGAATAGAGCAAAGAAAAGAGAGAAACAGCATATTTTTAGAGTATTTGCTTATGTGTATTATGTAATAGTAGCAATATCAACAGTTTAAGATTCAGTATAAATTATTAATGCTGACAGAATACTACATTAGGCAATATGTTGCTAAAAAGTCTTTATGTTATATGACAATGTGAAAGAACTACTCCTGGTATCTTTCAGTTCACAATCCATATCCTCATCACTCCTAAGTCTAGAGAGACCAACTCATCTCCCAAAAGCTCATACAAGTCATTGGACACTCACAGTATGTTTCAATGGCAGTTCAATGAGGAGGAACTCTTGGGTGTTTTCGTACACTCCACAGATTTCCATTTACCACATAGGGAAAACCGAAGAACATAAATGATTTAACTAAGGTCAGCATGAGGTGGTTAGCACCAAGGAATGAGAAGTTGTATCATGCTTCTCCTAACTTCATATTTTGTCTCTTGCTATTAAAGTAACATTGTTATTAATACATTTGATGAAAACTAAACAGCAAAACATAAGCAACAAACAAATGTAAAATAAAAATGTTAAATAGAAGTAATATGAATCTTGTAACCATTTATGCACCATGGGCAACATCTGTATCCAAACATCTTGGTGATTGTTACTTTGTACAGCAGAGAGCTTTGTAAACATGATTTAGTGAGTGGTCTGGGTTATCTGTATGAGTTCAGTATAACCATAAAAGTTTGCATTAAAGTAACACAGAAATACCAGAGTTAGATTGTGATAATAGAATCAACAGAAACAAGAGAGGAAAATTTCCAGTTGTTCCCAGTTGCTTGAGCTGATACAGAAAGGGGAAACAGTCAATTCAGGTAATTAGCATCTGAGAGTCTGAAGAGACTCTAAAAGGAACATGCCATGGCCAACCCATTTCAGACTTCTGATTTCTTAAGTAGTAAGAAAATAAATCTGCCTTAAGTTTTTAAATTTATGACCGTTTGATTCACCAGTAGTAGGAAACTAAAGTACTTCAATAAAATATTTAAATTATTGTGGGAATACAGGGCTGGAGAAACAGTTGGTGCTCGAAAGCACTGACTGCTCTTTCTCATGACATGTGTTCCATTATTAGAACCTACAGAACCTACATGGAGACTCACAACCATCTGTTGCATCCAGTTTCAAGAGATCTGTTATCCACTTCTGAACTCTACAGTCACCAAGCACACTAATAGTATAGAGACATACACTCAGGCAAAAACAACCCCCCTCACTTGTGGGCATAGTCAGTGCTTCCCATAGAAACACCAAGTGAGCCACAGGTTCAACAGTAATTTTTCGACAACAATAGCTTTTTTGTGATGGAAAACAAAACTAGAGTCAATTCAAACAAACTGTGATGATACATTTAACTTAGACCAATGTATCAATTTTAACATGCTGTCAAAATCAAATATCATTAGTGTTTTGAAAAATTTACATACAGTGTCTTCAAAATCTAATAAGTATAATTCTCTTCATCTTAATTTGGATGAATTCCATTTTAAGAACCCAGTAGTCATGTGGATATTGTAACAACTATATTAGAGAGTAAAGCCTAAATGATAAGAAACATGTTAAAACATTTGATATATTACTGCTTAGGTGATTCTAATTTATTGCAATGTAGATTTAAAATGATAAAAGGAACGTACATAAATCAGGATAACTGTATAGGCAATTCCCTGATAACTTAGTCATTGAAACTATACTCTTAAATAAATAACCAGAAAACTAAAATATTAAAAAAACATAAGAGAATCATTACTTAGAGGCACTGAGTTGGCTGACATTTGTGAAATATGCTGATGAAAATAGAAAGAAATTTCTGTGGTTTATTCTGAACAAAAAAGATACCCAAATAGCCAAGGACAGAATAAGAATAACATTGCCTGGGGTCAACTACATAATATGAACAAATGACCAGGAGAAAAGAAAAACTATTAAACCTAGCTTGCAATTTCTTCATAGAGAAGAGTGATGTTCAAACCAGGAAGGCACAAAGTGGTGAGAAAATGATGATAAAGCCGGAAGGAGATTTAAATTAGTTTTAAGATTCCAGGTCCAAGTCTCTTAACCTAATTTAGTACACTAAAAACACTTGGAGATGGTTTCTGGGAACAGCTATCAATTATCTGTATGGTACGGTGGGAAAAGGCCATGGAGTTATTACTGGTTCTGGCTTTCATACAGGATTCTAGAGTCTGAAGTATACTACTCTTGACAGTACCTGAGACTGGTACTGGCTCTCACAGGTGTTCACAGTAAATAGCAAGTCAGGAAAAATGTGAGAAATCTGAGAGTGGGAGATCAAACATTTCATTTGCATCCTTTCTCCCACTGAATCCAACACTGGATCACTTATACTTTTCCTGTCAACAGAACTGATCCACGGACTACATTGACAAGCAGATCCTGCTAACTGTGAACCCCAACTTTCCTGACACATCTGATACATTGGTCAGCGCTCTTTGACACCCTCTCCCATGTCTCCTTTTTTTTTTATTCTTTTTGAAGGACTATAGTTACTGAAGGAATATGGTTTAAGTATCACTATTTCAATTAAGACAATCACTTAAAAACATAATTTAGAAACCCTGGAAAGAGCCCATTTCGTATTCCAGACTTCAGATTATATCATTTAAACAGCATCTGTTTGTTTTAGGAAATGTTACTTTTCAATACCTCTTCATAATCTACTTATAAGTAAGGGCTTTTCTTATATTCTGTAACAGCAAGTTTATACCTGTTCTAAACTATAGTAGAAAAATTAGTCTCCTTACACTTTGTTTAATCTGTTATACAAATTAATTTAATTAAGCAGCCACATTTTATTATAAAATTATTTCTTATGATAATCTTTAATCAAATTACAAAATCTTGCGTTATAGAGTGCTCCAAGTTAACTAAACTTAAAATAATTAAACCTTGATCTTAACTTCAGCTCATACATTTCAAATGAGATGTTATATTATACTCATGAGATGACTTTGTCTTTTTTTGATTCCTAATACTGTTTATCCTCCCTTTTTCCAAATGCAACAAATAATAAATAAAAGGAAGCAAATGCAATGAACATGAGTGATACTAACAACAACATAAAAAATAATGAGTTTGTAGGATAATCTGCCTTGCTTTTGTTTTTAATCCTTGCCCTTCTGTCTTCCTTTGCTTCACTGTTTCAATACATATAAGATATGATTATAATATAAGATATTAAATACTAAGAAGGTTAAATGATCTGAGACTACATTATCTACTTCAAAGTCTAAAACAGTTATGTACATATTCACTCTATATCAGTTGACCTGAAAATTTGCAAATGATAAAACAAAAATAATGTCAAATCTGTTTATTGAAACATCCTCTCTGCTAACACTGCAATATATGTTTAATTTGTGTTAATATGTTCATAAAAATACTTCAAGCATAATATATATATATATATATGTAAATATAATTCCAATTTTGTAACTTAGGAAACTATACCTGACTGGTAATATTAGTTGACTTGATGCCACTAAATGAAGACCAAACCGAGTGGGTTTAATTCCAAGGCACCTATACATCGTGTTCACCATGAAGGATGGGGAACTCATAATTTATACTGGAAGAATGACTGCATATTCAGGAGTTAATACATATGAAATGGACACTACATAAACAAGATCACCACCTGCTGTTGGGGAGAGCCAACATCTTTTTGGTAAGCATAAAGAACAGCAGGACTTAGGTTAGCAGTAGCCAAACTACATCTCATAGGACCTATATTGCTTTATCTGTAAGCAACAGATAGTAAGAAGAACTTTTGTAGAGACATGGAGCAATTTCATCTATAGATGTATCTGGACATATACTGATACAAAGAACTAACAGAAGAGGGCAAACAGTGAGTATGTGTCATAGAAATGGCAAAATTCCCTTGAAATTAGATAGCCTATAAACAAATCCACCCAGACTTTCCCAGGAAGATTCACTCCCCAGTAGGATAGGTTTTCACTACATTACTTGGGAATGAGGCTTGAACTCACACACATATCCCACATAGAAAGGGTTAAGTGGATGATCATAATGTGCGGTTGGCAGAAAAGGGCAACAAATGGGTCTAATGGGTTAGAGAAGCAATCACAGAAGATTGAATGAAATAATACTGTGTAAAGTAATGCTAGTGACTAGGAATTGGGGATGCTTACTAGCATTCAAGTCTGTGTACAGTTCCAGCCTGCTTGCCAGACTCTCTGCTACTCATATATGGCTGTTCTCCAATCTATCTCCTTCACTGATAGCAAAACAACTTTTATTAATAAAAATATGGTTAAATCTTTGTTTATTCCTGCAAGTGGTGGTCCTTAGCACAGAATCATTTTGAACTCTCTTAGAAGTGTGAAATAGCAGTATTGCCCCAACTTTTCCTACATGACCAACTAAAATCAGAAACTCTGGAGTTAGGACCAGGTCACCAATATGCTCCAATGATGTCTCAATAATTCCTGTCTGCATCTGGGTAAAGAGCTCAGTCTTCGAAGATGATAAACATGGTCATGCCATCAGAGAGACAAACTGACAATGTGGGTGACAATTAATTAGACCCTTCCTTCTGAGTGTTCAATCTCAGAAGAAAGTTTTCTCCTTTTATCTCAGTATGGAAATGGATATGATTCCTCCACATTCCCCTCATCTTCCTCACCTTAACTTAAGAAATATCTCTTAATCGAGTACATGCTTATGTTTGTTTTGTCATTGAGAATGATCACCATTAGCAAGATAAAATGAATTTTCATAAATCTTTTATTAATATACCACCATAGCCCAGCCTGTTGGTGCAGACCAGTAATGGCAGCTATTAAAGAAGTTGAGGCAGGAGGATCACGTGTTCAAGACAAGAGTGGCCATCTTAGTAAGACAATGTCTCAAAGTGAAAAATAAAAGGTGGGCTAGGAATGTATCTGTGTGGTAGAATATATGCTTTGATGAGTAAGGCCCTGGGATCAATTCATGTATTACAAAAAAAAAAAAAAAAAAAAAAAAAAGAAAATGAAATAACCATATCAGCAATGAAGCCAAACTCCTAAGCCAGTTCTCTGCTTTTTTGTTGGGAAACATACTATGAGCAGAGGCAACTTTATCATAATTAACATCTGTGCACAGAACAATGAAAACCTCAGGGGAACTTACCGTGATCCGGTTGCCATCCTGCCTCAGTGAAGCAGGAAATAACCAAAGTGCTGAATCATAAAATTCCAGACCTATTTCAACAAACCTGGAGAAAACTGTCCATTATGGAGACATCTGTCTTATTTTAAAATGGGGAATATGAGTCAAAAAATATGTAAGATAAGATGTATGAAATCCCCTCTACTGAATAAGCAGATACTTCATTATAATGGCAATTTTCATTGTATAAATTCTTTGTGTACAGGACTGTGTTTCAGAACATGTGCAATATATTCCTTAGAAACATCTTGTAAAATTCTTTATAAAAGGCACTAAGTACTTCATCACATTTAATTTTTTATTAACATTTATTTTTTTACATTGGTTATTTTTTGTTTAGGAAATAACAAACTTTTGAAGCAAGAAGGGAAATCCATGTATTTCCTTTTTATAACTGTAAAACTGACTAAGAGGGAATTCTTCCTTCTTGTGATAACATGAGGGTCTTTGAGCTATAGAAATCAGAGCTCAGATACCATGGCCACTCCTTGTTAAAGTAACTAATTTTCCTTAAATTGGTATGGGATACAGAGAACCCCAGAACAGAAACCCAACTTTAAAAATATAACTTACAGAGTTAACTTTTTTTTTTTTTTTGCAATCACTTGAAACTGTGACATATATTTGGATAATAGAAGAGCTGCTACTTAATAAATATGAAGAAATCCTGCCCACATAGCTTCTGTGTCCTGACCAATGGTGTCTTACTGCTCGCTGGACTGCTGTTTAAAAACAACTAACACTTTGTACAAAGGAGTGAAATCAATGGTTTGATCCCTCTTAAGCAGTCGGAGCTCTCAGATTTCTCCACTGAGAATCGAATCGTTCCGCTGCCTTATTATGGTGTCTTCTAGATCATGTGGCTGTCATAACCTCAGGTCCTGCATCCTCTTCAGTAACCTGTTCTCCTTTCCAGCTCCCTTTCCTATGACCTGAGTATTCCCAAGCACAGGAATCCATGTGTGACTCTGTAACTTTACCACCAACTTCCTTAATAATTTGCCCTTCTCACAGCTACCAGTCAGTCTAGAAATATTCCCATTGGATATTTTCCTACCCAGCTAAATAGTCTCCTATCTTCCTGTCATCTGCATCTCTAGCAAATATTATCTTACAGAACCATGACTCCTTTGACACCATGCACCTCATCCTGCCCCTTGTTAGAGCGCCCACTCAGGTTAAACTAATCAAACTTTATGCTTATATTTTCTCACACGCAGGTACTTACAGTAGCCTGTTGAAGGGGAGAGCCTCACCTAAATTTACCACTATGTGAGCCTATTTAGTTGGCTCAGTAAAAGCTGAGACAAAAATGCAAGAATGACTGAACAAATGCTGCATAAACATACCTTTCTAATTGTCTGAATGCAGGGCAAGATTGTACACCTCCTTGGAAATAGGCCGCAGTTGGACATTCTGCATCCATTATATCATATTCCCAAAAAGTTGGGTTGGGGAGGTAGTTGCCACATGCAGAAGCTCCTGGTTCTTGATCCAGAAGACTTCTGTTGCCAAAAGGAAAATGCCATTCAAGGTACCAACATTAATATGCCATATATTAAACAATTTATTTTCATAAGTTTGAGCAGAAATCAAGAATCAGCAAACATTTGACAAACACCAATAATATCAAAGAAGAGTGGATAGAGAAAAAAAATGACTACTCAGGGAAGAAAAAAATGTAAAGAAAATGATAAACATTTAATTTATTACCATTAAGATGACAGATAAACCATTATTTTTAAAAGGTAAAATGGTTTCCTCAACAAATATAGGATAGAGTTCATTGATTATTGAAACAAAAGCAATTCATAGAAACTTGAGTCGCTATTCTACATGGACCATGGCCACCAATCAGTCCATAAAATTAAGAACTAGCAAATAATAAATGGAAGAGGCATTTGTGAGAGGTGAAAATCCTAGGCTTTTTCTTGGCTTCTTTACATTTGCTGACTTTTAAGGAAAACAATATAATACTTTTAAAATATTATATTCAATAAACATGCACTATTATAATGGACTCATCGATAGGTTATCTACCTCTCCTCTCTTTCTATTTAGAAAAGGACAGGTCTTCTATGGGTATCAAGGAAGCATTGCATATCAAGTTGCAGTTGGTCAGAGCTTCTCCCTGGTATTAAGTCTTGGAAAGGCAAACTTGTATGAGGAATAGGCTCCCAAAAGCCAACCAAAGCATTAGTGACAGACCCTGTTTTCACTGTTAGGAGTTCCACAAGTAGACCAAGCTAGACAACTATCACATATATGGAGAAGGCCTGGGTCAGTCTCATGCAGGCACTGTTCAGTTTTTAACTACTGAAGATTAAAGAAAAGAGGAAAAACAACTAACAAATGTAACAAAATGAGAGAGGTTCTACAGGACAATGAAGTTGGTTTCATTTCCAACCCTCTGTTAGTGTCATTACAAAACCCCATGTCATAGGGGATTCATCCATTACACAACAAACTAATGAAGGATAAATCTGTTTTGTTTGTTTCAAAGTACAAGGAAATTTTAATTCTTTGCATTTAGTTTGTTCTTTCTACTTTCATCAATAAATATTCAAAACTCTTTATTTAAAGTCAGTTTACTCTGTGCTAGAAGTAAAGGGATATTGAAGTATATTGCACAAATCATAGAACATGTAAGGATTTATAGGCTGGAAGATGCAATGCAACAGAAGTAACCTATTCAAGTTGATGTGATAACTTTTGAGACTGATATGTTGATGGGTTGCAGACAGAGATGCCATACTAACTCAGATAACTAAGTAATCTCCTAATGCTGTTGAACTTGAGGTTCATGAACCTCAAGAATAATGATTATCATTAAAGTGCGAGAGATAAGCTAGACTCAGCAGCTTGGTATATACCCCAAAGCCTTTCTCCATCAACACAAAGATGCATGATATCTATGGATCAGTTAGCCCATTTACTCAACTTGTGGCTGTTGGATGCTTTCAAGCTCTTTTAAGACTTATTTGAAATTAATAAACTAATTGTGTGAAATAATTTCTGATATCAGACTGAATTAATAACAGGCTACCATCTTTTCATTAAAGCTTACTATAGAACTTTTTAAAAAAGATATAATCCTTCCACCTCCACTTTCATTATATATTTCTAATAATTTCTGTTTTCTTTGATTTTCAAAAACAGGAGGATACTGAGGGATTAAATCTCTAATCACAATTAACAGAGGAAATTGGTTTAATTCACTGAATTCTAATATGCTTAAAAAAGCTTTAATTAGTATTATTTTCTTTCAGTCAAAGGGAATGCTTCTCAATACCTACATCTATGGTCTTAGCAGAATCCTTATTGTAACATCTGCTTCATCTCCATTCCAATTAATTCTGCTCAATTAGAAGCTGTCAGGACTGTCAGAACACGTCAAGTGCCTTGGGGGTAGTATAAATCGGTTCATCTTTCAATGGGAATGCCTTTACCAGTAGTTTGAAGACCAAAGTCTGAACTGCCACTTCTTCTGTGCGAAGAGACATCTCCAAACACTTCCCTTTTATTCTGAGCAAAATAATAAACTTGGGTCTCTTTGTAAACTATGTATTAATTTAGTCTTTAATCTCTACCTTAAATTCATGATTATGCAAAGCAAGAGTCTAGAACCCACATGTATTTGTAGTACTGTTGCTAAGAATAGACCTCCTGTCCTTGAACATATGAGGTAAGTACCACTAAGCTTGCTAACTATTTGAAAGCACTGTGTATCTTTCTTGCCTTTCATGAAGCAGAACAAGTGACAATTAAGAAAACTGTACCCTTTAACAGGACTATGCCATTGCCATTTCCCGTTGACCCAGCATTTCTGTTCTATTTATAGCCTCTTCACTCTGGTTCCCAAGTTTATTTTTGCCCCACATTAATTTATTCCCCATCTACACTTTTGTTCTACTCAGTGGATCAGGGACTGACCAGGGCTGATTCTCAAAAGTCCATAGAACTCAGTGCATGTGGTGTTGGCTCTGCAACCCCACAGTATATCTTAACCATCCTGGTGTCTTCTCTGGCTTTATCCTGTACCCTGTGTCTCATTCTTATCACTAGTCTAAGATTGTCATTAGAGGCATAATGTTAATCGCTAATCCAAATTCTTTTTGCTCAAATCCTGACATAATTCCTAGAGTGTGCAGAGTTGCTTATTAGCATTTCTCAGTATCTAATAAATACCAATAGTTAAGTTTATTTATGTAGCCTTGGTAGACTCTAAGGACCAGAATTGATATTTGATATTAGACATCTCTTAGATGTAGGTATGGATGGAAAGTCCTTATTGTTATAAATGATACAGATTAAATAGTGTTATTATAGCTAAAGGAATTTAAGATTCACTGAATAGTCTGTTATGTTCATTCTTTCTCAGCTGTGATAAGGAAGCTCACACTCACAAGGAAAAATGTGCCTTTAATCATACTGTTCTCTCACTGTCCTGAGATAGACATAACAATATACTTTTAATTCTGGCATTATGAAGGTAGAGTCAGAAGGATCACTCTGAGTTCTAGGATAGCCATTTCTCCATAGTAAATTCAAGGGGTGACAGGGCTACATGATTGGAGCATTCTTCGGGTTATATTATCATGAGTGGTATGGCTGCATCTTAAGGTATATTGGTTTCTATCTTCCTAAGAAACAGGCACATTGATCTTCATAGTGGGTCTACAAATTGCACATCTAATAGCTGTAGATGAGTGTTCCCCTCACATGCATGCAGGTGCCTGTTTCCAACCAGATGGGGTCTTACTACTGCAATAAGCTGACACATGTCAAATCTCTAACCCAGAAGCTATTTTCAATTGATAACTACTAAAAAATGAAAATATAGTGTTTTCCAAGGAAGAAACAAGCTACTGGAAAAAAAAACAACTGGAGAAACAAACTACACTTATAGGTAGACTGTTTGACCAGCACTGAATGTCTAACAGAAAATAAACTCAATGGAATCATTGGAGGTTGCCCATCTCAAAATGGTGTGCCAGAGAATATATATATATATATATATATATATATATATATATATATATATATAATTTTACCACCAGGGTCTTCATATATATATTATGGCTTCCAGTTTAGTGTTTGGATGAGATTTCTGATTCAATAGATTCATCTATTCTCCTAGGTAAACAGGGGTGGGGTGGTATAGAGAGGAGGGGATGGGAACATGAGGTATAGGGATAGCTGAGTTTGGGGAGGGATGAAGAGGGAGAATAATGAAAGAGATATCTTGATAAAGAGAGAAACCTGGTGCCAGGGAAACTCTCAGGAATCTATAAGGATGACACTAGCAATGACTTATAAAAATAGTGGACAGGATGCCTCAACGTGTCTTCACTTGTAATAAGATTGGTGACTACCTTAAATGTCATCATAGGACCTTCACTCCGTAACTGATGGAAGTATATGAAGAAATCTACAGCCAATCTCTGGGAGTCCAGTGTATGAGATAGAAGAGCAATTACATACATGGACAAGGGGGGTCAATATCATGATGATGAATCCCACAGAGACAGCTGACCTGAGCTGGTAGGAGCTCAAGGATTCTAGACTGATAGCAAGGGAGCCTACATTGGACCAACCTAGGCCTCTTCTTGTGTGTGTGACAGTTATGTACCTTGGCCTGTGTTTGGGGCCTCTAGCAGTGGGGCCAGTATCTGTCCCTGATACATGAGTTGGCTTTTTGGAAGCTATTCTGTATGGTGCATTGACTTGCACAGCCTTGATACATGGGAAAGGAGCTTGGTCCTCCCTCAACTTAATATTCTAGAATTGGTTAACTCCTCAAGGAAGTTTTTACTCTTCTTGAGGAGTGTTCGGGGGTTGGTGTATAAATTTTTTTTTATAATTTAGAAGAAAAAAAAGAAAGGGAGAAGGTAGGAAGGAAGGAAGAAGAAACTAGGATTCAAGGCTAACTCCAAATTTTGTAATTTTGTAGTAGAACACTGTCACTGATAAAATGTGAAAAGAAATCAGATAAAAGCAGATTGATTGAATCAGGAGGCCCAGAAATGCTGAAATTGTCCAATGAGATAAAGTTTTTGAATTCTTATGTTTTCATCAAGCAATCTATTTTTGCTACTCCTCTTTGTAGTAGATAAACTTAAATTTTTCTTTGGGTTATAGGCATATTTACTTACATTTACTTTCTCTTAACTTTTCTAGCTGATACATGATTCTATTCCAAGTTTTTAATGGAGTGTTTTGTCAGGGGGATAAGAGACCTCTAAACAGTAGTATGGATCTTTATCAATCCCTTTCATATAAGAAAACCAAGGATCAATCAATATATGACACATTCACATAACAAAATTGAAGATCAATAAATAAATGGGAATCCTTCTGAGAGATTAATCAATACCTCCTAGGGCACTGGGCTCTGTGAACTGCAAGGTGCTGTGTAAAGTAAGTTACTTTTGCATTCAGAAGTTGAATTATAGCCCACTTCTAGCTTTCTCCATGGCCAAGGCATATATACTCAATTTTTGAGACCATTCTTATAGAGTTTTTTTCTTTTCAAAACATTTTTTCTTTTCTAAAGTTTTACATCTGACCACAATTTTCCCTTCATCCCATCCCCCACTCACCTCCCACATCTTCCCTCTCTTCAAGATCCACACCTTCTCCATTTTCTTTCAGTTGAGGGATTTCCTCAACTGAAAAAAAATGTATAAAAAAATGTTGTACATTTATTCAATGGAGCATTACTCATCTGGTAAAAACAATAGTATCATGAAATTTGTAGCCAAAATGGATGCATTTAGAAGAAAAATCATCCTAAGTAAAGAAACCCAGACCCAGAAAGACAAACATTGTATGTCATGGAATAATCTTTTTGTGCATGTAAAGTTGTGCTTTAGCCAAGCCACCCTTGGATTGGTTTAATAGAGTCAAATGACCAATAGTTGGCAGCCCAAATAAAAGTCTGTACACATATGGTGTCCAATGTGGGAGCTCAAATATCCAAACATAGAGCCTGAGAAAGTTAAGAAAATTTCTGTTCAAGGAGCCTGATATAGCTTTATAGTGCTACAGTCTCTCAGGTAGGGATGTTCTCTGTGTATAGAGATGAGGCTACCAGCAGCTACATAAGAGTGCTGGAGCCAGCTGATGGGAGATGTTTTTCTGTAAATATGTTTCTCATACTGGTTAATAAAAAAAGCACTGTTGGGCTAATAGGAAACTAGACAGGCGGGGCTAGGAGACTAGTTGGAGGAAAGAGGAAGTAGTTAGGAGGAGTCAGCATGGAGACCTTAGAGGAAGCAAGGTGCGGGCTGCGGCTCTTCGATAAGATGACCACGTGGAAATACTTAGATAAGTAGAAATGGATTAATCATTAAGACAGAGCTAGCCAATAAGGAATTAGTAACTGTCCAACAGGATTATATCATATACAGAGTCTCTGCATGTTATTTGGGGCCGGTGTGCCTGACCAGCTGTGGGCGGGCTGGCGGAAAACAACAAGCAACAGCCAGCCACCAGCACTACCCACTAGCACTATGTGCTACACTGAGCTATGTGGTGGCTGACATGCAGTTTAAGATTTGTTACATGATTAGAGGACATTTCAGTTGCTCAATTAAGACAGTGCTAGTTTGAAAAAAAAATTCTACACAGGTTATAGTGTGCTTAAAAATGTTCATAGTCTAACAAAAAGAAAACAAATGGGTGTAGTCAATCATAGAAAAATAGTTTATAAATAATAAAACAAACTCTTTAAAGAGAGAATAAAATAATATAAGAATAAGCCACTTAAAGATGCAAAATACATAAGGAGTCTGGATACTCTATGGTGCCTTGTTGAGTCTGATTTTTTGATTTCTGTTGAGTGAATGACAGCTACTGAAAGACATGGGATTGTAAGATGAACTGCTGAATTAAACCAGCCAAGATACATTGGGAATGCCTTAACGTTAAAATACAAGATTTCTGGTGCACAAAGGGACCTTGCAGAAACTTCCCCCATGGAGGTATACTCCCTAAACCTAGAGATAGGAGAGAAGTACTCGTCCCTACTTCAAATGACTTGACAGATTTACACGACCCCACCTGGATGGCATAGCCCTACATGTAGAATGGGGGTGGGGGATTGGGAGGGGAGGGTGGTTAGGGTGCATGTGAGAGGGGAGAGAGAGTAGAAGGGAGGGAGGGAGAGGAAACTGGGATCGACATGTAAAACAAAAAAAATAATAAAAAATAAAATAAAATACAAGTCGTAAAATGTATTGCTTTGGGGAAGAGGCTTTGCTTTTGTTTCCACAAAAATGAAAGGCTATGAGATCATTCCAGATTGACAGAGATGAGGTTTGGTCAAGTGTGTCCCCTTGAAAATTGTGGCAACAGACATAAAGAAATAAACCCAGAAAAACTACAAGACAGGTGACATATTTTAACTGCTCCAACAAAACATAAAAAAATATCTTTGGCTGGCTCATGTATGATGCACAGTCCATACTTGTGTTAATGCAGATATAAGGGTGTTGCCTTTGGAAGTTTCTATGTTTTTGGAGCAAAGGGATCAGACCCCAGTGATGATGGGTGGACCAGGTGATACAATCTCTCAGAGTGCTTCTGTTGTAGTTTCCTCAGAGTTCTACATGCAGAATAGCTTCAAAGCTGTTGCCTAAGGTGATACAGACTCACAGACTATTTTAGCAAGGACTGCACATAAGCCTTGTACTTTCTCACTGCATAGATACTGGGCAACAAATGGTATGGCTACTTTTCCTAGTATTTTACCATTATCTCCTTTTTAATCAACTTCCCTAAAGATATCATCACCCACAGACAACAGGAAGCAGACTAGAGAATGCAACATGTTCTCAAGAGGTGGAGGGTGGTATTTGGTGTTATATTGGGTTATGGATGTTTGTCACCATTTAGGGGGTTGGTTACAAATTGATACTGTATATAGTCAGGGAGAAAGCTCAACAAAGGAGATTAGGGATCTCTTTCTGAAGGGAAAAGGGGACTGTAGCATAGACATGATGGGATAAAAGTGTGGATTATTAAATCTACTTTTAAGCAACCACTAGTCTCAAGTATTTTACATTAGTATGATTTTTTATACAGTGATATAAATTTGATGTTATTTCTGTTATTATATACATATATGTATATTTCTACTCTTGCTTAAGATATTTAATCTATGCAGATCATTTGAATATGTAATGTGAAGTTTTAGTCCTTGAAAACTATCTAGAATAATAAAGAAAGACAGATTAGTAGTTAGTCATCTATAACAATCAAACTGATAGTAGTTTAAGGCATATTTTCAAGGTCAAACAGAGATATATTTTAAATAGATGTTCTTCAAACACTTAAAAGACCTATATAATATGGAATTTAAAATAGTTTAGTAATATAAGGCTTTTCATGACAGTGAACTATTTTTGCTTCTGGCAGCATCAATTGAATTCAAAGGAGAATGATAAGCATCAAAGAACTCCACATGGGTTTAGCTTTCATTTGTGGCAAGATTAGCCATTAAGAAAAACAAAATAAACCAAAACTACCCTTGCCACAATGGCTGACTGAATGCTATCCATATTAGACAAGAAGGATATAAAAGAAGATAACTGCCAAACTTGGCTAAAACAACGTAGGAGAGTCCTTCAAAATATCCTGTTGTGCAGAAAAGTTTGTCAGTGATTCTATGCCTATAGGCTGAAAATGGATGCCACAATACTACAGAGGAAATGTGGATGACAGGCAGTCAGCTGTTTCTGTCATTTCTCATAGTTTTGGAAGTTGCTTGTTCTGCACTTCCTGATTACTCAGGTAATATTATATCCTTCTAAGGTCTCTGACGGTTTTGAACACTCCATACAGTTTTTCTTAGTTGTAATAGAAAGTAAATTAAGTATAAAACTTTGAAGTCATCAAGATAGGATAGATAATGGAGAATTTTCTCTGAATTTGCCAAATGCTAATGGACTTGTCATTATAAGTGTTAACTACCTGATACTTGTTCTTATTGTATATAGTTTTACTGGGTTAGAGTTAATACCTTTTAATAATTTAGACAAAAATGGGAGGGAAATATTGTAGAATAACTTTTTTTTTTTTACTGTGAAGATATGTCTTTGCCAAGTTGCCACCTGATTGGTTTAATAAAGAGCTGAAAGACAAATAGCTAGACGGGAAGAAGTGAGGCAAGACTTTCAGGCAGAGAGAGAAGTGGAGATGAGTGTATGTGCAAGAGAGGCACCAGAGGACATGGAGAGGGAACAGGAAATACAAGACTGAAGAGAGGTAAAAAGCTGCAAAGCTATGAGGCAAAACAGATTAATATAAATTGGTTAATATAAGTTATAAGAGCTAATAGGTCAAGTCTCAGATATAGCCCAAGCTTTTATAATTAATAATAAGTCTCCATGTTATTTTTGTGAGCTGGCAGTCCCCCAAAAATCTGTCTACAATATTATGCACTCACTTTTAAGTGGATATTAGCTATAAAGAAAAAGAAAATGCTAAGGACCCCAACCTGAAAGGCTAAGTAACAAAGAGGGCTTAAGATGGGACGGAAGGATTTGCCTGGGAATGGTGTATAGAATAGATATTGAGGGTGGGCTGAGGGTGAATGGGGTTGAGGACAAGAACTGGGATGCATTCGGGGATAAGGTGGAAACTTAGTGCAATGGAAATTCCATGGAAGTTACCAGTAACCCTAACAAAGACTACTAGTAATGAGGGATAGAAAGCCTGGCTTGCCACCATGTGAACCAGACATGGACTTCAATGGAGGGATTAGAACAGCAACTCACCTACAAAACCTTTGACTTAAGCTTACACTGCTTTCACAGTGTTCTGGGACCAGGGCTTAGCAGAATCCTCATCAAAGAGACCAGAGAGACTTCACCAGCAACTAATGAGAGTAGATGCAGATTTCTATAGCCAAACACTAGGCAGAGCTCAGGGAATCCTACAGAGGAACCGTAGAAAGGAAAGGTGTGTGAGAACACTGCCCACAGAATCAATTGACCAGAATTCACAGAGACTGGCAGAGCCAGTAGGTGCCTGACCTTGGTCCTCTACATAAAAGATATGACTGGGTAGTTTAGTGTTCTTGTGAGATTTTTAAGAGTGGGAGCACAGCCGTTTCTAATACTCTTGCCTACTTCAGAGGCCCTTTTCCTCTCAATAGGTTGCCTCATCCAGCCTTGATGTGATGGTACCTGCATGGACTTATTCTCGTATATTATGCTACGTCGGTTGATGTCCTTGGGAGGCCTGCTCCTTTCTGAGAGCTTTACTAGATGGAAAACTCCCACACCCATGTATTCACAGTGACTGAGTCAAGCCGTAACTCTGTTTCCCTACTTGAGCATCCCTACCAATCTCTCTATTTTGAACAATATTATCATAGATTCTAATTCGCTAAAGAAACCCATTTTTTTGTTGTTGTTTTTTAGTGTTTTAGTCATTGGTGAGTTGACAATGTTCCAGAATAAAGCTACTATCCAAGAATGTGAAAGCAATTCTAAATAAGGTCAGTGGATATAAAGGGAGAAAAAAAAATTAAGAGAAGGGAATGAAGGAAGAGAAAGAGGAAAAGAAATAGGAAGACGAAGAGAACAGGAACAAGAATGAGAAAGGGAAAGAGAAAGAAATTCACATATCCTGCTTATAAATAGTCCAGTTTCTCCAATCTTTTGTCATATAATTAAAAACAAATAAAATAATACCATTACAACATTCTTTCTTCAGTGTTCTTTAACTTTAGGAGATAATGCCTTATCTTCTACCTATTAATGGGATGTTTTATCTTTCATACAAAGTAGTAAATAATTTAGAGATAGAGATAATATCATTGGAAATACGTATTTTTCACAGCATCATGGTAAATGCTGTTTCTAGGGGTTATTGTAAAATTTTAAAACTCAGTTGTTTAAAGGGGTAATAAGTACATATTTTCAGAAAGGCCTTTTTACTTTACCAGAAAGATCTTCACCTAGTATTTATATTATTATACAGCTTTTGGTACCTGTTCTAGATGATATGACAGACTTTAAGACTCCCCATCGAAGGCCTTTCTGCTCCCTGGTGAGCAGAAAGGGGATGGGATGGGTGTTGGTGGGGGAAAAGGGGAGGGCAGGAGGGTGAGGGAACTGAGATTGACATGGAAAACAAGCTTGTTTCAAATGTAAGTAATTAGACAATACAAAACAGACTCTGTGATTTTTTGTATGTTTTTATTGTTTTTTATTTCTTGTCTTGGTTTATTATCTTTGGCTTGAATTTGAGAGAGAAAAAGAACATGAAATTGGGTGGGTAAGGAGAGGGAAAGTATCTAAGAGGAACTGGGGGATGGAAAAGAATAAGAGCAAAATATATTGTATTTTTTAAATTATTAAAAAACAACTTATGTGAAGTAATGTTATCATTGAAATCCAATAGTAATCTATGCTGTTTTCATTAATAAATAGGTGGATTCTCTTCATGAAAGTATATAAAATGTCATGATATTCACTGAAGTTAATGAAGAATGTAGGTAGTCTTGAGCCAAATTCTAGGGTGAAAAAAAGCCATCAATTAACTGTGGATCCATGAGTACAGCATTTGTGTACTCTGAGTTCAATTTTTAATCTGAGGAAGGCACAGAACACTGAATTTATTATATATGTAGGAAACAAGGACAAATAGCCAAACAACACTGCAGGGCAGGTGGTTTTTAGGTAGATCTGAAAATACCCATATATTAACAAGAAAGATGTTGGCAACACTTTCTGATCCTTTCTGCAGAAAGCAGCAGGGGAAAGAAGCTAGAAATTGAGATAAATAACAAAGTGCAGCAAATAGTAAAACTGTTTTAGATATATCAAGATGCAAGAAACCATGACCATACATAAAGGCACTCCAGCCAGTTGAACAGATCCATAAGTGATCCTGGTCATCATCATGAAGAGCAATCGTTGTAACCCTTTATAATGTCAGGAGAAATGGTTAAAATTATGCAAAGATTAAGTGTGCTAAAAGAGAAATAGAAAAAAAAGAAAGAAAAAGAAAGACATCTAAATTTGCATTCGTTTCAGTGTAAGGAATAACTCTCAAAGGAGAATTGCTAAACTCAGAGGGAATAATAGATATTATAATGACAGAAGCAAGTTAGAGGATTCTGATAGATGATGATGATGATGATGATGATGATGAAGATAGATAGATAGACAAACAGACAGATGATAAACAGACTGATAGATGTAGATAAGTTATATATACATAACTGTATACATAGACAATAGATATGAATGTTAGAAAACAGGTGATAATACATATAATAGAAAGATGAATAGACACATAATAGATGAATGATTGATAGTTAAATAGTAGGTAGATAATGTATTTGATATAGATAGATAGATAGATAGATAGATAGATAGATAGATAAGGTGTTAGACAAAGGAGATGTCTAGAAAGATAGATGGTAAAGAAATAGTGTTTATATCAAATGCTAAAGTAATTACATAGAATCATAGATAATATATAATTGCTATATAGATGACAAATAGATGATATATAAATATGCAGATGATTTATTGATGGATATAAATAAACAGATGAGAGAAAAGAGGGAAAGTCCCTGTCCTATGGAATGATAGCATGAGATCACCTGGAAGACAAGAGAAGAAGATACTCTAGGGAGATGTGGAAACAAGTGAAAAAAACGAGCAAATGTTGTACAATTTAATAGAATACATTCATTTACAGAAGGCCAATATCCAACAAACATCATGCTTAAGCACATAATGGTTGATGTGGTGAAAACCAATGATAAGTGAAGGAAAGTGGAAAATGACTAAGACATTATAGACAACACTCTAACAGAAGTAATACAAGCCAGGTGACAGAGTATAGTGCTCAGAGTTAGAAGGGGAAAGTAAATTCCCACTAGCCCCCAAATTCTATGTCCTGGACAAACCATGCTTATTTTTTTAAAAAAATAAATTCATGTTTATATAAACAAATGCTAAAGTAATGTGTGGCTAGGAAGCTCAGACTGTAGAGAGCCAAAATCCTTGAGGAAGAAGTGATGAGAAAATTAAAAGCTACAATAGCTGAATGAATTAATTGTAAAAAGACTTTTTATCTTAATGTGTTAAACCACTATTGATTAAAGCAAGCATAGAAAAAAATGTCATGAGGTTTCATACATAAATGAGAGATATAACACAATATTAAAATAAAATTGTCTGGTATTATATATGAAGTGATGAAGCTTTAGCCCAAGGTAGAACATGATAAATTAACAACTCACATTTTAGTTTTGATAGCAAACCCTATACACATAAAGAAATATGCTTGAAATTTTAATAGAAGATATGGAGTATAGAATAAGATATATAAAACTACTTTAAATTCTGCAGAAAAATATTAAAAGAAAAAAGAAACTCACATAGGGAAAAGAGAACATATTTAACATAATCTTATAAATATTCATGTTAAATCTAAGTGGACGAAATTCTAAGAGCAGATTATAAAATGATCTGAAAGGTGAGATGAATTATTTGATTGTGCTACAGATGCCTTAAATATATATATATATATATATATATATATATATATATATATAAATTATATATATAATTTAAAAAACAAAACCAGATAAAAGCATATGAACAAATTAAATGATGACTGAAGAGGGTAGATATAGGTCTGATAATACCTGAACGATAGAATTCATACAAAAATTTTTAGCCTAGTTAAGAGTAACACTTCATAAATATAGAAAGATCTACTCATGAATAAGACACAAGTGAAAATGGATTACCTAATAAAATGAGCATCAGTACTTGCATTCAGTCATGGCTGCAGAATTTACAACATTCTCAATAATTGATAGAATAAGTAGAAAACATACAAATACTGTGTCTATCAAATTAAACAAACCTATTAAATACATGAATATTTATAAAGATTTTAGTAAAAACTATATGTATAGGAAGTTATTGTCATTTTCCCAAACCAGAATAATTTCTGACTGTATTCAAAGTACTGATTTGTTCTTACACCCTTAAGGAAGTGTAACTCTCAACCCTTGTCAAAGACATTTCCTACACATGGAGGCTACTACAGAGAGCCAAGACTGGTCAAAATGCAGGGCATAAGTGACTGTGGCATTCCCAGGCCCTATTAGCACATCTAAAACACAACCCTTACAGTGAAGGCTCCAAGGATATCACAGAATGAGCCTGGTAAGAGGATGGGGGATGCAAGTACCAGAGAATCAGGATGCCTATTGCTGTGAGATTGTGTCCTTTAAAACCATGTCAGGGAAAATGCATTGAGGAAGTCTTGACATGCACCATGAAGAGGAAGTTTTAGCAGATTCCAACATAGATAAAGAACTATGGACAATCAGTAGTTGCCAAGAGATGGAGAATCAGTTTCTCCAAGAATAAGTACCCTGATATGTTATCCAATCCCAGCTGGTCAGTACTAAACATGTACATAAGAGCAGCAATGAATATGCTCAGGAGGTTAGGTGTGTGTGTGTGTGCGTGTGTGTGTGTGTGTGTGTGTGTGTGTGTGTGTGTGTGTGTGTGTGCAACAATGGTAATTATAGAAGTATAGGCCATAAACTTATGATGGAGTGGAGGGGCACAGGAGAAATTTTGTAATAAAAGGGAGGAATGAAAATAATATAAATAGAGTACTTATATATGAAATTCAAGGTAGACTAAAGGCTAGGACACAAAACAAGTTTCAAATATTAAATGCTAGAGTCACAGAGATGTTTTTAATTAAATAGAAATAACAGAAGTGAAGGTCAAAAATAGTATTTAAACACTATATATTAGAAATTAAACTACTTCCAAAAAAGCTTGTTCTTCAAATAAGAAATGAAGTATTACAGAAACTAGTTTAATAAAAGAGTAATAAAGTATACAATATGAAAATGTATTAGATTCTTTTAAAGCTGGGCTTCATGAAAAATTCAAAAATGATGATTAATAACTTAGCAAAATAAGAGTAAATCAAGTAAAATTTAAGAAAGAAAACAAAAACAAATGAAAAGTGATACTGAAAAACATACTGGAAGAGTAGCCAAGAAAAAAAAAAGGCAATAGTAAGTTAACATTACTGTGAATAAAACAGAAAAGAATAATAAACTACTAGATAACAGAAAGAAATACATAATCATTACAAATAAATATGACAGCTATTTGAACAGATATACAAAAATCTGTTTGAAAACTATGTCAACTAATAATTTCTCAGATAGATACAGCACAGCTTATTATAATATCGCCCAAGACATACAGTTGTTCATGGTAAATATTAACTGATAAGAATTATCAGAGTTAAAAATTGTCCAATTCATTTGAAAAAATAACTCAATATAAGCATTTGAATAATAAGATCATATATAAGCAACTCAAAAATAATTTCACACTCATACTCATTTTGCATTTCTTTTTACTTTCTCTTTATTCTATGTGTCTTTCAGATCATTTATCTTGATCTCATTCATTTTCCTGTCTCTTTGCATCCACCATCCGCCCCTGCACACCCCAAAATAAAACAAAATTTAAGAGAAAAAAGAAAAAAAAACTCATCATGGAAGCTGCAGTGTGACAGTGAGTCATACATTAAACCCTTTTGTCTGTGTATCTTTACTTGGAATTGTTCATTGCCAAGAGTCATTGGTCTGGTTTGAAGCCTCTAAACCAGACTATACTATCAAAGTTGGGCCCTCACGGGGAGTCTTCTTAAATATCCTGTTGTTGCTCTGTGTTGTGGAGATCCTGCAGCATTGAGTCTGTGAATCAGGTTCCATCGCATGCTCCAGCAGACCGTAGATGGGGTGGATTTTGGGTTGGGCCAAATCATAACTCTGGTTCTGGTCCTTGGCCAGCTCTCTCCTGTTCTTACCATCAAGATGAGCTCTCCAGCACTGGCCTGACTAATTTACCTCTTGCAGCAATGAGTCAGGAATAGGGCCAGTTATCTAGTTTTCATGCATTCAGGGTCAGATCTCCCACACGTACACCATCAGCATCTATTGCATTACCAGGTGAGCTGCAGTGTCCACTCTTCCATGTGCTGTAGCTGGTGAGGCGTAGGGACAGACCTCCTTTATGACCACATGGCCAGCTCCCTCACCTGTCTCAGGCATTGATGGGAGAAAGGTAAGTGGGAGGATGTTTTTCCTCTACCCATGCTACCAGATTTCTGATCAATAACGGGAACAGCTCTCCTTTGCTCAAAACATCCCAATTGGGTCACCCTTACATCTGAACTCTTGCAGCTATGCTGTGCTGCCTAGGAGAGGGACAGGGTATATTTCTTGAGTGCTATGACTGGGAAGGAAGAGGATGAGCTCTCTTGTCTGTTGCCAGCAGTTAGGGACAAAGGGTAAGGGGGGCATCTCTTACCCTCCCATATTGCCACGTGACAGACAAGTAGTAGGGACAGCTCTTCCATGCTTACAACTTTGTTGCAGGCTCACCCACACCTCTGCCAACAAGATTGGCTCTGTTGTATTACGCCTGTGAGGTGCAATGCCTGTGTCCCAAGTGTTACAGCTGATGTGGGGCAGAGACTGCTTTTCCACTTTTGTGACCTCAATATCAGCTCTCACACCTGCCCCAGGCATTGATGTCAGGGGAGAAGAGAGGTAGAGCAAAGGAGGGCAACTGCCACAGGACAGGGAACAGCTCTCCTGTGCTCATGATTTCCATGCTGGCTCACTCACACCTATGCCAGCAGGGTAACTTTGGTAATTTTTAAAATATATCTCAGCAAAGAAATAATAGCCAGTAATTACATTAATAGTTTATACTCATGATATATTTTAATAAATATATGTGCTTATGTGCACATACATACAAACGAACATAAACATAGTCAACTATTTGAAGAGGTAACTTGCTGAGGAAGACATGTTCAATTAGTGAACAAAATATATGTTTAATGCCTCAATTTACTAATTAAAATTACAATGAGATCCCATTTCTCACCCTCTATGGAAGCTAAAATCAAAAGAACTAAATATTGACAAGAATATAGACAAACTGCAACTCTCATGCTTGAGGATATGTTGCATTGTATAATTATTTAAAAAACAAAGACAGTTTTAAAAACTCTTATAATAATACTACAGATACTCATGGAAACACAGATTCCACTCCTTGGAACTTACAAAAGATGCACTAAAATTTCAATGAAGCTTTATTCCTAGATATCAAAGAACTAAAATGTTAATTATCTACCATCTAGGGAGGGGATAAATTGTGAGATTGCCTATCAATGGAAAGGAGTAACCTAATTGTAAAAACACCTGAATAAAATTTCCAGGCACAGAGAACCCAGATGCAGTTCACGAGCATTTATGTTCAAGAACAGGCAAGAGCAACTCAAGTGCAACTTGATTCAGAATGGATTCCTGTATTGCACATATGGCAGAGACTCACTGATTTGTGAAAGCATAACAAGACTTTGTTCAGGTGAGTCCTGGAAACACCCCATTTAGGTACGATGGAAGTATGAAATAGTGCATTATATGGTATTCCACGTGCATCCTACACTGTCATTCTACACAGTGACAATATACATTTCATCTCAATTTGTGACTCAGTATGAAACAGAACCTCTAAATCTGGCATCATGGCATCATTGTATACACACACGTACAACCCCAGTGATCTAGGGAGCAAGACAGGAAGATGAGGATATCCGAGATCTCTCTTAACTTCATAGATCAGCCAGAGTTACATGAGACTCTGTCTCAAAATGAACAACATGCTCTCCTGTGCCAGCACACTCACATATGTGCATGCGTACATGTACACGCACGCGCGTGCACGCACACACACACACACACACACACACACACGCCATATAGAAACACCAGAAGAAATTTGTCACAGGGTTGCCTCTAATTCCTTGAATTGCCCTTCATTTTCAGCTTAGGAAGTTAATAATAGCATATTTTATTGCTGACAACCATTATCAGAGTCTGACTTCAGCATAGTTATTAATAACAAGTTGATTATTTTTTATTTAAAAATTACCTTATATGCCATTGCTCATAGGATAGAAATTAAATCAATTACTTTTACAAAAATAATCCAAAAGGGATTTCTAAATTCTAACAAATGGTGGGTTTGAGGCCACTGCAATCCACTTACCCTGAACTTCGTATCTTATGCATGCAGGAACATTATTCTAAGGGGCAATACAGTCTTTTTGTCACTTCAAGGGGGGAAAAAAATCAGTTCCTGCAGGATTATCAGTCAGCAGAGGGCTCACTGAGTGGGTTTCTGAATCCTAAGGGAATAACTCAGAACATCTCCCTGAGCTGGTTTGGTTAAACATGTGGTTTGTCTCTTAAATGCACAAAGGCCATGGAGCATATTATTATTAGTAGTAGTTAAATGTAAGCATTGCTTATGCTCATTCAACAGTTCTGTTTTAACATGTCACCCAGACCTGACTGCTAGCTGCCATTTGTTAATAGAGTGGACAGTCTGTAAGGTCCTTTCTTTAAGATCTTTCAGTTCAAAACTATTCCTTTTGAAAAGCTTTCAAAATGGCCCTGAGAGATAAGTGAGTAGCCTTGCTTGTAGAAGAGAGAAAATTGGGTAACATTCACAAGGAAATGTTTCACATTTATTCACGTTTACATATGGCCTAGCCATCTGCTATCAGATGTTTTTCTTTTTGTAAATCGAGTTCATGTGTCCCACTAACTAGAGACCTACAAGAAGTAAACTTATTATTTCTTCCTTGGGTGGACAACCCTTCATGTATTAAAATTTATTTTTTTGCCATTGCTTAGGGTGTATGCATCAGCCTCAGTAAACAATATAAATTTATTTTTATTTGTATCCTCACTCAATTAGCTTTCTACTTGTCTAGGTTTGTCTCTTAAAGGACTAGCTAAAGATGATAGCCCTGTTTGGGACTTTGATGTGAAAAAAGAATCTCGCAGGCACTTACAAACTTAGAGGTTTAAGGACTCCCCAAATCAGAAACAATGGTCTAAACTAATGTCTCCTAAATGCAACGTGCTGAATTACCTGGACATCTTTAAAAACAGTCCCTGACTGTGATCTGTGGCCAGGACTGAGTGTCTGCCTTTCACAACTGTCCTTGGGACTGGACTAGGAAAATTCTCCCAGCAGAATTGCTAAAAGAGATTAATTAAGTTCCAAAGATAGCAGTCTTTCTAGTCACCATTGTTTTATACACACATATAAATGGGTAATACATTAACATGCGGATATAAACAAATGATGTCATTAGTGTCCTTTGCAGGAAATCCTAGAGGTGTTTACAGAAGCTCTTTATTACTAACAGTATTATCAGATCCACAGGAGCTTATACTAGAAAATTACTCTCTTCAGCTATTTTGATTTATTTAAAAACTAATAATTTCTCAAAGCCTCTGCTGTAATTAAAGCTACCATAACTTCTTCTGACCTCATACCTATTAATTAGGAATTTGATTTCCACAAACTGACTCTGTCTTCTCCCCAGGGCAAGCTTTCACTATCTGCATCAGAAAGACCTTCACATATTTCTGAGGGTGGAAAAATGAATCCCTTCTCAGGGGACTGGACACATATACTGCATTGCAGACAGGTTCTCCTGGTCACAGTTTTCGATTTCCACAGTGAGTCTTTTAATGTGGAAGAAGTAATTTTCTCTTCACTGAAGAAAGGGTTACCATTTTTTAACAGTTGTCATCCAGTGCCTGGCTTCCTGAGAGGATTCTCCATCACTGTGGACATATACTATGCATTGTATTTAATTCTTCACTACTTGCCAATAGATTCTTATGAAGTGTTGTGGAGGAAATTTAAGGCAGTAGGGTAAACATTGCTGTTATATGCAAATTAAGGTTTTATTCAAATAGAATTCTATAAAACAAATGGATTATAATTGCCATGACATTCATGTTAAAATGTACATTCATAGATGTTCTGTAGTTAAGGGCTATGTGTGCAGTCAGGTCAAGGTCTGTAGATCCATGACTCAGATGCCAAAATCACAGTGCTAATTTGCCTGTCTTTAAGAATAGTTTCACATATAAGTGAGTACATAGTACCTTTGTCTTTCTGGGTATGGGTTACATCACTCAGGATTTTTTTCTAGTTCTATTCATTTGCCTATAAATTTCAAGATTTCATTGTGTTGTTTTTTCTGCTGAGTAATACTGAATTGTGTATATTTACCACATTTTCCTTGTCCATTCTTCTGTGAGGGGCATCTAGGCTGTTTTCAGGTTGTGACTATTACAAATAATGCTGCTATGAACATAGTTAAGCAAATGTCCTTGTGGTATGATTGTGCATCCTTTGGGTATATGCCAAAGACTGTTATTGCTGGGTCTTGAGTTAGATTGATTCCCTTTTTTTTTAAAAAAAAGCCACCATACTGATTTCCAAAGTGGCTGTACAAGTTTACACTCCCATCAGCAATAGAGGAGTATTCTTGTTACTCCACATCCTCTCCAGTATAAGCTGTCATCAGGTTTTTTTTTTTTATCTTAATCATTCTGATGGGAGTAAGATGTTATCTCACAGTCATTTTGATTTGTAGATCCCTGATGGCTAAGGATGTTGAGCAATTCCTTAAATTTCTTTCATCCATTTAAGTTTCTTCTGTTGAGAATTCTCAATCCACAACCCAATCACATAAAGACAATATTGTATGTACTCACTCATATATGGATTTGAGACATAGAGCAAAGAATAACCAGCATATAGTTCACACTGACATAGAAGCTAGGATACGATGAGGACCTTAAGAGAGTCATACAAGGTTCCCCACAGAGGGGTAAAGGGTCAAGATTTCCTGAGCATATTCGGAGCAGGTATAGGGTCAGTGAGTGGAAAGGGAATTAGGAGAAAGGGAAGGGGAGAAGAGGAAGAAAGAGGAGAACATGACCAGGAAGATTGAGTCAGGGGACAAAGAGACAAGAGCAAGAAAAGAGTTACCATATACCATTATAGGTTTGAAAAGAAAACTAACACTAGAGAAATGTCCAGAGACTACAAGAATGACCCCAACTAATAATCCAAGCAACAATGTAGAGGCTACCTTAAATGCCCTTCCCTGATATTGAGATTAGTAACTGCCTTATATACTATCTTAGAGTCCTCATCTAGTAGCTGATGGAAACAGCAACAGATATCTACAGCTAAACACTGAGCCGATGTCCAGGAATTCAGTTGCAGAGAGGAAAAAGTGATGAGCAAAGGGGTCAAGACCAGGCTACAGAAACCCACAGAGACAGCTTACCTGAACTAAGGGGAGCTAATGGGCCCTAGACTGATAGCTGGGAAACCAGCATAGGACTCTTCCAGACCCCCTGAACATGGGTCTCAGTTAGAAGGCCTGGACAGTCTAAGGGACCTGTGACAGTGGAACCAGGATGTATCCCTGGTGCATGAAAGAGCTTCAGGAGTACATTCCCCATGGAGCCATACTCCCTTAACCTAGAGAAAGGAGAGAGGGCCTAGGCCCTGCCCCAAAGGACTTGACAGATATTGATCATCCCTCCTGGACAGCCTCACTCTCCCTGTGCAGTGGGAGGGGAATGGGATAGGAGGTGGGGTCAGGGGTCATGAGAGGAGGGGAGGAAGAGGGAACTGGGATCAATATGTAAAATAAGAAATAAATAACCAAAAAAAAAAAACCCAAAAGAGAGAGGGGGGGAGAGAGAGAGAGAGAAATACAAACAATAGCTTCACAGAGCAAAATTGCAATTACTCAATTCTGGGAAAGTAAAATATATTAATAGACTTAAGAGCAAAGATCTGGAATGTATCTGGAATTACAACATACAATATATCAACTACAATAAATAATTCATATTTGATAAGAATATTGCATTGTACACTGGATATACAATGGGAAAATTTTAGGTACTTTTATTGCAAAATTATAAAATAATTGAAGTCAACTACAGAAAGAAGGGCTCGTATTAAAATATAAAGGGTTCCTTTTTTAAAAATTGTAATAATATTAAAAAATAATCTTCCATCATACTAGATCCAGAATGTAAGAGACAAAAGTGATCTTTCTAAATGTGATCAATACCTAGCCTTTTTCAGATCAGAAATCGTTCAAAACTTCTGTTGAATCCAATATTTTTTGAAATACAAAGCAATTGCTGTAGCTTTAAAACTTTTAAAAGCTTGAATTTGACTAGATGGCAGAGTATACAAGGAATCCACAGCCTAGAATATAGCAGCATAGAAAGCCACTGAATGCAATGTAAGTTAGTGGTGGCTTTGTACAGCTTAGTGGTTCATTTTCCAAAGCACACTGGTTCTAGTTGTTAGTTTCTTCTTGTGTTTGCTTATTATTTTTAAAGAACAACTTTCACTTAAAATCTGAAAATTACATAACTCTTCAAAGTCAATCCTCTAATTTCAGTAGAAACACTCTCGTACCCATTTCTACAGTTTTATCTCTATATCATCTATGACTTGAGAGCTAAGAACTTTTAAGTGAATGTCAGATAGTGAAAGTGGAGGTGTTGAAGAGAGGAGGCAGATCTTTGCAGACAAGGCAGTAATGCAGGACAGGGATTAATTTGATTATAGTTATAAAATATTTAAGATGAGAAACACATAATGCCTTACATGTAGGAAGAAAATTTGGAATGATAATTTAAATAAAAATGATTCCTCTCTCTCTCTCTCTCTCTGGGGTCCCTTCTCTCTTTCTCTGACCCCCTCTCTCTCTTTGGCTCCTTCTCTTTCTCTCTCTCTCTCTCTCTCTCTCTCTCTCTCTCTCTCTCTCTTCTTCTTCTCTATCTCTCCCCCACTTTTGGTTGGCCACCAGCTATTCCCCTTTCTCTCCCCTCTCTCAGTAAACTCCAAGTTGGTGCTGAGTCTCGTGTTTGTGTTTCATAGGCAATAGCTGCAGCAAAAGAACAACACTTTGATCACATGCGTCTCTGAATTTAAAATATAGGATAAGAAGAAAAGAAGAAAAATATGAGATGGGGAAAGAGAAGAAGAGAAAGGAGGAGAAGAGCAAAGTTGAGACTTGAAGGGAGAGATGACGGTAGATATGATTATAATACATTTTTTCTATGTTTGAAATTATCTAAGAATAAATAAAAATAGTTTAAAAGACATTGTAGGTCAAAAATATGGTTCACAGCCATGATAGTTTTAGGTTTTTAATGAGGGATGTGTTTTCAGTAGTTTTAGGTCATATACTTAAAACCAACAAGACCTATGATGCCTTCAGGGTCACAGGAATTTTCTGCGATATTTGTGAACATTACAGGCAAATATGATATAAATATCCAATGTAAGTCTTAGGGATGAAATCTTTCTTTAGTTTCTCTCTGTAAAAACCAATGAAAAATGTAATGATATTGGAGGATTCTTCCTTATTAGCATGCATGCCTACTAAAACTCGATTTCTAAGTATGGCATCTCACACCTAGCTACAAAAGAAGAGGTTCTACAGGTGATTTTTATTCCAAGTCTTTGCATTTGTTTAAAACAATCTTCCCATTTTATCTATAAAAATTACAATTTGCTTTTGCAATTCATGAGGAAGAGGTCTACAAGATTATTAAAGAAAAATTACAGCAAACCTCAATACTGGCTGCTCAGAGCTCAGGTGAGACACTACATTCATATCTTGAATGAACAATAAGATTCATGACACCTCTCCATCTCTTACAGTCTAATTCAATTGACGCAGACATTCATGATCTCCCCGTCACATTCTGTATTTTGAAAACTACCATTCACTAGTGAACTCTGGAATTCACCACTGAAGTGGAAGGTAGGTTTATGTCACCAGTAATGACTCACTGGGAAAGGTTAGCATTTAGGAGAGGGTCAGTGACTTACTTCTGTTAAAGCTTGAGTAAGGCTGATGATTTGCACACAGAAGAAATCAACAATAGTTTACATAAGATTGGATTACCCTCCAAGGTCTAAGCATTCCTGCATATTAAGTGAAGAGACAAAGGGAGTTTGATTTGATGCACTTAGATTTGAGAAAAGAGAAGGATAGAATCTCAGTGAATTTTACAAGTCCTTTGATGTTGGAAAAAATGGCAAAAGAATAAATAAACTGTAAAGCATACTGTGGAAGAAAATGATTGGAAAGAAGGAAAAGGGCAGCTAAGCATTCCTTGGTGATAACACCTAGAGAAAACTGCTCAGGATTATTTCAAAGGAGAAGTTAGAGCATAGCAAGACTTTTGATGTGGCTTGGGCAATAGTAGTTATACTCCTTCCTGTTGGGCTGTTGCTATATTAGGCCACCTTCGATTTAGAGAGTACTAACAACTTGTGATTGCCTACCACTGAAAAAGTGTCAAATAGGAATTTATTGTCTGTAAGTACTTTATTCTCATGCCAAGTGTCATAAAGAATATAATTCCATAAAAGCTGACCCATACTGCCTGCAACAAAGAGGGAAAAAAGTGTACCAAACCAACAAGGAAACATCAGCTAGCTACATTAGAGGTTGTCTAAGATGGAATAAACTGATAATATTAGAGCAATCATGGATAAAAAGTTGTAACAGCATTTTTCACATCCCAAAGACCTTTGGGGAACTCTGACTCAGAAGCAAGTGCATCTATCAAAGGAGTAATAACGCACAACATTCTCTGGGAGGCAGCTGAGAAGCTATTTCCATTTTAGAAGAATGGTACCTGTACAACTAAATAGGGTAAAGTACCTTTTTAAACATGTGGGCAAATGCTTTTGAGTGAATAAAATGTACAAAGCTGTAGGTCAAGGGGAGAAAGAACTCAAATGGCAGCTAAGAGATGCCTGGGATACAAATCCATGGTATCTATGGATATTCAGGCTGACTCATCAGGGAGAGTTTAAGTGAAAATATGAATTACACCCAAGAATTTTTTAAATAATCTCACTTGTGCTATTTTTTACTTTTTAGTTTTGTACTGTTTGTTTTCTTCGCATGCATTAATTTTTCATTTCAAATAGCATTTATGAAGAAAGTATTGTTGATTAATTAGGGATATATCATACTTTATTATTTTATTCCTCATTCACTATAGCACATTTTTAGACACAGATCTACAGTTTATAAGTTTATAAGCTTATATTAAAAGTTTGCGCAAAGAAATGAAATTGGCCATTTTCATATCATTTTATTATGCATTGATTGGATTTAATGACACAGATCAACTGCTAATCTTCATCACACTTTCAACAAAGAAGAGATATGGCGGATCCTAGAGCTACCCCTTGAAGAAATCATGAATCCTAAAGATTTTGTGGAATGTGACTTATATGATCTTTCTTTTATTATTATTCATGCCATGAAAATCTAAACTTTTTTGAAATTAATCTTTTAATCAATCTGTCTTGATTCATATTCTCCTCTGAAAAGGCTGCAGATAAATGCAGTGCTCACATGGATCTCTCCCAAAAGGACCATCTGGTTCTATCTGGTTCTGATCACAAGGCTTCTGTTCATGAATGACAGTCCACACCTTGTAGAGTCAACAGTGAGCTTTTATGAGCAAATTCCATGAGCATGTGCTCTAGTCATCAGCTGGCCCATCATATCCTTTTCATTCCTCATTCCATCCTGCCTACCTCTCAGTGCTGCCTTACAGCCTCCAAGATGACATTTCCTTCTGGTTCTTTCTCCTACCTCTGACGACTATCCACTTCCCAGGTTTGAGTGTCCTGCCCCTCTTCCCCATCTTCTTCATTTTTGTTCTTGACATTTACCCTTTTATCCTACAGTTTCTTACTGAATTATATCATAACTTTCATGCCTTCTTTGTCTACTTACATACAGAAAAATTATCAAATCTATAAATCTAGGATAAATATTTTAATGCATTTTTTACTGTCTACTGAATATTTCAATTTAAATGATTCTTGGGCACTTCAGACTCAATATATATTAAATATGTTTTGGAGACTCTTATTTTTAAATAGAACCTCTTTTCCTTGTATCCTGAGACAGACACATAATGGCTTCATTTAGAATTACATTTCTTGAGTAACTATATCTACTCATTGTGTCCAATCAAGTACTAGGTTGCATCACCCTTCCTCTGTCTTTATTGGAAATTTCTAATATCTTACAGAGTTAATTCCACTTAATATCCTTGTCTCAGTAGAGTCTACAAGCTACATGCAGCAGATAGCTATTACCCCATACATATATTACACACCTATATACCATATATGCACACACCTATATTACACACATGCACCTCTATATCTATCACATACATACACTTCTATTTCACAAATAAACATATCACATACGGTACACACACACGTACATCTCATATATACACATACATATATCACATACACACACCCCTTTATCACATAAACCTCTATACCACATACACACACCCCTATATAGATATATCACACATAGACCCACACCTATATCACACACACACACAAAAATATACACAAACACACACGTATCACTCACATAAATGTAAGTATGATATTGTCCCACATGCATGAGGATTCCTATTACTCAGACTTAAGAAAATAATTTATTAAGGGTTGGTACATTATGTCTTAATTAGTCCTCTCAAATTCTAAAATCCTAAAATTTAGAATTTAGACTGCATTCTTACTCAATCATATCATGTTCCCATATCTATAGTTCAGAATGTTCCATGAGTTTACTAGAGAACACACATTTTGGTCAATTAAATACTTAGATAATTATATAGTCTCCTCACCTCCTTTCCTCTTCTCTTCATCCTCCTCCTACCCTCCCCCTCCTCCTCCTATTACTCCTCTTCTCCATTCTTTTCCTTTCTCTCTAGCTCACTCTCTCCAAGGTGTGTCCTGTATCAGTGAGTAAAATGAAGAGGCCTACATAGTCCTTGTCTCATTCATATTTCAGTTAAGACATTATATTCTGGCATTCACCCACCCATCATGTGTTGGTTTACTACCACTCATCTATGCTGGCATGGAAGCAATATTAATTCTGCTTGGCTCATTTTCTAGTTATAACTTTACTTGTATTTAAACTTCCTAAGGATTATGGTTTTATCTATTTTTCCATGAAATTTTTTATGCTCTCTACTGGGGTTATCACAATTTTGTTTTAAATCAGTATTTTAAATTCTATATATAAAAGAGAGATGAATCCTCAAGTTTACTCTCAGAAATTTGTTGATTATTCTCTTATTAAATCTTAACTTACAGCACCTGACTTTATTCAGAATCTTCTAGTCATAACTGAAAACTTAGCAAGGTGTTAGCAAACTTGCTGTCTTCTGACAAGCCTTTCCACTCAGGAAGCACAACACAGTCATCACGGATCTTTGGGACACATATTCACAGTTTGACTCACCGCAACAGACATGTTCATCATACACACCAGGGTTGTGCACACTGCTTTGAAAAGGCAGAACAGTGCTGGAATGAGTCATTATCTTGAAAATGCTCAAAGATCTTAATAGGTTGTGCCAGGAAAGCCCTGCTTCCAAATGACAGATTTCATTAGCAGCACATCCGTTTTGCTATCTTTGCGGAACATTGTTGATTGCTATGTTATTAGACAAAAGTAGAAAATCAGAACATATGCCATAAAATTAGCTGGGAGCTATAATAGCAAGTTATTTTTTCTGGAAGAGGATTTTGGGCTCAAAGACATATTTTTTTGACATTTTAATGTGCAAGAAGAACATTCTAGCACATGATCCTGAAATGGAGCAGATTCTGATAGGTTAGGCACTCATTGGGTGGAAAATAAGCAAGGGATTGAGTTAAACCTTGCCAAAGCAACATAAAGTCTGTTAGTGTAGTCTGCCATGCCACCTTACCACATGGGAACTGAGAGAGGAGGGCATGTCACATCACCTGGGCTGGACTGGTAGAAATATTATGGGAGATATTGAGATTATACTAGTTACAACTACTTGAATAAAATCATACATTTTATAGTTGCTGAAAATGGAAGATATAGTAAACATGTGGCAGATCTGAGTAGAGTAATAATTAACACATACAAGAACATTGTCTTAAAAATAATAGACAACTGTTTTTTGAATGATATCACTTAAGAAATGGGTACAAAGGAGGAGACTAAATTCAAGTCTCTTTAAAAAAATCTTTATGCAGTACCACAACTCACAGCACAACACTCAAACCATATTAAAATGAGGAAAACAAAATGGTTCTCCTCTCAAAAATAAAAGAACATCTCACCTGTGAAATTTATGGACTTTAATGTTTCTTGTCATAATGAAACCATGACTGATTATTCTGTCCACATCTACAGAGATTTTAGAGCCTTCTTCTTGTCATTTCCTCATGTAAAGCTTTTTGTCATTGTTGTCATTTGGTTTTTCAATATATATATATATATATATATATATATATATATATATATGTATGTGTGTGTGTGTGTGTGTGTGTGTGTGTGTGTGTTTGTATGTGTGTGTGTGTGTATGTGTATGTGATTTATTCTAATTAATACAGAGTAAAAATATCACACAGATAATTTAAGAAACCCATTAAAACATTTCCACATGCAAGCATGTTAGTGTGAGTGTGTGGGGGGGTGTCTGTGTCGTTGTTTATGTGTTAGGTAAGATAGTGAGAGTTTAAAACCAAAGTAAAGTTATATTGTTTCAGAATGGCCATGTCAATTCTATGGATGCTCACCAAGAAGTGTAGAATTTTGTACTGGGATTTCTTTTATTTCTAATTATAAAAGTAACCCATGATCAGTTAAAATTATAAGATAATTATGTATGGAACATGGAGGAAAACATAAGCATGTGAAAAATTAAATCTTAAATACAATAGATGCTAAAAAATTTAAAGTTAGTAAGACTTTAAAAGCATTTCTCAGTATTTTTGAGGTTAATGATGAGGATGTCTACATAAAACAAGAATATCCAATGGTAAGGATTAATAATCATTAACATGAAAATCAAATTTAAGAAAATATCCCTAAAAGAGTACAAATATACTAAAAAGAGAAAGGAGAAAATATTTAATATAGTTATTCAACATGAAAACCTAACAAACAATTAGCTACAATCAAAGAATGAGAAAAAAGGTAGGGAAAATATAGTGCAATTAGGGGCATGGTATTAAAAATATTTATGGGTGCTATGGGGATGGCTCAGTGGGAGGATGGCTGCATGTCTCCTTAGGTTTGTTTCCCAACTAGCATGTAACTCAACCACCATCCTCAGCCCTCAGTGGGCACGTCAACCATTTCAAACATTGTTGACTAAATCTTGCCTTCAAATGTCACTGAGCCTGCAAATGTCAACAGCAGCTAGGGTGTAATTCCCAGCACACACATGGTGGCACACAACCAGTATAATGGAAGTCTTTTGATCTTTATGGGCACAAATACAGTACATGTACAAACAAGCAAGCACATGCACACATTCAAATAACTAAATTAATTATTAATTAACACAATAAATACATTTAAAGTATGAAGCCAGTAAAAAAGAACATTTACCTGGGTAAGAATATTGATTTTTGTCTTTTTGTTTGCATGTTGCTTGTTTTGAAAGGACAAAAGACAGGTCAAATATTCAACACAGATAAGGAAAAAAATAATCCATACTGAGGTATACCCTCAGGAAAGTTAACAACATCAGATATAGGGATGATATCATAAACTCTTAAGGGAAAGTAAATAGGTTAGCAATGAAGCAACTGCAATAACACTTGCTTCCAAGACAATGTACGTATGAAAACAAATGGGACAATACCCTTCCTAGTAATGGAATATATTGCAGGAAAGTTTTCTAAATAAAACGATGCTGCCAATAGGATGTGGGGGCAGTATGAAGATGAGTTTAGAAGACAAAGCTATAGAAAACAAACCGCTGCATTACTCCTCAAATTTTCTCCCCACTTAATAGCAACTGAACTAGCATTCTCAACCCTTAGAAGGCACATAAATCTTTCAAACATTGTTGGGTAAATCCTCCATTCAAACATTACGAAGCACAGACCATATGGATTAACTATTATCCTATTAAAATAGAAAGTATACTAATAACCCAAGATCTCCTTTTGCTCACTTTTGCTATATTCAAGCTCATGTACATTTATTTTTATATTTATGTTGGCTGCCTCTGAACTTTCAAAAAATGAGAAACAAAGATGAAAATAGAGTTTGTCATAATCTTCAACCATAAGAATACTATTTCATCCCCTTATAATTCTCACATCCCCTGTGCTTCTATAAGGGGGAAGCACTTTAATGTCAATTTAGAAAAACCAGTGTTTTCTCCCTCCACCATACACCTTTCCCACTGACCCAATTTTGTTTGCATCCTAAAGCAGACTTAGTATATTATGTTCCTGTAGTCTCCCTTCCAAAGACTCTGTTCTCCTGCTCTCCATGATACAATGGCTTCTCAGTATGTTCATGTGTTTGTCATTCTTAGAATTGATCCTTTTAAAAAACATGAATTCATCTTGAATTAATTCTCTATGAAAATAAGCTAGTGGAGAAGAGGCTATAGTGCATGGAAAAAAAAAGAAAGAAAAATTGATGGTAGGAATTTTCATAGCAGAGAGTCCAGTGTCAATGTGTAATTTCAAACAAAGTCATCAACATATTTGAAAACCCAAAGGGCTAAAACTAGAAACATTATCCTTGTGACAGTCTAGAAGCTGGTACTCTTCAGTATAAATCTCAAGCATCAGTGTTGCTCATCAAATATCCCCAGCTCGAGGATTGCTGGCGTAGAGGCAGGGTTGCCTTTCCCAGCCCCATTTTAAATGGTCTCCATCTGTGGAAGTAGTCACTGCCAAGAACATAACATGGACAGTGGCCTGTGTTACATGCATGTGAAACTTTAAAATATTGTGCTTTTCCCTCTTACAACCACACATAACACAGTATCTCATAAAACAATTCATATTTTAGAGAGAGAATATTCCTCATTTTTGCTCTGGGTTACTTTCCATAAGTCCAAAAGAGTACCAGCTTTGAGAAGGTACAGAATAGGAAAGGGAACTGCCAGTTCATGAAGTTGAACAAGACTCTTTGCTAGTTGAGCCATGTGATTTTATAGATCCAGTGGTATTTGAGGTGGCAGTACAGAAAATCATCCTGTTTGGAGCATTCAGTTAACCCTGTGGAATGTTACAGCAATAGTTTCTTGGAATTTGGGGGCAAAACCCTGACACCCTTTGCAGAAAACTGCTATCCTTTTACTGAGCCTTAGAGAAATAAAGCTTAAGAAAGAACTTGCAAAATATGATTCAATGCAAGGTGCCTATTGATTTTGATTTTTGAAGAACAAATCCAGAAATTCAGCTAGTCCTTCTTTGACATTGTTATTCCAGAGAATCTGATGGATTAAAGAAGAATTTCTAATTGGCTTTGCTAGCCTCCACCCAGCAAGAGGGGCCATACAATTTATTTTAATTTTCATTAGCAATATTGATCATGTGTTGTAAGCATGACATGCCATACATGTAGAGGTCATCCTTCCACTATGTGGCTTTCAGGGATAAACTCAGGAATTAAGGTTTGTCAGAAAGTCTTTTTTATCCATTCACTCAACCACCGCAGTCCAAAATTATATTTTAAAAGCAAATATACTCTGATGTGGGTAGTTCTGATATAGATGCAATGCTGTAGTGTGTTTATTATCCATACGTTAAGGTTCATGAGATTATTGTTAACTCATGCTCTCAAATATTTACAAGTAGTGCTACTTAAAGAATAAAGGCATTTAATAGTGAAGGTAGGTTGAAATCAAAGAAAAATCTGAAATCACAATTAAAATACAATTAAATCATGATTATTGGTAATGATGATAGACAAACCATCCAAGTATTCACCTTGACTATAAATCTAAAGTTGTATCTGGTCACTTCTCAGAAAGCAGCAGGTAGATAACTACTGAGACCTACATGTCACAGATCCCAGTAGGCCAGGCAAGGCAGGAAAGAACCATTTACTTTGGTGAGACAAGTGTCCTAAGGACTCTGTCCTGCAGCAGTTTAGCTTATGTTCTCCAAGCCAAAAAAGGACTGCTTCCTGTTGCTGCTTAGCCACAAGGCTTTGCTACATTAAAATTTGGGACCAGGGCTGGGATTTCAATTGGCTACATACCTCTGCAGATCCATCAGTCATTATCAGACCAAATAAGATGATCTGCTAACCATAGATACATTCTCAATTCTTTTAAAACATGCTTGTGATTATTCAAATTATATGCCTATTTAGAAGTATGACACTGCATAACCACTGCACCATCTATTTTCTATTTATTTTGACAGATAAAACCAAAGTTACTGAATAAACAAAGTTGAAATGTAAGTATAAATTAAAATCATATTAAACTACTTTGAGAGCAATTCTCACCCATTCTCACCAAAAGTAAATGAGCCAATCTGTGGATGTCATTACACTGTTTTGGCCATCAAACCCAAGTTTGAGTGTGTGATGTGATAGAAAACTAGCAATAGTCTGTTTAGTTGGATTTTAGCTCTTCTTTGTCTCATAACTTGCTGACACTCAAAGGGGGCCTGACCTGCCAGTTGAAGCTTGATGTCAAATTGCAGTGCACAGTGCTTAATGAATGAGCTATATTTTACAAACACAAAACTTACTGAGTACCCTTAGGGATATAAGGAATTTGTACAGAATGCTTCTCACGACTCTCAGAAGTTCCCAGGTATGTTAACAAATTTTCCTTGTTCAGATAGTCTTTTCTAGTAGAGGAATACTAAATTTCAGAACAGATTGTATTTACATTGTACACTATTGTGAAGATTGCCATCAAATTTGAAGTATTTTCCTACCCACTGTCTAGAGATATTTGAACCATGTTGTTGTAAGAAATTATGTACTTGTATGATCTGTTTTGTTTGTTTGTGAGATTGTTATGACTACTCTATTTCCTTATTGCAATTTTGTATATTTTATGCAGCCATGTCAAAACCTAGTTTGGCTTAAAAACATAATAATATAGATAAATTAGGAAATAAGGCAGGAAAATAATATATATGTCAGGTCTTACAAAGAAAATCAACATTGTGGCAAAATGGGTTAGAGGTGACCTCAAGAGTCCAGGACATCCTGTCCCATAAAAAAGGAGAGACAAACTACTCTGTAAATTTAGTTCTTTGGTGAATAACATGAGTTGCTCAATACAATTTGAACTTATTCACAAATTAATGTATCTTTGACTCTAGACATTGGGATAAATGCTCCAAATACAAAGTTGTATAAGACATTAACAGAGTGTGGACAGTACATATAGGCAGTGGTTCAGAATATAACTCTTAGACAGTGGCCAACTAAGTCTTTGAGTCCTGGTTCTATAGCTTACTGTTGATATGGCCATGGATACTTAAGGTCTTAACTCCACAGCTTCATCCATAACAAAAACATAGTGGACCTCCATTTAGTGTATTTCAGAAATTTTCATTTTTAAAAATAGATTAGCAAATTTAGTATAGACTATGTCTTCTATCTATTTTATTTGATTCTTAGAATGGTTGTTGTTGTTCTTAAAAGCCTAAGATTTTGATAGTCATAGGCATGTACATATGGCCACAATTAAAGGGCATATATAGCAAATATCACAATGTAAATGTCATTGACAAAATTTTAGGATAAGGGAAAACAGAAAAACAAATGATAGATTTTTATATCATGCATGGCAAGAACCAATCAAAACCATTTAATGTGAAGACTAAGAAATCATATTAGTGGCATATGAAGATTCAGTGAAGAGCTAAATCAGGGTGTACAGGCTAAATCCTGAATGAAAAGCTAAAAAAAGAAATAACATAACAAATGTTCTTCCACAAACTAAAAAGTAATGTCAGCAGGACAGGAAACTCCATGATGGGTTTCATAACAGCTAGCTTTTATGGTCAAGTATTATGTGCAAAATGTCAGTATAGCACATGGCAACTCTACCCATTACTCAGAGCATAAAATAAAGCTTTGTAACTGTGAATGCTTTCATTATGTCACTTCAGATGCTTCTTGCTTTACTAAACCCACTCTGTAAAGTCTGCATTACCTTACTAAGATTATTGCCATAACCTCTAATTTAGTAATTGCATCTTCAGGAACCTTTCATGATGCCAAGGTCACAGTGGATTGGTCTTTTATTTCTGATTTTACAAACATTCTCTGACATAATCATGGGTGAATTTGAGCAAATATAATAACAGGCTTCACTTTGTAGAAGCATGTGACCTTAACATCAGTGGTGTCTCAGGAAATGGGTAGCTGCCACCACACTCATGAGCACTGTGTTTATCTGGTGATTACAGCCCCTAACAGTGTTGATTGCTATGAAGTCTCTGCTAAATTGGAAGCTCATCTCTGTAATCAACAGGAAAAAACCAAAGTACAAAAAGAAGTGAGAAAATAAATGATCTGTAGAGTGAGAAAATAAATTATCTGTATGTAGAGAGGTTGACTAAGTAAGAGCTGTTCAATGTTTGCTCTCCTCTGTCTTAGAATACACATTCAACTGAACTGTTAAAGTTATGTGTGGCTTGCTAAATCATAACTAACATTCAATCCACAAGATCAAATTATATAATAAAATATTATTGTATTATATTATAAAATTATTTTATTGTGAAAACACCATAAAACTAGCATTTCTAAAGAGACAATAGAGGTAATTTGTGGTAATAGACTATAATCAGTAGAGAGAACAATCAGAACAAAATTTCTAGAAAATCCTGTAAAAGTCAGTTGGTGGCATTTGCAATAGCCATCTGCTTTCATGTGTTCCTCTCTTCTGTTTCTCCAATGGTGCTCCTTAATATTGTTGCTGTTGTATTGAGCATGTGGTCAATTCTGGCCAATAAGACAGGAATGCAAATCTGAAATGAGTTACCGCCATACTTCAGCATCTCACAATTAGTGCACAATTATCTGAGATTCTGCTGCCTATTAGATTCTAGGAAGGTATTTGCTTTATCAAGTAAAGTCCAAGAATAAAGGGATAGAGGGAAAATGTTCAGGCAATTGTCAGTAAATATGAGACAAGGGAGAAGGAATTTTCTGTGGCTATCAATCCTAGTGATTGCAGTTGTGATCAGACTATAATCTTCATTGTCCATTAAAAATAAAGCATCAACAACATACATGACCCTTAATTGTCATACAGCCAAATTTAAAAACATAAAAGAAAGAGTAGTGAAGATATGTCAGTCAATAAAGGATTTGCCAAGCAAGTATGGAGTACAGAATTCAGATTCCTCACAACATACTTAAAGACTGGACAAGTATGGTAGTTGCTACAATCCCTAATTCCTGAACTTTGAAGGCAGGAAAAGATAGCTCTTTAGAGTTGGCAGGCTGGTGAGATCTAGGTTTGGTGAGAGTGAGAGACCCAATTTCAATTAATAAATAAAGTCATCAAAGTAGACACAGAAAGTCAACTTGAGACCTGCAAATACAGTTTCACACATTGTGCATATGCAATTCCACACACTTATATAACCACACACATGCAAACACCCATACATACATTTACCACCCCACAAGTACAAGAAGAAGCATATAGGAAAACAATGTTTCAAGTGCTCAACTGATATATACATATATATATATATATGTATATATATATACATATATATATATATGTATGGTGAATGGGCAATTCATAATATTCATTCAATACTTAGAAACACATGTATAATCAATAAGAGAAGTGGCTGAGAATGAAGAAAATTAGGTAAATCCTGGCTTGCTTTCAGATGGCAGTGATTTAAGAAAGCCAATATATCTTCCAGGCACTGAGAAAACAGCATGTAAATGTAGTTAAACTTACTTCCCAATTCCCAAGTCTCTAAAGACATGCATTCATAGATGCATAGAACTAAACTATACCTTCAATTATCCATAGCTGGGGTTCAAGAAACCAAATTGCACAAGTGATTATTTTATATTTTAGGTAAAAGTATATATCTCCAATAGCTAGTAACACATGCCATCTTATCTATGCAAGAATCTACAGGCTGGGAATAAAGAATAAACTAGTGGCATTTGCAATATTGGAGGTTGCATGTTGGTCTTGAGAGCAAGCATCTTATAGATCCAACTCACAAGCATGAGTATTGAGCTCTCAAGGCATGTCTCTACAAAACAGGACCTTCATGAAGTCCATGATAGCACATCAAAATGCTGATTGAGACATCCTGGCTCCTGAAACCCCATGGTCTAGGAATAAATTCATCAGTGTTTGGAACTAGCCTACTGTGGGTAATTCTGTTATGAGTTACATAAAACAGTAATAAGGTTTTTCCTGTGTTCTCAGTCCATCAGCTGTCAGTTTCTGTGGTAGCCTTCAAAACCATTTAAGTACATAAATTATCACTTACTCTACTTAAATGCCATGATTAAGGTTAATGATAATAAAGACCCATATTTACTCATTCTCTTACCAATGTATTTGCATTTATTTTTGTCATATTAAAAATACAAACCTAATTCAGCAACATATTAAATTGCCAAGTATTTTACTTCATGTGCAGAAGAAAAGCAACAAATTATGAAAAAACTGTTGACATAATTTACCATAGATAATGTAGCTAAAGTAAAAAATCTATTAGTATTATTTAAATTCCTAAAATACATAATTATTGTACACCATATAAATCCATTCTAAGTAGTCAGTAGTCAGTAGTGTTAATATAAAGAACACCTTAGTTAACATGATCAAATGCATTCCAAATCCACCAGAAACAAGGGAACAATTCCACTATTTTGACATAGAGATATAATAGCCACATAATTAAAAGTGATAGGTCAGCTGTCTTTGTGTGTTTCTGCAACCTGGTGTTGCCCTCTCTCTCTGCATCTGGATTCTAGTACGATCAGAGTTTAATTATGGGTGTTTGCCTCTGTTTCCAACAGGTACTAGATGAGGGATCCATGATGGTGGATAATTTAGTTGATGATCTCACTATCAGTGAAGGGCATTTATGGTAGGCTTTACACGGTTGCTTGAATTGTTAGTTGAATTGTTAGTCTTGTAGGACTCTAGACCTTTTTTTTTAGGTTCAGTTTTCCCTTCAACCCAATAATGGCTCCCTCTTCCCTCTTTTATATTCTATCTCTCTCTCTCTCTCTCTCTCTCTCTCTCTCTCTCTCTCTCTCTCTCTCTCTCTTTCTCTTCTATTCCTACCCTGACTCAATCTACCTAGTCACAAGTGTTTTCCTCTTCTCCCCTTCTCTTTTTTCCTAGTTCTCTCCAGCTAAGGAAAGGACTTAGGTAGCTACTTCACTGGATTCCTTGCATGGTACACCAGACAAGAAATGTTGTCCCAGAGAGGCAGAACCAAGACCTATTCTATCATGGAGCATGTAGCCTAATGAAGAGGGATATGGTCAGGTAAATGGAACATTCTGGAAGTCTCATAACAAAATGTGCCACAAGAGTGAGGGATACTGTAAAAAAATGTCTCTTACCCAAAGTTTGTGCTTATGGAACAAAAAGCGAATGGGATAGAATGAGTCATGAGAATGAGTTCCAGTAAAGGAAAATAATATGAACATACATTTAAATAAGAAGAAGCCATTGTCATTTTCTTAAACAAATGTGAAATCTACTGTCTTCCAACCCTGCCCTCAGTCAATCCCCATCTGAAAGAAGTTCAAGGTCCTCAAAATATGAACACGTGTTTCTAAGAAGTTTGATAACAGTTGGATATTTGAAAACAGACTAGAATGAGAAATACAAACTAAGATATAACAGCAGTAATTTTACACTAAAATGACAATCATAGAGCTTTTAAAGATAAAAAGTCAAAATATTCAAATACCAGACTTTTTTCCCCAAAGACTAAAAATCTTAAATGAATATTTGATAACTGATTGGATTTTAGATATAGAGAAAGTGAAACAGAAACACTATTCTTAACATTTATGTTAGAGCAGCATGACATGGCCATGTCTTAGAGCAACATGGTATAGGGAGGTCTTGATAGGTCAATATGCCTTGGTAATGTCTATTAGAGCAGTGTGATATGGTAAGGTCTTATAGCAACTGTGATATGATAATTTCTCTGTTGGAGCAGTGTAGTATGGTAAAGTCCTATTATAGCAGCTGTGGTATGGTAATGACAGATGGAACATTGTAGTATGGTAAGGTGTTGTAGCAACATTGTAGTATGGAAAGGTGTGGTATGGTAATGACTGTTGGGTTAGTATGATATGATAAGATCCCATTATAGCAGCTGTGGTATGGTAATGACTGTTGGAGCAGTGTAGTATGATAAAGTCTTATTGTAACAACAGTGGAATGGTTCTGTCATGCACTGAAACAGAAGCACAGAGGAACTAGTCTTTGGATTTCGCATTCCATGTGTTGAGTACAGGATGTCTGAGTCCAGAACTGCCCAATAAACACTCAGACAGACTTGTCTACAGTCCATAAAAAATAGATCTATGCAAAAGGTATAGACTTGGGACTCATAATAAGAAAAGTTAAAATTCAAACCATGAAGATGATGAGATTGCTCCAAGAAGGTACACAGAGAAAAAAAAGAAGTTTAATGAAATGTCATAAAACACCTGTGATTTATGAAGTAAGAGAGGAGAAGATGTCAGAAACAAAAATACTGTAGAAAGAAAAATTACAGGGTAAGGAGGGTCATAGAACACTCAATAGTTTATGTGTCTCAAATGTATTTGAAGAATAAGTAAGATAAAGACTGCAAATTAGTCTACTTTATTAGCTTCAAGCAACTTCATCAAACAGAAATGTGAGCAGAATTGAAACATATATGGTTAGGAAGTAAGTGAGAATAACAGCAGTAGGAGAACAGAGAATAAGATAAATCTTATAATCTTTAGTGAAAAGAGGCACAGACAGATGGCAAGAGTCACAAATAAACTTCGACAAAAAGTGGTTTGTATTTATGTATTGTTTTCCCCAAATAAAGGAGCTATAATTCCTTTTAATATTTACATTTTCTTCTTACTGCATTATCTAAGAACCACAGTAATCACAAAGTGGATGAGTTGTCACTCAAACAGTCAAGATCTAGTATATATAGACCCCTCTTATATTAGCATACTACATGCTATAAATTGGGTAATGGAAATAACTAGAACATATTACTAGTGCATGAAAAAATTCCCGGCTAGGGATAATTGCATCTCTAAATTTACTGGTTGCCAAGTGGCAGAATCAAAACTGAATTGTATCTGAATGAAGTGAAAACAAACTAGAAAGATACTATGTGTATCTATAGAATGAACATATTTTGGCAAATATGAACATATTTGGCAAAATCTTATGAAGTTAATAAATTTGTATACCACATCATGGCAAAAAATACAGCTAGGTTTTAAAATCAGTTCTTTGTGAATTTAAAAATATTGATTTTTCTGCCAGTAATCTGCTTCCTAAAGGTTACAGCCATGGCAGCAAACAGTGTCATATAATATAAAAAGCATCATCAAATCAATGTGTAAATGTATGAAAAATTGGGCAGATAGGCAAATGGGAAATTGAAATTGTGTATTCTAGGCAGGAGGGAGTCAATTGAAGATTTAACAGGACAGATAGAATAATGAAGTGTACATTATTTAAAGATGATTCCTATCTTTTGTGTCCAAGATGGGTCTGAAACTTCATTACACAATTGGAAAGCATTTCCCAGTATCAGTGAGAGCTTAAAAAGGAAGTATAATAGTACATTTCTGGCACTAATTGTATAATACAAAATAATGGATAGGATTTACAGAGAAGAGCTTTATTTTGACTCATTCTTTGGGTAAATTTGAGGGGCTGTATTTGGTGATGGGCTTTTAGTGGTAGTTTGGGAACACAAAACATATGACAATAAATAAGATATGTAAGCATGTGTCTCCTAATATTTCTCCCTTCTATTCTACCTCAAGATAAATCACAGAGCCATAGTAATAAAAACAATATAATACTGACACAAAAATAAGCATGTAAACCCATGGAACAAAACTGAAGAACCAAATATGAGTATGCATATCTACAGTCATCTGATATTTAACAACAAAACCAAAACCATTGGAAAAAATGAAAACAACTTCAACAAATGGTTTGAGAAATACTGAATGTTCATATTTATATTTCACCTTGTAGAAACCAAAAAATAATAATGTAAAATGGATCAAAGACTTAAATGTGAAAGCTGCAACTTCTGGAGAAAAATATAGACTGTACCCTGAAGGATTCAGGCATATAACTGACGTCTGATTAGGAATCCATTCCATTTTTCCCAGGAATTAAGGCCAACAATTGACACATGGACCTTTAAAAAACAAAACAAAAACAAACAGGCAAAATAACCCAGCTAAAGAAGCAACCAGTTCATTAGAGGAAGCTCACAGAGTAGGGGAGAATCCTTTCCAGGTATACACATGACAGAGAATAAATAACAGGATTATATAAGGAACTAAAATATAGAGTTAAAAATATAAATAATCCATTCAAAAATGTGTTTTTTAATCTGAGCAGAGAAAAGAGGAAGAAGAAAAAAACAAGTAAAAGAAGACTATGGGGTGGGTAACAATAAGAAGGGAATGGCAGAGTACAAGTTATTGAAGAGGGAAATGCAGGGGCTTTAGTTACAAAGGGGGATGGATAAATCCAGGAAATGGGGGCATGAAGGTAAAACAAAAGTAAGGAAGTCTTAAAAAGTCATAATGAAACATCTTATCTATTTATCTAATGGCCAATTTGCTAGTTAACATAATCCTTAACTCCATTATAAATATTTATCCATATATCCACAGATAACTGCACTTCTCACCCTCATCAAAGAAACATTTCTTTCCAACAGAGAACATTACAGAAAACTCCAATTGGTTAAAATACATAGAAGAAGAGATCATGTGATAGCCAGTCCCAGCTAATATATCTACATCACAATTTCTGCACATAAGCCACAAGGATCATTACTGAAGAGGAAGTTGAGAGATATGTAAAACCAGAGAAACAGGAAGCTTTCTGTGGGATTCTGCCTTCTAGAAATATTAGAGAAGCTATACCTATTAAGCTCATAAATGTAGTTGCCTAAACAAGACCCAAAGATGACACCAATAAACATGATGGCAGGGAAAGAGAAAATATCGTGGGACCTGAACACTATATAAAGAAAATACTAAGGAACAACAAGAGCTGAAGAAAAAAAAAACTCCCTGGGGAAGAGCCCTCAAAATGACTATCCAATAACACATAGTCACTATACAGATTGAACAGGTTAATGTTATATGTTTAAGTGTGTGTGTGTATGAGTGTGTACATGTGCATATGTGTGTGTGAGTGTGTGAGATAAAAAGAAATAGATATATTGCAACCATCTACAGAAACCCACAGAGACAACTGTGAACATGGGGGAGCTCATGGACCCCCAGACTGATAGATGGGAAATCAGCATTGGATCAACTCAAAGCCCCTGAACATGGGTCTCAGTTAGAAAGCCTGGGCAGTCTAAGGAACCTCTGACAATGAAAGCAGGGTGTATCCCTGGTGCATGAAAGGACTTTGGGAGCACATTCTCCATGGAGGAATACTCCCTAGCCTAGAGCCAGTAAGGAGGGCCTAGTCCCTACTCCAAATGACTTGACAGATTTTGATGATCCCTCCTGGAAGGCATCACCCTCTCTGTGGACTGGGGTGAGGTGGGATGGAAGGGGGAGTCAGGGGCATGGAAGGGAGGGAGGGAAAGGTAATTGAGATTGATATGTAAAATGAGAAAATATGTGTATTTTCTCATTTTACATATATATAATATATATATTATATATATATAAATAGTATATATAATGGTGAGGTCATTAATTTGAAAAAGAACATGAGAATCTACATAGCAGGGATTGAAAGGCAGAAAAGTAAAGGAAGAAATGATTCAATTACAATTTCAACAACTAAAAGTTTTGAGAAAAAAGAAAACAAAACAGTAAATTCATAACTCAAATGATCTTGTTCTATTTGGTAAACGCATATTTGCAAAAGCTTCAAACAACATCCTAGCTCATGATAAGAAATTTGATGTTTTCTGCTAATATCAGGATGAAGTTAATGGACTCTATTTCACATATATTTGATATTATGCTATACATCCTTGCTAATTATCAATGCAAGAAAACTACCAGAGGTGCAAGGAAGAAATATATCATTATCTATAGATTTGTTTCTTTTTATTTTTTAGAAAAAATATACTTTATTATTTGTATATTTTAGCTTCTTACCTGGAAGACTTTTTGATAATTTTTGGACTTTATGTTTTAGGGTTCAAGGAGGATTCTAAGAGATTCATATAAGGTCCCTCAGAGAAGGGGAAAGGAAAAAGATCTCCTGAGCATATTGGGAGAGGGAGGGCAGTGAGTGCGTGGAGAGAGAGAAAGGAGAAAGAGAAGGGGAGGAGAGGAAATCATGTGGGACTAGGAAGACTGATTCAGGGTAGGAATAGAAGAGAGATAAAAAAGAGAATGATACCATAAAAGAGGGAGTCATTATAGATTTGAAGAAAAAACTGACTCTAGAGAAATGTCCAGAGACCTACAAGACTGACCCCAACTAACAATTTGAGCAACAGTGGAAAGGCTACCATAAATGCTCTTCCCTGATAATGAGATTGATGACTAACTTATCCACCATTATAGATTTGTTTCTTAATGTGGACAATCTGAATGAAGCAGTGACACAAAAACTCTGTATTCTGTAACTAATATGTGTTCTTACAAGACAAAAATTTGGTATAAAAGAGTCAATATTTTCTCATTTGATTTTTTGTTTTTCCCATTCATTAAATTATTAATTTTGTTTTTAATGACCTATGTGCTTATATTTTGAATATCTTCTCCTTCAGCTCTGTCTTATCCCCCTCTCATCCCTATCAAATTTCTCCTTTCTACCAGTTCCTTCCCAAGATTCATACCTTTTGGCTTCGTCTTTTTGATACCTTTGATTTAGCCAGGGTCCATCTGGGTGACCAATAGATTGGAAGTACCCATTGAAATTTCAATGGAGAAATAAAATATAATAATACACAACTCAATATTAAAGAGAATAACAAGGTTTGAGTATTGACATTACTGGGCCTCAAGATTTGTTATGAAGTTACAGAGGGGAATGGAGGGTATCGTGGTATAACATAGACAATTGTGGATATATATGACAAAGCAGAGAACACCGAAATACATTCACATAGATATACATCCATGATCCTTGACTAAGTGGGAAACACAAAACTAAGTTGCAAATAAAACTAAGTTGAACATTTGCACTCAAATCACACACAAAAATGAATCTTTACAAAGAACACATATTTTTTCTCAAAAATTTACACATGATGGGCCACACACTTAAGATCTGATCCATGAAAATGATGGTTGATAATAATGTCCTTATTAATGTTAACCTACTGAGAAAGTCATTATTAAGAGTAAAGGATACAAGGCACAACATGGTGGATACCATCTGAAAAAGGAAGTTTTTAAAGTGCTGTAATAAAAATATGGAAATGGCCCTTCAAATTTAATAACTATAAAATGATCAAGTCTATTAAAAATTAGAATAATAACTAAGGAATAATGAGAGTGGGAGAAATTGTCTTCCCCATGAAGAGCACTCTGATTCATTAACAAATACTAAATGATCTGCCATGAAAATATACATTTATGTAACATTATACAGACTGGGTAGGTTGTATTTAGGAATATTTCTGTATATGCATTATATATACTCAATTAAACAATAGCCAATGACAAAGAAGACATGACTTTGAAATAGAGCAAGAAGTGGTATACTGGAAGTTTTGAAAGATAGAAAAGGAGGAAGTGTTATAATTATATGCTAATCTCTGAAATGAAAAATAAAAAACCAAATATAGTAAGATACTTTATGCCCAAATATATGCAGATAGATGATATACCCAAGAGAATGTGTCTAGCAGTAACAGCATATGTCATTTAGAAAAGTTCTTACGGTACACCTGTAAGAATAGCCTACATACAAAACCACTGATATCAAATGATGAAGAAAATGTGAAACAATAGAAATCATATCCATTGTTGTTTGAAATGCAAAATATAGTCTTGGGATCACAGTTTTGCATTTTGTCAGAAAACAAAGCCTATTCTTACTATAATGTTGACCAAAGATACAAAAGTTTATATTTGCATAAAAATCTGCATGTAGATAGTTATAACAAATGTATCCATAACTGACAAAACTTGGGAACAACTAAGATATCCATAACTAATAAACAGACGTTAGGTACATCTAAACCAAGGAGTATTTATTCAGCACTAGGAAAAATATTAACTATCAAGCTATAAAGAGACATGAAGTAAATTTAAACATATGTTTCTCAGTGATTGAGGTCAATAATGAAAATGTTCTTCATTTCATTCATTAATAGAATATGACTTGATACAAAGGCAAAAATATGGAAACAGCAGAGATATCAGTAGTTGCCAACTAAAGTAGGTTGAGTCACTGAAGATATCTGGGATGCTGACGTTATTTTGTCTGATTCTGTAAGGATGGTGATGCCCCAGTACATGGCTGTTCAGGTTCATACAATGCAGACTACCATGAGAATACTAATGGATTTTCATGGTGGTGATGTGTTGATGGATTTTCATGGTAGGATCACAGTTGAAAATAAATGTGTTATTGTAGTTCAGAGTGCCAATTATGGTAATGAAAAGAGAGAAAAAGATCTCCTTTCTCCTCCATTTGATTCTGAAACTAGACCTTCTTTGTAAGATTTATAAAATTTAATAATAAAAATAAAAATAAACTGATATTTTTATTTTTGTTGGTGTGAGTGTATTGAGTACTTGTGTACTTGTGTGTCACAGCAAGTATGGAGGTAAGATGATAATTTCAGACATCAGGTCTTCCGTTGGCCCTGATATCCAGGGATTAAATTCAAGCCATGGGGTTTCCTTAGTAAATGCTTTTACTCATCTCCTTGGATCAGTACTTCTTTTTCTTTACTTTCCTTCATTTTTTTTTATTTGTTTATTTTCAGTGCTGCAGCTGTTTCTCAGGTTGTTGTATATGTTAGGTAAATATGGTACTCCTGCACCACACCCCTTTGACACATCCATTATTAGAAACAATAGTTTTAGGAGCCAATCCAAGGATGTTTTCTTCAGTGCAGAATGATAAGCTTAAAAGGCAAATAATTCCATGAATATCTTATAAACTAACACAATAATAGTAAAAATGCTAACACTATCTTAGCTGCACTAGAATGTTAACTTTCCCTGAAAGGATGTAAAAAGAGTACATTTTTTCAATACTGGGATTAGCTTCTGGATTGAAAATAATTTACTATGGGTAAAAGAAAAGTTCAATGCTGCAAATGTGTGGCAATCCATCACATACCAGGATGGAACAAGGAAAATATTATGCCCAATCCTGGGTTCTTTCCACATTAATTTTCAGACAGGACCCACAGCACACATCCTACACATGATTTGTGAAAGGAAATCTCTCTGTGCTCTCTCTAGGGCCTTCTCATCTCCTGCCAGCCCAGAGAACAAGATGAGTTTCTTTTTATAACGACAGGGCATGGAGATAATTTATCAACTGGAGAGCACAAACAATCCTTTATTCAGCAGGATGACAAAAGGTTATTTAGCTTCTGGCATCTACTATCACTCTTGCAAGATCCAGACCCAAGAGCCAATATAATAATTAATAAATTTCCAACATCTGGGCAATAAAACAAATTTTTATGAATGTTAAACAATGCCAGTGGCAAATGAAAACCACCCCTTCTCATATTTATCTATCTGAACCCTTCATTGCATAGACAAATTCCAGCATGTTCTGGCTATAAAAATGGGGATAGTGATGACATACCAGGAAGATATCACAGAGTTGGGGAAATCCATATTGCTAAGTGTCATTTAATCATATGGACAGTGATAACATTACCCACTGAAGCTAATGGAGACTAACCGTTGCCAAGAATAGAATATTAAGCTAAATTACAGGTATGTGACATTAATCAACCTACTGAATAAGGGAGGTAAATCTAAAAAAAAAGAGCGAGAGTCTCAGATTCCCCCAATGTCTACCAAAAGGTATTTTTATATTTTCATGAGAAAATGAAATGGTAATTGTGCAAATAGATATGGTTTAAAAATTGAGAGAGTTGATAATATATATTATATGTGTATGTCCCAAAGTATATGTTCTTATTTTGAACTCATGTGTTCCTGATCTAAATTCATATCTTGGAACTTATCTTGAGTGTGATATTATTTGGGGCTATGTATCTTTGCATAGTGATTAGATTGTAAGGCATGAGTCCTTATGAATGGGATAATACCCTTGTAAAAGTACACCCAAAGAAAGTATTTACTCCTAATCTTGTAGGAAGTTATATTAATGCAGGATCTAGGAATAAAAGAAAGTTAATCTTCATTAAACTCTAAATATCTGCTGTCAGCTTAAAACTCAGAGTGGCCTCTCTGAGAAACTTGTATCAGACTCTTCTGTTGTTAGTAAGACACGGGCTACGGTAGATTTTAACAGCAGAATTGTTAAGGAGAAATAAATGTAGCCTGTGGTATTAAGAATATTTTATGAGACAGTATAACCAGCACACATCATAAATTCTGCTTAGCATACACTGCAATTTATGAAAGAATCAATAGATGCAAATACAAAACAACATATCTTGAAATAAAAAGTGGTTGTATTTAATTGAATTAAAATAGATTAGCAAGAGAAAAATGTGCTTGCATTCATGATGCCACCCTGCTTAATTAACATGTCTGCCTGTAAGCATGGCTCTCCACCAATTTTTATTGGTCTCCACCATTAAATATGTATGCATAGATTATATTTTTGTATGAAATCTTTCAGAAACTATTAATATTAAAGACCAGTTATGACAAAGTTGTGGAGTTTTGTGTGTGGGAGGCATCAGATAATTTAACACAGCAGTATTTTTCACCATGATGCATAATTCACAAACACACTGATAGATAAAATAGGTATATAAGGATAATTAGAGAAATTTTCTTATCCTTGCTGATATTGTACATTTAATTCATTAAGCTTGCTTACATATTGCAAATTCCTTAATAATGTGTTATAGTCACAATTTATAACAAAATGTATATTCAGCTATACACCCTTGAACATTGAACTCATTCTGAGTTCAAGGGATACTGGTAGGATTATATAATCAATGGAACTTGTGAGAACTGTCATTTATTCATTTGTTTTTCATTAACATATTCAGATAAAATCAATGGAAACTAGTAGTATTCAGTCATTCCTGATCCCACATGAACATCGGTCTCTGGTTTTGTCTGACTGTTATTTACAAAATACAGTCTACAACCAATGATCATTCTCCTTGCTACTAAAGACAGAATTGTGAAATCCCTGCCTTAAGGAGAACAAGTTCCTAAGATGTGTCCTCCAACATGGCAGTAACCTTTCCTGTTATTGAAGAGGAGAGAGAAAGCTGAATAATACCTGGATTCCTATACTGCTCTGTGGCTTTCATTCCTGGATTGGACCACAGGTGTTGTCATAATTTACATAGATTTCTAGTACTAAAACACAAATAGTTTGCTCTGATAATCAGTCTGAAGTCTGAAACAGAACTTAGTAAGGTTCTATACTAACAAAATTACACCAGCCTTGGTAGCCAAGGACAAGTAGGTGTTTAGAGAGCCTGCATTGTATATGGCTAATTCTAGACCTTGTCTGTTCAGTTTCTAAATATTCTTTGATCATGATAAGAATATAAAATATGGAACTCAAATGAGAAAGACACATGTTTTTAGTTTTCAGTGGACAGAGAAGCAGAAGCAAACCTTGAGCAGAGAGTTCCAATGAGAAATCGAGCTACAGACAGTCCCACAGAAAAATTATCACATGTCTCCACTCAAAGCCACTGTATAATGTTCACAATTGGGTTTTCTTCAAAATATAGTCTGGAGAGCTTAGATGAGATTGAAAAGTTATACAGAAAGGTACTCTTGGACTATTTTAACATCTTCTGGTAGTTTTTGTCATCAGAAATACTTCCAAAAAGATAATAGAAAGAAAAGTCACTCAACCTAATAAAATCACCTAACACACAGTAGGATCTGTAATAAACATAATATGCACCACATAATATGACATAATTATGATATATAGATGATTATTTATTGATTCTACAAGAGAGACATGTATACATATAACAAAAAAAAGTGCTGACCATAAAACTAAGTGTTATGACCCAAAAGTGCAAAAAAAGGAAGAAAAAAGCCAAGGTAAAATAGAACTATGGTTACAAATACTCTTTCAGTAGTGATGTGTGAGCCACTAAAAGTAGACAAAAGAGCACTAAAGAAGTGCTTTCGTATTGGAAAAAACACTAGCCTTCTAGCTGTCCTGAAGACAAAATTTTACAACACACTAATTCTATCACTACAATTTATTAGTTACCTGATATGTACCTCTCAATGTATACTTACTACTTCTTTTAATCAATGGGACACCATGAAGTAGCAATAATGCCCTCTTTTACAGCTGAGTAAACTGAACTATGGTAGAATAAATTAGCTATAGTCACACAATGCTGTGATGAACAAAAGAGCCAGATATCAAGTCTGGATACACTGCTGCAATGTCATTTGCTATCCCTTATGTAGTTTAACACATAGCAGAAAAAAATTAACCATAACTAAGAGAATGTAGTTCATAGGATCAGGATGACTTCACTGTAAAATATAGAAAGGAACACATAAGCAATATCTTTATAAAAGCAAGAAAATATACACTGAATTTAGAAATAATTCCAATATTATAAACTAAAGTACATGACAAATAATCAACATGGGTCACTACCAGAGAGGTATCCATTAGAACCATAATGAAACAGCATGTTACACCTGTCAGAACAGCTATTATTTGAAAAGTCCTAAAATAATTATACTGGCAAAGATATATAGAATTGGGAATTCTTGAACAATGTTAGTGGAAATGTAAACAATTAAGTCATTAAAAAGAACATGAAAGTTCTTCAAAGGTGGTAGGTATTCAAATTGGAATGTTATATTCATGTATAAAAGGATTAATATCCTGATACAGAAAGAATGGTTCTTAGAAAGACGAACTTACTTTTACTAAAATAAGGTACATATAGGAAGACAAATCTTGCTCTCTCTCTCTCTCTCTCTCTCTCTCTCTCTCTCTCTCTCTCTCTCTCTTGTGTGTGTGTGTGTGTGTGTGTGTGTGTGTGTGTGTGTGTGTGATATCTGTGAATGGAGAACATGGTGTCAAAGCAGAGAAGATCAAAGACTAGAAACTAGGAAGATGGAAGAAGAAGGAGAAGGGGGAGTAGGAGAAGGAGGAGAAGGAGAAGAAGAAGCAGAAGGAGTAGAAGCAGAAGCAGAAGCAGAAGGAGAAGAAGAAGCAGAAGGAGCAGAAGCAGAAGCAGAAGCAGAAGCAGAAGAAGAAGCAGAAGAAGAAGAAGAAGAAGAAGAAGAAGAAGAAGAAGAAGAAGAAGAAGAAGAAGAAGAAGAAGGTAGAAGAAAGTAGGGAGATGTTTGAAAATAAAAGCATGAGTAATCTGTCTAAATTTAGATTTAAAGCACAGTTCTTAGATTATAGTTGATAATAGTGTATTGTATATTTTGTGAAGAGCTAGTTGAAATAAAATCTCCAAACTTAAAGAGATTATGAGATTGAAAATTAATCACCTTAATTCAATATGTATATATAGTACAGATGTATTGAAAGATTATTTTGTTCCCAATAATCATGAAAATTCAAGTTAATTGAAAATTTTAAAATAGATTATACATATATATATATATTATACAAATTAAATAAATATATTAGTAATTACCTAAAGATCACTAAATGATTGATTGGCTCTGTGTTTATGTCTAGATGCTATCTAAGCTAGAAATAACAAAACAGACCAGTCATTTCCAAGGTGTGATCATGAAATTTAAAAATTGTCTATTCCTGAGAGTTATTAGTGACCTTAAGAAGTGAAAACTTTGATATAAACAACAACCAAGGTCAGACAAAGAGAAAAGCTGCATTGGCCCTTGAATTTTTATTTTGTCTGGGTGAATTCAATTGTCCCTTGCCAATCATGCAATGGTGGTCACCCAAGTCCTCTGCTCTCTGCATGACAAAATGGCAATGATGCATCCTGAAAAAGTCTTTCATTCAGAAGCATAAGTCCTTATGGTTCAGAACAGAGTAAGCCTTAACCATTTTTTTCTGCTCATCAGAAAATGTATTCTAAGAAGAAAATCTAAAAGAATTAGTTCTCTTATGAAACTACACACGTGGCAGGTCCCAGTGCAACTCCAGTATCTCAGTTTCAGATGCAGACAAGAAGGGTTTGGTAGAAGGAAACACAAGCTGTAAAGGGATGTTGCACTGAGAGCACAAGGCTATTTTTAAAACCAATGTTTTGAGTTTGGTTATGAGGCATTTTTCATTAAGAACCTTATTTTAGCACTACAGTCTTCCTTTCAAAGTTAGGGTCTTCATTGTTGTGGTGGAACACCATAACCAAAAGCAACTTGGGGAGGAAAGGCATTATTTGGCTCAAACTTCCACATCTTACTCCATAGTTGAGTCAGGACAGGAACTCAAAATGGGAAGAGAACCTGTACCATGACCTGACACAGAGGCCATAGAGGGGTGCTGCTTACTGGTTTGCTCTTCATGGATTGCTTAGCCTGCTTTCCCATAGGACCCAGAATCACCAGCCCAGAGATAGCACCACCCACACTGGACTGGGCCCTCATTCATCAATCACTAAATAATAAACTGCCCTACTAGTTGCCTACAGCCTTATCATATGGAAGTATGTTCTTAATTGAGACTACCTCCTTTCATATGAATTTAGCTTGTTTTATTTTATTTCGTCTTATTGACATAAATCTAACCAGCACATTTCGTTAAAGAATGTTTCTAAATATGAAATATATCCAATGACTTAGTATTAAAAAAAAACAGGAAATTTCAGGCTTCTTTATGATTTTGTTATATGGTTACATCTCGAAACTAGTGAAAAGAAAACCATTTTCTTAGGGCAAAGTTTTAATTCATTAAAAATTAATTCTAAAAATTCAGCCCTAATGTTCAATATTTTAAACAATCTGAACTTGCTATGAAATAATCTATGTACCTGCTAGCACAATAGCCAGATAATATATTATCAAGTGAATTAACCTATCATGCACATGAAGTAGAGATGATCTAAAACTGACACTGTGCAATATCAACACTGTAAATTGATGTGAGATGTTCATAATTTGTATAAGTAAAAACACACCCAGATTAAAGGCAGTATAGCATGTTGCTGAAATCCATATTACAGAGAAATGTTATATTTAAGCAAAAACTCAAAAATATTTCCACGAAATCTATGAAGTTACTAAAACTGAAAATATAATGACAAAAAATCAACTAATGTTAAAAGTTTAACAAATTATTCAAATTTGCTATACTAAAATATTAAATATGTTGTTTTATAGACCTACAATAGCAACCTTTGGCTTAAAGAGTGCCCACCTATGAGCACTCTCATCTCAATACCTACATTTTCTAAAAGATAGGAATATCAGTTTGTTGGTTCTGGAGGGATTGTTCAACAGTGTAAAGATAGGATCATTTTGCATGGGCAACCAATTGCCTATAGCTAAAGATCAAGGGGATCTAACTGATCTAAGTAATCCTCTAATCTCCTGCGCATATGCACTCATGTGCAAATACCCACAGGCACACACACACACACACACACACACACACACACACACACACTGAAAATTAAAATAAATCTTCAAAACAAGAAAAAACTTTTTGCCTAAAAAAGGATAGCAAACACCATTAGGTAATAAAGGTATCATTAATAATTGCATCAGGATTCAGAAATTAATGGGAGCATTATTAAAGTGTTGGAATTATCTTCATTTGTATTGTAATAGCTAGTTAATTTTAAAATGCATACTATGTCTTCTACCTCCTTCCCCATTCCCTGCCCTGTGATCTCAATTTGCTCAGGAGATCTTGTCCTTTTCCCCTTCCCTGGGTTTCCATGTCTGTCTCTTTTAGGGTCCTCCTTGTTTCCTAGCTTCTCTGGGTTTGAAGATTATAAGCTGGTTATCCTTTCTTTGTGTATAATATCCACTTATGAGTTGTTGTTTTGTTTTGGGTTTTTTTCCTGTATCTGGGTTACCTCACTCCAGAGAGTTTCATCTAGTTTCATCCATTTCCCTGCGAATTTCAAGATTCCATTGTTGTTGTTGAGTATTACTTCTGTGTAAATGTTCCACAGATTTTGTCATTCTTCAGCTGAGGAGCACCTAGGTTGTTTCTAGGTTCTGGCTATAACAAATAATTCTGCTATGAACGTAGTTGATCAGATGTTTTTGTGGTATGAATGTGCATCCTTTGGGTATATGCCTAAGAGTAGAATTGCTGGATCTTGAGTGGACTGATTTCCATTTTCCCAAGAAACCACCAAAATGATTTCCAAAGTGGCTATGCAAATTTGCATTCCAACAGGAATGGTAGAATATTCCCCTTTCTCCACATCCTCTCCAGCATCAACTGTCCTTGGTGTTTTTTATTTTAGACATTCTGACAGGTATAATGTGGCTTCTCGGAGTTGTTTTGATTTGCATTTTCCTGATGGCTAAGGATGTTGAACAATTTCTTAAGTGCCTTTTATCCACTTGAGATTCTTCTATTGAAAATTCTCTGTTTAGTTCTGTACACCAATTTCAACTGGATTATTTAATATTTTATTGACTAGCTTCTTGAGTTCTTTGTATATTTTGTAGATGAGCCCTCTGTCAGGTGTGAAGTTGGTGAACATGAGGAATTAGGAAGGTCAAATTGGGGGAAGAACAGAGAAGGAGATCAGGCTTAACAGAGGGAGCCATTATGAGTATAACGAGATATCTGGCACTAGGGAAATCTCCAGGGACCCACAAGGGACCCATCTATGCCATAGTGGAGATGCTACCTCAAATGCCCTTCCCCTATAAGATTGATGACTACATTAAATGCCATCATAGAGCCTTCACCCAGTAGAAGAAGCACATATGCACAGCTAAGCACTGAGTTAAACTCCTGGAATCCAGTTGTAGAGAGTTGTAGAATGATAAGCAAAGGACAAGACCATGCTTTGAAAACCCATAGAAACAGCTGAGATAGTGGGAGCTTAAGGGACCAAGTCTAACAGCAGGCCACCTGAATGTGGGTGTCATTGCTGAGCTTGAGCAGTCTATGGGGCCTCTTGCAAAAGAACCAATATTTATCCCTAGTGCACAAATGCGCTTTGGGAGCTCACTCCCTATGGATGGATAACCTTCTCAGCCTAGATACATGGGAGAGGGCCTAGGTCCAGCCCAAATGATGTAACAGACTTTGATGATTTCCCCATCAGAGACCTCACTCTTCCTGGGGAATGGATAGAATGTAAGATAGGGGTTAGTGGGGGGAATGGGAGGACAGGAGAAAGAGGAAACTGTGATTGGTATGTAAAATAAGATTGTATACAATTTCAATAGAAATTAATGAAAAATGCATACAATATGCTAATTGTTTTAGAAAGTCCATAAATCTGTTACCACTGAAACTATCCCTTGTTAGATTGATTATATATATATGTGTGTGTGTGATATATATATATATATATATATATATATATATATATAATCTTTGTCAGGCACTATTCATGTGTAAAGCCATGTGCAACATAAATACAGTTTTTATGAAGCATGAACTATAGCAGATGAGAAAGATTTCAATTTGTCATTTAAACCATTTAATAATTGCCTAAATTCCAATCATAGAAAACAGATGGTCAGCAAGACTTTACAAGAGAATCTTGAATTGTCCAGAAAATACTGTGAGGAAGTAAAATCTTCACTGAGCTTAGAATAATATGTAGTTACTTCTTGAGTGAAGTAACCAGACAGGGATAAATGGAGACAAGGAATAACTAGAGAAGTAATGAGAATATACAAGATCCTGAGAAGTTCCAGAAAGGTTCTGAGTTGGTACACCCTAAAGATGGAAAGGTTATAGAGATTAAATCCTATAGGGTATTCACAGTGACAAGAAACACTTTGTACTTATCACAATGACTACTTCAAGACAAGGCAAATTTTAAGGACTATACTACAATATTGAACTTTCATATTCAACATTCACATTGTCTTCAAGAGAAAGGATGTTGTTGACTCAAGGAGCTCTCTTAGGATCTAGATAAGTGATAGCCCAAAAAAATGTCATAGCAACTTCAGAAACTCAAATTGTGAGCCTGGAAAATAGGAAGAAGAAAATTCTAGTAAGATTCAGATGTGAAAATTGGCCACTAGGGTAAAAATAATTAGGGAATGAAATTGTTTCTCTGTCTTTTAACAGTAGCTATTAAAGATGGCCATCACTTACTAAGACACAAAGCAGACAAGGAAGTTCTTATACAATGGAGTTAGTGTGTTAGCAACAGACTTCTTAAGCTTGAGCCTCATGAAAAGAAGATATCAAGGGGGACCTAGGATCTCGTTGGCTGCTGTTGAGAATAGGGCCTCTTGACTACAAACACTATTTAGAAGTTAGTCTTGAGGAACTCTGACAATAAATACCTGGAGGAAATCCTTCAATACTCAATGCAATTAATAACAAAGAGAAGGTGTCCAATAAAGAAGAGATGGTGGTGACATGTTGCAACAAAGGGGACTGAGATGGACTGGTGTGTGTGTGACCTCAGGTCCTGGGGCAATCTGTCTGCATGCAGAGTTTATATGTAGCACTTCAAGGTGGATGGAAGGATGAACAGAATGGGAAGGTGGTAAACTTGTTTCTACACAGAGAGGTGTGTGGAAAACCTGTATGGCAGTTGGCCAATGTAGGTGTCAAGTGAGAGGCCATAAGAGTGAGCATTCTCACACTACAGCGCAGCTAAATCATGAGAACCTACCTGGCCACTCTAGTTTTGTTATTGTAAGATTATATTTTTAATTATTGGTTGGTGAAAGAGTAACTGACATGAAGTTGATGCAAAAAAATAAAGGCATTAATGATTTCTAGCACTGCACAGACTCACATATGATCTATCAGCTTACAGGTCTTAAAAGGTATTCTGTTTTTCTTTGTGGATCACACAAATGCTTCATACATATGTTGTGAATCATTAACAAATTGCAAGTGTATGGATCACACTAAGTAACTAGAAACAGCATCACTCACCATCTACAGAAAAACACCCTCCAGAGGAGGGAAAAGATGTGCTCAGAGGAGACTAATAAAACCCAAGCAAAGTGCAGAAACCATTGATGTTTGCCTGGATCTACTGAAAAGAGGAAGTAGTGGTAACTGAATTGATTGTTTCTCATCATTAAGATTAATTGACAGCTTGTGACACATATATGCCATTATAGACCTCCTAATTACCAAATCTTTCATGTTGCTATTGTTCCATTTTGCAGCCAATAATTCATGTGTGTTATTTCTTCTCTCCCAAATACAAAAGAAAGAAAGTGCTGTGAATGGAGGATAATGAGAAAAAGTGAAAAGAATCTCAGCTGGGGTTCCCATCTAGACACTCTCCCAGAGTTTCTCATAAAAGATGAGAATTACCAGCAAGTATCAGATTTACAGTGCTACCTCCCATAGAACCTTGAAAATAGCATTAAGTCATTCAGGATAATTAGAATCTGGTAAACTAACAAATTAATAAGTAATCCCCAGGTGGCCTCAAAAAGATAATGCTGTTCCTGCAAAGTGACAAGGACTCCTGGGGAAAACTGCAGGCACTAGGAATGCCAGGTACCATGATGCTTTAGTGGTCCAAATTCATCAACAATCTTAAAATGCAGGAAAACAAATGGTTTAATTCCCAAAGTAAAATGTTTTACAAAAAAAAACATATTTATAGAAATCATTCTCATGGACAACTTCATTTTTATAAATTATCGGATGACAAGAAGAAGCCTCTTTGCATTATCTCATGCTGTTCAGTGTTTGGATGGAAGCCCAGAAGAGGGTCATGCCTTTATAATGATGAAAATGCGACTATAAAACATCCAAGACTTTAGAAAGTACTGCTAAGCACCAAGAAAATGAGGTTCCCGCACTGTGCTGAACACAGTAGGCACTCAGCAAACATTTACTAATGAATTTGTCTGTAGTTGAGTTGCATAATTCTCCTGCATTAACCTATAGTCTTTAATATCTAAGTCATTGCACATGAGATTCAGTACATGTGTGATACCTCCAAATAGTACTCTGATGTCTTGCCAGTCTCTTATTTGTAAAATAAGGCTAATAAATATATCCACACATACATTAGTGCCTATAAACTCCTTGTTAAAGGTGAGGAACAAATAAGATACTATGAGTACCTCCATAAATTGTATAATATTAAATGATTTAATGCATTTATATTTTATGGATCATTATTAATTGTATTATAATTCATAATTAATTTGTTTCACAATAAGCAACAACCCAAGCATAATTAGATGCCAAGATTTAGAAGTATATTTTAGCTTCTGTAACAATGCTGACCACACATCTCCTAAATATTTAAACACAGAACCACCCCCCACATTGTGAAGGTGTTGAGAACAGGACATGAAAGGCATATTATATATAGGCTGTTACAGACATCTAGTATGAGTCAGCTAAAACATGGCTGACACCAGACATGGGGGCGTATGAGTCAGCTCAATAAGGCTAATACCAGATGTCCAGGGAACCCCAATGTAAAAACTGATGTAATCTGTTACATAACTGTTTCTGGTAGAGTACCATCTTGATGTAAGTCACCATTATTATGGCCTGAGGTCAGGGGCTTCAGCCTAAGCCGAGCTGGAGGCTTTGTTGCCTTCCTATATGTGCTTGTCTACGTAAGCCTGTTAGCCAATTTGTGCCTGGGTGTCTGCCTGTAACTGTCTGCCTAAACCTGTGTGTTAGTGAATCACTTTTTCTTGTCTGCTGGTGGCTCCACACAGTTTCCAAGCTCCTAGACTTCTGTTCTGTCACCCTCATCCTTTGCTGGCCTAAGAGCATAGCCCTCACATAAGGCCAGATGGAAAATAAATATTGATAGAGCATACGGTATCAATTCTAACCAGATAATCCCATTTGCTATTTCTTTTTCCTGATTTTCTATATGAAGGGCTAAAACAAACCTATTATTTGGTGACAAAGAAAAGAAACATTACATAAAGAGTAAACCCACTTAATTAGCAAATTTGAACACTACTTAGAATCACACACATGTAAATTTGAAAAACTGTATCTGCACAAAGTAACATTAACTAATCCTGTTAATCTAACTAATCATGACAAAAATACTTATTACAGAATATCCACATTTGATATTGCTATTCAAGTGAACCACTTCTAATATGAAATGGCCATACATGCAAAAGTATTTGTGGTTTCATTTATTACAGTGTAACCTAAGATAAGGAATTTTAACTGTCTCATTGCCTCTGAAGTGAGCTCATGACCAGCATTATTAAACCAACAATCATAGTGAGAGGGCATCATGTGAGGGGCTGCTGTGAATCTGAGAACTGTGCAGGCTAGAGCATCCTGCTTTACTATTACAGATCATTCTGCATCAAGATAAGGTGCATTCCTGGACAGGTCTTCAACCAATACTTCTTAGCTGATTATTCAACTGTTGTTGGGTACACACCAACCTTTTAAACAAAAGCTGTATTTATCATTAATCAGCTTTTTTATGCACTGGAAAAAACACAGAATTACCTGGTATATATGTTTCCCCCATCCCCTCAGAAACAGACCAAACTGTGCAAACCACTAAGAAGAATGATGAAACTTATGACTGAAGCAGTTGTTAAAATAAGAATTTGAAAAGAAAATAATTAAAAAATAGAAAAAATTGAAATACCATTGGGAAAAATAAAATAATTATGTCCATATTAATATAATTGTTGATACATAGAAAAAACAAGAAAAATATTAAATTAAACTTAATGGAAAGCATTAATTAAATTGTAGAATCTTTATATAAGTGAGTGGAAGCCTATTGTGTATGTTCAATTGTAATTGTTTAGTTATTTGTCTATTTTCATTTTTTCAATTGGTAAGATTTTATAATGCTTCACAATATACAAAGGTTTTATAATCTGAAATTCCCACACCATTTTTAAAATATTTTATAAAGATATATATATATATATATATCTTTTATTAAAAATGGATTATTTTTCCTAAATATATTCTGATTACAGGCCCACTGTCCCACTTCCAGTCCTTCACCTTCTCCTCTCCCATCCAGATCACTCGCCTTCTATCTCATTAGAAAAGAACAGACTTCTAAGAGATAACAACCAAACAATGAAATAAAATATAATGAGATTAAACGAAAACCATCACATCAAAGCTGGCCAAGGCAAACCAACAGAAAGAAAAGGCCCAAGAGAAGTCACAAGAATCAGAGACCTACTCATTCACACATTCATAAGTTCCATAACAAAGCAGCACTCAGAAAGCAGAGGCAGGTTGATCTCTATGAGTTTGAGGCCAGAGTTTTTTTACAGAGTGAATTCCAGGACAGATATCAATGCCACACAGAAAAACCCTGTCTCAAACAACTAAAAATATAAAAATCAAAAGCAAAACACAAAACTGGAAGCCATAAGTTATACAAAGAGGAATCTGTTGCTACTTCCATCTGTGAGCTCATATAGGCTTCGCTCTGTTAATTATAGGGTCTTTTTCTCCTGGTATCTTCTATCAAACACTTAGAATCTTTTTGCTTCCTATCTTGTAGGATTCCCTGAGCTCTAAAGGGGAGGACTGATGGAGACATCCCATTTAGAACTGTGTTCTCAGGTCTTGCTCTCTGTGTAATGTCTATCTGTGGGTGTCTGTATTTGTTCCCATCTGCTGCAGGAGGAAGTGTCTATGATGCTTATTTTCCTGTTTTGTTCATTTTATTTTATTTTTTAGTATCTTCTAGTTTATTGCAAGTAATTCTTGTTGGAAACTAGAAGTCAGAGAGACAAGCTTTTAGCTGGGATCCTACCACTCTTTTCTAGCTTTGAGACATCCCGTTGTTAAAAAAAAAAAAAAAAAAAAAAAAAAATGAAACAAATGGACAAGGTCGTTTGGAGGGAACAGATGAAATTATGAGACTCCCCTAAAACCTTGCAGCTTTTACTTTCCTGTTTTCCATGTTCAAGGCATTGGCAGCGTGGTGGAAACAAGAAACACCTGATCAATACATTTCTTCAGGACACTCCCAAGATGGGAGGAGCAGAGGCAGCTGACCTATTAATACCATCTTATAAACTGGGCTTTATGAAGAGGCCATATGAAAGAAAGACTGGAAAGTGCTTGGTAACAAGTAGACAGATGAACAGACAAATAAAGTGAAATTAGGATTTTGTCTCTGAAAATAGTCATTCAAGAAAATGAATATACTTAATGTTACAAGTGGTTTAGGGAAAACTGTCATCCATAGCCCTGTAAATAGAAATGAAAATGAACCTGAGCAAGAGATGAAACAAGTTATTGATCTCCTAATAAACACTGTACCTATCTTCTGAACATCAAAAAATGTACTACATATTTAAATATATTCAGATTGTTCATCGCCTATGTAATGCTTTTCTAGACACCATAAAATAAAGATATATAGTTGTGGATCACTTGAAAGCAAACATTAAAAATAATGTTTATTAGGTAAGCTACACCCTTCATATGTTTTTCCAATGTAAATGCTTACTTTTTATGAGTGAAATGTACTAAATTTTTCACTTTTAAATTGCCAAATGTTTTCACCAATTAACCACCAAGAATTTTTGAAATGAGATTTATTTAGAAATACTTTTCTTGACTTAAAAATCAGCCAATGGCTATTTGGTAATGTAAATATATGTTATTTGGTTCATCTGTGAATACATATGAAACACATATGTATGTATAATTTTAGTCTGGAGATGGACATAGAGGAAGAGTATTTGACAGCTTGAGAGATGATCTATATGTATCTACCCATGTGTAGAAGACTTTAAAAAAGGCTTCTTGCAGAAACAGCAATGATGACAACAAAAATCATTTGCATATAAAAGTGAAAGACTTGGTACTAGAATAAAATCACAGGCCTTTGAAATGGGGAAATAGTTAATGAAGAAGCCTTCACCTGTGCCCAACCTCCCAGAATATTCTAGAAGTTTGCAACCCAAAATATGCTTGTTGACAGAGCAGAACTAGCACCATGTGGAAGAGGATCTGGCTGCAGCAGAAATCTGAATCAACCCACATTCTAAGCCTTAATTTTTATGAAAATTCTGTATACCCACAGGAAAGTTAACAAAGAACCTTGAACATTACTATAGACAGGCAGTTCCCAACCTGTAGGTTTCAACCCCTTTGGGGGTTACATATTAGAGATCGTGCATAATAGATATTCTGCACATCAGATATTTACATTACAATTCATAACAGTAGCAAATTTATAGCTATTAAGTAGCAATGAAAATAATTTTATAATTAGTGTCACCACAACATAAGGAATTGTATTAAAGGGTCACAGCATTAGGAAGGTTGAGAACCACTGCTATAGGTGAACAATGGCAAAGTATTTATTACCATTTAATTTATCAGATCAAGAAAATTATCAGAAAATGCATTAAACAAAAGCAAAAATTATAAGAAGTTAACACAACCCAAAGATAAAAATGTGAATTCAAAATTATTTCAGGTACATAAGAATTTATATTTCAATTTAATTTAGATTTTAGAAGCTAGGGAGTAAAAGGAATTAATTAAAATCAGTAATATAAATTAGGAAATGGTAAAATGGTTATGCCTTTGTTAATAGAATAACCAATGATATAGAACTAACAAATTAAGCAAATCACTACAAATTAGCTATATTCAGTAATTATAAAAATTTTAAATGCAAAAAAGCAAAATATTTCAAAAATACCTGGAAATGCAAATTATCAATTTACAACCTAAATCACAAGAAACTTGCATAAGTTACATAAAGCAATGTACCATGTCAGAAAATCCTGAATTTTAAGATGTTAATAAAAATGCCTTCATTTTGAATCTAACAAAATTAAAATTAATTGTCTGGTGGAACAGAAAGAATGAAAATACTCTACAAGTTGCTAATAAATCTCAAAGATTTCACAAGGTATTTGTAACAACCAGAGTAAAAATCAACGTATTCAATACATGAAAATCTAAGCACATGATAGAGAAAAAGCAACAGCTCCCAGCCATGCCATGCAATACTCATGCCCAGGCAATTCTCAGCCAAGTGACAACCAGCATCTATGAAGTCAGACAATCAGACACCATTAGAATGAGTGAGTACAGCATGGCAAGGTGGAAGAGAGAGAGGGTGGAGTGGTCCATGGGCTGGGGAGAAAGGCCGCTCTAAAGAGGAGAGGGTGGTGAGAAACAGGCTAATGTGAATGATCTGTTTGTCCTTAGTCCAAGGTAATATCTGGGCCTGGAATATTGCCAAGGGCTAATCTTGGTCTGAGACACTGAAACAGGTGGGGAGGTATGAGTTGATGTCTGTGATTCCTGTCACCACTGAGGGCCTTGCAGAGACCAGTGGACTGGGCTGCTACCTGAGGCCAGGTAGGTGTCTGAGGGACATGCTGCTGTAAGGGCCATACCAACATGATTGGCTTGCATTGACACCTGGGATATGATGGCATCTGGGATAGGGCTGCAGCAGAGGACCATGTCTGGGTCTATGGTCCTACCATAGCCAGAATCTGTGCTGATATCTAGTGGCACATGGTGCCACTAAAGGCCACATGCATGCCCAGGCTCTACAAAACCTGTAACGATTTTGGAGCCCAAGTGTCATACTGAGTTGAATGGCCAGCACTGTCATCTGGTTCCAGGGTGTCATCTCGGCCAGGGCTACTAATGAGGGTCATATCTGGGTTCATGGCTCTACAGCAGCCAGGGTCTGAGTTGATGTCCATGCTCCTGAGATCCTTGAAGGCTATACAGATGTTAGGGGTCTAGGCAACCACCTGCGGCCATGTTGGTATCCTAGGGTAACAATAATGCAGGGGTCATTCTGAACCAGGTGGCCTGTACTGCCACCTGGGTGCATGGTAACATCTGCTCCCGGCTAAAGCCTGGGACCATGTCTGAGACTGTAGTGCTGCCAAAGTGAGAATCTGTATTGATGTTTGTGACACACTCTTCATGTCAGGTGTGCACCTCTCCTGGGCAGCACAGTAGAGCTGAGCCAGGTGTCTAGGACATAGGTGAGCTTACCCTGAGGACATGATAACAGCAGAGCTGACCCCCATTCCTTTTTTGACCATCCTGTGGTGACATCAGGGAGGGAAGGATGTCCTCCCCCTCCCTACTCCTTGCTATTGTCAGAGGGTGAGAGGGCTGGTCCAGGATCAAGAGAATGGGAGAACTAGACTTGCTCCTCACCAGCTTCAGCAAACTGGAGAGCAGACCCTGCACCAAGCCTGGTGCACTGTTGGGGAGGCAGGTGAGCCTGCCCTGAGAGCATGATATCAGGAGGGCTGAGCCTCACCCCCACCCCCAGTGTGCCTATGCCCCCTATAGTAATCAAGAGAGAGGGCCCTATACCTTGTCTGGGCAAGACAGTGGAGCTGGCCCTGGTGGTGTGAGTATGTGAGCAAGGAACTAGCCCCACTCAATTGCTGTTGGCTGCAATGGGTGACTGACTGAGGCAGTGCTGGATATTTCACTCTGGTGATGAGAATGGGGAGCTGGAAAGTTGACAAGCTCATCTTCAACTCAGGACCAGAACCAGTGCTATAGCTCACTCCAACATCCACTCATCTATGAACTGTTGAAGCATGTGAAGGGAATGAACCTACAGATTTAAAAATGCCTGAATTCTATGACATAGGACAACAACAGCATATCTGAGAAGAGCACCTGTGAGAGACCACTATCTACAATGTAACAGAAGCCAGAGGCCTTGAGCCACTTATGACAATGAACACTTACAAGAATAGATTAAAGAACTAAAGGGTTAATGGTATTAACTAACTCCATGGGCCAGAGTAGAGCTTCCACCATGAGGAAATCCCACCCCCTCCGTCTCTCTCTAAGCATCATTGCATTGTATGATGTGAAATCTACAAAAAATCAATAACAATGGAAAAAGAAATAAAGGAAAATCTAAGAATTCAACCCAGTCTAAAGACCAAAACTGCAGAGCAATACAGATGCATATATGGAAACTCACAGCTCAGCCAAGCTCAATGTGACTAGCATTCTACATAAAACAGCTTAATAGAAAATACACCAATTATACAGGAAAGAAATTCAGAAACAATCTTTTGATGACTAGAACAAAATACGGAAGTTAGAGAGTTGAGAACAGGAAGTGCATTGAGGAAGGGTGTAGAAGGAGGTAGAGAAGAGCAACAGGGATTTTGCACATGGAATGCTAGAGTATGAAGCTGAAGCTGACTTTGGAATGTGCAGCATAGCTTAGCAGAAAAATAGTATGACCAGTATAAGCATGGTTCTAGTTTAATCCCCGATATAAACACTGCTTTAACTACTACATTAATAGCAATAATAATAAAGTCATATAATCTGAAGAGAGCATTAAAACTGTTTTATTACATTTATTTGTTGTGAAGGTCATACACATGTAATAGTATACTTGTGGAGGTTGGAAGTTAGAAGACAATTGTGGGCGATAGTTATTTCCTTCTGCCATGTGGGTGCTGGGGAGAAATAGACCAACAAGTACCTCTACAAAGCTAGACCACCTCAACAAACCAGAAAAAAAAAAGTATTATTATATGTAGTGTTCTGCCTGCATGTATGCATGCATGCCAGAAGAGGGCACCAGATCTCACTATAGATGGTTGTGAGTCACCATGTGGTTGCTGAAACTTGACACAAAATCTCTGAAAGAGCAGCTATTGCTGCTGACTTCGAGGCCATCTGTCCACCCTGAGATCTTTTTTTTTTTTTTTCTTTTATGATAGACTCTGAATACTGAAAAGGCCTTAAGGACAATGTCAAATCTTCACCTTGCAAGGAAAACAGGAAGATAGAAAAGAGAAAAGCCTTTCAGAAGTCATGCTGAAACATATCCCAGTGCTGTGAAACATAGAGATATGGGTATTCAAAACACCTAGTAATAGCAATCAGAGTATAAACAAAACCATAGCTAAGCATGTACAAAATTAAAGTCTTATGCAAAACAAAAAATTCATTAATTGAGGGATAAAACAATTCAAATGACTTCTGATAAGTATCAGAAAATGTAAATCAGAATCTGGTAAGTATAGTTTTCACTATGAAACAGATGGAGACCATTATCTAAAACCACAATCAACAGAGTTATTGAACCCAGCTCTACAGATACAGCTACAAAAGAAAAGAACGGCCTAGATGGACAGGGAGTTTGCTCTGAGATTTTGTCTCCTAGTAATGTTATAAGTTGTTACACCCATGAAACCTCATAAACATGACTTCCTAAACATGAGCTAAACAAGTATAATAACAATAGACACACCAAAGTGGACAGTATACATCCCATAAGGTCACAACTTGAAAAAAAGAGCTACAGGCAATGAAGAAATAGAGTAGGAAAAGTAGACTTCCCCAAGAAAGAACAAGCCAATGGCTATCCAATACCATGTGGTCAGCACTAAAGCCTGGAGGTGTTGAGAGGAAGGAAAGGTGATCTAATTACATTATAAACTCAAAAAAGAAAGAAAGAAAGAAAAAGGTTAAAAATTTGGGTTCCATAAAACAATGTAAAAACATGAGTTTTGAAAAAGAATTACACTGTCAGCCCATAATTCCATATTAAATGATATCATTTTTTATGAATGATGATGAATTATCAAAACTTTATTGTTGGTTAATCTACATTTGAAAAACTAAATTTTTAAAAATTAAAGTGATTTTTATGAAATGAAAATTTGACAAACTTTAAATTGGAACTAAAAATATCTAAGTGACTTATGTAAAAGATGCTATTTTTCCTTTGTGACTTGCCTAAAATGCAAATGATTATTCAAAATACATCATCAAATTGTGAGGTTTGTAACCTATAGAGGTGCATGCATCATAGTTGTAGCTAAGTGATGATAAAGATGAAAATGTGCTAAAAAAAGACTGAAGATATCTGTAAATTTTTATACTGATACATAAGATAGAGTGTATCACTATTTCCCTTTGTCTGACAAAAGGCTGATGAGTGATTCTGAGATGTTTAAAAATAAATGTAACATTCTCTTCATTGTTGTTTAAGTTTCCTTATTCCAGAAAATAACCTCCAACTTATACAAGCAATCATAACTATGCTCAAATAGGTCTCTCTCACACACAGAAGATTTATAAGTGGGTTGAGGTTTGTTGGCAAGAAAGGTCTCAGAAGAAGAGAGGGAGGAATGAGAGGGGATACTGGGGATGAAATGACCAAATTCATTATATAAATTGTTATATAATGAAATTGTTAAAAAAAACTTTCTAAAAAATTAGTAAGACCAAAACCCAAGAATATAAGAGACCACCTTAATAAAATAGGGTAGAGACATGAATTTCAAGTAAGACAAAATTAATAATAAATCACAAAAGTAAAAACAAAAAAATCAAAGAAACAGATGATAACACATTAGAGAAGTTAGCAGGGTTATGCATTTGCAAACATCAGTAAGGTCAGTGATCATGCAGTGATTAGTGATGTGGACTGAATTAACAAATTAGGAGTATCAGGTCAGCAAAAGAGAGGACCACTATAGCTGCCAGCTGCACAGAGGGAGAATAATAAAATAATATACATTATGATAGTACATGTGACAACTTAGATCAGACAGTGTCTTTGGAAGACACATTCTAGCAAAGTGCCCTTTAAAATTGATGTTTTCAAAAATAGAATTAATGGGAAAAATTCTACATATAAAACCTTAAAGCTAGGTGTTTTATGCATGAATTCTACTAAACAATTACAGAGGATAAGAAAGAATCATCCCAACAAAAACATTTTCTGATAACATAAAAGAAAGAAAAGCTTTACCATTTATGGAATGAAATTTACTATCCCCCCAAAAAAAGAAAAAAAAGACCTTGCAATTATGTAAATCTGAGATTAATAACCTTCATTAACACTGGCACATGATCTTTAGAGAAGATTATCTAATTAAATCAGCAATATCCAAAGAAAGCAAGGTTCATACAAGGAATGCAAGGTTGGCTTAATAGTTAAAATTATTCAGTGTATAAGTCATCATATTAACAATAATGACTGAAAGGGAAAGCTAGTATTCAACATATTATTTTCAAAAATATGAAAGTTATAAAAAAGAAAACCAACTACTTAAAACATTAGAAAAAGTAATTTACACAGCTATACTCATATTTAATATTTTACATTTCCAGGATATTATGTGTGGAAATGAGTATTGAATGTAACTTTGTCAAGCCAACTAGCTAAACAAGTGTCAGTCAATGTCTTGCTCTGTAAAACAACAATAAACCCATATGTTTGCAAACTTCTTACAATGAAACAATTGAGTGGTGTAATGATTACATACTTGTGATTCTAACTACCTGGGAGACTGATAACCAGCTTGAAACTATCCAGAAAACACAACAGAACATGGTATCAGAGTCTGTAATTTACAATCTACTTAGCTGTACAAAAAAAAAGAGAGAGAGAGAGTATCATGAATATCTTCTCCTAATGCTGGAAAGAAACAACAATACCTGCTTTCAGCATATTTTATTTTATGCCAAAAGTCCTATTTAATTTAATAAAGTATGAAAACTAATATAATCACGTATAAAAAAGGTGGGACATAGGATTGTGTTCCTTGTGGTCAGCTCAATTTTCTGAATAAAGAATCAGACAAGGAATGTATGTAAAAGACAGTCTCAGCATCTCTAGACTCAAAATATAGTTACATAATCAGTGTGAAATACAAATTATGTCTGCACAGATTTGTGACAAACACCAATAAAATAAACAAAATCAATAATGACAGATTCATTATTTGAAGTATTATGAGGTAAACTTAATGGGAGATTTGAAAAATCTTTAAAAGACATTGAAATCTCCACACAAAAGTCAGGAATAGACACACAAGAAAAAAGTTAATGAGGCAATGCACCATGCCCATGAGCTGGAAGACAAGTGCTATCTCAAATCAATCCATAGGTTAGGTAGAACCCCAAAGAAACTTTGCATCTTTCTCTGAAGAAATTGATGAAGAGACTGAAATATAATCTATATACAAAGGACTATGAACAACTTAAACAGTTTTGAGAAACCCTTGAATGATTTGTAGTGGCTGATTTTATGATTTTATGTCTGTAGTATACAGGCAATAATCAAAAGTGTCTGCAGTCATCACAAAGTGAGACATACAGATCAATGGAATGCAAAAGCATGACACACTTACACCTTTTCAGGAAACTGATTTTTTAAGAAAAGTGACAAGATAATTTGATGGGGAAACAGGTGGCCCTTCCAAGAAATGATACTGGACTAATTGCATGGTCAAGGGGGAATATGCTGTCTATGAACTATACCTAACCAAACACACACACACACACACACACACACACACACACACACACACACAAAACACACACACACACACACGAGAAAACATGTTATAAGTAGTTCTAAGATTTAAATGCATAATATCAAAACTAAACCCTACAAGATAAAGCAAGATAAACCCCTTTGACTTTGAACAAAGCAAATATCCCTAATATTGGACATCAAAAGAACAAAAGAAGATTTGATAAATTTTATGTACTGAAAACCTAAAGCAATGGAACCTCTAGATTAATTCTCCAGAACAAAGAATAAATAAGTAAAAAGTAACAACTTTGAACTTCAAAGTCTGTCCTCTGAAATATGCTTTTGGGATGATAAGATAGCTCAGATTAAAGTGCTTCCCTTGAAGGCTTAAAGATTTGAATTATATTTCCAGAACCCAGTTTGGTTTGTATAAGCTGTTCAGGAGCCTGGGAAGCAGGCAATTTCCTGGGACACACTAGGTAAGCCCCAGTCCCTTAAGAGACTATCTCAAAAACAAGGTAAAAAGCACCCGTGGAATGAATTCTACCTTAGCCTCCATGAGCTATAGAAGGAAGAACAGACTACTATGGAAAAAGCTGAGAGTGGGAGTAAAAGTATCTCCAGGGAAGACCAAACCAACAGTTTGTATAATACCAAGTAGTCATAAAATTAGTGAGACTGAGCAGATTGTATTTGTGTAGTCACAGTTATGTGTGTGCTTGTGTGTGGGTATGTATATGTTTGTGCTTGTATAACATACATCTCTCTCTCTTACACACACACACACACACACACACACACACACACACACACACACACACACACACCACCACCACCATCACCATCACCAATCCCAATAGCAACAACAATAACAAAAGAGAGGCCATGAAGTTGAAAGAGAGCAAGGAGGTAAAGGTATGCTGGAAGATTTGTTGGGAAGAAGATGAAGGAAGAATGATGTAATTATAAATCTTATAACCTCCAAAGTTTTCAATTTAAAAAAAATGTAATAATAAAATATGATACTCACAAAAGAGAACAAACTCCATGAGTTCAATGCCATGAAAGTTCATAGATTCGATGAAATGAATCCTGGCAGTGTAGCAGAAGACCTTGCCAATGGGTGATTTTCTGTATGAATGACAAGGGAAATTAGAAGATTAATTTGATATTAGATGTTCTTAGGTGTTTATAATACCCTGTTTTGTTGCTAATGACATATGAATTAATAAAGTTAAATGTTTTAGAAGATTTCCCCAACATACTTGGAATATAAAACCATATTAAATGATGAACAATTCCTCCCTAAAACCAAGAGAAAACTATTGCAACATACTTATTCCATGTATTACTAGAGGCCTGTGGATGGTAAAAATATAACACAAAATATGAATACACAGAGAAATAGATAAATGACAGGTAAATGATAGGGTTAGGGATATAAAAAATAGATAATGACACACATATAAAACAGATAAAATAACAGCTAAATATATGCAATAGATTGGAAATTGACAGATGAGGAGAGGTAGTTGATAGATGGATGACATATAATTAATAAATTATAGACAAATAGATAAGAGTAAAGGAAAAACATTGAATAACTTTATAACACATATATATGTACATACATATATATATATATATATATATATTATAACCTATAAGAAAAATCAAAAAGTTTTTGGGCATACCTTAAAAAGCAAGCCATAAGAAAAAAAATAATATGTCATGTCTCATTAAATTAAATTTCTACTTACTAAAATGTACCATGAAGAAAATGAATAGGAAAGCAGCAAGCTGAGAAATTTTAAGTGGGGTAGAACACTATAGCTGTTGAATCTGGGAACTGAGATACAGGAGCTATTACAATACTATTTTATATGTACATTAACTCATGTACAATAGACACACTAATTATATTTTCAGCAAGCAAGCATGAGCCGAAGTTTGGGGACAACTAGTCCTTAAATTGTATTAGTAGTCGCCATTGATGAACACAAAGTTCAGTTTGTCATGTAGTTGTTGTCTATTAGACATGGAAGTGAAGTTGTTTAACATTCTTCGTATCAGGGACCATGTGCAAATGAATCTCATCATCACTTAGGCCAAATATGGAACACATCAAGAAGGCAAAGACTCTGGTTCATATCTCATAAACATGCCTGGACCGAAGTCTCAGGCAAGTGACTGAGCAGCTGTGTGACCTGGGGCTTGATTTTTAATGTTGCTGAGCTTCATTCAGTTTCTTCATTTGGAAAATGAGGCTGAAAACACCCCCTAGTCATGTATTTAGGAACAAATGAAATTTACTATGTATAAAACTTCAATAAAAAGTACAGCATGTAATATAAACTCAATAAGTAAAGTCTCAATATTATACAACTAAAGAAATATTTACTGTTATATGTTTCGAGAACCATTAAAAATGACCTATAGCTGCAGGATAGGTTCTAGAAAATACTGTGTTCTAGGAGGACAGCTAGGAATATAATCATGTTTGTTATGTCAGACTATTGATACATATTCTAACACAATTTTTAAAGTTGGAATAGGGCTTCATGAATGTCAGACTAGTCTTTCTCATTATGTGGCTGAGGATAATCTTGGATTTCTGAATTCCTGACTCCTTTGGAGGGCTAGAATTATAGGTGCATGCAGCTATTCCTGGTTTCCTATTCCAAATTCTAACGCTAAATCTGGTTAGTATGATATATATGTGATAATAATATTATTGTAATAATCAAATATGCATTAATTAATCAAGGGCTACAAATTCTTCCTGTGATAGTCTACCAATCCATTCTCCTTTTCTATTGCCATCCCAATTCATCATACTTGTATAATGCAAGGTATCTTGATTTAGTATTTTATTCAAAATCTTCTGATAATTACTTTGTATGTAATTTCTTTTTAAGTAATTATGTTTCATTATAGTTTAAACTCGTTCTAATTTATTTACTTTTAATACAAACATGAGCAATATATAAACATGCTTATTTAACCTTGCCCTAAGGATATCCAAGTATACAGGAAATTCTAAGATAGCAAATGCTTTCATTTATGACTTTCATCTCTTTCTGCTTTTCAATTTTGCTTGATTGACTCCTAAGAAGTACATGTCTATCCACAATTCTGTGCATGTAACAATTACCATGCCTAGCACCCTAATCATAAGTGAATTATGTTCCATATCTAAGCAGGTTAACATTAAATGCTTAGGCTCATTAAATGATTATGTGTGGCAGTTCTACCTTACACAGAGGTGTTGTTGGCAGAAGCAGAAAGACCCATTTTGAGCAGTCATAGATGTTAACATTTTTTTGGCATCTGCCATATGAGAGGTAGGGCACTCGACACTTCTTATGCATTTTCTCCTTAAATACTTCTATCAGGTTTGTGATATGAATATTATTATCTCTGCAACTTTATGTGACTTGGCAAAAATAGCATTAAGATCACACTATAAAACCAGAGATGTGTTCAAAGCCAATCAGCCTTGCCTCTACTTTCATGCTTGCTCTACTTCCCAGAGAGGAGGGACATCAGAGACAAACTTATCATTGATAATTACTAAGGCAACATATGATTAAAGAATAATCACCTTTAGTAGTAGAATAAATAGGGTCTCGTGACTATTTACTACATACAGCAATTACTGATACATTTATTATGATTTTATACCTGGATTCAAGACATTTTTCTACAGAGAGCTGAAGAGGGGATTTGGGAAATCAAATGAGGGACTTTGAAACATGTTGGGCACCAGAGCACTTGACTACAGAATGCTCTAAAAATCAGATGTGAAAGTCCAGATTCAAGGGTGGAGGAAATGAAGCTAAGGAAAACTACAGTGCATGCAGAGAGTATGAGAAAGGAAAGCCAGGAGAAGAAACTTAAGATGCAGGCAGAAAAGGAAACTGAGAAAGGGCTTAAAAGTTTACAAAGTTAACCAGACACTTGAAATTAAAGTTGAAGATGGGATGGGGTTAAATGAAAATCGGTGTCCAAAACATTATCAAGAATATTGAAGTATGTATAGATAAGCTGGTAAATACTTTTGTAGGGCAGAGGAGGAACTCCAAAGAAAAGTAAAAAAATTATGAAAGAAAAAGTTTTTAGAAAACAGTGATTAACAAGTCCATAATATATTAATAACAAAAGTTCAGTATAATGGCTGAGAATAAACCCTAGACATAACAAAGGAAAATAAGTCTACCTATGAGACTCAAAGGACAAAAGAAAACCATAAAAAAGATGACTTTTGAATAGCATTTAGATGATATCAAATTTGTCACTAACAAAACAACCATAATGCAATGAAAATATATTAAATTGCTCCAAGAGACACTGTGGCCACACTCAATTTTTCAGCATGTAAAACAGAAATATTCGCAGATCGATGTAAGCAAAATTATAGCACACATAAAGACTGAAAGAAAAAAATGAAAACTATACTTTAGGAAGAGAGAATTTAATACAGGATGAATTTCCAGAAAATAAGAAATAAAGAATAGGAAAGAAATGTACAATATGTTTGCATAGCTAAAAATTCTTTGGTGGTAACACACACACACACACACACACACACACACACACACACACACACACTAGGAATTCACTATAGTGTATCTAGAAATGAGTTGAGGCAAAAATCTTACACAAATTGAAACAATTGTGCACAAAATAATAAAATGCATGTAATTCAAAGACAATTCATGATCACTTACTTATGCTGTCATAACAGGTGTTACTATTGTTTAATGCTGATATTATTTCAGCAGAAGTGAAAATTTTAAAATGACTTTATACTAAAATTAGAAACAGAAACTATATTGTATGAAGCAAAACAAAGAAAATGTCACCAGTCTAATGGAGACTGGAAAAATCAACAACAAATAAATAAATCAAATAGCAATAGACATCAAGTGCATTTAAAATTTATAGGAAGAGATTAAAATGTATCAGAACATGAGAAATATGTATTAAAATCATAAGTTCAAAACCAGAAATCTTAAAATGTATTTAAGATGTCATATGTCTGATACTTTAGACAAAACTAGTATTTAATAACAAACCTCCAGCAATAAAGAAAAGGGAAAATAAGCATAAATGAGGCTATAGCTATGCAGGTTTCTGAAGAAGCAAAAGGAAATATTAGAATAGTTGATGTAGGGGCACAGTTTGTCTAGCATCAATAATACAATAGGTTTTACTCCCAGCACCAAATTAAATATAAATACAGAAATATTGTAAGGAAATTTGGAAATATTATGATGATAATAAAACAATACTGCACTATGATTTTTTAATTTGTTTGTGTGTTCCCAAAGATATTAGTACAAGTAAAGTTAGTACATGAATAATGGAAATGCACAAAAGGAAAAATTGAGTTCAAAAATTTTAACACTGAATATTGACATTTGAGAAATAAAACATATAGAAGGAATATAAGAATCTGGAAGGCTTGGGGAAGGTAAATAATAGCTCATTGATATATACAAAACTCCATGAAAAGTGGATTAATAAAATGTAAAATACACATGGAAAGCCTATGAGCTGACTACAAATGAAGTCTTGGCAAATATTAAAGATTAGTATTATACAGAACTCACCTTTCAACAGCAGTAAGTCAAAATAACAAAATAGTAATTCACAAATTCTCATTTAATGGTTTGAAAATTTATAAGTATAGCCTCAAATTTTTCATAATTTAAATAAATTATAATAGACTTTAATAAAATTATGAATGATATTGAGGAAGGTATATGTCTTATGGGCTACTTCTACAGCTGTACTTAGAGGAATGTTGATAAATTTAAATGTATTTATCTGAAAATAAGACAGGTTCCAGAATGGATGTTTTTTAAAACAAAACAAAATAAAACAAAAAACTAAAAATAGGTCTAGGGTATGACTCCATTCAATCATTCCTGGGGTTCCAAAGGACTTCAACTCAGCATACTAACATACTTGCAAGTTATTGGTTATTTCTAATAGATAAAATACAGAACCAACCCAGGTACTCAACAACATAAGAATAAATGAAGAAAATGTGGTACATATGCATGATTAGATCAAATTTTAGCCATAAAGAAACATGAAGTTATACCATTTGCAGAAAATACATGCAATTAGAGATGCTGATATCAAATATCACAAAGGCAGATAACCTATGTCCTCTTATTTGTGGTTCCTAGATCTTGCATAAATACACAAAATTATGGATATACAAAGGACATGAAAGTCTTTAGGAGATTAAAAAAGGCTGATAGAAGCAGAGTGGAATGAGGAAACAGAGGGTGGAAAGATATGGGAAGACATGCCCAACATGAAATTTATTCTTGTGTAAACATTTTACATTGGGAAACTAGACACCCTGAAAGTGTGTGTCAGTTAGGAGGACTGGGCAGTACATAGAGGGTTACTCCCTCAGTCTAGACACATGGGGAGAGTCTAGGCCCTGCTGCAAATGATGTGACAGACTTTGAAGACACCCATGGAAGGCCTCATTCTCTCTGCAGAGCAGAAAGGGGATGGGATGGGAGTTGGAAGAAGGACAGGGGAGGAGGGGAGAGGGAGGGATCAGGAATTGACAGGTAAAACAAGCTTGTTTCAAATTTAAATAAAATATTATTATGAAAAAGAAAACAGGTTAAGTCAATGAATTAAATTTCTAACATAGAGTGATTTTTATAAAGCAATATTAATTTAAAATCATTCATAGGAATGAAGGCTTATTTACATATAAATGTAATACATGTTAGTTTCAATATATAGGATAAATAAGGCAATAGTTGATTATTGGATAAGAAACAGAGCAAAACAAAACTCAACAACTGAAGAGAACTGCTGTTCAGTAATGGGGGGGGTGCCAACCAGGAGTGTGGGAGACAAAATAATAAAGAAAAGTTAGAAATATGCTCTTGCCTACCTCCCTTCCACCCTCTCTCCTGTCATTCACCCAAGGACACACCCCCTCCCTCCCACTACTGCCTCGTGCTGAGTAGTACCTGCTCTGGAGCTGCGGAGGATCAGAGCTCTGCTTCAGCTATCTACAAAAACAAATCAGTGTGGGACAGAGTCCTGTATATGTAGAGACACAAGAGAACAGAAGAAAAAACGAGCTGCAGAAAATTTCCAGATACTTTTCCCTCCAAATGCTTAGTCTGATAATTATAATCTAATGACCATAGCTTCTGTGTTTGTAAACTCTATTGTTGACCAAGATTAATCTAAATGAAATGGACTTTAATTCTAAACAAAACTTTAATATTTTAATATACTGGGTAGCTTTATTTCTTATTGAAAATATATTTCTTTTTAAATATTTCTTTTACTTTTAGATCATAGTAATTACACCATTTTCTCCTTCCTTTCCCTTCTTTTACATCTTCTACAGCTCCTTGCTCTTTCAAATTCATGAGCTATCTTTTCATTAGTTGTGGTTACAGTCATATGTATATACATATAATGTCTCATGAATATTTTCTACCGGAATTCAAATGCAATCAAAATTAAAAATGTACACAAAAATTTAAAAGAACAAGAAGTAAAAAATACATACAACAGGTGTCAGATTATTAAAATCTAAGAGAAATCACTAGTGTCCCAAAAATACCAGACAATGCACAAATGAAACAAGGATTTTCACAATCTACCTGCATGTTTGGGAGAGGTGAAAAGCAGAGGATGTAACAGCTATTAGTGAAAAACAGTGCTATAGCATACTTAGATCACAAAAAAGCTAAGTACTTTTGTGGATTATTCCTTTACACTCTATGAAGGTATGCCACTATGATTGATTTAATAAAATAGCTAAGTGGCCAATAGCTAGGCAGGATTTTGGAGGTAGAGAAAATGCTGGGAAGAAGATCAGAGAAGCCAGGCATACATGAGTCAGACAAACAAAATGGGACAGAAGTAACATCCTCATGGTAGAATACACATTAATAAAAATATGGGTTAGTTTATGTTATAAGAGCTAGTTAGGAACAAACCTAAACTATTGACCAACATTTCATAATTAACAAGAAGTCTCTAGGTCATTATTTGGAAGCTAGCTGGTCAGACAGAGAAAGACTGGAAATCTTTGATTTCCAATGGATAATAAAACTACTGAATTGAAAAACTATATATGTACAATTCAAAACCCTAAAACGTTTTACCAACAATACTTGTTTGACCTTATGTCAGACATGTTTTGAATTTTCTTCACACATTTTTTATATTTGTTACACAAAACACAACAGCCAATCCATAAGGAAAATAGTGAAAATGAAGAATCTTAAAATGTTTAAAACAAATTACGTGTCTTTTAGTACATTAACTATAAATATGAACAGGGTCCACTCCCTTACACACACATATTCTGAATAAATTATATCCAATTTTTCTGCCTTCATTCTCACGTCCCCCCCTAACAAGCTGCGTCCTTTCCAGTGGCAGGTAATTACTGTTCTGCTCAGTTTTGTTTGAGGCCACACATACTAGAAAGAACATGCAAAGCTTATCTTTTTTAGCATGATGTCCTTCATTTCCAGCCATCTTAAAGATTTTGGCTGAATCATACATATGTATGCCACTTGTAATTTATCTCCTCAGACCCATGGCACCAAGTTGAGTCTAGCACACAGTCATTGTGATTAACTACCCAGTAAAGAAACACAGACTTCTTATGTCTTCTTAATGCTGCCACCACCCTCTGTGGAGTCACATTCCAGAGTGAGAGGAGAGACTGACAGAATAGTTAAATGTTCTGTTTTGTGAAGAAACATTCCTCATTTCCATAGTTTCTAGACTCATTGGCATTATCTCTGAACTGTATCAGAACTGGCTTTTCTCCATATGCTTACCAGCACATGTCACTTTCACACTGGCTTGTCACTCTAGGTGGGGTTAGAGGAAATGTCACTGTAGGTTTAATTTCTGCTTCCCTTTTGCTAATGACGTTGAGATTGAGTACTTTCACATAGCCATGGGCTGTTTTTTTTTTTTTTTCTATTCAGATAATTTGACTATGTATATTAGAGCAAATGTTGTTGTTGTTTTTTGTTATTGTTTGTGTTTGTTTTTGTTAATTTTACATAATTCAGATATTAACCCTTCATCAGATAAGTAGTTAACATCATTTCTCCTCATGATGCCGGATGGCTCTTAGTTCTGTTTCCTTTGTGATGCTTTTTAGTTTGACATGCTGTCTTGCTAAATTTTTGCTTTATATTTAAACAAATTTTTTTATACAATACAGAATCAAAACTACAAAACCCTCCACAGAATGAACAAACATATGTTCAGGGTATATTACCCTCAAAAGTTAACCAAAATATTTATAGATGGTACATTCAACAAATTAATAAGGACATACTAAATAGAGAGTGGAAAGAAAACAAAAGAAAATTCAATTGAGATGCTCAATTCCAGTATTATCACCAAAGGTCTGAATAGGGCTAGTGAGATGGCTCAGAGAGCCTGTTGGGTAGAGGTGCCTGCTACCATGCCCAGTAGCCTGTGTTCAATTCCTGAAACCCACAATGGAAAGAAAGAACCAACTCTTGCAAGTTGTCTCTTGACTTCCACACATGTATTATGGCATGCACAGACAGCTTACCCATCAACACATTAAAATTTAAAATGTACTTTTAAAAACTTCAATGATAAATATTGAAATTTGGAGTAGATAGAGAGAAATTTTTGTCATGAATTATTCATTCTAATATTAAGTAGTGCATGGTTGATACTAACAAGTGAAACTTCAGACAGGCATACCCTTATATACCCGTCCATCTATACAGCTTAAATTGAGTTAATGGGCTTCAAAAAGCTTCAGAAATAAATATGGGAGCCTTAGGTGGTACCTGAGTTGCTAGGGTGCTTGTGTAGCAGGCACTGGGCATTCTAGTTCTATCATCAGTGCTATATAAGCCTAGCATGTTGCTGTATAGCTGCAAACAGGACATGGAGGTGGAAGCAGAAGGGTAGGGAGGTCAATGTTTTCCTCAGCTACTTAGCAAGTACAAAGCTAGTCTGAGTTTCAGGAGGTCTTGTCTCCAAATACTAAAATTGTTAAATTACACTTGTTCACTTTTGAAAATTTTTAGTTATTACCTTTGTCTTTAAGTTTTGTATACTTTCTTACTTAATAACAATAATTTCCCATTTACGAGTTGGGCAAATTTTGACTCATTTCTAGTTCTTTATACTCAGGGACCTGAGATAGGGAGCCCACTTAAGCCCAGGAGTTCAGACCCAGCCTGGGCAGGATAGAGAAAGTTGGGTAAATGTTTTAAGCTTTTAAAAATTAACTGTAGTCATTAAATGTATTTTGTTTCAATGGTAAGTTATCATTTTATTTGAAATTATGACTGTTAATATTACCTATAATTTGTGTTAATCATAATATTCTATGTAGTTTGTAACAATAGTGTTTTACTGCTTTGACTTTAATGAAAATTCTTTTAGGTCCCAAAGGCTGGAAAGGTAATTTTCCATATCTTGTGGAAAATATGACATTGCCTTTATGCGCTGACATGGAAACTATAATCTCTTTAGAGCTCTTAAATATAATAGTTTATTAATTCTTTATAATTTCATACATGCCTGCAATGTATTTTAATTTTTCATCCTCACTGTCTTTTGCAGTTTCTCAAAATTACATTTTGGAAGTGCAGAAGAGAACTTTCAAAGATAATAAGGAAGTGACATCAGAAGGATGTAAACTCATTACCACCTTTATTTTCACCAGTGCCCATTTCACAGTGAATGTTCCCTAAGCCATGATTGATTGCCACACCAATACTGTAACGTAGGAATTTCAAAGATACACAAACTAAAGCAATAGCAATCATCTGCTTCTTCACCAAAATCTGCTGCTCAAACTGACGTACACAGTAGTATATTCTGAGGCATAATCCTATATGTGTAACAAGATACCAAATCAAATTCCCAAAATGTTTCCTCACCTTCTAATTCCTAATGATCTAATATTATGTCCACACAGCAGTTACTAGAAATAAAGATGTTGCCTGCCTGTGGCTTTTATAATATCATAAAATTAATGACCTCATTGGGTTTCATATTTTCCCTCACTGTGGAATTCAGACTCTCTGCCTCACTTACTTAGCATATCCACCGTGTTGTAATCATATTCCTCCACCACTGTATCTAAAATAAGATGCAAGAGACACACTCAAGATACAATATATCACATTCAAAACACCTAAAGAAGGATCAACCAAAATACCTAAAGAAGGATTTTTATATTAAAATCACTATGTGATATTTTGAGATATTTGAGAAATGTTTCTATAACTCACTCCAGCTGGAAACTTTTGTTAGTGTCTTGAGTGCATGGCAATGGGGGTGGACTGACAGCGGAATCTGAGAATATTCAATTTAGAAGACATAGAAGAATGTGGAAGTAATCAATATGTCTATTTCAATGCCCTATATTTCCAAACATTTTAGAAAGAGGAGTTGAGTCTTCCTCATGTCTTATATAAAAGGAAGTTCATAAATGTTGAGATTAATAGATAAGCCATGAGTATACTAGAATGTATACAGTTGGCTCTTACTGAATAGTGAAGATGTTTCCACACATATAATCAAACTTTTAAAAAAGTACACAAAGGACCATTTGATGAGATCATATCATTGAAATGTAATCAAATATCCTAAACTGGGAGAGCACTGGCAATTTAGAGGGAAGTGGAGAAGAATTTGAGGAACAAATAATTTACCAGTAAATTAATAAAAAAGAGATAAATAATAAAGAACTCCAGCAATAAATAAAAAACCCACCAACATATTGTTTCTTCATGTTAATATCAAATAATTGAAACTGTGCACCAATTAAATGCAATTTTTCACATATCAAAGTGCCAAGACTGCTTAAATTAAAATATTCATGCTAATTAGTTTGTGATGAGATGGGTATTTTCACACTCTGTAGCTGAGAATATAAACTGGCATCATCATATTCCTGGAAAGCAATTTGGAAGTGTCCTTCAGAGAGTCTTAAAAACTCTTCACATGTTTTAAGTGAACAATTCAGCATTTAAGTGTGAGATTAATTTTTTTCAAGATTTATATCTTGAAAATGATCATCACATTACAATTCACAATAAAAGTGACTTGAAGACACATTGTATCCAGAAACAAAAGACTCTTATTGTTTTAAAATAAATCTATTTGAAAATGTATCCAAAATCAAATTTTATTTGCGGAATATTTAGAACAATATGGTCTCCATTTAATGTTATCTGAGAGAAGACAAGTATAAAAATATATTAAAAATGGAATTTTCAAATTTTGTAAATAAAATTTAACACAGCATCTCAATAGGAAAGATGAAAGGAAATGGAGAAAAAATAATCATTTTTATCAGTTTCACAGTGTATTTTATGTCCAATATTTAGTTTCTTTTCCATTGTCTCCACGACATGAATAATAAGAAAAGTAGTGAATGCTATTGCAGAACCTTTCTTAGTTACAACATGTCATTACTAAATCGTACCAACTGTGGAATAGAGAAGTCCTGAGTGAATAGCCACCCTAAACCAACACATGTTTTTAGAGTAGTTAATCACTGATGTATAACAACATTGGGGCATAAACTACAGCTTTCTGTGATTAATTTTGTGAGTGCATGCATGCGTGCATGTGTGTGTGTGTGTGTGTGTGTGTGTGTGTGTGTGTGTGTGTAGATGTTCACAGCTGTAATGTTTGAAAATATGTGTGAAAGCACATCCTTGGAAATATGCAAGACCAGAGAACACCAGATGTCCTACTTTATCACTTTCTGACCAATTCTCTTGTGAGAACCTGAGTCTAGGATAGTGGCCAGCAAGCCCCAGCAATCATTCCACAGTGATAGACACATGACCATATTTGGCTTTTCACACGGGTACTAGAAATTTGAAAAGTATTCACCACACTTGTTCAACAAGCTCTCTTATTTGCTAAGACAATTCCCTAATTCCTGCCTTGATTCCACCATCCAAAACAGGAAAATACTAAAAGCAAAATAATAATAGTATCTACATATTTTTGTAAGGATTAGTGAATTAATACTGTGAATTATTCAGCAGAAAGCCTGATGTAAAAAAAAAAGTTGCTACAGTTTCAGAACTTTCAACACACACACACACACACACACACACACACACACATGCACACACACACACACATACTCATCAGACGCTATTTCTTAATGTTCAGATGATATTATTTTACTTCTCTTAGGATAAAGAAATCAACTAGAATAGTCTACAGTTTGGCTATGGTCTGGATAATGTAGAGACTCTGGAGCTGCTAAACTCAGACATCATTTATACCAGGAATGTAGATACAAGATAACTGATTAACTAATTGAGGAGAATAATTAAAAAGCAAGAACTATCACCTAGCCTAATTATCTAGCAATTCCCCATTGATAAATTACAAAATTTTACTACTTTTATTACTAATTAAATCAGACAAACTCCTGTTGGTATCCTTGAGTGTGGATAATGATATAATGAGATATAGAAAAAGCTGCTGCTCTAGATACATAAAGTATCTATCCAGCCCCCATAAGTGATATCTAGGCACTGTTCTTGTTATACTTTCTATGGTCTAATCTAAATTGGTAAGTGTACCAAGTATCACTAACATGTCAAACTCATTGCTCATGTGTTTTATTCTAGGGGATAAAATTTGGTTTATTTTCATTGTCTATTCTCTCTCTTTCTCTCCATATATATATATATATATATATATATATATATATATAATGATATATATATATGTGTGTGTGTGTGTATGTATGTATATGTATATATATGCATCAATTTAAACTGGAAAAACATTCTTCATCTTTTCAGCAGAGAAAATCATGCATTTATCTCCTATGTCATTTTGGAGCAATTCTTCTGATTTTGAGTCTAAAAATCAAACCATGCAATCATACTCAGTTGTACAACATGTAGCAGCCTACAGGCATATCCATGTCTTCTAAACCAATTCACTGTCATTGAACTATAATAAATATTCTACATATTGCCAGTCTCTTTATGTCACTGGGTTTGTTTTTTGTTCAGTTCTCTTTGGTGACAATCAAGAATGGCCTGTATTCCCAAGTTAAGCATCAATCATGCTCACTTTAACAATTGAGCTTTCTACTTCATCCACACACACCAAAAAAAAAAAAAAAAAAAAAGAATTAAAGGTAAGTAGCAAGATACCCATGCTTTCATCCTTTCAAACTTAGGTCTTCTGTCAAATTATACCAAGAATCCTTCTTTTCTTAACCCAGCTGCCTCCTTATGTGCAGTGTCCCTGTGGTCCTAACTGGGCTATCAATATGACTTTCCATCCTCATCTTGTTGGTCATGCTGCCTCAGACACATAGTAGGAGAAGGTACTGCAGAGATCTTCTTCAGACTGATACTGAAAAAGGAATCTCTTCTCTGAGGGAAAATTGAGAGACGAGCGGAATCTGGTCCCCTTGTTGCAATTCCATCTCAAATCACAATGAAATGTGGTTGCATAGGTGTATACCTTCATGAGGGTACTAGATTTCACAACTGATGTGTCTTTCATATTTTGGGTCTAGTTCTAAGGATCTCAGCTCTAGGCTTGAGCCATTCAACTACCACAGTTTAAAATGAGATTAAAAGAACCTCCTTTTTTGCTTCTTGGACTTGGGTTTTAGGTTTTACAGTGTATGTGAACTTCATTATTCTTCAAGAATGTAACAGTGAGGGAGAGGAGAAAGAATAATGAAGTCCAGGCTATGTAACATTCTTGCTTCCTTCTTCTTCATACAGAGCAGAACAGATGACCTCCTGAATTCTGGATCTTACTCATCCCACTTTCACAGTAGCCAAATTATCCCATTCATCGAACCTTCTTATCTGTTTGTGAATCAGATTACCATTGCCTAAAACACAGATATTTTGATTTGCAAGAAACAAACATCTTGCCAGTCTGTTCTGTTCTATTTATCTCTTTCTCTGTCTGTTCCTTTTACAAGAGTATTAAAAGGAGAGTTTGAACTCATTTCCTCCAGTTCCTCAGCTGGTTTCAGTTATAATTACTCTACTGAAATACCTCATGCAGTCAAATGGATAATGCTGTCTTTTCAAATGTAACATCTGCTTTCCATCTTTGCTTTACTTGCCCTATTTCTACCATGTGACACTGATAATTAGGAGTTTCTTAAAACCTACTCTTCCACTGGCTTCATCTCTTGTATTCTCTTAGGGTTTTACTCTTGTACTCTTCACTCCAAAACCTAAGCCTATAATTCACACCACCAGAGAAACTAAGATACAAGGAGGAACCAAAGAGATTCATACAAGGTCACTCACAGAAGGGGAAAGGAACAAGATCTCCTGAGCACATTGGGACTGGGTGGGTGGGGCAGTGAGTGGCCAGAGAACTAGGAGAAAGAGAAGGGAAGCAGAGGAAAGCATGTTGGACTAGGAAGATTGAGTCAGGGGAGAAATAGAAGAGAGAAGAGAGGAGAGAGAGAGAGAGAGAGAGAGAGAGAGAGAGAGAGAGAGAGAGAGAGAGATCATAAAAGAGGGAGCCATTATAGGTTTGAAGAGAAGACTGACTCTAGAGAAATGTCCAGAGACCTACAAGACTGACCCCAACTAACAATTTGAGTAACAGTGGAAAAGCTACCATAAATGCCCTTTCCTGACAATGAGATCAGCGACTAACTTATCCACCATCATGGAGCCCTCATCTAGTAGTTGATGGAAACAAAGCAGACACCCACAGCTAAACACTGATCTGAAATAGAATCCAGATGCAGAAAAGAAGGAAAAGATCAGGCTACAGAAACCCACAGAGACAGTTGACCTGAACAAGGGGGAGCTCATGGAACCCCATACTGACAGCTGGGAAACTAGCATTGGACAGACTCAGGCCCTCTGAACATGGGTCTCAGTTAGAAGGCCTGGGAATTCTAAGGGACCTCTGACAGTGGAACCAGGATGTATCCCTGGTGCCCCAAAAGACTTTGGGAGCACATTCCCCATGGAAGGATACTCCCTTAACCTAGAGGCAGGAGGAGGGTCCTAGTTCCTACTCCAAATGACTTGACAGATTTTGTTGATACCCCCTGGAATGCATCACCCTTCCTCTGGAGTGGGGTGAGATGGGATGGAAGGGGGCTTGGGAGGGAGGAAGAGGGGGAGGGAGGGAGAGGGAACTGGGATTGATATGTAAAATAAGAAAAACATAAAATAAATAAATAAATAATTTTTTTCAAAAAAACACCTAACACAAGCTTGTTTATATGTCTGCCTCTTAAATTTTATCAATACTTAGGGATTAATTAATAACTTATCTCACTTTCTGTGTCTTTACCTACCACCTAGAAGAAAATCAAACATACTTATGTTACATTGCTATGTTGATATTAATCACACCAACTACTTTTATTTTTTTTTCTTTCGAGACAGAGTTTCTCTGTGTAGCTTAGCATACCAGGCTGGCCTCAAACTCACATAGATCTGCCTGTCTTTTCCTCCAGAGTGCTGAGATCCAAGGCATGCACCATCAGTGCTTGTCTACACTGACTACTATTTATACATTGTTTGTAGAGATGATATTCACAAAGCAATCTAGCTTTCTTCCCTGAAATATATGTAACATCAACTTGTTTATTAATCTCAAACCGCCAACATACTTTAGATTATTCAATGTGAACATATAAACACATGAGCCAGTCATTCTCCCCCATAACCTTTCTTTCTCTTCCCTTAGTTACCGTTGACAAGATCACCACTAAGCTTCAAAGGTTCCCACTACTTTATGATTCAACTAACACTGTAAGTTCCTCTGTCTTTCCGCAATTCCTAGTCATGATTGGCGATCTACCACCTACACTCAAATAAATGTTTGAGTTTTCTGACATACCAAATACTAACTCTCAATCTTTGGTAAACTCATTCACTCTTCATGGAAATGGCAGAATAAGGCTCCAGAATGGAACACCCATTAGCTTGGCAACCAGAGATTTTTTTCCTTCTGTATTTTCTTATTCATGTGCTCTCCATTGCATCACCCAGAAATCCACACATTACAGAATTATCAAGTTGCTCCAGACGCTCTTATGTGTCCATGCTTCTGCCCATCCTGTTTGTTCTTTCTAGAAAAAAAAGACCCCTAATGTTAGGCATGCTCACATACCATAAACAGAGTTTTTCATGTACTTTTTCAAATGAATAGTACATGGGCTTATAAGTATGCACATAGTTATAATATTGCCTAATTGTTCATTTTCTAATAATATAGAACCTACTCAAATATCTCTTTCAGGTAAATGTTAATAGCAAGAAAATAATTTTTATGTATCTTGTTACGTTTTCTTAACTTTTTGATAATACCTTCCTAGAAGCCTATACTATTTCTAGCAGTAGATCTATCTCCAGAAGAAAGTCTGTGCTTTTTACCAGTCATGTAGAAGTGAGAGCTTTCTTCAGAGTTGAATTACGTCTCCTGGCCACAGGGTTTTAGTTGTCTTCTTGGCGTTCTCCTTAGGTAAGTCTCTAGCTTAGCTCACTCTACTCTCAAGCAATCAATATTTATAAGACACTGGAGGCAGAGAACTACAGTCATAAAATACCATAATATCATGTCAACACTATACATTTCTTAGTGAAGAAAATGACTCCCATCTTTCCTTTTACACCATTAGCAGGACTGAACACAGCCGTTAACGTGTAGCTCTTGTCTCACTAACAACTAGACCCAATTAAGTGAGTTCCAGGAGCATGTAGCACTTGTTTTCTACAAACTCTCCAATGCAAGCATTAAAGTATTTATATCAATTGTAACACATTCTATAAATATTATTAAAATACAATGCTTATTAAAAATAATAATTCACACAGCTGAGGGTTGATAACAATAATTGCTAGGTGCTATAAAAATCTATCTTTCAACAACTAATGTCAAAAAAAATTATTGAGTTTCTATCATGTATCAGTTATCATTAAGACCTGGGGACTCAAAGGAAAAGATTAAGTATTTGCTCCCATGAAGGTTTGTTATAATAAGCAGTCAGACATGTAAGCAAAAATTAGTGCATAATACATGATGTTTTGCTTTTCTAAACTGACTTCAACTCCTACATTTAGTTGCTTCTTAAGAAATGAAATTAATAATTAGATTACATCTTGAAATGTAAGTGAGCTGATTGGTTAGATACTAAATAATTCTGTGTATGAACTGCCACATTGTTCATGCGTTGCTTCAAATGTACAGCAGAGTCATCTGACATCAAGGGAGTTGCGTCCGGTTTTTCTTCCTAATCTCATAAATAATTCTGAAAATTTCTTTTAAGTTCTACCTATTTCTGTGTGATCAATACTTAATAATGCTCATATATATGCACATATATGTGCTCATATATACGCACATACTTAAAATATAAAATTTTAAGAATGTAAACTAGAGAGTTGTTCCTTTGGACTGTTGCCAAATGCATGGAATAAGTGGCAATTTTCCAATGTGCAAATTACAGTGTCATTTGTGAATTCAATTTTATTGTTTTCAAATATATGAAAGCCAATTTTTATATTTTTTTATTTGTATGATCTTACCTCAGGCTAGCTAGCTAAGACTACAAAATAAAAACAAGCCTGCCTTTGGAGGATAGATTTTAAAATAATAATACAGGAAAGAGGATAAGAAAAATTACACATAATACTATGAAGTTCACCTAAGACCTGGGCTAGGCCATCAATATATTTTCTGTTCAGTTGGCCCTGGGTCTGATGCTAACAGTGACACTATTTCTATTGGTACTAGAAGACAATTTATAAGAGGAAGGCAACCCCATGCCAAATTACTGCAGAGAACAACATTCTTAATTTTGTGAGGTAGGAAATCTGCTGCCTCATTAAAGGGAAGGCTATGTGATTAGCCCTCTGGCAACCCAGCAGCTGGAGTGCACATAGCAGGCTGGTCTTTCTGACCAGCAAAAAGGTGGGGAGAAGCTGACTTTAGGTTATTTCTTTCAAGAACATATTCTTGGTAAATGACAATAGAGGGATAGAAAAGGGATGGATCCAGATGGAAAGGAAGGTGGGAAGAACTGGGAGGAGTAGAGGGAGGGAAAACTGTAATCAAGATATATTATATGAGGGGAAAATCTATTTTTAATAAAAGGAAAAGGAAAATGAACAGACTAGACATTATTTTCTAATGCCCCTAAACATCTTTTTTATTATTCATATTTATTATTCTATCCATAAACTGACAGTAGAAGTTGAGGAAAAGTAGACAAACAACTGTGACCTTTCTGGAAGTGAGCCTAATCTAGATTCTGGGAGTCCTAGCACTCAAGGTTCACATTTCACACAAAGCAATGACTTCACTAAAATGTAATGCTCATAGGTTTTTCTCAGCTACTTAAAGTTCACATGTAAAGAACTCTTGCTTCCAACCCAGACATTTCTTTGCAAGTTGTAGCCTTCAATTTTCATATGACACTGTTGGAGCTCCATCTCCATATGTAACCATGGATCCAAGAATTCAGCAGAAGAAGGAACACTGTCTCCTGTGGGAAGTGTTGCCACATTGTTTCAGAAGAGACAACAGGCAGTTCAGATACACAGCTCACAATAGATATCAAGATGTTGTTACTCACTGTAACACTTAGGACATGACATTTGCATTTTTCTATTACATCTTAACATGAAGGTTTTTAAAAGCCAAATAACTTTCCCAGCAGTTCCACTATTAGCTTTGTAACAATTTCCTATTAAGAATTCTGCTGTCACTTTGCCTTTTGGATATTTATATTTATATTATAGTCATGGACTGCTCTTAATGTGAATCAAAGAAGTTTCCTTTTGCAGTGGACAACAGTCAGTTGAAGAGATTCATAACTAGTTAATGGGCTGAGAACAAGATACTAGATGATCAGCCCTATGGGGAACATCTATATCAATCCCACCATCATCAAGTTTCAAGGAATATCTTGGAAGAGGAGATAGAAAGAATATAGCAGACAGAATGGTATAAAAAAAGGTATTCTGAACATGACATGATTATCACCATTATGAACTCACATAAAATGTGGTTACATACACAAAACCTACATAAAACTCAGCCAGCAGAAACCTATCACAGATACAGAGTAGATCATTTAAAGACCCCCATCCCTTAATGAAGGATTACTACCAATGGATAGTAGCAAACACTAAAAGAATAAGTAATTTTTAGGTATCTTAAGGATGGCAGGTTTTCTGTGATACAGTGCATGGTTACACAGCTATACACATAAAACTCATAAAGGTTGAAGGATAGCATGTTGAAGGAAAATAGTGAGAGTTAAGGGGAAATGGTGGCAGATAAAATCAAATTCCATTGTATATAAACCATCATTGAACCCTCATCTAGTAATAGATGGAGACAGAAGCAGACACTCACAGCTAAGCTAAACTCCTGGAATCCAGTTGCAGAGAGGGAGGACAGATAAGAAAAAGGGGTCAAAACCAGGCTATAGAAACCCAAAGAGACAGCTGACCTGAACAAATGTGAGCTAATGGAACCCCCCAGACTGAGAGCTGGGAAACAAGCTTTGTACCAGCTCAGCCCCCCTGAACATGAGTCTCAGTTAGAAGGCCTGGGCAGTCTAAGGGACTTCTGACAGCAGAACTAGGATGTATATCCCTGATGCACAAAAGGACTTTGGGAGCACAGTCCCCCATGGAAAGATACTCCCTTAACCTATACGCAGGAGGGAGGGCCTAGTCCCCAGTTCAAATGACTTGACAGATTTTGATGATTCTTCCTGGAAGGCATTACCTTCCCTGTGGAGTGGGGGTAGGGTGGGATGGGAAAGGGCATCAGGGGGCATGGGAGAGAGGGAAGGAGAGAGAGGGAACTGGGATTGATATGTAAAATAAGGAAAATTATATATATATATATGTGCATATATATTTATATACATATATGTCAGAAAAAAGTTTAAAGAATTTTAATTTCTCATTACATAAAAATAAACCCTTACAATTAAAAGTAGATTTTATATATGATAGACAGATTCAGTCTATTTGTTGAATATTAGGCATTACTCTCTAGGATACTGTATTTGTTGTGAAATTTAGAAGCCAGCACTGTTCAATTATTCATGATGCATAATCCCTCAAACAAGAGATTCCTAACACTGAGAATGAAAACAACACTCTTATCTCACTTGTATCAAACACTGATAATTAGAAAAAAATGACTTGCACGGTAGAAGCAGAAATGCTTTTATTGTTATGACTGAAAGAAGATAGAAGTGATACAAGAAAAAAATGATATGCTCACAGTAATTAAAATCTACGAGAGCTCCTGAACTCATGGCACCTCATGTGTAATGGGCCCCAGGATGAGAATATTCTGTTATTACCAAAACTAAAAGAACCAAGTATAATTTCAATCAAAAATATTAAATAAGTAAATAAATAAATAAATAATATGAAATAAATATAGGCTTAATAAGTCCAAGGAGGACTATGTTATTAATTAATTTCTCCTACCTACCCTACAATGCCACATACTCACAAAGTTCCTCAAAATTAACTAATTTGAGCTTCTTCATGGATTTCTAACTGCCTAATTTGCTGTTGAAATATTCATTCTCATGAAGGAATATGAGGACTCATATGGCTTGATATAGGGGAAGATATAAACAAATCATTCATGGTATTATATATAAGGGGAATTAGAAAAAACAGGAATCTTTCTAAGTGAGGCAAACATCAAGGCAGAAGATTAAAAGGAGATGATAAAGGCCATCCAAGTGTGACCAGTGTTTTATCACTATGTTTGAAAATGGAGATCTTTGTGTACTTCACATTGGGTATGACTACTCTCTCTTTAAAAGGGACAGCCTGTCTCCTAAACTCTTTAAGTCTACAGTGTCTCTACAACTCCTCTAAGTGATTTACTTCCAAGGAGTTCTGTATTAATCCCAATACTTCCACTTAATATCCTCATTTAAATTTTTGGAATTTATTCCTTTTTCTTAGAATGTCAATACTGTCAAAATTTGCAAATTTGATTACTTCAGCAAAGTTCAATTTTCTGGTTAGTGAACAGTCAAAAACAGGCGTGATGTTTCTCCAGGACACATGTATACACTAGGAGGACAACCTAATACCACATGTGTACACTAGGAGGGCTACCTAATATCACATGTATGCATCAGGATCATTACACGTGTTTCCTCTGAGTACCACAAGGAAGCATCACAAATCCTTTTACTAGCTTGAGAGAGGGCTCAGTGGTTAAGAGCACTGGCTGTTCTTCCAAAGGGCCTGATTTTAATTGCCAGCATCCACATGGTGGCTCACAATCATCTATAATGGGGTCTGATGCCCTCATCTGGTGTAAAGTCATACATACAGCTAGCACACACACACACACACACACACACACACACAAACACACACACATGTGTGTGTGTGTGTGTGAGGAGACAGAGACAGAGAGACAAACAGAGAGAGAGAGAGTATAAAATAAATAAGTAAATAATTTAAGGCATACCTGTATTCTCATTTTAAATAAAAATATTTCACTGGATCACTGGAGGTTCAGTGCAGGCACAAAAGTAAGACACAGGCATTATATCTCTGTTTTAATTTTGCTTTCTTTTGAGATTAGCTTTTACCCTGCAGCCCAGGCTAGACTGAGAAGCATATATACAAAAGCTGGATCAAACATCAAGGAAGCCCAGTGCCAGAGACACTAAAGTGCTGGAAATACAGGTGTGAGTCACTGTATCTCACCAATACTCTGCTTTATATGAACAGAAAACACAGCTAAAAGACTACTTTGCCCCCTTGTATGTTAAAATTGTCCACTCAGTACCCCAGGAGGTTGCCCTATTTGAGTATAAATTTATTAGAAGAACAATTGTTTATCATGAAGTTATGGTAGAAAGGGATGGGTCTCTATTCCAATTCACGTTCTCCTTATAAGCAGGGATGAGAGACTACAGGTACACAGAGATAGCACACTACTGACCATGAAGACAGAGAAGTCAGATTAACACATCTAAAGGCAATGAATTACAACTGCCAGGAGCTTGAAAAGCAAGGAGCAGGTTCCTACCCATGGTTCTCAGAAGCCAGCAATGTGGCATTGTGATCTCAGACTTCTAGATTCATCATCAATTTCCCTGGTTTAAACATGTTCCTGGCTTAACTTCCCATCTTAGGCAATTTTATAACAGCTCCATGAAATTCATGCACTGAACATTAAATTCTAAACACAGTAGTGGTCTGATACTGAGCAATTATGGGCATGAATCTGAGTATTTAAACTAGTGTTTCTGTCTCTTTAAATATCTGCCAGCTTCTAAATATCACAATTCCTGGAAATTTGCCTCATTTAAGGCTGATCTAAGCCAATAGCGGTGTTTTAAAGTGTTAATGCTTTCCTTCAATAAATTTTTGAAGGAACATGGCCTTTTACTGTTTTGCATTGTGTGTTTTGAGAGGTCAACTCATCCCTTCAATTCATGCTTCTACTAGAAAGTAATAGAAGTTTTATTTGCTTGTTACAGAGTGATATTAGCAATTGTGAGCCAAAAACTTCTCAGGGCCAATTTCAACTTCACTTTTATTGGTTCAAGATGTGTGACCCACTCTGTAGAACCAAGGGTGTTTCCTGAACAATTAGTAGCATCTCTCCTGCTGATTGACTGGATTATGAGCAAGGGCTTCATTTTTAAAAACATATAACTGACATTAGAGAGAAGGGTCAATTGGTAAAAAGTGTTTGCTTCTTACACTCATTTTATATGAGGCACTCATATAAAAGCTCATATGATTTCACATGGCTTTGTTACCTCAGCACTGTGAGGCAAAGACAGGACAATTGCTGGAGCTTGCCTGCCCCCAGCCTAGCCCTGTCCTAAGTTCACCAAGAGACACTGTCTCAAGAAAAAAATTTGGAAAGTGATCCTCCTCTGTCCTCCATGATCATGCATGTGCAATAGATCTCACACACACACACACACACACACACATGCATCTACCTATCAGTTGCTGTGGAAGTCTTATATGTATACAACTAACCAAAATATACTGAACTTACAGGCTAAGGATGTAAGTCATAGGCAGAGCATGTGATGAGCATATTCAAGGTTTGAATTTTAGCCCTGCACTGCCAAATAAATGCAGCAATAACAACAATATTTTGACAGTTAATGTATATACATTCAATGTGTTTGTCTATAGATGTGCATGTATATATACACACATTCACTATATAATCATAGTTAACATTATATCTTGTGCTTATTACTTCCCACAGATCTTAGGCACTTAGATGTACTTGCACATTTAATTCCATGACAGTGTTATGAGGCAGTGACATTAATATTTTTTATTTTGTAATTAAGAAAATACAACAGAAAAATACACTGCTCAAAATCACCTGGCTGACCAGTGACAAGTTCACATTTAGACCAAAGCTGTGTTCTTACATGAATGTTACAATATAAGAGCCATGTATGGAAAGACCAAAGAAGAAGGATCAAAAATGTGCATTTAAGGGCCACCAAGATGGATCAAGCTGTAAAGACATTTGCTGCCATTCTTCCTGAGTTAAATCACTGGGATCCCATATGATGGAAGGGGAGAACCAACTTCTCTAAGTTGTTCTTTGACCTATACTTACACATAAATATGCATGCATGTTTAATTAATTAAATAAATATTATTAAAATTTTCAAATATGCATTTAAGTTAGGCCATGGACAGATTTATAAAGGAAAGAAAGACAAAGAGATACATAAAGAGGAAGAAGTACTCTGAAACATGGTGGGAAATACAGGAGATCAATTCAGAGGAGTTGATGATTCATCAACTAGGATGGAGAGAAGCACAGAGGGAGACTGAAACAGTGTGGAGCTCACTGAGTGCCCTGTAAAGGAGTATGTGGCTCACACAGAATTGGATTATGGAATTAACAGGCAGCTCTTATAAAAGGGACACAAATAACCAATAATTATTTTTTTAAAATGTTCAACAGTCTTAGCCAACAGGGAAATGAAAGTTAGCATCACTTTGAGATTCCATTTCACCCCTGTGAGAATAGCTAAGATCAAGACAAAAATGGCAATAAATGTTGGCAAGCATGTAAGGAAAAGGGAACTCCTATTTATCTTATTCTTTGCTGATGCGAGTGTAAATTAGCATAGCCATCATGTAAATCAGCATGGGGATTTCTAAAAATAAATAAATAAAATAGAACTACCATGTGAACCAAGTACAAATACACACATAACACACATAAACAAATACATGCAAACACGTGTGTGCGTGCGCGCGCGCGCACACACACACACACACACACACACACACACACACTACAACAGGAAAAAAAGCAACAGTGAGAGCAGGCTGGGTATCTTAAATCATGTATTAAGCAAAATCCTTATTGCCTACATTGAAATGCATAAGAAGTAAACCTTAACATATCATGTCATGATTGTGACCTGTCTAGCTCTTTGCCTAATCCTGATTCTGTGCCTCAGAGTATGATCCGTGGTCTGGCTAAATTATCTCATTTGTCTTCTTTAGATGCATGGTAATGGCTGAAATACTCTGATTTGTAGTGAACTGTTTTAAAACTGAGAGAAAGGTGGCAGTGTTGTGGATGACCAGAATAGGGATGAAAACTCTGACTCGCTAGTAGAGAAATGCACTCTCATGAACTTTCTGAAAGCCAGGTTTAAACACGGACTCAAACATTCATCAGTGGTTCTGAAAATTTACAAAGCTCCTCCCCTTATATTGTGTCTCATTCCAACTCTAGAAGTTCACAATGAGAACTGCCATTAATTACATGAAAAAACTCCAGTAAATTCTTTGCAACATTCTACATTTAAAAAGAAAGAAAACTGAACCTAATTCAATAATTATGAGTATATATTTTCAGGGATTCTAATATGTACATTTTACAAAATACTAAGCATCCATTAAAATTAGGCATTCAAATAACATTTAGGAGTATGAGGATTTCTGGGTAAATGTATGTCACATAAAATATGTAAAAATATTCTAATATTTCAGAATATACAGACAGAAAAAGGACAGAAGAGAAAAACATAGAAAAGAGGAATTGAAGGGAGAAAAAAGAGGAAAGAAAGAAAAAGAGACAAGAAGGGAGGGAAGGAAGACTAGAGGGATTAACAGAAGGAGAGAAAAAATAAGTCAGTGTGTTGGCCTGTTTCTGTAGATGACTAATGTTAGAAATAAATATTTTGCTTGTGGCTATTGTGGCAGGAGATGTTTCTCTGATTTCTTTCTTGGCCTAGTTATCATCTATATATAGGAGGGTTACTGATTTTTGTGAGTTAATCTTGTATCTGGCCACTTTGCTGAAGATTTTGGTCAGCTTTAGGAGTTCCCTGATTGAATTTTTGGGTCACTTATGTAAACTATTACATCATTGGCAAATAGTGAAAGTTTGACTTCTTTCATTCCAATTTGTATCCACTTGATCTCCATTTGTTTTCTTATTGATCTAATTAGATCTTCAAGTACAACATTGAAGAGATGTGGAGAGTGTAGACAACCCTGTCTTGTTCCTGATTTTAGATAAATAACATTGAGTTTCTCTCCATTTAGTTTGATGTTGGGTGTTGGCTTACTGTATAATGCCTTTATTATGGTTAGGCATATTCCTGTTATCCCTGACATCTCCAAGTCCTTTATCATAAAAAGGTGTTGGATTTTGTCAAAGGCTTTTTCAACATCTAGTGAAATGCTCATGAGTTTTTTCACTTTTAGTTTGTTTACATAGTGAATCACATTAACAGATTTTCGTATGTTGAGCCATCTCCATGTCTCTGGGATGAAGCCTATTTGATCGTGATGGATGGTTTTTCTAATGTGTTCAATTCATTTTGCCAGTATTTTTTCATCAATGTTCATGAGAAACATTGGTCTATAGTTCTCTTTCTTAGTTGTGTCTTTGTGTGGTTTGGGTACCAACGTAATTGTAGCTTCATAAAAAGAGTTTGGCAATGACCCTTCTTCTATTGTGTGGAACACCTTAAGGAGTATTGGTATTAGCTGTTCCTTGAATTTCTGGTATAATTCTGCACTGAAACCTTCTGGCCTTGGGCCTTTTTTGGTTGGGAGACTTTTGATAACTGCTTCTATTTCATTAGGGGTTTTAGCTTTTTTAAAATTGTTCATCTGTTCTTGATTTAATTTTGTAAGTGATATTTATACAGAATACTGTCCATACTACCTGGGATTAACTCAAACCAAACAATTAAAAGACCTGTATGACAATAACTTTGAGTCTTTAAAATAAGAAATTAAAGAAGACAGCATAAAATGGAATGATCTCCCATGCTGTTGAATAGATGGTATCAACACAATGAAAATGGTAATCTTACCAAAAGCAATCTACAGATTCAATGTAATCCTCATCAGAATCCAAAGACAAATCTTCACAGAAATAGGAAGAACAATACTCAAATTTGTATGGAAAAACAAAAAACCCAGGGTAGTCGAAACAACCCTGTATAATAAAGGAACTCCCTAAGGCATCACCATCCCTGACTTCAAGCTCTACTATAGAGCTATAATGATGAAAACAGCTTGGAATTGGCACAAAAAGAGGCAGGAAGACTAAAGGAATTGAATTGAAGACCCTGATAACAATCCACATACCTATGACCACCTGATTTTTTTAAAAGAAGCTAAAATTACACAATGGTAAAAAAAAAAAAAAAAAGAAAGAAAGAAAAAAGAAAAAAGAAAGCATCTTTAACAACTGGTGCTGGCATAACTGAATGCTGACATGAAGAAGATTACAGATGGGTCCATATCTATCACCATGTACAGAATTTAAGTCCAAATGGATCAAAGACCTCAACATAAACCAGCCACACTGAACCTCTTAGAAGAGAAGCTTGGAAGTACCCTTTATTGAATTGGTATAGGAGACTACTTCCTAAATATAACAGCAGTAGCACAGACAGACAGATTGACCATTAACAAATGGCACCTCCTGTAACTGAGAAGCATCTGTAAGGCAAAGAATACAGTGAACAAGACAAAAGGGCAGCCCACAGAGTGGGAAAAGATATTCACCAACCCACCACTATAAGAGGGTTGACTTACAAAATATACAAAGAACTCAAGAAGCTAGTTACAAAAACACCAAATAATCTGATTAAAAAGTGAGGTACAGGGGTCAGCTGATTCTGTGGGCTTTTCCAGCCTGTTTTTGACACCTTTACTCATCACTCCTCCCTCTCTGTAACTGTAATTGAGGAGTTCAGCTAGTGTTTAGCTTTGGGTGACTGCTTCTGCATCCATTAGCTACAAGATGAAGACTCTAGGTTGGAATAGCATAGAAGGTAGACAACAATCACATTATTATGGAAGGGCATTAAAGGTAGCCTCTCCACTATTGCTTAGATTGTAGATCTCTGGGCATTTCCCAAGTGTCATTTTCTCCTTAAATCAATAATGGCTCCCTCTATTATGGTATCTCTTTTCTTGATCTCCTCTATTCTTTCCTCGTCTCAATCTTCCTTTGCCCTCATGCCCATATCTCCCCTTCTCTTCTCCTCTTCTCTTTCTCCTAACTCCCTCTCCCTCCCTCCATGCTCCCAATTTGCTTAGGAGATCTTGTCCCTTTCCCCTTACCCAGGTGACCATGTTCAGAATCAGCTGACCTGAACAATGGGGAGCTCATGCACCCCAGTCTGATAGCTGAGAAACCAGCATAGGACTGGCCCAAATCCCCTGAATGTGGGTGTTAGTAAGGAGGACTGGGCAGTCTTTGAGGCCCCCAGTAATGGATCAGTATTTATTCCTAGTATATTAATAGACTTTTGGAGTCCATTTCACATAGAAGGATACTCTTTCAGCCTAGACATAGGCCCTGCCCCAAATGATATGACAGACTTTGAAGACTCCCCATGGAAGGCCTCACCCTCCCTGGAGAACAGGAAGGGGATAAGATGGGGGTTGGTGGGGGTGATAGGGAAGGATGGGAGGATGAGAGAATTGGGATTGACATGTAAAACAACCTTGTTTCAAATTTAAATAAAGAAAAAAGAAGGATTAAATTATCTTATTTGGGGGTGGGGAATGGGATAAAAACTAAATAGAGAATTCCCAATAGAGGAATCTAAAATGGCTGGAAGACACATAATAAATTGATGAACATCCTTAGTCATCAGGGAAATGCAAATCAATCCAACTCTAACATACAATCTTACAACTGTCAGAATGGCTAAAATCTGTGTGCACACAGGAAATCATCCAGGCAGACCAGCTGTCCAGAGTCTGCCAACATCCTGTTCCTGCCTCTCCAAGAGGGAGCCTGTATTCCAGTGCCCTGCTCAGAGTCTCCTGAGGAATGGGAAATGCCTGCCGAGGGTCTGTCTCTGAGAACTGGCCTTCTCAGAGTCAGTCAGCATCCTGGTTCTACAGTCCATGACCTGGAAACTGAAATAAAGGCAATAAAGAAAACACAAACTGAGGGAATGCTGGAAATAGAAAAGCTGGGTAAATTATCAAAAACTACAGATGTAAGCATAGCCAACAGAATACAAATGAAGGGAGAGAGAATCTCAGGCCCTGAAGATATACTAGGAGAAATAAATTCACCTACCAAAGAAAATCTTAAGTCCAACAAATCCCTAACACAAAATATCCAGGAAATATGGGAACCAGAAAAAGGCCAAACCTAAGAATAATAGGTATAGAAGAAGGTAAAGAAACCCAATTCAAAGATGCAGAAAATATATACAACAAAATCATAGAAGAAAACTTTCCCAACCTAAAGAAAGATATGCCAATGAAAGCATGAGAAAATTACAGAACACCAAATAGAGTGAACCACACAAAAAGTCCCCTTGCTACATAATAATCAAAACACTAAGCATACAGAATAAAGAAAATATATTAAGAACAGCAAAGAAAAAATGCCATGTCACGTATAAAAGCAAACCTATCAGAATTACAACTGACTTCTCCAAGAAAACTCTGAATGTCAGAAGGTCCTGGATAGGCATGTTACCAACCCTAAGAGACCACAGATGCCATTCCAGTCTACTATACTCAGCAAAGTTTTCAATCACTATAGATGGAGACCAAAGACATTCCATGGCAAAACCATATTTAAACAATACTTATTAACTAATACAGCCCTACAGAATGCTCTGGAAGGAGAACTCCAACCCAAGGAAGTCAACTACACCAGCAGAAATAGGCAAAAGATAATCCCACATTACCAACAGCCAAAAGAAAAATGTGGAGATATCCACACATAGTACCACCACCAACAACAAATTCAAAACAAACAAGAATTAACAATCAATAGTCACTAATATTAATGGTCTTAACTTGCCTATAAAATGGGACAGGCTAACAGAATGGATATGAAGACAGAATCCATCCTTCTGCTGCATACAAGAAACACACCTCAACTTCAAAGACAGATGTTAACTCAGAGTTAAGGGTAGGGAAAAGATTTCCAATCAAATGGAATCAAAAAAACAAGTGGGTGTAGCAATACTAGTATCTAACAAATTAGAATTTAAATTAAAATCAATCAAAAGAAATGAAGAAGGTCATTTCTTATTCATCACAGAAGAAATCCATCAAGATGAAGTCTCAATTCTGAACAACTTAGCTTCTAATACACAGGCACACAGGCTCCCATGTTCATAAAATAAGTATTACTAAAACTGAAATAGCACATAAAACTTCACACTTATAGTGGGGGATTTCAACACCCCACTCTCAACACTAGACTGGTACACCAGACAGAAACTTAAAAAAGAAAGTAACAGAAGTTATGACACAATTGGGATTAACAGACTTTTATAGAAAATTCTATCCAAACACAAAAGAATTTACCTTCTTCTCAGTGACACATATAACCTTCTCTAAAATCAACCACATACTCTGCAATATGATAAACCTCAATATACAAAAAAATGGGATAAACCCCTGTAGCTTATCAGGTTATCATGCTATAAAGTTAGAATTTAACAACAACACAAACTGAAGAAAACCTAAAACTCATGGAAATTAAACAATACACAATTGCACCATTCTTGGGTCAAGGAAGAAATAAAGAAAGAAATTACAAACTTCCTAGAATTCAATGAGAATGAAGACAAAACATACTCAAATGTATGGGACACTTTGAAATCAGTACTAAAAGGAAAGTTCATAGCACAAAGTGCTCACATGAAGAAACTGGAGAATATTCACATTAGAGAATTAATAGCACAACTGAAAGCCCTGGAACAAAAGAAAGCAACCTCACCCCTGAGAAGTAGATACCAAGAAACAAACAAATTGAGGGCTGAAACCAAAAAAAAACAGAAACTAGGAAACAATACAAAGAATCAATGTAACAAAGAGTTGGTTCCTAGAGAACATCAACAAGATTGATAAACCTTTATCTAAATGAACCAAAAGGCAGAAAGGGATCATGCAAATTAACAAGATCAGAAATGAAAAGGGGAACATAACAACTGACACTGAGGAAATCCAGAAAATCTTCAGGTCATACTCTGAAAACCTGTACTCCTCAAGATTCAAAAATTCAATAGAAATGGACAATTTACTGGTAGATATCAGTTACCAAAATTAAATAAAGAACAGATAAGCAATTTAAATAGACCTATAATCCCTAATAAAATAGAAGCAGTTATCAAAACTCTTACAACTTAAAAAGCCCAGGGCCAGATGGTTTCCGTTCAGAAATTCAAAGAAATTTGAGAAATTCAAAGAAGAGCTAAAACCAATACTCCTCAAAATGTTCCACACAATAGAAGCAGAAGGGTCATTGCCAAACTCTTTTTACAAGGCTACAACTATCTTAGTACACAAACCACACAAAGATACAACTAAGAATGAGAACTACAGACCAATATCCCTCATGAACACTGATGCAAAAGTACTCAATAAAATACTAGCAAACAAAATTCAAGAACACAACAGAGAACTCGTTCAACATGCCTAAGAAGGCTTCATGCCAGAGATGAAGGGATAATTTAACATTCGAAAATCTATCAGTGTAAACCATCACATAAATAAAGTGAAGAAGAAAAACAACATGGTCATTTCACTAGATGCTGGAAAAGCCTGTGACAAAATTCAAAACCCCTTCATGATTAAGGTATTTGAGAGATCAGGGATAACAGGAACATGCCTAAACATAATAAAAGCAATATACAGCAAACTAACAGCCAACATCAAACTAAATGGAGAGAAACAATGTGATTCCTAGGTAATCAGGAAGAAGACAAGGCTTCCCACTCTCTCCATATCTCTTCAATATTCTACTTGAAGTTCTTGCTAGAGCAATAAGAAAACAAAAGGAGATCAAAGGGATACAAATTGGAAAAGAAGAAGTAAAACTTTCACTTATGCAGATGATAAGATAGTTTATATAAGTGACAGGAAAAACTCTACCAGGGAATTCCTACAGCTGACAAACACCTTCAGCAAAGTGGCAGGATACAAAATTAACTCAAAAAAACAAACAAACAAACAACAACAAAAAAAAAAACAGAGCCCTGCAGCCCTGTTATAAACAGACAATAAAGGGGCTGAGAAAAAAAATCAAAGAAACATAACCTTTCACAATAGCCACAAAAAACATAAAATATCTTGAGGTAATGCTTAGCAAAAATAGTGAGGGACTTATATAATAAAAACTTTGAGTATTTAAAAAAAGAAATTAAAAAAAATACCAGAAAATGTGAAGATTTCGCATACTCTTGGATAGGTAGGATCAACATAGTAAAAATGGCAATCTTGCCAAAAGCAATGTACAGATTCAATGCAATCCCATCAAAACCCCAGCACAATTCTTCACTGACCTTGAAAGAATAATACTCAACTTTATATGGAAAAACAAAACATCCAGGATAGACAAACAACCCTGTATAATAAAGGAACTTCCAGCAGCATCCCTGACTGCAAACTGTATTATAGAGCTATAGTCCTGAAAACTGCTTGGTACTAGCACAAAAATAGACAGGAAGACTAATGGAATGGAATTGAGAACCCTTATATTAACTCACATACCTATGAACACCTGAATTTGGACAAAGAAGCCAAAATTATGCAATAGAAAAAAGAAAGCATTTTCAACAAATGTTGCTGGCATAACTGAATGCTGACTTGTAAATGCCCTTTCCAGATATTGAGATTAATGACTACTTTATATGCCATCCTAGAGCCTTCATCCAGTAGCTGATAGAAGCAGAAGCATATACCCACAGCTAAACAGTGAGCCCAACTCTTAGAATCCAGTTGCAGACAGAAAGGAGTGATGAGCAAAGAGGTCAAGATCAGGCTGGAGAAACCTGTAGAACCTGCTGACCTGTATAAGAGGGATTTCTTAGACTCCAGTATGATAGCCGGGAAACCAGCATAGGAGTGACCCAGATTCCCTGAATGTGGTATTAGTTGGGAGGACTGGTCAGTCTGTAGGGCCTCTGCTAGTGGATTTATCCTTAGTATATGAATGAACTTTGGGAGCTCATTCCACATAAAGGATATTCCCTCAGCCTAGACACATGGGTGAGGGCCTAGGCCCTGCTCTAAATGATATGACAGACTTTAAAGACTTCTCCATGGAAGGTCTCCCTGGGGAGCAGAAAGGGGATGGGATTGGGGTTGGTTGGGGGAACAGGCAAGGATAGGAGTCTGAGGGAACTGGGATCAATATGTAAAAAAAGCTTGTTTCTAATTTAAACATGTGTGTGTGTGTGTGTGTGTGTGTGTGTGTGCAAGGCTAAAATAAAAACACCAACCACAGCTTATGCTTGATAGGATGTGGAGATAGGGGAACATTCCGCCATTGCTGGTAGAAGTACAAACTTATACAGCTACTTTGGAAATCAGTATGATGGTTTCTCAAGAAGGTAGGAATCAGTCTACCTCAAGGTCCAGCAATTCTAATCTTAGGCATATATCCAAATGATGCACATTCATTCCACAAAGTCACCTGTTCAACTATGTTCATAGCAGCATTATTTATAATAGCTAGAACCGAGAAGCAACCTACATGCCCCTCAACTGAAGAACAGATAAAGAAAATGTGGTACATTTATACAATGGAGTACTACTCAGTGGTTAAAAGAAAAAGACATTGAATTCTGCAGGCAAGTGGGTGGAACTAGAAGAAACCATCCTGAGTGAGGTAACCCAGTCACAGAAAGACAAACATGGTATGTACTCACTCATAAGTGGATATTAGACAAAGAGCAAAGGATAACCACCATACAATCTATAACCACATATAAGCTAGGAAACACAGAGGACCCTAAGAAAAACATACATGGTCCCCTGGAGTAGGGGAAAGGGACAAGATCTACTGAGCAAATTGGGAGCAATGGAAGATAGGGGAGGTATGTAGGAGAAGGAATAGGGGAGAAGGGAAGAGGGAAAGAGAACATAAGGGATCAGGAAGATTAAATAAGGAGAAGAATAGAAGAGAGCAAGAAATACCTTAATAGAGGGAGCCATTACAGGTTTAAAAAGAAATCTGTCACTTGTGAAATGTCCAGGGATCTACAAGAATGACCCCAACTAAGAATCTAAGCAAAGGTGGAGAGGCTACCTTATCTTAAATTCCTTTCCCCTATGGGGTACTTTAAATGCCATCATAGAGCCTTTACCCAGTAGCTGAAGGAAGCAGAAGCAGAGATCCACAGGTAAACACTGAGCTGAGCTCCTAGAATCCCATTGCAGAGAGGAGGGAGGGATGAACAAAGGGATCAAGACCATGCTGGGGAAACCTACAGAAACAATTGACCTGAGCAAATGTGAGCTCATGGACCCTAATCTGACAGCTGGGGAACCAGCATAGTACTGACCCAGGCTATATGAGTCTGGGTGTCAGTTGGGAGCCCTGGGCGCCTATGGGGTGTCTGGCAGTGTTACCAGTATTTATCCCTAGTGCATGAATGGGTTTTGGGAACCCATTCCCAATGGAGGGATATTCTCTCAGCCTAGATACCCGAGAGAGGGCCTAGGTCCTTCCCCAAATGATGCTACACATTTTTATATTCCCCATGGGAGGCTTTACCCTCCCTGAAAAGAAGATAGGGGGTGGGATGGAGAGTTGCTGGAGGGAAGGGAAGGATGGGACAGAGGGAACTGATATTGGTTTGGTAAAATAATATTTTTTTTAATTTAAATAAAATTTTATTCAAATAAATAAATAAATAAGAAATAAATATTTTCATTTTCTCTGGGTCTATTTCCAATGTTACCACATTGTTTTTAAACTTATTCTCCCGTTTTGCAGATTAAGAAAATTAAGGACAGAGATATGTGAATACAGTAGGAATATGAAGATAGCAGTGTCTGTTTGTAGACTTCCTCTAACCCATAGACATTCCTTTTGTGTCTCATTCCCAACTTGGCATCAGAAGTTAGCTATGGTACAAACATTTCAAAAGAAGATCTCAAACTTGAACCCACTCCTTTCCTGTTTGAGTTTTTCCTGGTGTATTCATTGTTTGTCTTGTGGAGGCAACATTCCTGATAAGGACAACTGATGGCTCACAGTTGGAAGGTAGTCCATCACCTTCCTGGTGGTAGAGTGCACTTGCGAGAGTGAGGCCATTGGTCAAGCTGCCTCACAATCAGGAAGCAGAGAGAGATGAGTGTGGCCGCTTTATGCAGTCTCAGACTTCAGTCTAGGGAATGGTGTCAGCCTCACCATAGGTGTGTCTCATCTCCTCAGTCTAGCTCTCTGCAAACCTCCCAATAGAGTCTAAATGCAATGAAGACTATTACACACAGGAATCTGGATTCCAGTACAACATGGCACAAACGAAGCTGTTTATTTCTGATGATGCTTTATCAATTTGTTATCAGAAGTCTACCAAATACCTTTTTAAAATACTGGCTTTCAGGGTTAGTGATCTATATTTGACTTACTAATGAGCACATTATAAGCTTCTAAACAATGCCTTTGTAGCATTGTTCCTTGACAAATTTGAACACATAATTTACTAGATAGCCTGAAGTCAAAACATTGCTCTTAAGCATCCCAGGCACTATCACAACTACGTTTTTCAGCCTTCTCTGTATAGTATAGCCTTTACTACATCATAACATCCATACCCTCACTGCACGTTCTAGCACACCTTGCTTCCTCAAGTCATTCGTGTCTTCATTTCTCATTCTAACAATAGTATTCAGACAAAGTTTAGCAGCCACGTCTTGGAGCTTATTTCTATGGTTGTCTTTTGAAAATGTATAGCTTCAGCTCTAAATATTCACTTCTATTAATTCAGTCATGGTCTTTCCTTATGCTCAGCCAAATATTTCTAACAGCCTGCTTGACAAAGGGGGGTAATCTTTAGAGACAATTTAGCTAAAACCATATTTATGATTTCCTTTTTAAAGATTCCCTTAGTCTGTGAGCCCCTGTGCTTTTGTGTAATGGCGAGAGGGTCTCCACTCTGGCTGGAAATTTACATAGCACTAGAGGATGAGTCAGTTGTCCTGCAAAGCTACTTGTTCTGTATTCTAAGGAGAAAGTGAAATGCATTATTCATTTGTTGTTTTTTCTATTCCCCTCAGCTCATGTCTTCAGCATTGGCTCAGTGTACAAAAACCAGCAGCCTCTGGAGAGCCTCATTGCCCTTCTCAGTTACAAAACCGGCACCCTAGGAGCCTGGACTCAGGCTGGTCAAGTGAACACAGCTTAATTATGCACTAATAACTTTGAAAATCCTCACTCTCTTTTAAGAAATGACTAAGCACGTTATCAGGAAATGGATTGATGAAATATTTCTACATCACAATAAGCATCTACAGGTGGATTAGCAAGGAATTAGGTTTAGAAAGCTTACTTTAAGTAAAGTTGAATTAATTGTGTTTACTCTTTGAATTATTCTTTGAAATCTATTGATTTTTCAAACCAATATTATTTCACTGTCTTAAAATAGGCAATCCAGAAAGGAAAGTGATTGTCATAAAGTAAGAAGAACTATAGATGAGGTGTTCTAAAAAAAATATTAACTTACAGCTAATCATTAACTTTAAAGGCTTCTATAGCTAGAGCTCACCATATCTTTTCAATAATCACTTTATTAATTACCTCTTTGCTTAGAGTATTGTAATAAATATCATGAGAGATGGTTTGAATTTATGAAACATGGTTGTACATATTAGGAAACACTAGTTTTGATATTTAGTAGTATGTGACTCCATCAGTCAGCTTCTGAGAAAACTTAAGAGATTCTTTTAATTCTTCATAAATTTATGATTCCTTTTAAAGATTCCCTTAGTCTGTGAGCCCCTGTGCTTTTGTGTAATGGCGAGAGGGTCTCCACTCTGGCTGGAAATTTACATAGCACTAGAGGATGAGTCAGTTGTCCTGCAAAGCTACTTGTTCTGTATTCTAAGGAGAAAGTGAAATGCATTATTCATTTGTTGTTTTTTCTATTCCCCTCAGCTCATGTCTTCAGCATTGGCTCAGTGTACAAAAACCAGCAGCCTCTGGAGAGCCTCATTGCCCTTCTCAGTTACAAAACCGGCACCCTAGGAGCCTGGACTCAGGCTGGTCAAGTGAACACAGCTTAATTATGCACTAATAACTTTGAAAATCCTCACTCTCTTTTAAGAAATGACTAAGCACGTTATCAGGAAATGGATTGATGAAATATTTCTACATCACAATAAGCATCTACAGGTGGATTAGCAAGGAATTAGGTTTAGAAAGCTTACTTTAAGTAAAGTTGAATTAATTGTGTTTACTCTTTGAATTATTCTTTGAAATCTATTGATTTTTCAAACCAATATTATTTCACTGTCTTAAAATAGGCAATCCAGAAAGGAAAGTGATTGTCATAAAGTAAGAAGAACTATAGATGAGGTGTTCTAAAAAAAATATTAACTTACAGCTAATCATTAACTTTAAAGGCTTCTATAGCTAGAGCTCACCATATCTTTTCAATAATCACTTTATTAATTACCTCTTTGCTTAGAGTATTGTAATAAATATCATGAGAGATGGTTTGAATTTATGAAACATGGTTGTACATATTAGGAAACACTAGTTTTGATATTTAGTAGTATGTGACTCCATCAGTCAGCTTCTGAGAAAACTTAAGAGATTCTTTTAATTCTTCATAAATTTCAGATTCTTTGTCTGTTTACCTAACATAATAAAGATAATGTACATACTATGCTTATCTACAGTGTATTCTTATTAAATGCAATGTATGGTAATTATTAATGAAATTAAACAATGAGAAAAGAGAAACAATGTGCCCAGTACATGTCAATATTTAATTCATTTGATCTTAAATTATTTGTTTTTTCCACTTAGGTTTCAGAAATTATGGAGGACTATAAATTCTTCCTATATTTGAATAGAGTTAGGTGCACTTATCCATAATAAAAATTAACTTTTAAAACAATATTACTTTATATTAATTAATCCTTATATAACAATGATACTTGAACATAATAATATAAATTATGATTATGTAAAATAATTATATTTTCAAGAACAAATGGTTTCCTCAAAAGAAATGTGTTATTTTATGCCTTTACAAGTGTTCTTAATGCTAAAATCAATATAATACAATTCTATTCTCATATCTGCTTCTGCTTTCAATCCATTACAATATATTCTTTTGCTCAAGGTATTTGAAGAAAACCTATCCACACAGAGATACATAGCCAAAAGCACATACTCAAGGGTTCTATATGATCTTCAAACCACACTTTGAAACCTCTGGCATTATGTTAGCAAAGAAACCTTGGAATAAGTCATGTCGAAATTTAATAAAGATGGTGATGAAAATGAATGTTACTTATTAGATAATCTTTAATCATATCTTTTCAGTACTAGTAACTTAACCTGTGACCAAGTTTAGAATGTAGAACTTAATATAACAAATGAAGAATATGAAAAAATAACAAAATATCTGTACAAAGAAAAGTTTTAATCAAAGCAATCCATAGACTTTAAGGGTAGGATTTACCTGGCTTGTGAAATATTGTGAAAAAATATAAATAAGTATACTTTGTATTATATTTTGTATTAATTTGTCTTAAACTTGTTTAGAATAAATGATGGTCTTGTAACGAACATTGAGGGTTAATTATTGCATATAGTTAGAGATACTGAAACCCGAATGTGGCAGGAAGGTGGGTTGCTCAAAGAGGTTCAAAATTAACATATGGAAAAAGCCAATTGGCAGAGAAACACAGGAAGTCTTTCCCACCTCAGCTATCTATAACAAACAGAGGATAAGCAAGAAAAGTCTAGTGATTTCAAATAGGGGTGGGAGTGAGATGGTAGTGGCTGGTCATGGATTCTACACAAATGACCTATAAAGAATCATAACTCTCAATGGCAGATGGCATTTGAACCTTGAAGCTGCCCTAGCTTTTTTAATCACTTCCATTTTGGGAAATGTTATACCTCTCTTTTTTTAGGTCTAGATATTAAACAGATTTTCATATATGAGTACTGTATTCACATCATGGCAACTTCTACCCTCCCAAATCTACCTATAATCCCCTCTTTCAACTTCATGACCTTGTCTTCTATAAGTACTATTACATATATATGTGTATGTTCTCATGCACATGGATAGTATATGCATCACATTTTTCTTTATAACTGAGGAGAATTCAATATATATATATATATATATATATATATATATATCACTTTCATTATCCATTTTTCATTTGAAGGACATCTGGATTGTTTCCATTTCCTGGCTATTGTGACTAGAGTAGCAATGACCATGACTGAGCAAGTGTCTCTGTAGTAGGATATCAAGTCCTTTGGGCATATGCCAAGAAGTGGCCTAGCTAAAAGCTTCTGTATAACAAAGGAAGTAATCAATCCAATAAAAAAGAAGCCCAAAGAGGAATAGAGAATCTTTGCCAGAAATATATTTGATAGAGAATTAATAGCCAGAATATACAGTTTCTGATACCAATTATTTGCCCCATGACATAAATCCCTAGAAATCATAATGGTGCCTTTTGTGTCTTCAGGTGATTTTAACATGAGGCCACAGGCCACTTACTTCCATCCTAGCACTCTTAACAGCAATCTTTAACATACAAGTTTGGAAGAATCCATTCCCCCACAGAAAAATATAAGTATTCCATCAAGATGAAGAAAAGGTACACAGCCTGCCTGTCACATGTTGAACACAGTTCACCATGACCAGACTAAAAATAATAATCCTTACTGAAGTTTTAAGTAGGTAAAAACAGAGGGCTGGATGATGGAAGAATAAAAAGACTTTGAATTCTAAGAAAAACAGCTTAGAACAAGATGTCTGGGCAAAAATCTCAGAAGAAAACAAATGTATTTTCTTGAATTTTGTTGGTAATGTTACAAATTTCCAGTAGAATAAATCTAAGAGACACAAATTTGTAGCAATCATTTGAACCAATTACAGTTATTTAGAAAAGAGTGAGTTCACAATGCTTAATATCAATGTCATGTTGGTGGCAAATTATTTGAATCCAAGCCTAACTTTGTAAAGAATTATAGTCATGGAAGAAGATGACAGAGGCAGGAAAGAGGATATCCTTGATGGAATAAAAAACTATAGAAAATGAAAAGCAAGGACCTTCAAGGCTAAAAGTTAAATTTTAAAGAGCATTCAAAATATGTTAGCAAAAGCAATAAAGGCAATAGAGAAGAGAGGAAATAGTCAAAGCCAATCATGAAACTTTTGTGAAGAGTAACGATGCTTAAAAAGTTGAGAAAGGTAATAATAAAAGTTTTTAATGGAAATGCAAATATGTATTGAACATCTAATATGTTTAGGACCCTCTTTTAAGGACTTTAAATCTTTAAATCAATCAAACTAGAAATAATAGACTACTGTAATTGAGCTATTTGCTAACAGCTGGGAATGAGATAGGTAGAGAAATGAGAGTTTTTAAATATTTAACATAATAACACTATTGAAGCAAATTATAAAAAATATTTGGATGGTCTGTTTAATTTCTCTTATTATTTACTTTCTTTTAATCTACCAAAATATTGGGTACAATTTTGTAAGCCGACTAAAAGTATCCTTTTAAGAAAATGATAGAAAGAGGCCCTTCCGTAGGCTACCATGTATGTCCTTCCCTGATAATGAGATTGATAATTAACTTATATGCCATCATAGAGACCTCATCTAGTAGCTAATGGAAACAGAAGTAGATACCCACAATTAAACACTGAGCTGAATTCCTGGAATCCAGTTGCAGAGAGGGAGGATGAGTGATATCAAAAGGGGTCAAGACCAGGCTACAGAAACCAGAGACAGCTGACCTGTACAAGGGGGAGCTCATGGATCCCCAGACTAATAGCTGGGAAACCAGCATTATACCAACTCAGACCCCCTGAACATGTGTCTCAGTTAGAAGGCCTGGGTAGTCTAAGCTACTTCTGACAGTGGAACCAGGATATATCCCTGGTGTACAAAAGGACTTTGGGAGCACATTCCCCGTGGAGGGAATCCCTTAGATTAGAGGCAGGGAGGAAGGCCTAGACCCTACTACAAATGACTTAACAGATTTTGATGATCCCTCCTGGAAGGCATCACCCTCCCTGTGGGTGGGGGAAAGGGGTGAGAGGGGGATAGGAGGCAGGGAGGGAGGGAGAGGGAACTGGGATCAATATATGAAATAAGAAAAAAAAAATGGTAAGACCCTTCCTATTCCTTTTTTTTCATCACCATGCATATATTTATTCAGGATTGTATTTCTAACTGAGATGAATTGCAAAAAGAAGAGACCAATGGGAACAACCAAATGGTATTTGGAATAAAATCATTTGGCCTATTTTTCATAACCACAGATTTCAAGGAATACCCCCAGCCATGCCAGGTGTACCAGAGAACCCCATTATCGTTTCTACTGTATAGGAACCCTGATAGTACACACCATTCAGGTTTGCAGAGTGACACTTGCTAAACTGCCAGCCAGACTGCTCCCCCTTGGCACAGTTCCCATTGTAGTTGTCATTATCTCTATCCATGCGCTGAACTTCATTCTTTGGTGACTAGCCCACCACTGTGCTTCGAGGTGAAAAGTTCCTGAAAGGGAGTTCCCAGCTATTCCAGAATATTCTCCAATGTTCATTTCATAAAAAGACTTTTTATTGCCAACTTTAAAATGTTTGTATTGTGCAACTATTTTTCTCAAAATCTGTCAGATCAATTTTTAAAGTATAGTCATTAGGTTAAGGATTTTGTTACCCAGCCAATGATCAGCTATACTGGCTGACGAATAAACCACGGTGCTCTGCCTAAGTCTGCCTATCCAGAGCTAGGGTTACCAGCACAGCCAACATGCTTGACCTTTTACGACTGGGTTCTGGGAATCAAAATCTGACTTGAAGCTGGCAAAGCAAACATAATACATACTAAATTATCTCTCCAACTTTGCACAACCTTCTTATAAGAAAATATAAACCATTCTTTCAACTTACTATTGGCTGGGCATTAGTAATTAGTCACTAAACAAAACATACTTCAAGGAAATGAATTAATAAGTACATAGAAGATAAAATGCACAACACAGCAAAACCCTTTAAAACAGAATGTGGTGGTTTGAATGAGAATAGTATCCCATTGCCTAGGGGTTTGACAGTTGGTGGTACATGTTTGAGGAGGCAGTTGCTGAAGCAAGTATTTCACAGGGGGTGAGTTTTTCAGAATTTATAACCTCACATCCCTTCCAGTTTGCTCCATATGCTCCACCTTTGAGGCTGAAGATGTGATTCCTCATCTTCCTGTTCCTGCCACCCTGCCTGGCTAACATGAACAGTTACCGCTGGAACTGACAAAAAGCCACAAAGAGATCTTCTTTCTATAAGTTGCCCTGGTCATAGTGTTTTGTCACAGCAATGGAAGTAACTAACAAAAGGAGGGGGGATATAGTAAAGTTTTGAGAAAGTTGCTAGATTTGGAGTCTAGGTAGATATTTCAGATGTTGTTTGATTTGGTCTAGATTTTTTTGAATGTGTGTGTGTATGCACACAAGAATGTGAGTGCATACAGAATTCCAGGTGCCCAGGTCTCCTGAAGCTAGACTTACAGACAATTGTAAGACACTTGATTGATGGGAGATGTTATTCTGTAAATATGTTTGTCATACTGGTTAATAAATAAAGCACTGTTGGGCCAATAAGAAAGCAAGATAGGCGGGGCTAGGAGACAAGGAGGAAAGAGGAAGTAGGGAGGAAGAGTCAGGATGTAGAGCATGGAGAAAGAAGATGCCGGCTGCGGCTCCCCGATAAGATGACCACGTGAAAATACTTAGATAAGTAGAAATGGGTTAATAATTAAAACAAAGCTAGGCCATAAACAATAATGGTAACTGGCCAACAGGATTGTATCAAATACAGCATCTCTGCATGTTATTTGGGGCCAGCGCCAGTGGCGGGCAGGCTGGCGGGCTGGAGGGCTGGCAGAAAACAACAAGCAACACTTGATATCATCTCTGGTAACTGAACTTGGGTCCTCTGCTAGAGCAGTGGCCACACTTAACTACTCACCTATATATCCTGTTTCATGCTACAGTTTTTAAAACAAAACAAAAATTAAACACATTAAAGTGATGAAAGAAGGATCTAACATGAAAAAGCATGTAAATTATACATGGTAGAAGATAACTATATTTAAAGCAAGATTTAAAAGATCATGTGACCATCCACATGGAGGTCAATGGATACTCACACTTTTCCCTTAAAACACTTTTGACACTCACAATGAGAAAACTCCCTCCTTACACTGAAGTCACAATTTCTGCTGCTTTCTCAGCTTTTACTGCAATTCTCAACCTTTTGGAAGACTGGTCTTGTCAGACAGTGGGAAGAGGAACTCCTCAGTATTTCCAATTTTTCTATGGTATTTAAGCGATTTAAAGCTTAACCTATTTAAGCTGTTAATGTTGACATATATGTGTACTTCAGACTAAAATTCACACTTGAACTCCAAATCTCTCCTTAATAATTGTGTTTAAATTTCTCACAAGCATCTCTGAACTGACTTTTTTTTCAACTGGTACCTATTATCCCCTCTCTCCACCCACATAGACACACTTTTCTTCTACTTTCACAATTTCACCTGTGGTAAATGTGAACCTCTTTCACCTAGCAGTGTAAACTTCTAAACCATAGACTGGATTTTCCTTGAATGCTCTAACCATTACCACTTTCAATTCATAGAACAGCTTCACTGCTTCTACTTGCCACATGTACAAAGTTCCTCTACTTACTACTTGATAAGTCCAGTTGAGCACACTATCCACACTATCAATTTGTCTAAAGAATACCATGAAAATTTCCTTACACATGCTCTTACCTACCTGCAATCTAATTCAATTTCTAGATAGTACGCAGAGTAAGCTTTTATAAACTTATATTGGATTAAGTCTGTTTCTCATTTATAACATGCAAGGACCTTTCTGATCCATGTACAAAAAAAAAAAAAGAAAAAAGAAAAGAAAATATCTAACAAGGATCTACATCTGCTGGCTGATGGGAGATGTTATTCTGAATATATGTTTCTCATATTAGTTAATAAAGCCCTGTGGCCAATAGGAAACAAGATAGGCGGGGCTAGGAGACTGCTAGGAGGAAAGAGGAAGTAGTGGGAAGGAGTCAAGATGTAGACCAGGGAGGAAGGAAGGCGCCTGTCGCAGCTCCCTGATAAGATGACCACGTGGAAATACTTAGATAAGTAGAAATGGGTTAATAATTAAGGCAGAGCTAGCCCATAAACAATAATGGTAATTGGCCAACAGGATTGTATCAAATACAGAGTCTCTGAGTGTTATTTGGGGCTGATGTGGCTGAGGGCACAGACTGGTGTGTTGGCAGGCTGGAGGAAACATACACACTACAGATGGCACCCAACGTGGCTATAAGAACTTTCACTTAAAACTAATAAGAGCTTAAGAAATGTTTTAGAAACAAAGGAACAGAGACTAGCAAGACTTCTTAGTAGCAGCATTTTCTCGGTTGGATTTGTTTTGCTGTGGACAGAGATTTGTCCGGCTCCTTTAAGGGAGGTTTCCAAAATTACCATAAGCGGCAAAAAAGCGGCCTTGCTTTTAAAGAGCTCTGCTAACAATTCTTTGGTGTGTACAAGAGCTGCAATGAAGGTTTACACTGTGTTTTAAAAAATACGCTGGCTTTGGAGAGAAAAAGAAACAGGATACAATTGTTTAAAAAAGAAAAAAGGAAATGAAATGGATGGGTATGGTGGCGCAGGCCATTAATCCCAGCACTCCGCAGACAGAGGCAAGCAGATCTCTGTGATTTCAAAGTAAACCTGGTATGCACTGAATTCCAGGACAGATAAAAATTTCACAGAGAAACCTTGTCTCAAAATATGTAAAAATAGAAGTAGAAGAAATAGAGTAATAAAAAAGCCACATAAAGATGGAAAACACAAAGAAATTTTGGATACTATACGCGCTTCTGTTGTCTTTAAATTATTTGATTGCTGAGAAAATAACTACTGATAAAAGAAATGCTGCTGGATTAACTCAATATATATATTTTAAAAAGGCTTTGACTCAAAAATTTAAGTTTAAGGACAAGTTACTGGGGAAAAGGATTTCTATTTTTGTTTCCACAGAAAATGAAAAGCTATGGATTCTTTCCAGATTTATGTGGTTTGATCAAGCCAGACCCCCTGAAACAGTGCCCCAGGTGATACAACATTCAAAGCAATTGAGACAAAGCCTTGCAGACTACTGCCAAGATTTCTGCATCTTCTTTGGACCCCCATGACAGTGCCCTCTACCAGCAGGAAGTAGTTTGGAAAGAACGAGCCCAAATTCCCAAATATTGTTTATAATGTTTGTTTTAATTTAAATAGACTTGGTTATAAATGGCTATAACCACAAGCAATCTTTTTAAAGGTAAAAAGGGAATTATGGTATAGATATGAATACTTTGTTTGGAATGGATTTTCTTTTATTGATACAATTTAAGGTCAAATTTGTGATTTGTATATTTCTCCACTTGTTTAGGTATTGTGTTTATATAGCTCATTGGAAAATGTAATGTATAGTTTAATACAGATTATAGAGAGTTACCTGTGATAGTCAAAACTTGAAATTAAGTTAGTTAGGATTTCTAGATATGCAGAGATGTATTTGAGATGAATAAGCATTCTTCAAACCTTTCAAAGACCTACAGAATATGGCATTTAAAATGGTTTAGGGTTTTTCTTGACAGGGAAGCACAACTGCTCCTGGTAACACCACCTGCATCAAAAAGGAAGATGGACATTGAAGAAACTCGTTATGAAGTTTGCTTCTAATATGGCAAGACAAGCCATTTGGGCAAGGTACTGCTCTTCTGGACTATTTGACTTTATGTTGTAGAAACTGGACATGCAGGACCCACAAAAAGGTGACTGCTGATGCAAGATGGACATTGCTACAGGATTCCTGCTTCATGAAAGAGGCTGCCAGACAGCCAGACAGTCTACCGGACACAGAGAAAAATGACTGACACACTGTCAATACAGGTGGACAGTTTAAAGTTTCCTGCTTTGTTAAGGAGTTTGGAGACACACTATAGCCTATGGGCTGAAGATAGAACATTACAGAAGAACTTCAGGTGACTGACCAGGCAATGAGTTGTCTCTGTCATTTCTAGAGTTTATATATTATCCTTCTGTGGTCTTTGAAGGAGTTGAAGACAGATAGTTATAGTTATAGTTTTCCTTAGTTAGGATTAAAGATAAGTTACATATAGGACTTTAGACTCACAAAGATAGGATAGATGATATTTTCTTTAAGTCTTACAAAATGTTAATGGACTAAATATTGTTAACTGTGATTCTTATTTGATAACTGTTGAATGGTATATTTTGCTATGTTAAGGTTAAACCCCTTCTTTTACTTTAGACAGAAAAGAGGAGATGATGGGAGATGTTATTCTGTATATATGTTTCTCATACTGGCTAATAAAGCCCTGTGGCCAATAGGAAACAAGATAGGCGGGGCTAGGAGACCACAAGGAGGAAAGAGTAAGTAGTGGGAAGGAGTCAAGATGTAGGTAGACCAGGGAGGAAGGAAGGTGCCTGCCGCAGCTCCCTGATAAGATGACCACGTGGAAATACTTAGATAAGTAGAAATGGGTTAATAATTAAGGCAGAGCTAGCCCATAAACAATAATGGTAATTGGCCAACAGGATTGTATCAAATGCAGTGTCTCTGAGTGTTATTTGAGGCTGATGCGGCTGAGGGCACAGACTGGCGGGTTGGCGGGCTGGCGGAAACATACATGCTACAGCTGGCTCGCTTATTGTTTAAGTTGATTCTTCAATTTTCTTATTATCAAATTTAAACCACTTTCTTCTTGTCCATGTTTGTGTGACTACATTGTTTATAAATACTACAACCTACAGCAGCAATTGTCAACCTGTGTCTTGACCACTTTTGGGGTTGAACCACCCTTTCACAGGAGCAGCATATTAGATACCCTGTATAAATGATGTTACATTATTCTTCATAATAGTAGTAATTAAGTGGTAAGTTGGTAGTCAGAACAGTTTGAAGAACTGTATTAAAGGCTTGCAGCACTAGGAAGGTTATATCTACAAAACTGGCACTATTGTGTGCATCAACCTTGCTTCAGCCATTGATCGTGTTGTTCAGTCTTCCTAGTTAACTTCTAAAATCTCAGAATACCTTGACCGTTTAGCTCACATATAAGCTACGAAAACAGTGATGATGGCCATAAGGACATCCACTGCCTCCTGCCCTCCCTTATTCATGTCTATACTCACTAGCTTGAACTGTGTGCTGAGACAACACCACCCTCAACTCCCATTCCCTAAGGCTAGTTTAACATGACAGTAAATAATCTTTGGAGATTAAGGAGTAAGAAGAGCATTCATGGAGGAGCAACCCATCTCTCAGCAGCAGCTTCCAGGAAAAAAAATCACTCTTTTGACAATGATCAAATTTCTTTATAACCACAGAACTTGTGGGGAGATCCAATAGCAAAATAATAATAATAATAATAATAATAATAATAATAATAATAATAATAATAAATGAAAATAATAGTCTTCAACATGAAATTCCTAAGACTCAGAAAAGTCCTTTGTCAAACTCCATAGGACTCAAGGAAGCCCCATTTACAGAAATTCCTCTCCCCGAGTTTGGACAAATGCCACAATCAATTTACCACCTGTGTGCACATTGGTAAATTATTCACTCTGGCCAAACCTTGGGTATTGTTTTTAGAATTTGAAGCACAGATAAATAGATGGTTGATAGATAGACAGATAGATAGATAGATAGATAGATAGATAGATAGATAGATAGATAAATAGATAGATAGACCCTCCTTGAAGAGATATTTCAAGCCTGGTCATTAAGAAACCATGGAGATAGCTCAGTAGTTGAAGATACCTGCTCCCAAGCCTGAGCTTGATTATTAGTTTGAAGGACAGAATCAACCCTTGCAAAATACCCTCTGGCTTCTATACATACACAGTGGCAAACACATATATAAAACAGTACACAAAAATAAATAAATACATGAAAAGAAATAATGTTATATTAGAATTAGATTATTCAAGTGCAATTAGAATTAAGTCCCTGATAACCAGAAAATATGGTGCTTCTTCATCCAATATTTTAAAAATATTTTCTTGAGTATTCTATTTCTGAAGTAGATGACAAGAGCACTAAAGGAAGCATATTAGACAATAGCAAAGAGCTATAAAATATGATCTACATGAAATATAAAAATATCAATTATAAAGTAATATAATTTCACAATATAAATAAGTTAACTATGTAAAAGTTATCCTGTCAAAATAGGAAGAAGGATCTAGAATAAAGGCAGATTAAGTGTATACCAGAATTGTATTAAATTATCTCTGTGGATCATTTACTTTAAGCAAAAGTCTGAGTTTTATCTTCCATTTTATGGATATTAGTGTCGATCCACACTGATGAGCCCTACTTCTGCCTCTTCTGCTGTCAGCAGATAAGTAGGTGTATATCTCTATAAACTTATTTATCTAAGCACACAGAATAATAGCAAATATATGGTATCACATACTAACCTTAGAAAATCAGACATTAACCTATGATAAAATATGTTTAAGAAAGAATTTCATAAATAAAAGCCCCAAATTTCTATTATTATCATTGTATTCTGGTAATATTACAAAGTCGTTTTATTGTGTTGATTTTTTTTCTGGAAAGTCTCTTGTTCAATGGGTATGATACTTTTAAAACTATCTTTGGCAGATTTTTCCAATTTAAAATTATATATAGATACTGCTAAAATCAAATGAGCAAGATTATGAGGAAATTAAAGTGTTAATGCAGTCATAGATAATTTATCATTCACCAAAGTATGTTCACAGGCTGCTTAAATGTATCATTTGCAGAATTACAAGCTATCAATGAGTAAGTATGAGTAGGAGGAAATTACCTATTTCAAGAATTCATTACTACAGAACAATTGGATACCATAGGTTTTTTGCTGCATTACAAAATTCAGAATGAAATGGTTAAAAGTCTTCTTTCATATAGTTCTTTCTACTAGGGAATTACAATGAAATTAATTTCCAGAGAGTCATTTCAGCTTAATAGTAATATATACAGATTTTTAGGCTTCTATAGTAATACAATTCATAAGTTCCCAATAAATTAATATTACAAAATTGTGGGATACATAACTAAATAGATAATTATCAATAGAGGAATCCAAAATGGCAGAAAGACGCTTAAGAAAGTGCTCAACATCCTTAGCCATCAGGGAAATGAAATCAAAACAACTCTGAGATACCATCTTGCTCCTGTCAGAATGGTTAAAATAAAAAAAAAAAAACACTAATGGCAATCTATGCTGAAGAGGATGGGGCTAACAGAGAGCACTCCTACATTGCTGGTATGAGTGCAAACTCTTTTGAGGCCACTTTGGAAATCAGCATGGCAGTTTCTCAGGAAAATGGAAATCAGTCTACTCAAGTTACAGCAATTCCACTCTTGGGAACATCCCCAAAGGATGCACATTCATACTACAAGGACATATGTTCAACAATGTTGATAGCAGCATTATTTGTAATAGCCAGAACCTAGAAACAACCTAGATGCCCCTCAACTGAAGAATGGATAAAGAAAATGTGGTACATTTATATAACGGAGTATTACTCAGTGGGGAAAAAAAGTAATCCTGAAATTCACAGGCAAATGGATGGAACTGAAAGAAACTGTCCTAAGTGAGGTAACCCAGTCACAGAAAGACAAGCATGGTATGCCCTCACTCAAATATGGATATTAGACAAAGAGCAAAGGATTACAGGTCTACAATCCACATCGCCAGGGAAACTGGGAACAAGGAGGACCCCAAGGGAGAAATACATGGGAAAGGGATAAGAACTACTAAGCAAATTGGCAGCATGGGGGAGAGGGGAGAGAGATAGGAAATAGAGAAGAGGAGAAGAGGAGGTAAGAGGAGAACAAGAGAGACCAGGAAGACAATCAGGGGAGGAATAGAGAAGAGCAAGAAAAGACATACCTTATGAGGAAGCCAGTATAGGATTCAAGAGAAATCTGGCTCTAGGGAGATGTTTAAAGTTCCACAAAGATGACCTCTTCTAAGAATCTAGGCAGTAGTGGATAGGCCCGCCTTTGATGCCCTTCCCCTATAACAAGATTGATGACTACCTTAATTGCTATTCTATAGCCTTCATCCAGTAGCTGATGGAAGCAGAAGCAGACACCCACAGTTAAGCACTGAACCATACTTCAGGAATCCAGTTTTTGAGAGGGAAGAGGGGTGAGTAAAGGAGTCAAGACTATACTGGAGAAACCTATAGAATCAGCTGACCTGACCTAGTGAGAGCACAGGGACCCGAGTCATAAAGCTGGGGAACCATTGTTGGACAAGCCTTCTGAATGTGGGTTCCATTTAGGAGGCCTGGGAAGTCCATGGAACCTCTAACAGGGTAACCAGCATACACTAATACACAAATGTACTTTGGAAGCCCATTCCCTATGGAAGGATCTTATATCAGCCTAGATACACAGATGAGGGCCTTTAGCCCTCACACAAATGACAAGTGACAGACTTTGATGATGGAAGGCCTCACTACCGTTGGGGAGAGGGTGGAAGTGGGTTGGGGGGATAAGTGGGGGTCATGTGAGGATGGGAAGGAGAGGAAAAGGGGAGATTGATATGTAAAACAAGATTGTTTCTAAATTTAAAAACACTTTAAAATTGAAGAATTAATATAAAAATCCCAATATAAAGTTAAATTCAAAGGTCTATGGGACCTCAAAGATGTAGTGCCTCTTGATAGGCATTTTGTAGAGACTTTGGGCCAAATGTGACTAATATTGCAAAAATACATGCTATTCACATCTTTCTGGTTAAAATGTAATTTGAAATCAAGGAAAGAGGTTTCAAAATAATTTGAAGGCAATGAAATACATAATGACATATTTATACAAAATAATACTGGAAGTACTTTTTAAAAATAAGAATTCAGAAGAGCTCCAATTTAATACCAAAGAAAAAAATTCTACAATAATTTAATTTTTTTATTTCCATTTTAAGGCATTCATCCTAAATGGCAAGATGACTCAGAAAGTCAAGGGGTCTGATGTCAAGTTGGACAACCTATATTCAATCCCAAGGGACTGACTGACACTATGAAAGGAGATAATAAATTCTAACAAATTGTTCTCAGACCATAATAAACAACTCATACACACTTGGTACCCACACAAAAAATATACATACACAAAATGTAATAAATAATCAAGTGCTTATCCTAAAAAGACTGGCAACGCAAATTTTATTAATGATTATGTTATATATATATACATATATACATATATATATATGTAGAGAGAGAGAGTATGATGTAGTGTATCATGTATATACTATATATATATGAATGCATGCAATATTAAATAATAATTAGGGAAAAAGATAATGTGAATGGGAAGGAGAGTTGGAAGAGGCATATCATTTGGAGAAAGAAAAGTAAAGGGAGAAATGTAATAATAATATCAAAAATAAAAGGTTAAAAAGGAACTAGCTGTCTTCAAAATACCTTGTTATATTAATAAACTATTGCCTATGATGTTAAATTTAGTCAATAGGGGCATTTTCTAACACATATACATTTGTACTCACATACATATATGTATGTGTGCATGCATGTAGATAAAATAAATATATTTTGTTTGACTAAGCCATACAATTATCTATAAGGCAAACATGTACATTTCAAAAAATTCATAATATCTTCTCACAGTGGGAGTTACTAATATTCTAAAGTTCAAGAATTTTATGTGATATTGTCTTCTATAATACTGTCACAAAATTTGGAAAATTTTTGATTAATTATATTGCTCAGGTAAATTTTAGAATAATTTGTCTTAATCTGATCTTGAAAACAATATTTATGGTTGTTGTAAGTCTGATGTTAAAACTTAATTTCTGACAACTACAAGAGAATAGAAATGAAAGTGAAATTTAAGTCTGTAAATATAGCTATCTCTGGGGTCATTTGTAGGCTAACAAAGTCAAGTTACAGAATTGAGTCTTCCGCAATCTCTTAAAATAAAAATACCCTTTTCTGTGTGTTACACATTATTTTTTGATTGAGCACAAGATAAATGTAACCTAATGTATTCAAAAGAGAATCTCAACCAAGTCAATGCTAAGAAATGAGAGAGAGAGATTTGATGAGTATGTGCACAAGAACAATAGCACTTAAAGCAATTACATAAATGTAACACTGCTCATACATATAAAATCTCTTCTTCATGGCATTAACATTGTCAATAATTAGTAACTTTAAAATTAGGAATAATTCTGTGGTGCAATCAGCATGAATCATTACCTGGTGAAGCCGAATAACAGCACTGAGTTCCTAAATATTGATAGTATTTTTTCCAAGCTACAGAGACACTTTTACGTCTCTAAATGTTAAGTAATTGATATCTCCACATATTTTTGCATACTTTGAGTGCAAATGTCTTGATTTGGACATTAAAGAGGATAATACACTTTTTAACTTTTTATAATAACGTTATAGTGTACATTTCAGAATATTAAATTTGCATTAATGAAGGATGGCTCTAAACATTTGTTATAGCCTAGTGGCATAACAGATATAAAGCATACTTCATACACATTTTCAGACAAATGGATAGTGTTTCTAAGTTTGCAAATTAAACCTTGGCTTTTCCATATATATAGAACAAGTGTTTTCTCTCTGTGGTCACAATCCGGGGACATGTACTTTCCTAACAGGAAGGTAAAGTAGTCTCTCTATCTAAAATTAATTTTTTATGCACAGTTTCCTATTTAGTTCATAAATTATCTCCATCTATTCTGTGAATTAAATTTCACTAATTCACATATCCCTTTTCTATTTCCTCCATGTTTTCTCACCTCCTCTCCCATTTAAAACTACACAATAAATTTTAATATAATCTCAAAACCCAGTAATAAACTTTGACATGTATGTCTTTAAGCAAGTACTTTCTAAACAAGAGTCAAGAGAGAACTAAAGAATGTTACATGTCCTGTGAAAGAAAGATTACTCATTTTGCACATGGACTTGGCACCAGACTATAATCAGATTTCCACAGACATTTATTTATTTTAAAAAAATAACTTCACTATTTTAATGCAAAATGCTAATTTCTAATTAAAGAATTTGATACATGCCATTTCCAATAACCACTGACCAAAGAAACTTTACAAAACTGATTCGCTCTGATAAATGGTCTTTTGATAGAACCTATAAAGGTTCCCGATATCTCATTCCTACAGAAGAAAAAAAAATAAAAATTTCCAAATATACACTAATTTTGAGTTGTTGCTTGTGTATTTTACTGTTCCTATCCTTATGCTGGAGGAAGAAAGGGAATACCTTACATGAAGTCACCTGTCCCTTCCTAATTCCTCTCTACTGAATAATGTTAATGCTTTCGAAGTTCCTCCAAACATTCTATTTTCAATCTTACTAGCCATTTTAATTCTTTACATTTTACCTACAAATCATATGTGACTTCAACATTGCAACTCTAAGTTTAAGACCACAGAGATATATGAACAATTCAAAATGAATCACAATTATTGAAGGACACTGACAGCATGTCATTTGTTAAGAACTAGAGCACATTACACACTGCGTAGGAAAGGCTGTGATGTCTGTGGTGTAAAACTTGCAATGTAGCCAAAAATCTGGGAAAGATGTTCAGGTGAAAATCTTTGTTGATTGGTTCAGTCTTTGATTTCTGCCTTGTTCCTGCGTATATGTTTTTAGTGGGAAAGACTAAATAGACTATTATTCATCACCTTATTTAAAGACTACCCTTGTCTTAGCTAGGATATTGGCTTTGTTCTATACCAACATTACTTCACAAAATATTTATGTATTCAGCATATAAGATTTTCTCCATTGTCAAATGAAAAGGGTTTTGATTTGAAAGTAGAGTGCAGAGGAAGGAAGGAAGCAACATTAAGGTGAAATTTATTTCAAAATAACCAAATGATCAAAGGCTTATTTTATTTCCTCAAGAGAAATATACATATATATTCATACACACCTGCTCTAAACCCAAAACAAATGAATCCCTAAGTACTCATTTTCCTTTATATTAAATCTGCAATGTTAAAAACAAAGCCAAAGTACTGAACTTCATAATCACCGGGGATTCAGACATTTGGAGACTCAGTTTAAAGAGTGAAGTAAAGACAAAAATGGACTGTTTAATGTACACTTGGCAAAAGGCAATTTTGTGATAGTAAGATCCTGAAGAAAAGTTAAAAAGGGCAGAAGGCAGGGAAGACAATCTCAGGAGGCCAAAAGTAATAAGCCACCAGCAATACAGGACTCTTAAATTTTAGGGGATAGAGGTAAACAAGGTAAAACGTCACAGAAAAGAATAGCAAAGAGCGAGTGTAGTCGAACAGGTATGAAGACAGCAATAATCACAGTGTCTGCAGAATTCAGGCATATCTGTAATCTAGAGGCAGGATTAAAATAAAATTAGAACTGTAAGAAAATATATCTACTACATGAAATTAAGACTTAAGTAGAGTACAGAATGACTAGGAATACACCTGGAAGTAGACTCATGCACCAAGGATGAACTGCCAATTAACTAGACAGGGCACACAGACATTTCATAAGTGATTATCACACCTTCAACTGTCTTCCACTGGCATGCTTGAGAGGCTCTAGCCTTCCTATGGCCCCTTGAATAGGCTACTGACTACTGCAGGCATGGAAGAAATTTCTCTCCATTTATCCACTGTAGGGTTTGCCAGGCAGATGGTGCCTGGCACAGAGTGGCTGGCTGTGGTGATGGAGAGGGCAGAGGCAGAGGTGTGTAGGGAATTCACAAGGCTGAAGTCAGTATAAATGCTTTCTAGGTGGACCTTAGGTTCTTTGCCTTATTTTAATGAACAAAATGCAATTTGATCAATCAAATGTGTGCTTCTTACTGTTATTATGTGGCTGTGTCAGTCATTCAGAATCAGAATCCAATTCAAGAAGTTTTAAGAATGGCTTAAAGTTCTGGGCAGAAAGAGGCAAAATAAGAAAGCATTATAAAGGGTGCTAAATCAGCTAAAGAAGAGGAAATGAAAGAAGTCATTACTGCCCTGAGGACAAGAGAGAACAGTGCTGGCAGGCTATAGGAATGGCTGAAACATGGGCACCAGCAGCCCGTTCAGGGCTTTAGTCATAGAAGAGGGAGTCGTCGTTGGAAATCATGAACCAAATCAAGAAAGAAAAGCCTCACAAACCATCTTCTATGCTATGTTCTTCTGCCATACATCTCCATCTGTGGGTCAGCTGTGGAGGGCATCCAGGAAGATGCACCTAACAGACATATGGGGCTTACAGGTCACAGGAAAAAATAGAATGGAGAACAGGACCAGGAGACAGAAGATAAAATTCAGCTGACATAATGGACACAGATAAATTGTGCCCAGAAACACATTTTTCTCACCACAGGTATAACATTATTCCAGTTAGCTTTCTCATATGATGCAGCCTCCAAATTATGAGAGATAGGCCATAAGTTGTGGAAAAAGCAGTCATTAAGGTATATAGAACTCACCAGTGCTGTGATTTATTTCAAAAACAAAACAAAACTGGTGCCATTAACCAGAGCAAACAGAAAGCACACACTGGCTAGTCACCTTCTGCTCTTTCTAAATACTCTGAAATCTTAGCATTGATATTGGAAGGTATATTCTAGACATAGCACCCATTCACGTTCAGAACTTATTCTTGTCTTGAAGAAAGCTTCTTAAGCACTAAAAATTGGGATAAATAACTGCAAAATAGAATGACTTTGCAATTCATTTTGAACTATTTGCATGATGTTACTTTATAGAAAAACCTTTCAAAGTGAGAGGAAACAACAATAGATTTTTTAGCACTAAGTATGTTTTCTTGATTTTCATGTTCAAATGGTGACCATGAAAACATTGTTTTGCTTTTAATGCCAGCTATTTGAAACTAGTTTCTTTACTGCTTATCAAAGGGTAAACCATAATCATCTGTCTTGTATCTCAAAAAGTGCTGGTTCACGAAGGATTTTATAAGTTGAATTTAAAAGGGAGCTACACACATGCTCTCCTAATGCAGATTGTGTCTTGCTTTGTTACAGCTGTCACAGCTGAGTCAGTTTGCTCCTGGGTGGATTTGTAAGCAGTAGCGATCCAGTTTGGTGTGGGTGGTTCAATCTGACCCAAAAGCCATTATTTCCTCTTGGTAATGACCCCCTCTCATTAAAAACGATGTTCTCCTTTCTTCTTGATTAACCGCATTGTATAGACTTTTACTACATTTTTCTCTGAAAATGACTTTCTTTTATTGAGTTGATGATAAAATATCACAAAATAACGCTTCAGTGAACACAAGAGGTTTTCAGACTTATCTGTACTATTAAGAGAGGATCAAATTTTATAACATAAAAACATCATATATTTAAAGTGAAAATCACAGCCAGAAAGAGTAGAGGAATTTTCAAAAGTGAAATCAACATTTCTGCTGCAGTTGATGACGATGGAAAGAGAAGAAAGGAGAAAACTGAGGAATGCAGGCTGCATAGCAAGTGTAGCTGACGAATCTTGCCAGTTGGGGAAACCATACCCTGTATTCCAGGGAGAAATGAATTAAAATTCTTCAACAAAACAAAATCAATGGAACAAAAGAGGCAAGTCCTGACTATGGCGGGCAGTCAGAAAACAGAACCGCTGTTCTCTACACAGCCTTTGTTGTCACTTCTCCAACACTTCTGTGGTTGAAAGGAAATCACACTGTGAGGACTTACTGCCACTCCAGTGAGCCCTGGGGGACTTGTCACAAATTTGGAACCTGAGTGGCCTCAAGCCTCACAGAGCTGGTTGTCAGAAGTGACAGAAATCAAAGGGACCAACAGGGAAAGTAGAACATTAGTTACACAGAACTGAACACCAACAAATTTTCAACTGTGGGGTGAACTTCAAGCTACCTTTTGAGTTTTACATTAGACCAAATGACTAAATAATTTCTCCCAAACATCTACTATACTTAAGATTTCTCAACAACAACCACAAGTATTTTGTAGCTATTCACAGACAATTCTGAACTTACTCTTACCCAGAAGAAAAGTTCTTAAACACTGAAAATTGGATAAGTGTCTACAAATTAGAGTGGCATTGAAAGTCCTTTTAGACAATTTTATGTGGTATCATTTCACTAAAGTTCCCTAAAAAGAATAGGGACATTCAAGGACTTCAGCTCTGGGTCCTGAGTGCTGGTGAAAATGACAGCCTATTCTGAAAGTAGATTTTATATATAGTAGGGTTCACTCCAACATCATAATGTCCCTTATGCTCTGAATTCTAGTGGATACTCCCCAAATTTTTGTACACTATGTCTGGACTTTTAACATAAGTATACCAGTTGAAACATTTATTTGAATGTGTTTCTTATTTGAAACACATGGATTTCAATCACCTGAAGCGTTTGATCAAAATACACATTCCTATCTTATATACCTTGGCAATTCACGTGCATGTTGCTATCCCAAAAGCATTGTTGTGAGATGCTTCAGTATTTTTATCAGCAAGAATATGATTCCTAGGTGTCTGATGCTGTTGATATATAAGGAGGACTTTAGAAACAGAATGGAGCTTTGGGGAAAGACTATTTTGAATAATTCAGCTAGATCAAAAGTCTGTCTAATATAACTCAACCATAAAAAATAATTTTAACTTAATAATCCACTCCTTATCCACCCCCCATTTTCTACTTAAGAATGTTTTTATTAAAAATTCAGTTCTAAAACTGTTACAATTGTGCATGCTATCCTTCTATAGCACAGAAAATTCTAAATACAAATATTTTTCATTTTTGAAAGATTCTGATCTTTTAAGTGATCAGATCTTATTCTGTCAAATATCATAAGTCATAAATTAAGAACAAATATTAATATTCAGCAATTGATTTTTAACCCTTATCTCTTCCCCTACAAATAAAAACCATACAAAATTAGCTATAGTAAATTTTTTATCAACTTAAACAACCTTTGTCAAGTATAAAATAGAAAAAAGTTAATGAAATATAAATGAGGAGGGGGTCAAAGTCATGAGTATATGATGATAGTTACATTTCATAAATTGAAAAATAATTTAAATTATAGTTGTTTAAGGCCCACTATTAGAAATCAATATATAGATAAGAAAAACTTTCTTTTACATAAACAATGAAGAAAAAGTAAAATAGAGTAAAATTAAACATGCACAATAGCAAAAAAATAAAATAGGTATAAATATCAAAATAATATTAAGAAAAATAGAGTTTGAATAAAGGACATACAAGATACCCTTTCTCCTCCCTTCTTCATTCTTCCTGAATGAGGAAGTCAAACACATTAGCAAAGCTGAGTTCAGTATACATCCTCATGGAGAGACTATGATATTGAAGACCACAGCAAGAGGGAATGTGGGCTAGTGAAAAAGGGTTCTCACAGGAAGGCAACTGTATGAAGAGTCAGGAAGTTAAAGTTGAAGAGACATTCACACAGGGTAAGTATAGTCATGTGACAAAGAGTATTGCTAATGGAGGACAGACCAATGGAGTCTGGGCACCCACGCAGGTTTAGGAGTACTTTCTACAGACCAAGAGGATAAAGGGAATGAAGAATAAAGAAAGTGAAACTTCACTTACAAAAGAGAAGATTTTATAATAAAGAGGGTAATTGGGTAATATTTGATTTGAATTTGATGTATTAGTATATGCTCTTGGTTTCAGTGAAAAAATACAGAGTACAAGTGTATTTGAATATACATTCTCCTAGTCTCTGTACTAAAATAGCCTAGGAAAATGGATTCACTAATTGTAGTGAAGACCACTGACCCAAAGACCTTGACTGTCCATATAACTAGTCAGTGGAAGTAAAAAGATACTATTAGAAATAGCATGGGGAAATATAGATGATAACCTCAGGTGTGAATGACTTTTGAAACACAACAGTGAAAGCAAAATCTATTAAAGACTTCATTGATAAGATGCGCTACAAAGGTGAGCCACAGAAGCAGAAGGTAAGAGTAGAGTCCCACTCTTAGATGAGGAGCTGTTGCCAATTGGAAGAGGAGAGCAAATTTTTAAAAAGGGTACAAGCCCTGATAGATTGAGAAGGCTCTAGGGACATATATACCCATGATCACATAGTGAGCACAAATAAGATTCCACAGGTTAAAAAAAAATAAGGACACAAATTTTGAAGGGTAGGGAAAAACTATGAATCTTGGAGGAGTTGGCAGAGGGATAGTAAATATAATCAAATACATACAAAATTCTCAAAGGATTATTAAAATAAGTCATGATTAGGAAAAATATTCACTACAAAAGATACCATCAAAAAATGAAAATACATGGACTGGGAGAAAATATTTATAACACATATCTGATTAAGGACAGACATGGGAACAACTCTGAGACTGGATGAGACATGATAAAACATTTTTTTACAGAGTCCTCATGACTTACTATTACATGCCATCCTTTCATGGGGCATGCAAAGAGGTTTGGTTATACAGTCCAACCAAACTTACAGTGTTGAGAGATGACTTTTACCTTTTCAAACAAACAAACAAACAAAAAAAAAACATCTTTGGCTGGTTTGTGTACAGCACACAATCCAAACTTATGTTAATGCAAATATGTATGTTACCATTGAAAGTCCGTATATTTTTCAGAGTAAGGGGACCAGGAAACAATGAAAATGGATGATCCAGGCGATCCAGCTTTTCAGAGTGCCTCTGTTATAGATTCCTCAGAGTTCTGCATACAGAACAGCTTCAAGGCTTCTGCCTAGATGGCCCAGTCCCACAGACTGTTCTAGCCAGTACTTAAGATATGCCACGTACTTTCCGATTACACAGAGACTGGACAACAAATGTTCTAGCTAGCTTTCTGAGAACTTGACCATTATCTCTGTTTTCTCAGGGTCTCCTCTGGATGCTGTAGCACTCAGACAACTGGAAACAGTTCAGCGAATACAATGCCCACATTCCCAAGAGGTGGAATTGGGTTGTTTTGGTCATTCAGTGGGTTATGGTTATTTGTCATCATTTGGTGGAGAGATAGGAATATAGGATAAAAAGATAACTATTCAACTCAAATATTCTATATTGGTATAGATTTTTATATATTGATACAAATATAAAATTATTTTTGTTAGGCCACATATATGTTTCTACTCTTGTTTAAGGTATTCAATCTATGCAGCTAAATTACAAATGTAATATAAAGTTAGTCCTTGAAAGCTATTATATCACACTGTTTAGGATAATAAAAAGGAAGGTTAGTAATTAGTCATCTATAATAATCAAACTTATACTCAGGTATGCTTTCCAAGATAAACATAAGGTGATCTTCAAATGCTTCAGAAACATACATAATATGGTACTAAAGATTTCTAATAATGTAAGACTTTGCATGACAGTGAGGACTGTCTGCTCCTGGCAGCAACAATCATACAAGGATGATTTGTGTTCAAAGTACCTCCATATGGAGTTTGCCTTGTTTGGGGCAAATCTAGCCATTTCGGCAAGAAACTGCCCACACTTCAACTGCTGACAGTATACTATACAAACTGGACAAGCAGGATCCAAAGGAAAAGACTGCTAAACTTTGCCAAGACAATATGGAATACTTCTTCAAAATTCCTGTTTCACAGAAAAGTCTGTTAAGACATTATAGGCCTGTAAGACAAAGATAGATTCCTTAACACTACAAAAAAAATTGATGTGACTGTCCAGGCAGCCAGCTGCTTCTGTTATTTCTATATTTTAGAAGTTGGTTGCTCTTCTCTTCCTGTTAGTTAAGGTAATATATCCTTCTCAAGTCTGTAATAGAGTTGAAGACGAGATAGCTGTAATTATAGTTTTCCATTGTTATAAAATTCAGCAAAAAACTTACATAAGAGATGTACATCTTATAAAGTTGAGAAACACAAAATCTTAAATTGTTTAAGAAATGTTTTAAGGTCTAAAGAGAAAACTTTGTAATGTTAATACAAGTTAGGACAGAAAATAAATTGGGTACACAATTTTGGACTCACCAAGATAGAATAGATAATAAAGTATTCTCTCAAATTTGCCAAATGCAAATGGACTGGATATTGTAAATATAATTCTTACTTGATACTTCTCTAATTGTATATAGTATTACAATGTGAAAGCTAAAATCTTTTATTTAGACAAAAAGTGGGAAAAAGTTGCCAAAAATTTCTTTAACTATGCAAAGATCTGTTCCACTTGTTTAACTCTGTAAAGATGTGTTGCTGTTTTACCTTGACTGTCTGAGGCATCTGGTTGATCTAATAAAAAGCTGAGAGGGTATAGCTGGGACTTCTGGGCAGAGAAAATAAATAGAAGGAATTTAGGCTCAGAGGAGAAAGGAAAAGAGAAATCATGGAGAATCCAGGGCCAACCAGTAAGTCACAGAGGAAGAAAAATAAAATAGGTTATACAGAATGAAAAAAAAGCCTCAAGATAAACATGAATAGAAACCAGTTAAATTAAAATAAAAGAGATAGTGTGACAAGCAAAAGCTAAGGCCAAGCATTCATCATTATTAATAAGTCTCTGTTTCTTTATTTGGGAGCTGGTTGGTTGCCAAAAAAAAATATTAAACAGCAAAGGACTTCCAAAATATACAAAATTAAATCTCAATAATAAGAAAACTAAAACCACATTTTAAAAAAGGCCAGAGTAGTTCTGTAGCTGCAAATATACAGGAATGTGTATTATAAATTAGCTATCACTAAGGAAATGCACTCAAAATTAATATGTCAACAAGCCCATTAAAATGCTCAAATTCAGAATAATGGTAACAGCAAATGTAGGTAAAGAGGAGGAACAGAGGAACGTTCCACCATTTTTGGCAGGATTACAAACTGAGACAGTCTCCTTGAAAGATGTTTTAGAAGGGAGATCCTCACAAGAGTTGTCATACTTTTACTACATCATAGTCCTTGTGGTCATTTGAAGAAGCTGTAAACTCATTGTGACTTAGAAACCTGAACACAGGTGTTTACAACAGCTTCATTCATAACCATTGCAATTTGGAAGCAACTGAGGTCTCTTAGTAGGCAAGTGGATAACCATACCATGGTAGGTATTAATGAACTACTACCCAATACTAAAAATAAATGAACTATGAAACAATAAAAGGACATCTACACACACACATAATGGATATTTTACTGAAAATTATGACTATATTTCTAGTGAAAAAAATTCTATATGAAACAGCTACATTCTTGTTAATACAAATTTACGATAGTTTAGAGTAAGTAATGCTATTATAGAGATTGCCAGAGATCAAGGAGTGGGAGAAATGAAAAAATGGTGCACAAAGATTTCAAGGTGCCATGACACTATTCTGAATAATGCCATTAGTGTAGATAGATGGCATTCTATCCTTGACTAAAATTCATGACCCAAATTTTAACTATGTCCTTTGGGTGATAGTGGGAGAACACATTTATCCTTTGTTACTAGAGTATTGTTGTGATGGATGTTGAGGAAAGAGGAGGCTGCATGGGGGGGGTCAGGACATATATAATAATCCTTAACTTCTAATCAATTTTGCAATGAACAGTGAATGGCTCTTGCATTAAATTATATTTATATATCAAAAAATGTCATACAAACATAATTACTGAAAAGAAAATTACATGTACTGCTTTAATAAGATTTTTCACTATTCCTTACAAATAAAATAATTGTGTATATACTAAACTTGATCAGAAAACTCCAAAATTAAAAATACAATAATGGAAGTTAGTGGACTTCAACATAACAATGTTTTACATGGATTTCATGTTTGACTCTAATTACTCTTTTTTTTTCCAAGAGATCTCAAAATAATATGTTAAAACTAGAAAGCATGGAGCCTTTTGAAGAAATGGCTAGCTCAAGGGCTAGACAAAGAAAGTTACAAGATGAGCCTGGACAATATTATGGTGCCATACAGCAAGAGGTGCACAGGTATGTCACAGGTGTGTAAAAAGGCTACGTGCTTTGTCGCTATCAGCCAAATAAGGTCAAATCGGAGCATAGAAAAGTAAAATGGCAGTGCAAAACAAACTTTAATACATTCAATAGAATATAATGAGTATATAATGAGAAACAATGCTCAATAATTTAACCTCAGGTTCAGTGATCTATGTGTATGTACTCCAAAATAGTGTAACTATTCATTACAAGGGGGGAAAGAAGATATTTACAGGAGAGAAGCCTGAGGGGGTATCATCTTAACCAAGAGCCATGTGACAGAATTCAACAAGATGGCTCTGGAGAAAAGATCTTGACAAACCCAAGCTAACACACACAAAACAAATGTCAAGATTAAAGTGAGGTCCTGAGTGAACTACTAATTTAAGCAATAGAAAAGAAAGCCACAAGCATTGGATTGGTAACTATTGCAGAGTATAATGTTCAGTACTAAGGAAGACAAAGTGTTTCTGCCAGGACTGCATAAAGGACACTGGGGATATGCATGCCAATCATGGTGGCTCACTACTTTTGTCTCATCACTCAAAAAGTAGTGACAAGTGGAGTTCTGTGAGTTTTGAACCAGTTTTGGTCTACATAGAAAGTTCTAGTGAAACTTTGTCTCAAAACATAAACAAAAAACAAATATTATACATTGTTATCAGAAAAATAAGTCATAAATCTATTTTTAAAATTTTGTAGTAGGGTCCTAAATTAGATGAAACAAATAATAATTATGCATACTAATATTTAATATTTGAAACTGATACATGACAGTACACTGAAAAGATATTTGTTGTATTATACATGCACCACATGAAATGCACACACACCCTTATATATATTTCAGATTCTATAGAGTCAGATAAAAAAGAATGTGTAGATGAGCAGATATATTTGGGGATGACAATATTTATCCTAGTATAATATTTACTCCTAGTTCTTCTGTCTATTGTAACTTTTACAGCTATTATTATAACTATTTTATATAATGACAATAAAATATCAAATATTGTAAGAAAAAATTTAAATTAGAATAAGGAGAAAGAAAATGTACAGAACTCTTTAAATCAGTAATAAGATATCTAAAGAACACTTGTCAATGTCTTTTAAAGTACTGGAATCTTTGTACTAAAGTTACACCGAAGTTCATTTGTGTTTTATGGGGTACATGTGATATTTGACCCCATTTCCCCACCTCACATTTTCAACCAATCATGATGCCCACCAGCTCTGGAAAGACACCCAGGTAAGTAACAAACACATTGTTTCCCATGTAAATTTTACACCGGTTTTGTAAGCCAAAGCCTCAGTATTCAAACAATAGAAGTCGGCTTTGTGCTTAAAGGTAAAGCTGTCTGCACTGACTAAAGGAAGGGATTTCTTAAACAATAGAAATGCAAAAGCATGCATGTTAAGACACAAAATGCAAGTAATGAAATGCATCAGGGGACAGCCAGTCCTGGCTGCTGTCCTTCCTCCAGTCATTCAATACTGTATCTGAAGTTCGGGTTCTCATTTAAAAGCAATAGAACAAAACTAACCTAAAGAGGGGCTACATTTTCTGCATAAGTATTTTCATTATGTAATCTCAGCCTATGAGGATACATTTATTTCACAAATAAAGAAACAAAGGTAGCAGTGTATAGAAGCTTGCATGAAGTTTGGTCGTTTCTCAATTTGGAAGATGAGATGTCTATCTTGCACATCTACTCAGGTTTATACTGTCCCAGAGACTTATCTAGTCCCATGACTTCAAAATTACTTTCTGGCACTCTCCCCATCAAGCTTTGACTTCTCTGGATTCTAAATTCCTTTGTCCAGCTGCTTAGCAGACATCTCTACCTCCATTCCTAAAATATCCAAACAAATCTAGCATGTTCAAAACTGAACATCTGACAGCCACTTAAAACCTGCTCCATCCTCAGCCCTCTGTTCAGATTTCTTAGAAACTTTGTCATTTCATTTTCTTAGGCCAAAAGCCTTAGTGTAACTTTGGAATCAAATATTTGTTCTGAATCCATGTTTAATCCATCAGCAAATCCTGTGGGCTCTATTCTCAACACATTTCCAGAATCCATTCACATTTTACCATCTCCTCTGCTTCCCAATAATAGAGGGAAGTTCTTCGCCTCTGGTGATTAGGGCACAGTCATAACTGCCCTAATCACCCAAAATCTTACTTCCTCATACTTTATCACCAACACAACTGTCAGAATTATTCTTTTTGGAAGATTTAGATTCATGTAAGTCAGAATAAAAGAGTGTGCATTACCCTCCTTCGTTTCTGGGTGAGTCTGGTATTCCCAAACACATCAGACACTTGTCCTCTGCAAGGATTTAGCCCCACATATTCTCTTCACCTGAAGAGCCCGTCCCTGACACACAGGCAACTTACTCCCTAACATCTTCAAGGGCCTCTCCATTCACAATTTCTTCCTGGGCTCTCATTAAAAAGTCTTCTCCTGCCAAAATTCACCATGTCTCCCCCTTGCTTTATTGTTTGCTCTCTTGGATCATTTTAACAACATTCTTTTTTTAAAGAGGAAGCTACTGCCATTTATTACAGAGAGAAATGGGCTTATATACTCAAGCCAGGGCTAAGCATAGGAGGAAATCATGCACCATGCTCCACCCACACCTGGAGTCAAGGCACAGGCACTGCACACCGGAAAGTTATGAGAACAGCCTTGTTTAATCAATCTTTAGAGCATGGGAGTTCTACAGTTGGGTGAAGAGGAAGAGAGCTGTAAGGTACAAGTACTTAAATTTCCCATTAGTTCCTCCCTTTTTATTTTTTAAATAAAAGGGTGTCTTTTAGGTCACCTTACCCATCGTGGGGAAATGCTCTCAATTAAATTCATTCTTTGACAACCACATGCTTTTCTATATGCATTCTGATCATACTTACATACTTCACTCCCTTTTGTCCCTCTACTACTTACTCCCTATATCCCATCCCACTTTTCATGTATATATGATGTATATACATGTATGATGTGTGTATAGTGCATGCACATGAATTATGTGTAGGTGTGAACAGGGCATTGTGGAGGAAACAGGACAGCCTAGAATGTCAATCCTTGCCCTTCACCTTGTGTGGGATGGGGCTTCATGTCATTTACCTGTGAATGCACTGATATAGCTACCCTGCAAGCTGTCCAGAATTCTCCTGTATCTGTCTCATCTCACTACAGAAACATAGGAATGATCAAAGTAGGTTTTATATGGGCCCTGGGGATCCAAACTCAGGTTCTTATATTTGCACAGCAAAAGTGGTTTATGTACTACACAGCAAAAGTGGTTTATAGACTGAGCAATCTTCCCCCTTCCCCAGCACTTATATTTAAATCTATTATACAAACCATTTATTTGCTTGCACACAATTCATCTTTCCTAAAGTAGAGTATAAATGTCATGAGCCAAGGTATTTGCATTCCATTCATCACTATGACCAAAATCTAGTACTCAATCTAACAGAATACACACTCCTAATGAAATTAATGAATTAGTCTAACTTCAAAATATATCTAATTTCTCCAAGTCATCCTACCTCCTCTCCAATGCCTCTCCTTTCACAACAGGAAATATTCCCCTTGGTTTGTAAAGTTCTAAATTGATAGTGAGAAATTTCAAATTATCTTAACTGTTTACCTACAATGCAGTCTTTATATGAACATGCCCATGACACAAACAACCTGAGTCATAACAAAACATACATTGATTCTTCACTGATGTGTAAAGACATATTTTTAACTGTGTCTATGGGGATGTGCTGCATAGTGGTGCAGATGTGACCAGAAGCTGTAAGAAGGCACTGTATCTCATAGAAATAGAGTTGAAGGCCACTGTGCACCGCCTGATGTGGACACTGGGAATTAAACCTGGATCCTCTAGGAATAGACTTTTCTGCTGTTTATTGTGATAAATAATATGACTTAAAGTGATTTGGGGGAGATGGGGTTTGTTTCAGAGCACAGGTTTCTGTCTATCATTGAGGGGAGTCAAGGCAGGAACTGACACAGATGCCATGGAAAAACACTACTGGCTTCTGGCTCATATTCAACTACAGTTTTTATATAATGCACACTTACCCGCCTAGGAGATGGTACCACCTACAGTGATAGACGCTGGTCTCAGGAAAGCCCATCAGATGGAGGCACTAGCTATTGTTCCCATTATGCTTCAAAGAATTTGTTTGTAAGTCTGACAGTACGTGAGAAGGTGTAAGACAGAAATTTAAACAAATAGTGATAGATATTAAGTATTCAAAACATGAATAACATAATAATGTGTCTTGGAAACTATTATTTGTTAGTTATAATGAAGCAGAAACGATGAGGTTATTAACACGGCATGGGAGCAGGAGAAGAAAAAACAGCAGGAAAAAAATAAGCAAAGAAGAAAATAGCACAGAGATGGAAAAGAAAGACAAAGAAAACAAAATCAGAATTTTAAAAACTACTATTGCCTTCTTTTGTCACCTTCTGTGAGCTGTTTCTGTCCTCAATGTTGATAAGCATGGTTGATAACATGAAATGGGAAAGAGGTATGATCAGGAGTCTCTCATTGCATCCTAACACATCTGTTGCTATCCCCCTGGAAACTATGTGATATAAAAACAAATAAGTATGAAAGGCACACAAAACTAAATGGAAAGATGATAAATGATGATGATGAAGATAGATAGGTAGATAGATAATCATAGATAGATCATAGCTTGATAAAAGATGGCAGATGATAAATGGATATAATATATAACAGACAAATTTACCCAAATACATATGTTTCTCATACATTGTCATTGGTAAACTACACAGATTTAAGTCCTTTGTAATTTTAACAACCAATCTTAGACAATCTGTCCTTATTTGCAGAAACACAGTGCTGGGCTTTGTGATGCTTCTCTGTGAAGCTCAGATAAGTTGTTAACCACAATAGTCATGCCTGGTAGTAGTTGATGTTTATTTTATCTCCATACTCTGATTTTGAGTTGGACTCTGCACCTACCTCAACACTTGCATTTTGTTTCATTGCTTGAAATGCCTGTGGTAGAACTGTTCTTATCTCCCATTACAAATAAAGAAACTGTGGGCTCTAGAGGCAAACTAACTTCATAGCAGAATGGAGATTCACACATGGGCCCCACACACTATGTGGCCCCTCCACTTTCTGACTGATGCACAGTGTATTACCTATTGTTCTGTTATACTCAGTAGTATGATATATTCCTACAAATCCTAGTAAGATAAGAGCTACCATGAAACTCAGGTGAGAGAGCACTTGCTTAGCAGTTGTCGCTCCAGTTCAAATCCTTATTACTACATAAGCCAGGCTTGTTGGTGAATTCCTATAGTCCTAGATAGGAGGATCAAAAGTTCAAGGTCATCCTCTGATGCATGACAAGCTTAACTTTGGCCTGGGCTATATGAGATTATATGAATAATATAATATAATAAATATATCCATGCATCAAGAAATGAAATATAGGTTAAGACTTTGATTGATTTGATCCTTGCAACTACCTTATAAAGCTCGAAAAATGTATTATTTTTTTCCTATTCTGTAGGTAAAAATATTGAGACTCTGGCAGTTTAAGTGGTCTCCAGCAACCATTGGCACATGGGAAAACTGAAATTTATCTTTATCAACTGACACCAACATCATCAGCTCCAAGTCCAGTTTACTATCCCTTACCTCTTGTCCTTTTCCTTCATGTTTTTCTCAAAAACATCAATACTTGTCTTCATACTACTAAACTACTTGTTGAGAAATTAAAAATTGATGGCAAGAGAAAAACACAATACCTGTCAGTTGCCTTAAATAATCATTCCCTCTTTCCCCTGACATCTCATTAGATTTAAATGATTTGAAAAGGGAGGCTTTCCTGAGAGCATTGCTGGAAGGCACAGAATTATGCCATATACCACTGGTTACTGTAATTATTTGGAGAAATATTAAATTCAAGCAGTTGAAATCACCCTTCAGCCACAAGCAGTTTGCAAAACCAATGTAGTTTTTAGTTCTTAGGTTGTTTTTGACATTCATGAAACTAAAAGCCCAGATTTCTGTTCTCCTCCAGTGTCCTCCTTTGTTCTCACCTGAGTCTTCTCATGAATTTTGGTTTCAGTGGATCAGTGTCAGGTTTCAGGTAGCCTTCTAGGATAGAACTATTCAGATGAGGACACCTCAGAGCCTCTGACTACCTTGTGTGACAGAACATTCATCTGCATAATTACAGTAACTCAGTGGCATATGCTTTTTGTAAAAACGTTCTTTTGTCAAGGGCAAAATAGGGGAATTTATACTTCCCTGTTATATGGGAGCTGCTATTTGGATCTAATGAGATGGCAGGGGGTAACTGATGGCTCTCAAGTCACACTTGCATTCTTCCTACCATTTGTCTTTTTAGGTGGAATACCCCATTGAGCCTTCTGACACACTCTCTTCAGTTCTGTAATACTGTTCCTCCAATTCTGACTTCCAGGTGAGATTTTCTTCCAAATTAAATCAGTGTATAGTTCTTTTTCCTTTCAAGACATTTAGTGCTTAATATGAAAGCCAAATGAATATGAGATGAAACTAACAAGAAGTTACAAAACATTCAGTAGTGTCCTGGTTTTAGTTTTCTGGTTTTGTTTATATCTTTTTTACCTAAGTCATGAGAAAAGTAGGCAACCAGAAGCCTCCACACAGGCACCCTCTGCTAAACAAATGCAGAGGTAATTCTGGAGGGATGATAAAGGAAATAGCCATGGTTCTGACAGTTTATTGCTATTGTTGCCCCCTGAGGACTGCCCCCTTTCCAGTACCATCCAAATATTGTTGTCTAGTCACTCCTGCACAGAGGCCTGCATTTACTGTGACCCCTTTCCAGATTCCAGTATACAAGAAATGCAAATATTATGTAATATGCTCTTCCTCAAACACATTCCTCTCTTTCCCATTAGTAAATAAAGCAGCCAAGATGCTGTAGAAAGGGCTCCAAAGCAAGTCGTGGATGGTTACTGCACATTTCATTTGTGTGTTTTTCCTTTCCAACTTCTCACTCTGTTCTTGTCTTTTAAGTGTCTCAAAAAGAAGGGAGGGGCCACCTCATTCAGAATGATTGTTTGTAGCTCCTTTTACTTACCTCTGAATTTCATTTGTATTAACAGCTGAATAATAACCCCATGTGTAAATGTACCACACTTTTAATATCCACCCATCCATTGGTCTAGGCTCTTTTTATTTCCTACCAATGAATGCAGATGATCAAGTATCTCTGTGGTAGGACACAGAACCTCTTGAGTATATGCCTCAATCTGGGAAATCTATTCCTAGCTTCTTGAGGAAACTAAACAGTGATGTCCATAGTGGCTACGCCATTTTGTACTCCCATAGCAGTGACTAAGAGTTCCACTTTTCTCACAACCACATCAGCATTGATCATCATTTGCATGGGGGAATGTTAGCCATCTGACGAGGATAGGAAGAAATTTCAAAGTAATTTTAATTTGCATTTTCCTATAGCTAGTGATGTTGAACATTTTAAAAATTATTTCTCAACCATTTGTATTTCATCTTTTCAGATCTCTCTTTAGGTCTGTGCCCCATCTGTTAATTGGGTTTATTTTTGCTGTTGATGCTTATTTTATTTTTAGTTCTCTGTATATTCTAGATGTGTAGCTGGTAAATATATTTTGCTGTTCTGAAGTCTACCTTTTCACTTTAATTATGGTGTCCTTTGTTATATGGACACAGTTTTGTTTGTCAGGACCTATTTGTGAATTGTTGTTTTTAATGCCTGTAGTATTGAGGTCCTAATTAACATGGCCTTTTTGGTGCCTATAAATTCAATCATGTTCATTACTTTCTCCTCTGTCTAGATGAGGAAACTTATGCATAGAAATATAGATGTTATATGTTTTTTATATGTGCATGTAAACATTGAATCTTTAGATAGGAGTTTTTCATTCATGAGCAATACCCCCACAGACCAAGAAAACAGCAATGGTCTACAGTCACACTTCTTTCAAGGAAAGAAAAAAAATAGTACATCAATATAAAGTGAAGAAAGGGAGATAATGGAACTAGATGTTTTAAATAGGAAATGGGGTGGGAGGGAAAAGTGGGGGGGAATAAAAGAAGTTGTAATGAGGACTACAGCCTTTTGAAAAAGTCACATGAAAACTACTACTTCAGGAACAACAGCTTCTGAAAACATAAACATAGACATAAATAAAAAATTTTAAATGGAGCTACCTTATAACAGGACAGCAATGTTCAAACTAGACTCCACAGTATAACAACAAGCCCAGTAATGGGAATGGGTTGGAGTTGATGGTCAGTAGGTTCCCACAGACCATTAATGATTACAGATTTTTGATATTACACTTGATTATCCACCATAACTTCATGTCAATGGTCTATTGATTAAGACGACACATATTTGATTCATAAAACACAGAAAGATTAAGCTGTTACTGACCTGGAACTTCTACCTCCACCTGTTAGTTTTCATTCTGCTGGAAGTGGGTATTATACTTTTTACTAGAGGGAAACAATAATCACCAGTCTTACTCAGTTATGAACCTTTCAAGCTATAATCATCTCCCTAGCAATATATGCCTACTTGTGCAATAGTGGTATGTAGATTGTGGGAGTAAGTAACCAACCAGTTTCCAATTGTATGTAAGGCTCAATACACAAGGTGAAATTCATACCTGGAACTAGGCTGCAAGTGTATGGCTAGATAGGCCCTTGCTCCTAAGAAACAATGTACTACTTTCACTTTGTTATAGAGATGTGGTATTAAACTGACTCCTACTGCCATAGCTATACCCATAAATTTGTGCATCTCTCAAACTTCATCTGGCACGGATCTTTTTCCTCAGTAGATGTGATTAATACAGATTGGTCAAAGTATAAAGAGTAAGACACTACAGAATGTTTAACCCTAAATAGGATATTTCTAACAGCCCCATCCTCCTAATGTTCAGGGCTCATTGCAGAAGGGTAGAAATATTGTAGTTAAGACAGGCTACAGATGGCTACAATAAAACAGTGTTTTCCAGACACAACTAACAGGTTCACATATACACTTATAGCAGTTGTGAAGGAATGTATAAGAATTGTGCAAGCTCAAGTCAGATTAAAGCTTCGCATAGGATTGTTCATAAAAACCCACCCTTAGCTAAAGATCTATTGGTAGTTGATAGCTTCCAGGAGGGGGAGAGTTATATTTCATTAATTCTCTGGTGGGTAGAACACACTCCAATTGATAGCCACACATTCAAGAATGTATTTCCAGGACTAATTAGACTGCATGTAGCATTTACAAAATGAGGACACCGGGTTGGGTGTGATTGAAATGGGGGTGGATCTGGGAGAAGTTCTGAAAGGAATGAAAGTCATCAAAACACACTGTATGAAATGCTCCAAGAATTTCAAAGTATGTATATAAAACCAAATGTAGCTTTAATGAATTGACAGACAAAAAAAAATGGTAAGTATGGAGATAGTACCATTTGAAGAAATCACCTCCATGGTTTAACAGGGTTTGATAGGCTGATGAAGTAGGAAGGTTATCTAATGTCAATCAAGCCAGGTTGTTCTATGAAATATCCTACCCCCAGTCAGAACCTTTCAAGACATCTATGGACTAATGTTTCCAGGGGTTGTCATAAATGCCCCTAGGTTCATACAAGGTAGAAAATTACTCTGGGCAAATTCCATGGTTATTACCCCTTGTGCAGATTAATAAATACTATGCTATCAATTAGAATAAAATTGACAAAGGATGGATGAATGTAAGGGTGGAGTTTGAGACAGATGAATGAGTATACAGAGAATCCAAAACAAAATAAAGTGGCATAAGCTTTCTTATAGATTTAAAATCACACAGACAGAAAGGCATTAGAGTAGAATTACATTTTACTCTTCAGTTAGCATTCCATCTACTTCCTCAAAAGTAGTTTACAGGTGAGCAGTTGATGAGGGTTAAGTTTTCAGGAAGATAATAACTTTTGTAAAGGAAGAAAGATAAATCCTACCAGAGGTTGAAGAGCCAGTCATATTTGTTCACTTCCTTCTTCCCCACAAGCCTCAAAATGTCCCATACTTGCCTGAAGATAAAGACCATAGCACTTGAAAGGGACCGACAAAACCTGTCAGTGCTGTGCACCTCAGACCTCACATAACCAAAACCACAAATGCCATGCCAGGGGACAGCAGACATCATGGTCTTTTATAGAGAAATTGTCCCCTGTGGTGGGAAACTGACGAGCATCGGAAGAAAGTCTAAACCTCCAGCCAAAAGCCTCTAAGTGCAGAAATTACAGGCATTAATCACAATGCCCAGGTGATTTTTCTATTGTCCTCACCCCACCCAGGGGTCTGCTTTTCTCTTCCCTGTTGTAAGATTTGAAGACAAGCTCATCTGTTGTCTTTATAGCAACATTGTTTCTACTAGTTTACAATTAAATCACCATGTAAATGTGTGCACATATATGTGTGGATGAAAAACAGATTGCTGCATACCTATACATATATGTTATGTAGGGTATTTGAGTACAGATATGCACAGCTAAAGATTTTTACTTTTCATCTTTATTTTTGGTTCAATCATTTATATTACAAAAAAAACACATCAAAATTTGCATAGGTTTCAGAAACACAAAGTTTCTGATAGTATTCTTGCTCCAAATATAATCTTACATTTTGAAAAATCATTTACCTTTTGGATTACAGTCAGGCAATTACCAGTCCCAAATGTTTCAAGTGGGCAAAGTGAAGTGATAGTTATTAGTTCAGAATTTAGAACTGCAACAAATAGGTTTTATGTATCTATTTTCAAACACCACAATCATTTCTGCATTTTGAGCCTTGTTGTCAACTTTGCTAAGGCCGGAGACAAAAATATGGAAGTGGCTCCCTCTGGTGCTGCCTCTATGATTAGTATTTTTATCCAAACCATGAAAGGCAACTTCTTGTGAAAGAGTAAGGTCAGCCTCTTTAGAGAAACACTTCTAGGGGTACTTATCCATGTGGAATAAGGTGAGATGGGGGTGCCTTTTGTGCCAGATGACAGCACCTCTGCTCTTTATTTTATAGGTCACATACACCAACTAACTTTTAAGTTTTAAATGCAGCCACCTTACTAAACCCTGCCAAGCACTTCCTCCTTGTTACAAAAATCACCAAAGCCCTACAGAAGTACTTAAGATCTTTTAATGAACCTCATAACAGCCATCAGTCACTAGCCCAGTTGACCGAAGAACTACATAGCAGCAATTCAGAGCAATGTGGGACTCATAAAACGTCTGTTCCACAAACAGACTGCTCTGGAGTAAACTCTGTAATGTCAGTAGTAGACGGCACTGACTCAGTCTCTTCTCACAGCTGAAATATCAGCTGTCTCTCATGACTATTCCTTGTACATAAGCCCTACTACAAGCAGCCAGTATTTGTAACTTAAGGAGCATAAGGGAATTATAAGATGCTTTGGTCAGTTGTCATGGGCTTACATCACAGTAATTAGATGAAGACAGTCTGTGGGCTCTCAGTGTTGATTTGGTCCCCATTGCAAAGAAGAGACTACACTTCTTCTCTCAGACATCACTCTAAAGCACACACAGCCTCTGCCACAGCCAGAATGTTAGTGCACGATCACTCTGTATGCTGAGAAAACACATGACCATATGTGGCCTATGCCAATGGAGCTGTACCTATCAAGAACAATGGCTCTGAGTCAACAACAGAATTAAACTGCTCCCTCTTCTGAAGCTCTTCTGAATATTTTAAGTGTTGCTTTGAAAGTGTGGGGTTATGTGCAAGCATAAACATTAGCTTTAAAGCAATTTTTAGTATGCCAGTTTACAATCAGAATTGAAATGCAAAAATAAAATAACTTTTTTCAATGAACGATTAAACATTACTGAAGAGAAATACTTTATAACAAAAGTTGCTTTGTAATTATAAGATTCAGGCATGTATAGAAAATGATGTGGCTTAGTTTAAAGATTTTTACAAAGGCGCCTATTAAACACTCACTTACTAGCAAGTCTATAACTCAAATGTGTTCACAGTCTAATGCTCACCAAGTTCTTGTATTTTTTTTAAGCTGCCAATTTCACCATTTCTAAATGTTTCACCTTTCTTTCCTTGTGTAAGTGAAATAACAGTCATACGTTCCCTGTATTAGGCAAAACAGGGTATGGAAAACATTCCCAATTTAAAGAGTTCCAAGCAAAAGGTGGACAAAGAATAGGAAGAAATGGTGGGAGAAGAAAAAGGAGAGAAGGAAAAGGAGGAGGAATAAGAGAAGGAGGAGGAAGTGTAGCAGGCAGAGGAGGAAGTGGAGAAGCAGCAGCAATTTCAGTTAACATTGGACTCATCTCTTACTCTCATGCTCTGTTCTCCAATGTACTTGGTGTCATATCTGACCCAGTACACAGGGAGCAGATAAAAGGTGAGGGCAAGAGCCCAGGAGTTCAAGGCCAGCCTGAACAACATAGCAAAAACCTATTTGGAAATACATAAATAAATGGCTATTAATAAGTAATCAGAATGTGTTTCTGTTGCACATGAGGGAGATAAACATGCCAATGTAAATGTATGTATAGATTTTACATGCTGGGGAATGTGCTACAATGCATCCTTTCATTTAGTTGCATAACAGCCTATGATGCTGGCATTATCAATTAATTTTACAGATTAAAAATGTAGAGCCAAGCTAGTTGAAAACTACATAGATGCCTGTATTTTATTACCCACCTGGCGACAGTGCCGCCTACACAGGTACACAGAGCAGCCATGCAAGCATGTTTTCTCTTAGCCGTGCTCATTTCTTCAGTCTTATTTCTCATGCCCTAATTCCTCAATCTCCAGCCATCTCCTGAGACTCTGTTTGGACCCTATCTAGATTTGTGAAGCATTCTAGAAACCACATGGCTTGAACCCAGGCTTGATATACTATGAAATGCTGAAACTGACTTTCTTGGCCTTCCCCATCAAATCTCTGCCCATTCTATGCTTCTATGCAACCTGGGAAGAGAAATGTTCATGCAAAATTCTTGGTATTTTAGTGTCAGATACTGATACTTGCACTTAAGCTTTCCCTGTAGTCCAAAGATACAATGAAGTATTTTTGAATTAAGATTTGGTTTTAAGTATACTGTTAGTCAGAGATCCTTTACCAACTACAGAGTTTGGGAAACAAGGAAACAGGAGAAAGAAATAACATTCATGAGAATATGTGTTAAAGTATAAGCCAAAGACTACATAAGGATTTATTTTCCATGTGACTAGTACATTTTCTAACATTTTACTCCTTTCTTATTTATGAAAATATAGATAACTTTCCTAAGTGCTTGTTGCTTTTTGTCTTATATGAACATTCACCTTTCAATTAAATCAGGTGAACAGTTGGATAGATTTATGTTTATGAAGATACATGCATGTTACTATTTAGAAGCTCTGGGGCAGCAGGGGAAAGAAGGGACATGTCGTTATCTTAAAGATTGTCTCTCTCCCTCCCCTCCATTTACAGTGGGTGTACTGCTCACTCTCACCTCCTCCAGCTCATGTCTTGTCTTTCTCAGGTGTGTGTGGCAGGTAACATGCCCATAAGTTACACTGCTCTATAATGCCCCATGGCTCTTTGAAGGTTTAGAGACTTACTAGACCAGGCAAAACCATTTAAAAATGAATACTTGGATTATTCCCAGAACATCTCTGACTAGCAGTATCATAATGCACCTGTTTGAGACCAGTCATGATAGTATTTATGGAGCTCACAGTCTTTTGCCTGATTCTCATCCTGTTACTCAGGCACTCATTATTCTCTCTCTCTATTCCCAGAAGGAGCTGCTGTTTTCCCAGAGTGTATTCACATAGAGTCAAGAGGAAAGATCTGATTTTATGTGCAATTTGGTAGAAACAGAAGTATATTTCTCACTTGACATTGCACCTCAAAGACCTTAAAAAGGGTTGCATTTTTTTTAAATCAATGGCCATTAAAAGGCAGATCCTCACCAACCAAAGCCTCTCTTTTCTTTTAAATAAATCAAACATAAAAAGTTATAGATCCTTTCAAGTCTATAACAATGTTTTCAGTGTGTATGTTTATGTGTTTACCTTTACAAAAATGCCTAATATCCAAATGTATCTGCTATATATTTCAGCTTGGATAATAGTGTATATTTTGATGAGAAATGCTTTTTCCCTTTTCACTATGTATGTATGTATACCCCAATCTTCTTTAAGTAAGATCTCTCCTAGACCTCCCTAAAAATATAATTCTCCTCTTTATTATTTATGAAAATTTTGTCTACACAACTAATTGTATGCATTATTGAAATTTAAGTGTAAAATATTTATTGCTGATACTAACCTCTTGCTTCAAAGTTAGCTGCATAAAATAATTATACACAGAACAATATCTTGAAGTCCAACTCCACCCTTATGCAAATTAACCAAGTGTTTATTCCCCCTCTGGTCTTCAATTTGCAATATGTAAATTATAAAACCTCACTTTAAAAGTGGCCCTTTAAGCTAGAAAGGCCATTGGAAATTTATTAAAATTTTCAGAAATTATTCATTGTTACAATCAATGACTTACAGCCTTCATGAGGCCAAAACTGTGATTTGTCTCCTAGTCATAAATAGGGGATTTGTAATATAAATATAATCTTAAGACCTTATTTAATGTCTGGGATTGTAAACTATTAAATAATAGTATCTATCTTACTGTCTTCAATATGGACAGAATGACCCAAGTATAGGATTAAGAAAGCATAATTAATAATTCCATGAAAACCTTGTTTTTAACAATATTATATCTATTCCTTATGCTTCCCCATACTTTGATTGTACTACAGGGTGCTTTAGAAATCCAAGTGGAAAAGAAATTGTCTTCATGCTCTTTAAATGAACTCACTTTTTCAGCAAGACTAGCGAAAGCTCAGGGCTTCCTCCGGTGTGACTGAGGCACAGGAGAGAGTGGCACATGTCTAAAGAGCTTGTTATTCATCAGAAAGCAAGTGTCCAGCTTTTGGACCACTTAAGAGCAGTGGCAATTTTCAAATACAATACAGAGAAAAAACATGGTTGTCTGCAGGACTGCACAGTGAGAACTGTCAAGATACATCCACAAATAGGAACATCTGATGGATCTAACCAAAGAATCCTCTCCCTTTTATTCACTTTTTAAAAAATCATCACTATGTGGTTGAGTAATGATAAAATTTTAAAAAGGGAAATTTCATTTTTACCTGCCAATTTTCTCTTGCTCTTTTTTACTGATTACTCCCTTTTAAAGCAGAACATTTATATATAGTGATAGTTAATTCCTTTGTAACTGTTCTTTGTTCTTGATGGAAAATACATTTTCTTCTTGCCTCTGCCCACCTTTGCATCCTAGATTTGGCTTTGGATTATTCAGTGATCTTTCTACTTTGGTATGTCTGTGGAGAAGTCTGTTTAAATGCTAACACTGTTCTGTTGAACCTTCTGCATAGTTTACAGTTGTTTTCAATAACAAAACCATGCTGTGACTATAGCAGTGGCAGAGCACTTGCCTAGCAGGTACAAGGCTGTGGGTTCAATTCCCACTACTGGTAAAAGGAAGAGAGAGAAAGTAAACAACATGTATGTGTAAATCTAAAAAGACTTGTAATGGCCAATAAATCCTAAAGTTATATAGTATATTATCAGTTAAAATAACTCCTCTATACTATAAGATACAAGCTTTAAATATATAGTACATAATCATTATGAACATGGTTTGTTATCTTATCTCACTCCCCCAAAGTAAAGACTTTTAGATACTGAAAAATTATTTATTTTAATTAGTTCCACTATTTATATATTTGTGTAAATTTTAGCATGCTTGTGGGTTGCTTGTGGTTGTTGTTTTCATACATAGTTAGTTTGGGTTAACCAGTCCTCTTCTTTTTCTCCCTACTACCCTGCCCCTCATTGCTACACATCCCTTCCATTCCCAGCATTACTTCTTGTCTTTATACCACATGTATCTTATGACCCACCCCACTGCTATTTGGTGTCCCTTTCATGGCTCTGTTTCTGCATCCTTGCTATCCACATGCACCCACTCCCCACATATGCCCGTATGAGCATTTTAAACATTGCCATTAAAGCCCGGGCATATTAAGAGACTACTTAATATTATTAAGTAGTTATTAGAGTAAAGTTTCACATGTGGCTCTCTTGCTTCTGCGACCAGTTTCTTATTTACTTACTTTTCATTTGTCATGCTATCAGAAAAGTTTTTCCTTTTCTATACCATTCAATGAGGAGTGAGTATGATAAGAGATAGAGTTGCATTCTAATCATACTTCCTTTGAGAACTGTCATAATCTCTCAACCAAATATTTGGAGATTAATAAAATAACTTGATTAACTATCAGGATTTCATTGCATGAAACTATGTGCAGCAGTAAAGTTCCTCTCCTTCACTGGCTGACACACTCCTTTAAACCCATCAGTGTGTCAGAGGAAACCAGAAACAGAAATCATTTCTGTTCAGGTGCAGTGGAGTTCTTGTTGCCATAGATTACACACATGAAAACTGTGGGCATCTCTTTACAGAAACCAGATAGCCACCAACCCCAACATTTTAAATCAATTCAACCAAGATGTGAGTCCTGGTTGCCTTCTGAAAAATCACTTATGGTCACACTTCAATAAAACCAACAAATCATCAGGATCAATTCTTTATAATGTATCAAATGACTGGAATAAAATCTTGGGAAAATTAGGAAATGTTCTTCAGAAACAGTGCATTACCAACATAGACCCTAGTGGATGAAAAAATATGAAAATGTTGACTCTGAGTCAAAAATGACTTCAAAGAATGAGATTCCAAATAAAATAAAGCTTTCTGAATCCATAGTATAGAAGTTTAAAAAAAATCAGTATACCTTTTACATATACAAGATTGATAAACAAGTCTCTACCTATTGGAGTTTAAATTTCTCTTTAGACAAATACAACATTAAATTTTTAAGCATGAAAAAAAATTATAGAATTAGTAAACTGGGCAATTTCTCCTTTCTACAGTATGTAGAAAATAACATATACTGTAATTAACTCTTCAGTTTTAGTGAAATTTGGTCAATTAAATGGCACTAAACATTGTATTACCTATGAGAAGCTTGCAAAACTTTATGTTCATGCCCCTAACCATGATTATTTTATTGTGAGTTTATTGTCATGAAAGGTGGTACTACACCAGTTTAGATGAGAAAAGGGGCAGGTAGATGTTTAGAAAACTTACCCCAGTTCCCCGACATGCAGTTTACAAGAGTGTCCACTAACATGTGGATTTGTTTAAAACTCTATTTCACAATGCAGCTACTTTCAAATACACTTTCCATTAAAGCAAAGGGGGAAAGCATCTGTTCCCAATCCGAAACACAGATGGAGTGACTAATTACCATCTTACATTTGATTCATAACTGGTTCCCTTGGAGGCAGGGCGGCTCAGTTCATCAGTTCAGAGGTGATGGCTCTGGTGGAAACAGCTCTAGGCATGGAGCCCAGAAATAGAACATTTCCACCAGAATTATGGTATGCTCTGAAAAATATTGTAACATATTGAAGGTAAACTGAGGAGACAGCCAACATCTATAACAAAATCCACTGTGGAACTAAAAGAGATATACCACCTTATCTCATTCATGGTTCTCACATTGTGGTGGAAATCACTAGGCAGGAACTAGGTTTCTGATTTCCAAATCTAAAAGACAAAATGTTTAAAAGTTCTCTCTGTCTCTGTCTCTGTCTCTCTCTGTCTCTCTCTGTCTCTGTCTCTCTCTCTCTCTCTCACTCTCTCTCTCCCTCTTTCTCTCTCTGCCTCATTCCCTTCCTCCCTCTTCCTCACCCCTCCCCTCCTCTCCCTCTCTCTTTTCTGCCTCCTCTTCCTCTCCTTTTCCTTCCCCCTTCCCACTCTCTCTGTGTGTAATATAGAACAAAGTATAAACCTAGTTTATTTGTGTTTTCATATATTCCATCTTACTTTCCAATCTATCTACAAACTAAACATATACTCTTCATAAAATAATCCAAGAACACTGTTATCTCTTTTCTTATCTTTCTCATATCATAAACTTAGCAGTCATGCATATAGCTTCAAATAATTTCCAGACACATATTCACTCTTAGAAAAATGACTGAGTGAGATGTGGCCACATGCACCTCTATATATGTACAATTACTATATCCTTCCCCAAATTATTGGAAGTATCTTATAAAAATTGCTCCAAACATTAAAATCTTGAAACTCTGTTAAAACTTAATATTTCAATTTTAATAATGAAACAGTGAAGTGGGGTGGTTATAGACATCTATTCCAATAAATCGCAACACTGTCTATGGGTTTTCTTGGAATCAAGTAAGAAGTAAAACTAAAGTTTTTCATGTTTTAAGGGGAAAGACAATGTTCATAAGATGCCTATGGACACATGTTCTAAAAGTAGACCTGTCCCATTTAATAGTTTCCAGAAGAGTGAGAGACAATTTCTTCCTAAGTATAACCACTAATACACCCATGTTCACACAAACAGTCCTGATAAAATTCACTTGCTACAAATAAGACATGGAAATAGTAAGATACTTTTTGGTAAGAACTGAGTGTGCGGAAAGGATGTAAGAGTACAATGGTGTGAGTGTGATCACATTATAGTGTATATTTCCTTAAAATTATCAAAATATTGTGTACTTTTGGAAAATTATTTTCTAAGGTTATCAGAAGTTTATGGATATATTAAAAATTTCCAATACTAGTCTAGAATATAGTCAATACCTTTGAAATTTTTAAGCTCAAGGATCTTCATACACATCATAAAATATATAATTTTCATTTGGATATAGCCAAAATCAAGTCATTCTTTAAGAGACTAACTGGTCAAAGAATCAGTCATTTCTCAGATGGTTCCTAAAACAAATTGGTAAGAAACACAGATGAGCACAGGTAACCCATTGGGCAAGGGGTTGCTTTGTTCAGTGGTCTAATTCAGTCATACTAACGGGGATAAGGTTTCTGATTTATATGTGCACTGTACCATAATTAAGTGTTGAACATTCTCCCATCTAGAATACATGTATGCATTTTTTAATTCTCCAGGTTGTATTAATAAAACAAAAGCAAATCATCAACAACAAAAAGCAAACAAAAACAAAATAAACAAAAACCCTCTGCAATATCACAAATGCATGATTCAACTTCAGAACCTTGCAGTAGGGCATGAATTTAACTCACAGCCATTGATCCAATGATTATTTGATTACAATGGTGCATTTGATTTTAATATAGGCATTTTATCTCATGAAATATTTGAGGAAGTAAGCCTAACGGTTGCGGAAATCGCAGTTGGTTGGCCTGTTTCATGCCTATTGCCTCCTTCCTCTCAGCTAACATCGTTCTGATTTGAGGGTGATTTTGTCACTTCTGCAGAAAGAAGCAGACCATCGTTTCCACCCCCAAGTGAGCAAGACTAAGACTAAGTGTATTGATGAGGGTGCAAGGTCCTGCCTTTGGTCAGTTACTAAGTAAGATTGGAAGGTACTTTAGTTTTTGTGCACTGGGCACAAGAGAACTCAGATGACAGTGCTGAGGAGACCGTTCCTTAGTAACATTAGACATTTCCATGACAGAAATACTGCTCTCTCCTTTTGATGTGGGACCATGTAAAGAGGTTTGTTTGCTTCTGTAATTGCCACCTTAGCCCCAGGATACTTATGATGAAGCTGATACCATTAAATTGCAGAGTTAGCCAACCCTAGCTCAGCTCACCACCAGAATCATTCACTGACTGAGTCACAATCATATTTGCAAAGGCCTTCATTAGGCACTACATGTTATTTTTACTCCCTCGTTTTCTTGAATGCTGGTAGTTGAAATTAGACTTACTCATACTAAGCACACAAAGGATGCTATGATTGAACTACATACATGGTTATTTACTTGGATACTATGGAACTTAGAACTAAAAGCTGCCTATAGTCACCATATTTTATATCTCCACATTGAACATGGCAGAACAAAATCTGGCATTCAATAAGCATATAGAAAATAAAATAGGAATAAATAGAGAAAATATTGGACAGATAGGTTGGCTATCCATAGCAATCCTGACATGTCTTTGCTAAGCAGTATATCCTCTATTACCATAATTAAGTAAACAGTTAAGAATCACAATTTAAATTTAGTTTCTGTTCATGCTAACATGTATGTTCAGAAAACTATTACTTTAACTAGTAGTGTCATCAACATGTGGTAACTTTTAAAGCATATGCATTAGAAATATTTAAGTGAAGATCAAGATTTTAATCTCCTTTTTATCTATTTCACATAATTGGCCACTTTCTGAGTTGTAAGTATGAATAATAAACTTTACTGCTTTCCATGATATACTAGAAGATGTTACAATGTCTGAGGATGAAAGTGTTAAAAATATAAAAACAAAAAATAAAGCTGCCTCCTTTATACCCACTTGCTGTCTAACTATTACCACAGTTAATTAATCAACACGTATCATGTTTGAACAATGTACACTTGTCTTTCTCAACTTTCTGAAATTTTAGATGAAATCTACATATATATATGTATTCTATAACTGTAGCAAGCAATGCTAGATTTCAATCTCAAGTCCATTCTCTCCTCAAAGATTCTGATATTGATCAGGATATCAAATATACACCAAATATGTATATAGAAGTATCAGATACCTACTCATTGCCACGGAATATGGGTTTGAGGTAATAAGAAAATGGAAATCAGTGAGAGAATGGTCATATTACAGAAGAAACTCACTACCCAAAGAACAGACATGTATGGTCCCTTCACTCCTTCTCTTGCTTCTGCTGTCCACCTACTTTTTTGTAACAGTCTCATAAAGGCCCATTTATTACTCCAGAACAGACCCTCACTACCACTGATCTGCAAAGTAAAAGACAGAGTTGGAAACATATCCTTCCTTCCCACTCTAGAGCAATGTTTTTCATCCACAGTCAATTTTTTCACACATGGATGCTTGCAATGTCTAGAAAAACTTCTTTGGTTACAGGACAGGTGAGTAAAGGCCATGAATACTGCTAAACATCATCAGTGTGCAGAATCTGTCCCACAGGGAAAAAAAATTAACCAGTCCCAAATAGCATCAGAGTCATGGTTGGGAAGTTCTGAGACAAAGTGGTCTATTATCTTTGTCACCTCTCCTTTTGGGGGTCCAGAAGGCACATATGAATTTAGTAGCATAGAAACATTCTTCTGACCATGAGAGCAAAGCACATAAATAATAGAAACTTAATTTCTTGATCAAATGTCTTAGCTGCTTTCTTTCTTTGACTGCATGCCATATGATATTAAATAAACCATACTTTCCTAATACACTGTTAGGATATCAATTACTTCATAGTGACATACAATTTTGAAGAATGTATGCTATTCATGTGTGGCCTACTTCATGTTCTGACATGGGGATAAGATTTCAAAATGAAATGATAAGTCCCGTATGGTTTCTGATGATCTGACCTCCAGCAATCCACCATTCAATAAAGACACTGAACATCAAAATGTTAAAAAAAAATAAAGAGTGGGTACCTGTATGATCAATAGCATGTCAGAGTGAAAACATAGGAAAGATAAGAGTGAAAACAAAGACAGCCATAGGGAGCTACACTTCTGGATGGTGGGTGTGTGCAAAGCTGGATCTATGAAGGTGAGTTAATATAAGGAAAATACAAAACCTTGAGGTGTTAAGTTGTATTGGGAGAATAACAAGATTCATGCTAGTAGATCAAAGGGTAGATTTTGGTGAAGCACAAGGTGAGGAAAGTCTGCATGTAAAGTTTGTGAAAAGTCGATTCTCATAAGATTGTAGACATTGGCAGGTAAGCCATCAGAAACACATTAAGATATCTTCAAAACCAGTGTATGTTTTAGAAATATTAAGTCTGGTGCTTTGGATATGAGTGACCTACTTGCAAATAGTTGAAATATAACTAAGAGAACATAATTTAATTAATAAAATGATACTTATGGTCATAAATAGGAAATAAATGGTCATCAAACTTTACATAAGAAAGACAAAGCATGGCAAATTACCTGAAATTCTATACTGTCCATCTGTTGATACTTCTGGTGTTACTCTTAATGCCAGTTCTTTACTTACAGAAACTACCTTAGCATTTTTAAGCAATTTGTCAAGTAAGTCTTTAGTGGAGGTGGGGCCCTCTAAAGATATCCATGACTAAGCTTTGCTAAAAATGTTAAAAACAGTTTCAACACATGGCAACCCAGAGAAAGGTATGTCAATTATACCTGTGTCTATATGGCTATTGTCCTATGAAATGCCAATGACATAAACCTTAGATTTTAAAAAAATTAAATAATGATCCTAAGTTTTCATTTTATTTTTAAAAAGTTAAGGGGATAACTTAGGGAATTTGAAACAAGAGGCAGGAATTAGTGCTGAACAACTAACTGTATGAAAATGCTAAGCGTGGAATAAAATCTGAGGAGCTGGGGTTGGAAGAGACTTCAAAGTCTCTCACTTAAGTCATCTCACTCTGCACAGACTCGGCTGGACTTCTAGGCATCCCTTCCCCCACCAGAAACAAGCATTAAGACTCTCCATCTACTTTCTGTGGGTAGCCCTCCTCCAACTCCAAACAATCAAAAAATTTTTATATGGAGATATGTTGTCACTAAATAAAAATGGCAATATTCACATACAAAATAGAAATTGACAGACAGCAGAACTGGGGGTGGGGGAGGAGAAGGTCCCCAAAGGGCTCTCTCTTACCCCACACCCCAAGCTCTCTGATGTGGCTTGCTTCTGAAAGATCACTGTCTGTTTTGCTTTTGCTAGGATTGTTAAGACTAACAGTAGTAGAGCAGCCTTATAGAAAACAGTTACTTCTTTTAATCACACCATGTCATCAGAAGGACTGAACAATGATTAACTTGCACATTCTCTGTGAATCACTCCATCACTAGGCAGTGTGAGGAGACTTCGATTCATTCTCTGCCAAGGGCACAGTAAACTTAATGGATTTTGCATTTTGCATTAGATATTCTAAATACACACATGGTCTTGGCTGCTCAACTCATTTTAAAAGAATACCTGGCACTCTATAGATTGTAATAGCTGGTAACACTGAGACATTTTATTGATTTTTATCAAACACACACATACACACACACCTTCTCTAGGTGCCATTTTTTGAAAATCTCCGATCATACTAATACTCAAGTACAACTAATTTTGAGAAATGTACTAAGGCACTGTAATTTCAAATATAGCATGAAATTTCCAGTTAATTAAACAAAATACGATAGTTTTAGTAGAAAAAGAGGGAAAATGAGATGTCAATGTTCTATAAATATACATAGTAAAAGAGAGAAGGTTAACTAAATTCACATATCCCCAACCCTACACAAACCACGATGGCCCTAGAAATGGAAAAAAAGAAAGCAGTGGTACAGGCCAGAGCTCATTAGAATAATCACAAATGAATAAATATGGAACATATTTGCCTCATTTCTATAACAGACTAACAGCTCCTCTGTAATCATTCCACATTAAAAATCTCATTCTAAATAATTTAAAATTAACTGCTGGTGTTTTTTTTTTTATTATTATTGTTATTTCTACTCACAAGGCATTGTGTTGAGGCGGGCAGGAGTCAATAGAAACCCGTTTAAACGTTTGGATGGACTATCCCTCTCTTTCCGGGAGAGTTTATTGCCCAACAATGCATAATCTATTAGTCGCTCCTCGCGGGGGATCTAGAAAGTGACATCTTGACTTGAACCAGCAAGCAGATCTGAAAGCCACTTCGCAGGAAACGGTGCAGAGAAGAAGAGCAACTTTCTAATTCCTGTCAAACTAAGAGGCGGAACCAAGCCCAGAAGTAGCCTCAAGGCCCACGGAGAGCAGAGCAGAAAGCCGACTCCACACTCCGGGGAAGGTTCAAGAAAGGCTTCGCTTCTGGAGGCGGCATTGTTCCTCCATCCGCTCAGATTCCGCGGCTCCCCTGGGCGGATTCTTGGAATCGGTGTTTTCTTTCTTGGGTACCTCTCCGCCAACCTCCTGGCTGTGGGTGTCCTGGTCCCAGGGCTTAGGCAGGCACGGCTGGGGCGCCTCTCAGAGGACTCAGAGCCACTGCACTCGTCCGCCCGGGCCGGCGAAACAGCGCACAGCGCACAAATGCTGTCTTGCTGCTCTCCGGCTTCTCTGGCTCCCACGGACTCGGCTGGCCTCTCACCACCCACTCAAGATCGCGTTTCCTACCTTGGCTTCCCTCGCCAGCTCGGCACCGCCACCACAGCAAGGTCCCGGACCCGCGCAGGCCGGGATGAAGGGATACCAGGGTCAGGGATGCGTGGGGAGACGGGGACGAGCTACTGGGGCGAGCCGGGGCAGGTGGGGAGTCGCGGGGTGCAGACGAGGGCGTGCGTGAGCGAGCCCCAGATAAAGATGCATGTGCTCGGCCACCGCGGTGTAGGAAGGACCGAGGGGGCAGGATGCAAAGTGGAGAACGCCCACCGCGAGGGTGCGCAAAACCGGCGGTTTGCGAAGTGCCAGGGCCAGACAGGCAGAGGGGGAGGAAGGAGGCTGGCTGAAGACCAGGAACAGAGAGAAAAGCCCACTTCTCCATCAAAAGGTCGGTTCGGTTAACGCGTCCCCAGAGCAGGAGGAGTTAGTCAGGGACTGGACGTGGTGTAAAAGGTGGGTTTTAAGGACTGGCTGCGTAGGTCTTATCCTAGACTTAGCTTCTTTTCTCTCAACTCTGGGGATTTGCCCTCCCTGTGACACAACTGGCTTTATGCAGGAGCTGAAGCCCCCTTTCCTCCTTTGCCGCTTATCTGCATTTTGGAGATTCCTTGTCCCAGGATTGAAGAAACCACCCAGTTCATTAAAGTTCATTATTTTTATTGTTTTTATTTTCATCAGAGGGTAGTAGTGAAGAGTTGGCACCAAGATGTGTTTAAAACATTGATCGACGTGGCATTTTGTTGTTGTTGTTGTTGTTGTTTAAAGGGCAAAATGCATTTAAGACTGCTAAAAGACGGAGGAGGGATTGGAAAACTCGATCAAGTGGGGGAATAAAAGACACATTTAAACTGTAACCGACGATCACACCTCCACCACAGTCACCCTCCCCAGCGCCCAGCCCTTCTTCTGGCCCCGGGGAATTAGGAAAAGGAGGAGCTAAGCTGAGAGCAGGGACAGGGTAGGGTTGATGGAAAGGGTGAGGACAGGGAGAAGCAAGAGCAGGAAGTTACCAGTGGTCCCGGGGACGGAGGTAAACGTCAGGCCTGATGGACGCACACGAGCCCCCCTTACCTGCTCTCTAAGCCCCGGTTGTACCTGCTCTGCAACCAGAAATACTTCGTGATGCCTAGTGTGCAGCCTAATGATGGCCGAATGTTAAACAGTTCTTCACTCTCCCTCCCCTTGTTCAAAACCAGGATCAAAAGATTGTGAATAATGTTCTCGGTGTCCATCAGCTCCGGAACATATCGCAGTGTCAGGAAGAGATGAAAACCAGGATTTTGGGCACGCGTATGTATTTATAAGCTATCCGACCGATATATAAGCATATATACGTTCTCTGTACGTAAATCCAAAAGAAAAGCACCCCAGAAGCCTCTGGAAGAGGGAGGAGACAGGAGCATCAAAACTTGGCAGAGCAAATGTATCCAAGGATTTTGAGCCAGAGGTACCTGCTTCAATATGCAGAATTCCTGAGAAGCTTTGGAGGAAGAAGAAAAAAATAAAAATAAAAATTACCCCCAAACACACTTGAAATCGGAGACGCCTAAGGGAGAGCAGAAATGGAGAGGATGAGATCTCTTGGGGGCCACGAATCAGTCAGTCAAATGAGCAATCGCCTTGGAAAATCCTCGGTGGGGAGGTAGCTGCAGATGGGTCCCCTGCTCGCGTCCCCGCCGCTGCCACTGCTACCTGTAGACACGCACATACACGCACACTCACGCGCGCACACACAGCAGCCTCTGCTGCGCGTTTCTCTCTCTTGCTCTTGGCCGCTACGCCTGAATACAACTAGAACTATCCTCCTGCCAGGGTTCTGCAGACTCCTGGCCACCCAGGCCCCTCCCGCCCACTCCTCCCGCGGATTTATTGCACAACATCGCTTCCCCTGGGTCAGATCGAAGCTGCCACAGTTGCTTCCGAGGTGCTGGTGGCAGTCACCTCCCTTTGCTAAGTTCCACCCTCTCTGGTCCTTCGCCAAACCTCCTTGGTCCGCAATGCCCCGCAGCGCCTGCAGCGCCCGAGGTTGCAGAAAGGGTGAAGGGCCCAGGGCGTCACGTGTGACGTCTTCTAAGCCACTTGGATCAGTGACTGAATACACGCTGGCATGGTGGCGGGCCAGAGGCCTCTTGCATACTGTTTCTCAGTCCTTGGTGTCTTTGTGTTGTGTTTCCATGAGGCCAGTCCGGGAACACAGATGGGAGATTGGAGCTGGAGGCCACAGCCTTCCACTCTGTCTTTCAGGTGTCACTTTAGAAGATGCCAGGCCACCAAACACACCTCGAATTCCTTTCATCTAGTAGCAGACTAGTCCCTGAGTTAGTGGGAACAATTTAAGTGTCTCCAGTACTTTTAGTTTCTCTCCTCTGACTGTGCCCACATTCATGGCTACTAGAGAGTCAATGTTTAAAAATTAGTCACAGTAATCATTACTGGCTTTTGTTTGTGTCTTGTGAAGGTGACTCATAGCACTGTATCCCTATCCCACACCGACTCTGCCCTCGCTGGATCTGGATCTGTGCTTCTGTGCTTCTGTGCTTCTGTGCTTCTGTGCTTCTGTGCTTCTGTGCTTCTTTTTTTTTTTTTTTTTTTTTTTTTTGTGATTGAGAAACTGGAACCTGCCAAGAGACCCACTGAAAAAAATTGATTTCCACCTGTAATAACCTTAACTAAAAGGTAAAAGTCCAAGAGTCGCTATGAGAAATGAGTGACACACATGCTTTCTTTTCTTCCTCGGGGTTTGTTTCATATTTCCAAATCTCTCTATGATTTAATCTCTGAAATTCAAAGGAGAGAAGAGGTACCCCAAGTCCTGGAGGATTTAAAGTAACTGTTGCGACTTGCTAATAATACTAATAGCTCTGACACAGCTGCTCTGGTTTTCAGAAAACTTTCAACCCAACACATCCCTTCAGCTTTGAAGGACCCCAGAGTCACTTTTCCAGAGTTTCATAGTTGAGTACAGCTATGTTTTGTTTTTGTTTGATTGTTATAGGTATACATAAGACAGTGATGACTTTCACTTTAAATTATGCCAAGGATGTCTGGTTACTAGTCTTCTCAAGTCTAATGCAACCTGGATCCCTTTGTAATTTCTCTACAATCTTGCAGGAAGTTAAAAACAACTGTGTTTTCTCCTATCAGTAACAGAATTTCATTGAATCTTTGACTTTCAGGTGTTTTACACACTTAAGATAATATAAAGAGCCAGAATAGAAGTGCACACCTTTAATCCTAGCACTCCAGAAGCAGGGGCAGGAGGCTCTCTCTTGGCCAAGACTATAGATACCCCATTTTAAAACAAAGATAATGTAATTCAAGATGTTACCACAACAATTGCATTATCAAATTTAAAATGAAGAAATCAAAATGATTCAATAAAGCAGTCCCTTATTATTTATATAAAGTTCTGGATAATCTGTAGTCGTTGAATCCTATGGGCATTTTTTTTTTTTTGTAACTGCACTGTTGAACCCTGGATGTCATTATTGAACTTTGTTTACTCCATCCCAATACTTGATATCAATAGAATAAGATTATTTTTACATCCATCCTGCTGTAGGTTTCCATTGTATGCAATCCTGCAATCTATACAGTAAACAGTGTAACCTCCTTTTTATGAGCAGATTAAACAAAAAGCTCAAGAAGGTTAATAAAATAGAGTCAGTTGCCAGACAAACAGCACTTGTCACTGCCTGTGTGTACCCTGAGTCTGTGATGGATACTGATAATTGTCAACTTGACAGGATCTAGAGTCACCTGACAGATAGACTTCTGGGCATGCTGATCAAGAATTACCCACCCCCTTTTCCCCTTCTTTTTTGCTATGATTTTATCTCTTACTCGCATTCTCTCTGTACCTCTCTGTCTCTGTCTCTCAGTCTCTTTCTGTGGAGAGGGGCTGCTCCATGTGTGTGGGGGCCAGTGGAGTTCAGAAGAGAGCACTGGATATCCTGGAGCTGGAGTTAGAAGCAGTTTCGAACCTTCTGATATGGGTACTGGGAACCAAACTTGCACCCTCTAGAAAATCAGCAAGAATTCTTAACAGCTGAGTATCTCTCCAGCTCTATGAGATTATGTTGGCGATGTGGGAAGACTTATTTTGGATGAAATTGGTGGAGGTCACTGTTCTCTGGGTGAGGATCCTGGACTGTATAGGATGCTCAGCAGGCATTTACCTCTCTGATCCCAAGCTGAAGATGCACCAGGGCTAGTTCTATCCCTTTGTGTCTTCCCCAGGACACAAACCTGTAGGACTGAAAGTGAAAATAGCCTCTTCTCCCTTGGGCTGTTTTTGTGAGGGTATTTTATCACAGCAACAGGAGAGAAACTAAGACCCATTCAAACGTGCCAAATTTCTATTGACCATTTTTCTCCAGTCTCCCCACAAAACCTCTGAATTAAATAAGCACATCTATATCAGTTGATGCCAAAATCCACTAACCTCACATTCTACTTCTGCTAAATGAGGATAGTAGTACCTATCTGATGGTATTGCTGTGTTGTCCATAACAACGCAGCTAAATGAAGAATACTTTCTGGGTTTCTATTTTAGCATCTTTATGGTGTATTTTCTCCTCTTATTCCAGTACCAATGTATGAAGATGCATTTGGGTTGTGTGTTGAAAACAAATCATAGAGCTTGAGTAAATTATTACTTGGTGTTCAAATCTTGAAATAGATCACCAATGATTTGATCATAAGGGGAAGGCAAACCATCCCCTTGCCTTCTTCTTTCTTGATCAGCATGGGAGTTTTGATCTGCTCCATTTCCAACCTGGGCAGGTTCACCTCTCCTTAGGCAACCTGGTGGTCCCCTGCTCCCAGGATCTCACCATATTGATGCGTAAAGTAATTCAGGCAACCAGACAACATAGCGCAGTACAACCCAGAACTCCTGAACTCAAGCAATCCTCCAATTTCAGCCTCCCAAGTAGATGGGACTACAGGTGTGCACCACTGCCCTGGGCACCTTCTTCTTTCTTTTGACTTGTTTACATGCTTATTAGAGTTCTTTGGGACAATGTCTTAAGTGTCACAACCTGGCTAGTAACCCATTATGTAGCCAGGAATGATCTTGAATTCCTCATGCTTCATCCTCTATCTCTAGTGCTTAAAGGAATGTGCCACTACACCAATTAGCATTCTTTACTACTTACACTTAGCATAGAAAAACATATTAAACATAATTATAATCTAGAAGTAAAAAAACAAAAACAATGAATATTCTTGAAGACCTCCCCAGGATGTGGGAAACTGTTCTATTCTCATTGCAGACCATGTGGCCTTCTGGGTTGAGAAGTTAGCCACTCTCAACCACAAAATCTTTCATGAAGTCAAATGTTGTCTGTAACTCTCAGCAAAGTAAGAAAACACCCAAATTCTCTGTAAAACTTTCATAAACACGCCTGCTCACTTGTAGATTTGGAGGGCAGCCTAGATGTCAAATGAATAAATAAACAAACAGTGGTAATTTTTTAAATCATTGACCCAAAAGAGCCTAGGTTTGAAAAGTATGTATTTTTGTTATTGTTATCAGTGAGGTGGAAAGTCACTAAAGACAAATCATCTTTATAAGTGTGTATGTGTGTTTGTTCATCTTATCAGATTTCTGTGATAACATTTCTCAGGAATGGGAATTTAAAATGAGGAGAAAGGAAAGGCTTGAGTGCATATTTAAGATACCCCAGTAAAATAGCATGTAGACTCAATGTATTTTCAATCCAGAAGTCATTAAGTGGGAAGATTTCCCACCCCCAATAATTACATATTCAAAGAAAATTAAATAACATGTTCTCCTAAGGTAAAGAAAAAGCAATGAGTATTACTCATTCTTTGGAAATCCTGAAGACCCACAGCAAGAAATTAGTATTTTCCTCTTTCCAAAGAGCTTAAGAAGAAAGGGTATTAATAAAATATTACCCTGAAATGAAATTTTACTGCATTGTTCATCATAAATTATATGTATTTTACTTAAAATGGGTTAAATATAAATAATATACTGAGAAAGAGTTTATAGGGGCAGTGACAGCTCATATTTCTGCTTGAAAGAAATAAAAGATGGAGGAGAATAATCTGATAAATTGTGGCATCACAAAGAGAATTACCTGACCAGCTTCCTGGCAGTGTCATGCTAGGCAGGCAAAGGGCATAGATATTAGGAATACTAGCAAGCCAAAGGGGGATTTCTAGAATCTCTAACCCAGTAGTATATAGTAACTATTTGGGCACAATCAAGGTGGTTGGTACTCAAATCCCATTCTTCTGCCCATACAATCTCTATATACTGCACTCTAAATATATCCACCCTGTGTTTGGACCTAACCAAGTCAATCCGCCTCCAACTTACATTTTCTAGGATCGAAAACCCAGTGTGTTCTCAACCCAGCACATCTTTATTTAGCTTTCTTTCCCACACTAACTATTCAAAATCTCAACTTCTTCTAAATCCATTGGTCTCTGAAGCTAATCCTAGTGATTTCTTGGATTATCCAAGTTTTTTTTCTTACCTACCTATTGTACCTACAAAAATTGCATCAAAAACATCCCTCAGGCAGAGGGATTGCATTTTCTCTTAGTGGCACTAATTTGCACATTCTGTGGTATAATTTCAGTCAATCTTGTGCATTATTATTAATTCTGTAATTATTTTCTAGTGCTGTTGCTATAAACAGGGTTTAACACATATGAAGTGAACATTCTGCCACTTGGCATGCCTCCAACCCTACTTATAGATTTTCTGTTTCTCTAAATTTACTTTTAATATACCAAATATTCTCTGGCAAAATACTTCATACATCCCATTCTACCTCACGCCAAGTTTGTGTTCCTTTCATGGTAACTATAGAGTAACTTCCCTCACTTCTGTATGTCTCTGTTCAGATACCATATTTTAAAGAAACTTACTGATTTCACTATCTCCAATAGCCTCTCCCTATTTCCTTTCTGTAACACTTTGATTTGACTAATGCTTACTTATCATAACAAGACTTTGTTTATTTGCTTCTTTCTGCCAACACAAGTTAAATGTAGTTAATCAGAGGACTTATTTTAGTCTGCTTTGTTAACATTTATGTGCTAACAACCTATACTATGCCTTGCAGTGTTGTTCTGCCAATTCCTGAAGAGTGAGTAAGTGAGTGAGTAAGTGAGTGAGTGAGTGAGTGAGTGAAAATATCAAGATTAGGGACGTGGTATTGCAAACTGTCTCTAACAGGTAACAATTGAGCATAAAACATAAGAATTTGCTCAGATATTCTTGAAGTATCATTTCTTAAGTGCATACCTTACTTTAAATGCATTAAAGCTATAATTACAGGACATGTGCCTCACTTTTCTAAGATAATGTTTAGAATGAGCATATATTAGCTCCAAATGTAGTTGGAAAAAAATGAGACCATATTCTCAAAGATACTTTGCCACTTAAAGAGCCAATGACACTTTATTATACAAGACTTATATTTTACATTTTTCTCCCATTTGCCAGAGTTCTGCTATTTTAATTCATGCACCTAAGTGATGTTCTTCTCATTCTAGTCTAAATTTTTCTTCTTGGTAATTATATAAAATATGAGGCTTATAGAAGCAGTTGTCAAACCTAAAACCATGTTTATAATGCATTGTGTGTATAGCTCTTAGGTCATAATTGCTTTGTATGAATGTGTGTGGTGGGATGCTAGCAGCTTACTTACACTCTATTTGATCATGTCAACCACATCTAAATTCTAGAAGCTTATATTCAATCTACCATATCAGTCACATTTCAATTCTACATACAGGATTCAGTAGGTTTCTGGGAGAATGTAATTCAGTGACTTCTTAATCACCAACCTTTGACTTCTTATATGGAGACAGTATTGCACATACAAGATGAAAACACACATAACACATGTATCCTTGCCACATAAATGGTAGTATAATTTGAGGAAGGATCACACCTAGACTACATAATGCACAGTGGAAACATCTTTCCAGAGAAAGACAGTCTAAGTAACACACACAAAGGCATTGATTGCCTCATTGTCACATGCATTCTTAATGACAAGCATTTTAGCTGGAGAAAGAGGAGGTGTGTAGAGAAATGTAAAAAAAAAAAAAAAAAAAAAAACCTGTATGTAAAAAGAGCCAAGTAATGAGGAGACTTGCATATCAGACAATGATTTTGAACCAGATCTTTCAAAAACTTGAGTTGTGTGATCACATGTGTATATTGGATTGCAAAAAATCGAGGAAAAATCAAAGCAAGGGAGATAATTAGGATAATTACTGCATTAATAAACAAAAAATTGTGGGAAAGTGTGAACTCTGTAGTGACAATAGTTATACAAATAAATTAATACCTTTCTCAAAATATCTACTAATTTTATTTCCCTTTCACAATATAAACACAAACTGCCTGGATGTCACCCACTCTCTTTATAATGCAACTGACAGAATCTCAAGCCTCAAACACAATGAAGTAAAATAAACACATCCCCAAAAAGCAAGTCATCTTCTCTGGTGATTGACCTGAGAGGTTGCAAGTTCATAGAACTCTGGCCATGACTCTATTCAGAGGCTTAACTGAAGTGATTTTTCTCATTTTGTGCTGCTTAGTTATCTCAGATGGGTTTCCAGAAAAGGCACTTCCTGTGTAGATCAGGACCCCTGACAGCAACTCCAGACCACTCTTCAACACATATTGCCAGGGATGACCTTAATCCTTGCAGAAGGAATTCTAAATGCAGTGGCTTTCTTTGCTTACACATTCCTTTCTGTAAATAAGAATGGGGTTAATTCCATTTACCAAGGCCAGGACACAAATACACTTCTAGACCAGGAAAATGGACCTGAAAATTTCTCAAGTAGTGGGAAACTCCTGCTGTGGTCACTGAAAATAGAGAGATTCACTGACATGCTAGGCTTTATGAGAGTTACTTCAAGGCCACTCCCCATTTCTCACAGTATATTTGATTGGCAGTGGGAGAAAGAGACTAGGGGATGCTACAAGTCCACTAATTATGGCATCAGGTGATACCTTTGTCCACATGATTCACACTTCCTTTTTAACACTACCTGGTGAAAATAAATCCAGAAATACGTATCAGGCACCCAGTGGGTGTTCATTAAAGAGAAATCCTAAATCATTCAGTAGACATCCTGGAGACTCAAAGTTGAGTCATATTTTGGAAGAGGTTTGAATTAAAAGGTTGAAAAAAATACCATAACCCCATGAAACTCATTGAGTCATACTCCAAACTTACAGTCATGATAGTGCAAAGAGATTATTAATTCAGAAAAGCAAAGAAATAAGTATGAGTGGGGGGGGTGAAAAGAGAGCAAGCAAGAAAGAGAGTAAAGAGAGTTAAGACCAAATACACTACACACACATATTAGAATGTCATAGTGAAACACATTATTATTTATAATTGATATATTCTAATAAAACATATTAAAGCAAGAAAATGTCAATGTATATAACCAAAGTACAAAATAATCAATGCAAATTAATACAAAGATGACAATGGGATGTAAGAAAAGGAAGTCTTAAGTATTGGTTGGAATTTGGTGCACGTTAGCATTAAAAGCATTGATTGACTATGAAAGAGCAGAAACTGTAATAAAAAACTAAATGGATCTTACCTGTAAATATAGACCATTCTGCTCTAAAGGAGCAGGCCTGGCTTTTAACTGAGATTGTGATTGTTTGGAATGTAGAAGTGAATTGAGCATGTTGAAGGAAGTACATAGTGGGAGATACTCAAATTCAAGAAAGTCGTGAGGAGATCTAAGATGAGAGTCCAGAAAAAGTGAGGGCAATGAGACCCATAAAGTGAATAGAATTAAAAATCAATCTCTTATGTAAACAAAATAGAATTAGAAACCAAGGGACAAGAAAATACTATAGAAAACTGCTTTCCATTGTGTGACAAGCCTAAATTTACAAGAATAAAGGCTTTGTTCAGGGTGGATTTCCCTGTTTTTAATGAGTAACTGTATTTTAAGTATGCTAAATTATAATTTATGGAATACATTAAAGTAACAAACTACTTCCTCATACAATATCAAGTGCCTATTCCTTAATAATCTACTTCAGTTGAAAGTATAAAAGTGTTCTTCCAGTCATTTATATATAAATAGAGGTGTTAAGTGTCCCTTACAGTATTAAGAAATCAATATAAATATTTAATGCAAAGGAAACAAGAAATGATTTAAACATCTTAGGATTCAAGTTGGAGATAATTGCTCTCATTTTTTTCTATTTTTTTTCTGTTTCAGAGAGATAAGAGTCCTATTTGATAGCTAAAATAATAGTTATGATTGTTAAATGCACAAACCAAGTCACCAGCAAGAAATAGCATCTCACATTTACCCTCAGAGCTTGAAGACTACCAGAATAACTTGATGTTTGTGATATAATTATGAAAAGGAACCTTTCATTTGACAAAATCTCCAAGAGTCAGTTAGACCACATTAGATCACTGATTTTTTTAAGTCACCGTGAGACATTAAATATTTGTTCCTAGAGGTATAGGACTACCCCCAAGAAACATGCAAGGATTAAAAATATTTACTCTATGGAGACTGATACTGACAGTAAAATGTGAGACTGATAAGCAATACATCCATGGGGGCTGCTGCATGATTTGGGGTCATATCTCATTGCCAGAGAGGCCTAAATTCTCTTCTTTTCCTTGCAATGTGTTAAGAAATTCAAATATTGGCCTGGAGAGAACTTGGCAGGTAATAGCACTAACCCTATCCCTAACCCTAACCCTAACCCTAACCCTAACCCTAACCCTAACCCTAACCCTAACCCTAACCCTAAACCTAACCCTAACCCTGACCCTGACCCTAACCTTAACCCTAACCCTAACCCTAACCACTGCTTATTCTTCCAGAGGACCAAGGTTTGATTCCCAGCACCCAAATGGTGGATGACAGCTATCTGCAACTCCAGTCCCAGGGGATCCAATGTCTACTTCTGGCTTCTGCAGACACAAGGCTTCTTAGCTGGTGTTCATCCTTGTAAATTACTGGGAGATTTTCTTACTTGACCCCTAAATACCCTCCATCTCCTGTAGTTTCTTTTACTACTCTTCTCCTTCCACCCCCAACCTGGTTGCTCATGTTCCCATCCCCACCTGCCCTCAGTCCACTCATGAAATCTTCTATTTCCCCTCCCCAGGGGAATCCAGGAATCCCACCATGAACCTTCCTTGTTACCCTGTCTCTCTGGATCTGTGGATTATAACATAGTTGTCCTTTATTTTACAATTAATATCCACTTATGAGTGAATACATACCATGCTTATCTTTCTCAGACTAGCTCACCTACCTCGCTTGGGATGATTTTTTTTTAATTCTGTCCATTTAATTCACCTCCAAATTCCTTTTCTTTCTTTCTCCCTTTCTCCCTTTCTTTCTTTCTTTCTTTCTTTCTTTCTTTCTTTCTTTCTTTCTTTTTAGAGCTTAGTAGTATTCTATTATGTACATATACATGTACCACATTTCCTTGGTTGAGGAACATCTAGATTGTTTCCAATTACAAAGAAAAGAAAGCAAAATCTGCTATGAACATAGCTGAGCAAGTGTCCTTGTCTCACCAGAAATGAAGGAGTGTTTCCCTAACTCCACATCCTCTCCAGAATACACTGTCATCAGAGTTTTTGATCTTTACCATTCTGACAGGTGCCTGATGGAATCTCAGAGTTATTTTAATTTTCTTTTCCCTGATGATTAAGAATGTTGAACATCTCCTTACTTGTTTCTCAGTCATTTGAGATTCCTCTTTTGAGAATTCTGTTTAGATTTAATTGTATTATTTGGTTGTTGATATCTAGTTTCTTGAGTTCTTCATATATTTTGGAAATCAGTACTCTGTTGGTGTAAAGATTCTGTTTATTAAGGCTTCAGTGATAAAATAGTTACAGTAGAGGTATTGTGTGCTATCATCACTTACAACCAAGGAAACCGAGTCTTTGCAGGCTAAATTAACTGTAAATAATTGGAAAAAATGTGAGAAACCACAGACTAGCACATGGCCAGTATTCTGAATATACAGGATATACACTTACATATAATATATCCACTCATGAATTTTTAAGTAAAATTCTATAAATTATTCACTATTCATTATGAGTGACGATCTATATTGCATTCCTAAATGAAAGTGTGAAAATATAGTTTGTCTGGATCTCAGGCACAGTGGCAACACATTTTCTTCATAGCAGCTATAATCAGTGACAACTTTTTTCTTTTAAGTGAAATGGATCAGCATAAAGGTTACTGTTAGTTTTATGTGTCAATTTAGCATAATGGGGAAGTGCTGAGGTATTTGGTTAAGCATCATTCAGGGTTTGTCTGTGACGGTGTTTAAGCATGAGGTCAGTATTTGAGTCTGTAGACTAAGGACAGACATTTGATCTCCCCAGTTTAATCAAGTATCATCTGGTCCCATCTTTGGGTGGCCTTAACTTTACAAACATATGAAGCAACAGAACTCTGTCCTTGCAGCCATCTCTGTGCTTGAAATTGGCCTTCTCTTGCTTTTGGATCTAGACTTGATTTAGAATCCATACCACCATTTCTTTTGCTAGATGGGCCTCTCACACTTCACTGGAGTTCTAAAATTTAACTCTACTAGGTAGACTAACTACAACTCTTGGGAACTTTGGTCTTCATAATTGTGTCAGCCATTTTTTCCCAGTAATTTCTTGCATAAACTATTAAAGCACATATGTGTATTCTACTGGATTTGCATCTCTGAAGGAATGTCACCAATGCTTATAGTCGAAGACCTGCTAAGCATTTCCAGTACCTTGAAATAGAACAGAAACATACTGTACTAAGAAAAGTTAATTTGAAAGGAAAGAAAAGGAGAGAGGCAGAGAGAGGGGTGGGAATTGAATATAACAGCACCCACACATAGCCAAGGATCAGAATAAGTCCCCAGTGTAATAAAATTGAGGACAATAAGATGGTGTCTACATAGATTTCTATGAGACAAGTAAGATACTGTAAAGCAATCTGGTTATGTTCAGGTTTCTTAATGTTTCCATAATGAGAGACATGTTCGCAACAGAGAGGTGATGATATGAGGTGGTAAGAGACAGACAGAGAGGGACAGAAGAGTGGGTAGAGGGGGGGGAGAGATAGAGGGAGGGAGTAAGAAAAAGAAGAGAGAATATAAACTGATCAAAAATGGTTACAAAGTCACATCCCAAAGCGTAAGTGCAAAGTATAATTGAAAAAAGTCGGTTGACAGAATTTCATTCCTTGAGATGAATTAATTTCCAATGAAATAAAAATGATAGAGCAATCTAAAAATCATTTTAATACAATTATAGTTAATACTACCAAAGAGATGGAAGAAGAAATGACACCCATAATGTATAAAAAAATCAGGGGGAAATGCAGGCAAATTTAAACCAAAAATAGAAAATTAAATGAAAAGTAAGGATTTCTGGAATGTATAACTACTAAATAATAACCAAACGTAAAATTCTACTCCTGACTGGAAGAAAAAATTGAAGAGTTGGGTGCTCCCACAAAAGACGTATAAATATGGGAGAGTGATGCTTCGACCATTAAAAGAAGAAAAGGAAACACAACCACTAAATCATGACTTCTCTTGAACATCACAGAGTTTAGTCCAATATATAATTGAGTAGTCTGAATGCCAAAACTAGATGTGACTTTCTTAGTAATAGTATGGCAGGAGCTATACTTGTGACCAAGCAGGTCCAGAACAGGTGGCAGCTAAGTATACACAGAAGGTAAGACCTCAACTAAAATAAAAAAAATTGATGATGAAATAACAATTCATCTAAGCTTGGGAAATAACATAGAAATTTTCAGAATGAAAGATGTGAGAAGAATACACCAATTTCCCTTCCAGTCCTATAAGGGACATTAATGACAAAAATGGTAAGCATGGTTGGAGACTGAGGGTACCTCATGCATGGATGACAGTCATTCTTCAACAAAAGCAGGTCTCTCCATCCATGCCCTCAGTCATATGTAACAAAAATCACTATCTACTAGGACACCAAAGTGTACTAACACAAAGGACATAAGCCCCTGAAGTGCAGTTGAAGTTGGGTATTAAATATGTGACATGGGCAGAGGATTAAAAGACTTCTTCCCTATACTGAAGATGGTCCCAGATCTAAGTCTGAAAGAATTTCCCTCTCTTTTATCAGATTCTGTGTTACAGCAGGTATAGATATGAATACTTTGCTTTGGAATGGATTTTCTTTTATTGATAAAATTTAAGGTCAATTTTGTCATATGTATATTTCTCCTCTTGTTTAGGTATTGTGTTTATATAGCTCATTGGAAAATGTAATGTATAATTTAGTACAGATTATAGAGAGTTACCTATGATAGTTACAACTTGGAGTTAAGTTAGTTAGGATTTCTAGATATGCAGAGATGTATTTGAGATGGATAGGCATTCTTCAAACCTTTCAAAGACCTACAGAATATGGCATTTAAAATGGTTTAGGGTTTTTCTTGACAATGAGGCACAACTGCTCCTAGTAACACCACCTACAGAAGAAAGGAAGATAGACATCGAAGAAACACATTATGGAGTTTGCTTCTAATATGGCAAGACTAGCCATTTGGGCAAAGTACTGCTCTTCTGAACTGTTTGACTTTATGTTGTAGAAACTGCACATGCAGGACCCACAAAAAGATGACTGCTGATGCAAGATGGACATTGCTACAGGATTCCTGCTTCATGGAAGAGGGTGCCAGATAGCCAGACAGTCTACAGGACACAGAGAAAAGTAACTGACAAACTGCCATTACAGGTGGACAGTTTAAAGTTCCCTGCCTTGTTGAGGAGTCTGGACACACACTATGGCCTATGGGCTGAAGATGGAACATTACAGAAGAACTTCGGGTGACTGACCAGGCAATGAATTGTCTCTGTCATTTCTAGAGTTTATATAGTATCCTTCTGTGGTCTTTGATGGAGTTGAAGACAGGTAGTTATGGTTATAGTTTTCCTTAGTTAGGATTAAAGATAAGTTACATATAGGACTTTAGACTCACAAAGATAGGATAGATTATATTTTCTTTAAGTCTTACAAAATGTTAATGGACTAAATATTGTTAACTGTAATTCCTATTTGATAACTGTTGTGTGATATATTTTTGCTATGTTAAGGTTAAACCCTTCTTTTTATTTTAGACAGAAAAGAGGAGATGATGGGAGATGTTTTTCTGTATATGTGTTTCTCATACTAATTAATAAAGCCCTGTTGGCCAATAGAAAACTAGATAGGCGGGGTTAGGAGACTAGGAGGGGGAAAGAGGAAGTAGTTGGGGTCAAGATGTAGAACATGTAGGAAGGAAGAATCCTGCCGTGGCTCCCTGATAAGACGACCACGTGGAAATACTTAGATAAGTAGAAATGGGTTAATAATTAAGACAGAGCTAGCCCATAAACAATAATGGTAATTGGCCAACAGGATTGTATCAAATACAGAGTCTCTGAGTATTATTTGGAGTTCACGTGGTGGCGGGACCATGGCGGCAGGACCCGCTGCAGCCAGCGGGAAGAACCTGCCTTAACAATTCTGTGGTACCCATTTTATTTTATGTTTTTACCTTCCCTGGGTTTTTTTTTTTGTTTTGTTTTGTTTTTTTTTTTTTTGTTTTGCTTTGTTTTTTTAACTTTTTTATTTAATTAAAGTTTTTCAGTTATTTTACATTCTGACAACAGTCACCTCCCTCCTCTCCTTCCACACCTTCCCTTAATCCTCCCTCTATCTGCTCATCCTCTGTTTCTGTTCAGAAAGGAGCAGCCTGCCCATGGATATCAACAAAGCAAACCACGTTGAGGTAGGACTAAGCTCCTCTTTTTGTTTAGGCTGGGCAAGGCAACCCAGGATGAGGAATTGGTTCCTAACAGCCAGATCAAGAGTTAGAGACAGCCCTGATCCCACTGCTAGGAGTTCCACAAATAGACCATGTTGTATCACAGTGGTCTGCTGACCCCGCCCCCTGATGATGGGCTGGATGCTCTTGGCCATGTCTTCTCTACATCACGACTTACCTGGCTGCTTACTCTTTACCTGGCTGCACAGGGGACTCAGTTAAGCATGCACAAGTTTCCCTTTTAAAGCAAGCGAGCCAAGGGCACCTCTCTCTTCCTCTTTCTCTTTCTCTCTCCCTTGCTCTCTTCCCCTTCTCTCTTTTTCTCCCTCTTTCTCTCTTGCTCTCTCCTCTCTTGCTCTTGCTCTGCTCCCTTCTCTCTCTCTTCTCTTGCCTTGTTCTCCCTGTCTCCCTTTCTCTCCTCCCTACCAATGAACTCCACAGGGGAACCGAGTCTGGTGTTTGTGTTTCTTAAGCAATAATTATAGCAAAGAACAACAGACCAAGTTACACAACTGTCACACAGATATAGAAGACCTAGGTCAGTACCATGTACACCCTATAGCTGTGGATCCAGCCTCTTTGAGCACCTAGGAGGCCAGGTAAGCTGTTTCTGTGGGTTCCCTGTGGTTCTATTGACCTCCCTGGATCACACAATTCTTCTTCCCTCTCTTCAACAGGGTTCCTGGAGAATAGCCTAGTACTTGACTTTAGATCTCTACATTTGTTTCCATAAGCTACTTGATGAAGGCTCCCTGATGACAATTAGGATACTCACCAATCTGATTACAATTCATGCACCATCTCCACTATTGCTAGGAGTCTTGGCTGAGGTCATCCTGGTAGATTTTGAAAATTTCCCTGGCATCAAGTTTCTCCCTAACCCTAAAATGACCCACCCAACCAATACCTCACTTTTATTACTCTTCCTTCTCTGTCTGCCTCCCAGCATGCACAACCCAATCTCTCATCTTCCCATGCCCCTCCATACCCTCCAGTTTACCCTGGACTATTTCTATTTCCACCTTCCAGTGAAATCCATTCTTCCCTATTTGGTACCTCATTATTACCTAAGGTCTCTGGGCTGTCAATTATAGCCTAGTTATCCTTTACTTTACAGCTAATATCCACTTATGAGTGAGTACATATCATGTTTGTCTTACTGGGTTGGTGTTACCTCAGGATGA